>CM057339.1:562833482-568357031 GCA_030015575.1 Agapanthus africanus
ATCATCTCATGATGCAATCCTCGCTCCCACTGTCATAGAGAAACCAAAGTATCTCTCAGTTGGGTGAGGAACCCTACTAGATCGGCGGAGAGGCTAAGGTTCGTTGGACACTATTGAGTCCTTTGGTTGTACCAAATCATCAGCTGCAGTTTGTATAGCTGGAAACATTCCAGTTCTACATAACAGACCTTGCCTCGAGCTTGTCCGGATTTTGCTTTTAGACATAGGCCGGACAACCCCAAATCTTAACAAACTTAGGATATGGGCTCTTCCCTTTCCATATCACATATGAAGTGGTAGGCAACTGATTTGATTTGAACCCTATTCAATAGGTATGCAGCTTCTCAAGTGCATAACTCCTAAAAGGAAATAGGAAACTCAGTAGTACTCATCATAGAGCACACCATATCAAATAGGTTGCTTTTGCTCCGCCCTGATACACCGACGTGCTGTGGTGTACACGGAGGAGTAATGCTGAGAGAGAATCTCATTCTCCTTTAGAATAGTCCAGGAATTCCGTGCTCAAGTATTCTCCTCCTTGATCTCATCAAAGGACATAATACTTATACCCATATTTGGTTCTCTACTTCTAACTTATATTCTGTGAATATCTTAAAAGCTTCGGACTTTTGTTTCAACAGGAACATATGTCTGAATCTTGAGAGATTATCGGAGAATGTAATGAAGTAAAAAGAACCGTTCTTGGCATGTGTAGACAGGGACCTTCATACATCAGCATGTATCAATCCCAAGAGTTCACTAACTCTTTCTCTGTTTCCAATAAACAGAGCTGTGGTCATCTTATCTTTGTGACATGACCGGCAAGTTTCACAAGATGTAAATTCAAACAAATTTAAATATGCATCTATATGTAACTTAGCTAGTCGGGTCGCATTGATATGACCTAGTCTACAATACCTCAAGAAGGATTCGTTCGTTTCTGAACTCTTCCTCTTGTGTGTCTTCCGTATACTAAGAACTGTAGTTTGATTTAGAACGACAATGCTTTTAGATAACGTGCCTGAACCGATCAACTCTTGATATAGGAAATGTTCAAAACATTATCCAACAATACAAAATTATATCCTTTCTTTACTAATAAAGAGACTGATATGATTTTGTATATCAGATTCGGTATCTAATAACATTTGTTCAGAATCAATGTATTCTGGTAATACAGGGTGACAGTGACCAACAGACTTGGCTGCAACACTTGCACCGTTTTCTGTCTCATGAAACTTATCACCCGTTCTCAGTTCTCTACCTTTCTGTATCCCATGTAACAGATTACATATGCGGGATCCTGATCCGGTATCACATACCCAGGACGTAAAGGATACTGAGAAACAGCTCTCTGTAATGAACACACCCGAAGATGATGCATCAGCATGCACTTTCTTCGTTTGGGCGGCATGGGAAATATGGTATTCCCCAATTTCCTGCTCTGTCTTATAACAATTATAAGTTGGAGCGGGACCAACGTTCCCCAGCTCAGTATAACAAGCGGGTTCGGTCAATATATCCGTTTTATTATCTTGATTAAGGCGTGATATAGTCGCTATCTGGAGAGAGAGAGAAGAAAACACTCAGCGTATGCTCTTGCAAGATTAGATTGGTTATATAATATATCTAATCAGGATGTCTCCCACTGTTTTAGTCAAATCTTCCTTCAAACCCTAAAAGGAAAGACTAGCCGGGATTAATCACACGCTACAAGTTCGCCAATCTTTCAGCCAGGCCAGTGTCGGTACTTTGAGGGAGGTCCCCCGTGCTTTCGCACGAACCTAATTAAGGTAAACCTCGTTTTCCCAGAGGCGTAACCCCGTTAACACCTTTCTAGACACCTACTTGATCGGCTAATTGTAATGTGTAAAACTCTCCCAGGAGTAACTCTTACTCGGAGCGGGTATCGGGATCCAACTATCTTATAGAAGGTATGCAATCTCATTGCAAATTTCAACTCTTGAAATTCCCAATAATATTTTGCCCCTAGCATCCTATGACCTTGACGAAAGCCAACAAACCATAGGCTACTAGTCAAGTCCAACCCGTCATTTCTTGATTGAATTAAACCCACCCGCACGACCCTTGATGAAAGCCAACAAAGCCGCACGACTACCCTAATCCAATCACATCATATGCAGCAGATAAGCAGCAGATAGCTACCGCACACTACACCTTGACGAAAGCCAACAAATGTAGCACGAATACTATATACAACTTATCTGAAATGACGGAGGGTTACGACAGGTTTTTCTGAAAACCTATTGCGTAATGAACTTGATATCGTTGTAGAATCGAGTGATTTTAAATGGATCGTTTTTGAGGCTTTTCTAGTTTTGCTAAAGGGGTCACTCCCGGTGAAGGGATCGTCGGCCCTTTCCTCATCGAATAAGGTACAAGATATATCATATATACCGCTGTGCAAAGCAAGAACTATAGAAGCAATCAAAAGACAAACCGAGTTTGTAGCATCTGCCAGTTATTGCTAAAGGAGTCACTCCCGGTGAAGGGATCTCGGTCCTTTCCTTATCGAATAAGGTGCTGGATGTTCTACAAGGAACACCGCGATGCAAAGCATGAACTGTAGCTACCAGTTTTTAAACAAGTTTCTACAACATCTTAGGTTTCTTTTATTTCATTAATCTCATTAATGAAGTCCCATTTTATTATGCTTCATAAGCATCACATTTGAAAACGAAATCTGCAATATAACATATATCTCATATATATAATGTAAAGATTCGTCTCAGGAAGTAATATGATCTCATCACAGAACAATGCAGCAGAAGAACATATATGAAATATTGGATATACTAGGACGTCCGTGTTTTCAATACGAGCCTGTATAAAACACGGATTCCACGGTCGCGATGAATAGCCAAACCCACATCCTTAGACCTCTACGAGAGCGGCAAGTAACACTGCCAATTCTAGGGTTAGGAGACCCGGTCTCGACTCCTCGAGATGGTCTCCAACTGGACCCTAGAACCCGGTTACTTGTGCTCCCCGCCTTGGGTCTACCTAATGCGGAAAAGTAAATAATATACAACGGTGACATCTTCCGCTATCTGGAAGTGCCCCAATAAAAGAATATTACATACAAATGAATTATACATGAATGAAAAAGAAAAAACACTCATCTCACATAAAACCCCCGGCTATTCAAACGCGACGATCCAATACAACATATCACAGCAACACATAATATCTCATATCGTCAACGTAAGCAAGTATGCGTATCCCGATTGTCGTTGATGTATAGCAACGAAGCCGGCGATACACCACATACTACGCTTACGGTCACAGAAAAGAAAGTGTAAAACTACAACAGTTGGAATCCGCAACCTCCTTAGACATCGCATGCCTAACAAAATGAATTCCTTAGACATCTCATGCCAAACAATTATAAACCCCGCATTTTAGTCTCATTATCGAAAACACTTTTCAATATCAAGTCGGGCAATTCAACAAGATTCCCGACGTCCTGATCGAATGCTCGTCGCAAACTTTAGTAGGCGGCTGCACCCCTAGATGCCGTCGACGAAGTGCACCAAGGCGGAACACCGCTACCGGGAGCACCCGAACGGATGCTTTCGGCGACGGGGTTCTCCTACAGTCACTTGGTCGGGGCTATGGAGTGAGGCTGTCTATTAAGTTTACCCGGCGAGTATCCGCGTACGCTACGTAATTGCGACGGACTTTTGATCACATCAAAATTCCGTGGCAACCGATCAACTGAGACTAAACTGCTATATTTATATTATTCAAATCAGTTATCTCATAACTACCTGTGGATTCCAAATATTGTATCACATTCCAGATAAACAGAAAAAGTTAAACTTTCCGATCGAATCATCAAGCACCCAAGATTTCCCCAATATATCTCAACACTTGAAAACAGTTTTAAAACATCCATTACATGCCACAGTACCAATGGTCCAGCCGTAGAAGGGTCAAGCCAACGCCTCACATGCGGCACGCCGTACTGCCCCAAACCCTAAGGTTCAAAGGGCAGTTCAAGACGGTCACATAATCGAGTTAAGGTTTGTTGTCTTCTAGAGGGTCCACCGAGTTACTTGCATGACTTAGAACATTCTTAAACACGAGAAAAAATCCAACTTTTGAAAAATTTTCCGACAGGGGAAAAAGTGAGTTATTGATATCCGTTCGAACTTTTTAACAGTTTCTAAAAATTATCCGGAAAACCACATAGACAAAATCTAATACTCCGATCGAAACATCGAATCCCCAAAATAACCCCAGAAAACTCAACTGTAGAATAAATATTAAAAATTCCCAGAGAACTCAGCACTGTGTAATAGGAATTACTGTGCAAAATAGGAGGGGTGAGGTCATCAAAGGGCCGCGGAACCGCCGCAGAAGCCAGGCTTCTGCCGCGGTTCCGCCGCACTTTTGATGAATTACCCCCTCGAACTTCACAGTAATTCTAATAAGACCCTGCGGAATTTTTTAGAAATTTTTAATTGACAAAAATCCAAATTTTCAGAAAATTTTCAGAGAGCAATTTGGAGTCGGGGTTTCGGGTTCGATCGGACTTTAAACTTGGTCTAGACTTTGCCTAAAGCTCTAGCTTGGCTCTGATACCACTGTAGGGTTGCTAGGCACGCGCACAAGGGTCTACGAGGCATCAACCATGCCCGATTAAAAATTTAGCCGTGCCGAACAACCCGAATACGGAACTTTAAACTAGAGATTAGGCGAAAACAAGCATGCTAAACATTTTAACACTAAGTGAGAGGGATTACAACCTTTGTAGATCCGGTCCTTCACTTCATATGCTCCGTGTTGTGGTCCCTTCGCTGCGATCATCGGGATCCGGACTCTCGAGAGGTTCCACGAAGAGAAAGACGCAACCTTTGCTTCCGATCTTCGATACTAAGATGATCTACCTTGAAGTTTCTTTAACACAAGCTAACACTCATGAAATGATGTGAACACCCTCATCTAAATGGCAAGGGAATATGAGGATGATGAAGTAGGATTTTCTCTCTCTTTATTTATCTTTTTCTCATATTTATTCATCACCTTTTGAAAAACTAGTAAGCTTTTCATGAAAGAATGAAGGAGGAAGAAGATGAATAATCATTTGTGATGAATAGAAAGAATGTTATCATAATCATTTATGCAACCATGGTTGAAGTAACCATTGTAGAAAGTTTACTAGGGTTAGGGTTTGGGTTAGGTCAAAGGGTGAGTCAAAAGAAATATCTATCATAAAATCTTAACAAAGACAAAGTAAAGCTTCTAGAATCAACTAGAAGGTTTAACCCTAATCCAAACCCTAATCATGTTTAAACTCCTCTAAACATGTTGCATTAATAATTATAATATGTTACAATATTATATATCACATATACAATATTTATTGTAACAAAATAAAATAATACAATTAACATATATCGCATATATATCAATGTATTACCCGAGTGAGAAAAATAATCTTTTAGTGAGCTAATATTAGTTAATGTAATTTTATATATCATATATATTATTATACATTAAATTATCGAATCAACACTTGATCCGACAATCCGGCTATATCGCATATAACCGACTAATATTTATCCGTACCGATTCATCGAATCAACACTTGATCCGATGACCCGGCTGATATCAAATATCGCGAGAATATAATACGGTATCACATATCGCATTATCCTCGGTCCCGCACATATCACATATGTGCTCCTACTCCGTTTTGCCTGAGTCAAGAAACCTCTGTGTAGGACTCTAAAGAATCGTCAATACGCCGGCAGTAGGTGATGATCATATCAAACACCCACAAGCCGCAAGCGGTCTGCTAAACGTAACGGCCACCCGGGTATTGAGCGATCAGAAGATCGACGAGCAAGCCCGCTCACACTCCTGTGAATCCAACCAGTAACACTCCCGTACAGTCCGGTCTCGTCGTCTGATATGTTGCATATCTCGCCTAGGGGTGGTAAACGTCAGACCCCAGTAGCTCGATAAGTCGTGTCGATATGAGGTCTATAACGATTCGAGAAACTACTGATAACACTTACCAGTAAATCTCAGCAACCCTGGCCAGGGATTTCCGGTTATAGCCAATCGAACACAGCACAACATCAACTCCCTATACCGGGAGAGACGAATCCCCTTCTATCGCTAATTGCCTCCATGTGATTCGGGACTGTACCAAAAAGCCACCTTTTTGCACGCCCTCTTGGACGTGGTATGATGGAAATCAAAGCGCAGTGGGAACCACACAAGACACTATGAAGATCTCGGGTCAACAGACTACTCTGTACCAGTGTCACCGGAGAACTGCCATCTGATGTATGGTATAATACCATCTGGGAGTTCTCGGCGAGTCCGTCCAGTGTACCCAGTCTCCACTGAGCACCCGTACACCATCCTCGATGTCAAACACCGATGGATATGGGATCATCCATCGCCCATCATATGGGTCAAGATACGTATACGCTAGTCTACTCTGGTGTATCGATGCCCTGTCTCGATACACCCTTGACTAGGAACAGTTAAAGGAAGTACTCGTCGACTACGGTGGCCCCACTAGTATGATCTCATCATAGTCCCAGTAGTCGAGTACAGATCCTAAGGGCTTTATCAACATGTAATATAGAGACAATCAGAGTACATGTTAAGATAAAGTACAACCAGATAGCATACTATCATATCGAGCAAGAAAGTCCTCCTTATATATGTCCTAGCATCCACTACAATATACATCGTATGTACAGTAATGGCCTCTAGGGCATACATATAACTAACACTATCTACACCAAGTAATCTTCTCAAGATATACTTGCTCCTGATGGGGATTTAACCCTTCAGATATCGCAACCAAAGTCCATACTTTGTTGGTGTATATGGATTCCATCTCAGATCGCTAAGCATCCAGCCATTCTTACAGAGTCCCACTCCTGATGGCCAGCTCGAAACTAGTTGGGTCATCATCTCATGATGCAATCCTCGTTCCCACTGTCATAGAGAAACCGAAGTATCTCTCAGGTGGGTGAGGAACCCTACTAGATCGGCGGAGAGGCTGAGGTTCGTTGGAATCTACTGAATCCTTTGGTTCTATCAAATCATCAGCTGCAGTTTGTATAGCTCGAACATTTCCAGTTCTACATAAAAGATCTTGCCTCGAGCTTGTCTGGATTTTGCTTTTCAGACATAGGCCGGACAACCCCAAATCTTAACTAACTTAAGATATGGGCTCTTCCCTTTCCATATCACATATGAAGTGGTAGGCAGCTGATTTGATTGGAACCCTATTCAATAGGTATGCAACTTCATAAGTGCATAACTCCCTAAAGGAAATAGGTAACTCAGTAATACTCATCATAGAGCACACCATATCATATAGGGTGTTATTGCTCCGCCCTGATACACCGTTGTGCTGTGGTGTATTCAGAAGAGTAATACTGAGAGAGAATTTCATTCTTCTTAAAATAGTCTAGGAGTTCCGTGCTCAAGTATTCTCCTCCTTGATCACATCAAAGGACATAATACTTTTACCCGTATTTTGGTTCTTTACTTCTCACTTATATTCTATGAATATCTAAAAAGGTTCAGACTTGTGTTTCAACAAGAACATAGATCTGAATCTCGAGAGATTATCAGAGAATGTAATGAAGTACAAAGAACCGGTCTTGGCATGTGTAGACAGGGGACCTACATACATCAACATGTATCATCCCAAGAGTTCACTAACTCTTTCTCTGTTTCCTGTAAACGGAGCTATGGTCATCTTATCTCGGTGACATGACTGGCAAGTTTCACAAGATGTAAATTTAAACTAATTTAAATATGCATCTTTATGTAACTCAAGCTAGTCGGGTCGCATTGATATGACCTAGTCTACAATACCTCAAGAAGGATCCGTTCATTTTTGAAATCTTCCTCTTGTGTGTGTTCTGTATACTAGGAACTATAGTTTGATTTAGAACATCAATGCTTTTAGATAACGTGCCTGAACCGATCAACTTTTGATATAGGAAATGTTCAAAACATTATCCAACAATACAAAATTATATCCTTCTTTACTAATAAAGAGACTGATATGATTTTGTATATCAGGTTCGGTATCTAATAACATTCGTTCAGAATAAATGTATTGGTAATACAGGGTGACAGTAACCGACAGACTTGGCAGCAACTCTTGCCCCGTTTTCTGCCTCATGAAACTTATCACCCGTTCTCAGTTCTTTACCAATCTGTATCCCATGTAACATATTACATATGTGGGATCCCGATCCAGTATCATATACCCAGGACGTAAAGGACACTGAGAAACAGTTCTATGTAACGAACACACCCGAAGAAGATGCATCATATGCACTTTCTTCGTTTGGGCGGCATGGGAAATCTGGTATTCCCCAATTTCCTGCTCTATCTTATAACATTTATAAGTTTGAGCGGGACCAACGTTCCCCATCTCAGTATAACAAGCGGGTTCGGTCAATACATCCGTATTATTATCTTGATTAAGGCGTGAAATGGTCGCAACCTGGAAAGAGAGAGAAGGAAACACTCAGCGTGCGCTCTTTCAAGAATAGATTGGTTATTTATTTTATCTAATCAGGATGGCTCCCACTGTTTTTATCAAATCTTCCTTTAAACCCTAAAAGGAAAGACTAGCCGGGATTAATTACACGCTACAAGTTCGCCAATCTTTCAGCCAGGCCAGTGTCGGTACTTTGAGGGAGGTTCCCCGTGCTTTCGCACGGACCTAATTAATGTAAACCTCGTTTTCCCAGAGGCGTTACCTCGTTAACACTTTTCTAGACACCTACTTGATCGGCTAATTGTAATGTGTAAAACTCTCCCAGGAGTATCAATTACTCGCAGCGGGTATCGGGATCCAACTATCTCATAGATGGTATGCAATCTCATTGCAAATTTCAACACTTGAAATTCCCGATAATTTTGCCCCTAACGTGCTATGACCTTGACGAAAGCCAACAAACCATAGACCGCTAGTCAAGTTCAACCCGTACATTTCTTGATTGAATTAAACCCACCCGTACGACCCTTGACGAAATCCAACAAAGCCGCACGACTACCCTAATCCAATCGCATCGTATGTTGCAGATAAGCAGCATATAGCTACCGCACACTGCACCTTGACGAAAGCCAACAAATGCAGCACGAATACTATATACAACTTATCCGAAATGACGGAGGGCTACGACAGGTTTTTCTGAAAACCTATTGCGTATTGAACTTGATATCGTTATAGAATCGAATGATTTTAAAATGGAGTGTTTTTAGGTTTTTCTAGTTTTGCTAAAGGGGTCACTCCCGGTGAAGGGATCGTCGGCCCTTTCCTCGTCGAATAAGGTGCGGGATATATCATATATATCACTGTGCAAAGCAGAAATTATGGAAGCAATCAAAAGATAAACCGAGAGTTGTAGCATCTGCCAGTTATTGCTAAAGGAGTCACTCCCGGTGAAGGGATCTCGGTCCTTTCCTTATCGAATAAGGTGAAGGATGTTCTACAAGGAACACCGCGATGCAAAGCAAGAACTGTAGCTACCTGTTTTTGAAAATTCGATTCCACAACATCTTAGGTTTCTTTTCTTTCATTAATCACATTAATGAAGTCCCATCATTTAAGTTACCTAAACATCACAGATAAATACGACGTACACTTATGCCATCCGCATTCGCCTCGATGTCCCCTCGTGCACCGTTAGGTTAGGTAACTAACGGCAGAGCGGGGCAGGGCTAGCGCGGGTGTAAAACATAAGTAACGTCTATATAATATATCATATATACTATATACTGTATCTATCACAGAACATCAAATGATCACATCACAGATATCGCAACAGAAGAATCATATGAAATATTGGATATTCTAGGACGTCCGTGTTTTCAATACGAGCCAGTATAAAACACGGATTCCACGGTCGCGATGAATAGACAAACCCACACCCCTAGACCCCTACGAGAGCGGCAAGAAACCCTACCAATTCTAGAGTTAGGAGACCCAGACTCGACTCCTCGAGTTCGTCTCCCACTGGACTCTAGAACCCGGTTACTTGTGCTCCCCTCCTTAGGTCTATCCTAGTGCGGAAAAGTAAATAATATACATCAACGGTGACAACTTCCGCAACCTGAAAGTTCCCCAATAAAAGAATATTACATACAAGTTTTTACATGAATGAAAATGAAAAACACTCATATCACATAAAAACCCCCGGCTATTCAAACACGATGATCCAATATAACATATCCAGCAACACATAACATCACATGTCATCAACGTAAGTAAATATGCGCATCCCAATTTTCGTTGACATATAGCAACGAAACCGGCGATATCACATATTACACTTACGGTCACAGAAAAGAAAGTGTAAAACTACAACAGTTGGAATCCGCAACCTCCTCAGACATCGCATGCCTGACCATATGAATTCCTTAGACATCGCATGTCTAACAATTATAAACCCCGCATTTTAGTCTTATTATCGAAAACTCTTTTCAATATCAAGTCGGGCAATTCAACAAGATTCCCGACATCCTGATCGAATGCTCGTCGCAAACTTCAGTAGACGGCCGCACCCCCGATACCGTCGACGAAGTGCACCAAGGCGGAACACCGCTGCCGCGAGCACCCGAACGGATGCTTTCGGCGACGGGGTTCTCCTACAGTCACTTGGTCGGGGATATGGGGTGTAGCTGTCTATTAAGTTTATCCGGCGAGTATCCGCTTACGCTAAGTGATTGCGACGGACTTTTGATCGCATCAAAATTCCGTGGCAACCGATCAAGTGAGACTAAAGTGCTATGTTTATAACATTCAAATCAGTTATCGCATAACTACTTGTGGATTCCAAATATTGTATCCCATTCCAGATAAATAGAAAATGTTAAACTTTCCGATCGAATATTCAAACACCCAAGTTTTCCCGAAACAAATCAACACATGAAATAGGTTTAAAAAACATCCAGTTCATGCCTCAGTACCAACGGTCCAGCCGTAGAAGGGTCAAGCCAACGCCTCACATGTGGAACGCCGTACTGCCCCAAACCCGAAGGTTCAAAGGGCAGTTCAAGACGGTCACATAATCGAGCTAAGGTTTGTTGTCTTCTAGAGGGTCCATCACGTTACTTGCACTACTTAGAACGTTATTAAACCACGGAATGATCCAACACTTGGAAATTTCCCGACAGGGGAAAAAGTGGGTATTTATATCCGGTCGAACTTTTTAACATATTCAAAAATTACACGGAAAACACATAGACAAGATTAGACAATCCGATCGAATCCACGAAGCTCCAAAACACCCCATAAAACTCAACTCTTGAGTGCAAATTAAAAATTCCCAGAAAATTCAGCACCTGAATAGACAAATTACTGTGCAAAATTAGAAGCGTAATCTCATAATTTGGTCGCGGAACCGCCGCAGAAGCCATGCTTCTGCCGCGGTTCCGCCGCGCTTTGGGGGTATCGTTTGCTCGTTTTTGCACCGTAATTCTTAGAATTTCCTGCTGAATTTTTTAAGCATTTTTAATCTGGAAAAAACCTATTTTTTGAAAAATGTCCAGAGAGCATTTTGGAGTTAGGGTTTCGGTTCGATCGGACTTCTAACTCCGTCTACGCATCGCCTAAGGCTCTAGCTAGGCTCTGATACCACTGTAGGGTTCCTAGGCACACTAATTAGGTCTCACAAGGCATCAACCATGCCAATTTCAAATTTTACGGTGCCGAGAAACCCTAGACTAGATCGTTAACTAGAATTTTAGGCGAAACAAGCAACTAGTTAACTGCTTAACTAAGAAGTGAACGGAAATACAACCTTTGTAGATCCGGTTCTCCACCTCCATTGCTCCGCGATGAAGTCTCCTCGCTGCGATCATCGGATCCCGGGCTCTAGCGTCGGCTTCATCGAAAGAATGATCGGGCTTGGTCGTCGACTTCGATGCCGAAGATGATCTACGTCGAGGCAACACAAGATCAAGCTCCCACTTCGCCAAGTCATGAAACTTGTGAAGAAAACACCCTATAATACTTGGCAAGAGGTAGAGGATGAAGAAATAGGAAGTGGGTTCACTTTAGAATTGGATTTCTCACACTTTTTCTCAAGATGCCATTAATGGTTGCAAGCTTCTTCATCTTAAAGAAGAAGAAGAAGAAGAAAGGAATATGATAAGTTCTATTTAAAATAGAAAATAAATCAATACTTATCATATAGCAACCATGGTTAGGTGTAGAGAATTAACCAAGGTTAGGTTAATGGTTAGGTTTAGCATGAAACAAAAATGGTAGACTTTTTCAAAGCTTCATGAAGCTTCAACTAAGAAACAAAAAGCCACCATTTTTCTTTTCTTTTGCCAAAAAGAAATAAATAAATGAATGAATAAATAAATCAAAACCCTAACCATTTACTTAACCAAGGTTTAATTCAAACATACACCCTAGTTGGCATGTATCATCAAACATGATACATACTTATGCACAAAACTATATCATATATACAATGTGCACATTCAAGTGAGAAAGTAATCTTAAGTGAACCAGTATTAGTTAATGTAAAGTGATATATCAAATATATAATTATACATTAAATCATTAAATCAACACTTGACTTAATGACCCGGTCATATCACATATAACCGACAAATATCAAGTGTATCAATGTATCGAATCAACACTTGATTCGGTAACCCGGCTATATCACATATAACCGACCAATGATACAAATCGCGAGAATAGAATACAGTATCACATACTGGTATTATTCTCGGTCCCGCACATATCTCATATGCGCTCCTATTTCATTTCGCTTGAGCCAGGAAACCTCTGTGTAGGACTCTAAAGACTCGTCAATACGCCGGCAGCAGGTGATGATCATATCAAACACCCACAAGCCGCAAGCGGTCTGCTAAACGTAACGGCCACCCGGGTATTGAGCGATCAGAAGATCGACGAGCAAGCCCGCTCACACTCCTGTGAATCCAACCAGTAACACTTACCGTACAGTCCGGTCTGCTCGTCTGATATGTCGCATATCTCGCCTCGGGGTGGTAAACGTCATACCCCAGTAGCTGGATAAGTCGTGTCGATATGAGGTCTATAACAGTTCGAGAAACTACAGGTAAAACATACAAGTAAATCTCAGCAACCCTGGCCAGGGATTTCCGGTTATAGCCAATCGAACACAGTGCAACATCAACTCCCTATACCGGGAGAGACGAATCCCCTCCTATCGCTCATTACCTACATGTGATTCGGGACTGTACCCAAAAGCCACCGTTTTGCACGCCCTCTTGGACGTGGTAAGGTGGAAATCAAAGCACAGTGGGAATCACACAAGACTCTATGACGATCTTGGGTCAACAGACTAACCTGTACCAGTGTCACCAGAGAACTGCCATCTGATGTAAGGTATAATACCATCTGGGAGTTCTCGGCCAGTCCGTCCAGTGTACCCAGTCTCCACTGAGCACCCGTATATCATCTCTGATGTCAAACACCAATGGATATGGGATCATCCATCGCCCATCTGTATGGGTCGAGAAGGTATACGCTAGTCTACTCTGGTATATCGATGCCCCGTCTCGATACACCCACGACTAGGGACCTTGAAGGATGTACTTATGGACTACCATGTCCCCACTAGTATGATCTGCATCATAGTCCATGTAGTCAAGTACACATCCTAAGGGCTTTACCAACATGAAACAGAGAGACAATCAGTATACACGTTGAGGTAAAGAGTAACCAGATAGCATATTATCATGTCGAGCAAGAAAGTCCTCCCTATATATGTCCCATCATCCACTACAATATACATCCTATGTACAGTAATGGCCTCTAGGGCATACATATAACTAACACTAAGTAGTGCAAGTAACGCGATGGTCCCTCTAGAAGACAACAAACCTTAACTCGATTATGTGATCGTCTTGAACTGCTCTTTGAACCTTAGGGTTTGGGGCAGTACGGCGTGCCACATGTGAGGCGTTGGCTTGACCCTTCTACGGCTGGACCATTGGTACTGAGGCACGAACTGAATGTTTTTAGACTTATTTCATGTGTTGAGCTGTATCGGGAAAACTTGGGTGTTCGATTGTTCGATCGGAAAGTTTAACATTTTCTATCTTGTCCGGAATGTGATACAATCATTGGAATTCACAAGTAGTTATGAGATAACTAATATGAATGTTATAAACATAGCAGTTTAGTCTCACTTGATCGGTTGCCACGGAATTTTGATGTGATCAAAAGTCCGTCGCAATCACGTAGTGTACGCGGATACTCGCCGGGTAAACTTAGTAGATAGCCTCACCCCATAGCCCCGACCAAGTGACTGTAGGAGAACCCCATCGCCGAAAGCATCCGTTTGGGTGCTCGCGGCTGCGGTGTTCCTCCTTGGTGTACTTCGTCAACGGTATCGTAGGTGCAGCCGCCTACTAAAGTTTGCGACGAGCATTCGATCAGAATGTCGGGAATCCTGTTGAATTGCCCGACATGATATTGAAAAGTGTTTTCGTTAATGAGACTAAAATGCGGGGCTTATAATTGTTAGGCATGCGATGTCTAAGTATTTCATCTGATTAGGCATGCGATGTCTAAAGAGTTTGCGAATTCCAACTGTTGTAGTTTTACACTTTCTTTTCTGTGACCGTAAGTGTAATAGGTGATATCGCCGGTTTCGTTGCTATATGTCAACGACAATTGGGATACGCATGTTTACTTATGTTGTTGACATGTGATGTTATGTATTGCGGGATATGTTATATTGGATCGTCGTGTTTGAATAGCCGGGTTTTTTTTTATGTGAGATGAGTGTTTTTCTTTTTCATTCATGTAAAAACTTGTATGTAATATTCTTTTATTGGGGTACTTCCAGGTTGCGGAAGAAGTCACCGTTTGTATATTATTTACATTTCCGCATTCGGATAGACCCAAGGAGGGGAGCATAAGTAACCGGGTTCTAGGGTCCAGTGGGAGACCAACTCGAGGAGTCGAGTCCGGGTCTCCTAACCCTAGAATTGGTAGGGTTGCTTGCCGCTCTCGTAGGGGTCTAGGGGTGTGGGATTCGCTATTCATCACGACCGTGGAATCCGTGTTTTATACTGGCTCGTATTGAAAACACGGACGTTCTAATATATCCAATATTTCATATGATACTTTCTGCTGCGTTATCTGTGATGTGATCATGTGATTTGTTCAGATAGATAATATATAGTATATATGATATATTATATAGACGTTGCTTATGTTTTACACCCGCGCTAGCCCTGCCTCGCTCTGGCGTTAGTTACCTAACCTAACGGTGCAGACGGGACATCGAGGCGAATGCGGATGGCATAAGCGTACGTTATATTTATCTGTGATGTTTAGGTGGACTTAAATGATGGGATATTCATTAATGAGATTAATGAAAGAAAATAAACCTAATTGATGTTGTGGAATCGAATTTCAAAATAAAAAACAGGTAGCCACAGTTCTTGCTTTGCATCGCGGTGTTCATTATAGAACATCCCGCACCTTATTCGATAAGGAAAGGACCGAGATCCCTTCACCGGGAGTGACTACTTTAGCAATAACTGGCAGATGCTACAACACTCGGTTTGTCTTTTGATTGCTTCTATAGTTTCTGCTTTGCACAGTGATATATATGATATATCCCGCACCTCATTCGATGAGGTAAGGGCCGACGATCCCTTCACCGGAGTGACCCCTTTAGCAAAACTAGAAAAACTTCAAAACATTCCATTTAAAAACCATTTGATTCCGCAACGAGATCAAGTTCAAAGCATTAAAGGTTTTCATAAAAACCAGCCGCAACCCTCCGTCATTTTAGGAAGTAGAGTACTTAGTATTCGTGCTGTGTTTGTTGACCTTAGTTAAGGCACAGTGTACGGTAGCTAAGTGATGTCTTCCTACACCGCATATGATGCGATTAGTTAGGGCAGTCGCGTGACTTTGTTGACCTTAGTTAAGGGTCATGTGGGTGGGTCTAATTAATCAAGAAATGACGGGTAGAACTTGACTAGTACTTATGATTTGTTGACCATAGTTAAGGTCATAGGTGCTAGGGGTAAAAACCATTATCGGGAGTTTCAAGTATTGAAAATTTGCAATGAGATTGCATACCTTCTATATGATAGTTGGATCCCGATACCCACTGCGAGTAATTGTTACTCCTGGGAGAGTTTTACACATTACAATTAGCTGATCAAGTAGGTGTCTAGAAAGGTGTCAACGGGGTTACTCCTCTGGGAAAATGAGGTTTACTGTAATTAGGTCCGTGCGAAAGCACGGGGAACCTCCCTCAAAGTACCGACACTGGCCTGGCTGAAAGATTGGCGAACTTGTAGAGTGTAATTAATCCCGGCTAGTCTTTCCATTTAGGGTTTGAAGGAAGATTTGATAAAAACAGTGGGAGCCATCCTGATTAGATAAAATAAATAACCAATCTAATATTGCAAGAGCGTACGCAGAGTGTTTTCTTCTCTCTTTCTCCAGGTAGCGACCATATCACGCCTTAATCAAGATAATAATATGAATGTATTGACCGAACCCGCTTGTTATACTGAGCTGGGGCAAGTTGGTCCCGCTCCAACTTATAATTGTTATAAGACAGAGCAGGAAATAGGGAATACCAGAATTCCTATGCCGCCCAAACAAAGAAAGTGCATATGATGCATCTCCTTCGGGTATGTTCATTACAAAGAACTGTTTTCCAGTATCCTCTGCATCCTGGGTATATGATACCAGATCAGGATCTCAGATATGTAATCTGTTACATAGGGTTACAAAAAGGTAGAAAAACTGAGAACGGGTGATAAGTTTCATGAGACAGAAAACGGGGCAAGTGTTGCAGCCAAGTCTGTTGGTCACTGTCACCCTGTATTACCAATACATTGATTCTGAACAAATGCTATTAGATACCGAACCTGATATACAAAATCATATCAATCTCTTTATTTAATAAAGTAATGATAAAATTTTGTATTGCTGGATAATGTTTTGAACATTTCCTATATCAAAAGTTGATCGGTTCAGGCACGTTATCTAAAAGCATTGACGTTCTAAATCAAACTACAGTTCTTAGTATACAGAACACACACAAGGGGAAGAGTTCAGAAATGAACGAATCTTTCTTGAGGCATTGTAGACTAGGTCATATCAATGCGACCCGACTGGATGAAGTTACATTTTAGATGAATATTTAAATCAGTTTTAATTTACATCTTGTGAAACTTGCCAGTCATGTCACAAAGATTAGATGACCATAACCCTGTTTATTGGAAACAGAGAAAGAGTTAATGAACTTTTGGGACTGATACAAGATGATGTATGTAAGGTCTCCTGTCTACACATGCCAGGACTGGTTCTTTATACTTCATTATATTCTCTGATAATCTCTCAAGATTCAGTCATATGTTCTTGTTGAAACATGAGTCCGAACCTTTTGAGATATTCACAGAATATAAGCAAGATGTAGAGAACCAAAATACGGGTATAAGTATTATGTCCTATGATAAGATCAGGGAGGAGAATACTTGTGCATGGAATCCTTGGACTATTCTAAAGGAAAATAAGATTCTCTCTCAGTATTACTCCTCTGAATACACCACAGCACAACGGTGTATCGGGGCGGAGCAATCGCACAATATTAGATATGGTGTGCTCTATGATGAGTATTACTGAGTTACCTATTTCCTTTTAGGGTTGTGCACTTGAGAAGCTGCATAACTATTGAATTGGGTTCAAATCAAATCAGTGCTTACCACTCCATATGAGATATGGTATGGGAAGAGCCTATCTCTTAAGTAAGTCAAGATTTGGGATTGTCCTGCTTATGTCTAAAGCAAAATCCGGACAAGATCGAGGCAAGATCAGTTCTGTAGAACTGAAAAGGTTCCAGCTATACAAAACCGCAGTTGATGATTTGACAGAACCAAAGGATTCTATAGTCCCCGACGAACCTCAGCCTCTCCGCCGATCTGGTAGGGTTCCTCACCTGCCTGAGAGATACCTCGGTTTCTCGATGACAGTGGGAGCGAGGAATACATCATGAGATGATGACCCAACTAGTTTCGAGCAGGCCATCAAGAGTAGGGACTCTGTAAGAATGGCTGGATGCTTAGCGATCTGAGATGGAATCCATGTACACAAGCAAAGTATGGACTTTAGCTGCTATATCTGAAGGGTTAAATCCCCATCAGGAGCAAGTATATCTTGAGAATATTACTTGGTGTAGATGGAAAGGTTGAGACTTTCAAAGCTAGACTTGTTAAAGGTTTTAGTCATCAACCAGGTGTGGATAATGATAAAACCTTTTCTAGGGACTATGCTTAAGTCCATCCAGATCCTACTTACCATTGCTACATACCATGACTACGATATCTGGTGGTTGGGTGCCATGACTACTTTTCTAAATAGTGATTTAGAAGAGAACGTCTATAAGAACACAGCCAGAGAACTTCGTAAACAGTGGGAGCAGCGGAAACGTGTGCAAGTTGCTTTACAGAATAAAGCAGGCATCGCGGAGTTGAAACATCTGTTTTGATGTCGTAGTCAAAGTGTTTGACTTCATCAAAAATAGTAGATGAACCTTGTATATACAAAACGGTAGTAGAGAGTAAGGTAGTCATCCTCGTATTGTACGTGGACAACATACTCTCGATAGGAAAAGAGTTTCCTATACTACGATCGGTCGATCTCCTCTTATCACAAGGATTCTCCAATAGGATCAAAGTGATACCTCCTAAATCCTGGGATTTGGGTCTATGAGATAGATCTAAAGGGATGTTAGGATTCTCACTAGGTATAGTGAGATAGTATCAGTTGATCCTAGGTAGAATCACTGGAAACGTTCCAGGGTGATAAGACGACTGAATGTCAGTCACAGGCATTGTCTTTACCCTCAGTAAAGGGACGGTATGTTGGAAGAGTTCCAAGCTAGATACCGTGGCAAACTAGACGATAAAGGCTGGTAACATCGCTATTAAAGATACTACCAAAGAGGCAGTTTGGGTGTATATTGGTTCATAAGATGAACTAGGTTCCCACCATTGTGTGACAATGGAAGTGTGGCTTTGGCCAAGGAACCATGATCCCATCAGTGACCCAGACATATTCTGAGGCAGCATCACCTGATCATGGAGATAGTTGATCTCCAGGGTGATCGAGGTAAGGAGAATAGACTCAGAGGACAAAACAGCGGATCCACTCACGAAGGCCTTTTCCCAAAGAGAGACTTTTATGGGATGGTTGAGTATGTGATACTGCAACCACTGCTACAGATGGACCTAGTGCAAGTGGGAGATTGTTAGTTATATGTATGCCCTAGAGGCTATTACTGTACATTGGATGTATATTGTAGTGGATGCTGTGACATATATAGGTAGGACTTTCTTGCTCGACATGATAGTACGCTATCTGGTTGCTCTTTATCTTAACATGTATACTTTCTATCTCTCTGATTACATGTTGATAAAGCCCTTAGGATGTGTACTCGACTTCCAGGACTGTGATGAAGATCATACTAGTGGGGCCTGGGTTGTCAATGAGTACATCCTTCATTGTTCCTAGTCGTGGGAATATCGAGACAGGGCATCGATATTCCAGAGTAGACTAGCGTATATCTTCTCGACCCATGTGATGGGCGATGGATGATCCCATATCCATTGGTGTTTGACATCAGAGATGGTATGTGGGTGCTCAGTGGAGACTGGGTACACTGAACGGACTCGCCGAGAACTCCCAGATGGTATTATACCTCACGTCAGATGGCAGTTCTCTGGTGACACTGGTACAGCTTAGTCTGTTGACCCGAGATCGTCATAGAGTCTTATGTGTTTCCCACTGTGCTTTGATTTCTACCCTACTACGGCTCTACTGAGTCGTGCAAACAGGTGGTTTTTGGTACAGTCCCGATTCACATGGAGGCGATGAGCGATAGGAGGGGATTCGTCTCTCCCGGTATTGGGGGTTGATGTTGCGCTATGCTCGACTGGCCATTACAGGAAATCCCAGACCAGGGTTGCAGTGATATACTGGTAAAGTTATCAGTAGTTTCACGATTGTTATGGACCTCACGTCGGCATGACTTATCGAGCTATTGGGGTCTGACGTTTACCACCCCAAGGCGAGATATGCGACATATCAGAACGAACAGACCGGACTGTACGGTAAGTGTTACTGGTTGGATTCACAGGAGTGTGAGCGGGCTTGCTCGTCGATCTTCTGATCGCTCAATACCCGGGTGGCCGTTACGTTTAGCAGACCTCTTGCGGCTTGTGGGTGCTTGATATGATCATCATCTGCTGCCGGCGTATTGACGAGTCTTTAGAGTCCTACACAGAGGTTTCCTGGCTCAAGCGAAACGAAATAGGAGCGCATATGAGATATGTGCGGGACCGAGAATAATGCATGTATGTGATACCGTATTCTATTCTCGCGATGAATGTATCGATTGGTTGTATGCGATATAACCTAGTTATCGAATCAAGGATTGATTCGATAAGCCGATACATTGAATATTAGTCGGTCATATGCGATATGACCGGATCGTTAAATAAAGTGTTGATTTAATGATTTAATGCATAATTATATATTTGATATATTACTTTGCATTAACTAGTATTTGTTCACTTTAAAAAGGATTTTCTCACTTGATATGCACATTGTATATGTGATATACTTTTGTGCACTTGTTTGTATCATGTTTGATGATACATGCTAACTTAGGTTTGTGTAAAGAATTAAAACCATGGTTAAGTTAGTGGTTAGGGTTACTTTTATCTTATACATTTAATTATTTTTCATTTTGGAAAGATAAATAAATCATGGTGGCTTTCTTTGTTTGTTTGTTGAAGTTTCATGAAGTTTTGAACAAGTCCACGATTCTTGTCTCATGCTTAACCCTAACCATTCAACCTAACCTTAGTCAATTCTCTACACCTAACTAAGGTTAAGATTATGATAAGTATCATATTGTTTTCTATTTTAAAAAACACTTATCATATTCTTTCTTCTTCTTCTTCATCTTCAACAATGAAGAAAGCTTGCCTCCATCAATGGCAACTTGTGAAAATGAGTGAGAAATCCAATTCCAAGTGAACCCACTTCCTATTTCTTCATCCTCTACCTCTTGCCAAGTAGTATAGGGTGTTTTCTTCACAAGTTTCATGACTTGGTGAAGTTGGAGCTTGATCTTGAGTTGCCTCGACGTAGATCATCTTCGGCATCGAAGACGACGACCTAGCCCGCCCATTTCTCCGATGAAGCCGATGCTAGAGTCCTGGATCCGATATGTACAGCAAGGGGACTTCATCACGAAGCCATGGAGGTGGAGGACCGGATCTACAAGGTTGTAGCCCCTTCCCTTTAGCTATAAATTCGTTTATTTGCATTGCAACGCCTATACATATAGTTAACGATCCGTATTAGGGTTTCTCGGCACTTGTAAAATTTTAATTGGCCATGTTTGATCACTTGTGAGACCTCATTAGTGTGCCTAGGAACACTACAATATGTATATATATATACCTATAGAAACCTACACACAATCATATATATATACATACATATACACCAAGTCAAATGTATGTGTGTACGTGTTTATGTGTGTGTGTGTCTACCTGAAACCTATGAATTCCCTCCAAGGCAGTCATCCTTATGGTTAAGTCTTTCTAATCAATCTAGTCCAACCTAAAGTCTTTAATAGGATCCTACTCGCCAAGAACCTAAGGTCACGTCCGACTTCCTTATAACAGTAAGTAATATCCCTATTCTACGTTTGCGGGGGTGATAAACGCCATCCACCCGATTTCCCACGTAGATATACATCTACTCACCTGGCCCTTGTCTGTCGAAGTCGATGCCGCCCTCGTCTTCATCATCATCCGAAGTCCACGTAATGGGTACCTATACGCGAACATATATAATATCGTAAACCAAATCACGGACAAAACCAAAACAGCGCACGAACGTGCATTGGTTTAAACCTATGACCCGCTCATGCAAAAGAACCAATTATCGCTCGATATCGGCGTAGAAACGCCGATTGATCGAGATAAAACACCAACAAACAACTCGTAGTTCCAAAACATATTATTTATAACATAAAACATGGTTTAAATCATCGAAGCCTTAAAATCGATCAAATCGTCCTATTCCGCAAAAACCTAGGAAACGTCAATTTACCGTTTTACTTCCAAACTTGATGTTTAAATGAAACTAATGGTCATAATATTCGTTAAATAACATAACTAGATTATATAAACCATTACTATATTTTTATCACACTAATTTGTCTTAATTGAAAATTCTAGTTTGCAATTTTATCCGATTTCAACATCTTTTAAGCAAAAATTCACAATTCCACTACTAAACTTGATTTTGCATATTTTAAATTGTTAAACCACCCAATGAAACCTTAAGTATGTGCTAAAGCCTTAACTATATTTCTAATCCCACATTTTAAATTAATTTCTAAATCCTAGTTTACAAAATAGCATATTTATCACCTTTTATTAACTAACAATTTGAAACTAATAATTAGATTAGGTTTTTCATTCCTTTAACATGTTAATATTCTCATTAACACCATAATCAAATGATGAAACCTCAATTAGAATTTATCTCACCAATGTATATATATTGTAAAAATCTAGTTTGCAAAATCTTCAACTTTAACAATTTTAAAGTAACACTTTAAAAATTAACAATTAAATTAAAATTTGCATGACTCAAGATATTAAACCACACATTACAACCATGAGCAAATTATTAAAAACCCTAATTTTAGTTTTAAACCCCTTCTTGATTTTTTCAAGTTTTCAATTTGAACCTAAATTAAATTCCAAATTCAATTAAATTGAAACAATTAACCAATTAAAACATAGGTAAGGATTTATACCTCACAAATCAAGAGATCAAATTTGAGATCTAGCCTCCCAAAATGGCCTCCATGCTCTAAGATCCAAGCTAGAAAGGTCAAGGAATAATGGTTAAGGGTTAATTTGGAGTTTGTGAGGTTTTATTAGGATTTTTGATGGACATTTTTCTTGGATTTAAGATGGAAATCATGTGGAAAATGAAGGGGCTGCCACCATCAAGGTCTCGACCAGAAATGTGAGGATGAGAGAGAGAAAAGATATGTGTATAAGTGTGTAGAAACTTCATGAATGAATGCCCTTTTTTAACCTTTTCTTTAATTATTTTATTTTATAACCTTTTTCCAACCTAGAAAACTCTAGAATTTTGAAACAATTTAAGAGGAGAGAAGCATGCTACAGACTAAATTCTAAGATGTAATGGTTCACTTTGTCAAATTAACCCATTTTTATCTTGTAATTTACACTAATTTAATGTAAAATTAAAGCTTATGTTAATATTTGAACTTAATTAATTACGGAAAATATTTTAATAAACTAATAATTTATAAGTCAATAAACCAACACCAAATACTAGTAATTATATAGTTAAAATAGGTCTTTTTAAATTTATGATGTAAAATAATTATGGTTAAGTTTTACGAAAAATACGTTTTATTTTACCGATAATCAGAAAATTCGCCTAAAGGATTTTTATTTAATTATTTTAAAACGTTACTGGTAGGGAGGAAATCAAAGCACAGTTGAATCACACAAGACACTATGACGATCTCGGGTCTACAGACTAACCTGTACAAGTGTTACCAAAGAACTTCTATCCGATAATTGGTATATATACCATCTAGGAGTTCTCGGCGAGTCCTGTTCGGTGTACCCATTCTCCAATGAGCACCTGTGTACAATCTTTGATGTCAAACACCAATGGTTGTGGGATCAACCATCGCCCCCAGGGACAAGAAACGTACAGAATAGTCTACTCTGGTAATATCGATGCGCTGTCTCGATATACCCTCGACTAGGAACAATTAAAGGATATGCTTATAGACTGCCAGGCCCTACTAGTATGATCTACATCATAATCCCGACAGTCAAGCATAATCCTAAGGGCTTCATCAACATGTATATAAGGATATGAAATACAACACATTACACGTTAAGATGAAGATAAACCAGATAGTATACTATCATTTCGAGCAAAGATTGTTTCTGTACATATACATGCCTAGCATCCTATACAATACAGGCCTCATTGGCATACATATCTAACACTATCGCATCTCTGCCTGAAAGCTCCAGCGATCTCAGCTCATAAGATCTGGAAGCGACATCCCATCAATCTCAGCAATAACTGGGTCATCTGTCTGCAAGGTAGACGACATCACGATCTCTGAAGTAGGCTGTGCATCAACAGTCCTCTCACAACAGGCAGCCTCTAACAATGGCCCAATCACACGGTGCAAGACCAAACACTCGCCTCACACGAGAGGTCACAACACCAACACTAACTCGAGACGTTCCCATGTCACCGGAAAACAAGATGGCCAGTCCTCGTCCAAGACGAGCTCGCCCTGACTGCAACACTAGCAGCAGCTCAATCTGCACTCAAACTATGGTAACAAGAACCTCAAGCATGTATCGATGAAAATATATCAAAGGAATGAATGGAATCAACCGATCCAGAATGGATACATGATCATAAGGAGGAACGGAATCAATGAGAGTATGATCATGAAAACCAATAGAATCAATGATCTCAAATATGTACCTCCTAAGGTTTCTTAAGTGGAGTATCATATCGTAAATATGCGCGGAACATACGTACGGTGTTAGTTATGTATATGCCCTAGAGGCCATTGTTGTACATATGATGTATATTATGATGGATGCTTGGATATATACAGAGAGGACTTTCTTGCTCGTCATGATAGTATGCTATTTGGTTTCACTTTATCTTAACATGTTGACTTGTATTGGTTTACTGTCTTACACTCACATGTTGATAAAGCCCTTAGGATCTGTACTCGACTACTGGGACTATGATGAGATCATACTAGTGGGGCCATAGTAGTCGATGAGTATATCCTATAACTGTTCATAGTCGAGGGTATATCGAGACAGGGCATCGATACACCAGAGTAGACTAGCGTATACGCATCTTGACGCATATGATGGGCGATGGATGATCCCATATCCATCGGCGTTTGACATCAGAGATGGTGTACGGGTGCTCAGTGGAGACTGGGTATATTGGACGGACTCGCCGAGAACTCCCAGATGGTGATATACCACACGTCAGATGGCAGTTCTCCGGTGGCACTGGTACAAGGTAGTCTGTAAACCCGAGATCGTCATAGAGTCTTGTGTGATTCCCACTGTGCTTTGATTTCCACCTTACCACGTCCAAGAGGGCGTGCAAAACGGTGGCTTTTGGGTACAGTCCGAATCACATGGAGGCAATGAGCGATAGGAGGGGATTCGTCTCTCCGGGTATAGGGAGTTGATGTTAAGCTGTGTTCGATTGGCTATAACTGGAAGTCCCTGGCCAGGGATGATATAGAGATATACTGGTAAGTGTTACTAGTAGTTTCTCGACCTGTTATGAGCCTCACATCGACACGACTTATCGGTTACTGGAGTCTGACGTATACCACCCCTAGACTTGATATGCGACATATCAGACGAACAGACCGGACTGTACGGAGTGTTACTGATTGGATTCACAGGAGAACGGACAGGCTAGCTTGTTGATCTTCTGATCGCTCAATACCTGGGTGGCTGTTACGTTTAGCTGACCGCTTGCAGCTTGTGGGTGTTTGATATGATCATCACCTACTACCGCGTATTGACGATTCTTTAGAGTCCTACACAGAGGTTTCTTGGCTCAGGCAAAACGGAGTAGAGGCACATATATGATATGTGCAGGACCGAGGATAATGCGATATGAGATACCGTATTATATTCTCGCGATATTTAGATATGAACTGGGTCATCGGATCAAGTGTTGATTCGATTAATCGGTACATGATATATTAGTCGGTTATATTCGATATAGCCGGATCTTTGGATCAAGTGTTGATTCGATGATTTAATTTATAATTATATATATGATATATTGTATTACATTATCTAATATTGGCTCGCTTAATTACTTCACTTTCTCACCGGATTAATACATTGATATATATGCGATATATGTTAATTGTTTTATTTTCTTTTGTTGCAAATATATAATATATATGTGATATATATTATTGTGACATGATATGATTTATTATGAAACATGTTTTAGTATGATAAAAAGGGATTAGGGTTTGATTAGGGTTAGCTCTTTCTTGCACTTTCTAGAAGGATTCTCTTTTGTCTTGGTTAAGATATTATGGTTGATCCTTATCCTTAACTTAACCAAACCCTAACTCTAGTTTATTCTCTATAAAGTTTTAGCCTCTCATCCTTGACCATGGTTCAATAATCAATCATATACTCTTATCTACTATTCATCACAAAAGGAATTATCTCATTATTCTTTTCATTCTTCATCTTCTTCTCTCTTGAGTTTTGAGAGAGAGCTCACTAGAAATTCCTTTTATGATGATTTATTATGAGAAAGTGAATTAAAAAGATAGAATAAATACTACTCCATCATCCTCATCTAATCTAGCCCATTAGATTAGGGTGTTCATCTCTTTAGAGTGAGAAAGCTTGGGTTATAGCAACTTCGACGTAGATCATCGGAGAATCGAAACACTTCAAGCTAGCATGGATCGTTCGAGTCGTGGAGCCTCTCTTGAGTCCGGGAGATCATGGATCGCGGCGAAGGGACTCTACTCGGAGCTTGTGAAGCGAAGGAGCGGACTACAAAGGTTGTAATCCCTCACACTTAGCTTTAAAGATGTTATCTTGCATGTTAAACCCTAATAATCTAGCAGAGATTCCGTCTTTGGGTTGTTCGGCACATGTAAATTTTTATTCGGGCATGTTTGATGCTTTATGAACCTTCTCAAGTGTGCCTAGGAACCATACAGTGGTATCAGAGCCTAGCTAGAGCATTAGGCGATGTCTTAAC
This sequence comes from Agapanthus africanus, assembly GCA_030015575.1. Classification (NCBI taxonomy): domain Eukaryota; kingdom Viridiplantae; phylum Streptophyta; class Magnoliopsida; order Asparagales; family Amaryllidaceae; genus Agapanthus; species Agapanthus africanus. Next base: position 562,860,430 of record CM057339.1, read on the forward strand.
GAAGTTAAAACCCCGATCGAACCCGAATACGACATTTCCAACCATTCTCTGTACATTTTTTAAATCTGGGTTTTTCCAGAATTAAAAATACCTAAAAAATTCAGCAGGCTATTATATGAATTATGGTGAAAAACGTGCCCCCAATTCCTCAACATGCCGCGGAACCGCGGCAATGACCCACCTTTAGCGGTGGTTCCGCGGCAGGGTAAGGGTATTAGGGACGGAATTTTGCACAGTAATTCTTTTCTCTGTGGTTACTATTTTATATGGGTATTTTTTAATCTGACTCAAGTGTTGAGTATTCTGGGTTTATTCTGTAATCTTCGATTCGATCGGGAATTTTAAATTCGTTATTGTTTTTCCGGATATTTAGAAACTGTTAAAAAGTTCGAACGGATATCATTAACTCAATTTTTCCCGACACGAAAAATTTTCAAGTGTTGAATCTTTTCTCGAGTTTAAATCTTTCGCAAATGCGTGCAAGTTTTGTGGTGGACCCTCTAGAAGACAACAAATCTTAACTCGATTATGTGACCGCCTTGAACTGCCTTTTGAACCTTCGGGTTTGAGGCAGTACGGCGTGCCACATATGAGGCGTTGGCTTGACCCTTCTACGGCTGGACCGCTACTACTGTATCACATTCCGGATTATTTGAACTCCGCTCAAGTGTTGAGCAAATTAGGAAATTTTGGGTATTTGATTATCTGTTCGGAAAGTTTAATACTGTCTATTTATCTAGAATGTGATACAATATGTGGAATTCATTGTGTTAGGCATGAAATGCGAAGTATGTGATATTTCATATTTATGATGTCTAAAGTGATTGTGGATTCCAAATATTGTAGTTTTACAATTTCTTTTCTGTGACCGTAAGTGTAGTATGTAGTTGTTTTGCCGGTTTTCGTTGCTATACGACAACGGCGATAGGTGTATGCATACTTACTTACGTTGATGATATGTGATATTATATATTGCTGAGATATAATGTGCAGGATTGTCGCGATTGAATAGTCGGGGGTTTTATGTTAGATGAGAGTTTTATATTTTCATTCATGTAATTCAAATATAATGTAATATTCTTTTATTTGGGGCACTTCCGGGTTGAGGTTGATGCCACCAGTGTTGTATATTATTTACTTTTCCGCATTAGGATGGACCCAAGGAGGGAGCACAGGTGACCGGGTTCTGGGGTTCAGTGGGAGGCCATCTCGAGGAGTCGAGACCGGGTCTCCTAAACTCCATAATTGGTAGGGTCGCTTGCCGCTCTCGTAGGGGTCCAGGGTGTGGGCTTGGCTATTCATCGCGACTGTGGAATCCGTATTTTCTATTGTTGGCTAAATACTAAATACGGACGTCCTAGTATATCCCACATTATATCTATGTTTCTGCTGCGATATCTGTGATGTGATCATTTGATATGTTGTGATGGATACTGTATATAGTATATATGATATATTATATAGACGTTACTTATGTTTTACACCCGCACTAGCCCTGCCCTGCTCTGTCGTTAGTTACCTAACCTAACGGTGCACGAGGGGACATCGAGGCGAATGCGGATGGCATAAGCGTACGTCGTATTTATCTCTGATGCTTAGGAAGCATAAGCTGATGGGATTTTTTATTAATGAGATTAATAAAAAGAAAAGAAACCTAAAAGATGTTGTGGAATCAAAACTTTATAAAAAGGGTAGCTACAGTTTTGCTCTGCATAGCGGTATATATGATATACCCTGCACCTTATTCGATGAGGAAAGAGCCGAGATCCCTTCACCGGGAGTGACCTCTTTAGCGAAACTGGCAGATGCTACAAAACTCGTTTGTCTTTTGATTGCTTTTAGAGTTTTGCTTTGCACAGTGACATATATGATATGTCCTGCACCTTATTCGATGAGGAAAGAGCCGAGATCCCTTCACCGGGAGTGACCTCTTTAGCAAAACTAATGAAAGCCTCAAAAACACTCCATTTCAAAATTTCACTTGATTCTACGACGATATCAAGTTCATTACGCAATAGGTTTTCAGAAAAACCTGTCGTAGCCCTCCGTCATTTCAGATAAAGACTATTTAGTATTCGTGCTGCGTTTGTTGACCGTTGTCAAGGCGTATTGTGCGGTAGCTAACTAGTAATTATATGTAAAGCATGTGATGCGATTGGATTAGGGTAGTCGTACGACCTTGTTGACCTCTGTCAAGGGTCATGCGAGTGGGTTTGATTCAATCAAGAAATGACGGGTTGAACTTGACTAGTGCACTATGGTTTGTTGACCTCTGTCAAGGTCATAGCACACTAGGGGCCAAATATTATCGGGAATTTCAAGTGTTGAAATTTGCAATGAGATTGCATACCTCCTATGAGATAGTTGGATCCCGATACCCACTGCGAGTAAGTGTTACTCCTGGGAGAGTTTTACACAGGACAATTAGCCGATCAAGTAGGTGTCTAGAAAAGTGTTAACGGGGTTACGCCTCTTGGAAAACGAGGTTTACTTTAATTAGGTCCGTGCGAAACACGGGGAACCTCCCTCAAAGTACCGACACTGATCTGGCTGAAAGATTGACGAAATTGTAGGGTGTAATTAATCCCGGCTAATCTTACCTTTTATGGTTTGAAGGTAGATTTGATAAAAACAGTGGGAGACATCCTGATTAGATAAGATAATAACCAATCTAATCTTGCAAGAGCATACGCTAAAGTGTTTTCTTCTCTCTCTCTCCAGGTAGCGACCATGTCAGGCCATAATCAAGATTATAATATGGATGTATTGACTGAACCCGCTTATTATACTGAGCAGGGGAACGTTGGACCCGTTCTTTCTTATAAGAGTTATAAGACTGAACAGGAAACAGGAGAATATCTGGATTCTCACGCCGCCCAAAAGAACATGCATGTTGATGCATCTTCTTCAGGTGTGTTAGTTATTGAGAATTGTTTCTCAGTTCATCCTACGTCCTGGGTATTAGATACCGGATCTGGATCCCACATATGTAAAATGTTACATGTGCTACGAAAAGGTAGAGAACTGGGAAAAGGTGATCATTCCGTTCAAGAAGGAAATGGTGCAAGTATTGCAGCCAAAGCAGTTGGCGAATATCACCTAGTATTGCCAAGTCGTAATACACTGATTCTAAATGAGTGCTATTATATACCGAACATGATGTGCAACATTATATCAGTTTCTTTATTAAGTAAAGAAGGATATAATTTTGTAGTAAAGGATAATGTTATGAACATATTCCTAGATCAAAAGTTGATTGCATAAGGCTCGTTACATAATGGCATATTCATTCTAAATCAGAATACAGTCCTCAATATACAAAACATACACAAGAGGAAAAGTTCAGAAATGATCTAATCCTTCTTGTGGCATTATAGACTTGGTCATATCAATGCGACACGACTGGCTAAGTTACATAAGGATGGTTATTTGAATCCGTTCGAATTATCATCTTATGATACTTTCCATTCATGTCTCAAAGGAAAAATGACCAAAGCTCCATTTAGTGGACACGGAGAAAGAGTTACGGAACTCTTAGGACTGATACATAGTGATGTATGCAGTCCCATGTCTACGCATGCCAAGAACGGTTCTTCCTACTTCATTACATTCACTGACGATCTCTCTAGATTTGGACATGTATTCCTGATGAAACACAAGTCTGAAGCTTTTGAGAAATTCAGAGAATATAAGCAAGAAGTAGAAAAACAAACGGGAAAAAGTATTAAGATCCTTCGATCTGATCGAGGAGGAGAATACTTAAGCAATGAGTTCCTAGAATATCTAAAAGAGAATGAGATTCTCTCTCAGCTTACTCCTCCTTATAGACCACAGCACAACGGTGTATCGGAGCGGAGGAATCACACCCTATTAGATATGGTGCGCTCTATGATGAGTACAGCTGAGTTACCTATTTCCTTCTGGGGGTATGCGCTTGAGACAGCAGCATACCTATTGAATCAAGTTCCAATTAAATCTGTACCTACCACACCATATGAGATATGGAGTGGGAAGAGACCATGTCTTAAACGAGTTAAGATATGGGGTTGTCTGGCCTATGTCAAAAGGCAAAATCCAGACAAACTCGAGGCACGGTCAGTTTTGTGTAAGTTTGTGGGATATCCTAAACATTCAAATAGATATTTTTTCTACCACGGTGAACAACAAAAAGTGTTTATTGCTCAACATGCCACCTTTTTAGAAAAGGAATTTCTTGCAAAAGAGATTAGTGGCTTTGAGGTAGAACTGGAAGAAGTTCCAGAAACACAAACTGTAACTGAAGATTTAGTGGAACCAGAGAATTCGATAGTACCCGACGAACCCATCCTTTCCGCCGATCTAGTAGGGTTTCTCGTCCACCTGAGAGATACTACGGTTTTCTCATTGATGGTGGAAGCGAGGATTGCATCATGGAAGACGATGACCCGACTAGTTTCGAGCAGGCCATCACAAGTGGTGACTCTGTGAAATGGCTGGATGCAATGCGATCTGAGATGGAATCCATGTACACCAATAAAGTATGGATTTTGGAAAATGCTCCTGAAGGGGTAAAACCCATTGGGAGCAAGTGGATTTTTAAAAAGAAATTTGGTGTAGATGAAAAATTTGAGACTTTCAAAGCTAGACTTGTAGCAAAGGGTTTTCGTCAACGACCAGGTGTGGATTATGACGAAACCTTTTCTCCAGTGGCTATGCTTAAGTCCATCCGGATCTTACTTGCCATTGCTGCATACCATGACTATGAAATCTGGCAAATGGATGTTAAGACCGCCTTTCTAAATGGTGATTTAGAAGAGTGCGTGTACATGACTCAGCCAGAGGGCTTCGTAGATAGTGGGAGCAGCGGAAAGGTGTGCAAACTGCTTAAATCCATTTATGGGTTAAAGCAAGCATCGCGGAGTTGGAACATCTGTTTTGATGTAGTAGTCAAAGAGTTTGACTTCATCAAAAACATAGATGAACCTTGTATCTATAAGAAGGTAGCAGAGAGTAAGGTTGTCTTCCTCGTATTGTACGTGGATGACATACTCTTGATAGGAAATGATATTCCTATGCTGCAATCAGTCAAGCTCTTCTTATCACAAAGATTCTCAATGAAAGATCTAGGTGATGCCTCATGCATATTGGGGATGAGGATCTATAGAGATAGATCCAAAAGGATACTGGGATTGTCCCAATCCAGGTACATTGACACCATACTAAAGAGATTTAGTATGGAAGAATCCAAGCGTGGGAACCAACCCATGATCTCTTGACTCACTCTCTCCAAAGAGATGTCACCCAAGACTGATTTGGAAAGAGCTCGCATGCAAGGGATACCCTATGCTTCGGCAGTAGGCTCTATCATGTATGCGATGCTATGTACCAGACCCGATGTAGCATACTCACTAAGTGTAGTGAGTCGGTATCAAGCAGATCCTGGAGAGAGTCACTGGACAGCTGTGAAGAACATTCTCAAGTACTTGCGAAGGACTAGAGACATGTTCTTGGTGTATGGTAACGGAGAACTCCGGGTGGAGTCCTTTACCGATTCCAGCTTCCAAAGTGATAAGGACGACTCTAAGTCGCACTCAGGATTTGTCTTTACCCTCAATGGAGGGGCGGTATGTTGGAAGAGTTCCAAACAGGATACCGTTGCAGACTCGACGATGGAGGCTGAATACATCGCTGCCAACGATGCTGCCAAAGAGGCTGTCTGGATGAAGAAGTTCATTAGTGAACTTGATGTGGTTCCATCCATTGAACATCCAATACCTCTGTATTGCGATAACAATGGAGATGTGGCTTTAGCCAAGGAGCCCAGGTCCCATCAGAAGTCCAGACATATTCTGAGGCGGTATCACCTGATCAGGGAGATAGTTGATCACCGGGAGATCGAGGTCAGGAGAGTAGATACAAAGGATAACAATGCGGATCCACTCACGAAGGCCATTCCCAAGATACAGTTTGAGAGATTATTCGGGATGCTAGGTATGAGATACATCAGCAGCTGGCCTTAGTGCAAGTGGGAGATTGTTAGTTATGTATATGCCCTAGAGGCCATTGTTGTACATATGATGTATATTATGATGGATGCTTGGATATATACAAAGAGGACTTTCTTGCTCGTCCTGATAGTATGCTATTTGGTTTCACTTTATCTTAACATGTTGACTTGTATTGGTTTACTGTCTTACTCTCACATGTTGATAAAGCCCTTAGGATCTGTACTCGACTACTGGGACTATGATGAGATCATACTAGTGGGGCCATAGTAGTCGATGAGTACATCCTATAACTGTTCCTAGTCGAGGGTATATCGAGACAGGGCATCGATACACCAGAGTAGACCAGCGTATACGCATCTTGACCCATATGATGGGCGATGGATGATCCCATATCTATCGGTGTTTCACATCAGAGATGGTGTACGGGTGCTCAGTGGAGACTGGGTACACTGGACGGACTCGCCGAGAACTCCCAGATGGTGATATACCACACGTCAGATGGCAGTTCTCCGGTGACACTGGTACAAGGTAGTCTGTAGACCCAAGATCGTCATAGAGTCTTGTGTGATTCCCACTGTGCTTTGATTTCCACCTTACCACGTCCAAGAGGGCGTGGAAAACGGTGGCTTTTGGGTACAGTCCCGAATCATATGGAGGCAATGAGCGATAGGAGGTGATTCGTCTCTCTCGGTATAGGGAGTTGATGTTGTGCTGTGTTCGATTGGCTATAACTGGAAGTCCCTGGCCAGGGCTGATATAGAGATATACTGGTAAGTGTTACTAGTAGTTTCTCGACCTGTTATGAGCCTCACATCGACGCAACTTATCGGTTACTGGGGTTTGACGTATACCACCCCTAGACTTGATATGCGACATATCAGACGAACAGACCGGACAGTACCGGAGTGTTACTGATTGGATTCACAGGAGAACGGACATGCTGGCTTGTTGATCTTCTGATCGCTCAATACCTGGTTGGTTGTTACGTTTAGCTGACCGCTTGCAGCTTGTGGGTGTTTGATATGATCATCACCTACTACCTGCGTATTGACGATTCTTTAGAGTCCTACACAGAGGTTTCTTGGCTCAGGCAAAATGGAGTAGAGGCACATATGTGATATGTGCAGGACCAAGGATAATGCGATATGAGATACCGTATTATATTCTCGTGATATTTAGATATGAACCGGGTCATCAGATCAAGTGTTGATTCGATGAATCGGTACATGATATATTAGTCGGTTATATTCGATGTAGCCGAATCGTTGGATCAAGTGTTGATTCGATGATTTAATGTATACTGATATATATTATATATTGTATTACATTATCTAATATTGGCTCGCTTAATTATTTCACTTTCTCACCGGATTAATACATTGATATATATGCGATATATGTTAATTGTATTATTTTTTTTTGTTGCAAATATATAATATATATGTGATATATATTATTGTGACATGATATGATTTATTATGAAACATGTTTAAGGATGATAAAAAGGGATTAGGGTTAGCTCTTTCTTGCACTTTCTAGAAGGATTCTCTTTTGTCTTGGTTAAGATATTATGGTTGATCCTTATCCTTAACCTAACCAAACCCTAACTCTAGTTTATTCTCTACAAAGTTTAAGCCTCTCATCCTTGACCATGGTTCAATAATCAATCATATACTCTTATCTACTATTCATCACAAAAGGAATTATCTCATTATTCTTTTCATTCTTCATCTTCTTCTCTCTTGAGTTTTGAGAGAGAGCTCACTAGAAATTCCTTTTATGATGATTTATTGTGAGAAAGTGAATTAAAAAGATAGCATAAATACTACTCCATCATCCTCGTCTAATCTAGCCCATTAGATTAGGGTGTTCATCTCTTTAGATTGAGAAAGCTTGGGTTATAGCAACTTCGACGTAGATCATCGGAGAATCGGAACACTTCAAGGTAGCATGGATCGTTCGAGTCGTGGAGCCTCTCTTGAGTCCGGGAGATCGTCGATCGCGGCGAAGGGACTTCTACTCGGAGCTTGTGAAGCGAAGGAGCGGACTACAAAGGTTGTGATCCCTCACACTTAGCTTTAAAGATGTTATCTTGCATGCTAAACCCTAATAATTTAGCAATGATCCCGTCTTTGGGTTGTTCGGCACATGTAAATTTTTATTCGGGCATGTTTGATGCTTTATGAACCATCACAAGTGTGCCTAGGAACACTACGTACGGTACGTCACTATACTCAAGCTACCAACTCCATCAATCAGGGTCAACCTATAAAATGAAAGTTCGTGTCTAATACCCCCTGTTCATGTCTAAGTTCCGTAAGGTCAAGTCTAGGTTCCGAAATAAATTACGCCCTAGACTCCGCATAGTCAAACATAGACTCAAACCAAGGTTAAACCTAGTGCTCTGATACCAACTTTGTCATGACCCGAAATATTAGCTCATGACCGGCACTTGAATCACGCCACGTCTAAAGGCGTAACGTAAATCAAATAAGCCGAAACCCAGAAATCTAAACCTTTTTAAGAAAATAAAAGAGGTGATGTTTTGAAATAAGGTATGATGAAATCAAATGTTTTCTTAAATGCATAGGAAAGGGAACATGAAAAATGCAAGTTTATTTTACTAGTTGAAAAACATGTTTCGTCTTTTTAAAAATTTGGGCAGCACCTCCTTTGTATATTTTGATCCAAAACCATTATACAAGGTAATATAAAAGGCATCCTCAAGCAGGAGCTAACTCTTCGCCAACCGGCGGATTCACAACCACGCAAGACAGTATATATGTATACGATGCCCAACGACGGAGATCAACACAAAAGATAATGAATAAAGCAAGACAACAACCCAATAAGCGAACATATAACCCATCGCTCATGTCTCGCAACTACAAGTCTTGCTAAGTCCAACTACATATACAAATACTAGTTTCTGATTTGATGGAGTTAACTAGATACAACAGGAATAATAATACAAAAATGGGTACGATCCGACATGTACCACCTACCAAAGCAAAACACCCAAATGCAGCTATGTGCCAGCGATGCCGCTACCGATCCATGCGGTCAACCTGCAAGAACTGTGGCACAATGGGGGTGAATTGCCAACTCGTGAGTAGAAAACATCAACAGGTAGAAATCGAATAAACAACGATTTCCTAGGTCAACTATATCATGAAGGTAAATACTATGATATCTAGGGTGACCGTATCTACATATGTGCCAACAATGAATAATCAATGCCTGTATGCATGTGGATATCATCCAACAATATAATCAATGCCAGTATGCATGTGGATCTCGTCCACGTATCAACCAATGACACACCAACATCATGCATGTAAATATCATAAAAACAAGTGCTTGAAAGTATGAGGATATAAGCCAACGTGTGTCCCCCGCGACACATCAAAATTATGGAACCTGAGTGTCCAGCATCAACACTCGAAACATCATGAAACCCGTGTCCAGCATCGACACGTAAATCCTCATATCTCAGGTGCCGCATCCTCAGATCGGCCCTCATATATATCTCATCTCAGACGCCGCATACTCTGGTCGGCCCTCATATCCATCTCATGACTCCGGTCGGTATCCTCTGGATAACCGACGGATCCAAATACTATCACCGGTAGGTAGTAGTCCCTCCGCTGGGCTCACCGTCTATCTATACGAGTCTTCTTGCCCCGGAGTACCATACCGGGTCCACCATGTACCCGCAGACGGTGCCTATCGCTCCTCGAATCGGGTATACTCACACAAGCTTTCAGAATCGAGAAAACTCATGGTGGACGCACTGAAATATCATATCAAGAGAAACCGGGTTTTCAAAACAATGCATATTTTCTTGAAATAATACCACGGTTCTCAAATCCAGAAATCTCATGAAAACAGCATATCTCAATGCATATAATCATAAAGCATGATGTATGCGACATATGACAGAAGGGTAAGCATATTCGTATGTTATGCAACATGGAATAATAATATGCACATATCAAGGGAAAACCGCACTTTTAAATGAATCCAGTTTAAAAATATATCCCGCGGTTCCCAATTTCTCCAAAGTCAAATGCAACATCGTATAAAGCTGCATATGTAACTATAGTAAGTAAATTATGCAAGGAGTCATATCATGATACAGCAATTCTACTGTGTAGTGACATGGCAATTAATCGATGATGAAGTGTGTGAGCCGGCCAATCTGTGTGAGTGTAACATACACATCATCGATAATGGTGTAGGTGTACTAGCACAGGTATATGAAATGCAATGAGAGTGACATGAACGTAGCATAATGTAAATCGTATGCGAATGCTGACATGTATACGTATGTAACATGATCGATTCGGTGAATCAATCTATCGGTAGCCAGCCTGACAACATCACGTACGGTATAATCCATCGTACGACATCATCTAGTCAAGGGTATGGATCAATCATCATAAAAATCATCACGTACGGTAAATCATCGTACGGCGTCATTAAACCATTAGGGATCCTATCAACCTATATGACAATGATGGTACGGACCTAACATCTCATACGGCATATCGGTCATGATTCACAACATTATATATATACCTATGTACATATATCCCAGATCACGTCCATAACGATCTCATATCAGGGGACCGGCAAAGGTATCAATTATCTCTTATCGACTCGCATCCGTATACCGACATATCAATCAAGTCATCATATCGCATCGTATATTCATTTCATCACATTGAGTCATCTTTATATATATACATTCTACCTTTTCTATAAGCATACGTATCTAATCTAACATCCACACATGAACCATACGATCAGTTTTTAAAAGATGTGAATCGTAGTTTTGAAAGTAGGGGCTACGGTGTTTTTAAGGAAAAGACATCATTTGAAAATCCATAACGTCCCTCAAGGTATTAATTTAAGAGATGCATACGATTCTTCAATTTGGAAATAGGTATGGTCCAGATGACACATTTACGTCGGCTATCTAGTCTTATAGCATTCAATCCGGCAATATCATCGAACATCATCCTCAAATCTCGTCATCACGTATTAATCATACCATATCACTTCTAACTATTCCTTAAATCATATCCCTAGTTACCTAACATAGGTTTCCTTAACCATATCCTATAAATCAGTTTCCATCAAATTTGCGGGTGGGGTGGGGTAGGGGGTGCTATACGCCATCCACCCTACTTCCCCGTAGATATAGATCTACTCACATTGATTCTTGCTTGTCGAAGTCGATGACTTCATGCTCCGTCGCCTCGGAATCCACGCGAAGGTACCTACAATAATACACAATCGCAATCGCTATTAAAATCGAATCCGGAAAACCGATATGGCACACGGTGCGCTCATAGGTTAGAACCTATAGCCTACGCATGCTAAAACAACCAACAACCCTCGTCGTTGACGTACAAACATCCAACGACCCAATACAATATCAAATACTAAAACCAAGCATTCAAAATACGGAAAACATATCCAAAAATCACACCAATGTGCTCCCAGATTTTGACTCAGGTCAAATGGAGAAAAAACAAGCAAGTATAGGGCGTTGTATATGGAGCGAGTGAGCTACTAAAACAACCTAGATACCAGACACCCAAAACTGGCCAGCCACAAGCCCCCCAAATCCGGCCACCTCGGCCCAATATGCTTGGAATGGGTTCGTACTTGCAGGGTGGTCTCCTAGTGTCTTAATTAGGTCTCTGGAGTTGTTTGATTTTCTCGTAATTAGCCCAGGTCCCTCCAGATTTCCTGTAGGCACACTAAACGACACAAAACCGACACGGAACAAATCCTAAGTTCGTGTATTGGGTTCTAATCTCATACCCAAGTCTTCAAATCAATCCCTAAGGTCTTAAAACACTCACTACACCTCTACTTGTCACTCAACTGCAACTTAGGAAAATTCCGAGATCGAAATCCACACTTAATTAGCTCTAAACTACATCTAGGATACTAGGAATCTTAAACTAACTAAATGGAAGAAGCTATACCTCATTGATGTAGCCAAGCACGAACCCTAGAAGTCCAAAGTCTTTAAAATACAATTTTTCTTGGTCCAATGTGTTGAGGATGATGAGGGGATCAACTTTTGTGAAGGGAGTATAGGGTTTTGATGGAGGTTTGGAGATGGATCTTTGGGTTGAAGGTGGAGGGAGGTGAGGAAGAAGAAGATGAAGCGAATAATGGGGAGGTGAAAAATGTGGCTGCCCCCGCTCTCTCTTTCTCTCTCATTCTAACCCTCTCAAAGCCATGTCTCATGCAATGATGTTGTCCCCTCTCCCTCTCTCCTCAATAATTCAATTTTTCCTTTCTTTTTCTCTTTAAAATCCAAATCACATAATACTCCAAAATCCACAAGAACAAAACATGTAACCAAAATGCAACATGACATGGTGCACTAACCCAAGACATGGTGCACTAACCATGGAAAACTGTAGAAACACGGATTTGGCTTAATCGCAATTAGCAATGTACTGGTCAATTTTTATCCAAACTGCATATAATAAATTATAAAAATGCCAAATCCATTAAATATATTTTTAAATGAAAAAATCATTTTAATCTCCAATTATTTCACAATTATTGGTATATATTGATACCCTTTTCCGAAAACCCCAATTTCGCAAATCAGGTAGTTTTCACGAAATATATTATTTTATTATTAAATTCCTAAAATAATATTTTATATTTTTTTAAATGTTACAGTAGGACTCTAAAGACTAGTCAATACGCCGGCAGTAGGTGTTGATCATATTAAACACCCAGAAGCCGCAAGCGGTCTGCTAAACGTAACGGCCACCCGGGTATTGAGCGATCAGAAGATAAAAAAGCAAGCATGCTCATATTCCTGCGAATCCAATCATTAATACTACCGTACAGTCCGGTGTCTTCATCTGATATGTCGCATATCACAGCCTGGGGGTGGTAAAACGTCAGACCCCAATAGCCTGATAAGTCATACCGATGCAAGGTCCATAACGGTCCGAGAAACTACTGATAACACTTACCGGTAAATCTCAGTAACCCTGGCCAGGGATTTCCTATTATGGTTAATCGAGCATAGCGCAACATCAACCCCCAATACCGAGAGAGACGAAATCTCCTTCTATCGCTTATTGCCTCCATGTGACTCGGGACTGTACCCAAAAACCACCATTTTGCACAATCTCTTGAACGTGGTAAGGTGGAAATCAAAGCACAGTGGGAATGTAATATTTCAGAAAAATAAAATATTATTTTTGGGAATTTTTATAATTAAATAATTAATATTATGAATATTTTAATATTGCGGTATAATTAAATAGCGATAAATCGGGAAATATTTGGAAATTATGTTAATTATTGAATTTGAAAGAGATTTAAAGATTTGATGCATTATAGATTATTATATAATTGATTTTATTCCATTTTAATGCTAATCGCGATTAAATATCGTTGATCGTGCATTAAGCTTGTTTTGTGCACATGACATGCACCATGTCATTTTTCACATTTCTACATTTTCCTACGATGATTCTTTTATGTATGGTTTATTGTTTTAGAGTTTTAAAAAAGATAACAAAAGAATTGAAAAAGGGAAATGAATATAGAAAGGGGTATGGCCATGAGAGAGTGAGAGAGAGTGAGAGGTCAACCTTGGACTTGGTCATTATTCTTCCTTCATCTTCATCACTTTCTTCTTCTCATTCTCTCTCCCATGGCTGCCTCTCATTTCCCCCTCCTCTTCAACCATTGCAAACACCACTAAAAACCCATCAAAACCTCATCACCACTTCACAAAAACCATGCCCAAGCTCATTACAAACACTTTGGACCAAGAAAATTCGGATTTTGAAGACTTGGTGCAACTCAAAAAATTTCTTGAGTTGCCAAATGAGGTAATTTCTTCACCATTAGCTTTGTATATCATTCACTTTTAGCTTCCTATATCATTCACTTTTAGCTTCCATATTGGTTTAGAAGTGTTTTAATTCGGTTTAGTGAACTTTGAAAATTCCAAGTTAGGGTTAGGGTTTGAATTGAATTCAAAAGTGTAGTTGAGTTTAATAGAGACCATATAACCCCCCTAGTGTTAGTTTCATGGACTGAAAGCATAGAATCAAACCCAAGACGTGAACTTAGAAATCCCCGATATCGCATTTTGTAGAAATTGTGAACAGAAATTTATATCTGCTAACACCCGAGGACTCTAAAATTTTTTTAGCAAACACTGTGATTCATGAAGACACCCAGGAAGCTACCACAGAGACCCGAGCCCAAACCTCCTCACTTTGGCCGCAATTTTATTCTTCCTGGCCGCAAATTGCAGCCAGGCTAGGAAAGAATGCCTCAGTGTTTGGTCCAGGGCTTTTATTTCAGTAAACTAGACCCTTACCATATGCAAATTTGGCTAATTTGACCTAGGCTAAAATCTGGGACTATTTTCATGAGTTGTTGCCTTGTATTTCATGATATTTATGAAATGAAGTTTTGATATTGTGCTTTTATCGGTCGATTCCCGTTTATACGTCAATCGTCGAGAGTTGTTGGTTATTCTTGAAAGCGTAAATGATAGGTTTTAACATATGTGTGATACTCATGCCGATTTTGTTTTCGTACGTGATTTTGGTTTATGATATCTTGTGTGTATATATGTTGGTACCCTCGAGTGGACTTGGACGACAAGGACGAGTGTGGCGTCATCAACTTCGTCAAGCGAGGATAAAGGTGAGTAGATATATATCTACGGGGGAAGTCAGGTGGATGGCGTATAGCACTCCCGCAGTTGCGTAGTGTAGCATACAAATACATATATATATATATATATACATATATATATATATACATATATATATATATATATATATATATAAGTTGTGTATCGTGAGACTATGATTATCAAGATATGTTATATGTTCATGGGTTAGTTAGTGTAATTAGAAGTAACTTAGTTTAGATTCTTAGTCGCGAAACCCTAGAGTAAAGATTGCATCCACGCACACACATACGCACTTGCATGCAGTTTATTTTCTTATGCGTATATGGGGATATGTATACACACACACACACATAGGTATGGGACTATGTATATATATATATATATACATACATACATACATATATATATATATATGGATGATGTGGATAGTATATGGTACTTGGAGATGAGTCGATGAGATTGGGCAAGGTGTCACGAGATCGGTGATATGATATGGTTCGTATATTGAGATATGACATGATGTTATAGCGGGTCCTTGGACGATGTGTTTTCATACACACACATACATATATATAGTTGGTATCAGTATTGTACTAGACTTATATCGGTACCCCAGTTCACGATATGTGATGATAAGGATACCATATAAATAATGAGATGCATGTGATATTCGACCTGTACCCAGATTTGGGATGCCGTACGATGGATTTACCGTACGAGCTATATTGATTATATATCCGTACTCTTGACTCGAGGATGTCATATTATATATAGTGTATCGTTTGTAATACTATTGAGGCGGGATCACCGACTATTATATATATATATATATATTGACTCAGACGTAGGTGGTATTCCTTACCCTTTCGGTAAGTCTGTTAGTTTAGTCCAGTAGTTTACTTGTAGATGATAGACTAGAATCGGTCATACAAATTTCAAAACTAACAAATAGTGAGTATTTTAAAGACAGTCCAAGGGATTCTACGGATATTTCAAAGGACGTACCTTTTCTTAAAAACACCGTAGTCCTATTTTCTAAACACCAAGATTCGTGTTATTTGAAACGGCAAAACTGTATGACCCGCATATGTTAATGTATATTCTCTATTGTTGCATTTATTATTCAGTTTCCGCATATTTTTGATGTTCGTATCGTATTGCATGCTTATACTTGTGCTTTTATTGTCATATGAAATCATGCTGTCAAGACACCAACACCATTACCGATGATGCGTATGCTCGACGTACATATGCTTGCCGGCTCACACACATCATCATCGGTAATTACCATGTCACGTACACATTAGAAAATTCTATTCATTAGTGTAAAATGTTAGCTGATAGCTTTAACATGGTCTAATGCGCTTGTTTTTATATGATAGCTTAGACATTGCAATTATTACTGTGATTCTCATGCATATTTTGGGCCAGTCCGGATTGCCGGAGCCCGGTATTTACTGTTTATTGACTTTCGATTATGAGATTTCGGATTTAAATGAGATTTCTGGATTTTGAGAAACCGCAAGGATTTTATAAACTGATTATCATTTTAAAGATAAAATTGCGGTTTTCTCATGATATGATTTGAGATATGTCCACCATGAGTTTTCTCAGCTCTTGAGCGATATCATACACCCGATTCGAGGAGGAGGAGGAACCGTCTGTGGGTGCATGGTAGACCCGGTGCGGTACCCCGGGGCGAGAAGGTCGTAGATGATGGCATTGAGCCTGTGACAGGGGAGCACTACTGACCGTTGATTGTATTTGTGACTCGACGGATATCCGGAGGATACCGATCGGAGTTGGGCCAGTCCGGATAGCCGGAGACAAGGGGCCAGTCCGGATAGCCGGAGCCCTAGATATTGACATTTGAGGTATTGAGATTTTATGATATGGGTCAGTCCGGATAGTCGGAGCCCGAGATATTAGATATTTGGATATATGTTTTGTGTCGATGCTAGATACTGATTTATGTTGATTTCATTAATGATACCTCGTTTTAAATATACATAAATCTCACTATATTATGAAAACAGTTTTCCTTTCATGATGTATTCTGTTTTCATTTCGACACATTCATACCTCATATTTATGATATGTTACTACCTGAGGCACTGACACGAGCACTTGGTATTACACTTATGTATAGATGTTTACCTTTGCCACCTTATCATACTTCAGACCTTATCATATTGTGGATATATTTTTACTGATGGTATTGACCTAGGATTAAGTCATACATACGAATTCTGCTCTGTGATGTTTTCTACTCACGAGTTGGCAACTCACCCCCGTTTTGCCACAGTTTCTTGCAGGTTTTTCCGTATAGGTTTTCATTGCGGCTTTGCTGGCACACTACTTCATTCCGGGTGATTTCTTTGGTAGGTGGGTTCACTCGCATCGTGACCACCATAGTACCTTTATTATATTCAGTTGTATCTAGTAACTCCATCAACCAGACATGTATATTTTTTAACCTTAAAGACCAGTTGTTTATTCTTTCGACCTCAGAGTCGCGCGTTGTATCATTATGGTTTTCTTGATGTTTTTGAGTTTCCTTTTGAGTTTTGATCCTCGCCTTTTGGCGTTGTATATTATATTGCCTGCGTGGTTGTGACCGTCAATTGACGAAGTGCTAGCTCCCGCTTGGGGATGGCTTTATATATATTATGCATGTTGTACCCGTTTGGGGCCAGTATTTACAAAGGAAACTCTGCTGAAATTTTCAGAAAAGATTTGTGATTTTATAAACGCATAATTCCACTTATTTTAATAAAACACTTTCTTCAAAATGGTTTAGATTTCTGGGATTTTTGGCTTACTTGAATTAGATGGGGTCCTATAGACTTCATATGATTCAAGAGCCAGTCACGTACCATTTTGGATCGTGACAAAGTTGGTATCAGAGAGCTAGGTTAACCTTGGTCGAGTCTATGTTTGATTTTGCGGAGCTTAGGGCGTTTGTATATATAAGGAATCTAGGCTTGACCTTACGGAACTTAGACTTAGTCGAGGGGGTATTAGACCTGAACTTTCGTCACGTAGGTAAACCTTGGTTGATGAGTAGGTGGCTTAAGGAGAGTGACGTACCGTGTGTATGTTCCGCGGCATACTTACGATACGGTACTCCGCTTAAGAAGCCTTAGGATGTACATTTCCTTGCACTGTATTATATTCATTCCTATGATCTATCCTCATCGATATTGGTTTATGGTTTTGCTGCCATGATTACACGGGCAGAGAGAGCTACGGCTAGAGTTGCGTCAGTATGAGCTCTTCATAGACGAGGACTGACCAGGGCGTGATTCCAGGGACTTATGATTGCATAGATGGGTCGTTTTATTGTGTTTTCACGCCATGAGCGTTTGATGGATCGCTTTTACAAGATTTCTCGGACGTGCAGATCAGCACCGGAGGATTGGGCCACGGCTAGAGGCTAGCCATAGTATGATGACCTTCAGTGCACTGATTATACTTGATGATTGAGGCACTATTCAGCGTGCGGACAAATGAGCCAGTTGCTGCTGCGAATAATGAGATATCGCCCCAGATGTTTGAATCTATTACCGCACGAGTTGTACATAGAGATATTTTAGAAGATCGCTAGTCACCCAAGGAGGAATGACTAGGACATGTGATTCGTTGCTTACCTCGATCCGAGGTCATCAGATTGATTGATTCCAGCTAGAGACGACTTCACGTAGGTACGTTAAGAGTCGATAGAAGATGATCGAATGTCAGAAACCCATTTTTCCAAGTTTAAAGTATTCGAAGAAACATGTAAGTAATTCCGTGGACCCTCTAGAAGAATGAAACGCTAACTCGATATAATGACCATGAGAACGCTTTGAAACCTTAGGGTTTGCAGCAGTTCCGCGGTGCCATTTATGAGGCTTGAGTTTTCCCTTCTACGGCCGCTCCATAGGTACTGTGACATGTACTAGAATACTATTAAACTGTACTCAAGATGTTGAGCTCTTGGGGGATTATGGTACCTTAGCAAATCGATCAAAAGGTTCGACGTCATTCGGATATCATGTGATGGGATACATTGCTTGGGAGACTCCAGAAACGAGTATAGCCGGTTGAGCGTAGTCCATACAGCCACGAAGAGACGTGTCTGAAGCAGTCGACATTAGAGAAAAGTGGAGTAAGAGGTTCGTACGAGATCTTGATGAGATGACGTTCCATTCCACTGACATCAGAGATGTGATACGCATGCAGAGGCGTTGTACATGATATATGTTCTAGAAGGAGTCGTGATGGGTATACAGCCGTTCCGGAACGAGAAATAGATTTAGTAAAAGATGATAACTTCCGGGCGGTTCAGCAGAAACAAGATTTGGGAGAGACTTTGACAGAATCTTTCTGGAATACTTGGACCCAGGATCGGTCATATTGTGCATACCCAGTAGGCCAGAATTCGGCAGCGTCGACGAGACATGTTATGAGAGACCATGACAGTTGGCCAGAGATCTTTAGAGGATGTGCTAGATGTAAGTCCACGTTGCTCACCCCGGTTCTTACGGGGAGGCGAAAACGGCGAAAAACAATTATTTAGCACAAAGGCAACATGGACTAAAAGCCGGATCTTTGCTAAACTAGAAACTAGAAAACTACAAGAGGCGTTAACTATTATGCCGTAGAAATTATACCTCACGAAACCGGTCCTTCGGGTAATCTCTCCGCTGTCCGCCTCATCCATCCACGCTCTGAGGGTCGATCCGGATCTTGGTCACCTCCGCGGCCTTCTAGAGTCGAAGACGATCCACCAGAGAGATGTACACCGAGCTCGACCTCGAGCCGAGGCAACTAGGGCAACAAGATCGCTAGTCTTGATGTCCTAGGTTGTCTAAAAGAGAAATATGGAGGTGTTTGTCTATGTGGATTCTTTTTCTCTCAACACATGAGATCAAAAGAAGAAATCGAGAGGAGGAAGAAGGAGGAGAACAAGCAACCATGGAGCTCTTCTTTTCTTCTCACTTTCAAGAGAGAGAGTGCGCAAAGAGAAATGAAAAATCTTAACTAAAGAAAATGAACCATGGTTGCAATAATACACCAAAACCATCATTACTAATCTTATCAAGATAAAGTTGATGGCACTAATGACTTGACCATTTTCATAACTCAAGAAATAAAAAGAAAACCAAAGAAGAGTGTAGACCTCTCATGAAAGTCAAGGTCAACTTTGGTCAACGGGTCAACATAGTCAAGAGTGGTCAAGGTGGTCAAATGGTCAAAGCAATTAGCCATCACAATATTATCACAAAAAGGATTAGTAAAAAATGTCTCCGTCTCATAATGGTTTTGATCGAACGAATTGCCAAAACCCTAATGAGCCAACCACATAACGGTTTTGGCCGAACCAACTGCCAAAACCCTAATGTGGCACCTCCTCCTTCTTCGCTCCTCACAACTGTGCATACATACCCACATCCGCATTCCGTAGAATGCGAATGCACTGAAGACAAAACAAATCCATCCGTGCAATAGTAGGATCCGGCTTAAACCAAAGCCCACTAGTACTGCCTGCCCGAACAGCATACGTACACAAGTGTACGTAAGTGATCGCAGCCCTGCCGTAAAACCATACGGCCTCTACACGTTTCGCTCAGTGCAGGGAAACTCTCTGTGTGGGACTCTAAAAACTCGACACTACGCTGGCAGTGGGTTTAACCACAGACCGCAAGAGGCACTAGCTGTACGTAATGGTCCCCAGGTAGATGTCGATAAGAAGGCCGACGAGATAAACCCATCCGAACTCCTACTGAGCCTGTATGTGACAATCTCCGTACAGTCCGGTCTGTTCATCTGATTCATCACATAGCGGGCCTAGGGGGCGGTGAACGTCAGTCCCCTAATAGCGGTACAAGTCATGTCGGAGTGTAGCCCAGAACACTCTGAGATAACACTGGAAACCTACCAGTATATCTCGCTTGCCCTGGCCAGGGACTACTCGTGTAATGGCTCTCCTAGACACAGCGCGATGTCAACCCCCAATACCGGGAGAGACGAATCCTGTCTAACCATCACTGCCTCCAAGTGCTTCGGGACTGCACCTAACTACTACCTGTTTGCACGACTCCTTTGAGCCGTGGTAGGGTAGTAATCTAAGTACAGTGGGAACACACTCGAGGAGAAGTGACAGTGTCAAGTCAGCGGACTAAGCTGTACTCATGTCACCTGGGAACTGATAACTGACGATAGGTATAATACCAACCAACAATTCCCGACGAGTCCTGTCCAGTATACTCGTAACCTAACGAGCAGCCGCATACTATCTCCAGTACGACGTACTGATGGCTGTGGGACAGACCACCTCCCGTGTTGGGATGAGAAGCGTATACGCTAGTCTACTCCGGAGTATCGATGCCCCGTCTCGATAATCCTACGACTAGGGACCTATTTAAGGATGTGCTTGTAGATTACCCTGCCCCCACTAGTGTGACTGCCATCACAACGCTGGTAATCAAGCAAAGATCCTAAGGGCTCTACTAATATGTATAAGCGATATGCTAAAAGAAACACATGCGCATATTGAAGTAGAAACAAACCAAGTAGCATACTACCATTTTGAGCAAGATTGTCTATACAACTGTGAATATCCCAAACTTCCATTAAGTAATATACAAGCTAGTATGATAAAGTAATGGCCTCTAGGGCATATACATTAACAATCTCCCACTTGCACTATGGCCATGTACTGGCGTATCGAAGACCTATCATCTCGATCAGCCACTCGAACTGAGTCTGGGGTAGGGCCTTCGTGAGTGGATCTGTAGTGTTATTCCCCGTATTTACTCTCTTCACCTCGATCTCCCGGCGATCTACGATCTCCCTGATCAGGTGGTACCGCGTCATAATGTGCCTGGACTTCTGATGGGACCTGGGTTCCTTCGCTACAGCTATAGCGCTGTTGTTGTCGCAATACAGCGGTATTGGATCAACAATGGTAGGAACCACCTGAAGCTCCGTGAGGAACTTCTTCATCCAGACAGCTTCCTTTGCGGCATCGCAAGCAGCTATGTACTCCGCTTCCATAGTTGAGTCAGCAACGGTCTCCTGCTTGGAACTCTTCCAGCAAACCGCCCCTCCATTGAGGGTAAAGACATAACCCGACATGGACTTGAAGTCATCCTTGTCCCTCTGGAAGCTGGAGTCAGCAAAGGCCTCGATCTGGAGGTCTTTTCCACCATACACCAAGAACATATCCTTAGTCCTTCTCAGGTACTTGAGAATGTTCTTTACCGCTATCCAGTGTTTCTCCCCTGGGTCCGACTGATACCGGCTTACAACGCTCAATGCGTATGCTACATCTGGTCTGGTACATAACATCGCATACATTATAGAGCCTACCGCAGAAGCGTAGGGTATAATAGACATGCGATCCCTTTCCAAATCAGTCTTGGGAGACATCTCTTTGGAGAGGGTGATCCCGTGACAAGCCGGTAAATTACCGCGCTTGGAATCTTCCATACTGAATCTTTTCAGTATGGTATCAATATACCTGGACTGTGAAAGTCCCAACATCCTCTTAGATCTATCACGATTGATCTGGATCCCCAGAATGTAGTTGGCATCGCCCAGGTCCTTCATGGAGAACCTCTGCGACAAGAATCCTTTGACTGACTGTAGCATAGGAATATCATTTCCTATTAGGAGAATGCCATCCACGTACAAGACGAGGAATACCACAGTTCTCCCTACAATCTTACTGTAAATGCATGGTTCATCTGGGTTTTTGATAAAGTCGAATTCCTTGACAGTATCATCAAAGCAGATGTTCCAACTCCGCGATGCCTGCTTCACTCCATAGAGGGACTTGAGCAACTTGCACACTTTACCGCTGCTCCCACTCTGAATGAATCCCTCCGGCTGATCCATGAAGACGCACTCTTCCAAATTTCCATTTAGGAAAGCCGTCTTTACGTCCATCTGCCAGATCTCATAATCGTGTAAGGCAGCAATGGCAAGGAGGATCCGAATGTATTTGAGCATAGCCACTGCAGAAAAGGTATCGTCATAGTCCAAACCAAGTCTTTTATGAAAACCCTTTTCTACAAGTCTAGCTTTATAGGTTTCAACCTGCCCATCTACACCAATCTTCTTTCTGAAGATCCATTTGCAGCCTACTGGTTTTACCCCTTCAGGAGCAAAGTCCAAAGTCCAAACTTTGTTCGTGTACATAGACTCCATCTCGGTCCGCATTGCATCCAGCCATTTTACCGAGTCACCGCTCTGAATGGCTTGCTGGAAGCTAGTGGGCTCACCATAATCCATAGTGCAATCCTCTCTATCCCCGTCTATGAGAAAACCGTAGTATCTCTCGGGAGGATGAGACAGCCTACTACTCCTGCGGAGCGGCGTAGGAATGTCCTGTTCTTTCGAACCCTCTGGTTCTACTAAGCTTTCAGTAATAGCTCGTGGTTCTGGAATTTCGTCCAGTTCTATTGCGCTCCCACTTATCTGATTTTCCAAAAACTCAGTTTCCAAGAAGCGGGCATGACGAGAAACAAAAACCTTTTGTTCCTCTGCGTAATAGAAAAGATACCCCTTGGACTTCTTTGGGTATCCCACAAACTTAGACTGTACTGAACGTGCCTCGAGCTTGTCTGCATGCTGCTTTTTAACAAAAGCTGGACACCACCATATCTTAAAGTATTTAAGACAGGGTTTCTTCCCACTCCACATCTGATATAGTGTGGTAGGCACAGACTTAGTGGGAACTTGGTTCAAAAGATATGCAGCTGTTCCTAGTGCATAACTCCAGAAGGATCGCGGTAACTCAGCCTTACTCATCATAAAACGAATCATATCCAATAGGGTTCGGTTCCGCCTTTTCGATACACCGTTGTGTTGTGGTTTGTATGGAGGAGTAAGCTGAGAGAGAATTCTATTCTCTTTTAAGTAGCCTAGAAACTCGGCACTCAAGTATTCTCCACCTCGATCAGATCTTAGTGTCTTGATACTTTTAGCTGTTTGTTTTTCAACTTCATTCTTGTATTCCCGAAATTTCTCAAAGGCCTCGGATTTGTGCTTCATCAAGAAGACATGCCCATACCTAGAGAAATCATCTGTGAAAGTAATGAAGTATGAATAACCACTTCGCGCATGCGTAGACATTGGACCACACACATCACTGTGTATGAGTCCCAAGAGCTCACTTGCTCTTTCTCCGTGTCCAGTGAACGGAGTCTTTGTCATCTTTCCCATGAGACAAGATTCACAAGTGGCATAAGATTGGTACTCGAACGGATCCAAGTATCCTTCTTTATGTAACTTAGTCAACCGTGTCTCATTAATGTGACTCAGTCTACAATGCCATACGAAAGCCTGATTTGTTTCCGGAGACTTTCTTTTAAGTGTGTTCTGGACACTGAAAATCTAAGCTTGATTTAATACGTATATACCATTTTCTAATGTACCTGACCCAATCAGAACTTGAGTTAGGTGGATGTTTACTACATCGCTTACAAAAGTAAAATCATATCCTTCCCTAGAAACTAAGGATACAGATATGATATTACAAGTCGCACCTGGTACATAAAAACAGTTACGCAGAATCAATATCTGCCCAGTTGTCAGTCCTAGATGATATTCCCCTACGGATTCAGCATACATGCTCATTCCGTTAGCAACCCTGAGAGTCATATCACCTTTCTTGATAACCCTACGGTTTCTCAGAGCCTGTAACGAATTACAGATATGAGATCCTGATCCAGTATCCAATACCCAGGAAGTAGGGTTACCTGACATACAGTTCTCTATTACAAACACACCCGAAGCCGAAGCCACAACATGCTTCGAATTCTGGCTACTGGCTTTGCAAGCCCTGCAATCCTTCTGCCAATGTTCATTCCTGTAACAATAGGAACATCCTTCTTTTACTACATCCAGTCCCGAAACTTCTGCCCTTCCCTTTCTTTCTACTTCCCTGGTTTCCTTCAGGGTAGTAGGTAGAGACTGTTGAACTAAGTCAGCATCTGACCCGTTCTTCAACGTGGTCTTCCGGTCCGAGAGCTCAAAAGAGCTGGTCTCTGTAAGGACGTTGCCCCCTACAGATGACCCGATAGCCAACCTCACTTGAAGCAATTCTTTCGAGATCTCATATCTTGCGATACGAGATTGCTCTCCATATAAATCTTTGTTATGGAGGACGATAGAGACTAAGTCCATCTTCTCGTGCTGCCTCTGGTATGCACCATCAACTGAGGCTAACACGAGGCACTTGGCTTTCGTAGAGTTCTTTTCCGATGTCTCGCGGATATGAATATCCGTGACAGGGGAAACTGGACCTGAGACGGCAGGGGTTGGATCAGTCAAGAGGTGTCCCGGCTTGTCATGGGCAATGGACATCTGGACAGACCTTTGCCAGTCATAACAGTCAGATTCAGTCATTTTATTATCTAGATGGAACCTATGTCTGGTCACTGGGTCGCTGCAATTAAGAGAGAGAGAAGAAAACACTTTAGCATGATGCTCTTGCAAGTTTAGATTGGTTTTTAATTTATCTAAACAGGATGGCTCCGACTGTCTCTCAAATCCCTCCTCAAACCATAAAGGAAGAATTAGTCGGGATCAATCTCACCGTACAATACTTTCTTAACCGTTCAGCCAGGCTGGTGTCGGTACTTCGAGGAAGGTTTTCCAACGCTTTCGCGGAGATCCTTAATTAAATAACCTCTTTTCCCTGTGGGCGTAGCCCCGCCAACACCTTTCTAGACACCTACTTGGTTTATAGCATTGATCGTTAAGTGAGAAAGTTCCGGAGGAGTAGCATATACTCACAGTAGGATCGGGATCCAAATATCATCCTGTGACAAAACTG
The DNA here is from genome assembly GCA_030015575.1 of Agapanthus africanus. NCBI lineage: Eukaryota > Viridiplantae > Streptophyta > Magnoliopsida > Asparagales > Amaryllidaceae > Agapanthus > Agapanthus africanus. The sequence continues at coordinate 562,885,955 of CM057339.1, forward strand.
AAGGAATCCTACCAAAATCATCACACTCCAAATGGTATACAGCGCTAGCAAGTTTCAGTTCTTTTGAAACTCCTGATGTGGATTTTTGCCCCATGCTCTTATGACCTTGACTAAGGCCAACAAATCATAAGTCACATGTCCAATTCTACCCGTCGTTGTCCAGGTTAATTTGAACCCACCCGTACATACCCTTGACTATGGCCAACAAAGTAATACGACTGTCTCAAACTAACGCATCTATCTATGCAACATATGAATACCCACCAGCTACCAAACACTGTGCCTTGACTAAGGCCAACAAACACAGCTTGAATACTGTTGAATATTTATATGAAACGACGGAGGGCTACGAATGGTTTTGACGAAACCGTGAACGTAGTGAACTTGATATAATCGATGGAACGAGATAGCTTTTAAAAGGAGTGGTTCAAGCTCCGCGTTTAAAAAGCTGGTTTTTGAAAAGAACCGAGTAGTTATAAAGTGTTCCAACGACTTTTACTTGGTTTATTTTCTTGCATTAATTCCAATGCGTCCCATCATTTAATCCTACCATTGCAGATAACAACGAAAATATGACGTACGCTTATGCCATCTGCATTCGCCACGGGGTCCCGTCATCACCCATTAGGTTACTTAACTAACGACAGAGCAGGGGCTGGACTAGCGCGGATGCAAAACATAAGCAACGCCTAAATAGATATCATATAGATATATATAAACATTCGTCACATGCAATGATAGCCATTCCAGATCACAGATGAATACATTGGATATACTAGGAATCCGCAATTCGTACGAGCCTGTAACGAAGAACGAATTACACGGTCGCGATGAATAGCCAAAACCCCACCCTAGACCCCTACGGGTGCGGCAAACTACCCGCCAAGTACCCAAAGCGAAGCAACCTCCCTCAACACCGTGAGTAGGCCACTCAGCACTTCGAGATACCTGGTAGTTTGTGCACCCCACCTTGGGTCTATCCTAGGAGCAAAAACAGTAAAAAGAAATTATACAATGACGGCTACAACCCCGACCCGGTTGTGCGGCTAAACAAACAATATTACATCAATTTACATATTACAAGAATTGAAAGAATAAGAAAACTCTCATCTCATAACCCCCGGCTATTCATCCGCGACAATCCAACGAATTCATATACACAAACCATCAACATTACAAATCACAGATATGTATAACCCCCACTAATCGACGTATAGCGATTAGCAGACGTTCAATACATATATCACATCACAGATAATATGCATTAGCCAAAGTCTACGGAATATCGATCAAAATACGGATTTGTAACCACCACAAAAATCAATTTGTTCTCTGGAAAATCTGGGTAGAAACAACATGTACTAAAAATCACAAAACACCCAACTAAGCACACTGCACCAAACTCGGTACACGGCCGAGTAAACTAGGCCGCGGATCCGCGGCAAGAAGCATGTTCTTGCCGTGGAACCGCGGCGCTTTGATCGGTTCAGTGGACCGTTTTTGGTCTGTGTCTTTAGAAAACCCTGAGCCGATTTTTCATATATATTAAATTACTTTTTGAACAGTATAAAAAATCGGCAGAAAGTTAAAATTTCCGTACTTGTTTTCCGAATTTTTTCCGATCGATATTCTAAATACTTTGCTAACTTGCTAGTTTATGTTTAGCTAGGCTCTGATACCACTGTAAGTCCACGTTGCTCACCCCGGTTCTTACGGAGAGGCGGAAACGGCGAAAAACAATTATTTAGCGCAAAGGCAACATGGACTAAAAGCCGGATCTTTGCTAAACTAGAAACTAGCAAACTACAATAGGCGTTAACTACTATGCCGTAGAAATTATTCCTCATGAAACCGGTCCTTCGGGTCATCTCTCCGCTGTCCGGCTCATCCATCCACGCTCCGAGGGTCGATCCGGATCTTGGTCACCTCCGCGGCCTTCTAGAGTCGAAGACTATCTACCCGAGAGATGTACACCGAGCTCCACCTCGAGCCGAGGCAACTAGGGAAACAAGATCGCTAGTCTTGATGTCCTAGGTTGTGTAGAAGAGAAATATGGAGGTGTTTGTCTATGTGGATTCTTTTACTCTCAACACATGAGATCAAAAGAAGAAATCAAGAGTAGGAAGAAGGAGGAGAACAAGCAACCATGGAGCTCTTCTTTTCTTCTCACTTTCAAGAGAAAGAGTGAGCAAAGAGAAATGAAAAATCTTAACTAAAGAAAATGAACCATGGTTGCAATAATACACCAAAACCATCATTACTAATCCTATCATGATAAAGTTGATGGCACTAATGACTTGACCAATTTCTTAACTCAAGAAATAAAAAGAAAACCAAAGAAGAGTGTAGACCTCTCATGAAGGTGAAGGTCAACTTTGGTCAACGGGTCAACATAGTCAAGAGTGGTCAAATGGTCAAAGCAATTAGCCATCACTATATTATCACTAAAAGGATTAGTAAACAATGTCTCCGGCTCATAATGGTTTTGATCGAACGAATTTCCAAAACCTTAATGAGCCTGTCACATAACGGTTTTGGCCGAACCAACTGCCAAAACCCTAATGTGGCACCTCCTCCTTCTTTGCTCCTCACAACCGTGCATACGCACCCACATCCGCATTCCGTAGAATGCGAATGCACTGAAGACAAAACAAATCCATCCGTGCAATAGTAGGATCCGGCTTAAACCAAAGCCCACTAGTACTGCCTGCCCGAACAGCATACGCACACAAGTGTACGTAAGTGATCGCAGCCCTGCCGTAAAACCATACGGCCTCTACACGTTTCGCTCAGTGCAGGGAAACTCTCTTTGTGGGACTCTAAAGACTCGACACTAGCTGGCAGTGGGTTTAACTACAGACCGCAAGCGGCACTAGCTGTACGTAACGGTCCCCAGGTGATGTCGATAAGAAGGCCGACAAGATAAACCTATCCGAACTCCTACTGAGCCTGTATGTGATAATCTCCGTACAGTCCGGTCTGTTCGTCTGATACATCGCATGGCGGGCCTAGGGGGTGGTGAACGTCAGTCCCCTAATAGCGGTACAAGTCATGTCGGAGTGTAGCCCAGAACACCCTGAGATAACACTGGAAACCTACCAGTATATCTCGCTTGCCCTGGCCAGGGACTACTCGTGTAATGGCTCTCCTAGACACAGCGCGATGTTAACCCCCAATACCGGGAGAGATGAATCATGTCTAACCGTCACTGTCTCCAAGTGCTTCGGGACTGCACCCAACTACTACCTGTTTGCACGACTCCTTTGAGCCATGGTAGGGGAGTAATCTAAGTACAGTGGAAACACACTCGAGACGAAGTGACAGTGTCAAGTCAGCGGACTAAGCTGTACTCATGTCACCTGGGAACTGATAACTGACGATAGGTATAATACCAACCAACAGTTTCCGACGAGTCATGTCCAGTGCACTCGTAACCTAACGGGCACCCGCATACTATCTCCAGTACGACGTACTGATGGCTGTAGGACAGACCACCTCCCGTGCTGGGATGAGAAGCATATATGCTAGTCTACTCCGGAGTATCGATGTCCCGTCTCGATAATCCTACGACTAGGGACCTGTATAAGGATGTGCTTGTAGATTACCCAGCCCCCACTAGTGTGACTGCCATTACAACACTGGTAATCAAGCAAAGATCCTAAGGGCTCTACTAATATGTATAAGCGATATGCTAAAAGAAATACATGCACATATTGAAGTAGAAACAAACCATGTAGCATACTACCATTTTGAGCAAGATTGTCTATACAACTGTGAATATTCCAAGCTTCCATTAAGTAATATACAAGCTAGTATGATACAGTAATGGCCTCTGGGGCATATACACTAACACTAGAGTGGGACTATTGTCGCCATCTTTGATTTCGGTATTTTGGGCCATTTAGTTGCATTATAGAGATTTTATGCACCACAGTTGCACTTGGCTTCGGTTTGATGTCCTTTGAGATATTGATTTTGATTCCATGCCTAAGGTATGCATGTGATTTGACTTATGCTTTCGACATAGTTTTCATACACTTTTAGTATTTTGATTCGATTTTGTGCACGCTGATGCACATGATTGTGAAATTATATACCACGGTATACCTGATTTGGATTTGGATTGATATATGTTGTATACCGTCGAGTTCGATAGTGATATTCGATATTTGTTTCTGTGCACCTTGTGCACTTGATTCGGATTCTTGCGCATAGTTGGACGCTTGAGGCGATTTTCGTGCACACTAGATGCACCAAATCGAAATTCTTTGTGCATATCAAACGCACTTGGTTTTGCTGTCAGGCACACACGTTGCCCTTGACAGGTGTTTTCATGCACACCCGTTTCGCATAGAGTCTGTTTCTGTGCGCATGTATGGCACATTTATTGATTTTCGATTTCCGTGCGCACCAGACGCACGTAGCTTTCTTATATACATCTTGGGATTGATTTCCTTTGAGCAGTATGTTTTATGATATTTATTATTTGGTATAGTAGCTGAGCAGGAATAGTCCGAGGATAGTACCTGAGTATATTTTGCATGCATTGATAGTTACCGAAGGGATTTCCAAAAAGGAGCTATAATCTCAGTATTTACCTACGTGTCCGAGATGACACAAAAAATGTTACAAAGAAACCCTTCTAAATTATTTTTCAAAACGGCGGGACGTGTATGTTAAACAAAGGGTGTGTGTGTGTGTGTGTGTGTATAGTTATTTTCTTGTAATAGACGTCTGCCACTATGCCGCGATACGCGCATTGCACAGCGATTGGAAAAGAGTTTGGCATGCATTTCTTACAGATGTTTTGAAAAATTTACCATGATGTTTACATGTATAGTTTTGATGTATATCATGTTGGTTTTCGTATTGGATTTAGACATTGGTGTCTTCACCATATCTCCGATGATTGCGGGATGCTTGACGGAATTTTGATTTGGTTTATATACTTGTTTTTCATGTGCATGCATTGCGCTACGATGTGTTTTATGTATTCATGATTTCGGAGCTCCGACGACTTGACCTTTTTACAGAAATGTTTTAGTATTTGAGAGGTTTAAATTTAAATTCGGGGACCGAAGGGGGGAAGACTGTAACATTTCAGAAAAATAAATATTGTTTTTGTTAATTTTTATAATTAAATAATTAATATTATGAATATTTGCGGTATAATTAAAAGCCGATAAATCGGGAAATATTTGGAAATTATGTTAATTATTGAATTTGAAAGAGATTACAAGATTTGATGCAATATATTTTATTATATAATTGATTTTATTCCATTTTAATGCTAATCGCGATTAGATATCGCTAATCGTGAATTAAGTTTGTTTTGTGCACATGACATGCACCAGGTCATTTTTCACATTTCTACATTTTCCTACGATGATTATTTTGTGTATGGTTTACTGTTTTGGAGTTTTAAAAAAGATAACAAAAGAAAAGGAAAAGGAAAATGAATATAGAAAGGGGTATGGGCATGAGAGAGAGAGAGAGTGAGTGATGGGTCAACCTTGGACTTGGTCATTGTTCTTCCTTCATCTTCATCACTTTCTTCTTTTCATTCTCTCTCCCATGGCTGCCTTTCATTTCTCCCTCCTCTTCAACCCTTGCAAACACCACTAAAAACCCATCAAAACCTCATCACCACTTCACAAAAAACATGCCCAAGCTCACTACAAACACTTTGGACCAAGAAAAATCGGATTTTGAAGACTTGGTGCAACTCAAGAAAATTCTTGCGTTGCCAAATGAGATATTTTCTTCACCATTAGCATTGTATATCATTCACTTTTAGCTTCCATATTGGTTTAGAAGTGTTTTAGTTCGGTTTAGTGAACTTTGAAAATTCCAAGTTAGGGTTAGGGTTTGAATTGAATCCAAAAGTGTAGTTGAGATTAGTAGAGACCTTATAACCCCCCTAGTGTTAGTTTCATGGACTGAAACTATAGAATCAAACCCAAGACTTGAACTTAGAAATCCTCGATATCATATTTTGTAGAAATTGTGAAGGGAAATTGATATCTGCTAACACCCGGGGACTCTAAAATTTTTTTAGCAGACACTGTGAGTCATGCAAGCACCTAGGAAGCTACCACAGAGACCCGAGCCTAAACCCCCTCACTTTGGCCGCAATTTTATTCTTCCTGGCCGTAAATTGCGGCAAGGTTGGGGCAGAATGCCTCAGTGTTTGGTCCAGGGCTTTTATTTCAGTAAACTAGACCCTTACCATATGCAAATTTGGCTAATTTGACCTAGGGTAAAATCTGGGACCATTTTCATGAGTTGCTGCCTTTTATTTCGTGATATTTATGAAATGAAGTTTTGATATCGTGTTTTTATCGGTCGATTGACGTTAATACGTCAATCATCGAGACTTTTTGGTTATTTTTGCATGCGTAAACGATAGGTTTTAACCTATGTGTGATACTCGTGCCGATTTGGTTTTCGTGCGTGATTTCGGTTTACAATATCTTGTGTGTATATATGTAGGTACCCTCGAGTGGACTTAGATGACAAGGAAGAGCGTAGCGTCATCAACTTCGGCAAGCGAGGATAAAGGTGAGTAGATATATATCTATGGAGGAAGTCGGGTGGATGGCGTATAGCACCCCCGCAGTTGCGTAGTGTAGCATACGAATACGTATACATGTATATATATATATATATATATATATATATATATATATATAAGTTGTGTATCATGAGACTATGATTATCAAGATAGGTTATATGTTCATGGGTTAGTTAGTGTAATAAGAAATAACATAGTTTAGCTTCTTAGTCGTGAAACCTTAGAGTAAAGATTGCATACACGCGCACGCACACACACACACACTTGCATACAGTTTATTTTCTTATGCGTATATGGGGATATGTATATATATATACACATAGGTATGGGACTATGCATATATATATATATATATATATATATATATATATATGGATGATGAGGATAGTATATGGTACTTAGAGATGAGTCGATGAGATTGGGCATGGTGTCACGAGATTGGTGATATGATATGGTTCGTATATTGAGATACGATATGATGTTATAGCGGGTCCTTGGACGATGTGTTTTCATACACACACATACATATATATAGTCGGTATCAGTATTGTACTGGACTTATATCAGTACCCCCGCCGGTTCACGATATGTGATGATAAGGATACCATATAAATAATGAGATGAATGTGATATTCTACCCGTACCCAGATTTGGGATGCTGTACGATGGATTTACCGTACGAGCTATATTGATGATAGATCCGCACTCTTGACTCGAGAATGTCATATTATATATAGTGTATCGTATGTGATACTATTGAGACGGGATCACCGACTATTACATACATATATATATATATATTGACTCAGACTTAGGTGATTTTCCTTACCATTTCGGTAAGTCTGTTAGTTTATTTGTAGATGTTAGACTAGACTCGGTCATACCTATTTCAAAACTAACGAATCTTGTGTATTTTAAAGACAGTCCAAGGGATTCTACGGATATTTCAAAGGACGTACCTTTTCTTAAAAACACCGTAGCCCTATTTTCTAAACACCACGATTAGTGTTATTTCAAAAGGAAAAAATGTATGACCCGCATATGTTAATGTAGATTCTCTATGGTTGCATTTATTTTTTCAGTTTCTGCATATTTTTGTTGTTCGTATCGTATTGCATGCTTATACTTGTGCTTTTATTGTCATATGAAATCAGTTGTCAGGACACCAGCACCATTACCAATGATGCGTATACTCCACGTACACATGCTTGCCGACTCACACACATCATCATCGGTAATTGCCATGTCACGTACACATTAGAAAATACTATTCATTAGTGTAAAATGTTAGCTGATAGCTTCGACATGGTACTAATGTGCTCGTTTTTATATGATAGCTTAGACATTGCATTTATTATTGTGATTCTCATGCATATTTTGGGCCAGTCCGGATTACCGGAGCCCGGTATTTACTGTTTATTGACTTTTGATTATGAGATTTCGGATTTAAATGAGATTTCTGGATTTGGAGGAACCGCAAGGATTTTATAAACTGATTATCATTTTAAAGATAAAATTGTGGTTTTCTCATGATATGATTTGAGATATGTCCACCATGAGTTTTCTCGGCTCTTGAGCGGTATCATACACCCAATTCGAGGAGGAGAAGGAACCGTCTGTGGGTGCATGGTGGACCCGGTGCGGTACCCTGGGGTGAGAAGGTCGATGATGATGGCGTTGAGCCTGTGACAGGGGAGCACTACTAACCGATGATTGTATTTGTGACTCGATGGATATCCAGAGGATACCGATCGGAGTTGGGCCAGTCCGGATAGCTGGAGCCCAGGGGCCAGTCCGGATAACCGGAGCCCTAGATATTAACATTTGAGGTATTGAGATTTTATGATATGGGTTAATCCGGATAGCCGGAGCCCGAGATAATAGATATTTGGATATAAGTTTTGTGTCGATGCTAGACACTGATTTATGTTAATTTCATTGATGATACCTCGTTTTAAATATACATAAATCTCACTATATTATGAAAACAGTTTTCCTTTCATGATGTATTCTGTTTTCATTTCGATACATTTATACCTCATATTTATAATATGTTACTACCTGAGGCACTGACATGAGCACTTGGTGTTACACTTATGTATAGATGTTTACCCTTACCACCTTAACATGCTTCTGACCTTATCATATTGAGGATATATTTTTACTGATCGTATTGACCTAGGATTGAGTCATACATACGATTTCTGCTCTGTGATGTTTTTTACTCACGAGTTGGCAACTCACCCCCGTTGTGCCACAGTTTCTTGTAGGTTTTGACGTACAGGTTTTCATTGCGGCTTTGCTGACACACTACTTCATTCCGGATGATTGCTTTGGTAGGTGGGTTCACTCGCATCATGACCAACATAGTACCTTTATTATATTCAGTTGTATCTAGTAACTCCATCAACCAGACATATATATTTTTTAACCTTAAAGACCAGTTGTTTATTCTTTCGATCTTAGAGTCGCGCGTTGTATCATTATGGGTTTTCTTGATGATTTTGAGTTTCCTTTTGAGTTTTGATCCTCGCTCTTTGGCGTTGTATATTATATTGCCTACATGGTTGTGACCGTCAATTGATGAAGAGCAAGCTCCTGCTTGGGGATGCCTTTATATTTATTATGCATGTTGTACACGCTTGGGGCCAGTATTTACAATGGAAACTCTGCCGAAATTTTCAGGAAAGATTTATGATTTTAAAAACGCATAATTCGGCTTATTTTAATAAAACACTTTCTTCAAAATGGTTTAGATTTCTGGGATTTTTGGCTTACTTGAATTAGATGGGGTCCTATAGACTTCATATGATTCAAGAGCCAGTCACGTGCCATTTGGGTCGTGACAGGAAATCATAAAAGACTCTATGACGATCTCCGGTCGACAGACTAAGCTGTACCAGTGTCACAAGAGAACTGCTATCTAACAATAGGTATAATACCATATAGGACTTCTCCGCGAGTCCGTTCAGTGTACCCAGTCACCACTGAGCACCCGTATACCTTATCTGATGTCAAACACCAATGGATATGGGATCATCCATCGCCTATCATACGGGTTGAGAAGCGTATACGCTAGTCTACTCTAGAATATCGATGCCCCGTCTCGATACTCCCACGACTAGGAACATTTGAAGGATGTACTTACCGACTACCTCTGCCCCACTAGTATGATCTGCATCATAGTCCTGGTAGCCATGTACACATCCTAAGGGCTTTATCAATATGTAATAGAGAGACAATAAGTGTACGCGTTAAGATAAAGAGCAACCAGATAGCATACTATCATGTCGAGCAAGAAAGTCCTCCATATATTTGACCAAGCATCCACTATAATATACATCACATGTATAATAATGGCCTTTAGGGCATACATATAACTAATAGTAGTATGAACCGCATCATAGTCGTGGTAGTCAAGCAAATATCCTAAGGGCTTTATCAACATGTATGAGAGAGACAGTATAATAATACAAGTGTATATGTTAAGATAAAGGGCAATCAGATAGCATGCTATCATGTCGAGAAAGAAAGTACTCTATATATATGTCCACGCATCCACTATATCATACAATAATAGCCTCTAGGGCATACATATTCCTAACAATCTCCCACTTGCACTAAGGCCAGTTGTTGTAGTATCTCATACCCAACATCCCAAAATTTCTTTCAAACTGTATCTGGGGGAGGGCCTTCATGAGTGGATCCACTACGTTGTCCTTCGTGTCAACTCTCCTGACCTCGATCTCTCGTCGATCTACAATCTCCCGGATCTTGTGATACCACCTAAGAATATGTCTGGATCGCTGATGGGACCGGGGTTCCTTGGCCAAAGCCACTGCTCCATTGTTATCACAATACACAGGTATTGGATGCTCAATGGATGGAACCACACCAACTTCAGCAATAAACTTCTTCATCCAGACAGCCTCTTTGGCAATATCGTTGGCAGCGATGTATTCAGCCTCCATCATCGAGTTTGCTTCGGTATCTTGCTTGGAACTTTTCCAACATACCGCCCTATTGGATATATGTATACCCTAGAGGCCATTATTTGATAGTGGGTGTTTGGACATGTATATATACAGAGGACTTTCTTGCTCGACATGATAGTATGCTATCTTGTTACTCTTTATCTTAACATGTTCACTTGATTGTGTATATTGTTCATTTGATACATGTTGATAAAACCCATAGGATATCAGCTTGACTACCATGATTATGATGCATATCATACTCGTGGAACATGTGTAGTCTATAAGCGCATCCTTAAATGTTTCTAGTCGTCGGTGTATCGAGACAGAGCATCGATGTTCCAGAGTAGACTAGCGTATACGTTTCTTGACCCAGTTGACGGGGCGATAGATGATCCAATATCCATTGGTGTTTGGCATCAAAGATTGTATACGGGTGCTCATTGGAAAATGAGTACACTAAACGAACTCGCCGAAAACTCCTATATATTATTATATCTATCGTCGAATAGTAGTTCTCAGGTGACACTTGTACAGGTTCGTCTGTAGATCCAAGATCGTCATAGAGCCTTGTGTGTTCTCCCACCATGCTTTGATTTCCACCCTACCACGGCTCTACTGAGTCGTGCAAACAGGTGGCTTTTGGGTACAGTCTCGAGACACATGGATGCAATAAGCGATAGGAGGAGTTTCGTCTCTCCCGGTATTGGGAGTTGATGTTGTACTATGCGCGATTGGCTATAACTGGAAGTCTCTGGCCAGGGCTGATGAGATCTACTGATAATTGTTATCAATGGTTTCTCGACCTGTTATAGGCCATACATCGGTATGACTTATTGAGTTATTGGGGTCGACGATACCATCCCCAGACTTAATATGCAACATATCAGACGAAAAGACCGGACTGTACGGTAGTTGTTGTGGTTGGCTCTACGGGAGTTTGGACAAGTTTGCTTGTTGTTCTTCTGTTCGCTCAATACCTGGGTAGCCGTTACGTGCAGCTAGTACCGCTGACGGTTTTTAGGTATCTGATATGATCACTACCTACTGCTAGCGTATTGACGAGTCTTAGAGTCCCACATAGGGGTTTCCGAGCTCAGGCGAAACGAAGTAGGGCACATATGGAGATATGCGCAGGAGCTTGATTAATACGAGTATATGATACCGTATTTTAATACGGCGTTTTCTATTAGTCGGGTTATACGTGATATGACCGGATTATTAAATCAAGTGTTGATTTAATATGATGACTAATTGCTCATTAGTAATTCCTTTCTTTATGTGTGCATGTATGTATGTATATTCATATGGATGCATACACACACACACACACACAAACACATACCTGTATGCATGTATCATGGTGGATGATACGTTGGACATGGCTATGCTAGACTCACATGGAAATATATTAGATGTTTTATTGATTTTGAGTAAATGGAAATTTGAATAATGATATCATGGTTCTACACTCTTCTTAAAAAATCCCACCAACCATGGTTCATTATTTAATCCTCCACTAACCCACTTTAAAAAATATGTAAGATATTTTCCATGGCTCATATTTATTGTGTGAGTGTGACTCTCTCTCTCTCTCTCATATATGATTATTATCTCAAGCCTAGCCATTTCTTCATCTTCTTCCTCTAGCTCTCTACCTTTTTCTAGTGAGTAAAAGAGAAAGAAAAAGAAAGGATTTTTAGTGAGATATAACCCACTTCATCAATCTATATTAGTCTAGCACACTTGTATAGGTTGTTTGCCACACTTCTACTTAGTAAAGTGAAGTAAGAGCTTGAGTGTAAGGAACTCCGTGGTGGATCATCATGGACTTCGAAGGCTACAAGTGGAATTGTTCCAAGTTTCGAGTGGAGCCAAGGAGCCCAAGGATTACTACACGGAGCTATAGAAGAGGAGTGGTCTACAAAGGTTGTAGTTTTCTTTCTCTTAGTGTTAGACACTACTTTGTATATGATACGTACCCTAATCTCTAATTTGATTCATGGCTTATGTGCTTTAGCTATCTAAATTTTTAAAATACACCATATGTTGTTGTTTAAACCCTAGTAAACTTGCTAAATCACATGAACATGGTATCAGAGCAAGTGGGCATTGGATGTCGACCTATGGGGGGTTCACGCTATGTGACAGTGTGGCAAAGCATTGGCTCTTACCCCCATGGTGTCCCGAGACCGAAAGATGTTCCGGCGGGTTGTAGTCCTCGCGAGGGGGCATGCGTAAAAAGTAGTTGCTGAGGGACCAGTAGGTGCCACGGCGACCCTATTGGATGGGGTGGCTGCCTGACCTACATGGTATCAGAGCCAGGTTAGAGTATTAGGTGTAACCTAGACGACGTTCAAGTGTTCGATCGAACATCGAAATCCGTTTTTCCTAAGTCTCTGGAAAAATTTTCAAAAGTTGGAATTTTTAAGTTTAAAAATATGCAGAAAACAGTTCATGGTTTTCTATGGATCCCCAAGAAGAACGAGAGCCCAACTCGACCAAACGGCCGCACAACCATGGAAAAACCATAGGTTTAGTCGCGGTTCCGCGGCACAGTTGGTGAGACAAGGACTCCCCATTCTTGTACTGCTCCGTAAGGATGTTTGACACTTTCTGGGTATTTTTAAATGAGACTCAAGTGTTGAGGTCTCTGAGATTTATGGGTGTTTGATGAATCGATCGAAATATTTAACATCGTCTAGATATATCTGTATGTGATACAATATTTGGAATCTGCACTAATTAGTTTTGAGAAAATTAATTAGTTGTTTGTAAATCTAACATTTCAGTCTCGTTGGATAATAGGGAATCTTGTTGAATTACCCGATTTCTTTTGAAAAGGTGTTTTCATTTTGAGACTTAAATGTAAGATCTACTAGGTTAGGCATGAAATCTGGAATATGAGATATTCCGGGTTTGCGATGTCTAAGGAGAGTGCGGATTCCAATGTTGTAGTTTGACATTTTTTTTCTGCGACCGTAAGTGTAATATGTGTATCTCTAATTTCGTTGCTATACGTCGAAGACGTTCGTAATACACATATTTACTTACGTTGATGATCTGTGATAATTATTCTATTGCCGTATTGATATGATGTATAGGATCGTCGTGATTGAATAGCCGGGGGTTTTATGTGAGATGAGAGTTTTTCTTTTCATTCATGTAAAATTCATTGTATGTAATATTTTTTTATTGGGACACTTCTGGGTTGAGGATGATGTCACCATTGATATATATTATTTACTTTTCCGCATTAGTATAGACCCAAGGTAGGGAGCATAAGTGACCATGTTCTAAAATCCAGTAGGAGGCCATCTCGAGGAGTCGAGACCGGGTCTCCTAACTCTAAAATTGGCTGGGTTGCTTGACGCTCTAGTAGGGGTCTAGGGATGTGGGCTTGGCTATTCATCACGACCGTGGTACCCGTATTTTTTTTATCATTGGCTTAATTTAAAAATACGAACCTCCTAGTATATCCTATATTTTCTTATTTTTGCTTCTGCTGCTGTTACTCTGTGATATGATCATATTAACTGCGTGAGATGAATGTTATTATATTATATATATGATATATAATAAACGTTGCTTATGTTTTGCATCCGCGCTAGTCATGCCCCCGCTCTGCCTTTAGTTAAGTATCCTAACGGTGCATGACGGGACCTCGTGGCGAATGCGGATGGCATAAGCGTACGTTCTATTGTCGTTTCTTTCTGTGATGCTTAGGAACTTAAATCATGGGACTACATTAATGAGATTAATGTAAGGAAAAGAAACCTAAAAATGTTGTAGAATCGAATTTGAAACCCACTCGGCCTTTTTATGAAAAAGCAAAGTTTCAAAATGCGGAGCTTAAGCCACTCCTTTTAAATCTATTTGGTTCTACAACGAGATCAAGTTCAAAGTGTTAAAGGTTTTCTTAAAAACAATCCACAACCCTCCGTCATTTTAGGAAGTAGAGTACTTAGTATTCATGCTACGTTTGTTGACCATAGTTAAGGCGTAGTGTACGGTAGCTAAGTGATGTCTTCGTACACACCATATAATGCGATTAATTAGGACATTTATATGACTTTGTTGACCATAGTTAAGGGTCAAATGAGTGGGTCTAATTAATCACGAAATGATGGGTAGAACTTGACTAGTGCTTATGATTTGTTGACCATAGTTAAGGTCATGAGCTGCTAGGGGTAAAAACCATATCGGGAATTTCAAGAGTTGAAATTTGCAATGAGATTGCATACCTTCTATGTTGATTGTTGGATCCCGATCCCACTGTGAGTAAAAGTTACTCACAGGAGATTTTTGCACTTTACAATTAGTTAATCCAGTAGGTTTCTAGAAAGGTGTCAATGGGGTTATGTCTCTGGGAAAACGAGGTTTATTTTAATTAGGTCCGTGCGAAAGCACGGGGAACCACTCTCAAAGTACCGACACTGGCCTGGCTGACAGTTAGCGAACTTGTAGAATGTAACTAATCTTGGCTAATTTTATTTTTAAGGTTTGAAGGAAAATTTGATAAAAGCAGTGAGAGACATCGATTAGATAAGATAAATAACCAATCTAATCTTTGCAAAAGCTTTCGCTGAGTGTATTCTTGTCTCTCTCCTAATAGCAGATACCCATGACTGGACATAATCTTCTATTAGAGAAAAATAAACCGACGGGACCCAATTATAAAGACTGGCTGAGGAACGCAAACATTGCCCTTATATATGATAAGGTTTCATATGTCCTCACTGCCCCAGCCCCTCCCATCCCTGGCCCTGATTCCTCTATTGCAGATAAAGAGATCTGCAAGACATGGGATATTGATTGTGCCACAGCCAAATGCCTCACGTTATCTTCGATGGATAATTTACATCAAAAGCAGAATGAGAAGATGGATGTTCAATCCATCTTTCTCCATACAAAGGAGTTGTATGGGGAGCAATCTCGCACTCTTCGATACGAGGAATCTAGAAAGTTGTTTCAGATGAAGATGGTTCCTGGCACGTCAGTAGGTCATCATGTATCGAAGATGATAGCTCTTATTGAAAAACTTGAGGGCCTGGGATGGACCATGGAGAACGAAAAATATGTTGATATAGTTCTACAGTCTCTCCCCCTTCCTTTGCTCGGTTTATAGTGAACTTCAATATGCACAACATGGAGAAGTCACTTCCTGAACTTCTCAATCTGTTGAGAAGTGCAGAGACTAAGCTTAAGACAGCGAAAACTCCCACTCTGCTTGCTGGGCCATCTTCCTCTTCCGTCCCAAAAGCTAAGGCTAAGGGAAATGAGAAGAAGGAACCCACTAAACCGAGAAGTGGAGTTAAAAAGGCAAAAGGGAAAGACAAATCCAGGGCTGAGGCATCGGGAAAAGGAGAATGTTTCTACTGCCATAATTCGGGACACTGGAAGCGAAATTGTATTGAGTACCTTGCTGATCTCAAGAAGAAGAATCAAGGTGATGCTTCCGCTTCAGGTGTGTTCGTGACTGAAAACTGTTTTTCTATAAACTCTGCATCCTGGGTATTAGATACCGGTTCGGGTTCTTACATCTGCAATTATGTGCAGAGACTGAGAAATAGCAAAGTTTTGAAGATAGGTGGTCACACTCTCCGGGTTGGAAATGGTTCCAACATACATGTTGTATCAGTGGGAGAGTATCACCTAGGGTTGCCTTCGGGATGTTTATTGGTTTTGAACCCTTGTTATTTTGTACTAAATATACTATGTAATATAATATCCGTTTCTTTGTTAGACAATGAAGGATATAATTTTGTATTTCAAAATAATGTTATGAACATTAACCTGAATCAACAATTGATTGGGTATGGTACATTAAGTAATGGTATTTATGTCCTAAATCAACACACAGTTTTCAACATACAACACTCAAACAAAAGAAAAATTTCAGATATAAATGAATCTTTTCTGTGGCATTGTTGACTTGGTCATATTAACGAAACAAGACTAAACAAGCTATATAAATATGGATATTTATATACTTTTGAATATAAATCTTACGCGACTTGTCTGTCTTGCATTAAGGGTAAAATGATTAAAACTCCGTTTACTGGAAACAGAGAGAGTGAGAGAGAGAGCTACTGAACTGTAAGGCCTCATACATAGTGATGTATGCGGACCAATGTCTACACATGGTAGAGGCGGTTATTCTTACTTCATAACCTTTACTGATGATTTCTCAAGATTCGGACACGTGTTCTTGTTGAAACATAAGTCTGATGCTTTCGAGAAATTTAAGGAGTATAAACTTGAAGTAGAAAAACAAACTGGTTTGAGCATCAAGAAACTTCGATTAGATCGAGGAGGAGAGTATTTAAGTACAGAGTTTTCAGACTTCCTAAAAGAGAATTGGATTGTCTCTCAGCCCACTCCCCCTTACACACCACAGCACAACGGTGTGTCAGAACGGTGGAATCGTACCCTATTAGATATGGTACGTTCCATGATGAGTGATGCTGAGTTACCATTTTCCTTTTGGGGGCATGCAGTGGAGACTACAACATATCTATTAAATAGGGTTTCAACCAAGACCGTGCCTATCACTCCATATGAGATATGGTATGGAAAGAGACCATCTCTTAAGTGAGTTAGGATATGAGGTTGTCCTGCTTTTGTTAAAAAGCAGAATTCAGAAAAACTCGAGACACGATCAGTTCTGTGTACATTTGTGGGATATCCAAAACATTCATATAGATATCTTTTCTACCACAAGGAGGAACAAAGGGTGTTTGTTTCTCAGTATGCCACATTTTTAGAAAATGAATTTTTTACAAATAGTACTGATGGCAATACGGTAGAACTAGAAGAAGTTCTAAAGACACAAATTACTAATGACGATTCGGTTGAACCTGATGTTGCAATAGAACCTTATGAATTTCAGTCACTCCGTAGATCTAGTAGGACTTCTCGCCCACTGGAGAGATACTATGGTTTCCTCATTGATAATGATAGAGAAGATTGCATCATGGATGATGATGACCCTAATAGTTTTCAATAAGCTATCACGAGTGGTGACTCAATGAAGTGGCTGGATGCCATGAGATCCAAAATGGAGTCTATGTACACCAACAAAGTTTGGACTTTGGAAGTTGCACCTTCTGGGGTAAACCCGTAGGGTGCAAATGGATCTTTAAGAGAAAGATCGGTGTAGATGGACAGGTAGAGACCTATAAATTTAGGATTGTAGCGAAAGGATTTTGTCAAAGACCATTACTATCTATGATGAGACTTTCTCTCCAGTAGAAATGCTTAAATCCATTAGGGTCCTGCTTTCTATTGCTGATCACTATGACTATGAAATCTGACAATTGAACGTTAAAACTTCATTTCTAAATGGTGATTTAGAAGAGTGCGTTTTAATGGATCAGCCAGAAGACTTCGTTGATAATGGGAGTAGCAAGAAACCGTGTAGGTTTCTTAAATCCATTTATGGATTAAAGCAGGCATCACAGAGTCGGAACATATGCTTTGATGATGCAATCGAAGAGTTTGATTTTATCAAAAATGCAGATGAACCTTGTATTTATAAGAAGATTGTTGGGAGTACTGTCACATTTCTCGTATTGTATGTGGATGACATTCTTTTGATAGGAAACGACGTTCCTATGCTACAATCGGTCAAACTATTCTTATCACAAATGTTCTCCATGACGGACCTGGGTGATGTCTCGTACATTTTGGGTATTAAGATCTATAGAGATAGATCTAAGAGGTTGTTGGGATTGTCCCAATACAGGTACATTATGTAGGGTTAGCTTAGCACCTTAGCAAGGTTTTGGCAAGCATCGAACATGCAATTTAAAATTTTTAGGGTGCTAAACAAACCAACCAAGTAATCGAACTAGAGAATTAGGGTTAAACATGATATGTAAACAACTTTACATCTACGTGAATGCGGAATACAACCTTTGTAGACCGGTACTTCACTTCTAAAGATCCGTGTAGTAGTCCCTTCGCCCCTGGTAGTGAACATTCGAACTCTAGTAAGGATCACAAGAAGAAATAAACAAGCTTGCTCTATGCCTTCGAAGCCGAAGATAATCTACGTCGAGGAGACTCAAGCTCATGCTATCTCTTCACTAATAGTGAGATTAGTGAAGAAAACAAGCTAAACTAAATGGCTAATAGTAGAGGATGATGAAGTAGGAATATTTCTCACTTTAGATTTGGTTTTCTCATTTTATTTCATCACTTTGTGAAAAGCTAGAAAGTTTCAAGAGGAAGAAGAAGATCAAGTGATGAAGTGATCAAAGAATCATTCATCTAGTTAGAAATGCAACCATGGGTGAGTATATCACATACACTAACCCATGTAGAGAGTTAACCATTGTGTATGGTTAATGGTTAGGTCAAATAAATATCTTAAGTAAAAACAATGGAGTGGACTAAGTCAAAGCTTACCTACAAGCTTCTCCAAGCTTTTAGCCATGAGTTAATTCCACTAATTTGTAATTACTTAATAAATATTAAACCCTAACATTAACCCTAGCATGTTGTGAGTCTCATACATCCATATTGCATGTGTAACCTTGCATGTCACACTAAAATATATCACATATATTTATGTGTGCAAAAACATTATATTTAACATTTATCACATATATATTAATGTATCATAAATGAGAAAAATGAATACTTAAGTGAGACAATATTAGTTAATGAAATTTAATATATCTAATATATAATTATGCATTAAATTATTAAATCAACACTTAATTTAATAATCTGGTCATATCACATATAACCGACTAATATCCAATGTATCAATTTATCGAATCAACAACTTGATCCGATAACCCGGCTATATCACATATAACCAATCGACATATATCGCGAGAATAGAATGCGGTATCACATACACGCATTGATCTCGGTCTCGCACATATCACATATGTGCTCCTACTCCGTTTCGCATGAACCAGGAAACCTCTGTGTAGGACACTGAAGACTCATCAATACTCCGGCAGTAGGTGATGATCATATCAAACACCCACAAGTCGCAAGCGGTCTGCCATACGTAACAGCCACCCGGGTATTGAGCGATCAGAAGATCAATAACCAAGCCTGCTCATACTCCTGTGAATCCAATCAGTAACACTACCGTACAGTCTGGTCTCTTCGTCTGATATGTCGTATATTATAGCCTGCGGGTGGTACAACGACAGAACCCAATAGCCTGATAAGTCATGCCGATGAAAGGTTCATAACGGTTCGAGAAACTACTAATAACACTTACAAGTAAATCTCAGCAACCCTGGCCAGGGATTTCCTGTTATGGCCAATCGAGCAAAGCGCAACATTAACTCCTAATACCGGAAGAGACGAAACCCCTCCTATCGCTCATTTCCTCCAAGTGACTCGGGACTGTACCCAAAAGCCATCTTTTTGCACGATCTCTTGACCGTGGTATGGTGGAAATCAAAGCACGGTGGAAATCACACAAGACTCTATGACGATCTCGGGTCTACAGACTAACCTTTACCAGTGTCACAAGAGAACTGCTATCCGAAGATAGGTATAATACCATCTATGAGTTCTCGGTGAGTCCGTTCAGTGTACCCAGTCTCCACTGAGCACCCGTATACCTTCTCTGATGTCAAACACCAATGGATATGGGATCATCCATCGCCCATCATATGGGTCGAGAAGCGCATATACTAGTCTACTCTGGAATATCGATGCCTTGTCTCGATACTCTCTCGACTAGGAACAATTATAGGGTGTACCTGTGGACTACCCTTGGCCCCACTAGTATGATCTCCATCGTAGTCCTGGTAGTCAAGTACACATCCTAAGGGCTCTATCAACCTGTGAGAGCATGATGACATTACTTATACAAGTCAACATGTTAAGACAAAGAGCAACCAGATAGCATACTATCATATCGAGCAAGAAAGTCCTCTCTATATATGTCCAAGCATCCACTACAATATATATCCATGTACAGTAATGGACTCTAGGGCCTACATATAACTAACAATCTTCTACTTGCACTAAGGCTATCTGTTGCAGTATCCATTACCCAACAATTTAGCAGTGGTTGTTGTTAGTTATATGTATGCCCTATAGGCCATTACTGTACATTGGATGTATATTGTAGTGGATGCTGGGACATATATAGGTAGGACTTTCTTGCTCGACATGATAGTACGCTATCTGGTTGCTCTTTATCTTGACATGTATACTTTCTGTCTCTCTGATTACATGTTGATAAAGCCCTTAGGATGTGTACTCGACTTCCAGGACTATGATGCAGATCATACTAGTGGGGCCTGGGAAGTCAATGAGTACATCCTTCATTATTCCTAGTCGTAGGAATATCGAGACGGGGCATCGATATTCCAGAGTAGACTAGCGCATGTCTTCTCGACCCATGCGATGGGCGATGGATGATCCCATATCCATTGGTGTTTGATATCGAAGATGGTATGCGGGTGCTCAGTGGAGACTGGATACACCGAACGGACTCGCCGAGAACTCCCAGATGGTATTATACCTCACGTCAGATGGCAGTTCTCTGGTGACACTGGTACAGCTTAGTCTGTTGACCCGAGATCGTCATAGAGTCTTGTGTGTCTCCCACTGTGCTTTGATTTCCACCCTACCACGGCTCTACTGAGTCGTGCAAACAGGTGGTTTTTGGGTACAGTCCCGATTCACATGGAGGCAATGAGCGATAGGAGGGGATTCGTCTCTCCCGGTATTGGGGGTTGATGTTGCGCAATGCACGACTGGCCATAACAGGAAATCCCTGGCCAGGGTTGCAGTGATATACTGGTAAGAGTTATCAGTAGTTTCACGAATGTTATGGACCTTACGTCGGCATGACTTATCGAGCTATTGGGGTCTGACGTTTACCACCCCTAGGCGAGATATGCGACATATCAGACGAACAGACCGGACTGTACGGTAAGTGTTACTGGTTGGATTGACAGGAGTGTGAGCGGGCTTGCTCGTCGATCTTCTGATCGCTCAATACCCGGGTGGCCGTTACGTTTAGAAGACCGCTTGCGGCTTGTGGGTGCTTGATATGATCATCATCTGCTGCCGGCGTATTGACGAGTCTTTAGAGTCCTACACAGAGGTTTCCTGGATCAAGCGAAACGAAATAGGAGCGCATATGAGATATGTGCGGGACCGAGAATAATTCGAGTATGCGATACCGTATTACATTCTCGCGATCTATGTATCGATTGGTTATATGCGATATAACCTAGTTATCGAATCAAGGATTGATTCGATAAGCCGATACATATGATACTAGTCGGTTATATCTGATATGACCGGATCGTTAAATCAAGTGTTGATTTAATGATTTAGTGCATATTTATATATTTGATATATTACTTTGCGTTAACTAGTATTGGTTCACTTTAAATGGATTTTCTCACTTGAATTGTGCAAGTTGTATATGTGATATACTTTTGTGCACATGTTTGTATCATGTTTGATGATACATGCTTACTTGGTTAAGTGTAAAGAATCAAACCATGGTTTAAACTAATGATTAGGGTTTTGTTTAGTCATTTACTTATTTATCTATTTCTTTATTTATCTTTTTATTTTGGAAAAGATAAATGATGAAATGGTGGCTTTTTTGTTTGCTAGTTGAACATTCATGAAGTTTTGACTTAGTCTCCTTTTTTGTTCTTATCCTTAACCCTAACCATTCCATTAACCATGGTCTTTTCTTTACACTTAACTAAGGATAAAAGTATGATAAGATTTAATTCTTATTCATTTTTTATTATTCAATCCATGATATCTTTCTTCTTCTTCTTCAAGAACTAGAAAAAGAAAAGCTTTCTAGTTCAATGGCAACTTGAGAAAACAAGTGAGAAATCCAATTCTAAAGTGAACCCACATCCTATTTCTTCATCCTCTACCTCTTGCCAAGTAGTATAGGGTGTTCTCTTCACAAGTTTCATGACTTTTTGAAGTGAGAGTTTGATCTTGTGGAGCTTCGACGTAGATCATCTTCGACATCGAAGCCGACGACCAATTCCGCTCATTTTTCCGATGAAGCCGATGCTAGAGTCCGGGATTCAGTTTGGACAGCAAGGGGACTTCATCACGGAGCCTAGGAGGTGGTGGACCGGATCTACAAAGGTTGTAGCCCCTTCCCTATTTCTATATTTCCGTTTACATGCTTGCTTTGCCTAAATATCTAGTTAACGAACCGTATTAGGGTTTGTAGGCACCCGTAAAATTAGAAATTTGCGTGTTTGATCACTTGTGAGACTTCACTAGAGTGCCTAGGAACCCTACAGTGGTATCAGAGCCTAGCCAGAGCCTTAGGCGAAGTCCAGACGGAATTTGAAGTCCGAACGACCCGAAAACCCAACCCTTAATATGCTCTCTGTACATTTTTTAATTTCGGGGATTTTTCGACATTAAAAATATGCAAAAAAATCAGCAGGATAATCTAAGAGTCACTGTGAATTTCGATGGACTAATTCCATCAAAGAGCCGCGGATCCGCGGCACAAGCATGGCTCGTGCGGCGGTTCCGCGGCAGTTTTGTCGTCTTGTGCATCGAAGTTTGCACAGTAATTCTTGGTAAGTAGTGCTGGTTTTCCTGTGAATATTTTAATATTTATTCCAGAGTTTTATTTTCTGGGTTGTATAGGGGACTCTGTGTATTCAATCGGACTGTCTAATTTTTGTCGGTGTGCTTTTCCGGGTATTTTAGAATATGTTAGAAAGTTCGACCGGATATAAATACCCACTTTTTTCCCTGCCGAGAAATTTCCAATTGTTGGATTTTTCCGTAGTTTAACGATGTACTAAGTAGTGCAAGTAACGCGATGGACCCTCTAGAAGACAACAAATATTAACTCGATTATGTGACCGTCTTGAACTGCCCTTTGAACCTTCGGGTTTGGAGCAGTACGGCGTGCTACATGTGAGGCGTTGGCTTGACCCTTCTACGGCTGGACCGTTGGTACTGAGGCAAGAACTGAATGTTGTTAGACTTATTTCATGTGTTGAGCTGTATCGGGAAAACTTGGGTGTTCGATTGTTCGATCGAAAAGTTTAGCATTTTCTATTTATCCGGAATGTGATACAATACTTGGAATGCACAAAATGTTATGAGATAACGGAATGAATATTATAAACATAGCAGTTTAGTCTCACTTGATCGATTGCCACGGAATTTTGATGTGATCAAAAGTCCGTCGCAATCACGTAGCGTACGCGGATACTTGCCGGGTAAACTTAATAGACAGCCTCACTCCATAGCCCCGACCAAGTGACTGTAGGAGAACCCCGTCGCCGAAAGCATCCGTTCGGGTGCTCGCGGTAGCGGTGTTCCTCCTTGGTGCACTTTGTCGACGGTATCGGGGGTGCGGCCGTCTACTGAAGTTTGCGACGAGTATTCGATCAGAATGTCGGGAATCCTGTTGAATTGCCCGACTTGATATTGAAAAGAGTTTTCGATAATGAGACCAAAATGCGGGGTTTATAATTGTTAGGCATGCGATGTCTAAAGAATTCATTTGGTCAGGCATGCGATGTCTGAGGTGGTTGCGGATTCCAACTGTTGTAGTTTTACACTTTCTTTTCTGTGACCGTAAGTGTAATATGTGATGTCGCCGGTTTCGTTGCTATATGTCAACGACAATTGGGATGCGCATATTTACTTACGTTGATGACATGTGATGTTATGTGTTGCTGGATATGTTATATTGGATCGTCGTATTTGAATAGCCGGGGTTTTTTTTATGTGAGATGAGTGTTTTTTCATTTTCATTCATGTAAAAACTTGTATGTAATATTCTTTTATTGGGGCACTTCCAGGTTGCGGAAGTTATCACCGTTGATGTATATTATTTACTTTTCTGCACTAGGATAGACCCAAGGAGGGGAGCACAAGTAAACGGGTTCTGGGGTCCAGTGGGAGACCAACTCGAGGAGTCGAGTCCGGGTCTCCTAACCCTAGAATTGGTAGGGTTGCTTGCCGCTCTCGTAGGGGTCTAGGGGTGTGGGATTGGCTATTCATCACGACCGTGGAATCCGTGTTTTATACTGGTTCGTATTGAAAACACGGACGTCCTAGTATATCCAATATTTCATATGATTCTTTCTGCTGCGTTATCTGTGATGTGATCATGAGATGTTCTGTGCTCTGTTCAGATAGATGTAGTATATAATATATATGATATATTATATAGACGTTGCTTATGTTTTACACCCGCGCTAGGCCTGCCCCGCTCTGCCGTTAGTTACCTAACCTAATGGTGCACGAGGGGACATCGAGACGAATGCGGATGGCATAAGTGTACGTCATATTTATCTGTGATGTTTAGGTAATTTAAATGATGGGATATTCATTAATGAGATTAATGAAAGAAAATAAACCTAATTGATGTTGTGGAATCGAATTTCAAAATAAAACAGGTAGCTACAGTTCTTGCTTTGCATCGTGGTGTTCCTTGTAGAACATCCTGCACCTTATTCGATAGGGAAAGGACCGAGATCCCTTCACCGGGAGTAACTCCTTTAGCAATAACTGGCAGATGCTACATCACTCGGTTTGTCTTTTGATAGCATCTATAGTTTCTGCTTTGCACAGCGATATATATGATATATCCCGCACCTCATTCGACGAGGAAAGGGCCGATGATCCCTTCACCGGGAGTGACCCCTTTAGCAAAACTAGAAAAGCTTCGAAAAACATTCCATTTAAAAACCATTTGATTCCGCAACGAGATCAAGTTCAAAGCGTTAAAGGTTTTTCACAAAAACCATTCGCAACCCTCCGTCATTTTAGGAAGTAGAGTACTTAGTATTCGTGCTGTGTTTGTTGACCATAGTCAAGGCACAGTGTATGGTAGCTAAGTGATGGCTTCCTACACCGCATATGATGCGATTAGTTAGGACAGTCTTGTGGCTTTGTTGACCTTAGCCAAGGGTCATGTGGGTGGGTCTAATTAATCACGAAATGATGGGTAGAACTTGACTAGTACCTATGATTTGTTGACCTTAGCCAAGGTCATAGGTGCTAGGGGTAAAAACCATTATCGGGAGTTTCAAGTGTTGAAATTTGCAATGAGATTGCATACCTTCTATATGATAGTTGGATCCCGATACCCACTGCGAGTAATTGTTACTCCTGGGAGAGTTTTGCACTTTGCAATTAGCCGATCAAGTAGGTGTCTAGAAAGGTGTCAACGGGGTTACGCCTCTGGGAAAACGAGGTTTACTGTAATTAGGTCTGTGCGAAAGCACGGAGAACCTCCCTCAAAGTACCGACACTGGCCTGGCTGAAAGATTGGCGAACTTGTAGAGTGTAATTAATCCCGGCTAGTCTTTCCTTTTAGGGTTTGAAGGAAGATTTGATAAAAACAGTCGGAGCCATCCTGATTAGATAAAATATATAACCAATCTGATCTTGCAAGAGCGCACGCAGAGTGTTTTCTTCTCTCTCTCTCCTGGTAGCGACCATATCACGCCTTAATCAAGATAATAAAACGGAATTTTGACTGAACCCGCTTGTTATACTGAGCTGGGGAACGTTGGTCCCGCTCCAACTTATAATTGTTATAAGACAGAGCAGGAAATAGGGGAATACCAGAATTCCTATGCCGCCCAAACGAAGAAAGTGCATATGATGCATCTCCTTCGGGTGTGTTCATTATAAAGAACTGTTTCTCAGTATCCTCTGCATCCTGGGTATATGATACCAGATCATGATCCCAGATATGTAATCTGTTACACAGGGCTACAAAAGGGTAGAAAAACTGAGAACGGGTGATAAGTTTCATGAGACAGAAACCGGGGCAAGTGTTGCAGCCAAGTCTGTTGTTCACTGTCACCCTGTATTACCAGTACATTGATTCTGAACAAATGCTATTAGATACCGAACCTGATATACAAAATCATATTAGTCTCTTTATTAGTAAAGAAGGATATAATTTTTTATTGTTGGATAATGTTTTGAACATTTCCTATATCAAAAGTTGATCGGTTCAGGCACGTTATCTAAAAGCATTGACGTTCTAAATCAAACTACAGTTCCTTGTACACTGAACACACACAAGAGGAAGTGTTCAGAAATGAACAAATTCTTCTTGAGGTATTGTAGACTAGGTCATATCAATGCGACCCGACTAGCTGAAGTTACATTAAGATGCATGTTTAAATCAGTTTGAATTTACATCTTGTGAAACTTGCCAGTCATGTCACAAAGATATAATGACACCAGCTCTGTTTACTGGAAGCAGAGAAAGAGTTAATGAACTCTTGGGATTGATACATGATGATGTATGTAAAGTCTCCTGTCTACACACGCCAGGATTGGTTCTTTATTCTTTATTGTATTCTCTGATAATCTCTCAAGATTCAGTCATATGTTCCTGTTGAAACATAAGTCTGAACCTTTTGAGGTATTCACAGAATATAAGTTAGAAGCAGAGAACCAAAATATGGGTATAAGTATTATGTCCTATGATAAGATCAGGGAGGAGAATACTTGTGCATGGCATTCCTGGACCATTCTAAAGGAGAATGAGATTCTCTCTCCGTATTACTCCTCTGAATACACCACAGCACAACGGTGTATCAGGGCGGAGCAATCACACAATATTAGATATGGTGTGCTCTATGATGAGTACTACTGAGTTTCCTATTTCCTTTTGGGAGTTATGCACTTGAGAAGCTGTATACCTATTGAATTAGGTTTGAATCAAATCAGTGCCTACCACTCCATATGAGATATGGTATGGGATGAACCCATCTCTTAAGCTAGTTAAGATTTGGGGTTGTCCGGCCTATGTTTAAAGCAAAATCCGGACAAGATCGTGGCAGGATCAGTTCTGTAGAACTGGAAAGGTTCCAGCTATACAAAACTGCAGTTGATGATTTGACAGAACCATAAGATTCTATAGTTCCCGACGAACCTCAGCCTCTCCGCCGATCTAGTAGGGTTCCTCATCCGCCTGAGAGATACCTCAGTTTCTCGATGACAGTGGGAGCAAGGATTGCATCATGAGATGATGACCCAACTAGTTTCGAGCAGGCCATCGAGAGTAGGGACTCTGTAAGAATGGCTGGATGCTTAGCGATCTGAAATAGAATCCATGTACACCAGCAAAGTATGGACTTTAGCTGCTATATCTGAAGGGTTAATCCCCATCAGGAGCAAGTATATCTTGAGAAGATTACTTGGTGTAGATGGAAAAGTTGAGACTTTCAAAGCTAGACTTGTTAAAGGTTTTCGTCATCGACCAGGCGTGGATAATGATGAAACCTTTTTCCAGTAGCTATGGTTAAGTCTGTCCAGATCCTACTTACCACGGCTACATACCATGACTACGATATCTGGCGGTTGGGTGCCATGACTGCTTTTCTAAATACTGATTTAGAAGAGAACGTCTATAAGAATACAGCCAGAGGTCCTCGTAAACAGTGGGAGCAGCGGAAACGTGTGCAAGTTGCTTTACATAATGAAGCAGGCATCGCGGAGTTGGAATGTCTGTTTTGATGTGATAGTCAAAGTGTTTGACTTCATCAAAATGGTAGACGAACCTTGTATATACAAAAGGGTAGTAGAGAGTAAGGTGGTCATCTTCGTATTGTACGTGGACAACATACTCTTGATAGGAAAAGAGTTTCCTATACTACGATCGATCAATCTCCTATTATCACTAGGATTCCCCAAATAGGATCAAAGTGATACCTCCTAAATCCTGAGTTTTCATCTATGAGATAGATGTAATTGGATGCTAGGATTCTCACTAGATGTAGTGAGATGGTATCAATCGATCCTGGGGTGAATCACTGGAAGAGTTCCAGGGTGATAAAGACGACTGAATGTCAGTCACAGGCACTGTCTTTTGTTAGTCCATATTGCGACCCCCGGTGCTTACGGGGAGGCGGAAACGGTATAAAAAACGAATTTTTATCGCAAGAGGCAACATGGACTAAACATGGTCGGGATCGTTGTCTAAACTAAAACTAGTATTCTAGCTAAAGAGAGTTAGCTACTATGGAAGATGGTTATACCTAAACTTGAACTCCTTCTTCTTCAAACCTTGTAGATGTTGATGGTTCTCTTTACGTCGCCTTCTCCCGTCGAAGATGGATCCACCTCGAAGGTTCGACTTTGGGCTCTTCCTCGATCTTTGAGTGAACTAGGGTTTCCGGTTTGCTAAACCTTCATCCTAGAATGAGTAGAGAGAGAGATTAGGGTTTGCTTTTCTTTCTAAAGAGAATGATTCTCAACACATGAGAAGGTTTCTCTTTTCAAGAGGAAGAAGAAGATGAAAATGAGGAGAGAGAGAGGTTATGATAGAATGAGCTCAATTATTTCTTTCTTGCAACCATATTGCAAAAAGAAAATGAATTATCTAAATGATAATAATTGAAATAAGAATAGTTGATGGTAATTTTGGAATGACCACTATCATGCTTCTTTAAATGAAGTGTAAGCATGAATCAAGGAAGACTTTCAAGGCATGAAAGTGGTCAATGGTCAACAAGTCAACCAAGGTCAACAAGTCAACAAAAAAACAACCATAACATAATTCTCATTTAATTACTATTATTAATAGATAATATAAAAATCCATTAGGGTTTGGAAAATGATAACTGTCAACTGTGCATACGCACCCGATCCGAAACCCTAATGAAAAACCTCATTCTCCGCCTCAAGCAACTGTGCATACACACCTGCATTCTCGTTCCGAGGAACAAGAATACCAAGATATAAAAGCAACCCCCAAAACATATACCAGTATCTGGCTCAAACCAGAGCCTGCCAGTATAATCCGTCCGGACTCCAAACGTGCATAAGTGCGCGGATGAGAACGAACCCTGTCGCAAAACCATGCGTCCTCTACTCTGTTTTGCCCAGAGGCGAATACCCTCTGTGTGGGACTCTAAAGACTCGACACTACGCTGGCAGTGGGTTTAACCACAGACCGCAAGCGGCACTAGCTGTGCGTAACGGTCCCCAGGTAGATGCCGACAAGAAGGCTGACGAGGTGAAACCCCATCTGAACTCCTACTGAGTCTGAATGTGACATTCTCCGTACAGTCCGGTCTGTTCGTCTGATACATCGCATGGCGGGCCTAGGGGGCGGTAAACGTCAGTCCCCCAATAGCGGTACAAGTCGTGCCGGAGCGAAGCCCAAAACACCCTGAGATAACACTGGAAACCTACCAGTATATCTCGTTTGCCCTGGCCAGGGACTACTCGTGTAATGGCTCTCCTAGACACAGCGCGATGTCAACCCCCAATACCGGGAGAGACGAATCCTGTCTAACCGTCACTGCCTCCAAGTGCTTCGGGACTGCACCCAACCACCACCTGTTTGCACGACTCCTTTGAGCCGTGGTAGGGTTGTGATCAAAGTGCAGTGGGAACACACTCGAGGCGAAGTGCCAGTGTCAAGTCAGCGGACTAAGCTGTACTCATGTCACCTGGGAACTGACGACTGACGATAGGTATAATACCAACCTGTCAGTTCCCGACGAGTCCTGTCCAGTGTACTCGTAACCCAACGAGCACCCGTATACTATCTCCAGTACGACGTACTGATGGCTGTGGGACAGACCATCTCCCACACTGGGATGAGAAGCGCATACGCTAGTCTACTCCGGAGTATCGATGCCCTGTCTCGATAGTCCTGCGACTAGGGACCTGTATAAGGATGTGCTTATAGATTACCCAGCCCCCACTAGTGTGACTGCCATCACAACGCTGGTAATCAAGCAAAGATCCTAAGGGCTCCACTAATGCGTATAAGTGATATAGTAAAATAAACACAAGTACACATTGAAGTAGAGACAAACCAAGTAGCATACTACTATTTTGAGCAAGATTGTATATACAAGGTGAATATCCCAAGCATCCATTAAGTAATATACAAACTAGTATGATACAGTAATGGCCTCTAGGGCATATACACTAACAATCTCCCACTTGCACTAAGGCCATGTACTGGCGTATCGAAGACCTATCATCTCGATCAGCCGCTCGAACTGAGTCTGGGGCAGGGCCTTGGTGAATGGATCTGCAGTGTTGTCTTCTGAAGCTACTCTCCGAACCTCGATCTCCTTGCGATCCACGATCTCCCTGATCAGGTGATACCGCCTCAAGATGTGCCTGGATCTCTGATGGGACCTGGGTTCCTTCGCTAAAGCTATAGCCCCATTGTTGTCGCAATACAGAGGTATTGGATCAACAATGGACGGAACCACTTGAAGTTCTTTCAAGAACTTCCTCATCCAGACAGCTTCTTTTGCGGCATCAGATGCAGCGATGTATTCCGCTTCCATCGTCGAGTCTGCAACGGTTTCCTGTTTGGAACTCTTCCAACACACCGCCCCTCCATTGAGGGTAAAGACAAAGCCCGACATGGACTTGGAATCATCCTTGTCACTCTGGAAGCTGGAGTCAGCAAAGGCCTCGATCTGGAGGTCTTTTCCGCCATACACCAAGAACATCTCCTTAGTCCTTCTCAGATACTTGAGAATGTTCTTTACCGCTATCCAGTGTTTCTCCCCAGGGTTTGACTGATACCGGCTTACCACACTCAGTGCATAAGCTACATCCGGTCTGGTACACAACATCGCATACATTATAGAGCCTACCGCAGAAGCGTAGGGTATAATAGACATGCGATCCCTCTCCAAATCAGTCTTGGGAGACATCTCTTTGGAGAGGGTGATCCCGTGACAAGCCGGTAGGTTACCGCGCTTGGAATCTTCCATACTGAATCTCTTCACTATGGTGTCGATGTACCTGGACTGAGAAAGTCCCAATATCCTCTTGGATCTATCACGATGGATCCGGATCCCCAGGATGTATGAGGCATCACCCAGGTCTTTCATGGAGAACCTGTGTGACAAGAACCCCTTGACAGATTGTAGCATAGGAATGTCATTTCCTATTAAGAGAATGTCATCCACGTATAAAACGAGGAATACTACAGTTCTCGCTACAAATCTACTATAGATGCATGGTTCATCTGGATTTTTGATAAAGCCAAATTCTTTGACCGTCTCATCAAAGCAGATGTTCCAACTCCGCGATGCCTGCTTTAGTCCATAGATAGACTTAAGCAACTTGCACACCTTTCCGCTGCTCCCACTCTGAATGAAGCCCTCTGGCTGGTCCATATAGACACACTCCTCTAAATTTCCATTTAGAAAAGCTGTCTTTACGTCCATTTGCCAGATCTCATAATCGTGGAAGGCAGCGATGGCAAGAAGGATCCGAATGGATTTCAGCATGGCTACTGGAGAAAAGGTTTCGTCATAGTCCAAGCCAGGTCTTTGACGGAAACCCTTTGCTACCAGCCTAGCTTTATAGGTCTCAACCTGTCCATCTACACCAATCTTCCTTTTGAAGATCCACTTGCATCCTACGGGTTTTACCCCGTCTGGAGCAATGTCCAACGTCCATACCTTGTTGGTGTACATGGACTCCATTTCGGTCCGCATTGCATCCAGCCATTTCACCGAGTCAACGCTCTGAACGGCCTGCTGGAAGCTAGTAGGCTCATCATAATCTATGATGCAATCCTCTCTATCCCCGTCTATGAGAAATCCGTAGTATCTCTCGGGCGGATGAGACTGCCTACTACTTCTGCGGAGCGGCGTAGGAATGTCCTGTTCTGTTGAACCCTCTGGTTCCACTAAGCTTTCAGTAACAGTCTGTGGTTCTGGAACTTCTTCCAGTTCTACTGCGCTCCCACTAATTTCCTTTTCCAAGAACTGGTGTTCTAGAAAGTGGGCATTGCGAGAAACAAGGACTTTTTGTTCCTCTGCGTAGTAGAAAAGATACCCCCTGGTGCTCTTTGGGTATCCCACAAATTTGCACAGCACTGAGCGTGCCTCGAGTTTGTCCGCATGCTGCTTTTTGACAAAAGCTGGACATCCCCAGATCTTCAGATATTGAAGATATGGTTTCTTCCCACTCCACATTTCATATGGGGTGGTAGGCACAGTCTTAGTCGGAACTCGGTTCAAAAGGTATGCAGCTGATTCTAGCGCATACCCCCAGAATGATCGCGGTAACTCAGCGTTACTCATCATGGACCGCACCATATCCAATAGGGTGCGGTTCCTTCTCTCTGATACACCGTTATGTTGCGGGGTGTATGGAGGAGTAAGCTGAGAGAGAATTCCGTTCTCTTTTAAATAGTCCAGGAACTCGGCACTTAAGTATTCTCCACCTCGATCCGATCTTAGAATCTTAATACTTTTGCCGGTCTGTTTCTCTACTTCATTCTTATACTCCTGGAATTTTCCAAAGGCTTCGGACTTATGCTTCATTAAGAAGATATGACCGTACCTTGAGAAGTCATCCGTAAAAGTAATGAAGTAAGAATGTCCGCTTCGGGCATGTGTAGACATTGGACCGCACACGTCACTGTGTACGAGTCCCAAGAGCTCGCTCGCTCTTTCTCCATGTCCAGTAAACGGATTCTTTGTCATCTTTCCCTTGAGACAGGATTGACAAGTGGCATACGACTGATATTCGAACGCATTCAAATACCCTTCTGTATGTAACTTGGTCAACCTTCTCTCATTGATGTGACCCAATCTACAATGCCATAAGAAAGTCTGGTTTATTTCTGGAGACTTTCTTTTGTGTGTATTCTGGACATTAAAAATCTGTGGTTGGTTCAATACGTATATACCATTACTCAAAGTACCTGACCCAATCAAAACTTGATTAAGGCGAATGTTTACAACATTACTTACAAACGCAAATTCATAACCTTCTTTAGAAACTAAAGATACAGAAATGATATTACAAGTTGCGTTGGGTACAAAAAAGCAATTACGCAAAACCAAAACATGTCCATCTGACATTCCCAGGTGATAGTCCCCTACGGCTTTAGCATCCATGCTAGCTCCGTTTGCAACTCTGAGGGTCATGTCACCTGCTTTCAAAACACTACGGTTTCTCAACGCCTGCAAAGAATTACAGATATGAGATCCTGATCCGGTATCCAATACCCAGGAAGTAGAGTTTATAGAAAGACAGTTTTCAATAACATACACACCTGAAGCTGAAGCTGCAACCTGCTTCAATTCCTGTGTTCTGGCCTTCCAGGCCCTGCAATCATTCTTCCAGTGTCCTTTCTTATGACAAAAGAAGCATTCTTCCTTATCCACAAGCTTCCCAGCTATCTTTGTTGCTTTTCCTTTTCCCTTCGTATCCACTTTACTAACACCGCCCCTTGGTTTGGCGGGGGCTTTCTTCTTCTTTCCCTTGGCTTTCGCCTTGGACCTAGAAGAAGATGTTCCTCCTACAAACAAAGTGGATGTTTCCCTACCTTTCTGTAGGGTGCCCTCTGCGCTCCTCAGCAGGTTGAGGAGCTCTGAAAGTTCAACCTCCTTTTCTTGTAGGTTGAAGTTCATTATAAACTGGGCGTAAGTGGAAGGAAGGGACTGGAGAACTATCTCTGTATATAGCTCACTCTCCAATGTGATCCCTAGGTCAGCGAGCTCCTCAATGTAGCCGATCATCTTTAGCACGTGCTCGGCTACTGATGATCCGACGGCCATTCTTGTCGAAAACAACTTTTTCGACGCTTCGTATCTTGCGATACGTGATTGCTCCCCATACAGTTCTTTTGTATGAAGCAATATGGACTCCATGTCCATATTCTCATGCCTCCTCTGATGTTCGTTGTCCATCGAGGCAAGCAAGAGGCACTTGGCCTTCGCGCTATCAATCTCCCAAGTCTTGCGGATTTCCTTATCCGCGACGCTGGAAGTTGGACCAGGGACAGGGGGAGCTTTGGTGGTAAGAAGATACCCTAGCTTGTCATAAGTGATTGCTATCTTGACATTCCTGAGCCAATCTTTGTAGTTTGGCCCTGTCAGCTTGTTTTTATCTAGGAGTAACTTAAGTCCAGTCATGTTGATTGGTCGCTGCAATTAGGAGAGAGAAGAAGAAACACTCAGCATGATGCTCTTGCAAGTTTATTGTGGTTTTTAATTTGTCTAAACAGGATGGCTCCCACTGTTTCTCGAATCCCTCCTCAAACCATAAAGGAAGAATTAGTCAGGATCAATCCCACCGTACAATACTTGCTTAACCGTTCAGCCAGGCTGGTGTCGGTACTTCGAGGGAGGTTTTCCAACGCTTTCGCGAAGTTCCTTAATTAAAGAACCTCTTTTCCCTGGGGGCGTAGCCCCGCTAACACCTTTCTAGGCACCTACTAGGTTTATAGCATTGATTGTTAAGTGAGAAATTTCCCGAGGAGTAGCATATACTCACAGTAGGATCGGGATCCAAATATCATCGCGTGACGAAACTGAAGGAATCCTACCAGAATCATCACACTCCAAATGGTATGCAAATCTAGCAAGTTTCAGTACTTATGAAACTCCCGATGTGGATTTTTGCCCCATGCTCTTATGACCTTGGCGTGAGGTCAAAATGTCATAAGTCACATGTCAAGTTCGTCCCATCATTATCCAGGTTAATTTGAATCCACCCGTACATACCCTTGACGTAGGCCAAAATGGCAGTACGACTGTTTCAAACCAACGCATTCTATCTATGCAACAGATAAATATCCGGCAGCTACCAATCACTATGCCTTGGCGTGAGGTCAAAATACATAGCTTGAATACTACCGAATATTTAACTGAAATGATGGAGGGCTACGGATGGTTTTGGCAAAACCGTGAACGTAGTGAACTTGATTTGGTCGATGGAACGAGATAGCTTTTAAAAGGAGTGGCTCAAACTCCGCATTTAAAAGTTGGTTTTGAAAAGAACCGAGTGGTTTTTCGAAAGTGTTCCAACGACTTTAACTTGGTTTATTATCTTGCATTAGTTCTTTTAATGCGTGATATTCTTGCATTAGTACTTTTAATGCGTCCCATCATTTAATCCTACCATTGCAGAAAACAACCAAAATATGACGTACGCTTATGCCATTCGCATTCGCCACTGGGCCCCGTCATCACTCGTTAGGTTACTTAACTAACGACAGAGCGGGGGCTGGGCTAGCGCGGCTGTAAAACATAAGCAACGCCTAAATAGAAAGCAATGATAGACATTACAGATCACAGATGAATACATTGGATATACTAGCAATCCGCAATCCTTTCGAGCCTGAAACGAAAAGCGGATAACACGGTCGCGGTGAATAGCCAAATACCCCACCCAAGACCCCTACGGGTGCGGCAAACTACCCGCCAAGTACTCGGTAGTTTGTGCACCCCCTCCATGGGTCTAACCTAGGAGCAAAAACAGTAAAAAGAATTATACAATGACGGCTACAACCCCGACCCGGTTGTGCGGCCAAACAAATAATATTATTACATCAATTTACATTTACAATGAATGAAAGAAAAACAAAAGCTCATCTCACATCCAACCCCGGCTATTCACCCGCGACAGTCCAACCCATTCATATACACATTCCAGCACATTACAGATCATGTATAACCCCGACTAATCGACCTATAGCGATTAGCCGACGTTCAATACATGCAAGCATCACAGATATAACCATAATAGTCAAAGTGCAGTGAAGTTCGGAAAAATACGGAATTATAGGACCCCAAAAGGAAATTTCTTTTCTGGAAAATCTGGGCACATATAATATATCTCAAAAATCCCAAAACCAACACCTACAGACACTGCACGAAAAACGACGCGCAGAAGACGACAAAGCGCGGCGGTTCCGCGGCACGAGCCTACCTCGTGCCGCGGATGCGCGGCGCTTTGAGCTCAACACTGGATCGTTTTTCATGGGTGTTTTTAGAAAACCCTGAGATGATTTTACAAATATAAATTTTTTCATTTTGAGCCCAAAAAATTTCAACAGAAACTCAGGTTTTGGAAAAATACGGTTTTTGGGTTTTTTTACGGTTCCGAACTTCGTTACACTTCACTACCAAGCTAGTTTAAGTTTAGTTAGGCTCTGATACCACTGTTAGTCCATATTGCGACCCCCGGTGCTTACGGGGAGGCGGAAACGGTATAAAAAACGAATTTTTATCGCAAGAGGCAACATGGACTAAACATGGTCGGGATCGTTGTCTAAACTAAAACTAGTATTCTAGCTAAAGAGAGTTAGCTACTATGGAAGATGGTTATACCTAAACTTGAACTCCTTCTTCTTCAAACCTTGTAGATGTTGATGGTTCTCTTTACGTCGCCTTCTCCCGTCGAAGATGGATCCACCTCGAAGGTTCGACTTTGGGCTCTTCCTCGATCTTTGAGTGAACTAGGGTTTCCGGTTTGCTAAACCTTCATCCTAGAATGAGTAGAGAGAGAGATTAGGGTTTGCTTTTCTTTCTAAAGAGAATGATTCTCAACACATGAGAAGGTTTCTCTTTTCAAGAGGAAGAAGAAGATGAAAATGAGGAGAGAGAGAGGTTATGATAGAATGAGCTCAATTATTTCTTTCTTGCAACCATATTGCAAAAAGAAAATGAATTATCTAAATGATAATAATTGAAATAAGAATAGTTGATGGTAATTTTGGAATGACCACTATCATGCTTCTTTAAATGAAGTGTAAGCATGAATCAAGGAAGACTTTCAAGGCATGAAAGTGGTCAATGGTCAACAAGTCAACCAAGGTCAACAAGTCAACAAAAAAACAACCATAACATAATTCTCATTTAATTACTATTATTAATAGATAATATAAAAATCCATTAGGGTTTGGAAAATGATAACTGTCAACTGTGCATACGCACCCGATCCGAAACCCTAATGAAAAACCTCATTCTCCGCCTCAAGCAACTGTGCATACACACCTGCATTCTCGTTCCGAGGAACAAGAATACCAAGATATAAAAGCAACCCCCAAAACATATACCAGTATCTGGCTCAAACCAGAGCCTGCCAGTATAATCCGTCCGGACTCCAAACGTGCATAAGTGCGCGGATGAGAACGAACCCTGTCGCAAAACCATGCGACCTCTACTCTGTTTTGCCCAGAGGCGAATACCCTCTGTGTGGGACTCTAAAGACTCGACACTACGCTGGCAGTGGGTTTAACCACAGACCGCAAGCGGCACTAGCTGTGCGTAACGGTCCCCAGGTAGATGCCGACAAGAAGGCTGACGAGGTGAAACCCCATCTGAACTCCTACTGAGTCTGAATGTGACATTCTCCGTACAGTCCGGTCTGTTCGTCTGATACATCGCATGGCGGGCCTAGGGGGCGGTAAACGTCAGTCCCCCAATAGCGGTACAAGTCGTGCCGGAGCGAAGCCCAAAACACCCTGAGATAACACTGGAAACCTACCAGTATATCTCGTTTGCCCTGGCCAGGGACTACTCGTGTAATGGCTCTCCTAGACACAGCGCGATGTCAACCCCCAATACCGGGAGAGACGAATCCTGTCTAACCGTCACTGCCTCCAAGTGCTTCGGGACTGCACCCAACCACCACCTGTTTGCACGACTCCTTTGAGCCGTGGTAGGGTTGTGATCAAAGTGCAGTGGGAACACACTCGAGGCGAAGTGCCAGTGTCAAGTCAGCGGACTAAGCTGTACTCATGTCACCTGGGAACTGACGACTGACGATAGGTATAATACCAACCTGTTAGTTCCCGACGAGTCCTGTCCAGTGTACTCGTAACCCAACGAGCACCCGTATACTATCTCCAGTACGACGTACTGATGGCTGTGGGACAGACCATCTCCCACACTGGGATGAGAAGCGCATACGCTAGTCTACTCCGGAGTATCGATGCCCTGTCTCGATAGTCCTGCGACTAGGGACCTGTATAAGGATGTGCTTATAGATTACCCAGCCCCCACTAGTGTGACTGCCATCACAACGCTGGTAATCAAGCAAAGATCCTAAGGGCTCCACTAATGCGTATAAGTGATATAGTAAAATAAACACAAGTACACATTGAAGTAGAGACAAACCAAGTAGCATACTACTATTTTGAGCAAGATTGTATATACAAGGTGAATATCCCAAGCATCCATTAAGTAATATACAAACTAGTATGATACAGTAATGGCCTCTAGGGCATATACACTAACATCTTTACCCTCAGTAATGGGACGGTATGTTTGAAGAGTTCCAAGCTCGATACCGTGGCAAACTAGACGATAAAGGCTGGTAACATCGCTACTAAAGATACTCCCAAAGAGGCAGTTTGGGTGTATATTGGTTCATAAGATGAACTAGGTTCCTGCCATTGTATGACAATGGAAGTGTGGCTTCGGCCCTGGAACCCTGGTCCCATCAGTGACCCAGACATATTCTGAGGAAGCATCACCTGATCATGGAGATAGTTGATCTCCAGGGTGATCGAGGTTAGGAGAGAAGACTCAGAGGACAACACGGCGGATCCACTCACGAAGGCCTTTTCCCAGAGAGAGACTCATATGGGATGGTTGAGTATTAGATACTGCGACCACTGCTACAGATGGCCCTAGTGCAAGTGGGAGATTGTTAGTTGTATGTATGCCCTAGAGGCCATTACTGTACATTGGATGTATATTGTAGTGGATGCTGGGACATATATAGGTAGGACTTTCTTGCTCGACATGAAAGTACGCTATCTGGTTGCTCTTTATCTTGACATGTATACTTTCTGTCTCTCTGATTACATGTTGATAAAGCCCTTAGGATGTGTACTCGACTTCCAGGACTATGATGCAGATCATACTAGTGGGGCCTGGGTAGTCAATGAGTACATCCTTCATTGTTCCTAGTCGTGGGAATATCGAGACGGGGCATCGATATTCCAGAGTAGACTAGCGCATGTCTTCTCGACCCATGCGATGGGCGATGGATGATCCCATATCCATTGGTGTTTGACATCGAAGATGGTATGCGGGCGCTCAGTGGAGACTGGGTACACTGAACGGACTTGCCGAGAACTCCCAGATGGTATTATACCTCACGTCAGATGGCAGTTCTCTGGTGACACTGGTACAGCTTAGTCTGTTGACCCGAGATCATCATAGAGTCTTGTGTGTCTCCCACTGTGCTTTGATTTCCACCCTACCACGGCTCTACTGAGTCGTGCAAACAGGTGGTTTTTGGGTACAGTCCCGATTCACATGAAGGCAATGAGCGATAAGAGGGGATTCGTCTCTCCCGGTATTGGGGGTTGATGTTGCGCAATGCACGACTGGCCATAACAGGAAATCCCTGGCCAGGGTTGCAGTGATATACTGGTAAGAGTTATAAGTAGTTTCACGAATGTTATGGACCTTACGTCGGCATGACTTATCGAGCTATTGGGGTCTGACGTTTACCACCCCTAGGCGAGATATGCGACATATCAGACGAACAGACCGGACTGTACGGTAAGTGTTACTGGTTGGATTGACAGGAGTGTGAGCGGGCTTGCTCGTCGATCTTCTGATCGCTCAATACCCGGGTGGCCGTTACGTTTAGCAGACCGCTTGCGGCTTGTGGGTGCTTGATATGATCATCATCTGCTGCCGGCGTAATGACGAGTCTTTAGAGTCCTACAAAGAGGTTTCCTGGCTCAAGCGAAACGAAATAGGAGCGCATATGAGATATGTGCGGGACCGAGAATAATTTGAGTATGCGATACCGTATTACATTCTCGCGATCTATGTATCGATTGGTTTTATGCGATATAACCTAGTTATCGAATCAAGGATTGATTCGATAAGCCGATACATATGATACTTGTCGGTTATATCCGATATGACCGGATCGTTAAATCAAGTGTTGATTTAATGATTTAGTGCATATTTATATATTTGATATATTACTTTGCGTTAACTAGTATTGGTTCACTTTAAATGGATTTTCTCACTTGAATTGTGCAAGTTGTATATGTGATATACTTTTGTGCACATGTTTGTATCATGTTTGATGATACATGCTTACTTGGTTAAGTGTAAAGAATCAAACCATGGTTTAAACTAATGATTAGGGTTTTGTTTATTCATTTACTTATTTATCTATTTCTTTATTTATCTTTTTATTTTGGAAAAGATAAATGATGAAATGGTGGCTTTTTTTGTTTGCTAGTTGAACATTCATGAAGATTTGACTTAGTCTCCTTTTTTGTTCTTATCCTTAACCCAAACCATTCCATTAACCATGGTCTTTTCTTTACACTTAACTAAGGTTAAAAGTATGATAAGATTTAATTCTTATTCATTTTTTATTATTCAATCCATGATATCTTTCTTCTTCTTCTTCTTCAAGAACTAGAAAAAGAAAAGCATTCTAGTTCAATGGCAACTTGAGAAAACAAGTGAGAAATCCAATTCTAAAGTGAACCCACTTCCTATTTCTTCATCCTCTACCTCTTGCCAAGTAGTATAGGGTGTTCTCTTCACAAGTTTCATGACTTTTTGAAGTGAGAGTTTGATCTTGTGGAGCTTCGACGTAGATCATCTTCGACATCGAAGCCGACGACCAATTCCGCTCATTTTTCCGATGAAGCCGATGCTAGAGTCCGGGATTCAGTTTGGACAGCAAGGGGACTTCATCACGGAGCCTAGGAGGTGGTGGACCGGATCTACAAAGGTTGTAGCCCCTTCCCTATTTCTATATTTCCGTTTACTTGCTTGCTTTGCCTAAATATCTAGTTAACGATCCGTATTAGGGTTTGTAGGCACCCGTAAAATTAGAAATTTGCGTGTTTGATCACTTGTGAGACTTCACTAGAGTGCCTAGGAACCCTACAGTTGTAGTATCCCATACTCAACCATCCTAAAAGCTCTCGAATAGTATTTGGGGAAGCAGGCCTTGGTGAGTGGATCCGCCGTGTTAACCTCAAAATCTACTGTCCTTATCTCGATCCCTTGGAGATCGACCATCTCCCTGATCAGGTGATACTTGCCTCAGAATATGTCTGGAACGCTGATGGGACCTTCGTTCCTAGGCCAAAGCCACAACTCCATTGTTGTCATAATAACAGTTATTGGACACTCAATGGTAGGAACCTTGTTCATCTCATGAACAAGAAATGCCCAGACAACCACTTTGGCAGCATCATTGGTAGCAATGTAATCAGCCTTTATCGTCTAGTATGTCTCGGTATTTACCTTGGAACTCTTCCAACATACCGTCCCTCCACTGAGGGTAAAGACAATGGCTGTGAATGACTTTCAGTCGAACTTATCACTGTGAAAGCTAGAACCAAGAACTTTCTTTTATTGCTTCTCATGTACTTAAGAACGTCCTCCACAGCTGACAAGTGATTCTCCCAAGATCCGATTGATTCCTGATCACTACACCCAGTGAGTCATCTACATCAGGTCTGGTACATAACATCGCATATTCTGATAGAGCTTACTGCCGAAGTATAGGTTATCCCTTCCACGCGAGCTCTCTCCAAATCAGTCTTGGGAGACATCTTTTTGGAGAGAGTGATCCATGAGTAAGTGGGCGAACCACCATGCTTAGAATCTTCCATACTAAAACTCTTTTAGTACGGTGTTAACATACCTGGATTTGGTACACTCCCAACATCCACTTAGATCTATCATCATAGAACATAATCCACAAGATGTAGTAGGCATCATCTAGATCTTCTATTCAGAATCCTTGTGATAAGAGGAGCTTAACAGAGTGTACCATAGGAAACCATTTCCTATCAATAGTATGTCATCTACGTACAATACGTAGAAGACAACCTTACTATTTACAACCTTCTTGTATATATACAAGGTTCATCTACCTTTTGGATGAAGTCAAACTCTTTGACTGCTACATCAAAACAGATGTTCCAACTTCACGATGCGCGCTTTGATCCTGATGGACTTAAGCATAGCTTTGAAAGTCTCAACTTTTCCATTTACATAAAGAATCATCTCAAGATCCATTTGCTCCCAATGTGTTTTACCCCTTTAGATGCAACATGCAAAGTCATACTTTGTTTTTGTACATGCATTCCATCTTTGATCGTATAGCATCCAGCCTTTTCACAGAGTCGTCACTCGTGATGGCCTGCCTTAACCTAGTTGGGCCATCATCAACCATGATGCAATCCTCGATCCCACTGTCACCGAGAATACCGCAGTATCTCTCAAGTGGATGAAGAACCCTACCAGATTCGCGGAGAGGCTGAGGTTCGTTGGAGACTATTGAATCCTTTGATTTCACTAAATCCTCAGCTGTTAGTTTGTCTAGCATGAACTCCTTCCAGTTCTACCTCATAACGACTAATTTCTTCATAAGAAATTCCTTTTCTCAAAAAGGTGGCATTCTGAGAAACAAAACACCTTTTGCTCCTCAGTTTGTTAGAAGATATGCCCTCGCAAATGTTTGGGATATCTTAACAAACTTATACAGAACCGACCTTGCCTCGAGCTTTTCCGGATTCTTCCTTTCAACATAGGCCGGACAACCTCATATCTTAACTCGTTTGAGACATGGTCTCTTCCTATTCTATATCGCATATGTAGTGGTAGGCCCTGATTTGGACGGAACCCCATTCAATAGGTATGCAGCTTCTCAAGTGCATAACACCCAAAAGAAAACAGGTAACTCAGCAGTACTCATCGTAGAGCGCATTATATCTCATAGTGTGCGATACATCCGCCCCGATACACCGTTGTGCTGTGGTGTACTCGAAGGAGCAAGCTGAGAGAGAATCGCATTCTCCTTTTAGAATAGTCCAGGATCTCGATGCTCAAATATTCTCCTCCCTGATCACATCAAAAGACATAATACTTATACCTATTTTGGTTCTCTACTTCTAACTTATATTCTTTGAATTTCTCAAAACCTTCAGACTTGTGTTTCAACAGGAACATATGTCCGAATCTTGAGAGATCATCAGTGAATGTAATGAAGTACAAAGAACCGGTCCTGGCATGTGTAGACAGGGGACTTACATACATCATCAGGTATCAATCCCAAGAGTTTAATAACTCTTTCTCTGTTTCCAGTAAACGGAGCTATGATCATTTTATCTTTGTGACATGACTGGAAAGTTTTACAAGATGTAAATACAAACTGATTTAAATATGCATCGTAATGTAACTTTGCTAGTCGGGTCATATTGATATAACCTAGTCTACAATGCCTCAAGAAGGATT
This sequence comes from Agapanthus africanus, assembly GCA_030015575.1. Lineage (NCBI taxonomy): Eukaryota > Viridiplantae > Streptophyta > Magnoliopsida > Asparagales > Amaryllidaceae > Agapanthus > Agapanthus africanus. The sequence continues at coordinate 562,929,508 of CM057339.1, forward strand.
CGTTCATTTCTGAACTCTTCCTCTTGTGTGTGTGTTCTGTATGTTAAGAACTGTGGTTTGATTTTGAACGTATATGGTTTTAGATAACGTGCCTGAACCGATCAACTCTTGATATAGGAAATGTTCAAAACATTATCCAACAATACAAAATTATATCCTTCTTTACTTAATAAAGAAACTGATATGATGTTGTATATCAGGTTCGGTATCGAATGACATTTGTTCAGAATCAGTGTATTTGTACATGGTGATATCTGCCAACTGACTTGGCTGCAACAATTGCACCATTCTCTAACTCTTAAAGATATATCACCTATTCTCAGTTCTCTACCTTACTGTAGCCCATGTAACATATTACATATGCGGGATCCTGATCCGGTATCACATGCCCAGGATGTAGAGTATACTGAGAAACAGCTCTCGGTAATGAACACACCCGAAGAAGATGCATCAACATGTACTTTCTTCGATTGGGAGGCATGGGAATCCGGATATTCCCCTATTTCCTGCTCGGACTTATAACAATTATAAGTTGGAGCGGAACCAATGTTCCCTAGCACAGTATAATAAGCAGGTTCGGTCAATGCATCAATATATATCTTGATTAAGGCGTGACATGGTCGCTACCAGGAGAGAGAGAGAAGAAAACACTCTGCGTGCACTCTTGCAAGATTAGATTGGTTATTATTTTATCTAATCAAGATGGCTCCCACTGTTTTTATCAAATCTTCCTTCAAACCCTAAAAGGTAAGACTAGCCGGGATTAATTACACCCTACAAGTTCGCCAAACTTTCGGCCAGGCCAGTGTCAGTACTTTGAGGAAGGTTCCCCGTGCTTTTGCATGGACCAAATTAAAATAAAACTCGTTTTCCCAGGGTCGTAACCCCGTTAACACTTTTCTAGACACCTACTTGATCGGCTAATTATAATGTGCAAAACTCTCCCAGGAGTAACTCTTACTCGCAGTGGGTATCGGGATCCAACTATCTCATAGAAGGTATACAATCTCATTACAAATTTCAACACTTGAAATTCCCGATAATATTCTTCCCCAAGAGTCCTATGACCTTGACAGAGGTCAACAAACCATAGGCTGCTAGTCAAGTTCAACCCGCCATTTCATGATTGAAATAAACCCACCCGCACGACCGTTGACAGAGGTCAACAAGGTCGCACGACTACCCTAATCCAATCGCATCATATGCTCTGCAGATAATCACTAATCAGCCACCGCACACTATGCCTTGACAGAGGATAACAAACGCAGCACGAATACTAAATATTACTTATCTGAAATGACGGAGCGGTACGACGGGTTTTTAAGAAAACCTTTTGCGTAATGAACTTGATATCGTTGTAGAATCGAGTGAATTTTAAAAGGAGTGTTTTTGAGGCTTTTACTAGTTTCGCTAAAGAGGCCACTCCTGGTGAAGGGATCTCGGCTCTTTCCTCATCGAATAAGGTGCAGGATATTTCACAAATACCACTATGCAAAGCAAAAACTATAAATGAAATCTAAAGACAATCCAAGTTTGTAGCATCTTCTTGTTTCGCTAAAGTGGTCACTCCCGGTGAAGGGATCTCGGTTCTTTCCTTATTGAATAAGGTGCTGGATATTCTACAAGGAATACCGCTATGCAAAGCAAGAACTAGAGCTACCAGTTTTTAATACAAGTTTCTACAACATCTTTTAGGTTTCTTTTATTTCATTAATCTCATTAATGAAGTCCCATCATTATATATGCTTCACAAGCATCACAAAAGAAACGAAAGCAATAATATTAACTATATCTCATATTTATAATATAGGCATTCGTCTCAGAACATATCAAGTGATCACATAACAAAATATCAGCAGCAGAAGAATCACATATGAAATATTGGATATACTAGGAATTTCGTGTTTTATTTAAGCCAGTAAAAAACGCGGATTCCACGGTCGTGATGAATAGCCAAACACACATACCTAGACCCCTACGAGAGCGGCAAGCAACCCTACCAATTCTAGAGTTAGGAGACTCGGTCTCGACTCCTTGAGATGGTCTCCTACTAGACCCTAGAACCGGGTTACTTGTGCTCCCCACCTTGGATCTATCCTAATGCGGAAAAGTAAATAATATACAACAATGGTGACATCATCCTCAACCCGGAAGTGCCCTAATAAAAGAATATTACATACATTGAATTTAACATGAATGAAAATGAAAAACTCTTATCTCACATAAAAAAAACCCCGGCTATTCAAAACACGACGATCTAATATAACATATCACAGCAACACATAATATCACATGTCATCAACGTAAGTAAATATGCGTATCCCAATTGTCGTTGACATATACCACCGAAACCGGCCATACACCACATATTACACTTACGGTTGCAGAAAAGAAAATGTCGAAGTACAACATTTGGACTCCACAATCACCTTAGACATCATAACCCCGAAATATTATATACTTCGGATTTCATGCCTAACAATATGAATTCCAAATATTGTATCACATAGAGCTAGGCGAAGTCAGAAAATTCGACCCATTCAACGAATTCCTAAAATTCCCCAGAGAGCTCAAGACTTGAGCACTGTTAAAGTTAACCAAAGACTTTCCACAGTACCTACGGACCTACAACTGAAGGCCCGACCCAAGCCTCTTAAGTGGCGCCGCGGATCCGCCGCTGAAACCATGTTTTGGCCGCGGATCCGCGGTCACTGACGAGTTAGGGTTTCGTTCTTCATGTCTGTACATAGAAATCCATGCATGTTTTTCTGAATATTTTTAACATGGAAAAATCCAACTTTTTAAAAAATTTCCAGAGAGGGGGGTATTATTCGGGTTTTTGGGGTTCGATCGGAATTCTAACTTCGTCTAGACAACGCCTAATGCTCTAGCTTGGCTCTAATACCACTGTAGGGTTAGCTTAGCACCTTAGTAAGGTTTTGGCAAGCATCAAACGTGCAATATAAAATTTTTGGGGTGCTAAACAAACCAACCCAGTAATCGAACTAGAGAATTAGGGTTAAACATGATATGTAAACAACTTTACATCTAAGTGAATGCGCAATACAACCTTTGTAGACCGGTCCTTCACTTCTAAAGCTCTGTGTAGTAGTCCCTTTGCCCCTAGTGGTGAACATCCGAACTCTAGTAAGGATCACATGAATAAATGAACAAGCTTGCTCGATGCCTTCGAAACCGAAGATGATCTACGTCGAGGAGACTCAAGCTCATGCCACCTCTTCACTGATAGTTAGATTAGTGAAGCAAACACCCTAAACTAAATGGCTAATAGTATAGGATGATGATGTAGGAATATTGCTCACTTTAGATTTGATTTTCTCATTTTATTTCATCACTTTGTCAAAAGCTAGAAATCTTCAAGAGGAAGAAGAAGATCAAGTGATGAAGTGATGAAAGAATCATTCATCTTGTTAGAAATGCAACCATGGGTGAGTATATCACATACAATAACCCATGTAGAGAGTTAACCATTGTGTATGGTTAATGGTTAGGTCAAATAAATATCTTAAGTAAAAACAAAGTAGTGGACTAAGTCAAACCTTATCTACAAGCTTCTCCAAGCTTTTAGCCATGAGTTAATTCCACTAATTTGTAATTACTTAATAAATATTAAACCCTAACATTAACCCTAGCATGGTGTGAGTCTCATACATCCATGTTGCATGTGTAACCTAGCATGACACACTAAAATATATCACATATATTTATGTGTGCAAAAACAATACATTTAACATATATCACATATATATTATTGCATCATAAATGAGAAAAATGATTACTTAAGTGAGCGAATATTAGTTAATGTAATTTAATATATCAAATATATAATTATACATTAAATTATTAAATCAACACTTGATTTAATAATCCGGTCATATCTCATATAACCGACTAATATCCAATATATCAATTTATCGAATCAACAACTTTATCTGATAACCCGGCTATATCACATATAACCAATCGATATATATATCGCGAGAATAGAATGCGGTATCACATACATGCATTGATCTCGGTCCCGCACATATCGCATATGTACTCCTACTCCGTTTCGCATGAACCAGGAAACCTCTGTGTAGGACCCTAAAGACTCGTTAATACGCTGGTAGTAGGTGATGATCATATCAAACACCCACAAGCCGCAAGCGGTCTGCCAAACGTAACGGCCACCCGGGTATTGGGCGATCAGAAAATCAACAAGCAAGCCTTCTTATACTCCTGCGAATCCAATCAGTAACACTACCGTACAGTTCGGTCTCTTCGTCTGATATGTCGCATATCATAACCTGGGTGGTATAACGTCAGACCCCAATAGCCTGATAAGTCATGCCGATTCAAGGTTCATTACGGTTCGAGAAACTACTGATAACACTTACCAGTAAATCTCAGCAACCCTGTCCAGGGATTTCCTGTTATGGCCAATCGAGAATAGCGCAACATCAACTCCCAATACCGAAATAGACGAAACCCCTCCTAATGCTCATTGCTTCCATGTGACTCGGGGCTGTACCCAAAAACCACCCTTTTGAACGATCTCTTGACCGTGGTATGGTGGAGATCAAAGCACAGTGGGAATTACACAAGACTCTATGTTGATCTCGGGTCTACAAACTAACCTGTACCAGTGTCACCTAAGAACTGCTATTCAAAGATAGGTATAATACCATCTAGGAGTTCTCGGCGAGTCCGTTCAGTGTACCCAGTCTCCACTGAGCACCCGTATACCTTCTCTGATGTCAAACACCAATGGATATTGGATCATCCATCGCCCATCATATAGGTTGAGAAGCGCATACGCTAGTCTACTCTGGAATATCGATGCCCTGTCTCGATACTCCATCGACTAGGAACAATTATAGGGTGTACTTATGGACTACCCTTGGCCCCATTAGTATGATCTCCATCATAGTCATGGTAGTCAAGTATACATCCTAAGGGCCCTGTCAACATGTGAGAGCATGACATCATTACTTATACAAGTCAACATGTTAAGAAAAAGAGAAACCAGATAGCATATTGTTATATCGAGAAAGAAAGTCCTCTCTATATATTTCCAAGCATCCACTACAATATACATCCATATACAGTAATGGCCTCTAGGGCATACATATATCTAACACATTAACACCATCCTAAAGAGATTTAGTGTAACACCTTAAAATGTGCTTTGTGTCTAATTATATTTTAATGTATGGATATTAATAAAAAGTTTACCAAATCAAGTTTCAAATATTTTATCCTATTTAATGAGTATTTTATTAGAATTTTTCTAGGCACACACACACTTGTGCATCTTAACTAGGGTGTTAATTTGGGGTTTAACCATCTCTTAATCTAGTTTTAGGCTTTGTTTAAGTGTTTTGGTTTTTAAGTGTTATGGTTGTTTTTAAAAATAAAATGAAAAAGGATTTTAAAAAGGGTTGAATTGTTGACTTTGTGAGGGAGAGAGAGAGATATGAGCATGGTGCTTTATGTTGTGAGCCATGCCTCATTAATTAGGAAAGAGAAAGAGAAGAGAGAGGTTTGGTCTTGCTCTCATTTCTCCTCCTCATTATTGTTCTCTCATTCTCTCTCTCACACACACACTCAGCAGCCACAGCAGCAGAAGAAGCTCCAGCAGCAGCTCCTAGTAGCAGCAACAGCATCAGCAGCAGCAGCTCCAACATCAGCAGCAGCTACAGCATCAACATCAGCATAGCAACAGCAGCAGCAGAGAAGCAACATCAGCAGCAGCCACATGCAGCCCCTGCATCACCAGCAGCAGTAGCAACTTAATTCTTCACCTTCACCTGCTTCCTAGGGTTTCACAGGATATATTTCTGAACCCAATCCCCTAGTTGCTTAGCTTGTGTGCTTATTAGCGTCGGTTTGTGTTAATTAGCTAGTTTAGTGCTAATTAAGGTGTTTTGTGTGGACCTTTGGATAAGTGGTGATTATGTTAGTTAACCCTACTTATTTAAGTGTTGTTAGGGTCACCTTAACCGTGTTTAACCCTGGATTACACTAAAATACCATAGGGTTTGTGTTTTGTGCTAAATTAGCGTTTTTAAAGCGACTTTGTGACATTTTGTAATCTGCTTTTGACCCGGGGCTTTCAGGACAAAATTGAGGATACTGCAGCATGTACACTAGGTATAGATACCACCACAAGAACACGAGCCACCCTCTCCCTACCCAGGCCGCCAATTAATTCAATCTGGCCGCAATTTGCGGCCAGGAAGGTGAGTTGGATGCTGGGGTTTTGTGTAGGGTAGTCTGCAGTGTATTGTAGTGTTTTGGCATGTATAGTTTTGTAAGTTTTGACCTGTAGGAAAATCTGGGACAATATACCGTATTTCTAGTTCGTTGTGTTTGCGCGATACGCGCGATACGCGAGTGGGTTCTGTGATCCAGCGTATCGCGGCGTGTCGCGATAGTTTTAGACACGTATACACACGTTTTAGCGTATCGTGCACACACGCGTTTAGTTCGCGACGCGAGTTTCTCGTTCGCGTTCGATATCACGTTTTGCGGAATATTTGGTTTATATATGATTTCCATGTCTAAATTGCAGGTTTGGAGGCGGGGTCTACGGACACTGCTACAGGGGGGAGCAGATGGTAGGATTCACCTAGCGTGGAGCGTAGGTGAGTAGATTTAACATCTACAGGGAATCGCCCACATGGCGTATGCGTCTGGGCTAGGATTCTAATATTTGTTGCGTATTCTACGTCATTATTAGAATTGCGCCTTACCCTATTTCTTAGATGTAGTTATACCGTGACCAGCAGCCGTAGGACACTGCACATATTATTGACGGTTCATGTTGCATGAGCACGGATTGTATGCTACACACACACCGTCAATAATTGCCATGTCACACACTAACCCTTATAGATACTATATTGCTTATCACACATGACATCTAGCTTATCGGTATACCTATAGGGTATCATACCATTAGTGATAGGAACATATACACCTTACGACACAGCTACAGGTATACCTTGCACATGTTGTATTGATACCCAGGGGGGGTATCTTACATATTCTACTTATACCCAGGGGGTATACGAAATCAGTTCTTATAGGTAGACACCTATACTTAGCTGTACCTTATTGATTTCGCATACATCTGGTTTCAGCTACATATTTTCATTTATATGCTCGCATTTCAGATATATCGCATATATGTATTCCTGGATTTGCGCATTGTTATTTTGATTCCACATGATGATTTCTGGATTTGGGAACCGCGGGAGTTCATGAAATTATGCATACATTGAAAAACCCGGTTTCCTTGATATGATATTTGCGCAGCCACCATGAGATTTATCGGTTCTGATTAGATACTCCATACGAGGTGTGGTTGCCGTATGAGGGTACATGGTGGGGCCTGGTATGGTTCCCCTCGGCAAGAAGATCGATGGATGTTTCCGATTGAGCCTGGAGGCGGGCTAGTACCTACCGGTGACAGTACTAATTACTCGGCGGGGGTCATGGACACACCGTTGGGAGTCATGCACGTATGCATACGTCGAAAGGCGAGGGTCGGAGCTAGGCACTCATGCTTTCGGGACAGCGTATGATACGTACCTATCAGGATTTCTACTTGGCACATTGTTTTCATGATATTTCTTTTAAATACCTTTGTATATATAACAGGGGATTTAGCCGTTGTTATATATACCCTTATACCAATATTAGTGGAATAGGACGCTAATATATGTGTATTGACCCCATTATATTTATTTCTGCATATATATATATATATATATATATATATATATATATATATTTAGGATGCTAGAATCTTACTTGAGACTTTGACTTGGGATATCAGGTGATTCATTTAGATTGGACATACATAAGGGATTATTGATTTGTACATTCGGGATATAGGAGATTACTCGATATTGTACATTGAGGTGACGTGGGATTTATATGATGTGAGAGCCCAACGTGGGGGCTGATTTGAGAAATTGGGATTTGAGTGTATTGATGGATTGTGATCCTACCACGATGACAGGATTCCGTGGATGACATATTTCACTCCATACCTCATACCTTTTCACTTATGCACTGTTCCATGTATTAGTAGTACCTGTTAGTGTACCCTTCATGATTGCTGCATATTTGCATTCTCATATCCCTATTGCATAGTTATTGCATACTATTGTCATGTTATTATTGCTTCACATATTGATTGTACCTGCTAGTGTACTTTCCATTATCCGGCATTTACATGACATGTTATTACTGTAATCGCGTATCTTAGATTCATGCTGTACGTACATTCCTGCGATTACCTGCATATGTTATCTACTATTCACGAGTTGGCAACTCACCCCCGTTATGCCATAGGTGTTTCAGGTTGTTCCCTAGAGTAGTCGAGGCAGGCTATTCAATTATTCAGTTATTCATCTCATCTTTTGCTACAGATACCGCATCGGCTCACAGTATACTATTTTGCTTAGGTGGGTTAGATGATTATCTGTATTTCATATTGTACATTCGTTGTATCTTGTACTCTCCATCTACTATTATGTTGTTGACTTAGAGACCTGGTGAGGACGATATTGTATATTAATTATGGGTTGTTGTCTTTTATATACAGCTTTCTCTCTATTGTCTTTATTCCTTCGCTACGGCGTCGTATATTTGTGTTGTATTCTTCTTGGCTAGTTTTTACAAAAAGGGGGTGTTGCAAAAATTTTAAAGAAAGAAAGTAGGAATTTTAAAGAATTTGGGTTGTGATTTAAAATTTTCAAAAACTTATATTATCTTTTCCGTATTTTCTTTATTTAGATTTCTGGGTTTTGGCTTTCTTTTACCGCGTTACGTCTTTAGGCGTTGCGTAGTATTAGGGCCGTCACGGGCCAATTTCGGGTCGTGACAAGTTGGTATCAGAGCGCTAGGTTTTACCTTTCGGAGTATAGGGTGACCTTAGTATGATGGAGTAGGTAGCTTAAGCAAAGTAATGCAGTGTGTGTATGTCTGCAACATACCCATGATGCGGTACTTCGCCTTAAGTGACCTAAGTACAATTTGCTTGAAATTCCTTCCTTGATGATTCATATCCTTGAGATTCGATTCCTTATTCTCATCGAATCTTATATCTATTTATAGCCTTGTCGCCGATGACTATGGGGACTCAGAGTGATGCAGCGAGGGCCGAGGTCAGAGTTGGCTCGGGTGAGACGAGTACTGACCAGGATGGCACTCTAGTTGCACAGGTGCAGACGGATCAGCCTACGACATATACTATTGATAGGCTTGTGGCAGAGATGCAGGACTTCCGCCAGACGATGAGTTCTTTGGTTGATGTCGTTCGGGAGCTACGACAGGAGTTGTCACCCCTGTTACTCAGTTGTCACTTACGATCAGCGTGCAGCAGTCCGTCACCTACATAGCACTAATGGTTGCAGCTCCAGTTGACGAGGCGCATATTCCATAGGCTCAGAGAGTTCCAGGACAGTGGAGGACTCGTACTAGTGTACCAGCCCAGAGACAGAGGTTTGGGCATCGAGACAGATTTCGTGGCCGTCGCGGGAGTAGCAGAGGCTTAGAATGAGGACAGTCGTTTGGCTCTCATCCCCAGGATGGTCAGCAGTCAGCGCGTGGATGTTTTCGATGCGGAAGCCTTCAGCACTTCGTCAGGGATTATTCCTTAGCACCTCGTCATGATCGTACTCAGAGAGGCCGTGGACGTGGAAGGTTCGCTCAGAGGGCTCAGTCTACCAGAGGAGTTTAGCCAGTTGCGGGTAGAGGGCAGACACAGGAGTTTGCTTCTACTCATCGGGACGCGCAGATGTCCAATGCAGAGTTTTCAGGTATCCTTAATTTGCATGTTCTTTTGATGTACTCGTTTGCTTTTCACACTTGTACCGTGGTTGGGTAGATTAGTCGTAGTTGTGTTAACTTCTGTCAGCGATTCTTTGGTTACGCGATACGTATTTCAGTTGTGTGCCAATCGGATAGGAGATAGAGATTCGTCCGTCATTTTGATCCTTCTAGAAATGTTGGATTTGACGTTCTCCTGGGCACAGACTGGTTAACTACGTGCTAGGCGTCTGTGGACTACCGTGAGAAAACAGTCAGGAATTGTTTTCTCGGCGAGTCAGTTCTTGTTGTGCAGGTGGATAGTTGTGCCGCCTCTCACAGCTTGAATTCAGCCTTTTTCGCTAGTCGGCTACTGAGGAGATGTGGATTCTTGGCGTTCATTTGTGATACCGTAACCACAGAGGGTTTGTTGGATCGGTGTTCCTTTCGTGCGAGAGTTTTCCGACGTTGTCCCGGATGAGCCGGCGAAGCTTAGGGAGCTTAAGAATCAGCTGCAGAGTTGTGGTTTGGGGAGTTTTGTGCGTCTGAGTGCTTCGCACTAGGAGGCTCCTACTTCTGTTCGTCAAGGAGAAAGACGGCAGTTTAAGGTTGCGTATCGACTGATCGTTAATTGAACCGGCTTACGGTGAGGATAGGTATCCTTCACCTCGCATTGACGATTTCTTCGATCAGCTCCACAGTGCGAGACATTTTATAAGTTTGTTTGGGATCGGGTCATCATTATTGCGGGTTCGGAGTGGTGGCATTCCGAAGACTGCCTTATGCGTGTTACGGGCTTTGTGTGTTTTGGTGTGTCGTTGGACTCACCAGTGCCCTAGCAGCATTCGTAGATATGATGAACCAGATTTCTGCAGGCTGTTCCTCAACCAGTTATTGTTGTGTTATTTACGACATTCTGGTCTATTTAATGTGTCTTGAGGGACAGTAGTAGCACTTGAGGATTTGTTATGCAGATACGGGGAGAGCACCAGCAGTTGCTAGATTCTCGGAGTGTTTCTTCAGGCTTGTTTGTGTCGACTCCAAGGACTTGTAGCCACGGGAGACGGTTTTGTATGGTCCCGAGGGAGATCGTGGTCGTACAGCTTAGGCCCAGAATTGTGTGCAGGACGGAGATCCGCGGATTGTTGGGCTTAGCAGGTTTTTACCGCCGTTTCATGCAGGATTGCTAGAGTAGTGCTGCACCGTCGACTGAATGGACCGGAAGGAAGGTTTCTTTTCTGTGGACTGAGGCAGGTGTGCGGAGTTTTCAGCAGTTGAAGATTCAGTTAACAACTGCATCAGTTCCTTCTTTGCCTTTGGTTCGGGCGACCTTGTTGTTTAACTGTAATGTTTCTTGAGTGGGGCTCGAGTGTGTACTGAGGTGACACTATAGAGTTATCGCTTTTGCTTCCCTACATTTGGCGGAAGTATGAGAAGGATATTCCACTCATGATCTGGAGATGGCCGCGGTGGTTTTGCGTTGGAGATTTGGAGACACTACTCGTTCGGGAGTCGTGTCAGATTTTCACGGACCACCAGAGCTTAATGTACATCTTCCTGCAGCGGATTTTGATTGTTGTGATAGTCCTCTGCAGATTTACAGTTCTTATGTGATCGTTGAGTACAGCTTAAGTTCGTCTCTACGGAGGGGACAGCTTGCTCATGTCCGCGCCCGACCACTTTCCTTAAATCGCTTTTGCGAGACACTACCCGCCGATGCTCGTTCGTCAGAGATACTTGAGCATACTCTGCTGGGTAATGATTCGGAGTCTTTGATTTGTGACAATGGTGTGCTAAGTTAGGGACGCGTTTGTGTACCTGATATTTTCAGGTAGAGACCTGAAATCCTAGAACAGACACATCAGTCAACACTCTGTTTTCATTCAAGTTCCACCAACATTGACGTGACTTGTGAGATAGTTACGGGTGGACAGGGATGTGAAGAGAAGTTTCATCATTCGTTTCAAGGTGTCTGTCTTGTTTCGTGTGTTTAGGTTGAGCGTCTGAGGCCAGCTGGAGAGTTGCAACCTTTAACCGTTCCGAAGTAGGGGTGGGAGCAGATCTCCACGAATTTCGTTATGGTTTCCACCCAAGTTTGGTCAGGGTGTGACTCCATTCGGATTCTCGTCGTCCGGTTATGCTCAGTTTGCTCAGTTGTCCTTTGTTAAGTTGTGTGTTTGTGTTAATTGTTGTCAGCGGTTGGGGATCGTCACTCGCCATCGTTAGGGTTCTCCTTCGATAGCTATTATCAGGAGACACTCCAATTGGCAACCTTTAGGTTTAGAGGCTAGGTCGTGTCGATCACCAGTCTGTTGTTTTCTGACTCTGCGTAACTAGGATTTTGGACCCCAGCTAGTCTAGAGACTTCGGAGATGATCCAGTTGATTCAGGTCAGGATGAGATTAGCCAGTGCAAATAGAGGTCTTATGCCGACTGTGTTGGTCGTAGACTTAAGTGCACAGTGGCAAATCATGTATTCCTGCGGATTTTTCCGATAAATGAAGTGTTGGATTTTGGGAAGCTTGTCCCAGGATTGTAGGTCCTTTCGAGATCCTATAAGCGAGTTAGTTTCGTTGCCTTTAATTTGGCATTTCCGCCCAGATTATTGAATTTTCACCCCGTATTCCTTGTGATGATACTTTACAATTACCTTCTTGACATTTCTCACATGATCTAGCACCAGACCATTTAGCTTGACGCGATCTTTCGTTCATCAGCAGCCAATGGTATTAATGGCTCGGCAGGTGGAAGAACGTCGGTCAAGGGTCTTGCCATCTGTGAAGGGTTTTCTTGGGCATAGCCGTATAGTGAGGTAATCACATGGGAGGCTGCGAGCGAGATTTGAGGGTTGTAATCTTCTCCTTGAAGGTACGCGTAGCAGTATATTTTTAAATTCGGGGACGAATTTCTTTTACCGGGGGGGGTGAGATTGTAACACCTTAGAATGTGTTTTGTGGCTAATTATATTTTAATGTATGGATTTTAATAAAAAGTTTACCAAATTAAGTTTCAAATATTTTATCCTATTTAATGAGTATTTTATTAGAATTTTTCTAGGCACACACACTTGTGCATGTTAACTAGGGTGTTAATTTGGGGTTTAACCATCTCTTAATCTAGTTTTAGGCTTTGTTTAAGTGTTTTGGGTTTTAAGTGTTATGATTGTTTTTACAAATAAAATGAAAAAGGATTTTAAAAAGGGTTGAATTGTTGACTTTGTGAGGGGGAGAGAGAGATATGAGCATGGTGCTTTATGGTGTGAGCCATGCCTTATTAATGAGGAAAGAGAAAGAGAAGAGAGAGGTTTGGTCTTGCTCTCATTTCTCCTCCTCATTATTGTTCTCTCATTCTCTCTCTCACACACACACACTCAGCAGCCACAGCAGCAGAAGAAGCTCCAGCAGCAGCTCCTAGTAGCCGCAACAGCATCAGCAGCAGCAGCTCCAACATCAGCAGCAGCTACAGCATCAACATCAGCATAGCAACAGCAGCAGCAGAGAAGCAACATCAGCAGCAGCCACATGCAGCCCCTGCATCACCAGCAGCAGTAGCAACTTAATTCTTCACCTTCACCTGCTTCTTAGGGTTCCACAGGGTATATTTCTGAACCCAATCCCCTAGTTGCTTAGCTTGTATGCTTATTAGCGTCGGTTTGTGTTAATTAGCTAGTTTAGTGCTAATTAAGGTGTTTTGTGTGGACCTTTGGATAAGTGGTGATTATGTTAGTTAACCTTACTTATTTAAGTGTTGTTAGGGTCACCTTAACCGTGTTTAACCCTGGATTACACTAAAATACCATAGGGTTTGTGTTTTGTGCTAAATTAGCGTTTTTAAAGCGACTTTGTGACATTTTGTAATCTGCTTTTGACCCGGGGCCTTCAGGACAAAATTGAGGAAACTGCAGCATGTACACTAGGTATAGATACCACCACAAGAACACGAGCCACCCTCTCCCTACCAAGGCCGACAATTAATTCAATCTGGCCGCAATTTACAGCCAGGAAGGTGAGTTGGATGCTGGGGTTTTGTGTAGGGTAGTCTGCAGTGTATTGTAGTGTTTTAGCATGTATAGTTTTGTAAGTTTTGACCTGTAGGAAAATCTGGGACAATATACCGTATTTCTAGTTCGTTGTGTTTGCGCGATACGTGAGTGGGTTCTGTGATCCAGCGTATCGCGGCGTGTCGCGATAGTTTTAGACGCGTATACACACGTTTTAGCGTATCGTGCACACACGCGTTTAGTTCGCGACGTGAGTTTCTCGTTTGGGTTCGATATCGCGTTTTGCGGAATATTTGGTTTATATATGATTTCCATGTCTAAATTGCAGGTTTGCAGGCGGGGACTACGGACACTGCTACAGGGGAAGCAGATGGTAGGATTCACCTAGCGTGGAGCGTAGGTGAGTAGATTTAACATCTACAGAGGAATCGCCCGCATGGCGTTATGCGTCTGGGCTAGGATTCTAATATTTGTTGCGTATTCTACGTCATTATTAGAATTGCGCCTTACCCGATTTCTTAGATGTAGTTACACCGTGACCAGAAGCCGTAGGACACTGCATATATTATTGACGGTTCATGTTGCACGAGCACGGATTGTATGCTACACACACACCGTCAATAATTGCCATGTCACACACTAACCATTATAGATACTATATTGCTTATCACACATGAAATCTAGCTTATCGGTATACCTATAGGGTATCATACCATTAGTGATAGGTACATATACACCTTACGACACAGCTACAGGTATACCTTGCACATGTTGTATTGATACCCAGGGGGGTATCTTACATATTCTACTTATACCCTTGGGGTATACGAAATCAGTTCTTATAGGTACACACCTATACTTAGCTGTACCTTATTGATTTCGCATACATCTGGTTTCAGCTACATATTTTCATTTATATGCTCGCATTTCAGATATATCGCATATATGTATTCCTGGATTTGCGCATTGTTATTTTGATTCCACATGATGATTTCTGGATTTGGGAAGCACGGGAGTTCATGAAATTATGCATACAATGAAAAACCCGGTTTCCTTGATATGATATTTGCGCAGCCACCATGAGATTTATCGGTTCTGATTATATACTCCATACGAGGTGTGGTTGTCGTATGAGGGTGCATGGTGGGGCCCAGTATGGTTCCCATCGGCAAGAAGATCGATGGATGTTGCCGATTGAGCCTGGAGGCGGGCTAGTACCTACCGGTGACAGTACTAATGACTCGGCGGGGGTCATGGAGACACCGTTGGGAGTCATGCACGTATGCATACGTCGAAAGGCGAGGGTCAGAGCTAGGCACTCATGCTTTCGGGACAGCGTATGATACGTACCTATCAGGATTTCTGTGTCGATGCTTGGTACATTGTTGTCATGATATTTCTTTTAAATACCTTTGTATATATAACAGGGGATTTAGCCGTTGTTATATATACCCTTACACCAATATTAGTGGAATAGGACGCTAATATATGTGTATTGACCCCATCATATTTATTTTTGCATATATATATATATATATTTAGGATGCTAGAATCTTACTTGAGACTTTGACTTGGGATATCAGGTGATTCATTGAGATTAGACATACATACGGGATTATTGATTTGTACATTCGGGATATAGGAGATTACTCGATATTGTACATTGAGGAGACGTGGGACTTATATGATGTGAGAGCCCAACGTGGGGGCTGATTTGAGGAATTGGGATTTGAGTGTATTGATGGATTTTGATCTTACCACGATTACAGGATTCCGTGGTTGACATATTTCACTCCATACCTCATACCTTTTCACTTATGCACTGTTCCATGTATTAGGAGTACCTGTTAGTGTACCGTTCATGATTGTTGCATATTTGCATTCACATATCCCTATTGCATAGTTATCGCATACTATTGTCATGTTATTATTGCTTCACATATTGATTGTACCTGCTAGTGTACTTTCCATTATCCGGCATTTACATGACATGTTATTACTGTAATCGCATATCTTAGATTCATGCTGTACGTACATTCCTGCGATTACCTGCATATGTTATCTACTATTCACGAGTTGGCAACTCACCCCCGTTGTGCCACAGGTGTTTCAGGTTGTTCCCTAGAGTTGTCGAGGCAGGCTATTCAGTTATTCAGCTATTCATCTCATCTTTTGCTACAGATACCGCATCGGCTCACAGTATACTATTTTGCTTAGGTGGGTTAGATGATTATCTGTTTTTCATATTGTACATTCATTGTATCTTGTACTCTCCATCTACTATTATGTTGTTGACTTAGAGACCTGGTGAGGACGATATTGTATATTAATTGTGGGTTGTTGTCTTTTATATACAGCTTTCTGTCTATTGTCTTTATTCCTTCGCTACGGCGTCGTATATTTGTGTTGTATTCTTCTTGGCTAGTTTTTACAAAAAGGGGTTGTTGCCAAAATTTTAAAAAAAGAAAGTAGGACTTTTAAAGAATTTGGGTTGTGATTTCAAATGTTTCAAAAACCTATATTATTTTTTCCGTATTTTCTTGGTTTAGATTTCTGGGTTTTGTCTTTCTTTTACTGCGTTACGTCTTTAGGCGTTGCGTAGTATTAGGGCCGTCACGGGCCAATTTCGGGTCATGACATTTAGTATGAAGTATTCCAAGCGAGGTGCTTTACCCGCTTGTCATGGAATCAGTCTCTCCAAGGACTTTAGTCCAAAGTCTGATGATGAGAGAGCTCGCATGAGTTTTATACCCTATGCTTCTGTCGTAGGATCTATAATGTATGCGATATTATGTACTCGCCTTGATGTAGCTTATGCACTAGGTGTAGTAAGCAGGTATCAATCCAATCCAGGGGAGAAACAATGGACAGTTGTGAAGAACATTCTTAAGTACTTGCAAAGGACTAAAGAAATGTTCTTGGTGTATGGTAATGGCGATCTCCAGATGGAGGCCTTTACCAATTTGAGCTTCCAGAGTGATAAGGATGACAACAAATCTATCTCGGGGTTTGTATTTTCCCTCAATAGAGGGGCGGTTTGTTTGAAAAGTTCCAAACAGGATACCGTTGCAGACTCAACGATGGTTGCTGAGTATATTACTGCAAATGATGCAGCCATGGAAGCAGTCTGGATGAGGAAGTTCTTCTCGGAACTAGGAGTAGTTCCCACGATTATTGATCCAATACCATTTTATTATGATAATAATGGTGCTATGGAATTGGCCAAAGAGCCCAGGTCCTATCAGCGATCCAGACACCTCCTGAGGCGATATCATTTGATCCGGGAGATAGTTGATCGCCACGAGATTGTGATTCGTAGAGTAGACACAAAGAATAACACCGTGGATCCACTCACCAAGGCCCTTCCACAGCTATAACATGAGCGACTGTTTGAGATGTTGGGTATGAGATACGCCAATAATTGGCATTAGTGCAAGTGGGAGATTATTGGATATATGTATGTCCTAGAAGCCATTATTTGATAGTGGATGTTTAGACATGTATATATACGGAGGACTTTCTTGGTCGACATGATAGTATGCTATCTGGTTACTCTTTATCTTAACATGTTCACTTGATTGTGTATACTGTTCATTTCATACATGTTGATAAAGCCCTTAGAATATCAGCTTGACTACCATGATTATGATGCAGATCATACTAGCGGGACATGTGTAGTCTATAGGTGCGTCCTTAAATGTTCCTAGTCGTGGGTGTATCGAGATGGGGCATCGATATTCCAGAGTAAACTAGTGTATACGTTTCTTGACCCAGTTGAGGGGGCGATGGATGATCCTATATCCATTGGTGTTTGACATCAAAGATTGTATACGGGTGCTCATTGGAGAATGAGTACACTAAAAGGACTTGCCGAGAATTCCTATATGGTATTATATCAATCGTCGAATAGCAGTTCTCTGGTGACACTTATACATGTAATTATGCAGACCCGAGATCTTCATAGAGTCTTGTGTGTTCTCCAACTGTGCTTTGATTTCCACCCTACCACAGCTCTACTGAGTCATGCAAAGAGGTGTCTTTTGGGTGTAGTCCCGAGACACATGGAGGCAATGAACGATAGGAGGGGTTTCATCTCTCACGGTATTGGGAGTTGATGTTGTACTATGAGCGATTGGCTATAGGCCATACATCAGCATAACTTATTGAGTTATTGGGGTCGACGACACCATCCCTAGACTCAATATGCAACATATCAGACGAAGAGACCGGACAGTACGGTAGGTGTTGCTGGTTGGCTCTACGGAAGTTTGTGCAGGGTTGTCTAGCATGGCAGCAAGGTTATGTGAGGCATCGTCCATGCCAATTTCAAAAATTTGTTGTTCTAGCTAACCCTAACCCTAGAATCGTTACTAGAAAATGAGACGAAACAATATGCAAACAACTTTGCAAACAAGTGAAAAAGGAATATAACCTTTGTAGACCGGTCCTCCACTTCAATAGCTCCGTGTAGTCGTCCCTTTGCTGCGATCTATGAACTCCCGGACTCTTAAGAGGCTCCACAAGATGTACGGAACAAGCTTGCTTGATGTCTTCGAGGCCGAAGATGATCTACGTCGAGGAGACACTAACCCAAGCTACCTTTTCACTAATTGTAGAATTAGTGAAGCAAACACCCTAAACTAAATGGATAGTAGTAAAGGATGATGAAGTAGGAATTTTGCTCATTTTATAAATAATTTTATCACTATTTTTCCATCATCTCCATTGAAGCTAGAAAGCTTTGAGGAAGAAGATGAAGAAAACTCTCATGAAAATAATCATCAAGTAGAGAATGGGAACCATGTGTGAGTTAACATCATATGCTAACCCTTGTAGAGACATAACCATGGCTAAGTCTGATGGTTGGGTTTATAAATATCTTTAGTAAAACAAAACTTGTGGGCTTAGTCAATGGTTAGCAAAGCTTCTACAAGTTTCTAGCCATGAACAAATGCAACCAGTTTTTGAATTACTTAAGAAATTAAAAACCCTAGATTATCACTTACCATGGTGTAAGTCATACACACCCCCATGAATCATGTATCATTAAGCATGACACAAAACTTTGTACACTAATATATATCATATATATACACATGCAAAAATCAAGTGACAAAAGAAATCTTAAGTGAATGATTATTAGTTAATGTAACTTAATATATCAAATATATATAATTATACATTAGATTATTAAATCAACACTTGATTTAATAATCTGGCTATATCACATATAACCGATTAATTTCATGTGCATCATCTTATCGGATCAACACTTGATTCGATAATCCAGCTATATCACATATAACTGACCGATAACACAAATAGCGAGAATAGAATACGGTATCACATACAGTATTAATCTCGGTTCTGCACATATCACATATGTGCTCTTACTCCGTATTGCTTGAGCCAGGAAACCTCTGTGTAGGACTCTAAAGACTCGTCAATATGCCGGCAGTAGGTGATGATCATATCAAACACCCACAAGCCGCAAGCGTTCTGCTAAACTTAACGGCCACCCGGGTATTGAGCGATTAGAAGATCAACAAGCATGCCTGCTCAAACTCCTGCGAATCCAATCAGTAAAACTACCGTATAGTCCGGTCTCTTCGTCTGATATATCGTATATCTCGTCTAGGGGTGGTAAATGTCAGACACCAGTAACTTGATAAGTCGTGCCGATATGAGGCTCATAACGGGTCGAGAAACTACTGATAATACTTACCATTATATCTCTAAATCAGCCCTGGCCAGGGACTTCCTGTTATAGCCAATCGAGCACAGCGCAACATCAACTCCCTATACCGGGAAAGATGAATCCCTTCCTATCGCTCTTTGCCTCCATGTGAATCGGGACTGTACCTAAAAACCACCTTTTTGCACGATCTCTTGACCATGGTATGGTGGAAATCAAAGCACAGTGGGAATCGCACAAGACTCTATGACGATCTCGGGTCGACAGACTAACCTGTACCAGTGTCACCAGAGAACTGCTATCTGACGATAGGTATAATACCATCTAGGAGTTCTCGGCGAGTCCGTCCATTGTACCAAGTCTCCACTGAGCACCCGCATACCATCTCTGATGTCAAACACTAATGGATATGGGATCATCCATCGCCTATCTACAGGGGTCGAGAAGCTATACGCTAGTCTACTCTGGTATATCGATGCTCTGTCTCGATACACCCACGACTAGGAACATTTGAAGGATGTACTTACTGACTACTCTGTCCCCACTAGTATGATCTGCATCATAATTCTGGTAGTCAAGTACTCATCCTAAGGTCTTTATCAACTTGTAATAGAGAGACAATAAGTGTACATGTTAAGATAAAGAGCAACCAGATAGCATACTATCATGTTGAGCAGGAAGGTCCTCCTTATATATGTCCAAGCATCCACTACAATATACATCGTATGTACAGTAATGGCCTCTAGGCCATACATATAACTAACAATCTCCCAGTTGCACTAGGGCCATCTGTTGTAGTATCCAATACCAAACAATCAGCAGTGGTTGTAGTATCTCATACACAACCATCCCATAAAAGTCTATTTTGGGAAAAGGCCTTTGTGAGTGGATCCGCCGTGTTGTCCTCTGAGTCTGCTCTCCTAACCTCGATCTCCCTGGAGATCAACCATCTCCATGATCAGGTGATACTGCCTTAGAATATGTCTGGAAAACTGATGGGATGGGAGTTCCTATGCCAGAGCCACAACTCCATTGTCACACAATGGTAGGAACGAAGTTCATCTCATGAACTTATATACACCCAGACTCCCTCTTTGGTAGTATTGTTGGTAGCGAAGTATCCAACCTCTATCGTCTAGTTTGCCACGGTATCTAGATAGGAACTCTTCCAACATACCGTCCCTCCACTGAGGGTAAAGACAATGCCTGTGACTGACATTCAGTTGACCTTATCACCCTGGAAGCTTTCCAATGATTCTCCCCAGTATTGATTGATACCATCTCACTATAACTAGTGAGAATCCTAATATCCACTTAGATCTATCTCATAGATCCAAAACCCGGGATTTAGGAGGTATCACCTTGATCCTATATGGAGAATCCTATTGATAAGAGGAGATTGACCGAGTTTAGCATAGGAAACACCTTCCCTATCAAGAGTATGTCATCTACGTACAATACGAGGAAGACCACAATACTCTCTAATACCCTTTTGTACATACAAGGTTCATCTACCATTTTGATGAAGTCAAACATTTTGACTACCACATCAAAACAGATGTTCCAACTCCGCGACGCCAGCTTTAACCTGTAAAGAAACTTGCACACGTTTCCACTGCTCCTACTGTCTACGAAGCCCTCAGGCCGTGTACTTATAGACGCTCTCTTCTAAATCACTATTTAGAAAAGCAGTCATGACACCCAACCGCCAGATATCGTAGTCATGGTATGTAGCAATGGCAAGTAGGATCTGGATGGACATAAGCATAGGAACTAGAAAATGTTTCATCATAATCCACACCTGGTCGATGACGAAAACCATTTACAAAAAGTCTAGCTTTGAAAGTCTCAACTTTTCCATCTACACCAAGTAATCTTCTCAAGATATACTTGCTCCTGATGGGGATTTAACCCTTCAGATATAGCAACCAAAGTCCATACTATTTTGGTGTATATGGATTCCATCTCAGATCGCTTAGCATCTAGCCATTCTTACAGAGTCCCCACTCTTGATGGCCTGTTCGAAACTAGTTAGGACATCATCTCATGATGCAATCCTCGCTCTTACTGTCATAGAGAAAACCGAAGCATCTCTCAGGCGGATGAGGAACCCTACCAGATCGACGGAGAGGCTGAGGTTCGTCGAGAGCTATTGAATCTCCGGTTCTACCAAATCTTCAGCTGTAGTTTGTATAGCTGGAACTTATTCTAGTTCTACCTCATGACCACTAATTTCTTCACAAGAAATTCCATTTCTAAAAAGGTGGCATGCTGAGAAACAAAACACATGTTTCTCCTCAGTGTGGTAGAAGATATTCCCTCGCAAATGTTTAGGATATCCAACAAACTTACAAAACTGACATAGCCTCGAGCTTGTCCGGATTTTGCTTTTAGACATAGGCCAGACAACCCCAAATCTTTAACTTGCTTAAGACATGTGCTCTTCCCATTCTATATCTCATATAGAGTGGTAGGCTCCTGATTTGGTTGGAACCCTATTTAATAGGTATGCATCTTCTGAAGTGCATAACCCCCAAAGGAAATAAGCAATTCAGTAATACTCATCATAGAGCGCACCATATCTAATAGGGTGCGATTGATCTGCCCCGATACACCGTTGTGCTGTGGTGTATACGAAGGAGTAATGCTGAGAGAGAATCTCATTCTCCTTTAGAATAGTCCAGGAATTCCGTGCTCAAGTATTCTCCTCCCTTATCACATCAAAGGACATAATACTTATACCTGTTTTGGTTCTCTACATCTAACCTATATTCTTTTAATTTCTCAAAAGCTTCAGACTCGTGTTTCAACAGGAACATATGTCCGAATTTTGAGAGATCATCAGTGAATGTAATGAAGTATAAAGAACCGGTCCCGGCATGTGTAGACAGGGGACTTACATACATCATCATGTATCAATTCCAAGAGTTCACTAACTCTTTCTCTGTTTCCAATAAACGGAGCTATGGTCATCTTATCTTTGTGACATGACTGGCAAGTTTCACAAGATGTAAATTCAAACTGATTTAAAATATGCATCTAAATGTAACTTAGCTAGTTATGTCGCATTGATATGACCCAGTCTATAATGCCTTAAGAAGGATTCGTTCATTTCTGAACTCTTCCTCTTGTGTGTGTTCTGTACGTTAAGAACTGTAGTTTGATTTAGAACGTATATGCCATTAGATAACGTGCCTGATCCGATCAACTCTTGATATAGGAAATGTTCAAAACATTATCCAACAATACAAAATTATATCCTTCTTTACATAATAAAGAGACTGATATGATGTTGTATATCAGGTTCGGTATCTAATAACATTCGTTCAGAATCAATGTATTTGGTAGTACATGGTGATAACTGCCAACAACCTTGGCTGCAACACTTGCACCGTTTCCAACTCTTAAAACTTATCACCTATTCGCAGTTCTCTACCTATCTG
Organism: Agapanthus africanus; assembly: GCA_030015575.1. Lineage (NCBI taxonomy): Eukaryota > Viridiplantae > Streptophyta > Magnoliopsida > Asparagales > Amaryllidaceae > Agapanthus > Agapanthus africanus. Next base: position 562,952,471 of record CM057339.1, read on the forward strand.
TAGCTCATGTAACAGATTACATATATGGGATCCTGATCCGGTATCTCACACCCATGACGCAGAGGATACTGAGAAACAGTTCTCGGTAATTGATTGAATTATAATTCTCGTTTGTGTAAATCGAACAAAGAGAATGAGTTTCTTTGTGTCGGTAATTAGAAAATGTATAGAATCACAATCAAAGAATTATTTTGACCGCAATCAAACTACGGTGTCAATTGTAGTTCATGAATGAGTGCGGATCGTCCACAGGGATTGCACGATTCGTTTGTATTATGATATGATTGAATTGAAAAGTTAAGCTAAGATAAACGAAAACATGATTCAAGAATTTATCAATTGATTCAGGTGTCACGATGTTTAATCAAGAATCAAGAAACTGATAAACAATCAAGAATTGGGTTTCGATAATATTTCCAAACAAAAAGTCAAGAATCTAAAAGAGGCTCGTAGGAATCGATCGGATCGATAGACGTGATGTAATCTAAAGATTTCGTGTTCTTGTCCTTCGAAGGATTGATACTAGATTGATGATAATCGACGAGAGTTAGGGCTTTCTTGATGAAACTAGGGTTTCATCTTTTAACCCTTGTTCTTTCGTCGATATCATACCTTTTCTAGCCTCTACCAAATTCAAGAAACGATCGTAACTCCCCAATTTCGAACGATATCAATCAAGAAAGCATCGAAACAAAATGGGTCGTCGTTTCTTGAACTAGCTAGGGTTTTCAAAACACGTAGGACTCAAGAATCGATTAAAGCTATGTTACATCATCATTCTATTGACCGTCTCGACTCCTCGACGAGCAGAGTTTTATTCACACATCACCATACAGAAAATATTTACTAATTGTAAAGATATCATGATGCAGAATTTAAAGAAAACAAGATAAAAGAATATCACCTTTATTTATCTCAACAATTTTGATTACATTCGCTTCCAGAACTACAAGAGGAAGAATCTAGATTGTTGATCGGGCGTCGCTCGGCTTCGTGAGTCGTGGATCGGCTCGGATCGCTTGCTCCGTTGAAGATCGTCTTCGCTCATAAAGGTTGTAGGGCTTCTTGCTTAATGGGTACTCGGGATCTTGATTTTAATTGGAATTAAGGTTAGGGTTTCCCACAAGCCCTCTCACTAGACTTGTGGAGGAAGGAGATGAAGAAGGAGATTGGCTAAAAAAATGAACTAAAATGAATCACACAAGTAATGGTTTGATTCTATCTATCTCCACATGATTTATCACCCTAGGTCTAGGCTTCTATTTATAGACTTCCCAAACCCTAGGTTTAGGTTTGAAATGGTAGTTCCCTCCAAAAGTTTGTTGAGTCTTCTAGAAGGTAGTTTGTTAGGAACTAGCTTAGGGTTTAAGCTAGGTTTAATTAGGCTTGGAAACCCTAGTTTGCTGATCTGGCAGAAACCCCTGGAGTCTTCTGGAATTTGAGATACATTTCTGAACAGTGGGCCCTGAATGAAGCATTGTGCACCAAAATTGAGGAGGTAAATCCCGGGTTCCACCGTGGATCCGCGGCACAAGCAAACCATTTCCGCGGATCCGCGGCTCTTTGATGAGCTTGGGCTTTGGGTCTTCTGGTGTGGCCTTGTTCTGTATTTTAGGGCTTCTTCTGATATATTGATTTGTGATTGCTCCTTTGAATTGATACCAGATCTGAAGTTAGTGAGTTGGCGTATCTTTTGAGCAGCGTTGATTCGAGCACGCTTCTAGTTTCCTGCACAGACTTCAAAACACGGGTTTCGACATATAGAAATATTGCGATGCCATGCAATGTAGTCAATTTTCCTAGAAATGCCGGTTTTAAGGTCTAATACATGTAATCTGATAATCTGTGATAGATTTGCTAATATGTGAAATACGGATACCGAACACTTCTATATGAATGCAAATGATGAGGAAATTGCCGGCTCAAATATGCAATATTTTCGACTAATCAAATTCCCCCAAACTTAATTTCGATCGTCTCGAGCGAACTGTTTTATTAAAAAGAGAAGGAGAAAATAAAGAAAGAGAAAAGCTAACTAGCACACTTTCGTAGGCAACACGATTGTACTGAGCATGTGCAACAAGCCTTTAAACCTCTAGGTGTCCCTAGTAGGAGGAGTGTTGTCTCCTGAGGGTTTTAAGCGGATTGCACCCACAAAATCTAATAATAAAAGAAAGATCATGAATATTACATTTAAAGAAAAGAATTGTAAAAGAAAAGCTTCGAAAATTAGGGTTTCCAACTAAGCTAGCTTTACGGTTGTCATGAGCCCTATCTTAATGGTCATGAAAAGATGTTAGAAATCACGTCCTCCCTCAATAAACCATCGTCTTATTCTTCATTCCTATCTGTTTTCCAAACATCGATCATATAACCCTGCGTGTGTGTAAAAGACATCTCTACACCCGGAGAATTCAATTCAAGCTATCATACTCTTGCCCATCAGCCTCAGTACTTTTTAATTAATGAATATTTAGATGAGATTGCTCACACACTTTCATGCGACCGTTAATAATTCTTGAGGTACTAACCGACCGATTACTCCTGTGCTTGCTTACTTGGTGTATTTTCCTCGTCTTGCACCACCTCAGGCATAGCAGTGACTCCCAGACCAGTTGGCCTTAGGGCACTAGGTGAAGAAGCACCATCGCTATACATTTTTATTGCCCTCGGTGATAACAAAACCAGTGTCCATTTTTCTCACCACTTTATATTTTTATTCATTTTTTTCTTTTTATTTCCTTCATACTTTTGGCTTTAAGACAAGAGCATTTCAAGGTATCCTCTACTATCCCAGGCTTCAAGACGTGTGTAAGTGCGAATAGCAGGGTAGCAACGTTCAAAATGTTTGGCTTCCAGAATAGAAACTATTTTTCAGACTTATTTTTATCCTCGGATTAGTGACGTCCTTCATCTTACTAACCCTTGGGACAACGGCTCATAACTACTTATTACTAGTTCGTATAAGAAAACTTCTAATTTTCTTAGTTTTCTTAAATTTTTCCAATCTCATGGGTGTAATTGTTCACTATCTAAACTTTCATTATCTTATTTATATACAAAAAAGTGTAAATATTAAAATTATTTTTATACTTGAAAATTTTTAAATTTTTATTGGTTTTGAAATTTTTTCAATTTTTATAGATTTTTAAAAGAAATGTTTTGTGCTTATGCAGATGATATGCAAATGATGCAAAAATAAGCACAAACCTCCCCCAAACTTGTTTTCAACAGTGTCCTCACTGTTGCTAACAGCTATATCTACAAAACCTGTAAGTCTGGGAGGAATTATTAGTGGGGGCAAAATATATAAGTGAAGAACTTCCCCCAAACTTATTCTTTTTACTCACCTCCATTCAAAAGATGATGCAGTGATATACTGGATATGAAGGTGAGACGGAGGAATTTTAATCCAAATAAACTGGCTCTTGTAAGAACAAGAGCTCCTCCGTGGGGTCAGCGGAAAAATACGGCTTTAATCTATGTCCATTTACTTTGAAAACGGTGCCGTTTTTAACATTTTCTACTTCTACAGCCCCGTGCGGATATACAGACCGCACAACAAAAGGTCCCTTCCATCGAGATCAGAGCTTACCCGCATGAAGGTGTAATCGTGAATCATAAAGAAGGACTTGTTGACCAGGTGAAAATGTTTTTCTCAAAATGTTTTTATCGTGAAAAACCTTAGTCTTATTCTTTGTGATTACAGCGTTATCATAAGCTTCATCGCGGAGTTCGCTTAGTTCATTAAGTTGCAGCTTCCGAAAGTTGCAAGCAAGGTTTAAACCAAAATTTATTTCTTTAATAGCCCACAATGCTTTATGCTCTATCTCGACGGGTAAATGACATGCTTTTCCAAACACTATCCTATATGGAGACATCCCTAGGTCGGTCTTATATGCAGTTCGGAATGCCCAAAGAGCATCCGTCAGTTTGGTTGACCAGTCTTTTCTAATTTTAGTAACAGTTTTCTCCAGGATAAGTTTGATTTGTCTGTTTGAGATTTCAGCCTGCTCGCTTGTTTGGGGGTGATAGGGTGTAGAAAGTCGGTGGTTGATTGAATATTTCCGCATCAGAGTCTCGAAAGAACTGTTGCAGAAGTGTGTCCCATTATCGCTAATAATAGCGCATGGGTGTCCAAATCGCGAGAAGATATTCTCTTTTAAGAACTTAATGACAACTTTCTTGTCTTTAGTGCGACATGGAATGGCTTCTAACCACTTTGAAACATAATCAACCGCCAGCAGTATGTACAGATTCCCAAAGGAATTGGGAAAAGGACCCATAAAATCTATGCCCCAAACATCGAACATTTCAACAACCAGAATGGTTTGCTGAGGCATTTCATTTCTCTGGGATATTCTACCCGTATACTGACATGTTAGTGTTTATGCCCTAGAAGGCCATTACTGTATCATACTAGCTTGTATATTACTTAATGGAAGCTTGGGATATTCACATGTATATAACAGTCTTGCTAAACATGGTAGTATGCTACTTGGTTTTTCTATCTTAATATGTGAGTGTACGTATTGATAGAGCTCTTAGGATCTTGCTTGTCTACCAGCGTTGTGATGGCAGTCACACTAGTGGGGGCTGGGTAGTCTACAAGCACATCCTTATTCTGGTCCCTGGTCGTTGGATTATCGAGACAGAGCATCGATACTCCGGAGTAGACTGGTGTGTACGCTTCTCATCCCAGTTGGGGAGATGGTCTGTCCCACAGCCGTCAGTACGTCGTACTGGAGATAGTATGCAGGTGCTCGTTAGGTTACGGGTACACCGGACAGGACTCACAGGGAACTGTTGGTTGGTTTGATACCAGTCGTCAGTGAACAGTTCCCAGGTGACATGAGTACAGCGTAGTCCGCAGACTTGACACTGCTACTTCGCCTCGAGTGTGTCCCACTGTTCTTAGATTGCTACCCTACCACGGCTCAAAGGAGTCGTGCAAACAGGTAGCAGTTGGGTGCAGTCCCGAGCACTTGGAGGCAGTGGCGGTTAGACAGGATTCGTCCCTCCCGGTATTGGGAGTAGATATCGTGCTGTGTCAGAGAGCCATTACGCAAAGTCCCTGGCCAGGGCAAGCGAGATTTGCTGGTAGGTTCCAGTAGTTTCTCAGGGTGTAATGGGCTTCCCTCCGACACGACTTATACCGCTATTAGGGGACTGACGCTTGCCGCCCCCTAGGCCCGATATGCGATAGTCTTGGACGAACGGACCGGACTGTATAGAGATTGTCACATCAGACTCAGTAGGAGTTCGGATGGGTTTTCTCATCGGCCTTCTTATCGACAACTACCTGGGGACCGTTACGTACAGCTAGTGCCGCTTGCGGTCTGTGGTTAAACCCACTGCCAGCGTAGTAGTCGAGTCTCTAGAGTCCCACACAGAGAGTTTCCTACTCCAGGCGAAACGATATAGAGGTTGCATGGTTTTGCGACAAAGGGTTCGGACGCATACGTGCGTTTACGCGCGTACGACTTTCGGACAGTTTTTACCAGTCGGCTTTGGTTTAAGCCAGTTACTGGTATCAGGTTATTGGATTTTTACAGTCTAAAGTTTTTCCGTATTTTTGCGGATTGGAGGGGCGTTCTCGTAATTGTACGAGAAGCTTCTAGAAGTGGTGACTAAGGAGGGTTATGTGTCATATTCATTGAATGAGTTTATGAGTCATGGTGGTGATTCATTCATTTCATTAATGCACATTTATTGCTTAATGACTCATGCTAATGAATCACCACTAGATATTTTATGAAGCATGATTTATCATCACTCTTTATTCTTTTCTTATTATTAGAAAATGCTTCATATATGATATGATACTCATAAACTTATATCATAATATTATTCACATTCTCTCTCCTCAAGCTCTCTCTCTTCAAAAGACTAATCCTCACCCTCATGTGTTGAGATCTAGGATTAGTTAGACTAATCAATCCATAACCATCACTCTATTTCATCTATCTTCTTTGATTAGCAATCCAAGAAGGTTAGTTGCCTCAAGTTTTGAGGTTTAGCTTGGAGTTTTGCTCTCGGGTGGATCGTCTACTACCTAGAGAAGGCCGAGGAGAACAAGGAGATCGTAAAGTCGAAGGACTAGTTTCGATAGGTATAATCCCTAAGCATAGTAGTTTAGAATAACTATATGTTTGGTTAGTTATCGTTTAGCTTCGATTCAAGCGGTTAGTCGATGTTCGTTCTTTAAACTTGATCGTTTTTGAAATTTCCGCCTCCCCACAAGTACTGGGGTGTACTACATCGACTTACAGACATTGTGTACAGGTTTTGCAATGCTCAAATGCGTCCTTGAATAAGGTCGGCCAATAAAATCCACATTGCAAAACCTTTTCCGCTGTCTTTCTAGGACCAAAGTGACCACCACAGGCCTGATCATGACAAAAAGAAAGAACACTCTTGAACTCTTCATTCAGGACACACCGGCGAATGATCTGATCAGGACAATATTTAAACAAATAGGGCTCGTCCCAGTAAAAGTGTTTTACTTGGGATAGAAAACGGTATTTGTCCTGTTTTGACCAATCGCTGGGTATAAGTCCCATGGCATGATAGTTCACAATATCCCTGAACCATGGTTCAGCGGATACGCTCAAGAGTTGTTCGTCAGGAAACGAGTCATTGATCGGCAGGGTCACAGGGGAAGAAATGATGCGTGAAAGGTGGTCAGCTACTACGTTTTCATATCCTTTCTTATCTTTTATAACAAGATCGAATTCTTGTAACAGAAGGATCCAACGTATTAGTCGACCTTTTGCATCTTTCTTCGCCAGAAGATGTTTTAAAGCGGAATGGTCAGTATACACAACTATAGGTGAGCCAATTAAGTAAGGCCTGAATTTTTCTAATACAAATACAACCGCTAAGAGTTCTTTTTCTGTGGTTGTATAATTGATTTGCGCATCATTCATGGTCTTACTAGCATAGTAAATCACGTGTGGCATCTTTTCAATGTGCTGTCCTAGCACTGCACCTACTGCAAAATCAGATGCGTCACACATCAGCTCAAACGGGTAGTCCCAGTTTGGTGATGATAAAACGGGGGATGTGGTGAGTGAGTGTTTAAGTGAGTCGAAAGCTGTCTCGCAATCCGAGTCAAAATGGAAGGTCGTATCCTTGGCCAGGAGAAGAGTTAAAGGTCTAGCAATTTTGCTAAAGTCCTTAATGAATCTCCTATAAAAGCCCGCGTGGCCAAGGAAAGAGCGAATATCTTTGACGCTTTTGGGATGAGGGAGGTTTTGAATGACATCTATTTTGGCTCTGTCAACCTCAATGCCTTTCTGTGAAATGACATGTCCAAGAACAATTCCTTCTTGGACCATAAAATGGCATTTTTCCCAGTTCAAAGTTAAGTTCTTCTCTTTGCAACGAGTAAGAACAGCGTCAAGATTCGCTAGGCAATCAGAAAAAGAGTCTCCAAAAATCGAGAAGTCGTCCATAAAAATCTCCAAAAAATTCTCTACCATATCAGAGAATATCCCCATCATACACCGCTGAAAGGTAGCGGGAGCATTGCATAACCCGAAGGGCATGCGACTGTAAGCAAAGGTACCAAAAGGACAAGTAAAAGTGGTTTTATCTTGATCCTTTTTGGCGATGGGGACCTGATTATAGCCTGAGTATCCGTCCATAAAACAATAATACTCTCGTCCCGCTAAGCGTTCCAGCATCTGATCAATGAATGGTAGAGGAAAGTGGTCTTTCCTCGTGGCAGCGTTGAGTTTTCTATAATCGATACATACACGCCACCCAGTTTGGGTGCGTGTCTGAATCAACTCATTCGCCTCATTGGTTATAACAGTGATGCCGGATTTCTTAGGAACGACATGTATAGGACTCACCCATTGGCTATCGAAGATGGGGTATATAATATCATTATCTAAGCATTTGACGATCTCTTTCATGACCGCTTCTTTCATGACGGGATTCAACTGTCTCTGTAGTTCTCGGGTTGGTCTGGCATCATCCATCACATGTATATGATGTTCAACTATCAAGGGACTAATCCCTTTGATGTCCTCCATACTCCAACCAAACGCCTCTTTGTTAGATCTCAATACCGATAAAAGTGCATTCTCTTGCTCTAATGCTAGAGAAGCGGAAATTATAACCGGTAAAGACTCATTCTCACCTAAATAAGCATATTTCAGATGAGAGGGTAAAATTTTGAGATCTAATTCAGGCGGAGAAATGATAGAAGGAGGTATCATTGAATGATTTTTGGATTTACAAAGAAGCTCAGAGCCTGTGAAAGATACAGACTCGGGTGAAGAAAAGTCAGAAGTGCAGGACTCAAGTGTAGGTAAAGTGTCCTCACTAAGATCTTGTGTAAAGTCAAACAGAGATGTGGTAATGTCATCGAGATCAGTAAAGCAAAGTTCCTCGGCTCCACAACTATCGGGAGCGATCTCATGGACAGAGCACACATCAAAAATATGAGCAGAGGGTTCTGATGGCTGACTTCCAACTTTGTAGATATTTAGTTCAATGGTCATATTTCCAAATGATAAGTTCATTGAACCGTTTCTACAGTTTATAACAGCGTTGGAAGTGGCAAGGAAAGGACGACCTAAAATCACCGGAATTTGACCCCGGGGGTTTGCTACAGGATGTGTGTCGAGTACAATGAAGTCTACAGGGAAAACAAATTCCCCGACCTTTATCAACACATCCTCTAATTCACCCCTTGGTTTGGTGATAGATCGGTCGGCCATCTGGAGAGTGCAGTGAGCAGGTTTCAGCTCTCCAATCCCTAGTTGCTCATAGACAGAATAAGGGAGCAGGTTAACACTTGCGCCAAGGTCTAAAAGAGCACGATTTATGTTTTTACCCCCAATAGAAATCGATATTGTAGGACATCCCGGGTCCTTTCGTTACTTTGGTAGCTGGGGAATAAAAGCAGTGCTGATATTATTAGACATAAAGACCTTCTTCGGCACTTGAGTCTTCCTCTTCCTAGTGCACAAGTCCTTAAGAATTTTCACATAAGCGGGGACTTGTTGAATCGCATCTAGGAGAGGGATATTGATGTTAACCTGTTTGAACATTTCTATAATTTTCTCCATATGAGGACTCGTTCTGTTACCCCTTAACCGGTTCGGGTAAGGAGATTTCGCAATAAGCGCTGGGTCCATCATAAGAGAAGGAAGAGGGGGTAGACGAGGTCCCAAAAGAGGTGTGGGGACCGTCTGTGGAGAACTATAAGGGTCGGGAGAAGGTGTCGAGCCAAATGGGAAATGGAGAATAGGCTCTCGAGAAGGTGGTATGGTAGAAGAAGAATGATCAGAAGGAGAATTGTGTGTGTGTGGAAAGGTCTCAGCCGGGGTGTTGTATGATTTTCAGTATCATCAATACCTTCCCCGACATTATTATTCAGCACTCTTCCCGATCTCAATGTTGTGATGGCATTTACATTGTAATGCCCAGGATTTTGTAGGGGATGAGAGGGAAGTTTCCCTTTTTCTCTCGCACTCATTTCGGCTTTTAGGCGTGCGATTTCAGCTTCCATCGATCTGATACTCTCAGCTTGGGACGCTGAGTTTTTCTTTATCTCACTGACGGAAGATCTAACCTCAGTCGAAACCTCTATGAAATTTGATAAAAGTGATTTCATGGTTTGAGTGAATTGAGAAAACTCGTCAGAACAGGACAACTGCATAGGATTAGACTGTGCAGAATTGTGCCCTGGTTTTGGAAATTTTGTGACTAATAGGGGTGCTGAGTGAGTTGAAGGGGTTGCTGTTGTGGTGGAGGAAGAGCCCTTTGAAAATTATTCGTGTTTGGAACCGTGTTTTGAGATTGGTTTTGGTTCCAAGCGAAATTCGGGTGATTCCTCCAACCCTGATTATACGTGGAAGAATATGGATCGTTTCTAGGTCTTTGAAATGCGGCATTAGAATGCTCGTGACCTTGAAACGCAGAGTTTAATGGACATTCTTCCGTTAAATGAGACGGATCAGAACAGCACCCACAAACAGTTTTATGGAGTGACATTGGGTTTAGGGAGGCTGCAGAAAATTTGTGTTCCATAGCGTCGAGCTTCTTTTGCGTTGCTGCCATCTCAGCTCGAACACCTATGGACACATCTATTTGGTGTACGCCACCCCTATTCAATGGTTGGGTTCCACTCTCCTACTGTAGTGATTTTTCAGCGAACTCTTCTAAGTACTTCCAAGCTTCCCCATCATCCTTGGTCATAAAAGTACCGTGACACATGTTTTCAAGGCTCTGTTTAGTGTTTGAGTTAATGCCCTCATAAATGATTCGGCAAAGCTCCCATCTCGGGATGCCGTGATGTGGACATTGAACCAATAGATTCTTGAAACGTTCAAAGCATTTTGAAAATGGTTCGGTAGGGAGCTAGAAAATTGATTCAGTTCGCTACGGATTCGAGCCGTCTTTTAGATTGGGTAAAATTTCTTAAGGAATGCAGCGACGAATTCTTCCCAATTCGTAATAGAGTGTACGGTAGTGTTATATAGCCACTTCTCAGCTATATCGCACAATGTAAATGGAAGAAGTCGTAGACGCATCGCATCCACTGAAAGTTGTGATGTACCCATCATTGCGCATACGTTTTCAAATTTGGTAATGAAAACGTAAGCGTCCTCAGTCTCGAGTCCGTGGAATTTGGGTAAAAGATTGATATACTGGGGCATAATCTCAAAGTTATCCCCATTGGCTGGTGGTGTGGATAAGCAGGTCGAAAGAGGACCTCTAAGTGGATAGCACCTCTCCTGGAGAGAGATGCGGGGTGGATTCTGCGCACCAACGGACGGCGGCAGATTAGGGTTAAAGAAGTTTGATGGATTCGGATCCATCGGTGTGGGTGTGGTACTAGGTAAAGAAAAGGTAAATGGAGAAATATCGACTTCGGAGTCGATAAGACGTACGCGGACTAAACGAGCACTAGAATCCCGTGTCCAGCCTATCTTGTACTAAAAAGGGTTAGTACAAGTGGCAGCGTTGGCTTATAATTAAGGGGTAAATGAATGAATGCGGTGTTTGCTTTTGAAAAAGGGACGGATTTTTGAAAAAAATGATTTGACACAACAAATGCAGCACACAAACCCTAGAATCTAGTGGTCCCCTAGGTCCGGCTCTAGACCGCTCCTAACTGCCAAAAGACAAGTCGCAGGATAGAATCCTCCACTGCCTCTTTGTCCCCCTGTGGCTGGATAAGTGCCAGGTAAGTGGGAAGGTACTCCACTACGTAAGTAGTGGGCCTAATTAATAACCACTAGCCTTAGACACACTCGCCTTAGGCACCACAGGAAAACGCGGATAAGCAATGAATTACCCACGGCCTTCTTCTGTCCTAATTGAGCGCGACAGTCCTTAGAGTCATCTCTAGATTTCTTTTAGTTAATGTGGGTCAATGCGAATGCAAGTTTTGTGGTTTTCGGGGCCTAGGAAGGGTAATGAAATCCCCACCTAATTTGGATTTGGCCGTGCCCCTTAATATCCGTATTTATAATGCAAACAACCAAGAAACAAAATCACGCACAAATTTTATTTTGCAATTTGCGAGCTGCTATTATTTGCAAAGAATCCTGCAGCAAATTGTTAGTTGGAGCTAAAAAGAGGAGAGAGGAGGAGGTATGAAATCACCTGAAGCAACAAGTTTTCAGAGATCCCCCCAAGCTGCCGCGTTTCCTCTGCAAATGCCCTCTAATGCCGCCCTTCCGCGGTCTAAGTGTGGGATCACTGAACCAAAATTTTCCAGGGAGCTTCTGTAGACTCCCTCAGCTCTCTGGTATTTTCCAAAAAATTTTACCAATTTCCAGCAAGCTCCAGATTTCCTTGCAATGAAACACAACAAATTGTTTAGGGTTTGCACGAATTTTGATCTCGAAATAACAATTAAATAATTCTTTCAATTCAAACTTTGATATACAACGAATTAGCACGCGATCCCCGGCAACGGCGCCATTTGATTGAATTATAATTCTCGTTTGTGTAAATCGAACAAAGCAAATGAGTTTCTTTGTGTCGGTAATTAGAAAATGTATAGAATCACAATCAAAGAATTATTTTGACCGCAATCAAACTACGGTGTCAATTGTAGTTCATGAATGAGTGCGGATCGTCCACAGGGATTGCACGATTCGTTTGTATTATGATATGACTGAATTGAAAAGTTAAGCTAAGATAAACGAAAACACGATTCAAGAATTTATCAATTGATTCAGGTGTCACGATGTTTAATCAAGAATCAAGAAACTGATAAACAATCAAGAATTGGGTTTCGATAATATTTCCAAACAAAAAGTCAAGAATCTAAAAGAGGCTCGTAGGAATCGATCGGATCGATAGACGTGATGTAATCTAAAGATTTCGTGTTCTTGTCCTTCGAAGGATTGATACTAGATTGATGATAATCGACGAGAGTTAGGGCTTTCTTGATGAAACTAGGGTTTCATCTTTTAACCCTTGTTCTTTCGTCGATACCATTCCTTTTCTAGCCTCTACCAAATTCAAGAAACGATCGTAACTCCCCAATTTCGAACGATATCAATCAAGAAAGCATCGAAACAAAATGGGTCGTCGTTTCTTGAACTAGCTAGGGTTTTCAGAACACGTAGGACTTAAGAATCGATTAAAGCTATGTTACATCATCATTCTATTGACCGTCTCGACTCCTCGACGAGCGGAGTTTTATTCACACATCAACACACAGAAAATATTTACGAATTGTAAAGATATCATGATGAAGAATTTAAAGAAAACAAGATAAAAGAATATCACTTTTATTTATCTCAACAATTTTGATTACATTCGCTTCCAGAACTACAAGAGGAAGAATCTAGATTGTTGATCGGGCGTCGCTCGGCTTCGTGAGTCGTGGATCGGCTCGGATCGTTTGCTCCGTTGAAGATCGGCTTCGCTCATAAAGGTTGTAGGGCTTCTTGCTTAATGGGTACTCAGGATCTTGATTTTAATTGGAATTAGGGTTAGGGTTTTCCACAAGCCCTCTCACTAGACCTGTGGAGGAAGGAGATGAAGAAGGAGATTGGCTAAAAAAATGAACTAAAATGAATCACACAGGTAATGGTTTGATTCTATCTATCTCCACATGATTTCTCATCCTAGGTCTAGGCTTCTATTTATAGACTTCCCAAACCCTAGGTTTAGGTTTGAAATGGCAGTTCCCTCCAAAAGATTGTTGAGTCTTCTAGAAGGTAGTTTGTTAGGAGCTAGCTTAGGGTTTATGCTAGGTTTAATTAGGCTTGGAAACCCTAGTTTGCTGATCTGGAAGAAACCCCTGGAGTCTTCTGGAATTTGAGATACATTTCTGAACAGTGGGCCCTGAATGAAGCATTGTGCACCAAAATTGAGGAGGTAAATCCCTGGTTCCACCGCGGATCCGCGGCACAAGCAAGCCATTGCCGCGGATCCGCGGTTCTTTGATGAGCTTGGGCTTTGGGTCTTCTGGTGTGGCCTTGTTCTGTATTTCAGGGCTTCTTCTGATATATTGATTTGTGATTGCTCCTTTGAATTGATACCAGATCTGAATTTAGTGTAAGGTTGCTAGGCACGCGCACAAAGGTCTACGAGGCATCAACCATGCCCGATTAAAAATTTAGCCGTGCCGAACAACCCGAATACGGAACTTTAAACTAGAGATTAGGCGAAAACTATCATGTTGACAACTTTAACACTAAGTGAGAGGGATTACAACCTTTGTAGATCCGGTCCTTCACTTCATATGCTCCGTGTTGTGGTCCCTTCGCTGCGATCATCGGGATTCGGACTCTCGAGAGGTTCCACGAAGAGAAAGATGCAACCTTTGCTTCCGATCTTCGATGCTAAGATGATCTACCTTGAAGTTTCTTTGACACAAGCTAACACTCATGAAATGATGTGAACACCCTCATCTAAATGGAAAGGGAAGATGAGGATGATGAAGTAAGATTTTTGCTCTCTTTATTTATCTTTTTCTCATATTTTTCCATCACAAAAATCAAAGCAAGAAACCATTTCAAGCAAAGATGAAGAAGGAAGCAGATGATGAACAATATTAGAATTCTTTTGTGATGAATAGGAAAAGAATAATATGATAGAATTATGCAACCATGGTCAAGTGAACCTTTGTAGAGAATTAACTAGGGTTAGGGTTTGGGTTGGGTTAAAGCATGAGTCACTTGAAAAAATCTTTATCATGACAAAACCAAAACCTTCTAGAATGATCTAGAAAGCTTAACCCTAATTCAAACCCTAATCATGTTTAAACTCCACTAAACTTGTTGCATTAGTTATCATATCATGTTACAATATTATATATCACATATATAATATTTATCGTAACAAAATAAAATAATACATTTAACATATATCGTATATATATCAATGTATTACCCGAGTGAGAAAAAGAATCTTTTAGTGAGAAAATATTAGTTAATGTACTTTAATATATCATATATATTATTATACATTAAATTATCGAATCAACACTTGATTCGACAATCCGGCTATATCGCATATAACCGACTAATATTTATCCGTACCGATTCATCGAATAAACACTTGATCCGATGACCCGGATGATATCAAATATCGCAAGAATATAATACGGTATCACATATAGCATTATCCTCGGTCCCGCACATATCACATATGTGCTCCTACTCCGTTTTGCCTGAGTCAAGAAAGCTCTGTGTAGGACTCTAAAGAATCGTCAATACGCCGGCAGTAGGTGATGATCATATCAAACACCCACAAGCTGCAAGCGGTCTGCTAAACGTAACAGCTACCCAGGTATTGAGCGCTCAGAAGATCAACAAGCAAGCCTGTACATTCTCCTGTGAATCCAAACAGTAGCACTCCCGTACAGTCCGGTCTCGTCGTCTGATATGTCGCATATCTCGCCTAGGGGTGGTAAACGTCAGACCCCAGTAGCTTGATAAGTCGTGTCGATTTGAGGTCTATAACAGTTCGAGAAACTACTGATAACACTTACCATTAAATCTCAGCAACCCTGGCCAGGGATTTCCGGTTATAGCCAATCGAACCCAGCACAACATCAACTCCCTATACCGGGAGTGACGAATCCCCTCCTATCGCTCATTGCCTCCATGTGATTCGGGAATGTACCCAAAAGCCACCTTTTTGCACGCCCTCTTGGACGTGGTATGATGGAAATCAAAGCACAGTGGGAATCACACAAGACTCTATGACGATCTCGGGTCGACAGACTACTCTGTACCAGTGTCACCGGAGAACTGCCATCTGACGTATGGTATAATACCATCTGGGAGTTCTCGGCGAGTCCGTCCAGTGTACCCAGTCTCCACTGAGCACCCGTACACCATCCTTGATGTCAAACACCGATGGATATGGGATCATCCATCGCCCATCATATGGGTCAATATGCGTATACGCTAGTCTACACTGATGCATCGATGCCCTGTCTCGATACACCCACGACTAGGAACAATTATAGGATGTACTCGTCGACTACCGTGGCCCCACTAGTATGATCTCATCATAGTCCAAGTAGTCGAGTACACATCCTAAGGGCTTTATCAACATGTAATATAGAGACAATCAGAGTACATGTTAAGATAAAGTACAACCAGATAGCATACTATCATGTCGAGCAAGAAAGTCCTCCCTATATATGTCCTAGCATCCACTACAATATACATCGTATGTACAGTAATGGCCTCTAGGGCATACATATAACTAACAATCTCCCACTTGCACTAGGGCCATCTGTTGTGGTATTGCATACCCAACAATTAGTTGCGGTTGAAGTATCTCATACTCAACCATCCCATAAAAGTCTCTACTGGGAAAAAGGCCTTTGTGAGTGGATCCGCGCTATTGTCCTCTGTGTCTACTCTCCTAACCTCGATCTCCCTGGAGATCAACCATCTCCATGATCAGGTGATACTGCCTAAGAATTATATCTGGATTTCTGATGGGACGGTAGTTCCTTGACAAAATCCACAACTCCATTATCTCACAATGGTAGTAACGAAGTTCATCGCATGAACTTATAAATATCCAGACTGCCTCTTTTGGTAGCATCCTTGGTAACGATGTATCTTGCCTTTAATCATCTAGTATGTCACGGTATCTAGCTTGGAACTCTTCCAACATACCGTCCCTCCACTGAGGGTATAGACAAGCCTGCGACTGACATTCAGTCGTCCTTATCACCCTGGAACCCTTCCAGTGATTCTCCCCAGGATCGATTGATACCATCTCACTACAACTAGTGAGTATCCTAACATCCAATTAGATCTATCTCATAGATCCAAAACCTAGGATTTAGTAGGTATCACTTTGATCCTATATGGAGAATCCTTGTGATAAGCGGAGATTGACCGAGCGTAGCATAGGAAACTCCTTCCCTATCAAGAGGATGTCATCCACGTACTCTACGAGGATCAACACCATACTCTCTACTACCTTTTCGTATATACAAGGTTCATCTACCATTTTGATGAAGTCAAGCTCTTTGACTACCACATCAAAATAGATGTTCCAACTCCGCGATGCCTGTTTTATCATATAAAACATCTTGCACACGTTTCTGCTGCTCCCACTATCTACGAAGCCCTCTGGCTATGTACTTATAGACGTTCTCTTCTAAAACATCACTTAGAAAAGTAGTCATGACACCCAACCACCAGATATCGTAGTCATGGTATGTAGCCGTGGCAAGTAGGATCTGGATGGACTTAAGCATAGATCCTTAGAAAAGGTTTCAACATAATCCATACCTGGTCTATGATGCAAACCTTTAACAAGTCTAGCTTTGAAAGTCTCAACTTTTCCATGTACACCAAGTAATCTTCTCAAGATATACTTGCTCCTGATGGGGATTTAACCCTTCAGATAAAGCAACCAAATTCCATACTTTGTTGGTGTATAAGGATTCCATCTCAGATCAATATGCACCCAGCCATTCTTACAGAGTCCTACTCCTGATGGCCAGCTCGAAACTAGTTGGGCCATCATCTCATGATGCAATCCTCGCTCCCACTGTCATAGAGAAACCGAAGTATCTCTCAGGTGGGTGAGGAACCCTACTAGATCGGCGGAGTAGCTGAGCTTCGTTGGAAACTATTGAATCCTTTGGTTCTACCAAATCATCAGCTGTTTTTGTATAGCTGGAACCTTTCCAGTTGTACATAACAGACCTTGCCTCGAGCTTGTCCGGATTTTGCTTTTAGACATTGGCCGGACAACCCCAAATCTTAACAGGCTTAAGATATGGGCTTTTCCCTTTCCATATGACATATGAAGTGGTAGGCAACTTATTTGATTTGAACCCTATTCAATAGGTATGCAGCTTCACAAGTGCATAACTCCCCAAAGGAAATAGGAAACTCAGTAGTACTCATCATAGAGCACACCATATCAAATAGGGTGCTAATGCTCCGCCCCGATACACCGACGTGCTGTGGTGTATACGGAGGAGTAATACTGAGAGAGAATCTCATTCTCCTTTAGAATAGTCCAGGAATTCCGTGCTCAAGTATTCTCCTCCTTGATCTCATCAAAGGGCAAAATACTTATACCCGTATTTTGGTTCTTTACTTCTAAATTATATTCTGTGAATATCTCAAAAGGTTCGGACTTGTGTTTCAACAGGAACAAATGTCTGAATCTTGAGAGATTATCAGAGAATGTAATGAAGTACAAAGAACCGGTCTTGGCATGTGTAGACAGGGGACCTTTCATACATCAACATGTATCAATCCCAAGAGTTCACTAACTCTTTCTCTGTTTCCAACAAACAGAGCTGTGGTCATCTTATCTTTGTGACATGACCGGCAAGTTTCACAAGATGTAAATTCAAACTAATTTAAATATGCATCTAAATGTAACTTTAGCCAGTCGGTTCGTATTGATATGACCTAGTCTACAATACCTTAAGAAGGATTCATTCATTTATGAACTCTTCCTCTTGTGTATGTTCCTTATACTAAGAACTGTAGTTTGATTTAGAACGTCAATGCTTTTAGATAACGTGCCTGAATCGATCAACTCTTGATATAGGAAATGTTCAAAACATTATCCAACAATACAAAATTATATCCTTTCTTTACTAATAAAGAGACTGATATGATTTTGTATATCAGGTTCGGTATCTAATAACATTCGTTCAGAATCAATGTATTCAGGTAATACAGGGTGATAGTGACCAACAGACTTGGCTGCAACACTTGCACCGTTTTCTGTCTCATGAAACTTATCACCCGTTCTCAGTTCTTTACCTATCTGTAGCCCATGTAACAGATTACATATACGGGATCCTGATCCGGTATCACATACCCAGTACGTAAAGGATACTGAGAAACAGTTCTGTGTGATGAACACACCCGATGATGATGCATCAACATGCACTTTCTTCGTTTGGGCGGCACGGGAAATCTGGTATTCCCCAATTTCCTGCTCTGTCTTATAACTATTATAAGTTGGAGCAGGACCAACGTTCCCCAGCTCAGTATAACAAGCGGGTTCAGTCAATATATCCGTTTTATTATCTTGATTAAGGCGTGATATGGTCGCTACCTGGAGAGAGAGAGAAGAAAACACTCAGCATATGCTATTGCAAGATTAGATTGGTTATATAATATATCTAATTAGGATGTCTCCCACTGTTTTAATCAAATCTTCCATCAAACCCTAAAAGGAAAGACTAGCCGGGATTAATTACACGCTACAAGTTTGCCAATCTTTCAGCCAGGCCAGTGTCGGTACTTTGAGGGAGGTCCCCCGTGCTTTCGCACGAACCTAATTAAAGTAAACCTCGTTTTCCCAGAGGCGTAACCCCGTTAACACCTTTCTAGACACCTACTTGATCGGCTAATTGTAATGTGTAAAACTCTCCCAGGAGTAACTCTTACTCGCAGCGGGTATCAGGATCCAACTATCTTATAGAAGGTATGCAATCTCATTGCAAATTTCAACACTTGAAATTCCTAATAATATTTTGCCTCTAGCATCTTATGACCTTGGCTAAGGTCAACAAATCATAAGTGCTAGCCAAGTTCAACCCGTCATTTCCCGATTGAATTAAACCCACCAGCACGACCCTTGGCTAAGGTCAACAAAGTCGCACGACTACCCTAACTCAGTCGCATCATATGCTTCTACAAATAAGCACTAATCAGCTACCGCACACTACGCTTTGGCTAAGGTCAACAAACGTAGCACGAATACTAACTAGTACTTATCTGAAATGACGGAGGGCTACGACGGGTTTTTCAGAAAACCCTTTGCGTAATGAACTTGATATCGTTGTAGAATCGAGTGATTTTAAATGGAATGTTTTTGAGGCTTTTCTAGTTTTGCTAAAGGGGTCACTCCCGGTGAAGGGATCGTCGGCCCTTTCCTCATCGAATAAGGTGCAGGATATATCATATATACCACTATGCAAAGCAAGAACTATAGAAGCAATCAAAAGATAAACCGAGTTTGTAGCATCTGCCAGTTATTGCTAAAGGAGTCACTCCCGGCGAAGGGATCTCGGTCCTTTCCTTATCGAATAAGGTGCTGGATGTTCTACAAGGAACACCGCTATGCAAAGCGAGAACTAGAGCTACCAGTTTTTATAAACAAGTTTCTACAACAACTTAGGTTTCTTTTAGTTCATTAATCTCATTAATGAACTCCCATTTTAATTATGCTTCGCAAGCATCTTTTTTTTTTTTTTTTGAAACGAAATCTGCAATATAACATATATCTCATATATATAATATAAACATTCGTCTCAGGCAGTAATATGATCTCATCACAGAACATTGCAGCAGATGAACATATATGAAATATTGGATATACTAGGACGTCCGTGTTTTCAATACGAGCCTGTATAAAACACGGATTCCACGGTCGCGATGAATAGCCAAACCCACATCCTTAGACCCCTACGAGAGCGGCAAGTAACACTGCCAATTCTAGGGTTAGGAGACCCGGTCTCGACTCCTCGAGATGGTCTCCCACTGGACCCTAGAACCCGGTTACTTGTGCTCCCTGCCTTGGGTCTACCTAATGCGGAAAAGTAAATAATATACAACGGTGACATCTTCCGCTACCTGGAAGTGCCCCAATAAAAGAATATTACATACAAATGAATTTTACATGAATGAAAAAGAAAAACTCTCATCTCATATAAAACCCCCGGCTATTCAAACGCGACGATCCAATACAACATATCACAGCAACACATAATATCTCATATCATCAACGTAAGCAAGTATGCATATCCCGATTGTCGTTGATGTATAGCAACGAAGCCGGCGATACACCACATACTACGCTTACGGTCACAGAAAAGAAAGTGTAAAACTACAACAGTTGGAATCCGCAACCTCCTTAGACATCGCATGCCTAACCAAATGAATTCCTTAGACATCGCATGCCTAACAATTATAAACCCCGCATTTTAGTCTCATTATCAAAAACTCTTTTCAATATCAAGTCGGGCAATTCAACAAGATTCCCGACGTCCAGATCGAATGCTCGTCGCAAACTTTAGTAGACGGCCGCACCCCCGATACCCGTCGACGAAGTGCACCAAGGCGGAACACCGCTACCGGGAGCACCCGAACGGATGCTTTCGACGACGGGGTTCTCCTACAGTCACTTGGTCGGGGCTATGGAGTGAGGCTGTCTATTAAGTTTACCCGGCAAGTATCCGCGTACACTACGTGATTGCGACGGACTTTTGATCACATCAAAATTCTGTGGCAACCGATCATCTGAGACTAAACTGCTATGTTTATAATATTCAAATTAGTTATCTCATAACTACCTGTGGATTCCAAATATTGTATCACATTCCAGATAAATAGAAAAAGTTAAACTTTCCGATCGAATCATCAAACTCCCAAGATTTCCCCAATGTATCTCAACACTTGAAATCAGTTTAAAAACATCCATCACATGCCACAGTACCAATGGTCCAGCCGTAGAAGGGTCAAGCCAACGCCTCACATGTGGCACGCCGTACTGCCCCAAACCCTAAGGTTCAAAGGGCAGTTCAAGATGGTCACATAATCGAGTTAAGGTTTGTTGTCTTCTAGAGGGTCCACCGAGTTACTTGCATGACTTAGAACATTCTTAAACACGAGAAAAAAAAATCCAACTTTTGAAAAATTTTCCGACAGGGGAAAAAGTGAATTATTGATATCCGTTCGAACTTTTTAACAGTTTCTAAAAGTTATCCGGAAAACCACATAGACAAAATCTGATACTCCGATCGAAACACCGAATCCCCAAAACAACCCCAGAAAATTCAACTCTTGAATAAATATTAAAAATTCCCAGAAAATCCAGCATAATAAAATAGGAGTTACTGTGCAAACAGGGAATGATGACGTCATCAATGTGCCGCGGAACCGCCGCAGAAGGCATGCTTCTGCCGCGGTTCCGCCGTACTTTTTACTGTTCATTGAAAACTTTTTGCACCGTAATTCTTAGAATTCCCTGCTGAATTTTTTAAGCATTTTTAATGTGGAAAAATCCCAGTTTTTAGAAAATTTCCAGAGAGCATGTTTCGGGTTAGGTTTTTGGTTCGATCGGACTTCAAACTCCGTCTGGACTTCGCCTAAAGCTCTAGCTTGGCTCTGATACCACTGTAGGGTTGCTAGGCACGCGCACAAGGTGTTAGTTATATGTATGCCCTAGAGGCCATTACTGTACATTGGATGTATATTGTAGTGGATGCTGGGACATATATAGGGAGGACTTTCTTGCTTGACATGATAGTATGCTATCTGGTTACTCTTTACCTTAACGTGTACACTGATTGTCTCTCTGTTACATGTTGGTAAAGCCCTTAGGATGTGTACTTGACTACCTGGACTATGATGCGGATCATACTAGTGGGGACATGGTAGTCCATAAGTACATCCTTCAAAGTCTCTAGTCGTGGGTGTATCGAGATGGGGCATCGATATACCAGAGTAGACTAGCGTGTACCTTCTCGACCCATACAGATGGGCGATGGATGATCCCATATCCATTGGTGTTTGACATCGGAGATGATATACGGGTGCTCAGTAGAGACTGGGTACACTGGACGGACTCGCCGAGAACTCCCAGATGGTATTATACCTCACGTCAGATGGCAGTTCTCTGGTGACACTGGTACAGAGTAGTCTGTTGACCCGAGATCGTCATAGAGTCTTGTGTGGTTCCCACTGTGCTTTGATTTCCATCTTACCACGTCCAAGAGGGTGTGCAAAACGGTGGTTTTCGGGTACAGTCCCGAGTCACATGGAGGCAATGAGCGATAGGAGGGGATTCGTCTCTCCCGGTATAGGGGGTTGATGTTACGCTGTGTTCGATTGGCTATAACAGGAAATCCCTGTCCAGGGTTGCTGAGATTTACTGGTAAGTGTTACCAGTAGTTTTTCGAACAGTTATAGACCTCATATCGACACGACTTATCGAGCTATTGGGGTCTGACGTTTACCACCCCTAGGCAAGATATGCGACATATCAGACGATCAGACCGGACTGTACGGTAGTGTTACTGGTCGGATTCACTGGAGTGTGAGCGGGCTTGCTCGTCGATCTTCAGATCGCTCAATACCCGGGTGGCCGTTACGTTTAGCAGACCGCTTGCGGCTTGTGGGTGTTTGATATGATCATCATCTGCTGCCGGCGTATTGACGAGTCTTTAGAGTCTTACACAGAGGTTTCCTGGCTCAAGCGAAACGAAATAGGAGCGCATATGAGATATGTGCGGGACCGAGAATAATACCAGTATGTGATACTGTATTTGATTCTCGCGATGTGACATTGATCGGTTATATCCGATATAGCCGGGTTATCGGATCAAGTGTTGATTCGATAAGTTGTTACTAAAGATACCAGTCGGTTTTGTGCGACATGACCGGATCATTGAATCAAGTGTTGATTTAATGATTTAATGCATAATTATATATTTGATATATTACTTTGCATTAACTAGTATCGGTTCACTTTAAAATGGATTTTCTCACTCGGGTGTGCGCATTGCATATGCGATATGATTTTGTGCACTTGCTTGTATCATGTTTGATGATGCATGCCTAACTTGGTTAAGTGTAAAGAATGAACCATGGTAATGAATGGGTTAGGGTTTTGATTTTTATTTATTCATTTATCTTTCTTATTTATTCTTTTTGGAAAAAGGAAAAAGAAAGATAAATGGTGGCTTTTTTGGATTTAGTTGAAGTTTCTTGAACTTTGACTAAGTCTTCATTCTTATCCTATACTTAACCCTAACCATTTTAACTAACCTAAGTTAATTCTCTACACTTAACTAGAGTTAAAAGTATGATAAGAAATGTTTTCTTTTCTATTTTTAATTAATCTTATCATAATATTCTTCTTCTTCTTCCATTCTTCAAGTGAAGAAAAAGCAAGCTCCATCAATGGTGATTGATGGAAACAAGTGAGAAATCCAAAACTAAAGCTTACCCACTTCCTATTTCTTCATCCTCTACCTCTTGCCAAGTAGTAGAGTGTGTTTACTTCACAAGTTTCTTGACTTGGTGAAGTCGGAGCTTGATTTGGCGATGCCTCGACGTAGATCATCTTCGGCATGGACATCGACGACCTAGCTTGCCCATTCTCCGACGAAGCCGACTCTAGAGCCCGGGATGGATTTTGGACAGCGAAGGCACTTCGTTGCGGAGCTATGGAGGTGGACAAATTGATCTACAAAGGTTGTAATTCCGTATTCTCATTAGTTAAGTGTTAACTAGTTTTGTTTCGCCAAGATTTCTAGTAAACGATCCGTACATTAGGGTTTCCCGGCACTAGAATTTTTGAAATTGGCATGATCGATGCCTTGTGAGACCTCACTAGAGTGCCTAGGAACCCTACAGTGGTATCAGAGCCTAGCTAGAGCCTTAGGCGAAGTCCAGACGGAAATTGAAGTCCGAACGAACCCGAAAACCCAAACCTAACATGCTCTCTGTCCAGATTTTAAAATTGTGGATTTTTCAAAATTAAAAATATCCAGAAAATCAAGCAGGGTTTTCTAAGAATTACTGTAAATTTCGTGGACCTGATTCAACTTTACCACCGCGTTTCCGCGGCACGAGCATGGCTCATGCGGCGGAAGCGCGGCCGGTTTTGTCGTTTTGTGCATTTTCTTTTCACAGTAATTCTCATATTTCTGTGTTGATTTTCCTGGGATATTTTTATATTTATTATACAGTTGAATTTTTCTGGGTTGTTTTGGAGTTTCGGAGTTTCGATCGGAATATCAAATTTTGTCTGTGTGGCTTTCCGGATAAATTTTAGAATATGTTAAAATGTTCGACCGGATATAAATACCCAATTTTTCCCCTGTCGGGAAATTTCCAAGTGTTGGATTTTTCCGTAGTTTAACGACATTCTAAGTAGTGCAAGTAACGCGATGGACCCTCTAGAAGACAACAAACCTTAACTCGATTATGTGACCGTCTTGAACTGCCCTTTGAACCTTCGGGTTTGGGGCAGTACGGCGTGCCACATGTGAGGCGTTGGCTTGACCCTTCTACGGCTGGACCGTTGGTACCGAGGCACGAACGGAATGTTGTTAGACTTATTTCATGTGTTGATCTGTATCGGGAAAACTTGGGTGTTCGATTGTTCGATCGGAAAGTTTGACATTTTCTATTTATCCGGAATGGGATACAATAATTGGAATTCACAATAAGTTATGAGATAACTGAATGAATGTTATAAACATAGCACTTTAGTCTCACTTGATCGGTTGCCACGGAATTTTGATGTGATCAAAAGTCCGTCGCAATCACGTAGCGTACGCGGATACTCGCCGGGTAAACTTAATAGACAGCTACACTCCATAGCCCCGACCAAGTGACTGTAGGAGAACCCCGTCGCCGAAAGCATCCGGTCGGGTGCTCGCGGCAGCGGTGTTCCGCCTTGGTGCACTTCGTCGACGGTATCGGGAGTGCGGCCGTCTACTGAAGTTTGCGACGAGCATTCGATCAGGATGTCGGGAATCTTGTTGAATTGCCCGACTCGATATTGAAAAGTGTTTTCGATAATGAGACTAAAATGCGGGGTTTATAATTGTTAGGCATGCGATGTCTAAGTAATTCATTTGGTCAGGCATGCGATGTCTGAGGTGGTTGCGGATTCCAACTGTTGTAGTTTTACACTTTCTTTTCTGTGACCGTAAGTGTAATATGTGATATCGCCGGTTTCGTTGCTATATGTCAACGACAATTGGGATGGACATATTTACTTACGTTGATGACATGTGATGTTATGTGTTGCTGGATATGTTATATTGGATTGTCGTGTTCGAATAGCCGGGGGTTTTTATGTGAGATGAGTGTTTTTCATTTTCATTCATGTAAAAACTTGTATGTAATATTCTTTTATTGGGGCACTTCCAGGTTGCGGATGTTGTCACCGTTGATGTATATTATTTACTTTTCCGCACTAGGATAGACCCAAGGAGGAGGGCACAAGTAACCGGGTTCTGGAGTCCAGTGGGAGACCAACTCGAGGAGTCGAGTCCGGGTCTCCTAACTCTAGAATTGGTAGGGTTGCTTGCCACTCTCGTAGGGGTCTAGGGGTGTGGGTTTGGCTATTCATCACGACCGTGGAATCCGTGTTTTATACTGGCTCGTATTGAAAACACGGACGTCCTAGTATATCCAATATTTCATATGATTCTTCTGCTGCGATATCTGTGATGCTATCATGTGATGTTCTTTGATAGATACTTTATATAGTATATATGATATATTATATAAACGTTACTTATGTTTTACACCCGCGCTAGCCCTGCCCTGCTCTGTCGTTAGTTACCTAACCTAACGGTGCACGAGGGGACATCAAGGCGAATGCAGATGGCATAAGTGTACGTCATATCTATCTGTGATATTTAGGTACTTAAATGATGGGACTTCAGTAATGTGATTAATGAAATAAAAGAAACCTAAGATGTTGTAGAATCGAATTTCAAAATAAAACAGGTATCTACAGTTCTTGCTTTGCACAGCGGTATATGCGATATATCCTGCACCTTATTCGATAAGGAAAGGACCGAGATCCCTTCACCGGGAGTGACTCCTTTAGCGATAACTGGCAGATGCTACACACTCGGTTTGTCTTTTGATTGCTTTTAAATGTTTTTGCTTTGCACAGTGATATATGTGATATATCCCGCACCTCATTCGACGAGGAAAGGACCGACGATCCCTTCACCGGGAGTGACTCCTTTAGCAAAACTAGAAAAGCCTCAAAAGCACTCCATTTTAAACTTCATTTGATTCTACAACGATATCAAGTTCATTACGCAATAGGTTTTCAGAAAAACCTGTCGTAGCCCTCCGTCATTTCAGATAAGTTGTATATAGTATTCGTGCTGCATTTGTTGGTTTTCGTCAAGGTGCAGTGTGCGGTAGCTATATGCTGCTTATCTGCTTGCATACGATGCGATTGGATTAGGGTAGTCGTGCGGCTTTGTTGGCTTTCATCAAGGGTCGTGCGGGTGGGTTTAATTCAATCAAGAAATGTACGGGTTGAACTTGACTAGCGGGCTATGGTTTGTTGGCTTTCGTCAAGGTCATAGCACGTTAGGGGCAAAATATTATCGGGAATTTCAAGTGTTGAAATTTTCAATGAGATTGCATACCTTCTATGAGATAGTTGGATCCCGATACCCGCTGCGAGTAAGAGTTACTCCTGGGAGAGTTTTATACATTACAATTAGCCGATCAAGTAGGTGTCTAGAAAGGTGTTAACGAGGTTATGCCTCTGGGAAAACGAGGTTTACATTAATTAGGTTCGTGCGAAAGCACGGGGGACCTCCCTCAAAGTACCGACACTGGCCTGGCTGAAAGATTGGCGAACTTGTAGTGTGTAATTAATCCCGGCTAGTCTTTCCTTTTAGGGATTGAAGGAAGATTTGATAAAAAGCAGTGGGAGCCATCCTGATTAGATAAAATAATAACCAATCTATTCTTGCAAGAGCGCACGCTGAGTGTTTTCTTCTCTCTCTCTCCTGGTAGCGACCATGTCACGCCTTAATCAAGATAATAATACGGATTATTGACCGAACCCGCTTGTTATACTGAGCTGGGGAACGTTGGTCCCGCTCCAACTTATAATTGTTATAAGATAGAGCAGGAAATTGGGGAATACCAGATTTCCTGTACCGCCCAAACGAAGAGAGTGCATGCTGATGCATCATCTTCGGGTTTGTTCATTATACAGAACTGTTTCTCAGTATCCTCTGAATCGTTGGTATATGATACCGGATCAGGATCCCAGATATGTAAGATGTTACATAGGGCTACAAAAGGATAGAAAAACTGAGAACGGGTGATAGGTTTCATGAGGCAGAAAACGGGGCAAGAGTTGCAGCCAAGTCTGTCGGTCACTGTCACCCTGTATTACCGATACATTGATTCTGAACGAATGTTATTAGATACCGAACCTGATATACAAAATCATATCAGTTTCTTTATTAGTAAAGAAAGGATATAATTTTGTATTGTTGGATAATGTTTTGAACATTTCCTATATCAAAAGTTGATCGGTTCAGGCACGTTATCTAAAAGCATTGATGTTCTAAATCAAACTACAGTTCTTAGTATATGGAACACACACAAGAGGAAAAGTTCAGAAATGAACGAATTCTTCTTGAGGTATTGTAGACTAGGTCAGATCAATGCGACTCGACTGGCTAGAGTTACATAAAGATGCATATTTAAATTAGTTTGAACTTACATCTTGTGAAACTCGCCAGTCATGTCACAAAGATAAGATGACCATAGCTCCGTTTACTGGAAACAGAGAAAGAGTTAGTGAACTCTTGGGATGTTACATGTTGATGTATGCAGGTCCCCAGTCTACAAATGCCAGGACTGATTCTTTATACTTCATTACGTTCTCTGATGATCTTTCGAGATTCAGACCTATGTTCCTGTTGAAACACAAGTCCGAACCTTTTCAGATATTCACAGAATATAAGTTAGAAGTTGAGAACCAAAATACGGGTATAAGTATTATGTCCTATGATGAGATCAAGGAGGAGAATACTTGAGCACGGAAATTCTGGATTATTCTAAAGGAGAATGAGATTCTCTCTCAGCATTACTCCTCTGTATACACCATAGCACGATGGTATATCGGGGCGGAGCAATCACACCCTATATGATATGGTGTGCTCTATGATGAGTACTACTGAGTTACCTATTTCCTTTTGGGAGTTATGCACTTGAGAAGCTGCATACCTATTGAATAGGGTTCCAATCAAATCAGTTGCCTACCACTTCATATGTGATATGGAAAGGGAAGAGCCCATCTCTTAAGATAGCTAAGATTTGGGGTTGTCCGGCCTATGTCTAAAAGCAAAATCCGGACAAGCTCGAGGCAAGGTCTGTAATATAGAACTGGAAAGGTTCCAGCTATACAAAATACAGCAGATAACTTGGTAGAACCAAAGGATTCAGTAGATTCCAACGAACCTCGGCCTCTCCGCCGATCTAGTAGGCTTCCTTACCCACCTGAGAGATACTTCGGTTTCTCTATGACAGTGGGAGCGAGGATTACATCATGAGATGATAACCCAACTAGTTTCGAGCTGGCCATCAGGAGTGAGACTCTGTGAGAATGGCTGGATGTTTATCGATCTGAGATGGAATCCTTATACACCAACAAAGTATGGACTTTAGTTGCTATATCTGAAGGGTTAAATCCCCATCAGGAGCAAGTATATCTTGAGAAGATTACTTGGTATACATGGAAAAGTTGAGACTTTCAAAGCTAGACTTGTTAAAAGTTTTCGTCATCGACCAGGCGTAGATAATGATGAAACCTTTTCTAAGTAGCTATGCTTAAGTCCATCCAGATCCTACTTGCCACGGCTACATACCATGACTACGATATCTGGTGGTTGGGTGTCATTACTGCTTTTCTAAATGATGTTTTAGAAGAGTGCGTCTATAAGTACACAACCAGAGGGCTTCGTAAACAGTGGGAGCAGCGGAAACGTGTGCAAGATGTTTTATCTGATAAAGCAGGCATCGCGGAGTTGGAACGTCTATTTTGATGTGTATTGTCAAGGAAGTTGACATCATCAAAATGGTAGATGAACCTTGTATATACAAAAAGGTAGTAGGGAATATGGTGGTGATCCTCGTAGAGTACGTGGATGACATACTCTTGATAAGAAAGGAGTTTCTTATGCTACGCTCGATCAATCTCCGTTTATCATAAAGATTCTCCGTGTAGGATCAAAATGATACCTCCTAAATCCTGAGTTTTGGATCTATGAGATAGATTTAATTGGATATTAGGATACTCACTAGTTGTAGTGAGATGGTATCAATCGATCCTGGGGAGAATCACTGGAAGGGTTCCGGGGTGATAAAGACGACAGAATGTCAGTCGCAGGCATTGTCTTTACCCTAAGTAAAGGGACGGTATGTTGGAAGAGTTCCAAGCTAGATACCGTGACATACTAGACGATAAAGGCTTGATACATCGCTATTTAAGATGCAACCAAAGAGGATGTTTTGATGTATAATGGTTCATGAGATGAACTATGTTCCTCCCATTGTGAGACAATGGAGTTGTGGCTTATGCCAAGGAACGCCTGTCCCATCAGTAATCCAGACTTATTCTAAGGCAGTATCACCAGATCATGGAGATGGTTGATCTCCAGGTTGATCGAGGCAAGGAGAGCAGACTTAGAGGATAACGCTGCGGATCCACTCACGAAGGCCTATTCCCAGAGAGAGACTTTTATGGGATGGTTGAGTATGAGATACTACAACCACTGCTACAGATGGCCCTAGTGCAAGTGGGAGATTGTTAGTTATATGTATGCCCTAGAGGCCATTACTGTACATTGGATGTATATTGTAGTGGATGCTGGAACATATATAGGGAGGACTTTCTTGCTCGACATGATAGTATGCTATCTGGTTACTCTTTACCTTAACGTGTACACTGATTGTCTCTTTGTTACATGTTGGTAAAGCCCTTAGGATGTGTACTTGACTACCTGGACTATGATGCGGATCATACTAGTGGGGACATGGTAGTCCATAAGTACATCCTTCAAAGTCCCTAGTCGTGGGTGTATCGAGATGGGGCATCGATATACCAGAGTAGAGTAGCGTGTACCTTCTCGACCCATACAGATGGGCGATGGATGATCCCATATCCATTGGTGTTTGACATCGGAGATGATATACGGGTGCTCAGTAGAGACTGGGTACACTGGATGGACTCGCCGAGAACTCCCAGATGGTATTATACCTCACGTCAGATGGCAGTTCTCTGGTGACACTGGTACAGAGTAGTCTGTTGACCCGAGATCGTAATAGAGTCTTGTGTGGTTCCCACTGTGCTTTGATTTCCATCTTACCACGTCCAAGAGGGCGTGCAAAACGGTGGTTTTTGGGTATAGTCCCGAGTCACATGGAGGCAATGAGCGATAGGAGGGGATTCGTTTCTCCCGGTATAGGGGGTTGATGTTGCGCTGTGTTCGATTGGCTATAACAGGAAATCCCTGGCCAGGGTTGCTGAGATTTACTGGTAAGTGTTACCAGTAGTTTTTCGAACAGTTATAGACCTCATATCGACAAGACTTATCGAGCTATTTGGGTCTGACGTTTACCACCCCTAGGCAAGATATGCGACATATCAGACGATCAGACCAGACTGTACGGTAGTGTTACTGGTCGGATTCACTGGAGTGTGAGCGGGCTTGCTCGTCGATCTTCAGATCGCTCAATACCCGGGTGGCCGTTACGTTTAGCAGACAGCTTGGGGCTTGTGGGTGTTTGATATGATCATCATCTGCTGCCGGCGTATTGACGAGTCTTTAGAGTCCTACACAGAGGTTTCCTGGCTCAAGCGAAACGAAATAGGAGCGCATATGAGATATGTGCGGGACCGAGAATAATACCAGTATGTGATACTGTATTTGATTCTCGCGATGTGACATTGATCGGTTATATCCGATATAGCCGGGTTATCGGATCAAGTGTTGATTCGATAAGTTGTTACTAAAGATACCAGTCGGTTTTGTGCGACATGACCGGATCATAGAATCAAGTGTTGATTTAATGATTTAATGCATAATTATATATTTGATATATTACTTTGCATTAACTAGTATCGGTTCACTTTAAAATGGATTTTCTCACTCGGGTGTGCGCATTGCATATGCGATATGATTTTGTGCACTTGCTTGTATCATGTTTGATGATGCATGCCTAACTTGGTTAAGTGTAAAGAATGAACCATGGTAATGAATGGGTTAGGGTTTTGATTTTTATTTATTCATTTATCTTTCTTATTTATTCTTTTTGGAAAAAGGAAAAAGAAAGATAAATGGTGGCTTTTTTGGATTTAGTTGAAGTTTCTTGAACTTTGACTAAGTCTTCATTCTTATCCTATACTTAACCCTAACCATTTTAACTAACCTAAGTTAATTCTCTACACTTAACTAGAGTTAAAAGTATGATAAGAATTGTTTTCTTTTCTATTTTTAATTAATCTTATCATAATATTCTTCTTCTTCTTCCATTCTTCAAGTGAAGAAAAAGCAAGCTCCATCAATGGTGATTGATGGAAACAAGTGAGAAATCCAAAACTAAAGCTTACCCACTTCCTATTTCTTCATCCTCTACCTCTTGCCAAGTAGTAGAGTGTGTTTACTTCACAAGTTTCTTGACTTGGTGAAGTCGGAGCTTGATTTGGCGATGCCCCGACGTAGATCATCTTCGGCATGGACATCGACGACCTAGCTTGCCCATTCTCCGACGAAGCCGACTCTAGAGCCCGGGATGGATTTTGGACAGCGAAGGCACTTCGCTGCGGAGCTATGGAGGTGGACAAATTGATCTACAAAGGTTGTAATTCCGTATTCTCATTAGTTAAGTGTTAACTAGTTTTGTTTCGCCTAGATTTCTAGTAAACGATCCGTACATTAGGGTTTCCCGGCACTAGAATTTTTGAAATTGGCATGATCGATGCCTTGTGAGACCTCACTAGAGTGCCTAGGAACCCTACACAAGGGTCTACGAGGCATCAACCATGCCCGATTAAAAATTTAGCCGTGCCGAACAACCCGAATACGGAACTTTAAACTAGAGATTAGGCGAAAACTATCATGTTGACAACTTTAACACTAAGTGAGAGGGATTACAACCTTTGTAGATCCGGTCCTTCACTTCATATGCTCCGTGTTGTGGTCCCTTCGCTTCGATCATCGGGATCCGGACTCTCGAGAGGTTCCATGAAGAGAAAGATGCAACCTTTGCTTCCGATCTTCGATACTAAGATGATCTACCTTGAAGTTTCTTTGACACAAGCTAACACTCATGAAATGATGTGAACACCCTCATCTAAATAGCAAGGGAAGATGAGGATGATGAAGTAGGATTTTTGCTCTCTTTATTTATCTTTTTCTCATATTTTTCCATCACAAAAATCAAAGCAAAAACCATTTCAAGCAAAGAAGAAGAAGGAAGAAGATGATGAACAATATTAGAATTCTTTTGTGATGAATAGGAAAAGAATAATATGATAGAATTATGCAACCATGGTCCAGTGAACCTTTGTAGAGAATTAACTAGGGTTAGGGTTTGGGTTGGGTTAAAGCATGAGTCACATGAAAAAATCTTTATCGTGACAAAACCAAAACCTTCTAGAATGATCTAGAAAGCTTAACCCTAATCCAAACCCTAATCATGTTTAAACTCCACTAAACTTGTTGCATTAGTTATCATATCATGTTACAATATTATATATCACATTTATAATATTTATCGTAACAAAATAAAATAATACATTTAACATATATCACATATATATCAATGTATTACCCGAGTGAGAAAAAGAATCTTTTAGTGAGAAAATATTAGTTAATGTAATTTAATATATCATATATATTATTATACATTAAATTATCGAATCAACACTTAATTCGACAATCCGGCTATATCGCATATAACCGACTAATATTTATCCGTACCGATTCATCGAATCAACACTTGATCCGATGACCCGGCTGATATCAAATATCGCGAGAATATAATACGGTATCACATATCGCATTATCCTCTGTCCCGCACATATCACATATATGCTCCTACTCCGTTTTGCCTGA
This sequence comes from Agapanthus africanus, assembly GCA_030015575.1. Taxonomy (NCBI): domain Eukaryota; kingdom Viridiplantae; phylum Streptophyta; class Magnoliopsida; order Asparagales; family Amaryllidaceae; genus Agapanthus; species Agapanthus africanus. The sequence goes on from CM057339.1 coordinate 562,985,595, forward strand.
GTCAAGAAACCTCTGTGTAGGACTCTAAAGAATCGTCAATATGCCGGCAGTAGGTGATGATCATATCAAACACCCACAAGCTGCAAGCGGTCAGCTAAACGTAACAGCTACCCAGGTATTGAGCGCTCAGAATATCAACAAGCAAGTATGTACATTCTCCTGTGAATCCAAACAGTAACACTACCGTACAGTCCGGTCTCGTCATCTGATATGTCGCATATCTCTCCTAGGGGTGGTAAACGTCAGACCCCGGTAGCTTGATAAGTCGTGTCGATTTGAGGTCTATAACAGTTCGAGAAACTACTGATAACACTTACCAGTAAATCTCAGCAACCCTGGCCAGGGATTTCCGGTTATAGCCAATCGAACACAGCACAACATCAACTCCCTATACCGGGAGAGACGAATCCCCTCCTATCGCTCATTGCCTCCATGTGATTCGGGACTGTACCCAAAAGCCACCTTTTAGCACGCCCTCTTGGACGTGGTATGATGGAAATCAAAGCACAGTAGGAATCACACAAGACTCTATGACGATCTCGGGTCGACAGACTACTATGTACCAGTGTCACCGGAGAACTGCCATCTGACGTATGGTATAATACCATCTGGGAGTTATCGGCGAGTCCGTCCAGTGTACCCAGTCTCCACTGAGCACCCGTACACCATCCTTGATGTCAAACACCGATGGATATGGGATCATCCATCGCCCATCATATGGGTCAAGATGCGTATACGCTAGTCTACACTGGTGCATCGATGCCCTGTCTCCATACACCCACGACTAGGAACAATTATAGGATGTACTCGTCGACTACCGTGGCCCCACTAGTATGATCTCATCATATCCCAGTAGTCGAGTACACATCCTAAGGGCTTTATCAACATGTAATATAGAGACAATCAGAGTACATGTTAAGATAAAGTACAACCAGATAGCATACTATCATGTCGATCAAGAAAGTCCTCACTATATATGTCCTAGCATCCACTACAATATACATCGTATGTACAGTAATGGCCTCTAGGGATACATATAACTAACAGTTAGTGAGTTGGCGTATCTTTTGAGCAGCGTTGATTCGAGCACGCTTCTAGTTTCCTGCACAGACTTCAAAACACGGGTTTCGACATATAGAAATATTGCGATGCCATGCAATGCAGTAAATTTCCCTAGAAATGCCGGTTTTAAGGTCTAATACATGTAATCTGATAATCTGTGATAGATTTGCTAATATGTGAAATACGGATACCGAACACTTCTATATGAATGCAAATGATGAGGAAATTGCCGGCTCAAATATGCAATATTTTCGACTAATCAGTAATGAACAAACCCGAAGAAGATGCATCATCATGTCTTTTCTATGTTTGGGAGGAACGAGAATCCTGGTAATCCCCTATTTCATGCTCGGTCTTATAACAATTATAAGTTGGAGCGAGACCAACGTTACCCAGCTCAGTATAACAAGCGGGTTCGCTCAATACATCCATATTATTATCTTGATTAAGGCGTGACATGGTCGCACCAGGAGAGAGAGAGAAGAAAACACTCTGCGTGCGATCTTGCAAAATTAGATTGCTTATTATTTTATCTAATCAGGATGGCTCCCACTGTTTTAGTCAAATCTTCCTTCAAACGCAAAAAGGTAAGACTAGCCGGAATTAATTACACCGTACAAGTTCGCCAATTTTTCGGCCACGCTAATGTCGGTACTTTGAGGGAGGTTCTCTGTGCTTTTGCATGGACCTAATTAAAATAAACTTCGTTTTCCCAGGGGCTTAACCCGTTAACACCGTTCTAGATACCTACTTTATCGGCTAATTGTCATGTGTAAAACTCTCCCAGGAGTAACTCTTATTCGTAGTGGGTATCGGGATCCAACTATCTCATAGAAGGTATGCAATCTCATTGAAAATTTAAACACTTGAAATTCCCGATAATATTTTGCCCCGAGCGATCTATGACCTTGACAAGGTCAACAAACTATAGACCGCAAGTCATGTTCAACCCGTCATTTTCTGATTGAATTAAACCCACCCGCATGACCCTTGACAAGGTCAACAAGGTCGCACGACTACCCTAATCCAATCTCATCATATGCTGGCAGATAAGTACTAATCAGCTACCGCACACTACGCCTTGACAAGGTCAACAAACGCAGTATGAATACTAACTATTACTTATCTGAAATGACGGAGGGCTACGACAGGTTTTTAAGAAAACCTTTTGTGTAATGAACTTGATATCATTGTACAATCAAATGATTTAAATGGAGTGTTTTTTATGCTTTTGCTAGTTTCGCTAAAGAGGTCACTCCCGGTAAAGGGATCTCGGCTCTTTCCTCGTCGAATGAGGTGCAGGATATTGACAATACCACTATGCAAAGCAAGAACTAGAAAAGCAGCTAAAAAACGAAACCAAGGGTTGTAGTATCTGCCAGATATTGCTAAAGAGGTCACTCCCGGTGAAGGGATCTCGGCCCTTTCCTTATCGAATAAGGTGCATGATATTCTACAAGGAATACCGCTATGCAAAGCAAGAACTAGAGCTACCTGTTTTTGAAATTTCGATTCCATAACATCTTTAGGTTTATTTTTTTCATTAATCTCATTAATGAATGTCCCATCATTTAAGTTACCTAAGCATCACAGATAAATACAACGTACGCTTATGCCATCCGCATTCGCCTCGATGTCCCGTCAAGCACCATTAGGTTAGGTAACTAACGGCAGAGCGGGGCAGGGCTAGCGCGGGTGTAAAACATAAGCAACGTCTATATAATATATCACATATACTAAATACAGTATCTATCTCATTATATAAAGTGATCACATCACAGAATATCGCAGCAAAAATCAACATATGAAATATTGGATATACTAGTATTTCCGGGTTTTAAATTAAGCCTGTATAAAACATGGATTCCACGGTCGTGATGAATAGCCAAACCCACATCCCTATAACCCAACGAAAACGTCAAGCAACCCTACCAATTCAAGAGTTAGGAGACCCGGTCTCGACGCCTCGAGATGGTCTCCCACTGGACTCTAGAACACGGTTACTTGTGCTCCCCTCCTTGGGTCTATCCTAATGCATAAAAGTAAATAATATACATCAACGGTGACAACTTCCTCAACCCGGAAGTGCCCCAATTAATGAATATTACATACAAGTTTTTACATGAATGAAAATGAAAAACTCTCATCTCACATAAAAAAAACTCGGCTATTCAAACACGACGGTCCAATATAATATATCACAGCAATACATAACATCACATGTCATCAACGTAAGTAAATATGCGTATCCCAATTGTCGTTGACGTATAGCAACGAAACCGGCGATACACCACATATTACACTTACGGTCCCAGAAAAGAAAGTGAAAACTATAACAATTGGAATCTGCAACCACCATAGACATCATAAACCCGAAATATCTCATATTCCGGATTCCATGCCTAACCAAATGAATTCCTTAGACATCGCATGCCTAACAATTATAAACCCCGCATTTTAGTCTCGATATCGAAAACACTTTTCAATAACATGTCGGGTAATTCAACAAGATTCACGACATCCTGATCGAATGCTCGTCGGAAACTTTAGTAGACGACCGCACCCCCGATACCGTCGACGAAGTACACTTAGGTCGAACACCGCGACCGCGAGCACCCGGACGGATGCTTTTGGCAACGGGGTTCTCCAACAGTCACTTGGTCGGGGCTATGGGGCGTGGTTATCTAGTAAGGTTACCCGACGAGTATCCGCGTATGCTACGTGATTGCGACAGACTTTTGATCACATCAAAATCCCATGGCAACCGATAAATTGAGACTAAATTGCTTGATTTATAAAATTAAAATTAGTGTGGATTCCAAGTATTATATCTCATCAAATGATATCCGGATGACGTTAAATATTTCGATCGATTCATCAAAGTCCCACAATTCCCCGAGAGCTCAACACTTGAGCACATTTTAAAAATACCCAGAATATGCCACAGTACCTATGAACCTACCGTAGAAGGGCAGACCCAAGCCTTATTAATAGCACTGCGGAACTGCCGCAAACCCTAAGGTTCGAAAATGGTTCCATGGTCATTATGTCGCGTTAGGGTTTCATTCTTTTAGAGGGTTCACAGAATTACTTGCTTGTTTTTCCGAATACGTTAAACTTGGAAAAATAGGTTTTTGACATTCGTTCGAACTTTTTAACTTCGCCTAGACAACATGCGAATACCCAAAACAATGTTAAAACTATGAATATGAAACACTCTGAATTGCCTATACAGTAAGGTCACATCACATGTAAACTTAGAAAAAACTGTTAGTTATGTATATGCCCTAGAGGCCATTGTTGTACATATGATGTATATTATAATGGATGCTTGGTTATATATAGATGACTTTCTTGCTCGTCATGATAGTATGCTATTTGGTTTCACTTTATCTTAATATGTTGACATGTATTGGTTTACTGTTTTACTCTCACATGTTGATAAAGCCCTTAGGATCTGTACTCGACTACTGGGACTATGATGAGATCATACTAGTGGGGCCACGGTAGTCGATGAGTACATCCTATAACTGTTCCTAGTCGAGGGTATATCGAGACAGGGCATCGATACACCAGAGTAGACTAGCGTATACGCATCTTGACCCATATGATGGGCGATGGATGATCCCATATCCATCGGTGTTTGACATCAGAGATGGTGTACGGGTGCTCAGTGGAGACTGGGTACACTGGACGGACTCGCCGAGAACTCCCAGATGGTGATATACCACACGTCAGATGGCAGTTCTCTGGTGACACTGGTACAGGGTAGTCTGTAGACCCGAGATCATCATGGAGTCTTGTGTGATTCCCACTGTGCTTTGATTTCCACCTTACCACGTCCAAGAGGGCGTGCAAAACGGTGGCTTTTGGGTACAGTCCCGAATCACATGGAGGCAATGAGCGATAGGAGGGGATTCGTCTCTCCCGGTATAGGGAGTTGATGTTGTGCTGTGTTCGATTGGCTATAACTGGAAGTCCCTGGCCAGGGCTGATATAGAGATTTACTGGTAAGTGTTACTAGTAGTTTCTCGACCCGTTTTGAGCCATACATCGACACGACTTATCGGTTACTGGGGTCTGACGTATACCACCCCTAGACTTGATATGCGACATATCAGACGAACAGACCGGACTGTACGGGAGTGTTACTGATCGGATTCACAGGAGAACGCACAGGCTAGCTTGTTGATCTTCTGATCGCTCAATACCTGGGTGGCTGTTACGTTTAGCTGACCGCTTGCATCTTGTGGGTGTTTGATATGATCATCACCTGCTACTGGCGTATTGACGATTCTTTAGAGTCCTACACAGAGTTTTCTTGGCTCAGGCGAAACAGAGTAGAGGCACATATGTGATATGTGCAGGACCGAGAATAATGCGATATGGGATACCGTATTATATTCTCGCGATATTTAGATATGAACCGAGACATCGGATCAAGTGTTGATTCGATAAATCCGTACATGATATATTAGTCGGTTATATTCGATATAGCCGGATCGTCGGATCAAGTGTTGATTCGATGATTTAATATATATATAATAGTATATATGATATATTATTATATTAACTAATATTGGCTTGCTTTATTATTTCATTTTCTCACTGGATGATACATTGATATATATGCGATATATGTTAATTGTATTATTTTCTTTTGTTGCAAATATATAATATATATGTGATATATATTATTGTGACATGATATAATTAATTGTTAAACATGTTTAAGGATGATAAATTGAGGTTAGGGTTTGATTAGGGTTAGATGCTTCAAGTTCCTTCTAGAAGCATTTTTCTTTTGTCATTGCAAAGATATTTTGGATGACACTTTCTTTAACTCAACCAAACCCTAACTCTAGTTGTTTCTCTACACATTCTCATCCAATCATCCTTGACCATGGTTAATAATCAATCATATAGGTTTTATTCTATTCATCACAAAAGAAAGATAATTCATTATCTTTTCATTATCATCTTCTTCCTTCTTCAAGAAAGCTTGCTAGTTTTTCTTTAAGTGATGAAATAAAATGAGAAAATGATTTAAAAAGAAAGCAAAATTACTACTCTCTCATCCTCATCTCATCTAGCCCATGGGATTAGTGTGTTCTTCTCTTTTGAGTGAGAAAGCTTGAGTCGTAGCAACTTCAAGATAGATCATCGGAGATTTGGAATACTTCGAGCTAGCATGGATCGTTCGAGTCGTGGAGCCTCTCATGAGTCCGGGAGATCGTGGATCGCGACAAAGGGACTTCTACTCGGAGCTTGTGAAGTGAAGGAGCGGACTACAAAGGTTGTAATCCCTCACACTTAGATAATAGTTATCATCTTGCATATTAAACCCTAATAATCTAGCAAAGATCCCGGCTTTGGGTTGTTCGGCACGTCTAAAATTTAATCCGGGCATGTTTGATGCCTTATGAACCTTCACAAGAGTGCCTAGGAACCCTACAAAAACAAACAACACCTGAAACACCAAAACCCAGAGACTGGAACACATTAAAAATTTGAAGCAAAACTTCCTGAACTGGGCCAAGGAGGCCGGATTTTGTGAGGTGGTGGCCGGCCATATTTAGCTCAAATTGCTTCAAATTTCTTCCATGTTCATGTTGCATACCATACAACATTCTGTCGTTGTTTAAAATTTTTTTTGAAGACCTTTTAAAATCAACAGAAACTAAGTTCAAGTGTTTCATGTTTCGGAGTCGTTTCGGTTTCGTAATCTAACAAACTTCGTCTAATTTTCTAGCTTGGATCTGATACCACTGCAGGGTTGTCTAGCACGGCAGCAAGGTTTCGGGAAGCATCGTCCATGCAAATTTCAAAAATTTGCCGTTCTAGCTAACCCTAACCCTAGAATCGTTACTAGAAAATGCAACGAAACAATATGCAAACAACTTCGCAAATAAGTGAACAAGGAATACAACCTTTGTAGACTGGTCCTTCACTTCAATAGCTCCGTGTAGTCGTCCCTTCACCGCGATCCATGAACTCCCGGACTCTTAAGAGGCTCCACATGATGTACGGAACAAGCTTGCCTGAAGTCTTCGAGGCCGAAGATGATCTACGTCGATGAGACACTAACCCAAGCTACCTTTTCACTAATTGTAGAATTAGTGAAGCAAACACCCTAAACTAAATGGCTAGTAGTAGAGGATGATGAAGTAGGAATTTTTCTCATTTTAGAAATAATTTTCTCACTATTTTTCTATCATCTCCATTGAAGCTAGAAAGCTTTGAGGAAGAAGATGAAGAAAACTCTCATGAAAATAATCATCAAGTAGAGAATGGGAACCATGGGTGAGTTAACATCATATGCTAACCCTTGTAGAGATATAACCATGGCTAAGTCTAATGGTTGGGTTTATAAATATCTTTACTAAAACAAAACTTGTGGGCTTAGTCAATGGTTAGCAAAGCTTCTACAAGTTTCTAGCCATGACCAAGTGCAACCAATTTTTGAATTACTTAAGAAATTAAAAACCCTAGATTATCACTTAGCATTGTGTAAGTCATACACCCCCCATGAATCATATATTATCAAGCATGACACAAAATTTTGTACACTAATATATATATATATATATCACATATATACACATGCACAAATCAAGTGAGAAAAGAAATCTTAAGTGAATGAATATTATTTAATGTAACTTAATATATCAAATATATATAATTATACATTAAATTATTAAATCAACACTTGATTTAATAATCCAGCTATATTACATATAACCTACTAATTTCATGTGTATCATCTTATCGAATCTACACTTGATTCGATAATCCAGTTATATCACATAACACCGACCGATAACAAAAATCGCGAGAATAAAATATGGTATCACATACAGTATTAATATCGGTTCCGCACATATCACATATGTGCTCCTACTTCGTTTTGGTTGATCCAGGAAACCTTTGTGTAGGACACTAAAGACACGTCAATACACCGGCAGTAGGTGTTGATCATATCAAACACCCACAAGCTGCAAGCAGTCTGCTAAACGTAACGGCCACCCGGGTATTGAGCTATCAAAAGATCAACAAGCATGCTTGCTCATACTCCTGCGAATACAATCTGTAACACTACCGTACAGTCCGGTCTCTCCGTCTGATATGTCGCATATCTCGTCTAGGGGTGGTAAACTTCAGACCCAAGTAACTCGATAAGTCGTGCCGATATGAGGCTCATAACGCGTCGAGAAACTACTGATAACACTTACCAGTATATCTCTGAATCATTCCTGGCCAGGAACTTCCTGTTATAGCCAATCGAGTACAACACACATCAACTCCCTATATCCGGAGAGACGAATCCCCTCCTATCGCTCATTGCCTCCATGTGACTCGGTACTATACCTAAAAACCACCTTTTTCACGATCTCTTGACCGTGGTATGGTGGAAATCAAAGCACAGTGGGAATCACACAAGACTCTATGACGATCTCGGTTCGACAGACTAACATGTACCACTGTCACCAGAGAACTGCCATCTGACAATAGGTATAATACCATCTAGGAGTTCTCGGCGAGTTCGTCCAGTGTACCTAGTCTCCACTGAGCACACATATACCATCTCTGATGTCAAACACCAATGGATATGGGATCATCCATCGCCCATCTATATGGGTCAAGAAGCTATACGCTAGTCTACTCTTGTATATCGATGCCCTGTCTCGATACACACACGACTAGGAACATTTGTAGGATGTACTTACCGACTACTCTTTCCCCACTAGTATGATCTGCATCGTAATCCTGGTAGTGAAGTACTCATCCTAAGGACTTTATCAACATGTAATAGAGAGACAATAAGTGTACATTTTAAGATAAAGAGCAACCAGATAGCATTCTATCATGTCGAGCAAGAAAGTCCTCCCTATATATGTCCAAGCATCCACTACAATATAAATCATATGTACAGTAATGGCCTCTAGGGCATATATATAACTAACACTTTGGACAAGTTCACTTGTTGTTTTTCTGTTCGCTCAATACCTGGGTAGCCGTTACGTGCAGCTAGTACCGCTGATGGTTTGTGGGTATCTGATATGATCACTACCTACTGCTAGCGTATTAACGAGTCTCAGAGTCCCATATAGGGGTTTCTGAGCTCGGGCGAAACGAAGCGGGGCACATATGGAGATATGTGCGCGGGCTTGATTAATATGAGTATATGACACTGTCTTTTAATCCGGCGTTTTCTATTAGTCGGGTTATATGTGATATGACCGAATTATTAAATCATGTGTTGATTTTATAGATGACTAATTGCTTATTAGTAATTCCTTTCTTTATATATATATATATATATATATATATATATATATATATATAGAGAGAGAGAGAGAGAGAGACACACATGTATGCATGTATGATGGTGGATGATACATTGGACATGGCTATACTAGACTCACATGGAAATATATTAGATGTTTTATTGATTTTGAGTAAATGGAAAATTGAATAATGATATCATGGTTCTACACTCTTCTTAAAAAATCCTACTAACCATGGTTCATTATTTAATCCTCCACTAACTCACTCTAAAAAATATCTAAGATATTTTCTATGGCTCATATTTATTGTGTGAGTGTGACTTTCACTCTCATATATGATTATTATCTCAAGCTTAGCCATTTCTTCATCTTCTTCATATAGCTCTCTACCTTTTTCTAGTGAGTATAAGAGAAAGAAAAAGAAAGTATTTTTAGTGAGATATAACCTACTTCATCAATCTATATTAGTCTAGCTTATTTGTATAGGTTGTTTGCCTCACTTCTACTTAGTAAAGTGAAGTAAGAGCTTGAGTGTAAGGAACTCCGTGGTGGATCATCGTGGATTTCTAAGGCTACAGAAGGAATTGTTCTTAGCTTCGAGTGGAGACAAAGAGCCTAAGGACTACTACACGGAGCTATAGAAGAGAAGGAGTGGTCTACAAAGGTTGTAGTTCTCTTTCTCTTAGTGTTAGACACTACTTTGTATATGATACTTACCCTAATCTCTAGTTCGATTCATGGCTTGTGTGCTTTGGCTATCTAAAATTTTAAAATACACCATATGTTGTTGTTTAAACCCTAGTAGAGATACAAAAACACACCAACATGCCCCTCCATTGAGGGTAAAGACAAAACCTAAGACCGACTTATTGTCGTCCTTATCTCTTTAGAAGCTCGAATTGGTAAAGGACTACACCGGGAGATCACCGTTACCACAAACCAAGAAGATTTCTTTAGTCCTTCTCAAGTACTTAAGAATGTTCTTCACAGCTGTCCAGTGTTACTTCCCAGGATCTGATTGATACCTACTGTCACGACCCAAATATGGCACGTGACCGACACTTAAAACACGGAATCTAAGAAAGCCGAAACCCAGAATCTAAACCCTTTTTGAAAATATTGGAGGTGAGGTTTAAATAATCATCCGATAAAATCAATTTAAAATAACATCTAAATTTAACTAAGTATGTTGAAAAGCATTTATGACGTTTTGAAACTTGACATCACCTCCTTTGCATTTTTATAAAAACCCGACACAACATAATGAAATAGCAACCCAACGGAAGCTAGTCTCCACGTCCAAACGATGGAGCAACTAAACAATCTAAAGCAGAAGTCGACTCCAAAGAGTATGATAACTCAAGACACAACTCTAATCCCCGCTTCTAAGTCCATAGTTGTCACGACCAGAAATTGGCACGTGACGACCCTAATACTACGCAACGCCTAAAGACGTAACGCAGTAAAAGAAAGCCAAAACCCAGAAATCTAAACCATTAAAAGACAAGAAAAGATAATAAGAGTTTTTTTGAAACATTTGAATTCACAACCCAAATTCTTTAAAAGTCCAATTTTCTTTCTTTAAAATTTTGGCAGCACCCCCTTTGTAAAAACTAACACCAAAAATGGATACAACATAAATATGAAAAAAGCAACCCCAAACGGGAGCAAATACACGTCCAACGGCGGAAAACAATCACCACAACAAATATACGACGCCGTAGCGAAGAAATAAAAGACAATAGAAAGGAAACTGTATAAAACACAACAAATCCACAATAATATACAATATCGTCCTCACCAAGTCTCTAAGTCACCAAAATAACAGTAGATGGAGAGTATAAGGATACATCAATATACAATACAAAATACAGATAACCACCAAAACCCACCTAAGCAAAATAGCACACTGTGAGCCGATGCGGTATCTGTAGCAAAAGATGATAGATGAATAGCCTGCCTCGACTACTCTGGGGAAACACCCTGGAAAACAACTGTGGCACAACGGGGGTGAGTTGCCAACTCGTGAATAGTAATTAACATATGCAGGTAATCGCAAGTATGCACGTATAGCGTGAATCTAAGCTATGCAATTAACGGTAATAACAGGTTATATGAATGCAGAATAATGGAAAGTACACTAGCAGGTACAACAAATATATGAAGCGATAATGATATGATAATCAGTATGCAATAATGATGTGAGAATGTAGATATGCAACAATCATGAAGGGTACACTAACAGGTACTACTAATACATGAAACAGTGCAAAAACAGATAAATGTGAGGTATGGAGTGAAATATGTCATTCCCACGGAATCCTAACATCGTGGTAGGATCACCATCCATCAAGACAATCCAAATCCAGTCCCTTAAATCAGCCCCCAATTTGGGCTCTCATATCACATAAATCTCACATCTCCTCAATGTACCATATCGAATAAATCCCCTATATCCCGAATGTCAAAATCAAGCGAGTCTCGTATATATCCAATATCCAATCTCAAATGAATCACCTATATCCTAAATGTCAAATCTCAAGTAACATTCTAACATCCTAAATATGTTTGCAGAAAAAAAAAATGAGGTCAATACACATATATTAGCGTCCCACTCCACTAATATTGGTGTAAGGGTATATATAACAGCGTCCTAACCCACTGTTGTATATACACCAGTAATTAGAAATATCATGAAAACCAATGTGCCAAGCATCGACACAGAAATACTGATGTATCAGATGCCGTCACCAAGACTAGCATCCTGATAGGTACGTATCACACGCTATCCGAAAAGCACGAGTGCCTAGCTCTGACCCTCGTCTTTTCACGTATCAATACGTACATGACTCCCAACGGTATCCCCATGATTACTGCCGAGTCATTGGTACTGTCACCGGATGGTATGGTCCCCTGCCGGGCTCATCGGAGTGGTACATCAACATCCCTTTCTTGCCCTGGGTACCTCCGGGCCCCACCATGTACCCTCTACGGCCTCGACGCCTCCTCGTAGGGGTATATATAAATCAGAACCGATAAAACTCTTGGTGGTTGCGCAAATATCATATCAACGAAACCGGGTTTTTCAAATAATGCATAATTTCATGAACTCCCGCGGTTCCCAAATCCAGAAAACATCATGAAAAATCCATATAAGAATGCGTAAATTCATGAATACTATATGTGCGACATAACTGAAATGTAAGCATATAAAAGGAAAAACCGCTAAGTAACATCAGTAAAGGTAAATATGGAACGGTAACTGATATATGTGTAACATACAGGTGTAGCAAGGTATAGGTATCTACCTATAAGAACTGATGTAGTATACCCCCTGGCTATAAGTGGAATATGTGAGTAAGGTATACCTATAGCTAAATGTCATATGTGATATGTAATGTGAATCGATGTCGCAAAGTCCCTAACCAAGCAATATAATATCTATAAGTGGTTTGTGTGTGACATGGCAATTATTGACGGTGTGTGTGCAGCATACAATCCGTGCTCGTGCAACATGAACCGTCAATAATATGTGCAGTGTCCTACGGCTACTAGTCACAATACAACAGCATCTAAGTAATAGGGTGAATGCACAATTCTAAATATAACCTAGAAGAAGCAACAATTATTAACATTCCTATCCCAGACGCATAACGCCATGCGGGCGATTCCCCTGTAGATGTTAAATATACTCACCAACGCTCTAAGGTAGGTGAATCCTACCACCTGCTTCCCATTCGTTGCTGCGTCCGATGTACTCTCCTGCAAACCTGAAAATGAGACAAGGAGTACATATATAAGCAAAATATCTCGCAAAACGCGATATCGACACTAAACGAGAAACTCCCGTCGCGAACTAAACGCGCGTGTGTACGATACGGTGAAACGTGTGTATACGCGTCTAAAACTACCGTGACACGCCGCGACACGCTGGATCACAGAACCCACTCACGTATCGCGCGTATCACACAAACAAAACGAACTAGAAATACGATATATAGTCCCAGATTTTGCTACAGGTAAAATAATACAAAACTACACATGCTAAAACACTAGAAAACACTGCAGACTACCTTAGCCAAGACCCCAAGACCCAACCCCTCTTCCTGTCCGCAATTTGCGGCCAGAACCCTTAAATTTGTGGCCAGGTTTAGGAATGGGTGGCTCGTGTTCTAATGATGTGGTCTATACCTAGTGTACATGCTCCAGTCTTCTCAATTTTATCCTGAAGGGTCCTGGTCAAAAGCAGATCACAGAAAGCTACAATATCGCTTAAAAACGCTAATTTTGCACAAAATGGAAATCCTATGGTATTTTAGTGAAATCTGGGGTTAATCTCAGTTAAGGTGACCCTAATAACACTAAATTAGGTAGGGTTAACCAACATAAACATCAATTTTCCACAACCTCTCACAAATCACCATATATAGCACTAAACTCACTATTTAACACAAACCGAAGCTAATTAACACATAAGCTTAACAAGAAAGGGAATTGAGCTCAGAAATTATACCCTAATGGACCCTAGGAAGCAGGAGAAGGAGTGGAAGGAGAAGATGAGGGGTTGCTACTGCTGCTGGGGCTCCTGCTGTTGCTAATGCTGATGCTGTTGTTTCTGTTGCTGTTGCTGTTGCTGCTGCTTGCTTCTGCAGCTGCTCCTTCTTTTGTTGCTGCTTGCTTCTGCAGCTGCTCCTTCTTTTGTTGCTGCTGAAGCCTCTGCTGCTGCTGCTCTTGCTTTGTGTGTGTGTGTGAGTGTGAGAGAATGAGAGAAAAGAAAATGAGAGGGAGAAATGAGAGCAACCAACAAAAACCCCTCCCTTCTCTTTCTCTTCCCTCATTAAATGAGGCATGGCTTGAGCCATGTAGCACCATGCCCATCTCTCTCTCTCGGTCAACAATTCAAACAAATTTTTTTTAAATCCTTTTTCATTTTAAAACAAAACAACAAACCCAAAACACCTAATACAATTTTAAACTAGATTAAGGAAAAATGGTTAGCTCACCATGATTGCTAATCATGGTTTAACCCCAAATTAAAACCCTAGATAACATGCACAAGTGTGTGCAAGGCTAGGAAAATTCTAATAAAATATTCATTAAATAGGATAAAATATTTGAAAATTAATTTGGTAAACTTTTCATTAAAAACCATACATTAAAATATAATTAGCCACTAAACACATTCGAAGGTGTTACAATCTTCCCCCCTTAAAAGAAATTCGTCCCCGAATTTAAAAATATACTGCTACGCGTACCTTCAGAGAGAATATTACAACTCTCAAATCTCGCTCGCATCCTCCCAAGTGATTACCTCACTATACGGATACGTCCAAGAAAGCCGTTCACAGTTGGCAAGACCCTTGACCGACGTTTCTCCACATGCCGGACCATTAACACAAATGGCTGCCGGTGAGCGAAACGATCGCGTCCAAGCCAAATGGTCTGGTGCCAAATCATGTGTGAAAGGTCATGAAGGTATTTGCAAAGTATCGACTCAAGGAATACGGGGTGAATACTCAATAATCTGGGCGGAAGTGCCAAATTAAAGGCAACAAAACTAACTCGCTTAAAGGATCTCAGAAGAACCTAAATCTTGGGATAAGCTTCCCAAAACTCAACATGTCATTTATCGGAAAAAATCCGCAGGAATACATGATTTACCACTGCGCACTTATGTCTACGACCAACACAGTCGGCATAGGACCTATGTTTGCACAGGGCTACTATCATCCTGACCTGAAACAACCGGATCATCTCCGAAGTCTCTAGACTAGCTGGGGTCCAAAATCCTACTTACGCAGAGTCAGAAAAACAACAGACTGGTGATCGACACGATCTAATCTCTAAACCTAAAGGTTGCCAATTGGAGTGTCTCCTGATAACAGCTATCGAAGAAGAATCCTAACAATGTCGAGTGACGATCCCCAACTGCCGGCAACAATTAACACATACGCACAACTTAACAAAGAACAACTAAGCAAACTGAGTATAACCGGACAACAAGCATCCGAATGGAGTCACACCCTGACTAAACCTGGGTAGACACCACAACGAAATTCATGGAGATCTGCTCCTATTCCTACTTCGGAACGGTTAAAGGTTGCAACTCTCCAGCCGGTCTCAAATGCTCAACCAAAACACACAAAAAGACAAACACTTTGAAACGAAACCCAAAGATTCTCTTTACATCCCTGCCCACCCGTAACTATCTCATAAGTCA
Organism: Agapanthus africanus; assembly: GCA_030015575.1. NCBI lineage: Eukaryota > Viridiplantae > Streptophyta > Magnoliopsida > Asparagales > Amaryllidaceae > Agapanthus > Agapanthus africanus. The sequence goes on from CM057339.1 coordinate 563,001,165, forward strand.
CGTCAATGCTGGTGGAACTTGAATGAATACATAGGGTTGACTAATGTACATGCTCTAGGGTTTCACGTCCCTACCCGATAATCATCAGGTACACAAACGCGTCCCTAACTTAGTGTTAGTTGTATGTATGCCCTAGAGGTCAGTATTGTACAACTGATGTATATTATATTGGATGCTTGGACATATATAGAGAGGACTTTCTTGGTCGATATGAAAGTATGCTATCTGGTTGCTCTTTATCTTAACATGTATGCTTGTCTCTTGATACTGTCTTATAGTTACATGTTGGTAAAGCCCTTAGGATGTGTACTTGACTATCAGGACTATGATGCAGATCATACTAGTGGGGCCATGGTAGTCCATAAGTTCATCCTTTAATGTTCCTAGTCGTGGGTGTATCAAGACAGGGCATCGATAAACCATAGTAGACAAGCGTATACGCTTCTCGACCCATGAGATGGGCGATGGACGATCCCATATCCATTGGTGTTTGACATCAGAGATGGTATACGGATTCTCAGTGGAGACTGGGTACACTGGACGGACTCGCCGAGAACTCCCAGATGGTATTATACCTCACGTCAGATGGCAGTTCTCTAGTAACACTTGTGCAGGTTAGTCTGTAGACCCGAGATCGTCATAGAGTCTTGTGTGATTCCCACTGTGCTTTGATTTCAACCTTACCATATCCAAGAGGGCGTGCAAAATGGTGGTTTTTGGGTACAGTCCCGAGTCATATGGAGACAATGAGCGATGGGAGGGGTTTCGTCTCTCCCAGTATTGGGGGTTGATGTTGCGCTGTGCTCGATTGGCCATAACATGGAAGTCCTTGGCCAGGGCTGATTTAGAGATTTACTGGTAAGTGTTACCAGTAGTTTCTCGACCCGTTATGAGCCTCACATCGGCACGACTTATCGGTTATTGGGGTCTAACGTTTACCACCCCTAGACTTGATATGCGACATATCAGACGAGGAGACCGGACTGTACGACAAGTATTACCGTTAGGCTTTTACAGGAGTTGGAGCGGGCTTGCTTGCTGATCTTCTAATCGCTCAATACCCGGGTAGCCGTTACGTCCAGCTAGTACCGCTGACGACTTGTGGGTGCTTGATGTGATCATCACCTACTGCCTGCGTATTGACGAGTCTTTAGAGTCCTACATAGAGGTTTTACTGGCTCAGGCAAAACGAAATAGGAGAGAATATGTGATATGTGCGGGACCGAGAATAATGCGTGTATGTGATACCGTATTCTATTCTCGCAACTTTTTGTATCGGTCGGTTATATGTGATATAGCCGGGTCATCGAATCAAGTGTTGATTCGATAAGTCAATACATTGGATGTTATTTGGTTATATGAGGTATAACCGGATTATTAAGTCAAGTGTTGATTTAATAATTTAGTGTTTAATTGTATATTTGATATACTAATTTACATTAACTAACATTTGTTCACTTAAGGATTTTTCTCACATGTGTTGGAGATAGTGCCCTCATAGTCAATTATTGGATCGCAGGTACGTGATTGCAATGATTGCGGAGGACCTATCCCGGTAGGACAGTCTTACTCGAAATGATAGTATGCTATCTGGCTTGCCTTTATCAGTCGTGTACATGTTCAGGTGACTGATTGCATGTTACACTTTGATAGAGCCCTTAGGATCTTGCTTTACTACCAACTGTATGATGGCGATCATATACGTGAGAGTTGGGTAGTTTATATGCATATCCTTAATTGTGGTCCCTAGTCGTGGGAGTTTCGAGACAGGGCATCGATACTCCGGAGTAGACTAGTGTGTACAGTCGAGACCCCGACGAGGGGCGGTGGCCGGTCTCACAAGCCACTGGTGTCAGTTGGATCACCTAAGATGTATATAGGTGCTCATTGGGTTATGAGTACACCGGACAGGACTCGCCGGGAATCTGCTAGTTAGTATTATATCTATCGTCAGATAGCAGTTCCCTGGTGACATGTGTACAGGTTAGTTCATCGACCTGAGGTCGTCATTTGTCTCGTGTGAGTTCCCACTGTGCTTTGATTTCTACCCTACCACGGCTCAAAGGAGTCGTGCAAACAGGTAGCTTTTGGGTACAGTCCCGAGCCATATGGAGGCACGTGAGCGGATCGGCAGGGGATTCGTTTCTCCCGGTATTGGGGGCGAGATCGTGCTGTATCTAGGAGAGCCATTACGCAAAGCCCTCGGCCGAGGCAGGAGATTTACTGGTAGGTATTCCAGTAGTATCTCAGGGCGTTCTGGGCTACACTCCGACACGACTTATACTGCTAAAGGGGGTCTGACGTTACTAGCCCTCTAGGCGGATATGCGATACTCATTGACGAACGGACCGGACTGTATATACATTGTCACTGTTAGGCTCAGTAGGGTTTTCGGAGGAGTTCGCTCATCGGTCTCCCTTGAGTTCGCTCCTCGTCCACCCTTGAGGTCAGTCCGTGGGCAGCCGTTACGCATTGCTAGTGCCGCTGACGGTTTGTGGTTAAACCCACTGCCAGGGTGCTGACGAGTCATTAGAGTCCCCCACAGACAGTTTTCCAAGTTCGGGCGAAACGTTGTAGAGGCCGTATGGTTTTATGGCAGGGTTCGGAAAATGCACGTGCGTTTACGCACGTGTCGATTTTCGGACAGATGATACTAGTCGGCTTTGGTTTAAGCCGGATCCGAGTATTATATTGAGTAGGTATAATATCTTTGTCTCAGTTGCATTTGTATTCGGTCGTAATACAAATGCGGGTATATTTATACAGTTTCGGGGTTGTCCTGAAATTCGTTTCAGGATCACTTTTAGAAGTTGCCAGTTTCCAGTTTTCTATCAGCCGTCTTTTAACATTCGGTTAAAGACGAATTTATCTTTTCTTGAGATGAGTGTGGATTCTTCTAGAAGTTTCTAGATGAGGTGACTAGGATTAATTGGTGTTGGATTTTCATTGGTTGCTTTAAAGGTTCAATTAATGCATAATGACTCATGCTTTGTAATTAAGGCTTTTTGTTTTCCTTAAGATATTTTGTTCATAATATCTTATGCTTGTGGTCACCTCCCTCCTCCTACGGTCACCTCCCTCCATCATATAAAGAGGCCGGCCCCTCTCCCTCTCTCTACACTCTCACTTGAGGTTTCATTTCGGTTAGAAAAGATATGATAGTTTTGGGGTGTATGGAATTCACAGTTCATTTCATTCCATCACCCAATTTCCACGGCAACTTCATTAACCGATCGTCCACGGATTTGGACGAAGTGAGACAAAGTCATCTACTCATTCTCTACATCAATCTTGGTCGTCTCTTTTAGCAAACTTGACGATCGAGTTGCCTCGAGTCAGAGGCGGGAGCCCGTTTAAAGAACCGATCATGTGGTGCCACTTCGACGAGGACATCGGAGATCGACGAGATCGGAGCAGCCGCAACGGAGCGTGGGATGATGGTTGAAGAACGAAGGACTCGGATCGTTCGGTATAACATTCCTACACTCTTTACAGTTTGTTAGTTTAGCAATAATGGTAGATCCGGGTTAAAGTATACGATAGCGCCAGTTTAAAAGTTTTGTTCCGCATTTTGGCGTCTGTAGACTGCCGGGGCGCTAGCGTAGACTTACAGTGGTATCAGAGCCTAACCATTTTGCTATACTAACTTATGCTAACGTGTTCAAAACAACGATCGAACCGAAACTCAAAAACGACAAAATCCTATATTGACAGTTTCTGTTGTTTTTAAACGGTCTCAAAAATTATTTCTGGATGTCTTAAAAATCCGTGCAGGGAATTCTAAGACCCACGACAAAATTTGGGGTCGTGATCCCTCCAAGTCGCCGCGGAAGGGCGGCCAAACCCATGGTTTGGCCGCGCAACCGCGGCCACGTGGGGAGCACGTGCTCCCAAATTTTGTCAGTAGGTTCTGTTTGGGATTTTGGGGTTTTTGGTATATAAAGTTTTGGCCCAGATTTTGTTACTGTTCACCAGTAAGCTGTGGGGCCCACTTTTTGATAATTGGTCTTTGGTCGATCGAAATTTAAACACGTTAGTTTACAGTGCTTACATTATATCTCCGACCGGGAATTTCATTTGATCGGTAAACCGCGTTTAACTGCTATAGTTCTTTTAGACGGGTTTGCGAACGTGACATTCGCGTTGATGTTCTGTGTTGTGCTGTGATGTTGCGGATTTGTCGTGGTGGATAGCAGTGTGCAATGGTAGTACAGTTTGTGTTTATTTGTACATTTGATATTGCGGGGCGAGCGTCCAACTTGTGGACTGCCGTCACTGCCTGTTGTATAATATTCTTTTTGGGGCACGACCAGGTTGCGGTCGATGTACCTATTGTACTATTTTTCATTACTGTACTAGGTTTTGCCCCGAGACGGAGTGCACGGATAGCCGGGTTCGGGAAAGCAACGGGTCCGCATCTCATGGCTTTGAGAGGCAGAGGGACCCCACTTCAGAATTGGCAGACTATTCGCCGCACTCGTAGGGGGTACAGGTTGACCCAAGGAAGGGTGCCCAAGCTTACCGGATTCCGTGGAGTGCTGGGTGGTCCATTCACTATGCTGTAGGGGGGCTGCCTCGCTTCAGGTCTTGGCGGGTAACTTGCCGCACCCGTAGGGGTCTAGGTTTCATTGCACAGGCTATCCACACGACAGGGGAACGTCGAGTTTCAGCAGCGGCTCTGTGAAACTCGGGAATCCCAGATATCTGTATTGCTCTGTGATGCTTATTACTTTTCTGTAATGTTGCATATTATCACGCCTGGAGCGATTATGTATATTGGCTCATATACTATTAGATGTTGTATATGTTTTACACCCGCGCTAGTCCAGTCCCCGCTCTGTCGTTAGTTAAGTAACCTAACGGGTGATGACGGGACCCAGTGACGAATGCGGATGGCATATACGTACATTTTATTTTCGTTCTTTTCTGGTGTGATTGATTGATGGGACTGCGTTGATTCTGATCAATGCAAAGTAAAAACAAACCTGTATACAGTTGTTGGAACAATTTTAAAAAGTGTTATTGCAAAGACGTTTTCTTTTGTTATGCATAGCGGTATTCAGTGGAATATCCTGCACCTCATTCGACGGGGCAAGGGCCGATATCCCTTCACCGGGACTGACCCCTTGGACAGAAGTTTGCGTCAGAGTAATAACTTTACTATAGTTGATTACAAGTTGCTTTGCATAGAGGTATTCAGTGGAATATCCTGCACCTCATTCCACGAGGAAAGAGCCGAGATCCCTTTACCGGGAGTGACCTCTTTAGCATAAGGTTTTCGCCACTATATTTTAAAAAAGCTATCAGGTTCCTTCAGCGATATCAAGTTCACTACGCTAAAGGTTTTTCGCCAAAAACCAGCCGTAGCCCTCCGTCACTTCTTTTGGGTATTTAGTAGTATTCAAGCTATGCATTTTAGCCAAAGTTAAGGCATAGTGTTTGGTAGCTGCTGGGTATTCAATTGTTGCATAGATAGATGAGTTAGTTTGGGACAGTCGTTCTGCCGATTGGCCAAAGTCAGGGGCATGTGCGGGTGGGTTCAAATTGACAAGATAGTGATGGGTAGAACTTGGCATGTGACTTATGACATTTTGACCAAAGCCAAGGTTATAAGAGCATGGGGCAAAAACTATATCAGGAGTTTCTGAAGAAACTGAAACTTGCCGAGTATGCGCATACCTTCTGGAGTATGAGTAACGTGGATGCATTCCATCACGTTATCATGCGATGAGAGTTGGATCCTGATTCCCACTGATGAGTTGGTTTACTCTTCGGGTGATCCCGATTGATTCTTCTTTAGGTTTGGAGGAGAATTTGACAGGACAGCGGGAGGTTTCCGGATTAGATAAAATGATGACCATTCTGATCTAGGTTAGAGTGCACGCAGAGTGTTTCTTTTCTCTCTCTCTCTTTGGCAGCGACCTTTGACCGACCCTAGACTATGACTCAGTGACCAAGTTGACCGAACCTTCTTAAAATACTGGCTTTTGGATTGTCTGAGTTGCATAAGTCATTGCCACTCCATCTTTTACCCTTTGAATTTCTCAGAACACCCGTATTACTACGGATATCCACTTCCATTGGATAGAGCCATCGTATGGTTATATACGAACTCGAAGGGACTTCTTCGAGGATGGATCAAGGTTCAGGAGAAACAGAATTGGTTTATTCAGTTGTCTTTTATTATCACCTTCTCTCAGGTTGCGAGAGCTCCTTGGTTTAGGAGAGTACACCTATTACGCCTATTGGATAGTCTTATTCCAAACCATAGGCTGGTGCCGAAAGGTAGGGAATGAAGAAAACCAATTAGCCTAAGTAGGGTGTGCAGAAGGTAATATGTAAAGACAAAATAAAGGGATTAGAAAGAGGGCAAAGTAAATTGCGACTGATATCATTCACGACCAAACCGCGTACTTCATCGCCGCTCCTATTTCACCTTTAAGAAGAATAAGGTATTATTCAGTTGTCTTTTATCGTCACCTTCTCTCAGTTGCGAGTACTCCTTGGTTTAGGAGGGTACACCTATTATGCTTACTGGATAGTCTTCTTCCAAACCATAGGCTGGTGCCGAACGGTAGGGAAGGAAGAAAACCAGTTAGCCTAACGATGGTGTACAGAAGGTAACGACTAAATACAAATAAAGGGATTTGGAAAGATGGCAATAAAATATACGGTTGAAGTCATGAATTGGATTATGGAAGAGGCATTGCTATGAATACCAGGATACCCCTACGAAACATTTTCATGTTTCAGTGCATTGTTAAAGAAAAACTGTTTTCCCGATTAGACACTTACTCCAAGGGTATGTATTTACCAGGTTTCATTCTCATATCTGTATGGTTTTACAGATGATGAGTGGGAGTAAGATATTGGGAATTTGGTGATCATCCTCATTATATCGGAATTCGTTGTAATTGGTGATATTTGAGGAAATCGTCAGGGTACAGTTTTCCACCTACAACGCACAGGTTTTGAGTTGTTCAACTCAGCGGACTTATACAGAGTATTGTATGTTGTCCAGTGTCCATCAGGACAAAGGGGTAGGTCCTCGTACTATGTTCTGTTTACTTATAACTTCTCTAGTATTTAGACAAGTGTTTCGTAGAAATACAAGGTCTAAGTTTTGAGAAGTTGTGGGTATAAGAATAAAGTAGAGAACCAGGTATCACAAGTATCGGGATTCTTCAAAGAGATCGAAGATGTAAATTCTTGTGATTGGTATTCAGATGATAGTGATGGTTTTGAGAAACGTGTTTCTCTTTCAGGTTACTCATAATTGGATGGATTCCTAAGTTGAGTAATGCTGATTAGCCTCTTTCCATTAAGTTGATATGCACTGGAGACAGCTGCATGGATTGAATCTTGGTTTCAAATTAAATTAGTGCCAAAGTTTCTATATTGGATATAGAATAGTTCGTACCTTAAAAGAAATTAAGGCACGGGGAGTTGTCCAGCTTATGATTAAAACCAGACACTGGATAACTCAGGGCACGTTTCTGTAATGGCTGTTTGTGGGTTGACCCTGGCTATGACGAGGGTTGATATTCTACCATTTAGAAGATCAATAGTGATATTGTTCTTGACTCGCCACAGTTTTAGTAAAAATGGATCTTTTTCAGAAAACAGTAGTGGGAGTATGGTAGAACTGGAAGTGATTCCAGAACCGCGAACGATTACGGAAAAATTTAATAGGACCTATACATTCAATCAGGTTTGACATTCCAATAGCCACTCCGCAGGTATGGTAGGTAACCTCAGACACCCGAGAGGTACTTCGGTAGCCTCAAGGACGGTGACAGGGAGGTTCTTATCTACCCAGACTTGACACTACTGTTGTTCCAGGATATGAGACCTGGTAGGAGGGTTGTCGTAGTCAGTGGGAGCAACGGAAGCATAGTGGGCAAGTAGCTTATGTCTATTTATAGACTTGAGCAGTTATAGCGGAGATAGATCATCTAATTTTGATGTGACAGTCATGGGTTTGACTTCAATCTGAATAGGGGATGGATCAGTTAAGAAGGTAGTAGGGTGTGATGTCATGGTATCTGGATGACATACACAGAGTAGGAAGTAAAATTCCTATACTACGATCGGTTGTACTGTGGTCGTCACACAGTTGTTTCTCCAGACAGGATATAGATATAATATTTGACATTCTGGTTTCTAGATCTATGGTTTTAGATCTGGATTTGGGTAGTTTCCCAATGTGGGTACTTTGACAGATATTCTAATGGTTTTTGGAATAGTTGACTCCTAGCATGGTGGTGTACCTGCAGGTGATGGAGTCACCCTCTCTAAAGGTGTCGTACAGACTAAAGGGGAGAGGGATGTGCATGATTGGCAGATCACTTGCTTAGGCAATTGAGTCAATCATGAGATGTCAAGTACCGCACCAAATGTTGTTTTTGCACTAGATGCAATAAGTTTGTATTAATCCAATCCTGGAGAAACATAAGGAAGCAGTTTTAGAACATTAGTACATGTTCTATGGATTTGATAACGGCAGCCTCTTTCGGGAGACGGTTATCATTCCAGGCTTCAAAGGTGACATGGATGACAGAGTGATTGTCAGAGTTTTAGTTTTCCCTCTGACGAGGGACAGTATTGTGGACAGGTGGTTCCAGAGGATACTGTGGGTGGCTTGGTGCTAGATACTGATTAGGTTCAGTGATCCATACAGTCTAAGAAGTTTGGATATGGAGTTCATTTATGAACTAAGGTCCCATCAGATATCCAGACATATTCTAAGACAGGTACTACTCAATTCGGGAGATGGCTTTCTCCGCGAACTTGAGATTAAGAGAGATACAGAAAGAAACTTCTAGGCGGATCCACTCACCGAGGCTATTTCTCGAACACAATAGTTTCTCAAACGGGCTTTGTGAAACTGATTAGTAGAGGAGTTGGATGTTCGTTTTCACACGGGCTGTGAGTAGTCGACATCGCAATATTAGCCTTGAGTGCAAGTGGGAGATTGTTGGAGATAGTGCCCTCATAGTCAATTATTGGATCGCAGGTATGTGATTGCAATGATTGCGGAGGACCTATCCCGGTAGGACAGTCTTACTCGAAATGATAGTATGCTATCTGGCTTGCCTTTATCAGTCGTGTACATGTTCAGGTGACTGATTGCATGTTACACTTTGATAGAGCCCTTAGGATCTTGCTTTACTACCAACTGTATGATGGCGATCATATACGTGAGAGTTGGGTAGTTTATATGCATATCCTTAATTGTGGTCCCTAGTCGTGGGAGTTTCGAGACAGGGCATCGATACTCCGGAGTAGACTAGTGTGTACAGTCGAGACCCCGACGAGGGGCGGTGGCCGGTCTCACAAGCCACTGGTGTCAGTTGGATCACCTAAGATGTATACAGGTGCTCATTGGGTTATGAGTACACCGGACAGGACTCGCCGGGAATCTGCTAGTTAGTATTATATCTATCGTCAGATAGCAGTTCCCTGGTGACATGTGTACAGGTTAGTTCATCGACCTGAGGTCGTCATTTGTCTCGTGTGAGTTCCCACTGTGCTTTGATTTCTACCCTACCACGGCTCAAAGGAGTCGTGCAAACAGGTAGCTTTTGGGTACAGTCCCGAGCCATATGGAGGCACGTGAGCGGATCGGCAGGGAATTCGTCTCTCCCGGTATTGGGGGCGAGATCGTGCTGTATCTAGGAGAGCCATTACGCAAAGCCCTCGGCCGAGGCAGGAGATTTACTGGTAGGTATTCCAGTAGTATCTCAGGGCGTTCTGGGCTACACTCCGACACGACTTATACTGCTAAAGGGGGTCTGACGTTACTAGCCCTCTAGGCGGATATGCGATACTCATTGACGAACGGACCGGACTGTATATACATTGTCACTGTTAGGCTCAGTAGGGTTTTCGGAGGAGTTCGCTCATCGGTCTCCCTTGAGTTCGCTCCTCGGCCACCCTTGAGGTCAGTCCGTGGGCAGCCGTTACGCATTGCTAGTGCCGCTGACGGTTTGTGGTTAAACCCACTGCCAGGGTGCTGACGAGTCATTAGAGTCCCCCACAGACAGTTTTCCAAGTTCGGGCGAAACGTTGTAGAGGCCGTATGGTTTTATGGCAGGGTTCGGAAAATGCACGTGCGTTTACGCACGTGTCGATTTTCGGACAGATGATACTAGTCGGCTTTGGTTTAAGCCGGATCCGAGTATTATATTGAGTAGGTATAATATCTTTGTCTCAGTTGCATTTGTATTCGGTCGTAATACAAATGCGGGTATATTTATACAGTTTCGGGGTTGTCCTGAAATTCGTTTCAGGATCACTTTTGGAAGTTGCCAGTTTCCAGTTTTCTATCAGCCGTCTTTTAACATTCGGTTAAAGACGAATTTATCTTTTCTTGAGATGAGTGTGGATTCTTCTAGAAGTTTCTAGATGAGGTGACTAGGATTAATTGGTGTTGGATTTTCATTGGTTGCTTTAAAGGTTCAATTAATGCATAATGACTCATGCTTTGTAATTAAGGCTTTTTGTTTTCCTTAAGATATTTTGTTCATAATATCTTATGCTTGTGGTCACCTCCCTCCTCCTACGGTCACCTCCCTCCATCATATAAAGAGGCCGGCCCCTCTCCCTCTCTCTACACTCTCACTTGAGGTTTCATTTCGGTTAGAAAAGATATGATAGTTTTGGGGTGTATGGAATTCACAGTTCATTTCATTCCATCACCCAATTTCCACGGCAACTTCATTAACCGATCGTCCACGGATTTGGACGAAGTGAGACAAAGTCATCTACTCATTCTCTACATCAATCTTGGTCGTCTCTTTTAGCAAACTTGACGATCGAGTTGCCTCGAGTCAGAGGCGGGAGCCCGTTTAAAGAACCGATCATGTGGTGCCACTTCGACGAGGACATCGGAGATCGACGAGATCGGAGCAGCCGCAACGGAGCGTGGGATGATGGTTGAAGAACGAAGGACTCGGATCGTTCGGTATAACATTCCTACACTCTTTACAGTTTGTTAGTTTAGCAATAATGGTAGATCCGGGTTAAAGTATACGATAGCGCCAGTTTAAAAGTTTTGTTCCGCATTTTGGCGTCTGTAGACTGCCGGGGCGCTAGCGTAGACTTACAGCATGTGCACAACTTTAATATATATGTTATATATATTAAAATGTGTTTTCTTTTTGTATCATGGTTGTTGATACATCATTCATGGGTGTGTAAGACATACACCATTCTATTTATTATGGTGGGTTATAATTATTTAAGGTAATTACAAAATTAGCGGAAATTTGGAAAGAGCATGAAGCTTGTAGAAGCTTGCTTTGCTTTGACAAAGTCCACTAACTTTGTCTTTACTTTAGATTTTTGTTAACCTAACCATTTGGATTAGCCATGGTTATATCTCTACATGAGTTAGTATATGGTACTCACTCACCCATGGTTAGCTTTCTCACTTGATCATTATCCTCATCTCATTTTTCTTCATCTTCTTCCTTGAGCTCAAAAACTCTCTAGGTTTTGATTAAGTGAGAAATAAAAGTGAGATATATAATTCTAAGGTGTACCCACTTCCTATTTCCTCATCCTCTACTAGACTAGCACTTTAGTTTAGGATGTTTGCTGCACTAATTCTCTAGTTAGTGAAGAAGAAGCTTGAGTTCGTATTCCCTCGACGTAGATCATCTTCGGCCTCGAAGACTTCAAGCAAGGACGCTCCTTCTGCCTCGTGAAGCCAAGCAAGAGCCCGGGAGGACCTTGATCGCAGCGGAGGGACTACAACAAGGAGCTTTTGAAGTGAAGGACCGATCTACAAAGGTTGTATTTCGTTTTCACTTAGTCGTAAAAGATATTTACTTGCATGTGTAACCCTAATTATCTAGCAAAGATCTTGTTTAGGGTTGTTCGGCGCGGCTAAAATTTTAATCGGGCATGGTTGATGCCTTGTAGAACCTTCTCAGAGTGCCTAGTTACCCTACAGTGGAATCAGAGCCAAGCTAGAACATTAGGCGACGTGTTTACGAAGTTAAAACTCCGATCAAACCCCGAAACATCGATAAAGACCCCCTCTCTGGAAATTTTTTAAAAATGTGATTTTCTCTGCATTAAAAATACTCAAAATATCAGCAGGGAATTCTAAGAGTTACTGTAAAACACGACATCCTAATTCCACTAAAGCGCCGCGGAACCGCGGCAATACCTTGCTTGCGCGGCGGTTACGCGGCGGAACAGTAGAATCAGGGTTAGTGTTTTGTGCAGTAATATCCATAGGTACTTTTACATTCTTCTGGGTATTTTTAATCTGACTCAAGTGTTGAGTGTTCTGGGGATTATTTTAAATTCGTTGATTCGATCGGAAAATTTAATTTCATTCTTTTTCAGATAATTTAGAAAGTATTAAAATGTTCGAACGGATATCATTAACTCACTTTTTCCCGACATGAAAAACTTTCAAGTGTAGAATTTTTCTTGAGTTTAAATCTTTCGGAAAAACGTGCATGTAACGCGATGGACCCTATAGAAGAACGAAAACCTTAACTCGATTATGTGACCATCTGAACCGCCTCTAAACCTTATGGTTTGGGGCAGTACGGCGTTGCCACATGTGAGGCGTTGGCTTGACCCTTCAACGGCTGGACCATTGCTACTGTGACGTATTCTGGAATTTTTGAACTCCGCTCAAGTGTTGAGCTATTTAAGAAATCTTGGTTATTTGATTATTCGATCGGAAAGTTTAATACTGTCTATTTATCTGGAATGTGATACAATATGTGGAATTCATATAGTTAGGCATGAAATGCGATGTATGTGATATTTTAGATTTATGATGTCTAAAGTAATTGTGGATTCCAAATATTGTAGTTTTACACATTCTTTTCTGCGAGCGTAAGTGTAATATGTGATATCGCCGGTTTCGTTGCTATATGTCAACGACAATTGGGATGCGCATATTTACTTACGTTGATGACATGTGATGTTATGTGTTGCTGGATATGTTATATTGGATCGTCGTGTTCTGAATAGCCGGGGGTTTTATGTGAGATGAGGGTTTTTATTTTCATTCATGTAAAATTCATTGTATGTTATATTCTTTTATTGGGGCACTTCCGTGATGAGGATGATGTCACCATTGTATATTATTTACTTTTCCGCATTAGGTAGACCCAAGGAGGAGAGCACAAGTAACCGGGTTCAAGAGTCCAGTGGGAGACCAACTCGAGGAGTCGAGTCCGGGTCTTCTAACTCTAGAATTGGTAGGGTTGCTTGCCGCTCTTGTAGGGGTCTAGGGGTGTGGGTTTCTCTATTCATCGCGACCATGGAATCCGTGTTTTATAGAGGCTCAAAATAAAATGCGGACCTCCTAGTATATCCATTATTTCATATGATTCTTATGCTGTGATATCTGTGATGTGATCATTTGATATGTTGTGAGAGATACTGTATATAGTATATATGATATATTATATAGACGTTACTTATGTTTTACACTCGCGCTAGCCCTGCCCCGCTCTGTCGTTAGTTACCTAACCTAACGGTGCATGAGGGGACATCGATGCGAATGCGGATGGCATAAGTGTACGTCGTATTTATCTGTGATGTTTAGGTGGTTTAAATGATGGTGCTTCATTAATATGATTAATGAAAGAAAAGAAACCTAAAAGATGTTGTAGAATCAAATTTTCAAAAAGGGTAGCTACAATTTTTGCTTTGCATAGTGATATATATGATATATCCTGCACCTTATTCGATGAGGAAAGAGCCGAGATCCCTTCACCGGGAGTGACCTTTTTAGAAAAACTGGCAGATGCTACAACACTCGGTTTGTCTTTTGATTGCTTTTAAAGTTTTGCTTTGCCTAGTGATATATATGATATGTCCTGCACCTTATTCGATGAGGAAAGAGACGAGATCCCTTCACCAGGAATGACCTCTTTAGCAAAACTAGTGAAAGCCTCAAAAACACTCCTTTTAAAAATTCACTCGATTCTACAATGATATCAAGTTCATTACACAATAGGTTTTCAGAAAAATCTGTCGTAGCCCTCCGTCATTTCAGATAGGAACTGTTTAGTATTCGTGCTGCGTTTGTTGGCCTTTGTCAAGGCGTAGTGTGCAGTAGCTGAATGTTGCTTATCTGCTTATCCATATGATGCAGATTGTTTTGGGGTAGTCATACGACCTTGTTGGCCTTTGTCAAGGGTCGTGCGGGTGGGTTTTGATTCAATCAAGAAATGACGGGTTGAACTTGACTAGCATCCTATGATTTGTTGGCCTTTGTCAAGGTCATAGGGGTTAGGGGCAAAATATTATCGGGAATTTCAAGTGTTGAAATTTGCAATGAGATTGCATACCTTCTATGAGATAGTTGGATCCCGATACCCACTGCGAGTAATTGTTACTCCTGGAAGTGTTTTACACAAGACAATTAGCCGATCAAGTAGGTGTCTAGAAATATGTCAACGGGGTTACGCCTCTGGGAAAATGAGGTTTACTTTAATTAGGTCCGTGCGAAAGCACGGGGAACCTCCCTCAAAGTACAGACACTGGCCTGGATGAAAGATTGGCGAAATTGTAGGGCGTAATTAATCCCGGCTAGTTTTTCGTTTTAGGGTTTGAAGGAAGATTTGATAAAAACAGTGGGAGCTATCCTGATTAGATGAAATAATAACCAATCTGATCTTGCAAGAGCATACGCTAAAGTGTTTTCTTCTCTCTCTCCAGGTAGCGATCATATCATGCCTTAATCAAGATAATAATATGGATGTATTGACCGAACCCGCATGTTATACTATGCTGGGGAACGTTGGTTCCGTTCTTTCTTATAAAAGTTATAAGACTGAACAGGATATAGGGAAATACCAGGATTCCCATGCCACCCGAATGAAGAAAGTACATGTTGATGCATTTTCTTCGGGTGTGTTCATTACAGAGACCTGTTTCTCCATTTGCTCTACGTCCTGGGTATTAGATACCGGGTCAGGATCCCATATATGTAATCATGTTACATGGGCTGAGGAAAGGTAGAGAACTTGGAGAAGGTGATAAAGACATAAGGGTTCGAAATGGTGCAATTGTTGCAGCTAGAACCGTCGGGGAATATCACCTTGTATTACCAACTGGTAATACATTGATTCTGAACGAATGCTATTACATGCCGAACTTGATATGCAACATTATATCGGTTTCTTTATTAAGTAAAGAGGGATATAATTTTGTATTACAAGATAATGTTATGAACATTTTCCTGAACCAAAAGTTGGTTGGTTCAGGCACGTTGTGCAATGGAATTTATGTTCTAAATCAATCAACAGTTCTGAGCATAACAAACACACACAAGAGGAAGAGTTCAGAACTGAACGAATCCTTCTTGTGGCATTGTAGATTAGGTAACATCAATGCGACACGGCTAGCTAAGTTGCATAAGGATGGATATTTAAATCCTTTTGAATTTTCATCTTATGATACTTGCCAGTCATGTCTCAAAGAAAAGATGACCAAAACTCTGTTTACGGGACACGGAGAAAGAGTTACGGAACTGTTACGACTGATACATAGTGATGTATGCGGTCCCATGTCTACACATGCCAGGGATGGTTCTTCGTACTTCATTACATTCACTGACGATCTCTCTAGATTCGGGTATGTATTCCTGATGAAACACAAATCAGAAGCTTTTGAGAAATTTAGAGAATAGAAACAAGAAGTCGAGAACCAAACCGGGAAAAGTATTAAAATCCTTCAATCTGATCGAGGAGGTGAATACTTGAGCAATGAATTCCTGGACTTCCTAAAAGAGAATGGGATTCTCTCTCAGCTAACTCCTCCATATACACCACATCACAATGGTGTATCAGAAAGGAGGAACCGCACGTTATTAGATATGGTGCCCTCTATGATGAGTACAGCTGAGTTACCTATTTCCTTCTTGGGGTATGCGCTGGAGACAGCAGCATACCTATTGAATCAAGTTCCATCTAAATTTGTACCTACCACACCATATGAGATATGGAGTGGGAAGAGACCATGTCTTAAACGAGTTAAGATATGGGGTTGTCCGGCCTATGTCAAAAGGCAAAATCCGGACAAACTCGAGGCACGGTCAGTTCTATGCAAGTTTGTGGGATATCCCAAACATTCACATGGATATCTTTTCTACCATAGCGAGGAACAAAAGGTGTTTGTTTCTCGACATGCCACCTTTTTAGAAAAGGAATTTCTTATAAAAGAAATTAGTGGCAACGAGGTAGAACTGGAAGAAATTCCGGCTACACAAACTCAAACTGAAGATTTAGTGGAACCAGAGGATTCGGTAGTACCCGATGAACCCCAGCCACTCCGCTGATCTAGTAGGGTTCCTCACCCACATGAGAGATACTACGGTTTTCTCATGGATGGTGGGAGCGAGGATTGCATCATGGAGGATGATGACCCAACTAGTTTCGAGCTGGCCATCACGAGGGGGACTCGGTGAAATGGCTGGATGCAATGCGGTCCGAGATGGAATCCATGGACACCAACAAAGTATGGACTTTGGAAGATGCTCTTGAAGGGGTAGAACCCATTAGGAGCAAGTGGATCTTCAAGAAAAAACTTGGTGTAGATGGGAAAGTGGAGACTTTCAAAGCTAGACTTGTTGCTAAGGGCTTTCGTCAAAGACCAGGTGTGGACTATGACGAAACTTTTTCTCTATTGGCTATGCTTAAATCCTTCCGGATCATGCTTGCCATCGCTGCATATCATGACTATGAAATCTGGCAAATGGATGTTAAGACCGCCTTTCTAAACGATGATTTAGAAGAGAGCGTGTACATGACTCAGCCAGAGGGCTTCGTAGCTAGTGGGAGCGGCGGGAAGGTGTGCAAGCTGCTTAAATCCATTTATGGATTAAATCAAGTATCGCGGAGTTGGAACATCTTCTTTGACGTCGTTATCAAAGAGTTTGATTTCTTCAAAAACGTAGATGAACCTTGTATCTACAAGATGGTGGCAGAGAGTAAGGTTGTCTTCCTCGTATTGTACGTGGATGACATACTCTTTATAGGAAATGACATTCCTATGCTGCAATCGGTTAAGTTCTTCTTATCACAAAGATTCTCAATGAAAGATCTAGGTGATGCCTCCTGCATAATGGGAATTATGATCTATAGAGATAGATCTAAAAGGATATTGGGATTGTCCCAATCCAGGTACATTGACACCATACTAATGAGGTTTAGTATGGAAGAATCCAAGCATGGGAATTTACCCACGATCTCTGGACTCACTCTCTACAAAGAGATGTCTCCCAAGACTGATTTGGAGAGAGCTCGCATGCAAGGGATACCCTATGCTTCGGCTGTAGGCTCTATCATGTCCGCGATGCTATGTACCAGACCCGATGTAGCACACTCACTAAGTGTAGTGTGTAGGTATCAAGATGATCCTGGAGAGAGTCACTGTACAGCTGTGAAGAGAATTCTCAAGTACATGCGAAGGACTAAAGAGATGCTCTTGGTGTATGGTAACGGAGAACTCCAAGTGGAGTCCTTTACCGATTCGAGCTTCCAGAGTGATAAGGACGACTCTAAGTCGCACTCAGGAAGAGTTCCAAGCAGGAAACCATGGCAGACTCGACGATGGAGGCTTAATACATCGCTGCCAACGATGCTGCCAAAAGGCTGTCTGGATCAAGAAGTTCATTACTGAACTAGGAGTGGTTCCATCTATTGAGCATCCAATACCTTTGTATTATGATAACAATGGAGCGGTGGATTTGGCCAAGGAACCTAGGTCCCATCAACGATCCAGGCATATTCTGAGGCGGTATCACTTGATCCAGGAGATAGTAGATCGCCGGGAGATCGAGGTCAGGAGGGTTGACACGAAGAACAACACTGCAGATCCACTCACAAAGGCCATTCCCCAGATACAGTTTGAGAGACTCTTCGGGGTGCTTGGTATGTGATACTACAGCAGCAGGCCCTAGTGCAAGTGGGAGATTGTTAGTTGTATGTATGCTCTAGAGGCCAGTATTGTACAACTGATGTATATTATATTGGATGCTTAGACATATATAGAGAGGACTTTCTTGCTCGATATGATAGTATGCTATCTGGTTGCTCTTTATCTTAACATGTATGCTTGTCTCTTGATACCGTCTTATAGTTACATGTTCGTAAAGCCCTTAGGATGTGTACTTGACTACCAGGACTATGATGTAGATCATACTAGTGGGGCCATGGTAGTCCATAAGTTCATCCTTTAATATTCCTAGTCGTGGGTGTATCGAGACAGGGCATCGATATACCATAGTAGACTAGCGTATACGCTTCTCGACCCATGAGATGGGCGATGGATGATCCCATATCCATTGGTGTTTGACATCAGAGATGGTATACGGGTGCTCAGTGGAGACTGGGTACACTGGACGGACTCGCCGAGAACTCCCAGATGGTATTATACCTCACGTCAGATGGCAGTTCTCTGGTGACACTTGTGCAGGTTAGTCTGTAGACCCGAGATCGTCATAGAGACTTGTGTGATTCCCACTGTGCTTTGATTTCAACCTTACCATATCCAAGAGGGCGTGCAAAATGGTGGTTTTTGGGTACAGTCCCGAGTCATATGGAGACAATGAGCGATGGGAGGGGTTTCATCTCTCCCAGTATTGGGGGTTGATGTTGCGCTGTGCTTGATTGGCCATAACAGGGAAGTCCCTGGCCAGGGCTGATTTAGAGATTTACTGGTAAGTGTTAGCAGTAGTTTCTCGACCCGTTATGAGCCTCACATTGGCATGACTTATCGGTTATTGGGGTCTGACGTTTACCACCCCTAGACTTGATATGCGACATATCAGACGAGGAGACCGGACTGTACGACAAGTGTTACCGTTAGGCTTTTACAGGAGTTGGAGAGGGCTTGCTTGCTGATCTTCTGATCGCTCAATACCCGGGAAGCCGTTACGTCCAGCTAGTACCGTTGACGGCTTGTGGGTGCTTGATGTGATCATCACCTACTGCCGGCATAGTGACGAGTCTTTAGAGTCCTACATAGAGGTTTTACTGGATCAGGCAAAACGAAATAGGATCGCATATGTGATATGTGTGGGACCGAGAATAATGCGTGTATGTGATACCGTATTCTATTCTCGTGACTTTTTGTATCGGTCGGTTATATGTGATATAGCTGGGTCATCGAATCAAGTGTTGATTCGATAAGTCGATACATTGGATGTTAGTTGGTTATATGAGGTATAACCGGATTATTAAGTCAAGTGTTGATTTAATAATTTAGTGTTTAATTGTATATTTGATATACTAATTTACATTAACTAACATTTGTTCACTTAAGGATTTTTCTCACATGTGTTGGAGATAGTGCCCTCATAGTCAATTATTGGATCGCAGGTACGTGATTGCAATGATTGCGGAGGACCTATCCCGGTAGGACAGTCTTACTCGAAATGATAGTATGCTATCTGGCTTGCCTTTATCAGTCGTGTACATGTTCAGGTGACTGATTGCATGTTACACTTTGATAGAGCCCTTAGGATCTTGCTTTACTACCAACTGTATGATGGCGATCATATACGTGAGAGTTGGGTAGTTTATATGCATATCCTTAATTGTGGTCCCTAGTCGTGGGAGTTTCGAGACAGGGCATCGATACTCCGGAGTAGACTAGTGTGTACAGTCGAGACCCCGACGAGGGGCGGTGGCCGGTCTCACAAGCCACTGGTGTCAGTTGGATCACCTAAGATGTATATAGGTGCTCATTGGGTTATGAGTACACCGGACAGGACTCGCCGGGAATCTGCTAGTTAGTATTATATCTATCGTCAGATAGCAGTTCCCTGGTGACATGTGTACAGGTTAGTTCATCGACCTGAGGTCGTCATTTGTCTCGTGTGAGTTCCCACTGTGCTTTGATTTCTACCCTACCACGGCTCAAAGGAGTCGTGCAAACAGGTAGCTTTAGGGTACAGTCCCGAGCCATATGGAGGCACGTGAGCGGATCGGCAGGGGATTCGTTTCTCCCGGTATTGGGGGCGAGATCGTGCTGTATCTAGGAGAGCCATTACGCAAAGCCCTCGGCCGAGGCAGGAGATTTACTGGTAGGTATTCCAGTAGTATCTCAGGGCGTTCTGGGCTACACTCCGACACGACTTATACTGCTAAAGGGGGTCTGACGTTACTAGCCCTCTAGGCGGATATGCGATACTCATTGACGAACGGACCGGACTGTATATACATTGTCACTGTTAGGCTCAGTAGGGTTTTCGGAGGAGTTCGCTCATCGGTCTCCCTTGAGTTCGCTCCTCGGCCACCCTTGAGGTCAGTCCGTGGGCAGCCGTTACGCATTGCTAGTGCCGCTGACGGTTTGTGGTTAAACCCACTGCCAGGGTGCTGACGAGTCATTAGAGTCCCCCACAGACAGTTTTCCAAGTTCGGGCGAAACGTTGTAGAGGCCGTATGGTTTTATGGCAGGGTTCGGAAAATGCACGTGCGTTTACGCACGTGTCGATTTTCGGACAGATGATACTAGTCGGCTTTGGTTTAAGCCGGATCCGAGTATTATATTGAGTAGGTATAATATCTTTGTCTCAGTTGCATTTGTATTCGGTCGTAATACAAATGCGGGTATATTTATACAGTTTCGGGGTTGTCCTGAAATTCGTTTCAGGATCACTTTTGGAAGTTGCCAGTTTCCAGTTTTCTATCAGCCGTCTTTTAACATTCGGTTAAAGACGAATTTATCTTTTCTTGAGATGAGTGTGGATTCTTCTAGAAGTTTCTAGATGAGGTGACTAGGATTAATTGGTGTTGGATTTTCATTGGTTGCTTTAAAGGTTCAATTAATGCATAATGACTCATGCTTTGTAATTAAGGCTTTTTGTTTTCCTTAAGATATTTTGTTCATAATATCTTATGCTTGTGGTCACCTCCCTCCTCCTACGGTCACCTCCCTCCATCATATAAAGAGGCCGGCACCTCTCCCTCTCTCTACACTCTCACTTGAGGTTTCATTTCGGTTAGAAAAGATATGATAGTTTTGGGGTGTATGGAATTCACAGTTCATTTCATTCCATCACCCAATTTCCACGGCAACTTCATTAACCGATCGTCCACGGATTTGGACGAAGTGAGACAAAGTCATCTACTCATTCTCTACATCAATCTTGGTCGTCTCTTTTAGCAAACTTGACGATCGAGTTGCCTCGAGTCAGAGGCGGGAGCCCGTTTAAAGAACCGATCATGTGGTGCCACTTCGACGAGGACATCGGAGATCGACGAGATCGGAGTAGCCGCAACGGAGCGTGGGATGATGGTTGAAGAACGAAGGACTCGGATCGTTCGGTATAACATTCCTACACTCTTTACAGTTTGTTAGTTTAGCAATAATGGTAGATCCGGGTTAAAGTATACGATAGCGCCAGTTTAAAAGTTTTGTTCCGCATTTTGGCGTCTGTAGACTGCCGGGGCGCTAGCGTAGACTTACAGTGGTATCAGAGCCTAACCATTTTGCTATACTAACTTATGCTAACGTGTTCAAAACATCGATCGAACCGAAACTCAAAAACGACAAAATCCTATATTGACAGTTTCTGTTGTTTTTAAACGGTCTCAAAAATTATTTCTGGATGTCTTAAAAATCCGTGCAGGGAATTCTAAGACCCACGACAAAATTTGGGGTCGTGATCCCTCCAAGTCGCCGCGGAAGGGCGGCCAAACCCATGGTTTGGCCGCGCAACCGCGGCCACGTGGGGAGCACGTGCTCCCAAATTTTGTCAGTAGGTTCTGTTTGGGATTTTGGGGTTTTTGGTATATAAAGTTTTGGCCCAGATTTTGTTACTGTTCACCAGTAAGCTGTGGGGCCCACTTTTTGATAATTGGTCTTTGGTCGATCGAAATTTAAACACGTTAGTTTACAGTGCTTACATTATATCTCCGACCGGGAATTTCATTTGATCGGTAAACCGCGTTTAACTGCTATAGTTCTTTTAGACGGGTTTGCGAACGTGACATTCGCGTTGATGTTCTGTGTTGTGCTGTGATGTTGCGGATTTGTCGTGGTGGATAGCAGTGTGCAATGGTAGTACAGTTTGTGTTTATTTGTACATTTGATATTGCGGGGCGAGCGTCCAACTTGTGGACTGCCGTCACTGCCTGTTGTATAATATTCTTTTTGGGGCACGACCAGGTTGCGGTCGATGTACCTATTGTACTATTTTTCATTACTGTACTAGGTTTTGCCCCGAGACGGAGTGCACGGATAGCCGGGTTCGGGAAAGCAACGGGTCCGCATCTCATGGCTTTGAGAGGCAGAGGGACCCCACTTCAGAATTGGCAGACTATTCGCCGCACTCGTAGGGGGTACAGGTTGACCCAAGGAAGGGTGCCCAAGCTTACCGGATTCCGTGGAGTGCTGGGTGGTCCATTCACTATGCTGTAGGGGGGCTGCCTCGCTTCAGGTCTTGGCGGGTAACTTGCCGCACCCGTAGGGGTCTAGGTTTCATTGCACAGGCTATCCACACGACAGGGGAACGTCGAGTTTCAGCAGCGGCTCTGTGAAACTCGGGGATCCCAGATATCTGTATTGCTCTGTGATGCTTATTACTTTTCTGTAATGTTGCATATTATCACGCCTGGAGCGATTATGTATATTGGCTCATATACTATTAGATGTTGTATATGTTTTACACCCGCGCTAGTCCAGTCCCCGCTCTGTCGTTAGTTAAGTAACCTAACGGGTGATGACGGGACCCAGTGACGAATGCGGATGGCATATACGTACATTTTATTTTCGTTCTTTTCTGGTGTGATTGATTGATGGGACTGCGTTGATTCTGATCAATGCAAAGTAAAAACAAACCTGTATACAGTTGTTGGAACAATTTTAAAAAGTGTTATTGCAAAGACGTTTTCTTTTGTTATGCATAGCGGTATTCAGTGGAATATCCTGCACCTCATTCGACGGGGCAAGGGCCGATATCCCTTCACCGGGACTGACCCCTTGGACAGAAGTTTGCGTCAGAGTAATAACTTTACTATAGTTGATTACAAGTTGCTTTGCATAGAGGTATTCAGTGGAATATCCTGCACCTCATTCCACGAGGAAAGAGCCGAGATCCCTTTACCGGGAGTGACCTCTTTAGCATAAGGTTTTCGCCACTATATTTTAAAAAAGCTATCAGGTTCCTTCAGCGATATCAAGTTCACTACGCTAAAGGTTTTTCGCCAAAAACCAGCCGTAGCCCTCCGTCACTTCTTTTGGGTATTTAGTAGTATTCAAGCTATGCATTTTAGCCAAAGTTAAGGCATAGTGTTTGGTAGCTGCTGGGTATTCAATTGTTGCATAGATAGATGAGTTAGTTTGGGACAGTCGTTCTGCCGATTGGCCAAAGTCAGGGGCATGTGCGGGTGGGTTCAAATTGACAAGATAGTGATGGGTAGAACTTGGCATGTGACTTATGACATTTTGACCAAAGCCAAGGTTATAAGAGCATGGGGCAAAAACTATATCAGGAGTTTCTGAAGAAACTGAAACTTGCCGAGTATGCGCATACCTTCTGGAGTATGAGTAACGTGGATGCATTCCATCACGTTATCATGCGATGAGAGTTGGATCCTGATTCCCACTGATGAGTTGGTTTACTCTTCGGGTGATCCCGATTGATTCTTCTTTAGGTTTGGAGGAGAATTTGACAGGACAGCGGGAGGTTTCCGGATTAGATAAAATGATGACCATTCTGATCTAGGTTAGAGTGCACGCAGAGTGTTTCTTTTCTCTCTCTCTCTTTGGCAGCGACCTTTGACCGACCCTAGACTATGACTCAGTGACCAAGTTGACCGAACCTTCTTAAAATACTGGCTTTTGGATTGTCTGAGTTGCATAAGTCATTGCCACTCCATCTTTTACCCTTTGAATTTCTCAGAACACCCGTATTACTACGGATATCCACTTCCATTGGATAGAGCCATCGTATGGTTATATACGAACTCGAAGGGACTTCTTCGAGGATGGATCAAGGTTCAGGAGAAACAGAATTGGTTTATTCAGTTGTCTTTTATTATCACCTTCTCTCAGGTTGCGAGAGCTCCTTGGTTTAGGAGAGTACACCTATTACGCCTATTGGATAGTCTTATTCCAAACCATAGGCTGGTGCCGAAAGGTAGGGAATGAAGAAAACCAATTAGCCTAAGTAGGGTGTGCAGAAGGTAATATGTAAAGACAAAATAAAGGGATTAGAAAGAGGGCAAAGTAAATTGCGACTGATATCATTCACGACCAAACCGCGTACTTCATCGCCGCTCCTATTTCACCTTTAAGAAGAATAAGGTATTATTCAGTTGTCTTTTATCGTCACCTTCTCTCAGTTGCGAGTACTCCTTGGTTTAGGAGGGTACACCTATTATGCTTACTGGATAGTCTTCTTCCAAACCATAGGCTGGTGCCGAACGGTAGGGAAGGAAGAAAACCAGTTAGCCTAACGATGGTGTACAGAAGGTAACGACTAAATACAAATAAAGGGATTTGGAAAGATGGCAATAAAATATACGGTTGAAGTCATGAATTGGATTATGGAAGAGGCATTGCTATGAATACCAGGATACCCCTACGAAACATTTTCATGTTTCAGTGCATTGTTAAAGAAAAACTGTTTTCCCGATTAGACACTTACTCCAAGGGTATGTATTTACCAGGTTTCATTCTCATATCTGTATGGTTTTACAGATGATGAGTGGGAGTAAGATATTGGGAATTTGGTGATCATCCTCATTATATCGGAATTCGTTGTAATTGGTGATATTTGAGGAAATCGCCAGGGTACAGTTTTCCACCTACAACGCACAGGTTTTGAGTTGTTCAACTCAGCGGACTTATACAGAGTATTGTATGTTGTCCAGTGTCCATCAGGACAAAGGGGTAGGTCCTCGTACTATGTTCTGTTTACTTATAACTTCTCTAGTATTTAGACAAGTGTTTCGTAGAAATACAAGGTCTAAGTTTTGAGAAGTTGTGGGTATAAGAATAAAGTAGAGAACCAGGTATCACAAGTATCGGGATTCTTCAAAGAGATCGAAGATGTAAATTCTTGTGATTGGTATTCAGATGATAGTGATGGTTTTGAGAAACGTGTTTCTCTTTCAGGTTACTCATAATTGGATGGATTCCTAAGTTGAGTAATGCTGATTAGCCTCTTTCCATTAAGTTGATATGCACTGGAGACAGCTGCATGGATTGAATCTTGGTTTCAAATTAAATTAGTGCCAAAGTTTCTATATTGGATATAGAATAGTTCGTACCTTAAAAGAAATTAAGGCACGGGGAGTTGTCCAGCTTATGATTAAAACCAGACACTGGATAACTCAGGGCACGTTTCTGTAATGGCTGTTTGTGGGTTGACCCTGGCTATGACGAGGGTTGATATTCTACCATTTAGAAGATCAATAGTGATATTGTTCTTGACTCGCCACAGTTTTAGTAAAAATGGATCTTTTTCAGAAAACAGTAGTGGGAGTATGGTAGAACTGGAAGTGATTCCAGAACCGCGAACGATTACGGAAAAATTTAATAGGACCTATACATTCAATCAGGTTTGACATTCCAATAGCCACTCCGCAGGTATGGTAGGTAACCTCAGACACCCGAGAGGTACTTCGGTAGCCTCAAGGACGGTGACAGGGAGGTTCTTATCTACCCAGACTTGACACTACTGTTGTTCCAGGATATGAGACCTGGTAGGAGGGTTGTCGTAGTCAGTGGGAGCAACGGAAGCATAGTGGGCAAGTAGCTTATGTCTATTTATAGACTTGAGCAGTTATAGCGGAGATAGATCATCTAATTTTGATGTGACAGTCATGGGTTTGACTTCAATCTGAATAGGGGATGGATCAGTTAAGAAGGTAGTAGGGTGTGATGTCATGGTATCTGGATGACATACACAGAGTAGGAAGTAAAATTCCTATACTACGATCGGTTGTACTGTGGTCGTCACACAGTTGTTTCTCCAGACAGGATATAGATATAATATTTGACATTCTGGTTTCTAGATCTATGGTTTTAGATCTGGATTTGGGTAGTTTCCCAATGTGGGTACTTTGACAGATATTCTAATGGTTTTTGGAATAGTTGACTCCTAGCATGGTGGTGTACCTGCAGGTGATGGAGTCACCCTCTCTAAAGGTGTCGTACAGACTAAAGGGGAGAGGGATGTGCATGATTGGCAGATCACTTGCTTAGGCAATTGAGTCAATCATGAGATGTCAAGTACCGCACCAAATGTTGTTTTTGCACTAGATGCAATAAGTTTGTATTAATCCAATCCTGGAGAAACATAAGGAAGCAGTTTTAGAACATTAGTACATGTTCTATGGATTTGATAACGGCAGCCTCTTTCGGGAGACGGTTATCATTCCAGGCTTCAAAGGTGACATGGATGACAGAGTGATTGTCAGAGTTTTAGTTTTCCCTCTGACGAGGGACAGTATTGTGGACAGGTGGTTCCAGAGGATACTGTGGGTGGCTTGGTGCTGGATACTGATTAGGTTCAGTGATCCATACAGTCTAAGAAGTTTGGATATGGAGTTCATTTATGAACTAAGGTCCCATCAGATATCCAGACATATTCTAAGACAGGTACTACTCAATTCGGGAGATGGCTTTCTCCGCGAACTTGAGATTAAGAGAGATACAGAAAGAAACTTCTAGGCGGATCCACTCACCGAGGCTATTTCTCGAACACAATAGTTTCTCAAACGGGCTTTGTGAAACTGATTAGTAGAGGAGTTGGATGTTCGTTTTCACACGGGCTGTGAGTAGTCGACATCGCAATATTAGCCTTGAGTGCAAGTGGGAGATTGTTGGAGATAGTGCCCTCATAGTCAATTATTGGATCGCAGGTATGTGATTGCAATGATTGCGGAGGACCTATCCCGGTAGGACAGTCTTACTCGAAATGATAGTATGCTATCTGGCTTGCCTTTATCAGTCGTGTACATGTTCAGGTGACTGATTGCATGTTACACTTTGATAGAGCCCTTAGGATCTTGCTTTACTACCAACTGTATGATGGCGATCATATACGTGAGAGTTGGGTAGTTTATATGCATATCCTTAATTGTGGTCCCTAGTCGTGGGAGTTTCGAGACAGGGCATCGATACTCCGGAGTAGACTAGTGTGTACAGTCGAGACCCCGACGAGGGGCGGTGGCCGGTCTCACAAGCCACTGGTGTCAGTTGGATCACCTAAGATGTATACAGGTGCTCATTGGGTTATGAGTACACCGGACAGGACTCGCCGGGAATCTGCTAGTTAGTATTATATCTATCGTCAGATAGCAGTTCCCTGGTGACATGTGTACAGGTTAGTTCATCGACCTGAGGTCGTCATTTGTCTCGTGTGAGTTCCCACTGTGCTTTGATTTCTACCCTACCACGGCTCAAAGGAGTCGTGCAAACAGGTAGCTTTTGGGTACAGTCCCGAGCCATATGGAGGCACGTGAGCGGATCGGCAGGGAATTCGTCTCTCCCGGTATTGGGGGCGAGATCGTGCTGTATCTAGGAGAGCCATTACGCAAAGCCCTCGGCCGAGGCAGGAGATTTACTGGTAGGTATTCCAGTAGTATCTCAGGGCGTTCTGGGCTACACTCCGACACGACTTATACTGCTAAAGGGGGTCTGACGTTACTAGCCCTCTAGGCGGATATGCGATACTCATTGACGAACGGACCGGACTGTATATACATTGTCACTGTTAGGCTCAGTAGGGTTTTCGGAGGAGTTCGCTCATCGGTCTCCCTTGAGTTCGCTCCTCGGCCACCCTTGAGGTCAGTCCGTGGGCAGCCGTTACGCATTGCTAGTGCCGCTGACGGTTTGTGGTTAAACCCACTGCCAGGGTGCTGACGAGTCATTAGAGTCCCCCACAGACAGTTTTCCAAGTTCGGGCGAAACGTTGTAGAGGCCGTATGGTTTTATGGCAGGGTTCGGAAAATGCACGTGCGTTTACGCACGTGTCGATTTTCGGACAGATGATACTAGTCGGCTTTGGTTTAAGCCGGATCCGAGTATTATATTGAGTAGGTATAATATCTTTGTCTCAGTTGCATTTGTATTCGGTCGTAATACAAATGCGGGTATATTTATACAGTTTCGGGGTTGTCCTGAAATTCGTTTCAGGATCACTTTTGGAAGTTGCCAGTTTCCAGTTTTCTATCAGCCGTCTTTTAACATTCGGTTAAAGACGAATTTATCTTTTCTTGAGATGAGTGTGGATTCTTCTAGAAGTTTCTAGATGAGGTGACTAGGATTAATTGGTGTTGGATTTTCATTGGTTGCTTTAAAGGTTCAATTAATGCATAATGACTCATGCTTTGTAATTAAGGCTTTTTGTTTTCCTTAAGATATTTTGTTCATAATATCTTATGCTTGTGGTCACCTCCCTCCTCCTACGGTCACCTCCCTCCATCATATAAAGAGGCCGGCCCCTCTCCCTCTCTCTACACTCTCACTTGAGGTTTCATTTCGGTTAGAAAAGATATGATAGTTTTGGGGTGTATGGAATTCACAGTTCATTTCATTCCATCACCCAATTTCCACGGCAACTTCATTAACCGATCGTCCACGGATTTGGACGAAGTGAGACAAAGTCATCTACTCATTCTCTACATCAATCTTGGTCGTCTCTTTTAGCAAACTTGACGATCGAGTTGCCTCGAGTCAGAGGCGGGAGCCCGTTTAAAGAACCGATCATGTGGTGCCACTTCGACGAGGACATCGGAGATCGACGAGATCGGAGCAGCCGCAACGGAGCGTGGGATGATGGTTGAAGAACGAAGGACTCGGATCGTTCGGTATAACATTCCTACACTCTTTACAGTTTGTTAGTTTAGCAATAATGGTAGATCCGGGTTAAAGTATACGATAGCGCCAGTTTAAAAGTTTTGTTCCGCATTTTGGCGTCTGTAGACTGCCGGGGCGCTAGCGTAGACTTACAGCATGTGCACAACTTTAATATATATGTTATATATATTAAAATGTGTTTTCTTTTTGTATCATGGTTGTTGATACATCATTCATGGGTGTGTAAGACATACACCATTCTATTTATTATGGTGGGTTATAATTATTTAAGGTAATTACAAAATTAGCGGAAATTTGGAAAGAGCATGAAGCTTGTAGAAGCTTGCTTTGCTTTGACAAAGTCCACTAACTTTGTCTTTACTTTAGATTTTTGTTAACCTAACCATTTGGATTAGCCATGGTTATATCTCTACATGAGTTAGTATATGGTACTCACTCACCCATGGTTAGCTTTCTCACTTGATCATTATCCTCATCTCATTTTTCTTCATCTTCTTCCTTGAGCTCAAAAACTCTCTAGGTTTTGATTAAGTGAGAAATAAAAGTGAGATATATAATTCTAAGGTGTACCCACTTCCTATTTCCTCATCCTCTACTAGACTAGCACTTTAGTTTAGGATGTTTGCTGCACTAATTCTCTAGTTAGTGAAGAAGAAGCTTGAGTTCGTATTCCCTCGACGTAGATCATCTTCGGCCTCGAAGACTTCAAGCAAGGACGCTCCTTCTGCCTCGTGAAGCCAAGCAAGAGCCCGGGAGGACCTTGATCGCAGCGGAGGGACTACAACAAGGAGCTTTTGAAGTGAAGGACCGATCTACAAAGGTTGTATTTCGTTTTCACTTAGTCGTAAAAGATATTTACTTGCATGTGTAACCCTAATTATCTAGCAAAGATCTTGTTTAGGGTTGTTCGGCGCGGCTAAAATTTTAATCGGGCATGGTTGATGCCTTGTAGAACCTTCTCAGAGTGCCTAGTTACCCTACAGTGGAATCAGAGCCAAGCTAGAACATTAGGCGACGTGTTTACGAAGTTAAAACTCCGATCAAACCCCGAAACATCGATAAAGACCCCCTCTCTGGAAATTTTTTAAAAATGTGATTTTCTCTGCATTAAAAATACTCAAAATATCAGCAGGGAATTCTAAGAGTTACTGTAAAACACGACATCCTAATTCCACTAAAGCGCCGCGGAACCGCGGCAATACCTTGCTTGCGCGGCGGTTACGCGGCGGAACAGTAGAATCAGGGTTAGTGTTTTGTGCAGTAATATCCATAGGTACTTTTACATTCTTCTGGGTATTTTTAATCTGACTCAAGTGTTGAGTGTTCTAGGGATTATTTTAAATTCGTTGATTCGATCGGAAAATTTAATTTCATTCTTTTTCAGATAATTTAGAAAGTATTAAAATGTTCGAACGGATATCATTAACTCACTTTTTCCCGACATGAAAAACTTTCAAGTGTAGAATTTTTCTTGAGTTTAAATCTTTCGGAAAAACGTGCATGTAACGCGATGGACCCTATAGAAGAACGAAAACCTTAACTCGATTATGTGACCATCTGAACCGCCTCTAAACCTTATGGTTTGGGGCAGTACGGCGTTGCCACATGTGAGGCGTTGGCTTGACCCTTCAACGGCTGGACCATTGCTACTGTGACGTATTCTGGAATTTTTGAACTCCGCTCAAGTGTTGAGCTATTTAAGAAATCTTGGTTATTTGATTATTCGATCGGAAAGTTTAATACTGTCTATTTATCTGGAATGTGATACAATATGTGGAATTCATATAGTTAGGCATGAAATGCGATGTATGTGATATTTTAGATTTATGATGTCTAAAGTAATTGTGGATTCCAAATATTGTAGTTTTACACATTCTTTTCTGCGAGCGTAAGTGTAATATGTGATATCGCCGGTTTCGTTGCTATATGTCAACGACAATTGGGATGCGCATATTTACTTACGTTGATGACATGTGATGTTATGTGTTGCTGGATATGTTATATTGGATCGTCGTGTTCTGAATAGCCGGGGGTTTTATGTGAGATGAGGGTTTTTATTTTCATTCATGTAAAATTCATTGTATGTTATATTCTTTTATTGGGGCACTTCCGTGATGAGGATGATGTCACCATTGTATATTATTTACTTTTCCGCATTAGGTAGACCCAAGGAGGAGAGCACAAGTAACCGGGTTCAAGAGTCCAGTGGGAGACCAACTCGAGGAGTCGAGTCCGGGTCTTCTAACTCTAGAATTGGTAGGGTTGCTTGCCGCTCTTGTAGGGGTCTAGGGGTGTGGGTTTCTCTATTCATCGCGACCATGGAATCCGTGTTTTATAGAGGCTCAAAATAAAATGCGGACCTCCTAGTATATCCATTATTTCATATGATTCTTATGCTGTGATATCTGTGATGTGATCATTTGATATGTTGTGAGAGATACTGTATATAGTATATATGATATATTATATAGACGTTACTTATGTTTTACACTCGCGCTAGCCCTGCCCCGCTCTGTCGTTAGTTACCTAACCTAACGGTGCATGAGGGGACATCGATGCGAATGCGGATGGCATAAGTGTACGTCGTATTTATCTGTGATGTTTAGGTGGTTTAAATGATGGTGCTTCATTAATATGATTAATGAAAGAAAAGAAACCTAAAAGATGTTGTAGAATCAAATTTTCAAAAAGGGTAGCTACAATTTTTGCTTTGCATAGTGATATATATGATATATCCTGCACCGTATTCGATGAGGAAAGAGCCGAGATCCCTTCACCGGGAGTGACCTTTTTAGAAAAACTGGCAGATGCTACAACACTCGGTTTGTCTTTTGATTGCTTTTAAAGTTTTGCTTTGCCTAGTGATATATATGATATGTCCTGCACCTTATTCGATGAGGAAAGAGACGAGATCCCTTCACCAGGAATGACCTCTTTAGCAAAACTAGTGAAAGCCTCAAAAACACTCCTTTTAAAAATTCACTCGATTCTACAATGATATCAAGTTCATTACACAATAGGTTTTCAGAAAAATCTGTCGTAGCCCTCCGTCATTTCAGATAGGAACTGTTTAGTATTCGTGCTGCGTTTGTTGGCCTTTGTCAAGGCGTAGTGTGCAGTAGCTGAATGTTGCTTATCTGCTTATGCATATGATGCAGATTGTTTTGGGGTAGTCATACGACCTTGTTGGCCTTTGTCAAGGGTCGTGCGGGTGGGTTTTGATTCAATCAAGAAATGACGGGTTGAACTTGACTAGCATCCTATGATTTGTTGGCCTTTGTCAAGGTCATAGGGGTTAGGGGCAAAATATTATCGGGAATTTCAAGTGTTGAAATTTGCAATGAGATTGCATACCTTCTATGAGATAGTTGGATCCCGATACCCACTGCGAGTAATTGTTACTCCTGGAAGTGTTTTACACAAGACAATTAGCCGATCAAGTAGGTGTCTAGAAATATGTCAACGGGGTTACGCCTCTGGGAAAATGAGGTTTACTTTAATTAGGTCCGTGCGAAAGCACGGGGAACCTCCCTCAAAGTACAGACACTGGCCTGGATGAAAGATTGGCGAAATTGTAGGGCGTAATTAATCCCGGCTAGTTTTTCCTTTTAGGGTTTGAAGGAAGATTTGATAAAAACAGTGGGAGCTATCCTGATTAGATGAAATAATAACCAATCTGATCTTGCAAGAGCATACGCTAAAGTGTTTTCTTCTCTCTCTCCAGGTAGCGATCATATCATGCCTTAATCAAGATAATAATATGGATGTATTGACCGAACCCGCATGTTATACTATGCTGGGGAACGTTGGTTCCGTTCTTTCTTATAAAAGTTATAAGACTGAACAGGATATAGGGGAATACCAGGATTCCCATGCCACCCGAATGAAGAAAGTACATGTTGATGCATTTTCTTCGGGTGTGTTCATTACAGAGACCTGTTTCTCCATTTGCTCTACGTCCTGGGTATTAGATACCGGGTCAGGATCCCATATATGTAATCATGTTACATGGGCTGAGGAAAGGTAGAGAACTTGGAGAAGGTGATAAAGACATAAGGGTTCGAAATGGTGCAATTGTTGCAGCTAGAACCGTCGGGGAATATCACCTTGTATTACCAACTGGTAATACATTGATTCTGAACGAATGCTATTACATGCCGAACTTGATATGCAACATTATATCGGTTTCTTTATTAAGTAAAGAGGGATATAATTTTGTATTACAAGATAATGTTATGAACATTTTCCTGAACCAAAAGTTGGTTGGTTCAGGCACGTTGTGCAATGGAATTTATGTTCTAAATCAATCAACAGTTCTGAGCATAACAAACACACACAAGAGGAAGAGTTCAGAACTGAACGAATCCTTCTTGTGGCATTGTAGATTAGGTAACATCAATGCGACACGGCTAGCTAAGTTGCATAAGGATGGATATTTAAATCCTTTTGAATTTTCATCTTATGATACTTGCCAGTCATGTCTCAAAGAAAAGATGACCAAAACTCTGTTTACGGGACACGGAGAAAGAGTTACGGAACTGTTACGACTGATACATAGTGATGTATGCGGTCCCATGTCTACACATGCCAGGGATGGTTCTTCGTACTTCATTACATTCACTG
This sequence comes from Agapanthus africanus, assembly GCA_030015575.1. NCBI lineage: Eukaryota > Viridiplantae > Streptophyta > Magnoliopsida > Asparagales > Amaryllidaceae > Agapanthus > Agapanthus africanus. The sequence continues at coordinate 563,034,609 of CM057339.1, forward strand.
ACGATCTCTCTAGATTCGGGTATGTATTCCTGATGAAACACAAATCAGAAGCTTTTGAGAAATTTAGAGAATAGAAACAAGAAGTCGAGAACCAAACCGGGAAAAGTATTAAAATCCTTCAATCTGATCGAGGAGGTGAATACTTGAGCAATGAATTCCTGGACTTCCTAAAAGAGAATGGGATTCTCTCTCAGCTAACTCCTCCATATACACCACATCACAATGGTGTATCAGAAAGGAGGAACCGCACGTTATTAGATATGGTGCCCTCTATGATGAGTACAGCTGAGTTACCTATTTCCTTCTTGGGGTATGCGCTGGAGACAGCAGCATACCTATTGAATCAAGTTCCATCTAAATTTGTACCTACCACACCATATGAGATATGGAGTGGGAAGAGACCATGTCTTAAACGAGTTAAGATATGGGGTTGTCCGGCCTATGTCAAAAGGCAAAATCCGGACAAACTCGAGGCACGGTCAGTTCTATGCAAGTTTGTGGGATATCCCAAACATTCACATGGATATCTTTTCTACCATAGCGAGGAACAAAAGGTGTTTGTTTCTCGACATGCCACCTTTTTAGAAAAGGAATTTCTTATAAAAGAAATTAGTGGCAACGAGGTAGAACTGGAAGAAATTCCGGCTACACAAACTCAAACTGAAGATTTAGTGGAACCAGAGGATTCGGTAGTACCCGATGAACCCCAGCCACTCCGCTGATCTAGTAGGGTTCCTCACCCACATGAGAGATACTACGGTTTTCTCATGGATGGTGGGAGCGAGGATTGCATCATGGAGGATGATGACCCAACTAGTTTCGAGCTGGCCATCACGAGGGGGACTCGGTGAAATGGCTGGATGCAATGCGGTCCGAGATGGAATCCATGGACACCAACAAAGTATGGACTTTGGAAGATGCTCTTGAAGGGGTAGAACCCATTAGGAGCAAGTGGATCTTCAAGAAAAAACTTGGTGTAGATGGGAAAGTGGAGACTTTCAAAGCTAGACTTGTTGCTAAGGGCTTTCGTCAAAGACCAGGTGTGGACTATGACGAAACTTTTTCTCTATTGGCTATGCTTAAATCCTTCCGGATCATGCTTGCCATCGCTGCATATCATGTCTATGAAATCTGGCAAATGGATGTTAAGACCGCCTTTCTAAACGATGATTTAGAAGAGAGCGTGTACATGACTCAGCCAGAGGGCTTCGTAGCTAGTGGGAGCGGCGGGAAGGTGTGCAAGCTGCTTAAATCCATTTATGGATTAAAGCAAGTATCGCGGAGTTGGAACATCTTCTTTGACGTCGTTATCAAAGAGTTTGATTTCTTCAAAAACGTAGATGAACCTTGTATCTACAAGATGGTGGCAGAGAGTAAGGTTGTCTTCCTCGTATTGTACGTGGATGACATACTCTTTATAGGAAATGACATTCCTATGCTGCAATCGGTTAAGTTCTTCTTATCACAAAGATTCTCAATGAAAGATCTAGGTGATGCCTCCTGCATAATGGGAATTATGATCTATAGAGATAGATCTAAAAGGATATTGGGATTGTCCCAATCCAGGTACATTGACACCATACTAATGAGGTTTAGTATGGAAGAATCCAAGCATGGGAATTTACCCACGATCTCTGGACTCACTCTCTACAAAGAGATGTCTCCCAAGACTGATTTGGAGAGAGCTCGCATGCAAGGGATACCCTATGCTTCGGCTGTAGGCTCTATCATGTCCGCGATGCTATGTACCAGACCCGATGTAGCACACTCACTAAGTGTAGTGTGTAGGTATCAAGATGATCCTGGAGAGAGTCACTGTACAGCTGTGAAGAGAATTCTCAAGTACTTGCGAAGGACTAAAGAGATGCTCTTGGTGTATGGTAACGGAGAACTCCAAGTGGAGTCCTTTACCGATTCGAGCTTCCAGAGTGATAAGGACGACTCTAAGTCGCACTCAGGAAGAGTTCCAAGCAGGAAACCATGGCAGACTCGACGATGGAGGCTTAATACATCGCTGCCAACGATGTTGCCAAAAGGCTGTCTGGATCAAGAAGTTCATTACTGAACTTGGAGTGGTTCCATCTATTGAGCATCCAATACCTTTGTATTGTGATAACAATGGAGCGGTGGATTTGGCCAAGGAACCTAGGTCCCATCAACGATCCAGGCATATTCTGAGGCGGTATCACTTGATCCAGGAGATAGTAGATCGCCGGGAGATCGAGGTCAGGAGGGTTGACACGAAGAACAACACTGCAGATCCACTCACAAAGGCCATTCCCCAGATACAGTTTGAGAGACTCTTCGGGGTGCTTGGTATGTGATACTACAGCAGCAGGCCCTAGTGCAAGTGGGAGATTGTTAGTTGTATATATGCTCTAGAGGCCAGTATTGTACAACTGATGTATATTATATTGGATGCTTAGACATATATAGAGAGGACTTTCTTGCTCGATATGATAGTATGCTATCTGGTTGCTCTTTATCTTAACATGTATGCTTGTCTCTTGATACCGTCTTATAGTTACATGTTCGTAAAGCCCTTAGGATGTGTACTTGACTACCAGGACTATGATGTAGATCATACTAGTGGGGCCATGGTAGTCCATAAGTTCATCCTTTAATATTCCTAGTCGTGGGTGTATCCAGACAGGGCATCGATATACCATAGTAGACTAGCGTATACGCTTCTCGACCCATGAGATGGGCGATGGATGATCCCATATCCATTGGTGTTTGACATCAGAGATAGTATACGGGTGCTCAGTGGAGACTGGGTACACTGGACGGACTCGCCGAGAACTCCCAGATGGTATTATACCTCACGTCAGATGGCAGTTCTCTGGTGACACTTGTGCAGGTTAGTCTGTAGACCCGAGATCGTCATAGAGTCTTGTGTGATTCCCACTGTGCTTTGATTTCCACCTTACCACGTCCAAGATGGCGTGCAAAACGGTGGTTTTTGGGTACAGTCCCGAGTCACATGGAGGCAATGAGCGATAGGAGGGGTTTCATCTCTCCCAGTATTGGGGGTTGATGTTGCGCTGTGCTCGATTGGCCATAACAGGGAAGTCCCTGGCCAGGGCTGATTTAGAGATTTACTGGTAAGTGTTAGCAGTAGTTTCTCGACCCGTTATGAGCCTCACATTGGCATGACTTATCGGTTATTGGGGTCTGACGTTTACCACCCCTAGACTTGATATGCGACATATCAGACGAGGAGACCGGACTGTACGACAAGTGTTACCGTTAGGCTTTTACAGGAGTTGGAGAGGGCTTGCTTGCTGATCTTCTGATCGCTCAATACCCGGGAAGCCGTTACGTCCAGCTAGTACCGTTGACGGCTTGTGGGTGCTTGATGTGATCATCACCTACTGCCGGCATAGTGACGAGTCTTTAGAGTCCTACATAGAGGTTTTACTGGATCAGGCAAAACGAAATAGGATCGCATATGTGATATGTGTGGGACCGAGAATAATGCGTGTATGTGATACCGTATTCTATTCTCGTGACTTTTTGTATCGGTCGGTTATATGTGATATAGCTGGGTCATCGAATCAAGTGTTGATTCGATAAGTCGATACATTGGATGTTAGTTGGTTATATGAGATATAACCGGATTATTAAGTCAAGTGTTGATTTAATAATTTAGTGTATAATTGTATATTTGATATACTAATTTACATTAACTAACATTTGTTCACTTAAGGATTTTTCTCACATGTGCATAACTTTGATAAATATGTGATATATATTAAAAGGTGTTTTCTTTTTGTATCATGGTAGTTGCTACATCATTCATGGGTGTGTAAGACATACACCATTATATTTATTATGGTGGGTTATAATTATTTAAGGTAATTACAAAATTAGTGGAAATTTGGAAAGAGCATGAAGCTTGTTGAAGCTTGCTTTGCTTTGACAAAGTCCACTAACTTTGTCTTTACTTTAGATTTTTGTTAACCTAACCATTTGGATTAGCCATGGTTATGTCTCTACATGAGTTAGTATATGATACTCTCTCACCCATGGTTAGCTTTCTCACTTGATCATTATCCTCATGTCATTTTTCTTCATCTTCTTCCTTGAGCTCAAAAGGTCTCTAGGTTTTGATTAAGCGAGAAATAAAAGTGAGATAAATAATTCTAAGGTGTACCCACTTCCTATTTCCTCATCCTCTACTAGACTAGCACTTTAGTTTTGGGTGTTTGCTTCACTAGATCTCTAGTTAGTGAAGAAGAAGCTTGAGTTCATATCCCCTCGACGTAGATCATCTTCGACCTCGAAGACTTCAAGCAAGGACGCTCCTTCTGCCTCGTAAAGCCATGCAAGAGCCAGGGCGGACCTTGATCGCAGCGAAGGGACTACAACAAGGAGCTTTTGAAGTGAAGGACCGATCTACAAAGTTTGTATTTCGTATTCACTTAGTCGTAAAAAATATTTACTTGCATGTGTAACCCTAATTATCTAGCAAAGATCTTGTTTAGGGTTGTTTGGCACGGCTAAAATTTTAATCGGGCATGGTTGATGCCTTGTAGAACTTTCTTAGAGTGCCTAGTTACCCTACACTTAGCACACCCATGTCACAATATCAAGGACTCTGAATCATTACCCGGCCGAGTATGCTCAAGTATCTCTGACGAACGAGCATCGGCGGGCAGTGTCTCCCGAAAGCAATTAAAGAAAAGTGGTCGGGCGCGGACATGAGCTAGCTGTCCCCTCAGTAGAGACGAACTTAAGCTGTACTCAACGATCGCACAAAAACTGTAAATCTGCAGAAGACTATCTTAACAATCAAAATCCGCTGCAGGAAGATGTACATTAAGCTCTGGTGGTCCGTAAAAATCTGACACGACTTTCGAACAAATAGTGTCTCCAAATTTCCAACGCAAAACCTCCGCGGACATCTCCAGATCATGAGTGGAATATCCTTCTCGTACTTCCTCCAAATTTAGGGAAGCAAAAACGATAACTCTATAGTGTCACATCAGTACACAATCGAGCCCACTCAAGAAACATTACAGTTAAACCACAAGGTCGCCCGAACCAAAAGCAAAGAAAGAACTGATGCAGTTGTTAACCGAATCTCCAACTGCTGAAAACTCCGCACACATGCCTCAGTCCTAAGAAAAGAAACATCTATTCCGGTCAATTCAGTCAACGGTGAAGCACTACACTAGCAATCCTGCACGAAACGGCGGTAAAAACCTGCTAAGCCCAAAAATTCACGGACCTCCGTCCTGTTCACAAGTCTGTGCCTAAGCTGTATGGCTACGATCTTCCTCGGAACCATACAAAACCGTCTCCCGTAACTACAAGACCTAGGAGTCAACACAACCAAGCCTGAAGAAACACTCCGAGAATCTAGCAAACCGCTGGGGCTCTCCCAACACCTGCAAAACAAATCCTTAAGTGCTACTCCTGTTCCTCAAGACACATTAAATAGACCAGAATGTCGTAAATAACAAAACAATAACTGGTCGAGGAACGGCCTGAAGAAATCCGGTTCATCATATCTACGAATGCTGCTAGGGCACTGGTGAGTCCAATGACACGCCAAGACACACAAAGCCCGTAGCACGCACAAGGCAGTCTTCGGAATGTCATCACTCCGAACCCGCAACAATGATGACCTGATCCCAAACAACTTCGAAAATGTCTCGCACTGTGGAGCTGATCGAAGAAATCGTCAATGTGAGGTAAAGGATACCTATCCGCACCGTAAGTCAGTTCAATTGACGATCCGTCGATACACAACCTCAAACTGCCGTCTTTCTTCTTGACGAACAGATATAGGAGCTTCAAAAAGCGAAACACTCAGACGCACAAAACTCCCCAACCAACAACTCTGCAGCTGGTCCTTAAGCTCCTTAAGCTTTTCCGGCTCATCTGGAACAACGTCGGAAAACTCTCGCACGAAAGAAAAATGTCCAACAAACCAACTATGGCTACGGTATCACGAATGAACGCCAAGAATCCACGATATCTCCTCAAAAGCCGACTAGCGAAAAAGGCTGAATTCTAGCTTTGCGAGGCGGCACAACTATCCACCTGCACAACAAGAACTGACTCGCCAGGAAAACAAAACCTAACTGTTTTCTCACGGTAGTCCGCAGATGCCTAGCTCGTAGCTAACCAGTCCATGCCCAGGAGAACGATAAATCCAACATCTCTAGAAGGATCAAAGTGACGGAAGAATCTCCATCTCCTATCTGATTGGCACACAACTAAAATATGTGTCGCGCAACAAAAGAATCGCTGACAGAAGTTAACACAAACAAACGACTAATCTACCCAACACGACTCTCGTCCTAACCACGACACAAGTGTGAAAAACAACCAAATACATCAAAAGAACATACGAATTAAGGATACCTGAAAACTCTGCATTGGACGCCCGCGCGTCCCGATGAGTAAAAGCATACTCCTGTGTCTACCCCCTACCCGCAACTGACTGAACTCCTCCTCTACTAGACTGACCCCTCTGAGCAAACCTTCCACGTCCACGACCTCTCCGAGTATGACCCTGACGCGGTACCAAGAAACAGTCCCTGATGAGGTGCTGAAGGCTTCTGCATCAAAAACTTCCACGTGCTGACTGCTGACCCTCCTGGGGATGAGAGCTGGACGGCTGTCCTCGTCCTAAGCCTCTTCCACTCCCACGATGGCCACGAAATCTGTCTCGATGACTAAACCTCTGTCTCTGGGCTGGTACACTGGTATGAGTCCTCCTCTGTCCTGGAACCCTCAGAGTCTCTGGAATATGTGCCTCGTCAACTGGAGCTGCATCCACTGGTGCTATGTAGGTGACTGACTGCTGCATGCTGATCCCAAGGAACAACTAAGTAACAGGGGTGACAACCTCCTGTCGTAGCGCTCGAACGGTCTCAACAAATGAACTCATCGTCCGGCGCAAGTCCTGCATCTCGACCACTAGCCTAGCGAGCTGATCTATCGAAGGCTGATCCGTCTGCACCTGTGCAACTAGAGTGCCATCCTGGTCAGTGCTCGTCTTACTCGAACCAAATCTGACCTCGGCCCTCGCTGCATCACTCTGAGTCCCCATAGTCATCGGCGGCAAGGCTATAAATAGAGATAAGATTCGATAAGAACACGGAAATCGAATCACAAGGATATGAATCATCAAGGAAGGAATTTCAAGCAATTTGTACTTAGGTCACTTTAGGCGAAGTACCGCATCGTGGGTATGTTACAGACATACACATACTACGTTACTCTGCTTAAGCTACCTGCTCTAGCATACCAAGGTCATCCTACACTCCGAAAGGTAAAACCTAGCGCTCTGATACCAACTTTATCACGACCCGAAATTGGCACGTGACAGCCCTAATACTACGCAACGCCTAAAGATGTAACGCAGTAAAAGAAAGCCAAAACCCAAAAATCTAAACCATTAAAACACAAGAAAAGATAATAAGATTTTTTTTTGAAATATTTGAATTCACAACACAAATTCTTTAAAAGTCCAATTTTCTTTCTTTAAATTTTTGGCAGCACCCCCTTTGTAAAAACTAACCCCAAAAATGGGTACAACATAAATATGAATAAAGCATCCCCAAACGGGAGCAAATACACGCCCAACGGCGGAAAACAATCACCACAACAAATATACGACGCCGTAGCGAAGAAATAAAAGACAATAGAAAGGAAACTGTATAAAAGACAACAAATCCACAATAATATACAATATCGTCCTCACTAAGTCTCTAAGTCACCAAAATAACAGTAGATGGAGAGTACAGGGATACATCAATATACAATACAAAATACAGATAATCACAAAAACCCACATAAGCAAAATAGCACACTGTGAGCCGATGCGGTATCTGTAGCAAAAGATGATAGATGAATAGCCTGCCTCGACTACTCTGGAGAAACACCCTGCAAAACAACTGTGGCACAACGGGGGTGAGTTGCCAACTCGTGAATAGTAATTAACATATGCAGGTAATCGCAAGTATGCACGTACAACGTGAATCTAAGATATGCAATTAACAGTAATAACACGTCATATGAATGCAGAATAATGGAAAGTACACTAGCAGGTACAGCAAATATATGAAGCGATAATGATATGACAATCAATATGCAATAATGATGTGAGAATGCAGATATGCAGCAATCTTGAAGGGTACACTAACAGGTACTAATTGTTAGTTATGTATATGCCCTAGAGGCCATTGTTGTACATATGATTTATATTATGATGGATGCTTGGATATATACAGAGAGGACTTTTGATCAGTCGAAAATATTGCATCTTTTAACCGGCAATTTCCCTATCATTTGCATTCATATAGAAGTGTTCGGCATTCATATTTCACATATTAACAAAACAGCCGTAAAAATATCAGATTACATGTGTTAGACCTTAAAACCGGCATTTCTAGGGAAATTGACTGTATTTTATGGCATCGCATCATCCCAATATTGCGCAACACTTGTCTTGAGAAATTGTGCAGGAATATCCGGAAGAAAAGCTAAAATTGTCATTTTTGCTGATCAAACATTACGCCAACTCAAAGCCATGAGATCTGATAGCAATCCAAAAGGAGATATTAAATTCAACATATACAATAAAGGCCCATATGTTAGCCCAAGTTCAACACAGAAGACTCAAGCCATGAAGCTTCAAAAGAGCCGCGGAACCGCGGCGGGAGCCGGCTTGCGCCGCGGTTCCGCGGCGCTTCTGCCACGTCAGCGCTTCATTTTTAGTGGAGAATTCTTATCTTTGGGCCCACATTCCTTTCTTATACTTTAAATTCCAGAAGGATCTCGAAGCTACTGCCAGATCAGCAAAGATCATTAAGCAAGGTTAATCTTAATTAAGCTCCTAACAAACTATTTCTAGAAGCTCCCTCCTAACTAATCACATATAGAAGCTTCTCCTCTAACTAACTTTTGGAGGGAAATTCAAATTTCCTCAACAAACTTTTGGAGGGAAACTTAAAATTGAAATCCTAGATCTAGGGTTTAGATGTCTATAAATAGGAACCTAGATCTAAGGGTTGAGGTCAATCTTCATTATTCTTTCCCTCTTACATCATCTTCTTCCACAAGTCTAGTGACAAGGCTTGTGCGAAACCCTAACCCTAATTCCAATCAAATTTATGATCCCGAGTACCAATCAAGCAAGAAGTCCTTCAACCTTTTATGAGCGGAGCCGATCTTCAACCGAGCAAGCGATCCAAGCCGATCCACGACTCACGGAGACGAGCGAAGCCAAATCGACGATCGAGTTCTTCCTATTGTAGTTCTTGAGCGATTGTAATGAAATTGTTGATATAAATAAAAGGTGAAATTCTTTAATCTTGCTTTCTTTAAATTCTTGCATCATGATTCAATCTCAATTTGTAATTGTAGTTCTTGTTATGATGTTTGAGTAAAACTCCGCTCGTCAAGGAGTCGAGACGATCAATAGAATGATGATGTAACAAATCTTAAAACTATTCTTAAGTCCTATGGGTTTTGTAAACCCTAGCAAGTTCAAGAACCGATGACTTAGTTTCGTTGCGATGCTTTCTTGATTGTGATCACTCGAAATTAGGGATCTACGATCGTTTCTTGAATTTACTAGAGGCTAGCATATGAATGATATCGACGAATGAACAAGGGATAAATGATGAAACCCTAGTTTCACTAGAAATCCCTAATTCTTGTCGATCATCATCGATCTAGTATCAATTCATCGAAGGATAAGAATACGTCATTGTAAGATTACATCACATCTATAGATCCGATCGATTCCTACGAGCCTCATTTCGATTCTTGATATTTGGTTTGGAAAAATCAACAAACTATCAAATCTTGATTCTATCTTTTTCTTGTTATTAGATCTAGATTTTTCTAATTCTTGAACTTCAATTCTTTAAATCATGAATTGTTTTTTTTTCTTTTCTTTAAAGTTTCGACTCATCTAATTCAAAAGACGAACGATTACACTTTCCCTATGGACGATCCGCACCCACTTACAATCTACATCCGACACCGTAGTTGATTGCGGTCAAAAATATTTTTGGTTGTGATTTCTTTACAATTTTCACATACACAATCCGAAATCGTATTCAATCAAATGGCGTCGTTGCCGGGGACTATTTGATTCGATATTACACAAACAAAAATCGCTTTAACAATCAAATGGCGCCGTTGCCGGGGATAGTGCGCTAATTGTTCGTATTTTGAAATTTGAAGTTGAAAAGTTTATTCCATCTATATTGTTCGATCTAAACTTGCACAAACCCTAATACGTGTATTGTGATTTGATTGCGAGGGAATCTGGAATCATTGGAGCTTGGATAAAATTTTTCTGAGATTTCCAGAGAGCTGAGGAGTTGAAGTGAAACATTGTCAAGAAAAGTTTTTGCAGCAATCTCTCCAAAGTACCGCTGTTCCGCGGCATTTGGGCGCTATTGCGGCGGATCCGCCGCAGTTTAACTTGATCACTGCTCCAAATTTTCAGGTATACTTCCATACTTTCTTATCTCTTCCCTCATCTGTTCCAATTAACATTTTGTGCAGGATTCTTTGCAAATAATCGCAGCGCCGCGCAAAAGCAAAATAAATTGTGCGTGTTTTGATTTGTGGTTGTTTGCATATTAATACGGACATTAAGGGGCAAAGACCAAATTCAGATTAGGTGAGGAGTTCATTACCCTTCCTAAGCCCCGAAAATCACGAACTTGCATCCGTATTTACCCTAATTAACTAAAAAATATCTAGAGATGACTCTAAGGACCGTCGCGCTCACTTAGGACAGAAGAAGGTCGTGGGTAATTCATTGCTTATCCGCGTTTTCTTGTGGTGTCTAAGGCAAGTGTGTCTAAGGGTAGTGGTTATTAATTAGGCCCACTACTTACGTAGTGCAGTACCTTCCCACTTACCTGGCACTTACCTGGCCACAGCGGGACAAAGAGGCAGTGGAGGATTTATCCTGCGACTTGTCTTTTGGCAGTTAGGAGCAGTCTAGAGTTTGACCTAGGTGACCACTAGATTCTAGGGTTTTGCTTGTTGCATTTTGGGATTTGCATCATATTTTCAAAAATCCATCCACTTTTCAAAACAAACACCGCATTCATATCATTTCCCCTAATTATAAATTCACGCTGCCACTTGTACTAACCCTTTTTAGTGCAAGATAGGCTGGACACGAGATTCTAGTGCCCGTTAAGTCCGCGTTCCTTGATCGACCCTAAAGTCGGTATTTCTATATTTACCCTTTCTTTTACCCACCACCACACCCGCTTCGATGGATCCACCTCCATCGAACTTCTTTTCCACTACCCTGCCGCCGTCCGTTGGTGCGCAGAATCCACCTCGTATCTCTCTCCAAGAGAGGTGCTATCCAACACGAGGCCCCCTTTCCACCTGTCTTTCCATTCCACCAGCCAACGGGGAAAATTTTCAAATAAAACCCCAATACATCAACCTTCTACCAAAATTTCACGGTCTCGAGTCTGAGGACGCATACGTGTTTATCACGAAATTTGAAAATGTATGCGCAATGATGGGTACCTCACAGCTTTCTGTGGATGCTTTACTTCTTCGTCTTCTCCCATTCACTTTTTGCGATTTAGCCGAGAAGTGGCTATATAACACTACCGCACATTCCATTTCAAATTGGGAAGAATTCGTCAAAGAATTCCTTATGAAATTCTACCCACATCAAAAGACAGCTCGAGTCCGTAGCGAAATCTATCAATTCACCCAGCTTCCAAATGAAACATTTTCAAAATGGCTTGAACATTTCAAGGATCTGTTAGTCCAATGTCCACATCACGGTATCCCGAGATGGGAACTGTGCCGAATCATTTATGAGGGCATTAATCCTAACACAAGACAGACCCTTGAATCCATGTGTCAAGGCAACTTCATGACTAAAGATGATGGGGAAGCCTGGAATTTTTTAGAAGATTTCGCAGAAAAATCATTACAGTGGGAGGGTGTGAGTCAATCATCTAGGGATGGCAATGATATTTCCATAGGAGTTAGAGCTGACATTTCAGCTATGCAAAAGAAACTTGAGACTATGGAAAACAAATTGTTAGCCACCCTAAGTCAAATATCACTCTCCAAAACTGTATGTGGATGCTGTTCTGATCCGTCTCACTTGACGGAAGAATGTCCGTTTCAAGGTCATGAGCATACCAATGCCGCATTTCAAAGACCTAGAAACGATCCATCTTCCTCCACATATGATCAGGGTTGGAGGAATCACCCTAACTTTGCTTGGAACCAATCACAATCTCAAAACACGGTTCCAAACACGAATCATTTCCAAAGGGTCCCTCCACCACAACAGCAGCCACCACTTCAATTCAGTCAGCACCCCTTCCAAGCACAAAACTTTCAAAATCCGGCTAACACTTTTGCACCACATGAAAACTTGTTCCAATTGACCGGTACAAATAATACCTCTGCAATAGCACAAACCTTGGATACTTTCATGAAACAATCCATCCAAGGGACGACAAGTTTGCAATCTTCCGTCGAGAATGTGATAAAGATCATTGTCTCTCAAAATGAGAATATCAAATCGATGGAAGAACAAATTGCACAACTAAAAGCTGAAATGCGTGCAAGAGAAAAAGGGAAACTTCCAGCTCAACCTTTATCTAATCCTAGCTATTCACATCATGTGGATGCAATCACGTTGAGATCTGGAAAAGTGCTTAACACTCACGTTGGGGAAGAGTTTGATGATACTGATAAATCAATCAATAACACCCCGGCTGAGACCTTTCCTCACACACACACTTCTAGTTCTGATCATTGTTTTTCTACCCCACCATCTTCTTCCGAGCCCATTCATCATTTCCCAAAAGGCTTGCCACTTCAGCCCACCTCTTTTACTCCTCCACGGACGATCCCCACTTCTATTTTGGGATCGGGTCCACACACACTTCCTTCTCCTATAATGGACCCAGCGCTTATTGCTAAAGCACCTTATCCTAATCGGTTAAGGTCTAACACACCGAGTCCACATATGGAGAAGATTATGAACATTTTTAAGCAAGTTAACATCAACATCCCTCTCCTAGATGCTATCCAACAAGTTCCGTCCTATGCGAAAACTCTTAAGCACTTGTGCACTAGGAAGAGGAAGACTCAGGTGCCCAAGAAGATTTTCATGGCAAAAACAGTAGATACGGCTTTCCCCCAACAATTACCGAGGAAACGTAAGGATCCTGGATATCCTACTATTTCCATTTCTATTGGGGAAAAACACATTAACCGTGCTCAACTAGACCTTGGCGCTAGTGTTAACTTGCTTCCATACTCAGTCTACGAGCAACTAGGTATCGGAGAGTTGAACCCAACCCATTACACTCTCCAGATGGCTGACCGATCAATTACCAAACCTAGGGGTGAACTGGAGGATGTGTTAATAAAAATCGGGGAATTCATATTCCCTGTGGACTTTATTGTAATTGATACACGGCCTGTAGCGAACCCACGGAATCAAATTCCGGTGATTTTAGGTCGCCCCTTTTTGGCCACTTCCAATGCTATTATCAACTGTCGTAACGGTTCTATGACCCTATCTTTCGGGAATAGGTCAATTGAGCTGAACATTTACAAGTTGGGAAGTGTACCCTCCGAACCGATTGCTCAGGTATGTTCTGTCGACTTAATGGATGTCAACAGCAGCGAATTTGATGATCCTCCTGATATTGATCTAGACTCTCTTTTCATACGTTATTGTTTGACCCAACTATGTATCATACACATACGGACTCTTCCACCGAGATGCCCGGGTCAACAATTAACACTGATTATGAAATGCCTTTAGAGTCTGAAGATCACCCCGCACTTTGTGATGACATTATTCATCGGGGTATTGATGGAACATTTGAGGAAATCTTCGCTGATGAACTCGCATTTTTGAATGACACGGGTGTTGAAATGAATCATCTCCTAATCAATGAAATTGAACCTCTACCCCTTCATATGGACTGTAAAAAGAATGCGAGTAATCCATCACATTCACTGCATCGTCTCTCCAATATGAGACGCACACACATTCTTTTCCACAACATAACTTTTCCATACTTCTTCTTCCACCAACCAGAGCACTACATTGATAAATTTTTTGAATGGTTGGTGTTAACCTTCGGTCTTTGCAAAGCTTGGCATCGACCAATGATTTTTGACCTCCTCATGTGATTTTAAAAGATTAACATTGCATAACTCAAGTTTAGGGGGGGCATTTTTCTGGCTCTTGAAAAGAATTTTTTAAAAAAAAATGATGAGCCAAAAATAAGTTTGGGGGAGGATCTTCACTTAAATATTTTGCCCCCACTAATAAATTCCCCCAAGCTTACAGGTTTTTTGAGATTTATAAGAAGACAACAGTGAGGACACGGTTGAAAACAAGTTTGGGGGAGGTTTGTGCTTATTTTTGCATCATTTGCATCATACATTGCATAAGCATAAAACATTTTCGAAAACCTATAAAAATTTAAAAAGTTTCAAAAATATAAAAACTTTTTTTTGTACATAAATAAGATAATAAAAGTTTAGATAGTGAAAAATTACATCCATGAGATTAGAAAAATTTAAGAAAACCAAGAAAATTAGAAGTTTTCTTATACGAACTAGTAATAAGTAGTTATGAGCCGTTGTCCCAAGGGTTAGTAAGATGAAAGACGTCACTAATCTGAGGATAAAAATAAGTTTGAAAAATAATATCTATTCTGGAAGCCAAACATTTTGAACGTTGATACCCTGCTATTCGCACTTACACACGTCTTGAAGCCTGGGATAGTAGAGGATACCTTGAAATGCTCTTGTCTTAAAGCCAAAAGTATGAAGGAAATAAAAAAATGAAGAAAATATAAAGTGGTGAGAAAAATGGACACTGGTTTTTGTTATCACCGAGGGCAATAAAAAATAAATAGCGAGGTTCTTCACCTAGTGCCCTAAGGCCAACTGGTCTGGGAGTCACTGCTATGCCTAAGGTGGTGCAAGACGAGGAAAATACACCAAGTAAGCAAGCACGGGAGTAATCGGTCGGTTAGTACCTCAAGAAGTATTAACGGTCGCATAAAAGTGTGTGAGCAACCTCATCTAAATATTCATTAATTAAAAAGTACTGAGGCTGATGGGCAAGAGTATGATAGATTGAATTGAATTCTCCGGGTGTAGGGATGTCCTTTACACACACGCAGGGTGATATGATCGATGTTTGGAAGAAAGATAGGAATGAAGAATAAGACGATGTTTTATTGAGGGAGAACGTGATTTCTGACATCTTTTCATGACCATTAAGATAGGGCTCATGACAACCGAAAAGCTAGCTTAGTTGGAAACCCTAATTTTCAAGGCTTTTCTTTTACAATCTTTTCTTTAAATGTAATATTCATGATTTTCCTTTTATTATTGGATTTTGTGGGTGCAATCCGCTGAAAACCCTCAGGAGACAACACTCCTCCTAGTAGAGACACCTAGAGGTTTAAAGGCTTGTTGCACGTGCTCAGTGCAATCGTGTTGCCTACGAAAGTGTGCTAGTTAGTTTTTCTCTTTCTTTATTTTCTCCTTCTCTTTTTAATAAACAGTTCGCTCGAGACGATCGAAAATAAGTTTGGGGGAATTTGATCAGTCGAAAATATTGCATCTTTTAACCGGCAATTTCCCTATCATTTGCATTCATATAGAAGTGTTCGGCATTCATATTTCACATATTAACAAAACAGCCGTAAAATATCAGATTACATGTGTTAGACCTTAAAACCGGCATTTCTAGGGAAATTGACTGTATTTTATGGCATCGCATCATCCTAATATTGCTCAACACTTGTCATGAGAAATTGTGCGAGAAAATCCGGAAGAAAAGCTAAAATTGTCATTTTTGCTGATCAAACATTACGCCAACTCAAAGCCCTGAGATCTGGTAGCAATCCAAAAGGAGATATTAAAATCAACATATACAATAAAGGCCCATATGTTAGCCCAAGTTCAACACAGAAGACTTAAGCCATGAAGCTTCAAAAGAGCCGCGGAACCGCGGCAGGAGCCGGCTTGCGCCGCGGTTCCGCAGCGCTTCTGCCACGTCAGCGCTTCATTTTTAGTGGAGAATTCTTATTTCTGGGCCCACATTCCTTTCTGATACTTTAAATTCCAGAAGAATCTCGAAACTACTGCCATATCAGCAAAGATCATTAAGCAAGGCTAATCTTAATCAAGCTCCTAACAAACTATTTCTAGAAGCTCCCTCCTAACTAATCACATCTAGAAGCTTCTCCTCTAACTAACTTTTGGAGGGAAATTCAAATTTCCTCAACAAACTTTTGGGGGGAAACTTAAAATTCAAATCCTAGATCTATGGTTTAGATGTCTATAAATAGGAACCTAGATCTAAGGGTTGAGGTCAATCTTCATTATTCTTTCCCTTTTAAGTCATCTTCTTCCACAAGTCTAGTGACAAGGCTTGTGCGAAACCCTAACCCTAATTCCAATCAAATTTAAGATCCCGAGTACCAATCAAGCAAGAAGTCCTTCAACCTTTTATGAGCGGAGCCGATCTTCAACCAAGCAAGCGATCCAAGCCGATCCACGACTCACGGAGACGAGCAAAGCCAAATCGACGATCGAGTTCTTCCTCTTGTAGTTCTTGAGCGAATGTAATGAAAATGTTGATATAAATAAAAGGTGAAATTCTTTAATCTTGCTTTCTTTAAATTCTTGCATCATGATTCGATCTCAATTTGTAATTGTAGTTCTTGTTGTGATGTTTGAGTAAAACTCCGCTCGTCAAGGAGTCGAGACGATCAATAGAATGATGATGTAACAAATCTTAAAACTATTCTTAAGTCCTACGGGTTTTGTAAACCCTAGCAAGTTCAAGAACCGATGACCAAGTTTCGTTGCGATTCTTTCTTGATTGTGATCACTCGAAATTAGGGATCTACGATCGTTTCTTGAATTTACTAGAGGCTAGCATGTGAATGATATCGACGAATGAACAAGGGATAAATGATGAAACCCTAGTTTCACTAGAAATCCCTAATTCTTGTCGATCATCATCGATCTAGTATCAATTCATCGAAGGATAAGAATACGTCATTGTAAGATTACATCACATCTATAGATCCGATCGATTCCTACGAGCCTCATTTCGATTCTTGATATTTGGTTTGGAAAAATCAACAAACTATCAAATCTTGATTCTATCTTTTTCTTGTTATTAGATCTAGATTTTTCTAATTCTTGAACTTCAATTCTTTAAATCAAGAATTGTTTTGTTTTCTTTTCTTTAAAGTTTCGACTCATCTAATTCAAAAGACGAACGATTACACTTTCCCTATGGACGATCCGCACTCACTTACAATCTACATCCGACACCGTAGTTGATTGCGGTCAAAAATATTTTTGGTTGTGATTTCTTTACAATTTTCACATACACAATCCGAAATCGTATTCAATCAAATGGCGCTGTTGCCGGGGACTATTTGATTCGATATTACACAAACAAAAATCACTTTTACAATCAACTTTCTTGCTCGTCATGATAGTATGCTATTTTGTTTCACTTTATCTTAACATGTTGACTTGTACTGGTTTACTGTTTTTCTCTCACATGTTGATAAAGCCCTTAGGATCTGTACTCGACTACTGGGACTATGATGAGATCATAATAGTGGGGCCCTGGTAGTCGATCAGTACATCCTATAACTGTTCCTAGTCGAGGGTATATCGAGACAGGGCATCGATACACAAGAGTAGACTAGCGTATACGCATCTTGACCCATATGATGGGCGATGGATGATCCCATATCCATCGGTGTTTGACATCAAGGATGGTGTACGGGTGCTCAGTGGAGACTGGGTACACTGGACGGACTCGCCGAGAACTCCCAGATGGTGATATACCACACGTCAGATGGCAGTTCTTCGGTGACACTGGTACAGGGTAGTCTGTAGACCCGAGATCGTCATAGAGTCTTGTGTGATTCCCACTGTGCTTTGATTTCCACCTTACCACATCCAAGAAGGCATGCAAACCGGTGGCTTTTGGGTACAGTCCCGAATCACATGGAGGCAATGAGCGATAGGAGGGGATTCGTCTCTCCCGGTATAGGGAGTTGATGTTGTGCTGTGTTCGATTGGCTATAACTGGAAGTCCCTGGTTAGGGCTGATATTGAGATATACTGGTAAGTATTACCAGTAGTTTCTCGACCTGTTATGAGCCTCACATCGACACGACTTATCGGTTACCGGGGTCTGACGTTTACCACCCCTAGACTTGATATGCGACATAACAGATGAACAGACCGGACTGTACGGGAGTGTTACTGATTGGATTCACAGGAGAACGGACAGGCTAGCTTGTTGATCTTCTGATCGCTCAATTCTTGGGTGGCGTTACGTTTAGCTGACCGCTTGCAGCTTGTGGGTGTTTGATATGACCATCACCTGCTACCGGCGTATTGACGATTCTTTAGAGTCCTACACAGAGGTTTCTTGGCTTAGGCAAAACGGAGTATAGGCACATATGTGATATGCGCAGGACCGAGGATAATGGGATATGAGATACCGTATTATATTATCGCAATATTTATTTATGAACCGGGACATCGGATCAAGTGTTGATTCGATGAATCGGTACATAATATATTAGTCGGTTATATTCGATATAGCCGGATCGTCGGATCAAGTGTTGATTCGATGATTTAATGTATAATGATATAAATGATATATTATATTACATTATCTAATATTGGCTCGCTTTATTATTTCATTTTCTCAGCGGATTAATACATTGATATATATGCGATATATGTTAATTGTATTATTTTCTTTTGTTGCAAATATATAATATATATGTGATATATATTATTGTGACATGATATGATTTATTATGAAACATGTTTAGTGATGATGAAAGAGATCAGGGTTTGATTAGGGTTAGCTCCTTCTTGCTCATTCTAGAAGGATTTCCTTTTGTCTTGGTTAAGATATTATGGCTGATACTTATCCATTACTCATTCTTAACCTAACCAAAACCTAGCTCTAGTTTATTCTCTACATAGGTTAAGCTTCTCATCCTTGACCATGGTTCCATAATCAATCATATATTCTTATCTACTATTCATCACAAATGGATTTATGTCATTATTCGTTATCTTCTTCTCTCTTGAGTTTTTGAAAGAGCTCACTAGTGATTTCTTTTGTGATGATTTCTTGTGAGAAAATGATATAATAAAAAGAAAGCATAAATACTACTCTATCATCCTCATCTAATCTAGCCCATTAGATTAGGGTTTTCACCTCATTAGAGTGAGAGAGCTTGAGTCATAGCAACTTCGACGTAGATCATCGGAGAAGCGGAACACTACAAGCTAGCATGGATCGTTCGAGTCGTGGAGCCTCTCTTGAGTCCGGGAGATCGTGGATCGCGGCGAAAGGACTTCTACTCGGAGCTTGTGAAGCGAAGGAGCAGACTACAATGGTTGTAATCCCTCACACTTAGTAGTATAGATGTTTACTTGCATGTTAAACCCTAATAATCTAGCAAAGATCCCGACTTTCGGTTGTTCGGCACATCTAAAATTTTTATTCGGGCATGTTTGATGCCTAATGAACCCTCACAAGAGTGCCTAGGAACCCTACAGTGGTATCAGAGCCTAGCTAGAGCATTAGGCAACGTGTATGCGAAGTTAAAACTCCGATCAAACACCGAAACGCAATTTTAGACCCCTCTCTGGATTTTTTTTCAAAACTGTGATTTTTCAGAATTAAAAATACTTAAAAATACCAGCAGGAAATTATAAGCATCACTGTGAAACACGTGTCAATGATCCGTAGATTCAGCCGCGGAACCGCGGCATTACTTTGCTCCTGCCGCGGATCCGCGGCCGTATAGTCAAATCATTGACTCGTTTTCCCATGGTTATATCCGTAGGTGATTTTGTAATTTTCTGGGTACTTTTAATCTGACTCAAATGTTGAGTGTTCTGGGGTTTATTTTGTAATTGTTGATTCGATCGGAAAATTTAAATTCGTTTTTATTTCCGGATATCTAGAACTGTTAAAATGTTCGAACGGATATCATTAAATCATTTTTTCCCGGCACATAAAACTTTCAAGTGTTGAATTTTTATCGGGTTTAAATATTTCGGAAAATTGTACAAGTAACATGGTGGACCCTCTAGAAGACAACAAACCTTAACTCGATTATGTGACCGTCTTGAACTGCCTCTAAACTTTAGGGTTTAGGGCAGTACAGCGTGCCACATGTGAGGCGTTGGCTTGACCCTTCTACGGCTGGATCACCGGTACTGTGACATAATCTGGGATTATTTGAACTCCGCTCAAGTGTTGAGCAATTTAGGAAATTTTGCGTATTTGATTATCTGTTCGGAAACTTTAATACTGTCTATTTATCTGGAATGTGCTACAATATGTGGAATTCATATAGTTAGGCATGAAATGTGAAGTATGTGATATTTCGGATTTACGATGTCTAAAGTGATTGTGGATTCCAAATATTGTAGTTTTATAATTTCTTTTCTGTGACCGTAAGTGTAGTATGTAGTTGTATTGCCGGTTTTCGTTGCTATACGACAACGACGATCGGTGTATGCATACTTACTTACGTTGATGATATGTGATATTATGTGTTGCTGTGATATGTTATATTGGATCGTCGTGTTCTGAATAGCCGGGGGTTTTATGTGAGATGAGGGTTTTTATTTTCATTCATGTAAAATTCATTTGTATGTAATATTCTTTTATTGGGGCACTTCCGGGATGAGGTTGATGTCACCATTGTATATTATTTACCTTTCCGCATTAGGTAGACCCAATGTAACGTTTTGAAAATCGTTTCGGTGAAATTTCCAAAAAAAAGGTAAAATAAGGGGGTTTCTGTAAAAAGTCAAAATACAAATATCTTTATTATAAAATTAAATATATATATTCTAGCTATGAAATTGCTAGTATTTGGTGTTTATTGAGCCACCGGTGAAATTTCAAATTTTCTGAAAATTTTCTGAAATTAATTATTTTAATATTATTTTAAGCCGTCACTAATATATTTAATTAGGGAAAATTACAAATTGGAATGAGTTGAAACAAATTTTGTACATCATAAAACATTAAATAAAATTTTATCATGTGGTTTTTGAAACGAAATCGTTTGCCAAAACGGTTTAGAAAATATCGAAGAAAAAGGCTTTTTTCGGTGAAATTAGTGTTAATGGGAATTGGGGTAATACATTTATCTTTTTCCCCAACCCACACACCAACACCTCACCATCTCTTCCCCTCCCCATGTGGCCGGCCCCACCATGACAGCCCTCCCCCCTCTCTCTCTCCAATCACCAAGAAAAGAAAAGAAAACAAAAGAAAAGAAGAAAGAAATAGATAAGTGAGTGGGCTTTGACTTTTGTGTGGACTTGACTCTATTTTCCCCACCTCCCTCTCTCTCCTCTCCTCCCCATTTTCTGGCCGAGCCCTCCCTCTACAACAGCCCCTAATTTCCCCTCTCAATTCCTCATCAAAAATCCTCACAAAAAAATGCATCAAAAATCCACCAAAAATCCCACAAAATCAAAATCTAACTCCTACACATTTTTCCTTAGCCTCTCAAGCATGGATTTTGGTGAAAAGTTTTCATTTTGGAGGCCAAGATTTTGGTGCTAGATTCATGATAGATCTCTTGAAATTGTGAGGTATAAATCTTTGCCCTATAGTTAAATTGTTGCTTTAATACTTCAATTCGACTAAATTAGATGCTTAATTAGGTTCTAAATTTAAAACTTGTGAATTCAAGAGAAGGGTTTCAAATGTCAAGTTAGGTTTTTAGTGATGAGATTGTGGTTTTGTGATATAGTTAACATGTAGTGGGCATGCCAAATCAAATCTAGTTGCTAGTTTGCATTTTTGTTAATTTAAATTGTGAATTTTACTTTAAAAAGAGTTAAAATCGGTATTTTTGCAAACTAGGAATTTGGAATATATGCGAATTGATGAGTTTAATTTATGAAAGTGATTTGTATGAACTAATTATGTTATTTAATGAGCATTTTGGCCATTTGAATCGTTAAAATTTGTAGATTGGTTAAAACATCAAGTTTTGAACCGAAATGGGAATTTGTGATAACTAGATTTTGGAAAATAAAACGATTGGTTTAATTATATGGATTTGATGAATTAATCCCTATTTCTTATACAGTTAGTGAGTTTTGAAACCATGATTGGTACGTTTGGTGTTTTTCTCGACTAATCGGCGTTTGTACGCCGACGTCGAGGGATTTTGGGTTGATTTGTGAAAGCAAACCATAGGTTTTGACCTATGTGGGATTCGTGAGTCGTTTTGGTCATGAGTCGGATTTTAATGCGATACGGTGCGTTATGATATATAGGTACCCCATGTGGACTTCGAGACGACAAGCAAGCGCGTGGCGACGTCGGCACCGGCGAGCGAGGACCAGGTGAGTAGATTTGTATCTACGTGGAGAAGTCGGGTGGATGGCGTATAGCACCCCCGCAGTCCGTGGTGGTGTATACAGATGCGTATACACATCAACAATTTCTTATATATGTTGTTTGGGATTAATAACGATGTTTAGGATGGATATTGTGTGTTGGATTATTTTAGTGTTGCGAACTCTAAGGTAGTGTTGCACTACACATACACACATACATACTTACATACATTCCTATATATATGTGCTCATGGGATTCTTTATAGTTATGTATTCACATGGGTATGGGACTATGTATTCACATACGGATTTGAGGATGATACTTGGGATTGAGCCGAGTCGATGAGATTTGTTTTGTGGTTGTGATACCGGTGATATGGCAGGATTCGTACTTGAGGTATGTCCTGGTGTTATAGCGGATCTTGGGACGACGATACGGGTGAATAGTGTTATTAATAAAATGGTCGACATGTGATCGTGATATAAGATATGATATGCTAGGATATTGATACTAGGCCGTATTGGGCGATGTATACCCTTGATGATGATATGTGCTAATGATATCGGGTTGTACGAGATTGTCGATCAGTAGTCAGATCATGAGTATCTTGAGGATATTAGTATTGTACTAGACATAGGTCAGTACCCTAGACTATGATCTTGGATAAAGAGGATACCAGAGGAATAGTGTGAGGAATATGATATTGACCCATACCCAGATTTGGGGATGCCGTACGACGGATTTACGTACGAGCTATATCTTGATGATTGATCCGTACTCTTGACTTGGGATGTCTGATTGTAGATATGGTATCGGATATGATATTATTGAGGCGGGATCACCGACTAATATATATACAGGTATGTATATGGATCGACTCAGATGTTAGGCGGTTTCCTTACCTGTAGTCCAGCTTGTTAGTTTAGCCCTCTAGTTTAGTTTAGTTGTTAGATTAGATTCGATTCTTACCTATTTCAAAAACTAACGAATCGTGGGTATTTTAAAAGACAGCCGAAGGGATCCTACGGATATTTCAAAAGACGTATCTTTTTAATAAAAACACCGTAGCCCCTATTTTCAAAACCCCATGATTCGTATTATTTCAAAAGGCACCATTTGTAGGACTTATATTAGATTAATGCAGATTAGTTATAGTTGCGTCTAGTTTTCAGCTCCCGCTCAATTTTGTGGTCCGCTTCGCATCGCATGTTTATATTATGTTTCATACTCCATTATTGATATCCTGCTGTTAGGACACCAGCACCATTACCGATGATGCGTATGTACCACGTACACTTACTTACCGGCTCACACACATCTTCATCGGTAATTGCCATATCACGTACACCTTAGAAAATATTATTGCTTGACATGGCCTGTTAGCTAATAGTTTAGACATGATATTAGCGTACTTGCCTTATATGTTAGTTTAGACATTGTAGTTATAACCTGCTACTTCATGCATACTGTTATTCATTGTTATGCCGCATTCATGGGTTCTCATGCATATATTCACTATTTTACGTGTTATTGAGGTTTTGGATTCGGATTTCCATGAGATTTTTTCTGGATTTGGAGGAAAACCGCAAAAACATAAATAAACCTTTTCTCTCTTTTAAAATAAAAAGTGCGGTTTTCCCATGATGTATGAGTCGTCCACCATGAGTTTGCTAATGGATTTCGAGACCCGATTCGAGGAGACGGATGAACCATTTCGGGTATATGGTGGACCCGGTAAGGTACCCCGGGGCAAGAAGCGCGTGATGATGACGATGTGAGCCTGGCAGGGGAGCACTACCTACCGGTGATTTTACCCGACGCGTCGGATATCCGGAGAATACCGTCGTGGTCTTGAGATGGATGGTAGGGGCCGGTCTGGACTGACGGCGCACTAGATTTTGAGGTACAGAGATTGTGATACAGAGATATCGAGATATTGGGATTACGTTTTGTGCCGATGCTAGGCACTGTTTTATGCTGATTTCATTATGATACCTCATATTAAAAATACAAAGGAAATCTCACTAAATTATGAAAACAGTTCTTCAATTACATGTATTCTGTTTTCATGCATTCATACCCCATTCATATGATAGATTGCTACCTGAGGCATTGATACGGGCACATGAGATTACACTCGGGTTAGATATTTACCCTAGCCGTGTTATAGGTTGCATGTTATATATATAATTGAGGCTATTATGATCTTTGACCTAGGTTGCGTTATTTATGCGATTTCTTTCCGTAGATGTTTTTCTATTCACGAGTTGGCAACTCACCCCCGTTGTGCCCCAGTTTCTTGCAGGTTTGCCGTACGGGTTTCATTACAGCTTTGCGGGCATAGTTTCCTTCGGGTGATTTGCTAGTAGGTGGGTTTACTTGTATCGTACCCCCATTATATATCTTGTATATTATTATTCTGTTGTATCTAGAAGTTCCATCAACCAAACTTGTATTTATTTTTGAGATAGAGACCAGTGATGTTATTCTTTCGACCTTAGAGTCGCGCGTTTTATTTCTGTGGTTTTCTTATGGTTTGAGTTTCCTTTTGAGTTTTGATCCTCGCCCTTGGCATTGTATATTATATTGCTTGTGTGGTTGTGACCGTCGATTGATGAAGAGCTAGCTCCCGCTTGGGAATGCCTTTTTATTGATTTCGTATACTATTCATGTTGTATCCCGTTTGGGGGCCAGTATTTACAAAGGAGACTCTGCCGAAATTTTCAGGAAATATTTGATGTTTTTAAAAACGCATAATTCGGCTTATGCTATTAAAACTACTTGATTTAAATTGGTTTTCCTTCACTCTACTACTTTTCTTGTTTTGGATTTCTGGGTTTTCGGCTTACTTAGATTACGAACGCCTCGAGACGTTTCGTAGTTTAAGTGCCGGTCATGTTCCGTACTTTCGGGTCGTGACAAAGTTGGTATCAGAGCGTTAGGTTTTACCTTCGGAGCGTAGGATGACCCTTGGTTGATGGAATAGGTGACTAAAGTAGAGTGACGTACCGTGGGTATGTTCCGCGGCATACTTACGATACGCTACTCCACTTAAGAAGCCTTAGGATGTACATTTCTTTGTTCAGTATTATATTCATTCCTGATCTAGCTTCATCGGTACCAGTTACGGTTTGCTACCACGATTACGGGCAAGGAGAGCTACGGTTGGAATTGCGGTCAGCACAAGCTCGTCACGAACGAGGACTGTCCAGGGCATAATTTTGGCGACACACGATTGCGGAGATGTGTCTTTTTACTGTGTTTCGCGCCACGAGTGTTTGGCGGATCGCCTTTATGAGATTTCTCGGACGTGCCGATCAGTACCAGAGGATTGGGCCACCGACAGAGGACAGCAAGATTTTGATGACCGTTGGTGTATTGCTTATTCATGATGGTCGAGGCACTGTTCAGTGTGCAGACGAGTGAGCCAGTTGTTGCTGCGAGTGACGAGATATCGCCCTATATGTTGGAGCTATTGTAGTACGAGATTGTACCAAGGGATGATAGAAGGTTGCTAGTCACCCGAGGATGAATGACTAGGACAGGTGGTTCGTTCGCCTACCCCGATGCGAGGTCCTCAGATAGATTGATTCCAGCTAGAGACGACTTCACGCGCAGACGTTCGGAGTCGACAGAGACGATCGAATGTCAGAAACCTATTATTCCAAGTTTAAAGTAGTCGAAAAGACATGCAGGCAATTCTATGGTCCCTCTAGAAGAATGAAACCCTAACTCGACTTAATGACCGTGTGAAAGCCTTTGAACCTTCGGGTTTGCGGCAGTTCTACGGCGCCATCAGTGAGGCTTGGGTTTGCCCTTCTACGGCTGGACCACCGATGCTGTGGTATATACTCGATACTATTAAACTGTGCCCAAGATGTTGAGCTCTTGGGGGATTATGAAGTTTTGACAACTTGATCGGATGGCTCGACTTAATTTGGATGCTAGGTGGTGATATGCATTTCTTGGGAGACTCCAGATACGAGGATAGCCGTTGGAGCTCAGTCCATGCAGCCGCGACGAGACGAGTCCAAAGAAGACGACATTAGAGGAAAGTGAAGTAAGAGGTTCGTACCAGATCTAAATGAGATGACGTTCCACTCCGCCGACATCAGAGATGCGATGCGCATGCCGAGGCATGGTACTTGGATTTACCTTCCAGAAGGAGTCGCGATGAGTATGCAGTCGTTCCAGAGCAAGATGCAGATATAGGTAAGGGACGCTGACTTCCGGACAGTTCGTCAGAGACGAGATTTGGGAGAGATTTCGACAGGACCTTTCTGGAATGAATTACAAGAAGAATGGACCCAGGAGTGGTCATGTTACGCACACCGGCAGGCCAGAGTTCAGGATCGTCGACGAGACATGCTATGAGTGATCACGACAATTGGCCAGAGGTTCTTAGAGGAAGTGCTTGAGCGGAGACTATTCCGCCATTATTGATTTCGATGTTTTGGGTGATTTATTCGCATGATTTGATTTTGATGATTGGGGATTTATGATCTTTGCACAGTGTTGCACTTGATATCGTTTTCGTGCTTGGTTTCACATGTTTGTGATTTTACGGTTTTAGGCATTTGAGTTGATTTTGTGCGTATATACGCACACGATTTGGTTTTTGCACGCGGTATAGTTCATTTATGCTTACAGTGCAGTGTTACGTATGTTGTGCATTTAGGTGCCCTGGACTTTGATTTCGATGGTGATGTTCGATATTTTTTTTGTGCACCTTGTGCACCTGATTTGATTTTGCGCATGTTCGGCACTTGATATTGGATTTCATGATTTCGTGCACGATGGATGCACCTGATTTGGATTTTCGCGCATGTTGGGCGCATGTTTTGAAGTGTGACTTTGGTGCACACCAGATGCACTAAATCGAGATTTTTCGTGCATGTCAGATGCACCTGATTTTGCTGTCAGGCACACATGTTGCCTACGACAGATGTTTCGTGCACACCCGATGCACTTAGATGTTGTTTCTGTGCATAGGTATGGCACCTATTTGGATTTTGATTTCCGTACGCACAAGACGCACGTAGTATTCATACGCATATTTTGGGATTGATTTTTCTTATAGAGCAGTATGTTTTTATGATATTGCTATGTGTTTTCGTACTGAGCAGGACTAGTCAGAGGACAGTACCTGAATATATTTTACATGTATAGTTTCAAGTTATATCATATTGGTTTTGCTTTGGATTTGGTATTGATGTCTTCTCCATGACTCCGATGATTGCGGGATGCTGGATGGAGTTTGATTTTGAGTTATAGGCTCATTTTTTTTCATGCGCATGCGTTGCGCTACGATTTGTTTTATGTATTTATGATTTCGGAGCCCCGGCGATTTGATAGTTTTGGCTGAAATATTTTAGTATTTGGGGGAAATTTTAATTTAAATTTGGGGACCGAATTTCTTTAAGGGGGGAAGATTGTAACGTTTTGAAAATCGTTTCGGTGAAATTTCAAAAAAAACGGTAAAATAAGGGGGTTTCTGTAAAAAGTCAAAATACAAATATCTTTATTATAAAATTAAATATATTCTAGCTATGAAATTGCTAGTATTTGGTGTTTATTGAGCCACCGGTGAAATTTCAAATTTTCTGAAAATTTTCCGAAATTAATTATTTTAATATTATTTTAAGCCCTCACTAATATATTTAATTAGGGAAAATTACAAATTGGAATGAGTTGAAACAAATTTTGTACATCATAAAACATTAAATAAAATTTTATCATGTGGTTTTTGAAACGAAATTGTTTGCCAAAACGGTTTAGAAAATATCGAAGAAAAATGCTTTTTTCGGTGAAATTAGTGTTAATGGGAATTGGGTTAATACATTTATCTTTTTCTCCAATCCACACACCCACACCTCACCCTCTCTTCCCCTCCCCATGTGGCCGGCCCCACCATGACAGCCCTCCCCCCCCCCTCTCTCCAATCACCAAGAAAAGAAAAGAAAACAAAGGAAAAGAAGAAAGAAATAGATAAGTGAGTGGGCTTTGACTTTTGTGTGGACTTGACTCTATTTTCCCCACCTCCCTCTCTCTCCTCTCCTCCCCATTTTCTGGCCGAGCCCTCCCTCTACAACAGCCCCTAATTTCCCCTCTCAATTCCTCATCAAAAATCCTCACAAAATGCATCAAAAATCCACCAAAAATCCCACAAAATCAAAATCTAACCCCTACCCATTTTTCCTTAGCCTCTCAAGCATGGATTTTGGTGAAAAGTTTTCATTTTGGAGGCCAAGATTTTGGTGCTAGATTCATGATAGATCTCTTGAAATTGTGAGGTATAAATCTTTGCCCTATAGTTAAATTGTTGCTTTAATACTTCAATTCGACTAAATTAGATGCTTAATTAGGTTCTAAATTTAAAACTTGTGAATTCAAGAGAAGGGTTTCAAAAGTCAAGTTAGGTTTTTAGTGATGAGATTGTGGTTGTGTGATATAGTTAACATGTAGTGGGCATGCCAAATCAAATCTAGTTGCTAGTTTGCATTTTTGTTAATTTAAATTGTGAATTTTACTTTAAAAAGAGTTAAAATCGGTATTTTTGCAAACTAGGAATTTGGAATATATGCGAATTGATGAGTTTAATTTATGAAAGTGATTTGTATGAACTAATTGTATTATTTAATGAGCATTTTGGCCATTTGAATCGTTAAAATTTGTAGATTGGTTAAAACATCAAGTTTTGAACCGAAATGGGAATTTGTGATGACTAGATTTTGAAAAATAAAACGATTGGTTTAATTTTATGGATTTGATGAATTAATCCATATTTCTTATACAGTTAGTGAGTTTTGAAACCATGATTGGTACGTTTGGTGTTTTTCTCGACTAATCGGCGTTTGTACGCCGACGTCGAGGGTTTTTGGGTTGATTTGTGAAAGCAAACCATAGGTTTTGACCTATGTGGGATTCGTGAGTCGTTTTGGTCATGAGTCGGATTTTAATGCGATACGGTGCGTTATGATATGTAGGTACCCCATGTGGACTTCGAGACGACAAGCAAGCGCGTGGCGACGTCGGCACCGGCGAGCGAGGACCAGGTGAGTAGATTTGTATCTACGGGGAGAAGTCGGGTGGATGGCGTATAGCACCCCCGCAGTCCGTGGTGGTGTATACGGATGCGTATACACACCAACAATTTGTTATATATGTTGTTTGGGATTAATAACGATGTTTAGGATGGATATTGGTGTGTTGGATTATTTTAGTGTTGCGAACCCTAGGGTAGTGTTGCACTACACATACACACATACATACTTACATACATTCCTATTTATATGTGCTCATGGGATTCTTTATAGTTATGTGTTCATATGGGTATGGGACTATGTATTCACATACGGATTTGAGGATGATACTTGGGATTGAGCTGAGTCGATGAGATTTGTTTTGTGGTTGTGATACCGGTGATATGGCAGGATTCGTACTTGAGGTATGTCCTGGTGTTATAGCGGATCTTGGGACGACGATACGGGTGAATAGTGTTATTAATAAAATGGTCGACATGTGATCGTGATATAAGATATGATATGCTAGGAGATTGATACTTGGCCGTATTGGGCGATGTATACCCTTGATGATGATATGTGTTAATGATATCGGGTTGTACGAGATTGTCGATCAGTAGCCAGATCATGAGTATCTTGAGGATATTAGTATTGTACTAGACATATGTCAGTACCCTAGACTATGATCTTGGATAAAGAAGATACCAGAGGAATAGTGTGAGGAATATGATATTGACCCGTACCCAGATTTGGGGATGCCGTACGACGGATTTACGTACGAGCTATATCTTGATGATTGATCCGTACTCATGACTTGGGATGTCTGATTATAGATATGGTATCGGATATGATATTATTGAGGCGGGATCACCGACTAATATATATACAAGTATGTATATGGATCGACTCAGATGTTAGGCGGTTTCCTTACATGTAGTCCAGCTTGTTAGTTTATCCCTCTAGTTTAGTTTAGTTGTTAGATTAGATTCGATTCTTACCTATTTCAAAAACTAACGAATCGTGGGTATTTTAAAAGATAGCCCAAGGGATCCTACGGATATTTCAAAAGACGTATCTTTTCATAAAAACACCGTAGCCCCTATTTTCAAAACCCCATGATTCGTATTATTTCAAAAGGCACCATTTGTAAGACTTATATTAGATTAATGCAGATTAGTTATAGTTGCGTCTAGTTTTCAGCTCCCGCTCATTTTTGTGGTCCGCTTCGCATCGCATGTTTATGTTATGTTTCATACTCCATTATTGATATCATACTATTAGGACACCAGCACCATTACCGATGATGCGTATGTACCACGTACACTTACTTGCCGGCTCACACACATTTTCATCGGTAATTGCCATGTCACGTACACCTTAGAAAATATTATTGCTTGACATGGCCTGTTAGCTAATAGTTTAGACATGATATTGGCGTACTTGCCTTATATGTTAGTTTAGACATTGTAGTTATTACCTGCTACTTCATGCATACTGTTATTCATTGTTATGCCGCATTCATGGGTTCTCATGCATATATTCACTATTTTACGTGTTATTGAGGTTTTGGATTCGGATTTCCATGAAATTTTTTCTGGATTTGGAGGAAAACCGCAAAAATATAAATAAACCTTTTCTCTCTTTTAAAATAAAAAGTGTGGTTTTTCCATGATGTATGAGTCGTCCACCATGAGTTTGCTGATGGATTTCGAGAACCGATTCGAGGAGACGGATGAACCGTTTTGGGTATATGGTGGACCCGGTAAGGTACCCCGGGGCAAGAAGCGCGTGATGATGACGATGTGATCCTAGTAGGGGAGCACTACCTACCGGTGATTTTACCTGACGCGTCAGATATCCGGAGGATACCGTCGTGGTCTTCAGATGGATGGTAGGGGCCGGTCTGGACTGACGGCGCCCTAGATTTTGAGGTACAGAGATTGTGATACAGAGATATCGAGATATTGGGATTACGTTTTGTGCCGATGCTAGGCACTGTTTTATACTGATTTCATTATGATACCTCATATTAAAAATACAAAGGAAATCTCACTAAATTATGAAAACAGTTCTTCAATTACATGTATTCTGTTTTCATGCATTCATACCTCATTTATATGATAGATTGCTACCTGAGGCACTGACACGGGCACATGAGATTACACTCGGGTTAGATATTTACCCTAGCCTTATTATAGGTTGCATGTTATATATATATATAATTGAGGCTATTATGATCTTTGACCTAGGTTGCGTTATTTATGCGATTTCTTTCCGTAGATGTTTTTCTATTCACGAGTTGGCAACTCACCCCCGTTGTGCCCCAGTTTCTTGCAGGTTTGCCGTACCGGTTTCATTACGGCTTTGCGGGCATAGTTTCCTTCGGGTGATTTGCTAGTAGGTGGGTTTACTTGTATCGTACCCCCATTTTATATCTTGTATATTATTATTCTGTTGTATCTAGAAGTTCCATCAACCAAACATGTATTTAATTTTGAGATAGAGACCAGTGATGTTATTCTTTCGACATTAGAGTCGCGCGTTTTATTTCTGTGGTTTTCTTATGGCTTTGAGTTTCCTTTTGAGTTTTGATCATCGCCCTTGGCATTGTATATTATATTGCTTGTGTGGTTGTGACCGTCGATTGACGAAGAGCTAGCTCCCGCTTGGGAATGCCTTTTTATTGATTTCGTATACTATTCATGTTGTATCCCGTTTGGGGGCCAGTATTTACAAAGGAGACTCTGCCGAAATTTTCAGGAAATATTTGATGTTTTTAAAAACGCATAATTCGGCTTATGCTATTAAAACTACTTGATTTAAATTGGTTTTCCTTCACTCTACTACTTTTCTTGTTTTGGATTTCTGGGTTTTCGGCTTACTTAGATTACGAACGCCTCGAGACGTTTCGTAGTTTAAGTGTCGGTCAAGTTCTGAACTTTCGGGTCATGACACCCAAGGAGGGGAGCACAAGTAACCGGGTGTTACTTTACGCTCTCGTAGGGGTCTAGGGATGTGGGTTAGGCTATTCAACACGACCGTGGAATCCGTGTTTTATACAGGCTCGTATTGAAAACACGGACGTCATAGTATATCCAATATTTCATATATGTTCTTCTGCTGCAATGTTCTGTGATGAGATCATATTACTGCCTGAGGCGAATGCTTATACTATATATATATATGCTGATATATAAATATTACTGCTTTCGTTTCTTCTGTGATACTTAGGAAGCATAAGCTGATGGGATTTTATTAATGAGATTAATAAAAAGAAAAGAAACCTAAAAGATGTTGTAGAATCAAAAACTTTATAAAAAGGGTAGCTACAGTTTTGCTTTGCATAGCGGTATATATGATATACCCTTCACCTTATTCGATGAGGAAAGAGCCGAGATCCCTTCACCGGGAGTGACCTCTTTAGCAAAACTGGCAGATGCTACAACTCTCGGTTTGTCTTTTGATTGCTTTTAGAGTTTTGCTTTGCATAGCGGTATATATGATATACCCTGCACCTTATTCGATTGGGAAAGGGCCGAGACCCCTTCACCGGGAGTGACCTGTTTAGCAAAATTGATGAAAGCCTAAAAAACACTCCATTTCAAAATTTCACATGATTCTACAACGATATCAAGTTCATTACGCTCATGGTTTTCTGAAAAACCTGCGTAGCCCTCCGTCATTTCAGATAGAGACTAGTTAGTATTCGTGTTGCGTTTGTTGACCTTAACCAAGGCGTGGTGTATTGTAGCTAATTAGTATTTATCTGTTAAAACATGAGATGTGATTGAGTTAGGGTAGTCGTGCGACTTTGTTGACTTTAGCCAAGGGTCGTACGGGTGGGTTTAACTCAATCAGGAAATGACGGGTTGAACTTGACTAGAACTTATGATTTGTTGACCTTAGCCAAGGTCATAAGTTGTTAGGGGTAAAAGCATTATCGGGAATTTCAAGTGTTGAAATTTGCAATGAGATTGCATACCTCTTATGAGATAGTTGGATCCCGATACCCACTGCGAGTAAGAGTTACTCCTGGGAGAGTTTTACACAGGACAATTAGCTGATCAAGTAGGTGTCTAGAAAAGTGTTAACAAGGTTACGCCTCTGGGAAAATGAGGTTTACTTTAATTAGGTCCGTGCGAAAGCACAGGGAACCTCCCTCAAGTACCGATAATGATCTGGCTAAAAGATTGACGAAATTGTAGGGTGTAATTAATCCCGGCTAATCATATCTTTTAGGGTTTGAAGGAAGATTTGATAAAAACAGTGGGAGACATCCTGATTAGATAAGATAATAACCAATCTAATCTTGCAAGAGCATACGCTAAAGTATTTTCTTCTCTCTCTCTCTATGTAGCGACCATGTCAGGCCATAATCAAGATAATAATATGGATGTATTGACTGAACCCGCTTATTGTACTGAGCAGGGAAACGTTGGACCCGTTCTTTCTTATAAGAGTTATAAGACTGAACAGGGAATAGGAGAATATCTGGATTCTCACTCCGCCCAAAAGAACATGCATGTTGATGCATCTTCTTCAGGTGTGTTAGTTATTGAGAATTGTTTCTCAGTTCACCCTACGTCCTGGGTATTAGATATCGGATCAAGATCCCAAATATGTAAATTGTTACATGGGCTACGGAAAGGTAGAGAACTGGGAAAAGGTGATCATTCCGTTCAAGTAGGAAACGGTGCAAGTATTGCAGCCAAAGCAGTTGGCGAATATCACCTAGTATTGCCAAGTCGTAATACACTGAATCTAAATGAGTTCTATTATATACCGAACATGATGTGCACCATTATATCAGTTTCTTTATTAAGTAATGAAGGATATAATTTTGTAGTAAAGGATAATGTTATGAACATATTCCTAGATCAAAAGTTGATTGCATCAGGCTCGTTACATAATGGCATATTTATTCTAAATCAGAATACAGTCCTCAATATACAAAACACACACAAGAGGAAAATTTCAGAAATGAACGAATCCTTCTTGTGGCATTGTAGACTTGGTCATATCAATGCGACACGACTAGCTAAGTTACATAAAGATGGATATTTGAACCCGTTCGAATTATCATCTTATGATACTTGCCATTCATGTCTCAAAGGAAAAATGACCAAAGCTCCGTTTAGTGGACACAGAGAAAGAGTTACCAAACTCTTAGGACTGGTACATAGTGATGTATGCGGTCCCATGTCTACGCATGCCATGAACGGTTCTTCCTACTTCATTACATTCACTGACGATCTCTCAAGATTCGGATATGTGTTCCTAATGAAACACAATTCTGAAGCTTTTGAGAAATTCAGAGAATATAAGCACGAAGTAGAGAACCAAATGGGCAAAAGTATTAAGATTCTTCGATCTGATCGAGGAGGTGAATACTTAAGCAATGAGTTCCTAGATTATCTAAAAGAGAATGGGATTCTCTCTCAGCTTACTCCTCCTTATACACCACAGCACAACGGTGTATCGGAGCGGAGGAATCGCACCCTATTAGATATGGTGCGCTCTATGATGAGTACAACTGAGTTACCTATTTCCTTCTGGGGTTATGCGCTGGAGACAGCCATATACCTATTGAATAGAGTTCCAATTAAATCTGTGCCTACAACTCCATATGAGATATGGAATGGGAAGAGACCATCTCTTAAAAGAGTTAAGATACGGGGTTGTCCGGCTTATGTTAAAAAGCAAAATCCGGACAAACTCGATGCACGATCAGTTCTTCGTAAGTTTGTAGGATATCCAAGCAATTCGTATGGATATCTATTCTACCACAGTGAACAACAAAAAGTATTTGTTGCTCAACATGCCACCTTTTTAGAAAAATAATTTCTTGCAAAAGAAATTAGTGGCGATGAGGTAGAGCTGGAAGAGGTTCCAGCAACACAAACTACAATTGAAGATTTAGTGGAACCAGAGGATTCAGTAGTACCCGACGAACCCCAGCCTCTCCGCCGATCTAGCAGGGTTTCTCATCCACCTGAGAGATACTACGGTTTTCTAATTGATGGTGGAAGCGAGGATTGCATCATGGAAGATGATGACCCGACTAGTTTCGAGCAGGCCATCACAAGTGGTGACTCTGTGAAATGGCTGGATGCAATGCGATCTGAGATGGAATCCATGTACACTAACAAAGTATGGACTTTGGAAAATGCTCCTGAAGCGGTAAAACCCATTGGGAGCAAGTGGATCTTTAAAAAGAAATTTGGTGTAGATGGAAAAGTTGAGACTTTCAAAGCTAGACTTGTAGCAAAGGGTTTTCGTCAACGACCAGGTGTGGATTATGAAGAAACCTTTTCTCTAGTGGCTATGCTTAAGTCCATCCGGATCTTTCTTGCCATTGCTGCATACCATGACTACGAAATCTGGCAAATGGATGTTAAGACCGCCTTTCTAAACGGTGATTTAGAACAGTGCGTGTACATGACTCAGCCAGAGGGCTTCGTAGATAGTGGGAGCAGCGGAAAGGTGTGCAAGCTTCATAAATCCATTTATGGGTTCTGTAAGTCTACGGTAGCGCCCAGGCCGTCTACAGACGCCAAATGCGGAACAAAAAACTTTTAACTGGCGCTATCGTCTACATTAACCTGGATCTGCCATTATTGCTAAACTAACAAACTGTAAAGAGTGTAGAAAGGTTATACCGAACGATCCGAGTCCTTCGTTCTTTAACCATCATCCCACGCTCCGTTGCGGCTTCTCCGATCTCGTCGATCTTCGATCTGCTCGTCCAGGTGGCACCACGTCACTGATTCTTTAAACGGGCTCCCGCCTCTGACTCGAGGCAACTCGGTCGTCAAGTTTGCTAAAAGAGACGACCAAGATTGATTTAGAGAATGAGTAGATGACTTTGTCTCACTTCGTCCAAGTCCGTGGACGATCTGTAAATGAAGTTGCCACTCGAATCGGGTGATGGAATGAAATGAGCTGTGAAATTCCATACACCCCAAAATCTATCATATCTATTTAGCAAATGAAACATCAAGTGAGAGAGGGAGAGAGAGAGTGGAGGGGCCGGCCATATATAGATGGAGGGAGGTGAGTGTAGGAGAGGGGAGAGTGACTACAAGAGAAAAGATCAACCATAAATATCCTTCAAGCAAACAAAACCTCATTAATGCAAATGGTGATTCATTAACCTAGTCACCATTGCATTAATGGCTCCATTATTACACTAATGACTCACCATTCCAAGTCACCCTTTCTAGAACCTTCTAGATGCATGACTCACCCTCATCCAAGAAAAGATAAATCCGTCTTTAACTGAATGTTAAAAGACGGCTGATAGAAAACTAGAAACTGGCAACATCCAAAAGTGATCCTGAAACGATTTTCAGGATAACCCCGTAACTGTATAAATATACCCGCATTTGTATTACGACCGAATGCAAATGCAACTGAGACAAAGATAATATATCTACTCAATATAATACTCGGATCCGGCTTAAACCAAAGCCGACCAGTATCATCTGCCCGAAAAATAACACGTGCGTAAACGCACGTGCATTTTCCGAACCTTGCCATAAAACCATACGGCCTCTACAACTTTTCGCCCGAACTTGGGAAACTGTCTGTGGGGAAATCTAATGACTCGTCAGTACCGTGGCAGTGGGTTTAACCACAAACCGTCAGCGGCACTAGCAATGCGTAACGACTGCCCATGGACTGACCTCAAGGGAGGCCGATGAGCGAACTCATCCGGAAACCCTAGTGAGCCTAACAGTGACAATGTATATACAGTCCGGTCCGTTCGTCTATGAGTATCGCATATCTGCCTCGGGGGCTAGTAACGTCAGACCCCCAATAGCAGTATAAGTCGTGTCGGAGTGTAGCCTAATAACACCCTGAGATACTACTGGAGTACCTACCAGTAAATCTCCTGCCATGGCCATGGACTTTATGTAATGGCTCTCCTAGACACAGCACGACCTCGCCCCCAATACCGGGAGAGACGAATCCCCTGCCGATCCGCTCACGTGCCTCCATATGGCTCGAGACTGTACCCAAAAAGTACCTGTTTGCACGACTCCTTTGAGCCGTGGTAGGGTAGAAATCAAAGTACAGTGGGAACTCACACGAGACAAATGACGACCTCAGGTCGATGAACTAACCTGTACACATGTCACCAGGGAACTGCTATCTGACGATATGTATAATACCAACTAGCAGGTTCCCGGCGAGTCCTGTCCGGTGTACTCATAACCAAATGAGCACCTGTATACATCTTAGGTGATCCAACTGACACCAGTGGCTTGTGAGACCGGCCACCGCCCCTCGTCGGGGTCTCGACTGTACACACTAGTCTACTCCGGAGTATCGATGCCCTGTCTCGAAACTCCCACGACTAGGGACCACAATTAAGGATATGCATATAAACTACCCAACTCTCACGTATATGATCGCCATCATACTGTTGGTAGTAAAGCAAGATCCTAAGGGCTCTATCAAAGTGTAACATGTAATCAGTCACCTGAATATGTACACGACTGATAAAGGCAAACCAGATAGAATACTATCATCTCGAGTAAGACTGTCCTACCGGTATAGGTCCTCCGCAATCATTGCAATCACGTACCTGCAATCCAATAATTGACTCTGAGGGCACTATCTCCAACAATCTCCCACTTGCACTCAAGGCTAATTATTGCGATGTCGACTACTCACAGCCCGTGTGAAACCGAACATCCAACTCCTCTACTAATCAGTTTCACAAAGCCCGTTTGTAAAACTATTGTGTTCGAGAAATAGCCTCAGTGAGTGGATCCGCCTAGATGTTTCTTTCTATGTCTCTCTAAATCTCAAGTTCGTGGAGAAAGCCATCTCCCGAATCGAGTAATACCTGTCTTAGAATATGTATGGATATCTGATGGGACCTAGTTCATAAATGAACTCCAAATCCAAACTTCTTAGACTGTATCGATCACTGAACCTAATCAGTATCCGGCACCATGCCACCCACAGTATCCTCTTGGACCACCTGTCCATAATACTGTTCCTCATCAGAGGGAAAACTATAACTCAGACAATCACTCTGTCAACCATGTCACCTTTGAAGCCTGGAATGATAATCGTTTCCCGAAGGAGGCTGCCGTCATCAAATCCGTAGAACATGTACTTATGTTCTATAACTGCTTCCTTATGTTTCTCCAGGATTGGATTAATACAAACTTATTGCATCTAGTGCAAAAACAACATCTGGTGTGGTACTTGACATCTCATGATTGACTCAATTGCCTAAGCAAGTGATCTGCCAATCATGCACATCCCTCTCCCCTTTAGTCTGTAAGACATCTTTAGAGAGGGTGACTCCATCACCTACAGGTACACCACCATGCTAGGAGTCATCTATTCTAAAAACCATTAGAATACTGTCAAAGTACCCACATTGGGAAACTACCCAAATCCAGATCTAAAAAACCATAGATCTAGAAACCAGAATGTCAAATATTATATCCATATCCTGTCTGGAGAAACAACTGTGTGATGACCACAGTACAACCGATCGTAGTATAGGAATTTTACTTCCTACTCTGTGTATGTCATCCAGATACCATGACATCACACCCTACTACCTTCTTAACAGATCCATCCCCTATCCTGATTGAAGTCAAACCCATGACTGTCACATCAAAATTAGATGATCTATCTCCGCTATAACTGCTCAAGTCTATAAATAGATATAAGCATCTTGCCCACTATGCTCCCGCTGCTCCCACTGACTACGACAACCCTCGTACCGGGTCTCATAGCCTGGAACAACAGTAGTGTCAAGTCTGGGTAGATAATAACCTCCCTGTCACCGTCCTTGAGGCTACCTGAGTACCTCTCGGGTGTCTGAGGTTACCCACCATATCTGCGGAGTGGCTATTGAAATGTCAAACCTGATTGAATATATAGGTCCTATTAAATTTTCCGTAATCGTTCGCGGTTCTGGAATCACTTCCAGTTCTACCATACTCCCACTACTGTTTTCTGAAAAATATCCATTTTACTAAAACTGTGGCGAGTCAAGAACAATATCACTATTGATCTTCCAAATGGTAGAATATCAACCCTCGTCATAGCCAGGGTCAACCCACAAACAGCCATTACAGAAACGTGCCCTGAGTTATCCAGAGTCTGGTTTTAAGCATAAGCTGGACAACTCCCCGTACCTTAATATCTTTTAAGGTACGAACTATTCTATATCCAATATAGAAACTTTGGCACTAATTTAATTGGAACCAGATTCAAATCATGCAACTGTCTCCAGTGCATATCAACTTAATGGAAAGAGGCTAATCAGCATTACTCAACTTAGGAATCCATCCAATTATGAGCAACCTGAAAGAGAAACAAGTTTCTTAAAACCATTACTATTATCTGAATACCAATCACAAGAATCTCCATCTTCGATCTCTTTGAAGAATCCCGATACTTGCGATACCTGGTTCTCTACTTTACTCTTATACCCACAACTTCTCAAAACTTAGACCTTGTAATTCTACGAAACACTTGTCTAAAATCTAGAGAAGTTATAAGTAAACAGAACATAGTACGAGGACCTACCCCTTTGTCCTGATGGACACTGGACAACATACAATACTCTGTATAAGTCCGCTGAGTTTAAGCAACTCAAAACCTGTGCGTCCTAGGTTGAACACTATACCCCGGCGATTTCCTCAAATATCACCAATTACAATGAATTCCGATATAATGAGGATGATCACCTAATTCCCAATAACTTACTCCCACTCATCATCTGTAAAACCATACAGATATGAGAATGAAACCTGGTAAATACATACCCTTGGAGTAAGTATCTAATCGGGAAAACAGTTTTCCTTTAACAATGCACTGAAATATGAAAATGTTTCGTAGGGGTATCCTGGTATTCATAGTAATGCCTCTTCCATAATCCAATTCATGACTTCAACCGTATATCTCTTTGCCATCTCTCCAAATCCCTTTATTTGTCTTAAGTCATTACTTTCTGTACACCATCGTTAGGCTAAATGGTTTTCTTCCTTCCCTACCGTTCGGCACCAGCCTATGGTTTGGAAGAAGACTATTCAGTAAGCATAATAGGTGTACCCTCCTAAACCAAGGAGTACTCGCATCTTGAGAGAAGGTGATGATAAAAGACAACTGAATAATACCTTATTCCTTTAAAGGTGAAATAGGAGTGGCGATGAAGTACGCGGTTTGATCGTGAATGATATCAGTCGCAATTTACTTTTCCCTCTTTCTAATCCCTTTATTTTGTCTTTACATATTACCTTCTGCACACCCTACTTAGGCTAATTGGTTTTCTTCATTCCCTACCTTTCGGCACCAGCCTCTGGTTGGAATAAGACTATCCAATAAGCGTAATAGGTGTACTCTCCTAAACCAAGGAGCTCTCGCAACCTGAGAGAAGGTGATAATAAAAGACAACTGAATAATCCAATTCTATTTCTCCTGAACCTTGATCCATCCTCGAAGAAGTCCCTTCGAGTTCGTATATAACCATACGATGGATCTATCCAATGGAAGTGGATATCCGTAGTAATACGGGTGTTCTGAGAAATTCAAAGGGTAAAAGAAGGAGTGGCAATGACTTATGCAACTCAGACAATTCAAAAGCCAGTATTTTAAGAAGGTTCGGTCAACCTGGTCACTGAGTCATAGTCTAGGGTCGGTCAAAGGTCGCTGCCAAAGAGAGAGAGAAAAGAAACACTCTGCGTGTACTCTAACCTAGATCAGAATGGTTATCACTTTATCTAATCCGGAAACCTCCCACTGTCCTGTCAAATTCTCCTCCAAACCAGAAAGAAGAATCAATCGGGATCACCCGAAGAGTAAACCAACTCATCAGTGGGAATCGGGATCCAACTCTCATCGCATAATAACGTGATGGAATGCATCCACGTTACTCATACTCCAGAAGGTATGCGCATACTTGGCAAGTTTCAGTTTCTTTAGAAACTCCCGATATGATTTTTGCCCCATGCTCTTATAAGCTTGGCTTTGGTCAAAATGTCATAAGTCACATGCCAAGTTCTACCCATCACTATCTTATCAATTTGAACCCACCCGCACATGCCCCTGGCTTTGGCCAAATGGCAGAACGACTGTCCCAAACCAACTCATCTATCTATGCAACATATGAATACCCAGCAGCTACCAAACACTATGCCTTAACTTTGGCTAAAATGCATAGCTTGAATACTATTGAATTCCCAAAAGAAGTGACGGAGGGCTACGGCTGGTTTTTGGCGAAAAACCTTTAACATAACGAATTTGATATCGCTGAAAGAATCTGATAGCTTTTTAAAATATAGTGGCGAAAACCTTTTGCTAAAGAGGTCACTCTCGGTAAAGGGATCTCGGCTCTTTCCTCGTGGAATGAGGTGCAGGATATTCCACTGAATACCGCTATGCAAAGCAACTTGTAATCGACTATAGTGAAGTTACTACCCTGACGCAAACTTCTGCCAAAGGGGTCAGTCCCGGTGAAGGGATATCGGCCCTTGCCCCGTCGAATGAGGTGCAGGATATTCCACTGAATACCGCTATGCAAAACAAAAGGAAACGTCTTTGCAATAACACTTTTTAAATTTGTTCCAACAACTGTAAACAGGTTTTTTTTACTTTGCATTGATCAGAATCAACGCAGTCCCATCAGTAATCACACCAGAAAAGAACGAAAATAAAATGTACGTATATGCCATCCGCATTCGTCACTGGGTCCCGTCATCACCCGTTAGGTTACTTAACTAACGACAGAGCGGGGACTGGACTAGCGCGGGTGTAAAACATATACAACATCTAATAGTATATAAACCAATATACAATAATCGCTCCAGGCGTGATAATATGCAACATTACAGAAAAGTAATAAGCATCACAGAACAATACAGATAATCTGGGATCCCTGAGTTTCACAGAGCCGCTGCTGAAACTCGACGTTCCCCTGTCGTGTGGATAGCCTATGCAATGAAACCTAGACCACTACGGGTGCGGCAAGTTACCCGCCAAAACCTGAAGCGAGGCAGCCCCTTACAACATAGTGAATGGACCACCCAGCACTTCACGGAATCCGGTAATCTTGGGCACCCCTCCTTGGGTCAACCTGTACCCCCTACGAGTGCGGCGAATAGTCTGCCAATTCTAGAGTGGGGCCCCTCTGCCTCTCAAAGCCATGAGATGCGGACCCGTTGCCCCTCCAGAACCCGGCTATCCGTGCACTCCGTCGTGGGGCAAAACCTAGTACAGTAATGAAAAATAGTACAACAGGTACATCGACCGCAACCTGGTCGTGCCCCAAAAGAATATTATACAACAGGCAGTGACGGCAGTCTACAAGTTGGACGCTCGCCCCGCAATATCAAATGTACAAATAAACTCAAACTGCACTACCATTGCACACTGCTATCCACCACGACAAATCCGCAACATCACAACACAACACAGAACATCAACGTGAATGTCACGTTCGCAAACCCGTCTAAAAGAACTGTAGCAATCAGACGCGGTTTACCGATCAAATGACATTCCCGGTCGGAGATATAATGTAAGCACTGCAAACTAACATGTTTAAATTTCGATCGACTAAATATCATGAAGTGGGCCCCACGAACATCTGTTGAACAGTAACAAAATCTGGGCCTAAAAGATATATACCAAAAACCCCAAATTCCAACATAGAAGCTACTGTGCAAATTTGGGGCCACGATCTCACTGAATGGACGCGGAAGCGCGGTCAAACCTATGGTTTGACCGCGGTTCCGCGGCAGTTTTGTCGAATCACGTGTCCAAATTTCTACGGTGCTCTATTAAAACCCTGCACAGTTTTCTGAGATATGCAGAATAATTTTAGGACATCATTTAAAATCTACAGAAACTGTGAAATTGGAAAAATGCGGTTTTTGATTTCCGGTTCGATCGATGTTTTAAACACGTTAGCACAAGTTAGTATAGCAAAATGGTGAGGCTCTGATACCACTGTAAGTCTACGGTAGCACCCCGGCCGTCTACAGACGCCAAATGCGGAACAAAAAAACTTTTAACTGGCGCTATCGTATACTTTAACCCGGATCTGCCATTATTGCTGAACTAACAAACTGTAAAGAGTGTAGAAAGGTTATACCGAACGATTCGAGTACTTCGTTCTTTAACCATCATCCCACGCTCCGTTGCGGCTTCTCCGATCTCGTCGATCTCCGATCTGCTCGTCCAGGTGGCACCACGTCACTGATTCTTTAAACGGGCTCCCGCCTCTGACTCGAGGCAACTCGGTCGTCAAGTTTGCTAAAAGAGACGACCAAGATTGATGTAGAGAATGAGTAGATGACTTTGTCTCACTTCATCCAAGTCCGTGGACGATCGGTAAATGAAGTTGCCATTCGAATCGGGTGATGGAATGAAATGAGCTGTGAAATTCCATACATCCCAAAATCTATCATATCTATTTAGCAAATGAAACATCAAGTGAGATAGGGAGAGAGAGAGGGGAGGGGCCGGCCATATATAGATGGAGGGAGGTGAGTGTAGGAGAGGGGAGAGTGACCACAAGAGAAAAGATCAACCATAAATATCCTTCATGCAAACAAAACCTCATTAATGCAAATGGTGATTCATTAACCTAGTCACCATTGCATTAA
Source organism: Agapanthus africanus (assembly GCA_030015575.1). Taxonomy (NCBI): domain Eukaryota; kingdom Viridiplantae; phylum Streptophyta; class Magnoliopsida; order Asparagales; family Amaryllidaceae; genus Agapanthus; species Agapanthus africanus. Next base: position 563,078,720 of record CM057339.1, read on the forward strand.
TGGCTCCAATATTACACTAATGACTCACCATGCCATGTCACCCTTTCTAGAACCTTCTAGAAGCATGACTCACCCTCATCCAAGAAAAGATAAATCCGTCTTTAACCGAATGTTAAAAGACGGCTGATAGAAAACTGGAAACTGGCAACTTCCAAAAGTGATCCTGAAACGACATTCAGGATAACCCCGTAACTGTATAAATATACCCGCATTTGTATTACGACCGAATACATATGCAACTGAGACAAAGATATTATATCTACTCAATATAATACTCGGATCCGGCTTAAACCAAAGTCAACCAGTATCATCTGCCCGAAAAAATAACACGTGCGTAAACGCACGTGCATTTTCCGAACCTTGCCATAAAACCATACGGCCTCTACAACTTTTCGCCCGAACTTGGGAAACTGTCTGTGGGGAACTCTAATGACTCTTCAGTACCCTGGCAGTGGGTTTAACCACAAACCGTCAGCGGCACTAGCAATGCGTAACGGCTTCCTATGGACTGACCTCAAGGGAGGCCGATGAGCGAACTCATCCGGAAACCCTACTGAGCCTAACAGTGACAATGTATATACAGTCCGGTCCGTTCGTCTATGATTATCGCATATCTGCCTAGGGGGCTAGTAACGTCAGACCCCCAATAGCAGTATAAGTCGTGTCGGAGTGTAGCCCAATAACACCCTGAGATACTACTGGAGTACCTACCAGTAAATCTTCTGCCATGGCCATGGACTTTATGTAATGGCTCTCCTAGACACAGCACGACCTCGCCCCCAATACCGGGAAAGACGAATCCACTGCCGATCCGCTCACGTGCCTCCATATGGCTCGGGACTGTACCCAAAAACTACCTGTTTGCACGACTCCTTTGAGCCGTGGTAGGGTAGAAATCAAAGCACAGTGGGAACTCACACGAGACAAATGACGACCTCAGGTCGATGAATTAACCTGTACACATGTCACCAGGGAACTGCTATCTGACGATATGTAAAATACCAACTAGCAGGTTCCCGGCAAGTCCTGTCCCGTGTACTCATAACCCAATGAGCACCTGTATACATCTTAGGTGATCCAACTGACACTAGTGGCTTGTGAGACCGGCCACCGCCCCTCGTCGGGGTCTCAACTGTACACACTAGTCTACTCTGGAGTATCGATGCCCTGTCTCGAAACTCCCACGACTAGGGACCACAATTAAGGATATGCATATAAACTACCCAACTCTCACGTATATGATCGCCATCATACTGTTGGTAGTAAAGCAAGATCCTAAGGGCTCTATCAAAGTGTAACATGTAATCAGTCACCTGAACATGTACACGACTGATAAAGGCAAACCAGATAGCATACTATCATCTCGAGTAAGACTGTCCTACTGGTATAGGTCCTCCGCAATCATTACAATCACGTACCTGCGATCCAATAATTGACTCTGAGGGCACTATCTCCAACAGAAACAAGCATCGCGGAGTTGGAACATCTGTTTTGATGTTGTAGTCAAAGAGTTTGACTTCATCAAAAATATAGATGAACCTTGTATCTATAAGAAAGTAGCAGAGAGTAAGGTTGTCTTCCTCGTATTGTACGTGGATGACATACTCTTGATAGGAAATGATATTCCTATGCTGCAATCAGTCAAGCTCTTCTTATCACAAAGATTCTCAATGAAAGATCTAGGTGATGCCTCCTGCATATTGGGGATTAGGATCTATAGAGTTAGATCCAAAAGGATACTGTGATTGTCCCAATCCAGGTACATTGACACCATACTAAAGAGGTTTAGTATGGAAGAATCCAAGCGTAGGAACCAACCTACGATCTCTGGACTCACTTTCTCTAAAGAGATGTCTCCCAAGACTGATTTGGAGAGAGCTCGCATGCAAGGGATACCCTATGCTTCGGCAGTAGGCTCTATCATGTATGCGATGCTATGTACCAGACCCGATGTAGCATACTTACTAAGTGTAGTGAGTCGGTATCAAGCAGATCCTGGAGGGAGTCACTGGACAGCTGTGAAGAACATTCTCAAGTACTTGCGAAGGACTAGAGACATGTTCTCCATGTATGGTAACGGAGAACTCCGGGTGGAGTCCTTTACCGATTCCAGCTTCCAAAGTGATAAGGATGACTCTAAGTCGCACTCGGGATTTGTCTTTACCCTCAATGGAGGGGCGGTATGTTGGAAGAGTTCCAAACAGGATACCGTTGCAGACTCGACGATGGAGGCTGAATACATCGCTGCCAACGATGCTGCCAAAGAGGCTGTCTAGATGAAGAAGTTCATTAGTGAACTTGGTGTGTTTCCATCCATTGAGCATCCAATACCAATGTATTGCGATAACAATGGAGCTGTGACTTTGGCCAAGGAACCCAGGTCCCATCAGAAGTCCAGACATATTCTGAGGCGGTATCACCTGATCAGGGAGATAATTGATCACCGGGAGATCGAGGTCAGGAGAGTATATACGAAGGACAACACTGCGGATCCACTCACGAAGGCCATTCCCCAGATACAGTTTGAGAGATTATTCGGGATGATAGGTATGAGATACTACAACAGCTGGCCTTAGTGCAAGTAGGAGATTGTTAGTTATGTATATGCCCTAGAGGCCATTGTTGTACATATGATGTATATTATGATGGATGCTTGGATATATACATAGAGGACTTTATTGCTCGTTATGATAGTATGCTATTTGGTTTCACTTTATCTTAACATGTTGACTTATACTGGTTTACTGTCTTTCTCTCACATGTTGATAAAGCCCTTAGGATCTGTACTCGACTACTGGGACTATGGTGAGATCATACTAGTGGGGCCACGGTAGTCGATGAGTACATCCTATAACTGTTCCTAGTCAAGGGTATATCGAGACAGGGCATCGATACACCAGAGTAGACTAGCGTATACGCATCTTGACCCATATGATGGGCGATGGATGATCCCATATCCATCGGTGTTTGACATCAAGGATGGTGTACGGATGCTCAGTGGAGACTGGGTACACTGGACGGACTCGCCGAGAACTCCCAGATGGTGATATACCACACATCAGATGGCAGTTCTCCGGTGACACTGGTACATGGTAGTCTGTAGACCCGAGATCGTTATAGAGTATTGTGTGATTCCCACTGTGCTTTGATTTCCACCTTACCACGTCCAAGAGGGCGTGCAAAACGGTGGTTTTGGGTACAGTCCCGAATCACATGGAGGCAATGAGCGATAGGAGGGGATTCGTCTCTCTCGGTATAGGGAGTTGATGTTGTGCTTTGTTCGATCGGCTATAACTGGAAGTCCTTGGCTAGGGCTGATATAGTGATATACTGGTAAGTGTTACCAGTAGTTTCTCGACCTGTTATGAGCCTCACATCGACACGACTTATCGGTTACCGGGGTCTGACGTTTACCACCCCTAGACTTAATATGCGACATATCAGACGAACAGACCGGACTGTACAGGAGTGTTACTGATTGGATTCACAGGAGAACGGACAGGCTAGCTTGTTGATCTTCTGATCACTCAATACCTGGGTGGCTGTTACGTTTAGCTGACCGCTTGCAGCTTGTGGGTGTTTGATATGATCATCACCTGCTACCGGCGTATTGACGATTCTTTAGAGTCCTACACAGAGGTTTCTTGGCTCAGGCAAAACGGAGTAGAGGCACATATGTGATATGCGCAGGACCGAGGATAATGCGATATGAGATACCGTATTATATTCTCGCGATATTTATATATGAACCGGGACATCGGATCAAGTGTTGATTCGATGAATCGGTACATGATATATTAGTCGGTTATATTCGATATAGCCGGATCATCGGATCAAGTGTTGATTCGATGATTTAATGTATAATGATATATATGACATATTGTATTACATTATCTAATATTGTCTCGCTTTATTATTTCATTTTCTCAGCGGATTAATACATTGATATATATGCGATATATGTTAATTGTATTATTTTCTTTTGTTGCAAATATATAATATATATGTGATATATATTATTGTGACATGATATGATTTATTATGAAACATGTTTAGTGATGATAAAAAGAGATTAGGGTTTGATTAGGGTTAGCTCCTTCTTGCTCATTCTAGAAGGATTTGCTTTTTTCTTGGTTAAGATATTATGGTTGATACTTATCCATGACTCATTCTTAACCTAAACAAACCCTAGCTCTAGTTTATTCTCTACAAAGGTTAAGCTTCTCATCCTTGACCATGGTTCCATAATCAATCATATATTCTTATCTACTATGCATCACAAAAGGATTTATCTCATTATTCTTTATCTTCTTCTCTCTTGAGTTTTTGAAAGAGCTCACTAGTGATTTCTTTTGTGATGATTTCTTGTGAGAAAATGATATAATAAAAAGAAAGCATAAATACTACTCCATCATCCTCATCTAATCTAGCCCATTAGATTAGGGTGTTCACCTCATTAGAGTGAGAGAGCTTAAGTCATAGCAACTTCGACGTAGATCATCGGAGAAGCGGAACACTACAAGCTAGCATGGATCGTTCGAGTCGTGGAGCCTCTCTTGAGTCCGGGAGATCGTGGATCGCGGCGAAGGGACTTCTACTTGGAGCTTGTAAAGCGAAGGAGCGGACTACAAAGGTTGTAATCCCTCACACTTAGTAGTATAGATGTTTACTTGCATGTTAAACCCTAATAATCTAGCAAAGATTCCGGCTTTGGGTTGTTCGGCACGTCCAAAATTTTTATTCGGGCATGTTTGATGCCTTATGAACCCTCACAAGGGTGCCTAGGAACCCTACACTACTAATACATGAAATTGTGCAAAAGCAGATAAATGTAAGGTATGGATTGAAATATGTCATTCCCACGGAATCCTGACATCGTGGTAGGATCACCATCCATCAAGACAATCCAAATCCAGTCCCTCAAATCAGCCCGTAATTTGGGCTCTCATATCACATAAGTCTCACATCTCCTCAATATACCATATCGAATAAATCCCCTATATCCCGAATGTCAAAATCAAATGAGTCTCGTATATATCCAATATCCAATCTCAAATGAATCACCTATATCCCAAATGTCAAATCTCAAGTAACATTCTAACATCCTAAATATGTTTGCATAAATAAAAAAATGAGGTCAATACATATATATTAGCGTCCCACTCCACTAATATTGGTGTAAGGGTATATATAACAGCGTCCTAACCCACTGTTATATATACACCAGTAATTAGAAATATCATGAAAACCAATGTGCCAAGTATCGACACAGAAATACTGATGTATCAGATGCCGTCACTAAAACTAGCATCCTGATTGGTACGTATCACACGCTATCCGAAAAGCACGAGTGCCTAGCTCTGACCCTCGTCTTTTCATGTATCAATACGTACATGACTCCCAATGGTATCCCCATGATTACTGTCGAGTCATTGGTACTGTCACCGGATGGTATGGTTCCCCTACCGGGCTCATCGGCGTGGTACATCGATATCCCTTTCTTGCCCTGGTGTACCTCCGGGCCCTACCATTTACCCTCTACGGCCTCGACGCCTCCTCGTAGGGGTATATATAAATCAGAGCCGATAAAACTCATAGTGGATGCGCAAACATCATATCAAGGAAACCGGGTTTTTCAAATAATGCATTATTTCATGAACTCCCGCGGTTCCCAAATCCAGAAAACATCATGAAAAATCCATATAAGAATGCGCAAATCCATGAATACTATATGTGCGACATAACTGAAATGTAAGCATATAAAAGAAAAACCGCTAAGTAACATCAGTAAAGGTAAATATGGAACGGTAACTGATATATGTGTAACATACTGGTGTAGCAAGGTATAGGTATCTACCTATAAGAACTGATGTAGTATACCCCATGGGTATAAGTGGAATATGTGAGTAAGGTATACCTATAGCTAAATGTCATATGTGATAAGTAATGTGAATCGATGTCGCAAAGTCACTAACAAAGCAATATAATATCTATAAGTGGTTTGTGTGTGACATGGAAATTATTGACGGTGTGTGTGTAGCATACAATCCGTGCTCGTGCAACATGAACCGTCAACAATATGTGCAGTGTCCTACGGCTACTAGTCACAATACAACAACATCTAAGTAATAGGGTGAATGCACAATTCTAAATATAACCTAGAAGATGCAACAAGTATTAACATTCCTAGCCCATACGCATAACGCCAAGCGGGCGATTCCCCTGTAGATGTTAAATCTACTCACCAACGCTCCAAGCTAGGTGAATCCTACCATCTGTTTCTCTTTCGTTGCTGCGTCTGATGTACTCGCCTGCAAACCTGAAAATGATACAAGGAGTCCATATATAAGCAAAATATCTCGCAAAACGCGATATCGACACTAAACGAGAAACTCGCGTTGCGAACTAAACGCGCGTGTGCACGATACGCTGAAACATGTGTATACGCGTCTAAAACTACCGCGACACGCTGGATCACAGAACCCACACACGTATCACGCGTATCGCACAAACAAAACGAACTAGAAATACGATATATAGTCCCAAATTTTTCTACATGTAAAATAATATAAAACTACACATGCCAAAACACTAGAAAACACTGCAGACTACCCTAGCCAAGACCCCAAGACCCAACCCCTCTTCCTGGCCGCAATTTGCGGCCAGAACCCTTAAATTTGCGGCCAGGTTTAGGAATGGGTGGCTCGTGTTCTGGTGATGTGGTCTATACCTAGTGTACATGCTCCAGTCTTCTCAATTTTATCCTGAAGGGTCCGGGTCAAAAGGAGATCACAGAAAGCTACAATATCGCTTAAAAACGCTAATTTTGCACAAAATGGAAATTCTATGGTATTTTAGTGAAATCTGGGGTTAATCTCAGTTAAGGTGACCCTAATAACACTAAATTAGGCAGGGTTAACCAACACAAACATCAATTTTCCACAACCTCTCACAAATCACCATATATAGCACTAAACTCACTATTTAACACAAACCGAACCTAATTAACACATAAGCTTAACAAGAAAGGGAATTTAGTTCAGAAATTATACCCTAATGGACCCTAGGAAGCAAGAGAAGGAGTAGAAGGAGAAGATGAGGGGTTGCTACTGCTGTTGCTAATGCTGATGCTGTTGCTGCTGCTTGCTTCTGCAGCTGCTGCTTCTTTTGTTGCTGCTGAAGCCTCTGCTGCTGCTGCTCTTGCTTTGTGTGTGTGTGTGAGTGTGAGAGAATGAGGGAAAAGAAAATGAGAGGGAGAAATGAGAGCAACCAACAAAAACACCTCCCTTTTCTTTCTCTTCCCTCATTAAATGAGGCATGGCTTGAGCCATGTAGCACCATGCCCATCTCTCTCTCTTGGTCAACAATTCAAACCAATTTTTTTTAAAATCCTTTTTCATTTTAAAACAAAGCAATAAACCCAAAACACCTAATACAATTTTAAACTAGATTAGGCAAAATCGGTTAGCTCACCATGATTGCTAATCATGGTTTAACCCCAAATTAAAACCCTAGATAAAATGCACAAGTGTATGCAATGCTAGGAAAATTCTAATAAAATATTCATTAAATAGGATAAAATATTTGAAAATTAATTTGGTAAACTTTTTATTAAAAACCATACATTAAAATATAATTAGCCACTAAACACATCCTAAGGTGTTACAATAGTATACCATTTCTAAGTTGATGGAGTTTCCGCTAGATACAAGAATATATAAATAATCAAGATTGAGTAGGATACAATAACAACTCACTTACCCATCAATCCCCAAAAGAATGCGTGCCCAAACCGCTGATAGTCCGAGCGGTAAAACCTGCAAGAAACTATGGAACAACGAGGATGAGTTGCCAACTCAGTGAATAAAAGTACATCTAAAGGTAAAAATCGAAATGCATGACGATTTCTGGGTCATAAGAATAGTAGTGTCATAAACTGTACCGATGTACTATATGATATGCATAAGTGCAATACTAACTATTATGCAATCCCAAGTATACTATCTCAATGTCATATGAGTAAAAATCATGAATCTATGATCCGTATTAGAATCCCCTTTTTGTTTATGACTGTCTGTACAAATATATACAGGTACTGTCCCCCGGATCAGTCCTGGTGGAGTCCAATAAATAAATATCAAATAGTGTACCTCATGATAATGATCGTATCAATATACAAATAGATGCCCAAAATCGACATCGAAATCCGAAATCTCTCGTGTCCAGCATCGACACGTAAATACAGATACCGTCGACACCATCTCAACAGATGATCGCCACTCGATATCCTGGCTACGATCTGTATCCCCTAGATATCTGCCGTACCTAATCGAACCCCGGTCAGTATCCCCTGGATAGCTTCCGTGCTCATCTCAATCTCCGGTCAGTATCCCCTGGATATATGCCGTGCCCAATTCTATCTCCGGTATTGAGTATCCTTGCTAGGCTCCCCCGCCTCAATGCGGCTATCCTGTCCCTCGGTCTCGACCGGGTCCACCATGTATCCAATTGTATCCCCACCGACTCAGTCTGGATAAAATTGTAAATCCGTAACCGTATACCCACCGACTCGGTCCAGATATCAAAATCAGAAAGCACAAATCTCATGGTAGACGTTTACTCATCATATAAAAATATCAAGTGAAGAATAAGAAACTTGCATGGATTGTATTGATGATATATTATATATATAAAAATATAATAGTGTCCCGTACCACCGATATATATCATCAGGAGTAAAATACCCAGAAGTTCCATAAAATCAAATACCGCATCTATAGCACTAGTATTCGTAATTTACAACAGGAATAAAGCATACAACGTAATTATATCACATAATTATGGATTCTAATTCTACTGTGTCATGGTACTACTAATGATGTATAGTGTAGCATACGCGTCTGTGCTCGTGCAACATGGTAATTTGTGCAAATGTTCTACGGTGTAACAACCTATTTACTTTAGTACATATATAACAGTACGGTTCTACAGTGTCATGGCAGTACCAATGAGGTGCAGTGTAACATATATTCAAGTGCTTGTGCAGTATAGTACTCATTGGTATTTGTACAGTGTTCTATCAGAGTATACGTAACGCAGAAACGTATAACATGGATAATATAATGCAAACAGGTAATTTAATCTAAACGTAACTATTGTAATGACTTGCTATGAGCTATACCATTATCTTTAGAAATGATCGAACGTTAAGTTTTAAATATGGAAGCTACCCTAGATTTAAAATAGATATTCGTTCTAGAAACAGGCATGCATCCTGATAGTTTATTTAAAAGACAACGAACCATGGTTTTTAATAGAATATAGCACATACCGGTATTACATCCTAAAACAGAACATAATCTATCTCTACGAGTCCAAGAATAAATTGGTCGTTATTCGGCATACAAAGTTCATCATTTCCGATACGTATAAATCCTTGTATATAGCTCATCATATCGCTATATCCATATCCTCTTAAGTACGGCATGATCCCTCATACAAACTCATCAAATCATACTCATATCGTACGGATCAAATATCACGTATATCTCATTTACAAACTACATATGAAACTTTATGCAAATGGAGAGTATACAAGATGCAATAACATATCAATGTTTTGACGAAAAGCTAATCTTAAGCAGCTATCATAATAATAGTTATAAGGTTGCGGGGGTGCTATATGCCCTCCACTCGACTTCCCCAGTAGATGTAAATCTACTCACCGGAAATACGCCGTATCTACTCAGGAATTGCCAATCATTTTCCTTTCCTCACGGCCTCCAAAGTTCTCGTATTTGAATCTAACATCGAAAATTAACTTCTATAAGGAAACGGCTATATTTCGATACGCCAAAAATCAATAAAACGCAAGTTGTACGTGCTAATTACACTACGTACGACCATTGCAAATGATCTAATATTTAACCTCACTGAAATCTAACCCAACTCTGCATCGCGACAGAAAACATATCGCGATACGTTTTAACCGTGTCGTATTTTAGATTTTAGATCGTTTTTTTCGATATTAGCATTAAGATTTCCTATACAGTTAAACTAACTTAATTAAACAATACCAAAATTACCATAATTCTACACAGAGACCTGCCCAACAACCCAAATCACCAACTCCCCTTACAAATCCGGCGACGCCGGAATTTACCTACTGGTCGCCGGCCCAAAACCGATCCCATTGGTTCGGGTTCCTATAGGTTGGTCTAGGTCTAACATACATGATTTTGGAACTGTTTAGTTAAGTTAAAATTTATCTAAACTACAGCAGATTACTACAGGGTCTAATTTTGCTTAAAATACGATATTATGGACACTTTGATTTCAAACTTTGAACTAGTTACAGAATTAAATCACTACTGTGAATAAGGAATTTACCTTCAAGTAATTTGCTGGAAGAAAACCCTCCAAGATGCACAAGCTCCTAGTCCTAGCTTAATGGTGAGGAAATTCCTAGATTAGCTCCTTGCTTCTCCTTTTTCTTGTTCTTCTTTATTTTGCTTTGGTTTTCTTTTCTTTCTTTTGAATTTTCAGATGTTTTAAATTGATTAATTGATATGAACTCTTTATATAAATGTTGAAGGGAAAGATGAGGTGTAGGAGGAGGTGTCACCAAGCAAGATGTGGTGGTTTCATGCAAGGAGGAGGTGTGGGGAGTGTGTTGTGCATGAGAGGAGGTGGTGGCAATGCTTTGTCATTTCTAAAATGAATTATCTTGATAAAATTATGAACTAACTTTATCTAACCCCTTTTCTACTTACATCCTTAACAATTTCCCATTTTGCACAAAATCCTAAACTTTATATAAATACCCTTCACAACCTATGTTATTATAAAAGACCCTTTTATTAAAATGAAGCTAAAATTCAGATTAAAACCCTTATAATTTATTTATGTTGCATACTAAACTTTTAATTTAATTTGTTTTACATCCATCTTATGAAATTGTCTTATTTGGTTTTAATAACTTTTTAATTTTACCTTTTATTATTTAATTAATTGATTTTATTTATTTCCAAATTTTCTGAATGTTACAATATTCCCCCCTTAAGAAAATTCGGTCCCCGAATTTAAAAATTAACTAGACATACCTTCAAAAAGCTGTGGAAATTTCATTCACATCGCATCCGCAGTTTCCCAAGTAATCTCCTCGCGATTCCTTCCTTGCCCAAAGAACACTTATCGATGGAAGTACCCTGGATCTCAGCTTCTTTGCCTGCCAGTCTAAAATAGCGACTGGCTGCACTCTGCAGGATAAATCCGGCTCAAGCTGTAAGGTCTGATGCTGAATCGCGTGAGAAGGATCGTGAAGATACTTGCGAAGCATCGATACATGAAACACCGGATGCATATCGGGAAAACTCGGTGGAAGTGCTAAACGATAAGCTACAGCACCCACTCTCTCCAGAATCTCGTAAGGTCCGACATATCTGGGTTTGAGCTTTCCATTTTTCCCGAAACGCTTCACACCTTCATCGGAGAGACAAGAAGGAACACATGGTCTCCCACATCAAACTTGAGTTTACGACGTCATCGATCTGCATATGATTTATTCTGCATTGGGCCGCTCTCATTCTGTCTCGTATCAGTTGAATCTTTTCTGTAGTCTTCTGTACTACCTGCGGTCCCAAAATGCTACTCTCGCTCAGTTCCGTCCAGCAAACAAGCGATCGACATTTCTTTCCATAACAAGCTTCAAAGGGAGCCATCAGGATCGTCTTCTGAAAACTATTGTTGTACAAAAATTCCATCAAAGGTAAGTGACGATCCCAATTACCGCCGAAATCAAGGCTGCAAGCTCGAAGCATATCCTCTAAAGTCTGAATTGTCCGCTCTGACTGACCATCCGTCTGTGGGTGAAAAGCTGTACTAAAACTCAATCGTGTACTAAGAGTTTCTTGAAGTTTCTGCCATAGCCTGTTAGTAAACTGGGTACCCCTATCTGACCCTATGCTCGTTGGAACTCTCTGCAATCGAATAATCTCGTTGATATAAATCTGAGCATACAGCGTAAACCCATACGTCATCTTCACTGGTAGAAAGTGAGCTGCCTTTTTGAATCTATCTACAATCACCCAAATGGAATCATACCTTCTGCTAGTCCTGGATAGTCCCACAACGAAAACCATGGAAATCTGTTTCCATTTCCACTCTGGAATGTGTAAGGGCTGTAATTCTCCAGCCGGCCTCTGGTGCTCTGCCTTGACTTGCTGACAAGTCAAGCATCTCGAAACAAACTCCGCAACGTCCCTCTTCATTCCTTCCCACCAATAAACATCCCTTAAGTCATGATACATCTTAGGGGAACCAGGATGAATATTGTATGCTGATCTATGGGCCTCCTTTAAGATCTCACGTCTCAGTCCATCCGAATCTGGCACACAAAGACGAGTCCTAAAACGTAATACTCCACGGTCATCTATCACAAACTCCGTCTCTCTACCCTGCCTAACCTGATCCATGATCTCCGTCATACGAGCATCTGCGGCCGTGTCTCTCGAATACGATCCAATAACTGAGGATGGGTGCGAACATGTGCTAACTGTCCTCCTGTCGATGTAAACTCAAACTATACACGACTATCGCATAAAATCTGCCAGTCTGTAGAAGACTGTCTCTGTAAGGTGTGCAAACGAGATAAGCTACCTCCAGGCCTCCGACTCAAGGCATCTGCCACAACCTTTGCTTTACCTGGATGATACAAGATCTCACAATCGTAATCCTTCACGAGTTCCAACCATCTACGCGGTCTTAGATTCAGATCCATCTGCTGAAAAATATACTTTAAGCTCTTATGATCTGTGAAAATTTGGCGCGGCTCTCCATACAAGTAAAGCCTTCAAATCTTCAGTGCGAATACTACTGCAGCCATTCCAAATCATGAGTGGGGTAGTTCTGCTTGTGCCTCTTCAACTGTCGAGAAGCATAAGCTACAACCCTGCCGTGCTGCATTAATACACAGCCTAAACCCACTCGAGAGGCATCACAATATACCACGAAACCACCTGACCTGGAAGGTAACGATAAGACAGGTGCAGTCGTCAATCGAGTCTCAACTACTGGAAACTCTGCTCACATGCATCTGTCCAAAGAAATGGAACTTCCTTCCTAGCCAATCCGGTCAACGGTGCAGCGATCCGAGCCAGTCCCAATAAACTTCGATCCTCTGAATCTGACACGGGTCTGGGCTAGTGTTGTACTGCTTCTATCTTCTTTGGGTCCACACGTATCCCATCTCTTGCAACTATGTGACCCAAGAAATCTACACTATGCAGCCAGAAAGCACACTTGGAGAATTTAACAAATCCGTTACTTCTGATACTCTGTAGAGAAATCTGGCTGATCTCACCCTCGAAGACTCATCCCAAATTGTCGGAGAAAAGCTTACTATACGATCTCCTCTTGAACTACTTGCACCTGGTCTGAACAAACTCCATCAGAAGAAATACATCAATTTCACCGATCTCCTATCGAAGCGCCACTACGGATTAAAAACCTAACCATCTCACCTCTGAACGGTTATGAATCCTGCCGATCCATCTATACTGGTAACGTCGTCAACCATTTAACTTCATGGACTCGGAAAGCAACATCTCGATAACCTCAGCAATGATTGTTACCATTTTCTAACAGTACGTAACTCCACGATTATCAGACAGAAGAAAAACATCACGTCTCAAGTTTGTCTGATCTCTAACAATGACTCTACCATCTGGTGCGGATCCCGAAGAACTTGCCCCACCTTTTGAACTCGATCATATATGAATAAATGACGTGTTTCTATATCATCGAAAAGTTACCCCAGTCAGTCCTTGTCCCAGACAAGTCTGCTCTGACCGTATCTCTAATTGTAGCCCTCTCGACCCTCATAACATGGTGATCAAACAACCAATCATGCACTGACGAAGATAGATCAACGGAAGGAATAGATGGAAGATCTCAAGATATAAATCCTAAGGTATCTTAGGCGGAGTATCATATCGTAAATATGTCGCGGAACATATGTACGGTACGTCACTCTACTTAGTACCTACTCCATCAACAAAGGTCATCCTATATAAAGAAAGTTCGGGTATAAGACCCCCAAAGTCAAGTCTAAGTCCAATAAGGTCAAGCCCAGATAACAAAATATATGCCCAGACTCTATATAGTCAACCTAGACTCGAACAAAGGTTAAACCAAACGCTTTGATACCAACTTTGTCACGGCCCATATATGGCACGTGACGGCACTTAAAACACGTGACATCTAAAGACATCGACGTAATCTAAGTAAGCCGAAACCCAGAATCTAAACCCTTTTTGAAAATATTGGAGGTGAGGTTTAAATAATCATCCGATAAAATCAATTTAAAATAACATCTAAATTTAACTAAGTATGTTGAAAAGCATTTATGACATTTTGAAACTTCACATCACCTCATTTGCATTTTTGTAAAAACCCGATACAATATAATGAAATAGTATCCCAACGGAAGCTAGTCTCCACATCCAAACGATGGAGCAACCAAACAATCTAAAGCAGAAGTCGACTCCAAAGAGTATGACAACTCAAGACACAACTCTGATCCTCGCTTCGAAGTCCATAGTATACCATTTCTAAGTTGATAGAGTTTCCGCTAGATACAAGAATATATAAATAATCAAGAGTGAGTAGGATACAATAACAACTCACTTACCCATCAATCCCCAAAAGAATGTACGCCCAAACCGCTGATAGTCCAAGCGGTAAAACCTGCAAAAAACTGTGGCGCAACGGGGATGAGTTGCCAACTCAGTGAATAAAAGTACATCTAAAGGTAGAAATCGAAATGCATGACGATTCCTAGGTCATAAGAATAGTAGTGTCGTAAACTGTACCGATGTATTATATGATATGCATAAGTGCAATACTAACTATCATGCAATCCCAAGTATACTATCTCAATGTCAAATGAGTCAAAATCATGAATCTATGATCCATATTAGAATCCCCTTTTTGTCTATGACTGTTTGTACAAATATATACAGGTACTGTCCCACGGATCAGTCCTGGTGGAGTCCAATAAATAAATATCTAACGGTATACCTCATGATAATGATCGTATCAATATACAAATAGATACCCAGCATCGACATCGAAATCCGAAATCTCTCGTGTCCTGCATCGACACGTAAATACAGATACCGTCGACACCATCTCAATAAATGATCGCCACCCGATATCCTGGCTACGATCAGTATCCCCTGAATATCTGCCGTACCTAATCGAACCCTGGTCAGTATCCCATGGATAGCTGCCGTACTCATCTCAATCTCCGGTCAGTATCCCATGGATATCTGCCGTGCTCAATTCTATCTCCGGTATCGAGTATCCTCGCTAGGCTCCCCCGCCTCAATGCGGCTATCCTGCCCCTCGGTCTCGACCGGGTCCACCATGTATCCAACTGTATCCCTACTGACTCAGCCTGGATAAAATTGTAAATCCGTAACCGTATACCCACCGACTTGGTCCGGATATCAAAATCAGAAAGCACAAATCTTATGGTGGACGTTTACTCATCATATAAAAATATCAAGTGAAGAATAAGAAACTTGCATTGATTGTATTGATGATATATTATATATATATATATATATATATATACATATATAACAGTATCCCATACCACCGATATATATCATCAGGAGTAAAATACCCAGAAGTTCCATAAAATCAAATACCTCATCTATAGCACTAATATTCGTAATTTACAACAGGAATAAAGCATACTACGTAATTATATCACATAATTATGGATTCCAATTCTACTGTGTCATGGTACTACTAATGATGTGTAGTGTAGTATACGCGTTTGTGCTCGTGCAACATGGTAATCATTAGTATTTGTGAAAGTGTTCTACGGTGTAACATCCTATTTACTTTAGTACATATATAACAGTACGGTTCTAAAGTGACATGGCAGTACCAATGAGGTGCAGTGTATCATATATTCACGTGCTTGTGCAGCATAGTACTCATTGGTATTTGTGCAGTGTTCTATCAGAGTATACGTAACGCAGAAACGTATAACATGGATAATATAATGAAAACATGTAATTTAATCTAAACGTAACTATTGTAATGACTTGCTATGAGCTATACCATTATCTTTAGAAATGATCGAACGTTAAGTTTTAAATATGGAAGCTGCCCTAGATTTAAAATAGATATTCGTTTTAGAAATAGCCACGCATCCTGATAGTTTATTTAAAAGACAACGAACCATGGTTTTTAAAAGAATATAGCACATACCAGTATTACATCCTAAAACAGAACATAATCTATCTCTACGAGTCCAAGAATGAATTGGTCGTTATTCGGCATACAAAGTTCATCATTTCCGATACGTATAAATCCTTGTATATAGCTCATCATATCGCTATATCCATATCCTCTTAAGTACGACATGATCTCTCGTACAAACTCATCAAATCATACTCATATCGTACGGATCAAATATCACGTATATCTCAATTACAAACTACAAATGAAACTTTATTCAAATGGAGGGTATACAAGATGCAATAACATATCAATGTTTTGACGAAAAGCTAATCTTAAGCAGCTATCAAGATAATAGTTATAAGGTTGCGGGGGTGCTATACGCCATCCACCCGACTTCCCCAGTAGATGTAAACCTACTCACCGGAAATACGCCGTCTCTACTCAGGAATTGGCAATCCTTTTCCTTTCTTCGCGGCCTCCAAAGTTCCTGTATTTGAATCTAACATCGAAAATTAACTTCTATAAGGAAACGAATACATTCCGATACGCCAAAAATCAATAAAACGCAAGTTGTACGTGCTAATTACACTACGTACGACCATTGCAAACGATCTAATATTTAACCTCACTGAAATCTAACCCAACTCTGCATCGCGACAGAAAACAGATCGCGATACGTTTTAACCGTGTCGTATTTTAGATTTTAGATCCCTTTTTCCGATATTAGCTTTGAGATTTCCTATACAGTTAAACAAACTTAATTAAACAATACCAATATAACCATAATTCAACACAGAGACCTACCCAACAACCCAAATAACCAACTCCCCTTACAAATCCGGCGACGACGGAATTTACCTATTGGTCGACGGCCCAAAACCGATACCCTTGGTTCGGGTTCCTATAGGTTGTTCTAGGTCTAACATACATCATTTTGGAACTGTTTTGTTAAGTTAAAATTTATCTAAACTACAGCAGATTACTACAGGGTCCAATTTTGCTTAAAATATGATATTATTGACACTTTGATTTCAAACTTTGAACTAGTTACAGAATTTAATCCCTACTATGATTAAGGATTTTACCTTCAAGTAATTTGCTAGAAGAACACCCTCCAATATGCACAAGCTCCTAGTCCTAGCTTAATGGTGAGGAAATTCCTAGATTAGCTCCTTGCTTCTCCCTTTTCTTGTTCTTCTTTATTTTGCTTCGGTTTTCTTTTCTTTCTTTTGAATTTTCAGAAGTTTTAGATTGATTAATTGATCTGAACACCTTATATAAATGGTGAAGGGAAGGGTGAGGTGTAGGAGGAGGTGTCACCAAGCAAGATGTGGTGGTTTCATGCATGGAGGAGGTGTGGGGAGTGTGTTGTGCATGAGAGGAGGTGGTGGCAATGCTTTATCATTTCTAAAATGAATTATCTTGATAAAATTATGAACTAACTTTATCTAACCCTTTTTCTACTTACATCCTTAACAATTTCCCATTCTGCACAAAATCCTAAACTTTATATAAATACCCTTCAAAACCTATGTTATTATAAAACATCCTTTTTATTAAAATGAAGTTAAAATTCATATTAAAACCCTTATAATTTATTTATGTTGCATAATAAAATTTTAATTTTTTTTCTTTTACATCCATCTTATGAAATTGTCTTATTTGGTTTTAATAACTTTTTAATTTAACCTTTTATTATTAAATTAATTGATTTTATTTATTTTCAATTTTTCTGAATGTTACACCTACTCACTACACCTAGTGAGTAAGCTACATCCGGTCAGGTATATGTTAGTTGTATGTATGCCCTAGAGGCCATTGTTGTACATGATTGTATATTACAATGGATGCTTGGACATATATAGTGAGTAATTTCTTGCTCGACATGATAGTATGCTATCTGGTTACTCTTTATCTTAACATGTAGACTGGTTTTGTGATGCCGTCTTGCTCCCACATGTTGGTAAAGCCCATAGGATGTATACTTGACTACCGGGATTATGACGCAGATCATACTAGTGGGGCCACGGTAGTCTATAAGTACATCCTTTAATTATTCCTAGTCGAGTGTGTATCGAGAAGGGGCATCGATATTACAGAGTACACTAGCGTATAAGCTTCTTGACCCATTTGATGGGCGATGGATGATCCTATATCCATTGGTGTTTGACATCAAAGATGATATACGGGTGCTCAGTGGAGACTAGGTACACTGAACAGGACTCGCCGAGAACTCCTAGATGGTATTATACCTAACATCAGATAGCAGTTCTCTGGTGACACGGGTACAGATTAGTCTGTAGACCCGAGATCGTCATAGAGTCTTGTGTGATTCCTACCGTGCTTTGATTTCCACCTTACCACGTTCAAGAGAGCGTACAAAACGGTGGTTTTTGGGTACAGTCCCGAGTTACATGGAGGCAATGAGCGATAGGAGGGGTTTCGTCTCTCCCGGTATTGGGGGTTGATGTTGCGCTGTGCTCGATTGGCCATAACAGGAAGTCCCTAGCCAGGGCTAGTATGGAGATTTACTGGTAAGTGTTATCAGTGGTTTCTCGACCCGTTATGAGCCTCACATAGGCATGACTTATCAAGTTACTGGGGTCTGACGTTTACCACCCCTAGAATCGATATGCGACATATCAGACGAAGAGACCGTACTGTACGGTTGTGTTGCTGTTGGATTCACAGGATTATGGACAAGCTTGCTTGCTGATCTTCTGATCGCTCAATAACCGGGTGGCCGTTACGTCCAGCTAGTACCGCTAACGGCTTGTGAGTGACTGATATGATCATCACCTACTGTCGGCGTATTGACGAGTCTTTAGATTCCTACACAGAGGTTTCCTGGCTCAAGAGAAACAAAGCAGGGCACATATGTGATATGTGCGGGACGGAGATTAATACGTGTATGTGATACCGTATTCTAATCTGGAGATATGTGATATCGGTTGGTTTTGTTTGATATAGCCGGGTTATTGAATCAAGTGTTGATTCGATAAGTTGATATTAAATGATATTAGTCGGTTGTATATGATATAGTTGTGTTATTAAATCAAGTGTTGATTTAATGATTTAATGTATAATTATATATTTGATATATTAACATACATTAAATAATATTAGCTCACTTAAGGAATTTTTTTCTCTTTATACATTTAATATATATGTGATATATGTTAATGTATTTATTTTGTGTCATGCTAGATGATACATTGGACTTGGGTGTTGTAGGGTGTTTTTCGTCACCCCATTGAGATGGGAATACACGCGCGCTTGTCAGGCATACTACAGATACCCCCTGCCTAGGGTAGGCCGGGGTTTATTGATTGTGGGGATCCGAATCTCCGGCAGCCGCGGACTAAGCTGCCGTTAATTACCCCTCTCCTTTGGGGCGAGGGAACCTCCGATTAACGGGTTAAACTGGTCATGCGAACTCAATGTGCAGTGTACGTGTGTTATGTTTTGAAAGGGGGGTTTGGATATATCGGGAGCCACGCATAGTTTTTACGGGGGTCCCGCTACCCGGATAACGGGCTGGGGGCCAAGGGGTCTAGCAGCCCCTTTGCGGGGTGCGGGGCAGCGCCCCGTTAGAAATTTTTTCCTAACAGGGGCAGTGTCGTGGAGTATGTGTATGTGTACATATGTATACATATGTATATATATACATGTATATATAAATAGGGGAGAAAAAGACATCCAAAGGATGCGTGGGGCCAGCGCCTAGGCGCTTTAGCGCAAGCGCGCCACGTGTCGGCACATGGGCGTTTTGCGCTCGAGCGCAGAGTGCTGGAGCACAACGCGCCACGTGTCGGCACGTGGGCGCTTTACGCTCGGACGCTGGGCGCTTGAGCGCAAGCGTGCCACGTGTCAGCACGTGGGCGCTTTGCGCTCGAGCGCAGAGTGCTGGAGCGCAACGCGCTAGGTGTCGGCACGTGGGCGCTTTGCGCTCGGACGCTGAGTGCTTGGGCGCAAGCGCGCCACGTGTTGGCATGTGGGCGACTTGCGCTTGAGCGCGAGAGCGCCACGCGTCGGCACGGGGGCGACTTGCGCTTGAGCGCTTGCGCTGGAGCGTAAGCGAGCCACGTGTCGGCACCAGGGTGACTTGCACTCAAGCGCTTGCGCTTGAGCGCAAGAGCGCCACGTGTCGGCACAGGGGAGACTTGCGCTTGAGCGCTTGCGCTTTAGCGCTGAGCGCTTGAGCGCAAGCGCGCCACGTGTCGGAACGCGGGCACTCTGCGCTGGAGCGCCGGCGATAAAAAGAGGCTTTTAGCCTAAAAAAATTTCTCGGAAGAGAAATCAGAGAGGAGTTGGACTCCTGAGTGTGTTTTTGGGGTTAATGGAAGGGGTTCTTCTTCTTCCTCCTTTGTTAGCCGTATCTTGAAGATCAAGATATGTGAGATCTCAAAATCTCTCCTTTTTGAGATCTGATGACAGATCCAAGTTCCCCTTTATGGGTTTCGTGGTGAAAAACTATTTTGTTTTGGAAAAGGAAGAGCAAAACTCTTGATTTAATTCAAAAGAAAGAAGAAGGTTTTAGAACCTTGAAGAAGGAAGAAAGATCTCAGATCTGAAACTTTTTTTGGTGAGAGAAAAAGTTGTTGAGATATTTCATTATCTTTGCCTTTATAGGCTATACACTTTACACATAGCCCCTTGGGCTTCACAAAATGGCATTTTGCCTATTCCATGGCTCATGTGCCATTTCTTTTTGCACATAAGCCATGGGCTTTACAAAAATTTGGCTTTATGCCTATTTTTCTTACATTTATCCATAAAATAAAATAAAAGAAATGCAACAAAATTATTTATTACAAAATTTTTATCTTGGCATGGGGGGAGGCCGGCCGCTTCATGTTCTGGCTCGACCCGGGCATGGGCCCACTGGATCTGGGCTTGGGCCCACCTGGCTTGGGGTTGACTTTGATTTTGACTTGGTCAACCGGGGTGTAAATTTTTACCCCAAAAAATTGCCCCCATCAATAAATGCACACCATATATGGGGGTCGTGTACATGAAATTGATGGATCTTGTTTCACGTGGAGGCGACTTGATTTGGTTCCCGCTTTTTGGGAAGCTGGCACTGCCCTTTTTACGACATGGACGGTCATTGCTTGACATGTCTCCGAGACGGAGTGTCCGTGATAGACGTTTTCCCTGGCCCGGAGTGATCTGGCTCCCGCTTTGTAGGAATCCTGCGCTGCCCTTTTTGTGACTTGGACGGTCGATTCTGCCCTTTTTGCGACTTGGACGGTTGATGCTGCCATTTTAGCGACGTGGACGGTCGGTGCTGCCCTTTTTGCGACTTGGACGGTCGGTGCTGCCATTTTAGCGACTTGGACGGTCGGTGCTGCCCTTTTTGCGACTTGGACGGTGGGTGCTGCCATTTTAGTGACTTGGACGGTCGGTTCTGCCCTTTTTGCGACTTGGACGGTCGGTGCTGCCATTTTAGCGACTTGGAAGGTCGGTACTGCCCTTTTAGCGACTTGGACGGTCGGTTCTGCCCTTTTTACGACATGGACGGTCGGTTCTGCCCTTTTTGCGACATGGACGGTTGGTGCTGCCATTTTAGCGACGTGGACGGTCGATGCTGCCCTTTTTGCGACTTGGATGGTCGATGCTGCCATTTTAGCGACGTGGACGGTCGGTTCTGCCATTTTAGCAACGTGGACGGTCGGTTTTGCCCTTTTTGCGACATGGACGGTCGGTGCTGCCATTTTAGCGATGTGGACGGTCGATGCTGCCCTTTTTGCGACTTGGACGGTCGATGCTGCCATTTTAGCGACGTGGACGGTCGGTTCTGCCAGGGAGGTCATTGGTTGTTCTGCCGACCTGATGTGATTTGGGTTGGCATCAGTATCGCTACGCTGGAATATGGTACGAGGAGCGAATCATCATTTGTCATGTCAGGGTTTGGGAATTGGTTTTTGTTTGGCATCTGCATTGCTGCACTGGAATAATGCCAGGAGGAACTCATCATTTGCACCGAGAGGATTTGGGATTTGATGGCTTAGGAGGCAGGTTTAGATCCCTATCACTTAAGACTTTTCAGTTTTATGGGTCCTAGGGTCCTATAAAAGCATTTTCTCCCTACGAGTCGAAAGGATCTCGTCGGTGTATTTTCTTCATAAGAGTCGTGGGGACTCCTAAGTGTGTTGCTCCTTTGTGAGTCGTAAGGATCCTACAAAGGTTTGTTCTCCTCATGTATCGTGAGGACACATGAGTGGGTCTTCTCAATGGAGCATAATTCCAAAGGCGGAGACCAGCCGCGTAACTGGTGATTGTGGTGGGGCATAGGTATGACGAGAATTATTTGAGCCCGTGTATTGTATACGGTAGTCAATTTGGGGACTAACCGTAGGGCTGGGAGAATTTTGAGAAATTGGATTTTGGTTGGCGTCTGCATCGCTGCACTGGAATGTGGTACCAGGAGCGACTCATCATTCGCCGTTTGGGGACTTGGAATTTGGATCTTGTTTGACATCAGCATTGCTGCACTGGAATAATGCCAGGAGCAACTCATCATTTGCCTTGCGAGGACTTGGGATTTGAGTTTTTGGTCGGCATCAGCACCGCTAACACTGAAGCGAAATGCCTGGAGCGACTCATCATTTGCCGTTACCCGTTGGGGAACGATGGCTTAGGAGACAGGTTTGGGTCCCTATCACCTAAGGCTTTTCAATTTTATGGGCCGTGAGGGTCCCATAAAAGTATTTTCTCCCTACGAGTCGTATGGATCCCGCAGGTGTATTTTCTCCTTAGGAATCGTGAGGATTCCTAAGTGTGTTGCTCCTTTGTGAGTCGTAAGGATCTCACGCAGGGGTTTTCTCCTCACAAGGTCGAGAGGACTTTGCGAGTGTATTTCATCTCTTTTCACGAGTTTGCGCCCTTTCGGGTTTTCACAGACTCGCCGTTAGTCCTGCTGTTTTTACTCACGGAGCCCTTTCGGGTTTTCATCCGTGCCCATTTTGCTTGTGGACATACCGTTTATTTTTTATTTCTTCTTCTTCTTATTATTTTTTTATTATTTTTTTTCCTCTTTTTTTTTTGCCGCTGGTGGGACTTTAAAAGTAGTCTCACCGGCAGGATTTGGGAGAGATAGGGGTCATTTATGCCCGTGGATTGTATACGGTTTTGCAAGATGTATGATCCAGACCGTAGGGCTGATGTGCTCAATTCGCCTGCGACTTGGAGCGTTCACGTGTAGTATTTCTTGAGATATCGGCCATTGATGGGTGGCATGGGCCTTTCTCCCTCGGCACTTATTAGTTGGTAGGATCCTCCGTCAAACACTTTCTCGATGACGTATGGTCCTTCCCAGTTTGGCTCGAATTTTCCCTTGACATGTCGATTGGGGATGATCGGTCTTTTGAGGACCAACAACAATTCACCTTTCTTGAAAGCATGGAGACGGGTTAGCTTGTCATAGGCCCGTGACATTTGGGCTCGGTATACCTCCAGACTTTGCTGCACCGCGAGCCTCTTTTCTTCGAGGGCATCGAGCTCTTCAAGTCGAAGGAGCACGTTTTCCTCCTCCGTCAACTCGAACTGAACGACCATTCTTAAGCTTGGAACTTCGACTTCGAGGGGGAGGACCGCCTCCACTCCGAAGAGCAATGAGTATGGAGTGGACTGAGTTGGAGTACGGTGCATGGTACGATATGCCCACAACACCTCATGAAGTTTGAGATTCCAGTCTCTTTTGTTGGCTGAATCATTTTTCCTCAGGAGCTTGCATATAGTCTTATTGAAGGCTTTGGCTAGCCCATTGGCTCTTGGATTATAGATGGAGGAATATCTCCAGTCTATCTTGTGCTGAGTAGCGAATCTTAAGACATTGAAGCTCTTGAAAGAAGGCCCGTTGTCAGAAATGATTCTTCTTAGTGTACCGAAGCGGTATAGAATATTATGCTGGAAGAATGTCAGAATATCTTTTGTCTTGACTTCTTTTAGCGGAACAGCTTCAGCCCATCTGGAGAAGTAGTCTGTTGCGGCCAGTATGAACCGATGGCCCTTTGGATGACGGAGGATCAATTGGGCCAACAATGTCGGTGCCCCAGACTTCAAAGGGTCATGACGCCACCGTAGGATGCAGCGGATTGGGATGCTTGTGAATGAAATCACCATGGATTTGGCAGATCTGACATTTCTTTGCATGCTCTCCGCAATCCCGTATCATGGTGGGCCAGTAATACCCAAGCCGTTTGATTTGAAGTCGCATCTTGGGGCCAGATTGGTGAGCACCGCAAATGCCCGAGTGAACATCTTTCATGACCTTTTGGGCTTCGGCCAATGACAGACACCTGAGCCAGAGTTGGTCATATGACCTGCGGTATAACGTGTCATTTACAAACACGTATCGGAGAGCTTTTTTCTTCAGCTGAATCCTCGCAGATTTTTCTTCGGGCAGCTTGTCGTATCGGAGGTACTCTATGAAGGGTTCTCTCCAATCGGGCTCATCTTGGATGATCGAAGCTTCTTCGGCGGGACTGCTCTTCTGTTCCGCGCTTTCCTCTTCTCGTAGAGAGACTGGGGGTAGAATTTTCCGGCTCCTGACTGTGATCAGAATTTCGTCCATGTCAGGATCAGCCAGCTCCTTGGCTAAGCGAGCGAGTATGTCGGCTTTTCCGTTCAACGCTCTGGGGATTCTCATTAGTTCAATATGAGTGAACCGTTTCATGTGTTCCACCACCCGGCCTCTGTACCGAGCTAACTCGGGTTTGTATATCTTATAGTCGCCGCTTACTTGGTTGACGACAAGCTGGGAGTCACCGTAAACCCATAGCCGAAGGATTTCCATTTCTATGGCGAGCTCCAAACCATCTATCAGAGCTTCATACTCGGCTTCGTTGTTCGTTCGAGGCTCGGTGAGAGTGAAAGAACGCCGTAGGGTTCCTATTGATGGCGTGATGAACACCAATCCTATCCCCGCTTTTACCTCCGGGACGCTTGATCTGCCGGAGCTCCTTATTGATGAGGCTCCATCGAAGTAGAGCTCCTAACATTGCCCATCTTCCTCGAGGTGCAGCACTTGTTCGTCGGGTAACTCACAATTTAGCGGCGACCCTTCTGGTATGGGATGAGCAGCGAGAAAGTCTGCAAGAGCTTGCCCTTTTACTGCTTTCTGAGGAGTATAAACTATGTCAAACTCAAGTAGCATGTTAGCCCATCTTGCCATTCTGCCGGCTAGGCTTACTTTGGTCATCAAGTGTTGGAGATCAGCATAACCCGATGAGCCAGCAGATAGTGCCTCAGCTTCTTCACAGCAAATATCAGAGCCAGACATTGCTTTTCGATTGGGGAATAGTTGTGTTCCGCCCCGACTAGAGTTTGACTGAGGTAGTAGAGGGCATTTTCCTTTCCCTCCTCGTTATTCTGGGCGAGGAGCGCACCGAGTGACTCATCTAGCGCGGCAGTGTAGAGAATCAACGGTTTATTTGGAATGGGAGCGGCCAGCACTGGAGGGTGTAACAAGTATTGTTTGATGCTTTCGAACGCTACTTGACATTCGGCATCCCAGATAAAAGGAGCTCCTTTCTTCATGAGCTTTGAGAAGGGCCTACATCTCCCCGATAAATTTGAGATAAACCTCCATATATAAGCAAGCTTGCCTTGAAAAGATCTTAGCTACGTCAGACTCTTCGGAGGGGGCATCTCCATGATGGCCCTTATCTTTGATGGGTCAACTTCGATCCCTCGATGTCGGACTATGAAGCCCAGGAAATTTCCCGATGACACGCCAAAAGCGCATTTCAGAGGATTCATCTTCAGGTCAAATTCCCTCATTCTGGTGAGAACGGTCCAAAGCTCCTGGATATGATCGGCCTTGGTTTTAGTCTTAACGACCAGATCATCAACATAACATTCGACGACTTTATGAATTAGGTCATCGAAGATATTGGTCATTGCCCTTTGATATGTAGCACCTGCGTTCTTCAATCCAAACGGCATCACCTTATAGCAATATATTCCGATCGGGGTTCGAAATGCTGTGTGCTTCTCATCCTCAGGCGACATCTTGATCTGATTGTATCCAGACGAGCCGTCCATAAAGGTGAACAGCTCGTAATTTGAGGTGTCATCGACCACCATTTCCATGACCGGTAGCGGGAAGTCGTCTTTAGGACATGCCTTGTTGAAGTCCCTGAAATCGACACAAACTCGGATCTGCCCATTTTTCTTCTTCACTGGGACTATGCATGCCATCCAGTCCGCATATTTCTCTTCCCTGATGAAGCCGGCATCGATGAGCTTCTTAGTTTCCTCGATGACCTTTTCTTCTAGTTCCCTTCTCATTCTTCGAGGAGCTTGTTTGGCTGGCTTAGCATCAGGAGATATAGCCAACTTATGTACGACCACTTCAGGGGAAAGGCCAGGCATTTTTTTGTAAGTCCACGCGAAGCAGTCGACGAACTCATGCAGCAGGGAAATTATCTGCGCTTTCATTTCCTCTGACAAGAGCGAGCTGATGTAGGTCGGCCTTGGATTATCGGGCGTTCCTAAGTCAATCTCGGTTAGCTCGTCAAAGGTTGCTTGTCCCCCATCTTCGAGCTCTTGAGGAGCTTCTTCTGGCTCGGCTATCTCGTCATCATCATTTGATCTTTCGCTGGCCTCACCAACATGGATCATGTAGCACGCTTTGGAATCAGGTTGAATGTAGCCTATGCTCCGTCTATCTGGAATTCGTCCATCGATGAGTGCTCTGACCTGGGGCGGATACCATAGCCCTTCGTAAAACTTTGCTTCGGACTCCGTTTGATATAACCGGCATCCGCACTTCTTAAAGTATTCCCGCATCTCGGACGCATAGTATCTGGGATTGAGGACGGCTCTTATCCCACTCTCATATGGAAGGCACGCGACAAACAAATCGTCCGGGTGCACAACGGGGTTTGACCCATAAAACAGGATGCCCTTCTGTCCATTTTTCCTCCCGGGCACGTAGAAAGTGTTCAGCTGGTCCACGGTTGAGACTGACAATGCGTCAAGCTCTTTGCACATCCGTTCCGGCACCCTTGTGATGGCCAGGGACCCTTCTGCGACTTCGAAGGTCTCTCGTAGTTTCGCTTGCTGCATGGGGGGCCAATCTGGACAGCTGTTGCACGACAGATCCTCTTCTTCTGACTCTTCAGTGTCACTGCCAAGATGAGGGCGGACTTTGCTGCTAGATGGGCCTTCAGTAACAGATTCGTCCGTATCGCTTCCGAAATGAGGGCGAGTTTTACGGAAGGACGGGCTTCCATCGTCGGACTCATCAGTGTCGCTGCCGAAATGCGGGCGCACTTGGGTATTTTTGCTTTTGAAAGTGACAGCCGGTGCAGATTTGCTTTTGAGTCTTGGGGCCGGTCTATCCTTAGTCAGTTGTGGCTTAGCATTTTGGTGGTTCGTAAAGTACCGAGAATCTTCATAGCGGACTTCATGCACACCGAACGGCTGGATGTCTCCGTCAATGCGTCTTTCTTCGCCGTTTTTAGTATACTTCATGCATTGATGGAGAGTTGACGGAATGATGCCGTAATCATGGAGCCACGGCCGCCCCAAGAGAATCTTATAAGACGTGTCGGCGTCGATCACGTATATCTTAGCTTCAGTTTGCAGATCCCCGAATTTGATTGGAAGAGCTATGGACCCCAGAACTTGCTGGCAATTTTGGTTGAAGCCTTGAATGATAATCCTTTCCCTTGACAGGTGTCGGACGTCCATTGACAAACTCTTCAGAGTTCGCAAGTTCATGATGTTCACTGAGGACCCCGGATCAATCAATATGCGATTAATTCGATCTCCGTCGCTGTACCCGGTCATGTAAAGCGGTCGATTATGCTCAGCCGTTCCCAGTAGCAAGTCTTCATCCTTAAATGTGACTGCGGCGGCATACAAAGTGTGCTGGGCTTCTTTCATATTAATTTCCGCAAAGTGGGCCTAATACCGCCCGGGGTTTTGTAGAGCGTGAATGAGAACATCTCTAAGCTCCTTAGATAGGACCAAGGCGTCGTAGATGCTCAGGAGAGACGGAAGCTTCCGGAGATGTGCCAAGACGTTATAGTCCACCGAGGAAGGACTTATGTTTTTATCAGCCAGTTCTCTGCCATCTTCTTCATTAGAGACTTGTTTTTCCTTCCCTTTTGGGGCGTTGCCCTGATTTGGCTTTAGAGCCCTACCGCTTCTGAGCTGGATTTGATTGGCCTTTGTGGCGAGCTCCTCGTCCACTTCAGGAAAACAGAGCTCATCCTCGGAGTCGCTGCCAAGATGGATGGCGTAGCAGGTCACTACTGGGATCTCATCATTGGAGTCTTCTTCTAACTCCTCCAGAATTTCAGCCGCTTGTATAGGGAAGAACTCCTTCAATTGAATCAATGTTCTTTCCTTTTGTTCATATTCTTCGAGGGAATCAATATATTTTTGAATGGTCGATCTCCCTGCAGACTCACTTTCACGCCGAGCTGCACTTTTCTTCTTCTTAAGCTTCTTGGATTTTGAGCCTGATGGAGCCGCATTGGCAGCTGGGCTGGTAGGCTTCTTCTGCCCTTCCCATTCCATCCTGGGTTCTTTCCGAAGTAGCTTTATCATCTTCTTCATCTTATTAGATATGTGCGTACTCCACGGAGGCCGTGATGATTCCGTTTCATTTCTCGGGGCAGCGGGTTCGGCTGTCTGCTCCTAGAAGGCTTCAACTTTTGTCTGTATAAAGTTGGTGGTTGCAACTTGATTGTTCACCAATACACTTTTGGACAGCTCGATCTCTCCAGCCTTGTACTGCTTCTCGACCCAGTCTTTGAAGATATAGCAATCCTCGATCGCATGGCTCACTACTCGGTGGTACGGGCAATACAGAGGATTGTCGGTTATTTTTTCTTCTTGGGGTCTTTTCGACTCCGGCAATTGTAGGCCGTTGTTCAAGGCATCTTTAAATATCTTACGGACCTTGTCCCTTCTGAAAGAGTAAACCTTGTTCTTTTTCTCCTCTAGGGAAGGCCCATCTCCTCCCAGCAATAGCTTTCGAGACCGGTTGGTTTTGGATTCGCCCGCCCTTCGCTTTTGTTCATTGTCGGAGGCATTGAAGACATTGGTACTGCTGGAACTCCCGCTTCTACGGTTGTCGTCCCGCTTGCTTTTCCAGGTTTTTTCTCTCTGAGAGTCCGGCGAGGACTCTTGCTTCGAGCGTTCCAGCATTTGGACTTTCTTGGTTAGCTCCTGAAATGTCTTGAGGCCCGCTGTACACAAGAATGGGACCATCCAATTGCTGAGGTTCCCAATGAGAAGGCTGACGAACTGGTCCTGCTCCAGCGGCGGTTCGCACTTGACTGTGAGATTACGCCATCGGGCGATAAAGTCGGTGTTGCTTTCATTCTTCCCCGGCTTGGTCCTCACAAGGTCGGCAATGGAGATTTTATCACTGACACTCATGAACCTTTGCCGAAACAGGGACTCTATTTGGGCAAAGGTAATGACGGACCCGTCCGGTATACTCGCATACCAGTCGAAGGCGACGCCGGTCAGGCTGTTGACAAACTGACGAAGAAGAAGCGCATCATTGCCCCTTGTATTTCCGCACGATGCTTTGAAGTGGGCGACGTGCTGGTTTGCATTCCCCGTTCCATCAAATCTTCAGAACTTAGGAATGACGTAGCCGCTTGGGAACTCAATCAGATTGTACTGCGCGGGATATGGCCGCCCTCTACTGCCGATTTCTTTCTGAGCTTCAGCTTCGGCCACCAATGTTTTAACCTTGCTGGTGACCAAATCCATTATCTGATCCTGTGTTAGCGGGATAGTGCTATCTAGGGCCAAGGCGTCCCCAGAAGCGGAATGTGGCCAGCTTTCATTCGGCTCGACCAGTCTTGGTCGCAAAGGAACAGGCATTGGCTGCCTCAGATTGCCATCACCCGGCTGATTAGTAGCGGCTTGTGCCTGATTGGGAGGCGCTCGAGCAATTTGGGCCGTAAGCTTCATCACCACGTTCTTTAAGTCGTCAATCTTCGAATAAAGCTTAGCCATCTCTTTATCTTTGCTCCTGAGCTGTTTTCGAAGCTCTTGAAGCAGCTCCTGCTCCGCAGTCCTGGGGCGGAAAGTCAGCTCTTCCTCGTTGTCCGAGCGTGACTCTACATGGACCGAGGGGTCTATCTGCCTATCATCCTCATCGAGAGTGTTTTCTTCATCCAGCGAAGGCGGCTGTTCTTGGGCGGCGGCAACCATATTCAGGCTAGATTGGGCTTGGGATGTGGTGGCCACGTCCTTACTTTTGCTGCGAAGGTTGTCACTGGGGCGCCCGCCCGCCATATAGACCGTATGGATGATATATTCGGCCGTCTTTCTATCATTGGCAGTTGATTTCACGGATCGCTGTCTTGACCCCCTTGTTTCGGTAGCTGGTAGTCGATTGAAGGCGACTGGCCTAACCAGGTTCTTGAATCGTGCTGGCGCTTCTTTTCTGGGTTTGCCCCGCTGCTTTCGTGCGGCGCAGAGTGCTTGATAGACTCTTGAAGAGACAGTATCATACTTTTTCTGTTGGGGCCGAGACACATCTCTTTGTGGCACTGTTCGGACCGCTGTCTTCTTGATTCTGGCGGTCATGGCGTTTTTTTGAACCCATTTCAGAGGCTCGAAGGAATTGCTGATTCTTACGTCCGACTCAGCCGTCGTCGCGGGGCAACCCTGCACTTGGAACTTCACACGATTCCATTTGGCCGAAGCCTTGGCCTTCTTGTTGGCTCGATACACTTCTGCCTTAACTTTTCTATTCTAAGCACATGGCAGACTTCGGCTCTTTAGGAAGACGCCGCAGACCGGGCGATGGAGGGCTTTGGAGATACGCTCGATTGTGCATTTGTTGGAGTCATCGCCTGAGCTCGTCCGCATCATTTGATGTTGCCCTTTGTACCGGAGTTCTTGCCCCCTGCTGGAGCACCAGAGAATCGTTCAGACGTCGTCTTAAGTTTCGGTTGTGGTGCCTTGGCGATCACAACATTTGGCCTCTTTCCCCTTGAGACCGGCTTGGCCACCTGTTCCGCCGGGATCTCCGCCAGGTGAGCGCTTCCGGCAGGGTAGATGATGACGGAGCCAAACTGGCGGGGCGGTTCCCCCCACTGTCGACTGAGGCTTGCGGGGAGAACCACACGAGCGTTGATCTTGACGACGTACGGAATCGGGGTCACGTTGGAAGCTAAATTCGTTTGGTGAGACATTGTCGTCGAAGGTTGATTGCTGCAGAGAAAAAAACATCATTTCAGTAAAGACAATCGATATGTATATTGATTGAGTTCGCATGAACGTTTAACCCGAAATATTAGACGAGAGAAAGGTCCCACCGGGCGTGCCAGAATCTGTAGGGTGTTTTTCGTCACCCCAATGAGATGGGAATACGCGCGCGCTTGTCAGGCGTACTACAGATTCCCCCTGCCTAGGGTAGGGCGGGGTTTATTGATTGTGGGGATCCGAATCTCCGGCAGCCGCGGACTAAGCTGCCGTTAATTACCCCTCGCCTTTGGGGCAAGGGAACCTTCGATTAACGGGTTAAACTGGTCATACGAACTCAATGTGCAGTGTATGTGTGTTGTGTTTTGAAAGGGGGTTTGGATATATCGGGAGCCACGCAGAGTTTTTACAGGGGTCCCGCTACCCGGATAGCGGGCTGGGGGTCAAGGGGGCTAGCAGCCCCCTTGCGGGGTGCGGGGCAACGCCCCATTAGAAAATTTTTCCTAACAGGGGCAGTGTCGTGGAGTATGTGTATGTGTACATATGTATACATATGTATATGTATACATGTATATATAAATAAAGGGGAAAAAGACATCCAAAGGATGCGTGGGACCAGCGCCTAGACGCTTGAGCGCAAGCGCGCCACGTGTCGGCACGTGGGCGCTTTGCGCTCAAGCGCAGAGTGCTGGAGCGCAACGCGCCACGTGTCGGCACGTAGGCGCTTTGCGCTCGGACGCTAGGCGCTTGAGCCCAAGCGTGCCACGTGTCGGCACGTGGGCGCTTTGCGCTCGAGCGCAAGTGTACCACGTGTCGGCACGTGGGTGCTTTGCGCTCGAGCGTAGAGTGCTGGAGCGCAACGCGCCACGTGTCGGCACATGGGCGCTTTGCGCTCGGACGCTGAGCGCTTGGGCGCAAGCGCGCCACGTGTCGGCACGTGGGCGACTTGCGCTCGAGTGCTTGCGCTCGAGTGCGAGAGCGCCACGCGTTGGCTCGGGGGCGACTTCCGCTTGAGCGCTTGCGCTTAGGCTCGGGGGCGACTTCCGCTTGAGTGCTTGCGCTTAGGCTCGGGGGCGACTTCCGCTTGAGCGGTTGCGCTGGAGCGTAAGCGCGCCACGTGTCGGCACCGGGGTGACTTGCGCTTGAGCGCTTGCGCTTGAGCGCAAGCGCGCTACGTGGGCGCTTTGCGCTGGAGCGCTGAGCGCTGGAGTGCAAGCGCGCCACGTGTCGGCACGCGGGCGCTCTGCGCTTGAGCGCCGGCGAGAAAAAGAGGCTCTTAGCCTAAAAAAAATTTCTCGGAAGAGAAATCAGAGAGGAGTTGGACTCCTGAGTGTGTTTTTGGGGTTAATGGAAGGGGTTCTTCTTCCTCCTCCTTTGTTAGCTGGATCTTGAAGATCAAGAGATGTGAGATCTCAAAATCTCTCATTTTTGAGATCTGATGACAAATCCAAGTTCCCCTTTGTGGGTTTCGTGGTGAAAAACTATTTTGTTTTGGAAAAGGAAGAGTAAAACTCTTGATTTAATTCAAAAGAAAGAAGAAGGTTTTGGAACCTTGAAGAAGGAAGAAAGATCTCAGATCTGAAAATTTTTTTGGAGAGAGAAAAAGTTGTTGAGATATTTCATTATCTTTGTCTTTATAGGCTATACAATTTACACATAGCCCCTTGGGCTTCACAAAATGGCATTTTGCCTATCCCATGGCTCATGTGCCATTTCTTTTTGCACATAAGCCATGGGCTTTACAAAAATTTGGCTTTATGCCTATTTTTCTTACATTTATCCATAAAATAAAATAAAAGAAATGCAACAAAATTATTTATTACAAAATTTTTATCTTGGCATGGGAGGAGGCCGGCCGCTTCATTTTCTGGCTCGACCCGGGCATGGGCCCACTGGATCTGGGCTTGGACCCACTTGGCTTGGGGTTGACTTTGATTTTGACTTGGTCAACCGGGGTGTAAATTTTTACCCCAACAGGTGTGTGAGACTTATACCATACCAAAGATATTTAAGGGTTTTATTTATTTAAGGGGGAAAAATGAGGTGGAAAATGCCATAGTTAGTGAAGCTTGGAGAAGCTTGTGGAAACCTTTTCTTAGTCCACTAATTTTGTTTTATCTTAGATATTTATTAACCCAACCATTATCTTTAGCCATGGTTAAGTCTCTACACGTATTATATATGATATTATCTCACCCATGGTTGCCATTTTATGATTGACTTCATCTTCTTCTTCATCTCCTTGACCTTACTAGATTTTCTTGAGGTGAAGAAAAGGTGAGAGAAAAATAATTCTAAAGTGAGAAAAATTCCTACTTCATCAACCTACACTATACTAGCCATTTATTATAGGTTGTTTGCTTCACTAATTCTCAATTAGTGAAGAGGTAGCTTGAGTTAGAGATTCTTCGACGTAGATCATCATCGGCCTCGAAGATCCTTGTGCAAGATCATTCCTTTCACCTAGTGGAGCCAAAGGAGAGTCCGGGACACCACTACTTGGAGCAAAGGGACTACAACACAGAGCTTTAGAAGTGAAGGACCGGTCTACAAAGGTTGTATTCCCATTTCACTTAGAGTAAAGTTGTTTACTCGTTTAGTTAATGTCACTACCCAAGTATGTGGAACGTGACTGGCACATAAATTACGCAACGTCTAGAGGCGTAACGTAATCTAAGTAAGCCAAAGCCCAGAAATCTAAACCAATTTAAAGAAAATAGAGTGAAGGAAAACTTGTTTAAAAGTTAAGTTAACATAGAAAATCACTTTGAAAGTCTTATAATAAGCCCAAGTTTTTATAAAAATTTCGGCAGAGTTTCCTTTGTAAATACTGGCCCCAAACCGGTACAAACATGAATATATACAATTAATGAACAAAGCATCCCCAAGCGGGAGCTAGCTCTTCGCCAATGGCGGAATCACAATCACATGCAATATATATATATATATATATATATATATATATTGTTGGGGTTCTTCAGCACCCTACTGGGTTTTCAAGACATCAAGCATGCCAATTTCAAATATTCTAGCCTGCTAAAGAACCTTTAACAAGGATCTAACTAGAGTAATATGACAAAACTAACATGTAATCAAACATTACATCGAATTGAATGAGGATTACAACCTGTGTAGACCGGTCCTTCACTTCTAAAGCTCCGTGTAGTAGTCCCTTCGCACCAAGTAGTGAACATCCGAACTCTAGTAAGGTTTCACATGAAGAAATGAACAACCTTGCTCGAAGCCTTCGAGGCCGAAGATGATCTACGTCGAGGAGACTCAAGCTCATGCTACCTCTTCACTAATGGTGAAATTAGTGAAGGAAACACCCTAAACAAAATGGCTAATAGTAGAGGATGATGAAGTAGGAAATGAGCTCACTTTATTTTTAATTTTTCCACAATATTTTCTCACTTAGAAAAACACTAGCAAGCTTTTTCAATGAAGAAGAAGAAGAAGAAGAATGAAGATGACAGAGTGAACTCTTGAGGTGAGAATAGCAACCATGGGTGAGTTAGTGTCATACATTAACTCATGTAGAGAATAAACCATGGGTTAACAATAATGGTTGGGTTAATAAATTTCTTCAAGTAAAACAAAATGAGTGGACTTGGTCAAAGGTTCCACAAGCTTCTACAAGCTTCAACCATGTGACTAATTACCATTAATTTGTGAATTACCAAGATAAATAAAAACCTCATGATTATCAAAACCATGGTGTAAGTCACATACACCCATGTTGCATGTGGCATCTAGCATGACACAAAATAATGTACATTAATATATATCACATATATACTAATTGTACACAAGTGAGAAAAAGAAAAGTTTAATTGAGCTTATATTAATTAATGCAAATTAATATATCACATATATAATTATACATTAAATTATTAAATCAATAGTTGATTTAATAATCCGGCTATATCATATACAACCGGCTAATATCAAATGTAACAATCTATCGAATCAACACTTGATCCGATAACCCGGCTATATTACATATAACCGACCGATATCACATATCGCGAGAATAGAATGCGGTATCACATACGCGCATTGATCTCGGTCCCGCACATATCACATATGTGCTCCTACTTCGTTTCGCATGAACTAAGAA
The DNA here is from genome assembly GCA_030015575.1 of Agapanthus africanus. Classification (NCBI taxonomy): domain Eukaryota; kingdom Viridiplantae; phylum Streptophyta; class Magnoliopsida; order Asparagales; family Amaryllidaceae; genus Agapanthus; species Agapanthus africanus. Next base: position 563,114,289 of record CM057339.1, read on the forward strand.
ACCTCTGTGTAGCACTCTAAAGACTCGTCAATACGCCGGCAGTAGGTGATGATCATATCAAGCACCCACAAGCCGCAAGAGGCCTGCTAAACGTAACGACCACCCTGGTATTGAGCGATCAGAAGATCAACAAGAAAGCATGCTCATACTCCTGCGAATCCAATCAGTAACACTACCGTATAGTCCGGTCTCTTCGTCTGATATGTCGCATATCTCGCCTAGGGGTAGTAAACGTCAGACCCCAATAGCTTGATAAGTCATGCCGATGCAAGGTCCATAACGGGTCAAGAAACTACTGATAACACTTACCAGTAAATCTTATTTACCCTGGCCAGGGATTTCAGTTATGGCCAATCGAGCATAGCGCAACATCAACCACCAATACCGGGAGAGCCGAATCCCCTCCTATCGCTCATTTCCTCCATGTGACTCAGGAAAGTACCCAAAAACCACCTGTCTGCACGACTCAGTAGAGCTGTGGTAAGGTGGAAATCAAAGCACAGTGGGAGACACACAAGACTCTATGACGATCTCGGGTCGACAGACAAATCTTTACCAGTGTCACCAGAGAACTACTATCTGACGTGAGGTATAATACCATCTAGGAATTCTGGGCGAATCCGTTTAGTGTACCCAGTCTCCACTGAGCACCCGCATACCATCTTTGATGTCAAACACTAATGGATATGGGATCATCCATCGCCCATCACATGGGTCGAGAAGCTATACGCCCTGTCTCGATATTCCCTCGACTAGAAACAGTTATAGGATGAACTCATGGACCGCCCAGGTCCCACTAGTATGATCTGCATCATAATCCTGGTAGTCAAGTACACATCCTAAGGGCTTTATCAACATTTAACAGAGAGACAGTAAGTGTACATGTTAAGATTAAGAGCAACCGGATAGCGTACTATCATGTCGAGGAAGAAAGTTCTCCCTATATATGTCCAATCATGCACTATAATATTCATCTCATGTACAATAATGGCCTCTAGGGCATACATACAACTAACAATCTCCTACTTGCACTATGGCCAGTTGTTGTAGTATAGCATAGCCAACGTCCTATAAAAGGCTCTCGCAGGAAAGGCCTCAGTGAGTGGATCCACCGTGTTAACCTCTTAGTCTACTCTCCTAACCTCGATCTCTTAGAGATCAACCATCTCCATGATTAGCTGATACTGCCTTAGAATATATCTGGGTCCCTGATGGGACCGGGGTTCCTAGGCCAAAGCCACACCTCCATTGTCACACAATGGTGGGAACCTAGTTCATCTCATGAACAAATATACACCCAGACTGCCTCTTTGGTAGCATCGTTGATAGCGATATATCTAACCTTTATTGTCTAGTTTGCCCCGGTATCTAGCTTGAAACTCTTCCAACATACCGTCCCTCTACTAAGGGTAAAGGCAATGCCTTTGACTGACTTTCAGTCATCCTTATCACCTTGGAATCTATCCAGTGATTCTCCCCAGGATCGATTGATACCATCTCACTACCCCTAGTGAGAATCCTAGCATCCACTTAGATCTATCTCATAGATCCAAAACCCAGGATTTAGGAGGTATCACCTTGATCCTATATGGAGAATCAATGTGATAAGAGGAGATTGACCGAGTGTAGCATAGGAAACACCTTCCCTATCAAGAGTATGTCATCCACGTGCAATATGAGAATGACTACCATACTCTCTACAACCCTTTTGTATTTACAAGGTTCATCTATCATTTTGATGAAGTCAAACACTTTGACTACCACATCAAAATAGATGTTCCAACTCCGCGATGCCTGCTTTAACGCATAAAGCAACTTGCACATGTTTTCGCTGCTCTCACTGTCTATGAAACCCTCGGGCTGTGTACTTATAGACGCTCTCTTCTAAATCAGTATTCAGAAAGTCAGTCATGACACCCAACCGCCAGATATCGTAGTCATGGTACGTAGCAATGGTAAGTAGGATCCGGATGGACTTAAGCATAGCCACTAGAAAAGGTTTTATCATAATCCACACCTGGTCGATGACAAGAACCTTTTGCAACAAGTCTAGCTTTGAAAGTATCAACTTTTCCTTTTACACCAAGTAATCTTCTCAAGATATACTTGCTCCTGATAGGGATTTAACCCTTCAGATATAGCAACCAAAGTCTATACATTGTTAGTGTATATAGATTCCTTCTCAGATCGCTAAGCATCCAGTCATTCTTACAAAGTCCCCACTCTTGATGGCCTGCTCGATACTAGTTGGGTCATCATCTCTCATGATGAAATCCTCACTCCCACTTTCATCAAGAAACCTACGTATCTCTCAGGCGGATGAAGAACCCTACCAGATCGGTGGAGAGGCTGAGGTTCGTTGGGAACTATTGAATCTTCCAGTTCTACCAAATCATCAGCTGTAGTTTGTATAGCTGGAACTCCTTCCAGTTCTACCCGATGACCATAAATTTCTTTCATAAAAAATTCCTTTTTCCCAAAAAGGTGGCATGCCTAGAAACAAAACACCTTCTATTTCTCGGTGCGATAAAAGATATTCCCTTGCAAATTCATAGGATATCTAACAAACCTACACAGAACTGACCTTGTCTCGAGCTTGTCCGGATTTTGCTTTTAGACATATGCCGGACAACCCCAAATCTTAACTTGCTTAAGACATGGGCTCTTCCCATACCATATCGCATATGGAGTGGTAGGCACTGATTTGATTGAAACCCAATTCAATAGGTGTGCTGCTTCCTCAAGCGCATAACCCCTAAAAGGAAATAGGCAACTCAGTAGTACCCATCATAGAGCACACCATATCTAATAGGGTGCGATTGCTCCGTCCCAATACACCGTTGTGCTGTGGTGTATACAGAGGAGTAATGCTGAGTGAGAATCTCATTCTCCTTTAGAATAGTCCAAGAATTCCATGCACAAGTATTCTCCTCACTGATCTTATCAAAGGACATAATACTTATACCCTTTTGGTTCTCGACTTCTGACTTATATTCTTTGAATTTCTCAAAAGCTTCAGACATGTGTTTCAACATAAACATGTGTCCGAATCTTGAGAGATCGTCAGTGAATGTAATGAAGTACAAAGAACCAGTCCTGGCATGTGTATACAGGGGACCACATACATCATCATGTATCAGTCCTAAGAGTTCACTAACTCTTCATCTGTTTCCAGTAAATGGAGCTATGGTCATTTTATCTTTGTGACATGACTGGCAAGCTTCACAAGATGCAAATTCAAACTGATTTAAATATGCATCTTAATGTAACTTAGCTAGTCGGGTCGCATTGATATGACCTAGTTTACAATACCATAAGTAGGATTCATTCATTTCTGAACTCTTTCTCTTGTGTGTGTTCTATACGTTAAGAACTGTGGGTTGATTTAGAACGTATATGCTATTAGATAACGTGCCTGAACTGATCAAGGAAATGTTCAAAACATTATCCAACAATACAAAATTATATCCTTCTTTAGTAAATAAAGAGACTGATATAATGTTGCATATCAGGTTCGGTATCTAATAACATTCATTCAAAATCAATGTATATTGGTAATACAAGGTGATAACTGCCAACACCTTGGCTGCAACAATTGCACCGTTCTTTATACTTAGAGACATATCACCCATTCTTAATTCTCCACCTTTCTGCAGCCCATGTAACAGATTACATATGCAGGATCCTGATCCGGTATCAAATACCCAGGAAGTAGAGGATACAGAGAAACGGTTCTCTGTAATGAACACACCCGAAGGAGATGCATCAATCATGCACTTTCTTCGTTTGGGCGGCATTGGAATCCTGGCATTCCCCTGTTACCTGCTCGGTCTTACAACAATTATAAGTTTGAGCGGGACCAACGTTCCCCAGCACAGTATAGCAAGCGGGTTCGGTCAATACATCCATATTATTATCTTGATTAAGGCGTGACATGGTTGCTACCTGGAGAGAGAGAGAGAAGAAAACACTATGCGTGCGCTCTTGCAAGATTAGATTGGTTATATATTTTATCTAATCAGGATGGCTCCAACTGTTTTTATCAAATCTTCCTTCAAACCATAAAAAGAAAGACTAGCCGGGATTAATTACACCGTACAAGTTCGCCAATATTTCAGCCAGGCCAGTGCCGGTACTTTGAGGGAGGTTTCCCGTGCTTTCGCACGGATCTAATTAAAATAAACCTCGTTTTCCCAGGGGCGTAACCCCGTTAACACCTTTCTAGACACCTACTTGACCGACTAATTGTAAAGTGCAAAACTCTCCAAGGAGTAACAATTACTCACAGTGGGTATCAGGATCCAACTATCTCATAGAAGGTATGCAATCTCATTGCAAATTTCAACACTTGAAACTCCCGATAATGGTTTATACCCCTAGCACATATGACCTTGACTATGATCAACATATCATAAGCACTAGTCAAGTTCTACCCGTCATTTCTTGATTAATTAGACCCACCCATATAACCCTTGACTATAATCAACATAATCACATGACGTCCTAATTAATCACATCATATGCTGTGTAGGAAGACATCATTTAGCTATCGTACTCTACGCCTTGACTATGATCAACATACGCAGCACGAATACTAAGTACTCTACTTCCTAAAATGACGGAGGGTTGTGGATAGTTTTTAAGAAAACCTTTAATGCTTTGAACTTGATATTGTTGTAGAATCAAATGATTTAAAATGGATTGTTCTTAAGGCTTTTGCTAGTTTCGCTAAAGAGGTCACTTCCGGTGAAGGGATCTCGGCTCTTTCCTCGTCGAATGAGATGCAGGATATTCACAATACCACTATGCACAGCAAGAACTAGAAAAGCAATCAAAAGACAAAACCGAGGGTTGTAGCATCTGCTAGTTATTGCTAAAGCGGTCACTCCCAGTGAAGAGATCTCGCTCTTTCCTTATCGAATAACGTGCAGGATATTCTACAAAGGAATACCGCTATGCAAAGCAACAACTAGAGCTACCTATTTTTGAAAATTCGATTCCACAACATCTTTAGGTTTATTTTCCTTCATTAGTCACATTAATGAATGTCCCATCATTTATGTTACCTAAGCATCACAGATAAATACAACGCACGCTTATGCCATCCGCATTCGCCACGAAGTCCCGTCATGCACCGTTAGGTTAGGTAACTAACAGCAGAGCGGGGCAGGGCTAGCACGGGTGAAAAACATAAGAAACGTCTATAATATATCATATATATTATATATAGTATTTATCTCAGAATATAAAGAGATCACATCACAGAATATCAGCAGCAGAAGACAACATATGAAATATTGGATATACTAGGATTTCCGGTTTTAATTTAAGCCTGTATAAAACACGGCTTCCACGGTCATGATGAGTAGCCAATCCCACATCCCAATACCCCTACGAGAGCGGCAAGCAACCCTACCAAATCTAGAGTTAGGAGACCCGGACTCGACGCCTCGAGATGGTCTCCCACTGGACTCTAAAACCCGGTTTCTTGTGCTCCCTTCCTTAGGTCTATCCTAATGCGGAAAAGTAAATAATATACTTCAACGGTGACATCTTCCTCAACCCGGAAGTGCCCCAATAAAAGAATATTACATACAAGTTTTTACATGAATGAAAATGAAAAACTCTCATCTCGCATAAAAAAAACCCTGGCTATTCAAACACGACGATCCAATATAACATACCACAGCAACACATAACATCGCATGTCATCAACATAAGTAAATATGCGTATCCCAATTATCGTTGACGTATAGAAACGAAACCGGCAATACCCCACATATTACACTTACGATCGCAGAAAAGAAAGTGAAAACTACAACATTTGGAATCCACAACCACCTTAGACATCTTAAACCAAATGAATCACATACTTCAAATTTCATGCCTAACCAAATGAATTCCTTAGACATCGCATGCCTAACAATTATAAACCCCGCATTTTAGTCTCGATATCGAAAACACTTTCCAATAACAAGTCGGGCAATTCAACAAGATTCCCGACATCCTGATCGAATGCTCGTCGGAAACTTTAGCAGACGGCCGCACCACCGATACCGTCGACGAAGTGCACTTAGGCGGAACACTATGGCCGCGAGCAGCCGGACGGATGCTTTTGGCAACAGAGTTCTCCTACAATCTCTTGGTCGGGGCTTTAGGGCGTGGCTATCTATTAGTGTTACCCGACGAGTATCCGCATCCGCTACGTAATTGCGACGGACTTTTGATCCATATCAAAATTCCGTGGCAACCGATCAAATAAGACTAAATTGCTGGATTTATAAAATTCAAATATTATGGATTCCAAGTATTGTATCCCATATAAAATATCCGGACGACGTTAAACATTTCGATCGAATCAACGAATACCCAAAATTTCCCAGAAAACTCAACACTTGAGCAGTATCAAAAATACCCAGAATTATGCCACAGTAGCTACGGACCTACCGTAGAAGGCTCAGCCCAAGCCTCACACATGGCGCCGCGGAACCGCCGCCAAAAACATGGTTTGGCCGCGGTTCCGCGGTGATGTTGTTGAGTTAGGGTGTCGTTCTTCTAGAGGGTCCATAGATTTACCTGCATATTTTTCTGAATATTCTTAATGTGAAAAATTCCAACATCTTGAAAAATTTCCTGAGAATGGGCAAGATCGGGTTTTCGGAGTTTGTTCGAACTTCTAACTTCGCCTAGATAATTCCTAATGCTCTAGCCTGGGTCTGATACCACTGTTGGGGTTCCTCAGCACCCAACTGGGTTTTCAAGACATCAAGCATGCCAATTTCAAAAATTCTAGTGTGCTAAAGAACCCTTAACAATGATCTAACTAAAGTAATTAGACAAAACTAACATGTAATCAAACATTACATCTAAGTGAATGAGGAATACAACCTTTGTAGACCGGTCCTTCACTTCTAAAGCTCCGTGAAGTAGTCCTTTCGCATCAAGTAGTGAACATCTGAACTCTAGTAAGGTTTCACATGTAGAAATGAACAACCTTGCTCGAAGTCTTCTAGACCGAAGACGATCTACGTCGAGGAGACTCAAGCTCATGCTACCTCTTCACTAATGGTGAAATTAGTGAAGCAAACACCCTAAACTAAATGGCTAATGGTAGAGGATGATGAAGTAGGAAATGGGCTTACTTTATATTTAATTTTCTCACTATATTTTCTCACATAGGAAAAAGCTAGCAAGCTTTTTCAATGAAGAAGAAGATGAAGAATGATGATGAGAGAGTGAACTCTTGAGGTGAGAATAGCAAACATGGGCGAGTTAGAGTCATACACTAACTCATGTAGAGAATAAACCATAGGTTAACAACAATGGTTGGGTTAATAAATATCTTCAAGTAAAACAAAATGAGTGGACTTGGTCAAAGGTTCCACAAGCTTCTACAAGCTATAACCATGCGACTAATTACCTCTAATTTATGAATTACCAAGATAAATAAACACCTCATGATTATTATAACCATGGTGTAAGTCTCATACACCCATGTTGCATGTGGCATCTATCATGTCACAAAATAACGTACATTAATATATATCACATATATACTAATTGTACACAAGTGAGAAAAAGAAAAGTTTAAGTGAGCTTAAATTAGTTAATATAAATTAATATATCACATATATAATTAAACATTAAATTATTAAATCAATACTTGATTTAATAATCCGGATATATCACATACAACCGGCTAATATCAAATGTAACAATCTATCGAATCAACATTTGATCCGATAACCCGGCTATAATACATATAACCGACCGATATCACATATCGCGAGAATAAAATGCGGTATCACATACGCGCATTGATCTCGGTCCCGCACATATCACATATGTGCTCCTACTTCGTTTCGCATGAACTAGGAAACCTCTGTGTAGCACTTTAAAGACTCGTCAATACGCCGGCAGTAGGTGATGATCATATCAAGCACCCACAAGCCGCAAGAGGCCTGCTAAACGTAACGGCCACCCGGGTATTGAGCGATCAGAAGATCCGCAAGCAAGCATGCTCAAACTCCTGTGAATCTAATCAGTAATACTGCCGTACAGTCCGGTCTCTTCTTCTGATATGTCGCAAATCTCGCCTAGGCGTGGTAAACGTCAGACCCCAATAGCTTGATAAGTCATGCAGATGCAAGGTCCATAACGGGTCAACAAACTACTGATAATACTTACCAGTAAATCTCATCTACCCTGGCCAGGGACTTCAGTTATGGCCAATCGAGCATAGCGCAACATCAACCCCCAATACCGGGAGAGACGAATCCACTCCTGTCGCTCATTGCCTCCATGTGACTCGGGACTGTACACAAAAACCACCTGTTTCCATGACTCAGTAGAGCCATGGTATGGTGGAAATCAAAGCACAGTAGGAGACACATAAGACTCTATGACGATCTCGGGTCGACAGACTAACCTGTACCAGTGTCACCAGAGAACTGCTATCTGCATTGAGGTATAATACCATCTTGGAGTTCTCGGCGAGTTCGTTCAGTGTACCCAGACTCCACTGAGCACCCGTATACCATCTCTGATGTCAAACACCAATGGATATGGGATCATCCATCGTCCATCACATGGGTCGAGAAGCTATATGCTAGTCTACTCTGGATTATCGATGCCCTGTCACGATATTCCCTCGACTAGGAACAATTGAAGGTTGAACTCATGGACTGCCCAGGCCCCCCTAGTATGATCTGCATCATAATCCTGGTAGTCAAGTACACATCCTAAGGGCTTTATCAACATGTAACAGAGAGACAGTAAATGTACATGTTAAGATAAAGAGCAACCAGATAGCGTACTATAATGTTGAGCAAGAAAATCCTCCCTATATATGTCCAAGCATCCACTATAATATACATCTTATGTACAATAATGCCCTCTAGGGTACATTCAACTAACATATATATCATAATATGAGATAAGCATCTGAGAACAAGAAATAAGAATTTACCACGTCGGCTCAAGTGAGTATCGACACTAGAAACAGAATACATACAAATCTCACAAGCTCACCATCTAAGTCCAATATATAACTGATGGAAAACGGTAGATAAGGTAGATGGAGTGTACTAGATACAATAATAATACACAAGGTGGGAACAAAAATATCCTCACAACCCACCTAAGAGAAAACCGCAAGTCAATGCTAATGAAGAAAAATGAGGAAGTACGCCCGCCGCTACTGTGCTGACGGGTCAGACCTGCAAGATACTGTCTCACAACGGGGGTGAGTTTCCAATTCGTGAGTAGTAAGTAATATCTAATAAGGCTATCGTAAGCATGCACGCAAACGCGTCACAACCTACATATACCAATATGATGTGATGCACTAGTATGAATGCAACATGAATGGATAATCAACACGAAATCCAGATATAACTAATATGAGAAGATCTGTATCCTTATCTTAGTAAAACCTTTGTGTAATAAAAACTGGAGTATTTTCAGTGAAATCGACAGAAAAGTCCGTGTCAAGCATCGACACAATATCCTTAATATCTCGGGCTTCGTCAGTCCTGATCGGCCGATATCATCAAATCTCACGACTACGATCCGTATCCTTCGGATATCCGCTGCGCCAGACATCACCAGTAGGTAGTCCGCCACTACTAAGCTCATCGTCATCGACAAGAATTTCTCGTCCTTGGGTACCTTACCGGGTCCACCATGTACCCGAGACGGTTCATCCTACTCCTCGAATCGGGTTTCGAAAACCAACAGAAATCAGGAAAAGTCATGGTGGACGACATATACATCATATCACGAGAAAACCGCAACTTGCATTTTTAAAATGATAATAGGTTTATAAATTCTTGAGGTTTTCCCCCAAAATCCAGAAATCTCATAAATACTGAAATCTCCAAGAAAATAACAATATATGAACATGTCGGTAATGATGGATGTCTATGATATCGGTAATATGCATAGCGATGTATGACTAGAAAACTATGTATGAATGAGGATGCCATGAGGTATATGACTAGCAAACCTACGTATCCAATCCTGATGAGATGAATATACAACTACAAGTCTATATTGTAGGGTTTCCTTAACACCTCTATTAGGGTTTAGAAGCATCACACATGCTATAACAATAAAATTTTGAGGTGCTAAGCAAACTATACTATGAATCGAACTAGAATTTATGAAGTAACTATTAATAGTATCAAATATTAAAACTTAAGTTATACTAAGTGATGAGACTACAACCATTTTAGACCTCTTTGGAAGACTCCATTGCTTTGGAAGTGTTAGCTTGATCAACTCCTCGTCCACGACGATCCACCCGAAGCTCTTTGCCCTAAGATTGATGCTTCCTTCGATCTTTGAAAATCTTGAAGCACAACACCCTACACAAGATAGCAAAGGTTGTGTAGGATGAAGAAGTGGTTGCTATTCTTATTTAATACCTTTTCTTTTATTTCTCTAACTCTATTTTAACAATTAAAAGAGAGCTAGGATTTGGAGGAAGAAGATGGCTCTCTTTCTTTTTCTTTTGGAGTGAATAATGATAAGATTGAAAAAGAAAATGAAAGAGAGAGATATCTCTTATCATAACCATAACTATAGTTAAAATAATATCTACATATTTTAATTTAGGTTAAAGGCAAAAGGAAAAAGAACCATGGTTGAGTTAAATTCAACCATGGAAATGTGTAGAAATGTGTAGAAGGAATGACTCAATAATGTTTTTCTTTTACCTTTAACTTAAATGAAAATATCCATATATTTATTTATCTACAATATGATTCTTATATTGCCATCCTCTTTGTATCATCAACCATGATACTTTTCATGTATGTATGTGTGTATGCACATCATCATGTACATATACATGCATGTATCCATAAGAAAAGAAAAGGATTTAAATAAATAATAAATAATATAAAAGTCAATATTAAATCAACACTTGATTTAATAAATCGGTTATATCTCATATGACCCGACTAATATTATATGCCCGATTGAAATACAGTATCATATACTTGTATTTAATCGAGCCTCCGCACATATCTCATATGTGCACCACTTCGTTTCGCCTGAGCCGAAAAACTTCTATGTGGGACTCTAAGAATCGTCAATACGCCAGCAGTAGGTGATGATCATATCAAACACCCATAAGCCGCAAGCGGTCAGCTAAACGTAACGGCCACCCGGGTATTGAGCGATCAGAATAAGAACAAGCGAACCTGTCAAAACTCATGTCAATCCATCCGGTAACACTTACCGTACAGTTCGGTCTCTTCGTCAGATATACCGCATATCGAGTCTAGGGATGGAATCGTCGACCCCAATAACTCAATAAGTCATGCTGGTATTTGGTCTATAACAGATCGAGAAACTTACTGATAATACTTATCAGTAATATCTCAGCAGCCCAGGCCAGGGACTTCCTGTTATAGCCAATCGTGCACAGCACAACATCAACCCCCAATACCGGGAGAGACGAAACCCCTCCTGTCGTTCACTTCCTCCATATCCCTCGAGACTATACCCAAAATCCACCTGTTTGTACGACTCAGTAGAGCCGCAGTAGGGTGGAGATCAAAGTACAGTAGGAGGACACACAAGACTCTATGACGATCTCGGGTCTACAGACTAACCTGTACCAGTGTCACCTGAGAACTGCTATCCGACGTATAATATAATACCATATAGGAGTTCTCGGTGAGTCCGTTCAGTGTACCCAGTCTCACTGAGCACCCGTATACTATCTTTGGTGTCAACACACCAGACGGATATGGGATCATCCATCGCCCATCATATGGAACAAGAATGGTATACGCTATTCTAAACTGGAATGTCGATGCCCTATCTCGATATACCTATGACTAGGAACATTTCAAGGATATGCTTAAAAACTACAGATGTCCCACTAGTATGATCCGCATCATAATCCCAGTAGTCAAGCTAATATCCTTAGGGCTTTATCAACATGCACTAAATGAATATAAACATGATCAAGTGAACATATGATGAAGTAAAAAACCAGATAGCATACTATCATGTCGAGCAAGACTGTCTTCTGAATATATTTATACATAACAGTACATACACTATCTCATAATGGACTCTAGGGCATACATATATCCAACAATCTCCCACGTGCACTAAGGCCAGTTATTGGCATATCTCATACCCAATATCTCAAAAAGTCTCTCATGCTGCAGCTGAGGGATGGCTTTGGTGAATGGATCCGCAGCATTGTTCTTTGTGTCTACTCTCTTAATCTCGATCTCGCGGCGATAAACTATCTCCCGGATCATATGATATCGCCTCAGGATGTGTCTGGACTTCTGATGGGACCTGGGCTCTTTGGCCAACGCCATAGCCCCATTATTGTCACAATACAAAGGAATTGGATCAATAATGGTTGGAACTACTTCTAGCTCCGCGATGAATTTCCTCATCCAGACGGCTTTCTTGGCAGCATCATTTGCAGCAATATATTCAGTTTCCATCGTTGAGTCTGCAGCTGTATCCTGTTTGGAACTCTTCCAACTTACCGTCCCTCCATTGAGGGTAAATGCAAACCCTGAGATAGACTTGCTGTCATCCTTGTCACTCTGGAAGCTTGAATCGGTAAAGGCCTCCATTTGGAGATCCCCGTTACCATACACCAAGAACAATTCTTTAGTCCTTCGCAAGTACTTAAGAATGTTCTTCACAGCAATCCAGTGATTCTCCCTTGGGTTTGACTGATACCTGCTTACTACACTAAGTGCATAAGCAACATCAGGGCGTGTACATAACATCGCATACATTATCGATCCTACCGCCGAAGCATAGGGGATAATGCTCATGTGAGCTCTCTCTATATCAGACTTTGGGCAATCGTCCTTTGAGAGAGTGACTCCGTGGAAAGCGGGTAAGGCACCCTGCTTGGAGTCTTCCATACTAAACCTCTTTAGGATGGTGTTAATGTACTTGGTGGGGACAATCCCAATTACCATTTGTATCTATCCCTATAGATCCGTATACCCAATATGTATGTGGCATCACCCAGGTCTTTCATGGAGAACCTTTGTGATAAGAATGATTTGACCGACTGTAGCATAGGAATGTCATTTCCTATCAGAAGTATGTCATCCACGTACAATACGAGGAATGCGACATTTCTCCCTACAGTCTTCTTGTAAACACAAGGTTCATCTGGATTTTTGATGAAATCAAACTCTTTGATAATATCATCAAAACAGATGTTCCAACTCCGTGATGCCTGCTTTAATCCATAAATGGATTTAAGCAATTTACATGCTTTACTGCTGCTCCCACTGTCAATGAAGCCTTCTGGCTGATCCATATAAACGCATTCATCCAAATCACCATTTAGGAATGCAGTTTTAACGTCTATCTGCCAGATTTCATAGGTATAGTGAGCAGCAATAGCAAGTAGGATCCGAATGGATTTAAGCATGGCTACCGGAGAGAAAGTCTCGTCATAGTCCAAACCTGGTTTTTGACGAAAACCTTTCTCTACCAACCTTGCCTTATAGGTCTCTACCTGTCCATCTATACCGATCTTTCTTTTAAATATCCATTTGCAACCCACAGGTTTTATCCCAGAGGGTACATCTACCAAATTCCATAATTTGGTGGTGTACATGGACTCCATTTCGGATCTCATGGCATCCAGCCATTTCACAGAGTCACCACTCGTGATAGCCTGATGAAAACTGGCAGGATCATCATCATCCATGATGCAATCTTCTCTATCACCATCAATGAGAAAACCGTAGTATCTCTCCGGTGGGCGAGAAGTACTACCAGATCTGCGGAGTGGCTGAGGTTCATTTGATTCTGTTATAACCTCTGGTTCAGCCAAGTCGTCATTTGTAACTTGTGTCTCTAGAACCTCTTCTAGATCTACCACATTGCCATTTGTATTATTTGAAAAAATCTCATCTTCTAAAAAGGTGGCATACTGAGAAACAAATACTTTTTGTTCCTCCTTGTGGTAGAAAAGATACCCAAACGAATGTTTAGGATATCCTACAAATATATATTTGACTGATCGTGTCTCGAGTTTGTCTGGATTCTGCTTTTTAACAAAAGCCGGACAACCCCAAATCTTAACTCTTTTAAGAGATGGTTTCTTCCCATGCCATATCTCATATGGAGTGGTAGACACGGTCTTAGTTGGAACTTTGTTTAACAGAAAAGCTGTTGTTTCCAATGCATGCCCCCAAAACAAGAGAGGTAACTCAGAATCACTCATCATGGATCGTACCATATCTAATAGGGTACGGTTCCTTCGTTCTGACACACCGTTGTGCTGTGGTGTGTAAGGTGGAGTGAGCTGAGAGAATCCCATTCTCTTTTAGGAAGTCTAAGAACTCGGTACTTAAGTACTCTCCACCTCGATCTAATCGAAGTATCTTGATACTCTTTCCTGTTTGGTTTTCTACTTCATGTTTATACTCCTTGAATTTCTCGAAAGCTTCAGATTTATGCTTTATCAAATACACATGACCAAATCTTGAGAAATCATCAGTAAAAGTTATGAAGTATGAAAAACCGCCTCTTGCATGTATAGACATTGGTCCGCATACATCACTATGTATGAGGCCTAGGAGCTCAGTAGCTCTTTCTCCGTGTCCTGTAAACGGAGTTCTGGTCATTTTACCTTTGATACAAGACTGGCAAGTTGCATAAGATTTATACTCAAATGAATTTAAATATCCATCATTATGAAGCTTGTTTAGTCTTGTTTCATTAATATGACCAAGTCTCCAATGCCAAAGAAAAGCTTCATTTATCTCTGAAAATTTTCTTTTATTTTTGTGTTGTACGTTGAAAACTGTGTGTTGATTAAGGACATATATCCCGTTATTTAATGTACCATAACCAATCAACTCTTGATTCAGTCTAATGTTCATAACATTGTGTTGCACAGCAAAATGATACCCTTCATTGTCTAACAAGGAAACATATATAATATTACAAAGCATACTTGGTACAAAATAACACGGGTTCAAAACCAATATACAACCCGAAGGCAAACCTAGGTGATACTCTCCTACTGAAACTGCATTTACATTGGAACCATTTCCAACTTGGAGAGTATGATCACCTGTCTTCAGAACTCTACTATTTCTCAACGCCTGCACAGAATTGCAAATATGAGAACCCGAACCGGTATCCAATACCCAGGAAACAGAGTTAATAGAAAAACAGTTTTCAATTACGAACACACCTGAAGCTGAAGCATCACCATGTTCTTCTTGAGTGCTAGGTACTCAATACAGTTCCTCTTCCAGTGTCCCTTCTTCTTGCAATGGAAACATTCACCTTTCCCTGATTCCCCAACCTTGGACTTGCCTTTTCCCTTCACCTTTTTGACTCCACCCTTAGGTTTGGTGGGTTTCTTCTTCATCTTTCCCTTGGCCTTAGCCTTTGGATAAGAGGAGGAGGATTGCCCAACACTCATAACGGGAGTCTTCACTGACTTCAGTGTGCTCTCTGCACTCCTTAACATATTAAGGAGTTCAGGCAGTTCCTTCTCCATGTTGTGCATGTTGAAGTTAACGATGAACTGAGCAAAAGTGGAGAGGAGAGACTGCAGAATAATATATGTATACTGTTCATTGTCCATTGTCCACCCAAGGTCCTCAAGCTCTTCTATGAGAGCTATCATTTTCAGAACATGGTCTCCTACTGCTGTGCCAGCGGTCATGCGCATCTGAAACAGTTTCTTTGACGCTTCGTATCGTAATACGCGAGATTGCTCTCCATACAACTCATTTGTATGGAGAAATATGGCTTTTACGTCCATATTCTAGTGCTGCTTCTGATGTGTGTTATCCATCGATGCTAGCGCGAGGAATTTTGCCGTGGCACAGTCAGCGTCCCATGTCTTGCGGATTTCCCTATCCGCAACTGAAGATTTAGGACCTAGGGGGGCAAGGCTGGAGCTGTAAGGACATATGATACTTTATCATAAGTCAAGGCTATGTTTAAATTCCTCAGCCAGTCTTTATAGTTGGTCCCATTCAGCTTGTTTTTAGCTAATAAGAGCTTAAGTCCTGTCATGGGTATCTGCCATTAAGAGAGAGAAAAGAATACACTTAGCGAAAGCTCTTGCAAAGATCAGATTGGTTATTATCTTGTCTAACCGATGTCTCCCACTATTTTTTATCAAATTTTCTTTAAAACCTTTAAAAAGAAAATTAGCCGGGATTCATTACATTCCACAACTTCGCTAACCTCTCAGCCAGGCCAGTGCCGGTACCTGAGGGAGCTTCCCCGTGCTTTCGCACGGACCTAATTAAAGTAAACCTCGTCTTCCCATAGGCGTAGCCCCGTTTGGCACCTTTCTAGACACCTACCGAGTCAGCTAATTGTAAAGTGCAAAATTCTCCCGGGAGCAACATTTGCTCGCAGTGGAATCGAGATCCTACTATCATATAGAAGGTATACAATCTCATTGTAATTTTCAACTCTTGAAATTCCCGATATAATTTTTACCCCTAGTACTTATGACCTTAACTAAAGTCAACATATCATAAGTATTAGTCAAGTTCTTCCCATCATTTCGTGATTAACTAGACCCACCCATATGACCCTTAACTAAAGTCAACATAATCATATGAATGTCCTAACTAATCTGCATCATATGCAGTGTAGGAAGACATCACTCAGCTACCGTACACTGCGCCTTAACTAAAGTCAAAATACGCAGCACGAATACTAAGTAGTCTACTTCCTAAAATGACGGAGGGTTGTGGATAGTTTTTAAGAAAACTTTTTGTTAGTTATGTATATGCCCTAGAGGCCATTGTTGTACATATGATGTATATT
Organism: Agapanthus africanus; assembly: GCA_030015575.1. Lineage (NCBI taxonomy): Eukaryota > Viridiplantae > Streptophyta > Magnoliopsida > Asparagales > Amaryllidaceae > Agapanthus > Agapanthus africanus. The sequence goes on from CM057339.1 coordinate 563,131,107, forward strand.
ATGATGGATGCTTGAATATATACAGAGAGGACTTTCTTGCTCGTCATGATAGTATGCTATTTGGTTTCACTTTATCTTAACATGTTGACTTGTATTGGTTTACTGTCTTACTCTCACATGTTGATAAAGCCCTTAGGATCTGTACTCGACTACTGGGACTATGATGAGATCATAATAATGGGGCCATAGTAGTCGATGAGTACATCCTATAACTGTTCCGAGTCGAAGGTATATCGAGACAGGGCATCGATACACCAGAGTAGACTAGCGTATACGCATCTTGACCCATATGATGGGCGATGGATGATCCCATATCCATCGGTGTTTGACATCAGAGATGGTGTACGGGTGCTCAGTGGAGACTGGGTACACTGGACGGACTAGCCGAGAACTCCCAGATAGTGATATACCACACGTCAGATGGCAGTTCTCCGGTGACACTGGTACAGGGTAGTCTGTAGACCCGAGATCGTCATTGAGTCTTGTGTGATTCCCACTGTGTTTTGATTTCCACCTTACCATGTCCAAGAGGGCGTGCAAAACGGTGGCTTTTGGGTACAGTCCCGAATCACATGGAGGCAATGAGCGATAGGAGGGGATTCGTCTCTCCCGGTATAGGGAGTTGATGTTGTGCTATGTTCGATTGGCTATAACTGGAAGTCCCTTGCCAGGGCTGATATAAAGATATACTGGTAAGTGTTACTAGTAGTTTCTCGACCTGTTATGAGCCTCACATCGACACGACTTATCGGTTACTGTGGTCTGACGTATACCACCCCTAGACTTCATATGCGACATATCAGACGAACAGACCGGACTGTACGGGAGTGTTACTGATTGGATTCACAGGAGAACGGACAGGCTAGCTTGTTGATCTTCTGATCGCTCAATACCTGAGTGGCTGTTACGTTTAGCTGACCACTTGCAGCTTGTGGGTGTTTGATATGATCATCACCTGCTACCGCCGTATTGACGATTCTTTAGAGACCTACACAGAGGTTTCTTGGCTCAGGCAAAACGGAGTAGAGGCACATATGTGATATGTGCAGGACCGAGGATAATGCGATATGAGATAACGTATTATATTCTCGTGATATTTAGATATGAACCGGGACATCGAATCATGTGTTGATTCGATGAATCGGTACATGATATATTAGTCGGTTATATTCGATATAGCCGGATCGTCGGATCAAGTGTTGATTCGATGATTTAATGTATAATGATATATATGATATATTGTATTACATTATCTAAAATTGGCTTGCTTTATTATTTCATTTTCTCACCGGATTAATACATTGATATATATGCGATATATGTTAATTATATTATTTTCTTTTGTTGCAAATATATAATATCTATGTGATATATATTATTGTGACATGATATGATTTATTATGAAACATGTTTAAGGATGATAAAAAGGGATTAGGGTTTGATTAGGGTTAGCTCATTCTTGTTTATTCTAGAAGGATTCTCTTTTGTCTTGGTTAAGATATTATGGTTGATACTTATCCTTAACCTAACCAAACCCTAGCTCCAGTTTATTCTCTACAATGGTTAAGCCTATCATCCTTGACCATGGTTATCAATCATATATTCTTATCTACTATTCATCACAAAAGGAACGATCTCATATTTCTTCATCTTCTTCTCTCTTGAGTTTTTGAGAGAGCTCACTAGAAATTCCTATTGTGATGATTTCTTGTGAGAAAGTTAATTAAAAAGATAGCATAAATACTACTCCATCATCTTCATCTAATCTAGCCCATTAGATTAGGGTATTCACCTCATTAGAGTGAGAGAGCTTGGGTTATAGCAACTTCGACGTAGATCATCGGAGAAGCGGAACAATACAAGCTAGCATGGATCGTTCGAGTCGTGGAGCCTCTCTTGAGTCCGGGAGATCGTGGATCACGGCGAAGGGACTTCTACTCGGAGCTTGTGAAGCGAAGGAGCGGACTACAAAGGTTGTAATCCCTTACACTTAGGTTTAAAGAAGTTATCTTGCAAGTTAAACCTTAATAATCTAGCAAAGGTCCCGTCTTTGGGTTGTTCGGCACATGTCAAATTTTATTCGGGCATGTTTGATGCTTAATGAACCTTCACAAGTGTGTTTAGGAACCCTACAGTGGTATCAGAGCCTAGCTAGAGCATTAGGCGACGTGTTTACAAAGTTAAAACTCCGATCGAACCCGAACCGACAAAGTTAACCTCCTCTCTGGATATTTTTCAAAATCTGGGATTTTTCTGAATTAAAAATACCTAAGAAAATCTGCAGGGAAACATAAGCACTTCTGTGAAAAACGAGCCCATGTTCCGTACAAACCGCCGCGGAACCGCGGCCGTACCTCGCTTAGGCCGCGGAACCGCGGCCGTACCTCGCTTAGGCCGCGGAACCGCGGCAGTATTGAGGAAACAAGGACTAATTTTTGCACAGTTATTTCTCTTTCTGTGATTTAATTTTTATGGGTATTTTTAATCCGACTCAAGTGTTGAGAATTCTGGGGTTTATTTTGTAATCGAAGATTCGATCGGAAAATTTAAATTCGTTATTCTTTCCGGATATTTAGAATCTGTTAAAATGTTCGAACGGATATCATTAACTCAATTTTTCCCGACACGAAAAATTTTCAAGTGTTGAATCTTTTCTCGAGTTTAAATCTTTCGCAAATGTGTGCAAGTTTTGTGGTGGACCCTCTAGAAGACAACAAACCTTAACTCGATTATGTGACCGTCTTGAACTGCCTTTTGAACCTTCGGGTTTGGGGCAGTACAGCGTGCCACATGTGAGGCGTTGGCTTGACCCTTCTACGGCTGGACCGCTACTACTGTGACACATTCCGGATTATTTGAACTCAGCTCAAGTGTTGAGCAATTTAGGAAATTTTGGGTATTTGATTATCTGTTCGAAAAGTTTAATACTGTCTATTTATCTAGAATGTGATACAATATGTGGAATTCATAGAGTTAGGCATGAAATGCGAAGTATGTGATATTTCGGATTTACGATGTCTAAAGTGATTGTGGATTCCAAATATTGTAGTTTTACAATTTCTTTTCTGTGACCGTAAGTGTAGTATGTAGTTGTATTGCCGGTTGTCGTTGCTATACATCGACGACGATCGGTGTATGCATACTTACTTACGTTGATGATATGAGATATTATGTGTTGCTGAGATATGATGTGTAGGATTGTCGCGATTGAATAGCCGGGGGTTTTATGTGAGATGAGAGTTTTATATTTTCATTCATGTAAATTCAATTGTAATGTAATATTCTTTTATTTGGGGCACTTCCGGGTTGAGGTTGATGCCACGAGTGTTGTATATTATTTACTTTTCCGTATTAGGATGGACCCAAGGAGGGGAGCACAGGTGACCAGGTTCTGGGGTTCAGTGGAAGGCCATCTCGAGGAGTCGAGACCGGGTCTCCTAAACTCCAGAATTGGTAGGGTCGCTTGCCGCTCTCGTAGGGGTCCAGGGTGTGGGCTTGGCTATTCATCGCGACTGTGGAATCCGTATTTTCTATTGTTGGCTAAATACTAAATACGGACGTCCTAGTATATCCCACATTATATCTATGTTTCTGCTGCGATATCTGTGATGTGATCATTTGATATGTTGTGATGGATACAGTATATATGATATATTATATAGACGTTACTTATGTTTTACACCCGCACTAGCCCTGCCCTGCCCTGTCGTTAGTTACCTAACCTAACGGTGCACGAGGGGACATCGAGGCGAATGCGGATGGCATAAGTGTACGTCGTATTTATCTGTGATGCTTAGGAAACATAAGCTGATGGGATTTTTTATTAATGAGATTAATAAAAAGCAAAGAAACCTAAAAGATGTTGTAGAATCAAAACTTTATACAAAGGGTAGCTACAGTTTTGCTTTGCATAGCGGTATATATGATATACCCTGCACCTTATTCGATGAGGAAAGAGCCGAGATCCCTTCACCGGGAGTGACCTCTTTAGCGAAACTGGCAGATACTACAAAACTCGGTTTGTCTTTTGATTGCTTTTAGAGTTTTTCTTTGCACAGTGATATATATGATATGTCCTGCACCTTATTCGATGAGGAAAGAGCCGAGATCCCTTCACTGGGAGTGACCTCTTTAGCAAAACTAATGAAAGCCTCAAAAACACTCCATTTCAAAATTTCACATGATTCTACGACGATATCAAGTTCATTACGCTCATGGTTTTCTGAAAAACCTGCGTAGCCCTCCTTCATTTCAGATAAAGACTAGTTAGTATTCGTGCTACGTTTGTTGACTATGTTAAGGCGTAGTATGCGGTAGCTAATTAGTACTTATCTGCTAAACCATGAGATGTGATTGGATTATGGTAGTTGTACGACTTTGTTGACTATATTAAGTGTCGTACAGGTGGGTTTAATTCAATCAGGAAATGACGGGTTGAACTTGGCTAGCAATTATGATTTGTTGACTATGTTAAGGTCATAAGTTGCTAGGGGCAAAATATTATCGAGAATTTCAAGTGTTGAAATTTGCAATGAGATTGCATACCTCCTATGAGATAGTTGGATCCCGATACCCACTGCGAGTAAGAGTTACTCCTGGGAGAGTTTTACACAGGACAATTAGCCGATCAAGTAGGTGTCTAGAAAAGTGTTAACGGGGTTACGCCTCTGGGAAAACGAGGTTTACTTTAATTAGGTCCGTGCGAAAGCACGGGGAACCTCCCTCAAGTACTGACACTGATCTGGCTGAAAGATTGACGAAATTGTAGGGTGTAATTAATCCCGGCTAATCTTACCTTTTAGGGTCTGAAGGTAGATTTGATAAAAACAGTGGGAGACATCCTGATTAGATAAGATAATAACCAATCTAATCTTCCAAGAGCATACGCTAAAGTGTTTTCTTCTCTCTCTCTCTCCAGGTAGCGACCATGTCAGGCCATAATCAAGATAATAATATGGATGTATTGACTGAACCCGCTTATTATACTGAGCAGGGGAACGTTGGACCCGTTCTTTCTTATAAGAGTTATAAGACTTAACAGGGAATAGAAATATATCTGGATTCTCAAGCCGCCCAGAAGAACATGCATGTTGATGAATCTTCTTCAGGTGTGTTAGTTATTAAGAACTGTTTCTCAGTTCACCCTACGTCCTGGGTATTAGATACCGGATCAGGATCCCACATATGTAAATTGTTACATGGGCTACAAAAAGGTAGAGAACTGGGAAAAGGTGATCATTCTGTTCAAGTAGGAAACGGTGCAAGTATTGCAGCCAAAGCAGTTGGCGAATATCACCTTGTATTGCCAAGTCGTAATACACTGATTCTAAATGAGTGCTATTATATACCGAACATGATGTGCAACATTATATCAGTCTCTTTATTAAGTAAAGAAGGATATAATTTTGTAGTAAAGGATAATGTTATGAACATATTCCTAGATCAAAAGTTGATTGCATCAGGCTCGTTACATGGTGGCATATTCATTCTAAATCAGAATACAGTCCTCAATATACAAAACACACACAAGAGGAAAAGTTCAGAAATGAACGAATCCTTCTTGTGGCATTGTAGACTTGGTCATATCAATACAACACGACTGGCTAAGTTACATAAGGATGGTTATTTGAATCCGTTCGAATTATCATCTTATGATACTTGCCATTCATGTCTCAAAGGAAAATGGCCAAAGCTCCGTTTAGTGGACACGGAGAAAGAGTTACTAAACTCTTAGGGCTGGTACATAGTGATATATGCGGTCCCATGTCTACGCATGCCAGGAACGGTTCATCCTACTTCATTACATTCACTGACGATCTCTCTAGATTCGGACATGTGTTCCTAATGAAACACAAGTCTGAAGCTTTTGAGAAATTCAGAGAATATAAGCACGAAGTAGAGAATCAAACGGGCAAAAGTATTAAGATTCTTCGATCTGATCGAGGAGGTGAATACTTAAGCAATGAGTTCCTAGATTATCTAAAAGAGAATGGGATTCTCTCTTAGCTTACTCCTCCTTATACACCACAGCACAACGGTGTATCGGAATGGAGGAATCACACCCTATTAGATATGGTGCGCTCTATGATGAGCGAGGATGAGTTGCCTATTTCCTTCTGGGGTTATGCGCTTGAGACAGCAGCATACCTATTGAATCAAGTTCCGTCTAAATCTGTGCCTACCACACCATATGAGATATGGAGTGGGAATAGACCATATTTTAAACGAGTTAAGATATGGGGTTGTCCGGCCTCTGTCAAAAGGCAAAATCCAGACAAACTCGAGGCACGGTCAGTTCTTTGCAAGTTTGTGGGATATCCTAAGAATTCCCAAGGATATTTTTTCTACCACGCTGAAGAACAAAAAGTGTTTGTTTCTCAATATGCCACCTTTTTGGAAAAGGAATTTCTTGCAAAAGAAATTAGTGGCAAAGAGGTAGAGCTGGAAGAGGTTCCAGAAACACAAATTGCAACTGAAGATTTAGTAGAACCAGAGGATTCAGTAGTACCCGACGAACCCCAGCCTCTCCGCCGATCTAGTAGGGTTTCTCGTCCACCTGAGAGATACTATGGTTTTCTCATTGATGGTGGAAGCGAGGATTGCATCATGGAAGATGATGACCCGACTAGTTTCGAGCAGGCCATCACGAGTGGTGACTCTGTGAAATGGCTGGATGCAATGCGATCTGAGATGGAATCCACGTACACCAATAAAGTGAGGATTTTAGAAAATGCTCCCGAAGGGGTAAAACCCATTGGGAGCAAGTGGATTTTTAAAAAGAAAATTGGTTTAAATGGAAAAGTTGAGACTTTCAAAGCTAGACTTGTAGCAAAGGGTTTTCATCAACGACCAGGTATGGATTATGACGAAACCTTTTCTCCAGTGGCTATGCTTACGTCCATCCGGATCTTACTTGCCATTGCTACATACCATGACTACGAAATCTGGCAAATGGATGTTAAGACCGCCTTTCTAAATGGTGATTTAGAAGAGTGCGTGTACATGACTCAGCCAGAGGGCTTCGTAGATAGTGGGAGCAGCGGAAAGGTGTGCAAACTGCTTAAATCCATTTATGGGTTAAAGCAAGCATCGCGGAATTGGAACATCTGTTTTGATGTTGTAGTCAAAGAGTTTGACTTCATCAAAAACATAGATGAACCTTGTATCTATAAGAAGGTAGCAGAGAGTAAGGTTGTCTTCCTCGTATTGTACGTGGATGACATACTCTTGATAGAAAATGATATTCCTATGCTGCAATCAGTCAAGCTCTTCTTATCACAAAGATTCTCAATGAAAGATCTAGGTGATGCCTCCTGCATATTGGGGATTAGGATCTATAGAGATAGATCCAAAAGGATACTGGGATTGTCCCAATCCAGGTACATTGACACCATACTAAAGAGTTTTAGTATGGATGAATCCAAGCGTGGGAACCAACCCATGATCTCTGGACTCACTCTCTCCAAAGAGATGTCTCCCAAGACTGATTTGGAGAGAGCTCGCATGCAAGGGATACCCTATGCTTCGGCAGTAGGCTCTATCATGTATGCGATGCTATGTACCAGACCCGATGTAGCATACTCACTAAGTGTAGTGAGTCGGTATCAAGCAGATCCTGGAGAGAGTCACTGGACAGCTGTGAAGAACATTCTCAAGTACTTAAGAAGGACTAGAGACATGTTCTTGGTGTATGGTAACGGAGAACTCCGGGTGGAGTTCTTTACCGATTCCAGCTTCCAAAGTGATAAGAACGACTCTAAGTCGCACTCGGGATTTGTCTTTACCCTCAATGGAGGGGCGGTATGTTGGAAGAGTTCCAAACAGGATACCGTTGCAGACTCGACGATGGAGGCTGAATACATCGCTGCCAACGATGCTGCCAAAGAGGCTGTCTGGATGAAGAAGTTCATCACTGAACTTGGTGTGGTTCCATCCTTTGAACATCCAATACCTCTGTATTGCGATAACAATGGAGCTGTGGCTTTGGCCAAGGAACCCAGATCCCATAAGAAGTCCAGACATATTCTGAGGCGGTATCACCTGATCAGGGAGATAGTTGATCGCCGGGAGATCGAGGTCAGGAGAGTAGATACGAAGGACAACACTGCGGATCCACTCACGAAGGCCATTCCCCAGATACAGTTTGAGAGATTATTCGGGATGCTAGGTACGAGATACTACAGCAGCTGGCCTTAGTGCAAGCGGGAGATTGTTAGTTATGTATATGCCCTAGAGGCCATTGTTGTACATATGATGTATATTATGATGGATGCTTGGATATATACAGAGAGGAATTTCTTGCTCGTCATGATAGTATGCTATTTGGTTTCACTTTATCTTAACATGTTGACTTGTATTGGTTTACTGTCTTACTCTCACATGTTGATAAAGCCCTTAGGATCTGTACTCAACTACTGGGAATATGATGAGATCATACTAGTGGGGCCATAGTAGTCGATGAGTACATCCTATAACTGTTCCTAGTCGAGGGTATATCGAGACAGGGCATCGATACACCATAGTAGACTAGCGTATACACATCTTGACCCATATGATGGGCGATAGATGATCCCATATCCATCGGTGTTTGACATCAGAGATGGTGTACGAGTGCTCAGTGGAGACTGGGTACACTGGACGGACTCGCCGAGAACTCCCAGATGGTGATATACTACACGTCAGATGGCAGTTCTCCGGTGACACTGGTACAGGGTAGTCTGTAGACCCGAGATCGTCATAGAGACTTGTGTGATTCCCACTGTGTTTTGATTTCCACCTTACCATGTCCATGAGGGCATGCAAAACGGTTGCTTTTGGGTACAGTCCCGAATCACATGGAGGCAATGAGCGATAGGAGGGGATTCGTCTCTCCCGGTATAGGGAGTTGATGTTGTGCTGTGTTTGATTGGCTATAACTGGAAGTCCCTGGCCAGGGCTGATATAGAGATATAGTGGTAAGTGTTACTAGTAGTTTCTCGACCTGTTATGAGCCTCATATCGACATGACTTATCGGTTACTGGGGTCTGACGTATACCACCCCTAGACCTGATATGCGACATATCAGACGAACAGACCGGACTGTACGGGAGTGTTACTGATTGGATTCACAGGAGAACGGACAGGCTAGCTTGTTGATCTTTTGATCGCTCAATACTTGGGTGGCTGTTAAGTTTAGCTGACCGCTTGCAGCTTGTGGGTGTTTGATATGATCATCACCTGCTGCCGGCGTATTGACGATTCTTTAGAGTCCTACACAGAGGTTTCTTGGCTCTGGCAAAACGGAGTAGAGGCACATATGTGATATGTGCAGGACTGAGGATAATGCGATATGAGATACCGTATTATATTCTCGCGATATTTAGATATGAACCGAAACATCGAATCAAGTGTTGATTCGATGAATCGGTACATGATATATTAGTCTGTTATATTCGATATAGCCGGATCGTCGGATCAAGTGTTGATTCGATGATCTAATGTATAATGATATATATGATATATTGTATTACATTATCTAATATTGGCTTGCTTTATTATTTCATTTTCTCACCGGATTAATACATTGATATATATGCGATATATGTTAATTGTATTATTTTCTTTTGTTGCAAATATATAATATATATGTGATATATATTATTGTGACATGATATGATTTATTATGAAACATGTTTAAGGATGATAAAAAGGGATTAGGGTTTGATTAGGGTTAGCTCATTCTTGTTCATTCTAGAAGGATTCTCTTTTGTCTTGGTTAATTTATTATGGTTGATACTTATCCTTAACCTAACCAAACCCTAGCTCTAGTTTATTCTCTACAAAGGTTAAGCCTATCATCCTTGATCATGGTTCCATATCAATCATATATTCTTATCTACTTTTCATCACAAAAGGAATGATATCATATTTCTTCATTTTCTTCTCTCTTGAGTTTTTGAGAGAGCTCACTAGAAATTCATATTGTGATGATTTCTTGTGAGAAAGTGAATTAAAAAGATAGCATAAATACTACTCCATCATCCTCATCTAATCTAGCCCATTAGATTAGGGTGTTCACCTCATTAGAGTGAGAGAGCTTGGGTTATAGCAACTTCGACGTAGATCATCGGAGAAGCGGAACAATACAAGCTAGCATGGATCGTTCGAGTCGTGGAGCCTCTCTTGAGTCCGGTAGATCGTGGATCATGGCGAAGGGTTCTACTCGGAGCTTGTGATGTGAAGGAGCGGAGAACAAAGGTTGTAATCCCTCACACTTAGGTTTAAAGAAGTTATCTTGCATGTTAAACCCTAATAATCTAGCAAAGATCCCGGCTTTGGGTTGTTCGGCACATGTAAAATTTTATTCGGGCATGTTTAATGCTTTATGAACCTTCACAAGTGTGCCTAGGAACCCTACACTTTTGACCCTTTGAACTTGATATCGTTGTAGAATTTAATGGGTTTAAAAGGAGTGGCTTAAGCTCCGCATTTTGAAACTTGCTTTTTCATAAAAGGCCGAGCATGTTTAAAATCTGATTCCACAACATCCTTTTAGGTTCATTTATCTTTTACATTAATCTCATTAATGTAGTCCCATCATTTAAATCCTAAGCCATTACAGAAAGAAACGAAAATATAACGTACACTTATGCCACTCGCATTCGTCACAGTGTCCTTATCTTCACCGTTAGGTTACTTAACTAACGGCATACCGGGACGGGGCTAGTGCGGGTGCAAAACATAAGTAACGTCTAATATATATCATATATATATAATATATTGCATTCGTCTTAGATATTTATTAAATGATCACATCAGATAATAAAAGCAGCAGAAGCACATATATAGGATATCTAGGAGGTCTGTATTTTGTATTTAGCCAGTAATAAAAATACGGATTCCACGGTCGCGATGAATAGCCAAGCCCACACCCTTAGACCCCTACGAGAGCGGCAAGCGACCCTACCAATTCTGGAGTTTAGGAAACCCGGTCTCGACTCCTCGAGATGGCCTCCCACTGAACCCTAGAACCCGGTCACTTGTGCCCTCTTCCTTGGGTCTATCCTAATGCGGAAAAGTAAATAATATACAACACTGGTGACAACAACCTCAACCCGGAAGTGCACCAAATAAAAGAATATTACAGACAATTTAATTTTACATGAATGAAAAGAAAACTCTCATCTTACATAAAACCCCCCTGGCTATTCATTGCAACAATCCTGCACATCAAATCTCATCGACACAAAATATCAAATATCATCATCGTAAGTAAGTATGCATACACCGATCGTCGTTGATGTATAGCAACGAAAACCGGTAATACATATTACACTTACGGTCACAGAGAAATAAAATGAAAAAAATACAACAATTCGAATCTTTAACTGCTTTTAGACAACACAAACCCGGAATATCACATATACAAGATTTCATGCCTAAATAATGTAAAGCTCGTATTTAGGTCTCAATCAAGAAAACACTTTTTCAAACCAAACCGGATAATTCAACAAGATTTCCGTTTATCCCGAGACCGAACTGCTAGATTTGCACGCAACAAACAAATTTGTAGATTCCAATTATTGTATCACATACTATTAAACTAGGCACAGTTAAAACATTCGATCGAACGATTTAAACAACCACAGACTGCTCTGAAAGCTCAACACTTGAGCAGCTTTTAAAAATACCAGTAACAGAAGCAAACACATACGAGCCAGCACAAGAAATTACGGCCCAGGAATCACCTACGGCGCCGCGGAACCGCCGCAACTAGGCCACTCTGGCCGCGGTTCCGCGGTCGTACGGTCGACTTAGGGCAACGTATTTCTGGTGGGCCCATATATTTCCCTGCTTAATTTTTTACATATTTTTAATTTGAAAAAATCCAGGATTTAAAAAAATTTCCAGAGAGCACCCCCCGGGTGTCGTTTTTCGTCTGTTCGATGTTTTCAACGTCGTCTAGGTTACTACAAAGCTCTAGCTTGGCTCTAATACCACTGTAGGGCAGGCAGCCACCCCATCCAATGGGGTCACCGTGGCACCAACGGGTCCCTCAGCAGCTACTTTTTACGCATGCCCCCTCGCGAGGACTACAACCCGCCGGAACACCTTCCGGTATCGGGACACCCTGGGGGTAAGAGCCTATGCTTCGCCACACTGTCACACAGTGAGAACCCCCCATAGGCCGACATCCAATGCCTAGTAACTCTGATACCACTGTAGGGTTTCCTTAACACCTCTATTAGGGTTTAGAAGCATCACACATGCTATAACAATAAAATTTTGAGGTGCTAAGCAAACTATACTATGAATCGAACTAGAATTTATGAAGTAACTATTAATAGTATCAAATATTAAAACTTAAGTTATACTAAGTGATGAGACTACAACCTTTTTAGACCTCTTTGGAAGACTCCTTTGCTTTGGAAGTGTTCGCTAGATCAACTCCTCGTCCACGACGATCCACCCGAAGCTCTTTGCCCTAAGATTGATGCTTCCTTCGATCTTTGAAAATCTTGAAGCACAACACCCTACACAAGATAGCAAAGGTTGTGTAGGATGAAGAAGTGGTTGCTATTCTTATTTAATACCTTTTCTTTTATTTCTCTAACTCTATTTTAACAATTAAAAGAGAGCTAGGATTTGGAGGAAGAAGATGGCTCTCTTTCTTTTTCTTTTGGAGTGAATAATGATAAGATTGAAAAAGAAAATGAAAGAGAGAGATATATCTTATCATAACCATAACTATAGTTAAAATAATATCTACATATTTTAATTTAGGCTAAAGGCAAAAGGAAAAAGAACCATGGTTGAGTTAAATTCAACCATGGAAATGTTTAGAAATGTGTAGAAGGAATCACTCAATAATGTTTTTCTTTTACCTTTAACTTAAATGAAAATATCCATATATTTATTTATCTACAATATTATTCTTATATTGCCATCCTCTTTGTATCATCAACCATGATACCTTTCATGTATGTATGTGTGTATGCACATAATCATGTACATATACATGCATGTATCCATAAGAAAAGAAAAGGATTTAAATAAATAATAAATAATATAAAAGTCAATATTAAATCAACACTTGATTTAATAGATCGGTTATATCTCATATGACCCGACTAATTTTATATGCCCGATTAAAATACAGTATCATATACTTGTATTTAATCGAGCCTCCGCACATATCTCATATGTGCACCACTTCGTTTCGCCTGAGCCGAGAAACTTCTATATGGGACTCTAAGACTCGTCAATACGCCAGCAGTAGGTGATGATCATATCAAACACCCACAAGCCGCAAGCTGTCAGCTAAACGTAACGGCCACCCGGGTATTGAGCGATCAGAATAAGAACAAGCGAACCTGTCAAAACACCTGTCAATCCATCCGGCAACACTTACCGTACAGTTCGGTCTCTTCGTCAGATATGCTGCATATCGAGTCTAGGGATGGAATCGTCGACCCCAATAACTCAATAAGTCATGCTGGTATTTGGTCTATAACAGATCGAGAAACTTACTGATAACATTTATCAGTAATATCTCAGCAGCCCTGGCCAGGGACTTCCCGTTATAGCCAATCGTGCACAGCACAGCATCAACCCCCAATACCGGGAGAGACGAAACCCCTCCTATCGCTCACTGCCTCCATATGCCTCGAGACTATACCCAAAATCCACCTGTTTGTACGACTCAGTAGAGCCGCAGTAGGGTGGAGATCAAAGTACAGTGGGAGGACACACAAGACTCTATGACGATCTCGGGTCTACAGACTAACCTGTACCAGTGTCACCTGAGAACTGCTATCCGACGTATTATATAATACCATATAGGAGTTCTCGGTGAGTCTGTTCAGTGTACCCAGTCTCACTGAGCACCGGTATACTATCTTTGGTGTCAACACACCAGACGGATATGGGATCATCCATCGCCCATCATATGGAACAAGAATGGTATACGCTAGTCTAATCTGGAATATCGATGCCCTATCTCGATATACCTACGACTAGGAACATTTCAAGGATATGCTTAAAAACTACAGATGTCCCACTAGTATGATCCGCATCATAATCCCAGTAGTCAAGCTAATATCCTTAGGGCTTTATCAACATGCACTAAATGAATATAAACATGATCAAGTGAACATATGATAAAGTAAAAACCAGATAGCATACTATCATGTCGAGTAAGACCGTCCTCTGAATATATATATATATATACATAACAGTACATACACTATCTCATAATGGCTTCTAGGGCATACATATATCCAACATATATATCATTTATGATGCAAATGCACATATACCGATTCTAAGCAAGTTCTACAGTGTTCGTGACATAGCAATTACCAATGGCGTGTGTGTTCGTATAAAATAGTGCATGTGCGGCATGGACCAATGGTAATGGTGCAAGTGTCCTATGATATAATATCATATATATATAAGATGATGCAATGCAATGAGATGAATGACTAGGAGATTACGCATATAAACACAAGCACTACTAGTAGTCCTAACTATCGAGCGTCTTACGCCATCCAGACGATCCCCCCATAAATGTGTACATCTACTCACCGGGACGCCTCAGCTAAACTGATCTAATCACGGCCTTCCCTTTATTGCCGCGTCCGACGTCTCTGCAACCAATTCTAGAATCGCACAAAAGTAAATAAAAGGATAGATATTTAGATAGACGAGAAGTCAAGACGATAGAAGGTAATTAACGCGCACTAACTAAACGTGTATGCACTTGGTGCACAAAACGCGCGCAACATCGCTACAAACCACAACTAGGGGTCGCTATGCGTAGAAACCACCAATCCAAGAACCCAATCGTACCGATCACGCATTAACATCACATTACATATCTTAGAAATTAGGTTGCGGATCATTCCAACCTCAAACTTAATTAAAATCTATTTATTCTAAAAACCTAGTAAGCCACAATTAACCATTTTAGAGCAAAAATAGATGTTTTAGCAAATCTAGTGGCCACAATTTACATTTAATATCTTAATTAAGCCACACAAATACTAACTAAATTTTAATCTCACCTTTTTACATACTATACATGAAATTAGTTTGCATGAATATTTAATTAAGATAATTGAAAGCAAAGATTTGCAAGTTACAACTAGATTATATATGATACGCCATTAGATGTTAACTACACATTGCTACCATAAATTAATGATAAAAACCTTAATTTTTTTAAACAGACCCTTCTCTTTAAATTCCTATTTTGCAATTAAAACCATATTAACACCTAATTAAAATTTTATTAGAAAAAATATTAAGAAGGTTACAACTAGAGTAAGTTTTATACCTCAAAATGGCTAGGAAAGAGATCCAAACATGCTAACAAAAATGAAGACTTGAGCCAAGAACCAAGCTATGATTCGAACAAGGAATTTTTGTGATGAATTTGCTAGAAATTAGTGTTGATTTTGTGGATTTTTTAGTGAGGAAAAATGAGGGTTTTTGAGATAAAGAGAAGAAGAAGAACTGAAAAAGGGGGCTGCTGCCCTTGGCTGGACTTGGCCGATCCCAAGTGGGGAAAGGAAAAGTGAAAGTGTCAAATTCAAGCCATGCCACCATACCTCAACATAATAAGGTACCATACTTCTTTATTTCATATTTATTTAATATATATTTTAAATCCTTTTCCTTGAAATATCTAGAACAATGGTCAACATTCACTTCCAAAAAAAACATGTTACAAATTTGTATTTAGTTGTCATGGTGCACTAACATGTAATTAACCCATACTAATTTGTAATTATTACTAATTTAGTGTGTAAGTGAATGATTAAAATAATATTTAAAATAAATAATTAAGGAAAATAATTAAATAAACTAGCAATTAAATAAGTAACTAATAAAACACCCATACATAAGCCATTACATAAATAAAATAGATATAATTTTGTTTATGTAGAAAAATAATTATAACTAGATTTTACGGAAAACACGTATTATCGCTAATTAATATAAAATTAACCTAAAAGAATTTTAAAACGTTACAGTTAAACCCTAATTCTCTAGTTAGATCCTTAGTTTAGGTTACTTTGCTCTCTAGAATTTTTAAAATTGCCCGATGCCATATAAAACATAGTGAGGATGCTAAGAAACCCAGCAGTGGTATCAGAGCCAAGTAAGAGAATTAGACGATGCTAGTAAATTTCTCTAGCTTGGCTTTGATACCACTGTTGGGTTCCTTAGCAATACATCCAAATCAGTCTTGGGAGACATCTCTTTGGAGAGAGTGATTCCTGAACAAGCGGGTAAATTACCATGCTTAGAATCTTCCATACTAAACCCCTTTAGTACGGTGTCTATGTACCTGTATTGGGACAATCCCAACATCTGCTTAGATCTAACTCTATAGATCTTTATCCACAGGATGTAGGAGACATCACCTAGATCTTTCATGGAGAACTTTTATGATAAGAAGAATTTGACCGAGTGTAGAATAGGAACATCGTTTCCTATCAAGAGTATGTCATCCACGTACAATACGAGGAAAACAACCTTACTCTCTACAACCTTCTTGTATATACACGGTTCATCTACATTTTTGATGAAGTCAAACTCTTTGATAGCTTCATCAAAACAGATGTTCCAGCTCCGCGATGCCTGCTTTAATCCGTAGATGGATTTGAGCAGCTTGCACACCATACCACTACTCCCACTATCTACGAAGCCCTCTGGCTGTGTCATGTACATGCTCTCTTCTAAATTACCATTTAGAAAAGCGGTCTTGACGTCCATATGCCAGATTTCGTAGTCATGGTATGCAGCAATGACAATTAGGATCCTGATGGACTTAAGCATAGCGACGAGAGAAAATATTTCATCATAGTCGACACCTGGTCGTTGACGAAAACCTTTTGGTACAAGTCTAGCTTTGAAGGTCTCAACCTTTCCATTTACACCAATTTTCTTCTTAAAGATCCACTTGCTCCCGTTGGGGTTTACCCCTTCAGGAGCAACTTCCAAAGTCCATGCTTTGTTGGTGTACATGGATTCCATCTCAGATCGCATAGCATCCAACCATTTCACAGAGTCTCCACTTGTGATGGCCTGCTCGAAACTAGTTGGGTCATCACCTTCCATGATGTAATCTTCGCTCCCACTGTCTATGAGAAAATCGTAGTATCTCTTAGGCAGATGAGGAACCCTACTAGATCTGTGGAGAGGATGAGGTTCGTCAGGGACTATCGAATCTTATGGTTCTATCAAATCATCAGTAACAGTTTGTGTAGCTAGAACTTCTTCCAGCCCTACCTCATGACCACTAATTGCTTTTACAAGAAAATCCTTTTCTAAAAAGGTAGAATTTCGAGAAACAAACACTTTTTGTTCCTCGGTGTGGTAGAAGATATACCCTCGTTAATGTTTGTGATATCCTATAAACTTGCACATAACTGACCTTGCCTCGACCTTGTCCAGATTTAGCTTTTTAACATAAGCCGGACAACCCCATATTTTAATGAAATTAAGATATTGTCTCTTCCCCTCCCATATCTCATATGGAGTGGTGGGCACTGATTTGGTCGGAACCCTATTCAATAGGTATGCAGCTATCTCAAGTTCATAACCCCAAAAGGAAATAGGTAACTCAGCATTACTCATCATAGAGTGCACCATATCTAATAGGGTGCGATTTCTCCGCTCCAAAACTCCATTGTACTGTGGTGTATATGGTGGAGTAAGCTGAGAAAGAATCCCATTCTCTTTTAAATAGTCTCGGAATTCCGTGCTTAGGCATTCTCCTCCACGATCAGATCGAAGGATTTTAATACTCTTACCCATTTGGTTCTCTACTTCGTACTTATATTCCTTGAATTTCTCAAAAGATCCAGATTTGTGTTTCATCAGGAACACATGTCCGTATCTTGAGAGATTATCGGTGAATATAATAAATTATGAGAAACCATTCCTGGCATGCATAGACATAGGACCGCATACATCACTATGTATCAGTCCCAAGAGTTCAGTTGCTCTTTCTCCGTATCTAGAAAGCCGAATTTTGGTCATTTTACCTTTGAGACATGACTCGTAAGTTTCATAAGATGTAAATTCAAACGGATTTCAATATCCATCTTATGCAACTTAGCTAGTCTTGTCGCATTGATATGACCTAGTCTACAATGCCACAAGAAAGCTTCGTTTATTTCTGAACTTTTCCTCTTGTGTGTGTTCTCTACGTTTAGAACTGTCGTTTGATTTAGAATGTATATACTATTGCATAACGTACCAAACCCAATCAACTCTTGATTTAGAAAAATGTTCATAACATTATCCTCTAATGTGAAATTATATCCTTCTTTAGTTAGTAAAGAAACTGATATAATATTGCACATCGTCTTTGGTACATAGTATATGTCGTTCAGAATCAATGTATTACAATTTCGTAACACTAGGTGATATTCGCCAACTGTTTTGGTTGCGACAATTGCACCATTCCCAACTACTAGAGACTTATCACCCTTTTCCAGTTCTCAACCATTCTTTAGCCCATATAACAAATTACATACATGGGATCTTGATCTGGTATCCAATACCCAAGACGTAGAGCAAACTGAGAAACGGTTCTCGGTAACGAACACACCCGAAGACAATTCATAAACATGCTTATTCTTCGTTCGTGTTGCGTGGGAATCCTGATATTTCCATATTCCTTGCTCAGACTGTAAGTCTACGCTAGCGCCCCGGCAGTCTACAGCGCCAAATGCGGAACAAAAAACTTTTAACTGGCGCTATCGTATACTTTAACCCGGATCTGCCATTATTGCTAAACTAACAAACAGTAAAGAGTGTAGAAAGGTTGTACCGAACGATCCGAGTCCTTCGTTCTTCAACCATCATCCCACGCTCCGTTGAGGCTGCTCCGATCTCGTCGATCTCCGATATCCTCGTCGAGGTGGCACCACATCACTGATTCTTTAAACGGGCTCCCGCCTCTGACTCGAGGCAACTCGATCGTCAAGTTTGCTAAAAGAGACGACCAAGAATGATGTAGAGAATGAGTAGATGACTTTGTCTCACTTCGTCCAAAACCGTGGACGATCGGTTAATGAAGTTGCCGTGGGAATTGGGTGATGGAATGAAATGAACTGTGAAATTCCATACACCCGAAATACTATCATAATCTTTTCTAGTGAAACAACAAGTGAAGTGAGGAGGAGAGAGAGGGCCGGCCATTTTATATGATGGAGGGAGGTGACCGTAGGAGCAAGTGGTGACCTTAAGCAAAAAGCTTCTCACTAAATATCCTAAGGAAAACAAGAAGCTTTAATAACAAAGCATGAGTCATTAAACACAATAATGCATAAATGATGACTATTAAACCTAGTCACCATTACAATAAATGCATCCAATTAGAACACAACACCAATTAGCCTAGTCACCTCATCTAGAATCTTTTAGAACACTGACTCATCTCAACAGAAGAAAAGATAAATCCGTCTTTAACCGAATGTTAAAAGACGGCTGATAGAAAACTGGAAACTGGCAACTTCTAAAAGTGATCCTGAAACGAATTTCAGGACAACCCCGAAACTGTATAAATATACCCGCATTTGTATTACGACCGAATACAAATGCAACTGAGACAAAGATATTATACCTACTCAATATAATACTCGGATCCGGCTTAAACCAAAGCCGACCAGTATTATCTGCCCGAAAAATAACACGTGCGTAAACGCACGTGCATTTTCCGAACCCTGCCATAAAACCATACGGCCTCTACAACGTTTCGCCCGAACTTGGGAAACTGTCTGTGGGGGACTTTAATGACTCGTCAGTACCCTGGCAGTGGGTTTAACCACAAACCGTCAGCGGCACTAGCTATGCGTAACGGCTGCCCACGGACTGACCTCAAGGGAGGCCGATGAGCGCACTCAAGGGAGGCCGATGAGCGAACTTCTCCGAAAACCCTACTGAGCCTAACAGTGACAATGTATATACAGTCCGGTCCGTTCGTCAATGAGTATCGCATATCTGCCTAGGGGGCTAGTAACGTCAGACCCCCAATAGCAGTATAAGTCGTGTCGGAGTGAAGCCCAATAACACCCTGAGATACTACTGGAGTACCTACCAGTAAATCTCCTACCATGGCCATGGATTTGTGTAATGGCTCTCCTAGACACAGCACGATCTCGCCCCCAATACCGGGAGAGACGAATCCCCTGCCGATCCGCTCGCGTGCCTCCATATGGCTCGGGACTGTACCCAAAAGCTACCTGTTTGCACGACTCCTTTGAGCCGTGGTAGGGTAGAAATCAAAGCACAGTAGGAACTCACACGAGACAAATGACGACCTCAGGTCGATGAACTAACCTGTACACATGTAACCAGGGAACTGCTATCTGACGATAGATATAATACTAACTAGCAGATTCCCGGCGAGTCCTGTCCGGTGTACTCATAACCCAATGAGCACCTGTATACATCTTAGGTGATCCAACTGACACCAGTGGCTTGTGAGACCGGCCACCGCCCCTCGTCGGGGTCTCGACTGTACACACTAGTCTACTCCGGAGTATCGATGCCCTGTCTCAAAACTCCCACGACTAGGGACCACAATTAAGGATATGCATATAAACTACCCAACTCTCACGTATATGATCGCCATCATACTGTTGGTAGTAAAGCAAGATCCTAAGCGCTCTATCAAAGTGTAACATGCAATCAGTCACCTGAACATGTACACGACTGATAAAGGCAAACCAGATAGCATACTATCATCTCGAGTAAGACTGTGCTACCGGGATAGGTCCTCCGCAATCATTGCAATCACGTACCTGCGATCCAATAATTGACTATGAGGGCACTATCTCCAACAATCTCCCACTTGCACTCAAGGCTAATATTGCGATGTCGACTACTCACAGCCCGTGTGAAACCGAACATCCAACTCCTCTACTAATCAGTTCACAAAGCCCGTTTGTAAAACTATTGTGTTCGAGGAATAGCCTCAGTGAGTGGATCCGCCTAGAAGTATCTTTCTATATCTCTCTTAATCTCAAGTTCGCGGAGAAAACAATCTCCCGAATTGAGTAGTACCTGTCTTAGAATATGTCTGGATATCTGATGGGACCTTAGTTCATAAATGAACTCCATATCCAAACTTCTTAGACTGTATGGATCACTGAACCTAATCAGTATCCGGCACCATGCCACCCACAGTATCCTCTGGAACCACCTGTCCATAATACTGTCCCTCGAGGGAAAACTAAAAACTCTGACAATCACTCTGTCATCCATGTCACCTTTGAAGCCTGGAATGATAACCGTCTCCCGAAAGAGGTTGCCGTTATCAAATCCGTAGAACATGTACCAATGTTCTAAAACTGCTTCCTTATGTTTCTCCAGGATTGGATTAATACAAACTTATTACATCTTGTGCAAAAATAACATTTGGTGCGGTACTTGACATCTCATGATTGACTCAATTGCCTAAGCAAGTGATCTGCCAATCATGCACATCCCTCTCCCCTTTAGTCTATACGACACCTTTAGAGAGGGTGACTCCATCACCTGCAGGTACACTACCATGCTAGGAGTCAACTATTCTAAAAACCATTAGAATATCTGTCAAAGTACCCACATTGGGAAACCACCCAAATCTAGATCTAAAACCATAGATCCAGAAACCATAATGTCAAATATTATATCCATATCCTGTCTGGAGAAACAACTGTGTGACGATCACAGTACAACCGATCGTAGTATAGGAATTTTACTTCCTACTCTGTGTATGTCATCCTGATACCATGACATCACACCCTACTACCTTCTTAACTGATCCATCCCCTATTCTGATTGAAGTCAAACCCATGACTGTCACATCAAAATTAGATGATCTATCTCCGCTAAAACTGCTCAAGTCTATAAATAGATATAAGCGTCTTGCCCACTATGCTTCCGCTGCTCCCACTGACTATGACAACCCTCCTACCGGGTCTCATAGCCTGGAACAACAGTAGTGTCAAGTCTGGGTAGATAAGAACCTCCCTGTCACCGTCCTTGAGGCTACCGGAGTACCTCTCGGGTGTCTGAGGTTACCTACCAAATCTGCGGAGTGGCTATTGGAATGTCAAACCTGATTGAATGTATAGGTCCTATTAAATTTTCCGTAATCGTTCGCGGTTCTGGAATCACTTACAGTTCTACCATACTCCCACTACTGTTTTCTGAAAAAGATCCATTTTACTAAAACTGTGGCGAGTCAAGAACAATAACACTATTGATCTTCCAAATGGTAGAATATCAACCCTCGTCATAGCCAGGGTCAACCCACAAACAGCTATTACAGAAACGTGCCCTGAGTTATCCAGAGTCTGTTTTTAAGCATAAGCTGGACAACTCCCCATACCTTAATTTCTTTTAAGGTACGATCCATTCTATATCCAATACAGAAACTTTGGCACTTATTTAATTGGAACCATATTCAAATCATGCAACTGTCTCCAGTGCATATCAACTTTAATGGAAAGAGGCTAATCAGCATTACTCAACTTAGGAATCCATCCAATTATGAGCAACCTGAAAGAGAAAACTCGTTTCTCAAAACCATCACTATCATCTGAATACCAATCACAAGAATCTACATCTTCGATCTCTTTGAAGAATCCCGATACTTGTGACACCTGGTTCTCTACTTTATTCTTATACCCACAACTTCTCAAAACTTAGACCTTGTATTTCTACGAAACACTCGTCTAAATACTAGAGAAGTTATAAGTAAACAGAACATAGTACGAGGACCTACCCCTTTGTCCTGATGGACACTTGGACAACATACAATACTCTGTATAAGTCCACTGAGTTAAACAACTCAAAACCTGTGCGTCGTAGGTAGAAAACTGTACCCTGGCGATTTCCACAAATATCACCAATTACAACGAATTCCGATATAATGAGGATGATTACCTAATTCCCAATATCTTACTCCCACTCATTATCTGTAAAACCATACAGATATGAGAATGAAACCTGGTAAATACATACCCTTGGAGTAAGTGTCTAATCGGGAAAACAGTTTTTCTTTAACGATGCACTGAAACATGAAAATGTTTCGTAGGGGTATCCTGGTATTCATAGCAATGCCTCTTCCATAATCCAATTCATGACTTCAACCGTATATTTTATTACCGTCTCTCCAAATCCCTTTATTTGTCTTTAGTCGTTACCTTCTGTACACCATCGTTATGCTAAATGGTTTTCTTCCTTCCCTACCGTTCGGCACCAGCCTATGGTTTGGAAGAAGACTATCCAGTAAGCATAATAGGTGTACCCTCCTAAACCAAGGAGTACTCGCATCTCGAGAGAAGGTGATGATAAAAGACAACTGAATAATACCTTATTCTTTTAAAGGTGAAATAGGAGTGGCGATGAAGTACGCGGTTTTAGTCGTGAATGATATCAGTCGCAATTTACTTTGCCCTCTTTCTAATCCCTTTATTTTGTCTTTACATATTACCTTCTGCACACCCTACTTAGGCTAATTGGTTTTCTTCATTCCCTACCTTTCGGCACCAGCCTATGGTTTGGAATAAGACTATCCAATAAGCGTAATAGGTGTACTCTCCTAAACCAAGGAGCTCTCGCAACCTGAGAGAAGGTGATAATAAAAGACAACTGAATAAACCAATTCTTTTCCTCCTGAACCTGGATCCATCCTCGAAGAAGTCCCTTCGAGTTCGTATATAACCATACGATGGATCTATCCAATGGAAGTGGATATCCATAGTAATACGGGTGTTCTGAGAAATGCAAAGGGTAAAAGAAGAAGTGGCAATGACTTATGCAACTCAGATAATCCAAAAGCCAGTATTTTAAGAAGGTTCGGTCAACCTGGTCACTGAGTCATAGTCTAGGGTCGGTCAAAGGTCGCTGCCAAAGAGAGAGAGAAAAGAAACACTCTGCGTGCACTCTATCCTAGATCAGAATGGTCATCACTTTATCTAATCCGGAAACCTCCCACTGTCCTGTCAAATTCTCCTCCAAACCTAAAGAAGAATCAATCGGGATCACCCGAAGAGTAAACCAACTCATCAGTGGGAATCGGGATCCAACTCTCATCGCATGTTAACGTGATGGAATGCATCCACGTTATTCATACTCCAGAAGGTATGCGCATACTTGGCAAGTTTCAGTTTCTTTAGAAACTCCCGATATCATTTTCTTGCCCCATGCTCTTATGACCTTGGCGAAAGTCAACAAATCATAAGTCACATGTCAAGTTCTGCCCGTCATTATCTTGTTAATTTGAATCCACCCGTACATACCCTTGACGAAAGCCAACAAGGTAATACGACTGTCCCAAACCAACTCATCTATCTATGCAACAAATGAATACCCAGCAGCTACCAAACACTATGCCTTGACGAAAGCCAACAAACATAGCTTGAATACTACTGACCATCCATAAGAAACGACGGAGGGCTACGACTGGTTTTTGGCGAAAAACCTTTAACGTAGTGAACTTGATATCGCTGAAGGAACCTGATCGCTTTTTATAAAAATATAGTGGCGAAAACCTTTTGCTAAAGAGGTCATTCCCGGTGAAGGGATCTCGGCTCTTTCCTCATGGAATGAGGTGCAGGATATTCCACTGAATACCGCTATGCAAAGCAACATGTAATCGACTATAGTAAAGTTATTACCCAGACGCAAACTTCTGTCCAAGGGGTCTTTCCCGGTGAAGGGATATCAGCCCTTGCCTCGTCGAATGAGGTGCTGGATATTCACACCGAATACCGCTATGCATAACAAAAAGAAACGTCTTTGTAATAACAGCTTTTAATAATTGTTCCAACAACTTAAACAGGTTTGTTTTACTTTGTATTGATCAGAATCAACGCAGTCCCATCATTAATCACACCAGAAAAGAACGAAAATAAAATGTACGTATATGCCATCCGCATTCGTCACTGGGTCCCGTCATCACCCGTTAGGTTACTTAACTAACGACAGAGCGGGGACTGGACTAGCGCGGGTGTAAAACATATACAACATCTAATAGTATATAAACCAATATACAATAATCGCTCCAGGCGTGATAATATGCAACATTACAGAAAAGTAATAAGCATCACAGAACAATACAGATAATCTGGGATCCCCGAGTTTCACAGAGCCGCTGCTGAAACTCGACGTTCCCCTGTCGTGTGGATAGCCTGTGCAAAGAAACCTAGACCCCTACGGGTGCGGCAAGTTACCCGCCAAAACCTGAAGCGAGGCAGTCCCCCATAGCATAGTGAATGGAACACCCGGCACTTCACGGAATCCGGTAAATTGAGCACCCCTCCTTGGGTCAACCTGTACCCCCTACGAGTGCGGCGAATAGTCTGCCAATTTTAGAGTGGTGCCCCTCTGCCTCCCAAAGCCATGAGATGCGGACCCGTTGCCCTCTAGAACCCGGCTATCCGTGCACTCCGTCTCGGGGCAAAACCTAGTACAGTAATGAAAAATAGTACAATAGGTACATCGACCGCAACCTGGTCGTGCCCCAAAAGAATATTATACAACAGGCAGTGACGGCTGTCCACAAGTTGGACGCTCGCCCCGCAATATCAAATGTACAAATAAACTCAAACTGTACTACCATTGCTCACTGCTATCCACCACGACAAATCCGCAACATCACAGCACAACACAGAACATCAACGCGAATGTCACGTTCGCAAACCCGTCTAAAAGAACTATAGCAATCGGACGCGGTTTACCGATCAAATGACATTCCCGGTCGGAGATATAATGTAAGCACTGTAAACTAACGTGTTTAAATTTCGATCGACCAAATATCAAAAAAATGGGCCCCACGACTTACTGGTGAACAGTAACAAAACCTGGGCCAAAACGATATTTACCAAAAAGCCCAATTTCCAACAGAGAAACTACTGTAGAATTTTGACCAACTGATTCGACTTTACTGCGGCGGATCCGCGGCCAAACCCACGCTTGGGCCGCGGATCCGCGGCTGAACAGTCGATTCACTTCGACGAATTTCTCCAGTATTCCTAAAAAACCCTGCACAAATTTTTAAGACATGTAGAATTCATTTTTGACACCATTTAAAAACAACAGAAACTGTCGGGGCAAGAAAATTGTGTTTTTCGATTTTCGATTCGATCGATATTTTAAACGCGTTAGCACAAGTTAGCATAGCAAAATGGTGAGGCTCTGATACCACTGTAAGTCTACGCTAGCGCCCCGGCAGTCTACAGACGCCAAATGCGGAACAAAAAACTTTTAACTGGCGCTATCGTATACTTTAACCCGGATCTGCCATTATTGCTAAACTAACAAACAGTAAAGAGTGTAGAAAGGTTGTACCGAAAGATCCGAATCCTTCGTTCTTCAACCATCATCCCACGCTCCGTTGCGGCTGCTCCGATCTCGTCGATCTCCGATATCCTCGTCGAGGTGGCACCACATCACTGATTCTTTAAACGGGCTCCCGCCTCTGACTCGAGGCAACTCGATCGTCAAGTTTGCTAAAAGAGACGACCAAGAATGATGTAGAGAATGAGTAGATGACTTTGTCTCACTTCGCCCAAAACCGTGGACGATCGGTTAATGAAGTTGCCGTGGGAATTGGGTGATGGAATGAAATGAACTGTGAAATTCCATACACCCGAAATACTATCATAATCTTTTTTAGTGAAACAACAAGTGAAGTGAGGAGGAGAGAGAGGGCCGGCCATTTTATATGATGGAGGGAGGTGACCGTAGGAGCAAGTGGTGACCTTAAGCAAAAAGCTTCTCACTAAATATCCTAAGGAAAACAAGAAGCTTTAATAACAAAGCATGAGTCATTAAACACAATAATGCATAAATGATGACTATTAAACCTAGTCACCATTACAATAAATGCATCCAATTAGAACACAACACCAATTAGCCTAGTCACCTCATCTAGAATCTTCTAGAACACTGACTCATCTCAACCGAAGAAAAGATAAATCCGTCTTTAACCGAATGTTAAAAGACGGCTGATAGAAAACTGAAAACTGGCAACTTCCAAAAGTGATCCTGAAACGAATTTCAGGACAACCCCGAAACTGTATAAATATACCCGCATTTGTATTACGACCGAATACAAATGCAACTGAGACAAAGATATTATACCTACTCAATATAATACTCGGATCCGGCTTAAACCAAAGCCGACCAGTATTATCTGCCCGAAAAATAACACGTGCGTAAACGCACGTGCATTTTCCGAACCCTGCCATAAAACCATACGGCCTCTACAACGTTTCGCCCGAACTTGGGAAACTGTCTGTGGGGGACTCTAATGACTCATCAGTACCCTGGCAGTTGGTTTAACCACAAACCGTCAGCGGCACTAGCTATGCGTAACGGCTGCCCACGGACTGACCTCAAGGGAGGCCGATGAGCGCATTCAAGGGAGGCCGATGAGCGCACTCAAGGGAGGCCGATGAGCGAACTCCTCCGAAAACCCTACTGAGCCTAACAGTGACAATGTATATACAGTCCGGTCCGTTCGTCAATGAGTATCGCATATCTGCCTAGGGGGCTAGTAACGTCAGACCCCCAATAGCAGTATAAGTCATGTCGGAGTGAAGCCCAATAACACCCTGAGATACTACTGGAGTACCTACCAGTAAATCTCCTACCATGGCCATGGATTTGTGTAATGGCTCTCCTAGACACAGCACGATCTCGCCCCCAATACCGGGAGAGACGAATCCCTTGCCGATCCGCTCACGTGCCTCCATATGGCTCGGGACTGTACCCAAAATCTACCTGTTTGCACGACTCCTTTGAGCCGTGGTAGGGTAGAAATCAAAGCACAGTGGGAACTCACACGAGACAAATGACGACCTCAGGTCGATGAACTAACCTGTACACATGTCACCAGGGAACTGCTATCTGACGATAGATATAATACTAACTAGCAGATTCCCGGCGAGTCCTGTCCGGTGTACTCATAACCCAATGAGCACCTGTATACATATTAGGTGATCCAACTGACACCAATGGCTTGTGAGACCGGCCACCGCCTCTCGTCGGGGTCTCGACTGTACACACTAGTCTACTCCGGAGTATCGATGCCCTGTCTCGAAACTCCCACGACTAGGGACCACAATTAAGGATATGCATATAAACTACCCAACTCTCACGTATATGATCGCCATCATACTGTTGGTAGTAAAGCAAGATCCTAAGGGCTCTATCAAAGTGTAACATGCAATCAGTCACCTGAATATGTACACGACTGATAAAGGCAAACCAGATAGCATACTATCATCTCGAGTAAGACTGTGCTACCGGGATAGGTCCTCCGCAATCATTGCAATCACGTACCTGCGATCCAATAATTGACTATGAGGGCACTATCTCCAACACAGACTTATGACAATCATAAGAAAAAATGGAACCAACGTTCCCCAGCTCAATATAATAAGCGAGTTCGGTCAATACATCTATATTATTATCTTGATTAAGGCGTGTCATTGGTCGCCACCTGGAGAGAGAGAGAGAGAGAAGGAAACGCATTAGCGTGCGCTCTTTGCAAGATTAGATTTGTATCTTATCTAATCAGGATGGCTCCCACTATTTTTATCAAATCTTCCTTCAAACCATAAAAGGTAATATTAGCCGGGATTAATTACACCTTACAAGTTCACCAATCGGTCAGCCAGACAGGTATTGGTACTCTGAGGGAGTCTCCCCATGCTTTTGCATGGAACTAATTAAATAATCTCGTTTCCGCAGGGACATAACCCCGTTAACACTTTTCTTAGACACCTACTGGATTAACTAATTGTAAAGTGGAAAACTCTTCCTGGAGTAACTCTTACTCGCAGTGGGTATCGGGATCCAACTATCTCATAGAAGGTATACAATCTCATTGTAAATTTCAACACTTGAAATTCCTAATATCTGTTTTTACCCCTAGCGACTTATGACCTTGGCTATGGTCAACAAATCATAAGCACTAGCCCAGTTCGACCCGTCATTTCGTAACTGAATTAAACCCACCTGTATGAACCTTGGCTAAGGTTAACAAAGCCTTACGACTACCCTAATCCAAACACATCATATGCGGCAGATAAGTACCAATCAGCTACCGTACACTGCGCCTTGACTATGGTCAACAAACGCAGCAAGAATACTAAATAACACTTAACTGAAATGACGGAGGACTACGACTGGTTTTGATGAAAGCCTTTAGCGTAATGAACTTGATATCTTTGTAGCATCTGGTGTTTTGAAAAAGGAGTGGTTTTTGTAGCACTTGCTAGTTTTGCTAAAGAGGTCACTCCCGGTGAAGGGATCTCGGCTCTTTCCTCATTGAATAAGGTGTTGGATATTCATCAAGGAATACCAGTATTCAAAGCAAGAATTAGAGAAGCTATCAAAAACAAAACCGAGTGAGTTGTAGTATTTGCTCGTTTTGCTAAAGAGGTCACTACCGGTGAAGGGATCTCGGCTCTTTCCTCATCGAATGAGGTGCTGGATATTCATCAAGGACTAAAGCTACCTTTTTAAAAATCTTGATTCTACAACAACTTTAGGTTTCTTTTCTTTCTATTAATCTCATTAATGAAGTCCCATCATTTATGTTTGCCTAAACATCACAGATAAGAAATGAAAATAGAACGTACGCTTATGCTATCCGTATTCGCTACGGGGCTCCGTCATGCACCGTTAGGTTACTTAACTAACGGCAGAGCGGGCGCTGGACTAGCGCAGGTGCAAAACATAAGCAACATTTATTATATATATCATATATATATGCATTCATATCACGCAGTTATATGATCACATCACAGAACTCAGCAGTAGATGAAACATATGAAATATTGGATATACTAGGAGGTCCGTGTTTTAAATTCAGCCAGTAATGAAAAACACGGATTCCACAGTCGTGATGAATAGCTAAACCCACATCCATAGACCTCTAAGAGAGCGGCAAGCAACCCTGCCAATTCTAGAGTTAGGAGACCCGGTCTCGACTCCTCGAGATGGTCTCCCACCGGACTCTAGAACCCGGTTACTTATGCTCCCCGCCTTGGGTCTACCATAATGTGGAAAAGTAAATAATATATATCAATGGTAACATCATCCTCAACTCGGAAGTGTCCCAATAAAAGAATATCACATACAATTTTACATGAATGAAAATTAAAAACTCTCATCTCACCTAAAAAACCCCGGCTATTCAATCACGACGATCCAATATAACATATCACAGCAACACATAGTCATCAACGTAAAAAAAATATGCGTATCCCAAATGTCGTTGACATATAGCAACGAGATCGGGGATACCCCACATATTACACTCACGGTCGCAGAAAAGAAATGAAAAACTACAATATTTAGAATCTGCAAATACCTTAGACATCATAAATCAAGAATATCTCATATTTCGAATTTCATGCCTAACATTATAAACCTTACATTTTAGTCTCAAATTGAAAACACTTTTCAATAACTTAGTCGGGTAATTCAACAAGATTCCCGATTACCTGATCGAATGCTCGTGGGGAACTTTAGTAGATGTAACATTTCAGGAAAAAAAATATTATTTTTGGGAATTTAAATAATTAAAATAGTAAATTTTCGGATATTATTAAATATGAGAATTAGTTTTAACGAAAATGTATAATTATATACCGATAATTTGGAAAATATTTGGAAAATTAATAAGAATTATTGATTATGGAATATATTATGTGAATTGAGCATTTATTAGACTATTAAATAATTATTGTATGCGAATTAGTGCTAAACTTGATTAATATTTCGCAAATTATGCACTAATCCTATTTTTGTCCATGACATGCAACATGACATGTTGCAAAAGATTTATCACATTTTCCTTATAGCACCATGTTTCATTTGCACTTATAAATGATTTTTTTATTTTGAAAATGAATAAATGGGAGATATTTTGTGTGGGGGGACAAAGAGGTATGGGGCAAAGAGAGAGAGAGAGAGAGAGAGAGAGAGAGAGAGAGAGAGAGAGAGAGAGTGAGGGGGTGTTTTAACCATGGCTCCTTCATTTTTCTTTCCCATTTGTTATTCTTCATCTTCTTCATCTTATTCTCCTTCTCTTCTCCACCTTACTACCACCCAAAAACCACCTCAAATCTTAGCCAAAACCTTATACCTCTTTACATAAATTATGCTCAAATCCTCACAAAGACCATGGTGTGATCTTGTGGAGATTTTGAAAACTTGGGGCAACTCAAGAAAATTCTTGAGTTGCCAAATGAGGTATAATCCTACACCATTAGTTAGAATCTTGTTTTCCTCATATCTTATAGTTATTTAGAGATTAACAAATGAGGTTTAGTGATCTTGGAAAATTCCAAGTTGAGGTTTAGGTGATTCTATGAATTGAAAAAGTGTAATTGAGGTTTAGTAGTGATCTTAAACCCCTATAATGATCGAAATCCAGACCAAAACTGAGTTAAAACCCCATGACTAGAACTTTGAATTTTCCCGATATCGGATTTGTGGGAAATTTGAGGTGTTACTGGGAATCTGCTATAACCTGGGAAACCTGAAAAATATATAGCGATTACAAAGGCTCGTGCAAGTGACCTATAAGCTACCCCCGAGACCTGAGACCCCCATTCCAACTTTTGGCCCCAGATTTAACCCAATTGGCTGCAATTTGTGGCCTGGGTATGGGCATTTGGGTTCGTGATGGGTTCATAGCTCCATTATCTTGAAATTAGACCAATCCTATATGCTAAATGTCCCAATTTGACATGAGGCAAAATCTGGAGGTGTTTTATTGAGTTTCTGATTTTGTTTTATGACTTTTAATGACTTTGGTTTTGGTATTTGTGTTTTATCTCGGTCGATTGATATTCGTATGTCAATGTCGAGAGTTGTTGGTTATTCTTGCATGCGTAGGCTGTAGGTTCTAACCTATATGCACTTTGCATGTCGTATCGGTTTCGTATTTCGATTCTTGTTTACAATACGACGTGTTTAAAACTGTAGGAACCTCCATGTGGACTTCGGGATGACAGGGAGAGCAAGGCGTCATCGACTTCGGCAAGCGAGGATTAATGCGGGTAGATGTATATCTACGGGGGAAGTCGGGTGGATGGCGTATAGCACCCCTGCAATCGTAGATTTGGATGCGTGTATTTTCTTATATGTTAATAAGAAGTATGGATACTAAGCAAAATAGGGTTTTCTAGAAGACTATAGGTTAGATTAAGCGTACTTGTAAGACGTATTACTCTTAGCCTTTAGTTCCTTAGTCGAGACCCGTAATTTATATTGTTGCACACACACACACACTCACACACACACGCACATGCACTTGGTAATGGTGTGTATATGTATGTATGTGTGTGTGTGTGTGTGTGTGTTCATACACACACGCACGCACACACATACATGTAAGATGAGGATATGGGATGTTGAATGGATATGAGCCGATATGATTGGGCATGATGCCGTGAGGTTATGATATGTGATTGAGTCGAGACACTATATGATACGATATATTAAAGGATCATTGGGTGACATATACAAACATGCGATAACATGCGATTTGATGAAATAATTTATTGTACCAGACCTTAGATCCGTATTACTGATTATGATATTATACGACGATTGATACCGTACGAACTGTATGACATATATGACATTTGACCCAAACCCTCAATCTTAAGGATGCCGTATGACGGGCTAAACCATATGAGATGTAAATATGATGATTGATCCGCACACTTGACTCGAGGATGCCGTACGATAGATATTACCGTATGTGATGTTATGAGGCTGGATCGCTGACCACTAGATATATCGACTCGGAATATACCTAGATTTTCCTTATCACTCTGACTTGGTCCTTAGTTTAGTCTTTTAGTTGTTTAGGTAGATGCTAGAATAGGCTCGACTCATACCTATTTTCAAAAGATAATCTGAGGGACGCTACAGATTTTCAAAAGACACAAATCTTTTCTCAAAAACACCATAGCCCCTACTTTTCTAAAAACAACGATTCGTGCTATTTCCAACACTATCACTGTATGGCTCGTATATAAGTTCATATTTTATAATGTTGCATTTATTGCTTATTTCCTGTCGCTCATTGCATTGCATATATACATGGGTTTTCTTTAACTATTATGATCTTGTCTGTTAGGACACCAGCACCATTACCGATGATGCGTATGTTGCACGTACACTTGCTTGCCGGCTCACACACATCATCATCGGTAATTGCCATGCCACGTACAAATTAGAGAACCTTTACTCCATTCATATAATTTGGCAATCTGTAGAAGTAGTATTGTTTTACATTCATGATCTTAAATGCTAGTGTAGACATTGTATTTCTTACTTAGATGCCACATGCATTTGCATCCATACATTCTAGTTATGCACTGATCATTGGCTTTATGTCTGTATTTATTATCTCATTGTATACTCATAGATTGTGATTCTTTTGGAGATTTTCGTATTCATGTGATTTCTAGATTTGGTGAAGTCGCAAGTGATATTTATAAACTCATAATTTTAATTTTTTAAAATAAAAAATGCGCTTTCTCGTGATATGATGTGTGTGGCGTGAACCATGAGTTTTCTCGGTTCTTGAGCCACTTGTGTACAAATACCAGATTCGAGGAGGGGGATGCACCGTCTGCGGGTACATGGTGGGCTCAGTAAGGTACCCCGGGGAAAGAGGATCGCGTTGAGAAGGTGTTGAGCCCGGCAGGGGAGCACTACTTACCGGTGATTATTGACCCGGCGGTCATCCGTAGGATACCGACCGGAGTTGTGTGAT
Source organism: Agapanthus africanus (assembly GCA_030015575.1). Classification (NCBI taxonomy): domain Eukaryota; kingdom Viridiplantae; phylum Streptophyta; class Magnoliopsida; order Asparagales; family Amaryllidaceae; genus Agapanthus; species Agapanthus africanus. The sequence continues at coordinate 563,164,910 of CM057339.1, forward strand.
TTGACAGATTTGAGGGCTGATATGAGAGATGTCTACCGAGATATTGATGTATATATCGTGTCGATGTTTGACACGGATTTCTTCGGATTTCATTTGATGATACTCCAGTTTTATAATACTAAAATTTTACTAAGATAAGAACACAGTTTTCTCATACAGATATATTCAGATTTCATGTTGATCCTTCATTCATGATGTATTCATACATCATATATATGACATGTTATTATTTTATGACACTGACATGAGTACATGGTATTACACTTATGCACATGCTTATAATGTTACCCTTGTTATTACCCGGTGTCTATATATATTGTTGTTATCTATTGTATGACCTAGGAGATAGTCATATATTCGGTTTCTACTCGGTGATGTCTTCTACTCATGAGTTGGCAACTCACCCCCATTGTGCCACAGTTTCTTGCAGATTTGGCCATACAGGTTCCGTAGCGGCTTGCTGGCACGCTACCTTATTTGGGGTGATTGTAATTGATAGGTGAGATACCTTTCCATCGTGACCACCGTTGCACTTGTACTTTTTATTTCTGTTGTATCTAGTTAAAAGCTCCATCAACCAGACTTGTATATTTAGTATACTTAGAAGCCAGAGTTTGTATATTCTTTAGGCCTTAAAGTCACGCTCATGTACATATTATTGTTTTCTGGTTTTTCTTGATGATGCCTGTTTTCTTTACATTCTTTCTGAGTTTTGATCCTTGCCTTCGGCGTTGTATATTTGCATTACTTGCGTGGTTGTTTCCTCCATCGGGCGAAGAGCTAGCTCCCACTTGGGGATGCCTTTTATTATATTGCTTGTACTGTTTTTGGGTTAAAATATAACAAGGAGGTGATGCCGAAATTTCAAATGATGAAAATGTTTTCAAATAGCTACAAACATTGTTTTCATATTATATTACCTTTGTATTTAAAGTAGGAACCTGATTTCATTAAACCTTATTTCAAAACTTCACCTCCACTATTTTCCCTAAAAGGTTTAGATTTCTGGGCATTTGGCTTACTTGAATTAGGTTGGGTCTTATAGAGTTCACATGATTCAAGTATCAGTCACGTGCATTTTCCCGGTCATGACAGTAGATGGCCGCACCCCCGATGCCGTCGACGAAGTACACTTAGGTGGAACACCGTGGCCGCGAGCACCTGAGTGGGTTCTTTCGGCAACGGGGTTCTTCTACAGTCACTTTGTCGGGCTAGAGGTGTAGCTATCTAGCAGGGTTATCCGGCGAGTATCTGCGTACTATACGCGATTGCGACGGAGTTTTTGATCTGAATCAAAACTCCGTGGCAATCGATTAACCGAGACTAAAACGCTCGATTTACCGATCATTAACTAGTTTGCACAAACTAATTATTTTGGATTCTAAAAATTGTATCACATACCATCACAATCTATACGGCGCTAAACATTTCGATTGATTTAACAAACACCCACAAATCCCAGAGACCTCAACAACTTGAGCATTACTAAAAACATCCAGAATGTGCCAAATGCTATATTGGAGCAGCACAAGAAAAACGATACCAAAATGCCCCAAATTTGTGGCGGTACCGCGGCCAAACTTGGGGTTAGGCTGCGGTTCCCGGCGGTTTAGAGGAATTAGGTCTTCGAATTTCTCGGGGTTCCATCACATACCCTGCATGATTTTCTGAATATTTTTAATCTCGAAAATTCCAACTTTTGAAAATCGACAGAAACTTGATAAAAATATGGGTTTCGAAATATGATCGAATACTTGAACGTCGTAATGACTTCCTCTAATTTTCTAGCTTGGTTCTGATACCATGAAAGTCTACCCTAACACCACAATGAGGTTTACACGGCATCAAGCAAGCAATTTCAAAAATTTCTTGGTGCTAAGCTAGATTAACTAAGGATCAAACTAAATGATTTGGGTTTAAGCATGATATTACAAAACTTATACTAAGAGAATGAGGCAACAACCTTTGTAGACCGTGTCCTTCTTTTCAAAAGCTCCATGTAGTAGTCTACGCAATTCCACTAGGCTCCACTTGAAGTTGGATCGAGCTTCCTTTGCGATCTTCGTGCCGAAGATGATCCACCCGAAGCTCCGCTAATTCAAGCTACCTCTTCACTAAACTCTTTAGTGAAGGAAACACACTACACTTAATTGCTAATCAAGTGTAGGATGGTAAAGTAGGAGTTTTGTTTGATCACTAGGATTCTCACAATCTCAAGGTTTCACAACACATGTGAGGGATTGAGCTTAGAGGAGGTGAGGAGGAAGATGAAGAGAGCTAGAGAGAAAACCTCAAGAAGTGGCTAAGTGTTGAATGGCTCAAGTCAAGTAAAGAATGAATAAGTGTTGAATGGCTACAAACTTGACCTCACTCATTCAAGCATGGAATAAATTGCAATAATAAATTGCAACAATGCTTGAATAGTGAGTAAAGACTAATAAAATAAATGTAAATGTCATGCCATACCCATACCATAAATATCTCTCCAATTTCAACCTCTTTTTCTATTTTCCTAAAATAGAAAATCCATGACATGCTTCATAATATATATATATATATATCATATATAAATATATTAATATATATATATATAGAAAATAATTAGTGAGCAATAATATTAGTTAATATATAATTATATCAAATATAATATATATCAAATTATTAAATCAACACTTGATTTAATAATTCGGTTATATCACATATAACTGACTAATATCATTTATCAATATATCACATTTTCAAATCAACACTTGATTCAATAATCCGGTTATATTATATATAATCTAACCGATATCAAATAACCGCAAGATTAGAATATGGTATCACATACTCGTATTTAATTAGGCAGGCCCCCGCACACATCAACATATGTGCCCTACTTCATTTCTCTTGAACTAGGAAACTTCTGTGTGGGACTCTAAAGACTCATCAATACGGCAGCAGTAGGTAATGATCACATCAGTTACCCACAAGCCATTAGCGGTACTAGCTGGACGTAACAGCTACCCAGGTATTGAGCGAATAGAAGATCAAAAACAAGCTTGTCCAAACGCCCATGAAGCCTATAAGTAACACTTACCGTACTATCCGTTCTCTTCTTCTGATATGTCGCATATCGAGTCTAGGGGTGGAATCTTCAGACCCCAACAACTTGATAAGTCATGCCGATATATGGCTCATAACGGTTCAAGAAACTACTGATAACTCTTACCAGTAAATCTCATCAGCAGCCCTGGCCAGGGACTTCCTGTTATAGCCAATCGAGCATAGCGCAACATCAACTCCCAATACCGGGAGAGACGAAACCCCTCCTATCGCTCACTACCTCTATGTGACTCAGGACTGTACCCAAAATCCACCTGTTTGCACGACTCCTTTGAGCCGTGGTAGGGAGGAAATCAAAGCACAGTAGGAGCCACACAAGACACTATGACGATCTCGGGTCTACAGACTAACCTGTACCAGTGTTATCAGAGAACTGCTATCTGACGATAGGTATATTACCATCTAGGAGTTCTCGGCGAGTCTTGTTCGGTGTACTCATTCTCTAATGAGCACATGTATACAATCTTTGATCTTAAACACCAATGGTTATGGGATCAACCATCGCCCCTACAGGGTCAAGAAACGTAGACGCTAGTCTTCTCTGGAATATCGATGCCCTGTCTCGATACTCCCTCGACTAGGAACGGTTAAAGGATGTGCTTGTGGACTACTCAAGTCCCAGCAGTAAGATCGGCATCATAGTCCTGGTAGTCAAGCAAACATCCTAAGTGCTTTATCAACATGTATTAGAAAGACAGTACAATAAAACAAGTGTACATGTTAAGATAAAGAGCAACCAGATAGCATACTATCATGTCGAGCAAAAAAGTCATATGTATATTGTTAGCTATATGTATGCCCTAGAGACCATTATTGTACATATGATGTATATTATAGTGGATGCTTGGACATATATAGAGAGGACTTTCTTGCTCGACATGATAGTATGCTATCTGGTTGCACTTTGTCTTAACATGTAGACTTGTATTGTGATATTGTCTTGCTCTCACATGTTGATAAAGCCCTTAGGATGTGTACTTGACTACCAGGACTATGATGGAGATCATACTAGTCCACAAGTACATCTTTTAATTGTTCCTAGCCGAGGGTGTATCGAGACAGGGCATCGATATTCAAGAGTAGACTAGCGTATACGCTTCTTGACCCATATGATAGGCGATGGATGATCCCACATCCATTGGTGTTTGGAATCAAAGATGGTATACGGGTGCTCAGTGGAGACTGGGTACACTGAACTGGACTCGCCGAGAACTCCTAGTTGCTATTATACCTATCGTCAGATAGCAGTTCTCTGGTGACACTGGTACAGGTTAATCTGTAGACCCGAGATCGTCATAGAGTCTTGTGCGATTCCCAGTGTGCTTTGATTTTCATCTTACCACGTTGAAGAGAACGTGAAAAACGATGGTTTTTGGGTACAGTCCCGAGTCACATGGAGGCAATGAGCGATAGGAGGGTATTCGTCTCTCCCGATATTGGTGGTTGATGTTGCGCTGTTCTCGATTGGCTATGACAGGAAGTCCCTGGCCAGGGCTGATACAGAGATTTACTGGTAAGAGTTATCAGTAGTTTCTCCACCCGTTATGAGCATCACATCGGCATGACTTATCGGTTACTGGGGTCTGACGTTTACCACCCCTAGACTAGATATGCGACAAAGAAGACGAAGAGACCGGACTGTACGGCAGTGTTACTGACAGGCTTTGCGGGAGTTTAGACAATCTTGCTTGTTGAACTTTTAATCGCTCAATACCCGGGTAGCCATTACATCTAGTTAGTACCGCTGACGGCTTGTGGGTGACTGATATGATCATCACCTACTGCCGGCGTATTGACGAGTCTTTAGAGTACTACTAAGAGGTTTCCTGGCTCAGGCGAAACGAAGTAGGAGCACATATGTGATATGTGCAGGACTGATATTAATACATGTATGTAATACTGTATTCTATTCTTGAGATATGTGATATCGGTCGGTTATATATGATATAGCCGGGTTATCGAATCAAGTGTTGATTCTATAAGTAGATACATATGATATTATTCGGTTATATGTGATATAGCCGGATTATTGAATCAAGTGTTGATTTAATAATTTAATATAAAATTATATGTTTGATATACTAATTTACATTAACTAAAATTAGCTCGCTTGTGCATTTTTTCTCTCATATATGCACACTTAATATACATGTGATATATATTAATTGTGTTTTTTTTGTGTCATGCTTGATTATACATGCAAAATGAGTGTATGAGACTCACACCATGCTTATGATAATGAGGGGTTTATTTATTTAATCTAAATCAAATAATTAGTTGGAAATTAAGCAAATGGTTGAAGCTTGTGGAAGCTTGTGGAACCATTGACTTAGTCCATTAATTTTGTTTTGCCTTAGATATTTATTAACCTAACCATTATCTAAAACCATGGTTATGTCTTTATATGAGTTATATGAGATATTTCTCACCCATGGTTTCCATAACATTTTCTCTTCATCTTCTTCTTCATCAAGAGTTAGCTCTCTAGGTTTTTGAGAGGTGAAGAAAAATAGTAAGAAAATTAATTCAAAAGTGAGCAAAAATCATACTTCATCATTCTCTACTAGGCTAGCCATTTAATGTAGGGTGTTATCTTGACTAATCCCTAATTAGTGAAGAGGTAGCTTGGGTTGGTGTCTCCTCGACGTAGACCATCTTCGGCCTCGAAGACTTCGTGCAAGCTTGTTCCTTTCATCTTGTGGAGCCATTCTGGAGTCCGAAAGATCACTACTTGGAGCGAAGGGACTACTACACGGAGCTATTGAAGTGAAGGAACGGTCTACAAAGGTTGTATTCTATGTTCACTTAGATGTCAAGTTGTTTACATGCATGTATTGTCTAATTCTCTAGTTAAGATTCTAAGATTAGGGTTGTTTAGCATGGCAGATTTTTGAAAATGGCATGGTCGATGCCCCCCGAAACCTTGCTGTCGTGCTAGGCAATCCTACAGTGATATCAGAGCCAAGCTAGAGAATTAGACGATTTTTGTAGAATTACGAAACCGAAACAACTCCGAAATAAACGAAACATAATCCTAGTTTCTGTCAAATTTTTAAAAGCCTTTAAAATTTTTTTAAGCAGTTGCGGAATGTTACATATGACGTAATATGAACACCACAGAAACTTGAGCCCTCCTCGCCGGATTTTGGCCGGCCACATGCACTTAAAAACCGGCCCCACCTGTTTTTTAGTAGGCTTCTGGCTTCAATTTTATGTGGTGTTCCAGTCTCTGGGTTTTGGTGTTTCAGGTGTTCCTTGTTTTTACTGAAATTGAATGTGATGTTATTTTTCTGTAAAGGAAGTTCGGAGTGTTTCGTAGTCGTAATTCTAACATCATTTCGGGTATTTTAGACGACGTTAAAAAGTTCGAACGAATATCAATAACCTATTTTCTCCCTCGCTGGAAATTTTCCAAAAGTTGGAACATTAGAAGTTAAAGTTATTCAAAAATCATGAAAGTGATTCTATGGACCCTTTAGAAGAACGAAACCCTAACTCGATTCTATGACTGTCGGAACTGCCGCCAAACCCTTAGGTTTGCAGTAGTTCCGCGGCGCCATAGGTGAGGCAAGGGTTGGCCCTTCTACGGTTGGTCCATAGGTATTGTGGCTTGTTCTGAGTAATTTTTTAATAGTGCTCAAGTGTTGAGCTCTTTGGGAAATTTTGGGTGTTAGTTGATTCGATCGGATTGTTTAACATCGTCTAGTTATCTATGGAATGTGATAAAATATTTAGAATCTACACTAATTAGTTTTGTGAAAATTTATCAGTTGCTTGTCAATTTAACATTTCGGTCTCGGAGGGAATCGGGAATCTTGTTGAAGTACCCGATTTCTTTTGAAAAGGTGTTTTCATGAGTGGGACCCAAATGTAAGGTTTACAATGTTAGGCATGAAATCCAAAGTATGTGATATTCCGGGTTTATGATGTCTAAGGGCTATGTCGATTCCAAATGTTGTAATTTGACATTTTCTTTTCTGCGACCGTAAGTGTAATATGTGGTGTATCGCCGGTTTCGTTGCTATATGTCAACGACAATTGGGATACGCAAATTTACTTACGTTGATGACATACGATGTTATGTGTTGCTGGGATATATTATATTAGATCGTCGTGTTTTGAATAGCCGGGTTTTTTTTGCGTGAGATGAGAGTTTTCCATTTTCATTCATGTAAATTTTTTTATGTGATATTCTTTTATTGGGGAACTTCCGGGTTGATGATGATGTCACCCTTTTTGTATATTATTTACTTTTCCGTATTAGGATAGACCCAAGGCGGGGAGCACAAGTAATCGGGTTCTAGAGTCCAGTAGGAGACCATCTCGAGGAGTCGAGACCGGGTCACCTAACTCTAAAATTGGTAGGGTTGCTTGCCGCTCTCATAGGGGTCTAGGGATGTGGGTTTTGTTATTCATTGCGACCGTGGAATCCGTGTTTTTTACAGGCTAAATATAAAACACGGATCTCCTAGTATATCAATTATTTCATATGTTGACTTCTGCTGCTAATATTCTGTGTTGTGATCACTTTATATGCTTGAAACGAATGCTTTATTATTATATATATGATATATAATAAATTTTGCTTATATTTTGCACCCGCGCTAGTCCCGTCCCGCTATGTCGTTACTTAAGTAAGCTAACGGTGCATAACGGGACACTGTGGCTAATGCGGATGGCATAAGTGTTAGTTATATGTATGCCCTCGAGGCCATTATTGTACATGTGATTTATATTATAGTGGATGCTTGGATATATATAGAGAGAAATTTTTTGCTCGACATGATAGTATGCTACCTGGTTGATCTTTGTCTTAACATGTGGACTTGTATAAGTGATGTTGTCTAGCTCTCACATGTTGATAAAGCCCTTAAGATGTGTACTTGACTACCAGGACTATGATGGAGATCATATTAGTGGGGCCAAGGGTAGTCCACAAGTACATCTTATAATTGATCCTAGTCGAGGGTGTATCGAGACATGGCATCGATATTCCAGAGTAGACTAGTGTATATGCATCTTGACCCATATGATGGGCGATGGATGATCCCACATCCATTGGTGTTTGACATCAAAGATGGTATACGGGTGCTCAGTGGTGACTAGGTACATTGAACGGACTCGCCGAGAACTCCTAGCTGGTATTATACCTATCGTCTGATAGCAGTTCTCTGGTGACACTGGTACAGGTTAGTCTGTAGACCCGAGATCGTCATAGAGTCTTGTGTGATTCCTACTGTGCTTTGATTTCCACCTTACCATGTTCAAGAGAACATGTAAAACGGTGGATTTTGGGTTCAGTCCCGAATCACATGGAGGCAATGAGCAATAGGAGGGGATTTGTCTCTCCCGGTATTGGGGGTTGATGTTGCGCTGTGCTTGATTGGCCATAACGAAAAGTCCCTGACCAGGGATGCTACGGAGATTTACTCATATGTGTTATCGGTAGTTTCTTGACCCGTTATGAGCCTTAAATCGGCACTACTTATTGGTTACTAGGGTCTGATGTTTACCATCCTTAGACTAGATATGCGACATATTGGACGAAGAGACCGGACTGTAAGGTAGTGTTACTGACAGGCTTTTTCAGGAGTAAGAGAAGGCTTACTTGTTTATCTTCTGATCGCTCAATGCCCGGGTTGCCGTTATGTCCAACTAGTACCGCTGATGGCTTGTGGGTGCTTAATGTGATCATCACCTAGTGACGGCGTATAGACGAGTCTTTAGAGTCCTACACAGAGGTTTTACTGGCTCGGGCAAAATGAAGTAGGAGCATATATGTGATATGTGCGGGACCGAGATTAATACGAGTATGAGATACCATATTCTATTCTCACGATATAAGGTATCGATCAGTTATATGAGATATAGATGGGTTATCGAATCAAATGTTGATTCGATAAGTCGATACTGTATCGGTCGGTTATGTGAGATATATAATCGGGTTATCGAATCAAGTGTTGATTCGATAAGTTGATACAAATAATATTAGTCGATCATATGAGATATAACCGGATTATTAAATCATGTTTTGATTTAATTATTTAATGTATAATTATATATTCGATATATTAATTTACATTAAGTAATAGTAGCTCACTTAAGTATTTCATTTTCTCACATGTGCACACTTAATATATATGTCATATATATTAATTGTTTTTTCTTTTGTGCATGCTTGATGCCACATGCAACATGGGTGTATGAGACTTACACCATGCCAATGATAATGAAGGGTTTATTTATTTAGAGTAAATCAATTATTAGTTGGAAATTGGTCACAAGGCATGAAGCTTGGAGATCCATTAACTTAGTCCACTAGTTTTGTCTTACACTTGATATTTATTAACCCAACCATTATCTAAACCCATGCTTAAGTCTTTACATGAATTATATGAGATATTTCTCACCCATGGTTGACATTCACTCTTTCATCTATTATTTGCTTCTTCTTCCTCTTCACATGAGAGAGCTCTCTAGGTTTATGAGAGGTGAGGAAAATTAGTGAGAAAAATAATTCTAAAGTAAGCAAAAATCCTACTTCATTATGCTATACTAGATTAGAAATTTAGTTTATGGTGTTAGCTTCACTAATCCCACATCAGTGAAGAGGTAGCTTGGGTTAGTGTCTCCTCGACGTAGATCATCTTCGGCCTCGAAGACTTCGTGCAAGCTCGTTGCTTTCTTCTTATGGAGCCACTCTAGAGTCCGCAAGATCAGTACTTGGAACGAAGGGACTACTACAAGGAGCTATTGAAGTGAAGGACCGGTCTACAAAGGTTGTATTCCTAGATCACCTAATTGTAAAGTAGTTTACACATTGTATTGTCTAAATCTTTAGTTAAGATTCTAGGGTTAGGATTGTTTTGTACAGCAATTTTTTGAAAATGGTATGGACGATACCTCCCGAAACCTTGTTGTCGTGCCAAGCAATTCTACAGTGGTATCAGAGCCAAGCTAGTGATTTAGACGATGTATGTAGAATTACGAAATCGAAACATCTCCGAAACACTGGAAACTAAAAACCCAGTTTCTGTCAATTTTTAAAGTCATCGAATTTGTTTTAGCAACTGCAGAATGTTATATGAGATGTAACATGAACACTGAACAAATACGAACTTAATTGGGAGGATTTGACCCGAGCAGATCCCCCTAAAAACCGAGCAGGCCGACCATTTGATGAGTTCTGGAGTTCGTATTTGTCTGGTATTCTGGTCTCTGGCTTTTGGTGTTTCCGGTGTTACTTGTTTTTGCTAAATTTGCATGTGATGTTATCTTTTTGCAAAGGCAATTCGGAGTGTTTCGTAGTCGTAATTCTATCTATATTTTGGGTTATTTAGACGGTGTTAAAAAGTTCGAACGGATATCAAATACCCACTTTAACCCTCGACGGAAAATTTTCCAAGAGTTAGATTTTTTCCGAGTTAAAGAACATTCAAAAATCATGCAAGTAATGCGGTGGACCATCTAGAATAACAAAACCCTAACTCAATTCTATGACCGTAAGAACTGCCGCCAAAACCTAGGGTTTGCGGTTGTTCTGCGGCGCCATAGGTGAGGCAAGGGTTGACTCTTCTACGGTTGGCCCATAGGTACTGTGGCATGTGATGGGTATTTTTAAACTGTGCTCAAGTGTTGAGCTTTTTTGGAAATTTTAGGTGTTTGTTGATTCGATCGGAATGTTTAACATCGTCTAGCGATTTGTGGAATGTGATACAATACGTGGAATTCATATAGTTAGGCATGAAATTCGAAGTATGTGATATTTCGGGTATATGATGTCTACGATGATTGTGGATTCCAAATGTTGTAGTTTGACATTTTCTTTTCTGCGACCGTAAGTGTAACATGTGGTGTATCACCGTTTTCGTTGCTATATATTAATGACAATTGTGATACACATATTTACTGACGTTGATGACATGTGATGTTATGTGTTGTTGGGATATGTTATATTGGATCGTCGTGTTTTGAATAGCCGGGGGTTTTATGTGAGATGAGAGTTTTTATTTTCATTCATGTAATATTTATTGTATGTAATATTCTTTTATTGGGGCACTTCCGGGTTGAGGATGATGTCACCATTGTTGTATATTATTTACTTTTCCATATTAGGATAGACCCAAGGAGGGGAGCACAAGCAACCGGGTTCTAGAGTCCAGTGGAAGACCATCTCGAGGAGTCAAGTCCCGCCCCGCTATGCCGTTAGTTAAGTAACCTAACGGTATATAACGGGACACTGTGGCGAATGCGGATGGCATAAGCATACGTTGTATTTTCGTTTCTTCTATGATGCTTAGGAAGCATAAATGATGGGAATTCATTAATGAGATTAATGAAAAGAAAAGAAGTTAGTGTATATGCCCTAGAGACCATTACTGTATCATACTAGTTTGTATATTACTTGATGGAAGCTTGGGATATTCACCTTGTATAGACAATCTTGCTCAAAATAGTAGTATGCTACTTGGTTTGTTTCTACTTTAATGTGTACATGTGTTTCTTATAGCATATCTCCTTTACACATTAGTGGAGCCCTTAGGATCTTTGCTTGATTACCAGCGTTGTGATGGCAGTCACACTCGTGGGGGCTGTGTAATCCACAAGCACGTCCTTATGCAGGTCCCTAGTCATAGGACTATCGAGACAGGACATCGATACTCCGGAGTAGACTAGCGTATGCACTTCTTATCCCAACTTGGGAGACGGTCTGTCCCATAGCCGTCAGTACGTCGTACTTGAGATAGTATGCGTGTGCTCGTTAGGTTACGAGTACACTGGAGAGGACTCGTCGGGAACAGTTGGTTGGTATTATACCTATCGTCAGTTATCAGTTCCCAGGTGACATGAGTACAGCTGAGTCCGTCGACTTGATACTGTCACTTCGCCTCGAGTGTGTTCCCACTGTTCTTAGATTGCTACCCTACCACGGCTCAAAGGAGTCATGCAAACAAGTAGAAGTTGGGTGCAGTCCCGAAGCACTTGGAGGCAGTGACGGTTAGACAGGATTCGTCTCTCCCGGTATTGGAGGTTGATATCGCGCTGCGTCTAGGAGAATCATTATACAAAGTCCCTGGCCAGGGCAAGCGAGATAGACTGGTAGGTTTCCAGTGTTATCTCAGGGTGTTCTGGGCTACACTCCGACACGACTTGTACCGCTATTAGGGGACTGACGTTTACCGCCCCCATAGGCCCGCCATGCGATACTCTTAGACAAACAGACCAGACTGTACGGAGACTGTCACATTCAGGCTCAGTAGGAGTTCAGATGGGTTTATCTAGTCAGCCTTCTTATCGGCATCTACCTGGGGACCGTTACGTACAGCTAGTGCCGCTTGCGGTCTGTGGTTAAACCCACTGCCAGCGTAGTGTCGAGTCTTTAGAGTCCCACACAGAGGGTTATTCGCCTTTAGGCAAAACGAGTAGAGGTCGCATGGTTTTACGACGGGGTTCGTTCACATCCGCGCACTTGTGCACGTTTGGTGTCCGGACAGCTTATACTAGCGGGCTTTGGTTTAAGCCAGATCCTAGTATATGTTTTGGGATTAGTTTTATCTCTTTGTATTCGTGTTCCTCGGAACACGAATACGGGTATGTATGCACAGTTGACTAAGGCAGAGGCAGAGGACTTTCATTAAGGTTGATGACCATTGTCTTTCTCTTAACCCTAATGTTTATGTGTGAAATATGATTATTAATATTAGTTAATTATAATTGTGTTATGGTTAGGGTTGTTGACCATTTGACCATGATTGACTTGTTGACCTATGTTGACATATTGACCATCATCATTTCATATGAAAGATGCTCTTTGATTCTTGCAAAAGTAATTAATGTGAAATGATAATGGTCATTTCAAGTTAACCATCACAATTATCTTTAATTAGCTAATTTTTTAATTATCATAATTCACACATATATGTGAGAAGGTTGTCATTATCTTCTCATTCTCTCATTCTCATTCTCTCTCATCCTCTTCCTCTCTCTCAAAGCTCTCCCCTCTCATGAGTCATGAGAACCATTGAGCTTGAGATAAAACCTTCAAAAATACTCTCTACTCTTTCTAAGGTTCTAGGTTTAGCACACCAAGCACCTTAGTTACTTCTAGTTTGAGGTAGGAGCCAAAGGTAAAGGCCCTCGGGTGGATCTTTCTTCGGCAAGAGAAAGCGACGAGGACAACCCGTTCATCCCACTCCAAGGAGCAAGAAGAGAAGGACTTCAAGACTTAGGTAACCCCTTAAACGAGTAACTAACTCTTTTAGCTTGGTAGTTAGTTTATGTTTAGCAAAGATCCTCATTTAGTATAGTCCATGTTGCCTAGTGTTGTAAAAATCCGTTTTTTCATAATTTTTCCGCCTCCCCGTAAGCACCGGGGTGGGCAACGTGGACTTACAGTGGTATCAGAGCCTAGCTAAACACAAACTAGCAAGTTAGCAAAGTATCTAGAACTTCGATCGGACAAAAAAACGCAAAACACCCCGTAAAATTCAACTTTCTGCCGATTTTTATTTCTGTTCAAAAAATAATAAATCGTGTACTAAAAATCGGCTCAGGCTTTTTATAGAACAGGCAAGAAAAATGATCCAGTGTGTCGACCAACTCACCGCGGTTCCGCGGCACGAGCTTGCTCCTGCCGCGGATCCGCGGCCGAGTTGACTCGGCCGTGGATCGTTTCTCCTGCAGTTTTCTTCTGCTGGTGTTTTGTGATTTTTAAGATGGTTTCTTTCTTCCCAGAATTTCCAGAGAACAAGTTAGTTTTTGGGGTGGTCACAAATACGTATTTTGATCGAACTTCTTTACACTTTGACTAATGGGTTATATCTGTGATGTGTTATTTGTGTTGAACGTCTGCTAATCTCTATACGTCGATTAGTGGGGGTTATACATATCTGTGATCTGTAATGTTGATGGTTTGTGTATATGAATTCGTTGGATTGTCGCGGATGAATAGCCAGGGGGTTGTGAGATGAGAGTTTTCTTATTCTTTCAATTCATGTAATATGTAAATTGATGTAATATTATTTGTATGGCCGCACAACCGGGTTGGGGTTGTAGCCGTCATTGTATAATTTCTTTTACTGTTTTTGCTCCTAGGATAGACCCAAGGTAGGGTGTACAAACTACCGGGTATCTCGAAGTGTCGAGTGGCCTACTCACGGTGTTGAGGGAGGTTGCTTCGCTTCGGATACTTGGCGGGTAGTTTGTCGCACCCATTGGGGTCTAGGGTGGGGTTTGGCTATTCATCGCGACCGTGTAATCCGCTCTTCGTTACAGGCTCGTACGAAATGCGGATTCCTACTATATCCATTGTGTTCATCTTTGATCTGGAATGGCTATCATTGCATGTGACGAATGTATATATCTATATATGATATCTATTTAGGCGTTGCTTATGTTTTGCATCCGCGCTAGTCCAGCCCCCGCTCTGTCGTTAGTTAAGTAACCTAACGGGTGATGACGGGACCCCGTGGCGAATGCGGATGGCATAAGCGTACGTCATATTTTCGTTGTTTTCTGCAATGGTAAGTTTAATTGATGGGACGCATTAAAATTAATGCAAGAAAAATAAACCAAGTAAAAGTCGTTGGAACACTTTCAAAACCACTCGGTTCTTTTCAAAACCAACTTTTAAATGCGGAGCTTGAACCACTCCTTTTGAAAGCTATCTCGTTCCTTCGATTATATCAAGTTCACTACGTTCACGGTTTCGCCAAAACCATTTGTAGCCCTCCGTCGTTTCACATGGATGGTCAATAAGTATTCAAGCTATGTTTGTTGGCCAAAGTCAAGGCATAGTAATTGGTAGCTATTAGGTATTCATGTGCAGCATAGATAGATGTGTTGGTTTGGGACAGTCGTGCTACCTTGTTGGCCAAAGTCAAGGGTATGTGCGGGTGGGTTCAAATTAACCAGGAGAATGACGGGTATAACTTGACATGTGACTTATGATTTGTTGGACAAAGTCAAGGTCATAAGAGCATGGGGCAAAAATCCACATCGGGAGTTTCAAAAGAAACTGAAACTTGCTAGCGGTGCATACCATTTGGAGTGTGATGATTCTGGTAGGATTCCTTCAGTTTTGTCACGCGATGATATTTGGATCCCGATCCTACTGTGAGTATATGCTACTCCTCCGGAACTTTCTCACTTAACGATCAATGCTATAAACCAAGTAGGTGTCTAGAAAGGTGTTAGCGGAGCTACGCCCACAGGGAAAAGAGGTTATTTAACTAAGGAACTTCGCGAAAGCGTTGGAAAACCTCCCTCGAAGTAACGACACTGGCCTGGCTGAATGGTTAAGCAAGAATTGTACGGTGAGATTGATCCCGACAAATTCTTCCTTTATGGTTTGAGGAGGGATTCGAGAGACAGTGGGAGACATCCTGTTTAGACAAATTAAAAACTGCTCTAAACTTGCAAGAGAATCATGCTAAAGTGTTTCTTCTCTCTCTCCTAATTGCAGCGACCAAATATCATGACTGGACATATGTTACTACTAGATAAAAACATACTGACAGGGCCAAACTATAAAGATTGGCTCAGGAATGTCAAAATGGCAATCACTTATGACAAGTTGGGGTATCTTCTTACCACCAAAGCTCCCCCTATTCCAGGTCCCAAAACCAGCGTCGTGGATAGGGAAATCCGTAAGACCTGGAAAATCGACTGCGCGAAGGACAAGTGCCTCGTGCTTGCCTCTATGGACAATGAACATCAGAGGAGGCACGAGAATATGGACCTTGAATCCATATTTCTCCATACAAAAGAACTGTATGGAGAGCAATCCCGTATCGCCCGATACGAAGTCTCGAAAAAGCAGTTTTCGGCGAGATTGGCCGTCGGATCATCGGTAGCGGAACACGTGCTTAAGATGATTGGCTACATAGAGGAGCTTGCGGACCTTGGGACCACGTTTGAGAACGAGCTCTATACGGACTTGATTCTCCAGTCCCTTCCTTCCACTTACGCCCAGTTTATCCTGAACTTCAACTTGCAAGAAAAGGAAGTTGAACTTTCAGAACTCCTCAACATGCTCAGGAGTGCAGAGGGCACCCTACAGAAAGGTAGGGAAACATCCACTTTGTTTGTAGGAGGATCTTCCTCTTCTTGGTCCAAGGCGAAAGCCAAGGGAAAGAAGAAGAAAACCCCCGCCAAACCAATGGGCGGTGTTAGTAAAGTGGATATGAAGGGAAAGGCAAAAGCAACAAAGGTAGCGGGAAAGCTTGTGCTGAAGGAAGAATGCTTTTACTGTCACAAGAGTGGACAGTGGAAGAAAGATTGCAGGGCTTGGAAGGCCAGAAACCAGGATCTGAAGCAAGTTGCGGCTTCAGCTTCAGGTGTGTATGTTATTGAAAACTGTCTATCAATAAACTCTACTTCCTGGGTATTGGATACCGGGTCAGGATCTCATATCTGTAATTCTTTGCAGGCATTGAGAAAGCATAGGTTTTTGAAGGCAGGTGATATGACCCTCAAAGTTGCAAACGCAGCTAGCATGGATGCTGAGGCCGTGGGGGACTATCACCTGGGAATGTCAGATGAACATGTTTTGGTTTTACGTAATTGTTATTTTGTACCCAATGCAACCTGTAATATCATTTCTGTATCTTTGATATCTAAAGAAGGTTATGAATTTGCATTTGTAAGTAATGTTGTAAACATTCACCTTAATCAAGTTCTGATTGGGTCAGGTACATTAAGCAATGGTATATACATATTAAACCAACCACAGATTTTCAATGTCCAGAATACACACAAAAGAAAGTCTCCGGAAACAGATCAGGCTTTCTTATGGCATTGTAGACTGGGTCATATCAATGAGAGAAGTTTGACGAAGTTACATACAGAAAGATACTTGGATTCGTTTGAATATCAATCATATGCAACTTGTCAATCCTGTCTCAAAGGAAAGATGACAAAGACTCCGTTCACTGGACACGGAGTAAGATCGAGCGAGCTCTTGGGACTCGTACACAGCGACGTGTGCGGCCCAATGTCTACGCATGCACGAAGCGGTTATTCTTACTTCATTAATTTTACGGATGACTTTTCAAGGTACAGATATGACTTCTTAATGAAACATAAATCCGAAGCCTTTGGAAAATTCCAGGAATATAAGAATGAAGTAGAAAAACAAACAGGCAAAAGTATCAAGACACTGAGATATGATCGAGGTGGTGAATACTTGAGTGCCGAGTTCCTGGATTACCTAAAAGGGAATGGAATTCTCTCTCAGCTTACTCCTCCATACACTCCGCAACATAACGGTGTATCGGAGAGACGGAACCAAACACTATTGGATATGGTACGGTCCATGATGAGTAACGCTGAGTTACCGCGATCATTCTGGGGATATGCACTAGAATCAGCTGCATACCTTTTGAACCGAGTTCCAACTAAGACTGTGCCTACTAAACCATATCAGATGTGGTGTGGGAAGAAACCATATCTTAATCACATTAAGACATGGGGATGTCCAGCTTTTGTCAAAAAACAGCATGCGGACAAACTCGAGGCACGCTCAGTACAGTGTAAGTTTATGGGATATCCAAAGAACTCTAAGGGGTATTTCTTCTATTGCAAAGAGAAACAAAAGGTTTTTGTTTCTCGTCATCCCCACTTCTTGGAAACTGAGTTTTTGGAAAATCAGATAAGTGGGAGCGCAATAGAACTGAAAGAAATTCCAGAACCACGAGCTATTACTGAAAGCTTAGTAGAACCAGAGGGTTCGAAAGATCAGGAAATTCTTGCGCCGCTCCGCAGAAGTAGTAGGCAGTCTCATCCGTCCGAGAGATACTACGGTTTTCTCATAGACGGGGATAGAGAGGATTGCATCATTGATAGTGATGAGCCGACTAGCTTCCAGCAGGCCATTCAGAGCGTTGATTCAGTAAAATGGATGGATGCAATGCGGACCGAAATGGAGTCCATGTACACCAACAAAGTATGGACGTTGGACGTTGCTCCAGATGGGGTAAAACCCGTAGGATGCAAGTGGATCTTCAAAAGGAAGATTGGTGTAGATGGACAGGTTGAGACCTATAAGGCTAGACTTATTGCAAAGGGTTTTCGTCAAAGACCTGGTTTGGACTATGACGAAACCTTTTCTCCAGTGGCTATGCTGAAATCCATTCGGATCCTTTTTGCCATTGCAGCCTTCCACGATTATGAAATTTGGCAGATGGACGTAAAGACCGCTTTTCTAAATGGAAATTTAGAGGAGTGTGTCTATATGGACCAGCCAGAGGGTTTCATTCAGAGTCGGAGCAGCGGAAAGGTGTGCAAGTTGCTTAAGTCCATCTATGGACTAAAGCAGGAATCACGGAGTTGGAACATCTTTTTTGATGAGACGGTCAAAGAATTTGGCTTTATCAAAAATCCAGATGAACCATGCATCTATAGTATATTTGTAGCAAGAACTGTAGTATTCCACGTTTTATACGTGGATGACATTCTCTTGATAGGAAATGACATTCCTATGCTACAATCTGTCAAAGGGTTCCTGTCACACAGGTTCTCCATGAAAGCCCTGGGTGATGCCTTTTACATTCTGGGGATCCGGATCTATCGTGACAGATCCAAGAGGATATTAGGACTTTCACAGTCCAGGTACATGACACCATACTGAAAATATTCAGTATGGAAGATTCCAAGCGCGGTAATCTACCGGCTTGTCACGGGATCACCCTCTCCAAAGAGATGTCTCCCAAGACTGATTTGGAAAGGGATCGCATGTCTATTATACCCTACGCTTCTGTGGTAGGCTCTATAATGTATGCGATGTTGTAAACCAGACCGGATGTAGGTTATGCACTGAGTGTGGTAAGCCGGTATCGGTCAAACCCTGGGGAGAAACACTGGATAGCGGTAAAGAACATTCTCAAGTACCTGAGAAGGACTAAGGAGATGTTCTTGGTGTATAGCGGAAAAGACCACCAGATCGAGGCCTTTGCTGACTCCAGCTTCCAGAGTGACAAGGATGATTCCAAGTCCATGTCGGGTTATGTCTTTACCCTCAATGGAGGGGCGGTGTGTTGGAAGAGTTCCAAACAGGAAACCGTTGCTGACTCGATGATAGAAGCGGAATATATCGCTGCTGCTGATGCCGCAAAAGAAGCCGTCTGGATAAGGAAGTTCTTGACAGAACTTCAGGTGGTTCCGTCCATTGTTGATCCAATACCTCTGTATTGCGACAACAACGGGGCTATAGCTTTAGCAAAGGAACCCAGGTCCCATCAGAAGTCTAGACACATCTTGTGGCGGTATCACCTGATCAGGGAGATCGTGGGTCTCCAGGAGATCGAGGTTCGGAGAGTTTCTACGGAAGATAACACTGCTGATCCATTCACGAAGGCCTTACCCCAAACACAGTTCGAGCGGCTGATCGAGATGATATGTCTTCGATACGCCAGTATATGGCCTTAGTGCAAGTGGGAGATTGTTAGTGTATATGCCCTAGAGGCCATTACTGTATCATACTAGTTTGTATATTACTTGATGGAAGCTTGGGATATTCACCTTGTATAGACAATCTTGCTCAAAATAGTAGTATGCTACTTGGTTTGTTTCTACTTTAATGTGTACATGTGTTTCTTATAGCATATCGCCTTTACACATTAGTGGAGCCCTTAGGATCTTTGCTTGATTACTAGCGTTGTGATGGCAGTCACACTCGTGGGGGCTGGGTAATCCACAAGCACATCCTTATGCAGGTTCCTAGTCGTAGGACTATCGAGACAGGGCATTGATACTCCAGAGAAGACTAGCGTATGCGCTTCTCATCCCAGCTTGGGAGACGGTCTATCCCACAGCCATCAGTACGTCGTACTTGAGATAGTATGCGGGTGCTCGTTAGGTTACGAGTACACTGGACAGGACTCGTCGGGAACTGTTGGTTGGTATTATACCTATCGTCAGTTATCAGTTCCCAGGTGACATGAGTACAGCTTAGTCCGTTGACTTGTCACTGTCACTTCGCCTCGAGTGTGTTCCTACTGTTCTTAGATTGCTACCCTACCACGGCTCAAAGGAGTCGTGCAAACAGGTAGCAGTTGGGTGTAGACCCGAAGCACTTGGAGGCGTTGACGGTTAGACAAGATTCGTCTCTCTCGGTATTGGTGGTTGATATCGCGCTGTGTCAAGGAAAGCCATTACACAAAGTCCTTGGCCAGGGCAAGTGAGATAGACTGGTAGGTTTCCAGTGTTATCTCAGGGTGTTCTGGGCTACACTCCGACATGACTTGTACCGCTATTAGGGGACTGACGTTTACCGCCCCCCTAGGCCCGCCATGCGATACTCTTAGACGAACAGACCGGACTGTACGGAGACTGTCACATTCATGCTCAGTAGGAGTTCAGATGGGTTTATCTCGTCAGTCTTCTTATCAGCATCTACCTGGGGACCGTTATGTACAGCTAATGCCGCTTGCGGTCTGTGGTTAAACCCACTGCCAGCATAGTGTCGAGTCTTTAGAGTCCCATACAGAGGGTTATTCGCCTTTAGGCAAAACGAGTAGAGGTCGCGCGGTTTTGCGACGGGGTTCGTTCACATCCGCGCACTTGTGCACGTTTGGTGTCCGGACAGCTTAAACTAGCGGGCTTTGGTTTAAGCCAGATCCTATTATATGTTTTGGGATTGGTTTTATCTCTTTGTATTCGTGTTCCTCGGAACACGGATACGGGTGTGTATGCACATTTGACTGAGGCAGAGGCAGAGGACTTTCATTAGGGTTGATGACCATTGTCTTTCTCTTAACCCTAATGTTTATGTGTGAAATATGATTATTAATATTAGTTAATTATAATTGTGTTATGGTTAGGGTTGTTGACCATTTGACCATGGTTGACTTATTGACCTATGTTGACATATTGACCATCATCATTTAATATGAAAGATGCTCTTTGATTCTTGCAAAAGTAATTAACGTGAAATGATAATGGTCATTTCAAGTTAACCATCACAATTATCTTTAGCTAATTTTTTAATTATCATAATTCACACATATATGTGAGAAGGTTGTCATTATCTTCTCATTCTATCATTCTCATTCTCTCTCATCCTCTTCCTCTCTCTCAAAGCTCTCCCCTCTCATGAGTTGAGAACCATTGAGCTTGAGATAAAACCTTCAAAAATACTCTCTACTCTTTCTAAGGTTCTAGGTTTAGCACACCAAGCTCCTTAGTTACTTCTATTTTTAGGTAGGAGCCAAAGGTAGAGGCCCTCGGGTGGATCTTTCTTCGGCAAGAGAAGGCGACGAGGACAACCCGTTCATCCCACTCCAAGGAGTAAGAAGAGAAGGACTTCAAGACTTAGGTATAACCCCTTAACCGAGTAGCTTGGTAGTTAGTTTATGTTTAGCAATGATCCTCATTTATTATAGTCCATGTTGCCAAGTGTTGTAAAAATCCGTTTTTTCATAACTTTTCCGCCTCCCCGTATGCACCGGGGTGGGCAACGTAGACTTACAAAAGAAACCTAAAAGATGTTGTAGAATCATATTTTCAAAAAGGGTAGCTCTAGTTTTTGCTTTGCATAGCGGTATTCCTTATAGAATATCCAGCACCTCATTCAATGAGGAAAAAGCCGAGATCCCTTTACCGGGAGTGGCCTCTTTAGCGAAACTAGCAGATGCTACAACCAACTCGGTTTTGTCTTTTGATTGCTTCTTTTAGTTCTTGCTTTGTATAGAGGTATTTATGAAATATCCAGCACCTCATTCGATGAGAAAAGAGCCGAGATCCCTTCACCGGGAGTGACCTCTTTAGCGAAATTAGCAGATGCTACAACCAACTCAGTTTTGTCTTTTGTTTGCTTCTTTTAGTTCTTGCTTTGCATAAAGGTATTTATGAAATATCCTGCACCTTATTCGATAAGGAAAGAGCCGAGATCCCTTCACCGGGATTGACCTCTTTAGCAAAACTAGTAAAAGCCTCAAAAACACTCAATTTAAAAAATCACTTGTTTCTACCGCTATATCAAGTTCATTACGCAAAAGGTTTTTCTAAAAAGTTGACGTAGCCCTCTGTCATTTCAGATAAGTACTAATTAGTATTCGTGCTACGTTTGTTGACCTCATTACGGCGTAGTGTGCGGTAGCTGATTAGTGCTTTTCTGCTTAAGCATGTGATGCAATTGGATTAGGGTAGTCGTATGACTTTGTTGACTTTGTTAAGGGTAGTACGGGTGGGTTTAATTCAATCATGAAATGTACGGGTTGAACTTGGCTAGCGCTTATGATTTGTTGACCTTGTTAAGGTCATAAGTTTTTAGGGACAGAATATTATCGGGAATTTCAAGTGTTGAAATTTGCAATGAGATTGCATACCTTCTGTGAGATAGATGATCCCGATACCCACTGCGAGTAAGAGTTACTCCTTGGAGAGTTTTACACATCACAATTAGCCAATCAAGTAGGTGCCTAGAAAGGTGTTAACGGGGTTACGCCACTGGGAAAATGAGATTTATTTTAATTAGGTCTATGCTGGAGCACGAGGAACCTCCCTCAAAGTACCAACACTGGCCTGGCTGAAATATTGGCAAACTTGTAAGGTGTAGTTAATCCCGATCAGTCTTACCTTTTAGGGTTTGAAGGAAGATTTGATAAAAAAAGTGGGAGCCATCCTGATTAGATAAGATAATAAAATAATCTAATCTTGCAAAAGCATACGCTAAGTGTTTTCATCTCTCTCTCCAGGTAGCGACCATGTCAGGCCATAATCAAGATAATAATATGGATATATTGACCGAACCCGCTTGTTATAGTGAGTCGGGGAACGTTGGTTCCGCTCCAACTTATAATTGTTATAAGTCCGAGCAGGAAGTAGGAAAATATCCGTATTTCTACGCTACCCAAAAGAAGAATAAGCATGTTGATGCATCTTCTTCGGGTGTGTTAGTCACCCAGAACCGTTTTTCAGTACACTCTACGTCCTGGGTATTAGATACTGGATCGGGATCCCACATATGTAATATATTACATGGGCTAAGGAAAGGTAGAGAATTGAGAATAGGTGATCATTCCGTACAAGTTGGGAATGGTGCAAATGTTGCAGCCAAAGCAGTTGGCGAATATCACCTTGTATTACCAAATGGTAATACATTGATTCTGAACGAATGATATTGCATACCGATCCTGATATGCAATCTTATATCAGTTTCTTTATTAAGTAAAGAAGGATATAATTTTGTAGTACAGGATAATATTATGAACATCTTCCTGAATCAAAAGTTGATTGGATCAAGCTCGTTAAATAATGTCATATACATTCTAAATCAAACCACAATTCTTAATGTACAAAACACACACAAGAGGAAGAGTTCAGAAATGAACGAATCTTTCTTGTGGTATTGTAGACTAGGTCATATCAATGCGACACGACTAGATAAGTTACATAAGGATGGATATTTGAATCCGTTCGAATTACCATCTTATGAAACTTGCCAGTCATGTCTCAAAAGTAAAATGACCAAAACTCCGTTTACAGGACACGGAGAAAGAGTTACGAAACTCTTGGGACTAATACATAGTGATGTATGCGGTCCCATGTCTACACATGCCAGGAATTGTTCCTCATACTTCATTATATTCACCGACGATCCCTCAAGATTCGGACATGTGTTCCTGTTGAAACTCAAGTCTGAAGATTTTGAGAAATTCAAAGAATATAAGCATGAAGTTGAGAACCAAATGGGTAAAGGTATTAAAATCCTTCGATTTGATCTAGGAGGAGAATACTTGAGCAATGAGTTCCTGGATCATCTAAAAGGGAATGTGATTCTCTCTCAGCTTACTCCTCCGTATACACCACAACACAATGGTGTATCGGAGCGAAGGAATCGCACCTTATTGTATATGGTGCGCTCTATGATGAGTACTGCTGAGTTGCCTATTTCCTTTTGGTGATATACGCTTGAGACAACAGCATTCCTATTGAATCAAGTTCCATCTAAATCTGTGCCCACTACACCATATGAGATATAGAGTGGAAATAGACTATGTCTTAAATGAGTTAAGATATGGGGTCGTCCGGCCTATGTCAAAAGGAAAAATCCGGACAAACTCGAGGAACGATCAGTTCTTTGCAAGTTTGTGGGATATCCTAAGAATTCATATGGATATTTTTTCTACCACGCCGAGGAGCAAAAGGTGTTTGTTTCTCAATATGCCAACTTTTTTGAAAAGGAATTTCTTGTGAAAGAAATTAGTGGCGAAGAGGTAGAGCTGGAAGAAGTTTCAGTAGCACAAACTGCAACTGAAAATTTATGTCACAACCCGAAATAGTACGTGACTGGCACTTGAATCATGTGAAGTCTATAGGACCCCACTTAATTCAAGTAAGCCAAAAGCCCAGAAATCTAAACCATTTTAAAGAAGAAGTGAAGGAAAACTTGTTTTAAGCAAGTGGTTTTAATAAATAAGTGGCATTAAACCTTTAAAAGCAATATCATATTTTCCCGAAAATTTCGGCAGAGTCTCTTTTGTAAATACAGGCCCGAAACGGGTACAAACAAGAATATACAAGTAATGAATAAAGTCATCCCCAAGCGGGAGCTAGCTCTTCGCCAATTGGCGGAAACAACCACGCAATGCAATATAATATACAACGTCGTAGGGCGAGGATCAAAAATCATAAAGAAAACTAACGTTCTAAAGAAAAGCAGAGAAATACCATAATAATACAAGCGCGCGACTCTAAGGTCGAAAGAATATACAACTGGTCTTCTAAGTCAAACAAATAATACAAGTCTGGTTGATAGAGTTTTACTAGATACAACTGAAATAAATAAATGTACAACGGTGGTCACGATGCAAGTGAACTCACCTACCAAAGAAATCACCCGGAATGAAGTAGTGTGCTAGCAAGGCCGCCAAGGAAACCTGTACGGCAAAACCTGTAAGAAACTGTGGCACAACGGGGGTGAGTTACCAACTCGTGACTAGAAAATACCACCGTGAAGAAATCGCATGTATGACTCTCTCCTAGGTCATACAATAAAAAATACGATACTACAACAAGGGTGACAGTATATCATAAGTGTTATATCAAAGTACTCGTGTCTGTGTCATGAGTAATAATATATCGATGCATGACATGTACTAATGCATCATCTAACGTGTGTCCAGCAACGACACACAAATCATGATAACACCCGACTGCCCAACATCGACACGTAAAACATCTCGAAGTCCGTGTCCAACAGCGACACCTAATACTCAAATCTCGGGCTCCGTCAGTCCGGATCGGCCTATGGGCTCCGTCAGTCCGGATCGGCCCATATCCATCTCTCTCATAACTCCGAACGGTATCCTCCGGATATCCATCGAGTTTCCAATACAATCACCAGTAGGTAGTGCTCCCTGCCAGGCTCATCATCCACCATGAAATCACTCTCGTACCGGGATACCTCACCGGGTCCACCATGTACCCATAGACGGTTCATACTCCTCCTCGAATCGAGTCTCGAAAACCATCTCAGAACCGAGAAAACATCATGGTGGACGCTACTCATCATATTAAGGAAAACCGCATCTTTCTCTTTCAAAATAATCATAAGTTTATAAACATTCACATGCGATTTCCCAAATCCAGAAATGTCATGAAAGATCCAAAATCTCAAAATCACGAGTCAATGAATAGTGAATATCGGCATAAAGCATCACGATAATACATATCAGAATGAATGTATAACCGCAGGAAATATCTAAGTAAGACATGCAATGTCTAAACTAGCATATGAAAGAAATCATATCAATACTTGTTGCAACTAATAGCTAGCAATTGATACTTACGAAGTAATGTTTTCTAATGTGTACGTGACATGGAAATTACCGATAATGATGTGTGTGAGCGGGCAAGCAAGTGTACGTGGAGCATACGCATCATCGGTAATGGTGCTGGTATCCTGACAAAAGGAGCTCATAATAACTAATGAAACACATTTATAAGTATGCAATGCGATGAGAACAACATGAATATACAGTTAAGATGTAGTAACCGCAACATTTATGAATATACCTTTCCAAATACGAGTCATACAGTTCTTGGTGTTTGAAATAGCACGAATCGTAGTTTTAGAAAAATAGGGCCTACGGGGCCTTTGAGAAAAGATACGTCTTTTTGAAAAATCCGTAGTATCCATCGTCCTGCCTTTAAAATATTCACGATTCGTTAGTTTTGAAAATAAGTATGACTCGAGCCAAGTCTAAAGGGTAAGGAAAACCACCGAAAGTCCGAGTCGATATATCTAGTAGTCGGCGATCCCGCCTCAATAGTGTCACTTACGGTAAAATACATAGTACGACATCCTCGAGTCAAGAGTGCGGATCAATTATCATATCTATATTTCATATGGTAAAATCCATCGTACGGTATCCCAAATCGGGGTACGGGTCAAATATCACATATACATCATTTTTCATATGGTATTACTATCATAATATCCTGAATTAGGAATACTGATCTACAGTCTAGTACATACCAATATCATCAACTCAATATCCTCGGGTGTATGAAAATACATCGCCCATCGATCCGCTAATATATCCTGTTGTATCTCATAACACGACCCAAATCACATAACCGATCTCACGGCATCATGCCCGATCATATCGACTCACCTCCAAATATCATATACTATCCTCATCACCCGTGTATACGTATATGTATGTGTATATATATATATATATATATTTACACATCCACACACACACACACATATATACACACATATAATCATATGCACCAAAGATATATCACGTGTGTGCATGTGTGTGGGTGTATCAACTTATACTCTAGGGTTTCGCGACTAAGAAACTAATCTAAAAACTCATTCTTCCAACTACACTACAACCAACCCAAAGTCACCTAAAGAATTTCTTGCTAAGTATACACATCTCATAAAACACATATGTATAAATATATTATAACGCATCAAATTCTACGAAATTGCGGGGTTTCTATACGCCATCCACCCTACTTCCCCCGTAGATATACATCTACTCACCTTGATCCTCGCTTTCCGAAGTCGATGATGCCACGCTCATCCTTGTTGTTAAAAGTCCACATGAGGGAGATTACATATACAAACACACAGTATCGTAAACAGAATCGTGTATGAAAACCAAAATGGCACACGAATCGCACATAGGTTAAAACCTATGGTCTACGCATGCAAGAATAACCAAACAACTCCCGACATCGACGTACAAACGTCAAATGACCGAGACAAAACACCAAATCCAAAGTTCAAGTCATGAACAATAAGGAAACCCAAACAGAAACTTAGAATGATGGTCCCAGATTTTTGTTCAGATAAAATTATGCTAAACTATCAATGCAGTGGTGTAGTATAGGGGGTAAGTGAGCTACAGAACCAACCTAGACCCCAAATACCACCATGAGGCCGGCCACATTCACTAGAAAACTGGCCTGCTCGGCCAAAGCAGGGAGTTAGGGTCTCGTCTTCTTAGGGTGGTCTCCTAATGGTCCATGTAGGTATCTGGGGGTGCTAGTTTTTTTCGTAAAGGTTCGAAGTCACTCCAGATTCCCTGTAGGCATAAATTTAACATAAAACCGATACGGATGTTTTCTAAATCCAGTTTTTGGGTTAGTGACTGGTTTGATTTGTATTTTTAACACTAAGTGGGGTTTGTAGTCACCAATTACACTAACTTGCACCATCACAACTCAAGAATCCCCTAACTTGATCTTGGAATTTTCCAAGATCACTAAACCTCACTAAATTGATTTTAAACTAAAATGGAAGCTAAAGGAAATCAAATACTACACTTAATGTGAAAGAATTACCTCGTTTGGCAACTCAAGAATTTTCTTGAGTTGCCCATGGTGCTCAAAATCTTGTCTTGATCCCACCATGGCCTATGTGAGGAGCTTGTGCACATTTTAAATGAAGGAAACATGATGTTTTGAGGTGGGAATGAGGGTGTAGTGAGGAGGCAGAGGTGGTGAAGGGAGAGGGCAGCCATAGATGAGGGAAAGAGAAAATGATGAAGATGATGAAGATGGAATAATGAGCCATGGTCAATGACCCCTCACACTCTCTCTCTTGCCCATACCTCTTTCTTTAATCTTTTCTTTTCTTTTCTTTTCTTTTCACAACCAAAAACAATTAAAAACCCAAATACATATAAAAGAAAAACAAGATCCCAAGGTTCATAGAAATTCCCAAATGTTCTTGAAACATGACATGGTGCATGTCATATGCCTAACTACGATTAATGCGCGATAAGTAATAATAAATCACGCTTAAGCATAAACTTGTATATATTTAATTATATAAAATTATAAAGTGTCTAAATCATATAGTATTCCTTCAAAATCAACATTCAAATGTAATTTTCCAATATTTTTCCAATCTATCGGTATATGATCATACCATAACATTAAAACTAATTTCCACACATTAAACTATTCATAATATTTTACTATTTTAATTATTTGATTTCCCAAAAATAATATTCTATTTTCTAAAATGTTACAGTCTTCCCCCCCTTAAATAAATTCGGTCCCCGAATTTAAATTAAAACTCCCCCAAAAACAAAAACATTTCAGCAAAACAATCAAGTCGTCGGGGCTCCGAAATCATCAATACTTAAAACACATCTTAGCGCAATGCATGCGCCTCAAAACGAGTATATAACTCAAAATCAATACTCCGTCAAGCATCACGTAATCATCGGAGTTATGGTGAAGATACAGTACGAAAACCAACATGATATACATCAAAACTATACATGTACGTAGTACGCATCATTGTAAACTCATTAAAACATCTGGAAAAAAAATGTATGTCAAACTTTTTCCATGTCGTTGTGCGATGCGCCTATCACAGCACAAGTAGCGGACGTTTATTGCAAGAAAAATAGCTATATATATATATCCTTTGTTTAACATACTCGCCCCGCCGTTTTGAAAATAATTTAGAAGGGTTTCCTTTGTAAGGTGTTTCGTGTCATCTCGGACACATAGGAAAAATATTGAGACTATAGATCCTTTTTGGAAATCCCTTCAGCAACTATCGATGCATGTAAAAACATATTCAGGTACCGTCCTCGGACTAGTCCTACTCAGTTACTATACCAAATAGTAAATATCATAAAACATACTGGTCCAAAAGAAACCAATCCCTAAATGTGTATAAGGATGCCACGTGCGACTGGTGCGCACAGAAATCGAAATCAATGAATGTGTTATACATGTGCACAGAAACAAAATCTGAGTGCAACAGGTGTGCACAAAAACACCTGTCAAGAGCAACGGTGTGCTTGACAATAATATCAGGTGCATGTGATATGCATGAAGAATCCCGATTTAATGCATCTGGTGTGCACCAAAATCGCATCAAGCGCGCCAAGTATGCGCAAAAATCCAACTCAAGTGCACAAGGTGCACGAAAACAAATATTGAATATCACAATCGAAATCGACGGTATACAACAAAGCTCAATCCAAATCAGGTATACCGTGGTATATAATTTCACAACCATGTGCATTAGCGTGCACAAAATCGCATCAATATATTAAAACTGCATGAAAACTACATCGAAGGCACAAGTCAAGTCACATACATACCATAGGCAAGAAATCAAAATCCAACATTTCGAACGACATCAAATCGAAATCGAGTGTAACTGTGGTGCACGAAAACTCAATCAAGAAAATAAATTGCCCAAAATACCGAAATCCAAAATGACGGCCGCGTGATATTCGAATCACCAAATTGCAAATCGTAAACACTGTCGTCGATGTGTCCTTCCTTCAAAGTCGAAAAGGTGTCGGTGCATCCAAGCTAGTAGTGCAAGATATCTACTTGCCTCCTGTTCATGGTCTGGCGCCTTGTGCCTTTAGGCTCTCGTTTCTCACTGCGAATTGCCAGTTACATAACTCCTCAGCTTAACGGCCCAATATAGAAATGATGACATAAATAGTTCCGCTCTGGCACATCCTCTAAAGATCTCTGCCCGACTATCATGGTCGCTCACAATATGTCTCGTCGATGATGCCGAACTCTGGCCTACTCGGTGTGCGTAATATGACCGATCATGGGTCCAAATCTCCTCGTGTAGTATTCCAAAAAGATTCTGTCAGGGTCTCTCCTAATCTCGTTTCTGCCAAACTGCCCGGAAGTTATCACCCTTTACTAAATCTATTTCTTGTTCCGGAACAACTGCATACTCATCATGACTTCTTCTAAAAGATATATCCATACACAACGCCTCTGCATGTGTATCCCATCTCTGATGTCAACGGAGTGGAACATCATCTCTTCAAAATCTCGTACGAACTTCTTACTCCATTTTTCTCTAATGTTGACTGATTCGGACTCATCTCTTCTTAGCTGTATGGACTGCACTACAACGGCTATACTCATCTCTGGAGTCTCCCTTCCGAAACTACGAACTCGAGAGCTCAATATCTTATGGTAGGTATCTTGCCAACTACACCCTCGGAAACTCTTCCAAGTCGTCGGAGGAATACTCTTCACTCGTGCGTTTTCTATCGACTCTCTGCGTGCCTGGGTGAAGTCTTTTCTAGCTGAAATCAATCAATCAGATGACCTCGCATCGAGGTATGCAAACGAACCACACGTCCTAGTCATTCATCCATGGGTGACTAGCGATCTTTTATCATATCCCTAAGTACAAACTCGTGCTGCAATAGTTTCAAACATCTGGGGTGATATCTTGTCAGTCGCAGCAAAAGCTATCTCATTCGTTCGCACGCTAAACAATGCCTCAATCTTTAAGAATAGACGATACATTAACGGTCATCATATTCCTAGCCGGCCTCTAGCAGTGGCCCAATCCTCTGGTGCTGGTCTGAACGTTTGAGAAATCTTAGTAAAAACAATCCATCAAAATGCTCATGTCACGAAAAACACAATAAAACGACACATCTATACAATCGTGTGTCACCGGAATTTCGCCCTGGTCAATCCTCGTCCAAGACGAGCTCATGCTGACCGCAACTCTAGCCGCAACTCTCTTTGCCCGTGCAACCATGGTAACAGAAACCACCATCCGACATCGATGAGGATAGATCAAAGGAACGGATAGAATACGGTGCAAAGAAATGTACATCATAAGGCTTCTTAAACAGAGTAGCGTATCGTAAGTATCCCGCGGATCATACACACGGTACGTCACTCTACTTAAGTTACCTACTCCATCAACCAAGGTCAACCTATGCGACGAAAGTTCGGGTCTAATACCCCATCGACCAAGTCAAAGTTCCGTATGGTCAAGCCTAGGTTCCGAATATAAATATACGCCCTAGACTCCGCATAGTCAAACATAGACTCGAACCAAGATTAAACCTAGCGCTCTGATACCAACTTTGTCACGACCCAAAATAGCACGTGACTGGCACTTGAATCATGTGATGTCTATAGGACCCTATCTAATTCAAGTAAGCCAAAGGCCCAGAAATCTAAACCATTTTAAAGAAGAAGTGAAGGAAAACATGTTTTAAGCAAGTGGTTTTAATAAATAAGTGGCATTAAACCATTAAAAGCAATATCATATTTTCACGAAAATTTCGGCAGAGTCACTTTTGTAAATACAGGCCCTAAATGGGTACAAACAATAATATATAAGTAATGAATAAAGCCATCCCCAAGCGGGAGCTAGCTCTTCGCTAATTGGCGAAAACAACCACACAATGCAATATAATATATAACGCCGTAGGGCGAGGATCAAAACTCAGAAAGAAAACTAACGTTCTCAAGAAAAGCAGAGAAATACCATAATGATACAAGCGCGCGACTTTAAGGTCGAAAGAATATACAACTGGTCTTCTAAGTCAAACAAATAATACAAGTCTGGTTGATGGACTTTTACTACATACAACTGAAATAAATAAGTGTACAACGGTGGTCAGGATGCAAGTGAACCCACCTACCAAAGCAATCACCCAGAAGGAAGTAGTGTACCAGCAAAGCCGCCAAGGAAACGTGTACGCTAAAACCTGCAAGAAACTATGGCACAATGAGGGTGAGTTGCCAACTCGTGAGTAGAAAACATCACCGAGAAGAAATCGCATGTATGACTCTCTTCTGGGTTATACAATAAAATATACGATACTACAACAAGGGTGATGGTATATCATAAGTGTTATATCAAAGTACTCATGTCTGTGTCATGAGTAATAATAAATCAATGCATGACATGCACTAATGCATCATCTAACGTGTGTCCAGCAATGACACACAAATCATGATAACACCCGAGTGCCCAACATCGGCACTCAAAATATCTCGAAGTCCGTGTCCAATAGCGACACCTAATACTCAAATCTCGGGCTCCGCCAGTTCGGATCGGCCTATGGGCTCCGTCATTCCGAATCTCCCCATATCCATCTCTCTCATAACTCTGAACGGTATCCTCTAGATATTCATCGAGTTTCCAATTCAATCACCGGTAGGTAGTGCTTCCTGCCAGGCTCATCATCCACCATGAAATCACTCTCGCCCAGGGATACCTCACCGGGCCCACCATGTACCCACAGAAGGTTCATACTCCTCCTCAAATCGGGTCTCGAAAACCAACTCAGAACCGAGAAAACATCATGGTTGACGCTACTCATCATATCAAGGAAAACCTCATTTTTCTCTTTTAAAGTAATCATAAGTTTATAAACATTCAATGCGGTTTCCTAAATCCAGAAATCTCATGAAAGATCTGAAATCTTAAAATCAAGAGTCAATGAACAGTGAATATCCGCATAAAGCCCCACAATAATGCATATCAGAATGATTGTATACTGCAGAAAATATCTAAGTAAGACATGCAATGTTTAAACTAGCATATGAAATCAATCGTACGAGTACTTGTTGCAATTACTAAGTAGTAATTCATACGTACGAAGTAATGTTTTCTAATGTGTACGTGACACGGAAATTACCGATAATGATGTGTGTGAGCCGGCAAACAAGTGTACGTGGAGCATACGCATCATCGGTAATGGTGCTGGTGTTCTGACAACAAGGGTTCATAATAACTAAAGAAACACCTTTATAAGCATGCAATGCGATGAGAACAACATGAATATACAGAAAAGATGTAGTAACCGCAACATTTAAGAATATACCTTTCCAAATACGAGTCATACAGTTCTTTGTGTTTGAAATAGCATGAATCGTAGTTTTAGAAAAATAGGGGCTACGGGGCCTTTGAGAAAAGATACGTCTTTTTGAAAATCCGTAGTATCCCTCGGCTTGTCTTTAAATTATTCACGATTCGTTAGTTTTGAAAATAAGTATGACTCGAGCCCAGTCTAAAGGATAAGGAAAACCACCTAAAGTCCGAGTCGATATATCTAGTAGTCGGCGATCAATGTGGTTTCCTAAATCCAGAAATCTCATGAAAGATCCGAAATATTAAAATCAAGAGTCAATGAACAGTGAATATCCGCATAAAGCCCCACAATAATGCATATCAGAATGATTGTATACTGCAGGAAATATCTAAGTAAGACGTGCAATGTTTAAACTAGCATATGAAAGCAATCGTACGAGTACTTGTTGCAATTACTAAGTAGTAATTCATACTTACGAAGTAATGTTTTCTAATGTGTACGTGACACGGAAATTACCGATAATGATGTGTGTGAGCCGGCAAACAAGTGTACGTGGAGCATACGCATCATCGGTAATGGTGCTGGTGTTCTGACAACAAGGGTTCATAATAACTAAAGAAACACATTTATAAGCATCCAATGCGATGAGAACAACATGAATATACAGAAAAGATGTAGTAACCGCAACATTTAAGAATATACCTTTCCAAATACGAGTCATACAGTTCTTGGTGTTTGAAATAGCATGAATCGTAGTTTTAGAAAAATAGGGGCTATGGGGCCTTTGAGAAAAGATCCGTCTTTTTGAAAATCCGTAGTATCCCTCGGCTTGTCTTTAAATTATTCACGATTCGTTAGTTTTGAAAATAAGTATGACTCGTGCCCAGTCTAAAGGATAAGGAAAACCACCTAAAGTCCGAGTCGATATATCTAGTAGTCGGCGATCCCGCCTCAATAGCGTCACGTACGGTAAAATACATAGTACGACATCCTCGAGTCAAGTGTGCGGATCAATCATCATATCCATACTTCGTATGGTAAAATCCATCGTACGGCATCCCAAATCGGGGTACGGGTCAAATATCACATATACATTATTTTTCATATGGTATTACTATCATAATATCCTGATTTAGGAATACTGATCTACAGTCTAGTATATACCAATATCATCAACTAAATATCCTCGGGTGTATGAAAATACATCGCCCATCGATCCGCTAATATATCCTGCCATATCTCATAACACGACCCAAATCACATAACTGATCTCACGGCATCATGCCCGATCATATTGACTCACCTCCAAATATCGTATACTATCCTCATCACCCGTGTATACGTATGTATACACACACACACACACATCCACACACATACACACACACATATATATATATATATACATATAATCATATACACCAAAGACATATCACGTGTGTGCATGTGTGTGGGTGTATCAACCTATACTCTAGGGTTTCGCGACTAAGAAACTAATTTGAAAACGCATTCTTCCAACTACACTGAAACCAACCCAAAGTCAACTAAAGCATTTCTTGCTAAGTATACACATCTCATAAAATACATAGGTATAAATATATCATAAAGCATCAAATCCTACGAAATTGTGGGGGTGCTATACGCCATCCACCCGACTTCCACCGTAGATATACATCTACTCACCTTGATCCTCGCTTTCCGAAGTCAATGACGCCACACTCATCCTTGTTGTTCAAAGTCCATATAAGGGTGCCTACATATTCAAACACACAGTATCGTAAACAGAATCGTGTACGAAAACCAAAACGGCATATGAATCACACATAAGTTAAAACCTATGGTCTATGCTTGCAAGAATAACCAAACAACTCCCTACATCGACGTACAAACGTCAAATGACCGAGACAAAACACCAAATCCAAAGTTCAAGTCATGAACATCAAGGAAACCTATCACGACCCGAAATAGCACGTGACTGGCACTCGAATCATGTGAAGTCTATAGGACCCCACCTAATTCAAGTAAGCCAAAAGCCCAAAAATCTAAACCATTTGAAAAGAGAGTGAAGGAAAAACTTAGTTTTAAAGCAAGTGTTTTATCAAAGTAAGCCGTAGTCAGCTTTTTTAAAACATCAAGTCTTTTCCAAAAATTTCGGCAGAGTTTTCTTTGTAAATACTGGGCCCAAACGGGTACAAACATGAATAATATACATAATGAATAAAGGCACTCCCAAGCGGGAGCTAGCTCTTCGCCAATTGGCGGAAACAACCACGCAAACAGTATAATATACAACGCCGTAGGGCGAGGATCAAAACTCAGAATAAAACCTATAGCCACACTAAAACCATAGAAAGAATCGTAATAATACAAGCGCGCGACTCTAAGGTCGAAAGAATATACAACTGGCCTTCTAAGTCTATCAAATATACAAGTCTGGTTGATGGAATTTACTAGATACAACTGAATATAAATAAAAGTACAATGGTGGCCATGATGCAAGTGAACCCACCTACCAAAGC
This sequence comes from Agapanthus africanus, assembly GCA_030015575.1. Classification (NCBI taxonomy): domain Eukaryota; kingdom Viridiplantae; phylum Streptophyta; class Magnoliopsida; order Asparagales; family Amaryllidaceae; genus Agapanthus; species Agapanthus africanus. The sequence continues at coordinate 563,200,629 of CM057339.1, forward strand.
AATCACCCGGAAAGAAACAGTGTGCCAGCAAAGCCGGCAAGGAAAACTGTACGGCAAAACCTGCAAGAACTATGGCACAACGGGTATGAGTTGCGAGCTCGTGAGTAGAAAACATCACTGAGAAGAAATCGCATGTATGATTCTCTCCTACGTCATACAATAATAATATCATCAAAATAATATAACCTGAAGCATCTAATAATGGCAAGGGTAAACAACTATACATAAGTGTAATACCAAGAGCTCGTGTTAGTACCTCATATAGCTACATGTCACATATATGATGTATGAATGCATGAAAACAGAATACATTTTGAATGAGAAAACTGTTTTCATATCTCAGTGAGATTTCTGTATAAAAATCGAAGTATCATCAATGAAATCAACAGAGAATCTGTGTCAAGTATCGACACAAAATATATATATCCCGATATCTCAATATCTCGGGCTCCGGCAATCCGGACTGGCCCATATCATAAAATATCAATATCTCAATGTCTCAATATTCCGGGCTCCGGCAATCCGGACTGGCCCAAATCATAAATATCTCACGATTACGTCGGTATCCTCCGGATATCCGCCGCGTTACAAATAACCGGTCGGTAGTGCTCCCCTGCCTGGCTCAACGCCATCATCTGCGACCATCTTGCCCCGGCGTACCGCACCGGGTCCACCATGCACCCGCAAACAGTTCATCCTCCTCCTCGAATCGGGTGTATGATACTGCTCAAGAGCCGAGAAAACTCATGGTGGACACCTCTTATATCATATCACGAGAAAACCGCAATTTTCTATCTTTTAGAAATGAAAATGAGTTTATAAAATTCTTGCGGTTTCTCCAAATTCAGAAATCTCATGGAAAATCCGAAATCCAAATCTCGAGAGTAAATAAACAGTGAATTACCGGCATAAAGCCCCATAGTATTGCATGACAAATGAATATATATATATATATATATATATATATGCATGGGTATTTAAGTAAAGAATGCAATATCTAAACTAGCATAGTACTATCATAATGGAACTATCAGCTAGCGAGTTATATTGATGAAATAATATTCTATAAAGTGTACGTGTCATGGCATTTACCGATGATGATGTGTGTGAGCTGGCAAGCAAGTGTTCGTAGACATACGCATCATCGGTAATGGTGCTGGTGTCCTGGCAGCATAGGTTCATAATAACAAAAGACAACATATATATAAGCATGCAATGCGAAAAGAACAACATGAATATAATGGAGTATGAATAGGAACGCAACATATAAGCATATACACTTATATATATGAGTCATACAGTTTTGGCATTTTAAATAGCATGAATCGTGGTTTTTATAAAATAGGGGCTATGATATTTTTAAGAAAAGGTACGTCCTTTGAAATATCCGTAGTATCCCTCGGCCTGTCTTTAAAATACTCACGATTCGTTAGTTTGAAAATAAGTATGACTCGAGCCCTGTCTAACATCTACCTGATAACTACAGGACTAAACTAAGAAACTAATCGAAAGGGGTAAGTAAATCCACCAAAGTACGAGTCGATATATCTAGTAGTCGGTGATCCCGCCTCAATAGCATCACGTATGATAAAATATATAATACGACATCCTCAAATCAAGAGTGAGGATCAATCATTATATTTATACTTCGTACGGTAAAATCCATCGTACGACATCCTAAATCGGGGTACAGGTCAAATATAACATTTATCTCATTATTTATATGGTATCATTATCATAATATCATGAATTAGGGGTACTGATCTAAACTCTAGTAGATTCTGATACCATCAAAATATATCCGCGTGTGTATGAAAACACATAGCCCAACGATCCACTCATATACCATGTCGTATATCATAACACGACCCAATTCACATCACCGATCTCACGGCATCATGCCCAATCATATTGACTCTCCTCCGAATATCATATACTATCCTCATCACCCGTGTATACGTATATGTGTGTGTGTGTGTATATATATATATATATATATATATATATATGAGCACATCCACACACATAGATATACTTACCTATAACCATTTACACCAAGAACATATCACGTGTGTGCATGTGTGTGTGCGCAGCAACCTATACTCTAGGGTTCGCGACTAAGAAGTTAACTAAAAGCACTTTCTTACAATTACACTAAAACTAACCCGTGAACACCTAAAGCCTATCTTGAAAATCATTTAAGTCTCACAATACACATATTCATATATATATAATGTATTCGTATACTACACTACGAAACTGCGTGGGTGCTATACGCCATCCACCCGACTTCCCCTGTAGATATACATCTACTCACCTTAATCCTTGCTTGCCAAAGTCGATGTCGCCATTCTCCTCCTTGTCATCCGAAGTCCATGTGAGGGTACCTACATATATACACACATAGTATCGTAAACAGAAATCGCGCATGAAAACCATAACGGCACACGAATCACACATATGTTAAAACCTATGGTCTGCGCATGCAAGAAAAACCCAACAACTCGCGATATCGACGTACAAACGTCAAGTGACCGAGAAAAAACACAAATACCAAATTTCAAGTTCATAGAAATTCACAAACCGAAATCAGACGGTATGAAAAACTCTTCCAGATTTTACCCCAGGTGAAATTAGCCAATTTTGAATATGTGGAGGGTCTAATTTAAAGATAAAAGGACCAAAGACCAAGCACGAGGCCATTCCACTGCAATAAGGCCGCAATTTGCGGTCAAAACATGATTATTGGCGGCTATAACATGGAGTGGGGGTCTCATGTTTTGGGGTTAGTTTTTAGGTTGCCTGCACACCTCTCAGTCTTTGCTAAAATATTTTCAGGGCCCCTGGGTGAAAGCAGATCTCAAAACTAGACCACAGCTTATACACAAATCCGACATCGGAGATTCTAAGTTCATTTCTTGGGTTTAAATCTCTTGTTTTAGTCCAATATACAATCACTACAGGGGTTGTAGCCATGGTTAACCCTAAATTACACCTTCACAAACCAATTGATGCCCTAAACCTCATCTTGGAAATTTCCAAGATCACTAAACCTCACTAAATCAACTCTAAACTAAACTAGAAGCTAAAAGAAATGCATTAATACACTAATGGTGAAGGGGATACCTCATTTGGCAAATCAAGAATTTTCTTGAGTTGCCCCAAGTGCTCAAAATCCTATCTTGCTTGATCTCCCATGCTTGTAGTGAGCTTGTGCACATTTTTAGAGAAGGGAATGCAAGGTTTTGATGTGGAAATGGGGGTGTAGTGAGGAGGTGAAGGAGATGGAAGGAAGAGGGCAGCCATGAGAGGAGAAGAGAGGAATGAGAATGAAGAAAATGAAATGAGGAGGAAAATATCCATGGTCAAAGATGACCCCTCACCCTCTCTCTTCTCTCTCTTGCCCATTCCTTATTCTTTATTTATTTCCTTTTTCTTTTTCTTTTCTTTTCTATTCTTTATCCTTTTCTCTTCATTTTAAATCACCAACAAAACCAAAAAAAATGACAAAAGAATAAAGCATGGTTTCCAAACAATAAAAGAAATGTAACAAGTATTATGCAACATATAATGTTGCATGTCATGCACAAATCATACTAAATGAAAAATTAGTAAACACTAATCGAGTTTAGTAAATAACCCATTTAAAATTAACTGTATAGAAATTAATAGAATGTCTAAATAACATAAACACCTTCAAATCCGTAATTCTTATTAGTTTTCAGAATATTTTCCCAATTATCGGTATATAATTATACCCTTTTTCGTTAAAACTAATCTACATACATTAAAATATTCTTAATATTTATTTTTCAATTATTTAACTTCCCAAAAATAATATTTTATTTTTCTGAAATGTTACAGTCGTCCCCCCTTAAATAAATTCGGTCCCCGAATTTAAATTTAAACTCCCCCAAATACTAAAACATTTCAGCGAAACACTCAAGTTGTCGGGGCTTCGAAATCATCAATACTTAAAACACATCTTAGCGCAATGCATGCGCATGAAAAACGAGTATATAACTCAAAATCAAAAACTCCGTCAAGCATCACGCAATCATAGGAGTTATGGTGAAGATACCAATGTCAGAGTCCAATATGAATACCAACATGATATACATTAAAACTATAACGTGCACATAGCACGCATCGTTGTAAACTCGTAAAAACATCTGAAAAGAATATATGCCAAACCCCTTTTTCAAGTCGCTGTGTGATGCGCGTATCACAGCATAAGTAGCGGACGTTTAGTGTAAGAATATATATATATATATATATTGTTTAACATTCACGTCTTGCCGTTTTGAAAGTAATTTAGAAGGACTTCCTTTGTAAAATGTTTCGTGTCATCTCGGACACGTAGGTAAATACTGAGACTATAGCTCCCTTTTTGGAAATCCCTTCGATAACTATCGATGCATGCAAAACATGTTCAGGTACTGTCCTCTAATGTTCAGTTACTATACCAAATTGTAAATATCATAAAACATACTGCTCCAAAAGAAACCAATCCCAAAATGCGTATAAGAATGCCACGTGCGTCTTGTGCACACAGAAATCGAAATCGATGAATGTGCCATACATGTGCCCATAAACAACAATCTAAGTGCAACGTGTATGCACGAAAACACCTCTCAAGGGCAACGGTGTGCTTGACAATAATATCAGGTGCATCTGATCTGCACAAAGAATCCCAATTTAGTGCATCTTGTGTGCACCAAAATTGCATCAAGCGCGCCAAGTATGCGCAAGAATCCAAATCACGTGCACAAGGTGCACGAAAAAAATATCGAATATCACTATCGAAATCGACGGTATACAACAAACCTCAATCCAAATTAGGTATACCGTGGTATATAACCTCACAACTACGTGCATCAGCGTGCACAAAATCGAATCCAAGTACTAAAAGTGCATGAAAACTACACCGAACACACAAGTCAAATCACATACATATCATATGCATGAAATCAAAATCAAACATCTCTAACGACATCAAATCGAAATCGAGTGCAACTATGGTGCACGAAAACTCAATCATGAAAATAAATCGCCCAAAATACCGAAATCCAAAATGTTGGACGCGTGATATTCGAATCACCAAATCACAAATCGTAAACATTTTCGTCGATATGTCCTTCCTTCAAAATCGAGAAGGTGTCGGTGCATCCAAAGCTAGTAGAGCAAGGTATCTCCTTGCCTTCTGTTCATGGTCTGGCGCCTTGTGCCCTTAGGCTCTCACCTCTTACTGCGGGTTTCCAGTTACATAGCTCTTCGGCTCAACGGCCCAATATAAAATGATGACGGGAACAGTTCTGCTCTGGCACATCCTCTAAAGATCTCTGGCCAACTACCATGGTCATTCGTAACATGTCTCGTCGATGTTGCCAAACTCTGGCCTACTGGGGCATGTACTACGACCAATCCTGGGTCCAAATCATCTCGTGTAGTATTCCAGAAAGATTCTATCGGGTCTCTCCCAAATCTCGTTCCTGCCGAACTGCCCGAAAGTTATCACCTATTACTAAATCCATTTCTGGTTCCGGAATAGTTGCATACCAATCACGACTCCTTCTGAAAGATATATCAATATTCAATGCCTATGCATGCGTATCACATCCCTGATGTCAACGGAGTGGAACGTCATCTCATCAAAATCCCGTGGCTGTTAGTTATGTATATGCCCTAGAGGCCATTGTTGTATATATGATGTATATTATGATGGATGCTTGGATATATACAGAGAGGACTTTCTTGCTCGTCATGATAGTATGCTATTTGGTTTCACTTTATCTTAACATGTTGACTTGTATTGGTTTACTGTCTTACTCTCACATGTTGATAAAGCCCTTATGATCTGTACTCGACTACTGGGACTATGATGATATCATACTAGTGGGGCCATAGTAGTCGATGAGTACATCCTATAACTGTTCCTAGTCGAGGGCATATCGAGACAGGGCATCGATACACCAGAGTAGACTAGCGTATACGCATCTTGACCCATATGATGGGCGATGGATGATCCCATATCCATCGGTGTTTGACATCAGAGATGGTGTACGGGTGCTCAGTGGAGACTGGGTACACTGGACGGACACGCCGAGAACTCCCAGATGGTGATATACCACACGTCAGATGGCAGTTCTCCGGTGACAGTGGTACAGGGTACTCTGTAGACCCGAGATCGTCATAGAGTCTTGTGTGATTCCCACTGTGCTTTGATTTCCACCTTACCACGTCCAAGAGGGCATGCAAAACGGTGGCTTTTGGGTACAGTACCGAATCACATGGAGGCAATGAGCGATAGGAGGGGATTCGTCTCTCCCGGTATAGGGAGTTGATGTTGTGCTGTGTTCGATTGGCTATAACTTGAAGTCCCTGGCCAGGGCTGATATAGAGATTTACTGGTAAGTGTTACTAGTAGTTTCTCGACCTGTTATGAGCTTCACATCGACACGACTTATCGGTTACTGGGGTCTGACGTATACCACCCCTAGACTTGATATGCGACATATCAGACGAACAGACCGGACTGTACGGGAGTGTTACTGATTGGATTCACAGGAGAACGGACAGGCTAGCTTGTTGATCTTCTGATCGCTCAATACCTGGGTGGCTGTTACGTTTAGCTGAGCGCTTGCAGCTTGTGGGTGTTTGATATGATCATCACCTGCTACCGGCGTATTGACGATTCTTTAGAGTCCTACACAGAAGTTTCTTAGCTCCGGTAAAATGGAGTAGAGGCACATATGTGATATGTGCAGGACCGAGGATAATGCGATATGAGATACCGTATTATATTCTCGCGATATTTAGATATGAACCGGATCATCGGATCAAGTGTTGATTCGATGGATCGGTACATGATATATTAGTCGGTTATATTCGATATAGCCGGATCGTTGGATCAAGTGTTGATTCGATGATTTAATGTATAATGATATATATGATATATTGTATTACATTATCTAATATTGGCCCGCTTTATTATTTCATTTTCTCATCGGATTAATACATTGATATATATGCGATATATGTTAATTGTATTATTTTCTTTTGTTGCAAATATATAATATATATGTGATATATATTATTGTGACATGATATGATTTATTATGAAACATGTTTAAGGATGATAAAAAGGGATCAGGGTTTGATTACGGTTAGCTCTTTCTTGCACTTTCTAGAAAGATTCTCTTTTGTCTTGGTTAAGATATTATGGTTGATCCTTATTCTTAGCCTAACCAAACCCTAACTCTAGTTTATTCTCTACAAAGTTTTAGCCTCTCATCCTTGACCATGGTTCAATAATCAATCATATATTCTTTACTACTATTCATCACAAAAGGATTATCATTTTCATTCATCATCTTCTTCTCTCTTAGCTTTGAGAAAGCTTACTAGTTAATTCTTTTGTGATGATTTCTTGTGAGAAAATGTATTAAAAAGAAAGCATAAATAATACTCCATCATCCTCATCTAATCTAGCCCATTAGATTAGGGTGTTCATCTCTTTAGAGTGAGAAAGCTTGGGTTATAGCAACTTCGACGTAGATCATCGGAGAAGCGGAACACTTCAAGCTAGCATGGATCGTTCGAGTCGTGGAGCCTCTCTTGAGTCCGGGAGATCGTGGATCGCGGCAAAGGGACTTCTACTCGGAGCTTGTGAAGCGAAAGAGCGGACTACAAAGGTTGTAATCCCTCACACTTAGGTTTAAAGATGTTATCTTGTATGTTAAACCCTAATAATCTAGCAAAGATCTCGTCTTTGGATTGTTCGGCACATCTAAAATTTTATTCGGGCATGTTTGATGTTTTATGAACCTTCACAAGAGTGCCTAAGAACCCTACAGTGGTATCAGAGCCTAGCTAGAGCATTAGACGACATGTTTACGAAGTTAAAACTTCGATCGAACCCGAACCGACAAAGTTAACTCCCTCTCTGGATATTTTTCAAAATCTGGGATTTTTCTGAATTAAAAATACCTAAAAAAATCAGCAGGGAAACATAAGCACTTCTGTGAAAAACGAGCCCATGTTCCGTTCAAACCGCCGCAGAACCGCTGCCGTACCTCTCTTGGGCCGCGGAACCGCGGCAGTATTGAGGAAACAAGGACTAATTTTTGCACAGTTATTTCTCTTTCTGTGATTTAATTTTTATGGGTATTTTTAATCCGACTCAAGTGTTGAGAATTTTGGGGTTTATTTTGTAATCGAAGATTCGATCGGAAAATTTAAATTCGTTATTCTTTCCGGATATTTAGAATCTGTTAAAATGTTCGAACGGATATCATTAACTCAATTTTTCCCGACACGAAAAATTTTCAAGTGTTGAATCTTTTCTCGAGTTTAAATCTTTCGCAAATGCGTGCAAGTTTTGTGGTAGACCCTCTAGAAGACAACAAACCTTAACTCGATTATGTGACCGTCTTGAACTGCCTTTTGAACCTTCGGGTTTGGGACAGTACGGCGTGCCACATGTGAGGCGTTGGCTTGACCCTTCTACGGCTGGACCGCTACTACTGTGACACATTTCGGATTATTTGAACTCCGCTCAAGTGTTAAGCAATTTAGAAAATTTTGGGTATTTGATTATCTGTTCGAAAAGTTCAATACTGTTTATTTATCTGGAATTTGATACAATATGTGGAATTCATAGAGTTAGGCATGAAATGCGAAGTATGTGATATTTCGGATTTTCGATGTCTAAAGTGATTGTGGATTCCAAATATTGTAGTTTTACACTTTCTTTTCTGTGACCGTAAGTGTAGTATGTAGTTGTATTGCCGGTTGTCGTTGCTATACATCGACGACGATCGGTGTATGCATACTTACTTACGTTGATGATATGAGATATTATGTGTTGCTGAGATATGATGTGCAGGATTGTCGCGATTGAATAGCCGGGGGTTTTATGTGAGATGAGAGTTTTATATTTTCATTCATGTAAATTCAAATGTAATGTAATATTCTTTTATTTGGGGCACTTCCGGGTTGAGGTTGATGCCACCAGTGTTGTATATTATTTACTTCTCCGCATTAGCATGGACCCAAGGAGGGGAGCACAGGTGACCGGGTTCTGGGGTTCAGTGGGAGGCCATCTCGAGGAGTCGAGACCGGGTCTCCTAAACTCCAGAATTGGTAGGGTCGCTTGCCGCTCTCGTAGGGGTTCAGGGTGTAGGCTTGGCTATTCATCGCGACTGTGGAATCCGTATTTTCTATTGTTGGCTAAATACTAAATACGGACGTCCTAGTACATCCCACATTATATTTATGTTTCTGCTACGATATCTATGATGTGATCATTTGATATGTTGTGATGGATACAGTATATAGTATATATGATATATTATATAGACGTTACTTATGTTTTACACCCGCACTAGCCCTGCCCTGCTCTGTCGTTAGTTACCTAACCTAACGGTGCACAAGGGGACATCGAGGCGAATGTGGATGGCATAAGTGTACGTCGTATTTATCTGTGATGCTTAGGAAGCATAAGCTGATGGGATTTTTTATTAATGAGATTAATAAAAAGCAAAGAAACCTAAAAGATGTTGTAGAATCAAAACATTATAAAAAGGGTAGCTACAATTTTGCTTTGCATAGCGGTATATATGATATACCCTGCACCTTATTTGATGAGGAAAGAGCCGAGATCCCTTCACCAGGAGTGACCTCTTTAGCGAAACTGGCAGATGCTACAAAACTCGGTTTGTCTTTTGATTGCTTTTAGAGTTTTGCTTTGCACAGTGATATATATGATATGTCCTGCACCTTATTCGATGAGGAAAGAGCCGAGATCCCTTCACCGGGAGTGACCTCTTTAGCAAAACTAATGAAAGCCTCAAAAACACTCCATTTCAAAATTTCACTTGATTCTACGACGATATCAAGTTCATTACGCAATAGGTTTTCAGAAAAACCTGTCGTAGCCCTCCGTCATTTCAGATAAAGACTATTTAGTATTCGTGCTGCGTTTGTTGACCTCTGTCAAGGCGTAGTGTGCGGTAGCTAACTAGTAATTATCTGTAAAGTATGTGATGTGATTGGATTAGGGTAGTCGTACGACCTTGTTAAGCTCTGTCAAGGGTCGTGCGTGTGGGTTTGATTCAATCAAGAAATGACGGGTTGAACTTGACTAGTGCACTATGGTTTGTTGACCTCTGTCAAGGTCATAGCACACTAGGGGCAAAATATTATCGGGAATTTCAAGTGTTGAAATTTGCAGTGAGATTGCATACCTCCTATGATATAGTTGGATCCCGATACCCACTGCGAGTAAGTGTTACTCCTGGGAGAGTTTTACACAGGACAATTAGTCGATCAAGTAGGTGTCTAGAAAAGTGTTAACGGGGTTACGCCTATGGGAAAAAGAGGTTTACTTTAATTAGGTCCGTGCGAAAGCCCGGGGAACCTCCCTCAAGTATCGACACTGATCTGGCTGAAAGATTGACGAAATTGTAAGGTGTAATTAATCCCGACTAATCTTACCTTTTAGGGTTTGAAGGTAGATTTGATAAAAACAGCGGGAGACATCTTGATTAGATAAGATAATAACCAATCTAAATCTTGCAAGAGCATACGCTAAAGTGTTTTCTTCTCTCTCTCTCCAGGTAGCGACCATGTCAGGCCATAATCAAGATAATAATATGGATGTATTGACTGAACCCGCTTATTATACTGAGCAGGGGAACGTTGGACCCGTTTTTTCTTATAAGAGTTATAAGACTGAACAAGGAATAGGAGAATATCTGGATTCCCAAGCCGCCCAAAAGAACATGCATGTTGATGCATCTTCTTCAGGTGTGTTAGTTATTGAGAACTGTTTCTCAGTTCACCCTACGTCCTGGGTATTAGATACCGGATCAGGATCCCACATATGTAAATTGTTACATGGGCTACGTAAAGGTAGAGAACTGGGAAAAAGGTGATCATTCCGTTCAAGTAAGGAACAGTGCAAGCATTGCAGCCTAAGCAGTTGGCGAATATCACCTTGTATTGCCAAGTCGTAATACACTAATTCTAAATGAGTGCTATTATATACCGAACATGATGTGCAACATTATATCAGTCTCTTTATTAAGTAAAGAAGGATATAATTTTGTAGTAAAGGATATTGTTATGAACATATTCCTATATCAAAAGTTGATTGCATCAGGCTCGTTACATAATAGCATATTCATTCTAAATCAGAATACAGTCCTCAATATACAAAACACACATAAGAGGAAAAGTTCAGAAATGAACGAATCCTTCTTGTGGCATTGTAAACTTGGTCATATCAATGCGACACGACTGGCTAAGTAACATAAGGATGGTTATTTGAATCCGTTCGAATTATCATCTTATGATACTTGCCATTCATGTCTTAAAGGAAAAATGACCAAAGCTCCGTTTAGTGGACACGGAGAAAGAGTTACTGAACACTTAGGACTGGTACATAGTGATGTATGCGGTCCCATGTCTACGCATGCCAGGAACGGTTCTTCCTACTCATTACATTCACTGATGATCTCTCTAGATTCGGACATGTGTTCCTAATGAAACACAAGTCTGAAGCTTTTGAGAAATTCAGAGAATATAAGCACGAAGTAAAAAAACAAACGGGCAAAAGTATTAAGATCCTTCGATCTGATCGAGGAGGAGAATACTTAAGCAATGAGTTCCTAGATTATCTAAAAGAGAATGGGATTCTCTCTCAGCTTACTCCTCCTTATACACCACAGCACAACGGTGTATCGGAGCGGAGGAATCGCACCATATTAGATATGGTGTGCTCTATGATACATACAGCTGAGTTACCTATTTCCTTCTGGTGGTATGCGCTTGAGACAGCAGCATACCTATTGAATCAAGTTCCAACTAAATCTGTACCTACCACACTATATGAGATATAGAGTGGGAAGAGACCATGTCTTAAACGAGTTAAGATATGGGGTTGTCTGGCCTATGTCAAAAGGCAAAATCCAAATAAACTCGAGGCACGGTCAGTTCCATGTAAGTTTGTGGGATATCCTAAACATTCAAATGGATATTTTTTCTACCACAGTGAACAACAAAAAGGTGTTTATTGCTCAACATGCCACCTTTTTAGAAAAGGAATTTCTTGAAAAAGAAATTAGTGGCTCTGAGGTAGAACTGGAAGAAGTTCCAGCAACACAAACTGTAACTGAAGATTTAGTGGAACCAGAGGATTCGGTAGTACCCGACGAACCCCAGCCTCTCCGCCGATCTAGTAGGGTTTCCCGTCTACCTGAGAGATCTACGGTTTTCTCATTGATGGTGGAAGCGAGGATTGCATCATGGAAGATGATGACCCGACTAGTTTCGAGCAGGCCATCACGAGTGGTGACTCTGTGAAATGGCTGGATGCAATGCGATTTGAGATGGAATCCATGTACACCAATAAAGTATGGACTTTGGAAAATGCTCCTGAAGGGGTAAAACCCATTGGGAGCAAGTGAATTTTTAAAAAGAAATTTGGTGTAGGTAGAAAAGTTGAGACTTTCAAAGTTAGACTTGTAGCAAAAGGTTTTCGTCAACGACCAGGTGTGGATTATGACGAAACCTTTTCTCCAGTGGCTATGCTTAAGTCCATCCGGATCTTACTTGCCATTTCTGCATACCATGACTACGAAATCTGGCAAATGGATGTTTAGACCGCCTTTCTAAACGGTGATTTAGAAGAGTGCGTGTACATGACTCTGCCAGAAGGCTTCATAGATAGTGGGAGCAGCGGAAAGGTGTGCAAGCTGCTTAAATTCATTTATGGATTAAAGCAAGCATCGCGGAGTTGGAACATCTGTTTTGATGTTGTAGTCAAAGAGTTTGACTTCATCAAAAATATAGATGAACCTTGTATCTATAAGAAGGTAGCAGAGAGTAAGGTTGTCTTCCTCGTATTGCACGTGGATGACATACTCTTGATAGGAAATGATATTCCAATGCTGCAATCAGTCAAGCTCTTCTTATCACAAAGATTCTCAATGAAAGATCTAGGTGATGCCTCATGCATATTGGGAATTAGGATCTATAGAGATAGATCCAAACGGATACTGGGATTGTCCCAATCCAGGTACATTGACACCATACTAAAGAGGTTTAGTATAGAAGAATCCAAGCGTGGGAACCAACCCATGATCTCTGGTCTCACTCTCTCCAAAGAGATGTCTCCCAAGACTGATTTGGAGAGAGCTCGCATGCAAGGGATACCCTATGCTTCGGCAGTAGGCTCTATCATGTATACGATGCTATGTACCAGACCCGATGTAGCATACTCACTAAGTGTAGTGAGTCGGTATCAAGCAGATTCTGGAGAGAGTCACTGGACAGCTGTGAAGAACATTCTCAAGTACTTGCAAAGGACTAGAGACATGTTCTTGGTGTATGGTAACGGAGAACTCCGGGTAGAGTCCTTTACCGATTCCAGCTTCCAAAGTGATAAGGACGACTCTAAGTCGCACTCGGGATTTGTCTTTACCCTCAATGGAGGGGAGGTATGTTGGAAGAGTTCCAAACAGGATACCGTTGCAGACTCGACGATGGAGGCTGAATACATCGCTGCCAACGATGCTGCCAAAGAGGTTGTCTGGATGAAGAAGTACATTAGTGAACTTGGTGTGGTTCCATCCTTTGAGCATCCAATACCTCTGTATTGTGATAACAATGGAGCTGTAGCTTTGGCCAAGGAACCCAGATCCCATCAGAAGTCCAGACATATTCTGAGGCGGTATCACCTGATCAGGGAGATAGTTGATCGCCGGGAGATCGAAGTCAGGAGAGTAGATACGAAGGATAACACTGCGGATCCTCTCACGAAGGCCATTCCCCAGATACAGTTTGAGAGATTATTCGGGATGCTAGGTATGAGATACTACAGCAGTTGGCCTTAGTGCAAGTTGGAGATTGTTAGTTATGTATATGCCCTAGAGGCCATTGTTGTACATATGATGTATATTATGATGGATGCTTGGATATATACAGAGATGACTTTCTTGCTCGTCATGATAGTATGCTATTTGGTTTCACTTTATCTTAACATGTTGACTTGTATTGGTTTATTGTCTTACTCTCACATGCTGATAAATCCCTTAAGATCTATACTCGACTACTGGGACTATGATGAGATCATACTAGTGGGGCCATAGTAGTCGATGAGTACATCCTATAACTGTTCCTAGTCGAGGGTATATCGAGACAGGGCATCGATACACCAGAGTAGACTAGCGTATACGCATATTGACCCATATGATGGGCGATGGATGATCCCATATCCATCGGTGTTTGACATCAGAGATGGTGTACGGGTGCTCAGTGGAGACTGGGTACACTGGACGGAATCGCCGAGAACTCCCAGATGGTGATATAACACACGTCAGATGGCAGTTCTCCAGTGACACTGGTACAGGGTAGTCTGTAGACCCGAGATCGTCATAGAGTCTTGTGTGATTCCCACTGCGCTTTGATTTCCACCTTACCACGTCCAAGAGGGCATGCAAAACGGTGGCTTTTGGGTACAGTCCCGAATCACATAGAGGCAATGAGCGATAGGAGGGGATTCGTCTCTCCCGGTATAGGGAGTTGATGTTGTGCTGTGTTCGATTGGCTATAACTGGAAGTCCTTGGCCAGGGCTGATATAGAGATTTACCGGTAAGTGTTACTAGTAGTTTCTCGACCTGTTATGAGCCTCACATCGACACGACTTATCGGTTACTGGGGTCTGACGTATACTGTAACACCCGAGCCCAATGCTACTAATTTCAGTTACCGTTCGAACGTACTGTGGCACTTATTTCATTTAGCTTGCTTGATGGTTAATTATTGTAAATTCTACCCGGAAATTAATTTCTGCATATAACAATTTTTGGCATCTAAAATAAAATTAAAAATATTCATCTTGGCCTTCTTGACACCCCTAACCCTGTTGTAGCGTCCGTGCATCGTGTTCTCGTCCCGTTCAGTGAAACGGGCGAGTTTGGACGGCTACGTGCACGTACATGTGTCCGTTTTGGGGGTATGCTTTTTGATCATAAAACACTTCATTTTAAATTTTGGATCCCGCCTAAAATTCTATTATTTCAATTTCAAATTTTTGGACCCGACCCGGGCGCGATTTGGAAATGTTTTACTTTGCGCCAAAATCCCAGATTTTAATATATTTAAAACATCATATATAATTTAGTTAACCATATAATATTTTTACAATCTTTTATATCCTTCTCAATTTATTCTATCAGCCAATCGCAACCTCCCCTTTAACCCCGTGGGTCCCTCTTCTCTCTCTCTCGCTCTCTCTCTCTCCACTTTCTCTCTTTCTCTCTCATATATTCTCTCGTACTTCTCTTTATCATTCTTTCTCTTCTTGCTTCATGTCTCGTTTCTCATTTTTTTAACTGTTCTTTTGTTGCCGGAATTCCGTCATGCTGGTGACGCTTCACGACGTTCCAGCGAGGTACCCCGACCCGTGTAGTTCCTCTGTTCGTCGTTTGGGTTCATTCCGTGAACCGTGCGCCCGTCGCGAGTTTTCCCCGCCGATGGTTAACGTTCCGTTTTCCCGATTCGCGACCCATCGAGGCAAGTTAATCTTGCTACATGCTATATAATTCATTTTATACCTATTTAAATAAATACCATACCTATAGTTTAAATCTAGTGCCCCATGTTTAATTTTATAACGTTTCGATGTTCCGTTTGCATCCGTTTATATCATATTAAATCTAGATCATGAAAACTTATCTTGTGACATACTAGATTACATTATACTGCATCCATATCAATTAAATTATATATCGTCGGAATATTTCTTATTATTATCTTTAATTAGTTTATAATCTGTATTTTATAATATTATATATTTGAAAATATTATAGTTTACACATGAAACGTCGTTGAAAAGCGGATACGACAAATCTGAAATTTACTGTACGCCTTACATTATAAAATTCATTATAAATCATAGAAAAATCATTAGTATACATTCTTTAGTTCTTTACGAAGCTAACTCAGAATACTATAACTCTATGAAAATTTACTTGCAAAATAAATTGTTTAAATAACGTAAAATGCAAATGAAAATGTCTCCGAACTGCTGTCCAGGGAAATTCCAGCAGCAAACTTTCAACTTCGAATGTTCATAACTTTTTGTAGGGACTACCTGAGATGCTTATACTTATAAAACTGAAAACCTTATTGAATTATCTTTGTTTTGGTAATAGACACGTCCCTTTTGAAGAATGTTTGTTATTTTTAAGCTATTTTACAAATTAGGGTGACGCTGAATTTCTGAACCGAACTTTCTTGTGCATGGTTAATCAATACCACTTTTATAGTTATTAATCGCTTTGAATATGCTATCCATATTAATATTATTATACCAATATTTATATCACATATTGCTTAGTTGTACATCCCACATTACCATTTTATAGTTTTTAACTTTTCGGATACCCGTTTGCATCCATCGCATTTAAGATACATATAATTGCATCCATAGATCACATTACTACATAATAATGTGATATTAACACTCCATGTTTAATAAATTGCATCCTAATTAATATTGAAACTATAAATGTAATCCTAATCGATAACTGTGCATCCATATCCTTGAAATTATATCTATTTGCATATCATATTACATGTTCCAGTTTATTGTTCTGATAGTACTCATGCTTGTTTATTTATACACATGCTTATGTTAGTTTGATTATGAGCACCCACATGACATCTTGTGCTTCCTGACATGACCTGTTACACTTCCTACTTGACATGACATGGTACCGTACACTCTTGACATGATATGACACCTTTATACATTACCTGGCTTGACCTAATGTACCATGGCTTTACCTGTTACCTGATCTTGTGTCTAATGCCAACAAACATAACATGTAGTCCTCATGGACCGTTCCTGTTGTCTATCCAGACAAACCTGTTTACCTGATCCTGTGTTGGCATTAGTTTCTTGATTACTGGATACCTGACTTGACATACACATATAACTTGGGGGTATGGGGAAATCAAAGGTGAAATCTGACTTGTAACTCGACAGTTCACTACCTGTATTGAGTGTACACATTCCTGTTTTGTGCCTAGCGGCATGTCTCGGTTTCAGCCGAGAATATTGTGGTCGTGGTCCCGGGTATGAACGGGATACTATCGAGTGTACACATTCCTGTTTTGTGCTTAGCGGCATGTCTCGGCTGCAGCCGAGAATATAGTGGCCGTGGTCCCGGGTATGTACGGGATACTATTGAGTTACATCGATGATTCATCAATTGGTTTCAAAGACTTTAGAACAGAGAACCTGATAAAACAATCCAGTTTACCCACTGCACACTACCCTGTACTGCTCTGATTTATATTATTGTTACCCTTGCTTTATTCATATTTATATTCGCATTGCCTGTTTACTATGTTATTACTTGATGACTTGACGCGCTGACGCCTGGGTTTTGCATGGCCCAGATTCTTCTACCTTGCTGCAGACTGATCAGGAGTTTTGCCGCTGTTAGACGAGCGGTGAGGTTCCTGTCGGTACGTAGTTTCACTCCAGGTGTTTCATTTATTGTATCTTTTGGCTTCCGCATATTTTTATCTCTTGATTCTTTTACTCTGGCTTATGGATATATACTAGGTAGTTAGTTTACTTTCTTGTTCTTGATATCTCCACAGCCGTAATGTGACTGTGGAAGGATTTTTCCTATCCACAGGTAGCATGGTTGGCTATGTCACGTGCCCACTTTAGCGTACTTTGGGAAGCGGGGCGTTACATAGTTCTTTTGGTATCAGAGCCATAGGATAGTCGGGTTGATTCTTTTGTAGTTGGGTGTTGTACCCGATACACGAATCAGAATACTCGTGTTTAGGAAACATGTCCTGCCACCTTACCGTTTACCATTCTTGAATCACATTCTTCCTGATTATATCTTTTACGATGTGCAAACTTCCTTTGCATATCGACTCGAAACCTGATTCCTTGTTATCTCTAGGACTTAGACGACTTGGGTAGAGTTATGTAATTGTGGCTATGATACCGCGGCATAGTTACAATGCGGCACTCTATTTAAGTATTTTGGAGTTCTAGCCTTGATCTATATTCAGAATCTATCATCATGCTAATGTTGGGTGTTTTGAGTTCAGGAATATGGCCGGTAAGAATTTGAAGACGTACCAAGGCGTGTGGACGAAGCCGTCATGCTTAGAATGATAAGGGGAATGCTGGAGAATCAAAAGAAACAGACCGAGCTGATTCAGCAGTAAGCGGACTCGTTTCAGGAAGGTTTGCAGATCGTTCAGCAGTCTGTGAACAATGTTGGAGCTAAGCCAGTTGACCGAGTAGGGACAGTAGCAGATTTCAGACGTTTGGGTCCGTATACATTTACTGGATTGGAGGAGCCATTGACAACAGAGTAGTGCCTAGTTGACACAGAGAATTTGCTTATTGCGGCACAGATTCCAGATGAGAAAGAGTTGATGTGGTACGCATTCAGTTAGTGGATTACGCCCGAGAATGATGGCTTGTAGAAGAGAACCGTTTGCCCAAGCCGATCAAGTGGGCGGATTTTTCGAAGAGTTTCCTGGAGAAGTTCTTCCCGCGGACTGCACGGGAGGAAATGGAAGAGAAGTTCATCGGACTAAAGCAGAAGGGAGCACCCGTAGATGTGCATGCAGCAGAATGGACGAGACTCAGTAGTTTCGCTGGACCTTTAGTTGCCAATGATGCAGACAGGGCACGGAGGTTCATGCGCAGCCTGGACGTGGACATCCAGAGGTAGATTGTCTCCCTGGGTTTGACCACTTTCTCACAAGTACTTGCGGCAGCCGAGAGCAGCAGAGTTTATATGGGATGAAGTGGAGTTTTTTTGTCGGGCCGGTCGAGTTTTGGGCTAGGCCGACAAATAATATTCTTGCATCAATGGAAGTGATGAAAGTGAAGAGCCGGCTGTTGTTCGTGATTTTATGGACGTGTTTGAAGATATATCGGGTTTACCGCCAAAGCGAGACGTGGAGTTCGCAATTGATCTTATTCCTGGGGCAGCGCAAGTATCCGAAGCGTATTATCCAATAGCGCCAGTAGAATTGGAAGAAGTCAAGAAACAGGTTGCTGAATTGCTTGAGAAAGGTTGGATTCCAAGCAGTAACTCGCCTTGGGGATCTCCAGTTCTTCTAGTAAAGAAGAAGGATGGCACAAGAAGGATGTGCATCGACTATCGAGAATTAAACCGGGTGACTATTAAGAACAAGTACCCGATCCCTCGCATTGGCGAACTTTTCGAGCAGCTTAGTGGCGTGAGGGTATTCTCGAAGCTGGATTTGCGATCCGGATATCATCAGGTCCGAGTGAAAACAGAAGATATTTGCAAGACGGCGTTCCGAACTCGGTATGGACATTACGAGTACTTAGTGATGCCCTTCGGAGTAACGAATGCGCCGGCAGTATTCAAGGACTTGATGAACCTAATCTTTTCACCGTTCTTGGACCAGTTTATCGTGGGTTTTTTTATTGACGATATTTTGGTTTATTCGAAGAGTTTTGAGGAACATTCTGAGCATTTGAAGATCGTACTGCGGACGTTGAGACAGGAAAAGTTATATGCGAAGATGAGCAAGTGCGAGTTTTGGCTGGAGGAAGTAAAGTTTTGGGGCATGTTGTGTCTGGCGATGGAATTGCCGTCGATCCAGAAAAGATTGCAGCAGTTCGTGATTGGCCGATTCCAAAGAATGTTGCGGAGATAAGAAGCTTTCTTGGACTCGCCGGGTATTACAGAAGATTTGTGGAGAACTTTGCTCGTCTGGCGGAGCCGTTAACCAAGCTTACGCGCAAGGAGGTACCTTTTGTACGGACGGATAAGTGTGCGTTAGCTTTCGATACGTTGAAGCAGAAGTTGATAACCGCCCCTATTCTGACCGTGTCAGACAATTCCGGAGGATTGGTGATTCACAGCGACGCATCTGGGAAAGGATTGGGTTGTGTTTTGATGCAGCATGGGAAGGTTGTAGTATACGCATCGAGACAGTTGAAGACCCATGAGAAGAATTACCCAACTCGTGACTTGGAGCTTGCGGCTGTGACTTTCGCTTTGAAGGTTTGGAGACACTACCTTCTGGGCGAAAGGGTCGAAGTTTTTACTGATCATAAGAGCTTGAAGTATGTGTTCACACAGAAGGAGCTTAATATGAGGCAGCGTAGATGGTAGAGCTGATGGCTGACTACGATCTTGATCTTAAGTACCATCCAGGGAAGGTTAACGTCGGGCCGGATGCGCTTAGTCGGTTACCAACAATTCAGGTGTTAACTACGCAGAAGGAGATCGATGAAGATTTTCGAAGATTTGACTTGGGGGTTGTGCTATCGCATTCTACGGGACAGTTGATGCAGCTGCAAGTACAATCATCATTGATCGAGAATATTAAAGCAGCACAATCGCAGGACCCTAGACTGCAAAAGTTTCGAGGACAGGTTGAAGCCGGACTACGAACAGATTTATTAATCCCCGAAGATGGTTCGTTGAGGTTTGGTACCCGTTTGTGTGTGCCAAAGGGAGATATTCGTGAAGAGCTTATGAAGGAGGCACACAGTTCAGCTTATTCTGTACATCCAGGAGGCACAAAGATGTACCGAGATATTCGACAACATTTCTGGTGGGAAGGCATGAAACGGGAGATTGCTCGCTTTGTGGCAAAGTGCTTGGTGTGTCAGCAAGTTAAGGCTGAACATCAAAAGGTTGCTGGTTTATTGCAACCACTTCCGATTCCTCAGTGGAAGTGGGATCATATAACCATGGATTTCGTGACGGCTTTACCGCGAAGTCCAAAAGGCAACCATGCTATATGGGTGATTGTTGACCGATTGACCAAGGCAG
The DNA here is from genome assembly GCA_030015575.1 of Agapanthus africanus. Classification (NCBI taxonomy): domain Eukaryota; kingdom Viridiplantae; phylum Streptophyta; class Magnoliopsida; order Asparagales; family Amaryllidaceae; genus Agapanthus; species Agapanthus africanus. The sequence continues at coordinate 563,221,500 of CM057339.1, forward strand.
CTCATTTTATTCCTTTTCGGGTTGGTCAATCAACAGAGACTTTGGCAGAGCGGTACATGCAAGAGATTGTAAGATTGCCTGGAGTACCGGTGAGCATCGTGTCCGATCGGGACACTCGGTTCTTATCACACTTTTGGCGGAGTCTACAGGAAAGTTTGGGGACTCGATTGAAGTTTAGCACAGCTTATCATCCTCAAACTGATTTTCAGTCGGAGAGAACGATCCAAACTCTTGAGGATACGTTGAGAGCATGCAGGTTGGACTTCAAGGGGTCTTGGGAGGATCATCTACTTTTGGTGGAGTTGTCTTACAACAACAGTTTTCAGGCAGCTATTCAGATGGCTTCATTTGAAGCTTTGTATGGTCGTAAATGTCGTTCACCTGTTTGTTGGGACGATGTCGGTGGACGAAGATTATTGGGACCAGATTTGGTTGTGCAGATAGTTGAGAAGGTTAACCCTATCAGAAATCATATGAAGATAGCACATGACCGATCGAAGAGTTGGGCAGATACGTCAAGAAGACCTCTAGAGTTCGCCGTGGGTGATTTGGTATTCTTGAAGATATCACCGACTAGAGGGGTGATTCGTTTTGGAAGTCGAGGAAAGCTTAGTCCTCGATTCGTTAGACCCTTTGAGATCTTGGAGCGTGTTGGTGAGGTAGCGTATCGTTTGGCGTTACCGCAGTCCTTGGCGAATGTGCACGATGTGTTTCACGTATCTCAACTCCGTAGGTATGTTCGAGATGAAACACACGTATTGGATCATTCTGAGCTAACAGTACGAGAAGACTTGACTTTTGAGGAGCGACCGATTGGAATCGTGGATCGAAGGGAAAAGGTTCTTAAGAACAAGGTAATCCCTCTTGTGCTTATTTCTTGGGGTAATCAGTCGCATGGAGAGTCCACTTGGGAACGAGAAGATGAAATCCGGCAGAAGTTTCCTCACCTTTTCTTGTAGTTATCTATCTTTGTATTCTTGGAATTTCGAAGACGAAATTCTTTTTGTAGCTGAGTATAATGTAACACCCGAGCCCAATGCTACTAATTTCAGTTACCGTTCGAACATAGTGTGGCATTTATTTCATTTATCTTGCTTGATGGTTAATTATTGTAAATTCTACCCGGAAATTAATTTCTGCATATAACAATTTTTGGCATCTGAAATAAAATTAAAAATATTCATCTTGGCCTGCTTGACACCCCTAACCCTGTTGTAGCGTCCGTGCATCGTGTTCTCGTCCCGTTCAGTGAAACGGGGAGTTTGGACGGCTACGTGCACGTACGTGTGTCCGTTTTGGGGGTTTGTTTTTTTATCATAAAACACTTCATTTTAAATTTTGGATCCCGTCTAAAATTCTATTATTTCAATTTCAAATTTTTGGACCCGACCCGGGCGCGATTTGGAAATGTTTTACTTTGCGCCAAAATCCCAGATTTTAATATATTTAAAACATCATATATAATTTAGTTAACCATATAATATTTTTACAATCTTTTATATCCTTCTCAATTTATTCTCTCAGCCAATCGCAACCTCCGCTTTAACCCCGTGGGTCCCTCTTCTCTCTCTCTCTCTCTCATATATTCTCTCGTACTTCTCTTTATCATTCTTTCTCTTCTTGTTTCATGTCTCGTTTCTCATTTTTTTAACTGTTCTTTTGTTGCCGAAATTCCGTCATGCCGGTGACGCTTCACGACGTTCCAGCGAGGTACCCCGACCCGTGTGGTTCCTTTGTTCGGCGTTTGGGTTCATTCCGTGAACCGTGCGCCCGTCGCGAGTTTTCCCCGCCGACGGTTAAAGTTCCGTTTTCCCGATTCGCGACCCATCGAGGCAATTTAATCTTGCCACATGCTATATAATTCATTTTATACCTATTTAAATAAATACCATACCTATAGTTTAAATCTAGTGCCCCATGTTTAATTTTATAACGTTTCGATGTTCCGTTTGCATCCGTTTATATCATATTAAATCTAGATCATGAAAACATATCTTGTGACATACTAGATTACATTATACTGCATCCATATCAATTAAAATATATATCATCGTAATATTTCTTATTATTATCTTTAATTAGTTTATAATCTGCATTTTATAATATTATATATTTGAAAATATTATAGTTTACACATGAAACGTCGTTGAAAAGCGGATACGACAAATCTAAAATTTACTGTACGCCTTACCTTATAAAATTAATTATAAATCCTAGAAAAATCATTAGTATACGTTCTTTTGTTCGTTACGAAGCTAACTCAGAATACTATAACTCTATGAAATATTTACTTGCAAAATAAATTGTTTAAATAACGTAAATTGCAAATGAAAATGTCTCCGAACTGCTGTCCAGTGAAATTCCAGCAGCAAACTTTCAACTTCGAATGTTCATAACTTTTTGTAGGGACAACCAGAGATGCTTATACTTATAAAACTGAAAACCTTATTGAATTATCTTTGTTTTGGTATAAGACACGTCCCTTTTGGAGAACGTTTGTTATTTTTAAGCTATTTTACAAATTAGGGTGACGCTGAATTTCTGAACGGAACTTTCTTGTGCATGGTTAATCAATACCACTTTTATAGTTATTAATCGTTTTGAATATGCTATCCATATTAATATTATTATATCAATATTTATATCACATATTGCTTAGTTGTACATCCCACATTACCATTTTATAGTTTTATAACTTTTCGGATACCCGTTTGCATCCATCGCATTTAAGATACATATAATTGCATCCATAGATCACATTACTACATAATAATGTGATATTAACACTCCACGTTTAATAAATTGCATCCTAATTAATATTGGAACTATAAATGTAACCCTAATCGATAACTGTGCATCCATATCCTTGAAATTATATCTATTTGCATATCATATTACATGTTCTAGTTTATTGTTCTGATAGTACTCATGCTTGTTTATTTATACACATGCTTATGTTAGTTTGATTATGAGCACCCACATGACATCTTGTGCTTCCTGACATGACCTGTTACACTTCCTACTTGACATGACATGGTACCGTACACTCTTGACATGATATGACACCTTTATACATTACCTGGCTTGACCTGATGTACCATGGCTTTACCTGTTACCTGATCTTGTGTCTAATGCCAACAAACATAACATGTAGTCCTCATGGACCGTTCCTATTGTCTATCCAGACAAACCTGTTTACCTGATCCTGTGTTGGCATTAGTTTCTTGATTACTGGATACCTGACTTGACATACACATATAACTTGGGGGTATGGGGAAATCAAAGGTGAAATCTGACTTGTAACTCGACAGTTCACTACCTGTATTGAGTGTATACATTCCTGTTTTGTGCCTAGCGGCATGTCTCGGTTTCAGCCGAGAATATTGTGGCCGTGGTCCCGGGTATGTACGGGATACTATCGAGTGTACACATTCCTGTTTTGTGCCTAGCGGCATGTCTCGGCTGCAGCCGAGAATATTGTGGCTGTGGTCCCGGGTATGTATGGGATACTATTGAGTTACATCGATGATTCATCAATTTGGTTTCAAAGACTTTAGAACAGAGAACCTGATAGAACAATCCAGTTTACCCACTGCACACTACCCTGTACTGCTCTGATTTATATTATTGTTACCCTTGATTTATTTATGTTTATATTCGCATTTCCTGTTTACTTTGTTATTACTTGATGACTTGACGCGCTGACGTCTGGGTTTTGCATGGCCCAGATTCTTCTACCTTATTGCAGACTGTTTAGGAGTTTTGCCGCTATTAGACGAGCGGTGAGGTTCCTGTCGGTACGTAGTTTCACTCCAGGTGTTTCATTTATTGTATCTTTTGGCTTCCGCATATTGTTATCTCTTGATTCTTTTACTCTGGCTTATAGACATGTACTAGGTTGTTAGTTTACTTTCCTGTTCTTGATATCTCCACATCCGTAATGTGACCGTGGAAGGATTTTTCCTATCGACAGGTAGCATGGTTGGCTATGTCACGTGCCCACTTTAGCATACTTTGGTAAGCCGGGCGTGACATATACCAACCCTAGACTTGATATGCGATATATCAGACGAACAGACCGGACTGTACGGGAGTGTTACTGATTGGATTCACAGGAGAACGGACAGGCTAGCTTGTTGATCTTCTGATCGCTCAATACCTGGAAGGCTGTTACGTTTAGCAGACCGCTTGCAGCTTGTGGGTGTTTGATATGATCATCACCTGCTACCGGTGTATTGACGATTCTTTAGACTCCTACACAGAGGTTTCTTGGCTCAGGCAAAACGGAGTAGAGGCGCATATGTGATATGTGCCGGACCGAGGATAATACGTTATGAGATACCGTATTATATTCTAGCGATATTTAGATATGAACCGGGTCATCGGATCAAGTGTTGATTCGATGAATCGGTACATGATATATTAGTCGGTTATATTTGATATAGCCGGATCATTGGATCAAGTGTTGATTCGATGATTTAATGTATAATGATATATATGATATATTGTATTACATTATCTAATATTGGCTCGCTTTATTATTTCATTTTCTCACCGGATTAATACATTGATATATATGCGATATATGTTAATTGTATTATTTTCTTTTGTTGCAAATATATAATACATATGTGATATATATTATTGTGACATGATATGATTTATTATGAAACATGTTTAAGGATGATAAAAACGGATTAGGGTTTGATTAGGGTTAGCTCTTTCTTGCACTTTCTAGAAAGATTCTCTTTTGTCTTGGTTAAGATATTATGGTTGATCCTTATCCTTAACCTAACCAAACCCTAACTCTAGTTTATTCTCTACAAAATTTTAGCCTCTCATCCTTGACCATGGTTCAATAATCAATCATATATTCTTTACTACTATTCATCACAAAAGGATTATCATTTTCATTCATCATCTTCTTCTCTTTTAGCTTTGAGAAAGCTTACTAGTTAATTCTTTTGTGATGATTTCTTGTGAGAAAATGTATTAAAAAGAAAGCATAAATACTTCTCCATCATCCTCATCTAATCTAGCCCATTAGATTAGGGTGTTCATCTCTTTAGAGTGAGAAAGCTTGGGTTATAGCAACTTCGACGTAGATCATCGGAGAAGCGGAACACTTCAAGCTAACATGGATCGTTCGAGTCGTGGAGTCTCTCTTGAGTCCGGGAGATCGTGGATCGCGGCAAAGGGACTTCTACTCGGAGCTTGTGAAGCGAAGGAGCGGACTACAAAGGTTGTAATCCCTCACACTTAGGTTTAAAGATGTTATCTTGTATGTTAAACCCTAATAATCTAGCAAAGATCCCGTCTTTGGGTTGTTCGGCACATCTAAAATTTTATTCGGGCATGTTTGATGTTTTATGAACCTTCACAAGAGTGCCTAGGAACCCTACAGTGGCAACCGATCAACTGAGACTAAATTGCTAGATTTATAAAATTCAAATTAGTTTTCTTGTAGATTCCAAGTATTGTATCTTATCACATGATATCCGGACGACGTTAAACTTTTCGATCGAGTCATAAATGTTCTATAATTCCCTGAGAGCTCAACACTTGAGCACAGTTTAATAATCCTTGTTACATGCCACTGTACATATGGACCAGCAGTAGAAGAGCAAACCCAAGCCTCATTAATGGCACCGCGGAACTGCCGCAAACCGTAAGGTTCAAAAGTGGTTCCATGGTCATTATGTCGAGTTAGGGTTTCATTCTTATAGAGGGTTCACATAATTACTTGCATGTTTTTCCGAATACCTTAAATTTGGAAAAATGGGTTTCTGACATTCGTTCGAACTTTTTAACTTCGCCTAGACAACATGTGAATACCCTTTGTCCGCACGCTAAACAATGCCTCAATCCTCAAGAATATACGATACATTAACGGTCATCACATTCTAGCCGACCTCTAGCAGTGGCCCAATCCTCTGGTGATGATCTGAACGCTCGCGTCCATGAGAAAACATATTAAAAAGATATATCGAAACGCTCATGTCGCGAAAACACAATAAAACGACATATCTACATAAATGTGTATCACTGGAATTTCTCCCTGGTCAGTCCTCATCCATGACGAGCTCGTGCTGACAGTAACTCTAGCCGCAGCTCTCTCTGCCCGTGCAACCGTGGTAACAGAAACCATAAAATGATATCGATGAGGATAGATCATATGAATGAATAGAGTATTGTGCAATGAAATTTACATCCTAAGGCTTCTTAAGTGGAGTAGCGTATCGTAAGTATGCCGTGGAACATAAATACAGTACGTCACTCTACTTAGGGCACCTACTCGATCAACCAAGGGCAACCTACGCGACGAAAGTTCGGGTCTAATACCCCCTCGACCAAGTCTATGTTCTGTAAAGTCAAGCCTAGGTTCCGAATATATATATATACGCTCTAGACTCCGCATAGTCAAACCTAGACTCGAACCAAGGTTAAACCTAACGCTCTGATACCAACTTTGTCACGACCCGAAATAGCACGTGACTGGCACACGAATCATGTGAGGTCTATAGGACCCCACCTAATTCAAGTAAGCCAAAAGTCCAGAAATCTAAACCATTTGAAAAGAGAGTGAAGGAAAAACTTAGTTTTAAAGCAAGTGTTTTATCAAAGTAAGCCGTAGTAAGCATTTTTAAAACATCAAGTCTTTTCTAAAAATTTTGGCAGAGTTTCCTTTGTAAATACTGGCCCTAAATGGGTACAAACATGAATAATATACATAATGAATAAAGGCATCCCCAAGCGGGAGCTAGCTCTTCGCCAATTGGCGAAACAACCACGCAAGCAGTATAATATACAACGTCGAAGGGCAAGTGTCAAAACTCAGAATAAAACCAATAGCCTCACGAAAACCAGGGAAAGAATCGTAATAATACAAGCGCGCGACTCTAAGGTCGAAAGAATATACAACTGGTCTTCTAAGTCTATCAAATATACAAGTCTGGTTGATGGAGTTTACTAGATACAACTAAATATAAATAAAAGTATAATGGTGGTCATGATGCAAGTGAATCTACCTACCAAAGCAATCACCCAGAAAGAAACAGTGTACCGGCAAAGCCGCCAAGGAAACCTGTACGGCAAAACCTGTAAGAACTGTGGCACAACGGGGGTGAGTTGCCAACTCGTGAGTAGAAAACATGACCGAGAAGAAATTGCATGTATTACTATCTCCTAGGACATACAATAATAATATTCTCAAAATAATATAACCTGAAGCATCTAATAATGGCAAGGGTAAACAACTATACATAACTGTAATACCAAGTGCTCGTGTCAGTGCCTCATGTAGCAACATGTCACATATATGATGTATGAATGCATGAAAACATAATATATTTTGAATGAGAAAACTGGTTTCATATCTCAGTGAGATTTCTGTATAAAAATCGAAATATCATCAATGAAATCAACAGAGAATCCGTGTCAACCATCGACACAAAATATATATATCCCAATATCTCAATATCTCGGGCTCCGGCAATCCAGACTAGCCCATATCATAAAATATCAATATCACAATGTCTCAATATCTTGGGCTCCGGCAATCCGGACTAGCCTCGGGCTCCGGCAATCCGGACTGGCCCAAGTAATAAATATCTCACGACTACGTCGGTATCTTCCGGATATCCGCCGCATCACAAATAACTAGTCGGTAGTGCTCCACTGTCGGGCTCAATGCCATCATCTGCGACCATCTTTCCCTGGGGTACCGCACCGGGTCCACCATGCACCCGCAGATGGTTCATCATCCTCCTCGAATCGGGTGTATGATACTACTCAAGAGCCGAGAAAACTCATGGTGGACACCACTCACATCATATTATGAGAAAACCGCAATTTTCTATCTTTTAGAAATGAAAATGAGTTTATAAAATTCTTGCGGTTTCTCCAAACCGCAATACTTCGTACGGTAAATCCATCATACGGCATCCCAAATCGGGGTACAGGTCTAATATAACATTTATCTTATTATTCATATGGTATCATTATCATAATATCATGAATTAGGGGTACTGATCTAAAGTCTACTACATTCCGATATCATCAATATATATCCGCGTGTGTATGAAAACACATCTCCCAACGATCACTCTTATACCATGTCGTATATCATAACACGACCCAATTCACATCACCGATCTCACGGCATCATGCCCAATCATATCGACTCTCCTCCGAGTTTCATATACTATCCTCATCACCCGTGTATATGTATATGTATATATATATATATATATATATGAACACATCCACACACATATATATACACCTATAACCATATACACCAAGAACATATCTCGTGTGTGCATGTGTGTGTGTGTGCGCATCAACCTATACTCTAGGGTTCACGGCTAAGAAGTTAACTAAAAGCACTTTCTTACAATTACACTAAAACTAACCCGTGAACACCTAAAGCCTATCTTGAAAATCATTTAAGTCTCACAATACACATATTCATATATATATATAACGTATTCGTATACAACACTACGAAACTGCGGGGGTGCTATACGCCATCCACCCGACTTCCCCCGTAGATATACATCTACTTACCATGATCCTTGCTTTCCGAAGTCGATGTCGCAATTCTCCTCATCATCCGAAGTCCACGTGAGGGTACCTACATATATACACACATAGCATCGTAAACGGAAATCGCGAATGAAAACCAAAACGGCACATGAATCACACATTGGTTAAAACCTATGGTCTGCGCATGAAAGAATAACCCAACAACTCCCGATATCGACATACAAACGCCAAGTGACCGAGAAAAAACACAAATACCAAAGTTCAAGTTCACAGAAATTCACAAACCGAAATCAGAAACTATGAAAATCACTCCAGATTTTACCCCAGGTGAAATTAGCCAATTTTGCATATGTGAAGGGTCTAATTTAAAGATAAAGGGACCAAAGACCAAGCACGAGGCCATTCCACCGCACCAAGGCCGCAATTTGCGGCCAAAACATGATAATTGGCAGCCATAACATGGAGTGGGGGTCTCAGGTTTTGGGGTTAGCTTCTAGGTTGCCTGCACACCTCTCAGTCTTTGCTAAAATATTTTCAGGGCCCTCGGGTGAAAGCAGATCTCAAAACTACACCACAACTCCTACACAAATCCGATATCGGAGATTCTAAGTTCATTTCTTGGGTTTAAATCTCTTGTTTTAGTTCAATATACTATCACTACAGGGGTTGTAGCCATGATTAACCCTAAATTACACCTTCACAAACCAATTCATGCCCTAAACCTCATCTTGGAAATTTCCAAGATCACTAAACCTCACTAAATTAACTCTAAACTAAACTAGAAGCTAAAGGAAAAGCAATAATACACTAATGGTGAAGGGAATACCTCATTTAGCAACTCAAGATTTTTTTCAGTTGCCCCAAGTGCTGAAAATCCTATCTTGCTTGATCTCTCATGCTTGTAGTGAGCTTGTGCACATTTTTAGTGAAGGCAATGCAAGGTTTTGATTTGGAAATGGGGGTGTAGCGAGGAGGTGAAGGAGGTGGAAGGAAGAGGGCAGCCATGAGAGGATAAGAGAGGAAAGAGAATGAAGAAAATAAAATGAGGAGGAAAATAGCCATAGTCAAAGATGACCCCGCACCCTCTCTTCTCTCTCTTGCCCATACCTCATTTTTTATTCATTTCCTTTTTCTTTTCTTTTCTTTTCTATTCTTTATCCTTTTCTCTTCATTTTAAATCTCCAACAAAACAAAAAAAACCAAATGTCAAAAGAATAAAGCATGGTTTCCAAACAATAAAATAAATGTAATAAGTATTATGCAACATATCATGTTGCATGTCATACACAAATCATAATAAATGAAAAATTAGTAAACACTAATCGAGTTTAGTAAATAACCCATTTAAAATTAACTTTATAGAAATTCGTAGAATGTCTAAATCACATAAATACCTTCAAGTCCGTAATTCTTATTAGTTTTCATAATATTTTCCTAATTATCGGTATATAATTATACCCCTTTTCATTGAAACTAATCTCCATACATTAAAATATTCTTAATATTTATTATTCAATTATTTAATTTCCCAAAAATAATATTTTATTTTTCTGAAATGTTACAAAACCCAAACAGAAACTTAGAATACTGGTCCCAGATTTTTATTCAGGTAAAATTAGGCTAAACTAGCAATACAATGGTGTAGTATAGGGGGTAAGTGAGCTACAGAACCAACCTAGACACCAAATACCACCATAAGGCTAGGCACATACACTGGAAAACCAGCTTTCTCGGCCAACGCAGGGAGTTAGGGTCTCGTCTTCATAGGGTGGTCTCCTAGTGGTCCATCTAGGTCTCTGGGGTTGCTAGTTTTTCTAGTAAAGGTTCTAGGTCACTCCAGATTCCCTGTAGGCACAAATTAACACAAAACCGATACGGAAGTTTTCTAAATCCAGTTTTTCGGTTAGTGGCTGGTTTGATTTGGATTTTTAACACTAAGGGGGGTTTGTAGTCACCAATTACACTCACTTGCACCATCACAACTTAAGAATCCCCCTATCTTGATCTTCGAATTTTCCAAGATCACTAAACCTCACTAAATTGATTCTAAACTAAAATGGAAGCTAAAGAAAATCAAATACTACACTTAATGTGAAAGAATTACATCGTTTGGAAACTCAAGAATTTTCTTGAGTTGCCCATAGTGCTCAAAATCTTGTCTTGATCCCACCATAGCCTATGTGAGGAGCTTGTGCACATTTTAAATGAAGGAAACATGATGTTTTGAGATGGGAATGAGGGTGTAGTGAGGAGGTAGAGGTGGTGGAGAAAGAGGGCAGCCATGGATGAGGGAAAGAGAAAATGATGAAGATGATGAAGATGGAATAATGAGCCATGGTCAATGACCCCTCACCCTCTCTCTCTTGCCCATACCTCTTTCTTTTCTTTTCTTTTTACAATGAAAAACAATTAAAAACCCAAATACATATAAAAGAAAAACAAGATGCCAAGGTTCATAGAAATTCAAAAATGTGTTTGAAACATGACATGGTGCATGTCATATGCCTAACTACGCTTAATGCGCGATAAGTAATAATAAATCATGCTTTAGCATAAACTTGTATATATTTAATTGTATAAAATTATAAAGTGTCTAAATCATATAGTATTCCTTCAAAATCAACATTCAAATGTAATTTTCCAATATTTTTCCAATCTATCGGTATATGATCATACCATAACATTAAAACTAATTTCCACACATTAAAATATTCATAATATTTTACTATTTTAATTATTTGATTTCCCAAAAATAATATTTTATTTTCTGAAATGTTACAATTTAGTAAAACCAGAGGATTCGATAGTTCCTAACAAACCTCAGCCTTTTCGCCGATCTAGTAGGGTTCCTCATCCACCTGAGAGATGTTGGATATAGTGCCCTCAAAGTCAATTATTGGATCGCAGGTACGTGATTGCAATGATTGAGGCAGGACCTATACCGATATGACAGTCTTGCTCGAGATGATAGTATGCTATCTGGTTTGTCTTTATCATCGTATGCATGCTTTAGTTCGCTATTGCATGTTGATAGAGCCCATAGGATTCTTGCTTGACTGCCAGCAGTATGATGGCGATCATATACGTGGGAGCTGGGGTCTATAAGCACATCTTTAAAGTGACCCTAGTCGTAGGAGTTTCGAGACAGGGCATCGATACTCTAGAGTAGACTAGTGTATACAGTCGAGACCCCAACGATGGGCGGTGGCCGGTCTCACAAGCCATTGGTGTCAGTTGGTTCACCTAAGATGTATACAGGTGCTCATTGAGTACACCAGACATGACTCGCCGGGAAAATGCTGGTTGGTATTATATATATCGTTAGACAGCAGTTTCCTGGTGACATGTGTACAGGTTAGTTTGTCGACCTGAGATCGTCATTTGTCTCGTGTGAATTCCCACTGTGCTTTGATTTCTACCCTACCATGCTCAAAGAAGACGTGCAAACAGGTATTTTTTGGGTACAGTCCCGAGCCACATGGAGGCAGTGAGCGGATCGTCAGGGGTTCGTCTCTCCCGGTATTGGGGGTTGATGTCGCACAGTTCACGGGTGGCCATCACTAGAAATCCACAACCGAGGTAGTGGAGAATTACTGATTTGGATCAGTAGTTTCTCAGGTGTTGATGGGCTTCATACCGACACGAATTATCGCGTTTTTAGGGGTCTGACTTTATCCACCCCCATAGACTCGATATGCGATACTCATAGAGGAACGGGCCGGACTGTACGGATATTGTCACTGTCAGGCTCAGTAGGGTTTCAGGATGAGTTCGCTCGTCAGCTTCCCTTCCAATCAATACAATGGCAACCGTTACGTACAGCTAGTACCTCTAACATGCTAGTGGTTATACCCAGTGCCAGTGTGTTGATGAGTCATTAGAGTCCCCCACAGATTGTTTTCCAAGTTCGGGCGAAACGTTGTAGAGACCGTATGGTTTTTGGCATGGTTCGAAAAATGCACGTGCGTTTACGCACGTGTGATATTTCGGGCAGATAATACTGGTAGGCTTTGGTTTAAGCCGGATCCAAGTATTATACTGTGTAGATATAATATCTTTGTCTCAGTTGCATTTGTATTCGGTTGTAATACAAATGCGGGTATGTTTATACTGTTACCGGGTTATCCTGAAATTCGTTTTGGGATCGCTTTTGGAAGTTGCCAGTTTCCAGTTTTTCTATCAGCCGTCTTTAACATTCGTTTAAAGAAGGATTTATCTTTTCTTGAGGTGAGTCATGAGTGTGTGGATGGTTCTAGAAGATTCTAGATTGTGACTAGGCTAGTGAGTCATTAGTGCATTAATTATTGCATTAATGGTTTTGGTGACTAGGTTAGATGAATCATTTGTTGCATTAATGATTTTGCAAGGTGTTTTATATGACTCATTCTTTCTTTAATGTTGTGGTCACCTCCTAGCTCCTACACTCACCCCCCTCCTCCTTATATTGGCCGGCCCTTCTTGAGTGAGAAGGTAATTGATTTCATTTGGAAAAAAGATTAAGGAATTTGGTTCATGAAAATTAGAATTGCTCATTTCTCATTTACCCGATTCAAATGGCAACTTCATTAACCGTTCGTCCATAGCTTTTGACGAAGTGAGACAAATTGTTCTACTCATTCTCTACATCAATCTTGGTCATCTCTTTTAGCAAACTTGATGATCGAGTTGCCTCGGTTCAGATGCGGGAGCCCGTTTAAAGATCCGTGGACGTGGTGCTACCTGGACGAGAAACTGGAGATTCAGGAGATCGGAGCAGCCGCAACAAAGCCTGGGATGATGGTTGAAGACCGAAGGACTCGGATCGTTCGGTAAAACATTTCTACCCACTTTGTAGTTTGTTAGTTTAGCTTTAATGGCAGATCCGGGTTATAGTATACGACAGCGCCAGTTTGTAAAAAGATTTTGTTCCGCATTTGGCGTCTGTTAGACGGCCGGGGCGCTACCGTGTACTTACAGTGGTATCAGAGCCTCACCATTAAGCTATACTAACTTGTGCTAAGACTTTTAAAATATCGATCGAACCGAATTTCAAAAACTACAATTTTTCTGTTCAATGTTTCTGTCGATTTTAAATCTGGTTTAAAAATTATTTTGCAAATCACAGAAAATTGAGCAGGGTTTTTAAAGAATTATGATGAAATTTGGGCACGTGTTACCACAGTAACGCCGCGGATCCGCGGTCAAAGCTAGGGTTTGACCGCGGAACCGCGGCCAGTATGTGGCAACAGTGGACAAAATTTTTCCAATGAGTTCTTCATGTGAAATTATGGTTTTTGGTATATTTGTTTTGGGCCCAGTTTTTTTACTGTAGAGCAGATGTTTGTGGGGCCCACTTTGGGATATTTGGTCGATCGAAATTTAAACGTGTTAGTTTACAGTACTTACATTATATCTCCGACCGGGAATGTCATTTGAGCGGTAAATTGCGTCTAATTGCTATAGTTCTTTTAGATGGGTTTGCGAACGTGACATTCGCGTTGATATTTTGTGTTGTGCTATGATGTTGCGGATTTGTCGTGGTGGATAGCAGTGTGCAATGGTAGTTCTTTTTGAATTTATTTGTACATTTGATATTCCGGGGCGAGCGTCCAACATGTGGACTGTCGTCACTGCCTGTTTGTATAATATTCTTTTGGGCCATGACTGGGATGAGGTCGATGTACCGGTTGTACATATTTTTATTTCTGTACTGGGTTTACCCCGCGACGGAGTGCACGGAAGCCGGGTTCTGGAGGGCAACGGGTCCGTATCTCATGGCTTTGAGAGGCAGAGGGGCCTCACTCTAGAATTGGCAGACTATTCGCCGCACTCGTAGGGGGTACAGGTTGACCCAAGGAGGGGTGCTCAAGTTACCGGATTCCGTAAAGTGCCGGGTGGTCCATTCACTATGCTGCAGGGGGCTGCCTCTCTTCAGGTTTTGGCGGGTAACTTGCCGCACCCGTAGGGGTCTAGGTTTCATTGCACAGGCTATCCAAAAGACCAGGGGAACGTCGGGTTTCAGTAGCGGCTCTGTGAAACTCGGGGATCCCAGATTATCTGTATTGTTCTGTGATGCTTATTACTTTTATGTAATGTTGCATATTATCATGCCTGGAGCGATTATTGTATATTGGTATATATACTATTAGATGTTGTATATATTTTACACCCGCGCTAGTCCAGTCCTTGCTATGTTGTTAGTTAAGTAACCTAACGGGTGATGACGGGACCCAGTGACGAATGCGGATGGCATATACGTACATTTTATTTTTCGTTCTTTTCTAGTGTGATTGATTGATGGGACTGCATTGATTCTTATCAATGCAAGGATAAAACAAACTTATATTTGATGTTGCTGGAACAAATTTTAAAAGGTATTATTACAAAGACGTTTCCTTTTGTTTTGCATCATGATATTCAGTTAGAATATCCAGCACCTCATTCGACGAGGCGAGGGCTGATATCCCTTCACCGGGAGTGACCCCTTGGGCTGAAGTTTGCGTCAGGGTAATAACTTCATTATAGTCGATTACAAGTTGCTATGCATCGCGGTATTCAGTTGGAATATCCTGCACCTCATTCCACGAGGAAAGAGCCGAGATCCCTTCACCGGGAGTGACCTCTTTAGCAAAAGGTTTTCGCCACTATATCTTTATAAAAAGCTATCAGGTTCCTTCAACGAGATCAAGTTCATTACGTTAAAGGTTTTTCGCCAATAACCAGCCGTAGGCCTCCGTCATTTCTTATGGATGGTCAGTAGTATTCGAGCTATGTTTGTTTGGCCAAAGTCAAGGCAAAGTGTTTGGTAGCTGCTGGGTATTCATCTAATGTATAGATAGATGCGTTGGTTTGGCACAGTCGTATTACCTTGTTAGCTAAAGTCAAGGGTATGTACGGGTGGGTTCAAATTAACCTGGATAATGACGGGTAGAACTTGTCATGTGACTTATGATGGGTTGGCCAAAGTCACGATCATAAGAGCATAGGGCAAAAATCATATTGGGAGTTTCTAAAGAAACTGAAACTTGCCAAGTATGCGCATACCTTCTGGAATGTGATAACATGAGTGGATTCCGTCACGTTATCATGCGATGAGAGTTGGATTCCGATTCCCACTGATGAGTTGGTTTACTCTTCGGGTGATCCCGATTGATTCTTCTTTTAGGTTTGGAGGAGAATTTGACGGTACAGTGGGAAGTTTCCTGATTAGATAAAATGATAACCATTCTAATCTAGGTTAGAGTGCACGCAGAGTGTTTCTTTTCTCTCTCTCTCTCTTTGGCAGCGACCTTTGACCGACCCTAGACTATGACTCAGTGACCAAGTTGACCGAACCTTCTTAAAATACTGGCTTTTGGATTGTATAAAGTTGCATAAGTCATTGCCGCTCCTTCTTTACCCTTTGTATTTCTCAGAACACCCCGGACATCCACTTCCATTGGATAGATCCATCGTATGGTTATATACGAACTCGAAGGGACTTCTTCGAGGATGGATCCAGGTTCAAGAGACATAGAATTGGTTTATTCAGTTGTCTTTTATTATCACCTTCTCTCAGGTTGCGAGGGCTCCTTAGTTTAGGAGAGTACACCTATTACGCTTATTGGATAGTCTTATTCCAAACCGTAGGCAGGTGCCGAAACGTAGGGAATGAAGAAAACCAATTAGCCTAAGTAGGGTGTACAGAAAGTAATATGTAAAGACAAAATAAAGGGATTAGAAAGATGGCAAAGTAAATTGCGACCGCTATCATTCACGACCAAACCGCGTACTTCATCGCCACTCCTATTTCACCTTTGCTTTTTCCCAGTTCGGGAGAAATAGAATAAGGTATTATTCAGTTGTCTTTTATCATCACCTTCTCTCAAGTTGAGAGTACTCCTAGGATTAGGAGGGTACACCTATTATGCTCATTGGATAGTCTTCTTCCAAACCATAGGCTGGTGCCGAACGGTAGCGAAGGAAGAAAACCATTTAGCCTAACGATGGTGTACAGAAGGTAACGACTAAAGACTAATAAAGGGATTTAGAGAGAAGGCAAAGAAATATACGGTTAAAGTCATGAATTGGATTATGGAAGAGGCATTACTAGGAATACCAGGATACCCCTACGAAACATTTTCATGTTTCAGTGCATTGTTAAAGGAAAACTGATTTCCCGATTAGATACTTACTCCAGGGTATGTATTTACCAGGTTTCATTCAGATATCTTTATTGTTTTACAGATGATGAGTGGGAGTAATTTATTGGGAATTAGGTGATCATCCTTATTATATCGGAATTCGTTGTAATTGGTGATATTTGAGGAAATCTCCTGGGTACAGTTTTCAACCTACGACGCACAGGTTTTGAGTTATTCAAACTCAGCAGACTTGTACAGAGTATTGTATGTTTTCCAGTGTCCGTAAGGACAAAGGGGTTGGTCCTCGTACTATGTTCTAATTACTTATGACTTCTCTAGATTTTAGACAAGTGTTTCATAGAAATACAAGGTCTAAGTTTTGAGAAGTTGTGGGTATAACAATAAAGTAGAGAACCAGGTGTCGCAAGTATCGGAATTCTTCAAAGAGATCGAAGATGTAGATACTTGTGATTGGTATTCAGTTAATAGTAATGGTTTTGAGAAACTTGTTTCTCTTTCAGGTTACTCATAATTGGATGGATTCCTAAGTTGAGTAATGCCGATTAGCCTCTCTCCATTAAGTTGATATGCACTGGAGACAGCTGCATGATTAGAATCTGGTTCCAATTAAATAAGTGCCAAAGTTTCTATATTGGATATAGAATGGCCCGTATCTTAACAATGTTAAGGTACGGGGAGTTGTCCAGCTTATGCTTAAAACCAGACACTGGATAACTCAAGGCACGTTTCTGTAATGGCAGTTTGTGGGTTGACCCTGGCTTTGACGAGGGTTGACTTTCTACCATCTGGAAGATCAATAGTGATATTGTTCTTGACTCGCCACAGTTTTAGTAAAATGGATTTTTTCAGAAAACGATAGTGGGAGTATGGTAGAACTAGAAGTGATTCCAGAACCGTAAATGGTTACGGAAAATTTAATAGGACCTATATATTCAATCAGGTTTGACATTCCATTAGCCACTCCGCAGATATGGTGGGTAACCTCAAACACCCGAGAGATACTTAGGTAGCCTCAAGGACGGTGACAGGGAGGTTCTTGTTTACCCAGACATGACACTACTGTTGTTCCAGGCTATGAGACCCGGCAGGAGGTTTAGTATAGCGTCATTCTAAACTAGCTTTAGAAGTGGACATATATATTATTCTGCCAGAGGGTTGTCGTAGTAAGTGGGAGCAGCGGAAGCAAAGTGGGCAAGGGGCTTATGTCTATTTATAGACTTGAGCAGATATAGTGAAGGTAGATCATCTATTTTTGATGTGACAGTCATGGGTTTGATTTTATCAGAATAGGGGATGGATCTGTTAAGAAGGTAGTAGGGTGTGATGTCCTGGTATTTGGATGACATACACAGAGTGGGAAGTAAAATTCCTATACTACGATCGGTTATATTGTGGTCGTCACACAGTTGTTTCTCCACAAAGGACATGGATATAATATCAGACATTCTGGTTACTAGATCTATGGTTTTAGGTCTAGAATTGGGTAGTTTCCCAATCTGGGTACTTTGACAGTATTCTAATAGTATTTTAGAATAGATGACTCCTGGCATGGTGGTGTACCTACAGGTGATGGAGTCACCCTCTCTAAAGGTGTCTTACAGACAAAAAGGGAGAGGGGTGTACATGATTGGCAGATCACTTGCTTAGGCAATTGAGTCAATCATGAGATGTAAAATACCACACCAGATGTTGTTTTTGCACTTGATACGATAAGTTTATATTAATCCAATCCTGAAGAAACAAAAAGAAGCAGTTTTAGAACATAAGTGCATGTTCTATGGAATTGACGACGGCAGCCTCCTTCGGGAGACGGTTATCATTCCAAGCTTCAAAGGTGAGATGAATGACAGAGTGATTGTCAGAGTTACAGTTTTCCCTCTGACGAGGGACAGTATTATGGACAGGTGGTCCAAGAGGATACTGTGGGAGGCTTGGTGCTGGATACTGATTAGGTTCTATTATCGATACAGTATAAGAAGTTTGGATTTGAAGTTCATTTATGAACTAGGTCTCATCAGATATCCAGACATATTCTAAGACAGGTATTACTCAATTCGGGAGATGGCATTCTCCGTGAACTTGAGATTAAGAAAGACATAGAAAGAAACATCAGGACGGATCCACTCACTAAGGCTATTTCTCGAACACAATAGTTTTACAAACGGGATTTGTGAAACTGATCAGCAGAGGAGTTAGATGTTCGGTATCACATGGGCTGTGAGTATGCGACATCGCAATAATTAGCCTTAAGTGCAAGTGGGAGATTGTTGGATATAGTGCCCTCAAAGTCAATTATTGGATCGCAGGTACGTGATTGCAACGATTGAGGCAGGACCTATACCGATATGACAGTCTTGCTCGAGATGATAGTATGCTATCTGGTTTGTCTTTATCATTGTATACATGCTTTAGTTTGCTATTGCATGTTGATAGAGCCTATAGGATTCTTGCTTGACTGCCAGCAGTATGATGGCGATCATATACGTGGGAGCTGGGGTCTATAAGCACATCCTTAAAGTGTCCCTAGTCGTGGGAGTTTCGAGATAGGGCATCGATGCTCCAGAGTAGACTTGTGTATACAGTCGAGACCCCGACGAGGGGCGGTGGCCGGTCTCACAAGCCATTGGTGTCAGTTGGTTCATCTAATATGTATACATGTGCTCATTGAGTACACCGGACAGGACTCGCTGAGAACATGCTAGTTGGTATTATATATATCGTCAGATAGCAGTTCCCTGGTGACATGTGTACATGTTAGTTTGTCGACCTGAGATCGTCATTTGTCTCGTGTGAGTTCCCACTGTGCTTTGATTTCTACCCTACCACGCTCAAAGGACACGTGCAAATAGGTATTTTTTAGGTACAGTCCCGAGCCACATGGAGGCAGTGAGCGGATCGTCGGGGATTCGTCTCTCCTGGTATTGGGGGTTGATGTCGCACAGTGCACGGGTGGTCATCACTAGAAATCCTCGGCCGAGGTAGTGGAGAATTACTGATTTGGATCAGTAATTTCTCAGGTGGTGATGGGCTTCATACCGACACGAATTATCGCGTTATTAGGGGTCTGACTTTATCCACCCCCTAGACTCCATATGCGATACTCATAGACGAACGGACCGGATTGTACGGATATTGTCACTGTCAGGCTCAGTAGGGTTTCAGGATGAGTTCGCTCGTCAGCTTCCCTTCCAATCAATACATAGGCAACCGTTACGTACAGCTAGTACCTCTGACGTGTTAGTGGTTATACCCAGTGCCAGTGTGTTGATGAGTAATTAGAGTCCCCCACAGACTGTTTCACAAGTTCGGGCGAAACGTTGTAGAGGCCGTATGGTTTTATGGCAGGGTTCGGAAAATGCACGTGCATTTACGCACGTGTCATATTTCGGGCAGATAATACTGGTAGGCTTTGGTTTAAGCCGGATCCAAGTATTATACTGTGTAAATATAATATCTTTGTCTCAGTTGCATTTGTATTCGGTCGTAATACAAATACGGGTTTGTTTATACTGTTACGGGGTTATCCTGAAATTCGTTTCGGGATCGCTTTTGGAAGTTGCCAGTTTCCAGTTTTTCTATCAGCCGTCTTTAACATTCGGTTAATGACGGATTTATCTTTTCTTGAGGTGAGTCATGAGTGTGTGGATGGTTCTAGAAGATTCTAGATTGTGACTAGGCTAGTGAGTCATTAGTGCATTAATTATTGCATTAATGGTTTTGGTGACTAGGTTAGATGAATCATTTGTTGCATTAAAGATTTTGCAAGGTGTTTTATATGACTCATTCTTTCTTTAATGTTGTGGTCACCTCCTAGCTCCTACACTCATCCCCCTCCTCCTTATATTGGCTGTCCCTTCTTGAGTGAGAAGGTAATTGATTTCATTTGGAAAAAAGATTAAGGAATTTGGTTCATGAAAATTAGAATTGTTCATTTCTCATTTACCCGATTCAAATGGCAACTTCATTAACCGTTCGTCCATAGCTTTGGACGAAGTGAGACAAAGTGTTCTACTCATTCTCTACATCAATCTTGGTCATCTCTTTTAGCAAACTTGATGATCGAGTTGCCTCGGTTCAGAGGCGGGAGCCCGTTTAAAGATCCGTCGACGTAGTGCCACTTAGACGAGAAGACTGGAGATTCAAGAGATCGGAGCAGCCGCAACAAAGCATGGGATGATGGTTGAAGACCGAAGGACTCGGATCGTTTGGTAAAACATTTCTACCCACTTTGTAGTTTGTTAGTTTAGGTTTAATGGCAGATCCGGGTTATAGTATACGATAGCGCCAGTTTGTAAAAAGTTTTTGTTCCACATTTAGCGTCTATTAGACGGCCGGGGCGCTACCGTGTACTTACAAGAGATACTACGGATTTCTCATTGACGGTGGGAGCGAGAATTGCATCGTGGAAGATGATGACCCAACTAGCTTCGAGCAGGCCATCACGAGTAGGGACTCTGTGAAATGGCTGGATGCAATGCAATCTGAGATGGATTCTATGTACACCAACAAAGTATGGACTTTGGAAGTTGCTCCTAAAGGGGTAAAACCCATCGGTAGCAAATGGATCTTTAAGAAGAAACTTGGTGTAGATGGAAAAGTTGAGACTTCCAAAGCTAAACTTGTTGCAAAAGCTTTTCGTCAACGACCAGATGTGGACTATGATGAAACCTTTTCTACAGTGGCCATGCTTAAGTCCATCTGAATCCTACTTGTCATCGCTGCATACCATGACTACGAAATCGGGCAAATGAATGTTAAGACCGACTTTCTAAATGGTGATTTAGAAGAGTGCGTGTACATGTCTCATCCAGAGGGCTTCGTGGACAGTGGGAGCAGCGAGAATGTGTGCAAGCTGCTTAAATCCATCTACTGGTTAAAGCAGGCATCGCGGAGTTGGAACATCTGTTTTGATGTGGTAGTCAAAGAGTTTGACTTTATCAAAAACGTAGATGAACCTTGTATATACAAGAAGGTTGCAGAGAGTAAGGTCGTCTTCCTAGTATTGTACGTGGATGCCATACTTTTGATAAGAAATGATGTTCCTATGCTGCACTCGGTCAAGCTCTTCTTATCACAATGATTCTCAATGAAAGATCTTGGTGATGCCTCCTACATCTTAGGGATTAAGATCTATAGTGATAGATCTAAACGGAAAGTCGGATTGTCCCAATCCAGGTACATTGATACCATACTAAAGAGGTTTAGTATGGAAGAATCCAAGCGTGGGAATTTACCCACAATCACAGGACTTATTCTCTCCAAAGAGATGTCTCCCAAGACTGATTTGGAGAGAGATCGCATGCAAGGGATACCCTATGCTTCGGCAGTAGGCTCTATCATGTATGCGATATTATGTACCAGATCCGATGTAGCATACTCACTAAGTGTAGTGAGTAGGTATCAAGCAGATCCAGGAGAGAGTCACTGGACAACCGTGAAGAACATTCTCAAGTACTTGAGAAGGACTAAAGAGATGTTCTTGGTGTATGGTAACGGTGAACTCCAATTGGAGTAATTAACCGATTCGAGCTTCCAGAGTGATATGGACGACTCTAAGTCGGTTTCGGGATTTGTATTTACCCTCAATAGAGGGGCAGTTTGTTGGAAGAGTTCCAAGAAGGAAACTATAGCATACTCGACGATGGAGGCTGAATACATCGCTGCCAACGATGCTGCCAAAGAGGCTGCCTGGATGAAGAAATTCATAACTAAACTTGGAGTGGTTCAATCCATTGAACATCCAATACCTTTGTATTGCGATAACAATGGAGACGTGGCATTGGTCAAGGAACCCAGGTCCTATCAGCGATCCAGGCATATTCTGAGGCGGTATCACTTGATCTGGGAGATAGTTGATCGTCGGGATATCGAGGTCAGGAGAGTAGACACGAAGGACAACATGTCGGATCCATTCACAAAGGCCATACCCCAGATACAATTTGAGAGACTCTTAGTGATGTTGGGTATGAGATACTACAACAACTGGCCTTAGTGCAAGTGGGAGATTGTTAGTTATATGTATGCCCTAGAGGCCATTATTGTACATGTGATGTATATTATAGTGGACTCTTGGATATATATAGAGAGGAATTTCTTGCTCGACATGATAGTATGCTATCTGGTTGCTCTTTGTCTTAGCATGTTGTCTTGTATAAATGATGCTGTCTTGCTCTCACATGTTGATAAAGCCCTTAGGATGTGTACTTGACTACCAGGACTATGATGGAGATCATACTAGTGGGGCCAAGGGTAGTCCACAAGTACATCCTATAATTGTTCCAAATCGAGGGTGTATCGAGACAGGGCATCGATATTCCAGAGTAGACTAGCGTATACGCATCTTGACCCATATGAATGGCGATAGATGATCCCACATCCATTGGTGTTTACAATCAAAGATGGTATACGGGTGCTCAGTGGAGACTAGGTAAACGGAACTGACTCGCCGAGAACTCCTAGCTGGTATTATACCTATCGTCAGATAGCAGTTCTTTGGTGACACTGGTACAGGTTAGTCTGTAGACCCAAGATCGTCATAGAGTCTTGTGTGATTCCCACTATGCTTTGATTTCCACCTTACCACGTTCAAGAGAACATGCATAACGGTGGCTTTTGGGTACAGTCCTGAATCACATGGAGGCAATTAGCGATAGGAGGTGATTCGTCTCTCCCGGTATTGGGGGTTGATGTTGCGCTGTGCTCAATTGGCCATAACGATAAGTCCCTGTCCAGGGCTGCTACGAAGATTTACTCATAAGTGTTATCAGTAGTTTCTCGACCCGTTATGAGCTTTACATCGGCACGACTTATTGGTTACTGGGGTTACCACCCCTAGACTAGATATGCGACATATCAGAAGAAGAGACCGGACTGTACGGTAATGATACTGACATGATTTTTCTGGAGTAAGAGAAGGCTTGCTTGTTGATCTTCTGATCACTCAATACCCGAGTAGCCGTTACGTTCAGCTAGTACCGCTGACGGCTTGTGGGTGCTTGATGTGATCATCACCTACTGCTAGCATATTGACGAGTCCTTAGAGTCCTACACAGAGTCTTTACTGGCTCAGGCAAAATGAAGTAGGAGCACATATGTGATATGTGTGGGACCGAGATTAATACGCGTATGAGATACCGTATTCTATTCTCGCGATATAAGGTATTGATAGTTTATATGAGATATAGCCGGGTTATTGAATCAAATGTTGATTCGATAAGTCTTATACTGTATCGGTCGGTTATGTGAGATATATAACCGGGTTATCGAATCAAGTGTTGATTCGATAAGTTGATACAAATAATATTAGTCGGTCATATGCGATATAATCGGATTATTAAATCAAGTGTTGATTTAATGATTTAATGTATAATTATATATTTTATATATTAATTTACA
This sequence comes from Agapanthus africanus, assembly GCA_030015575.1. NCBI lineage: Eukaryota > Viridiplantae > Streptophyta > Magnoliopsida > Asparagales > Amaryllidaceae > Agapanthus > Agapanthus africanus. The sequence continues at coordinate 563,245,565 of CM057339.1, forward strand.
TTAACTATTATAGCTGACTTAAGTATTTCTTTTTCTCACATGTGTACACTTAATATATATGTGATATATATTAATTGTGTTTTCTTTTGTGTCATGCTTGATGCCACATGCAACATGGGTTTATGAGACTTACACCATGCTAATGATAATGAAGGGTTTATTTATTTAGGGTAAATCAATTATTAGTTGGAAATTGGTCACATGGCATGAAGCTTGTAGAAGCTTGGAGATCCATTGACTTAGTCCACTAGTTATGTCTTACACTAGAAATTTATTAACCTAACCATTATCTAAACCTATGGTTAAGTCTCTACATGAGTTATATGAGTTATTTCTCACCTATGGTAGCCATTCACTCCCTCATCTATTATTTGCTTCTTCTTCCTCTTTACATGAGAGAGCTCTCTAGGTTCATGAGAGGTGAGGAAAAATTAGTGAGAAAAGTAATTCTAAAGTGAGCAAAAATTCTACTTCATCATCCTCTACTAGATTAGCAATTTAGTTTAGGGTGTTAGCTTCACTAATCACACATTGGTGAAGAGGTTGCTTGGGTTAGTGTCTCTTCGACGTAGATCATCTTCGGCCTCGAAGACTTCGTGCAAGCTCATTGCTTTCTTCTTGTGGAGCCACTTTAGAGTCCGCAGGATGACTGCTTGGAGCGAAGGGACTACTACAAGGAGCTATTGAAGTGAAGGACCGGTCTACAAAGGTTGTATTCCTAGTTCACTTAAGTGTAAAGTAGTTTACACATTGTATTGTATAAATCTTTAGTTAAGATTTTAGGGTTAGGATTGTTTTGTACGACAATTTTTTGAAAATGGCATGGACGATGCCTCCCGAAACCTTGCTATCATGCCAAGCCATCTTACAATAAGTTTACGTTGTATTTTTGTTTCTTCTGTGATGCTTAGGAAGCATAAATGATGAGACTTCATTAATTAAATTAATGAAAAGAAAATAATCCTAAAGATGTTGTAGAATCAAATTTTCAAAAAGGATAGCTCTAGTTTTTCTTTGCATAGTAGTATTCCTTGTAGAATTTCCAGCACCTCATTCGATGAGGAAAGAGCCCAGATTCCTTCACCGGGAGTGACCTCTTTAGCGAAACTAGCAGATGCCACAACCCATTCGGTTTTGTTTTTTGATTGCATTTTTAGTTCTTGTTTTGCATAGCGGTATTCCTTGCAGAATATCCAGCACCTAATTTGATGAGGAAAGAGCCGAGATCCCTTCACCGGGAGTGACCTCTTTAGCAAAACTAGCAAAAGCCTAAAAGACACTCCTTTTCAAAATCACTCGATTCTACAACGATATCAAGTTCATTACGCAAAAGGTTTTCTTAAAAACCTGTCGTAGCCCTCCCTCATTACAGATAAGTACTACTTAGTATTCATGCTGCATTTGTTGGCCCCTGTCAAGGTGTGGTGTGCGGTAGCTGATTAGTGCTTATCTGCAAAGCATGTGATGCGATTGGATTAGGGAAGTCGTACGACCTTGTTGTCCTCTGTCAAGGGTCGTGCGGGTGGGTTTAATTCAATCATGAAATGACGGGTTGATCTTGACTAGCGCACTATGGTTTGTTGGCCTCTGTCAAGGTCATAGGACGCTTGGGGCAAAATATTATTGGGAATTTCAAGTGTTTAAATTTGCAATGAGATTACATACCTTCTATGGGATAGTTGGATCCCGATACCCACTGTGAGTAAGAGTTACTCCTGGGAGAGTTTTACACATCACAATTAGCCGATCAAGTAGGTGTCTAGTAAGGTGTTAACGGGGTTACGCCCCTGGGAAAACGAGATTTATTTTAATTAGGTCCATGCGAAAGCACGGGGAACCTCCCTCAAAGTACCGACACTGGCCTGGCTAAAAGATTGGCGAACTTGTAAGGTGTAATTAATCACGGCTAGTCTTACCTTTTAGGGTTTGAAGGAAGATTTGATAAAAACAGTGGGAGCCATCCTGATTAGATAAGATAATAACTAATCTAATCTTGCAAGAGCATACGTTAAGTGTTTTCTTCTCTCTCTCTCTCTCCAGGTAGCGATCATGTCAGGCCTTAATCAAGATAATAATATGGATGTATTGACCGAACTTGCTTGTTTTACTGAGCTGGGGAACATTGGTTCCGCTCTGTCTTGTAATTGTTATAAGTCCGAACAGGAAATAGGGGAATATCTGGATTCCCACGGCACCCAAACGAAGAATAAGCATGTTGATGCATCTTCTTCGGGTGTGTTAGTTACCAAGAACTGTTTCTCAGTACACTCTACGTCCTGGGTATTAGATACCGGATCGGGATCCCACATATGTGTAGGGTTGCTAGGCACGCGCACAAGGGTCTACGAGGCATCAACCATGCCCGAATAAAAATTTAGCCGTGCCGAACTACCCGAATACGGAACTTTAAACTAGAGATTAGGCGATAACTTGCATGCTAAACACTTTAACACTAAGTGAGAGGGATTACAACCTTTGTAGATCCGGTCCTTCACTTCATATGCTCCGTGTTGTGGTCCCTTCGCTGCGATCATCGGGTTCCGGGCTCTCAAGAGGTTCCACGAAGAGAATGACGCAACCTTTGCTTCCGATCTTCGATACTACGATGATCTACCTCGAAGTTTCTTTAACACAAGCTAACACTCATGAAATGATGTGAACACCCTCATCTAAATGGCAAGGGAAGATGAGGATGATGAAGTAGGAATTTTGCTCTATTTATTTATCTTTTTCTCATATTTATTCATCACCTTTGGAAAAACAAGTAAGCTTTTCCATGGAAGAATCAAGGAGGAAGAAGATGATAAATCATTTTGTGATGAATAGAAAAAGGTTATCATAATTATTTATGCAACCATGGTTCACTTAACCATTGTAGAGAGTTTACTAGGGTTAGGGTTTGGGTTGGGTTAAGTGTGACTCATGGATAAAGATCGACACAAATATCTTTATCATGACAAAGTAAAAGCTTCTAGAATCAACTAGAAGGTTTAACCCTAATCCAAACCCTAATCATGTTTAAACTCCTCTAATCATGTTGCATTAATAATTATAATATGTCACAATATTATATATCACATATACAATATTTATTGTAACAAAATAAAATAATACAATTAACATATATCGCATATATATCAATGTATTACCCGAGTGAGAAAAAGAATCTTTTAGTGAGCAAATATTAGTTAATGCAATTTAATATATCACATATATTATTATACATTAAATTATCGAATCAACACTTGATCCGACAATCCGGCTATATCGCATATCACCGGCTAATATTCATTCGTACCGATTCATCGAATCAACACTTGATCCGATGACCCGGCTGATATCAAATATCGTGAGAATACAATACGATATCACATACCGCATTATCCTCGGTCCCGCACATATCACATATGTGCTCCTACTCCGTTTTGCCTGAGTCAAGAAACCTCTGTGTAGGACTCTAAAGAATCGTCAATACGCCGGCAGTAGGTGATGATCATATCAAACACCCACAAGCTGCAAGCGGTCAGCTAAACGTAACAGCTACCCAGGTATTGAGCGCTCAGAAGATCAACAAGCAAGCCTGTACATTCTCCTGTGGATCCAAACAGTAACACTCCCGTACAGTCCGGTCTCGTCGTCTGATATGTTGCATATCTCGCCTAGGGGTGGTAAACGTCAGACCCCAGTAGCTCGATAAGTCATGTCGATTTGAGGTCTATAACAGTTCGAGAAACTACCGATAACACTTACCAGTAAATCTCAGCAACCCTGGCCAGGGATTTCCGGTTATAGCCAATCGAACACAGCACAACATCAACTCCCTATACCGGGAGAGACGAATCCCCTCCTATCGCTCATTGCCTCCATGTGATTCGGGACTGTACCCAAAAGCCACCTTTTTGCACGCCCTCTTGGACGTGGTATGATGGAAATCAAAGCACAGTGGGAACCACACAAGACTCTATGACGATCTCGGGTCAACAGACTACTCTGTACCAGTGTCACCGGAGAACTGCCATCTGACGTATGGTATAATACCATCTGGGAGTTCTCGGCGAGTCCGTCCAGTGTACCCAGTCTTCACTGAGCACCCGTACACCATCCTTGATGTCAAACACCGATGGATATGGGATCATCCATCGCCCATCATATGGGTCAAGATGCGTATACGCTAGTCTACACTGGTGCATCGATGCCCTGTCTCGATACACCCACGACTAGGAACAGTTATAGGATGTACTCGCTGACTACCGTGGCCCCACTAGTATGATCTCATCATAGTCCCAGTAGTCGAGTACATACCCTAAGGGCTTTATCAACATGTAACATAGAGACAATCAGAGTACATGTTAAGATAAAGTACAACCAGATAGCATACTATCATGTCGAGCAAGAAAGTCCTCCTTATATATGTCCTAGCATCCACTACAATATACATCGTATGTACAGTAATGGCCTCTAGGGCATACATATAACTAACAATCTCCCACTTGCACTAGGGCCATCTGTTATGGTATCGCATACCCAACAATTAGCTGCGGTTGTAGTATCTCATACTCAACCATCCCATAAAAGTCTCTACTGGGAAAAAGGCCTTCGTGAGTGGATTCGCGCTGTCGTCCTCTGTGTCTACTCTCCTAACCTCGATCTCCCTGGAGATCATCCATCTCCATGATCAGGTGATACTGCCTAAGAATTATATCTGTATTTCTGATGGGACGGTAGTTCCTTGGCTAAAGCCACAACCCCATTGTCACACAATGGTAGGAACAAAGTTCATCTTATGAACTTATAAATATCCAGACTGCCTCTTTGGTAGCATCCTTTGTAACGATGTATCTTTCCTCTAATCCTCTAGTATGTCACGGTATCTAGCTTGGAACTCTTCCAACATACCGTCCCTCCACTGAGGGTAAAGACAATGCCTGCGACTGACACTCAGTCGTCCTTATCACCCTGGAACCTTTCCAGTGATTCTCCCCAGGATCGATTGATACCATCTCACTACAACTAGTGAGTATCCTAACATCCAATTAGATCTATCTCATAGATCCAAAACCTAGGATTTTGTATGTATCACTTTGATCCTATATGGAGAATCCTTGTGATAAGCGGAGATTAACCGAGCGTAGCATAGGAAACTCCTTCCCTATCAAGAGTATGTCATCCACGTACTCTACGAGGATCACCACCATACTCCCTACTACCTTTTCGTATATACAAGGTTCATCTACCATTTTGATGAAGTCAAACTCTTTGACTACCACATCAAAACAGATGTTCCAACTCCGCGATGACTGCTTTATCATATAAAACATCTTGCACACGTTTCCGCTGCTCCCACTGTCTACGAAGCCCTCTGGCTGTTTACTTATAGACGCTCTTTTCTAAAACATCATTTAGAAAAGCAGTCATGACACCCAACCACCAGATATCGTAGTCATGGTATGTAGCCGTGGCAAGTAGGATCTGAATGGACTTAAGCATAGCTTTGAAAGTCTCAACTTTTCCATGTACACCAAGTAATCTTCTCAAGATATACTTGCTCCTGATGGGGATTTAACCCTTCAGATAAAGCAAACAAAGTCCATACTTTGTTGGTGCATAAGGATTCCATCTCAGATCGATAAGCATCCAGCCATTCTTACAGTGTCCCACTCCTGATGGCCAGCTCGAAACTAGTTGGGTCATCATCTCATGATGCAATCCTCGCTCCCACTGTCATAGAGAAACCGAAGTATCTCTCAGGTGGGTGAGGAACCGTACTAGATCGGCGGAAAGGCTGAGGTTCGTTGGAAACCATTGAATCCACATTCAATAGGTATGCAGCTTCACAAGTGCATAACTCCCTAAAGGAAATAGGAAACTCAGTAGTACTCATCATAGAGCACACCATATCACATAGGGTGTTATTGCTCCGCCCCGATATACCATCGTGCTATGGTGTATACGGAGGAGTAATGCTGAGAGAGAATCTCATTCTCCTTTAGAATAGTCCAGGAATTCCGTGCTCAAGTATTCTCCTCCTTCATCTCATCAAAGGACATAATACTTTTACCCATATTTTGGTTCTCTACTTCTAACTTATATTCTGTGAATATCTCAAAAGGTTCGGACTTGTGTTTCAACAGGAACATATGTCTGAATCTTAAGAGATTATCAGAGAATGTAATGAAGTACTAAGAACCAATCTTGGCATGTGTAGACAGGGGACTTTCATACATCAACATGTATCAATCCCAAAAGTTCACTAACTCTTTCTCTGTTTCCAATAAACAGAGCTATGGTCATCTTATCTTTGTGACATGATTGGCAAGTTTCACAAGATGTAAATTCAAACAGATTTAAATATGCATCTAAATGTAACTTCAGCCAGTCGGGTCGCATTGATATGACCTAGTCTACAATGCCTCAAGAAGGATTCGTTCATTTCTGAACTCTTTTTCTTGTGTGTGTTCTGTATACTAAGAACTGTAATTTGATTTAGAACGTCAATGCTTTTAGATAACGTGCCTGAACCGATCAACTCTTGATATAGGAATTGTTCAAAACATTATCCAACAATACAAAATTATATCCTTTCTTTACTAATAAAGAGACTGATATGATTTTGTATATCAGGTTCGGTATCTAATAACATTTGTTCAGAATCAATGTATTTAGGTAATACAGGGTGATAGTGACCAACAGACTTGGCTGCAACACTTGCACCGTTTTCTGTCTCATGAAACTTATCACCCGTTCTCAGTTCTCTACCTTTCTGTAGCCCAAGTAACAGATTACATATACGGGATCCTGATCCGGTATCACATACCCAGGACGTAAAGGATATTGAGAAACAGTTCTGTGTAAAGAACACACCCGAAGATGATGCATCAGCATGCACTTTCTTCGTTTGGGCGGCACGGGAAATATGGTATTCCCCAATGTTCCTGCTCTGTCTTATAACAATTATAAGTTGGAGCGGGACCAACGTTCCCCAGCTCAGTATAATAAGCGGGTTCGGTCAATATATCCGTTTTATTATCTTGATTAAGGCGTGATATGTTCGCTATCTGGAGAGAGAGAGAAGAAAACACTCAGCGTATGCTCTTGCAAGATTAGATTGGTTATCTAATATATCTAATCAGGATGTCTCCCACTGTTTTAGTCAAATCTTCCTTCAAACCCTAAAAGGAAAGACTAGCCGGGATTAATTACACGCTACAAGTTCGCCAATCTTTCAGCCAGGCCAGTGTCGGTACTTTGAGGGAGGTCCCCCGTGCTTTCGCACGAACCTAATTACAGTAAACCTCGTTTTCCCAGAGGCGTAACCCCGTTAACACCTTTCTAGACACCTACTTGATCGGCTAATTGTAATGTGTAAAACTCTCCCAGGAGTAACTCTTACTCGCAGCGGGTATCGGGATCCAACTATCTAATAGAAGGTATGCAATCTCATTGCAAATTTCAACACTTGAAATTCCCAATAATATTTTGCCCCAAGCGATCTATGACCTTGACTGAGTCAACAAACCATAGACCGCAAGTAAAGTTCAACCCGTACATTTCTTGATTGAATTAAACCCACCCGCACGACCCTTGACTGAGTCAACAAGGCCGCACGACTACCCTAATCCAATCGCATCATATGCTTTGCAGATAAGCACTAATCAGCTACCGCACACTGCACCTTGACTGAGTCAACAAACGCAGCACGAATACTAACTATTACTTATCTGAAATGACGGAGGGCTACGACAGGTTTTTAGGAAAACCCTTTGCGTAATGAACTTTATATCGTTGTAGAATCGAGTGATTTTAAATGGAGTGTTTTTGAGGCTTTTCTAGTTTTGCTAAAGGGGTCACTCCCGGTGAAGGGATCGTCGGCCCTTTCCTCATCGAATAAGGTGCAGGATATATCACATATACCGCTGTGCAAAGCAAGAACTATAGAAGCAATCAAAAGACAAACCGAGTTTGTAGCATCTGCCAGCTACTGCTAAAGGAGTCACTCCCGGTGAAGGGATCTCGGTCCTTTCCCTATCGAATAAGGTGCTGGATGTTCTACAAGGAACACCGCTATGCAAAGCAACAACTGTAGCTACCAGTTTTTATAAACAAGTTTCTACAACATCTTAGGTTTCTTTTAATTCATTAATCTCATTAATGAAGTCCCATTTTTATTATGCTTCACAAGCATCTCTTTTGAAACGAAATCTGCAATATAACATATATCTCATATATATAATATATAAACATTCGTCTCAGGCAGTAATATGATCTCATCACAGAACAATGCAGCAGAAGAACATATATGAAATATTGGATATACTAGGACGTCCGTGTTTTCAATACGAGCCTGTATAAAACACGGATTCCACGGTCGCGATGAATAGCCAAACCCACATCCCTAGACCCCTACGAGAGCGGCAAGTAACACTGCCAATTCTAGGGTTAGGAGACCCGGTCTCGACTCCTCGAGATGGTCTCCCACTGGACCATAGAACCCGGTTACTTGTGCTCCCCGCCTTGGGTCTACCTAATGCGGAAAAGTAAATAATATACAACGGTGACATCTTCCGCTACCTGGAAGTGCCCCAATAAAAGAATATTACATACAAATGAATTTTACATGAATGAAAAAGAAAAACTCTCATCTCACATAAAACCCCCGGCTATTCAAAAGCGACGATCCAATACAACATATCACAGCAACACATAATATCTCATATCATCAACGTAAGCAAGTATGCGTATCCCGGTTGTCGTTGATGTATAGCAACGAAGCCGGCGATACACCACATACTACGCTTACGGTCACAGAAAAGAAAGTGTAAAACTACAACAGTTGGAATCCGCAACCTCTTTAGACATCGCATGCCTAACCAAATGAATTCCTTAGACATCGCATGCCTAACAATTATAAACCCCGCATTTTAGTCTCATTATCGAAAACTCTTTTCAATATCAAGTCGGGCAATTCAACAAGATTCCCGACGTCCTGATCGAATGCTCGTCGCAAACTTTAGTAGACGGCCGCACCCCCGATACCGTCGACGAAGTGCACCAAGGCGGAACACCGCTACCGGGAGCACCCGAACGGATGCTTTCGGCGACGGGGTTCTCCTACAGTCACTTGGTCGGGGCTATGGAGTGAGGCTGCCTATTATGTTTACCCGGCGAGTATCCGCGTACGCTACGTGATTGCGACGGACTTTTGATCACATCAAAATTCCGTGGCAACCGATCATCTGAGACTAAACCGCTAGATTTATAACATTCATTTTAGTTATCTCATAACTACTTGTGAATTCCAATTATTGTATCACATTCCAGATAAATAGAAAAAGTTAAACTTTCCGATCGAATCATCAAGCACCCAAGATTTCCCCAATATATTTCAACACTTGAAAACAGTTTAAAAACATCCATTACATGCCACAGTACCAATGATCCAGCCGTAGAAGGGTCAAGCCAACGCCTCACATGTGGCACGCCGTACTGCCCCAAACCCTAAGGTTCAAAGGGCAGTTCAAGACGGTCACATAATCGAGTTAAGGTTTGTTGTCTTCTAGAGGGTCCATCGAGTTACTTGCACGACTTAGAACATTCTTAAACACGAGGAAAAATCCAACTTTTGAAAAAATTTTCGACAGGGGAAAAAGTGAGTTATTGATATCCGTTCGAACTTTTTAACAGTTTCTAAAAGTTATCCGGAAAGGCACATAGACAAAATCTAATACTCCGATCGAAATATCGAATCCCCAAAACAACCCAGCAAATTCAACAGTTGAATAAACATTAAAATTATCCAGAAAACTCAGCACTGAATAAATGAAATTACTGTGTAAAAAGAAGTCAACAAGTCAACATTCTCGCCGCGCAACCGCCGCGCCACGTGGGCATATGCCGCGGTTCCGCGCCGTAATGACGGCGTTAGAGCTCCGTTTTTCACGGTTTTTCTTAAAAAACCCTGCTTGATTTTCTGAGCACTTTTAATTAGGAAAAATCCCAGTTTTGAAAAAATTTCCAGAAAGTGGGTTCGATCGGGTTTTCCGCGTTCGATCGGACTTCAAACTTCGTCTAGACTTCGCCTAAAGCTCTAGCTTGGCTCTGATACCACTGTAGGGTTGCTAGGCACGCGCACAAGGGTCTACGAGGCATCAACCATGCCCGAATAAAAATTTAGCCGTGCCGAACTACCCAAATACGGAACTTTAAACTAGAGATTAGGCGATAACTTGCATGCTAAACACTTTAACACTAAGTAAGAAGGATTACAACCTTTGTAGATCCGGTACTTCACTTCATATGCTCCATGTTGTGGTCCCTTCGTTGCGATCATCGGGTTCCGGGCTCTCGAGAGGTTCCACGAAGAGAATGACGCAACCTTTGCTTCCGATCTTCGATACTACGATGATCTACCTCGAAGTTTCTTTAACACAAGCTAACACTCATGAAATGATGTGAACACCCTCATCTAAATGGCAAGGGAAGATGAGGATGATGAAGTAGGAATTTTGCTCTATTTATTTATCTTTTTCTCATATTTATTCATCACCTTTGGAAAAACAAGTAAGCTTTCCCATGGAAGAATCAAGGAGGAAGAAGATGATAAATCATTTTGTGATGAATAGAAAAAGGTTATCATAATTATTTATGCAACCATGGTTCACTTAACCATTGTAGAGAGTTTACTAGGGTTAGGGTTTGGGTTGGGTTAAGTGTAACTCATGGATAAAGATCAACACAAATATCTTTATCATGACAAAGTAAAAGCTTCTAGAATCAACTAGAAGGTTTAACCCTAATCCAAACCCTAATCATGTTTAAACTCCTCTAATCATGTTGCATTAATAATTATAATATGTTACAATATTATATATCACATATACAATATTTATTGTAACAAAATAAAATAATACAATTAACATATATCGCATATATATCAATGTATTACCCGAGTGAGAAAAAGAATCTTTTAGTGAGCAAATATTAGTTAATGCAATTTAATATATCACATATATTATTATACATTAAATTATCGAATCAACACTTGATCCGACAATCCGGCTATATCGCATATCACCGGCTAATATTCATCCGTACCGATTCATCGAATCAACACTTGATCCGATGACCCGGCTGATATCAAATATCGCGAGAATACAATACGATATCACATATGTGCTCCTACTCCGTTTTGCCTGAGTCAAGAAACCTCTGTGTAGGACTCTAAAGAATCGTCAATACGCCGGCAGTAGGTGATGATCATATCAAACACCCACAAGCTGCAAGCGGTCAGCTAAACGTAACAGCTACCCAGGTATTGAGCCCTCAGAAGATCAACAAGCAAGCCTGTACATTCTCCTGTGGATCCAAACAGTAACACTCCCGTACAGTCCGGCCTCGTCGTCTGATATGTTGCATATCTCGCCTAGGGGTGGTAAACGTCAGACCCCAGTAGCTCGATAAGTCGTGTCGATTTGAGGTCTATAATAGTTCGAGAAACTACTGATAACACTTACCAGTAAATCTCAGCAATCCTGGCCAGGGATTTCCGGTTATAGCCAATCGAACACAGCACAACATCAACTCCCTATACCGGGAGAGACGAATCCCCTCCTATCGCTCATTGCCTCCATGTGATTCGGGACTGTACCCAAAAGCCACTTTTTTGCACGCCCTCTTGGACGTGGTATGATGGAAATCAAAGCACAGTGGGAACCACACAAGACTCTATGACGATCTCGGGTCAACAGACTACTCTGTACCAGTGTCACCGGAGAACTGCCATCTGACGTATGGTATAATACCATCTGGGAGTTCTCGGCGAGTCCGTCCAGTGTACCCAGTCTTCACTGAGCACCCGTACACCATCCTTGATGTCAAACACCGATGGATATGGGATCATCCATCGCCCATCATATGGGTCAAGATGCGTATACGCTAGTCTACACTGGTGCATCGATGCCCTGTCTCGATACACCCACGACTAGGAACAGTTATAGGATGTACTCGCCGACTACCGTGGCCCCACTAGTATGATCTCATCATAGTCCCAGTAGTCGAGTACATATCCTAAGGGCTTTATCAACATGTAACATAGAGACAATCAGAGTACATGTTAAGATAAAGTACAACCAGATAGCATACTGTCATGTCGAGCAAGAAAGTCCTCCTTATATATGTCCTAGCATCCACTACAATATACATCGTATGTACAGTAATGGCCTCTAGGGCATACATATAACTAACAATATGTAATATGTTGCAGGGGCTAAGGAAAGGTAAAGAACTAGGTATAAGTGATCATTCTCTAAAAGTAGGGAATGGTGCAAGTGTTGCTGCCAAAGCAGTTGGTGAATATCAACTTGTATTACCAAATGGGAATACTTTGATCTTGAACGAATGTTATTACGTGCCCTCTATGATATGCAATTTAATATCAATTTCTTTATTAGATAAAGAAGGATATAACTTTATAGTAGAGAATAATGTTATGAACAATTACCTAAATCAAGTCTTGATTAGGTATGGTGCGTTATGTAACGGTTTATACGTTCTAAATAAAAACACAATTCTTAACGTACAGAACACACACAAGAGGAAGAGTTCAGAAATGAACGAATCCTTCTTGTGGCATTGTAGACTAGGTCATATCAATGCGACACGACTAGCTAAGTTATATAAGGATGGATATTTGAATTAGTTTGAATTTTCATCTTATGAAACTTGCCAGTCATGTCTCGAAGGCAAGATGACCAAAACTCTGTTTACTGGATACGGAGAAAGAGTTACGAAACTATTGGGACTAATGCATAGTGATGTATGCGGTCCCATGTCTACACATGCCAGGGATGGTTCCACATACTTCATTACATTCACTGACGATCTCTCAAGATACGGACATGTGTCCTTGTTGAAACACAAATCTGAAGCTTTTGAGAAATTCAAAGAATATAAGCATGAAGTCGAGAACCAGACCGGTAAAAGTATTAAAATCTTACGATCTGGTCGGGGAGGAGAATACTTGAGCACGGAATTCCGTGACTATCTAAAAGAGAATGGGATTCTCTCTCAGCATACTCCTCCGTATACACCACAGCACAACGTTGTATCGGAGTGGAGGAATCGCACCCTATTAGATATGGTGCGCTCTATGATGAGCACCGCTAAGTTGCCTATTTCATTTTGGGGTTATGCGGTTGAGACATCAGCATACCTATTGAATCAAGTTCTATCTAAATCTGTACCTACCACACCATATGAGATATGGAGAGGGAAGAAACCATGTCTTAAACGAGTTAAGATATGGGGTTTTCCGGCCTATGTTAAAAGGCAAAATCCGGACAAACTCGAGTCACGATCAGTTCTTTGTAAGTTTGTTGGATATCCTAAACATTCAAATAGATATATATTCTACCATAGCGAGGAACAAAAGGTGTTTGTTTCTCGTCATGCCACCTTTTTAGAAAAGGAATTTCTTGAAAAAGGAATTAGTGGCAATGAGATAGAGCTGGAGGAAGTTCCAGCTACATAGACTACAACTGAAGATTTAGTGGAACCAAAAGATTCAATAGTTCCCTACGAAGATCAGCCTCTCCGCCGATGTAGTAGGGTTCCTCATCCACCTGAGAGATACTACGGTTTTCTCATTGATGGTGGGAGCGAGGATTGCATCATGGAAGATGATGACCCAACTAGCTTCGAGCAGGCCATCACGAGTGGGGACTCTGTGAAATGGCTGGCTGCAATGCGATCTAAGATGGAATCCATGTACACCAACAAATTATGGACTTTGGAAGTTGCTCCCGAAGAGGTAAAACTCATATGGAGCAAATGGATCTTTTGAAAGGTTTGTATAACAACCTATGAAGAGTTTTGAAGCATCACATGTCTCAAAGTATGTATTTTTATGGTGCTAAACGAACATGCAAAGGAATCGATCCTAGAAAATTAGGGTTTTGAAACTTTAAGCTAATAAAAATTAGAGTTTGAAGGCTACAACCTTTGTAGCTCCCCTTTTGCTTGACTCCTTAGTCTCTAGGGTGTTGGAAGAAGGTCCACTTGTAGTCCTCTTTCGTCCACGATGATCCACCCGAAGTTTCCCGTCCAAGCTTGCAACTTTGTAGCTCCCCTTTTGCTTGACTCCTTAGTCTCTAGGGTGTTGGAAGAAGGTCCACTTGTAGTCCTCTTTTTTCCACGACGATCCACCCGAAGTTTCCCGTCCAAGCTTGCAACTTTGAAAAAGCGAAGAGAACACTCTAATCAAGTTGGCTAGACTTGAGTAGAATGATGTTGTGGCTAAGGATCTCACTTCAAAAACCTTTCTTTATTTGTGTTTAACTCACTAGAAAAAACTAGAGAGGAAAAAGATGAAGGAGGATGAAGATGGTGGCTATTTTTAACAAGAGGTGAAAATTAACCCTTAGTTGCAAAGAAATGATATATAACCTTTTATATTTTATTCCTTCTTGCTTTCAACCATGATTAAAATGATGGATAGTTAATTTAACTTGGGTTTTAAATGATAAAGAGAAGGATAACCCTAGGTTAGTGGTAGTTGAGCATGGTTAGGTCAAAGGAAGAATGTAGAAGCTAGAATGATTATCCTTTGCTTTTCATTTTCTTTTAAATCCAAAATCAAATAATAATCCATTATTTAATCCATGGTGTGAGTCTTATATTGCCACCATTTCCATGTGTTAACAACCATGATAGATGGGTGTATGTATGTGTGCATGTATGCACATCCATATGTGCATGAAACTAGCATGAAAGAAAGAAAGAAAATCACACATGCATGCACACATCCATCATCCAAGAAAAGGTTTCAAGTGAGAAAACTAATGGTTAAATGATAAATCAACACTTGATTCATCAATCCGGCCATATCACATATGACCCCACCAAAAGCAAGCCGCCCGATCAATGTTCGGTATCATATACGCACATTTCAATCGGGTGCATGCGCATATCGCATACGCGCACCACAACGTTTCGCCTGGACTGGGTAACTCCTTTGTAGGACTCTAAGACTCGTCAATACGCCGCCAGAGGGTGATGATCATATCAGGTACCCTCAAGCCGCAAGCGGTCAGCTAAACGTAACGACCACCCGGGTATTGAGCGATCAGAAGAAAACAAGCGAACCTGCTACAACTCCCGTCGAGCCAACCGGCAACACTACCGTACAGTCCGGTCTCTTCGTCAGATATGCTGCATATCGAGCCTAGGGATGGTCACGTTGACCCCAATAACTCAATAAGTTGTGCCGGTGAATGGTCTATAACAGATCGAGAAACAACTGATAACACTTATCAGCAAATCTCAGCAGCCCTGGCCAGGGACTTGCTGTTATAACCAGTCGGGCACAGCACAGTATCAACTTCTAATACCGGGAGAGACGAAACCCCTCCTATCGCTCATCGTCTTCGTGTGTCTCGGGACTGTACCCAACGGCCACCTGTTTGCATGACTCAGTAGAGCCATGGTAGGGTGGCAATCAAAGTACAGTGGGAGGACACACAAGACTCCATGACAATCTCGGGTCTACAGACTAACCTGTACCAGTGTCACCTGAGAACTGCTATCCGACGATAGATATAATTCCATATAGGAGTTTTCGGTGAGTCCGTCCAGTGTACCCAGTCACCACTGAGCACCCGTATATGATCTTGATGTCAAACATCGATGAATGTGGGAACATTCATCGCCCATCGTATGGGTCTAGTATCATATACGCTAGTCTACTCTGGTATATCAATGCCCCGTCTCGATATACCTACGACTAGGGACGTTCCAGGATATGCTTATAGACTACAGATGTCCCACTAGTATGATCTCCATCATAATCAGAGTAGACAAGCCGATATCCTCAGGGCTTTATCAGCATGTATGAATGAATAAAAGCATGATCAAATCAACATGTCAGATAAAGAAGAACCAGATAGCATACTATCATGTCGAGCAAGAATGCAAACTGAATATATATACATGTATAGATACATCCACTATCACATAATGGCCTCTAGGGCATACATATATCCAACAATCTCCCACTTGCACTAAGGCCAGTTATTGGCGTATCTCATACCCAACATCTCAAAAAGTCGCTCATGCTGTGGCTGTGGGAGGGCCTTGGTGAGTGGATCTGCGGCATTATTCTTTGTGTCTACTCTCCTAATCTCGATCTCGCGGCGATCAACAATCTCCCGGATCAAATGAAAATGCCTCATGATGTGTCTGGACCGCTGATGGGATCTGGGCTCCTTGGCTAACGCCATAGCCCCATTATTATCACAATACAAGGGTATTGGATCAATAATGGTTGGAACTACTCCTAGCTCCGAGACGAACTTCTTCATCCAGACGGCTTCCTTGGCGGCATCATTGGCAGCAATGTACTCAGCCTCCATCGTAGAGTCTGCAACGGTATCCTGTTTGGAACTCTTCCAACTTACCGCCCCTCCATTGAGGGTAAATACAAACCCTGAGATAGATTTGCTGTCATCCTTATCGCTCTGGAAGCTCGAATCGCTAAAGGCCTCCATTTGGAGATCTGTATTACCATACACCAAGAACAATTTTTAGTCCTTCGTAAGTACTTAAGAATGTTCTTCACAGCTGTCCAGTGGTTCTCCCCTAGGTTGGATTGATATCTGCTTACAACACTAAGTGCATAAGCTACATCTGGGCGTGTACATAACATCGCATACATTATAGATCCTACTGCCGAAGCATAAGGTATAATGCTCATGCGAGCTCTCTCTTCATCGGTCTTTGGACAAGAATCCTTGGAGAGAGTGACTCCATGGCAAGCGGGTAAGGCACCCCGCTTGGAGTCTTCCATACTAAATCTCTTTAGGATGGTGTTGATGTACCTGGTTTGGGACAATCCCAATAACTTTTTGGATCTATCCCTATAGATCCTTATGCCCAGGATGTATGTGGCATCACCCAGGTCCTTCATAGAGAACCTTAGTGATAAGAATGATTTGACCGACTGTAGCATAGGAATATCATTTCCTATCAGAAGAATGTCATCCACGTACAATACGAGGAATGTGACAGCTCTTCCTACGGCCTTCTTATAAACACAAGGTTCATCTGGATTTTTGATGAAATCAAACTCTTTGATAACATCATCGAAACAGATGTTCCAACTCCGAGATGCTTGCTTTAACCCATATATAGATTTAAGCAATCTACATGCTTTCTCGTTGCTCCCACTGTCAATGAAGCCCTCTGGCTGATCCATATAAACGCATTCTTCTAAATCTCCATTTAGAAATGCTGTTTTAACGTCCATCTGCCAGATTTCATAGTCGTAGTGAGCAGCAATAGCAAGTAGGATCCGAATGGATTTAAGCATGGCTACGGGAGAAAAAGTTTCGTCATAGTCCAAACCTGGTCTTTGACGAAAACCTTTCGCCACAAGTCTTGCCTTATAGGTCTCTACCTGCCCATCCACACCAATCTTTCTTTTAAAGATCCATTTGCACCCTACAGGTTTTACCCCAGGGGGTATAACATCCAAAGTCCATACTTTGTTGGTGTACATAGACTCCATTTCGGATCTCATGGCATCCAGCCACTTCACAGAGTCACCACTCGTGATAGCTTGCTGAAAACTGGTAGGATCATCATCATCCACGATGCAATCTTCTCCGTCACCATCAATGAGGAAACCGTAGTACCTCTCCGGTGGGCGAGAAGTCCTACCAGACCTACGGAGTGGCCGAGGTTCTTCAGTTTCTGTTGCAACAGCCGGTTCAACCAAATCGTCATTTGTAGTTTGTGTCTCCAGAACCTCTTCTAGATCTACCACCTTTCCATCATCTTTATCTGTGAAAAACTCTTTTTCCAAGAATGTGGCATACTGAGAAACAAACACCTTTTGTTCCTCTTTGTGGTGGAACAGATATCCATAAGAATTCTTTGGATATCCCACAAAGTTACACATGACTGACCGTGTCTCGAGTTTGTCTGGATTCTGCTTTTTAACATAGGCCGGGCAACCCCAAATCTTAATTCTTTTAAGAGATGGTCTCTTCCCATTCCATATCTCATATGGCGTGGTAGACACGGCTTTGGTTGGAACCCTGTTTAGCAAAAACGCTGCAGTCTCCAATGCATGCCCCCAAAACGAGACTGGTAACTCAGTGTCACTCATCATGGACCGGACCATATCTAATAGGGTCCTATTCCGTCGTTCTGACACACCGTTGTGCTGTGGTGTGTAAGGAGGAGTGAGCTGAGAGAGAATCCCATTCTCTTTTAGGAAGTTTGCAAATTCTATACTGAGATACTCACCACCTCGATCTGATCGAAGCATCTTAATACTCAAGCCGGTTTGTTTTTCTACTTCTTGTTTATATTCAATGAACTTCTCGAAAGCGTCGGGCTTGTGCTTTAATAAAAATACATGGCCGAATCTTGAGAAATCGTCAGTGAATGTAATGAAGTATGAAAAACCGCCTCTAGCCTGTGTAGACATTGGCCCACATACATCACTATGTATGAGGCCTAGGAGCTGAGTAGCTCTTTCTCCGTGTCCAGTAAACGGAGTTTTGGTCATTTTACCCTTGATACAAGACTGGCAAGTCGCATAATATTTATATTCAAAAGAGTTTAAATATCCATCTTTATATAACTTGTTTAGTCTTGTTTCGTTAATATGACCAAGTCTACAATGCCAAAGAAAAGCTTCATTTAATTCTGAAAATTTTCTTTTATTAGTGTGTTGTATACTGAAAACTGTGTGTTGATTTAGGACATATATTCCGTTATTAAGCGTACCATACCCAACCAACATTTGATTCAGGTGAATGTTCATAACATTGTTTTGCAATACAAAATTATATCCTTCATTGTCCAACAAAGAAACGGATATTATATTACATAGCATACTTGGTACAAAATAACATGGATTCAAAATCAAAATACATCCAGATGGCAACCCCAAGTGATACTCTCCCACTGCGACTGTATGTACATTGGAACCATTTCCAACGCGGATAGTATGGTCACCTGTCTTCAAAACCTTGCTATTTCTCAGCCCCTGCATAGAATTGCAAATATGAGAACCTGAACCGGTATCCAATACCCAGGAAGCAGAGTTTATAGAAAAACAGTTTTCAGTCACAAACGCACCTGAAGCGGAAGCATCACCATGCTTCTTCTTGAGACTTAAGTACTCCGTTCAATTTCTCTTCCAATGTCCTGTCTTGTGGCAATGAAAACATTCGCCTTTCCCCGGGTCTCCAGCTTTGGACTTTCCCTTTCCCTTTACCTTTTTAACTCCGCCATTAGGATTAGTGGGTTTCTTCTTTTTCTTTCCCTTGGCCTTAGCTTTCGGGCGAGAAGAAGAAGACCGTCCAATAGTCATAACGGGAGTTTTTGCTGACTTCATAGTGCTCTCTGCACTCCTTAACATATTAAGGAGTTCGGGGAGTTCCTTTTCCATGCTATGCATGTTAAAGTTCACTGTGAACTGAGCAAAAATGGAGGGGAGGGACTGTAGAATAATATCTATATATTGTTCATTGTCCATTGTCCATCCAAGGTCCTCAAGCTCTTCTATAAGAGCTATCATCTTCAAAACATGGTCTCCTACTGGTGTGCCAGGGGCCATTCGCATCTGAAACAGTTTCTTTGATGCTTCGTATCGTAATACGCGGGATTGCTCCCCATACAACTCCTTTGTATGGAGCAATATACCGTGAATGTCCATGTCCTCGTGCTGCTTTTGATGTGTGTTGTCCATCGATGCAAGCGCGAGGCATTTTGTCGTGGCACAGTCAGTGTCCCATGTCTTGCGGACTTCAATGTCCGCAACTGAGGATTTTGGACCTGGGACGGGCGGGGCTGAAGCCGTGAGGACATATGATACTTTATCATAAGTCAAGGCGATTTTCAGATTCCTCAGCCAGTCTTTATAGTTGGTCCCATTCAGTTTGTTTTTATCTAGTAAAAGCTTGAGTCCATTCATGGGTATCTGCCATTAAGAGAGAGAAAAGAATACACTCAACGAAAGCTCTTGCACAGATTAGATTGGTTTATTATCTTGTCTAATCGATTTTTCCCACTGCTTTTTATCAAGTTTTTCTTTCAAACCTTAAAAAGAGAAACTAGCCAGGATTAATTACAGTCTACAACTTCACTAACCGTTCAGCCAGGCCAGTGTCGGTACTTTGAGGGAGGTTCCCCGTGCTTTCGCACGGACCAAATTAGAGTAAACCTCGTTTTCCCAGAGGCGGAGCCCCGTTAACACCTTTCTAGACACCTAATGAGTTAGCTAATTGTAAACTGTAAAACTCTCCTAGGAGCAACTATTGCCCACAGTGGGATCGGGATCCAACCATCACATAGAAGGTATGCAATCTCATTGCAAATTTCAACACTTGAAATTCCCGATGTAATTTTTACCCCTAGTACTTATGACCTTAACTATGGTCAATAAATCATAAGTACCAGTCAAGTTCTACCCGTCATTTCTTGATCAATTAGACCCACCCATATGACCCTTAACTATGGTCAACAAAGTCGCATGAATGTCCTAATTAATCTGCATCATATGCAGTGTAGGAAGACATCACTTAGCTACCGTACACTACGCCTTAACTAAAGTCAACAAACGTAGCACGAATACTAAGTACTCTACTTCCGAAAATGACGGAGGGTTGCGAATGATTTTTAAGAAAATCTTTAACGCTTTGAACTTGATATCGTTGTAGAATCAAACAGTTTTCAAAAGGAGTGGCTTAAGCTCCGCAGTTTTGAAATGTAGCTTTTTCATAAATAGCGGTGTAGTTTTCAAATCCGATTCTACAACATCTTTTTAGGTTTATTTTCTTTACATTAATCACATTAATGTAATCCCATCATTTAAGTCCTTAAGCCAATCACAGAAAAGAAACGAAAATAACACGTACGCTTATGCCATCCGCATTCGCCGCAATGTTCCGTTATGCACCGTTAGGTTACTTAACTAACGGCATACCGGGACGGGACTAGTGCGGGTGTAAAACATAAGCAACGTCTACTATATATCATATATATAATATGTCATTCGTCTCAGATATCACAGAACACAGGCAGCAGAAACATAGGTATAACGTGGGATATCCTAGGACGTCCGTACTTAGTATTTAGCCAGAATAGAAAATACGGATTCCACAGTCGCGATGAATAGCCAAGCCCACACCCTGGACCCCTACGAGAGAGGCAAGTGACCCTGCCAATTCTGGAGTTTAGGAGACCCGGTCTCGACTCCTCGAGATGGCCTCCCACTGAACCCCAGAACCCGGTCACCTGTGCTCCCCTCGTTGGGTCCATCCTAATGCGGAAAAGTAAATAATATACAACACTGGTAACACAACCTCAACCCGGAAGTGCCCCAAATAAAAGAATATTACATTACATTTGAATTTTCATGAATGAAAATTTAAAACTCTCATCTCACATAAAAAACACCCGGCTATTCAATCGCGACAATCCTGCACATCATATCTCAGCAACACATAATATCACATATCATCAACGTAAGTAAGTATGCGTACCCCGATTGTCGTTGATGTATAGCAACGAAACCGGCGATATCGAACATACTACACTTACGGTCACAGAAAAGAAAGTGTAAAATTACAATATTTGGAATCCACATTCTCTTTAGACATCATAAATGCGAAATATCACATATTTCATATTTCATGCCTAAACTATATGAATTCCACATATTGTATCACATTCCAGACAAACAGAAAGTATTAAAGTCTTCGAACGAACGATCAAGTACCCAAGATTCACTAAAGCTCAACACTTGAGCAGGGTTCAAAAATCCGGAGTATGACACAGTAGTAGCGGTCCAGCCGTAGAAGGGTCAAGCCAACGCCTCACATGTGGCACGCCGTACTGCCCCAAACCCTAAGGTTCAAAGGGCAGTTCGAGACGGTCACATAATCGAGTTAAGGTTTGTTGTCTTCTAGAGGGACCACCGCAAAAAGAGTTGCACGTATCTCCAAAATATTTAAACCCCGTGAATAGTGAGCAAATGATACTCGTTCAAACACATCAATACTTTCTAATTTACCCGGTTAGTGGTAAAAAACATCTCCAGAATTTTTCAAAACTAAATACAGATTAAAAATACCCAAAAAATTATACAAGCAGATTCCTGAATTACTGTAAATAAATTATCCATCAATTAATACATACGGCCGCGGAACCGCGGCCTAAGAAAGCTTAGGCCGCGTTTCCGCGGCAACAATCACTGTTCATGGAATAATTTTTGTACCGTAATCCTTATTTTTTCCTGCTGTATTTTTTACATATTTTTAATTCTGAAAAATGTCAAATTTTAGAAAATTTCCAGAGAGCACCCTAAAAAGCTGTATTTCAATTCGATCGAAGTTTTAACTTCGTAAAAAGGTCGCCTAATGTTCTAGGTCGGCTCTGATACCAATGAAAGGTTTGTATAGCACCATATGAAGAGTTTTGAAGCATCACATGTCTCAAAATATGTATTTTTATGGTGCTAAACGAACATACAAAGGAATCGATCCTAGAAAATTAGGGTTTTGAAACTTTAAGCAAATAAAAATTAGGGTTTGAAGGCTACAACCTTTGTAGCTCCCCTTTTGCTTGACTCCTTAGTCTCTAGGGTGTTGGAAGAAGGTCCACTTGTAGTCCTCTTTCGTCCACGACGATCCACCCAAAGTTTCCCGTCCAAGCTTGAAACTTTGTAGCTCCCCTTTTGCTTGACTCCTTAGTCTCTAGGGTGTTGGAAGAAGGTCCACTTATAGTCCTCTTTCGTCCACGACGATCCACCCGAAATTTTCCATCCAAGCTTGCAACTTTGAAAAAGCAAAGAGAACACTCTAATCAAGTTGGCTAGACTTGAGTAGAATGATGTTGTGGCTAAGGATCTCACTTCAAAAACCTTTCTTTATTTGTGTTTAACTCACTAGAAAAAACTAGAGAGGAAAAAGATGAAGGAGGATGAAGATGGTGGCTATTTTTAACAAGAGGTGAAAATTAACCCTTAGTTGCAAAGAAATGAAATATAACCTTTTATATTTTATTCCTTCTTGCTTTCAACCATGATTAAAATGATGGATAGTTAATTTAACTTGGCTCTTAAATGATAAAGAGAAGGATAACCCTAGGTTAGTGGTAGTTGAGCATGGTTAGGTCAAAGGAAGAATGTAGAAGCTAGAATGATTATCCTTTCCTTTTCATTTTCTTTTAAATCCAAAATCAAATAATAATCCATTATTTAATCCATGGTGTGAGTCTTATATTGCCACCATTTCCATATGTTAACAACCATGATAGATGGGTGTATGTATGTGTGTATGTATGCACATCCATATGTGCATGAAACTAGCATGAAAGAAAGAAAGAAAATCACACATGCATGCACACATCCATCATCCAAGAAAAGGTTTCAAGTGAGAAAACTAATGGTTAAATGATAAATCAACACTTGATTCATCAATCCGGCCATATCACATATGACCCCACCAAAAGCAAGCCGCCCGATCAATGTTCGGTATCATATACGCACATTTCAATCGGGTGCATGCGCATATCGCATACGCGCACCACAACGTTTCGCCTGGACTGGGTAACTCCTTTGTGGGACTCTAAGACTCGTCAATACGCCGGCAAAGGGTGATGATCATATCAGGTACCCTCAAGCCGCAAGCGGTCAGCTAAACGGAACGGCCACCCGGGTATTGAGCGATCAGAAGAAAACAAGCGAACCTGCTACAACTTCCGTCGAGCCAACCGGCAACACTACCGTACAGTCCGGTCTCTTCGTCAGATATGCTGCATATCGAGCCTAGGGATGGTCACGTCGACCCCAATAACTCAATAAGTCGTGCCGGTGAATGGTCTATAACAGATCGAGAAACTACTGATAACACTTATCAGCAAATCTCAGCAGCCCTGGCCAGGGACTTGCTGTTATAACCAGTCGGGCACAGCACAGTATCAACTCCCAATACCGGGACAGACGAAACCCCTCCTATCGCTCATCGTCTTCGTGTGTCTCGGGACTATACCCAACGGCCACCTGTTTGCACGACTCAGTAGAGCCGTGGTAGGGTGGCAATCAAAGTACAGTGGGAGGACACACAAGACTCCATGACGATCTCGGGTCTACAGACTAACCTGTACCAGTGTCACCTGAGAACTGCTATCCGACGATAGATATAATTCCATATAAGAGTTCTCGGTGAGTCCGTCCAGTGTACCCAGTCACCACTGAGTACCCGTATATGATCTTGATGTCAAACATCGATGAATGTGGGAACATTCATCGCCCATCGTATGGGTCTAGTATCATATACGCTAGTCTACTCTGGTATATCAATGCCCCGTCTCGATATACCTACGACTAGGGACGTTCCAGGATATGCTTATAGACTATAGATGTCCCACTAGTATGATCTCCATCATAATCAGAGTAGTCAAGCCGATATCCTCAGGGCTTTATCAGCATGTATGAATGAATAAAAGCATGATCAAATCAACATGTCAGATAAAGAAGAACAAGATAGCATACTATCATGTCGAGCAAGAATGCAAACTGAATATATATACATGTATAGATACATCCACTATCACATAATGGCCTCTAGGGCATACATATATCCAACATCTTTAAGAAGAAACTTGGTGTAGATGGAAAAGTTGAGACTTTCAAAGCTAAACTTGTTGCAAAAGGTTTTCGTTAACGACCTGGTGTGGATTATGATGAAACCTTTTCTCCTGTGGCTATGCTTAAGTCCATCCGGATCCTACATTCCATCGCTGCATACCATGACTACGAATTCTGGCAAATGGATATTAAGACCGCCTTTCTAAATGGTGATTTAGAAGAGAGCGTGTACATGACTCAGACAGAGGGCTTCATAGACAGTGGGAGCAGCGGAAAGGTGTGCAAGCTGCTTAAATCCATCTACGGGTTAAAGCAGGAATCGTGGAGTTGGAACATCTGTTTTGATCTGGTAGACAAAGAGTTTGACTTCATCAAAAACGTAGATGAACCTTGTATATACAAAAAGGTGGCAGAGAGTAAGGTCGTCTTCCTAGTATTGTACGTGGATGACATACTTTTGATAGGAAATGATGTTCCTATGCTGCACTCGGTCAAGCTCTTCTTAACACAAAGATTCTCAATGAAAGATCTATGTGACGCCTCCTACATCTTAGGGATTAAGATCTATAGAGATAGATCTAAACGGATACTGGGAATGTCCCAATCCAGTTACATGGACACCATACTAAAGAAGTTTTGTATGGAAGATTCCAAGCATGGTAATTTACCCACGATCTCAAGACCCACTCTCTCCAAAGAGATGTCTCCCAAGACTGATTTGGAGAGAGCTCGCATGCAAGGGATACCCTATGCTTCGGCAGTAGGCTCTATCATGTATGCGATGTTATGTACCAGACCCGATGTAGCATACTCACAAAGTGTTGTGAGTAGGTATCAAGTAGATCCAGGAGAGAATCACTGGATAGCTATGAAGAACATTCTCAAGTACTTGAGAAGGACTAAAGAGATGTTCTTGGTGTATGGTAATGGTGAACTCTAAGTGGAGTACTTTACCGATTCGAGAATCCATAGTGATAAGGACGACTCTAAGTCGGTCTCGGGATTTGTCTTTACCCTCATTGGATGGGTGGTTTGTTGGAAGAGTTCCAAGAAAGAAACCGTGGCAGACTCGACGATGGAGGCTGAATACATCGCCGCCAACGATATTGCCAAAGAGGCTTTCTGGATGAAGAAGTTCATAAATGAACTTGGAGTGGTCCCGTCCATCGAGCATCCAATACCTTTGTATTATAATAACAATGGAGCAGTGGATTTGGCCAAGGAACCCAGGTCCCATCAGCGATCCAGGCATATTCTGAGGCGGTATCACCTGATCCAGGAGATAGTTGATCGCCGGGAGATCGAGGTACGGAGAGTTGACATGAAGAATAACACAGCAGATCCACTCACGAAGGCCATACCCCATATATAATTTGAGAGACTCTTCGGGATGTTGGTTATGATATACTACAACAACTGGCCTTAGTGCAAGTGGAAGATTGTTAGTTATATGTATGCCCTAGAGGCCATTATTGTACATATGATGTATATTATAGTGGATGCTTGGACATATATAGAGAGGACTTTCTTGCTCGACATGATAGTATGCTATCTAGTTGCACTTTGTCTTAACATGTAGACTTGTATTATGATACTGTCTTGCTCTCACATGTTGATAAAGCCTTTAGGATGTGTACTTGACTACCAGGATTATGATGGAGATCATACGAGTGGGGCCACGGTAGTCCACAAGTACATCCTTTAATTGTTCCTAATCGAGGGTGTATCAAGACAGGGCATCGATATTCCAAAGTAGACTAGCGTATATGCTTCTTGACCCATATGATGGGCGATGGATGATCCTACATCCATTGGTTTTTGACATCAAAGATGGTATACGGGTGCTCATTGAAGACTGGGTACACTGAACATGACTCGCCGAGAACTCCTAGTTGGTATTATAGCTATCGTTAGATAGCAGTTCTCTGGTGACACTGGTACAAGTTAGTATGTAGACCCGAGATCGTTATAGAGTCTTGTGTGATTCCCACTGTGCTTTTATTTCCACCTTACCATGTTCAAGAGAATGTGAAAAACAGTGGTTTTTGGATACATTCCCGGGTCGCTTGGAGGCAATGAGTGATAGGAGGGGATTCGTCTCTCCCGGTATTGGGGGTTGATGTAGCGCTGTGCTCGATTGGCTATAACAGAAAGTCGCTGGCCATGGCTGATACAGAGATTTACTGGTAAGAATTATCAGTAGTTTCTCGACCCGTTGTGAGCCTCACATCGGCATGACTTATCGGTTACTGGGGTCTGACATTTACCACCCCTAGACTAGATATGCGACATAGAATACGAAGAGACCAGACTATTAGGTAGTGTTACTGACAGGCTTTGCGGGAGTTTAGACAAGCTTGCTTGTTGATCTTCTGATCGCTCAATACCTGGGTAGCCGTTACATCAAGCTAGTACCGCCGACGACTTATGGGTGACTGATATGATCATCACCTACTGCCGGCTATTGACGAGTCTTTAGAGTCCTACATAGAGCTTTCCTAGCTCGGGCGAAATGAAGTAGGAGAACAAATGTGATATGTCCGGGATCGAGATTAATACGTGTATGTGATACCGTATTCTATTCTCGCTGTTAGTCGATGCCACGCACTACGCGAGATCGCGGGGAGGCGGAAAGTGTAAAAAACAATAATTTCAGCATCGTAACATCGACTATTAGTCATGATCGTAATCTAAACCATATCTAGCATAAAACTTATGAAGTATAAACTAAAGTACAGAAGTTATACCTCACGAATCGGGTCCTTCTATGCTTCTCCCGCTGTTCTCCTCTCCTGCACGAACCTTTCGGAGTGGTACGGTTGTCACTTCCTCGTCGGCTTCCTCGAATCCAAGATGATCTACCCGAGAGTTTGTGTACCGAGCTTTTTCTTCTATGCCAAAGAAAATAGGTCAACTAGTGTGCTAAACTAGAAGAGCTAGAGTGTGCAGATGATGTAGATGGATTGATGAGTCTTCTATTGCGTTAGGTTACTCAACACATGAGTGTTCTAGGGCTTGAGGGAATTGGAGATGGCTATGGAAAAAACTAGTGAACTAAAAGTTGAAGAAGAAAATTGTTTTCTTATCTCTTCTATTCTAAACTGAACTCTTTTTGATTATGCATAGATAAATCTATATCAATAATAAAAAAGGGGGTTCAATTTACAAAAGAATGACTCATGGGTCAAATGAGCACCATGTCTCCAAAGCTCCCAAGTTGTTATTCAAGCAATATCCACATAATTTACATTTACATAAAATGTATTAATAATTTAAACTAAAATGATTAATACAATTATGTCATGCCATCTAAAAAATCATTTTTTTACAAATTAGAAAAACGCCCCTCGTTCGTATATACATACCCGTATTCGTATTCCGAAAAATACGAATACTGAAGGCAAAGACAACCCATCAGTACAATACTAGGATCCGGCTTAAACCAAAGCCCACTAGTATTGTCCGTCCGAATTATCATGTGTGCACAAGTACACGCACGAGATCGAACCCTGTCATAAAACCATACGACGTCTACACATTTTGCCCGATGCAGAGAAACGCTCTGTGTGGGACTCTAAAGACTCGACACTACGCTGGCAATGGGTTTAACCATAGGCCGCAAGCGGCACTAGCTGTACGTAACGGCCCCCAAGTAGATGTCGATAAGAAAGCCGATGAGCATAACTCATCCGAACTCCTACTGAGTCTGTCTCTGACAATCTCCGTATAGTCTGGTCTGTTCGTCTAAGAGTGTCGCATATCGGTCCTAGGACGGCAAGCTCAGACCCCTAATAGTGAAATAAGTCATGTCGGAGTGCGGAAAAAAACACCCTGAGAAGCTACTAGAATCCCTACCAGCAAATCTCGCTTACCCTGGCTAGGGACTTTGTGTAATGGCTTTCCGAACACAGCGCGACATAATCCCCAAATACCGGGAGAGCCGAATCCTATCTAACCGCTTCTGCCTCCAAGTGCTTTGGGACTGCACCCAACTACTACCTGTTTGCATGACTCAGCAGAGCCGTGGTAGGGTAGTAATCTAAGAACAGTAGGAACACACTTGAGGCGAAGTAGCAGTGTCAAGTTGACGGACTAAGCTGAACTCATGTCACTTGGGAACTGCTACCTGACGATAGGTATATTACCAACCAGCAGTTCCCCATGAGTCCGTCCAGTGTAACTCATAACCCAATGAGCACCTGCATACTATCTCCAGTACGACGTACTGATGGCCGTGGGACAGACCATCTCCCCTCCTGGGATGAGAAGCGTATACACTAGTCTACTCTGGAGTATCGATACCTTGTCTCGATAATCCTGCGACTAGGGACCAGTATAAGGATGTGCTTGTAGACTACCCAGCCCCCACTAGTGTGACTGCCATCACAACACTAGTAGTCAAGCAAAAATCCTAAGGGCTCTATCAATATGTATTAGTGATACGTTTAAAAGAAACATATTCACATATTAAGATAGATACAAACCGAGTAGCATACTACTATATCGAGCAAGACTGTCATAAATCTGTGTATATATCCCAAGCTTCCAAAATGTAATATATAAACTAGTACTATACAATAATGGCCTTTAGGGCATATTACACTAACAATCTCCCACTTGCACTAAGGCCATGTATTGGATATCGCAGACCTATCATCTAGAATAACCTCGTGAACTGTGTCTGAGGGATGGCCTTTGTGAGTGGATTTGCAGTGTTGTTCTCCATTTCAACTCTCCGAACCTCGATCTCCCGGCAATCCACGATCTCCCTGATCAGGTGATACCGTCTTAAGATGTGTCTGGACTTCTGATGGGACCTGGGTTCCTTTGCTAAAGTTATTGCCCCGTTGTTGTTATAATACAGAGGTATTGGATCAACAATGGACGAAACCACCTGAAAATCTGTTAAGAACTTCCTCATCCAGACTGCTTCTTTTGCGGCGTCAGAAGCAGCGATATACTCCGCTTCCATCGTCGAGTCAGCAACGGGGTCTTGCTTGGAACTCTATGTTAGTTATATGTATGCCCTAGAGGCCATTACTGTACATGGGATGTATATTATAGTGGATGCTTGGACATCTATAGGGAGGACTTTCTTGCTCGACATGATAGTATGCTATCTGGTTGCACTTTTTCTTAACATGTTGACTTGTATAAATGATGCCGTCTTGCTCTTACATGTTGATAAAGCCCTTAGGATGTGTACTTGACTACCAGGACTATGATGGAGATCATACTAGTGGGGCCAAAGGTAGTCCATAAGTACACCCTATAATTGCTCCTAGTCGTAGGAGTATCGAGACAGGGCATCGATACTCCAGAGTAGACTAGCGTATGCGCTTCTTGACCCATATGATGGGCGATGGATGATCCCACATCCATTGGTGTTTAACATCAGAGAAGGTATACGGGTGCTCAGTGGAAACTGGGTATACTGAACGGACTTGCCGAGAACTCCTAGATGGTATTATACCTATCGTCAGATAGCAGTTCTCTGGTGACACTGGTACAAGTTAGTCTGTCGACCCGACATCGTCATAGAGTCTTGTGTGATTCCCATTGTGATTTGGTTTCCACCTTACCATGGTCAAGAGATCATGCAAAATGGTGGTTTTTGGGTGCATTCCTGAGTCACATGGAGGCAATGAGGGATAGGAGGGGATTCGTCTCTCCCGGTATTGGGGTTGATGTTGCGCTATGCTCGATTGGCCATAAAATGAAATCCCTGGCCAGGGTTGCTGAGATCTACTGGTAAGTGTTATCAGTAGTTTCTCGAATCGTTATGGACCTTGCATCGGCATGACTTATCAGCCTATTAGGGTCGGACGTTATACCACCCCAGGCTTTTGATATGCGACATATCTGACGAAGAGACCGGACAGTACGATAGTGTTACTGTTTGAATTCGCGGGAGTATGAGATGGCTTGCTTGTTGATCTTTTGATCTCTCAATACCCGGGTGGCTGTTACGTTTAGCAGACCGCTTGCGGCTTGTGGGTGTTTGATATGATCATCACCTACTACCGGCGTATTGACGAGTCTTTAGAGTCCTACACAGAGGTTTCCTGGTTCATGCGAAATGGAGTAGGTGCACGTATTTGATATATGCGGGACTGAGATTAATGCGTGTATGTGATACCGCACTCTATTATCTCAATATGTGATATCGGTTGGTTATTTGTATTATAGCCGGTTTAGCGGATCAAGTGTTGATTCGATAAGTTGATTTATATGATATTAGTCGGTTGTATGTGATATAGCCGGATTATTAAATAAAGTGTTGATTTGATAATTTAATGTATAATTATATATTTGATAAATTAATTTACATTAACAAATATTTGCTCACTAAACATTTCTTTTTCTCACTTGTGTGCATATTGTATATATGAGATACATATTAATGTACATTTTATTGTGTCATGCATGATACCACATGCTTCATGGGTGTATGAGACTTACACTATAGTTAGGGTAATCTTAGGGTTTATATTTATCTAAGTAATTCAAAAATGGATGCGTATTTGGCATGACTACAAGCTTGTAGAAGCTTGTGGAAATCATTGACCAAGTCCACCATTTTTGTTTCACTTGAAAATATTTATTAACCTAACCAGTATTCTTACAATGGTAAACTCTCTACATGAGTTAGTGTATGACACTAACTCACCCATGGTTCATATTCTCACCTCATGAGTTCATTCTCTCATTCTTCACTTGATCATCTTCTTCTTCATTGAGAAAGCTTTCTAGCTTTTGAAATGGTGAGAAAATATTGTGAGAAAATTAAATTTAAAGTGAGCCCATTTCCTACTTCATCATCCTCTACTATTAGCCATTTAGTTTAGGGTGTTTGCTTCACTAAACCCTAATTTAGTTAAGAGATAGCATGAGCTTGAGTCTCCTCGACGTAGATCATCTTCGGCCTCGAAGACTTCGAGCAAGTTTGCAATTTTCACCTTGTGGATCCTTTCAAGAGTTCGTGAGATCATTACTCACAGCGAAGGGAATTCTAAACGCAGCATTTGAAGTGAAGGACTGACCTACAAAGGTTGTATTCCGCATTCACTTAGTTGTAAAGTTTTTTACATTGCATGTTTGTTTAAAACTCTAGTTATGATTCTAGGGTTAGGGTTCTTTAGAACGGCAAAAATTTGAAAATGGCATGGACGATGCCTCCCGAAACCTTGCTGCCACGCAAAGTAACCCTACAGTGGTATCAGAGCCAAGCTAGAGATTTAAACGATATTTGTTAGATTACGAAACCGAAACGACTCCAAAACTTGAAACCGTAATATCCAGTTTCTGTCAAATTTAAAAGGGACTCTAAAATTTTTTTAAACAACTGTAGAATGTTGTATGTGATATGACATGAACACAGAACAAATTTGAGGCAACATGGCCGGATTTCCGGATTTCGGCCGAGCAAGAGTGCACATTTTTGGAGGAGGCCGGCCACTTTGTGGATTTTGAGCTACGAATTTTTCCTGTGTTCCAGTCTCTTGGTTTTGGTGTTTCAGGTGTTGTTTGTTTTTGCTAAATTTCCATGTGATGCTAATTTTCTGCAAAGGCAACTCGGAGTGTTTCGCAGTCATAATTCTAACATGTATTCGGGTTATTTAGACGACGTTAAAAAGTTCGAACGGATATCAATAACCCAATTTTCCCCATTGAAAATTTTCGAAGAGTTGGATTTTTTCCGAGTTTAAAATTTTCAGAAAATCATGCAAGCGATTCTGTGGACCCTCTAGAAGAACGATACCCAAACTCGAATTTTTGGATCGTGGAACCGCGGTCATACCCTAGGGTTTGCCGCAGTTCTGTGGCGAAAAGAATGAGGCATGGGTCGGCCGTTTTACGGATGGTTCAAAGGAGCTGTGGCTGTTTCTGGGTACTTTTTGAACTCCGCTCAAGTGTTGAGCTCTTTAGGAAAGTTTGGGTGTTTGTCTATTCCATCGAAAAGCTTAACTTCGTCTAGCTATCTGTGATTGTGATACAATATTTGGAATCCACATAAGTACTTATGAGATAACAAGTTTGAATTTTATAAATCTAGCAGTTTAGTCTCATTTGATCGGTTGCCACGGAATTTTGAAGTGGATCAAAACTCCGTCGCAATTACGTAGTGTACGTGGATACTCACCGAGTTAACCTTACTAGATAGTCACGCCTCATAACCCGACCAAGTGACTGTAGGAGAACCCCGACGCCAAAAGCATCCGTTCGGGTGCTCGCGGCCGCGATGTTCCGCCTTAGTGCATTTCGTCGATGGCATCGAGGGTGCGACCGTCTACTAAAGTTTCCAATGAGCATTCGATCAGTTTATCGGGAATCTTGTTGAATTACCCGACAGGTTATTGGAAAGTTTTTTCAATATCGAGACTAAAATGCGGGGTTTATAATTTTTAGGCATGTGATGTCTAAGGAATTCATTTGGTTAGGCATGAAATCCAAAGTATGTGATACGTTGGGTTTATGATGTCTAAGGTGGTTGCGGATTCCATTTGTTGTAGTTTTTCACTTTGTTTTCTACGACCGTAATTGTAATATATGGTGTATTGCCGGTTTCGTTGCTATACGACCACGACAATTGGGATACGCATATTTACTTACGTTGATAATATGTGATGTTATGTGTTGTTATGATATGTTATATTGGATCGTCGTATTTTTAATAGCCGGGGTTTTTATGTGAGATGAGAGTTTTTCATTTTAATTCATGTAAAAGCTTGTATGTAATATTCTTTTATTGGGGCACTTCCGGGTTGAGGATGCTGTCACCATTGATGTATATTATTTACTTTTCCCCATTAGGATAGACCCAAGGAGGAGAGCACAAGTAACAGGGTTCTAGGGTCCAGTGGGAGACCATCTCGAGGAGTCGAGACCGGGTCTCCTAACTCTCGAATTGGTAAGGATGCTTACCACTCTCGTAGGGGTCTAGGGATGTTGGTTTGGCTATACATCACGACCGTGGAATTCGTGTTTTATACTGGTTTAAATTAAAATACAGAATTCCTAGAATATCCAATATTTCATATAAGTTCTTCTGCTGCTGATATTCTGTGATGTGATCACTTGATATTATGAGACAGATGCTTATATTTTATATATATGATGATATATAGTAAATATTGATGCTTTCGTTTCTTCTGTGATGCTTAGGAATCATAATATGATGGGACTTCATTAATGAGATTAATGAAATGAAAGAAACCTAAAGATATTGTAGAAACTTGTTTTAAAAATGTAGGGTTCCTAGGCACACTCATGAGGTTCTACAACTGATCAACCTTGCCAAAATTAAATTTTTACATGTGCCCAGAAACCCTAATGCAAGATCATTACTAGAGGTAAGGCGAAATACATGCAAGTTAACTACTTTAGCTACAAGTGAAAGGGACTACATCCTTTGTAGATCCGGTCCTCCACTTCCAAAGCTCCGTGACGACGTCCCTTCACTGCGATCATAGGAATCCCGGACTCTAGCGATGGTTTCGTCGGAGAAATGAGCGGGCTAGGTCGTTGACTTCGATGCCGAAGATGATCTACGTCGAGGCGACACAAACTCAAGCTCCATCTTCACTTGGTCATGAACCTTGTGATGAAAACACCCTATACTACATGGCAAGTGGTAGAGGATGAAGAAATAAGAAGTGGGTTCACTTTGGATTTGGATTTCTCACTTGATTTCAACACTTGAAATTTTCTAGCAAAGGTTTTCTTCTTCATGAAGAAGAAGAAGGAAATAAAAAAAGAATTTCAAAAAATAATAAATCAAGTGAAGACTTATCATAATGCAACCATGGATGAAGTTAACTCATGTAGAGAGCAAACCATAGTTTAGATAAATGGTTAGGTCAAAGGATAAAAACAAAATGGTTAAGACTTTGTCAAAGTTGCTTGAAGTATCATGAAACTTCTAGCAAAGAAAGAAAAGCCACCATTTAGTTTTTTTAAACCAAAATAAATAAATAAATAAGTTAAAACCCTAACCATTAACCTAACCATGGTTTAAAGCATACACACACCCAAGTTTGCATGTATCATCAAACATGATACAAACTAGTGCACAAACATATATCATATATACAATGTGCACAATCTAGTGAGAAAAATAATCTTAAGTGAACCAATACTAGTTAATGTAAAGTAATATATCAAATATATAATTATACATTAAATCATTAAATCAACACTTGATTTGATGATCCGGTCATACTGCATATAACCGACTAATATCAAGTGTATCAATATATCGAATCAACATTTGATTCGTTAACCCGGCTATATCTCATATAACCGTTCGATGATACAAATCGTGAGAACAGAATTCAGTATCACATACTGGTATTATTCTCGGTCCCGCACATATCTCATATGCGCTCCTATTTCGTTTCGCTTGAGCCAGGAAACCCCTGTGTAGGACTCTAAAGACTCGTCAATACGCCGGCAGTGGGTGATGATCATATCAAACACACACAAGCCGCAAGCGGTCTGCTAAACGTAATGGCCACCCGGGTATTGAGCGATCATAAGATCCACAAGCAAGCCTGCTCACACTCCTGTGAATCCAACCAGTAACACCGCACAGTCCGGTCTGTTCTTCTGATATGTCGCATATATCGCCTAGGGGTGGTAAACGTCAGACCCCAGTAGCTTGATAAGTCATGCCGATGTAAGGTCCATAATAAGTATGAAACTACTGATAACACTTACCAGTAAATCAGTGCAACCCTGGCCAGGGATTTCCAGTTATGGCCAGTCGAGCATAGCGCAACATCAACCCCCAATACCGGGAGAGACGAATCCCCTCCTATCGCTCATTGCCACCACGTGAATCGGGACTGTACCCAAAAACCACCTGTTTGCACGACTCAGTAGAGCCGTGGTAGGGTGGAAATCAAAGCACAGTGGGAGACACACAAGATTCTATGACGATCTCGCGTCAACAGACTAAGCTGTACCAGTGTCACCAGAGAACTGCCATCTGACGTGAGGTATAATACCATCTGGGAGTTCTCGGCGAGTCCGTTCAGTGTACCCAGTCTCCACTGAGCATACCATCACTGATGTCAAACACCGATGGATATGGGATCATCCATTGCCCATCACATAGGTCGAGAAGATATACGCTATTCTACGCTGGAATATCGATGCCCCGTCTCAATATTACCACGACTAGGAACATTGAAGGATGTATGCATTGATGACCCAGGCCCCACTAGTATGATCTACATCGTAGTCCTGCAAGTCGAGTACACATCCTAAGGGCTTTATCAACATGTAACAGAGAGACAGAAAGTATACATGTTAAGATAAAGAGCAACCAGATAGCGTACTATCATGTCGAGCAAGAAAGTCCTACCTATATAAGTCCTAGCATCCACTACAATATACATCCTATGTACAGTAATGGCCTCTAGGGAATACATATAACTAACAATCTCCCACTTGCACTAGGGCCATCTGTAGCAGTGGTTGCAGTATCACATACTCAACCATCCCATATAAGTGTCTTTCTGGGAAAAGGCCTTTGTGAGTGGATCCGCCGTGTTGTCCTCTGAGTCTACTCTGCTAACCTCGATCACCCTAGAGATTAACTATCTTCATGATCAGGTGATGCTGCCTCAGAATATGTCTGGGTCACTGATGGGACCGGGGTTCCTGGGCCAAAGCCACACTTCCATTGTCACAAAATGGTAGGAACCTAGTTCATCTCATGAACTTATATACACCCAAACTTCCTCTTTGGTAGTATCTTTGATATATATGTCACCAACCTTTATCGTCTAGTGTGCCACGGTATCTTGCTTGGAACTCTTCCAACATACCGTCCCTCCACTGAAGGTAAATACAATGCATGCGACTGACATTTAGTCGTCCTTATCACCCTGGAACCTTTCCATTGATTCTCCCCAGGATCAACTGATACTATCTCATTACAACTAGTGAGAATCCTAACATCCATTTAGATCTATCTCATAGATCCAAAACCCAGGATTTAGGAGGTATCATTTTGATCCTATATAGAGAATCCATGTGATAAGAGGAGATTGACCGGGCGTAGCATAGGAAACTCTTTTCCTATCAAGAGTATGTTGTCCACGTACAATACGAGGACGGCCACCTTACTCTCTACTACCTTTTTGTATATAAGAGGTTCATCTACCATTTTGATGAAGTCAAACACTTTGACTACCACATCAAAACAGACGTTCCGACTCCGCGATGCCTGCTTTAACCTGTAAAGCAACTTGCACATGTTTCCGCTGCTCCCACTGTTTACGAAGCCCTCTGGCTGTGGACTTATAGACGTTCTCTTCTAAATCAGTATTTAGAAAAATAGTCATGACACCCAACCACCGGATATCGTAGTTATGGTATGCAGCAATGTTAAGTAGGATCTGCATGGACTTAAGCATAGCCACTGGAAAAGGTTTCATCATTATCCACGCCTGTTCGATGATGAAAACCATTAACAAGTATAGCTTTGAAAGTCTCAACTTTTCCATCTACACCAAGTAATCTTCTCAAGATATACTAGCTCCTGATGGGGATTTAACCCATCAGATACAGCATCCAAAGTCCATATTTTGTTGGTGTACATGGATTCCATCTCAGATCGCTAAGCATCCAGCCATTCTTACAGAGTCCCTACTCTCGATGGCCTGCTCGAAACTTGTTGGGTCATCATCTCATGATGCAATCCTCGCTCCCACTGTCATCAAGAAACCAAAGTATCTCTCAGGAGGATGAGAAACCCTGCTAGATCGGCGGAGAGGCTGAGGTTCGTCGGGGACCATTGAATCCTTTGGTTCTATCAAATCATCATCTGTAGTTTGTATAACTGGAACTCCTTCCAGTTCTACAGAAGTGACCTTGCCTCGATCTTGTCCGGATTTTGCTTTTGACATAGGCCGGACAATCCCAAATCTTAATTTACTTAAGAGATGGGCTCTTCACATACCATATCTCATATGGAGTGGTAGACATTGATTTGATTGGACTCTGATTCAATAGGTATGCAGCTTCTCAAGTGCACAACCCCCAAAAGAAAACAGGTAACTCAGTAGTACTCATCATAGAGCTCACCATATCATATAGGGTGTGATTGCTACGCCCCGATACACCGTTGTGCTGTGGTGTATACAGAGGAGTAATGCTGAGAGAGAATCTCATTCTCCTTTAGAATAGTCCAAGAATTCCATGCCCAAGTATTCTCCTCCCTGATCTCATCATAGGACATAATACTTATACCTATATTGGTTCTCTACTTCTAACGTATATTCATTGAATTTCTTAAAAGCTTCATACATGTGTTTCAACAGGAACATGTGTCCGAATCTTGAGAGATGATCAGTGAATGTAAGGAAGTACAAAGAACCAGTCCTGGCATGTGTAGACTGGGGACCTTACATACATCATCATGTATCAATCCCTAGAGTTCACTAACTCTTTCTCTGTTTCCAGTAAATGGAGCTATGGTCATCTTATCTTTGTGACATGACTGGCAAGTTGTTAGTTATATGTATGCCCTAGAGGCCATTACTGTACATTGGATGTATATTGTAGTGGATGCTGGGACATATATAGGGAGGATTTTCTTGCTCGACATGATAGTATGCTATCTGGTTGCTCTTTACCTTAACGTGTACACAGATTGTCTCTCTATTACATGTTGGTAAAGCCCGTAGGATGTGTACTTGACTACCTGGACTATGATGCGGATCATACTAGTGGGGACATGGTAGTCCATAAGTGCATCCTTGAAAGTCCCTAGTCGTGGGTGTATCGAGATGGGGCATCGATATACCAGAGTAGACTAGAGTGTACCTTCTCGACCCATACAGATGGGCGATGGATGATCCCATATCCATCGGTGTTTGACATCAGAGATGATATACGGGTGCTCAGTAGAGACTGGGTACACTGGACGGACTCGCCGAGAACTCCCAGATGGTATTATACCTTACATCAGATGGCAGTTCTCTGGTGACACTGGTACAGAGTAGTCTGTTGACCCGAGATCGTTATAGAGACTTGTGTGGTTCCCACTGTGCTTTGATTTCCACCTTACCACGTCCAAGAGGGCATGCAAAACGGTGGTTTTTGGGTACAGTCCCGAGTCACATGGAGGCAATGAGCGATAGGAGGGGATTCGTCTCTCCCGGTATAGGGAGTTGATGTTGCACTGTGTTCGATTGGCTATAACCGGAAATCCCTGGCCAGGGTTGCTGAGATATACTGGTAAGTGTTACCAGTAGTTTCTCGAACTGTTATAGACCTCATATCGACACGACTTATCGAGCTATTGGGGTCTGACGTTTACCACCCCTAGGCAAGATATGCGACATATCAGACGACGAGACCGGACTGTACGGTAGTGTTACTGGTTGGATTCACTGGAGTGTGAGCGGGCTTGCTCGTCGATCTTCTGATTGCTCAATACCCAGGTGGCCGTTACGTTTAGCAGACCGCTTGCGGCTTGTGGGTGCTTGATATGATCATCATCTGCTATCGGCGTATTGACGAGTCTTTAGAGTCATACACAGAGGTTTCCTGGCTCAAGCAAAACGAAATAGGAGCACATAAGAGATATGTGCGGGACCGAGAATAATGCGTGTATGTGATACCGTATTTTATTCTCGGGATGAATGTATCGAATGGTTGTATGCGATATAACCTAGTTATCGATTCAAGCGTTGATTCGATAAGTCGATACATAGTATACTAGTCGGTTATGTTCGACATGACCGGATCATTGAATCAAGTGTTGATTTAATGATTTAATGTATAATTATATATTTGATATATTACTTTGCATTAACTAGTATTGGTTCACTTTAAAAGGATTTTCTCACTTGGTTGTACAAGTTGTATATGTGATATACTTTTTGTGCAAATGATTGTATCATGTTTGATGATACATGTTTACTTGGTTAAGTGCAAAGAATTAAACCATGGTTAAACTAATGATTAGGGTTTTGTTTATCCATTAGTTATTTATATGTTTATTCATTTTGGAAATAATATGATAAGAATGGTGGCATTATTTGTTGTTTTGTTGAAGCTTCATGAAGCTTTGACCTAGTCCACCATTCTTGTCTCTTGCTTAACCCTAACCATCATATCTAACCATGGTCTATTCTCTACACAAAACTAAGGTTAGTATTATGATAAGTATTCATTTTTTTTTCATTTTAATAACTTATCATATTATCATCTTCATCTTCTTCTTCTTCTTCAAGATGAAGATAGCTTGCCTCATCAATGGCAACTAGTGAAATTGAGTGAGAAATCCAATTCTAAAGTGAACCCACTTCCTATTTCTTCATCCTCTACCTCTTGCCAAGTAGTATAGGGTGTTTCCTTCACAAGTTTTCATGGATTGGTGAAGGTGGAGCTTGATCTAGTGATGCTTCGACGTAGATCATCTTCGGCATCGTCGTCGATGACCTAGCCCGCTTTTTCTCCGATGAAGCCGACGCTAGAGCCCGGGATTTGATATGGACAGCGAGGAGACTTCATTGCGGAGCTATGGAGGTGGAGAAATGGATCTACAAAGGTTGTATGTTCGTTTACTTTTAGTTAAGATGTTAACTAGCTCGTTTTGTCGCCTAAAAATCTAGTTAACGATCTAGTCTAGGGTTTCTCGGCACCGTTAAATTTCAAATTGGTATGGTTGATGCCTTGTGAGACCTCCTTGGTGTGCCTAGGAACCTTTCACAAGTTTCATAAGATGTAAATTTAAACTGATTTAAATATGCATCTAAATGTAACTTAAGCTAGTCGGGTCACATTGATATGACCAAGTCTACAATGCCTTAAGAAGAATTCGTTCATTTCTGAACTCTTCCTCTTGTGTGTGTTTTATACATTAAGAACTGTGGTCTGATTTAGAATGTATATGCTTTTAGATAACGTGCCTGAACCAATCAACTTTTGATAT
Source organism: Agapanthus africanus (assembly GCA_030015575.1). Taxonomy (NCBI): domain Eukaryota; kingdom Viridiplantae; phylum Streptophyta; class Magnoliopsida; order Asparagales; family Amaryllidaceae; genus Agapanthus; species Agapanthus africanus. The sequence continues at coordinate 563,286,172 of CM057339.1, forward strand.
AGGAAATGTTCAAAACATTATCCAACAATACAAAATTATATCCTTTCTTCACTAATAAAGAGACTGATATGATTTTATATATCAGGTTCGATATCTAATAACATTCGTTCAGAATCAGTGTATTTTGGTAATACAGGGTGATAGTGACCAACAGACTTGGTTGCAACACTTGCACCATTTTCTGTCTCATGAAACTTATCACCCGTTCTCAGTTCTCTACCTTTCTGTAGCCCTATGTAACAGATTACATATTTAGGATCCTGATTCGGTATCAAATACCGAGGACGTAGAGGATACTGAGAAACAGTTCTTTGTAATGAACGCACCCGAAGAAGATGCATCATAATGCACTGTCTTCGTTTGGGCGGCACGAGAATTCTGGTAATCCCCATTTTCCTGCTCGGTCTTATAACAATTATAAGTTGGAGCGGGACCAACGTTTCCCAGCTCAGTATAACAAGCGGGTTCGGTCAATACATCCATATTATTATCTTGATTAAGGCGTGACATGGTCGCTACCTGGAGAGAGAGAGAAGAAAACACTCTGCGTGCGCTCTTGCAAGATTAGATTGGTTATTTATTTTATCTAATCTGGATGGCTCCCACTGTTTTTATCAAATCTTCCTTCAAACCCTAAAAGGAAAGACTAGCCGGGATTACTTACACTCTACAAGTTCGCCAATCTTTCAGCCAGGCCAGTGCCGGCACTTTGAGGGAGGTTACCCGTGCTTTCGCACGGACCTAATTAAAGTAAACCTCATTTTCCTAGGGGCGTAACCCCGTTGACACTTTTCTAGACACCTACTTGATCGGCTAATTGTAATGTGCAAAACTTTCCCAGGTGTAACAATTACTCGCAGTGGGTATCGGGATCCAACTATCATATAGAAGGTATGCAATCTCATTGCAAATTTCAACACTTGAAACTCTCGATAAAGGTTTTTACCCCTAGCACTTATGAACTTAACTATGGTCAACAAATCATAAGCACTAGTCAAGTTCTACCCGTCATTTCGTGATTAATTAGACCCACCCACATGACCCTTAACTAAGGTCAACAAAGTCACGCGACTGTCCTAACTAATCGCATCATATGCGGTGTAGACATCACTTAGCTACCGTACACTGTGCCTTGACTGTGGTCAACAAACACGGCACGAATACTAAGTACTCTACTTCCTAAAATGACGGAGGGTTACGGATGGTTTTTAATAAAACCATTAACGCTTTGAACTTGATCTCGCTACAGAATCAAATAGTTTTTAAATGGAGTGGTTTTTGAGGCCTTTCTAGTTTTGCTAAAGGGGTCACTCCCGGTGAAGGGATCGTCGGCCCTTTCCTCTTCGAATAAGGTGCAGGATATATCACATATACCGCTGTGCAAAGCAAAAACTATAGAAGCAATCAAAAGACAAACCTAGGGTTGTAGCATCTGCCAGTTATTGCTAAAGGGGTCACTCCTGTAGGGTTCCTAGGCACACTCATGAGGTTGCACAAGGCATCAACCATGCCAAATTCAAAGCATTTATGTGCCGAGAAACCCTATGCAAGATCGTTAACTAGAGGATAGGCGAAACTATAAGCTAGCAAACAACTTTACTAATAAGTGAAAGGGATTACAACCTTTGTAGATCCGGTCCTCCACTTCTTTAGCTCCGTGATGACGTCCCTCCGTTGCGATCATCGGAATCCCGGACCCTAGTGTTGGTTTCATCGGAGAAATAAGCAGGCTAGGTCGTTGACTTTGACGCCGAAGATGATCTACGTCGAGGCGACTCAAACTCAAGCTCCATCTCCACTTGTTCATGAAACTTGTGAAGATAACACACTCTACTATATGGCAAGTGGTAGAGAATGAAGAAATAGGAAGTGGGTTCATTTTAGAATTGGATTTCTCACTCTTGATCTCATGGCACCATTAGAGGTAGCAAGCTTTCTTCTTCTTGAAGAAGAAAGAATAATCAATGAGAATAAAAGAATAAAGAATGAAACTTATCCTTTTAATTATGGTACCATGGTTAAGTTAAGCCATCATGCTTAACTTGTGTAGAGAATAAACCAAAGTCTTGGGTTAAGGGTTGGGTTAACTAGCATCCTAAAGAAATGACAAAAGAAATTGACTTTCTCAAAGTTTCTTCAAGCTTCATGAAGCTTGATAACATTGACCAAAGTCTTATTTATTTTGTTATTTATTAGGAAATTAGTAAACCCTAATTTAACCTCAATTTGGTTTATGTCTCATACACACAACTTGTATGTATCATCAAGCATGATACAAACATGTACACTTGCATATATCACATATAAACAATGTGCACATTCAAGTGAGAAAATCAATCTTAAATGGACCAATATTAGTTAATGTAAAGTAATATATCAAATATATGATTATATAATAAATCATTAAATCAACACTTGATTTAATGATCCGGTCATTCTGCATATAACCGACTAATATCAAGTGTATCAATTTATCGAATCAACATTTGATTCAGTAACCCGGCTATATCATAAACAACCGTCCGATGATACAAATCGCGAGAATAGAATTCAGTATCACATACTGGTATTATTCTCGGTCCCGCACATATCTCATATGCGCTCCTATTTCGTTTTGGTTGAGCCAGGAAACCTCTGTGTAGGACTCTAAAGACTCGTCAATACGCCGGCAGTAGGTGATGATCATATCAAACACCCACAAGCCGCAAGCGGTCTGCTAAATATAACAGCCACCCGGGTATTGAGCGATCAGAAGATCAACGAGCAAGTCCGCTCACACTCCTGTGAATCCAACCAGCAACACTTACCGTACAGTCCGGTCTGACCGTCTGATATGTAGCATATCTCGCCTAGGGGTGGTAAACGTCAGACCCCTGTAGCTTGATAAGTCATGCCGATGTAAGGTCCATAACATGCATGAAACTACTGATAACACTTACCAGTAAATCAGTGCAACCCTAGACAGGGATTTCCAGTTATGGCCAGTCGAGCATAGCGCAACATCAACCCCCAATACCGGGAGAGACGAATCCCCTCCTATCGCTCATTGCCTCCATATGAATCGGGACTGTACCCAAAAACCACATGTTTGCACGACTCGGTAGAGCCGTGGTAGGGTGGAAATCAAAGCACAGTGGGAGACACACAAGACTCTATGACGATATCGAGTCAAAAGACTAAGCTGTACCAGTGTCACCAGAGAACTGCCATCTGACGTGAGGTATAATACCATCTGGGAGTTCTCGGCGAGTCCGTTCAGTGTACCCAGTCACCACTGAGCACCCGCATACCATCTCTGATGTCAAACACCAATGGATATGGGATCATCCATCGTCCATCACATGGATCGAGAAGATATACGCTAGTCTACTCTGGAATATCGATGCCCCGTCTCGATATTCCCACGACTAGGAACATTGAAGGATGTATGCATTGACTACCCAGGCCCCACTAGTATGATCTGCATCATATTCTTAGAAGTCGAGTACACATCCTAAGGGCTTTATCAACATGTAATAGAGAGAATTCAAATATACATGTTAAGATAAAGAGAAATCAGATAGCGTACTATCATGTCGAGCAAGAAAGTCCTACCTATATATGTCCTAGCATCCACTACAATATACATCTCATGTACAGTAATGGCCTCTAGGGCATACATATAACTAACAATCTCCCACTTGCACTAGGGCCATCTGTAGCAGTGGTTGCAGTATCTCATACTCAACCATCCCATAAAAGTCTCTCTCTGGGAAAAAGCCTTTGTGAGTAGATCTGCCGTGTTGTCCTCTGAGTCTACTCTCCTAACCTCGATCATCCTGGAGATCAACTATCTCCATGATCAGGTGATGCTGCCTCAGAATATGTCTGGGTCACTGTTGGGATCGGGGTTCCTGGGCCAAAGCCACACTTCCATTGTCACACAATGGTAGGAACCTAGTTCATCTTATGAACCAATATACACCCAAACTGCTTCTTTGGTAGTATCTTTGATAGCGATGTCACCAGCCTTTATCGTCTAGTCTGCCACAGTATCTAGCTTGGAACCCTTCCAACATATCGTCCCTCCACTGAGGGTAAAGACAATGCCTGCGACTGACATTCAGTCGTCCTTATCACCCTGGAACCTTTCCAGTGATTCTCCCCAGGATCAACTGATACCATCTCACTACAACTAGTGAGAATCCTAACATCCTTTTAGATCTATCTCATAGATCCAAAACCCAGGATTTAGGAGGTATCATTTTGATCCTATATGGAGAATCCATGTGATATGAGGAGATTGACCGATTGTAGTATATGAAACTCTTTTCCTATCAAGAGTATGTTGTCCACGTACTCCACGAGGATCACCAACTTACTCTCTACTACCTTTTTGTATATACAAGGTTCATCTACCATTTTGATGAAGTCAAACACTTTGACTACCACATCAAAACATACGTTCCAACTCCGCGATGCCTGCTTTAATCTGTAAAGCAACTTGCACACGTTTCCGCTGCTCCCATTGTTTATAAAGCCCTCTGGCTGTGTACTCATAGACGTTCTCTTCTAAATCAATATTTAGAAAAGCAGTCATGACACCCAACCGCCAGATATCGTAGTCATGGTATGTAGCCGTGGAAAGTAGGATCCGGATGGACTTAAGCATAGCCACTGGAAAAGGTTTCATCATTTTCCACGCCTGGTCGATGACGAAAACCACTAACAAGTCTAGCTTTGAAAGTCTCAACTTTTCCATCTACACCAAGTAATCTTCTCAAGATATACTTCCTCCTGATGGTGATTTAACCCTTCAGATACAGCATCCAAAGTCCATACTTTGTTGGTGTACATGGATTCCATCTCAGATCGCTAAGCATCCAGCCATTCTTACAGAGTCCGTACTCTCGATGGCCTGCTCGAAACTAGTTGGGGCATCATCTCATGATGCAATCCTCGCTCCCACTGTCATCGAGAAACCGAAGTATCTCTCTGGCGGATGAGGAACCCTGCTAGATCGGCGGAGTGGCTGAGGTTCGTCGGAGACTATTGAATCCTTTGGTTCTATCAAATTATCAGTTGTAGTTTGTATAACTGGAACTCCTTCCAGTTCTACAGAAGTGACCTGGCCTCGATCTTGTACGGTTTTTGCTTTTGACATAGGCCGGACAATCCCAAATCTTAATTTACTTAAGAGATGGGCTCTTCTCATACCATATCTCATATGGAGTGGTAGGCAGTGATCTGATTCGAACCTAATTCAATTGGTATGCAGCTTCTTAAGTGCATAACCCCTAAAAGGAAACAGTTAACTCAGCAGTACTCCTCATAGAGCGCACCATATCATATAGGGTGTGATTGCTCCACCCTGATACACCGACGTGCTGTGGTGTATACGGAGGAGTAATGCTGAAAGAGAATCTCATTCTCCTTTAGAATAGTCCAGGAATCCCGTGCTCAAGTATTCTCCTCCCTGATCACATCAAAGGACATAATACTTATACCCGTTTTTGGTTCTCTACTTCTAACTTATATTCTTGGAATTTCTCAAAAGCTTAAGACATGTGTTTCAACAGGAACATGTGTCCGAATCTTGAGAGATCATCAATGAATGTAAGGAAGTACAAAGAACCAGTCCTGGCTTATGTAGACTGGGGACCTTTATACATCACTATGTATCAGTCCTAAGAGTTCACTAACTCTTTCTCTGTTTCGAGTAAACAGAGCTATGGTCATCTTATCTTTGTGACATGACTGGCAAGTTTCACAAGATGTAAATTCAAACTGATTTAAATATGCATCTAAATGTAACTTTAGCTAGTCAGGTCACATTGATATGACCTAGTCTACAATTCCTCAAAAAGGAATCGTTCAATTCTGAACTCTTCCTCTTGTGTGTGTTCTATACATTAAGAACTGTGGTCTGATTTAGAATGTATATGCTTTTAGATAACGTGCCTGAACCGATCAACTATTGATATAGGATATGTGCAAAACATTATCCAACAATACAAAATTATATCCTTCTTTAGTAAATAAAGAGACTGATATGATGTTGTAAATCAGGTTCGGTATCTAATAACATTCGTTCAGAATCAGTGTATTTTGGTAATACAGGGTGATAGTGACCAACATACTTGGCTGCAACACTTGCACCGTTTTCTGTCTCATGAAACTTATCATCCGTTCTCAGTTCTCTACCTTTCTGTAGCCCTATGTAACAGATTACATATGCGGGATCCTGATCCGGTATCTAATACCCAGGACGTAGAGGATACAGAGAAACAGTTTTTTGTAATGAACGCACCCGAAGGAGATGCATCATATGCACTTTCTTCGTTTGGGCGGCATGGGAATCCTGGTATTCCCCTATTTCCTGCTCGGTCTTATAACAATTATAAGTTGGAGCGGGACCAACGTTCCCCTGCTCAGTATAACAAGCGGGTTCGGTCAATACATCCATATTATTATCTTGATTAAGGCGTGACATGGTCGCTACCTGGAGAGAGAGATAAGAAAACACTCTGCGTGCGCTCTTACAAGATTACATTGGTTATATATTTTATCTAATCAGGATGGCTCCCACTGTTTTTATCAAATCTTCCTTCAAACCCTAAAAGGAAAGACTAGCCGGGATTAATTACATTCTACAAGTTCGCCAATCTTTCAGCCAGGCCAGTGCCAGTACTTTGAGGGAGGTTCCCCGTGCTTTCGCACGGACCTAATTAAAGTAAAGCTCGTTTTCCCAGGGGCATAACCCCGTTGACACCTTTCTAGACACCTACTTGATCGGCTAATTGTAAAGTGCAAAACACTTCCAGGAGTAACAATTACTCGCAGTGGGTATCGGGATCCAACTATCATATAGAAGGTATGCAATCTCATTGCAAATTTCAACACTTGAAACTCCCGATAATGGTTTTTACCCCTAGCACCTATGACCTTGGCTAAGGTCAACAAATCATAAGCACTAGTCAAGTTCTACCCGTCATTTCGTGATTAATTAGACCCACCCACATGACCCTTGGCTATGGTCAACAAAGCCACATGACTGTCCTACCTAATCGCAACATATGCGTTTTAGGAAGACATCACTTAGCTACCGTACACTGTGCCTTGACTATGGTCAACAAACACAGCACGAATACAAAGTACTCTACTTCCTAAAATGACGGAGGGTTGCGGATGGTTTTTAAGAAAACCTTTAACGCTTTGAACTTGATCTCGTTGCGGAATCAAATGGTTTTTAAATGGAGTGTTTTTTAGGCTTTTGCTAGTTTCGCTAAAGAGGTCACTCCCGGTGAAGGGATCTCAGCTCTTTCCTCGTCGAATGAGATGCAGGATATTCACAATACCACTATGCAAAGCAAGAACTAGAAAAGCAGTCAAAAGACAAACCGAAGGTTGTTGCATCTGCTAGTTATTGCTAAAGAGGTCATTCCCGGTGAAGGGATCATCGGCTCTTTCCTTATCGAATAAGGTGCTGGATGTTCTACAAGGAACACCTCTATGCAAAGCAACAACTAGAGCTACCTAATTTTATTTTTGAAATTCGATTCCACAACATCATTTAGGTTTATTTTCTTTCATTAATCTCATTAATTAATGTTCCATCATTTAATTCCACCTAAACATCACAGATAAATACAACGTACACTTATGCCATCCGCATTCGCCTCGATGTCCCGTCTGCACCATTAGGTTAGGTAACTAACGGCAGAGCGGGGCAGGGCTAGCGCGGGTGTAAAACATAAGCAACGTCTATATAATATATCATATATACTATATACAGTATCAATCTGAACATATCACATAATCACATCACAGATAACGCAGCAGAAAACATCATATGAAATATTGGATATACTAGGACGTCCGTGTTTTATTTTGAGCCTGTATAAAACACGGATTCCACGGTCGTGATGAATAGCCAATCCCACACCCCTAGACCCCTACGAGAGCGGCAAGTAACCCTACCAATTCTAGAGTTAGGAGACCCGGACTCGACTCCTCGAGATGGTCTCCCACTGGACCCTAGAACCCGGTTACTTGTGCTCCCCGCCTTGTGTCTATCCTAATGCGGAAAAGTAAATAATATACAATGGTGACATCAACCTCAACCCGGAAGTGCCCCAATAAAAGAATATTACATACATGTTTTTTACATGAATGAAAATGAAAAACACTCATCTCACATAAAAAAAAACCCGGCTATTCAAACACGACGATCCAATATAACATATCCAGCAACACATAACATCACATGTCATCAACGTAAGTAAATATGCCCATCCCAATTGTCGTTGACATATAGCAACGAAACCGGCGATATCACATATTACACTTACGGTCGCAGAAAAGAAAGTGTAAAACTACAACAGTTGGAATCCGCAACCTCCTTAGACATCGCATGCCTAATCAAATGAATTCCTTAGACATCGCATGCCTAACAATTATAAACCCCGCATTTTAGTCTCATTATCGAAAATAATTTTCAATATCAAGTCGGGCAATTCAACAAGATTCCCGACATCCAGAACGAATGCTCGTCGCAAACTTTAGTAGACGGCCGCACCCCCGATACCGTCGACGAAGTGCAATAAGGCGGAACACAGCTGCCGCGAGCGCCCGAACGGATGCTTTCGGCGACGGGGTTCTCCTACAGTCACTTGGTCGGGGCTATAGGGCGTGGCTATCTATTAAGTTTACCGGCGAGTATCCGCGTACGCAATGTGATTGCGACAGACTTTTGATCACATCAAAATTCCGCGGCAACCGATCAAGTGAGACTAAAGTGCTATGTTTATAACATTCAAATTAGTTATCTCATAACTATTTATGGATTCCAAATATTGTATCACATTCCAGATAAATAGAAAATGTTAAACTTTCCGATCGAACAATCAAACACCCAAGTTTTCCCGAAATAGCTCAACACATGAAATAAGTTTAAAAACATTCACTTCATGCCACAGTACCAACGGTCCAGCCGTAGAAGGGTCAATCCAACGCCTCACATGTGGCACGCCGTACTGCCCCAAACCCTAAGGTTCAAAGGGCAGTTCAAGACGGTCACATAATAGAGTTACGGTTTGTTGTCTTCTAGAGGGTCCATCGCGCTACTTGCACTACTTAGAACGTTATTAAACTACGGAAAAATCCAACAATTGGAAATTTCCCGGCAGGGGAAAAAGTGGGTATTTATATCCGGTCAAACTTTTTAACACTTTCTCAAATACCCGGGAAAAACACACAGACGAAGTTGGAATTTCTGATCGAATCAACGAGTCCCCAATACAACCTAGAAAACTCAACTCTTGAGTGCAAATTAAAAAATTTCAGAAAACACAGAAACAATATTAAGACATTACTGTGCAAACAGTGAACAAAGAGGCAACTTTATGGCCGCGGAACCGCCTCGTGACCTAGGGTACGGCCGCGGTTCCGCGACGCCTTTATTGAATTGGTGTCACGTGCTTCACAGTAATGCTTAGAAATGCCTGCTGATTTTTTTGAGTATTTTTAATTAGGAAAAAACCACATTTTCAGAAAATTTACAGAGAGGGTTAAAGTTTAGGGTTTCGGGGTTCGATCGGATTTCTAACATCGTCTACACTTCGCCTAAAGCTCTATCTAGGCTCTGATACCACTGTAGGGTTTCTAGGCACACTCATGAGGTTCCACAAGGAATCAACCATGCCAAATTCAAAGCATTTATGTGCCGAGAAACCCTATGCAAGATCGTTAACTAGATGATAGGCGAAACTATAAGCTAGCAAACAACTTTACTAATAAGTGAAAGGGATTACAACCTTTGTAGATCCGGTCCTCCCCTTCTTTAGCTCCTTGATGACGTCCCTCCGCTGCGATCATCGGAATCCCGGACCCTAGCGTTGGTTTCATCGGAGAAATAAGCGGGCTAGGTCGTTGACTTTGACGCCGGAGATGATCTACGTCGAGGCGACTCAAACTCAAGCTCCATCTTCACTTGGTCATGAAACTTGTGAAGATAACACACTCTACTACATGGCAAGTGGTAGAGAATGAAGAAATAGGAAGTGGGTTCATTTTAGAATTGGATTTCTCACTCTTGATCTCATGGCACCATTAGAGGTAGCAAGCTTTCTTCTTCTTGAAGAAGAAGAAGAAGAAAGAATAATCAATGAGAATAAAAGAATAAAGAATGAAACTTATCCTTTTAATTATGGTACCATGGTCAAGTTAAACCCGCATGCTTAACTTGTGTAGAGAATTAACCAAATACTTGGGTTAAGGGTTGGGTTAACTAGCATCCTAAAGAAATGACAAAAGAAATTGACTTTCTCAAAGTTTCTTCAAGCTTCATGAAGCTTGATAACTTTGACCAAAGTCTTATATCTTTTGTTATTTATTAGGAAATTAGTAAACCCTAATTTAACCTCAATTTGGTTTAAGTCTCATATACACAACTTGTATGTATTATCAAGCATGATACAAACATGTACACTTGCATATATCACATATAAACAATGTGCACATTCAAGTGAGAAAATCAATCTTAAATGAACCAATATTAGTTAATATAAAGTAATATATCAAATATATAATTATACATTAAATCATTAAATCAACACTTGATTTAATGATCCGGTCATACTGCATATAACCGACTAATATCAAGTGTATCAATTTATCGAATCAACATTTGATTCAGTAACCCGGCTATTTCATATACAACCGTCCGATGATACAAATCGAGAGAATAGAATTCAGTATCACATACTGGTATTATTCTCTGTAACGTTTTAAAAGTAATTAAATAAATAATTAAATGAATAAAAGTGTTTATGTGAATTTTAGGATTTTCGGTAAAGTAAAATTTAATTTTCGTAAAACCAAACCGGGATTGTTTTTCATTATAATTTTAAAAATATCTATTTTAATTATGAAATTACTAGTAAATGGTGTTTATTTAGCCACTTATAAATTTTTAGTTTAGTAAAATATTTTTCCTCAATTAATTATTTTAAATATTAACATAAGCTTTATTTTTACACTAAATTAGTGTAAATTACAAATTTAAATGGTTTTAATTTGTAAAAATGAACCATGGCATATTAGAATTTAGTGTGTATCATGCAAAATTTATTTGCAAATTTTTCCTTGTTTCTAGATCTTTCTTGAGTTATTTTAGAAAAGAATTAAAAGAAAATGAATAAAGCATGAAAAGACATTAAGATGATGACATTTTGGAGAAGTTTCTACACCATTTCTAATGTGTTTCTCCCTCTTCCCCTTATTGTGGCCGGCCTCCCCATCACCATGGCTGCCCCCCCCCCATTTTCCACCTCATTTTTATTCAAAAATCATCAAAAATACATCAAAAATTCAATTAAAATTCCACAAAATCCTATATATTTTTCTACCCTTCTATTCTTGCTCATATTTACATGGATTTTGGAGTGGGATAGCATACATTTTGGAGGCTCATTTCTTGTTTGGATTTCATATTTTTGGAGGTATAATTTCTTTCTTTTGATTTATTGTTATTAGATGTTCAATTAAGCTTAATTAGATTTAATGAATTAATTCTATGTTTTTTTAAAAAATTCAAGTTAGGGTTTGTAAATTCAAGTTATGATTTTTGTTAATTATTTAGGGTTATAATAGTTAGTTTAACACTTTTAGAATTGGAAAATATTGCATGGTTGTTGAATTGTAAATTTTTCATTGAAAATTGTTTAAATTAGGAATTTTTGCTAACTAGGTTTCTATAAAACCTAATTATTGGTGAAATAAATCTCAATTAATATTTGTAATACTATATTTTGGTCTTAATAAGAGTTTTAACTTATTGGTGGAATGGAAAACTTAAATTGATTGCTAGTTTCTATGGATAATTGATAAATTGTGATAAAAATTGTTATTTTTGTAAACTAGATTTTAGAAATTCCTAAATAAATGAGATTAAAAATATAATTATGGTTTCATTATATCATTATCATCATGAATTGTGGTTTAAGTCACTAATTTATGCAAAATCATGTTTTGTGGTGGAATTGTTGTGTTTTGCTTGAAAAATGTTGAAAATTGTTAAAGGGTGCAAACTAGAAATTTCAAATCTATATAAATTTGTGTAATAAAAATATAGTAATAGTTTGTATAGTCTAGTTATGCTATTTAATGAGTTTTATGACCATTGGTTTCATTTAAATGTCAAGTTTTGATGAAAAACGGTAAACTGGCATTTTCGGGTTTTACGAAATTGGACGGTTTGATAGATTTTAGGGTTTCGATGGATTTAATCATGTTTTATAGTATAAGTAATGTGTTTTAAAACTACAAGTTGTTTGTTGATTTTTATCTCGATCCATCGGAGTTTGTACGCCAATATCGAGCGGTATTTGGTTCTTTTGCGTGGACGGGACATAGGTTTTAACCTATGCTTGTTCCTTGTATCGTTTGACTTTTGTATGTGATTCGATTTACGATGTTATTTATATGTTTGCGTTTAGGTACCCTTCAAGTGGACTACGGGCGATGAAGAGGAGGATCGCGACACCGTCGTCGGCAGACATGGACCAGGTGAGTAGATGTATATCTACGGGGGGAAGTCGGGTGGATGGCGTTTAGCACCCCCGCAACATAGAATAGGAATAGTACTTATTGACATTAGGAAACCAGATGTGACCCTAGATTCTTAATGAGTAGGACCCTAGTAATGACCCTAGGCTGGACTAGTCCGATTTAGGAAAAGCATACTAGAGGATGAATACCTTGGAGGAGGTTCGTAGGTTTCAGATAGAAACACATACGCACACACTGGAACACGTCATGGTGTATACGTGCATGTGTGTATATATATAGAACTAGGTATAGGTATATATATATACAACACATACATGGGATTCATTGATGCGATATGATATCTGAGGTATGATAAAACAGTATAACTGGGCTTGATGCCGTGATTCTTGACTATACAGTCGTATTAAGTGTTAGCGGATCATTAGAGAATGAGATGATGAACAGGTATATATAAATTATAATGGGTAGTGATAATATTGAGATACATGGAACTCTAAAATAGTACCCGGACTGCAACTTGTGACTGATCACGATATGATATATGTACAACCTGATTACGACATTATATAGGTGTGACCTGATGCCGATATCATATAGGTGTGACATGATGACGACATGATTTCAGTATGACTTAATCACAATATGAAACATGTGACATAATATTTCTGAGGATAAACTAATGATGCATATTACGATGGCAATGATATATGATTGATGTATGGGATTACAGTTTAGCACCTTGATCATGAGATGTGTTGATGATGACATTATACGAATGATGAGGCACCTAGGAGATACTTGACCCGTACCCCGATATTGGGATGCCGTACGATGGATTTTACCGTACGAGGCATGGATATGATGATTGATCAGCAGTCTTGATTCGAGGAAGCCGTACTACGTATGTGACGCTATTGAGGCTGGATCGCCGACTATTAGGGATATTGATTCAGACCTTAGGTAGACTCTTATTTCTATTGACAAGTTCTTAGGTTTAGTTTTCCTTAGGAGGTTAGATGGATACTAGGTTAGGTTCGAGTCATATAGTGGTAGTAGTATTAGTATATTAAATGAGTAGGTAATATACATTCGTCTTTACTTTCGCATTGTATCATAATGTTGCATGTTCATACATATGTTGCTATAAACAGTACAAACCTTACCTGTTAGGACACCAGCACCATTACCGATGATGCGCATATTCCACGCACACTTATTTGCCGGCTCACACACATCATCATCGGTAATTTCTATGTCACGTACACTTTAGATCATATTATCTTTTATTGATAAAATCAGTTAACAACTAAACCGATATAATATTATGATTACTCTCTGATGTTAGTATAGACATGATATTCATTACTTAGACATTCCTGCATTCATATTTTCATGTTATCGCACAGTATTATGAGCATATGCCGACATTTATCATATACTACTCATGGTTTTGAGATTTGGATTTCTGTGAGATTTCTGGATTTTTAGGGAAAACCGCAAGAATATATATAAAAACTTCTCTCTCTCTCCTCCTTTCTTTTTAAAAATAAGATGCGGTTTTTTCGTGATGTATGTGTCGTCCACCATGAGATTTCGTGTTTTCTGATGGATTTCGAGACCCGATTCGAGGAGTGGATGAACCGTCTCGGGTACATAGTGGGCCCGGTATGGTACCCCGGGGCAAGAAGATCGAGTTGTAGACGATGAGCCTGGCAGGGGAAGGCTACCTACCGGTGATGTCTGGCGCGGCGGATATCCGGAGGATACCGACCGTTGTCGTGAGATTTGATGATATGGGCCGATCCGGACTGACGGAGCCCGAGATATTGAGACTATGAGACTTGAGATTTACATGTTTGTGTCGATGCTTGACACGGATTTCTATGGATTTCATTGTTGAGATTTCAGATTCTTATACACATTTTACTGTGATAACAGCTAAAAGATTTCTTATACAGACATATCTGGATTTCAGGATTTGGTTATTTTACATTCATGGTGCATGCATATCCATTCATATGACATAGTACTATATGAGGCACTGACACGAGCACGGAGTATTTGCTTTTACACGTAGTATTACCCTGCTATTACTAGGTGATTGGGACTTAGTGGTGTATTACTATGACCTAGGATAGCGTCGTGCATTCGATTTCTTTTTGTAGATGTCTTCTACTCACGAGTTGGCAACTCACCCCCGTTGTGCCAAATTCTTTACAGGTGCGATGTACAGGTTTCCCTTGGCAGTTGCTGGCACATCATTTTCATTTCGGGTGATTTGCACGGTAGGTTGGTTCATTTGTATCTGAACCGCCGTTGTATTTTATTATTTCATTTGTATCTAGAAAGCTCCATCAACCATATTTGTATTACTTGATAAGTTTATTGGACCAGTTGTTTATTTCGACCTTAGAGTCGCGCATGTGTTATTCTGATCGGGTGGTTTTGTTTTCTTTTGAGTTTTGAGCCTCGCCTATTGGCGTTGTATATTATTGTGCTTGTTGTGGTTGTTTCCGCCGGTTGGCGTTGATGCTAGCTCCCGTTTGGGGATGCTTTTTATTGTTTATGTATATTATACTTGTTGTACCCGTTTGGGGGCCAGTTTTTACAGAGGAGACTCTGCCGAAATTTTTGGTAAAATTTGCTGATGTTTTTATACTCGTTTTCTTTTCTTTTCTTCTTTTTCTTCTTTTATGGTTTAGATTTCTGGGCTTCGGCTTACTTAGGTCACGTGGCGCCTCTAGACGCTTCGTAATCTAAGTGCCGGTCACGTTCCGTACTTTCGGGTCGTGACATTCTCGGTCCCGCACATATCTCATATGCGCTTCTATTTCGTTTCTCTTGAGCCAGGAAACCTCTGTGTAGGACTCTAAAGACTCGTAATTACGCCGGCAGTAGGTGATGATCATATCAAACACCCACAAGCAGCAAGCGGTCTTCTAAACGTAACGGCTACCCGGGTATTGAGCGATCAGAAGATCAACGAGCAAGCCCGCTCACACTCCTGTGAATCCAACCAGCAACACTTACCGTACAGTCCGGTCTGTTCGTCTGATATGTCGCATATCTCGCCTAAGGGTGGTAAACGTCAGACCCCGGTAGCTTGATAAGTCATGCCGATGTAAGGTCCATAACACGTATGAAACTACTGATAACACTTACCGGTAAATCAGTGCAACCCTGGCCAGGGATTTCCAGTTATGGCCAGTCGAGCATAGCGCAACATCAACCCCCAATACCGGGAGAGACGAATCCCCTCCTATCGCTCATTGCCTCCATGTGAATCGGGACTGTACCCAAAACCCACCTGTTTGCATGACTCGGTAGAGCCGTGGTAGGGTGGAAATCAAAGCACAGTGGGAGACACACAAGACTTTATGACGATCTCGGGTCAACAGACTAAGCTGTACCAGTGTCACCAGAGAACTGCCATCTGACGTGAGGTATAATACTATCTGGGAGTTCTCGGCGAGTCCGTTCAGTATACCCAGTCACCACTGAGCACCAGCATACCATCTCTGATGTCAAACACCAATGGATATGGGATCATCCATCGCCCATCACATGGATCGAGAAGTTATACGCTAGTCTACTCTGGAATATCGATGCCACATTTCGATATTCCTACGACTAGGAACATTGAAGGATGTACTCATTGACTACCCAGGCCCCACTAGTATGATCTGCATCATATTCCTGGAAATCGAGTACACATCCTAAGGGCTTTTTCAACATGTAATAGAGAGACTGCAAATATACATGTTAAGATAAAGAGCAACCAGATAGCGTACTATCATGTCGAGCAAGAAAGTCCTACCTATATATGTCCTAGCATCCACTACAATATACATCTCATGTACAGTAATGGCCTCTAGGGCATACATATAACTAACAACTCCCGGTGAAGGGATCTCGGCCCTTTCCTTATCGAATAAGGTGCAGGATGTTCTACAAGGAACACCGCGATGCAAAGCAAGAACTGTAGCTACCTGTTTTATTTTTGAAATTCGATTCCACAACATCTTTTAGGTTTATTTTCTTTCATTAATCTCATTAATGAATGTCCCATCATTTAAGTCCACCTAAACATCACAGATAAATACAACGTACGCTTATGCCATCCGCATTCGCCTCGATGTCCCGTCTGTATCGTTAGGTTAGGTAACTAACGGCAGAGCGGGGCAGAGCCAGCGCGGGTGTAAAACATAAGCAACGTCTATATAATATATCATATATAGTATATACAATATCCATCTAAACAAATCATATGATCACATCACATATAACGTAGCAGAAAAAATCATATGAAATATTGGATATACTAGGACGTCCGTGTTTTATTCTGAGCCTGTATAAAACACGGATTCCACGGTCGTGATGTATAGCCAATCCCACACCCTTAGACCCCTACGAGAGCGCCAAGCAACCCTACCAATTCTAGAGTTAGGAGACCCGGACTCGACTCCTCGAGATGGTCTCCCACTGGACCCTAGAACCCGGTTACTTGTGCTCCTCTCCTTGGGTCTATCCTAATGCGGAAAAGTAAATAATATACAATGGTGACATAATCCTCAACCCGGAAGTGCCCCAATAAAAGAATATTACATACAAGTTTTTACATGAATGAAAAAGAAAACCACTCATCTCACATAAAAAACCCCGGCTATTCAAACACGACGATCCAATATAACATATCCAGCAACACATAACATCACATGTCATCAACGTAAGTAAATATGTCCATCCCAATTGTCGTTGACATATAGCAACGAAACCGGCGATATCACATATTACACAGAAAAGAAAGTGTAAAACTACAACAGTTGGAATCCGCAACCTTTTTAGACATCGCATGCCTAATCAAATTAATTCCTTAGACATCGCATGCCTAACAATTATAAACCCCGCATTTTAGTCTCATTATCGAAAACTCTTCTCAATATCAAGTCGGGCAATTCAACAAGATTCCCGACATCCTGAACGAATGCTCGTCGCAAACTTTAGTAGAAGGCCGCACCCCCGATACCGTCGACGAAGTGCACCAAGGCGGAACACCGCTGCCGCGAGCACCCAAACGGATGCTCTCGGCGATGGGGTTCTCTTACAGTCACTTTGTCGGGGCTATGGGGCGTGGTTGTCTATTAAGTTTACCGGCGAGTATCCGCGTATGCTACGTGATTGCGACGGACTTTTGATCGCATCAATATCCCGTGGCAACCAATCATTTGAGACTAAACTGCTATGTCTATAATATTCAAATGTTGTTGATTCCAATTATTGTATCACATTCTAGATAAAAAGACAATGTTAAACTTTCCGATCGAACAATCAAACACCCAAGTTTTCCCGAAAAGCCCAACACATGAAATAAGTTTAAAAACATCCACTTCATGCCTCAGTACCAATGGTCCAGCTGTAGAAGGGTCAAGCCAACGCCTCACATATGGCACGCCGTACTGCCCCAAACCCTAAGGTTCAAAGGGCAGTTCAAGACGGTCACATAATCGAGTTAAGGTTTGTTGTCTTCTAGAGGGTCCATCGAGTTACTTGCACTACTTAGAACATTCTTGAACTTCGGAAAAATCCAACACTTGGAAATTTCCCGGCAGGGGAAAAAGTGGGTATTTATATCCGGTCGAACTTTTTAACATGTTCTAAAATTACCCGGAAAAACACAATAAACAAACTTAAATAATCCGATCGAATCATTGAGTCCCCAAAACAACCCAGAAAACTCAACTGTTGAGTAGAAGTTAAAAATTCCCAGAAAACACAGCAATTACAGAAAGAAATTACTGTGCAAGCCAGTGGCAAGATTCGCCATTATGGCCGCGGAACCGCCGCGCAAGCCAGGATAGGGCCGCGGTTCGGCGGCACATAGGTTGAGTTGGGGGCACGTGCTGCACAGTAACTCCTACAAAACCCTGTTGAATTTTTTGACAATTTTTAATTCACAAAAATCCACAATTTCAGAAAATATACAGAGAAGGGTTTTGTTTAGGGTTTCGGGATTCGATCGGGTTTCTAACTTCGTCTACACTTCGCCTAAAGCTCTAGCTAGGCTCTGATACCACTGTAGGGTTCCTAGGCACACTCATGAGGTTCTACAACTGATCAACCTTGCCAAAATTAAATTTTTACATGTGCCGAGAAACCCTAATGCAAGATCGTTACTAGAGGTAAGGCGAAATACATGCAAGTTAACTACTTTAACTACAAGTGAAAGGGACTACAACCTTTGTAGATCCGGTCCTCCACTTCCAAAGCTCCGTGACGACGTCCCTTCGCTGCGATCATCGGAATCCCGGACTCTAGCGATGGTTTCGTCGGAGAAATGAGCGGGCTAGGTCGTTGACTTCGATGCCGAAGATGATCTACGTCGAGGCGACACAAACTCAAGCTCCATCTTCACTTGGTCATGAACCTTGTGTTGAAAACACCCTATACTACATGGCAAGTGGTAGAGGATGAAGAAATAGGAAGTGGGGTCACTTTCGATTTGGATTTCTCACTTGATTTCAACACTTGAAATTTTCGAGCAAAGGTTTTCTTCTTCATGAAGAAGAAGAAGGAAATAAAAAAAGAATATCAAAAAATAATAAATCAAGTGAAGACTTATCATAATTCAACCATGGGTGAAGTTAACTCATGTAGAGAGCAAACCATAGTTTAGATAAATGGTTAGGTCAAAGGATAAAAACAAAATGGTTAAGACTTTGTCAAAGTTGCTTGAAGTATCATGAAACTTCTAGCAAAGAAAGAAAAGCCACCATTTAGTGTTTTTTAACCAAAATAAATAAATAAATAAGTTAAAACCCTAACCATTAACCTAAACATGGTTTAAAGCATACACATACTCAAGTTTGCATGTATCATCAAACATGATACAAACTAGTGCACAAACATATATCATATATACAATGTGCACAATCTAGTGAGAAAAATAATCTTAAGTGAACCAATACTAGTTAATGTAAAGTAATATATCAAATATATAATTATACATTAAATCATTAAATCAACACTTGATTTGATGATCCGGTCATACTGCATATAACCGACTAATATCAAGTGTATCAATATATCGAATCAACATTTGATTCGGTAACCCGGCTATATCTCATATAACCGTTCGATGATACAAATCGCGAGAATAGAATTCAGTATCACATACTGGTATTATTCTCGGTCCCACACATATCTCATATGCGCTCCTATTTCGTTTCGCTTGAGCCAGGAAACCCCTGTGTAGGACTCTAAAGACTCGTCAATACTCCGGCAGTAGGTGATGATCATATCAAACACCCACAAGCCGCAAGCGGTCTGCTAAACATAACGACCACCCGGGTATTGAGCGATCAGAAGATCAACAAGCAAACCTGCTCATACTCCTGTGAATCCAACCAGTAACACTTACCGCACAGTCCGGTCTGTTCGTCTGATATGTCGCATATCTCGCCTAGGGGTGGTAAACGTCAGACCCCAGTAGCTTGATAAGTCATGCCGATGTAAGGTCCATAACAAGCATGAAACTACTGACAACACTTACCAGTAAATCAGTGCAACCCTGGCCAGGGATTTCCAGTTATGGCCAGTCGAGCATAGCGCAACATCAACCCCCGATACCCGGAGAGACGAATCCCCTCCTATCGCTCATTGCCTCCATGTGAATCGGGACTGTACCCAAAAACCACCTGTTTGCACGACTCAGTAGAGCCGTGGTAGGATGGAAATTAAAGCACAGTGGGAGACACTCAAGACTCTATGACGATCTCGGGTAAACAGACTAAGCTGTACCAGTGTCACCAGAGAACTGCCATCTGACGTGAGGTATAATACCATTTGGGAGTTCTCGGCGAGTCCGTTCAGTGTACCGAGTCTCCACTGAGCACCCGCATACCATCTCTGATGTCAAACACCGATGAATATGGGATCATCCATTGCCCATCACATGGGTCGAGAAGATATACGCAAGTCTACGCTGGAATATCGATGCCCCGTCTCGATATTCCCACGACTAGGAACATTGAAGGATGTACTCATGGACTACCCAGGCCCCACTAGTATGATCTACATCATAGTCCTGCAAGTCGAGTACACATCCTAAGGGCTTTATCAACATGTAACAGAGAGACAGAAAGTATACATGTTAAGATAAAGAGCAACCAGATAGCGTACTATCATGTCGAGCAAGAAAGTCCTACCTATATATGTCCCAGCATCCACTACAATTTACATCCTATGTACAGTAATGGCCTCTAGGGCATACATATAACTAACAAAAAATTGGTAGCTCTAGTTCTTGCTTTGCATAGCGGTATTACTTGAAAAATATCTAGCACCTTATTCGATAAGGAAAGAGCCGAGATCCCTTCAGCGGGAGTGACCTATTTATTGAAACTAGCAGATGCTACAACCCACTCGATTTGTCTTTTGATTGATTCTATAGTTTTTGCTTTGCATAGTGGTATTTATGAAATATCCTGCACCTTATTCGATAAGGAAAGAGCCGAGATCCTTTCTCCGGGAGTGACCACTTTAGAAAAACTAGTAAAAGCCTCAAAAACACTCCTTTTCAAAATCACTCGATTCTACGATGATATCAAGTTCATTACGCAAAAGGTTTTCTTAAAAAACCTGTCGTAACCCTCCGTCATTTTTGGAAGTAGAGTACTTAGTATTCGTGCTACGGTTTTTTACCATAGTTAAAGCGTAGTGTGCGGTAGCTAAGTAATGTCTTCCTACATAGAATATGATGCGATTAATTAGGACAGTCATGTGACTTTGTTGACCATAATTAAGGGTCATGTGGGTGGGTCTAATTAATCACGAAATGACGGGTAGAACTTGACTAGTGCTTATGATTTGTTGACCATAGTTAAGATCATAAGTCACTACGGGTAAAATATTATCGGGAATTTCAAGTGTTGAAATTTGAATTGAGATTGCATACCTTCTATGAGATAGTTGGATCTCGATACCCACCGCGAGTAAGAGTTGCTCCTGGGAGAGTTTTACACATTACAATTAGCCGCTCAAGTAGGTGTCTAGAAAGGTGTTAATGGGGTTACGCTCATGGGAAAATGAGGTTTATTTTAATTAGGTCTGTGCAAAAGCACGGGGAACCTCCCTCAATGTTACGACCTAAAGTTCGACCCGTGACCGGCAGTTAACCACGTAACGTCTACAGGCGTAACGCGACTAAGTAAGCCGAAACCCAGAAATCAAATCCATTAAAAGTAGTGAGTGTTAAAAACATTTTTTAAAACATTTAGAAATCTCAAGTAAAAAAAATCTTTCAAGTTTAAATTATTTTATTCAAAATTTCGGCAGCACCCCCTTTGTAATAAAACAAGCCCCGAAACGGGTACAACGTAAGAAAAAGGTAAAACAACTGATGAAATATAAAGAGCATCCAAAACAGGAGCAATCATGCCTAACGGCGGAAGCAACCACCACAATAATAATAATATACGACGCAGTAGCGAAGAAATGAGCAACATGAGTGAAAAACAGCATGAAAGATAAAACTGCATAAATAAAGCCGCTCACACGAGCTCGACACCCAGAGTACAAAATAATATACAATGTCGTCCTCACAACCGGTCTATAAGTCAATACATAACTGGTAGATGGAGAGTGCTAGATACAATGAAAGGTACAATGAAATGTAAACAGATAACCGCAACCCACCTATAGCAAAATGGCTCGCACGCTAACAGTAGCGGTATCCGTAACAAAAGGATACAAAGATGTAGCCCTGCAGTGACAACTCTGAGGGTCTACCTACAAACACCGTGGCACAACGGGGGTGAGTTGCCAACTCGTGAATAGTAAATAACATATAAAGGTAATCGCAGGTATGCACGTACTACGATACTCTAACATGTGCAACAGATAACATCAATATGGTAATCTAGGTATACAATAATCATGCGAGGTACTCTATCAGGTACTAAAAGTACATGATGCAAGGCATGTAAATGAGTGTTAAGCATGGGAAAATAAATCATCAACACGAGTCATCATCGTGGAAAAACCCCGGTGTCTACCAAAAACACCCCAAAATCCCGATAACTCAGGCGCCGTCACTCAATCCGGCCCTCATATCCGGTAAATCTGATGGAACAGGAGTGCCCAACATCGGCACCTAAATATCATGAAATACTCGTGTCCAGCATCGACAAGAAAATCCTCATCTCTCAGGCGCTGCATACCAGATCGGCCCTCAGTAGGTATCTCATGTCATAACCCCAAGACGGTATCCTCCGGATATCCGTCGGGTCTCCAAACTGTCACCGGCAGGTAGTAGTCCCTCCGCTGGGCTCACCGTCTAACTATACGAGTCTTCTTGCCTCGGTGTACCATACCGGGTCCACCATGTACCCACAGACGGTGCCTACCACTCCTCGAATCGGGTATACCACACAAGCTCTCAGAACCGAGAAAACTCATGGTGGACGCACTAAAATATCATATCAAGAGAAACCTGGTTTTAAAATAAAGCATAATTTCTTGAAATAATACCACGGTTCTCAAATCCAGAAATCACATGAAATCCAAACTCAATGCGTAAATCCATGCGATGTGATGTATGCATCATAAGGTCGTACTATGAGTAAAAAGGAAAAAAACGCTCTTTAAATGAATTCAGTTTTAAAAAATATCTCACGCGGTCCCCAGTTTTCCCCAAAACCAGCTTATCTAGGTAGGTACAATGTGTATATGCGTATGTATGGATGTACCAAGGTATATATGCACCAATACGAATATACAATGTGTATGTGCACAAGTGTGGAGGTATCAATGTATATGTGCACCAATATGGATATGCAAATGAGTATGTGCATAAGTAACATAATCATGTCAAATCATATATAAGGTGAGCTACAATATATTGTTCATGGCAATTCTATAGTGTGAGTCTCATGGCAATTACTAACGGTGTGTGTGTAACATGCAGATTAGTGCTCGTGCATCACGAACCGTTAATAACAGTGCGGTGTTCTATTAGTTCTAAGTCCATATATAGCACGGAATATAGTATGCAACAAATAGCATCCGTGCGCAATCAATGTATATGAATGCAAATAAGCCGCTACAATATCCTATCAAGCCCTGGCGCATAACGCCATACGGGCGATTTCCTCGTAGATGTTAAATCTACTCACCGTGATCTCGATCTACGTGTATCCGACCACCTGCTTCCCCTTCTGTACGGCGTCCGAAGTACCCGCCTGCGAACCTAGAATTTACAAAAAGTAATACACATAAGCTAAAATCCTGCAAAAACGCGATATCAAGGTTATACAAGAAACTAGCGTCGCAAACAAAACGCGTGTGTATACGTAACACCAATACGTGTGTGCATAAGCCACAAACCATCGCGACACGCTGTGGCACACAGCAACACGCTGTGACACGCAGCAACACCAAACCCACTCATAGCGCAAGTCCCGCTACACAAATTATAGGTAATTTGGTCACAGATTATATCTGGAGCAAAAACAAGAAAAATAAACAAGACCAAATCTCTTATAATACCTACAGACTGTTACCTGCAAAAATTCAACATGTTCCAACAAAATTGGGCCGGCCACCATAGGCTTTATATCGGCCAAGGTTAGGTGAAACTGGTCCAAGTTTTTACATTACACTCCTAGCACAAATTATAGTCTAGTGTATATGTTTGCTCATAAATAAAATACCCACAGATAAAGAAGATTTTACGTATTCTATAACTTGGTTTAAAAACGTTTTAAAAACACTAATTGGTACACACAGGTATTTTAGTGCAAACTGGAACAAAAGACTTGGTTTAACAGTATTAATAGAACTTAATTAAGTTAAACAAACCCTGTAACCCTAGTTTAACAGAAATTCCACTTAGACCACCAAAACAACCAAATACCCTCAAAACTCTTAAATAAAGCTAAACTACCCCAGATCTTGCCCACTGTAAATACCCATAAACCAAACAATGCCAAAAGACTCCAAACCACAGCAGCACCTACCCTAAAAGTTTCAACTCCCAACTCACCTTAAGAACCGATCTCGCCGGAATTTCCTCTCTCGTCGCCGGCCAAAACCGCCCAGGTTGGGTTCCTACTCCATTCAAATACTCAGGGTACCTAGCAGTACACTACTACATTGTTTGGGTTTTACAAAGGGTCTCGGGATAACAACAGGTTACAGTAGCTCTAAGACGACACCAAAATACGATATCGGCACAAAACTACGACTTTAAAGTTCTAAACTGAAGCTAAAGTGTAACACAACCTAAAAACTAGCTAAATAACAGTTAGGGGATTATACCTATACCAACTTGCTCCAAAGTCCAAGCTTTCCTAGCTCCACGGGTTGATTTGGGGTGTAAGACCAACTTGTGTGAAAGAAGTGTTGAATTTTGATGAACTGAGGTGGAGATCTTGTAGATTTGGGTGAGGGTTTGGTGAGGGCAAAAGTTGTTTCTGTTTTTGAGGGAGAGAGAGGGAGAAGAAAATATGAGGGAAAGAAAATTGATTTGAAGTAATATGAAGAGAGTGGGATGAGTGTGAGAGCCAACCATGCCCTTCTCTCTCTCCTCCATAAATTCTTGTCATGCTTTGTCCCCCAAGCCTCCTAGCCCATCATTCTCTCTCTCCACAAGGCAACCCCAAAAGAAAAAAATTTGTGAATTTAAATTTAAATTTTTTTGAAAACTAATAATTTTGTTAATTACATTTTCTAATTAGTAAGATGGTTGAGCTCCAATGACCACATAAATATGGTATAACCCAAAATTTTGCCCTAGTTTACATGCACATATGTGTGCAAGCCAAATTAAATTCTAATAAAATATTCATTAATTTTTATAAAATATTTGAAAACCGTTTTGGTAAACATTTTACAAAAAACCCGTATTAATGTATAATTAACCACTAATCGCATTCTAATGTGTTACAATCTTCCCCCTTAAAGAAATTCATCCCCGAATTTAAAATATTGCTACGCGTACCTTCAAAAAGATGAGGGAATTTCTTCTGCATCTCGCCCTCGGCCTCCCAAGTGATCTCTTCACCATTTGGGCTGCGCCAAAGCACCTTCACAGATGGAAAGACCTTTGATCGAAGTTTCTTCACCTGCCGGTCCAATATCACTACTGGCTGCTCGGTGAACGGAAGATCGCGCTCGAGCTGAACGGTTTTATGCTGAATTATGTGAGAAGGGTCATAGAGGTATCTGTGAAGCATCGACACGTGGAATATGGGGTGAACATCCGGAAAGTCGGGTGGAAGAGCCAAACGATATGCCACTGCGCCTACACGATCGAGGATCTTAGAGGGACCTATAAATCTGGGACTAAGCTTCCCTTTCCGCCCAAATCTCATCGTGCCTTTCATCGGAAAGACCCTCAGAAAAACGTGATCGCCAACTGCGAACTCTAGTCTGCGATGGCGTCTGTCGGCATACGATTTCTGCCTACTCTGAGCTACTCTCATTCGATCTCGAATCAACTGTACTTTCTCGGTCGTCTCCTGCACGATCCGCGGACCCAAAACACTGCCCTCGCTAAGCTCAGTCTAACAGACGGGCGATCTGCATCTCCTCCCATACAAGGCCTCGAAAGTTGCTATCTAAATAGTATCCTGGAAGTCGTTGTTGTAGGAGAACTCCACTAAGGGTAAATGATGATCACAGCTACCACCGAAGTCCGATACGCACGCTCGAAGCATGTCCTCGAGAGTCTGAATAGTCCGCTCTGACTGTCCGTCGGTCTACGGATGAAATGTTGTACTGAAACTCAAGCGGGTTTCCAAAGCCTCCTGAAGTCACTACCATAGTCGGCTGGTAAACTGGGTGCCTCGGTATGACACGATACACGTCGGGACGCCATGCAATCGTACGATCTCATCGATATATATCTGGGCATACTGAACAAATCCGAAAGTGGTCTTCACTGGCAGGAAGTGAGCGGCCTTCGTCAATCGGTCCACGATCACCCAAATGGAGTCATACCCTCGACTAGTCCTGGGTAGACCCACAATGAAGTCCATAGAAATTTGCTCCCGTTTCCACTCCGGAATGGGTAACGGCTGTAGCTCTCCCGCGGGCCTCTGGTGCTCGGCCTTGAGTTGCTGACAAGTCAGGCATCTCGACATGAAGTCTGTGACGTCCCTCTTCATCCCGTCCCACCAGTAAACATCTCTCATATCATGGTACATCTTGGTGGAACCCGGGTGAACACTGTACACCGATCGATGTGCCTCCTCAAGAATCTCACGCTGCAGTCCCTCAGCATCTGGTACACACAGTCTAGTTCCAAATCGTAGTATCCCTTGATCATCAATCATGAACTCAGAAAATCTGCCCTGTCCAATCTGTTCCATGATCTCTGAACAACGGTCATCATTGTACTGTGCCTCATGTATACGGTCAAGCAACTGTGGGCATGCACGAACATGCGCAAGCTGTCCCCCGATCGGAGTGAACTTGAACTGCACTCGGCTGTCGCATAAAATCTGCCGATGACTGCCTCTGCACTATGTTTAAACAAGATAGACTACCCACGGGCCTTCTACTTAAAGCATCCGCCACTACATTCTCCTTGCCCGGGTGATAAAGGATCTCACATTCATAGTCCTTCACTAATTCCATCCAACGACGCTGTCTAAGATCCAGGTCTCGCTGCTGAAATATGTACTTCAAGCTCTTGTGGTCAGTGAATATATGGCACGACTCGCCGTATAGTTAATGTCGCCAGATCTTGAGTGCAAAGACCACTGCAGCCATCTCCAAATCGTGAGTGGGGTAGTTCTGTTCGTGTTTCTTCAGCTGCCGAGAAGCATACGTGATCACCCTATCGTGCTGCATCAATACGCACCCTAGCCCCACTCGAAAAGCGTCGCAATAAACTAGGAATCCGCCCAATCCTGAAGGCAATGATAATACCGGCGCTGTAGTCAATCTGGTCTGCAACTGCAGAAAGCTATCCCCGCACGCCTCAGTGCAAACAAAAGGAACTCTCTTCCGGGTCAACCCGGTCAACGGTGCAGCAATACGGGAGAAGTCCTATACAAATGGTCGGTAGTAGCTGGCCAGTCCTAGAAAGCTGCGGATCTCTGTAACCGATGCTGGTCTGGGCCAATACTGAACGGCCTTAATATTCTTCGAGTCCACACATATACCATATTTCATAATCACGTGACACAAGAAATCAACGCTGTCAAGCAAGAATGCGCACTTGGAGAATTTTGCAAACAGTTGGTGCTCCCTCAAAGTCTGCAATGTGATCCGCAGGTGCTGCTCGTGCTCTTCTCGGCTCCGGGAATAGACCAAAATGTCGTCAATGAATACGATGATGAATAGATCAAGATACGGCCGGAAAATATGGTTCATCAAGTCTATAAATGCTTCACGGGTATTGGTGAGTCCGAACGACATCACCAAAAACTCATAGTGGCCGTAACGCGTGCGAAAAGCCGTCCTCGGAATATCCTCCTGTCAAACCTGCAACTGATGGTAGCCTGATCGCAAGTCGATCCTCGAAAATTATCTTGCACCCAGAAGCTGGTCGAACAAGTCGTCAATGCATGGTAAAGGATATCTGTTCCGTACGGTAACCCTGTTCAGTTGGCGGTAATCAATACATAAGCGCAAACTGCCATCCTTCTTCTTGACGAACAGGACTGGAGCACCCCAAGGAGACACACTAGGTCGAATAAACCTCTTATCCAGCAATTCTTGCAATTGACCCTTCAACTCTCTAAGCTCCGCCGGGGCCATCCAATATGGCTGTATGGAAATAGGCCCCATGCAGGGAATCAAGTCAATGCAGAAAACAATATCGCGCTCAGGCGGTAGCCCAGGAAGCTCGTCAGGGAAAACATCAGGGAACTCACTAACAATCGGAATCTGGTCCAACGGAACTTTTGTAGCTCTAGTATCGCAAACATAGGCTATAAATCCCTGACATCCTTTCCTCAAAAGTTGTCCTGCGCGAAGAGACGAAATCAAACTGTAAGGGGTGGCACCATGGTCCCCCTGCACAACAAAAGCCGACTCGCCGAGAAAACAAAACCTAACTGTCTTCTTGCGGAAGTCCACAGACGCGTAGCATGTGGCCAACCAGTCCATGCACAGGAGAACGTCGAAATCCAACATCTCCAAAAGGATCAAGTCGACAGGCAACTCTCTCTCACCAATACGGACAACACACAACCGGAACACGTGCTTCGCAACAAACGACTCTCCCACGGGAGTGGTCACAACAAGCGGCTGATCAAGCACACCAGACTCTCTACCCAAACTCGGCACGAAGTGTGTGGAAACGTACGAGTGCATAGATCCCGGATCAAATAACACGTGTGCGTCAACAGAACATACTGAAAGAGTACCTGAAACCACTACATTAGACGCCTGCGCATCCTGGTGCGTCAAAGCAAAAACCAGTGCCTTCCCTCAACCTGCAACTGGCTGTCCCCTGCCGGCAACTGGCTGTCCTCTTCCTCGGTCACCCCGTCCTCTTTGAACGAACCCTCCGCGGCCACGACCTCTCTGTGCGTAAGTCTGTCGTGGAGCTGTAGCAGGTGCAAGAGGCAACGCTCTCTGAGGTGGTGAAGGTGGTAAAGTGACATGCGATACTGCTGCCTCCCTCCGGCGTATCTCGGTACAATCTCTAATGCGGTGATGGGGACAACCACACCCAATCCATCCACACGACGACTGCTGACCCTCATAGGGAAAAGAGCTAAACAACTGACCTCGCCCCTAGTCTCTGCTACCTATACGACGTCTGTCATGGCATCCGAATGGAAGTCTCTGTGCTGCTGTATCAGTACGAACCCTCTTCGGCCCTGGAACTACCGATTTCTCGGCAAGACGCTCCTCGACTAATAGGGCCGCATCTACTGCTGCTGCGTAGGTCTCGCAATGATGTGCGCTGATGGCGAGAAACAACGTGGTAAGCAATCCTCGAACAAACCTCTTGACTCGTATCTCCTCAGTAGCTACTAAATATGGGGCATACGTAGATAGCTCGATAAACAGTACGTCGTACTCTGCCACTGTCATCTCCGGAGTCTGACGTAAAGACTTGAACCTGTGTGCTCTAGAATATCTGACACTCTGTGGAAGGAAACGGGCAAGAAACACCATCACGAACTCAGTCAAGGTCATAGGAGGAAGACCTGCTGCTCTGCCCTTTTCTACCGACTTGCACCACTTCTGCGCAAGGCCTTCTAGACGAAAGCTTGCGAACTCCACCCATCTCGCATCGGCGCATCTCAGTGAACGGCATATCCTGGACATCCGATCGATAAAAGACAGCGGATCCTCGGCTACATCGGTGCCTGTGAAGACCGGAGGCTTCAGCCTCATAAATTCGGATAGCGATACTGTGATAACCTCTGTAGCTGCAGGTGCAACTGCCTGAACTGTAGCTACCATCGCGGTCCCCGTAACGGGTGGAACTACCTCTGGTCGCTGCGCTCGAATTGTCTCAACTAACGACGCTATCATCTGGCGCATCTCCTGCATACCGGCCCCTAGCATGGCGATCTGGTCTGTCGAAGGAGGAACAGTCTGCTTTGGTACAAAGGTGTACTACCCGGGTCAGTCCTCATCTCAGACGAGTCAGCTCTAATCTCGGCTCTCGCGGCCGCTCTCTGTGCCCTCGTAGTCTTTGGCGGCATAATGGCTAAAAAGAGAATAGGATTCGATAAAGATACGGAAATAGAATCATAAGAATGCATATAATCATGAAGGAATTTCAATCAATAAGTCCTAAGGTCACTTAGGCGGACTACCGTGTCGTGAGTATGCCGCGGAACATACACACGCTACGTCACTCTACTTCAGCTACCTACCCCATCATACCAAGGTCATCCTACACTCCGAAAGGTAAAACCTACGTTCTGATACCAACTTTTTCACGACCCAAAGTTCGGCCCGTGACCGGCACTTAATCACGTAATGTCTACAGGCGTAACACGACTAAGTAAGCCGAAACCCAGAAATTAAACCCATTAAAAGTAGTGGGTGTTGAAAACATTTGATTAAAACATTTAGAAATCTCAAGTAAAAAAATAATCGTTCAAGTTTAAATTATTTTATTCAAAATTTCGGCAGCACCTCTTTTGTAAAAAAAAAGCCCCGAAACAGGTACAACGTAAGAAAAAGGTAAAACAGCTGATGAAATATAACGAGCATCCCAAACGAGAGCAATCACGCCTAACGGCAGAAGCAACCACCATAATAATTATAATAATATACGACGTTGTAGCGAATAAAT
Source organism: Agapanthus africanus (assembly GCA_030015575.1). Classification (NCBI taxonomy): domain Eukaryota; kingdom Viridiplantae; phylum Streptophyta; class Magnoliopsida; order Asparagales; family Amaryllidaceae; genus Agapanthus; species Agapanthus africanus. Next base: position 563,316,992 of record CM057339.1, read on the forward strand.
GAGCAACATGAGTGAAAAACAGCATGAAAGATAAAACTGCATAAATAAACCCGGCTCACACGAGCTCGACACCCAGAGTATAAAATAATATACAATGTCGTCCTTACAACCGGTCTATAAGTCAATACATAACTGGTAGATGGAGAGTACTAGATACAATGAAAGGTACAATGAAATGTTAACAGATAACCGCAACCCACCTATAGAAAAATGGCCCGCACGCTAACAGTAGCGGTATCCGTAACAAAAGGATACAAGGATATAGCCCTGCAGTGACAACTCTGAGGGTCTACCTTCAAACACTGTGGCACAACGGGGGTGAGTTGCCAACTCGTGAATAGTAAATAATATATAAAGGTAATCGCAGGTATGCACGTACTGCGATACTCTAACATGTGCAACAGATAGCATCAATATGCTAATCTGGGTATACAATAATCATGCAAGGTACTCTATCAGGTACTAAAAGTACATGATGCAATGCTTGTAAATGAGTGCTGAGCATGGGAAAATAAATCATCAACACGAGTCATCATCTTGGAAAAACCCCGGTGTCTACCAAAAACACCCCAAAATCCCGATAACTCAGGCGCCGTCACTCAATCCGTCCCTCATATCCTATAAATCTCATGGAACAGGAGTGCCCAACATCGGCACCCAAATATCATGAAATACTCGTGTCCAGCATCTACACGCAAATCCTCATCTCTCAGGCGCCGCATACCAGATCGGCCCTCAGTGTGTATCTCATGTCATAACCCCCAGACGGTATCCTCCGGATATCCGTCGGGTCTCCAAACTGTCACCGGCAGGTAGTAGTCCCTCCGTTGGGCTCACCGTCTAACTATACGAGTCTTCTTGACTTGGGGTACCATACCGGGTCCACCATGTACCCGCAGAAGGTGCATACCACTCCTCGAATCTGGTATACTCACACAAGCTCTCAAAACCGAGAAAACTCATGGTGGACGCACTAAAATATCATTTCAAGAGAAACCGGGTTTTTAAAATAAAGCATACTTTCTTGATATAATACCACGGTTCTCAAATCCAGAAATCACATGAAATCCAAACTCAGTACGTAAATCCATGCGATGTGATGTATGCATCATAAGGTCGTACTATGAGTAAAAGGGAAAAACCGCTCTTTAAATGAATTCAGTTTTAAAAAATATCTTATGCGGTCCCCTGTTTTCCCAAAAACCAGCTTATCTAGGTAGGTACAATGTGTATATGCATAAGTATGGATGTACCAAGGAATATATGCACCAATACGAATATACAACGTGCATGTGCACAAGTGTGGAGGTATCAATGTGTATGTGCACCAATATGGATATGCAAATGAGTATGTGCACAAGTAACATAATCATGTCGAATCATATATAAGGTGAGCTACAATATATTGTTCATGGAAATTCTATAGTGTGAGTGTCATGGAAATTACTAACGGTATGTGTGTAACATGCAGATTAGTGCTCGTGCAACATGAACCATTAGTAACATTGCGGTGTTCTATTAGTTCTAAGTCCATATATAGCAGGGAATACAGTATGAAACAAATAGCATCCGTGCACAATCAATGTATATGAATGCAAATATGCCGCTACAATATCCTATCAAGCCCTGGCGCATAACGCCATACGGGCGATTTCCCCGTAGATGTTAAATCTACTCACCGTGATCTCGATCTACGTATATCCGACCACCTGCTTCCCCTTCTGTGCGGCGTCCGAAGTACACGCCTGCGAACCTAGAATTTACACAAAGTAATACACATAAGCTAAAATCCTGCAAAAGCGTGATATCAAGATTATAAAAGAAACTAGCGTCGCAAACTAAACACGTGCGTATACGTAACACCAAAACGTGTGTGCATAAGCCACAAACCATCGCGACACGCTGTGGCACACAGCAACATGCTATGACACACAGTAACACCAAACCCACTCATAGCGCACGTATCGCGCAAGTCCTGCTACACAAATTATAGGTAATTTGGTCCCAGATTTTATCTGGAGCAAAAACAAGAAAAATAAACAAGACCAAACCTCTTATAATACCTACAGACAGTTACCTGCAAAAATTCAACATGTTCCAACAAAATTGGGCCGGCCACCATAGGCTTGATATCGGCCAAGGTTAGGTGAAACTGGTCCGGGTTTTTACATTACACTCCTAGCACAAATTATAATCCAGTGTATATGTTTGCTCATCAATAAAATACCCACAGATAAAGGAGATTCTACGTATTCTATAACTTGGTTTAAAAACGTTTTAAAAACACTAATTGGTATATACAGGTATTTTAGTGCAAAATGGAACAAAAGACTTGGTTTATCAGCATTAATAGAACATAATTAAGTTAAACAAACCCTGTAAACCCTTGTTTAACAGAAATTCCACTTAGACCACCAAAACAACCCAATACCCTCAAAACTCTTAAATAAAGCTAAATTACCCCAGATCTTGCCCACTGTAAATACCCATAAACCTAACAATGCCAAAAGACTCCAAACCACAGTAGACACCTACCATAAAAGTTTCGACTCCCAACTCACCTTAAAAACCTATCTCGCCGGAATTTCCTCTCTCGTCGCCGTCCAAAACCGCCCAGGTTGGGTTCTGAAAGGTCTATGTTACCTACCCCAGTTCTTTCAGGGAGGCGGAATAGGTAAAATCAAAATTTTCTCACAAGGAAATATAGACCAACCATGAAGGATCTTTGCTAAACAAAAACTAACAAACTAACTACAAGTTCTAGCTACTAGGTTAGATGGTTATACCTAGATCTTGAACTCCTTCTCTTCTTGTTGTGTTCCTCTTTCTTGCTTGCTCCTTAGAGTGGTGTAGACGGCTCCTCCTCTTCATCTTCTCTTTGCCGAAGAAAGATCCACCCGAAGGCCTCTACCTTGAGCTCCTACCTCAACCAAGAGGTAACTAGAGTGCTTAGCTTGCTAGACTAAAAACCTTAGAATGAGTAGAGAATTATCTTGATGGTTTTATCTCACAAAGCTCATGTTTTTCAACACATGAAAGAAGAGAGCTTTGAGAGAGGAAAAGGGAAAGCTTTTCATTAGAGAGAATGAGCAAAAGAGAATGAGCAAGAATAACAACCATGCTCTCATATGAGAATAATAATAATAATAACTAAACAAAATTGTGATGGTTAGTTGAAATGACCATTATCATTTCACATTTAATGCAATTTGCAAGAATCAAGAAGCACCTTGCAAAAGAAATGATCATGGCCAAATGGTCAACAAAAGTCAAATGGTCAACAAAAGTCAAATGGTCAACCTAACCATGGCACAATTATCTTTAATTAATATTATTAATCATATTTCTCATTCTCATTAGGGTTTAGAAAAAGTCAACTGTCGAAAACCCTAATGAGATTCCTCTGCCTCTGCCAACTGTGCATACACACACGCATCCGTATTCCGATGAACACGAATACAATGAGACAAAACCAATCCCAAAACAAATACTAGGATCTGGCTTAAACCAAAGCATGCTAGTAATAACTGCCCGGACACCAAACGTGCACAAGTGCGCGGATGTGAACGAACCCCGTCGCAAAACCATGCGACCTCTACTTTGTTTTGCCCAAAGGCGAACAATCCTCTGTGTGGGACTCTAAAAACTCGACACTACACTGGCAGTGGGTTTAACCACAGGCCGCAAGCGGTACTAGCTGTACGTAACGGTCCCCAGGTAGATTCCAATAAGAAGACCGATGAGGTGAACCCATCCGAACTCCTACTGAGCCTGAATGTGTTCGGTCTGTTCATCTGAGAGTATCGCATGTCGGGCCTAGGGGCGGTAAATGCCAGTCCCCTAATAGCGGTACATGTTGTGTCAGAGTGTAGCCCAGAACACCCTGAGAAACTTTTGGAAACACTACCAGTAAATCTCGCTTGCCCTGGCCAGGGACTTTGTGTAATGGCTCTCCTAGACACAGCGCGATATCAACCCCCAATACCGGGAGAGATAAATCCTGTCTAGCTGCCACTGTCTCCAAGTGCTTTGGGACTGCACCCAATTACTACTTGTTTGCATGACTCAATAGAGCCGTGGTAGGGTAGAAATCAAAGAACAGTGGGAACATACTTGAGGCGAAATAGCAGTGTCAAGTCAACGGACTAAGCTGTACTCATATCACCTGGGAACTGCTGCCTGACGATAGGTATAATACCAACCAACCGTTCCCGACGAGTCATGTCCAGTATACTCGTAACCTAACGATCACCTGCATACTATCTCCAGTACGACGTACTGATGGCTGTGGGACAGACCATCTCCCCTGCTGGGATAAGAAGCGTATGCACCAATCTACTCTGGAGTATCGATGCCCTGTCTCGATAATCCTACGACTATGGACCTGTATAAGGATGTGCTTATAGACTACCCAGCCCCCACTAGTGTGATCGCCATCACAATGCCGGTAGTCAAGCAAAGATCCTAGGGGCTCCATCAATATGTATTAGCGATATGTTAAAAGAAACATATACACATATTCAGATAGAAACAAACCAAGTAGCATACTACTATATCGAGCAAGACTGTCGTAAATCCGTGTATATATCCTAACCTTCCAAAATGTATTGTACAAACTAGTACTATACAATAATGGCATCTAGGGCATACATATCGAACAATCTTCCACTTGCACTAAAGGCCAGTAATTGGTGTACCGCATACCCAACGTCTGCACTAAGGCCAGCTGCTGGCGTACCACATACCCAATAGCTCAAAAAGTCGCTCGAACTGTGTTTGAGGGAGGGCCTTCGTGAATGGATCCGCCGTGTTGTCTTTAGTGTCCACTCTCCGTACCTCGATCTCCTGGCGATCAATGATCTCCCTGATCAGGTGATACCACCGTAAGATGTGTCTGGACTTCTAATGGGACCGTGGTTCCTTCGCTAAAGCTATAGCCCCATTGTTATTGCAATACAAAGGTATTGGGTCAACAATGGACGGAACCACCTGAAGTTCACTAATGAACTTCTTCATCCAGACCGCCTCTTTTGCGGCATCGCTTGCAGCAATGTATTCAGCTTCCATCGTCGAGTCTGCGACGGTATCCTGTTGAACTCCTCTAACACACTGCCCCTCCGTTGATAGTAAACACAAAACCCGAGACAGACTTGTTGTCTTCCTTGTCACTCTGGAATCTTGAATCAGTAAAGGACTCGACCCTGAGGTCTCCATTACCGTAAACCAGGAACATCTCCTTAGTCCTTCTCAGGTACTTGAGAATGTTCTTCACTGCCGTCCAGTGGTTCTCACCTGGGTCTGACTGATACCGGCTCACCACGCTCAGCGCGTAAGCTACATCTGGTCTTGTACATAGCATCACATACATTATAGATCCTACCGCCGAAGTATAGGGTATAGTGCTCATGCGAACCCTCTCCTCGTCAGTCTTGGGAGACATCTCCTTAGAGAGGGTGATTCCATGCAATGCGGGTATATTACCGAGCTTGGAATCTTCCATACTAAACCTCTTTAGTACGGTCTCTATGTACCTGGACTGCGAAAGTCCCAGTAGTCTCTTGGATCTATCTCTGTATATCTTGATCCCCAGAATGTATGAGGCATCACCCAGGTCCTTCATGGAGAACCATAGTGACAAGAATAGCTTGACCGATTGTAGCATAGGAATGTCATTTCCTATGAAAAGAATGTCGTCCACGTACAAGACTAGGAACACGACAGTTCATCCTACAATCTTCTTATAAATACAAGGCTCATCTTCGTTCTTGATGAAATCAAATTCTTTGATTGCTTCATCAAAACAGATGTTCCAGCTCCGCGATGCCTGCTTTAATCCATAAATAGATTTAAGCAACTTGCACACCTTTTCGATGCTCCAACTGTCTACAAAACCTTTTGGCCGATCCATATAAACGCACTCTTCCAAACTACTGTTTAGAAAAGTCGTTTTTATGTCCATCTTCCAGATTTCATAGTCAAGGAAGGAAGCAATGACAAGTAGGATCCGGATGGATTTGAGCATATCCACTGGAGAAAAAGTTTCGTCATAGTCCACACCAGGTCTTTGACGAAAACCTTTTGCAACGAGTCTAGCCTTATAGGTTTCCACCTGCCCATCTACACCAAGTTTCCTTTTGTAGATCCATTTGCATCCAATGGGTTTTACCCCAGGTGGAGCAATATCCAAGGTCCACACTTTATTGGTGTACATGGACTCCATTTCGGATCGCATAGCATCCAGCCACCTATCAGAGTCCCTACTGATAATGGCCTGCCTGAAACTGGTAGGATCATCTTCTTCCAAGATGCAATCCTCTCGATCCCTGTCTATGAGAAAACCATAGTATCTCTCGGGCGGATGAGAAATCCTACCGGATCTGCGGAGTGGCTGAGGTTCGTCTGGGGTTATTGAATCCAGTGGTTCCTCCAAATCTTCAGTTACATTTTATGGTTCATGGATTTCTCCCAATTCTACCGAACTCCCACTAGATTCTTTTGCAAGAAACTCCCTTTCTAAGAAGGTAGCAAGGCGAGACACAAACGCATTCTGTTCCTCAGTGTGGTAGAACAGATATCTTAATGAATCTTTAGGATATCCCACAAATTTACATAGAACTGACCGTGCATCTAGCTTGTCCGGTTTCTTTGTTTTCACATAGGCCGGACAACCCCAAATCTTAAATCGCTTAAGATATGGATTTCGTCCACTGCATATTTCATATGGAGTCTTAGGCACAGATTTGGATGGAACGTAGTTCAGTAGGTATGCCGCTGTCTGAAGCGCATGTCCCCAGAATGAAAGAGGTAACTCAGCACTACTCATCATGGAGCGAACCATATCCAACTGGGTACGGTTCCTCCGCTCCGATACACCATTAAGCTGTGGTGTGTACGGAGGAGTAAGTAGAGAGAGAATACCATTCTCTTTTAAGTAATCTGGGAATTCCGTGCTTAAGTACTCCCCTCCTCTATCAGATCGAAGGATCTTGATACTTTTGTCTATCTGGTTCTCCACTTCGTTTCTGAATTTCTCAAAAGCTTCAGATTTGTGTTTTATCAGATACATATATCCGAACCTATAGAGATCGTCAGTGAATGTGATGAAGTATGAGAACCCACCCCTTGCATGTATAGACATCGGACCACACACATCACTGTGTATGAGTCCCAAGAGCTCAGCTGCCCTTTCTCCATGTCTGGTGAAAGGAGATTTGGTCATCTTTCCTTTGAGACAAGACTGACAAGTTTCATAAGGTGAAAATTTTAACGTATTCAAGAGTCCATCTTTATGCAACTTACTTAGTCTTTTCTCTCCGATATGACCAAGTCTACAATGCTATAAGTAGGATTCGTTCATATCTGAACTCTTCCTATTCCGTGTGTTTTGTACATTGAGAACTGTATTTTGATTTAGAACATAGATACCATTACACAGTGTACCTTCTGCAACCAGTACCTTATCAAGGTAAATGTTCATGATATTTCTATCAAGAACAAAGTTATATCCATCTTTATCGAGTAAAGACACTGATATTATGTTGCAAACCATGGAAGGTACATAGTAGCAATTGTTCAAAATCATAGTATTGCCATTTGGCAACACTAGGTGATATTCACCGATGACTGCAGCACTAGTGCTCCGTTCCCTACCCCGAGGGACATATCACTAGGTGTACCTTTCCTACTTTTTCTCAGTCCATGCAATAAATTACAGATATGAGATCCTGATCCGGTATCAAGTACCCAGGAGGTAGGGCTGACTGAAAAGCAGTTCTCAATTACAAGAACACCTGAAGTAGAGGCAAAACTATGCTTTTCTTCAACTTGGTCTCTTTGGAATCCATACAATCCTCTTTCCCTTGCTCATACTTATGACTGTCGTCGTAAGTTAGAGCCGAACCGACGTTCCCCAGCCCCGAATAAGAATTCGGATTGGTCAAGCGATACATTTTATTATCTTCATTAGGGCGTGATATGGTTGCTACCTGGAGAGAGAGAAAAGAAACACTCAGTGTGCGCTCTTGCAAGATTAGATTGGTTATTAATTTATCTAACCAGGATGGCTCCCACTGTTTCCTCAAATTCTTCTTCAAACCATAAAAGAAGAACTAGTCAGGATTAATCGCACGTCACAATACTTGCTTAACCTTTCAGCCAGGCTAGTGTTGGTACTTCGAGGGAGGTTTTCCATCGGTTTTGCGAAGTTCCTTAATTACATAACCTCTTTTCCCTAGAGGCGTAGCCCCGCTAACACCGTTCTAGACACCTACTTGATTTATAGCATTGATTGTTTAGTGAAATAATCTCCCGAGAGTAATCCAACTCATCAGTGGGATCAGGATCCAACTATCATTGTGTGATTACCTAGATGGATTCCAATCTAGTCACCACACTCCAGAAGGTATGCTAAATCTGCAAGTTTCATGTATATTTGAAACTCCCGATGTGGTTTTTGCCCCTAGGACCCTAGTGACCTTGACGGAGTCAACAAATCAAAGATTCCTAGTCAAGTTCAACCCGTTAATATCTGGATTGCATTAAACCCACCCTCATAACCCTTGACGGAGTCAACAAGGTTATATGACTGTCCTAACCAATCCCATATAGTGCTACAAACAAGTACCACTCAGCTACCGTACACTACGCCTTGATGGAATCAACAAACGCAGCACGAACACTAAGTGTTACTTGCAAGAAATGACGGAGAGCTACGGCTGGGTTATTAGCGAAAAAACCCGTTAACGTAATGAACTTGATATCATTGAAGGAACCTGAGTGGTTTTACAAATATAGAGTGGCGAAAACTTTTGCTAAAGAGGTCACTCCCGGTGAAGGGATCTCGGCTCTTTCCTCGTAGAATGAGGTGCAGGATATTCCAACTGAATACCGAGATGCAAAGCAAAAATGTAATCGACTATAGTGATGTTATTACCCTGATGCAAACTTCTGTCCAAGGGGTCACTCCCGATGAAGGGATCTTGGCCCTTGCCTCGTCGAATGAGGTGCTGGATATTCATAACCGAATACCTCTGTGCAAAACAAAAGAGAACGTCCTTGCAATAACAGCTTTTTGAAAATTGTTCCAACAACATCTTTTAGGTTTATTTTCTTTGCATTAATAGAATGCGTCCCATCAATTAATCCTACCATTGCAGAAAACAACGAAAATATAACATACGCTTATGCCATCCACATTTTCCACGGGGCCCCGTCATCACCCGTTAGCTTACTTAACTAACGACGGGGCGGGGGCTGGACTAGCGTGGATGCAAAACATAAGCAATGCCTACTAGATATCATATATAGATATATACATTCGCCAGATGCAATGATAGCCATTCCAGATCACAGATGAACACATTGGATATGCTAGGAATCCGCATTTCGTTCGAGCCTGCAACGAAAGACGGATTACACGGTCACGATGAATAGCCAAACCCCACCGTAGACCCCTACGGGTGCGGCAAACTACCCGCCAAGTACCCGAAGTGAAGCAACCTCCCTCAAGAACGTAAGTAGGCCACTCGGCACTTCAATGTACCCGGTAGTTTGTGCACCCCTCCTTGGGTCTATCCTCGGAGCAAAAACAGTAAAAGAAATAATATACAATGGCGGCTACAACCTCAACCCGGATATGCGGCCATAAAAAAATATTACATCAATTTACAATTTACATCAAAGATCACAGATATGCACAACTCCCACTAATCGACGTAAAGCGATTAGTCGACGTTCAGTACATATATCACATTACAGAGATAACCAATTAGCTAAAGTTTATAGAATTTCGATCAATATTCCAATTTGAAACTATCCCAAATACAATACTGTTCTCTGAAGAATCTGGGCAGAAACAAATCATCTTAAAAATCACAAAACATAAGTCTGAACACACTGCAGGAAAAATGAGTTACGACCTAGTCGACTCGGCCGCGGATCCGCGGCGAAACGCTTGGTTTCGCCGCGCTTCCACGGCAGTCTGATCGAATCATGGGCTCGTTTTTCTTGGGTGTTCCTAAAAAAACCTGCACGTATTTTTCAGGTCTGTGGAAATATTTTTAGACCTGTTTTTAAAATCGGCAGAAAACACTAAAATTTGATGTATTTTGCGATTTTTTCCGGATCGAACTTATAAACACTTTGCCAACATGTTAGTTGTTGTTTAGCTAGGCTCTGATACCACTGAAAGGTCTATGTTACCCACCCCGATTTTTTCGGGGAGGCGGAATAGGTAAAAATCAAAATTTTCTCACAAGGAAATATAGACCAACCATGAAGGATCTTTTCTAAGAAAAAACTAACAAACTAACTACAAGTTCTAGCTACTAGGTTAGATGGTTATACCTAGATCTTGAACTCCTTCTCTTCTTGTTGTGGTCCTCCTTCTTGCTTGTTCCTTGGAGTGATGTAAACGGCTCCTCCTCTTCGTCTTCTCTATGCCGAAGAAAGATCCACCCGAAGTCCTCTACCTTGAGCTCATACCTCAACCAAGAGGTAACTAGAGTGCTTGGCTTGCTAGACTAAGAACCCTATAATGAGTAGAGAGTTGTCTTGATGGTTTTATGTCACAAAGCTCATGTTTTTCAACACATGAAAGAAGAGAGCTTTGAGAGAGGAAGAGGGAGAGCTTTTCATGAGAGAGAAAGAGCAAGAGAGAATGAGCAAGAATAACAACCATGCTCTCATATGAGGATAATAATAATAATAACTAAAGAAAATTATGATGGTTAGTTGAAATGACCATTATCATTTCACATTTAATGCAATTTTCAAGAATGAAGAAGCATCTTGCAAAAGAAATGATCATGGTCAAATGGTCAACCAAAGTCAAATGGTCAACCTAAGCATGGCACAATTATCCTTAATTAATATTATTAATCATATTTCTCATTCTCATTAGGGTTTAAAAAAAGTCAACTGTCAAAAACCCTAATGAGATTCCTCTGTCATTGCCAACTGTGCATACACACCCGCATCCGTGATCCGATGAACACGAATACAATGAGACAAAACCAATTCCAAAACAAATACTAGGATTTGGCTTATACCAAAGCCCGCTAGTAATAACTGCCCGGACACCAAACGTGCACAAGTGCGGGGATGTGAACGAACCCCGTCGCAAAACCATGCGACCTCTACTCTGTTTTGCCCAAAGGCGAACAACCCTCTGTGTGGGACACAAAAGACTCGACACTACGCTGGCAGTGGGTTTAACCACAGGTCCCAAGCGGGACTAGCTGTACATAGTGGTCCCCAGGTAGATGCCGATAAGAAGACCGATGAGGTGAACCCATCCGAACTCCTACTGAGCCTGAATGTGACAATCTCCGTACAGTCCGGTCTGTTCGTCTGAGTGTATCGAATGTCGGGCCTAGGGGGCGGTAAATGTCAGTCCCCTAATAGCGGTACAAGTCATGTCGGAGTGTAGCCTAGAAAACACTGAGAAACTACTGGAAACACTACCAGTAAATCTCGCTTGCCCTGGCCAGGTACTTTATGTAATGGCTCTCCTAGACACAGCGCGATATCAACCCCCAATACCGGGAGAGACGAATCCTGCCTAGCCCCCACTGCCTCCAAGTGCTTCGGGACTGCACCCAACTACTACCTGTTTGCACGACTCAATAGAGCCATGGTAGGGTAGCAATCAAAGAACAGTGGGAACATACTTGAGGCGAAGTAGCAGTGTCAAGTCAACGGACTAATCTATACTCATGTCACCTGGGAACTGCTACCTGACGATAGGTATAATACCAACCAACAGTTCCCGACGAGTCCTTTCCAGTGTACTCGTAACCTAATGAGCACCTGCATACTATCTCCAGTACGACGTACTGATGGCTGTGGGACAGACCATCTCCCCTGCTGGGATAAGAAGCGTATGCACCAGTCTACTCTAGAGTATCGATGCCCTGTCTCGATAATCCTACGACCAGGGACCTGTATAACGATGTGCTTATAGACTACCCAGCCCCCACTAGTGTGATCTCCATCACAATGCCGGTAGTCAAGCAAAGATCTTAGGGCCTCCATCAATATGTATTAGCGATATGTTAAAAGAAACATATACACATATTAAAATAGAAACAAACCAAGTAGCATACTACTATATCGAGCAAGACTGTCGTAAATCCGTGTATATATCCTAAGCTTCAAAAATGTATTATACAAACTAGTACTATACAATAATGGCCTCTAAGGCATACATATCCAATAGGTTCTAACTCCACTCACACACTCAGGGTACCTAGCACTACACTACTACATTGTTTGGGTTTTACAAAGGGTCTCGGGGTAACAGCAGGTTACAGTAGCTCTAAAACGACACTAAAATACGATATCGGCACAAAACTACGACTTTAAAGTTCTAAACCGAAGCTAAATTGTAACACAACCTAAAAACTAGCTAAATAACAGTTAGGGGATTATACCTATACCAACTTGCTCCAAATTCCAAGCTTTCCTACCTCCATGGGTTGATTTAGGGTGTAAAACCAACTTGTGTGAAAGAAGTGTTGAATTTTGATGAATTGAGGTGGAGATCTTGTAGATTTGGGTGAGGGTTTGGTGAGGGCAGAAGTTGTTTCTGTTTTTGAGGGAGAGAGGGAGAAGAAAATATAAGGGAAAGAATATTGATTTGAAGTAATATGAAGAGAGTGAGATGAGTGTGAGAGTCAACCATACCCCTCTCTCTCTCCTCCATAAATGCTTGTCATGCTTTGTCCCCCAAGCCTCCTAGCCCATCATTCTCTCTCTCCACAAGTCAACCCCAAAAGAAAAACATTTGTGAATTTAAATTTAAAATTTTTTGAAAACTAATAATTTTGTTAATTACATTTTCTAATTAGTAAGATGGTTGAGCTCCCATGACCACATAAACATGGTTTAACCCAAAATTTTGCCCTAGTTTACATGCACATATGTGTGCAAGCCAAATTAAATTCTAATAATATATTCATTAATTTTTATAAAATATTTGAAAACCGTTTTGGTAAAATTTTTACAAAAAACCCGTATTAACGTATAATTAACCACTAATCCCATTCTAAGGTGTTACAATCTTCCCCCCTTAAAGAAATTCGTCCCCGAATTTAAAATATAGCTACGCGTACCTTCAAAGAGATGAGGGAATTTCTTCCGCATCTCGCCCTCGGCCTCCCAAGTGATCTCTTCACCATTTGGGCTGCGCCAAAGCACCTTCACAGATGGAAAGACCTTTGATCGAAGTTTCTTCACCTGCCGGTCCAATATCACTACTGGCTGCTAGGTTAACGAAAGATCGGGCTTGAGCTGAACGGTTTGATGCTGAATCATGTGAGATGGGTCATGCAGGTATCTGCGAAGCATCGACACGTGGAATACGGGGTGAACATCCGGAAAGTCGGGGTGGAAGAGCCAAACAATATGCCACCGCGCCCATACGCTCGAGGATCTCGAATGGACCTATAAATCTGGGACTAAGCTTCCCTTTCCGCCTAAATCACATCAGGCCCTTCATCCGAGAGACCCTCAGAAAAACGTGATCGCCAACTACGAACTCTAGATTGCGACGGCGTCTGTTATCATACGATTTCTGCCTACTCTGAGCTTCTCTCATTCGATCTCGAATCAACTGTACTTTCTCGGTCGTCTTCTGCACGATCTGCGGCCCCAAAATACTGCCCTCGCTAAGCTTAGTCCAACAGACGGGCGATCTGCATCTCCTCCCATACAAGGCCTCGAAAGGTGCCATCCGAATAGTATCATGGAAGCTGTTGTTGTAGGAGAACTCCACTAAGGGTAAATGATGATCCCAGCTACTACCGAAGTCTAATACGCACGCTCGGAGCATGTCCTCGAGAGTCTGAATAGTCCGCTCTGACTGTCCGTCGGTCTGCGGATGAAATGTTGTACTGAAACTCAAGCGGGTGCCCAGCGCCTCCTGATGTCTCTGCCATAGTCGGCTGGTAAACTGGGTGCCTCGGTTTGACACTATACACGTCGGGATGCCATGCAATCGTACGATCTCATCGATATATATCTAGGCATACTGAGAAAATCCGAAAGTGGTTTTTCCGCCAGGAAGTGAGCCGCTTCGTCAATCGGTCCACGATAACCCAAATGGAGTCATACCCTCGACTAGTCCTGGGTAGACCCACAATGAAGTCCATAGAAATCTGCTCCCATTTCCACTCCGGAATGGGTAACGGTTGTAGCTCTCCCGCGGACCTCTGGTGCTCGTCCTTGACTTGCTGACAGGTCAGGCATCTCGACACGAAGTCTGTGACGTCCTTCTTCATCCCGTGCCACCAGTAAACATCTCTCATATCATAGTACATCTTAGTGGAACCTGGGTGAACATTATACACCGATCGATGTGCCTCCTCAAGAATCTCACGCCGCAGTCCCTCAGCATCTGGTACACACAGTCTAGTCCCAAATCGTAGTATCCCCTGATCATCAATCATGAACTCTGAAAATCTGCCCTGTCCAATCTGTGCCATGATCTCTGAACAACGGTCATCACTGTACTGTGCCTCATGTATACGGTCAAGCAACTGTGGGCGTGCACGAACAAGCGCAAGCTGTCCCCCGATCGGAGTGAACTCGAACTGCACTCGGCTGTCGCATAAAATCTGCCAATCTGCCGATGACTGCCTCTGCACTGCGCTCAAACAAGATAGACTATCCCCGGGCCTCCTACTTAAACCATCCGCCACTACATTCGCCTTGCCCGGATGATAAAGGATTTCACAATCGTAGTCCTTCACTAATTCCATCCAACGGCGCTGTCTAAGATTCAGGTCTCGCTGCTGAAATATGTACTTCAAGCTCTTATGGTCAGTGAATATCTGGCACGACTCGCCGTATAGGTAATGTCGCCAGATCTTGAGTGCAAAGACCACTGCAGCCATCTCCAAATAGTGAGTGGGGTAGTTCTGTTTGTGTTTCTTCAGCTGCCGAGAAGCATATGCGATCACCCTATCGTGCTGCATCAATACGCACTCTAGCCCCACTCGAGAAGCGTCGCAATAAACTACGAATCCGCCCGATCCTGAAGGCAATGATAACACCAGCGCCGTAGTCAAACAGGTCTGCAACTGCTGAAAGCTATCCTCGCACGCCTCAGTCCAAACAAAAGGAACTTCCTTCCGGGTCAACCCGGTCAACGGTGCAGCAATACGGGAGAAGTCCTGTACAAATCGTTTGTTGTAGCCGGCCAGTCCTAGAAAGCTGCGGATCTCTATAACCGATGCTGGTCTGGCCAATGCTGAACGGCCTCAATCTTCTTCGGGTCCACACATATGCCATCTCTTGTAATCACGTGACCCAAGAAATCAACGCTGTCAAGCCAGAACGCGCACTTGGAGAATTTTGCAAACAGTTGGTGCTCCCTCAAAGTCTGCAATGTGATCCACAGGTGCTGCTCCTGCTCCTCTCGGCTCCGGGAATACACCAAAATGTGGTCAATGAATACGATGATGAACAGATCAAGATACAGACTGAAAATACGGTTCATCAAGTCCGTAAATGCTGCTGGGGCATTGGTGAGTCCGAACGACATCACTAAAAACTCATAGTGGCCATAACGCGTGCGAAAAACCGTCCTCGGAATATCCTCTTGTCAAACCCGCAACTGATGGTAGCCTGATCGCAAGTCGATCCTCGAAAAG
Source organism: Agapanthus africanus (assembly GCA_030015575.1). Taxonomy (NCBI): domain Eukaryota; kingdom Viridiplantae; phylum Streptophyta; class Magnoliopsida; order Asparagales; family Amaryllidaceae; genus Agapanthus; species Agapanthus africanus. Next base: position 563,332,645 of record CM057339.1, read on the forward strand.
TATCCTGCACTCTGAAGTTGGTCGAACAAGTCGTTGATGCGTGGTAAAGGATATCTGTTCCGTACGGTAAACCTGTTCAGCAGGCGGTAATCAATACATAAGCGCAAATTGCCATCCTTCTTCTTGACGAATAGGACTGGAGCACCCCAAGGTGACACACTATGTCGAATAAGCCCCTTATCCAGCAATTCTTGCAACTGACCCTTCAACTCTCTAAGCTCCGCCGGGGCCATCCGATAAGGCGGTATGGAAATAGGCCCCGTGCCGGGAATCAAGTAAATGCAGAAAACAATATCGCGCTCAGGCGGTAGCCCAGGAAGCTCGTTAGGGAAAACATCAGGGAACTCACTAAAAATCGGAACCTGGTCCAACGGAACTTCTGTAGCTCTAGTATCGCAAACATAGGCTAGAAATCCCTGACATCCCTTCCTCAAAAGCTGTCCCGCGCGAAGATACGAAATCAAACTGTGAGGGGTGGCACCACGGTCCCCCTACACGACAAAAGACGACTCGCCGGGAAAACAAAACCTAACTGTCTTCTCGCGGCACTCTACAGACGCGTAGCACATGGCCAACTAGTCCATGCCAAGGAGAACGTCGAAATCCAACATCTCCAAAAGGATCAAGTCGACAGGAAACTTTCTCTCACCAATATGGACAGCACACGACAGGAACACGTGCCTCGCAACAAATGACTCGCCCACGGGAGTGGTCACAACAAGCGGCTGATCAAGCAAACCAGACTCTCTACCCAAACTCGACACGAAGTGTGTGGAAACGTACGGGTGCGTGGATCCCGGATCAAATAACATGTGTGCGTCAACAGAACATACTGAAAGAGTACCTGAGACCACTGCATTGGACGTCTGCGCGTCCTGGTGCGTCAAAGCAAAAACCCGTGCCTGCCCTCCACCTGCGACTGGCTGTCCCTGCCGGCAACTGGCTGTCCTCTGCCTCGGTCACCCGGTACTCTCTGAACGAACCCTCCGTGGCCACGACCTCTCTGTGCGTAAGTCTGTCGTGGAGTAGTAGCAGGTGCAAGAGGCAACGCTCTCTGAGGTGGTGAAGGTGGTAAAGTGACATGCGATACTGCTGCCTCCCTCCTGCGTATCTCGGTACAATCTCTGATGCGGTGATAAGGACTACCACACCCAAAGCATCTACGCGACGACTGTTGACCCTCTTGGGATAAGAGCTAAACATCTGACCTTTTAGGGTTTGAAGGACGATTTGATAAAAACAGTGGGAGCCATCCTGATTAGATAAAATAATAACTAATCTGATCTTGCAAGAGCTTACGCAGAGTGTTTTCTTCACTCTCTCTCCTGGTAGCGACCATGTTACGCCTTGTTCAAGATAATAATATGGATGCATTGACTGAACCCGCTTATTATACTGTGCTGGGGAACGTTGGTTCCGTTCTTTCTTATAATTGTTATAAGTCCGAGCAGGAAATAGGGGAATATCCGGATTCCCATGCCACCCAATCGAGGAATAAGCATGATGATGCATATTCTTCGGGTGTGTTCATTACCGAGAACTGTTTCTCAGTATCCTCTACGGCCTGGGTATGTGATACCGTATCAGGATTCCGCGTATGTAATATGTTACATGGGCTAAAGAGAGGTAGAGAACTGAGAATGGGTGATATATCTTTAAGAGTTAGAGAATGGTGCAATTGTTGTAGCCAAGTCAGTTGGAACATATCGCATTGTATTAATACATTGATTCTGAACGAATGTTATTACATACCGAACCTGATATACAACATTATATCAGTTTCTTTATTCAGTTAAAGAAGGATATAATTATGTGTTTGAGGATAATGTTGTGAACATTTTCCTGAATCAAGAGTTTATTGGATCAGGCACATTATGAAATGACATATACGTTCTAAATCAAACCACAGTTCAAAGTAAGTAGAACACAAACAAGAGGAGTAGTTCAGAAATGAACGAATACTTCTTGAAGCATTGTAGACTAGGTCATATCAATGCGACATGACCAGCTAAGTTACATAAGGATGAATATGAGAATCTTTTCGAATTTTCATCTAATGATACTTGCCAGTCTTCAGTCTTGTCACAAAGGTAAGATGACCAATACTCCGTTTACTGGAATCAGAAAAACAGTCAGTGAACTCTTGGGACGGATACATGATGATGTATACGGTCCGATGTCTACAAATGCCAAGGTTAGTTCTTCGTACTTCATTATATTCACTGATCTTCTCTCAGGATTCGGACATATATTCCTGTTGAAACACAAGTCTAAAACTTTTGAGAAATTCATGAGAATATAAGCTAGAAGTTGAAGAACCAGACGGGTAGAAGTATTATAGTCCTACGATATGATCGAGGAGGAGTACTTGAGCATGGAGTTCCTGGAGTTTCTAAAATGAGAATGAGATTCTCTCTCAGATTACTCCTTCGTATACACCACAGATCAACGGTGTATCGGGGCGGAGGTATCGCGCCGTATGAGATATGGTGCGCTCTATGATGAATATTACTAAGTTACCTGTTTCCTTTTGGAGTTATGCACTTGAGAAGCTATATACCTATTGTATAGGGTTCCATCAAAATCAGTGTCTACCACTGCATATGAGATATGCAATGGGAAGAGACCATGTTTTAAACGAGTTAAGATATGGGGTTTTCCGGGCTATGTTGAGAAGCAAAATCCGGACAAGCTCGAGGCAAGGTCAGTTTTGTATAAGTTTGTTAGGATATCCCAAACATTTACAAGGGAATATCTTCTACCACACTAAGGAGAAAAAGGTGTTTTGTTTCTCAACATGCCACCTTTTTAGAAAATGAATTTCTTATGAAGAAATTACTGGACATGAGGTAGAACTGGAAGGAGTTCCAGCTAGACAAACTAACAGTTGATGATTTGGTGAAACCAAAGGATTCAATAGTCTCTAACGAATCTCAGCCTCTCCGTGAATCTGGTAGGGTTCTTCATCCACTTGAGAGATACTGCGGTATTCTCGGTGACAGTGGGAGCGAGGATTTCATCATGGTAGATGATGGCCCAACTAGGTTCAGGCAGGCCATCACGGATGGCGACTCTGTGAAATGGCTGGATGTTAAGCGATCAAAGATGGAATCCATGTACACCAACAAAGTATGACTTTGATTATTTCACCTAAAGTGGTAAAACCCATCAGGAGCAAATGGATCTTGAGAAGATTCTTGGTGTAGATAGAAAAGTTGAGACATTCAAAGCTAGGCTTAAGTCCACCAGGATTAAAGAAAGCATCACGGAGATGGAACATCTGTTTTGATGTGGCAGTCAAAGAGTTTGACTTCTCAAAATGGCAGATGAACCTTGTATATACAAGAAGGTTGTAGAGAGTAAGGTAGTCTTCCATGTATTGTATGTAGATAAACATACTCTTGATAGGAAATGGTTTCCTATGCTACACTCGGTCAAGCTCCTCTTATCACGGGGATTTTCCATAGAAGATCTTGATGATACCACTACATCTTGTTGTTTATGATCTATGGTGATAGATCTAAGTTTATGTTGGGAATGTCCCAAATCCAGACTAGATGTAGATGGCTCACTAGGTGTAGTGATCTGGAATCAATCGGATCTTGGGAGAATCACTGGACAGCTGTGAAGGACATTCTTAAGTACTTGAGAAGCACTAAAAGAAAGTTCTTGGTTCCAGCTTCCAGAGTGATAAGGACGACTGAAAGTCAGTCACAGGAATTGTCGTTACCCTCAGTGGAGGGACGGTATGTTGGAAGAGTTATAAGCTAGAAACCGTGGCATAATAGATGATAAAGGCTGGATACATCGCTACCAACAATACTACCAAGGTGGTTGTCTGGACATTTCTTGTTCATGAGATGAACAAGATTCCTTCCATTGAGTGTCCAATAACTGTTATTATGACAACAATGGAGTTGTAGCTTTGGACTAGGAACACCGGTCCCATCAGCGATCCAGACCTATTCTGAGGCAAGTATCACCTGATCAGGGAGATGGTTGATCTGCAAGGGATCGAGAAAAGGAGAGTAGATTTTGAGGATAACACGGCAGATCCACTCACCAAGGCCTGCTTCCCCAAATACTAATTGAGAGATTTTAGGATGTTGAGTATGGGATACTACAACCATGGCTATATTGTTGGGTATTGGATACTACAACAGATGGCCTTAGTGCAAGTGGGAGATTGTTAGTTATATGTATGCCCTAGAGTCCATTACTGTACATGGGTTGTATATTGTAGTGGATGCTTGGACATATATAGGGAGGAATTTCTTGCTCAACATGATAGTATGCTATTTGGTTGCACTTTATCTTAACATGTTGACTTTTATAAGTGATACCGTCTTGCTCTCACATGTTGATAAAGCCCTTAGGATGTGTACTTGACTACCAGGACAATGATGGAGATCATACTAGTGGGGCCTAAGGTAGTCCACAAGTACACCCTTTAATTTTTCCTAGTCGTAGGAGTATCGAGACAGGGCATCGATACTCCAGAGTAGACTAGCATATGCGCTTCTTGACTCATATGATGGGCGATGGATGATCCCACATCCATTGGTGTTTGACATCAGAGAAGGTATACGGGTGCTCAGTGGAGACTGGGTACACTGAACGGACTTGCCGAGAACTTCTAGATGGTATTATACCTATCGTCAGATAGCAGTTCTCTGGTGACACTGGTACAGGTTAGTCTGTCGACCCGAGATCGTCATAGAATCTTGTGTGATTTCCACTTTTCTTTGATTTCCACCTTACCACGGTCAAGAGATCGTGCAAAACGGTGGTTTTTGGGTACAGTCCCGAGTCATATGGAGGCAATGAGCGATAGGAGGGTATTCGTCTCTCCCGGTATTGGGGGTTGATGTTGCGCTATGCTCGATTGGCCATAACATGAAATCTCTGGCCATGGTTGCTGCGATCTACAGGTAAGTGTTATCATTAGTTTCTCAAACCGTTATGGATCTTGCATCGGCATGATTTATCAGGCTATTGCGGTTTGACGTTATATCATCCTCAGGCTGTTGATATGCGACATATCTGACGAAGAGACCTGACTGTACGGTAGTGTTACTGATTGGATTCGCAGGAGTATGAACAGGCTTGCTTGTTGATCTTCTAATAGCTCAATACCTGGGTGGCCATTACGTTTAGCAGACCGCTTGTGGCTTGTGGGTGTTTGATATGACCATCACCTACTGCTGGCGTATTGACGAGTCTTTAGAGTCCTACACAGAGGTTTCCTGGTTCATGCGAAACAGAGTAGGAACACATATGTGATATGTGCGGGACCGAGATTAATGCGTATATGTGATACCGCATTCTATTCTCATGATATGTGATATCGGTCGGTTATATGTGATATAGCCGGGTTATTGGATCATGTGTTGATTCGATAAGTTGATTCATATGATATTAGTCGGTTGTATGTGATATAGCCGGATTATTAAATCAAGTGTTGATTTGATAATTTAATGTATAATTATATATTTAATATATTAATTTAAATTAACTAATATTTTCTCACTAAACATTTCTTTTTCTCACTTGTGTGCATATTGTATATATGTGATATATATTAATGTACATTTTATTGTGTCATGCTTGATGCCATATGTTTCATGGGTGTATGAGACTTACACTATAGTTAGGATAATCTTAGGGTTTATATTTATCTAAGTAATTCAAAAATGGATGCGTATTTGGCATGGCTACAAGCTTGTAGAAGCTTGTGGAAATCATTGACCAAGTCTACCATTTTTGTTTCACTTGAAAATATTTATTGACCTAACCATTATCCTTACCATGGTAAACTCTCTACATGAGTTAGTGTATGACACTAACTCACCCATTGTTCCTATTCTCACCTCATGAGTTTATTATCTCATTCTTCACTTGAACATCTTCTTCTTCATTGAGAAAGCTTTCTAGCTTTTGAAATGGTGAGAAAATATTGTGAGAAAATTAAATCTAAAGTGAGCCCATTTACTACTTCATCATCCTCTACTATTAGCCATTTAGTTTAGGGTGTTTGCTTCACTAAACCCTAATTTAGTGAAGAGGTAACATGAGCTTGACTCTCCTCGACATAGATCATCTTTGGCCACGAAGACTTCGAGCAAGTTTGAATCTTTCATCTTGTGGATCCTCTCAAGAGTTCGGGAGATCATTACTCCCAGCGAAGGGACTTCTACACGGAGCATTTTAAGTGAAGGACCGGTTTACAAAGGTTGTATTCCGTATTCATTTAGTTGTAAAGTTGTTTACATTGCATGTTCGTTTAAAACTCTAGTTAAGATTCTAGGGTTAGGGTTCTTTAGAACGACAAAAAATTGAAAACGGCATGGACGATGCCTCCCGAAACCTTGCTGCTGCGCTAAGTAACTGTTGGAGATAGTGCCCTCAGAGTCAATTATTGGATTGAAGGTACGTGATTGCAATGATTGCGGAGGATCTATACCGGTAGGACAGTCTTACTCGAGATGATAGTATGCTATCTGGTTTGCCTTTATCAGTCGTGTACATGTTCTGGTGACTGATTACATGTTACACTTTGATAGAGCCCTTAGGATCTTGCTTTACTACCAACAGTATGATGGCGATCATATACGTGAGAGTTGGGTAGTTTATATGCATATCCTTAATTGTGGTCCCTAGTCGTGGGAGTTTCGAGACAGGGCATCGATACTCCGGAGTAGACTAGTGTGTACAGTCGAGACCCCGACGAGGGGCGGTGGCCGGTCTCATAAGCCACTGGTGTCAGTTGGATCACCTAAGATGTATACAGGTGCTCATTGGGTTATGAGTACACCGGACAAGACTCGCCGGGAATCTGCTAGTTAGTACTATATCTATCGTCAGATAGCAGTTCCCTGGTGACATGTCTACAGGTTAGTTCATCGACCTGAGGTCGTCATTTGTCTCGTGTGAGTTCCCACTGTGCTTTGATTTCTACCCTACCACGGCTCAAAGGAGTCGTGCAAACAGGTAGTTTTTGGATACAGTCCCGAGCCATATGGAGGCACGTGAGCGGATCGGCAGGGGATTCGTCTCTCCCGGTATTGGGGGCGAGATCGTGCTGTGTCTAGGAGAGCCATTACACATAGCCCACGGCCGTGGCAGGAGATTTACTGGTAGGTACTCCAGTAGTATCTCAGGGTGTTATTGGGCTACACTCCGACACGACTTATACTGCTATTGGGGGTCTGACGTTACTAGCCCCCTAGGCAGATATGCGATACTCATAGACGAACGGACCGGACTGTATATACATTGTCACTGTTAGGCTCAGTAGGGTTTCCCGATGAGTTCACTCATCGGCCTCCCTTGAGGTCAGTCCATGGGCAGCCGTTACGCATTGCTAGTGCCGCTGACGGTTTGTGGTTAAACTCACTGCCAGGGTACTGACGAGTCATTAGAGTCCCCCACAGACAGTTTCCCAAGTTTGGGCGAAACGTTGTAGAGGCCGTATGGTTTTATGGCAGGGTTCGGAAAATGCACGTGCGTTTACGCACGTGTTATTTTTCGGGCTGATGATACTGGTCGGCTTTGGTTTAAGCCGGATCCATGTATTATATTGAGTAGATATAATATCTTTGTCTCAGTTGCATTTGTATTCGGTCGTAATACAAATACGGGTATATTTATACAGTTACGGGGTTATCCTGAAAGTCGTTTCAGGATCACTTTTGGAAGTTGCCAGTTTCCAGTTTTCTATCAGCCGTCTTTTAACATTTGGTTAAAGACGGATTTATCTTTTCTTGGATGAGGTGAGTCAGTGTTCTAGAAGTTTCTAGAAGTGATGACATGGATGGTGACTAGGTTCATGACACATCTTTGCTTTTATTATATGATGACTAGGTTTAAGTGAGTCATGCTTTGCTTTATTGCTTTTTGTTTTGGTTAAGATCTTTTCTTCATGATAAGCTTTGTGCTATGGTCACCACTTCCCTCCTACACTCACCCCCCCTCCTTTTTAGTGGTCGGCCCTCTCTCTCCTCCTTCACTCACTCATTTTGAGAAAATTATGGTTGCTAAAAAGAAAAGACTAAAGTTTTGGATGCATGGAAATTTCATAGTTCATTTCTTGTTCCATTTTATTTCCATCGGCAACTTCATTAACCGATCGTCCACGGATTTGGACGAAGTGAGACTAAGTCATCTACTCATTCTCTACATCATTATTGGTCTTCTCTTTTAGCAAACTTGACGACCGAGTTACCTCAAGTCAGAGGCGGGAGCTCGTTTAAAGAATTGTCGACCTGGTGCCACCTCGACGAGGATATCGGAGATCGACGAGATCGGAGCAGCCGCAACGGAGCGTAGGATGATGGTTAAAGAAAGAAGGACTCGGATCGTTCGGTATAACCTTTCTACACCCTTTAAAGTTTGTTAGTTTAGCAATAATGGCAGATCCGGGTTAAAGTATACGATAGCGCCAGATAAAAAGTTTTTGTTCCGCATTTGGCGTCTGTAGACGGCCGGGGCGCTAGCATAGACTTACAGTGGTATCAGAGCCTCACCATTTTGCTATACTAACTTGTGCTAACGCGTTTAAAACATCGATCGAACCGGAAATCAAAAACTGCAAAATCCAAGTTCTGAGTTTCTGTCGATTTTAAAAGGGTTCCAAAATTAATTTTACACATCACAGAATATTCAGCAGGCTTTTCTAAGAACACCGACAAAATTTTGGCTCGTGATTCCACCAAGCCGCCGCGGAAACGCGGCCAAACCCATGGTTTGGCCGCGCATTCGCGGCCACTTGGTGAGATCATGCTCCCAAATTTGTACAGTGTGTTCTCCTCTGGAAATTGGGGTTTTTGGTATATATCGTTTGGGCCTAGGTTTTGTTACTGTTCTACAGATGTTCGTGGGGCCCACTTTTTGATATTTGGTCGATCGAAATTTAAACATGTTAGTTTATAGTGCTTACATTATATCTCCGATCGGGAATGTCATTTGATCGGTAAACCGCGTCAGATTGCTATAGTTCTTTTAGACGGGTTTGCGAACGTGACATTCGCGTTGATGTTCTGTGTTGTGCTGTGATGTTGCGGATTTGTCGTGGTGGATAGCAGTGTGCAATGGTAGTACAGGTAGAGTTTATTTGTATATTTGATATTGCGGGGCGAGCGTCCAACATGTGGACTTCCGTCACTGCCTGTTGTATAATATTCTTTTGGGGCACGACCAGGTTGCGGTCGATGTACCTGTTGTACTATTTTTCATTACTGTACTAGGTTTTGCCCCGCGACGGAGTGCACGGATAGCCGGGTTCTGGAGGGGCAACGGGTCCGCATCTCATGGCTTTGAGAGGCAGAGGGGCCCCACTCTAGAATTGGCAGACTATTCGCCGCACTCGTAGGGGGTACATGTTGACCCAAGGAGGGGTGCCTAAGATTACTGAATTCCGTGAAGTGCTGGGTGGTCCATTCACTATGTTGTAGGGGCTGCCTCGCTTCAGGTTTTGGAGGGTAACTTGCCGCACCCGTAGGGGTCTAGGTTTCATTGCACAGGCTATCCACACGACAGGGGAACGTCGAGTTTCAGCAGCTGCTCTGTGAAACTCGGGGATCCCAGATTATCTGTATTGTTCTGTGATACTTATTACTTTTCTGTAATGTTGCATATTATCACGCCTGGAGTGATTATTGTATATTGGTTTATATACTATTAGATGTTGTATATGTTTTACACCCGCGCTAGTCCAGTCCCCGCTCTGTCGTTAGTTAAGTAACCTAACGGGTGATGACGGGACCCAGTGACGAATGCGGATGGCATATACGTACATTTTATTTTTCGTTCTTTTCTGGTGTGATTATTGATGGGACTGCGTTGATTCTGAACAATGCAAAGTAAAACAAACCTGTTTACAGTTGTTGGAACAAATTTAAAAAGTGTTATTGCAAAGACGTTTCCTTTTGTTTTGCATAGCGGTATTCAGTGGAATATCCTGCACCTCATTCGATGGGGCAAGGGCCGATATCCCTTCACCGGGACTGACCCCTTGGGCAGAAGTTTGCGTCAGGGTAATAACTTCACTATAGTCGATTACAAGTTGCTTTGCATAGCGGTATTCAGTGGAATATCCTGCACCTCATTCCACGAGGAAAGAGCCGAGATCCCTTTACAGGGAGTGACCTCTTTAGCAAAAGGTTTTCGCCACTATATTTTAAAAAGCTATCAGCTTCCTTCAGCGATATCAAGTTCACTACGTTAAAGGTTTTTCGCCAAAAACCAGCCGTAGCCCTCCGTCACTTCTTTTGGGTATTCAGTAGTATTCAAGCTATGTATTTTGACCAACGCCAAGGCATAGTGTTTGGTAGCTGCTGGGTATTCAATTGTTGCATAGATAGATGAGTTGGTTTGGGACAGCCGTTCTGCCATTTTGACCTAACGCCAAGGGCATGTGCGGGTGGGTTCAAATTAACAAGATAGTGATGGGTAGAACTTGGCATGTGACTTATGACATTTTGACCTAACGCCAAGGTTATAAGAGCATGGGGAAAAAACTATATAGGAAGTTTCTAAAGAAACTGAAACTTGCCAAGTATGCGCATACCTTCTGGAGTATGAGTAACGTGGATGCATTCCATCACGTTGTCATGCGATGAGAGTTGGATCCCGATTCCCACTGATGAGTTGGTTTACTCTTCGGGTGATCCCGATTGATTCTTCTTTCTGGTTTAGAGGAGAATTTGACAGGACAGTGGGAGGTTTCCGGATTAGATAAAGTGATAACCATTCTGATCTAGGTTAGAGTGCACGCAGAGTGTTTCTTTTCTCTCTCTCTTTGGCAGCGACCTTTGACAGACCCTAGACTATGACTCAGTGACCAAGTTGACCGAACCTTCTTAAAATACTGGCTTTTGGATTGTCTGAGTTGCATAAGTCATTGCCACTCCTTCTTTACCCTTTGCATTTCTCAGAACACCCGTATTACTACGGATATCCACTTCCATTGGATAGATCCATCGTATTGTTATATACGAACTCGAAGGGACTTCTTCGAGGATGGATCCAGGTCCAGGAGGAATAGAATTGGTTTATTCAGTTGTCTTTTATTATCACCTTCTCTCAGGTTGCGAGAGCTCCTTGGTTTAGGAGAGTACACCTATTACGCTTATTGGATAGTCTTATTCCAAACCATAGGCAGGTGCCGAAAGGTAGGGAATGAAGAAAACCAATTAGCCTAAGTAGGGTGTGCAGAAGGTAATATGTAAAGACAAAATAAAGGGATTAGAAAGAGGGCAAAGTAAATTGCGACTGATATCATTCACGACCAAACCGCGTACTTCATCGCCACTCCTAATTCACCTTTAAAAGAATAAGGTATTATTCAGTTGTCTTTTATCATCACCTTCTCTCAAGATGCGAGTACTCCTTGGTTTAGGAGGGTACACCTATTATGCTTACTGGATAGTTTTCTTCCAAACCATAGGCTGGTGCCGAACGGTAGGGAAGGAAGAAACCATTTAGCCTAACGATGGTGTACAGAAGGTAACGACTAAAGACAAATAAAGGGATTTGGAGAGATGGCAATAAAATATACGGTTGAAGTCATGAATTGGATTATGGAAGAGGCATTACTATGAATACTAGGATACCCCTACGAAACATTTTCATGTTTCAGTGCATTGTTAAAGCAAAACTGTTTTCCCGATTAGATACTTACTCCAAGGGTATGTATTTACCAGGTTTCATTCTCATATCTGTATGGTTTTGCAGATGATGAGTGGGAGTAAGTTATTGGGAATTAGGTGATCATCCTCATTATATCGGAATTCGTTGTAATTGGTGATATTTGAGGAAATCGCTAGGGTACAGTTTTCCACCTACAACGCACAGGTTTTGAGTTGTTCAACTCAGCGGACTTATACAGAGTATTGTATGTTGTCCAGTGTCCATCAGGACAAAGGGGTAGGTCCTCGTACTATGTTCTGTTTATTTATGACTTCTCTAGTTTTTAGACAAGTGTTTCGTAGAAATACAAGGTCTAAGTTTTGAGAAGTTGTGGGTATAAGAATAAAGTAGAGAACCAGGTGTCACAAGTATCGGGATTCTTCAAAGAGATCGAAGATGTAGATTCTTGTGATTGGTATTCAGATGATAATAATAGTTTTGAGAAACGTGTTTCTCTTTCAGGTTGCTCATAATTGGATGGATTCCTAAGTTGAGTAATGCTGATTAGCCTCTTTCCATTAAGATGAAATGCACTGGAGACAGCTGCATGATTTGAATCTGGTTCCAATCAAATAAGTGCCAAAGTTTCTGTATTGGATATAGAATGGATCGTACCTTAAAAGATATTAAGGTACGGGGAGTTGTCCAGCTTATGCTTAAAACCAGACTCTGGATAACTCAGGGCACGTTTCTGTAGTGGCTGTTTGTGGGTTTACCCTGGCTATGACGAGGGTTGATATTCTACCATTTGGAAGATCAATAGTGATATTGTTCTTGACTCGCCACAATTTTAGTAAAATAGATCTTTTTCAGAAAACAGTAGTGGGAGTATGGTAGAACTGGAAGTGATTCCAGAACCGCGAACGATTACGGAAAATTTAATAGGACATATACATTCAATCAGGTTTGACATTCCAATAGCCACTCCGCAGATATGGTAGGTAACCTCAGACACCCGAGAGGTACTCCAGTAGCCTCAAGGACGGTGACAGGGAAGCTCTTATCTACCCAGACTTGACACTACTGTTGTTCCAGGCTATGAGACCCGGTAGGAGGGTTTTTGTAGTCAGTGGGAGCAGCGGAAGCATAGTGGGCAAGATGCTTATATCTATTTATAGACTTGAGCAGTTATAGCGGAGATAGATCATCTAATTTTGATGTGACAGTCATGGGTTTGACTTCAATCAGGATAGGGGATGGATCTGTTAAGAAGGTAGTAGGGTGTGATGTCATGGTATCTGGATGACATACACAGAGTAGGAAGTAAAATTCCTATACTACGATCGGTTGTACTGTGGTCGTCACACAGTTGTTTCTCCAGACAGGATATGGATATAATATTTGACATTCTGGTTTCTAGATCTATGGTTTTAGATCTGGATTTGGGTAGTTTCCCAATGTAGGTACTTTGACAGTATTCTAATGGTTTTTAGAATAGATGACTCCTAGCATGGTGGTGTACCTGCAGGTGATGGAGTCACCCTCTCTAAAGATGTCTTACAGACTAAAGGGGAGAGGGATATGCATGATTGGCAGATCACTTGCTTAGGCAATTGAGTCAATCATGAGATGTCAAGTACCACACCAAATGTTGTTTTTGCACTAGATGCAATAAGTTTGTATTAATCCAATCCTGGAGAAACATAAGGAAGCGGTTTTAGAACATAAGTACATGTTCTACGGATTTGATGACGGCAGCCTCCTTCGGGAGACGGTTATCATTCCAGGCTTCAAAGGTGACATGGATGACAGAGTGATTGTCAGAGTTACAGTTTTCCCTCTTACGAGGAACAGTATTATGGACAGGTGGTCCAAGAGGATACTGTGGGTGGCATGGTGCCGGATACTGATTAGGTTCAGTGATCGATACAGTCTAAGAAGTTTGGATATGGAGTTCATTTATGAACTAGGTCCCATCAGATATCCAGACATATTCTAAGACAAGTATTACTCAATTCGAGAGATGGCTTTCTCCGCGAACTTGAGATTTAGAGAGACATAGAAAGAAACATCTAGGCGGATCCACTCACTGAGGCTATTTCTCGAACACAATAGTTTTACAAACGGGCTTTGTGAAACTGATTAGTAGAGGAGTTGGATGTTCGGTTTCACACGGGCTGTGAGTAGTCGACATTGCAATAATTAGCCTTGAGTGCAAGTGGGAGATTGTTGGAGATAGTGCCCTCAGAGTCAATTATTGGATTGCAGGTACGTGATTGCAATGATTGCGGAGGATATATACCGGTAGGACAGTCTTACTCGAGATGATAATATGCTATCTGGTTTGCCTTTATCAGTCGTGTACATGTTCAGGTGACTGATTACATGTTACACTTTGATAGAGCCCTTAGGATCTTGCTTTACTACCAACAGTATGATGGCGATCATATACGTGAGAGTTGGGTAGTTTATATGCATATCCTTAATTGTGGTCCCTAGTCGTGGGTGTTTCGAGACAGGGCATCGATACTCCGGAGTAGACTAGTGTGTACAGTCGAGACCTCGACGAGGGGCGGTGGCCGGTCTCACAAGCCACTGGTGTCAGTTGGATCACCTAAGATGTATACAGGTGCTCATTGGGTTATGAGTACACCGGACAGGACTCGCCGGGAATCTGCTAGTTAGTACTATATCTATCATCAGATAGCAGTTCCCTGGTGACATGTGTACAGGTTAGTTCATCGACCTGAGGTCGTCATTTGTCTCGTGTGAGTTCCCACTGTGCTTTGATTTCTACCCTACCACGGCTCAAAGGAGTCGTGCAAACAGGTAGTTTTTGGGTACAGTCCCGAGCCATATAGAGGCACGTGAGCGGATCGGCAGGGGATTCGTCTCTCCCGGTATTGGGGGCGATATCATGCTGTGTCTAGGAGAGCCATTACACCTAGCCCACGGCCGTGGCAGGAGATTTACTGGTAGGTACTCCAGTAGTATCTCAGGGTGTTATTGGGCTACACTCCGACACGACTTATACTGCTATTGGGGGTCTGACGTTACTAGCCCCCTAGGCAGATATGCGATACTCATAGACGAACGGACCGGACTGTATATACATTGTCACTGTTAGGCTCAGTAGGGTTTCCGGATGAGTTCACTAATCGGCCTCCCTTGAGGTCAGTCCATGGGCAGCCGTTACGCATTGCTAGTGCCGCTGACGGTTTGTGGTTAAACCCACTGCCAGGGTACTGACGAGTCATTAGAGTCCCCCACAGACAGTTTCCCAAGTTCGGGCAAAACGTTGTAGAGGCCGTATGGTTTTATGGCAGGGTTCGGAAAATGCACGTGCGTTTACGCACGTGTTATTTTTCGGGCTGATGATACTGGTCGGCTTTGGTTTAAGCCGGATCCAAGTATTATATTGAGTAGATATAATATCTTTGTCTCAGTTGCATTTGTATTCGGTCGTAATACAAATGCGGGTATATTTATACAGTCACGGGGTTATCCTGAAAGTCGTTTCAGGATCACTTTTGGAAGTTGCCAGTTTCCAGTTTTCTATCAGCCATCTTTTATCATTTGGTTAAAGACGGATTTATCTTTTCTTGGATGAGGTGAGTCAGTGTTCTAGAAGTTTCTAGAAGTGATGACATGGATGGTGACTAGGTTCATGACTCATCTTTGCTTTTATTATATGATGACTAGGTTTAAGTGAGTCATGCTTTGCTTTATTGCTTTTTGTTTTGGTTAAGATCTTTTCTTTATGATAAGCTTTGTGCTATGGTCACCACTTCCCTCCTACACTCACCCCCCCTCCTTTTTAGTGGTCGGCCCTCTCTCTCCTCCTTCACTCACTCATTTTGAGAAAATTATGGTTGCTAAAAAGAAAAGACTAAAGTTTTGGATGCATGGAAATTTCATAGTTCATTTCTTGTTCCATTTCATTTCCATCGGCAACTTCATTAACCGATCGTCCACGGATTTGGACGAAGTGAGACAAAGTCATCTACTCATTCTCTACATCATTCTTGGTCGTCTTTTTTAGCAAACTTGACGACCGAGTTGCCTCAAGTCAGAGGCGGGAGCCCGTTTAAAGAATCGTCGACGTGGTGCCACCTCGACGAGGATATCGGAGATCGACGAGATCGGAGCAGCCGCAACGGAGCGTGGGATGATGGTTAAAGAACGAAGGACTCGGATCGTTCGGTATAACCTTTCTACACCCTTTAAAGTTTGTTAGTTTTGCAATAATGGCAGATCCGGGTTAAAGTATACGATAGCGCCAGATAAAAAGTTTTTGTTCCGCATTTGGCGTCTGTAGACGGCCGGGGCGCTAGCGTAGACTTACAGTAACCCTACACTCTTCCAACAGACCGTCCCTCCATTGAGGGTAAAGACATAACCTGGCATGGATTTGGAGTCATTCTTATCATTCTGGAAGCCGGAGTCAGCAAAGGCCTCGATCTGGAGGTCTTTTCCACCGTAAAACAAGAACATTTCCTTAGTCCTTCTCAGGTACTTAAGAATGTTCTTTACTGCTATCCGGTGCTTCTCCCCAGGGTTTTACTGATACCGGCATACTACTCTTAGTGCATAAGCTACATCTGGTCCGGTACACAACATCGCATACATTATAGAACCTACCACAGAAGCGTAGGGTATAATTGCCATGCGATCCCATTCCAAATCAGTTTTGGGAGACATCTCTTTGGATAGGGTGATTCCGTGACAAGCCGGTAGATTACCGCGCTTAGAATCTTCCATACTGAATATTTTCAGTATAGTGTCGATATATCTGGATTGTGAAAGTCCCAAAATCCTTTTGGATCTATCACGATAGATCCGGATCCCCAGAATGTAAGAGGCATCACCCAGGTCATTCATGGAGAACCTGTGTGACAAGAACCCTTTGATATATTGAAGCATAGGAATGCCATTTCCTATCAAGAGAATGTCATCCACATACAAGACGAGGAATACAATAGTTCATGCTACAATCTTACTATAAATGCATGGCTCATCTGGATTTTTTATACAGTGAAATTCTTTGACCGTCTCATCAAAACAGATGTTCCAACTCCACGATGCCTACTTTAGTCCATAGATAGACTTAAGAAACTTGCACACTTTCCCGCTGCTCCCACTCTGAATGAAACCCTCTAGCTGGTCCATATAGACACACTCTTCTAAATGTCCATTTAGAAAAGCCATCTTACGTCCATCTGCCACTTCTCATAATCGTGGAAGGAAGAAATGGCACGAAGGATCCGAATGGATTTGAACATAGCTACTGGAGCAAAGGTTTCATCATAGTCCAAACGAGGTCTTTGACAAAAACCTTTTGCAACAAGTCTAGCCTTATAGGTTTCAACCTATCCATCTACACCAATCTTCTTTTTGAAGATCCATTTGCAGCCTACGGGTTTTACCCCTTCTGGATCAATGTCCAAAGTCCATACTTTGTTGGTGTACATGGACTCCATCTCGATCCGCATTGCATCCAGCCATTTTACCGAGTCAGTGCTCTGAATGGCTTGCTGGAAGTTAGTTGGCTCATCAATGATGCAATCTTCTCTATCCCCATCTACGAGAAAACCGTAGTATCTCTCGGGCGGATAAGACAGCCTACTACTCCTGCGGAGTGGCGCAGGAATGTCCTGTTCTTTTGAAACTTCTGGTTCCACCAAGCTTTCAGTAATAGCTTGTGGTTCTGGAATTTCTTCCAGTTCTATTGCGCTCCCACTAATTTCTTTTTCTAAAAATTGACGTTCTAAAAAGTGGTCATGACGAGAAACAAAAATCTTTTGTTCCTCTGCGTAATAGAAAATATACCCCCTGGAGTTCTTTGTGTATCCCGCAAACTTACACAGTGCTGAGCGTGCCTCGAGTTTGTCCGCATGCTGCTTTTTAACAAAAGCTGGACATCCCCATATCTTCAGATATTGAAGATAGGGTTTCTTCCCACTCCACATCTGATATGGTGTTGTAGGAACAGTCTTGGTAGGAACTTTGTTCAAAAGATATGCAGCTGATTCTTGTGTATAGCCCCAGAATGATTGCGGTAACTCAGCGTTACTCATCATGGAACGTACCATATCTAATAGGGTTCGGTTCCGTCTCTCTGACACACCATTGTGTTGTGGTATGTATGGAGGAGTAAACTGAGAGAGAATTCCATTCACTTTTAGGTAATCCAGGAACTCGGCACTCAAGTATTCACCACCTCGATCAGATCTTAGTGTCTTGATTCTTTTTCCGGTTTGTTTTTCCACTGCATTCTTATATTCTCAGAATTTCTCAAAGGCCTCGGATTTATGTTTCATCAAGAAGACATGTCCAAACCTAGAGAAATCATCCGTAAAAGTAATGAAAAAGGAACAATCACTTCTTGCATATGTAGACATTGGACCACACACGTCGCTGTGTATTAGTCCTAAGAGCTCGCTCGCTATTACTCCGCGTCCAGTGAACGGAGTCTTTGTCATCTTTCCTTTGAGACATGATTGACAAGTTGCATAAGATTGATATTCGAATGGATCTAAATATCCTTCTTTATGTAATTTGGTCAACCTTGTTTCTTTGATGTGACCTAGTCTACAATGCCATAAGAAAGCATGATTTATTTCTGGAGTCTTTCTTTTATGTGTGTTCTGGACATTGAAAATTTGTAGTTGGTTTAATACGTATACACTGTTGTTTAGAGTTCTTAACCCAATCAGATCATGATTAAGGTGGATGTTTACGACACCGCTTACAAATGTAAAATCATAACCTTCTTTTGATAACAAAGATACAGAAATGATATTACAAGTCAAACTAGGTACACAAAAACAGTTGTGCAAAACCAAAATATTTCCACTCGTCAATCCAAGGTGATATTCCCCTACGGACACGGCATCCACGCTCGCTCCATTAGCAATCCAGAGGGTCATATCACCGGTCTTCAGAACTCTACGGTTTCTCAGTTCCGGCAAAGAATTAAAGATATGAGATCCTGATCCGGTATCCAATACCCAGGAAGTAGAGTTGATTGACAGACAGTTTTCAATTACAAACACACCTGAAGCCGAAGCCACAACTTGCTTCGGGTCCTGGTTCTTGGCCTTCCAAGCCCTGCAATCTTTCTTCCAATGGCCTTTCTTATGACAATAGAAGCATTCTTCCTTTTCTACTGTTGGCCCCGCTACCCTTGCCTTGCCCTTTGCTTCCACCTTACTAACACCGCCTCTCGCTTTGGTGGGGGCCTTCTTCTTCTTTCCTTTGGCTTTCTCCTTGGATCTAGAAGAGGAAGCTCCACCAACAAATAGAGCGAGTGTTTCCCTTCCTTTGTGCAGGGTGCCCTCAGTCCTCTTCAATATGTTGAGGAGTTCCGAAAGTTCAACTTCTTTACTTTAAATATTAAAATTCAAGATAAACTGGGCGTAGGTGGAAGGGAGGGACTGCAGAATTAAGTCTGTATACATCTCGTTCTCTAACATGATCCTGTGGTCCGAGAGCTCCTCAATGTAGCTAATCATCTTAAGGACGTGTTCCCCTACAGATGATCCGACGGCCAACCTCGCTTGAAATAGTTTCTTCGAGGTCTCGTATCTTGCGATACGAGATTGCTCTCCATATAATTCTTTGGTATGGAGAAATATGGATTCTAGATCTATATTCTCGTGCCGCCTCTGATGTTCATTGTCCATTGAGGCCAGCACAAGGCACTTAGCTTTCAAGCAGTCAATCTCCCCGGTATTACGGATTTCCTTATCCGCGACGCTGGATTCTGGACCTGGGATGGCGGGGGCTTTAATAGTAAGAACACATCCCAATTTGTCATAAGTTATTGCCATCTTGACATTCCTGAACCAATCTTTATAGTTTGGCGCTGTGAATATATTTTTTCCTAATAGTAACTTACGGCCCGTCATGTTTTGGTCGCTGCAATTAAGAGAGAGAGAAGAAACACTTTAGCATGATGCTCTGGCAAGTTTAGATTGGTTTTTAGTTTATCTAAACAGGATGGCTCCCACTGTTTCTCGAATTCTTCCTCTAACCATAGAAGAAGAATTAGTCAGGATTTAATCTTACCGTACAATACTTGCTTAACCTTTCAGCCAGGCTAGTGTCGGTACTTTGAGGGAAGTTTTACGACGCTTTCACGACGTTCTTTAATTAAATAACCTCTTTTCCCTGGAGGCGTAGCCCCACTAACACTGTTCTAGACACCTACTTGCTTTATAGCATTGATCGTTAAGTGAAAAAATCTCCCGAGGAGTAGCATATACTCACAGTAGGATCGGGATCCAAAAAGAATCGTGTGATAAAGCTGAAGGAATCCTACCAAAATTATCACACTCCAAATGGTATGCAACACTAGAAAGTTTTAATTTCTTTAGAAACTCCCTATGTTGATTTTTGGCCTATGCTCTTATGACCTTGACGAAGGCCAACATATCATAAGTCACAAGTCAAGTTCTACCCGTCATTATCCAGGTTAATTTGAACCCACCCGTACATACCCTTGATAAAGTCCAAAATAGATGTACGACTGTCCCAAACCATCGCATCTATCTATGCTTCAAATGAATATTCAGCAGCTACCAATCACTATGCCTTGGCGAAGGTCAAAATACATAGCTTGAATACTACTGAATGTCCAACTGAAATGACGGAGGGCTACTTATGGTTTTGGCGAAACCGTGAACGTAGTGAACTTGATATAATCGAAAGAATCTGATAGCTTTTAAAAGTAGTGGTTTAAGCTCCGCATTTTAAAAGTTTTACTGTTTTGAAAAAACCGAGTGGTTTTAAAATGGTTCCAACAATTCAACTTTGGTTTATTTCTTTGCATTAATCTAATGCAATCCCATCAATTATACCTATCATTACAGAAAAAGACAAAAATACAACGTCCACTTATGCCATCCGCATTCGCCACTGGGCCCCGTCTAACAACGTTAGGTTACTTAACTAAAGCCAGAGCGGGGCTGGACTAGCACGGATGTAAAACATAAGTAACGTCTATTATATAACATATATAATAATAGCATTCGTCTGACGCAATAATAAGCATTCCAGATCACAGATGAATATCTTGGATATACTAGGAATTCCGCGTTTCGTTTAAGCCTGTAACGAAAGACGGATTCCACGGTCGTGATGAATAGCCAAACCCCACCCCCGACCCCTACGGGTGCGGCAAACTACCCGCCAAGTTCCAGAAGTGAAGCAACCTCCCTGAACAAAGCGAGTAGGCCACTCAGCACTTCAAAAAACCCGGTAGTTTGTGCACCCCGCCTTGGGTCTATCCTAGGAGCAGAAAATAGTAAAAAGAAAATAATACAACAGTGGCTACAACCTCAACCCGGATATGCCCCGCAAAATAATATTACATCAAATTACAATTTGCATTGAATGAAAGATAAAAAAAAACCCCATATCACATCCCCGGCTATTCATCATCGACGATCCAACAAAATTCATATACACAAACCAACAGATATGTGCAATCCTAGACTAACCGACATATAGCAATTAGCTGAGATTTAAAAACTCATACGGCATTACAGAAGAACCAATTAGCCAAGTACAATAGAAATTCGATGAAAACATATTTTCCGTAACCACCCCAAATGCAAACCAGCATTCAAAAACAAACCGGGTAGAAACCAAATATTCCAGAAAAGAAAACACCAAAATTTAGAAATAACGGAAGAAAGATGAGTTGAATTGGTCTTGACTCGGCCGCGACTCCGCCGCAGAACATTCCATTCTACGACGGTTCCGTGGTCGTCTCAGCGATTCAGAGGCTCATTTTTCTTGTGTTATCTTAGAAAACCCTTTACGTATTTTTCATGGTACTGAAATAATTTTCCAGACAATTTTAAAAATCGACAAAATGTCGGGTTTTCGGTATTTAGTTTTCCGGTTTTTCCGACGATCGAAATTCTAATACTTGCTAATAAGCTATAAAATTGGTTTAGTTGGCTCTAATACCACTGTAAGTCATTGCCACGCACCCCGCGAGATAGCGGGGAGGCGGAAAGTGTAAAAAACAATAATTTTAGCATCGTAACATCGACTATTAGACATGTTCGTAATCTAAACCATATCTAGCATAAAACTTATGAAGTATAAATTAAAGTACAGAAGTTATACCTCATGAATCCGGCCCTTCTATGCTTCTCCCACTATTCTCCTCTCCTCCACGAACCCTTCGGAGTGGTACGGTTGTCTCCTCCTCGTCGGCTTCCTCGAATCCAAGATGATCCACCTGAGTGTTTGTGTACCGAGCTTTCTCTTCTATGCCGAAGAAACTAGATCAACTAGTGTGCTAAACTAGAAGACCTAGAGTGTATAGATGATGTAGATGGATTGAGGAGTCTTCTATTGCCCTAGGTTACTCAACACATGAGTGTTCTAGGGATTGAGGGAATTGGAGATGGCTATGGAAAAAACTAGTGAACTAAAAGTTGAAGAAGGAAATGGTTTTCTTATCGCTTCTATTCTAAACTGAACTCTTTTTGATTATGCATAGATTGGAACGTCTTGAAAATTCATTTAGGTAAATTTCGTGTTAATTAGCGTTAATGTGGGTTTTCATAAAACCTCGTTATTAATTATTTTCCATATAGACTGGGAAAAATCTATTTTTAATTGTGAAATATGTAATTATATATATAATTGTGTTTTATTAATTAACATTTAAATTATTGTTCACAAATTTATCTAATTTTCTTAACTATTATTTTCTAAGCTAAAATTTTAGTTTAGAACGCACATTCCAATAATTACCCTGGGTTAATACTGTAACATGTCTTTCATTTTTATTTTCCCTCATGGTTGAAAAATACCTTTTTTTTAAAAAAACAAAGCAAAAGAAAATATAAGAAAATGCAAAATTAGAGAGGCGTGGGGCATTAAAGAGGCATGGGGGCTTGACTTTTGACACTCACACCCGCTCTCTCTCTCCCTCACTCCCTCCTTGCTCTCAGCAGCAGCCCAACAGCAGCCCCTCCCCTTCATCCTCTTCTTCTTCCTTCATTCCAAGCCTTCATCTCCATCAAAAATCCCTTAATGCATCACAAAATCTCATGTTAAACACTTCAAAACAATTCCTTATTGGTTCATGAGGCAAGTCTTAGCTTTAGGAGGCTAGGTCAGCAAGTTTGAACCATCCTTATACCAACTTGAGGTATAAAGCCAACCTTAATTTCCTTTTTGCTTAACTTTTAGTTTTTTTAAGCTTAATGTAATGTTTCAGTGGTATTTAGTGCTAATTATGTGTTCTATGAGGAGATTAGGTTAAGATAAGGGTTTTATGGCTTAACTAGCTTAAATAAGTGTTGTTAGCGTTAGATAATCCAAGTCTTTTCACAAGTTTTCATTAAAACACCATATTGCTTTAAATTAGTGTTAATTAGAGTTTTAGTTATGTATTGTGTTCGTTTTGGGATCTTCTTTTAAACCAGAGGTTTCAGACAAAAGTTGCAATTCCTAGAGCATAGTTACTGGACTAGGATCACACACCCGAAACAAGAGACCCCCTTTCCCCTATGTGGCCGCAAATTAATGTGTTCTAGCCGCAAATTATGTCCAGATTGGAGACCTAGGTCTCGGGGTTTGGTTGATGGGTGTCTACTGTATATTTAAGGTCTTTGGTATAGGAAACTTTTCTTAGTTCCACTCGTATCAAAATCTGGGACCATTTACCTTATTTTTAGTACTTTTGAACTTGCGCGACACGTACGTTCCGAGTTTGGGTTTTGTGTTTGCTGTGCATCACAGCCAGTCGGGGTGGTTTCAGACGTTAGCACACACTTTTTGGTGCTTCAAGTGCACGCGTGTTTATCTTGCAACGCTAGTTTTCTCGTATGGCCTTGATATCACGTTTTGCAGGATATTAGCCTTATGTGTGTTGCTTTGTGTAATTCTAGGATCGGTCTCGGAGACATCGGACGCGGCGCGGAAAGTAAAGGCGGTGATTGGATCAGACTAGCGGAGGCGTTCCGGTGAGTAGATGTACACATCTACGGGGAAATCGTTTAGATGGCGCAAGACGCCCGATAGTTAGAAGTTTGATTAGTACCTACACTTATATGCGTAGTTCCTAGTTTCATCCCGTTGCATTGCATCATCTATCATATATATATATATATATATATATATATATATATATATATATATATACTATGATAGCACCTCCTAGGACACTCGCATCATTACTATTGGTTTATGCTGCACGAGCATTATTCATGGGGACACACACCTTGGTAATTGCTATGCCACGAACACTTTATAACTTGTTTAAATCCGAATCTTATCCTTTGCGCCAATTATGTTTAATAAACCTGCATTTGATATATTTAATATCATGATGGATATGTAGGATTGCTAGTCACATGCACATACCTTATTGCATCATCGTTCATGCATAATTTTCTAGTTCTGCATCGCATTTCATATTGTTAATATCATAGACATTCATGTATTATGATTTTTATCGGGGATTTCCGTATTTATGTGATTTATGGATTTGGAGAAACCGCAAGGGTTTAAGAACGTATTACCATTTTAAAAATGTAAGCTGCAGTTTTCTCATGATATGATGTATGGATAGTCCACCATGAGATTTCTCGGTTCTTGAGCGGTATCATACACCCGATTCTAGGAGGAGGAAGAACCGTCTGTGGGTGCATGGTGGACCCGGTGCGGTACCCCGGGACAAGATGGTCGCGGATGATGACGTTGAGCCCGGTAGGGGAGTACTACCGACCGGTCATTTATGACGCGGCGGATATCCGGAGGATACCGACGTAGTCTTGAGTTATGATGATATTGGCCAGTCCAGATTGCCGGAGCCCCGAGATCAGATTTATGGGCCAGTCCGTATTGCCGGAGCCCGGGATAACTTAGATATTTATATTGGTGTCGATGCTTGACACATATTTATATTGATTTCATCGATGAAACTAGAGCTAAATTTCAGAAGTTTTCTAAGATAAGAATACAGATTTTCCATGTTAATCATATTCAAATCTCGTGTTGTTTACTGTATTCATGTTGCATGCAAACTAGTGCATCGCATCATATTAGTATATGTAGGCTGTGACGAAATTGTGTCCATGCTTACGATAGCCTTATTAGATTTTACTTTTTACTCACGAGTTGGCAACTCACCCCCGTCGTGCCTGTAACATTTCAGAAAAATAAAATATTATTTTTGGGAATTTTTATAATTAAATAATAAATATATTGAATATTTTAATAAGGCGGTATAATTAAATACCGATAAATTTGGGGAAAATTTGGAAAATTATAGAAATTACTAAAAAGAGGTTGTTTTATGTGATTTATGCAAATTATGAAAGTTTAGGATTTATTTGACACTAATTTAGTGCTAATCGCGATTAAAAATCGCTAATCGAGCTTTAAGCGTGTTTTGTGCACATGACATGCACATGTCATTTTTACACTTGCTACATTTTTATCATGGTTTTTCTTCATGTTTTATATCGTGGTTGTTGTTTTATTTTGAGAGAAGAAAAGAAAAATAGAAAAGAAAAGAAAACATTAAAGAATTGAGGGATGGGCATGAGAGAGAGTGAGGTGAGGGGTTCCCTTGACTTGGTCTCAATCCCTCTCTCATTTTTCCTTCACCATTCTCTCTCCCTCTCAACCCCATGGCAGCACCTCCTCCCTCCCCTCTTCAAGCCACACAACACCATCAAAAACAACCCAAAACCCCATCTCCATTTCATTAAAAATGTGTACAAGCTCATGGGAAACACTTTGGACCAAACAAGTTTTGATTTTGGACACTTGGGGCAACTCAAGAAACTTCTTGAGTTGCCAAATGAGATAATTCCTATACCATTTGCATTGTATTCCTTCCTGTTTAGCTTCCATGTTTAATTAGAGGTGTTTTAGTGATGTTTAGTGAGGGTAGGAAATTTCTAGTTAGGGTTTATGGAATTCTTGAGTTGTGATGTGTGATTGAGGTTAGTAGTGACCTTAAAACTCCTTTAATGATATCATATTAGACCAAACCAGGGAAAAAACCCCGAAATACGAACTTTAAAATTCTGCAGACACCCAGGTGACCTGAAAATTAATTAGCAAACACTGAGAGATCGGCGGGCACCTAGGAAGCATCACCCAAGACCCCAGCCCTTGAACCCTCTTCTTGGACGCAAATAAAGACTTTCTGGCCGCAAATTGCGGCCAGAACTAGAGCTATATGGTTCGTGTTTGGTTCATGTCCCCATTTGCTTCAAACTAGACCCTTGGCATATGCAAAAATTGGCTAATTTCACATAGGGTAAAATCTGGTACCATTTTCAAGAGTTGCTGTTTTGATTCGGGGTTTCGTTTCTCGTATTTTGAATTCTGGATTTTTGTATCCGTGTTTTACCTCGATCATTTGACGTTTGTACGACGATATCGAGGGTTGTTGGTGGTTTTGAAGGCGTGGTCCATAGGTTCTAACCTATAGGCCTTTAGTGTGTCGTTTTGGTTTTCCGATGTGATTTTAATACGCATTTGCGATTGTGTTATATGTGTAGGTACCCCACGAGGACTTAGAGACGACAAGCAAGCGCGTGGCGATGTTGGCAACGGCAAGCGTAGAGCAAGTGAGTAGATATATATCTACGGGGGAAGTCGGGTGGATGGCGTATAGCACCCCCGCAGTTCGTAGTGTAGTTGATGATATGTAATATATTTACATATGTGTTGTGAATTTGGATGATAGTGTCGTGGTTGATTTCTTAGTCGCGAACCATAGAATAGGTTTGCACACACGCACACATACCCATGCATGCATTATTACTATTACTTGTGCTTATATGGTGATACGTATATATATATATATATATATATATATATATATATTTATACACACACATAGGTTTTGGACTAGGCATATATATATACGTATACCTATACATGGATAATGAGGATAGTGGATGATAGTTGGAGATGAGTCGATGAGATTGAGCATGATGCGATGAGATCGGTGATATGTTTTGATTCGTTTTAGGAGATACGACATGAGATTATAGCGGGCCTTTTGGCGTGTGTTTTCATACACACACACACACACACATACATATATATATATGGTATCAGTATGTACTAGACTTAATTTAGTACCCCTAGTTCATGAGATATGATGATAATGGATACCAAATGAATAATGAGATGAATGTGATATTTGACCCGTACCCAGATTTGGGATGCCGTACGACGGATTTACGTACGAGCTATATATTGATGATAGATCCGCACTCTTGACTCGAGGAAGCCATAATATATATTGTATCGTATGTGATACTATTGAGGCGGGATCACCGACTATTATATTTATATGTATCGACTCAGATTTAGGTGGTTTCCTTATCTTTTCGATTAGCCAGTTAGTTTAGTCCTGTAGTTTACTTGCAGATGTTAGACAAGACTCGAGTCATACCTATTTCAAAAACTAACGAATCGTGAGTATTTTAAAGACATGCCAAGGGATACTACGGATATTTTCAAAGGATGTACTTTATCATAAAAACACCGTAGCCCTATTTTCTAAACACCACGATTCGTGCAATTTTCAAATACCAAAGACTGTATGACTCGTATATAGGAATGTATATTTCTTTATTGCTGCATTATTATTCATTTACCATTTTTCTGCTGCTCGCATTGCATTGCATGCTTTTATGTTATTGATTCATATTTCATTGTGCATATGACATATAGCATACCTGTATACCTACATGCTTACACATATGCTTTTACATAGTTACATGTTCACCTTTATATGAAGTTGTATGAATTTGGAGAATTTAGGAACCGCATGATATATTTTATAGCTTGTTGCAATTAAATAGCGATTTTTCCTTATATGCTCATATTACTGTTTCATGTTGCATATATTATATTCATGGGTTTCGCATTGAGATATGGTTTTCATATGATGTTTTCTGGATTGTTTTACTCCTGCGTATATATATCAGTGGTATGGGATGCTGATATATATGTGTATACCCATCGTGTGTATATATATATATATATATATATATATATATATATATATATATATATATATATATATATATATATATATATATATCAGTGGTATGGGACGCTGATACACACACACACACACACACACACACACATACTTCTACAACATATATCATCATAATGATATATGCAAATATACTTATTCATTATATATGTGTGGGCCTATATGGTCGATGCTCGGGGCCTATGTGCTCGATGTGAGGGACCTATATGGTCGATGTGTGGGCCTATATGGTTGATGAGAGGGGCCTATGTGCTCGATGTGAGGGGCCTATATGGTCGATGTGTGGGCCTATATGGTCGATGAGAGGGGCCTATGTGCTCGATGTGAGGGGCCTATATGGTCGATATGTGAGGGGCCTATGTGCTCGGGGCCTATGTGCTCGATATTGGATATTGGATACATGAGATTTACTGGATATTGGGATATTGAGATATATATTTTGTGTCGATGCTTGACACTGATTTTCTGATGATTTCATTGATGATACTTGAATGTTTATTCAAAAATCTCACTATATTAAGAAAACAGTTTTCTCATTCATGATGTCTTCTGTTTTCATTTTACCGCATTCATACCTCATATTTACGATACTTTGCTACCTAAGGCACTGACACGAGCATAGGATTACACATATGTTTAGATGTTTATCCTTACTTTTTATTACGCTTCAGACTTTATCATATTGAGGATATATATATTACTGATCGTTTGACCTAGGATTTAGTCATATATACGATTTCTGCCATGTGATGTTTTCTACTCACGAGTTGGAAACTCACCCCCGTTGTGCCACAGTTCTTGCAGGTTTTGCCATACAGGTTTCATTGCGGTTTCTGGCAGACTGCTTCCTTTCTTGGTGATTGCTTTGGTAGGTGGGTTCACTTGCATCATGACCACCATTCTACTTATTTATTTTCAGTTGTATCTAGTAAAATTCCATCAACCAGACTTGTATTTATTTCAAACTTAGAAAACCATTTGTATATTATTTCGACCTTAGAGTCGCGCGTTGTAGTATTATGGTTTTCTTGATGACTTTGAGTTTCCTTTTGAGTTTTGATCCTCGCCCTTCGGCGTTGTATATTATATTGCTTGCATGGTTTTGACCGTCGATTGATGAAGAGCTAGCTCCCGCTTGGGGATGCCTTTTATCATTGATGTATATATTATTCATGTTGTACCCCGTTCGGGGCCAGTTTTTGAAAAGG
Organism: Agapanthus africanus; assembly: GCA_030015575.1. Classification (NCBI taxonomy): domain Eukaryota; kingdom Viridiplantae; phylum Streptophyta; class Magnoliopsida; order Asparagales; family Amaryllidaceae; genus Agapanthus; species Agapanthus africanus. The sequence goes on from CM057339.1 coordinate 563,361,544, forward strand.
AAACTCTGCCGAAATTTTCAGAAAAGACTTGGCATTTTAAAAACGCATAATTCGGCTTATGCTATTAAAACCACTTGTTTTAAAACATGTTTTCTTCACTTCCTGCTTTAAAAATGGTTTTAGATTTCTGGGCTTTTGCTTACTTGAATTAGATTGGGTCCTATAGACTTCATATAATTCAAGGGCCAGTCACGTGCTATTTCGGGTCGTGATAGTGCCACAGTGTTTTGCAGGTCCGACCCGTCAGCACAGTAGCGGCGGGCGCACCTCCTCTTTTGCTCCTTTTGCTTTCACTCACAGCATTGTTCGTAGGTAGGTTGCAGGGTTATTTTGTTTCCACCTTGTATCAGTATTGTATCTAGTGTACTCCATCTACCGTATCTACCACTGGTATTATTGTATTTGTGGCCTAGAGACGAGACAGTGAGATTTGTGTACATATATGTTTTTTCTCTGGGGTCGAGCTCACTTAAGCCGACATGATCCTTTATTACTTTATGCCTTTATATGCTTATTTAGCACAGTGATGATATTTATTGCGCGTAATTGTGACTCTGCCTTTGGCGAAGAGCTAGCTCCCGCTTGGGGATGCCTTATTTCATGTTTTACATATATTCTTGTTTTGTACCCGTTTGGGGCTAATATTTACAAAGTAGACTCTGGCGAAATTTTCGGAAAAATGGATGTTGCTTTTAAAAAACTTGATGCGACTTATTTGGTTAAAAATCGCTTTCTATAAATTGGTTCTCCTTCACTTTACTGCATAATTTGGTTTTGATTTCTGGGTTTTGGCTTACTTAGATTACGTACGCCTCTATAAGTTTTCATAATTTAAGTGCCGGTCACGCTCCGTACTTTTCGGGTCATGACAAAGTTGGTATCAGAGCGTTAGGTTTTGCCTTTCTGAGTGTAGGATGCCCCTTGGTAGATGGAGAAGGTAACTTAAGCAGAGTGACGTAGCGTGTGTATGTTCCGCGGCATACTTACGATATGGTACTCTGCCTAAGTGACCTTAGGATATAATTGCTTGTAATTCCTTCTTCGATTCCTTATATCTCATGATTCTATTTCACTATTCTTACTATCCTGTTTCCTGTACCAGCCATTATGCCGCCGAAGACTACGAGGGCTCAGAGAACGGCCGCGAGAGCCGAGGTCAGAGTTGGCTAGTCTGAGACGAGGACTGACCAGGATGGTACGCTCGTTGTACATGGGCAGATTGATCCACCTTTGATAAATCGTATCACTAGGCTAGAGGCAGATGTGCATGATTTGCGCCAGATGACGGGATCGTTGGTTGAGGCCAGTCAAGCGCAGCGACAGGAGGTTGCCCCATGTTACCCAGTTATTCCTCGCTATCAGCACACAGCATTGTGTTACGTATACAGCAGCAGTGGACGCAGCCCTACTAGATAAGGAACGTCTTCACAAGACGTCGGTCGTTCCGGGACCGAGGAGGGCTCGTACTGGTGTATCAGCCCAGAGGCAGATGTTCGGACGCCGCGGCAGATTTTTTTCAGATCGCGGGAGTAGCAGGAGCTTGGGACGAGGTCAGTTGTTTCGCCCTTATTCCCCGGTGGGTCAGCAGCCATCGTCTGGATGTTTCCGGTTCGGGAATTTCCATCACCTTGTTAGGAATTGTACCGTGGTATGCCAGAGAAAGACAGTCGTACCATATTTTACCTTACCACCTTCACCTCAGGGAGCGTTGCCTCTTGCGCCTGTTATTGATCCACGTCATACTTATGTTCAGAGAGGTCGTGGTCGCGGAGGGTTTGGTCAGAGAGGACAGGGTGGCAGAGGAGGAGGACAGCCAGTTTCAGGTAGTGGTCAGGCACGAGCATTTTCTTCGAATCATCAGGACGCGCAGGCGTCCAATGCAGAGTTTTCAGGTACTTTTTCCGTATGTTCTTTTGATGCACACGTTTTGTTTAATCCGGGATCTATGCACCCGTATGTTTCTACACACTTTGTGCCGAAGTTGGGCCAAGAGTTGTGTTTGCTAGATCTGATGCTTGTCGTGACTACTCCTTTTGGCGAGTTACATGTTGCATGACACGTGTTTCGGTCGTGTGCCAATCAGATAGGAGATAGAGATTCGTCCGTCGATTTGATCATTCTAGTTATGTTGGCTTTGACGTTCTCCTGGGAAATGACTGGTAAGCTACGTGCTATGCGCCTGTGGACTGCCGCGAGATGATAGTCGGGTTTTGTTTTCCCGGCGAGTCAGTTCTTGTTGTGCAGGGGGACCGTGGTGCCGCCCCTTACAGTTTGATTTCAGCCTTTTGCACTAGTCGGCTTTCGAGGAGAGGATGTTGGGGATTCTTAGCTTACATTCATGATACCAGAGCCATAGTAGATTCGTTGGACCAGGTTCCTATCGTGCGAGAGTTTCCCGACGTTGTTCCCAATAAGCCGGCATAGCTTAGGGAGCTTAAGGATCAGCTGCAAGAGTTGCATGATAGGGGACTTGTACATCCAAGTGTTTCTCCTTGGGGAGCTCCTATTCTGCTCGTCAAGAAGAAGGACGGCAGTATGAGGTTGTACATTGATTATCATCAATTGAACCGAATTACTGTGCGGAATAGGTATCCTTTACCTCGCCTTGACGATTTGTTTGATCAGCTCCAGGGTGCGGGAAATTTTTCTAAGTTTTATTTGGATCAGGTTATCATCAGTTGCGGGTTCGGAATGATAACGTTCCGAAGACTGCTTTTCGTACGCGCTTCGGGCGTTAAGAATTTTTGGTGGTGTCGTTTGGACTCACCAATGCCCCAGCAGCGTTCATGGACTTGATAAACCGGATTTTCAGGACGTTCCTCGACCAGTTTATTATTGTGGTATAGATGACATACTGGTTTATTCCAAGAGTCGAGAGGAACATGAGCAGCACTTGAGGATTGCTTTGCAGACATTGAGAGAGCACCAGTAGTTTGCTAAAATCTCAAAGTGTTCCTTCTGGCTTGATAGTGTTGACTTCCTAGGTTATGTGGTTACGGGAGACGGTATTTGTATGGACCCGAGGAAGATCGAGGCCGTACAGCTTTGGCCCAGACCTGTATCAGTGGCAGAGGTCCGCAGCTTTTGGAGCTTAGCCGGTTAATACCGCCATTTCATGCAGGAATTCTCGAGTATCGCTGCACCGCTGACCGGACTGACCAGGAAGGGGGTTCCTTCTCTTTTGACTGAGGCATGCGAGCTGAGTTTTCATGCAGTTGAAGACTCGGTTGACGACTGCACCAGTTCTATCTTTGCATTATGGATCGGGTGGCTTTGTCGTAGTACGGTGTTTTTCATCACCCCATTGAGATGGAAATACGCGCGCGCTTGTCAGGCATAGTACAGATTCCCCCTGCCTGGGGTAGGCCGGGGTTTATTGATTGTGGGGATCCGAATCGCCGGCAGCCGCGGACTAAGCTACCGTTAATTACCCCTCGCCTTTGGGGCGAGGGAACCTCCGATAAACGGGTTTAAACCGGTCATGCAAACTCAATGTGTGGTGTGCGTGTGTTGTGTTTTGAAAAGGGGTTTTGGATATATCGGGAGCCACGCAAAGTTTTTACGGGGGTCCCGCTACCCGGATAGCGGGCTGGGGGTCAAGAGGGCTAGCAGCCCCCTTGCGGGGTGCGGGGCAGCGTCCCGTTAGAAATTTTTTTCTAACCGGGACAGTGTCATGGAGTATGTGTGTGTGTAAATATGTATGCATATGTACATATATATATATATATATGTATGTATGTATACATGTTTATATATATAAAAGAAAGAGGGGGAAAAAACATCCAAAGGATGCGTGGGGGCAGCACCTTGGGCGCTGTGCGCCTAGGTGCTGTGCGCTCAGGCGCTAGAGTGCCATGTGGGCGCTATGCGTTCAGGCGCTAGAGGGCCACATGTCGACACATGGGCGCTCTGCGCTTGAGCGCTGGGCGCTTGAGCGCAAGTGCGCCACGTGTCGGCACGGGGGCGATTTGCGCTTGAGCGCAAGCGCGCCACGTGTCGGCACCTGGGCGACTTGCACTGGAGCACAAGCGCGCCACGTGTCGGCATGGGGGCGACTTGCGCTCGAGCGCTTGCGCTTGAGTGCAAGCGCGCCACATGTCGGCACCGGGGCGACTTGCGCTGGAGCGCTTGCGCTGGAGCACAAGCGCACCACGTGTCTCGAGCGCAAGTGCGCCACGTGTCGGCACGCGGGCGCTCTGCGCTTGAGCGCCGGCGAGAAAAAGAGGCTTTTAGCCTAAAAAAGATTTCTCGAAAGAGAAATCAGAGAGGAGTTGGACTCCTGAGTGTGTTTTTGGGGTTAATGGAAGGGGTTCTTCCTCCTCCTCTATAAGCTGGATCTTGAAGATCAAGAGATGTGAGATCTAAAAATCTCACCTTTTTGAGATCTGATGACAGATCCAAGTTCTCCTTTGTGGGTTTCGTTGTGAAAAACTATTTTGTTTTTGAAAAGAAAGAGTAAAACTCTTGATTTAATTCAAAAGAAAGAAGAAGGTTTGAGACCTTCAGAAAAGGGAAAGAGATACAAACCCTAGGTTTTTTGTGAGAATGAAAAGTGTATGTTTATTCATCATCATGTTGCCTTTTATAGGCTTACATATTTACATATAGCCCCTTGGGCTTTACAAAATGGCATTTTGCCCATCCCATGGCTCATGTGCCATTTCATTTTTGTACATAGGCCATGGGCTTACAAAATATTGGCTTTATGCCCATTTTGTTTACATTCATGCATAAACAATTACATAAAAATTATTTATTACATGATTTTGTTGTTGGCATGGGGAGGCTGGCTGCGGGCTTGACCTGGGCATGGACCCGCTTGACCTGGGCTTGGGCCCACCTGGCTTGGGGTTGACTTTGATTTTGACTTGGTCAACCGGTGTGTAAATTTTTACCCCAACAAATTGCCCCACATCAATAAATGCACATAGCATATGTGGGTTGTGTGCATGAAATTGATGGATCTTCTTTTGCATGGAGGCGACTTTCTTTGGTTCCCACATTTTGGGATGCACTGCACTTTTTACGACATGGACGGTCGGCGCTTGACGCGTCTCCGAGATAGAATGTCCGTGGTAGACATTTCCCTAGCCCGGAGTGATTTCGTTGACGTGCCCCCGGCATGGAGTGTCGCTGGTAGACGTTTCCCCGAGGCGAAGTATCGGCTGGTTGACGTGTCCCCGAGACGGAGTGTCTGCTTGACGTTTCCCCGAGACGGAGTGTCGTTGGTCGACGTGTCCCCGGCGCGGAGTATCTGCTGGTTGACGTATCCCCGAGATGGAGTGTCGCTTGTTGACGTGTCCCCGGCACGGAGTTTTGCTGATTGACTTTTCCCCGGCGCGGAGTGTCGGGTTGACTTTTCCCCGTCACGGAGTGTCGCTGATTGACTTTTCCCCGGCGCGGTGTGTCGCGGGTTGACTTTTCGCCGGCACGGAGTGTCGCTGATCGACTTTTCCCCGGCGCGGAGTGTCGGGTTGACTTTTCCTCGGCACGGAGTGTCGCTGATCGACTTTTCCCCGACGCGGAGTGTCGTTGTTGGACGTTTCCCTGATGCAGAGTGTCGGTGTTGGACGTTTCCCTGATGCAGAGTGTCGCGGGTTGACGTGTCCCCGGCACGGAGTGTCGCTGATCGACTTTTCCCCGGTGTGGAGTGTCAGGTTGACTTTTCCCCGGCACGGAGTGTCGCTGATCGACTTTTCCCCGGCGCGGAGTGTCGGGTTGACTTTTCCCCATCATGGAGTGTCGCTGATCGACTTTTCTCCGGCGTGGAGTGTCGGGTCGACTTTTCCCCGGCACGGAGTGTCGCTGATCGACTTTTCCCCGGCGCGGAGTGTCGCGGGTTGACTTTTCCACGGCACGGAGTGTCGCTGATCGACTTTTCCCCGGCACGGAGTGTCGCTGATCGACTTTTCCCCGGCGCGGAGTGGCGGGTTGACTTTTCCCCGTCATGGAGTATCGCTGATCGACTTTTCCCCGGCGCGGAGTGTCGCGGGTTGACTTTTCCCCGGCACAGAGTGTCGCTGATCGACTTTTCCCCGGCGCGGAGTGTCGGGTTGACTTTTCCCCGGCACGGAGTGTCGCTGATCGACTTTTCCCCGATGCGGAGTGTCGTTGTTGGACGTTTCCCTGATGCAGAGTGTCGGTGTTGGACGTTTCACTGATGCAGAGTGTCGCTGGTTGACGTGTCCCCGGCACGGAGTGTCGCTGATCGACTTTTCCCCAGCGCGGAGTGTCGGTTTGACTTTTCCCCGGCACGGAGTGTCGCTGATCGACTTTTCCCCGGCGCGGAGGTTGACTTTTCCCCATCACGGAGTGTCGCTGATCGACTTTTCTCCGGCGCGGAGTGTCGGGTTGACTTTTCCCCGGCACGGAGTGTCGCTGATCGACTTTTCCCCGGCGCGGTGTGTCGCGGGTTGACTTTTCCCCGGCACGGAGTGTCGCTGATCGACTTTTCACCGGCACGGAGTGTCGCTCATCGACTTTTCCCCGGCACGGAGTGTCGGGTTGACTTTTCCCCGGCACGGAGTATCGCTGATCGACTTTTCCCCGGCGCGGAGTGTCGCGGGTTGACTTTTCCCCGGCACAGAGTGTCGCTGATCGACTTTTCCCCGGCGCGGAGTGTCGGGTTGACTTTTCCCCGTCACGGAGTGTCGCTGATCGACTTTTTCCCGGCACGGAGTGTCGTTGTTGGACGTTTCCCTGATGCAGAGTGTCGGAGTTGGACGTTTTCCTGATGCAGAGTGTCGCTGATTGACGTGTCCCCGGCACGGAGTGTCGCTGATTGAATTTTTCCCGGCGCGGAGTGTCGTTGTTGGACGTTTCCCTGATGCAGAGTGTTGGTGTTGGACGTTTCCATGATGTAGAGTGTCGCTGGTTAACGTGTCCCAGGCACGGAGTGTCTGTGTTGGACGTTTCCCCGGTACGGAGTATCTGTATTGGACGTTTCCCCAGTACGGAGTATCTGTATTGGACGTTTCCCCGATGCGGAGTGTCGCTGATTGACTTTTCCCCGAGGTGGAGTGTCTGTGTTAGACGTTTCCCTGATGCGGAGTGTCTGTGTTGAACGTTTCCCCGATGCAGAGTGTCGCTTGTTGACGTGTCCCCGGCACGGAGTGTCTGCTGTTGGACGTTTCCCCAGTACGGAGTGTCTGTGTTGGACGTTTCCCCAATGCGGAGTGTCGCTGGTTGACGTTTCCCCGAGACGGAGTGTCTGTATTGGACGTTTCCCCGATGCAGAGTGTCTCTGGTTGACGTTTCCCCAAGACGGAGTGTCTGCTGTTGGACGTTTCCCCGAGACGAAGTGTCGCTGGTTTGACGCAGAGGTCGATGTTGGAATTGGTTGGTTTGATTTGTTTGATTTGAGATGACATCAGCATCGCTATACTGGAATATGGTACCAGGAGCGAATCATCATCTGTTTTTGAGAGGATTTGGGGATTGGTTTTCTGTCGGCATCTGCATTGCTGCACTGGAATAATGCTAGGAGCAACTCATCACTTGCCCCGGGAAGATTTGGATTTTTTTTTTTCGTTTGGCATCTGCATTGTTGCACTGGAATAATGCCAGGAGCAACGCATCATGTGCCCCGAGAGGATTTGGATTTGTTTTTTTATTCGTTTGGCATCTGCATTGCTGCACTAGAATAATGTTAGGAGCAACTCATCATGTGCCCCGAGAGGATTTGGATTTGGTTTGTTTGGCATCTGCATTGCTGCACTGGAATAATGCCAGGAGCAACTCATCATGTGCCCCGAGAGGATTTGGATTTGGTTTGTTTGGCATCTGAATTGCTGCACTGGAATAATGCCAGGAGCAACTCATCTTGTGCCCCGAGAGGATTTGGGAATTGGTGGCTTAGGAGACAGGTTTAGATCCCTGTCACCTAAGGCTTTTCCATTTTGTGAACCGTAAGGGTCTCACAAATCATTTTCTCCCTACCGGTCATAAGGATCCCGTAGGTGTATTTTCTCCTTAGGAGTCGTGGGGACTCCTAAGTGTGTTGCTCCTTTGTGAGTCGTAGGGATCTCACGCGGGAATTTTCTCCACACAAAGTCGAGAGGACTTTGCGAGTGCATTTCTTTTCTTCTCTTTTTTTTACGAGTTTGCGCCCTTTCGGGTTTTCACAAACTCGCCGGCAGTCCTGCTGTTTTTACTCACGGAGCCCTTTCGGGTTTTCATTCGTGCACATTTTTCTTGTGGACATACCGTTCTTTTTTTTTCTCTTTTTTTTTTTGGAGAGATCGGGATTGATTTACGCCCGTGGACTGTATACGGTTTTGCAGGATGTATGATCCAGACCGTGGGGCCGGAAAAATTTCAGTACTTTGTTGGCGTCTGCATCGCTGCACTGGAATGTGGTACCAGGAGCGACTCATCATTCGCCGTTGGGGTATGGGATTTGGAATTTGGTTGGCGTCTGCATCGCTGCACTGGAATATGGTACCAGGAGCGACTCATCATTCGCCATTTGGGGGTTGGGGAGCGATGGCTTAGGAGACAGGTTTAGATCCCTACCACCTAAGACTTTTCAATTTTATGGGCCGTGAGGGTCCCATAAAAGCATTTTCTCCCTACGAGTCAGAAGGATCCCGCAGGTGTATTTCTCCTTAGGAGTCGTGAGGACTCCCAAGTGTGTTTTTCCTTTGTGAGTCGTAAGGATCCCACAAAGGTTTGTTCTCCTCATATATCGTGCGGACACATGAGTGGGTCTTCCCAATGGAGCATAATTCCAAGGGTGGAGACCAGCCGCGTAACTGGTGATTGCGGTGGGGCATGGGTATGCTGAGAATTATTTGAGCCCGTGGATTGTATACGGTAGTAAACTTGGGAACCAACCGTAGGGCCGGTAGAATTTTGAAAAATTTGATTTTGGTTGGCGTCTGCATCGCTACACTGGAATATGTTACCAGGAGCGACTCATCATTCGCCGTTTTTTGTTTTACCACGATTGCTCTATCATTTCAGCTTTTCTTATCGCGCAGACCGCGATTGCCCTATCATTTCGGCTTTTATTCGTGGTTTCCCCATCATTTCGGCTTTTTTTTAATCTTTATTTTTACTCGCTGATTTTTATTGCGAGTTGCCCTATCATTTCGGATTTTCGTTATTTTTCTTTTATTTACACATTTTTTGTTTATTTACATATATATATTTTTTACATTCCCAGTTTAACGACTTAGAGGTCGACTGTTCCCACTTTAATGACGTGGTGGTCGATTGTTCCCAGAGAAAGGCGGGTGTTTAAGAGAGTCAGGTCCCTGAAGGGCTTCGGTCCCCGTGTGTATGAAATTGGCGGTTGCGGCTTGATTGTTTGTTAACACGCTAGGGGACAATGATATTTCTCCCGCCCTGTATTGTTTCTCGACCCAATCCTTGAAGATGCAACAGTCTTCAATAGTGTGCCCCAGCACTCGGTGGTATGGGCAAAAGTTGGGATGATCAGTCTTGTTCGCTTCACTTAGCCTTTTCTGTTCTGATAGCCGTAGGCCATTCTTCAGAGCATCTTTAAAAATTTTGTGGACCTTGTCCCTTCGAAATGAGTAGACCTTATTTCTTCTTTCCTCCAAAGTTGGCTCTCGAGACTGGTCATTTTTTGCTCCGCCCGTTCTCTGCTTATTTGGAGAATCGGTGATGTTAGAACTTCCGCCTTTTCGGTTGTCGTCCCTCCAAGGTTTCGGTCTGTTTGTGAACTGAAGATCCTGAGCGGACTCGGGCTTTGAGCGTTCCAACGTTTGGACCTTTTTGGTCAGCTCTTGGAATGTTTTAAGGCCCGCGGTGCATAGAAATGGGGCCATCCAATTGTTGAGATTTCCGACGAGGAGACTGACAGATTGGTCCTGCTCTATCGGCGGTTCGCATTTGACGGAGAGATTGCGCCATCGGGTTATAAAATCCGTGCTGCTTTCATCACTCTTGGGCTTAGTCCTTACGATCTCGGCAATGGTAATCTTATCGCTGAAGCTCATGAACCTCTGCCGAAACAGAGACTCCATTTGGATAAAAGTTGTGACGGAGCCATCCGGTATGCTCGCGTACCAGTCGAAAGCAACATCGGTCAAGCTTTTAACGAACTGGCGGAGGAGAAGCGCATCGTTACCTCTAGTATCCCCGCATGAGGCTTTAAAGTGGGCGATGTGTTGAATCGCATTTCCCATCCCATCAAATCTTCCGAATTTAGGGATGACATAGCCGCTAGGAAATTCTACCAGATCATATTGAGCAGGATATGGTCTCCCGCTACTGCTAACATCTTTTTGTGCTTCAGCTTCGGCTACCAGTGTTTTGACTTTGCTGGCAACCAAATCCATGATTTGATCTTGAGTTAGCGGGCTACTGTCATCGGTAGCCAAGACATTTCTCGAGATAGGATGCGACTGATTTTCATGCGGTTCGCCCACTTTCGGATTTGAGGGAATATGCATCGGCTGCGTTGGGACACCGTTTCCCGGTTCAGGAGCAGAGCCCTGCGCTTGATTGGGCGGCTGAGAGGAATGTCGGTCCGTGAGCTGCAAGACGAGGTTCGTCAAGTCGTCGATATTTGAGTAGAGCTTGGCCATCTCCTTGTCTTTGCTTCTGAGCTCTTGTAGAAGTTGCTGCTCTGTGGTCTTACGACGGAAAGTTGGCTCATCTTCGCTTTCCGAGCCTGACTCCTCATGAATTGAGGGCTCTCTCTGCCTATCAGCCTCATCGAGAGGGTTTTCATCATCCAGCGGAGGCGGCTGTTCTTGGGAAGTGGCAACCACATTCAAGCCAGATTGGATTTGAGATGTGGTGGCCCTGTCCTTGCTCTTGCTGCGCGTGCCCACCATGTAGACAGTGTGGATAACACATTCAACTATCCCCTCATCTTTGGTGGGGTAACCCTGTTCTTCGAACCTTATGAGGTTTAGCCTGGCAGGAGCCCTAGCCCTTTTGTTGGCTTTATATCTGAGCCTTTTCTCCCTCAGCTTCTCAATTTTGATGGTTTGGCGGGCATCCTCTACCCGGGAAGCCATTGTGAGTTGATTAGAGGGGAGCTTAGAGAAGACACCCGATCGAGCAGTGGTCAAGGGCACCGCTGGAGCTTGCTCGGGACGCGTTGTAGCTTTGTTGGTGTTGATGGCCTCGCCACCAGCTGGGGCCAAGGAAAGTCGTTCAGACACCGACTTGCGTTTGGGTTGGGGCGTCCTTGAGATCACCATATTTGGTCTCTTTCCTTTCGAGACCGGTCTGTCTGCCACAGGGGCTTGAGGAGATGGGATGGCGCCAACTGGCATGAACATGATAGAGCCGAATGGTAGCAGCGGCTCCTCCTATTGTCGCCCGAGACTTGCCGGAAGGACCGTCCTAGAGTCTATCCTCATCGTGTAGGAGACGGGAGCTGAGTTCATCATCGAAGACATCGTCGGAAGGTGATTGCTTGAAAATCTGCATGAAAAAGCATTATTTTTAGTATAAATACAGGTATGTATATTGATTGAGTTCGCATGAACGTTTAACCCGAAATATGGGAGGAGAGATTGGTCCCACCGGGCGTGCCAGAATCTGTAGGGTGTTTTTCGTCACCCCATTGAGATGGGAATACGCACGCGCTTGTCAGGCGTACTACAGATTCCCTCTGCCTGGGATAGGCCGGGGTTTATTGATTGTGGGGATCCGAATCTCCGGCAGTCGCGGACTAAGCTACCATTAATTACCCCTCGCCTTTGGGGCGAGGGAACCTCCGATTAACGGGTTTAAACTGGTCATGCGAACTCAATGTGCGGTGTGCGTGTGTTGTGTTTTGAAAAGGGGTTTTGGATATATGGGGAGCCACGCAAAGTTTTTATGGGGGTCCCGCTACCCGGATAGCGGGCTAGGAGTCAAGGGGGCTAGCAGCCCCCTTGCGGGGTGCGGGCAGCGCTCCGTTAGAAATTTTTTTCTAACAGGGACAGTGTCGTGGAGTATGTGTGTGTGTAAATATGTATGCATATGTACATATATATATATATGTATGTATACATATATATATATATATATAAAAGAAAGAAGTGGAAAAGACATCCAAAGGATGCGTAGGGGCAGCACCTTGGGCGTGTGCGCCTAGATGCTGTGCGCTCAGGCGCTAGAGTGCCACGTGTCGGCACATGGGCGCTCTGCGCTTGAGCACTGGGCGCTTGAGCGCAAGTGTGCCACGTGTCGGCACGAGGGCGATTTCCGCTTGAGCGCAAGCGCGCCACGTGTCGACACGGGGGCGACTTGAGCTCGAGCGCTTGCGCTGGAGCACAAGCGCGCCACGTGTCGGCACCGGGGCGACTTGCGCTGGAGCGCTTGCGCTGGAGCGCAAGCGCTCCACGTGTCATCATGGGGGCGACTTGCGCTCGAGCGCTTGCGCTTGAGTTCAAGCGCGCCACGTGTCTCGAGCGCAAGCGCGCCACGTGTTGGCACGCGGGCGCTCTGCGCTTGAGCGCCGGCGAGAAAAGGAGGCTTTTAGCCTAAAAGAGATTTCTCGAAAGATAAATCAGAGAGGAGTTGGACTCCTGAGTGTGTTTTTAGGGTTAATGGATCGGGTTCTTCTTCTTCCTCCTCTGTTAGCTGGATCTTGAAGATCAAGAGATGTGAGATCTAAAAATTTCTCCTTTTTAAGATCTGATGACAGATCCAAGTTCCCCTTTGTGGGTTTCGTGGTGAAAAACTATTTTGTTTTTGAAAAGGAAGAGTAAAACTCTTGATTTAATTCAAAAGAAAGAAGAAGGTTTGAGACCTGCAGAAAAGGGAAAGAGATACAAACCCTAGGTTTTTTTTTGTGAGAATGAAAAGTGTATGTTTATTCATCATCATGTTGCCTTTTATAGGCTTACATATTTACATATAGCCCTTGGGCTTTACAAAATGGCATTTTGCCCATTCCATGGCTCATGTGCCATTTCATTTTTGTACATAAGCCATGGGCTTACAAAATATTGGCTTTATGCCTATTTTGTTTACATTCATGCATAAACAATTACATAAAAATTATTTATTACATGATTTTGTTGTTGGCATAGGGAGGCTGGCTGCAGGCTTGACTTGGGCATGGGCCCGCTTGACCTGGGTTTGGGCCTACCTGGCTTGGGGTTGACTTTGATTTTGACTTGGTCAACCGGGGTGTAAATTTTTATCCCAACAGTCGTTTACGGTGATGTTTCGCGAGTAGGGCTCGATTGTGTATTGATGCAGCATGATAGAGTTATCGCTTATGCTTCCCGACAGTTGAAGGAGCACGAGCAGAATTTTCCCACTCATGATCTTGAGATGGCCGCGGTGGTCTTGCGCTTAAGATTTGGAGACACTGCTTTACGGGGAGTCGTGTCAGATTTTCACAGACCACCAGAGCTTAAGGTACATCTTCCTGCAGCGGGATCTGATTTTGAGACAGCGTCGTTGGATGGAGCTTGTGAAGAATTATGATTGTGGGATCCTTTATCACCCGGGCAAGGCGAATGTGGTAGCTGATGCTCTGAGTCGTAGGCCCGGGGGTAGCTTGTCCCAATTAAGCGCAGTTCAGAAACAGTCTTTTGCAGATTGGCAGTTCTCGTGCGACATCTGAGTACAGTTTAAGTTCATCCCCACCAGGGACAGCTTGCTCATGTCCGCGCCCGTCCCCTTCTACTTAATTGTATTCATGAGGTATAACCCGCCGATGCCCGTTTGTCTGTGATTCTTGAGCATGTTTGGCAGGGTATAGATTCGGAGTTCTTGATTGATGACCAGGGTATGCTACGTTTCAGGACTCATTTATGTGTACATGATACCGATGAGTAAAGACGCGAGATCCTGGAGAAGGAACATTAGTCAGCTTTTTGTGTTCATCCAGGTTCCACCAAGATGTATCATGATTTGGGAGACGTTTACTGGTGGGAAGGGATGAAGTGAGACGTCACAGACTTCGTATCGAGTTGCTTAACTTGTCAGCAAGTCAAGGCTGAGCACCAGAGGCCAGCGGGAGAGTTACAGCCTTTGCCTATTCCGGAGTGGAAATGGTAGCAGATTTCTATGGACTTCATTATGGGTCTACACAGGACCTGTCGAGGGTATGACTCTATTTGGGTGATCGTGGATCGATTGATGAAAGCGGCTCACTTTCTGCCATTGAAGACCACTTTTAGATTTGCTCATTATGCCCAGATATACATTGATGAGATTGTGCGATTGCATGGCATCCTGGCTTGTATTGTGTCCGACCGAGGCACCCAGTTGACCATCCGACTATGGCAGAGACTTCAGGATGCTTTGGGCACCCAATTGAGTTTCAGCACAACATTCCATCCGCAGACCGACGGCTAGTCAGAGAGGGCTATTCATACTCTTGAGGAGATGCTCCGAGCGTGCGTTTTAGATTTTGGTGGCAGCTGGGATCATCATTTTCCCTTGATAGAGTTCTCCTACAACAACAGCTTCCAGGAGACGATTCAGATGTCACCCTTTGAGGCGCTATATGGGAGGAGATGTCGATCGCCCGTATGTTGGACAGAGCTCAGCGAAAGCAGTATTTTCGGGTCGCAGATTATTGAGGAGATGACCACAAAGATCCAACTGATTCTTAATAGGATGAGAGCGGCCCAAAGCAGGCAGAGATCTTATGTGGACCGACGTCGGCGCAGACTTGAGTTTGCTGTAGGCGATCATGTTTTCTTGAGGGTCTCCCCAATGAAGGGCGTGATGAGATTTGGGAGGAAATGGAAGTTTAGCCCTAGATATGTGGGCCCCTTCGAGAACCTCGAGCGTGTTAGCGCAGTTGCTTATCGGTTGGCTCTTCCGCCCAGTTTTCCAGATGTTCACCACGTATTCCACGTATCGATGCTCCGCAAGTACCTTCATGACCCTTCTCATGCGATTCAGCACCCGACGATCCAGCTGGAGCACGACCTTTCTTTCACCGAGCAGCCGGTGGTCATTCTGGATCGGCAGGTGAAGAAATTGAGGTCAATGGTTATACCGTTCGTTAAGGTTCTTTGGCGTGGCCTAAGCAGCGAAGAGGTCACCTGAGAGACCGAGGACGAGATGAGGAAGAAATATCCCCATCTCTTCGAAGGTACGCGTATCTAGATTTTTTAATTCGGGGACCGAATTTCTTTCGGGGGGAGGATTGTAACGCCTTGAAAATTCGTTTAGGTAAACTTCGTGTTAATTAGAGATAATGAGTGTTTTCATAAAACCCTGTGATTAATTATTTTCCACATAGACTGGGATAAATTTTTTTTAATTATAAAATATGTAATTATATATATAATTGTGTTTTATTAATTAACATTCAAATTATTGTTCACATATTTATCTACTTTTCTTAACTATTATTTTCTAAGCTAAAATTTTAGTTTAGCATGCACAATCCAATAATTACCCTAGATTAATATTGTAACATGTCTTTCATTTTTATTTTACCTCATGGTTCAAAAATCACTTTAAAAATATATATATATAAGAAAATGCAAAATTAGAGAGGCATGGGGCATTAAAGAGGCATGGGGGGCTTGACTTTTGACACTCACACCCTCTTTCTCTCTCTCCCTCACTCCCTCCTTGCTCTCAGCAGCAGCCCCTCCTCTTCATCCTCTTCTTCTTCTTTCTTCATTCCAAGCCTCCATCTCCATAAAAAATCACTCAATGCATCACAAAATCTCATGTTAAACACTTCAAAACAATTTCTTGTTGGTTCTTGAAGCAAGTCTTAGCTTTAGGAGGCTAGGTCAGCACGTTTGAACCATCCTTAGACCAACTTGAGGTATAAAGCCAACCTTAATTTCCTTTTTGATTAAATTTTAGTTTTTTTAAGCTTAAGGTAGTGTTTTAGTGGTATTTAGTGCTAATTATGTGTTCTATGAGGAGATTAGGTTAAGATAAGGGTTTTATGGCTTAAGTAGCTTAATTAAGTGTTGTCAGTGTTAGATAATCCAAGTATTTTCACCAGTTTTCACTAAAACACCATATTGTTTTAAATTAGTGTTAATTAGAGTTTTAGTTATGAATTGTGTACGTTTTGGGATCTGCTTTTAAACCAGAGGTTTCAGACAAAAGTTGCAATTACTGGACTAAGATCACACACCCGAAGCACGAGACCCCTTTTCCCTTATGTGGCTGCAAATTATTGTGTTCTGGCCGCAAATTGTGGCCAGATTGGAGACCTGGGTGTTGGGGTTTGGTTGATGGGTGTCTGCTGTACATTTAAGGTCTTTGGTATATGCAACTTTTCCTAGTTCCACTCGTATCAAAATCTGGGACCATTTACCCTGTTTTTAATACTTTTAGACTTGCACGACACGTATGTTCTGAGTTTGGGTTCGGTATTTGCTGTGTATCACAGCCAGTCGGGGTGGTTTCAGACGTTAGCACACACTTATTGGTGCTTCGAGTGGACAGGCGTTTAGCTTGCAACGCTAGTTTTCTCGTTTGGCCTTGATATCGCATTTTGCAGGATATTAGCCTTATTTGTGTTGCTTTGTGTAATTCTAGGATCGGTCGTGGATACATTGGACGCGGCGCGGAAATGAAAGGTGGTGATTGGATCAGACTAGCGGTGGCGTTCCGGTGAATAGATGTACACATGTACAGGGAAATCGTTTGGATGGCGCAAGATGCCCGATAGTTTTAAGTTTGATTAGTAATTACACTTATATGCGTAGTTCCTAGTTAATCATCCCGTTGCATTGCATCATCTATCATATATATATATATATATATATATATATATATATATATATACTGTGATAGCACCTCCTAGGACACTCGCACCATTACCTTTGGTTTATGCTGCACGAGCACCATTACCTTTGATAATTGCTATGCCATGAACACTTTATAACTTGTTTAAATCCAAATCTTATCCCTTGCGCCAATTATGTTTAATAAACCTGCATTTGATATATTTAATTCATCAGGATGGATATGTAGGATTTCTAGTCACATGCACATACCTTATTGCTGTTAGTTATATGTATGCCCTAGAGGCCATTACTGTACATAGGATGTATATTGTAGTGGATACTGGGACATATATAGGGAGGACTTTCTTGCTCGACATGATAGTATCCTATCTGGTTGATCTTTATCTTAACGTGTATACTGATTGTCTCTCTGTTACATGTTGGTAAAGCCCTTAGGATGTGTACTTGACTACCTGGACTATGATGCGGATAATACTAGTGGGGACATGGTAGTCCATAAGTACATCCTTCAATGTCCCTAGTCGTGGGTGTATCGAGACGGGGCATCGATATACCGGAGTAGACTAGCGTGTACCTTCTCGACCCATACAGATGGGCGATGGATGATCCCATATCCATCGGTGTTTGACATCAGAGATGATATACGGGTGCTCAGTAGAGACTGGGTACACTGGACGGACTCGCCGAGAACTCCCAGATGGTATTATACCTTACGTCAGATGGCAGTTCTCTGGTGACACAGGTACAGAGTAGTCTGTTGACCCGAGATCGTCATAGAGTCTTGTGTGGTTCCCACTGTGCTTTGATTTCCATCTTACCACGTCCAAGAGGGCGTGCAAAACGGTGGTTTTTGGGTACAGTCCCGAGTCACATGGAGGCAATGAGCGATAGGAGGGGATTCGTCTCTCCCGGTATAGGGAGTTGATGTTGCGCTGTGTTCGATTGGCTATAACAGGAAATCCCTGGCCAGGGTTGCTGAGATATACTGGTAAGTGTTACTAGTAGTTTCTCGAATTGTTATAGACCTCATATCGACACGACTTATCGAGATATTGGGGTCTGACGTTTACCACCCCTAGGCGAGATATGCGACATATCAGACGACGAGACCGGACTGTACGGTAGTGTTACTGGTTGGATTCACTGGAGTGTGAGCGGGCTTGCTCGTCGATCTTCTGATCGCTCAATACCCGGGTGGCCGTTACGTTTAGCAGACCGCTTGCGGCTTGTGGGTGTTTGATATGATCATCACCTGCTGCCGGCGTATTGACGAGTCTTTAGAGTCCTACACAGAGGTTTCCTGGCTCAAGCGAAACGAAATAGGAGCGCATATGAGATATGTGCGGGACCGAGAATAATGCGTGTATGTGATACCGTATTCTATTCTCGCGATGAATGTATCGATTGGTTGTATGCGATATAACCTAGTTATCGAATCAAGTATTGATTCGATAAGCCGATACATTGAATACTAGTAGGTTGTGTGCGACATGACCGGATCATTGAATCAAGTGTTGATTTAATGATTTTATGCATAATTATATATTTGATATATTACTTTGCACTAACTAGTATTGGTTCACTTTAAATGGATTTTCTCACTTGGTTTGTGCACATTGTATATGTGATATACTTTTGTACATAAGTATGTATCATGTTTGATGATGCATAAGAACTAGGGTTTGTGTAAAGAATTAAACCTTGGTTACGTAAAGGGTTAGGGTTTTTATTTTGTTATTCATTCATTTATCTTTTTAATTGGATTAAAAAAGAAATGGATAAGAAAACAAAATGGTGGCTTTCTTTGTTTGCATCTTGAATCTTCATGAAGCTTTGACCAAAGTGACCACTTTGTCTTCATCTTTAACCCAAACCATTCATCTAACCTTAGTCAATTCTCTACACTTGACCATGGTTGATTATGATAAGTATTCTTTTATTTTCTATTTTCAAAACAACTTATCATAACATTTGTCTTCTTCTTCTTCTTCTAAACATGAAGAAGCTTGACTTCATCAATGGTGGATTGATGAAATGAGTGAGAAATCCAATTCTAAAGTCTACCCACTTCCTATTTCTTCATCCTCTACCTCTTGCCAAGTAGTAGAGTGTGTTTCCTTCACAAGTTTTCATGGCTTGGTGAAGGTGGAGCTTGATCTAGTGATGCTTCGACGTAGATCATCTTCGGCACGTCGTCAATGACCTAGCCCGTCCATTCTCCGATGAAGCCGACGCTAGAGCCCGGGGTTCGACTTGGACAGCGAGGAGACTTCATTGCGGAGCTATGGAGTTGGAGAAATGGATCTACAAAGGTTTTATGTTCGTTTACTTTTAGTTAAGATGTTTACTAGCTCGTTTAGTCTCCTAGACATCTAGCCAACGATCCGTAGTCTAGGGTTTCTCGGCACCGTAATTTTTGAAATTGGCATGGTTGATACCTTGTGAGACCTTCTTGGGGTGCCTAGGTACCCTACAGTGGTATCAGAGCCTAGCTAGAGCCTTAGGCGAAGTCTAGACGGAATTTGAAGTCCGAACGAACCGAAACCCCAAAATTTCCATGCTCTCTGGACTTTTTCTAAAAACTGGGATTTTTCCAGATTAAAAATGCTTAAAAAATTCAGCAGGGAATTATAAGAATTACGACGCAAAAATTGTTTCATGAACAGTAACAACCGCGGCGGAACCGCGGCAGAAGCCTGGCTTCTGCGGCGGTTCCGCTGCTAAATGATGACGTCATCCTCCACTGTTTGCACAGTAACTCTTATTATATTATGCTGGATTTTCTGGGAATTTTTAATATTTATTCAAGAGTTGAATTTTCTGGGGCTGTTTTGGGGATTCGGTATTTCGATCGGAGTATCAGATTTTGTCTGTGTGGCTTTCCGGATAAATTTTAGAATATGTTAAAAAGTTCGACCGGATATAAATACCCAATTTTTCCACTGTCGGGAAATTTCCAAGTGTTGGATTTTTCCGTAGTTTAAAGACGTTCTAAGTAGTGCAAGTAACTCGATGGACCCTCTAGAAGACAACAAACCTTAACTCGATTATGTGACCGTCTTGAACTGCCTTTTGAACCTTTGGGTTTGGGGCAGTACGGCGTGCCACTTGTGAGGCGTTGGCTTGACCCTTCTACGGCTGGACCGTTGGTACTGAGGCACGAACTGAATGATTTTAGACTTGTTTCATGTGCTGATCTGTATCGGGAAAACTTGGGTGTTCGATTGTTCGATCGGAAAGTTTGACATTTTCTATTTTTCCGGAATGGGATACAAGAATTGGAATTCACAAGAAGTTATGAGATAACTGAATGAATGTTATAAACATAGCAGTTTAGTCTCACTTGATCGGTTGCCACGGAATTTTGATGTGATCAAAAGTCCGTCGCAATCACGTAGCGTACGCGGATACTCTCCGGGTAAACTTAATAGACAGCTACACCCCATAGCCCCGACCAAGTGACTGTAGGAGAACCCCGTCGCCGAAAGCATCCGTTCGGGTGCTCACGGCAGCGGTGTTCTGCCTTGGTGCACTTTGTCGACGGTATCGGGGGTGCGACCATCTACTGAAGTTTGCGACGAGCATTCGATCAGGATGTCGGGAATCTTGTTGAATTACCCGACTTGATATTGAAAAGTGTTTTCGATAATGAGACTAAAATGCGGGGTTTATAATTGTTAGGCATGTGATGTCTAAGTAATTCATTTGATTAGGCATGCGATGTCTATGGAGATTGCGGATTCCAACTGTTGTAGTTTTACACTTTCTTTTCTGTGACCGTAAGTGTTATATGTGATATTGCCGGTTTCGTTGCTATATTTCAACGACAATTGGGATGCGCATATTTACTTACGTTGATGACATGTGATGTTATGTGTTGCTGGATATGTTATATTGGATCGTCGTGTTTGAATAGCCGGGGGTTTTTATGTGAGATGAGTGTTTTTCATTTTCATTCATATAAAAACTTGTATGTAATATTCTTTTATTGGGGCACTTCCAGGTTGCGCAAGATGTCATCGTTTGTATATTATTTACTTTTCCGCACTAGGATAGAGCCAAGGAGGAGGGCACAAGTAACCGGGTTCTGGAGTCCAGTGGCAGACCAACTCGAGGAGTCGAGTCTGGGTCTCCTAACTCCAGAATTGGTAGGGTTGCTTGCCGCTCTCGTAGGGGTCTAGGGGTGTGGGTTTGGCTATTCATCACGACCGTGGAATCCGTGTTTTATACTGGCTCGTATTGAAAACACGGACGTCCTAGTATATCTAATTTTTCATATGATTCTTCTGCTGCGATATCTGTGATGTGATCATGTGATGTTCTGTGAGAGATACAGTATATAGTATATATGATATATTATATAGACTTTACTTATGTTTTACACCCGTGCTAGCCCTGCCCCGCTCTGCCGTTAGTTACCTAACCTAACGGTGCACGAGGGGACATCGAGGCGAATGCGGATGGCATAAGTGTACGTCGTATTTATCTGTGATGTTTAGGTACTTAAATGATGGGACTTCATTAATGTGATTAATGAAATAAAAAGAAACCTAAGATGTTGTAGAATCGAATTTCAAAATAAAACAGGTAGCTACAGTTCTTGCTTTGCACAGCGGTATATATGATATATCCTGCACCTTATTCGATAAGGAAAGGACCGAGATCCCTTCACCGGGAGTGACTCCTTTAGCAATAACTGGCAGATGCTACACCCTCGGTTTGTCTTTTGATTGCTTTTAAGAGTTTTTGCTTTGCACAGTGATATATATGATATATCCCGCACCTCATTCGACGAGGAAAGGACCGACGATCCCTTCACCGGGAGTGACTCCTTTAGCAAAACTAGAAAAGCCTCAAAAGCACTGCATTTTTAAAATCATTCGATCCTACAACGATATCAAGTTCATTACGCAATAGGTTTTCAGAAAAACCTGTCGTAGCCCTCCGTCATTTCAGATAAGTCCTATTTAGTATTCGTGCTACGTTTGTTGACCTCCATCAAGGCGTAGTGTGCGGTAGCTAACTAGTATTTATCTGCTTATGCATATGATGTAGATTGGATTAGGGTAGTCTTGCGGCCTTGTTGACCTCCGTCAAGGGTCGTGCGGGTGGGTTTAATTCGATCAAGAAATGACGGGTTGAACTTGACTAGTAGCCTATGGTTTGTTGACCTCCGTCAAGGTCATAGGGTGCTGGGGGCAAAATATTATCGGGAATTTCAAATGTTGAAATTTGCAATGAGATTGCATACCTTCTATGAGATAGTTGGATCCCGATACCCGCTGCGAGTAAGAGTTACTCCTGGGAGAGTTTTATACATTACAATTAGCCGATCAAGTAGGTGTCTAGAAAGGTGTTAACGAGGTTACGCCTCTGGGAAAACGGGGTTTACATTAATTAGGTTCGTGCGAAAGCACGGGGGACCTCCCTCAAAGTACCGACACTGGCCTGGCTGAAAGATTGGTGAACTTGTAGTGTGTAATTAATCCCGGCTAGTCTTTCCTTTTAGGGTTTGAAGGAAGATTTGATAAAAAGCAGCGGTAGCCATCCGGATTAGATAAAATAATAACCAATCTATTCTTGCTAGAGCGCACGCTGATTGTTTTCTTCTCTCTCTCTCCTGGTAGCGACCATATCAAGCCTTAATCAAGATAATAATACGGATTATTGACCGAACCCGCTTGTTATACTGAGCTGGGGAACGTTGGTCCCGCTCCAACTTATAATTGTTATAAGATCGAGCAGGAAATTGGGGAATACCAGATTTCCCGTGCCGCCCAAACGAAGAAAGTGCATGCTGATGCATCATCTTCGGGTGTGTTCGTTACAAAGAACTGTTTCTCAGTATCCTCCGCATCCTGGGTATATGATACCAGACCAGGATCCCAGATATGTAATCTGTTACATAGGGCTACAGATAGGTAGAGAACTGAGAACGGGTGATAAGTTTCATGAGGCAGAAAACGGGGCAAGAGTTGCAGCCAAGTCTGTCGGTCACTGTCACCCTGTATTACCGATACATTGATTCTGAACGAATGTTATTAGATACCGAACCTGATATACAAAATCATATCAGTCTCTTTATTAGTAAAGAAACGATAAAATTTTGTATTGTTGGATAATGTTTTGGACATTTTCTATATCAAAAGTTGATCGGTTCAGGCACGTTATCTAAAAGCATTAATGTTCTAAATCAAACTACAGTTCTTAGTATACAGAACACACACAAGAGGAAGAGTTCAGAAATGAACGAATCCTTCTTGAGGCATTGTAGACTAGGTCATATCAATGCGACCCGACTAGCTGAAGTTACATGCAGATGCATATTTAAATCAGTTTGAATTTACATCTTGTGAAACTTGCCAGTCATGTCACAAAGATAAGATGACCACAGCTCTGTTTATTGGAAACAGAGAAAGAGTTAGTGAACTCTTGGGATTGATACAAGTTGATGTATGTAAGGTCCCCTGTCTACACATACCAGGATTGGTTCTTTATACTTCATTACGTTCTCTGATGATCTCTTTAGATTCAGACATCTGTTCTTGTTGAAACACAAGTCCGAACCTTTTGAGATATTCACAGAATATAAGTTAGAAGTAGAGAACCAAAATACGGGTATATGTATTATGTCCTTTGATGTGATCAAGGAGGAGAATACTTGTGCATGGAATTCCTGGACTATTCTAAAGGAGAATGATATTCTCTCTTAAAATTACTCCTCCGTATACTGTAGGGTTGCTAGGCACGCGCATAAGGGTCTACGAGGCATCAACCACGCCCGATTTAAAATTTAGCCGTGCCGAACAACCCGAATACGGAACTTTAAACTAGAGATTAGGCGAAAACAAGCATGCTAAACATTTTAACACTAAGTGAGCGGGATTACAACCTTTGTAGATCCGGTCCTTCACTTCATATGCTCCGTGTTGTGGTCCCTTCGCTGCGATCATCGGGATCCGGACTCTCGAGAGGTTCCCCGAAGAGAAAGACGCAACTTTTGCTTCCGATCTTCGATACTAAGATGATCTACCTTGAAGTTTCTTTAACACAAGCTAACACTCATGAAATGATGTGAACAACCTCATCTAAATGGCAAGGGAAGATGAGGATGATGAAGTAGGATTTTTTCTCTCTTTATTTATATTTTTCTCACAATTATTCATCACAAAAATGAAAGCAAGAAACCATTTAAGCAAAGAAGAAGAAGGAAGAAGATGATGAACAATGTTGATCAATCCTTTTGTGATGAATAGTAATCAAGAATATATGATTGATTATCAAACCATGGTCAAGGATGAGAGGCTAAACCAATGTAGAGAATAAACTAGAGTTAGTGTTTGGTTAGTTCAAAGCATGAGTCATAACAAAATATCTTTATCATGACAAAATAGAAAACCTTCTAGAATGAACAAGAAGCTGCTAACCCTAATCAAACCCTAATCCCATTATATCATCCTTAAACATGTTTTATAATAAATCATATCATGTCACAATAATATATATCACATATATATTATATATTTGCAACAAAAGAAAATAATACAATTAACATATATCGCATATATATCAATGTATTAATCCGGGAGAGAAAAAGAATCTTTTAGTGAGCAAATATTAGTTAATGCAATTTAATATATCATATATATTATTATACATTAAATTATCGAATCAACACTTGATCCGACAATCCGGCTATATCGCATATAACCGACTAATATTAATCCGTACCGATTCATCGAATCAACACTTGATCCGATGACCCGGCTGATATCAAATATCGCGAGAATAGAATACGGTATCACATATCGTATTATCCTCGGTCCCGCACATATCACATATGTGCTCCTACTTCGTTTTGCCTGAGTCAAGAAACCTCTGTGCAGGACTCTAAAGAATCGTCAATACGCCGGCAGTAGGTGATGAACATATCAAACACCCACAAGCTGCAAGCGGTCAGCTAAACGTAACAGCTACCCAGGTATTGAGCGCTCAGAAGATCAACAAGCAAGCCTGTAACTTCTCCTGTGAATCCAAACAGTAACACTCACGTACAGTCCGGTCTCGTCGTCTGATATGTTGCATATCTCGCCTAGGGGTGGTAAACGTCAGACCCCAGTAGCTCGATAAGTCGTGTCGATATGAGGTCTATAACAGTTCGAGAAACTACTGATAACACTTACCAGTAAATCTCAGCAACCATGGCCAGGGATTTCTGGTTATAGCCAATCGAACACAGCACAACATCAACTCCCTATACCGGGAGAGACGAATCCCCTCCTATCGCTCATTGCCTCCATGTGATTCGGGACTGTACCCAAAAGCCACCTTTTTGCACGCCCTCTTGGACGTGGTATGATGGAAATCAAAGAACAGTGGGAATCACACAAGACTCTATGACGATCTCGGGTCAACAGACTACTCTGTACCAGTGTCACCGGAGAACTGCCATCTGACGTATGGTATAATACCATCTGGGAGTTCTCGGCGAGTCCGTCCAGTGTACCCAGTCTCCACTGAGCACCCGTACACCATCCTTGATGTCAAACACCGATGGATATGGGATCATCCATCGCCCATCCTATGGGTCAAGATGCGTATACGCTAGTCTACTCTGGTGTATCGATGCCCTGTCTCGATACACCCGCGACTAGGAACAGTTATAGGATGTACTCGTCGACTACCGTGGCCCCACTAATATGATCTCATCATAGTCCCAGTAGTCGAGTACATATCCTAAGGGCTTTATAAACAGGTAATATAGAGACAATCAGAGTACATGTTAAGATAAAGTACAACCAGATAGCATACTATCATGTCGAGCAAGAAAGTCCTCCCTATATATGTCCTAGCATCCACTACAATATACATCGTATGTACAGTAATGGCCTCTAGGGCATACATATAACTAACAATATCCCATTTGCACTAGGGCCATCTGTTATGGTATCGCATACCCAACAATTAGCTGCGGTTGTAGTATCTCATACTCAACCATCCCGTAAGAGTCTCTACTGGGAAAAAGGCCTTTGTGAGTGGATCCGCGCTGTTGTCCTCTGTGTCTACTCTCCTAACCTCGATCTCCCTGGATATCAACCATCTCCATGATCAGGTGATACTGCCTAAGAATTATATCTGTATTTCTGATGGGACGGAAGTTCCTTGGCTAAAGCCACAACCCCATTGTCACACAATGGTAGGAACAAAGTTCATCTTATGAACTTATATATATCCAGACTGCCTCTTTGGTAGCATCCTTGGTAACGATGTATCTTGCTTTTAATCTTCTAGTATGTCACGGTATCTAGCTTGGGACTCTTCCAACATACCGTCCCTCTACTGAGGGTAAAGACAATGCCTGCGACTGACATTCAGTCGTTCTCATCACCCTGGAACCTTTCCAGTGATTTTCCCCAGGATCGATTGATACCCTCTCACTACAACTAGTGAGTATCCTAACATCCAATTAGATCTATCTCATAGATCCAAAACCCAGGATTTAGGAGGTATCATTTTGATCCTATATGGAGAATCCTTGTGATAAGCAGAGATTAACCGAGCGTAGCATAGGAAACTCCTTCCCTATCAAGAGTATGTCATCTACGTACTCTATGAGGATCACCACCATACTCTCTACTACCTTTTTGTATATACAAGGTTCATCTACCATTTTGATGAAGTCAAACTCTTTGACTACCACATCAAAACAAATGTTCCAACTCCGCGATGCCTGTTTTATCATATAAAACATCTTGCACACGTTTCCGCTGCTCCCACTGTCTACGAAGCCCTCTGGCTGTGTACTTATAGACGCTCTTTTCTAAAACATCATTTAGAAAAGCAGTCATGACACCCAACCGCCAGATATCGCAGTCATGGTATGTAGCCGTGGCAAGCAGGATCTGGATGGACTTAAGCATAGCTTTGAAAGTCTCAACTTTTCCATGTACACCAAGTAATCTTCTCAAGATATACTTGCTCCTGATGGGGATTTAACCCTTCAGATAAAGCAACCAAAGTCCATACTTTGTTGGTGTATAAGGATTCCATCTCAGATCGATAAGCACCCAGCCATTCTTACAGAGTCCCACTCCTGATGGCCAGCTCGAAACTAGTCGGGTCATCATCTCATGATGCAATCCTCGCGCCCACTGTCATAGAGAAACCGAAGTATCTCTCAGGTGGGTGAGGAACCCTACTAGATCGGCGAAGAGACTGAGGTTCGTTGGAAACTATTGAATCCTTTGGTTCTACCAAATCATCAGCTGCATTTTGTATGGCTGGAACCTTTCCAGTTGTACATAACAGAACTTGCCTCGAGCTTGTCCGGATTTTGCTTTCAAACATAGGCCGGACAACCCCAAACTTAAGATATGGGCTCTTCCCTTTCCATATCACATATGGAGCGGTAGGCAACTGATTTGATTTGAACCCTTATTCAATAGGTATGCAGCTTCACAAGTGCATAACTCCCAAAAGGAAATAGAAAACTCAGTAGTACTCATCATAGAGCACACCATATCACATAGGGGGCTATTGCTCCGCCCCGATACACCGACGTGCAGTGGTGTATTCGAAGGAGTAATGCTGAGAGAGAATCTCATTCTCCTTTAGAATAGTCCAGGAATTCCGTGCTCAAGTATTCTCCTCCTTGATCGCATCAAAGGACATAATACTTTTACCTGTATTTTGGTTCTCTAGTTCTAACTAATATTCTGTGAATATCTCAAAAGGTTCGGACTTGTGTTTCAACTGGAACATATGTCTGAATCTTGAGAGATCATCAGAGAATGTAATGAAGTACAAAGAACCGGTCTTGGCATGTGTAGACAGGGGACCTTTCATACATCAGCATGTATCAATCCCAAAAGTTCACTAACTCTTTCTCTGTTTCCAACAAACAGAGCTGTGGTCAACTTATCTTTGTGACATGACCGGCAAGTTTCACAAGATGTAAATTCAAACTAATTTAAATATGCATCTATATGTAACTTCAACCAGTCGGGTCGCATTGATATGACCTAGTCTACAATACCTCAAGAAGGATTCATTCATTTCTGAACTCTTCCTCTTGTGTGTGTTCTGTATACTAAGAACTGTGGTTTGATTTAGAACGTCAATGCTTTTAGATAACGTGCTTGAACTGATCAACTTTTGATATAGGAAATGTTCAAAACATTATCCAACAATACAAAATTATATCCTTTCTTTACTAATAAAGAGACTGATATGATTTTGTATATCAGGTTCGGTATCTAATAACATTTGTT
Source organism: Agapanthus africanus (assembly GCA_030015575.1). NCBI lineage: Eukaryota > Viridiplantae > Streptophyta > Magnoliopsida > Asparagales > Amaryllidaceae > Agapanthus > Agapanthus africanus. Next base: position 563,389,475 of record CM057339.1, read on the forward strand.
CAGAATCAATATATTCCGGTAATACAGGGTGATAGTGACCAACAGACTTGGCTGCAACACTTGCACCGTTTTCTGTCTCATGAAACTTATCACTCGTTCTCAGTTCTTTACCTATCTGTAGCCCATGTAACAGATTACATATACGGGATCCTGATCCGGTATCACATACCCAGGACGTAAAGGATACTGAGAAACAGTTCTGTGTAATGAACACACCCGAAGATGATGCATCAACATGCACTTTCTTCATTTGGGCGGCACGGGAAATCTGGTATTCCCCAATTTCCTGCTCTGTCTTATAACAATTATAAGTTGGAGCGGGACCAACGTTCCCCAGCTCAGTATAACAAGCGGGTTCGGTCAATATATCCGTATTATTATCTTGATTAAGGCGTGATATGGTCGCTATCTGGAGAGAGAGAGAGGAGAAAACACTCAGCGTATGCTCTTGCAAGATTAGATTGGTTATCTAATATATCTAATCAGGATGTCTCCCACTGTTTTAGTCAAATCTTCCTTCAAACCCTAAAAGGAAAGACTGGCCGGGATTAATTACACGCTACAAGTTCGCCAATCTTTCAGCCAGGCCAGTGTCGGTACTTTGAGGGAGGTCCCCCGTGCTTTCGCACGAACCTAATTAAAGTAAACCTCGTTTTTCCAGAGGCGTAACCCCGTTGACACCTTTCTAGACACCTACTTGATCGGCTAATTGTAATGTATAAAACTCTCCCAGGAGTAACTCTTACTCGCAGCGGGTATCGGGATCCAACTATCTCATAGAAGGTATGCAATCTCATTGCAAATTTCAACACTTGAAATTCCCAATAATATTTTACCCCTAGTGACTTATGACCTTAACTATGGTCAACAAATCATAAGCACTAGTCAAGTTCTACCCGTCATTTCTTGATTAATTAGACCCACCCACATGACCCTTAACTAAGGTCAACAAAGTCATATGACTGTCCTAACTAATCGCATCATATGCTATATAGGAAGACATCACATAGCTACCGTACACTGTGCCTTAACTATGGTCAACAAACACAGCACGAATACTAAGTACTCTACTTCCTAAAATGACGGAGGGTTACGATAGGTTTTTAAGAAAACTTATTGCGTAATGAACTTGATATCGTTGTAGAATCGAGTGATTTTAAATGGAGTGTTTTTGAGGCCTTTCTAGTTTTGCTAAAGGGGTCACTCCCGGTGAAGGGATCGTCGGCCGTTTCCTCATCGAATAAGGTGCAGGATATATCATATATACCACTATGCAAAGCAAAAACTATAGTAGCAATCAAAAGACAAACCGAGTTTGTAGCATCTGCCAGTTATTGCTAAAGTAGTCACTCCCGGTGAAGGGATCTCGGTCCTTTCCTTATCGAATAAGGTGCTGGATGTTCTACAAGGAACACCGCTATGCAAAGCAAGAACTGTAGCTACCAGTTTTTAAACAAGTGTCTACAACATCTTAGCTTTCTTTTATTTCATTAATCTCATTAATGAAGTCCCATTTTAATTATGCTTCACAAGCATCTCATTTGAAACGAAATCTGCAATATAGCATATATCTCATATATATAATATAAACATTCGTCACAGGCAGTAATATGATCTCATCACAGAACATTGCAGCAGAAGAACATATATGAAATATTGGATATACTAGGACGTCCGTATTTTCAATACGAGCCTGTATAAAACACGGATTCCACGGTCGCGATGAATAGCCAAACCCACATCCCTAGACCCCTACGAGAGCGGCAAGTAACACTGCCAATTCAAGGGTTAGGAGACCCGGTCCCGACTCCTCGAGATGGTCTCCCATTGGACCCTAGAACCCGATTACTTGTGCTCCCCTCCTTGGGTCTACCTAATGCGGAAAAGAAAATAATATACAACGGTGACATCTTCCGCTACCTGGAAGTGCCCCAATAAAAGAATATTACATACAAATGAATTTTACATGAATGAAAAAGAAAAAAAAACTCTCATCTCACATAAAACCCCCGGCTATTCAAACGCGACGATCCAATATAACGTATCACAGTAACACATAATATCTCATATCATCAACATAAGCAAGTATGCGTATCCCGATTGTCCCTGATGTATAGCAACGAAGCCGGCGATACACCACATACTACGCTTACGGTCACAGAAAAGAAAGTGTAAAACTACAACAGTTGGAATCCGCAACCTCTTTAGACATCGCATGCCTAACCAAATGAATTCCTTAGACATCACATGCCTAACAATTATAAACCCCGCATTTTAGTCTCATTATCGAAAACTCTTTTCAATATCAAGTCGGGCAATTCAACAAGATTCCCGACGTCCTGATCGAATGCTCGTCGCAAACTTTAGTAGACGGCCGCACCCCAGATGCCGTCGACGAAGTGCACTAAGGCGGAACACCGCTGCCGTGAGCACCCGAACGGATGCTTTCGTCGACGGGGTTCTCCTACAGTCACTTGGTCGGGGCTATGGGGCGTAGCTGTCTATTAAGTTTACCCGGCGAGTATCCGCGTACGCTACGTGATTGCGACGGACTTTTGATCACATCAAAATTCTGTGGCAACCGATCATCTGAGACTAAACTGCTATGTTTATAATATTCAAATTAGTTATCTCATAACTACCTGTGGATTCCAAATATTGTATCGCATTCCAGATAAATAGAAATAGTTAAACTTTCCGATCGAATCATCAAGCACCCAAGATTTCCCCAATATATCTCAACACTTGAAATCAGTTTAAAAATATCCATTACATGCCACAATACCAATGGTTCAGCCGTAGAAGGGTCAAGCCAACGCCTCACATGTGGCACGCCGTACTGCCCCAAACCCTAAGGTTCAAAGGGCAGTTCAAGACGGTCACATAATCGAGTTAAGGTTTGTTGTCTTCTAGAGGGTCCACCGAGTTACTTGCACGACTTAGAACATTCTTAAACACGAGAAAAAATCCAACTTTTGAAAAATTTTCCGATAGGGGAAAAATTGAGTTATTGATATCCGTTCGAACTTTTTAACAGTTTCTAAAAATTATCCGGACAAAACTAAACAAAGTTAAAATATTCGATCGAATCTTTAAGTCCCCAATACAACCCAGATAATTCAACAGTTGAATAAATATTAAACATTCCCAGAAAATACAACATTACAAAATAGGAGTTACTGTGAAATGCACGTGCCAAGAATCGACCATGTGGCCGCGGAACCGCCGCACAAGCTGGGGTGGGGCCGCGGTTCCAAGGCTCTTTGGTCGAATTGCGCTCACGTGCTTCACAGTAAATCTTGTAATTACCTGCTGTAATTTTTGGATATTTTTAATATGGAAAAATCACAGTTTTGAAAAAATTTCCAGAAAGTGGGTTTTATCGGGTTTTCCGGGTTCGATCGGACTTTAAACTTCGTCTGGACTTCGCCTAAAGCTCTAGCTTGGCTCTGATACCACTGTAGGGTTGCTAGGCATGCGCACAAGGGTCTACGAGGCATCAACCATGCCCGATTTAAAATTTAGCCGTGCCGAACAACCCGAATACGGAACTATAAACTAGAGATTAGGCGAAAACAAGCATGCTAAACATTTTAACACTAAGTGAGAGGGATTACAACCTTTGTAGATCCGGTCCTTCACTTCATATGCTCCGTGTTGTGGCCCCTTCGCTGCGATCATCGGGATCCGGACTCTCGAGAGGTTCCACGAAGAGAAAGACGCAACTTTTGCTTCCGATCTTCGATACTAAGATGATCTACCTTGAAGTTTCTTTAACACAAGCTAACACTCATGAAATGATGTGAACACCCTCATCTAAATGGCAAGGGAAGATGAGGATGATGAAGTAGGATTTTTGCTCTCTTTATTTATATTTTTCTCACAATTATTCATCACAAAAATCAAAGCAAAAAACCATTTCAAGCAAAGAAGAAGGAAGAAGATGATGAACAATGTTGATCAATCCTTTTGTGATGAATAGTAATCAAGAATATATGATTGATTATCAAACCATGGTCAAGGATGAGAGGCTAAACCAATGTAGAGAATAAACTAGAGTTAGGGTTTGGTTAGTTCAAAGCATGAGTCATAACAAAATATCTTTATCATGACAAAATAGAAAACCTTCTAGAATGAACAAGAAGGTGCTAACCCTAATCAAACCCTAATCCCATTATATCATCGTTAAACATGTTTTATAATAAATCATATCATGTCACAATAATATATATCACATATATATTATATATTTGCAACAAAAGAAAATAATACAATTAACATATATCGCATATATATCAATGTATTAATCCGGGTGAGAAAAAGAATCTTTTAGTGAGCAAATATTAGTTAATGCAATTTAATATATCATATATATTATTATACATTAAATTATCGAATCAACACTTGATCCGACAATCCGGCTATATCGCATATAACCGACTAATATTAATCTGTACCGATTCATCGAATCAACACTTGATCCGATGACCCGGCTAATATCAAATATCGCGAGAATAGAATACGGTATCACATATCGTATTATCCTCGGTCCCGCACATATCACATATGTACTCCTACTTCGTTTTTCCTGAGTCAAGAAACCTCTGTGTAGGACTCTAAAGAATCGTCAATACGCCGGCAGTAGGTGATGATCATATCAAACACCCACAAGCTGCAAGCGGTCAGCTAAACGTAACAGCTACCCAGGTATTGAGCGCTCAGAAGATCAACAAGCAAGCCTGTAACTTCTCCTGTGAATCCAAAAAGTAACACTCCCGTACAGTCCGGTCTCGTCGTCTGATATGTTGCATATCTCGCCTAGGGGTGGTAAAGGTCAGACCCCAGTAGCTCGATAAGTCGTGTCGATATGAGGTCTATAACAGTTCGAGAAACTACTGATAACACTTACCAGTAAATCTCAGCAACCCTGGCCAGGGATTTCCGGTTATAGCCAATCGAACACAGCACAACATCTACTCCCTATACCGGGAGAGACGAATCCCCTCATATCGCTCATTGCCTCCATGTGATTCGGGACTGTACCCAAAAGCCACCATTTTGCACGCCCTCTTGGACGTGGTATGATGGAAATCAAAGCACAGTGGGAATCACACAAGACTCTATGTCGATCTCGGGTCAACAGACTACTCTGTACCAGTGTCACCGGAGAACTGCCATCTGACGTATGGTATAATGCCATCTGGGAGTTCTCGGCGAGTCCGTCCAGTGTACCCAGTCTCCACTGAGCACCCGTACACCATCCTTGATGTCAAACACCGATGGATATAGGATCATCCTTCGCCCATCATATGGGTCAAGATGCGTATACGCTAGTCTACTCTGGTGTATCGATGCCCTGTCTCGATACACCCGCGACTAGGAACAGTTATAGGATGTACTCGTCGACTACCGTGGCCCCACTAGTATGATCTCATCATAGTCCCAGTAGTCGAGTACATATCCTAAGGGCTTTATCAACATGTAATATAGAGACAATCAGAGTACATGTTAAGATAAAGTACAACCAGATAGCATACTATCATGTCGAGCAAGATAGTCCTCCCTATATATGTCCTAGCATCCACTACAATATACATCGTATGTACAGTAATGGCCTCTAGGGCATACATATAACTAACATATACACCATAGCACGATGGTATATCGGGGCGGAGCAGATACACCCTATTTGATATGGTGTGCTCTATGATGAGTACTACTGAGTTACCTTTTTCCTTTTGGGTGTTATGCACTTGAGAAGTTGCATACCTATTGAATAGGGTTCCAATCAAATCAGTTGTCTACCATTTCATATGTGATATGGAAAGGGAAGAGCCTATGTCTTAAGCTAGTTAAGATTTGGGGTTGTCCGGCCTAAGTATGAAAAGCAAAATCCGGACAAGCTCGAGGCAACGTATGTTATGTAGAACTGGAAACGTTCCAGCTATACAAACTACAGCAGATGATTTGGTAGAACCAAAGGATTCAGTAGATACCAACGAACCTCAGCCTCTCCGCCGATCTAGTAGGGTTCCTCACCCACCTGAGAGATACTTCGGTTTCTCTATGACAGTGGGAGCGAGGATTGCATCATGAGATGATGACCCAACTAGTTTCGAGCTGGCCATCAGGAGTAAGACTCTGCCAGAATGGCTGGATGCTTAGTGATCTGAGATGGAATCCTTATACACCAACAAAGTATGGACTTTGGTTGCTATAACTGAAGGGTTAAATCCCCATCAGGAGCAAGTATATCTTGAGAAGATTACTTGGTGTAGATGGAAAAGTTGAGACTTTCAATGCTAGACTTGTTAAAGGTTTTCATCATCGACCAGGCTTGGATAGTGATGAAACCTTTTCAAGTAGCTATGCTTAAGTCCATCCAGATCCTACTTGTCACGGCTACATACCATGACTACGATATCTGGTTGTTAGGTGTCATGACTGCTTTTCTAGATGGTGTTTTAGAAGAGTGTGTCTATAAGTACACAGCCAGAGGGCCTCGTAGACAGTGGGAGCAGCGGAAACGTGAGCAAGATGCTTTATAGGATTAAAGCAGGCATCGCGGAGTTGTAACATCTGTTTTGATGGATTAGTCAAAGAGTTTGACATCATCAAAATGGTAGATGAACCTTGTATAAACAAAAAGGTAGTAGGGAGTATGGTGGCGATTCACGTAGAGTACGTGGATGACATACTCTTGATAGGGAAGTAGTTTCCTATGCTACGCTCGGTCAATCTCCGCTTATCACAAGGATTCTCCATATAGGATCTAAGTGATACCTCCTAATTCCTGAGTTTTCATCTATGAGATAGATGTAATTGGATGCTAGGATTCTCACTAGATGTAGTGAGATGGTATCAATCGAACCAGGGGAGAATCACTGGAAGTGTTCCAGGGTGATAAAGATGACTGAATGTCAGTCACAGGCATTGTCTTTACCCTCAGTAAAGGGACGGTTTGTTGGAAGAGTTCCAAGCTAGATACCGTGACATACTAGACGATAAAGGCAGGATACATCGCTACTAAAGATGCTACCAAAGAGGCTGTTTGGGTGTATACTGGTTCATGAGATGAACTATGTTCCTCCCATTGTGTGACAATGGAGTTGTGGCTTATGCCAAGGAACGCAGGTCCCATCAGTGATCCAGACATATTCTAAGGCAGTATCACCTGATCATGGAGATAGTTGATCTCCAAGGTGATCGAGGTTAGGAGAGCAGACTCAGGATAACACGGCGGATCCACTCACGAAGGCCTATTCCCAGAGAGAGACTTTTATGGGATGGTTGAGTATGAGATACTACAACCACTGCTACAGATGGCCCTAGTGCAAGTGGGAGATTGTTAGTTATATGTATGCCCTAGAGGCTATTACTGTACATAGGATGTATATTGTAGTGGATGCTGGGACATATATAGGGAGGACTTTCTTGCTCGACATGATAGTATCCTATCTGGTTGATCTTTACCTTAACGTGTATACTGATTGTCTCTCTGTTACATGTTGGTAAAGCCCTTAGGATGTGTACTTGACTACCTAGACTATGATGCGGATCATACTAGTGGGGACATGGTAGTCCATAAGTACATCCTTCAAAGTCCCTAGTCGTGGGTGTATCGAGACGGGGCACCGATATACCAGAGTAGACTAGCGTGTACCTTCTCGACCCATACAGATGGGCGATGGATGATCCCATATCCATCGGTGTTTGACATCAGAGATGATAAGTAGAGACTGGGTACACTGGACGGACTCGCCGAGAACTCCCAGATGGTATTATACCTTACGTCAGATGGCAGTTCTCTGGTGACACTGGTACAGAGTAGTCTGTTGACCCGAGATCGTCATAGAGTCTTATGTGGTTCCCACTGTGCTTTGATTTCCATCTTACCACGTCCAAGAGGGCGTGCAAAACGGTGGTTTTTGGGTACAGTCCCGAGTCACATGGAGGCAATGAGCGATAGGAGGGGATTCGTCTCTCCCGGTATAGGGAGTTGATGTTGCGCTGTGTTCGATTGTCTATAACAGGAAATCCCTGGCCAGGGTTGCTGAGATATAATGGTAAGTGTTACCAGTAGTTTCTCGAATTGTTATAGACCTCATATCGACACGACTTATCGAGCTATTGGGGTCTGACGTTTACCACCCCTAGGCGAGATATGCGACATATCAGACGACGAGACCGGACTGTACGGTAGTGTTACTGGTTGGATTCACTGGAGTGTGAGCGGGCTTGCTGGTCGATCTTCTGATCGCTCAATACCCGGGTGGCCGTTACGTTTAGCAGACCGCTTGCGGCTTGTGGGTGTTTGATATGATCATCACCTGCGTATTGACGAGTCTTTAGAGTCCTACACAGAGGTTTCCTGGCTCAAGCGAAACGAAATACGAGCGCATATGAGATATGTGCGGGACCGAGAATAATACGTGTATGTGATACTGTATTCTATTGTCGCGATGAATGTATCGATTGGTTGTATGCGATATAACCTAGTTATCAAATCAAGTATTGATTCGATAAGCCGATACATTGAATACTAGTCGGTTGTGTGCGACATGACCGGATCATTGAATCAAGTGTTGATTTAATGATTTAATGCATAATTATATATTTGATATATTACATTGCACTAACTAGTATTGGTTCACTTTAAATGGATTTTCTCACTTGGTTTGTGCACATTGTATATATGATATACTTTTGTACACAAGTATGTATCATGTTTGATGATGCATAACAACTAGGGTTTGTGTAAAGAATTAAACTTTGGTTAGGGTTTTTATTTTGTTATTCATTCATTTATCTTTTTAATTGGATTAAAAAAGAAATGGATAAGAAAACAAAATGGTGGCTTTCTTTGTTTGCATCTTGAATCTTCAAGAAGCTTTGACCAAAGTGACCACTTTGTCTTCATCTTTAACCCTAACCATTCATCTAACCTTAGTCAATTCTCTACACTTGACCATGGTTGATTATGATAAGTATTCTTTTATTTTCTATTTTCAAAACAACTTATCATAACATTTTTCTTCTTCTTCTTCTTCTTCTAAACATGAAGAAGCTTGACTTCATCAATGGTGGATTGATGAAATGAGTGAGAAATCCAATTCTAAAGTCTACCCACTTCCTATTTCTTCATCCTCTACCTCTTGCCAAGTAGTAGAGTGTGTTTCCTTCACAAGTTTTCATGGCTTGGTGAAGGTGGAGCTTGATCTAGTGATGCTTCGACGTAGATCATCTTCGGCACGTCGTCGATGACCTAGCCCGTCCATTCTCCGATGAAGCCGACGCTAGAGCCCGGGGTTCGACTTGGACAGCGAGGAGACTTCATTGCGGAGCTATGGAGGTGGAGAAACGGATCTACAAAGGTTGTATGTTCGTTTACTTTTAGTTAAGATGTTAACTAGCTCGTTTAGTCGCCTAGACATCTAGCCAACGATCCGTAGTCTAGGGTTTCTCGGCACCGTAATTTTTGAAATTGGCATGGTTGATACCTTGTGAGACCTCCTTGGGGTGCCTAGGAACCCTACAATTGCATCATCGTTCATGCATAATTTTCTAGTTCTGCATCGCATTTTATATTGTCAATATCATAGACATTCATGTATTATGATTTTTATCGAGGATTTCCGTATTTACGAGATTTATGGATTTGGAGAAACCGTAAGGATTTAAGAACGTATTACCATTTTAAAAATGTAAGCTGCGGTTTTCTCATGATATGATGTATAGATAGCCACCATGAGATTTCTCGGTTCTTGAACAGTATCATACACCTCATTCGAGGAGGATGAGGAACCGTCTGTGGGTGCATGGTGTACCCGGTGCGGTACCCGGGGAAAGATGGTCGCAGTTGATGGCGTTGAGCCCGGCAGGGGAGCACTACCGACCGGTTATTTATGACGCGGCGGATATCCGGAGGATACCGATGTAGTCTTGGGTTATGATGATATGGGTCAGTCCGGATTGCCGGAGCCCCGAGATCAGACTTACGGGCCAGTCCGGATTGCCGGAGCCCAGGATAACTGAGATATTTATATTGGTGTCGATGCTTGATACAGATTTATATTGATTTCAGAAGATTACTAAGATAAGAATACAGATTTTCCATGTTAATCATATTCAAATCTCGTGTTGTTTACTGTATTCATGTTGCATACACACTAGTGCATCGTATCATATTAGTATATGTAGGCTGTCAAGAAATTGTGTGCATTCTTACGATAGCCTTATTAGATGTTACTTATTACTCACGAGTTGGCAACTCACCCCCGTCGTGCCACAGTGTTTTGCAGGTCCGACCCGTCAGCACAGTAGCGGCGGGAGCACCTCCTCTTTTGCTCCTTTTGCTTTGACTCGCAGAATTGTTCGTAGGTGGGTTGCGGGGTTATTTTGTTTCCACCTTGTATCAGTATTGTATCTAGTGTACTCCATCTACCGTATCTACCACTTGTATTATTGTATTTGTGGCCTAGATACGAGACAATGAGATTTGTGTACATATATGTTGTTTCTCTAGGGTCTAGCTCACTTGAGCCGACATGATACTTTATTACTTTCTGCCTTTATATGCTTATTTAGCACAGTGATGATATTTATTGCGTGTGATTGTGATTCCGCCTTTGGCGAAGAGCTAGCTCCCGCTTGGGGATGCCTTATTTCATGTTTTACATATATTCTTGTTTTGTACCCGTTTGGGGCCAGTATTTACAAAGGAGACTCTGCCGAAATTTTCGGAAAAATGGATGTTGCTTTTAAAAAGCTTGATGCGACTTATTTGGTTAAAAATCGCTTTCTCTAAATTGGTTCTCCTTCACTTTACTGCTTAATTTGGTTTTTATTTATGGTTTTGGCTTACATAGATTACGTACGCCTCTAGACGTTTTCGTAATTTAAGTGCCAGTCACGCTCCATACTTTTCAGGTCGTGACAATAGATAAATCTATATCAATAATCAAAAAAAGGGTTCAATTTACAAAAGAACGACTCATGGGTCAAATGAGCACCATGTGTCCAAACCTCCCAAGTCTTTATTCATGCAATATCCACATAATTTCCATTTACATAAAAAATATTAATAATTTAAACTAAAATCATTAATACAATTATGTCATGCCATCTACAAAATCATTTTTGTACAAATTTCAAAAACGCCCCTCGTCCGTATATACATACCCATATTCGTATTCCAAAAAATACAAATACAGAAGACGAAGACAATCCATCAGTACAATACTAGGATCCGGCTTAAACCAAAGCCCACTAGTATTGTCCGTCCGAATCATCATGCGTGCACAAGTACACGCACTAGATCGAACCCTGTCGTAAAACCATACGACGTCTATACGTTTTGCCCGATGCAGAGAAACGCTCTGTGTGGGACTCTAAAGACTCGACACTACGCTGGAAGTGGGTTTAACCACAAGCCGCAAGCGCCACTAGCTGTACGTAATGGCTCCCAGGTAGATGTCGATAAGAATGCCGATGAGCATAACTCATCCGAACTCCTACCGAATCTGTCTGTGACAATCTCCGTACAGTCCGGTCTGTTCGTCTAAGAGTGTCGCATATCGGTCCTAGGGGCGGCAAGCGTCAGACCCCTAATAGTGCAATAAGTCATGTCGGAGTGCGGCCAAAAACATCCTGAGAAGCTATTGGAATCCCTACCAGCAAATCTCGCTTGCCTGGCCAGGGACTTTGTGTAATGGCTTTCCGAACACAGCGCAACATCATCCCCCAATACCAGGAGAGACGGATCCTATCTAACCGCCACTGCCTCCATGTGCTTAGGGACTGTACCCAACTACTACTTGTTTGCACGACTCAGCAGAGCCGTGGTAAGGTAATAATCTAAGAATAGTGGGAACACACTTGATGCGAAGTAGCTGTGTCAAGTCGACGGATTAAGCTGTACTCATGTCACCTGGGAACTGCTACCTGACGATAGGTATATTACCAACCAGCAGTTCCCCACGAGTCTGTCCAGTGTAACTCATAACCCATTGAGCACCTGCATACTATCTGCAGTACGACATACTGATGGCTGTGGGACAGATCATCTCCTATCCTGGGATGAGAAGCGTATACCCTTGTCTACTCTGGAGTATCGTTGCCCTGTCTCGATAATCCTATGACTAGGGACCGGTATAAGGATGTGCTTGTAGACTACCCAGACCCTACTAGTGTGACTGCCATCACAACGCTGGTAGTCAAGAAAAAATCCTAAGGTCTCTATCAATATGTATTAGCGAACGTTTAAAAGAAACATATACATATATAAAGATAGATACAAACTTAGTAGCATACTACTATATCGAGCAAGACTGTTATAAATCCGTATATATATCCCAAGCTTCCAAAATGTAATATACAAACTAGTAGTATACAATAATGGCCTCTAGGGCATATTACACTAACCCTCGCGTTATGTGATATCAGTCTGTTATATGTGATATAGCCGGATTATCGAATCAAGTGTTGATTCGATAAGTTGATACTTATGATATTAGCCGGTTATATGTGATATAGCCGAATTGTTGAATCAAGTGTTGGTTTAATAATTTAATGTACAATTATATATTTGATATAATAATTTACATTAACTAATATTAGCTCACTTGTGCATTTCTTTTTCCCACATTGCACACTTAATATATATGTGATATATATTAATTGTGTTTCTTTTTGTGTCATGCTTGATTATACATGCAACATGGGTGTATGAGACTCAAACCATGTTTATGATAATGAGGGGTTTATTTATTTAATGTAAATCAAATAATTAGTTCGAAATTAAGCAAAAGGTTGAAGCTTGTGGAAACTTGTGGAACCATTGACTTAGTCCACTAATTTTGTTTTGCCTTAGATATTTATTAACCTAACCATTGTCTAAAACCATGGTTATATCTCTACATGAGTTATATGAGATATTTCTCACCCATGGTTGCCATAACAATATCTCTTCATCTTCTTCTTCATCAAGAGTTAGCACTCTAGGTTTTTTGAGAGGTGAATAAAAATAGTGAGAAAATTAATTCAAAAGTCAGCAAAAATCCTACTTCATCATCTTCTACTAGACTAGCCATTTAGTGTAAGGTGTTAGCTTCACTAATCCCTAATTAGTGAAGAGGTAGCTTGGGTTGGTATCTCCTCGACGTAGATCATCTTCGGCCTCGAAGACATCGTGCAAGCTTGTTCCTTTCATCTTGTGGAGCCATTCTAGAGTCCCGGAGATCACTACTTGGAGCGAAGGGACTACTACACGGAGCTATTGAAGTGAAGGACCGTTCTACAAAGGTTGTATTCCATATTCACATAGATGTAAAGTTGTTTACATGCATGCATTGTCTAATTCTCTAGTTAAGATTCTAGAGTTAAGGTTGTTTAGAATGGCAATTTTTTTAAAATGGCATGATCGATGCCTCCCGAAACCTTGCTGTCGTGCTAGGTAATCCTACATATATATGTCCAAGCATCTATTATATCAAACAATAATGGCCTCTAGGGCATACATATTCCTAACAGCATCTGCACCCGGTAACAAGAATATCTCCTCGATATGGGAAGATATAAAAGAGATCCATGAATATCCTCCCTCGGCTAATTAGGAATTTTTTTCTCCATGTGGCGGCCATGTACACCTGGGAAAAAGAAAGGAAATAGAATTGTGGGCCCCACACGCTGCCCAAGACTGCCCGAAACGCCCACCTCTCTCACCCCCCGCCCGGGTATTGTTGGATATAGTTCCCTCAAGTCAATTGTTGTAATCGCAGGCAGGCGATTGTAATGATTGAGGGAGGACCTATACGGGTAGAACAGTCTTACTCGAGATGATAGTATGCAATTTGGTTTGTCTCTATCATCATGTACATGCATTATGTGGTATTATAGATCACTATTACATGTTGATAGAGCCCATATGATTCTTGCTTGACTACAAGTATTATGATGGCGATCATATACGTGGGAGCTGGGTGGTCTATAAGCACATCCTTAAATGTCCCTAGTCAAGAGAGTATCGAGACTGGGCATCGATACTCCGGAGTAGACTAGTGTATACTTTTCGAGACCCTGACGAGGGTCGGTGACCGGTCTCTCAAGCCATTGGTGTCAGTTAGTCACCAAAGATAGTATACAGGTGCTCATTGGGTTATGAGTTATACTGAACGGACTCGCCGAGAACATGCTAGACGATATTATACCTATTGTCAGATAGCAGTTCTCAAGTGACATGAGTACTGGTTAGTCTGTCGACCTGAGATCATCATTTGTCTCGTGTGAGTTCCTACTGTGTTTTGATTACTACCCTACCACGGCTCAAAGGAGTCGTGCAAATAGGTTTTAGTTGGGTACAGTCCCGAGCTACATGGAGGCAGTGAGCAGATCATCGGGGATTCGTCTCTCCCGGTATTGGGGGTTAATTTCGTACGGTACACGGGTGGCCATGACCAGAAATCCTTGGATAAGGTGGAAAGAAATACTAATTTGGGTCAGTAGTTTCTCAGTGGTTGATGGGCTTTATACCGACACGAAATATCGCGTTATTAGGGGTCTGACTTTATCCCCCCCGTAGACCCGATATGCGATACTTTTAGACGAACAGATCGGACTTTACGGAGATTGTCACAGACAGGCTCAGTAAGGGTACGAATGAGCTTGCTCGTCGGCCTTCCTTTCGCTCAATACCTGGGCAGCCGTTACGTACAGCTAGTGTCGTTGATGTTCTTGTAGTTTAACTCACTGCCATCGTATTGACGAGTCTTTAGAGTCCAATACAGAGGGATTTTTCGGTTCAGGCGATATGATGTAAATGACGTATGTTGGTACATACAGGTGTCCGATTAAATATGTGTACAGGCTACACAGATTTTAATCGGACGGTTGATAGTACTAGCGGCTTAGGATTAAGCCGGATTATTAAATCTTGTTTTGATTTCATTATATATATATATATATATATATAGTATATGTATTCTAGTATCATTGTTCACTATTCATTTTCTCTCTTGTCTATTCGTATTTTTATACGAATACGTGTATATGTATTTCGATACGTATACTGGGTTGTATTCCGTATTTATACGGAATATCTTCTAGAAGATGGACACCTCATTATATGATTTTCGTTTTAGAAAATCATTTGCAAATGAAGTGGAGGGTGAGGTCGAATGAGCATAGTTGGAGGTATGTAGAGAGGTATGGCCTTTGATTGTTTATTGTAAAATTGATATGAGTTATTTTTTGTATGGTAGCAAAATGATTTAGGAGCCATTATTTCTACATTCCATTCACTCTTCATTTCTATCATGCTTGAGAGTTCTTCTACACTTAGCTCTTTTTCTTGAGTTGCTCATGCCTTGGTTTTCCTCACCTCCTCCTCCTTCTTCTTTAGTTTCTCACTTGAGCTTAAGAAATGAAAGAAAAAGATAATGAAAAATTCCTACATCCCCACTCTTCATTCCTAGCGACCTTGTAGCGTTGGTTGCTTCTCTAGGTGAAGCTGGAGCTTGCATTGTTTTCCTCAGATGGATCATCTTCGACAAAGGACGACCGACTTCCAAGCGCGATCCGAAGCACTTGAAGAAACCTTGAGGATGCGAGTATTCTGCACATAGTAGATTAGTTTAGCTCATTAGGTTTTTTTTACAAGTTCTAGTTATTTAGTTCGATTCTTGGTATTGGGAACTTTCGCGAACTAGAAATTTTTCGAAATCTATGTTGCCATCTTAAAAAACTAGTTTGCTAGTGTGCCTAAGTTCCCAGCAGCGGTATTAGAGCTATGCTAAAAGATAGACTTATTTGCATTAATTTATAGTTTCAATCAACGGAATTTTCTGAATTGCATTTCCAAAATCCCTGCTTGCTGTTCGAATTTCAAAGTTGTTCAAAAAAAATTTCAGGTTGTTTTAAAATTATGTGCAGGCAAAACTAGAGCTAAGAAAAAAATTTGGGCACGTGAGTCCAATATTCGACCGCGGAACAGAAGTCCAATGCACCATTTGACCGCTGAACCGTGGTCCAATTTTGGCTACAGTGCCCCAAATTTTTTCTGGGGCTCTAGTTCATGGAAATATGATTTTTGGGATAATTGGTTTTGATCCAGATTTGTGTATGTACTGGTTTGTACTTTGGGGGCTAATGCAGAAAGTTTTAATCGATCAAAATTTTAAATTTGTGTTTTTCTGAGCGTTTGTTTCTGCGACCGTGAATATCATAGCGCAGTATAATCCGACTGGTTGTTATATGCACAATTAGATGGGTTTACGAACATGATATTCACGTTGATGTTCTGTGTTACTCTGTGATTATGGTTATCTTGGATTTGTCGTGATGGATAGCCTAGTGTACGTAGTATTAGATGTAGTTCTCTATGATGTAATGTATATTCATATTTCATGACAAGCGTCCGACATGTGGACTACCGTCATCGCGGCTTGTATTATTCTTTGGGGCGCGTCCAGGCTGCGGACATAGTCATCGTTGTATATTCTGTTTTTCATTACATGCACTAGGATTACCCCGCGGCAGGGTGCTCAAGTAGCCGGGTTCTAGAGGGCAACGTTCTTCCAACTCATGGCGTTGAGACCGAGGTGCTTTACTCTAGAATTGGCGGGCTATTCTCCGCACTCGTAGAGGGTATAGGATTGACCCGCGGAGGGGTGCCCAAATCACCGGGTTTCGAAAGTGCTGGGTGGCCCACTCACTTCGTTGATTGGGGTTGCCTCGCTTCTGGGGTTGGTGGGTGGCTTGCCGCACTCGTATGGGTCTAGGATCTGATACTACGGGCTATTTACACGACTAAAAACATTGCATTTCATATATGGCTCCATTGAAACGAACTTTTCCGAGTTTATCCGCATTTCCATATTGGTTCTGCTTCCGCTATGATGCTTCTGTGATGTTACTTGATATCATGCGTGAGACGAAAGTTCATATATATTATATATATATAGTATACTCTATATATGTTTTCCATCCGTGCTAGTCCTGTCCCCGCCCTACCGTAAGTTAAGTAACCTTACGGTGAACACCCGTGACCCTATGACGAATGCGAATGGCATATATGTGCATGGTTATTTTCGTTTCTTTTTGGCATGATATGATTAATTGATGTGACTGCATTAATTCTGATTAATGCAAGGAAAACAAACCTAAATGATGTTGTTGGAACAAATTTTTGAAAACCGACATTATGGTTTCTTTTGCTTTGCACAATAGTATTCTGTTATGAATATCCAACACCTCATTCGATGAGGCAAGAGCCGACATCCTTTCATGGGGAGTAACCTCTTGGGAAAAAGTTTGCGTCATTGTAATTACTTCACTATGGTCAGTTATTTTGCTTTACACAGCGATATTCGGTTAGGAATATCCAACACCTCATTCGATGAGGAAAGAGCCTAGATCCCTTCACAGGGAGTGACCTCTTTGGCAAAATTTTGCGCCACTATATATTTGTAAAACCATTGAAGTTTCTTCAATGATATCAAGTTCATTACGTTAAAGGTTTTTCGCCAAAAACCAGCCGTAGCCCTCCGTCATTTCTTACAAGTATCACTTAGTATTCATGCTATGTATGTTGGCCTACGTCAAGGCATAGTGAATGGTAGCTGGGTAATGATTGTTTGTAGCATAGAGATGCGATTATTTAGGACAGTCGTACAGTTATTTTGGCCTACGTCAAGGACTTGTACAGGTGGTTCTAACTTAATCCAGAACAATGACGGGTTGAACTTGACTAATGACTTATGTTATGTTGGCCTACGTCAAGGTCTTGAAGTCGTTAGGGGTAAAAATCATAATGGGAGTTTCAAATATAAAGGAAACTCGCCAAGTTTGCGTACACCTTTAGGAGTTTGGTAATTTTTGTCGGCTTCCGTCAAAGTTATCATACAATGATATTTGGGTCCCAATTCACACTGATAAGTAGGTGTTACTCCTCGGAAGATTTTCAGATGATCCCGACTAATTCTCCTTTTAGGGTTTGAAGGAGAATTCGAGGAAACAGTGCGGGCCATCCTAATTAGATAAAGTGATTAACCAATCTAATATAGGTTAGAGTGCACGCTGAGTTTTTCTTTTCTCTCTCTATCTCTTTGGCAGCGACCATGACCTGACCTTAAACTAAAACTCATGAACCAAGTTAATTGAACCTGCTTACACACTTTGGCTTTGGATTGTCATTATTCACGACGAAGTCGCATATATCCATGCCACTCCTACTCCCCCTTTACATTTCTCCAGAACACTCTGTATCACTACGAATATCCATATTGCTTGGGTATGCCATCGTATAGTTACATACGAACTCAAAGAAACTTGTTTCTATTCGAGGATGGATTCCGGTTCTGGAGAAATTGAATAGGATTATTCGGTTGTCTTTTCTCTTTACCTTCTCTCAAGTTGTAAGGGCTCCTAGTAGTAGGGGAGTACACCTATTACGTTTATTGGATAGTCTTCTTCCAAAGCATAGGCTGGTGACGAAAGGTAGGGAATGAAGAAAACTAATTAGCCTAAGTATGGTGTACAGAAGGTAAGAAGTAAAGACATATAAAGGGATTGGAGTGAGGGCAAGGAAATTGCAACTACTGTCATGAATCTAGATAGTGGAAGAGGCATTACTAGGAATACCCGGCAACCCCTTCGAAACATTTTCATGTTTCAGTTTTACTGTGCGGTGTTAATTGAAAACTGTTTTCCCGATTAGATTCTAACTCCACGGTATGTATTTACCAGACTTGATTCTCACATCTGTATGGCGTTACAGATGCTGAGTGGGAGTAAGATATTGGGAATTGGGTGATTAGATCCTCAATATTTGAATTCTTTGTAATTGGTGATATTTGAGAAAATCACCTGGATTTTGCCTAACGGCAAATTTTTGGTTTTGAATATTCGTTGTTATGCACCAATTTCATACTAATATATCTGTACGTTTATTTATAAAGTGAGATATAACCTTTTGAAATAATGTTTATGAAATTTACCTATATCAGTTGA
Source organism: Agapanthus africanus (assembly GCA_030015575.1). Lineage (NCBI taxonomy): Eukaryota > Viridiplantae > Streptophyta > Magnoliopsida > Asparagales > Amaryllidaceae > Agapanthus > Agapanthus africanus. The sequence continues at coordinate 563,408,480 of CM057339.1, forward strand.
TGGTTAGGTATGGTGCATTCAACAACGGTGTAATTCTTTTTAACCATAGCATAGTTTTCAACCTACGACGCACAGGGTTTGAGTTATTAAACTCAGAGGATTATACAAAGTATTATATGTTGTTCGACGTCCATTAGGACAAAGGGGTTGGTACTCATACTATATTCCGTTTACTTATGACTTCTCTAGTTTTAGACACGCATTTCATTAAAATACAAGGTCCAAATTTTGAGAAGTTATAGATATATCAATAAAGTAGAGAACCATATGTTGTAAGTATCAGGATTCTTTGAGGTGATCGAAGTTGTAGATACTTGTGCTGGGTATTCCGTCGTAAATAATAAATTTGAGAACTTGCTTCTCTTTTAGGTTACTCATCCGTCGGTGCGCTCCTTGATGAGTAATATTGCATGGAATTCATCCATTTTGTCGATATGCACTGGAAACAGCTGCTTGATTTTTGAATCTGGTTCCAATTAAATTAGTGCCTTTGTTTCTATATTGAATATAGAATAGATTCATATCTTATCAATGTTAAGGTATATGGAGTACTCTATCTTATGTTTAAACCAGAATCTGGATAAACTCGAGGCATGTTTCAGTAATGGCAGTTTATGGGTTATCCCGGCATTGACGAGGGTTAACATTCTACCATTTGGAAGATCAATAGTTATATTGTTTTTGACTCGCTGTCCGTTTTAGTAAAATGAATTCTTTTCAGAAAACATTAGTGGCAGTATGGTAGAACTGGAAGTGATTCTAGAACCACAAACGATTACTAAAAATTTAGTAGAACCTAATCATTCAATTGGATTCAACAATCCATTAGCCACTCCGCAGATTTGGTGGGTAACTTTAGCCACCGAGAGGTACTTTGGTCTTCTCAAAGATGGTGAAAGGGAGGTTTTGATGACCTAAGCTTGTCACTACTGCTGTCCTAGACTATGATATATGGCAGGTTGATGACTATAACGTCATTCTAAATTAGTTTTAGAAGTGCACGTGTATATGACTCTGCCAGAGGGTTGTTGTGGTCAGTGGAAGCAGCGGAAGAGTGGTAGGCCAGTAGCTTATGTCAATCTATAGACTAAAGCAGGTATAGTAGAGATAGATCATCTATTTTTGATGTGGCGGTCATAGAGTTTCACTTCATCAGAATAATAGACGGACCTAGTAAGAGGGTAGTAGAGAGTGATGTCCCGGTATTTGGATGACGTACTCTTGATAGCAAGTGATCTTTCTATATTATGATCGGTTATACTATGGTTGTCACAAGGTGTTTCTCCACATAGGATCAGGACAAAATATCAGGGATTTTGGTGACTAGATCTATGGTTTTAGATCTGGATTTAGGAAGTGTCCCAATTCGGGTACTTTGACACTATTCTAAAGTGTTTTAGAATGGACGACTCCTGATGTGGTGGTGTATCCACAGGTGATGGAGTCACCCTCTCTAATGAGATGTCTTCTAAATTGATGAGGAGAGGGATTTGCGTGATTGACATATCACTTTCTTAGGCAATTGAGTCAATCATGAGATGTCAAGTACCATACCAGATATTACTTTTGCACTTGCTGCAATAAGCATATATTAATCCAATCCTGAAGAAACATTAGAAAGCAGTTATGAACATAAGAGGATGTTCTTGGTATATGGTAACGGCAGTCTCCTTTAGGAGGCGGTTATCATTTCAGGCTTCCAAGGTGACCTGGATGACAGAGTGACTGTCAGAGTTAATGTTTACTCTCTTCTGAGTGGCAGTATGTTGGACAAGGGGTCTAAGCGGATACTGAGAAAGGCATGATGCACGATACTGATTAAATTCAGTGGAGGATACATTCTAAGAAGTTTGTTGGATTTGGAGTTCATGTATGAACTTGGTCCCGTCAGATATCCAGACAAATTCTAAAACAGGTATCGCTCATTTCGGCAGATAGTATTTCTCTGCGAAGTTGAGTTATAGAGAGATAAAGATAGAAACATTGGAGCGGATGCACTCACTGAAGCTGTTTCTCTAACGCGATAGTTTTGCAAACAAGCTTTGCGAGACCGATTAGTAAAGAAGTTGGGTGTTCGGTATCACAAGGGCTGTGAGTATGCGACACCACAATAATTAGTCTTAATTGCAAGTGGGAGATTGTTGGATATAGTGCCCTTAAGTCAATTAATGTAAACACAGGCAGGTGATTGTGATGATTGAGGGAGGACCTATATGGGTAGAACAGTCTTACTCGAGATGATAGTATGCTATCTGGTTTGTCTTTATCATCATGTACATGCATTATGTGGTATTATAGATCACTATTACATATTGATAGAGCCCGTAGGATTCTTGCTTGACTACCAGCATTATGATAGCGATCGTATATGTGGGAGCTGGGTGGTCTATAAGCACATCTTTAAATGTCCCTCATCGAGGGAGTATCGAGACTGGACATCGATACTCCGGAGTAGACTAGTGTATACTTTTTGAGACCCCGACGAGGGGCGGTGGCCGGTCTCATAAGCCATTGGTGTCAGTTAGTCACCTAAGATAGTATACAAGTGCCCATTGGGTTATGAGTTACACTGGACGGACTCACCGGGAATATGAAAGTTGGTATTATACCTTTTGTCAGATAGCAGTCCTCAGATGACATAAGAACAGGTTAGTCTGACGACCTGAGATCGTCATTTGTCTCGTGTGAGTTCCTACCGTGCTTTGATTACAACCCTACCGTGTGAAAGTATGTCTCGGCACCACTACTGGGTTTTAACCGGAATCAAATATGCAATTTTAAAATTTCATGGGTGCTAAGCTACACTAACCTAGAATCTAACTAGAGTATTATGGTTTATTGCATGATATTACAAGAACTACACTAAGTGAAAGAGATTACAATCTTTTAAGACTAAGTCCTTCACTTCTATAGTTCTGGGTAGTAGTCCCTATGACTCCTCTTGGCTCCACTTGAAGAAATGCAAAAGCTTGATTCGCGATCTTCGAGGCCGAAGATGATCCACCTTGAAGCTTCTCTAGTTCAAGCTACCTAATCACTAATCAACTATTAGTGAAACAAACAACCTAAACTAAATGGCTAATCTAGTGTAGGTTGATGAAGTAAGTGTTTTAGCTCACTAAGAATTTTCACAAGCCCTAGGATTCACAACTCATGCGAGGGTTAGGGTTTGGAGGAAGATGAAGATGAAAATGGAGAGAGCGAAGTAAAGGAGCTAAGGTCAAAAAAGATCAAGTGAAGAATGGCTCCCTTAAAGACCTTACTTATTGAAGCATAGAATAAAAAGAAATAATATATTGCAACCATGCTTCTATAGTGAAGGCGAATGAATAAAGTAATAGAAAAAACCATGCCTCACCCATTCCATAAATATCTCTCCAATTTCCACCTCAGTTTTCTATTTTCTCAAAATAGAAAATCCAAGTCATATGTGTCATCTACCATGGCACATAATAACACACACACACACACACACACACACACACACACACATATATACATACATACATACATATATATATATATATATATCATATATATATATATACATAAATATATATTAGAAGAAAAACATAAGTGAGCTTAATATTAGTTAATATATAAATATATCAAATATAAATATATATATCAAATTATTAAATCAACACTTGATTTAATAAGCCGGTCATATCATATATAACCGATTAATATCATTTATCTGTATATCATATTATCAAATCAATACTTTATTCAATAATCCGGTTATATCACATATAACCTAACCGATATCAAATGTCGCCAGATTAGAATACGGTATCACATACTCGTATTTAATCAGGCTTCTGCACATATCAGCATATGTGCCTTACTTTGTTTCGCTTGAACTATGAAAGCTCTGTGTGGGACTCTAAAGACTCGTCAATACGCTAGCAGTAGGTAATGATCATATCAGTTACCCACAAGCTGTCAGCTAGCTGGACCTAACATTACCCAGGTATTGTGCGATTAGAAGATCAACAAGCATACTTTTACAAACTTCCATGAAGCCTATAAGTAACACTTACCGTACAGTCTGGTCTCTTCGTCTAATATGTCGCATATCGAGTCTAGGGGTGGAATCATCAAACCCCAGTAACTTGATAAGTCGTGCTGATGTATGGCTCATAACGGTTCAAACTACTGATAACACTTACCAGTAAATCTCATCAGCCTTGGGCAGGGACTTGCTGTTATAACCAATCGAGCATAGCGCAACATCAACTCCTAATACCGGGAGAGACGAAACCCCTCCTATTTCTCACAGCCTCCATGTAACTCGGGACTGTACCCAAAATCCACCTATTTGCACGACTCCTTTGAGACGTGGTGGGGAGGAAATCAAAGCACTGTAGGAACCAGACAAGACACTATGACGATCTCGGGTCTACAAACTAACTTGTACCAGTGTCACCAGAGAACTGCTATATAACGATAGGTATGGTACCATCTAGGACTTCTCGGCGATTCCTATTCGGTGTACCCACTCTATAATGAGCACCTGTGTATAATCTTTGATGTCAAACTAATGGTTATGGGATCAACCATCGTCCTCTAAACGGTCAAGAAACGTACACAATAGTCTACTCTGGAATATCGATGCCCAGTCTCGATACTCCCTCGACTAGGAAAAGTTAAAGGTTGTTCTTGTGTACTACAGAAGTCCCAGTAGTATGATCTGCATCATAGTCCTGGTAGTCAAGCAAACATCCTAAGGGCTTTATCAACATGTATCAGAGAGACAATATAATAACACAAGTGTACATGTTAAGATAAAAAGCAACCAGATAGCATACTATTCTGTCGAGCAAGAAAGTCCTCTATATATATGTCCAAGCATCCACTATATAATACAATAATGGCCTTTAGGGTATACACATTCCAAATAATCTTCCAATTGCACAGGCCAGTTGTTGTACTATCTCATTGTAGGGTTGCTAGACACGCGCACAAGGGTCTACGAGGCATCAACCATGCCCGATTTAAAATTTAGCCGTGCCGAACAACCCGAATACGGAACTTTAAACTAGAGATTAGGCGAAAACAAGCATGCTAAACATTTTAACACTAAGTGAGAGGGATTACAACCTTTGTAGATCCGGTCCTTCACTTCATATGCTCCGTGTTGTGGTCCCTTCGCTGCGATCATCCGGATCCGGACTCTCGAGAGGTTCCACGAAGAGAAAGACGCAACCTTTGCTTCCGATCTTCGATACTAAGATGATCTACCTTGAAGTTTCTTTAACACAAGCTAACACTCATGAAATGATGTGAACACCCTCATCTAAATGGCAAGGGAAGATGAGGATCTCTTTATTTATCTTTTTCTCATATTTATCCATCACAAAAATCAAAGCAAGAAACCATTTCAAGCAAAGAAGAAGAAGGAAGAAGATGATGAACAATAATAGAATTCCTTTTGTGATGAATAGGAAAAGAATAATATGATAGAATTATGCAACCATGGTCAAGTAAACCGTTGTAGAGATTTTACTAAGGTTAAAGGTTTGGTTAGGTTAAGGAAATATCTAGCATAATATCTTAACAAAGACAAAGAAAGAAAGCTTCTAGAAACTTCTAGAAAGCCTTAACCCTAATCAAACCCTAACCATGTTTAATCTCTACTAAACAAGTGCATTATTTATCATATCATGTTACAATATTATATATCACATATATAATATTTATTGTAACCAAAGAAAATAATACATTTAACATATATCGCATATATATCAATGTATTACCCGAGTGAGAAAAAGAATGTTTTAGTGAGCTAATATTAGTTAATGCAATTTAATATATCATATATATTATTATACATTAAATTATCGAATCAACACTTGATTCGACAATCTGGCTATATCGCATATAACCGACTAATATTTATCCGTACCGATTCATCGAATCAACACTTGATCCGATGACCCGGCTGATATCAAATATCGCGGGAATATAATACGGTATCACATATCGCATTATCCTCGGTCCCGCACATATCACATATGTGCTCCTACTCCGTTTTTCCTGAGTCAAGAAACCTCTGTGTAGGACTCTAAAGAATCGTCAATACGCCGGCAGTAGGTGATGATCATATCAAACACCCACAAGCTGCAAGCGGTCAGCTAAACGTAACAGCTAGCCAGGTTTTGAGCGCTCAGAAGATCAACAAGCAAGCCTGTAACTTCTCCTGTGAATCCAAACAGTAACACTCCCGTACAGTCCGGTCTCGTCGTCTGATATGTTGCATATCTCGCCTAGGGGTGGTAAACGTCAGACCCCAGTAGCTCGATAAGTCGTGTCGATATGAGGTCTATAACAGTTCGAGAAACGACTGATAACACTTACCAGAAAATCTCAGCAACCCTGGCCAGGGATTTCCGGTTATAGCCAATCAAACACAGCACAACATCAACTCCCTATACCAGGAGAGATGAATCCCCTCCTATCGCTCATTGCCTCCATGTGATTCGGGACTGTACCCAAAAGCCACCTTTTTGCACGCCCTCTTGGACGTGGTATGATGGAAATCAAAGCACGGTGGGAACCACAAAAGACTCTATGACGATCTCGGGTCAACAGACTACTCTGTACCAGTGTCACCGGAGAACTGCCATCTGACGTATGGTATAATACCATCTGGGAGTTCTCGGCGAGTCCGTCCAGTGTACCCAGTCTCCACTGAGCACCCGTACACCATCCTTGATGTCAAACACTGATGGATATGGGATCATCCATCGCCCATCATATGGGTCAAGATGCGTATACGCTAGTCTACTCTGGTGCATCGATGCCCTGTCTCGATACACCCTCGACTAGGAACAGTTATAGGATGTACTCGTCGACTACCGTGGCCCCACTAGTATGATCTCATCATAGTCCCAGTAGTCGAGTACATATCCTAAGGGCTTTATCAACAGGTAATATAGAGACAATCAGAGTACATGTTTAGATAAAGTACAACCAGATAGCATACTATCATGTCGAGCAAGAAAGTCCTCCCTATATATGTCCTAGCATCCACTACAATATATATCGTATGTACAGTAATGGCCTCTAGGGCATACATATAACTAACAATCTCCCACTTGCACTTGGGCCATCTGTTATGGTATCGCATACCCAACAATTAGCTGCGGTTGAAGTATCTCATACTGAACCATCCCGTAAAAGTCTCTACTGGGAAAAAGGATTTTGTGAGTGGATCCGCGCTGTTGTCCTCTGTGTCTACTCTCCTAACCTCGATCTCCCTGGAGATCAACCATCTCCATGATCAGGTGATACTGCCTAAGAATTATATCTGGATTTCTGATGGGACGGTAGTTCCTTGGCTAAAGCCACAACCCCATTGTCACACAATGGTAGGAACTAAGTTCATCTTATGAACTTATATATATCCAGACTGCCTCTTCGGTAGCATCCTTGGTAACGATGTATCTTGCCTTTAATCGTCTAGTATGTCACGGTATCTAGCTTGGAACTCTTCCAACATACCGTCCCTTCACTGAGGGTATAGACAAGCCTGCGACTGACATTCAGTCGTCCTTATCACCCTGGAACCTTTCCAGTGATTCTCCCCAGGATCGATTGATACCATCTCACTACAACTAGTGAGTGTCCTAACATCCAATTAGATCTATCTCATAGATCCAAAACCTAGGATTTAGTAGGTATCACTTTGATCCTATATGGAGAATCCTTGTGATAAGCGGAGATTGACCGAGCGTAGCATAGGAAACTCCTTCCCTATCAAGAGTATGTCATCCACGTACTCTACGAGGATCACCACCATACTCTCTACTACCTTTTTGTATATACAAGGTTCATCTACCATTTTGATGAAGTCAAACTCTTTGACTACCACATCAAAACAGATGTTCCAACTCCGCGATGCCTGTTTTATCATATAAAACATCTTGCACACGTTTCCGCTGCTCCCACTGTCTACGAAGCCCTCTGGCTGTGTACTTATAGATGCTCTTTTCTAAAACATCATTTAGAAAAGCAGTCATGACACCCAACCACCAGATATCGTAGTCATGGTATGTAGCCGTGGCAAGTAAGATCTGGATGGACTTAAGCATGGATCCTTAGAAAAGGTTTCAACATAATCCATACCTGGTCTTATGATGCAAACCTTTAACAAGTCTAGCTTTGAAAGTCTCAACTTTTCGATGTACACCAAGTAATCTTCTCAAGATATACTTGCTCCTGATGGGGATTTAACCCTTCAGATAAAGCAACCAAAGTCCATACTTTGTTGGTGTATAAGGATTCCATCTCAGATCGATAAGCACCCAGCCATTCTTACAGAGTCCTACTCCTGATGGCCAGCTTGAAACTAGTTGGGTCATCATCTCATGATGCAATCCTCGCTCCCACTGTCATAGAGAAACTGAAGTATCTCTCAGGTGGGTGAGGAACCCTACTAGATCGGCGGAGAGGCTGAGTTTCGTTGGAAACTATTGAATCCTTTGGTTCTACCAAATCATCAGCTGTAGTTTGTATAGCTGGAACATTTCCAGTTCTACATTACAGACCTTGCCTCGAGCATGTCCGGATTTTGCTTTTAGACACAAGCCGGACAACCCCAAATCTTAACAAACTTAAGATATGGGCTCTTCCCTTTCCATATCATATATGAAGTGGTAGGCAACTGATTTGATTTGAACCCTATTCAATAGGTATGCAACTTCACAAGTGCATAACTCCCTAATGGAAATAGGAAACTCAGTAGTACTCATCATAGAGCACACCATATCACTTAGGGTGTGATTACTCTGTCCCGATACACCGACGTGCTGTGGTGTATACGGAGGAGTAATGCCGAGAGAGAATCTCATTCTCCTTTAGAATAGTCCAGGAATTCCGTGCTCAAGTATTCTCCTCCTTGATCACATCAAAGGACATAATACTTTTACCCGTATTTTGGTTCTCTACTTCTAATTTGTAGTCTGTGAATATCTCAAAAGGTTCGGACCTGTGTTTCAACAGAAACATATGTCTGAATCTTGAGAGATTATCAGAGAATGTAATGAAGTACAAAGAACCGGTCCTGGCATATGTAGACAGGGGACTTTCATACATCAGCATGTATCAATCCCAAGAGTTCACTAATTCTTTCTCTGTTTCCAACAAACAGAGCTGTGGTCATCTTATCTTTGTGACATGACCGGCAAGTTTCACAAGATGTAAATTCAAACTAATTTAAATATGCATTTATATGTAACTTCAGCCAGTCGGGTCGCATTGATATGACCTAGTCTACAATGCCTCAAGAAGGATTCGTTCATTTCTGAACTCTTCCTCTTGTGTGTGTTCCGTATACTAAGAACTGTAATTTGATTTAGAACATCAATGCTTTTAGATAACATGCCTGAACTGATCAACTCTTGATATAGGAAATGTTCAAAACATTATCCAACAATACAAAATTATATCCTTTCTTTACTAATAAAGAGACTGATATGATTTTGTATATCAGGTTCGGTATCTAATAACATTTGTTCAGAATCAATGTATTCTGGTAATACAGGGTGATAGTGACCAACAGACTTGGCCGCAACACTTGCACCGTTTTCTGTCTCATGAAACTTATCACCCGTTCTCAGTTCTTTACCTATCTGTAGCCCATGTAACAGATTACATATGCGGGATCCTGATCCGGTATCACATACCCAGGACGTAAAGGATACTGAGAAACAGTTCTCTGTAATGAACACACCCGAAGATGATGCATCAGCATGCACTTTCTTCGTTTGGGCGGCACGGGAAATCTGGTATTCCCCAATTTCCTGCTCTGTCTTATAACAATTATAAGTTGGAGCGGGACCAACGTTCCCCAGCTCAGTATAACAAGCGGGTTCGGTCAATATATCCGTTTTATTAACTTGATTAAGGCGTGATATGGTCGCTATCTGGAGAGAGAGAGAAGAAAACACTCAGCGTATGCTCTTGCAAGATTAGATTGGTTATCTAATATATCTAATCAGGATGTCTCCACTGTTTTAATCAAATCTTCCTTCAAACCCTAAAAGGAAAGACTAGCCGGGATTAATTACACGCTACAAGTTCGCCAATCTTTCAGCCAGGCCAGTGTCGGTACTTTGAGGGAGGTCCCCCGTGCTTTCGCATGAACCTAATTACAGTAAACCTCATTTTCCCAGAGGCGTAACCCCGTTAACACCTTTCTAGACACCTACTTGATCGGCTAATTGTAATGTGTAAAACTCTCCCAGGAGTAACTCTTACTCGCAGCGGGTATCGGGATCCAACTATCTTATAGAAGTTATGCAATCTCATTGCAAATTTCAACACTTGAAATTCCCAATAATATTTTGCCCCTAGCGATCTATGACCTTAACTAAGTCAACAAACCATAAATCGCAAGTCAAGTTCAACCCGTACATTTCCCGATTGAATTAAACCCACCCGTACGACCCTTAACTGAGTCAACAAAGCCGTACGAATACCCTAATCCAATCACAACTCATGTTTTAGCAGATAAACATTACTTAGCTACCGTACACTATGCCTTAACTAAGTCAACAAACATAGCACGAATACTAAATAATATCAATCTGAAATGACGGAGGGCTACGCAGGATTTTCAGAAAACCCTGAGCGTAATGAACTTGATATCGTTGTAGAATCGAGTGATTTTAAATGGAGTGTTTTTAAGGCTTTTTTACTTTTTCTAAAGGGGTCACTCCCGGTGAAGGGATCGTCGGCCCTTTCCTCATCGAATAAGGTGCAGGATATTTCACAAATATCACTATGCAAAGCAAGAACTATAGAAGCAATCAAAAGACAAACCGAGTTTGTAGCATCTGCCAGTTATTGCTGAAGGAGTCACTCCCGGTGAAGGGATCTCGGTCCTTTCCTTATCGAATAAGGTGCTGGATGTTCTACAAGGAACACCGCTATGCAAAGCAAGAACTAGAGCTACCAGTTTTTATAAACAAGTTTCTACAACATCTTAGGTTTCTTTTATTTCATTAATCTCATTAATGAAGTCCCATTTTATTATGCTTCACAAGCATCTCTTTTGAAACGAAATCTGCAATATAACATATATCTCATATATATAATATAAACAATCGTCTCAGGCAGTAATATGATCTCATCACAGAACATTGCAGCAGAAGAACATATATGAAATATTGGATATACTAGGACGTCCGTGTTTTCAATACGAGCCAGTATAAAACACGGATTCCACGGTCGCGATGAATAGCCAAACCCACATCCCTAGACCCCTACGAGAGCGGCAAGTAACACTGCCAATTCTAGGGTTAGGAGACCCGGTCCCGACTCCTCGAGATGGTCTCCCACTGGACCCTAGAACCCGATTACTTGTGCTCCCCTTCTTGGGTCTACCTAATGCGGAAAAGTAAATAATATACAACGGTGACATCTTCCGCTACCTGGAAGTGCCCCAATAAAAGAATATTACATACAAATGAATTTTACATGAATGAAAAAGAAAAAAACTCTCATCTCACATAAAACCCCCGGCTATTCAAAAGCGACGATCCAATACAACATATCACAGCAACACATAATATCTCATATCATCAACGTAAGCAAGTATGCGTATCCCGATTGTCGTTGATGTATAGCAACGAAGCCGGCGATACACCACATACTACGCTTACGGTCACAGAAAAGAAAGTGTAAAACTACAACAGTTGGAATCCGCAATCTCTTTAGACATCGCATACCTAACCAAATGAATTCCTTAGACATCGCATGCCTAACAATTATAAACCCCGCATTTTAGTCTCATTATCGAAAACTCTTTTCAATATCAAGTCGGGCAATTCAACAAGATTCCCGACGTCCTGATCGAATGCTCGTCGCAGACTTTAGTAGACGGCCGCACCCCCAGATGCCGTCGACGAAGTGCACTAAGGCGGAACACCGCTGCCGCGAGCACCCGAACGGATGCTTTCGGCGACGGGGTTCTCCTACAGTCACTTGGTCGGGGTTATGGGGCGTGGCTGTCTATTAAGTTTACCCGGCGAGTATCCGCGTACGCTACGTGATTGCGACGGACTTTTGATCACATCAAAATTCCGTGGCAACCGATCATCTGAGACTAAACTGCTATGTTTATAATATTCAAATTAGTTATCTCATAACTACCTGTGGATTCCAAATATTGTATCACATTCCAGATAAATAGAAAAAGTTAAACTTTCTGATCGAATCATCAAACACCCAAGATTTCCCCAATGTATCTCAACACTTGAAATCAGTTTAAAAACATCTATCACATGCCACAGTACCAATGGTCCAGCGGTAGAAGGGTCAAGCCAACGCCTCACATGTGGCACGCCGTACTGCCCCAAACCCTAAGGTTCAAAAGGCAGTTCAAGACGGTCACATAATCGAGTTAAGGTTTGTTGTCTTCTAGAGGGTCCACCGAGTTACTTGCATGACTTAGAACATTCTTAAACAAGAGAAAAAATCCAACTTTTAAAAAATTTCCGACAGGGGAAAAAGTGAGTTATTGATATCCGTTCGAACTTTTTAACAGTTTCTAAAAGTTATCCGGACAAAACACATAGACAAAATTAGACAATCCGATCGAATAATCGAATCCCCAAAACAACCCCTGAAAAACTCAACTGTTGAGTAAAAATAAAAATTTCCAGAAGACTCAGCACATAAAGTTACTAATTACTATGCAAAGCACGTGCAGTGATTCAGCACTTTGGCCGCGGAACAGCCGCACAAGCCAGGGTGGCGCCGCGGTTCCGCGGCTCTTCTGTGGAATCAATGGCACGTGCTTCACAGTAATTCATCAAATTCCCTGCTGAATTTTTTGGCAATTTTTAATTCACAAAAATCCAAATTTTCAGAAAATTTTCAGAGAAGGGGTTTGTTCGGGTTTTCCGGGTTCGATCGGACTTCAAACGTCGTCTAGACTTCGCCTAAAGCTCTAGCTTGGCTCTGATACCACTGTAGGGTTGCTAGGCACGCGCACAAGGGTCTACGAGGCATCAACCATGCCCGATTTAAAATTTAGCCGTGCCGAACAACCCGAATACGGAACTTTAAACTAGAGATTAGGCGAAAACAAGCATGCTAAACATTTTAACACTAAGTGAGAGGGATTACAACCTTTGTAGATCCGGTCCTTCACTTCATATGCTCCGTGTTGTGGTCCCTTCGCTGCGATCATCCGGATCCGGACTCTCGAGAGGTTCCACGAAGAGAAAGACGCAACCTTTGCTTCCGATCTTCGATACTAAGATGATCTACCTTGAAGTTTCTTTAACACAAGATAACACTCATGAAATGATGTGAACACCCTCATCTAAATGGCAAGGGAAGATGAGGATGATGAAGTAGGATTTTTGCTCTCTTTATTTATCTTTTTCTCATATTTATCCATCACAAAAATCAAAGCAAGAAACCATTTCAAGCAAAGAAGAAGAAGGAAGAAGATGATGAACAATAATAGAATTCCTTTTGTGATGAATAGGAAAAGAATAATATGATAGAATTATGCAACCATGGTCAAGTAAACCTTTATAGAGATTTTACTAAGGTTAAAGGTTTGGTTAGGTTAAGGAAATATCTAGCATAATATCTTAACAAAGACAAAGAAAGAAAGCTTCTAGAAACTTCTAGAAAGCCTTAACCCTAATCGAACCCTAACCATGTTTAATCTCTACTAAACAAGTTGCATTATTTATCATATCATGTTACAGTATTATATATCGCATATATAATATTTATTGTAACCAAAGAAAATAATACATTTAACATATATCGCATATATATCAATGTATTACCCGAGTGAGAAAAAGAATGTTTTAGTGAGTTAATATTAGTTAATGCAATTTAATATATCATATATATTATTATACATTAAATTATCGAATCAACACTTGATTCGACAATCCGGCTATATCGCATATAATCGACTAATATTTATCCGTACCGATTCATCGAATCAACACTTGATCCGATGACCCGGCTGATATCAAATATCGCGGGAATATAATACGGTATCACATATCGCATTATCCTCGGTCCCGCACATATCACATATATGCTCCTACTCCGTTTTGCCTGAGTCAAGAAACCTCTGTGTAGGACTCTAAAGAATCGTCAATACGCCGGCAGTAGGTGATGATCATATCAAACACCCACAAGCTGCAAGCGGTCAGCTAAACGTAACAGCTAGCCAGGTTTTGAGCGCTCAGAAGATCAACAAGCAAGCCTGTAACTTCTCCTGTGAATCCAAACAGTAACACTCCCGTACAGTCCGGTCTCGTCGTCTGATATGTTGCATATCTCGCCTAGGGGTGGTAAACGTCAGACCCCAGTAGCTCGATAAGTCGTGTCGATATGAGGTCTATAACAGTTCGAGAAACTACTGATAACACTTACCAGTAAATCTCAGCAACCCTGGCCAGGGATTTCCGGTTATAGCCAATCGAACACAGCACAACATCAACTCCCTATACCGGGAGAGACGAATCCCCTCCTATCGCTCATTGCCTCCATGTGATTCGGGACTGTACCCAAAAGCCACCTTTTTGCACACCCTCTTGGACGTGGTATGATGGAAATCAAAGCACGGTGGGAACCACACAAGACTCTATGACGATCTCGGGTCAACAGACTACTCTGTACCAGTGTCACCGGAGAACTGCCATCTGACGTATGGTATAATACCATCTGGGAGTTCTCGGCGAGTCCGTCCAGTGTACCCAGTCTCCACTGAGCACCCGTACACCATCCTTGATGTCAAACACTGATGGATATGGGATCATCCATCGCCCATCATATGGGTCAAGATGTGTATACGCTAGTCTACTCTGGTGCATCGATGCCTTGTCTCGATACACCCTCGACTAGGAACAGTTATAGGATGTACTCGTCGACTACCGTGGCCCCACTAGTATGATCTCATCATAGTCCCAGTAGTCGAGTACATATCCTAAGAGCTTTATCAACATGTAATATAGAGACAATCAGAGTACATGTTTAGATAAAGTACAACCAGATAGCATACTATCATGTCGAGCAAGAAAGTCCTCCCTATATATGTCCTAGCATCCACTACAATATACATCGTATGTATAGTAATGGCCTCTAGGGCATACATATAACTAACAATCTCCCACTTGCACTTGGGCCATCTGTTATGGTATCGCATACCCAACAATTAGCTGCGGTTGAAGTATCTCATACTGAACCATCCCGTAAAAGTCTCTACTGGGAAAAAGGCTTTTGTGAGTGGATCCGCGCTGCGTCCTCTGTGTCTACTCTCCAAACCTCGATCTCCCTAGAGATCAACCATCTCCATGATCAGGTGATTCTGCCTAAGAATTATATCTGGATTTCTTATGGGACGGTAGTTCCTTGGCTAAAGCCACAACCCCATTGTCATACAATGGTAGGAACGAAGTTCATCTTATGAACTTATATATATCCAGACCGTCTCTTTGGTAGCATCCTTGGTAACGATGTATCTTGCCTTTAATCGTCTAGTATGTCACGGTATCTAGCTTGAAACTCTTCCAACATACCGTCCCTTCACTGAGGGTATAGACAAGCCTACGACTGACATTCAGTCGTCCTTATCACCCTGGAACCTTTCCAGTGATTCTCCCCAGGATCGATTGATACCATCTCACTACAACTAGTGAGTGTCCTAACATCCAATTAGATCTATCTCATAGATCCAAAACCTAGGATTTAGTAGGTATCACTTTGATCCTATATGGAGAATCCTTGTGATAAGCGGAGATTGACCGAGCGTAGCATAGGAAACTCCTTCCCTATCAAGAGTATGTCATCCACGTACTCTACGAGGATCACCACCATACTCTCTACTACCTTTTCGTATATACAAGGTTCATCTACCATTTTGATGAAGTCAAACTCTTTGACTACCACATCAAAACAGATGTTCCAACTCCGCGATGCATGTTTTATCATATAAAACATCTTGCACACGTTTCCGCTGCTCCCACTATTTACGAAGCCCTCTGGCTGTGTACTTATAGATGCTCTTTTCTAAAACATCATTTTGAAAAGCAGTCATGACACCCAACCACCAGATATCGTAGTCATGGTATGTAGCCGTGGCAAGTAAGATCTGGATGGACTTAAGCATAGACCCTTATAAAAGGTTTCAACATAATCCATACCTGGTCTTGTGATGCAAACCTTTAACAAGTCTAGCTTTGAAAGTCTCAACTTTTCGATGTACACCAAGTAATCTTCTCAAGATATACTTGCTCCTGATGGGGATTTAACCCTTCAGATAAAGCAACCAAAGTCCATACTTTGTTGGTGTATAAGGATTCCATCTCAGATCGATAAGCACCCAGCCATTCTTACAGAGTCCTACTCCTGATGGCCAGCTTGAAACTAGTTGGGTCATCATCTCATGATGCAATCCTCGCTCCCACTGTCATAGAGAAACTGAAGTATCTCTCAGGTGGGTGAGGAACCCTACTAGATCGGCGGAGAGGCTGAGGTTCGTTGGAAACTATTGAATCCTTTGGTTCTACCAAATCATCAGCTGTAGTTTGTATAGCTGGAACATTTCCAGTTCTACATTACAGACCTTGCCTCGAGCTTGTCCGGATTTTGCTTTTAGACACAAGCCGGACAACCCCAAATCTTAACAAACTTAAGATATGGGCTCTTCCCTTTCCATATCATATATGAAGTGGTAGGCAACTGATTTGATTTGAACCCTATTCAATAGGTATGCAACTTCACAAGTGCATAACACCCTAAAGGAAAATAGGAAACTCAGTAGTACTCATCATAGAGCACACCATATCACATAGGGTATGATTGCTCCGCCCCGATACACCGACGTGCTGTGGTGTATACGGAGGAGTAATGCCGAGAGAGAATCTCATTCTCCTTTAGAATAGTCCAGGAATTCCGTGCTCAAGTATTCTCCTCCTTGATCACATCAAAGGACATAATACTTTTACCCGTATTTTGGTTCTCTACTTCTAATTTATAGTCTGTGAATATCTCAAAAGGTTCGGACCTGTGTTTCAACAGAAACATATGTCTGAATCTTGAGAGATTATCAGAGAATGTAATGAAGTACAAAGAACCGGTCCTGGCATATGTAGACAGGGGACTTTCATACATCAGCATGTATCAATCCCAAGAGTTCACTAACTCTTTCTCTGTTTCCAACAAACAGAGCTGTGGTCATCTTATCTTTGTGACATGACCGGCAAGTTTCACAAGATGTAAATTCAAACTAATTTAAATATGCATTTATATGTAACTTCACCCAGTCGGGTCGCATTGATATGACCTAGTCTACAATGCCTCAAGAAGGATTCGTTCATTTCTGAACTCTTCCTCTTGTGTGTGTTCCGTATACTAAGAACTGTAATTTGATTTAGAACGTCTATGCTTTTAGATAACGTGCCTGAACCGATCAACTCTTGATATAGGAAATGTTCAAAACATTATCCAACAATACAAAATTATATCCTTTCTTTACTAATAAAGAGACTGATATGATTTTGTATATCAGGTTCGGTATCTAATAACATTTGTTCAGAATCAATGTATTCTGGTAATACAGGGTGATAGTGACCAACAGACTTGGCTGCAACACTTGCACCGTTTTCTGTCTCATGAAACTTATCACCCGTTCTCAGTTCTTTACCTATCTGTAGCCCATGTAACAGATTACATATGCGGGATCCTGATCCGGTATCACATACCCAGGACGTAAAGGATACTGAGAAACAGTTCTATGTAATGAACACACCCGAAGATGATGCATCAGCATGCACTTTCTTCGTTTGGGCGACACGGGAAATCTGGTATTCCCCAATTTCCTGCTCTGTCTTATAACAATTATAAGTTGGAGCGGGACCAACGTTCCCCAGCTCAGTATAACAAGCGGGTTCGGTCAATATATCCGTTTTATTATCTTGATTAAGGCGTGATATGGTCGCTATCTGGAGAGAGAGAGAAGAAAACACTCAGCGTATGCTCTTGCAAGATTAGATTGGTTATCTAATATATCTAATCAGGATGTCTCCCACTGTTTTAATCAAATCTTCCTTCAAACCCTAAAAGGAAAGACTAGCCGGGATTAATTACACGCTACAAGTTCGCCAATCTTTCAGCCAGGCCAGTGTCGGTACTTTGAGGGAGGTCCCCCGTGCTTTCGCACGAACCTAATTACAGTAAACCTCGTTTTCCCAGAGGCGTAACCCCGTTAACACCTTTCTAGACACCTACTTGATCGACTAATTGTAATGTGTAAAACTCTCCCAGGAGTAACTCTTACTCGCAGCGGGTATCGGGATCCAACTATCTTATAGAAGTTATGCAATCTCATTGCAAATTTCAACACTTGAAATTCCCAATAATATTTTGCCCCTAGCGATCTATGACCTTAACTAAGTCAACAAACCATAAATCGCAAGTCAAGTTCAACCCGTACATTTCCCGATTGAATTAAACCCACCCGTACGACCCTTAACTGAGTCAACAAAGCCGTACGAATACCCTAATCCAATCACATCTCATGTTTTAGCAGATAAACATTACTTAGCTACCGTACACTATGCCTTAACTGAGTCAACAAACATAGCACGAATACTAAATAATATCTATCTGAAATGACGGAGGGCTACGCAGGTTTTTCAGAAAACCCTGAGCGTAATGAACTTGATATCGTTGTAGAATCGAGTGATTTTAAATGGAGTGTTTTTTAGGCTTTTTTAGTTTTGCTAAAGGGGTCACTCCCGGTGAAGGGATCGTCGGCCCTTTCCTCATCGAATAAGGTGCAGGATATTTCACAAATATCACTATGCAAAGCAAGAACTATAGAAGCAATCAAAAGACAAACCGAGTTTGTAGCATCTGCCAGTTATTGCTGAAGGAGTCACTCCCGGTGAAGGGATCTCGGTCCTTTCCTTATCGAATAAGGTGCTGGATGTTCTACAAGGAACACCGCTATGCAAAGCAAGAACTAGAGCTACCAGTTTTTATAAACAAGTTTCTACAACATCTTAGGTTTCTTTTATTTCATTAATCTCATTAATGAAGTCCCATTTTATTATGCTTCACAAGCATCTCTTTTGAAACGAAATCTGCAATATAACATATATCTCATATATATAATATAAACATTCGTCTCAGGCAGTAATATGATCTCATTACAGAACATTGCAGCAGAAGAACATATATGAAATATTGGATATACTAGGACGTCCGTGTTTTCAATACGAGCCAGTATAAAACACGGATTCCACTGTCGCGATGAATAGCCATACCCACATCCTAGACCCCTACGAGAGCGGCAAGTAACACTGCCAATTCTAGGGTTAGGAGACCCGGTCCCGACTCCTCGAGATGGTCTCCCACTGGACCCTAGAACCCGATTACTTGTGCTCTCCTCCTTGGGTCTACCTAATGCGGAAAAGTAAATAATATACAACGGTGACATCTTCCGCTACCTGGAAGTGCCCCAATAAAAGAATATTACATACAAATGAATTTTACATGAATGAAAAAGAAAAAAAACTCTCATCTCACATAAAACCCCCGGCTACTCAAAAGCGACGATCCAATACAACATATCAAAGCAACACATAATATCTCATATCATCAACGTAAGCAAGTATGCGTATCCCGATTGTCGTTGATGTATAGTAACGAAGCCGGCGATACACCACATACTACGCTTACGGTCACAGAAAAGAAAGTGTAAAACTACAACAGTTGGAATCCGCAATCTCTTTAGACATCGCATGCCTAACCAAATGAATTCCTTAGACATCGCATGCCTAACAATTATAAACCCCGCATTTTAGTCTCATTATCGAAAACTCTTTTCAATATCAAGTCGGGCAATTCAACATGATTCCCGACGTCCTGATCGAATGCTCGTCGCAAACTTTAGTAGACGGCCGCACCCCGAGATGCCGTCGACGAAGTGCACTAAGGCGGAACACCGCTGCCGCGAGCACCCGAACGGATGCTTTCGGCGACGGGGTTCTCCTACAGTCACTTGGTCGGGGTTATGGGGCGTGGCTGTCTATTAAGTTTACCCGGCGAGTATCCGCGTACGCTACGTGATTGCGACGGACTTTTGATCACATCAAAATTCCGTGGCAACCGATCATCTGAGACTAAACTGCTATGTTTATAATATTCAAATTAGTTATCTCATAACTACCTGTGGATTCCAAATATTGTATCACATTCCAGATAAATAGAAAAAGTTAAACTTTCCGATCGAATCATCAAACACCCAAGATTTCCCCAATCCATCTCAACAGTTGAAATCAGTTTAAAAACATCTATCACATGCCACAGTACCAATGGTCCAGCGGTAGAAGGGTCAAGCCAACGTCTCACATGTGGCACGCCGTACTGCCCTAAACCCTACGGTTCAAAAGGCAGTTCAAGACGGTCACATAATCGAGTTAAGGTTTGTTGTCTTCTAGAGGGTCCACCGAGTTACTTGCATGACTTAGAACATTCTTAAACAAGAGAAAAAATCCAACTTTTAAAAAATTTTCCGACAGGGGAAAAAGTGAGTTATTGATATCCGTTCGAACTTTTTAACAGTTTCTAAAAGTTATCCGGACAAAACACATAGACAAAATTAGACAATCCGATTGAATAATCGAATCCCCAAAACAACCCCTGAAAAACTCAACTATTGAGTAAAAATAAAAATTTCCAGAAGACTCAGCACATAAAGTTACTAATTACTATGCAAAGCACGTGTAGTGATTCAGCACTTTAGCCGCGGAACAGCCGCACAAGCCAGGGTGGCGCCGCGGTTCCGCGGCTCTTCTGTGGAATCAATGGCACGTGCTTCACAGTAATTCATCAAATTCCCTGCTGAATTTTTTGGCAATTTTTAATTCACAAAAATCCAAATTTTCAGAAAATTTTCAGAGAAGGGGTTTGTTCGGGTTTTCCGGGTTCGATCGGACTTCAAACGTCGTCTAGACTTCGCCTAAAGCTCTAGCTTGGCTCTGATACCACTGTAGGGTTGCTAGGCACGCGCACAAGGGTCTACGAGGCATCAACCATGCCCGATTTAAAATTTAGCCATGCCGAACAACCCGAATACGGAACTTTAAACTAGAGATTAGGCGAAAACAAGCATGCTAAACATTTTAACACTAAGTGAGAGGGATTACAACCTTTGTAGATCCGGTCCTTCACTTCATATGCTCCGTGTTGTGGTCCCTTCGCTGCGATCATCGGGATCCGGACTCTCGAGAGGTTCCATGAAGAGAAAGACGCAGCCTTTGCTTCCGATCTTCGATACTAAGATGATCTACCTTGAAATTTCTTTAACACAAGCTAACACTCATGAAATGATGTGAACACCCTTATCTAAATGGCAAGGGAAGATGAGGATGATGAAGTAGGATTTTTGCTCTCTTTATTTATCTTTTTCTCATATTTATCCATCACAAAAATCAAAGCAAGAAACCATTTCAAGCAAAGAAGAAGAAGGAAGAAGATGATGAACAATAATAGAATTCCTTTTGTGATGAATGGTAAAAGAATAATATGATAGAATTATGCAACCATGGTCAAGTAAACCTTTGTAGAGATTTTACTAAGGTTAAAGGTTTGGTTAGGTTAAGGAAATATCTAGCATAATATCTTAACAAAGACAAAGAAAGAAAGCTTCTAGAAACTTCTAGAAAGCCTTAACCCTAATCAAACCCTAACCATGTTTAATCTCTACTAAACAAGTTGCATTATTTATCATATCATGTTACAATATTATATATCGCATATATAATATTTATTGTAACCAAAGAAAATAATACATTTAACATATATCGCATATATATCAATGTATTACCCGAGTGAGAAAAAGAATGTTTTAGTGAGCTAATATTAGTTAATGCAATTTAATATATCATATATATTATTATACATTAAATTATCGAATCAACACTTGATTCGACAATCCGGCTATATCGCATATAACCGACTAATATTTATCCGTACCGATTCATCGAATCAACACTTGATCCGATGACCCGGCTGATATCAAATATCGCGGGAATATAATACGGTATCACATATCGCATTATCCTCGGTCCCGCACATATCACATATGTGCTCCTACTCCATTTTGCCTGAGTCAAGAAACCTCTGTGTAGGACTCTAAAGAATCGTCAATACGCCGGCAGTAGGTGATGATCATATCAAACACCCACAAGCTGCAAGCGGTCAGCTAAACGTAACAGCTAGCCAGGTTTTGAGCGCTCAGAAGATCAACAAGCAAGCCTGTAACTTCTCCTGTGAATCCAAACAGTAACACTCCCGTACAGTCCGGTCTCATCATCTGATATGTTGCATATCTCGCCTAGGGGTGGTAAACGTCAGACCCCAGTAGCTCGATATGAGGTCTATAACAGTTCGAGAAACTACTGATAACACTTACCAGTAAATCTCAGCAACCCTGGCCAGGGATTTCCGGTTATAGCCAATCGAACACAGCACAACATCAACTCCCTATACCGGTAGAGACGAATCCCCTCCTATCGCTCATTGCCTCCATGTGATTCGGGACTGTACCCAAAAGCCACCTTTTTGCACGCCCTCTTGGACGTGGTATGATGGAAATCAAAGCACAGTGGGAACCACACAAGACTCTATGACGATCTCGGGTCAACAGACTACTCTTTACCAGTGTCACCGGAGAACTGCCATCTGACGTATGGTATAATACCATCTGGGAGTTCTCGGCGAGTCCGTCCAGTGTACCCAGTCTCCACTGAGCACCTGTACACCATACTTGATGTCAAACACCGATAGATATGGGATCATCCATCGCCCATCATATGGGTCAAGATGCGTATACGCTAGTCTACTCTGGTGCATCGATGCCCTGTCTCGATACACCCTCGACTAGGAACAGTTATAGGATGTACTCGTCGACTACCGTGGCCCCACTAGTATGATCTCATCATAGTCCCAGTAGTCGAGTACATATCCTAAGGGCTTTATCAACATGTAATATAGAGACAATCAGAGTACATGTTTAGATAAAGTACAACCAGATAGCATACTATCATGTCGAGCAAGAAAGTCCTCCCTATATATGTCCTAGCATCCACCACAATATACATCGTATGTACAGTAATGGCCTCTAGGGCATACATATAACTAACACTCATACCCAACATCCCAAAAAGTCTTTCAAACTGCGTCCGGGGGAGGGCCTTCGTGCGTGGATACGCTGTGCTGTCCTTTGTGTCAACTCTCCTGACGTCGATCTCCCAATGATTTACTATCTTTCGGATCAGGTGATACCGTTTAAGAATATGTCTGGATCGTTGATGGGACCGGGGTTCCTTGTCCAAAGCCACAGCTCCATTGTTATCACAATACATTGGTATTGGATGCTCAATGGATAGAACCACACCAAGTTCAGCTATGAATTTCTTCATCCAGACAGCCTCTTTGGCTGCATCGTTGGCAGCGATGTATTCGGCCTCCATCGTTGAGTCTGCTACGGTATCTTGCTTGGAACTCTTCTAACATACCGCCCCCCATTGAGGGTGAACACAAAACTCGAAACCGACTTGTTGTCGTCCTTATCACTCTGGAAGCTCGAATCGGTAAAGGACTCCACCTGGAGTTCACCGTTACTATACACCAAGAACATTTCTTTAGTCCTTCTCAAGTACTTAAGAATGTTCTTCATAGCTGTCCTGTGCTTTTCCCCAGGATCTGATTGATACCAGCTCACTGCACCTAGTGCATAAGCTACATCCGGTCTGGTACATAACATCGCATACATTATAGAACGAACTGCAGAAGCATAGGGTATCCCTTGCATGCGGGCCCTCTCCAAATCAGTCTTTGGAGACATCTCTTTGGAGAGAGTGATTCCTGAACAAGCGGGTAAATTACCACGCTT
The DNA here is from genome assembly GCA_030015575.1 of Agapanthus africanus. Classification (NCBI taxonomy): domain Eukaryota; kingdom Viridiplantae; phylum Streptophyta; class Magnoliopsida; order Asparagales; family Amaryllidaceae; genus Agapanthus; species Agapanthus africanus. The sequence goes on from CM057339.1 coordinate 563,432,427, forward strand.
AGAATATTCCATACTAAACCTCTTTAGTATATTGTCTATGTACCTAGATTCGGACAATCCCAACACCCGTTTAGATCTATCTTTATCCAAAGGATGTAGGAGGCATCACCTGGATCTTTCATGAAGAACTTTTGTGATAAGAAGAGCATGACCGAGTGTAGCATAGGAACATCATTTCCCATCAAGAGTATGTCATCCAAGTACAATACGAGGAAAACAACCTTACTCCCTTCAACCTTTTTGTATATACATGGTTCAATCATTTTTGATGCAGTCAAACTCTTTGACTGCCTCATCAAAATAGATGTTCCATCTCCGCGGTGCCTGCTTTAATCCGTAGATTGATTTAAGCAGCTTGCACACCTTTCCGCTGCTCCCACTGTTTATGAAGCCCTCTGGCTGTATCATGTACACACTCTCTTCTAAATCACCATTTAGAAAGCGGTCTTAATGTCCATTTGCCAGATTTTGTAGTCATGGTATGCAGCAATGAAAAGAAAGATCCTGATGGATTTAAGCATAGCTACTGGAGAAAAGGTTTCATCATAATCGATACCTGGTCATTGACGAAAAGCTTCTGCTACAAGTCTAGCTTTGAAGGACTCAACCTTTCCATCTACACCAATTTTCTTCTTGAAGATCCACTTGCTCCCAATGTGTTTTACCCCTTCAGCAGCAACTTCCAAAGTCTATACTTTATTGTAGTACATGGATTTCATCTCAGATCGCATAGCATCCAGCCATTTCACAGAGTCTCCACTGGTGATGGCATGCTCAAAACTAGTTGGGTCATCATCTTCCATGATGCAATCCATTCTCCCATCGTCTATAAGAAAACCGTAGTATCCCACAGGTGAATGAGGAACCCTACTTGATCTGCGGAGTGGCTGAGGTTCGTCGGGGACTATTGAATCCTCCAGTTCTACCAAATTGTCAGTTATAGTTTGTGTAGCTGGAACTTCTTCCAGTTTTACCTCATTACCAATAATTTCTTTCACAAGAAATTCCCTTTTTAAAAAGGTGGCATGTCGAGAAAAAAATACCTTTTGTTCCTCGGTGTGGTAGAAGATATACCCTCGCGAATGTTTGGGATATCCTACAAATTTTCAAAAAACTGACCTTGCCTCGAGCTTGTCCTGATTTTGCGTTTTTACATAAGCCGGTAAATCCCATATATTAATAAAATTAAGACATGCTCTCTTCCCTTTCCATATCTCATATGGAGTGGTAGGCACAGATTTGGTAGGAACCATATTCAATAGGTATGCAGATGTCTCAAGCGCATAATTCCAAAAGGAAATAGGTAACTCGGCAGTACTCATCATAGAGCGCACCATATCTAATAGGGTGCGATTCCTCCACTCTTACACTCTATTGTGCTGTGGTGTATACGGAGAAGTAAGCTGAGAGAGAATCACATTCTCTTTTAAATAGTCTCGGAATTCCATGCTCAAGTATTCTACTCCTTGATCAGATCGTAGGATTTTAATACTTTTACCTATTTGGTTCTCTACTTCGTACTTATATTCCTTGAATTTATCAAAAGCTTCAGATTTGGGTTTCAACAAGAACACATGTCCGAATCTTGAGAGATCATTGGTGAATGTAATAAAGTACGAGGAACCATTCCTGACATGTATAGACATAGGACCGCATACATCACTATGTATCAGTCCTAAGAGTTTAGTAGCTCTTTATCCGTGTCCTGTAAACCGAGTTTTGGTCATCTTGTCTTTGAGACATGACTGACAAGTTTCATAAGATGTAAATTCAAACGGATTTAAATATCCATCTTTATGCAACTTAGCTAGTCTTGTCCCATTGACATGACCTAGTCTACAATGCCACAAGAAGGCTTCGTTCATTTCTGAAATTTTCCTCTTGTGTGTGTTTGTATGTTTAGAACTGTAGTTTGATTTAGAACGTATGTACCATTACACAACGTATCAAACCCAATCAACACTTGATTTAGGAAAATGTTCATAACATTATCCTCTAATACAAAGTTATATCCTTCTTTATATAATAAAGAAACTGATATAATATTGCACGTTATTTTTGGTACGTAATAACAGTCGTTCAGAATCAATGCTTTACCATTTGGTAATACTAGGTGATATTCGCCAACTGCTTTGGCTGCAACAATTGCACCATTCCCTACTTTGAGAGACATATCACCTTTTTTCGTTCTCTACCTCTCCTTAACGCATGTAACAAGTTATAAACGTGGGATCCTGATCTGGTATCTAATACCCAGGACGTAGAGCATGCTGAGAAACAGTTCTCGGTAATGAACACACCCGAAGAAGATGCATCATCATGCTCTATCTTCGTTCGGGTTGCATGGGAATCCTGATATTCCCCTATTCCTTGCTCAAACTTATGACAGTCATAAGATAGAGCGGAACCAACGTTCCCCTGCCCAGTATAATAAGTGGGTTCAGGCAATACATCCATATTATTATCTTGATTAAGGCGTGTCATGGTTGCTATCTAGAGAGAGAGAGAGAGAAGGAAATGCTTTAGCATGCGCTCTTTGCAATATTAGATTGGTTATTATCTTATCTAATCAGGAGGGCTCCCACTGTTTTTATCAAATCTTCCTTCAAACCCTAAAAGGTAAGATTAGCTTGGATTAATTACACCCTACAAGTTCGCCAATCGGTCAGCCAGACAGGTATTGGTACTCCGAGAGAGTTTCCCCATGCTTTCGCATGGAACTAATTAAATAACCTCGTTTCCATAGGGGCATAACCCCGTTAACACCTGATTTGTCTCAAAAACTATTTCTAAACCGCAATCAAGAACGGCGTCGCATGAAGCTAGCCGGTGAGTACGGGTCGGTCCACAGGGATTTTGTGAATTTCCTAGTCGCGCTAACGAGTTAATTCCGAAGGGTGTTCGGATTGATTATTACTAAAAACCTAATTATTCTACCTAGGGCAATTAATTGAAAGTTATAACTAGGGCAGATAAATAAAATCTATACTAGGGCAAGAAAATAAATTTAATCTAGGGCATGAATTGAAATTATCTAGGGCAAGAAAATAAACAAATCTACTTATTTTACAGATGGATCTTACCAAACATTTACGTAGGGTTGTCAGATCTGAATAGATGCATTGAAGAGAGGCACCAATGCTCTCCATAAAGAGTTCTGGAATTTATTATTAAAAGGAGGCATAAGGTTTATAATCTTTAGAGTTCCTATTTATAGAGAATAGGAAACCCTAGGTTACATTTTGAGCCGCATGTCTAAATTTACAACAATAGCCTTAGGTTGACTAGTCAAATCCGCCTCACAATTTGGTAAAAATTAATTCCACTGTTCCCTTAATACCGCCGCGGAACCGCGGCCCAAGGCCTGGTTTGGCCGCGGTTCCGCGACCAAAAAGTAGAATTGGCTCATGTTCTTTCTTGTGATGGCTTCTTATGACTTGTACTTCCTGTTTCTTCAGGTCTTTTTGCAAATTGTTTTCTCGTTCTCTTCCAGATCTTTCCAGTGAATATTGTAGTGGATCTTTACTGTTTATTCATGTCGCTGCCTTTATACTCGTTGAACTGTCGTTTTTTGTTCCTCAACATGTAGACGCGATCAAGATTTCACCATTTACCATTCGTAGTCTCACTTTTGCATTGTCTTTTCATTGCTTTCACTGTTTTAGATCCAAGAACCTGTAACCTGTAATATATAGCAGACATGCGTCAAAAGCACCTGTTTATTTATAAAAAGAATAAGAATGGGGAATATAATAATGCAATATTATGGTGTGAACAAATACCCCCAAACTTATCTTTTGCTCGTCCTCGAGCAAACTTATTTTTATTCACTAAAATCCTAACCACACTTTCGCAGGGAAACGCGATTGCACTGAGCACGTGCAACAAGCCGTTAAACCTCTAGGTGTCCCTAGTAGGAGGAGTGTTGTCTCCTGAGGGTTTTCAGTGGATTACACCTACAAAATCCTATCAATTCGGCTTTTCGACTTTTGTTCTCCAATTAGGTTTCCTAACAAGAAATTCTGTTATCTTTTACTTGTAAATTATCCACCCATATTCTTCACACTTCCTCATCATCTAACTTAAGATTATATATGTTCTACAGATCAACTTAGATTTCGGCATTTCTTAAGTTTTCCTTCTAGGGTTCCATCTCCACTCAGGAATTTCTATCAACTCTACTAAAGATACAAGTTCTATTCATCATCCCTTTCTCTCATCTAAACTCCAATCACATATCCCTACGTGTGTGTATAAATCACCCCTACACTTGGAAATTCAAATCAAGCAATCATACTTTTGTCTGTTGTCCAAAGTACTTCTTAATTGGTGAATTTTTTAATTGAATTTTTGCTTACACATCCTTCATGCGATCGTTAATATTTCTTAAGGTACCAACAACCGATTACAAGATGTGTTTACACATTAAAGCGTAATTCCTAGTCTTGCAACACCCAAGGCTTTAGCAGTGACTCCCAAACCAGTTGGTCTAAGGCACTAGGTGATGAAGCACCCTCGCTAAATATTTTTCTATTTTTACAGCCTTAAGTAATCACAAAAATCAGTGTTCATTTTTTATTCTTTATCCACACTTGTATTTTTTTATTTTCGTACTAAGGACTTTAGACAAGAGCATTTCAAGGTCTCCTCTACTATTCCAAGTTTCAAGGTGCGTGATTGTGCAAATTGTAGGGCATACATTTTCAGAATTTAGACTTAAGCTAGGAACAATTTTTCAAACTTATACTCTAATAAGAATATCAATACTTTTCCTTTGTTTCAACTTAGCCCAAGAAGTGAACCCAAAATTTGCCTATTTCTAAATAACCTACAAAGACATATACTTTCTACCGTTAAACTTTAAGGAAGGTTATTTTTAGGGTTTTTAATTTACTAAGTCTAAGATCTAGTTGTTCCTAGCCAGTTAAGCTATTTGTGAAACTCAAGTCAATTAGACCAAAAATGAATACAATAATTTTTATAATTTTTGCAATTTTCAAATTTTTATGGGTTTTCAAATAAGTATGCAAATGCAAAAATATGTACAAATGAATGCGAAGGAAGAAGACGTACCGAGCATACCCCTAAACTTGAACTTGACAGTGTCCCCACTGTCATGCTAAACAAAGAGGGTAAAAATGCCGGCAATCCCCTATTTATTTATTTACAATTTTTTTAAAAATATTTTTAATGTTTTGAATTATTTTTTTTTTATAGAAAAAGAAAACAAAAATATATACATATATACAACAAGGCTCCCCCCCAAACTTAAGCTTGGCCTTACACAAGCCAAAGGTTAGCACCAACCATTCAAAAATCTTATCATGGTAATGGTATAGTTGGTGCAAGAATAAGGTGTGGAGGAAAGAAATGAGAAACTCGCGAGACCGTGTGGAAAGAAGAATGGTAGAATATGGTCTCGGTGGGGGAGAAGAATGGCGGAAAGAAGAAAGAAGGGTCGCGCGATCTTGAGGGTGTAAATCGAGTGAATAAATTAGCGCAATTTGGGATGACCGAAGTGTGAAAACTGATTGTGCTAATCTATCGACTCGTCGTGCAATGGGATCAAATCCCTCAAGATTCTCAAGAAAACATGGGTGCGCCGAACTTGGTATAGGGATGAAAGCGTAACGGTCACTTGTACAGTCGGAACAATAGGAAGGACGAAAGGAAGTGAATTAGGGATAGTATCATTCTCACCGTAGTAAACTGTCTCGAACTTGAAAGATTCCATTAATGGTTCGAAACTACTGTAAGCAACCGAGTCTGATGGTTCAACTAACCCATCTGAAAATGTAAAGGACTCAAACTCGGACGGTGAGTAATCAATATCGTCCGAAAAAGTAAAACACTTGTATGTGTTGTCGGCTGTGAGAATTGTGTCAGATTCAAAAGAAAAAATTTCAAGCTCACAGTCTTCAAGCGTGGTCGGAACGATGGAACGGAGGGAGGGTGATTTAGTTAAACGTTCAAGAGGATGACTTGGAGAATCAGACACATCAAACAAAAATGGTTCAACCTCAATATGATCCTCAAAACTCTCCTCAATACTAACCTTATAATTCTCCTCAATATTTAACTCATCCATGCCATTATCATCAAGACGCATATGAGATTCGGGAGAAACATTTAATAACTCAGGATGATGATTTGAACATAAAATTTCAATTAAATCGACAGGTTCATCATCCGAAATATTCCCGGCGTCTATATCCTCAATCAAGTGAAAATCAATTTCCTTAGACACCTCATCAAAAGCAAGGATGTTTATCAATTTAGGTTCTAGAGTGGAGGTGTAAGGGTCAAATGGATTGGGTGCGGTTTCACTCGAAAGGGGTTCTTCACAATTTGGCAAATCAAACACTACAAAGTCGCACAACTCATCATTTTGGACACATGTTTGAAAATTGTAATTGTCGGATTCAATTGGGTAGGGGTAGGTTTGATTTGGAAATCCTCTCACATTCTCACTCTGTCCCACCGCCTCCTTATACATTGAAAAATTTGAAGCTAGTGGGAAACTAGCTACTGGTTCACTAGGTTGCATAAGGGCGGCCACGGACGCTTCCACATTCCTAGTCATTTTGTTTGTTGCTAAGATATAATCCTCCAACGACTCTTCCAAACTAGACTTGGGTGGTGAGGGTGTTTCGGTAAATGATTCGAAATGTTGTGGATATGCAAAACTCCCAACTGGCGGTGTAGAAACAGTGTATAGTGAAGGTGGGAAAGTCGGGTAGGACTGGTAGGAAGTGGGTGGTTGGACAGGGGTAGGGTCAACACGTGGGTAAAAAGGTGAATAGTCTTGTGGATCCCTAGAACTAGATGTGTGGAGAGGGGTGAAAGATCGGCTACGAGATTGAGCAATATGCTCAGCAATGGACATTGGTTTAGGAGTGACAGCAGGACTTGAAAAAGTGGTGTCAACATACGAAGGTGGTAAAGGTTGACTTGGTTGACACAAAGTGGGTTACAAAGTCGAACTGTTTCTCCTAGACGCTTCTATTTGATCTTTCAGCGAAATTTTGGGCATGGAAGGATCGTCTTTAAATCGACCGAAACAATTGACGAACGGCGCAAAGTTAGGTTCGGGATACCAAAGTTCGGCAAGAGATTTATGATGTGGGGTACCCATGATAGAAGAATGAGAAAAGAAAGAAGGTAGGTGGTGCAAGTGGGGTGCAAGGATTTCTTAGCGACAAAATTTTTGCAAGTTTTTATAAAAATTTTCCTTTTTTCCTTTTTCTCTTTATTTGAGACTGTTTGCAGAAAAAAAATTTCGATAAAGGGCTTAGACATAAATGTAATCAACCAGAAATGCACAATCAGACCTAGATCTAGGGTCACCTAGGTCAGCTAGACAGCTCCTAACTGTTCCAAAGGGCTAGAAATAGGACCTCAAACCGCCTTTTCACCGCCAATTGCGGCCAGGTAAGTGCCAGGTAAGTGGGAAGGGACCACACTGTAGGCCTAATTAGAAACCACTAGCCTTGACACACTTGCCTAGGCACCGCAAAGTCAGGTTAGGATAAACGGTCGATGCCTATACTAGTCCTCTGTCCTATTGAGCGCGACGTCCTTAGGGCTGAGTCTAGTATTTTTTAATTAAGATATGGTCAATGCAAATGCTTTATGTGATTTCTGGGGTCCTGGGAAGGGTGATGAAATCCCCACCCAATCTGAATTGGTCAAAAAGCCCCTTAAAATCCAATTAAAGATATGCAAAACAGTAAATCACTTGCAATCAAATATTTTTATTTTATGCTCGGTGCAAAGAATCCTGCATAAGATTTGTTAATTAGAAGGGGGAAGATTTTTTTAAGCGCAAAGAATCCTGCAGGAGATTTAACAAAAGATATATCGAAAGATTCATAGGAGATATCAGAAGACTTACATAAGTTTTTTTTTTTTAACCGCAGAGGAAGTTTGGGGATCTGATCCGCTGGTATGACCGCGGAACCGCCGCGTATTGCAGCCTCCAACCGCGGATCCGCCGCGGTTTGGTAGCTTCGGCCGGTTTTTTTTTGTGCTCTCCAGATCTCCACGGTTCTTCTTGTTTCGTTTTCTGGAAATTTCCAGATCCGTCTCGATGGTATATCCTGCAAGATTCAAACAACAAAGTACCCTTTCCAAAAATAGCAGATGATATATTTTTATATTTTTTGTGATTTTTAAGATTTTTTTGATTTTGATTAAACCGAAAGTGCGAAAAGGAAATTTCTACGCCATCCCCGGCAACGGCGCCATTTGATTGGTATGTCAAAAACTATTTCTAAACCGCAATCAAGAACGGCGTCGCATGAAGCTAGCCGGTGAGTACGGGTCGGTCCACAGGGATTTTGTGAATTTCCTAGTCGCGCTAACGAGTTAATTCCGAAGGGTGTTCGGATTGATTATTACTAAAAACCTAATTATTCTACCTAGGGCAATTAATTGAAAGTTATAACTAGGGCAGATAAATAAAATCTATACTAGGGCAAGAAAATAAATTTAATCTAGGGCATGAATTGAAAGTATCTAGGGCAAGAAAATAAACAAATCTACTTACTTTACAGATGGATCTCTCCAAACATTTACGCACGGTTGTCAGATCTGAATAGATGCATTGAAGAGAGGCACCGATGCTCTCCATAAAGAGTTCTGGAATTTATTATTAAAAGGAGGCATAAGGTTTACAATCTTTAGAGTTCCTAATTATAGAGAATAGGAAACCCTAGGTTACATTTTGAGCCGCATGTCTAAATTTACAAAAATAGCCTTAGGTTGACTAGTCAAATCCGCCTCACAATTTGGTAAAAATTAATTCCACTGTCCCCTTAATACCGCCGCGGAACCGCGGACCAAGGCCTGGTTTGGCCGCGGTTCCGCGGCCAAAAAGTAGAATTGGCTCATGTTCTTTCTTGTGATGGCTTCTTATGACTTGTACTTCCTGTTTCTTCAGGTCTTTTTGCAGATTGTTTTCTCATTCTCTTCCAGATCTTTCCAGTGAATATTGTAGTGGATCTTTACTGTTTATTCGTGTCGCTGCCTTTATACTCGGTGAACTGTCGTTCATTGTTCCTCAACATGTAGACGCGATCAAGATTTCACCATTTACCATTCGTAGTCTCACTTTTGCATTGTCTTTTCATTGCTTTCACTGTTTTAGATCCAAGAACCTGTAACCTGTAATATGTAGCAGACATGCGTCAAAAGCACCTGTTTATTTATAAAAAGAATAAGAATGGGGAATATAATAATGCAATATTATGGTGTGAACAACACCTTTCTTAGACATCTACTGGATCAGCTAATTGTAAAGTGGAAAACTCTCCCGGGAGTAACACTTACTTGCAAAGGGTATCGGGATCCAACTATCTCATAGAAGGTATGCAATCTTATTGCAAATTTCAACACTTGAATTCCCAATATCTGTTTTACCCCTAATGACATATGACCTTGACGGAGGCCAACAAACCATAGGCCGCTAGTCAAGTTCAACCCGTCATTTCTTGATTGAATTATACCCACCCGCACGACCCTTGACGGAGACCTACATGGTCGTACGACTACCCTAATCCAATCCCATCATATGCTGCAGATAAGCACTAATCAGCTACCGTATACTACGCCTTGACGAAGGCCAACAAACACAGCACGAATACTAAAATAGTCTTTATCTGAAATGACGGAAGGCTACGACTGGTTTTGAAGAAAACCTTTAGCGTAATGAACTTGATATCTTTGTAGAATCTAGTGATTTGAAAAGGAGTAGTTTATGCACCGCTTTTAAAATCGATTCGTTTTCAAAACAAACCACGTGGGTTGTAGCATTTGCTAGTTTTGCTTAAGAGGTCACTCCCGGTGAAGGGATCTCGGCTCTTTCCTTATCAAATGAGGTGCTGGATATTCATCAAGGAATACTACTATGCAAAGTAAGAACTTGAGCTACCTTTTTGAAACAAACCGAGTGGATTGTAGCATTTGCTAGTTTTTGCTAAAGAGGCCACTCCCGGTGAAAGGATCTTAGCTCTTTCCTCATCGAATGAGGTGCTGGATATTCATCAAGGAATACCACTATGCAAAGCAAGAACAAGAGCTACCTTTTTGAAAAATTTGATTCTAGAACATCTTTAGGTTTCTTATCTTTTCATTAATCCCATTAATGAGGTCCCATCATTTATGTTTCCTAAACATCACAGAAGAAACGAAAATAGAACGTACGTTTATGCCATCCGCATTCGCCACGGAGCCCCGTCATGCACCGTTAGGTTACTTAACTAACGACAGAGCGGGGGCTAGACTAGCGTGGGTGTAACGTTCTGAAAAATCGTTCAGGCGAATTTCCCGATAATCGGTAAAATAACTGGTGTTTTCCGTAAAAACCAAGGTATAATTATTTTTTTCAACTCAGACTTAAATATACCTATTCTAGCTATGTAATTGCTAGTATTTGGTATTTAATTGGTCACTTGTAAATTTCTAGTTTACTTAAATATTTTCTTTAATTAATTATTTTTAATATTATTTTAAGCTTTCACTGATACATTTAATTAGTGATAATTACAAATTAGAATGGGTTAATACAAGTTTTGTGCATCATGACACATTAAACAAAAATGTAACATGTTGATTTTGAAATGAAAAGAAGTTATCAAGATGGTTTTAGAAAATATAAAAGAAAAAAGGCTTAAATTGTGAACATAAGATAATTATGGAAATAAGTAAAAGAGGTAATAATTGGAGATGCTTATACACACACCCACACACCTCATTCTCTCTCCTACTTCCCAATTCTGGCCTAAACTCTTATTAGTAGTTTCTCGACCCGTTATGAGCCTTATATCGACTCGATTTATCGGTTACTAGGGTCTGACGTATACCCCCCTAGACTAGATATGCAACATATCAGAGGAAGAGACCGGACTGTACGGGAGTGTTACTGATTGGATTCACAGGAGAATGTACAGGCTTGCTTGTTGATCTTTTGATCGCTCAATACCTGGGTGGCTGTTACGTTTAGCTGACCGCTTGCAGCTTGTGGGTATTTGATATGATCATCACCTACTGCCGGCGTATTGACGATTCTTTAGAGTCCTACACAGAGGTTTCTTGGCTCAGGCAAAACGGAGTAGGAGCACATATGTGATATGTGCGGGACCGAGAATAATACGATATGAGATACCGTATTCTATTCTCGCGATATGAGATATCGGCCGGGTATATAAGATATAGCCGGGTCATCGGATCAAGTGTTGATTCGATGAATTGGTACATGTTATATTAGTCGGTTATATGTAATATAGCCGGGTTATCGGATCAAGTGTTGATTCGATAATTTAATGTATAATTATATATGTGATATATTACGTTACGTTAACTAATATAAGCTCTCTTTATTGATTCATTTTCTCACGGGATAATACATTGATATATATGCGATATATGTTAATTGTATTATTTTATCTTGTTATAAGATATATTGTATATGTGATATGTAATATTGTAACATGTTAGGGTTACAAATTTAACAGTGGTTTAGGGTTTAAACTTGGTTAGGGTTTGGATTAGGGTTAGCTTTTGCATGAAGCTTCCATGAAGCTTCATGAAGCTTCCATGAAGCTTCATGAAGCTTCCATGAAGCTTCATGAAGCTTCCATGAAGCTTCATGAAGCTTTGACTTTGTCTTTGGCTTGATATTTTGTAAAGATATTATGTTAACCCAATCCAAACCATTAACTCAAGTTAATTCTTTACAAGGGTTAACTACTTCATGTTTAACCCTTGGTTAGATTTGTAACCACTACAATAATTCATTGTTCATCACAAAAGGAATTATCCATTCATATTCTTCTTCTTCTTCAACCTTAAGCTTTGAGAAAGCTTTCTAGGTTTTCATTTTCTGGTGAATAATAGTGAGAATTTGAAAACAAAAGAGAGCAATATTCCTACTCCATCATCCTCATCTAATCTAGCCAATTAGATTAGGGTGTTCACCTCATTAGAGAGAGAGCTTGAGTTATAGAAACTTCGAGGTAGATCATCGGAGAAAAGGAAGATTACAAACTAGCATGGATCGTTCGAGTTGTGGAGCCTCTCTTGAGTCCGGGAGATCGTGGATCGCGGCGAAGGAACTTCTACTCGGAGCTTATGAAGCGAAGGAGCGGACTACAAAGGTTGTAATCCCTTACACTCAGTAGTAAAGATGTTTACTTGCATGTTAAACCCTAATAATCTAGCAAAGATTCCGGTTTTGGGTTGTTTGGCACGTCTAATTTTTTATTCAGGCATGGTTGATGCCTTGTAGAGCCTTGTAAGTGTGCCTAAGAACCCTACAGTGGTATCAGAGCCTAGCTAGAGCATTAGGCGACGTATATACGAAATTAAAAGTCCGATCGAACCCCGATACATCGAAAAAGACCCCCTCTCTGGAAATTTTTTTAAAATGTGATTTTTTCTGCATTAAAAATACTCAAAAAAATCAGCAGGGAATTCTAAGGGATACCATGAAAAACGAGCCCCCAAGGCTCTCATATGTCCACGGAACCGCGGCATTAAGCTACTTGTAGCGGCTGTTCCGCGGCAGAAACAGTGAATTGGGGACAGGTTTTTATGCAGTAATATCCGTAGGTACTTGTATATTCTTCTAGGTATTTTTAATCTGACTCAAATGTTGAGTGTTCTTGGGATTATTTTGAAATCGTTGATTCGATCGGATAGTTTAATTTCGCTCTGTTTTCCGGATAATTTAGAAACTATTAAAATGTTCGAACGGATATCATTAACTCACTTTTTCCCGACACGAAAAACTTTCAAGTGTTGAATTTTTCTTGACTTTAAATCCTTCGGAAAAATGTGCAAGTAACGTGGTGGACCCTCTAGAAGAACGCAAACCTTAACTCGATTATGTGACCCTCTGAACAACCTCTAAACCTTAGTGTTTGGGGCAGAACGGCGTGCCACATGTGAGGCATTGGCTTGACCCTTCTACGGCTGGACCATTGCTTCTGTGACATATTCTGGGATTATTTGAACTCCGCTCAAGTGTTGAGCTATTTAGGAATTCTTGGGTATTTGATTATTCGATCGGAAAGTTTAATATTGTCTATTTATCTGGAATGTGATACAATATGTGGAATTCATATAGTTAGGCATGAAATGCGAAGTATGTGATATTTCGGATTTACGATGTCTAAAGAGATTGTGGATTCCAAATGTTGTAGTTTTACACTTTCTTTTCTGTGACCATAAGCGTAGTATATGGGGTATTGCCGGCTTCATTGCTATACATCAACGACAATCGGGATACGCATACTTGCTTACGTTGATGATATGAGTTATTATGTGTTGTTGTGATATGTTATATTGGATCGTCGTGTTCTGAATAGCCGGGGTTTTTATGTGATATGAGGGTTTTTATTTTCATTCACGTAAAATTCATTTGTATGTAATATTCTTTTATTGGTGCACTTCCGGGATGAGGATGATGTCACCATTGTATATTATTTACTTTTCTGCATTAGGTAGACCCAAGGAGAGGAGCACAAGTAACCGGGTTCTAGGGTCCAGTGGGAGGCCATCTCGAGAAGTCGAGACCGGGTCTTCTAACCTTAGAATTGGTAGTGTTACTTGCCGCTCTCGTAGGGGTCTAGGGATGTGGGTTTGGCTATTCATCGCGGCCGTGGAATCCGTGTTTTATACAGGCTCATATTAAAAACACGGACATCCTAGTATATCCAATATTTCATATATGTTCTTCTGCTGCAATGTTCTGTGATGAGATCATATTACTGTCTGAGACGAATGCTTATAATATATATATATATATATATATGCTGATATATAAATATTACTGCTTTCGTTTCTTCTATGATGCTTAGGAAGCATAAGCTGATGGGATATATTAATGAGATTAATAAAAAGAAAAGAAACCTAAAAGATGTTGTAGAATCAAAACTTTATAAAAAGGGTAGCTACAGTTTTGCTTTGCATAGCGGTATATGCGATATACCCTGTACCTTATTCGATGAGGAAAAAGCCGAGATCCCTTCATCGGGAGTGACCTCTTTAGGAAAAGTGGAAGATGCTAAAAACTCACGGTTTAGTTTTTGATTGCTTCTATTGTTTTTGATTTGCACCGCGGTATTTTTGAAATATCCAGCACCTTATTCGATGGGGAAAGAGCCGAGATCCCTTCACCGGGAGTGACCTTTTTAGTGAAACTAGAAAAGCCTCAAAAACACTCCTTTTAAAAAATCACTTGTTTCTACAACGATATCAAGTTCATTACGCTGATTGTTTTTCTGAAAAATCCTGCGTAGCCCTCCGACATTTCAGATAGGTAATACTTGGTATTCGTGCTGCGTTTGTTGGCTTTCGTCAAGACATAGTGTGCGGTAGCTAACTATTGCTTGTCTGAAACATATGATGAGATTGGGTTAGGGTAGTCGTGCGGCTTTGTTGGCTTTCGTCAAGGGACGAACGGCTGGGTTTAATTCAATCAAGAAATGTACGGTTTGAACTTGACTAGCGGACTATGATTTGTTGGCATTCGTCAAGGTCATAGCACATTAAGGGCAAAATATTATCGGGAATTTCATGTGTTGAAATTTTCAATGAGATTGCATACCTCCTATGAGATAGTTGGATCCCGATACCCACTGCGAGTAAGAGTTACTCCTGGGAGAGTTTTACACAGGACAATTAGCCGATCAAGTAGGTGTCTACAAAAGTGTTAACGGGGTTATGCCTCTGGGAAAACGAGGTTTATTTTAATTAGGTCCGTGCGAAAGCACGAGGAACCTCCCTCAAGTACCGACACTGATCTGGCTGAAAGATTGACGAAATTGTAGGGTGTAATTAATCCCGGCTAATCTTACCTTTTAGGGTTTGAAGGAAGATTTGATAAAAAGCAGTGGGAGCCATCCTGATTAGATAAGATAATAACCAATCTAATCTTGCAAGAGCATACGCTAAAGTGTTTTTTTCTCTCTATCTCTAAGTAGTGACCCTGTCAGACCTTAATCAAGATAATAATATGGATGTATTGACTGAACCCGCTTATTATACTGAGCAGGGGAACGTTGGTCTCGTTCTTTCTTATAGGAGTTATAAGACTGAACAGGGAATAGGAGAATATCTGGATTCTCATGCCGCCCAAATGGAGAACATGCATATTGATGCACCTTTTTCGGGTGTGTTGGTTATTGAGAACTGTTTCTCAGTTCACCCTACTTCCTGGGTATTAGATACCGGATCGGGATCCCACATATGTAAATTGTTACATGGGCTACATAAAGGTAGAGAATTGGGAAAAGGGTGATCATTCCGTATAAGTAGGGAATGGTGCAAGTATTGCAGCCAAAGCAGTTGGCGAATATCACCTTGTATTACCAAGTAGTAATACACTGATTCTGAATGAGTGCTATTATATACCGAACATGATGTACAACATTATATCAGTTTCTTTATTAAGTAAAGAAGGATATAATTTTGTAGTAAGGATAATGTTATGAACATCTTCCTAGATCAAAAGTTGATTGGATCAGGCTCGTTACATAATGGCATATTCATTCTCAATCAAAATACAGTCCTTAATGTACAAAACACACACAAGAGGAAGAGTTAAGAAATGAACGAATCCTTCTTGTGGCATTGTATACTTGGTCATATCAATGCGACACGGCTAGCTAAGTTACATAAGGATGGATATTTGAATTCGTTTGAATTATCATCTTATGATACTTACCATTCATGTCTCAAAGGAAAAATGACCAAGACTCCGTTTAGTGGACATAGAGAAAGTGTTACGGAACTCTTAGGACTGGTACATAGTGATGTATGCGGTCCCATGTCTACACAAGCCAGGAACGGTTCTTCCTACTTCATTACATTCACTGACGATCTCTCTAGATACGGACATGTGTTCCTGATGAAACACAAGTCTGAAGCTTTTGAGAAATTTAGAGAATATAAGCACGAAGTAGAGAACCAAACGGGCAAAAGTATTAAGATCCTTCGATCTGATCGAGGAGGTGAATACTTAAGCAATAAGTTCCTAGATTATCTAAAATAGAATAGGATTCTCTCTCAGCTTACTCCTCCTTATACACCACAGCACAACGGTGTATCGGAGCGGAGGAATCGCACCCTATTAGATATGGTGCGCTCTATGATGAGTGATGCTGAGTTACCTATTTCCTTCTGGGGGTATGCGCTTGAGACGGACATACACCTATTGAATATGGTTCCTACCAAATCAGTGCCTACCACTCCATATGAGATATGGAAAGGGAAGAGACCATCTCTTAAGTATGTTAAGATATGGGGTTGTCCGTCCTATGTCAAAAGGCTAAATCCGGACAAACTCGAGGCAAGGTCTGTCTTATGCAAGTTTGTAGGATATCCCAAGAACTCACAAGGGTATATCTTCTACCACACTGAGGAACAAATTGTGTTTGCTTCTCGAAATGCCACCTTTTTAGAAAAGGAATTTCTTGCAAAAGAAATTTGTGGCAAGGAGGTAGAACTGGAAGAAGTTCCAACAACACAAACTACGACAGATGATTTGGTAGAACCAGAGGATTCAGTAGTTCCCGACGAACACCAGCCTCTCCGCCGATCTACCAGGGTTTCTCATCCACCTGAGAGATACTAAGGTTTTCTCATTGATGGTAGAAGCGAGGATTGCTTCATGGAAGATGATGACGCGACTAGCTTCGAGAAGGCCATCATGAGTGGGGACTCTGTGAAATGGCTGGATGCAATGCGATCTGAGATGGAATCCATGTACACCAACAAAGTATGGACTTTGGAAGTTGCTCCTGAAGGGGTAAAATCCATTGGGAGCAAGTGGATCTTTAAGAAGAAACTTGGTGTAGATGGAAAGTGGAGACTTTCAAAGCTAGACTTGTTGCAAAGGGTTTTCGTCAACGACCAGGTGTGGATTATGACGAAACCTTTTCTCCAGTGTTTATGCTTAAGTCCATCCGGATCTAACTTGCCATTGCTGCATACCATGACTACGAAATCTGGAAAATGGATGTTTAGACCGCCTTTCTAAATGGTGATTTAGAGGAGTGCGTGTACATGACTCAGCCAGAGGGCTTCGTAGATAGTGGGAGCAGCGGAAAGGTGTGCAAGCTGCTTAAATCCATCTACGGGTTAAAGTAGGCATCGCGGAGTTGGAACATCTGTTTTGATGTGGTAGTCAAAGAGTTTGACTTCATCAAGAACATAGATGAACCTTGTATTTACAAGAAGGTTGCAGAGAGTAAGGTTGTCTTCCTCGTATTATACGTGGATGACATACTCTTGATAGGAAATGATGTTCCAATGCTGCACTCGGTCAAGCTCTTCTTATCACATAGATTCTTAATGAAAGATCTAGGTGATGCCTCCTGCATTTTGGGGATTAGGATCTATAGAGATAGATCCAAGAGGATACTGGGATTGTCCCAATCCAGGTACATTGACACCATACTAAAGAGGTTTAGTATAGAAGAATCCAAGCGTGGGAACCAACCACGATCTCTGGACTCACTCTCTCCAAAGAGATGTCTCCTAAGACTGATTTGGAGAGAGCTCGCATGCAAGGGATACCCTATGCTTGGCAGTAGGCTCTATCATGTACGTGATGCTATGTACCAGACCCGATGTGGCATACTCACTAAGTGTAGTGAGTAGGTATCAAGCAGATCCAGGAGAGAATCACTGGACAGCTGTGAAGAACATTCTTAAGTACTTGAGAAGAACTAAGGAGATGTTCTTGGTGTATGGTAACAGAGAACTCCAGGTGGAGTCCTTTACCGATTCAAGCTTCTAAAGTGATAAGGACGACTCTAAGTCGCAATCGGGATTTGTCTTTACCCTAAATGGAGGGGCGGTTTGTTGGAAGAGTTCCAAGCAAGAAATCGTGGCAGACTCGACGATGGAGGCTGAATACATCGCTGCCAACGATGCTGCCAAAGAGGCTGTCTGGATGAAGAAGTTCATCACTGAACTTGGTGTGGTTCCGTCCATTGAGAATCCAATACCTTTGTATTGTGATAACAATAGAGCTGTGGCTTTGGCCATGGAACCCAGGTCCCATCAGAAGTCCAGACATATTCTGAAGCGGTATTACCTGATCCGGGAGATAGTTGATCGCCGCTAGATCGAGGTCAGGAGAGTTGACACGAAGGAAAACACTGCGAATCCACTCACGAAGGCCATACCCCAGATACAATTTGGGAGACCCTTCGGGATGTTGGGTATGAGATACTACAACACCTGGCCTTAGTGCAAGTGGGAGATTGTTAGTTATATATATGCCCTAGAGGCCATTGTTGTACATATAATGTATATTATAGTGGATGCTTGGATATATATAGAGAGAGGACTTTCTTGCTCGACATGATAGTATGCTATTTGGTTTCACTTTGTCTTAACATGTTGACTTGTATTAGTTTACTGTCTTCCTCTCGCATGTTGATAAAGCCCTTAGGATATGTACTCGACTACTGGGACTGTGATGAGATCGCACTAGTGGGGCCAGGGTAGTCAAAGAGTACATCCTATAATTGTTCCTAGTCGAGGGTGTATCGAGACAGGGTATCGATACACCAGAGTATACTAGCGTATACGCATCTTGACCAATATGATGGGCGATGGATGATCCCATATCCATCGGTGTTTGACATCAAAGATGGTGTACGTGTGTTCAGTGGAGACTGGGTACACTGAACGAACTCACCGAGAACTCCTAGATGGTATTATACCTATCGTCAGATAGCAGTTCTCCGGTGACACTGGTACAGGTTAGTCTGTAGACCCGAGATCGTCATAGAGTCTTGTATGATTCCCACTGTGCTTTGATTTCCACCTGAACACGTCCAAGAGGGCATGCAAAATGGTGGCAATGAGCGATAGGAGGGGTTTCGTCTCTCCCAGTATTGGGAGTCGATGTTGTGCTGTGTTCGATTGGCTATAACTGGAAGTACCTGGCCAGGGATGATATGGAGTGCTGCTGGTAAGAGTTATTAGTAGTTTCTCGACCCGTTATGAGCCTTATATCGACACGACTTATCGGTTACTGGGGTCTGACGTATACCACCCCTAGACTAGATATGCAACATATCAGACGAAGAGACCGAACTGTACGGGAGTGTTACTGATTGGATTCACAGGAGAATGTACATGCTTGCTTGTTGATCTTCTGATCACTCAATACCTGGGTGGCTGTTACGTTTAGCTGACCGCTTGCAGCTTGTGGGTGTTTGATATGATCATCACATACTGCCGGCGTATTAACGATTCTTTAGAGTCCTACACAGAGGTTTCCTGGCTCAGGCAAAACGGAGTATGAGCACATATATGATATGTGCGGGACCGAGAATAATACGATATGAGATACCGTATTCTATTCTCGCAATATGAGATTGTTCCCCTCCGAATACAGAGACGCACAAGACTGCGGGGTCCTGACGCTGAGATTCAGGGCAGATGCTATTTGGTTTTATCCATCCACCTCTTCGAAGATGCCAAGTTGACTTATGGCACCGTGTGTCGGAGATTTAGACGGATGCGGCCGATGTAGCAGACTTCGTCAGATTCTCCCTCGCTTGAGGGGTTTTTGATTGTGGGGACGCTCTTCCCTGCAGGCGCAAGCCCCTGCAGTTAATTACGCTACCGCATCGCGGTAACAACCTTCTCCTTCTCCAGAATTTCACTTCGTGTCGTAAGTGTTTGTTTTGTTTATGTTTGCCCGTGGATTGTATACGGAGACTGAGTAATGCCGTCGCCCGTACGACGTGGATTAGTCCAAATCCGTATTTACTTAGATTTGGGTTTGGTGTTTTGGTTTAAGGATACGTTAGCTGTATTTAGGCTAAGATCGACTTAAACGTTTGTTAAGGATACGTTAGTCTGATTTGAGACTAAGATCAACTTAACGGGATCGTTTGGATCCGACAAAAGAGCATTTGGGGGCTCTATTGTTCCAGTTTAGGGACGTGGTGGTCCATGTTCCTGTTTAGGGACGTGGTGGTCCATGTTACAGTTTAGGGACGTGGTGGTCTATCGCCAATTTAGGGACGTGGTGGTCTATGTTCCAGTTTAGAGACATGGTGGTCCATGTTCCAGTTTAGGGACGTGGTGGTCCATCGCCAGTTTAGGGACGTGGTGGTCCGTGTTCCAGTTTAGAGACGTGGTGGTCCATGTTCCAGTTTAGGGACGTGGTGGTCCATCGCCAGTTTAGGGACGTGGTGGTCCGTGTTCCAGTTTAGGGACGTGGTGGTCCATCGCCAGTTTAGGGACGTGGTGGTCCGTGTTCCAGTTTAGGGACGTGGTGGTCCGTGTTCCATTTTAGGGACGTGGTGGTCCATCGCCAGTTTAGGGACGTGGTTGTCCATGTTCCAGTTTAGGGACGTGGTGGTCCAACATTAGTTTAAGGACGTTTCAGTCCATATTCCAGTTTAGGGACGTGATGGTCCATTATTAGTTTAAGGATGTTTCGGTCCAACATTAGTTTAAGGACGTTTCGGTCCAACATTCCCATTTTGGGGTAAATATTAGTTTAAGGACGTTTCGGTCCAATATTACTTTAAGGACGTTTCGGTCCAATATTACTTTAAGGACGTTTCGGTCCATATTGATCTGTGTGGTCGTCGCGACCCGTCACCTCTCTGACGACGTTGAATGATTACAACGACATGTGTCAGAAGAGTTCGAAGATGTACCCTCGAACCGGATATAAATTGATTTAAGAGAGCAATTTTGCTCGGTCAATTTAATTTGAGGACTTATGGCCAAAATTGGGCTAAGTCCAGTTGAAAATGATCAACATTTTATTTGCTTTTGCATTGCATTTCTTTTTATTTTTATTTGCGCTCTGCCCAGAAAGGATGCAGAGCATCAATTTGTTTTGGGCTCTGCCCATTTATAAATGATGCAGAGCCTCAATTTTGTTTGGGCTCTGCCCTTTTTAAAATGCATAGCATTTTTATTATTTCGTTTGGGCTCTGCCCATTTATAAATGATGCAGAGCATCAATTTAATTAGGCATGCTTGGTCTTTTTGATTTGGGCCTGGCCCTTTTAGGAAATGCATTGCATTTATCAGGCGCTTTGGGCCAATCAAAAAGCGCAAGCGCTCGTAGTGTTGACACGTGTCGCACAAGCGCGGTGCGCTGCGCTAATACGCTGCGCCTGCGCTGCTGACACATGGCGCGCTCTGATGGCTTGCGCCAATCCAGGAGCGCAACAGCGCAGTTTGCAAGTGCATGGCACTATGATTTGAGAATCTTTTAGATTCAAGAACCAATGGTTCATAAAAGAAGTGCAAAGCACTATTCGTTTTCTTGATCTAATTTAGATCAAAGAAAAACAAGTTTTTCTTTTCTTATTTCAGGAACCAAAGGTTCATAAAAAAGTGCAAAGCACTGTTCTTTATTTTGTTTTTCTTGTTTTCAAAGAACCAGTGGTTCATAAGAAGTGCAAAGCACTGTTTATTATGTGAAGATCATTAATCTTGTTCTTAGATCAATGACCTATTAGAAGAAATTTCTTCTATTTCATGAAGGTTCTTTACCTTTTTCTTGAAACTTTTTCAGAGTTCTCTCTGTTTGAAGCTCTTGATTTTTCAAGAAAATGTTGATCCCTTTGAATTGAGGTCTAGGGTCCTTTTTACAGTGCCCATAAATTAGTTAAGTTTATTAAAGAGATCTTTCTCCGAGTGATTTCGGGAATTTTCCCCACCGTTGGATCTTTGATCCAAGGGCTTCTGTTTTACAGAAGAAAATCTTCTTGTTTTAACAAGAACAGAAAAGATTTCTTTAAAATCTCAATTCTATTTTGCGCAAACGCCTCAGCACGTGACACGTGTCGCGTAGCGCAGCGCTTGCTCAGCTGTGCTTGCGCAACTGCGCAGACACGTGTCGTGCAGCGCAGCGCTTGCGCAGATGTGCGTGCGCAGCTGCGCAGTTGTGCTTGCGCAGCTGCGCAGCTGTGTTGCGCAACATAGCGTTTGCGCAGCTGTGCTTGCGCACTGCGCAGACACGTGTCACGCAGCGCAGCACTTGCGCAGTTGTGCTTGCGCAACTGCGCAGACACGTGTCATGCAGCGCAGCGTTTGCGCAACTGAAACGTTGCTTCCTTTATTTTTTTGTTTTAAAAGAGCCTTGCTCTGATTAGACGCACTGCCTTGGGCGCTGTGTTGACGCATCAACTTCTGACACGTGTCGTGTTGCGCGCAGCGCAAGGGATTTTGAAGCGTTGCTTCAGAAAATTTGAATTTTTGAAATTCAAACAGATCCTTGCTCTGATTGGGGGAAACAAATGCCCCCCCACCGTTGCGCTCACGTGGCGCGCACGTGAGTGCAGCGGTGGCAAGATCTTGGTCATTGGATCAAAAGGGGTAAGTTGAAGAGGCGCAGGCGCCTATAAATTGGACCCTTGGTCCTTGGTAAATTCCACCGTTTTCTTGAATCTTGAATCCCAGAGCCTTGCTCTTGCTTAAGAACTTTTAGAGCCTTTCTCTTGTTTCTTTTTAAGAACTTTCAAAGTTCAGAACCTAGCACCTTCTTAGGTAAAAAAAAAATTTAAATTGAATTAAATTAAGTTTAATCAACAGAGCCTTGCTCTCATAGATCTTTTGATCTAAAGAAAACCCCTTTGGGGTCTTATTAACAGAGCCTTGCTCTCAAAAATCTACAGATCTATAGAGATCTTGTTCACGGGTTTTAACCCATGAACTGAGCTTTGCTCATAGATCAAATGTAGATCTTTTAGATCTGAACATGGAGAACTTCTAAAGGTTTTCATGGATCTTTAAGATCCTAAAAATTTCTATTTTTAGGAGTTAAAGTTTTCTTTTTGATGGATTCTTTCATCATTATTATAGAGCTAAGCTCTTTTTAAGAATCTTTACCCTTGAGACCAGAGTTTGACAAGTGTCACTCTGTTGACAGAGCTTTGCTCTAAAAGAGGGGACTTTCTCTTTGTCCTTAGGGATTTCCCATCAATGAGGATATTCTCTTGAGGATCTTTTCATTAATTGACAGTCTCATCCAATAATGGGGTTGTCTTATTAAATGATGCGCCATCATCCAGATTTCTGGGTCTCCCTTTGGTTCCCTACCCACTGCATTGCAGTGTGGTGTAAGATTTTAAAATGCCAAGCGTTGGAACACTAACGGTTATTTTTGTCTTTCTACAGGAAACATGTCTGCCAACTTGTCTTTCCCATTTGTTCGCTCGGAGGGAGGGTTTCCCCATGACCAGTGGACCGGGTGGCGCTCGCTCTTATTAAGGATCATGACCTCGAGCACAAAAACCTTCACTTGTGGGGAAGGTGGTACAATGAAATCATCCAGGGTCGTCGCAGTTTCAGTTCCACCACGCCGTCTGAGCCCATAATTACGATCCCCTATGCGGACGAACCCCCGGTGAAGTATGCCGTGGAGGTTAAGAATTGGAATTCGGATGACCTCCTCCACCCTTCAATTGGCGCTATTCCTATGCAACCACCGCCGGCAATAGACAATCTAGGAAGGCTAATCTGTCAGGGTGAAGCACGCCCTTGGGGATAGGCTTACAACATTGGATTGGTCCCGCGATCGCCCGCTGGATATTTGCAGTGGGCTCGGTACATCTTATCGGCTAAAAAAACTCATTTGACGAAGATCGGTTTGTATTCGGCCATCTACGTTTTGCTCTTCGAATATCTTTCCCCTCCGACGTGGTGGATTAAAGCTTTTATCGAGCAATGGAATATCCCCACCCACACTTTGTTGATGACAGATAGGGAGGTCTCTATTTCTTTGGAGGAGTTTGCCGAACTCTCGGGTCTGCCGATGAGGAGGGAACATTACGAGGAGTTGCTCCCTCCTGACGAATACGTCTTTACCACCAAGCCGCTGGTGTTTGACTTGACTCCGGAGAACGCCGTTCAGCATCAGTATCCGGGATTGGTGAAGGTGTTGGAGATCTATGAAGGACTCCATCTGGAATCGGGCGACCGGGGCATCAGTTTCGCAGATTTTATTGCCCGCTTCATTCGCCCGGAGTTCCTATCAGAGCGGAGGGAGAAGTTCGCCCAGCTCGATGACCCTTTCGGTTTCGGCTTGGACCGCCGACCCGTATCGGAGAATGATCAAAGGGATTTTTATCTCCCCGGCGCTCATCGTCCCTTTCTCAGAGATCGTCGTCCCGGGCATGGATGATCAAATGGATTTTTATTGGGTTCTTGGGCTTGTGGCTATGCAGCTTTGCGCTCCCCATGCACCCGCGCCACATGCGGCCCTCCTTCTTTTACCCAGCGCATCGGATGATGGCTGGTTTGCAGTTATCGGTAGGAATCGCCGGGCTGGCTTACCTTTATAATGGACTTAGCGTAGCGGCGGACGCTAGTGAGCCTGGGGTGTAGCCCGCTAACTTCCCGATGCACTATTTCACCTCCTGGATGGAGATGCACGTGCAAGGGGTGTTCGGCGCCCATAAGATTCCTCCGTTCTTTGAGAAATGCAGACTCCCGAGAGTCATGCGGTTGGTCGGCGCTTCAATTGTGGTTGCATCCCCGCGGGAGTCTAGGGGGCTGCTCCTTCGTCCAATCTGGTCGGAGCGAAGGATTCCTTTATGGATAAGGTCATAACCACAGGCTCAGAGACTACTAAGTCAGTAGTGCCACTGCGCGATGATTTCAAGGATGGGGCTTCCATATTGAAGGCTCGGGAAATCCTCCACCTCTACTCCATTCGGCCGAGCTACCTAGTGTTTAGGCAGAATGAGACAGCACTCTTTATGAGGTATAACCCGCACCGGTTTGCTTAGCAATCGAGCTACAACCAAGGGATCCCGATGGAAGCTTTCTTGGAAAAGCCCGTGGTCAGCCGAGAGGGGATAAAGAATGCAATGCACCATTTCACACGATATAACACGGGTTCCTATTTCTTTATCAGCGAACCCAGCTGTGTCCCTATGATGCTCAACACGTGCGTGGCTTGGTATGCGCATCCGATGGGCCCCGTTATCTTAATGGAGAAGCGCATGCTAGGGGTGCGCCTCCTGGCAGTGATCGCAAGGCCCCCTTGAAGCTAAGGATTCCGGTCATTCCTCCGCTTAAAGATGCCGAAGTCGATCGACCACGCGTGTTGAGCCCCCCGCGTGGATTGCCGCTGCCCGCTATGGTGAATGCACCACCGGCGCCCCGTGCTCCCACGAAGACGGTTAATGTAATATCGCTAGAGTCCGGCGCAGGAGTGGATATCGGGACCCGCCGCCCTAAGGTGCCTGCCAAGCGCAAATCAATTCCAGGTGCATCTAGAGATGGCGGGAAAAAGAAGAAGAAGTCGATCCTTTCCCTCGACGCGATCCTCAGTTTAGAGCCTGAGGCCCCTCTCACCGAAGGAATAAGTGAATATGGCAGCAATAAGGGCTTCTTGGTAGACCCCGTAGACACCGATTTGACGGCCGCCATTGCAGCTTCGGAGCGATCAGCGAGGCTCGAAGCGATGTTAAGTAAACTCGCTGAGTCAGGTAACCATTAGCCGCTTTCTTCGTCACTTTATCGCACTTTTTATCATTATTTTTAACTAATACTTTCCCCCATTTTCAACAGGTGTCTCTACCTAAGAAGCTATTGCTGCCTCTTTGAATACCTTCCAAGAGGAGGAGGAGAAACGCGCTCTAGCGGGCGCCGGTATGTCCCACCCCCCTTTTTAAAAAAAAAAGATTTCGTTATCTTTTTCGATGGTCAACCTAACTTTCAGTTGGAGATAGTGCCCTCAGAGTCAATTATTGGATCATAGGCACGTGATTGCAATGATTGAGGGAGGACCTATCTCAGTAGGACAGTCTTACTCGAGATGATAGTATGCTATCTGGTTTACCTTTATCATCGTGTACTGCTTCAGGTGACCTTACAGGTCACTATTACACGCTGATAGAGCCCCTAGGATTCTTGCTTGACTGCCGGCAGTATGATGGCGATCATATACGTGAGAGCTGGTGGTCTATAAGCACATCCTTAAAAGGTCCCTAGTCGTGGGAGTTTCGAGACAGGGCATCGATTCTCCAGAGTAGACTAGTGTATACAGTCGAGATCCCGACGAGGGGCGGTGGCCGGTCTCATAAGCCACTGGTGTTAGTTGGTTCACCTAAGATGTATACATGTGCTCATTGGGTTATGAGTAGACCGGACAGGACTCGCCGTGAACATGCTAGTTGGTCTTATACCTGACGTCAGATAGCAGTTCCCTGGTGACATGTGTACAGGTTAGTTCATCGACCTGGGGATCGTCATTTGTCTCGTGTGAGTTCCCACTGTACTTTGATTACTACCCTACCACGACTCAAAGGAGTCGTGCAAACAGGTTTTAGTTGGGTACAGTCCCGAGCCACATGGAGGCAGTGAGCGGATCTTCAGGGGTTCGTCTCTCCCGGTATTGGGGGTGAGGTCACGCTGTGTCTAGGAGAGCCATTACGCAAAGCCCTCGGCCGAGGCAGGAGATTTACTGGTAGGTATTCCAGTAGTATCTCAGGGCGTTCTGGGCTACACTCCGACACGACTTGTACCGCTTTTGGGGGTCTGACTTTTACCAACCCCCTAGGACCGACATGCGATGCTCATAGACGAACGGACCGGACTGTACGGATATTGTCACTGACAGGCTCAGTAGGGTGTCAGGATGAGTTCGCTCAACGACGTCCCTTTTGGTCAATAGCTGGTGGCCCGTCACGTATTGGCTAATACCTCTGACGTGCTAGTGGTTAAATTCACAGCCATAGTATTGACGAGTCTTTAGAGTCCACCACACTTACAGTTACTCAAGCTTTCGGGCAAAACGTTGTAGAGGCCGTATGGAGATATGGCAGGGTCCGATCAGATACGTGCGGTATTGCACGGATCAGGATCGGACAGTTTTGTACAAGTGGCCGTATAGTTATATGGCAGGGTTCGATCTGATACGTGCGGTATTGCACGGATCAGGATCGGACGGATATTACTAGCCGGCTTTGGTTAAAGCCGGATCCTAGTTTAGTACAGTGTAGATTTTGTCTCATTGCATTTGTATCCGGTCGGAATACAGATGCGGGTGTGTATGCACAGTATCGGGGTTTTCCTGTAATTTATTACGAGACCAGTTTTCTGGAGTTGCCAGTTTGCATTCCGTTCCGGCCGGTTTTCCTTTGTTCTTTCCCGGCCGGACTTTTCTGATGGAGGGGGTAATTTGCAGTTTTGCAAATTACATTTGAGGAGGAGGTTTCTTGCATATGTATTAATTATGATAGCATCTTTTTTATTCCTTTCTTTTCTATCATCATTTCTTGTAAAAGGTGATTAGGATTGATTTGGTTTTGATGTGAGATTGTGATGATAATGTTTGGCTATGGTCACCACTTGCTTTTACTACCATGACCTTCCTTCTATGGTTGTGGTTTTGTATTCCCTCCTCCACCATTCTCATTTTGGAGATGATAGAACTCACTTGAGAGAAAAGAGAAGAAGAGATTTTCATTCTTGAGAGTTTCATTCTTGATCTCACTTTCATGCTAGAAAAATGCAAGCACCATTTTTCTAATCTTGATTCCTCCATCATCTTCAAAGGCAACAAACCCCAAAGAGACAAGCATCATCTACACTACATTCTACAGCACACCTTGGGCATGTCGACTTGCCGGCTTCATGCTCGAGTTGCCTCGGCATTGAGGCGGGAGCCCGTAAAAGACGCAGGCGATGTGGTGCCCTTCCGGTGAGGAGGCGATGACATGGAGACTAGACTTTCCGCGGGAGATCGGGACGATGACGAGAAGACCGGAGGACTCGGATCACTTGGTATACTTCTCTTCCCATCTCTTGTTTGCTAGCATTAGGTTAATGGTTTACGATCCGGGTTTTCATTGTCCGCGGTAGCGCCGGTTTCCGAGTAAGGAAAAATTTTTGATTCCGCATTTTGGCCTCGGTAAGACGGCCGGGGCGCTGCCGTGGCGCAACATGGTATCAGAGCCACTCCATTAACCTTGCTTAGCTTGTTCTAATGCGTTTTACTTATCCGATCGACCAAAATTCCAAAAACCGTGTTTTTCCTTCACATCAGTTTCTGTCGAAATTTTTTGGACTCTAAAAATTTTTCAGGTGATTGCAGAATGATGTACAGAGAATCCTATGAACACTGGAAAAATTTGGAAACCCAATTCTTCCGTACGACCGCGGAACCGCGGCCTTAACCCCTCTTTGGCCGCGGTTCCGCCGCAGGAAGTTGGGATCATTCCACCAAGTTTTTGCAGTGGGCTTTTGGGCTTCAGATAGGGGTTTTGGAATATAAAAATTGGGCCCAGAATTTCTGTGAGTGCTACAGTATTACTTGGGGGCCCACTTGTTAATTTTTTGATCGATTGGATATTTTAAACACATTATTTCACAGTATTTACATTATATCTGCGACCGTGAATGTCACTTGATCGGTAAATCCGGTCTAACTGCTATAGCCCGGTTAGACGGATTTGCGAACGTGACTTTCACGTTGATGTTCTATGTATTGCTGTGATGTTGCGGATCGGTCGTCGGGGATAGCCTGGATGCAATGCTAGTACAGTTTTTGTTGTATTATGTACATTTGATATTGCGGGGCGAGCGTCCGACATGTGGACTGCCGTCACTGCCTGATTGTATTATTCTTTTGGGGCACGACCTGGTTGCGGTCGATGTACCTGGTGTATGTATATTTTACTTTCTGTACTAGGATTACCCCGCGGAGGGGTGCACGGATAGCCGGGTTCTAGAGGGCAACGGGCCCGCATCTCATGGCATTGAGACGGAGGGGGCTTCACTCTAGGATTGGCGGGCTATTCGCCGCACTCGTAGGGGGTACAGGTTGACCCAGGAGGGGTGCCCAAGTTACCGGATTCCATGAAGTGCTGGGTGGTCCATTCACGGTGCTGAAGGGGGCTGCTTCACTTCAGGTTTTGGCGGGTGACTTGCCGCGCCCGTAGGGGTCAAGGATTTCATTGCACAGGCTATCCACACGACCAGGGGAACGTCGGGTTTCAGCAGCGGCTCTGTGAAACCCGGGGATCCCAGATATCTGTATTGTACTGTGATGCTGTATATTTCTGTGATGTTGCATTTTATCACGCCTTGAGCGAAAATTATATATTGGTATATATATTAGTAGATGTTGTATATGTTTTGCATCCGCGCTAGTCCAGTCCCCGCTCTGTTGTTAGTTAAGTAACCTAACGAGTGATGACGGGACCCAGTGGCGAATGCGGATGGCATATACGTACATTATTATTTTCGTTCTTTATTGGTGTGATCAATTGATGGGACTGCGTTGATTTGGATCAATGCAAGATAAACAAACCTATTCTGATGTTGTTGGAACACTTTTTCAAAAAGCTGTTATTGTAAGGACGTTCACTTTTGTTTTGCATCGTGGTATTCATTTGGAATATCCTGCTCCACAGTCGACGAGGCAAGGGCCGAGATCCCTTCACCGGGAGTGACCCCTTGGACAGAAGTTTGCGTCAGGGCATTAACTTCACTATAGCCGATTACTTTTGCTTTGCATCGTGGTATTCAGTTGGAATATCCTGCACCTCATTCTACGGGGAAAGAGCCGAGATCCCTTCACCGGGAGTGACCTCTTTAGCAAAGTTTTTCATCACTATATTTTTATAAAAAGTTATCCGGTTCCTTCAACGATATCAAGTTCATTACGTTAAAGGTTTTTCGCCAAAAACCATCCGTAGCCCTCCGTCATTTCAGATTAGTATTGCTTAGTTTGTCGTTGCTATTCGCCGAGGCGTAGTGTGCGGTAGCTCTGTAATGCTTTCTGTCGTATGGATATATGGATTGGTTAGGACAGTCGTACGACTTTGTTGATTATTCGTCAAGGGTCATGCGGGTGGGTTTAACGCAATCAAGATAATGACGGGTTGAACTTGACTAGGACCTTTTGATTTGTTGATTATTCGTCAAGGTCACTTGGGTCCTAGGGGTAAAAATCACATCGGGGTTTTCAAAAGAACTGAAACTTGCCAGGAATGCGCATACCTTCTGGAGTGTGGTGACTTGAGTGGATTCCGTCAAGTTATCATGCGATGATAGTTGGATCCCGATTCCCACTGATGAGTTAGTTTACTCCTCGGGTGACCCCGACTAATTCTTCTTTCAGGTTTGGAGGAGAATTTGAGGTACAGTGGGAGGTTTCCTGATTAGATAAATTGGTAACAATTCTGATCTAGGTTAGAGTGCACGCTGAGTGTTTCTTCTCTCTCTCTCTTTGGCAGCGACCATTGTCCCGACCCTAGACTATGACTCAGTAACCAAGTTGACCGAACCTTCTTAACACTGGCTTTTGGATTGTCAGAGCTGCAGACCTCATTGCCACTCCTACTTTTACCCTTTTCTCCAGGACACCCCGTATTACTACGAACGTCCACTTCCATTAGACAAAACCATCGTATGGTTATATACGAACTCGAAGGACTTCGAGGATGGTTTCAGGTTCTGGAGAAAACGAATAGGATTATTCAGTTGTCTTTTCTTTTCACCTTCTCTCATTGCGAGTACTCCTTGGTTTAGGAGATAGTACACCTATTACGCAAATTGGATAGTCTTCTTCCAAACCTTAGGCTGGTGCCGAACGATAGGGAATGAAGAAAACCAATTAGCATAACGATGGTGTGCAGAAGGTATTAAGTTAAGACAAAGCAAGGGATTAGTAAGAGGGCAAAGTAAATTGCGACTGCTATTCACGACCGAACCAAGTATTTCTTCACCAAT
Source organism: Agapanthus africanus (assembly GCA_030015575.1). Lineage (NCBI taxonomy): Eukaryota > Viridiplantae > Streptophyta > Magnoliopsida > Asparagales > Amaryllidaceae > Agapanthus > Agapanthus africanus. The sequence continues at coordinate 563,463,168 of CM057339.1, forward strand.
CCTAAATCACCTTTGTATTTCTCCAGGACACTCCGTATCACTACGAAGATCCACAGTTTATTTGGATACTCCATCGTATGGTTATATACGAACTCGAAAGGAACTTTTTCCAGTTCGGGGATGGATTCTGGTTCAGGAGAAATAGGAATAAGGTTTATTCGGTTGTCTTTTATCTTCACCTTCTCTCGCTTTGCGAGTGCTCCTAGGATTAGGACAGTACACCTTTTATGCTTATTGGATAGTCTTCTTCCAAACCATAGGCTGGTGCCGAACGGTAGGGAAGGAAGAAAACCATTTGGCCTAAAGGGGTGTGCAGACGGTAATGACTAAAGACATATAAAGGGATTTGGACAGATGGAAAAGAGATATACGGTTACAGTTGTGAATCTGGATAATGGAAGAGGCATTACTAAGAATACCGGGATACCCCACCGAAACATTTCAATGTTTCAGTTTCACTGTGTAATGTTAAAAGAAAACTGATTTCCCGATTAGATACTTACTCCAGGGTATGTATTTACCAGGTATGATTCTCACATCTGTATGGTTTTACAGATGATGAGTGGGAGTAAGTCATTGGGAATAGGGTGATCATCCTCATTATATCGGGATTCGTTGTAATCGGTGATATTTGAGGAGATCATCTGGGCTGTTTGCCGGTCGGCAAATATTTGGTTTTGAATATCCGCTGTTGTGCACCAATTTCAAATTGATATATCTGTACGTCTATTTTCATAGAGTGAGATATACCTTTTGATATTATGTCGATGACATTTACCTATATCAGTGGATGGTTAGGTAAGGAGCATTAAACAGCGGTGTAATTCTTCTTAACCATAAGTACAGTTTTCAACCTACGACACACAGTGAAAGAGTTGTTAGACTCAGCGGACTTATACAGAGTATTGTATGTTGTCCAGTGTCCATTAGGACAGAGGGGTTGGTCCTCATACAATATTCTGTTTACTTTTAACTTCTCTAGTTCTTAGACATGTGTTTCGTGGAAACACAGGGTCCAAGTTTTGAGGAGTTATAGGTATTTGAATAGAGTAGAGAACCAGGTATATCAAGTATCGGGATTCTTCAAAGTGATCGAAGATGTTGATACTTGTGTATGGTATTCAGTTGATAGTAATGATAAAGAGAAATTGCTTCTCTTTCAGGTTACTCATAATTGGAAGTATTCCTAAGTTGAGTAACGCTGATCGGCCTCTTTCCATTTAGTTGACATGCACTGGAGACAGTTGCATGATTTTGAATCTGGTTCAATTAAATCAGTGCCTCTAGTTCTATATTGGACATAGTACAGTTCATATCTTAACATTATTAAGGTACGGGGAGTTGTCCGGCTTATGATTAAAACCAGACTCTGGATAACTCAAGGCACGATTCTGTAATGGCTGTTTGTGGGTTGACCCAGGCTATGGAGAGGGTTGATTTTCTACCATCTTGACTCGCCACAGTTTTAACAAAAATGGATTTTTTCAGAAAACAGTAGTGGGAGTATGGTAGAACTGGAAGTGATTCCAGAACCACAAACGATTACTGAAGATTTCATAGGAACCTAAAGATTCAATCTGGTTTGACATTCCATTGGCCACTCCGCAGATATGATGGGTAACCTCAGGCACTCGAGAGGTACTTCGGTATGCTCAAGGACGGTGGCAGGGAGGTTCTTGTTTACCCAGACTTACCATTGCTGTTGTTCCAGACTGTGAGACCCGGCAGGAGGATGAGTATAGCATCGTTCTAAACTAGCTTTAGAAGTGCACGTCTATATGACTCTGGCAGAGGATTGTCGTAGTCAGTGGGAGCAGCGGAAGCATTGGTGGTCATCAGGCTTATGTCTATTTATAGACTAAAGCAGTTACAGCGGAGATAGATCATATATTTCTGGTGTGACAGTCATAGGTTTGACTTCATCAGAATAGGGGATGGATCTGTTAAGAAGGTAGTAGGATGTGATGTCCTGGTATTTGGATGACATACACAGAGTAGGAAGTGATATTCCTATACTACGATCGGTTATACTTTGGTTGTCACACAGTAGTTTCTCCTCACAGGACTTGGACATTATATCAGACATTCTGGTTACTAGATCTATGGTTTTAGATCTAGATTTGGGTAGTTTCCCAATCTGGGTACCTTGACTGCATTCTATGAGTATTTAGAATGGACGACTCCTGGCACGGTAGTGTACCTGCAGGTGATGGAGTCACCCTCTCTAAAGGTGTCTTACAGACTAAAGGGGAGAGGGATACGCATGATTGACAGATCACTTGCTTAGGCAATTGAGTCAATCATGAGATGTCAAGTACCACACCAGATGTTGTTCTTGCAGTAGATGCAATAAGTTGATATTGATCCAATCCTGGAGAAACAGTCGGAAGCAGTTTTAGAACATAAGTTGATGTTCTAGGGATATGATAACGGCAGCCTCCTTTAGGAGACGGTTATCATTCCAGGCTTCCAAGGTGACCTGGATGGCAGAGTGGCTGTCAGAGTTATAGTTTTCCCTCTGACGAGGGGCAGTATATTGGACATGTGGTCCAGGTGGATACTGAGGGAAGGCATGGCGCAGGATACTGATTAAGTTCAGTTGACGATACAGTCTAAGAAGTCTGGATTTGGAGTTCATTTATGAACTTGGTCCCATCAGACATCCAGACATTCTAAGACAGGTATTGCTCATTTCGGGAGATGGCATTTTCTGCGAACTTGAGATATAGAGAGACATAGAAAGAAACATCACAGCGGATCCACTCACTGAGGCTATTCCTCGAACGCAATAGTTTCGCAAACGAGCTTTGTGAGACTGACTAGTAGAGGAGTTGGGTGTTCGGTATCACACGGGCTGTGAGTATGCGGCATCGCAATAATTAGCCTTGAGTGCAAGTGGGAGATTGTTGGAGATACTGCCCTCAGAGTCAATTATTGGATCACAGGCACGTGATTGCAATGATTGAGGGAGGACCTATCCCGGTAGGACAGTCTTACTCGAGATGATAGTATGCTATCTGGTTTACCTTTATCATTGTGTACTGCTTCAGGTGACCTTACAGGTCACTATTACACGCTGATAGAGCCCCTAGGATTCTTGCTTGACTGCCGGCAGTATGATGGCGAACATATACGTGAGAGCTGGTGGTCTATAAGCACATCCTTAAAAGGTCCTAGTCGTGGGAGTTTCGAGACAGGGCATCGATTCTCCAGAGTAGACTAGTGTATACAGTCGAGACCCCGACGAGGGGCGGTGGCCGGTCTCATAAGCCACTGGTGTCAGTTGGTTCACCTAAGATGTATACAGGTGCTCATTGGGTTATGAGTACACCGGACAGGACTCGCCGGGAACATGCTAGTTGGTCTTATACCTGACGTCAGATAGCAGTTCCCTGGTGACATAGGTACAGGTTAGTTCATCGATCTGGGGATCGTCATTTTTCTCGTGTGAGTTCCCACTGTACTTTGATTACTACTCTACCACGGCTCAAAGGAGTCGTGCAAACAGGTTTTAGTTGGGTACAGTCCCGAGCCACATGGAGGCAGTGAGCGGATCTTCAGGGGTTCGTCTCTCCCGGTATTGGCGGTGAGGTCGCGCTGTGTCTAGGAGAGCCATTACGCAAAGCCCTCGGCCGAGGCAGGAGATTTACTGGTAGGTATTCCAGTAGTATCTCAGGGCGTTCTGGGCTACACTCCGACACGACTTGTACCGTTTTTGGGGGTCTGACTTTTACCAACCCCCTAGGCCCGACATGCGATGCTCATAGACGAACGGACCGGACTGTACGGATATTGTCACTGACAGGCTCAGTAGGGTGTCAGGATGAGTTCGCTCATCGACGTCCCTTTTGGTCAATAGCTGGTGGCCCGTCACGTATTGGCTAATACCTCTGACGTGCTAGTGGTTAAATTCACAGCCATAGTATTGATGAGTCTTTAGAGTCCACCACACTTACAGTTACTCAAGCTTTCGGGCGAAACGCTGTAGAGGCCGTATGGAGATATGGCAGGGTCCGATCAGATACGTGCGGTATTGCACGGATCAGGATCGGACAGTTTTGTACTAGTGGCCGTATAGTTATATGGCAGGGTTCGATCTGATACGTGCGGTATTGCACGGATCAGGATCGGACGGATATTACTAGCTGGCTTTGGTTTAAGCCGGATCCTAGTTTAGTACAGTGTAGATTTTGTCTCATTGCATTTGTATCCGGTCGGAATACAGATGCGGTTGTGTATGCACAGTATCGGGGTTTTCCTGTAATTTATTACGGGACCAGTTTTCTGGAGTTGCCAGTTTGCATTCCGTTCCGGCCGGTTTTCCTTTGTTCTTTCCCGGCCGGACTTTTCTGATGGAGAGGGTAATTTGCAGTTTTGAAAATTACATTTGAGGAGGGGGTTCTTGCATATGTATTAATTATGATAACATCTTTTTTATTCCTTTCTTTTCTATCATCATTTCTTGTAAAAGGTGATTAGGATTGATTTGGTTTTGATGTGAGATTGTGATGATAATGTTTGGCTATGGTCACCACTTGCTTTTACTACCATGACCTTCTTTCTATGGTTGTGGTTTTGTATTCCCTCCTCCACCATTCTCATTTTAGAGATGATAGAACTCACTTGAGAGAAAAGAGAAGAAGAGGTTTTCATTCTTGAGAGTTTCATTCTTGATCTCACTTTCATGCTAGAAAAATGCAAGCACCATTTTTCTAATCTTGATTCCTCCATCATCTTCAAAGGCAACAAACCCCAAAGAGACAAGCATCATCTACAGTACATTCTACAGCACACCTTGGGCATGTCGACTTGCCGGCTTCATGCTCGAGTTGCCTCGGCATTGAGGCGGGAGCCCGTAAAAGACGCAGGCGATGTGGTGCCCTTCCGGTGAGGAGGCGATGACATGGAGACTAGACTTTCCGCGGGAGATCGGGACGATGACGAGAAGACCGGAGGACTCGGATAACTTGGTATACTTCTCTTCCCATCTCTTGTTTGCTAGCATTAGGTTAATGGTTTACGATCCGGGTTTTCATTGTCCGCGGTAGCGCCGGTTTCCGAGTAAGGAAAAATTTTTGATTCCGCATTTTGGCCTCGGTAAGACGGCCGGGGCGCTGCCGTGGCGCAACACTTTATTCCTTTGTTTCTTGGCAGGGGCTACACCAGTTGATGCGGGGATCTTCCCGAAGCCTGTTACTGAAGTTCCAGTCTCGTCGGGGTTGCCGCAAGAGCCTCGACTTGACAAGTCGACGAGGGATGTCTTGAAGAATTTGGTGGCATCCCTGTACACGGACGAGGATGCTTCAATGAAAGAGGCTCTGGTGAGATCCGTCTCAACGGCCCGGTAGGAGGGAAAGCGGCTAAGGCGCGAGGCGCGAGGCGAAGGCGCGCAGGGCTGCTTTGGCCACGGGAGTGGGCCTTAGCACCATCCCTCGTGCTGATACTCCTTCTGAAGAGGCCCCTGTCGCCCTATCTACTGCTCGCAGGCAAGTGGCGCGCGCGGTTCGGAGTGCAAATGATAAATCCTCTTCAGGTAACATTTCTTTCAGAATCTTGTTGTAAGAATTATAAAGCCATCGGTTCTTATGTATTCTATCCTGCAGGGCCAAGTCCGACCGAGGGGGAGGCGGAGACCGTTGTGTTAGTTATATGTATGCCCTAGGGGCCATTACTGTACATTGGATATATATTGTAGTGGATTCTGGGACATATATAGGGAGGACTTTTTGCTCGACATGATAGTATGCTATCTGGTTGCTCTTTACCTTAACATGTACACAGATTGTCTCTCTATTACATGTTGGTAAAGCCCTTAGGATGTGTACTAGACTACCTGGACTGTGATGCGGATCATACTAGTGGGGACATGGTAGTCCATAAGTACATCCTTCAAAGTCCCTAGTCGTGGGTGTATCGAGATGGGGCATCGATATACCAGAGTAGACCAGCGTGTACCTTCTCGACCCATACAGATGGGCGATGGATGATCCCATATCCATCGGTGTTTGACATCAGAGATGATATATGGGTGCTCAGTAGAGACTGGGTACACTGGACGGACTCGCCGAGAACTCCCAGATGGTATTATACCTCACGTCAGATGGCAGTTCTCTAGTGACACTGGTACAGAGTAGTCTGTTGACCAGAGATCGTCATAGAGTCTTGTGTGGTTCCCACTGTGGTTTGATTTCCATCTTACCACGTCCAAGAGGGCGTGCAAAACGGTGGTTTTTGGGTACAGTCCCGAGTCACATGGAGGCAATGAGCGATAGGAGGGGATTCGTCTCTCCCGGTATAGGGGGTTGATGTTGCGCTGTGTTCGATTGGCTATAACAGGAAATCCCTGGCCAGGGTTGCTGAGATTTACTGGTAAGTGTTACCAGTAGTCTCTCGAATTGTTATAGACCTCATATCGACACGACTTATCGAGCTATTGGGGTCTGACGTTTACCACCCCTAGGCGAGATATGCGACATATCAGACGATCATGACCGGACTGTACGGTAGTGTTACTGGTTGGATTCACTGGAGTGTGAGCGGGCTTGCTCGTCGATCTTCTGATCGCTCAATACCCGGGTGGCCGTTACGTTTAGCAGACCGCTTGCGGTTTGTGGGTGCTTGATATGATCATCATCTGCTGCCGGCGTATTGACGAGTCTTTAGAGTCCTACACAGAGGTTTCCTGGCTCAAGCGAAACGAAATAGGAGCGCATATGAGATATGTGCGGGACCGAGAATAATGCGTGTATGTGATACCGTATTCTATTCTCGCGATGAATGTATCGATTGGTTGTATGCGATATAACCTAGTTATCGAATCAAGTATTGATTCGATAAGCCGATACATAGGATACTAGTCGGTTATATGCGATATGACCGGATCGTTAAATCAAATGTTGATTTAATGATTTAATGCATAATTATATATATTTGATATATTAGTTTGCATCAACTAGTATCGGTTTACTTAAGATGGATTTTCTCACTCGGCTGTGCGCATTGCATATGCGATATGATTTTGTGCACTTGCTTGTATCATGTTTGATGATACATGCATTTTGGTTAAGTGTATAGAATTAAACCATGGTTAACTTAATGATAAGGGTTTTGCTTTTTCTTTTAATTATTTGTTTATTCATTTTGGATATTAATATAAGCATAAAAGAAAAGCAAAATGGTTTCTTTATTTCATTTTCTTTCATGAAGCTTTTTGAAGCTTCATGAAGCTTTGACCAAAGTGACCACTTTGTCTTTATCTTTAACCCTAACCATTAATCTAACCTTAGTTAATTCTCTACACTTGACCATGGTTGATTATGATAAGTATTCTTTTATTTTTCTTTTTGGAATTAACTTATCATAACATTATTCTTCTTCTTCTTCATTTCTTCAAGTGAAGAAAGCTTGCCTCCATCAATGGCAAGTGATGACTTAGAGTGAGAAATCCAATTCTAAAGTCTACCCACTTCCTATTTCTTCATCCGCTACCTCTTGCCAAGTAGTAGAGTGTGTTTCCTTCACAAGTTTTCATGGCTTTGTGAAGGTGGAGCTTGATTTAGCGATGCCTCGACGTAGATCATCTTCGGCATGGACATCGACGACCTAGCTCGCCATTTCTCCGACGAAGCCGACGCTAGAGCCCGGAAATTCATTTGGACAGCGAGGGGACTTCGTTGCGGAGCTATGGAGGTGGTGCACCGGATCTACAAAGGTTGTATTTCCGATTAAACTTTAGTTAAGTTGTTAACTAGTTTAATTTTCGCCTAGATTTCTAGCCAACGGTCCTTGTCGGGTTTCTCGGCACCTAGAATTTTTGAAATTGGCATGGTTGATGCCTTGTGAGACGTCTTGAGAGTGCCTAGGAACCCTACAGTGGTATCAGAGCCTAGCTAGAGCCTTAGGCGAAGTCTAGACGGAGTTTGAAGTCCGAACGAACCCGAAACCCGATCACAAAAATGCTCTCTGTCCTTTTTCTAAAATCTGGGATTTTTCGACATTAAAAATATGCAGAAAATTCAGCAGGGAAATCTAAGAATTACGGAGCAAAAAGTTTCTCATGAACAGTCATAACGGCGGCGGAACCGCGGCAGAAGCCTAGCTTCTGCGGCGGTTCCGCGGCCCATTGATGACGTCAGCTTCCCTTGTTTGCACAGTAATTCCTATTTTCTGAAGTTGGATTTTCTGGGAATTTTTAATATTTATTCAAGAGTTGAATTTTCTGAGGTTGTTTTGGGGATTCGTATGTTCGATCGGATTATCAAATTTTGTCTGTGTGGCTTTCCGGAAAAATTTTAGAATATGTTAAAAAGTTCGACCGGATATAAATACCCAATTTTTCCCCTGTCGGGAAATTTCCAAGTGTTGGATTTTTCCGTAGTTTAACGACGTTCTATGTAGTGCAAGTAACTCGATGGACCCTCTAGAAGACAACAAACCTTAACTCGATTATGTGACCGTCTTGAACTGCCCTTTGAACCTTCGGGTTTGGGGCAGTACGGCGTGCCACATGTGAGGCGTTGGCTTGACCCTTCTACGGCTGAACCGTTGGTACTGAGGCACGAACTGAATGTCTTTAGACTTGTTTCATGTGTTGATATGTATCGGGAAAACTTGGGTGTTTGAATGTTCGATCGGAAAGATTAAAATTTTCTAATTATCTGGAATGTGATACAACAATTGGAATTCACAAATAGTTATGAGATAACAGAATGAATGTTATAAACATAGCAGTTTAATCTCACTTGATCGGTTGCCACGGAATTTTGATGCGATCAAAAGTCCGTCGCAATCACGTAGCGTACGCGAATACTCGCCGGTTAAACTTAATAGACAGCCTCACTCCATAGCCCCGACCAAGTGACTGTAGGAGAACCCCGTCGCCGAAACCATCTGTTCGGGTGCTCCCGGTAGCGGTGTTCCGCCTTGGTGCACTTCGTCGACGGTATCGGGGGTGCGGCCGTCTACTAAAGTTTGCGACGAGCATTCGATCAGTATTTCGGGAATCTTGTTGAATTGCCCGACTTGACATTGAAAAGTGTTTTCAATAATGAGACTAAAATGCGGGGTTTATAATTGTTAGGCATGCGATGTCTAAGTAATTCATTCGGTCAGGCATGCGATGTCTGAGGTGGTTGCGGATTCCAACTGTTGTAGTTTTACACTTTCTTTTCTGTGACCGTAAGTGTAATATGTGATATCGCCGGTTTCGTTGCTATATGTCAACGACAATTGGGATGCGCATATTTACTTACGTTGATGACATGTGATGTTATGTGTTGCTGGATATGTTATATTGGATCGTCGTGTTTGAATAGCCGGGGGTTTTTATGTGAGATGAGTGTTTTTCATTTTCATTCATGTAAAAACTTGTATGTAATATTCTTTTATTGGGGCGCTTCCAGGTTGCGGAAGTTGTCACCTTTTGTATATTATTTACTTTTCCGCACTAGGATAGACCCAAGGAGGAGGGCACACGTAACCGGGTTCTGGAGTCCAGTGGGAGACCAACTCGAGGAGTCGAGTCCGGGTCTTCTAACTCCAGAATTGGTAGGGTTGCTTGCCGCTCTCGTAGGGGTCTAGGGGTTTGGGTTTGGCTATTCATCACGACCGTGGAATCCGTGTTTTATACTGGCTCGTATTGAAAACACGGACGTCCTAGTATATCCAATATTTCATATGTTTCATCTGCTGCGATATCTGTGATATGATCATGTGATGTTCTGTGATAGATACAGTATATAGTATATATGATATATTATATAGACGTTACTTATGTTTTACACCCGCGCTAGCCCTGCCCCGCTCTGCCGTTAGTTACCTAACCTAACGGTGCACGAGGGGACATCGAGACGAAGGCGGATGGCATAAGTGTACGTCGTATTTATCTGTGATGTTTAGGTAATATTAATGATGGGACTTCATTAATGTGATTAATGAAATAAAAGAAACCTAAGATGTTGTAGAATCGAATTTCAAAATAAAACAGGTAGCTACAGTTCTTGCTTTGCACAGCGGTATATATGATATATCCTGCACCTTACTCGATAAGGAAAGGACCGAGATCCCTTCACCGGGAGTGACTCCTTTAGCAATAACTGGCAAATGCTACCCCCTCGGTTTGTCTTTTGATTGCTTTTAAGAGATTTTGCTTTGCACAGTGATATATATGATATATCCCGCACCTCATTCGACGAGGAAAGGACCGACGATCCCTTCACCGGGAGTGACTCCTTTAGCAAAACTAGAAAAGCATCAAAAACACTCCATTTAAAAATTCATTCGATCCTACAACGATATCAAGTTCATTACGCAATAGGTTTTCAGAAAAACCTGTCGTAGCCCTCCGTCATTTCAGATAAGTGGTAGTTAGTATTCGTGCTACGTTTGTTGGCCTGCGTCAAGGCGTAGTGTGCGGTAGCTAACTAGTATTTATCTGCTTATGCATATGATGCAGATTGGATTAGGGTAGTCGTGCGACTTTGTTGGCCTGCGTCAAGGGTCGTGCGGGTGGGTTTAATTCAATCAGGAAATGACTAGTGGACTATGGTTTGTTGTCCTGCATCAAGGTCATAGGACGTTAGGGGCAAAATATTATCGGGAATTTCAAGTGTTGAAATTTGCAATGAGATTGCATTCCTTCTATGAGATAGTTGGATCCCGATACCCGCTGCGAGTAATTGTTACTCCTGGGAGAGTTTTATACATTACAATTAGCCGATCAAGTAGGTGTCTAGAAAGGTGTCAATGGGGTTACGCCTCTGGGAAAATGAGGTTTACATTAATTAGGTTCGTGCGAAAGCACGGGGGACCTCCCTCAAAGTACCGACACTGGCCTGGCTGAAAGATTGGCGAACTTGTAGTGTGTAATTAATCCCGGCTAGTCTTTCCTTTTAGGGTTTGAAGGAAGATTTGATAAAAAGCAGTGGGAGCCATCCTGATTAGATAAAATAATAACCAATCTATTCTTGCAAGAGCGCACGCTGAGTGTTTTCTTCTCTCTCTCTCCTGGTAGCGACCATATCACGCCTTAATCAAGATAATAATACGGATTATTGATCGAACCCGCTTGTTATACTGAGCTGGGGAACGTTGGTCCCGCTCCCACTTATAATTGTTATAAGACAGAGCAGGAAATTGGGGAATACCAGATTTCCCGTGCCGCCCAAACGAAGTGAGTGCATGCTGATGCATCATCTTCGGGTGTGTTCATTATACAGAACTGTTTCTCAGTATCCTCCGCATCCAGAGTATGTGATACCAGATCAGGATCCCAGATATGTAATATGTTACATAGGGCTACAAAAGGGTAGAAAAACTGAGAACGGGTGATAAGTTTCATGAGGCAGAAAACGGGGCAAGAGTTGCGCCAAGTCTGTCGGTCACTGTCTCCCTGTATTACAAATACATTGATTCTGAACGAATGTTGTTAGATACCGAACCTGATATACAAAATCATATCACTCTCTTTATTAGTAAAGAAATGATAAAATTTTGTATTGTTGGATAATGTTTTGAACATTTCCTATATCAAAAGTTGATCGGTTCAGGCACGTTATCTAAAAGCATTAATGTTCTAAATCAAACTACAGTTCTGAGTATATGGAACACACACAAGAGGAAGAGTTCAGAAATGGACGGATCCTTCTTGAGGTATTGTAGACTAGGTCATATCAATGCGACCCGACTGGCTGAAGTTACATTTAGATGTATATTTAAATCAGTTTGAATTTACATCTTGTGAAACTCGCCAGTCATGTCACAAAGATAAAATGACCATTGCTCTGTTTATTGGAAACAGAGAAAGAGTTAGTGAACTCTTGGGATGATACATGTTGATGTATAAAGGTCCCCTGTCGACACATACCTGGTAAGGTTCTTTGTACTTCATTACATTCTCCGATAATCTCTCGAGATTCAGACATATGTTCCTGTTGAAACACAAGTCTGAACCTTTTGAGATATTCACAGAATATAAGATAGAAGTAGAGAACCAATACGGGTATAAGTATTATGTCCTATAATGAGATCAAGGAGGAGAATACTTGAGCACGGAAATCCTGGACTATTCTAAAGGAGAATGAGATTCTCTCTCAGCATTACTCCTCCGAATACACCATTGCACGATGGTATATCGGGGCGGAGCAGATACGCTCTATTTGATATGGTGTGCTCTATGATGAGTACTACTGAGTTACCTTTTTCCTATTGGGTGTTATGCACTTCAGAAGTTGCATACCTATTGAATAGGGTTCAAATCAAATCTGTTGCCTACCACTTCATATTTGATATGGTATGGGAAGAGCCCATATCTTAAGTTAGTTAAGATTTGGGGTTGTCCGGCCTATGTCTAAAAGCAAAATCCGGACAAGCTCGAGGCAAGGTCTGTAATGTAGAACTGGAAAAGTTCCAGCAATACAAATTACAGCAGATGACTTGGTAGAACCAAAGGATTCAATAGTAACCAACGAACTTCAGCCTCTCCGACGATCTAGTAGGGTTCCTCACCCACCTGAGAGATACTTCGGTTGCTCTATGACAGTGGGAGCGAGGATTGCATCATGAGATGATGACCCAACTAGTTTCGAGCTGGCCATCAAGAGTAGGGACTCTGTCAGAATGGCTGGATGCTTAGTGATCTGAGATGGAATCCTTATACACCAACAAAGTATGGACTTTGGTTGCTATATCTGAAGGGTTAAATCCCCATCAGGAGCAAGTATATCATGAGAAGATTACTTGGTGTAGATGGAAAAGTTGAGACTTTCAAAGCTAGACTTGTTAAAGGTTTTCGTCATTGACCAGGCGTGGATAATGATGAAACCTTTTCCAGTACCTATGCTTAAGTCCATCCAGATACTACTTTCCACGGCTACATACCATGACTACGATATCTGGCGGTTGTGTGTCATGACTGCTTTTTCTAAATGATGTTTTAAATGAGTGCGTCTATAAGTACACAGCCAGAGGGCCTCGTAGACAGTGGGAGCAGCGGAAACGTGTGCAAGATGCTTTATAGGATAAAGCAGGCATCGCGGAGTTGGAACGTCTGTTTTGATGTGTTAGTCAAAGAAGTTGACATCATCAAAATGGTAGATGAACCATGTATAAACAAAAAGGTAGTAGGGAGTATGGTATCGATCCTCGTAGAGTACGTGGATGACATACTCTTGATAGGGAAGGAATTTCCTATGCTACGCTCGATCAATCTCCGCATATCACAATGATTCTCCATATAGGATCAAAGTGATACCTACTAAATCCTGAGTTTTGGATCTATGAGATAGATCTAATTGGATGTTAGGATTCTCACTAGTAGTAGTGAGACGGTATCAATCGATCCTTGGGAGAATCACTGGAAGGGTTCCAGGGTGATAAAGACGACTGAATGTCAGTCGCAGGCATTGTCTTTACCCTCAGTAAAGGGACGGTATGTTGGAAGAGTTCCAAGCTATATACCGTGGCATACTAGACGATAAAGGCTGGATACATCGCTACTTGAAATGCTACCAAAGAGGAAGTCTGGGTGTATATTAGTTCATGAGATGAACTTAGTTCCTCCCATTGTGTGACAATGGAGTTGTGGCTTATGCCAAGGAACACCCGTCCCATCAGTGATCCAGACATATTCTAAGGCAGTATCACCTGATCATGGAGATGGTTGATCTCCAGGGTGATCGAGGCAAGGAGAGCAGACTCAGAAGATAACACGGCGGATCCACTCACGAAGGCCTATTCCCAGAGAGAGACTTTTATGGGATGGTTGAGTATGAGATACTACAACCACTGCTACAGATGGCCCTAGTGCAAGTGGGAGATTGTTAGTTATATGTATGACCTAGAGGCCATTACTGTACATTGGATATATATTGTAGTGGATGCTGGGACATATATAGGGAGGACTTTCTTGCTCGACATGATAGTATACTATCTGGTTGCTCTTTACCTTAACATGTACACAGATTGTCTCTCTATTACATGTTGGTAAAGCCCTTAGGATGTGTACTTGACTACCTGGACTGTGATGCGGATCATACTAGTGGGGACATGGTAGTCCATAAGTACATCCTTCAAAGTCCCTAGTCGTGGGTGTATCGAGATGGGGCATCGATATACCAGAGTAGACCAGCGTGTACCTTCTCGACCCATACAGATGGGCGATGGATGATCCCATATCCATCGGTGTTTGACATCAGAGATGATATACGAGTGCTCAGTAGAGACTGGGTACACTGGACGGATTCGCCGAGAACTCCCAGATGGTATTATACCTCACGTCAGATGGCAGTTCTCTGGTGACACTGGTACAGAGTAGTCTGTTGACCCGAGATCGTCATAGAGTCTTGTGTGGTTCCCACTGTGGTTTGATTTCCATCTTACCACGTCCAAGAGGGCGTGCAAAACGGTGGTTTTTGGGTACAGTCCCGAGTCACATGGAGGCAATGAGCGATAGGAGGGGATTCGTCTCTCCCGGTATAGGGGGTTGATGTTGCGCTGTGTTCGATTGGCTATAACAGGAAATCCCTGGCCAGGGTTGCTGAGATTTACTGGTAAGTGTTACCAGTAGTCTCTCGAATTGTTATAGACCTCATATCGACACGACTTATCGAGCTATTGGGGTCTGACATTTACCACCCCTAGGCGAGATATGCGACATATCAGACGATCATGACCGGACTGTACGGTAGTGTTACTGGTTGGATTCACTGGAGTGTGAGCGGGCTTGCTCGTCGATCTTCTGATCGCTCAATACCCGGGTGGCCGTTACGTTTAGCAGACCGCTTGCGGCTTGTGGGTGCTTGATACGATCATCATCTGCTGCCGGCGTATTGACGAGTCTTTAGAGTCCAACACAGAGGTTTCCTGGCTCAAGCGAAACGAAATAGGAGCGCATATGAGATATGTGCGGGACCAAGAATAATGCGTGTATGTGATACCGTATTCTATTCTCGCGATGAATGTATCGATTGGTTGTATGCGATATAACCTAGTTATCGAATCAAGTATTGATTCGATAAGCCGATACATAGGATACTAGTCAGTTATATGCGATATGACCGGATCGTTAAATCAAATGTTGATTTAATGATTTAATGCATAATTATATATATTTGATATATTAGTTTGCATCAACTAGTATCGGTTTACTTAAGATGGATTTTCTCACTCGGCTGTGCGCATTGCATATGCGATATGATTTTGTGCACTTGCTTGTATCATGTTTGATGATACATGCCTTTTGGTTAAGTGTATAGAATTAAACCATGGTTAACTTAATGATTAGGGTTTTGCTTTTTCTTTTAATTATTTGTTTATTCATTTTGGATATTAATATAAGCATAAAAGAAAAGCAAAATGGTTTCTTTATTTCATTTTCTTTCATGAAGCTTTTTGAAGCTTCATGAAGCTTTGACCAAAGTGACCACTTTGTCTTTATCTTTAACCCTAACCATTAATCTAACCTTAGTTAATTCTCTACACTTGACCATGGTTGATTATGATAAGTATTCTTTTATTTTTCTTTTTGGAATTAACTTATCATAACATTATTCTTCTTCTTCTTCATTTCTTCAAGTGAAGAAAGCTTGCCTCCATCAATGGCAAGTGATGAATTAGAGTGAGAAATCCAATTCTAAAGTCTACCCACTTCCTATTTCTTCATCCTCTACCTCTTGCCAAGTAGTAGAGTGTGTTTCCTTCACAAGTTTTCTTGGCTTTGTGAAGGTGGAGCTTGATTTAGCGATGCCTCGACGTAGATCATCTTCGGCATGGACATCGACGACCTAGCTCGCCATTTCTCCGACGAAGCCGACGCTAGAGCCCGGAAATTCATTTGGACAGCGAGGGGACTTCGTTGCGGAGCTATGGAGGTGGAGCACCGGATCTACAAAGGTTGTATTTCCGATTAAACTTTAGTTAAGTTGTTAACTAGTTTAATTTTCGCCTAGATTTCTAGCCAACGGTCCTTGTCGGGTTTCTCGGCCCCTAGAATTTTTGAAATTGGCATGGTTGATGCCTTGTGAGACCTCTTGAGAGTGCCTAGGAACCCTACACGTTGAACCCAGGGAAACAGAGGAGGCGGCACCTGCCGAACCCGAGCTGACGGTGGGCAACGTTGTTGGGGCTACGGAGCCTGAAACAGAGGTTGAGGGATCTGCAGCCGAGAAGGTCATTGATGCCGAGCCTGAAGTGGCGGCAGATGAAATGATCGTTATAACCGAGCCGAGGGTAGTGGTGGGCGAAGCGCTTGAGGCTGGCGACCTCGTGGTGACGATGGATGAGCCGATGGAGACGGCGGAGCCCGAAGAAGTAGCGAGTGAGATGGGCATGACTCTTGGGGAAGAGTCAGCCGCTTCCTCCTAAGAGTCCGGCAACTCTCCAATCATTGCCCTTCCCGCCTACGATCTTCCGCCGTCTCCTGGTCGCGCGAGCACGACGACGGCCCCCATTGAGTCGGGTGATGAGGCCACGGGCGGTGGCCTCATGTCGATGGAGGAGGGAGTCATCTCCGTTTCAGCCGGCAGCTCATCAGGTAAATTTTGAGTTACTGCCATTCCTTTTTTATATCTTGCAATCTTTTCTAACAAGTTTGTCTTTATTTTCAACGCAGGTGCGGCCCGCTCCGATGCCCCATTGCTCGAAGGAGCACCATCAACTACTGCCTTGGCGGTGGCCACCTCCCAGCCTTCCCTTAAGCCATCGCAGATGTTGGAAGGTATGGATCTGCGATTAATTAGTTTATCTTTTAGCCGCATGATTTCTGTACTAACGTCGTACCACTGTGTCTTTTCAGGAGTGCTTTTTGATCATATCCATCAGGTTTTGCTTCCGCACTTCTCCTTCCCGTCTGAGCTCGCTTCTCCCTTTAGTGGTGCCGGTGAGTATATTTTCGCTTCGATTTCTTTCTTTCTCTTTTTTTTAGCAATGGGATTATTTCTGACTTTTCCTCTTCCTTATTGTAGTGCCACAAATCGAAGGAGGGGACGCAAGACCCACCACGGCACCGGCTCTTCCGGCTTTGCCGTCCGTTGCAGCTGGTATAGTAAATTCCCTTTTTGATGACTCTTCAACATCTCTTGAACCGTCGTTTAACTATGTTTTGTTTTTCAGCTATCGTTCCAGCTCCGGTCCCTCTTGAGTCTCGCGTCCTTTCACCGGCAGGCCCTTTCTTGAAACGTCCATCTTCAAAGGGTGCCGTGATGAGTTTGGGCATGCTGAGCGGGTATATTGAAGAGCTTAACGCGGACGCTCTCCCCTCTGACGTAGATTTCACTGTGGAGGTTAACCCAATGTTGGTGGCGCTCGTAAACTTTCACAACGAAGGCGTCGTCGAATCTTGGGTTAACCACTACAGGGAGATCGAGGCCTGCCTACATCGGTTGGAGTCGACGCGTCCTTCCCCTGAAGTTTTGGCCATAAGCACCCAACGGACAGCCTGGCTCGAGCAAAGCACTTCTTATTTCCGCCATTTGGAGCAAGAAGCAGCTTTACGGTTAAAGGAACGTCAGGATTCCTCAAGCGCAACTGCTCGCCTGCGCGCTGAAGTTAGGACGAATGCTGCCGAGGTGAAAGCTATCTTTGAAGGCCTCCTGGAGCGTATCTCTAATGGGCTAGCACTGAAGCAGAAGCTTGATGCTGCCGAGCGTGATGCCCGAGGCCGTGAAGCAGCCCAGCAGGTCGTTGGGGAATAGCTTGCATCCTTCATGCAGCAGCGGGCTCAAGTAGAGGACGAACTGGCGGTGACGGCTGATCAAGAGAAGGCATGGAAGGAAGTACGCGAGAAATTTATAGAGCTATTCAAGAGGCTTCCTTCTCCCTGAACATTTTGTATCATTTACACACTTGTAATTTTTGCATAGTATATATACATTCTTTGTTCTTTATATGATTCGCCTTGTATTTGATTGAATTCATGAATAAAGATAGACATTTCTTTTTACAATGTTTTGTACTATTTCTTTGCTTTCTCCCTTCTCAGGATGCTGTCTCGATAAACATAATTGGCAGATAACTTAATTTCTCCAAGTGATAGCGATGGCTTAGGCCGCAGGTTCAGATCTGCCGCCTAAAACTTTTCAACTCTATGAGCCGTGAGGGTCTCATAGAGACTTTTCTCCCTACGGATCGAGAGGATCTCGTAGGTGGGTTTTTCCTCCTTAGGAATCATGAGGATTCCTAAGTGTGGTTTTCTCTTATAAATCGTAAGGATCCGATAAGAGAATTTTTCCCTCTTACGAGTCGAGAGGACTCGTAAGCGGTTGTTTCCCTCCTTGTCGAAATTCGACTTTGGAGAGTGAGACCCGTGAATAGTTCGCAAGAGACCGTTTTAGATCGACTTTCAGGGTCCCATTGTTCAGGAAGCAAGTTTTTTAGTCCTTGCTGCCTGAGGCTTCATCTTGTAAGTTGAGACGAATCTGGAATTTTCCCGCGGATACACTGGTTTCTCTGCGAGCCGACGCGAATCAGGAGGCTCTCGTCAAGGATTGTTTGTTTCCCTGAGTTGAGGTATCTGCTAAGGATTATTTTTCTCCCTAGCGCCAAGGATTATTTGTTTCCTTGGTGTTGAAACGGATCGAGAATTTCCCACGGAGGCACTGGTTTCTCTGCGAGTCGATGCGAATCAGGAGGCTCTCGTCAAGGATTGTTTATCTCCCTAAGTTGAGATATTTGCTAAGGATTATTTGTTTCCCTAGCGCCAAGGATTATTTGTTTTCCTGGTGTTGAAACGAGTCGAGAATTTCCCACGGAGGCACTGGTTGCTCTGCGAGTCGACGCGGATCAGGAGGCTCTCGTCAAGGATTGTTTGTTTCCCTGAATTGAGGTATTTACTAAGGATTATTTGTTTCCCTAGCGCCAAGGATTATTTGTTTCCCTGGTGTTGAAACGAGTCGAGAATTTCCCACGGAGGCTCTGGTTGCTCTGCGAGTCGACGCGGATCAGGAGGCTCTCGTCAAGGATTGTTTGTTTCCCTGAATTGAGGTATTTGCTAAGGATTATTTGTTTCCCTAGCGCCAAGGATTATTTGTTTCCCTGGTGTTGAAACGAGTCGAGAATTTCCCAAGGAGGTACTGGTTTCTCTGCGAGTCGACGCGAATCAGGGGGCTCTCGTCAAGGATTGTTTGTTTCCCTGAGTTGAGGTATTTGCTAAGGATTATTTGTTTCCCTAGCGCCAATGATTATTTGTTTTCCTGGTGTTGAAACGAGTCGTGAATTTCCCACGGAGGCACTGGTTGTTCTGCGAGTCGAAGCGGATCAGGGGGCTCTCGTCAAGGATTGTTTGTTTCCTTGAGTTGAGGTATTTGCTAAGGATTATTTGTTTCCCTAGCGCCAAGGATTATTTGTTTCCCTGGTGTTGAAACGAGTCGAGAATTTCCCACGGAGGCACTGGTTGCTCTGCGAGTCGACGCGGATCAGAAGGCTCTCGTCAAGGATTGTTTGTTTCCCTGAGTTGAGGTATTTGCTAAGGATTATTTGTTTCCCTAGCGCCAAGGATTATTTGTTTCCCTGGTGTTGAAACGAGTCGAGAATTTCCCACGGAGGCACTGGTTGCTCTGCGAGTCGACGCGGATCAGGAGGCTCTCGTCAAGGATTGTTTGTTTCTCTGAGTTGAAGTATCTGCTAAGGATTATTTGTCTCTCTAGCGCCAATGATTATTTGTTTCCTTGGTGTTGAAATGGATCGAGAATTTCCCACGGAGGCACTGGTTTCTCTGCGAGTCGATGCGAATCAGGAGGCTCTCGTCAAGGATTGTTTGTTTCCCTGAGTTGAGATATTTGCCGAAGACACTGGTTTCTTCGGAGTTTGGATGAACCGTCGAGATTTGACTTTGTTTTCTGGCGAAGCCTATTGGGAAAGTATGGTTCCCTCTTTATTTGCGTCCTTGGATTGTATACAGGGATCGATGTGATCTTAACTGTAGGGCAAAAGTTTTATCATCATTTTTTTTATTTCCGCGATGGTCTATCATTTCAGCTTTTATATCGCGAAGGTCGCGATTGCCCAATCATTTCGGCTATTTCTCGCGGTGCCCATTCATTTCGGCTGTTTATTTTGTTTTCACTCGCTGCTTTTTATTGCGAGTTGCACAATCATTTCGGCTATTTTGCATGCATACATTTTACTTGTTGTTTTTTATTGCAAGTTGCCCCATCCTTTCGGCTATTTCGTATGCATGTGCGGCCTACCGGCTTTTCACCGTAAACCTGGAATTAGACACCGATTTCGGCATCAGCACCGCTACAACTGGGATATTGCCAGGAGCGAATCATCATCTGCCTCTGTCGATGTCAAACAAAGGTGGCTTAGCGAACAGGGTTAAGGTCCTGTCAACTAAGGCTTTTAACTTCACGAGCCGTAAGGGTCTCACAAAGGTATTTCTCCCTACAAGTCATGAGGATCGTGTAGGTGTATTTTCTCCTTAGGAATCGTGAGGATTCCTAAGTGTATGTTCCTCTGTAAGTCGTAAGGATCCTACAAGAGGGTTTTCTCCTTGTAAGTCGAGAGGACTTATAAGGGTTGTTCATCATGCGCACATATCCCCAATCACGGATGAAACTTGGTTAGGGAAATGTTTATTCGCGCCCGTGGATTGTATACAAGGGTCAGTATTGAACCACTTGTAGGGCAATATTGGAAGTTGTGGGGGTTGCTTAAGCACAGGTTTAGGTCTCTGTAACTTAAGACTTTCAAATCTTATGAGCCGTGAGGGTCCCATAAGAGAGTTCTCCTTACGAGTCGTGAGGATCTCACAAGTGTATTTTCTCCTTAGGAATCGTGGGGAGACCTAAGTGTGCTGCTCCCTTGTGAGTCGTAAGGATCTCACGCGGGTGGTTTCTCCTTACAAGGTCGAGGGGACCCTGTAAGTGTCTTTTAACGAGGTTGCGCCCTTTCGGGTTTTCACAAACACTCGCCAGTAGTCCTGCTGTTTTTACCCACGGAGCCCTTTCGGGTTTTCATCCGTGCCCTTTTTGCTTATGGACATACCGTTTTTCTTTTTTCTTTTTTTTTTTTTTATTTTCTTTTCCTCTTTTTTTTACGAGGTCGTGCCCTTTCGGGTTTTCACGAACACTCGCCGGTAGCCCTGCTGTTTTTACTCACGGAGCCTTTTCGGGTTTTCATCCATGCCCATTTTGCTTATGGACATACCGTTTTTATTTATTATATATATATATATATATATATTTATATTTTTTTTATTATTTTTTTTTCATCTCGTCAGCCTAAAGAAGCTACGACAGTAGTTTAAGGACGTTTCGGTCCAGCGTTAGTTTAAGGACGTTTCGGTCCGTCACGAAGAAGGCCGTCTACTGCTTATAAAGCTTGAGCTTAGGAAGATAGCGAGCGGACATAGTCGTCGTCATCTACCATTGACCTAGGCTGTGGCTCATTAAGCATAGTATTTCTTTAGGAAGCGACCGTTTGTTGGCCTGAAAGGCCTTTCACCGTGCATGCCCATGAGTAGATAGGCCTCACCCTGGTAGACCTTATCTATGATGTACGGGCCTTCATAGTTTGGCTCGAATTTTCCTCGCTTGGCGCGATTGGGGATTGTCATGCCCCGCTTCCCAGAGTACGCTAAATTGGGCACGTGACATAGCCAACCATGCTACCTGTGGGTAGGAAGTATCCATCCACAGTCACATTACGGCTGTAGAGATATCAAGAACAAGATAAAACTATCTAAAACATGTCCATAATCCAGAATAACAGGAGTCAATAATAAATAAATGCGGAAGCAAATGATCCAATACAAATAACTGAAATGTATGTCCCATAATGCGGGCTCACATCAGGAAATAAATGCAGGAAATAAAATTAACTACTACTGAACTCACAGCTCAGCCTGCTGGCTGAAGTACTCCTGCTCGGACTGCAACAGCGGTACGGAATCTGGGCCATGCAAAACCCAGACGTCAGTGCGTCATGTCAACAAGTAATAATAATAACAGTGTAGCAGGCAATGCAATATAACCATGAATAAAACGAGAGTAGCAATAATGTGAATCAAGCAGTGCAGGGTAGTGTGCAGTGGGTAACTAAACTGTTCTATCAGGTTTCCTATTCTAGAGTCTTTGAAACCAAATTGATGAATCATCGATGTAACTCAATAGTATTCCGTGCATGCCCGGGACCACGGTCAAGACCCTCGGGGCTGAATCCGAGACGTGCCGCTATGCAGTAACATGTAGCAGGATGGGCGAGTGATGTCAGCATCATCACTCCGGGGCTGGCCTAGCCCGTAAGACTGATCAAGACAGGTATCGAACTGTTGAGTTACAAGACAGGTTTCACCTTTGATTTCCCCATACCCCCAAGTTATGTATGTCGAGTCAAGTATTCAGTAATCAAGAACTAATGCCAACACAGGATCAGGTAAAAGCAGGTTTGTCTGGATAGACAACAGGAACGGTCCATGAGGACTACATGTCAGGTTTGTTGGCATTAGACACAAGATCAGGTAACGGGTCGGGTCATGGTACATCAGCTCAAGTCAACAGTATACGGTACCATGTCAGGTATATCAATATATATATGTGTAGCAATGTCAGGTCAAGATGTAAACAATATCGTGGGTGTGCTCACAATCAGTTATATAATCACACATGGGTATTAACAACATGAGATAACCAATGAATTAAGTAATATGCAGTTTCATTCAATTTGCAGTACAGATATCAATTTGTTATAGAGATGATTACAAGAGTGCAGTAAGACAAATATAGCCGTTTAGTCATGTTAACAGGTTTAAGAACCCTTAGAGATGCAATAATTTATGTAACGGTTCAGTACAGCTAGTTCAGGTTAAATGCATACGAGTGTCCGAATGTAACAGAACTATATGGATAAATTCCACAAGCTATTTTAACAGTAAAATGTGATTGAACAGGTAAATATGATTATTAGGTTCAATTTGCAAACTGTAAGTTCCATGTTTAACAGTAAAATGATATAATGCAATATTGTACCCGAAAATGGGAAATGATTGTACCAAGTTAAATTTTACAGGTTTAGGGTGTCAATATATATATGTAAATATTGTATAGCATGTAGCAAGGGGTACTTGCCTCGACGGGCCGCGAACCGGGAAAAACGGAACGTAACGTCGGCAGGGAAACTCGCGATGGACGCATGGTTCACAGATTGAACCCAAACAACGAACAGTGGAACCACACGGATTGGGGTACCTCGCTGCAACGTCGGATCACGTCGTCGGCATCGCCGGATTCCGGCGAGAATGAGAACAGTGAATTGTCAAGAACTTTGCAACAAGAAAGGAATAAAGAAGAAGAAGAGGAGGCATACAAGGGCTGCTCTGTGGTTACAGAGAGGAGACGCGAGAATGACGACGAGGTCGACTGCTCCGGCGGTGGCCTACAGTGACCGCGGCGAGGGGTCAGCATATCAAGAAAATCTCTACAGATCAGAGAAAAGGAGAAATGAAGAGAGGAGGGGAGGTGAAACTTACCAAGGAGTGTGCGAGGTCGGGGGAAAGAGGACGGGGTCGTCGGCGGCGACAGACGGCGGTCCGACGGTATGCAGGGGGCAGCAGATGGCTGCGGCATGGTGTGCAGGTGGCTCGAAGAAGGAGGGAGAGGGGCTAGGTGAGGTGAGGATGAGGAGGCGAGGGTGATGGTGATGGCGTCGCCGGCGTTGGGGCTGCGGCGGCGAGGATGGAGGCGGCTAGGGCTCGAGGAGGTTCGCGTTCTAGGTTTTCCTCGTGAGAGAAAAAAAGAGAAGAGGGAACAGAGGTTTAAAAAATAGGAGAGAGAGAAAGAGATTTGAGGGGGGAGAGAGAGATATGAGGGAGAGAGAGAGAATAGGTGAGGAAAAGGTGTGGGGCCCGCGGGAAAATTGGGCGAAATGATTGGTTGAAAGAGATTATTAGGTGACAGGAAAAATTTAAATTAAGATTCATGGAACAGTAATATGTATAAGGTTAAGGAAATATATTATGGTTTAAAGAATATTAAAATTTGGGATTTTGGCGCAAAATAAAACATTTCCAAATCACACCCGGGTCGGGTCCAAAAATTTGAAATTGAAATAATAGGATTTTAAGCGGGTTCCAAATTTCAAAATTAAGTGTCTTATGATTAAAAAGCATACCCCTAAAACGGACACACGTACGTGCACGTAGCCATCCAAACTCGCCCGTTTCACTGAACGGGACGAGAACACGATGCACGGACGCTACCACGAGGCTAGGGGTGCCAAGTAGGCCAATATGAATATTTTTAATTTTATTTTAGATGCCAAAATTTGTTATATGCAAAAATGACCTTGCCGGGTAAAATTTTACAGTAAGCAACAACAAGCAAGCTAGATGAAATGAGAACCACATTATGCTCAAACAGTAACAGAAATTAGTAGTATTGGGCTCGGGTGTTACAGGGATCATAGGCCTTTTGACCACTAGCACGAGTTCGCCTTGTCGGAATGTCCTCGGTCGGGTCAATCTTTTATATGAGCGCGTCATCTTTGCTTTATAGGCCTCCAGATTTTGCTGCGCTATGAGCCGGGTCTCATCGAGGGCATCGAGCTCCTCAAGCCGAAGATGAGCATTTTCTTCATCTGTTAGCTCGCAGTGGACTGCCACTCTTAGAGAGGGTAACTCTATTTCGAGGGGGAGTATTGCTTCCGTACCGAATACCAACGCGTACGGCGTTGTGTTTGTGGCCGTCTTGAACGTAGTTCGATATGCCCAGAGAGCTTCTTGCAGTCTCTCGTGCCAGTCATTCTTATTTCGTGACACCGTCTTCTTCATGATCTTTGTCAAGGTCTTGTTGAAGGCCTCGGCTAGACCGTTAGCTCGCGGATTATAAACTGAGGAGTATCTCCAGTCTATATCATGCTGTTGCATGAAGCGACTGATTTTGTGGCTTCTGTAGGCTGGTCCGTTATCGGAGATGATCCGGCGCGGGGTTCTAAACCGATATATGACGTGCGTCTTGAAGAAATGGAGGATATTCTCCGTCTTCACTTCTCTTAACGGTATTGCTTCTGCCCATTTGGAGAAGTAGTCAGTTGTCGCCAGGATGAAACGATGTCCTCTGGACGAAGCTGGTTCGATGGGGCCGACTATGTCAGTCCCCCACATTTCGAATGGCCAGCTAGCCACTGTTGGATGGAGTGGATTTGGATGTTGGTGGATGAAGTCTCCATTGATTTGGCATGAGTGGCATTGCTTCGCATATTCGAGGCAGTCATGGATCATCGTGGGCCAGTAGTAGCCCATCCGTTTGATCTTCAACTTCATCTTTGGGCCTGCTTGGTAAGAACCGCAGAGTCCGTCATGAACTTCCTGGACGACCCTTTTCGCTTCGTCAGGTCCTAAGCATCTCAGCCACAGAGAATCAAATGACCTCTTGTACAGAGTATCATTGACGAAGGCGAAAGACAGAGCTCGTTTCATGAGCTGATGTCTTGTGGACGCTTCTTCAGGCATTCGGTGGGACTTAAAGTAGTCTATGAAGACTTCCTTCCAATCCTCAGCCTTTTCCCGGTCTTCTATTTGCAACGTCGTCTGCTCAGTCGCTCCCTTCTCTTCGGGTGATTCCGGAGATATCTCCGCTGGGGCAAGCACCCGACGGCTTTGTACCACGATTCTTACGTCATCGAGGTTCTCGTCGGACAGTTCTTTCGCAAGTTTGGCCAACGCGTCTGCTTTGCTGTTTTCTGCGCGCGGTATGTTTTCTAAAGTGTAGAAAGGAATTTGGGTCAACACTTGCTGCACCTTTTCGCCGTACTTCACCAACTCCGGTTTGCACGTCTGGTAGTCGCCGTTTACTTGACTAACGACCAGCTGGGAGTCTCCGTATATGAGGAGGTTTTCAATTCCCATGTCGATGGCGATCTCGAGGCCTGCTATCAGAGCTTCGTATTCGGCTTCATTTTTCGTCCTCGGCTCTGTTAGGGAGAAAGCAAAGCGCATTATCCCTCCTTGTGGAGTTACAAAGATGAGTCCTACCCCCGATTTGATTATAGGGGTACTTTGTTTGCGCTTCTTCACGGAAGATGCTCCATCGAATTAAAGCTCCCATCGGGTATCACCACCGTCGATCGTATCAAATGCATGTTAGTCCGGAAGATCGCAATTCAAAGGAGAATTGGCGGGTATCGGATGCTCAGCGAGGAAATCGGCGATGGCCTGGCCTTTTACTGCCTTGAGAGGCTGATAGGTTATCGAGAACTCCATCAAGAGAAGGGCCCATTTAGCGAGTCGTCCCGTTAATATGGTCTTTGACATTAAATATTTAAGAGGGTCCACCTTTGAAATGAGATAGACCTCATGCGCCAACGCATAGTGCCTGAGCTTTGTTATCGCGAAGATTAACTCCAGGCAGTGTTTTTCGATGGGGGAGTAGTTGCTTTCTGCCCCCAGTAGAACTCGACTTAAGTAGCAGAGTGCTCTTTCTTTCCCTTGATCGTTCTCTTGTGCCCATAGTGCGCCTAAGGAACCTTCGAGGGCGGTTGTATAAAGAATGAGGGGCTTTCCCTTGACCGGAGCAGCCAACACCGGCGGGTTCTGCAGGTATTGTTTGATCTCGTCTAGCGCGCTTTGGCATTTTTGGTCCCAGACGAACGGGGTTCCCTTCTTCATCAGGTGGCTGTAGGGACGGCATTTTCCTGAAAGGTTGGCTATAAATCGCCGTATATATGCGAGCTTCCCTTGGAGAGACCGCAGCTGTTTGAGAGTCCTTGGCGGAGGCATTTCTATGATCGCTTTGATCTTTGACGGATCTATCTCAATACCTCGATGTCGGACGATGAATACCAGGAATTTGCCCGAGGAAACTCTGAATGCACACTTGAGAGGGTTCATCTTCAAGTTGTATTGTTGAAGACGTTGAAATACGGTCTTCAGATGCTCGAGATGTTCCTCGTATGATTTGCTTTTCACCACGAGGTCGTCAATATAACATTCGACGATTTCATGTATAAGGTCATCGAAGATCTTCGTCATGGCCCCCTGATAAGTAGCACCGGCGTTCTTCAAACCGAAGGGCATCACTTTATAACAGAATATTCCCAAAGGAGTCCGAAAAGCGGTGTGCTTCTGGTCTTCGGGATGCATCTTTATCTGATTATACCCTGACGAGCCGTCCATGAAGGAGAAAACTTCATGAGTGGACGTATTGTCTATCATCAGTTCGGTGACTGGCACTGCGAAATCGTCTTTCGGGCAAGCTTTATTGAGATCCCTGAAGTCCACGCATATGCGCACTGTCCAATTTTTCTTCATCACCGGGACGATGTTGGTGATCCATTCAGGTTATTGAACTTCCAGGATGAAGCCAGAGTCGATCAACTTTTTGACTTCAGCATTGATACTCATTTCAAGCTCGAGCCGCATTCTTCTCGGCGCCTGTTTGACTGGTTTGACGTCCGGAGATATCGCTAATCTGTGCACAACAATTTCTGGATTTAGTCCCGGCATTTCGGAATAGTTCAACGAGAAGCAATCTCTATGCTGTAGAAGCACGTCCTTTAACGCACCCACCCTTTCTTCAGATAGCAGCTCGCTGATGAATGTCGGTCGCGGGTTATCGCCGTTCCCAACTCAATTTTCTTAAGTATATCTGCAGTTGTATGGATTCCATCTTCCAGCTCTTTTGGCGCTGGTGGGAATTCTGAGATTACCTCGTCGTTGCTGTTTTCGAAGCACCAGGGAAGGTCATCCATGTTCTCGGGCTCTTCTTTTGATATCGTGATCACGTGGCAAGTACGAATTCGCTTCCAATCCCAATGTGGAACTGGTTTTTCTTCCGTGGCCTTGGGTTCGTGCTTCTGTGGAGGTGCTACCCTCCAATTGTCGGACAGAGCGAACTTGCCAAGCTGGTACTGATCTTCAACCCAATTTTTGAAGGTGAAGCAATCTTCGAGAAGATGCCCTACCACTCGGTGATAAAAGCAATAGTTTGGGCGTGAGACCTCGCCTGCATGTTCGGGGTGTTTAGACTCCGGCAGTGCAAGCATCTGATGTTTTAAAGCGAGGTCAAGTATTTTCTGTAGGGTTGCTAGGCACGCGCACAAGGGTCTACGAGGCATCAACCATGCCCGATTAAAAATTTAGCCGTGCCGAACAACCCGAAGCCGGATTTTTAAACTAGGGTATAGGCGAAAACGAACATGTTAAACGCTTTAACACTAAGTGAGAGGGATTACAACCTTTGCAGATCCGGCCCTTCACTTCTTAAGCTCCGTGTTGAGGTCCCTTCGCTGCGATCATCGTGTTCCGGACTCTCGAGAGGGTTCACGAAGAGAATGATGCAACCTTTGCTTCCGATCTTCGATACTAAGATGATCTACCTTGAAGTTTCGTTAACACAAGCTAACACTCATAATATGAAGTGAACACCCTCATCTAAATGGCAAGGATAGATGAGGATGATGAAGTAGGATTTTTTCTCTCATTTATAATCTTTTTCTCACTCATTTTCATCACAAAAGAAAGCTTTTTCAAAAAGAAGCTCAAGCAAGAAGAAGAATGAAGATGATAACCTTAATCCTTTTGTGATGAACAATGAATTATTGTAGTGGTTACAAATCTAACCAAGGGTCAAGCATGAAAGAGTTAACCCTTGTAGAGAGTTAACTAGAGTTAATGGTTTGGATTGGGTTAACATAATATCTCACAAAATATCAAGAAACCACAAAGTCAAAGCTTCATGAAGCTTCATGGAAGCTTCATGAAGCTTCATGGAAGCTTCATGCAAAAGCTAACCCTAATCCAAACCCTAACCAAGTTTAAACCCTAATCCAATGTTAAATTTGTAACCCTAACATATTACAATATTATATATCACATATACAATATATTTTGTAACATTAGAAAATAATACAATTAACATATATCGCATATATATCAATGTATTATCCTGTGAGAAAATGAATCTTTTAGTGAGCTAATATTAGTTAATGTAATTTAATATATAATATATATATTATTATACATTAAATTATCGAATCAACACTAGATCCGACAATCCGGCTATATCACATATAACCAACTAATACGATGACCCGGCTATATCACATATACCCGGCCGATATCTCATATCGCGAGAATCCAATACGGTATCATATACCGCATTATCCTCGGTTCCGTACATATCACATATGTGCTCCTACTCCGTTTTCCCTGAGCCAAGAAACCTCTGTGTAGGACTCTAAAGAATCGTCAATACGCCGGCAGTAGGTGACGATCATATCAAACACCCACAAGCTGTAAGCGGTCAGCTAAACGTAACAGCTACCCAGGTACTGAGCGCTCAGAAGATCAACAAGCAAGCCTATACATTCTCCTGTGAATCCAAACAGTAACAGTCCGGTCTCGTCGTCTGATATGTCGCATATCTCTCCTAGGGGTGGTAAACGTCAGACCCCAGTAGCTCGATAAGTCGTGTCGATATGAGGTCTATGACAGTTCGAGAAACTAATGATAACACTTACCAGTAAATCTCAGCAACCCTGGCCAGGGATTTCCGGTTATAGCCAATCGAACACAGCGCAACATCAACTCCCTATACCGGGAGAGACGAATCCCCTCCTATCGCTCATTGCCTCCATGCGATTCGGGACTGTACCCAAAAGCCACCTTTTTGCACGCCCTCTTGGACGTGGTATGATGGAAATCAAAGCACAGTGGGAATCACACAAGACTCTATGACGATCTCGTGTCAACATACTACTCTGTACCAGTGTCACCGGAGAACTGCCATCTGACGTAAGGTATAATACCATCTGGGAGTTCTCGGCGAGTCCGTCCAGTGTACCCAGTCTCCACGGAGCACCCGTACACCATCCTTGATGTCAAACACCGATGGATATAGGATCATCCATCGCCCATCATATGGGTCAAGATGCGTATACGCTACTCTACTCTGGTGTATCGATATCCTGTCTCGATACACCCTCGACTAGGAACAATTATATGATGTACTCGTCGACTACCGTGGCCCCACTAGTATGATCTCATCATAGTCCCAGCAGTCGAGTACATATCCTAAGGGCTTTATCAACATGTAATATAGAGACAAGCAGAGTACATGTTAAGATAAAGTACAACCAGATAGCATACTATCATGTCGAGCAAGAAAGTCCTCCCTATATATGTCCAAGCATCCATTACAATATACATCAAATGTACAGTAATGGCCTCTAGGGCATACATATAACTAACAATCTCCCACTTGCACTAGGGCCATCTGTTGTGGTATCACATACCCAACAATTAGCTGCGGTTGAAGTATCTCATACTCAACCATCCCATAAATGTCTCTACTGGGAAAAAGGCCTTTGTGAGTGGATCCGCGCTGTTTTCCTCTGTGTCTACTCTCCTAACCTCGATCTCCCTGGAGATCAACCATCTCCATGATCAGGTGATACTGCCTAAGAATTATATCTGGATTTCTGATGGAACGGTAGTTCCTTGGCCAAAGCCACAACTCCATTGTCACACAACGGTAGGAACGAAGTTCATCTCTTGAACTTATATATATCCAGACTGCCTCTTTGGTAGCATCCTTGGTAACGATGTATCTTGCCTTTAATCGTCTAGTATATCACGGTATCTAGCTTGGAACTCTTCCAACATACTGTCCCTTCACTGAGGGTAAAGACAATGCCTGCGACTGACATTCAGTTGTCCTTATCACCCTGGGACCTTTCCAGTGATTCTCCCCAGGATCGATTGATACCATCTCACTACAACTAGTGAGTATCCTAACATCCAATTATATCTATCTCATAGATCCAAAATCCAGGATTTAGGAGGTATCACTTTGATCCTATATGGAGAATCCTTGTGATAAGCGGAGATTGACCGAGCGTAGCATAGGAAACTCCTTCCCTATCAAGAGTATGTCATCCACGTACTCTACGAGGATCACCTCCATACTCTCTACTACCTTTTTTTATATACAAGGTTCATCTACCATTTTGATGAAGTCAAACTCTTTGACTACCACATCAAAACAAATGTTCCAACTCCGCGATGCCTGTTTTATCACATAAAACATCTTGCACACGTTTTCGCTGCTCCCACTGTCTACGAAGCCCTCTGGCTGTGTACTTATAGACGCTCTTTTCTAAAACATCATTTAGAAAAGCAGTCATGACACCCAACCACCAGATATCGTAGTCAAGGTATGCAGCCGTGGCAAGTAGGATCTGGATGGACTTAAGCATTACTTTTCCATGCACACCAAGTAATCTTCTCAAGATATACTCACTCCTGATGGGGATTGAACCCTTCAGATAAAGAAACCAAAGTCCATACTTTGTTGGTGTATAAGGATTCCATCTCAGATCGATAAGCATCCAGCCATTCTTACAGAGTCCCACTCCTGATGGACAGCCCGAAACTAGTTGGGTCATCATCTCATGATGCAATCCTCGCTCCCACTGTCATAGAGAAAACCGAAGTATCTCTCAGGTGGGTGAGGAACCCTACTGGATCGGCGGAGCGGCTGAGGTTCATTGGTTACTGTTGAATCCTTTGGTTCTATCAAATCATCTGCTATAGTTTGTATAGCTGGAACCTTTCCAGTTCTACATTACAGACCTTGCCTCGAGCTTGTCCAGATTTTGCTTTTAGACATAGGTCGGACAACCCCAAATCTTAACAAACTTAAGATATGGGCTCTTCCCTTTCCATATCACATATGAAATGGAAGGCAACTGTTTTGATTTGAACCCTATTCAATAGGTATGCAGCTTCTCAAGTGCATAACTCCCAAAAGGAAATAGGAAACTCAGTAGTACTCATCATAGAGCACACCATATCACATAGGGTGCTATTGCTCCGCCCCGATATACCATCGTGCTATGGTGTATACGAAGGAGTAATGCTGAGAGAGAATCTCATTCTCCTTTAGAATAGTCCAGGAAACTCCGTGCTTAAGTATTCTCCTCCTTGATCTCATCAAAGGACATAATACTTATACCCGTATTTTGGTTCTCTACTTCTAACTTATATTCTGTGAATTTCTCAAAAGCTTAGGACTTGTGTTTCAACAGGAACATATGTCTGAATCTTGAGAGATCATCAGAGAATGTAATGAAGTACAAAGAACCGGTCTTGGCATATGTAGACAGGGGACTTTCATACATCAGCATTGTTCCCCTCCGAATGGCGGCCGAGACATGGGCCGTCCCGCCTGAAATTCGGGGCAGATGCTAATTGGTGCTATCCGTCCACCTCTCCGAAGATGCCAATTCGATCCGTGGCGCCATAAATCGGAGGTCTAGACGGATGCGTCCGATGTAGCAGACTTCGTCAGATTCCCCCTCGTTCGAGGGGTTTTTGATTGTGGGGACGCTCTTCCCTGCAGGCGCAAGCCCCTGCAGTTAATTACGCTACCGCATTGCGGTAACAACTTTCTCCTTCTCCAGATGGTCACTTCGTGTCGTGTGTTCTTGTTTTATGTTTCATTGCCCGTGGATCGTTTATGGAGACTGAGTTATGTTGTCGCCCGTAGGGCATGGACTGGTCCAAATCCGCATTATCTTAAATTTGGGTTTGGGGGTTTTGGTTTGAGGATACGTCAGCCACACTTGAGGCTAAGATCGACTCAAACGTTTGTTAAGGACACGTTAGTCTAACTTTGTGACTAAGATCAACTCAACGGGATCGTTTAGATCCGACAAAGGAGTGTTTGAACTCCATTGTTCCAATCATCGTCTATGTGGCCGTCAGGACCCGTCACCTCTCTGACGACGTTGAGGGATTTCAACGACGGATGTCAGAGGAGTTCAGAGATGTACCCTCGAGCCAGAGTTAATTAGGGGGGATTCGTAGTCCAGTCTGCTTGAAGGTTTAAGGACGCGTTAGCCATTTTTGAGGCTAAGATCAACTTAAACAGGACCGTTTAGATCCGACGAAAGAGCATATGGAGGCTCTATGGTTCTAGTTTAAGGACATTGCGGTCCGTGGGTAGTTTAAGGACATTGCGGTCCGTGGGTAGTTTAAGGACATTGCGGTCCGTTGGTAGTTTAAAGACATCTCGGTCAAGGTTAAGGACCTCATAGTCCATGGGTTTAAGGACTCCACAGTCCGGTATGTGCTCTGGATGCTTCACACGGGTTCACTGCCGTGCTAGGCGAGGACCAGGCTCCGCTCTGGATGCTTCACACGGGTTCATTGCCGTGCTCTGCGAGGACCAGGATCCGCTCTGGACGTTTTCCGCGGGGTCAAAGAGTGACGTTATCCACGTTCCACGTAACCAGGAATTTTGTATTATGCATGGGTTTAAGGACCCCACAGTCCATATCATGAATGGTCTTCGGGACCCGTCACCTCTTTGAAGACATTGAGGGATTACAATGCCAAGTATCAAAGGAGTGAAGAGATGTACCCTAGAACCGGGATGGATTAAATGGTCCTTGGCCCAATTTGGGTCAAGACTGATCAATTATGTTATGAGCCTACCGGCCCAGTTAATCACAAATTGAGGACTTATGGCCAGCTTGGGCTAAGTCCAGTCAGGTCTGGAATATTGACTCTTTGTTGGTCCATTGAGGGAGAATGTTTGCCACTATCCCCTTTAGCCAATTGGGCCAAAGCCTAGTGTTAAACACTTCAGAGCAATCAGTGTTGAACACTGGGAATAAGGTTGTTGAGTTAGTGTTCAACACTAAGAGATAATTGGTGTTAAACATCAGCAATAAGGCTTTTTCAAATTAGTGTTAAACACTAAAACGGATCAGTGTTGAATCCTGCCAATAAGGCTTTTTAATCAGCATTGAATGCTAAGGCTCGACAGTGTTTTAACACTGGGCTTGAGAGTTTTAATTTTAGTGTTAAACACTAAGGCAAGAAGGGTCACGTGGCAGCACGTGAGGGCGCCCTCCCTTCATTTGTTCCGCTGAAATTATCATTTCCTTCATAGCATCACGTGCCGTCACGTGATGGGCATTCAAATGCCTTTGTGTTAAGGCTTCTGCTGAGGGTCACGTGGGTCACGTGGGGTGCTGCCTCAAAGGGGCTTTCTGTAGGGGTTTTGGGGGGTCACGTGGTAGCACGTGACCCTGCCTCTATGTAGTTTCTAGAGGATCTGTTGATCTTTCTTTTCATGAATTAAATTCCTCTGGCTTTAATTTTCAAAGGAATTAAATTCCTACTTCCCTTTCGATCCTTGAACCTTCTGTAGGAATTAGATTCCTCGTTTATGTGAAGGATTGAATAGGGTTAAACCCTAATAAAAACTTTTTTAAGGAATCAAACTTCCGTTTCCCGTCAGATTATGATTAA
Source organism: Agapanthus africanus (assembly GCA_030015575.1). Classification (NCBI taxonomy): domain Eukaryota; kingdom Viridiplantae; phylum Streptophyta; class Magnoliopsida; order Asparagales; family Amaryllidaceae; genus Agapanthus; species Agapanthus africanus. The sequence continues at coordinate 563,497,417 of CM057339.1, forward strand.
GGGACTTAGATTCCCATTGTTTCAACAGAACTAAATTCTTAATTAGGGTTAAACCCTGCTCCTTTTTATTTTGAAGGAATTAAATTCCCATAACACAGGGTCAAGCCCTACTTTTATCTTAGAGGAATTAAATTCCTATAGTTCTGTGAGAATTAAATTCTCATGCTTGCATTCTTTCTCTATGTTTTGGATCTGCATGGCAGGATCTCAACCCATTGAGAATTAAATTCTCAACCTTAAGGGGAGATGTGCACTTTGCAGATCCTCTATCAAAGAGAGAAGAAATTTGCTCTTCTGTTTTATATATTAGAGTTAAATTCTATAGAGAATTAAATTCTCTTTCTTTCGAAAGGCTTCCTCTTTCTTACCTAGGGTTTTTTGCAGAAGATCCGAGTCTTTTCAGAGTATCAAAGCTCTCCTCCTTTTTTCTTTTCTCTTTTCTGCGCATGTATATATCTTTTTTGTGTCTTGGCTCCTATTTATAGGAGAAGCAGCTGAATCAGTTAGTTTTGTGACGAATCTTCATTGAGAGATTTGATTTGCATCTTTCATTCGTTCTGGACCTTTGGATTATTAGGTGAATTTTATTCACCGTTGGATTTCAAATCCAGGGATTCTCCTTTGTTATTTCTGTTAGATTTAAAGGAGAAATCTTTCCAAACCCGAGATTTTCCCATAGATAGATGATATTTAATCATCTTTGAATCTTTAATTCGATCTGCTCCAGATAATCGCTTTCCTTTGGAAAGATTTGAATCTCTTTCAGAATTTAATTCTGTTAGCAAAATGGGCTTTGAAAGCCGGTCACGTGTGACCACGTAACCCATGGTCACGTGTGGGCACGTGACCCCCTTGTAACGAGCCCTTTTCCTTCTTTTGCACTCTGCCTTCTTCTGATGCTTAGCCGTCACGTGCCACCACGTGACCCCTGGTCACGTGTGAACACGTGACCCTCGTCTGGAGCCTCTTTCCTTGGTTTAACTGGAAAACAAGTTTGCTGTCTTGAGCGTCACGTGCCAACACGTGACCCCTGGTCACGTGGGAGCACGTGACCTCTTTTGAAGCTTTTTCCCTGATTTGATCAGCGAATCAATGTGTGCCTTTGCTGCTTGAATTTAAATGTCGCGTGCCGACACGTGACCTTGGTCACGTGGGAGCACGTGACCCTTTCTGAAATCCCTTCTCTTAGACTTAGTTAGGAAACTGAGCTTGCTTGTATGATGCGTTTAGGTGTCACGTGTAAGCACGTGACCCTCTTTTGAAGCTTTTTCCATAAGCTTTCCTGATTTTAAATCAGGAAACAAATGCCCCCACAGCGTTGTTCTCACGTGTTTGCACGTGAGTACAACGCTGTCACTTTTGTGACCGCTGGATCTGCTTTGGGGAGTAGGGTAGACGAAACGTCTTTTCAGAAGCGTCTTCACTTTTTCATGCCCTCCCTTTCAAACCTTTCTTTTAAGAATTTGATTCTGGTTATCAGAGCTTAGTTCTCTGTTGTGTCTGTGCAGTGCCGCTTTATTTTCCAATCAAAGGCTAATGCTCATGTGTTGCGCATGCAGGGATCTGTTTGATGGGGACGTTTCATATCCCTAACCTGATTCCAATGCGTCATTGGATTTCATTTCCAACGCTCTCCCCTTCTTCCCGGGCTTTGAGAATAGTCCCACCATGCACAACATTTTTTGTGCATAGCATTAAATGCTCCCCTTTATAAGCTGAACCCATGCCTTACTTCTTTTCTTCACAGAGAAGCCCATTCGTGCCTTAAGGTGGTCATCTTTGGGAACCCGATCAATCGCCATGGCTTGCAATCGTCCCCATGCTCGTCGGCAACCATGGGAGGTGCCCCTTGAGGAGATAATTCCTCGCTTCGCTGCACGGCTGGCGGATCCCCTTCTCACCGACGCTCAGTGTGACACGGTGATGTACGAGCTACTGACCCGTCGGGGCTCTCCTCTTCCCATGGGCTCCATTTGGCTCCGGATGATCCTCCTGTCTGTGCTTGCCGATATACCCCCCCCATCCGGTGGAGATGACTTCGGCGATTCTTGACGCGGCGGAGGACAAGCTTGAGTGTTTTTATGAGGCTTGTCTAATCACTCAAGCTCTGAAGGATCACTCAGTTCATTTACCGAGTCAGATAAGAGCTCGTCGGGCCATCATGTCTGCTTTTGTTGATGAGCACGGCTCCAATCGGTGGGGAGCGACTCCTCGCGAAAACCGCCGTTTTGACGTGCTGGAGAAGGCGGAGAGGGAGTTGGAGAATTTTGTGTTTTGCTTTGTTAACCCTTGTATTTCTGATCCCTTGTTTGGTGATCTTTTCCCACCAATGTAGTATGTTTGAATCAATGTACTCTTTAAATCATTGGTGGTTTGCATGCTTTCTGTTGAATTTTCATGCTTGTCAGACAGTCGTACGCGTGTCTTGCTTGCATAAATGAGCTGTTTGTTTTTCTTTAATTACGAGCACCATCGTTACGTTGTATGCACATCAGTGCCTCGGGCAACATTTCCTTTTAAACATTCGTACAGTTGCAAATGCGTGCCTGATAGGATACAGATCAGAAACTTGCTGCATTATCTCCCATATCGGGTGGTTTGCGCTGCTTTAGATCGAGTATTGTTGTCGAAGGGAGGTTTATAAATGAAGGCATATTCTTCTCTTCAATGATGTGTCCCCTTTCTATTGAATGTGTTTTGCAGACAATTTATCTTGATCTCCTTGCAGGACAGCGATGGCTCAGGATTCAGGGTTATGATCTGCTTCCTGAGACTTTTACATTTTATGAGCCACGAGGGTCTCATAAAGAGTTTTCCTCCCGGCCGTGAGGACTTGTAAGTGCCGGATGCGGTTACCCTTGTCCGTGTTTTACGGAGTCAGGGGTTTCTCCAGATATTGTAGTTTAAAGACGTCGCGGTCAAGGTTAAGGACCTCATAGTCCGTGGATTTAAGGACTCCACAGTCCAATGTTAGTTTTAAGACATCACGGTCAAGGTTAAGGACCTCATAGTCCGTGGATTTAGGGACTCCACAGTCCGATGTTTGGTTACAGGGACCCTTCACCTCTTTGAAAACGTTGAGGAATTACAACGCCAGGTATCAAAGGAGTGAAGAGATGTACCCTTAAACCAAGGTGGTATCCGTAGGGAATCGGGGGGGGGGGGTTTGATCGTTAGTTTTAAGACATCGCGGTCGAGGTTAAGGACGTCATAGTCCGTGGATTTTAAGGACTCCACAGTCCGGTGTTTGCTCTGGATGCTTCACACGGGTTCACTGCCGTGCTTGGCGAGGACCAGGCTCCGCTCTGGGCGTTTTCCGTGGGGTCAAAGAGTGACGTTATCCACGTTCCACGTAACCAGGAATCTTGCACTAGATGCTTCACACGGGTTCACTGCCGCGTTAGGCGAGGACTAGGCTCCGCTCTGGATGCTTCGCACGGGTTCACTGCCATGCTCTGCGAGGACCAGGATCCGCTCTGGACGTTTTCCACGGGGTCAAAGAGTGACATTGTCCGCTTTCCACGTAACCAGGAAGTTTGCACTAGATGCTTCACACGGGTTCACTGCCGCGTTAGGCGAGGACTAGGCTCCGCTCTGGATGCTTCACATGGGTTCACTGCCATGCTCTGCGAGGACCAGGATCCGCTCTGGACGTTTTCCACGGGGTCAAAGAGTGACGTTATCCGCTTTCCACGTAACCAGGAAGTTTGCACTAGATGCTTCACACGGGTTCACTGCCGCGTTAGGCGAGGACTAGGCTCCGCTCTGGATGCTTCGCACGGGTTCACTGCCATGCTCTGCGAGGACCAGGATCCGCTCTGGACGTTTTCCACGGGGTCAAAGAGTGACATTGTCCGCTTTCCACGTAACCAGGAAGTTTGCACTAGATGCTTCACACGGGTTCACTGCCGCGTTAGGCGAGGACTAGGCTCCGCTCTGGATGCTTCACACGGGTTCACTGCCGTGCTCTGCGAGGACCAGGATCCGCTCTGGACGTTTTCCACGGGGTCAAAGAGTGACATTATCCGTTTTCCACGTAACCAGGAAGTTTGCACTAGATGCTTCACACGGGTTCACTGCCGCGTTAGGCGAGGACTAGGCTCCGCTCTGGATGCTTCACACGGGTTCACTGCCGTGCTCTGCGAGGACCAGGATCCGCTCTGGACGTTTTCCACGGGGTCAAAGAGTGACATTATCCGTTTTCCACGTAACCAGGAAGTTTGTTGATTGTATCCGCATTTCACGGGATGGAGGTTTGACTCTTGGTGATATGTATCGCCGAGCCATGGAACTTGGGGTTGCCGCTGTTCCGTTTCGCTTGATGCTGTGTCTGCTGTGTCGAGACGAACGCCACGGTGGCGATCACTAAGTTATCTGTGAACCGCCAAGACTTTGCCTGCTTCTTTTTATTGCAAGTTGTCCCATCATTTCGGCCATTTTGTCTGGAATGTTTACCAGGAGCGAATCGTCATTTGCCTCTGTCGACGTTTGGACAAAGGTGGCTTAGCAAACAGGGTTAAGGGTTCTGTTGACCAAGGCTTTTGATTTCATGAGCCGTAAGGGTCTCACAAAGGTGTTTCTCCCTACAAGTCGTGAGGATCTTGCAAGTGTGTTCTCTCCTTAAGAATCGTGGGGATTCTTAAGTGTATGTTCTCTTGTAAGTCGTAAGGATCTTACAAAGAGGATTTTCTCCTTATAAGTCGAGAGGACTTACAAGGGTCGTTCACCATATGGATATATCCCCAGTCACGGGTGGGACTTTGTTTAGGGAAATGTTTATTCGCGCCCGTGGATTGTATACAAGGGTCAGTCCGAGCCGCTTGTAGGGCAATGTCGGAGGTTGTGGAGGATTTGCTTAAGAACAGGTTTAGGTCTCTGTAACTTAAGACTTTCAAATCTTATGAGCCGTGAGGATCCCATAAGAGAGTTCTCCTTACGAGTCGTGAGGATCTCGTAAGTGTATTTTCTCCTTAGGAATCGTAAGGATCCCTAAGTGTGTTGCTCCTTTGTGAGTCGTAAGGATCTCACGCAGGTGGTTTCTTCTTACAAGGTCAAGAGGACCCTATAAGTGTCTTTTAACGAGGTTGCGCCCTTTCGGGTTTTCACAAACACTCGCCGGTAGTCCTGCTGTTTTTACTCACGGAGCCCTTTCGGGTTTTCATCCGTGCCCATTTTGCTTGTGGACATACCGTTTTTTTTTTGTTTTTTTTTATTTTTATTTTTTTATCTCGTCAGCCTAAGGATGCTGCAGTAGTAGTTTAGGGACGTTTCGGTCCGTCGTTAGTTTAAAGACATTTCGGTCCATTGATAGTTTAAGGACGTTTCGGTCCGTTGCTAGTTTAAGGACGTTTCGGTCCGTCATTAGTTTAAGGACGTTTCGGTCCGTCGCTAGTTTAAGGACGTTTCGGTCCGTCATTAGTTTAAAGACGTTTCGGTCCATCGTTAGTTTAAAGACGTTTCGGTCTGTTGATAGTTTAAGGACGTTTCGGTCCGTTCGTAGTTTAAAGACGTTTCGGTCCCTTGATAGTTTAAGGACGTTTCGGTCCCTTGATAGTTTAACGACGTTTCGGTCCCTTGATAGTTTAAGGACGTTTCGGTCCCTTGATAGTTTAAGGACGTTTCGGTCCCTTGATAGTTTAAGGACGTTTCGGTCCCTTGTTATGGGAGGGTCAGCTACTGCTTGTAAAGTCTGAGCCTAGGAAGATAGCGAGCGGACATAGTCGTCGTCATCTACCGTTGACCCAGGCTGTGGCTCACTAAGCGTAGTATTTCTTCAAGAAGTGGCCATTTATTGGCCTGAAAGGCCTTTCACCGTGCATGTCCACGAGTAGATAGGCTCCACCCTGGTAAACCTGGTCTATGATGTACGGGCCTTCATAGTTTGGCTCGAATTTTCCCCGCTTGGCACGATTGGGGATCATAGGTCTTTTGACTACCAGCACGAGTTCGCCTTGGCGGAATGCCCTTGGCCTGGTCAATCTTTCGTACGAGCGCGTCATCTTTGCTTTGTGGGCTTCTAGATGTTGTTGCGCTATGAGTCGGGTTTCGTCGAGGGCATCAAGCTCCTCAAGTCGAAGGTGAGCATTTTCTTCGTCAGTCAGTTCGTGGTGGATTGCCACTCGTAGAGAGGGTAACTCTATCTCGAGGGGGAGTACTGCTTCCGTCCCAAATACTAACGCGTATGGCATTGTGTTTGTGGCCGTCTTGAATGTAGTTCGATAAGCCCAAAGGGCTTCTTGCAGCCTCTCGTGCCAGTCTCTCTTATTCCGGGAAACGGTCTTTTTTATGATCTTTGTCAAGGTCTTATTGAAGGCCTCGGCCAGACCGTTGGCTCGTGGGTTGTAAACTGAAGAATACCTCCAGTCTATATTGTGCTGCTGCGCGAAGCGGCTAATCTTATGGCTTCTGTAGGCTGGCCCGTTATCGGAGATAATCCGCCGTGGGGTTCCAAACCGATAGATGACGTGCGTCTTGAAGAAATGGAGGATATTCTCCGTCTTCACTTCCCTCAATGGTATTGCTTCTGCCCATTTGGAGAAGTAATCAGTAGTCGCCAGGATAAAACGGTGTCCCCGAGATGATGCCGGCTCAATGGGGCCGACTATGTCAGTTCCCCACATTTCGAATGGCCAGCTGGCCACCGTTGGGTGTAGCGGATTCGGATGTTGGTGGATAAAGTCTCCATGAATCTGGCACGAGTGGCATTGCTTCGCATACTCGAGGCAGTCTTGGATCATTGTGGGCCAGTAGTAGCCCATTCGTTTAATCTTTAACTTCATCTTTGGGCCTGCTTGGTGAGAACCGCAGAGTCCGTCATGAACTTCCTGAACGACTTTTTCTGCTTCGTCAGGTCCTAAGCATCTCAGCCATAGAGAATCGAGCGATCTCTTGTATAGGGTATTGTCGACGAAAGCGAAAGATAGAGCTCGTTTCATGACTGATGTCTTGAAGACGCTTCTTTGGGTATGCGGCGGGACTTAAAGTAGTCTATGAAGACTTCCCTCCAGTCCTCGGCCTTCTCATGGTCCTTTATTTGTAGGGTCGTCTGCTCAGTCGCTCTCTCTTCTTTGCATGATTCCGGAGATATTTCTGCCGGGGCGAGCACTCGACGGCTTTGTATCACGATTCTGACATCATCGAGGTTCTCGTCGGCCAGTTCTTTAGCAAGCTTAGCCAATGCGTCTGCTTTGCTATTTTCTGCGCGTGGTATGTTCTCCAAAGTGTAGGAAGGAATTTGGGACAATAGTTGTTGCACCCTTTCGCCGTACTTCACCAGTTCCGGTTTGCACGTTTGGTAGTCGCCATTCACTTGACTAACGACCAGCTGAGAATCCCCGTATATGAGGAGGTCTTCAATTCCCATGTCAATGGCAAGCTCGAGACCTGCTATCAGGGCTTCGTATTCAGCTTCATTGTTTGTCCTTGGCTCTGTTAAGGAGAAGGCGAAGCGCATTATCCCTCCTTGTGGAGTCGCAAAGATGAGGCCTATCCCTGACTTGATCATTGGGATACCTTGCTTTTGTTTCTTTATAGAGGACGCTCCATCGAAATAAAGTTCCCATCGGGCGCTTCCACCGCTAATCGCATCAAATGCATGCTCGTCCGGCAAGTCACAATTCAAAGGAGAATCGGCCGGTATCGGGTGCTCAGCGAGGAAATCGGCAATGGCCTGGCCTTTCACTGCCTTGAGAGGTTGATATGTTATCGAGAACTCCATCAAGAGCAGGGCCCATTTAGCGAGTCGTCCCGTCAATATGGCTCTTGACATCAAGTATTTAATAGGATCCACTTTCGAGATGAGGCAGACTTCGTGTGCCAACGCATAGTGCCTGAGCTTTGTTATCGCGAAGATTAACGCCAAGCAATGTTTTTCAATGAGAGAGTAGTTGCTTTCTGCCCCCAGTAGAACTCGACTTAAGTAGTAGAGTGCTCTCTCTTTCCCCTGATCGTTCTCTTGCGCCCATAATGCGCCCAAGGAACCTTCGAGGGCGGTTGTATAAAGAATGAGGGGTTTTCCCTTGACCGGCGCGGCCAATACCGGCGGGTTCTGCAAGTACTGCTTGAGCTCGTCTAGTGCACCTTGGCATTTTTGATCCCAGACGAAAGGGGTTCCCTTCTTCATCAGGTGACTATAGGGGCGGCATTTGCCTGAAAGATTTGCGATAAATCGCCGGATGTATGCGAGCTTCCCTTGGAGAGACCGCAACTGTTTGAGGGTTCTTGGCGGAGGCATTTCCATGATCGCTTTAATCTTTGACGGATCTATCTCAATACCTCGGTGTCGGATGACGAATCCCAGGAATTTTCCCGAGGAGACTCCAAACGCGCATTTGAGGGGATTCATCTTCAAATTATATTGCCGAAGGCGTTGAAATACAGTCTCTAGATGCTTTAAGTGATCTTCGTATGACATACTCTTTACTACGAGGTCATCGATATAGCACTCGACGATGTCATGTATGAGGTCGTCGAAGATCTTTGTCATGGCCCTTTGATAGGTAGCGCCGGCATTCTTTAGACCGAAGGGCATAACCCTGTAGCAGAATACACCCAAAGGGGTCCGGAAAGCGGTGTGCTTCTGGTCTTCGGGATGCATTTTTATCTGATTGTATCCTGAAGAACCATCCATAAAGGAGAAGATCTCGTGAGTAGACGTGTTATCTATCATTAGCTCGGTTACCGGCACCGGGAAATCATCTTTTGGACAGGCTTTGTTGAGATCCCTAAAATCCACGCATATACGCACCGTCCCATTCTTCTTCATCACCGGGACGATATTGGCGATCCAATCGGGATATTGTACTTCTTGGATAAATCCAGAATCGATTAGTTTTTTGACTTCGGCGTTGATGCTCATCTCCAACTCGAGTCGCATCCTCCTCGGCGCTTGCTTGACTGGCTTGATATCCGGGGATATTGCTAATTTATGCACGGCAACCTCCGGATCTAATCCCGGCATCTCAGAGTAGTTCCATGCAAAGCAGTCTTTATGTCGTAGAAGCACGTTTTTTAACGCGGCCACCCTTTCTTCAGAGAGTAGCTCGCTGACAAATGTTGGTCGCGGGTCCTCTGCCGATCCCAACTCAATCTTCCTGAGGTTATCTGCAGTAGTATGTATACCGTCTTCCAGTTCTTTCGGAGCAGGCGGGAATTCTGAGATAACCTCATCATCGCTGTTTTCGAAGCACCGGGGAGGGTTGTCTATCGCAATCGTATAACAGGTGCGAATACACTCCCGGGGCCGAGGCGGATCCGGCTCCGCTCTTGCGGCCTTGGACTCGTGCTTTCGTGGCGGCGTTACCCTCCAGCTGTTGGACAAAGCGAATCTGCCCCGTCGGTACTGGTCCTCGACCCAGTTCTTGAAGGTGAAGCAGTCTTCGGTAGGATGTCCTGCGGCTCGGTGATAAGAGCAATAGCCCGAGCGAGAGGCCTTATTAGCTTGCTCAGGGTGTTTAGACTCCGGAAGCGCGATCATCTGATGTTTTAGGGCGAGCTTGAGTAACCTTTCCATCTTGTCTCGGGGGAAGGAGTACGCTCGGCTCATCTTTTCTATGAAGGGCGAATCCGGGCTGTGCAGTACTCGACCTCGTAACCCTCTAATCCTGCGTCGTTGTTGTCGGCTCTTTTTTCCGCTTCTCGACTTATTTCCGTCTCCGCGTCGGGCCTTTCGCATGATGGGTTGACAAGGATGAGCATTCTTGCCTTTCACAGCCTGTTGAAATAGACGTTGCGTCCTGGCCTTCTCGTAGATGGCCATTTCGTGGTTGGGGTCTTCCCGACCTTTCTGACCCACTTTCTTGATAGGCTTGTCCATTCGTTCTAGAAATGACGGACTTGACGCCTCAATCGCGTGGTCTGGTTTTGATGAGGGGTTGGCATCTCCTGACAGGGCGTCCTCTTCTTCATCAAAGGTATATATAGCGTAGCTGTTATGAGCTCGTTCTCGTTTTCCGGTTCTCGCGTATCCAAGCCCGAGTGTCTCCATTTTCCCATTAGGCAATTTGCGTTGGGTTCCAGGGACATCCCAAATCCTGTTGTAAAACCGAGCCTGTTGAACAGTTTGTTTTAAGGGTACCCCTTGGTGCTTCAATAGCTTCTTTAATCCATTTGTATAGTATCTGGGCAAACGGATGGGCTGGAGTCTGTCACCTGTAGCATCTACGCCGTGCCAGATCTCTTTCTCTACTTTCGACTCTGAGGATCGATAAAATAGGATCATCTTCTCACCCTTTCGCCTGGGGGGGACGCAAAACGTTTGCAGCTCTTGCACACTGTGAGCTTGAAGCGTGTCGAGGTCCTTGTAGTGTTCTCGAGGTACCATGGTGATCTGCAAGTTATGGTCATCGCCAGGAGGTGCTTGTATTGAAAGCCTATTGGAGAATACGGCATTGACCTCATCTTCCGAATCACTTCCGAAGACCAGTATGGGGATGGGCGTCCTCCGGTTGTTGCGTTGAGCTGGCCCCGTATAAACTATCTCTTCTTCTTCTTCGGTATCGCTTCCGAAAACAGGGATGGTGGCGGCGGCCTTGTTCTCCGAGTCGTGACACCTTTCTGTATCTTCAAAGTCTGGCAAAAAGTATTTCGCATCCTCGTATTTGCGGACTTCGTTCACGGAAAATGGGTTCAGCTCACCCGTTACAGTATACTCGAAACCATCTTTAAAGTACTTCATACACTGATGTTGTGTAGAAGGGACGATGTTGTACTCGTGTAACCAAGGACGGCCGAGCAAGGCATTGTAACAGGTCTTGGCGTCAATGACATGGAATTTGATGTCTGTGACGAGAAGTCCGAAGCGTAATGTTAGTATTACAGATCCGAGAGTCCGTGACGATTGTGAATCGAAACCGGAGATAGTGATTTTGTCACGAGCGAGATGCTGCACACTCATGCAGATTTCCTTCAACACCCGAACATTAAGGAGATTAACGGAGGATCCGTTATCCACCAGGATCTTTCCTATCTTGATGTCATGGCAGTACCCAGAGACATATAGGGGACGGTTATGGTCGCACGTCCCGAGAAGGAGGTCTTCATCACCGAAAGTGACGTCGGCCGTATGCACTTCTTCCAGTTCGTCCTTCATCTTTTCGGTGGCGAGAAAGGCTTGGAATTGCTCTGGTTCTTGTAGTGCCTTAATTAGTGAGTCCCGTGCTTCTTTTGATAATAGGAGGGCGTCGAGAATGCTAAGCTGAGAAGGTAGCTTCCTTAGATGCGCGAGGATGTTATAGTCCACTTTACCCCTCCTAGGAGGGTCTTTGGCAGCCAGTTCTTTCGTGACTTGGTCATCCAAAGTGATATCTTCAGTGACCTTTTCCTTTCCCTTATCTTTTCTGTTCGTAGGCCCAAGATTCTTTTCCGGGAGTGTGCGATTACGCAGCTGAGTGTTTCCGCAGGCTTCTGATTCCTCATCTTTCCTTAGCGCGGATTCTTCAAAGAGAGGGCCCAGAGTCACTTCTTCGTCAGAGTCGCTCCCAAAGGTGAGGACTCGCGACCCCTCGGCATGAGCCATATAACAGTTGCCAGTAATTCTGTTGGGCCCGTCAACGGCGCTTCTTTGCTCCCGACGGTTCTTGTGTTTCATGCGTTTGAAATGTTGCCGACGAGCAACATATCCTTGCCACCATATCTTAAAGGCGTCGCACTCCTCTGTGGGGTGTGAGACTTTCCGATGATATGCGCAGTAATCGGGGTGCTTCTCTGCCCCATTGTGTGTGTTTCCTCCCAAGGGTGGTAACCTCATTCCCATTGACATGGCTTTGGCGAACCTTTTCCTCGTCTTGAATATCTTCTTGTCCATCTCGGATACCTTTCGTTCTGGCAGGGGTAGTTCAATTCCTTCGTTCAGTCGCCCGCATTTGGTTCTTCCTGATGCTGCCATCTCACGCTCCTGATCTGCTTTACTTTTTAGACGAATCTCATCTAGGAAGGCATTGATCATATCAGTTGTCAGCCTCGCACGCTCTGGTTCGGGCTCCGCCTTCAGCTTCTTATTGCTAGGAGTTTTCTCATCATCGGTAAACGAGTGGGAGATCATGTTGCAACTTGCCGCATATCCCTCGGATTCATCCGACGAGTTCTCTCTATCATCGTCCTCTTGAAAGATATGGCTGAGGAACTCTTGCAGTGTGACAGGAGTTCGCGCCTTCTGATTATATTCTTCCAGCGCGTCGATTTGCTTCTGCAAGTTTGTTCGCTCGTCTCCAAGCTTCGCGGGCTTCTTGGATTTCTTCTTCTTTTTCTTCGAAGCTTTTGACGGCTGGGCGTGAGTATTTGGGCCCTTGTCAGCAGTCTTCGTAGTTGCGCAGGGTTTCACTGCTCCTTCGATAATTCGAGGTTCAAGAGGGTCCTTCCATTCGATTGCAGGGCACGCGTGAAGGTCTCTCAGCATCCTTTTGGTCTTCGTTGATAGCACGACCTCCCACGGAATTTCTTCGATAAAGGAGCAGGTTGCCCCCGATGTGTCCGTCTTTTTAGGAGTATGTGGTTGTGGCGGGTTCACCTTCCACTTTTCGGACAGTACAAACTTCCCCTGAAGGTATTGATCTTCGATCCATCCTTTGAAGACGAAGCAATCTTCAATCGGATGGCTTACCGTCTGATGGTAAGGGCAATAGTTGGGGTTATTCACCTCGGTGGGTTGTGGCGGTCGCCTTGGATTCGGGAGGTTGATAAGTCTGTTGCGTATTGCCAGCTCAAATAACCGTTTTGTCTTGTCTTGTGGGAACGAGTAGGGACGCTTCATCTTTTCGTTATAATATCGGCGTCTTTCTTCCAATTGATCTGCCGATTTCGGGGCGTCAGGCTGCTGTTGGGCGTTCGCGACAAAGGTTGCTCTTCCTTTACCCTTATCATTCCGAGGTTCCGACTTCGGAGGGGGTGGCCTATGACCCATCTGGTCCATCTGAGCCAACTTGTCGATTAAAGCCTGGAATGTGGTTGGCTTAAAGAACATCATAAACTGGGAGATAGTTGCGTGGGGGTCTAGGGTTCCCATGAACATACCCACTGCGGGTGCTTCCTCAATGCGTTGCTCGCATCTCGACCACAAATTCCGCCAGCGTATAGCGTACTGGACCCAGGTTTCGCCTGGCTTTACCCTGGCGTTAATCAAAGCAGTAATTGGAGTGCGCTCGCTGGCACTTGCGAATCGCTGAGTGAACAACAACTCCATTTCAGCGAACGTTTTGATGGAATCGTTCGGGAGTTCCGAATACCATTCGAACGCTGTTTCTGATAAACTGCCAACGAACTGACGGAGTAACAGTTTATCGTCACCGCCGGTGTTACCGCAGAGGGCCCGGAACTGGGCGACGTGTTGATGAGGATTGCCGGTCCCCTTATACACATGGAATTTCGGTATCGTATAGCCTTGCGGATATTTGATTTGATCGTACCAGCCTGGATACGGTCGCCCTGTTTTCACGACTTGACCAGCTGCCTCAGTCGCATGATGAACTCGGATTTGCTGGGCTATGTAGTCAGTCAAGTCAGCCTTAGAGATCGTCTCCTCCTTGGCCGTTGAGAAGGCTGGTGGTGGATTGGACGTCTCTCCTCGGTCGTCTTCAAGAACAATCGGAGGATCTTCGGCGGGTAAGTCCTGTTGGATCATCATTCCTATCACATCTTGAAAGAGAAGGCCCATCCGTTGTATGTTGGCCGCTTGTTCAGCAGCCTCTTTGTCCCTTTTCTCCAGTGTCCGGCGAAGGAATTCAGCGTCGGTTTCTTCCTCCCGGCGTGCGTCTGAGGATGCTTCTGGGTTTTCCTTTGGCCCGGTGAGTGCGGCCATAGCATTCATCATTTCTTGGAGCTTTTGTTGCTGCTCCTGGGATTTCGTAACGGATCGGGTTAGCGGTCGGTGGCCTGTAGAAGTGCGGCTCTCCTCCTTTCCAGAGGCCATGTATACGGTGTGGACCATCATGCCCCCAGACTTAGGGTGTCCGGGCTTGTTGCTTTTAGCCGTCGTTGCATGTTGAGGGATCTTCTCTGGCTCCCTCCTTTTATGAGCCATGGAGGTTGAGGGGGCCGTTGAGGAGGGCGTCCAGACAGCCTTTTGGGGTTTAGCCTGGTGACCAGCCTTCGGTTGAATTTTCAGCTTCTTGTGCTGGCGGGAGAAGTTTGGATCGATGATTGAGTCTCGGGCCTGCCGCCAAACCTTATAGATTTTGGAAGACAGCCGTTGAGGAGATCGGGGCTGGTCTGATTCTATTTCCACAACCTTTTCTGATGGGGGAGGAGACCTCTTCAGCACTGCGGTAGGGGAATTCCTTCGCACCTTATTTAACATTTCGAAGCTGTTCCTAGTTGGAACAGCAGCATTAACTTCTACCGCTGGGGCTGGTGGAGTCAATCCAGAGGGGGAGTTGCCCCCAGCCTTCCTTATTCGGCGCCAATGACGACGTCGAGCGCATCGAGCAGACGGCGTAGAGTCAGATATAAGAACGGTTTCATCTTGCCCCCTGTGTGGGTGGGGGGTCGTTGTTGGTGTTAGCCTGTCAAAGACCGATGTCCTTTGTGCAACGGAAGCGGGAGCTGAAGCCGTTAATCTGGTAAAGACCGACTTTTTGGCCGGGGAAGCTGTTTTGGCGATTTCGGAAGCATGAGCGGCCGTTTTCTTAGGAGCAGCCTTCTTTGCGACGAATCTGCAGGATTTCTGGCCCAATCTAGAAAAGACTGAGGCGCTGACATCGGACGACTCGGTGAGAGGAGTCGTGGCAGGGGTGAGACGATCAAAGACCGACTTCTTGAGGGCTTCCTTTGTCAGCACTGGCGCCGTGAAGCTGGATGGTGGGAGTATAGTCCCAAAGAACAATCCGGTAGTGGCCTGAGTCACCTGGTCCGCCGGCATTGTGAACAACGAAGCAGCTTGGGGTCCATAGGCTATACCTCCCGGCGAGGCAAAGCGTTGGTCGCAATTGCAGCTTGAGCAGTTGGAGGATTTCGTGGAAGTAGCAGCCATTGATCCTTTGTTTTCTGCAATAGGCAAGGCGCCAATTCTTAGTATCTTGAAACCCAAGGGCAACTGTTAGCGAACCGCGATTGGTTCGCGAATCACGACACACGAAGTGTGGAGTGGAAAGAGGAAAAGGTCCCACCGGGCGTGCCAGAATCTGTTCCCCTCCGAATGGCGGCCGAGACATGGGCCGTCCCGCCTGAAATTCGGGGCAGATGCTAATTGGTGCTATCCGTCCACCTCTCCGAAGATGCCAATTCGATCCGTGGCGCCATAAATCGGAGGTCTAGACGGATGCGTCCGATGTAGCAGACTTCGTCAGATTCCCCCTCGTTCGAGGGGTTTTTGATTGTGGGGACGCTCTTCCCTGCAGGCGCAAGCCCCTGCAGTTAATTACGCTACCGCATTGCGGTAACAACTTTCTCCTTCTCCAGATGGTCACTTCGTGTCGTGTGTTCTTGTTTTATGTTTCATTGCCCGTGGATCGTTTACGGAGACTGAGTTATGTTGTCGCCCGTAGGGCATGGACTGGTCCAAATCCGCATTATCTTAAATTTGGGTTTGGGGGTTTTGGTTTGAGGATACGTCAGCCACACTTGAGGCTAAGATCGACTCAAACGTTTGTTAAGGACACGTTAGTCTAACTTTGTGACTAAGATCAACTCAACGGGATCGTTTAGATCCGACAAAGGAGTGTTTGAACTCCATTGTTCCAATCATCGTCTATGTGGCCGTCAGGACCCGTCACCTCTCTGACGACGTTGAGGGATTTCAACGACGGATGTCAGAGGAGTTCAGAGATGTACCCTCGAGCCAGAGTTAATTAGGGGGGATTCGTAGTCCAGTCTGCTTGAAGGTTTAAGGACGCGTTAGCCATTTTTGAGGCTAAGATCAACTTAAACAGGACCGTTTAGATCCGACGAAAGAGCATATGGAGGCTCTATGGTTCTAGTTTAAGGACATTGCGGTCCGTGGGTAGTTTAAGGACATTGCGGTCCGTGGGTAGTTTAAGGACATTGCGGTCCGTTGGTAGTTTAAAGACATCTCGGTCAAGGTTAAGGACCTCATAGTCCATGGGTTTAAGGACTCCACAGTCCGGTATGTGCTCTGGATGCTTCACACGGGTTCACTGCCGTGCTAGGCGAGGACCAGGCTCCGCTCTGGATGCTTCACACGGGTTCATTGCCGTGCTCTGCGAGGACCAGGATCCGCTCTGGACGTTTTCCACGGGGTCAAAGAGTGACGTTATCCACGTTCCACGTAACCAGGAATTTTGTATTATGCATGGGTTTAAGGACCCCACAGTCCATATCATGAATGGTCTTCGGGACCCGTCACCTCTTTGAAGACATTGAGGGATTACAATGCCAAGTATCAAAGGAGTGAAGAGATGTACCCTAGAACCGGGATGGATTAAATGGTCCTTGGCCCAATTTGGGTCAAGACTGATCAATTATGTTATGAGCCTACCGGCCCAGTTAATCACAAATTGAGGACTTATGGCCAGCTTGGGCTAAGTCCAGTCAGGTCTGGAATATTGACTCTTTGTTGGTCCATTGAGGGAGAATGTTTGCCACTATCCCCTTTAGCCAATTGGGCCAAAGCCTAGTGTTAAACACTTCAGAGCAATCAGTGTTGAACACTGGGAATAAGGTTGTTGAGTTAGTGTTCAACACTAAGAGATAATTGGTGTTAAACATCAGCAATAAGGCTTTTTCAAATTAGTGTTAAACACTAAAACGGATCAGTGTTGAATCCTGCCAATAAGGCTTTTTAATCAGCATTGAATGCTAAGGCTCGACAGTGTTTTAACACTGGGCTTGAGAGTTTTAATTTTAGTGTTAAACACTAAGGCAAGAAGGGTCACGTGGCAGCACGTGAGGGCGCCCTCCCTTCATTTGTTCCGCTGAAATTATCATTTCCTTCATAGCATCACGTGCCGTCACGTGATGGGCATTCAAATGCCTTTGTGTTAAGGCTTCTGCTGAGGGTCACGTGGGTCACGTGGGGTGCTGCCTCAAAGGGGCTTTCTGTAGGGGTTTTGGGGGGTCACGTGGTAGCACGTGACCCTGCCTCTATGTAGTTTCTAGAGGATCTGTTGATCTTTCTTTTCATGAATTAAATTCCTCTGGCTTTAATTTTCAAAGGAATTAAATTCCTACTTCCCTTTCGATCCTTGAACCTTCTGTAGGAATTAGATTCCTCGTTTATGTGAAGGATTGAATAGGGTTAAACCCTAATAAAAACTTTTTTAAGGAATCAAACTTCCGTTTCCCGTCAGATTATGATTAAGGGACTTAGATTCCCATTGTTTCAACAGAACTAAATTCTTAATTAGGGTTAAACCCTGCTCCTTTTTATTTTGAAGGAATTAAATTCCCATAACACAGGGTCAAGCCCTACTTTTATCTTAGAGGAATTAAATTCCTATAGTTCTGTGAGAATTAAATTCTCATGCTTGCATTCTTTCTCTATGTTTTGGATCTGCATGGCAGGATCTCAACCCATTGAGAATTAAATTCTCAACCTTAAGGGGAGATGTGCACTTTGCAGATCCTCTATCAAAGAGAGAAGAAATTTGCTCTTCTGTTTTATATATTAGAGTTAAACTCTATAGAGAATTAAATTCTCTTTCTTTCGAAAGGCTTCCTCTTTCTTACCTAGGGTTTTTTGCAGAAGATCCGAGTCTTTTCAGAATATCAAAGCTCTCCTCCTTTTTTCTTTTCTCTTTTCTGCGCATGTATATATCTTTTTTGTGTCTTGGCTCCTATTTATAGGAGAAGCAGCTGAATCAGTTAGTTTTGTGACGAATCTTCATTGAGAGATTTGATTTGCATCTTTCATTCGTTCTGGACCTTTGGATTATTAGGTGAATTTTATTCACCGTTGGATTTCAAATCCAGGGATTCTCCTTTGTTATTTCTGTTAGATTTAAAGGAGAAATCTTTCCAAACCCGAGATTTTCCCATAGATAGATGATATTTAATCATCTCTGAATCTTTAATTCGATCTGCTCCAGATAATCGCTTTCCTTTGGAAAGATTTGAATCTCTTTCAGAATTTAATTCTGTTAGCAAAATGGGCTTTCAAAGCCGGTCACGTGTGATCACGTGACCCAAGGTCACGTGTGGGCACGTGACCCCCTTGTAACGAGCCCTTTTCCTTCTTTTGCACTCTGCCTTCTTCTGATGCTTAGCCGTCACGTGCCACCACGTGACCCCTGGTCACGTGTGAACACGTGACCCTCGTCTGGAGCCTCTTTCCTTAGTTTAACTGGAAAACAAGTTTGCTGTCTTGAGCGTCACGTGCCAACACGTGACCCCTGGTCACGTGGGAGCACGTGACCTCTTTTGAAGCTTTTTCCCTGATTTGATCAGCGAATCAATGTGTGCCTTTGCTGCTTGAATTTAAATGTCGCGTGCCGACACGTGACCTTGGTCACGTGGGAGCACGTGACCCTTTCTGAAATCCCTTCTCTTAGACTTAGTTAGGAAACTGAGCTTGCTTGTATGATGCGTTTAGGTGTCACGTGTAAGCACGTGACCCTCTTTTGAAGCTTTTTCCATAAGCTTTCCTGATTTTAAATCAGGAAACAAGCATGTATCAATCCCAAGAGTTCACTAACTCTTTCTCTGTTTCTAATAAACAGTGCTATGGTCATCTTATCTTTGTGACATGACCGGCAAGTTTCACAAGATGTAAATTCAAACAAATTTAAATATGTATCTTAATGTAACTTCAGCTAGTCGGGTCGCATTGATATGACCTAGTCTACATTGCCTCAAGAAAGATTCGTTCATTTCTGGACTCTTCCTCTCGTGTGTGTTCTGTATACTAAGAACTGTAGTTTGATTTAGAATGTCAATGCTTTTAGATAACGTGCCTGAACCGATCAACTCTTGATATAGAAAATGTTCAAAACATTATCCAACAATACAAAATTATATCATTTCTTTACTAATAAAGAGACTGATATGATGTTGTATATCAGGTTCGGTATCTAATAACATTTGTTCAGAATCAATGTATTCAGGTAATACAGGGTGACAGTGACCAACAGACTTGGCTGCAACACTTGCACCGTTTTCTGTCTCATGAAACTTATCACCCGTTCTCAGCTCTCTACCTATCAGTAGCCCATGTAACAGATTACATATGCGGGATCCTGATCCGGTATCTCATACCCAGGACGTAAAGGATACTGAGAAACAGTTCTCTATAATGAACACACCCGAAGAAGATGCATCAGCATGCACTTTCTTCGTTTGGGCGGCACGGGAAATCTGGTATTCCCCAATTTCCTTCTCTGTCTTATAACAATTATAAATTGGAGCGGGACCAACGTTCCCCAGCTCAGTATAACAAGCGGGTTCGGTCAATACATCCGTATTATTATCTTGATTAAGGCGTGATATGGTCGCTACCTGGAGAGAGAGAGAAGAAAACACTAAGTGTATACTCTTGCAAGATTAGATTGGTTATCTAATATATCTAATCAGGATATCTCCCACTGTTTTAATCAAATCTTCCTTCAAACCCTAAAAGGAAAGACTAGCCGGGATTAATTACACGCTACAAGTTCGCCAATCTTTCAGCCAGGCCAGTGTCGGTACTTTGAGGGAGGTGCCCCGTGCTTTCGCACGGACCTAATTAAAGTAAAGCTCATTTTCCCAGAGGCGTAACCCCGTTAACACCTTTCTAGACACCTACTTGATCGGCTAATTGCAATGTGTAAAACTCTCCTAGGAGTAACTCTTACTCGCAGCGGGTATCTGGATCGAACTATCTCATAGAAGGTATGCAATCTCATTGCAAATTTCAACACTTGAAATTCCCAATAATATTTTACCCCTAGTGTTCTATGACCTTGACGAATGCCAAACAACCCATAGTCCACTAGTCAAGTTCAACCCGTACATTTCTTGATTGAATTAAACCCACCCGCACGACCCTTGACAAATGCCAAACAACGCCGTACGAATACCCTAATCCAATCTGCATCATATGCATAAGTAGATAAATACTAGTTAGCTACCGCACACTACGCCTTGACGACTGCCAAACTACCGCAGCACGAATACTAATTAGTACTTATCTGAAATGACGGAGGGCTACGACGGGTTTTTAAGAAAACCTTTTGCGTAATGAACTTGATATCGTTGTAGAATCGAGTGATTTTAAATGGAGTGTTTTTTAGGCTTTTCTGGTTTTGCTAAAGGGGTCACTCCTGGTGAAGGGATCGTCGGCCCTTTCCTCATCGAATAAGGTGCAGGATATTTCACAAATACCATTATGCAAAGCAAAAACTATAGAAGCAATCAAAAGACAAACCGAGTTTGTAGCATCTGCTAGTTTCACTAAAGAGGTCACTCCCGGTGAAGGGATCTCGGCTCTTTCCTTATCGAATAAGCTGCTGGATGTTCTACAAGGAACACCGCTATGCAAAGCAAGAACTAGAGCTACCAGTTTTTAATCAAGTTTCTACAACATCTTTAGGTTTCTTTTATTTCATTAATCTCATTAATGAAGTCCCATTTTATTATGCTTCAAAAGCATCACATTTGAAACGAAATCTGCAATATAACATATATCTCATATATATAATATAAACATTCGTCTCAGGCAGTAATATGATCTCATCACAGAACATTGCAGCAGAAGAACATATATGAAATATTGGATATACTAGGACGTCCGTGTTTTCAATACAAGCCTGTATAAAACACGGATTCCACGGTCGTGATGAATAGCCAAACCCACATCCCTAGACCTCTACGAGAGCGGCAAGCAACACTGCCAATTCTAGGGTTAGGAGACCCGGTCTCGACTCCTCGAGATGGTCTCCCACTGGACCCTAGAACCCGGTTACTTGTGCTCCCCGCCTTAGGTCTACCTAATGCGGAAAAGTAAATAATATACAACGGTGACATCATCCTCAGCCCGGAAGTGCCCCAATAAAAGAATATTACATACAAATGAATTTTACATGAATGAAAAAGAAAAAACTCTCATCTCACATAAAACCCCCGGCTATTCAGAACACGACGATCCAATATAACATATCACAGCAATACATAATATCTCATATCATCAACGTAAGCAAGTATGCGTATCCCGATTGTCGTTGATGTATAGAAACGAAGCCGGCGATACACCACATACTACGCTTACGGTCACAGAAAAGAAAGTGTAAAACTACAACAGTTGGAATCCGCAACCTCCTTAGACATCGCATGCCTAACCAAATGAATTCCTTAGACATCGCATGCCTAACAATTATAAACCCCGCATTTTAGTATCATTATCGAAAACACTTTTCAATATCAAGTCGGGCAATTCAACAAGATTCCCGACATCCTGATCGAATGCTCGTCGCAAACTTTAGTAGACGGCCGCACCCTCGGATGCCGTCGACGAAGTGCACTAAGGCGGAACACCGCTGCCACGAGCACCCGAACGAATGCTTTCGGGGACGGGGTTCTCCTACAGTCACTTGGTCGGGGCTATGGGGCGTGGCTTTCTGTTAAGTTTACCCGGCGAGTATCCGCGTACGCTACGTGATTGCGACGGACTTTTGATCACATCAAAATTCCGTGGCAACCGATCATCTGAGTCTAAAGTGCTATGTTTATAACATTCAAATTAGTTATCTTATAACTACCTGTGGATTCCAAATATTATATCACATTCCAGATAAATAGATAATGTTAAACTTTCCGATCGAATAAACAAACACCCAAGTTTTCCACAATATATCTCAACACTTGAAATCAGTTTAAAAACATCCATCACATGTCACAGTACCAATGGTCCAGCCGTAGAAGGGTCAAGCCAACGCCTCACATGTGGTACGCCGTACTGCCCCAAACCCTAAAGTTCAAAAGGCAGTTCAAGACGGTTACATAATCGAGTTAAGGTTTGTTGTCTTCTAGAGGGTCCATCGCGTTACTTGCATGACTTAGAACGTTCTTAAACTCGAGAAAAAATCCAACTTTTGAAAAAAATTCCGACTGGGGAAAAGGTGAGTTATTGATATCCGGTCGAACTTTTTAACAGTTTCTAAAAATTATCCGGACAAAACTAAACAAAGTTAAATTAACTGATCGAATCAACGATTCCCCAATACAACCCTAGAAAACTCAACACTTGAGTGGAATTAAAAAATTCCCAAAACAAAAATAACAAGAAAGGACCTAAGAATAATTACATGAAATTCTATGGACTAAGTCACAATTTGGGCCGCGGAACCGCCGCCAAACCCTTGGTTTGGCCGCGGTTCCACGGTCAAATTTGCGAATTAGAGGGCCGTACTTCACAGTAATTCATAGTTTTTCCTGCTTATTTTTCTGAGCATTTTTAATTCATAAAAAACCACAGTTTTGAAAAATGTACAGAGAAGGGTAAACATCGGGGTTTCGGGTTTCGATCGGACTTTAAACTTCGCTCAGACTTCGCCTAAAGTTCTAGCTTGGCTCTGATACCACTGTAGGGTTGCTAGGCACGTGCACAAGGGTCTACGAGGCATCAACCATGCCCGATTAAAAATTTAGCCGTGCCGAACAACCCGAAGCCGGATCTTCAGACTAGGGTTTAGGAGAAAACGAACATGTTAAACGCTTTAACACTAAGTGAGAGGGATTACAACCTTTGTAGATCCGGTCCTTCACTTCTTAAGCTCCGTGTTGAGGTCCCTTCGCTGCGATCATCGAGTTCCGGACTCTCGAGAGGGTTCACGAAGAGAATGATGCAACCTTTGCTTCCGATCTTCGATACTAAGATGATCTACCTTAAAGTTACGTTAACACAAGCTAACACTCATAATATGAAGTGAACACCCTCATCTAAATGGCAAGGATAGATGAGGATGATGAATTAGGATTTTTTCTCTCATTTATAATCTTTTTCTCACTCATTTTCATCACAAAAGAAAGCTTTTTCAAAAAGAAGCTCAAGCAAGAAGAAGAATGAAGATGATAACCTTAATCCTTTTGTGATGAACAATGAATAATTGTAGTGGTTACAAATCTAACCAAGGGTCAAGCATGAAAGAGTTAACCCTTGTAGAGAGTTAACTAGAGTTAATGGTTTGGATTGGGTTAACATAATATCTCACAAAAATATCAAACAACCACAAAGTCAAACCTTCATGAAGCTTCATGGAAGCTTCATGAAGCTTCATGGAAGCTTCATGAAGCTTCATGGAAGCTTCATGAAGCTTCATGGAAGCTTCATGAAGCTTCATGGAAGCTTCATGCAAAAGCTAACCCTAATCCAAACCCTAACCAAGTTTAAACCCTAATCCAATGTTAAATTTGTAACCCTAACATGTTACAATATTATATATCACATATACAATATATTTTGTAACATTAGAAAATAATACAATTAACATATATCGCATATATATCAATGTATTATCCCGTGAGAAAATGAATCTTTTAGGGAGCTAATATTAGTTAATGTAATTTAATATATCACATATATATTATTATACATTAAATTATCGAATCAACACTTGATCCGACAATCCGGCTATATCACATATAACCGACTAATATGATGACCCGGTTATATCACATATACCCGGCCGATATCTCATATCGCGAGAATCCAATACGGTATCATATACCGCATTATCCTCGGTCCCGTACATATCACATATATGCTCCTACTCCGTTTTGCCTGAGCCAAGAAAGCTCTGTGTAGGACTCTAAAGAATCGTCAATAAGCCGGCAGTAGGTGATGATCATATCAAACACCCACAAGCTGTAAGCGGTCAGCTAAACGTAACAGCTACCCAGGTATTGAGCGCTCAGAAGATCAACAAGCAAGCCTGTACATTCTCCTGTGAATCCAAACAGTAACACTCCCGTACAGTCCGGTCTCGTCGTCTGATATGTCGCATATCTCGCCTAGGGGTGGTAAACGTCAGACCCCAGTAGCTCGATAAGTCGTGTCGATATGAGGTCTATAACAGTTTGAGAAACTACTGATAACACTTACCAGTAAATCTCAGCAACCCTGGCCAGGGATTTCCGGTGATAGCCAATAGAACACAGCGCAACATCAACTCCCTATACCGGGAGAGACGAATCCCCTCCCATCGCTCATTGCCTCCATGCGATTCGGGACTGTACCCAAAAGCCACCTTTTTGCACGCCATCTTGGACGTGGTATGATGGAAATCAAAGCACAATGGGAATCACACAAGACTCTATGATGATCTCGGGTCAACATACTACTCTGTACCAGTGTCACCGGAGAACTGCCATCTGACGTAAGGTATAATACCATCGGGGAGTTCTCGGCGAGACCGTCCAGTGTACCCAGTCTCCACTGAGCACCCGTACACCATCCTTGATGTCAAACACCGATGGATATGGGATCATCCATCGCCCATCATATGGTTCAAGATGCATATACGCTAGTCTACTCTGGTGTATCGATGCCCTGTCTCGATACACCCTCGACTAGGAACAATTATAGGATGTACTCGTCGACTACCGTGGCCCTACTAGTATGATCTCATCATAGTCCCAGCAGTCGAGTACATATCCTAAGGGCTTTATCAACATGTAATATAGAGACAAGTAGAGTACATGTTAAGATAAAGTACTACCAGATAGCATACTATCATGTCGAGCAAGAAAGTCCTCTCTATATATGTCCAAGCATCCATTACAATATACATCAAATGTACAGTAATGGCCTCTAGGGCATACATATAACTAACATTTTCTTCGTCTTGTCCCGAGGAAAACAGTATGCTCGACCCATTTTTCTCATGAGGGATAGATCGGAACCGCTTGGTTCCCTCTTGCGTGGCCTTTTAGCCCCGCTTCGTTTCTGTTGAGCGTCTTTTTCGCGTTTCGACTTGTTTCTGCCCCTGCGTCGGTCCCTTCTTTATAACAGGTTGACAAGGAGCGGCATTTTCATCTTTCACGGCCTGTTGGAGAAGACGTTGCGTTTTGGCTTTCTCATAGATGACCATTTCGCGGTTATGATCGTCCCGGACTTTTTGACCCGCTTCCTTTATAAGCTTGTCCATTTGTTCTTCGAACGACGGACTAGGTTCTTTTGCATCTAAAACTTTCATTGGCTCAGGGTTAGCGTCCTCCCATTGAGCATCCGCTTCTTCATCGAAGTCATACATGACATAGCAGCTGTTTAGTAGCTCTCGTTTCTTTGACCGGGTGTATCTAAGTCCTTTTGTCTCCATTCTCCCATTAGGCAGTTTGCATTGAGTCCCGGGAACGTTCCAGACTTTGTCATAGAACATGGGTTTTCGAACGGTCTGCTTGAAGGATATCCCGTGGCGTTTCAGCAGCTTTTTCAAACCTTCCGTATAATATCTGGGAAGACGGATGGGTTGAAGCCTTTCGAGCGTAGGATCCGCGCCATGCCAGATTTCTTTCTCCACTTTGGTTTCTTCAGAGCGGTAGAACAGAATCGCTTTTTCGCTTTCTCGCCTGGGAGGGATATAGAACATTCGCAGCTCTTCTACATTGTAAATAACAAGTGCATCCAGTTCTTTACGGTGTTTAAGCAGCACCATGGCGACCTGTAGACTTTGTTCTTCACCAGTGAACGTTCGCATTGAAGGTCGAGCAGAGAATACAGCATGGATCTCATCTTCCGAGTCGCTACCAAAGATCAACGTAGGAGCGGACAGTCCTTGCTTATTGTGTTGGGGCGGACCCGAATACACTATCTCTTCTTCCTCCTCGGTATCACTCCCGAAAACAGGGATGGTGGCGTTAGCTTTGTTGTCCGTCTTGTGACACCTTTCCATGTCTTCGAAATTCGGTAAGAAGTATTTGGCATCTTCTTATTTGCGGACTTCGTTCACGGAAAATGGATTCAGTTCTCCCGCCACGGTATATTCGAGACCATCCTTAGTGTATTTCATACACTGATGTTGTGTAGAAGGGATGACGTTGTACTCGTGTAACCACGGTCGGCCGAGCAAAGCGTTGTAGCATGTCTTGGCGTCTATGACGTGGAACTTAATGTCCATGACGAGTAGCCCAAAGCGTAGAGTCAGTATCACAAACCCAAGAGTTCTTGATGACTGGGAGTCAAACCCGGAGATGGTGATCTTGTCTCGAGCAAGGTGCTGGATGCTCATGCAGATTTCTTTTAACACCCGCATATTGAGGAGATTAACGGAGGATCCATTGTCGATCAGGATTTTGCCTATTTT
Source organism: Agapanthus africanus (assembly GCA_030015575.1). Classification (NCBI taxonomy): domain Eukaryota; kingdom Viridiplantae; phylum Streptophyta; class Magnoliopsida; order Asparagales; family Amaryllidaceae; genus Agapanthus; species Agapanthus africanus. The sequence goes on from CM057339.1 coordinate 563,523,576, forward strand.
TATATCGTGACAGTATCCTGAGATATAAAGGGGGTGATTGTGTTTGCACGTCCCAAGGAGAAGGTCTTCATCACCAAAAGCGACATCGGCCGTGTGCACTTCCTCCAATTCATCCTTCATCTTTTCTTCTTCCAGGAAAGCTTGGAATTGTTCTGGATCTTGTAGTGCCTTGATTAACGAATCTCTCGCCTCCTATGATGGCAAAAGGGCGTCAAGAATGCTGAGCTGTGAGGGTAGTTTCCTCAAATGCGCTAAGACATTGTAATCCACCTTATTTCTCTTCGGCGGCTCCTTGGCACTTAGCTCCTCCACCACCTGGTCATCTAAGACGATATCTTCAGAGACCTTTTCTTTCCCTTTATCTTTTCTGTTTGAGGGACCGAGATTCTTCTCGGGGAGCATGCGATTACGTAGCCGGATATTTTCGCAGACCTTCGGCTCTTCTTCTTTTCCCAAAGTGGATTCTTTAAAGAGAGGGCCAAGCTCCAGCTCTTCATCAGAATCGCTCCCGAATGTAAGCACTTGTGACCCGCCGGTGTTAACTATGCGACAATCGCCGGTAGTTCTTTTAAGCCCTTCGGTCGTATTTCTTTGCACCCGACGAGTTTTGCGCTTTTCCGGCTTAAAGCGTTGTCGATGAGCAACGTATCCTTGCCACCATCTATCGAAAGATTTGCACTCTTGAGTGGGGTGCGAAACCTTCTGATGATATAAGCAATAGGAGGGGTGCATTTCTATTTCACCAGTAATTTTTCCTTCGGAGGATGGTAGCTTCATGCCCATTGATATGACCTTAGCAAACATTTTCCTCATCTTGAATTGGCTTTTGTCGGTAGTGGAGGTATTTTGCTCCAGCGGGATCGTCTCAGCTCTTTCATCCAGTCGCTGGCGCTTGGCCCTTTCAAATATGACCGCCTCGCGTTCTCGATCAGCTTTACTTTTCAATCGAGCTTCATTAAGGAATGCGTCAATTACTTCATCTGATGGCCCCAGAATTTTTGATTCAGGGTCTGCCCCCAGCTTTTCAGTGCAAGGAGTCTCTTCATCGTCCATGAACGAATGGGAAATCACATGACAGCTCGCCACGCATTCTTCAGATTCATCAGATGAACTTTCTCCCTCATCTTCCTCTTGAAAGACATGATCGAGGAACTCTTGGAATGTAATGGGAGTCCGTGCCTTCTGGTTGTATTCTTCCAGTGCGTCAATTTATTTTTGCAAGTCCGTGCGCTTGTCGCCAAGCTTCACGGGCTTCTTTGATTTCTTTTTCTTCTTCTTCGAAGATTTTGACGGCTGGTTGCGAGTGCTTGAGCCACCACCATCGGTCTTTGGAGTTGGACGTAGTTTCAACATCCCTTCAATGACATGCGGTTTCAACGGGTTCTTCCACTTGATCACTGGGCACATCTGAAGATCGTTCAGCATTCTCTTTGTCTTAGCTGATAGTACAACCTCCCAAGGAGCTTCTTCAACGACATAGCATGTTGCCCCCGGCGTATTCGTCCCCTTAGAGGTGTGGGGCTGCGGGGGATTCACCTTCCATTTGTCAGATAACGCGAATTTTCCCTGTCGGTATTGGTTTTCAAGCCAATTTTTGAAAACGTAGCAATCTTCGATCGGATGGCCCAGTACTCGATGATAAGGACAGTAGTTGGGCTTATTGACATCACTTGGTTGCAACGGACGTTTTGGATCCGGCAGATTTATGAGTCAGTTGCGCAGCGCCAGCTCGAATAACCTTCTCGTTTTATCGCGGGGAAAAGAGTAAGAACGTCCTAGCCTCTCCTCAAGGGCTACGTACGGACGTATATTATTTTGACAAACAACCGGCTTCGAGTCGCTCGGTTGTTGTTGAGCATTAGCGACGACGATCGCTTTTCCCTTTCCTTTGTCATTTCGGGAGTCCGGCTTTGGTAGAGGGGGTTTATGGCCCATCTGATCCATTTGCGCTAGCTTGTCAATCAAGGCCTGGAAGGTAGTTGGCTTGAAAAACATCATAAATTGTGAGATGGTTGCTTGTGGATCAAGGGTTCCCACAAACATGCCTACCGCAGGAGCCTCTTTGATGCGTTGCTCGCATTTTGACCATAAGTTCCGCCACCGTATAGCATATTGGACCCATGTCTCGCCTGGTTTTACCCTGGCGTTAATCAGTGCCGTCATCGGGGTGCGTTCACTGGCGCTTGCAAAACGCTGAGTAAACAACAGCTCCATCTCCGCGAAGGTTTTGATAGAGTCGTTCGGGAGCTCAGAGTACTACTCGAACACTGTATCTGATAAGCTTCCAAAGAACTGGCGAAGCAACAACTTGTCATCACCGCTAGTGTTTCCACAGAGTGCCCTGAACTGGGCAACATGCTGGTGAGGATTGCCCGTCCCCTTGTAGACATGGAACTTGGGAATTGTGTAACCCAACGGGTACTTGATTTGGTCGTACCAACTTGGATATGGCCGCTCCGTTTTTACGACCTGGCCGGCTGCTTCGGTCGCATGATGAACCCATATTTGTTGGGCTATGTACTCGTCCAAATCAGCTTTGGAGATTGTATCCTCCTTAGCCGTCGACAGAGCTGGCAGAGGATTTGATGTCTCTCCCCTATCGTCTCCAAGGACGATCGGGGGCTCTTCGGCCGGAGGATCTTGTTGTATCATCATCCCTACCATGTCTTGGAAGAGGAGGCCTATACGTTGTATGTTGGCTGCTTGTTCAGCAGCCTCTTTGTCCTTCTTCTCCAATATTCGACGAAGGAATTCGGCGTCGGTTTCTTCCTCCTGGAGTTCATCCGAGGACGTTTCGGGGTTTTCTTTTGGCCCAGTAAGTGCGGCCATAGCGTTCATCATCTCTTGGAGCTTCTGTTGCTGCTCCTGCGCCTTGGTCACTGATCGCGTAAGCGGTCGATGACCCGTAGATATGCGACTGTCCTCTTTACCAGACGCCACATAGACGGTATGAACTACAATGCCCCCTGACTTAGGGCGTTTGGGTTCACCACCTCTGATATTTGCCGCCGGCACGGGGGTTTCTCCTGCCTCCTTCTTTTGTGGGCCGTTGAAGTTGAAGGGGGCGTTGCAGCGGGCACCCTAGCTATCGTTGTCCCCTGCTGTTTAATAGGACCGTCTTTTTCTTTTTGCACCTTCGTCTTCTTTTGTTGACGTGAGTGATCTGGGTCGATCACGGAGTCTTGAACCCTTCGCCAAACCTTGTATATTTTTTAGGACAGCCATTGAGGGGGCTGTTCTTGCTTTGTTTCCGGAACTCTCTCTACGGGCGGAGGAGATCTTTTCAGTGTAGCGGTTGGAGAATTCTTACGTACCTTCCTCGGCAGTTCAAAGCTGTTCCCAGTTGGAACAGCAGCGTTGACTTCTACCACTGGAGCCGGTGGAGTTAGTCCTGAGGGGGAGTTGCCCCTGCCTTCCTCACTCGTTGCCAATGGCGACGTCGAGCATGACGAGCCATTGGGACTGGCTCGGAGAATGAGACATCTTCTTTTTGCCCCCTGTCTGAATGAGGCGCCGCTGGTGTTAACCTCTTAAAGACTGAGGTTGTCTTTTGAGGGGTGATATTCAACATGTCGAAGACAGATCCTCGAGCAGGGGCAGGAGCAGGAATCGTCAGTCTTGAAAAGACTGACTCTTTGACAGGGTAAGCCGCCTTGACGACTTCTAGAGCAGCAGTTATTGCCTTCCTTGGGACAGCCAATTTAGAGTTCTGATCCAGCCTGGCGAAAACAGAGGCTGTTGGTTTGGTAGTGGGCGACCCGTTGACAGGGGCCGTCGTAGCAGTGAGCCGGTCGAAGACCGACTTCTTGTTCACTTCTAGTGCAGGTATTGGCATAGAGAAGCTTATAGGTGGGATCATGGTCCCGAAAAACAGGCCGGTGGTGGCCTGGGTCACCTGGTCTACCGGCAGAGCGAGGAAGGAAGCCGCTTGGGGCCCATACGCTACACCTCCGGGGGAGGTGGAGCGTCCGTTGCAGTGGCACTTCGAGCAGTTGGTGCAGTTAGAGGCCATTGATGCTTGAGTTCTGCGCCAGGCAAAAGACCAAATCTTAGTAACTTGAAATCCAAAGGCAACCATTTAACAAACCGCGATTGGTTCGCGAGGACGACACATGAAGTGTGGAGTGGAAAGAGGAAAAGGTCCCACCGGGCATGCCAGAATCTGTTCCCCTCCGAATACAGAGACGCACAAGACTGCGGGGTCCTGACGCTGAGATTCGGGGCAGATGCTATTTGGTTTTATCCATCCATCTTTTCGAAGATGCCAAGTTGACTTATGGCACCGTGTGTCAGAGGTTTAGACGGATGCGACCGATGTAGCAGACTTCGTCAGATTCCCCCTCGCTTGAGGGGTTTTTTATTGTGGGGACGCTCTTCCCTGCAGGCGCAAGCCCCTGCAGTTAATTATGCTACCGCATCGCGGTAACAACTTTCTCCTTCTCCAGAATTTCACTTCGAGTCGTATGTGTTTGTTTTGTTTATGGTTTCCCGTGGATTGTATACGGAGACTGAGTAATGTCGTCGCCCGTAGGACGTGGATTTGTCCAAATTCGTATTTACTTAGATTTGGGTTTGGTGTTTTGGTTTAAGGATACGTTAGCCGTATTTAGGCTAAGATCGACTTAAACGTTTTTTAAGGATACGTTAGTCTGATTTGAGACTAAGATCAATTTAACGGGATCGTTTGGATCCGACAAAAGAGCATTTGGGGGCTCTATTGTTCCAGTTTAGGGACGTGGTGGTCCATGTTCCAGTTTAGGGACGTGGTGGTCTATGTTCCAGTTTAGAGATGTGGTGGTCCATGTTCCAGTTTAAGGACGTGGTGGTCCATCGCCAGTTTAGGGACGTGGCGGTCCGTGTTCCAGTTTAGGGACGTGGTGGTCCATCGCCAGTTTAGGGACGTGGTCGTCCATGTTCCAGTTTAGGGACGTGGTGGTCCAACATTAGTTTAAGGACGTTTCGGTCCATATTCCAGTTTAGGGACGTGATGGTCCATTATTAGTTTAAGGATGTTTCGGTCCAACATTAGTTTAAGGACGTTTCGGTCCGACATTCCCATTTTGGGGTAAATATTAGTTTAAGGACGTTTCGGTCCAATATTAGTTTAAGGACGTTTCGGTCCATATTGATGTTTGTGGTCGTCGGGACCCGTCACCTCTCTGACGATGTTGAATGATTACAACGACATGTGTCAGAGGAGTTCGGAGATGTACCCTCGAAGCGGATATAAATTGATTTAAGAGAGCAATCTTGCTCAGTCAATTTAATTTGAGGACTTACGACCAAAATTGGGCTAAATCCAGTTGAAAATGTTCAACATTTTATTTGTTTTTTCATTGCATTTCTTTTTATTTTTATTTGGGCTCTGCCTAGAAAGGATGCAGAGCATCAATTTGTTTTGGGCTTTGCCCATTTATAAATGATGCAGAGCCTCAATTTTGTTTGGGCTCTGCCCCTTTTAAAATGCATAGCATTTTTATTATTTCATTTGGGCTCTGCCCATTTATAAATGATGCAGAACATCAATTTAATTAGGCCTGCTTGGTCTTTTTGATTTGGGCCTGGCCCTTTTAGGAAATGCATTCCATTTATCAGACGCTTTGCGCCAATCAGATAGCGCAAGCGCTCGTAGTGTTGGCACGTGTCGCACAAGCGCGGTGCGCTGCGCCTGCGCTGCTGACACGTGGCGCGCTCTGATTGCTTGCGCCAATCCAGGAGCGCAACAGCGCAGTTTGCAAGTGCAAGGCTCTATGATTTGAGAATCTTTTAGATTCAAGAACCAATGGTTCATAAAAGAAGTGCAAAGCACTATTCATTTTCTTGATCTAATTTAGATCAAAGAAAAATAAGTTTTTCTTTTCTTATTTCAGGAACCAAAGGTTCATAAAAAAGTGCAAAGCACTGTTCTTTATTTTGTTTTTCTTGTTTTTAAAAAACTAGTGGTTCATAAGAAGTGCAAAGCACTGTTTATTATGTGAAGATCATTGATCGTGTTCTTAGATCAATGATTTATTAGAAGAAATTTCTTCTATTTCATGAAGGTTCTTTACCTTTTTCTTGAAACTTTTTCAGAGTTCTCTCTGTTTGAAGCTCTTGATTTTTCAAGAAAATGTTGATCCCTTTGAATTGAGGTCTAGGGTCCTTTTTATAGTGCCCATAAATTAGTTAAATTTGTTAAAGAGATCTTTCTCCGAGTGATTTGGGGAATTTTCTCCACCGTTGGATCTTTGATCCAAGGACTTCTGTTTTACAGAAGAAAATCTTCTTGTTTTAACAAGAACAGAAAAGATTTCTTTAAAATCTCAATTCTGTTTTACGCAAACGCCTCAGCGCGTGACACGTGTCGCGCAGCGCAGCGCTTGCGCAGCTGTGCTTGCGCACCTGCGCAGACACATGTTGTGCAGCGCAGCGCTTGCGCAGCTGTGCTTGTGCAGTTGTGCTTGCGCAACTGCGCAGACACCTGTCGCGCAACGAAGCGCTTGCGCAGCTGTGCTTGCGCAACTGCGCAGACACGTATCACGCAGCGCAGCGCTTGCACAGTTGTGCTTGCGCAACTACGCAGACACGTGTCACACAGCGCAGCGTTTGCGCAACTGAAACGTTGCTTCCTTTATTTTTTTTGTTTTAAAAGAGCCTTGCTCTGATTGGACGCACTGCCTTAGGCGCTGTGCTGACGCATCAACTTCTGACACGTGGCGCGTTGCGCGCAGCGCACGGGATTTTGAACCGTTGCTTCAGAAAATTTGAATTTTTGAAATTCAAACAGAGCCTTGCTCTGATTGGGGGAAACAGAGATATTGGGCGGGTATATATGATATAGCCGGGTCATCGGATCAAGTGTTGATTCGATGAATTGGTACTTGTTATATTAGTCGGTTATATGTAATATAGACGGGTTATCGGATCAAGTGTTGATTCGATAATTTATTGTATAATTATATATGTGATATATTACGTTACGTTAACTAATATAAGCTCTCTTTATTGATTCATTTTCTCATGGGGTAATACATTGATATATATGCGATATATGTTAATTGTATTATTTTCTCTTGTTACAAAATATATTGTATATGTGATATATAATATTGTAACATGTTAGGGTTACAAATTTAACAATGGTTTAGGGTTTAAACTTGGTTAGGGTTTGGATTAGGGTTAGCTTTTGCATGAAGCTTCCATGAAGCTTCATGAAGCTTTGACTTTGTCTTTGGCTTGATATTTTGTGAAGATATTATGTTAACCCAATCCAAACCATTAACTCAAGTTAATTATCTACAAGGGTTAACTCCTTCATGCTTAACCCATGGTTAAATTTGTAACCACTATAATAATTCATTGTTCATCACAAAAGGAATTATCCATTCATATTATTCTTCTTCTTCATCCTTAAGCTTTGAGAAAGCTTTCTAGGTTTTCATTTTGTGGTGAATAATAGTGAGAATTTGAAAACAAAATAGAGCAATATTCCTACTCCATCATCCTCATCTAATCTAGCCAATTAGATTAGGATGTTCACCTCATTAGAGAGAGAGCTTGAGTTATAGAAACTTCGAGGTAGATCGTCGGAGAAAAGAAAGACTACAAGCTAGCATGGATCGTTCGAGTTGTGGAGCCTCTCTTGAGTCTGGAAGATCGTGGATCGCGGCGAAGGGACTTCTACTCGGAGCTTATGAAGCGAAGGAGCGGACTACAAAGGTTGTAATCCCTCACACTCAGTAGTAAAGATGCTTACTTGCATGTTAAACCCTAATAATCTAGCAAAGATTCCGGCTTTGGGTTGTTCGGCACGTCTAATTTTTTATTCGGGCATGGTTGATGCCTTGTAGAGCCTTGTAAGAGTGTCTAGGAACCCTACAACTCTTAGGCAGCCCCTCTCCCATTTCCCACTTCAAGAAATTTATAGAAAAGAAAGAAGAAAAAAGAAGTATAGGTGTTGACTTGAGGTATAGGATTTTGTTGACTTGGGGAAATTTATCATACAAACACAACACACTCACTCTCTCTCTCCCCATTTCAACCGACCCCATTTCCAGCAGCCCCTCCCCATGTTTCTCCCCTTTCTTTTCACCACAAAAAAATCCACAAAATTCCATTAAAAATCAGCACAAAACCTCACAAACTCCTAATTAAACCTTACCCATTATTCTTTGTTCAAATCTAGCTTGGATCAAGGAGCAAGTTAGCATTTTGGAGGCCTAGATTTTTGAAAGTTAGATCTACAAAATTGTGAGGTATAAAATCCTAACCCTAAGGTTTAATTGTTGTTTAATTACTTTAATTTAGCTTATTAGGTGTTTAAATATGGTTTTAATTGATAGTTAGAAACCTAAAGAGAAGGAGTTGAATTAAGTTAGGGCTTTTCACATCATTACTAGGTTAGTTTAGTATAGTTTGCTATTTAGTGGGGTTTCAAACCTAATCTAGTTGCTAAATTGCTAATTGTTACATTTAATTTGTCCTAATCAAATAATTTTGCAAACTAAGTTTATAATTAGAGTGTAAATAGGTGAAATTAAAATATAGTTAGTAATTGTGTGGCTTAATTAAATTATTAAGTGATTATTGTGGCCACTAGTTTTGTTAAAATATTTATTTTTGAACTAAAATGGTAAATTGATGCTTACTAGGTTTTTGGAATAAATCGATTTTAATTAAGTTTAAGGTTTTGTTGATATACAATCTATTTCATATAAAATTTAGTGTGTTGTGAACACGTGATTGGTACGATTGGGGTTTTGGTTTGGTAGTTACCACGTATAGCTACCCTAGTTGTGGTCTGTGGCGTTGTCGCGAGAGCGTTTTATGCACCAAGTGCATGCACGTTTAGTTTGTGCGTGTGGTTGAATTGCATTATTTGTGTCCGCGACTATTTTTATATTTATCCTCTTATTTACTTGTGTGCGATTCTAGGATCCGGTGCAGAGGCGTCGGACATGGCGCGGAAAGACAAGGCTGAGATTTTATCAGACTAGCCGAGGCGTCCCGGTGAGTAGATGTACACATCTAAGGGGGAATCGTTTGGATGGCATAAGGCGCCCGATAGTTAGAATTTCTATTAGTACTTGCATTTATATGCGTAGTTCCTAGTTATTCATCTTGTTGCATCGCATCATCTTTTTTATATATATGTGATATCATCTTATAGGACACTTGCACCATTACCATTGGTTTATGCTGCACGGGCGCTATTCATGCGAACACACGCCTTCGGTAATTGCTATGTCACAAACACTATAGAACTTGTTTAAAATTGGTAACTGTGCATTTGCATCACATATGATCCGTAGATTTATACTTGTATATTCATTTCATTAAATGGATACGTAGAATTGTTAGTCATTTATACATATTTCATTGCATCATGATTCATGCATAACTTCTGGCCGTACTTCACATGGTATATATTACCGTATCTGTAACATTTCAAAAAGATAAAATATTAAATTTTGGGAATTTTTATAATTTAATATTATTTTATTGAATATTTTAATATTTTGGTATTATTAAATGCAAATAAATAGGAAAAATTTGAGAAAAATTATGGAAAATTCTAAAATAGGGTAAATTAGAGAATTATGATATTTTAAAGTTTTTGTGATTAGTTTGACACTAATTTAGTGCTAATCGCGATTAAAAATCGCTAATCGGATCTTTTGGCTTTTTGTGCAAAACTTGCACATATCACTTTTTTTCTACACTTGTGCATTTTTCTTGCCATGGTTTTTCATTTGGGTTTACTATTTATGTGAGAAGGATTTTGAGAGAAAAGAAAAGGAAAAGAAAACAGAAAAGAATATAGAATGAGGGTAGGTGAGAGAGAGGGGTATGGGCTCATTTGACTTAACCAATTAGCCATTTCTCCTCCATCTTTTTCCCCTCATTTCTCTCTCCCTCTTCCATGCTTGCTGCTGCTGCCTCTCCTTCATCTCCCTCCCCTCTTCAACTCCTCACTTCACCTCTAAAACAACCCCAAAACCACACACTCATTTCTTTAAATGTGTGCACAAGCCCGAGACCAACAAGATGGACCAAGAAAGCATGGAGTTTGGCCACTAGGGGCAACTCAAGAAAATTCTTGAGTTGCCAATTGAGGTAATTTCTGAAACATTAGCTTAATTCTAGCATTCCCTATACCCCAATGTTGTTATAGAATCGATATTGTGTGATATTATGGACTTGATGAAAACCTAGTTAGGGTTGTGATGAATTGGTGTTGTATTATGAAATTGAGCTCAGTTAAGGTTATACCAACACCTTAGTGTATGAATTGGAACCCAAAACCTGAAGCTTAAAACAGAATACGGATTTTAGAAACCGATATCGGGGAAATTATGAAATCTGTGTAGTGTTTATTGAATCTGCTTTTACCCCGAGACTCCTAAAATAATATTGAGTGGACAGTGAGATGTGCAGGCACCAGAGAACCACCACACCAAACCCTAGCTCCCCACTCCACTTTGAGGCCGCCAATTATCCCATTCTGGCCGCAATTTGCGGCCAGAGAAGGAGGGATCTGCCTCGAACTTCTTGCATAGCCCCATTTCCTCTAATATTGACCCTGGGTACTTCTAGTTTTGACTGATTCCATCTAGGGTGAAATCTGGGACATATTTCCTAAGTTGCTGTTTTGGATTCGTGTTTCCGTATTCCGTATTTTTAAGTCTGAAATTGTGGATTGTGTTTTGCCTCGACTATTTGGCGTTTATACGACGATATAGAGGATTTATTGATGGTTTTGAAGGCGTGCCATAGGTTCTCACCTATAGGCCCCCTTATCGTATCGTTTGGGTTTCGTGTGCCGTTTTAGCTTTGATTTGGTTTTAATGCGCATATACGATATTTTGATATGTAGGTACCCATGAAGACTTCGGGACGACAAGCAAATGCGGGGTGACGTCCGCAAATGATGATGCAAGGTGAGTAGATTATATCTACAGGGGGAAGTCGGGTGGATGGCGTATAGCACCCCCGCAGTCCGTAGATAATATACTATGTAGTTTATTTATGTGATAGTTGTAGTGTGTTATGGTTAGTTAGAGATAGAAATGACTAGCGTAGTTCCTAGTTGCGAGCTCTAGGATAGAGGTACACCAGCACGCACAACCTTGCATATTCATTATACTTGCACTGTGTTTGATGATGTGGGATGACTTTGGAGATGAGTCGATGATGTGGGCATTGTGCCGCGAGATCGGTGATTTGATATGATTCATATTTGGGATATAACTTGTGATTCTTGCGGGCTTGGGATGTGTGTTTACCCCCGCATGCATACTTTATTGATGGTATCGATTTGTACTAGAGATAGAGTAGTACCCCAGATTATATGATCTGATGATAGTGATACCTGTTATGTGATGAGATAGTGAGATGTTGACCCGTACCCAGCTATTGGAATGCCGTACGATGATTTACCGTACGAGCCGATATTGATGATAGATCCGCACTCATAACTCGAGGATGTCCTACGATATATTATCGAGGCGGGATCACCGACTAGTAAATCTATATTTATCGACTCAGATTTTGGTGGTTTCCATACCTACCCCTCCTGATTGACCTGATACTTAGATCTGTAGTTTGCATAGTAGATTCCTCACTGTGGTGTTGACTTTTGATTTCCGCATTTTCATGCTATTCGCATCGCTTGCATATGTTTATTGCTACTGTTATCATGCTGTTAGGACACCAGCACCATTATCGATGATGCGTATGTTCCACATACACTGTTTGCCGGCTCACACACTTCATCATCGATAATTGCCATGCCACAACACTGTAGTACTGTTGCATGATTTCTGATATGATTACCTTTCTTTACATGTCGCATACATCATGGATTGATTGCATAGCACATCGCATTGGATTTACTTCTTGATGTTGGATTTTCATGTGATTTCTGGTTTGAGGACCGTAGGATTATTTGAGAAAGGATGCTCTATTTTGAAAAACCCGGTACCTCGTGATATGATATTTTGGTGCGTCCACCACGCGTTTTCTCGGTGCTGAGACGTGTGCTTGAAACCCGATTCGAGGAGTGGATGATCCGTTTGCGGGTTCGTGGTGGGCCCGGTATGGTTCCCCTCGGCAAGATGATCGATGGGTTTTGCCGATTGAGCCTGGAGGCGGGCGAGTACCTACCGGTGACTGTATTTGAGCTCGGCGGATATCTGGAGGATACCGACCGGAGTTGAGAGATGGACGTACTGCCGGGGCCGAGGGCCGATTCCAAAGACATAGCCCGCGGGCCGATCCGGACTGACGGAGCCCGATGGATGAGGATTTACGTGTCGATGCTAGGCACGGGTTTCATGATGTTTTTCCATGATTTTGTTTATATCCTCATATTGCATACATGATGCTTATTGTCATTGGGTGACGGGTGGACGGGTTCCACATATATACAGACATGGATCATATACAGACTGGATTTACACCGATCAAACTTCATTTGTATATATAACAGGGTATGAGGGCGCTGTTATATATACCTTTACACCAATATTAGTGGTATGGGACGCTAATATATGTGTATTGATATCCTTGATACTTCATCATATTTACTTCATGCAGACATACCTTATACTGATGACATGTTATTACCTGAGTACCTGGCACTACATACATATTTAGATGTTACCTTGCCACCTTATCATACTTCAGATGTACTCTTGTGGTTATATTACTGATTGTTGACCTAGGTTTATGTCTTGCATTCGGTTTCTGCTTGTAGATATTTCTATTCACGAGTTGGAAACTCACCCCCGTTGTGCCACAGTTCTTGCAGGTTCTGCCGTACAGGTCCCTTTGCGGCATTTCTGCACATTGCTTCCTTGAGAGTGAATTGCATTTGGTAGGTGGTTTCTTTCGCATCAAGAACCACCATTGTATTTATTTTATTCATTGTATCTAGAATTTCCATCAACCAAAACTTGTATATTGTTTCAGACCTAGACTTTAGTGATGTATTATTTGGCCTTAGAGTCGCGCTTAGTAGTATTGCGGATTTCATGCTTACTGTGTTTCTTTTGGATTTGATTCTCGCCTTTCGGCGTTGTATATTATTGTTGCATGTGTGGTTGTGACCGTCAATTGACGAAGAGCTTGCTCCCGCTTGGGGATGCCTTTATCATTGCATATATTGTTATCCTTGTTGTACCCCATTCGGGGCCAGTTTTACAAAAGAAACTCTGCCGAAATTTTTAGAAAAGACTTTACTGTTTTAAATGCATATTCGGCTTAGTTATTTAAAAACCTTGATTTCAAACATGTATTTCTTCACCTCTTTAAACCAGTTTCCTTACTTATTCTTAAAAATGGTTTTAGATTTCTGGGCTTTTGGCTTACTTGGATCAGATGTGGTCCTATAGACTTCATATGGTTCAAGGGCCAGTCACGTGCTCTTTCGGGTCGTGACAAAGTTGGTATCAGAGCGTTAGGTTGACCTTGGTTCGAGTCTAAGTTTGACTATGTGGAGCCTAGGGCGTTTATATATATATGGAACTTAGGCTTGACCTTACGGAACTTAGACTTGGTCGAGGGGGTATTAGACCCGAACTTTCGTCGCGTAGGATGACCCTTGGTTGATGGAATAGGTGACTAACGTAGAGTGACGTACCGTTGGTATGTTCCGCGGAATACTTACGACACGCCACTCCGCTTAAGGAACCTTAGGATGTATATATTTTCGAGATCAGTGATTCTCTTCATATCCATGATTATACATCCATTTGAGATCCTCAATTCTATTAGTTTCATGATCATACCTCCATTGATGCTGTTCCTTCCTATGATCATGTATCCACTCTGGATCTGTTGTTCTCTTTCTTGCCATTGATCTGCTCTCTTCGATACTCGATTGAGATTCATGTCGCCATGTTTGAGCGCAGTTTGGGCTGCTGCTAGGGTTACGGCCGGTGTGAGCTCGTCTGGTACGAGGGCCGGCCATTGTGTTTTCTGGTGACATGGGAACGTCTCGAGTTAGTATTGGTGATTGTGACCTCTAGTAGAGGCGAGTGCTTGCTTTTGCATCGGATGATCGGGCCGTTGTTAGAGCTGCCAGTTGAGCGAGGACTGTTGATGTACAGCATACCTCAGAGATTATGATGTCGCCTACCGTGCAGACAGATGGACCAGCTGTTGCTGAGATTGACAGGATGTCGCTTCCGAAGCTTACGAGCTGAGATTGTTGGAGCTTCCAGGCAGATATGAGACAGATGATAGCTAGTCTACCCGATTGGAGAGACGAAGGTGATTCGTCCGATTTATGCGCCGGAGCGGGCCCAGTTGAGTTGAAGATTTCTAGTGTGGAGAGTCTTACTCAGATCTAGAGCAGACCGATTCAGAGATGACCGCCAATGTGTCACCTTTCCTGGAGGATTGAGGCACTGTTCGGCGTACAGGCAATGAGCCAGTTGCTGCTGCAAATGACGAGATGTCACCCAGATGGTTGGAGCTACTGCAACACGAGCATATACTTAGAGAGATGATAGCGAGTCGCTAGTCACCTGAGGATGAACGACTAAGACATTGGGTTCGTTCGTTTACCGATGCGAGGTCATCAGATAGATTGTTTCCAGCTAGAGACGACTTCACGCAGGTTCGTTGAGAGTCGATAGAGACGATCGAATGTCAGGAGCCCATTTTCCAAGTTTAAAGTATACAGAAGGACATGCAGGTGATTCTATGGACCCTCTAGAAGAATGAAACCCTAACTCGACTTAATGACCGTGTGAAAGCCTTTGAACCTTAGGGTTTGCGGCAGTTCCGCGGCGCCATTAGTGAGGCTTGGGTTTGCCCTTCTACGGCTGGACCACCGACGCTGTGGCATGTACTCGATACTATTAAACTGTACCCATGATGTTGATCTCTTAGGGGATTATGAAGTTCTGACGAGTCGATCGGATGATTCGACATCATTCGGATATCGTGTGATGGGATGCATTGCTTGGGAGACTCCAGATACGAGGATAGCCGTTGGAGCACAGTCCATGCAGCCATGATGAGACGAGTCCGAATCAGTTGACATGGAAGCCAAGTGAAGAAAAGAGTTCGCAAGATATTTCGACGAGATGACGTCCCACTCCGCTGACATCAGAGACGTGATACGTATCCAGAGGCGTGGTATATGGATATATCTTCCAGAAAGAAGCGCGATAAGTATGCAGCCGTTCCGGAATAAGAATTTGCTTCAGCAATGGATGATGACTTCCGGGCAATCCTGCAGGAAAGAGATTTGAGAGAGATATCTCGATAGGACCTTTCTGGAATGCGATACGAGAAGACCTAGACCCAGGAGTGGTCATATTGCGCGCACCCAGCAGGCCAGAGTTGGCATTGTCGACGAGGTAGTTGACCAGATTCGGATAAAGGAACTTACCCAGATGCGTTGCGAATTGATCAAGGACGGACGAGTTTTGAGTATTCCTCCGATGGTTAGGACGTGTTCCTGAGGACCTGTTCGGCCTGACATCTTCTACAGAATGATGAAGCTAAAGAATACGCGATTTCGACTCCGTGCGAGAGACTTCAGATTGACCGTGGCCAAGAACAGTGCAGTGCGTAGTAGCTTGGCGTGACGTCATAGTGGACGACGATAGAGACAGCTGGAACAAGAGGTTCGTGTGAGACACTGACGAGCTGTCATTACTTCCCGTCAAGACTAGAGACCTGATATGCTTAAAGAGACGTTGGAATGTGACCGGTTTTCGAGAAAATATTGTGCCGAGGACAGATGTCTATCGAGTGAGGAGAGATTATGCAAGAGAGCCAGCCTCTGTACAGTTCGGCATAGGCAAGATCGGAAGAGACCTTGAGCAGGATTCCTTCCAGGACATTGCTGCAATGATGTTTGCACCCAGGATCAGATGTGTGACGTGCATTCAGAGGGCCAGTGGCCGACGCCAGTGATGGGCTGCCTCACGAGTGGTCGTGAGGATTGACTGATAGTTGACCAGAGAAGTGCCAGAACGGAATCGTCCCCGTTAGCACACCTGACAAGGCCGATGAGCCGATTGACTGCGAGATAGGAAATCCGCAAGGAAAATAAGGACCCAGAGTCAGATGACGCCAGACCGTGAGCAAGAGGCAAGTAGATATCCTGCGCTGCTAGGAGTGGATGCACCGACTCCTTCTCGACCTTGAAGGAGAAACTACCGACGACGGTATTTATGATTTGTGATTTTGTGATTCGATTATCACGTATCCGTCATTTTGGATTTCGGTATTTTGGGCGTTCTGTTTGCATGATTTAGTTTTGATGACTGAGTTTCATGATATTGGTTTCATGCACCTTTAGTGTTTTGATATACGATTTTGGTGCACGCCAGATGCACTAAATCGGGATTCTTCGTGCATGTCACATGCACCTGATTTTTTTTTCTGTCAGGCACACATTTTGCCTACGACAGATGTTTCGTGCACACCAGTTGCACGCAGATGTTGTTTTGTACACCTGTTTGACACATATATGGATTTTGATTCCTTGCGCACCAGACGCATAGGATATTCTTATATATGCATTTTGGGGATTGATTTGTAGTAGAGCAGTACATTTTTATGATATTCTCTATGTATTGATGTTTTCGGAGCCCCGACAAATTGGATTATTACTGAAATTGTTTTAAGTATTGGGGGTTAAATTTAAATTCGGGGACCGAATTTCTTTAAGGGGGGTAGATTGTAACATTTAAAAAGATAAAATATTAAATTTTGGGAATTTTTATAATTTATTATTAATTTATTGAATATTTTAATATTTTGGTATTATTAAATGCAAATAAATAGGAAAAATTTGAGAAAAATTATGGAAAATTCTAAAATAGGGTAAATTAGAGAATTATGACATTTTAAAGTTTTTGTGATTAGTTTGACACTAATTTAGTGCTAATCGCGATTAAAAATCGCTAATCGGATCTTTTGGCTTTTTGTGCAAAACTTGCACATATCACTTTTTTTCTACACTTGTGCGTTTTTCTTGCCATGGTTTCTCATTTGGGTTTACTATTTATGTGAGAAGGATTTTGAGAGAAAAGAAATGGAAAAGAAAAAAGAAAAGAATATAGAATGAGGGTAGGTGAGAGAGAGGGGTATGGGCTCATTTGACTTAACCAATTAGCCATTTCTCCTCCATCTTTTTCCCCTCATTTCTCTCTCCCTCTTCCATGCTTGCTGCTTCCGCCTCTCCTTCATCTCCCTCCCCTCTTCAACTCCTCACTTCACCTCTAAAACAACCCCAAAACCACACACTCATTTCTTTAAATGTGTGCACAAGCCCGAGACCTACAAGATGGACCAAGAAAACATGGAGTTTGGCCACTAGGGGCAACTCAAGAAAATTCTTGAGTTGCCAATTGAGGTAATTTCTGAAACATTAGCTTAATTCTAGCATTCCCTATACCCCAATGTTGTTATAGAATCGATATTGTGTGATATTATGGACTTGATGAAAACCTAGTTAGGGTTGTGATGAATTGGTGTTGTATTATGAAATTAAGCTCAGTTAAGGTTATACCAACACCTTAGTGTATGAATTGGAACCCAAAACCTGAAGCTTAAAACAGAATACGGATTTTAGAAACCGATATCGGGGAAATTATGAAATCTGTGTAGTGTTTATTGAATCTGCTTTTACCCCGAGACTCCTAAAATAATATTGAGTGGACAGTGAAATGTGCAGGCACCAGAGAACCACCACACCAAACCCTAGCTCCCCACTCCACTTTGAGGCCGCCAATTATCCCATTCTGGCCGCAATTTGCGGCCAAAGAAGGAGGGATCTGCCTCGAACTTCGTGCATAGCCCCATTTCCTCTAGTATTGACCCTGGGTACTTCTAGTTTTGACTGATTCCATCTTGGGTGAAATCTGGGACATATTTCCTAAGTTGCTGTTTTGGATTCGTGTTTCCGTATTCCGTATTTTTAAGTCTGAAATTGTGGATTGTGTTTTGCCTCGACTATTTGGCGTTTATACGACGATATAGAGGATTTATTGATGGTTTTGAAGGCGTGCCATAGGTTCTCACCTATAGGCCCCCTTATCGTATCGTTTGGGTTTCGTGTGCCGTTTTAGCTTTGATTTGGTTTTAATGCGCATATACGATATTTTGATATGTAGGTACCCATGAAGACTTCGGAACGACAAGCAAATGCGGGGTGACGTCCGCAAATGATGATGCAAGGTGAGTAGATTATATCTACAGGGGGAAGTCGGGTGGATGGCGTATAGCACCCCCGCAGTCCGTAGATAATATACTATGTAGTTTATTTATGTGATAGTTGTAGTGTGTTATGGTTAGTTAGAGATAGAAATAACTAGCGTAGTTCCTAGTTGCGAGCTCTAGGATAGAGGTACACCAGCACGCCCAACCTTGCATATTCATTATACTTGCACTGTGTTTGATGATATGGGATGACTTTGGAGATGAGTCGATGATGTGGGCTTTGTGCCGCGAGATCGGTGATTTGATATGATTCATATTTGGGATATAACTTGTGATTCTTGCGGGCTTGGGATGTTTGTTTACCCCCGCATGCATACTTTATTGATGGTATCGATTTGTACTAGACATAGAGTAGTACCCCAGATTATATGATCTGATGATAGTGATACCTGTTATGTGATGAGATAGTGAGATGTTGACCCGTACCCAGCTATTGGGATGCCGTACGATGATTTACCGTACGAGCCGATATTGATGATAGATCCGCACTCATAACTCGAGGATGTCCTACGATATATTATCGAGGCGGGATCACCGACTAGTACATCTATATTTATCGACTCAGATTTAGGTGGTTTCCACACCTACCCCTCCTGATTGACCTGATACTTAGATCTGTAGTTTGCATAGTAGATTCCTCACTGTGGTGTTGACTTTTGATTTCCGCATTTTCATGCTATTCGCATCGCTTGCATATGTTTATTGCTACTGTTATCATGATGTTAGGACACCAGCACCATTATCGATGATGCGTATGTTCCACGTACACAGTTTGCCGGCTCACACACTTCATCATCGATAATTGCCATGCCACTACACTGTAGTACTGTTGCATGACTTCTAATATGATTACCTTTCTTTACATGTCGCATACATCATGGATTGATTGCATAGCACATCGCATTGGATTTACTTCTTGATGTTGGATTTTCATGTGATTTCTGGTTTGAGGACCGTGGGATTATTTAAGAAAGGATGCTCTATTTTGAAAAACCCGGTACCTCGTGATATGATATTTTGGTGCGTCCACCACGCGTTTTCTCGGTGCTGAGACGTGTGCTTGAAACCCGATTCGAGGAGTGGATGATCCGTTTGCGGGTTCGTAGTGGGCCCGGTATGGTTCCCCTCGGCAAGATGATCGATGGGTTTTTCCGATTGAGCCTGGAGGCGGGCGAGTACCTACCGGTGACTGTATTTGAGCTCGGCGGATATCTGGAGGATACCGACCGGAGTTGAGAGATGGGCGTACTGCCGGGGCCGAGGGCCTATTCCGCAGACATAGCCCGCGGGCCGATCCGGACTGACGGAGCCCGATGGATGAGGATTTACGTGTCGATGCTAGGCACGGGTTTCATGATGTTTTTCCATGATTTTGTTTATATCCTCATATTGCATACATGATGCTTATTGTCATTGGGTGACGGGTGGACGGGTTCCACATATATACAGACATGGATCATATACAGACTGGATTTACACTGATCATACTTCATTTGTATATATAACAGGGTATGAGGGCGCTGTTATATATACCTTTACACCAATATTAGTGGTATTGGACGCTAATATATGTGTATTGATATCTTTGATACTTCATCATATTTACTTCATGCAGACATACCTTATACTGATGACATGTTATTACCTGAGTACCTGGCACTACATACATATT
Source organism: Agapanthus africanus (assembly GCA_030015575.1). NCBI lineage: Eukaryota > Viridiplantae > Streptophyta > Magnoliopsida > Asparagales > Amaryllidaceae > Agapanthus > Agapanthus africanus. The sequence goes on from CM057339.1 coordinate 563,543,473, forward strand.
TAGATGTTACCTTGCCACCTTATCATACTTCAGATGTACTCTTGTGGTTATATTACTGATTGTTGATGTAATAATTAGGAAAAAGCTAGAAATAAATAAAATTAATTAAATTAAGAATAAGCTGATAAATCATAAAATGATTAAAATCAAATATGTCAATCTTCATAAGATATATATAATACAAATTAAATTAGAATTTTAAAATGTAATATAAATAAGTTATAAGGGTTTTAATGATAATTTTAGCTTCATTTTAACAAAAGATGTGTTTTCTAATAAGTAAGTTGTGAGGGGTTAAATTGCAAAGTTAGGTTTTATGCAAATAGGGTTTTGTCAAGGGTTTAAATGAATAAAAGGATATCATTTCAGATCTGAAAATAAATTCAAAATAAAACAAAAGGAAAATGGGAGATAATCACCAAACCACCTCATGCTTTCATAACACCTCTCATCTCCACCTCCTTCTTGCATGAAACACCCACACTCCTTCACTTGACACCTCCACCTTCCCTTATCTCTTCATCCACTCAGTTAAATAGGTTATTTCTTTCAGTTTAAAACTCAAAATCAAACTGAAATGAATTAAAGAAAGAAAAAAGACAATTAAAAGAGAGAAGAAGAACAAGAGGAAGAAGAAGGAGAAGGGGCTTGTTCTTGAGTTGGATCATCATCAAGCTAAAAGGAGTGGATAAATCTTTAGGGGTTATTCCTACAACAACATAGGAAGGTAAAATTCTTAATCATAGTAGGTAACTTAGATTCTGTAGTCTAATTAGTGTAAAGTTAATCATGTCACTTAATATCGTATTTTAGATAAATTTAGAGTCTGTTAGAATCTGCTTTAATCTGGAACATAATTAAATAAATTCAACAGAGTAGAAATGATGTAGGTAACAACTAGAACACACCACAAGAAGACGACAGGAGGGGGCCGGTTTTGGGCCGGCGAGAGAAGGGAATTGGCCGGCGTCGCCGGCCATGTTGGTGAGTTTGGGGGTTTGGTCAATTGGGTAATCTACAGTATACAATTTAGGTCATTTTGGTACTGTTGAATTAACTTAGTTTCACTGTAATCTAAATCTGGGAGAATATATCGGAAAAGAAATCGTAAAACGTTAAAAACGACACGACGAAACTACGTCGCGTATTAATCCTGAACCAGTACAGATTAGGGTTAAAATACTGAAGGACTAAGTGTTTAATAACTTGATAGGATCAGCTAGTATATAACTTATGGGGATTAGCGTGTTTCTATTTCCGTTATGTCGGAAATGTAGTTTTGCTTATATACGTTATATTGGTATATCTAGACGCGGATACAAGGAGTACGGAAGCCGTGAGGAAAGTGAAAGGATTAGCGATTTCGGAGTAGATTCGACTTTCCAGTGAGTAGACTAAACATCTACCGGGGAATTTAGTAAAGATGGCGTGTTTCGCCCATGGTTTTAATTAATGTAATATTCATATCATTATGTGTAAATGTTAGAATTTCATTCATTAAAATGCTTGTATATTGCTTAGTTGTTAGAACACTTCACAAGTATCGACGAGTCATGCCACGTGCCCATCTTACATGCTACACACACCTCGTCGATATTGCCATGTCACATACACTTAAATATCATACATATTAACATAAATTATATCGTATTTCACATGTCAAGTATATTGGTAGATTTCATTATTTACATCATGTCACTTTATGCGTATTTCTACGTTGGATATGAGATAGATGCAGAATTGAGGATTTATGATTTTGAGTTTTTGAGTACTACTACATAAATCCAGTTTTCATGATTGATGTGACATGTCCACCCTGAGATGATTTCTGTTTTTGGTTTTATTCCGGACCGAGTGGGGGAGATATACGGTCGCGGATTTACGTTATCCATACTGAGTGGGGGAGATATACAGTTGGATATAGGGTGGACCCGGTCGAGACCGAGGGGCAGGATAGCCGTATTGAGACGGGGGAGCCTAGCGAGGTTACTCGATTCCGGATATTGGTTATAGAAATATGCGGCGTGCATCTAGAGGATGACGACCGATATTATGAGTATAGGATCATTCGGGGAATGATGCCTATAAGAAATGAAAGTTTTGTGTCGTTGATAGACACCGAGAGATGATTTATATTGAGTTGTGATTTCAGAAATATGATGGGATTTATTGTTGGATTTCACATATACTCATATTGATTCATTTTCATTAGCATGATTACCATATTTACTTTATTCGCCGTTATATGTTAGTCGTATTCACTGAGTTGGCAACTCATCCCCGTTGTGCCACAGTTCCTTGCAGGGATAGAGTGGACGGGTAGCTGCGAGGCAGGATCACTTTTGCAGTCGTATTTCCTCTTTTGATCGGTAGGTTACATGTGTAGTAACCTCCCTTTTGGGTTTTGTACTTTTGTATCTAGAAAGACTCCATCAGACTTGTATTTTGACTTAGAAAAGAGAGTTGGTAAATATATGTACAGTTGAGATCGGTTGATCAGTTCATAACTTCTTTCTTTATGAGATTCAGTGATGTTCATTATATGTTTATATTCATGTTTATTGTTAGTATTGTTGATTCCAACCCGGAATACAACCAAACTTAACCTTTATTATTTGTTTAATGAATAAACTTAATAACTTGAAATTTCTACTTAAAAACTAAATTTTCATAAATAATTCCGAAATAAGGTATTTTGATCTTGGTTTTTGGCTTACTTGGATTGTGCATATCTTTAGATATGATATAATCTGAGTGCCTGTCACATCCAAACATGGGTCGTGACAAAGTTGGTACCAGAGCTTAGGAGTAACCTTACGGAATTCAGTAGGGGATTTCAATAGGTTGATGTAAGTTTGAGAGTTAGGATGACCTTTGGTCTGATGGAGTAGGTGAATTAGGACGAATGCAGTACCGTACGTATGTTCCGCGGCATATTTACGTTATCGTATTCAGCCTAACTAACCTTAGGATGTTTATCTTGATCTATTCTTCCGTTGATTCTCCGTTATTGAATTCTTCTGTTCCCACACCTTATCAACTCTCGTTTCTTGTTCCAGTTTCTATGGCTACACGGGCTAGGCGAGCCGCAGCCAGGAATGCAGCTAGGGCGAGTCCGCCTGTGACGAGGACTGGTACACCGGACGTGCAGGAGGTGCATGAGCATGTTGATCCTCCTCCTCCAGATCGCATGACTAGGATCGAGGAGGGTATGTTGGGATTACAGCGAGTGGTAGGACAGTTAGCTGAGACCACTCGAGCTTTGAGATCAGATCCAGCACCGACCGTAGCAGAGTCCGAGGTACAGCCTACACAGACGGCAGCACCAGTAGATACGAGAGTGATGGAGGTATCACTTGCGGAGTTTATGAGATTGAGACCACCGGTATTCACAGGGACCGATGTGGCGGTAGATCCTTAGTCTTTTCTTGATAGAATGGCGAGGATATGCAGATCATTACGATGTTCTGATGCGAGGTCAGTTGAGCTGACTAGCTTTCGTTTGGAGGGACTTGCACAGGAGTGGTGTGAGTCGATGGAGAGAGGGCGAGCTACAAATCTTCCTCCGATGACGTGGACTGAGTTTTCTACAGTCTTTCTTGCCAGATTTCTTCCCGAGAGTGTGAGGGATGCTAGAGCTAGCAGTTTCGAAGCGTTGAAGAAAGCAGCAAGTATGTCAGTAGCCGATTATGACTTACGCTTCACCCAGCTTTCGCGATATGCCCCATACTTGGTACCTACAGAGGAGCTTCGAGTGAAAAGGTTCCTAAGGAGTTTGGACACACAGTTGTATCTGGCGATAGGCTCCCAGCATTTTGATACATATGCACAGGCCATGGATGCGGCGATTCGAGTAGAGGAGCGTTTGAGCCAGTCAGGAGTTGTTCCGGAGCCAAAGAGGAGTAGACCATTCGTGCCGACAAATAGACAGTTTGGCAGAGGTAGAGGGTCCTACCCAGGCAGATATATTCCAGGTCGCAGTGTTGGACGAGATTGGACACAGGGCCAGATGTTCAGTTCTTATCCTAGTGATCAGAGACCACCATCTACCTGTTATAGTTGTGGACTTCCCGGACACTTTGCGCGAGATTGTAGATCTCAGGGCGGGACCGTTGCTCCACAGGCTGTTTTACCTCTTCCACCTCCTACACCGATGGCTTTACTTCCTCCCCCAGTTGGCGCTACACGCCAGGCAGTTGCACCACGAGGTCGAGGCTATGCAGGACGTGCTCAGAGAGGTAGAGGAGATAGAGGTAGAGGACGACAGGATGCGGGCAGGGGCCAGGCTCGGGTTTTTGCACTGACTCCACAGGATGCCCAGGCATCAAATGCAGTCGTGACAGGTACTCTTACAGTATGCTCATTAGAGGCACATGTTTTATTTGATCCCGGTTCTACACACTCTTATGTATCTTCACGATTCGCACTTTTGTTGAGGAAGGAGTCGTCATTATTAGAGTTACCCTTGGTAGTGATTACTCCAGTTGGAGATTCCTTTATAGCTCGACACGTATTCAGATCGTGTTCGGTGCGTATTGGTAATAGAGATTCACTTGTTGATCTGATTCTCCTGGACATGTTGGATTTTGACATACTTCTTGGGATGGATTGGTTAGCCGCTTGTCATGCCTATGTAGATTGTCGAGGAAAAGCGGTTAGCTTCTGTTTTCCAGGTGAACCGGTGTTTGTTGTGCAGGGGGATTGCAAGTTAACCCCTGTCAACATGATTTCTGCTTTTTGTGCGGGGCGGCTTTTGAAGAAGGGTTGTCTTGGGTTCTTGGCTTTTATTCAGGACATAGGGGTCGCTGAAGTTCCATTGGACCAAATCCCGATCATACGAGAATTTCCTGAGGTATTTCCTGCAGAGTTACCAGGATTGCCACCTGATCGAGAGATTGAATTTTGTATCGATTTGATTCCGGATGCAGGGCCTATTTCTATACCACCATATCGAATGGCACCGACGGAATTGAAGGAACTCAAAGGCCAGTTGCAAGAGTTGTTAGATAGAGGACTTGTTCGTCCCAGTGTTTCACCGTGGGGAGCTCCTGTGTTATTGGTGAAGAAGAAAGACGGTAGTATGAGGATGTGCATCGACTACCGACAGCTGAATCGCGTCACGGTGCGAAACAAGTATCCATTACCGCGAATAGATGATTTGTTCGATCAGTTGCAAGGAGCCGGATTCTTCTCAAAGATTGACTTAAGGTCAGAATATCATCAGTTGAGGGTTCGGAAAGACGATATTCCGAAGACAGCGTTTCGTACGAGATATGGGCATTATGAATTTCTGGTGATGTCGTTCGGACTTACCAATGCTCCAGCAGCTTTTATGGATATGATGAACCGTATCTTTAGACCATTTATCGATCGGTTTATTATAGTATTCATAGATGATATTCTTGTATATTCTCGGAGTCAGACGGAGGACGAGCAGCATTTACGTATCACGTTGCAGACCTTGAAAGAGCATCAGTTGTATGCAAAGTTTTCTAAGTGTGCTTTTTGGCTCGATAGTGTGGAGTTCTTGGGTCACATAGTTACAAGACAAGGTATATGCGTTGACCCAAAGAAGATTGAAGCGGTACAACACTGGCCCAGGCCTATGTCAGTTACGGAGGTTCGGAGTTTCTTAGGTCTGGCAGGTTATTACAGACGCTTCGTACAGGATTTCTCGCGGATAGCGGCACCTTTGACAGGATTGACTAGGAAGGAAGTTCCTTTTCAGTGGACAGATGAGTGTGAGCAGAGTTTCCAACAGTTGAAGATGCGTTTGACGACTGCACCTGTATTATCTTTACCTTCCGGGTCAGGGGGTTTCGTAGTGTATTGCGATGCTTCTAGAGTGGGCTTAGGCTGTATGTTGATGCAACACGGCAAGGTTATAGCATATGCTTCTCGGCAGTTAAAGAGGCATGAACAAAATTACCCTACTCATGATCTAGAGATGGCTGCTGTAGTATTCGCATTGAAGATTTGGAGACATTACTTGTATGGAGAAACGTGTCAAATCTTCACAGATCATAAAAGTTTAAAGTATATCTTCCAACAGAAGGATCTGAACCTCAGGCAGCGTAGATGGATGGAATTGGTGAAAGATTACGACTGTGAGATTTTGTACCATCCAGGCAAAGCAAATGTTGTAGCAGATGCCTTGAGTCGGAGGCCTGGAGGTAAATTATCTCATTTGAGTCTTTTGCAGAGACAGTCTTCTACAGACTGGCAGGTCTTATGTGATAGTCGTATACAGTTTGAGTTCACATCGGCAGGAGGTCAGTTAGCGCATGTTCGCACCAGACCTCAGCTATTGGATCGAATTCGAGATGCGCAGCCTACAGATGCTCGCTTGATGGAGATTATGGATCATGTTAGGCTGGGCAAGGAGACGGAGTTCGTGATTGATGATTATGGAGTACTACGTTTTAGGACTCGTCTCTGTGTGCCAGAGTCTGACGGATTGAGGAGTGAGATTTTGGAGGATGCCCACAGATCAGTATACAGTATTCATCCTGGTTCCACCAAAATGTATCGTGATTTGAAGGAAAATTATTGGTGGGAAAGAATGAAGAAGGATGTTACGGATTTTGTTTCAAGATACTTGACTTGTCAGCAAGTCAAAGCAGAACACCAGAGGCCAGCCGGAGAGCTGCAACCCTTACCCATTCCAGAGTGGAAATGGGAACAGATTTCCATGGATTTTGTGGTGGGTCTACCCAGGACTAGCAGAGGGTACGATTCCATTTGGGTGATTGTGGATAGGCTGACGAAGGCAGCTCATTTTCTTCCAGTGAAGACGACATATGGATTTGCTCAGTATGCACAGGTTTATATCGATGAGATAGTACGTCTACATGGAGTGCCGACATGCATAGTGTCAGATCGAGGTACCCAGTTCACGAGCAGGCTATGGCAGAAACTTCAGGACGCTCTTGGTACACGACTGAGTTTCAGTACAGCTTTCCACCCACAGACAGACGGTCAGTCGAAGCGGACCATTCAGATATTAGAGGATATGCTTCGGGCTTGTAGCCTAGATTTCGGTGGTAGTTGGGATCGTCACCTACCTTTGGTAGAATTTTCGTATAACAACAGTTTTCAAGAGACGATCCAGATGGCACCCTTTGAAGCCTTGTATGGAAGGAAATGTAGATCACCTGTTTGCTGGACAGAACTTAGTGAGAGTTGTATATTGGGACCGCAGATAGTACAAGAAACTACAGAGAAGATTCACTTAATACGAGATAGAATGAAAGCGGCTCAAAGCAGACAGAAGTCATATGCATATCGAAGACGACGCAAACTCGAGTTTGATGTGGGAGATCATGTGTTCCTTCGAGTATCTCCAATGAAGGGTGTGATGCGCTTCGGGAAGAAAGGAAAGCTCAGCCCCAGATATGTTGGACCTTATGAGATTTTAGAAAGAGTGGGCGCTGTGGCTTATCGGTTAGCACTTCCACCGGGTTTTCCCGACGTACATCCGGTGTTCCATGTTTCGATGCTACGCAGATATCTTCACGATCCATCTCATGCGATCCAGCATCAGACTCTACAGCTTGAGCCAGATCTATCCTTCACAGTGCAGCCAGTAGCTATTCTGGACAGGCAGGCAAAGCAACTACGATCGAGGATCCTGCCATCTGTAAAGGTTCTCTGGCAAGGAAAGGATCGCGAGGAGATTACTTGGGAGACGGAGGACGCGATGCGGAAGAAATTTCCACATCTTTTCATAGGTATGTCTAGTAATTATTTTAAATTCGGGGACCGAATTTTCTTAAGGGGGGAATATTGTAACAATTAGGAAAAAGCTAGAAATAAATAAAATTAATTAAATTAAGAATAAGCTGATAAATCATAAAATGATTAAAATCAAATATGTCAATCTTCATAAGATATATATAATACAAATTAAATTAGAATTTTAGAATGTAATATAAATAAGTTATAAGGGTTTTAATGAAAATTTTAGCTTCATTTTAACAAAAGATGTGTTTTCTAATAAGTAAGTTGTGAGGGGTTAAATTGCAAAGTTAGGTTTTATGCAAATAGGGTTTTGTCAAGGGTTTAAATGAATAAAAGGATATCATTTCAGATCTGAAAATAAATTCAAAATAAAACAAAAGGAAAATGGGAGATAATCACCAAACCACCTCATGCTTTCATAACACCTCTCATCTCCACCTCCTTCTTGCATGAAACAGCCACACTCCTTCACTTGACACCTCCACCTTCCCTTATCTCTTCATCCACTCAGTTAAATAGGTTATTTCTTTCAGTTTAAAACTCAAAATCAAACTGAAATGAATTAAAGAAAGAAAAAAGACAATTAAGAGAGAGAAGAAGAACAAGAGGAAGAAGAAGGAGAAGGGGCTTGTTCTTGAGTTGGATCATCATCAAGCTAAAAGGAGTGGATAAATCTTTAGGGGTTATTCCTACAACAACATAGGAAGGTAAAATTCTTAATCATAGTAGGTAACTTAGATTCTGTAGTCTAATTAGTGTAAAGTTAATCATGTCACTTAATATCGTATTTTAGATAAATTTAGAGTCTGTTAGAATCTGCTTTAATCTGGAACATAATTAAATAAATTCAACAGAGTAGAAATGATGTAGGTAACAACTAGAACACACCACAAGAAGACGACAGGAGGGGGCCGGTTTTGGGCCGGCGAGAGAAGGGAATTGGCCGGCGTCGCCGGCCATGTTGGTGAGTTTGGGGGTTTGGTCAATTGGGTAATCTACAGTATACAATTTAGGTCATTTTGGTACTGTTGAATTAACTTAGTTTCACTGTAATCTAAATCTGGGAGAATATATCGGAAAAGAAATCGTAAAACGTTAAAAACGACACGACGAAACTACGTCGCGTATTAATCCTGAACCAGTACAGATTAGGGTTAAAATACTGAAGGACTAAGTGTTTAATAACTTGATAGGATCAGCTAGTATATAACTTATGGGGATTAGCGTGTTTCTATTTCCGTTATGTCGGAAATGTAGTTTTGCTTATATACGTTATATTGGTATATCTAGACGCGGATACAAGGAGTACGGAAGCCGCGAGGAAAGGGAAAGGATTAGCGATTTCGGAGTAGATTCGACTTTCCGGTGAGTAGACTAAACATCTACCGGGGAATTTAGTAAAGATGGCGTGTTTCGCCCATGGTTTTAATTAATGTAATATTCATATCATTATGTGTAAATGTTAGAATTTCATTAATTAAAATGCTTGTATATTGCTTAGTTGTTAGAACACTTCACAAGTATCGACGAGTCATGCCACGTGCACATCTTACATGCTACACACACCTCGTCAATATTGCCATGTCACATACACTTAAATATCATACATATTAACATAAATTATATCGTATTTCACATGTCAAGTATATTGGTAGATTTCATTATTTACATCATGTCACTTTATGCGTATTTCTACGTTGGATATGAGATAGATGCAGAATTGAGGATTTATGATTTTGAGTTTTTGAGTACTACTACATAAATCCAGTTTTCATGATTGATGTGACATGTCCACCCTAAGATGATTTCTGTTTTTGGTTTTATTCCGGACCGAGTGGGGGAGATATACGGTCGCGGATTTACGTTATCCATACTGAGTGGGGGAGATATACAGTTGGATATAGGGTGGACCCGGTCGAGACCGAGGGGCAGGATAGCCGTATTGAGACGGGGGAGCCTAGCGAGGTTACTCGATTCCGGATATTGGTTATAGAAATATGCGGCGTGCATCTAGAGGATGACGACCGATATTATGGGTATAGGATCATTCGGGGAATGATGCCTATAAGAAATGAAAGTTTTTTGTCGTTGATAGACACCGAGAGATGATTTATATTGAGTTGTGATTTCAGAAATATGATGGGATTTATTGTTGGATTTCACATATACTCATATTGATTCATATTCATTAGCATGATTACCATATTTACTTTATTCGCCGTTATATGTTAGTCGTATTCACTGAGTTGGCAACTCATCCCCGTTGTGCCACAGTTCCTTCCAGGGATAGAGTGGACGGGTAGCTGCGAGGCAGGATCACTTTTGCAGTCGTATTTCCTCTTTTGATCGGTAGGTTACATGTGTAGTAACCTCCCTTTTGGGTTTTGTACTTTTGTATCTAGAAAGACTCCATCAGACTTGTATTTTGACTTAGAAAAGAGAGTTGGTAAATATATGTACAGTTGAGATCGGTTGATCAGTTCATAACTTCTTTCTTTATGAGATTCAGTGATGTTCATTATATGTTTATATTCATGTTTATTGTTAGTATTGTTGATTCCAACCCGGAATACAACCAAACTTAACCTTTATTATTTGTTTAATGAATAAACTTAATAACTTGAAATTTCTACTTAAAAACTAAATTTTCATAAATAATTCCGAAATAAGGTATTTTGATCTTGGTTTTTGGCTTACTTGGATTGTGCATATCTTTAGATATGATATAATCTGAGTGCCTGTCACATCCAAACTTGGGTCGTGACAGTTGACCTAGGTTTATGTCTTGCATTCGGTTTCTGCTTGTAGATATTTCTATTCACGAGTTGGCAACTCACCCCCGTTGTGCCACAGTTCTTGCAGGTTCTACCGTACAGGTCCCTTTGCGGCATTTCTGGCACATTGCTTCCTTGAGGGTGAATTGCATTTGGTAGGTAGTTTCTTTCGCATCAAGAACCACCATTGTATTTATTTTATTCATTGTATCTAGAATTTCCATCAACCAAAACTTGTATATTGTTTCAGACCTAGACTTTAGTGATGTATTATTTGGCCTTAGAGTCGCGCTTAGTAGTATTGCGGATTTCATGCTTACTGTGTTTCTTTTGGATTTGATCCTCACCTTTCGGCGTTGTATATTATTGTTGCATGTGTGGTTGTGACCATCAATTGACGAAGAGCTAGCTCCCGCTTGGGGATGCCTTTATCATTGCATATATTGTTATCCTTGTTGTACCCCATTCGGGGCCAGTTTTACAAAAGAAACTCTGCCGAAATTTTTAGAAAAGACTTTACTGTTTTAAATGCATATTCGGCTTAGTTATTTAAAAACCTTGATTTCAAACATGTATTTCTTCACCACTTTAAACCAGTTTCCTTACTTATTCTTAAAAATGGTTTTAAATTTCTGGGCTTTTGGCTTACTTGGATCAGATGTGGTCCTATAGACTTCATATGGTTCAAGGGCCAGTCACATGCTCTTTCGGGTCGTGACAGTATCATTGATTTCCATCATCATCGACATGTTTTCATATTGTTATCCTTCTTAAGGATTTCTGTACTTATGAGATTTCTGGATTTTGGGGAAAACCGCAAGAATTTTATGAACCTATTAGCATTTTTTAAAAATAGAAATTTGTGGTTTTCTCGTGATATGATGTATGTAGTGTTCACCATGAGTTTTCTCGGTTCTTGAGCTGTATCATATACCCAATTCAAGGAGGGGGATGCACCGTCTGTGGGTACATAGTGGACCCGGTATGGTACCCCAGGGCAAGAGGATCGCAGCTGGCGTTGATCCCGGCAGGGGAGCACCACCTACCGGTTATTTGTGGCGCGGCAGATATCCGGAGGATACCGACCTTGGTCGTGAGATTTGATGATATGGGCCGGACTGACGGAGCCCGAGATATTAAGATATTGAGATATTGATACATTAAGACATAGAGCTATTGAGACATTGAGATATGTCAATACTTGACACGGATTTCTGTTGATTTCATTGATGATACTTCATCTTATTGCGCAGAGGTTTTTTCTAAAGATAAGAAGAAAGATTTTCTCATACCAGACTTGTTCAGGTTTCGTGTTGGTTATGCATTCATGTTGTATTCATTTTGTATCGTATCATATCGATATGTGTAGGTTGAGACGCAATTGCTTGCATACTTACGATAGCCTTATTAGATGTTACTTACTACTCATGAGTTGGAAACTCACCGCCGTTGTGCCACAGTATCTTGCAGGTCCAACCCATCAGCACAGTAGCGGCGAGCGCACTTCCTCATTTTGTTCCTTTTGCTTGAGCTTGTGGCATTGCTCGTAGGTGGGTTGCGAGGACATGTTATCCCATCATGTTTTTTATTTTTATCTAGTATACTCCATCTACCCTTGTATATTTGACTAGACAGTAAGACTCGAGAGACTTGTATTGTGATTTTGGCGTCGATGCTCACTTGAGCCGACGTTGTGTTTCTCATTTCTTACTTTCATATGCTTATTTCGCACTTTTGATATACATATTGCATGCGGATGTGATTCCGCCAATGGCGAAGAGCTAGCTCCCGCTTAGGGATGCCTTATTCGTTATTTATTTGTATTTCATGTGTTGTACCCATTTAGGGGCCAGTATTTACAAAGGAGACTCTGCCGAAATTTTTGGGAAAATATGATATTGCTTTTTAATGTTTAATGCTGCCTATTTGTTAAAACCACTTGCGTTAAAACAAGTTTTCCTTCACTCTATTTGTTAAACAGTTTAGTTTTCTCGGCTTCGTCTTACTTAGATTACGTTGCGCCTTGAGACGTTTCGTAGTTTATGTGCCAGCCACGTTCCGTACCTTCGGGTCGTGACAATGGGTGTAGAACATAAGCAACGTTTATTATATATATATATATATATATATATATATATATATATAGCATTCGTCTCACGCAGTTATATGATCACATCACAGAACTCAAGCAGCAGAAGTCAACATATGAAATATTGGATATTCTAGGAGGTCCGTGTTTTAAATTAAGCCAGTTATGAAAAACACGAATTCCACGGTCGTGATGAATAGCCAAACCCACATCCCTAGACCCCTACGAGAGTGGCAAGAAACCCTACCAATTCTAGAGTTAGGATATCCGGTCTCAACTCCTCGAGATGGTCTCCCACTGGACTCTAGAACCCGGTTACTTGTGCTCCCTGCCTTGGGTATATCCTAATGCAGAAAAGAAAATAATATATACCAATGGTGACATCATACTCAATCCGGAAGTGTCCTTATAAAAGAATATTACATACAGTTTTACGTGAATGAAAATATAAAAACTCTCATCTCATATAAAAAAAACCCGGCTATTCAATCACGACGATCTAATATAACATATCACAGCAATACATACCATCACATGTCATCAACGTAAGTAAATATGCGTATCGTGAATTCCGTTGACATATAGCAACGAGATAGGGGATACCTCACATATTACAGTTACGGTCGCAGAAAAGAAATGAAAACTGCAATAATTAGAATCCGCATTTACTTTAAACATCATAAACCTGGAATGTCACATATTCCGAATTTCATGCTTAACCTTTTAAACCTTGCATTTTAGTCTCGAATTGAAAACACTTTTCAATAAGTAGTCGGGTAATTCAACAGGATTCCCGATAAAATGATTGAATACTTTTCGAGAACTTTAGTAGATGGCCGCACCCCCGATGCCGACGACGAAGTGCTCTTAGGCGGAACACCATGGCCGCAAGAACCCGAGTGGATGCTTTTGGCAACGAGGTTCTCATATAGTCACTTGGTCGGGGATATGGGGTAAGGCTATCTAGTTGTATTACTGGGCGAGTGTTTGCGTACTTTGCGCGATTGCGACGGAGTTTTGATATGAATCGAAACTCCATGGCAATCGATGAACCAAGACTAAAACGCTATATTTACCAAACACTTGTAGGGTTACTTAGCACAACAGCAAAGTTTCGGGAGGCATCGTCCATGCCAAATTCAAAAAATTTCCATGCTACTTAACCCTAACCCTAGAATCTTAACTAAAGATTTAGACGAAATAATATGTAAACAACTTTACAACTAAGTGAACTAGGAATACAACCTTTGTTGACCGGTCCTTCATTTCAATAGCTTTGTGTAGTAGTCCCTTCGCTCCAAGTAGTGATCTTCCGAACTCTTGCATGGCTTCACAAGAAGAAAGGAACAAGCTTTCACGAAGTCTTCTAGGCCGAAGATGATCTATGTCGAGGAGACACTAACCCAAGATACTTCTTCACTAATGATGGATTAGTGAAGCTAACACCCTAAACTGAATGGATAATCTAGTAAAGGATGATGAAGTAGGAATTTTGCTCAATTTAGAATTTATTTTCTCACAATTTTTCTTCACTTGCTCAAAAGCTAGAGAGCTTATTTCATGAGGAAGAAGAAGATTAAGAAAAAATGGATGAGAGAATGAATGGCCACCATGGCTGAGTTTGTATCATATACTAACTCATGTAGAGGCATAACCATGGCTAAGTGATAATGGTTAGGTTAATAAATATCTTAAGTAAAACAAAATTAGTGGACTAAGTCAATGCATCTACAAGTTTCCACAAGCTTCATGCATGTGACTAATTTCCATCTAATTTTGGATTTACTTAAAATAAATAATCCTCACAATTATCATAAGCATGGTGTAAGTCTCATACACCCATGTAGTGTGTATCATCAAGCATGACACAAAAATGTACATTAATATATATCACAAATATACTTATGCACACAAGTGAAAAAACCCCTTTAAGTGAGCTAATATTAGTTAATGTAATCTAGTAAATCAAATATACAATTATATATTAAATTATAAAATCAACACTTGATTTAATAATTCTGCTATATCACATATAACCGACTAATATCATATGTATCATGTTATAGAATCAACACTTGAATCGATAACCCGGCTATATCACATATAACCGACCGATACAAATAAATCACAAGAATAGATTACGGTATCACATACTCGTATTATTCTCAGTCCCGCACATATCACATATGTGCTCCTACTTCATTTTTCCTGAGCCAGTAAACCTCTGTGTAGGACTCTAAAGTCTCGACAATACGCCGGCAGTAGGTGATGATCATATCAAGAACCCACACGCTGTCAGCGGTACTAGCTGGACGTAACGGCTATCCGGATATTGATCGATCAGAAGATCAACAAGCAAGCCTACTCTATCTCCTGTATAGCCTGTCAGTAACACTACCGTACAATCCGGTCTCTTCGTCTGATATGTCGCATATCTAGTCTAGGGGTGGTAAACGTCAGACCCCAGTAACCGATAAGTCGTGCCGATGTAAGGCTCATAACGGGTCGAGAAACTACCGATAACACTTATCAGTAAATCTCCGTAGCAGCCCTGGCCAGGGACTTATCGTTATGGCCAATCGAGCACAGCGCAACATCAACCCTCAATACCGGGAGAGACGAATCCCCTCCTATCGCTCATTGCATCCATGTGATTCGGGACTGCACCCAAAAGCCACCGTTTTGCACGTTCTCTTGAACGTGGTAAGGTAGAAATCAAAGCAAGTGGGAATCACACAAGACTCTATGACGATCTCGGGTCTACAGATTAACCTGTACCAGTGTCACCAGAGAACTGCAATCTGACGATAGGTATAATACCAACTAGGAGTTCTCTGCGAGTCCGTTTAGTGCACCCAGTCTCCACTGAGCACCCGTATACTATCTTTGATGTCCAACACCAATGGATGTGGGATCATCCATCGCCCATCATATGGGTCAAGAAGCGTATATGCCAGTCTACTCTGGAATATCGATTCCTTGTCTCGATACACCCTCGACTAGGAACAATTATAGGATGTTATTATGGACTACCCTTAGCCCCAATAGTATGATCTCCATCATAGTCCTGGTAGTCAAGTACAAATCCTAAGGGCTTTATCAACATGTGAGAGCATGACAGTATCATAATACAAGTCAACATGTTAAGACAAAGAGCAACCAGATAGCATACTATCATGTCGAGCAAGAAAGTCCTCTCTATACACATGTACAATAATGGCCTCTAGGGCATATACTTAACTAACAATCTCCCACTTGCACTAAGGCCAGTTATTGTAGTATCTCATACCCAACATCCCGAAGAGTCTCTCAAATTGTATCTGGGGTATGGCCTTCGTGGGTGGATCCGCTGTGTTGTTCTTCCTGTCAACTCTCCTGACCTCGATTTCCCGGCGATCAACTATCTCCCGGATCAGGTGATACCGCCTCAGAATATGCCTGGATCGCTGATGGGACATGGGTTCCTTGGCCAACGTTACTGCTCCATTGTTATCGCAATACAAAGGTATTGGATGCTCAATGGATGGAACCACACCAAGTTCAGTTATGAACTTCTTCATCTAGGCAGTCTTTTTGGTAGCATCGTTGGCAGCGATGTATTTAGCCTCCATCATCGAGTCTGTCACGGTTTCCTGTTTGGAACTCTTCCCAAAAACCGCCCCTCCATTGAGGGTAAAGAAAAATCCTGAGACCGACTTAGAGTCGTCCTTATCACTCTAGATGCTCGAATCGGTAAAGGACTCCACTTGGAGTTCTCCGTTACAATACACCAAGAGAATTTCTTTAGTCCTTCTCAAGTACTTGAGAATGCTCTTCACATCTGTCCAGTGACTCTCTCCTGGATCTTCTAGATACATACTCACTACACTTAGTGAGTATGCTACATCGTGTCTGGTACATAGCATCGCGTACATGATAAAGCTTACTACTGAAGCATAGGGTATCTCATAAATGCGAGCTCTCTCCAAATCAGTCTTGGGAGACATCTATTTGGAGAGAGTGAGTCCTGAGATCATGGGTAAATTCCTACGCTTGGGTTCTTCCATCCTAAAGCTATTTAGTATGGTGTCAATGTACCTAGATTGGGACAATCCCAGTATCCGTTTAGATCTATCTCTATAGATCTTAATTCCCAAGATGTAGGAGGCATCACCTAGATCTTTCATTGAGAATCATTGTGATAAGAAGAGCTTGACCGAGTGCAGCATAGGAATATCATTTCCAATCAAGAGTATGTCATCCACATACAATACGAGGAAGACAACCTTACTCTCTGCCACCTTCCTGTATATACAAGGTTCATCTATATTTTTGATGAAGTCAAACTCTTTGACTACAACATCAAAACAGATGTTCCAACTCTGCGATGCTTGCTTTAACCCGTAGATGGATTTAAGCAGCTTGCACACCTTCCCGCTGCTCCCACTGTCCATGAAGCCCTCTGGCTGAGTCATGTACACGCTCCCTTCTAATCACCATTTAGAAAGGCGGTCTTAACATCCATTTGCCAGATTTCGTAGTCATGGTATGCAGCGACGGCAAGCAGGATCCGGATGGACTTAAGCAAAGCCACTGGAGAAAAGGTTTCATCATAGTCCACACCTGGTCATTGATGAAAACCTTTTGCAACAAGTCTAGCTTTGAAAGTCTCAACATTTCCATCTACACCAAGTTTCTTCTTAAAGATCCATTTGCTCCCGATGGGTTTTACCCCTTCAGAAGCAACTTCCAAAGTCCTTACTTTGTTGGTGTACATGGATTCCATCTCAGATTGCATTGCATCCAGCCATTTCACAGAGTCCCCACTCGTGATGGCCTGCTCGAAGCTAGTTGGGTCATCATCTTCCATGATGCAATCCTTGCTCCCACCGTCTATAAGAAAACCGTAATATCTCTCAGGTGGATGAGGAACCCCACTAGATCGGCGGAGAGGCTGGGGTTCGTTGGGAACTACTAAATCCTCTGGTTCCAATAAATCATCAGTTGTAGTTTGTGGCGCTGAAACTTCTTCCAGCTCTACCTCTTCGCCACTAATTTCTTTTACAAAAAATTCCTTTTCTAAAAAGGTGGCATATTGAGAAACAGACACTTTTTGTTCCTCACCATGGTAGAAGATATATCCGTAGGAATCCTTTGGATATCCCACAAACTTACACAAAGCTGATCTTGCCTCGAGCTTGTCCGGATTTTTCTTTTTAACATAGGCCGGACAACCCCATATCTTAACTCGTTTAAGAGATGGTCTCTACCCATTCCATATCTCATATGGAGTGGTAGGCAACGATTTAGTTGGAACTCTATTCAATAGGTATGCAGCTGTCTCAAGCGCAGAACCCTAAAAGGAAATAGGTAACTCAGCAGTGATCATCATAGAGCGCACCATATCTAATAGGGTGTGATTCCTCCGCTCTGATACACCGTTGTGCTGTGGTGTATACAGAGGAGTAAGCCGAGAGAGAATCCCATTCTCTTTTAGATAGTCACGGAATTCCATGCTCAAGTATTCTCCTCCCCAATCAGATCGAAGGATTTTAATATTTCTACCCGTTTGGTTCTTGACTTCGTGCTTATATTCTTTGAATTTCTCAAAAGCTTCAGACTTGTGTTTCAACAGGAACACATGTCCGTATCTTGAGAGATCGTCAGTGAATGTAATGAAGTACGAGGAACCATTCTTGGCATGTGTAGACATGGGACCGCATGCATCACTATGTATCAGTCCCAAGAGTTCCATAACTCTTTCTCCGTGTACACTAAACGGAGTTTTGGTCATTTTGCCTTTGAGACATGACTAGTAAGTTTCATAAGATGATAATTCGAACGGATTCAAATATTCATCTTTATGACACTTAGCTAGTCGTGTCGCATTGATGTGACCTAGTCTACAATGCCACAAAAAGGATTCGTTCATTTCTGAACTCTTCCTCTTGTGTGTGTTTTGTACATTAAGAACTGTGGTTTTATTTAGAACGTATATGCCATTATTTAACGAGCCTGATCCAATCAACTTTTGATTTAGGAAGATGTTCATAACATTATCCTGTACTACGAAACTATATCCTTCTTTACTTAATAAAGAAACTGATATAAGATTGCATATCAGGATCGGTATGTAATAGCATTCGTTCAGAATCAATGTATTACCAGTTCGTAATACAAGGTAATATTTGCCAACTGCTTTGGCTGCAACATTTGCACCATTCCCTACTCTTACGGAATGATCACTCATTCCCAGTTCTCTACCTTTCCTTAGCCCATGCACCATATTACATATGTGGGATCCTAATCCGGTATCTAATACCCAGGACGTAGAGTGAACTGAGAAACAGTTCTCGATAACTAACACACCTGAAGAAGATGCATCAACATGCTCATTCTTCGTTTGGGCGGCGTGGGAATCCAGATATTCCCCTATTTCCTGCTCAGTCTTATAACAATTATAAGAAAGAACGGAACCAAGGTTCCCATGCTCAGTATAACAAGTGGGTTTGGTCAATACATCCATATTATTATCTTGATTAAGGCCTGACATGGTCGCTACCTGGAGAGAGAGAGAAGTAAACACATTAGCATATACTCTTGCAAGATTAGATTGGTTTATTATCTTATCTAATCAGGATGGTTCCCACTGTTTTTATCAAATCTTCCTTAAAACCCTAAAAGGTATGATTAGCCGGAATTAATTATACCTTACAAGTTCGCCAATCTTTCAGCCAGGCCATGTAAGTCGATGTACAACACCCCACGACTTGCGCGGAGGCGGAATAATGAAAAACGATCTTGTTCTTTGCGTAAACATCGACTAACCGAGAATCTTTGCTAAACTATAACTAACAAGAATCATAGAAGTTAACAACTACTATGAAAAGTGATTATACCTAATGAACCGTGTCCTTTGTCTTTTCGTTCTCCATGTCCTTTCCGGCCTTCTCTATGTAGTAGATGATCCACCCGAGAGCTTTACTTCAAGCTTTATCTCTAACTTGAAGTAACTAGGTTTGTTAAAGCGCTAATCTAAGTAACCTAGGTGATATAGAGAAGGGTTATGGATTAAGTAGTCTAATCTAATCCTTGGTCTCAACACATGAGAGGGGAGGATTAGGGTTTGAAGAGAGAGAGCTTGAGGAGAGAGAAAGTGAGCAAGAGAATGAAATGAGATAATGATCTCTCATGATATATATGAAGTATTATCATTATCAAGATAAATGAAATAAATGATTTAATAACCATGCTTCATAAATACAAATGAGTGATTCATCTACATGAGTCATTAAGCATTTATGATGCATTAATGACAAGGATGAATCACACAAATGAGTCACTAATCTCATTTAATGCTTATGCCACCTTAACCCCCAAGTCACCAATCTTCTAGAAGCTTCTCGCGAAATTACGAGAACGCCCCTCCTATCCGTGAAAACACGGAAAAACTTTAGACTGTATAAATCCAATAACCGGATACTAGAAACTGGCTTAAACCAAAGCCGGCTAGTAAAAACTGTCCGGATGTCGTACGTGCGTAAACACACGTATGCGTCCGAACCCTTGTCGTAAAACCATACGACCTCTATATCGTTTCCCCTGGAGTAGGAAACTCTCTGTGTGGGACTCTGAAGACTCGACTACTACGCTGGCAGTGTTTTAACCACAGACCGCAAGCGGCACTAGCTATACATAATGGTCCCCAGGTAGATGTCGATAAGAAGGCCGATGAGGAAACCCATCCGAACTCCTACTGAGTCTGATGTGACAATCTCCGTACAGTCTGGTCTGTTGGTCTAAGACTATCGCATATCTGGCCTAGGGGGCGGCAAGCGTCAGTCCCCTAATAGCGGTATAAGTCGTGTCGGAGTGAAGCCCATTACACCCTGAGAAACTACTGGAACCTACCAGCAAATCTCGCTTTCCCTGGCCAGGGACTTTGCGTAATGGCTCTCTGACACAGCGCGATATCAACTCCCAATACCGGGAGAGGCGAATCCTGTCTAACTGCCACTGCCTCCAAGTGCTCGGGATTGCACCCAACTGCCACCAGTTTGCATGACTCCTTTGAGCCGTGGTAGGGTAGCAATCTAAGAACAGTGGGACACACTCGAGGCGAAGTAGCAGTGTCAAGTCTGCGGACTATGCTGTACTCATGTCACCTGGGAACTGTTAACTGACGACTGGTATAAAACCAACCTACCGTTCCCTGCGAGTCCTGTCCGGTGTACCCGTAACCCAACGAGCACCTGTATACTATCTCTAGTACGACGTACTGACGGCTGTAGGACAGACCATCTCCCCAACTGGGATGAGAAGCGTACACACTAGTCTACTCTGGAGTATCGATGCCCTGTCTCGATAATCCTACGACTAGGGACCTGAATAAGGATGTGCTTGTAGACTACCCAGCCCCCACTAGTGTGACTTCCATCACAACGCTGGTAGTCAAGCAAGATCCTAAGAGCTCTATCAATACGTATACCCATATATTAAGATAGAAAAACCAAGTAGCATACTACTATGTTTAGCAAGACTGTTATATACATGTGAATATCCCAAGCTTCCATTAAGTAATATACAAACTAGTATGATACAAAAATGGCCCCTAGGGCATATACACTAACAATGTCCCACTTGCACTAGGGCCATGTACTGGCATATCGAAGACCGATGATCTCGAGTAGCCTCTCGAACAGAATCTGAGGTAGGGCCTTCATGAATGGATCAGGAATGTTCTCTTCAGTAGCAACTCTCCGAACCTTGATCTCCCGACGATCAATGATCTCCCTGATCAGGTGATACCGCCTTAAGATGTGTCTGGAATTCTTATGGGACCTTGGTTCCTTTGCTAAAAGCTATAACTCCGTTGTTGTCGCAATACAGAGGTATTGGATCAACAATGGTAGCAACCACCTGAAGTTCTGTTAGGAACTTATTCATCCAGACCGCTTCTTTTGCGGCATCGCAAGCAGCAATATACTCCGCTTCCATCGTCGAGTCAGCAACGGTGTCCTGCTTGGAACTCTTCCAGCACATCGCCCCTCCATTGAGGGTAAAGACATAACCTGACATGGACTTGGAATCGTCCTTATCACTCTGGAAGCCGGAATCAGCAAAGGCCTCCATCTTGAGGTCTTTTCCGCCGTAAACCAAGAACATCTCCTTAGTCCTCCTCAGGCACTTGAGAATGTTCTTTACTGCTATCCACTGCTTCTCCCCTGGGTCTGACTGATACCGGCTTACCACGCTCAGGGCGTAAGCTACATCTGGTCTGGTGCACAACATCGCATACATTATAGAGCCTACCGCAGAAGCGAGGGTATAATAGACATGCGTTCCCTTTCCAAATCAGTCTTGGGAGACATCTCTTTGGATAGGGTGATTCCATGACAAGCCGGTAGATTACCGCGCTTAGAATCTTCCATACTGAATCTTTTCAGTACAGCGTCGATATACCTGGACTGCGAAAGTCCCAACATCCTCTTGGATCTATCACGATAGATCCGGATCCCCAGAATATAAGAGGTATCTCCCAGGTCTTTCATGGAGAACCTGTGTGACAAGAATCCTTTGACAGATTGTAGTATAAGAATGTCATTTCCTATTAATAGAATGCTATCCACGTACAAGACGTGGAATACGACAGTTCTTGCTACAACTTTACTATATATACATGGTTCATCTGGATTTTTGATAAAGTCATATTCTTTGACCGTTTCTTCAAAACATATGTTCCAACTCCGCGATGCCTTTTTTAATCCATAAATGGATTTAAGCGACTTGCATACTTTCCCGCTGCTCCCACTCTGATTGAAACCCTCTGGCTGATCCATAAAGACACACTCTTCTAAATTACCATTCAGAAAAGCCGTCTTTACGTCCATCTGCCAGATTTCATAATCATGGAAGGCAACAATAGCAAGAAGGACCCGAATGGATTTGAGCATAGCCACTGGAGAAAAAGTTTCGTCATAGTCCAAACCAGGTCTTTGACGAAAACCCTTTGCAACAAGTCTAGCCTTATAGGTTTCCACCTGTCCATCTACACCAATCTTTTTCTTGAATATCCATTTGCATCCTATGGGTTTTACCCCATCTGGAGCAAAGTCCAAAGTCCATACTTTGTTGGTGTACATGGACTCCATTTCGGTTGACATTGCATCTAGCATCGTACCGAGTCGCCGCTCTGGATGGCATGCTAGAAACTAGTAGGTTCATCATCATCGATGATGCAATCCTCTCTATCCCCATCTATGAGAAAACCGTAGTATCTCTCAGGCGGATAAGACGGCCTACTACTCCTGCGGAGGGGTGCGGGAATGTCCTGTTCTTCTTGAACTACTGGTTCTACCAAACTTTCAGTAGTAGTTTGTGGTTCTGGAATTTCTTCCAGTTCTATTTTCCTCCCACTTGTTTCCTTTTCTAAAAACTAATGTTCTAGAAAATGGGCATTACGAGAAACAAACACCTTTTGTTCCTCTGCGTAATAGAATAGATATCTCCTGGAATTCTTTGAATATACCACAAACTTACACTTTACTGATCGTGCCTCGAGCTTGTCCACATGCTGCTTTTTAACAAAAGCTGGACATCCCCAAATTTTCAGATACTGAAGATAGGTTTCTTCCCACTCCACATCTGATATGGTCTGGTAGGCACAGTCTTTGTAGGAACTATGTTCAAAAGATATGCCGCTGATTCTAGCGCATAACCCCAGAAAGATCGCAGTAACTCAGTATTACTCATCATGGAACGTACCATATCCAATAGGGTTCGATTTCGTCTCTCCGATACACCGTTATGCTATGGATTGTATGGAGGAGTAAGCTGAGAGAGAATTCCTTTCTCTTTTAGGTAACCTAGGAAATCGGCAATTATGTATTCACCACCTCGATCAGATCTTAGTGTCTTGATACTTTTGCCGGTTTGGTTTTCTACTTCATTCTTATACTCTTGGAATTTCTCAAAAGTCTCGGATTTATGTTTCATCAGATAAATGAACCCGTACCTTGAGTAATCATCCGTAAAAGTAATGAAATAGGAAAAACCATCTCTTGCATGTGTAGACATTAGACCACATACATCGCTGTGTATGAGTCCTAAGAGCTCGCTCGCTCTTACTCCATGTCCAGTAAATAGAGTCTTTGTCATCTTTCCTTTGAGACAAGATTGAAAAGTGGCATAAGTTTGATATTCGAACGAGTCCAAATATCCTTCTCTATGTAACTTAGTCAACCTTCTCTCATTGATGTGACCCAGTCTACAATGCCATAAGAAAGCTTTATTTAAATCTGGAGACTTTCTTTTTAGTGTGTTCTGGACATTGAAAATTTGGAGTTGGTTTAAAACATATATACCGTTATCCCGTGTACCGGACCCAATCAAACTATGATTAAGGTGGATGTTAACAACATCACTTACAAACATGAAATCATAACCTTTATTTGATAACAAGGAAACAGATATGATATTACACGTTAAGCTGGGTACACAAAAACAGTTATGTAAAACCAAAATGTGTCCAGTCGTCAATCCCAGGTGATAATCCCCCACGGACACAGCTCCCACGCTAGCTCCGTTAGCAACCATCAGGGTCATATCACCTCCTTCAGCACTCTATGGTTTCTCTGTGCCTGCAATGAATTGCATATATGAGATCCTGATGCGGTATCCAATACCCAGGAAGTGGAGTTGATTGACAGACAATTCTCAATTACAATCACACCTGAAGTCAAATCCACAGCTTACTTCGGTTCCTGGTTCTTTGCGTTCCACGCCTTGCAATCTTTCTTCCAGTGCCCTTTCCTATGACAATGGAAACACTCATCCTGGGCCACTACTGGTACCACAAACTTTTTCTTTCTCTTCGCTCCCACCTTACTTACACCTCCTCTAGGTCTGGTGGCGGCCTTCTTTTTCCTTCCTTTGGCCCTAGCCTTGGACCCGGAAGAAGAAGCACCGCTAACAAACATAGCGGGTGTTTCCCTTGCTTTCTGCAAGGTGCCCTCTGCACTCTTCAACATGTTAAGGAGTTCCGGAAGTTCAACTTCTTTTCTTTGAATGTTGAAGTTCAGAATAAACTGGGCGTAGGTGGAAGGAAGGGACTGGAGAATAAGGTCTGTATAGAGCTCATTATCCAAAGTCGTCCCAAGGTCTGCGAGCTCTTCTATATAGCCAATCATCTTTAGGACATATTCTTCTACCGATGATCCGACGGCCAACCTCACTCGAAACAAGTTCATAGAGGTCCCGTATCTTACTATACGAGATTGCTCTCCATAAAGTTCTTTTGTATGGAGAAATATGGCATCAAGATCCATATCCTCGTGCCTTCTCTGATGTTCATTGTTCATCGAGGCAAGCACGATGCACTTGGCCTTCGCGCAATCATACTCCCAGGTTTTGCGGATTTCCTTATCCGCATTACTGGATTTGGGACCTGGGACTGCAGGTGCCTTAGCGGTGAGGAGGTACCCCAATTTGTCATAGGTCAAAACCATTTTGACATTCCGCAGCCAATCTTTATAGTTTGGCCGTGTCAGTATATTTTTCTCTAAAAGTAACTTAAGTCCAGTCATTTTCAGGGTCGCTGCAGGTAGGAGAGAGAGAAGAAACACTTTAGCTTGATGCTCTTGCAAGTTTAGAGTGGTTTTTAATTTATCTAAACTGGATGGCTCCCACTGTTTCTCAAATCCTTCCTCAAACCATAAAAGAAGAATTAGCCAGGACTATTCTCATTGTACAATACTTGCTTAACCGTTCAGACATGCTGGTATCGGTACTTCGAGGGAGGTTTTCCAACGCTTTCACGAAGTTCCTTAATTAAATAACCTCTTTTCTCTGGGGGCGTAACCCCGCTGACACCTTTCTTGACACCTACTTGGTTTATAGCATTGATCGTTAAGTGACGAATCTCCTGATGAGTAGCATATACTCACAGTAGGATCGGGATCCAAATATCATCGTATGATAATGTTGAAGGAATGCTACCAACATTCATCAAACTCCAAATGGTATGCATCTTTTTGCAAATTTCAGTTTCTTTAGAAATTCCCGATATAAGTTTTTGCCCCATGCTCTTATGACCTTGGCTTTGGTCAAAATGTCATAAGTCACATGTCAAGTTCTACCCGTCATTATCTTGTCAATTTGAACCCATCCGTATATACCCCTGACTTTGGTCAAATGATAATACGACTGTCCCAAACTAACTCATCTATCTTATGCAACAAATGAAAACCCAGCAGCTACCAAACACTATGCCTTGGCGTTAGGTCAAAATACATAGCTTGAATACTACTGAATATCCAAATGAAATGACGGAGGGCTACGAATGGTTTTGGCGAAACCGTGAACGTAGTGAACTTGATATGACCGAAGGAACCTGATAGCTTTTAAAAGGAGTGGTTAAAGCTCCGCAATTTAAAAATATCATCTGTTTTAAAATAACCGAGTGGTTTCTTTTAAATTGTTCCAACGATTCATCTTTTGGTTTATTTTCTTTGCATTATAAATAATGCGTCCCATCATTAACCTATCATTGCAGAAAACAACGAAAATACAACGTCCTCTTATGCCAGCCGCATTCGCCACTGGGTCCCATCATCACCCGTTAGGGTACTTAACTAACCGCAGAGCGGGGGCTGGGCTAGCGCGGGTATAAAACATAAGTGACGTCTAAATAGCTATCATATATAGATATTGTACATTCGTCAGATGCAATAATAGGCATTCCAGATCTCATATGAACATTATTGGATTTGCAAGCAATCCGCGTTTGTTTAGAGCCTACAACAAAAGACGGATTACACAGTTGTGATGAATAGCCATTACCCCACCCTAGACCCCTACTGGTACGGCAAACTACCCGCCAAATACCCGAAGTGAAGCGGTCTCCCTCAACAACGTGAGTAGGCCACTAAACACTTCAAAGTACCCGGTAGTTTGTGCACCCCACCTTGGGTCTATCCTAGGAGCATAAACAGTAAAATGAAATAATACAATGGTGGCTACAACCGCAACCTGGATGTGCCCCGCAAAATAATATTACAACATATTACAATTTCTTTGAATGAATGAATATAAAAACCCATCTCAAAACCCGGCTAATCATCACAACAGTCCAATACAGTTCACAACCACAAACAGTAAAAACCATTACAGAAATGTGCAACCTCTTACCAACCGACATACTAGCAGTTAGGGGAGGTTTACGAACACATTATACAATCATAGATATAATCAAATTAGCAAATATCGTAAAATTTCGATCGAGCAAACACTTTTAGATTCTACTCCAATACTTCTCTGTGCACCAGAGACTTGAGCAGAAAAATAAACATCCCAGAAGACACAAAAATATCACAGAAGAGATACTGGAGCAAACTGGGTTGAATCGGCTTCAACTCGGCCACGGATCCGCGGCGGATCGGTGGGATCGGCCGCGGTTCCACGGTCGTTTGGCCGATTCAAGAACCCATTTTTCTCCAGTAGTCTTATAATTCTCTGCTTGTTATTCTGCAGGTCCCTGAAAAGTTTTTGGACCTCATTTTAAATTCGACAGAAACTATGTGATATCGATGTCTTTTCCGGTACGTTTCGTGTTCGAAATTGTAACGACTTTTCTAATGAGTTAATTATTGTTTAGCGAGGCTCTGATACCACTGTAAGTCGATGAACAACACCCCACGACTTGCGGGGAGGCGGAATAATGAAAAACGATCTTGTTCTTTATGTAAACATCGACTAACCGAGAATCTTTGCTAAACTATAACTAACAAGAATCATAGAAGTTAACAACTACTATGAAAAGTGATTATACCTAATGAACCGTGTCCTTCGTCTTTTCGTTCTCCACGTCCTCTCTGGCCTTCTCTATGTAGTAGATGATCCACCCGAGAGCTTTACTTCAAGCTTTACCTCTAACTTGAGGCAACTAGGTTTCTTAAAGCGCTAATCTAAGTAACCTAGGTGATATAGAGAAGGGTTATGGATTAATTAGTCTAATCTAATCCTTGGTCTCAACACATGAGAGGGGAGGATTAGGGTTTGAAGAGAGAGAGCTTGAGGAGAGAGAAAGTGAGCAAAAGAATGAAATGAGATAATGATCTCTCATGATATATATGAAGCATTATCATTATCAAGATAAATGAAATAAATGATTTAACAACCATGCTTCATAAATACAATTGAGTGTTTCATCTACATGAGTCATTAAGAATTTATGATGCATTAATGAAAAGGATGAATCACACAAATGAGTCACTAATCTCATTTAATGCTTATGCCACCTTAACCCCCAAGTCACCAAACTTCTAGAAGCTTCTCGCGAAATTACGAGAACGCCCCTCCTATCCGTGAAAACACGGAAAAACTTTAGACTGTATAAATCCAATAACCGGATACTAGAAACTGGCTTAAACCAAAGCCGGCTAGTAAAAACTGTCCGGATGTCGTACGTGCGTAAATACACGTATGCGTCCGAACCCTTATCGTAAAACAATACGACCTCTATATCGTTTCGCCTGGAGTAGGAAACTCTCTGTGTGGGACTATAAAGACTCGACTACTACGCTGGCAGTGGGTTTAACCACAGACCGTAAGCGGCACTAGCTGTACGTAACTGTCCCCAGGTAGATGTCGATAAAAAGGCCGATGGGGAAACCTATCCAAACTCCTATTGAGTCTGATGTGACAATCTCCGTACAGTCCGGTCTGTTCGTCTAAGACTATCGCATATCGGGCCTAGGGCGGCGGCAAGCGTCAGTCCTTTAATAGCGGTATAAGTCGTGTCAGAGTGAAGCCCATTACACCCTGAGAAACTACTGGAACCTACCAGCAAATCTCGCTTGCCCTGGCCAGGGACTTTGCGTAATGGCTCTCTGACACAGCGTGATATCAACTCCCAATACCGGGAGAGACGAATCCTGTCTAACTGCCACTGCCTCCAAGTGCTCGGGAATGCACCCAACTGCCACCTATTTGCACGACTCCTTTGAGCCCTGGTAGTGTAGCAATTTAAGAACAGTGGGACACACTCGAGGCGAAGTAGCAGTGTCAAGTCTGCGGACTATGCTGTACTCATGTCACCTGGGAACTGTTAACTGATGACAGGTATAAAACCAACCTACAGTTCCCTGCGAGTCCTGTCCGGTGTACCCGTAACCCAACGAGCACCTGTATACTATCTCCAGTACGACGTACTGACGGCTGTGGGACAGACCATCTCCCCAACTAGGATGAGAAGCGTACACACTAGTCTACTCCGGAGTATCGATGCCCTGTCTCGATAATCCTACGACTAGGGACCTGAATAAGGATATGCTTATAGACTACCCAGCCCCCTCTAGTGTGACTACCATCACAACGCTGGTAGTCAAGCAAGATCTTAAGAGCTCTATCAATACATATACTCACATATTAAGATAGAAAAACCAAGTAGCATACTACTATGTTTAGCAAGACTGTTATATACATGTGAATATCCCAAGCTTCCATTAAGTAATATACAAACTAGTATGATACAATAATGGCCCCTAGGGCATATACACTAACAGGACCGTGTTGGTACTTTGAGGGAGGTTCCCCGTGCTTTCGCACAGTCCTAATTAAAATAAACCTCGTTTTCCCATAGGCATAGCCCCGTTAACACCTTTCTTGACACCTACTTGATCGGCTAATTGTCATGTGTAAAACTCTCCTAAGAGTAACTCTTACTCGCAGCGGGTATCGGGATCCAGCTATCTCATAGAAGGTATGCAATCTCATTGCAAATTTAAACGCTTGAAATTCCCGATGTGGTTTTTACCCCTAGTGACTTTTGACCATAACTATGGTCAACAAATCATAAGCACTAGTCAATTACTACCCGTCTTGATTAATTAGACCCATCCACATGACCTTTAACAATGGTCAACAAAGTCACATGGTTGCCCTAATTAATTGCATCATATGCTATGTAGGAAGACATCACTTAGCTACCATACACTGCGCCTTAACTATGGTCAACAAACGCAATACGAATACAAAGTAATCTACTTCCTAAAATGACGGAGGGTTGCGGATGGTTTTTAAGAAAATCTTATCGCTTTGAACTTGATATAGTTGTAGAATCGAGTGATTTTGAAAAGGAGTGTTTTTGAGGCTTTTACTAGTTTCGCTAAAGAGGTCACTCCCGGTGAAGGGATCTCGGCTCTTTTCTAATCGAATAAGGTGCGGGATATTTCACAAATACCACCATGCAAAACCGAAACTATAGAAGCAATCAAAAACAAAACCGAGTGAGTTGTAGCATCTGCTAGTTTCGCTAAAGAGGTCATTCCCGTTGAAGGGATCTCGGCTCTTTCCTTATCGAATAAGGTGCTGGATATTCTACAAGGAATACCGCTATGCAAAGCAAAAAACTAGAGCTACCCTTTTTGAAAATTTGATTCTACAACATCTTTTAGGTTTCTTTTTCTTTCATTAATCTCATTAATGAAGCCCCATCATTTATGCTTCCTAAGCATCACAGAAGAAACGAAAATACAATGTACGCTTATGCCATCCGCATTCGCCACAGTGTCCTTTTATGCACAGTTAGGTTACTTAATTAACGACATAGCAGGGCGGGACTAGCGCGGCTGCAAAACATAAGCAACGTTTATTATATATCATATATATAATAATAAAGCAATCGTCTCAAGCATATAAAGTGATCACATCACATAATATCAGCAACAGAAGATAACATATGAAATATTGGATATACAAGGAATTTCGTGTTTTAAATTAAGCCAGTATAAAACATTGATTCCACGGTCGTGATGAATTGCCAAACCCACATCCCTAGACCCCTACGAGAGCAACAAGCAACCCTACCAATTCTAGAGTTAGGAGACCCGGTCTCGACTCCTCGAGATGGTCTCCCACTGGACTCTAGAACCCGGTTACTTGTGCTCCCCACCTTGGGTCTATCCTAATGCGGAAAAATAAATAATATACAACAATGGTGACATCATCCTCAACCCGGAAGTGCCCCAATAAAAGAATATTGCATACAATGAATTTTACATGAATGAAAATAAAAACTCTCATCTCACATAAAAAAACCCGGCTATTCAAAACACGATGATCCAATATAACATATCACAGCAACACATAACATCACATGAAATCAACGTGAGTAAATATGTATATCATAATTGTCGTTGACATATAGAAATGAAAACGGTGATACACCACATATTACACTTACGGTCGCAGAAAAGAAAATTTCAAACTACAACATTTGGAATCTACAATCACCTTAAACATCATAAACCCGAAATATCACATACTTCAGATTTCATGCCTAACTATATGAATTCCACATATTGTATCACATTCCAGAAAAAGCCAGACGATGTTAAACATTCCGATCGAATCAAAAAACACCTAAAATTTCCCAAAAAGCTCAACACTTGAGCGTAGTTTAAAAATACACCGTACATGCCGCAGTACCAATAGACCAACCGTAGAAGGGTCAACCCTTGCCTCACCTGTGGCGCCGCGGAACTTCCGCAAACCCAAGGGTTTGGCTGCGGTTCTTACGGTCATAGAATTGAGTAAGGGTTTCGTTCTTCTAGAGGGTCCATCGCATTACTTGCATGATTTTTGAATGTTCTTTAACTTGGAAAAAAATCCAACTTTTGGAAAATTTTCCGGCAAGGGTTAAAGTGGGTATTTGATATCCGTTCGAACTTTTTAACACCGTCTAAATAACCCGAAAACATGTTAGAATTACGACTACGAAACAATCCAAATTTCCTTTATAGAAAATTAACATATCATGAAATTTTAGCAAAAACAAGCAACACCTGAAACACCAAAACCCAGAGACTGGAACACTACAAAAATTTGAAGCCAAAAATCCCAGAATGACCCGGTGAGCTCGGTTTTTGAGGCCTTGTGGACGGCCAAAAGTAAGTGGAAATGCTTCAAATTTGTATGGCGTTCATGTTATATCACGTACAACATTCTGCAGTTGCTAAAAAATTTTTAAAGGCCATTTAAATTTCGACAGAACCTTGATTTCAATGTTTCAAGTTACGAAGTAGTTTCGGTTTCGTAATCTAACAAACATCGTCTAATTCTCTAGCTTTGCTATGATACCACTGTAGGGTTATGATCAACACATCAATTTCCCTACCATTTGCACTCATCTGAAGGTGTTCGGTATGAATATAGCACATATTAGCAATTTGACTGTAAAATACCAAATAACATGTGTTATATATTATAACCGACACTTTGAAGGAAATTGAGTGTTTATCATTGCACGCATGATCTTTTGTATAGAGCAAAACTTGTCTTGAGAATCTGTGCAGGAAATTCCAGGAAAAGAGTCGAAACTGATAAAAGTGCTGATAAAAATACGCCAGGTCCAAGACTTGTAGTCTGGCAGTGAACAAGAAAGAATTATAAGATTCCAGACATCAGAAAATAGCCCTAAATTCAGTACAAATTCACCATAGAAAAATCATGCTTCAAGCCTTCAAAAGGGCCGCGGATCCGCGGCCTAATGGCGCTTCCCGCGGCGGATCCGCGACCACGTCAGCGTTTCATCAGCAGTTTGACTTTTCTGTCCTCTCTTCTCAGCTTCAAAACTTCTTCAAGCCACTTCAAACTCCAGAGATCTCCAGAAGCTTCTGTCCGAAAAGCGAAGCTTCTTGTACAAGCTTAAGCACATCCAAGCTTTTCAAGCAAGCCACATAACTACCTAAACCTAGAAACTTCTTCCTAACCTCCAAGCTTCTAAAGGAAGCTAGCTAACTAACTAACTCTAGAAGCTTCTACCTAACTATCAAACTTGCAAGTGAAGCTAAACTAAACCTATCTTCTAAAAGAAACTAATCCTAATGAAGGCTATAAAAAGGACCCCAAGGCTTCTTCTCAAAGGTTGTTGATCATTCCACATCAATTCACCCACAAGTTGAGTGACACAACTTGTGCACCCAAACCCTAATCCAATCACCAAAAGCCAAATTCAAGATCTCCGAGTACAAATCAAGCAAGAAGCCTTCAACCTTTTAGAAGCGACGCCGATCTTCAACCGAGCAAGTGATCTAAGACGATCCGCGACTCACGGAGACGATTCGAAGCTAATTCGACGATCGAGTTCGTTCCTCAAATTCTTGTGGTTCTTAAGCGAATTGTAACGGAATTGTTGAATAATAAAAGGTGAAATTTCTTAATCTTGCTTTTCTTTATATTTGAGCATTATGATGAGATCTCAATTCTTGATTGTTTTCTTTGTTATGATGCTTGAGTAAAAACTCCGCTCGTGGAGGAATCGAGAAAATTGATAGATGATGATGATTAAATTCTTGTACGATTTTTAAGTCCTATGAGTTTTGTAAACTCTAGTAAATTGAATCATCGACAACCTAGTTTCGAGCGAGATGCTTTCTTGAATGTTTTCGCTCTTAATTAGTGATCAACGATCGATGCTTGAATTTCCTAGAGGCTAGAATGTGAATGAAAATCAACGAAAGGACAAGGGATAGATGATGAAACCCTAGTTTCTGCAAGAGATCCCTAATTCTCGTTGATTGTCATCGATCTAGCAACAAATCATCAATGCATAAGATTACATAATCACAAGTCTTCATCCTCACTATCGATTTGATCGATTCCTACGAGCCTCATTACAAATCTTGATAACTAATTCAAATTGGACGATTCTTGATTCTTGATTTTTAGTATTCTTGATGTTAGATCTAGATTTTGATAATTATTGATATTCACTTTTATAAATCTTGAATCGAATTTTCTTTTCTTTTCTTCTTTAATTTTCGACTCAACTAAAACAAATACGATCAAATCTCACTTTCCCTGTGGACGATCCGCACTCGCTAACGAACCTACAATTGACACCGTTATTGATTGCGGTTTACAAATTTCTTTGATTGTGATCTTTACACATTTTCAAAACACGGCACACAAAGAATTCATTCAATCAAATGGCGCCGTTGCCGGGGAATTGTGTGCTAATTTGTTCGTTTTTGAAATTTGAGTTGAAAAATTAATTCCATTAGAATTTTTAGATCAAATTTCGCACAAACACTAAACGATTTGTTGTGATTTGTTGTGAGGAAATCTGGAATCTGTGGAGCGATAGGAAAATTTTTCAGATCATTCCAGAGAGTTCAGTGAGTGATCAGGAGCAGTCTCTAAAAATTTTGTGCAGGGATCTGAACAACCGATCGCGTTTCCGCGGCATTAGGAGCTCATTGCGGCATTTCCGCGGTGGGATGAGGGCATCGCTGTACAAAATTTTCTCAGGTCCTCTCTGACTTTCTTATCTCTTCCTCGATCTTCTCCATTAAACAATTTCTGCAGGTTTCTTTGCAAAAAAAATTCGCAGCGTCGCAAAAATAAAAATTGTGCGTGTTTGATCTTGGTTGTTTGCCTTTTTAGTACGAAAATTAAGGGAAAGACCAAATTCAGATTAGGTGGGGAGTTCATTACCCTTCCTAAGCCCCAAAAATCACAAAACTGCATCCGCATTACCCTCATTAATTAAAAGAAATCTAGACAAGACTCAAAGGACCGTCGCGCTCATTTAGGACAGGAGAAGGTCGTGGGTAATCTCTTCCTTATCCGCGTTTCTTTTGTGGTGTCTAAGGCAAGTGTGTCTAAGGCAAGTGTGTCTAAGGAAAGTGGTTACTTAATTAGGCCCACTACTTACGTAGTGGAGAACCTCCCACTTACCTGGCCACAGAAGGGACAAAGAGGCAGTAGAGGATTGATCTTGCGACTTGTCTTTTGGCAGTTAGGAGCAGTCAAGAGACTTGACCTTGGTGACCACTGGATTTAGGGTTGCTTGTGCATTGTTGTGATTTGATTTTTCAAAAACCGTATTTTTCAAAACAAACACCAACCAACTTTTACCCTAACTATCACAACGCTGCCACGTGTGCTAAACCCTTTAGTGCATGCTCGGCTGGACACGGGATTCTAGTGCCCGTCTTGTCCGTGTTCCCCCGATCGACTCCGAAGTCGGTATTTCTATGTCTACTTCTTCTTTACCCACCACCACACCCACATCGATGGACGGTTCTCCATCGAACTTCTTTACCACTACTCTGCCACCGTCCGCAGGTGCGCAGAATCCACCCCACATCTCTCTCCAAGAGAGATGTTATCCTATGCGAGGTCCTCTTTCGACCTGTCTCACCATTCCACCAGCCAACGGGGACAATTTTGAAATAAAACCCCAATACATCAATCTTCTACCGAAATATCACAGTCTCGAGTCTGAAGACGCATATGTCTTTATTACAAAATTTGAAAATGTATGCACAATGATGGGTACTTCATAGCTTTCTGTAGATGCTATGCGTCTTCGTCTTCTCCCATTTACTTTGTGCGATATAACCAAGAAGTGGCTTTATAACACAACCGCACATTCCATTTCAAACTGGGAAGAATTCGTAAAAGCATTCCTTAAGAAATTTTACCCCAATCATAAAACAGCTCGAGTCCGTAGCGAAATAAATCAATTTACCTAGCTTCCAAATAAACCATTCTCGAAGTGTTTTGAACGCTTCAAGAATCTGTTAGTTCAATGTCCACATCACGGAATCCCTAGATGGGATCTGTGCAGAATCATATATGAGGGCATTAATCCTACCACAAAACAGACCCTTGAATCCATGTGTCAAGGCACCTTCATGACTAAATATGATGGCGAAGCTTGGAAATTCTTAGAAGATTTCGCTGAAAGATCTTTACAGTGGGAGAGTGTAAGTCAATCGTCAAGGGGGGCAATAACCAATCTGATGTTTCCATAGGAGTTAGAGCTGAAATGTCAGCAATGCAAAAGAAACTCGAGACTATGGAAAATAAATTTTTAGCATCCGCCCTAAATCAGATGTCACTCTCTAAAACTGTCTGTGGATGCAGTTCTGATCCTTCTCACCTCACGGAAGAATGTCCATTGAATTCTCCATTTCAAGGTCAAGAGCATACCAATGCTGCTTTTCAAAGACCTAGGAACGACCCATTTTCTTCCACTTATAATCAGGGTTGGAGGAATCACCCTAACTTTGCTTGGAACCAATCACAAAATCAAAACACGGTTCCAAACCAAAACAATTTCCAAAGGGCTCTTCCACCACAAGAGCAACCACTTCAACTGAGTCAGCACCCCTTCCAATCACAAAACTTTCAAAATCCGGTCAACACACATGCACCAAATAATCCTTTGCAGTTGACCGGTACTGATGAATCCTCTTCATTCATGAACTTGCTTTTGACAAATCTCATGCAAGTGTCGGCTGAAATAAAGACCTCCGTCGATGATATAAAGAAAAATTCCACCTCTCAAGCTGAGAGTATTAAATCGATGGAAGCAAAAATTGCAAGATTAAAAGCTGAATTGAGTGCAAGAGAGAAAGGGAAACTTCCAGCTCAACTTTACCAAATCCTGGCTATTCACATCATGTGAGCGCTATCACCACGTTGAGATCTGGAAGAGTGCTTAACAATCATGTTGGTGAGGAGATTGATAAAAATGAAGAATCAATCGATGATACCCCGGTTGAGACCTTTCCATCCACTTCTACTTCTAATTCTAACCCCAGTTCGTCTACCCCACCATTTTCTTCCGAGCCTATTCTCCATTTTCCCTAAGGCTCGACACCTCAGCCCAGCTCTTCTACCCCACTGAAAATGATCCCCACTCCTATTCTTAGATCGTTCCAACCCACACGATCTTCTCCAATGTTGGGCCCCGACCTTATTGCTCAAGCTCCTTATCCGAATCGGTTAAGGGGAAACAGACCTAGTCCGCAAATGGAGAAGATCACGGAAATCTTTAAACATGTTAACATCAACATCCCTCTTCTAGATGCAATACAACAAGTTCCCGCTTATGCGAAAGTTCTCAAAGACTTGTGCACTAGAAAGAGGAAGACTCAAGTGCCGAAAAAAGTGTTCATGTCGAGTACTGTAGACATGGCTTTTCCCCAACAATTAACAAGGAAACGTAAGGACCCTGGCTGTCCTACTATTTCTATTTTTATTGGGGATAAACACATTAACCGTGCTTTACTTGACCTTGGCGCAAGTGTTAACCTGCTTCCTTTCTCAGTCTATGAGCAACTAGGTATCAGAGTGTTAAAGCCCTCGAACATAACTCTCCAGATGGCCGACCGATCAATCACCAAACCTAGAGGTAAACTAGAGGATGTGTTAAAAAAAATCGGGAAATTTGTATTCCCTGTGGACTTTATTGTACTTGATACACAGCCAGTAGCAAACCCACGGAATCAAATTCCGGTGATCCTTGGTTGCCCCTTTTTGGCCACTTCCAATGCTATGATAAACTGTCGTAACGGCTCTATGACCCTATCCTCCGGGAAGATGTCAATTGAGCTGAACGTTTACAAGTTGGGAAGTGTACCCTCCGAACCTACTGCTCAGGTCTGTTCTGTCGAATTAATGGATGTCGACAGCAGCGAATTTGACGATCCTCATGATACTAATCTTGACTCTTTTCATATGTTGTTATTTGACCCAACTATGTATCATACACATACAGACTCTTCCACCGAGTTGTCCGGGTCAACAACTAACACTGATTATGAACCATTTTTTGAGTCTGAAGATTACCTCGCGGTTTGTGATGACATTATTCTTCGGGGAATTGATGAGACTTTTGAGAAAATCTTCGCTGATGAGCTCGCATTTTTAGCAAACACGGGTGTTGAGATGAATCATCTCCCAAATATTGAAATTAAGCCTCCACCCCTTCTTCTGGACTGTATAAAGGATGCGAGCAA
This sequence comes from Agapanthus africanus, assembly GCA_030015575.1. NCBI lineage: Eukaryota > Viridiplantae > Streptophyta > Magnoliopsida > Asparagales > Amaryllidaceae > Agapanthus > Agapanthus africanus. The sequence continues at coordinate 563,580,867 of CM057339.1, forward strand.
TCCATCACAATCACTGAGTCGTCTCTCCAAAACGAGGCGCAAACACATTCTATTCCACCACTTACCTTTTCCCCACTTCTTCTTCCACCAACCGATGCACTACATTGATAAAATTTTCGAATGGTTGGTGTTGACCTTCGGTCTTTACAAAGCTTGGCATCGACCTGAAATCTTGACCCCCTCTTGTGATTTTCAAAAGATTAACATAGTTTAACTCGTGTTTGGGGGGGATAATCTGGCTCTTGAAAATAAAAATTTTTACTCAAAAATTGCGAGCCAAAAATAAGTTTGGGAGAGGATTTTCGCGATCATATTTATTGCCCCCATTAATAAATTTTCTCCCAAGCTTACAGGTTTTTTGAGGTTTAGCAGATAGCAACAGTGAGGACACTTTTGAAAACAAGTTTGGGGGAGGTTTGTGCTTATTTTCGCATCATTTGCATATACTTTGCATAAGCAGAAAACATATAAAAAATTGTACATAAATAAGATAATAAAAGATTAGATAGTGAAAAATTACATCCAAAAGATTAGAAAAATTTAAGAAAACCAAGAAAATTAGAAGTTTTCTTAAACGAACTAGTAATAAGTAGTTATGAGCTGTTGTTCCAAGGGTTAGTAAGATGAAGGAAGTCACTAATCTGAGGATAAAAATAAGTCTGAAAAATAGTTCCTATTCTGGAAGCCAAAAATTTGAACGTTGATACCCTACTATACGCACTTACACACGTCTTAAAACTCGGGATAGTAGAGGAACCTTGAAATGCTCTTGTCTAAAAGCTAAAGTATGAAGCAAATAAAAAATGAATAAAATATAAAATGATGAAGAAAAAAATGAACACTGGTTTTGTTATCGCCAAGGCAACAATAAAAAAATATAGCGAGGGTGCTTCATCACCTAGTGCCTTAGACCAACTGGTCTGGGAGTCACTGCTAAGCCTTAGGTGGTGCAAGATGAGGAAAATACTAATACGCCTAATAAGCAAGAACATGAGTAATCGGTCGGTTAGTACCTCAAGAAGTATTAACGGTCGCATGAAAAAATATGTGAGCAAATCCATATATTCATCAAATTAAAAAGTACTGAGGCAGATGGACATGAGTATGATAGCTTGAATTGAATTCTCCGAGTGTAGGGATGTCTCTTACACACACGTAGGGGTATATAATCGGTGTTTGGAAGAAAGATAGGAATGAAGAATAAAGACGATGTTTTATTGAGGGATGGCGTGATTTCTAACATCTTTTCATGACTATTAAGATAGGGCTCATGACAACCGAAAAGCTAGTTTAGTTGGAAACTCTAATTTTCAAAGTCTTTCTTTTATAATTCTTATCTTTACATGTAACTTCCACGGTCTTCCTTTTATTATTGGATTTTGTGGGTGCAATCCGCTGAAAACCCTCAGGAGACAACACTCCTCCTACTAGGGACACCTAGAGGTTTAAAGGCTTTTTGCACGTGCTCAGTGCAATCGTGTTGCCTACGAAAGTGTACTAGTTAGTTTTTCTTTTTCTTATTTTCTCCTTCTCTTTTTAATAAAACAAGTTTGCTTGTGACGACCAAAAATAAGTTTGGGGGAATTTGATCAGTCGAAAATATTGCATTTTTAACAATCAATTTCCCTACCATTTGCACTCATCTAAAGGTGTTCGGTATGAATATAGCACATATTATCAATTTGACTGTAAAATAACAAATAACATGTGTTATACATTATAACCGGCACTTTGAGGGAAATTGAGTGTTTATCATTGCACGCATGATCTTTTGTACAGCGCAACACTTGTCTTGAGAATCTGTGCAGGAAATTTCAGGAAAAGAGCCGAAACTGATAAAAGTGCTGATAAAAATACACCAAGTCCAAGACTTGTAGTCTGGCAGCGAACAAGAAAGAATTATAAGACACTAGACATCAGAAAATAGCCCTAAAGTCAGTGCAAATTCACCCTGGAAAAATCATGCTTCAAGCCTTCCAAAGGGCCGCGGATCCGCGGCCTAATGGCGCTTCCCGCGGCGGATCCGCGGCCATGTCAGCGTTTCATCAGTAGTTTGACTTTTCAGGCTTCTCTTTTCAGCTTCAAAACTTCTTCAAGCCACTGCAAACTCCAGAGATCTCCAGAAGCTTCTGTCCGAACAACAAAGCTTCTTTTACAAGCTAAGCACATCCAAGCTTTTCAAGCAAGCCACATAACTACCTAAACCTAGAAGCTTCTTCCTAACCTCCAAGTTTCTAAAGGAAGCTAGCTAGCTAACTAACTCTAGAAGCTTCTACCTAACTACCAAGCTTGCAAGTGAAGCTAAACTAAACCTAGCTTCTAAAGGAAGCTAATCCTAATGAAGGCTATAAAAAGGACCCCAAGGCTTCTTCTCAAAGGTTGTTGATCATTCCACATCAATTCACCAACAAGTTGAGTGACACAACTTGTGCACCCAAACCCTAATCCAATCACCAAAAGCCAAATTAAAGATCTCCGAGTACAAATCAAGCAAGAAGCCTTCAACCTTTTAGAAGCGACGCCGATCTTCAACCGAGCAAGTGATCCAAGACGATCCGCGACTCACGGAGACGATGCGATGCTAATTCGACGATCGAGTTCTTTCCTCAAATTCTTGTAGTTCTTGAGCGAATTGTAACGGAATTGTTGAATAATAAAAGGTGAAATTTCTTAATCTTGATTTTCTTTATATTTGAGCATTATGATGAGATCTCAATTCTTGATTGTTTTCTTTGTTATGATGCTTGAGTAAAAACTCCGCTCGTGGAGGAATCGAGAAAATTGATAGATGATGGTGATTAAAATCTTGTACGATTCTTAAGTCCTATGAGTTTTGTAAATTCTAGTAAATTGAATCATCGACAACCTAGTTTCGAGCGAGATGCTTTCTTCAATGTTTTCGCTCTTAATTAGTGATCAACGATCGATGCTTGAATTTCATAGAGGCTAGAATGTGAATGAAAATCAACGAAAGGACAAGGGATAGATGATGAAACCCTAGTTTCTGCAAGAGATCCCTAATTCTCGTTGATTGTCATCGATCTAGCAAGAAATCATCAATGGATAAGAATACGTAATCACAAGTCTTCATCCTCACTATCGATTCGATCGATTCCTACGAGCCTCATTACAAATCTTGATAACTAATTCAAATTGAACGATTCTTGATTCTTTATTTTTAGTATTCTTGATGTTAGATCTAGATTTTGATAATTCTTGAAATTCACTTTTATAAATCTTGAATCGAATTTTCTTTTCTTTTCTTCTTTAATTTTCGACTCAACTAAAACAAATACGATCAAATCTCACTTTACCTGTGGACGATCCGCACTCGCTAACGAACCTACAATTGACACCGTTATTGATTGCGGTTTACAAATTTCTTCGATTGTGATCTTTATACATTTTCAAAACACGACACACAAAGAGTTCATTCAATCAGGTTACTTAGCACAACAGCAAGGTTTCGGGAGGTATCGTCCATGCCAAATTCAAATTTTTGCCATGCTACTTAACCCTAACCCTAGAATCTTAACTAAAGATTTAGACGAAATAATATGTAAACAACTTTACAACTATGTGAACTAGGAATACAAACTTTGTAGACCGGTCATTCACTTCAATAGCTCCATGTAGTAGTCCCTTCGCTCCAAGTAGTGATCTTCCGGACTCTTGCATGGCTTCACAAGAAGAAAGGAACATGCTTGCACGAAGTCTTCGAGACCGAAGATGATCTACGTCGAGAAGACACTAACCCAAGCTACTTCTTCACTAATGATGGATTAGTGAAGCTAACACCTTAAACTAAATGGATAATTCTCACAATTATCATAAACATGGTGTAAGTCTCATAAACCCATGTAGTGTGTATCATCAAGCATGACATAAAAATGTACATTAATATATATCACATATATACTTATGCACACAAGTGAGAAAAAGAAACATTTAAGTGAGCTAATATTAGTTAATGTAATCTAGTATATCAAATATACAATTATACATTAAATTATCAAATCAACACTTGATTAATAATCCGGCTATATCACGTATAACCGACTAATATCATATGTATTATGTTATCGAATCAACACTTGAATCGATAACCTGGCTATATCACATATAACCGACCGATACAAATAAATCGCGAGACTAGAATACGGTATCACATACTAGTATTATTCTCGGTCCCGCACATATCACATATGTTGTAACATTTCAAAATAATAAAATATTATTTTTGGGAATTTTTATAATTTAATATTATTTTATTGATTATTTTAATATTAAATTTATAATAAATGTGAAAAATTTGGAAAAATTATGGAAAATTCTAAAATAGGGTATTTTATGGAATTATGGCATTTTTAAGTTTTTATGAGCATTCATATGCTAATTTAGTACTAATCGCGATTAAAAATCGCTAATCGGGTTTTTTGCAAGTTTGTGCAAAACATGCACATATCTTGTTGTTCTACACTTGTGCATTTTCTATCATGTTACTTTTTGGGTTACTATTTGAGTGAGAAGAAAAGGAAAAGAAGAGAAAAAGGGATTAAAGAAATAGGTATGGTGAGAGAGAGGGGGTAGGTGAGAGTGTTGACTTGGCCATTCCCTCTTATTTTCTCCTCTCATTTCTCCCCCCCTCTTCCATGAGCTGCTGCTGATCCTGCTGCCCTCCTCTTCCTCCACCTCCAAACCCCCATTTCTCCATGAAATTCACCCCAAAACCCATATCGGTTTCACAAAAAATGCACACAAGCTCAAGATCTATACATTGTACTAAAGAAGCATGGATTTTGGCCACTAGGGGCAACTCAAGAAAATTCTTGAGTTGCCAAATGAGGTAATTACTGAACCATTAGCTTAGTTTTAGCGTTACTTATACCCCTATGCAAGTTTATAATCGAAATCGGGTGATTTTGTGGATTTTAGGAAAAACTAGTAAGGGTTTGAGGAAATTATGAGTTGTGATGGGAAATTGAGTTCAGTGGAGACCATAAAAGCACCCTAGTGCTAGAAACCCAGACCAACCCCACTGGAAACCCAAAAATACGGAATTACGGAACTTTTCATGTCGGTTTGTGTAATCTGTGAAGGTGTTCTGGAATCTGGAGCAACCCGGGGTCACCAAAAATAAAATTGAGCTGACAGTGAGTCGTGCAGGCACCTAGGAATCTATCACCAAGAACCGAGCCCCTAACTCAAAACTACGGTCGCAAATTTTGTCATTCTGGCCGCAATTTGCGGCCAGAGTAGAGGGGAATCGGTCAATTTTTGTTCCAGGGCTCATTTTGCACTAAATTAGACCCCTCCTATATGCAGTTTTGGCTAATTGTCATCTGGGGAAAATCTGGGAGCATTTTGGTGAGTTTTAGGCAGTGTTTTCCGTATTTTTAAATGAACTTTCTTGATATTTGGATTTGTATTTGGTTGTTGGGTGTTCGTACATCGACAACAGGGCTTGTTTGTTGGATTTGCATGTTTGGGCCATAAGTTCCAACCTATGAGCACACTATGCGCTGTATCAGTTTTCTGCCTTGATTTTCATACGCATTGCTATGGGTGATCATTGTAGGTACTTTCACGTGGATTCCGAGGCGACGGAGCATGGCGTTATCGACACCGACACGCAGGATACAGGTGAGTAGATTTATATCTACGAGGAGAAGTCGGGTGGATGGCGTATAGCACTCCCGCAGTTCGTGGTGATGTATACGAATACGTATACACACAGATATTGATTGTATATTGTTTGAGATTATTGATGTCAAAAGATGGATTCTAGGTGTGATTGGATTGGTTAGTGATGCGAAACCCTAGAGGTGTGGTTGCACCACACATACACACACACACACCCATACTTGCATACATTCTTCTTTCATAAGTGCGTATATGGGATTGTATTTTTATGTGTTTACATAGGTATGGGACTATGTGTTCATATACTGGATTTGAGGGTAGTATTTGGAATTTGAGATGAGTCGATGAGATTGGGCTTGAGGCCAGGAGATCGGTGATGTGATTTGGTTCGTATTGAGATACGACATGTTGTTTTAGCGGGTCTTTTGACACAGTGATTCTTGCACCTGCATGCATACTTAGGCGGTATCAGTATTGTACTAGACGTAGATTAGTACCTCGATCATGATATTTGATAAAGAGGATACCAGATGAATAGTATGATGAATGTGATATTGACCCGTACCCAGATTTGGGATGCCGTATGACGGATTTACGTACGAGCTATATATTGATGATTGATCCGCACTCTTGATTTGGGATGTCTGATTATAGATATGGTATCGGATATGATATTATTGAGGCGGGATCACCGACTATACATATACAGGTATGTATATGTATCGACTCAGATGATAGGTGGTTTCCTTACCTGTAGTTCAGCCGTATAGTTTAGTGTAGTTGTTAGATTAGATTAGACTCCTACCTATTTCAAAACTAGCGGGTCGTGGGTATTTTAAAAGATAGGTCAAGGGATCTACGGATATTTCAAAAGACGTATCCTTTCTTAAAACCACCGTAGCCCTATTTTCAAAACTCCACGATTCGTGTTATTTCAAATGGCACCATTGTTTAATATTTAGCTCCTGCTTATTTTGGTTGCTCGCTCCGCATCGCATACTTGCATTGTTATTTCATATTGCATTGTTGACATTATGCTGTTAGGACACCAGCACCATTACCGATGATGCGTATGTACCATGTACACTTACTTGTCGGCTCACACACATCTTCATCGGTAATTGCCATGTCACGTACACCTTAGAAAATATTATCGCCTAATGTAGCTTGTTACTAGTAGTTTTGACATGATGATTAGTTGCTTGCCTTATATGCTAGTTTAGACATTGTAGTTGTTACTTGTCACTTCGCATACTGTTATTCATTATATGCCGCAATCATGGATGCTCATGCGTATATTCATGGTTTTACATGCTATTGATGATTCGGATTCCCATGATATTTTCTGGATTTGGAGGAAAATCGTAAAACATATATAAACTGCTTTCTCCCTTTTTAAATAAAAAAAATGCGGTTTTCCTATGATGTATGAGTCGTCCACCATGAGTTTGCTGATGGGTTTCGAGACCCGATTCGAGGAGATGGTTGAACCGTTTCGGGTACATGGTGGACCCGGTAAGGTACCCCGGGGCAAGAAGCGCGTGATGACGATGTGAGCCTGGTAGGGGAGCACTACCTACCGGTGATTTTACCCGACGCGTCGGATATCCGGAGGATACCGTCGTGGTCTTGAGATGGATGGTAGGGGCCGGTCTGGACTGACGGCGCCGTAGATATTGTGATTGAGACATTGAGATTTCGAGATTTTGAGGTACAAAGACTGTGATACAAAGATATCGAGACATTGGGATTACGTTTTGTGCCGATGCTAGGCACTGTTTTATGCTGATTTCATTATGATACCTCATTTTAAAAATACAAAGGAAATCTCACTAAATTATGAAAACAGTTCTTCATTTACATGTATTCTGTTTTCATGCGTTCATACCTCATTCATATGATATATTGCTACCCTTGGGCACTGACACGGGCACATGAGATTACACTCGGGTTAGATATTTACCCTAGCCTTGTTATAGGCTGAATGTTATATATTTGAGGATTATATATTATGATCGTATGACCTAGGATTGCGTCATACATGCGATTTTTTTATTCGTGGATGTTTTTCTATTCACGAGTTGGCAACTCACCCCCGTTGTGCCCCAGTTTCTTGCAGGTTTGCCGTACAGGTTTCTTTACGGCTTTGCGGGCATAGTTTCGTTCGGGTGATTTGCTAGTAGGTGGGTTTACTTGTATCGTATCCCCCATTATATATCTTGTATATCATTATTCTGTTGTATCTAGAAGTTCCATCAACCATACATGTATTTATTTCAGAGATAGAGACCAGTGTTGTTTATTCTATCGACCTTAGAGTCGCGCTTTGTATTTATGCGGATTTCATGCTGTTTTGAGTTTCCTTTTCTGTTGTGATCCTCGCCTTTCGGCGTTGTATATTTTATTGCTTGCGTGGTTGTGACCATCGATTGACGAAGAGCTAGCTCCCGCTTGGGGATGCCCTTATTCTTTATATATATGCTTTATCAGGTTTTGTACCCATTTGGGGTCAGTTTTACAAAGGAAACTCTGCCGAAATTTTTGGAAAAGACTTATGATTTTAAAATGCATACTTCGGCATATGTTGCAAACTAGTTGATTTAAAATGGTTTTCCTACTCTCTACTACTCCTCTTGGTTTGGATTTCTGGGTTTTTTCGGCTTACTTAGAATACGTACGCCTTGAGACGTTTGTAGTTTAAGTGCCGTTCATGTTCCGTACTTTCGGGTCGTGACAAAGTTGGTATCAATGTGTTAGGTTTTACCTTCGGAGCGTAGGATGACCCTTGGTTGATGGAATAGGTGACTAAAGTAGAGTGAGGTACCGTGGGTATGTTCCGCGGCATATTTACGACACGCCACTCCACTTAAGAAGCCTTAGGATGTACATTTCTTGTTCAGTATCATATTCATTCCTGATCTAGCCTCATCGGTACCAGTTTTGGTTTTGCTGCCACGATTACGGGCAGGGAGAGCTACGGCTAGAGTTGCGGTCAGCACGAGCTCGTCACGAACGAGGACTGACCAGGACGTGATACCGGCGACACACGATTGTAGAGATGTGTCTTTTGATTGTGTTTTGCGCCACGAGCGTTGGATGAATCACTGTATGAGATTACTCGGACGTGCAAATCAGCACCAGAAGATTGAGCCGCTAACAGAGGCCAGCTAGATTTTGATGACCGTTGGTGTATTGCTTGTTCATGATGATTGAGGCACGGTTCAGCGAGCAGACGAGTGAGCCAGTCATTGCTGCAAACGACGAGATATCGCCCCAGATGTTGGAGTTATTGCAGTACGAGTTGTACTAAGAGATGATAGAAGGTCGCTAGTCATTAAGGATGAATGACTAGGACATGGGGTTCGTTCGTCTACCCCGATGCGAGGTCATCAGATAGATTGATTCCAGCTATAGATGACTTTACACGGAGACGTTGAGAGTCGACAGAGACGATCGAAGGTCAGAAACCTATTATTCCAAGTTTAAAGTACTCGGAAAGACATGCAGGCAATTCTATGGTCCCTCTAGAAGAATGAAACCCTAACTCGACTTAATGACCGTGTGAAAGCCTTTGAACCTTAGGGTTCACAGCAGTTCCTCGGCGCCATTAGTGAGGCTTGGGTTTGCCCTTCTACGGCTGGACCACCGATGCTGTGGTATATACTCGATACTATTAAACTGTGCCCAAGATGTTGAGCTCTTGGGGGATTATGAGGTTTTGACGACTCGATTAGATGGCTCGACTTAATTCGGATGCTAGGTGGTGAGATGCATTTCTTGGAAGACTCCCGATACGAGGATAGCCGTTGGAGCTCAGTCCATGCAGCCACGACGGGACGAGTCCGAAGCAGTCGACATTAGAGAAAAAGTGGAGTAAGAGGTTCGTACGAGATCTTGATAATGACATTCCCCTCCGCCGACATCACAGATGCGTTGTACATGCCGAAGCATAGTACTGGATATACCTGCTAGAAGGAGTCGCGATGAGTATGCAGCCGTTCCGGAACAAGAAGCAGATATGGTAAAGGACGATGACTTCCGGACAGTTAGGCAGAGGCGAGACTTGGAAGAGACCTTGAGCAGGATTCCTTCCAGGATACTGCTGCAATGATATTTGCACCCAGGATTAGATGTGTCATGTGCATTCAGAGAGCCAGAGGCCGACGCCAGTGACATGCTGCTTGACGAGTGGTCGTGAGGATTGACCGAGAGATGACCAGAGAAGTGCCAAAACGGAATCGTCCCCGTTAGCGTACCTGACAGGGCCGATGAGCCGGTGGATCGTGAGATTGGTAATCCATAGAGAAGACTTTGACCCAGGAGCGGTCATGTTACGCACACCAGCAGGCCAGAGTTCAGGATCGTCGATGAGACATGCTATGAGTGACCACGACAGTTAGCCAGAGATTCTTGGAGGATGTGCTTGAGTGGGACTATCTCGCCATGCTTGTTTTCAGTATTGTTGGGCGATTTATTCGCTTGATTTGATTTTGATGATTGGGTCTCATGATATTTGTTTTCATGCACCATGGTGGCATTTGCTGAGTATTTACTATTTTTGCACAGTTGTTGTACTTGATATCGTTTTTGAACCTTGGTTTCCTATATTTATGATTTCATGGGTTTCATACATTTGAGTTGATTTTGTGCGTATGCACGCACACGATTTGGTTTTTTGCACTCTGTATAGTTTACATATGCTTGTAGTGCAGTGACATGTATTTTGTGCACTTAGTTGCACTGGACTTCGATTTCGATTGGGATGTTCGATGTTTGTTTGTGCACTTTATGCACTTGATTGGATTTTACGCGTGTTTCGGCGCTTGATATTGGATTTCATGATTTCGTGCATGATGGATGCACCGGATTTGGATTTTAGCGCATGTAGGGCGCTTGTTATGAGATACGATTTTGGTTGCACACCAGATGCACTAAATCGGGATTTTTCGTGCATATCAGATGCACCTGTTTTTGCTGCCAGGCACACATTTGGCCCATGACAGATGCTTCGTGCACACCCGATGCACTTAGATGTTGTTTCTGTGCACATGTATGGCACATTTATGGATCTTGATTTCCGTGCGCACCAGACGCACGTAGTATTCATATGTATATTTTGGGACTGATTTCTTATGGAGCGGTACGTTTTTATGATGATTGCTATATGTTTCTATACTGAGCAGGACTAGTCAGAGGACAGTACCTGAGTATATTTTGCATGCATTGATAGTTATCGAAGGGATTTCCAAAAGCGAGCTATAGTCTCAGTATTTACTTACGCGTCTGATAAGACACGAAACGTTTAAAACAAGGAAACCCTTCTAAATTGTTTTCAAAACGGCGGGACGTGCATATTAAACAAGAGGTATATACGTATATGGTTATTTTCTTATAAGAGACGTCCGCCACTGTGCAGTGTTATGCGCATTGCACAACGACTTAAAAAGATTTGGCATGCATTTCCTTTAGAAACTTATATGTATAGATTTGATAATTACATATATAGTTCTGATTTATATCATATTGGTTTTGCTTTGGATTTGGAATTCGTGTCTTTACCATGACTCCGATGATTGCAGGATGCTTGACGGAGTTTCGATTTTCAGTTTTCTACTCATTTTTCATGCGCATGCATTGCGCTATGATGCGTTTTATGTATTGATGATTTCGGAGCCCCGACGACTTGGACTTCTTATTGAAATGTTTTAGAAATTGGGGGTTTAAATATAAATTCGGGGACCGAAATTCTTTAAGGGGGGAAGATTGTAACATTTCAAAATAATAAAATATTATTTTTGGGAATTTTTATAATTTAATATTATTTTATTGATTATTTTAATATTAAATTTATAATAAATGAGAAAAATTTGGAAAAATTATGGAAAATTCTAAAATCGGGTATTTTATGGGATTATGCCATTTTTAAGTTTTTATGAGCATTTATATGCTAATTTAGTACTAATCGCGATTAAAAATCGCTAATCGGGTTTTTTGCAAGTTTGTGCAAAACATGCACATATCTTGTTTTTCTACACTTGTGCATTTTCTATCGTGTTACTTGTAAATCCCCGTTTCCAATTCAATAAAAGTTCCCGATTATCTGAATTCCAGTAGTTTCTCTCCTTTCTCTCATATTTAGAATTGGTTGTTTAAGCCTAATATTTATATTTTTCCAAAGCCTAAAAGTCAAAACCCAAGAGTTAAAACCAAAGCCAATAAATTAAAACCCTAAGTTTTTTTCAGCTCACTTCTGTTTTTTTTCCTAAAGGGAATTTCTTTTATAGCCCAGCCCTCACTATATTTTTCCCCAGCCTGATAGCTTTTCCCTCAGCCCACTAATAATGCTTTAACCAATTTATAGAATTTTCCCGCGGCCCAATTCCTTACTCAGCCCAATCCCATTTCTAAATATTTCCTTAACCCAAGTTTTGGAACAGGCCCGTTTCCTCGCCTGCAGCCCACGAAGATTTAAGGAATTATTTTCTTAATTTTTTTGTCGGCCCAAATCCCTACGGCCCGTGACCACTACCTCCACTCAACCCGACCGACTACACTGTTTCTCCTCCTTCAAATTTCCCCAACGGCTACCTCCCTTAACGCGCGCGCGACACGCCTCCTCCGCCGACGCTCACGCCCTCACCCTGCCGTTGCCCCCACGATTACAACCTCGTCGCCCTCATCTCTCTCTCTTACTCACCAACTCCATCACAGAAAAACTCCTCACCTCTCTCGCTATACCCACCGAGCCCCAACCTCGAACAGCCATTGCAATCTCCACCTCGGACGACGACGACGACAATCCCTCGGCAACCTTCGATCACTCCTCTTCCACCAAACTCCTTCTCCCTCTACAACTTCACAGCCCATCAACCCGAGCCCCTGCATGCCCACTCCCCTGCACACAAACCCACTTAAACCAAATCTCGACCACCTCACCCCATCGACGCCGGTGAACCCCCATTCTCATCTGAACCATCCATCGACCTTCCACACCCTCAGCATCACCCTCACCTCTCCAGACCCGACCCCCACTGCTCCCCATCTCTCCAAATCTCAAAAACCCATTTTTAAATTTTTCCCCTCACTGTGAAACTGCCCTGTACACATAGCCGGAGCGCCGCCGACCGACGCCGATCCCAGCACACCCCGGGAGACCCACAGAGCACCATTCTAGACTTCCAGCAGGCACAAAGACGACTCCGGGAACTCCGACGTAAAACCCGTGTTCGATCGAGGCTCGAGCAAACTTGTTCCGCGGCGTACAACGCGCGTTCGTGACGACACTGCTGCCGTACGATCCCGAGGCATTCTCCAGGCAAGTATTTACTTGCTTCATGCTATAATAATAGTGTTACCCACCTAGATCATGTAGTTTACAAACTTTCCGATTTCCTATACGTATCAAAACCTAAGTGCTCGATGTTAGTTACCAATAGAAATAATCGTCTAATTTGACGGTAACCTATACGTTCTTTTGGCCCTTTGAATGATATATAACGGGTGTGAAATTTGCTGAAAACACGATTGTTAGTAACAAAAATCGATACCCCCAAACATGTCGTTAAAACTAGAATTCTCTCGTAACTGAAAACAATTAAAAACACCATAAATCATGCACATATTGGAAAGATGCGTTCGAGGGCTTAAATCGAAGCCGACTCGACTAACTTTAACCCTATGTAGAATTTTAATGTTTTCTGTTCTGAAACCATGAAGATATTTGGATCGGAACACGACTCTGGACTGCAGTCCAGAGCGTTTATGATTAGTGTGTTCTGTCTAAAGTCCTGCGTCCCCGTGTTTCCTGAAATCGCATGATACGGAACTTTACAATAGTTATAAGATATACCTGTTAGTGAAAGAAAACAAGTGGTTTCATTCCGATTCATCGCAGTTTGTTATTTTGAACTTATTTTAAAAGGGCAGGACGTAAAGCTGTTCAGAACAATTTCTGGAATGACATTGGAGATTGAACTATGTATAACTTTCAACGTACAGATGCGATTGAGGATCCGTCTATTGCGTTGAATAATTTATCGAAAACCCTAAATTTCATTTAACTGTGACATTGCTAAATTTTGAGCCCAACTGGGTGCAATTCGTGTCGCGAAACAGACGTTCAGTTCTGAAATTGAAATTTCAGCCGCGAGCACTTAAACTGAAACAGTTATATCTTGAAAACCGAAACTCCGATTGAACTGAAACAAATTTTGATGAATTACTGACTGATTGTCCTATATATCTTACTTACATCATTTTTGCTAAATTCATAATATATTAATTTGTACAATTTATTTTAGTTCGTGACATGCATGTTAATTCATAACATACCGAGCTTATTGGTAGCACACAATACATATATCATACCCTTGTCATTTACACAGTGTTAGTGCGTGTGGACATTGCATTATCATGCGTGATAGATGTTGGTTTAGGAGTGACGAGTACACCAATGGAAAGTGAATATTCGTGACAGTGATTGATACAGTGGACAGTGATGAAACCGTGCTATTGGTATACTCGTACACAACTAGATCAATATCATAAATAGTGTAACCTGGGGAAAAAGGGGAAATCAAAGTGGAAAGAGTATCGTATTTAGCGGGACCGTGTTTAGAGGATGATCATTCGAACCGTGATACTTATACGTGTAGGACAGGATCTAGCGATCCGGCTGACAGGGTTATGTCCCGGGCATGTGGGCCGTTGTCTCGGGTATGTACGAGACTCCTGTTAAACATGATCATCCTTCCACTATGTGATTTCAAACATGACCAAGAGACCGATAGGGACACATAACATAATCTGCATCCTATTGTGACATAGTGTTTACTTGCATTATTCTCATACCAGTATTACCTTATTTACCTATTTCATCCGATTATAATAATATCATTATTTGTGTCGCTCTGACGACCTGAGTATGCATGCTCAGATTCCGCGGAAGGACCAGCACAGGGGACGGATATATCCTTTGAGTTCACGGAGATATAGTTTGGTGTACCTTCTTCATTTACTGCTTTCCATAAAAGAGATTGTGAGATTGAACTTGGTTAGTTATCGTTCTTATATTCTGTAATCTGTGAACAATGAAATTTTAATGTAATAAATTAGTGATGTGATTCCTTTAATACTGTGCTTTATTACTGATTACCATGTAGTGCTAGAAGCCGAAGTGTGACTACGGCGGGACGATCCCTTGACCGTAGGAGCATGGCTGGCCTAGTCATACCTCGTATTCCGTATTTTGGGAAGCGGGGCGTGACATGGTTTAGTTGGTATCAGAGCCTAGGTTTAGTATCAAGGGATAACATTAACTATGCAATATTACGTTATTCTTGTTTCACTACTCTTGATTTCCATTCTTAAATCTGATCCTATCCTTTTGAATCTTCCAGTGATATGACGTCCCCGAACGACCCCTCCTCAGACTCCAGCTCTCAGGACCGCACGGAGAGAATACTCAGTGCACTGACCACTCTCGCGGAAGCTCAGGAGAGGAAGACAGATTTGCTTACTGAGGGACTCAGGGCGATTACCGCCGCAGGAGGATCCTCCGTACTTATTACCGCCCCCGAGGGTGCTACTCCACCAACTTATCAGGCTAGGGCTGGTACTGTGTCAGACTTCCGACGGTTACACCCAGCTGCGTTCACAGGGCTAGCTGAACCGCTTGAGGCTGAACAATGGCTGGTAAACATGGAAAATTTATTGACAGCCGCCAGGGTTCCAGAGGAAGACAGAGTGGATGTGATAGAGATACAATTAGAAGACGAGGCCCGTACATGGTGGTCGGTGGAAGAAAGCAGACTTGAAGGGCCGATCGAATGGAGCAAGTTTAAGGAGTGCTTCTTAGATCATTATTTTCCTCCCACAGCCAAGGCAGAAATGGAGGAAAAGTTTATTCTTTTAAAACAGAATGGACGCCCAGTGGACGTTTATGCGGCAGAGTTCAACCGTTTGAGCCGCTTTGCTCCATACATGGTCAAATCAGAAGTCACCAGGGCCAGGCGTTTCCTTCAGGGGTTAGATTTTGAGTTGCAGCAGCTGATTGCATCGTTGGATCTATAGACTTTCGCACAGGTACTCAACGCGGCGAGAGTTCAAGAGCAATTGATTAACAAGTTCAGGTGACCCCCAGTCTTTCCAGCACGTACCCACGCGCCTTCTCGAGGAGCTATACCGGTTCACAGAGCAGGGACGACGCAAATGAAGCGCCCGTTTGTACCACAGCATCGCCCCCAGAGACAAGGCGTAACTTGCGGCTATTGCGGTAGAGGAGGACATACTCAGAAGGACTGTCGCCGTGCCAAGGGACAGTGCCTGATTTGCGGTTCCAGTCAACACAGGATTAACAGTTGTCCTGAGCGAGCAGAAATACAGGGAGGTTCTGGACCGTCACAGCAGAGGCCGCAGGAACAGAGACAACCAATTACAGGTCGTGGTCAGGGACGGGCTTTCACCTTGACCGCCGAGCAGGCAGAAGCGTCAGGAGATGTGGTTACAGGTACTCTGCTCGTACATTCCTTACCAGCCAGAGTACTATTTGATTCAGGAGCATCACATTGTTTCTTGTCTGAGCATTTCACAATTACACACGTAATACCACATGAACCACTAACCAAGGGATGGGAAATTCATACGGGTAATGGCATTATTATATCTAGTCGAGAATGTAGATTATGCCCGGTTGTAGTGTGTGGTAGGGAATTCTATGCGAATTTCCTCCTAATTGGAACAGGCAGTTACGACGCAATTCTTGGGATGGATTGGATGAGCACTTTCCACGCAGTTATCGATTGTCGTGCAAAGAAGGTGATCTTCCGCATCCCTAATCACCCGGAGTTCATTTTCGAGGGCGGAAGCGAATCTTTGGAGCCAGCTAAGTATAGAGCCAAGCCCAAGGAACTGACAGCTATGGAGATTGATAAGAGCCCCGCCCCAGTAATTGTTCGGGACTTTCTAGACGTATTTCCTGAAGATCTACCAGGTCTACCACCTCCTCGAATTTTGGAGTTCTCGATCGATTTGATTCCAGGTACAGCCCCAGTATCCAGGGCCCCATACAGAATGGCACCAGTTGAGTTGGCGGAATTGAAGAAGCAGGTTGAAGAACTGTTAGAGAAGGGATTTATTCGGCCAATAGCTTCACTGTGGGGTGCACCAGTCCTATTAGTAAAGAAGAAGGATGGATCGTTGCGAATGTGTATAGATTATCGGGAACTGAACAAGGTCACAATAAAGAACAAGTACCCAATCCCGCGTATTGACGACCTATTCGATCAGCTAAGTGGAGCCAAGGTTTTCTCGAAGTTGGACCTCCGTTCTGGATATCATCAAATCAGAGTAGCAGCCGAGGATGTATGCAAGACGGCTTTCAGGACCCGGTACGGACATTACGAGTTCCTTTTGATGCCGTTCGGTGTTACCAATGCCCCAGCAATATTCATGGATTTAATGAACAGGGTGTTCGCAAAATACTTAGACACGTTCGTCGTTGTATTTATCGACGACATACTTGTCTACTCGAAGACCTGGGAAGAGCATGTTGAGCATTTGCGCACGGTCCTACAAATTCTTCGGGAAGAGAAGTTATATGCGAAGCTGAGCAAATGTGAATTCTGGCTCGACAAAGTTCAGTTTTTGGGACATATTGTTTCGGGCGAAGGCATCTCGGTGGACCCGGCGAAGATAGAATCTGTCAGAGATTGGCCGACGCCAAAGTCAGTGGCTGAGATCAGGAGTTTTCTGGGATTGGCAGGTTATTATCGGAGATTCGTCTAAGATTTCTCCAGAATCGCGGAACCATTGACGAGGCTAACACGGAAGGACGTGCCGTTTACATGGACAGAAGAGTGCACTCAGGCATTCGACACTCTGAAGCAGAAGTTAACCATAGCACCTATACTTACAGTACCAGATAATTCCGATGGTTTGGTGATACACAGTGATGCCTCGGGGAAGGGTTTAGGCTTTGTTTTGATGCAGCACGGCCGAGTGGTTGCTTACGCCTCTCGACAACTGAGAAACCACGAGAAGAACTACCCCAGGCATGACTTAGAGTTAGCCGCGGTAGTCTTTGCATTGAAGATTTGGAGGCAGTATCTGTTGGGTGAGAAAGTAGAGGTATACACGGATCATAAAAGTCTGAAGTATGTTTTCACTCAGAAGGAACTGAACATGAGGCAGCGCCGATGGCTAGAGCTGATGGCAGATTATGACTTGGACCTTCAGTACCACCCGGGGAAGGTCAATGTTGTACCAGATGCGCTCAGTCGCAAACCAGCGGTCATGATGTAGACCGATCAGAGGAGTATTATTGAGGACTTTCAGAGGCTTGAACTTGAAATCGTTACGCCGAACGCACTCAGTCAATTTTGGCAACTACAGGTGCAATCTTCCCTAATGGATCGCATCAAGATTGCACAAGCGGATGATCCCCGATTACAAAAGTTCAGAGAGCAAGTCGAAGCTGGACTGAGAACGGATTTGATTATACATGAAGATGGCTCTCTGAGATTCGGTAGCAGACTCTGCATACCTAAAGGTGATGTACGAGAAGAAGTGTTGGCTGAAGCACACAGTTCAGCTTATTCTGTGCATCCAGGAGGTACAAAAATGTATCAGGACCTAAAGCAGCACTTTTGGTGGAACAGAATGAAGCGGGAAATTGCGAGGTTCGTATCCAGATGCTTGGTATGTCAGCAGGTGAAGGCGGAACATCAGAGAACAGCAGGATTATTACAACCATTGCCGATACCTGAATGGAAGTGGGAGCACATTACTATGGATTTTGTGACGGCCTTACCACGGAGCCCTAGAGGCAATAACGCTGTTTGGGTTATCGTCGATCGCCTCACAAAAGCTGCACACTTTCTACCTTTCCGAGTGGGACAGTCGACAGAATCACTGGCTGAAAGATATATGCAGGAGATTGTGCGACTTCACGGTGTTCCAGTCAGCATTGTGTCAGACCGGGACACGAGATTCTTGTCGCACTTTTGGAAGAGCTTACAGGAGAGTTTTGGAACCCGCCTTAAATTCAGCACAGCTTATCACCCACAGACGCATGGACAATCCGAGCGTACAATTCAGACGCTCGAGGATATGTTGAGGGCCTGTATGTTGGACTTTCAGGGTTCCTGGGAGGACCATCTGCACCTAGTCGAGTTTTCTTACAACAATAGTTATCAGGCTAGTATTCAGATGGCTCCTTTTGAAGCGCTATACGGGCGGAAGTGTCGATCCCCAGTATGTTGGGACGATGTGGGAGAACGAAGATTACTGGGCCCCGAACTCATTGTTCAGACAGTGGACAAGGTCCAAATGATCAGGCAGCGTATCAAGACGGCTCAGGATCGACAAAAGAGTTGGGCAGATACCAGCAGAAGGGCACTTGAGTTCGAAGTCGGAGATCATGTGTTCTTGAAGATTTCCCCTACTCGTGGAGTGATCAGGTTCGGAAGTCGGGGAAAGCTTAGTCCCCGTTTTATCGAACCTTTTGAGGTACTAGAGCGAGTAGGAGAGTTGGCCTATCGACTTGCCTTGCCTCCATCGCTAGCTGGTGTGCACAATACCTTCCACGTGTCACAGTTGCGGCGTTATGTCCGGGATGAGAGTCATGTCCTAGACCATTCAGAGCTAGTTTTGGGTACCGATTTGTCAAACGAAGAGCAGCCTACTACCATACTCGATCGAAGAGAGAAAGTGCTGAAGAATAAGGTCATTCCGTTAGTCCGAGTGCCTTGGGGTGGTTGTTCCCCAGGAGAATCCACCTGGGAGCGGGAGGAAGATCTACGTGATCGTTATCCACATCTCTTTGTTTAGTACTTTTGTTTCTCTGTATCCTTGTTTAATTTCGAGGACGAAATTTTGTTAAGGGGGGTATGATGTAAATCCCCGTTTCCAATTCAATAAAAGTTCCCGATTCTCTGAATTCCAGTAGTTTCTCTCCTTTCCCTCATATTTAGAATTGGTTGTTTAAGCCTAATATTTATATTTTTCCAAAGCCTAAAAGTCAAAACCCAAGAGTTAAAACCAAAGCCAATAAATTAAAACCCTAAGTTTTTTTCAGCCCACTTCTGTTTTTTTTCCTAAAGGGAATTTCTTTTATAGTCCAGCCCTCACTATATTTTTCCCCATCCGGATAGCTTTTCCCTCAGCCCACTAATAATCCTTTAACCAATTTATAGAATTTTCCCGCGGCCCAATTCCTTACTCAGCCCAATCCCATTTCTAAATATTTCCTTAACCCAAGTTTTGGAACAAGCCCGTTTCCTAGCCTGCAGCCCACGAAGATTTAAGGAATTATTTTCTTAATTTTTTTGTCGGCCCAAATCCCTACGGCCCGTGACCACTACCTCCACTCAACCCGACCCACTACACTGTTTCTCCTCCTTCAAATTTCCCCAACGGCTACCTCCCTTAACGCGCGCGCGACACGCCTCCTCCGCCGACGCTCACGCCCTCGCCCTGCCGTTGCCCCCACGATTACAACCTCGTCGCCCTCATCTCTCTCTCTTACTCACCAACTCCATCACAGAAAAACTCCTCACCTCTCTCGCTACACCCACCGAGCCCCAACCTCGAACAGCCATTGCAATCTCCACCTCCGACGATGACGACGACAATCCCTCGGCAACCTTCGATCACTCCTCTTCCACCAGACTCCTTCTCCCTCTACAACTTCACAGCCCATCAACCCGAGCCCCTGCACGCCCACTCCCCTGCACACAAACCCACTTAAACCAAATCTCGACCACCTCACCCCATCGACGCCGGTGAACCCCCATTCTCATCTGAACCATCCATCGACCTTCCACACCCTCAGCATCACCCTCACCTCTCCAGACCCGACCCCCACTGCTCCCCATTTCTCCAAATCTCAAAAACCCATTTTTAAATTTTTCCCCTCACTGTGAAACTGCCCTGTACACATAGCCGGAGCGCCGCCGACCGACGCCGACCCCAGCACACCCCGGGAGACCCACAGAGCACCATTCTAGACTTCCAGCAGGCATAAAGACGACTCCGGGAACTCCGACGTAAAACCCGTGTTCGATCGAGGCTCGCGCAAACTTGTTCCACGGCGTACAACGCGCGTTCGTGACGACACTGCTGCCGTACGATCCCGAGGCGTTCTCCAGGCAAGTATTTACTTGCTTCATGCTATAATAATAGTGTTACCCACCTAGATCATGTAGTTTACAAACTTTCCGATTTCCTATACGTATCAAAACCTAAGTGCTCGATGTTAGTTACCAATAGAAATAATCGTCTAATTTGACGGTAACCTATACGTTCTGTTGTCCCTTTGAATGATATATAACGTGTGTGAAATTTGCTGGAAAACACGGTTGTTAGTAACAAAAATCGATACCCCCAAACATGTCGTTAAAACTAGAATTCTCTCGTAACTGAAAACGATTAAAAACACCATAAATCGTACACATATTGGAAAGATGCGTTCGAGGGCTTAAATCGAAGCCTACTCGACGAACTTTAACCCTATGTAGAATTTTAATGTTTTCTGTTCTGAAACCATGAAGATATTAGGATCGGAACACGACTCTGGACTGCAGTCCAGAGCGTTTCTGATTAGTGTGTTCTGTCTAAAGTCCTGCGTCCCCGCGTTTCCTGAAATCTCATGATACGGAACTTTACAATAGTTATAAGATATACATGTTAGTGAAAGAAAACAAGTGGTTTCATTCCGATTCATCGCACTTTGTTATTTTGAACTTATTTTAAAAGGGCAGGACGTAAAGCTGTTCAGAACAATTTCTGGAATGACATTTGAGATTGAACTATGTATAACATTCAACGTACAGATGCGATTGATAATCCGTCTATTGAGTTGAATACTTTATCGAAAACCCTAAATTTCATTTAACTGTGACATCGCTAAATTTTGATCCCAACTGGGCGCAATTCGTGTCGCAAAACAGACATTCAGTTCTGAAATTGAAATTTCAGCCGCGAGCACTTAAACTGAAACAGTTATATCTTGAAAACCGAAACTCCGATTGAACTGAAAAAATTTTTGATGAATTACTGACTGATTTTCCTATATATCTTACTTATATCATTTTTGCTGAATTCGCAACATATTAATTTGTACAATTTATTTTAGTTCGTGACATGCATGTTAATTCATAACATACCGAGCTTATTGGTAGCACACAATACATATATCATACCCTTGTCATTTACACAGTGTTAGTGCGTGTGGACATTGCATTATCGTGCGTGATAGATATTGGTTTAGGAGTGACGAGTACACCAATGAAAAGTGAACATTCGTGACAGTGATTGATACAGTGGACAGTGATGAAACCGTGCTATTGGTATACTCGTACACAACTAGATCAATATCATAAATAGTGTAACCTGGGGAAAAAGGGGAAATCAAAGTGGAAAGAGTATCGTATTTAGCGGGACCGTGTTTAGAGGATGATCATTCGAACCGTGATACTTATACGTGTAGGACAGGATCTAGCGATCCGGCTGACAGGGTTATGTCCCGGGCATGTGGGTCGTTGTCTCGGGTATGTACGAGACTCCTGTTAAACATGATCCTCCTTCCACTATGTGATTTCAAACATGACCTAGAGACCGATAGGGACACATAACATAATCTGCATCCTATTGTGATATAGTGTTTACTTGCATTATTCTCATACCAGTATTACCTTATTTACCTGTTTCATCCGATTATAATAATATCATTATTTGTGTCGCTCTGACGACCTGAGTATGCATGCTCAGATTCCGCGGAAGGACCAGCACAGGGGACGGATCTATCCTTTGAGTTCATGGAGATATTGTTTGGTGTACCTTCTTCATTTACTGCTTTCCATAAAAGAGATTGTGAGATTGAACTTGGTTAGTTATCGTTCTTATATTTTGTAATCTGTGAACAATGAAATTTTAATGTAATAAATTAGTGATGTGATTCCTTTAATACTGTGCTTTATTACTGATTACCATGTAGTGCTAGAAGCCGAAGTGTGACTACGGCGGGACGATCCCTTGACCGTAGGAGCATGGCTGGCCTAGTCATACCTCGTATTCCGTATTTTGGGAAGCGGGGCGTGACATTACTTTTTGGGTTACTATTTGAGTGAGAAGAAAAGGAAAAGAAAAGAAAAAGGGATTAAAGAAATATGTATGGTGAGAGTGAGGGGGTAGGTGAGAGTGTTGACTTGGCCATTCCCTCTTGTTTTCTCCTCTCATTTCTCCCCCCTCTTCCATGAGCTGCTGCTGCTCCTGCTGCCCTCCTCTTCCTCCACCTTCAAACCCCCATTTCTCCATGAAATTCACCCCAAAACCCATATCGGTTTCACAAAAAATGCACACAAGCTCAAGATCTACACATTGGACTAAACAAGCATGGATTTTGGCCACTAGGGGCAACTCAAGAAAATTCTTGAGTTGCCAAATAAGGTAATTATTGAACCATTAGCTTAGTTTTAGCATTACTTATACCCCTATGCAAGTTTAGAATCGAAATCGGGTGATTTTGTGGATTTTAGGAAAAAACTAGTAAGGGTTTGAGAAAATTATGAGTTGTGATGGGAAATTGAGTTCAGTGGAGACCATAAAAGCACCCTAGTGCTAGAAACCCAGACCAACCCCACTGGAAACCCAAAAATACGGAATTACGGAACTTTTCATGTCGGTTTGTGTAATCTGTGAAGGTGTTCTGGAATCTGGAGCAACCCGGGGTCACCAAAAATAAAATTGAGCTGACAGTGAGTCGTGCAGGCACCTAGGAAGCTATCACCAAGACCCGAGCCCCTAACTCAAAACTACGGCCGCAAATTTTGTCATTCTGGCCGCAATTTGCGGCCAGAATAGAGTGGAATCGGTCAATTTTTGTTCCGGGGCTCATTTTGCACTAAATTAGACCCCTCCTATATGCTGTTTTGGCTAATTGTCATCTGGGGAAATTCTGGGAGCATTTTGTTGTGTTTTAGGCAGTGTTTTCCGTATTTTTAAATGAACTTTCTTGATATTTGGATTTGTATTTGGTTGTCGGGTGTTCGTACATCGACAACAGGGCTTGTTTGTTGGATTTGCATGTTTGGGCCATAGGTTCCAACCTATGAGCACACTGTGCGCTGTATCAGTTTTCTGCCTTGATTTTCATACGCATTGCTATGGGTGATCATTGTAGGTACTTTCACGTGGATTCCGAGGCGACGGAGCATGGCGTTATCGACACCGACACGCAGGATACAGGTGAGTAGATTTATATCTACGGGGAGAAGTCGGGTGGATGGCGTATAGCACCCCCGCAGTTCGTGGTGATGTATACGAATACGTATACACACAGATATTGATTGTATATTTTTTGAGATTATTGATGTCAAAAGATGGATTCTAGGTGTGATTGGATTGGTTAGTGATGCGAACCCCTAGAGTAGTGGTTGCACCACACATACACACACACACACCCATACTTGCATACATTCTTCTTTCATAAGTGCGTATATGGGATTGTATTTTTATGTGTTTACATAGGTATGGAACTATGTGTTCATATACTGGATTTGAGGGTAGTATTTGGAATTTGAGATGAGTCGATGAGATTGGGCTTGAGGCCAGGAGATCGGTGATGTGATTTGGTTCGTATTGAGATACGACATGATGTTTTAGCGGGTCTTTTGACGCGGTGATTCTTGCACCTGCATGCATACTTAGGAGGTATCAGTATTGTACTAGACGTAGATTAGTACCTCGATCATGATATTTGATAAAGAGGGTACCAGATGAATAGTATGATGAATGTGATATTGACCCGTACCCAGATTTATGATGCCGTATGACGGATTTACGTACGAGCTATATATTGATGATTGATCCGCACTCTTAACTTGGGATGTCTGATTATAGATATGGTATCGGATATGATATTATTGAGGCGGGATCACCGACTATACATATACAGGTATGTATATGTATGTACTCAGATGATAGGCGGTTTCCTTACCTGTAGTTCAGCCGTATAGTTTAGTGTAGTTGTTAGATTAGATTAGACTCCTACCTATTTCAAAACTAGCGGGTCGTGGGTATTTTAAAAGACAGGTCAAGGGATCTACGGATATTTCAAAAGACGTATCCTTTCTTAAAACCACCGTAGCCCTATTTTCAAAACCCCACGATTCGTGTTATTTCAAATGGCACCATTGTTTAATATTTAACTCCTGCTTATTTTGGTTGCTCGCTCCGCATCGCATACTTGCATTGTTATTTCATATTGCATTGTTGACATTATGCTGTTAGGACACCAGCACCATTACCGATGATGCGTATGTACCACATACACTTAGATGCCGGCTCACACACATCTTCATCGGTAATTGCCATGTGACGTACACCTTAGAAAATATTATCGCCTAATGTAACTTGTTACTAGTAGTTTTGACATGATGATTAGTTGCTTGCCTTATATGCTGGTTTAGACATTGTAGTTGTTACTTGTCACTTCGCATACTGTTATTCATTATATGCCGCATTCATGGATGCTCATGCGTATATTCATGGTTTTACATGCTATTTATGATTCGGATTCCCATGATATTTTCTGGATTTGGAGGAAAACCGTAAAACACATATAAACCGCTTTCTCTCTTTTTAAATAAAAAAATGCGGTTTTCCTATGATGTATGAGTCGTCCACCATGAGTTTGCTGATGGATTTCGAGACCCGATTCGAGGAGATGGATAAACCGTTTCGGGTACATGGTGGACCCGGTAAGGTACCCCGGGGCAAGAAGCGCATGATGACGATGTGAGCCTGGCAGGGGAGCACTACCTACCGGTGATTTTACTCGACGCGTCGGATATCCGGAGGATACCGTAGTGGTCTTGAGATGGATGGTAGGGGCCGGTCTAGATTGACGGCGTCCTAGATATTGTGATTGAGACATTAAGATTTTGAGATTTTGAGGAACATAGACTGTGATCCAGAGATATCGAGACATTGGGATTACGTTTTGTGCCGATGCTAGGCACTGTTTTATGCTGATTTCATTATGATAGCTCATTTTAAAAATACAAAGGAAATCTCACTAAATTATGAAAACAGTTCTTCATTTACATGTATTCTGTTTTCATGCGTTCATACCTCATTCATATGATATATTGCTACCCTTGGGCACTGACACGGGCACATGAGATTACACTCGGGTTAGATATTTACCCTAGCCTTGTTAAAGGCTGCATGTTATATATTTGAGGATTATATATTATGATCGTATGACCTAGGATTGCGTCATACATGCGATTTTTTTATTCGTGGATGTTTTTCTATTCACGAGTTGGCAACTCACCCCCATTGTGCCCCAGTTTCTTGCAGGTTTGCCGTACAGGTTTCTTTACGGTTTTGCGGGCATAGTTTCGTTCGGGTGATTTGCTAGTAGGTGGGTTTACTTGTATCGTACCCCCCATTATATATCTTGTATATCATTATTCTGTTGTATCTAGAAGTTTCATCAACCAAACATGTATTTATTTCAGAGATAGAGACCAGTGTTGTTTATTCTATCGACCATAGAGTCGCGCTTTGTATTTATGCGGATTTCATGCAGTTTTGAGTTTCCTTTTCTGTTGTGATCCTCGCCTTTCGGCGTTGTATATTTTATTGCTTGCGTGGTTGTGACCGTCGATTGACGAAGAGCTAGCTCCCACTTGGGGATGCCCTTATTCTTTATATATATGCTTTATCAGGTTTTGTACCCGTTTGGGGTCAGTTTTACAAAGGAAACTCTGCCGAAATTTTTAGAAAAGACTTATGATTTTAAAATGCATACTTCGGCATATGTTGCAAACTAGTTGATTTAAAATGGTTTTCCTACTCTCTACTACTCCTCTTGGTTTGGATTTCTGGGTTTTTTTCGGCTTACTTAGAATACGTACGCCTTGAGACGTTCGTAGTTTAAGTTTCGGTCATGTTCCGTACTTTCGGGTCGTGACATATGTGCTCCTACTTCGTTTTGCCTGAGCTAGTAAACCTCTGTGTAGGACTCTAAAGAATCGTCAAAACGCCGGCAGTAGGTGATGATCATATCAAGAACCCACAAGCCGTCAGCGGTACTAGCTGGACGTAACGGCTATCCGGGTATTGATCGATCAGAAGATCAACAAGAAAGCCGGCTCTACCTTCTGTAAAGCCTGTCTGTAACACTACCGTACAGTCCTGTCTCTTCGTCTGATATGGCGCAAATCTAGTCTATGGGTGGTAAAAATCAGACCCCAGTAACCGATAAGTCGTGCCGATATAAGACTCATAACGGGTTGAGAAACTACTAATAATACTTATCAGTAAATATCCGTAGCAGCCCTGGCCAGGAACTTATCGTTATGGCCAATCGAGCACAGCGCAACATTAACCCCTAATACCGGAAGAGACGAATCCCCTCCTATCGCTCATTGCCTCCATGTGATTCGGGACTGCACCCAAAAGCCACCATTTTGTACATTCTCTTGAACGTGGTAAGGTGGAAATCAAAGCACAGTGGGAATCACACAAGTCTCTATGACGATCTCGGGTCTACAGACTAACCTGTACCGGTGTCACCAGAGAACTGCTATCTGACGATAGGTATAATATCAACTACGAGTACTCTGTGAGTCCGTTCAGTGTACCCAGTCCCCACTGAGCACCCGTATAACATCTTTGATGTCAAACACCAATGGATGTGGAATCATCCATTGCCCATCATATGGGTCAAGGAGCGTATACGCTAGTCTACTCTGGAATATCGATGCCCTTTCTCGATACACCCTCGACTAGGAACAATTATAGGATGTACTTGTGGACTACCCTTGGCCCCACTAGTATGATCTCCATCATAGTCCTGGTAGTCTAGTACAAATCCTAAGGGCTTTATCAACTTGTGAGAGCATGACAGTATCACAATACCAATCAATATGTTAAGACAAAGAGCAACCAGAAAGCATACTATCATGTCGAGCAAGAAAGTGCTCTCTATATATATCCAAGCATCCGCTATAATATACATCACATGTACAATAATGGCCTCTAGGGCATATACATAACTAACAACACTAACTAGTTTTCACAAAACTAATTATTGTGGATTCCAAATATTGTATCACATATCAAACTTAAACCCAAAATGATGTTAAAATTGCAAATACGAAACACTCTGAATTGCCCCAATACAAAAGATAACATCACATGCAAACTGGGAAAAATTAAACAGTACCTAAAACCCTAAACCCAAGAGACTGGAACACCAAACAAATTCGATGCCCAAACTACATATTGGGGCAGGCCAGGCGGGGAAAAATGAAGATGTGGTCGGCCAAATGTTATCGTTTGGGTCTCATTTTTCTCTGGTGTTCTAGTTACATCACATGTAACATTTTGCAACTGTTTAAAAAAAATTCAGAGGACTTTTAGAAAATAGATAGAAACTAGGGTTTCATATTCCAGTTTTCGGAGTTGTTTCGGTTTCGTAATAATAACACATCGTATAATGCTCTAGCCTGGCTCTGATACCATGAAAGTGTGTTTTAGCACCACCACTGGGTTTTAATCGGCATCAAACATGCAATTTTAAAATTTCTTGGGTGTTAAGCTACACTAAACTAGAATCTAACTAGAGTATTTGGGTTTATAGCATGATATTACAAGAACTACACTAAGTGAAAGAGATTACAACCTTTGTAGACCAAGTCATTCACTTCTATAGCTCCGGGTAGTAGTCCCTATGAATCCTCTTGGCTCCACTTGAAGAAATGCACGAGCTGGCTTCGTGATCTTCGAGGCCGAACATGATCCACCTTGAAGCTTCTCTAGTTCAAACTACCTCTTCACCAGTCAACTATTAGTGAAGTAAACAACCAAAAACTAAATGGCTAATCTACTGTAGGTTGATGAAGTAGGTGTTTTAGCTCACTAAGAATTCTCACAAGCCCTAGGATTCACAACTCATGTGAGGGTTAAGGCTTGGAGAAAGATGAAGATGAAAATGGAGAGAGTGAAGTAAAGGAGCTAAGGCCAAAAAAGATCAAGTGAAGAATGGATCTCTTAAATATCTCACTTATTGAAGCATATAATAAAAAGCAATAATATATTGCAACCATACTTCTATAGTAAAAGCAAATGAATAAATTAATAGAAAAAACCATGCCTCACCCATTCCACAAACATCTCTCCAATTTCCACCTCATTTTTCTATTTTCTCATAATAGAAAATCCAAGTCATATATGTCATCTACCATGGCACGTGCGCGGATACACACACACACACACACACACACACACACACATATATCACATATATATACATAAATATATATTAGAAGAAAAACTTAAGTGAGCTTAATATTAGTTAATATATAAATATATCAAATATAAATATATATCAAATCAACACTTGATTTAATAATCCGGTCATATCATATATAACCGATTAATATCATTTAATTGTATATCATATTTTCAAATCAACACTTTATTAATTAATCCGGTTATATCACATATAACCTAACCGATATCAAATGTCGCCAGATTAGAATACAGTATCACATACTCGTATTTAATCAGGCTCCCGCACATATCAGCATATGTACCCTACTTCGTTTCGCTTGAACTATGAAACCTCTGTGTGGGGCTCTAAAGACTCGTCAATACGCCAGCAGTAGGTAATGTTCACATCAGTTACTCATAAGCCGTCAGCTAGCTGGACGTAACGGCTACCCGGGTATTGAGCGATTCGAAGATCAACAAGCAAGCTTGTCCAAACTCCCATGAACCCTATAAGTAACACTTATCGTACAGTCCAGTCTCTTCGTCTGATATGTCGCATATCGAGTCTAGGGGTGGAATCGTCAGACCCTAGTAATTTGATAAGTCATGCCGATGTATGGCTCATAACGGTTCGAGAAACTACTGATAACACTTACCAGTAAATCTCATTAGCCCTGGCCAGGGACTTGCTGTTATAGCCAATCGAGCATAGCGCAACATAAACTCCCAATACCGGGAGAGACCAAACCACTCCTATCGATCACTACCTCCATATGACTCGGGACTGTACCCAAAATCCACCTGTTTGCACGACTCCTTTGAGCTATGGTAGGGAGGAAATTAAATAATAATGGGAACCACACAAGACACTATGACGATCTCGGGACTATAGACTAACCTGTACCGGTGTCTGTCATGACCCAAAATATTAGCTCACGGCCAGCACTTAAATCACGCAACGCCTACAGGAGTAACGTAATTCAAGTAAGCTGAAACCCAGAAATCTAAACCTTTTTAAGAAATAAAGAGGTGAAGTTTTGAAATAAAGGTATATTAAATCATGTTTTGTCTTTTGAAAATTTGGGCAGCACCTCCTTTGTAAAAACTAACCCCGAAAACGGTACAACACAGAATAAAATAAAGCATCCCCCAAACGGGAGCAAACCACGCCCAACGGCGGAAACAACCACCACAAGTATTAAAACAAGTATACGACGCCCAATGGCGAAGCTCCACACAAGGAAAAGTAAAGCAAGACATCAACCCCAAAAGCGAACATAAAACCCATCGCTCAAGTCTCGCACAACAAGTCTTCTAAGTCTGCAACATATACAATTACTAGTTTTTGAATTGATGGAGTGACTAGATACAATATGAATAATGAATACAAGAGGGGCACGATCCAACTTGTACCACCTAACAAAAGCAAGTCACCCGAAAACAGCTGTGTGCCGGCGATGCCGCAACTGATCCATGCGGACAACCTGCAAGAACTGTGGCACAACGGGGTTGAGTTGCCAACTCATGAATAGAAAAACATCATCAGGTAGAAATCGAAATAAACAACGATTCCTAGGTCCACTATATCATAAAGCTAATACTATGATATCTAAGGTGATCGTATCCGCATATGTGCCAACACATAAAAAAATGCCTATCAGCAAGTGGATATCATCCAACAATATAATCAATGCATGTATGCAGTTGCCACGACCCGAAATAGCTCGTGACTGGCCCTTGAATCATATGAACTCTATAGGACCCCATCTAATCCAAGTAAGCCAAAGCCCAGAAATCTAAAACCATTTTAAATAATAAATGAAGGAAAAATAGTTTAAGAAGTGAAGAAATCATGTTTTAAATACAAGGTTTTTAAATAAGTAAGCCGAATATGCATTTTTAAAGTGTATAATCTTTTCTAAAAATTTCGGCAGAGTTTCCTTTGTAAATAATGGCCCCGATCGGGGTACAACAAGAATAATATATATGCAATGATAAAAGGCATTCCCAAGCGGGAGCAACCTCTTCGTCAATCGACGGTCATAACCACGCAAGCAATATAATATACAACACCGAATGGCGAGGATCAAAACTCAGAAAGAAACTCAAAACATCATGAAAACCGTAATACTACAACGCGCGACTCTAAGGTCGAAATAATACATAACTGATTTCTAAGTCTGAAACAATATACAAGTTTTGGTTGATGGAATTACTAGATACAACTGAATGATACATGTACAATGGTGGTTCTGATGCAAAAGAACCCACCTACCAAAGCAAGTCACCCGTAAGGGAAGCAATGTGCCAGAAAAGCCGCAATGAATCCGGTACGGAGAAACCTGCAAGAAACTGTGGCACAACGGGGGTGAGTGGCCAACTCGTGAATAGAAAACATCACAGAGCAGAAATCGTAAGTATGACTCATCCTAGGTCAATACGATCAGATATATATAAACCTCAATATGAATAAGTCTAAAGCATGCTAAAGTGGCAATGTAACCTCTATACATGAGTGTAGTGCCAAGTGCTCGTGCCAGTGCCTCAGGTAATAACATATCATAAATATGAGTTATGTGTTAGTTATATGTATGCCCTAGAGGCCATTACTGTACATACGATGTATATTGTAATGGATGCTTGGACATATATAGGGAGGACTTTCTTGCTCGACATGATAGTATGCTATCTGGTTGTACTTTATCTTAACATGTACTCTGATTGTCTCTACGTTACATGTTGATAAAGCCCTTAGGATATGTACTCGACTACTGGGACTATGATGAGATCATACTAGTGGGGCCACGGTAGTCGACGAGTACTTCCTATAATTGTTCCTAGTCGAGGGTGTATCGAGACAGGGCATCGATGCACCAGAGTAGACTAGTGTATACGCTGTAAGCCCGCGGGGGCGCCCCGGCCGTCGATCCGACGCCGGAAACGCGGAAAACAAAAACTTTGCGAACTTTGCAAAACGGCACCACCGCGGACTTTTTACCCGGATCGGGCCATTAACCTAGCTAGCTAGCAAAAAGGAAAGAGTAGAGATGCTATACCAAGCGATCCGTGTCCTTCGGTCTTCGTCTCCACTCCGATCTCCCGCGGAATCTCCGTCACCTCCTCGCTCGTCGGAAAGAGCACCACGTAGCCGGAATCTTTTACGGGCTCCCGCCTTTTGACCGAGGCAATTCGGGCGCGAAGTTGGCTAGCCGACGCGTCCAAGACTTGCAATAGAATAGTGTAGTAAACTTGTCTCTTGGGGTTATGAGGTTGCCATGGTTGGAGGAATTTTAGCACAAGAATTTTCATGGATTGATGCTAGATGAAGAATGGAACATGCCATGGAGAAAGGAGCTCGGCCAAAAGGAAAAATGCTCACTGGAAAATGATAATAGCAAGCTCCCCATTTTCTTTTCTCACTGGAAATTGTGTATATATGGGTGAAGTCCATTAATTAAAACCATATATAAAATAATCCCTCATCCAAATCAAAACACCAGCACACACACAATCATCTCTCTCGCTCACTCAAGTGGCCGGCCCCACTCCAATCCCAAACAGTGGCCGGCCCAACTAAAAAAGAGAATGAAGGAAATTACCAAGTGGGAAAAAAAGGAATAAACAATTAGAAGAAGGTCACACCAAATTCTAATCCATATCCAAATCAATACCCATCCAATAAGTGCAAGGAAATGACCATAAAAGAATATCATGATGAGGCTAGTCTCATCATGAAGCCACATATGCAAGAAAGCCCCTCACAACTAAGTTAATTGCAAACTTGCAATTAACCCCCTCCAACGAAAAGTCCGGCCGAGAAGGAAAAAGAGAAAACCGGCCGGAACGGAATGCAAACTGGCAACCCCAGAAAACCGATCCCGTAATAAATTACAGGAAAATCCCGCTACTGCAAATACATGCCCGCATTTGTATTCCCACTGAACACAAATGCAAAGAGACAAAATCTACACTGTACTATACTAGGACCGGCTTAAACCAAAGCCGGCTAGTAATATCCGTCCGATCCTGATCCGTGCAATACCGCACGTATCTGATCGAACGCTGTCATATAACTATACGGCCACTAGTACAAAACCGTCCGATCTTGATCCGTGCAATACCGCACGTATCTGATCGGACCCTGCCATATCTCCATACGGCCTCTACAGCGTTTCGCCCGAAAGCTTGAGTAACTGAAAGTGTGGTGGACTCTAAAGACTCGTCAATACTATGGCTGTGGATTTAACCACTAGCACGTCAGAGGTATAAGCCAATACGTGACGGGCCACCAGCTATTGACCAAATGGGACGTCGATGAGGAAGCTCACCCCGACACCCAACTGAGCCTGTCAGTGACAATATCCGTACAGTCCGGTCCGTTCGTCTATGAGTATCGCATGGCGGGCCTAGGGGGTTGGTAAAAGTCAGACCCCCAAAAGCGGTACAAGTAGTGTCGGAGTGTAGCCCAGAACACCCTGAGATACTACTGGAATACCTACCAGCAAATCTCCCGCCTTGGCCAAGGACTTTTCATGTTCTGGCTCTCCTAGACACAGCATGACCTCACCCCCAAACCGGGAGAGACGAACCCCTGAAGATCCGCTCACTGCCTCCATGTGGCTCGGGACTGTACCCAACTAAAACCTGTTTGCACGACTCCTTTGAGCCGTGGTAGGGTAGTAATCAAAGTACAGTGGGAACTCACACGAGACAAATGACGATCTCAGGTCGATGAACTAACCTGTACACATGTCACCAGGGAACTGCTATCCGACGTCTGGTATAATCCCAACTAGCAGGTTCCCGGCGAGTCCTGTCCGGTGTACTCATAACCCAATGAGCACCTGTATACATCTTAGGTGAACCAACTGACACCAGTGGCTTGTGAGACCGGCCACCGCCCCTCGTCGGGGTCTCGACTGTATACACTAGTCTACTAATGGAGTATCGATGCCCTGTCTCGAAACTCCTACGACTAGGGACCATTTTAGGATGTGCTTGTAGACCCCCAGCTCCCACTTATATGATCGCCCTCATACTGCTGGTAGTCAACAAGAATCCTAGGGGCTCTATCAACGTGCAATAGCGACTCGTAAGGTCACCTAAAGCAGTACACGATGATAAAGGTAAACCAGATAGCATACTATCATCTCGAGTAAGACTGTCCTACTGGGACAGGTCCTCCCCTCAATCATTGCAATCACGTGCCTGTGATCCAATAATTGACTCTGAGGGCACTATCTCCAACAATCTCCCACTTGCACTCGAGGCTAATTATTGCGATGTCGCATACTCACAGCCCGTGTGATACCGAACACCCAACTCCTCTACTAGTCAGTCTCACAAAGCTCGTTTGCGAAACTATTGCGTTCGAGGAATAGCCTCAGTGAGTGGATCCGCTTTGATGTTTCTTTCTATGTCTCTCTATCTCAAGTTCGCGTAGAAAGCCATCTCCCGAAATGAGCAATACCTGTCTTAGAATGTCTGGATGTCTGATGGGACCTAGCTCATAAGTGAACTCCAAATCCAAACTTCTTAGACTGTATTGTCAACTGAACTTAATCAGTATCCTACGCCATGCCTTCCCTCAGTATCCACCTGGACCACCTGTCCAAAATACTGCCCCTCGTCAGAGGGAAAACCATAACTCTGACAGCCACTCTGCCATCCAGGTCACCTTGGAAGCCTGGAATGATAACCGTCTCCTAAAGGAGGCTAAAACTGCTTCCGATTGTGGCGACCAAAGTATAACCGATCGTAGTATAGGAATATTACTTCCTACTCTGTGTATTGTCATCAAAAACCAGGACATCACACCCTACTACCTTCTTAACAGATCCATCCCCTATTCTAATGAAGTCAAACCTATGACTGTCACATCAGAAATAGATGATCTATCTCCGCTATATCTGCTCTAGTCTATAAATAGACATAAGCCTGATGTCCACCAATGCTTCCGCTGCTCCCACTGACTACGACAACCCTCTGGCAGAGTCATATAGACGTGCACTTCTAAAGCCAGTTTAGAACGACACTATACTCATCCTCCTGCCGGGTCTCGCAGCCTAGAACAACAGCAATGGCAAGTGTGGGTAAACAAGAACCTCCCTGCCACCGTCCTTGAGCATACCGAAGTACGTCTCGAGTGCCTGAGGTTACCCACCGTATCTGCGGAGTGGCCAATGGAATGTCAAACCAGATTGAATCTTTAGGTTCCTATCAAATCTTCAGTAATCGTTTGTGGTTCTGGAATCACTTCCAGTTCTACCATACTCCCACTACTGTTTTCTGAAAAAAAACATTTTTGATAAAACTGTGGCGAGTCAAGAACAATATAGCTATTGATCTTCCAGATGGTAGAAAATCAACCCTCGTCATAGCCCGGGTCAACCCACAAACAGCCATTACAGAAACGTGCCTTGAGTTGTCCAGAGTCTGGTTTTAAGCATAAACCGGACAACTCCCCGTATCTTAACAATGTCAAGATATGAACTGTTCTATATCCAAGAAACAGAGGCACTGATTTAATTGAATCAGATTCAAATCATGCAGCTGTCTCCAGTGCATGTCAAGTAAATGGAGAGAGGCCGATAAGCGTTACTCAACTTAGGAGTACTTCCAATTATGAGTAACCTGAAAGAGAAGATAGTTCTCTTAACCATTACTATCAACTGAATACCATGTACAAGTATCTACATCTTCGATCACTTTGAAGAATCCCGATACTTGCAACACATGGTTCTCTACTTTATTCTTATACCTATAACTTCTCAAAACTTCGACCCTATGTTTCTACGAAACACCTGTCTAAGAACTAGAGAAGTCATAAGTAAACAGAATACAGTACGAGGACCAACCCCTCTGTCCTCATGGACACTGGACAATATACAATACTCTGTATAAGTCCCCTGAGTCGAATGACTCATTCACTGTGTGTCGTAGGTTGAAAACTGTACTTTTGGTTAAGAAGAATCACACCGTTGTTCAATGCTCCTTACCTAACCATCCACTGGTATAGGAAATGTCATAGACATAATTTCAAAAAGGTATGTCTCACTCTATAAAAATAGACGTACAGATATATCAATTTGAAATTGGTGCACAACAACGGATATTCAAAACCAAATATTTGCCGACCGGCAAACAACCCAGGTGACTTCCTCAAATATCACCAATTCCAACGAATCCCGAGATAATGAAGATGGTCACCTAATTCCCAATAACTTACTCCCACTCATCATCTGTAAAACCATACAGATGTGAGAATCATACCTGGTAAATACATACCCTGGAGTAAGTATCTAATCGGGAAATCAGTTTTCTTTTAACAGTACACAGTGAACCTAAAACATTGAAATGTTTCAATGGGGTATCCTGGTATTCCTAGTAATGCCTCTTCCATTATTCAGATTCACAACTATAACCGTATAATTCTTTGCCACTTCTCCAAATCCCTTTATCTGTCTTTAGTCATTACCTTCTGTACACCCCTTTAGGCCAAATGGTTTTCTTCCTTCCCTACCGTTCGGCACCAGCCTATGGTTTGGAAGAAGACTAGCCAATAAGCATAAAGGGTGTACTGTCCTAATCCCAGGAGCACTCGCAACGCGAGAGAAGGTGAAGATAAAAGACACCTGAATGTACTTTATTCCTATTTCTCCTGAACCAGGATCCATCCCCGAACTGGAACAAGTTCCTTTCGAGTTCGTATATAACCATACGATGGATTATCCTATAAACTGGGATCTTCGTAGTGATACGGAGTGTCCTGGAGAAATACAAAGCAGATTTAGGATTGGTGAAGAAATACTTGGTTTGGTCGTGAATAGCAGTCGTAATTTACTTTGCCCTCTTACTAATCCCTCGCTTTGTCTGAACTTAATACCTTCTGTACACCGTTTAGGCTAATTGGCTTTCTTCATTCCCCACCGTTCGGCACCAGCCTAAGGTTTGGAAGAAGACTGTCCAATTTGCGTAATAGGTGTACCACTCCTAAACCAAGGAGTACTCGCAACTTGAGAGAAGGTGAAAAGAAAAGACAACTGAATAGTCCTATCCGTTTTCTCCAGAACCAGAAACCATCCTCGAAGTCCTTCGAGTTCTTATATAACCATACGATGGTTTTGTCCAATGGAAGTGGACGTTCGTAGTAATACGGGGTGTCCCGGAGAAAAGGGTAAAAGTAGGAGTGGCAAAGAGGTTTACAACTCTGACAATCCAAAAGCC
This sequence comes from Agapanthus africanus, assembly GCA_030015575.1. Taxonomy (NCBI): domain Eukaryota; kingdom Viridiplantae; phylum Streptophyta; class Magnoliopsida; order Asparagales; family Amaryllidaceae; genus Agapanthus; species Agapanthus africanus. Next base: position 563,618,019 of record CM057339.1, read on the forward strand.
AGTGTTAAGAAGGTTCGGTCAACTTGGTCACTGAGTCATAGTCTAGGATCGGGTCAATGGTCGCTGCCAAAGAGAGAGAGAAAAGAAACACTCAGCGTGCACTCTAACCTAGATCAGAATGGTTGTCACTTTATCTAATCTGGAAACTTCCCACTGTAACTCAAATTCTTCTCCAAACCTGAAAGAAGAATTAGCCGGGATCACTCGAGGAGTAAACCAACTCATCAGTGGGAATCGGGATCCAACCATCATCGCATGATAACGTGACGGAATCCGCTCACGCTATCATACTCCAAAAGGTATGCGCATATCTGGCAAGTTTCAGTACTTTTGAAACTTCCGATGTGGATTTCTACCCCATGCTCTTATGACCTTGACTTTGGCCAACATATCATAAGTCACATGTCAAGTTCTACCCGTCATTTTCCTGGTTAATTTGAACCCACCCGTACCTACCCTTGACTTTGGCCAAAATGGCAGTACGACTGTCCCAAACCAACGCATCTATCTATGCTGCATATGAATACCCAACAGCTACCAAACACTGTGCCTTGACTTTGGCCAACATACACAGCTTGAATACTATTAACTATCCATATGAAATGACGGAGGGCTACGAATGGTTTCTGGCGAAAACCTTTAACGTAATGAACTTGATATCGTTGAAGGAACTGATAGCTTTGTAAAAATATAGTGACGAAAACCTTTGCTAAAGAGGTCACTCCCGGTGAAGGGATCTCGGCTCTTTCCCCGTAGAATGAGGTGCAGGATATTCCAACTGAATACCACGATGCAAAGCAAAAGTAATCGGCTATAGTGAAGTTATCGCCCTGACGCAAATTTCTGTCCAAGGGGTCACTCCCGGTGAAGGGATCTCGGCCCTTGCCTCGTCGACTGAGGAGCAGGATATTCCAACTGAATACCACTGTGCAAAACAAAAGTGAACGTCCTTGCAATAACAGCTTTTTGAAAAGTGTTCCAACAACATCAGAATAGGTTTGTTTATCTTGAATTGATCCGAATCAACGCAGTCCAATCAATTGATCACACCACAAAGAACGAAAATATACTGACGTACGTATATGCCATCCGCATTCGCCACTGGGTCCCGTCATCACCCGTTAGATTAGCTAACTAACGACAGAGCGGGGACTGGACTAGCGCGGATGAAAAACATATACAACATCTACTAATGTATATATAATATATAATTTTCGCTCAAGGCGTGATAAAAATGCAGCAACACAGAAATGTATAGCAACACAGATCAATACAGATATCTGGAAGCCCCGGGTTTCACAGAGCCGCTGCTGAAACCCGACGTTCCCCTGGTCGTGTGGATAGCCTGTGCAATGAAATCCTAGACCCCTACGGGCGCGGCAAGTCACCTGCCAAAACCTGAAGCGAGGCAGCCCCCTTCAGCAACGTGAATGGACCACCCAGCACTTCACAGAATCCGGTAACTTGGGCACCCCTCCTGGGTCAACCCTATACCCCCTACGAGTGCGGCGAATAGCCCGCCAATTCTAGAGTGAAGCCCCCTCCGTCTCAAAGCCATGAGATGCGGGCTCGTTGCCCTCTAGAACCCGGCTATCCGTGCACCCCTCCACGGGGTAATCCTAGTACAGAAAGTAAAATATACATACACCGGGTACATCGACCGCAACCTGGTCGTGCCCCAAAATAATAATACAAACAGGCAGTGACGGCAGTCCACATGTCGGACGCTCTCCCCGCAATATCAAATGTACAAAATACAACAAAACTGCACTAGCATTGCATCCAGGCTATCCCCCACGACCGATCCGCAACAACACAGTGCAATCACAGAACATCAACGTGAATGTCACGTTCGCAAATCCGTCTAGCCGGGCTATAGCAGTTAGACAGGATCTACCGATCAAGTGACATTCACGGTCGCAGATATAATGTAAAAACTGTGAACTGTCATGTTTAAAACATCCGATCGAACAAATTTATCAAAGTGGGCCCCCAAAAAGAACTGTAGCACTTACAGAAAACCTGGGCCCAAATAAAATATCCCAAAAGCCCTATTTCTAACTCATAAGCTTACTGGGAAAATATGGTGCCACGATTCCTCCTATCCGCCGCGGAACCGCGGCCAAACCAAGGGTTTGGCCGCCTTTCCGCGGTCTAAGTGAAGAATCAGTGGATTGTATTTTCCCAGAATTCTTATAATTTCTTGTACATGTCTCTGCAACAACCTGAAAAATTTTAGGAGCTCAAAAAATTTTAACAGAGAACACATGAGCACAAAAATACGGTTTTTGGGTTTTTTCGTTCGATCGACTACTAAACATACTAGAGCAAGCTAGGTAAGTTAACGGCGTGGCTCTGATACCAATGTAAGCCCGCGGGGGCGTCCCGGCCGTCGATCCGACGCCGGAAACGCGGAAAACAAAAACTTTGCGAACTTTGCAAAACGGCACCACCGCGGACTTTTTTCCCGGATCGGGCCATTAACCTAGCTAGCTAGCAAAAAGGAAAGAGTAGAGATGCTATACCAAGCGATCCGTGTCCTTCGGTCTTCGTCTGCACTCCGATCTCCCGCGGAATCTCCGTCACCTCCTCGCTCGTCGGAAAGGGCACCACGTAGCCGGAATCTTTTACAGGCTCCCGCCTCTTGACCGAGGCAACTAGGGCGCGAAGTTGGCTAGCCGACGCATCCAAGACTTGCTATAGAATAGTGTAGTAAACTTGTCTCTTGGGGTTATGAGGTTGCCATGGTTGGAGGAATTTTAGCACAAGAATTTTCATGGATTGATGCTAGATGAAGAATGGAACATGCCATGGAGAAAGGAGCTCGGCCAAAAGGAAAAATGCTCACTGGAAAATGAAAATAGCAAGCTCCCCATTTTCTTTTCTCACTGGAAATTGTGTATATATGGGTGAAGTCCATTAATTAAAACCATATATAAAATAATCCCTCATCCAAATCAAAACACCAGCACACACACAATCATCTCTCTCCCTCACTCAAGTGGCCGGCCCCACTCCAATCCCAAACAGTGGCCGGCCCAACTAAAAAAGAGAATGAAGGAAATTACCAAGTGGGAAAAAAAGGAATAAACAATTAGAAGAAGGTCACACCAAATTGAAATCCATATCCAAATCAATACCCATCCAATAAGTGCAAGGAAATGACCATAAAAGAATATCATGATGAGGCTAGTCTCATCATGAAGCCACATATGCAAGAAAGCCCCTCACAACTAAGTTAATTGCAAACTTGCAATTAACCCCCTCCAACGAAAAGTCCGGCCGAGAAGGAAAAAGAGAAAACCGGCCGGAACGGAATGCAAACTGGCAACCCCAGAAAACCGATCCCGTAATAAATTACAGGAAAACCCCGCTACTGCAAATACATGCCCGCATTTGTATTCCCACTGAACACAAATGCAAAGAGACAAAATCTACACTGTACTATACTAGGACCGGCTTAAACCAAAGCCGGCTAGTAATATCCGTCCGATCCTGATCCGTGCAATACCGCACGTATCTGATCGAACGCTGCCATATAACTATACGGCCACTAGTACAAAACCGTCCGATCCTGATCCGTGCAATACCGCACGTATCTGATCGGACCCTGCCATATCTCCATACGGCCTCTACAGCGTTTCGCCCGAAAGCTTGAGTAACTGAAAGTGTGGTGGACTCTAAAGACTCGTCAATACTATGGCTGTGGATTTAACCACTAGCACGTCAGAGGTATAAGCCAATACGTGACGGGCCACCAGCTATTGACCAAATGGGACGTCGATGAGGAAGCTCACCCCGACACCAAACTGAGCCTGTCAGTGACAATATCCGTACAGTCCGGTCCGTTCGTCTATGAGTATCGCATGGCGGGCCAAGGGGTTGGTGAAAGTCAGACCCCCAAAAGCGGTACAAGTCGTGTCGGAGTGTAGCCCAGAACACCCTGAGATACTACTGGAATACCTACCAGCAAATCTCCCGCCTTGGCCAAGGACTTTTCATGTTCTGGCTCTCCTAGACACAGCACGACCTCACCCCCAAACCGGGAGAGACGAACCCCTGATGATCCGCTCACTGCCTCCATGTGGCTCGGGACTGTACCCAACTAAAACCTGTTTGCACGACTCCTTTGAGCCGTGGTAGGGTAGTAATCAAAGTACAGTGGGAACTCACACGAGACAAATGACGATCTCAGGTCGATGAACTAACCTGTACACATGTCACCAGGGAACTGCTATCTGACGTCTGGTATAATCCCAACTAGCAGGTTCCCGGCGAGTCCTGTCCGGTGTACTCATAACCCAATGAGCACCTGTATACATCTTAGGTGAACCAACTGACACCAGTGGCTTGTGAGACCGGCCACCGCCCCTCGTCGGGGTCTCGACTGTATACACTAGTCTACTAATGGAGTATCGATGCCCTGTCTCGAAACTCCTACGACTAGGGACCATTTTAGGATGAGCTTGTAGACCCCCAGCTCCCACTTATATGATCGCCCTCATACTGCTGGTAGTCAAGCAAGAATCCTAGGGGCTCTATCAACGTGCAATAGCGACTCGTAAGGTCACCTAAAGCAGTACACGATGATAAAGGTAAACCAGATAGCATACTATCATCTCGAGTAAGACTGTCCTACTGGGACAGGTCCTCCCCTCAATCATTGCAATCACGTGCCTGTGATCCAATAATTGACTCTGAGGGCACTATCTCCAACAATCGCATCTTGACCCATATGATGGGCGATGGATGATCCTATATCCATCGGTGTTTGACATCAAGGATGGTGTACGGGTGCTCAGTAGAGACTGGGTACACTGGACGGACTCGCCGAGAACTCCCAGATGGTATTATACCTCACGTCTGATGGCAGTTCTCCGGTGACACTGGTACAGAGTAGTCTGTTGACCCGAGATCGTCATAGAGTCTTGTGTGATTCCCACTGTGCTTTGATTTCCATCATACCACGTCCAAAAGGGCGTGCAAAAAGGTGGCTTTTGGGTACAGTCCCGAATCACATGGAGGCAATGAGCGATAGGAGGGGATTCGTCTCTCCCGGTATAGGGAGTTGATGTTGTGCTGTGTTCGATTGGCTATAACCGGAAATCCCTGGCCAGGGTTGCTCAGATTTACTGATAAGTGTTATCAGTTGTTTCTCGAACTGTTATAGACCTTATATCTGTAAGTGCACGGCGGCGCCCCGGCCGTCAATCCGACGCCGGAATGCGGAAGCGGTGATAAACTTTAATTTTGCGGACTTAGCAAACCGGCACCACCGCGCACTAAACATCCGGATCGTAACCATTAACAAGTCTAAGCTACTAACAAGATAGTGATGAGAAGTATACAAAAGAAAATGAGAGTCTCATATTTTCTCCACACACCACTCATCAAATGAACCCCCTTTCCATTCCCTAGAAAATGGCCGGCCCCCCCCACCCATGTGTGATTGGAGAGAGAGAGAGAGAGGTCAAGGGGGTGGGTGGAAGCAATGATGAAAAGAGATGATGAAAGAATCCAATGATCACAACCATAACCCACACTCCAAAACAAGTAATCAACAACCATGATGGTTACTAAAAGTCAAGCCATCAAGAACATATGAAGTCAAATGATGGGACAATTATCATGACATGATAATATGCAAAGACCCCCTCCACAAATGCTTATTTGCAACAATGCAAATAAGCCCTCCTCCACCAATCTTCGGCCAATGAACGGAACAAAGGAAATTGGCCGAAACGGAAAGCAAACTGGCAACTCCAAAAAACTGGTCCCGTAATAAATTACAGGAAAAACCCCGATACTGTGTATACACACCCGCATCTGTATTTCGACCGAAATACAAAATGCAATGAGACAAAATCTCCACTGTACTATACTAGAATCCGGCTTGTACCAAAACCGGCTAGTAATATCCGTTCGATCCTGTTCCGTGCAATACCGCACGTATCTGATCGAACCCTGCCATATACCCATACGACCTATAGTACAAACTGTCCGATCCTGATCCGTGCAATACCGCACGTATCTGATCGGACCTTGCCATATCTCCATACAGCCTCTACAACCTTTCGCCCGAAAGCTGAGTAACTGAATGTGGGGGACTCTAAAGACTCGTCAACACCTTGGTTGTGGATTTAACCACTAGCACGTCAGAGGTATAAGCCAATACGTAACGGGCTACCAGGTACAGACTAAAAAGGGACGTCGATGAGCGAACTCATCCTGACACCCTACTGAGCCTGTCAGTGACAATATCCGTGTAGTCCGGTCCGTTCGTCTATGAGATCGCATGGCGGGCCTAGGGGGTTGGTAAAAGTCAGACCCCCAAAAGCGGTACAAGTCGTGTCGGAGTGTAGCCCAGAACACCCTGAGATACTACTGGAATACCTACCAGTAAATCTCCTTGCCTCGGCCGAGGGCTTCGTGTAATGGCTCTCCTAGACACAGCATGACCTCACCCCCAATACCGGGAGAGACGAACCCTTGAAGATACGCTCACTGCCTCCATGTGGCTCGGGACTGTACCCAACTAAAACCTGTTTGCACGACTCCTTTGAGCCGTGGTAGGGTAGTAATCAAAGTACAGTGGGAACTCACACAAGATAAATGACGATCCCCAGGTCGATGAACTAACCTGCACACATGTCACCAGGGAACTGCCATCTGACGTCTGGTATATGACCAACTAGCATGTTCCCGGTGAGTCCTGTCCGGTGTACTCATAACCCAATGAGCAGCTATATACATCTTAGGTGATCCAACTGACACCAGTGGCTTGTGAGACCGGCCACCGCCCCTCGTCGGGGTCTCGACTGTATACACTAGTCTACTATGGAATATCGATGCCCTGTCTCGAAACTCACACGACTAGGGACCATTTAAGGATATGCTTATAGACCCCAGCTCCTACTTATATGATCGCCCTCATACTGCTGGTGGTCAAGCACGAATCCTAGGGGCTCTATCAACGTGTAATAGCAACTTGTCAGGTCACCTAAAACAGTACACGATGATAAAGGTAAACCAGATAGCATACTATCATCTATAGTAAGACTGTCCTACCGGGATAGGTCCTCCCTTAATCACCGCAATCACGTGCCTGTGATCCAATAATTGACTCTGAGGGCATTATCTCCAACAATCTCCCACTTGCACTCAAGGCTAATTATTGCGATGTCGCATACTCACAGCCCGTGTGATACCGAACACCCAACTCCTCTACTAGTCAGTCTCACAAAGCTCGTTTGCGAAACTATTGCGTTCGAGGAATAGCCTTAGTGAGTGGATCCGCTCTGTTGTCTCTTTCCATGTCTCTCTATATCTCAAGTTCGCGGAGAAACCCATCTCCCGAAATGAGCAATACCTGTCTTAGAATATGTCTGGATGTCTGATGGGACATAGCTCATAAATGAACTCCAAATCCAAACTTCTTAGACTGTATCGTCAACTGAACTTAATCAGTATCCTGCGCCATGCCTCCCTCAGTATTGCCTTGGTTCACCTGTCCAAAATACTGCCCCTCGTCAGAAGGAAAAACTATAACTCTGACAACCTCCTTGTCGTCCATGTCACCTTGGAAGCCTGGAATGATAACTGTCTCCTAAATAGGGCTGTCGTTATCACATCCCTAGAACATCCACTTATGTTCTAAAACTGCTTCCGACTGTTTCTCCTGGATTGGATCAAGGTCAACTTATTGCATCTAGTGCAAGAACAACATCTGGTGTGGTACTTGACATCTAATGATTGACTCAATTGCCTGAGCAAGTGATCTGCCAATCATGCACGTCCCTCTCTACTTTAGTCTGTAAGACACCTTTAGAGAGGGTGACTCCATTACCTGCAGGTACACTACCGTGCCAGGAGTCGTCCATCCTAAATACTCTTAGAATGCTGTCAAGTACCCTGATTGGGAAACCACCCAAATCTAGATCTAAAACCATAGATCTAGTATCCAGTATGTCTGATATAAAATCCATCCCTTATTCTGATGAAGTCAAACCCATGACTGTCACGTCAGAAATAGATGATCTATCTCCGCTACATCTGCTTTAGTCTATAAATAGACATAAGCTACCTGTCCACCAATGCTTCCGCTGCTCCCACTGACTATGACAACCCTCTGGCAGAGTCATATAGACGTACACTTCTAAAACTAGTTTGGAACGACGCTATACTCATCCTCCCGCCGGGTCTCGCAGCCTGGAACAACAGCAATGGTAAGTGTGGGTAAACAAGAACTTCCCTGTCACCGTCCTTGAGGCTACTGTAGTACCTCTCGGGTGCCTGAAGTTACCCACCTTATCTGCGGAGTGGCCAATGGAATGTCAATTCAGATTGAATCTTTAGGTTCCTTATCAAATCTTCAGTAATCGTTTGTGGTTCTGGAATTACTTCCAGTTCTACCATACTCCCACTTCTGTTTTCTGATAAAATCCATTTTTAATAAAACTGTGGCGAGTCTAGAACAATATTGCTATTGTTCATCCAGATGGTAGAAAGTCAACCCTCGTCATAGCCTGGGTCAACCTACAAACAGCCATTACAGAAACGTGCCTTGAGTTGTCCAATGTCTGGTTTTAAGCATAAACCGGACAACTCCCCGTACCTTAACATCGTTAAGATACGAACTGTTCTATATCCCATATAGGAACAGAGGCACTGATTTAATTGAACCAGATTCAAATCATGCAGCTGTCTCCAGCGCATGTCAACTAAATGGAAGGAGGACGATCAGCGTTACTCAACTTAGGAATGCTTCCAATTATGAATAACCTGAAAGAGAAGCAATTTCTCTTTATCATTACTATCAACTGAATACCATACACAAGTATCTACATCCTCGATCACTTTGAAGAATCCCGATACTTGCTATAGCTGGTTCTCTACTCTATTCAAATACCTATAACTTCTCAAAATTCAGACCCTGCGTTTCCATGAAACACGTGTCTAAAAACTAGAGAAGTCATAAGTAAACTGAATATAGTACGAGGACCAACCCCTCTATCCTGATGGACCCTGGACAACATACAATACTCTGTATAAGTCCCCTGAGTCTGATAACTCATTCACTGTGTGTCGTAGGTTGAAAACTGTACTCATGGTTAAGAAGAATTACACCGCTGTTTAATGCTCCTTACCTAACCATCCACTGATATAGGTAAATGTCGTAGACATAATTTCAGAAAGGTATATCTCACTCTATGAAAATAGACGTATAGATATATCAATTTGAAATTGGTGCATAAAAGCGGATATTCAAAACCAAATATTTGCCGACCGGCAAACAGCCCAGGTGATTTCCTCAAATATCACCGATTACAACGAATCCCGATACAATGAGGATGATCACCCAATTCCCAATAACTTACTCCCACTCATCATCTGTAAAACCATACAGATGTGAGAATCATACTTGGTAAATACATACCCTGGAATAAGTATCTAATCGGGAAATCAGTTTTCTTTTAACATTACACAGTGAAACTGAAACATTGAAATGTTTCGATGGGGTATCCTGGTATTCCTAGTAATGCCTCTCCCAGATTCACGACTGTAACCGTATAATTCTTTGCCACCTCATCAAATCCCTTCATTTGTCTTTAGTCTTTACCTTCTGCACACCCCTTTAGGCCAAATGGTTTTCTTCCTTCCCTACCGTTCGGCACCAGCCTATGGTTTGGAAGAAGACTATCCAATAAGCATAATGGGTGTACTGTCCCAATCCTAGGAACACTCGCATTGCGAGAGAAGGTGAAGATAAAAGACACCTGAATAAATCTTATTCCTATTTCTCCTGAACCAGAATCCATCCCCGAACTGGAACAAATTCCTTTCGAGTTCGTATATAACCATACGATGGAGTATCCAATAAACTGTGGATCTTCGTAGTGATACGGAGTGTCCTGGAGAAATACAAAGGTGATTTAGGATTGGCGAAGGAATACTTGGTTTGGTCGTGAATATCTGTTGCAATTTACTTTGCCCTCTTACTAATCCCTTGCTTTGTCTTAACTTAATACCTTCTGCACACCATCGTTATGCTAATTGGTTTTCTTCATTCCCTACCGGTCGGCACCAGCCTAAGGTTTGGAAGAAGACAATCCAATTTGCGTAATAGGTGTACTACCCCTAAACCAAGGAGTACTCGTAACCTGAGAGAGGGTAAAAGGAAAAGACAACTGAATAATCCTATCCGTTTTCTCCAGAACCTGAAACCATCCTCGAATAAATTCTTTCGAGTTCGTATATAACCATACAATGGTTTTGTCCAATGGAAGTGGACGTTCGTAGTAATACGGGGTGTCCTGGAGAAAAGGGTAAAAGTAGGAGTGTCAATGAGGTCTGCAACTCTGACAATCCAAAAGCCAGTGTTAAAGAAGGTTCGGTCAACATGGTCACTGAGTCATAGTCTTAGGGTCGGGTCAAAGGTCGCTTCCAGAGAGAGAGAAAAGAAACACTCAGCGTGCACTCTAACCTAGATCAGAATGGTTACCAATTTATCTAATCTGGAAACCTCCCACTGTACCGTCAAATTCTCCTCCAAACCTGAAAGAAGAATTAGTCGGGAATATCCGAGGAGTAAAACAACTCATCAGTGGGAATCGGGATCCAACTATCATTGCATGACAACGTGACGGAATCCTCTCACGGTGTCATACTCCAGAAGGTATGCGCATATCTGGCAAGTTTCAGTACTTTTGAAACTCCCGATGTGTATTTCTGCCACATGCTCTTATGACCTTGGCGTGAGGTCAAAATATCATAAGTCACATGTCAAGTTCTGCCCATCATTATCCAGGTTAATTTGAACCCACCCGTACATACCCTTGACGTAGGCCAAAATAGTAGTACGACTGTCCCAAACCAACGCATCTATCTATGCTACAGATAAATACCCGGCAGCTACCAAACACTATGCCTTGGCGTGAGGTCAAAATACATAGCTTGAATACTACCGAATATCTAACTGAAATGATGGAGGGCTACGAATGGTTTCTGGCGAAAACCTTTAACGTAATGAACTTGATATCGTTGAAGGAACGGATAGCTTTTTAGAAAAATATAGTAACGAAAACCTTCGCTAAAGAGGTCACTCCCGGTGAAGGGATCTCGGCTCTTTCCCCGTAGAATGGGGTGCAGGATATTCCAAATGAATACCACGATGCAAAGCAAAAGTAATCGGCTATAGTGAAGTTAATGCCCTGACGCAAACTTCTGTCCAAGGGGTCACTCCCGGTAAAGGGATCTCGGCCCTTGCCTCGTCGACTGAGGTGCTGGATATTCCAACTGAATATCACGATGCAAAACAAAAGTGAACGTCCTTGCAATAACAGCTTTTTGAAAAAGTGTTCCAACAACATCAGATTAGGTTTGTTTTTAACTTGCATTGATCCGAATCAATGCAGTCCCATCAATTGATCACACCATAAAGAACGAAAATATACTGATGTACGTATATGCCATCCGCATTCGCCACTGGGTCCCGTCATTACCCGTTAGGTTAGCTAACTAACGACAGAGCGGGGACTGGACTAGCGCGGATGTAAAACATATACAACATCTACTAATATATATATACCAATATATTATATTTCGCTCAAGGCGTGAAAAGAAATGCAACATCACAGAAAATGTACAGCATCACAGAACAATACAGATATTTGGGATCCCCGGGTTTCACAGAGCCACTACTGAAACCCGACGTTCCCCTGGTCGTGTGGATAGCCTGCGCAATGAAATCCTAGACCCCTACGGGCGCGGCAAGTCACCCGCCAAAACCTGAAGCGAGGCAGCCCCCTTCAATACCGTGAATGGACCACCCAGCACTTCACGGAATCCGGCAACTTGGGCACCCCTCCTGGGTCAACCTGTACCCCCTACGAGTGCGGCGAATAGCCCGCCAATCCTAGAGTGAAGCCCCCTCCGTCTCAATGCCATGAGATGCGGGCTTGTTGCCCTCCAGAACCCGGCTATCCGTGCACCCCGCCGCGGTGTAATCCTAGTACAGAAAGTAAAATATACATACAACGGGTACAACGACCGCAACCTGGCCGTGCCCCAAAATAATAATACAATCAGGCAGTGACGGCAGTCCACATGTCGGACGCTCGCCCCGCAATATCAAATGTACATAATACAACCACAACTGTACTAGCATTGCATCCAGGCTATCCCCCACGACCGATCCGCAACATCACAGCAAAAACAGAACATCAACATGAAAGTCACGTTCGCAAATCCGTCTAACCGGGCTATAGCAGTTAGACCGGATTTACCGATCGAGTGACATTCACGGTCGCAGATATAATGTAAATACTGTGAAAAATGTGTTTAAAATATCCGATCAATCAAATTTTAACAAGTGGGCCCCCAAACAATACTGTAGCAGATCAAGAAATCCTGGGCCCAAAATTAATATTCCAAAACCCCACTTTTCACCCCAGAAAGCCTCTGTAAAAAATTGGTGCAGTGATCTCCACAGTGCGCTGCGGAACAGCGGCGGGAAGGGGGTTTTCGCGGCGGTTCCGCGCTCCAACTGTGGAGTCACTTCATCGAATTTTTACAGAGCTCTTAGATTTTCCAGTACATCAATATTTTACAACCTGAAAAATTTTTCGAGACCAAAAATTTTCAACAGAAACTGATGCGAACTAAAATGCAGTTTTGGAACATTCGATCGATCGAAACAGAAAAACACATTACACCAAGCTAGACTAAGTTAATGGCGAGGCTCTGATACCACTGTAAGTGCACGGCGGCGCCCCGGCCGTCAATCCGACGCCGGAATGCGGAAGCGGTGATAAACTTTAATTTTGCGGACTTAGCAAACCGGCACCACCGCGCACTAAACATCCGGATCGTAACCATTAACAAGTCTAAGCTACTAACAAGATAGTGATGAGAAGTATACAAAAAAAATGAGAGTCTCATATTTTCTCCACACACCACTCATCAAATGAACCCCCTTTCCATTCCCTAGAAAATGGCCGCCCCCCCACCCATGTGTGATTGGAGAGAGAGAGAGAGAGGTCAAGGGGGTGGGTGGAAGCAATGATGAAAAGAGATGATGAAAGAATCCAATGATCACAACCATAACCCACACTCCAAAACAAGTAATCAACAACCATGATGGTTACTAAAAGTCAAGCTATCAAGAACATATGAAGTCAAATGATGGGACAATTATCAAGACATGATAATATGCAAAGACCCCCTCCACAAATGCTTATTTGCAACAATGCAAATAAGCCATCCTCCACCAATCTTCGGCCAATGAACGGAACAAAGGAAATTGGCCGAAACGGAAAGCAAACTGGCAACTCCAAAAAACTGGTCCCGTAATAAATTACAGGAAAAACCCCGATACTGTGCATACACACCCGCATCTGTATTTCGACCGAAATACAAAATGCAATGAGACAAAATCTCCACTGTACTATACTAGAATCCGGCTTGTACCAAAACCGGCTAGTAATATCCGTTCGATCCTGATCCGTGCAATACCGCACGTATCTGATCGAACCCTACCATATACCCATACGGCCTATAGTACAAACTGTCTGATCCTGATCCGTGCAATACCGCACGTATCTGATCAGACCTTGCCATATCTCCATACAGCCTCTACAACCTTTCGCCCGAAAGCTGAGTAACTGAATGTGGGGAACTCTAAAGACTCGTCAACACCTTGGTTGTGGATTTAACCACTAGCACGTCAGAGGTATAAGCCAATACGTAACGGGCTACCAGGTACTGACTAAAAAGGGACGTCGATGAGCGAACTCATCCTGACACCCTACTGAGCCTGTCAGTGACAATATCCGTGCAGTCCGGTCCGTTCGTCTATGAGCATCGCATGGCGGGCCTAGGGGGTTGGTAAAAGTCAGACCCCCAAAAGCGGTACAAGTCGTGTCGGAGTGTAGCCCAGAACACCCTGAGATACTACTGGAATACCTACCAGTAAATCTCCTTGCCTCGGCCGAGGGCTTCGTGTAATGGATCTCCTAGACACAGCACGACCTTACCCCCAATATCGGGAGAGACGAACCCCTGAAGATACGCTCACTGCCTCCATGTGGCTCGGGACTGTACCCAACTAAAACCTGTTTGCACGACTCCTTTGAGCCGTGGTAGGGTAGTAATCAAAGTACAGTGGGAACTCACACAAGACAAATGACGATCCCCAGGTCGATGAACTAACCTGCACACATGTCACCAGGGAACTGCCATCTGACGTCTGGTATATGACCAACTAGCATGTTCCCGGCGAGTCCTGTCCGGTGTACTCATAACCCAATGAGCACCTGTATACATCTTAGGTGATCCAACTGACACCAGTGGCTTGTGAGACCGGCCACCGCCCCTCGTCGGGGTCTCGACTGTATACACTAGTCTACTATGGAGTATCGATGCCCTGTCTCGAAACTCACACGACTAGGGACCATTTAAGGATATGCTTATAGACCCCAGCTCCCACTTATATGATCGCCCTCATACTGCTGGTGGTCAAGCACGAATCCTAGGGGCTCTATCAACGTGTAATAGCAACTTGTCAGGTCACCTAAAACAGTTCACGATGATAAAGGTAAACCAGATAGCATACTATCATCTCGAGTAAGACTGTCCTACCGGGATAGGTCCTCCCTTAATCACCGCAATCACGTGCTTGTGATCCAATAATTGACTCTGAGGGCATTATCTCCAACAATATCGACACGACTTATCGAGCTATTGGGGTCTGACGTTTACCACCCCTAGGCGAGATATGCGACATATCAGACAACGAGACCGGACTGTACGGGAGTGTTACTGTTTGGATTCACAGGAGAATGTACAGGCTTGCTTGTTGATCTTCTGAGCGCTCAATACCTGGGTAGCTGTTACGATTAGCTGACCGCTTGCAGCTTGTGGGTGTTTGATATGATCATCACCTACTGCCGGCGTATTGACGATTCTTTAGAGTCCTACACAGAGGTTTCTTGGCTCAGGCAAAACGGAGTAGGAGCACATATGTGATATGTGCGGGACCGAGGATAATGCGATATGAGATACTGTATTCTATTCTCGCGATATATGATATCAGCCGGGTCATCGGATCAAGTGTTGATTCGATGAATCGGTATGGATAAATATTAGTCGGTTATATGCGATATAGCCGGATTGTCGGATCAAGTGTTGATTCGATAATTCAATGTATAATAATTTATATGATATATTAAATTACATTAACTAATATTAGCTCACTAAAAGATTCTTTTTCTCACTCGTGTAATACATTGATAGATATGCGATATATGTTAATAGTATTATTTTATTTTGTTACGATAAATATTATATATGTGATATATAATATTGTAACATGATATGATAACTAATGCAACATGTTTAGTGGAGTTTAAACATGATTAGGGTTTGGATTAGGGTTAACACTTCTAGTTGATTCTAGAAGGTTTCTTTTTGTCATGAAAAACATATTTTGTTATGACTCATGCTTTAACCCAACCCTAACCCTAACCTAATACCCTAGTTAATTCTCTACATGAGTTTAGTTGACCATGGTTGCATTATTCATCACAAAAGGTTTCATGACATTGTTCATCTTCTTCCTTCTTTTTCTTTGCTTACAAAGCTTTCTTGCTTTGATATTTGTGATGAAAATATGTGAGAAAAAGATAAATAAAGAGAGCAAAAATCCTACTTCATCATCCTCATCTTCCCTTGCCCTTTAGATGAGAGTGTTCACTCAATTTTAGTGAGTGTTAGCTTGTGTTAATGAAACTTCAAGGTAGATCATCTTTGTATCGAAGATCGGAAGCAAGACTGCATCTTTCTCTTTGTGGAATCTCTCGAGAGTCCGGAACCCGATGATCGCATCGAAGGGACCACAACACGGAGCTTATGAAATGAAGGGCCGGATCTCCAAAGGTTGTAATCCCTCTCACTTAGTGTTAAAGTTGTTAACATGCTAATTTTCGCCTAATCTCTAGTTTAATGATCCATATTCGGGTTGTTCGGCACGGCTAAATTTTTAATCGGGCATGGTTGATGCCTCGTAGACCCTTGTGCGCGTGCATAGAAACCCTACAGTGGTATCAGAGCCAAGCTAGAGCTTTAGGCGAAGTCTAAACGAAGTTTAAAGTCCGATCGAACGCCGAAACCCCGACACGGAACCCTCTCTGTACATTTTTCAAAAATGTGGTTTTTTCTGAATTAAAAATTCTCATAAAATTATGCAGGAAAAACTACGAATTACTGTGAAGTACGGACCTCTAACTCGAAAATTTGATCGTGGAACCGCGGCTAAACCATGGGTCTTGCGGCGGTTCCGCGGCCAAAATTTGGACTTAGTCCCTTAAATTTCATGTAATTATTTTTAGGCCCTTTCTTGTTAATTTTTTCTGGGAATATTTTAATTCCACTCAAGTGTTGATTTTTCAAGGGTTGTATTGGGGAATCGTTAATTCGATCGGATAATTTAACTTTGTTTAGTTTGTCCGGATAATTTTTAGAAACTGTTAAAAAGTTCGAACGGATATCAATAACTCAATTTTTCCCCTGACGGAAATTTTTTCAAAAGTTGGATTTTTTCTCGTGTTTAAGAACGTTATAAGTCGTTCAAGTAACGCGGTGGACCCTCTAGAAGACAACAAACCTTAACTCGATTATGTGCCCGTCTTGAACTGCCTTTTGAACCTTAGGGTTTGGGGCAGTACGGCGTGCCACATGTGAGGCGTTGGCTTGACACTTCTCCGGCTGGACCATTGGTACTGTGGCATGTGATGGATGTTTTTAAATTGATTTCAAGTGTTGAGATATATTGGGGAAATTTTGGGTGTTTGATTATTCGATCGGAAAGTTTAACATTGTCTATTTATCTGGAATGTGATACAATATTTGGAATCCACAGGTAGTTATGAGATAACTAATTTGAATGTTGTAAATCTAGCAGTTCAGTCTCAAATTGATCGGTTGCCACGGAATTTTGATGTGATCAAAAGTCCATCGCAATCACGTAGCGTACGCGGATACTCGTCAGGTAAACTTAATTGACAGCTATGCCCCATAGCCCAGACCAAGTGACTGTAGGAGAACCCCGCCGCCAAAAGCATCCGTTCGGGTGCTCGCGGCAGCGGTGTTCCGCCTTAGTGCACTTCGTCGACGGCATCTGGGGGTGCGACCGTCTACTAAAGTTTGCAACGAGCATTCGATCAGAATGTCGGGAATCTTGCTGAATTGCCCGACTTGATATTGAAAAGAGTTTTCGATAATGAGACTAAAATACGGGGTTTATAATTGTTAGGCATGCGATGTCTAAGGAATTCATTTGGTTAGGCATGCGATGTCTAAGGAGGTTGCGGATTCCAACTGTTGTAGTTTTACACTTTCTTTTCTGTGACCGTAAGCGTAGTATGTGGTTTATCGCCGGCTTCGTTGCTATACATCAACGATAATCGGGATACGCATACTCGCTTACGTTGATGATATGAGATATTATGTGTTGCTGTGATATGTTGTATTGGATCGTCGCGTTTTGAATAGCCGGGGTTTTTATGTGAGATGAGAGTTTTTCTTTTTCATTCATGTAAAAACTTGTATGTAATATTCTTTTTTTGGGGCACTTCCAAGTTGCGGAAGATGTCACCGTTGTATATTATTTACTTTTCCGCATTAGGTAGACCCAAGGAGGGGAGCACAAGTAACCGAGTTCTGGGGACCAGAGGGAGACCATCTCGAGGAGTCGAGACCGGGTCTCCTAACCCTAGAATTGGCAGTGTTACTTGCCGCTCTCGTAAGGGTCTAGGGATGTGGGTTTGGCTATCCATCGCGACCGTCGAATCCGCGTTTTATACAGGCTCGTATTGAAAACACGGACGTCCTAGTATATCCAATATTTCATATATGTTCTTCTGCTGCAATGTTCTGTGATGAGATCATATTACTGCCTGAGACGAATGTTTATAATATATATATGAGATATATGTTATATTGCAGATTTCGTTTTCAAATGTGAAGCTTGCGAAGCATAATAAAATGGGACTTCATTAATGAGATTAATGAAACTAAAAGAAACCTAAGATGTTGTGGAATCGAATTTTCAAAAACAGGTAGCTACAGTTCTTGCTTTGCATCACGGTGTTCCTTGTACAACATCCTGCACCTTATTCGATAAGGAAAGGACCGAGATCCCTTCACCGGGAGTGACTCCTTTAGCAATAACTGGCAGATGCTACAAACTCGGTTTGTCTTTTGATTGCTTCTATAGTTCTTGTTTTGCACAGCGGTATATATGATATATCCTGCACCTTATTCGATGAGGAAAGGGCCGACGATCCCTTCACCGGGAGTGACCCCTTTTGCAAAACTAGAAAAGCCTCAAAACACTCCATTTAAAATCACTCGATTCTACAACGATATCAAGTTCATTACGCAAAGGGTTTTCTTACAAACCCGTCGTAGCCCTCCATCATTTCAGATAAGTACTACTTAGTATTCGTGCTGCGGTAGTTTGGCATTCGTCAAGGCGTAGTGTACGGTAGCTAACTAGTGCTTATCTGCTAGCATACGATGCGATTGGATTAGGGTATTCGTACGACGTTGTTTGGCATTCGTCAAGGGTCGTGTGGGTGGGTTTAATTCAATCAAGAAATGTACGGGTTGAACTTGGCTAGCGGACAATGGGAGGTTTGGCATTCGTCAAGGTCATAGGACGCTAGGGGCAAAATATTATTGGGAATTTCAAGTATTGAAATTTGCAATGAGATTGCATACCTTCTATGAGATAGTTGGATCCCGATACCCGCTGCGAGTAAGAGTTACTCCTGGGAGAGTTTTACACATTACAATTAGCCGATCAAGTAGGTGTCTAGAAAGGTGTCAACGGGGTTACTCCTCTGGGAAAACGAGGTTTACTTTAATTAGGTTCGTGCGAAAGCATGGGGGACCTCCCTCAAAGTACCGACACTGGCCTGGCTGAAAGATTGGCGAACTTGTAGCGTGTAATTAATCCCGGCTAGTCTTTCTTTTTATGGTTTGAAGGAAGATTTGATTTAAACAGTGGGAGACATCCTGATTAGATAAATTGATAACCAATCTAATCTTGCAAGAGCATACGCTGAGTGTTTTCTTCTCTCTCTCTCCAGGTATCGACCATATCACGCCTTAATCAAGATAATAAAACGGATATATTGACCGAACCCGCTTGTTATACTGAGTTGGGGAACGTTGGTCCCGCTCCAACTTATAATTGTTATAATACAGAGCAGGAAATTGGGGAATACCAGATTTCCCATGCCGCCCAAACGAAGAAAGTGCATGTTGATGCATCATCTTCGGGTATGTTCATTACAAAGAACCGTTTCTCAGTATCCTTTACGTCCTGGGTATGTGATACCAGATCAGGATCCCGCATATGTAATCTGTTACATGGGCTACAGAAAGGTAGAGAACTGAGAACGGGTGATAAGTTTCATGAGACAGAAAATGGTGCAAGTGTTGCAGTCAAGTCTGTTGATCACTATCACCCTATATTACCTGAATACGTTGATTCTGAACGAATGTTATTAGATACCGAACCTGATATACAAAATCATATCAGTTTCTTTATTAGTAAAGAAGTGATATAATTTTGTATTGTTGGATAATGTTTTGAACATTTCCTATATCAAGAGTTGATCGGTTCAGGCACGTTATCTAAAAGCATTGACGTTCTAAATCAAACTACAGTTCTTAGTATAAGGAACACACACAAGAGGAAGAGTTCAGAAATGAACGAATCCTTTTTGAGGTATTGTAGACTAGGTCATATCAATGCGACCAGACTAGCTAAGTTACATATAGATGCATATTTAAATTAGTTTGAATTTACATCTTGTGAAACTTGCCTGTCATGTCACAAAGATAAGATGACCACAGCTCTGTTTATTGGAAACAAAGAAAGAGTTAGTGAACTCTTGGGATTGATACATGTTGATGTATGTAAGGTCCCATGTCTACACATGCCAAGATTGGTTCTTTGTACTTCATTACATTCTCTGATGGTCTCTCAAGATTCAGACATATGTTCCTGTTGAAACACAAGTCCGAACCTTTTGAGATATTCACAGAATATAAGTTAGAAGTAGGGAACCAAAATACGGGTAAAAGTATTATGTCCTTTGATGTGATCAAGGAGGAGAATACTTGAGCACGGAATTCCTGGACTATTCTAAAGGAGAATGAGATTCTCTCTCGGCATTACTGCTCCATATACACCACAGCACGTCGGTGTATCGGGGCGAAGCAATAGCACCCTATATGATGTGGTGTGCTCTATGATGAGTACTACTGAGTTTCCTATTTCCTTTAGGGAGTTGTGCACTTGAGAAGCTGCATACCTATTGAATAGGGTTCAAATCAAATCAGTTGCCTACCACTTCATATGTGATATGGAAAGGGAAGAGCCCATATCTTAAGTTTGTTAAGATTTGGGGTTGTCCGGCCTACGTCTAAAAGCAAAATCCGGACAAGCTCGAGGCAAGGTCTGTTATGTAGAATAGGAAAGGTTCCAGCTATACAAACTGCAGCTGATGATTTGGTAGAACCAAAAGATTCAATAGATTCCAACGAACCTCAGCCTCTCCGCCGATCTAGCAGGGTTCCTTACCCACCTGAGAGATACTTCGGTTACTCTATGAAAGTGGGAGCGAGGATTGCATCATGAGATGATGACCCAACTAGTTTCGAGCTGGCCATCAGGAGTGGGACTCTGTAAGAATGGCTGGATGCTTATCGATCTGAGATGGAATCCTTATACACCAACAAAGTATGGACTTTGGTTGCTCTATCTGAAGAGTTAAATCCCCATCAGGAGAAAGTATATCTTGAGAAGATTACTAGGTGTACATGGAAAAGTTGAGACTTTCAAAGCTATGCTTAAGTCCATCCAGATCCTACTTGCCATGGCTACATACCATGACTACGATATCTGGTGGTTGGGTGTCATCACTGCTTTTCTAAATGATGTTTTAGAAAAGAGCGTCTATAAGTACACAGCCAGAGGGCTTCGTAGACAATGGGAGCAGCGGAAACGTGTGCAAGATGTTTTATATGATAAAACAGGCATCGCGGAGTTGGAACATCTGTTTTGATGTGGTAGTCAAAGAGTTTGACTTCATCAAAATGGTAGATGAACCTTGTATATACAAAAAGGTAGTAGGGAGTATGGTGGTGATCCTCGTAGAGCACGTGGATGACATACTCTTGATAGGGAAGGAGTTTCCTATGCTACGCTCGGTCAATCTCCGCTTATCACAACGATTTTCCATATAGCATCAAAGCGATACCTCCTAAATCCTGTGTTTTGGATCTATGAGATAGATCTAATTGGATGTTAGGATACTCACTAGTTGTAGTGAGATGGTATCAATCGATCCTGGGGAGAATCACTGGAAAGGTTCCAGGGTGATAAGAACGACTGAATGTCAGTCGTAGGCATTGTCTTTACCCTCAGTGGAGGGACGGTATGTTGGAAGAGTTCCAAGCTAGATACCGTGACATACTAGACGATTAAAGGCAAGATACATCGTTACCAAGAATGCTACCAAAGAGGCAGTCTGGATAAATATAAGTTCATGAGATGAACTTCGTTCCTACCTTTGTGTGACAAAGGAGTTGTGGCTTTAGCCAAGGAACTACTGACCAATCAGAAATCCAGATATAATTCTTAGGCAGTATCACCTGATCATGGAGATGGTTGATCTCCAGGGAGATCGAGGTTAGGAGAGTAGACACAGAGGACGACAGCGCGGATCCACTCACAAAGGCCTTTTTCCTAGTAGAGATTTTTATGGGATGGTTGAGTATGAGATATTCCAACCGCAGCTAATTGTTTGGTATGTGATACCACGACAGATGGCCCTAGTGCAAGTGGGAGATTGTTAGTTATATGTATGCCCTAGAGGCCATTACTGTGCATACGATGTATATTGTAATGGATGCTTGGACATATATAGGGAGGACTTTCTTGCTCGACATGATAGTATGCTATCTGGTTGTACTTTATCTTAACATGTACTCTGATTGTCTCTATATTACATGTTGATAAAGCCCTTAGGATATGTACTCGACTACTCGGACTATGATGAGATCATACTAGTGGGGCCACGGTAGTCGACGAGTACTTCCTATAATTGTTCCTAGTCGAGGGTGTATCAAGACAGGGCATCGATGCACCAGAGTACACTAGCGTATACGCATCTTGACCCATATGATGGGCGATGGATGATCCTATATCCATCGGTGTTTGACATCAAGGATGGTGTACGGGTGCTCAGTAGAGACTGGGTACACTGGACGGACTCGCCGAGAACTCCCAGATGGTATTATACCTCACGTCAGATGGCAGTTCTCCGGTGACACTGGTACAGAGTAGTCTGTTGACCCGAGATCATCATAGAGTCTTGTGAGATTCCCACTGTGCTTTGATTTCCATCATACCACGTCCAAAAGGGCGTGCAAAAAGGTGGCTTTTGGGTACAGTCCCGAATCACATGGAGGCAATGAGCGATAGGAGGGGATTCGTCTCTCCCGGTATTGGGATTTGATGTTGTGCTGTGTTCGATTGGCTATAACCGGAAATCCCTGGCCAGGGTTGCTGAGATTTACTGGTAAGTGTTATCAGTAGTTTCTCGAAATGTTATAGACCTTATATCGACACGACTTATCGAGCTACTGGGGTCTGACGTTTACCACCCCTAGGCGAGATATGCGACATATCAGACGACGAGACCGGACTGTACGGGAGTGTTACTGTTTGGATTCACAGGAGAATGTACAAGCTTGCTTGTTGATCTTCTAAGCGCTCAATACCTGGGTAGCTGTTACGTTTAGCTGACCGCTTGCAGCTTGTGGGTGTTTGATATGATCATCACCTACTGCCGGCGTATTGACGGTTCTTTAGAGTCCTACACAGAGGTTTCTTGGCTCAGGCAAAACGGAGTAGGAGCACATATGTGATATGTGCGGGACCGAGGATAATGCGATATGAGATACCGTATTCTATTCTCGCGATATATGATATCAGCCGGGTCATCGGATCAAGTGTTGATTCGATGAATCGGTACGGATAAATATTAGTCGGTTATATGCGATATAGCCGGATTGTCGGATCAAGTGTTGATTCGATAATTTAATGTATAATAATATATATGATATATTAAATTACATTAACTAATATTAGCTCACTAAAAGATTCTTTTTCTCACTCGTGTAATACATTGATATATATGCGATATATGTTAATTGTATTATTTTATTTTGTTACGATAAATATTATATATGTGATATATAATATTGTAACATGATATGATAACTAATGCAACATGTTTGGTGGAGTTTAAACATGATTAGGGTTTGGATTAGGGTTAACACTTCTAGTTGATTCTAGAAGGTTTCTTTTTGTCATGATAAAGATATTTTGTTATGACTCATGCTTTAACCCAACCCAAACCCTAACCCTAGTTAATTCTCTACATGAGTTTAGTTGACCATGGTTGCATTATTCATCACAAAAGGTTTCATGACATTGTTCATATTCTTCCTTCTTCTTCTTTGCTTACAAAGCTTTCTTGCTTTGATATTTGTGATGAAAATATGTGAGAAAAAGATAAATAAAGAGTGCAAAAATCCTACTTCATCATCCTCATCTTCCCTTGCCCTTTAGATGAGAGTGTTCACTCAATTTTAGTGAGTGTTAGCTTGTGTTAATGAAACTTCAAGGTAGATCATCTTTGTATCGAAGATTGGAAGCAAGACTGCATCTTTCTTTTTGTGGAATCTCTCGAGAGTCCGAAACCCGATGATCGCAGCGAAGGGACCACAACACGGAGCTTATGAAGTGAAGGACCGGATCTACAAAGGTTGTAATCCCTCTCACTTAGTGTTAAAGTTGTAAACATGCTAGTTTTCGCCTAATCTCTAGTTTAAAGATCCGTATTCGGGTTGTTCGGCACGGCTAAATTTTTAATCGGGCATGGTTGATGCCTCGTAGACCCTTGTGCGCGTGCATAGCAACCTTACATTATGATCATTGTAATCAAATCTGTATGTATGTGGATCCCGTCCACTCGTCATCCAATGATAATAACCATCATGGATGTAAATATCAAAAAGCATATACATGGAAATATGAGGATATAAACCATATGTGTCCATCGCAACACATCAAAATCATGGAACCGGAGTGTCCAGCATCGACACTCGAAAACATCATGAGAGCTGAGCCCAGCATCGGCACGTAAATCCTCATATATCGGGCTCTGTCAGTCCGGATTAGCCCACGGGCTCCATCTGCGGAATCGGCCCTCGGCCCCGGCAGTACGCCCATATCCATCTATCGACTCTGGTCAGTATCCTCCAGATAACCGCCAGGTCCAACCAATCATCGGTAGGTACTCGCCACCCTGCCAGGCTCATCGTCTGCTCCACGAAAAAAACATTTCTTGCCCCGGGGAACCATACCGGGTCCACCATGTACCCGCAATCGGCCTCGTCCGCTCCTCGAATCGGGTTTCACATGTCGCTCTCAGCACCAAGAAAACATATGGTGGAAGCACTAAAATATCATATCAAGGGCGACCGGGTTTTTAAAACAATTACATATTCTCTTTTGAAATACCCACGGTTCCGAAATCCAGAAATATCATGGAAACAACATATCTCAATGCGTATAATCAAAGCATGATGTATGCGACATGTAAAAGAAATGTAAGCATATCAGTATGTCACGCAACACGGAATAATAATATGCACATATTTAGGGAAGACCGCTTCTTTAAAATGAATCATCTTTAAAAGGTATCTTGCGGTTCCCAAATCTCAAATCAAGCCAGAATCATCATGCAAGTACGTATGCATGCACGTATGAGTGTACAATAGGAATACACAGTATATAGGTACACAAGTATGCCATGCAGGGGTCATATCCTGAATTCAACAGTACTACAGTGTAGTGGCATGGCAATTATCGATGATGAAGTGTGTGGGCTGGCAAGCAGTGTACGTGGAAAATACGCATCATCGATAATGGTTTCGGTGTCCTAACAACATGGTTGTAATATAGTAATAAAAAAAGAAATGCAATGCAAATAGCATGAATATGCGGAATCGAATAATCAACGCAACAGTGAAGAATCTACCTCAATAAATATATCATGCAGCTTTGCCATTTGAAATAAGACGAATCGGGGTTTTTGGTAAAATAAGGGCTACGGTGTTTTAAGAAAAGATGCGCCGTTTCATAATATCCGTAGAATCCCTTTTTCCTATCTTTCAAATATCCCCGATTCGTTAGTTTTGAAATAGGTATGACTCGGGTCTAGTCTAATGTCTACTAAGTAATCTACAGACGTAACTAACAAGCTAAACAGGAGGGTATGGAAACCACCTACATCTTAGTTGATATATATATATATATATATATATATAATAGTCGGTGATCCCGCCTCAATAGAATCACATACGACACAATATACATCATGTAATATCCTCGAGTCATGAGCGCGGATCCATCATCAATATATATAGCTCGTACGTAAATCCGTCGTACGGCATCCCAATAGCTAGG
The DNA here is from genome assembly GCA_030015575.1 of Agapanthus africanus. Taxonomy (NCBI): domain Eukaryota; kingdom Viridiplantae; phylum Streptophyta; class Magnoliopsida; order Asparagales; family Amaryllidaceae; genus Agapanthus; species Agapanthus africanus. The sequence continues at coordinate 563,643,628 of CM057339.1, forward strand.
TACAGGTCACTATCACATTTATCTCATCAGTTATCTGGTATCCTTATCATCATATCACAAGATCTGGGACTGATCTAAGTCTAGTACAATCAACACCATCTATATAAATATAAGCGCGTGTGTAAAACACACGTCCAAAGGCCCGCTAAAAGCTCGTATCGTATCCCAAATACGAATCACATCATATCACCGATGTCCCGGCACTATGCCCAAAATCATCGACTCATCTCCATATATCATCCACTATCCACATCATCATGATATAAGTATAGCAATAAGCATGTGTGTGCGTGTGGGTGTAAACCTATACTAGGGTTCACAACTAGAGAAATACACTAGTTCACTTCTAACCCTAAATATCCATAGTACACCAAACACATCTATGACCTCCATGTCACACAATAAGCTATCATATATATATAGAATATATAGTATACCAGACATCGAAATGCGGGGGTGCTATACGTCATCCACCCGACTTCCCCCGTAGATATAATCTACTCACCTTGCATCTTGCGTATCGGTGTCGATATTGTCACCATCATCTTCATCGCCTCGGATCACCGTGGCGGTACCTACATATCATACGTATCGCATCGCATTAAAACCAAATCGAAACTAAAACGACACACGAAATCCAACACGATACGCTAAAAGGCCTATAGGTTAGAACCTATGGGTACGCCTTTCAAAACCATTTACAATCCTCGATATCGTCGTATAAACGCCAAGTATTCGAGGTAAAACACATATATATAAACCCAGAATTCAAAATAAGGAAACAGAAACATGAATCCAAAACAGCAACTAGAGAAAAGGGTCCCAGATTTCATCCTAGGTCAAATTAGACAAATATGTACATGCCAGAGGTCTAATCTACTGATAAGGGGGAACCAAAACCAAAACGAGCCAATTTGGTGGGGTCCAGGCCGCAATTTGCGGCTAAATGCAATAAATTTGCGCCCGGGGTTGGGAGTTAGGGGCTAGGGTTCTGGTGGTGGCTTCATGGGTGCCTGCACATATCCCTATCCAACCAAAAAAAAATTCAGAGTCTCGGGTTGATAGCAGATTCAATATAACCTTCACAGATTGCACAAAACATCCGATATCGGGTTCTAAATCCGTATTTTGGTTTTCAAGTCTCAGGTTTGGGTCTCAAATCTAGCACTAAGGTGTGTGTTTGGCCTCTACTGAGCTCAATTTCACAGAAAAACCACAATTCCCTCAAACCCTAACTAGGTTTTCCTTAAGTTAACAAAATCACCCGATATTGATTCAATCTTAACATAGGGTTAAAAGTAATGCAAAAACAAAGCTAATGGTTCAGTAAATACCTCATTTGGCAACTCAAAAAAATTCTTGAGTTGCCCCTAGTGGCCAAAATCTTTGCTGACTTGGTCCAATGTGTAGGTCTTGAGCTTGTGCATCTTTTTAGTGAAAAAGAGATAGGGTTTTGGGTTTGTTTTCAAGGTGTTTGTGGCAATTTTGTGAAGAGGGAGAGAGAGAGGCAGCAGCAGCAGCAATGTGAAGAAGAGGGAGAGAGGTGAGTGTTGGAAAATGAAGAGGAATGGCTCACACAAGTCAAAGCTAAACACTCCCCTTTCTCTCTCTCACCATACCTAATATTCTATTCCCTTTTATTTTCTTTTCTTTTCTTTCTAAATCCTTCTCACTAGAATAGTAAACCCAAACAATCATGGTTGAAAATGTAACACAAGTGTAAAGCAAAAATGATATGTGCATGTTTTGCACAAAATGCCAAAAATCCGATTAGCGGTTTTTAATCGCGATTAGCACTAAATTAGTGTCAAACTAATCATAAAAACTTAAAAATGGCATATTTCCATAAAATACCCCATTTTCCATATTTTTTCCAAAAATTTTCCCATTTTATTTGTATTTAATTATACCGAAATATTAAAATATTCATTAAAATAATATTAAATTATAAAAATTCCCAAAAATAATATTTTATTTTTTTGAAATGTTACAATCTTCCCCCCTTAAAGAAATTCAGTCCCCGAATTTAAATTTAAACCCCCAAATTCTAAAACATTTCAGTAAGAAGTCCAAGTCGTCGTGACTCCGAAATCATCAATACATATAACGCATCGTAGCACAATGCATGCGCATAAGTAACGAGCAGATAACTCAAAATCGAAACTCCATCAAGCATCCCGCAATCATCAGAGTCATGATAAAAACACGAATGTCAAATCCAAAGCAAAACCAATACGATATGAATCAGAATTATACATGTAAATGTCAAATCTAAACATGTAAATAGATGAAGTAAATGCATGCCAAATCTTTTTAATTCGCTGTACGATGCGCATAACATTGCGCAGTGGAGGACGTCTTTCATAAGAAAATATCCATATATGTATATATCTTTTGTTTAATATGTGCATTCCGCCGTTTTTGAAAACAATTTAGAAGGGTTTCCTTGTTTTAAACGTTTCGTGTCATATCGGACACGCAGGTAATTACTGAGACTATAGATCGCTTTTTGGAAATCCCTTCGATAACTATCAATGCATGCAAAATATATCCAGGTACTGTCCTCTGACTAGTCCTGCTCAGTATGAAAACATATAGCAAATATCATAAAAATGTGCTGCTCCATAAGAAATCAATCCTAAAAATGTATATAAGAATACCCTGTGCGTCTGGTGCGCACGGAAATCAAAATCCATATATGTGCCATACATGTGCACAGAAACAATATCTAGGTGCAACAGATGTGCACACAACATCTGTCATAGGCAACGTGTGCGCCTGGAAGCCAACTCAGGATCTTCTGACATGCATGAAAAATCCCGATTTAGTGCATCTGGCGTGCACCAAAAATCGTATCTCAAAACATGCGCCCAACATGCGCGAACTCTAAATCAGTGCATCCATCATGCACGAATAAAAGCTAAATCCTGCGCACTCAACATGCACTAAATCATGAAATCCAATAGCAAGCGCCGAACATGCGCAAGTCCAAATCAAATGCACAGAGTGCAAGAAATCCACATCAAAATCAGAATCAAAATCAACATATTGGATGACATCAAGTCAAAGTCAGGTGCAACCGTAGTGCACAAAATATAAATCCGGTGCAACAAGGCATGAAATATAAATCTGATGCGATAAACGCAAGAAACATAAAACTGGTGCGACAAGCGCACGAAGTATAGAACTGGTGCATCCGATGCACAAATACCAAGCAGTAACTCAAATCCGTAAGCAGCAACACCAAGTGTACCCGGGCGTAAAGAAAATCATAAACGTGTGCAATTGCGTACACAAAACACATATCAATACACTACAAGCACATATAAGCTATACCGAGTGCAAAAATCAACTCGAGTGCGTACCACACGCACAAAATCAATTACCGTATGAAATCCACGAAATCATAGACATGTGAAACCAAGGCACAAAACCGATATCAAGTGCGATAAATATGCACAAATCAAAAACCAATACAATGGTGTATAAAAACATATCTCAAGTGCAATAACTATGCACAAAATGTAAATACCCAGTAGGTGCAGCCATGGTGCACGAAATCAATATTAGGAAACTCGTCATCAAAACTCAATCCAAGCGATATAAGCGTGATACTCAGATCACAAACGCAAATCGAAACAAAGGACATTGAGGTACACCTCCTACAATGTCGAAAAAGACTCGGTGCGTCTAAAACCGGCAGAACAAGAATATCCGCTCGCCTCCTGGTCACGGCCCGGCGTCTTCTGTCTCTGGGTCTTCCCTTTTTTTCTCTGTGGATTACTACTCTTTCAATCCATCGGCTCATCGGCCCTGTCATGTGTGCTAACGGGAACGATTCCGTCCTGGCACTTTTCTGGTAATCTCTCGGCCAATCCTCACGACCACTCGTAAAGAAGCACGTCACTGGCGCCGACCTCTGGTCCTCTGAATGCACATCACACATCTGCTCCTGGGTGTAAATCTTATTGCAGTAGTGTCCTGGAAGGAATCCCGCTCAAGGTCTCTTCTGATCTCGCCTATGCCAAATTGTACGGAGGTTGGTACTCTTGCATAATCTTTTCTCGTTCTCTGGACATCTGCGTCCTCAGCACAGCATTTTCTCGGAAATTGGTCACATCCCAAGGCCTCTGTAGACATCTACGACGTTTAATCCTAACGGGGAATAACAACAGCTCGTCAGCATCTCGCACGAACCTCTTGTTCCACTTGTCTGTATTATCGTCCACTGCGACGTCACATCTCTATCTGCGCACTGCAAAGGTTCTCGGTCATGGTAAATCCGAGGTCTCTCACATGGACTCGAAATCACGAACTCAGTATCTTCATCACTCTGTGGAAGATATCTAGCCGAACACGCCCTCAGGAACTCGTCCCGACCTGCGAAGATATACTCCATACCCGTCCGTTCTTGATAAATTCACAACGCATCTGGGTGAGGTCCTTTTTCCGAACCTGGTCAACTGTCTCGTCGACGATGTCGAACTCTGGCCTGCTGGGTGTGCGCAATATGACCACTCCTGGGTCCAAGTCTTCTCGTAGTATTCCAGAAGGGTCCTATTGAGGTCTCTCTCAAATCTCGTTTCTGCCGAATTGCCTGGAAGTTACCATCCTTTACTATATCTGTTTCTTGTTCCGGAACGGCTGCATACTCGTCGCGACTCCTTCTGGAAGGTATATCCATATACAATGCCTCTGCATGCGTATCACATCTCTGATGTCAGCGGAGTGAAACACCATCTCATCAAAATCTCGTGCGAACTCTTTACTCCGCTCTGCTCCAATGTCGACTGATTCGGGCTCGTCTTCTCGTGGCTGCATAGACTGCGCTCCAACGGCTACACTCGTATTTGGAGTCTCCCAAGCAATGTGTCCCATCACATAATATCCGAATGAAGTCGAACCATCCGATCGACTCGCCAGAACCTCATAATCCCCCCAAGAGCTCAACATCTTGGGTACAGTTTAATAGTATCGAGTACATACCACAGTATCGGTGGTCCAACCGTAGAATGGCAAACCCAATCCTCACTAATGGCACCGCAGAACTGCCGCAAACCCTAAGGTTCAAAGGCTTTCACACCGTCATTATATCGAGTTAGGGTTTCATTCTTCTAGAGGGTCCATAGAATCGCTTGCGTGTCTTTCTGAATACTTTAAAAACGGAAAATGGGCTCCTGACATTCGATCGTCTCAATCGACTCTCAGCGAACCTGCGTGAAGTCGCCTCTAGCTGGAATCAATCAATCTGATGACCTCGCATCGGGGTAAGAGAACGAATCACACGTCCTAGTCATTTATCCTCGAGTGATTAGCGACTCACCATCATATCTCTAAGTATATACTCATGCTGCAGTAGCTCCAATCATCTGGGTGATATCTCGTCATTTGCAGCAGCAACTGGCTCATTCGTCTGTACGCTGAACAGCGCCTCAATCATCATGAATAAGCGATACATCAATGGTCATCACATCCTAGCTGGCCTCTAGCAGTAGCCTGATCCTCTGGTACCGATCGGTACGTCCGAGAAATCTCGTAAAGGCGATCTGTCAAACGCTCATGGTGCGAAAACATAATAAGACGACGCCTCTCTATGCAATCGTACGTCTCTGGAATCACGCCCTAGTCAGTCCTCGTCCATGAAGAGCTCATGCTAACGCAACTCGAGCCATAGCTCACTCTGCCCGTGCAATCGTAGCAGCAAAATCAAAACCAGTATCGATGATGATAGATCACAGGAATGAATATAATACTGTGCAAGGAAATGTATATCTTAAGGTTTCTTAAGCGGAGTGGCGTATCGTAAGTATGCCGCGGAACAACGTACGGTGTGTCACTCTACTCAAGCTACCTACTCCATCAACCAAGGATCATCCTACGACGAAAGTTCGGGTCTAATACCCCCTCGACTAAGTCAAAGTTCTGTAAAGTCAAGCCTAAGTTCCGTATATATATAAACGCCCTAGACTCCACATGGTCAAACTTAGACTCGAACCAAGGTTAATCTAGCGCTCTGATACCAACTTTGTCATGACTCGAAATAGCTCGTGACTGGCCCTTGAATCATATGAAGTTTATAGGACCCCATCTAATCCAAGTAAGCCAAAGCCCAGAAATCTAAAACCATTTTAAATAATAAATGAAGGAAAAATAGTTTAAGAAGTGAAGAAATCATGTTTTAAATACAAGGTTTATAAATAAGTAAGCCGAATATGCATTTTTAAAGTATATAATCTTTTCTAAAACTTTCGGCAGAGTTTCCTTTGTAAATAATGGCCCCAAACGGGGTACAACAAGAATAATATATATGCAATGATAAAAGCCATCCCCAAGCGGGAGCTAGCTCTTCATCAATCGACGGTCAAAACCACGCAAGCAATATAATATACAACGCCGAAGGGCGAGGATAAAAATTCAGAAAGAAACTCAAAACAGCATGAAAACCGTAATACTACAACGCGCGACATTAAGGTCGAAATAATGCATAACTGATTTCTAAGTCTGAAACAATATACAAGTTTTGGTTGATGGAATTACTAGATACAACTGAATGATACATGTACAATGGTGGTTTTGATGCAAAAGAACCCACCTACTAAAGCAAGTCACCCGTAAGGGAAGCAATGTGCCAGAAAAGCTGCAATGAAACCTTTACGGCGAAACCTGCAAGATACTGTGGCACAACGGGGGTGAGTTGCCAACTCGTGAATAGAAAACATCACAGAGCAGAAATCGTATGTATGACTCATCCTAGGTCAATACGATCAGATATATATAAACCTCAATATGAATAAGTCTGAAGCATGCTAAAGTGGCAATGTAACCTCTATACATGAGTGTAGTGCCAAGTGCTCGTGCTAGTGACTCAGGTAATAACATATCATAAATATGAGGTATGATCAATGTAATCAAATCTGTATGTATGTGGATCTCGTCCACTCGTCACCCAATGACAATAACCATCATGCATGTAAATATCATAAAGCATATACATGGAAATATGAGGATACAAACCATCCGTGTCCCTCGCGACACGTCAAAATCATGGAACCGGAGTGTCCAGCATCGACACTCGAAAACATCATGAGAGTTGTGCCCAGCATCGGCACGTAAATCCTCATATATCGGGCTCCGTCTGTCCGGATCAGCCCACGGGCTCCGTCTGCGGAATCGTCCCTCGTCCCCGGAAGTACGCCCATATCCATCTATCGACTCTGGTCAGAATCATCCGGATAACCACCAGGTCCAACCAATCACCGGTAGGTACTCTCCACCCTGCCAGGCTCATTGTCTGCACTATGAAAAAAACATTTCTTGCCCCGGGGAACCATATCGGGTCCATCATGTACCCGCAATCGGCCTCATCCGCTCCTCGAATCAGGTTTCACATGTCGCTCTCAGCACCTAGAAAATACATGGTGGATGCACTGAAATATCATATCAAGAGTAACCGGGTTTTTAAAACAATTACATATTCCTTTTTGAAATACCCACGGTTCCCAAATCCAGAAATATCATAGAAACAACATATCTCAATGCGTATAATCAAAGCATGATGTATGCGACATGTAAAAGAAATGTAAGCATATCATTATGTCACGCAACCCGAAATAGTAATATGCACATATTTAGGGAAGCCCGCTTCTTTAAAATGAATCAGCTTTAAAAGGTATCTTGTGGTTCCCAAATCTCAAATCAAGCCAGAATCATCAATGTATGTGCAAATATGTATGCATGCACGTATGGGTGTACAATAGGAATACACAGTATATAGGTACACAAGTATGCCGTGAAGGGGTCATATCCTGAATACAACAGTACTACAGAGTAGTGGCATGGCAATTATTGATGATGAAGTGTGTGAGCCGGCAAGCAGTGTACGTGGAACTTACGCATCATCGATAATGGTGATGGTGTCCTAACAGCATGGTTGTAATATAATAATAAACACAAGCAATGCAATGCAAATAGCATGAATATGCGGAATCGAATAATCAACGCAACAGTGAAGAATCTACCTCAATAAATATATCATGCAGCTTTGCCATTTGAAATAAGACGAATCGGGGTTTTGGGTAAAATAAGGGCTACGGTGTTTTAAGAAAAGATGCGTCGTTTGATAATATCTGTAGAATCCCTTTTTCCTATCATTAAAATATCCCCGATTCGTTAGTTTTGAAATAGGTATGACTCGGGTCTAGTCTAATATCTACTAAGTAATCTACAGACCTAACTGACAAGCTAAACAGGAGGGTATGGAAACCACCTAAATCTGAGTCGATATATATATATATATATATATATATATATATATATATATATAAATAATAGTCGGTGATCCCGCCTCAATAGTATCACATACGACACAATATATATCATGTAATATCCTCGAGTCATGAGTGCGGATCCATCATCAATATATATAGCTCGTACGTAAATCCGTCGTACGGCATCCCAATAGCTGGGTACGGGTCACTATCACATTCATCTCATCAATTATCTGGTATCCTTATCATCATATCACAAGATCTGGTTACTGATCTAAGTCTAGTATAATCGACACCATCTATATAAATATAAGCGCGTGTGCAAAACACACGTCCAAAGGCCCGCTAAAAGCTCGTATCGTATCCCAAATACGAATCACATCATATCACCGATGTCCCAGTACTATGCCCAAAATCAACGACTCATCTCCAAATATCATCCACTATCCACATCATCACGATATAAGTATAGCAATAAGCATGTGTGTGCGTATGGGTGTAAACCTATGCTAGGGTTCACAACTAGGGAAATACACTAGTTCACTTCTAACCCTAAATATCCATAGTACACCAAACACATCTATGACCTCCATGTCACGCAATGAGCTATCATATATATATAGAATATATAGTATACTAGACATCGAAATGCGGGGGTGCTATACGCCATCCACCAGAGTTCCCCCGTAGATATAATCTACTCACCTTGCATCTTGCGTGTCGGTATTGATATTGTCACCATCATCTTCATCGCCTCGGATCACCGTGGGGGTACCTACATATCATACGTATCACATCACATTAAAACCAAATCGAAACTAAAACGACACGCGAAATCAAACACGATACGCTAAAAGGCCTATAGGTTAGAACTTATGGGTACTCCTTACAAAACCATTTACAATCCTCGATATCGTCGTATAAACGCCAAGTATTCAAGGTAAAACACAGATATATAAACCCAGAATTCAAAATACGGAAACGGAAACACGAATCCAAAACAGCAACTAGAGAAAAGGGTCCCAGATTTCACCCTAGGTCAAATTAGACAAATCTGTACATGCCAGAGGTCTAATCTACTTATAAGGGGGCACCAAAACCAAAACGACCCAATTTGGTGGGGTCCAGGCAGCAATTTGCGGCCAAATGGAATAAATTTACGGCCGGGGTTGGGAGTTTGGGGATAGGGTTCTGGTGGTGTCTTCCTGGGTGCCTGCACATATCCCTATCCAACCAAAAAAAAATTCAGAGTCTCGGGTTGATAGCAGATTCAATATAACCTTCACAGATTGCACAAAACATCCGATATCGATTTCTAAATCTGTATTTTGGTTTTCAAGTCTCAGGTTTGGGTCTCAAATCTATCACTAAGGTGTGTGTATGGCCTCTACTGAGCTCAATTTCACAGAAAAACCACAATTCCCTCAAAGCCTAACTAGGTTTTCCTTAAGTTCACAAAATCACCCGATATCGATTCAATCTTAACACAGGGTTAAAAGTAATGCAAAAACTAAGCTAATGGTTCTGTAAATACCTCATTTGGCAACTCAAGAAAATTCTTGAGTTGCCCCTAGTGCCCAAAATCCTTGCTTTCTTGGTCCAATGTGTAGGTCTTGAGCTTGTGCATCTTCTTAGTGAAAAGAAGATAGGGTTTTGTGTTTTTTTTCAAGGTTTTTGTGGCAATTTTGTGAAGAGGGGGAGAGAGAGGCAGCAGCAGCAGCAATGTGAAGAAGAGGGAGAGAGGTGAGTGTTGGAAAATGAAGAGGAATGGCTCACACAAGTCAAAGGTAAACACCCCCTTTCTCTCTCTCACCATACCTAATATTCTATTCCCTTTTCTTTTCTTTCTAAATCCTTCTCACTAGAATAGTAAACCCAAACAATCATGGTTGAAAATGTAACACAAGTGTAAAGCAAAAATGATATGTCCATGTTTTGCACAAAATGCCAAAAATCCGATTAACGATTTTTAATTGCGATTATCACTAAATTAGTGTCAAACTAATCATAAAATCTCAAAAATGACATATTTCCATAAAATACCCTATTTTAGAATTTTCCATAATTTTTCCAAAACTCTTCCCCTTTTATTTGTATTTAATTATACCAAAATATTAAAATATTCATTAAAATAATATTAAATTATAAAAATTCCAAAAATAATATTTTATTTTTTTGAAATGTTACAGTTGTGGATCTCGTCCATGTCACCCACTGACACAACAACTCCTGCATGTAAATATCATAAAAGCATATGCAAGTAAATATGAGGATATAAAACAACGTGCGTTCCTCGCGACACACCAAAATCATAGAAATCTGAGTGTCTAAACTCGACATTCGAAATATCATGAAACTCGTGTCTAGCATCGACACGTAAATCCTCATACCTCAGGCGTCGTCCCCACGACTGGCCCTGATTTCATGTCTGTACATCACTCCGGTCGATGTCCCCACGATAACCGCCGAGTCCAATTACTATCATCGGTAGGTACTGGCCCAGCCCTCCAGGCTCATCGCCTATTATCTGCGAACTTCTTGCCGAGGGGAACCATACCGAGCTCCACCATGTACCTGCATACGGCCCACTACACTCCTCGCATCGGGTATATATCACAAATCTCAGAACCGAGAAATCTCACGGTGGACGCACTAAAATATCATATCAAGAAAAACCAGGTTTTCAAACATTACATAGTTTTCTTGAAATACCCCCACGGTTCTCAAATCCATAAATCACATGAAATCCATATCTCAATGCGTAAATCCATGAAAAATGATATATGCAACATAAAATAGCAATATAAGCATATTAAGGGAAAACCGCTCTTTTAAATGAATCAGTTTAAAATATAGAATGCGGTTCCCAAATCCTCCGAAATCAAGTGCAGTATCATATGAGGCGTACATTTAACTATAGCAAGATAAGTGTATCTACATGTAAGCAGGCATGTATGATGCATCTCATAAGCACAATAGCACAATAAGTAACGTCTCCATATCACATGTCAATACAATACCACTTAGGAGTATATGGAGCTATAGCAAGATATGTAGGTGTACATGTCAGTATGCATGCATGATGTGCATGTAGCTGTAGCAAGGTATGCAACATATAACAGGATGTAAGCATGTCCGTATATCTCATGCAACATGGACCAGTGATATGAACATAGCAAATATATCATAGCATGATGTAGCAATTCTACTGTGTAGTGACATAGTAATTATCGATGATGAAGTGTGTAAGCCGGCAATATGTGTATGTGCAACATACGTATCATCGATAATGGTGTAGGTGTACTAGTATAGGTATATGTAATGTAATGAGAATAATATGAACGTAGCATAAAGTACATCGTCAACTAAATGCTATAAGGTATACGTGTCTACAATATATCCGATTCGGTGAATCGATCAATCGGCATCCAGCCTCACAACATCACGTACGGTACAATCCATCGTACGGTATCCTCTAAACAAGGGTATGGATAAATAAACAAGTAAAACTCATCGCGTACGGTAATCTAACGTACTGCGGCATTAAACAAATAGGGATCCTATCAACCTATACATCATCGGGGGTACGGATCTAAGTCTCGTACGGCATATCACTAAATATGCAAAACATTATCCATATAAAATTACCTATCTCTCAGGTCACATCCATGTCCATCTCGTATCAAGGGACCTACAAAGGTATCAACAATCTCATATCGATTCGAATCCATAAAATGACATATCACATCGTATACTCGTTCATCACATTAATATCTCGCAATCACATTATATAAACGTCACACTTGTTCTCTTTCAATTTGTAGCCATCATGATTCACTTATCATACCATATTCTCATATGTCAATTATGTCCATTATCATCAACTTCTATCATATTATCGTTTGTAAATCCTACAATCATTTCCGTCGCATATCATTTATCAGGATAACATAATCAAATGATATTCCATATCAATGGTTGCGGGGGTGCTATACGCCATCCACCCGACTTCCCCCGTAGATATAAATCTACTCACCTACTAAACTCCTCGCTTAGCCATAATCGATGCGCTTCGTCATCTCGAAATCCAAGCGAAGGTATCTACAATCAATATGAAATCGCAATACTATTAACATCAAATTCCGAAATCCAAATATGGCACACGGTACGCTCATAGGTTAGAACCTATAGCCTACGCATACAAAAAAACCAAACAACCCTCGTTGTTGACGTACAAACATCCAATGACCTAAAACAATATCCAGTCGCAAAACCAAGAAATCCAAATACAGGAAAACATAGCCAAAACCCTAACTAGGGTTGCTATACTAGAAAACTGCCACGCCAAAAATCCAATCGCACCAATACTCGTTCACATCATAATAATTATCGTAGATAAAAATATATACATCATCTCTACGAAAATTAAAACCCACGTTTAATTTTTACCGGAAAACTAGTAAGCAACTTTTACCGAAATTTAGCACAAGTCTAGAAATTTAACAATTCTAGCAATTTCCAACAACACAAAGTAGCTTAACTTAGTGATACAAACCATTTTCATAATTTTAGTCTCACCCGAATAGGATTTAGAAAAACTTAGTTTATTAAAAACTCAATTAGACAAATTAAGAATTTTAACAAATATCATTCTCACAAATTGATTAAGTTTTCCAAATTTACACTTCATGATTAACCATTTTAACACATCAAAACCCTAACTTGATTTTTACAAAATCAACATGAATAAATTAAACATGAACTTTAAAGCTATATTAAACATTTAAATAGATAGCTTAAAGATTGAAGCAACAATTAAAAGATTAGGGTTAGGATTTATACCTCACAAACTAGCAATAAAACCCAAACTTTAGCCTCCAAAATGATGTCTTTAAAGAATATCTAAGCTAGTTTAGGCTTAAGGAAACTGGGTATGAATTTAATTTGGAGTTGTGATGAAATGAGCTTTGAAAATACAAGGAACAAATTTTCTCACCCAAATAATGGGCTCGGCCAAGATGGGGGCAGCCATGGTAGTGCTCGGCCAAGTCATTAGGGGTTGAGCACAAGGAAGAAAAATGGTGACCATAAGAAAATATCTATCAAAATATCCTACATGAAATATGTTTAGCATGCCAAATGAACATTAAATGTAAAGATGAGTCACAAATCAAAAACCATGCCTCATTAATGCTCACAACAATGACACACCCACAAATCCAAAAGAACCCCCCAACCAACAATTTCGGCCAAGACACAAAGAAGGAAATTTTGGCCAAAAAAAAATGCACATAAATTAACCAATAATTAAGTGCATAAATAACAACTTAAAATAATAATTTTAATTAGGGAAATTTTTTCAAAGTGAACCAAAACTTCCAAGTGACCCACAAAACCAGCAAACTAGCTTCATTCTAGTAAAACTAGTTGCAAACAAGTCTATATAGAAGTTTGATCACTGTCGGTTTAAAACGGAAAATAAAAACTATTTTACAAAACGGAAAAATTCATATAACGATTTCAGAAATGTTACAGTGTCACCAAAGAACTGCTATCTGACGATAGGTATGGTACAATCTAGGAGTTCTTGGCAAGTCCTATTCGGTGTACCCATTCTTTAATGAGCACCTACGTACAATCTTTGATGTCAAACACCAATGGTTATGGGATCAACCATCGCCCCCTACAGGGTCAAGAAACGTACACACTAGTTAACTCTGGAATATCAATGCCCTGTGTCGATACTCCCTCGACTAGGAACAGTTAAAGGATGTGCTTGTGGACTATACAAGTCCCAGTAGTATGATCTGCATCATAGTCCTGATAGTCAAGCAAATATCCTAAGAGCTTTATCAACAAGTATCAGAGAGACGGTATAATAACACAAGTGTACATGTTAAGATAAAGAACAGTCAGATAGCATACTATCTTGTCGAGCAAGAAAGTCCTCTATATATATACAAGCATCCACTATATCATACAATAATGGCCGCCAGGGCATACATATTCCTAACAATTCTCAGATAGCAGTTCTGAGGTGACATAACTACAGGTTAGTCTGTCGACTTGAGATCGTCATTTATCTCGTGTGAGTTCCCACTATGCTTTGTTTACTACCCTACCACGTGTAAGTCTATATTAAATGCTCTACAAGGTTTATAGAGAAGCGTAATTTCAAAAATCAAATTTTGTGAGCATATAAGTAAGACATTTTAACCAAGATCTACCACAAAATCCTAACTAGCTAAACTACAATGGTATTTATTCTACTTTGTTAGAACTTTATACCTATCTGATTCGTGTCCTTCGGGTCTTGAATCCCCTTCTTAAGCTCCTTTTGGTGTAGTTTGATTGCCAGTCTCCTTGATCCTAGATAATCCAACTGAAGATCCTAGGTACAAGCTACAACTTTCTCAAATGAAAGAAACTCAACTAGCTAGTTTGCTAATCTTGCTAGTTAAGAGTGAGTGGAGATAATAAGTGGTGATTTTTCTTTCTCAAAAATCCTTGTTTCTCAACTCATGAGAATGATAGGATTTTTGAAGAGGAGGAAGCAAAGAGGAGAGGATGGCTACTCAAGAGAAAAATGAGCTCAAGAAAAGAAAAGCACATGTAACCATTAAGAATGGCTAGTTCAAAATAATATGAAGCCTTTTCTTTTACTTTTAAAATTCTAGCCATACTTCAATAGTGATGGCAATAAATGCCCAAACCATCCTTCATCCCATGCTTCCTTTAGATCTAATTTTCTATTTATCAATAAATAGAAAAATCCAAATTGTGAGGTGCCCCATTCTAGAATGTATTCTGTACAAATAAAAAATACTCTCTACTGTATATACATAACCGTATTTGTATCAAAATACGAATACCCAAGAGATAGAATAATACCACTAAAAATAATACTAGCATTAAATCAATACCTGATTTAATGAACATGCTTAATCCTAAGCCACTATTATTAAAAACCGTATGATTAAATTCCGCGCAACTAGTACACGCAATCTATTGGAACCCTGCACGTATAAACATATGGCTTCCACTCGTTTCGCCTGAAGCAGAGAAACCTTCTGTGTGGGACTCTAAAGACTCGACAGTATGCTGTCAGTGGGTTTAACCACAAGCGCATTAGAGATACTAGATGTACGTAATGGCTTCCCAGGTACCTGTCGAAAATGAAGGCCGACGAGCAAACTCATTTGAAATCCTACTGATCCTAACCGTGACAATATCCGTACAGTCCGGATTGTTCGTCTGAGAGTACCGCATCCCGGGTCTAGGGGGCGATCAACATCAGACCCCTACTTGTTAGTGATATATGCCCTAGAGGCCATTATTTTATCTTACTGGTTTGTATATTACATATTGGAAGCTTAGGATATTCACAGTTATAATAGCAGTCTTGCTCAAAATGGTAGTATGCTACTTGGTTTGATTCTACCTCAATATGTGCATATGTTTCTTTTAGCATATCGCTTATACATATTGGTAGAGCTCTTGGGATCTTTTCTTGACTACCAGCGTTGTGATGGAAGTAACACTAGTGGGGGCTCGGTAGTCTATAAGCACATCCTTATACAGGTCCCTAGTCGTAGGATTATTGAGACGAGGTATCGTTACTCCAGAGTAGACTAGTGTATATGTTTCTCATCCCAGCATGGGAGATATTATGTCCTACAACCATTAGTACGTCGTACTGGAGATAGTATATAGGTGTTGAATATAGTGCCTTCAGTGTTAATTATTGGATCGCAGGCACGTGATTGCAATGATTGAGGGAGGACCAATACCGGTAGGACAGTCTTACTCGAGAGGTTTGTATAATATCTGGTTTGTCTTTATCATCATGTACATGCTTTAGGTGACATTGTAGTTCACTATTACAAGTTGATAGAGAATAGTATGCTATCTGGTTTATCTTTATCATCGTGCACTGCTTTAGGTGACCTTACAGGTCGCTATTACACGTTGATAGAGCCCTTAGGATTCTTGCTTGACGGCCAGCAGTATGATGGCGAACATATACGTGGGAGCTGGGGTCTATAAACACATTCTTAAAGTGGTCTCTAGTCGTGGGAGTTTCGAGACCGGGCATCGATACTCCATTAGTAGACTAGTGTATATAGTCGAGACCCCGACGAGGGACGGTGGCCGGTCTAACAAGCCATTGGTATCAGTTGGTTCACCTAAGATGTATATAGGTGCTCATTGGGTTATGAGTACACCGGACAGGACTTGCCGGGAACATGCTAGTTGGTATTATACCTGACGTCAGATAGCAGTTCCCTGGTGACATGTATACAGGTTTGTTCATCGACCTGAGATCGTCATTTGTCTCGTGTGAGTTCTCATTGTGCTTTGATTACTATGCTACCACGGCTCAAAGGAGTCGTGCAAACAGGTTTTAGTTGGGTACAGTCCCTAGCCACATGGAGGCAGTGAGCGGATCGGCAGGGGTTTCGTCTCTCCCGGTATTGGGGGTGAGATCGCGTTGTGTCTAGGAGATCCATTACACGAAGTTCTTGGCCAAGGCAGGAGATTTACTGGTAGGTATTCCAGCAGTATCTCAGGGTGTTCTGGGCTACACACCGACACGACTTGTACCGCTTTTGGGGGTTTTACTTTTACCAACCCCCTAGGTCCGACATGCGATGCTCATAGACGAACTGACCGAACTGTATGGATATTGTCACTGACAGGCTCAGTAGGGTGTCAGGATGAGTTCGCTCATCGACCTCCCTTTGGTCAATA
Source organism: Agapanthus africanus (assembly GCA_030015575.1). Classification (NCBI taxonomy): domain Eukaryota; kingdom Viridiplantae; phylum Streptophyta; class Magnoliopsida; order Asparagales; family Amaryllidaceae; genus Agapanthus; species Agapanthus africanus. Next base: position 563,660,646 of record CM057339.1, read on the forward strand.
CCTGGTAGCCCGTTATGTACAGCTAGTACCACTGACGTGCTAGTGGTTAAATCCACAGCCGAAGTATTGACGAGTCTTTAGAGTCCCCCACAGACAGTTTCTCAAATTTCGGGCGAAACGTTGTATAGGCCGTATGATATATGACAGGGTTCGATCATATACGTGCGTTAGTGCACGGATCATGATCGGATGGATCATACTAGTGGGCATTTGTTTAAGCCGAATCCTAGTATTAGATTTGTTGGATTACTTTAATCTCATCGCATTCGCATTCGGTCGGAATGCGGATGCAGGTATGTATATACAGGTGAGGGGTATCCTTGTGATCCGTCACGAGTTTACTTTAGATGTTGCCGTATCTTTTTATTGTTGTAAACATTTGGATTAATGCTTACAAATGGAAATTGTGAGCTAGAAACCATCATTTTGTGCATTTAATGTGACATGGTCTTCATTATTGACTCATGGTCTCTTTTCTTGTGCTGATGTCACATTATATGATTGATTTGTGGGTTGAAATGAGAGGAGGAGAGAGAAGGGAAGCCATGTATGAGAGCTAGCTCTTGTGTTTTATTTTACACTCTCTCACTTTCTCATTTGAACACATATACAATACAAAAAGAGAAAGGCTTCTTCTTCTTCTTCTTCTTCCTCTAGCTCACAACCTCCATTGATGGCTTCATCTTCAACCTCCATCCATATAATGGATGCAAGAGTCAAAGTTGTCACACACATTCTCTACTTCACCTTGGACATGTCGGCTAGCGAACTTCGTGCCCGAGTTGCTTCGGATGAAGTGGGAGCCCGTAAAAAGACTCGATGATGTGGTGCCCTTTACGATGAGGAGATCGAGCTCGGAGATGCCGCGAGGAGCTTGGGATGGTGGCCAGGAGCTTGGGATGGTGGCCAAAGACCGAAGGACATGGATCGATCGGTATAGCTTTTCCAACCCTTTCTCTAGTTGCTAGTTATAGGTTAATGGTTCGATCCGAGTTTTAAGCATAAGATAGCGCCGGTTTCTAGTTTGAAAAAGTTTTCGTTTCCGCATTTTAGCCTCGGATAGACGGCCGGGGCGCTACCGTAGTCTTACATGGTATCAGAGCCACGCCATTAACCTTTACTAGCTTGCTCTAACGTGTTTAGAACTTCGATCGGACGAAATTTCCAAAAACCGCATTTCCAATTGTGCTATTTCTGTCGAATTTTTTTTGTGGTCAAATTTTTTTTTTGAGTATTGCAGAAATATGTGCAGGCTTTTTTAAGATTACTGTGAAAATTTGGTTGCCTGTTATTACTGTTGCGCCGCGGAACCGCGGCCTTACCCATGCTTTGGCCGCGGTTCCGTCTCCATTCCATGTCATCAATGCACCAAATTATCTACAGTGCTCTCTGAGTTGGAATTGGGGTTTCTAGTATTTTTTGTTTGGGCCCAGATTTGTTTGAGTACTGGGAATTGTGCTTGGGGCCCACTTCGGGGAAATTTTGTCGATCGAAAATTTAAATATGTTAGTTCATAGTATTTACATTATATCTGCGACCGTGAATGTCATTTGATCGGTAAATCTTGTCTAATTGCTATAGCCCTTTTAGACGGATTTGCGAACGTGATATCCACGTTGATGTTCTGTGTTGGGCTGTGATGTTGCGGATTTGTCGTGGTGGATAGCCTGGATGCAATGGTAGTACAGTTCGGTTGTATTTGTACATTTGATATTGCGGGGCGAGCGTCCGACATGTGGACTGCCGTCACTGCCTGTTTGTATATTATTCTTTTAGGGCACGACCGGGCTGAGGTCGATGTACCCGTTGTATATTTTACTTTCTGTACTAGGATTACCCCGCGGTGGGGTGAACGGATAGCCGGGTTCTAGAGGGAAACGGGCCCGCATCTCATGGCTTTGAGACGAAGAGGGCTTCACTCTAGAATTGACGGGCTATTCGCCGCACTCGTAGGGGGTATAGGTTGACCCGAGGAGGGGTGCTCAAATTACCAGATTCCGTGAAGTGCTGGGTGGTCCATTCACGTTGTTGAAGGGGGATGCCTCGCTTCAGGTTTTGGCGGGTAACTTGCCGTGCCCGTAGGGGTCTAGGATTTCATTGCACTGGCTATTCACACGACCAGGGGAACGTCGGGTTTCAGTAGCGGCTCTATGAAACCCCAGGATCCCAGATTATCTTTATTGTTCTGTGATGCTTATTACATTTCTGTGATGTTGCATTTTATCACGCCTTGAGCTAATAATATATATTGATATATATATTAGTAGATGTTGTATATATTTTACACCCGCGCTAGTCCAGTCCCCGCTCTGTCGTTAGTTAAGTAACCTAACGGGCGATGACGGGACCCAGTGGCGAATGCGGATGGCATATACGTACACCATATTTTCGTTCTTTTGTGGTGTGATTAATTGATGGGACTGTATTGATTCAGATCAATGCAAGCTAAACAAACCTGTTTGATGTTGTTGGAACATTTTTCAAAAAGCTGTTATTGCAAGGACGTTCTCTTTTGTTTTGCACAGTGGTATTCGGTTATGAATATCCAGCACCTCAGTCGACGAGGCAAGGGCCGAGATCCCTTCACCGGGAGTGACCCCTTGGACAGAAGTTTGTGTCATGGTAATAACTTCACTATTGCCGATTACTTTTTTCTTTGCATCGTGGTATTCAGTTGGAATATCCTGCACCTCATTCTATGGGGAAAGAGCCGAGATCCCTTCACCGGGAGTGACCTCTTTAGCAAAGGTTTTCGCCGCTATATTTTCATAAAAAGCTATCCGGTTCCTTCAATGATATCAAGTTCATTACGTTAAAGGTTTTCCGCCAAAAACCATTCGTAGCCCTCCGTCATTTCCTACAAGTGGTACTTAGTATTCGTGCTGCGTTTGTTGACTCCGTCAAGGCGTAGTGTACGGTAGAAAAGTGGTGCTTGTTTGTAGCATGGATATGTGATTCGTTAGGACAGTCGTGCGGCCTTGTTGACTCCGTCAAGGGCACGTACGGATGGGTTTAATGTAATCAAGATATTGACGGGTTGAACTTGACTAGGACTCTTTGATTTGTTGACTCCGTCAAGGTCACTTGGGTCCTAGGGGTAAAAACACACATCGGGAGTTTCTAAAGAAACTGAAACTTTCCAAGCATGCGCATACCTTCTGTAGTATGATAACGTGAGTGGATTCCATCATGTTATCATGCGATGATAGTTGGATCCCGATTCCCACTGATGAGTTGGTTTACTTCTCGGTTGATCCCGACTAATTCTTCTTTCAGGTTTGGAGGAGAATTGAGGTTACCGTGGGAGGTTTCCTGATCAGATAAATTGATAACCATTCTGATCTAGGTTAGAGTGCACGCAGAGTGTTTTTTTTCTCTCTCTCTTTGGCAGCGACCATGGCCCGACCCTATACTATGACTCAGTGACCACGATTAACCGAGTCTTCTTAAAACACTGGTTTTTGGATTGTCCGAGTTACATACCTGATTCCCACTCCTACTTTTACCCTTTTCTCCAGAACACCCCGTATTACTACGAACATCCACTTCCACTGGATAAAACCATCGTATGGTTATATACGAACTCGAAGGAATTTATTCGAGGATGGTTTCCGGTTCTGGAGAAAACGAATAGAACTATTCAGTTGTCTTTTCCTTTTAACTTCTCTCAAGTTGCGAGTGCTCTTAGGATTAGGACAGTACACCTATTACACTTATTGGATAGTCTTCTTCCAAACCATAGGCTGGTGCCAAACGGTAGGAAAGGAAGAAAACCATTTAGCCTAAAAAGGGTGTACATAAGGTAATGACTAAAGACATATAAAGTGATTTGGAGAGATGGCAAAGAAATATACGGTTACAGTCATGAATCTGGATAATGGAAGAGGCATTACTAGGAATACCCGGATACCCCTTCGAAACATTTACATGTTTCAGTTTCACTGTGTATTGTTAAGAGAAAACTGATTTCCCAATTAGCCCTTGCTCCAGGGTATGTATTTACCAGGTTTGATTCTCACATCTGTATGGTTTTACAGATGATGAGTGGGAGTAAGTTATTGGGAATTGGGTGATCATCCTCATTATATCGGGATTCATTGTAATTGGTGATATTTGAGGAGATCGCCTGGGTTGTTTGCCAGACGACAAATATTTAGTTTTGAATATCCGTTGTTGTGCACCAATTTCAAACTATATATCTGTACGTTTATTTTTATAAAGTGAGATATAAATTTTTGAAATTATGTCTATAACATTTACCTATATCAGTGGATGGTTAGGTAAGGAGCATTAAACAACGGTGTAATTCTTCATAACCATAAGTACAGTTTTCAACCTACGACACACAGGGAATGAGTTATTAGACTCAGGGGACTTATACAGAATATTGTATGTTGTCCAGTGTCCATGAGGACAGGGGGGTTGGTACTCGTACTATTTTCTGCTTACTTGTGACTTCTCTAGTTCTTAGACATGTGTTTCGTAAAAATGCAAGGTCTAAGTTTTGAGAAGTTATAGGTATAAGAATAAAGTAGAGAACCAGGTGTTGCAAGTATCAGGATTCTTCAAGGTGATCGAAGATGTAGATACTTGTGTATGGTATTCAGTTGATAGTAATGATTATGAGAACTTGCTTCTCTTTCAGGTTACTCATAATTGGAAGCACTCCTAAGTTGAGTAATGCTGATCGGCCTCTCTCCATTTAGTTGACGTGCACTGGAGACAGCTGCATGATTTGAATCTGGTTCCAATTAAATCAGTGCCTCTGTTTCTATATTGGATATAGAATAGTTCATGTCTTAACAATGTTAAGGTACGGGGAGTTGTCCGGCTTATGCTTAAAACCAGACTCTGGATAACTCAAGGCACGTTTTTGTAATGGCAGTTTGTGGGTTGACCCGAGCTATGACGAGGGTTAACTTTCTACCATCTGGAAGTTCAATAGTGATATTGATCTTGACTCGCCACAGTTTTTCGTAAAATGGATTTTTTCAGAAAACAGTAGTGGAAGTATGGTAGAACTGGAAGTGATTCTAGAACCGCAAACGATTACTGAAAATTTGATAAGAACCTAAAGATTCAATCTGGTTTGACATTCCATTGGCCACTCCGCAGATATGGTGAGTAACCTCAGGCACCCGAGAGGTACTCCGGTAGCCTCAAGGACGGTGACAAGGAGGTTCTTGTTTACCCAGACTTGCCATTGTTGTTGTTCCAGACTGTGAGACCCGGCATGAGGATGAGTATAGCGTCGTTCTAAACTAGCTTTAGAAGTGCACGTGTATATTATTCTGCCAGAGGGTTGTCATAGTCAGTGGGAGCAACAGAAGCATAGTAGACAAGTAGCTTATGTCTATTTATGGACTAAAGCAGATATAGCGGAGATAGATCATTTATTTCTGATATGATAGTCATAGGTTTGATTTCATCAGAATAGGAGATGGATCTGTTAAGAAGGTAGTAGGGTGTGATGTCCTGGTATTTGGATGACATACACAGAGTAGGAAGTGAAATTCCTATACTACGGTCGGTTATACTTTGGTTGTCACGCAGTGGTTTTTCCACATAGGACCTGGATATTATATCAAACATCCTGGTTACTAGATCTATGATTTTTAGATCTGGATTTGGGTAGTATCCCAATCTGGGTACTTAGACAGCATTCTTAAAGTATTTAGAATGGACGACTCCTGGCATGGTGGTGTACCTGCAGATGATGGAGTCACCCTCTCTAAAGGTGTCTTACAGACTAAAGGGGAGAGGGATGTGCATGATTGGCAGATCACTTGTTTAGGCAATTGAGTTGATCATGAGATGTCAAGTACTACACCAGATGTTGTTTTTGCACGAGTTGCAATAAGTTGATATTAATCCAATCCTGGAGAAACGATCGGAAGCATTTTAAGAACATAAGTTGATGTTCTAGGGATATGATAACGACAGCCTCCTTCGGGAGATGGTTATCATTCCAGGCTTCCAAGGTGACCTGGCTGACAGAGTGGCTGTCAGAGTTATAGTTTTCCCTCTGACGAGGGGCAGTATTTTGGACAGGTGATCCAAGCGGACACTGAGGGAGGCGTGGTGCAGGATACTGATTAAGTTCAGTTGTCGATACAGTCTAAGAAGTTTAGATTTGGAGTTCATTTATGAACTAGGTCCCATCAGACATCCAAACATATTCTAAGACACGTATTGCTCATTTCGGGAGATGTCTTTATCCACGAACTCGAGATAAAGAGAGACATAGAAAGAAACATCAGGCCGGATCAACTCACTGAGGCTATTCCTCGAACGCAATAGTTTCGCAAACGGGCTTTGTGAGACTAATTAGTAGAGGAGTTGGGTGTTTGGTATCACACAGGTTGTGAGTATGCGACATCGCAATAATTAGCCCTGAGTGCAAGTGGGAGATTGTTGGATATAGTGCCCTCAGTGTCAATTATTGGATCGCAGACACGTGATTGCAATGATTGAGGGAGGACCTATACCGGTAGGAGAGTCTTACTCGAGATGTTTGTATACTATCTGGTTTGTCTTTATCATCGTGTACATGATTTAGGTGACATTGTAGTTCACTATTACATGTTGATAGAGAATAGTATGCTATCTGGTTTATCTTTATCATCGTGCACTGCTTTAGGTGACCTTACAGGTCGCTATTGCACGTTGATAGAGCCCTTAGGATTCTTACTTGACGGCCAACAATATGATTGCGATCATATACGTGGGAGCTGGGGACTATAAGCACATCCTTAAAGTGGTCCCTAGTCGTGGGAGTTTCGAGACTGGGCATCGATACTCCATTAGTAGACTAGTGTATACAGTCGAGACCCCGACGATGGGCGGTGGCCGGTCTCACAAGCCATTGGTGTCAGTTGGTTCACCTAAGATGTAAACAGGTGCTCGTTGGGTTATGAGTACACCGGACATGACTCGCCGGGAACATGCTAGTTGTTATTATACCTAACGTCAGATAGCAGTTCCCTGGTGACATGTGTACAGGTTAGTTCATCGACCTGAGATCGTCATTTGACTCGTGTGAGTTCCCACTGTGCTTTGACTACTACCCTACCATGGCTCAAAGGAGTCGTGCAAACAGGTTTTAGTTGGGTACAGTCTCGAGCCACATGGAGGCAGTGAGCGGATCGGCAGGGGTTTCGTCTCTCCCGGTATTGGGGGTGAGATCGCGCTGTGTCTAGGAGAGCCATTACACGAAGTCCTTGGCCAAGGCAGGAGATTTACTGGTAGGTATTCCAGTAGTATCTCTGGTTGTTCTGGGCTACACTTCGACACGACTTGTACCGCTTTTGGGGGTCTGACTTTTACCAACCCCCTAGGCCGGACAAGCGATGCTCATAGACGAACGGACCAGACTGTATGGATATTGTCACTGACAGGCTCAGTAGGGTGTCAGGATGAGTTCGCTCATCGACCTCCCTTTTGGTCAATACCTGGTTGCCTATTACGTACAGCTAGTACCACCGACGTGCTAGTGGTTAAATCCACAGCCGAAGTATTGACGAGTCTTTAGAGTCCCCCACAGACAGTTTCTCAAGTTTCGGGCGAAACGTTGTAGAGGCCGTATGATATATGGCAGGATTCGATCATATACATGCTGTAGTGCACGGATCATGATCGGACGGATCATACTAGTGGGCTTTGGTTTAAGCCGGATCCTAGTATTAGATTTGTTGGATATCTTTAGTCTCATCGCATTCGCATTCGGTCGGAATGCGGATGCAGGTATGTATATACAGGTGAGGGGTATCCATGTGATCCGTCTCGAGTTTACTTTAGATGTTGCCGTATCTTTTTATTGTTGTAAACATTTGGATTATTGTATATAAATGGAAATTGTGAGCTAGAAACCATCATTTTGTGCATTTAATGTGACATAGACTTCATTAGTGACTCATGGTCTCTTTTCTTGTGCTAATGTCACATTATATGATTGATTTGTGGGTTGAAATGAGAGGAGGAGAGAAAAGGGCAGCCTTGTAGCAGAGCTAGCTCTTGTGTTTTATTTTACTCTCTCTCACTCTCTCATTTGAACATATATACAACACAAAAAGAAAAAGGCTTCGTCTTCTTCTTCTTCTTCTTCTTCCTCTAGCTCACAACCTTCATTGATGGCTTCATCTTCAACCTCCATCCATACAATGGATGCAAGAGACAAAGTTGTCACACACATTCTCTACTTCACCTTGGACACGTCGGCTAGCGAACGTCGTGCCCGAGTTGCTTCGGATGAAGAGGGAGCCCGTAAAAATACTCGATGATGTGGTTCCCTTTCCGACGAGGAGATCGAGCTCGGAGATGCCGCAAGGAGCTTGGGATGGTGGCCAAAGACCGAAGGACATTGGTCGATCGGTATAGCTTTTCCAACCCTTTCTCTAGTTGCTAGTTATAGGTTAATGGTTCGATCCGGGTTTTAAGTATACGATAGCGCCGGTTTCTAGTTTGAAAAAGTTTTCGTTTCCGCATTTTGGCCTCGGATAGACGTCCGGGGCGCTACCATACTCTTACAACAGGTGCTTATTGGGTTATGAGTTACATTAGACATGACTCGTTAGGAAATTCTGGTTAGTATTATACCTATCGTCAGGTAGCAGTTCCCGGGTGGCATGAGTACAGGTTAGTCCATTGACTTGATATCACTATTCGTCTCAAGTATGTTCCCACTACACTTAGATTACTACCCTACCACGGCTCAAAAGAGTAGTGCAAACAGGTAGTAGTTGGGTGATGTCCCGAAGCACTTGAAGGTAGTAGCGGTTAGATAAGATTCGTCTCTCCCGGTATTGGGGGTTGATATCGCGCTGTGTTCGGAAAGCTATTACACAAAGTCCCTGGCCAGGGCAATCGAGATTTACTGGTAGGTACTCTAGTAGTTTCTCAGGGTGTATTGGGCTCTTCTCCGGTACGCCTTATTGTACTGTTAGGGGTCTGACGTTTACCATCCCCAAGGCCCGATATGTGAGTATCTTAGACGAACAGACCGGATTGTACGGAGATTGTCACAGATAGGCTTAGTAGGAGTTCGAATGAGTTTGCTCATCGGACTTCTTATCGACCGATACCTGGGTAGCCGTTACGTGCAGCTAGTACCGCTGACGGACTTGTGGTTAAACCCACTGCTAGCATATTGTTGAATCTTTAGTGTCCTACACAGAAGGTTTCCCTGCTTCGGACGAAACGATGTAGAGGCCATATGGTTTTATGGCAGTGTTCCGATCACATACGTGTACTGGCTACACGGATGCTTTTCGGGCAGATAATACTGGTGGGCTTTGGTTTAATATGGATCCTAGTATTATATTATTGGATTGTTATCATCTTATTATATTCGTATTTTTCGGAATACGAACACGGGTATGAATATACAGTGAGGGCATTCTTGTAATTTTACATAACATGCTTTTAGAAGGAGACACCTCATTATTTGGATTATCTATTTTTGAGAAATAGATTAATGAGGTGGAATTGGAGAAATATTTGCGGCATGGGTGAATCATGGCTCTTTATATTAGTTTATTTGTTTGGCCTCACTATTTAAGCATGGTAGTAATTTCTTATTATGAAATAATCCATGCTTGAATGAGTGAAGAGAGAGAGATAGCCATTCTACACTTGCACTACCCTAGCTCATTTTTTACTTCTCTTTCTCTTTCCATGGTTTCCACTCCATCTTCCTCATGACCCTAACCCTTACATGAGTTGTGGACCCTAGGGTCTTATGAGATAAAACACTCCATTAGATACTCTACATCTTCTAAGCTACTTAGTTTAGCAAACTAAGTATTCTAGTTACCTCGATTTAGAGGTTGGAGGTTGAGGTATAGATACTTAGGTGGATCATCTTCGACGCGAGGTGGCCGACATTGCAAGCTTGCTGATTGTTCGTTAAAAAAGTGTTTTCGTAAAGTTAACCGCAATCAGGACGGTGTCGCTAGTAGCTAGCCGCAATGAGTATGGGTCGTCCGTAGGGAAACGTTAACATTTTTCTTACTTTAGACGAGTTGATGAAAGATTGGTTGATTAGTCGTAGATCTAATTTTAAACGGATGTAAAGTTTATAAAGAAAAAGGGTTTGTAGGGTTCATAGGACTTTGTAGTAATGGATGAATAATTAAAAATGGCTTTTTTATCTTTTAATAGTTTAAAACTAGATCGATAGTGATGAATGTAGATTAAGGTTTTTGGAAGGAACTAGGGTTCCCCTACTATTAACCCCTGTCCTTGCTTTGATCTCTATTCATGTATAGCCTTTAGCAAAACAAGTGTTAAAAAAATCTCGAATCGTGGTTATGACTATCAATAAATTGGTAGCGCGCCCGATACGGATGTTAACATTTGTTTGGCTAAAGTTTTTAGACTTTAAAATGTTTGAAAGAAGTTAAATGATTTTATCATCCATAGATCTACCCTATCCTACGAACCTTAGAAAACTATGAATTACTCACTCATGGTTTGAGATCTAGAAGGAAGGTTAAAGAATGAGAACATGATTAAGATGCAGAAATTAGATGCAGAAAGTAAGTGCAGAAAGTAAATGTGAAAAGAAATAAACTAAGATCTACCTTTATTAATCAACTATTTCATACAACTCTCCGTAGAAAGTAGATTACAAAGAACCCTAGTTTTCGCTCACTCTATTTCTCTTATTGGATGTAGATGACTAGCTGATAATCATCTGGATGCGTGGATCGCTTTGGATCTCTTAATCTCTTAGGTTTAATGATTTTTTATGTGAAGCTCTCGGGCCCTTATATAGTCCCAAAACCGGAAATCCTAGATGCCATAAATGAATATATTTTGTTATGATCAAAACCACAAAATATCAGATCCTAAGGCCCTAATTAAGCCGCTGATTCACCGCAAACCCTTGCCTTTGGCCGCCCACCATGGCTCTTTGTTGGTATCATCACCTGGGATTTTTTCTACTCTCTTCTGTTGACATATGGAGATCCTCTCGATGTCTAGATTATTAAAATAATTCTCCGAGTCTCTGCCGTTGCTAGATCTCATGATTTGCTTCAATATTTTTGCAGATTTGATTCCGACATCTTGATTTATCTGGATCTCTTGAATTCAAGACCTGAGCTAATATTTGCACAATATCTCAAATCAAAGTGTTTGTAATATTTCATATTTTTGAGATATTATCCTAACCATTTTATATGATATTATATGTTAATAATATCGATTAGAAATATTTGATATGATATGCATATTTAATAACTAATATTTCATATAAATATTATATGCATGTATTTTCCCTCATTATGTAAATTATAATATAGAAACATATGATAATAAACTTTTTACACATAAACCCTCATATGTTCTATAATTAAAATAAACACCTTTTATTACTTAACAATAATAGGGAAAATGTTCATTCAAATGTGCAATATTTCAGACTAATCGCTCACTCTGTTCTTCTAGGAGCTAAAGAACAGGAGGACGAGGAGAAGACCCGAAGGACTTGGTTCAAGGAGGTATAACACTTTTCATAGTAGTTAAACCTCCTAGTTAGTTTAGTTAGTTAAGGTTTTCGTAAAGATCCTGGAGTTTAGTCGGTGTTGCGAAGCTTGTAAAAATATTTTTTTGTAAATTCCGCCTCCCTGCGAATCCGCGGGGTGCACGACATCGACTTACAGTGGTATCAGAGCCTACTAAACCTTAACTAGCTCATTAGCAAGTAGTTAGAACTTCGATCGACGGAATATTGCCCGAAATAAAAATCCGAGACCATGCATGCTGTCGTTTTTTAAAAGCACTCTATAAATTATTTCAGTGGCCTTAAAATTATAAGCAGGGTTTTCTAAGAACATAGAAGAAAAACGAGCAAGTAACTCCCAAAGACCACCACGGAAGCACGGCAAAACAGTGTGTTTCGCCGCAGTTCCGCGGCAGAGTCGAGGCTGAGTTGCTCCGATTTTCTTCTGTGGGTCTTAAACGTGGAATTGTGATTTTTGGCATATGTGGTTTCTACCCAGAATTATTGTGTACAGGTTTGTGCATGGGGTAAACACATATTTGTTTATCAATCAAAATTCTAAGTTACTTGGCTAATCGGGTTTTCTGTGTTCGTATATATGATGTTAAATGTCTGCTAATCGCTATACGTCGATTAGTGGGGGTTGCACATATTTGTATTATGATGGTTTGTGTATATGGAGTATTAGATCGTCGTGGATGAATAGACGGGGGGATGTAAGAAGATTGTTTTCTTTTCTTTCATTTATGTAATTTGTAAATGTGATGTAATATTATTTTTGTGGGGCACATCCGGGTTGAGATTGTAGCCACAAATGTATTATTTCATTTACTGTTTCTTGCACCTAGGATAGACCCAAGGTGGGGTGCACAAACTACCGGGTTCTTGAAGTGCCGAGTTGCCTACTCATATTATTGAGGGAGGTTACTGTTGGATATAGTGCCCTCAGAGTCAATTATTGGATCACAGGCACGTGATTGCAATGATTGAGGGAGGACCTATGCCGGTAGGATAGTCTTACTCAAAGATGATAGTATGCTATTTGTTTTATCTTTATCATCGTGTACTACTTCAGGTGACCTTACAGGTCACTATTGCATATTGATAGAGCCCTTAGGATTCTTGCTTGACGGCCAGCAGTATGATGGCGATCATATACGTGGGAGCTGGGGTCTATAAGCACATCCTTAAAAGGCCCCTAGTCGTGGGAGTTTTCGAGACAGGGCATCGATACTCCAGAGTAGACTAGTGTATACAGTCGAGACCCCAACGAGGGGCGGTGGCCGGTCTCACAAGCCACTGGTGACAGTTGGTTCACCTAAGATGTATACAGGTGCTCATTGGGTTATGAGTACACCGGACATGACTCGCCGGGAACATGCTAGTTGGGATTATACCAGAAGTTAGATAGCAGTTCCCTGGTGACATGTGTACAGGTTAGTTCATCGACCTGAGATCGTCATTTGTCTCGTGTGAGTTCCCACTGTTCTTTGATTACTACCCTACCACGGCTCAAAGGAGTCGTGCAAACAGGTTTTAGTTGGGTACAGTCCCGAGCCACATGGAGGCAGTGACCGGATCTGCAGGGGTTCGTCTCTCCCGGTATTGGGGGTGAGGTCGCGCTGTGTCTAGGAGAGCCATTACACAAAGCCCTCGGCCGAGGCCGGAGATTTACTGGTAGGTATTCCAGTAGTATCTCAGGGTGTTCTAGGCTACACTCCGACACGACTTGTACCGCTTTTGGGGGTCTGACTTTTACCAACCCCCTAGGCCCGCCATGCAATGCTCATAGACGAACGGACCGGACTGTACGGATATTGTCACTGACAGGATCAGTGGGGTGTCAGGATGAGTTCGCTCATCGACCTCCCTTTTGGTCAATACTTGGTAGCCCGTTACGTACGGCTAATGCCTCTGACGTGCTAGTGGTTAAATCCACAGCCAAAGTATTGACGAGTCTTTAGAGTCCCCCACAGACAGTTTCTCATGTTTCGGGCAAAACGTTGCAGAGGCCGTATGATATATGGAAGGGTTCGATCTTATACGTGCGGTATTGCACGGATCATGATCGGACGGATCATACTAGAGGGTTTTGGTTTAAGCCGGATCCTAGTATTAGATTTGTTGGATTACTTTAGTCTCATCGCATTCGCATTCAGTCGGAATGCGGGTGCAGGTATGTATATATAGGTGAGGGGTATCCTTGTGATCCGTCATGAGTTTACTTTAGATGTTGCCGGATCTTTTTGTTGTGGCAAACATTTGGATTAATGTTTTCTTAAGGAAATAATGAGCTAGAAATCATCATGACAATGCATTAATGTGACATGGACTTATACTATGAGTTATGGTCTCTTTTTTAGCAAAAGTGTCACATTAATGGATTGATTAGTGATGATATGAGAGGAAGAGAGAGAGTGGGGCTGCCATGGGCATATGGTTAGCTCTCATATTATTTTGGATAACTCTCTCTCTCATTCTATCATAACATCACAAGAAACATAAAAGAAAAGAAAAGAAAAAGAAAGCCTTCTCTTTTTCTTCTTCTTTCTCTAGCTCATCATCTCCTCCAATGGCAACACCTTCAACCTCCATCCAAATTAATGGATGCAAGAGACAAAGTGATCACAACATTCTCTACTTCACCTTGGGCACGTCGGCTAGCACACTTCGTGCTTGAGTTGATTCAGACGAAGCGGGAGCCCGTAAAAGGATTTCTTGATGTGGTGTCATTTCCGACGAGGAGATGAAGATCGGAGATGCCGCGGGGAGATCGGGATGGTGGCCAAAGACCGAAGGACACGGATCGCTTGGTATAGCATTCTATCCCTTCTCTAGATCGCTAGGTGTAGGTTAATGGTTACGATCCGGGTTTTTAGGATGAGGTATTGCCGGTTTAAAGTCAAGAAAATTTTTCGTTTCTGCATTTTGGCCTCGGATAGACGGCCGAGGCGCTACCGAAGTCCAACATGGTATGAGAGCCAGTCCATTAACCTAGTCTAGCTTGCTCTAACGTGTTTACAAGTTCGATCGAACGGATTTTCCAAAAACCCCATTTTCAAGTCCATGTTTCTGTCGAGTTTTTGTTGTGCTCAAAAAATTATTTGGTACATCGCAAAAATACGTGCAGGGTTTTATATGAATTCTGTGAATATTTGGTAGGCTGATGTTACTGTAGCGCGGCGGATCAGCGGCCAAAACCACGTTTAGGCCGCGGATCCGCCGCCGTTCTGTAGCCAAACTGCACCAAAGTTTTACAGTGGCTCTATGACATGGAAATAGGGTTTCTGGTATATTCTTTTTGGGCCCAGATTTTTTTGAGTGCTGCAGTTGTACTTGGTGGCCCACTTCGGGAAATTTTGTCGATCTAAAATTTTAAACATGTTAGTTCACAATATTTACATTATATCTGCGACCGTGAATGTCATTTGATCGGTAAATCCTGTCTAATTGCTATAGCCCTTTTAGACGGATTTGCGAACGTGACATTCACGTTGTTGTTCTGTGTTGTGCTGTGATGTTGCGGATCTGTCGTAGTGGATAGCCTGGATGCAATAGTAGTACAGTTTTGTTTTATATGTACATTTGATATTACGGGGTGAGCGTCGGACATGTGGACTGCCGTCACTGCCTGTTTGTATATTATTCTTTTGGGGCACGACCGGGCTGAGGTCGATGATCCCGTTGTATGTATATTTTACTTTCTGTACTAGGATTACCCCGCGGTAGGATTCACGGATAGCCGGGTTCTAGAGGGCAACGGACCCGCATCTCATGGCGTTGAGATGGAGGGGGCTTCACTCTAGAATTTGCAGGCTATTCGCCGCACTCATAGGGGGTACAGGTTGACCCAAGGAGGGGTGCTCAAGTTACCGAATTCCGTGAAGTGCTGGGTGGTCCATTCAAGTTGCTGAAGGGGGCTGCCTCGCTTCAGGTTTTGGCGGGTAACTTGCCGCGCCCGTAGGTGTCTAGGATTACGTTGCACAGGTTATCCACACGACCAGGGGAACGTCGGGTTTCAGCAGCGGCTCTGTGAAACCCGGGGCTTCTAGATTATCTTTAATGTTCTGTGATTCTTATTACATTTCTGTGATGTTGCATTTTATTGTTAGTGTATATGCCCTAGAGGCCATTACTGTATCATACTAGCTTGTATATTACTTGATGGAAGCTTGGGATATTCACAGTTGTATAGACAATCTTGCTCAAAATGGTAGTATGCTATTTGGTTTTGTTTCTACTTTAATATGTGTTGTGTTTCTTCTAGCATATCGCTTATACATATTAGTAGAGCCCTTAGGATCTTTGCTTGATTACCTGCATTGTGATGGCAGTCACACTTGTGGGGGCTGGGTAATCTATAAGCACATCCTTATACCGGTCCCTAGTCGCAGGACTATCGAGACAGGGCATCGATACTCTGTAGTAGACCAGCGTATGTGCTTCTCATCCCAACAAGGGAGATGGTCTGTCCTACAGCCATCAGTACGTCGTACTAGAGATAGTATGCGGGTGCTCGTTAGGTTACGAGTACACTGGACAGGACTCGTCGGGAACTGTTGGTTGGTGTTATACCTATCGTCAGTTATCAGTTCCCAGGTGACATGAGTACAACTTAGTCCGTTGACTTGACACTGTCACTTCGCCTCGAGTGTGTTCCCACTGTACTTTGATTGCTACCCTACCACGGCTCAAAGGAGTCGTGCAAACATGTAGTTTTTGGGTGCAGTCCCGAAGCACTTGGAGGCAGTGACGGTTAGACATGATTCGTCTCTCCCGGTATTGGGGGTTGATATCGCGCTGTGTCTAGGAGAGCCATTACACAAAGTCCCAGGCCAGGGCAAGCGAGATAGACTGGTGGGTTTCCTGTGTTATCTCAGGTGTTCTGGGCTACACTCCGGCATGACTTGTACCGCTAGTAGGGGACTGACGTTTACCGCCCCCTAGGCCCGCCATGCGATGTTCATATACGAACAGACCGGACTTAACGGAGACTGTCACATTCAGGCTCAGTAGGAGTTCAGATGGGGTTTACCTCGTCAGTCTTCTTATCGGCATCTACCTGGGGACCGTTACGTACAGCTAGTGCCGCTTGCGGTCTGTGGTTAAACCCACTGCCAGCGTAGTGTCGAGTCTTTAGAGTCCCACACAGAGGGTTATTTGCCTTTAGGCAAAATGAGTAGAGGTCGCATGGTTTTGCGACAGGGTTCGTTCACATCCGCGCATTTGTGCACGTTTGGTGTCCGGACAGCTTATACGAGCGGGCTTTGGATTAAGCCGGATCCTAGTATATGATTTGGGATTGGTTTTTATCTCATTGTATTCGTGTTCCTCAGAACACGGATACGGGTGTGTATGCACAGTTGACTGAAACAGAGGCAGAGGACTTTGATTAGGGTTGATGACCATTGTCATTTTCTTAACCCTAATGTTTATGTGTGAATTATGATTTATTAATAATTAGTTAATTATAATTGTGCATGGTAATGGTTGTTGACCATTTGACTATACTTGACTTGTTGACCTAGGTCGACAAGTTGACCATCATCATTCCATATGAAAGATGCTCTTTGATCCTTGCAAAAGCATTTAATGTGAAATGATAATGGTCATTTCTTGATTAACCATGACAATTATCTTATCTAATTATCTATTTTCATAAATCACATATATGTGAGAAGGGTTGCAATATTCTTCTCACTTGTTCATTTTCATTCTCTCTCCTCCTCTTCCTCACTCTCTAGCTCTCCCCTCTCATGAGTTGAGAACCATTTGAGCTTGAGATAATTCCTTCAAAAACACTCTCTACTCTTTCTAAGGTCCTAGGTCTAGCACACCAAGCACCTTAGTTACTTCTAGTTTGAGGTTGGAGCCAAAGGTCGAGGCCCTCAGGTGGAACTTTCTTCGGCAAGAGAAGCGACAAGGAGAACCCGTTCTTTCACTCCAAGGAGCAAGAAGAGAAAGACTTGAAGACCTAGGTATAACCCCCTTTCCGAGTAGCTAAACTCTTTTAGCTTTGGTAGTTAGTTTTGTTTAGCAAAGATCCCTCCTTTGGTTAGTCCATGTTGCCTAGTGTTGTAAAAATCAGATTTTTCATAACCTTTCCGCCTCCTCGTAAGCACCGGGGTGGGCAACGTGGACTTACAGTGGTATCAGAGCCTAGCTAAACACAAACTAACTAGTTAGCAAAGTATTTAGAACTTCGATTGGAAAAAAATCGAAAAACATTTTTCCAAAACACTAAGTTTCTGCCGATTTTTAAATCTGCTCTAAAAATAATAAATCATACTTTAAAAATTGGCTCAGGGTTTTTACATAACACAGAAGAAAAACGAGCCAGCGAGTCGACCAACTCACCGTGGAACCGCGGCAAGTGCATGCTCTTGCCATGGATCCGCGGCCGAGTTGACTCGGCCGTGGGTCGTTTTTCCTGCAGTGTTCTTCTGGTACTGTTTTGTGATTTTTGATGTAGTATGTTTCCACCCAGATTTTCCAGAGAACAAGTTGGTTTTTGGGGTGGTCACAAATCCGTATTTTTGATCGAACTTCTTTACACTTTGGCTAATGGGTTATATCTGTGATGTGATATATGTATTGAACGTCCGCTAATCGCTATACGTCGATTAGTGGGGGTTATACATATCTGTGATCTGTAATGTTGATGGTTTGTGTATATGAATACGTTGGATTGTCGCGGATGAATAGCCGGGGGGTTGTGAGATGAGAGTTTTCTTATTCTTTCAATTCTTGTAATATGTAAATTGATGTGATATTATTTGTATGGCCGCACAACCGGGTCGGGGTTGTAGTCGTCATTGTATAATTTCTTTTTACTGTTTTTGCTCCTAGGATAGACCCAATGTGGGGTGCACAAACTACCGGGTATCTCGAAGTGCCGCGTGGCCTACTCACGGTGTTGAGGGAGGTTGCTTCGCTTCGGGTACTTAGCGGGTAGTTTGCCGCACCCGTAGGGGTCTAGGGTGGGGTTTGGCTATTCATCGCGACCGTGTAATCCGTTCTTCGTTACAGGCACGTACGAATTGTGGATTCCTAGTATATCCAATGTATTCATCTGTGATCTGGAATGGCTATCATTGCATGTGACGAATATTTATATATATCTATATGATATCTATTTAGGCGTTGCTTATGTTTTGCATCCGTGCTAGTCCAGCCCCCGCTCTGTCGTTAGTTAAGTAACCTAACGGGTGATGACGGGACCCCGTGGCGAATGCGGATGGCATAAGCATACGTCATATTTTCGTTGTTTTCTGCAATGGTAGGATTAAATGATGGGACGCATTGGAATTAATGCGAGAAAAAAATACACCAAGTAAAAGTTGTTGGAATCAAAACCACTCGGTTCTTTTCAAAAACAACTTTTAAACGCGGAGCTTAAACCACTCCTTTTAAAAGCTATCAAGGTTCCTTCGATTATATCAAGTTCACTACGTTCACGGTTTCGCTAAAACCATTCTTAGCCCTCCGTCGTTTCATATGAATATCCAACAGTATTCAAGCTGTGTTTCTTAGCCATAGTCAAGGCACAGTGATTGGTAGCTGGTGTGTATTCATATGTTGCAAAGATAGATGCGTTGGTTTGGGACAGTCGTGTTACTTTGTTGGCCATAGTCAAGTGTATATACGGATGGGTTCAAATCAACCTGGACAACGACGGGTAGAACTTGACATGTAACTTATGATTTGTTGGCCTTAGTCAAGATCATAAGAGCATGGGGCAAAAATCCACATCGGGGGTTTCAAAATAACTGAAACTTGCTAGCGCTGCATACCATTTGGAGTGTGATGATTCTGGTAGAATTCCTTCAGTTTTGTCACATGATGATATTTGGATCCCGATCCTACTGTGAGTATATGCTTCTCCTCCGGAACTTCCTCACTTAACGATCAATTCTATAAACCAAGTAGGTGTCTAGAAAGGTGTTAGCGGGGCTATGCCCACAGGGAAAAGAGGTTACTTAATTAAGGAACTTCGCGAAAGCGTTGGAAAACCTCCCTTGAAGTACCGACACTGATCTGGCTGAACGGTTAAGCAAATATTGTACGGTGAGATTGATCCCGACTAATTCTTCCTTTATGGTTTGAAGAGGGATTCGAGAGACAGTGGGAGCCATCCTGTTTAGATAAATTAAAAACCAATCTAAACTTGCAAGAGCATCATGCTAAAGTGTTTTCTTCTCTCTCTCTTAACTGCAGCGACCCAGTGACCAGACATAGGTTACATCTAGATAATAAAATGACTGAATCTGACTGTTTTGACTGGCAAAAGTCTGTCCAGATGTCCATTGCCCATGACAAGCTGGGACAGCTCTTGACTCTGATCCAACCCCTGCCATCTCAGGTCGAGTTTCCCCTGTCACGGATATTCATATCCGCAAGACATCGGAAAAGGAATGTGCGAAAGCTAAGTGCCTCGTGTTAGCCTCAGTTGATGGTGCATACCAGAGGTAGCACGAGAAGATGGACTTAGTTTCTATCTTCCTCCATAATAAAGATTTATAAGGAGAGCAATCTCGTATCGCAAGATATGAGACTTCG
Organism: Agapanthus africanus; assembly: GCA_030015575.1. NCBI lineage: Eukaryota > Viridiplantae > Streptophyta > Magnoliopsida > Asparagales > Amaryllidaceae > Agapanthus > Agapanthus africanus. The sequence continues at coordinate 563,680,708 of CM057339.1, forward strand.
AACGAATTGCTTCCAGCGAGGTTGGCTATCGGGTCATCTGTAGGGGGCAACATCCTTACAGAGACCAGCTATTCTGAGCTCACGGACCTGAAGACCACGTTGCAGAACGGGTCAGATGCTGACTTGGTTCTACAGTCTCTACCTTCTACCCTGAAGGAAACCAGGGAAGTAGAAGGAAATGGAAGGGCAGAAGTTTCGGGATTGGATGTAGTAAAGGAGGGGCGTTCCTATTGTTACGGGAATGAACATTGGCGGAAAGATTGCAGGGCTTGTAAAGCCAGTAGCCAGGATTCGAAGCATGTTGTGGCTTCGGCTTCGGGTATGTCTGTGATAGAGAACTGTATGTCAGTTAACCCTACTTCCTGGGTATTGGATACCAGATCAGGATCTCACATCTGTAATTCGTACAGGCTCTGAGAAACCGTTGGGTTATCAGGATAGGTGATATGACTCACAGGGTTGCTAACGGAATGAGCATGTATGCTGAATCCGCAGGGGAGTATCATCTTGGACTGATAACTGGGCAGATATTGATTCTGCGTGACTGTTTTTATGTACCAGGTGCGACTTGTAATATCATATCTGTATCCTTACTTTCTAAGGAAGGATATGACTTTACTTTTGTAAGCGATGTGGTCAACATCCACCTAAATCAAGTTCTGATTGGGTCAGGTACATTAAAGAACGGGATCTACGTATTGAATCAAGCTCAGATTTTCAGTGTCCAGAACACACTTAAAAGAAAGTCTCCGGAATTAAATCAGACTTTCTTATGGCATTGTAGACTGGGTCACATTAATGAGACACGGTTGACAAAGTTACATAAAGAAGGATACTTGGATCCGTTCGAGTACCAGTCATATGCCACTTATGAATCTTGTCTCATGGGAAAGATGATAAAGACTCCGTTCACTGGAGACGGAGAAAGAGCAAGCGAGCTTTTGGGACTCAAACACAGTGATGTGTGTGGTCCAATGTCTACACATGCGTGAAGTGGTTATTCAAACTTCATTACTTTCACAGATGATTTCTCTAGGTATGGACATGTCTTCTTGATGAAGCATAAATCCGAGGCCTTTGAGAAATTTCGGGAATACAAGAATGAAGTTGAAAAATAAACAGGCAAAAGTATTAAGACACTGAGATCTGATCGAGGTGGTGAATACTTGAGTGCCGAGTTTCTGGGCTACTTAAAAGAGAATGGAATTCTCTCTCAGCTTGCTCCCTCATACACATCACAAGACAACGGTGTATCGGAAAGGAGGAATCGAACCCTATTGGATATGGTTCGTTCCATGATGAGTAAGGCTGAGTTGCCGCGATCCTTCTGGGGTTATGCACTAGAAACAGCTGCATATCTTTTGAACCAAGTTCCTACTAAGTCAGTGCCTACCACACCATATCAGATGTGGAGTGGGAAGAAACCCTGTCTTAAACACTTTAAGACATGGGGGTGTCCAGCTTTTGTTAAAAAGCAGCATGCGGACAAGCTCGAGGCATGTTCGGTACAGTGTAAGTTTGTAAGATACCCAAAGAACACCAAGGGGTATCTCTTCTATTATGCAGAGGAACAAAAGGTTTTTGTTTCTCGTCATGCCCGCTTCTTGGAAACTGAATTTTTGGAAAATCAGATAAGTGGGAGCGCAATAGAACTGGATGAAATTCCAGAACCATAAGCTATTACTGAAACCTTAGTGGAACCAGAAGGTTCAGGAGAACCGGACATCCCAGCACCACTCCGCAGAAGTAGTAGGCAGTCTCATCCACCCGAGAGATACTACGGTTTTCTCATAGACGGGGATAGAGAGGATTGCACCATTGACTATGGTGAGTCTACTAGCTTCCAGCAAGCCATTCAGAGCGGTGACTCGGTAAAATGGATGGATGCAATGCGGACCGAGATGGAGTCCATGTACACCAACAAAGTTTGGACTTTGGACTTTGCTCCAGAAGGGGTAAAACCCGTAGGCTGCAAATGGATCTTCAGAAAGAAGATTGGTGTAGATGGGCAGGTTGAAACCTATAAAGATAGACTTGTAGAAAAGAGTTTTCGTCAAAGACCTGGCTTGGACTATGACGAGACCTTTTCTCCAGTGGCTATGCTCAAATCCATTCGGATCCTTCTTGCCATTGCTTCCTTCCACGATTATGAGATCTGGCAGATGGACGTAAAAACGGCTTTCCTAAATGGAAATTTGGAAGAGTGCGTCTATATGGATCAGCCGGAGGGATTCATTCAGAATGGGAGCAGCGGTAAAGTGTGCAAGTTGCTCAAGTCCATCTATGGACTGAAGCAGGCATCGCGGAGTTGGAACATCTGCTTCGATGATACTGTCAAAGAATTCGACTTTATCAAAAACCCAGAAGAACAATGCATTTACAGCAAGATGTAGGGAGAACTGTGGTATTCCTCGTCTTGTACGTGGATGACATTCTCCTAATAGGAAATGATATTCCTATGCTACAGTCAGTCAAAGGATTCTTGTCACAGAGGTTCTCCATGAAGGACCTGGGCGATGCCAACTACATTCTGGGGATCCAGATCTATCGTGATAGATCTAAAAGAATGTAGGGACTTTCACAGTCGAGGTACATAGACACCATACTAAAATGATTTAGTATGGAAGATTCCAAGCGCGGTAATCTACCGGCTTGTCACGGAATCACCCTCTCCAAAGAGATGTCTCACAAGACTGATTTGGAAAGGGCTCGTATGTTATCTATACCCTACGCATCTGCGGTAGGCTCTATAATGTATGCGATGTTATGTACCAGACCAGATGTAGCATACGCATTGAGCGTTGTAAGCCGGTATCTGTCGGACCCAAGGGAAAAACACTGGATAGCAGTAAAGAACATTCTCAAGTACCTGAGAAGGACTAAGGAGATGTTCTTGATGTATGGCAGAAAAGACCTCCAGATCGAGGCCTTTGCTGACTCCAGCTTCCAGAGTGACAAGGATGACTCCAAGTCCATTTCGGGTTATGTCTTTACCCTCAATGGAGGGGCAGTTTGCTATAAGAGTTCCAAGAAGGAAACCGTTGCTGACTCAACTATGGAAGCGGAGTACATAGCTGCTTGCGATGCCGCAAAGGAAGCTGTCTGGATGAAGAAGTTCCTCACGGAACTTCAGGTGGTTCCTACCATTGTTGATCCAATACCGCTGTATTGTGACAACAACTGAGCTACAGCTTTAGCGAAGGAACCCAGGTCCCATCAGAAGTCCAGGCACATTTTGAGGCGGTACCACCTGATCAAGGAGATCGAGGTGAAGAGTGTAAATTTGGAAGATAACACTGCAGATCCATTCACGAAGGCCATACCCCAGACTCAGTTCGAGCGGCTGATCGAGATGATAGGTCTTCGATACGCCAGTACATGGCCCTAGTGCAAGTGGGAGATTGTTAGTGTATATGCCCTAAAGGCCATTACTGTATCATACTAGCTTGTATATTACTTGATGGAAGCTTGGGATATTCACAGTTGTATAGACAATCTTGCTCAAAATGGTAGTATGCTACCTGGTTTTGTTTCTACTTTAATATGTGCTGTGTTTCTTTTAGCATATCGCTTAAACATATTAGTAGAGCCCGTAGGATCTTTGCTTGATTACCAGCGTTGTGATGGCAGTCACACTTGTGGGGGCTGGGTAATCTATAAGCACATCCTTATACAGGTCCCTAGTCGCAGGACTATCGAGACAGGGCATCGATACTCCAGAGTAGACTAGCGTATGGGCTTCTCATCCCAGCAGGGGAGATGGTCTGCCCACAGCCATCAGTACGTCATACCGGAGATAGTATGCGGGTGCTCATTAGGTTACGAGTACACTGGATAGGACTCGTCAGGAACTGTTGGTTGGTATTATACCAATCGTCAGTTATCAGTTCCCAGGTCACATGAGTACAGCTTAGTCCGTTGACTTGACACTGTAACTTCGCCTCGAGTGTGTTCCCACTGTACTTTGATTGCTACCCTACCACGGCTCAAAGGAGTCGTGCAAACAGGTAGTTTTTGGGTGCAGTCCCGAAGCACTTGGAGGCAGTGACGGTTAGACAGGATTCGTCTCTCCCGGTATTGGGGGTTGATATCGCGCTGTGTCTAGGAGAGCCATTACACAAAGTCCCAGGCCAGGGCAAGCGAGATAGACTGGTAGGTTTCCAGTGTTATCTCAAGTGTTCTGGGCTACACTCCGGCACGAATTGTACCGCTAGTAGGAGACTGACGTTTACCGCCCCCTAGGCCCGCCATGCGATGTTCTTAGACGAACAGACCGGACTGTACGGAGACTGTCACATTCAGGCTCAGTAGGAGTTCAGATGGGGTTTACCTCGTCAGTCTTCTTATCGGCATCTACCTGGGGACCGTTACGTATAGCTAGTGCCGCTTGCGGTCTGTGGTTAAAACCATTGCTAGCGTAGTGTCGAGTCTTTAGAGTCCCACACAAAGGGTTATTCACCTTTAGGCAGAATGAGTAGAGTTCGCATGGTTTTGCGACAGGGTTCGTTCACATCCGCGCACTTGTGCACGTTTGGTGTCCGGACAGCTTATACTAGCGGGATTTGGTTTAAGCCGGATCCTAGTATATGATTTGGGATTGGTTTTTATCTCATTGTATTCGTGTTCTGCGGAACACAGATACTGATGTGTATGCACAGTTTACTGAGACAGAGGCAGAGGACTTTGATTAGGGTTGATGACCATTGTCATTTTCTTAACCCTAATGTTTATGTGTGAATTATGATTTATTAATAATTAGTTAATTATAATTGTGCATGGTTATGGTTGTTGACCATTTGACTTGTAAGTCCACGTTGCCCACCCCGGTGCTTGCGGGGAGGCGGAAACGGTATAAAAATCTGATTTTTAACGAACTAGGCAACATGGACTATCAGAAGGAGGATCTTTGCTAAACAAAAACTAACTACAAGCTAACTAGTTTGAGCTACATGGAAGAATGGTTATATCTAGAGCTTTATGTCCTTCTCTCCTTGCTCCTTGGAGTGAACGGAAGTGATCTCCTTGTCGTCTTCTCTAGTCGAAGAAGGATCCACCCGAGAGCCTCAACCTTTGGCTTCAACTTCAAGCTAGAAGTAGCTAAGATGCTAGAAGTGCTAATCTTAGAACCTTAGAAGAGAGTAGAGATTATTTTAGAGAGGTTTATCTCAAGCTCATGTGTTTCTCAACTCATGAGAGGGGAGAGCTTGAGAGAGAGGAAGAGGAGGAGAGAGAATCTATATGATAGAATGAATCAGAATAATGAACCATTCTCTCTAATATGGGTGAATTATGAAATTAGATAATTAGCTTGATAATTGTCATGGTTAATCAAGACTTGACCATTATCATTTCACATTAAATGCAAATTGCAAGGATCAAAGAGCATCTTTCATATGGAATGATGATGGTCAACATGTCAACCCAAGTCAACAAGTCAAGTATGGTCAAATGGTCAACAACCCTAACCATGCACAATTATATTTAACTAATATCAATTATTCATAATACACACATAAGCATTAGGGTTATGAAAATGACAATAGTCATCAACCCTAATCAAAGTCCTCTCCCTCTGTCTCAGTCAACTGTGCATACGCACCCGTATTCGTGATCCGAGGAACACGAATACAATGAGATAAAACCAATCCCAAATCATATACTAGGATCTGGCTTAAACCAAAGCCCTCTAGTATAAGCAGTCCGGACAGCAAACTTGCACAAGTGCGCGGATGTGAATGAACCCTGTCGCAAAACCATGCGACCTCTACTCATTTTTCCTAAAGGCGAATAACTCTCTGTGTGGGACTCTAAAGACTCGACACTACGCTGGCAGTGGCTTTAACCACAGACCGCAAGCGGCACTAGCTGTACGTAACGGTCCCCAGGTAGATGCCGATAAGAAGACTGACGAGGTGAACCCATCTGAACTCCTACTGAGCCTGAATGTGACAGTCTCCGTACAGTCCGGTCTGTTCGTCTGTTACATCACATGGCGGGCCTAGGGGGGCGGTAAACGTCAGTCCCCTAATAGCGGTACAAGTCGTGTCGGAGTGTAGCCCAGAACACCCTGAGATAATACTGGAAATCTACCAGTATATCTCTCTTACCCTGGCCAGGGACTACTTGTGTAATGGCTCTCCTAGACACAGCGCGATGTCAACCCCCAATACCGGGAGAGACGAATCCTGTCTAACCGTCACTTCCTCCAAGTGCTTCGGGACTGCACCCAACTACTACCTGTTTGCATGACTCTTTTGAGCCGTGGTAGGGTAGTAATCAAAGTACAGTGGGAACACACTCGAGGCGAAGTGACAGTGTCAAGTCAGCGGGCTAAGCTGTACTCATGTCACCTGGGAACTGATAACTGACGATAGGTATAATACCAACCAGCAGTTCCCGACGAGTCATGTCCAGTGTACTCGTAACCTAACGAGCACCCGCATACTATCTCAAGTATGACGTACTGACGGCTGTGGGACCGACCGTCTCCCACGCTGGGATGAGAAGTGCGTACGCTAGTCTACTCCGGAGTATCGATGCCCTGTCTCGATAGTCCTATGACTAGGGACCTTTATAAGGATGTGCTTATGGATTACCCAGCCCCCACGAGTGTAAGCGCCATCACAATGCTGGTAATCAAGCAAAGATCCTAAGGGCTCCACTAATGCGTATAGGTGATATAATAAAAGAAACACATGTACACATTAAAGCAGAGACAAACCAAGTAGCATACTATCATTTCGAGCAAGATTGTATATATAACTGTGAATATCCCAAACTTCCATCAAGTAATATACATACTAGTATGATACAGTAATGGCCTCTAGGGCATATACACTAACAATCTCCCACTTGCTCTAAGGCCATGTACTGGCGTATCGAAGACCTATCATCTCGATCAGCCCCTCGAACTGAGTCTTGGATAAGGCCTTCGTGAATGGATCTGCAGTGTTATCTTCTGAAGTAACCCTCCGAACCTCGACCTCCTGGCGATCCACGATCTCCCTGATCAGGTTATACCGCCTTAAGATGTGTCTGGATTTCTGATGGGACCTGGGTTCCTTCGCTAAATCTATAGCCCCTATGTTGTCGCAATACAGAGGTATTGGATCAACCATGGACGGAACCACCTGAAGTTCTTTCAAGAACTTCCTCATCCAGACAGCTTCTTTTGCGGCATCAGATGCAGCGATGTATTCCGCTTCCATAGTCGAGTCAGCAACGGTTTCCTGTTTGGAACTCTTCCAACACACCGCCCCTCCATTGAGGGTAAAGACAAAACCCGACATGGACTTGGAATCATCCTTGTCACTCTGGAAGCTGGATTCAGCAAAGGCCTCAATCTGGAGGTCTTTTCCGCCATACACCAAGAACATCTCCTTAGTCCTTCTCAGGTACTTGAGAATGTTCTTTACTGCTATCCAATGTTTCTCCCCAGGGTTTTACTGATACTTGCTTACCACACTCAGTGCATAAGCCACATCTGGTCCGGTACACAACATCGCATACATTATAGAGCCTACCGCAGAAGCGTAAGGTATAATAGACATGCGATCCCTCTCCAAATCAGTCTTGGGAGACATCTCTTTGGAGAGGGTGATCCCGTGACAAGCCGGCAGATTACCGCGCTTGGAATCTTACATACTGAATATTTTCAGTATGGTGTCGATGTACCTGGACTGTGAAAGTCCTAAAATCCTCTTGGATCTGTCACGGTAGATCCGGATCCCCAGAATGTATGAGGCATCACCCAGGTCTTTCATGGAGAACCTGTGTGACAAGAACCCTTTGACAGATTGTAGCATAGGAATGCCATTTCCTATTAAGAGAATGTCATCCACGTATAAAACGAGGAATACTACAGTTCTCTCTACAAATCTACAATAGATGCATGGTTCATCTGGATTTTTGATAAAGCCAAATTTCTTGACCGTCTCATCAAAACAGATGTTCCAACTCCGCGATGCCTGCTTTAGTCCATAAATGGACTTAAGCAACTTGCACACCTTTCCGCTGCTCCCACTCTTAATGAAACCCTCTGGCTGGTCCATATACACACACTCCTCTAAATTTCCATTTAGAAAAGCGGTCTTTACGTCCATCTGCCAGATCTCATAATCGTGGAAAGAAGCAATGGCAAGAAGGATTCGAATGGATTTCGACATAGCTACTGGAGAAAAGGTTTCGTCATAGTCCAAACCAGGTCGCTGACGAAAACCCTTTGCAACCAGTCTAGCTTTATAGGTCTCAACCTGTCCATCTACACCAATCTTCCTTTTGAAGATCCACTTGCATCCTACGGGTTTTACCCCATCTAGAGCAATGTCCAACGTCCATACTTTGTTGGTGTACATGGACTCCATTTCGGTCCGCATTGCATCCAGCCATTTTACCGAGTCAACGCTCTTAATGGCTTGCTGGAAGCTAGTAGGCCCATCACAATCTATGATGCAATCCTCTCTATCCCCGTCTATGAGAAAACAGTAGTATCTCTCGGGCGGATGAGATTGCCTACTACTCCTGCGGAGTGGCGTGGGAATGTCCTGAAGGGTTCCTAGGCACTCTAATGGAGTCTCACAAGTGATCAAACATGCACAAATCAAAAATTCCTTGTGCCTACAAACCCTAATACGGATCGTTAACTAGAAATCAAGGCGATGCAAGCAAGTAAACGGAAATATAGCTAAAGGGAAGGGGCTACAACCTTTGTAGATCCGGTCCTCCACCTCCTAGGCTCCGTGATGAAGTCCTCTCCGCTGTCCAAATCGAACCATGGCTCTAGCGTCAGCTTCATCGGAGAAAAAGCGGGCTAGGTCATCGACGACGATGCCGAAGATGATCTACGTCGAGGCATCGCTAGATCAAGCTCCAACTTCACCAAGTCAAGAAAACTTGTGAAGGAAACACCCTATACTACTTGGCAAAAGGTAGAGGATGAAGAAATAGGAAGTGGGTAGACTTTAGATTTGGTTTTCTCACACTTTTTCATCAATCACCATTGATGTAGCAAGCTTTCTTCTCATGAAAGAAGAAGATGAAGAAGAAGAAGAAGATGATATGATAAGTTATTCAAAAAGAAAATAAAAATGAATACTTATCATAACTTCAACCATGGTTTAGTGTAGAGATTTAACTAAGGTTAGATGAGTGGTTAGGGTTAGGCATGAGACAAGAATGGTGACTAAGTCAATGCTTCATGAATCTTCAACTAAAAACAAAACTAGCAACCATTCTTTTCTCTTTATCTTTTCTAAATGAAATAAATAAAACAAATAAATAGATAAATGAATAAAGAAAAGAAATGATACCCTAACCACTAACTAACCATGGTTTAATACTTTACACAAAACCAAGCTAGAATGTATCATCAAACATGATACAATTATGTGCACAAAAAATATATCACATATACAATGTCCACAAACCAAGTGAGTAAATCCATTTAAAGTGAACCAATACTAGTTAATGCAAAGTAATATATCAAATATATAATTATACATTAAATCATTAAATCAACACTTGATTCAATAATCCGGTCATATCGCATATAACCGGCTAGTATCCAATGTATCGGCTTATCGAATCAATCCTTGATTCGATAACTAGGTTATATCGCATACAACCATTCGACACATTCATCGCGAGAATGAAATACGGTATCACATACACGCATTATTCTCGGTCCCGCACATATCCCATATGTGCTCCTATTTCGTTTCGCTTGAGCCAGGAAACCTCTGTGTAGGACTCTAAAGACTCGTCAATACGCCGGCAGCAGATGATGATCATATCAAACACCCACAAGCCGCAAGCGGTTTGCCAAACGTAACGGCCACCCGGGTTTTGAGCGATCAGAAGATCGATGAGCAAGCCCGCTCACACTCCTGTGAATCCAACCAGTAACACTTACCGTATAGTCCGGTCTGTTCGTCTGATATGTCGCATATCTCGCCTAGGGGTGGTAAACGTCAGACCCCAGTAGCTTGATAAGTCATGCCGACGTGAGGTCCATAACATTCGTGAAACTACTGATAACTCTTACCAGTATATCACTGCAACCCTGGCCAGGGATTTCCTGTTATGGGCAGTCGAGCATAGCACAACATCAACCCCCAATACCGGGAGAGACGAATCCCCTCCTATCGCTCATTGCCTCCATGTGAATCAGGACTGTACGCAATAACCACCTGTTTGCACAACTCAGTAGAGCCGTGGTAGGGTGGAAATCAAAGCACAGTGGGAGACACACAAGACTCTATCACGATCTCGGGTCAACAGACTAAGCTGTACCAGTGTCACCAGAGAACTGCCATCTGACGTGAGGTATAATACCATCTGGGAGTTCTCGTCGAGTCCGTTCAGTGTACCCAGTCTCCACTGAGCACCCGCATACCATCTCTGATGTCAAACACCAATGGATATGGGATCATCCATCGCCCATCGCATGGGTCGAGAAGATATACGCTAGTCTACTCTGGAATATCGATGCCCCATCTCGATATTCCCTCGACTAGGAACATTTCAAGGATGTACTCATGGACTATCCAGGCCCCCACTAGTATGATCTGCATCACAGTCCTGGAAGTCGAGTACACATCCTAAGGGCTTTATCAACATGTAACAGAGAGACGGAAAGTATACACGTTAAGATAAAGAGCAACCAGATAGCGTACTATCATGTCGAGCAAGAAAGTCCTACCTATATATGTCCCAGCATCCACTACAATATACATCCAATGTACAGTAATGGCCTCTAGGGCATACATATAACTAACAATCTCCCACTTGCACTAGGGCCATCTGTAGCAGTGATTGCAGTATCACATACTCAACCATCCCCTAAAAGTCTCTCTTTGGGAAAAGGCCTTCGTGAGTGGATCCGCCGTGTTGTTCTCTGAGTCTACTCTCCTAACCTCGATCAACCTGGAGATCAACTATCTCCATGATCAGGTGATGCTTCCTCAGAATATGTCTGGGTAACTGATGGGACCAGGGTTCTAGGGCCTAAGCCACACTTCCATTGTCATACAATGGCAGGAACCTAGTTCATCTTATGAACCAATATACACCCAAACTTCCTCTTTGGTAGTATCTTCAATAGCGATGTTACCAGCCTTTATCGTCTAGTTTGCCACAATATCTAGCTTGGAACTCTTCCAACTTACCGTCCCTTTACCGGGGGTAAAGACAATGCCTGTGACTGACATTCAGTCGTCTTTATCACCCTGGAACTCTTCCAGTGATTCTCCCCAGGATCGATTGATGCCATCTCACTACATCTTGTGAGAATCCTAGCATCCAATTACATCTATCTCATAGATGAAAACTCAGGATTTAGGAGGTATCACTTTGATCCTATTTGGAGAATCCTAGTGATAATAGGAGATTGACCGATCGTAGTATAGGAAACTCTTTTCCTATCAAGAGTATGTTGTCTACATGCAATACGAAGATGAGCACCTTACTCTCTACTACCCTTCTGTATATACAAGGTTCGTCTACCATTTTGATGAAGTCAAACACTTTGACTATCACATCAAAACTGACGTTCCAACTCCACGATGCCTGCTTCATTATGTAAAGCAACTTGCACACGTTTCCGCTGCTCCCACTGTTTACGAAGCCCTCTGGCTGTGTTCTTATAGACGTTCTCTTCTAAATCATTATTTAGAAAAGTAGTCATGGCACCCAACCACCAGATATCGCAGTCATGGTATGTAGCCGTGGCAAGTAGGATCTGGATGGACTTAAGCATATTCCATGGAAAAGGTTTCATCATTATCTCTGCTTGGTCGATGACAAAAACCTTTAACAAGTCTAGCTTTGAAAGTCTCAACCTTTCCATCTACACCAAGTAATCTTCTCAAGATATACTTGCTCCTGATGGGGATTTAACCCTTCAGATATAGCAACCAAAGTCCATACTTTGTTGGTGTATATGGATTCCATCTCAGATCGCTAAGAATCCAGCATTCTTACAGAGTCCCTACTCTCGATGGCCTGCTCGAAACTAGTTGGGTCATCATCTCATGATGCATTCCTCGCTCCCACTGTCATCGAGAAACCGAGGTATCTCTCAGGCGGATGAGGAACTCTACTAGATCGGCGGAGAGGCCGAGGTTCGTCGGGAACTATAGAATCCTTTGGTTCTGTCAAATCATCAACTGCAGTTTTGTATAGCTGGAACCTTTCCAGTTCTACAGAACTGATCCTGCCTCGATCTTGTCCAGATTTTGCTTTTGACACAGGCCGGACAATCCTAAATCTTAACTTGCTTAAGACATGGGCTCTTCCCATACCATATCTGATATGGAGTGGTAGGCTGTGATCTGATTCGAACCTAATTCAATAGGTATGCAGCTTCTCAAGTGCATAACCCCCAAAAGGAAATAGGTAACTCAGTAATACTCATCATAGAGCACACCATATCTAATATTGTGCAATTGCTCCTCCCTGATACACCGTTGCGCTGTGGTGTATTCAGAGGAGTAACACTGAGAGAGAATCTCATTCTCCTTTAGAATAGTCCAGGAATTCTATGCACAAGCATTCTCCTCCCTGATCTTATCATAGGACATAATACTTATACCCGTATTTTGGTTCTCTACTTCTAACTTATATTCTGTGAATATCTCAAAAGGTTCGGACTTATGTTTCAACAGGAATATATGACTGAATCTTGAGAGATTATCAGAGAATATAATGAAGTATAAAGAACCAGTCCTGGCATGTGTAGACAGGAGACTTTACATACATCATCATGTATCAGTCCCAAGAGTTTACTAACTCTTTCTCTGTTTCTAATAAACAGAGCTATGGTCATCTAATCTTTGTGACATGACTGGCAAGTTTCACAAGATGTAAATTCAAACTGATTTAAATATGCATCTAAATGTAACTTCAGCTAGTCGGGTCGCATTGATATGACCTAGTCTACAATACCTCAAGAAGAATTTGTTCATTTCTGAACTCTTCCTCTTGTGTGTGTTCAGTATACAAGGAACTGTAGTTTGATTTAGAACGTCAATGCTTTAGATAACGTGCCTGAACCGATCAACTTTTGATATAGGAAATGTTCAAAACATTATTCAACAATACAAAATTATTTCATTTCTTTACTAATAAAGAGACTGATATGATTTTGTATATCAGGTTCGGTATCTAATAGCATTTGTTCAGAATCAATGTATCGGTAATACAGGGTGACAGTGAACAACAGACTTGGCTGCAACACTTGCCCGGTTTTTTGTCTCATGAAACTTATCATCCGTTCTCAGTTTTTCTACCCTTTTGGAGCCCTATGTAACAGATTACATATCTGGGATCCTGATCCGGTATCATATACCCAGGATGCAGAGGATACTGAGAAACAGTTCTTTATAATGAACATACCCGAAGGAGATGCATCATCATGCACTCTCTTCGTTTGGGCGGCACGGGAATTCCGGTAATCCCCAATTTCCTGCTCTGTCTTATAACAATTATAAGTTGGAGCGGGACCAACGTTCCCCAGCTCCGTATAACAAGCGGGTTCGGTCAATTATCCGTATTATTATCTTGATTAAGGCGTGATATGGTCGCTACCTGGAGAGAGAGAGAAGAAAACACTCAGCGTGCGCTCTTGCAAGATCAGATTGGTTATATATTTTATCTAATCAGGATGGCTCCCACTGTTTTTATCAAATCTTCCTTCAAACCTTAAAAGGAAAGACTAGCCGGGATTAATTACACTCTACAAGTTCGCCAATATTTCAGCCAGGCCAGTGTCGGTACTTTGAGGGAGGTTCCCCGTGCTTTCGCACGGACCTAATTACAGTAAACCTCGTTTTCCCAGAGGCGTAACCCCGTTGACACCTTTCTCGACACCTACTTGATCGGCTAATTGTAAAGTGCAAAACTCTCCCAGGAGTAACAATTACTCGCAGTGGGTATCGGGATCCAACTATCATATAGAAGGTATGCAATCTCATTGCAAATTTCAACACTTGAAACTCCCGATAAAGGTTTTTACCCCTAGCACCTATGACCTTAACTATGATCAACAAATCATAAGTACTAGTCAAGTTCTACCCGTCATTTCGTGATTAATTAGACCCACCCACATGACCCTTAACTAAGGTCAACAAAGTCACGCGACTGTCCTAACTAATCGCATCATATGCGGTGTAGGAAGACATCACTTAGCTACCGTACACTGTGCCTTAACTAAAGTCAACAAACACAGCACGAATACTAAGTACTCTACTTCCTAAAATGACGGAGGGTTGCGTATGGTTTTTGTGAAAACCTTTAACGCTTTGAACTTGATCTCGTTGTGGAATCAAATGGTTTTTAAATGGAATGTTTTTGAGGCTTTTCTAGTTTTGCTAAGAGGGTCACTCCCGGTGAAGGGATCGTCGGCCCTTTCCTCGTCGAATGAGGTGCGGGATATATCATATATATCTCTGTGCAAAGCGGAAACTATAGAAGCTATCAAAAGACAAACCGAGTGATGTTGAATCTGCCAGTTATTGCTAAAGGAGTCACTCCCGGTGAAGGGATCTCGGTCCTTTCCCTATCGAATAAGGTGCAGGATGTTCTACAAGGAACACCGCGATGCAAAGCAAGAACTGTAGCTACCTGTTTTTATTTTGAAATTCGATTCCACAACATCAATTAGGTTTATTTTCTTTCATTAATCACATTAATAATATCCCATCATTTAAGTCCACATAACCATTACAGATAAATATAACGTACGCTTATGCCATCCGCATTCGCCTCGATGTCCCCTCATGCACCGTTAGGTTAGGTAACTAACGGCAGAGCGGGGCAGGGCTAGCGCGGGTGTGAAACATAAGTAACGTCTATATAATATATCATATATACTATATATTATATCTATCACAGAACATCACATGATCACATCACAGATAACGCAGCAGAAAAAATCATATGAAATATTGGATATACTAGGATGTCCGTGTTTTCAATACGAGCCAATATAAAACACGGATTCCACGGTCGTGATGAATAGCCAATCCCACACCCCTAGACCCCTACGAGAGCGGCAAGCAACCCTACCAATTCTAGGGTTAGGAGACCCGGACTCGACTCCTCGAGTTGGTCTCCCACTGGACCCCAGAACCCGGTTACTTGTGCTCCCCTCCTTGGGTCTATCCTAATGCGGAAAAGTTAATAATATACAATAGGTGACATCTTCCGCAACCTGGAAGTGCCCCAATAAAAGAATATTACATACAAGTTTTTACATGAATGAAAAAGAAAAACACGCATCTCACATAAAAACCCCCCGGCTATTCAAACACGACAATCTAATATAACATATCCAGCAACACATAACATCACATGCCATCAACGTAAGTAAATATGCACATCCCAATTGTCGTTGACATATAGCAACGAAACCGGCGATATCACATATTACACTTACGGTCACAGAAAAGAAAGTGTAAAACTACAAAAGTTGGAATCCGCAATCTCTTTAGACATCGCATGCCTAATCAAATGAATTCCTTAGACATCGTATGCCTAACAATTATAAACACCGCATTTTAGTCTCATTATCGAAAACTCTTTTCAATATCAAGTCGGGCAATTCAACAGGATTCCCGACATTCTGATCGAATGCTCGTCGCAAACTTCAGTAGACGGCCGCACCCCCGATACCGACGACGAAGTGCACCAAGGCGGAACACCGCTACCGCGAGCACCCAAACGGATGCTTTCGGCGACGGGGTTCTCCTACAGTCACTTGGTCGGGGCTATGGGGCAAGGCTGTCTTTTAAGTTTACCCGGCGAGTATCCGCGTACGCTACGTGATTGCGACGGACTTTTGATCACATCAAAATTCCGTGGCAACCCATCAAGTGAGACTAAAGTGCTATGTTTATAACATTCATTCAGTTATCTCATAACTGCTTGTGAATTCCAATTATTGTATCACATTCCGGATAAATAGAAAATGCTAAACTTTTCGATCGAACAATCGAAGACCCAAGTTTTCCCGATACAGCTCAACACATGAAATAAGTCTAACAGCATTCAGTTCGTGCCTCAGTACCAACGGTCCAGCCGTAGAAGGGTCAAGCCAACGCCTCACATGTGGCACGACGTACTGCCCCAAACCCGAAGGTTCAAAGGGCAGTTCAAGACGGTCACATAATCGAGTTAAGGTTTGTTGTCTTCTAGAGGGTCCATCGCATTACTTGCACTACTTAGAACGTCGTTAAACTACGGAAAAATCCAACAATTGGAAATTTCCCGGCAGGGAAAAAAGTGGGTATTTATATCCGGTCGAACTTTTTAACATATTCTAAAAATACCCGGAAAAACACATAGACAAAATTAGACAATCCGATCGATACACCGAGTCCCCAATACAACCCAAAAATTTCAACTCTTGAAAAAATATTAAAAATTCCCAGGAAGACCAGCACTGCAAACTAGGAATTACTGTGCAATTTTAAAACCTGATGTGACTACTTGGCCGCGGAACCGCCGCAGAAGTCAGGCTTCTGCCGCGGTTCCGCCGCGACTTAGTCGAATTGGGACCTCGAACTTCACAGTAACTCTTAGATATTCCTGCTGATTTTTCTGCATAATTTTAATATCGAAAAAGACCAGATTTCAGAAATTGTCCAGAGAGCATTTTAGGGTTTTGGTTTTGGTTCGATCGGACTTCTAATTCCGTCTAAGCATCGCCTAAGGCTCTAGCTAGGCTCTGATACCACTGAAGGGTTCCTAGGCACTCTAATGGAGTCTCACAAGTGATCAAACATGCACAAATCAAAAATTCCTTGTGCCTATAAACCCTAATACGGATCGTTAACTAGAAATCAAGGCGATGCAAGCAAGTAAACGGAAATATAGCTAAAGGGAAGGGGCTACAACCTTTGTAGATCAGGTCATCCACCTCTTAGGCTCCGTGATGAAGTCCTCTCCGCTGTCCAAATCGAACCATGGCTCTAGCGTCGGCTTCATCGGAGAAAAAGCGGGCTAGGTCATCGACGACGATGCCGAAGATGATCTACGTCGAGGCATCGCTAGATCAAGCTCCAACTTCACCAAGTCAAGAAAACTTGTGAAGGAAACACCCTATACTACTTGGCAAGAGGTAGAGGATGAAGAAATAGGAAGTGGGTAGACTTTAGATTTGGATTTCTCACACTTTTTCATCAATCACCATTGATGTAGCAAGCTTTCTTCTCATGAAAGAAGAAGATGAAGAAGAAGAAGATGATATGATAAGTTATTCAAAAAGAAAATAAAAATGAATACTTATCATAACTTCAACCATGGTTTAGTGTAGAGATTTAACTAAGGTTAGATGAGTGGTTAGGGTTAGGCATGAGACAAGAATGGTGACTAAGTCAATGCTTCATGAATCTTCGACTAAAAACAAAACTAGCAACCATTCTTTTCTCTTTATCTTTTCTAAATGAAATAAATAAAACAAATAAATAGATAAATGAATAAAGAAAAGAAATGATACCCTAACCACTAACTAACCATGGTTTAATACTTTACACAAAACCAAGCTAGAATGTATCATCAAACATGATACAATTATGTGCACAAAAAATATATCACATATACAATGTGCACAAACCAAGTGAGTAAATCCATTTAAAGTGAACCAATACTAGTTAATGCAAAGTAATATATCAAATATATAATTATACATTAAATCATTAAATCAACACTTGATTCAATAATCCGGTCATATCGCATATAACCGGCTAGTATCCAATGTATCGGCTTATCGAATCAATCCTTGATTCGATAACTAGGTTATATCGCATACAACCATTCGACACATTCATCGCGAGAATGAAATACTGTATCACATACACGCATTATTCTCGGTCCCGCACATATCCCATATGTGCTCCTATTTCGTTTCTCTTGAGCCAGGAAACCTCTGTGTAGGACTCTAAAGACTCGTCAATACGCCGGCAGCAGATGATGATCATATCAAACACCCACAAGCCGCAAGCGGTCTGCTAAACGTAACGGCCACCCGGGTATTGAGCGATCAGAAGATCGACGAGCAAGCCCGCTCACACTCCTGTGAATCCAACCAGTAACACTTACCGTATAGTCCGGTCTGTTCGTCTGATATGTCGCATATCTCGCCTAAGGGTGGTAAACGTCAAACCCCAGTAGCTTGATAAGTCATGCCGACGTGAGGTCCATAACATTCGTGAAACTACTGATAACTCTTACCAGTATATCACTGCAACCCTGGCCAGGGATTTCCTGTTATGGGCATTCGAGCATAGCACAACATCAACCCCCAATACCGGGAGAGACGAATCCCCTCCTATCGCTCATTGCCTCCATGTGAATCGGGACTGTACCCAATAACCACCTGTTTGCACAACTCAGTAGAGCCATGGTAGGGTGGAAATCAAAGCACAGTGGGAGACACACAAGACTCTATGATGATCTCGGGTCAACAGACTAAGCTGTACCAGTGTCACCAGAGAACTGCCATCTGATGTGAGGTATAATACCATCTGGGAGTTCTCGGCGAGTCCGTTCAGTGTACCCAGTCTCCACTGAGCACCCGCATACCATCTCTGATGTCAAACACCAATGGATATGGAATCATCCATCGCCCATCGCATGGGTCGAGAAGATATACGCTAGTCTACTCTGGAATATCGATGCCCCATCTCGATATTCCCTCGACTAGGAACATTTCAAGGATGTACTCATGGACTATCCAGGCCCCCACTAGTATGATCTGCATCACAGTCCTGGAAGTCGAGTACACATCCTAAGGGCTTTATCAACATGTAACAGAGAGACGGAAAGTATACACGTTAAGATAAAGAGCAACCAGATAGCGTACTATCATGTCGAGCAAGAAAGTCCTACCTATATATGTCCCAGCATCCACTACAATATACATCCAATGTACAGTAATGGCCTCTAGAGCATACATATAACTAACATGTCCTGATCTTTCGAACCCTCCGGTTCTACTAAGCTTTCAGTAATAGCTCGTGGTTCTGGAATTTCTTCCAGTTCTATTGCGCTCCCACTAATTTCCTTTTCCAAGAACTGGTGTTCTAGAAAGTGGGCATGGCGAGAAACAAAAACCTTTGTTCCTCTTCGCAATAGAAGAAATATCCCTTGGAGTTCTTTGGATATCCCACAAACTTGCACTGTACTGAGCGTGCCTCGAGCTTGTCCGCATGCTGCTTTTTTACAAAAGCTGGACATCCCCATGTCTTAATGTGATTAAAATAGGGTCTCTTCCCACACCACATCAGATATGGTGTAGTAGGCACAGTCTTAGTTGGAACTCGGTTCAAAAGGTATGCTGCTGATTCTAGCGCATATCCCCAGAACGATCGCGGCAACTCAGCGTTACTCATCATGGACCGTATCATATCCAATAGGGTTCGGTTCCGTCTCTCCGATAGACCGTTATGTTGCCGAGTGTATGGAGGAGTAAGCTGAGAGAGAATTCCATTCTCTTTTAAGTAACCCAGGAACTCGGCACTCAAGTATTCACCACCTCGATCAGATCTCAGTGCTTTGATACTTTTGCCTGTTTGTTTTTCTACTTCATTCTTGGATTCCTGGAATTTTTCAAAAGCCTCGGATTTATGTTTCATTAAGAAGACATATCCGTACCTTGAAAAGTCATCCGTAAAAGTAATGAAGTAAGAATAACCGCTTCGTGCATGCGTAGACATTGGACCGCACACGTCGCTGTGTACGAGTCCCAAGAGCTCGCTCGCTCTTACTCCGTGTCCAGTGAACGGAGTCTTTGTCATCTTTCTTTTGAGACAGGATTGACAAGTTGCATACGATTGATATTCGAACGGATCCAAATATCCTTCTGTATGTAACTTCGTCAACATTCTCTCATTGATGTGACCCAGTCTACAATGCCATAAGAAAGTTTTATTGATTTCTGGAGACTTTCTTTTGTGTGTATTCTGGACAATGAAAATCTGTGGTTGGTTTAATACGTATATACCGTTGTTTAATGTACCTGACCCAATCAAAACTTAATTAAGGTGAATGTTCACAACATTACTTACAAATGCAAATTCATAACCTTCTTTAGACAATAAAGATACATAATTGATATTACAGGTTGCATTTGGTACAAAATAACAACTACGTAAAACCAAAAAGTGTCCATCTGACAATCCCAGGTGATAGTCCCCCACGGCCTCAGCATCCATGCTAGCTCCGTTTGCAACTCTGAGGATCATATCACCTGCCTTCAAAACCCTACGCTTTCTCAACGCCTGCAAAGAATTACAGATATGAGATCCTGATCCGGTATCCAATACCCAGGAAGTAGAGTTTATTGATAGACAGTTTTCAATAACATACACACCTGAAACTGAAGCCGCAACTCGCTTCAGATCCTGGGTTCTGGCCTTCCAAGCCTTGCAATCCTGTTTCCAGTGTCCACTTTTGTGACAGTAGAAGCATTCTTCCTTTCCCACCAGCTTTCCCGCTACCTTTGTTGCCTTTCCCTTTCCCTTCGTATCCACTTTACTGACACTGCCCCTTGGTTTGGCGGGGGCTTTCCTCTTCTTCCCCTTGGCTTTCTCCCTGGACCTAGAAGAGGAAGATCCTCCTACAAACAAAGTGGATGTCTCCCTACCTTTCTTTAGGGTGCCCTCAGCACTCCTCAACATGTTCAGAAGTTCGGAAAGTTCAACCTCCTTTCCATGCATGTTGAAGTTTAGGACAAACTGGGCGTAAGTGGAAGGAAGGGACTGGAGAATCAAGTCAGTGTACAGTTCATTCTCCAACGTGGTCCCTAGGATCGCGAGCTCCTCTATGTAGCCAATCATCTTAAGCACGTGTTCCGCTACCGATGATCCGATGCCCAATCTTGCCGAAAATAGCTTCTTCGACACTTCGTATCTTGCGATACGTGACTGCTCTCCATACAGTTCTTTTGTATGAAGAAATATGGATTCTAAGTCCATATTCTCGTGCCTCCTCTGATGTTCGTTGTCCATAGAGGCAAGCACGAGGCATTTGGCCTTCGCGCAATCAATCTCCCATGTCTTACGGATTTCTACATCCGCGACACTGGAGGTGGGACCTGGGACGGGGGGAGCTTTGGTGGTAAGGACATACCCCAACTTGTCGTAAGTGATTGCCATCTTGACATTCCTGAGCCAATCTTTGTAGTTTGGCCCTGTCAGTATGTTTTTATCTAGTAATAATTTAAGTCCGGTCATGTTGAATGGTCGCTGCAATTAGGAGAGAGAAAAGAAACACTTTAGCATGACGCTCTTGCAAGTTTAGAGTGGTGTTTAGTTTGTCTAAACAGGATGGCTCCCACTGTCTCTCGAATCCCTCCTCAAACCATAAAGGAAGAATTAGTCGGGATCAATCTCACCGTACAATACTTGCTTAACCGTTCAGCCCGGCCAGTATCGGTACTTCGAGGGAGGTTTTCCAACGCTTTCGTGAAGTTCGTTAATTAAGTAACCTCTTTTCCCTGTGGGCGTAGCCCCGCTAACACCTTTCTAGACACCTACTAGGTTTATAGCATTTATCGTTAAGTGAGAGATTTCCCGAGGAGTAGCATATACTCACAGTAGGATCGGGATACAAATATCATCGCGTGATAAAATCGAAGGAATCCTACCAGAATCATCACACTCCAAATGGTATGCAGCGCTAGCAAGTTTCAGTACTTATGAAACTCCCGATATAGATTTTTGCCCCATGCTCTTATGACCTTGACTTTGGCCAAAATATCATAAGTCACATGTCAAGTTCTACCCGTCATTCTCCTGGTTAATTTGGACCCACCCGTACCTACCCTTGACTTTGGCCAAAATGGCAGCACGACTGTCCCAAACCAACGCATCTATTTATGCTGCACATGAATACCCAATAGCTACCAATCACTATGCCTTGACTTTGGCCAACATACATAGCTTGAATACTTTTTGACCATTCATGTGGAATGACGGAGGGCTACGAATGGTTTTGGCAAAACCGTGAACGTAGTGAACTTGATATAATCGATGGAACGAGATAGCTTTTAAAAGGAGTGGTTCAAGCTCCGCTTTTAAAAGTTTAGTTTTGAAAAGAACCGACTGGTTTTCAAAATGTTCTAATCGACTTTTACTTGGTTTATTTTCTTGCATTAATCTTAATGCGTCCCATCTTTTAATCCTACCATTGCAGAAAATAACCAAAATATGGTGTACGCTTATGCCATCCGCATTCTCCACGGGGCCTCGTCATCACCCGTTAGGTTACTTAACTAACGACAGAGCGGGGGCTGGACTAGCGCGGATGCAAAACATAAGCAACACCTAAATAGTTATCATATATAAATATATAGCAATGATAGTCAATCTAGATCACAGATGAACACTTTGGATATACTAGGAATCCGCGATTCGTTCGAGCCTGCAATGAAAAGCAGATTACACGGTCGCGATGAATAGCCAATACCCCACCTAAGACCCCTACGGGTGCGGCAAACTATCCGCCAAGTATCCGAAGCGAAGCAACCTCCCTCAACGACATGAGTAGGCCACTCGGCACTTCGAGATACCCGGTAGTTTGTGCACCCCACCATGGGTCTATCCTAGGAGCAAAAACAGTAAAAAGAAATTATACAATGACGGCTACAACCCCGACCCGGTTGTGCGGCCAAATAAATAATATTACATCAATTTACATATTACATGAATGAAAGATAAAAGAAACTCTCATCTCACATCCACCCCGGCTATTCATCCGCGACAATCCACCGAGTTCATATAAACAAACCAATAAGCATTACAGATCACAGATATGTATAACCCCCACTAATCGACGTATAGCGATTAGCAGACGTTAAATACATATAAATATCACAGATATAACCCAATAGTCAAAGTATAGTGAAGTTCGATCAAAAATACGGATTTATAACCACCCAAATACAAATTTTTATTCTGGAAAATCTGGGCAGAAATAAAATATCTTAAAAATCCCAAAACCCTGACAGAAGAACACTGCACAAAACCCGGTCCACGACCGAGTCAACACGGCCGTGGATCCGCGGAAAAAAGCATGTTCTTGCCGCGGAACCGCGGTGAGTTGAACGGTTCACTGGATCATGTTTGGTGTGGTACTTAACAAAACCCTGAGCTGATTTTTGAAGTGTGATTTATTATTTTTAGAGCAGAAAAAAATTCAACAGAAACTTATTGTTTTGAAAGTTTAGTTTTGCGATTTTTACCGATCGAACTTCTATACACTTTACTAACTAGCTAGTTTATGTTTAGTTAGGCTCTGATACCACTGTAAGTCCACGTTGCCCACCCCGGTGCTTGCGGGGAGGCGGAAACGGTATAAAAATCTGATTTTTAACGAACTAGGCAACATGGACTATCAGAAGGAGGATCTTTGCTAAACAAAAACTAACTACAAGCTAACTAGTTTCAGCTATATGGAAGAATGGTTATACCTAGAGGTTTATGTTCTTCTCTCCTTGCTCCTTGGAGTAAACGGAAGTGATCTCCTTGTCGTCTTCTCTAGTCGAAGAAGGATCCACCCGAGAGCCTCAACCTTTGGCTTCAACTTCAAGCTAGAAATAACTAAGATACTAGAAGTGCTAATCCTAGAACCTTAGAAGAGAGTAGAGATTATTTTAGAGAGGTTTATCTCAAGCTCATGTGTTTCTCAACTCATGAGAGGGGAGAGCTTGAGAGAGAGGAAGAGGATGAGAGAGAATCTATATGATAGAATGAATAAGAATAATGAACCATTCTCTCTAATATAGGTGAATTATGAAATTAGATAATTAGCTTGATAATTTTCATGATTAATCAAGACTTGACCATTATCATTTGACATTAAATGCAAATTGCAAGGATCAAATAGCATCTTTCATATGGAATGATGATGGTCAACATGTCAACCCAAGTCAACAAGTCAAGTATGGTCAAATGGTCAACAACCCTAACCATGCACAATTATATTTAACTAATATCAATTATTCATAATACACACATAAGCATTAGGGTTATAAAAATGACAATAGTCATCAAGCCTAATCAAAGTCCTCTCCCTCTGTCTCAGTCAACTGTGCATACGCACCCGTATTCGGGATCCGAGGAACACGAATACAATGAGATAAAACCAATCCCAAATCATATACTAGGATCTGGCTTAAACCAAAGCTTGCTAGTATAAGCTGTCCGGACAGCAAACGTGCACAAGTGCGCGGATGTGAACGAACCTTGTCGCAAAACCATGCGACCTCTACTCATTTTGCCTAAAGGCGAATAACTCTCTGTGTAGGACTCTAAAGACTCGACACTACGCTGGCAGTGGGTTTAACCACAGACCGCAAGTGGCACTAGTTGTACGTATCGGTCCCCCGGTAGATGCCGATAAGAAGACTGACGAGGTGAACCCATTTGAACTCCTACTGAGCCTGAATGTGACAGTCTCCGTACAGTCCGGTCTGTTCGTCTGATACATCGCATGGCGGGCCTAGGGGGGCGGTAAACGTCAGTCCCCTAATAGCGGTACAAGTCGTGTCGGAGTCTAGCCCAGAACACCCTGAGATAATACTGGAAACCTACCAGTATATCTCTCTTGCCCTGGCCAGGGACTACTTGTGTAATGGCTCTCCTAGACACAGGGCGATGTCAACCCCCAATACCGGGAGAGACGAATCCTGTCTAACCGTCACTGCCTCCAAGTGCTTCGGGACTGCACCCAACTACTACCTGTTTGCATGACTCCTTTGAGCCGTGGTAGGGTAGCAATCAAAGTACAGTGGGAACACACTCGAGGCGAAGTGACAGTATCAAGTCAGCGGACTAAGCTGTACTCATGTCACCTAGGAACTGATAACTGACGATAGGTATAATACCAACCAGCAGTTCCCGGCGAGTCCTGTCCAGTGTACTCATAACCTAACGAGCACCTGCATACTATCTCAAGTACGACGTACTGACGGCTGTGGGACAGACCGTCTCCCACGCTGGGATGAGAAGCGCATACGCTAGTCTACTCCGGAGTATCGATGCCCTGTCTCGATAGTCCTACGACTAGGGACCTGTATAAGGATGTGCTTATGGATTACCCAGCACCCACGATTGTGAGCGCCATCACAACGCTGGTAATCAAGCAAAGATCCTAAGGGCTCCACTAATGCGTATAGGTGATATAATAAAAGAAACACATGTACACATTAAAGCAGAGACAAACCAAGTAGCATACTACCATATCGAGCAAGATTGTATATATAACTGTGAATATCCCAAGCTTCCATCAAGTAATATACATACTAGTATGATACAGTAATGGCCTCTAGGGCATATACACTAACAAGACTATACTTGACTTGTTGACCTAGGTTGACAAGTTGACCATCATCATTCCATATGAAATATGCTCTTTGATCCTTGCAAAAGCATTTAATGTGAAATGATAATGGTCATTTCTTGATTAACCATGACAATTATCTTAGCTAATTATCTATTTTTCATAAATCACATATATGTGAGAAGGGTTGCATTATTCTTCTCACTTGTTCATTTTCATTCTCTCTCCTCCTCTTCCTCTCTCTCTAGCTCTCCCCTCTCATGAGTTGAGAACCATTTGAGCTTGAGATAATTCCTTCAAAAACACTCTCTACTCTTTCTAAGGTCCTAGGTCTAGCACACCAAGCACCTTAGTTACTTCTAGTTTGAGGTTGGAGCCAAAGGTTGAAGCCCTCGGGTGGATCTTTCTTCGGCAAGAGAAGCGACAAGGAGAACCTATTCTTTCACTCCAAGGAGCAAGAAGAGAAGGACTTGAAGATCTAGGTATAACCTCCTTTCCGAGTAGCTAAACTCTTTTAGCTTTGGTAGTTAGTTTTGTTTAGCAAAGATCCCTCCTTTGGTTAGTCCATGTTGCCTAGTGTTGTAAAAATCAGATTTTTCATAACGTTTCCGCCTCCCCGTAAACACCGTGGTGGGCAACGTGGACTTACATTTATCATGCCATGAGCGAATATTATATATTGATATATATACTAGTAGATGTTGTATATGTTTTGCACCCGCGCTAGTCCAATCCCCGCTCTGTCGTTTGTTAACTAACCTAACGGGCGATGACGGGACCCAGTGGCGAATGCGGATGGCATATACGTACATCATATTTTCGTTCTTTATTGGTGTGATCAATTGATGGGACGACATTGATTCGGATCAATGCAAGCTAAACAAACCTATTCTGATGTTGTTAGAACAATTTTTCAAAAAGCTGTTATTGCAAGGATGTTCTCTTTTGTTTTGCACAATGGTATTCGGTTATGAATATCCAGCACCTCAGTCGACGAGGCAAGGGCCGAGATCCCTTCACCGGGAGTGACCCCTTGGACAGAAGTATGCGTCAGGGTAATAACTTCACTATAGCCGATTGCCTTTTTCTTTGCATCGTGGTATTCAGTTGGAATATCATGCACCTCATTCTACGGGGAAAAAGCCGAGTTCCCTTCACCAGGAGTGACCTCTTTAGCAAAGGTTTTCGTTACTATATTTTTATAAAAAGCTATGCAGTTCCTTCAACGATATCAAGTTCATTACGGTAAAAGGTTTTTCGCCAAATACCATTCGTAGCCCTCCGTCATTTCAGATTAGT
Organism: Agapanthus africanus; assembly: GCA_030015575.1. NCBI lineage: Eukaryota > Viridiplantae > Streptophyta > Magnoliopsida > Asparagales > Amaryllidaceae > Agapanthus > Agapanthus africanus. Next base: position 563,707,345 of record CM057339.1, read on the forward strand.
ATTGCTTAGTATTCGCGCTGCGTTTGTCGTTGCTATTCGCCGAGGCGTAGTGTGCGGTAGCTCTGTAATACATTCTGTCGCATGGATATGTGGATTGGTTAGGATGGTCGTACGACTTTGTTGATTATTCGTCAAGGGTCATGCGGGTGGGTTTAACGCAATCAAGATAATGACGGGTTGAACTTGACTAGGACCTTTTGATTTGTTGATTATTCGTCAAGGTCACTTGGGTCCTAAGGGTAAAAATCACATCGGGAGTTTCTAAAGAAACTGAAACTTACCAGGCATGCGCATACCTTCTGGAGTATGATAACGTGAGTGGATTTCGTCACGTTATCATGCGATTATAATTGGATCCTGATTCTCACTGATGAGTTGGTTTACTCCTCGGGTGATCCCGACTAATTCTTCTTTCAGGTTTGGAGGAGAATTTGAGGTTACAGTGGGAGGTTTCCTGATTAGATAAATTGATAACCATTCTGATCTAGGTTAGAGTGCACGCTGAGTGTTTCTTTTCTCTCTCTCTCTTTGGCAGCGACCATGACCTGACCCGTGACTATGACTCAGTGACCAAGTTGACCGAACCTTCTTATAAGACTGGCTTTTTGGATTGTCAGAGTTGCATATTTCATTGCCACTCCTACTTTTACCCTTTTCTCCAGGACACCCCGTATTACTACGAACGTCCACTTCCATTGGATAAAACCATCGTATGGTTATATACGAACTCGAAGGAATTTATTCGAGGATGGTTTCCGGTTCCGGAGAAAACGAATAGGACTATTCAGTTGTCTTTTCCTTTTACCTTCTCTCAGGTTGCGAGTGTTCCTTGGATTAGGACAGTACACCTATTACGCTTATTGGATAGTCTTCTTCCAAACCATAGGCAGGTGCCGACCGGTAGGGAATGAAGAAAACCATTTAGCCTAAAAGGTGTACAGAAGGTATTAAGTAAAGGCATATCAAGGGATTAGTAAGAGGGCAAAGTAAATTGCGACTGCTATTCATGACCAACCAAGTATTTCTTCGCCAATCCTAAATCACCCTTGTATTTCTCCAGGACACTCCGTATCACTACGAAGATCCACAGTTTATTGGATACTCCATCGTATGGTTATATACGAACTCGAAAGGAACTTGTTCCAATTCGGGGATGGATTCTGGTTCAGGAGAAATAGGAATAAGGTTTATTCAGTTTTCTTTTATCTTTACCTTCTCTCGGGTTGCGAGTGCTCCTAGGATTGGGACAGTACACCCATTACGCTTATTGGATAGTCTTCTTCCAAACCATAGGCTGGTGCTGAATGGTAGGGAAGGAAGAAAACCATTTAGCCTAAAGGGGTGTACAGAAGGTAACGACCAAAGACATATAAAGAGATTTGGAGAGGTGGCAAAGAAATATACGGTTGAAGTTGTGAATCTGGATAATAGAAGAGGCATTACTGGGAATACCTGCATACCCCTTCGAAACATTTACATGTTTCAGTTTCACTGTGTACTGTTAATAGAAGATTGATTTCCCAATTAGACACTTGCTCCAGGGTATGTATTTACCAGATATGATTCTCACATCTGTATGGTTTTACAGATGATGAGTGGGAGTAAGTCATTGGGAATTAGGTGATCATCCTCATTATATCGGAATTCGTTGTAATCAGTGATATTTGAGGAAATCGCCTGGGTTGTTTTCCGGACGGCAAATATTTGGTTTTGAATATCCGTTGTTATGCACCAATTTCAAATTTATATATCTGTACGTCTATTTCTATAGAGTGAGATATACCTTCTTGAAATTATGTCCGTGACATTTACCTATATCAGTGGATGGTTAATTAAGGAGCATTAAACAGCGGTGTAATTCTTCTTAACCATAAGTACAGTTTTCAACCTACGACACACGGGGAATGAGTTATTAGACTCAGGGGACTTATACAGAGTATTGTATATCGTCCAGTGTCCATAAGGACAGAGGGGTTGGTAATCGTACTATATTCTGTGTTTACTTGTAACTTCTCTAGTTCTTAGACATGTATTTCGTAGAAATGCAAGGTCTAAGTTTTGAGAAGTTATAGGTATAAGAGTAAAGTAAAGAACCAGATGTTGCATGTATCGGGATTCTTCAAGGTGATCGAAGATGTAGATACTTGTGTATGGTATTCAGTTGATAGTAATGGTTTTGAGAAACTTGTTTCTCTTTCAGGTTACTCATATCTGGATGCATTCCTTAGTTGAGTAATGCTGATTGGCCTCTCTCCATTTAGTTGACATGCAGCTGCATGATTTGAATCTGGTTCCAATTAAATCAGTGCCTCTGTTTCTATATTGGATATAAAATAGTTCATATCTTAACGATGTTAAGGTACGGGGAGTTGTCCGGCTTATTTTTAAAACCAGACTCTGGATAACTCAAGGCACGTTTCTGTAATGGCTGTTTGTGGGTTGACCCGGGCTATGACGAGGGTTGACTTTCTACCATCTGGAAGATCAATATTGATATTGTTATTGACTCGCCACAGTTTTAATAAAAATGGATTTTTTCAGAAAACAGTAGTGGGAGTATGGTAGAACTGGAAGCGATTCCCGAACCGCAAACGATTACTGAAAATTTGATAAGAACCTGAAGATTCAATCTGGATTGACACTCTATTGGCCACTCCGCAGATATGATGGGTAACCTCAGGCACCCGAGAGCTACCCCGGTAGCCTTAAGGAAGGTGACAGAGAGGTTCTTGTTTACCCAGACTTTCCATTACTGTTGTTCCAGACTGTGAGACCCGGCAGGAGGATGAATACAGCGTCGTTCTGAACTGGCTTTAGAAGTGTACGTGTATATGTTTCTGCCAGAGGGTTGTCGTAGTCAGTGGGAGCAGCGGAAGCATAGTGGACAAGTGGCTTATGTCTATTTATAGACTAAAGCAGATATAGCGGAGAAAGATCATCTATTTCTGATGTGACAGTCATAGGTTTGACTTCATCAGAATAGGGGATGGATCTGTTAAGAAGGTTGTAGGGTGTGATGTCCTGGTATTTGGATGACATATACAGAGTAGGAAGTGAAATTCCTATACTACGATCGGTTATACTTTGGTTGTTACACAGTGGTTTCTCCACAAAGGACATGGATTTCATATCAGACATTCTGGTTACTAGATCTATGGTTTTAAGTCTAGATTTGGGTAGTTTCCCAATCTGGGTACTTAGACCGCATTCTAATGGAATTTTAGAATGGACGACTCTTAGAATGGTAGTGTACCTGCAGGTGATGGAGTCACCCTCTCTAAAGGTGTCTTATAGAATAATGAGGAGAGGGATGTGCATGGTTGGCAGATCACTTAATTAGGCAATTGAGTCAATCATGAGATGTCAAGTACCACACCAGATGTTGTTCTTGCTCGAGATGCAATAAGTTGATATTAATACAATCCTGGAGAAATATTCGGAAGCAATTTTAGAACATAAAGTAAGTGTTGTAGGGATTTGATAACGGCAGCCTCGTTCAGGAGACGATTATTATTCCAGGCTTCCAAGGTGACCAGGATGACAGAGTGACTGTCAGAGTTGTAGTTTTTCCTCTGACAAGGGGCAGTAGTTTAGACAGGAGGTCCAAGCGGATACTGAGGGAGGCATGGCGCAGGATACTGATTGGTTTCAGTTGACGATACAGCCTAGGAAGTTTGGATTTAGAGTTCATTTATGAGTTAGATCCCATCAGATATCCAGACACATTCTAAGACAAGTATTGCTCATTTCGGGAGATGGGTTTCTCCGTGAACTTGAGATAAAGAGAGACATAAAAAGAAACATCAGAGCGGATCCACTCACTGAGGCTATTCCTTGAACGCAATAGTTTCGCAAACGAGCTTTGTGAAACTGATTAGTAGAGGAGTTGTGTATTCTGTATCACACGGGCTGTGAGTATGCGACATCGCAATAATTAGCCTTGAGTGCAAGTGGGAGATTGTTGGATAAAGTGCCCTCAGAGTCAATTATTGGATCACAGGCACGTGATTGCAATGATTGGGGAAGGACCTATGCCGGTAGGACAGTCTTACTCAAAGATGGTAGTATGCTATTTGGTTTATCTTTATCATCGTGTACTGCTTCAGGTGACCTTACATGTCACTATTGCACTTTGATAGAGCCCTTAGGATTCTTGCTGGACGGCCAGCAGTATGATGCCGATCATATACGTGGGAGCTGGGGTCTATAAGCACATCCTTAAAAGGTCCCTAGTCGTGGGAGTTTTCGAGACAGGGCATCGATACTCCTGAGTAGACTAGTGTATACAGTCGAGACCCCGACGAGGGGCGGTGGCCGGTCTCACAAGCCACTGGTGTCAATTGGTTCACCTAAGATGTATACAGGTGCTCATTGGGTTATGAGTACACCGGACAGGACTCGCCGGGAACATGCTAGTTGGGATTATACCAGACGTCAGATAGCAGTTCCCTGGTGACATGTGTACAGGTTAGTTCATCGACCTGAGATCGTCATTTGTCTCGTGTGAGTTCCCACTGTGCTTTGATTACTACCCTACCACGGCTCAAAGGAGTCATGCAAACAGGTTTTAGTTGGGTACAGTCCCGAGCCACATGGAGGCAGTGAGCGGATCTACAGGGGTTCTTTTCTCCCGGTATTGGGGGTGAGGTCGCGCTGTGTCTAGGAGAGACATTACACAAAGCCCTCGTCCGAGGCTGGAGATTTACTGGTAGGTATTCCAGTAGTATCTCAGGGTGTTCTGGGCTACACTCCGACATGACTTGTACCGCTTTTGGGGGCCTGAATTTTACCAACCCCCTAGGCCCGCCATGCGATACTCATAGACGAACGGACCGGACTGTATGAATATTTTCACTGACAGGCTCAGTGGGGTGTCAGGAGGAGTTCGCTCATTGACCTCCCTTTTGGTCAATACTTGGCAGCCCGTTAGGTACGGCTAATACCTCTGACGTGCTAGTGGTTAAATCCACAGCCAAAGCATTGACGAGTCTTTAGAGTCCCCCACATATAGTTTCTCAAGTTTCGGGCGAAACGTTGTAGAGGCCGTATGATATATGGCAGGGTTCGATCTTATACGTGCGGTATTGCACGGATCATGATCGGACGGATCATACTAGTGGGCTTTGGTTTAAGCCGGATCCTAGTATTAGATTTGTTGGATTACTTTAGCCTCATCGCATTCGCATTCAGTCGGAATGCTGGTGCAGGTATGTATATACAGGCGAGGGGTATCCTTGTGATCCGTCACGAGTTTACTTTAGATGTTGCCGGATCTTTTTATTGTGGCAAACATTTGGATTAATGTTTGCTTAAGGAAATAATGAGCTAGAAATCATCATGACAATGCATTAATGTGACATGGACTTATACTATGAGTCATGGTCTCTTTTTTAGCAAAAGTGTCACATTAATGGATTGATTAGTGATGATATAAGAGGAAGAGAGAGAGAGAGAGAGGGGCTTCCATGGGCATATGGTTAGCTCTCATATTATTTTGGATAACTCTCTCTCTCATTCTATCATAACATCACAAGAAACATAAAAGAAAAGAAAAGAAAAGAATAAGAAAGCCTTCTCTTCTTCTTCTTCTTCTTTCTCTAGTTCATCATCTCCTCCAATGGCAACACCTTCAACCTCCATCCAAATTAATGGATGCAAGAGACAAAGTGATCACAACATTCTCTACTTCACCTTGGGCACGTCGGCTAGCACACTTCGTGCCCGAGTTGCTTCGGACGAAGCGGGAGCCCGTAAAAGGATTTCTCGATGTGGTGCCCTTTCCGACGAGGAGATGAAGATCGGAGATGCCGCGAGGAGATCGGGATGGTGGCCAAAGACCGAAGGACACGGATCGCTCGATATAGCATTCTATCCCTTCTCTAAATGGCTAGGTGTAGGTTAATGGTTACGATCCGAGTTTTTAGGATGCGGTAGTGCCGGTTTAAAGTTAAGAAAATTTTTCGTTTCCGCATTTTGGCCTCGGATAGACGGCCAGGGCGCTACTGAAGTCCTACAGTTGCTTCACTTCGGAAATTTGGCGGGTAGTTTGCCGCACCCGTAGGGGTCTAGGGTGGGGTTTGGCTATTCATCACGACCGTGGAATTCGTCTTTCATTCTAGGCTAGAACGAAACATGGAATTCCTAGTATATCCAATATATTCATCTGCGATCTGGAATGCCTATTATTGCGTGAGTCGAATGGCTATATATATATATATATAAACTATAGGGTTACTAGGCACTCTAATAAGGTTCTACAGGGCATCAACCATGCCCGATTAAAATTTTAGCCGTGCCGAATAACCCTAAACAAGATCTTTGCTAGATAATTAGGGTAACACATGCAAGTAAATAACATTTATCACGAAGTGAATACGAAATACAACCTTTGTATATCGGTCCTTCACTTCTAAAGCTCCTTGTTGTAGTCCCTTTGCTACGATCATGGTTCTCCCGGGCTCTTGCATGGCTTCACGAGGCGAAAGAAGCGTCCTTGCTTGAAGTCTTCGAGGCCGAAGATGATCTACGTCGAGGGAATACCAACTCAAGCTACTACTTCACTAACTAGAGAATTAGTGAAGCAAACACCCTAAACTAAAGTTCTAGTCTAGTAGAGGATGGAGAAATAGGAAGTGGGTTCGCTTTAGAATTTATTTTCTCACAATGTTTCTCACTTTGGATCAAACCCTAGGAAGCTTTTTAGCTCAAGGAAGAAGATGAAGAAATAAGAGAGAAAGATAATGATCAAGTGAGCGAGCTAACCAAGGGTGAGTGAGTATCATATACTAACTCATGTAGAGACATAACCATGGCTAATCCTAATGGTTGGGTTAACAAAAATCTAAAGTAAAGACAAAATTTGTGGACTTTGTCAAAGCAATGCAAGATTCTACAAGCTTCATGCTCTTTCCAAATTTCCACTAATTTTGTAATTACCTTAAATAATTATAACCCACCATAATAAATAGAATGGTTTATGTCTTACACACCCATGAATGATGTATCAAAAACAATGATATAAAAAGAAAACACATTTTAATATATATCACATATATATTAAAGTTGTGCACATGTGAGAAAAAAAAACCTTAAGTGAACAAATGTTAGTTAATGTAAATTAGTATATCATATATACAATTATACACTAAATTATTAAATCAAAACATGACTTAATAATCAGGTTATATCTCATATAACCGACTAACATCCATTGTATCGACTTATCGAATCAACACTTGATTCGATAACCCGGCTATATCACATATAACCGACCGATACAAAATGTCGCGAGAATAGAATACGGTATCACATGTTAGTGTATATGCCCTAGAGGCCATTACTGTATCATACTAGTTTGTATATTACTTGATGGAAGTTTGGGATATTCACCTTGTATAGACAATCTTGCTCAATATAGTAGTATGCTACTTGGTTTATTTCTGCTTTAATGTGTGCATGTGTTTCTTTTAGCATATCGCCTTTACACATTAGTGGAGCCCTTAGGATCTTTGCTTGATTACCAGCGTTGTGATGGCAGTCACACTCGTAGGGGCTGGGTAATCCATAAGCACATCGTTATGCAGGTCCCTAGTCATAGGACTATCGAGACATGGCATCGATACTCCGGAGTAGACTAGCGTATACGCTTCTCATCTCATCTTGGGAGACGGTCTGTCCCACAGCCGTCAGTACGCCGTACTTGAGATAGTATGCGGGTGCTCATTAGGTTACGAGTACACTAGACATGACTCGTCAGAACTGTTGGTTGGTACTATACCTATCGTCAGTTATCAGTTCCCAGGTGACATGAGTATAGCTTAGTCCATTAACTTGACACTGTCACTTCGCCTCGAGTGTGTTCCCACTGTACTTTGATTACTACCCTACCACGGCTCAAAGGAGTCGTGCAAACAGGTAGTTTTTGGGTGCAGTCCTGAATCACTTGGAGGCAGTGACGGTTAGACTGGATTCGTCTCTCCCGATATTGGGGGTTGATATCGCGCAGTGTCTAGGAGAACCATTACACAAAGTCCCTGGCCAGGGCAAGCGAGATAGACTGGTGGGTTTCCAGTGTTATCTCAGGTGTTCTAGGATACACTCCGACACGACTTGTACCGCTAGTAGGGGACTGACATTTACCGCCCCCCTAGGCCCGCCATGCAATGTTCTCAGACGAACAGACCGGACTGTACGGAGATTATCACATTCAGGCTCAGTAGGAGTTCAGATGGGTTTCACCTCGTCCGTCTTCTTATCGGCATTTACCTGGGGACCGTTACGCACAGCTAGTGCCGCTTGCGGTCTGTGGTTAAACCCACTTCCAGCGTAGTGTCGAGTCTTTAGAGTCCCACACAGAGGGTTATTCGCCTTTGGGCAAAACAGAGTAGAGGTCGCATGGTTTTGCGACAGGGTTCGTTCACATCCGCGCACTTGTGCACGTTTGGCATCCGGACAGACATTACTAGCGGGCTCTGGTTTGAGCCAGATCCTAGTATATGCTTTGGGGTTAGTTTTATCTCATTGTATTCATGTTCCTCGGAACACGAATGCGGGTGTGTATGCACAGTTGATTTAGGCGGAGGAAGAGGTTTTTCATTAGGGTTTTGGAACGGGTGCCTATGCACAGTTGACAGTCGTCTTTTTCCAAACCCTAATGAATTTGTGATATATCAATTAATAATGTTATTTAAATGAAATTGTGTCATGGTTGGGTTTGTTGACTTGTTGACCAAGGTTGACTAGTTGACCATGGTTGAAACTTTGAACATCATCATTTCTTTTCTAGATGCTCTTTGATCTTTGCAAAATCATTTAATGTGAAATGATAATGGTCTTATCAAACCAACCATCACCTTTTTCATTTTGGATTAATATTATTAATTTGATAATTCACATATACTGTTATGGTTGTAAAACTATTCTCATTCTATCATAACCATTCTCTCTCCTCTCTTCATCTTCCTCCTCCTCTAGTTCAAGGAGAATCATTCTCATGAGTTGAGAAACCTCTCCTTGGATATAAAACACCCTAAGTCACTCTCTACTCTTCCTAAGGTTGAAGGTCTAGCAAGCTGGAGACTTTAGTTTTCTCAAAGTTCGAGAAAGGAGCTCAAGGATGAAACCCTCAGGTGGATCCATCTTCGACAAGAGAAGGCAACGAGGAAAGTACCATCCGACCACCATCAAGAGTCAAAGAGAAGGAGTTCAAGTTGAGGTATAACCCCTAACCGAGTAGATAACTCTCTTGTTAGTTGCTAGTGTGTAGTTTAGCCAAGATCCGTTTTCGTAGTCCATGTTACCTAAACCCTAAAAATCGTTTTTCACCATTTCCGCAAGCCCGAAAGAACCGGGAGAGGTAACGTGGACTTACAGTGGTATCAGAGCCTAACTAAACACACCCTAGCATGTTAGCAAAGTATCTAGAATTTCGGCCGGACAAAAAAACCGCGAAACACCCCGGAAAATCCTAGTTTCTGCCGATTTTTATTTCTGCTCCAAAAATAATAAATCTTGTCTTAAAAGTCGGCTTATTCTTTTTAATGAACAGGCAAGAAAAACGATCCAGCGAACCGACCAACTCACCGTGGTTCCGCGGCAGAAGCTTGCTTCTGCCGCGGATCCGCGGCCGAGTTGACTCGGCCGTGGATCGTTTCTCCTGCAGTTTGTTTCTGGGGGTATTTTGTGATTTTTGAGATGGTTTGTTTCTGCCCAGAATTTCCACAGAACAAATTTGTTTTTGGGGTGGTTACAAATCCTTATTTTGGTCGATTTTCTGTAGACTTTGGCTAATGGGTTATATCTGTAATGTTATATATGTATTGAACGTCTGCTAATCGCTATACGTCGATTAGTGGGGGTTATACATATCTGTGATCTATAATGTTGATGGATTGTGTATATGAATTCGTTGGATTGTCACGGATGAATAGCCGGGGGAATTGTGAGATGAGAGTTTTGTTTATCTTTCAATTCTTGTAATATGTAAATTGATGTAATATTATTTGTATGGCCGCACAACCGGGTCGGGGTTGTAGCCGTCATTGTATAATTTCTTTTTACTGTTTTTGCTCCTAGGATAGACCCAAGGTGTGGTGCACAAACTACCGGGTACCTCGAAGTGCCGAGTGGCCTACTCAGGTCGTTGAGGGAGGTTGCTTCACTTCGGATACTTGGCGGGTAGTTTGCCACACCCATAGGGGTCTAGGGTGGGGTATTGGCTAATCATCGCGACCGTGTAATCTGCTCTTCGTTACAGGCTCGTACGAATTGCGGATTCCTAGTATATCCATTGTATTCTTCTATGATCTGGAATGGCTATCATTGCATGTGACGAATGTTTATATATATCTATATGATATCTATTTAGGCGTTGCTTATGTTTTGCATCCGCGCTAGTCCAGCCCCCGCTCTGTCGTTAGTTAAGTAACCTAACGGGTGATGACGGGACCCCGTGGCGAATGCGGATGGCATAAACGTATGTCATATTTTCGTTCTTTTCTGCAATGGCAGGATTAATTGATGGGACGCATTAAAATTAATGCAAGAAAAATAAACCAATGTAAAAGTCGTTGGAACACTTTCAAAAAGCACTCGGTTTCTTTTCGAAATAACTTTTAAACGCGGAGCTTAAACCACTCCTTTTAAAAGCTATCTCGTTCCATCGATTATATCAAGTTCACTACGTTCACGGTTTCTCCAAAACCATTCGTAGCCCTCCGTCGTTTCACATGGATGGTCAATAGTATTCAAGCTATGTTTGTTTGCCAAAGTCAAGGCATAGTGATTGGTAGCTATTAGGTATTCATGTGTAGCATAGATAGATGTGTTGGTTTGGGACAGTCGTACTTCCTTGTTGGCCAAAGTTAAGGGTAGGTAAGGGTGGGTTCAAATTAACCTGGAGAATGACGGGTAGAACTTGACATGTGACTTATGATTTGTTGGCCAAAGTCAAGGTCATAAGAGCATGGGGCAAAAATCCACATTGGGGGTTTCAAAAGAACTGAAACTTGCTAGCGCTGCATACCATTTGGAGTGTGATGATTCTGGTAGGATTCCTTCAGTTTTGTCACGCAATGATATTTGGATCCCGATCCTACTGTGAGTATATTCTACTCCTCGGGAAAATTCTCGCTTAACGATCAATGCTATAAACCTAGTAGGTGTCTAGAAAGGTGTTAGCGAGGCTGCCCCCCAGGGAAAAGAGGTTATTTAATTAAAGAACTTCGCGAAAGCGTTGGAAAATCTCCCTCGAAGTATCGACACTAGCCTGGCTAAACGGTTAAGCAAGTATTGTACGGTGAGATTGATCCTGACTAATTCTTGCTTTTTGGTTTGAGGAGGGATTCGAGAGACAGTGGGAGCCATCCTGTTTAGACAAATTAAAAACCACTCTAAACTTGCAAGAGCATCATGCTAAAGTATTTCTTCTCTCTCTCCTAATTGCAGCAACCAAACAACAAGACTGGACTTAAGTTACTACTAGATAAAAATATACTGACAGGGCCAAACTACAATGATTGGCTCAGGAATGTCAAAATGGCAATCACTTACGACAAGTTGGGGTATCTCCTTACCACTAAAGCTCCCCCTGCCCCAGGTCCCACCTCCAGCGTCGCGGATAAAGAAATCCGTAAGACTTGGGAGATTGATTGCGCGAAGACCAAGTGCCTCGTGCTTGCCTCTATGGACAATAAACACCAGAGGAGGCACGAGAATATGGACCTTGAATCCATATTTCATCATACAAAAGAACTGTATGGGGAGCAATCCCGTATCGCAAGATACGAAGTCTCGAAAAAGCTGTTTTCGGCGAGATTGGCCATCGGATCACCGGTAGCGGAACACGTGCTTAAGATGATTGGCTTCATTGAAGAGCTCGCGGACCTTGGGACCACGTTAGAGAATGAGCTCTATACGGACTTGATTCTTCAGTCCCTTCCTTCCACTTACGCCCAGTTCATCCTGAACTTCAACTTACAGGAAAAGGAAGTTGAACTTTCAGAACACCTCAATATGCTGAGGAGTGCAGAGGGCACCCTACAGAAAGGTAGGGTAACATCCACTTTGTTTGTAGGAGGATCTTCATCATCTAGGTCCAAGGCGAAAGCCAAGGAAAAGAAGAAGAAAACCCCCGCCAAACCAAGGGGCGGTGTTTGTAAAGTGGATACGAAGGGAAATGCAAAAGCAACAAAGGAAGCGGGAAAGCTTGTGGGAAAGGAAGAATGCTTTTACTGTCATAAGAGTGGACACTGGAAGAAAGAATGCAGGGCATGGAAGGCCAGAACACAGGATCTGAAGAATGTTGCGGCTTCAGCTTCAGGTGTGTATGTTATTGAAAACTGTCTATCAATAAACTCTACTTCCTGGGTATTGGATACCGGATCAGGATCTCATATCTGTAATTCTTTGCAGGCATTGAGAAACCGTAGGGTTTTGAAGGCACGTGATATGACCCTCAGAGTTGCAAACGGAGCTGGCATGGATGCTGAGTCCATGGGGGACTATCACTTGGGGTTGTCAGATGGACACGTTTTCGTTTTGCATAATTGTTATTTTGTACCCAATGCAACTTGTAATATCATTTCTGTATCTTTAGTTTCTAAAGAAGGTTATGAATTTGCGTTTGTAAGTAATGTTGTAAACATTCGCCTTAATCAAGTTCTGATTGGGTCAGGTATATTAAACAATGGAATATACGTATTAAACCAACCACATATTTTTAATGTCCAGAATACACACAAAAGAAAGTCTCCGGAAACAAATCAGGCTTTCTTATGGCATTGTAGAATGGGTCACATCAATTAGAGAAGGTTGACGAAGTTACATACAGAAGGATATTTGGATCCGTTCGAATATCAATCATATGCAACTTGTCAATCCTGTCTCAAAGGAAAGATGACAAAGTCTCCGTTCACTGGACACGGAGTGAGAGCGAGCGAGCTCTTGGGACTCGTACACAGCGACGTGTGCGGTCCAATGTCTACACATGCGCGAAGCGGTTATTCTTACTTCATTACTTTTACGGATGACTTTTCAAGGTACGGTTATGTCTTCTTAATTAAACATAAATCCGAAGCCTTTGGAATATTCCAGGAATATAAGAATGAAGTGGAAAAACAAACAGGCAAAAGTAACAAGACACTAAGATCTGATCGAGGTGGTGAATACTTAAGTGTCGAGTTCCTGGATTACTTAAAAGAGAATGGAATTCTCTCTCAGCTTACTCCTCCATACACTCCGCAACATAACGGTGTATCGGAGAGACGGAACCGGACCCTATTGGATATGGTACGTTCCATGATGAGTAACGCTGAGTTACCGCGATCATTCTGGAGATATGCACTAGAATCAGCTGCATACCTTTTGAACCAAGTTCCAACTAAGACTGTGCCTACTACACCATATCAGATGTTGTGTGGGAAGAAACCCTATCTTAAGCACATTAAGACATGGGGATGTCCAGCTTTTGTCAAAAAGAAGCATGCGGACAAACTCGAGGCACGCTCAGTACAGTGCAAGTTTGTGGGATATCCAAAGAACTCCAAGGGATATTTCTTCTATTGCGAAGAGGAACAAAAGGTTTTTGTTTCTCGTCATGCCCACTTCTTGGAAACAGTTTTTGGAAAATCGGATAAGTGGGAGCGCAATAGAATTGGAAGAAATTCCAGAACCACGAGCTATTACTGAAAGCTTTGTAGAACCAGAGGGTTCGAAAGATCAGGACATTCCTACGCCGCTCCGCAGGAGTAGTAGGCAGTCTCATTCGCCCGAGAGATACGGTTTTCTCATAGACGGGGATAGAGAGGATTGCATCATTGATAGTGATGAGCCAACTAGCTTCCAGCAGGCCATTCAGAGCGTTGACTCGGTAAAATGGCTGGATGCAATGCGGACCGAAATGGAGTCCATGTACACCAACAAAGTATGGATGTTGGACGTTGCTCCAGATGGGGTAAAACCCGTAGGATGCAAGTGGATCTTCAAAAGGAAGATTGGTGTAGATGGACAGGTTGAGACCTATAAAGCTAGACTTGTTGCAAAGGGTTTCCGTCAAAGACCTGGCTTGGACTATGACGAAACCTTTTCTCCAGTGGCTATGCTGAAATCCATTCGGATCCTTCTTGCCACTGCTGCCTTCCACGATTATGAGATTTGGCAGATGGACGTAAATACCGCTTTTCTGAATGGAAATTTAGAGGAGTGTGTCTATATGGACCAGCCAGAGGGTTTCATTCAGAGTGGGAGAAGCGGAAAGGTGTGCAAGTTGCTTAAGTCCATCTATGGACTGAAGCAGGCATCGCGGAGTTGGAACATCTGTTTTGATGAGACGGTCAAAGATTTTGGCTTCATCAAAAATCCAGATGAACCATGCATCTATAGTAGATTTGTAGAACGAACTGTCGTATTCCTCGTTTTATACGTGGATGACATTCTCTTGATAGGAAATGACATTCCTATGCTACAATCTGTCAAAGGGTTCTTGTCACACAGGTTCTCCATGAAAGACCTGGGTGATGCCTCTTACATTCTGGGGATCCGGATCTATCGTGACAGATCCAAGAGGATATTAGGACTTTCGCAGTCAAAGTACATCAACACCATACTGAAAAGATTCAGTATGGAAGATTCCAAGCGCGGTAATCTACCGGCTTGTCACGGGATCACCCTCTCCAAAGAGATGTCTCCCAAGACTGATTTGGAAAGGGATCGCATGTCTATTATACCCTACGCTTCTGCGGTAGGCTCTATAATGTATGCGATGTTGTGTACCAGACCAGATGTAGCTTATGCACTGAGTGTGGTAAGCAGGTATCAGTCAAACCCTGGGGAGAAACACTGGATAGCGGTAAAGAACATTCTCAAGTAGAAGGACTAAAGAGATGTTCTTGGTGTATGGCGGAAAAGACCTCCAGATCAAGGCCTTTGCTGACTCCAGCTTCTAGAGTGACAAGGATGATTCCAAGTCCATGTCGGGTTATGTCTTTACCCTCAATGGAGGGGCGGTGTGTTGGAAGAGTTTCAAACAGGAAACCGTTGCTGACTCGACGATGGAAGCGGAATATATTGCTGCATCTGATGCCGCAAAAGAAGCCATCTGGATGAAGAAGTTCTTGATAGAACTTCAGGTGGTTCCGTCCATTGTTGATCCAATACCTCTGTATCGTGACAACAACAGGGCTATAGCTTTAGCGAAGGAACCCAGGTCCCATCAGAATTCCAGGCACATCTTGAGGCGGTATCACCTGATCAGGGAGATCGTGGTTCGTCAGGAGATCGAGGTTCAGAGAGTTGCTAAGGAAGATAACACTGCTGATCCATTCACAAAGGCCTTACCCAAGACTCAGTTCGAGCGGCTAATCGAGATGATAGGTCTTCGAAACGCCAGTACATGGCCTTAGTGCAAGTGGGAGATTGTTAGTGTATATGCCCAAGAGGCCATTACTGTATCATACTAGTTTGTATATTACTTGATGGAAGCTTAAGATATTCACCTTGTATAGACAATCTTGCTCAATATAGTAGTATGCTACTTGGTTTGTTTCTGCTTTAATGTGTGCATGTGTTTCTTTTAGCATATCGCCTTTACACATTAGTGGAGCCCTTAGGATCTTTGCTTGATTACCAGCGTTGTGATGGCAGTCACACTCGTGGGGGCTGGGTAATCCACAAGAACATCCTTATGCAGGTCCCTAGTCGTAGGACTATCGAGACAGGGTATCGATACTCCGGAGTAGACTAGCGTATACGCTTCTCAACCCAGCTTGGGAGACGGTCTGTCCCATAGCCGTCAGTACGCCGTACTTGAGATAGTATGAGGGTGCTCATTAGGTTACGAGTACACTGGATAGGACTCGTCGGGAACTATTGGTTGGTACTATACCTATCGTCAGTTATCAGTTCCCAGGTGACATGAGTACAGCTTAGTCCGTTGACTTGACACTGTCACTTCGCCTCGAGTGTGTTCCCACTGTACTTTGATTACTACCCTACCACGGCTCGAAGGAGTTGTGCAAACAGGTAGTTTTTGGGTGCAGTCCCGAAGCACTTGGAGGCAGTGACGGTTAGACAGGATTCGTCTCTCCCGGTATTGGGGGTTGATATCGCGCTGTGTCTAGGAGAGCCATTACACAAAGTCCCTGGCCAGGGAAAGCGAGATAGACTGGTGGGTTTCCAGTGTTATCTCAGGTGTTCTAGGCTACACTCCGACATTACTTGTACCGCTAGTAGGGGACTGACGTTTACCGCCCCCTAGGCCCGCCATGCAATGTTCTCAGACGAACAGACCGGACTGTACAGAGATTGTCACATTCAGGCTCAGTAGAAGTTCAGATGGGTTTCACCTCGTCCGTCTTCTTATTGGCATCTACCTGGGGACCGTTACGTATAGCTAGTGCCGCTTGCGGTCTGTGGTTAAACCCACTTCCAGCGTAGTGTCGAGTCTTTAGAATCCCACACAGAGGGTTATTCGCCTTTAGGCAAAACAGAGTAGAGGTCGCATGGTTTTACGACAGGGTTCGTTCACATCCGCACACTTGTGCACGTTTGGCGTCCGGACAGACATTACTAGCGGGCTCTGGTTTGAGCCAGATCCTAGTATATGCTTTGGGGTTAGTTTTATCTCATTGTATTCATGTTTCTCGGAACACGAATGCGGGTGTGTATGCACAGTTGATTGAGGCGGAGGAAGAGGTTTTTCATTAGGGTTTTGGAACGGGTGCGTATGCACAGTTGACAGTCGTCTTTTTCCAAACCCTAATGAATTTGTGATATATCAATTAATAATGTTATTTAAATGAAATTATTTCATGGTTGGGTTTGTTGACTTGTTGACCAAGGTTGACTAGTTGACCATGGTAGAAACTTTGACCATCATCTTTTCTTTTCTAGATGCTCTTTGATCTTTGCAAAATTATTTAATGTGAAATGATAATGGTCTTATCAAACCAACCATCAACTTTTTCATTTTGGATTAATATTATTAATTTGATAATTCACATATATTGTTATGGTTGTAAAACTATTCTCATTCTATCATAACCATTCTCTCTCCTCTCTTCATCTTCCTCCTCCTCTAGTTCAAGGAGAATCATTCTCATGAGTTGAGAAACCTCTCCTTCGAGATAAAACACCCTAAGCCACTCTCTACCCTTCCTAAGATGAAGGTCTAGCAAGCCGGAGACTTTAGTTTTCTCAAAGTTCGAGAAAGGAGCTTAAGGAAGAAACCCTCAGGTGGATCCATCTTCGACAAGAGAAGGCAACGAGGAAAGCACCATCCGACCACCATCAAGAGTCAAAGAGAAGGAGTTCAAGTTATGGTATAACCCCTAACCGAGTAGATAACTCTCTTGTTAGTTGCTAGTGTGTAGTTTAGCCAAGATCCGTTTTCGTAGTCCATGTTACCTAAACCCTAAAAATCATTTTTCACCATTTCCGCAAGCCCGAAAGAACCGGGAGAGGTAACGTGGACTTACATCACTTACACGCATTATTCTCGGTCCCGCACATATCACATATGCACTCCTATTTCGTTTTGCCTGAGCCAGTAAAACCACTATGTAGGACTCTAAAGACTCGTCAATACGCCGACAGTATGTGATGATCACATCAAGCACCCACAAGCCGTCAGCAGTACTGGATAGACGTAACGGCTACCCGGGTATTGAACGATCAGAAGATTAGCAAGCAAGCCCGCTCCAACTCCTATAAAAGCCTAACTGTAACACTTCCCGTACAGTCCGGTCTCCTCGTCTGATATGCCGCATATCAAGTCTAGGGGTGGTAAACGTCAGACCCCAATAACCGATAAGTCGTGCCGATGTAAGGCTCATAACGGGTCGAGAAACTACTGGTAACACTTACCAGTAAATCTGTAAATCAGCCCTGGCCAGGGACCGTAAGTACACGGCGGCGCCCCGGCCGTCAATCCGACGCCGGAATGCGGAAGCGGTGATTTACTTTAACTTTTCAAACCGGCACCACCGCGCACTATAAACCCGGATCGTGCCATTAAACTAGTCCTAGCTAACTACAAGATGGGGTAGAGAGATATACCAAGCGATCCGTGTCCTTCGGTCTTCTCGTCGTCGTCCCGATCTCCCCGCGAAATCTCCGGTCACCACCAAGTCGCTGAAAGGGCACCACGTCGCCTGCTTCTTTTACGGGCTCCCACCTCTGGTCCGAGGCAACTTGGGCACGATGTTGGCGAGTCGACGTGCCCAAGATTTGCTGTAGAATGTAGTGTGGAACTTGTGTCTCATTTGGGGTTTATGGAAGTTGCTATTTGGTGGAGGTAATGAAGTAGTGGAAGTTTGTGATGAACTTGGGATTTTTTAACAAGCATCAAGAGAACTCAAAATCCCCAAACAAAATTGCAGCCCCCCGCTTTTCTTTTGGACGGCCATGCATGAGGGAATGGTGAGAGAGAGAATAATCAAGGGGGGGAAAATATCATCCAAAGGAGAGAGAAAAAGGATATGATGATCTAGAATCATTTCAACAAAAACCTCACTCCAAAAAGCCCATCATCACTACACAAGTCAAGCAATCATGAATCATGGAAGGTCAAGGGATGGGGCTCCATCATGAAACCATCATGATACAAAAGTATGCATAGACAACCCTCCAAATAGCTAATTTGCACAAATGCAAATAAGCCCTCCTCCACCAATCTTCGACCAATGAAAGATACAAAGAAATATGGCCGAAACGGAAAGCAAACTGGCAACTCCAAAAAACTGGTCCTGTAATAAATTACAGGAAAACCCCAATACTATGTATACACACCCGCATCTGTATTCCGACCGAATATAAATGCAATGAGACAAAATCTAGACTGTACTATACTAGGATCCGGCTTAAACCAAAGCCGGCTAGTATTATCCGTCCGATCCTGATCCATGCAATACCGCACGTATCTGATCGAACCCTGCCATATCTCCATACGGCCTCTACAGCGTTTCGCCCGAAAACTTGAGCAATTGAATGTGGGGGACTCTAAAGACTCGTCAATACTATGGCTGTGGATTTAACCACTAGCACGTCAGAGGTACTAGCCATACGTGACGGGCTACCAGCTATTGACCAAAAGGGACGTCGATGAGCGAACTCATCCTGACACCCTACTGAGCCTGTCAGTGACAATATCCGTACAGTCCGGTCCATTCGTCTATGAGCATCGCATGGCGGGCCTAGGGGGTTGGTAAAAGTCAGACCCCCAAAAGTGGTACAAGTCGTGTCGGAGTGTAGCCCAGAACACCCTGAGATACTACTGGAATACCTACCAGTAAATCTCCAACCTTGGCCAAGGACTTCGTGTAATGGCTCTCCTAGACACCGCGTGACCTCACCCCCAATACCGGGAGAGACGAACCCCTGAAGATCCGCTCACTGCCTCCTTGTGGCTCGGGACTGTACCCAACTAAAACCTGTTTGCACGTCTCCTCTGAGCGTGGTAGGGTAGTAATCAATGTACAGCGGGGACTCACACGAGACAAATGACGATCCTCAGGTCGATGAACTAACCTGTACACATGTCACCAGGGAACTCCTATCTGACGTCAGGTATAAGACCAACTAGCATGTTCCCGGCGAGTCCTGTCCGGTGTACTCATAACCCAATGAGCACCTGTATACATCTTAGGTGATCCAACTGACACCAGTGGCTTGTGAGACCGGCCACCGCCCCTCGTCGGGGTCTCAACTGTATACACTAGTCTACTCTGGAGTATCGATGCCCTGTCTCGAAACTCCCACGACTAGGGACCTTTTAAGGATGTGCTTATAGACTACCAGCTCCAACGTATATGATCGTCCTTATACTGCTGGCAGTCAAGCAAGAATCCTAGGGGCTCTATCAACGTGCAATAGTGACCTGTAAGGTCACCTAAAGAAGTACACGATGATAAAGGTAAACCAGATAGCATACTATCATCTTGAGTAAGACTGTCCTACCGGAATAGGTCCTCCCTCATTCATTGCAATCACGTGCCTGTGATCCAATAATTGACTCTGAGGGCACTATCTCCAGCAATCTCCCACTTGCACTCAAGGCTAATTATTGCGATGTCGCATACTCACAGCCCGTGTGATACCGAACACCCAACTCCTCTACTAGTCAGTCTCACAAATCCCGTTTGCGAAACTATTGCGTTCGAGGAATAGCCTCAGTGAGTGGATCCGCCTTGATGTTTCTTTCTATGTCTCTCTATATCTCAAGTTCGTGGAGAAAGCCATCTCCCGAAATGAGCAATACCTGTCTTAGAATGTGTCTGGATGTCTGATAGGACCTAGCTCATAAATGAACTCCAAATCCAAACTTCTTAGACTGTATCGTCAACTGAACTTAATCAGTTTCCTGCGCCATGCCTCCCTCAGTATTGCCTTGGACCACCTGTCTAAAATACTGCCCCTCGTCAGAAGGAAAAACTATAACTCTGACAACCTCCTTGTCGTTCAGGTCACCTTGGAAGCCTGGAATGATAACTGTCTCCCGAATAAGGCTGTCGTTATCATATCCCTAGAACATCCACTTATGTTCTAAAACTGCTTCCGACTATTTCTCCAGGATTGGATCAATGTCAACTTATTGCATCTAGTGCAAGAACAACATCTGGTGTGGTACTTGACATATCATGATTGACTCAATTGCCTGAGCAAGTGATCTGCGAATCATGCACATCCCTCTCCCCTTTAGTCTGTAAGACACCTTTAGAGAGGGTGACTCCATCACGTGCAGGTATACCACCATGCCTGGAGTCATCCATTCTAAATACTCTTAGAATGCTGTCTAAGGACCCTGATTGGGAAACCACCCAAATCTAGATCTAAAACCATAGATCTAGTAACCAGTATGTCTGATATAATGTCCAAGTCCCATGTGGAGAAAACACTGTGTGACGACCAAAGTATAACCGATCGTAGTATAAGAATATCACTTCTTATTCTGTGTATGTCATCCAAATACCATGACAACACACCCTACTACCTTCTCAACAGATCCATCCCCTATTCTGATGAAGTCAAACCTATGACTGTCACATCAGAAATGGATGATCTATCTCCGCTATATCTGCTTTAGTCTATAAATAGACATAAGCCACCTATCCACCAATGCTTCCGCTGCTCCCACTGACTAAGACAACCCTCTGGCAGAGTCATATAGACATACACTTCCAAAGATAGTTTAGAACGATGCTATACTCATCCTCCTGCCGGGTCTCACGGTCTGGAACAACAGCAATGGAAAGTCTGGGTAAACAAGAACCTCCCTGTCACCATCCTTGAGGCTACCGGAGTACCTCTCGGGTGCCTGAGGTTACCCACCGTATCTGTGGAGTGGCCAATGGAATGTCAATCCAGATTGGGTCTTTAGGTTCCTATCAAATCTTCAGTAATCGTTTGCGGTTCTGGAATCACTTCCAGTTCTACCATACTCCCACTACTGTTTTCTGAAAAAATCCATTTTTATTAAAACAGTGGCGAGTCTAGAACAATATCACTATTGATCTTCCAGATGGTAGAAAATCAACCCTCGTCATAGCCTGGGTCAAGCCACAAACAGCCATTACAGAAACGTGCCTTGAGTTATCCAGTGTCTGGTTTTAATCATAAGCCGGAAAACTCCCCGTACCTTAACAATTTTAAGATATGAACTGTTCTATATCCAATATAGAAATAGAGGCACTGATTTAATTGAACCAGATTCAAATCATGCATCTTTCTCCAGTGCATGTCAACTAAATGGAAGGAGGCCGATCAGCGTAACTCAACTTAGAAATGCTTCCAATTATGAGTAACCTGAAAGAGAAGCAAGTTCTCTTAATCACTACTATCAACTGAATACCATACTTCAAGTATCTACATCTTCGATCAAAATCCCGATACTTGCAATATCTGGTTCTCTACTTTATTCAAATACCTATAACTTCTCAAAATTCGGACCCTGTGTTTCCATGAAACACCTGTCTAAAAACTAGAGAAGTCATAAGTAAACCGAATATAGTACGAGGACTAACCCCTCTGTCCTGATGGACCCTGGACAACATACAATACTCTGTATAAGTCCCTTGAGTCTGATAACTCATTCCCTGTGTGTCATAGGTTGAAAACTGTACTTATGGTTAAGAAGAATTACACCGCTGTTTAATGCTCCTTACCTAACCATCCACGGATATAGGTAAATGTCACAGACATAATTTCAAAAAGATATATCTCACTCTATAAAAATAGATGTACAGATATATCAATTTGAAATTGGTGCATAACAGCGGATATTCAAAACCAAATATTTGTCGTCCGGCAAACAACCCAGGTGACTTCCTCAAATATCACCGATTACAACGATCCCGATATAATGAGGATGATCACCCAATTCCCAATAACTTACTCCCACTCATCATCTGTAAAACCATACAGATGTGAGAATCATACCTGGTAAATACATACCCTGGAGCAAGTGTCTAATTGGGAAATCAGTTTTCCTTTAACAGTACAAAGTGAAACTGAAACATTGAAATGTTTCGTAGGGGTATCCTGGTATTCCTAGTAATGCCTATTCCATTATCCAGATTCACAACTGTAACCGTGTAATTCTTTGCCATCTTTCCAAATCCCTTTCTATGTCTCTAGTCATTACCTTCTGTACACCCCTTTAGGCCAAATGGTTTTCTTCCTTCCCTACCGTTCGGCACCAGCCTATGGTTTGGAAGAAGACTATACAATAAGCATAATGGGTGTACTGTCATAATCCTAGGAGCACTCGCAATGCGAGAGAAGGTGAAGATAAAAGACAACCGAATAAACCTTATTCCTATTTCTCCTGAACCAGAATCCATCCCCGAACTAGAACAAGTTCCTTTCGAGTTCGTATATAACCATACGATGGAGTATCCAATAAACTGTGGATCTTCGTAGTGATACGGAGTGTTCTGGAGAAATACTAAAGGTGATTTAGGATTGGCGAATAAATAATTGGTTTGGTCGTGAATAGCGGTCGCAATTTACTTTGCCCTCTTACTAATCCCTTGTTATGTCTTTACTTAATACCTTCTGTACACCATCGTTAGGCTAATTGGTTTTCTTCATTCCCTACCGGTCGGCACCTGCCTATAGTTTGGAAGAAGACTATCCAATTTGCGTAATAGGTGTACTGTCTCCTAAACTAAGGTGCACTCGCAACCTGAGAGAAGGTAAAATGAAAAGACAACTGAATGGTCCTATCCGTTTTCTCCAGAACCGGAAACCATCCTCGAATAAATTCCTTCGAGTTCGTATATAACCATACGATGGTTTTGTCCAATGGAAGTGGATGTTCGTAGTAATACGGGGTGTCCTGGAGAAAAGGGTAAAAGTAGGAGTGGCAATGAGGTATGCAACTCTGACAATCCAAAAAGCCAGTGTTTTAGAAGGTTCGGTCAACTTGGTCACTGAGTCATAGTCTTAGGGTCGGGTCAGTGGTCGCTGCCAAAGAGAGAGAGAAAAGAAACACTCAGCATGCACTCTAACCTATATCAGAATGGTTACCAATTTATCTAATCTGGAAACCTCCCACTGTACCGTCAAATTCTCCTCCAAACCTGAAAGAAGAATTAGTCGGGATCACCCGAGGAGTAAACCAACTCATCAGTGGGAATCGGGATCCAACTATCATCACATGATAACGTGACGGAATCCACTCATGTCATCACACTCCAGAAGGTATGCGCATATCTGGCAGGTTTCAGTTTCTTTAGAAACTCCCGATGTGATTTTTACCCCATCCTCTTATGATCTTGACTTTGGCCAACAAATCATAAGTCACATGTCAAGTTCTACCCGTCATTCTCCAGGTTGATTTGAACCCACCCGTACCTACCCTTGACTTTGGCCAACAAGGCAGTACGACTGTCCCAAACCAACGCATCTATCTATGCTGCATATGAATAACCAATAGCTACCAAACACTGTGCCTTGACTTTGGCCAATAAACACAGCTTGAATACTATTGACTATCCATATGAAACGACGGAGGGCTACGAATGGTTTCTGGCGAAAACCTTTAACGTAATGAACTTGATATTGTTGAAGGAACGGATAGCTTTTAAAAATATAGTGACGAAAACCTTTGGTAAAGAAGTCGCTCCCGGTGAAGGGATCTCGGCTCTTTCCCCGTAGAATGAGGTGCGGGATATTCCAACTAAATACCACGGTGCAAAGCAAAAGTAATTGGCTATAGTGAAGTTATTGCCCTGACGCAAACTTTTGTCCAAGGGGTCACTCCCGGTGAAGGGATCTCAGCCCTTGCCTCGTCGACTGAGGAGCAGGATATTCCAACTGAATACCACGATGCAAAACAAAAGAGAACGTCCTTGCAATAACAGCTTTTTTAAAAGTGTTCCAACAACATCAGATTAGGTTTGTTTTTAACTTGCATTGATCCGAATCAATGCAGTCCCATCAATTGATCACACCACAAAGAACGAAAATATACTGATGTACGTATATGCCATCCGCATTCGCCAATGGGTCCCGCCATTACCCGTTAGGTTAGCTAACTAACGACAGAGCGGGGACTGGACTAGCGCGGATGCAAAACATATACAACATCTACTAGTATATATATCAATATATAATGTTTCGCTCAAGGCGTAATAAAATGCAACATCACAGAAATGTACAGCATCACAGAACAATACAGATATCTGGGATCCCCGGGTTTCACAGAGCCGCTACTGAAACCCGACGTTCCCCTGGTCGTGTGGATAGCCTGTGCAATGAAATCCTAGACCCCTACGGGCGCGGCAAGTTACCCGCCAAAACCTGAAGCGAGGCAGTCCCCTTCAGCACCGTGAATGGACCACCCAGCACTTCACGGAATCCGGTAACTTGGGCACCCCTCCTGGGTCAACCTGTACCCCCTACGAGTGCGGCGAATAGCCCGCCAATTCTATAGTGAATCCCCCTCCGTCTCAATGCCATGAGATGTGGGCTTGTTGCCCTCTAGAACCCGGCTATCCGTGCACCCCTCCGCGGGGTAATCCTAGTACAGAAAGTAAAATATACATACAACGGGTACATCGACCGCAACCTGGTCGTGCCCCAAAATAATAATACAAACAGGCAGTGAAGGCAGTCCACATGTCGGACGCTCGCCCCGCAATATCAAATGTACATAATACAACAAAAACTGTACTAGCATTGCATCTAGGCTATCCCCCATGACCAATCCGCAACATCACAGCATAACACAGAACATCAACGTGAATGTCACGTTCGCAAATCCGTCTAACCGGGCTATAGCAGTTAGACAGGATTTACCGATCGAGTGACATTCACGGTCGCAGATATAATGTAAGTACTGTGAACTAATGTGTTTAAAATATCCGATCGATCAAAATTTTACCAAGTGGTCCCCAAGCATTACTGTAGCAGTTAAAGAAATTCTGGGCCCAAAAATAATATTCCAAAACCCCAATTTCACTGTTTAAAGATCACTGTGCAAAATTGGTGCACTGAAGGCACTATACTGCAGCGGAACCGCGGCCATAACGGGGGTTTGGCCGCGGTTCCGCGGTCATCCTACAGCATCAGTTCACAAAATTTTCATAGAAGTCTTATCTTTCCCTGCACATCATTCTGCAATGACCTGAAAAAATTTTGGAGCCAAAAAAAATTCGACAGAAAACTGATGTGCACGATATCAGGTTTTCGGAAAATCCGTTCGATCGAACTTGTAAACACATTAGACAAAGCTAGACTAGGTTAATGGCCTGGCTCTGATACCACTGTAAGTGCACGGCGGCGCCCCGGACGTCAATCCGACGCCGGAATGCGGAAGCGGTGATTTACTTTAACTTTTCAAACCGGCACCACCGCCCACTATAAACCCGGATCGTGCCATTAAACTAGTCCTAGCTAACTACAAGATGGGGTAGAGAGATATACCGAGCGATCCGTATCCTTCGGTCTTCTCGTCGTCGTCCCGATCTCACCGCGGAATCTCCGGTCACCACCAAGTCGCCGGAAGGGCACCACGTCGCCTGCTTCTTTTACGGGCTCCAACCTCTGGTCCGAGGCAACTCGGGCATGAAGTTGGCGAGTCGACGTGCCTAAGATTTGCTGTAGAATGTAGTGTGGAACTTGTGTCTCATTTGGGGTTTATGGAAGTTGCCCTTTGGTGGAGGTAATGAAGTAGTGGAAGTTTGTGATGAACTTTGGATTTTTTAACAAGCATCAAGAGAACTCAAAATCCCCAAACAAAATTTCAGCCCCCCCTTTTCTTTTTGCCGGCCATGCATGAGGGAATGGTGAGAGAGAGAATAATCAAGGGGGGGGGGAATTTATCATCCAAAGGAGAGAGAAAAAGGATATGATGATCAAGAATCATTTCAACAAAAACCTCACTCCAAAAAGCCCATCATCACTACACAAGTCAAGCAATCATGAATCATGGAAGGTCAAGGGATGGGGCTCCATCATGAAACCATCATGATACAAAAGTATGCATAGACAACCCTACAAATAGCTAATTTGCACAAATGCAAATAAGCCCTCCTCCACCAATCTTCAGCCAATGAAAGATACAAAGAAATATGGCCGAAACGGAAAGCAAACTGGCAACTCCAGAAAACTGGTCCCGTAATAAATTACAGGAAAACCCCGATACTGTGTATACACACCCGCATCTGTATTCTGACCGAATACAAATGCAATGAGACAAAGTCTACACTGTACTATACTAGGATCCGGCTTAAACCAAAGCCAGCTAGTATTATCCGTCCGATCCTGATCCGTGCAATACCGCATGTATCTGATCGAACCCTGCCATATCTCCATACGGCCTCTACAGCGTTTCGCCCGAAAACTTGAGCAATTGAATGTGGGGGACTCTAAAGACTCGTCAATACTATGGCTGTGGATTTAACCACTAGCACGTCAGAGATATTAGCCATACGTGACGGGCTACCAGCTATTGACCAAAAGGTACGTCGATAAGCGAACTCATCCTGACACCCTACTGAGCCTGTCAGTGACAATATCCATACTGTCCGGTCCGTTCGTCTATGAGCATCGCATGGCGGGCCTAGGGGGTTGGTAAAAGTCAGACCCCCAAAAGCGGTACAAGTCGTGTCGGAGTGTAGCCCAGAACACCCTGAGATACTACTGGAATACCTACCAGTAAATCTCCTGCCTTGGCCAAGGACTTCGTGTAATGGCTCTCCTAGACACAGCGCGACCTCACCCCCAATACCGGGAGAGACGTACCCCTGAAGATCCGCTCAGTGCCTCCATGTGGCTCGGGACTGTACCCAACTAAAACCTGTTTGCACGTCTCCTTTGAGCGTGGTAGGGTAGTAATCAAAGTACAGTGGGAACTCACACGAGACAAATGACGATCCTTAGGTCGATGAACTAACATGTACACATGTCACCAGGGAACTGCTATCTGACGTCGGGTATAAGACCAACTAGCATGTTCCCGACGAGTCCTGTCCGGTGTACTCATAACCCAATGGGCACCTGTATACATCTTAGGTGATCCAACTGAAACTAGTGGCTTGTGAGACCGGCCACCGCCCCTCGTCGGGGTCTCGACTGTATACACTAGTCTACTCTGGAGTATCGATGCCCTGTCTCGAAACTCCCACGATTAGGGACCTTTTAAGGATGTGCTTATAGACTACCAGCTCCCACGTATATGATCGCCCTCATACTGCTGGCAGTCAAACAAGAATCCTAGGGGCTCTATCAACGTGCAATAGTGACCTGTAAGGTCACCTAAAGCAGCACACGATGATAAAGGTAAACCAGATAGCATACTATCATCTTGAGTAAGACCGTCCTACCGGAATAGGTCCTCCCTCAATCATTGCAATCACGTGCCTGTGATCCAATAATTGACTCTGAGGACACTATCTCCAACAGGGACTTCCCTGTTATGGCCAATCGAGCACAGCGCAACATCAACCCCCAATACCGGGAGAGATAAAACCCCTCCTATCGCTCATTGCCTCCATGTGACTCGGGACCTTACCCAAAAACCACCGTTTTGCACACCCTCTTGGACATGGTAAGGTGGAAATCAAAGCACAGTGGGAATCACACAAGACTCTATGACGATCTCGGGTCTACAGACTAACCTGCATAAGTGTCACCAGAGAACTGCCATCTGACTGAGGTATAATACCATCTGGGAGTTCTCGGCGAGTCCGTCCAGTGTACCGAGTCTCTACTGAGCACCCGTATACCATCTCTGATGTCGAACACCAATGAATATGGGATCATCCATCGCCCATCTCATGGGTCGAGAAGCGTATACGCTAGTCTACTCTGGTATATCAATGCCCTATCTCGATACACCCACGACTAGGAACATTAAAGGATGTACTTATGGACTACCATGGCCCCACTAGTATGATCTGCATCATAGTCCTGGTAGTCAAGTACACATCCTAAGGGCTTTACCAACTTGTAACTATAAGATAGTATCAAGAGAAAAGTATACATGTTAAGATAAAGAGCAACCAGATAGCATACTATCATATCGAGTAAGAAAGTCCTCTCTATATATGTCCAAGCATCCAATATAATATACATCATCTGTACAATACTGGCCTCTAGGGCATACATACAACTAACAATCTCCCACTTGCACTAGGGCCAGCTGCTGTAGTATCGCATACCAAGCATCCCGAAGAGTCTCTCAAACTGTATCTGGGGAATGGCCTTCGTGAGCGGATCGGCAGTGTTGTTCTTCATGTCAACCCTCCTGACCTCGATCTCCCGACGATCTACTATCTCCCGGATCAGGTGATACCGCCTCAGAATATGCCTGGATCGCTGATGGGACCTGGGTTCCTTGGCCAAATCCACCGCTCCATTGTTATCACAATACAAAAGTATTGGATGCTCAATGGATGGAACCACTCTAAGTTCAGTAATGAACTTCTTGATCCAGACAGCCTCTTTGGCAGCATCGTTGGCAGCGATGTATTCAGCCTCCATCGTCGAGTCTGCCACGGTTTCCTGCTTGGAACACTTCCAGCTAACCGCCCCTTCGAAAAGGGTAAAGACAAATCCTGAGTGCGACTTAAAGTCGTCCTTATCATTCTGGAAGCTCGAATCGGTAAAGGACTCCAATTGGAGTTCTCCGTTACCATACACCAAGAGCATCTCTTTAGTCATTCGTAAGTACTTGAGAATGCTCTTCACAGCTGTCCAGTGACTCTCTCCAGGATCAGCTTGATACCTACTCACTACACTTAGTGAGTGTGCTACATCGGGTCTGGTACATAGCATCGCGTACATGATAGAGCCTACAGCCGAAGCATAGGGTATCCCTTGCATGCGAGCTCTCTCCAAATCAGTCTTGGGAGACATCTCTTTGGAGAGAGTGAGTCCATAGATCGTGGGTAAGTTCCCATGCTTGGATTCTTCCATACTAAACCTCTTTAGTATGGTGTCAATGTACCTGGATTGGGACAATCCCGATATCCTTTTAGATCTATCTCTATAGATCATAATTCCCAGTATGCAGGAGGCATCACCCAGATCTTTCATTGAGAATATTTGTGATAAGAAGAGCTTGACCGATTGCAGCATAGGAATGTCATTTCCTATCAAGAGTATGTCGTCCATGTACGATACGAGGAGGACAATCTTACTCTCTGCCACCTTCTTGTAGATACAAGGTTCATCTATGTTTTTGACGAAATCAAACTCTTTGATAACGATGTCAAAGCAGATGTTCCAACTCCGCGATGCTTGCTTTAATCCATAAATGGATTTAAGCAGCTTGCACACCTTCCCGCTGCTCCCACTAGCTACGAAGCCCTCTGGCTGAGTCATGTACACGCTTTCTTCAAAATCATTGTTTAGAAAGGCGGTCTTAACATCCATTTGCCAGATTTCGTAGTCATGATATGCAGCGATGGCAAGCATGATCCGGATAGATTTAAGCATAGCCACTGGAGAAAAGGTTTCGTCATAGTCCATACCTGGGCTATGACGAAAGCCCTTTGCAACAAGTCTAGCTTTGAAAGTCTCCACTTTCCCATCTACACCAAGTTTTTTCTTGAAGATCCACTTGCTCCCAATGGGTTTTACCTCTTCAGGAGCATCTTCCAAAGTCCATACTTTGTTGGTGTACATGGATTCCATCTCGGACCGCATTGCATCCAGCCATTTCACTGAGTCCCCACTCGTGATGGCCTGCTTGAAGCTAGTTGGGTCATCATCAACGATGATGCAATCCTCGCTCCCACCATCCATGAGAAAACCATAGTATCTCTCAGGTGGGTGAGGAACCATACTAGATCGGCGGAGTGGCTGGGGTTCATCGGGAACTACGGAATCCTCCGGTTCAACCAAATCTTCTGTCGTAGTCTGTATTGCTAGAACCTCTTCCAGTTCTACCTTCTTGCCACTAATCTCTTTTTCAAGAAATTCTTTTTCTAAAAAGGTGGCATGTCGAGAAACAAACACCTTTTGTTCCTCGGTGTGGTAGAAGATATACCCGCGCGAATGTTTGGGATATCCAATAAACTTACACAGAATGGACCTTGCCGCGAGTTTGTCCGGATTTTGCGTTTTTACGTATGCCGGACAACCCCATATCCTAACATAATTAATACATGGTCTCTTTCCTTTCCATATCTCATATGGAGTGGTTGGCACAGATTTGGTGGGAACCATATTCAATAGGTCTGCAGCTGTTTCCAGTGCATATCCCCAGAAGTAAATAGGTAACTCAGCTATGCTCATCATAGAGCGCAACATATCTAATAGGGTGCGATTCCTCCGGTCTGATACACCGTTGTGCTGTGGTGTATATGGAGGAGTTAGCTGAGAGAGAATCCCTTTCTCTTTTAGGAAGTCCAGGAATTCATTGCTCAAGTATTCACCTCCTCGATCAGATCGAAGGATTTTAATACTTTTCCCGGTTTGGTTCTCGACTTCTTGTTTATATTCTCTTAATTTCTCACAAGCTTCTGATTTGTGTTTCATCAGGAACACATACCCGAATCTAGAGAGATCGTCAGTGAATGTAATGAAGTACGAAGAACCATCCCTGGCATGTGTAGACATGGGACCACATACATCACTATGTACCAATCCTAAGAGTTCCGTAACTCTTTCTCCGTGTCCCGTAAACGGAGTTTTGGTCATCTTTCCTTTGAGACATGACTGGCACGTATCATAAGATGAAAATTCAAAAGGATTCAAATATCCATCCTTATGCAACTTAGCTAGCCGTGTCGCATTGATGTGACCTAGTCTACAATGCCACAAGAAGGATTCGTTCAGTTCTGAACTCTTCCTCTTGTATGTGTTTTGTACATTAAGGACTGTAGTTTGATTAAGAACATATATGCCATTAAATAACGAACCTGATCCAATAAACTTTTGATTCAGGAATATGTTCATAACATCATCCTGTACTACAAAATTATATCCTTTTTTGCTCAATAAAGAAACTGATATAAGATTGTATATCAGGGTCGGAATGTAATAGCATTCGTTCAGAACCAGTGTATTACCATTTGGTAACACAAGGTGATATTTGCCAACTACTTTGGCTGCAACATTTGCACTATTCCCTACTCTTACGGAATGATCACCCTCTCCCAGTTCCCTACCTTTACGAAGCCCATGTAACATATTACATATATGGGATCCCGATTCGGTATCTAATACCCAGGACGTAGAGTGAACTAAGAAACAGTTCTCTATAACGAACACATCCAAAGAAAATGCATCTACATTTACTTTCTTCATTCAGGTGGCATGGGAATCCTGGTATTCCCCTATATCCTGTTCAGTCCTATAACTCTTATAAGAAAGAACGGAACCAACGTTCCCCAGCACAGTATAACATGCAGGTTCGGTCAATACATCCATATTATTATCTTGATTAAGGCTTGATATGGTCGCTACCTAGAGAGAGAGAGAGAAGAAAACACTTTAGCGTACGCTCTTTCAAGAACCGATAGGTTATTATTTTATCTAATCAGGATGGCTCCCACTTTTTTTATCAAATCTTCCTTCAAACCCTAAGAGGAAAGACTAGCCGGGATTAATTACACCCTACAATTTCGCCAATCTTTCAGCCAGGCCAGTGTCGGTACTTTGAGGGAGGTTCCCCGTGCTTTCGCACGGACCTAATTAAAGTAAACCTCATTTTCCCAGAGGCGTAACCCCGTTGACACCTTTCTAGACACCTACTTGATCGGCTAATTGTCCTGTGTAAAACTCTCCCAGGAGTAACAATTACTCGCAGTGAGTATCGGGATCTAACTATCTCATAGAAGGTATGCAATCTCTTTGCAAATTTCTACACTTGAAATTCCCGATAATATTTTGCCCCTAGCGTCCCATGACCTTGACGCAGGCCAACAAACCATAGTACGCTAGTCAAATTCAACCCGTCATTTCTTGATTGAATTAAACCCACCCGTACGACCCTTGACGCAGGCCAACAAAGTCGCACGACTACATTAATCCAATCTGCATCATATGCATAAACAGATAAATACTAGTTAGCTACCGCACACTACGCCTTGACGCAGGCCAACAACCGTAGCACGAATACTAAGTAGGACTTATCTGAAATGACGGAGGGCTACGACAGGTTTTTCTGAAAACCTATTGCGTAATGAACTTGATATCGTTGTAGAATCTAGTGAATTTCGAAATGAAGTGATTTTGAGGCTTTCATTAGTTTTGCTAAAGAGGTCACTCCCGGTGAAGGGATCTCGGCTCTTTCCTTATGGAATAAGGTGCAGGATATATCATATATATCGCTATGCAAAGAAAAAACTCCAAAAGCAATCAAAAGAAAAACCGAGTGTTGTAGCATCTGCCAGTTTTACTAAAGAGGTCACTCCCGGTGAAGGGATCTCGGCTCTTTCCTCATCGAATAAGGTGCAGGATATATCATATATATCGCTATGCAAAGCAAAAACTGTAGCTACCCTTTTTGAAAATTTGATTCTACAACATCTTTTAGGTTTCTTTTCTTTCATTAATCATATTAATGAAGTCCCATCATTTAAGTCACCTAAACATCACAGATAAATACGACGTACACTTATGCCATCCTCATTCGCCTCGATGTCCCCTCGTGCACCGTTAGTTTAGATAACTAACAGCAGAGCGGGGCAGGGCTAGCGCGGGTGTAAAAGATAAGTAACATCTATATAATATATCATATATACTATATACAGTATTTATCGCAACATATCAAATGATCACATCACAGATATCGTAGCAGAAGAAACATATGAAACATTGGATATACTAAGACGTCCGTGTTTTATTTTGAGCCTCTATAAAACACGGATTCCACGGTCGCGATGAATAGCCAAACCTACATCCCTAGACCCCTACGAGAGCGGCAAGTAACCCTACCAATTCTACAGTTAGGGGACCCGGACTCGACTCCTCGAGTTGGTCTCCCACTGGACTCTAGAACCCGGTTACTTGTGCTCTCCTCCTTGGGTCTACCTAATGCGGAAAAGTAAATAATATACAAATGGTGGCATCAACCGCATCCCGGAAGTGCCCCAATAAAAGAATATTACATACAATGAATTTTACATGAATGAAAAATAAAAACCATCATCTCACATAAAACCCCCGGTTATTCAGAAACGCGACGATCCAATATAACATATCCAGCAACACATAACATCACATGTCATCAACGTAAGTAAATATACGCATCCCAATTGTCGTTGACATATAGCAACGAAACCGGTGATATCACATATTACACTTACGGTCGCAGAAAAGAAAGTGTAAAACTACAACATTTGGAATCCACAATCTTCTTTAGACATCGTAAATCCGAAATATCACATACTTCGCATTTCATGCCTAACTCTATGAATTCCATATATTGTATAACATTCCAGATAAATAGACAGTATTAAACTTTCCGATCGAATAATCAAATACCCAAGATTTCCTAAATAGCTCAACCCTTGAGCGGAGTTCAAAAATTCCAGAATAGGTCATAGTAGCAATGGTCCAGCCGTAGAAGGGTCAAGCCAACGCCTCACATGTGGCATGCCGTACTGCCCCAAACCATATGGTTTACAGGCGGTTCAGACGGTCACATAATCGAGTTAAGGTTTGTGTTCTTCTACAGGGTCCATCACGTTCATGCACGTTTTTCTGAAAGATTTAAACTCAAGAAAAAATCAACACTTGAAAGTTTTTCATGCCGGGAAAAATGAGTTAATGATATCCGTTCGAACATTTTAATACTTTCTAAATTATCCGGAAAACAAAACAAAATTAAATTTTCCGATCGAATCAACGTATACAAAATAATCCCCTGAACACTCAACACTTGAGTCAAATTAAAAATATCCAGAAATTAGCAATTTTTCCTACGGATGTTATTGTGTCAAAGCGAGGCAGTAAGTCTTCTGTACGGCCGCGGATCCGCGGAGCAAGTAGGGTATTGCCGCAGTTCCGCGGCCAATTGTACGGCTTACTGTCTCGTTTTTCACAGTGTTGCTTATTGTTAGTGTTTATGCCCTAGAAGGCCATTACTGTATCATACTAGCTTGTATATTACTTAATGGAAGCTTGGGATATTCACATGTATATAACAGTCTTGCTAAACATGGTAGTATGCTACTTGGTTTTTCTATCTTAATATGTGAGCGTACGTATTGATAGAGCTCTTAGGATCTTGCTTGTCTACCAGCGTTGTGATGGCAGTCACACTAGTGGGGGCTGGGTAGTCTACAAGCACATCCTTATTCAGGTCCCTGGTCGTTTGATTATCGAGACAGAGCATCGATACTCCGGAGTAGACTGGTGTGTACGCTTCTCATCCCAGTTGGGGAGATGGTCTGTCCCACAGCCGTCAGTACATCGTACTGGAGATAGTATACAGGTGCTCGTTAGGTTACGGGTACACCGGACAGGACTCACAGGGAACTGTTGGTTGGTTTGATACCAGTCGTCAGTGAACAGTTCCCAGGTGACATGAGTACAGCGTAGTCCGCAGACTTGACACTGCTACTTCGCCTCGAGTGTGTCCCACTGTTCTTAGATTGCTACCCTACCACGGCTCAAAGGAGTCGTGCAAACAGGTAGCAGTTGGGTGCAGTCCCGAGCACTTGGAGGCAGTGGCGGTTAGACAGATTCGTCCCTCCCGGTATTGGGAGTAGATATCGTGCTGTGTCAGAGAGCCATTACGCAAAGTCCCTGGCCAGGGCAAGCGAGATTTGCTGGTAGGTTCCAGTAGTTTCTCAGGGTGTAATGGGCTTCCCTCCGACACGACTTATACCGCTATTAGGGGACTGACGCTTGCCGCCCCCCTAGGCCCGATATGCGATAGTCTTGGACGAACGGACCGGACTGTATGGAGATTGTCACATCAGACTCAGTAGGAGTTCGGATGGGTTTACTCATCGGCCTTCTTATCGTCAACTACCTGGGGACCGTTACGTACAGCTAGTGCCGCTTGCGGTCTGTGGTTAAACCCACTGCCAGCGTAGTAGTCGAGTCTCTAGAGTCCCACACAGAGAGTTTCCTACTCCAGGCGAAACGATATAGAGGTCGCATGGTTTTGCGACAATGGGTTCGGACGCATACGTGCGTTTACGCACGTACGACTTTCGGACAGTTTTTACCAGTCGGCTTTGGTTTAAGCCAGTTACTGGTATCCGGTTATTGGATTTTTACAGTCTAAAGATTTTCCGTATTTTTGCGGATTGGAGGGGCGTTCTCGTAATTGTACGAGAAGCTTCTAGAAGATGTGACTAAGGAGGTTAAGGTGACATAAGCTTTGGATAAGATTAGTGAGTCATGAGGGTGATTCATCATGATCATTAATGCACCATAAATGCTTAATGACTCATGTTAATGAATCACCTCTTTTCATTTATGAAGCATGCTTATTCATTTCTATTATTCATTATTCTTTAATAAGAATGCTTCATAATATATTATGATACACTCTCTCTCATCTCATTATCTCATCTCACATTCTCTCTCCTCAAGCTCTCATCTTCAAGAGACTAATCCTTAATCCTCATGTGTTGAGATCAAAGGTTTAGTTAGACTTAAACATCCATTACCTTCACTCTATATCATCCTTTCTTCTTTGATTAGCAATCAAAGTAGATTAGTTACCTCAAGTTAGAGGTGTAGCTTGGTGTTTTGCTCTCGGGTGGATCGTCTACTACCTAGAGAAGGTCGAGAAGAACAAAGGAGGACACAAAGACGAAGGACCGGTTTCATTAGGTATAATCCCTAAACACAATTGATAAGAAACTCTTTGTGTACGGTTATTTATAGTTTGGCTTCGATTCAAGCGGTTAGTCGATGTTCGTTCTTTAAACTTGATCGATTTTGAAAATTCCGCCTCCCCACAAGTACTGGGGTGTACTACATCGACTTACAGTGGTATCAGAGCATCGCTAAACACTAAATAACTTAATTGCAAATTTGTACGAATTTCGAACGGAAAAACGAAGCCGGAAAACCCTAAAAAATGCAAGTTTCTGTCGAAATTTAAATGATGTCCAAAAATTTTTCAGGTGAGTTCAGAGAGCTTGTAAAGACACCAGAAGAACACCCAAGAAAAACAGTCGCCTGAATCGCCTAACTCGCCGCGGAACCGCGGCCTCAGCCTACTGAGTCGCCGCGCTTCCTCCGCCGAGTTGGCGAGTCAGGAGCCGATTTTTCTTCTGTTGCTTCTGTGTAATATTTGGGGTTTTCTGGAATATTTAATATTTGCTCAGGTTACTGTTTAACAGAGCAGATTTTGGAGCAATATTGATGTTGTTTAATCGATCGAAATTGTACAGTATTTGCATATTGGATTATATCTGTGATTGTTTAATGTGTTCGTAAACCTCCCCTAACTGCTAGTATGTCGGTTGGCAGGGGGTTGCACATTTCTGAAATGGTTATATCTGTTTGTGCATATAAACTGTATTGGACTGTTGTGGTGTATAGCCGGGGTTAGCAATGGGTTATTGTTTAATTCATTTGTTGTAAATGTAATTTGTTGTAATATTATTTTTGCGGGGCACTTCCAGGTTGCGGTTGTAGCCGCCGTTGTATTATTTCATTTTACTGTTTTTGCTCCTAGGACTGACCCAAGGTGGGGTACACAGACTGCCGGGTGGGTAGTTTGCCGTACCCGTAGGGGTCGAGGGTGGGGTAACGGCTATTCATCACAACTGTGTAATCTGTCTTTTCTTGCAGGCTCAAAAGAAATACAGATTGCTTGCAAATCCAATATTGTTTATCTGTGTTCTGGAATGTATATCATTGCGTCAGACGAATGTAAAATATCTATATTTATGATAGCTATTTAGACGTCACTTATGTTTTACACCCGCGCTAGCCCAGCCCCCGCTCTGTCGTTAGTTAAGTAACCTAACGGGTGATGACGGGACCCCGTGGCGAATGCGGATGGCATAAGAGGACGTTGTATTTTCGTTGTTTTCTGCAATGATAGGTTAATGATGGGACGCATTATCTATAATGCAAAGAAAATAAACCAAGTTTAAATCGTTGGAACAATTTAAAAGAAACCAATCGGTTATTTTTAAAAACAGATATTTTTAAATGCGGAGCTTTAACCACTCCTTTTAAAAGCTATCAGGTTCCTTCGGTTATATCAAGTTCACTACGTTCACGGTTTCGCCAAAACCAGTCGTAGCCCTCCGTCATTTCTTAT
This sequence comes from Agapanthus africanus, assembly GCA_030015575.1. Lineage (NCBI taxonomy): Eukaryota > Viridiplantae > Streptophyta > Magnoliopsida > Asparagales > Amaryllidaceae > Agapanthus > Agapanthus africanus. The sequence continues at coordinate 563,745,032 of CM057339.1, forward strand.
GAATGGTCAGTAGTATTCAAGCTATGTTTGTTTGGCCCTTAGTCAAGACATAGTGATTGGTAGCTGCTGGGGTATTCATTTGTTGCATAGATAGATGAGTTGGTTTGGGACAGTCGTATTACTTTGTTTGGCTCTTAGTCAAGAGTATACGGATGGGTTCAAATCAATAGGATAATGATGGGCAGAACTTGACATGTGACTTATGATTTGTTGGCCCTTAGTCAAGATCATAAGAGCATGGGGCAAAAACTTATATCGGGAATTTCTAAAGAAACTGAAATTTGCAAAGAGATGCATACCATTTTGAGTTTGATGAATGTTGGTAGCATTCCTACAACATTATCAGACGATGATATTTGGATCCCGATCCTACTGTGAGTATATGATACTTATCAGAATATTCGTCACTTAACGATCAATGCTATAAACCTAGTAGGTGTCCAGAAAAGTGTCAGCGGGGTTACGCCCCCAGAGAAAAGAGGTTATTTAATTAAGGAACTTCGCGAAAGCGTTGGAAAACCTCCCTCGAAGTATCGACACCAGCCTGGCTGAACGGTTAAGCAAGTATTGTACGGTGAGAATAGTCTTGGCTAATTCTTCTTTTATGGTTTGAGGAAGGATTCGAGAAACAGTGGGAGCCATCCAGTTTAGATAAACAAAAAACCACTCTAAACTTGCAAGAGCATCATGCTAAAGAGTTTTCTTCTCTCTCTCCTAATTGCAGCGACCCTGAAAATGACTGGACTTAAGTTACTTTTAGAGAAAAATATACTGACAGGGCCAAACTATAAAGATTGGCTGCAGAATGTCAAAATGGCTTTGACCTATGACAAACTGGGGTACGTCCTCACCGCTACGGCACCTGCTGTCCCTGGTCCCAAATCCAGCAATGCGGATAAGGAAATCCGCAAAACCTGGGATTTAGATTGCGCGAGAGCCAAGTGCATCGTGCTTGCCTCGATGAACATTGAACATCAGAGGAGGCACGAGGATATGTCCCTAGATGGCATATTTCTCCATACAAAGGAACTTTATGGAGAGCAATCTCGTATAGCAAGATACGAGACCTCTAAGAACTTGTTTCGAGCGAGGTTGGCTGTCGGGTCATCAGTAGGTGAACATGTCCTACAGATGATCGGCTATATAGAAGAGCTCGCAGACCTTGGGACGACTTTGGATAATGAGCTCTATACAGACCTTATTCTCCAGTCCCTTCCTCACACCTACGCCCAGTTTATCCTGAACTTCAACCTTCAAAGAAAAGAAATTGAACTTCCGGAACTCCTGAACATGTTAAGGAGTGCAGAAGGCACCTTGAAGAATTCAAGGGAAACACCCGCTATGTTTGTTGGCGGTTCATCTTCTTCCGGGTCCAAGGCTAGGGCCAAAGGAAGGAAGAAGAAGGCCGCACCCAGACCTAGAGGAGGTGTTAGTAAGGTGGGAGGGAAGGGAAAGAAAAAGAAAGCAGTACCGATAGTTGGCCAGGATGAGTGCTTCCATTGTCACAGGAAAGGGCACTGGAAGAAGGATTGCAAGGCGTGGAACGCCAAGAACCAGGAACCGAAGCAAGCTGTGGCTTCGACTTCAGGTGTGTTTGTAATTGAGAATTGTCTGTCGATCAACTCTACTTCCTGGGTATTGGATACCGGATCAGGATCTCATATTTGCAATTCATTGCAGGCACTGAGAAACCGTAGAGTGCTGAAGGAAGGTGATATGATCCTCAGGGTTGCTAACGGAGCTAGCGTGGGAGCTGCGTCCGTCGGGGATTATCACCTAGGATTGACGAGTGGACACATTTTGGTTTTACATAACTGTTATTTTGTACCCAGCTTAACGTGTAATATCATATCAGTTTCCTTGTTATCAAATAAAGGTTACGATTTCACGTTTGTAAGAGATGTTGTCAACATCCACCTTAATCATGGTTTGATTGGGTCCGGTACTCTAAATAACGGCATATATGTTTTAAACCAACTCCAAATTTTCAATGTCCAGAACACACTAAAAAGAAAGTCTCCAGATTTAAATAAAGCTTTCTTATGGCATTGTAGACTGGGTCACATCAATGAGAGAAGGTTGAATAAGTTGCATAGAGAAGGATATTTGGACTCGTTCGAATATCAATCTTATGACACTTGTCAATCTTGTCTCAAAGGAAAGATGACAAAGACTCCATTCACTGGACAAGGAGTAAGAGCGAGCGAGCTCTTAGGACTCATACACAGCGATGTATGTGGTCCAATGTCTACACATGCGAGAGGTGGTTATTCCTACTTCATTACTTTTACAGATGATTTCTCTAGGTATGGATATGTTTTCTTAATGAAGCATAAATCAGAGGCCTTTGAGAAATTCCTGGAATTCAAGAGTGAAGCGGAAAACCAAACAGGCAAAAGTATTAAGACACTAAGATCTGATCGAGGTGGAGAATACTTAAGTGCCGAGTTCCTAGGTTACCTAAAAGAGAAAGGAATTCTCTCTCAGCTTACTCCTCCATACACTCCACAGCACAACGGTGTATCGGAGAGACGGAATCGAACCCTATTGGATATGGTACGATCCATGATGAGTAATGCTGAGTTACCGCGATCTTTCTGGGGTTATGCGCTAGAATCAGCGGCATATCTTTTGAACCAGGTTCCAACCAAGACTGTGCCTACCACACCATATCAGATGTGGAGTGGGAAGAAACCCTGTCTAAAACATTTTAGGACATGGGGGTGTCCAGCTTTTGTAAAAAAGCAGCATGTGGACAAGCTCGAGGCACGTTCAGTACAGTGTAAGCTTGTGGGATATCCAAAGAACTCCAAGGGATATTATTTCTATTACGCAGAGGAACAAAAGGTCTTTGTTTCTCGTCATGCCCACTTCTTAGAAACTGAATTTTTAGAAAATCAGAAGAGTGGGAGCGAAATAGAACTGGAAGAAATTCCAGAACCACAAGCTGCTACTGATAGTTTGGTAGAACCAGAGGTTCAAGAAGAACAGAACATTCCCGCACCCCTCCGCAGGAGTAGTAGGCCGTCTCATCCGCCTGAGAGATACTACGGTTTTCTCATAGACGGGGATAGAAAGGATTGCATCATAGATGATGATGAACCTACTGACTTCCAGCAGGCCATCCAGAGCGGCGACTCGGTACGATGGCTAGATGCAATGCGGACCGAAATGGAGTCCATGTACACCAACAAAGTATGGACTTTGGACTTTGCTCCAGATGGGGTAAAACCCATAGGATGCAAATGGATCTTCAAGAAAAAGATTGGTGTAGATGGGCAGGTGGAAACCTATAAGGCTAGACTTGTTGCAAAGGGTTTTCGTCAAAGACCTGGTTTGGACTATGACGAAACTTTTTCTCCAGTGGCTATGCTCAAATCCATTCGGGTCCTTCTTGCTATTGCTGCCTTCCATGATTATGAAATCTGGCAGATGGACGTAAAGACGGCTTTTCTGAATGGAAATTTAGAAGAGAGCGTCTATATGGATCAGCCAGAGGGTTTCAATCAGAGTGGGAGCAGCGGGAAAGTATGCAAGCTGCTTAAGTCTATTTATGGACTAAAGCAGGCATCGCGGAGTTGGAACATCTGTTTTGATGAGACAGTCAAAGAATATGACTTTATCAAAAATCCAGATGAGCCGTTCATATATAGTAAAGTTGTAGCCAGAAGTGTCGTATTCCTTGTCTTGTACGTGGATGACATTCTATTGATAGGAAATGACATTCCTATGCTACAATCTGTCAAAGGATTCTTGTCACACAGGTTCTCCATGAAAGACCTGGGTGATGCCTCTTACATTTTGGGGATCCGGATCTATCGTGATAGATCCAAGAGGATGTTGGGACTTTCGCAGTCCAGGTATATCGACACTATACTGAAAAGGTTCAGTATGGAAGATTCTAAGCGCGGTAATCTACCGGCTTGTCACGGAATCACCCTCTCCAAAGAGATGTCTCCCAAGACTGATTTGGAAAGGGAACGCATGTCAATTATACCCTACGCTTCTGCGGTAGGCTCTATAATGTATGCGATGTTGTGTACCAGACCAGATGTAGCTTATGCACTGAGCGTAGTAAGCCGGTATCAGTCAGACCCAGGGGAGAAACACTGGATAGCAGTAAAGAACATTCTCAAGTACCTGAGGAGGACTAAGGAGATGTTCTTGGTTTACGGCGGAAAAGACCTCAGGTTGGAGGCCTTTGCTGATTCCGGCTTCCAGAGTGATAAGGACGATTCCAAGTCCATGTCGGGTTATGTCTTTACCCTGAATTGAGGGGCGGTGTGCTGGAGGAGCTCCAAGCAGGACACCATTGCTGACTCGACGATGGAAGCGGAGTATATAGCTGCTTGCGATGCCGCAAAAGAAGCAGTCTGGATGAAGAAGTTCCTAACAGAACTTCAGGTTGTTCCTACCATAGTTGATCCAATACCTCTGTATTGCGACAACAACGGAGCTATAGCTTTAGCGAAGGAACCAAGGTCCCATCAGAAGTCCAGACACATCTTGAGGCGGTATCACCTGATCAGGGAGATCATTGATCGTCAGGAGATCGAGGTTCGGAGAGTTGCTTCAGAAGAGAACATTGCTGATCCATTCACGAAGGCCCTTCCTCAGATTCAGTTCGAGAGGCTACTCGAGATCATTGGTCTACGATATGCCAGTACATGGCCCTAGTGCAAGTGGGAGATTGTTAGTGTTTATGCCCTAGAAGGCCATTACTGTATCATACTAGCTTGTATATTACTTAATGGAAGCTTGGGATATTCACATGTATATAACAGTCTTGCTAAACATGGTAGTATGCTACTTGGTTTTTCTATCTTAATATGTGAGTGTACGTATTGATAGAGCTCTTAGGATCTTGCTTGTCTACCAGCGTTGTGATGGCAGTCACACTAGTGGGGGCTGGGTAGTCTACAAGCACATCCTTATTCAGGTCCCTGGTCGTTGGATTATCGAGACAGAGCATCGATACTCCGGAGTAGACTGGTGTGTACGCTTCTCATCCCAGTTGGGGAGATGGTCTGTCCCACAGCCGTCAGTACGTCGTACTGGAGATAGTATACAGGTGCTCGTTAGGTTACGGGTACACCGGACAGGACTCACAGGGAACTGTTGGTTGGTTTGATACCAGTCGTCAGTGAACAGTTCCCAGGTGACATGAGTACAGCGTAGTCCGCAGACTTGACACTGCTACTTCGCCTCGAGTGTGTCCCACTGTTCTTATATTGCTACCCTACCACGGCTCAAAGGAGTCGTGCAAACAGGTAGCAGTTGGGTGCATTCCCGAGCACTTGGAGGCAGTGGCGGTTAGACAGGATTCGTCCCTCCCGGTATTGGGAGTAGATATCGTGCTGTGTCAGAGAGCCATTACGCAAAGTCCCTGGCCAGGGCAAGCGAGATTTGCTGGTAGGTTCCAGTAGTTTCTCAGGGTGTAATGGGCTTCCCTCCGATACGACTTATACCGCTATTAGGGGACTGACGCTTGCCGCCCCCCTAGGCCCGATATGCGATAGTCTTGGACGAACGGACCGGACTGTATGGAGATTGTCACATCAGACTCAGTAGGAGTTCGGATGGGTTTACTCATCGGCCTTCTTATCGACAACTACCTGGGGACCGTTACGTACAGCTAGTGCCGCTTGCGGTCTGTGGTTAAACCCACTGCCAGCGTAGTAGTCGAGTCTCTAGAGTCCCACACAGAGAGTTTCCTACTCCAGGCGAAACGATATAGAGGTCGCATGGTTTTGCGACAAAGGGTTCGGACGCATACGTGCGTTTACGCACGTACGACTTTCGGACAGTTTTTACCAGTCGGCTTTGGTTTAAGGCAGTTACTGGTATCCGGTTATTGGATTTTTACAGTCTAAAGTTTTTCCGTATTTTTGCGGATTGGAGGGGCGTTCTCGTAATTGTACGAGAAGCTTCTAGAAGATGTGACTAAGGAGGTTAAGGTGACATAAGCTTTGGATAAGATTAGTGAGTCATGAGGGTGATTCATCATGATCATTAATGCACCATAAATGCTTAATGACTCATGTTAATGAATCACCTCTTTTCATTTATGAAGCATGCTTATTCATTTCTATTATTCATTATTCTTTAATAAGAATGCTTCATAATATATTATGATACACTCTCTCTCATCTCATTATCTCATCTCACATTCTCTCTCATCAAGCTCTCATCTTCAAGAGACTAATCCTTAATCCTCATGTGTTGAGATCAAAGGTTTAGTTAGACTTAAACATCCATTACCTTCACTCTATATCATCCTTTCTTCTTTGATTAACAATCAAAGTAGATTAGTTACCTCAAGTTAGAGGTGTAGCTTGGTGTTTTGCTCTCGGGTGGATCGTCTACTACCTAGAGAAGGTCGAGGAGAACAAAGGAGGACACAAAGACGAAGGACCGGTTTCATTAGGTATAATCCCTAAACACAATTGATAAGAAACTCTTTGTGTACGGTTATTTATAGTTTAGCTTCGATTCAAGCGGTTAGTCGATGTTCGTTCTTTAAACTTGATCGATTTTGAAAATTCCGCCTCCCCACAAGTACTGGGGTGTACTACATCGACTTACACTTATATTTCCCTGCTCAATTTTTTAGGTATTTTTAATACAGAAAAATCACAGTTTTAAAAAAATGTCCAGAGAGGGGTTCAAATCGTCATTTCGTGGTTCGTTCGGAGTTTTAACTTCGTATACACGTCACCTAATACTCTAGCTAGGCTCTGATACCACTATAGGGTTATTAGGCACTCTAATAAGGTTCTACAGTGCATCAACAATGCCCGATTAAAATTTTAGCCGTGCCGAATAACCCTAAACAAGATCTTTGCTGGATAATTAGGGTAACACATGCAAGTAAATAACATTTATCACTAAGTGAATACGAAATACAACTTTTGTAGACCGGTCCTTCACTTCTAAAGCTCCTTTTTGTAGTCCCTTCGCTGCGATCATGGTTCTCCCGGGCTCTTGCATGGCTTCACGAGGCGAAAGAAGCGTCCTTGCTTGATGTCTTCGAGACCGAAGATGATCTACGTCGAGGGAATACCAACTCAAGCTACTACTTCACTAACTAGAGAATTAGTGAAGCAAACACCCTAAACCAAAGTGCTAGTCTAGTAGAGGATGGAGAAATAAGAAGTGGGTTCACTTTAGAATTTATTTTCTCATAATGTTTCTCACTTTGGATCAAACCCTAGAGAGCTTTTTAGCTCAAGGAAGAAGATGAAGAAATAAGAGAGAAAGATAATGATCAAGTGAGCGAGCTAACCATAGGTGAGTGAGTATCATATACTAACTCATGTAGAGACATAACCATGGCTAATCCTAATGGTTTGGTTAACAAAAATCTAAAGTAAAGACAAAGTTAGTGGACTTTGTCAAAGCAAATCAAGCTTCTACAAGCTTCATGCTCTTTCCAAATCTCCACTAATTTTGTAATTACCTTAAATAATTATAACCCACCATAATAAATAGAATGGTGTATGTCTTACACACCCATGAATGATGTATCAACAACCATGATACAAAAAGAAAACACATTTTAATATATATCACATATATATTAAAGTTGTGCACATGTGAGAAAAAAAAACTTAAGTGAACAAATGTTAGTTAATGTAAATTAGTATAACATATATACAATTATACACTAAATTATTAAATCAACGCTTGACTTAATAATCCGGTTATATCTCATATAACCGACTAACATCCAATGTATCGACTTATCGAATCAACACTTGATTCGATAACCCGGCTATATCACATATAACCGACCGATACAAAAAGTCGCGAGAATAGAATACGGTATCACATACACGCATTATTCTCGGTCCCGCACATATCACATATGCGCTCCTATTTCGTTTTTCCTGAGCCAGTAAAACCACTATGTAGAACTCTAAAGACTCGTCAATACGCCGGCAGTAGGTGATGATCACATCAAGCATCCACAAGCCGTCAGCGGTACTAGCTGGACGTAACGACTACCCGGGTATTGAGCGATCAGAAGACCAGCAAGCAAGCCCGCTCCAACTCCTGTAAAAGCCTAACGGTAACACTTCCCGTACAGTCCGGTCTCCTCGTCTGATATGTCGCATATCAAGTCTAGGGGTGGTAAACGTCAGACCCCAATAACCGACAAGTCGTGCCGATGTGACGCTCATAATGGGTTGAGAAACTACTGGTAACACTTACCAGTAAATCCCTAAATCATCCCTGGCCAGGGACTTCCCTGTTATGGCCAATCGAGCACAGCGCAATATCAACCCCCAATACCGGGAGAGACAAAACCCTTCCTATCACTCATTGCCTCCATGTGACTCGGGACTGTTCCCAAAAACCACCGTTTTTCACGCCCTCTTGGATGTGGTAAGGTGGAAATCAAAGCACAGTGGGAATCACACAAGACTCTATGAGGATCTCTGGTCTACAGACTAACCTGCACAAGTGTCATCAGAGAACTGCCATCTGACGTGAGGTATAATACCATCTGGGAGTTCTCGGCGAGTCCGTCCAGTGTACCCAGTATCAACTGAGCACCCGTATACCATCTCTGATGTCAAACACCAATGGATATGGGATCATCCATCGCCCATCTCATGGGTCGAGAAGCGTATACGCTAGTCTACTATGGTATATCGATGCCCTGTCTCGATACACCCACGAGCAGGAACATTAAAGGATGTACTTATGGACTACCATGGCCCCACTAGTATGATCTGCATCATAGTCCTGGTAGTAAAGTACACATCCTAAGGGCTTTACCAACATGTAACTATAAGACAGTATCAAGAGACAAGTATACATGTTAAGATAAAGAGCAACCAGATAGCATACTATCATATCGAGCAAGAAAGTCCTCTCTATATATGTCCAAGCATCCAATATAATATACATCGTCTTTACAATACTGGCCTCTAGGGCATACATACAACTAACATAAACGTTGCTTATGTTTTGCACTCGCGCTAGTCCAGCCCTCGCTCTACCGTTAGTTAACCTAACGGTGCATGACAGAGCCCCATGGCGAATGCGGATTGCATAAGCGTATATTCTATTTTCGTTTCGTTTCTTCAATGGTATGGTTAAATGATGGGACCGCATTAACACTAATTAATGCAAGGAAAACAAACCAAAGTTTAAATCGTTGGAACAATTTCAAAACCACTCGGTTTTCTTGAGAAATAACTTTTAAAATGTGGAGCCTAAACCACTCCTTTTAAAAGCTATATGGTTCCTTTGACTATATCAAGTTCATTACGTTCACGGTTTCGCCAAAATCATTCGTAGCCCTCCATCATTTCATATGGGTATTCAGCAGTATTCAAGCTATGTATTTTCACCTTTGCCAAGGCATAGTGATTGGTAGCTGTTGAGTATTCATCTGTAGCATCGATAGATGTGTTGGTTTAGGACAATCATACTAATATTTTGGCCTTCGTCAAGGGATGTACAGGTGGGTTCAAATTAACTTGGACAATGACGGCTAGAACTTGACTTGCGACTTATGATATGTTGGCCTTTGCCAAGGTCAAAAGAGCTTGGGGCAAAAATCCACATCGGGAGTTTCTAAGGAAAATGAAATTTGCCAGTGTTGCATACAATTTGGAGTGAGATGATTTTGGTAGGATTCCTTCAAAGTTGTCACATGATGATATTTGGATCCCGATCCTACTGTGAGTATCCACTACTCTTCGGGAGATTTTTCACTAAAAACAATCAATTCTATAAACCAAGTAGGTGCCTAGAACGGTGTTAGCGAGGCTACACCTCCAAGAAAAATATTTTATGTAATAAAAGAACTACGCGAAAGCGTTGGAAAACCTCCCTCGAAATACCAACAGTAGCCTGGCCGAAAGGTTAAGCAAGAATTGTAAGAGTGAGATTAATCCTGACTAATTCTTCTTTTATGGTTTGAGGAAGGATTTGACGAACAGAGAGAGCCATCCTGTTTAGATAAACTAATAACCAATCTAAACTAACAAGATCTTGATGTTGAGTGTTTCGTCTCTCTTTCCTGACAGCAGTGACCAAAATGACCGGGCTTAGGTTACTGCTAGATAATAATAAATTGACTGGGCCAAACTATAAAGATTGGCTAAGGAATTTCCAGATGGACATTACCTATGACAAGTTAGGCTAACTCCGTACTACCAAAGCTCCTGCCGTCCCAGGTCCAGATTCCACCGTCGCGGATGTTGAAATCCGCAAGACATGAGAAAAAGACAGTGCGAGAGCCAAGTGCTTCGTGTTAGACTTAATATATTGTGAACACTAGAGGTAGCACGAGAAGATAGACTTAGTTTCCATCTTCCTCCATACCAAGGATTTATAAGGAGAGCAATCTCGTATCACAAGATATGAGACCTCGAAGATATTGTTTCAGGCGAGGTTGGCTGTCGGGTCATCTGTAGGTGACCACGTACTTACGATGATTAGCTATATTGAAAAGCTTGCAGAACATGAGACCAAGTTGGAGAACGAGTTATATACTGACTTGATTCTACAGTCCCTCCCCTCTACTTACGCCCAGTTTAATTTGAATTTCAACATTCAAGGGAAGGAAGTTTCACTTTCTGGACTCCTCAACATGTTGAGGAGCGCTGAGAGAACCCCGCAAAAATCCAGGGAGACACCCGCTCTGCTTAGTGGGGAATCTTCCTATTCTAGATCCAAGGCGAAAGCTAAGGGAGAGAAGAAGAAGGCCTCCACCAAGCCGTTAGGCGGTGTCAGAAAGGTAGAGGGAAAGGGCAAGGCAATAGTTTCGGGGCTAACAGTAGGGAAGAAAGAATGTTTCTATTGTCATGGTGTTGGGGTTTTATAGCGCCCTGGGTATCAACCGTGGCCGGTGCGGAACAAAAATGGCATTTAAAAAAATTTTGGCACTAACGAACCCGACTAGAATCGAACCATAAACCCTATACGAAAAGCTAAACTATTGTGATAGAAGTATTATACCGAATGATGTGTGTCCTTCGGTATTCTACCATCATCCTTAGCTCCTAGAGGTGACTTGGATCGAGCTTGATTGCTTGTCTTCCTCCGTCGAAAATGATCCACCTTAGGGAAACGATGCAAGCTCCAGCTTCGCTTAGCGAAGCAACCAACGCTCCATGGCCTCTTGCAATAGAGAGTGGGGATGTAAGAATTTATCACTGTCTTTTTTTCTCATATCTCATGCTCAAGTGAGCTATCAAAGAAGAAGGAGGAGGTGATGAAAACCATCGGCATGAGCAACTCAAGAAAAATGGCTAAGTGCCAAAGATAGATGAGTGTGAGTGAATGAATCAAGAGTGTGTCTCATATAGGAAATATCTCCTCATTTATCAACCGTGAAAAATATCACATATATTTTCTAATAAACAGTCAAGAGCCATAGATCTCAACTCACCTCAATCAAGCTCATGCCACCTCACCCCTCCACCTCATCAACAAATGACAAATGATTTTCTAAAAAGAAAATCATACAATGAGGTGTCCATCTTGTAGAAGATATTCCGTAAAAATACGGAATACAACCCGGTATACATATCGAAATACATATACGCGTATTCGTATAAAAATACGAATAGCAAAGAGAGAAAACGAATAGTGAACAATAATACTAGAATACATATAAAAATATGTATATAAATTATTAAATAAAAACTTAATTTAACAATCCGGGTTAATCCTAAGCCGCTAGCATTATCAACCGTCCGATTAAAGTCTGTGTAGCCTGTACACATATTTTATCAGACACCTGTATATACCAACATACGTCATCTACATCATATCGCCTGAACCGTGAAAACCCTCTGTGAGGGATTTTAAAGACTCGTCAATATGCTGGCAGTGGGTTTAAGCATAAGCACGTCAGCGGCATTAGCTGTACGTAACGGCTACCCAGGTATTGAGTGAAAGGAAGGCTGCCGAGCATACTCATCCGAACTCCTACCGAGCCTATCCATGACAATATCCATACATTCCGGTCTGTTCGTCTAAGAGTATCGCATATCGGGTCTAGGGGGTGGATAAAGTCATACCCCTAATAACGTGATATTTTGTGTCGGTATGAAGCCCATCACCCACTGAAAAACTATTGATCCAAATCAGTAATTCTCGTCCACCTTGGCCAAGGATTTCTGGTGATGACCACCACTGCACCGCTCGACATTAACCCCCAATACCGGGAGAGACGAATCCCCGACGATCCGCTCACCACCTCCATGTGGCTCGGTACTGTACCCAACTAAAATCTGTTTACACGACTCCTTTGAGCCATGGTAGGGTAGTAATCAAAGCACAGTGGGAACTCACACGAGACAAATGACAATCTCAGGTCGACAGACTAACCTGTAGTCATGTCACCAGAGATCTGCTATCTGGAAATAGGTATAATACAATCTAGCATGTTCTCGGGGAGTCCGTCCAGTGTACTCATAACCCAATGGGCACATGTATAATATCTTAGGTGACTAACGACAACAATAGCTTGTGAGACCGGCCAACGCCCCTCGTCGGGGTCTCGATAAGTATACACTAGTCTACTCCAGAGTATCGATGCCCAGTCTCGATACTCCCTCGACTAGGGACATTTAAGGATGTGCTTATAGGCCACCCAGCTCCCCCATATATGATCTCCATCATAATGCTCATAGTCAAGCAAGAATCCTATGGGCACTATCGACATGTAATAGGGATCTGTAAAACCACATAATGCATGTACATGCTGGTAGAGACAAACCAGATAGCATATTATCATTTTGATAAGACTATTCTACCCGTATAAGTCCTCCCTCAATCATCACAATCGCGTGACTGCGATTACAATAATTGACTTGAGGGCACTATAGTCAACAATCTCCCACTTGCACTTAAAGCTAATTATTGCGATGTCGCATACTCACAGCCTGTGTGATACCGAACACCCAACTTCTCTACTAATCAGTCTCACAAAACCCGTTTGTGAAACTATTGCGTTTGAGAAATAGCATCAGTGAGTGGATCCGCTCTAACGTTTCTATCTTTTATCTCTCTATATCTCAACTTCGCGGAGAATGACTTTCTCCCGAAATGAGCAATACATGTCCTAGAATTTGTCTGGATATCTGATGGGACCCAGTTCATAAATGAACTCCAAATCCAACAAACTTTTTAGACTGAATCATCCACTGAATTTAATCAGTATCCTGCACCATGCCTTCAACAATATCCACTTGGACCACCTGTCCAGCATACTGACCCTCAAAAGGAGAAAACTATAACTCTGACAGTCACTATTTCATATAGGTCACCTTGGAAGCCAGAAAGGATAACCGCCTCCTTAAGGAGGGTGCCGTTACCATATACCAAGAACATCCACTTATGTTCATAACCTCTTCTAATTGTTTATCCAGGATTGGATTAATATATACTTATTGCAGCCAATGCAAAAGAAATATCTGGTGTGGTACTTGACATTTCATGATTAACTCAATTGCCTAAATAAGTAATATGCTAATCATGCAAATCCCTCTTCTCATCGGTCTAGAAGACATCTCTTTAGAGAGGGTAACTCCATCACCTGCGGGTATACCACCATGCCAGGAGTCATCCATTCTAAAACACATTAGAATAGTGTCAAAGTAGCTAAATTGGGAAACTTCCCAAATCTAGATCTAAAACCATAGATCTAGTGACCAGAATCCCTAATATTTTATCCAGATCCTGCGTGGAGAAACACCTTGTGACAACCACAGTATAACCGATCGTAGTATAGGAAAATCACTTCCTATCAAGAGCATGCCATCCAAATACCAGGACATCACTCCCTACTATCTTCTTACGAGATCCATCTATTGTTCTGATGAAATCAAACTCTATGACTGTAAAATCTACTAGTATATATATAACATTCGTCGCAGGCATGATATAAGAAACATCACAGAAATGCGATAAGCAACAGTGAAAAATGGATAATATAGGAGCCCCGGGTTTCACATGAGGCGCAAGCGAAACCCGACGTTCCCCTGGTTGTGTGGATAGCCTGTGCAATGTATAACCAGGACCTCTATGAGTACGGCAAGTTACCTGCCAATCCCAGAAGTGAGGCAACCCCAATCAAAAAAGTGAATGGGCCGTCCAGCACTTCACGGAATTCGGTAACTTGAGCACCCCACCGTGGGTCATCCAGTATCCCCTACGAATGCGGCGAATAGCCTACCGATTCTAGAGTTAGGCCTCCTCCGTCTCAACGCCATGAGATGCGGACACGTTGCCCTCTAGAACCCGGCTACTCGAGCACTCCAACGCGGGGTAATCATACTATAGAAAAGAAATATATATATAATAGCGACATCGACCTCAACCCGGTCGTACCCCAATAAAAGAATATACAATCAGGCAGAGACGACAGTCCACATGTCGGACGTTCGCCCCGCAATATAGAATATAAAAATGAATCTGAACTGTACTACTACCACTACACCATAGTCTATCCACCACGACAACTGATCCACAATATCATCATAACCCATAACATCTACGCGAATATCACGTTCGCAAACCCGTCTAGTTGAACATATAGCAACTAGTCGAGTTGTACCGCTCAATAATATTCACGGTCGCAGATATATCCACATACACTGATAAACACATACTTAAAATTTCGATCGACTAAACTTTTCCATATTGGCTCCAAATGCAATCCAGCACTTAAACAAATCTGGGCCAAAACCAAATATCCCAAAAGTCATATTTCCATGTATTAGAGTGTTAGAAGAAATTTGTCCCACTTTGGCCACAAGACGACCGCGGAACCGCCGCCAATAGGCAAGTATTGCGGCACTTCCGCAGCCATTTTGTTGGTTCAAGCATCAAAATTTCTTGTGGTCCCATAAAAATGCCTGCACGTATTTTAAAACACTCTGAAATATTTTTTGAACAGGTTTTAAAATCGGCAGCGGGCACGTTGAAATGGAAAAACGATTCGGAAAAATGGGTCGATCGACATTTTAACCTTGTGTAAACTATCTAGTAATGGTTTATAGGGTGGCTTTGATACCATGTTGGGGTTTGATAGTGCCCTGGCCATCAACCATGGCCGCTGTGGAAGAAAAACGGCGTTTAAAAAACTTTGGGCGCTAACGAACCCGACTAGAATCGAACCATAAACCCTATACTAGCAAACTACGAAGAGATAAACTATTATGATAGAAGTGTTATAAAAAATGATCTGTGTGCTTCGGTCTTCTACCATCATCCTTAGCTCCTAGAGGTGTCTTGGATTGAGCTTGATTGCTGGTCTTCCAACGTTGAAGATGATCCACTCGAGGGAAACGATGCAAGCTCCAGCTTCACCTAGCGAAGCAACCGACACTCTATGGTCGCTAGCAATAGAGAGTGGGGATGTAGGAATATATCACAATCTTTTTCTCTCATATCTCATTCTTAAGTGAGCAATCAAAGAAGAAGAAGAAAGAGGAGGTAAGGAAAACCATAGGCCTGAGCAACTCAAGAAAAATGGCTAAGTGTCAAAGAGAGATGATTGTGAGTGAATGAATCAAGAGTGTGTCTCATTTAGAAAATATCTCCTCATTTATCAACCATGGAAAATATCTCATATATTTTTCAATAAACAATCAAGAGCCATACATCTCAACTCACCTCAATCAAGCTCATGTCACCTTACCCCTCCACCTCATCAACAAATGACAAATGATTTTCTAAACAGAAAATCATACACTGAGGTGTCCAACTTGTACAAGATATTCTGTATAAATACGGAATACAACCCTGTATGCGCATCGAAATACATATACGCGTATTAGTATAAAAATACGAATAGCCAAGAGAGAAAATGAATACTGAACAATAATACTAGAATACATATATATATATATATATATAAATTATTAAATCAAAACTTGATTTAACAATCCGGCTTAATCCTAAGCCGATAGTATTATCAACCGTCCGATTAAAGTCTATGTAGCTTGTTCACATATTTAATCAGACACCTATATGTAACAATATACGCCATCTACATCATATGGCCTGAACCGTGAAAACCCTCTGTGTAGGACTCTAAAGACTCATCAATACGCTGGCAGTGGGTTTAACCACAAGCAAGTCAGCGGCACTAGCTGTACATAACGGCTACCCGGGTATTGAGCGAAAGAAAGGCCGACGGGCAAACTCATCCGACCCCTACTGAGCCTGTCTGTGACAATCTCCATACAGTCTGGTCTGTTCGTCTAAGAGTATCGCATATCGGGTCTAGGGGGTGGATAAAGTTAGACCCCTAATAACGCGATATTTTGTATCGGTATGAAGCCCATCATCCACTGAGAAACTTCTGATCCAAATCAGTAATTCTCGTCCACCTTGGACAAGGATTTCTGATGATGGCCACCCGTGCACCGCTTGACATCAAACCCTAATACCGGGAAAGACGAATCCTCGACGATCCTCTCACTACCTCCAAGTTTCTCGGCACTGTATCCAACTAAAACCTGTTTGCACGACTCCTTTGAGCCGTGGTAGGGCAGTAATCAAAGCACAGTGGGAACTCACACGAGATAAATGATGATCTCAGGTCGACAGACTAACCTGTGCTCATGTCACCAGAGAACTGCTATCGGACAATAGGTATAATACGATGTAGCATGTTCCCGGCGAGTCTGTACAGTGTACTCATAACCTAATGAGCACCTGTATAATATCTTAGGTGACTAACTGACACCAATGGCTTGTGAGACCTGCCACCGCCCCTCGTCGGGGTCTCGATAAGTATACACTGGTCTATTCAGGAGTATCGATGCCCAGTCTCGATACTCCCTCGACTAGAGACATTTAAGGTTGTGCTTATAGACCACTCAGCTCCCACGTATACGATTGCCATCATAATGCTGGAAGTTAAGCAAGAATCCTATGGGCTCTATCAACATGTTATAGTCATCTGTAATACCACATAATGCATGTACATGAATATAAAGACAAACCAGATAGCATACTATTATTTTGAGTAAGATTGTTCTACCCGTATAGGTCCTCCCTCAATCATCACAATCGCGTACCTACGATTACAATAATTGACTTGAGGGCACTATAGACAACACTTGGGAAAGGGCATTGGCAGAAGGACTACAGGGCTTGGAGAGCCAAAAACCAGGATTCGAAGCACGTTTTTATGATTAAAACTGTCCGTCAATTAACTCTACTTCCTGGGTACTAGATACCGGATCTGGATCTCATATTTGTACTTCATTACAGGCTCTGAGAAACCATAGAGTTATTAAGGCAGGTGATATGACTCTTAGGATTTCTAACGGAATGAGCGAGTATCCGTAGGGGAATATCACCTAGGATTGACAAGTGGGCAGATTTTAATTTAGCTTAACTGATTGACTTCACTTGATTTATTATAATAATTATGTTAGTGTATATGCCCAAGGGGCCATTATTGTATCATACTAGTTTGTATATTACTTAATGGAAGCTTGGGATATTCGCATGTATATAACAGTCTTTCTAAACATGGTAGTATGCTACTTGGTTATTCTATCTTAATATGTGTGCATACGTATTGATAGAGCTCCAAGGATCTTGCTTGACTACCAGCGTTGCGATGGCAGTCACACTAGTGGGGGCTAGGTAGTCTACAAGCACATCCTTATTCAGGTCTCTAGTCGTTGGATTATCGAGACAAGGCATCGATACACCGGAGTAGACTAGTGTGTACGCTTCTCATCCCAGTTAGGGAGATGGTCTATCCCACAGCCATCAGCACGTCGTACTGGAGATAGTATGCAGGTGCTCGTTAGGTTACGGGTACACTGGACAGGACTCACAGGGAACTGTTGGTTGGTTTTATACCAGTCGTCAGTGAACAGTTCCTAGGTGACATGAGTACAGCATAGTCCGCAGACTTGACACTGCTACTTCGCCTCGAGTGTGTCCCACTGTTCTTAGATTGCTACCCTACCACGGCTCAAAGGAGTCGTGCAAACAGGTAGCAGTTGGGTGCAGTCATGAGCACTTGGAGGCAGTGGCGGTTAGACATGATTCGTCTCTCCCAGTATTGGGGGTTGATACCGCGCTGTGTCAGAGAGCCATTACGCAAAGTCCCTGGCCAGGGCAAGCGAGATTTGCTGGTAGGTTCCAGTAGTTTCTCAGGGTGTAATGGGCTTCGCTCCGACACGACTTATACCGCTATTAGGGGACTGACGCTTGCAGCCCCCCTAGGCCCGATATGCGATAGTCTTAGACGAACAGACCGGACTGTACGGAGATTGTCACATCAGACTCAGTAGGAGTTCGGATGGGTTTCCTCATCGGCCTTCTTATCGACATCTACCTGGGGACCGTTACGTACAGCTAGTGCCGCTTGCGGTCTGTGGTTAAACCCACTGCCAGCGTAGTAGTCGAGTCTCTAGAGTCCCACGCGGAGAGTTTCCCTACTCCAAGCGAAACGATATAAAGGTCGTATGGTTTTATGACAAGGGTTCGGACGCATACGTGCGTTTACGCACGTACGACTTTCGGACATTTTTTACTAGTCGGCTTTGGTTTAAGACAGTTACTAGTATCCGGTTATTGGATTTATACAGTCTAAAGTTTTTCCGTGTTTTCACGGATAGGAGAGGCGTTCTCGTAATTGCGCGAGAAGCTTCTAGAAGATGGTGACTAAGGAGGTTAAGGTGGCATATACATTAAATGAGATTAGTGAGTCATATGGATGATTCATCCATGTCATTAATGCTTCATAATTGCTTAATGACTCATGGAGATGAATCACCATTAGATATTTATCAAGCATGGTTGTAAATCATTATCTTTACCTTTCTTGATAAAATAAAATGCTTGATATATATTATGATAACTCTTTTTCTCATTTCATTATTATGTTCATCTTCTCTCTCCTCAAGCTCTCTCTCTTCAAACCCTAATCCTCCCCTCTCATGTGTTGAGTACAAGGATTAGTTAGACTACTTAATCCATAACCATACTCTATTTCATCTAGGTACTTTGATTAGCACTTAAAGATACCTAGTTGCCTCAAGTTTAGAGGCAAAGCTTGGAGTTTAGCTCTCGTGGTGGATCGTCTACTACTTGGAGAAGGCCGAGGAGGAGGTGGAGTTCGTAAAGAAGAAGGACACGGTTCTTTAGGTATAATCCCTTTACATAGTAGTTTAGAACTTCTATTTTTATTGTTAGTTATCGTTTAGCTTCGATTCATGCGGTTAGTCGATGTTTATGCATAGAACAAGATCGTTTTTCATATTTCCGCCTCCCCGCAAGTCGTGGGGTGTTGCACATCGACTTATAGTGGTATCAGAGCCTCGCTAAATAATAATTAACTCACTTGCAAAATTGTATGAATTTCGAACGGAAAAAACAAAACCGGAAAACTCTGATATCATATGTTTCTGTCGATTTTTAAATGAGGTTCAAAAATTTTTCAGGGACCTTCAGAAAGCCTTAAATGATAGTAGAAGAACACCCAAGAAAATTGGGATCATGAATCGGCTAAAGCGCCGCGGAACCGCAGCGAATCCCATCGATCCGTCGCGCTTCCGCCGCCGAGTTGCCGTTTCATCATCCCAAATTTCCTGTGTTGGTTCTCTGTGATATTTGGAATTTTCTTGAAGTTTTTAATTTTTGCTCAGGTTTCAGATTTACAGAGAAGTATTGGAGCAAAATTAAATGTGTTTAATCGATCGAAATTATACGGTATTTGCTTGTTGGATTATATCTGTGTTTGTATAATGTGTTCGTAAACCTCCCCTAACTGCTAGTATGTCGGTTGGCAGGGGGTTGCATATTTCTGTAATGGTTTTTACTGTTTGTGGATATGAACTGTGTTGGACTGTTGTGATGTATAGCCGGGGTTATGTGATGGGTTATTATTTAATTCATTTGATGTAAATGTAATTTGTTGTAAAATTATTTTGCGGGGCACATCCAGGTTGCGGTTGTAGCCACCGTTGTATTATTTCATTTTACTGTTTTTGCTCCTATGACAGACCCAAGGTTGAGTGCACAAACTGCCGGGTGGGTAGTTTGCCGTACCCGTTGGGGTCTTGGGTGGGGGTAATGGCTATTCATCACAACTGTGTAATCCGTCTTTTGTTGCAGGCTCAAAACAAACACGGATTGCTTGCAAATCCAATTAAGTTCATCTGTGATCTAGAATGCCTATTATTGCATCTGACGAATGTACAATATCTATATATGATAGCTATTTAGACGTCACTTATGTTTTACACCCGCGCTAGCCCAGCCCCCGCTCTGTCGTTAGTTAAGTAACCTAACGGGTAATGACGGGACCCCGTGGCGAATGCGGATGGCATAAGAGGACGTTGTATTTTCGTTGTTTTCTGCAATGATAGGTTAATGATGGGACGCATTATTTATAATGAAAAGAAAATAAACCAAAAGTTTAATCGTTGGAACAATTTAAAAGAAACCACTCGGTTAATTTTAAAAATAGATATTTTTAAATGCGGAGCTTTAACCACTCCTTTTAAAAGCTATCAGGTTCCTTCGGTTATATCAAGTTCACTACGTTCACGGTTTCGCCAAAACCATTCGTAGCCCTCCGTCATTTCATCTGAGTGTTCAGTAGTATTCAAGCTATGTATTTTGAAATAACGCCAAGGCATAATGTTTGGTAGCTACTGGATATTCATTTGTTGCATAGATAGATGAGTTGGTTTGGGACAGTCGTATTATCATTTTGGCCGAACGTCAAGGATATATACGGATGGGTTCAAATTGACAAGATAATGATGGGTAGAACTTGACATGTGACTTATGACATTTTGACCTAACGCCAAGGTCATAAGAGCATGGGGCAAAAATATATATCGGGAATTTCTAAAGAAACTGAAATTTGCAAAGAGTTGCATACCATTTGGAGTTTGATGAATGTTGGTAGGATTCCTTCAACATTATCATACGATGATATTTGGATCCCGATCCTACTGTGAGTATATGCTACTCATCAGGATATTCGTCACTTAACGATCAATGCTATAAACCAAGTAGGTGTCAAGAAAGGTGTCAGCGGGGTTACGCCCCCAGAGAAAAGAGGTTATTTAATTAAGGAACTTCGCGAAAGCGTTGGAAAACCTCCCTCGAAGTACCGACACCAGCCTGGCTGAACGGTTAAGCAAGTATTGTATAGTGAGAATAGTCCTGTCTAATTCTTCTTTTATGGTTTGATGAAGGATTCGAGAAACAGTGGGAGCCATCCAGTTTAGATAAACTAAAAACCACTCTAAACTTGCAAGAGCATCATGCTAAAGAGTTTTCTTCTCTCTCTCCTAATTGCAGCGACCCTGAAAATGACTGGACTTAAGTTACTTTTAGAGAAAAATATACTGACAGGGCCAAACTATAAAGATTGGCTGCGGAATGTCAAAATGGCTTTGACCTATGACAAATTGGGGTACGTCCTCACCGCTACGGCACCTGCTGTCCCTGGTCCCAAATCCAGTAATGCGGATAAGGAAATCCGCAAAACCTGGGATTTCGATTGCGCGAAAGCCAAGTGCATCGTGCTTGCCTCGATGAAGAATGAACATCAGAGGAGGCACGAGGATATGGAACTAGATGCCATATTTCTCCATACAACGGAACTTTATGGAGAGCAATCTCGTATAGCAAGATACGAGACCTCTAAGAACTTGTTTCGAGCGAGGTTGGCTGTCGGGTCATCGGTAGGAGAACATGTCCTAAAGATGATCGGCTATATAGAAGAGCTCGCAGACCTTGGGACGACTTTGGATAATGAGCTCTATACAGACCTTATTCTCCAGTCCCTTCCTTCCACCTACGCCCAGTTTATCCTGAACTTCAACATTCAAAGAAAAGAAGTTGAACTTTCGGAACTCCTAAACATGTTAAGGTGTGCAGAGGGCACCTTGCAGAAAGCAAGGGAAACACCCGCTATGTTTGTTAGCGGTGCATCTTCTTCCGGGTCCAAGGCTAGGGCCAAAGAAAGGAAGAAGAAGGCCGCCACAAAACCTAGAGGAGGTGTTAGTAAGGTGGGAGGGAAGGGAAAGAAAAAGTTTGCGGTACCGGTAGTGGGCCAGGATGAGTGCTTCCATTGTCACAGGAAAGGGCACTGGAAAAATGATTGCAAGGCGTGGAACGCCAAGAACCAGGAACCGAAGCAAGCTGTGGCTTCGACTTCAGGTGTGTTTGTATTTGAGAATTGTCTGTCGATCAACTCTACTTCCTGGGTATTGGATACCGGATCAGGATCTCATATTTGCAATTCATTGCAGGCACTGAGAAACCGTAGAGTGCTGAAGGAAGGTGATATGACCCTAAAGGTTTCTAACGGAGCTAGCATGGGAGCTGCGTCCGTCGGGGATTATCACCTAGGATTGACGAGTGGACACATTTTGGTTTTACATAACTGTTTTTTTGTACCAAGCTTAACGTGTAATATCATATCAGTTTCCTTGTTATCAAATAAAGGTTATGATTTCACGTTTGTAAGAGATGTTGTTAACATCCAACTTAATCATGGTTTGATTGGGTCCGGTACACTAAATAACGGTATATATGTTTTAAACCAACTCCAAATTTTCAATGTCCAGAACATACTAAAAAGAAAGTCTCCAGATTTAAATAAAGCTTTCTTATGGCATTGTAGACTGGGTCACATCAATGAGAGAAGGTTGACTAAGTTGCATAGAGAAGGATATTTGGACTCGTTCGAATATCAAACTTATGGCACTTGTCAATCTTGTCTCAAAGGAAAGATGACAAAGACTCCATTTACTGGACAAGGAGTAAGAGCGAGCGAGCTCTTAGGACTCATACACAACGATGTATGTGGTCCAATGTCTACGCATGCAAGAGGTGGTTTTTCCTATTTCATTACTTTCACGGATGATTACTCAAGATACGGATTCATTTATCTGATGAAACATAAATCCGAGGCTTTTGAGAAATTCCAAGAGTATAAGAATGAAGTAGAAAACCAAACCGGCAAAAGTATCAAGACACTCAGATCTGATCGAGGTGGTGAATACTTGAGTGTCGAGTTCCTTGGTTACCTAAAAGAGAAAGGAATTCTCTCTCAGCTTACTCCTCCATACACTCCACAGCATAACGGTGTATCGGAGAGACAGAATCGAACCCTATTGGATATGGTACGATCCATGATGAGTAATGCTAAGTTACCGCGATCTTTTTGGGGTTATGCGCTAGAATCAACGGCATAACTTCTGAACATGGTACCTACCAAGACTGTGCCTACCACTCCATATCAGATGTGGAGCGGGAAGAAACCCCATCTACAGTAAATAAAGATTTGGGGATGTCCAGCTTTTGTTAAAAAGCAGCATGTGGACAAGCTCGAGGCACGATCAGTAAAGTGTAAGTTTGTAGGATATCCAAAGAACTCCAGGGGATATCTATTCTATTACGCAGAGGAACAAAAGGTATATGTTTCTCGTAATGCCCATTTTCCAGAACATCAGTTTTTAGAAAAGGAATCAAGTGGGAGCGAAATAGAACTGGAAGAAATTCCAGAACCGCAAACTAATACTGAAAGTTTGGTAGAACCGGTAGTTCAAGAAGAACAGGACATTCCCGCACCCCTCCGCAGGAGTAGTAGGCCGTCTCATCCGCCTGAGAGATACTACGGTTTTTTCATAGATGGGGATAGAGAGGATTGCATCATAGATGATGATGAACCTACTGGCTTCCAGCAGGCCATCCAGAGCGGCGACTCGGTACGATGGCTAGATGCAATGCGGACCGAAATGGAGTCCATGTACACCAACAAAGTATGGACTATGGACTTTGCTCTAGATGGGGTAAAACCCATAGGATGCAAATGGATCTTCAAGAAAAAGATTGGTGTAGATGGACAGGTGGAAACCTATAAGGCTAGACTTGTTGCAAAGGGTTTTCGTCAAAGTCCTGGTTTGGACTATGACGAATCTTTTTCTCCAGTGGCTATGCTCAAATCCATTCGGGTCCTTCTTGCTATTGCTGCCTTCCATGATTATGAAATCTGGCAGATGGACGTAAAAACGGATTTTCTGAATGGAAATTTAGAAGAGTGCGTCTATATGGATCAGCCAGAGGGTTTCAATCAGAGTGAGAGCAGCGGGAAATTATGCAAGCTGCTTAAGTCCATTTATGGACTAAAGCAGGCATCGCAGTGTTGGAACATCTGTTTTGATGAGACAGTCAAAGAATATGACTTTATCAAAAATCCAGATGAACCATGCATATATAGTAAAGTTGTAGCCAGAAGTGTCGTATTCCTCGTCTTGTACGTGGATGGCATTCTATTGATAGGAAATGACATTCCTATGCTACAATCTGTCAAAGGATTCTTGTCACACAGGTTCTCCATGAAAGACCTGGGTGATGCCTCTTACATTCTGGGGATCCGGATCTATCGTGATAGATCCAAGAGGATGTTGGGATTTTCGCAGTCCAGGTATATCGACACTGTACTGAAAAGATTTAGTATGGAAGATTCTAAGCGCGGTAATCTACCGGCTTGTCACGGAATCACCATTTCCAAAGAGATGTCTCCCAAGACTGATTTGGAAAGGGAACGCATGTCTATTATACCCTACGCTTCTGCGGTAGGCTCTATAATGTATGCGATGTTGTGCACCAGACCAGATGTAGCTTACGCACTGAGCGTGGTAAGCCGGTATCAGTCAGACCCAGGGGAGAAGCACTGGATAGCAGTAAAGAACATTCTCAAGTACCTGAGAAGGACTAAGGAGATGTTCTTGGTTTACGGCGGAAAAGACCTCAGGTTGGAGGCCTTTGCTGATTCCGGCTTCTAGAGTGATAAGGACGATTCCAAGTCCATGTCGGGTTATGTCTTTACCCTCAATGGAGGGGCGGTGTGCTGGAAGAGCTCCAAGCAGGACACCGTTGCTGACTCGACTATGGAAGCGGAGTATATAGCTGCTTGCGATGCCGCAAAAGAACCAGTCTGGATGAAGAAGTTCCTAACAGAACTTCAGGTGGTTCCTACCATAGTTGATCCAATACCTCTGTATTGCGACAACAACGGAGCTATAGCTTTAGCGAAGGAACCAAGGTCCCATCAGAAATCCAGACACATCTTAAGGCGGTATCACCTGATCAGGGAGATCATTGATCGTCAGGAGATCGAGGTTCGGAGAGTTGCTTCTGAAGAGAACATTGCTGATCCATTCACGAAGGCCCTACCTCAGATTCAGTTCGAGAGGCTACTCGAGATCATCGGTCTTCGATATGCCAGTACATGGCCCTAGTGCAAGTGGGAGATTGTTAGTGTATATGCCCTAGGGGCCATTATTGTATCATACTAGTTTGTATATTACTTAATGGAAGCTTGGGATATTTACATGTATATAACAGTCTTGCTAAACATGGTAGTATGCTACTTGGTTTTTCTATCTTAATATGTGAGTATACGTATTGATAGAGCTCTAAGGATCTTGCTTGACTACCAGCGTTGTGATGGCTGTCACACTAGTGGGGGCTGGGTAGTCTACAAGCACATCCTTATTCAGGTCCCTAGTCGTTGGATTATCGAGACAGGGCATCGATACTCCGGAGTAGACTAGTGTGTACGTTTCTCATCCCAGTTGGGGAGATGGTCTGTCCCACAGCCGTCAGTACGGCTTACTGGAGATAGTATGCAGGTGTTCGTTAGGGTACGGGTACACCGGACAGGACTCACAGGGAACTGTTGGTTGGTTTTATACCAGTCGTCAGTGAACAGTTCCCAGGTGACATGAGTACAGCATAGTCCGTAGACTTGACACTGCTACTTCGCCTCGAGTGTGTCCCACTGTTCTTAGATTGCTACCCTACCACGGCTCAAAGGAGTCGTGCAAACAGGTAGCAGTTGGGTGCAGTCCCGAGCACTTGGAGGCAGTGGCGGTTAGACAGGATTCGTCTCTCCCGGTATTGGGGGTTGATATCGCGCTGTGTCAGAGAGCCATTACGCAAAGTCCCTGGCCAAGGCAAGCGAGATTTGGTGGTAGGTTCCAGTAGTTTCTCATGGTGTAATGGGCTTCGCTCCGACACGACTTATACCGCTATTAGGGGACTGACGCTTGCTGCCCCCTAGGCCCGATATGCGATAGTCTTAGACGAACAGACCGGACTGTACGGAGATTGTCACATCAGACTCAGTAGGAGTTCGGATTGGTTTCCTCATCGGTCTTCTTATCGACATCTACCTGGGGACCGTTACGTACAGCTAGTGCCGCTTGTGGTCTGTGGTTAAACCCACTGCCAGCGTAGTAGTCGAGTCTCTAGAGTCCCACGCAGAGAGTTTCCCTACTCCAGGCGAAACGATATAGAGGTCGTATGGTTTTACGACAAGGGTTCGGACGCATACGTGCGTTTACGCACGTACGACTTTCGGACAGTTTTTACTAGTCGGCTTTGGTTTAAGCCGGTTACTAGTATCCGGTTATTGGATTTATACAGTCTAAAGTTTTTCCGTGTTTTCACGGATAGGAGGGGCGTTCTCGTAATTGCGCGAGAATCTTCTAGAAGATGGTGACTAAGGAGGTTAAGGTGGCATATACATTAAATGAGATTAATGAGTCATATGGATGATTCATCCATGTCATTAATGCTTCATAATTGCTTAATGACTCATGGAGATGAATCACCATTAGATATTTATCAAGCATGGTTGTAAATCATTATCTTTTCCTTTCTTGATAAAATAAAATTCTTGATATATATTATGATAACTCTTTTTCTCATTTCATTATTATGTTCATCTTCTCTCTCCTCAAGCTCTCTCTCTTCAAACCCTAATCCTCCCCTCTCATGTGTTTAGTACAAGGATTAGTTAGACTACTTAATCCATAACCATACTCTATTTCATCTAGGTACTTTGATTAGCACTTAAAGATACCTAGTTGCCTCAAGTTTAGAGGCAAAGCTTGGAGTTTAGCTCTCGTGGTGGATCGTCTACTACTTGGAGAAGGCCGAGGAGGAGGTGGAGTTCGTAAAGACGAAGGACACGGTTCTTTAGGTATAATCCCTTTACATAGTAGTTTAGAACTTCTATGTTTATTGTTAGTTATCGTTTAGCTTCGATTCATGCGGTTAGTCGATGTTTATGCATAGAACAAGATCGTTTTTCATATTTCTGCCTCCCCGCAAGTCGTGGGATGTTGCACATCGACTTACAAATTAATTCATTTTCTTTATTCTTCTTGATGAAGTGAAGAAAGCTTTCTAGAAAAATTCCAAGTGAAGAAATCAAGTGAGAAAACCAAATCCAAAGTGAACCCACTTCCTATTTATTCATTCTCTACCACTTGCCATGTAGTAGAGTGTGTTTTCTTCACAAAGTTCATGACCTAGTGAAGATGGAGCTTGAATTTGAGTCGCCTCGGCGTAGATCATCTTCGGCATCGAAGTCAACGACCTAGCCCGCTTATTTCTCCGACAAAACCATCGCTAGAGTCCGGGACCCCGATGATCGCAGAGGAGGGACGTCAACACGGAGCTTTAGAAGTGGAGGAGCGGATCTACAAAGGTTGTAATCCCTTTCACTTGTAGTTAAAGTAGTTAACTTGTATGTACTTCTCTTTACCTCTAGTTAACGATCTTGCATAGAGTTGTTAGGCACATAAAAATTTGATTTTGGCAAGGTTGATGCCTTGTGGAACCTCATGAGTGTGCCTAGTAACCCTACACATACTAAGTGTTTGTTGGCTGTAGGATCGTCACTTGTCATTTATGGAGTTCTCCTACGATAATGGTTATCAGAAGACGTTTCAAATGGAAACTTTCAGGCCTTGTGTAGTAGGTAGTGTCGACCGCCAGTCTGTTTTACTGACTCCGCGAGAGCAGGATTTTTGGACCCCAGCTAGTCGAGAGGCTTCGGAGAAGATCTAGTTGGTTCAGGTCAGGATGAGAGCAACCCAGTGCAGACAGAAGTCTTATGCCGACCGTGGTGGTCGCAGACTTGAGTTCGCAGTGGGAGATCATGTATTCCTACGGATTTTCCGATGATTGGCGTGTTGAGTTTTGGGAAGCTTAGTCCCAGATTGTTGGTCCTTTTGAAATCCTTTAGCAAGTTAGTTCCGTTGACTATAATTTGGCACTCCCGCCCAGGTTTTTGAGTATTCATCCCGTATTCCTTATGTTGATGCTTTGCAAATACCTTCATGACCCTTCTCACATGATTCAGCTTCAGACTGTTTAGCTTGGGCGCGATCTTTTCGTTCACCGGCAGCGGATAGTGTTAGTGGATCGGCAGGTGGAGAAACTTCGGTCAAGGGTCTTGCCATCTGAGGAGGTTTTTCTTTGGCGTAGCCGTATAGTGAGGAGATCACTTGTGAGGCTACAAGCGAGATGTGGATGTTTCGCACTCATCTCTTGAAGGTATGAATAGTAAGAATTTTAATTCGGGGACGAATTTTCTTTAAGGGGGAGATTGTAACACCTTAGGATTTCGAAGAGTGTTAATTAAGCGATAGTGCGGGTTTTCTGTAAAAAGTTTACCAATTCGGGTTCCTCACATTTTATAACAATTAATTAATATTTTATTATTAATTGTTTTGGGTTTGCACACACGTGTGCACGTTAATGTGAGGGTTTGTTTTTGCTAATCTAATTACTGACAATGACAACTTAACCTAATCCAAATCCTAATCCTTGTTTAACCTTAATCCTAACCATTGATATTTTATGTTAGATATTTGTTTGGATGAGAGGAGGTGGCAAGGTGAATCAAAGAGGGCATTAATGGAGGTGGGGGGGAGAGTAAGATTAAGGATTTATCTCACCCTACACTCACCTCTCTCTCTTTTCACCTCACACACTCTCATTCTCACTCAATCTCTTTCTCTTTCTCATTATTCTTCATCCCTCATTATCTCAACTGAACACTTATCCACTTGATTGATACGAATTCTCGATGTGTCGTTTTTAAGAAATGATGTTTCATAATCAAAGAAATTTTTGACCGCAATCAATAACGGTGTCGTATGTAGCGCGTTAGCGAGTGCGGATCGTCCACAGGGAAAGTGGGATCCGTTCGAATTCGAATTAGATGAATTGAAAATTAAAGAAAGGAGAAAAGACAATTCAATTAAAGATTTATAAAATTGAATTCAAGAATTATCTAGATCTAAATCTAAAATCAAGAAAACATTTAAAAATCAAGAAAACATTTAAAAATCAAGAATCAAGAATTGATGATTTCCAATCCAATAATCAAGAATCGAAGTGAGGCTCGTAGGAATCGATCGAATCTATAGACGTGATGAAAACTATTGATTACGTTTTCTTATCCATTAATGATTTGATACTAGATCGATGACGATTAATCGAGGTTTAAGGATCTTTCGAAGAAACTAGGGTTTCTTCATCTCATCCTTTGTCCTTTCGATGAATCTCATTCAAAAACTAGCCTCTAGTAAATTCAAGAATCGATCGTGGATCACTAATTAAGAGCGAACACAATCAAGAAAGCATCGC
This sequence comes from Agapanthus africanus, assembly GCA_030015575.1. NCBI lineage: Eukaryota > Viridiplantae > Streptophyta > Magnoliopsida > Asparagales > Amaryllidaceae > Agapanthus > Agapanthus africanus. Next base: position 563,774,510 of record CM057339.1, read on the forward strand.
TCGAAACTAGGTTGCCGATTCTTCAATTTACTAAAGTTTACAAAACTTATAGGAATTAAGAATCGTTTCAAGATTTGTAACATTATCATCTATTGATTCTCTCGACTCCTTCACGAGCGGAGTTTTACTCAAACATCATATCAAAGAACACAATCACAAATCGAGATCTAATCATGATGCAAGAATGTAAAGAAAGCAAGATAAAGAATTTCACCTTTTATTTATCAACAATTTTGTTACAATTCTCTCAAGATCTACAATGAGGAAAGAACTCGATCGTCAATTTGGCTTCGTTCGTCTTCGTGAGTCGCGGATCGTCTTGGATGACTTGCTCGAATGAAGATCGGCTTCGCTCCTAAAAGGTTGAAGGCTTCTCGCTTGAATTGGTACTCGATGTTCTTGATTTTTGGCTTTGGATTTTGAATTGGGGATTAGGGTTTAAAAGTTGTGTCACTCAACTTGTGTTGGGAATTGATGAGTGGTTAATGAACAACCTTAGAAGTGAAGCCTTAGGGTCCCTTTTATAGCCTTAAGAATGATTAGCTTCCTTTATAAGCTTGGTTTAGGTTAGCTTCGCTTGTAAGCTAGGTAGTTAGGTAGAAGCCTCTAGAAGTAGTTAGTTAGGCTTTTAGCTTCCTTCATAAGCTTGGAGGTTAGGGAGAAGCTTCTAGGTTTAGTTTGTTAAGTAGCTTGCTTTTGAAGCTTGAACATGATTAGCTTGTACAAGGAGCTTGCTGATCTGGCAGAAGATTCTGGAGAATTCTAAAGTTTTCACTGGCTTGATGAGGTGTGGGACTTGAGAAGAGAATTCTGCAGATGAGCTTTGATGATGTCACCCTCACGTGGCCGCGGATCCGCGGCGCATGCCTGCTCCGGCCGCGGATCCGCGGCCCAAAAGGAGCTTCGGTGTATAATTTTTACAGTGATGCTTCCTTTTGACTTCATGGTATTTTGCTGATATGTTGAATCTTATAATTAGTCCTTGATCACTGTCAGATCTCAAGTCTTTGAGTTGGCGTATTTTTATCAGCACTATTTCACAGATTTGGCTTTTCTCCTGGAATTTCCTACATAGATTCTCAAAACAAGTGTTGCGCTATACAAAGATGATGCGATGCCATGATAAACACTCAATTTCCCTCGAAATGTCAGTTTTAAGGTATAACACAAGTAATTCGGTATTTTACGGGTGTTTTGCTAATATGTGCTATACTTAACCTGAATACCTTTAGATGAATGCAAATGATAGGGAAATTGACGTGTTAAAAATACATTATTTTCGACTGATCAAATTCCCCCAAACTTATTTTCGGTCGTCTCGAGCGAATTGTTTTATTAAAAAGAGAGGAGAAAATAAAGAAAGAGAAAAACTAACTAGCACACTTTCGTAGGCAACACGATTGCACTGAGCACGTGCAACAAGCCTTTAAACCTCTAGGTGTCCCTAGTAGGAGGAATGTTGTCTCCTGAGGGTTTTCAGCGGATTGCACCCACAAAATCCAATAATAAAAGGAAGACCGTGAAAATTACGTTTAAAGATAAGAATTGTAAAAGAAAGACTTTGAAAATTAGGGTTTCCAACTATGCTAGCTTTTCGGTTGTCATGAGCCTTATCTTAATAGTTATGAAAATATGTCAGAAATCACATCATCTCTCAATAAAACATCGTCTTTATTCTTCATTCCTATCTTTCTTCCAAACATCGATCATATAACCCTACGTGTGTGTAATAGACATCCCTACGCCCGGAGAATTCAATTCAAGCTATCATACTCTTGTCCATCTGCCTCAGTACTTTTTAATTTGATGAATATTTAGATTTGCTTACACATTTTCATGCGACCGTTAATACTTCTTGAGGTACTAACCGACCGATTACTCTTGTGCTTTCTTATTAGGTGTATTTCCTCATCTAGCACCACCTAAGGCTTAGTAGTGACTCCTGATTGATAGATGTTTTGTCGATCAAAAATATTTACCGCAATCAAGAACGTCGTCGCTTGAAGCTATCCGGTGAATACGGGTCGGTCCACAGGGATGTGTAAACCTTCTTTAAGTTCTTACGAGTTAATTCCAAATGGTGTTTGGATTTATAATTAAACCTAAAAATTGAAGTTGTATGAGACTATGATTAGAAACTTGCTAGGATTAGGTCTAGGGAAAATTTGGTAAACAAAGATTTACATCTCTTTCCATTGCTATTAATTAAATGTATCATATTAGTGTTATGGTAAATATTAACAAAGGGGATTAGGATGATTGGGAAGATTGATTCTTCCTCTAGATCCTTGTCCTTCCTTTCTTAATCTTTACCCTAACCTCCATGGAAAACCTTAAAATCCGGGCCTTTAGACTACGAAATCACCGTTACCTTGCGGGTAAAAGTGCCGTAGGGAGCGGAATAAAAAGGTATGCATGGAGTTCTAATGTTCATAAAAGTTTAGCAATGAAAAGAGATGAGAGATCTTCATCTCTCAAATCTTTTCCTATTCCTAACCCTAACAAGCGAGGAAACTACTCGCTCATTGAGGGGATGAAAAAAGACAAGAATTTATTAAAGAAAGAAAACATTGATTGCAAGTTAATAAAAACTAAACTAATTTAAACTAAGGCGAGAAAATAAAAGCAGATATGAAAAACTATCTATTGCAAGGAAAATAACCTACTTACTTTTGATGCGCTCTAACTTCAAGAAAACAGAATTTTATTCATGAGTAGAGGCATAAGAAAATACAAGGTCTTGGGTTCTATTTATAGGACATAGGAACCCTAGGTTTACAATTGCACCGCATGTCTACAATTACAAATATACCCCTAGAAAATCTTTCCACAGCCGCCAAAGAGTTATGGAAAAATCCTTGCGCATTAGGGCACAGGACAGCCGCGGATGTGCGGCATGGGAGCTCTTGGGCCGCGGTTCCGCGGCCCAATGATGAGATCAGCATTGGATTTTTCTTGGGCTTCTTTTGTTTCTTCTGGGCTTCTTGTTTATTTATTCTTTTCATCAGTTGGGCTTCTGCAGTAATTTCAGATTTTCAGTGAACTCTTTGCATTGGATCTTTTACCCGTCTTTCTTGCAAATTTGGATCTTGAGTTGCCTTGTTGATGGTGAACCGTTCTTCTGCCGGGCTTTACTAAGATCTTCCTATTTGTTGGTCAAAAATCCTTCTTTTGTGTCGTCTTTTGTGTTTTTCACTGTTTTCGCGCCAAGAACCTGTAACCTGTAACATGTAGCAGACATGGGTCAAAAGCACCCGTTTTTATTGTAAAATGCATAAGAATGGGGAATACAAAATGCAATATTATGTTATGAACAAATACCCCCAAACTTATCTTTTGCTCGCCCTCGAGCAAACTGATTATTTAAATAAAAATCTAACATAGCCGCACTTTCGCAGGGAAACGCGATTGCACTGAGCTCGTGCAACAAGCCGTTAAACCTCTAGGTGTCCCTAGTAGGAGGAGTGTTGTCTGCTGAGGGTTTTCAGCGGATACTACCCACAAAATCCTATCAATTTGGTTTTTCGACTTTTGTTCTCTAATTAGGTTTTCTAACAAGGAAATCTATTATCGTCGACCCGCAAATTATCCACCTATATTCTTCACACTTCCTCATTATTTAACTTAAGATTACATATATCCTGTAGAATTACCTAGCTTTCGGCATTTCTTAAGTTTTCCTTCTAGAGTTCCATCTCCACTTAGGAATTTCTATCAACTCTATTAAAGACACAAGTTCTATTCTTCATTCCCTTCTCTTATCTAAACTCCAATCACATATCCCTACGTGTGTGTAAATATCACCCCTACACTTGGAAATTCAAATCAAGCAATCGTACTCCCGTCCATTGTCCAAAGCACTAGTGAAATTTCGCTTTCACATCCTTCATGCGATTGTTAATACTTCTTGAGGTACCAACAACCGATTACAAGATGCCTTAGCGATTTAAGGCGTACTTCCTAGTTTTGCAACACCCAAGGCTTTTAGCAGTGGCTCCCAAACCAGTTGGTCTAAGGCACTAGGTGATGAAGCACCCTCGCTAAATATTTTTCTATTTTTACAGCCTTAAGTAATCACAAAAACCAGTGTCCATTTTTTTTCTCTATCCCCCTCCCCTTTTTTTTTTCTTCATTGTGCTAAGGACTTTAGACAAGAGTATTTCAAGGTCTCTTCTACTAATCCAAATTTCAAGGTGCGTGTTTGTGCATTTTGTAGGGTACATGTTTTCAGAATCTAGACTTAAGCTAGGAACTATTTTTCAAACTTATACTCTAATAAAAGTTTTAATACTTTTCCTTCGTTTCGGCTTAGCCCAAGAACTGAACCCAAAATTTGCCTATTTCTAAATAACCTACAAAGACATATACTTTCCATAGTTAAACTCTAAGGAAGGTTATTTTTAGGGTTTTAAATTTGCTAAGTCTAAGATTTAGTTTTTCCTAGCCAGTTAACCTATTTATCAAACTCAAGTCAATTAACCAGAATTGAATACATTAATTTTTATAATTTTTGAATTTTTTCAATTTTTATGGGTTTTTCTGTTTTCTAATTTTTTTTATGTTTTCAAATTTTTCAAATTTTTATGATTTTTATATAAAGATGCAATGCAGAAATATACATATGAATGCAAAAGGAAAACTTACCGAACATACCCCCAAACTTATAATGGACAGTGTCCTCACTGTCATGCTGCACCAAGTGGTTTGATAATATCGGCGAGTTCTTGCTTATTATTATATTTACATAGTATACACACCCCCAAACTTATTTGAAACAAAGTTCTGGAAAAAAAAAAAGGAAATTCGAGGGTGAAGGTGGAGGAAAATCAATCGGTGTAAATCGACTCCTGCAAAAGCAGGAGCTCCTCCGAATGGTCCGCTGAGAAGAACGGTTTCAAACGATGTCCGTTTACTTTGAATAAAGTACCGTCTTCTGGATTCTCAAGATCAACCGCACTGTGCGGATAAACGGTGCGGACTACAAAAGGTCCTCTCCATCTAGAGCGGAGCTTGCCGGGATGAAAGTGTAACCGAGTATCATATAATAAAACCTGTTGACCTGGTTTAAATGTCTTTCGTAAAAGGTTTTTATCATGAAATACCTTAACTCGATTCTTAGCAATCACGGCATTATCATATGCCTCATCCCGCAGCTCCTCCAATTCATTCAATTGCATCTTTCGATTGCTGCCCGCATCTCCTAGTGATAGATTCAGCTCTTTAATGGCCCAAAATGCCTTGTGCTCAATTTCTACTGGAAGGTGGCAAGCCTTCCCGTAAACAAGCCGGTATGGAGACATGCCGAGATCGGTCTTGTATGCAGTACGGAAAGCCCATAGTGCATCGATCAATTTTAGTGACCAATCTTTACGGTTTTTAGAAACCGTTTTCTACAAGATTTGCTTAATTTGTCGATTCGAGATTTCGGCTTGCCCACATGTTTGGGGATGGTATGGCGTTGACAGCTTATGGGTGATAGAGTATTTGCGCATTAGGGACTCAAAAGTCCTATTGCAAAAGTGAGAACCATTATCACTTATTATTGCGCGAGGGTGCCCAAATCGAGAAAAGATGTGTTCTTTTAGAAATCGAACGTCAACCTTGTTATCATTCGTTCGACTAGGCACAGCCTCGACCCATTTTGAAACATAGTCAACAGCCAAAAAAATATACACATTTCCAAAAGAGTTAGGAAATGGTCCCGTGAAGTCTATACCCCAAACATCAAAAATGTCTACAACCAAAATTGGTTGGAGCGGCATTTCATTTCTCCGCGATATCCGGCCCAAGTGTTGGCACCGGGAGCAAGTTTTGCAGTATTCGAATGCATCTTTGAAGAGTCGTGGCCAATAGAAACCACACTGCAAAACTTTCTCGGCTGTCTTCTTTGGGCCAAAGTGCCTGCCACATGCTTGATCGTGGCAAAAAGACAGCACACTCTTGACCTCATTTTCAGGTACACACCGGCGAATGATTTGGTCGGAACAATATTTGAAAAGATAAGGTTCATCCCAGTAAAAGTGCTTTACTTGGGACAAAAATCTTAGTTTGTCTTGTTTCGACCAATCGTTAGGTATCAAGCCGGTGGCTAAGTAGTTTACAATATCGGCGAACCATGGTTCGCAAGAAACGGTCAAGAGTTGCTCATCGGGGAAAGCATTAGTGATAGGCAGTTCAAGTGTAGGCGAAGAAGGAAGTCATGAAAGGTGATCGGCCACTACGTTTTCACATCCCTTTTTGTCCCTTATAACAAGGTCAAATTCTTGCAGCAAAAGGATCCAACGTATTAGCCTAGACTTAGCATCCTTCTTCGCAAAAAGGTGGCGAAGAGCTGAGTGATCCGTGTACACTATAACTGGAGAGCCGATTAAATAAGGCCGAAATTTTTCAAGTGCAAACACAACCGCTAAAAACTCTTTTTCTGTTGTTATGTAGTTTAATTGGGCCTCATTTAATGTTCGGCTAGCGTAGTAAATTACATGCGGCGTCTTGTTAATGTGCTGTCCAAGAACAGCACCTATGGCAAAATCTGATGCGTCGCACATAATTTCAAAAGGGTGCGTCCAGTCTGGAGATGAAAGGATGGGCGCAGAAATGAGTGAGTGTTTCAAAGACTCGAATGCTTTCATGCAAGTTGAGTCGAAAACAAAAGTAGTGTCCTTGGCCAATAAGAGAGTCAAGGGTCTAGCAATCTTGCTAAAGTCCTTGATGAACCGTCTATAAAAACCGGCATGGCCAAGGAAAGCTCGGATATCTTTGACGCATTTAGGAGGAGGAAGATTAGAAATGACTTCGATTTTAGCTCTATCAACCTCTATGCCGTTTTGCGAGATGACGTGTCCTAAGACAATGCCTTCTCGTACCATAAAGTGGCACTTCTCCCAATTCAAAGTTAAGTTCTTTTCCCTACAGCGGGTGAGAACTGCGTCAAGATGTCGTAAACACTCATCGAAGGAGTCACCAAAAATGGAGAAATCATCCATAAAGATTTCCAAAAACTTCTCCACCATGTCCGAAAAGATCCCCATCATACACCGCTGAAATGTAGCGGGTGCATTGCATAACCCAAAGGGCATGCGACGATAAGCAAAAGTGCCAAAGGGACAAGTAAATGTAGTCTTGTCTTGATCCTCTTTGGCTATGGGGACTTGATTATAACCGGAATAGCCATCTAAAAAGCAGTAGAATTCGTGCCCCGCCAATCATTCTAGCATTTGGTCAATGAATGGTAAAGGAAAGTGGTCCTTCCTTGTCGCGGCATTGAGTTTTCGGTAGTCGATGCAAACTCGCCACCCAGTTTGGGTGCGAGTGGGAATTAACTCATTTGCCTCATTGGTGATGACCGTGATGCCCGATTTCTTTGGCACGACATGAATGGGGTTAACCCATTGGCTATCCGAGATAGGGTAAATGATAACACTATCAAGACACTTAACAATCTCCTTCTTGACCTCCTCTTTCATGATGGGGTTGAGGCGTCTTTGTGGATCCCTTGCCGGCTTGGCATCATCCATCAAGTGTATATGATGTTCGACTATGAGGGGACTAATCCCCTTGATGTCCGCCATAGACCAGCCGAAAGCTTGCCGATTATTGTATAAGACCGTTAACAGAGCCTTCTCTTGCTCAAGAGCTAGAGAGGCCGATATGATAACTGGTAAGGTCTCATTTTCACCTAGATAAGCATATTTTAGGTGCGACGGCAAAAGCTTTAGTTCGAGTTTAGGTGGTGAAACAATAGATGGTAACAATGGAGTAACTGTTTCAAACTCGAAGGATTCCATCAAAGGTTCAAATTGAGTGTACGCTACCGAGTCGGATAGTTCAACTAACTCATCCGAAAAAGCAAAAGACTCAAACTCGGGTGGAGAGTCTTCAAGATCATCAACAAAGGTGAAACACTCATAATCTTTGTCCGTCGTGAAAGCTGTGTCGGATTCTAGGAGGAAAGCACTAGTGGCGTCAATATTACTGTGATCAAACATGAAATTCTCGAACTCACAGTCCTCCTCCGCGATCTCATCGATCGAGCACACATCAAGTACGCTAGAATTAGGCTCGCAAGGCTGACTTCCTAACTTGAAAATGTTAAGTTCAACTGTCATCTTGCCAAAAGATAGATTCATTGAACCATTACGACAGTTGATTACCGCGTTAGAAGTCGCGAGGAATGGTCGACCAAGTATCACCGGAATTTGATTACGGGGGTTAGCGACAGGCTGTGTATCCATAACAATAAAGTCTACGGGGAAAATGAAATCCCCTACTCTAATTAACACATCCTCCAACTCTCCCCTAGGGTGGGTGATTGATCGGTCGGCCATTTGGAGAGTGCAATGAGTAGGCTTGAGCTCTCCAACGCCTAATTGTTCGTACACCGAATAGGGTAGAAAATTGACACTAGCACCAAGATCTAATAGTGCTCTATTGATGGTCTTGTTCCCAATTGTGATCGACATAATAGGACAACCGGGGTCCTTGTGCTTTGGGGGCAAAGAATTGACAAGAGCATCACTAACAGCACTAGCCACGAAAACTTTCTTTGGTACTTGTGACTTCCTCTTTTTGGTGCATAAGTCCTTTAAGATTTTTGCATATGAAGGAACTTGTTGGATTGCATCCAAAAGAGGGATATTTATGCTAACCTGTTTGAACAACACTACAATCTTCTCCATCTGTGGAGTTGGTTTATTGGATCTCAACCGATTTGGAAAAGGAACATTTTGAAAAGTTGTTGAGTCCAATTTTTGCGGATCCGATTGTTGAGTTGGAACGGAACCCCGTGTAGATGTGTTCGTGTTGTGAGAAGAGGGTCCGTTCGAGCTAGAAGAAGTAGAGCCATGTGAAGGATGGAGAATAGGCTCTAACGAAGAAGAAGAAGAAGAAGAAGATGAAGAACCACCGGCAGAGGTGTCACGGTGAATACCCACATTGTTTTGCAGCACTTTTCCGGATCTCAACGTGGTCACAGCATTCATGTTATGATTCTGCTGTTCATGTGCAACACGTGCGTGACCAGGATTTGGGAGTGGTTGAGACGGAAGTTTTCCTTTCTCTCGCTCTTTCAATGCTGCGTTGAGTTGTGCAATTTGTGCCTCAATAGCTTTGATGCTTTGATCATGTGAGGCACTGTTTTGCACCAAAGATTGAACAGAAGTCTCTATCCTAGCTATGGACTGTGCAGATTGCTTTAGGAATGCTTCTAGACTTCTTTCGAGCGAGCCAACAGCATTTTGAGGGGGAACAAAATTGTTGGGCACAAAATTGTTCATCTGATTAGGATAAGGTTGCTGTTGGAGAGGCTGCTGAAATTGAGTTTGTGGAGGTGCTTGTTGTTGTTGTGGAGGAGGAGCTCTTTGAAAATTGTTGTTTCCTTAGACTTGTTGATTTTGGTTCCAAGCGAAATTAGGGTGGCTCTTCCAACCCGGATTGTATGTTGAAGAGTATGGATCATTTCTTTGTCGTTGCTGAAAGGCAGCATTGACTTGATCTTGTCCTTGAGTGGATGCAGTGTAAGGACACTCTTCGGTGAGATGTGATGGATCCGAACAACAAGCACAAACAGTTCGTGGGGGCACAATAGGGGCAGGAGAAAGTGCTGAGATTTTGGTCTCAAGCGCTTCTAGCTTTTTCGTAAGAGCGGCCATCTCGGCCTTCATAGCAATTGACATCTCTACTTGATGTATGCCTGCCCTAGGTTGACCAATAGAAGAAGATGATGTGGTCTTGGTGCTCTCCCACTGAATCGTTTGCTCACTAAGATCCTCGAGAAACTGCCACGCTTCCTCACTAGATTTGGACAGAAAGTGACCTTGACTAATGGTTTCTAGCAACTGCTTCGTTGCCGGGTTCAATCCCTCGTATAATGTTTGGCAAAGTTGCCATCTTTCGATTCCATGGTGAGGGCATTGAACGAGAAGGTCTTTGAATCTTTCAAAACATTTCCAAAATGGTTCGGCAGGAAGCTGTGAAAATTGTATAATTTCATTACGGATTTTTGCAGTTTTGTGATGAGGATAGAACTTTTTAAGAAAAGCTTTCACAAACTCGTCCCAATTTCTAATTGAGTGTGATGCGGTGCTGTATAGCCACTTCTCGGCTAGGTCACATAAGGTGAAAGGAATGACCCTTAGCCTTATAGCGTCATCACTTAATTGGGTAGTTTTCATCATGGCGCAAACGTTTTGGAATTTGTTGATAAAGATATATGCATCTTCGGATTTCAAACCATGAAACTTAGGCAGCATGTTGATGAAGTGGCGTTTGATCTCAAAGTTGTCCCCATTAGCCGGTAGGAGGGAAAGACAAGTAGGAAGGGCGGTGCGGATGGGGTAGAAAAGATCCTGGAGCGCGACTCGTGCGGGCGCTTCGACAGGCGGAAGATTCAGGTTATTCACACCTGGCGGAGCTGGAATCCTTCCCGTATGTAAGGTGTTGTTAGGATCGTATCCCGACATACCTTCGAAAGAATGTGATGGTGAAAGTGAAGAAGTGGACAAGATTTCGACTTCGGAGTCGAAAGGTTCGTCGGTCGGTACCAACGAAACACGGACTAATCGGGCGCTAGGGTCCCTAGTCCAACCGGACATACACTAAAAGGGTTAGTGTAGTCGAAAGATGAAAGACAGAATGTGAAGGTAAGAAAATGTCAATGAGAAGAAGAAGTGAGTGCAAAGATTCTTTAGCGACAAGTTGCAAGTTTGAAAAGATTTTCCTTTTTCTTTTATTAAGTGAGCTTTTGCAAAAAGATTTTGAAAAGAGACTAGTGACACAGATGCAATTAACCACACATGCACAATCAGGCCTAAGTCTAGGGTCACCTAGGTCAGCTAGACAGCTCCTAACTGTTCCAAAGGGCTAGAGATAGGACCTCAAACCGCCTCTTCACAAACAAGTACGGCCAGGTAAGTGGGAAGGAACCACTACGACAGTGGGCCTAATTAAAAACCACCAGCCTAGACACCGCAATGTCGGTTAGGATAAACGTCCGATGCCTATACTAGTCCCCTGTCCTATTGAGCTCGACGTCCTTAGGGCTGAGTCTAATATTTTTTTAATTAAAAGTGGTCAATGCAAATGCTTTAAGTGATTTCTGGGGTCCTGGGAAGGGTGATGAAATCTCCACCCAATCTGATTTGGTCAAAAGCCCCTTAAAGTCAGATTAAAGTATGCAAAGCTGTAAATCACTTGCAATCAATTTGCCTTTTAGCGCGGCGCAAAGAATCCTGCAGAAAATCAATTATTGGAAGGGGGAAGAAGATTTTTAGCGCAAAGAATCCTGCAGAAGATTTGGCAAAAGATATATGGGGATTTGTAGAGGAGAAGGAAAGAAAACAAATAGTGCAATTTCTTCACAGAAAGGGATCCAGAGGGCCGCGCTTCCGCCGCATATACCACCAATAGGCCGCGGTTCCGCGGTTGGAGGGAGAGATCGTGCTCTGAAAAAATTTGTACGGCTCTTCTGTAGCAATCTACCTCTGTTCTGATGTACCCTTTCCTGATTCTCCTTTTGTGTTGTTTCAGATCCGTCAAACCCTGCAAAGATTCACAAAGAAACCCTTCAAACAATAAAAGATGATAAATATTATTTTTTTTTTGGAATTTTTCAGATTTTTATGATTTTTAATGTTTTATATTAACCCGAAATTACAAAAAGAAAATTTTACGCCATCCCCGGCAACGGCGCCATTTGATTGATAGAAGTTTTGTCGATCAAAAATATTTACCGCAATCAAGAACGGCGTCGCTTGAAGCTAACCGGTGAATACGGGTCGGTCCACAGGGATGTGTAAACCTCCTTTAAGTTCTTACGAGTTAATTCCAAATGGTGTTTGGATTTATAATTAAACCTAAAAATTGAAGTTGTATGAGACTAGGATTAGAAACTTGCTAGGATTAGGTCTAGGGAAAATTTGGTAAACAAAGATTTACATCTCTTTCCATTGCTATTAATTAAATGTATCATATTAGTGTTATGGTAAATATTAACAAAGGGGATTATGATGATTGGCAAGATTGATTCTTCCTCTAGATCCTTGTCCTTCCTTTCTTAATCTTTATCCTAACCTCCATGGAAAACCTTAAAATCCGGGCCTTTAGACTACGAAATCACCGTTACCTTGCGGGTAAAAGTGCCGTAGGGAGCGGAATAAAAAGGTATGCATGGAGTTCTAATGTTCATAAAAGTTTAGCAATGAAAAGAGATGAGAGATCTTCATCTCTCAAATCTTTCCCTATTCCTAACCCTAACAAGCGAGGAAACTACTCGCTCATTGAGGGGATGAAAAAAGACAAGAATTTATTAAAGAGAGAAAACATTGATTGCAAGTTAATAAAAACTAAACTAATTTAAACTAAGGCGAGAAAATAAAAGCAGATATGAAAAACTATCTATTGCAAGGAAAATAACCTACTTACTTTTGATGCGCTCTAACTTCAAGAAAACAGAATTTTATTCATGAGTAGAGGCATAAGAAAATACAAGGTCTTGGGTTCTATTTATAGGACATAGAAACCCTAGGTTTACAATTGCACCGCATGTCTACAATTACAAATATACCCCTAGAAAATCTTTCCACAGCCGCCAAAGAGTTATGGAAAAAATCCTTGCGCGTTAGGGCACAGGACAGCCGCGGATGCGCGGCATGGGAGCTCTTGGGCCGCGGTTCCGCGGCCCAATGATGAGATCAGCATTGGATTTTTCTTGGGCTTCGTTTGGTTCTTCTGGGCTTCTTGTTTATTTATTCTTTTCTTCAGTTGGGCTTCTGCAGTAATTCCAGATTTTCAGTGAACTCTTTGCATTGGATCTTTTACCCGTCTTTCTTGCAAATTTGGATCTTGAGTTGCCTTGTTGATGGTGAACCGTTCTTCTGCCGGGCTTTACTAAGATCTTCCTATTTGTTGGTCAAAAATCCTTCTTTTGTGTCGTCTTTTATGTTTTTCACTGTTTTCGCGCCAAGAACCTGTAACCTGTAACATGTAGCAGACATGGGTCAAAAACACCTGTTTTTATTGTAAAATGCATAAGAATGGGGAATACAAAATGCAATATTATGTTATGAACAACTCCCAGACCAGTTGGTCTAAGGCACTAGGTGAAGATGCACCCTCGCTATAAATTTTATTGCTGCCTTGGCGATAACAAAACCAGTGTTCATTTTTCTCACCACTTTATATTTTATTCATTTTTTTTATTTCCTTCATACTTTGGCTTTTAGACAAGAGCATTTCAAGGTATCCTCTACTATCCCGAGCTTTAAGACGTGTGTAAGTGCGTATAGTAGGGTATCAACATTCAAAACATTTGGCTTCCAGAATAGGAACTATTTTTCAGACTTATTTTTATCCTCAGATTAGTGACTACCTTCATCTTACAAACCCTTGGGACAACGGCTCATAACTACTTATTACTAGTTCGTATAAGAAAAGTTCTAATTTTCTTTGTTTTCTTAAATTTTTCTAATCTTTTGGATGTAATTTTTCACTATCTAATCTTTTATTATCATATTTATGTACAAAATATTTTTATATTTTTGAAATTTTTTATAGGTTTTTAAAATGTTTTGTGCTTATGCAAAGCATGATATGCAAATGATGCGAAAAATAAGCACAAACCTCCCCCAAACTTGTTTTCAACAGTGTCCTCACTGTTGCCTTCCGCTATATTTACAAAAACCTGTAAGCCTGGGTGGAAATTTATTAATGGGGGCAAAATATATAAGTGATGATCCTCCCCCAAACTTATTTTATTCACTCACCTCCATTCAAAAGATGATACATTAATTTACAGGATATGGAGGTGAGACGGAGGAATTTTAATCAAGATAAAGTGGCTCCTGTAAGAACAGGAGCTCCTTCGTGGGGTCAGTGGAAAAATACGGCTTTAGTCTATGTCCATTCACTTTGAAAAATGTGTCGTTTTGAACATTTTCTACCTCAACTGCCCCGTGCGGGTATACAGACCGCACAAGAAAAGGTCCCTTCCACCGAGATCGTAGCTTACCCACGTGAAGGTGTAGTCGTGAATCATAAAGAAGGACTTGTTGACCAGGTGAAAATGTTTTCCTCAAAATGTTTTTATCGTGAAATACCTTAGTCCGATTCTTTACGATTACAGCGTTATCATAAGTTTCATCGCGGAGTTCGCTTAGCTCATTTAATTGCAGCTTCCGAAAGTTGCAGGCTTGATTCAAGTCAAAGTTGATTTCTTTAATAGCCCACATTGCTTTGTGCTCAATCTCGACTGCCAAGTGAAAAGCCTTCCCAAACACTAACCTATAAGGAGACATCCCTAGATTGGTTTTATATGCAGTTCGGAATGCCCAAAGAGCATCCGTCAATTTGGTCGACCAATCTTTTCTATTCTTAGCAACAGTCTTCTCCAGGATTTGTTTGATCTGTCTATTCGAAATCTCAGCCTGCCCGCTTGTTTGGGGATGATAGGGTGTGGAAAGTTTGTGGTTGATTGCATATTTCCGCATCAAAGTCTCGAAAGACCTGTTGCAGAAATGCGTCCCGTTATCGCTAATGATAGCACGTGGGTGTCCAAATCGCGAAAAGATGTTTTCTTTTAAGAACCTAATGACAACCTTTTTGTCATTGGTGCGACATGGAATAGCTTCAACCCACTTTGAGACGTAATCAACCGCAAGCAGTATGTACAGATTCCTAAAGGAATTGGGAAAGGGACCCATAAAGTCAATGCCCCAAACATCGAAAATTTCAACCACTAAGATGGGTTGCTGTGGCATCTCATTTCTCCGGGAAATCCTACCCGTGTGTTGACACTGTGTACAGGTTTTTCAATGATCAAATGCATCTTTGAACAAGGTCGGCCAATAAAAACCGCATTGCAAAACCTTCTCCGCCGTCTTTTTAGGACCGAAGTGACCCCCACATGCCTGATCATGACTAAAAGATAGAATACTCTTGAACTCCTCATTCGGGACACACCGGCGAATGATCTGGTCAGGACAATACTTAAACAGATAGAGTTCATCCCAGTAAATGTGTTTTACTTGGGATAGAAAACGATGTTTGTCCTGTTTTGACCAATCGCTGG
Source organism: Agapanthus africanus (assembly GCA_030015575.1). NCBI lineage: Eukaryota > Viridiplantae > Streptophyta > Magnoliopsida > Asparagales > Amaryllidaceae > Agapanthus > Agapanthus africanus. The sequence continues at coordinate 563,789,571 of CM057339.1, forward strand.
GTATAAGTCCCGTGACAAGATAGTTCACAATATCCCTGAACCAAGGTTCATCGGATATGTTCAAGAGTTGTTCGTCTGGAAAAGAATCATTGATCGGCAGGGTCACAGGTGAAGAAGAGATGCGTGAAAGATGGTCGGCTACAACGTTTTCACATCCCTTCTTATCTTTGATAACAAGATCAAATTCTTGTAATAGAAGGATCCAACGTATTAGCCTACCTTTAGCATCCTTCTTCGCCAAAAGATGTTTCAAGGCGGAGTGGTCAGTGTACACAACTATTGGTGAGCCAATCAAGTAAGCCCTGAATTTTTCTAATGCAAATACAACGCCAAAAGTTCTTTTTCGGTAGTTGTATAGTTCACTTGAGCATCATTCAGGGTCTTACTTGAGTAATAGATCACGTGTGACATCTTTTCAATATGTGTCTTAAGAATGCACCAACTGCAAAATCTGATGAATCACACATAAGCTCAAAAGGGTGGTCCCAATCTGGAGATGATAGAACGGGGGCTGTAGTGAGGGAGTGTTTGAGTGAGTCGAATGCTGCCTCACAATCCGAGTCAAAGTGGAAGGTCGTATCCTTGGCCAAGTGAAGAGTCAAAGGTCTAGCAATTTTGCTAAAATCCTTAATGAATCTCGTGTAAAAGCCCGCATGGCCAAGAAATGATCGGATATCCTTGATGCTTTTGGGATGAGGAAGGTTTTGAATGACATCTATCTTAGCTCTGTCAACCTCAATGCCTTTTCGTGAAATAACATGTCCAAGCACAATTCCCTTTTGGACCATGAAATGGCATTTTTCCCAATTCAAGGTTAAGTTCTTCTCTTTGCAACAAGTAAGAACTGCGTCAAGATTCGATAGGCAGTCAGAAAAAGAGTCTCCGAAAATCGAGAAATCGTCCATGAAAATCTCAAAAAAATTCTCGACCATGTCCGAGAATATCCCCATCATACACCGCTGAAATGTAGCGGGAGCATTGCATAACCCAAAGGGCATGCGACTATAAGCAAAGGTACCAAAAGGACAAGTAAATGTGGTTTTATCTTGATCCATTTTGGCAATGGGGACCTGATTATAGCCAGAGTATCCGTCCATAAAACAATAATACTCACGTCCGGCTAAGCGTTCCAGCATCTGATCAATGAAAGGTAGAGGAAAGTGGTCTTTCCTCGTAGCGGCATTGAGTTTTCTGTAATCAATACATACACGCCACCCAGTTTGGACACGTGTCTGAATTAACTCATTTGCCTCATTGGTAATAACAGTGATGCCAGATTTTTTAGGGACGACATGAATTGGACTCACCCATTGGCTATCGATGATTGGGTAAATAATACCATTGTCAAGGCATTTGACGATCTCTTTCTTTACCGCATCCTTCATGACGGGGTTCAACCATCTCTGTGGTTCTCGGGTTGGTTTGGTATCATCCATCAAGTGTATATGATGTTCTACAATCAAGGGAGTAATCCCTTTGATGTCCGCCATGGTCCAACCAAACGCCTGCTTATTAGATCTCAATACCGTCAAAAGTGCATTCTCTTGCTCTGATACTAGAGAAGCAGATATGATAACCGATAAAGACTCATTCTCACCTAAATATGCATATTTAAGATGAGAAGGTAAAAGTTTGAGATCTAATGCTGGCGGAGAAATAATAGAAGGTGGGATCATCAAATGATATTCGGAGTCACAAAGAAGCTCATAGCCTGCATAAGATACAGACTCGGATGGTGATGAGTCAGGAGTGTCGGACTCAAGCGTGGAAAATATGTCCTCGCTGAGATGTGTAAGATCAAACATTGATGTGGTAGTGTCGCCGAGATCTTCAAAACAAAGTTCATCAACTTTGCAACTTTCGGGAGCAATCTCGTGGGCAGAGCACACATCAAGTATTTGAGCAGAGAGTTCAGATGGATGACTTCCAATTTTGTAGATGTTCAGTTCAATTTTCATATTTCCAAATGATAAGTTCATTGAACCGTTTCTACAGTTAATGACAGCATTGGAAGTGGCAAGGAATGGTCGACCCAAAATCTCCGGAATTTGACTCCGTGGGTTTGCTACAGGTTGTTTATCGAGAACAATGAAGTCCACAGGGAATACAAATTCCCCGACTTTTATCAACACATCCTCTAGTTCACCCCTAGGTTTGGTGATTGAACGGTCTGCCATTTGGAGAGTGCAGTGAGCTGGTTTCAACTCTCCAATCCCTAGCTGCTCATAAACAGAGTATGGAAGCAGGTTATCACTTGCGCCTAGGTCTAAAAGAGCACGGTTGATGTTTTTACCCCCAATAGAAATCGATATCGTAGGAAATCCTGGGTCCTTACGTTTCTTTGGTAGCTGTGGGATAAAAGCAGTGCTAATATTATTAGACATGAAGACCTTCTTTGGCACTTGAGTCTTCTTCTTCCTAGTGCACAAGTCTTTCAGAATTTTCGTATAAGCGGGGACTTGTTGAATAGCATTTAGGAGAGGGATGTTGATGTTAACCTTTTTGAACATTTCCATAATCTTCTCCATATGTGGACTCGATTTGTTACCTCTTAACCGATTCGGATAAGGAGCTTTAGCAATGAGAGCTGGGTCCATCATAGGAGGGGGTGGTGTGTGTAGACGTGATCCCAGAATAGGAGTGGGGATCGTCTGTGGTGTACTAGAAGAGGGTTGCTGAGGTAACGAGCCTTGTTGGACACGAAGAATAGGCTCGTGAGAAGGCGGTGGGGTAGAAGAACAAGGATCAGAAGTAGAAGTGTGTGTGTGAGGAAAGGTCTCAGCCGGGGTGTTATTGATAGATCTATCAGTATCATCAATCTCTTCCCCAACGTGATTATTCAGCACTCTTCCTGATCTCAACGTTGTGATGGCATTTACATTGTAATGCCCAGGATTCGGTAGGGGTTGAGACGGAAGTTTCCTTTTTTCTCTTGCACTCATTTCGGCTTTTAGTCGTGCAATTTTTGCTTCTATCGATCTGATACTCTCAGCTTGGGACGCTGAGTTTTTCTTTATCTCACTGACGGAAGATCTAACCTCAGCCGACACTTCCATGAAATTTGACAAGAGTGTCTTCATGGTTTGTGTGAATGCAGAGAACTCGTCAGAACAGGTCAACTGCAAAGGATTAGAAGGTGCAGGAGTGTTGACCTGGTTTTGAAAATTTTGTGACTGGTAGGGGTGCTGAGTGAGTTGAAGTGGTTGTTGTTGTGGTGGAAGAGCCCTTTGGAAATTGTTTTGGTTTGGAACCGTATTTTGATTTTGTTGTTGGTTCCAAGCAAAGTTAGGGTGATTCCTCCTACCCTGATTATATGTGGAAGAATATGGATCATTTCTAGGTCTTTGAAATGCGGCATTGGTATGCTCTTGACCTTGAAACGGAGAATTCAATGGACATTCTTCCGTCAAATGAGAAGGATCAGAACAACATCCACATACAGTTTTGGGGAGCGACATCGAATTTAAGGAGGCTGCTGAAAATTTATGTTCCATAGCCTCGAGCTTCTTTTGCATTGCTGCCATCTCAGCTCGAACACCTATGGAAACATCAATTTGGTGTACGCCACCCCTAGACGATGACTGGTTTACACTCTCCCACTGTAAGGACTTTTCAGCGAACTCTTCTAATAATTTCCAAGCTTCCCCATCATCCTTGGTCATAAAATTGCCTTGACACATGGCTTAAAGGTTTTGTTTAGTGGTCGGGTTAATGCCCTCATATATGATTCGGCACAGATCCCATCTCGGGATTCCGTGATGTGGACATTGAACCAACAGATCCTTGAAGCGTTCAAAGCACTTCGAGAATGGTTCATTCGGAAGCTGGGTGAATTGATTTAGTTCGCTACGGACTCGAGCTGTCTTGTGATTAAGGTAGAATTTCTTAAGGAATGCTGCAACGAATTCTTCCCAATTCGAAATGGAATGTGCGGTAGTGTTATACAGCCACTTCTCGGCTATATCGCACAAGGTAAATGGAAGAATACGTAGACGCATAGCATCCACAAAAAGTTGTGACGTACCCATCATTGCGCATACATTTTCAAATTTGGTAATAAAGACATATGCGTCTTCAGACTCGAGACCGTGGAATTTTGGTAGAAGGTTGATGTATTGGGGTTTAATCTCAAAATTATCCCCGTTGGCTGGTGGAATGGATATGCAGGTCGAAAGAGGACCTCGCATAGGATAGCACCTCTCTTGGATAGAGATGCGGGGTGGATTCTGCGCACCAACGGACGACGGCAGATTAGTGGTAAAGAAGTTCGATGGAGAAGGATCCATCGATGTGGGTGTGGTGGTGGGTAAAGAAGAAGTAAATGTAGAAATACCGACTTCGGAGTCGATCGGGGGAACGCGGACTAAACGGGCACTAGAATCCCATGTCCATCCTAGCTTGCACTAAAGGGTTTAGTACAAGTGGCAGCGTGAATATAATTAGAGAAAATGAATGAAGTGATTGGTATTTGTTTTGAAAAATTTATGGATTTTTGAAAAGATGATGCAAATCACAACAAATGCAACAAGCAAAACCCTAAGTCTAGTGGTCACCTAGGTCAAGGCTCTAGACCGCTCCTAACTGCCAAAATACATGTCGCAGGATCAATCCTCCACTGCCTCTTTGTCTCTCCTGTGGCCAGGTAAGTGGGAGGTTCTCCACTACGTAAGTAGTGGGCCTAATTAAGTAACCACTTGCCTTAGACACCACAAAAGAAACGCGGATAAGTAATGAATTACCCACGGCCTTCTTCTGTCCTAAGTGAGCGTGGCGGTCCTTAAATTCATGTCTAGATTTTTTTTAGTTAATGAGGGTAATGCAGATGCAAGTTTGTGATTTTCGGGGCTTAGGAAGGGTAATGAAATCCCCACCTAATCTGGATTTAGCCGTGCCCCTTAAATTCCGTATTAATATGCAAACAACCAAAAATCAAAAACACGCACAAATTTTATTGCTTTTTGCGGCGCTGTGAATTTTGCAAAGAAACCTGCAGCAAATTTGTTATTGGAGCAGATGAGGAAGGAGATAAGAAAGTCAAGAAGTCACCTGAGAAAAATGGTACAGTAATGCCCTCAACCCGCCGCGGAACCGCCGCAATTCTTGGCTTAAACCGCGGATCCGCCGTTCTTCAAACAGTTCACTGCACAAATATTTTAAAGAGAGCTTCTGTTCACTCCTTCAGCTCTCTAGAATATTCCAAATATTTTTCCAATTGCATAGCAGACTCCAGATTTCCTTGCAACAAATCACAACGAATCGTTTAGTGTTTGCGCGAATTTTGATCTCAAAATTATAATGGTATAAACTTTTCAACTCAAATTTCAAAAAAACGAACGATTTAGCGCACGATCCACGGCAACGGTGCCATTTGATTGATACGAGTTCTCGATGTGTCGTGTTTAAGAAATGATGTTTCACAATCAAAGAAATTTTTGACCGCAATCAATAACGGTGTCGTATGTAGCGCGTTAGCGAGTGCGGATCGTCCACAGGGAAAGTGAGATCCGTTCGAATTTGAATTAGATGAATTGAAAATTAAAGAAAAAAGAAAAGACAATTCAATTCAAGATTTATAAAATTGAAGTTCAAGAATTATCTAGATCTAAATCTAAAATCAAGAAAACATTTAAAAATCAAGAATTAAGAATTGATGATTTCCAATCCAATAATGAAGAATCGAAGTGAGGCTCGTAGGAATCGATCGAATCTATAGACGTGATGAAAACAATTGATTATGTTTTCTTATCCATTAATGATTTGATACTAGATCGATGACGATTAATCGAGGTTTAAGGATCTTTCGAAGAAACTAGGGTTTCTTCATCTCATCCTTTGTCCTTTCGATTAATCTCATTCAAAAACTAGCCTCTAGTAAATTCAAGAATCGATCGTGGATCACTAATTAAGAGCAAACACAATCAAGAAAGCATCGCTCGAAACTAGGTTGCCGATTCTTCAATTTACTAAAGTTTACAAAACTTATAGGAATTATGAATCGTTTCAAGATTTGTAACATCATCATCTATTGATTCTCTCGACTCCTTCACGAGCGGAGTTTTACTCAAACTTCATATCAAAGAACACAATCACAAATCGAGATCTAATCATGATACAAGAATGTAAAGAAAGCAAGATAAAGAATTTCACCTTTTATTTATCAACAATTTTGTTACAAGTCTCTCAAGATCTACAATGAGGAAAGAACTCGATCGTCGATTTTGCTTCGCTCGTCTTCGTGAGTCGCGGATCGTCTTGGATCACTTTCTCGGATGAAGATCGGCTTCGCTCCTAAAAGGTTGAAGTCTTCTCGCTTGAATTGGTACTCGGTTTTCTTGATTTTTGGCTTTGGATTTTGAATTGGGGATTAGGGTTTACAAGTTGTGTCACTTAACTTGTGTTGGGAATTGATGAGTGGTTAATGAACAAGCTTAGAAGTGAAACCTTAGGGACCCTTTTATAGCCTTAAAAATGATTAGCTTCCTTTATAAGCTTGGTTTAAGTTAGGTTCCCTTGTAAGTTAGGTAGTTAGGTAGAAGCTTTTAGAAGTAGTTAGTTAGGCTTTTTGCTTCCTTCATAAGCTTGGAGGTTAGGGAGAAGCTTCTAGGTTTAGTTTGTTAAGTAGCTTGATTTAGAAGCTTGAACATGATTAGCTTGTACAAGGAGCTTGCTGATCTGGCAGAAGATTCTGGAGAATTCTGGAGTTTTCAATGGCTTAATGAGGTGTGTGACTTGAGAAGAGAATTCTGCAGATGAGCTTTGATGATGTCACCCTCACGTGGCCGCAGATCCGCGGCGCATGCCTGCTCCGGCCGCGGATCCGCGGCCCAAAAGGAGCTTTGGTGTATAATTTTTACAGTGATGCTTCCTTATGACTTCATGGTATTTTGCTGATATGTTGAATCTTATAATTAGTCCTTGATCACTGTCAGATCTAAAGTCTTTGAGTTGGCGTATTTTTATCAGCACCGTTTCACAGATTTGGCTTTTCTCCTGGAATTTCCTGCACAGATTCTCGAAACAAGTGTTGCGCTATACAAAGATGATGTGATGCCATTATAAACACTCAATTTCCCTCGAAATGTCAGTTTTAAGGTATAACACAAGTAATTCGGTATTTTACGGGTGTTTTGCTAATATGTGCTATACTTAACCTGAATACCTTTAGATGAATGCAAATGATAGGGAAATTGACGTGTTAAAAATAAATTATTTTCGACCGATCACCACTCTTCACTAAACCTTCACTAATCCTCATCAAAACATCACCAAAATTCCTTTTCAAGACTTGTTTTGCCTCTAGGATCCATTGGAGCTTAGAAAGCTAGAATCTTTGAGCTTGTGGGAGTAGGTAATGATCTCTATCTGTTAAGTAGGTGCTTTTTATGTTGTGTAGCCTTGTATTTTCAGTTTAGATCACTTAAAGTTTCGTTTCGGGTAAATATCGTATTTTTAGTGTAGTTTTGGGTCTCGGATGATCTGGTATCAAACCAGGTATTTGTTGGAAAAGTTTCCATCACAGTGACCTTGTGTAGTGACCTAGAACCCACCATAAAAACCTGAGACAATTCCATGAACAGTAGGCCACAATTTTATTGTTTCTGGCCGCAATTTGCGGCCACACTGGGGTGTTTGTGTTTTGGTCTCTGGGTCTCTAGGGTTGTGTGTGGTCTTGTGGTATGTGCAAATTTTACAAATTGTTTCTGTAGCAAAATCTGGGATCACTTTGCTAGTTTCTAGTTTTTCGATTACGCGCGTTACGTTATCCGATATGGTTCGTGTCTTGGTGTATCTGTTGCTCTTGGGTTAGTTTCGTAGTGTCGCTACATGCGTTAGCCACTAGACGAACACTTTAGAGTATGTTTGGAGTTGGTGTAAATGTTATTGGCTGATTGCTAATGTACACTTGTTATTGTGGTTTTATGATCTTAGGGTCGCAGGCGAGGACCTTGGATGCTGCGAAGAAGGGAAAGCGAGTGTTTGGCTTTGCTTAGCCCCAGGATCACCAGTGAGTAGATTTAACATCTACATGGGAATCGCCCGCATGGCGTTATGCGTCAGGGCTAGATATGATATGATATTAGCCGCATGTTTATATTTCACGTAAAGATTGTGCATAAAACTTCATTGCATATTATTGCTTGTTGTGCTTGGACTTGTACCCATTGGACAATGCACTATTATTGACGGCTCATATTGTACGAGCACTGATTGTATGCCACTCACACCGTCAATAATTGCCATGACACGCACAACACTTATGCATACGTGAGATTGTATTGGTTAGGGATGTAGGGTTACTAGGCACTCCAAGAAGGTTCTACAAGGCATCTACCATGCCCAATTAAAATTTTAGCCGTGCCGAATAACTCTAAACAAGATCATTGCTAGATAATTAGGGTAACATATGCTAGTAAATAACAATTATCACTAAGTGAATGCGAAATAAAACCTTTGTAGATCGGTCCTTCACTTCTAAAGCTCCTTGTTGTAGTCCCTTCGCTGCGATCATCGAACTCCCGGACTCTCGGACGGCTCCATGAGAAAATTGCAACGGTATTGCTTGAAGTCTTCGAGGCCGAAGATGATCTACGTCGAGGGAATACGAACTCAAGCTTCTACTTCACTTACTAGAGAATTAGTGAAGCAAACACCCTAAACTAAAGTTCTAGTCTATTAGAGGATGATGAAAAAGGAAATGGGTACACTTTAGAATTTCTTTTCTCACTTTCTCTCTCTCCTTTTCAAACCCTAAAAAGAAATTGAAGGAAGAAGAAGATGAGCTCAAAATGAGAAAACTAATCAAGAGAGAGAGAGAGAGCTAACCATGGTGAGTGAGTATCATATACTAACTCATGTAGAGACATTACCATGGCTAGTTATAGTGGTTAGGTTAACTAATATCTTAAGTAAAACAAAACTAGTGGACTAAGTAAATGCAACCATAAGCTTCATGAAGCTTCATGCATGTGAGCTCATTATCCACTAATTTTAGAATTACTTTAAATATAAAAACCCCACCAATATAATTGTAATGGTATATGTCTCATACACCCATGTAGTGAGTATCAACAACCATGATACAATATGTACACAAACAAATATATATCACATATATATTAAGTTGTGCACAAGTGAGAAAAACAAATGCTTAAGTGAACCAATGTTAATTAATGTAAATTAGTATATCACATATACAATTATACACTAAATTATTAAATCAACACTTGACTTAATATTCCGGTTATATCTCATATAACCGACTAACACAAAATGTACCAACTTATCGAATCAACACTTGATTCGATAACCCGGCTATATCTCATATAACCGGCCGATACAATAGTCGCGAGAATAGAATACGGTATCACATACTCGCATTAATCTCGGTCCCGCACATATCACATATGCGCTCCTATTTTGTTTTGCCTGAGCCAGTATAACCTCTATGTAGGACTCTAAAGACTCATCAATACGCCGGCAGTAGGTGATGATCATATCAAGCACCCACAAGCCGTCAGCGGTACTAGCGGGAAGTAACGGCTACCCGGGTATTGAGCGATCAGAAGATCAGCAAGCAAGCCCGCTCCAACTCCTCCAAAAAGCCTGACAGTGACACTACCGTACAGTCCGGTCTCCTCGTCTGATATATCGCATATCAAGTCTAGGGGTGGTAAAACGTCAGACCCCAATAACCGATAAGTCATGCCGATATGAGGCTCATAAAGGGTCAAGAAACTACTGGTAACACTTACCAGTAAATCTCTAAACCAGCCCTGGCCAGGGACTTCCCTGTTATGGCCAATCGAGCATAGCGCAACATCAACCCCCAATACCGGGAGAGACGAAACCCCTCCTATCGCTTATTGCCTCCATGTGACTCGGGACTGTACCCAAAAACCACCATTTTGCACGCCCTCTTGGACGTGGTAAGGTGTAAATCAAAGCACAATGGGAATCACACAAGACTCTATGACGATCTTGGGTCTACAGACTAACCTGTACCAGTGTCACCAGATAACTGCCATCTGACGTAAGGTATAATACCATCTGGGAGTTCTCGGCGAGTCCGTCCAGTGTACCCAGTCTCCACTGAGCACCCGTATATCATCTCTGATGTCAAACACCAATGGATATGGGATCATCCATCGCCCATCTACATGGGTCGAGAAGGTATACGCTAGTCTACTCTGGTATATCGATGCCCCGTCTCGATACACCCACGACTAGGGACCTTGAAGGATGTACTTATGGACTACCATGTCCCCACTAGTATGATCCGCATCATAGTCCAGGTAGTCAAGTACACATCCTAAGGGCTTTACCAACATGTGACAGAGAGATAATCAGTGTACACGTTAAGGTAAAGAGTAACCAGATAGCATACTATCATGTCGAGCTAGAAAGTCCTCCCTATATATGTCCAAGCATCCACTACAATATACATCTCATGTATAGTAATGGCATCTAGGGCATACATATAACTAACAAGGGACATTAAGACATGATCCTTATATTCCATTGTGCATATGACATATAGCATACATGTATACCTACATGCTTACACATATGCCTTGCCATGACTACATGCTAGCTACCCATATACCTATATGGTATTATACCATTAGAGATAGGTATATACACATTTGAGACGTAGCTACATGTACATCTTGCATACATACTTACATGTACACCCGTACACCTTGATATAATTACACATATACCTGGAGGGTATTACATCATTACTGATAGGTAGATACACATATTTTGCTATACCGACATGGTTACGCATACCTGGCTATAGCTACATATTCACCTTTATATGATGTTGGATTTGGTTTCGGAGAAATTAGTAACCGCATGCTATATTTAATAATTTGTTGCAGTTAAATAACGGTTTTTTCTTTATATGCTCATATTACTGTTTCATGTTGCATATATTATATTTCATGGACTTTGCATTGAGATATGGATTTCTAATGATGTTTTCTGGATGTTTTACTCCTAAGTATATATATATATATATATCAGTGGTATGGTACGCTGTTATATATATATATATATATATATATATATATATATGTATATCCTCATGATCTATGCAAGTATTCTTATTCTGTACTTGATATTTGGATGCACCCACTCAGAGATTTGTTATAAACTGATACGGGGATCGAGAGTGTCGATGTTGGGCACATAAGTTTCGAAGGACGTATAAACCGATACGTGGATCGAGAGTCGATGTTGATCGAGAGTGTCAATGTTGGGCACTTAAGATTCGAACGACGTATAAACCGATACGGGGATCGAGAGTGTCGATGATGGGCACTTTATATTCGAAAGACGTATAAACCGATATGGGGATCAAGAGTGTCGATGTTGGGCACTTAAGCTTCGAAGGACGTATAAATCTGTTTTGGATCATAAGTGTCGATGTTAGGCACTTAGGATTCGCTGATTTGGATCATGAGTGTCGGTGTTTGACACTTAGGATTCGCTGAGACTTACAGGTTATGAGGGCCGATATTATGGTCGATATGAGGGCTGATATTATGGTCGATATGGGGCCAATATTAGGGTCGATATGAGGGTCGACATTATGGTCGATATGAGGGCCGATCTGAGGGCCGATTTGAGGAATTTTGGATTTAGTTTGTCTTGATGGACACTGGTCCTGCCAGGATGAGGATTCCGTAAGGATGACATGTTTTATCTCATACTCCGCATTTATTTGATATGTATTGTTTCATGTATTATTAGTACCTGATAGAGTACCTTTCATGACTGTTGCATATACATATTGCTATTTATTGCTATCAGCTTGCATGTGATAGATTCGCGCAGTACGTGCATACTTGCGATTACCTGCATATGTTATTTATTATTCACGAGTTGGCAACTCACCCCCGTTGTGCCACAGGGTTGTACAGGTTGTCCTTAAAAGCAGTCAGAGGCAGGGCTTTTCATCTATCATATCATCTTTTGCAGCGGATACTGCTACGGCTGACTGTGTGCAGTTGTGCTATAGGTGGGTTTTGCAGTTATCCAATGTTGCTCATTGTATATTCGTTGTATCCGTACTCTCCATCTACCATTTTCATGTATTGACTTAGAGACGAGTTGTGAGGACGTTATTGTGTATTATTTGTGACTTGGAGGTCCTTTATGCAGTTTTATTTATATCGTCTTTTATTTCTTCGCTACGGCGTCGTATATCTGTTGTGGTGGTTTTTTCCCGCCGTTGGGCATGGATTTGCTCCCGTTTGGGGATGCTTTTACTTATATTTATGTTGTACCCTTTTTGGGGGCCTGTTTTACAAAGGAGGTGCTGCCAAATTTTTTATAGGGAATAAATTTGGACATTAAAGAATCTGATTGAGATTTCAAAAGTTTTAACCATGTTATTATCACTTACTACTTTTGATGGTTTAGATTACTGGGTTTTTGGCATACATATATTACGTTACGCATGGAGACGTTACATAGTTTAAGGGCCGTCACGTGCTAAAATTTCGGGTCGTGACACCCCAATACCAGGAGAGACGAATCCCCTCCTATCGCTCATTGCCTCCATGTGACTCGGGACTATACCCAAAAATCACCGTTTCGCACGTTCTCTTGAATGTGGTAAGGTGGAAATCAAAGCACAATCGGAATCACACAAGACTTTATGACGATCTCGGGTCTACAGACTAACCTGTACCAGTGTCACCAGAGAACAGCTATCTGACGATAGGTATAATACCATCTAGGAGTTCTCGAAGAGTCCTGTTCAGTGTACCCAGTCTCCACTGTGCACCCGTATACCATCTTTGATGTCAAACACCAATGAATGTGGGATCATCCATCGCCCATCATATGGGTCAAGAAGTGTATATGCTAGTCTACTCTGGAATATTGATGCCATGTCTCGATACACCCTCGACTAGGAACAATTAAAGGATAAACTTGTGGACTACCCTGGCCCTACTAGTATGATCTCTATCATATCCTGGTAGTCAAGTACACATCCTAAGGGCTTTATCAACATGTGAGAGCAAGACAGTATCGCAATACAAGTCTACATGTTAAGACAAAGAGCAACCAGATAGCATACTATCATGTCGAGCAAAAAAGTCCTCTCTATATATGTCCAAGCATCCACTATAATATACAATCATGTACAATAATGGCCTCTAGGGCATACATAAAACTAACAATCTCCCACTTGCTTTAAGGCCGGTTGTTGTAGTATCCCATACCCAACATCTCGAAGAGTCTCTCAAATTGTATCCGGGGTATGGCCTTCGTTAGTGGATCCGCCGTGTTATTCTTCGTGTCAACTCTCCTGACGATCAACTATCTCCCGGATCAGGTGATACAGCCTCAGAATATGTCTGGATCGCTGATAGGACCTGTGTTCCTTGGCCAAAGCCACAACTCCATTGTTATCACAATACAAAGGTATCGGATGCTCGATGGATGGAACCACTGCAAGTTCAGTTATGAACTTCTTCATCCAGACAGCCTCTTTGGCAGCATCATTGGCAACGATGTATTCAGCCTCCATCGTCGAGTCTGCAATGGTTTCTTGGTTAGAACTCTTCTAACAAACCTCCCCTCCATTGAGGGTGAAGACAAATCCCGAGACCGACTTAGAGTCGTCCTTATCACTCTGGATGCTCGAATCGGTAAAAGACTCCAGTTCGAGTTCTCCGTTACCATACACCAAGAACATTTCTTTAGTCCTTCTTAAGTACTTAAGAATGTTCTTCACAGCTGTCCAGTAAATCTCTCCAGGATCTGCTTGATACCTACTCACTACACTTAGTGAATATGCTACATCAGGTTTGGTACACAACATCGCGTACATGATAGAGCCTAATACCGAAGCATAGGTTATCCCTTGCATGCGAGCTCTCTCCAAATCAGTCTTGGGAGACATCTCTTTGGAAAGAGTGATTCCTGAGATCGTGGGTAAATTCCCACGCTTGGAATCCTCCATACTAAACCTCTTTAATATGGTGTCAATGTACCTGGATTGGGACAATCCCAATATCCGTTTAGATCTATCTCTATAGATCTTAATCCCCAAGATGTAGGAGGCATCACCTAGATCCTTCATTGAGAATCTTTGTGATAAGAAGAGCTTGACCGAGTGCAGCATAGGAACATCATTTCCTATCAAGAGTATGTCATCCACGTACAATACGAGGAAGACGACCTTACTCTCTGCAACCTTTTTGTATATAGAAGGTTCATTTATGTTTTTGATGAAGTCAAACTCTTTGACTACCACATCAAAACAGATGTTCTAACTCCGCGATGCCTGCTTCAACCCGTAGATTGATTTAAGCAGCTTGCATACCTTTTCGCTGCTCCTACTGTACACGAAGCTCTTTGACTGAGTCATGTACATGCTCTCTTCTAAATCACCATTTAGAAAGGCGGTCTTAACATCCATCTGCCATATTTCATAGTCATGGTATGCAGCGATGGCAAGTAGGTCCCGGATGGATTGAGCATAGCCACTGGAGAAAAGGTTTCATCATAATCCATACCTGGTCGTTGACGAAAACCTTTTGCAACAAGTTTAGGTTTGAAAGTCTCAACTCTCCATCTACACCAAGTTTCTTCTTAAAGATCCATTTGCACCCAATTGGTTTTACCCCTTCAGGAGAAACATCCAAAATCCATACTTTGTTGGTGTACATGGATTCCATCTCAGATCGCATTGCATCCATCCATTTCACAGAGTCCCCGCTCATGATGGCCAGCTCGAAGCTAGTTGGGTCATCATCTTCCATGATGCAATCCTCGCTCCTACTGTCACGCCCCGCTTCCCAGTGTACGGGCAGAGGGTGCAACTGGCCGCTAAGTATTTACTCTGAAGTAAATACGCTAAGCGTATCTAAGCAATATAAAAATAAATGCACAAGAGAAGATATAATAAAACAACAACTTTATTTATTCACATTCTTTTTACAATACATGGAAAAGTAAATACAACTGAATGAAAGCAATGCCTAAACAGTGGCATAACAGAAATGAAAAGGTACTGAAATAAAATGTGTACAATGAAGCTAGAGCTCTGGGTCGTAGGCAAGCTGATCCAAGTCCTCAGTAGTAGGCTCGATCTCCTGAGTGTCCAGATCACCTGACAACATTCCAAAGAAGAAAGAGAAGGAATGTCGTTAGCGAACAATCGCTCGGTAAGTTCCAAAGAAAAGGGAGAAATAGAACAGACAGGGAGCAAGAGAGAGAGAGAGAGAGAGTGTAGGTTTTAAAGTTTTATTTAGTGTTAATGTTGTTGTTTATAGCTTGGTACGGAAGGATGCCAGTGTATACGAGAGGAGTCTCACTTGCCCCGGAGACTAAGGTATCAGGAACTCATGGAACCGTTTATGCCACGTTACAACAGTAAAGTAATACAGGTTAGGTGTCTTATGGTTACAGTCTCGTGCCACTTCTAACACCTTCCGTACCAATCTACGCCTTAAACCCCGCGAAGTATTGTTTTGTATTGTTGTATTGTTTGTAGTGTACCTTGTATTGTCTTGTAATAAAGATTGTGTAATTGGATGACTTACCGAAACCATGATATCAGTAAATGGATGTAACTAGAGAATCATGTAAACGGAAGTATATCCATGATTCGATTCAGTCAATATAAATTGAATATATTGAATATATGTATTAATGGATTCATTTTGAATTTAATATTGTAGATTGTACTTGAATCATATTCAAGTCAGATTATTATAATGAGACTCGTCTGAGTCAGAACAATTAGAAAAGAAAATTTAATTCCTGATTTTTTTGATGTTATCGGTAACCGCTCCACATGGGCGGCAGCATTTGTGCCCTTTTCAAAAACGATTGCCGTATTGATAACACCGTTGTTAAATTATCTACCTTAGATAGGCAAGCATCCATATCTCCGGTTCCCTGAGGCTCAAGAGACTAGTCCCGCTTAAACCTATATTTACTAGGGTTCTTAGGGTAATTTATAGAACTTGAGGGGTTTTATGCAAAAATAATTTGTATACTTTTCAAAATACACCCCAAGTATTTATTTATCATCTTTAGAGTTTTCATAGTTATAGATTTTATATTTGTGACATTTCTAGTGAATAAACATATTTTTCATAATACATGGTATTTAATTGTAATATTGAACTTGTATGGAATTCATGGTATTTTAATATAAAGTGATTCTTGTGATTTTAGAAAAAAGTTGGAATATTTATATTATCACAAAATAGATATTTTAATGATATATATATATATATTATATTTCTAGAAATCTCATTTTCTAAACATATTTGTATTTTAAATCTTTCGAGACCGAATGCTCCTTGCGGAGGTCTGCATCTCGCACTACTAAGCCCAGGGATGTGCGAGAATCCGCACCATCCCAGTCGGGTTCTGATCGCACGCCTTTGGCGTGTCGGATGTTCAAAGAATTAAAGTGTAACCGCGATCAGGACGGTGTCGCTTTGCAGCTAGCCGGTTGAGCACGGGTCGGTCCACAGGGAGATGGTGGTATCTTACCTTCTTGTCTTAGACGAGTCAATAAAGAATCTGTATGTTTGTTTGGACTAACCTATGTGTTTTATCTGCAAGTATAAAGTTGTTAAGAAAGATACGAGATTATAAGCTAAGAAATCCGTACTCAAAAACCTTTGAGCCGAGTCTTGACCAATTGAAGCTAAGCAATTGGCAACAACGTGGATTAGGGGATTTAAGCGCGGTATTCGTGGAATCCGGCTTATTTACCCTTGTCCTTCCGTTCTTGTCTCTTGCTTTCGCCTCCGGCCAAACCGAACGCAACCGGTCGCGGTTAGGAATCACCGTTACCTTGTCAGGGTACGGTGCCTAACGGAGCGCTTGCGTATGGTTTGGGCGAAGTTTCAAATGGAAAATAACGGGAAAAGGAATTGGCAAAGAAATGTTAACTTATGAAACCGTATTAATTCTTAACAAGAACAATAATTACAACATTCACAATATAAACAAAAGAGAACAAAAAGAAAAGAACAAAGAAAAGAAAAGATACAAGTATTAAAGAGCATGAATAAAATGCATGAAATAGAATGCAAGTAATAAAAAGACAAGTAATAAAAAGCGGGTAATAAAAAGAATACGGAACTAGGACCCAAGCCAAACATGTGCTCAATAGCCAACCCTTAAACTTGCAAGCTCAATGAAGAACTTGCAAGATCAAGGGAAGGGTAGAGAACGCATGTGAAATGAAGTGCTAGTCCGTGAGAAAATACGACCCTTGAGCTCAATAACTAACTCTTAACCATTCAACCTCAATGAAGAGATTGAATGAGCAAGAGAAAGCAGAAATCTCAAGGAGGAGCAAACTAACAAGAAAGATAAAGAACCCTCATCTTCATTAATCTTCCACTCAAAAGCTCTCACTACAATGTCATGGAGAAAGAATGAAGAAGAGGAAGAAGAAGAACAAAACAACAAAAAAAGAGAACAAAGAAAAGCTCCAAAAAAATGCTCTGAACTGCTGTATTTATAGGCAGGAGAATGGAATTCTAGGGCATCCACCAGACCAGAAATGAGATTACCAAAAAGCCCCTGAAAAACGACGGTGTGTGGGCCCAACACTGCGGCGCATGCGCGGCCAATACCCTACTTTGGCCACGCATGCGCGGCCATAATGATGAATTGGGCAGTGGGATTTCTGGTGGGTTCCTGGTTTTATGTGCCCTCGTGTTTGTAATCTTCAAAATGCACAAAAGTCTTCAGAATCTTTGCAGATTTCCAAGTCCAAGATTGCATATCCTTTTACTTTTGACTTTGTCTCTCCCTCGAGCTCCGCGCACCCATTGATTCTTGTGCAGCCCACCTCGTGCTCTGTGCTTGTCCCAGACATGAATGACCACTGTCACATGTCTTGTATCGGGAACCGGTACTCGGCACTGGACGGATATGGATGACCGGAACCCGGCTTTTATCTGCTGTGGACAGATGTTCTGCATTTGGCGTAACTGTGGAGAATTAATCCTGATTAGCAATATTTGTACTGGAAACCTGTATTCTGCAAACATGTAAGAAACACGGATTAAAAGTACCTACCTATAAACACACGAGCGTAAGAATGGGCGGTATAAAATGCAATATTCTGATATTAACAAATACCCCCAAACTTAACTTTTGCTCGTCCCGAGCAAAACCAATTATTCACAAAAATAAAATGATAACCGCACTTTCGCAGGGAACGCGATTGCACTGAGCATGTGCAACAAGCCGTTAAACCTCTAGGTGTCCCTAGTAGGAGGAGTGTTGTCTCCTGAGGGTTTTCAGCGAATACTACCCACAAAATCCCGTCAAGCTAGTTTCATAAGTTAACGTCGATTCTACTCCTACAGTTTAGTATTTACATTAGAAACTCTATTATCCTAAGTTAGAAATATTCAACCCTTATTTTTCACACCTCCTATCTATTTAACCGTGGATCTCCTGAGTTTTCCTTCTAAAGTGAGGCCTCAAATCAGGGATTTTTATCTACTTTACAGGAAACACAAGTCTTATTCTTCATTTCTATCTCTTATTCAAACATCGATTATATACCCCTACGTGTGTGAATATTTGCACCCCTACACTTAAGAATTCAATTCAAGCTATAGTACCCTTGCCCTAATACCTAATACTACTTCTTTTCATTAAGGATGGACGGTTTTGCTCACACACCTTTCATGCGACTATTAATGCTTCTTGAGGCACTAACGGCCGATTACTGAATGTGTGAACCTAAAGCGTAAATAGCAGTTTCCAGGTCTTGACTTTATTCTATTTTTTCTTTTTCTTTTTTTTTCTTTTTCAAGACCGGATATATTTTTTCAATATGCTCTTTTGGTGTTTAGCTTCAAATACCGTTTTTTCTTTCATACTAGGCTTTCAGGCAAGAGTATTTCTAGGTATCCTCTACTATCCCAAGTTTCAAGGTACGTGTAAGTGCAGTTTGTAGGGTATATACTTTCTAAATTTGAACTCAAGAAAAGAAACTATTTTTCAGACTTATCCTCCGGTAAGGCTTCAATACTTTCCCTTCAACTTGACTTCACTCAAGAACTGAACTCAAAAATTGTAAGAACGTATACTTACCAAAGTTAGACAGAATGAGGGTTATTTTTAGGGTTTTCAATTCCTAAGCCTAGAATTTAGTTATTTCTAATATATCAACTAAACTTTCAGAATAAAAATCTAAGTTACCCTATTAGCTATCTTGACGAAAAAGTTTTTATATTTTGGAAATTTTTCAGATTTTTGTGGGTTTTTAATAAGGTATGCAAATGCAAAATATACATATGAATGTGAAGGAAGAAAGCTTACCGAGCACACCCCCAAACTTAAACTTGACAGTGCCCTCACTGTCAGGCTATACCAAGAGGGTCAAAATTGCCGGCGCTCCCTAAAAACAAATTATATACAAAAAGGAAAAACAAAAAAATATATATATACAACAAAAAGTGTCCCCCCCAAATTTAAGTAAAACAGTGTTTCCACTGTTAAGCGTTGAAGTTCAGGATTAGGGGGGAAAGAACAGTATCCATCTATACAAGGCCTTACAAAGGCCAAATGTGAGCACCAACCATTCAAAAATCTTATCTCTGTAAAGCGGTGGCTGGTGAAAGAAGGCGTAGGGAAAAGAAATGGAGACTACGCGAGACCGCTTGTGGAGAGAAGTGGAATGCGGTCTCGGTAGATCAGAAGAAGAAGAATGGCGTAAGGGAAAAAGAAGTGGAGTACGAACTTGAGGGTGCAAATAGAGTAAATAGATTAGCACAATTTGTGATGAGCGATGTGTAAGAATTGATTGTGCTAATCTATTAACCCGTCGAGAAATTGGGTCAAATCCCTCAAGATTCGTAAGAAACCATGGGTACGCCGAACTTGGTAAACCAGACATAGTAAATGAAAGTGATATGGGTTCTTGCAAGGTCGGAACGATTGAAAGGATGGAGGGGAGTGGTTGAGGAAGGGTATCGGTTAAAGCTTCTGGAGGGTGTGTACAGTCAGTGAAAGGAACAGGATGAATTGGAAAATCCGACTCATCAATTAAAACCGTTTCATCCTCAGTGCTATCCTCAATATTCTCCTCAAAATTTATCTCATCCATGCATTTCTCTTCAATATCAAGACGCATATGAATTTCAGGAAAAGCAGTTAAAGACTCGGGATGATGATTTGAAGAGATAAACTCAGCCAAATCTACGGGTTCATCATCCAAAATATTCCAAGCGTCAATATCCTCAATCAAGTGAAAGTCAATTTTCTCAGACACCTCATCAAAAGCATGGAGTTCAATCGATTCTGGTTCTAAGATAGAGGTGTAGAGGTCAAAAGGATTGGGATTGGTTTCACTCAAAAGGGGCCCTTCACAATCGGGCAAATCAAACACTACGAAGTCGCACAACTCATTAAACATTCTATCTTCAACTGATAATTCATTTGGAACATTTGATAGACTTTCAACACAGGAGTTGTGGGATTCAATTGGAGACGGGTAGGTTTGATTTGGAAGGGGGTATATCTCACTCTCTCCACTCAAATTCACAGCCTGTCCTGCCGCCTCATCATACATTGGAAAATTTGGAGCTAGTTGAAAACTAGCTACCGGGTCACTAGGTTGTATGAGGGCGGCCATGGACGCATTCAAATCCATCATCTGTTGGCTTGACGCTACCCTAAAGTCTTCCAACGATTGTTCTAGACTAGACATTGGTTGTGAAGGGGTTTCAGTGAAAGATTCACAGTTGTATGGATACTGAAAACTCCCAAAAGGCGGTGTAGAAGCAATGTCTAGGGAAGGTGTAAAAGTTGGGTAGGACTGGTAGGAATTGAATGGCTGGACAGGAGAAGGATCAACATTTGGATAAGAAGGTGATTGGAATTGTTGATCCCAAGAATTTGTAGTGGTGAAAGGAGTGAAAGATCGGCTACGAGATTGTTCAATACGTTCAGCGATGGACAGAGGACGACTTGCAGAAGGGGTATCAACATTAGCGGGTGCGGAAAGTTGAAAAGGTTGATAGAAAGTGGAATGAGGAGTGCAAGTGTTTGTCCTAGACGCTGCTATCCGATCTCTCAATGAAATTTTGGGCATGGAGGGGTCGTTCGAAGTTCGACCAAAACAAGAACCGTAGGATGTAATGTCTGGTTGTGGGTACCAAAGTTCGGCAAGAGTTTTGCGAGGTGGAGTACCCATGATATGAAGAGAGAAGGAAAGAAAGGAAGAGAAAAGGAGGGGAAAAATGAATGGTTTTTTTTTTTAATTTTTGTTAGTTGTCAGCAAAAGAATGAAGTATACACAAAAAAATATGGACAAAAAAATAATCACGACACAAAAATACCACACACCTAATCATTCTAGGGTTCACCTAGGTCAACTAGACCTGCTCGAGAACTTGATTGTCGAAGTAAAACTGTGTCGAGAAACAGGCTCAAGATACACTGATCACGAGGCCAGGTAAGTGCAGAGATAAGGGGAGGTTTTCCAACGCTTTCGCGAAGTTCCTTAATTAAATAACCCTTTCTCTTTTGGCGGTTTCGCCGTTAACACTTTCCTAGACACCCCGTAAACAATATACCGTTAAGCAAGCTTCTAAATACAGTTAACTTCTCCTAGTGAGCGCGAAGTCCTTAAGACTTAAAGTCTAGTTTCTTTTAAATTTGTGCGGGTAAACGTTATGCTCAGGTTCGTGATTTGTGGGCCACGGAAAAGGTGATGAAATCCTTTACCGTATGTTGTGGGGTTCGCTTGCCCTTAAGTCCGTATTAATTGATGCAATGCGCAATTCAAAAAATTCTATAAAGAATCAAACAATCGTTTTTTATTTTAAGCGCGGCGCCGCAACAAATACGGGTTATTCAATTTTGGCGTTTGCTAGCGAACTTGCAAAGAATCCTGCAAAAGAATAGTATATTGGAAGCGTCGGATTTGAGAAGAAGGTGTTAGTAAAGTACGTACCGTTTAAGTTTTGGGTTAAGAAACCCCCGTTGAATCGAGTCCGGTAAGCTTGAAAGGTTCGCTTGCGCGGGTCAAACTACCCGGATCTTTGGCACTGTACTCCGTAATCACCTTAACTTTGAATATACACTTTGCTCCCACAATCGCAGTTTGCAAATCTGCAAAAATCTGCACACTTGCCCACAAAAATATTGTCCAAAAAAAACAAAAAGAATATTTTTTTTTTATATATACAAAAAGAATATTAACCCGAATAACAAGAAAGAAAATACGCTACCGTCTCCCCGGCAGCGGCTCCATTTGATCGCACGCCTTTGGCGTGTCGGAAGTTCAAAGAATTAAAGTGTAACCGCGATCAGGACAGTGTCGCTTTGCAGCTAGCCGGTTGAGCACGGGTCGGTCCACAGG
This sequence comes from Agapanthus africanus, assembly GCA_030015575.1. Taxonomy (NCBI): domain Eukaryota; kingdom Viridiplantae; phylum Streptophyta; class Magnoliopsida; order Asparagales; family Amaryllidaceae; genus Agapanthus; species Agapanthus africanus. The sequence goes on from CM057339.1 coordinate 563,811,949, forward strand.
GAGATGGTGGTATCTTACCTTCTTGTCTTAGACGAGTCAATAAAGAATCTGTATGTTTGTTTGGACTAACCTATGTGTTTTATCTGCAAGTATAAAGTTGTTAAGAAAGATACGAGATTATAAGCTAAGAAATCCGTACTCAAAAACCTTTGAGCCGAGTCTTGACCAATTGAAGCTAAGCAATTGGCAACAACGTGGATTAGGGGATTTAAGCGCGGTATTCGTGGAATCTGGCTTATTTACCCTTGTCCTTCCGTTCTTGTCTCTTGCTTTCGCCTCCGGCCAAACCGAACGCAACCGGTCGCGGTTAGGAATCACCGTTACCTTGTCAGGGTACGGTGCCTAACGGAGCGCTTGCGTATGGTTTGGGCGAAGTTTCAAATGGAAAATAACGGGAAAAGGAATTGGCAAAGAAATGTTAACTTATGAAACCGTATTAATTCTTAACAAGAACAATAATTACAACATTCACAATATAAACAAAAGAGAACAAAAAGAAAAGAACAAAGAAAAGAAAAGATACAAGTATTAAAGAGCATGAATAAAATGCATGAAATAGAATGCAAGTAATAAAAAGACAAGTAATAAAAAGCGGGTAATAAAAAGAATACGGAACTAGGACCCAAGCCAAACATGTGCTCAATATCCAACCCTTAAACTTGCAAGCTCAATGAAGAACTTGCAAGATCAAGGGAAGGGTAGAGAAAGCATGTGAAATGAAGTGCTAGTCCGTGAGAAAATATGACCCTTGAGATCAATAACTAACTCTTAACCATTCAACCTCAAGGAAGAGATTGAATGAGCAAGAGAAAGCAGAAATCTCAAGGGGGAGAAAACTAACAAGAAAGATAAAGAACCCTCATCTTCATTGATCTTCTACTCAAAAGCTCTCACTACAATGTCATGGAGAAAGAATGAAGAAGAGGAAGAAGAAGAACAAAACAACAAAAAAAGAGAACAAAGAAAAGCTCCAAAAAAATGCTCTGAACTGCTGTATTTATAGGCAGGAGAATGGAATTCTACGGCATCCACCAGACCAGAAATGAGATTACCAAAAAGCCCCTGAAAAACGACGGTGTGTGGGCCCCACACTGCGGCGCATGCGCGGCCAATACCCTACTTTGGCCGCGCATGCGCGGCCATAATGATGAATTGGGCAGTGGGATTTCTGGTGGGTTCCTGGTTTTATGTGCCCTCGTGTTTGTAATCTTCAAAATGCACAAAAGTCTTCAGAATCTTTGCAGATTTCCAAGTCCAAGATTGCATATCCTTTTACTTTTGACTTTGTCTCTCCCTCGAGCTCCGCGCACCCATTGATTCTTGTGCAGCCCACCTCGTGCTCTGTGCTTGTCCCAGACATGAATGACCACTGTCACATGTCTTGTATCGGGAACCGGTACTCGGCACTGGACGGATATGGATGACCGGAACCCGGCTTTTATCTGCTGTGGACAGATGTTCTGCATTTGGCGTAACTGTGGAGAATTAATCCTGATTAGCAATATTTGTACTGGAAACCTGTATTCTGCAAACATGTAACAAACACGGATTAAAAGTACCTACCTATAAACACACGAGCGTAAGAATGGGCGGTATAAAATGCAATATTCTGATATGAACAGGTTCCCCAAAATGGGTTGTAGCGGTGCTTTGCAAAGATTTATAAAATACATAATCTTATAGAAACGGTTTTAATAGTTAGTGGTACTTCTATGTAATGTTTCATTTTCTCGTATTCTATGTTCCTGAAAAGTATTGTGTTATGTTGCATATGAGTGTTGTGAGGAGGTAGGTCATTACCTTGTGATCTACTTAAAGGTATAGCAAGATTGTGATGTTTTAAAGTAGAAAGTAAACTACATGGTATTTTAGTGAAAAGGTACGATAGAAATTGCAATAGACATCCTTTTGATATGGAGCTTGTTCAACATGACTTGTTAATATTTAATAGTCAACATGTAAGGATTTAGTATGATTGTATTTAAGAAAAAGTGAGATTTTTATGAAGAACCGAATCGGACATTGGATTAACTCCAATTCCGTCGGGTTTTAGAAATACATGTTTTTAGAAAAGAATAGTGAAGAGAGAGGTGGGACTTACGGGTTTGTAGTATAGAGAAGAGAGAGAGAGAGAGGAAGATGTAGGAGGCGCTTGTGCGTCGTTTCGTCGCCGGGAGCTCCTAAGGTCGTCGTCGGAAGATCGCCGGAGTTTTTGCCCTTCATTACTTCGATTGCACACTAAAATTTCTAGAGGGATTTCTTGAGAGTTTGGACAGAATTGTGAGTGAGGGGTGTGTCTAGGGGTGGTATTTATAGGGTAAAGCTAGGGTTAGGGTTAGGTGAAAGGGTGTAAAGAAAATTGTATTAAATTGTAATAAAAATAAGGTTTAATATGATTTTAAAGAGCTCTGGAACCGATCCAAAGAAATTAACTGTGCAGGAGTGATGGGGAGGCCAAGAGCCAAAACTTTTCTGTTGGCGACTCGGCGGTCCGGCCGAGTCCGGCCGGCGGCGGCTGCCGAGTCGGCCCACTCACCGGCCGACTCAGGCCGAGTCAGGGCCGGGGTCGTCGCTGTGGATCCGTCGTCTCTTGGTCTTCCTCCTGGCCCATTTTGTTTTACATGGGTAGTGGGGTTTTTACGAGTTATGCACGTGTAGACCCTTGGACTTCTAAAAATTCAAAATAAAACAATATTAAAAATAATATGGGTGATGGGATTTGAACTCTGGTGCTTTGGTTCAGCAGTGCAAGGTTTTACCAATGAGCTACAAGCTTTTTCTTACTATTAAAAAGCAAAAACAAACTTATATCTTGTGCTCAGGCAAAAATACCCTTTTCTGTATTTTTTAAAAAATTTGTACAGAAAGTTTAGGGTTGTTACATTCTACCCTCCTTATAAAAATTTTATCCTCGAAATTTGTAAAAGAAAAGTGTAACAGATTCAAGGAAAGTTTGGTGACTGAAGTACTGACAGTGTATGAAAAATAAGAAAGTGATACAAGGGTTTGAGATTGTGAAAGAGATTTACCAGTATTACCTTGACCTACAGCCTCGGCTTCTACGGCTGCTAAGGTGTAAGCATGTCGCCGTGGCACGTTCCTCCTAGCTGGAGGCACATTCCTCTATCCTCGAGGCATGTTCTTCAGTGCTTGATGGAATTGGCGATTTGGCTGTGCAGGAGTTCTACGTGGAGGTGGTGCTGGGAGTGCAGGACGAGTTGTAGAAGCCTGGATAGCTGGCCGCTGTGGGTAGTTGGTGGATGTGTGAGCTGAGTTGTATCTATATGGACATGTCTCAATTTTGTGATTGGACGTGCCACAAACTAGGCACAGGCCTTTTGCCCGCCTACAGTTGATTGTTTGAGAAGTTTTGTGATCAAAGAATTTTACCACAATTAAGAACGGCGTCGCTTGGTAGCTAGCCGGTGAGTACGGGTCGGTCCACAGGGATTTTTTGTATTTTCTAATTGTTCTAACGAGTTAATTACAAACGGTGTTGGATCGATTGTCACTAAAAACTGAAATGAGTTTGATTAAAATCTTATTAGGGTTAGGTTTAAGTTAAGTTTGGAAACTCAATAAGTCTCACCGCTTTCTCTGCCCTGATTGAGATTTGTTTAGGTGCTATGGTAATAATTAATAAAGTGGATTAGCACCATCGGGAAGAAACTAGGTTTCTTCCTCTAGGTCCTTGTCCGTCCTTTCTTAACTCTTACCCTAACCTCCGTGGAAAACATGCACAACCGGTCTTTTAAACTACGGTATCACCGCTACCTCGTGGGATATGGTGCCATAGTGAGCGGTGTGTGTATGTATGCATGGAGTCCTATAAAAATATGTGATGGGCAAGAAAGGGGTGAGAGATTTTCATCCCTCAAACCTTTCCTATTCCTAACCCTAACAAGTGAGGAACTACTCACTTATTAGGTAATTGATAAAAAGAGACATTTTATGATTTTTAATTCAATAACCTAATTATCTAAACTAGGGCAAATAATTAAAATTATAACTAGGGCAGATAAAGAAAATCTATACTAGGGCAGGAAAGAAAATTTAACTAGGGCATGGAAAAGAAAAGGACTTACTTTATTTGATGCACTCTTCATACATTACAGGAATTAAAATTCTGAATTTGATAAATAAAATGAGGCACAAGAAGAGGCATACCTCAAAAAGAGGTTTAGGGTTTCTATTTATAGATCATAGAAACCCTAGGGTTACATTCGATACATATCTGCATTTACAAAATTACCCCTAAAAAGCCTAGTCAACGCACCGCCCCACCGACAAAAATTGCACCGACACGTGCTCCATATGGCCGCGGAACCGGGGCCAAAACCCATGCTTGGCCGCGGATCCGCGGCCAAATAGATGGGCCTTGGGCTGGAGTTTTCTGGTATATTTTATGTTGCATTTTCCTTGACTTTTCTTCATTTGGTTCTTCAGAATTTCTTCTAGTTTCTTCCAGATTTCCACAGTGCATAATGTCGTGGACTTTTACACTTTGCTTCGTGTCGAAGTCTTGAACCTTGCGCTGCCTTTGTGCTTTGTGAAATTATCCATTGATCTTCGTTTATTCTTCGAACCGTAGGCATGTTCAAGATTCATCCATTTGTTGGTCGTAGTCTCACTTTTGTATCGTTTTTTCATCATTTTCATTGTTTTGTTCCGAGAACCTGTAACCTGAACTATGTAGTAGACATAGATCAAAAGCACATGTTTATTTGTAAAATGAATAAGAATGGGAAATATAATAATGCAAATTTATGATATAAACAAATACCCCCAAACTTATATTTTGCTCGTCCTCGAGCAAAACTAGTTTTATTCTCGAAAAAGACCTAACCTCACTTTCGCAGGGAAACACGATTGCACTGAGCTCGTGCAACAAGCCGTTAAACCTCTAGGTGTGTCCCTAGTAGAAGGAGTGTTGTCTCCTGAGGGTTTTCAGCGGATACTACCCTCAAAATCCTATCAATTCGGCCTATTGAATTTTATTCTCCAATTATGTTTTCTAACAAGAAACTCTATTATCTTCAACTCAGAAGTTATCAACCCGTATTTTTCACGCTTCCATATCATTTAACTTAAGATTATATATGTTTTGTAGATTTATTTAGCTTTTAGTATCTTTTAAGTTTTCCTTCTAAGGTTCCATCTCAACTTAGGAATTTTTATCATCTCTACTAAAGATATAAGTCCTATTTTTCATTCCCATTTCTTATCTAAACCCCAATCACATACCCCTACGTGTGTGTATATATCACTCTTACACTTGGAAATTCAAATCAAGCTATTATACTCTTGTCCATCGTACAAAGTACTTCTTGATTGGTGTATTTTTAGATGAAATTTACTCACACATTCTTCATGCGACTGTTAATACTTCTTGAGGTACCAACGACCGATTACAAAATGTGTGTGCACATTAAGGCGTAATTCCTAGTCTTGTAACACCTAAGGCTTTAGCAGTGACTCCCAAACCAGTTGGTCTAAGGCACTAGGTGATAAAGTACCCTCGCTAAATATTTTTTCTATTTATGCAGCCTTAAGTAATTACGAAAACCAGTGTTCATTTTTTTATCTCTTTATTCAAACTTGTATTTTTATTTTATTTCCTTCATACTAAGGACTTTAGACAAGAGCATTTCAAGGTCTCTTCTACTATTCCAAGTTTCAAGGTTCGTGTTTGTGCAATTTGTAGGGTATATATTTTCAAAATTTAGACTTAAGCTTAGGAATTATTTTTCAGACTTATACTTTAATAAAAATATCAATACTTTTTCCTTGGTTTAACTTAGCCCAAGAAGTGAACTCAAAATTTGCCTATTTCTAAGTATACCACAAAGACATATAATTTCTACCGTTAAATTTTAAGAAAAGTTATTTTTAGGGTTTTTAATTTACTAAGTTTAGGATCTAGTTTTTCCTAGCTAGTTAACTGTCTTATCAAACTCAAGTCAAATATGGCCAAAATTGAATCTTTCAAATTTTATGATTTTTAAAAAATTTCAATTTTTATGGGTTTTAAAATAAGAATGCAAATGCAAATATATACACATGAATGCGAAGGAAGAAAGCTTACTGAGCACACCTCAAACTTAAACTTGACAGTTTCCTCACTGTCAGGCTACACCAAGAGGGTCAAAATTGTCGGCACTCCCCTGTTTATTTTTTTTTATAGTTTTTTTTATTGTAAAAAGAAAAACAAAATATATATAAAAAAAGGTCCCCCCAAACTTAAGTGAGACAGTGTTTCCACTGTTTTAAGCGTTAAAGTTCAAAGTTAGGGAGGAGAAAAATCAAACTATACAAGGCCTTACACAGGCCAAAGGTTAGCACCAACCATTCAAAAAATTTATCGTTATAATGGTGTGGTTGGTGAAAGAATGGAGTGTAGAGAAAAGAAATTAGAAACACACGAGACCGTATGGGAAGAAAGGTGAAATATGGTCTCGGTATATTAGGAGAAGAATGGCGGAAGAGAGAAACAAGTGTAGTACGAACTTGAGGGTGTAAATTGAGTGAATAAATTAGCACAAATTGTGATGACCGATGTGTTAAAAGTGATTGTGCTAATCTATCAACCCGTCGAGAAATGGGGTCAAATCCCTCAAGATTCGCAAAAAAACATGGGTACGTTGAACTTGGTAAACCATCCATTGAAAATGGAAGCATGACGGATTCCTGCACGGTCGAAACGATGGAAAGGACGAAGGGGAGTGATTTAGGAGGAGTCACATTCTCACCTAAGTAAGCTTATTTAGGGTGAGACGGCAACAGCTTGAGTTCGAGTTTCGGAGGTGAAACAATTGAAGGTGAAATTGTCTCGAACTCGAAGGATTCCATCAATGGTTCGAAATCACTGTAAACAACCGAGTCGGATGGTTCAACTAACTCATCCGAAAATTCAAAGGACTCAAACTCGCGAGGTGAGTCTTCAAAATTGTCCGAAAAAGTGAAACACTCGTAATCGTTATCGTTGTGAGAACTGTGTCAGATTCAAGGATGAACGCACTAGTGGCGTCAAAACTGCTGTGATCGAACAGAAATTTTTCAAGCTCACAGTCCTCCTGCGTGATCTCCTGCGTGGTCGGAACGATGGAAAGGATGAGGGGGGGTGATTTAGGAAGTATAACAGTTAAAGGTTCAGGCGGATGAATTGGAAAATCCGACACATCAAACAAAACTTGTTCATCCTCAATACTATCCTCAATACTCTCCTCAATACTATCCTCATAATTCTATTCAAAAGTTATCCCATCCATGCAATTATCATCAAAATCAAGACGCATATGAAGTTCGGGAGAAACATTTAATGACTCGGGATGATGAATTGGAGAGAAAATTTCAGTCAAATCTACTGGTTCATCATCCAAAATATTCCCAGCGTCAATATCCTCGATCAAGTGAAAATTAATTTTCTCAGACACCTCATCAAAAGCATGGATATCAATAAATTTAGGATCTAGAGTGGAGGTGTAGAGGTCAAAAGGATTGGTGATGGTTTCACTCGAAAAGGGCTATTCACAATCAGGTAAATCAAATACTACAAAGTCGCACAACTCATTACACGTTTTATCTTTAACTAGTGAATCATTTGGGACACTTGATTGAAAACCGGAGTTGTGGGATTCAATTGGGTATGGGTAGGTTTGATTTGAAAGTGTATACAGCTCACTCTCACCACTCAAATTCTCACTCTGTCCAACCGCTTCATCATACATTAGAATTTTTGGAGCTAGTTGGAAACTAGCTACCGGGTCACTAGGTTGCATAAGGGCGGCAATGCACGCATCCAAATTCCTCATCTGTTTGTTTGTCGCTACAATATAAGCTTCCAACGACTGTTCTAGACTAGACATGGGTTGTGAAGGGGTTTCAGTAAAAGATTCAAAGTTGTTTTGATACGTGAAACTCCCAAATGGTTGTGTAGAAGCAATGTCTAGTGAAGGTGCGGAAGTCGGGCAGGATTGGTAGGAATTGAATGGTTGGACAGGAGTAGGATCAACATTTGGATAAAAAGGTGAATGGACTTATTGATTGATTAGTTCAAAAATATAAGTTAACCGTAATCAGAAACGGCGTCGCTTTGCAGCTAGCCGGTGAATACGGGTCGATCCACAGAGATGTGTAATTTTTCTTTATGTGTTTTTATGAGTTGATTCCAATTGTGGTTTGATTTTTCTCGATTGATTTTAAAAACTAAGTTGTACGATATTAAGGGACTTGCTAGGGTTAGGTCTAAAGTGGGGTTTGATGAGATTGATCTTATCACCTCTTTCAATGCTCTCGATTAAAACTTTTTTAGAAGTCATAATCATTATTAGCAAAGGGGATTAGGATGATTGGGAAGAAACGAAGTTTCTTCCTCTAGATCCTTGTCCGTCCTTTCCTACTAATTGCTATAACCCTCATGGACGTCATGCATGTCCGGTCCTTTATACTACGATTTCACCGTTACCTCATGGGTAGGGTGCCGTAGGGAGCGGATCATGCTTGCGTGCATGAAGTTCTACTTATAAAAATATTTGGCATTAAAAGAGATGAGAGATATTCATCTCTCAATCCCTCCTTTATTCCTAACCCTCACAAGCGAGGAATTTACTCGCTCATTAGGGTGTCTTTTAAAAATAGCATTTTGAAAGCACTTACCGATTGCATTTGAAAGAACTACACTAAATTAACTAGGGCAATTGTATGATTAATCTACGGCAAGAATTATACTAGAGAGCTAGGGCAACAAATGAATTATAAACTAGGGCAGAAATTTAAAAGAACTTACAGTAAGTGATGCTCATAATCTCCCAACAATTCTGAAATTTTATTGATTGAAAAGAGGCATCCCCTTTTAAAGATTTGTGATTACAATTTATAAGTAAACAGGGAAACTAGGGTTACAGATTCTCGCACACGTGATTTTACAGATATGCCCACGGAAAATCCAAACCCCCGCACCGACGCACCGACACGAGAAAAATACACCGACACGGGCACTATACGGCCGCGGAACAGCGGCAATGGTAGGCCTCGGGCCACGGTTCCGCGGCCCTTTGGTGAGCTCAGCTCACCAAACTTCTTGAGCTTCATTCTGGTGTCTTTTCCTCTCTATTTCTGCATTACTTTTCTCTAGTTGGATTCTGGATCTTCTCTAGATTCTTCAGTGAAATTTGTAGTGGTCTTTTAATTGTTTCCTTTAACATTTCGGACCACGCATTGCCTTGTGAATTTTTCTTCGTCTAGGCTTGAGTAGGATCCGTCTACTTGTTGGTCAAAAGTCACTCTTTTGTATCAACTTTCATCTTTTTCACTGTATTCGCTCCAAGAGCCTGTATCCTGTAATATGCAACAAACGTGCGTCAAAAGTACCTGTTTATTTATAAAAACGAATAAAATGGGGAATACAATAATGTCATATTATAGTATGAACAGATACCCCCAAACTTATCTTTTGCTCGTCCTCGAGCAAACTTATTATTTTATTCTCGATAAAAGCTAACCGCACTTTCGCAGGGAAACGCGATTGCACTGAGCTGGTGCAACAAGCCGTTAAACGTCTAGGTGTCCCTAGTAGGAGGAGTGTTGTCTCCTGAGGGTTTTCAGCGGATTACACCCACAAAATCCTATTAATTTGGTTTTTCGATTTTTGTTTTCTAATTAGGTTTCCTAACAAGGAATTCTTTTATCGTCGACCCGCAAATTATCCACCTATATTCTTCACACTCCCTCATCATTTAACTTAAGATTATATATGTTCTATAGAATTACTTAGCTTTCGGCATCTCTTACGTTTTCCTTCTAAAGTTCCATCTCCACTTGGGAATTTCTATCAACTTTACTAAAGATATAAGTTCTATTCTTCATTCCTTTCTCTTATCTAAACTCTAATCACATATCCCCACGTGTGTGTAAATATCACCCCTACACTTGGAAATTCAAATCAAGCAATCGTACTCTCGTCCATTGTCCAAAGTACTTATTAATTGGTGACTTTCCGCTTACACATCCTTCATGCGACCGTTAATACTTCTTGAGGTACCAACAACCGATTACAAGATGCGTTAGCACTTTACAGCGTACTTCCTAGTTTTGCAACACTCAAGGCTTTTAGCAGTGACTCCCAAACCAGTTGGTCTAAGGCACTAGGTGATGAAGCACCCTCGCTAAATATTTTTTTCATTTTTACAGCCTTAAGTAATCACAAAAACCAGTGTCAATTTTTTTTCCTTTATTCACTTTTTTCCCCCATTGTACTAAGGACTTTAGACAAGAGAATTTCAAGGTCTCCTCTACTATTCCAAGTTTCAAGGTGCGTGATTGTGCATTTTGTAGGGTACATGTTTTCAGAATCGAGACTTAAGCTAGGAATTATGTTTCAAACTTATACTTTAATAAAAGTTTTAATACTTTTCCTTCGTTTCGACTTAGCCCAAGAAATGAACCCAAAATTTGCCTATTTCTAAATAATATACAAAGAGATATACTTTCTACCGTTAAACTCTAAGGAAGGTTATTTTTAGGGTTTTAAATTGCTAAGTCTAAGATCTAGTTTTTCCTAGCCAGTTAACCTATTTGTTAAACTCAAGTCAATTAACTAGAATTGAATACATTAATTTTATAATTTTTGTAATTTTTCAATTTTTATGGGTTTTTCTTTTTCTAATTTTTTTTATTTTTCAATTTTTTTTTAAATTTTTATGATTTTTTATATAAAGATGCAATGCAGAAATTAAATATGCAAAAGGAAAAGAAAAATATATACAATATGCAATGCAAAAGATAACTATATACACTACCCTCTCCCCCAAACATGAGCAAAGTAGTGCCCTCACTGCCCAGCCCCACGTCGCGCTCGTGAGCGTGAACGCGATCGCTCCCCTCTAGCTAAAAGGGTTTGAATACCCCTCTCAATTTCCGTCAACCGACGGTCGTGATCTCGTGCTGTCGCCCGAAACTCGTCCCTCAAAGAATCAATTCTCCTTACTGTTCTCCGCATCAATCGTGCATGCTCTTGAGGGGTCAGCTCTTCCCCGCTCGATGTCGAGCTAGAGCTAGGGGTGCGAGCGGGGATATTCTCTGCTTGTTAGGTTCGTGACCAAATGTCAGTAAGTCATGAGTAGGACGAAGTAACGCCCTCAACGAGTGGTCGAACCGGGACTCCTCCCATCATGTATGAATCAAATTCCGCGACGGGGAGGAAATAACGACAGAGTTGGGTGACTAACATAGGACATGGGTAGATGGTACCCTTTTCCCCCGCACCTATAGACTGGAGCAATACTGTGCACATGTCGAACCGTGGATTTTTCGTCATTAGCGTGTGTACGACATGTAATGAGGGGGTGAAAAAAGTCGTGTTGTGCGAACAGCCAAAGATGTTGTTTTGTGCCCACCGGCACACAGTAAAAACGTTCGCGAAAAGGGTCCGTGCTTGGATACCCTTACGCGGCTCTCTCGTGCAGTCATTGCCCATCAAGGGCATGTAGTCCTCAAAGTGTAAGGGGTGGTCATGTGCGGGCACACGGGGTATGAGTGTGACCTCGTGGATCATGTCCCTATCAATGTGAATTACACGTTCTCCCCAATTTATTTTTATGTAGCCTAAGTCGTCTAGACTATTATCCTCCATAGATTCATAAAACAGGGTAACTAGTTCAGGTATAGCAAACGTAAAAGGGTGATTGTAGGTCAGGAAATTCCAGCCCCTCAGCTCTATTTCATGTGCAAAATAGCTACCATACAATTCGTGCGTGAAAACTGGGGAAAAATCCCTCTCAAATTGCATTTTATGTGCCGTATAGATTTTACAGAAAACAAATATGTTAAAAACAGAGAGTAAAGACTCAGATGTACCTCCCCTAAAATTTTCAGGGGTTGAAGCTTCAGAGGCGCGGCGGTTCAGCGGCAATAGGAGGCTCCGGCGGCGGTATCGCGGCGATATAGCGGCGGCGCTGCGAGATTTTTCTAGAGAGGGTAGGGGGTGGAGGCTAGGGTTTTATGGGGAGAAAATATTTAGGGTTGGCGCATGGGAAAGGCTCGGTTCTCTTTAAATAGAGGGGAAAGATGGTTATTTGTGTAAAACACCCTCTAAAACGAGGGTTTTATTTGTAATAATAAAAAAATTGTCAGCTATTAATTCTGGAAATTTGCTATTAGGTCCAAAATATTATTTTTTATTTTTTATTTTTTTTTATTTGTTATGGTATTTTAGAATTATGTATTTACAAAATGTATACACACCCCCAAACTTAAAGTTTTGAAAAAAATGGAAAGTCGGGGGTGAAGGTGGAGGAAAATTAATCAGTGTAGATCGGCTCCTGTAAAAGCAGGAGCTCCTCCGAAGGGTCCGCTGTGAAGAACGGTTTCAGTCGATGCCCATTCACTTTGAATAAGGTACCGTCTTCGGGATTTTCAAGATCAACCGCACCGTGCGGATAAACGGTGCGGACTACAAAAGGTCCTCTCCCTCTAGAACGGAGCTTGCCGGGGTGATAATGTAACCGAGTGTCATAGAGTAAAACCTGTTGACCAGGTTCAAAAGTTTTTCGCAAAAGGTGTTTATCGTGGAACACCTTAGCTCGGTTTTTAGCAATTATGGCATTATCATATGCCTCATCCCGCAGCTTTTCTAGTTCATTCAATTGCAGCTTTCGATTGCTGCCCGCATCTCCTAAAGATAAATTCAGCTCTTTGATAGCCCAAAACGCCTTATGCTCAATCTCCACTAGAAGGTGGCAAGCCTTCCCGTAAACAAGCCGGTATGGAGACATACCAAGATCGGTCTTATATGCAGTACGGAAAGCCCATAGTGCATCAATCAGTTTAAGTGACCAATCTTTACGGTTTTTAGAAACCGTTTTCTCCAGGATTTGCTTGATTTGCCGATTTGAAATCTCGGCTTGCCCACATGTTTGGGGGTGATATGGCGTTGACAGCTTGTGGGTGATAGAGTATTTGCGCATTAAGGACTCGAAAGTCCTATTGCAAAAGTGAGAACCATTATCACTTATTATCGCCGAGGGTGCCCAAATCGAGAAAAGATGTGTTCTTTAAGAAATCTAACGACCACCTTGTTGTCGTTCGTTTTGCTAGGCACAGCCTCGACCCACTTTGAAACGTAGTCAACGGCCAAAAGAATATACACATTTCCAAAAGAGTTAGGAAATGGTCCCATGAAATCTATACCCCAAACATCAAAAATGTCCACAACCAAAATAGGTTGGAGCGGCATTTCGTTTCTCCGCGATATCCGGCCCAAGTGTTGGCACCGGGAGCAAGTTTTACAGTATTCAAATGCATCCTTGAAGAGTCGTGGCCAATAGAAACCACACTGCAAAATTTTCTCGGCTATCTTCTTTGGGCCAAAGTGCCCGCCACATGCTTGATCGTGGCAAAAAGACAGCACGCTCTTGTCCTCACTTTCAGGTACACACCGACGAATGATTTGGTCGGAACAGTATTTAAAAAGATAGGGTTCATCCCAGTAAAAATGCTTTACTTGGGACAAAAATCTAAGTTTATCCTGTTTCGACCAATCTTTAGGTATCAGGCCGGTGGCTAAGTAGTTTACAATATCGGCGAACCATGGTTCGCAAGAAACGGTCAAGAGTTGCTCGTCGGGAAAAACATCAGTGATTGGAAGATCAAGCGTAGGCGAAGAAGGAAGTCGTGATAGGTGATCAGCTACTACGTTTTCACATCCTTTTTTGTCCTTTATGACAAGGTCAAACTCTTGTAGTAAAAGGATCCAACGTATTAGCCTCGACTTAGCATCCTTCTTCGCAAAGAGGTGGCGAAGAGCTGAATGATCAGTACATATAACGACTGGAGAGCCAAATAAATAAGGCCGAAATTTTTCAAGTGCAAACACAACCGCTAAAAACTCTTTCTCTGTTGTTGTGTAGTTTAGTTGGGCCTCATTTAGTGTTCGGCTAGCATAATAAATCACATGCGGCATTTTATTAATGTGCTGTCCAAGAACAGCGCCGATGGCAAAATCTGATGCGTCGCACATGATTTCGAAAGGGTGCGTCCAGTCTGGAGATGAAAGAATGGGCGCAGAGATGAGAGAGTGTTTCAAAAACTCGAATGCTTCCATGCAAGTGGAGTCGAAAGTAAATGTTGTGTCTTTGGCCAATAAGAGAGTCAAGGGTCTAGCAATCTTGCTAAAGTCCTTGATGAACCGTCTATAAAATCCGGCGTGGCCAAGAAAGGCTCTGATGTCTTTGACGCATTTAGGGGGAGGAAGATTAGAAATTACTTCGATTTTAGCTCTATCAACCTCGATGCCGTTTTGCGAGATGACATGTCCTAAGACAATGCCCTCTCGTACCATGAAATGGCACTTCTCCCAATTCAACGTTAGGTTCTTATCCCTACAGCGGGTAAGAACAGCGTCAAGATGTCGTAAACACTCGTCGAAGAAGTCGCCAAAGATGGAGAAATCGTCCATAAAGATCTCCAAGAACTTTTCAACCATGTCTGAAAAGATCCCCATCATACACCGCTGAAATGTCGCGGGTGCATTGCATAACCCAAAGGGCATGCGACGATAAGCAAAAGTGCCAAAGGGACAAGTGAATGTAGTCTTGTCTTGATCCTCTTTGACGATGGGGACTTGGTTGTAACCGGAATAGCCATCTAGAAAGCAATAGAACTCGTGCCCTGCCAATCGCTCGAGCATTTGGTCAATGAAAGGTAAAGGAAAGTGGTCTTTCCTTGTCGCGGCATTGAGTTTTCTATAGTCTATCCAGACCCGCCACCCAGTTTGGGTGCGAGTGGGAATTAACTCATTTGCCTTATTGGTAATGACCGTAATGCCCGATTTCTTTGGCACAACGTGGATTGGGCTAACCCATTGGCTATCCGAGATAGGGTAAATGATACAAATATCCAGACACTTAACAATCTCCTTCTTAACAGCCTCTTTTATAATGGGGTTGAGGCGTCTTTGAGGATCCCTTGCCGGCTTGGCATCATCCATCAAGTGTATATGATGTTCGACTATGAGGGGACTAATCCCCTTAATGTCCGCCATAGACCAGCCGAAAGCTTGCCGATTATTATGTAAGACCATCAAAAGAGCCTTCTCTTGCTCAAGAGCTAGAGAGGCCGATATAATGACGGGTAAGGCCTCATTATCACCTAGATAAGCATATTTTAGGTATGACGGCAAAAGATTCAATTCGAGTTTAGGAGGTGAAACAATAGATGGTAACAATGGGGTAACTGTTTCAAACTCGAAGGATTCCATCAAAGGTTCGAATCGAGTGTACGCAACAGAGTCGGATGGTTCAACTAACTCATCCGAAAAAGCAAAAGACACCAACTCAGGTGATGAGTCTTCAAAGTCGTCAACGAAGGTAAAACACTCATAATCGTCATCTGCCGTGAAAGCTGTGTCGGATTTTAGGAGGAACGCACTAGTGGCGTTAGCATTGCTGTGATCGAACAAAAAATTCTCGAACTCACAGTCCTCCTCCGCGATCTCATTGATCGAGCAAACATCGAGTGCGCTAGCATTAGGCTCAGCAGGCTGACTTCCCAACTTGAAAATATTGAGCTCAATTGTCAGATTGCCGAAAGATAGGTTCATTGAACCATTACGATAATTGATCACTGCGTTGGAAGTTGCCAGAAATGGTCGACCAAGTATTACCGGAATTTGATTCCGGGGTTAGTGACAGGTTGTGTATCCATCATAATAAAGTCAACGGGGAAAATGAAATCCCCTACTCTAATTAACACATCCTCCAGCTCTCCCCTTGGATGGGTGATTGACCGGTCGGCCATTTGGAGAGTACAGTGAGTGGGCTTAAGCTCTCCAACGCCCAATTGCTCGTACACAGAATAAGGTAGAATATTGACACTCGCACCAAGATCTAATAGTGCTCTATTGATGTTCTTGTCCCCAATGGTTATCGAAATGGTAGGACACCCGGGGTCCTTTTGCTTTGGGGGTAAAGAATTTACAAGAGCATCACTAATAGCACTAGCCACAAAAGCTTTCTTTGGCACTTGCGACTTCCTCTTTTTGGTGCATAAGTCCTTTAAAATTTTTGCATATGAAGGAACTTGTTGGATTGCATCTAAAAGAGGGATATTTATGCTAACCTGTTTGAACAACTCAACAATCTTCTCCATCTGTGGAGTTGGTTTATTCGATCTCAATCGATTTGGAAAAGGAACATTTTGAAAGGTTGTTGAATCCAATTGTTGCGGATCAGATTGTCGAGTTTGAACGGCACCCCGTGTAGATGTGTTCGTGTTGTGAGAAATGGGTCCGTTCGAGCTAGAAGAAGTAGAGCCGTATGAAGGGTGGAGAATAGGCTCTAAAGAAGAAGGTGAAGAAGATGAAGAAGGGCCACCGGCAGGGGTGTCATTGTCAATACCCACATTGTTTTGCAACACTTTTCCCGATCTCAACGTGGTCACAGCATTTACGTTATGATTCTGCTGTTGATTTGCAGCATGTGCGTGACCGGGTTGGGCAGTGGTTGAGACGGGAGCTTTCCTTTTTCGCGCTCGCTCAAAGCTGCATTGAGTTGTGCAATTTGTGCCTCAATAGATTTGATGCTTTGATCGTGTGAGGCACTGTTTTGCACCATAGATTGAATCGAAGCCTCTAGTCTTGCTGTAGACTGTGTAGATTGCTTAAGGAACGCATCTAGACTTCTTTCGAGCGAGCTAACCTTGTCATTATTAGGTTGAACATAATTGTTTGGCTGGTAAGCGGTGTTAGGCACAAAATTGTTCACCTGATTAGGGTAAGGTTGCTGTTGAAAAGGTTGCTGTTGAAATTGAGTTTGTGAAGGTGCTTGTTGTTGTTGTGGAGGAGGAGGTCTTTGAAAATTGTTATTTCCTTGGAATTGTTGATTTTGGTTCCAAGCGAAAATTGGGTGACTCCTCCACCCCGGATTGTATGTCGAAGAGTATGGATTGTTCCTTTGTCATTGCTGAAATGCAGCATTGACTTGATCCTGTCCTTGAGTAGATGCATTATAAGGACACTCTTCGGTTAGGTGCAATGGATCCGCACAACAAGCACAAACAGTTCGTGGAGGCATAACAGGGGCAGGAGAAGACGACGAGATTTTGGTCTCAATCGCTTCTAGCTTTTTCGTAAGAGCGGCCATCTCGGCCTTCATAGCAATCTACATCTCTACTTGATGTACGCCTGCCCTAGATTGACCACTAGAAGAAGATGATGTGGTCTTGGTACTCTCCCACTGAATTGTTTGCTCACTAAGATCCTCAAGAAACTGCCATGCTTCGTCACTAGACTTAGAGAGAAAATGACCTTGACATATGGTTTCTAGCAACTGCTTCGTTGCCGAGTTCAATCCCTCGTATAATGTTTGGCAAAGTTGCCAACTTTCGATCCCATGATGAGGGCATTGAACGAGTAGGTCTTTAAATCTCTCGAAGCACTTCCAAAATGGTTCGGAAGGAAGCTGTGAAAATTGTATAATCTCGTTACGGATTCTAGCAGTTTTGTGATAAGGATAGAACTTTTTCAGAAAAGCTTTCACAAACTCATCCCAATTTCTAATGGAATGTGACGCGGTGCTGTATAGCCACTTCTCGTCTAGGTCACATAAGGTAAAAGGAATGACCCTTAGCCTTATTGCGTCATCACTTAATTGGATCGTTTTCATCATAGAGCAAACGTTTTGGAATTTATTGATAAAGATATATGCATCTTCAGATTCCAAACCATGAAATTTTGGCAGCATATTGATGAAATGTGGTTTTATTTCAAAATTGTCCCCATTTGCCGGTGGGGGTGAAAGACAGGTAGGTAAAGAAGTGCGGACGGGGTAAAAGAGATCCTGGAGCGCAACTCGTGCGGGCGCTTCAACAGGCGGTTGAATCGGGTTATTCGCACCTGGCGGAGGTGGAATCATTCCCGTCGGTAAGGTATCGTTGGGGTTAAATCCCGACATGCCTTCGGAAGAAGAATTTGAAGGTGGAGGTAAGAAAGTGGACGGAATGTCGACTTCGGTGTCGAAGGGTTCGTCGGTCGATACCAACGAAACACGGACTAATCGGGCGTTAGTATCCCTAGTCCAAAGTGACATACACTAAAAGGGTAGTGCAGTCAGAAAAAATGAAAGACAGAATGTGGAGGTAAGATAACGTCAATGAAAAGAAGTGGTGTAAGTGAGGTGCAAGTTTTCTTAAGCGACAAGTTGCAAGTTTTGAAAAGATATTTTTTTTTTGTGAGAGTTTTGCAAAGAGATTTTTGAAAAGAGACTCGTGACACAAATGTATCAACCACACATACACAATCAGGCCTAGATCTAGGGTCACCTAGGTCTGCTAGACAGCTCCTAACTAGGGCTAGAAATAGGACCTTAAACCGCCTCTTCACTGCCAATTGCGGCCAGGTAAGTGCCAGGTAAGTGGGAAGGAACCACAATAGTGGGCCTAATTAATAATCACTAGCCTAGACACACATGCCTAGACACCGCAAAGTCAGTTAGGATAAACGGTCGATGCCTGTACTAGTCCTTTTCCTATTGAGCTCGATGTCCTTAAGGCTGAGTCTAGTATTTTTTAATTAATTGTGGACAATGCAAATGCTTTAAGTGTTTTCTGGGGTCCTGGGAAGGGTGATGAAATCCCCACCGAATCTGAGTTTGGTCAATTAGCCCCTTAAAGTCTGATTAAATTATGCAAAACACAAAATTCACTTGCAATCAATTTTTTAGCGCGGCGCAAAGAAACCTGCAGAAAATCTGTTATTTAGAAGGGGAAGAAGAAGTTTTTAGCGCAAAGAAATCCTGCAGAAAGTTTTGACAGTGGATATAGTGTATGTTACAGAGGGGAGAATGAGAGATCTAACCATGCAATTTTCATGCAGAGAGGAGGTAATACCGCCGCGGTTCCGTGGTTTTAGCGCCCAATAGCCGCGGTTTCGCGGTCAGGTGAAAAGATAAGCTCCTGAAAAAAAATTGTACTGCTCTGTTGGTTCAATCTACCTCTGTTGTGATGTGCACTTTACAGATTTGCCTTCTGTAAAATTCCAGATCCGCGATTCTTCGCTGTTCCTGCAAGATTCAAACAACAAAACCCTTCAAACAGATAAAAATTGATAAAAAATATTGTACTTTTTTATATTTTCAAATTTTTATAATTTTTTTTAAAAATTTATATCAACCCGAAATCACACAAAAGAAATTTTACGCCATCCCCGGCAACGGTGCCATTTGATTAGTTCAAAAATATAAGTTAACCGTAATCAGAAACGGCTTCGCTTTGCAGCTAGCCGGTGAATACGGGTCGATCCACAGAGATGTGTAATTTTTCTTTATGTGTTTTTACGAGTTGATTCCAATTGTGGTTTGATTTTTCTCGATTGATTTTAAAAACTAAGTTGTACGATATTAAGGGACTTGCTAGGGTTAGGTCTAAAGTGGGGTTTGATGAGATTGATCTTATCACCTCTTTCAATGCTCTCGATTAAAACTTTTTTAGAAGTCATAACAATTATTAGCAAAGGGGAATAGGATGATTGGGAAGAAACGAAGTTTCTTCCTCTAGATCTTTATCCGTCCTTTCCTACTAATTGCTATAACCCTCATGGACGTCATGCATGTCCGGTCCTTTATACTACGGTTTCACCGTTACCTCGTGGGTAGGGTGCCGTAGGGAGCGGATCATGCATGCGTGCATGAAGTTCTAGTTATAAAAATATTTGGCATTGAAAGAGATGAGAGATATTCATCTCTCAATCCCTCCTTTATTCCTAACCCTCACAAGAGAGGAATTTACTCGCTCATTAGGGTGTCTTTTAAAAATAGCATTTTGAAAGCACTTACCGATTGCATTTGAAAGAACTACACTAAATTAACTGGGGCAATTGTATGATTAATCTACGGCAAGAATTATACTAGAGAGCTAGGGCAACAAATGAATTATAAACTAGGGCAGAAATTTAAAAGAACTTACAGTAAGTGATACTCTTGACCTCCCAACAATTCTGAAATTTTATTGATTGAAAAGAGGCATCCCCTTTTACAGATTTGTGATTACAATTTATAAGTAAACTGGGAAACAAGGGTTACAGATTCTCGCACACGTGATTTTACAGATATGCCCACGGAAAATCCAAACCCCCGCACCGACGCACCGACACGAGAAAAATACACCGACACGGGCACTATACGACCGCGGAACCGCGGCAAAGGTAGGCCTTGGGCCGCGGTTCCGCGGCCCTTTGTTGAGCTCAGCTCACCAAACTTCTTGAGCTTCATTCTGGTGTCTTTTCCTCTCTATTTCTGCATTACTTTTCTCTAGTTGGATTCTGGATCTTCTCTAGATTCTTCAGTGAAATTTGTAGTGGTCTTTTAACTGTTTCCTTTAACATTTCGGACCACGCATTGCCTTGTGAATTGTTCTTCGTCTAGGCTTGAGTAGGATCTGTCTACTTGTTGGTCAAAAGTCACGCGTTTGTATCAACTTTCATCTTTTTCACTGTATTCGCTCCAAGAGCCTGTATCCTGTAATATGCAACAAACGTGCGTCAAAAGTACCTGTTTATTTATAAAACGAATAAAATGGGGAATACAATAATGTCATATTATAGTATGAACATTGATCCCTGTAGGGTTCCTAGGCATCCTAATGAGGTCTCACAAGGCATCGATCATGCCAATTTCAAATTTTAACGGTGCCGAGAAACCCTAATACGGATCGTTGGCTAGATTTCTAGGCGATAAAAGAACTAGTTTACAACTAAAGTACAAGAATACGGAAATACAACCTTTGTAGATCCGGTGCTCCACCTCCTTAGCTCCACAATGATGTCTCCTCGCTGTCCAAGTCGAACCCCGGGCTCTAGCGTCGGCTTCATCGGAGAATGGACGGGCTAGGTCATCGACGACGTGCCGAAGATGATCTACGTCGAAGCATCACTAGATCAAGCTCCACCTTCACCGAGCCATGAAAACTTGTGAAGGAAACACACTCTACTACGTGGCAAGAGGTAGAGGATGAAGAAATAGGAAGTGGGTAGACTTTAGAATTGGATTTCTCACTTGTTTCATCAATCCACCATTGATGAAGAAAGGTTTTTATCAAGTGAAGAAGAAGAAGAAGATGATATATATTATGATAAGTTATTTTTTTGGAATAAGAAATAATATGATACTTATCATAATATTAACCAAAGTTAGGTGTAGAGAATAGACCATGGTTAGAGTTAACGGTTAGGTTTAGGAAAAGAACAAGAATGGTTATGCTTTCAACACTTCAAGAAGTTTCCACAAAATGACAAAATAAGCCACCATTCCGTTTAATTTCCATAACGAATAAATAAATAAATAAATAAATAAGAAATTTAAATACAACCCTAACCATTTACTTAACCAAGGTTTAAACTAAACATACACCTAAACAAGGATGCATCATCAAACATGATACAAACAAATGCACTAAAGTATATCACATATACAATGTGCACATCAAGTGAGAAAATCCATTTAAAGTGAACCAATACTAGTTAATGCAAAGTAATATATCAAATATATAATTATACATTAAATCATTAAATCAACACTTGATTTAACGACCCGGTCATATCGCATATAACCGACTAGTATACAATGTATCGGCTTATCGAATCAATCCTTGATTCGATAACTAGGTTATATCGCATACAACCATTCGATACATTCATCGCGAGAATGGAATACAGTATCACATACACGCATTATTCTCGGTCCCGCACATATCTCATATGCGCTCCTATTTCGTTTCGCTTGAGCCAGGAAACCTCTGTGTAGGACTCTAAAGACTCGTCAATACGCCGGCAGCAGATGATGATCATATCAAGCACCCACAAGCCGCAAGCGGTCTGCTAAACGTAACGGCCACCCGGGTATTGAGCGATCAGAAGATCGACGAGCAAGCCCGCTCACACTCCAGTGAATCCAACCAGTAACACTACCGTACAGTCCGGTCTGATCGTCTGATATGTCGCATATCTCGCCTAGGGGTGGTAAACGTCAGACCCCAATAGCTCGATAAGTCGTGTCGATATGAGGTCTATAACATTTTGAGAAACTACTGGTAACACTTACCAGTATATCTCAGCAACCCTGGCCAGGGATTTCCTGTTATAGCCAATCGAACACAGCGCAACATCAACCCCCTATACCGGGAGAGACGAATCCCCTCCTATCGCTCATTGCCTCCATGTGACTTGGGACTGTACCCAAAAACCACCGTTTTGCACGCCCTCTTGGACGTGGTAAGATGGAAATCAAAGCACAGTGGGAACCACACAAGACTCTATGACGATCTCGGGTCAACAGACTACTCTGTACCAGTGTCACCAGAGAACTGCCATCTGACGTGAGGTATAATACCATCTGGGAGTTCTCGGTGAGTCCGTTATTTAGAGTACCGGACCCAATCAAACCATGATTAAGGTGGATGTTGACAACATCTCTTACAAACGTGAAATCATAACCTTTATTTGATAACAAGGAAACTGATATGATATTACACGTTAAGCTGGGTACAAAATAACAGTTATGTAAAACCAAAATGTGTCCACTCGTCAATCCTAGGTGATAATCCCCGACGGACGCAGCTCCCACGCTAGCTCCGTTAGCAACCCTGAGGATCATATCACCTTCCTTCAGCACTCTACGGTTTCTCAGTGCCTGCAATGAATTGCAAATATGAGATCCTGACCCGGTATCCAATACCCAGGAAGTAGAGTTGATCGACAGACAATTCTCAATTACAAACACACCTGAAGTCGAAGCCACAGCCTGCTTCGGTTCCTGGTTCTTGGCGTTCCACGCCTTGCAATCCTTCTTCCAGTGCCCTTTCCTGTGACAATGGAAGCACTCATCCTGACCGACTATCGGTACTGCTTTCTTTTTCTTTCCCTTCCCTCCCACCTTACTAATACCTCCTCTAGGTCTGGGTGCGGCCTTCTTCTTCCTTCCTTTGGCCCTAGCCTTGGACCCGGAAGAAGATGAACCGCCAACAAACATAGCGGGTGTTTCCCTTGCCTTCTGCAAGGTGCCCTCCGCACTCCTTAACATGTTCAGGAGTTCCGCAAGTTCAACTTCTTTTCCTTGAAGATTGAAGTTGAGGATAAACTGGGCGTAGGTGGGAGGAAGGGACTGGAGAACAAGGTCTGTATAGAGCTCATTATCCAAAGTCGTCCCAAGGTCTGCGAGCTCTTCTATATAGCCAATCATCTGTAGGACATGTTCACCTACCGATGACCCGACAGCCAACCTCGCTCGAAACAATTTCTTTGAGGTCTCGTATCTTGCTATATGAGATTGCTCTCCATAAAGTTCCTTTGTATGGAGAAATATGCCATCTAGGGACATATCCTCGTGCCTCCTCTGATGTTCATTATTCATCGAGGCAAGCACGATGCACTTGGCTCTCGCGCAATCTAAATCCCAGGTTTTGCGGATTTCCTTATCCGCATTGCTGGATTTGGGACCAGGGACAGCAGGTGCCGTAGCGGTGAGGACGTACCCCAGTTTGTCATAGGTCAAAGCCATCTTGACATTCCGCAGCCAATCTTTATAGTTTGGCCCTGTCAGTATATTTTTCTCTAAAAGTAACTTAAGTCCAGTCATTTTCAGGGTCGCTGCAATTAGGAGAGAGAGAAGAAAACTCTTTAGCATGATGCTCTTGCAAGTTTAGAGTGGTTTTTAGTTTATCTAAACTGGATGGCTCCCACTGTTTCTCGAATCCTTCCTCAAACCATAAAAGAAGAATTAGCCAAGACTATTCTCACCGTACAATACTTGCTTAACCGTTCAGCCAGGCTGGTGTCGATACTTCGAGGGAGGTTTTCCAACGCTTTCGCGAAGTTCCTTAATTAAGTAACCTCTTTTCTCTGGGGGCGTAACCCCGCTGACACTTTTCTGGACACCTACTAGGTTTATAGCATTGATCGTTAAGTGACGAATATCCTGATAAGTAGCATATACTCACAGTAGGATCGGGATCCAAATATCATCGTCTGATAATGTTGTAGGAATGCTACCAACATTCATCAAACTCAAAATGGTATGCACTTGGTTCTTTGCAAATTTCAGTTTCTTTAGAAATTCCCGATATTAGTTTTTACCCCATGCTCTTATGACCTTGGCGTTGGTCAAAATGTCATAAGTCACATGTCAAGTTCTACCCATCATTATCTTGTTAATTTGAACCCATCCGTATATATCCCTGACGTTGGTCAAATGATAATACGACTGTCCCAAACCAACTCATCTATCTATGCAACAAATGAATACCCAGCAGCTACCAAACACTATGCCATGACGTTGGCCAAAAGTGCATAGCTTGAATACTACCGAATACCCAAATGAAATGACGGAGGGCTACGACTGGTTTTGGCGAAACCGTGAACGTAGTGAACTTGATATTACCGAAGGAACCTGATAGCTTTTAAAAGGAGTGGTTAAATCTCCGCATTTAAAAATATCTGTTTTTTTTTTTAAAAATAACCGAGTGGTTTCTTTTAAATTGTTCCAACGATTTAAACTTTGGTTTGTTTTACTTTGCATTATAGATAATGCGTCCCATCATTAACCTATCATTGCAGAAAACAACGAAAATACAACGTCCTCTTATGCCATCCGCATTCGCCACGGGGTCCCGTCATCACCCGTTAGGTTACTTAACTAACGACAGAGCGGGGGCTGGGCTAGCGCGGGTGTAAAACATAAGTGGCGTCTAAATAGCTATCATAATATAGATATTTTACATTCGTCTGACGCAATGATATTCATTCCAGAACACAGATAAACAATATTGGATTTGCAAGCAATCTGTATTTCTTTTGAGCCTGCAAGAAAAGACAGATTACACAGTTGTGATGAATAGCCGTTTACCCCACCCTCGACCCCTACGGGTACGGCAAACTACCCACCCGGTAGTCTGTGTACCCCACCTTGGGCCAGTCCTAGGAGCAAAAACAGTAAAATGAAATAATACAACGGTGGCTACAACCGCAACCTGGAAGTGCCCCGCGAAAATAATATTACAACAAATTACATTTACAACAAATGAATTAATCAATAACCCATTGCTAACCCCGGCTATACACCACAACAGTCCAATACAGTTTATATGCACAAACAGATATAACCATTTCAGAAATGTGCAACCCCCTGCCAACCGACATACTAGCAGTTAGGGGAGGTTTACGAACACATTAAACAATCACAGATATAATCCAATACGCAAATACTGTACAATTCGATCGAATAAACAATATCAATATTGCTCCAAAATATGCTCTGTTAAACAGTAACCTGAGCAATAATTAAATATTCCAGAAAACCCCAAATGTCACAGGGGACCCACACAAGAAAGACGAGTCCATGACTCGGCCAAAGCGCCGCGGAAGGGCGGCGGATCCCACCGATCCGCCGCGCTTTCGCGGCCGAGTTACCGATTCATGGGCTCGAATTTCTTCGGTGTTCTCCTGGACTCCTTTCTAGCTCTCTGAACACACCTGAAAAATTTTCTGACATCGTTTTAAATTCGACAGAAACTAGTATTTTTTAGGGTTTTCCGGTTTCGTTTTTCCGTTCGAAATTCGTACAAATTTGCAATTAAGTTATTTAGTGTTTAGCGAGGCTCTGATACCACTGTAAGTCGATGTACCTCACCCCAGTACTTATGGGGAGGCGGAATTTTCAAAAACAATCAAGTTTAAACAACGAACATCGACTAACCGCTTGAATCGAAGCTAAACTATAAATAACCGTATCTTATGAGTTTCTTTTCACAAGTGATTAGGGATTATACCTAATGAAACCGGTCCTTCTTCTTTACGTCCTCCTTTGTTCTCCTCGACCTTCTCTAGGTAGTAGACGATCCACCCGAGAGCAAAACACCAAGCTAAACCTCTAACTTGAGGTAACTAATCAACTTTGATTGCTAATCAAAGATGAAAGGATGATAAAGAGTGAAGGTTATGGATTGTTTAGTCTAACTAATCCTTTGATCTCAACACATGAGGATTAAGGATTAGGGTTTGAAGATGAGAGCTTGAGGAGAGAGAATGTGAGATAAGATAATGAGAGAAGAGAGAGAGTGTATCATAATATTATGAAGCATTCTTATTTTAGAATAATCAATAAAGGAAATGAATAAGCATGCTTCATAAAATATCTTGTGGTGATTCATTAGCATGAGTCATTAAGCAATAAATGTGCATTAATGAAGTGAATGAATCACCACCATGACTCACTCTCTTATCCAAAAGAAACCTCCTTAGTCACATCTTCTAGAAGCTTCTCGAGTAATTACGAGAACGCCCCTCCGATCCGCAAAATACGGAAAAACTTTAGACTGTAAAAATCCAATAACCGGATACCAGTAACTGGCTTAAACCAAAGCCGACTGGTAAAAACTGTCCGAAAGTCGTACGCGCGTAAACGCACGTATGCGTCCGAACCCTTTGTCGCAAAACCATGCAACCTCTATATCGTTTCGCCTGGAGTAGGAAACTCTCTGTGTGGGACTCTAGAGACTCGACTACTACGCTGGCAGTGGGTTTAACCACAGACCGCAAGCGGCACTAGCTGTACGTAACGGTCCCCAGGTAGTTGTCGATAAGAAGGCCGATGAGTAAACCCATCCGAACTCCTACTGAGTCTGATGTGACAATCTCCATACAGTCCGGTCCGTTCGTCCAAGACTATCGCATATCGGGCCTAGGGGGGCGGCAAGCGTCAGTCCCCTAATAGCGGTATAAGTCGTGTCGGAGTAAAGCCCATTACACCCTGAGAAACTGCTGGAACCTACCAGCAAATCTCGCTTGCCCTGGCCAGGGACTTTGCGTAATGGCTCTCTGACACAGCACGATATCTACTCCCAATACCGGGAGGGACGAATCCTGTCTAACCGCCACTGCCTCCAAGTGCTCGGGACTGCACCCAACTGCTACCTGTTTGCACGACTCATTTGAGCCGTGGTAGGGTAGCAATCTAAGAACAGTGGGACACACTCGAGGCGAAGTAGCAGTGTCAAGTCTGCGGACTATGCTGTACTCATGTCACCTGGGAACTGTTCACTGACGACTGGTATCAAACCAACCAACAGTTCCCTGTGAGTCCTGTCCGGTGTACCCGTAACCTAACGAGCACCTGTATACTATCTCCAGTACGACGTACTGACGGCTGTGGGACAGACCATCTCCCCAACTGGGATGAGAAGCGTACACACCAGTCTACTCCGGAGTATCGATGCTCTGTCTCGATAATCCAACGACCAGGGACCTGAATAAGGATGTGCTTATAGACTACCCAGCCCCCACTAGTGTGACTGCCATCACAACGCTGGTAGACAAGCAAGATCCTAAGAGCTCTATCAATACGTACGCTCACATATTAAGATAGAAAAAACCAAGTAGCATACTACCATGTTTAGCAAGACTGTTATATACATGTGAATATCCCAAGCTTCCATTAAGTAATATACAAGCTAGTATGATACAGTAATGGCCTTCTAGGGCATAAACACTAACAGTTTATGCCACGGTACAACAGCAAAGGAATACAGGTTAGGTGTCTTATGGTTACAGTTTTGTGCCACTTCTAACACCTTCCGTACCAATCTACCCCTTAAACCCCGTGAACTATTGTTTTGTATTGTTGTATTGTTTGTATTGTACCTTGTATTGTCTTGTAATAAAGATTGTGTAATTGGGTGACTTGCCGAAACCATGATATTAGTAAATGGATGTAACTGGAGAATCATGTAAATGGAAGTATATCCATGGTTCGGTTCGGTCAATATAGATTGAATATATTGAATATATGTATTCATGGATTCATGTTGAATTTTAATATTGTAGATTGTACTTGAATCATATTAAAGTCAGATTATTATAATGAGACTCAGTCTGAGTCTGAACAATTAGAAAAAAAAATTGAAGTCCTGATTGTTTTGATGTTATCGGTAACCGCTGCACATGGGCGGCAGGATTTGTGTCTTTTTCAAAGACGATTACCGTATTGATGACACCGTTGTTAAGTTAGCTACCTTAGATAGGCAAGCACCCATATCTCCGGCTCCCTGAGGCTCAAGAGACTGGTCCCGCTTAAACCTATATTTACTAGGGTCCTTAGGGTAATTTATAGAACTTGAAGGGGTTTTATATAAAAATAATTTGTATACTTTTCAAAATACACCCCAAGTATTTATTTATCATCTTTAGAGTTTTCATTGTTGTAGATTTTATATTTGTGACATTTCTAGTGAATAAACCTATTTTTCATAATATATGGTATTTAATTGTAATATTGAACTTGTATGGAATTCATGGTATTTTAATGTAAAGTGATTCTTGTGATTTTAGAAAAAAATTGGAATATTTATATTATCACAAAATAGATATTTTAATGATACATACATACATACATACATACATACATATATATATTATATTTCTAGAAATCTCATTTTCTTAAGATATTTGTATTTTAAATCTTTCGAGACCGAATGCTTCTTGCGGAGTTCTACATCTCACACTACTAAGCCCAGAGATGTGCGATAATCCGCACCATCCCAGTCGGGTTCCCCAAAATGGATTGTAGCGGCGCTTTGCAAAGATTTATAAAATACGTAATCTTATAGAAACGGTTTTAATAGTTAGTGGTACTTCATTGTAAATTTTCGTATTCCCGTATTCTATATTCCAGAAAGTTATTGTGTTATGTTGCATATGAGTGTTGTGAGGAGGTGGGTCATTACCTCGTGATCTACTTAAAGGTATAGCAAGATTGTGATGTTTTAAAGTAGAAAGTAAACTACATGGTGTTTTAGTGAAAAAGTACGATAGAAATTGCAATAGACATCCTTTTGATATGGAACTTGTTCAATATGACTTGTTAATGTTTAATAGTCAACATGTAAGGGTTTAGTATGATTGTATTTAAGAAAAAGTGAGATTTTTAGGAAGAACCGAATCGGACGTCGGATTAACTCCGATTCCGTCGGGTTTTAGAAATACATGTTTTTAGGAAAGAATAGAGAAGAGGGGGTAGGACTTACGGGTTTGTAGTATAGAGAAGAGAGAAAGGAAGACGTAGGAGGCACCGGTGCATCGTTTCGTCACCGGGAGCTCCTAAGGTCGTCGTCGGAAGATCACCGGAGTTTTTGCCCTTCGCTACTTCAATTGCACACTAAAATTTCTAGAGAGATTTCTTGAGAGTTTGAACAGAATTGTGAGTGAGGGGTGTGTGTCTAGGGTTGGTATTTATAGGGTAAAGCTAGGGTTAGGGTTAGGTGAAGGGGTGTAAAGAAAAATGTATTAAATTGTAATAAAAATAGGGTTTAATGTGATTTTAAAGAGCTCTGGAACCGATCCAAAGAAATTAAGTGTGCAGGAGTGATAGGGAAGCCAAGAGCTAAAACTTTTCTGTTGGCGACTCGGCGGTCCGGCCGAGTCCAACCGACGGTGGCGGCCGAGTCGCCTACCGACTCGGGCCGAGTCAGGGCCGGGGTCATCTTCGTTGGTCCGTCGTCTTTTGGTCTTCCCCCTGGTACATTTTGTTTTACATGTGTAGTGGGGTTTTTACGAGTTATGCACGTGTAGACCCTTGGACTTCTAAAAATTCAAAATAAAACAATATTAAAAATAATGTGGGTGATGAGATTTGAACTCTGGTGCTTTGGTTCAGCGGTGCAAGGTCTTACCAATGAGCTACATGCTCCATCTTGCTATTAAAAAGCAAAACAAACTTATATCTTGTGCTCAGGCAAAAATACCCCTTTCTGTAATTTTTGAAAAAATTGTACATAAAGTTTAGGGTTGTTACACCCACCATCAATGGGAAACCGTAGTATCTCTCAGGTGGATGAGGAACCCTACTAGAATGGCGGAGAGGCTGAGGTTCATTGGGAACTATTGAATCCTCTGGTTCTACCAAATCTTCTGTTGTAGTTTATATAGCTGGAACTTCTTCCATTTCTACCTCTTCGCCACAAATTTCTTTCACAAGAAATTCCTCTTCTAAAAAGGTGGAATGTTGAGCAACAAACACTTTTTGTTTCTTAGGGTGGTAGAAGATATGTCATCGCGAATGCTTGGGATATCCTACAAACTTGCACAGAATTGACATTGCCTTGATCTTTTCCGGATTTTGCTTTTTAACATAGGCCGGGCAACCCCATATCTTAACAAAATTAAGACACGGTCTCTTCCCCTCCCATATATCATATAGAGTGGTAGGCACTGATTGTTAGTGTATATGCCCTAGAGGCCATTACTGTATCATACTAGTTTGTATATTACTTAATGGAAGCTTGGGATATTCACCTTGTATATACAATCTTGCTCAAAATAGTAGTATGCTACTTTGTTTGTTTCTACTTCAATGTGTACATGTGTTTATTTTAGTATATCGCCTATACACATTAGTGGAGCCCTTAGGATCTTTGCTTGATTACCAGCGTTGTGATGTCAGTCACACTAGTGGGGCTGGGTAATCTATAAGCACATCCTTATGCAGGTCCCTGGTCGCAGGACTATCAAGACAGGGCATCGATACTCCGGAGTAGACTAGCGTATGCGCTTCTCATCCCAGTGTGGGAGATGGTCTGTCCCACAGCCATCAGTACGTCGTACTTGAGAGAGTATGCGGGTGCTCGTTGGGTTACGAGTACACTGGACAGGACTCATCGGGAACTGACTAGTTGGTATTATTCCTATCGTCAGTTATCAGTTCCCAGGTGACATGAGTACAGCTTAGTCCGCTGTCTTGACACTGTCACTTCGCTTCGAGTGTGTTCCCACTGTACTTTGATTACTACCCCACCACGGCTCAAAGGAGTCGTGCAAACAGGTGGTGGTTGGGTGCAGTCCCGAAGCACTTGGAGGCAGTGACGGTTAGACAGGAATCGCCTCTCCCGGTATTGGGGGTTGACATCGCGCTGTGTCTAGGAGAGCCATTACACGAGTAGTCCCTAGCCAGGGCAAACGAGATATACTGGTAGGCTTCCAGTGTTATCTCAGGGTGTTTTGGGCTTCACTCCGACACGACTTTTACCGCTATTGGGGGACTGACGTTTACCGCCCCCTAGGCCCGCCATGCGATGTATCAGACGAACAGACCGGACTGTACGGAGAATGTCACATTCAGGCCCAATAGGAGTTCAGATGGGTTTCACCTCGTCAGTCTTCTTGTCGGCATCTACCTGGGGACCGTTACGCACAGCTAGTGCCGCTTGCGGTCTGTGGTTAAACCCACTGCCAGCGTAGTGTCGAGTCTTTAGAGTCCCACACAGAAAGCTATTCGCCTTTAGGCAAAAGAGTTCGGTCGCATGGTTTTGCGGCAGGTCGCATGTTTTTGCGACAGGGTTCGGTCACATCCGTGCACTTGTGCACGTACAGTGTCCGGATAGTTGACACTAGCGGGCTTTGGTTTAAGCCAGATCCTAGTGTATGTATTGGGATTGTATTTATCCAGTTTGTATTCGTGTTCCTCGGAACGCGGATGCGGGTGTGTATGCACAGTTGACGGAGAGACAGAGGCGGAGGATTCTCATTAGGGTTGTTGACCGTTGACAGTTGACTATTGACTTTTTGCTTAATCCTAATGAGAATATGATATGTGATTAACAATTATATTAATTAGGTATTATGGTGACATGGTTGCTGAGTTGTTGACTTTGTTGACTTGTTGACTTTTGTTGACTTGTTGACTTTGTTGACCGGTTGACTAGGCTTGAATAGTTGACCATCATGATAACTATGCTATCATTTCATGGCAAAGACTTTTGCTTGCTTGCTTTTTTGTGCAAAATGAGTGCATGAAATGATATGGCTATGGTTGCTTAAACCATCACATAATACTTGATTGATATGAGGTGTTATGATTTTTTTGGATTATGAGAGCCAAATGAGAAAAGTCTTCTCTCATTTTTTCATGCTCATTCTCTCTCTCTTGTTCTTGAGCTCTCATCTCCTCCTCTTGCTCTCCCTCTCTTGACTCTATGGTTCACTTGTCTCATGAGTTGAGAACCAAGAACCATAGATAAAATCCCATACAAACTCTTCTCTACTCACTCTAGTTCATAAGGTTTAGCAAACCGAGTGAACTAGTTTCTTCAAAGATCGAAGAAGGAGCCAAAGGTTGAAGCTTTCAGGTGGATTTATCTTCGGCATAAGGAGACGACGGGAAGAAACCGATCCGGACCACCATCGAGGTTTGAAGACGAAGGAGTTCAAGACAAGAAAGGTATAAACCCCCTAACCGAGTAGTTAACGACTCCTAGTTAGGTTGTTAGTTAGATGTTTAACAAAGATCCGGGTTTTAAGTCCATGTTACCACCTCTAAGAAAATCGTTTTTTATCAAATTCCGCATGCCCGAAAGTACCGGGAGAGGTAGCATGGACTTACAGTGGTATCAGAGCCTAGTTAAACTCTATCTAACATGTTAGCAAGGTAGCTAGAAGATCGATCAAAGAAAAGTCGCAAAACGAACCCAAAAAAGTCAAGTTTCTGCCGATTTTTATTCTGTTCAAAAGTTAATAATTTTCATCTTAAAAATCGGCTCAGGCTTTTATTTGGATAACCACCAAATTTGGTCCCACGATCGATTCAAAGCGCCGCGGAACCGCGGCGGGCCGCGGCGGGAGCACGCTCCCGCCGCGGTTCCGCGGCCGAGTTGACTCGGCCGGGGTCCATCGTTGGTGCAGTGTATTTCTGGGGTTGTTTTGGGATTTTTGGAATATGTATTTTCTGCCCAGATTTTCCAGAACGAAAATTTTGTGTTTGGGGCCTATAAATCCGTATTTTTGATCGAACTTCTAAAAGACTTAAGCTGACGGGTTTTTCTGTGATGTGATATTTGTATTGAACGTCTACTAATCGCTATATGTCGATTAGTGGGGGTTATACAAATCTGTGATCTGTAATGTCATTGGAATGTGTATATGAATTCATTGGATTGTCGCGGGTGAATAGCCGGGGGTTGTGAGACGAGAGTTTTCTTTTCTTTCAATTCATGTAAATTTGTAAATTGATGTAATAATTATTTGTATGGCCGCACAACCGGGTCGGGGTTGTAGCCGTCATTGTATAATTTCTTTTTACTGTTTTTGCTCCTAGGATAGACCCATGGAGGGGGTGCACAAACTACCGGGTATGCCGAAGTGCCGAGTGGCCTACTCACGGGGATGAGGGAGGTTGCTTCGCTTCGGGTACTTGGCGGGTAGTCTGCCGCACCCGTAGGGGTCTTGGGTGGGGTATTGGCTATTCACCGCGACCGTGTAATCTGCTTTTCGTTACAGGCTCGTACGAATTGCAGCTTCCTAGTATATCCAATGTGTTCATCTGTGATCTGAAATGTCTATCATTGCAATATATCTATATATGATATTATTTAGGCGTTGCTTATGTTTTACAGCCGCGCTAGCCCAGCCCCCGCTCTGTCGTTAGTTAAGTAACCTAACGGGTAATGATGGGGCCCCGTGGCGAATGCGAATGGCATAAGCGTACGTCATATTTTGGTTGTTTTCTGCAATGGTAGGATTAAATGATGGGACGCATTAAAAGAACTAATGCAAGAATTTCACGCATTAAAAGAACTAATGCAAGAAAATAATCCAAGTAAAAGTCGTTGGAACATTTTCGAAAAACCACTCGGTTCTTTTCAAAACTAACTTTTAAATGCGGAGTTTGAGCCACTCCTTTTAAAAGCTATCTCGTTCCATCGATTATATCAAGTTCTCTACGTTCACGGTTTCGCCAAAACCTTTCGTAGCCCTCCGTCGTTTCACATGAATAGTCAATAGTATTCAAGCTGTGTTTGTTAGCCAAAGTCAAGGCATAGTGATTGGTAGCTATTGGGTATTCATGTGCAGCATAGATAGATGCGTTGGTTTGGAACAATCGTACTGCCTTGTTGGCCAAACTCAAGGGTAGGTGCGGGTGGATTCAAATTAACCTGGAGAACGGCGGGTAGAACTTGACATGTGACTTATGATTTGTTGGCCAAACTCAAGGTCATAAAAGCATGGGGCAAAAATCCACATCGGGAGTTTCATAAGTACTGAAACTTGCTAGCGTTGCATACCATTTGGAGTGTGATAATTCTGGTAGGATTCCTTCAGTTTCGTCACGCGATGATATTTGGATCCCGATCCTACTGTGAGTATATGCTACTCCTCGGGAAATTTCTCACTTAACGATCAATGCTATAAACCTAGTAGGTGTCTAGAAAAGTGTTAGCGGGGCTACGCCCCCAGGGAAAAGAGGTTATTTAATTAAGGAACTTCGCAAAAGCGTTGGAAAACCTCCCTCGAAGTACCGACACCAGCCTGGCCGAACGGTTAAGCAAGTATTGTACGGTGAGATTGATCCTGACTAATTCTTCCTTTTTGGTTTTAAGGAGGGATTCGAGAAACAGTGGGAGCCATCCTGTTTAGACAAACTAAAATCCACTCTAAACTTGCAAGAGCATCATGCTAAGTGTTTCTTCTTCTCTCTCCTAATTGCAGCGACCAATCGAAATGACTGGACTTAAGTTACTTCTAGATAAAAACATACTGACAGGGCCAAACTACAAAGATTGGCTCAGGAATGTCAAGATGGCAATCACTTACGACAAGCTGGGGTATCTTCTTACCACCAAAGCTCCCCCTGTCCCTGGTCCCACTTCCAGCGTCGCGGATAAGGAAATCCGTAAGACTTGGGAGATTGATAGTGCGAAGGCCAAGTGCCTCGTACTTGCCTCTATGGACAATGAACATCAGAGGAGGCGCGAGAATATGAACTTGGAATCCATATTTCTTCATACAAAAGAACTGTATGGAGAGCAATCTCGTATCGCAAGATACGAAGCGTCGAAAAAGTTATTTTCGGCAAGGATGGCCGTTGGATCATCAGTAACAGAACACGTGCTTAAGATGATCGGCTACATTGAGGAGCTCGCGGACCTAGGGACCACATTGGAGAGTGAGCTCTATATGGACTTAGTTCTCCAGTCCCTTCCTTCCACTTACGCCCAGTTTATACTGAACTTCAACTTACAAGAAAAGGAAGTTGAACTTTCAGAGCTCCTCAACATGCTGAGGAGCGCAGAGGGCACCCTACAGAAAGGTAGGGAAACATCCACTTTGTTTTTAGGAGGATCATCTTCTTCTAGGTCCAAGGCGAAAGCCAAGGGAAAGAAGAAGAAAGCCCCCGCCAAACCAAGAGGCGGTGTTAGTAAAGTGGATACGAAGGGAAAAGCAAAAGCAACAAAGAAAGCGGGGAAGCTTGTGGATAAGGAAGAATGCTTCTATTGTCATAAGAAAGGACACTGGAAGAATGATTGCAGGGCCTGGAAGGCCAGAACACAGGAATTGAAGCAGGTTGCAGCTTCAGCTTCAGGTGTGTATGTTATTGAAAACTGTCTTTCAATAAACTCTACTTCCTGGGTATTGGATACCGGATCAGGATCTCATATCTGTAATTCTTTGCAGGCGTTGAGAAACCGTAGGGTTTTGAAGGCAGGTGACATGACCCTCAGAGTTGCGAACGGAGCTAGCATGGATGCTAAGGCCGTGGGGGACTATCACCTGGGAATGTCAGATGGACATGTTTTGGTTTTGCGTAATTGCTTTTTTGTACCCAACGCAACTTGTAATATCATTTCTTTATCTTTAGTTTCTAAAGAAGGTTATGAATTTGCATTTGTAAGTAATGTTGTAAACATTCACCTTAATCAAGTTTTGATTGGGTCAGGTACATTCAGCAATGGGATATACGTATTAAACCAACCACATATTTTCAATGTCCAGAATACACACAAAAGAAAGTCTCCGGAAATAAATCAGACTTTCTTATGGCATTGTAGACTAGGTCACATCAATGAGAGAAGGTTGACGAAGTTATATACAGAAGGATATTTGAATCCATTCGAATATCAATCGTATGCCATTTGTCAATCCTGTCTCAAAGGAAAGATGACAAAGACTCCGTTCACTGGACACGGAGTAAGAGCGAGCGAGCTCTTGGGACTCGTACACAGCGACGTGTGCGGTCCAATGGCTACACATGCGCGAAGCGGTTATTCTTACTTCATTACTTTTACGGATGACTTCTCGAGGTACGCCTATGTCTTCTTAATGAAACATATGTCCGAAGCCTTTGGAAAATTCCAGGAATATAAGAATGAAGTAGAAAAACAAACCGGCAAAATTATTAAGATTCTAAGATCGGATCGAGGTGGAGAATACTTGAGTGCCGAGTTCCTGGACTTTTTAAAAGAGAACGGAATTCTCTCTCAGCTTACTCCTCCATACACTCCGCAACATAACGGTGTATCGGAGAGACGGAACCGAACCTTATTGGATATGGTACGGTCCATGATGAGTAACGCTGAGTTACCGCGATCATTCTGGGGTATGCGCTAGAATCAGCTGCATACCTTTTGAACCGAGTTCCTACTAAGACTGTGCCTACTACACCATATGAGATGTGGTGTGGGAAGAGACCCCATCTTAAGCACATTAAGACATGGGGATATCCAGCTTTTGTTAAAAAGCAGCATGCGGACAAGCTCGAGGCACGCTCAGTACAGTGTAAGTTCATGGGATATCCAAGGAACTCCAAGGGATATTTCTTCTACTGCGAAGAGGAACAAAAAGTTCTTGTTTCTCGTCATGCCTACTTCTTGGAAACTGAGTTTTTGGAAACCCAGATAAGTGGGAGCACAGTAGAACTGGAAGAAATTCCAGAACCACGAGCTATTACTGAAAGCTTAGTGGAACCAGAGGGTTCAAAAGAACAGGACATTCCTACGCCGCTCCGCAGGAGTAGTAGGCAGTCTCATCCGCACGAGAGATACTACGGTTTTCTCATAGACGGGGATAGAGAGGATTGCATCATAGATTATGATGAGCCTACTAGCTTCCAGCAAGCCGTTCAGAGCGTCGACTCGGTAAAATGGCTGGATGCAATGCGGACCGAAATGGAGTCCATGTACACCAACAAAGTATGGACGTTGGACGTTGCTCCAGACGGGGTAAAACCCGTAGGATGCAAGTGGATCTTCAAAAGGAAGATTGGTGTAGATGGACAGGTTGAGACCTATAAAGCTAGACTGGTTGCAAAGGGTTTTCGTCAAAGACCTGGTTTGGACTATGACGAGACCTTTTCTCCAGTAGCTATGCTGAAATCCATTCGGATCCTTCTTGCCATTGCTGCCTTCCACGATTATGAGATTTGGCAGATGGACGTAAAGACAGCTTTTCTAAATGGAAATTTAGAGGAGTGTGTCTATATGGACCAGCCAGAGGGTTTCATTCAGAGTGGGAGCAGCGGAAAGGTGTGCAAGTTGCTTAAGTCCATTTACGGACTAAAGCAGGCATCGCGGAGTTGGAACATCTGTTTTGATGAGACGGTCAAGGAATTTGGCTTTATCAAAAATCCAGATGAACCATGCATCTATAGTAGATTTGTAGCGAGAACTGTAGTATTCCTCGTTTTATACGTGGATGACATTCTCTTAATAGGAAATGACATTCCTATGCTACAATCTGTCAAGGGGTTCTTGTCACACAGGTTCTCCATGAAAGACCTGGGTGATGCCTCATACATCCTGGGGATCCGGATCCATCGTGATAGATCCAAGAGGATATCAGGACTTTCACAGTACAGGTACATCGACACCATACTGAAAAGATTCAGTATGGAAGATTCCAAGCGCGGTAACCTACCGGCTTGTCACGGGATCACCCTCTCTAAAGAGATGTCTCCCAAGACTGATTTGGAGAGGGATCGCATGTCTATTATACCCTACGCTTCTGCGGTAGGCTCTATAATGTATGCGATGTTGTGTACCAGACCGGATGTAGCTTATGCACTGAGTGTAGTAAGCCGGTATCAGTCAAACCCTGGGGAGAAACACTGGATAGCGGTAAAGAACATTCTCAAGTACCTAGAAGGACTAAGAAGATGTTCTTGGTGTATGGCAGAAAAGACCACCAGATCGAGGCCTTTGCTGACTCCAGCTTCCAGAGTGACAAGGATGATTCCAAGTCCATGTTGGGTTTTGTCTTTACCCTCAATGGAGGGGCGGTGTGTTGGAAGAGTTCCAAACAGGAAACCGTTGCAGACTCGACGATGGAAGCGGAATACATCGCTGCATCTGATGCCGCAAAAGAAGCTGTCTGGATAAGGAAGTTCTTGAAAGAACTTTAGGTGGTTCCGTCCATTGTTGATCCAATACCTCTGTATTGCGACAACAACGGGGCTATAGCTTTAGCGAAGGAACCCAGGTCCCATCAGAGATCCAGACACATCTTGAGGCGGTATCACCTGATCAGGGAGATCATGGATCGCCAGGAGATCGAGGTTCGGAGAGTCGCTTCAGAAGATAACACTGCAGATCCATTCACCAAGGCCTTGCCCCAGACTCAGTTCGAGCGGCTGATCGAGATGATAGGTCTTCGATACGCCAGTACATGGCTTTAGTGCAAGTGGGAGATTGTTAGTGTATATGCCCTAGAGGCCATTACTATATCATACTAGTTTGTATATTACTTAATGGAAGCTTGGGATATTCACCTTGTATATACAATCTTGCTCAAAATAGTAGTATGCTACTTGGTTTGATTCTACTTCAATATGTACATGTGTTTATTTTAGTATATCGCCTATACATATTAGTGGAGCCCTTAGGATCTTTGCTTGATTACCAGCGTTGTGATGGCAGTCACACTAGTGGGGCTGGGTAATCTATAAGCACATCCTTATGCAGGTCCCTGGTCGCAGGACTATCGAGACAGGGCATCGATACTCCGGAGTAGACTAGCGTATGCGCTTCTCATCCCAGTGTGGGAGATGGTCTGTCCCACAGCCATCAGTACGTCGTACTTGAGAGAGTATGCTGGTGCTCGTTGGGTTACGAGTACACTGGACAGGACTCATCGGGAACTGACTAGTTGGTATTATGCCTATCGTCAGTTATCAGTTCCCAGGTGACATGAGTACAGCTTAGTCCGCTGACTTGACACTGTCACTTCGCCTCGAGTGTGTTTCCACTGAACTTTGATTACTACCCTACCACGGCTCAAAGGAGTCGTGCAAACAGGTGGTAGTTGGGTGCAGTCCCGAAGCACTTGGAGGCAGTGACGGTTAGACAGGATTCGTCTCCCCCGGTATTGGGGGTTGACATCGCGCTGTGTCTAGGAGAGCCATTACACGAGTAGTCCCTGGCCAGGACAAACGAGATATACTGGTAGGCTTCCAGTGTTATCTCAGGGTGTTTTGGGCTTCACTCCGACACGACTTGTACCGCTATTGGGGGACTGACGTTTACCGCCCCCTAGGCCCGCCATGCGATGTATCAGACGAACAGACCGGACTGTACGGAGAATGTCACATTCAGGCTCAGTAGGAGTTCAAATGGGTTTCACCTCGTCAGTCTTCTTGTCGGCATCTACCTGGGGACCGTTACGCACAGCTAGTGCCGCTTACGGTCTGTGTTTAAACCTACTGCCAGCGTAGTGTCAAGTCTTTAGAGTCCCACACAGAAAGCTATTCGCCTTTAGGCAAATGAGTTCGGTCGCATGGTTTTGCGGCAGGTCGCATGTTTTTGCGGCAGGGTTCGATCACATCCGTGCACTTGTGCACGTACAGTGTCCGGATAGTTGACACTAGCGGGCTTTGGTTTAAGCCAGATCCTAGTGTATGTATTGGGATTGGATTTATCCAGTTTGTATTCGTGTTCCTCGGAACGCGGATGCGGGTGTGTATGCACAGTTGACGGAGAGACAGAGACGGAGGATTCTCATTAGGGTTGTTGACCGTTGACAGTTGACTTTTGAATTTTTGCTTAACCCTAATGAGAATATAATATGTGATTAACAATTATATTAATTAGGTATTATGGTGACATGGTTGTTGAGTTGTTGACTTTGTTGACTTGTTGACTTTGTTGACCGGTTGACTAGGCTTGACTAGTTGACCATCATGATAACTATAGCTATCATTTCATGGCAAAGACTTTTGCTTGCTTGCTCTTTTGTGCAAAATGAGTGCATGAAATGATATGGCTATGGTTGCTTAAACCATCACATAATACTTGATTGATATGAGGTGTTATGATTGTTTTGGATTATGAGAGCCAAATGAGAAAAGTCTTCTCTCATTTTTTCATGCTCATTCTCTCTCTTGTTCTTGAGCTCTCATCTCCTCCTCTTGCTCTCCCTCTCTTGACTCTATGGTTCACTTGTCTCATGAGTTGAGAACCAAGAACTATAGATAAAATCCCATACAAACTCTTCTCTACTCACTCTAGTTCACAAGGTTTAGCAAACCGAGTGAACTAGTTTCTTTAAAGATCGAAGAAGTAGCCAAAGGTTGAAGCTTTCAGGTGGATCTATCTTCGGCGTAAGGAGACGACGGGAAGAAGCCGATCCGGACCACCATCGAGGTTTGAAGACGAAGGAGTTCAAGACAAGAAAGGTATAAACCCCCTAACCGAGTAGTTAACGACTCCTAGTTAGGTTGTTAGTTAGATGTTTAACAAAGATCCGGGTTTTAAGTCCATGTTACCACCTCTAAGAAAATCGTTTTTTATCAAATTCCGCATGCCCGAAAGTACCGGGAGAGGTAGCATGCACTTACACTGATTTGGTTGGAACACTATTCAATAGGTATGCTGCTGTCTCAACCGCATAACCCCAAAAGGAAATTGGTAACTCAGCGGTGCTCATCATAGAGCGCACCATATCTAATCGGGTGCGGTTCCTCCACTCCGATACACCGTTGTGCTGTGGTGTATACGGAGGAGTAAGCTGAGAGAGAATTCCATTCACTTCTAGATAGTCACGGAATTCCGTGCTCAAGTATTCTCCTCCCCGATCAGATCGAAGAATTTTAATACTTTTACCCGTCTGGTTCTCAACTTCATGCTTATATTATTTAAATTTCTCAAAAGGTTCAGACTTGTATTTCAACAGGAACACATGACCGAACCTTGAGAGATCGTCAGTGAATGTAATGAAGTACGAGGAACCATCACTGGCATGTGTAGACATAGGACCGCATACATCACTATGTATTAGTCCCAAGAGTTCTGTAACTCTTTCTCCGTGTCCAGTAAACGGAGTTTTGGTCATCTTGCCTTTGAGACATGACTGGCAAGTTTCATAAGATGAAAATTCGAACGGATTCAAATATCCATCCTAATGTAACATAGCTAGTCGTGTCGCATTGATATGACCTAGTCTACAATGCCACAAGAAGGATTCATCCATTTCTGAACTCTTCCTCTTGTGTGTGTTTTATACGTTAAGAACCGTGGTTTGATTTAGAACGTATATGCCATTATTTAACGAGCTTGATCTAATCAACTTTTGATTCAGGAAGAAGTTCATAACATTATCCTGCAATACAAAATTATATCCTTCTTTACTTAATAAAGAAACTGATATAATATTGCATATCAGGTTCGGTATGTAATAGCATTCGTTCAGAATCAATGTATTACCATTTGGTAATACAAGGTGATATTCGCCAACTGCTTTGGCTGCAACATTTGCATCATTCCCTACTCTTACAGAATGATCACCTATTCCCAGTTCTATACCTTTCCTTAGCACATGCAACATATTACATATGTGGGATCCCGATCCGGTATCTAATACCCAGGACTTAGAGTGTACTGAGAAATAGTTCCCGGTAACTAACACACCCGAAGAAGATGTATCAACATGCTTATTCTTCGTTTGGGTGGCGTGTAAATCCGGATATTCCCCTATTTCCTGCTCGGACTTATAACAATTATAAGATAGAGAGAAACCAACGTTCCTCGGCTCAGTATAACAAGCGGGTT
This sequence comes from Agapanthus africanus, assembly GCA_030015575.1. Lineage (NCBI taxonomy): Eukaryota > Viridiplantae > Streptophyta > Magnoliopsida > Asparagales > Amaryllidaceae > Agapanthus > Agapanthus africanus. The sequence continues at coordinate 563,853,787 of CM057339.1, forward strand.
CGGTCAATACATCCATACTATTGTCTTGATTAAGGCCCGGCATGGTTGCTACCTGGAAAGAGAGAGAGAAGAAAACACTTAGCGTATGCTCTTGCAAGATTAAATTGGTTATTATCTTATCTAATCAGGATGGCTCCCATTGTTTGTATCAAATCTTCCTTCAAATCCTAAAAGGTAAGACTAGCCGGGATTAATTACGCCATACATGTTCGCCAATTTTTTAGCCAGGCCAGTGTCTGTACATTGAGGGAGGTTCCCCGTGCTTTCGCACGGACCTAATTAAAATAAATCTCATTTTCCCAGGGGTGTAACCCCGTTAACACCTTTCTAGACATCTACTCGATCGGCTAATTGTGATGTGTAAAACTCTCCCAGGAGTAACTCTTACTCGCAGTGGGTATCGGGATCCAACTTTCTCATAGAAGGTATGAAATCTCATTGCAAATTTCAACACTTGAAATTCCCAATAATATTTTGCCCCTACCGTCCTATGACCTTGACGGAGGTCAACAAACCATAGGCTGCTAGTCAAGTTCAACCCGTACATTTTATGATTGAATTAAACCCACCCGCATGACCCTTGACGGAGGTCAACAAGGCCGTACGACTACCCTAATCCAATCGCATCATATGCAGCAGATAAGCACTAATCAGCTACCGTACACTACGCCTTGACGGAGGTCAACAAACGTAGCACGAATACTAAGTAGCACTTATCTGAAATGACGGAGGGCTACGACAGGTTTTTGAGAAAACCTTTTGTGTAATGAACTTGATATCGTTGTAGAATCGAGTGATTTTGAAAAGGAGTGTTTTTTAGGCTTTTACTAGTTTCACTAAAGAGGTCCCTCCCGGTGAAGGGATCTCGGCTCTTTCCTCATCGAATGAGGTGCTGGATATTCTATAAGGAATACTGCTATGCAAAGCAAGAACTAAAAAAGAAATCAAAAACAAAACCGAGTGGGTTGTAGCATCTGCTAGCTTCTGCTAAAGAGGTCACTCCTGGTGAAGGGATCTCGGCTTTTTCCTCATCGAATGAAGTGCTGGATATTCTACAAGGAATGTCGCTATGCAAAGCAAAAACTAGAGCTACACTTTTTGAAAAATTTGATTTTACAACATCTTTAGGTTTCTTTCTTTCATTAATCTCATTAATGAAGTCCCATCATTTATGCTTTCTAAGCATCACAGAAGAAACGAAAATACAACGTACTCTTATGGCATCCGCATTAGCCACAGTGTCCCGTTATGCAACGTTAGGTTACTTAACTAACGGAAGAGCGGGGCGGGACTAGCGCGGGTGCAAAACATAAGAAACGTTTATTATAATTCATATATATAATAATAAAACATTCGTCTCAACATATAAAGTGATCACATCACAGAATATCAGCAGCAGAAGTCAACATATGAAATATTGGATGTACTAGGAGGTCCGTGTTTTATTTTAAGCCAGTAAAAAAACATGGATTCTATGGTCGTGATGAATAGCCAAACCCACATCCCCAGACCCCTACGAGAGCGGCAAGCAACCCTACCAATTCTAGAGTTAGGAGACTTGGACTCGACTCCTCGAGATGGTCTCCCACTGGACTCTAGAACCCGGTTACTTATGCTCCCCACCTTAGGTCTATCCTAATGAGGAAAAGTAAATAATATACATCAATGGTGACATCATCCTCAACCCGGAAGTGCCCCAATAAAAGAATATTACATACAAATTTTTACATGAATGAAAATGAAAAACTCTCATCTCACGCAAAAACCCGCGGCTATTCAAAACACGATGATCCAATATAACATATCCCAGCAACACATAACATCATATGTCATCAACGTAAGTAAATATGCGTATCACAATTGTCACGACCCGAAAGTACGGAACATGACCGGCACTTAAACTACGAAACGTCTCGAGGCGTACGTAATCTAAGTAAGCCGAAAACCCAGAAATCCAAAACCAAGAAAAGTAGTAGAGTGAAGGAAAACCAATTTAAAATCAAGTAGTTTTAATAGCATAAGCCGAATTATGCGGTTTTAAAAAAACATCAAATATTTCCTGAAAATTTCGGCAGAGTCTCCTTTGTAAATACTGGCCCCCAAGCGGAATACAACATGAATAGTATACGAAATAAAAAAAAAAGGCATCCCCAAGCGGGAGCTAGCTCTTCGTCAATCGACGTTCACAACAACACAAGCAATATAATATACAACGCCAAGGGCGAGGATCAAAACTCAAAAGGAAACTCAAAACCACAAGAAAACCACAGAAATACAACGCACGACTCTACGGTCGAAAGAATAATACCACTGGTCTCTATCTCAAAAATAAAACATGTTTGGCTGATGGAACTTCTAGATACAACAGAATAATGATATACAAAATATATAATGGGGGTACGATACATGTAAACCCACCTACTAGCAAATCACCCGAAGGAAACTATGCCCGCAAAGCCGTAATGAAACCTGTACGGCAAACCTGCAAGAAACTGGGGCACAACGGGGGTGAGTTGCCAACTCGTGAATAGAAAAACATCTACGGAAAGAAATCGCATAAATAACGCAACCTAGGTCAAAGATCATAATATATGCTCAATTATATATAACATGCAACCTATAACAAGGCTAGGGTAAATATCTAACCCGAGTGTAATCTCATGTGCCCGTATCAGTGCCTCAGGTAGCAATATATCATATGAATGAGGTATGAATGCATGAAAACAGAATACATGTAAATGAAGAACTGTTTTCATAATTTAGTGAGATTTCCTTTGTATTTTTAAAATGAGGTATCATAATGAAATCAGCATAAAATAGTGCCTAGCATCGGCACAAAACATAATCCCAATATCTCGATATCTCTGTATCACAGTCTCTGTACCTCAATATCTCGAAATCTCAATGTCTCAATCACAATATCTAGGGCGCCGTCAGTCCAGACAGGCCCCTACCATCCATCTCAAGACCACGACGGTATCCTCCGGATATCCGACACGTCGGGTAAAATCACCGGTAGGTAGTGCTCCCCTGCCAGGCTCATATCGTCATCATCACGCGCTTCTTGCCTCGGGGTACCTTACCAGGTCCACCATGTACCCGAAACGGTTCATCCGTCTCCTCGAATCGGGTCTCGAAATCCATCAGCAAACACATGGTGGACGACTCATACATCATGGGAAAAACCGCACTTTTTATTTAAAAAGAGAGAAATCAGTTTATATAAGTTTTGCGGTTTTCCCCCCAAATCCAGAAAATTTCATGGAAATCCGAATCCAAATCATCAATAGCATATAAAACCATAAATATAGGCATAACAATGAATAACAGTATGCATGAAGTGACAAGTAATAACTACAATGTTAAGCTGGCATATAAGGTAGTTACACTAATATCATGTCAAATTACTAACTAACAAGCTAAGTCAAGCAATAATATTTTCTAAGGTGTACGTGACATTGTAATTACCGATGAAGATGTGTGTGAGCCGGCAAGTAAGTGTACGTGGTACATACGAATCATCGGTAATGGTGCTGGTGTCCTAACAATATGATATCAACATTACAATAAGAAATTATAACATAAGTATGCGATGCGAAGCGAACCACAATAATAAGCAGGAGCTGTTTACTAGATGCAACTGTAACTAACCTGCATTAATCTAATATAAGTCCTACAAATGGTGCCTTTTGAAATAACACGAATCATGGGGTTTTGAAAATAGGGGCTACGGTGTTTTTATGAAAAGATACGTCTTTTGAAATATCCGTAGGATCCCTTGGGCTGTCTTTTAAAATACTCACGATTCGTTAGTTTTTGAAATAGGTAAGAATCGAATCTAATCTAACTACTAAACTAAACTAAAGGCTAAGCTAACAAGCTGGACTACAGGTAAGGAAACCGCCTAACATCTGAGTCGATCCATATACATACCTGTATATATATTAGTCGGTGATCCCGCCTCAATAATATCATATCTGATACCATATCTACAATCAGACATCCCAAGTCAAGAGTGCGGATCAATCATCAAGATATAGTTCGTACGTAAATCCGTCGTACGGCATCCCCAGATCTGGGTATGGGTCAATATCATATTCCTCACACCATTCCTCTGGTATCCTCTTTATTCAAGATCATAGTCTAGGGTACTGACCTATGTCTAGTACAATACTAATATCCTCAATATACTCATGATCTGACTACGGATCGACAATCTCGTACAAACGTCGATTGATCAAGAAAAACACCAAACATACCAATCATGGTTTCAAAACTCGCTAACTGTATAAGAAATATGGTCAAATTCATCAAAACCACAAATTCACCTTAAAAACCATTTTTCCGAAAATCTAGCAAGCAAAAATTACCCGTTTTAGTACAAAACTCGACGTTTAAACAAATCTAATGGCCATAATACTTATTAAATATCTTAAATAAGTCATAAAAACAATTTCCATAATTTAATCCAAATAAATTTCATTAACCCCAAAAATCCTAGTTTACAATATACCCAAATTTTAACAATTTAGCAAAAATGCACAAACAACAATTTAGCTTGGATTTTCATAAACTAAAAGCATTATACCACTCAATACAATATTTATAATGACATGAAAACATAATTATATTTTAATCTAAGCATTTGCTAATTTTCCAAAAACTCTAGTTAGCAAACTAGCTTAATTAGGGCATTTTAGAAATGGTTGCAATTAACAACTAGATTAGCTTTCAACAAGGCTTAAGATGTTAATCCACATCACATATCCATGCACAATTGATCACAACCCAATTCCACAACAAAACCCTAATTTGAATTCCTTAATCATGACATTAAACTCATCTAAAACCTAATTAATCACTTAATTAACTTAGATTAAAACAATAATCAACAATTTAACTACATGGTTAAGATTATACCTCCACAATTTTTTGTAGATCCCACTTGCCACTAGCCTCCCAACTTAGCTTCCATCCCCCAAGATCCATGCTAAATTGGCTAAATAAAAATGGGTAGGGCTTTGATTTTGATTTTATGGGATTTTTGATGCATTTTTTGAATGGTTTTTGAGGTGGAATGAGAGGGGAAAATGGGGGAGATGGGGCTGCCATTTTCGGCCAGAAAATGAGGGAAGGATGAGGGAGTGTGGTGAGGGAATTATGGCCAAGTCAAGGAAAAAACTCCAAGTCAACAAAACCCATACCTCATTCTTTATTAGTTTTCTTTTAATTTCTTGTTTCCTTTTTCATTTTCTTTTTTACTTGAAGTGGGAAAACAATTGGGGAGGGCTGCTGAATTCTGCATAAAAGAGGAGGGAAAATAGGGGTGTGTGAGTGTGGGTGTGTGTGTAGCAAGTTCCAATTGAAGGAAACACCCCCTTATCTCAATTACATTAATTAACTTCACAATTTTAGCATTTTTCTTCGATATTTTCTAACATCGTTTGACAGTTCCATTTCATTTTAAAAACCACATGATAAAATTTTGTTTAATGTGTTATGATGCACAAAATTCGTTTCAACTCAATCCAGTTTGTAATTTTCCCTAATTAAATGTATTAGTGACGGCTTAAAATAATATTAAAATAATTAATTTCGGAAAAATTTTCAGAAAACTTGAAATTTCACCAGTGGCTCAATAAACACCAAATACTAGCAATTACATAGCTAGAATATGTATATTTAATTTTATAATAAAGATATTTGCATTTTGACTTTTTACTGAAAACCCCCTTATTTTACCGTTTTTTCGAAATTTCACCGAAACGATTTTCAAAACGTTACAATCTTCCCCCCTTAAAGAAATTCGGTCCCCAAATTTAAATTAAAACTTCCCCCAAATACTAAAATATTTCAGCAAAAACCATCAAATTGCCGGGGCTCCGAAATCATAAATACATAAAACAAATCGTAGCACAACGCATTCGCATGAAAAATGAGCATATAACTCAAATCAGAACTCCGTCAAGCATCCCGCAATCATCAGAGTCATGGGGAAGACATCAATACCAAATCCAAAGCAAAACCAATATGATATAACTCGAAACTATACATGTAAAATATATTCAGGTACTGTCCTCTGACTAGTTCTGCTCAGTACGAAAACACATAGCAATATCATAAAAACGTACTGCTCTATAAGAAAAATCAATCCCAAAACACGTGTATGAATACTACGCGCGTCTTGTGCGCACGGAAATCAAAATCCAAATATGTGCCATACATATGCACAGAAATAACATCTAAGTGCATCGGGTGTGCACGAAACATCTGTCGTAGGCAACATGTGTGCCTGACAGCAAAATCAGGTGCATCTGACATGCACGAAAAATCTCGATTTAGTGCATCTGGTGTGCACCAAAATCATACTTCAAAACATGCGCCCAACATGCGCGAAAATCCAAATTAGGTGCATCCATCGTGCACGAAATCATGAAATCCAATATCAAGTGCCGAACATGCGCAAAATCAAATCCGGTGCACAAGGTGCACAAAACAATATCGAACACCACCATCGAAATCAAAGTCCAATGCATCTAAGTGCACAAAAGGCGTATCACTGCACTGAAGGCATATATAAACTATATAGAGTGCAGGAACCAAATCGTGTGCGTGCATACGCACAAAATCAACTCAAATATCTAAAACCGTAAAATCACAAACATGTGAAACCCAAGCACGAAAACGATATCAAGTGCAACACTGTGCAAAGATCGTAAATCCTCAATCATCAAAATCAAATCATTCGAATAAATCACCCAAAATATCGAAATCAATAATGGCGGCATAGTACCGCTCAAGCGCATGCTCTAAGAATCTCTGGCCAACTGCCGTGGTCACTCATAGCATGTCTCGTCGACGATCCTGAACTCTGGCCTGCCGGTGTGCGTAACACGACCACTCCTGGTCCAAGTCTTCTCGTAATTCATTCCAGAAAGGTCCTGTCGAGGCTCTCCCAAATCACGTCTCTGCCGAACTGTCCGTAAGTTATCGTCCTTTACTATATCTGTTTCTTGTTCCGGAACGGCTGCATACTCATCGCGACTCCTTCTGGAAGGAATATCTATGCACAATGACTCAGCATGCATATCGCATCTCTGACGTCGGCGGAGTGGAACGTCGTCTCATCAAGATCTCGTACGAACCTCTTACTCCATTTTCTCTAATGTCGACTGCTTCGGACTCGTCTCATCGTGGCTACATGGACTGAGCTCCAACGGCTATCCTCGTATCGGGAGTCTCCCAAGAAATGCATCTCACCACCTAGCATCCGAATTAAGTCGAGTCATCCGATCGAGTCGTCAAAACCTCATAATCCCCCAAGAGCTCAACATCTTGGGCACAATTTAATAGTATCGAGTACATACCACAACATCGGTGGTCCAGCCGTAGAAGGGCAAACCCAAACCTCACTAATGGCGCCGTAGAACTGCCGCAAACCCGAAGGTTCAAAGGCTTTCACACGGTCATTAAGTCGAGTTAGGGTTTCATTCTTCTAGAGGGACCATAGAATTGCCTGCATGTCTTTCCGACTACTTTAAACTTAGAATAATAGATTTCTGACATTCGATCGTCTCTGTCAACTCTCAACGTCTCCGCGTGAAGTCGTCTCTAGCTGGAATCAATCTATCTGATGACCTCGCATCGGGGTAGACGAACGAACCACCTGTCCTGGTCATTCATCATCGGGTGACTAGCGACCTTCTATCATCTCTTCGTACTACTCGTCCCGCAATAGCTCCAACATATGGGGCGATATCTCGTCGTTCACAGCAAAACTGGTTCGCTCATCTGCACGCTGAACCGTGCCTCAATCACTTCAATGGTCATCTAATTATGGCTGGCCTCTACCGGTGGCTCAATCCTCTGGTGCTAATCTGCACGTCCGAGCAATCTCATACAGCAATCCATCCAACGCTCGTGGCGCAAAACACAATCAAAAGACACCTCTCTACAATCGGGTGTCGCCGGAATCACGCCCTGGTCAGTCCTCGTTCGTGACGAGCTCGTGCTGACCGCAACTCTAGCCGTAGCTCTCCCTGCCCGTAATCGTGGCAGCAAAACCAAACCGGTACCGATGAGGCTAGATCAGGAAGGAATATAATACTGAACAAGGAAATGTACATCCAAAGGCTTCTTAAGTGGAGTGGCGTGTCGTAAATATGCCGCGGAACATACCAACGGTACGTCACTCTACTTTAGTCACCTATTCCATCAACCAAGGGTCATCCTACGCTCCGAAGGTAAAACCTAACGCTCTGATACCAACTTTGTCACAACCCGAAAGTACGGAACATGACCTGCACTTAAACTACGAAACGTCTCGAGGCGTACGTAATCTAAGTAAGCCGAAAACCCAGAAATCCAAAACCAAGAAAAGTAGTAGAGTGAAGGAAAACCAATTTAAAATCAAGTAGTTTTAATAGCATAAGCCGAATTATGCGGTTTTAAAAAAAACATCAAATATTTCCTGAAAATTTCAGCAGAGTCTCCTTTGTAAATACTGGCCCCCAAGCGGAATACAACATGAATAGTATACGAAATCAAAAAAAAAGGCATCCCCAAGCGGGAGCTAGCTCTTCGTCAATCGACGGTCACAACCACACAAGAAATATAATATACAACGCCAAGGGCGAGGATCAAAACTCAAAAGGAAACTCAAAACCATAAGAAAACCACAGAAATACAACGCGCGACTCTACGGTCGAAAGAATAACATCTCTGGTCTCTATCTCAAAAATAAAACATGTTTGGCTGATGGAACTACTAGATACAACAGAATAATGATATACAAAATATATAATGCGGGTACGATACAAGTAAACCCACCTACTAGCAAATCACCCGAAGGAAACTATGCCCGCAAAGCCGTAATGAAACCTGTACGACAAACATGCAAGAAACTGGGGCACAACGGGGGTGAGTTGCCAACTCGTGAATAGAAAAACATCTAAGGAAAGAAATCGCATAAATAACGCAACCTAGGTCAAAGATCATAATATATCCTCAATTATATATAATATGCAACCTATAACAAGGCTAAGGTAAATATCTAACCCGAGTGTAATCTCATGTGCCCGTGTCAGTGCCTTAGGTAGCAATATATCATATGAATGAGGTATGAATGCATGAAAACAGAATACATGTAAATGAAGAACTGTTTTCATAATTTAGTGAGATTTCCTTTGTATTTTTAAAATGAGGTATCATAATGAAATCAGCATAAAACAGTGCCTAGCATCGGCACAAAACGTAATCCCAATATCTCGATATCTCTGTATCACAGTCTCTGTACCTCAATATCTCGAAATCTCAATGTCTCAATCACAATATCTAGGGCGCCGTCAGTCCAGACCGGCCCCTACCATCCATCTCAAGACCACGACGGTATCCTCCGGATATCCGACGCGTCGGGTAAAATCACCGGTAGGTAGTGCTTCCCTGCCAGGCTCACATCGTCATCATCACGCACTTCTTGCACCGGGGTACCTTACCGGGTCCACCATGTACCCGAAACGGTTCATCCGTCTCCTCGAATCGGGTCTCGAAATCCATCAGCAAACTCATGGTGGACGACTCATACATCATGGGAAAAACCGCACTTTTTATTTAAAAAGAGAGAAATCAGTTTATATAAGTTTTGCGGTTTTCCCCCCAAATCCAGAAAATTTCATGGAAATCCGAATCCAAATCATCAATAGCATGTAAAACCATGAATATAGGCATAACAATGAATAACAGTATGCATGAAGTGACAAGTAATAACTACAATGTTAAGCTGGCATATAAGGCAGGTACACTAATATCATGTCAAATTACTAACTAACAAGCTAAGTCAAGAAATAATATTTTCTAAGGTGTACGTGACATGGCAATTACCGATGAAGATGTGTGTGAGCCGGCAAGTAAGTGTACGTGGTACATACGCATCAGAGGTAAAGGTGCTGGTGTCCTAACAATATGATATCAACATTGCAATAAGAAATTATAACATAAGTATGCGATGCGAAGCGAACCACAATAATAAGCGGGAGCTGTATACTAGACGCAACTGTAACTAACCTGCATTAATCTAATATAAGTCCTACAAATGGTGCCTTTGAAATAACACGAATCATGGGGTTTTGAAAATAGGGGCTACGGTGTTTTTATGAAAAGATACGTCTTTTGAAATATCCGTAGGATCCCTTGGGCTGTCTTTTAAAATACTCACGATTCGTTAGTTTTTGAAATAGGTAAGAATCGAATCTAATCTAACAACTAAACTAAACTAAAGGCTAAGCTAACAAGCTGGACTACAGGTAAGGAAACCGCCTAACATATGAGTCGATCCATATACATACCTGTATATATATTAGTCGGTGATCCCGCCTTAATAATATCATATCCGATACCATATCTACAATTAGACATCCCAAGTCAAGAGTGTGGATCAATCATCAAGATATAGATCGTACGTAAATCCATCGTACGGCATCCCCAGATCTGGGTACGGGTCAATATCATATTCCTCACACCATTACTCTGGTATCCTCTTTATTCAAGATCATAGTCTAGGGTACTGACCTATGTCTAGTACAATACTAATATCCTCAATATACTTATGATCTGACTACTGATCGACAATCTCGTACAAACGTCGATTGATCGAGAAAAACACCAAACATGCCAATCATGGTTTTAAAACTCGCTAACTGTATAAGAAATATGGTCAAATTCATCAAAACCACAAATTCACCTTAAAAACCATTTTTCCGAAAATCTAGCAAGCAAAAATTACCCGTTTTAGTACAAAACTCGACGTTTAAACAAATCTAATGGCTATAATACTTATTAAATATCTTAAATAAGTCATAAAAACAATTTCCATAATTTAATCCCAATAAATTTCATTAACCCCAAAAATCCTAGTTTACAATATACCCAAATTTTAACAATTTAGCAAAAATGCACAAACAACAATTTAGCTTGGATTTTCATAAACTAAAAGCATTATACCACTCAATACAATATTGATAATGACATGAAAACTTAATTATATTTTAATCTAAGCATTTGCTAATTTTCCAAAAACTCTAGTTAGCAAACTAGCTTAATTAGGGCATTTAAGAAATGGTTGTAATTAACAACTAGATTAGCTTTCAACAAGGCTTAAGATATTAATCCACATCACATATCCATGCACAATTGATCACAACCCAATTCCACAACAAAACCCTAACTTGAATTCCTTAATCATGCCATTAAACTCATCTAAAACCTAATCAATCACTTAATTAACTTAGATTAAAGCAATAATCAACAATTTAACTACATGGTTAAGATTATACCTCCACAATTTTTTGTAGATCCCACTTGCCACTAGCCTCCCAACTTAGCTTCCATCCCCTAAGATCCATGCTAAATTGGCTAAAGAAAAACGGGTAGGGCTTTGATTTTGATTTTATGGGATTTTTGATGCATTTTTTGAATGGTTTTTGAGGTGGAATGAGAGGGGAAAATGGGGGAGATGGGGCTGCCATTTTCGGCCAGAAAATGAGGGAAGGATGAGGGAGTGTGGTGAGGGAATTATGGCCAAGTCAAGGAAAAAACTCCAAGTCAACAAAACCCATACCTCATTCTTTATTAGTTTTCTTTTAATTTCTTGTTTCCTTTTTCATTTTCTTTTTTACTTGAAGTGGGAAAACAATTGGGGAGGGCTGCTGAATTCTGCATAAAAGAGGAGGGAAAATAGGGGTGTGTGAGTGTGGGGGGGTGTGTAGCAAGTTCCAATTGAAGGAAATACCCCCTTATCTCAATTACATTAATTAACTTCACAATTTTAGCATTTTTCTTCGATATTTTCTAACATCGTTTGACAGTTCCATTTCATTTCAAAAACCACATGATAAAATTTTGTTTAATGTGTTATGATGCACAAAATTCGTTTCAACTCAATCCAGTTTGTAATTTTCCCTAATTAAATGTATTAATGACGGCTTAAAATAATATTAAAATAATTAATTTCGGAAAACTTTTCAGAAAATTTGAAATTTCACCAGTGGCTCAATAAACACCAAATACTAGCAATTACATAGCTAGAATATGTATATTTAAATTTATAATAAAGATATTTGCATTTTGACTTTTTACTGAAAACCCCCTTATTTTACCGTTTTTTCGAAATTTCACCGAAACGATTTTCAAAACGTTACAACAATTGTCATTGACATATATCAACGAAACCGGCGATACACCACATATTACACTTACGGTAGCAGGAAAAAAATTGTCAAACTACAACATTTGAAATCGACACAGCCCTTAGACTTCATAAACCCGGAATATCACATACTTCGGATTTCATGCCTAACATTGTAAATCTTACATTTGGGTCTCATCCATGAAAACACCTTTTCAAAAGAAATCAGGAAATTCAACAAGATTCCCGATTCCTACCGAGACCGAAATGTTAAATTTACAAGCAACTAATAAATTTTCACAAAACTAATTAGTGTAGATTCCAAATATTGTATCACACACAGATAGCTAGACGATGTTAAACATTTTGATCGAATTAACAAACACCCAAAATTTCCCAAAGAGCTCAACACTTGAGCACAGTTAAGAAATACTCAGAACATACCACAGTACCTATGGACCAACCGTAGAACGGCCAACCACTGCCTCCCCTATGGCGCCGCAGAACTACCGCAAATCCTAGGGTTTGACGGCAGTTCTGGCAGTCATAGAATCGAGTTAGGGTTTCGTTCTTCTAGAGGGTCCATAGAAATATTTGCATGATTTTGAATATTTTTAACTTGGAAAAAATCCAACTTTTGGAAAATTTCCAGCAAGAGAAAAAATGGGTTATTGATATTCGTTAGAACTTTTTAACGCCGTTTAAAATACCCGAAACGATGTTAAAATTACGACTACGAAACACTCTGAATTTCCTTTACAGAAAGATAACATCGCATGCAATCTTAATAAAAACAAGCAACACCTGAAACACCAAACCTAGAGACCAGACCACCAAACCAAAACGAACCCATAACAAGAAGGAAAAACCGGCCAGGCCGGTTTTATGGGGCATGACGCGGGGTCAAATCCGATGGATGGGGTCCGTTTTTGTCTGGTGTTCATGTTACATCTCATGTAACATTCTGCAACTGCTTAAAAAAATTTATAGGCCTTTTAAAATTCGACAAAAACTAGGTTTATTTGTTTCGATGTTTCGGAGTTGTTTCGGTTTCGTAATTCTACAAATATTGTCTAATTCTATAGCTTGGCTCTGATACCACTGTAGGGTTACCTAGCTACGCCACTGTGTTTCGGAAGGAATAGACCATACCGTTTTCAAAAAAATGGCATGCTAAAGAACCCTAACCTAGAATCTTAACTAGAGAATTAGACGAACTAAGCATGTAAACATCTTTACATCTAAGTGAACAAGGAATACAAACTTTGTAGACCGGTCTTTCACTTCAAAAGCTCCGTGTAGTAGTCCCTTCGCTCTATGTAGTAGTCTTCCGGGCTCTAGTAAGGCTCCACAAGGTGAAATGAACAAGCCTGCTTGAAGTCTTCGAGGCCGAAAATGATCTACGTCGAGGAAACACTAACTCAAGCTACCTTTTCACTAATTAGGAATTATTGAAGCAAACAACCTAAACTAAATGGATAATCTAGTGTAGCTTGAAGAAGTAGGAATTTTGCTCACTTTAGAAATATTTTTCTCACTAATTTTCTTCACCTCCTCAAAACCTAGAGAGCTCTTGGAGATGAAGAAGAAGATGAAGTAGAGAATAGAAATGAGTGAGAATAGCGACCATGGGTAAGAAAATATCATATACTAACTCTTGTAGAGACTTAATCATGGCTAATGGCAATAGTTGGGTTAATAAATATCTTAAGTAAAAAAAAATTAGTGGACTAAGTCAATGGTTCCACAAGCTTCAACCTGTTAGTAATATGTATGCCCTAGAGGCCATTACGGTACATGCGATGTATATTGTAGTGGATGCTTGGACATATATAGGGAGGACTTTTTTGCTCGACATGATAGTATGCTATCGGTTGTACTTTATCTCAACATGTAAATAAGTACACTTATTGTCTCTCTATTACATGTTGATAAAGCTCTTATGATGAGTACTTGACTACCAGGATTATGATGTAGATCATACTAGTGGGGACAGGGTAGTCGATAAGTACATCCTTCAAATGTTCCCAGTCGTTGGAGTATCGAGACAGGGTATCGGTATTCCAGAGTAGACTAGCGTATGCGCTTCTTGACCCATATGATCGGCGATGGATGATCCCACATCCATTGATGTTCGACATCAGAGAAGGTATGCGGGTGCTCAGTGGAGATTGGGTACACTGGACGGACTCGCCGAGAACTACTAGATGGTATTATACCTATCTTCGGATAGCAGTTCTCTGGTGACACTGGTACAGGTTAGTTTGTAGACCCGAGATCATCATAAAGTCTTGTGTGATTCCCACTGTGCTTTGATTTCCACCATACGACGATCAAGAGATCGTGCAAAAAGGTGGTTTTTGGGTACAGTCCCGAGTCACAAGGAGGCAATGAGCGATAGGAGGGGTTTCGTCTCTCCCGATATTGGGAGTTGATGTTGCGCTATGCTCGATTGGCCATAACAGGAAATCCCTGGCCAGGGTTGCTGAGATTTACTAGTAAGTGTTACTAGTAGTTTCTCGAACCGTTATGGACCTTGCATCGGAATGACTTATCAGGCTATTGCGGTCTGACGTTATACCACCCCCAGGCTATGATATGCGACATATCAGACGAAGAGACCGGACTATACGGCAGTGTTACTGATTGGATTCACAGGAGTACGAGCAGGCTTGCTTGTTAATCTTCTGATCACTCAATACCCGGGTGGCCGTTACGATTAGCAGGCCGCTTGCGTCTTGTGGGTGATTGATATGATCATCACCTACTGCCGGCGTATTGACGAGTCTTTAGAATCCTACATAGAGGTTTCCTGGTTCATGCGAAATGGAGTAGGAGCACATATGTGATATGTGAGGGACCGAGATTAATACGAGTATGTGATACCGTATTCTATTCTCACGATATGTGATATCGGTCAGCTATATGTGATATAGCCTGGTTATCGGATCAAGTGTTGATTCGATAAGTTGATTCATTTGATATTAGTCAATCATATGTACTATAACCGGATTATTAAATCAAGAGTTTATTAATAGTTTAATGTATAATTATATATTTGATATATTAAATTACATTAACTAATATTAGCTCACTTAAGATTTCTTTCTCACTTTTTAATACATTGATATATATATATGTGATATATATTAATAGTATTCTTTTTGCACAAAATATATATATGATATATATTGTTGTGTCATGCTAGGTTATACATGCAACATGTATGTATGAGACTTACACCATGCTAGGGTTAATGTTAGGGTTAATATTTATTCTTAAGTAATTACAATCAGTGGAGATATTTTGATGGTTGGAAGCTTAGAGAAGTTTCAAGATAACCATTGACTTAATCCACTCTTTTGTTTTCCTTAAGATATTTATCAACCCAACCATTAACCATACACAATGGTTAACTCTCTACAAGGGTAAGATATATGATATACTCACCAATGGTTGCAATTTTAACCTTAATGGATTCATTCTTTATCACTTGAGTTTCATCTTCTTCTTCCTCATTTTAAGCTTTCTAGCTTTTGACATAGTGATGATAGATTGTGAGAAAACAAAATCTAAAGTGAGAAATATTCCTACTTCATCATCCTCTACTATTAGCCATTTATTTTAGGGTGTTTGCTTCACTAATCTACACAATTATTGAAGAGATAGAATGAGCTAGTGTCTCCTCGACGTAGATCATCTTCGGCCTCGAAGACTTCGAAGTAAGCTTGTTCGTTTCTTCATGGGAGCCTCTCTAGAGTCCGCACGATCGTGATCGCAGCGAAGGGACTTCTACATGGAGCTATTGAAGTAATGGACCGGTCTATAAAGGTTGTATTCCTTGTTCACTTAGATGTAAAGAGTTTACATATCTTGTTTCACCCTAATTCTCTAGTTCGATTACTTGGCGGGTTGGTTTACCACCCCAAAATTTTAAAGTAGCATGATTGATGCTTGCCAAAACCTTGCTAAGGTGCTAAGCTAACCCTACAGTGGTATCAGAGACTAGCTAGAGCATTAGGCATTGCGTAGGCGATGTTTAAAGTCCGATTGAACTCCGAAAGCCCGTAATGACCCCTTTCTGAAATTTTTTCCAAAAGTTGGATTTTTTTCATGTTAAAAATACTCAGAAAATCATGCAAGAAATTCTATGGACACACCTGAAGAACGAAACCCTAACTCGTCTAAGTGATCGCGGATCCGCGGCCAAAATATTATTTTGGCAGCGGATCCGTGGCGCCGCTTGAGAGGCTTGGGTCGGGCCCTTCAGCTGTTGGTCCGTAGGTACTGGGGCATACTTCTAGGAACTTTTAATTGTGCTCAAGTGTTGAGCTCTCCGGGAATTTTTGGGAATTCGTTGCATCGATCGAATTATCTAACTTCGCCTAGCTATCTGTGTTTGTGATACAATATTTGGAATCCACAGAATTAGTTATGAGATAACTAGTTTGAATTTTATAAATCTAGCCGTTTAGTCTCATTTGATCGGTTGCCACGGGATTTTGATGTTGATCAAAAGTCCATCGCAATCACATAGCGTACGCGGATACCCGCCGTGTAAACTTCATAGATAGCCACGCCCCATAGCCCTGACCAAATGACTGTAGGAGAACCCCATCGCCAAAAGCATCCATTCGGGTGCTCGCGGCAGCGGTGTTCTGCCTTAGTGCACTTCGTCGACGGCATCGGGGGTGCGGCCGTCTAATAAAGTTTCCGACGAGCATTCGATCAGGTTATCGGGAATCTTGTTGAATAACCCGACAGGTTATTGGAAAGTGTTTTCAATATCGAGACTAAAATGCGGGGTTTATAATTGTTAGGCATGTGATGTCTAAGGAATTCATTCGGTTGGGCATGAAATCCAAAGTATGTGATACGTTGGGTTTATGATGTCTAAGGTGGTTGCGGATTCCAACTGTTGTAGTTTTTCACTTTCTTTTTTGTGACCGTAAGTGTAATATGTGGTGTATCGCCGGATTCGGTGCAATATGTCAACGACAAATGGGATACACATATTTACTTACGTTGATAACATGTGATGTTATGTGTTGCTGTGATATGTTATATTGGATCGTCGTGTTTTGAATAGCCTGGGTTTTTTTTATGTGAGATGAGAGTTTTTCATTTTCATTCATGTAAAATTCATTGTATATAATATTCTTTTATTGGGGCACTTCCGGGTTGAGGATGATGTCACCATTGTATATTATTTACTTTTCCGCATTAGGATAGACCCAAGGCTGGGAGCACAAGTGATCGGGTTCTAGGGTATAGTGGGAGACCATCTCGAGGAGTCGAAACCGGGTCTCCTAACTCTAGAATTGGTAAGGTTGCTTGCCGCTCTTGTAGGGGTCTTGGGATGTGGGTTTGTCTATTCATCACGACCGTGAAATCCGCGTTTTAACTGGCTTAAATAAAACACAGAATTCCTAGTATATCCAATATTTCATATGTGGTTCTTCTGCTGCTGATATTCTGTGATGTGATCATTTTATATATCTGAGACGAATGCCTATATTATATATATGAGATATAATAAATATTGCAGCTTTCGTTTCTTATGTGATGCTTGGGAAGCATAATCTGATAGGACTTCATTAATGGGATTAATGAAATAAAAGAAAAAGAAACCTAAAGATGTTGTAGAAAATTGTTTAAAAACTTGTAGCTCTAGTTCTTGCTTTGAATAGCGATATTCCTTGTAGAATATCCATCACCTTATTCGATAAGGAAAGAGCCGAGATCCCTTCACCGGGAGTAGCCTCTTTAGCGAAACTAGCAGATGCTACAACCCACTCGGTTTGTCTTTTTGATTGCTTCTATAGTTTTTGCTTTGCATAGTGGTATTTGTGAAATATCCTGCACCATATTCGATGAGGAAAGAGCCAAGATCCCTTCACCGGGAGTGACCTCTTTATCAAAACTAATAAAAACCTCAAAAACACTCCTTTTCAAATTCACTCGATTCTACAACGATATCAAGTTCATTACGCAAAAAGGTTTTCTTAAAAACCTGTCGTAGCCCTCCGTCATTTCATATAAGTCCTACTTAGTATTCGTGCTGCGTTTGTTGACCTCCGTCAAGGCGCGGTGTGCAGTAGCTGATTAGTATTTATCTGCATATGATGCGGTTGTTTTAAGGTAGTCGTGCGGCCTTGTTGACCTCCGTCAAGGATCGTGCAAGTGGGTTTAATTCAATCAGGAAATGACGGGTATAACTTGACTAGTAGCCTATGGTTTGTTGACTTCCGTCAGGTCATAGGACGCTAGGGGTAAAACATTATTGGGAATTTCAAGTGTTGAAATTTGCAATGAGATTGCATACTTTCTATGAGATAGTTGGATCACGATACCCGCTGCGAGTAAGAGTTACTCCTGGGAGAATTTTACACATTACAATTAGCCGATCAAGTAGGTGTCTAGAAAGGTGTTAACGGGGTTATGCCCCTGGGAAAACGAGGTTTATTTTAATTAGGTCCGTGTATAAGCATGGGGAACCTCCCTCAAAGTATCGACACTGGCCTGGCCGAAAGATTGGCGAACTTGTAGGGTGTAATTAATCCCGGCTAGTCTTACCTTTTAGGGTTTGAAGGAAGGTTTGACTAAAACAGTGGAAGCCATCCTGATTAGATAAAATAATAACCAATCTAATCCTGCAAGAGCGCACACAGAGTGTTTTCTTCTCTCTCTCTCCTGGTAGCGACCATGTCACGCCTTAATCAAGATAATAATATGGATGCATTGACCGAACCTGCTTATTATACTTAGCTAGGGAATGTTGGTTCCGCTCAATCTTATAACTGTTATAAATCCGAGCAGGAAATAGGGGAATATCCGGATTCCCATCCCACCCAATTCGAAGAAAGTGCATGTTGATGCATATTCTTCGGGTGTCCTTATTACAGAGAACTGAGAATAGGTGAAATGTCTCTAAGTGTTAGAGAATGGTGCAATTGTTGAAGCCAAATCAGTTGGCAGATATCACTTTGTATTAATAGATTGATTCTGAACAAATGTTATTACATACCGAACCTGATATACAACATTACATCATGTTCTTTACTGAGTTAAAGAAGGATATAATTCTGTATTGGAGGATAATGTTGTGAACATTTTTCTGGATCAAGAGTTGATTCTATCAGGCACGTTATATAATAGCATATAAGTTCTAAATCAAACCACAGTTCAAAGCATACAGAACACAGACAAGAAGAGTAGTTCAGGAATGAACGAATCCTTCTTGAGGAATTGTAGACTAGGTCATATCAATGCGACACGACCAGCTAAAGTTACATAAGGATGAATATGAGAATCTATTCGAATTTTCATCTTATTCTACTTGCTAGTCTTGTCTCAAAAATAAAATGACCAATACTCCATTTACTGGAAACAGAGAAAGAGTTACTGAACTCTCGGGATAGATATATGATGATGTATATGGTCCCATGTCTACAGATGCCAAGGTTGGTTATTTTAAGAACCAAACGGGTAAAAGTATTAAAGTCCTACGATGTGATCGAGGAGGCGAATAATAGTGTATGGAGTTCCTGGAGTTTCTAAAAGGAGAATGTGATTCTCTCTCAGCTTGCTCCTTCATATACACCACAGTACAATAGTGTATCGGGGCGGAGGTATCGCACCCTATGAGATATGGCGCGCTCTATGATGAGTACTGCCGAGTTACCTGTTTACTTTTTGGTGTTATGCACTTGAGAAGTTGCATACCTATTGAATGGGGTTCCATCCAAATCAGGGCCTACCACTACATATGAGATATGGTATGGGAAGAGACCATGTCTTAAACGAGTTAAGATATGGGGTTGTCCGGCCTATGTTGAAAAGCAAAATCCGGACAAGCTCGAGGCAAGGACAGTTGTGTGAGTTTGTCGGGATATCCCAAACATTAGTAAGGGAATATCTTCTACCTAACTGAGGAGCAAAAGGTGTTTTGTTTCTCAGCATACCAACTTTTTAGAAACGGAATTTCTTGTGAAGAAATTAAGTAGTCATGAGGTAGAACTGGAAGGAGTTCCATCTAGACAAACAAACAGCTGATGATTTGGTAAAACCAAAGGATTCAATAGTTTCCGACGAACCTCAGCCTCTCCGCGAATCTGGTAGGGTTCCTCATCCACTCGAGAGATACTACGATCTTCTCGGTGACAGTGAGAGCGAGGATTGAATCATGATATGATGGCCCAACCGGGTTCAGGAAGTTGGAACGTCTGTTTTGATGTGATAGTCAAAGAGTTTGACTTCATCAAAATGGTAGATGAACCTTGTATATACAAGAAGGTTGAAGAGAGTAAGGTTGTCTTCCATGTATTGTACGTAGATAAATACTCTTGATAGGAAATGGTTTCCTATGCTACACTCAGTCAAGCTCCTCTTATCACGATGATTCTCAATAGAAGATCTGGATGATCCCTGCTACATCTTATACATTATGATCTATGGTGATAGATCTAAGTGGATGTTGGGAGTGTCCCAAATCCAGGTACACTAACACCGTACTAAAAGTGTTTAGCATGGATGATTCTAAGCGTGGTGGTTCGCCCACTTACTCTTGGATCACTCTCTCCAAAAAGATGTCTCCTGAGACTGATTTGAAGAGAGCTTGCGTGCAAGGGATACCCTATGTTTCGGCAGTAGGCTCTATCAGAGTGTGTGATATTATGTACCAGACCAGATGTAGATGACTCACTAGGTGTAGTGATCAGGAATCAATCGGATCTTGGGAGAATCACTGGACAGCTGTAGAGGACATTCTTAAGTACTTGAGAAGCACTAAAAGAAAGTTCATGGTTCCAGCTTCCAGAGTGATAAGTTCGACTGAGAGTCGGTCATAGGCATTGTCTTTACCCTCAATTTAGGGACGATATGTTGGAAGAGTTCCAAGCTAGATACCGTGACATACTAGAAGATAAAGGCTGAATATGTTGCTACCAACGATACTACTAAAGTGGCTTTCTGGACATTTCTTCTTCATGAGATGAACAAGGTTCCTACCATTGAGCATCCAATAACTGTTATTGTGACAACAATGGAGTTGTGGCTTTGGCCTAGGAACACCGGTCCCATCAGCGTTCCAGACATATTCTGAGGCAAGTATCACTTGTTCACGGAGATGGATGATCTCCTAGGGATCGAGGTAAGGAGACTAGACACGAAGGATAACACAACGGATCCACTCACAAAAGCCTTACCCCTAGAGAGACTACTATGGGATGGTTGAGTATGTGATACGTTAACCACTGCTAGATTGTTAGGTATTGGATACTATAACAGATGGCCCTAGTGCAAGTGGAAGATTGTTAGTAATATGTATGCCCTAGAGGCCATTACTGTATATGCAATGTATATTGTAGTGGATGCTTGGACATATATAGCGAGGACTTTCTTGCTCAACATGATAGTATGCAATCTGGTTGTACTTTATCTTAACATGTAAACAAGTATACTTATTTTCTCTCTATTACATGTTGATAAAGCCCTTAGGATGATTACTTGACTACCAGGATTATGATGCAGATCATACTAGTGGGGACAGGGTAGTCGATAAGTGCATCCTTCAAATGTTCCTAGTCGTTGGAGTATCGAGACAGGGCATCGGTACTCCAGAGTAGACTAGCGTATGCGCTTCTTGACCCATATGATGGGCGATGGATGATCCCATATCCATTGGTGTTTGACATCATAGAAGGTATATGGGTGCTCAGTGGAGACTGGGTACACTGGACGGACTCGCCGAGAACTCCTAGATGGTATTATACCTATCGTCGGATAGCAGTTCTCTGGTGACACTGGTACAGGTTAGTCTGTAGACCCGAGATCGTCATAGAGTCTTGTGTGATTCCCACTGTGCTTTGATTTCCACCATACCACGGTCAAGAGATCGTGCAAAAAGGTGGTTTTTGGGTACTGTCCCGAGTCACATGGAGACAATGAGCGATAGGAGGGGTTTCGTCTCTCCCGGTATTGGGAGTTGATGTTGCGCTTTGCACGATTGGCCATAACAGGAAATCCCTGGCCAGGGATGCTGAGATTTACTAGTAAGTGTTACCAGTAGTTTCTCGAACCGTTATGGACCTTGCATCGGCATGACTTATCAGGCTATTGGGGTCTGACGTTATACCACCCCCAGGCTATGATATGAGACATATCAGACGAAGAGATCGGACTGTACGGTAGTGTTACTGATTGGATTCGCAGGAGTACGAGCAGGCTTGCTTGTTAATCTTTTGATCGCTCAATACCCGGGTGGCCGTTATGTTTAGCAGACCGCTTATGGACCTTGCATCGGCATGACTTATCAGGCTATTGGGGTCTGACGTTATACCACCCCCAGGCTATGATATGAGACATATCAGACGAAGAGATCGGACTGTACGGTAGTGTTACTGATTGGATTCGCAGGAGTACGAGCAGGCTTGCTTGTTAATCTTTTGATCGCTCAATACCCGGGTGGCCATTATGTTTAGCAGACCGCTTGCAGCTTGTGGGAGTTTGATATGATCATCACCTACTGCCGGCGTATTGACGAATGTTTAGAATCCTACATAGAGGTTTCCTGGTTCATGCGAAATGGAGTAGTAGCACATATGTGATATGTGCGGGACCGAGATTAGTACGAATATGTGATACCGTATTCTATTCTCGCGATATGTGATATCGGTCGGGTATATGTGATATAGCCGGGTTATCGGATCAAGTGTTGATTCGATAAGTTGAATCATTTGATATTAGTCGGTTATATGTACTATAACCGGATTATTAAATCAAGAGTTGATTTAATAGTTTAATGTATAATTATATATTTGATATATTAAATTACATTAACTAATATTAGCTCACTTAAGATTTCTTTCTCACTTTTTGATACATTGATATATATGTGATATATATTAATAGTATTCTTTTTGCACAAAATATATATGTGATATATATTGTTGTGGCATGCTAGGTTATACATGCAATATGTATTTATGAGACTTACACCATGCTAGGATTAATGTTAGGGTTAATATTTATTCTTAAGTAATTACAGTTAGTGGAGATATTTTGATGGTTGGAAGCTTGGAGAAGTTTCAAGATAACCATTGACTTAGTCCACTCTTTTGTTTTCTTTAAGATATTTATCAACCCAACCATTAACCATACACAATGGTTAACTCTCTACAAGGATTAGATATATGATATACTCACCAATGGTTGCAATTTTAACATTAATGGATTCATTCTTTCATCACTTGAGTTTCATCTTCTTCTTCCTCATTTTAAGCTTTCTAGCTTTTGACATAGTGATGATATATTGTGAAAAGTGAGCAATATTCCTACTTCAACATCCTCTACTATTAGCCATTTAGTTTAGAGTGTTTGCTTCACTAATCTACACAATTATTGAAGAGATAGCATGAGCTAGTGTCTCCTCGACGTAGATCATCTTCGGCCTCGAAGACTTCGAAGCAAGCTTGTTCGTTTCTTCATGGGAGCCTCTCTAGAGTCCGCACGATCATGATCGCAGCGAAGGGACTTCTACACGGAGCTATTGAAGTGAAGGACCGGTCTACAAAGGTTGTATTCCTTGTTCACTTAGATGTAAAGAGTTTACATATCTTGTTTCACCCTAATTCTCTAGTTCGATTACTTGACGGGTTGGTTTAGCACCCCAAAATTTTAAAGTAGCATGATTGATGCTTGCCAAAACATTGCTAAGGTGCTATGCTAACCCTACATAACCATGAGCTAATTTCTAACTAATTTTTGATTTACTTTAAATAAATAAACCCTACATTATCATAAGCATGGTGTGAGTTTCATACACCAATGTAACATGTATCAACAAGCATGACATAATAATATATATCGCATATATATAAATTGTGCACTAGTGAGAAAAATAAAGGCATAAGTGAGCTAATATTAGTCAATGTGCATTAATATATCAAATTTTTAATTATACATTAAATTATTAGATCAACACTTGATTCAATAATCCAGCTATATCGTATACAACCGACTAATATCATTTGTATCAACTTATTGAATCAACACTTGATTCGATAACCCAGCTATATCATATTTAACCGAATGATATCACATATCGCGAGAATAGAATACGGTATCATATACACGCATTAATCTCGGTCCCGTACATATCACATATGTGCTCCTACTTCATTTCGCACGAGCTAGGAAACCTCTGTGTAGGACTCTAAAGACTCGTCAATATGCCGGCAGTAGGTAATGATCATATCAGTCACCCACAAGCCGTCAGCGGTATTAGCTGGACGTAACGGCTACCCGGGTATTGAGCGATCAGAAGATCAATAAGCAAGCTTGTCTAAACTCCCGCAAAACCTGTCAGTAACACTACCGTACAGTCCGGTCTCTTCGTCTGATATGTCGCATATCTAGTCTATGGATGGTAAACGTCAGACCCCGGTAACTGATAAGTCGTGCCGATGTGAGGCTCATAACGGGTCGAGAAACTACTGATAACACTTACCAGTAAATCTTCTGTCACGACCCGAAATTTGGCACGTGACGACCCTAATACTACGCAATGCCTAAAGACGTAACGCAGAAAAAGAAAGCCAAAACCCAGAAATCTAAACCATTAAAATACGGAAAAGATAATAAAAGTTTTGAAACATTTGAAATCACAACCCAAATTCTTTAAAATTTTGGCAACACCCCCTTTGTAAAAACTAGCCCAAAGACGGAAAACAATCACATCACAAATATATGACGCCGTAGCGAAGAAATAAGAGACAATAGAGATAAAGCTGTATAAAACATAATAAATCCACAAATAATATACAATATCGTCCTCACCAAGTCTCTAAGTCAACAACATAATAGTAGATGGAGAGTACAAGATACAACGAATGTACAATACAAAATACAGATAACCACCAAAACCCACCTAAGAAAAATAGCAAACTGTGAGCCGATGCGGTATCTGTAGCAAAAGATGATAGATGAATAGCCTGCCTCGACTACTCTGGGAAACACCCTACAAGACAACTGTGGCACAATGGGGGTGAGTTTCCAACTCGTGAATAGTACATAACATATGTAGGTAATCGCAGGAATGTACGTACAGCAAGAATCTAAGATATGCAAATGACAGTAATAACAGGTCATGTGAATGCAGAATAATGGACAGTACACTAGCATGTACAATCAATATGTGAAGCAATAATAACATGACAATAGTATGCAATAATCATGCAATAGGGATATGAGAATGTAAGTACGCAGCAATCATGAAAGGTACACTAACAGGTACTACTAATACATGAAACAGTGCATAAGTAGATAAGTGTGAGGCATGGAGTGAAATATGTCATTCCCACGGAATCCAGACATCGTGGTAGGATCACAATCCAACAAGACAATCAAATCCCAATTCCTCAAATCAGCCCCCAAGTTGGGCTCTCATATCATATAAGTCTAACATCTTCCCAATGTACAATATCGAGTACTCTCCTATATCCCGAATGTACAAATAGACAATCTCATATGTATCCGAGATCCAATCTTAATGAATCACCTACTATCCCAAATCAAATCTCAAGTAAGATTCTAGCATCGTAAATATATATATATATATATATATATATATATATATATATATGCAGAAATATATATGATGGGGTCAATACATATATTAGCGTCTCATTCCACTAATATTGGTGTAAGGGTATATATAACAACGGCTAAATCCCCTGTTATATATACAAAGGTGTTGAAAGAAATATCATGAAAACAATGTGCCAAGCATCGACACAGAAATCCTCATATATCGGGCATCCGTCAGTCCGGGTCAGCCCACTCTCTCATATATCGGGCATCCATCAGTCCGGGTCTGCCCACTCTCTCATATATCGGGCATCCGTCAATCCGGGTCAGCCCACTCTCTCATATATCGGGCCCCACCATGTACCCTCATACGGCACCCACCTCTCGTATGGGGTACAAAATCAGAACCGATAAATCTCATTTTGGCGGCGCAAATATCATATCAAGGAAACCGGGTTTTTCAATGTATGCATAATTTCATGAACTCCCGCGGTTCCCAAATCCAGAAAACATCATGTAAAATCGAAATAACAATGCGCAAATCCAGGAATAAATATGTACGATATATTTGAAATGAGAGCATATAAAGGAAAATATGTAGCTGAAACCAGATGTATGCGGAATCAATAAGGTACAGCTAAGTATAGGTGTCTACCTATAAGTAAAAGATATGGTATACCCCTCTGGGTATAAGTAAAATATGAGCAAAGTATACCTGTAGATGTATCGTAAAGGGTATATGTACCTATCACTAATGATACGATACTCTATAGGTATAAAGGTATGGTAAATGTCATATGTGATAAGTAGTACAAATCAATGTCACAAGGTCCCTAACCAAGCAATACAGTATCTATAATGGTTTGTGTATGGCATGGCAATTATTGACGGTGTGTGTATAGCATACAATCCGTGCTCGTGACACATGAACCGTCAATAACATGTGTAGTGTCCTACGGCTACTAGTCACAGCACTACTATATCTAAGTAATAGGGTAAAGGCGCAATTCTAACAATGACATAGAATATGCGACAAGTATTAGAATTCTAGCCCAGACGCATAACGCCATGCGGGCGATTCCCCTGTAGATGTTAAATCTACTCACCTACGCTTCAAGCTAGGTGAATCCTACCACCTATTTCCCCCTGTACCTGCGTCCGATGTACTCGCCTGCAAACCTGAAAATGAGACAAGAAACCCATATATAAGCCAAATATCTCGCAAAACGCGATATCGACACTAAACGAAAAACTCGCGTCGCGAACTAAACGCGCGTGTGCACGATACGCTGAAACGTGTGAATACGCGTCTAAAACTACCGCGACACGCTGGATCACAGAACCCACTCACGTATCGCGTGTATCACGCAAACAAAACGAAGTAGAAATACGGTATATTGTCCCAGATTTTCCTACAGGTCATATCTCATAAAACTATACATGCCAAAACACTAGACAACACTGCAGAGAACCCTAACCAAGACCCCAACACCCCAACATCCCAGCCCCCTACCTGGCCGCAATTTGCTGCCATATGCATTAAATCTGCGGCCAAAATGAAGCATTTGGGGCTCGTGTTCTGTTGGTGTTGTCTAGACCTAGTATGCATGCTGCAGTTTCCTCAATTTTGATCTGAAGGGTCCGGGTCAATAGCAGATCACAGAATGTCAAAATATCGCCTAAAAACACCGATTTTGCACAAAACACAAACCCTATGGTATTTTAGTGAAATCTGGGGAAATTCTCAGTTCAAGTGACCCCAACAACACTAAAATAGGCTAAGTTAGCTAACACAATCATCACTTAACCAACATACCACATAAACCGCCATTTTTAGCACTAAACTCACTTTTTTAACATAAACCGATGCTAATAAGCATTCAAGCTAGGAAAAAGGGGAATTGTGCTTAGGAATTATACCCTATTGGATCCTAAGAAGCAGGAGAAGAAGTGTATGGGGGTGATGAGGGGTTGCTACTGCTGCTGGAGCTGCTTGCTACTGCTGATGCAAGCTGCTGCTGATGCTGATGCATGAGCTGCTGCTGATGCTGATGCCACTGCTGAAGCTGTTGCTGTCTGCTGCTGCTAGCTTCTACAGCTGCTGCTCTTGCTTCTGGTGCTGCTGCTCCTCTGCTGATGGAGCTGCTGCTGTTTCTGTTGTTGTTGTTGTTGTTGTTGTTGTTGTTGCTGCCTCTGCTGCTGATGCTTCAGCCAACAGTGTGTGTGTGTTTGAGAGTGAGAGGATGAGAGCAATGAGTGAGAATGAGAGAACACAAACAAACCCCCCTTTCTCACTCTCTCTCACTTAATTAATGAGGCATGGCTTGGGCCATGTTGCCCCATGCCCTCTCTCTTTCTCTCTCAAAGTCAACAATTCAACCCATTATTCAAATAATTTAAAACCCCTTTTTAATTTTATTAAACAACCATGAACAATGAAACCAAAACACTTAATATAAGTTTTAAAACTAGATTAGGGAAAATGGTTAGTTCACCATGTAGCTAATCATGGTTAACCTCCAAATTAACACCATAGTTAACATGCACAAGTGTGTGCAAGCCTAGGAAAAATCTAATAAAATATTCGTTAAATAGGATAAAATAATTGGAAATCATTTTGGTAAACTTTTTATTAAAAACCATATATTAAAATTTAATTAGCCACAAAACACATTCTAAGGTGTTACAATCTTCCCCCCTTAAAAGAAATTCGTCCCCGAATTTAAAAATATAATGCCACGCGTACCTTCAAGGAGAAGATTACAACTCTCAAATCTCGCTCGCAGCCTTCCAAGTGATTACCCCACTATACGGCTACATCCAAGAAAGCCCTTCACAGATGGCAAGACCCTTGACCGGCGTTCCTCCACCTGCCGAGCCATTAACATAACTGGCTGCCGGTGAGCGAAACGATCGCGTCCAAGCCGAAAGGACTGGTGCCAAATCATGTGAGAAAGGTCATGAAGGTAATTGTAAAGTACCATCACAAGGAATACGGGGTGAAAACTCAATAATCTTGGCGGAAGTGCCAAATTAAAGGCAACGAAACTACCCGCTTATAGGATCTCAAAAGGACCAAAAATCTTGGGACAACCTTTCCAAAATCCAATACGTCATTCATCGGAAAAATCCGCAAGGAATAGATGATTTGCCACTGCGCACATAAGTCTACGACCAACACGGTCGGTATAAGACCACTGTCCGCCCTAGGCTACTCTCATCCTGACCTGAAACAACCGGATCATCTCCGAAGTATCTAGACTAGCTGGGGTCAAAAAATCACACTTACGCAGAGTCAGAAAACAACAGACTGGTCATCGACTTGACCTAACCCCTAAACCTAAAGGTTGCCAATTGGTGTGTCTCCTGATACCAGCTATCGAAGAAGAATCCTAACAATGGCGAGTGACGATCCCCAACTGCCGACAACAAGTAACACAAACGCACAACTTAACAAAGAACAACTGAGCAATCTGAGCAAAACCGGACAACAAGCATCCGAATAGAGTCGCCCTGACTAAACCTGGGTTGACACCACAACGAAATTCGTGGAGACCTGCTCCTATTCCTACATCGGAACGGTTAAAGGTTGCAACTCTCCAGCCGGCCTCAGATGCTCAACCCAAGCACACAAAAGACAGACACCTTGAAACGAAACCTGAAACTTCTCTTTACATCCCTACCCACCCATAACTATCTCAAAAGTCACGTCAATATTGGTGGAACTTGAATGAATACAGAGAGTTGACTGATGTGCTTGCTCTAGGATTCCACGTCTCTACCCGATAACATCAGGTACACAAACGCGTCCCAAACTTAGCACACCCGTGTCACAAATCAAGCTCTCTGAATCATTACCCGGCCGAGTATGCTCAAGTATCTCTAATGTACGAGCATCGGCGGGCAGTGTCTCGCGAAAGCGATTAAAGAAAAGTGGTCGGGCGCGGACATGAGCAAGCTGTCCCCTCCGTAGAGATGAACTTAAGATGTACTCGACGATCGCACAAGAACTGTAAATCTACAGAATACTATCACAACAATTAAAATCTGCTGTAGGAAGATGTATATTAAGCTCTGGTGGTCCGTGAGAATCTGACACGGCTCTCGAACAAATAGTGTCTCCAACTTTCCAACGCAAACCACCGCGGTCATCTCCAGATCATGAGTGGAATATCCTTCTCGTACTTCCTCCAATGTAGGGAAGCAAAAGCGATAACTCTATAGTGCTACATCAGTGCACAATCGAGCCCCACTCAAGAAACATTACAGTAAAACAACAAAGTCACCCGAACCAAAAGCAAAGAAAGAACTGATGCAGCTTTTAATAGAATCTTCAACTGCCGAAAACTCCGCACACATGCCTCAGTTCAAAGAAAAGAACCTCCTTTCTGGTCAATTCAGTCAACGGTGCAATACTACACTAGTAATCCTACACGAAACGGCGGTAACAACCTGCTAAGCCCAAAAATCTGTGGACCTCCGTCCTGCTCACAAGTCTGGGCCTAAGCTGTACGGCCATGATCTTTCTCTGAACCATACAAAACCATCTCCCGTGACTACAAGACCTAGGAGTCAACACAAATAAGCCTGAAGAAACACTCCGAGGATCTAGCAGACCGCTGGGGCTCTCCCAGTATCTGCATAACGAATCCTCAAGTGCTACTCCTGTCTCTCAAGACACATTAAATAGACCAGAATGTCGTAAATAGTACAACAAGAACTCGTCGAGGAACGGCCCGAAGAAATCCGGTTCATCACATCCACGAATGCTGCCAGGGCATCAGTGAATCCAATGACTCACCAAAACACACAAGGCCCATATCTCTCATAAGGCAGTCTTCGGAATGCCATCACTCCGAACCCGCAATAATGATGACCTGATCCCAAACAAACTTAGAAAATGTCTCGCACTCTGGAGCTGATCGAAGAAATCGTCAATGCGAGGTAAAGGATACCCATCCGCACCATAAGCCAGTTCAATTAACGATCCGTCGTTACACAACCTTAAACTGCCGTCTTTCTCCTTGACGAACAGAAATAGGAGCTTCCAAAAGAGAAAACACTCATACGCATGAAACTCCCCAACAAACAACTCAGCAGCTGATCCTTAAGCTCCCTAAGCTTCGACGGCTCATCTGGAACAACGTCGGAAAACTCTCGCACGAAAGAAAACCGGTCCAACAAACCCACTGTGGCTACGGTATCACGAATGAACGCCAAGAATCCACGACATCTCCTCAAAAGCCGACTAGCGAAAAAGGCTGAATTCAAGCTGTGAGAGGTGGCACAACTATCCACCTGCACAACAAGAACTGACTTGCCGGGAAAACAATTCCTGACTGTTTCCTCACGGTAGTCCTCAGACGCCTAGCACGTAGCTAACCAGTCCGTGCCCAGGAGAACATCAAATCCAACATCTCTAGAAGGATCAAAACGATGGACAAAGCTCTATCTCCTATCCGATTGGCACACGATTGAAATACGTGTCGCGTAATAAAAGAATCGCTAACAGAAGTTAACACAACAAACGGCTAATTTACCTAACACGACTCTCTTCCCAACCACGGCACAAAGTGTGGAAAGCAACAAATGCATACATCAAAAGAACATGCGAATTAAGGATACCTGAAAACTCCACATTGGACGTCTACGCGTCCCGATAAGTAGAAGCAAACTCCGGTGTCTGCCCTCTACCCACAACTGGATGAACTCCTCTGGTAGACTTACTCCTCTGAGCGAACCTTCCACGTCCACGGCCTCTCTAAATACGATCCTGACGCCGTGCTGAGGAACAATCCCTGACGAAGTGCTGAAGGCTTCCGCATCGAAAACATCCACGCGCTGACTGCTGACCCTCTTGGGAATGAGAGCTGAACGACTGTCCTCGTCATAAGCCTCTTCTACTCCGGCGACGGCCACGAAATCTATCTCGATGACCAAACCTCTGTCTCTGGGCTGGTACACTGGTACGAGTCCTCCACTGTCCTGGAACTCTCAGTGTCTCTGGAATACGTGCCTCGTCAACTGGAGCTGCAACCACTGGTACTATGTAGGTGATGGACTGCTGCATGCTGATCGCAAAGGACAACTGAGTAACAGGGGTAACAACTTCTGTCGTAGCTCCCTAATGACATCAACCAATGAACTCATGGTCTGGCGGAAGTCCTGCATCTCTGCCACAAGCCTATCGATACTATATGTCGAAAGCTGATTTGTCTGCACCTGTGCAACTAGAGTGCCATCCTGGTCAGTGCTCGTCTCACCCGAGCTAATTCTGACCTCAGCCCTCGCTGCATCACTCTGAGTCCCCATAGTCATCGGCGGCAAGGCTATAAATAGATATATGATTCGATAAGAATAAGGAAATCGAATCACAAGGATATGAATCATCAAGGAAGGAATTTCAAGCAATTTGTACTTAGGTCACTTAAGACAAAGTACCGCATCGTGGTTATGCTGTAGACATACACACACTACGTTACTTTGCTCAAGCTACCTACTCCATCATACCAAGGTCATCCTACACTCCGAAAGGTAAAACCTAGCGCTCTGATACTAACTTTGTCACGACCCGAAATTTGGCACGTGACGGCCCTAATACTACGCAACGCCTAAAGACGTAACACAGTAAAAGAAAGCCAAAACCCAGAAACCTAAACCATTAAAATACGGAAAAGATAATAAAAGTTTTGAAACATTTGAAATCACAACCCAAATTCTTTAAAATTTTGGCAACACCCCCTTTGTAAAAACTAGCCCAAAGACGGAAAACAATCACATCACAAATATACGACGCCGTAGCGAAGAAATAAGAGACAATAGAGATAAAGCTGTATAAAAGACAATAAATCCACAAATAATATACAATATCATCCTTACCAAGTCTCTAAGTCAACAACATAATAGTAGATGGAGAGTACAAAATACAACGAATGTACAATAAAAAATACAGATAACCACCAAAACCCACCTAAGCAAAATAGCAAACTGTGAGCCGATGCGGTATCTGTAGCAAAAGATGATAGATGAATAGCCTTCCTCGACTACTCTGGGGAACACCGTGCAAAACAACTATGGCACAACGGGGGTGAGTCGCCAACTCATGAATAGTAGATAACATATGCAGGAAATCGCAGGAATGTACGTACAGCATGAATCTAAGATATGAAAATGACAGTAATAACAGGTCATGTGAATGCAGAATAATGGAAAGTACACTAGCAGGTACAATCAATATGTGAAGCAATAATAACATGACAATAGTATGTAATAATCATGCAATAGGGATATGAGAAAGTAAGTACGCAACAATCATGAAGAGTACACTAACAGGTACTACTAATACATGAAACAGTGCATAAGTAGATAAGTGTGAGGCATGGAGTGAAATATGTCATTCCCACGGAATCCTGACATCGTGGTAGGATCACAATCCATCAAGACACTCAAATACCAATTCCTCAAATTAACCCCCAAGTTGGGCTCTCATATCATATAAGTCTCACATCTCCCCAATGTACAATATCGAGTACTCTCCTATATCCCGAATGTACAAATCGACAATCTCATATGTATCCGGGATCCAATCTCAATGAATCACTTAATATCCCAAATCAAATCTCAAGTAAGATTCTAGCATCCTAAATATATATATATATATATATGCAGAAATAAATATGATAGGGTCAATACACATATAATAGCGACCCATTCCACTAATATTGGTGTAAGGGTATATCTAACAACGACTAAATCCCCTGTTATATATATAAAGGTGTTGAAAGAAATATCATGAAAACAATGTGCCAAGCATCGACACAGAAATCCTCATATATCGGGCATCCGTCGGTCCGGGTCAGCCCACTCTCTCATATATCGGGCATCCGTCGGTCCGGGTCAGCCCACTCTCTCATATATCGGGCCCCACCATGTACCCTCATACGGCACCCACCTCTCGTATGGGGTACAAAATCAGAACCGATAAATCTCATGGTGGCGGCGCAAATATCATATCAAGGAAACCGGGTTTTTCAATGTATGCATAATTTCATGAACTCCTGCGGTTCCCAAATCCAGAAAACATCATGTAAAATACAAATAACAATGCGCAAATCCAGGAATAAATATGTACGATATATCTGAAATGAGAGCATATAAAGGAAAATATGTAGCTGAAACCAGATGTATGCGGAATCAATAAGGTACAGCTAAGTATAGGTGTCTACCTATAAGTAAAAGATATGGTATACCCCACTGGGTTTAAGTAAAATATGAGCAAGGTATACCTGTTGATGTATCGTAAAGGGTATATGTACCTATCACTAATGGTACGATACACTATAGGTATTCAGGTATGGTAAATGTCATATGTGATAAGCAGTACAAATCAATATCACAAGGTCCCTAACCAAGCAATACAGTATCTATAATGGTTTGTGTGTGACATGGCAATTATTGACGGTGTGTGTGTAGCATACAATCCGTGCTCGTGCAACATGAACCGTCAATAACATGTGTAGTGTCCTACGGCTACTAGTCACATCACTACTATATCTAAGTAATAGGGTAAAAGCGCAATTCTAACAATGACGTAGAATATGCGACAAGTATTAGAATTCTAGCCCAGACGCATAACGCCATACGGGTGATTCCCTTGTAGATGTTAAATCTACTCACCTACGCTCTAAGCTAGGTGAATCCTACCACCTGTTTCCCCCTGTAGCTGAGTCCGATGTACTCTCCTGCAAACTTGAAAATGAGACAAGAAACCCATATATAAGCCAAATATCTCGCAAAACGCGATATCGACACTAAACGAGAAACTCGCGTCGCGAACTAAACGCGCGTGTGCACGATACGCTGAAACGTGTGAATACGCGTCTAAAACTACCGCGACACGCTGGATCACAGAACCCACTCACGTATCGCGCGTATCACGCAAACACAACGAACTAGAAATACGGTATATTGTCCCAGATTTTCCTATAGGTCAAATCTCACAAAACTATACATGCCAAAACACTAGATAACACTGAAGAGAACCCTAGCCAAGACTCCAACACCCCAGCCCCCTACCTGGCCGCAATTTGCGGCCAGATGCATTAAATCTGCGGCCAAAATGAAGCAAATGGGGCTCGTATTTTGTTGGTGTTGTCTAGACCTAGTGCGCATGCTGTAGTTTCCTCAATTTTGATCTGAAGGGTACGGGTCAATAGCAGATCACAGAATGCTAAAATATCGCCTAAAAACACCGATTTTGCACAAAACACAAACCCTATGGTATTTTAGTGAAATCTGGGGAAATTCTCAGTTCAAGTGACCCTAACAACACTAAAATAGGCTAGGTTAGCTAACACAATCATCACTTAACAGACATACCACATAAACCACCATTTTTAGCACTAAACTCATTTTTTTAACACAAACCGACGCTAATAAGCATTCAAGCTAGGAAAAAGGGGAATTGTGTTTAGGAATTATACCCTATTGGATTCTAAGAAGCAGGAGAAGAAGTGTATGGGGGAGATGAGGGGTTGCTACTGCTGCTGGAGCTTCTTTGTACTGCTGATGCAAGTTGCTGCTGCTGCTGATGCTGATGCCACTGCTGAAGCTGTTGCTATCTGCAGCTGCTACTCTTGCTTCTGGTACTGTTGCTCCTCTGCTGATGGAGCCGATGCTGTTTCTGTTGTTGTTGTTGCTGCTGCTGCTGTTGCTGTTGTTTTTGTTGTTGAGGTTGTTGTTGCTGCCTCTGCTGCTGATGCTTCAGCCAAAAGTGTGTGTGTGTGTTTGAGAGTGAGAGGATGAGAGCAATGAGTGAGAATGAGAGAACACAAACAAACCCCCCCTTCTCACTCTCTCTCACTTCATTAATGAGGCATGGCTTGAGCCATGTTGCCCCATGCCCTCTCTCTTTCTCTCTCAAAGTCAACAATTCAACCCATTATTCAAATCATTTAAAATCCCTTTTTAATTTTATTAAACAACCATGAACAATGAAACCAAAACACTTAATATAAGTTTTAAAACTAGATTAGGGAAAATGGTTAGTTCACCATGTAGCTAATCATGGTTAACCTCCAAATTAACACCCCAGTTAACATGCACAAGTGTGTGCATGCCTAGGAAAAATCTAATAAAATATTCATTAAATAGGATAAAATAATTGAAAATCATTTTGGTAAACTTTTTTATTAAAAACCATATATTAAAATATAATTATCCACAAAAAACATTCTAAGGTGTTACATCTTCGTATCAGCCCTGGCCAGAGACTTCCTGTTATGTCCAATCGAGCACAGCGCAACAACAACCCCCAATACCGGGAAAGAAGAATCCCCTCCTATCGCTCATTGCCTCCATATGACTCGGGACTGTACCCAAAAACTACCGTTTTGCACGTTCTCTTGAACATGGTAAGGTGGAAATCAAAGCATAGTAGGAATCACACAAGTCTCTATGACGTTCTCGGGTCTACAAACTAATCTGTACCAGTGTCACCAGAGAACTGATATCTGACGATAGGTATAATATCATCTAGATATTCTCGGCGGGTCCTGTTCAGTGTACCCAGTCTCCACTGAGCACACGTATACCATCTTTGATGTCAAACACCAATGGATGTGGAATCATCCATCGCCCATCATATGGGTAAAGAAGTGTATACGCTAGTCTACTTTGGAATATCGATGCCCTGTCTCGATACACCATCGACTAGGAACAATTAAAGGATGAACTTGTGGACTACCCTGGCCCCACAAGTATGATCTCCATCATAGTCCTGGTAGTCAAGTATACATCCTAAAGGCTTTATCAACATGTGAGAGCAAGACAGTGTCACAATACAAGTCTACATGTTAAGACAAAGAGCAACCAGATAGCATACTATTATGTCGAGAAAGAAAGTCCTCTCTATATATGTCCAAGCATCCACTATAATATACAATCATGTACAATAATGGTCTCTAGGGCATACATATAACTAACATAATACCCATTAGAAAGTCTTTTTGAGCACCCTTACACATCCATTTGTAACATTAAAAGATAACATCCTTCTAATCACCTACAATAAAAATTGTGGCCAGTTCTTTCATAAAATTATTTGATTCTTTAGGAATAAAGCAAAATGGAACTCCCCTGCACGCATGCATAATATAAGAGGCTCTGTCCTTGCTTGGTACAATCATCATGTTCATTATGTATCTGAGATGCTCTTTTTAATCCTGAAGCTTTACTGAAGGCTTCATGCACAACTATCCAGTTATCAATACTTAGGAACTTATGGGTATCTATGATTCACCTTGGTGAATCTTTTGTTTCTTTTCTAGTTTGTTTGGAGAAATAAACCTAGGGTGGAGGCTGTTACAGATATGGCTTAGGCACACTACTCATGATGGAAGTAATTGTTTCATTGTTTGAAACTAGAATAGCAATATGAGTCGTATTACAACCCTATATATATATATATATATATATATATATATATATATATATATATAGAGAGAGAGAGAGAGAGAGAGAGAGAGCGTGGAGTGTCCCTATAGGGTGCACCCTATAGAGAAGCAAATATGTCATGATTCCATTGGACTTGCATAATGTTTTTGCACTTAGTCCTTCCTCCATTTCATTGGGTTTTGCACTTAAGGGACAAAACACTATACAAAATTCAATGAAATTACGCCGGACATGCTCTTTTGTTGGGACACCTTAGTCCCTTATATATATATATATATAAGGAAAGTGTTTATGAGATGGCACCTTATCTATAAAATATGATGCCTTCAAGTTTGACTTTACACCATGTTTTCCGATGAACGACACCGTTCAACTTGATCTCCACTAGATCATAATTATACTAAATTATGTTTTCAATAATCATTACCCTCGTATTGGGTGGTTGTAAAATCAACGATTTGTTGACAATAGAACATTTGACAAAGCTAGATCAATAGGAAAATGTTACCGAAATCGGATGAAAATTAGTTTGCCCATGTCTTACACTATGGAGAATAAGATGAATGTGCCGATCATTCACAAAATGGGTGAATAGTCAAATTTTAAGACGACATCTCATTTTACAGAATAAGGTGCCACATAGGCTCATATACTATATATGTGTGTAAAGAGAGCGCTTCCTCTTAGGGCGGCAAAATAAATCTGCCCTCGAATGGTTTTTCGACGATCTGCACACACCATCATCCTTATTGGCTATGACGTATATAAACTAAATTTCATATGATTCCATCATATTTCACCATTTTAGTAGGTGAAAAAATAACGATTTTTCTATAGTAGAACATTTTAAGAATTTTTACATAGCTGGATCAACCATGAAAAGTGTTAGATTCATATGAAATTTGTTGTATCTGCATCTTATATGATAAGGATCAAGGTGGACGGTGCCGATCGTTGGAAAAAATGATGAAGGGTGGACTTATTACCCCGCCATAGAAGAATTTCTCTTCTAGGGCCTTTGTCCTCCATTATATATATAATGAAGAAAAGAGGCCCTATGAGACTTTTTCATTAGGTGGCATAAAATATCTATACCCTCCACGATTTTTTTCAACGACGGCATCCATCTTCTTTATTATGTAAGATGTGGTTACAACAAATTTCATGTGATTCCGCCACTTTTTCACCGTTAAATTAGCAATGTAAAATGTTGTCGATAAACCGTTAATTTTGCACCCACTGTTGGGTTCCTAGACACTCTTGTGAAAGTTCATAAGGCATCAAACATGCCCGGATAAAAATTTAGACGTACCGAACAACCCAAAGCCGGGATCTTGGCTAGATTATTAGGGTTTAACATGCAAGATAACAACTTTATTACTAAGTGTGAGGGATTACAACCTTTGTAGTCCGCTCCTTCACTTCATAAGCTCCGAGTAGAAGTCCCTTTGCCGCGATCCACGATCTCCCGGACTCAAAAGAGGCTCCACGACTCGAACGATCCATGCTAGCTTGTGGTATTCCTTTTCTCTGATGAGCTACGTCGAAGTTGCAATAACTCAAGCTCTCTCACTCTAATGAGGTGAACACCCTAATCTAATGGGCTAGATTAGATGAGGATGATGGAGTAGTATTTATGCTATCTTTTTTATATCATAATCTCACATGAAAACATCACAAAAGGAAAATCAAGTAAGCTTTCTCAAAGCTCAAGAGAGAAGAAGATGATGAATAATGAGATTAATTCCTTTTGTGATGACTAATGAAATGAGTATATCAGTAATAATGCAACCATGGTTAATGATGACAAGGATAACCCTTGTAGAGAGTTAACTAAGACTAGGGTTTGGTTGGGTTAAGAAATGAGTCATAAGAAAATATCTATCATAATATCTTCTTCATGACAAAAGGAATGCTTCTAGAAGGTGCAAGAAGAAACTAACCCTAATCAAACCCTAATCTCTTTTTATCATCACCAAACATGTTTCATTATTAATCATATCATGTTACTTTAATATATATCATATATATATATATATATATATTATATATTTGTAACAAAAGAAAATAATACAATTAATATATATCGTATTTATATCAATGTATTATCCGGTGAGAAAATGAAAAAATAAAGCGAGCCAATATTAGATAATGTAATACAATATATCATATATATTATTATACATTAAATCATCGAATCAACACTTGATCCGACAATCCGGCTATATCGAATATAACCGACTAATATATCATGTACCGATTCATCGAATCAACACTTGATCCGATGATCCGGTTCATATCAAATTATCGCGAGAATATAATACGGTATCTCATATCGCATTATCCTCGGTCCTGCACATATCTCATATGTGCCTCCACTCCGTTTTGCCTGAGCCAAGAAACCTCTGTGTAGGACTCTAAAGAATCGTCAATACGCCGGTAGCAGGTGATGATCATATCAAACACCCACAATCTGCAAGCGGTCAGCTAAACGTAACAGCCACCCAGGTATTGAGCGATCAGAAGATCAACAAGCTAGCCTGTTCGTTCTCCTGTGAATCCAACCAGTAACACTCCCGTACACTCCGGTCTCTTCGTCCGATATGTCGCATATCAAGTCTAGGGGTGGTATACGTCAGACCCAGTAACCGATAAGTCGTGTCGATGCGTGGCTCATAATGGGTCGAGAAACTACTAGTAACACTTACTAGTAAATCTCTATATCAGCCCTGGCCTGGGACTTCCAGTTATAGCCAATCGAACACAGCACAACATCAACTCCCTATACCGGGAGAGACGAATCCCCTCCTATCGCTCATTGCCTCGATGTGATTCGGGACTGTACCCAAAAGCCACCGTTTTGCACGCCCTCTTGGACGTGGTAAGGTGGAAATCAAAGCACAGTAGGAATCACACAAGACTATGACGATCTCGGGTCTACAGACTACCCTGTACCAGTGTCACCGGAGAACTGCCATCTGACGTGTGGTATATCACCATCTGGGAGTTCTCGGCGAGTCCGTCCAGTGTACCCAGTCTCCACTGAGCACCCGTACACCATCTCTGATGTCAAACACCGATGGATATGGGATCATCCATCGCCCATCATATGGGTCAAGATGCGTATATGCTAGTCTACTCTGGTGTATCGATGCCCTGTCTCGATATACCCTCGACTAGGAACAGTTATAGGATGTACTCATTGACTACCATGGCCCCACTAGTATGATCTCATCATAGTCCCAGTAGTCGAGTACAGATCCTAAGGGCTTTATCAACATGTGAGAGAAAAACAGTAAACCAATACAAGTCAACATATTAAGATAAAGTGAAACCAAATAGAATACTATCATGACGAGCAAGAAAGTCCTCTCTATATATATCCAAGCATCCATTATAATATACATCATATGTACAACAATGGCTTCTAGGGCATATACATAACCAACAATCTCCCACTTGCACTAAGGCCAGCTGATGTAGTATCCCATACCTAGCATCCTGAATAATCTCCCAAACTGTATCTGGGGAATGGCCTTCGTGAATGGATCCGCAGTGTTGTCCTTCGTATCTACTCTCCTGACCTCGATCTCCCGGCGATCAACTA
Source organism: Agapanthus africanus (assembly GCA_030015575.1). Taxonomy (NCBI): domain Eukaryota; kingdom Viridiplantae; phylum Streptophyta; class Magnoliopsida; order Asparagales; family Amaryllidaceae; genus Agapanthus; species Agapanthus africanus. The sequence goes on from CM057339.1 coordinate 563,894,616, forward strand.
TCTCCCTAATCAGGTGATACCGCCTCAGAATATGTCTGGACTTTTGATGGGACCTGGGTTCCTTGGCCAACGCCACAGCTCCATTGTTATCGCAATACAGAGGTATTGGATGTTCAATGGATGGAACCACACCAAGTTCACTAATGAACTTCTTTATCCAGACAGCCTCTTTGGCAGCATCGTTGGCAGCGATGTATTCATCCTCCATCGTTGAGTCTGCAACGGTATCCTGTTTGGAACTCTTCCAACATACCGCCCCTCGATTGAGGGTAAAGACAAATCCCGAGTGAGACTTAGAGTCGTCCTTATCACTTTGGAAGCTGGAATCGGTAAATGACTCCACCTGGAGTTCTCCGTTACCATACACCAAGAACGTCTCCTTAGTCCTTCGTAAGTACTTGAGAATGCTCTTCACAGCTGTCCAGTGACTCTCTCCAGGATCTGCTTGATACCGACTCACTACACTTAGTGAGTATGCTACATCGGGTCTGGTACATAGCATCGCATACATGATAGAGCCTACCGCCGAAGCAAAGGGTATCCTTTGCATGCGAGCTCATTCCAAATCAGTCTTAGGAGACATCTCTTTGGAGAGAGTGAGTCCAGAGATCGTGGGTTGGCTCCCACGCTTCGATTCTTCCATACTAAACCTCTTTAGTATGGTGTCAATGTACCTGGATTGGGACAATCCCAGTATCCTTTTAGATATATCTCTATAGATCATGATTCCCAATATGCAGGAGGCATCACCTAGATCTTTCATTGAGAATCTATGTGATAAGAATAGCTTGACTGATTGCAGCATAGGAATATCATTTCCTATCAAGAGTATGTCATCCACGTACAATATGAGGAAGACAACCTTACTCTCTGCTACCTTTTTATAGATACAAGGTTCATCTATATTTTTGATGAAGTCAAACGCTTTGACTACAACATCAAAACAGATGTTCCAACTCCGCGATGCTTGCTTTAACCCATAAATGGATTTATGCAGCTTGCACACTTTTCCGCTGCTCCCACTATCTACGAAGCCGTCTGGCTGAGTCATGTACACGCACTCTTCTAAATCACCGTTTAGAAAGGCGGCCTTAACATCCATTTGCCAGATTTCGTAGTCATGGTATGCAGCAATGGCAAGTAAGATCCGGATGGACTTAAGCATAGCCACTGGAGAAAAGGTTTTGTCATAATCCACACCTGGTCGTTGACGAAAACCCTTTGCAACAAGTCTAGCTTTGAAAGTCTCAACTTTTCCATCTACACCAAATTTCTTTTTAAAGATCCACTTGCTCCCAATGGGTTTTACTCCTTCAGGAGCATTTTCCAAAGTCCATACTTTGTTGGTGTACATGGATTCCATCTCAGATCGCATTGCATCCAGCCATTTCACAGAGTCACTACTCGTGATGGCCTGCTCGAAACCAGTCGGGTCATCATCTTCCATGATGCAATCCTCGCTTCCACCATCAATGAGAAAACCGTAGTATCTCTCAGGTGGATGAGAAACCCTGCTAGATCGGCGGAGAGGCTGGGGTTCGTTGGGTACTACTGAATCCTCTAGTTCCAACAAATCATCAGTTGTAGTTTGTGCTGGAACCTCTTCCAGCTCTACCTCTTCGCCACTAATTTCTTTTTCAAGAAATTCTTTTTCTAAAAAGGTGGCATATTGAGAAATAAACACTTTTTGTTCCTCACCGTGGTAGAAGATATATCCATAGGAATCTTTTGGATATCCTACAAACTTACATAGACCTGATCTTGCCACGAGTTTGTCCGGATTTTGCTTTTTAACATAGGCCGGACAACCCCATATCTTAACTCGTTTAAGAGATGGTCTCTTCCCATTCCATATCTCATATGGAGTGGTAGGCACCGATTTAGTTGGAACTCTATTCAATAGATATGCGGCTGTCTCCAGCGCATAACCCCAAAAGGAGATTGGTAACTCAGCAGTGCTCATCATAGAGCGCACCATATCTAATAGGGTGCGATTCCTCCGCTCCGATACACCATTGTGCTGTGGTGTATAAGGAGGAGTAAGCTGAGAGAGAATCCCATTCTCTTTTAGATAATCCTGGAACTCATTGCTCAAGTATTCTCCTCCTCGATCAGATCGAAGGATCTTAATACTTTTTCCCGTTTGGTTCTCTACTTCGTGCTTATATTCTCTGAATTTCTCAAAAGCTTCAGATTTGTGTTTCATCAGGAACACATGTCCGAATCTTGAGAGATCATCAGTGAATGTAATAAAGTAGGAAGAACCGTTCCTGGCATGCGTAGACATGGGACCACATACATCACTATGTACCAGTCCTAAGAGTTCCGTAACTCTTTCTCCGTGTCCACTAAACGGAGCTTTGGTCATTTTCCCTTTGAGACATGAATGGCAAGTATCATAAGATGATAATTCGAACGGATTCAAATACCCATCCTTATGTAACTTAGCCAGTCGTGTCGCATTGATATGACCAAGTCTACAATGCCACAAGAAGGATTCGTTCATTTCTGAACTTTTCCTCTTGTGAGTGTTTTGTATATTGAGGACTGTATTTTGATTGAGAATGAATATGCCATTATTTAAAGAGCCTGATGTGATCAACTTTTGATCTAGGAATATGTTCATAACATTATCCTGTATTACAAAATTATATCCTTCTTTACTTAATAAAGAAACTGATATAATGTTGCACATCATGTTCGGTATATAATAGCACTCATTCAGAATCAGTGTATTACGACTTGGTAATACTAGGTGATATTCACCAACTGCTATGGCTACAATACTTGCACCGTTCCCTACTTGAACGGAATGATCACCTTTTCCCAGTTCTCTACCTTTACGTAACCCATGTAACATTTTACATATGTGGGATCCTGATCCGGTATCTAATACCCAGGACATAGGGTGAACTGAGAAACAGTTCTCAAAAACTAACACACCTGAAGAAGATGCATCAACATGTATGTTCTTTTGGGTGGCTTGAGAATCCAGATATTCTCCTATTCCCTGTTCAGTCTTATAACTCTTATAAGAAAGAACGGGTCCAACGTTCCCCTGCTTATTATAATAAGCGGGTTCAGTCAATACATCCATATTATTATCTTGATTATGGCCTGACATGGTCGCTACCTGGAGAGAGAGATAAGAAAACACTTTAGCATATGCTCTTGCAAGATTAGATTGGTTATTATCTTATCTAATCAGGATGTCTCCCACTGTTTTTATCAAATCTTCCTTCAAACCCTAAAAGGTAAGATTAGCCGGGATTAATTACACCCTACAATTTCGTCAATCTTTCAGCCAGATCAGTGTCGGTACTTGAGGGAGGTTCCCCGTGCTTTCGCACGGACCTAATTAAAGTAAACCTCGTTTTCCCAGAGGCGTAACCTCGTTAACACTTTTCTAGACACCTACTTGATCGGCTAATTGTCCTGTGTAAAACTCTCCCAGGAGTAACTCTTACTCGCAGTGGGTACCGGGATCCAACTATCTCATAGGAGGTATGCAATCTCATTGCAAATTTCAACTTTTGAAATTCCCGGTAATGCTTTTACCCCCAGTGTCTTATGACCTTAACTATGGTCAACAAATCATAAGCACTAGTCAAGTTCTACCCGTCATTTCTTGATTAATTTAGACCTACCCACATGACCCTTAACTATGGTCAACAAAGTCATATGACTGTCCTAATTAATCACACCTTATGTAATATAGGAAAACATCACTTAGCTACCGTACACTGCGCCTTAACTATGGTCAACAAACGCAGCACGAATACTAAGTACTCTATTTTCCTAAAATGACGGAGGGTTACGCAGGTTTTTCAGAAAACCTCGAGCGTAATGAACTTGATATCGTTGTAGAATCGAGTGTTTTTGAAAAGGAGTGTTTTTAAGGCTTCTAGTTTCGCTAAAGAGGTCACTCCCGGTGAAGGGATCTCGGCTTTTTCCCCATCGAATAAGGTGCAGGATATATCATATATACCGCTGTGCAAAGCAAGAACTATATAAGCTGTCAAAAACTAAATCGCGAGTTTGTAGCATCTGCCAGTTTCGCTAAAGAGGTCACTCCCGGTGAAGGGATCTCGGCTCTTTCCTCATCAAATAAGGTGCAGGGCATATCATATATACCGCTGTGCAAAGCAAAACTGTAGCTACCCTTTTTATAAAGTTTTGATTCTACAACATCATTTAGGTTCCTTTTTTCTTTTTATTAATCTTATTAATAAAAATCCCACCAGCTTATGCTTCCTAAGCATCACAGAAGAAACGAAAACAGTAATATTTATATATCAGCATATATATATAGTATAAGCATTCGTCTCAGGCAGTAATATGATCTCATCACAGAACATTGCAGCAGAAGAACATATATGAAATATTGGATATACTAGGACGTCCGTGTTTTCAATACGAGCCGGTATAAAACACGGATTCCACGGTCGCGATGAATAGCCAAACCCACATCCCAAGACCCCTATGAGAGCGGCAAGCCACACTGCCAATTCTAGGGTTAGGAGACCCGGTCTCGACTCCTCGAGATGGCCTCCCACTGGACCCTAGAACCCGGTTACTTATGCTCCTCTCCTTGGGTCTACCTAATGCGGAAAAGTAAATAATATACAATGGTGACATCAACCTCATCTCGGAAGTGCCCCAATAAAAGAATATTACATACAGATGAATTTTACATCAATGAAAATAAAAAACTCTCATCTTACATAAAATCCCCGGCTATTCAGAACACGACGATCCAATACAACATATCACAACAACACATAATATCACATATCATCAACGTAGGTAAGTATGCATACACCGATCGTCGTAGATGTATAGCAACGAAGACCGGCATTATAACTACATACTACACTTATGGTCACAGAAAAGAAATTGTAAAACTACAATATTTGGAATCCACAATCACTTTAGACATCATAAATCCGAAATATCACATACTTCGCATTTCATGTTTTAACTGTATGAATTCCACATATTGTATCACATTCCAGATAAATAGACAGTATTAAACTTTCCGAACAGATAATCAAATACCCAAAATTTCCTAAATAGCTCAACACTTGAGAGGAGTTCAAATAATCCCAGAATATGTCACAGTACCGGTGATCTAGCCGTAGAAGGGTCAAGCCAACGCCTTACATGTGGCATGCCGTACTGCCCCAAACCCTAAGGTTTAGAGGAAGTTCAAGACGGTCACATAATCGAGTTAAGGTTTGTGTTCTTCTAGAGGATCCACCGCGTAACTTGTACAATTTTCCGAAAGATTTAAACCCGATAAAAATTCAACACTTGAAAGTTTTACGTGCCGGGAAAAAGTGAGTTAATGATATCCGCTCGAACTTTTTAACAGTTTCTAAATATCCAGAAATAATAACGAATTTAAATATTCCGATCGAATCTACGATTACAAAATAAACCCCAGAATACTCAACACTTGAGTCAGTTTAAAAATACCCAAAAAATATAATATACAGATACTGGTATTACTGTAGAAAAATGAATGCTCAATTCAACATTTCCACCGCGGATCCGCGGCCCAAGCGCGGTACGGTCGCGGTTCCGCGGTGGCATGTACGGATTGAAGCCTCATTTTTCACAGTAATATATATATTTACCTGCTGAATTTATTAGATATTTTTAATTCTGAAAAATCACAGTTTTTGAAAAAAGTCCAGAGAGTGGTTCATTTCGTAGTTTCGGGGTTCGTTCGAAGTTTTAACTTCGTATACACGTCGCCTAATGCTCTAGCTAGGCTCTGATACCACTGTTGGGTTCCTAGGCACTCTTGTGAAGGTTCATAAGGCATCAAACATGCCCGGATAAAAATTTAGACGTGCCGAACAACCCAAAGCCGGGATCTTGGCTAGATTATTAGGGTTTAACATGCAAGATAACAACTTTATTGCTAAGTGTGAGGGATTACAACCTTTGTAGTCCGCTCCTTCGCTTCATAAGCTCCGAGTAGAAGTCCCTTTGCCGCGATCCACGATATCTCTGACTCAAGAGAGGCTCCACGACTCGAACGATCCCTGCTAGCTTGTGGTATTCCTTTTCTCCGATGATCTACGTCGAAGTTGCAATAACTCAAGCTCTCTCACTCTAATGAGGTGAACACCCTAATCTAATGGGCTAGATTAGATGAGGATGATGGAGTAGTATTTATGCTATCTTTTTATATCATAATCTCACATGAAAACTGTTGGAGATAGTGCCCTCATAGTCAATTATTGGATCGCAGGTACGTGATTGCAATGATTGCGGAGGACCTATCCCGGTAGGACAGTCTTACTCGAAATGATAGTTTGCTATCTGGTTTGCCTTTATCAGTTGTGAACATGTTCAGGTGACTGATTGCATGTTACACTTTGATAGAGCCCTTAGGATCTTGCTTTACTACCAACTGTATGAGGGCGATCATATACGTGAGAGTTGGGTAGTTTAGATGCATATCCTTAATTGTGGTCCCTAGTCGTGGGAGTTTCGAGACAGGGCATCGATACTCCGGAGTAGACTAGTGTATACAGTTGAGACCCCGTCAAGGGGCGGTGGCCGGTCTCACAAGCCACTGGTGTATGTTGGATCACCTAAGATGTATACAGGTGCTCATTGGGTTATGAGTACACCGGACAGGACTCGCCGGGAATCTGCTAGTTAGTATTATATCTACCGTCAGATAGCAGTTCCCTGGTGACATGTGTACAGGTTAGTTCATCGACCTGAGGTCGTCATTTGTCTCGTGTGAGTTCCCACTGTGCTTTGATTTCTACCCTACCACGGCTCAAAGGAGTCGTGCAAACAGGTAGCTTTTGGGTACAGTCCCGAGCCATATGGAGGCACGTGAGCGGATCGGCAGGGGATTCGTCTCTCCCGGTATTGGGGGCGAGGTCGTGCTGTGTCTAGGAGAGCCATTACACAAAGCCCACGGCCGTGGCAGGAGATTTACTGGTAGGTACTCCAGTAGTATCTCAGGGTGTTATTGGGCTTCACTCCGACACGACTTATACTGCTTCTGGGGGTCTGACGTTACTAGCCCCCTAGGCGGATATGCGATACTCATTGACGAACGGACCGGACTGTATATACATTGTCACTGTTAGGCTCAGTAGGGTTTTCGGAGGAGTTCGCTCATCGGTCTCCCTTGAGTTCGCTCCTCGGCCACCCTTGAGGTCAGTCCGTGGGCAGCCGTTATGCATTGCTAGTGCCGCTGACGGTTTGTGGTTAAACCCACTGCCAGGGTGCTGACGAGTCATTAGAGTTCCCCACAGGCAGTTTCCCAAGTTCGGGCGAAACGTTGTAGAGGCCGTATGGTTTTATGGCAGGGTTCGGAAAATGCACGTGCGTTTACGCACGTGTTATTTTTCGGGCAGATAATACTGGTCGGCTTTGGTTTAAGCCGGATCCGAGTATTATATTGAGTAGGTATAATATCTTTGTCTCAGTTGCATTTGTATTCGGTCGTAATACAAATGCGGGTATATTTATACAGTTTCGGGGTTGTCCTGAAATTCGTTTCAGGATCACTTTTGGAAGTTGCCAGTTTCCAGTTTTCTATCAGCCGTCTTTTAACATTTGGTTAAAGACGGGTTTATCTTTTCTTCTGATATGAGTGAGTCATCATTCTAGAAGCTTCTAGAAGTGATGAAGTGGCTAGTGACTCACTTGAGTCATTAATGGTTCATTAATGATAAAGAATGACTAGGTTTAATATGATTGGTTTGCTTTTAATGATATCTAGTGATTCATGCTTTGTTGTTAGGTTAAGATAAGTATGAAGGGATATGGTCACCACTTGAAGCTCCTACACTCACCCTCCTCATTCTATATATATGATAAGCCTCCTCTCTCTCTCATTCTCACTCTCACTTGAGTTTCAATTTGGTAGAAAAAGATTATGATAGGTTTTATCGGTGTATGGAATTTCACAGTCCATTTCATTCCATCACCCGATTTCCACGGCAACTTCATTTACCGATCGTCCACGGATTTGGACGAAGTGAGACAAAGTCATCTACTCATTCTCTACATCAATCTTGGTCGTCTCTTTTAGCAAACTTGACGATCGAGTTGCCTCGAGTCAGAGGCGGGAGCCCGTTTAAAGAACCGATCATGTGATGCCACCTCGACGAGGAGATCGGCGATCGACGAGATCGGAGCAGCCGCAACGGAGCGTGGGATGATGGTTGAAGAACGAAGGACTCGGATCGTTCGGTATAACATTCCTACACTCTTTACAGTTTGTTAGTTTAGCAATAATGGCAGATCCGGGTTAAAGTATACGATAGCGCCAAGTTTAAAAGTTTTGTTCCGCATTTTGGCGTCTGTAGACTGCCGGGGCGCTAGCGTAGACTCACAGTGGTATCAGAGCCTCACCATTTTGCTATACTAACTTGTGCTAACGCGTTTAAAATATCGATCCGACCGGAAATCGAAAATTGCAAAAATCACAAAATTCAAGCCCGGCAGTTTCTGTTAAATTTAAACGGTCTCAAAATTTATTTCTGGATGTCTTAAAAATCCGTGCAGGGAATTCTAAGAACCACGACCAAATTTGGGATCGTGATCCCTCCAGACCGCCGCGGAAGGGCGGCCAAACCCATGGTTTGGCCGCGCAACCGCGGCCACGTGGGGAGCACGTGCTCCGAAATTTGGACAGTGGGTTCTTTGATTGATTTTGGGGTTTTTGGAGTATAAAGTTTTGGCCCAGATTTTGTTACTGTTCACCAGTAAGCAGTGGGGCCCACTTTTTGATATTTGGTCTTTGGTCGATCGAAATTTAAACACGTTAGTTTACAGTGCTTACATTATATCTCCGACCGGGAATGTCATTTGATCGGTAAACCGCGTTTAACTGCTATAGTTCTTTTAGACGGGTTTGCGAACGTGACATTCGCGTTGATGTTCTGTGTTGTGCTGTAATGTTGCGGATTTGTCGTGGTGGATAGCAGTGTGCAATGGTAGTACAGTTTGTGTTTATTTGTACATTTGATATTGCGGGGCGAGCGTCCAACTTGTGGACTGCCGTCACTGCCTGTTGTATAATATTATTTTGGGGCACGACCAGGTTGCGGTCGATGTACCTATTGTACTATTTTTCATTACTGTACTAGGTTTTGCCCCGAGACGGAGTGCACGGATAGCCGGGTTCGGGAGGGCAACGGGTCCGCATCTCATGGCTTTGAGAGGCAGAGGGGTCCCACTTCAGAATTGGCAGACTATTCGCCGCACTCGTAGGGGGTACAGGTTGACCCAAGGAGGGGTGCCCAAGCTTACCGGATTCCGTGAAGTGCCGGGTGTTCCATTCACTATGCTGTGGGGACTACCTCGCTTCAGGTTTTGGCGGGTAACTTGCCGCACCCGTAGGGGTCTAGGTTTCATTGCACAGGCTATCCACACGACAGGGGAACGTCGAGTTTCAACAGCGGCTCTGTGAAACTCGGGGATCCCAGATATCTGTATTGTTCTGTGATGCTTATTACTTTTCTGTAATGTTGCATATTATCACGCCTGGAGCGATTATGTATATTGGTTTATATACTATTAGATGTTGTATATGTTTTACACCCGCGCTAGTCCAGTCCCCGCTCTGTCGTTAGTTAAGTAACCTAACGGGTGATGACGGGACCCAGTGACGAATGCGGATGGCATATACGTACATTTTATTTTCGTTCTTTTCTGGTGTGATTGAATGATGGGACTGCGTTGATTCTGATCAACGCAAAGTAAAAACAAACCTGTATACAGTTGTTGGAACAATTTAAAAAGTGTTATTGCAAAGACGTTTTCTTTTGTTATGCATAGCGGTATTCGGTGTGAATATCCAGCACCTCATTCGACGAGGCAAGGGCTGATATCCCTTCACCGGGAAAGACCCCTTGGACAGAAGTTTGGGTCAGAGTAATAACTTCACTATAGTCGATTACAAGTTGCTTTGCATAGCGGTATTCAGTGGAATATCCTGCACCTCATTCCACGAGGAAAGAGCCGAGATCCCTTTACCGGGAGTGACCTCTTTAGCAAAAGGTTTTCGCCACTATATTTTAAAAAGCTATCAGGTTCCTTCAGCGATATCAAGTTCACTACGCTAAAGGTTTTTCGCCAAAAACCAGTCGTAGCCCTCCGTCACTTCTTTTGGGTATTTAGTAGTATTCAAGCTATGCATTTTAGCCAAAGTTAAGGCATAGTGTTTGGTAGCTGCTGGGTATTCAATTGTTGCATAGATAGATGAGTTAGTTTGGGACAGTCGTTCTGCCGATTGGCCAAAGTCAGGGGCATGTGCGGGTGGGTTCAAATTGACAAGATAGTGATGGGTAGAACTTAGCATGTGACTTATGACATTTTGACCAAAGCCAAGGTTATAAGAGCATGGGGCAAAAATCATATCGGGAGTTTCTAAAGAAACTGAAACTTGCCAAGTATGCGCATACCTTCTGGAGTATGAGTAACGTGGATGCATTCCATCACGTTATCATGCGATGAGAGTTGGATCCTGATTCCCACTGATGAGTTGGTTTACTCTTCGGGTGATCCCGATTGATTCTTCTTTAGGTTTGGAGGAGAATTTGACAGGACAGTGGGAGGTTTCCGGATTAGATAAATTGATGACCATTCTGATCTAGGTTAGAGTGCACGCAGAGTGTTTCTTTTCTCTCTCTCTCTTTGGCAGCGACCTTTGACCGACCCTAGACTATGACTCAGTGACCAGGTTGACCGAACCTTCTTAAAATACTGGCTTTTGGATTGTCTGTGTTGCATAAGTCATTGCCACTCCTTCTTTTACCCTTTGAATTTCTCAGAACACCCGTATACTACGGATATCCACTTCCATTGGATAGATCCATCGTATGGTTATATACGAACTCGAAGGGACTTCTTCGGGGATGGATCCAGGTTCAGGAGAAATAGAATTGGTTTATTCAGTTGTCTTTTATTATCACCTTCTCTCAGGTTGCGAGAGCTCCTTGGTTTAGGAGAGTACACCTATTACGCCTATTGGATAGTCTTATTCCAAACCATAGGCTGGTGCCGAAAGGTAGGGAATGAAGAAAACCAATTAGCCTAAGTAGGGTGTGCAGAAGGTAATATGTAAAGACAAAATAAAGGGATTAGAAAGAGGGCAAAGTAAATTGCGACTGATATCATTCACAACCTAAACCGCGTACTTCATCGCCACTCCTATTTCACTTTAAAAGAATAAGGTATTATTCAGTTGTCTTTTATCATCACCTTCTCTCGAGTTGCGAGTACTCCTTGGTTTAGGAGGGTACACCTATTATGCTTACTGGATAGTCTTCTTCCAAACCATAGGCTGGTGCCGAACGGTAGGGAAGGAAGAAAACCAGTTAGCCTAACGATGGTGTACAGAAGGTAACGACTAAAGACAAATAAAGGGATTTAGAGAGACGGCAATAAAATATACGGTTGAAGTCATGAATTGGATTATGGAAGAGGCATTGCTATGAATACCAGGATACCCCTACGAAACATTTTAATGTTTCAGTGCATTGTTAAAGAAAAACTGTTTTCCCGATTAGACACTTACTCCAAGGGTATGTATTTACCAGGTTTCATTATCATATCTGTATGGTTTTGCAGATGATGAGTGGGAGTAAGATATTGGGAATTAGGTGATCATCCTCATTATATCGGAATTCGTTGTAATTGGTGATATTTGAGAAAATCGCCAGGGTACAGTTTTCTACCTACGACGCACAGGTTTTGAGTTGTTTAACTCAGCGGACTTATACAGAGTATTGTATGTTGTCCAAGTGTCCATCAGGACAAAGGGGTAGGTCCTCGTACTTTGTTCTGTTTACTTATAACTTCTCTAGTATTTAGACGAGTGTTTCGTAGAAATACAAGGTCTAAGTTTTGAGAAGTTGTGGGTATAAGAATAAAGTAGAGAACCAGGTATCACAAGTATCGGGATTCTTCAAAGAGATCGAAGATGTAGATTCTTGTGATTGGTATTCAGATGATAGTGATGGTTTTGAGAAACGTGTTTCTCTTTCAGGTTACTCATAATTGGATGGATTCCTAAGTTGAGTAATGCTGATTAGCCTCTTTCCATTAAAGTTGATATGCACTGGAGACAGCTGCATGATTCGAATATGGTTCCAATTAAATAAAGTGCCAAAGTTTCTGTATTGGATATAGAATGGATCGTACCTTAAAAGAAACTAAGGTATGGGGAGTTGTCCAGCTTATGCTTAAAACCAGACACTGGATAACTCAGGGCACGGTTCTGTAATGGCTGTTTGTGGGTTGACCCTGGCTATGACGAGGGTTGATATTCTACCATTTGGAAGATCAATAGTGATATTGTTCTTGACTCGCCACAGTTTTAGTAAAAATGGACCTTTTTCAGTAAACAGTAGTGGGAGTATGGTAGAACTGGAAGTGATTCCAGAACCGCGAACGATTACGGAAAATTTAATAGGACCTATACATTCAATCAGGTAGACATTCCAATAGCCACTCCGCAGATTTGGTGGGTAACCTCAGACACCCGAGAGGTACTTCGGTAGCCTCAAGGACGGTGACAGGGAGGTTCTTATCTACCAAGACTTGACACTACTGTTGTTCCAGGATATGAGACCCGGTAGGAGGGCTGTCATAGTCAGTGGGAGCATCGGAAGCATAGTGGGCAAGATGCTTATATCTATTTATAGACTTGAGCAGTTATAGCGGAGACAGATCATCTGATTTTGATGTGACAGTCATGGGTTTGACTTCAATCAGAATAGGGGATGGATCAGTTAAGAAAGTAGTAGGGTGTGATGTCATGGTATCTGGATGACATACACAGAGTGGGAAGTAAAATTCCTTTACTACGATCGGTTGTACTGTGGTCGTCACACAGTTGTTTCTCCAGACAGGATATGGATATAATATTTGACATTCTGGTTTCTGGATCTATGGTTTTAGATTCGGATTTGGGTAGTTTCCCAATGTGAGTACTTTGACAGATATTCTAATGGTTTTTGGAATAGTGGACTCCTAGCATGGTGGTGTACCTGCAGGTGATGGAGTCACCCTCTCTAAAGGTGTCGTATAGACTAAAGAGGAGAGGGATGTGCATGATTGGCAGATCACTTGCTTAGGCAATTGAGTCGATCATGAGATGTCAAGTACCGCACCAAATGTTGTTTTTGCACTAGATGCAATAAGTTTGTATTAATCCAATCCTGGAGAAACATAAGGAAGCAGTTTTAGAACACTAGTACATATTCTACGGATTTGATAACGGCAGCCTCTTTCGGGAGACGGTTATCATTCCAGGCTTCAAAGGTGACATGTATGACACAGTGATTGTCTGAGTTTTAGTTTTCCCTCTGACGAGGGACAGTATTATGGACAGTTGGTCCAAGAGGATACTGTGGGGAGCAAGGTGCCCGATACTGATTAGGTTCAGTGATCGATACAGTCTAAGAAGTTTGGATATGAAGTTCATTAATGAACTAAGGTCCCATCAGATATCCAGACATATTCTAAGACAGGTACTACTCAATTCGGGAGATGGCTTTCTCCGCGAACTTGAGATTTAGAGAGATATTGAAAGATACTTCTAGGCGGATCCACTTACTGAGGCTATTTCTCGAACACAATAGTTTTACAAACGGGCTTTGTGAAACTGATTAGTAGAGGAGTTGGATGTTCGGTTTCACACGGGCTATGAGTAGTCGACATCGCAATATTAGCCTTGAGTGCAAGTGGGAGATTGTTGGAGATAGTGCCCTCATAGTCAATTATTGGATCGCAGGTACGTGATTGCAATGATTGCGGAGGACCTATCCCGGTAGGACAGTCTTACTCGAAATGATAGTATGCTATCTGGTTTGCCTTTATCAGTTGTGAACATGTTCAGGTGACTGATTGCATGTTACACTTTGATAGAGCCCTTAGGATCTTGCTTTACTACCAACTGTATGAGGGCGATCATATACGTGAGAGTTGGGTAGTTTAGATGCATATCCTTAATTGTGGTCCCTAGTCGTGGGAGTTTCGAGACAGGGCATCGATACTCCGGAGTAGACTAGTGTATACAGTTGAGACCCCGTCAAGGGGCGGTGGCCGGTCTCACAAGCCACTGGTGTATGTTGGATCACCTAAGATGTATACAGGTGCTCATTGGGTTATGAGTACACCGGACAGGACTCGCCGGGAATCTGCTAGTTAGTATTATATCTACCGTCAGATAGCAGTTCCCTGGTGACATGTGTACAGGTTAGTTCATCGACCTGAGGTCGTCATTTGTCTCGTGTGAGTTCCCACTGTGCTTTGATTTCTACCCTACCACGGCTCAAAGGAGTCGTGCAAACAGGTAGCTTTTGGGTACAGTCCCGAGCCATATGGAGGCACGTGAGCGGATCGGCAGGGGATTCGTCTCTCCCGGTATTGGGGGCGAGGTCGTGCTGTGTCTAGGAGAGCCATTACACAAAGCCCACGGCCGTGGCAGGAGATTTACTGGTAGGTACTCCAGTAGTATCTCAGGGTGTTATTGGGCTTCACTCCGACACGACTTATACTGCTTCTGGGGGTCTGACGTTACTAGCCCCCTAGGCGGATATGCGATACTCATTGACGAACGGACCGGACTGTATATACATTGTCACTGTTAGGCTCAGTAGGGTTTTCGGAGGAGTTCGCTCATCGGTCTCCCTTGAGTTCGCTCCTCGGCCACCCTTGAGGTCAGTCCGTGGGCAGCCGTTATGCATTGCTAGTGCCGCTGACGGTTTGTGGTTAAACCCACTGCCAGGGTGCTGACGAGTCATTAGAGTTCCCCACAGGCAGTTTCCCAAGTTCGGGCGAAACGTTGTAGAGGCCGTATGGTTTTATGGCAGGGTTCGGAAAATGCACGTGCGTTTACGCACGTGTTATTTTTCGGGCAGATAATACTGGTCGGCTTTGGTTTAAGCCGGATCCGAGTATTATATTGAGTAGGTATAATATCTTTGTCTCAGTTGCATTTGTATTCGGTCGTAATACAAATGCGGGTATATTTATACAGTTTCGGGGTTGTCCTGAAATTCGTTTCAGGATCACTTTTGGAAGTTGCCAGTTTCCAGTTTTCTATCAGCCGTCTTTTAACATTTGGTTAAAGACGGGTTTATCTTTTCTTCTGATATGAGTGAGTCATCATTCTAGAAGCTTCTAGAAGTGATGAAGTGGCTAGTGACTCACTTGAGTCATTAATGGTTCATTAATGATAAAGCATGACTAGGTTTAATATGATTGGTTTGCTTTTAATGATATCTAGTGATTCATGCTTTGTTGTTAGGTTAAGATAAGTATGAAGGGATATGGTCACCACTTGAAGCTCCTACACTCACCCTCCTCATTCTATATATATGATAAGCCTCCTCTCTCTCTCATTCTCACTCTCACTTGAGTTTCAATTTGGTAGAAAAAGATTATGATAGGTTTTATCGGTGTATGGAATTTCACAGTCCATTTCATTCCATCACCCGATTTCCACGGCAACTTCATTTACCGATCGTCCACGGATTTGGACGAAGTGAGACAAAGTCATCTACTCATTCTCTACATCAATCTTAGTCGTCTCTTTTAGCAAACTTGACGATCGAGTTGCCTCGAGTCAGAGGCGGGAGCCCGTTTAAAGAACCGATCATGTGATGCCACCTCGACGAGGAGATCGGCGATCGACGAGATCGGAGCAGCCGCAACGGAGCGTGGGATGATGGTTGAAGAACGAAGGACTCGGATCGTTCGGTATAACATTCCTACACTCTTTACAGTTTGTTAGTTTAGCAATAATGGCAGATCCGGGTTAAAGTATACGATAGCGCCAAGTTTAAAAGTTTTGTTCCGCATTTTGGCGTCTGTAGACTGCCGGGGCGCTAGCGTAGACTCACAAAAACATCACAAAAGGAAAATCAAGTAATTTTCTCAAAGCTCAAGAGAGAAGAAGATGATGAATAATGAGATTAATTCCTTTTGTGATGAATAATGAAATGAGTATATCAATAATAATGCAACCATGGTTAATGATGACAAGGATAACCCTTATAGAGAGTTAACTAAGGCTAGGGTTTGGTTGGGTTAAGAAATGACTCATAAGAAAATATCTATCATAATATCTTCTTCATGACAAAAGGAATGCTTCTAGAAGGTGCAAGAAGAAGCTAACCCTAATCAAACCCTAATATCTTTTTATCATCACCAAACATGTTTCATTATTAATCATATCATGTTACTTTAATATATATCACATATATATATTATATATTTGTAACAAAAGAAAATAATACAATTAATATATATCAATGTATTATCCGGTGAGAAAATGAAATAATAAAGCGAGCCAATATTAGATAATGTAATACAATATATCATATATATTATTATACATTAAATCATCGAATCAACACTTGATCCGACAATCCGGCTATATCGAATATAACCGACTAATATATCATGTACCGATTCACCGAATCAACACTTGATCCGATGATCCGGTTCATATCTAATTATCGCGAGAATATAATACGGTATCTCATATCGCATTATCCTCGGTCCAGCACATATCTCATATGTGCCTCCACTCCGTTTTGCCTGAGCCAAGAAACCTCTGTGTAGGTCTCTAAAGAATCGTCAATACGCCGGTAGCAGGTGATGATCATATCAAACACCCACAAGCTGCAAGCGGTCAGCTAAACGTAACAGTCACCCAGGTATTAAGCGATCAGAAGATCAATAAGCTAGCCTGTACGTTCTCCTGTGAATCCAACCAGTAACACTCCCGTACAGTCCGGTCTCTTCATCTGATATGTCGCATATCAAGTCTAGGGGTGGTATACGTCAGACCCCAGTAACCGATAAGTCGTGTCGATGTATGGCTCATAACGGGTCGAGAAACTACTAGTAACACTTACCAGTAAATCTCTATATCAGCCCTGGCCAGCAACTTCCAGTTATAGCCAATCGAACACAGCACAATATCAACTCCCTATACCGGGAGAGACGAATCCCCTTTTATCGCTCATTGCCTCCATGTGATTCGGGACTGTACGCAAAAGCCACCGTTTTGCACGCTCTCTTGGACGTGGTAAGGTGGAAATCAAAGCACAGTGGGAATCACACAAGACTCTATGACGATCTCGGGTCTACAGACTACCCTGTACCAGTGTTGATTAGTCCAAAAAACTTGTATTTACCGCAATTAGAAACGGCGTCGCTTTGCAGCTAGCCGGTGAATACGGGTCGATCCACAGAGATGGGTAATTTCCTTTAATGTGTTTTAACGAGTTGATTCTAAATGATGTTTTGGTTGGTTTCTAAAATCTAGATCTATTATTAAACTAAATTAATCTAATTTAAAGTCTCGCTAGGGTTAGGTTTAGGGGAAGTTTGGAGATTTAAGGTTTCCTCACCGCTTTCAATGTCTTATTATTGATCTATTAGATGTTACAGTAATTATCCATAAAGTGGATAAGAATCTTTTGGGAAGATGTTTCTTCCTCTAGATTCGTATCCTTCCTTTATCGATAATTACCCTAACCTCCATGGAAGACGCGCGCAACCGGCCCTTTATACTACGGTTCATCGTTACCTCAAGGGGTAGGATGCCGCAGGGAGCGGTTGTGCGTGCATGCATGGAGTTCTAACTCTTAGGTGTGGATGGCATGAAAGGGGTGAGAGATCTCATCTCTCAAACCTTTCCCTAAGGCTAACCCTAACGACCGAGGAGATTATTCGCTCATTAGGGGATGGTAAAACATACTAATTAAAAGAGAATAAAAACAAAGTATTAAAATTAACTTACTAGTTCGATGGCTCCCTCCAAGCAATATAGAACAGATCTGAATAAACTCCCAGCAATTCTGAATTTTATTGATTGAAAAGAGGATCGGGTTTTACAATTTTCGATTACAATTTATAAGTAAACAAGAGAATTTAGGATTCCGGGATTCGCACATGTGCAATTACAGATTTGCCCACGAAAAATCCAAACACCCGCATCGACGCACCGACACAAGAAGTCGGCGCCGACACGGGCATTAAATGGCCGCGGAACCGCGGCAATTGGGCGCTTGGGCCGCGGTTCCGCGGCCCTTTGGTGAGCTTAGCTCACCAAACTTCTTGGCTTCTTTATTTCCTTCTTGGGCTTTCTATTTCCATAGTTATTGTCTCTGTTGGGCTTCTAATTCTTCTCCAGATGTTTCAGTGAAAACTTGTAGCGATCTTTTAACTGTTTGTCTTGACATTTTGGACCTTGCACTGTTCTTCGTCTAGGCTTGACTAGGATCCGTCTAATTGTTGGTCAAAAGTCCCTTTTTCTGTTGTTTTGTGTCTTTTTCACTGTATTTGCTCCAGAAACCTGTATCCTGTAATATGCAACAAACGTGCGTCAAGAGTACCTGTTTATCTATAAACCGGATAAGAATAGGGAGATGAAAAATGCAATATTATGGTCTGAACAAATACCCCCAAACTTATCTTTTGCTCGTCCTCGAGCAAACTTATTTTTTATTCACTAAAATCCTAACCACACTTTCGCAGGGAAACGCGATTGCACTGAGCATGTGCAACAAGCCGTTAAACCTCTAGGTGTCCCTAGTAGGAGGAGTGTTGTCTCCTGAGGGTTTTCAGCGGATTACACCCACAAAATCCTATCAATTTGGCCCATTGATTTTTGTTCTCCAATTAAGTTTTCCAACACGGAATTCTATTATCTTATACTTGTAAATTATCCACCCACATTCTTCACACTTCCTCATCATTTAACTTAAGATTATATATATCCTATAGACTTACTTAGCTTTCGGCATCTTCTAAGTTTTCCTTCTAGGGTTACATCTCTACTCAGGAATTTCTATCAACTCTATTAAAGATACAAGTTCTATTCTTCATTCCTTTTTCTCATCTAAACTCCAATCATATACTCCTACGTGTGTGTATAAGTCACCCCTACACTTGGAAATTCAAATCAAGCAATCAACCCCTCGTCCGTTGTCCAAAGTACTAATTAGTTGGTGAATTTAAATGAAATTTGCTTACACATCCTTCATGCGACCGTTAATACTTCTTGAGGTACCAACGACCGATTACAAAATGCATTTGCACTTTAAAGCGTACTTCCTAGTCTTTGCAACACCCAAGGCTTTAGCAGTGACTCCCAAACCAGTTGGTCTAAGGCACTAGGTGATGAAGCACCCTCGCTAAATATTTTTCTATTTTTGCAGCCTTAAGTAATCACAAAAACCAGTGTTCATTTTTTTTATTCTTCATTCACACATTATTTTTATTTTCATTGTACTAAGGACTTTAGACAAGAGCAATTCAAGGTCTCTCTACTATTCCAAGTTTCAAGGTGCGTGATTGTGCAATTTGTAGGGTATACGTTTTCAGAATCTAGACTTAACCTAGGAACTATTTTTCAAACTTATACTTTAATAAGAACATCAATACTCTTCCCTTGTTTCGACTTAGCCGAAGAAGTGAACCCAAAATTTGCCTGTTTCTAAATAAACTATAAGGCATATACTTTCTACCGTTAAACTTTAAGGAATATTATTTTTAGGGTTTTTAATTCACTAAGTCTAAGATCTAGTTGTTCCTAGCCAGTTAACCTATTTGTCAAACTCAAGTCAATTAGTAAAAATTGAATACATTAATTTTTATAATTTTGAAATTTTTCAATTTTTATGGGTTTTCAAATAAGTATGAAAATGCAAAAATATGCACAAATGAACTGAATGCGAAGGAAGAAGACGTACCGAGCATACCCCCAAACTTGAACTTGACAGTGTCCTCACTGTCATGCTAAACCAAGAGGGTCAAAATGCCGATACTCCCCTGTTTATTTATTTAAAAAAAAATTTATTGTTAAGAAAAACAAAAATATATACAAAAAGGCCCTCCTCCAAACTTCATTTAAACTATGTTAGACATTACAGCCAAACCTTGCATAGACCAAACGTCAACACCAACCAGTTGAAAAATTTATCAGTAAAGAGTATGAGTTGGTGGAAGAATAAATTGTAGCGATTCACAAAGAATTGGGGAAGATAGAAGTGGTGGTATGGAGGGTGTGGAGGTGAATATACAGGAGGTGGTGATGAACCAAAACGAGAATGCGAATGATCAGCAATCAGTGGAATGTTGGCATTCTCGTAGCTTCTCAAAAGAAATGGGGGTAGTTCAACTTCTAAAGGAAGAGGTTGACTAACCACAATATCCCCAAGATGTTCCTGTGGGTCCTCTATTGACTTGGCATCTTCCATCAATTGCATATGATATTCAATTATAAGGGAACTAATTTCCTCGATGTCCGCCATAGTCCAACTGAAAACTTGCCGCCTATCTTGTAAGAATTTTAAAATAGCGTTCTCTTGCTCGAAGGCTAGAGAGGCTGATATTATAATGGGAAAAGTCTCATTCTCACCTATATAAGCATATTTAAGGTGAGGCGGTAAGGACATGAGTTCGAGTTTCGGAGGCGAAAGAATCTTTGCGGAATCTACCTCGAACTCAAAGGATTCCAACACAGGCTCGAAATCACTGCAAACAACCGATTCGGATGGGTCAACTAACTTATCCAAAAATTCAAAAGACTCATATTCAGGCTGTGATTCTTCATCATCCAAAAAAGTGAAACATTCATAATCAATATCGGTTGTGTCAACGGTTGTAAGCTCAAGGAGGGACGCACTAGTGGCGTCAAAACTGTTTTCATCAAATAGAAATCTTTCAAGCCCGCAGTCCTCCTGCGTGATTTCGTGAATAGAGCAAACTTCTCGTGTACTAGTTTTAGGCACGGGGGGCAGACTTCCCATCTTATAAATATTAAACTCACTGGACATCTTCCCAATGGATAGAGTCATGGAGCCATTGCGACAGTTTATTACAGCATTGGAAGTGGCCAAAAATGGTCGACCGAGGATCACCGGAATTTGGTTTCTTGGGTTAGCAACAGGTTGTGTATCCATAACATTAAAATCAACGGGGAATATGAACTCCCCAACTTTGATCAACACATCCTCTAGCTGACCCCTTGGATGGGTGATTGATCGATCTGCCATTTGGAGAGTACAACGAGTGGGTTTCAACTCTCCAACCCCTAAATGTTCGTACACAGAGTAGGAAATCAGGTTAACACTAGACCCAAGATCTAAAAGTGCTCGATTAATTTTCTTATCCCCAATTGTGATTGAAATCGTAGGACAGCCGGGGTCCTTTCGTCTTTGGGGTAAGGTTTGATGGTGGTTAATAGCATTGCTCACTGCACTAGCCACTAGCACTTTCTTGGGTACTTGAGATGCCTTTCTCTTCGAGGTGCATAAGCCCTTTAAGATTTTCGCGTATGAAGGGACTTGTTGGATTGCATCCAAGAGAGGTATATTTATGCTAACCTGCTTAAATATCTCCACAATCTTCTCCACTTGTGCATTTGGTTTATTAGGACTCAACCTGTTTGGGAATGGAGCATTTTGAAAATTCGTTGAGTCAAATGTCTGTGGAGTAGAATGTGGAGTAGGAACGGATCCCGGTGTAGATGTGTTCATGTTGTGAGAAATGGGTCCGTTCGAGCTAGAAGAAGTAGAGCCGTGTGAAGGGTGGAGAATAGACTCTAAAGAAAGAGGCGAAGAAGAAAGTGAAGAAAATGAAGAAGGGGAAGATGACAATGGAGAAAAAGAAGAAGAAGAAGAACCACCGGCGGGGATGTCGTCACTAGTTCCCACATTATTTTGCAACACTCTTCCGGATCTCAACGTGGTCACCGCATTTACATTGTGATTGGGATATGCGTTTTGTGTGTGACCGGGATTGGGTAATGGTTGAGATAGAAGCTTTCCCTTTTCACTCTCGCTCAACGCAGCAGTTCATTGTGCAATTTGTGCCTCAATAGATTTGATACTTTGATCGTGTGAAGCATTGTTAGTCATCAAAGATTGAACATAATTTTCAAATCTTGCTGCGGATTCTGTAGATTGCTTGAGAAATGCATCTAAACTTTTTTCGAGCGAGATAACCTTATCATCATTTGGTTGAACCAAATTGTTCGTTTGATTTGTATAAGGTTGTTGTTGGAAAGGTTGCTGGTTTTGAGTTTGTGAAGGTGCTTGTTGTTGTTGTGGAGGAGGAGGTCTTTGAAAATTGTTATTTCCTTGGACTTGTTGATTTTGGTTCCAAGCGAAATTTGGGTGACTCCTCCATCCCGAATTGTATGTCGAAGAGTACGGATCGTTTCTTTGTCGTTGCTGAAATGCAGCATTGACTTGATCCTGCCCTTGAGTAGATGCATTATAAGGACACTCTTCGGTTAAATGCGATGGTTCGAACAACAAGCAAAAACAGTTCGCGTGGGTAAAGCAGGGGCAGGAGAAGACGATGAGATTTTGGTCTCAATGGGTTCTAGCTTTTTCATAAGTGCGGCCATCTCGGCCTTCATTGCAATCGACATATCTACTTGATGTATGCCTGCCCTAGATTGACTAATAGAAGAAGATGATGTGGTCTTGGTACTCTCCCACTGAATTGTTTGCTCACTAAGATCCTCAAGAAACTGCTACGCTTCGTCGCTAGACTTGGAGAGAAAATGACCTTGAGATATGGTTTCTAGCAACTGCTTCGTTGCCGAGTTCAATCCCTCGTATAATGTTTGGCAAAGTTGCCAACTTTCGATTACATGATGAGGGCATTGAACAAGTAGGTCTTTAAATCTCTCGAAGCACTTCCAAAATGGTTCGGAAGGAAGCTGTGAAAATTGTATAATCTCGTTACGGATTCTAGCAGCTTTGTGATGAGGATAGAACTTTTTCAGAAAAGCTCTCACAAACTCGTCCCAATTTCTAATGGAATGTGACGCGGTGCTGTATAGCCACTTCTCGGCTAGGTCACATAAGGTAAAAGGAATGACTCTTAGCCTTATTGCGTCATCACTTAATTGGATCGTTTTCATCATAAAGCAAACGTTTTGGAAATTATTGATAAAGATATATGCATCTTTAGATTCCAAACCATGAAATTTTGGCAGCATATTGATGAAATGTGGTTTTATTTCAAAGTTGTCCCCATTTGCCGGTGGGGGTGAAAGACATGTAGGTAAAGAAGTGCGGACGGGGTAGAAGAGATCCTGGAGCGCAACTCGTGCGGGCGCTACAACAGGAGGAAGATTCGGGTTATTCGCACCTGGCGGAGGTGGAATCATTCCCGTCGGTAAGGTATCGTTGGGCTTGAATCCCGACATACCTTCGAAAGAAGAATTTGAAGGTGGAGGTAAGAAAATGGAGGGAATTTCGACTTCGGTGTCGAAGGGTTCGTCGGTCGGTACCAACGAAACACGGACTAATCGGGTGTTAGTATCCCTAGTCCAAAGTGACATACACTAAAGGAGTAGTGTAATCAGAAAAATAGAAAAACAGAATGTGGGGGTAAGATAACGTCAATGAAGGGAAGTGAGTGGAAGTGAGTTGCAAGTTTTCTTAGCGGCACGTTGCATGTTTTGAAAAGATTTTTCTTTTTCTTTTTTTTATTTTATGTGAGAATTTTGCAAGGAAGTTTCAGAAAAGGGACTCGTGACACAAATGTATCAACCACACATGCACAATCAGGTCGAGATCTAGGGTCGCCTAGGTCTGCTAGACAGCTCCTAACTAGGGCTAGAAATAGGACCTCAAACCGCCTCTTCACGGACAAGTACGGCCAGGTATAAGTGGGATGGAACCACAAAAGTGGGCCTAATTAATAACCACTAGCCTGGACACCGCAAAATCGGTTAGGATAAACATTCGATGCCTATACTAGTCCTTTTCCTATTGAGCTCGATGTCCTTAGGTCTGAGTCTAGTATTTTTTAATTAATTGTGGTCGATGCACATGCTTTAGGTGTTTTCTGGGGTCCTGGGAAAGGTGATGAAATCCCCACCCAATCTGAGTTTGGTCAATTAACCCCTTAAAGTCCGATTAAATTATGCAAAACAATAAAATTCACTTGCAATCAAATTTTTTAGCGCGGCGCAAAGAAACCTGCAGAGAATCTGTTATTTAGAATGGGAAGAAAGTTTTTAGCGCAAAGAATTCCTGCAGAAAATTTTTACAAAAGATATATGGTAGTTGACAGAGGGTAGAAGGAGAAGACAAACCCTGCAATTTTGATGCGCTGACGTGGCAATATTGCGGCTGTTCCGCGGTCTGGGGCCCACTTTTGCGGCGGAAACGCGGTGGAAAGAGGAGATCATTGTCTGGAAAAAATTGTGTGGCTCTGTTGTGATCTTCCCTCTCTGTTATGATATGATTTATTTTATTTTGCCCTCTGTGAATTTCCAGATTCGCTATTCCTACAAGATTCAAAAGATACACCCTTCAAACAGATCAAAATTTATAATTTTTATTTTTTTTATTTTCAGATTTTTATAAGTTTTTTAAAATTTATATCAACCCGAAATTACACAAAAAGAAATTTTACGCCTTCCCCGGCAACGGCGCCATTTGATTAGTCCAAAAAACTTGTATTTACCGCAATAAAAAACGGCGTCGCTTTGCAGCTAGCCGGTGAATACGGGTCGATCCACAGAGATGGGTAATTTTCTTTAATGTGTTTTAACTAGTTGATTCTAAATGATGTTTTGGTTGGTTTCTAAAATCTAGATCTATTATTAAACTAAATTAATCTAATTTAAAATCTCGCTAGGGTTAGGTTTAGGGGAAGTTTGGAGATTTCAGGTTTCCTCACCGCTTTCAATGTCTTATTATTGATCTATTAGATGTTACAGTAATTATCCAAAAAGTTGATAAGAATCTTTTGGGAAGATGTTTCTTCCTCTAGATTCGTATCCTTCCTTTATCGATAATTACCCTAACCTCCATGGAAGACGCGCGCAATCGGCCCTTTATACTACGGTTCATCGTTACCTCAAGAACGGCTTGCGCTTTCTAAAAGATAATTACCCTAACCATTTGGTTTGTTGATTTAACGTGCTTGCGCTTTCTAAAAGATAGATCAAAAATATTTGTAACCGCAATCAAGAACGGCGTCGCATAAAGCTAGCCGGTGAGTACGGGTCGGTCCACAGGGATTTTGTGAATCTCCGATTCGCGCTAACGAGTTAATTCCGAAGGGTGTTCGGATTAATTATTAAATCTAAAAACCTAATTAACCTAGGGCAATAATTGAAATCTACTCTTGCTAGGGCTAGGTTTAGGGATGGTTTGGAAATGTAATTAAATCTCACCACTTTCAATATCCGAATGAAGATCTATGAGGAGTTATGGTAATTATCAATAAAGTGGATTAGATCCGTTCGGGAAGGTGTTCCTTCCTCTAGGTTCTTGTCCTTCCTTTAGAGATCCTTACCCTAACCTCCATGGAAAACATCACACCCGGGCCTTTATACTACGGTATCACTGCTACCTCGAGGGATAGAGTGCCATAGGGAGCGGTATGTACATGTATGCATGGAGTCCTATTGTAAATATTTGATGGGTAAGAAAGGGCTGAGAGATCTCATCTCTCAAATCCTTCCCCAAAGCTAACTCTAAACAAGTTCCTAGGGCATGAAATTAAATCTACCTAGGGCAAGGAATTTAAATCTACAATAAAGCAAGAAATTAAATTACTTACAGATGCATCCCTCCAATCATCCATGCAGGGTTGTCAGATCTGAATTTCTGAATGGAGAAGAAACACCGATGCTCTCCAAAAGATTTCTAAATTTTATTCATTAAAGGGTGGCATAAAGTTTACAATGATTAGAGTTCTATTTATAGGAAATAGAAACCCTAGGTTACATTTTGATCCGCATGTCTAAATTTACAAAAATAGCCCTAGGTCAACTAGTAAAAGCCGCAAATGAATTTTGGTAAAATAAATTCTTCCTTTTGTCTTCTTATGGCCGCGGAACCGCTGCAATGGTGGGCTTGGGCCGCGGTTCCGCGGCCCTTTAGTCAGTTCAGATGATTATTTCTTCTGGGCTGCTTCAGTGTCTTTTGGTCTTTTCATTTCTTTATTGTTTTCTCCATTTGGGCTTCTACATTGGTTCGAGATCTTCAGTGAACAATTTGCAATGGCTTTTTAACCGTTTGCCTTGTATTCTTGGACCTTGCGTTGCCTTGTTGATTGTGAACTGTTCTTCGTCTAGGCTTGACTAAGATCCTCCTAATTGTTGGTCAAAAGTCCATATTTTCATCGTCTTTACATCGTTTTCACTGTTTCCTGTTCAAGAACCTGTAACCTATAACATGTAGCAGACATGCGTCAAAACACCTGTTTATTTATAAAAATAACAAGAATGGGGAATATAATAATGCAATATTATGGTGTGAACAAGTGTCACCGGAGAACTGTCATCTGACGTGTGGTATATCACCATCTGGGAGTTCTCGGCGAGTCCTTCCAGTGTACCCAGTCTCCATTAAGCACCCGTACACCATCTCTGATGTCAAACACCGATGGATATGGGATCATCCATCGCCCATCATATGGGTCAAGATGCGTATACGCTAATCTACTCTGGTGTATCGATGCCTTGTCTCGATATACCCTCACTAGGAACAGTTATAGGATGTACTCATCGACTACCATGGCCCCACTAGTATGATCTCATCAAAGTCCCAGTAGTCGAGTACAGATCCTAAGGGCTTTATCAACATGTGAGAGAAAAACAGTAAACCAATACAAGTCGCCATGTTAAGATAAAGTGAAACCAAATAGCATACTATCATGACGAGCAAGAAAGTCCTCTTTATATATATCCAAGCATCCATTATAATATACATCATATGTACAACAATGGCCTCTAGGGCATATACGTAACTAACACCCACTAAATTAACGGTGAAAATGGTAGAATTATATGACATTTGGTGTATCCATATCTCACATGATAAAGATCAATTGTGCCGATCATCGAAAAAAATTATGGAGAGTGTTTTTTTGATTCCATAAAAGGAAATTCCCACCTATGGCACATTTCCTCCATTGCCCTCTTTATATAGAGAGAGGAAAAGGGATATGAGATGGCCGCCCCTATTATAAAATGAGTCCCGCCCCAAAACACACATACCCTCGTGTATTTCACCGATCCAAATCGGCAATTTTGATCTACGTATTATGAAACCCCTATATACAAAAAATCTCGGGATTTAAAGATTTTTAACGCTTTCATTGAGTGGCCGAAATTTTCTTATATTAATAAACCGTTAATTTTTCTATCTGTTTGATGAACGCGTTAGAGGCATTTAAATCCCGATATTTTTTGTATATAGGTGTTTCATAATACGTACATCAAGATGGCCGGTTTAAATCAGTGAAATACACGGGGTATGTGTCTTGGTGCAAGAGCTCACTTTTAAAAAGGGGGCCTCTACCTCATATCTATTTTCACACACACACACACACACACACACACACACATATAGAGGCACTGGGAGGCAAACCCACCGTTATGACCCAAATTTAGGTACGTGACCGGCACTTAAACCAAGCGACGTCAACAGGCGTAACGCAATTTAAGTAATCCGAAAACTCAGAAATCTAAACCATAAGAAGAAGTAAGTGATAAAACATTGTTTAAAAAAATTTGGAAATCTCAAGTAAAAATCTTAAAGCTTAAGTTTATTTTCTTAAAAATTTCGGCAGCACCTCCTTTGTAAAATCTAGCCCCGAAACGGGTACAAACATAGGATATAAATAAAGCATCCCCAAATGGGAGCAAATCACGCCCAAAGGCGGAAACAACCACCACAAGCATATATATACGACGCCGTAGTGAAGAAATAGACAATATAAATGAAAAACAACATAAAGAGATAAAACTACATAAGAAAGGCCGGCTCACACGAGCATGACACCCAGAGTCACAAAATATACAATATCGGTCCACAAACTCGTCTCTAAGTCAATAAAAGTTGTTTGATGGAGAGTACTAGATACAATAAGATATACAATGGATATAATCGGATAACCGCAAACCGACCTACAGTAAAAAGGCCTCACAGCCAACCGTAGTGGTATCCGCTGAAAAAGATACAATAGGGAGCCCTGCCGCGACTGCTCTGAGGGTCAAGCCTGCAAAACACTGTGGCACAACGGGGGTGAGTTGCCAACTCGTGAATAGTAAGTAACATCATACAGATAATCGCAGGTATGCACGAACAACGATAATCTATCACATGCAATCTGGTAGCATAAGTATGGCAATATGGATATGCAACAATCATGATCAAGGTACACCATTAGGGTACTATTACTACATGAAACAATGCATAACTAATAAATCCTGAGTATGGGATAAAACATAACATCATCAATGAATCATCATCGTAGAAAATCCCGGTGTCTATCAACGACACCCGAAATCCTAATACCTCAGGCGCCGTCACTCTGATCGGCCCTCATATCCGTAAATCTCATGAAACTTGAGTGCCCAACATCGATACTCGAAACATCATGAAAACCCGTGTCCAGCATCGACACGTAAATCCATATAACTCGGGCTCCGTCTGTCCGTATCGGCCCACGGGCTCCGTAAGTCCGGATCGGCCCATATCCATCTCACGACTCTGGTCGGTATCCTCCAAATAACCGCCGGGTCCAAACTATCACCGGTAGGTAGTAGTCCCTCTGCCAGGCTCATCGTCTACTGTACAACATACCTTTCTTGCCCCGGGGTACCCTACTGGGTGCACCATGAACCCGCAAACGGATCATCCATCTCCTCGAATTAGGTTTCTAACACAAGTCTCAGAACCGAGAAAACTCATGGTGGACGCATCGAAATATCATTGTTGAGGTCGAAAATTGTACCCTGGTTGACCAAGTCGAAGTCAAGGTCAACCCCAAGCCCAGATCAAGTGGGCTCATGCCCGAGTCGAGCCCGAACATGAACCGGCTGGCCTCCCCCATGCTGAAATAAAAATCATGTAATAAATAATTTTAATGTAATTTTTTATGCATGAATGTAAGCAAAATGGGTATAAAGCCAAATTTTTGTAAAGCCCATGGCTTATGTGCAAAAAGAAATAGCACATGAGACATGGGATGGGCAAAATGCCATTTTGCAAAGCCCAAGGGGCTATATGTAAATATGTAAGCCTATATAAGGAAACATG
This sequence comes from Agapanthus africanus, assembly GCA_030015575.1. Taxonomy (NCBI): domain Eukaryota; kingdom Viridiplantae; phylum Streptophyta; class Magnoliopsida; order Asparagales; family Amaryllidaceae; genus Agapanthus; species Agapanthus africanus. The sequence goes on from CM057339.1 coordinate 563,923,709, forward strand.
ATGATGAATAAAAAGATACAATTTTCGTTCACCCTAAAAACTAGGGTTTGTGTGCCTCCTCCCTCTTTCTCAAGGGTCTAAAAACCTCTTCCTCTTTTTGAATTAAATCAAGAGTTTAACTCTTCCTTTCTCAAAAATAAATAGTTTTTCACCACAAAACCCACGAAAGGGAGCTCAGATCTCCAATCAGATCTCGAAAAGGGGAGACTTTTAAGTCTCACCCCCTTTTTTCTCCAAGATCCCGCTGATCAAGAGAAGGAAGAAGGAGACCCATCTCCAAAAATCTAACATTGGACAGATCCAAGGCTCAAAAGAAGAGCCAAAGATTCCTAGGAGTTTAACTCCTTTCTAAATCTGTTGAAGTTTAACTCCATAAATTAGTTTCTGTTAGGAGTTCAACTCCAAAAAACCCTTGGGAGTTCAACTCCCCAACCTAGAGGTTAAGCTCCTTTCCGCTGGTGTTTCCCGTGGTCGCGTGCCGGACGCGTGACCCGCGGGCGCCCAGCAGGCGCGTGCATGGCATGTGACCCGCGGACGCTAAAGCACCCAATGGTCGCGTGCAGCGCACGTGACCCCGGGCACTAAAGCGCCCACGTGCGCGCACATGACTTGTGGGCACTAAGCGCCCACGTGCGCGCACGCCCCGCGATCACATGCAGCGCATGTGACCCACGGGCGCTAAGCGTCCACATGCGCCCCACATGACCCGCTCAGTGCCCAGCGGTCGCGTGACGCGCACGTGACCCGCGGGCGTTAAGCGCCCGCGTGTGCCCCATGCAACCCTCTCAGTGCCCAGCGGTCGCGTGCAGCGTACACGACCCGCGGGCGCTAAGCGCCCACGTACGCCCCACGCGACCCGCTCAGCGCCCAACGGTCGCGTGCAGCGCATCTGACCCGCGGGCGCCTCGCGATCGCGTGTTGCGCACGTGACCCGCTGGCGCCCAGCGCCCACGTGCTGCGCACGTGACCAGCGGGCGCCAAGCGCGCACGCGCCAGGCACGTGACCTGTGGGCACCATGCGCCCACGTGCCACGCACGCGTCTTTAAGACGCTCCCCCCACCCACTTTTTTATGCACTCCACATCAAAACACGTCCCTCGTTGGGAAAATTTTTCTAACGGGGCATTGTCCCGCACCCCTGCAAGGGGGCTGCTGGCCCCATTGACCCCCAGCCCGCTATCCGGGTAGCAGGACCCCCGTAAAACTCTGCGGGGCCCCCGATATATCAAAAAACCTTTTCAAAACATACGTACACTGCACATTGGGTTCGCGTGACCTGTTTGACCCGTTAATCGGAGGTTCTCTCGCTCCAAAAGCGAGGAGTAATTAACGACAGCTTAGTCCGTGGCTGCTGGAGATTCAGATCCCCACAATCAATAAACCCCAGCCTACCCTAGGCAGGGGGAATCTATAATGCGCCTGACAAGTGCGCGCATATTCCCATCTCAATGGGGTGACGAAAAATACCCTATAGATTCTGGCACGCCCGGTGGGACCGATCTCTCCTCCCATATTTCGGGCTAAACGTTCATGCGAACTCAATCAATATACATATCGATTGCCTGTACTGAAATCATGCTTCTTTATGTAGGTTAACAAATTTCAAATTGCAATCTCCAGACACAACAAAATGTCTCTAAGGATCAGCTCAGCTCTCGACAAAGCTCCCGTCTCCTACACGATGAAGATGGACGCCGGGATGGTCCTCCCGGCCAGTCTCGTGCGACAATGGGAGGATCCACCGCTACCATTTGGCTCTATTCTGTTCATGTCAGCTAACGCCGTCCTAGCTCCTCAAGCTCCGGTAACAGACAAACCGGTCCCAAAAGGGAAAAGGCCGAATGTTATGGTCGCGAGGGCACCTCAGCCCAAGCACAAATCCGTTTCCGAACGACTATCCATCGCTCCAGCTGGGGGCAAGGCCATCAACGTCAATGAAGAAACGGGGCATCTTGGGCAAGCTCCAGCGGTACCCTCGACAATTTCTCTATCGGGTATCTTCTTTAAGCTCCCTATCAATCGACTCATGGTGGCTTCCCAGAAAACGGATGCCCGCCAAGCCCTCAAAATCGAAAAGCTAAGGCAAAAAAGGCTCAGATACAGAGCCAGCAAAAGGGTTAGGGCTCATGCTAAGCTGAGCTTCATGAGGCTCCAAGAATGGGGTTACCCCGCCAAAGATAAAGAGATGGCTGGATATATGGTCCACACTGTCTGCAAGGTCGGACATGAAGAAACGAACCCTCCTATGCTTCACGGCCATGGTGATGATATGGTGGACGCTACCCAACGTCGACTCGGTCTAAATGATGAAGAGCTCGCTCAGGCCGATAAGCCAAAAGAGCCCGGGGTTCCTGCAGAATTGAGCTCTGGCAATAAGGATGACCCGGTTGTCATAACCGAAACTACAGAACAAGCATTATTCTGATGGCTTCAGAGGAAGCTTCAGGATAGGGATAAGAAGTTAGCCAAGGTACAGTCTAAGGTCGACGAATTGACAAACGTCGCGGCAGATCTCGCGACCCAAGTCGCCTGATTGCAATCACAGCAGAATCAAATTATGGTTCATGAGCCAGGAATTGATACCCGGAGGCAGCCAACTGATACACCCTTCAGCCTAAGAGCGGAGTGCATTCGAGAAAAACGGCTGCGATCAGCCTCCGGTCCCTTCGATACATACACCGAAGGGGAATCGCCTCTGAAAGAGAAACTGGATAAGGTCAATTCTTTCAAAAGGGACAAAGTCCACAAGATATTCAAGGACGCCCTAAGAAACGGTCTACAATTGCCAGAATCAAAGAGACCGCAAGAAGCGAATATGACCGACGACCCAAAATATTGTCCCTATCACAGAGTGATAGGTCATGCCATTGAGGACTGATTCGTTTTCAAAGATTGGGTCGAAAAGCAATACAAGACGGGAGAGATAGAACTGTTTAAAGGCATGTTAGCAAACAGTCAAGCTACGACCGCCGATTTCATACAAATGGAGACTGGAGCCCTTCGAGAACTTGATTCTCTCAGACATGTGCCATTATCTGAAAAGGGCGAACCAAAGACTGATCGGACTAAAGAACCAGCATCAGTAAAGGCACCTACTCTAATGGAGAGAAAGAAGAAGGTATACTCCTTCAGGAGGGATGAAGTCCGCAAAATATTCTCGGACGCCTTGAACAACGGTCTGCAACTGCCTGTTCCAAAGAGGCCACATGAAATGAACATGACCGGCAATCCCATATACTGCCCATATCATAGAATGGTGAGTCATACCATCGAAGACTGCTATATTTTCAAAGATTAGGTGGAGAACCAATACAAACTTGGGAAAGCCCCACAGTCGTCAGATGTACCGACAAGCCACAGAGTTACGGTCATCAACACAACTCCGCCAAGATCAAAGTTCGAGGAGCTGGGATAAGCAAGCTGACCACCACGTCGTTAAACTGGGAACGATAGACCTCTAAGTCTTTAAACTAGGAACCGCTGACCACCATGTCATTAAACTGTGAATATTCGACCTCTAAGTCGTTAAACTGGGAATGTAAATAAAAAAAGAGTGTAAATAAAAACAAAAGAAAAGCCGAAATGATTGGGCAACTCGCAATAAAAATCAGTGAGTAAAATAAATACGAAAATAAAGCCGAAATGATGGGGCAACCGCAAATAAAAAGCCGAAATGATAGGGCAATCGTGACCTTCGTGATAAGAAAAGCTAAAATGATAGAGCAATCACGGTATAAAAAAACAGCGAATGATGAGTCACTCCTGGTACCATATTCCAGCGCAGCGATGCAGACGCCGTCCAAAACTCAAATCCCCAATGGTGAATGATAAGTCGCTCCTGGTACCTTATTCCAGTGCAGCGATGCAGACGCCAACCAAAATCCAATTTTTCAAAATTCCACCGGCCCTACGGTTTGTCCCCAAGTTGACTACCGTATACAATCCATAGACTCAAATAATTCTCATCGTGCCCATGCCCCACCGCAACCAACAGTTACGCGGCTGGTCTCCGCCTTTGGAATTATGCTCCATTTGGGAAGACCCACTCATGTGTCCTCATGATACCTAAGGATAACAAACTTACGGGATCCTCACGACTCGTAAGAAAACACCTTCGTGGGATCCTTACGACTCACAAAGGAAAAACACACTTGGGAGTCCCCACGACTCCTAAGGAGAAAGTACACCGGTTCATATCAGATTTTTGCATTTTTATACCGCCCAATTTTTATCACATTGCTTATCGGTAGGTACTCTTGAGCCGTGTTTGCTAGTTAATTCCAGGATACAGGTTCTCAGCTCTAAACAGTGAAATTCATGGAAAAGCACGACAAATTCCGGATTACTGCCAACCACAGATAAAACACAGGTCTCCGCTCTCTATCCGTATGTTGCCGCACACCGGTTTAAGAGACAAAATGGCAAATCGATGTCATTTTCATGCACAAAGCTCAATGTCAACACAAGATCCAACATATCTACGCGGAGCTCAAGGAAATCATGGCAAAAGATCCACATCGCATCATTTTTTGTTCTGCTGAAATTCTGGAAATATTGTGAAGAGATTCTGGGAAACAACATATACCACACTGAAGAGTACACAAAACCAGGGAAACCGACAAAAACTGAAGGCCTAACTCCATATAATGGCCGCGGTTCCGCGGCATAAGCACGCTTAGGCCACGGAACCGCGGCCATACTGGCTCGTCAGATGGAGATTTTTCAGGGGCTGTTTGGTCTTTTCATGATGATCCAAAATGTTGCCCTAGAATTTCAGTTTCCTGCCTATAAATAGCCCAGAACAATGCCAAGTGAAGGGTGCTTATTCTTGTGTAAAATTTAGGATATGTTTTGTAGTTCTTCTTCCTCTTTTCATCTTTTCTCCATTAAAACTTTGTAGTTAGTTTTTTATGAGTGAAGGATGAATAAAAGAGTTCTTTTTGTTACCATGCTTGTCTTGTTATGTTGCTAATGATAATTTCTTGTATTTTTCATTTGCTAACCTAGTTTTTGTTATTTATTGTTTGTTTCTTTCTTGTTCTCTTTTTCTTTATCCTTAACAACAATGATGCTTAAGCTTGATCCTTACCAAGGTGAGGTCTCAAATAGCTAGTTGTAATCTTCTAACCTCCTTCTTTCTATCTTCCTCCTTTTGTTGTATTTTCTTTTTCTTATAATGGGTGAGTAGTTTTTTTACTTGTTAGGGTAGGATAAGGAAAGTTTGAGAGAAGGAAATCTCTCTCACTCTTTCCTTGCCCAACATCTTAATTCGGACTCCCGTTAATTGAACCACAATCAGCTCCCTACGGCACCCTATCCTACATGATAGCGGTGATTCATTAGTGAGACCGGTTGTGGTTGAATTAACCGGAGGTTAAGGCTAAGAGCCAAGAACGGACGGACAAGCACCAAAAGGAAGAACTTAAGCGTTGGAAAGCCTAGCTTATACTCGCAAGTTCCTTCCTAGTCGTGCTAATCCCCGTTGTTGCCGATTACCGTAACACCGATATTAAGAGTGGCAACGAAAGAAGTGAGCGACTCCTAACTCAAACTAACCTAATCCTAACCCTAACAAGCTCTCTTTATATATCATCTTAGCACATAGCTAATCTCAAAACAAACCTGGACATTTGGACTTAACTCGTTAAAGCACATAGAAAAAGATTCCCATCTCCCTGCGGACGACCCGTACTCAACCGGCTAGCTATAAGCGAAGCCGTCTTGATTGCGGTAATTAACTAAGCACGCAAAAAATCTACCAATCAAATGGCGCCGTTGCCGGGGAGACGGTAGTTTATTTCTTTGTGTAATTTCGGGTTAATTTGTGAATATAAATCTAACCGAAAAACAAAAAAAAAATATACATTGTAAAAATCATCTTGTTATTTTTGATTAGTTTTTGTGCAAGTGTGCAGGAGAAAAGGAAAGGTCGAGTTCAGTGCCAAAGACATGGGAAGTTAGACCCATATCTCGCGGCTACACCGCGACAGATCAAGACGGAGCCAACGGTCTACTATAAAATTCTGGAGCAGATATATTGAGCAAATCAAGATTCAGGACCTCCAGACAAGAAGAGGACAGCAAAGGCAGCACCTACAAGAAAAATGAAGCTCCAAGGCCCCCATAAAGCCGCGGAACCGTGCCATAAGCGAGCTTAAGCCGCGGAACCGCGGCCGTTTGCTGTCTTCAGCAGCCCAATTTCCTTGTGAGCCTCTCTACTTTCCTCCACACTCTTCTGAACTCCACTGAACTGTGTTTTCTGCAGCATTCTTTGCGCAAATTCTCTTCCCCCTTCCAATAAATTGTTTTTGTGCAGGATTCTTTGCGCCGCGCTAAAAACTAAAAAAATTGATTGCAGTTGATTGTTACTGCTTTGCATTTATTAATACGGACTTTAAGGGGATTGAAACCAATCTAGATTGGGTGGGGATTTCATCACCCTTCCCAGGACCCCAGAAATCACAAAAAGCATATGCATTGACCATTTTTTAATTAAAAAATAATAGACTCAGCCCTAAGGACTTCGCGCTCAATAGGACAGAGGACTAGTTACAGGCATCGGCCATTTATCCTATCCTGACTTTGCGGTGTTTAGGCAAGTGTGTCCAAGGCAAATGATTACTTAATTAGGACCACTACTTACGTAGTAGGGAGCCTCCCACTTAACTGACACTTACCTGGCCGCAATTGGTAGAGAAGAGGCGGTTTGAGGTCCTTTTTCTAGCCCTTTAGAACAGTTAGGAGCTGTCTAGCTGACCTAGGTGACCCTAGATCTAGGTGTGATTGTGCATATCTTGTCTATGATTGTTTGAATCCGTAAGTTCGTACATAATTCTGTAAAGCTCTTTCTTAAAAAGAAAAAAAAACACAAAAAAACCAAAAACTTTTATAAAAACTTGCCCTTTGTCGCCAAAATCCCATTTTTTCACCCACCACCATCGTATTTTTCCATTGACGTTTTCTTACCCTCACCTTCTCCGCTTAGACTATACTAAACTCGTTTAGTGTATGTCCGCTTGGACTCGGGACACTAGCGCCCGCCTAGTCCGCGTTACGTTAGTCGCTACCGACCACACGATCGACTCAGACGTCGAAACTCCGTCCACACCTCTTTCGCCTCTTTCACCCTTACCTTTGCCGGCCAATTCCGACGTTGACCGGAATTCTGTTCATACATCCTCACCTTCACCATCACCAACCTCTTCTTCCGTGATGTCAGGATTTAATCCACACATCCCTTCAACTCCCCCGGGATTGATTCGACCTCCTATGGGTGCGAATAACCCACCACCACCGCCTGTCGTAGCGCCACAACGAATCGCGCTCCTGGATCGTTTCTATCACACCCGCTCTGCACTTCCCACCTGTCTTACCTTTCCACCGGCCAATGGGAATAATTTTGAAATTAAGCCCCACTTCATTAACATGCTTCCGAAATTTCATGGGCTTGAATCTAAAGATGCCTATATCTTCATCAACAAGTTCCAAAATGTTTGTGCAATGATGAAAACGACCTAGCTGTTGGACGTTGCTATAGGGCTACGGGTCATTCCGTTCACTTTGTGCGATCTTGCTGAAGAATGGCTGTATAATACTGCTTCCCACTCCATAACCAGTTGGGATGAGTTTGTGAAAGCGTTTCTCAAGAAATTCTATCCGAATCATAAAACCGCGAGGATCCGTAACGAAATCAACCAATTCTCCCAGCTTCCTACTGAACCCTTCTGGAAGTGCTTTGACCGGTATAAAGACCTTCTTGTTCAGTGCCCTCACCGTGGCATTGAGAAATGGCAACTTTGCCAAACCTTATACGAGGGCCTGAACCCAGCAAACAAGCAGTTGTTGGAAACCATTTGTCAGGGCCACTTCCTATCGAAATCTGACGAGGAAGCGTGGCAATTCTTCGACGACCTTGGGGAACAAACACTTCAATGGGAGAGCACCAGACCAACTTCTTCTTCTTCCTACACTTCTACTGGTCAGTCTAGGGTAGGCATTCACCAACTCGATGTCTCTATTGTGATGAAAGCTGAAATGGCTGCAATAACGAGAAAACTTGAAGCGATAGAGAGCAAATTTTCAGCTCCTGCTCCTGCCCCTGTTCTTCCCCTTCGTACCATTTGTGCTTGTTGTTCCGATCCTTCTCACTTAACCGAAGAGTGTCCTTACAATCCACCATCTCAAGGACAGGATCAGGTTAATGCTGTATTTCAGCAAAGACCGAGAAATGATCCATACTCTTCCACCTACAATCCCGGTTGGAGGAACCACCCCAATTTCGTCTGGAATCAGAATCAGCATCAATTCCAAGGCAACAATTTCCAGAGGCCCCCTCCTCCGCAACAACAAGCGCAACAACAAACTCAACATCAGTTTCAGCAGCCCTTCCAACCCCAACCTTTTCAAAATCAGACGAACAACTTTGCACCCAACAATTCTTTTCCCCAAAACAACTTTGTTCCGTCAAACAACGATAAGGTTTCCTCGCTAGAACGAAGTCTGGAGGCGTTCGTTAAACAATCGACACAATCCACCGCAAACATCCAGTCGTCTATTCAGTCTTTGGTGCAACACACTGCTGCATACGGGCAAAGCATCAAGACCATCGAAGCCCAGATTGCACAGCTGAATGCGGCGTTAAGCGAGCGAGAAAAGGGGAAGCTACCATCTCAACCACTCCCAAATCCCGGTCACCCACATAATGTACATGTTGCTCTTGAACAATAGAACCATAATATGAGTGTCGTGACTACATTGAGATCGGGAAGGATGCTACAAAACAATATTGGCACACGGATCGACGATGACACCCCGACCGCTTCTTCTTCTTCTTCTTCGTCTTCTGAGCATATTCTCCATTCGTCAAAAGCCTCTTCTTCTTCTTCGTCTTCTGAGCCTATTCTCCATTCGTCAAAAGGCACTTCTTCTTCTTCTTCTTCTTCTTCTTCTTCTTCTACTCTGAACGGACCCACTCCTCACTCCACGAAAACACCAGCTCTGGGATCCATTCCAACTCCACAATCTCCTCCACAAGCATTCGACTCAACCAATTTTAAAAACGTTCCATTTCCAAACCGGTTGAGGTCCAATAAACAAAATCCACAAATAGAGAAGATTCTGGAGTTGTTTAAGCAAGTTAACATCAACATTCCCCTTTTAGATGTTGTCCAACAAGTCCCGTCCTAAGCGAAAATATTAAAGGACTTGTGCACGAAAAAGAGGAAGTCTCAGGTACCCAGGAAAGTTTTCTTGGCTAGTGTTGTGAGTGATGCTTTTACCCAATCTTTACCGCAAAAACGGAAGGACCCTGGCTGTCCTATGATTTCTATTACCATTGGGGATAAGAATATCAACCGCGCACTATTAGATCTTGGTGCCAGTGTTAACCTGCTTCCGTACTCAGTATATGAGCAATTAGGTGTAGGAGAGCTGAAACCCACACACTGTACTCTCTAAATGGCCGACCGGTCGATCACCCATCCTAGGGGTGAGCTAGAGGATTTGTTAATCAAGGTTGGGGACTTCATATTCCCCGTTGACTTCATTGTTTTAGACACACAGCCTGTAGCTAACCCCCGGAATCAAATTCCGGTGATACTCGGTCGCCCATTCCTTGCAACCTCAAATGCTGTGATCAATTGTCGAAATGGTTCGATGAACCTATCTTTTGGAAACATGACAATTGAACTCAACATTTTTAGGTTGGGGAATCAGCCCACCGAACCTAATGCTCATATACTAGACGTTTGCTCAATCCAGGAGATCACCCCAGAAGAGTGTGAATTCGAGGAGTTTTTGTTCGATTACAATAACCTTAACTCCACTAGTGCGTTCCTCTTCGAACCTGCTGCTGTTTCTGTGCCCGACAATGACTACGAGTGTTTCACTTTCTCGAACGATCTTAGCCACTCACCACCCGAGTTTGAATCCTTTGAATTTCCGGATGAGTTACCTGAACCATCCAACTCGGTCGCTTACACTCGTTTTGAACCTTTGCTGGAATCCTTTGAGTTCGAGACCTTTTCACTAATCTTGCCTTCAATCGTTTCACTTCCAACGCTCGAACTCAAGCCTTTGCCGTCTCACCTTAAGTATGCTTACTTGGGTGAGAACGAGACCCTCCCTGTTATCATCTCGGCTTCTCTGGCTCCAGAGCAAGAGAAAGCCCTTCTTGCGGTCTTGCACAGCAATAGGCAAGCTTTTGGCTGGTCCAAGGCAGACATCAAGGGGATTAGTCCCCTGATCGTTGAACATCATATTCATCTGATGGATGATGCCAAACTAGCCAGGATCCACAAAGGCGAGTCAACCCAGTTATGAAGGAGGCTGTGAAAAAGGAAATCATAAAGTGTCTGGATAGTGGTATCATTTACCCTATCTCTGATAGCCAGTGGGTTAGCCCCATTCATGTTGTCCCCAAGAAATCAGGCATAACGGTCATCACTAACGAGGCAAACGAGTTAATCCCTACTCGCACCCAAGCTGGGTGGCGAGTATGCATCGATTACAGAAAGCTCAACTCCGCAATGCGGAAGGACCACTTTCCGCTACCTTTCATTAACCAAATGCTTGAACGATTGGCCGGACACGAGTACTACTGCTTTCTTGATGGCTACTCCGGCTATAATCAGATTCCCTTCGCCGAAAAAGACCAGGACAAGACCACATTCACTTGTCCTTTCGGCACGTTTGCATATCGTCGCATGCCCTTTGGGTTATGCAATGCTCCCGCTACCTTCCAGCGGTGTATGATGGGAATCTTCTCAGACATGGTGGAAAAATTCCTGGAGATCTTCATGGACGATTTATCCATCTTCGGCGATTCCTTTAATGAGTGTTTGCTGCATCTCGACGCTGTCCTTACCCGATGTAAGGACAAGAACCTCACTTTGAATTGGGAGAAGTGCCACTTCATGGTACGCGAAGGTATTGTCTTAGGACATATCATTTCGCAAAATCGCATAGAGGTTGAAAAGGCGAAGATTGAGGTCAATTCCAATCTCACTCCTCCCAGATGCGTCAGAGGCATCCGAGCCTTCCTTGGCCATGCCGGTTTCTATAGACGGTTCATCAAGGACTTTAGCAAGATTGCTAGGCCCTTGACTCTTTTGCTGGCCAAGGACACGCCATTCGACTTCAACTCGAGCTGTGTGACTGCGTTCGAGTCATTAAAAATCTTACTCACTTCTGCTCCCGTTCTTTCTTCTCCTGACTGGACGCACCCATTTGAGATTATGTGCGATGCATCCGACTTTGCCATTGGTGCTGTCCTTGGACAACACATCAACAAGATGCCGCACGTAATCTATTACGCTAGCCGAACCCTGAACGACGCCCAACTTAATTATACAACAACTGAGAAGGAATTCTTGGCTGTTGTGTTTGCTTTAGAAAAGTTCAGGCCCTACCTCATCGGCTCTCCAGTCATTGTCTACACAGACCATTCTGCTCTACGCCATATTTTTGCAAAGAAAGATGCAAAATCTCGGCTGATACGTTGGATCCTCATGCTTCAAGAGTTTGACCTTGTCATCAAGGACAAAAGAGGATGTGAAAATGTAGTCGCCGAACATCTCTCACGACTTCCTTCTTCGCCGTCGCTTCAAATTCCGATCAACGACGTTTTTCCGGATGAACAGCTCTTGACAGTATCTTGCGAACCCTGGTTCGCAGATATTGTGAACTATTTGGCCACAGGGTTACTACCGACTGAATGGTCAAGTCAGGACAGACTTCGATTCTTATCCCAAGTAAAACACTTTTACTGGGACGAACCCTATCTGTTCAAGTACTGTCCCGACCAGATTATTCGTCGGTGTGACCCTGACGATGAATTCAAGAGTGTGTTGTCATTTTGCCACGTTCAAGCATGTGGCGGGCATTTTGACCCCAGAAAGACAGCTGAGAAGATCTTGCAGTGTGGTTTCTACTGGCCACAATTTTTCAAAGACGCTCATGACTACTGCAAGACTTGCTCCCGGTTCCAACACTTAGGCCGGATATCCAGGAGGAACGAGATGCCGCTCCAACCAATCTTGGTTGTGGAGATTTTCGACGTTTGGGGGATAGATTTCATGGGGCCGTTTCCCAGCTCTTTTGGGAACTTGTACATCCTTCTTGCTTTTGATTACGTCTCTAAGTGCGTCGAGGCTGTGCCCAGCCGGACTAACGACAACAAGGTTGTTGTTAGGTTTCTTAAAGAAAATATTTTCTCCCGGTTTGGGCACCCCCGAGCGATCATTAGCGACAATGGAACTCATTTCTGCAATAAGACTTTCGAGGCCTTGATGCGGAAATATTCCATTAATCATAAACTATCTACGCCCTACCACCCCCAAACCTGTGGGCAAGCCGAAGTTTCAAATCGGCAAATCAACCAGATACTGGAGAAGATGGTTTCTAAGAACCGTAAGGATTGGTCGTTGAAACTCACTGATGCCCTTTGGGCATTTCGAACTGCTTATAAGCCTGATCTTGGCATGTCTCCCTATCGGCTTGTGTACGGAAGGCTTGACACCTCCCTGTGGAAATAGAGCATCATGCATTTTGGGCGATAAAAGTGATGAATCTGTCTCTCGAAGATGCCGGCAGCCATCGGAAGCTGCAGTTGAACGAATTGAGCGAGCTTAGGGATGAGGCTTACGAAAATGCGGTTGTCGTTAAGAACCGAACGAAGGTGTTTCACGATAAACACCTTTTGCGCAAAACATTCGTACCTAGTCAACAGGTACTGCTTTACGACACCCGGCTACATTTCAATCCAGGTAAGCTCAGATCTCGCTGGAAAGGGCCATACTTTGTGCGGAATGTGTATCCGCATGGCGCCGTGGATTTGGAGAATCAAAAGGATGGTTCATTTTTCAAAGTAAACGGACACCGACTTAAGCCGTACCTTAGCGCCGAACCAACCGAGGAGCTCCTGGTCTTACAGGAGCCGGTTTACCCTGCATAATCTTTCTCTGCCTACCACCAAACTTCGGTTATCCAGCCAAGAACAGTGGACACTGTTCCAAATAAGTTTGGGGGTATGTATATACCTTTTTTGTATATATTTGTGGATATTCTTTTCCATTTTTACTATTCTTCTTTTCTTTAAAAACAAAAAAAAAAGTGTATATCTAACCGACAATTTTGACCCTTCAATGATCTCTTCATGCAATAACAGTGAGGACACTGTCCAGTTTAAGTTTGGGGGTACGCTCGGTACGCATTTCTAACCTTCGCATTCATATGTACATTTTGCATCTGCATACTAAAATCCATAAAATCCATAAAAATCAGAAAATTTTCTAAAAACATAAAAACTTTTCTGTCATGTTAGCTAGTGGGAGAACTCAGATTCAACATTTCGACGGTTTTGTTTGATAAGATAAGAATAACTAAATCTTATTTTTAGATTTTAAAAACCTGAAAGATAAATCTCTTTTGAAGTTAACTATAGCTGATATACGTCTTTACATCACACTACACGTGTCGTGAGTTTTGGAAATTAGATGACAAGTCTATTATGTCTAAAAACATTTAAATGGATAAATGATTTTCTGAGGATCAAATAGGTTTGTTCTGAAATAGGTAATATCAAGAATAGTTTATGAAGTGAAGCGAATATGAAGGAATGTTATTGATGCCTTAATTGGAACTAATTCTGAAAAATAACCCATCTGAAACTTGATTGGAATGATTACACACCTAACCCACTAAACACGTCTTTTATCCAAAAAATAACTGAACTGCCGGTTATATCTCCGTTCGCATTGAATCATCATGATTTTCACGCTAATTTGTCTTTTGTTTTTGGGCCTAGGTAACTTAAGTAATTAAGTCCGCTGGGGTGTCTTTACACCTAATGCCCTAAAGCCAACTGGTTTGGGTGCATTGGCCCAAAGCTCGTTAAGAAGCCTAGAATGTCCAGATTAAAACAAAGTCAAGCAAGTATTCTCTCCAAGTTAAAATTCTTAACGGTTCTTTGTGTGAGAATAATCTTGACAAAAGACAGGTTTTTATAAAAAAATATTTCTAGCGGAGATATGAAGGTTTTATTCTATGATAAAGACTATTGCACGTTCACAGAGGTGTGTATGAAATGAAAACAAGAAAAAGGTGGAGTGAAAAATAAGACCTATTTTTTTGTTCAGGAAGATAGAAATTCTGAAATTGAAACCTTGCTGGAAAACGAAACTTGAAAAATACTTAACTCTTTATAAAACTTATGTGATCCTTTTAAAATTGTTATCTGGGCTTTATTGTGTGACATGATGACTTTAACCGATCCTTCTGGAAACTTAACGACACTATTTGCACTGCACGTAAAGACATATAAAATCTTCAGTTAAATAAGAACCGAGGTGTGAAAAATAAAGGTTCGATAGTCTAGACTTAGGATAATAGAATTGTTATTTTCTGAAACAAAACCTTAGGGTTTGGATCATAGTTATTTTGCAAAACTAACTTGACCGGATTTTGTGGGTAGTATCCGCTGAAAACCCTCAGGAGACAACACTCCTCCTACTAGGGACACCTAGAGGTTTAATGGCTTATTGCACATGCTCAGTGCAATCGCGTTCCCTGCGAAAGTGAGGTTAGGAATTTTTTGTGAATAAATTGGCTTTGCTCGGGACGAGCAAATGATAAGTTTGGGGGTATTTGTTTATATCAAATTTTTGCATTTTTATACCGCCCAAATTTTATCACATTGCTTATCGGTAGGTACTCTTGAGCCGTGTTTGCTAGTTAATTGCAGGATACAGGTTCTCAGCTCTAAACAATGAAATTCATGGAAAAGCACGACAAATTCCGGATTACTGCCAACCACAGATAAAACACGGGTCTCCGCTCTCTATCCGTATGTTGCCGCACACCGGTTTAAGGGACAAAATGGCAAATCGATGTCATTTTCATGCACAAAGCTCAATGTCAACACAAGATCCAACATATCTACACGGAGCTCAAGGAAATCATGGCAAAAGATCCACATCGCATCACTTTTTGTTCTGCTGAAATTCTGGAAATATTGTGAAGAGATTCTGGGAAACAACATATACCACACTGAAGAGTACACAAAACCAGGGAAACCGACAAAAACTGAAGGCCTAACTCCACATAATGGCCGCGGTTCCGCGGCATAAGCACGCTTAGGCCGCGAAACCGCGGCCATACTGGCTCGTCAGATGGAGATTTTTCAGGGGTTGTTTAGTCTTTTCATGATGATCCAGAATGTTGCCCTAGAATTTCAGTTTCCTTCCTATAAATAGCCCAGAACAATGCCAAGTGAAGGGTGCTTATTCTTATGCAAAATTTCATGTTCTCTTTTTCTTTATCCTTAACAACAATGATTCTTAAGCTTGATCCTTGCCAAGGTGAGGTCTCAAATAGCTAGTTGTAATCTTCTAACCTCCTTCTTTCTATCTTCCTCCTTTTGTTGTATTTTCTTTTTCTTATAATGGGTGAGTAGTTTTTTTACTTGTTAGGGTAGGATAAGAAAAGTTTGAGAGAAGGAAATCTCTCTCATTCTTTCCTTTCCCAACATCTTAATTCGAACTCCCGTTAGTTGAACCACAATCCGCTCCCTACGGCACCTTATCCTACATGATAGCGGTGATTCCTTAGTGAGACAGGTTGTGGTTGAATTAACCGGAGGTTAAGGCTAAGAGCCAAGAACGGACGGACAAGCACCAAAAGGAAGAACTTAAGAGTTGGAAAGCCTAGCTTATACTCGTAAGTTCCTTCCTAGTCGTGCTAATCCCCGTTGTTGCCGATTACCGTAACACCGATATTAAGAGTGGCAACGAAAGATATGAGCGACTCCTAACTCAAACTAACCTAATCCTAACCCTAAGAAGCTCTCTTTATATATCATCTTAGCACATAATTAATCTCAAAACAAACCTGGACATTTGGACTTAACTCGTTAAAGCACATAGAAAAAGATTCCCATCTCCCTGCGGACGACCCGTACTTAACCGGCTAGCTACAAGCGAAACCGTCTTGATTGCGGAAATTAACTAAGCACGCAAAAAATCTACCAATCAACACATACGGGATCCTTTCGACTCGTAGGGAGAAAATGCTTTTATAGGACCCTTACGGCTCATAAAATTGAAAAGCCTTAGGTGATAGGGACCTAAACCTGTCGCCTAAGCCATCGCTCTCCCCCCTACTTTATTATGCACTCCACATCAAAACACGTCCCTCGTTGGGAAAAGTTTTCTAACGGGGCGCTGCCTCGCACCCCGTAAGGGTGCTGCTAGCCCCTTTGACCCCCAGCCCACTATCCGGATAGCGGGCCTTCCGTAAAACTCTGCTGGCCCCCCGATATATCCAAAAACCTTTTCAAAACATACGTATACTTCACATTGGGTTCGCATGACGTATTTGACCCGTTAATCGGAGGTTCTCTCGCTCCAAAAGTGAGGGGTAATTAACGGCAGCTTAGTCCGCGGCTGCCGGAGATTCGGATCCCCACAATCAATAAACCCCAGCCTACCCTAGGCAGGGGGAATCTGTAATGCGCCTGACAAGCGCGCGCGTATTCCCATCTCAATGGGGTGACGAAAAACACCCTATAAATTAAGAATAGATCTTATCAAGTTTCTCTTTCAGAGGGGACAAAGTCCACAAGATATTCAAGGACCCCCTAAGAAACGGTCTACAACTGTCAGAATCAAAGAGACCGCAAGAAGCGAATCTGACCGACGACCCAAAATATTTCCCCTATCACAGAGTGATAGGTCATGCCATTGAGGACTGCTTCGTCTTCAAAGATTGGGTCGAAAAGCAATACAAGACGGGAGAGATAGAACTGTCTAAAGGTATGTTAGCAAACAATCAAGCTACGACCGCCGATTTCATACAAATGGAGACTGGAGCCCTTTGGGAACTTGATTCTCTCAGACATGTGCCATTATTTGAAAAGGGCGAACCAAAGACTGATCGGCCTCAAGGACCAGCATCAGTAAAGGCACCTACTCCAACGGAGAGAAAGAAGAAGGTATACTCCTTCAGGAGGGATGAAGTCCGCAAAATATTCTCGGACGCCTTGAACAACGGTCTGCAACTGCCTGTTCCAAAGAGGCCATATGAAATGAACATGACCGACAATCCCATATACTGCCCATATCATAGAATGGTGAGTCATACCATCGAAGACTGCTATATTTTCAAAGATTGGGTGGAAAACCAATACAAACTTGGGAAAGCCCCACAGTCATCAGATGTACCGACAAGCCACAGAACTACGGTCATCAACACAACTCCGCCAAGATCAAAGTTCGAGGAGCTGGGATAAGCAAGCTGACCACCATGTCGTTAAACTGGGAACGATAGACCTCTAAGTTTTTAAACTGGGAACCGCTGACCACCATGTCATTAAACTGGGAATAATCGACCTCTAAGTCGTTAAATTGGGAATGTAAATAAAAAAAAAGTTTGTAAATAAAAACAAAAGAAAAGCTGAAATGATGGGGCAACTCGCAATAAAAATCAGCGAGTAAAATAAATAAGAAAATAAAGTCGAAATTATGGTGTAACGTTTTAAAAATAAATAATTAAATAATTAAATAAATAAAATGCTTTAGGTGAATTTTCTGATAATCGGTAAAATAAACCGTATTTTCCGTAAAACTTAACTATAATTATTTTTCAATATAGATTTAAATACGCCTATTTTAACTATGTAATTGCTAGTATTTGGTATTTATTTAGTCACTTATAAATTATTAGTTTACTTAAATATTTTTCCTTAATTAATTATTTCTAATATTAATATAAGCTTTTAATTATACATTAAATTAGTGTAAATTACAAATTGAAATGGGTTAACCATACACTAGTGAACCATGGTAACTTAATAACAAGTTTGTAACATACTTTTTAGTAGAGATATATCTCCATAATTCTAGAGGTTTCTAGGATTTAATTAGAAAGAAAAATAAAGTAATTAGTGAAAAGACTTAAAGGATGTATTAATTAAAGAAGCTTCTACACTTATACACTCACCTCACTCTCTCTCCTCTCCTCCTTTCCCTTGGCCGAGCCATTCATTTCTGCAGCCCCCCATTCTCCATCACCTTTTCTTTTTAAAAAAAATCTTCAAAATTCATCAAAAATTAATATAAATCCCCACTAAATCATAATTAAACATTTAACCATTACTCTTTCGCCAAACAAGCTTGGATCTTGGAGCCAAGTTAGAATTTTTGAGGCTATGATTTGCGAGTTTGATCTCAAATTGTGAGGTATAAATCCCAACCCTAAAATTTAATTTTTGGTTAATTACTTTAATCTAGCTTAAATTGGTGTTTTATACGGTTTTAAATTGTAGATTTAAAACTCAAGAAAGGGTTTGTGATCAAGTTAGGGTTTTTATCAATTGTTCATGGTTTTAATGTGTAGCTTAACACATCAAGGCATGTAAAATCTAATCTAGATTGTTAAGTTACTAATTGTTACAATTAATTTTTCCGAATTGCATAATTTTTGCAAACTAGGTTTTTGTGTAATATATATATATATATATATATATATATATATATATATATATATATATATATAGGTGAGATAAAATTCTAATGAGAATTTTTATCAATTATTCATGGTTTTAATGAGTGGATCAACATGTTAGTAGAATGCAAAACCTAATCTAGTTACTAGTTTGCTAATTGTTACTTTTAAATTATGATAATTATGCTATTTTGCAAATAGGTTTTTAGAAATTGATTAATTAATTGAGATTAAAATATAATTAGGGTTTTCATGACATTATTAACATTATAAATTATGGTTTAATAGTTTAGATCATGCAAAACAAAGCTTAGTTGTTTTTTTGTGCATTTTTACTATGAAATTGTTAAAATTGGATAAATTTGCAAACTAGAATTTTGGGTTTAATAAAAATTGATGAGATTAAATTATGGTGATGGTTTGTATGACTTAGTTATGATATTTAGTGAATGTTATGGCCATTAGTTTTGTTAAAATATCAAGTTTCGAATTAAAACGGTAATTAAGTGCATTCTAGCTTTTCGGAAATAAATCGATTGGATTTATTTTGAGGTTTTGATGAGTTACAATCAATTTCATATTATAATTAGTGATTTGTGAAACCACGATTGGTGTGTTTGGATTTTTCTCGATCAATCGGCGTTTGTACGCCGATGTCGAGGGTTATTTGGTTCTTTTGCATGAGCGGATCATAGGTTTTAACCTATGCACGTTTCGTGCGCCATTTTGGCTTTTATCCGCGATTTCGGTTTACGATCTTATATATGTTTGCGTATAGGTACCCCTCACATGGATTTCGGACGAGGAAGAAGAGGATGGCGGCATCAACTCCTGCAAGCGAGGACCAGGTGAGTAGATGTATATCTACGAGGGAAGTCGGGTGGATGGTGTATAGCACCCCCGCAACTTCGTAGGATATGATGTGGTCTTGAGATAATTATATATTGATAGGTTATGGAGAGATATGAATACTGAACAAGAAAGGTTCTAGGATGACCACGAATTGGAATTTTGGGCATTTTGGATGACAGTCCTCCTATTCTAGTCCTTAGTCGCGAGACTCTAGAGTATAGGTTAGCACACACACACCCGCACACATTCTAGGTCTACAACATATACACGTGATATGAGGATGTTATATGATACTTAGGGATGAGTCGATATGGCTGGGCATGATGCCGTGAGATATTTGATATGTGATCGAGTTATGATATGAGATATGTTATGATATTATCGCGGATCGTTGGACGATGATACCATGTGATTGATGATATATATGATAGTTGACATATGATTGAGATATGATATGAGATATGTTATGATATTATCACGGATCGTTAGACGATGATACCATGTGATTGATGATATATATGATAGTTGACATATGATTGAGATATGATATGAGATATATTATGATATTTATAATGGATCGTTTGGGCAATATGAATTCATATATGATAATAAGTGTTGATAACATCGGATTGCGTGAGACTTTAGATCAGTAACCATATTATGATATTGTTTGATGATGATACCATATGAATGATGATATATATTTGATAGTTGACCCGTACCCCGATTTTGGGATGCCATACGATAGATTTTACCGTACGAGGTATATATGTGATGATTGATCCGCACTCTTGACTTGAGAAAGTCGTACTTTGTACGTGACGCTATTGAGGCTGGATCGCCGATTACTAGAGATATCGACTCGGACTGTAGGTAGATTCTTCTTACCTGTCGACTAGTTTCTTTAGTTTAGTTCCTTAGTGGGTTAGATAGATACTAGTTTAGGCTCGAGTCATACCTATTTTCAAAACTAACGAATCGTGCGCATTTTAAAAATAGCCTGAGAGATACTACGGATTTTTCAAATGAAAGGTTCCTAGGCACCCTAGTGAGGTCTCACAAGTCATCATCCATGCAAATTTCTAAAAAATACGGTGCCGAGAAACCCTAGAACGGATCGTTGACTAGATATATAGGTGATAAAACAAACTAGTTAACACTTAACTACTAGAATACGGAAATACAACCTTTGTAGATCCGGTTCTCCACCTCCATAGCTCCGCGATGATCTCCCTCCGCTGTCCAAATCGATCCCTTGACTCTAGCATTGGCATCATCGAAGAATAGGCGGGCTTGATCGTCGGTTCGATGCCGAAGATGATCTACGTCGAGGCATCGCTAGAACAAGCTCCAACTTCACCAAGCCTTGAAAACTTGTGAAGGAAACACCCTATACAACTTGGCAAGAGGTAGAGGATGAAGAAATAGGAAGTGGGTAGACTTTAGATTTGGATTTCTCACTCATTTTGGCTAGTTGCTATTGATGGTGCAAGCTTTCTTCAAGTTGAAGATGAAGAAGAAGAAGATATGATGATAATGATAAATCAATAATAAAATCAAATTGATCTTATCATAATGCAACCTTCGGTTAGATTTAACTCTTGTATAGAGCAAACCCTAGTTTAGCTAATGGTTAGGTTTAAACATAAAACAAAATGGTTACAAATTCAAAGCATCATGAAGCTTCCACAAAAGACAAAATTAGCAACCATTTCATTTTAGCCAAAAGAAATAAAGAATATAAATGAAATGAATAAGTGAATACTTTAAAACCATAACCATTAACCTAAACATGGTTCAAATCAAACATACACCCAAGTTTGCATGTATCATCAAACATGATACAAACTAGTGCACAAAACTATATCATATATACAATGTGCACTTCAAGTGAGAAAATCCATCTTAAGTGAACCAACACTAGTTAATGTAAAGTAATATATCAAATATATAATTATACATTAAATCATTAAATCAACACTTGATTCAATGATCCGGTCATATCGCATATAACCGGCTAGTATCCAATATATCGGCTTATCGAATCAATCCTTGATTCGATAACTAGGTTATATCGCATACAACCATTCGATACATCCATCGCGAGAATAGAATACGGTATCACATACACGTATTATTCTCGGTCCCGCACATATCTCATATGCGCTCCTATTTCGTTTCGCTTGAGCCAGGAAACCTCTGTGTAGGACTCTAAAGACTCGTCAATACGCCGGCAGCGGATGATGATCATATCAAACATCCACAAGCCGCAAGCGGTCTGCTAAACGTAACGGCCACCCGGGTATTGAGCGATCAGAAGATCGACGAGCAAGCCCGCTCACACTCCTGTGAATCCAACCAGTAACACTTACCGTACAGTCCGGTCAGTTCGTCTGATATGTCGCATATCTCGCCTACGGGTGGTAAACGTCAGACCCCAATAGCTCGATAAGTCATGCCGACGTAGGGTCCATAACATTCATGAAACTACTGATAACTCTTACCAGTATATCACTGCAACCCTGGCCAGGGATTTCCTGTTATGGCCAGTCGAGCATAGCGCAACATCAACCCCCAATACCGGGAGAGACGAATCCCCTCCTATCGCTCATTGCCTCCATGTTTATCGGGACTGTACCCAATAACCACCTGTTTGCACAACTCAGTAGAGCCGTGGTAGGGTGGAAATCAAAGCACAGTGGGAGACACATAAGACTCTATGACGATCTCGGGTCAACAGACTAAGCTGTACCAGTGTCACTAGAGAACTGCCATCTGACGTGAGGTATAATACCATCTGGGAGTTCTCGGCGAGTCCGTTCAGTGTACCCAGTCTCCACTGAGCACCCGCATACCATCTTCGATGTCAAACACCAATGGATATGGGATCATCCATCGCCCATCGCATGGGTTGAGAAGATATGCGCTAGTCTACTCTGGAATATCGATGCCCCGTCTCGACATTCCCACGACTAGGAACAATGAAGGATGTACTCATTGGCTACCCAGGCCCCACTAGTATGATCTGCATCATAGTCCTGGAAGTCGAATACACATCCTAAGGGCTTTATCAACATGTAATCAGAGTGACATAAAGTATACATGTTAAGATAAAGAACAACCAGATAGCGTACTATCATGTCGAGCAAGAAAGTCCTACCTATATATGTCCCAGCATTCACTATAATATACATCCAATGTACAGTAATGGCCTCTAGGGCATACATATAACTAACAATCTCCCACTTGCACTAGGGCCATCTGTAGCAGTGGTCGCAGTATCTAATACTCAACCATCCCATATGAGTCTCTCTCTGGGAAAAAGGCCTTCGTGAGTGGATCCGCCGTGTTGTCCTCTGAGTCTACTCTCCTAACCTCGATCACCCCGGAGATCAACTATCTCCATGATCAGGTGATGCTTCCTCAGAATATGTCTGGGTCACTGATGGGACCAGGGTTCCAGGGCCTAAGCCATACTTCCATTGTCATACAATGGCAGGAACCTAGTTCATCTTATGAACCAATATACACCCAAACTTTCTCTTTGGTAGTATCTTCAATAGCGATGTTACCAGCCATTATCGTCTAGTTTGCCACGGTATCTAGCTTGGAACTCTTCCAACATACCGTCCCTCTACTGAGGGTAAAGACAGTTCCTGTGACTGACATTCAGTCGTCTTTATCACCCTGGAACTCTTCCAGTGATTCTCCCCAGGATCGATTGATACCATCTCACTACATCTAGTGAGAATCCTAGCATCCAATTACATCTATCTCATAGATGAAAACTCAGGATTTAGGAGGCATCACTTTGATCCTATTTGGAGAATCCTTGTGATAATAGGAGATTGACCGATCGTAGTATAGGAAACTCTTTTCCTATCAAGAGTATGTTGTCTACGTGCAATACGAAGATGCCCACCTTACTCTCTACTACCCTCTTGTATATACAAGGTTCGTCTACCATTTTGATGAAGTCAAACACTTCGACTATCACATCAAAACAGACGTTCCAACTCAGCGATGCTTGCTTTATTATGTAAAGCAACTTGCACACGTTTCCGCTGCTCCCACTGTTTACGAAGCCCTCTGGCTGTGTTCTTATAGACGTTCTCTTCTAAATCATTATTTAGAAAAGTAGTCATGGCACCCAACCGCCAGATATCGTAGTCATGGTATGTAGCCGTGGTAAGTAGGATCTGGATGGACTTAAGCATATTCCATGGAAAAGGTTTCATCATTATCCGTGCCTGGTCGATGACGAAAACCTTTAACAAGTCTAGCTTTGAAAGTCTTAACTTTTCCATCTACACCAAGTAATCTTCTCAAGATATACTTGCTCCTGATGGGGATTTAACCCTTCAGATATAGCAGCTAAAGTCCATACTTTGCTGGTGTACATGGATTCCATCTCAGATCGCTAAGCATCCAGCCATTCTTACAGAGTCCCTACTCTCGATGGCCTGCTCGAAACAAGTTGGGTCATCATCTTATGATGCATTCCTCGCTCCCACTGTCATCGAGAAACCGAGGTATCTCTCAGGCGGATGAGGAACCCTACTAGATCGGCGGAGTGGCTGAGGTTCGTCGGGAACTATAGAATCCTTTGGTTCTGTCAAATCATCAACTGCAGTTTTGTATAGCTGGAACCTTTCCAGTTCTACAGAACTGATCCTGCCTCGATCTTGTCCGGATTTTGTTTTAAACATAGGCCGGACAACACCAAATCTTAACTAGCTTAAGACATGGGCTCTTCCCATACCATATCTCATATGGAGTGGTAGGCACTGATTTGATTCAAACCTAATTCAATATGTATGCAGCTTCTCAAGTGCATAACACCCAAAAGGAAACAGGTAACTCAGTAATACTCATCATAGAGCACACGATATCTAATAATGTGTGATTGCTCCACCCCGATACACCGTTGTGCTGTGGTGTATTCAGAGGAGTAACACTGAGAGAAAATCTCATTCTCCTTTAGAATAGTCCAGGAATTCTATGCACAAGTATTCTCCTCCCTGATCTTATCATAGGACATAATACTTATACCCGTATTTTGGTTCTCTACTTCTAACTTATATTCTGTGAATACCTCCAAAGCTTCAGATTTATGTTTCAACAGGAACATATGACTGAAGCTTGAGAGATTATCAGAGAATACAATGAAGTATAAAGAACCAGTCCTGGCATGTGTAGACAGGAGACTTTACATACATCATCATGTATCAGTCCCAAGAGTTTACTAACTCTTTCTCTGTTTCTAATAAACAGAGCTATGGTCATCTAATCTTTGTGACATGACTGGCAAGTTTCACAAGATGTAAATTCAAACTGATTTAAAGATGCATCTAAAATGTAACTTCAGCCAGTCGGGTCGCATTGATGTGACCTAGTCTACAATGCCTCAAGAAGGACTCGTTCATTTCTGAACTCTTCCTCTTGTGTGTGTTCTGTATACGAGGAACTGTAGTTTGATTTAGAACGTCAATGCTTTTAGATAACGTGCCTGAACCGATCAACTTTTGATATAGGAAATGTTCAAAACATTAACCATCAATACAAAATTATATCTTTTCTTTATTAATAAAGAGACTGATATGATTTTGTATATCAGGTTCGGTATCTAATAGCATTTGTTCAGAATCAATGTACTGGTAATACAGGGTGACAGTGACCAACAGACTTGGCTGCAACACTTGCCCCGGTTTCTGTCTCATGAAACTGATCACCCGTTCTCAGTTTTTCTACCTTTTTGTAGCCCTATGTAACAACTTACATATCTGGGATCCTGATCCGGTATCATATACCCAGGATTCAGAGGATACTGAGAAACAGTTCTTTGTAATGAACATATCCGAAGGAGATGCATCATATGCACTTTCTTCGTTTGGGCGGCATAGGAAATCTGGTATTCTCCTATTTCCTGCTTTGTCTTATAACAATTATAAGTTGGAGTGGGATCAACGTTCCCCAGCTCAGTATAACAAGCGGGTTCGGTCAATACATCCATATTATTATCTTGATTCAGGCGTGATATGGTCGCTACCTGGAGAGAGAGAGAAGAAAACACTCTGCGTGCGCTCTTGCAAGATCAGATTGGCTATTTATTTTATCTAATCAGGATGGCTCCCACTTTTTTTATCAAATCTTCCTTCAAACCCTAAAAGGAAAGACTGTCGGGATTAATTACACTCTACAAGTTCGCCAATCTTTCAGCCAGGCCAGTGTCGGTACTTTGAGGGAGGTTCCCCGTGCTTTCGCACGGACCTAATTACTGTAAACCTCGTTTTCCCAGAGGCGTAACCCCGTTGACACCTTTCTAGACACCTACTTGATCGGCTAATTGCAAAGTGCAAAACTCTCCGAGGAGTAACAATTACTCGCAGTGGGTATCGGGATCCAACTATCATATAGAAGGTATGCAATCTCATTG
This sequence comes from Agapanthus africanus, assembly GCA_030015575.1. Classification (NCBI taxonomy): domain Eukaryota; kingdom Viridiplantae; phylum Streptophyta; class Magnoliopsida; order Asparagales; family Amaryllidaceae; genus Agapanthus; species Agapanthus africanus. Next base: position 563,949,495 of record CM057339.1, read on the forward strand.
CAAATTTCAACACTTGAAACTTCCGATAAAGGTTTTTACCCCTAGCACCTATGACCTTAACTATGGTCAACAAATCATAAGTACTAGTCAAGTTCTACCCATCATTTCGTGATTAATTAGACCCACCCACATGACCCTTAACTAAGGTCAAAAAAGTCACGCGACTGTCCTAACTAATCGCATCATATGCGGTGTAGGAAGACATCACTTAGCTACCGTACACTGTGCCTTGACTAAAGTCAACAAACACAGCACGAATACTAAGTACTCTACTTCCTAAAATGACGGAGGGTTGCGAATGGTTTTTGTGAAAACCTTTAACGCTTTGAACTTGATCTCGTTGCGGAATCAAATGGTTTTTAAATGGAATGTTTTTTAGGCTTTTCTAGTTTTGCTAAAGGGGTCACTCCCGGTGAAGGGATCGTCGGCCCTTTCCTCGTCGAATGAGGTGCGGGATATATCATATATATCACTGTGCAAAGCGGAAACTATAGAAGCGATCAAATGACAAACCGAGGGTTGTACCATCTGCCAGTTATTGCTAAAGGAGTCTCTCCCGGTGAAGGGATCTCGGTCCTTTCCTCATCGAATAAGGTGCAGGATGTTGTATAATGAACACCGCGATCCAAAGCAAGAACTGTAGCTACCTGTTTTATTTTGAAATTCGATTCACCAACATCAATTAGGTTTATTTTCTTTCATTAATCTCATTAACGAATATCCCATCATTTAAGTCCACCTAATCATCACAGATAAATATAACGTACGCTTATGCCATCCGCATTCGCCACGATGTCCCGTCTGCACCGTTAGGTTAGGTAACTAACGGCAGAGCGAGGTAGGGCTAGCGCGGGTGTAAAACATAAGCAACGTCTATATAATATATCATATATACTATATACTACATCTATCTGAACAGAGCACAGAACATCGCATGATCACATCACAGATAACGCAGTAGAAAGAATCATATGAAATATTGGATATACTAGGACGTCCGTGTTTTCAATACGAGCCAGTATAAAACACGGATTCCACGGTCGTGATGAATAGCCAATCCCACACCCCTAGACCCCTACGAGAGCGGCAAGCAACCCTACCAATTCTAGGGTTAGGAGACCCGGACTCGACTCCTCGAGTTGGTCTCCCACTGGATCCCAGAACCCGGTTACTTGTGCTCCCCTCCTTGGGTCTATCCTAGTGCAGAAAAGTAAATAATATACATCAACGGTGACTTCTTCCGCAACCTGGAAGTGCCCCAATAAAAGAATATTACATACAAGTTTTTACATGAATGAAAATGAAAAACACTCATCTCACATAAAAACCCCCCCGGCTATTCAAACACGACGATCCAATATAACATATCCAGCAACACATAACATCACATGTCATCAACGTAAGTAAATATGCGCATCCCAATTGTCGTTGACATATAGCAACGAAACCGGCGATATCACATATTACACTTACGGTCACAGAAAAGAAAGTGTAAAACTACAACAGTTGGAATCCGCAACTCCTTTAGACATCACATGCCTAATCAAATGAATTCTTCAGACATCGCATGCCTAACAATTATAAACCCCGCATTTTAGTCTCATTATCGAAAACTCTTTTCAATATCAAGTCGGGCAATTCAACAGGATTCCCGACATTCTGATCGAATGCTCGTCGCAAACTTCAGTAGACGGCCGCACCCCTGACGCCGTCGACAAAGTGCACCAAGGAGGAACACCGCTACCGCGAGCACCCGAACGGATGCTTTCGGCGACGGGGTTCTCCTACAGTCACTTGGTCGGGGCTATGGAGTGAGGCTGTCTATTAAGTTTACCCGGCGAGTATCCACGTACGCTACGTGATTGCAACGGACTTTTGATCACATCAAAATTCCGCGGCAACCGATCAAGTGAGACTAAACTGCTATGTTTATAATATTCATTACGTTATCTCATAACTATTTGTGAATTCCAATTATCGTATCACATTCCGGATGAATAGAAAATGCTAAACTTTTCGATCGAACAATCGAACACCCAAGTTTTCCCGATACAGATCAACACATGAAACAAGTCTAAAAACATTCAGTTCGTGCCTCAGTACCAACGGTCCAGCCGTAGAAGGGTCAAGCCGACGCCTCACATGTGGCACGCCGTACTGCCCCAAACCCAAAGGTTCAAAGGGCAGTTCAAGATGGTCACATAATCGAGTTAAGGTTTGTTGTCTTCTAGAGGGTCCATCGAGTTACTTGCACTACTTAGAATGTCTTTAAACTACGGAAAGATCCAACACTTGGAAATTTCCCGATAGGGGAAAAATTGGGTATTTATATCCGGTCGAACTTTTTAACATATTCAAAAATTATCCGGAAAAACACATAAACAAAATTTGATAATCCGATCGAACATTCGAATCCCCAAAACAACCCAGAAAATTCAACTCTTGAATAAAAATTAAAAATTCCCAGAAAATCCAGCATTATCAATTAGGAGTTACTGTGTAAAATATATTAAATAAGGTGGCCGTACGGCCGCGGAACCGCCGCACGAGCCATGCTCGTGCCGCGGAACCGCGGCAGTTTAATGGATTTAGGAATACGAATTTCACAGAAACTCTTAAAATCACCTGCTGATTTTTCTGCATATTTTTAATATTGAAAAAACCCATTTTTTGAAAAAAGGACAGAGAGCATTTTTTGAGTTGGGGTTTCGGGTCGATCGGACTTCAAACTCCGTCTAGACTTCGCCTAAGGCTCTAGCTAGGCTCTGATACCACTGAAAGGTTCCTAGGCACCATAGTGAGGTCTCACAAGTCATCATCCATGCAAATTTCTAAAAAATACGGTGCCGAGAAACCCTAGAACGGATCGTTGACTAGATATATAGGCGATAAAACAAACTAGTCAACACTTAACTACTAGAATACGGAAATACAATCTTTGTAGATCCGGTTCTCCACCTCCATAGCTCCGCGATGATCTCCCTCCGCTGTCCAAATCGATCCTTTGACTCTAGCATTGGCATCATCGAAGAATAGGCGGGCTTGATCGTCGGTTCGATGCCGAAGATGATCTACGTCGAGGCATCGCTAGAACAAGCTCCAACTTCACCAAGCCTTGAAAACTTGTGAAGGAAACACCCTATACAACTTGGCAAGAGGTAGAGGATGAAGAAATATGAAGTGGGTAGACTTTAGATTTGGATTTCTCACTCATTTTGGCTAGTTGCCATTGATGGTGCAAGCTTTCTTCAAGTTGAAGATGAAGAAGAAGAAGAAGATATGATGATAATGATAAATCAATAATAAAATCAAATTGATCTTATCATAATGCAACCTTGGGTTAGATTTAACTCTTGTAGAGAGCAAACCCTAGTTTAGCTAATGGTTAGGTTTAAACATAAAACAAAATGGTTACAAATTCAAAGCATCATGAAGCTTCCACAAAAGACAAAATTAGCAACCATTTCATTTTAGCCAAAAGAAATAAAGAATATAAATGAAAAGAATAAGTGAATACTAACCATTAACCTAAACATGGTTCAAATCAAACATACACCCAAGTTTGCATGTATCATCAAACATGATACAAACTAGTGCACAAAACTATATCATATATACAATGTGCACTTCAAGTGAGAAAATCCATCTTAAGTGAACCAACACTAGTTAATGTAAAGTAATATATCAAATATATAATTATATATTAAATCATTAAATCAACACTTGATTCAATGATCCGGTCATATCGCATATAACCGGCTAGTATCCAATGTATCGGCTTATCGAATCAATCCTTGATTCGATAACTAGGTTATATCGCATACAACCATTCGATACATCCATCGCGAGAATAGAATACGGTATCACATACATGTATTATTCTCGGTCCCGCACATATCTCATATACGCTCCTATTTCGTTTCGCTTGAGCCAGGAAACCTCTGTGTAGGACTCTAAAGACTCGTCAATACGCCAGCAGCGGATGATGATCATATCAAACATCCACAAGCCGCAAGCGGTCTGCTAAACGTAACGGCCACCCGGGTATTGAGCGATCAGAAGATCGACGAGCAAGCCCGCTCACACTCCTGTGAATCCAACCAGTAACACTTACCGTACAGTCCGGTCAGTTCGTCTGATATGTCGCATATCTCGCCTAGGGGTGGTAAACGTCAGACCCCAATAGCTCGATAAGTCATGCCGACGTAGGGTCCATAACATTCGTGAAACTACTGATAACTCTTACCAGTATATCACTGCAACCCTGGCTAGGGATTTCCTGTTATGGCCAGTCGAGCATAGCGCAACATCAACCCCCAATACCGGGAGAGACGAATCCCCTCCTATCGCTCATTGCCTCCATGTGAATCGGGACTGTACCCAATAACCACCTGTTTGCACAACTCAGTAGAGCCGTGGTAGGGTGGAAATCAAAGCACAGTGGGAGACACACAAAACTCTATGACGATCTCGGGTCAACAGACTAAGCTGTACCAGTGTCACCAGAGAACTGCCATCTGACGTGAGGTATAATACCATCTGGGAGTTCTCGGCGAGTCCGTTCAGTGTACCCAGTCTCCACTGAGCACCCGCATACCATCTTCGATGTCAAACACCAATGGATATGGGATCATCCATCGCCCATCGCATGGGTCGAGAAGATATGCGCTAGTCTACTCTGGAATATCGATGCCCCGTCTCGACATTCCCACGACTAGGAACAATGAAGGATGTACTCATTGGCTACCCAGGCCCCACTAGTATCATCTGCATCATAGTCCTGGAAGTCGAGTACACATCCTAAGGGCTTTATCAACATGTAATCAGAGAGACAGAAAGTATACATGTTAAGATAAAGAACAACCAGATAGCGTACTATCATGTCGAGCAAGAAAGTCCTACCTATATATGTCCCAACATCCACTACAATATACATCCAATGTACAGTAATGGCCTCTAGGGCATACATATAACTAACATCAAAGGTCGTATCTTTTCTCAATAACACCGTAGCCCCTATTTTTCAAAAAACCACGATTCGTGCTTTTTCAAACACCAAAACGGTATGACTCGTATTGTAGAAGTGTTTATTCTTCAGTATTGAGGTTATTACTCCTTCTCTGTTATATTCATGATGTATTCATCGCATTACATGTTCATCCATATGTTTCTTTAGCTAGTATGAAACCCTGCCTGTTAGGAAACCACCACCAATACCGATTATGCGCATGATCCACGTACACTTATTTGCCGGCACACACACATCATCATCGGTAATTGCCATGTCACGCACACTTTAGAAAAGCTACTTCATTTCATATAGCTACAAATTAGTAGTTTAAAACATATTTTAGCATGCTTGCTCTCATGTGCTAGTTAGACATTGCATTCTTACTTAGACACTTCATGCATTTATATATTCATACTATTATGCAGTATTGAGGGGCTTATGCTGATAATTATTTATCTAATTATGATTTTGAGATTTTGGATTTTCTATGATATTTCTGGATTTTAGGGAAACCGCAAGATTTTATAAACTCATTCTCATATTTAAAAACGAAAGTTGCGGTTTTCTCGTGATGTATGTGTCGTCCACCATGAGTTTTGATGATTGTTGTTGGATTTCGAGACCCGATTCGAGGAGTAGGATGAACCGTTTTGGATACATGGTGGGCCCGGTAAGGTACCCCGGGGCAAGAAGCTCGAGTTGTAGACGATGAGCCTAGCAGGAGAAGACTACCTACCGGTGATGTCTGGCGCGGCGGATATCCGGAGGATTCTGACCGTTGTCGTGAGATTTGATGATATGGGCCGATCCGGACTGACGGAGCCCGAGATATTGAGACATTGAGACTTGAGATATTGAGATATTGTGTCGATGCTTGACACGGGCTTTCTGTCGATTTCATTGATGAAGTTTCAATTTTATTGTACAAGATTCATTGATGTTTTTCTTATGTCAGATTATTCATATTTCATGGTTGATTTTCTCATTCATGATGCATTCATACATTAGATATATGATTTATTACTGTTTAGTGACACTGACAAATGCACTGAGTATTGCACTTATGCTTTTATTATTACCCTATCACTACTAGATGTCTAGTGTTATGTTAGGTATATTATTATGACCTAGGAGATCGTTGTGCATGAGATTTCTACCCGCAAGTGTCTTCTACTCACGAGTTGGAAACTCACCCCCATTGTGCCAAATTTTCTTTCAGGTTCCGATGTACAGGTTTCCTTGGCGGCTTGTTGGCACACCACTTCATTCACGGTGATTGTTTGGTAGGTTGGTTCACTTGTATCGTGACCGCCGTTGTACTTTTATTTATTTCAGTTGTATCTAGTAAGCTCCATCAACCAGACTTGTATTACTTGATAGATTTAGTAGACCAGTTGTTTATTCTTTCGACCTTAGAGGCGCGCTTGTATTATTATAGTTTTCTGGTGGATTTGGTTTTCTTCTGAGTTTTGTTCCTCGCCCTTCGGCGTTGTATATTATATTGCTTGTGGTTGTGTCCGCCAATTGGCGAAGAGATAGCTCCCCCTTGGGGTTGCCTTTATTATTACTTTTGTATATTATTCTTGTTTGTACCCGTTTGGGGCCAGTTTTACAAAGGAGATTCTTCCGAAATTTTTGAGAAAATTTGATGTTACTTTTAAACATGTTTTCATACACTTCTTCTTTTAAATGGTTTAGATTTCTTGTCTTCAGCTTTCTTAAATTACGTTACGCCTCTAGACGTTTCGTAATTTAAGTGCCGGTCACGTTCCGTACCTTCGGGTCATGACATAGTTGGTATCAGAGCGTTAGGTTTTACCATATAATGTAGGATGACCTTTGGTTGATGGAGTAGGTGACTAAATTAAAGTGACGTACCGTGGGTATGTTCCACGGCATACTTACTATACGCTACTCCGCTTAAGAAGACTTAGGATGTACATTTCTTTGCACCGTATTTCTATTCGTTCCTATGATCTATCTTCGTCAATACCGGATGGTGATTTCTGTTACCACGGTCACACAGGCAGAGAGAGCTACAGCTAGAGTTGCGGTCAGCATGAGCATTCCGATATGTCGTTTACTATGTTTTCTTGTGGACGCGAGAGTTTGATATCTGCATCGGGTTGTCGGTCCACTACTACAGACCGGTTAGAATGTGATGACCGTTAGTGTATCTTCTATTTTGAGGATCGAGGTACTGTTTAGCGTGCGGATGAAGGGTATTCACATATAGTCTAGACGAAGTTAAAAGGTTCGAACGATTGTCATAAACCCATTTCCCAAGTTTAAGGTATTCGGAAGAACATGCAGGTAATTCTATGGACCCTCTAGAAGAATGAAACCCTAACTCCACATAATGACCATGAGAACGCCTTTGAACCTTAGGGTTTACGGCAGTTCTGCGGTGCCATTAGTGAGGCTTGGGTTTGCCCTTCTACGGCTGGTCCGCAGGTGCTGTGGCATGTACTGGATATTTTTAAATTTTACTTGAGTGTTGAGCCCTCGGGGAATTATGGGACTTTGATGAATCGATCGAAAAGTTTAACATAGTTCGGATATCATGTGAACGGGATGCAAGGAGATATCTTGCTCTGCTAGTTTTGGATGCATCGACACCCTTCGACATTGGAGAGGAGCACATTGACGTCGGTATTACGATTTGCGATCCGGTGATTTAAATATCACATTTCCGTTGTTTGGATTTTGGTATTTTGAGGATTTCGTTTTATGATTGGTTTTCCTATGTACTCATTCTTTTCACTCGATTCATGTTCCATGTATCCGATGTATTGATGTTCGTTTTGTGCATACCCATTGCACTTGATTTTGATTTTATACATTTTGAGATATTGATTTGATTTCGTGCATATGGGTTGCACATGATTTTGGACTTCTGCTTTCAGTATAGTTTTCATGCACTTTTCGTACTTTTATTTGGTCTTGTGCATACTGATGCAGGTGGTTGTAAGTTTATCTATGGCGGTACACTTGATTCTGAGTCGATGTATGTCGTATACCACTGATTTCGATTTTGATATTCGATTTATGTTTTCGTGCACCATGTGCACTTGATTGAGATTCTTGCGCATACTTGGCGCGCTTGATGCGATTTTGTGCACACCAGAGGCACTAAATCGGGATTTGTGCAGATTAGATGCACCTGATATTATTGTCGTGCACGCCCGTTGCACTTGACAGATATTTTTGCTGCACACCCGTTGCACTCAGTTTTGTTTCTGTGCGTATTCGTGGCATCTGTATTTGATTTCAATTTTCGTGCGCACCGGACGCACGTGGTACCTTGTATACTGTATTTGATATTGATTTTATTTTGAGCAGTATATTATTAAGATATTTACTATTTGGTTTAATAATCGAGCAGGACTATTCTGAGACCAGTACCTAGGTGTTTTTGCATGCTTCTCTATTCAGATGTTTGGACGATTTTACTACGATGCGTACTATATACAAGTTATAGTTTTGATGCATATCATGTTGGCTTTCATATTGAAATTTGACATTGTAATTTCACCATAACTCCGATAATTGCGTTATGTTTGACGGAGTTTTGATTTTTGAGTTATGTACTTATTTTTCATGCGCATGTATTGCGCTAAAGTGTGTTTTAAGTATTGATGATTTTGAAGCCCCGAAGATTTGAGTGCTTTGCTGATTGCTTTAGTATTTGAGGGAATTTTAATTTAAATTCGGGGACCGAATTTCCTTAAGGGGGAAGATTGTAACGTTTTAAAAATAAATAAACAATTAAATAAATAAAATCCTTTAGGTGAATTTTCTGATAATCGGTAAAAAAAACCGTGTTTTCCGTAAAACTTAACTATAATTATTTTTCAATATAGATTTAAATACGCCTATTTTAACTATGTAATTGGTAGTATTTGGTATTTATTTAGTCACTTATAAATTATTAGTTTAATTAAATATTTTTCCTTAATTAATTATTTCTAATATTAATATAAGTTTTTAATTATACATCAAATTAGTGTAAATTACAAATTGGAATGGATTAATCATACATTAATGAACCATGGTAACTTAAAAACTAGTTTGTAACATGCTTTTTAGTAGAGATATATCTCCATAATTCTAGAGGTTTCTAGGATTTAATTAGAAAGAAAAATAAAGTAATTAGTGAAAAGACTTAAATGAAGTATTAATTAAAGAAGTTTCTACACTTATACACTCACCTCACTCTCTCTCCTCTCCTCCATTCCCTTGGCCGAGCCATTCATTTCTCCAGCCCCCATTCTCCATCTCCTTTTCTCTTTAAACAAATTCTTCAAAATTCATCAAAAATTAATATAAATCCCCACTAAATCCTAATTAAAATTTAACCATTATTCTTTGGCCAAACAAGCTTGGATCTTGGAGCCAAGTTAGCATTTTGGAGGCTATAATTTGCAAGTTTGATATCAAATTGTGAGGTATAAATCCTAACCCTAAAATTTAATTTTTGGTTAATTACTTTAATCTAGCTTAAATTGGTGTTTAATATGGTTTTAAATTGTAGATTTAAAATTCAAGAAAGGGTTTGTGATCAAGTTAGGGTTTTTATCAATTGTTTATGGTTTTAATGTGTAGCTTAACACATCAAGGCATGTAAAATCTAACCTAGATTGTTAAGTTACTAATTGTTACAATTAATTTTTCCGAATTGCATAATTTTTGCAAACTAGGTTTTTGTGTAATATATATATAGGTGAAATAAAATTCTAGTGAGAATTTTTATCAATTATTCATGGCTTTAATGAGTGGATTAACATGTTAGTAGAATGCAAAAGCTAATCTAGTTACTAGTTTGCTAATTGTTACTTTTAAATTGTGATAATTATGCTATTTTGCAAACTAGGTTTTTTGAAATTGATTAATTAATAGAGATTAAAATCTAATTAGGGTTTTCATGACATTATTAACATTATAAATTGTAGTTTAATATTTTAGATCATGCAAAACCAAGCTTAGTTGTTGTTTTGTGCATTTTTACTTTGAAATTGTTAAAATTGGATAAATATGCAAACTTGAATTTTGGGTTTAATAAAAATTGATGAGATTAAATTATGGTGATGGTTTGTATGACTTAGTTATGATATTTAGTGAATATTATGGCCATTAGTTTTGTTAAAATATCAAGTTTTGAATTAAAACGGTAATTAAGTGCTTTCTAGGTTTGTACGCCGATGTCGAGAGTTATTTGGTTCTTTTACATGAGCGGGTCATAGATTTTAACCTATGCACGTTTCGTGCGCCATTTTGGTTTTTATCCGCGATTTCGGTTTACGATATTATATATGTTTGCGTATAGGTACCCCTCACGTGGATTTCGGACGAGGAAGAAGAGGATGGCGGCATCGACTCCGGCAAGCGAGGACCAGGTGAGTAGATGTATATCTACGGGGGAAGTCGGGTGGATGGCGTATAGCACCCCCGCAACTTCGTAGGATATGATGTGGCCTTGAGATTGTTATATATTGATAGGTTATGGCGAGATATGAATACTGAACAAGAAAGGTTCTAGGATGACCACGAATTAGAATTTTGGGTATTTTGGATGACAGTCCTCCTATTCTAGTCCTTAGTCGCGAGACCTTAGAGTATAGGTTAGCGCACACGCACCCGCACACACTTGTTTTCTAGGTCTGCAACATATACACGTGATATGAGGATGTTATATGATACTTAGGGATGAGTCGATATGGCTGGGCATGATGCCGTGAGATATTTGATATGTGATCGAGTTATGATATGAGATATGTTATGATATTATCACGGATCGTTGGACGATGATACCATGTGATTGCTGATATATATGATAGTTGACGTATGATTGAGATATGATATGAGATATGTTATGATATTATCACGGATTTTTGGACGATGATACTATGTGATTGATGATATATATGATAGTTGACATATGATTGAGATATGATATGAGATATATGTAAGTCGATGTGCAACACCCCACGACTTGCAGGGAGGCGGAAATATGAAAAACGATCTTGTTCTTTACTTAAACATCGACTAACCGCATGAATCGAAGCTAAACGATAACTAACATCAAACATAGAAGTTCTAAACTATTATGTGAAGGGATTATACCTAAAGAACCGTGTCCTTCGTCTTTACGAACTCCACCTCCTCCTCGGCCTTCTCCAAGTAGTAGACGATCCACCACGAGAGCTATACTCCAAGCTTTGCCTCTAAACTTAAGGCAACTAGGTTTCTTTAAGTGCTAATCAAAGTGCCTAGATGATATAGAGAGAGGGTTATGGATTAAGTAGTCTAACTAATCCTTGTATTCAACACATGAGAGGAGAGGATTAGGGTTTGAAGAGAGGAAGCTTGAGGAGAGAGAAGGTGAGAAGAATAATGAAATGAGAAAATGAGTTATAATAATATATATCAAGCATTATTGTTTTTCAAGAAAAGAAAAGAAAATGATTTACAACCATGCTTGATAAATATCTTATGGTGATTCATCTCCATGAGTTATTAAGCAATTATGAAGCATTAATGACATGGATGAATCATCCATATGACTCACTAATCTCAGTTAATGTATATGCCACCTAAACCTCCTTAGTCACCATCTTCTAGAAGCTTCTCGCGCAATTACAAGAACGTCCCTCCTATCCGTGAAAACACGGAAAAACTTTAGACTGTTTAAATCCAATAACCGGATACTAGTAACTGGCTTAAACCAAAGCCGACTAGTAAAAACTGTCCGGATGTCGTACGTACGTAAACACACATATGCGTCCGAACCCTTGTCGTAAAACCATACGACCTCTATATTGTTTCGCCTGGAGTAGGGAAACTCTCTGTGTGGGACTCTAGAGACTCGACTACTACGCTGGCAGTGGGTTTAACCACAGACCACAAGCGGCACTAGCTGTACATAACTGTCCCCAGGTAGATGTCAATAAGAAGGCCGATGAGGAAACCCATCCGAACTCCTACTGAGTCTGATGTGACAATCTCCATACAGTCCGGTCCGTTCGTCTAAGACTATCGCATATCGGGCCTAGGGGGCGGCAAGCGTCAGTCTCCTAATAGCGGTATAAGTCATGTCGGAGCGAAGCCCATTACACCTTGAGAAACTACTGGAACCTACCTGCAAATCTCGCTTTCCCTGGCCAGGGACTTTGCGTAATGGCTCTCTGACACAGCGCGATATCAACCCCCAATACCGGGAGAGACGAATCCTGTCTAACCGCCACTGCCTCCAAGTGTTCGGGACTGCACCCAACTGCTACCTGATTGCACGACTCCTTTGAGCCGTAGTAGGGTAGCAATCTAAGAACAGTGGGACACACTCAAGGCGAAGTAGCAGTGTCAAGTCTGCGGACTATGCTGTACTCATGTCACCTGGGAACTGTTCACTGACGACTGGTATAAAACCAACCAACAATTCCGTGTGAGTCCTGTCCGGTGTACCCGTAACCTAACGAGCACCTGCATACTATCTCTAGTACGACGTACTGATGGCTGTGGGACAGACCATCTCCCCAACTGGGATAAGAAGCGTACACACTAGTCTACTCCGGAGTATCGATGCCTTTTCTCGATAATCCAACGACTAGGGACCTGAATAAGGATGTGCTTGTAGACTACCCAGCCCCCACTAGTGTGACTGCCATCATAACGCTAGTAGTCAAGCAAGATCCTAAGAGCTCTATCAATACGTATACTCACATATTTAAGATAGAAAAACCAAGTAGCATACTACCATGTTTAGCAAGACTGTTATATACATGTGAATATCCCAAGCTTCCATTAAGTAATATACAAACTAGTATGATACAGTAATGGCCTTCTAGGGCATAAACACTAACAATCTCCCACTTGCACTTGGGCCATGTACTGGCGTATCGAAGACCGATGATCTCGAGTAGCCTCTCGAACTGAATCTGAGGTAGGGCCTTAGTGAATGGATCAGCAATGTTATCCTCTGTATTTACTCTCTTTACCTCGATCTCCCGGCGATCTACGATCTCCCTGATCAGGTGATACCGCCTTAAGACGTGTCTGGACTTCTGATGGGACCTGGGTTCCTTCGCTAAAGCTATAGTGCCGTTGTTGTCGCATACAGAGGTATTGGACCAACACTGGTAGGAACCACCTGAAGTTCTGTGAGGAACTTCTTCATCCAGACAGCTTCTTTTGCGGCATCGCAAGCAGCTATGTACTCCGCTTCCATTGTTGAGTCAGCAACGGTGTCCTGCTTGGAACTCTTCCAACAGACCGCCCCTCCATTGAGGGTAAAGACATAACCCGACATGGACTTGGAGTCATCCTTGTCACTCTGGAAGCCGGAATCAGCATAGGCCTCCATCCTGATGTCTTTTCCGACGTAAACCAAGAACATCTCCTTAGTCCTTCTCAGGTATTTGGGAATGTTCTTTACTGCTATCCAGTGATTCTCCCCTGAGTTTGCCTGATACCGGCTTACAACGCTCAATGCGTATGCTACATCTGGTCTGGTACATAACATCGCATACATTATAGAGCCTACCGCAGAAGCGTAGGGTATAATCGACATGCGTTCCCTTTCCAAATCAGTCTTGGGAGACATCTCTTTGGAGAGGGTGATTCCGTGACAAGCCGGTAGGTTACCGCGCTTAGAATCTTCCATACTGAATCTTTTCAATATGGTGTCTATGTACCTGGACTGTGAAAGTCCCAACATCCTCTTTGATCTATCACGATAGATCTGGATCCCCAGAATGTTGGTGGCATCACCCAGGTCCTTCATGGAGAATTTCTGTGACAAGAATCTTTTGACTGGCTGTAGCATAGGAATATCATTTCCTATTAGGAGAATGTCATCCACGTACAAGATGAGGAATACAACAACTCTCCCTACAATCTTACTGTATATGCATGGTTCATCTGGATTTTTGATAAAGTCGAATTCTTTGACAGTATCATCAAAACAGATGTTCCAACTCCGCGATGCCTGCTTTAGTCCATAAATGGACTTAAGCAGCTTGCATACTTTACCGCTGCTCCCACTCTGAATGAATCCCTCGGCTGATCCATATAGACGCTCTCTTCTAAATTTCCATTTAGAAAGGCCGTCTTTACGTCCATCTGCCAGATCTCATAATCGTGGAAGGCAGCAATATCAAGAAGGACCCGAATGGATTTCAGCATAGCCACTGGAGAAAAGGTTTCGTCATAGTCCAAACCAGGTCTTTGACGGAAACCCTTTGCAATAAGTCTAGCCTTATAGGTTTCAACCTGTCCATCTACACCAATCTTCTTTCTGAAGATCCACTTGCATCCTACGGGTTTTACCCCATCTGGAGTAGTGTCCAAAGTCCATACTTTGTTAGTGTACATGGACTCCATTTCGGTCCGCATTGCATCCAGCCATTTTACCGAGTCGCCGCTCTGAATGGCTTGCTGGAAGCTAGTAGGGTCGTCATTATCAATGACGCAATCTTCTCGATCCCCGTCTATGAGAAAACCGTAGTATCTCTCAGGCGGATGAGACTGCCTACTACTTCTGCGGATAGGCGCTGGTATGTCCCTTTCTTCTGAAACTTCTTGTTCTACCAAACTTTCAGTAACAGCTTGTGGTTCTGGAATTTCTTCCAGTTCTACTGCGCTCCCACTCTTCTGATTTTCTAAAAATTCAGTTTCTAAGAAGCGGGCATGACGAGAAACAAAAACTTTTTGTTCCTCTGCGTAGTAGAAGCAATATCCCGTGGAGTTCTTTGGATATCCCACAAACTTACACTCTACTGAGCGTGCCTCGAGCTTGTCCGGATGCTGCTTTTTTACAAAAGCTGGACATCCCCATGTCTTCAGGTACTGAAGATAGGGTTTCTTCCCACTCCACATCTGATATGGCGTGGTAGGCACAGTCTTGGTTGGAACCTTGTTCAAAAGATATGCCGCTGATTCTAGCGCATAACCCCAGAATGATCACGGTAACTCAGCCTTACTCATCATGGAACGAACCATATCTAATAGGGTTCGATTCCTCCTTTCCGATACACCGTTGTGTTGTGGTGTGTATGGAGGAGTAAGCTGAGAGAGAATTCCTTTCACTTTTAAGTAACCCAGGAACTCGACACTTAAGTATTCACCACCTCGATCAGATCTCAGTGTCTTAATACTTTTGCCTGTTTGGTTTTCCACTTCATTCTTGTATTTCTGGAATTTCTCAAAGGCCTCGGATTTATACTTCATCAAGAAGACATGTCCATACCTAGAGAAATCATCCGTAAAAGTAATGAAGTAGGAATAACCACCTCGCGCATGTGTAGACATTGGACCGCACACGTCACTGTGTACGAGTCCTAAGAGCTCGCTCGCTCTTACTCCGTGTCCAGTAAACGGAGTCTTTGTCATCTTTCCCATGAGACAAGATTCACAAGTGGCATAAGATTGATATTCGAACGGATTCAAATATCCTTCTCTATGTAACTTCGTTAATCGTGTTTAATTGATGTGACCTAGTCTACAATGCCATAAGAAAGCCTGATTCATTTCTGGAGACTTTCTTTTAAGTGTGTTCTGGACATTGAAAACTTGAGCTTGATTCAATACGTATATACCGTCATCTAATGTACCGGACCCAATCAGAACTTGATTTAGGTGGATGTGAACTACATCGCTTACGAATGTAAAGTCATATCCCTCTCTTGAAAGTGAGGACACTGATATGATATTACAAGTCAAACTAGGTACATACAGACAGTTACGTAGAATCAATATCTGTCCACTTGTCAAACCTAGGCGATATTCTCCCACGGATTCAGCGTCCACGCTCATTCCATTTGCAACTCTGAGAGACAAATCACCTATCCTTATAACTTTACGGTTTCTCAAAGCATGTAACGAATTACAGATATGAGATCCTGCTCCGGTATCTAGTACCCAGGAAGTAGAGTTAATTGACAAACAGTTCTCAATTACAAACACACTTGAGGCTGAAGCCACAACATGCTTCGTATCCTGGCTACTGGCTTCTAAAGCCCTGCAATCCTTCTGCCAATGTCCGTTCCCATAACAATAGGAACATCCCTCCTTTCCTACACCAATTCCCGAAACTTTTGCTCTTCCCTTTCCTCCTACTTTACTGACACTGTATATCGGCTTTGTAGAGGTCTTCTTCCTTTTATCCTTTGCTTTCGCCCTGGATGTAGAAGAAGAAGGTCCCCCATTAAGCAGAGTTTGTGTCTCCCTGGTTTCTTTCAGGGTATAAGTAGAGGGTAGGGACTGTGGAAATAAGTCAGCATATGACCTGTTTCCCAACATGGTCTCCAGGTCCTTGTGTTCATCAATATAGCTAGTCATCGTAAGGACGTCGTCCCTTACAGATGACCCGTCAGCCGACCTCGCTTGAATTAATTCGTTCGAGGCCTCATATCTTGCGATATGAGATTGCTCTCCATATAAACCTTTGTTATGGAGAAAGATGGAAACTGAGTCCATCTTCTCGTGCTGCTTCTGGTTTATACCATCAACTGATGCCAACACGAGGCACTTGGCTTTCGCTTTATCCTTTTCCTTTGTCTGACGGATATCCATATCCGCGATGGTGGAAACTGGACCTGGGAAGGCGGGATCTTGAGTAGGAATAGGGTGGTCCAGCTTGTCATAGGCAATGGTCATCTGGACAGACCTTTGCCAGTCATATAAGTTAAATTCAGTCAACTTGTTATCTAGATGTAACCTAGTCATGGTCACAAGGTCGCTGCAACGAGAGAGAGAAGAAAACACTTTAGCATGATGCTCTTGCAAGTTTAGATTGGTTTTTAATTTATCTAAACTGGATGGCTCCCACTGTTTCTCGAATCCTTCCTCAAACCATAAAAGAAGAATTAGCCAGGACTATTCTCACTGTACAATTCTTGCTTAACCATTCAGCCAGGCTAGTGTCGATACTTCGAGGGAGGTTTTCCAACGCTTTCGCGAAGTTCCTTAATTAAAGAACCTCTTTTCTCTGGGGGCGTAACCCCGCTGACACCTTTCTTGACACCTACTTGGTTTATAGCATTGATCGTTAAGTGACGAATATCCTGATGAGTAGTATATACTCACAGTAGGATCGGGATCAAAATATCATCGTATGATAATGTTGAAGGAATCTTACCAACATTCATCAAACTCGAAATGGTATGCATCTCTTTGCAAATTTCAGTTTCTTTAGAAATTCCCGATATATATTTTTGCCCCATGTTCTTATGACCTTGACGAAAGCCAACAAATCATAAAACACATGTCAAGTTATGCCCATCATTATCTTGTTAATTTGAACCCACCCGTATATACCCTTGACGAAAGCCAACAAGGTTATACGACTGTCCCAAACCAACTCATCTATCTATGCAACAAATGAATACCCCAGCAGCTACCAAACAATATGCCTTGACGAAAGCCAACAAGCATAGCTTGAATACTACTGGCCATCCATAAGAAATGACGGAGGGCTACGACTGGTTTTGGCGAAACCGTGAACGTAGTGAACTTGATATAATCGAAGGAACCTGATAGCTTTTTAAAAGGAGTGGTTAAAGCTCCGCAATTAAAAATTCTGCTTTTTTAAAATAACCGAGAGGTTTCTTTTAAATTGTTCCAACGATTAAACTTTTGGTTTATTTTCTTTGCATTATAAATAATGCGTCCCATCATTAACCTATCATTGCAGAAAACAACGAAAATACAACGTCCTCTTATGCCATCCGCATTCACCACGGGGTCCCGTCATTACCCGTTAGGTTACTTAACTAACGACAGAGCGGGGGCTGGGCTAGCGCGGGTGTAAAACATAAGTGTCGTCTAAATAGCTATCATATATAGATATTGTACATTCGTCAGACGCAATAATAGGCACTCCAGATCACAGATGAACTTTATTGGATTTACAAGCAATCCGTGTTTGTTTTGAGCCTACAACAAAAGACGGATTACATAGTTGTGATGAATAGCCATTACCCCACCCAAGACCCCTACGGTACGGCAAACTACCCGCCCGGCAGTTTGTGCACCCCACCTTGGGTTTGTCCTAGGAGCAAAAACAGTAAAATGAAATAATACAACGGTGCCTACAACCGCAACCTGGATGTGCCCCGCAAAATAATATTACAACAAATTACATTTACATCAAATGAATTAAATAATAACCCATCACATAACCCCGGCTATACATCACAACAGTCTAACACAGTTCATATCCACAAACAGTAAAAACCATTACGGAAATGTGCAACCCCCTGCCAACCGACATACTAGCAGTTAAGGGAGGTTTACGAACACATTATACAAACACAGATATAATCCAACAAGCAAATACCGTATAATTTTGATCGATTAAACACATTTAATTTTTCTCCCATACTTCTCTGTAAATCTGTAACCTGAGCAACAATTAAAAAATTCCAGAAAATACCAAATATCACAGAGAACCAACACAGGAAAATTCGGCTGATGACTCGGCAACTCGGCGGCGGAATCACGGCGGATCGGTGGGATCCGCCGCGGTTCCACGGCGCTTTAGTCGACTCATGAGCCCATATTTCTTGGGTGTTCTAATACTATCATTTTGAGCTTTCTGAAGGTCCCTGAAAAATTTTTGGACCACATTTAAAAATCGACAGAATACCATGATATCGGGGTTTTCCGGTTTTGTTTTTTCCGTTCGAAATTCATACAATTTTGCAAGTGAGTTATTTATTGTTTAGCGAGGCACTGATACCACTGTAAGTCGATGTGCAACACCCCACGACTTGGGGGAGGCGGAAATATGAAAAACGATCTTGTTCTTTACTTAAACATCAACTAACCGCATGAATCGAAGCTAAACGATAACTAACATCAAACATAGAAGTTCAAAACTACTATTTGAAGGGATTATACCTAAAGAACCGTGTCCTTCATCTTTACGAACTCCACCTCCTCCTTGGCCTTCTACAAGTAGTAGACGATCCACCACGAGAGCTATACTCCAAGCTTTGCCTCTAAACTTGAGGCAACTAGGTTTCTTTAAGTGCTAATCAAAGTACCTAGATGATATAGAGAGAGGGTTATGGATTAAGTAGTCTAACTAATCCTTGTACTCAACACAAGAGAGGGGAGGATTAGGGTTTGAAGAGAGGAAGCTTGAGGAGAGAGAAGGTGAGAAGAATAATGAAATGAGAAAATGAGTTATCATAATATATATCAAGCATTATTGTTTTTCAAGAAAAGAAAAGAAAATGATTTACAACCATGCTTGATAAATATCTTATGGTGATTCATCTCCATGAGTCATTAAGCAATTATGAAGCATTAATGACATGGATGAATCATCTATATGATTCACTAATCTCATTTCATGTATATGCCACCTAAACCTACTTAGTCACCATCTTCTAGAAGCTTCTCGCGCAATTACGAGAACGCCCCTCCTATCCGTGAAAACACGGAAAAACTTTAGACTGTATAAATCCAATAACCGGATACTAGTAACTGGCTTAAACCAAAGCCGACTAGTAAAAACTGTCCGGATGTCGTACGTGCGTAAACACACGTATGCGTCCGAACCCTTGTCGTAAAACCATACGACCTCTATATCGTTTCGCCTGGAGTAGGGAAACTCTCTGTGTGGGACTCTAGAGACTCGACTACTACGCTGGCAGTGGGTTTAACCACAGACCGCAAGCGGCACTAGCTGTACGTAACGGTCCCAAAGTAGATGTCGATAAGAAGGACGATGAGGAAACCCATCCGAACCCCTACCGAGTCTGATGTGACAATCTCCATACAGTCCGGTCCGTTCGTCTAAGACTATCGCATATCGGGCCTAGGGGGGCAGCAAGCGTCAGTCCCCTAATAGCGGTATAAGTCATGTCGGAGCGAAGCCCATTACACCCTGAGAAACTACTGGAACCTACCAGCAAATCTCGCTTGCCCTGGCCAGGGACTTTGCGTAATGGCTCTCTGACACAGCGCGATATCAACCCCCAATACCGGGAGAGACGAATCCTGTCTAACCGCCACTGCCTCCAAGTGCTCGGGACTGCACCCAACTGCTACCTGTTTGCACGACTCTTTTGAGCCGTGGTAAGGTAGCAATCTAAGAACAGTGGGACACACTCGAGGGAAAGTAGCAGTGTCAAGTCTGCGGACTATGCTGTACTCATGTCACCTGGGAACTGTTCACTGACGACTGGTATAAAACCAACCAACAGTTCCCTGTGAGTCCTGTCCGGTGTACCAGTAACCTAACGAGCACCTGCATACTATCTCCAGTACGACGTACTGATGGCTTTGGGACAGACCATCTCCCCAACTGGGATGAGAAGCGTACACACTAGTCTACTCTGGAGTATCGATGCCCTGTCTCGATAATCCAACGACTAGGGACCTGAATAAGGATGTGCTTGTAGACTACCCAGCCCCCACTAGTGTGACTGCCATCATAATGCTGGTAGTCAAGCAAGATCCTAAGAGCTCTATCAATACGTATACTCACATATTTAAGATAGAAAAACCAAGTAGCATACTACCATGTTTAGCAAGACTGTTATATACATGTGAATATCCCAAGCTTCCATTAAGTAATATACAAACTAGTATGATACAGTAATGGCCTTGTAAGGCATAAACACTAACAATATATTATGATATTTATAATGGATCGCTTGGGCAATGTGAATTCATATATGATAATAAGTGTTGATGACATCGGATTGTGCGAGACTTTAGATCAGTAACCAGATTATGATATTGTTTGATGATGATACCATATGAATGATGATATATTTGATAGTTGACCCGTACCCCGATATTGGGATGTCGTACGATGGATTTTACCATACGAGGTATATATATGATGGTTGATCCGCACTCTTGACTTGAGGAAGTCGTACTTTGTACGTGACGCTATTGAGGCTGGATCGCCGATTACTAGAGATATCTACTCGGACTGTAGGTGGATTCTTCTTACCTGTCGACTAGATTCTTTAGTTTAGTTCCTTAGTGGATTAGATAGATACTAGTTTAGGCTCGATTCATACCTATTTTCAAAACCAACGAATCGTGCGCATTTTAAAAACAGCCAGATGGATACTACGGATTTTTTAAAGGTCGTATCTTTTCTCAAAAACACCGTAGCCCCTATTTTTCTAAAAACCATGATTCGTGTCTTTTCAAACACCAAAACGGTATGACTCGTATTGTAGAAGTGTATATTCTTCAGTATTGAGGTTATTACTCCTTCTATGTTATATTCATGATGCATTCATCGCATTGCATGTTCCTACATATGTTTCTTTAGCTAGTATGAAACCCTGCCTGTTAGGAAACCACCACCATTATCGATGATGTGCATGTTCCACGTACACTTATTTGCTGGCACACACACATCATCATCGGTAATTGCCATGCCACGCACACTTTAGAAAAGCTACTTCATTTCATATAGCTACAAATTAGTAGTTTAAAACATATTTTAGCATGCTTGCTCTCATGTGCTAGTTAGACATTGCATTCTTACTTAGACACCTCATGCATTTATATATTCATACTATCATGCAGTATTGAGGGGCTTATGCCGATAATTATTTATCTAATTATGATTTTGAGATTTTGGATTTTCTATGATATTTCTGGATTTTAGGGAAACCGCAAGATTTTATAAACTCATTCTCATATTTAAAAACGAAAGTTGCGGTTTTCTCGTGATTTATGTGGCGTCCACCATGAGTTTTCATGATTGCTGTTGGATTTCGAGACCCGATTCGACGAGTAGGATGAACCGTTTCAGGTACATGGTGGGCCCAGTAAGGTACCCCGGGGCAAAAAGCTCGAGTTATAGACGATGAGCCTGGCAGGGAAAGACTACCTACCGGTGATGTCTGGCCGGCGGATATCCGGAGGATACCGACCATTTTCGTGAGATTTGATGATATGGGCCGATCCGGACTGACGGAGCCCGAGATATTGAGACATTGAGACTTGAAATATTGAGATATTGTGTCGATGCTTGACACGGGCTTTCTGTCGATTTCATTGATGAGGTTTCAGTTTTATTGTACAAGGTTCATTGATGTTTTTCTTATATCAGATTATTCAGATTTCATTGTTGATTTTCTCATTCATGATGCATTCATACATTAGATATATGATTTATTACTGTTTAGTGACACTGACACGCGCACTGAGTATTGCACTTATGCATTGATTATTACCCTAGCACTACTTGATGTCTAGTGTTATGTTAGGTATATTATTATGACCTAAGAGATCGTCGTGCATACGATTTCTACCCGCAGATGTCTTCTACTCACGAGTTGGCAACTCACCCTCGTTGTGCCAAATTTTCTTTCATGTTCAGATGTACAGGTTTCCTTGGCCACTTATTGGCACACCACTTCATTCAGGGTGATTGCTTGGTAGGTTGGTTCACTTGTATCGTGACCGCCGTTGTTCTTTTATTTATTTCAGTTGTATCTAGTAAGCTCCATCAACTAGACTTGTATTATTTGATAGATTTAGTAGACCAGTTGTTTATTCTTTCGACCTTAGAGGCGCGCTTGTATTATTATAGTTTTCTTGTGGATTTGGTTTTCTTCTGAGTTTTGTTCCTCGCCCTTCGGCGTTGTATATTATAGTGCTTGTGGTTGTTTCCGCCAATTGGCGAAGAGCTGGCTCCCGCTTGGGGTTGCCTCTATTATTTCTTTTGTATATTATTCTTGCTTGTACCCGTTTGGGGCCAGTTTTTACAAAGGAGACTCTGCCGAAATTTTTGAGAAAATTTGATGTTGCTTTTAAACATGTTTTCCTACACTTCTTCTATTAAATGGTTTAGATTTCTGGGCTTCGGCTTGCTTAGATTACGTTACGCCTCTAGACGTTTCATAATTTAAGTGCCGAACACGTTCCGTACCTTCGGGTCGTGATAGATGGGGCAACCGCGAATAAAAAGCCGAAATGATAGGCAATCGCGACCTTCGTGATAAGAAAAGCTGAAATAATAGAGCAATCGCGGTAAAAAAAACGGCGAATGAAGAGTCACTCCTGGTACCATATTCTAGCGTAGCGATGCAGACGCCGTCCAAAACTCAAATTCCCAATGGCGAATGATAAGTCGCTCCTGGTACCTTATTCCAGTGCAGCGATGTAGACGCCAACCAAAATCCAATTTTCCAAAATTCCCCCGGCCTTACGGTTTGTCCCCAAGTTGACTACAGTATACAATCCATGGGCTCAAATAATTCTCATCATGCCCATGCCCCACCGCAACCAACAGTTACGCGGCTGGTCTCCGCCCTTGGAATTATGCTCCATTTGGGAAGACTCACTCATATGTCCTCACGATACATGAGGAGAAAAAACTTACGGGATCCTCACGACTCGTAAGAAAACACCTTCGTAGGATCCTTACGACTCACAAAGGTAAAACACACTTGGGAGTCCCCACGACTCCTAAAGAGAAAGTACACCTACGGGATCCTTTCGACTCGTAGGGAGAAAATGCTTTTATGGGACCCTTTCGGCTCATAAAATTAAAAAGCCTTTAGTGATAGGGACCTAAACCTGTCGCTTAAGCCATCGCTCCCCAATAGGAAAAGGCAAATGATGAATTGCTCCTGGCACATGTACTTCAGTGTTAGCAACGCTGATGCCTACCCTACCCCAAAATTCCAAAATTCCGATTTAATAGACTTCTAAGTCTTTAAACTGGGAACAGATGACCTCTAAGTCTTTAAACTGGGAACAGATGGCCTCTATGTCGTTAAACTGGGAACAGATGACCTCTAAGTCGTTAAACTGAGCATAATAGACCGCTAAGTCTTTAAACTGGGAACAGATAACCTCTAAATCGTTAAACTGGGAACAGATGACCTCTTAGTCGTTAAACTGGGCATAATAGACCCCTAAGTCCCTAAACTGGGAACATATGACCTCTAAGTCGTTAAACTTGAAACAGATGACCCCTAAGTCATTAAACTGGGAATGAGGGAAATCCACTCATGTGTCCTCACGATGCATGAGGAGAATAAAACTTGCGAGATCCTTACGACTCGTAAGAAAATGCCTTCGTGGGATCCTTACGACTCACAAAGGAAAAACACACTTGAAGGTCCTCACGACTAACAAAGGAAAAACACACTTGAAGGTCCTCACGACTCCTAAGGAGAAAATGCACCTGCGGGATCCTTACGACTCGTAGGGAGAAAATGCTTTTATGGGACTCTTACGGCCCATAAAATTGAAAAGCCTTAGGTGACAGGGATCTAAACCTGTCTCCTAAGCCACCAATTCCCAAATCCTCCCGGGGCAAATGGTGAGTTGCTCCTTGCATTATTCCAGTGCAGCAATGCAGATGCCGACAGAAAACCAATCCCCAAACCCTCTCATGACAGATGATGATTCTCTCCCGGTACCATATTCCAATGTAGCGATGCTGATGTCAACCCAAATCAAATCAAATCAACAACCTCTGTGGCGGAATCATGCTTTGTCCCAGAAATTCTCCTGTGTCGAAATCATGCTTCGCCTCGGGATATCTACCTTCCCTGCCGGAATTATGCTCCGTCTCGGAATCAAGTCAACCAGCGACACTCCATGCTGGGGACAAGTCGATCAGCGACACTCCATGCCGGGGACAAGTCGAACAGCGACACTCCGTGTCGGGGACAAATCGACCAGCAACCTCCTTTTCGGAATCATACCCCGCCTCGGAATCAGTTCAACCAGCGATGCTCCGTGCCGGGGACAAGTCGACCGGCGACACTCCGTGCCGGGGACAAGTCGACCGGTGACACTCCGCGCCGGGGACAAGTCGACCATCGACCTCCCTGTCGAAATCATGCTCCGCCTCGGAATCAGGTCGATCAGCGACACTCTGTGCCATGGACAAGTCGATCAGCGACACTCCGTGCCGGGGACAAGTCGAACAACCAGCGACACTCCGTGCTGAGGACAAGTCGATCAGCGACACTCCGTGCCGGGGATAAGTCGAACATCAGCGACACTCCATGTCGGGGACAAGTCGAACATCAGCGACACTCCGTGCCGGGGATAAGTCGACCAGCGACACTCCGCGCCGGGCATAACTCAACCAGCGACCTCCCTGTCGGAATCATGCTCCGCCTCGGAATCAAGTCGATCAGCGAAACTCCGTGCCGGGGAAAAGTCGAACAATCAGCGACACTCCGTGCCGGGGACAAGTCGATCAGCGACACTCCATGCCGGGGACAAGTCGAACAGCCTGTGACACTCAGTGCCGGGGACATGTCGATCAGCGATACTCCGTGCCGGGGATAAGTCGAACATCAGCGACACTCCGTGCCAGGGACAAGTCGACCAGCGACACTCTGTGCCGGGGACAAGTCG
Organism: Agapanthus africanus; assembly: GCA_030015575.1. NCBI lineage: Eukaryota > Viridiplantae > Streptophyta > Magnoliopsida > Asparagales > Amaryllidaceae > Agapanthus > Agapanthus africanus. Next base: position 563,974,867 of record CM057339.1, read on the forward strand.
ATCAGCGACACTCCGTGCCGGGGACAAGTCAAACATCAGTGACACTCCGTGCCGGGGACAAGTCAATCAGTGACACTCCGTGCTGGGGACAATTCGAACAACCAGCAACACTCCGTGCCGGGGACAAGTCAATCAGCGACACTCCATGCCGAGGACAAGTCGAATGACCAGCGACACTCCGTGCTGGAGACAAGTCGAACAACGACACTCCGTGCAGGGGACAAGTCGAACAGAGACACCCAGTGCCGTCGACCGTCCATGTCGTAAAAAGGGCAGTGCAGGCTTCCCATAAATCGGGGACCAAATCGCTCCGGGACAGGGAAACATCTACCACGGACACTCCGCCTCGGAGACGCGTCAAGCGTCGACCGTCCATGTCGTAAAAAGGGCAGTGCAGGCTTCCTACAAAGCGGGAACCAAATCACTCCGGGCCAGGGAAAAGTCTACCATGGACACTCCGTCTCGGAGACGTGTCAAGCTTCGACCGTCCATGTCGTAAAAAGGGCAGTGCAGGCTTCCTACAAAGCGGGAACCAAATCACTCCGGGCCAGGGAAACGTCTACCATGGACACTCCGTCTTGGAGACGCGTCAAGCGTTGACCGTCCAGGTCGTAAAAAGGGCAATGCAGGCTTCCTACAAAGCGGGGACCAAATCACTCGATGCCGGGGAAACGTCTACTACGGACACTCCGTCTCGGAGACGCGCCAAGCGTCGACCGTCCATGTCTTAAAAAGGGCAGCGCATCCCAGAATGTGGGAACCAAAGCAAGTCGCCTCCACGCGAAAGAAGATCCATCAGTTTCATGCACACGACCCACATATGCGGTGTGTATTTATTGATGGGGGCACTTTGTTGAAGTCGAAAATTGTACCTCGGTTGACCAAGTCGAAGTCAAGGACAACCCCAAGCTAGGTGGGCCCAAGCCCAGATCAAGTGGGCTCATGTCCGAGTGAAGCCCGAACATGAAGCGGCCGACCTCCCACATGCTGAAATAAAAATCATGTAATAAATAATTTTGATGTAATTTTTTATGCATGAATGTAAGAAAAATGGGCATAAAGCCAAATTTTTGTAAAGCCCATGGCTTATGTGCAAAAAGAAATAGCACATGAGACATGTGATGGGCAAAATTCCATTTCTCAAACCCCAAGGGGCTATATGTAAATATGTAAGCCTATATCAGGCAACATGATGATGAATAAAAAAGATACAATTTTCATTCTCCCCAAAAACTAGGGTTTGTGAGCCTCCTCCCTCTTTCTCAAGGGTCTAAACCCTTCTTCCTCTTTTTGAATTAAATCAAGAGTTTAACTCTTCCTTTCTCAAAAATAAATATTTTTTCACTACAAAACCCACGAAGGGGAGCTCGGATCTCCAATCAGATCTCGAAAAGGGGAGATTTTTAAGTCTCACCCCCTTTTTCTCCAAGATCCCACCGATCAAGAGAAGGAAGAAGGAGACCCATCTCTAAAAATTTAACTTTGGATAGATCCAAGGCTCAAAAGAAGAGCCAAAGATTCCTAGAAGTTTAACTCTTTTCTAGATCTGTTGGAGTTTAACTCCATAAATTAGTTTCTGTTAGGAGTTCAACTCCAAAAACCCCTTGGGAGTTCAACTCCCCAACCTACGGGCTAAGCCCCTTCCAGCTGGTGTTTACCATCGTCGCGTGCCTTGCGCGTGACCCGCGGGCGTCCAGCGAGCGCGTGCATGGCACGTGACCCGCAGACGCTAAAGCTCCCAATGGTCGCGTGCAGCGCACGTGAACCCGGGCACTAAAGCTCCCACATGCGCGCACGTGACCCACGGGCACTAAAGCGCCCGCGTGCATGCATGCCCTGCGGTTGCGTGCAACGCACGTGACCCGCGGGCGCTAAGCGCCCACGTGCGCTCCACGCGACCCACTCAGTGCCCAGCGGTCGCATACAGAGCACGTGACTCGCGGGCGCTCAGCACCCGCTGCGCCCTATGCGACCCGCTCAGCGCCCAGCGGTCGCGTGCAGCGCACGTGACCCGCTGGCGCCCAGCGCCCACATGACTAGCGGGCGCCAAGCGCGCTCGCACCAAGAACGTGACCCGTAGGAACCATGCGCCCATGTGCCACGCACGCGTCTTTAAGACGCTCCCCCCCACTTTTTTATGCACTCCACATCAAAACACGTCTCTCATAGGGAAAATTTTTCTAACGGGGCGCTGCCCCGCACCCCGCAAGGGGGCTGCTAGCCCCCTTGATCCCCAGCCAGCTATCTGGGTTGCGGGACCCCTATAAAACTCTGCGGGCCCCCCGATACATCCAAAAACCTTTTCAAAACATACATACACTGCACATTGGGTTCGCATGGCCTGTTTGACCCGTTAATCGAAGGTTCTCTCGCTCCAAAAGTGAGGGGTAATTAACGGCAGCTTAGTCCACGACTGCCGGAGATTCGAATCCCCACAATTAATAAAACCCAGCCTACCCTAAGCAGGAGGAATCTGTAATGCGCCTAACAAGCGCGCGCGTATTCCCATCTCAATAGGGTGACGAAAAACACCCTATATTCATATCAAGAAAAACCGGGTTTTCAAAACATTGCATAATTTCTTGAAATATCACCATAGTTCACAAATCCATCAATCACATGAAATCCGTATCTCAATGCGTAAATCCATGAAATATGATGTTTGCGACATAGGACAATAATATGAGCATATCAAAGGAAAAGCGCTCTTTTAAATGAATCCCGTTTTTAAATAATATCATGTGGTTCTCACATTCTCCAAAATCAATGCAACATCATATAAAGGTGTATATGTAGCTATAGTAAGGTATGTGTGTATACATGTAGGTATGTATGCATGATGCATTTCATATGCGCAATACAACAAGAATCAGCGTCTCAATGTCAATAACGAATACAATACCACATATGTGTATATGTTGTGCGTGTCATGGAAATTACCAACGGTGTGTGTGTAGCTTACAATTTAGTGCTCGTGCAACATGAACTGTCCGTAATGGTGCGGTGTCCAATAGGTACTGAGTCAAGGCACAACAAGTAATGGTATGCAATGATGCTCATGCACAATCAACTCATATGCATATAACATATGGCAATAATATCATATCTAGCCATCGACGCTTAACGCCATACAGGAGATTTCCACGTAGATGTTAAATCTACTCACCGATGATCTCGAGCTAGGTAAATCCAACCACCTTCTTTCCTTTCTTTGTAGCGTCTGAAGTCCCCGCACTCGCTCCTAATATCACACAAAACATAACAAGTGAATCATAGAAACCGTTCAATAATACATACAAACTACGTTTGATCGACGCACCGTCTCCAACAAACTCTCAAGTGTTCGCTTAGTGGCTAACGTGCATAGCGACATTCTAAATCAAACCAAAGTGCAGCAAGCTACACCAAGAACACGAACCGTGTCGGATATCATAATGCGCGTAGTCGAAACACTAGAATTCAGCAAAGTGTTCCGAGATTTTGATTACAGTCAACACAGAAAAAACAAGCAGTACCAAACACCCAAAAATACCTACAGACAGCTACCCTAAAAATCCCAACTCCCCAGGCTCCCAAAAATCCGGCGACGCCGGAATTCCTCTTAATCTCGCCGGTTCGACTAGGTCGTGTGGGGTTCGAGCTTCAGGTGAACACTCAGGGCCTCTAACACAACAATGCTAGATTTTACAGTAACAAATCGTGGTGATAGCAGATCACAAACACTCCAAAATAACACTAGAAATACGATATGTGCACAAAAATACAATTTTAGTGTTCTAAATCACAACTACTAGGAAACACAACATTATAAAGACCTAATTAACAGTTAGGGATCACTACCATTCCACACTTACTTTAAAACCCTTACTTTCCATGCTCCAAGTCATCTTTAGTGGCTTAACTAGGCTTGTGAAGGGTTTTAGTAAGGTTTAGTGAGGATTTGCTTGGGTTTTGTGATGATTTTAGGTAGGGTTTCAGTTTGATGGGAGAAGAGATGGAGAATAATTGAGAATGAGAGAGTGGGGGTGAGAATGAGCGAGAGTACGAGTGAGGGATGAGGGAAATGAGGGTGTGAGGTTAGAGAATGAACCGTGCCCCCTTTCTCTCTCCTCATTAAATGCTCCCCATGCTTTCCATGCCTCATCATTTCCATTGTCAACCCTCTCTCTCTCTCTCAAGTCAACCCAATTCAAACCCTTTATTTTAAAAACTAAATAATTAAATAAATACATACAACTTAATGGAATGAGGGTTAATGTGCCATGGCTACTTAAGCATGGTTAACACTAATTAATCCTAGGTTAACATGCACAAGTGTGTACAAGCCAAAACAAATAATAATAAATTATTAATTAATTTTTATAAAATATGTGAAAACTATTTTGGTTAACTTTTTACTAAAAACCAGCATTATCGCTTAATTAACACTAATCACATTCTAAGATGTTACAATCTTTCCCCCTTAATGAAATTCGATCCCCGAATTTAAAATCTTATTATGTGTACCTTCAAAGAGATGAGGGAATTTCTTCCGCATCTCGCTTTTGGCCTCCCAAGTGACCTCTTCACTATTCAGGCCACACCAAAGAACTTTCACAGATGGCAAGACCTTTGACCGAAGTTTCTTCACCTGCCGATCCAATATAACTACCGGCTGCTCGGTGAACGAAAAATCGCTCTCTTGCTGAACGGTCTGGTGCTGAATCATGTGAGAAGGGCCATGAAGGTACTTGCGAAGCATCGATACATGGAATACGGGGTGAACATCCGAAAAACTGGGCGGAAGTGCCAAACGATAGGCAACGGCACCAACTCGCTCAAGGATCTCAAAAGGACCTACAAATCTGGGACTAAGCTTCCCTTTCTTCCCAAATCTCATCACGCCCTTCATCGGAGAAATCCGTAGGAATACATGATCCCCCACTGCGAACTCGAGCCTGGGACGACAACGGTCGGCATAAGACTTATTTCTGCACTAGGCTGCTCTCATCCTATCCTAAATAAACTGGATCTTCTCCGTAGTCTCTTGAACTAGCTGGGGTCCATATATCCTGCTCTCGCTGAGTTTGGTCCAACAGACTGGAGATCGACACTTCCTACCATACAAAGCTTCAAAAGGCGCCATCTGAATCGTCTCCTGATAACTGTTAATGTAGGAGAACTCTATCAAAGGCAAGTGACGATCCCAACTGCCACCAAAATTAAGCACGCACGCACGAAGCATATCCTCCAGAGTCTGTATAGTCTGCTCTGACTGACCATCGGTCTGCGGATGGAAAGCGGTGCTAAAACTCAATCTGGTACCCAAAGCTTCCTGAAGCTTCTGCTAAAGACGGCTAGTGAACTGGGTGCCCCTGTCGGATACGATGCATGTGGGAACGCCGCGCAAACGCACAATCTGATCAATGTACAACTGAGCATACTGAGCATAACTGAAAGTGGTCTTCACTGGAAGGAAGTGAGCCGCTTTCGTCAACCGGTCAACAATAACCCAAATGTAGTCATACCCTCGACTGGACCTGGGTAGACCCACAGCGAAATCCATAGAGATCTGTTCCCATTTCCATTCCGGAACGGGTAAAGGCTGCAACTCTCCTGCCGATCTCAGATGCTCAACCTTGACTTGCTAACAAGTCAGGCACCTCGTAACGAAATCCAAAACATCACTCTTCATCCCTACCCACCAGTAGATATCTCTCAAGTCATGATACTTCTTGGTGGAACCTGGGTGAACACTATAAGCTGACTGATGTGCCTGCTCTAGGATCTCGCGTATCAACCCATCGGTATCAGGTACACACAAATGAGTCCCAAAATGTAGCACACCCTGGCCATCAATCTCAAACTCCGAATCTCTAACCTGTCGAACATGCTCAAGAATCTCAGACAAACGGGTATCGTCGGGTTGTGCCTCATGAATACGATCAAGTAGAAGTGGACGGGCACGGACATGAGCAACCTGTCCCTCGGTGGAAGTGAACTCAAACTATACTCTACTGTCGCACAAGATCTGCCTATCTGCAGAAAACTGTCTCTGAACTGCGCTCAACTGGGTCAAGCAACCCCGGGCCTACGACTCAAAGCATCAGCTACCACATTCACCTTGCTCGGGTGATAAAGGATCTCACAATCATAATCCTTCACAAGCTCCATCCAACGACACTGTCTCAAATTCAGATCCCGCTGCTGGAAGATGTACTTTAAGCTCTTGTGATATGTGAAAATCTGAAACGACTCCCCGTACAAGTAGTGTCTCCAAATCTTAAGCGCAAAAACCACTGCGGCCATCTCAAGATCATGAGTGGGATAATTCTGCCCGTGCTTCTTCAACTTCCAGGAAGCATAAGTGATAACTCTATCGTGCTGCATCAATACACAACTGAGCCCCACTCGAGAAGCATCACAGTAAACGATAAAGCCGCCCGATCCAGAAGGCAAAGATAAAACTGGTGCAGTCGTCAACCGAGTCTTCAACTGCTGAAAACACAGCTCGCATGCCTCAGTCCAAAGAAAAGGAACCCCCTTCCTAGTCAGTCCGGTCAGCAGTGCAGCGATGCTCGAGATGTCCTGCACGAAACGGCGGTAGTAACCGGCTAAGCCCAAAAAGCTGCAGACCTCTGTCACTGATAAAGGTCTAGGCCAAAGCTGTACGGCCTCGATCTTCCTCGGGTCCACACGAATACCGTCTCCCGTAACGACATGACCCAGGAAGTCAACACTATCAAGCCAGAAGGCACACTTCGAGAATTTAGCAAAAAGCTGGTGCTCTCTCAATGTCTGCAAAGCAATCCTCAAGTGCTGCTCATGCTCCTCTCGACTCTTGGAATAAACTAGAATGTCATCAATAAACACAATAATAAACTGGTCGAGGAACGGCCTGAAAATCCGGTTCATCAAATCCATGAACGCTGCTGGGGCATTGGTGAGTCCGAACGACATCACCAAAAACTCATAATGCCCGTAGCGCGTACGAAAGCGGTCTTCGGAATGTCATTATTCCGAACCCGCAACTGATGATAACCCGATCTCAAATCAATCTTGGAAAAATATCCCGCACCCTGGAGCTGATCAAATAAATCATCAATGTGAGGTAAAGGATACCTATTCCGCACCTTAACTCGGTTCAATTGACGATAATAAATGCACAACCTTAAACTGCCGTCCTTCTTCTTGACAAACAGAACATGAGCTCCCTAAGGCGAAACACTCGGACGCACAAGTCCCCTACCAAGAAACTCTTGCAGCTGATCCTTAAGCTCCTTAAGCTCCGCCGGGGCCATCCGATAAGGCGGTATTGAAATAGGCCCCGTGCCGGGGATCAAATCAATGCAAAACTCAATCTCACGCTCTGGAGGCAATCCAGGTAACTCATCGGGAAAAACGTCGGGAAACACTCTCACAATAGGAACCCGGTCGAACAAATCAACCGTGGCTCCGGTATCACAAATAGAAGCTAAGAATCCCCGACATCCTCTCCTCGAAAGCCGACTAGCACAAAAGGCAGAAATCAAATTGTGAGGGGCGGCACAACGGTCCCCCTGCACAAAACGAACTGACTCACCCAAAAAAAAAACCTGATTGTCTTCTCACGGCAGTCCACAGACGCGTAGAAAGTAGCTAACCAGTCCATGCCCAGAAGAACATCGAAGTCCAACATCTCAAGAAGGATCAAGTCGATGGACGAATCTCTATCTCCAATACAATGGCACACGATTGAAACACATGTCGCGCAACAAAATACTCGCCAACAGAAGTAGTCACAACAAGCCGCTGATCCAGCAAACACGACTCTCGGCCCAACCTCAGCACGAAGTGTGTAGAAACATACGAGTGCGTAGATCCCGGGTCAAACAAAACATGTGCATCGAAGGAACATACTGAAAGAGTACCTGAAACCACTGCATTGGACGCCTGCGCGTCCTGATGAGTCAAAGAAAATACTCGAGCCTGCCCTCTTCTGGCAACTGGCTGTCCTCCGCCTCTGCCACCCCGTCCTCTCTGAACAAAACCTCTACGACCACGACCTCTCTGAGCATAAGTATGATGCGGAGCAACAACAGGCGTAAGAGGTAATGCTCTCTGAGGTGAAGGTGGTAAGGTAACATGTAGAACTGCTGCCTCTCTCTGGCGTACCTCAGTACAATTTCTGATGCGGTGATGGGGACCGCCACACCCAAAACATCCCGACGGGTGCTGGCCCTGTCGGTATAAACTATATATCTGGCCTCGTCTCACGCTCCGGCTACCCGCACGGCCTATAGCGAATCCGCCGCGGCCTCTGCCAAACTGCCTTTGAGCTGATACATCAGTACAAATCCTCTTCGGTCCTGGAATGACCGAAATCTCAGAAAGGCGCTCCTCAACTAGTAGGGATGCGTCCACCGAAGCTGCATATGTGTCAAAATGCTGAGAGCAGATAGCGAGGAACGACTGGGTAATTAGGCCTCGTACTAATCTCTTGATCCGCATCTCCTCAGTTTCCACCAAATACGGAGAATACACCGATAACTGGGTAAACTGAACATCGTACTCTTCCACCATCATAACCAGAGTCCGGCATAACGACTCAAAACTGCGATCTCGAGCATCCCTGATGCTCTGCGGAAGAAAACGGGCAAGAAAAACTGTCACGAACTCAGCCCAGGTCATAGGAGAAAGACCTGCGGCTCTGCCCCTCTCTAAAGACTCGCACCAGGTCTGGGCAAGACCCTCCAGATGAAAACTCACGAACTCTACCCATCTCGCGTCAGAGTATCTCAGTGAACGACAAATCATGGCCATCCGATCGATAAACGACTGGGGATTCTCATTTGTATCGGTGCCGGTTAAAACCGGAGGCTTCATCCTCATGAACTCAGATAATGATACGGTAATAATTATTAGTTATATGTATGCCCTAGAGGCCATTATTGTATATGTGATGTTTATTATAGTGGATGCTTGGATATATATAAAGAGGAATTTCTTGCTCGACATGATAGTATGCTATCTGGTTGCTCTTTTTCTTAATATGTTGACTTGTATATGTGATGTTGTCTTGCTCTCACATGTTGATAAAGCCCTTAGGTTGTGTACATGACTACCAGGACTATGATGGAGATCATACTAGTGGGGCCAAGGGTTGTCCGCAAGTACACCCTAAAAACGGTTCCTAGTCGAGGGTGTATCGAGACATGGCATTGATATTCCAGAGTAGACTAGCGTATACGCATCTTGACCCATATGATAGGCGATGGATGATCCCACATCCATTGGTGTTTGACATCAAAGATGGTATATGGGTGCTCAGTGGAGACTGGGTACACTGAACGGACTCACCGAGAACTCCTAGTTGGTATTATACCTATCGTCAGATAGCAGTTCTCTGGTGACACTTGTACAGGTTATTTTGTAAACCCGAGATCGTCATGGAGTCTTGTGTGATTCCCACTGTGTTTTGATTTCCACCTTACCACGTTCAACAGAACGTGCAAAACGGTGGCTTTTGGGTACAGTCCCGAATCACATGGAGGAAATGAGCGATAGGAGAGGATTCGTCTCTCCCTGTATTGGGGGTTGATGTTGCGCTGTGCTCGATTGGCCATAACGATAAGTCCCTGAACAGGGCTGCTACGGAGATTTACCGATAAGTGTTATCAGTAGTTTCTCGACCCGTTATGATCCTTACATCAGCACGACTTATCGGTTACTGGGGTCTGACGTTGACCACCTCTAGACTAGATATGCGATATATCAGACGAAATGACCGGACTATACGGTGGTGTTACTGACAGGATTTACAGGAGTTAGAGCGGCCTTGCTTGCTGATCTTTTGATCGTTCAATACCCGGGTAGCCGTTACGTCCAGCCAGTACCGCTGACGGGTTGTGGGTGCTTGATGTGATCATCACCTACTGCGGGCGTATTGACGAGTCTTTAGATTCCTACACAGAGGTTTCACTGGCTCAGGCAAAACGAAGTAGGAGCACATATGTGATATGTGCAGGACCGAGATTAATACGAGTATGTGATACCGTATTCTATTCTCGCGATATAAGGTATCGATCGGTTATATGAGATATAGCCAGGTTATCGAATCAAATGTTGATTCGATAAGTCGATACTGTATCGGTCGGTTATATGAGATATAGCCGGGTTATCGAATCAAGTATTGATTCGATAAGTTGATACAAATAATATTAGTCGGTCATATGAGATATAACCGGATTATTAAATCAATAGTTGATTTAATGATTTAATGTATAATTATATATTTGATATATTAATTTACATTTACTAATATTAGCTCACTTAAGCATTTCTTTTTCTCACATGTGCACACTTAATATATATGTGATATATATTAATTGTATTTTATTTATGTGTCATGGTTGATGATACATGCAACATGGGTGTATGAGACTTACACCATACTAATGATAATGAAGGGTTTATTTATTTAGTGTAAATCAATTATTAGTTGGATAATGGTCACATGGCATGAAGCTTGTAGAAGCTTGGAGATCCATTGACTAGTCCACTAGTTTTGTCTTATACTAGATATTTGTTAACCCAACCATTATCTAAACTCATGGTTAAGTCACAACTGTAAGTCGACGTTAGACACCCCACATGATGCGGGGAGGCGGAATAGGTAAAACAGTCATTTTGTTTAAGTTAACATCGACTAACTTTACGAATCTTTGCTAAACCCTAACTAACAACTAACTAGAAGTGATAAACTACTATGATAGATGATTATACCTCAAGATTCTAGTCCTTCTTGGTCTTATTGTTCACCTCCTCATCGGCATCCTCGATGTGATAGAAGATCCACCCGAGAGTTCCTTCTCCAAGCTTTAACCTCTCACTTGAGATAACTAGGTGGCTATGATTGCTAATCAAGGTAACCTAGAGGATATAGAGATGGATTAGGGATCTATTAGTCTTCCTAACCCTTGGGATCTCAACACAAGAGAGGATTAGGGTTAGATTTTTGATGAGAGAGAGAGCATAAGGAGAGAGAATATGTTTGTGAGAATGAGATGAAAATATAACTCATTATGTATATAATGAAGCATAATAATTATCAAATAAATCATATAGATAATTACAACCATGCTTCATTTAATATAAATGAATGAATCATCTCATGAGTCATTAAGCAATAAATGCTTCATTAACTCATTTGGATGAATCACTTCATGAGTCACAAATTCATTTAATGCAAATTACACCTAAGCTCTCCACCTCACCTTTCTTCTAGAAGCTTCTCGACTAATTACGAGAATGCCCCTCCCATCCGTAAAAACACGGAAATACTGAGACTGTATAAATCCAATTACCCAATACTAGAATCTGGCTGAAACTAAAGCCCGCTAGTATAATCTGTCCGAACATCGTACGTGAATAAATGCACGTATGTGTCCGAACCCTGTCGTAAAACCATACGACCTCTATATCATTTCGCCTGAAGCAGGGAAACTCTCTGTGTGGGACTCTCAAGGCTCGACACTACGCAGGCAGTGGGTTTAACCACAGGCCGCAAGCGGTACTAGCTGTACGTAACGGTCCCCAGGTAGATGTCGATAAGAAGGCCGATGAGGAAACCCATCCGAACTCTTACTGAGCCTGATGTGACAATCTCCGTACAGTTCGGTCTGTTCGTCTAAGACTATCGCATATCGGGCCTTGGGGGACAGCAAGCGTCAGTCCCCTAAAAGCGTTATAAGTCATGTCGGAGTGAAGCCCATTACACCTTGAGAAGCTACTGGAAAACCTACTAGTAAATCTTGCTTGCCCAAGCCAGGGACTTTGCGTAATGGATCTCCAAACACAGCGCGATATCAACTCCCAATACCGGGAGAGACGAATCCTATCTAACCGCCACAGCCTCCAAGTGCTTCGGGACTGCACCCAACTGCTACCTGTTTGCACGACTCCTTTGAGCCATGGTAATGTAGCAATCTAAGAACAGTGGGAACACACTCGAGACGAAGCGGCAGTGTCAAGTCTGCGGACTATGCTGTACTCATGTCACCTGGGAACTGTTGACTGACGACGGGTATAATACCAACCAACAGTTCCCTGCGAGTCCGGTCCGGTATACCCGTAACCCAACGAGCACCTGTATACTATCTCCAGTTCAACGTACAAATGGCTGTGGTACAGACCATTTCCCCTGCTGGGATGAGAAGCGTACACACTAGACTACTCTGGAGTATCGATGCCCTATCTCGATAATCCTACGACTAGGGACCTGAAAAAGGATGTACTTGTAGACTACCCAGCCCCACTAGTGTGACTGCCATCACAACGCTGGTAGTCAAGCAAGATCCTATGGGCTCTATCAATATGTATTTGCGATATGCTAAAAGAAACATATACATATATTAAGATAGATATAAACCAAGTAGCATACTACTATGTTGAGAAAGACTGTTATTATAACTGTGAATATCACAAGCTTCCATTAAGTAATATACAAGCTAGTATGATACAATAATGGCCCCTAGGGCATATACACTAACAATCTCCCACTTGCACCGGGGACATGTACTGGCGTATCGAAGACCTATCATCTCGAGTAGCCTCTCGAACTGTATCTGAGGTAAGGCCTTTGTGAATGGATCTGCAGTGTTCTCCTCTGTAGCAACTCTCCGACCTCGATCTCCTGGCGATCTATGATCTCCCTGATCAGGTGATACCGCCTTAAGATGTTTCTGGACTTCTGATGGGACCTGGGTTCCTTTGCTAAAGCTATAGCCTGTTGTTGTCACAATAAAGAGGTATTGGATCAACAATGGATGGAACCACCTGAAGTTCTGTGAGGAACTTCTTCATCCAGACTGCTTCTTTTGCGGCATCGCAAGCAGCTATATACTCTGCTTCCATCGTCGAGTCTGCAACGGTGTCCTGCTTGGAACTCTTCCAGCATACCGCCCCTCCATTGAGGGTAAAGACATAACCTGACATGGACTTGGAGTCATCCTTGTCACTCTGGAAGCTGGAGTCTCGATCTGGAGGTCTTTTCCGCCGTAAACCAAGAACATATCCTTAGTCCTTCTCAGGTACTTGAGAATGTTCGTTACTGCTATCCAGTGCTTCTCCCCTGGGTCTGACTGATACCGGCTTACCACGCTCAGTGCGTAAGATACATCTGGTCTGGTGCACAACATCGCATACATTATAAAGCCTACTGCAGAAGTGTAGGGTATAATCGACATGCGAACCCTTTCCAAATTAGTCTTGGGAGACATCTCTTTGGAGAGGGTGATTCCGTGACAAGCCGGTAAATTACCGCGCTTAGAATCTTCCATACTGAATCTTTTCAGTATAGTGTTGATATACCTAGACTGCGAAAGTCACAACATCCTCTTAGATCTATCACGATAGATCTGGATCCCCAGAATGTAAGAGGCATCACCCAGGTCTTTCATGGAGAACCTGTGTGACAAGAATACTTTGACAGATTGTAGCATAGGAATGTCATTTCCTATCAAGAGAATGTCATCCATGTACAAGACGAGGAATACGACAGTTCGTGCTACAATTTTACTATATATACATGGTTCATCTGGATTTTTGATAAAGTCATATTCTTTGACCGTTTCATCAAAACAGATGTTCCAACTCCGTGATGCCTGCTTTAGTCCATAAATGGACTTAAGCAACTTGCACACTTTCCCACTGCTCCCACTCTGATTGAAACCTTCTGGCTGATCCATATAGACGCACTCTTATAAATTACCATTTAGAAAAGCCGTCTTTACGTCCATCTTCCAGATCTCATAATCATGGAAGGCAGCAATGGCAAGAAGGATCCGAATGGATTTTAGCATAGCCACTAGAGAAAAAGTTTCGTCATAGTCCAAACCAGGTCTTTGACGAAAACCCTTTGCAACAAGTCTAGCCTTATAGGTTTCCACCTGTCCATCTACACCAATCTTCTTCCTGAAGATCCACTTGCATCCTATGGGTTTTACCCCATCTGGAGCAAAGTCCAAAGTCCATACTTTGTTGGTGTACATAGACTCCATCTCGGTACGCATTGCATCCAGCCATCTTACTGAGTCGCCGCTCTGGATGGCCTGCTGGAAGCTAGTAGGTTCATCATTATCAATGACGCAATCTTCTCTATCCCCGTCTATGAAAAAACCGTAGTATCTCTCAGGCCGATGAGACGGCCTACTACTCCTGCGGAGGGGTACGGGAATGTCCTGTTCTTCTTGAACTTCTGCTTCTACCAAACTTTCGGTATTAGTTTGTGGTTCTGGAATTTCTTCCAGTTCTATTACGCTCCCACTTGTTTCCTTTTCTAAAAACTGTTGTTCTAGAAAATGGGCATTACGAGAAACAAAAACCTTTTGTTCTTCTGCGTAATAGAAAAAATACCCCTTGGAGTTCTTTGGATATCCCACAAACTTACACTGTACTGATCGTGCCTTGAGTTTGTCTGCATGCTGCTTTTTAACAAAAGCTGGACATCCCCATATCTTCAGATATTGAAGATAGGGTTTCTTCCCACTCTATATCTGATATGGTGTGGTAGGCACAGTCTTGGTAAGAACCCTGTTCAAAAGATATGCAGTTGATTCTAGCGCATAACCCCAGAAAGATCGCGGTAACTCAGCATTACTCATCATGGAACTTACCATATCCAATAGGGTTCCGTTCTGTCTCTCCGATACATCGTTATGTTGTGGAGTGTATGGTGGAGTAAGCTGAGAGAGAATTCCTTTCTCTTTTAGGTAACCCAGGAACTCGGCACTTAAGTATTCACCACCTCGATCAAATCTCAGTGTCTTGATACTTTTGCCAGTTTGGTTTTCTACTTCATTCTTATATTCTCGGAATTTCTCAAAGGCCTCGGATTTATGTTTCATCAAGAAAATGAATCCATACCTAGAGTAATCATCCGTAAAAGTAATGAAATATGAAAAACGGCCTCTTGCATGTGTAGACATTGGACCACATACATCGCTGTGTATATGTCCTAAGAGCTCGCTCGCTCTTACTCCATGTCCAGTGAATGGAGTCTTTGTCATCTTTCCTTTGAGACATGATTGACAAGTGGCATAAGATTGATATTCGAACGGATCCAAATATCCTTCTCTATGTAACTTAGTTAACCTTGTCTCATTAATGTGACCTAGTCGACAATGCCATAAGAAAGCCTGATTTATATCTGGAGACTTTCTTTTTAGTGTGTTTTGGACATTGAAAATCTGTAATTGGTTTAACACGTATATACTGTTATCTAGTGTACCGGACCCAATCAAACTATGATTAAGGTGGATGTTAACAACATCGCTTACAAACGTGAAATCATAACCTTCTTTTGATAACAACGATACTGATATGATATTACACGTTAAACTGGTTACACAAAAACAGTTGCGCAAAACCAAAACATGTCCACTCGTCAATCCAAGGTGATAATCCCCTACGGACACAGCACCCACGCTAGCTCCGTTAGCAACCTGGAGGGTCATATCACCAACCTTTAACACTCTACGGTTTCTCAGTGCCTGCAATGAATTGCATATATGAGATCCTGATCCAGTATCCAATACCCAGGAAGTAGAGTTGATTGACATACAATTTTCAATTACAAACACACCTGAAGCCGAAGCCACAACTTGTCTCGGGTACTGGTTCTTGGCAATCCAAGCTTTCAATACTTCTTCCAATGGCCTTTCCTGCGAAAGTGGAAGCACTCGTCCTTCGCTACTACTTGCTCTGCAACCTTTTCCTTTCCCCTGGCTTCCACCTTACCAACACCTCCTCTCGGTTTGGTAGGGGCCTTCTTCTTCCTTCCTTTGGCTTTCGTCTTGGACCTAGAAGAGGAAGCACCACGAACAAACAGAGCAGGTGTTTCCCTTGCTTTCTGTAAGGTGCCCTCTGCACTCCTCAACATGTTAAGGAGTTCTGGAAGTGTTGGAGATAGTGCCCTCAGAGTCAATTATTGGATCACAGGCACGTGATTGCAATGATTGAGGGAGGACCTATCCCGGTAGAACAGTCTTACTCGAGATGATAGTATGCTATCTGGTTTACCTTTATCATCGTGTACTGCTTTAGGTGACATGACAGGTCGCTATTGCACGTTGATAGAGCCCCTAGGATTCTTGCTTGACCACCAGCGATATGAGGGCGATCATATAAGTGGGAGCTGGGGTCTACAAGCACATCCTTAAAAGGTCCCTAGTCGTGGGAGATTCGAGACAGGGCATCGTTTCTCCAGAGTAGACTAGTGTATACAGTCGAGACCCCGACGAGGGGCGGTGGCCGGTCTCACAAGCCACTGGTGTCAGTTGGATCACCTAAGATGTATACAGGTGCTCATTGGGTTATGAGTACACCGGACAGGACTCGCCGGGAACATGCTAGTTGGTCTTATACCTGACGTCAGATAGCAGTTCCCAGGTGACATGTGTACATGTTAGTTCATCGACCTGGGGATCGTCATTTGTCTCGTGTGAGTTCCCACTGTGCTTTGATTACTACCCTACCACGGCTCAAAGGAGTCGTGCAAACAGGTTTTAGTTGGGTACAGTCCCGAGCCACATGGAGGCAGTGAGCGGATCTTCGGGGGTTTCGTCTCTCCCGGTATTGGGGGTGAGGTCGCGCTGTGTCTAGGAGAGCCATTACACGAAGACCTTGGCCAAGGCAGGAGATTTACTGGTAGGTATTCCAGTAGTATCTCAGGGTGTTCTGGGCTACACTCCGACACGACTTGTACCGCTTTTGGGGGTCTGACTTTTACCAACCCCCTAGGCCCGACATGCGATGCTCATAGACGAATGGACCGGACTGTACGGATATTGTCACTGACAGGCTCAGTAGGGTGTCAGGATGAGTTTGCTCATCGAAGTCCCTTTTAGTCAATAGCTGGTGGCCCGTTACATATTGGCTTATACCTCTGACGTGCTAGTGGTTAAATCCACAGCCATAGCATTGACGGGTCTTTAAAGTCCACCACACTTACAGTTACTCAAGCTTTCGGGCGAAACGCTGTAGAGGCCGTATGGAGATATGGCAGGGTCTGATCAGATACGTGCGGTATTGCACGGATCAGGATCGGACAGTTTTGTACTAGTAGCCGTATGGTAATATGGCAGCGTTCGATCAGATACGTGCGGTATTGCACGGATCAGGATCGGACGGATATTACTAGCCGGCTTTGGTTTAAGCCGGATCCTAGTATAGTACAGTGTAGATTTTGTCTTTTTGCATTTGTATCCGGACGGAATACAGATGCGGGTGTGAATGCACAGTATGGGGGTTTTCCTGTAATTTATTACGGGACCAGTTTTCTGGAGTTGCCAGTTTGCTTTCCGTTCCGGCCGGTTTTCATTTGTTCTTTCCCGGCCGGACTTTTCCGATGGAGGGGGTTATTTGCAATTGTGCAAATAACTTTAGTGGAGGGGTTTTATTGCATAAGTTTTGATATGATAGCATCTTTTCTTTTGTTGCACCATTCTTGCATTAAAGAGATTGGAAAGGGTATGGTTTTGATGGAAAGAAAAGCATGGTTGATGTTTTCTTGTCTAGGGATATGGTCACCACTTGTGTTCTACTACCATCACCTCCCTCTTGTATTAGTGTTTCATTCCTCCACCATTTGGAAAAAGATTTTGGCCGGCCACATTAGATGAAGAGGAGAGAATGATTCATTTGATTTGGGTGTTGGAAATTTATCATTGATCTCATTTTTCTTGCCACCAAAAACCCTCTCCAAAGTTCATGATTTCCTTTTCCCTCCATGGCAACTCCTATACCCCAATGAGACATAAGCACTACACTTCCTACAGCACATCTTGAGCATGTCGAGTTGCCGGCTTCATGCCCGAGTTGCCTCGGTATAGAGGCGGGAGCCCGTAAAAGATGCAGGCGACGTGGTGCCCTTCCGACGAGGAGGAGACGACCGGAGATCCCGCGAGGAGATCGGAGTGGAGATGAAGACCGGAGGACTCGGATCAGTCGGTATATCTCTAACCCATCCTAGTAGTAGCTTAGACTAGTTTAATGGCATGATCCGGGGTTTAGTGCGCGGTGGTGCCGGTTTGCTAAGTCCGCAAAATTAAAGTTTATCACCGTTTCCGCGTTTGGCCGTCGGATTGACGGCCGGGGCGCCGCCGTGCACTTACAATGGTATCAAAGCCTCGCCATTAACTTCGTCTAGCTTCGTTTGATGTGTTTTTCAGTTCCGATCGACCAAAATTCCGAAAACCCAATTTGAGTTCACATCAGTTTTCTGTTAAGATTTTTTGGTGTCTAAAAATTTTTCAGGTGGTCTTAGATTGATGTGCAGGGAGTTCTAAGAACTCTGAGAAAATTCGAGACAGTGACCCCTCAACAAGAGCGCGGAAGAGCGGCAGAAACCACCTTTTTGCCGCGCTTCCGCCGCAGGTTAGTGGGCTCACTGCTTCGAAGTTTTCCAGTGGGCTTCTGGGCTTATTTTGGGTGTTTTGGAATATTAAAATTGGGCCAATTATTTCTGTGAGTGCTACAGTATTGCTTGGGGGCCCACTTGTTAATTTTTGATTGATCGGATATTTTAAACACATTTTTCACAGTATTTATATTATATCTGCGACCGTGAATGTCACTCGATCGGTAAATCCGGTCTGACTGCTATAGCCCGGTTAGACGGATTTGCGAACGTGACTTTCACGTTGATGTTCTATGTATTTGCTGTGATGTTGCGGATCGGTCGTGGGGATAGCCTGGATGCAATGCGAGTACTGTGCTGTTGTATTATGTACATTTGATATTGCGGGACGAGCGACCGACATGTGGACTGCCGTCACTGCCTGTTTGTATTATTCTTTTGGGGCACGACCTGGTTGCGGTCGATGTACCCGGTGTATGTATATTTTACATTCTGTACTAGGATTACCCCGCGGTGGGGTGCACGGATGGCCGGGTTCTAGAGGGCAACAAGCCCGCATCTCATGGCATTGGGACGGAGGGGGCTTCACTCTGGGATTGGCGGGCTATTCGCTGCACTCGTAGGGGGTACATGTTGACCCAGGAGGGGTGCCCAAGTTGCCGGATTCCGTGGAGTGCTGGGTGGTCCATTCACGGAGTTGAAGGGGGCTGCCTCGCTTCAGGTTTTGGCGGGTGACTTGCCGCGCCCGTAGGGGTCTAGGATTTCATTGCACAGGCTATCCACACGACCAGGGGAACGTCGGGTTTCAGTAGTGGCTCTGTGAAATCCGGGGATCCCAGATATCTGTTTTGTTCTGTGATGCTGTACATTTCTGTGATGTTGCATTTCTTATCACGCCTTGAGCGAAATATAATATATTGGTATATATATTAGTAGATGTTGTATATGTTTTTCATCCGCGCTAGTCCAGTACCCGCTCTGTCGTTAGTAAGCTAACCTAACGAGTGATGACGGGACCCAGTGGCGAATGCGGATGGCATATACGTACGTCAGTATATTTTCGTTCTTTGTGGTGTGATCAATGATGGGACTGCATTGATTCGGATCAATGCAAGTTAAACAAACCTATTCTGATGTTGTTGGAACACTTTTCAAAAAGCTGTTATTGCAAGGACGTTCACTTTTGTTTTGCATCGTGGTATTCATTTGGAATATCCTGCTCCTCAGTCGACGAGGCAAAGGCCGAGATCCCTTTACCGGGAGTGACCCCTTGGACAAACAGTTTGCGTCAGGGCAATGACTTCACTATAGCCGATTACTTTTTCTTTGCATCGTGGTATTCATTTGGGATATCCTGCACCCCATTCTACGGGGAAAGAGCCGAGATCCCTTCACCGGGAGTGACCTCTTTAGTAAAGGTTTTCGTCACTATATTTTCTAAAAAGCTATCCGTTCCTTCAACGATATCAAGTTCTTTACGTTAAAGGTTTTCGCCAGAAACCATTCGTAGCCCTCCGTCGTTTCATATGGGTAGTCAATAGTATTCAAGCTGTGTTGGTTGGCCAAAGTCAAGGCACAGTGTTTGGTAGCTGTTGGTTATTCATATGCAGCATAGATAGATGCGTTGGTTTGGAACAGTCGTATAGCCTTGTTGGCCAAAGTCAAGGGCTTGTGCGGGTGGATTCGAATCAACCTGGAGAATGACGGGTAGAACTTGACATGTGACTTATGATTTGTTGGCCAAAGTCAAGGTCATAAGAGCATGGGGCAGAAATCACATCGGGAGTTTCAAAAGAACTGAAACTTGCCAGATATGCGCATACCTTCTGGAGTGTGATACCGTGAGCGGATTCCGTCACGTTGTCATGCGATGATAGTTGGATCCCGATTCCCACTGATGAGTTGGTTTACTCCTCGGGTGACCCCGACTAATTCTTCTTTTAGGTTTGGAGGAGAATTTGAGGTACAGTGGGAGTTTTCCAGATTAGATAAATTGGTAACCATTCTGATCTAGGATAGAGTGCACGCTGAGCGTTTCTTTTCTCTCTCTCTCTGGCAGCGACCATTGACCCGACCCTAAGACTATGACTCAGTGACCAAGTTAACCGAACCTTCTTAACACTGGCTTTTGGATTGTCAGAGTTGCAGACCTCATTGCCACTCCTACTTTTACCCTTTTCTCCAGGACACCCCGTATTACTACGAACGTCCACTTCCATTGGACAAAACCATCGTATGGTTAGATACGAACTCGAAGGAATTCGAGGATGGTTTCCGGTTCTGGAGAAAACGGATAGGATTATTCAGTTGTCTTTTCTTTTCACCCTCTCTCAGGTTGCGAGTACTCCTTGGTTTAGGAGTAGTACACCTATTGTGCAAATTGGATAGTCTTCTTCCAAACCATAGGCTGGTGCCGACCGGTAGGGAATGAAGAAAACCAGTTAGCCTAAAAGGTGTACAGAAGGTATTAAGATTAAGACAAAGCAAGGGATTAGTAAGAGGGCAAAGTAAATTGCGACTGCTATTCACGACCAAACCAAGTATTTCTTCGCCAATCCTAAATCACCTTTGTATTTCTCCAGGACACTCCGTATCACTATGAAGATCCTATTTTATTGGATAATCCATCGTATGGTTATATACGAACTCGAAAGAAACTTGTTCCAGTTCGGGGATGGATCCAGGTTCAGGAGAAATAGGAATTAAGTACATTCAAGTGTCTTTTATCCTCACCTTCTCTCGCATTGTGAGTGCTCCTAAGACTAGGACAGTACACCCATTATGCTTACTGGATAGTCTTCTTCCAAACCATAGGCTGGTGCCGAACGGTAGGGAAGGAAGAAAACCATTTGGCCTAAGGGGTGTGCAGAAGGTAATGACTAAAGACATATAAAGGGATTTGGAGAGGTGGCAAAGAATTATACGGTTATAGTTGTGAATCTGGATAATGGAAGAGGCATTACTAAGAATACCATGATACCCCACCGAAACATTTCAATGTTTCAGTTTCACTGTGTACTGTTAAAAGAAAATTGTTTTCCCGATTAGACACTTGCTCCAGGATATGTATTTACCAGGTATGATTCTCACATCTGTATGGTTTTACAGATGATGAGTGGGAGTAAGTTATTGGGAATTAGGTGACCATCCTCATTATATCGGGATTCGTTGTAATTGGTGATATTTGAGGAAATCACCTGGGCTGTTTGCCGGTCGGCAAATATTTGGTTTTGAATATCCGCTGTTGTGCACCAATTTCAAATTGATATATCTGTACGTCTATTTTCATAGAGTGAGATATACCTTTTGATATTATGTCGATGACATTTACCTATATCAGTGGATGGTTAGGTAAGGAGCATTGAACAGCGGTGTAATTCTTCTTAACCATAAGTACAGTTTTCGACCTACGACGCACAGTGAAGGAGTTGTTAGACTCAGCGGACTCATACAGAGTATTGTATGTTGTCCAGTGTCCATTAGGACAGAGGGGTTGGTCCTCATACTATATTCTGTTTACTTTTAACTTCTCTAGTTCTTAGACATGTGTTTCGTAGAAACACAGGGTCTAAGTTTTGAGGAGTTATAGGTATTTGAATAGAGTAGAGAACCAGGTGTAGCAAGTATCGGGATTCTTCAAAGTGATCGAAGATGTAGATACTTATGTATGGTATTCAGTTGATAGTAATGATAAAGAGAAATTTCTTCTCTTTCAGGTTACTCATAATTGGAAGCATTCCTAAGTTGAGTAACGCTGATCGGCCTCCTTCCATTTAGTTGACATGCACTGGAGACAGCTGCATGATTTGAATCTGGTTCAATTAAATCAGTGCCTCTGGTTCTATATTGGATATAATACAGTTCATATCTTAACATTGTTAAGGTACGGGGAGTTGTCCGGCTTATGATTAAAACCAGACTCTGGATAACTCAAGACACGTTTCTGTAATGGCTGTTTGTGGGTTGACCCAGGCTATGACGAGGGTTGATTTTCTACCATCTGGGAGATCAATAGAAATATTGTTCAAGACTCGCCACAGTTTTATTAAAAATGGATTTTTTCAAAAACAGCAGTGGGAGTATGGTAGAACTGGAAGTGATTCCAGAACCGCAAACGATTACTGAAGATTTGATAAGGAACCTGAAGATTCAATCTGATTTGACATTCCATTGGCCACTCCGCAGATAAGGTGGGTAACTTCAGGCACCTGAGAGGTACTCCGGTAGCCTCAAGGACGGTGACAGGGAAGTTCTTGTTTACCCACACTTGCCATTGCTGTTGTTCCAGGCTGCGAGACCCGGCAGAAGGATGAGTATAGCGTCGTTCTGAACTAGCTTCAGAAGTGTACATGTATATGACTCTGCCAGAGGGTTGTCGTAGTCAGTGGGAGCAGCGGAAGCATTGGTGGACATCAGGCTTATGTCTATTTATAGACTAAAGCAGATGTAGCGGAGATAGATCATCTATTTCTGATGTGACAGTCATAGGTTTGACGTCATCAGAATAGGGGATGGATCTATTGAGAAGGTAGTAGGAAGTGATATTCCTATACTACGATCGGTTATACTTTGGTCGTCACACAGTGGTTTCTCCACAAAGGACTTGGACATTATATCAGACATACTGGTTACTAGATCTATAGCTTTAGATCTAGATTTGGGTGGTTTCCCAATCAGGATACTTTGACAGCATTCTGAGAGTATTAGAATGGACGACTCCTGGCACGGTAGTGTACCTGCAGGTGATGGAGTCACCCTCTCTGAAGGTGTCTTACAGACTAAAGGGGAGAGGGATGTGCATGATTGGCAGATCACTTGCTCAGGCAATTGAGTCAATCATGAGATGTCAGGTACCACACCAGATGTTGTTCTTGCACTAGATGCAATAAGTTGACATTAATCCAATCCTGGAGATACAGTCGGAAGCAGTTTTAGAACATAAGTAGATGTTCTAGGGATATGATAACGACAGCCTCATTCGAGAGACAGTTATCATTCCAGGCTTCCAAGGTGACATGGACGACAGGGAGGTTGTCAGAGTTATAGTTTTCCTTCTGACGAAGGGCAGTATTTTGGACAGGTGGTCCAAGGTAATACTGAGGGTGGCATGGCGCAGGATACTGATTAAGTTCAGTTGACGATACAGTCTAAGAAGTTTGGATTTGGAGTTCATTTATGAGCTCGGTCCCATCAGACATCCAGACATTCTAAGACAGGTATTGCTCATTTCGGGAGACGGCTTTCTCCGCGAACTTGAGATAAAGAGAGACATAGAAAGAAACATCAAAGCGGATCCACTCACTGAGGCTATTCCTCGAATGCAATAGTTTCGCAAACGAGCTTTGTGAGACTGACTAGTAGAGGAGTTGGGTGTTCGGTATCACACGGGCTGTGAGTATGCGACATCGCAATAATTAGCCTTGAGTGCAAGTGGGAGATTGTTGGAGATAGTGCCCTCAGAGTCAATTATTGGATCACAGGCACGTGATTGCAATGATTGAGGGAGGACCTATCCCGGTAGAACAGTCTTACTCGAGATGATAGTATGCTATCTGGTTTACCTTTATCATCGTGTACTGCTTTAGGTGACATGACAGGTCGCTATTGCACGTTGATAGAGCCCCTAGGATTCTTGCTTGACCACCGGCGGTATGAGGGCGATCATATAAGTGGGAGCTGGGGTCTACAAGCACATCCTTAAAAGGTCCCTAGTCGTGGGAGATTCGAGACAGGGCATCGTTTCTCCAGAGTAGACTAGTGTATACAGTCGAGACCCCGACGAGGGTGGTGGCCGGTCTCACAAGCCACTGGTGTCAGTTGGATCACCTAAGATGTATACAGGTGCTCATTGGGTTATGAGTACACCGGACAGGACTCGCCGGGAACATGCTAGTTGGTCTTATACCTGACGTCAGATAGCAGTTCCCAGGTGACATGTGTACAGGTTAGTTCATCAACCTGGGGATCGTCATTTATCTCGTGTGAGTTCCCACTGTGCTTTGATTACTACCCTACCACGGCTCAAAGGAGTCGTGCAAACAGGTTTTAGTTGGGTACAGTCCCGAGCCACATGGAGGCAGTGAGCGGATCTTCGGGGGTTTCGTCTCTCCCGGTATTGGGGGTGAGGTCGCGCTGTGTCTAGGAGAGCCATTACACGAAGACCTTGGCCAAGGCAGGAGATTTACTGGTAGGTATTCCAGTAGTATCTCAGGGTGTTCTGGGCTACACTCCGACACGACTTGTACCGCTTTTGGGGGTCTGACTTTTACCAACCCCCTAGGCCCGACATGCGATGCTCATAGACGAACGGACCGGACTGTACGGATATTGTCACTGACAGGCTCAGTAGGGTGTCAGGATGAGTTTGCTCATCGACGTCCCTTTTAGTCAATAGCTGGTGGCCCGTTACGTATTGGCTTATACCTCTGACGTGCTAGTGGTTAAATCCACAGCCATAGCATTGACGAGTCTTTAGAGTCCACCACACTTACAGTTACTCAAGCTTTCGGGCGAAACGCTGTAGAGGCCGTATGGAGATATGGCAGGGTCCGATCAGATACGTGCGGTATTGCACGGATCAGGATCGGACAGTTTTGTACTAGTAGCCGTATGGTAATATGGCAGCGTTCGATCAGATACGTGCGGTATTGCACGGATCAGGATCGGACGGATATTACTAGCCGGCTTTGGTTTAAGCCGGATCCTAGTATAGTACAGTGTAGATTTTGTCTTTTTGCATTTGTATCCGGACGGAATACAGATGCGGGTGTGTATGCACAGTATGGGGGTTTTCCTGTAATTTATTACGGGACCAGTTTTCTGGAGTTGCCAGTTTGCTTTCCGTTTCGGCCGGTTTTCATTTGTTCTTTCCCGGCCGGACTTTTCCGATGGAGGGGGTTATTTGCAATTGTGCAAATAACTTTAGTGGAGGGGTTTTATTGCATAAGTTTTGATATGATAGCATCTTTTCTTTTGTTGCACCATTCTTGCATTAAAGAGATTGGAAAGGGTATGGTTTTGATGGAAAGAAAAGCATGGTTGATGTTTTCTTGTCTTGGGATATGGTCACCACTTGTGTTCTACTACCATCACCTCCCTCTTGTATTAGTGTTTCATTCCTCCACCATTTGGAAAAAGATTTTGGCCGGCCACATTAGATGAAGAGGAGAGAATGATTCATTTGATTTGGGTGTTGGAAATTTATCATTGATCTCATTTTTCTTGCCACCAAAAACCCTCTCCAAAGTTCATGATTTCCTTTTCCCTCCATGGAAACTCCTATACCCCAATGAGACATAAGCACTACACTTCCTACAGCACATCTTGAGCATGTCGAGTTGCCGGCTTCATGCCCGAGTTGCCTCGGTATAGAGGCGGGAGCCCGTAAAAGATGCAGGCGACGTGATGCCCTTCCAGCGAGGAGGAGACGACCGGAGATCCCGCGAGGAGATCGGAGTGGAGATGAAGACCGGAGGACTCGGATCAGTCGGTATATCTCTAACCCATCCTAGTAGTAGCTTAGACTAGTTTAATGGCATGATCCGGGGTTTAGTGCGCGGTGGTGCCGGTTTGCTAAGTCCGCAAAATTAAAGTTTATCACCGTTTCCGCGTTTGGCCGTCGGATTGACGGCCGGGGCGCCGCCGTGCACTTACAGGAAGTTCAACTTCTTTACCTTGAATGTTGAAATTCAAGATAAACTGAGCGTAGGTGGAAGGAAGGGACTGGAGAATCAAGTCTGTATACAGCTCGTTCTCTAATGTTGTCCCGAGGTCTGCGAGCTCTTCAATATAGCTAATCATCTTAAGGACATGTTCCCCAACAGATGATTCGATGGCTAGCCTCGACTGAAACAAGTTCTTCGAGGTCTCGTATCTAGCTATACGAGATTGCTCTCCATACAGTTACTTGGTGTGGAGAAATATGGATTCAAGGTCCATATTCCCGTGCCTCCTCTGATGTTCATTATTCATAGAGGCAAGCACGATGCATTTGGCTTTCGCGCAGTCTATCTCCCAGGTCTTGCGGATTTCCTTATCGGCGACACTGGATTCAGGACTTGGGACGGCAGGGGCCTTAGTAGTAAGGACATACCCCAATTTGCCATATAGAATTGCCATCTTAACATTCTGGAAATAATCTTTATAGTTTGGCCCTGTTAAAATATTTTTATCTAATAATAACTTAAGGCCTGTCATGTTCTGGGTCGCTGCAATGAGAGAGAGAGGGAACACTTTAGCATGATGCTCTTTCAAGTTTAGAGTGCTTTTTAGTTTATCTAAACAGGATGGCTCCCACTGTTTCTCGAATCCCTCCTCAAACCAAAAAGGAAGAATTAGTCAGGACTATTTTCACCGTACAATATTTGCTTAACCGTTCAGCCAGGCTGGTGTCGGTACTTCGAGGGAGGTTTTACGACTCTTTCGCGAAGTTCCTTAATTAAATAACCTCTTTTCTCTCGGGGCGTAGCCCCGCTGACACCTTTCTCGACACCTACTTGGTTTATAGCATTGATCGTTAAGTGACGAATCTCCTGATGAGTAGCGGATACTCACAGTAGGATCGGGATCCAAATATCATCGTGTGATAAAGCTGAAGGAATCCTACCAAAATTATCACACTCCAAATGGTATGCAACTCTTAGCAAATTTCAGTTTCTTTAGAAATTCCCGATATAAATTTCTGCCCCATGCTCTTATGACCTTGGCGTTGGTCAAAATGTCATAAGTCACATGTCAAGTTCTACCCATCTGTATCTTGTTAATTTGAACCCATCCGTACATACCCCTGACGTTGGCCAAATGACAGCACGACTGTCCCAAACTAACTCATCTATCTATGCAACAAATGAATACCCAGCAGCTACCAAACACTATGCCTTGGCGTTGGTCAAAATACATAGCTTAAATACTACTGAATACCCAAATGAAATGACGGAGGGCTACGAATGGTTTTGGCAAAACCGTGAACGTAGTGAACATGATATGATCGAAGGAACCTGATAGCTTTTAAAAGGAGTGGTTTAAGCTCCGCAATTAAAAAAATATCTTCTATTTTAAAATAACCGAGTGGTTTCTTTTAAACTGTTCCAACGATTCAACTTTGGTTTATTTTCTTTGCATTAATATAATGCGTCCCATCAATTAACCTATCATTGCAGAAAACAACGAAAATACAACGTCCTCTTATGCCATCCGCATTCGCCACTGGGCCCCGTCATTCACCCGTTAGGTTACTTAACTAACGACAGAGCGGGGGCTGGGCTAGCGCGGGTGTAAAAAATAAGTAACGCCTAATAGATATTGTACATTCGTCAGACGCAATAATAGGCATTCCAGATCATAGATGAACATATTGGATTTTCTACGAATCCACATTCCTTTTGAGCCTACAAAGAAAGACGGATTACACAGTCGCGATGAATAGCCAAAACCCCACCCTAGACCCCTACGGGTACGGCAAACTACCCGCCTAGTACCCGAAGTGAAGCAGTCTCCCTCAACGACGTGAGTAGGACACTAAACACTTCAAAGTACCCAGTAGTTTGTGCACCCCACCTTGGGTCTATCCTAGGAGTAGAAAACAGTAAATGAAATAATACAACGGTGGCTACAACCTCAACCCGGATGTGCCCCGCAAAAGAATATAACAAAAAATTACAATTTACATTTGAATGAAAGAAACACTCGTCTCACATCCCCGGCTATCCATTCACGACAATCCAACAAGTTCACAATTACAAACCAGTAAAAACCATTACAGAAATGTGCAACCCCCTGCTAACCGACATACTAGCAGTTAGGGGAGGTTTACGAACACATTAAACACAACACATGCTAGTTATATGTATGCCCTAGAGGCCATTACTGTACATATGATTTATATTGTAGTGGATGCTAGGACATATATAGGGAGGACTTTCTTACTCGACATGATAGTACGCTATCTGGTTACTCTTTATCTTAACATGTACTCTGATTGTCTCTATGTTATATGTTGATAAAGCCCTTAGGATGAGTACTTGACTACCAAGACTATGATGCGGATCATACTAGTGGGGAAAGAGTAGTCGCAAAGTACATCCTTCAAATGTTCCTAGTCGTGGGAGTACCGAAACAGGGCATCGATACTCCAGAGTAGACTAGCGTATGCGCTTCTTGACCCATATGATGGGCGATGGATGATCCCATATCTATTGGTGTTTGACATCAGAGAAGGTATACGGGGGCTCAGTGGAGACTGGGTACACTGGACGGACTCGCGGAGAACTCCCAGATGGTATTATACCTCACGTCAGATCGCAGTTCTCTGGTGACGCTGGTACAAGTTAGTCTGTAGACCCGAGATCGTCATAGAGTCTTGTGTGATTCCCACTGTGCTTCGATTTCCATCATACCACGTCCAAGAGGGCATGCAAAAAGGTGGTTTTTGGGTACAGTCCCGAATCACATGGAGGCAATGAGCGATAGGAGGGGATTCGTCTCTCCCGGTATAGGGAGTTGATGTTGTGCTGTGTTCGATTGGCTATAACTAGAAATCCCTGGCCAGGGTTGCTGAGATTTATTGGTAAGTGTTATCAGTACTTTCTCGAACTGTTATAGACCTCATATCGACACGACTTATCAAGCTATTGGGGTCTGAGGTTTTTCCACCCCTAGGCGAGATATGCGACATATCAGACGAAGAGACCGGACTGTACGGGAGTGTTACTGATTGGATTCGCGGGAGAAAGTACAGGCTTGCTTGTTGATCATCTGATTGCTCAATACCTGGGTGGCTGTTACGTTTAGCTGACCGCTTGCAGCTTGTGGGTGTTTGATATGATCATCACCTACTGCCGGCGTATTGACGATTCTTTAGAGTCCTACACAGAGGTTTCTTGGCTCAGGCAAAACGGAGTAGGAGCACATATATGATATGTGCGGGACCGAGAACAATACGTGTATGTGATACCGTATTATATTCTCGCGATATGAGATATCGGCCGGGTATATGTGATATAACCGGGTCATCGGATCAAGTGTTGATTTGATGAACTGATACAGATTATAGTAGTCGGTTATTTATGAAATAGCCGGATTATCGGATCAAGTGTTGATTCGATAATTTAATGTATAATTATATATTTGATATATTAAATTACATTAACTGATATAAGCTCACTAAAAGATTCTTTTTCTCACTCGGGTAATGCATTGATATATATATGATATATGTTAATTGTATTATTTTATTTTGTTACAATAAATATTGTATATGTGATATATAATATTGTAACATGTTATGGTTATAAATGCAACATGTTTTGTGGAGTTTAATTGAGGTTAGGGTTTGGATTAGGGTTAGGTCTTCATGAAGCTTTCAAGAAGCTTCTTGAAGCTTTGATTTTGACTTGGATATTTTGCATAGATATTTCCTTAACCCAACCCAACCCTTTACCCTAGTTAAATATCTACATGGGTTAAGTCTTCATACTTAACCCATGGTTGCAATTCTAACCATACTTGAGTTTCATTATTCATCACAAAAGGATTCTTCTTCTTCTTCCTTGAGTTCTTGATGGAAAAGCTTACTGGATTTTTCTTTAGTGATGATTTTGAGTGAGATTAAGAAAACAAATGAGAGCTAAAATCCTAATCCTTCATCCTAATCTATCCTAGCCATTTA
Source organism: Agapanthus africanus (assembly GCA_030015575.1). NCBI lineage: Eukaryota > Viridiplantae > Streptophyta > Magnoliopsida > Asparagales > Amaryllidaceae > Agapanthus > Agapanthus africanus. The sequence continues at coordinate 564,004,908 of CM057339.1, forward strand.
GATTAGGGTGTTCACTTCATTTAGTGAGTGAGAGCTTGTGTTAAAGAAACTTCAAGGTAGATCATCTTAGTTATCGAAGATCGGAAGCAAGCTTGCATCTTTCTCTTCGTGGAGCCTCTCTAGAATTCAGGAACTTGATGATCGTAGCGAAGGGACCACAACACGGAGCTTTAGAAGTGAAGGAACGGACTATAAAGGTTGTAATCCCTATCTCTTAGATGTAAAGTTGTTTACATGCTTTGTTTCGGCTAATCTCTAGTTTAAAGATCTTGGTTAGGGTTGTTCGGCACGTCTAAATTTTAAATCGGGCATGGTTGATGCCTTATAGACCCTTGTGAGTGTTCCTCGTAACCCTACAACACAGATATAATCAAGTTAGCCAAACATCTTAGAATTTCGATCAAGCAACACAAATGAATCTACTCCAAATAATTCTCTGTGCACATAAAACCTGAGCAGAAATAAAACATCCCAGAAAACACAATATTAACACAGAAGAATAACTGAGCAAATTTGGGTTGACTCGGAGTCAACTCGGCCGCGGATCCGCGGCGGATCGCTTGGATCGGCGGCGGTTCCACGGTGATATGGACGATTCACAGTCCCAAATTTCTTCACAATTCTTAAAAAACCCTGCATTTATTTTTAAGGGGCCGTGAAAAAATTATAGACCCTGGTTTAAAAACGGCAGAAACTATGTGAAAATGATGTTTTTTCGGGTTTGTTTTGGGATCGAATTTCTAACGACTTTGCTAACATGTTAGTTATGGTTTAGCTAGGCTTTGATACAACTTTAAGTCCACGTTAGACACCCCACATGATGCAAGGAGGCGGAATAGGTAAAACAATCATTTTGTTTAAGTTAACATCGACTAACTTTACGGATCTTTGCTAAACCCTAACTAACAACTAACTAGAAGTGATAAACTACTATGATAGATGATTATACCTCAAGATTCTAGACCTTCTTGTTCTTGTTGTTCACCTCCTCGTCGGCCTCCTCGATGTGATGGAAGATCCACCCGAGAGTTCCTTCTCCAAGCTTTAACTTCTCACTTGAGGTAACTGGGTGGCTATGATTGCTAATCATGGTAACCTAGAGGATATAGAGATGGATTAGGGGTCTATTAGTCTTGCTAACCCTTGGGATCTCAACACATGAGAGGATTAGGATTAGGTTTTTGAAGAGAGAGAGAATGTGTTTGTGAGAATGAGATGAAAATATAACTCATTATGTATATAACGAAGCATAATAATTATCAAATAAATCATATAGATAATTACAACCATGCTTCATTTAATACAAATGAATGAATCATCTCATGAGTCATTAAGCAATAAATGCTTCATTAACTCATTTGGATGAATCACTTCATGAGTTACAAATTCATTTAATGCAAATTACACCTAAGCTATCCACCTCACCTTTCTTATAGAAGCTTCTCGACTAATTACGAGAATGCGCCTCCCATCCGTAAAAACACGGAAATACTGAGACTGTATAAATCTAATAATCCAATACTAGAGTCTGGCTTAAACTAAAGCCCGCTAGTATAATCTGCCCGAACATCGTACATGCATAAATGCACGTATGTGTCCATACCCTGTCGTAAAACCATACGACCTCTATATTGTTTCGCCTGAAGCAGGGAAACTCTCTGTGTGGGACTCTAAAGACTCAATACTACGCTGGCAGTGGATTTAACCATAGGCTGCAAGCGGTACTAGCTGTACGTAACGGTCCCCAGGTATATGTCGATAAGAAGGCCGATGAGGAAACCCATCCGAACTCCTACTGAGCCTGATGTGACAATCTCCGTACTATCCGGTATGTTCGTCTAAGACTATCGCATATCGGACCTTGGGGGTGGCAAGCGTCAGTCCCCTAAAAGCGGTATAAGTCGTGTCGGAGTGAAGCCCATTACACCTTGAGAAGCTACTGGAAAACCTACCAGTAAATCTCGCTTGCCCTGGCCAGGGACTTTGCGTAATGGCTCTCCAAACACAGCGCGATATCAACTCCCAATACGGGGAGAGACGAATCCTATCTAACCGCCACTATCTCCAAGTGCTTCGGGACTGCGCCCAACTGCTACCTGTTTGCACAACTCCTTTGAGCCGTGGTAGGGTAGCAATCTAAGAACAGTGGGAACACACTCGAGACGAAGCAGCAGTGTCAAGTCTGCGGACTATGCTGTACTCATTTCACCTGGGAACTGTTAACTGACGACGGGTATAATACCAACCAACAACTCCCTGCGAGTCCTATCCGGTGTACCCGTAATCCAACGAGCACCTGTATACTATTTCCAGTACAACGTACTAATGGCTGTGGGATAGACCATTTCACCTACTGGGATGAGAAGCGTACACACTAGTCTACTCTGGAGTATCGATGCCCTGTCTCGATAATCCTACGACTAGGGACCTGAAAAAGGATGTGCTTGTAGACTACCCAGACCCCACTAGTGTGACTGCCATCACAACGCTGGTAGTCAAGCAAGATCCTATGGGCTCTATCAATATGTATTTGTGATATGCTAAAAGAAACATATACACATATTAAGATAGATATAAACCAAGTAGCATACTACTGTGTTGAGCAAGACTGTTATTATAACTGTGAATATCCCAAGCTTCCATTAAGTAATATACAAGCTAGTATGATACAATAATAGCCCTGGGGCATATACACTAGCATCTATATGAGATATATTAGATATTTTCTCACCCATGGTTGTCATTCACTCTCTCATCCATTATTTTCTTCTTCTTCCTCAAGCTCAAGAGAGAGCTCTCTAGGTTTTTGAGAGGTGAAAAAAATAGTGAGAAAATTAATTCTAAAGTGAGTAAAAATCCTACTTCATCATCCTCTACTAGATTAGCCTTTTAGTATAGGGTGTTAGCTTCACTAATCCCATATTAGTGAAGAGGTAGCATGGGTTAGTGTCTCCTCGACATAGATCATCTTCGGCCTCGAAGACTTCAAGCAAGTATGCACCATTCACCTTGTGGAGCCTCTCAAGAGTCCGGGAGTTTATTGATCGCAGCGAAGAGACCACTACTAGGAGATAAAGAAGTGAAGGTGTCACGACCCGAAATAGCACGTGACTGGCCCTTGAACCATATGAAGTTTATAGGACCCCATCTGATCCAAGTAAGCCAAAAGCCCAGAAATCTAAAACCATTTTGAGTAAATAAGGAAAACTGGTTTTTAGAAGTAAAGAAATCATGTTTTGAAAATCACGGTTTTTAAATAACTAAGCCGAATATGCATTTTTAAAATGTGTAACCTTTCTTGAAAATTTCTGCATAGTTTCCTTTGTAAAAACTGGCCCTGAACGGGGTACAACAAGAATAATATATAAGAAGTGATAAAAGGCATCCCCAAACGGGGGCTAGCTCTTCGTCAATCGACGGTCACAACCACGCAAGCAATAATAATATACAACGCCAAAAGGCGAGAATCAAAACCCAAAAGAAACTCAAAATAGCCAGAAAACTATAATACCACAAGCGCGACTCTAAGGTCGAAATAATACATCACTGTCTCAAAGTCTGAAACAATATACAAGTTTTGGTTGATGTAATTTCTAGATACAATGAATAATACAGGAACAATGGCGGTTCTGATACAAAAGAACCCACCTACCAACGCAAGTCACCCATATGGAAGCAGTGTTCCAGAAAATACCGCTATGGAATCTGTACGGCAAAAACCTGCAAGGACTGTGGCATAACGGGGGTGAGTTGCCAACTCGTGAATAGAAAATATCTACAAGCAGAGATCGAATGTATGACCCATCCTAGGTCAATATGATCAGATATTAATAAATCTCAATATGAATAAGTCTGCAGCATGCTAAACTGGCAATGTAATCTCTATACATGAGTGTAGCGCCAAGTGCTCCTGCCAGTGCCTCAGGTAATAGCATATAATAAATGTGAGGTATAATCAATGAAATCAATCTGCATGTACGTGGATCCCGTCCACTCGTCACCCAATGACAGTAACCATCATGCATGTAAATATCATCAGCATATGCATGGGAATATGAGGATATAAACCACCTGTGTCCCTCGCGACATGTCAAAATCATGGAACCGGAGTGCCCAGCATCGACACTCGAAAACATCATGAAAACCGTGCCCAGCATCGGCATGTAAATCCTCATATAACGGGCTCCGTCAGTCAGGATCAGCCCACGGGCTCCGTCTGCGGAATCGGCCCTCGGCCCCAGCAGTACGCCCATATCCATCTATCCAATCTGGTCGGTATCCTCCGGATAACCGCCACGTCCAACCAATCACTGGTAGGTACTCGCCACCCTGCCAGGCTCATCGTCTACTCCACGAAAAACATTTCTTGCCCCGGGGAACCATACCGGGTCCACCATGTACCCGCAATCGGCCTCATCCGCCTCCTCGAATCGGGTTTCACATGTCGCTCTCAGCACCGAGAAAACACATGGTGGATGCACTGAAATATCATATCACGGGTAAGCGGGTTTTTAAAGCAATTACATATTCTCTTTAGAAATACCCACGGTTCCCAAATCCAGAAATATCATGGAAACAACAACTCTCAATGCGTATAATCAGAAGGCATGATGTATGCGACATGTAAAAGAAATGTAAGCACATCATTCTATCATGCAAGAATCATATCTTGAATGCAATAGTACTACAATGTAGTGACATGGCAATTATCGATGATGAAGTGTGTGAGCCGGCAAACAGTGTACGTGGAACATACGCATCATCGATAATGGTGCTGGTGTCCTAGCAGCATGACTGTAATATATCAATAAACACAAGCAATACAATGCAAATAGCATGAATATGCGGAAATCGAATAATCAACGCAACAGTAAAGAACCTGCCTCAATAAATATATCATGCAGCCTTGCCTTTTGAAAAAGGACGAATCAGGGTTTTTGGTAAAATAAGGGCTATGGTGTTTTAAGAAAAGATGTGTCGTTTGAAAATATCCGTAGAGTCCCTTTTGCCTATCTTTAAAATATCCCCGATTCGTTAGTTTTGAAATAGGTATGACTCGGGTCAGTCTAACGCCTACTATGCGAACTACGGACCCAACAATCAAGTCAATCGGGAGGGGTATGAAAACCACCTAAATCTGAGTCAATATCACATCTCAAATACGAACTCTGTCATATCGCCGAATCTCACGGCCTCAATCAAATCTCATTGACTCATCTCAATCCCACGTATCATCCTCAAATCCCGTATGTGAATACATAGTCCCATACCCATGTGTAGATATACACACCTCCATATGCGCACAGATAAATGAAAGAATGTATACAAGAATATGTGTGCGTGTATGTGTGAGTGCAACCACTACTCTAGGGTTCGCACTACACTAAACCAATACATCCTTCACATCAATAATTCCATTATTACCATCAATAATCCTAACAACACATAATAAATATATGTGTGTATACGTATTCGTATACATCACCACGGACTGCGGGGGTGCTATACGCCATCCACCCGACTTCTCCCCATAGATATAAATCTACTCACCTTGCTTCTCGTGTGTCGATGCCGATGTCGCCATCTTCATCCTCTTCGCCTCAACATCACGTAGGGTACCTACAAGTATATCACAACGCTAAAGCACATGAAAATCACATCGGAAACCAAAATAGCACACGCTACTCGCATAGGTAAAAACCTATCGTCTCGCATGTAAACACGTTCAATATCCACTTGTCGTTGATGTCCAAACGCCACCCGACAGAAACGAATCACCAAATACCAAAATCCATGCTAAAACAAGCATAAACCATGCACCAACATAGGAAAATCAAGCCAGATTTTACCCTAACTGGAATCAGTCAAATCTAGACATACCCAGGGTCAAGACTACTGGAAATAGGGCCATGCACAAAAATCGAGACAATTCCCTCCTGCTCTGGCCGCAATTTGCGGCCAGAAGGAATTAATTGGCAGCCCAAACAAAGAATTAGGGGCTAGGGCTTGGTGTGGTGGTTCCATGGTGCCTGCACATCTAACTGTCAACTCAGTTTTATTTTTGGTGTCTCGGGGTGATAGCAGATTCCTAAATACGATCACAGATTCACAGTTTTTCTCCGACATCGTCTCATAAATCCGTATTCTGTGTTCTAGCTTCAGGTTTGGTCCAATAACACATCACCACAGGGGTTCTAAGGTCACCACAAGTCTCAATTTCACTTTGATTTCAGGTCTAACCCTAAACCCTAACTTGATGTTTCACAAATCCACCAAACAACACCATATCGATATGAAACTAGTATTGATGCACAAGAAATGAGATACTACTCTAATAGGTGCAGAAATTACCTCCTTTGGCAACTCAAGAAAATTCTTGAGTTGCTCAAAGTCCTCAAGATCAGCTCTTGCTTAGTCCATTGTGTAGCTATTGAGCTTGGGAGAAACTTTTGTGAAATGGGGATAGGGTTTTGGTTAGGTTTTAATGGTGGATCTAAGTTGAAGAGGGAGGAGGAAGAAGAGGGAGAGGGCAGGAGCAGCAGCAGCCCTATGAAGGGGGAGAGGAAATGAGGTGGAAAATGATGGAGGAAAGAGTCAAAAGTCAAAAGCAACCTACTCTCTCTCTCTCTCTCTCTCATCATCACTTACTTTTTCTTTCTTTTCTTTTCTTTTTCCTTTTCTTCTCCCACCATGGTGAACCCTAAGCAACCATGCACCCAAAACATGTAACAAGTGTGGAAAAAAGATATGTGCACATTTTTGCACAAAAATGCTAAAAATCCGATTAACGATTTTTAATCGCGATTAGCACTAAATTAGCATATAACTAATCTTAAAAACTTTAAAATGGCATAATTCCGTAAAATACCCTATTTTAGAATTTTCCATAATTTTTCCCCATTTATTTGTATTTAATTATACCGGAATATTAAAATATTCATTAAAATAATATTAAATTATAAAATTTCCCAAAAATAATATTTTATTATTTTGAAACGTTACAATCTACCCCCTTAAAGAAATTCGGTCCCCGAATTTAAATTAAAACCCCCAAATACTAAAATATTTCAATACAAATTCCAAGTCGTCGGGGCTCCGAAATCAGCAATACATAGAACATCATAGCGCAATGCATGCGCATGAGTACTGAGCAGATAACTCCAAAGCAAAACTCCGTCAAGCATCCCGCAATCATCAGAATCATGGTAAGGATACAATGTCAAATCCAACACAAACCAATATGATGTATATCAGAACTATATATGTAGACATCCAGTCTATATATGTGGATAGCTGATGTAAATGCATGCCAAATCTTTTTAAATCGTTGTGCGATGCACGTAACACTGCACAGTGGCGGACGTTTTTCATATGAAAATAACTATATACGTATATATCCTTTGTTTAATAGGTACGTTCCGCCGTTTTGAAAACAATTTAGAAGGGTTTCCCTGTTTTGTTTTTTTTAAAAAACGTTTCGTGTCATATCGGACACGTAGGTGTGTATATACCAAGACCATAGCTCGCTCTATAGAAATCCCTTCGATAACTATCAATGCATGCAAAATATATCCAGGTACTGTCCTCTGACTAGTCCTGCTCAGTATGAAAACAAATATCCAATATCATAAAAATGTACTGCTCCAAAAGGAATAAATCCCAAAATGCACATAACACCATCCTGTGCGTCTGGTGCGCACGGAAATCAAAATCCATATATGTGCCATACAGGTGCACAAAACAACATCTAGGTGCAATGGGTGTGCACGAAGTATCTGTCATAGGCAACGTGTGTGCCTGACAACCAAATCAGGTGCATCTGACATGCACGAAGAATCTCGATTTAGTGCATCAGGTGTGCACCCAAAATCGTATCTCAAAACATGCGCCCAACATGCGTAAAAATCCAAATCGGTGCATCCATCGTGCACGAATGAAAGTCTAAACCCTGCGCACTCAACATGCACGGAATCACAAAATTCAATAGCAACGCCGAACATGCATAAGTCCAATCAAAGCACGGAGTGCAAGAATCAACATCACTATTAGAATTAAAATCGACATATCGAATGACATCAAATCGAAGTCAGGTGCAACCGTAGTGCACAAAATATAAATCCGGTGCAACAAGGGCACGAAATATAAATCTGATGCGATAAACGCAAGAAACATAAAACTGGTGCGACAAACGCACGAAGTATAGAACTGGTGCATCCCATGCACAAATATCAAGCAATAACTCAAATGCGTAAGCAGCAACACCAAGTGTACCCAGGTATAAAGAAAATCATAAACGTGTACAAATGTGTGCACAAAACACGTATCAATGCACTACAAGCACAAATAAGCTATACCGAGTGCAAAATTAAATCGTGTGCGTAATATATGCACAACATCAAATCAACCGTATGAAATCCATGAAGTCATAAGCAGGTGCAGCCAAGGCACGAAACGATAGACAATGCGGCTTAACCAAAATCAGGTGTACCGCGATGGAAAATCCCTAATCACTTAGTTGTAAAGTAGTTTACACATTGTATTGTCTAAATCTTTAGTTAAGATTCTAGGGTTAGGATTGTTTTGTACGGCAAATTTTTGAAAATGGCATGGACGATGCCTCCTGAAACCTTGCTGTCGTGCCAAGCAATCCTACAGTGGTATCAGAGCCAAGCTAGAGATTTAGACGATGTTGGTAGAATTACGAAACCGAAACAACTCCGAAATACTACAAACTTAAAACCTAGTTTCTGTTAATTTTTAAAGTCATAGAATTTTTTTTAAACAACTGCAGAATGTTACATGAGATGTAATATGAACACTGAGCAAATACGATCCAATTCCACTCAAATTGACCCGAGCACATGCCCTTTTAAACCGGTGTGGCCGGCCCTTGTGGATGCTTCAGGAGTTCGTATTTTTTTGGTGTTCAGGTCTCTGGGTTTTGGTGTTTCAGGTGTTGTTTGCATCTGATGTTATCTTTTTGCAAAGACAATTCGGAGTGTTTCGTAGTCGTAATTCTAACTATTTTTCGGGTTATTTAGACGGTGTTAAAAAGTTCGAACGGATATCATATACCCACTTTAACCCTCGACGGAAAATTTTCCAAGAGTTGGATTTTTTCCGAGTGAAAGAACATTCAAATATCATGCAAGTAATGCGGTGGACCCTCTAGAAGAACAAAACCCTAACTCGATTCTATGACCGTAAGAACCACCACCAAACCCTTGGGTTTGCGGTAGTTTCGCGGCGCCATAGGTGAGGCAAGGGTTGACCCTTCTACGGTTGGTCCATTAGTATTGTGGCATGTGATGAGTATTTTTAAACTGCGCTCAAGTGTTGAGTTTTTTAGGAAATTTTGGGTGTTTGTTGATTCGATCGGAATGTTTAACGTCGTCTAGATTTTTGTGGAATGTGATACAATATGTGAAATTCATATAGTTAGGCATGAAATCCAAAGTATGTGATATTTTGGGTTTATGATGTCTAAGGTGATTGTGGATTCCAAATGTTGTAGTTTGACATTTTCTTTTCTGGGACCGTAAGTGTAATATGTGGTGTATCACCTTTTTCGTTGCTATATGTCAACGACAATTGTGATACGCATATTTACTTACGTTGATGACATGTGATGTTATGTGTTGCTTGGATATGTTATATTGGATCGTCGTGTTTTGAATAGCTGGGGGTTTTATGTGAGATGAGAGTTTTTATTTTCATTCATGTAAAATTCATTGTATGTAATATTCTTTTATTGGGGCACTTTCAAGTTGAGGATGATATCACCATTGTTGTATATTATTTACTTTTCCGCATTAAGATAGACCCAAGGAGGGGAGCACAAGTAACCGGGTTCTAAAATCTAGTGGGAGACCATCTCGAGTTGTCGAGACCGGGTCTCCTAACTCTAGAATTGGTAGGGTTGCTTGCCGCTCTCGTAGGGGTCTAGGGATGTGGGTTTGGCTATTCATCGCGACCGTGTAATCCGTGTTTTATACTGGCTTAATTTCAAACACGGAATTCCTAGTATATCCAATATTTCATATGTTATCTTCTGCTGCTGATATTCTGTTATGTGATCACTTTATATATCTGAGACGAATGCTTTATTATTATATATATGATATATAATAAACGTTGCTAATCTTTTGCACCCGCGCTAGTCCCGCCCCGCTATGCCGTTAGTTAAGTAACCTAACAGTGCATGACGGGACACTGTGGCGAATGCGGATGGCATAAGCGTACGTTGTATTTTCGTTTCTTCTGTGATGCTTAGGAAGCATAAATGATGGGGATTCATTAATAAGATTAGTGAAAAGAAAAGAAACCTAAAAGATGTTGTAGAATCATATTTTCAAAAAGGGTAGCTCTAGTTCTTTCTTTGCATAGCGGTATTCCTTGTAGAATATCCAGCACCTTATTCGATAAGGAAAGAGCCGAGATCCCTTCACCGGGAGTGAGCTCTTTAGCAAAAGCTAGAAGATGCTACAACCAATTCGGTTTTTCTTTTGATTGCTTCTTTTAGTTCTTGCTTTGCATAGCGGTATTTGTGAAATATCCTGCACCTTATTCGATAAGGAAAGAGCCGAGATCCCTTCACCGGGAGTGACCTCTTTAGAAAAACTAGTAAAAAGCCTCAAAAACACTCCTTTTCAAAAATCACTTGTTTCTACAACTACATCAAGTTCATTACGCTCATGTTTTCATAAAAAACCTGCGTAGACCTCCGACAATTCAGATAAGTACCACTTAGTATTCGTGCTACGTTTGTTTACCTCTGTCGAGGCTTAGTGTGCGGTAGCTGATTGGTGCTTATTTGTAAAGCATGTGATGCGATTGGATTAGGGTATTCGTACGACCTTGTTGACCTCTTTCAAGGATCGTGCGGGTGGGTTTAATTCAATCTTGAAATGCCGGGTTGAACTTGACTAGTGCACTATGGTTTGTTGACCTTTGTCAAGGTCATAGGACGCTAGGGGAAAAAGTATTATCGGGAATTTCAAGTGTTGAAATTTGCAATGAGATTGCACACCTTCTCTGAGATAGTTGGATCCTGATACCCACTGTGAGCAAAAGTTGCTCCCGGGAGAGTTTTGCACTTTATAATTAGCTAACTCATTAGGTGTCTAGAAACGTGTCAACGGGGCTACACCTCTGGGAAAATGAGGTTTATTTAAATTAGGTCCGTGCGAAAGCATGGGGAACCTCCCTCAGAAGAACCGACACTGGCCTGGCTGAACGGTTAGCGAAATTGTAGAATGCAATTAAACCTGCCTGAATTTTCTTTTTAAGGTTTGAAGGAAAATTTGAGAATAGCAGAGGGAGACATCGATTAGATAAGATAAATAACCAATCAGATCTTTGTAAGAGCATACGCTAAGTGTTTTCTTCTCTCTCTCTCCAGGTAGCGACCATGTCAGGCCTTAATCAAGATAATAATTTGGATGTATTGACCGAACCCGTTTTTTATGCTGAGCAGGGGAACGTTGGTTCCGCTCCAACTTATAATTGTTATAAGTCTGAGCAGGAAATAGGAAAATATCTGGATTTCAACGCCACCCAAACGAAGAATGAGCATGTTGATGCCTCTTCTTCGGGTGTGTTAGTTACCCAGAACCGTTTCTCAGTACACTCTACGTCCTGGGTATTAGATACTGGATCGGGATCCCACATATGTAATATGTTACATAGGCTAAAGAAAGGTAGAGAACTGGGAGTAGGTGATCATTCCATACTAGTAGGGAATGGTACAAATGTTGCAGCCAAAGCAGTTGGCGAATATCACCTTGTATTACCAAATGGTAATACATTGATTCTGAACGAATGTTATTACATACCGACCCTGATATGCAACCTTATATCGGTTTCTTTATTAAGTAAAGAAAGATATAATTTTGTAGTACAGGATAATGTTATGAACATCTTCCTGAATCAAAAGTTGATTGGATCAGGCTCGTTAAATAATGGCATATACATTCTAAATCAAACCACAGTTCTTAATATACAAAACACACACAAGAGGAAGATTTCAGAAATGAACGAATCCTTCTTGTGGTATTGTAGACTAGGTCATATCAATGCGACCCGACTAGCTAAGTTACATAAAGATGGATATTTGAAACCGTTCGAATTTTCATCTTATGACACTTGCCAGTCATGTCTCAAAGGTAAAATGACCAAAACTCCGTTTACTGGACACGAAGAAAGAGTTACGGAACTCTTGGGACTGATACATAGTGATGTATGCGGTCCCATGTCTACACATGCCAGGAATGGTTCTTCATACTTCATTACATTCACTGATGATCTCTCAAGATACAGACATGTGTTCATGTTGAGAAATTCAAAGAATATAAGCATGAAGTTGAGAACCAAACGAGTAAAAGTATTAAAATCCTACGATCTGATCGGGGAGGAGAATACTTAAGCACAGAATTTCGTGACTATCTAAAAGAGAATGGGATTCTCTCTCAGCTTACTCCTCCGTATACACCACAGCACAACGGTGTATCGGAACGGAGGAATCACACCCTATTAGATATGGTGCGCTCTATGATGAGCACCGCTGAGTTACCTATTTCCTTTTGGGGTTATGCGCTTGAAGCAACAGCATACATATTCAATCAGGTTCCATCAAAATCTGTACCTACCACACCATATGAGATATGGAGTGGGAAGAGACCATGTCTTAAACGAGTTAAGATATGGGGTTGTCCGGCCTATGTCAAAAGGCAAAATCCGGACGAACTCGAGACACGATCAGTTCTTTGTAAGTTTGTTGGATATCCTAAACATTCAAATGAATATCTATTCTACCACAGTGAACAACAAGAGGTATTTGTTGCTCAACATGCCACCATTTTAGAAAAGGAATTTATTGCAAAAGAAATTAGTGGCGAAGAGGTAGAGCTAGAAGAAGTTCCAGCTGAACAAACTACAACTGAAGATTTAGTGGAACCAGAGGATTCGATAGTTCCCAACGAACCTCAGCCTCTCCACTGATCTAGTAGGGTTCCTCATCCACCTGAGAGATACTACGGGTTTCTCATTGACGGTGGGAGCGAGGATTGCATCATGGTAAATGATGACCCAACTAGTTTCGAACAGGCCATCACGAGTGGGGACTCTATGAAATGGCTGGATGCAATGCGATCTGAGATGGAATCCATGTACACCAACAAAGTATGAACTTTGGAAGTTGCTCCTGAAGGGGTAAAACCCATTGGGAGCAAATGGATCTTTAAGAAGAAACTTGGTGTAGATGGAAAAGTTGAGACTTTCAAATCTAGACTTGTTGCAAAAGGTTTTCGTCAACGACCAGGTGTGGACTATGATGAAACTTTTTCTCCAGTGGCTATGATTAAGTCCATCCGGATCCTATTTGCCATTGCTGCATACCATGACTACGAAATCCGGCAAATGAATGTTAAGACTGCCTTTCTAAATGGTGATTTAGAAGAGTGCGTGTATATGACTCAGACAGAGGGCTTAGTGGACAGTGGGAGCAGCGGAAAGGTGTGCAAGCTACTTAAATCTATCTACGGGTTAAAGCAGGCATCGCGGAGTTGGAACATCTGTTTTGATGTGGTAGTCAAAGAGTTTGACTACATCAAAAATGTAGATGAACCTTGTATATACTAGAAGGTGGCAGAGAGTAAGGTTTTCTTCCTCGTATTTTACGTGGATGGCATACTCTTGATAGGAAATGATGTTCATATGCTGCACTCGGTCAAGCTCTTCTTATCACATAGATTCTCAATGAATGATCTAGGTGATGCCTCCTATATCTTAGGGATTAAGATCTATAGAGATAGATCTAAACAGATACTGGGATTGTCCCAATCCAGGTACATTGACACCATACTAAAGAGATTTAGTATGGAAGAATCCAAGCGTGGGAATTTACCCACGATCACAGGATTCACTCTCTCCAAAGAGATGTCTCCTAAGACTGATTTGGAAAGAGCTCACATGCAAGGGATACCCTATGCTTCGGTAGTAGGCTTTATCATGTACGCGATGCTATGTACCGGACCCGATGTAGCATACTCACTAAGTATAGTGAGTAGATATCAAGCAGATCCAGGAGAGAGTCACTGGACAGCTGTGAAGAACATTCCTAAGTACTTGAGAAGGACTAAAGAGATGTTCTTGGTGTATGGTAACGGAGAACTCCATGTAGAGTCCTTTACCAATTCGAGCTTCCAGAGTGATAGGGACGACTCTAAGTCGGTCTCGGGATTTGTCTTTATCCTTAATGGAGAGGCGGTTTGTTGGAAGAGTTCCAAACAGGAAACTGTGGCAGACTCGACGATGGAGGCTGAATACATCGCTGCCAACGATGTTGCCAAAGAGGCTGTCTGGATGAAGAAGTTCATAACTGAACTTGGTTTGGTTCCATCCATGAGCGTTCAATACCTTTGTATTGCGATAACAATGGAGCAGTGGCTTTGGCCAAGGAACCCAGGTCCCATCAGCGATCCAGGCATATTCTGAGGCGGTATCACCTGATCCGGGAGATAGTTTATCGCCGTGAGATCGAGGTCAGGAGAGTTGACACGAAGGAAAACACAGCGGATCCACTCACCAAGGCCATACCCCAGATATAATTTGAGAGACTATTCGTGATGTTGGGTATGAGATACTACAACAAATGGCCTTAGTGCAAGTGGGAGATTGTTAGTTATATGTATGCCCTAGAGGCCATTATTGTACATATGATGTATATTATAGTGGATGCTTGGATATATATAGAGAGAAATTTCTTGCTCAACATGATAATATGCTATCTGGTTGCTCTTTGTCTTAACATGTTGACTTGTATATGTGATGTTGTCTTGCCCTCACATGTAGATAAAGCCCTTAGGTTGTGTACTTGAATACCAGGACCATGATGGAGATCATACTAGTGGGGCCAAGGGTAGTCCGCAAGTATACCCTAAAAAATGTTTCTAGTCGAGGGTGTATCAAGACAGGGCATCAATATTCCAGAGTAGACTAGCGTATACGCATCTTGACCTATATGATGGGCGATGGATGATCCTACATCCATTGGTGTTTGACATCAAAGTTGGTGTACGGGTGCTCAGTGGAGACTGGGTACACTGAACGGACTCGCCGAGAACTCCTAGTTGGTATTATACCTATCGTCAGATAGCAGTTCTCTGGTGACACTGGTACAAGTTAGTCTGTAGACCCGAGATCGTCATAGAGTCTTGTGTGATTCCCACCGTGCTTTGATTTCCACCTTACCACGTTCAACAGAACGTGCAAAACGGTAGCTTTTGGGTACAGTCCCGAATCACATGGAGGCAATGAGCGATAGGAGGGGATTCGTCTCTCCCGGTATTGGGGGTGATGTTGCGTTGTGCCCGATTGGCCATAACGATAAGTCCCTGGCCAGGGCTGCTAAGGAGATTTACTAATAAGTGTTATCAGTAGTTTCTCGACCCGTTATGTGCCTTACATCGGTATGACTTATTGGTTACTGGGGTCTGACGTTGACCACCGTTAGACTAGATATGCGACATATCAGACGAAAAGACCGGACTGTACGATAGTGTTACAGACAGGCTTTACAGGAGTTAGAGCGGGCTTGCTTGCTGATCTTCTGATCATTCAATACCCGGGTAGCCGTTACGTCCAGCTAGTACCGCTGACAGCTTGTGGGTGCTTGATGTGATCATCACCTACTGCCGGCGTATTAACGAGTCTTTCGAGTCCGGCACAGAGGTTTCACTGGCTCAGTCAAAACGAAGTAGGAGTACATATGTGATATGTGCGGGACCGAGATTAATAAAAGTATGTGATACCATATTCTATTCTCGCGATATAAGGTATCGATCGGTTATATGTGTAGGGTTCCTAAGCACGATAGCAAGGTTTCGGGTGGCAACATCCATGCCAAATAAAAAAATTTCTATGCTTAAACAACCCTAAACAAGATCTTTAACTAGAGATTCATACGGAAACTAAAAGTAAACAACTTTACTTCTAAGTGATAAGAGATTACAACCTTTGTAGTCCGCTCCTTCACTTCATAAGCTCTAAGTAGTGGTCCCATCGCTGCGATCCAAGAACTCCTGGACTCTTGAGAAGCTACACAAGGTGATTGATGCATGCTTGCTTGTAGTCTTCGAAATCCAAGATGATCTACTTCGAGGAAACACAAACTCAAGCTATCTCTTCACTAATATGAAATTAGTGAAGCTAACACCCTAATCTAAGAGGCTAGTTTAGAAGAGGATGATGATGTAGGAAGTGGGCGCTCTTTAGTTTTCTTTTTCTCACTTTATTTCATCACATAAGAAAAAGCTAGCAAGCTTTCATGAGGAAGAAGAAGATGAACAAGTGATGAATGAATAATGAGCTTAGGTTAGAAATGCAACCATGGTGAGTTAATATATGTCATGGCTAACTCTTGTAATGAATAAACCATGGCTAGTGATTAGGGTTAGGGTAACAAATATCTTAGAAAATATCAAAAGGGTTAGTCAACAAGAATAAATATCTAAGCATAAATCCACATAATTTTGATTTATCTAAATTAAAAATAAAACCAACCATTATCACAAAATATGGTGTAATTCTCATAAACCCTAGTTGCATGTATAACCCTAGCATGTTACAATTATACATATCACATATATATAATTTTGTAACAAAAGAAAAGAATACATTAAACATATATCAAATATATGTTAAATGTATCCAAATGTGAGAAAATGAAATACTTAAGTGTGAATATATTAGTTAATGTAATTTAATATATCAAATATATAATTAGTCATTAAATTATTAAATCAACACTTGATTCAATAATCCGGCTATATCACATATAACCGGCTAATATAAAATGTATCATTTCATCGAATCAACACTTGATCCGATGACCCGGTTATATCACATATAACGGCCGATATCACATATCGCGATAATAGAATATGGTATCACATACAGGTGTTATTTTTGGTACCGCACATATCACATATGTGCTCCTACTCCATTTCTCCTGAGCCAGGAAACCTCTGTTTAGGACTCTAAAGACTCATCAATACGCCGGCAGTAGGTGATGATCATATCAAACAGCCACAAGCCGCAAGCGGTCAGCTAAACGTAACGGCCACCCGGGTATTGAGCGATCAGAAGATCAACAAGCAAGCCTGTACATACCCATGTGAATCCAATCAGTAACACTACCGTACAGTCCGGTCTCTTCGTCTGATATGTGGCATATCCAGTCTAGGGGTGGTAAACGTCAGACCCCAGTAACCGATAAGTCGTGTCGATGTGAGGCTCATAACGGGTTGAGAAACTACTGATAACACTTACCAGTAGATCTCCATATCAGCCCTGGCCAGGGACTTCCAGTTATAGCCAATTGAGCACAGCGCAACATCAACCCCCAATACCGGGAGATACGAAACCCCTCCTATCTCTCATTGCCTCCATGTGATTTGGGACTGTACCCAAAAGCCACCGTTTTGCACGTTCTCATGAACGTGGTAATGTGGAAATCAAAGCACAGTGGGAATCACACAAGACTCTATGACGATCTCGGGTCTACAGACTAACCTGTACCAGTGTCACCAGAGAACTGCTATCTGACGATAGGTATAATACCATCTAGGAGTTCTCGGCGAGTCCGTTCAGTATACCCAGTGTCCACTGAGCACCCATATACCATCTTTGTGTTAGTTATATATATGCCCTAGAGGCCATTACTGTACATACGATGTATATTGTAGTGGATGCTTGGACACATATAGAGAGGGCTTTCTTGCTCGACATGATAGTATGCTATCTGGTTGCTCTTTATCTTAACATGTACACCGATTGTCTCTATGTCACATGTTGATAAAGCCCTTAGGATGAGTACTTGACTACCAGGACTATGATGCAGATCATACTAGTGGGGACAGAGTAGTCATTAAGTACATCCTTCAAATCTTCCTAGTCGTGGGTGTATCGAGACAGGGCATCGATATACCAGAGTAGACTAGCGTATAGCTTCTCGACCCATGTAGATGGGCGATGGATGATCCCATATCCATTGGTGATTGACATCAGAGACAATATACGGGTGCTCAGTGGAGACTGGGTACACTGAACGGACTCGCCGAGAACTCCCATATGGTATTATACCTCACGTCAGATGGCAGTTTTCTGGTGACACTGGTACATGTTAGTCTGTAGACCCGAGATCGTCATAGAGTCTTGTGTGATTCCCACTATGCTTTGATTTCCAACTTACCACGTTCAAGAGAACGTGCAAAACGGTGGCTTTTGGGTACAGTCCCAAATCACATGGAGGCAATAAGCGATAAGAGGGGTTTCATCTCTCCCGGTTTTGGGAGTTGATGTTGCGCTATGCTCGATTGGCTATAACAGGAAGTACCTGGCCAGGGCTGCTTCAGAGATATACTGGTAAGTGTTATTAGTAGTTTCTCGACCCATTATGAACCTCATATCGGCACGACTTATCGAGTTACTGGGTCTGACGTTTACCACTCCTAGACGAGATATGTGATATATCAGACGAAGAGACCGGGCTGTACGGTAGTGTTACTGATTGGATTCGCCGGAGTATGAGCAGGCTTGCTTGTTGATCTTCTGATCGCTCAATACCCGGGTGGCCGTTACATTTAGCAGACCGCTTGCGGCTTATAGGTGTTTGATATGATCATCACCTACTGCCGGCGTATTGATGAGTCTTTAGAGTCCTACACAGAGGTTTCCAGGCTCAAGCGAAATGGAATAGGAGCATATATTTGATATGTGCGGGACCGAGATTGATACGAGTATATGATACCGTATTGTATTCTCGCGATATATGATATCGGACGGGTATATGTGATATAGCCGGGATATCGAATCAAGTGTTGATTCGGTAAATTGATATTATTGATATTAGTCGGTGGTATATGATATAGCCGTATTATTAAATCAAGTGTTTGATTTAATAATTTAATGTATAATTATATATTTGATATATTAGATTACATTAACTAATATTAGCTCACTTAAGATTTCTTTTCTCACTTGATGTGCACATTGTATATATGTGATATATATTTGTGTACATATATTTGTCATGCTAGGTTACACATGCAACATACTTGTGTGAGACATACACCATGCTAGGGTTAGGTTAAGGTTTTATTTATTATTAAGTAGATTCAAAATTGGTGGAATTAGTCATGGTTAGGGTTTGTAGAAACTTGTAGAACCATTGACTTTCTCCACTTCTTTTGTTTTACTTAAAGATATTTGTTAACCTAACCTTTAACCCTTAGCCATAGTTTAGTCTCTACAAGGGTTAGTATATGCCATACACTCACCATGGTTGCATTTCTAACCTCACTTGATTATTCTTCACTTGGTTAATTCCATGAGTTGATTCTTCTTCTTCTTCCTAAAGCTTTCTGGCTTCATTGGAGATGTGAGAAAAAATGTGAGAAAATCAATTCTAAAGTGAGCCCACTTCCTACTTCATCATCCTCTACTACTTGCCATTTAGTATAGGGTGTTTGCTTCACTAATTTCACAATTAGTGAAGAGATAGCTTGGGTTTGTGTCTCTTCGATGTAGATCATCTTCGGCCTCGAAGACATCGATGCATGCATGTTCATTTCTTCATGGGAGCCTCTCTAGAGTCCGGAGTTCACGATCGCAGGGAAGGGACTACTATACGGAGCTACTGAAGTGAAGGACCGATCTACAAAGGTTGTATTCCTTACTCACTTTACTTGCAAAGTGTTTGCATTTATATTCGTCGGATTTCTAGTATACGATTCTAGGGTTAGGGTTAGCTAGAACGGCAAAATTTTAATGTGGCAAGAATGATACCTCGCGAAACCTTGCTACCGTGCTAGGGAACCGTGCAATGGTATCAGAGCCATGCTAGAAATTTAGACGGATTTTGTTAAGATTACGAAACCGAAATACACCGAAACTTGCAACGATAAAAACTAGTTTCTGTCGATTCTAAAAAGTTGTTAAAATTTTTTTTAAAACAAGTACAAAATGTTATATGGGATATATCATGAACACCATGAAAATTTCCGGGGGTATGCTCGGATTTTGGCCGAGGAAAAGGTAGTTGGGGCCGGCCACTTTTTGTTGGTTTTGCCTGAAATTTTCAAGTGTTCCAGTGACTGGGTTTTGGTGTTTCAGGTGTTCTTTGTTTTTTCTAATTTTGCATGTGATGTAATCTTACATTATAAGCAATTCGGAGTGTTTCGTATTCGTAGTTTTAACATTGTTTCGGGTGTAACACCTTAGAATGTGTTTTGTGGATAATTAAATTTTAATATATGGTTTTCCATAAAAAGTTTACCAAATGGGTTTTCAATTATTTTATCCTATTTAATGAATATTTTATTAGATTTTTCCTAGGCTTGCACACACTTGTGCATGATAACTAGGGTGTAATTTGGGGTTTATCCATGATTAGCAACATGGTGAGCTAACCATTCCCTAATCTAGTTGTAATATTTTGTTTTAAGTGTTTTGGGTCTTAATTATGCATGGTTGTAAACAAAAAAAAATGAATTTGAAAAAGGATTTTTAATTAGGGTTGAATTGTTGACTTTGGAGAGAGAGAGAGATGGGCATGGTGCTACATGGCATGAGCCATGCCCATTTAATGAAGAAAGAGAGTGAGAAAAGGGGGGTCTTTGTTGTTTGCTCTCATTCTCCTCTCATTTTCTTATCACTCATTCTCTCACACTCTCAAACACACTCATACACACACCTGCATCAGCTCCAACAGCACCAGAAGACAGCAACAGCAGCTCCTTCATCAGCAGCAGCAACAGCAGAGCTTCAGCAGCAGCAGCAGAACATCAGCATTAGCAGCAAGCAGCAGTAGCAGCAACAGCTGAAGCAACAGAAACTTGCAGCGGCTCTTCCTCCTCCATTCACTCATTCTCCTGCTTCTTGGGGTTCTATAGGGTATAATTCTTGAACCCAATTTCCTGGTTTGCTTAAGTTGTGTGTAGTTTAGCATCGGTTTGTGTTAAATAGTTAGTTTTGTGCTAAAATGGTGAATTATGTAGAATGTTGGTTAAGTGATGATTGCGTTAGCTAACCTAGCTTATTTTAGTGTTATTAGGGTCACCTCAACTGAGAATTTCACCAGATTTCACTAAAATACCATAGGGTTTACGTTTTGTGCAAAATCGGTGTTTTTAAGCGATATATTAGCATTATGTGATCTGCTTTTGACCCGGATCTTTCAGAACAAAATTGAGAAAACTGGGGCATGCTAACTAGGTCTAGAACACACCACCAGAACACGAGCCCCTATCTCCAAACCCAGGCCGCAAATTTAATAGGATTGGCCACAAATTGCGGCCAGATAGGGGGCTGGGGTGTTGGGGTCTTGGCTAGGGTTCTCTGCAGTGTTTTCTAGGGTTTTGGCATGTATAGTTTTGTGAGATTTGACCTGTAGGAAAATCTGGGACAATATATCGTATTTCGTGTTCGTTGTGTTTGCACGATACGCGCGATACGTGAGTGGGTTCTGCGATCCAGCGTGTCGCGGTGGGTCGCGGTAGTTTTAGACGCGTATACACACGTTTTAGCGTATTGTACACACGTTTTAGCGTATTGTGCACACGCGCATTTAGTTCGCGACGCGAGTTTCTCGTTTTGTGTCGATATCGCGTTTTGCGAGATATTTGCTTATATATATGTTTTCCTTGTCTAAATTTCAGGTTTGCAGGCGGGGACTACGGACACTGCTACAGGGGGAAACAGGTGGTAGGATTCACCTAGCTTGGAGCGCAGGTGAGTAGATTTAACATCTACAGGGGAATCGCCCACATGGCGTTATGCGTCTGGGCTAGAATTCTATTACTTTTCGCATATTCTATGTCATTGTTAGAATTGCGCCTTTACCCAATTACTTAGATGTTGTACCTGGACTAGTAGCCGTAGGACACTGCACAAATTATTGACGATTCATGTTGCACGAGCACTGATTGTATGCTACACACACCGTCAATAATTGCCATGTCACACACAAACCCCTTATAGATACTATATTGCTTGGTTAGGGACCTTGTGACATTGATTCGTACTGCTTATCATATATGACATTTACCATACCTGTATACCTATAGAGTATCGTACCATTAGTGATAGGTACATACACACTTTACGATACAGCTACAGGTATACCTTGCTCATATTTTACTTATACCCAGGGGGTACACTACATCCTTTACTTATAGCTAGACACCTATACTTAGCTATACCTTGTTGATCTCGCATACATTTGGTTTCAGCTATATATTTTCTTTTATATGCTTGCATTTCAGATATATCGCACATATTTTTATTCATAGATTTGCGCATTGATATTTGGATTTTACATGATGTTTTCTGGATTTGGGAACCGCGGGAGTTCATGAAATTATGCATTAATTGAAAAACCCGGTTTCCTTGATATGATATTTGCGCAGCCACTATGAGATATATCGGTTTTGATTATATACTCCATACGAGGAGTGGGTGTCGTATAAGGGTACATGGTGGGGCCCGGTATGGTTCCCCTCGGCAAGAAGATCGATGGACTTTGCCGATTGAGCCTGGAGACGGGCGAGTACCTACCGGTGACAGTACCAATGACTTGGCGGGGATCGTGAGGATACCGTTGGGAGTCATGTACGTATAGATACGTCGAGAGGCGAGGGTCAGAGCTAGGCACTCGTGCTTTCGGGATAGCGTATGATACGTACCTATCATGATGCTAGTCTTGGTGACGGTATCTGATAGATCTGGATTTCTGTGTCGATGCTTGGCACATTGTTTTCATGATATTTCTTTCAACACCTTTGTATATATAACATGGGATTTAGCCGTTGTTATATATACCCTTACACCAATATTGGTGGAATGGGACGTTAATATATGTGTATTGACCCCATCATATTTATTTATGCATATATATATATATATATATATATATATATATTTAGGAAGCTAGAATCTTACTTGAGTTTTGATTTGGGATATTGGGTGATTCATTGAGATGGATATTGGACATACATATAGGATTGCTGATTTGTACATTCGGGATATAGGAGATTACTCGATATTGTACATTGAGGAGATGTGAGACTTATATGATATGAGAGCCCAACTTGGGGGCTGATTTGAGGAATTGGGATTTGAATGTCTTGATGGATTGTGATCCTACCACGATGACAAGATTCCGTGGGATGACATATTTCTCTGCATACCTCTCACTTATCTTTTTATGCACAGTTTCATATATTGGTAATACCTGTTAGTGTACCCTTTATGATTGCTGCATAGTTACATTCTCACACCCTTATCGCAAACTATTGTCTTGTTTATTATTGCTTCATATATTGATCGTACCTGCTAGTGTACCTTCCATTATTCTGCATTCTTATGACCTATTATTACTGTAAGCGCATATCTTAGATTCATGTTGTACGTACATACCTGCGATTACCTGCATAAGTTATTTACTATTCACGAGTTGGCAACTCACCCCCGTTGTGCCACAAGTGTTGCAGGGTGTTCCCCAGAGTAGTCGAGGCAGGCTATTCATCTATCATCTTTTGCTACAGATACCGCATCGGCTCACAGTGTGCTATTTTGCTTTGGTCGGTTTTGGTGGTTATCTGTATTTTGTATTGTACATTCGTTGTATCCTGCACTCTCCATCTACTATTATGTTGTTGACTTAGAGACTTGGTGAGGACGTTGTTATATATTATTTGTGGATTTATTGTCTTTTATACAGCTTTATCTCTATTGTCTTTTATTTCTTCGCTACGGCGTCGTATATTTGTGGTGGTGATTGTTTTCCGTCTTTGGGCGTGTATTTGCTCCCGTTTGGGGATGCTTCATTTATATTTATGTTGTACTCATGTTTGGACTAGTTTTTACAAAGGGGGCATTGCCAAAATTTTAAAGAAAGAAAATTGGACTTTTAAAGAATTTGGGTTGCGATTTCAATTGTTTCAAAAACTTTTATTACCTTTTCCATATTTTCATGGTTTAGATTTCTGGGTTTTGGCTTTCTTTTACTGCGTTATGTCTTTAGGCATTGCGTACTATTAGGGCCGTCACGTGCCAATTTCGGGTCGTGACAAAGTTGGTATAAGAGCGCTAGGTTTTACCTTTCGGAGTGTAGGATGACCTTAGTATGATGGAGTAGGTAGCTTAAGCAAAGTAACGTAGTGTGTGTATGTCTGCAGCATACCCACGATGCGGTACTTCACCTTAAGTGACCTAAGTACAAATTGCTTGAAATTCCTTCCTTGATGATTCATATCCTTGCGATTCGATTTCCTTATTCTTATCGAATCTTATCTCTATTTATAGCCTTGCCGCCGATGACTATGGGGACTCAGAGTGATGTAGCGAGGGCCGAGGTCAGAGTTGGTTCGGGTGAGACGAGCACTGACCAGGATGGCACACTAGTTGCACAGGTGCAGACGGTTCAGCCTTCGACATATAGTATCGATAGGCTTGTGGCAGAGATGCAGGATTTCCGCCAGACTATGAGTTCATTGGTTGATGTCGTTCGAGCGATGAGACAGGAGGTTGTCACCCCTGTTACTCAGTTGTCCCTTGCGATCAGCATGCAGCAGTCCGTCACCTATATAGCACCCGTGGTTGCAGCCCCAGCTGACGAGGCACATATTCCAGAGACGCTGAGAGTTCAAGGACAGTGGAGGACTCATACCAGTGTACCAGCCCAGAGACAGAGGTTTAGTCATCGAGACAGATTTCGTGGTCGTCGCGGGAGTAGCAGAGGCTTAGGACGAGGACAGTCGTTCAGCTCTCATTCCCAGGAGGGTCAGCAATCCGCGCGTGGATGTTTTCGATGCGGAAGCCTTCAGCACTTTTTCAGGGATTGTTCCTTAGCACCTCATCAAAGTCATATACAGAGAGGCCATGGACATGGAAGGTTCGACCAGAGGAGTTCAGCCAGTTGCGGGTAGAGGGCAGACACCGGAGTTTACTTCTACTCATCGGGACGCACAGGCGTCCAATGTGGAGTTTTCAGGTATCCTTAATTCGCATGTTCTTTTGATGTATGCGTTTGTTGTTTTCCACACCTTGTGCAGTGGTTGGGCCGAGAGTCGTGTTAGGTAGATTGGCCGTTTTGTGTTAACTTCTGCCAGCGATTCTTTTGTTGCGCGACACGTATTTCAGTTGTGTGCCAATCGGATAGGAGATAGAGATTTGTCCGTCGTTTCGATCCTTCTAGTTATGTTGGATTTGAAGTTCTCTGGGGCACGGACTGGTTTGCTACGTGTTAGGCATCTGTGGACAACCGTGAAGAAACAGTCAGGTTTGTTTTCCCTGGAAAGTCAGTTCTTATTGTGCAGGTGGATAGTTGTGCCGCCTCTCACAGATTGAATTCAGCCCTTTTCGCTAGTCGGCTTTTGAGGAGATGTCGTGGATTCTTGGCGTTCATTCGTGATACCATAGCCACAGTGGGTTTGTTGGAACGGTTTTCTTTCGTGCGAGAGTTTTCCGACGTTGTTCCAGATGAGCCGGCGAAGCTTAGGGAGCTTAAGGATCAGCTGCAGAGTTGTTTGTTGGGGAGTTTCCTGCGTCTGAGTGTTTCTCTTTTGGAAGCTCCTATTTCTGTTCGTCAAGGAGAAAGACGGCAGTTTAAGGTTGTGTATCGACGGATCATTAATTGAACCGATTTATGGTGCGGATGGGTATCCTTTACCTCGCATTGACGATTTCTTCGATCAGCTCAAGAGTGCGAAACATTTTCTAAGTTTGTTTGGGATCAGGTCATCATTATTGCGGGTTCAGAGTGATGGCATTCCGAAGACTGCCTTATGCGTGCTATGGGCTTTGTGTGTTTTGGTGAGTCATTGGATTCACTGATGCCCTCGAAGCATTCGTGGATGTGATGAACCGGATTTCTTCGGGTCGTTCCTCGACCAGTTATTGTTGTACTATTTACGACATTCTGGTCTATTTAATGCGTCTTGAGGGACAGGAGTAGCACTTGAGGATTTGTTATGTGAATACTGGGAGAGCCCCAGCGGTCTGCTAGATTCTCGAAGTGTTCCTTCAGCCTTGCTTGTGTTTACTCCTAGGTCTTGTTGTCACTGAAGACGGTTTTATATGGTTCCGAGGGAGATCGTGGCCATACAGCTTAGGCCCAGACTTGTGAGCAGGACGGAGGTCCGCAGATTTTTGGGCTTAGCAGGTTGTTACCGCCGTTTCGTGCACGATTACTAGTGTAGTGTTGCACCGTTGACTGAATTGACCGGAAAGGAGGTTTCTTTTCTTTGGACTGAGGCACGTGTGCGGAGTTTTCGGCAGTTGATCAGTTCTTTCTTTGCTTTTGGTTCGGGCGACCTTGTTGTTTAACTGTAATGTTTCTTGAGTGGGCTCGAGTGTGTACTGAGGTGACACTATGGAGCTATCTCTTTTGCTTACCTACATTTAGAGGAAGTACGAGAAGGATATTCCACTCATGATCTGGAGATGGCCGCGGTGGTTTTGCGTTGGAGATTTGGAGACACTAATTGTTCGAGAGTCGTGTCAGATTTTCACGGACCACCAAAGCTTAATGTACATCTTCCTGCAGCGGATTTTGATTGTTGTGATAGTCTTCTGCAGATTTACAGTTCTTGTGCGATCGTTGAGTACAGCTTAAGTTCGTCTCTACGGAGGGGACAACTTGCTCATGTCCGCGCCCGACCATTTTCCTTAAATCGCTTTCGCGAGACACTGTCCGCCGATACTCGTTCGTCGGTGATACTTGAGCATACTCGGCTGGGTAATGATTCGGGATCCTTGAGTTGTGACACGGTGTGCTAAGTTAGGGACGCGTTTGTGTACCTGATGCTATCGGGTAGAGACATGAAATCCTAGAACAGGCGCATCAATCAACTCTCTGTATGCATTCAAGTTCCACCAACACTCGACGTGACTTGTGAGATAGTTACGGGTGGGAAAGGATGTAAAGAGAAATTTCAGGTTTCGTTTCAAGGTGTCTGTCTTGTTGTGTGCTTGGGTTGAGCATCTGAGGCGGCTGGATAGTTGCAACCTTTAACCGTTCCGAAGTAGGAGTGGGAGCAGATCTCCACGAATTTCGTTATGGTTTCTACCCAAGTTAGTCAGGGTGTGACTCCATTCGGATTCTTGTCGTCCGGTTATACTCAGTTTGCTCAGTTGTTCTTTGTTAAGTTGTGCGTTTGTGTTAATTGTTGTCAGCAGTTGGGATCGTCACTCTCCATTGTTAGGGTTCTCCTTCGATAGCTGTTATCAGGAGACACTCCAATTGGCAACCTTTAGGTTTAGGGGTTAGGTCGTGTCGATCACCAGTCTGTTGTTTTTCTGCCTCTGCGTAAGTAGGATTTTCGACCCCAACTAGTCTAGAGACTTCGGAGATGATCCAGTTGATTCAGGTCAGGATGAGAGTAGCCCAGTGCAAATAGAGGTCTTATGCCGACTGTGTTGGTCATAGACTTAAGAACGCAGTGGCAAATCACGTATTCCTGCGGACATTTTCGATAAAAAGACGTGTTGAGTTTTGGGAAGCTTATCCCAGGATTGTAGGTCCTTCGAGTTCCTATAAGCGAGTTAGTTTCGTTGCCTTTAGTTTGGCACTTCCACTCAGATTAGTGAGTATTCACCCCGTATTCCTTGTGATGAAATTTTACAATTACCTTCATGACCTTTCTCCCATGATTTGGCACCAGAACATTTGGCTGGACGCGATCTTTCGATCACCAGCAGTCAATTGTATAATGGCTCGGCAGGTGGAGAAACGTCGGTCAAGGGTCTTGCCATCTGTGAAGGGATTTCTTGAACGTAGCCGTATAGTGAGGTAATCACTTAGGAGTCTACGAGCGAGATTTGAGAGTTGTAATCTTCTTTTTGAAGGTACGCGTAGCAGTATATTTTTAAATTCGGGGACGAATTTCTTTTAAGGGGGGAAGATTGTAACACCTTAGAATGTGTTTTGTGGATAATTATATTTTAATATATGGTTTTTAATGAAAAGTTTACCAAATTGGTTTTCAATTATTTTATCCTATTTAATGAATATTTTATTAGATTTTTCCTAGGCTTGCACACACTTGTGCATGATAACTAAGGTGTAATTTAGGGTTTATCCATGATTAGCAACATGGTGAGCTAACCATTCCCTAATCTAG
Source organism: Agapanthus africanus (assembly GCA_030015575.1). Classification (NCBI taxonomy): domain Eukaryota; kingdom Viridiplantae; phylum Streptophyta; class Magnoliopsida; order Asparagales; family Amaryllidaceae; genus Agapanthus; species Agapanthus africanus. The sequence goes on from CM057339.1 coordinate 564,033,089, forward strand.
TTGTAATATTTTGTTTTAAGTGTTTTGGGTCTTAATTTTGCATGGTTGTAAACAAAAAAAATGAATTTGAAAAAGTATTTTTAATTAGGGTTGAATTGTTGACTTTGGAAAGAGAGATATGGGCATGGTGCTACATGGCATGAGCCATGCCTATTTAATGAAGAAAGAGAGTGAGTAAAGGGGGGTATTTGTTGTTTGCACTCATTCTCCTCTCATTTTCTTATCAATCATTCTCTCACACTCTCAAACACACTCACACACACACCTGCATCAGCTCCAGCGGCACCAGAAGACAGCAACAGCAGCAGCTCCTTCATCAGCAGCAACAACAGCAGAGCTTCAGCAGCAGCAGCAGAACATCAGCATCAGCAGCAAGCAGCAGTAGCAGCAACAGCTGAAGCAACAGCAACTTGCAGCGGCTCTTCCTCCTCCATTCACTCATTCGCCTACTTCTTGGGGTTCTATAGGGTATAATTCTTGAACCCAATTTCCTGGTTTGCTTAAGTTGTGTGTAGTTTAGCATCGGTTTGTGTTAAATAGTTAGTTTTGTGCTAAAATGGTGAATTATGTAGAATGTTGGTAAAGTGATGATTGTGTTAGCTAACCTAGCTTATTTTAGTGTTATTAGGGTCACCTCAACTGAGAATTTCACCAGATTTCACTAAAATACCATAGGGTTTACGTTTTGTGCAAAATCGGTGTTTTTAAGCGATATATTAGCATTATGTGATCTGCTTTTGACCCGGATCCTTCAGAACAAAATTGAGAAAACTGGGGCATGCTAACTAGGTCTAGAACACACCACCAGAACACGAGCCCCTATCTCCAAACCCAGGCCGCAAATTTAATAGGATTGGCCGCAAATTGCGGCCAGGTAGGGGGCTGGGGTGTTGGGGTCTTGGCTAGGGTTCTCTGCAGTGTTTTCTAGGGTTTTGGCATATATAGTTTTGTGAGATTTGACCTGTAGGAAAATCTGGGACAATATATCGTATTTCGTGTTCGTTGTGTTTGCGCGATACGCGCGATACGTGAGTGGGTTCTGCGATCCAGCGTGTCGCGGCGTGTCACGGTAGTTTTAGACGCGTATACACACGCTTTAGCGTATTGTCGACACGCGCGTTTAGTTTGCGACGCGAGTTTCTCGTTTTGTGTCGATATCGCGTTTTGCGAAATATTTGCTTATATATATGTTTTCCTTGTCTGAGTTTCAGGTTTGCAGGCGGGGACTACGGACACTGCTATAGGGGGAAACAGGTGGTAGGATTCGCCTAGCTTGGAGCGCAGGTGAGTAGATTTAACATCAACAGGGGAATCTCCCGATTGGCGTTATGCGTCTGGGATAGAATTCTATTACTTTTCGCATATTCTACGTCATTGTTAGAATTGCGCCTTTACCCTATTACTTAGATGTTGTACTTGGACTAGTAGCCGTAGGACACTGCACAAATTATTGACGATTCATCTTGCACGAGCACTGATTGTATGCTACACACACCGTCAATAATTGCCATGTCACACACAAACCCCTTATAGATACTATATTGCTTGGTTAGGGACCTTGTGATATTGATTCGTACTGCTTATCACATATGACATTTACCATACCTGTATACCTATAGGGTATCGAACCATTAGTGATAGGTACATACACACTTTACGATACAGCTACAGGTATACCTTGCTCATATTTTACTTATACCCAAGGGGGTATACTACATCCTTTACTTATAGCTAGACACCTATACTTAGCTATACCTTGTTGATCTCGCATACATTTTGTTTCAGCTACATATTTTCCTGTATATGCTTGCGTTTCAGATATATCGCACATATTTTTATTCATGGATTTGCGCATTGATATTTGGATTTTACATGATGTTTTTTGGATTTGGGAACCGCGGGAGTTCATGAAATTATGCATTAATTGAAAAACCCGGTTTCCTTGATATGATATTTGCGCAGCCACCTTGAAATTTATTGGTTCTGATTATATAGTCCATACGAGGAGTGGGTACCGTATGAGGGTACATGGTGGGGCCCGGTATGGTTCCCCTCGGCAAGAAGATCGATGAACCTTGCCGATTGAGCCTAGAGGCGAGCGAGTACCTACCGGTGACAGTACCAATGACTCGACGGGGATCGTGGGGATACCGTTGGGAGTCATGTACGTATATATACGTCGAGAGGCGAGGGTCAGAGCTAGGCACTCGTGCTTTCGGGATAGCGTATGATACGTACCTATCAGGATGCTAGTCTTGGTGACGGTATCTAATAGATCCGGATTTCTGTGTAGATGTTTGGCACATTGTTTTCATGATATTTCTTTCAACACCTTTGTATATATAACAGGGGATTTAGCCGTTGTTATATATACCCTTACACCAATATTAGTGGAATGGGACGCTAATATATGTGTATTGACCCCATCATATTTATTTCTGCATATATATATATATATTTAGGACGCTTGAATCTTACTTTAGTTTTGATTTGGGATATTATGTGATTCATTGAGATGGATATTGGACATACATATGGGATTGCTGATTTGTACATTCGGGATATAGAAGATTACTCGATATTGTACATTGAGGAGATGTGGGACTTATATGATATGAGAGCCCAACTTGGGGGCTGATTTGAGGAATTGGGATTTGAGTGTCTTGATAGATTATGATCCTACCACGATGACAGGATTCCGTGGGATGACATATTTCTCTCCATACCTCACACTTATCTTTTTATGCACTGTTTCATATATTGGTAGTACCTGTTAGTATACCCTTTATGATTGCTACATAGTTACATTCTCACACCCTTATCGCATAATATTGTCATGTTTATTATTGCTTCATATATTGATCGTACCTACTAGTGTACCTTCCATTATTCTGCATTCTTATGACCTGTTATTACTGTAAGCGCATATCTTAGATTCATGTTCTACGTACATACCTGCGATTACCTGCATATGTTATTTACTATTCACGAGTTGGCAACTCACCCCCGTTGTACCACAGGTGTTGCAGGGTGTTCCCGAGAGTAGTTGAGGCAGGCTATTCATCTATCATCTTTTGCTACAGATACCGCATCGGCTCACAGTGTGCTATTTTGCTTTGGTAGGTTTTGGTGGTTATCTGTATTTTGTATTGTACATTCGTTGTATCCTGTACTCTCCATCTACTATTATGTTGTTGACTTAGAGACTTGGTGAGGACGTTGTTATATATTATTTGTGGATTTATTGTCTTTTATACAGCTTTATCTCTATTGTCTTTTATTTCTTCGCTACGGCGTCGTATATTTGTGGTGGTGATTGTTTTCCGCCTTTGGGCATGTATTTACTCCCGTTTGGGGATGCTTCATTTATATTACTCATGTTTGGACTAGTTTTTACAAAGGGGGCGTCGCCAAAATTTTAAAGAAAGAAAGTTGGACTTTTAAAGAATTTGTGTTGCGATTTCAAATGTTTCAAAAACATTTATTACCTTTTCCGTATTTTCATGGTTTAGATTTCTAGGTTTTGGCTTTCTTTTACTGCGTTACGTCTTTAGGCGTTGCGTAGTATTAGGGCCGTCACGTGCCAATTTCGGGTCGTGACATCGGGTTATTCTCATGTTGTCTAGACGAAATTAAAAAGATCGATAAAATGTCAAAAACCCATTTTCAAAGTTTAACATATTCGGAAAAACATGCAAGTAATTCTATGAACCCTCTAGAAGAATGAAACCCTAACTCGACTTTTTTGGATCGCGGAACCGCGGTCATACCCTAGGGTTTGCCGCAGTTCCGTGGCGACATGAGTGAGGCTTGGGTCTTCCCTTCTACGGCTGGTGCATAGGTACTATGGCATATCTGGGTATTATTAAGCTGTGCTCAAGTGTTGATCTCTCGGGAAATTATGGGACTTTGATGAATCGATCGAAAAGTTTAATGTCTTCCGGGTATCATGTGATGGGATACAATACTTGGAATCAAAACTAATTTGAATTTTGTAAATCAAGAAATTTAGTCTCATTTTGCCATGGGATTTTGATGTGATCAAAAGTCCGTCGCAATCACGTAGCGTACGCGAATACTCGCCGGGTAACATTATTAGATAGCCACGCCCCATAGCCCCAACCAAGTGACTGTAGGAGAACCCCGTTGCCAAAAGAATCCGTCCGGGTGCTCGCGGCCGCGGTGTTCCGCCTTAGTGCACTTCGTCGACGGCATCGGGGGGTGCGTCCATCTGCTAAAGCTTCCGACGAGCTTTTGATCAGGATGTCGGGAATCTTGTTGAATTGCCCGACTTGATATTGAAAATTGTTTTCGAGATCGAGACTAAAATGAAGGGTTTATAATTGTTAGGCATGCGATGTCTAAGGAATTCATTTGGTTAGGCATGTGATGTCTAAGGTGGTTGCGGATTCCAACTGTTGTAGTTTTTCACTTTCTTTTCTGCGACCGTAAGTGTAATATATGTTGTATCGCCGGTTTCGTTGCTATACGTCAATAACAATTGGGATACGCAAATTTACTTACGTTGATGACATGTGATGTTATGTGTTGCTGTGATAAGTTATATTGGATCGTCGTGATTGAATAGCCGAGGGTTTTATGTGAGATGAGAGTTTTTATTTTCATTCATGTAAAATTCAATGTATGTAATATTATTTTATTGGGGAACTTCCGGGTTGAGGATGATGTCACCATTGTATATTATTTACTTTTCCGCATTAGGATAGATCCAAGGCGAGGAGCACAAGTAACCGGGTTCTAGGGTCTAGTGGGAGACCATCTCGAGGAGTCGAGACCGGGTTTCCTAACTCCAGAATTGGTAGGGTTGCTTGCCGCTCTCGCAGGGGTCTAGAGTTGTGGGTTTGGCTATTCATCACGACCGTGGAATCCGTGTTTTATAGAGGCTTAATTTAAAACACGGAAATCCTAGTATATCCAATATTTCATATGTTATCTTCTGCTGCTCTGTGATGTGATCACTGTGATATGTTCAGACGAATGCCTATATATTATATATATGAGATATAATTAATATTGCTACTTTCTTTTCATATCTGATGCTTGGGAAGCATAATAAATGGGAATTCATTAATGAGATTAATGAAAGAATAGAAACCTAAAGATGTTGTAGAAACTTGTCTCGAAAACTGGTAACTCTAGTTCTTGCTTTGCATAGCGGTATTCCTTATAGAATATCCAGCACCTTATTCGATAAGGAATGAGCCGAGATCCCTTCACCGGGAGTGGCCTCTTTAGCAATAACTGGCAGATGCTACAAACTCGGTTTGTCTTTTGATTGCTTTTATAGTTTTTGCTTTGCATAGTGGTATTTGTGAAATATCCTGCACCTCATTCGATGAGAAAGAGCCGAGATCCCTTCACCGGGAGTGACCTCTTTAGCGAAACTAGTAAAAGCCTCAAAAACACTCCTTTTCAAAATCACTCGATTCTACGATGATATCAAGTTCATTACGCAAAAGGTTTTCTTAAAAACCTGTCGTAGCCCTCCATCATTTCAGATAAGTCCTACTTAGTATTCGTGCTGCATTTGTTGACCTCCGTCAAAGCGTAGTGTGCGGTAGCTGACTAGTATTTATCTGCTGCATATGATGCGATTGTTTTAGGATAGTCGTACGACCTTGTTGACCTCCGTCAAGGGTCGTGCGGGTGGGTTTAATTCAATCAGGAAATGACGGGTTGAACTTGACTAGTAGCCTATGGTTTGTTGACCTCCGTCAAGGTCATGGGAGGTTAGGGGTAAAATATTATTGGGAATTTCAAGTGTTGAAATTTGCAATGAGATTGCATACCTTCTATAAGATAGTTGGATCCCGATACCCACTGCAAGTAAGAGTTACTCCTGGGTGATTTTTTGCACTTTACAATTAGCCGATCAAGTAGGTGTCTAGAAAGGTGTTAACAGGGTTATGCCTCTGGGAAAACGAGGTTTAATTTAATTAGGTCAGTGCGAAAGCATGGGGAACCTCCCTCAAAGTACCAACACTGGCCTGGCTGAAAAAATGGCGAACTTGTATGGTGTAATTTATCTCGGCTAGTCTTTCCTTTTAGGGTTTGAAAGAAGATTTGACTAAAACAGTGGGAGCCATCCTGATTAGATAAATTAATAACCAATCTAATCTTGCAAGAGCATACACTGAGTGTTTTCTTCTCTCTCTCTCTCCAGGTAGCGACCATGTTACGCCTTAATCAAGATAATAATATAGATGTATTGACCGAATTCGCTTGTTATACTGAGCTGGGGAACGTTGGTCCCGCTCCAACTTATAATTGTTATAAGGCCGAGCAGGAAATAGGGGATTACCAGGATTCCCGTGCCGCCTAAATGAAGAAAGTGCATGATGATGCATCTTCTTCGGGTGTGTTCATTACCGAGAACTGTTTCTCAGTTTCCTTTACGTCCTGGGTATGAGATACCGGATCAGGATCCCACAAATATAATATGTTACATGGGCTAAAGATAGGTAGAGAACTGAGAATGGGTGATAAGTTTCTAGAGTTGGAAACGGTGCAAGTGTTGCAGCCAAGGTGTTGGCAGTTATGACCCTGTATTACCAAATACATTGATTCTGAACGAATGTTATTAGATACCGAACCTGATATACAACATCATATTAGTCTCTTTATTAAGATAAAGAAGGATATAATTTTATATTGTTGGATAATGTTTTGAACATTTCTTATATCAAGAGCTGATCAGTTCAGGCACGTTATCTAAAACAAATACGTTCTAAATCGAACTGCAGTTCTTAACGTACAAAACACACATAAGAAGAAGAGTTCAGAAATGGACGAATTCTTCTTGAGGCATTGTAGACTAGGTCATATCAACTGTGACCCAACTAGCTAAGTTACATTTAGATGCATATTTAATTCAGTTTGAATTTACATTTTGTAAAACCTGCAAGTCATGTCACAAAGATAAGATGACCATAGCTCCGTTTATTGGATATAGAGAAAGAGTTAGTGAACTCTTAGGATTGATACATGATGATGTATGTAGGTCCCCTATCTACACATGCCAGGACTGGTTCTTTGTACTTCATTACATTCACTGATGATCTCTCAAGATTCGGATATATGTTCCTGTTGAAACACAAGTCTGAACCTTTTGAGAAATTCAAAGAATATAAGTTAGAAGTAGAGAACCAAAACGGGTATAAGTATTATGTCATTTGATGTGATCGAGGAGGAGAATACTTGAGCACGGAATTCCTGGACTATTCTAATGGAGAATGAGATTCTCTCTCAGCATTACTCCTCCGTATACACCACAGCACGTTGGTGTATCGGGGCGGAGCAATCACACCCTATATGATATGGTGTGCTCTATGATGAGTAGTACTGAGTTGCCTATTTCCTTTTTGGGGGTTTTGCACTTGAGAAACTGCATACCTATGGAATTGGGTTCCAACCAAATCAGGTGCCTACCACTCCATATGTGATATGGTATGGGAAGAGCCCATCTCTTAAGTAAGTTAAGATTTGGGGTTGTCCGGCCTATGCCAAAAGCAAAATCCGGACAAACTCGAGGCAAGGTCAGTTCTGTGGAAATTTGTTGGATATCCCAAGAATTCGCAAGGGAATATCTTCTACCACACTGAGGAGAAAATGGTGTTTTGATTCTCAGCATGCCACCTTTTGGAAAGGGAATTTCTGTGAAGAAATTAGTGGTCATGAGGTAGAACTGGAAGGAGTTCCAGCTATACAAACTGCAGCTGATGATTTGGTAGAACCAGAGGATTCAATAGTTCCCAACGAACCTCAGCCTCTCCGCCGATCTAGTAGGGTTCCTCATCCGCCTGAGAGATACTTCGTTTTTCTCTATGACAGTAGGAGCAAGGATTGCATCATGAGATGATGATCCAACTAGTTTCGAGCAGGCCATCAGGAGTGGGGACTCTGTAAGAATGGCTGGTTGCTAAGCAATCTGAGATGGAATCCATATACACCAACAAAGTATGGACTTTGGTTGCTATATCTAAAGGGTTAAATCCCCATTAGAAGCAAGTATATCTTGAGAAGATTACTTAGTGTACATGGAAAAGTTGAGACTTTCAAAGCTAAGACTTGTTGCAAAAGGTTCTCGTCATCGACCAGGTGTGGATAATGATGAAACCTTTTCTAATGCCTATGCTTACGACCATCCGGATCCTACTTGCCATTGCTACATACCATGACTAGGATATCTAGCGGTTGGGTGTCATGACTGCTTTTCTAAATAGTGATTTAGAAAAGAGCGTCTATAAGTACATAGCCATAGGGCTTTGTAGATAGTGGGAGCAGCGGAAACATGTGCAAGATGCTTTATGGGTTAAAGAAGGCATCGCGGAGTTGGAACATCTGTTTTGATGTGGTAGTCAAAGCGTTTGACTTCATCAAAATGGTAGATGAACCTTATATATACAAAAAGGGTAGTAGGGAGTATAGTGGTGATCCTTGCATTGTACATAGATGACATACTCTTGATAGGAAAGGAGTTTCCTATGCTACGCCCAGTCAATCTCCTCTTATCATAAGGATTCACCATATAGGATCAAGGTGATAACTCCTAAATCCTAGGTTTTGGATCTATGAGATAGATCTAAGTTGATGTTAGGATTCTCACTAGGTGTAGTGAGATAGTATCAATTGATCCTGGGGAGAATCACTGGATAGCTTCCAGGGTGGTAAGATCGACTGAATGTCAGTCACAGGCATTGTCTTTACCCTCAGTGGAGGGACGGTATATTGGAAGAGTTACAAGCTAGATACCGTGACAAACTAGACGATAAAGGCTGGATACATTGCTACTAAGGATGCTGCCAAAGAGGCGGTCTGGATATATATAAGTTCATGAGATGAACTTCGTTCCTACCATTGTGTGACAATGGAGTTATGGCTTATGCCTAGGAACCCCCGTCCCATCAGTGATCCAGACATATTCTTAGGCAGTATCACCTGATCATGGAGATGGATGGTCTCCAGGGAGATCGAGGATAGGAGAGTAGACACAGAGGAGAACATGGCGGATCCACTCACAAAGGCATATTCCTAAGAGAGACTTTTATAGGATGGTTGAGTATGGGATACTACAACAACTGCTGATTGTTGGATATGGGATATAGAACAGATGGCCCTAGTGCAAGTAGGAGATTGTTAGTTATATGTATGCCCTAGAGGCCATAACTGTACATACGATGTATATTGTAGTGGATTCTTGGACACATATAGGGAGGACTTTCTTGCTCGACATGATAGTATGCTATCCGGTTTCTCTTTATCTTAACTTGTACACTGATTGTCTCTATGTTACATGTTGATAAAACCCTTAAGATGAGTACTTGACTACCAGGACTATGATGCAGATCAAACTAGTGGGGACAGAGTAGTCGTTAAGTACATCCTTCAAATGTTCCTAGTCGTGGATGTATCGAGACAGAGCATCGATATACCAGAATAGACTAGCATATAGCTTCTCGACCCATGTAGATGGGCGATGGATGATCCCATATCCATTGGTGTTTGACATTAGAGACAGTATACGGGTGCTCAGTGGAGACTGGGTACACTAAACGGACTCGCCGAGAACTCCCAGATGGTATTATACCTCACGTCAGATGGCAGTTCTCTGGTGACACTGGTATAGGTTAGTCTGTAGACCTGAGATCGTCATAGAGTCTTGTGTGATTCCTACTGTGCTTTGATTTCCGCCTTACCACATTCAAGAGAACGTGCAAAACGGTGGCTTTTGGGTACAATCCCGAATCACATGGAGGCAATGAGAGAAAGGAGGGGTTTCGTCTCTCCCGATATTAGGAGTTGATGTTGCGCTGTATTCGATTGGCTATAACAGGAAGTCCCTGGCCAGGACTACTTCAGAGATATAACGGTAAGTGTTATTAGTAGTTTCTCGACCCGTTATGAGCATCATATCGGCACGACTTATCGAGTTTCTGGGGTCTGACATTTACCACCCCTAGACGAGATATGCGGCATATCAGACGAAGAGACCGGACTGTACGGTAGTGTTACTGATTGGATTCGCAGGAGTGTGAGCAGGCTTGCTTGTTGATCTTCTGATCGCTAAATACCCGGGTGGCCGTTGTAGGGTTCCTAGGCACTCCCAAGAGGTCTCACAAGGCATCAACCATGCCAATTTCAAAAATTACGGTGCCGAGAAACCCTAGACTAGATCGTTGGCTAGAAGTTTAGGCGATAAAGCGAGCTAGTTTACAACTAAACTATAAGATAACGGAAATACAACCTTTGTAGATCCGGTGCTCCACCTCCCTAGCTCCGCAATGAAGTCTCCTCGCTGTCCAAGTCGAACCCCGGGCTCTAGCGTTGGCTTCATCGGAGAATGGACGGGCTAGGTCATCGACGACGTGCCGAAGATGATCTACGTCGAGGCATCACTTGATCAAGCTCCAACTTTGTAACACACGAGCCCAATAATACTATTTCTATTACTAGTTGAGTGTTAAACATTGCTCATTTCAATTATCCTGAGTGTTTGGTGCTTATTGCTAAATTTTAACCGGTTAGGTCTTTTTGGCACATAACAAATTTTAACACCTAAAAGGAAATTAAAAATATCCATGTTGGCCTACTCGTCGCCACTAGTCGCGTGGTAGCGTCCGCGTGTCGAGATTTCTTCCCGTTCGGCTAAACAGGCAAGTTTGGACGGCTACGCGCGCGTGCAAGTGTCCGACTTGGGGGCATGCATTTTAATCATAAAACACCTCATTTCAAAATTTGGAACTCGCTTAAAATCCTATTATTTGAATTTGAAACATTTGGGCGCAACCCGGGCGCGATTTGGAAATGTTTCATTTAGCGCCGAAAAGCCCATTTAATTTAATAATCTAAACTATATAATATATATATATTCTGTTTCATATACTAACGTTTTAAATCTTTTATATCTTTTCCTTCCTCGCCTCAGCCAATCGCGAGCTTCCCTCCGCTGGGCCCCACTAGCTTTATCCCTCTCTCTCTAATTTCTCGTTCTCTCTCTCTCTCTCTAACTCTATCTCTATCTCTCTCTCTAACTCTATCTCTATCTCTCTCTCTCTCTTCCACTAATAATCTCTCCCTCTCTCTATCCATTTATATTCTTTTCCCCACACCCTTCGTCTTCATGAGAAACCTCGCAAGAATCCAACCCACGTCGCCTGCAACCCTCGCCGCCGCCGTTGTTCTCGACCTTAACCCTCAACGACACAACCTCCATCACCTCCCTCCTCTCTATAACCGAGCACGCATCAACCCCGTCCCCTCTGCCTCGACCCGTCACGACCACCTCCGTTCACCACCTCACTGTAGACCTCGTCGTCGACGATCTCCCAACAACCACTACATCTCCTCCTCGACACCCATCATCCTTGGAGCCTCCTCAACACCACCGGCACTGCCCCACCTCCTCAAAACGGGCTTTCCCTGCAAACTCCGACCTTCCCCCGATCCCAGAACCTCCACCGCCTGCCCCTCACCGTCGACGGCCCCTCATCGTCGACGACTCTTTCATCTTCCTCTCCACTCTCTCCTTCCCAACTCAACCCTAGCCCTGCACCCCATTACACCGAGCCTAACCCAAGCCCAAACCCTAACCGAAACCCTAGCCTCCAACCTCTCCTTGCCGGAGTTCCGTCGACCCAGTCGTCATCCCTCGCCTCGCCTCTGTCACAGAATACCACAACAGTGAGCCATATCCCCTTTCTTCTTCTTCTTTCTTTTCTTTTCTTTAATTCTTGATTTTGTATTTCATAGTTCGCCGGAGCCGGGCTCGACGTCGACGATCCCGACGACCCAGCGAGTGTGCCTGACCCGTATGATCACCTTGTGCGTGTTTGGATCCGTTCCGTGTACCGTGCGCGCGTCGCGTGTTTTCCGCCGACGCTACGTTCGTGTTTTCCGGTTTGCGAAACCGTCGAGGCAAGTATTACTTGCTACATGCTATGCTATACCAACTAATTAAGTGTTTAACTCATAAAACTTGCAATATTAACTAAGTATGGTTACTTGTCTCATTGGACGAAATATGATATACATCATGATACTGCCACCTAAATCGTATTTTGCAACCATAACCATTAATAACAACTACCTGTTAATCATTCTATTAATTTAATGACGATAATTGTACACACATATCTTCATTGCTTTCTGTTAATGATATTGCACTACCTTGTGATTATTGCACCCCACGGGTGCTCGAACCTGTTAAGATAATACAAAGCACCATTTTGATTAAGTGACTATTATTGCTGTTTACTTTAAATTCTTGCTGCTGTTACTTATTCGATTGTATACCTGTTGAGAGCACATACTCGATTGCATTACATATTGACCCGACCCTGCTACACATAACATATACATACATACCGATGCACCGGACATGGTACCCTATACATACCGACTCATTCTGTTGTACCATGACATGACTTGTTACCTGATCTCATGCCTAATGCCAACAAACCTGACGTGGGGTCGTCATGGACCATTCCTGTTGTCTATCCAGACAAACCTGACCTGTTACCTGATCCTGTGTTGGCATTAGTCCTTGATTACTGAATACCTGACCTGACATACATAACTTGGGGGTATGGGAAAATCAAAGGTGAAACCGACTTGTAACTCAACAGTTCGATACCTGTTCTGATCAGTCTTACGGGCTTGGCCAGCCCCGGAGTGATGATGCTGACATCACTCGCCCATCCTGCTACCTATTACTGCCTAGCGGCACGTCTCGGATTCAGCCCCGAGAATCTTGACCGTGGTCCCGGGCACGCACGGGATACTATTGAGTTACATCGACGAGTCACCAATTGATTTCAAAGACTTTAGAGTAGAAACCTGATAGGACAGTTTAGCTACCACTGCACAGTACCCTGCACTGTTATTTCATAGTACTGCTTTATTCATGTTCATCCCTGCATTGCTTATTACCATGTTTATATTATATTATTGGTTGACATGACGCGCTGACGTCTGGGTTTTGCATGGCCCAGAATTCCTTACCACTGTCGTCGACCGAGCAGGAGTACTTCAGCCAGCAGGCTGATTTGTGAGTTCTGTAATGGTTAGTTCATTTACTACATTTTATTTCCAGGTGCGATCCCGCATTATGGGACGTACCTTTCTATTATTGTATTGGATCATTTGCTTCCGCACTTATTTTTCATTGACTTTTATCGTTATGGATTTGGACATGTGTTAGATTAGTTTATTTATCTTGTTCTTGATATCTCTACAACCGTAATGTGACTGTGGATGGATACTTCCTACCCACAGGTAGCATGGTTGGCTATGTCACGTGCCCAAATCTTGCGTACTCTGGGAAGCGGGGCGTGACATGGTTCTTTTGGTATCAGAGCCATAGGTTAATTGGGTTGATTCTTTGTAGTTGGGTATTGCACCCGATACACGAATCATAACACCCGTGATTAGGAAACATGTCCTGCCACCTTGACCGTTTTACCATCCTTGAATCATTCTTCCGGATCATGTCGATATGCAAACTTACTTTGCATTTGTCAACTCGAAAACTTAATTTCTTGTTATCTCTAGGACTTAAGCGACTTGGGTAGAGTTAAGTAATTGCGGCTATGATACCGCGGCATAGCTACAATGCGGTACTCTATTTAAGTATCTTGGAGTTCTAGCCTTGATCCACATTCAGAATCTATCATCATGCTAATGTTGGGTGTTTTGAGTTCAGGATTATAACAGGTAAGAAGTTGAAGACGTACCGGAGGCGTGTGAACGAAGCCGCCATGCTTGAGTGATAAGAGGAATGCTGGAAATCAAAGAGACATACTGAGCTGATCCAGCAACAGCAGATTCATTTCAGGAAGGTTTGCAGATCGTTCAGCAGTCTGTAAACAACGATGGAACTAGACCAGTCGAACGAGTAAGGGCCGTAGCAGATTTCAGACTTTTGGGTCCGTCTACATTTACTGGTTTAAAGGAGCTGTTACCAGCCGAGCAGAGGCTAGTGACACGGAGAATTTGCTGATTGCGGCACAGATCCCAGAGGACGAGAGAGTTGTTGTGTGCGCTTTCAGCTAGTGGATTACGCCGAGAGGGATGGCTTGTGGAGGAGACCCGCTTGCCCAAGCCAATCAGTTGGGCTGTTTTCTCTAAAAGTTTCCTGGAGAAATTCTTCCCGCGGACTGCACAGGAGGAAATGAAAGAGAAGTTCATCGGACTAAGGCAGAATGGAGCGCCATGGACGCGCATGCAGCAGAATGGACGAGACTCAGAAGTCTCGCTAGACCTTTCGCAGCCAATAATGTAGACAGCAGTTGCGGTAAGGAAGCAGTTCTGTCGGGCCAGTCGAGTTTAGGGCTAGGCCGACAAACAGTGTTCTTGCAGCTATGGAAGTTGATAGTAATGAAGAGCCGGCAGTTGTTCGCGATTTTATGGACATATTTGAAGATATATCGGGCTTACCGCCGAAGCGAGACGTGGAGTTCGCGATCGACCTTAGTCCAGGTGCAGTGCCGTATCAAAATCTTATTATCCGATGGCACCAGTGGAATTGGAAGAAGTTAAGAAACAAGTAGGTGAATTACTCGAGAAGGGTTGGATTCGAAGCAGCAACTCGCCTTGGGGAGCTCCAGTTCGTTTAGTAAAGAAGAAGGATGGCACGAGGAGGATGTGCATTGATTATCGAGAATTGAACCGGGTGACTGTTAAGAACAAGTACCCGATCCCTCGCATTGGAGAACTTTTGAGCAGCTTAGTGGCGCGAGGGTAATCTCGAAACTGGATTTGCGATCCGGATATCATCAGGTCCGAGTGAAAGCAGAAGATATTTGCAAGACGGCGTTTCGAACTCGGTATGGACACTACGAGTATCTAGTGATGCCCTTCGGAGTAACGAATGCGCCGGCAGTATTTATGGACTTGATGATCCGAATCTTTTCACCATTCTTAGACCATTTTATTGTGGTAATCATTGACGATATTCTGGTTTACACGAAGAGTTCGGAGGAGCATGCTGAGCATTTGAAGATCGCACTGCAGACTGTAAGACAGGAGAAATTGTATGCAAAGATGAGTAAGTGCGAATTTTGGCTGGAAGAAGTGAAATTTCTGGGACATGTCGTGTTGGGCGATGGAATCGCAGTTGATCCCGAGAAAATTGCAGCAGTTCGAGATTGGCCTATTCCAAGAGATGTGGCTGAGATAAGAAGTTTCCTTGGTTTAGCCGGATACTACAGGAGATTTGTGGAGAACTTCGCTCGTTTGGCAGAACCGTTGACCAAGCTTACACGCAAGGAAGTACCTTTTGTATGGACGGATAAATGTGCGTTGGCTTTCGAGACGTTGAAGCAGAAGTTGATAACCGCCCCTATCCTGACCGTACCAGACAATTCCGGAGGACTGGTGATTCACAGCGACGCATCTGGAAAGGGATTGGGATGTGTTTTGATGCAGAATGGGAAGGTTGTAGCATACGCATCGAGACAATTAAAGACCCAAGAGAAGAATTATCCGACTCATGACTTGGAGCTTGCGGCTGTGATCTTCGCTTTGAAGATTTGGAGACACTACCTTTTGGGTGAGAGAGTCGAAGTTTTTACAGATCACAAGAGTTTGAAGTATGTGTTCACTCAGAAGGAGTTGAACATGAGGCAACGTAGATGGTTGGAGCTGATGGCCGACTACGACCTTGATCTTAAGTACCATCCGGGAAAGGTTAACGTCGTGCCGGATGCGCTTAGTCGGTTACCAGCAATTCCGGTATTGACTGTGCAGAGGGAGATCATTGCGGATTTTCGGAGATTTGATTTGGAGGTTGTGCTACCACATGCTACGGGACAGTTGATGCAGTTGCAAGTACAGTCGTCCTTAGTTGAGAAGATTAAAGCGGCACAATCGCAGGATCCTAGACTGCAAAAGTTTCGAGAGCAGGTTGAAGCCGGGCTACGAACCGATTTACTGATCCACGAAGACGGTTCGTTGAGATATGGTAGCCGTGTGTGTGTGCCAAAAGGGATGTGCGTGAAGAGCTTATGAAGGAGGCACACAGTTCAGCTTACTCTGTACATCCAGGAGGGACAAAGATGTACCGAGATATTAGACAGCACTTCTGGTGGGAAGGTATGAAACGGGAGATTGCTCGCTTCGTGGCTAAGTGCTTGGTGTGTCAGCAAGTCAAGGCCGAACACCAAAGGGTTGCTGGTTTGTTGCAACCACTTCCGATCCCTCAGTGGACGTGGGAACATATCACCATCGATTTCGTGACGGGATTACCGCGGAGTCCAAAGGGCAACAATGCAGTATGGGTGATTGTCGATCGGTTGACCAAGGCAGCTCACCTTATTCCTTTTCGGGTTGGTCAATCGACGGAGACTTTGGCAGAGCGGTACATTCAGGAGATTGTAAGATCGCATGGAGTACCGGTAAGCATCGTGTCCGATCGGGACACTCGGTTCTTGTCGCACTTCTGGAGGAGTTTACAAGAAAGTTTGGGGACTCGATTGAAGTTTAGCACAGCTTATCATCCTCAGACGGATGGAAAATCGGAGAGAACGATCCAGACCCTTGAAGATATGTTGAGGGCTTGCATGTTGGACTTCAAAGGTTCTTGGGAGGATCATCTACACCTGGTGGAGTTTTCGTACAACAATAGCTTCCAAGCGAATATTCAGATGACTCCGTTTGAGGCGTTGTATGGTCGTAAGTGCCGTTCACCTGTTTGTTGGGATGACGTTGGTGAACGAGGGTTACTAGGACCAGATTTGGTGGTACAGACAGTCGAGAAGGTGAATACAATCAGGAAGCACATGAAGGCAGCTCAAGACAGACAGAAAAGTTGGGCTGACACGTCAAGAAGACCTCTAGAGTTCACCGTGGGTGATTTGGTATTCCTGAAGATATCACCGACTAGAGGGGTGATTCGCTTTAGGAGTCGGGGAAAGCTTAGTCCTCGATTCGTTGAACCCTTCGAGATATTGGAGCGTGTTGGAGAGGTAGTGTACCGTTTGGTGTTACCACAGTCATTGGCAGGAGTGCACGATGTGTTTCATGTATCTCAACTACGGAGGTATGTTCGCGATGAAACTCACGTCTTGGATCATTCGGAGTTGACTGTACGGGAGGACCTAACTTTTGAGGAGCGACCAGTTGAAATCAAGGAATCGAAGAGAAAAGGTTCTTAAGAACAAGGTTATCCCTCTTGTGCTAGTTTCTTGGGGTAATCGATTGCATGGAGAATCCACTTGGGAGCGAGAAGACGAGATCCGGCAGAAGTTTCCTCACCTGTTCCTGTAGTTTTCTATCTTGTATTCTTGGAATTTCGAGGACGAAATTCTTTTGTAGTTGGGTATGATGTAACACCCGAGCCCAATAATACTATTTCTTTTACTAGTTGAGTGTTATACATTGCTCATTTCAATTATCCTGATTGTTTGGTGCTTATTGCTAAATTTTAACCGGTTAGGTCATTTTGGCACATAACAAATTTTAACATCTAAAAGGAAATTAAAAATATCCATGTTGGCCTACTCGTCGCCACTACTCGCGTGGTAGCGTCCGCGTGTCGAGATTTCTTCCCGTTCGGCTAAACGGGCAAGTTTGGACGGCTATGCGCGCGTGCAAGTGTCCGACTTGGGGGCATGCATTTTAATCATAAAACACCTCATTTCAAAATTTGGAACTCGCTTAAAATCCTATTATTTGAATTTGAAACATTTGGGCGCAACCCGGGCGCGATTTGGAAATGTTTCATTTAGCGCCGAAAAGCCCATTTAATTTAATAATCTAAACTATATAATATATATATATTCTGTTTCATATACTAACGTTTTAAATCTTTTATATCTTTTCCTTCCTCGCCTCAGCCAATCGCGAGCTTCCCTCCGCTGGGCCCCACTAGCTTTATCCCTCTCTCTCTAATTTCTCGTTCTCTCTCTCTCTCTAACTCTATCTCTATCTCTCTCTCTCTTCCACTAATAATCTCTCCCTCTCTCTATCCCTTTATATTCTTTTCCCCACACCCTTCGTCTTCACGAGAAACCTCGCGAGAACCCAACCCACGTCGCCTGCAACCCTCGCCGCCGCCGTTGTTCTCGACCTTAATCCTCAACGACACCACCTCCATCACCTCCCTCCTCTCTGTAACCGAGCACGCATCAACCCCGTCCCCTCTGCCTCGACCAATCATGACCACCTCCGTTCACCACCTCACTGTAGACCTCGTCGTCGACGATCTCCCAACAACCACTACATCTCCTCCTCGACACCCATCATCCTTAGAGCCTCCTCAACACCACCGGCACTGCCCCACCTCCTCAAAACAGGCTTTCCGTACAAACTCCGACCTTCCCCCGATCCCAGAACCTCCACCGCCTGCACCTCACCGTCGACGGCCCCTCATCGTCGACGACTCTTTCATCTTCCTCTCCACTCTCTCCTTCCTAACTCAACCCTAGCCCTGCACCCCATCACACCGAGCCTAACCCAAGCCCAAACCCTAACCGAAACCCTAGCCTCCAACCTCTCCTTGCCGGAGTTCCGTCGACCCAGTCGTCATCCCTCGCCTCGCCTCTTTCACAGAACACCACAACAGTGAGCCATATCCCCTTTCTTCTTCTTCTTTCTTTTCTTTTCTTTAATTCTTGATTTTGTATTTCATAGTTCGCCGGAGCCGGGCACAACGTCGACGATCCCGACGACCCAGCGAGTGTGCCTGACCCGTATGATCACCTTATGCGTGTTTGGATCCGTTCCGTGTACCGTGCGCGCGTCGCGTGTTTTCCGCCGACGCTACGTTCGTGTTTTCCGGTTTGCGAAACCGTCGAGGCAAGTATTACTTGCTACATGCTATGCTATACCAACTAATTAAGTGTTTGACTCATAAAACTTGCAATATTAACTAAGTATGGTTACTTGTCTCATTGGACGAAATATGATATACATCATGATACTGCCACCTAAATCGTATTTTGCAACCATAACCATTAATAACAACTACCTGTTAATCATTCTGTTAATTTAAGGACGATAATTGTACACACATATCTTCATTGCTTTCTGTTAATGATATTGCACTACCTTGTGATTATTGCACCCCACGGGTGCTCGAACCTGTTAAGATAATACAAAGCACCATTGTGATTAAGTGACTATTATTGCTGTTTACTTTAAATTCTTGCTCCTGTTACTTATTCGATTGTATACCTGTTGAGAGCACATACTGGATTGCATTACATATTGACCCGACCCTGCTACACATGACATATACATACATACCGATGCACCGGACATGGTACCCTATACATACCGACTCATTCTGTTGTACCATGACATGACTTGTTACCTGATCTCATGCCTAATGCCAACAAACCTGACGTGGGGTCCTCATGGACCATTCCTGTTGTCTATCCAGACAAACCTGACCTGTTACTTGATCCTGTGTTGGCATTAGTCCTTGATTACTGAATACCTGACCTGACATACATAACTTGGGGGTATGGGGAAATCAAAGGTGAAACCGACTTGTAACTCAATAGTTCGATACCTGTTCTGATCAGTCTTACGGGCTTGGCCAGCCCCGGAGTGATGATGCTGACATCACTCGCCCATCCTGCTACCTATTACTGCCTAGCGGCACGTCTCGGATTCAGCCCCGAGAATCTTGACCGTGGTCCCGGGCACGCACGGGATACTATTGAGTTACATCGACGAGTCACCAATTGATTTCAAAGACTTTAGAGTAGAAACCTGATAGGACAGTTTAGCTACCACTGCACAGTACCCTGCACTGTTATTTCATAGTACTGCTTTATTCATGTTCATCCCTGCATTGCTTATTACCATGTTTATATTATATTATTGGTTGACATGACGCGCTGACGTCTGGGTTTTGCATGGCCCAGAATTCCTTACCACTGTCGTCGACCGAGCAGGAGTACTTCAGCCTGCAGGCTGATTTGTGAGTTCTGTAATGGTTAGTTCATTTACTGCATTTTATTTCCAGGTGCGATCCCGCATTATGGGACGTACCTTTCTATTATTGTATTGGATCATTTGCTTCCGCACTTATTTTTCATTGACTTTTATCGTTATGGATTTGGACATGTGTTAGATTATTTTATTTATCTTGTTCTTGATATCTCTACAACCGTAATGTGACTGTGGATGGATACTTCCTACCCACAGGTAGCATGGTTGGCTATGTCATGTGCCCAAATCTTGCGTACTCTAGGAAGCGGGGCGTGACAAACTTCACCAAGTCAAGAAACTTGTGAAGAAAACACACTCTACTACTTGGCAAGAGGTAGAGGATGAAGAAATAGGAAGTGGGTAGACTTTAGAATTGGATTTCTCACTTGTTTTCATCAATCACCATTGATGAAGTAAGCTTCTTCATGGAAGAAGAAGATGAAGAAGAAGAAGAATATTATGATAAGTTTTTTTTGTTAGAATAATTGAAAAAGAAAATCATTCTTATCATATTCTTAACCTTAGTTAAGTGTAGAGAATAGACCATGGTTAGTAATGATGGTTAGGGTTAAGCAAGAGATAAGAATGGTGGACTAAGTCAAAGCTTCATGAAGCTTCACAAAACAACAAATAAAGCCACCATTCTTTTCTCTTTATGCCATTTATTTTCCAAAATGTATAAACAAATAAATAAATTAATAAATAAGTAATGGAAAAATAAAACCCTAATTATATGTTTAACCATGGTTTAATTCTTTACACTTAACCAAGTTAACATGTATCATCAAACATGATACAATCATTTGCACAAAAAGTATATCACATATACAACTTGTGCATCCAAGTGAGAAAATCCATTTAAAGGAAACCAATACTAGTTAATGCAAAGTAATATATCAAATATATAATTATGCATTAAATCATTAAATCAACACTTGATTCAATGATCCGGTCATGTCTCACACAACCGACTAGTATACAATGTATCGGCTTATCGAATCAACACTTGAATCGATAACTAGGTTATATCGCATACAACCATTCGACACATTGATCGCAAGAATGAAATACGGTATCACATACACGCATTATTCTCGGTCCCACACATATCTCATATGCGCTCCTATTTCGTTTCTCTTGAGCCAGGAAACCTCTGGGTAGGACTCTAAAGACTCGTCAATACGCCGGCAGCAGATGATGATCATATCAATCACCCACAAGCCGCAAGCGGTCTGCTAAACGTAACGGCCACCCGGGTATTGAGCGATCAGAAGATCGACGAGCAAGCCCGCTCACACTCCAGTGAATCCAACCAGTAACATTACCGTACAGTCCGGTCTGATCATCTGATATGTCGCATATCTCGCCTAGGGGTGGTAAACGTCAGACCCCAATAGCTCGATAAGTCGTGTCGATATGAGGTCTATAACAATTCGAGAAACTACTGGTAACACTTACCAGTAAATCTCAGCAACCCTGGCCAGGGATTTCCTGTTATAGCCAATCGAACACAGCGCAACATCAACTCCCTATACCGGGAGAGACGAATCCCCTCCTATCGCTCATTGCCTCCATGTGACTCGGGACTGTACCCAAAAACCACCGTTTTGCACGCCCTCTTGGACGTGGTAAGATGGAAATCAAAGCACAGTGGGAACCACACAAGACTTTATGACGATCTCGGGTCAACAGACTACTCTATACCAGTGTCACCAGAGAACTTCCATCTGACGTGAGGTATAATACCATCTGGGAGTTCTTGGCGAGTCCGTCCAGTGTACCCAGTCTCTACTGAGCACCCGTATATCATCTCCGATGTCAAACACCAATGGATATGGGATCATCCATCACCCATCTGTATGGGTCGAGAAGGTATACGCTAGTCTACTCTGGGATATCGATGCCCCGTCTCGATACACCCACGATTAGGGACCTTGAAGGATGTACTTATGGACTACCATGTCCCCACTAGTATGATCCGCATCATAGTCCAGGTAGTCAAGTACACATCCTAAGGGCTTTACCAACATGTAACAGAGAGACAATCAGTGTACACGTTAAGGTAAAGATCAACCAGATAGCATACTATCATGTCGAGCAAGAAAGTCCTCCCTATATATGTCCAAGCATCCACTACAATATACATCCTATGTACAGTAATGGCCTCTAGGGCATACATATAACTAACAATCTCCCACTTGCACTAGGGCCATCTGTAGCAGTGGTTGCAGTATCTCATACTCAACCATCCCATAAAAGTCTCTCTCTGGGAATAGGCCTTCGTGAGTGGATTCGTTGCGTTATCCTCTAAGTCTGCTCTCCTTGCCTCGATCACCCTGGAGATCAACCATCTCCATGATCAGGTGATACTGCCTTAGAATAAGTCTGGATCACTGATGGGACCGGTGTTCCTTGGAATAAGCCACAACTCCATTGTCTCACAATGGTAGGAACGTAGTTCATCTCATGAACTAATATACACCCAAACATCCTCTTTGGTAGCATCTTAAGTAGCGATGTATCCAGCCTTTGTCGTCTAGTATGTCACGGTATCTAGCTTGGAACTCTTCCAACATACCGTCCCTTTACTGAGGGTAAAGACAATGCCTGCGACTGACATTCAGTCGTCTTTATCACTCTGGAACACTTCCAGTGATTCTCCCCAGGATCGATTGATACCATCTCACTACTTCTAGTGAGTGTCCTAACATCCAATTAGATCTATCTCATAGATCCAAAAACCAGGATATAGGAGGTATCACTTTGATCCTATATGGAGAATCATTGCGATAAGCGGAGATTGACCGAGCGTAGCATAGGAAACTCCTTTCTTATCAAGAGTATGTCATCCACGTACTCTACGAGGATCACCACCATACTCCCTACTACCTTTTTGTTTATACAAGGTTCATCTACCATTTTGATGATGTCAAACTCTTTGACTACTACATCAAAACAGACGTTCCAACTCCGCGATGCCTGTTTTATCACATAAAACATCTTGCACACGTTTCCGCTGCTCCCACTGTCTACGAAGCCCTCTGGCTGTGTACTTACAGACGCACTCTTCTAAAACACCATCTAGAAAAGCAATCATGACACTCAACCACCAGATATCGTAGTCATAGTATGTAGCCGTGACAAGTAGGATCTGGATGGACTTAAGCATAGCTGCTTGAAAAGGTTTCATCACTATCCAAGCCTGGTCGATGACGAAAACCTTTAACAAGTCTAGCTTTGAAAGTCTCAACTTTTCCATCTACACCAAGTAATCTTCTCAAGATATACTTGCTCCTGATGGGGATTTAACCCTTCAGATATAGCAACTAAAGTCCATACTTTGTTGGTGTACATGGATTCCATCTCAGATCACTAAGCATCCAGCCATTCTTACAGAGTCTTACTCCTGGTGGCCAGCCCGAAACTAGTTGGGTCATCATCTCATGATGCAATCCTCGCTCCCACTGTCATAGAGAAACCGAAGTATCTCTCAGGTGGGTGAGAAACCCTACTAGATCGGCGGAGAGGCTGAGGTTCGTTGGCATCTACTGAATCCTTCGGTTCTACCAAATCATCTGCTGTAGCTTGTATAGCTGGAACCTTTCCAGTTGTACATAACTTACCTTGCCTCGAGCTTGTCCGGATTTTGCTTTCAAACATAGGCCGGACAACCCCAAATCTTAACTAACTTAAGATATGGGCTCTTCCCTTTCCATATCACATATGAAATGGTAGGCAACTGATTTGATTGCAACCCTATTCAATAGGTATGCAACTTCTCAAGTTCATAACCCCGTAAAAGGAAATAGGTAACTCAGTAATACTCATCATAGAGCACACTATATCAAATAGGGTGTATCTGCTCCGCCCCGACATACCATCGTGCAATGGTGTATACGGAAGAGTAATGCTGAGAGAGAATCCCATTCTCCTTTAAAATAGTCCAGGATTTCCGTGCTCAAGTATTCTCCTCCTTGATCTCATCATAGGACATAATACTTATACCCGTATCGGTTTTCTACTTCTATCTTATATTCTGTGAATATCTCAAAAGGTTCGGACTTGTGTTTCAACAGGAACATATGTCTGAATCTTGAGAGATCATCAGAGAACGTAATGAAGTACAAAGAACCGGTCCTGGCATGTGTAGACAGGGGACCTTACATACATCATCATGTATCGGTCCCAAGAGTTTACTAACTCTTTCTCTGTTTCCAATAAACAGAGCTGGTGTCATTATATCTTTGTGACATGACTGGCAAGTTTCACAAGATGTAAATTCAAACAGATTTAAATATGCATCTTTGTGCAACTTCAGCCAGTCGGGTCGCATTGATATGACCTAGTCTACAATGCCTCAAGAAGAATTAGTTCATTTCTGAACTCTTCCTCTTGTGTGTGTTCTGTATACTTAGAACTGTAGTTTGATTTAGAACATTAATGCTTTTAGATAACGTGCCTGAACCGATCAACTTTTGATATAGGAAATGTTCAAAACATTATCCAACAATACAGAATTTTATCATTTCTTTACCAATAAAGAGACTGATATGATTTTGTATATCAGGTTCGGTATCTAATAGCATTTGTTCAGAATCAATGTATTGGTAATACAGGGTGACAGTGACCAACAGACTTGGCTGCAACACTTGCCCCATTTTCTGTCTCATGAAACTTATCACCCGTTCTCAGTTTTTCTACTCTTTTGTAGCCCTATGTAACATATTACATATCTGGGATCCTGATCCGGTATCATATACCCAGGATTCGGAGGATACTGAGAAACAGTTCTTTGTAATGAACACACCCGAAGATGATGCATCAGCATGCACTCTCTTCGTTTGGACGGCACGGGAAATCTGGTATTCCCCAATTTCCTGCTCTATCTTATAACAATTATAAGTTGGAGCGGGACCAACGTTCCCCAGCTCAGTATAACAAGCGGGTTCGGTCAATAATCCGTATTATTATCTTGATTAAGGCGTGATATGGTCGCTACCAGGAAAGAGAGAGAAGAAAACACTCAGCGTGCACTCTTGGAAGAATAGATTGGTTATTATTTTATCTAATCAGGATGGCTCCCACTGCTTTTTATCAAATCTTCCTTCAAACCCTAAAAGGAAAGACTAGCCGGGATTAATTACACACTACAAGTTCGCCAATCTTTCAGCCAGGCCAGTGTCGGTACTTTGAGGGAGGTCCCCCGTGCTTTCGCACGAACCTAATTAATGTAAACCTCGTTTTCCCAGAGGCGTAACCCCGTTGACACCTTTCTAGACACCTACTTGATCGGCTAATTGTAATGTATAAAACTCTCACAGGAGTAACTCTTACCCGCAGCGGGTATCGGGATCCAACTATCTCATAGAAGGTATGCAATCTCATTGCAAATTTCAACACTTGAAATTCCCGATAATCTTTTGCCCCAAACGATCTATGACCTTGACAAGGTCAACAAACCATAGACCGCAAGTCAAGTTCAACCCGTCATTTCTTGATTGAATCAAACCCACCCGCACGACCCTTGACAAGGTCAACAAGGCCGCACGACTACCCTAACCCAATCTGCATCATATGCATAAGCAGATAAATACTGGTTAGCTACCGCACACTGCGCCTTGACAAGGTCAACAAACGCATCACGAATACTAAACAGGACTTATCTGAAATGACGGAGGGCTACGACAGATTTTTCTGAAAACATATTGCGTAATGAACTTGATATCGTTGTAGGATCGAATGAATTTTAAAATGGAGTGTTTTTGAGGCTTTTCCAGTTTTGCTAAAGGAGTCACTCCCGGTGAAGGGATCGTCGGGCCTTTCCTCGTCGAATGAGGTGCGGGATATATCATATATATCACTGTGCAAAGCAAAAACACTTAAAAGCAATCAAAAGACAAACCGAGTGTGTAGCATCTGCCAGTTATTGCTAAAGGAGTCACTCCCGGTGAAGGGATCTCGGTCCTTTCCTTATCGAATAAGGTGCAGGATATATCACATATACCGCTGTGCAAATCAAGAACTGTAGCTACCTGTTTTATTTTGAAATTCGATTCTACAACATCTTAGGTTTCTTTTATTTCATTAATCACATTAATGAAGTCCCATCATTTAAGTACCTAAACATCACAGATAAATACGACATACACTTATGCCATCCGCATTCGCCTCGATGTCCCCTCGTGCACCGTTAGGTTAGGTAACTAATGGCAGAGCGGGGCAGGGCTAGCGCGGGTGTAAAACATAAGTAACGCCTATATAATGTATCATATATACTATATACTGTATCTATCACAGAACATCACATGATCACATCACAGATATCGCAGCAGAAGAATCATATGAAATATTGGATATACTAGGACGTCTGTGTTTTCAATACGAGCCAGTATAAAACACGGATTCCACGGTCGTGATGAATAGCCAAACCCACACCCCTAGACCCCTACGAGAGCGGCAAGCAACCCTACCAATTCTGGAGTTAGGAGACCCGGACTTGACTCCTCGGGTTGGTCTCCCACTGGACTCCAGAACCCGGTTACTTGTGCTCCCCTCCTTGGGTCTATCCTAGTGCGGAAAAGTAAATAATATACATCAACGGTGACAACTTCCGCTACCTGGAAGTGCCCCAATAAAAGAATATTACATACAAGTTTTTACAAGAATGAAAATGAAAAACACTCATCTCACATAAAAAAAAACCCCGGCTATTCAAACACGACGATCCAATATAACATATCCAGCAACACATAACATCACATGTCATCAACGTAAGTAAATATGTCCATCCCAATTGTCGTTGACATATAGCAACGAAACCGGCGATATCACATATTACACTTACGGTCACAGAAAAGAAAGTGTAAAACTACAACAGTTGGAATCCGCAACCACCTCAGACATTTCATGCCTGACCAAATGAATTACTTAGACATCGCATGCCTAACATTTATAAACCCCGCATTTTAGTCTCAAAATCGAAAACTCTTTTCAATATCAAGTCGGGCAATTCAACAAGATTCCCGATATCCTGATCGAATGCTCGTCGCAAACTTTAGTAGGCGGCCGCACCCCCGATGCCGTCGACGAAGTGCACCAAGGCGGAACACCGCTACCGCGAGCACCCGGATGGATGCTTTCGACGACGGGGTTCTCCTACAGTCACTTGGTCGGGGCAATGGAGTGAGGCTGTCTATTAAGTTTACCCGGCGAGTATCCGCGTACGCTACGTGATTACGACGGACTTTTGATCACATCAAAATTCCGTGGCAACCGATCAAGTGAGACTAAACTGCTATGTTTATAATATTCATTCAGTTATCACATAACTTTTGTGAATTCCAATTGTTGTATCACATTCCGGATAAACAGAAAATGTTAAACTTTCCGATCGAACAATCGAACACCCAAGTTTTCCCGATACAGATCAACACATGAAACAAGTCTAAAAACATTCAGTTCGTGCCTCAGTACCAACGGTACAGCCGTAGATGGGTCAAGCCAACGCCTCACATGTGGCACGCCGTACTGCCCCAAACCCGAAGGTTCAAAGGGCGGTTCAAGATGGTCACATAATCGAGTTAAGGTTTTTTGTCTTCTAGAGGGTCCATCGCGTTACTTGCACTACTTAGAACGTCTTTAAACCACGGAAAAATCCAACACTTGGAAATTTCCCGACAGGGGAAAAATTGGGTATTTATATCCGGTCGAACTTTTTAACATATTCTAAAATTTATCCGGAAAGCCAAATAGACAAAATCTGATAAACCCGATCGAATCATCGAAGCTCCAAAACATCCCAGATTATTCAACTCTTGAATAAATATTAAAAATACCCAGAGAACTCATCACTGTTAAATAGGAATTACTATGCAAAAGTCAACGCAAGAGGAGACCATACGGCCGCGGAACCGCCGCATATGCCAAGCTCGTGCCGCGGTTCCGCGGTGGTTTAATTGAATTAGGCCCCCGTATTTCACAGTAATTCATATAAAACCCTGCTTAATTTTCTGCATATTTTTAATGTGGAAAAATGCACAGTTTTGAAAAAAGGACAGAGAGCATGGGAAAAATGGGGTTTCGGGTTCGATCGGGATTCAAACGTCGTCTAGACTTCGCCTAAGGCTCTAGCTAGGCTCTGATACCACTGTAGGGTTCCTAGGCACTCCCAAGAGGTCTCACAAGACATCAACCATGCCAATTTCAAAAATTACGGTGCCGAGAAACCCTAGACTAGATCGTTGGCTAGAAGTTTAGGCGATAAAGCGAGCTAGTTTACAACTAAACTATAAGATAACGGAAATACAACCTTTGTAGATCCGGTGCTCCACCTCCCTAGCTCCGCAATGAAGTCTCCTCGCTGTCCAAGTCGAACCCCGGGCTCTAGCGTCGGCTTCATCGGAGAATGGACGGGCTAGGTCATCGACGAGGTGCCGAAGATGATCTACGTCGAGGCATCACTTGATCAAGCTCCAACTTCACCAAGTCAAGAAACTTGTGAAGAAAACACACTCTACTACTTGGAAAGAGGTAGAGGATGAAGAAATAGGAAGTGGGTAGACTTTAGAATTGGATTTCTCACTTGTTTTCATCAATCACCATTGATGAAGTAAGCTTCTTCATGGAAGAAGAAGATGAAGAAGAAGAAGAATATTATGATAAGGTTTTTTTGTTAGAATAATTGAAAAAGAAAATCATTCTTATCATATTCTTAACCTTAGTTAAGCGTAGAGAATAGACCATGGTTAGTAATGATGGTTAGGGTTAAGCAAGAGATAAGAATGGTGGACTAAGTCAAAGCTTCATGAAGCTTCACAAAACAACAAATAAAGCCACCATTCTTTTCTCTTTATGCCATTTATTTTCCAAAATGTATAAACAAATAAATAAATGAATAAATAAGTAATGGAAAAATAAAACCTTAATTATATGTTTAACCATGGTTTAATTCTTTACACTTAACCAAGTTAACATGTATCATCAAACATGATACAATCATTTGCACAAAAAGTATATCACATATACAACTTGTGCATCAAAGTGAGAAAATCCATTTAAAGTAAACCAATACTAGTTAATGCAAAGTAATATATCAAATATATAATTATGCATTAAATCATTAAATCAACACTTGATTCAATGATCCGGTCATGTCTCACACAACCGACTAGTATACAATGTATCGGCTTATCGAATCAACACTTGAATCGATAACTAGGTTATATCGCATACAACCATTCGACACATTGATCGCGAGAATGAAATACGGTATCACATACACGCATTATTCTCGGTCTCGCACATATCTCATATGCGCTCCTATTTCGTTTCGCTTGAGCCAGGAAACCTTTGTGTAGGACTCTAAAGACTCGTCAATACGCCGGCAGCAGATGATGATCATATCAATCACCCACAAGCCGCAAGCGGTCTGCTAAACGTAACGGCCACCCGGGTATTGAGCGATCTGAAGATCGACGAGCAAGCCCGCTCACACTCCAGTGAATCCAACCAGTAACACTACCGTACAGTCCGGTCTGATCATCTGATATGTTGCATATCTCGCCTAGGGGTGGTAAACGTCAGACCCCAATAGCTCGATAAGTCGTGTCGATATGAGGTCTATAACAATTCGAGAAACTCCTGGTAACACTTACCAGTAAATCTCAGCAACCCTGGCCAGGGATTTCCTGTTATAGCCAATCGAACAAAGCGCAACATCAACTCCCTATACCGGGAGAGACGAATCCCCTCCTATCGCTCATTGCCTCCATGTGACTCGGGACTGTACCCAAAAACCACCGTTTTGCACGCCCTCTTGGACGTGGTAAGATGGAAATCAAAGCACAGTGGGAACCACACAAGACTTTATGACGATCTCGGGTCAACAGACTACTCTGTACCAGTGTCACCAGAGAACTGCCATCTGACGTGAGGTATAATACCATCTGGGAGTGCTCGGCGAGTCCGTCCAGTGTGCCCAGTCTCTACTGAGCACCCGTATATCATCTCCGATGTCAAACACCAATGGATATGGGATCATCCATCGCCCATCTGTATGGGTCGAGAAGGTATACGCTAGTCTACTCTGGTATATCGATGCCCCGTCTCGATACACCCACGACTAGGGACCTTGAAGGATGTGCTTATGGACTACCATGTCCCCACTAGTATGATCCGCATCATAGTCCAGGTAGTCAAGTACACAACCTAAGGGCTTTACCAACATGTAACAGAGAGACAATCAGTGTACACGTTAAGGTAAAGATCAACCAGATAGCATACTATCATGTCGAGCAAGAAAGTCCTCCCTATATATGTCCAAGCATCCACTACAATATACATCCTATGTACAGTAATGGCCTCTAGGGCATACATATAACTAACAGCCGTTATGTTTAGCAGACCGCTTGCGGCTTGTGGGTGTTTGATATGATCATCACCTACTGCCGGCGTATTGACGAGTCTATAGAGTCCTACATAGAGTTTTCCTCGCTAAAGCGAAACGGAGTAGGAGCAAATATGTGATATGTGCGGGACCGAGATTGATACAAGTATATGATACCGTATTGTATCCTCGCGATATGTGATATCGGACGGGTATATGTGATATAGCCGGGTTATCGAATCAAGTGTTGATTCGGTAAATTGATATTATTGATATTAGTCGGTTGTATGTGATATTGCCGGATTATTAAATCAAGTGTTTGATTTAATAATTTAATGAATAATTATATATTTGATATATTAGATTACATTAACTAATATTAGCTCGTTTAAGATTTCTTTTCTCACTTGATGTGCACATTGTATATATGTGATATATATATATATATATATATATATATATATATATATATATATATATTTGTGTACATATATTTGTCATGCTAGGTTACACATCCAACATACTTGTGTGAGACATACACCATGCTAGGGTTAGGTTAAGGTTTTATTTATTATTAAGTAAATTCAAAATTGGTGGAATTAGTCATGGTTAGGGTTTGTAGAAACTTGTAGAACCATTGACTTTCTCCACCTCTTTTGGTTTACTTAAAGATATTTGTTAACCTAACCTTTAACCCTTAGCCATAGTTTAGTCTCTACAAGGGTTAGTGTATGCCATACACTCACCATGGTTGCATTTCTAAAATCGCTTGATTATTCTTCACTTGGTTAATTCCATGAGTTGATTCTTCTTCTTCTTCCTAAAAGCTTTCTAGCATCGATGGAGATGTGAGAAAAAATGTAAGAAAATCAATTCTAAAGTGAGCTCACTTCCTACTTCATCATCCTCTACTACTTGCCATTTAGTATAGGATGTTTTCATCACTAATTTCACAATTAGTGAAGAGATAGCTTGGGTTAGTGTCTCCTCGACGTAGATCATCTTCGGCCTCGAAGACATCGATGCAAGCATGTTCATTTCTTCATGGGAGCCTCTCTAGAGTCCGGAGTTCACGATCGCAGCGAAGGGTTCTACTATACGGAGCTATTGAAGTGAAGGACCGATCTACAAAGGTTGTATTCCTTGCTCACTTTACTTGCAAATTGTTTGCATTTATATTCGTCGGATTTCTAGTATACGATTCTAGGGTTAGGGTTAGCTAGAGCGGCAAAATTTTAATGTGGCAAGAATGATGCCTCCCGAAACCTTGCTACCGTTCTAGGGAACTCTGTACTTTGATGTAAAACACCAATGGATGTGGGATCATCCATCGCCCATCATATGGGTCAAGATGCGTATACGCTAGTCTACTCTAGAGTATCGATGCCCTGTCTCGATACACCCTCGACTAGGAACAATTATAGGATGTACTCGTGGACTACCCTGGCCCCACTAGTATGATCTCCATCACAGTCCTAGTAGTCAAGTACATATCCTAAGGGCTTCATCAACATGTGAGAGCAAGACAGTAACACAATACAAGTCAACATATTAAGACAAAGTGAAACCAGATAACATACTATCATGTCAAGCAAGAAAGTCCTCTCTATATATATCCAAGCATCCACTACAATATACATCATATGTACAATAATGGCCTCTAGGGCATATACATAACTAACAATCTCCCACTTGCACTAAGGCCAGCTGTTGTAGTATTTCATACCCAATATCACGAAGAGTCTCTCAAAGTGTATCTGGGCTATGGCCTTCGTGAGTGGATCCACAGTGTTGTCCTTCGTGTCAACTCTCCTGACCTCGAACTCTCGGCGATCAACTATCTCCCGGATCAGGTGATACCGCCTCAGAATATTCCTGGATCTCTGATGGGACCTGGGTTCCTTGGCCAAAGCTGCAGCTCCATTGTTATCACAATACAAAGGTATTGGATGCTCAATGGACGGAACCACTCCAAGTTCGTTATGAACTTCTTTATCCAGACAGCTTCTTTGGCAGCATCGTTTGCAGTGATGTATTCAGCCTCCATCGTCAAGTCTGCGACGGTTTCCTGTTTGGAACCCTTCCAACAAACCGCCCCTCCATTGAGGGTAAAGACAAATCCCGAGTACGACTTAGATTCGTCCTTATCACTCTGGAAGCTTGAATCGGTAAAGGACTTCACCTGGAGTTCTCCATTACCATACACCAAGAACATCTCTTTAGTCCTTCTCAAGTACTTGAGAATGTTCTTCACAGCTGTCCAGTGACTCTCTCCTGGATCTGCTTGATACATACTCACTATACTTAGTGAGTATGCTACATCGGGTCTGGTACATAGCATCGTGTACATGATAAAGCCTATTACCAAAGCATTGGGAATCCCTTGCATGTGAGCTCTTTCCAAATCAGTCTTAGGAGACATCTCTTTGGAGAGAGTGAGTCCAGAGGTCGTGGGTAAATTCCCACGCTTGGATTCTTCCATACTAAACCTCTATAGTATGGTGTCAATGTACCTGGATTGGGACAATCCCAGTATCCGTTTAAATCTATCTCTATAGATCTTAATCCTCAAGATGCAGGAGGCATCACCTAGATCTTTCATTGAGAATCTTTGTGATAAGAAGAGCTTGACCGAGTGCAGCATAGGAACATCATTTCCTATCAAGAGTATGTCATCCACGTACAATACGAGAAAGACAATCTTACTCTCTGCCACCTTCTTGTATATACAAGGTTCATCTACGTTTTTTATGAAGTCAAACTCTTTGACTACCACATCTAAACAGATGTTCCAACCCGCGATGCCTGCTTTAACCCGTAGATGGATTTAAGCAGCTTGCACACCTTTCCGCTGCTCCCACTGTCTACGAAGCCCTCTGGCTGAGTCATGTATATGCACTCTTCTAAATCACCATTTAGAAAGGCGGCCTTAACATCCATTTGCCAGATTTCGTAGTCATGGTATGCAGCAATGGAAAGTAGGACCCGGATAGACTTAAGCATAGCCACTGGAGAAAAGGTTTCATCATAATCCACACCTGGTCGTTGACGCAAACCTTTTGCAACAAGTCTAGCTTTGAATGTCTCAACTTTTCCATCCACACCAAGTTTCTTCTTAAAGATCCATTTGCTCCCAATGGGTTTTACTCCTTCAGGAGCAACTTCCAAAGTCCATACTTTGTTGGTGTACATGGATTCCATCTCAGATCGCATTGCATCCAGCCACTTCACAGAGTCACCACTCGTGATGGCCTGCTCGAAGCTAGTTGGGTCATCATCTTCCATGATGCAATCCTCGCTCCCACCATCAATGAGAAAACCGTAGTATCTCTAAGGTGGATGAGGAACCCAACTAGATCGGCAGAGAGGCTGAGGTTCATTGAGAACTATCGAATCCTCTGGTTCCACTAAATCTTCAGTTGTAGTTTGTTCTACTGGAACTTCTTCCAGCTCTACCTCTTCGCCACTAATTTCTTTTGCAAGAAATTCCTTTTCTAAAAAGGTGGCATGTTGAGCAACAAACACCTTTTGTAGTTCACTGTGATATAATAGATAACTATTCGAATGTTTAGGATATCCAACAAACTTACAATGAACTGATTGTACCTCGAGTTTGTCCGGATTTTGCCTTTTGACATAGGACGGACAACCCCATATCTTAACTCGTTTAAGACATGGTCTCTTCCCACTCCCTATCTCATATGGTGTGGTAGGTACAGATTTTGATGGAACCTGATTCAATAGGTATGTTACTGCTTCAAGCGCATAACCCCAAAAGGAAATAGGTAACTCAGCGTTGCTCATCATAGAGCGCACCATATCTAATAGGGTGTGATTCCTCCATTCCGATACACCGTTGTGTTGTGGTGTATATGGAGGAGTAAGCTGAGAGAGAATCCCATTCTCTTTTAGATAGTCCCGGAACTCATTGCTCAAGTATTCTCCTCCTCGATCAGATCGAAGGATTTTAATACTTTTACCCTTTTAGTTCTCGACTTCGTGCTTATATTCTTTGAATTTCTCAAAAGCTTCAGACTTATGTTTCAACAGGAACATATGTCTGTATCTTGAGAGATCGTCAGTGAATGTAATGAAGTACGAGGAACCATCCCTGGTATGTGTAGACATGGACCACATACATCACTATGTATCAGTCCCAAGAGTTCCGTAACTCTTTCTCCGTGTCCACTAAACGTAGTTTTAGTCATTTTGCCTTTGAGACATGACTGGCAAGTGTCATAAGATGAAAATTCGAACGGATTCAAATATCCATCCTTATGTAACTTAGCTAGTCGTGTCGCATTGATATGACCTAATCTACAATGCCACAAGAAGGATTCGTTCATTTCTGAACTCTTCCTCTTGTGTGTGTTTTGTACATTAAGAACTGTGATTTGATTTAGAACGTATATGCCATTATTTAACGAGCCTGATCCAATCAACTTTTGATTCAGGAAGATGTTCATATCATTATCATGTACTACAAAATTATATCCTTCTTTACACAATAAAGAAACTATATAAGATTGCATATCAGGGTCGGAATGTAATAGCATTCGTTCAGAATCAATGTATTATCGTTTGGTAATACAGGGTGATATTCACCAACTACTTTGGCTGCAACATTTGCACCATTCCTTACTCTTACGGAATGGTCGCCCTCTCCCAGTTCCCTACCTTTCCTTACCCCATGTAACATATTACATATGTGAGATCCCGATCCGGTATCTAATACCCTGGATGTAGAGTGAACTGAGAAACACTTCTCGATAACTAACACACCCGAAGAAGATGCATCAACATGCTTATTCTTCGTTTGGGCAGCGTGGGAATCCGGATATGTCCTTATTTCCTGCTCATTCTTATAACAATTATAAGAAAAACGGAACTAACGTTCTCCTACTCAGTATAACAAGCGGGTTCGGTCAATACATCCATATTATTATCTTGATTAAGGCCTTACATGGTCGCTACCTGGAGAGAGAGAGAGAAGAAAACACTTTAGCATATGCTCTTGTAAGATTAGATTGGTTATTATCTTATATAATCGGGATGGCTCCCACTGTTTATATCAAATCTTCCTTCAAACCCTAAAAAGTAAGACTAGCCGGGATTAATTACACCTTACAAGGTCGTCAATCTTTGAGCTAGGCCAGTGTTGATACTTTGAGGGAGGTTCCCCGTGCTTTCGCACGAAACTAATAAAAATAAATCTCGTTTTCCTAGGGGCGTAACCCCGTTAACACGTTTCTAGACACCTACTTGATCGGCTAATTGTGATGTGTAAAACTTGTTGGATATAGTGCCCTCAGAGTCAATTATTGGATCGCAGGCACGTGATTGCAATGATTGAGGGAGGACCTATGCCGGTAGGACAGTCTTACTCAAGATGATCGTATGCTATCTGGTTTATCTTTATCATCGTGTACCGCTTTAGGTGACATTACAGGTCACTATTGCACATTGATAGAGACCATATGATTCTCGCTTAACTGCCAGCAGTATGATGGCGAACATATACGTGGGAGTTAGGGTATATAAGCACATCCTTAAAGTGGTCCCTAGTCGTGGGAGTTTCTGTTGGAGATAGTGCCCTCATAGTCAATTATTGGATCGCAGGTACGTGATTGCAATGATTGCGGAGGACCTATCCCGGTAGGACAGTCTTACTCGAAATGATAGTATGCTATCTGGTTTGCCTTTATCAGTTGTGTACATGTTCAGGTGACTGATTGCATGTTACACTTTGATAGAGCCCTTAGGATCTTGCTTTACTACCAACTGTATGAGGGCGATCATATACGTGAGAGTTGGGTAGTTTAGATGCATATCCTTAATTGTGGTCCCTAGTCGTGGGAGTTTCGAGACAGGGCATCGATACTCCGGAGTAGACTAGTGTGTACAGTCGAGACCCCGACAAGGGGCGGTGGCCGGTCTCACAAGCCACTGGTGTCAGTTGGATCACCTAAGATGTATACAGGTGCTCATTGGGTTATGAGTACACCGGACAGGACTCGCCGGGAATCTGCTAGTTAGTATTATATCTACCGTCAGATAGCAGTTCCCTGGTGACATGTGTACAGGTTAGTTCATCGACCTGAGGTCGTCATTTGTCTCGTGTGAGTTCCCACTGTGCTTTGATTTCTACCCTACCACGGCTCAAAGGAGTCGTGCAAACAGGTAGCTTTTGGGTACAGTCCCGAGCCATATGGAGGCACGTGAGCGGATCGGCAGGGGATTCGTCTCTCCCGGTATTGGGGGCGAGATCGTGCTGTGTCTAGGAGAGCCATTACACAAAGCCCACGGCCGTGGCAGGAGATTTACTGGTAGGTACTCCAGTAGTATCTCAGGGTGTTATTGGGCTTCACTCCGACACGACTTATACTGCTTCTGGGGGTCTGACGTTGCTAGCCCCCTAGGCAGATATGCGATACTCATTGACGAACGGACCGGACTGTATATACATTGTCACTGTTAGGCTCAGTAGGGTTTTCAGAGGAGTTCGCTCATCGGTCTCCCTTGAGTTCGCTCCTCGGCCACCCTTGAGGTCAGTCCATGGGCAGCCGTTATGCATAGCTAGTGCCGCTGACGGTTTGTGGTTAAACCCACTGCCAGGGTGCTGACGAGTCATTAGAGTCCCCCACAGACAGTTTCCCTAGTTCGGGCGAAACGTTGTAGAGGTCGTATGGTTTTATGGCAGGGTTCGGAAAATGCACGTGCGTTTACGCACGTGTTATTTTTCGGGCAGATAATACTGGTCGGCTTTGGTTTAAGCCGGATCCGAGTATTATATTGAGTAGGTATAATATCTTTGTCTCAGTTGCATTTGTATTCGGTCGTAATACAAATGCGAGTATATTTATACAGTTTCGGGGTTATCCTGAAAGTCGTTTCAGGATCGCTTTTGGAAGTTGCCAGTTTCCAGTTTTCTATCAGCCGTCTTTTAACATTCGGTTAAAGACGGATTTATCTTTTCTTCAGATATGAGTGAGTCATCATTCTAGAAGCTTCTAGAAGTGATGAAGTGGCTAATGAGTCATCTTGACTTTAATGGTGCATTTATTAAATGGTGACTATGCTTAATGACTCATGCTTTGTTATTAAAGCCTTTTGTTTTCCTTAAGATATTTTCTTCTTGATCTTTTAAGTGAGAAGCTTTCTTGTGGTCACCCCCCTCTCCTACGGTCACCTCCCTCCTTCTTTATAAGAGGCCACCCCTCTCTCTCCTCATTCTTACTCTCACTTGATGTTTCATTTTGTCTAGAAAAGATTATGATAGTATTCGGGGTGTATGGAATTTTACAGTTCATTTCATTCCATCACCCAATTCCCTCGGCAACTTCATTAACCGATCGTCCACGGATTTGGACGAAGTGAGACAAAGTCATCTACTCATTCTCTACATCAATCTTGGTCGTCTCTTTTAGCAAACTTGACGATCGAGTTGCCTCGAGTCAGAGGCGGGAGCCCGTTTAAAGAACCGATCATGTGGTGCCACCTCGACGAGGAGATCGGAGATCGACGAGATCGGAGTAGCCGCAACGGAGCGTGGGATGATGGTTGAAGAACGAAGGACTCGGATCGTTCGGTACAATCTTCCTACACTCTTTACAGTTTGTTAGTTTAGCAATAATGGCAGATCCGGGTTAAAGTATACGATAGCGCCAGTTTAAAAGTTTTTGTTCCGCATTTGGCGTCTGTAGACTGCCGGGGCGATAACGTAGACTTACAGTGGTATCAGAGCCTCACCATTTTGCTATACTAACTTGTGCTAACGCGTTTAAAACATCGATCCGACCGAAAATCGAAAACTGCAAAAATCGCATTTTTCTTCACTTGACAGTTCTGTTAATTTTAAATGGTGTCAAAATTGATTTCTGTACATCTTAAAAATCACAGCAGGCGATTCTA
This sequence comes from Agapanthus africanus, assembly GCA_030015575.1. Lineage (NCBI taxonomy): Eukaryota > Viridiplantae > Streptophyta > Magnoliopsida > Asparagales > Amaryllidaceae > Agapanthus > Agapanthus africanus. Next base: position 564,071,340 of record CM057339.1, read on the forward strand.
AGAACCACGAAGAAATTTGGGGTCATGATCACTCCATGGAGGCGCGGAAGCGCGGCCAAACCCATGGTTTGGCCGCCCTTCCGCGGCCACGTGGGGAGCACGTGCCTCCAAAAATTTTCAGTGGGTTCTGTGAAGGATTTTGGGGTTTTTGGTCAATACAGTTTTGGCCCAGGTTTTGTTACTGTTCACCAGTAAGCTGTGGGGCCCACTTTTTGAAATTTGGTCTTTGGTCGATCGTAATTTAAACACGTTAGTTTACAGTGCTTACATTATATCTCCGACCGGGAATGTCATTTGATCGGTAAACCGCGTTTCATTGCTATAGTTCTTTTAGACGGGTTTGCGAACGTGACATTCGCGTTGATGTTCTGTGTTGTGCTGTAATGTTGCGGATTTGTCGTGGTGGATAGCAGTGTGCAATGATAGTACAGTTTGAGTTTATTTGTACATTTGATATTGCGGGGCGAGCGTCCAACTTGTGGACTGCCGTCACTGCCTGTTGTATAATATTCTTTTGGGGCACGACCAGGTTGCGGTCGATGTACCTTTTGTACTATTTTTCATTACTGTACTAGGTTTTACCCCGAGACGGAGTGCACGGATAGCCGGGTTCGGGAGGGCAACGGGTCCGCATCTCATGGCTTTGAGAGGCAGAGGGGTCCCACTTCAGAATTGGCAGACTATTCGCCGCACTCGTAGGGGGTACAGGTTGACCCAAGGAGGGGTGCTCAATTTACCGGATTCCGTGAAGTGCCGGGTGTTCCATTCACTATGCTGTGGGGACTGCCTCGCTTCAGGTTTTGGCGGGTAACTTGCCGCACCCGTAGGGGTCTAGGTTTCATTGCACAGGCTATCCACACGACAGGGGAACGTCGAGTTTCAGCAGCGGCTCTGTGAAACTCGGGGATCCCAGATATCTGTATTGTTCTGTGATGCTTATTACTTTTCTGTAATGTTGCATATTATCACGCCTGGAGCGATTATGTATATTGGTTTATATACTATTAGATGTTGTATATGTTTTACACCCGCGCTAGTCCAGTCCCCGCTCTGTCGTTAGTTAAGTAACCTAACGGGTGATGACGGGACCCAGTGACGAATGCGGATGGCATATACGTACATTTTATTTTCGTTCTTTTCTGGTGTGATTGAATGATGGGACTGCGTTGATTCTGATCAACGCAAAGTAAAAACAAACCTGTATACAGTTGTTGGAACAATTTAAAAAGTGTTATTGCAAAGACGTTTTCTTTTGTTATGCATAGCGGTATTCAGTGGAATATCCAGCACCTCATTCGACGGGGCAAGGGCCGATATCCCTTCACCGGGACTGACCCCTTGGACAGAAGTTTGCGTCAGAGTAATAACTTTACTATAGTCGATTACAAGTTGCTTTGCATAGCGGTATTCAGTGGAATATCCTGCACCTCATTCCACGAGGAAAGAGCCGAGATCCCTTTACCGGGAGTGACCTCTTTAGCAAAAGGTTTTCGCCACTATATTTTAAAAAAAGCTATCAGGTTCCTTCAGCGATATCAAGTTCACTACGCTAAAGGTTTTTCGCCAAAAACCAGTCGTAGCCCTCCGTCACTTCTTTTGGGTATTTAGTAGTATTCAAGCTATGCATTTTAGCCAAAGTTAAGGCATAGTGTTTGGTAGCTGCTGGGTATTCAATTGTTGCATAGATAGATGAGTTAGTTTGGGACAGTCGTTCTGCCGATTGGCCAAAGTCAGGGGCATGTGCGGGTGGGTTCAAATTGACAAGATAGTGATGGGTAGAACTTGGCATGTGACTTATGACATTTTGACCAAAGCCAAGGTTATAAGAGCATGGGGCAAAAATCATATCGGGAGTTTCTAAAGAAACTGAAACTTGCCAAGTATGCGCATACCTTCTGGAGTATGAGTAACGTGGATGCATTCCATCACGTTATCATGCGATGAGAGTTGGATCCTGATTCCCACTGATGAGTTGGTTTACTCTTCGGGTCATCCCGATTGATTCTTCTTTAGGTTTGGAGGAGAATTTGACAGGACAGTGGGAGGTTTCCGGATTAGATAAAATGATGACCATTCTGATCTAGGTTAGAGTGCACGCAGAGTGTTTCTTTTCTCTCTCTCTCTTTGGCAGCGACCTTTGACCGACCCTAGACTATGACTCAGTGACCAGGTTGACCGAACCTTCTTAAAATACTGGCTTTTGGATTGTCTGTGTTGCATAAGTCATTGCCACTCCTTCTTTTACCCTTTGAATTTCTCAGAACACCCGTATTACTACGGATATCCACTTCCATTTGATAGATCCATCGTATGGTTATATACGAACTCGAAGGGACTTCTTCGGGGATGGATCAAGGTTCAGGAGAAATAGAATTGGTTTATTCAGTTGTCTTTTATTATCACCTTCTCTCAGGTTGCGAGAGCTCCTTGGTTTAGGAGAGTACACCTATTACGCCTATTGGATAGTCTTATTCCAAACCATAGGCTGGTGCCGAAAGGTAGGGAATGAAGAAAACCAATTAGCCTAAGTAGGGTGTGCAGAAGGTAATATGTAAAGACAAAATAAAGGGATTAGAAAGAGGGCAAAGTAAATTGCGACTGATATCATTCACGACCATAAACCGCGTACTTCATCGCCGCTCCTATTTCACCTTTAAAAAGAATAAGGTATTATTCAGTTGTCTTTTATCGTCACCTTCTCTCGAGTTGCGAGTACTCCTTGGTTTAGGAGGGTACACCTATTATGCTTACTGGATAGTCTTCTTCCAAACCATAGGCTGGTGCCGAACGGTAGGGAAGGAAGAAAACCAGTTAGCCTAACGATGGTGTACAGAAGGTAACGACTAAAGACAAATAAAGGGATTTAGAGAGACGACAATAAAATATACGGTTGAAGTCATGAATTGGATTATGGAAGAGGCATTGCTATGAATACCAGGATACCCCTACGAAACATTTTAATGTTTCAGTGCATTGTTAAAGAAAAACTGTTTTCCCGATTAGACACTTACTCCAAGGGTATGTATTTACCAGGTTTCATTATCATATCTGTATGGTTTTGCAGATGATGAGTGGGAGTAAGATATTGGGAATTAGGTGATCATCCTCATTATATCGGAATTCGTTGTAATTGGTGATATTTGAGAAAATCGCCAGGGTACAGTTTTCTACCTACGACGCACAGGTTTTGAGTTGTTTAACTCAGCGGACTTATACAGAGTATTGTATGTTGTCCAGTGTCCATCAGGACAAAGGGGTAGGTCCTCGTACTATGTTCTGTTTACTTATAACTTCTCTAGTATTTAGACGAGTGTTTCGTAGAATTACAAGGTCTAAGTTTTGAGAAGTTGTGGGTATAAGAATAAAGTAGAGAACCAGGTATCACAAGTATCGGGATTCTTCAAAGAGATCGAAGATGTAGATTCTTGTGATTGGTATTCAGATGATAGTGATGGTTTTGAGAAACGTGTTTCTCTTTCAGGTTACTCATAATTGGATGGATTCCTAAGTTGAGTAATGCTGATTAGCCTCTTTCCATTAAAGTTGATATGCACTGGAGACAGCTGCATGATTCGAATATGGTTCCAATTAAATAAAGTGCCAAAGTTTCTGTATTGGATATAGAATGGATCGTACCTTAAAAGAAACTAAGGTATGGGGAGTTGTCCAGCTTATGCTTAAAACCAGACTCTGGATAACTCAGGGCACGTTTCTGTAATGGCTGTTTGTGGGTTGACCCTGGCTATGACGAGGGTTGATATTCTACCATTTGGAAGATCAATAGTGATATTGTTCTTGACTCGCCACAGTTTTAGTAAAAATGGATCTTTTTCAGAAAACAGTAGTGGGAGTATGGTAGAACTGGAAGTGATTCCAGAACCGCGAACGATTACGGAAAATTTAATAGGACCTATACATTCAATCAGGTTTGACATTCCAATAGCCACTCCGCAGTTTTGGTAGGTAACCTCAGACACCCGAGAGGTACTTCGGTAGCCTCAAGGACGGTGACAGGGAGGTTCTTATCTACCCAGACTTGACACTACTGTTGTTCCAGGATATGAGACCCGGTAGGAGGGTTGTCGTAGTCAGTAGGAGCAACGGAAGCATAGTGGGCAAGATGCTTATATCTATTTATAGACTTGAGCAGTTATAGCGGAGACAGATCATCTGATTTTGATGTGACAGTCATGGGTTTGACTTCAATCAGAATAGGGGATGGATCAGTTAAGAAAGTAGTAGGGTGTGATGTCATGGTATCTGGATGACATACACAGAGTGGGAAGTAAAATTCCTTTACTACGATCGGTTGTACTGTGGTCGTCACACAGTTGTTTCTCCAGACAGGATATGGATATAATATTTAACATTCTGGTTTCTAGATCTATGGTTTTAGATCTGGATTTGGGTAGTTTCCCAATGTGAGTACTTTGACAGATATTCTAATGGTTTTTGGAATAGTTGACTCCTAGCATGGTAGTATACCTGCAGGTGATGGAGTCACCCCTCTCTAAAGGTGTCGTATAGACTAAAGGGGAGAGGGATGTGCATGATTGGCAGATCACTTGCTTAGGCAATTGAGTCGATCATGAGATGTCAAGTACCGCACCAAATGTTGTTTTTGCACTAGATGCAATAAGTTTGTATTAATCCAATCCTGGAGAAACATAAGGAAGCAGTTTTAGAACACTAGTACATGTTCTACGGATTTGATAACGGCAGCCTCTTTCGGGAGACGGTTATCATTCCAGGCTTCAAAGGTGACATGGATGACAGAGTGATTGTCTGAGTTTTAGTTTTCCCTCTGACGAGGGACAGTATTATGGACAGTTGGTCCAAGAGGATACTGTGGGGAGCAAGGTGCCCGATACTGATTAGGTTCAGTGATCGATACAGTCTAAGAAGTTTGGATATGAAGTTCATTTATGAACTAAGGTCCCATCTGATATCCAGACATATTCTAAGACAGGTACTACTCAATTCGGGAGATGGCTTTCTCCACGAACTTGAGATTAAGAGAGATACAGAAAGAAACTTCTAGGCGGATCCACTCACTGAGGCTATTTCTCGAACACAATAGTTTTACAAACGGGCTTTGTGAAGCTGATTAGTAGAGGAGTTGGATGTTCGGTTTCACACGGGCTGTGAGTAGTCGACATCGCAATATTAGCCTTGAGTGCAAGTGGGAGATTGTTAGAGATAGTGCCCTCATAGTCAATTATTGGATCGCAGGTACGTGATTGCAATGATTGCGGAGGACCTATCCCGGTAGGACAGTCTTACTCGAAATGATAGTATGCTATCTGGTTTGCCTTTATCAGTTGTGTACATGTTCAGGTGACTGATTGCATGTTACACTTTGATAGAGCCCTTAGGATCTTGCTTTACTACCAACTGTATGAGGGCGATCATATACGTGAGAGTTGGGTAGTTTAGATGCATATCCTTAATTGTGGTCCCTAGTCGTGGGAGTTTCGAGACAGGGCATCGATACTCCGGAGTAGACTAGTGTGTACAGTCGAGACCCCGACAAGGGGCGGTGGCCGGTCTCACAAGCCACTGGTGTCAGTTGGATCACCTAAGATGTATACAGGTGCTCATTGGGTTATGAGTACACCGGACAGGACTCGCCGGGAATCTGCTAGTTAGTATTATATCTACCGTCAGATAGCAGTTCCCTGGTGACATGTGTACAGGTTAGTTCATCGACCTGAGGTCGTCATTTGTCTCGTGTGAGTTCCCACTGTGCTTTGATTTCTACCCTACCACGGCTCAAAGGAGTCGTGCAAACAGGTAGCTTTTGGGTACAGTCCCGAGCCATATGGAGGCACGTGAGCGGATCGGCAGGGGATTCGTCTCTCCCGGTATTGGGGGCGAGATCGTGCTGTGTCTAGGAGAGCCATTACACAAAGCCCACGGCCGTGGCAGGAGATTTACTGGTAGGTACTCCAGTAGTATCTCAGGGTGTTATTGGGCTTCACTCCGACACGACTTATACTGCTTCTGGGGGTCTGACGTTGCTAGCCCCCTAGGCAGATATGCGATACTCATTGACGAACGGACCGGACTGTATATACATTGTCACTGTTAGGCTCAGTAGGGTTTTCAGAGGAGTTCGCTCATCGGTCTCCCTTGAGTTCGCTCCTCGGCCACCCTTGAGGTCAGTCCATGGGCAGCCGTTATGCATAGCTAGTGCCGCTGACGGTTTGTGGTTAAACCCACTGCCAGGGTGCTGACGAGTCATTAGAGTCCCCCACAGACAGTTTCCCTAGTTCGGGCGAAACGTTGTAGAGGTCGTATGGTTTTATGGCAGGGTTCGGAAAATGCACGTGCGTTTACGCACGTGTTATTTTTCGGGCAGATAATACTGGTCGGCTTTGGTTTAAGCCGGATCCGAGTATTATATTGAGTAGGTATAATATCTTTGTCTCAGTTGCATTTGTATTCGGTCGTAATACAAATGCGAGTATATTTATACAGTTTCGGGGTTATCCTGAAAGTCGTTTCAGGATCGCTTTTGGAAGTTGCCAGTTTCCAGTTTTCTATCAGCCGTCTTTTAACATTCGGTTAAAGACGGATTTATCTTTTCTTCAGATATGAGTGAGTCATCATTCTAGAAGCTTCTAGAAGTGATGAAGTGGCTAATGAGTCATCTTGACTTTAATGGTGCATTTATTAAATGGTGACTATGCTTAATGACTCATGCTTTGTTATTAAAGCCTTTTGTTTTCCTTAAGATATTTTCTTCTTGATCTTTTAAGTGAGAAGCTTTCTTGTGGTCACCCCCCTCTCCTACGGTCACCTCCCTCCTTCTTTATAAGAGGCCACCCCTCTCTCTCCTCATTCTTACTCTCACTTGATGTTTCATTTTGTCTAGAAAAGATTATGATAGTATTCGGGGTGTATGGAATTTTACAGTTCATTTCATTCCATCACCCAATTCCCTCGGCAACTTCATTAACCGATCGTCCACGGATTTGGACGAAGTGAGACAAAGTCATCTACTCATTCTCTACATCAATCTTGGTCGTCTCTTTTAGCAAACTTGACGATCGAGTTGCCTCGAGTCAGAGGCGGGAGCCCGTTTAAAGAACCGATCATGTGGTGCCACCTCGACGAGGAGATCGGAGATCGACGAGATCGGAGTAGCCGCAACGGAGCGTGGGATGATGGTTGAAGAACGAAGGACTCGGATCGTTCGGTACAATCTTCCTACACTCTTTACAGTTTGTTAGTTTAGCAATAATGGCAGATCCGGGTTAAAGTATACGATAGCGCCAGTTTAAAAGTTTTTGTTCCGCATTTGGCGTCTGTAGACTGCCGGGGCGATAACGTAGACTTACAGTTTCGAGACTGGGCATCAATACTCCATTAGTAGACTAGGGTATACAGTCGAGACCCCGACGAGGGGCGGTGGCCGATCTCACAAGTCATTGGTGTCAGTTGGTTCACCTAAGATGTATACAGGTGCTCATTGGGTTATGAGTACACCGGACAGGACTCGCCGGGAACATGCTAATTGGTATTATACCTGACGTCAGATAGCATTTCCCTGGTGACATGTGTACAGGTTAGTTCATCGACCTGAGATCGTCATTTGTCTCGTGTGAGTTCCCACTGTGCTTTGATTACTACCCTACCACGGCTCAAAGGAGTCGTGCAAACAGGTTTTAGTTGGGTACAGTCCCGAGCCACATGGAGGCAGTGAGCGGATCGGCAGGGGTTTCGTCTCTCCCGGTATTGGGGGTGAGATCGCGCTGTGTCTAGGAGAGCCATTACACGAAGTCCTTGGCGAAGGCAGGAGATTTACTGGTAGGTATTCCAGTAGTATCTCAGGGTGTTCTGGGCTACACTCCGACACGACTTGTACCGCTTTTGGGGGTCTGACTTTCACCAACCCCCTAGGCCCGCCATGCGATGCTCATAGACGAACGGACTGGAATGTACGGATATTATCACTGACAGGCTCAATAGGGTGTCAGGATGAGTTCGCTCATCGACCTCCCTTTTGGTCAATACCTGGTAGCCCGTTACGTACGGCTAGTACCTCTGACGTGCTAGTGGTTAAATCAACGGCAAGTGTATTGACGATTCTTTAGAGTCCCCCACAGACTGTTTCTCAAGTTTCGGGCGAAACGTTGTAGAGGCCGTTTGATATATGGCAGGGTTCGATCATTTACGTGCGGTAGTGCACGGATCATGATCGGACGGATCATACTAGTGGGCTTTGGTTTAAGCCGGATCCTAGTATTATATTTGTTAGATTACTTTAGTCTCATCGTATTCGCATTCAGTTGGAATGCGGATGCAGGTATGTATATACAGGTGAGGGGTATCCTTGTGATCCGTCACGAGTTTACTTTAGATGTTGCCGTATCTTTTTATTGTTGTAAACATTTGGATTAATGTTTACAAATGGAAATTGTGAGCTAGAAATCATCATTTTGTGTATTAAATGAGACACGTACTTCATGGGTGACTCATAGTCTCTTTTATTGTGCATATGTCACATTTGGTGATGGATTTGTAAGTTGAAATGAGAGGAAGAGAGAGAAGGGCGGCCATATCCCTTTGGGTTTGCTCTTGTATTATTCATGCTCTCTCTCATTTTTATCATACACAACACAAGAAAAAGAAAGCCTCTTCTTCTTCCTCCTCCTCTAGCTCACAACCTCTATTAATGGCATCATCTCTAACCTCCATCCATACACTCTCATGTGATAAGAATCAATGGATGCTTGAGACAAAGTGATCACACACATTCTCTACTTCACCTTGGACACGTTGGCTAACGAACTTCGTACCCGAGTTTCTTCGGATGAAGCGGGAACCCGTAAAAAGACTCGATGATGTGGTGCCCTTCCGACGAGGAGATCGAGCTCGGAGATGCCGCGAGGAGCTTGGGATGGTGACCAAAGACCGAAGGACACGGATCAATCGGTATAGCTTTCCAACCCTTTCTCTAGTTGCTAGTTGTAGGTTAATGGTTCGATCCGGGTTTTAAGCATACGATAGCGCAGGTTTCTAGTTTAAGAAAGGTTTTCGTTTCCGCATTTTGGCCTCGGACAGACGGCCGGGGCGCTACCGTAGTCTTACATGGCATCGGAGCCACGCCATTAACCTTTACTAGCTTGTTCTAACGTATTTAAAATATCGATCGGCCGAATTTTCCAAAACCGTGATTCCAATTTAACAGTTTCTATCGAATTTTTTTTTTCGTCGAAATTTTTTTTTGAGTACGTCAGAAAATCATGCAGGATTTTCTAAGACCACTGCAGAAAATTGGTAGCCTAAGCCCACTATAGCGCCGCGGAACCGCGGCATGACCCTTGTTTTGGCCGCGGTTCTGCCGCACAACTGTAGCATTAGGGCACCAAAATTTCTACAATGGTCTCTGAGATCGAATTGGGGTTTCTTGTATTTTTGTTTGGGCCCAGATTTGTTTGAGTACTGGGAATTGTGCTTGGGGCCCACTTCGGGAAATTTTGTCGATCGAAAATTTTAAACATGTTAGTTCACAGTATTTACATTATATCTGCGACCATGAATGTCATTTGATCGGTAAATATTGTCTAATTGCTATAGTTCTTTTAGACGGATTTGTGAACGTGACATTCACGTTGATGTTCTGTGTTGTGCTGTGATGTTGTGGATTTGTCGTGGTGGATAGCCTGGATGCAATGGTAGTACAGTTTGGTTGTATTTGTACATTTGATATTGCGGGGAGAGCGTCCGACATGTGGACTGTCGTCACTGCCTGTTTGTAAATTATTCTTTTGGGGCACGACCGGGCTGAGGTCGATGTACCCGTTGTATATATTTTACTTTCTGTACTAGGATTACCCCGCGGAGGGGTGCACGGGTAGCCGGGTTCTAGAGGGAAACAAGCCCGCATCTCATGGCTTTGAGACGGAGGGGGCTTTACTCTAGAATTGGCGGGATATTCGCCGCACTCGTAGGGGGTACAGGTTGACCCAAGGAGGGGTGCTCAAGTTACCGGATTCCGTGAAGTGCTGGGTGGTCCATTCACTTTGCTGTAGGGGGCTGTCTCGCTTTAGGTTTTGGCGGGTAACTTGCCGCGCCCATAGGGGTCTAGGATTTCATTGCACAGGCTATCCACATGACCAGGGGAACGTCGAGTTTTAGTAGCGGCTCTATGAAACCCGGGGATCCCAGATTATCTGTATTGTTCTGTGATGCTTATTACATTTCTGTGATGTTGCATTTTATCATGCCTTGAGCGAATATTATATATTGATATATATACAAGTAAATGTTGTATATGTTTTACACCCGCGCTAGTCCAGTCCCCGCTCTGTCGTTAGTTAAGTAACCTAACGGGTGATGACGGGACCGAGTGGCGAATGCGGATGGCATATACGTACATCGTATTTTCGTTCTTTTGTGGTGTGATTAATTGATGGGACTGCATTGATTCGGATCAATGCAAACTAAACAAACTTGTTCGATGTTGTTGGAACATTTTTCAAAAAGCTGTTATTGCAAGGTCGTTCTCTTTTGTTTTGCACAGTGGTATTCGGTTATGAATATCCAGCAGCTCAGTCGACGAGGCAAGGGCCGAGATCCCTTCACCGGGAATGACCCCTTGGAAAGAAGTTTGCGTCAGGGTAATAACTTCACTATAGCCGATTGCCTTTTTTCTTTGCAACGTGGTATTCAGTTGGAATATCATGCACCTCATTCTATGGGGAAAGAGCCGAGATCCCTTCACCGGGAGTGACCTCTTTAGCAATGGTTTTCGCCACTATATTTATAAAAAGCTATGCAGTTCCTTCAATGATATCAAGTTCATTACGTTAAAAGTTTTTTGCCAAAAACCAGCCGTAGCCCTCTGTCATTTCTTACGGGTATTATTTAGTATTCGTGCTGCGTTTGTTGACCTAGTCAAGACGTAGTGTTCGGTAGCTAAGTGGTGCTTGTTTGTTGCATAAATGGGATTGCTTAGGACAGTCGTGTGGCATTGTTGACCTAGTCAAGGGCACGTACGAGTGGGTTTAATGCAGTCCAGAATAATGACAGGTTGAACTTGACTAGCGGTTTATGGTTTGTTGACCTAGTCAAGGTCATAAGCCGCTTCGGGTAAAAATTCACATCGGGAGTTTCTAAAGAAACTGAAACTTGACAAGCATGCGCATACCTTCTGGAGTGTGGTGACTTGAGTGGATTCCATCAAGTTATTATGCGATGATAGTTGGATTCCGATTCCTACTGATGAGTTGGTTTACTCCTCGGTTGATCCCGACTAATTCTTCTTTCAGGTTTGGAGGAGAATTTGACGATAAAGTGGGAGGTTTCATGATCAGATAAATTGGTAACCATTCTGATCTAGGTTAGAGTGCACGTGGAGTGTTTCTTTTCTCTCTCTCTTTGGCAGCGACCATGGCCCGACCCTTGACTATGACTCAGTGACCGAGTTGACCGAACCTTCTTATAACACTGGCTTTTGGATTGTCTGGGTTGCATACTTCATTGCCACTCCTACTTTTACCCTTTTCTCCAGAACACCCCGTATTACTACGAACATCCACTTCCATTGGATAAAACCATCGTATGGTTATATACGAGCTCGAAGGAACTTATTCGAGGATGGTTTCCGGTTTTGGAGAAAACGAATAGGACTATTCAGTTGTCTTTTCATTTTACCTTCTCTCAGGTTGCGAGTGTTCCTTGGATTAGGACGGTACACCTATTATGCTAATTGGATAGTCTTCTTCCAAACCATAGGCTGGTGTCGAACGGTAGGGAATGAAGAAAACCAATTAGCCTAACGATGGTGTACAGAAGGTAATAAGTTAAGACAAAATAAAGGGATTAGAAAGAGGGCAAAGTAAACTGTGACTACTATTCACGACCAAACCAAGTATTTCATCGCCACTCCTACTTCACCTTTGTATTTCTCCAGGACACTCTGTATTACTACTAAGATACACAATTTATTGGATACTCCATCGTATGGTTATATACGAACTCGAAGGAACTTGTTCCAGTTCGGGGATGGATTCTGGTTCAGGAGAAATAGGAATAAGATTTATTCAGTTGTCTTTTATCTTTACCTTCTTTCAGGTTGCGAGTACTCCTAGGATTAGGACAGTACACCTATTACGCTTATTGGATAGTCTTCTTCCAAACCATAGGCTGGTGCCGAACGGTAGGGAAGGAAGAAAACCATTTAGCCTAAGTGGGTGTACAGAAGGTAATGACTAAAGACATATAAAGGGATTTGGAGAGATGGAAAAGAAATATACGGTTACAGTTGTGAATCTGATAATGGAAGAGGCATTACTAGGAATACCCGGATACCCCTTCGAAACATTTACATGTTTCAGTTTCACTGTGTACTGTTAAAAGAAAACTGATTTCCCAATTAGTCCTTGCTCCAGGGTATGTATTTACCAGGTTTGATTCTCACATCTGTATGGTTTTACAGATGATGAGTGGGAGTAAGTTATTGGGAATTGGGTGATCATCCTCATTATATTGGGATTCGTTGTAATTGGTGATATTTGAGGAAATCACCTGGGTTGTTTGCCGGACGGCAAATATTTGGTTTTGAATATCCGTTGTTATGCACCAATTTCAAATTGATATATCTGTACGTTTATTTTCATAAAGTGAGATATAACTTTTTGAAATTATGTCTATGACATTTCCTTATATCGGTGGATGGTTAGGTAAGGAGCATTAAACAGCGGTGTAATTCTTCTTAACCATAAGTGCAGTTTTCATCCTACGACACACGGGGAATGAGTTGTTAGACTCAGGGGACTTATACAGAGTATTGTATGTTGTCCAGTGTCTATGAGGGCAGAGGGGTTGGTACTCGTACTATATTCTGTTTACTTATGACTTCTCTAGTTCTTAGACATGTGTTTCGTAGAAATGCAAGGTCTAATTTCTGAGAAGTTATAGGTATAAGAATAAAGCAGAGAACCAGGTGTTGCAAGTATCAGGATTCTTCAAGGTGATCGAAGATGTAGATACTAGTGTATGGTATTCAGTTGATAGTAATGATTATGAGAACTTGCTTCTCTTTCAGGTTACTCATATCTGGATGTATTCTTAAGTTGAGTAATGATGATCGGCCTCTCTCCATTTAGTTGAAATGCACTGGAGACAGCTGCATGATTTGAATCTGGTTCCAATTAAATCAGTGTCTCTATTTCTATATTGTATATAGAATAGTTCATATCTTAACATTGTTAAGGTACCGGGAGTTGCCCGGCTTATTCTTAAAACCAGACTCTGGATAACTCAAGGCACATTTCTGTAATGGCTGTTTGTGGGTTAACCCGGGCTATAACGAGGGTTGACTTTCTACCATCTGGAAGATCGATAGTGATATTGTTCTTGACTCGCCACAGTTTTAGTAAAATGGATTTTTTCAGAAAACAGTAGTGGGAGTATGGTAGAACTGGAAGTGATTCCAGAACCGCAAACGATTACTGAAAATTTGATAAGAACCTAAAGATTCAATCTGGTTTCGATATTCCATTGGACACTCCGCAGATATGGTGGGTAACCTCAGGCACTCGAGAGGTACTTCGGTATGCTCAAAGACGGTGACAGGGAGGTTCTTGTTTACCCAGACTTGACACTACTGTTGTTCCAGACTATAAGACCCGGCAGGAGGATAAGTATAGCGTCATTCTAAGCTGGCTTTAGAAGTGCGCGTGTATATTATTCTGCCAAAGGGTTGTCGTAGTCAGTGGGAGCAGCGGAATCATGGTGGACAAGTGGCTTATGTCTATTTATAGACTAAAGCGTTAATAGCGGAGGTAGATCATCTATTTCTGATGTGACAGTCATGGGTTTGACTTCATCAGAATAGGTATGGATCTGTTAAGAAGGTAGTAGGGTATGATGTCCTGGTATTTGGATGACATACACAGAGTAGGAAGTGAAATTCCTATACTAGGATCGGTTATACTTTGGTTGTCATACAGAGTTTTCTCTACATAAGGCTTGGATATTATATCAGACATTCTGGTTACTAGATCTATGGTTTTAGATCTAGATTTGGGTAGTTTCCCAATCTGGGTACTTAGACAGCATTCTAAAGGTGTTTTAGAATGGACGACTCCTGGCACGGTAGTGTACCTGCAGGTGATGGAGTCACCCTCTCTAAAGGTGTCTTACAGACTAAAGCGGAGAGGGATGTGCATGATTGGCAGATCACTTGCTTATGCAATTGAGTCAATCATGAGATGTCACGTACCACACCAGACGTTGTTTTTTTGCACCAGATGCAATAAGTTGATATTAATCGTATCTTGGAGAAACGTTCGGAAGCAGTTTTAGAACATAAGTGGATGTTCTAGGGATATGATAACAAACAGCCTCTTTTAGGAGACAGTTATAATACCAGGCTTCCAAGGTGACCTGGATGACAGAGTGACTACCAGAGTTATAGTTTTCCCTCTGATGAGGGGCAGTAGTTTGGACAGGTGGTCCAAGCAGATACTGAGGGAGCCGTGGTGCAGGACACTGATTAAATTCGGTTGACGATACAGTCTAAGAAGTTTGTATTTGGAGTTCTTTTATGAACTAGGTCCCATCAGATATCCAGACATATTCTAAGACAGGTATTGCTCATTTCGGGAGATGGCTTTCTCCGCGAACTTAAGATAAAAAGAGACATAGAAAGAAACATCAGGGCGGATCCACTCACTGAGGCTATTCCTCGAACGCAATAGTTTCGCAAACGGGCTTTGTGAGAATGATTAGTAGAGGAGTTGGGTGTTCGGTATCACACGGGCTGTGAGTATACGACATCGCAATAATTAGCCTAAGTGTAAGTGGGAGATTGTTGGATATAGTGCCCTCAGAGTCAATTATTGGATCGTAGGCACGTGATTGCAATGATTGAGGGAGGACCTATGCCGGTAGGACAGTCTTACTCAAGATGATAGTATGCTATCTGGTTTATCTTTATCATCGTGTACCGCTTTAGGTGACATTACATGTCACTATTGCACATTGATAGAGCCCATAGGATTCTTGCTCGACTGCCAGCAGTATGATGGCGATCATATAAGTGGGAGCTGGGGTCTATAAGCACATCCTTAAAGTGGTCCCTAGTCGTGAGAGTTTCGAGACTGGGCATCGATACTCCATTAGTAGACTCGTGTATACAGTCGAGACCCCGACGAGAGGCGGTGGCCGGTCTAACAAGCCATTGGTGTCAGTTGGTTCACCTAAGATGTATACAGGTGCTCATTGGGTTATGAGTACACCGAACAGGACTCGCCGGGAACATGCTAGTTGGTATTATACCTGACGTCAGATAGCAATTCCCTGGTGACATGTGTACAGGTTAGTTCATCGACCTGAGATCGTCATTTGTCTCGTGTGAGTTCCCACTGTGCTTTGATTACTACCCTACCACGTCTCAAAGGAGTCGTGCAAACAGGTTTTAGTTGGGTACAGTCCCGAGCCACATGGATACAGTGAGCGGATCGGCAAGGGTTTCGTCTCTCCCGGTATTAAGGATGAGATCGTGTTGTGTCTAGGAGAGCCATTACATGAATTCCTTGGCCAAGGCAGGAGATTTACTGGTAGGTATTCCGGTAATATCGCAGGGTTTCTGGGCTACACTCTGACACGACATGTACCGCTTTTGGGGGTCTGACTTCACCAACCCCCTAGGCCCGCCATGCGATGCTCATAGACGAACGGACCGGACTGTACGGATATTGTTACTGATAGGCTCGGTAGTGTTAGTTATATGTATGCCCTAGAGGCCATTATTATACATAGGATGTATATTGTAGTGGATGCTAGGACATATATAGGGATGACTTTCTTTCTCGATATGATAGTATGCTATCTGGTTACTCTTTACCTTAACGTATATACTGATTGTCTCTCTGTTACATGTTGGTAAAGCCCTTAGGATGTGTACTTGGCTACCTGGACTATGATGCGGATCATACTAGTGGGGACGTGGTAGTCCATAAGTACATCCTTCAAAGTCCCTAGTCGTGGGTGTATCGAGACGGGGCATCGATATACCAGAGTAGACTAGCATATACCTTCTCGACCCATACAGATGGGCGATGGATGATCCCATATCCATTGGTGTTTGACATCAGAGATGATATACGGGTGCTCAGTGAAGACTGGGTACACTGGACGGACTCGCCGAGAACTCCCAGATGGTATTATACCTTACGTCAGATGGCAGTTCTCTGGTGACACTGGTACAAGTTAGTCTGTAGACCCGAGATCGTCATAGTGTCTTGTGTGATTCCCACTGTGCTTTGATTTCCATCATACCACGTCCAAGAGGGCGTGAAAAAAGGAGGCTTTTAGGTACAGTCCCAAATCACATGGAGGCAATGAGCGATGGGAGGGGTTTCGTCTCTCCCGGTATAAGGAGTTGATGTTGCGCAGTGCTCGATTGGCTATAACAGGAAGTCCTTGGCCAAGGCTGCTTTACGAATTTACTGGTAAGAGTTACCAGTAGTTTCTCGACCCGTTATGAGCCTCATATCGACACGACTTATCGAGTTATTGGGGTCTGACGTTTACCACCCCTAGACAAGATATGCGACATATCATGAAGAAAGAAAGGGAATTTCTTGTGAAGAAATTAGTGGACATGAAGTAGAACTGGAAAGAGTTCCAGCTATACAAACTGCAGCCGATGATTTGGTAGAACCAAAGGATTCAACAGTAACCAACGAACCTCAGCCTCTCCGCCGATCTAGTAGGGTTCCTCACCCACCTGAGAGATACTTCGGTTTCTCTATGACAGTGGGAGCGAAGATTGCATTATGAGATGATGACCCAACTAGTTTCGAGCTGGCCATCAGGAGTGGGACTCTATAAGAATGGCTGGATGCTTAGCGATCTGAGATGGAATACTTATACACCAACAAAGTATGGACTTTAGTTGCTTTATCTGAAGGGTTAAATCCCCATCAGGAGCAAGTATATCTTGAGAAGATTACTTGGTGTACATGGAAAAGTTGTGACTTTCAAAGCTAGACTTGTTAAAGGTTTGCATCATTGACCAGGTATGGGTTATGATGAAACCTTTTTCTAAGTAGCTATGCTTAAGTCCATCCAGATCCTACTTGCCATGGCTACATACCATGACTACGATATCTGGCGATTGGGTGTCATGACTGCTTTTCTAAATAAAGATTTAGAAGAGATAGTCTATAAGTACACAGTCAGAGGGCTTCGTAGACAGTGGGAGCAGCGGAAACGTGTGCAAGATGTTTTATGTGATAAAGCAGGCATCGCGGAGTTGGAACATCTGTTTTGATGAGTTAGTCAAAGAGTTTGACATCATCAAAATGGTAGATGAACCTTGTATATACAAAAAGGTAGTAGGGAGTATGGTGGTGATCCTCGTAGAGTACGTGGATGACATACTCTTGATAGGGAAGTAGTTTCCTATGCTACGCTCGGTCAATCTCCACTTATCACAAGGATTCTCCATATAGGATCATAATGATACCTACTAAATCCTGGGTTTTGGATCTATGAGATAGATCTAATTGGATGTTAGGATACTCACTAGTTGTAGTGAGTTGGTATCAATCGATCCTGGGGAGGATCACTGGAAAGATTCTAGGATGATAAGGATGACAGAATGTCAGTCCCAGGCATTGTCTTTACCCTCAGTGGAGGGACGGTATGTTGGAAGAGTTCCAAGCTAGATACAGTGACATACTAGACGATAAAGGCTGGATACATCGCTACCAAAGATGCTACCAAAGAGGAAGTCTGGGTATATATTAGTTCATGAGATGAACTTCGTTCCTCCCATTGTGTGACAATGGAGTTGTGGCTTATGCCTAGGAACGCCCGTCCCATCAGTGATTCAGACATATTCTTAGGCAGTATCACCTGATCGTGGAGATGGTTGATCTCCAGGGGATCGAGGTTAGGAGAGTAGACTCAGAGGACGACACGGCGGATCCACTCACGAAAGGCTGTTTCCCAGTGAGAGACTTTTATGGGATGGTTGATATGAGATACTACAACCACTGCTATCAGATGGCCCTAGTGCAAGTGGGAGATTGTTAGTTATATGTATGCCCTAGAGGCAATTACTATACATAGGATGTATATTGTAGTGGATGCTTGGACATATATAGGGATGACTTTCTTGCTCGATATGATAGTATGTTATCTGGTTACTCTTTACCTTAACGTGTACACTGATTGTCTCTCTGTTAGATGTTGGTAAAGCCCTTAGGATGTGTACTTGACTACCTGGACTATGCTGAGGATCATACTAGTGGGGACGTGGTAGTCCATAAGTACATCCTTCAAAGTCCCCAGTCGTGGGTGTATCGAGACGGGGCATCGATATACCAGAGTAGACTAGCGTATACCTTCTCGACCCATACAGATGGGCGATGGATGATCCAATATCCATTGGTGTTTGACATCAGAGATGATATACGGGTGCTTAGTGAAGACTGGGTACACTGAATGGACTCGCCGAGAACTCCCAGATGGTATTATACCTTACGTCAGATGGCAGTTCTCTGGTGACACTGGTACAGGTTAGTCTGTAGACCCGAGATCGTCATGGAGTCTTGTGTGATTCCCACTGTGCTTTGATTTCCATCATACCACGTCCAAGAGGGCATGCAAAAAGGTGGCTTTTGGGTACAGTCCCGAATCACATGGAGGCAATGAGCGATAGGAGGGGTTTCGTCTCTCCCGGTATAGGGAGTTGATGTTGCGCACTGCTCGATTGGCTATAACAGGAAGTCCTTGGCCAAGGCTGCTTTAGGGATTTACTGGTAAGAGTTACCAGTAGTTTCTCGACCCGTTATGAGCCTCATATCGAGATGACTTATCGAGTTATTGGGGTCTGACGTTTACCAACCCTAGACAAGATATGCGACATATCAGACGAACAGACCGGACTGTACGGTAAGTGTTGCTGGTTGGATTCACAGGAGTGTGAGTGGGCTTGGTCGTTGATCTTCTGATCGCTCAATAGCCGGGTGGCTGTTACGTTTAGCAGACCACTTGCGGCTTGTGGGTGTTTGATATGATCATCACCTACTGCCGGCGTATTGACGAGTCTTTAGAGTCCGACACAGAGGTTTCCTGGCTCAAGCGAAACGAAATAGGAGCGCATATGAGATATGTGCGGGACCGAGAATAATACCAGTATGTGATACTGAATTCTATTCTCGCGATTTGTGACATTGATCGGTTGTATGCGATATAGCCGGGTTATCGGATCAAGTGTTGATACGATAAGTTGTTACTATTGATATTAGTCGGTTATATGCGATATGACCGGATCGTTAAATCAAGTGTTGATTTAATGATTTAATGTATAATTATATATTTGATATATTACTTTACATTAACTAGTATTGGTTCATTTAAGATTGATTTTCTCACTTGAATGTGCACATTGTTTATATGTGATATATGCAAGTGTACATGTTTGTATCATGCTTGATGATACAAACAAGTTGTGTGTATGAGACTTGAACCAACTCAAGGTTAAAATTAGGGTTTACTATTTTCCTAGCATATAACAAAAGAGTGTGACTTTGGTCAAAGTTATCAAGCTTCATGAAGCTTGATAAACATTGACAAAGTCAACTCTTTTGTCATTTGTTCAAGATATTAGTTAACCCAACCCTTAACCTAATGCTTTGGTTAATTCTCTACATGAGTTAAGCATGAGGGCTTAACTCAACCATGGTGCCATTATTTATTGGATAAGTTTCATTTGGATAATGATTCATATGATTCTTTCTTCTTCTTTATCTTCATCAAGTTTCAAGAAAGCTTGCTACCTCCAATGGTGCCATGAGAAAAAGAGTGAGAAATCCAATTCTAAAATGAACCCACTTCCTATTTCTTCATCCTCTACTACTTGCCATGTAGTATAGGGTGTTCTCTTCACAAAGTTTTTGACCAAATGAAGGAATAGCTTGAGTTTGAGTCTCCCCGACGTAAATCATCTTCGACTTCGAAGTCAATGACCTAGCCCGATCATTTCTCCTGTGAATCCAACCAGTAACACTTACCGTACAGACCGGACTGTATGGTAAGTGTTACTAGTTGGATTCACAGGAGTGTGAGCGGGCTTGCTCGTTGATCTTCTGATCGCTCAATACCCGGGTGGCGTTACGTTTAGCAGACCGCTTGCGGCTTGTGGGTGTTTGATATGATCATCACCTACTGCCGGCGTATTAACGAGTCTTTAGAGTCCTACACAGAGGTTTCCTGGCTCAAACGAAATGAAATAGGAGCGTATATGATATATGTGCGGGACCGAGAATAATACCATTATGTGATACTGAATTCTATTCTCGCGATTTGTGACATTGATCGGTTGTATGCGATATAGCCGGGTTATCGGATCAAGTGTTGATTCGATAAGTTGTTACTATTGATATTAGTCGGTTATATGCGATATGACCGGATCGTTAAATCAAGTGTCGATTTAATGATTTAATGTATAATTATATATTTGATATATTACTTTACATTAACTAGTATTGGTTCATTTAAGATTGATTTTCTCACTTGAATGTGCACATTGTTTATATGTGATATATGCAAGTGTACATGTTTGTATCATGCTTGATGATACAAACAAGTTGTGTGTATGAGACTTGAACCAACTCAAGGTTAAAATTAGGGTTTACTATTTTCCTAGCATATAACAAAAGAGTGTGACTTTGGTCAAAGTTATCAAGCTTCATGAAGCTTGATAAACATTGACAAAGTCAACTCTTTTGTCATTTGTTCAAGATATTAGTTAATCCAACCCTTAACCTAATGCTTTGGTTAATTCTCTACATGAGTTAAGCATGAGGGCTTAACTCAACCATGGTGCCATTATTTATTGGATAAGTTTCATTTGGATAATGATTCATATGATTCTTTCTTCTTCTTTATCTTCATCAAGCTTCAAGAAAGCTTGCTACCTCCAATGGTTCCATGAGAAAAAGAGTGAGAAATCCAATTCTAAAGTGAACCCACTTCCTATTTCTTCATCCTTTACTACTTGCCATGTAGTATAGGGTGTTCTCTTCACAAAGTTTTTGACCAAATGATGGAATAGCTTGAGTTTGAGTCTCCCCGACGTAGATCATCTTCGGCATCGAAGTCAATGACCTAGCCCGATCATTTCTCCGACGAAACCATCGCTAGAGTCCGGGATCCGATGATCGCAGCGAAGGGACGTCAACACGGAGCTAAAGAAGTGGAGGACCGGATCTACAAAGATTGTATTTCCATTCACTTAGTAGCAAAGTAGTTTGCTTGCATGTTCTTTCGCCTAATCTCTAGTTAACGATATAGTTTAGGGTTTCTCGGCACCGGAAAATTTTAATTTAGCATGGTTGATGCCTTGTGGAACCTCTTGTATGTGCCTAGTAACCCTACAGGTAGGGTGTCAGGATGAGTTCGCTCATCGACCTCCTTTTTGGTCAATACCTGGTAGTCCGTTACGTACGGCTAGTACCTCTGACGTGCTAGTGGTTAAATCCACAGCCAGTATATTGACGAGTCTTTAGAGTCCCCCACAGACTCTTTCTCAAGTTTCGGGCAAAACATTGTAGAGGTCGTATGATATATGGCAGGGTTGGATCATATACGTGTGGTAGTGCACGGATCATGATCGGACGGATCATACTAGTGGGCTTTGGTTTAAGCCGGATCCTAGTATTAGATTTGTTGGATTACTTTAGTCTCATCGTATTCGCATTCAGTCGGAATGCGGATGCAGGTATGTATATACAGGTGAGGGGTATCCTTGTGATCCGTCACGAGTTTACTTTTGATGTTGTCGTATCTTTTTATTGTTGTAAACATTTGGATTAATGTTTACAAATGGAAATTGTGAGCTAGAAATCATCATTTTGTGCATTAAATGAGACATGTACCTCATGGGTGACTCATGGTCTCTTTTATTGTGCATATGTCACATTTGGTGATGGATTTGTAAGTTGAAATGAGAGGAAGAGAGAGAAGGGAAGCCATATCCCTTTGGGTTTGCTCTTGTATTATTCATGCTTGCTCTCATTTTTATCATACACAACACAAGAAAAAGAAAGCCTCTTCTTCTTCTTCCTCCTCTAGCTCACAACCTCCATTAATGGCATCATCTCTAACCTCCATCCATACACTCTCATGTGATGAGAATCAATGGATGCTTGAGACAAAGTGATCACACACATTCTCTACTTCACCTTGGACACGTCGTCTAGCGAACTTCGTGCTCGAGTTGCTTCGGATGAAGCGGGAGCCCGTAAAAAGACTCGATGATGT
The DNA here is from genome assembly GCA_030015575.1 of Agapanthus africanus. Lineage (NCBI taxonomy): Eukaryota > Viridiplantae > Streptophyta > Magnoliopsida > Asparagales > Amaryllidaceae > Agapanthus > Agapanthus africanus. The sequence continues at coordinate 564,093,633 of CM057339.1, forward strand.
GGTGCCCTTTCCGACGAGGAGATCGAGCTCGGAGATGCCGCGAGGAGCTTGGGATGGTGGCCAAAGACCGAAGGACACGGATCGATCGGTATAGCTTTCCAACCCTTTCACTAGTTGCCAGTTGTAGGTTAATGGTTCGATCCAGGTTTTAAGCATACGATAGCGCCGGTTTCTAGTTTAAGAAAAGTTTTCGGTACCGTATTTTGGCCTCGGACAGACGGCCGGGGCGCTACCGTAGTCTTACAAAACTTTCCCAGGAGTAACTCTTACTCGCAGTGGGTATCGGGATCCAACTATCTCATAGAAGGCATGCAATCTCATTGCAAATTTCAACACTTGAAATTTCTGATAATATTTTTCCCCTAGCTTGCTATGACCTTGACAGAGGTCAACAAACCATAGTGCACTAGTCAAGTTCAACCCGTCATTTCTTGATTGAATCAAACCCACCCGCACGACCCTTGACAGAGGTCAACAAGGTCGTACGACTACCCTAATCCAATCTCATCACATGCTTTACAGATAAGTACTAATCAGCTACCGCACACTACGCCTTGACAGAGGTCCACAAACGCATCATGAATACTAAATAATCTTTATCTGAAATGGCGGAGGGCTACGACTGGTTTTTATGAAAACCTTTTTCATAATGAACTTGATATCGTTGTAGAAACAAGTGATTTTGAAAAGGAGTGTTTTTTAGGCTTTTACTAGTTTCGCTAAAGAGGTCACTCCCGGTGAAGGAATCTCGGCTCTTTCCTTATCGAATAAGGTGCAGGATATTTCACAAATACCACTATGCAAAGCAAGAACTATAGAATCAATCAAAAACAAAACCGAATGAGTTGTAGCATCTGCTAGTTTCGCTAAAGAGGTCATTCCCGGTGAAGGGATCTCGTCTTTTTTCTTATCGAATAAGGTGCTGGATATTCTATAAGGAATACCGCTATGCAAAGCAAAAATTAGAGCTACCCTTTTTTGAAAATTTGATTCTATATCATCTTTTAGGTTTCTTTTCTTTCATTAATTTAATTAATGATGTCCCATCATTTATGCTTCCTAAGCATCACAGAAGAAACGAAAATACAACGTACGCTTATGCCATCCCCATTCGCCACAGTGTCCCGTTATGCACAGTTAGTTTACTTAACTAACGGCATACCGGGGCGGGACTAGCGCGGGTGCAAAACATAAGCAACGTTTATTATATATCATATATATAATAATAAGGCATTCGTCTAACGCATATAAAATGATCATATCATATAATATCAGTGACAGAAGATAACATATAAATTATTGGATATACAAGGAAGTCCGTATTTTATTTTGAGCCTGTATAAAACACGGATTCCACGGTCGCGATGAATAGCCAAACCCACATCCCTAGACCCCTACGAGAGCGGCAAGCAACCCTCCTAATTCTAGGGTTAGGATACCCGGTCTCGACTCCTGGAGATGGCCTCCCACTGGACCCTAGAACCCGGTTGCTTGTGCTCTCCTCCTTGGGTCTATCCTAATACGGAAAAGTAAATAATATACAATGGCGATATCATCCTCAACCCGGAAGTGCCCCAATAAAAGAATATTACATACAACGAATTTTACATGAATGAAAAAGAAAAACTCTCGTCTCACATAAAACCCCCGGCTATTCAAAACACGACGATCCAATATAATATCACAGCAACACATAACATCACATGTCATCAACGTAAGTAAATATGCGTATCATAATTTTCATTGACATATAGCAACGAAAACGGTGATACACCACATATTACACTTACGGTCGCAGAAAAGAAAATGTCAAACTACAACATTTGGAATCCACAATTACCTTAGACATCGTAAACTCGAAATATCACATACTTCGGATTTCATGCCTAACTATATGAATTCCACATATTTATCACATTCCAGAAAATGCTAGACGATGTTAAACATTCCGATCGAATCAACAAACACCCAAAATTTCCCAAAAAGCTCAACACTTGAGCGTAGTTTAAAAATACTCAGTACATGCCACAGTACCAATGAACCAGCCGTAGAAGGGTCAACCAATACCTCACTTGTGACACCGCGGAACTACCGCAAACCCTAGGATTTAGCGGCGGTTCTTACGGTCACAGAATCGAGTTAGGGTTTCGTTCTTCTAGAGGATCCACCACATTACTTGCATGATATTTGAATGTTCTTTAACTATGAAAAAGATCCAACTCTTGAAAAATTTCCAGCAAAGGTTAAAGTGGGTATTTGATATCCGATCGAACTTTTTAATACCGTCTAAAAAACCCCAAAAACAAAATAGAATTACGAATACGAAACACTCCGAATTGCCTTTGTAAAAAGATAACATCACATGCAAATTTATCAAAAACAAACAGCACCTGAAATACTAAACCCCAGAGAATGGAACACACTACAAAATTCAACCCTGGAGACCATGAAAAAACCGAGCTGGCCGGTTTTCCTTGCTCTGTGGCCGGCCAAAATCCGAGGTCTGGGGTTCAATTTTATACTATGTTCATCTTGCATCTCATACAACATTCTGCAGTTGTTTAAAAAAAAATTGACTCTCAGAAAATTTTGACAGAAACTAGGGTTTAGAATCGGGTGTTTCGGAGTTGTTTTGGTTTCGTAATCCTACACAATCCTTCTAATACTCTAGCTAGGATCTAATACCACTGTAGGGTTCTTAAGCACGACAGCAAGGTTTCGGGTGGCAACATCCATGCCAAATAAATTTTTGCCATGCTTAAACAACCTTAAAAAAGATCTTTAACTAGAGATTCATACGGAAACTAAAAGTAAACAACTTTACTTCTAAGTGATAAGAGATTACAACCTTTGTAGTCCGCTCCTTCACTTCATAAGCTCCAAGTAGTAGTCCCTTCGCTGCGATCCAAGAACTCCCGGACTCTTGAGAAGCTACACAAGGTGAATGATGCATGCTTGCTTGTAGTCTTCGAAATCCAAGATTATCTACTTCGAGGAAACACAAACTCAAGCTATCTCCTCACTAATATGAAATTAGTGAAGCTAACACCCTAATCTAAGTGGCTAGTTTATCAGAGGATGATGAAGTAAGAAGTGGGCTCTCTTTAGTTTTCTTTTTCTCACTTTATTTCATCACATAAGAAAAAGCTAGCAAGCTTTCATGAGGAAGAAGAAGATGAACAAGTGATGAATGAATAATGAGCTTAGGTTAGAAATGCAACCATGGTGAGTTAGTATATGTCATGGCTAACACTTGTAGAGAATAAACCATGGCTAGTGATTAGGGTTAGGTTAACAAATATCTTAGAAAATATCAAAAGGGTGGACTTAGTCAACAAGAATAAATATCTAAGCAAAAATCCACATAATTTTGATTTATCTAAAATAAAAATATAACCAACCATTATAACAAAACATGGTGTAATTCTCATAAACCCTAGTTGCATGTATAACCCTAGCATGTTACAATTATACATATCACATATATATAATTTTGTAACAAAAGAAAAGAATACATTAAACATATATCACACATATGTTAAATGTATCCAAATGTGAGAAAATGAAATACTTAAGTGAGCATATATTAGTTAATTTAATTTAATATATCAAATATATAATTATACATTAAATTATTAAATCAACAATTGATTCAATAATTCGGCTATATCACATATAACCGACTAATATAAAATGTATCATTTCATCGAATCAACACTTGATCCGATGACCCGGTTATATCACATATAACCGGACGATATCACATATCACGAGAATAGAATACGGTATGACATACACGTGTTATTCTCGGTCCCGCACATATCACATATGTGCTCCTACTCTGTTTCACCTGAGCCAGGAAACCTCTGTGTCGGACTCTAAAGACTCGTCAATACGCCGGCAGTAGGTGATGATCATATCAAACACCCACAAGCCGCAAGTGGTCAGCTAAACGTAACGGCCACTCGGGTATTGAGCTATAAGAAGATCAACAAGCAAGCCTGTACATACTCCTGCGAATCCAATTGGTAACACTACCGTGCAGTCCAGTCTCTTCATCTGATATGTCGCATATCCAGTCTAGGGGAGGTAAACGTCAGACCCCGGTAACCGATAAGTCGTGTCGATGTGAGGCTCATAACAGGTCGAGAAAATACTGATAACACTTACCAGTAGATCTCCATATCAGCCCTGGCCAGGGACTTCCAGTTATAGCCAATCGAGCACAGCACAACATGAACCCCCAATACCGGGAGAGACGAAACCCCTCCTATCCTCATTGCCTCCATGTGATTCGGGACTGTACCCAAAAGCCACCATTTTGCACGTTCTGTTGAATGTGGTAAGGTGGAAATCAAAGCACGGTGGGAATCACACAAGACTCTATGACGATCTTGGGTCTACAGACTAACCTGTACCAGTGTCACCAGAGAACTGCTATCTGACGATGGGTATAATACCAACTAGGAGTTCCCGGTGAGTCCGTTCAGTGTACCCAGTCTCCATTGAGCTCCCGTACACCATCTTTGATGTCAAACACCAATGGATGTGGGATCATCCATCACCCATCATATGGGTCAAGATGCGTATATGCTAGTCTACTCTGGAATATCGATGCCCTGTCTCGATACACCCTCGACTAGGAACATTTTTAGGGTGTACTTGCAGACTACCATTGGCCCCACTAGTATGATCTCCATCATAGTCCTGGTAGTCAAGTACATATCCTAAGGGTTTTATCAACATGTGAGTGCAAGACAGTAACACAATACAAGTTAACATGTTAAGACAAAGTGAAACCAGATAGCATACTATCATGTCGAACAAGAAAGTCCTCTCTATATATATCCAACCATCCACTACAATATACATCATATGTACAATAATGGCCTCTAGGGCATATACATAACTAACAATATGAGATATTTCCGGGTTATCGAATCAAATGTTGATTCTATAAGTCGATACTGTATCGGTCGGTTATATGAGATATAGCCGGGTTATCGAATCAAGTGTTAATTCGATAAGTTGATACAAATAATATTAGTCGGTCATATGAGATATAACTAGATTATTAAATCAAGATTTTATTTAATTATTTAATGTATAATTATATATTTGATATATTAACTAATATTAGCTCACTTAAGCATTTCTTTTTCTCACATGTGCACACTTAATATATATGTGATATATTAATTGTGTTTTATTTATGTGTCATGGTTGATAATACATGCAGCATGGGTGTATGAGACTTACACCATACTAATGATAATGAAGGGTTTATTTATTTATTGTAAATCAATTATTAGTTGGATAATGGTCACATGGCACGAAGCTTGTAGATGCTTGGAGATCTATTGACTAGTCCACTAGTTTTGTCTTATACTAGATATTTGTTAACCCAACCATTATCTAAACTCATGGTTAAGTCTCTACATGAGATATATTAGATATTTTCTCACACATGGTTGCCATTCACTCTCTCATCCATTATTTGCTTCTTCTTCCTTATGCTCAAGAGAGAGCTCTCTAGGTTTTTGAGAGGTGAAAAAAATAGTGAGAAAATTAATTCTAAAGTGAGCAAAATCCTACTTCATCATCCTCTACTAGATTAGCACTTTAGTATAGGGTGTTAGCTTCACTAATACCACATTAGTGAAGAGGTAGCTTGGGTTAGTGTCTCCTCGACGTAGATCACCTTCGGCCTCGAAGATTTCAAGCAAATATGCACCATTCACCTTGTGGAGCCTCTCAAGAGTATGGGAGTTCATTGATTGCAGCGAAAGGACCACTATAAGGAGCTAAAGAAGTGAAGGACCGGACTACAAAGGTTGTAATCCCTAATCACTTAGTTGTAAAGTAGTTTACACATTGTATTGTCTAAATCTTTAGTTAAGATTCTAGGGTTAGCATTGTTTTGTACAGAAATTTTTTGAAAATGGCATGGACGATGCCTCCCGAAACCTTGCTGTCATGCCAAGAAATCCTACAATAACCTCCGTAGCTGTAGGTACGACTGCCTGAACGGTAGGCACCATCGCGATCCCCGTGACAGGTGGGACAACCTCCTGTCTCTGCGCTCGACTGGCCTCAACTAACGACCCCATCATCTGGCGCAAATCCTGCATACCGGCCTCTAGCCTAGTAATACGATCTAGCGAAGGTGGATCATTTCGCTCCTGTGGAATAGGCGTACCGCCCTGGTCAGTCCTCGTCTCCGACGAGCCTACTCTGACTTCGGCTCTCGCGGCCGCTCTCTGCGCCCTCGTAGTCTTCGGCGGCATAATGGCTGAAAATGAAAACAGGATTCGATAAGAACATAGAAATCGAATCACAAGGATGTATATAATCACGGAAGGAATTTCAACCAACAAGTCCTAAGGTCACTTAGGCGGAGTACTGTGTCGTAAGTATGCCGCAGAACATACACACGCTACGTCACTCTGCTTAAGCTACCTACTCCATCATACCAAGGTCATCCTACACTCTGAAAGATAAAACCTAGCGCTCTGATACCAACTTTGTCACGACCCAAATTTAGGCATGTGACGGGCACTTAAACCACGCGACATCAACAGGCGTAACGCAATTTAAGTAAGCCGAAAACCCAAAAATCTAAACCATAAGAAGAAGTAAGTGATAAAACATTGTTAAAAAAACATTTGGAAATCTCAAGTAAAAATATTAAAACTTAAGTTTATTTTCTTAAAAAATTCGGCAGCACCTCCTTTGTAAAAACTAGTCCCGAAATGGGTACAAACATAGAATATAAATAAAGCATCCCCAAACGGGAGAAAATCACGCCCAAAGGCGGAAACAACCACCACAAGCATATATATACAATGTCGTAGCGAAGAAATAGACAATATAAATGAAAAACAGCATAAAGAGATAAAACTACATAAGAAAGGCAGGCTCACACGAGCACGACACCCAGAGTCACAAAATATACAATATCGGTCCTCACAAACTCGTCTCTAAGTCAATACATGAAAGTGGTAGATGGAGAGTACTAGATACAATAAGATATACAATTGAGATAATCGGATAACCTCAAACCCACCTACAGCAAAAAGGTCTCACAGCCAACCGTAGCGATATCCGCTGAAAAAGATACAATAGGGAGCCCTACCGTGACTGCTCTGAAGGTCAAGCCTGCAAAACACTGTGGCACAACGGGGGTGAGTTTCCAACTCGTGAATAGTAAGTAACATCATACAGATAATCGCAGGTATGCACGAACAACGATAATCTATCACATGCAATCTGGTAGCATAAGTATGGCAATATGGATATGCAACAATCATGATCATGGTACACCATCAGGGTACTACTACTACATAAAACAATGCATATCTAATAAATCTTGAGTATGTGATAAAACATAACATCATCAATGAATCATCATCGTGGAAAATCCCGGTGTCCATCAACGACACACCAAATCCCAATACCTCAGGCGACGTCACTCTGGTCGGCCCTCATATCCGTAAATCTCATAGAACTTGAGTGCCCAACATCGACACTCGAAACATCATGAAAACCCGTGTCCGGTATCGACACGTAAATCCACGTAACTCGGGCACTATCAGTCCGGATCGGCCCACGGGCTCCGTGAGTCCGGATCGGCCCATATCCATCTCACGACTCCGGTCGGTATCCTCCGGATAACCGCTGGGTCCAAACTATCACCGGTAGGTAGTAGTCCCTCTGCCAGGCTCATCTTCTACTGCACAACATACCTTTCTTGCCCCGGGGTACGTTTGCGGGTCCACCATGGACCCGCAAACGGATCATCCATCTCCTCGAATCGGGTTTCTAACACAAGTCTCAGAACCAAGAAAACTCATGGTGGACACATCGAAATATCATATCAAGAGAAACTGGGTTTTCAAAACAATGCAAACTTTCTTGAAATATCACCACGGATCTCAAATCCATCAATCACATGAAATCCGTATCTCAATGCGTAAATCCATGAAATATGATGTATGCGACATAGAACAATTATATGAGCATATCAAGGGAAAACCGCTCTTTTAAATGAATCCAGTTTTTAAATAATATCATGCGGTTCCCACATTCTCCAAAATCAATGCAACATCATATAAAGGTGTATATGTAGCTATAGTAAGGTATGTGTGTACATGTAGGTATGTATGCATGATGCATTTCATATGCGCAATACAACAAGAATCAACGTCTCAATGTCAATAACGAATACAATACCACATATGTGTATATGTTGTGCGTGTCATGGCAATTTGTAACATTTTCAGAAAGATAAAATATTAATTTTAGGGAATATTTATAATTTAATATTATTTTATTGAATATTTAAATAATTCGGTATAATTAAATACAAATAAATAGGAAAAATTTGAGAAAAATCATGGAAAATTCTAAAATAGGGTAATTTAGAGAATTATGCCATTCTAAGTTTAATTGTTTAGTTATATGCTAATTTAGTGTTAATCGCGATTAAAAATCGCTAATCGGTTTTTCTAGCTTTTTGTGCAAAACATGCACATATCATCTTTTCTCACACTTGTGCATTTTCTTTCATGTTATTTGGAGCTACTATTCTTGTGAGAAGGGTTTTGGAGGAAAAGAAAAAGGAAAAGAGAAAGAAAAGAGAAAAGAATAAAGAAAATGGGGGTTGGTGAGAAAGAGAGGCATGGAGCACCATTGACCAAAAGACTTAGCCAATTGTTTTCCTCACATTTTCCTCCCTCTTCTTCCTCCTCCTGCTGCTGCTCCTGCACCTCATCCCCTCCCCTCTTCAAGCTCCAAAACACCTCTAAAACTACACCAAAATCCAATCTCCATTTCATTAAATGTGTGCACAAGCCCGAGACCTACAAGATGGACCAAGAAAGCATGGAGTTTGGCCACTAGGGGCAACTCAAGAAAATTCTTGAGTTGCCAATTGAGGTAATTTCTGAAACATTAGCTTAATTCTAGCATTCCCTATACCCCAATGTTGTTATAGAATCGATATTGTGTGATATTATGGACTTGATGAAAACCTAGTTAGGGTTTGAGAGAAACTTGTGTTGTATTGGGAAATTAAGCTCAGTTGAGGTTATATAAACACCATAGTGCCTAAATTGAGACCCTGACCTGAAGCCTAAAACCAGAATACGGATTTTAGAAACCGATATCGGGGAAAAACTGGAATCTGTCACTGTTATTAAGAATCTGCTAACACCCCGAGACCCCTAAAATAATATTGGGTGGACAGTGATATGTGCAGGCACCCAGGAAGCTAACCCCAAAGCCCTAGCCCCCACTTCCTTTTCCAGGCCGCAGATTTCATATGTTTGGCCCCAATTTACGGCCTGGGTCCCACCATTTTGCCTCTTGTTTGTTCTGTAGCTCCTACATGCTTACTTTAGGCCCTTTGTATATATATATTTGTATTAATTGATCTCTGGTAAAATCTGGGACATATTTCATGAGTTGCTGTTTTGGATTTTAGTTTCCGTATTTCGTATTTTCATTTCTGCATTGGTGTGTTTCGTTTTACCTCGACTATTCCACGTTTATACGATGATATAGAGGGTTTATTGATGGTTTTGAAGGCGTGCCATAGGTTCTCACCTATAGGCCCCTTATCGTATCGTTTTGGATTTCATGTGCCGTTTTAGCTTGGTTTTGGTTTTAATTGCGTATATACGATACTTGCTGTGTAGGTACCCCAAGAAGACTTCGGGACGACAAGAAAGCGCGTGGCGACGTCGACAAATGAAGACCCAATGTGAGTAGATTATATCTACAGGGGGAAGTCGGGGGATGACGTATAGCACCCCCGCAGTCCGTAGTTGATATACTATATATGATAGTTACAGTGTGTCATGGATATTGTGTTAGGTGTTTTGTGGATAGTTTAGGCTTAGAAGTAAACTAGTGTAGTTCATAGCCACGAATCCTAGAATAGGCTTTCACCCACACGCACACCCTTGCATATTCACTATATTTACACTGCGTTGATGATAATATTGGATGACCTTGGAGATGAGTCGATGATTTTGGGCTTAGTGCCGTGAGATCGGTGATTTGATATGATTCATATTTGGAATACGATATGTGATTCTTAGCGGGCCTTTGGGCATGTGTTTTACCCCCGCATTCATATATATATAGATGGTATCGATTTGTACTAGACTTAGATTCAGTATCCCAGATTATGTGTTATGATGATAAGAATACCAGGTACTTGATGAGATAATGTGATAGTGACCGTACCCAGCTATTGGGGCGCCGTACGATGATTTACCGTACGAGCTTTATGTTGATGATAGATGCGCACTCATGACTTGAGGATTGTCATATGATATACTGTATTGTAAGCGATACTATTGAGGCGGGATCACTGACTATTTTATGTATATATATATGTTTATATCGACCTAGATTTAGGTGGATTCCATACCCCTCCCGGTTGACTTGATACTTAGATCTGTGGTTTGCATAATAGATGGTAGACTAGACCCAAGTCATACCTATTACAAAAACCCCGATTTGGCTTATTTCAATGGCAAGCTGCATTATTATTCATTTACCATTTATTCTACGGCTCGCATTGCATTGCCTGCTCATATGTTAATGATTCATATTCCTTGTGCACATGCCTTTACATAGTTGCATGCTTATATTAGTGTTCTTGTTGCATGTATTATAATTCATGGATTTCGCATTGTGATATGGTTGCATATGATGATTCTGGATTATTTTACTCCTGCGTATATATATCAGTGGTATGGAACGCTGAAATATATATGTATACCCATAGAGTATATATATATTAGTGGTATGGGACGCTGATATATATATACGCATACTTAATATATCATTATGATGATCTATGCAAATTTACATATGAATTATGAGGGGAGCCTATGTGCTCGGAGCCTATGAGCTCGATTGGAGAGGAGCCTATGAGCTCGGAGCCTATGAGCTCGATTGGAGAGGAGCCTATGTGCTCGGGGCCTTTATGGTCGATGGTATATTATATCTCCCCTACCCCACACTTATTGTATATGCATTGCATCACATATTAGTAGTACCTGACAGGGTACCTTCATGAATGTCGCATACATGTCGGATATATGATATATGTGTTTCACTGATATTGAGATATATAGTTTGTGTCAATGCTCGACATTGATTTCCTGATAATTCCATTCACGATATCTCCTGTTTTCATTTTACCGCATACTTACATCATATTTGTGATATATTGTTACGTGAGGCACTGGTACGAGTACTTGGCACTACACTTATGTTCAGATGTTACATTGCCACTTTACTATGCTTCGAACTTATTCAGTTGAGTTTTATATTATATACTGATCGTATTGACTTAGGATTATATCTTGCTTTCGATTTCTGCTTGTAGATATTTTCTATTCACGAGTTGGCAACTCACCCCCGTTGTGCCACAGTTCTTGCAGGTTTACCGTACAGGTTCCATAGCAGCATTTCTGGCACACTGCTCTCCTTACGGGTGATTTGCTTGGTAGGTGGGTTCTTTGTATCAGAACCGCCATTGTACATGTATTATTCATTGTATCTAGAAATTCCATCAACCAAAGACTTGTATATTGTTTCTGACTCAGACACTAGTGATGTATTATTTCGACCTTAGAGTCGCGCTTAAGTAGTGTTGCAGTTTTCATGCTTATCTGGGTTTCTTTTAAATTTTGATCCTCGCCATTCGGCGTTGTATAGTGTATTGCTTGTTGTTTATTTATCCTTAAAATGGTTTTAGATTTCTGGGCTTTCGGCTTACTTGGATCAGCTGGAGCCCTATAGACTTCATATGGTTCAAGGGTCAGTCACGTGCTCTTTCGGGTCGTGACAAAGTTGGTATCAGAGTGCTAGGTTGACCTTGGTTCGAGTCTAAGTTTGACTATGTGGAGCCTAGGGCGTTATATATATACGGAACTTAGGCTTGACCTTACGGAACTTAGACTTAGTCGAGGGGGTATTAGACCCGAACTTTCGTTGTATAGGATGACCCTTGGTTGATGGAATAGGTAACTAAAGTAGAGTGACGTACCGTTGGTATGTTCCGCGGCATACTTACGACACGCCACTCCGCTTAAGGAACCTTAGGATGTACATATTTTCGAGATCAGTGATTCTCTTCATATCCATGATTATACATCCATTTGAGATCCTCGATTCTATTAGTTTCATGATCATACCTTCATTGATGCTGTTCCTTCTTATGATCATGTATCCACTCTGGATCTGTTGTTCTCTTTCTTGCCGTTGATCTGCTCTCTTCGATACTCGATTGAGGTTCCTGTCACCATGTTTGAGCGCAGTTTAGGCTGCTGCTAGGGTTACGGTCAGGGCGAGCTCGTCTGGTACGAGGGCCGACTATTGTGTTTTCTGGTGACATGGGAACGTCTCGAGTTAGTATTGGTGATTGTGACCTCTAGTTGAGGCGAGTGCTTGGTTTTGCACCGGACGATCGGGGCATTGTGAGAGCTTCCAGTTGAGAGGGGACTGTTGATGTACAGCATACCTCAGAGATTATGATGTCGCCTACCGTGCAGACACATGGACCAGCTGTTGCTGAGATTGACAGGATGTCGCTTCCGGAGCTTACGAGCTGAGATTATCGGAGCTTCCAGGCGGATATGAGACAGATTATAGCTAGTCTACCCGAATTGAGAGACGAAGGTGATTCGTCCGATTTATGCGCCGGAGCGGGCCCAGTTGAGTTGAAGATTTCCAGCGTGGAGAGTCTTACTCAGATCTAGAGCAGACCGATTCAGAGTTGGCCGCCAATGTGTCGCCTTTCCTGGAGGATCGAGGCGCTGTTCGGCGTACAGGCGAATGAGCCAGTTGCTGCTGCAAATGACGGTATATCGCCCAGATGGTTGGAGCTACTGCAGCTTGAGCATATACTTAGAGAGATGATAGCGAGTCGCTAGTCACCTGAGGAAGAATGACTAGGACATTTGGTTCGTTCGTTTACCGATGCGAGGTCATCAGATAGATTGTTTCCAGCTAGAGACGACTCCACGCAGGTTCGTTGAGAGTCGATAGAGACGATCGAAGGTCAGAAGCCCATTTTCCAAGTTTAAAGTATACGGAAAGATATGCAGGTGATTCTATGGACCCTCTAGAAGAATGAAACCCTAACTCGACTTAATGACCATGTGAAAGCCTTTGAACCTTAGGGTTTGCGGCAGTTCCTCGGCGCCATTAGTGAGGCTTGGGTTTGCCCTTCTACGGCTGGACCACCGACGCTGTGGCATGTACTCGATACTATTAAACTGTACTCAAGATGTTGATCTCTTGGGGAATTATAAGGTTCTGACGAGTCAATCGAATGTTTCGACATCATTCGGATATCATGTGATGGGATGCTTGTTTGGGAGACTCCAGATACGAGTATAGCCGTTGGAGCATAGTCCATGCAGCCACGATGAGACGAGTCCGAATCAGTCGACATTGAAGCAGAGTGAAGAAAAGAGTTCGCAAGAGATTTCGAAGAGATGACGTCCCACTCCGCTGACATCAGAGATGTGATACGCACCCAGAGGCGTTGTATGTGGATATATCTTCCAGAAAGAAGCGCGATAAGTATGCAGCCGTTCCGAAATAAGAATTTGCTTCAGCGATGGATGATGACTTCCGGGCAATCCGGCAGGAATGAGATTTGAGAGAGAAATCTCGACAGGACCTTTCTGGAATACGATACGAGAAGACCTAGACCCAGGAGTGGTCATATTGTGCACACCCAGCAGGCCAGAGTTCGGCATTGTCGACGAGGTAGTTGACCAGGTTCGGATACAGGAACTTACCCAGATGCATTGCAAATTGATCAGGTACGGACGAGTATTGAGTATTCCTCCAATGGTTGGGACGCGTTCCCGAGGACCTGTTCGGCCAGACATATTCAATAGAATGGTGAAGGTACAGAGTACGCGATTTCGAGTCCATGCGAGAGACTTCGGATTGACCGTGGCCGAGAACAGTGCAGTGCGTAGATAGCATGCCGTGACGTCGAAGTGGACGGAAATACAGACAAGCGGACAAGAGGTTCATACGAGACGCTGACGAGCTGTCGTTACTTCCCGTCGAGACCAGAGGTCAAATATGCTTACAGAGGCGTTGGGATGCAACCAGATTCTGAGAAATGTTGGGCTGAGGACACAGATGTCTATTGAACGAAAAGAGATTATGCAAGAGAGCCAGCCTTCGTACAGTTCGGCATAGGCAAGATCGGAAGATACCTTGAGCAGGATTCCTTCCAGGATACTGTTGCAATGACAGTTGCAACCAGGATCAGATGTGTCACGGGCATTCAGAGAGCCAGAGGCCAACGCTAGTGACATGCTGCTTTGCGAGTGGTCGTGAGGATTGACCGAGAGATGACCAGAGCAGTGCCAGAACGGAATCGTCCCCGTTGGGACACCCGACAGGGCCGATGAGCCAATCAATTGTGAGATTGGTAATCCACAGAGAAGATAAGGACCAAGAGTCAGAGGACGCCAGACCGTGAGCAAGAGGCAAGTAGATATCCTACGCTGCTAGCTTTGGATGCACCCTTAGTGTTTTGAGGAACGATTTTGGTTCACAACAGATGCACTAAATCGGGTTTCCATGTGCATGTCAGATGCACTTGGTTTTGCTGTCAGGCACACACGTTGCCTAAGACAGATGTTGTGTGCACACCCGTTGCACCTGAATGGTTCTTATGTGGATTCTGTTTTCCGTGCGCACCTGACCACGGGGTATTCTTATTTACGTCTTAGGATTTATGTTTGTGGAGCTCCGACAATTTGGATTCTTTCTGACTGAATGTTTTAGTACTTGGGAGTTAAGTTTAAATTCGGGGACCGAATTTCTTTAAGGGGGGTAGATTGTAACATTTTCAAAAAGATAAAATATTAATTTTAGGGAATATTTATAATTTAATATTATTTTATTGAATATTTTAATAATTCGGTATAATTAAATACAAATAAATAGGAAAAATCATGGAAAATTCTAAAATAGGGTAATTTAGAGAATTATGCCATTCTAAGTTTAATTGTTTAGTTATAAGCTAATTTAGTGTTAATCGCGATTAAAAATCGCTAATCGGTTTTTCTAGCTTTTTGTGCAAAACATGCACATATCATCTTTTCTCACACTTGTGCATTTTCTTTCATGTTATTTGGAGCTACTATTCTTGTGAGAAGGGTTTTGGAGGAAAAGAAAAAGGAAAAGAGAAAGAAAAGAGAAAAGAATAAAGAAAATGGGGGTTGGTGAGAAAGAGAGGCATGGGGCACCATTGACCAAAAGACTTAGCCAATTGTTTTCCTCACATTTTCCTCCCTCTTCTTCCTCCTCCTGCTGCTGCTCCTGCACCTCATCCCCTCCCCTCTTCAAGCTCCAAAACACCTCTAAAACTACACCAAAATCCAATCTCCATTTCATTAAATGTGTGCACAAGCCCGAGACCTACAAGATGGACCAAGAAAGCATGGAGTTTGGCCACTAGGGCCAACTCAAGAAAATTCTTGAGTTGCCAATTGAGGTAATTTCTGAAACATTAGCTTAATTCTAGCATTCCCTATACCCCAATGTTGTTATAGAATCGATATTGTGTGATATTATGGACTTGATGAAAACCTAGTTAGAGTTTGAGAGAAACTTGTGTTGTATTGGGAAATTAAGCTCAGTTGAGGTTATATAAACACCATAGTGCCTAAATTGAGACCCTAACCTGAAGCCTAAAACCAGAATACGGATTTTAGAAACCGATATCGAGGAAAAACTGGAATCTGTCACTATTATTAAGAATCTGCTAACACCCCGAGACCCCTAAAATAATATTGGGTGGATAGTGATATGTGCAGGCACCCAGGAAGCTAACCCCAAAGCCCTAGCCCCCACTTCCTTTTCCAGGCCACAGATTTCATCTGTTTGGCCGCAATTTGCGGCCTGGGTCCCACCATTTTGCCTCTTGTTTGTTCTGTAGCTCCTACATGCTTACTTTAGGCCCTTGGTATATATATATTTGTATTAATTGATCTCTGGTAAAATCTGGGACATATTTCATGAGTTGCTGTTTTGGATTTTAGTTTCCGTATTCCGTATTTTCATTTCTGCATTGGTGTGTTTCGTTTTACCTCGACTATTTGGCGTTTATACGACGATATAGAGGGTTTATTGATGGTTTTGAAGGCGTGCCATAGGTTCTCACCTATAGGCCCCTTATCGTATCGTTTTGGATTTCATGTGCCGTTTTAGCTTGGTTTTGGTTTTAATTGCGTATATACGATACTTGCTGTGTAGGTACCCCATGAAGACTTCGGGACGACAAGAAAGCGCGTGGCGACGTCGACAAATGAAGACCCAATGTGAGTAGATTATATCTACAGGGGGAAGTCGGGGGATGACGTATAGCACCCCCGCAGTCCGTAGTTGATATACTATAAATGATAGTTACAGTGTGTCATGGATATTGTGTTAGGTGTTTTGTGGATAGTTAAGGCTTAGAAGTAAACTAGTGTAGTTCATAGACACGAACCCTAGAATAGGCTTTCACCCACACGCACACCCTTGCATATTCACTATATTTACACTGCGTTGATGATAATATTGGATGACCTTGGAGATGAGTCGATGATTTTGGGCTTAGTGCCGTGAGATCGGTGATTTGATATGATTCGTATTTGGGATACGATATGTGATTCTTAGCGGGCCTTTGGGCATGTGTTTTACCCCCGCATTCATATATATATAGATGGTATCGATTTGTACTAGACTTAGATTCAATATCCCAGATTATGTGTTATGATGATAAGAATACCAGGTACTTGATGAGATAATGTGATAGTGACTGTACCCAGCTATTGGGGCGTCGTACGATGATTTACCGTACGAGCTTTATGTTGATGATAGATGCGCACTCATGACTTGAGGATTGTCATATGATATACTGTATTGTAAGCGATACTATTGAGGCGGGATCACTGACTATTTTATGTATATATATATGTTTATATCGACCTAGATTTAGGTGGATTCCATACCCCTCCCGGTTGACTTGATACTTAGATCTGTGGTTTGCATAATAGATAGTAGACTAGACCCAAGTCATACCTATTACAAAAACCCCGATTTGGCTTATTTCAATGGCAAGCTGCATTATTATTCATTTACCATTTATTCTACGGCTCGCATTGCATTGCCTGCTCATATGTTAATGATTCATATTCCTTGTGCACATGCCTTTACATAGTTGCATGCTTATATTAGTGTTCTTGTTGCATGTATTATAATTCATGGATTTCACATTGTGATATGGTTGCATATGATGATTCTGGATTGTTTTACTCCTGCGTATATATATCAGTGGTATGGGACGTTGAAATATCTATGTATACCCATAGAGTATATATATATTAGTGGTATGGGACGCTGATATATATATACGCATACTTAATATATCATTATGATGATCTATGCAAATTTACATATGCATTATGAGTGGAGCCTATGTGCTCGGAGCCTATGAGCTCGATTGGAGAGGAGCCTATGAGCTCGATTGGAGAGGAGCCTATGTGCTCGGGGCCTTTATGGTCGATGGTATATTATATCTCCCCTACCCCACACTTATGGTATATGCATTGCATCACATATTAGTAGTACCTGACAGGGTACCTTCATGAATGTCGCATACATGTCGGATATATGATATATGTGTTTCACTGATATTGAGATATATAGTTTGTGTCAATGCTCGACATTGATTTCCTGATAATTCCATTCACGATATCTCATGTTTTCATTTTACCGCATACTTACATCATATTTGTGATATATTGTTACGTGAGGCACTGGTACGAGTACTTGGCACTACACTTATGTTCAGATGTTACATTGCCACTTTACTATGCTTCGAACTTATTCAGTTGAGTTTTATATTATATACTGATCGTATTGACTTAGGATTATGTCTTGCTTTCGATTTCTGCTTGTAGATATTTTCTATTCACGAGTTGGCAACTCACCCCCGTTGTGCCACAGTTCTTGCAGGTTTGCCGTACAGGTTCCATAGCGGCATTTCTGGCACACTGCTCTCCTTGCGGGTGATTTGCTTGGTAGGTGGGTTCTTTGTATCAGAACCGCCATTGTACATGTATTATTCATTGTATCTAGAAATTCCATCAACCAAAGACTTGTATATTGTTTCTGACTCAGACACTAGTGATGTATTATTTCGACCTTAGAGTCGCGCTTAAGTAGTGTTGCAGTTTTCATGCTTATCTGGGTTTCTTTTAAATTTTGATCCTCGCCATTCGGCGTTGTATAGTGTATTTCTTGTTGTTTATTTATCCTTAAAATGGTTTTAGATTTCTGGGCTTTCGGCTTACTTGGATCAGATGGAGCCCTATAGACTTCATATGGTTCAAGGGCCAGTCACGTGCTCTTTCGGGTCGTGACACAATTACCAACGGTGTGTGTGTGGTATACAATTTAGTGCTCGTGCATCATGAACCGTCAGTAATGGTGCGATGTCCAATGGGTACTAAGTAATGGCACAACAAGTAATGGTATGCAATGATGCTCATGCACAATCAACTCATATGCATATAACATGTGGCTAGAATATCATATCTAGCCCTTGACGCTTAACGCCATTCGGGCGATTTCCCCGTAGATGTTAAATCTACTCACCGATGATCTTGAGCTAGGTAAATCCAACCACATGCTTTCCCTTCTTTGTAGCATCTGAAGTCCCCGCACTCGCTCCTAATATCACACAAAACATAACAAGTGTATCTTAGAAACCGTTCAATAATACATACAAACTACGTTTGATCGACGCACCGTCTCCAACAAACTCTCAAGTGTTCGTTTAGTGGCTAACGTGTGTAGCGACATTCTAAATCAAACCTAAGTGCAGCAAGCTACACCAAGAACGCGAACCGTATCGGATATCGTAACGCGCGTAGTCGAAACACTAGAATTTAGCAAAGTGTTCCTAGATTTTGACTAGAGTCAACATAGAAAAATCAAACAGTACCAAACACCCCAAAATAACTACAGACAGCTACCCTAAAGATCCCAACTCCCCAGGCTCCCAAAATTCCGGCAACGCCGGAATTCCTCTTAATCTCGCCGGTTCGACTGGGTCGTGTGGTGTTCGGGCTTCAGGTGAACACTCAGGGCCTCTAACACAACACTACTAGATTTTACAGTAACAAATCGTGGTGATAGCAGATCACAGACACTCCAAAATAACACTAGAAATACGATATGTGCACAAAACTGCAACTTTAGTGTTCTAAACCGCAACTACTAGGCAACACAACATTATAAAGACCTAATTAACAGTTAGGGATCACTACATTTCCACACTTGCTCCAAAACCCTATATTTCCATGCTCCAAGTCATCTTTAGTGGCTTAACTAGGCTTGTGAAGGGTTTTAGTGAGGTTTGCTTGGTTTTTGTGATGATTTTAGGTAGGGTTTCAGTTTGAGGGGAGAGGAGATGGAGAATAATTGAGAATGAGAGAGTGAGGTGAGAATGAGGGAGTGTATGAGTGAGGGATGAGGGAAATGGGGGTGTGAGGTTAGAGAATGAACCATGCCCCCCTTTCTCTCTTCTCATTAAATGCTCCTCATACTTGCCATGCCTCATCATTTCCATTGTCAACCCCCTCCCCCCCTCTCTCTCTCTCAATTCAACCCAATTCAAACCCTTTATTTTAAAAACAAAATAATTAAATAAATACATACAATTTAATGGAATGAGGGTTAATGTGACATGGCTACTTAAGCATGGTTAACACTAATTAACCCTAAGTTAACATGTACAAGTGTGTGCAAGCCAAAACAAATAATAATAAAATATTAATTAATTTTTATAAAATATTTGAAAACTATTTTGGTTAACTTTTTACTAAAAACCAGCATTATCGCTTAATTAACACTAATCGCATTCTAAGGTATTACACCCTCTTACGACATCGAAAAAAGTACACCCTCCACCGTATTTTTTGACGATCGGCATCGCCAATCTTTATCCTTATCATCTGAAGATGTCAAGATGGTTGATGTCGATCGTCGAAACAGTATATATATTAGGGAGTGATCCATTACAAACCGGTCCGCGTTTTTAAAACACGGGAACTCTCGGTCTGCTACATATTTGAACGATCTGATCCGTTCAAGTTGATCACCCTACCGTCAAATATACATGTATGAAAAATCAAAGGAACATATGTATCGATGGGTGCAAAAATAAACGTTTTTCGATAATGCAACATAAACTTCATCCGATGCATATATAAGAGGTCTTCAAATCTTTTGATTTTTCATACACATATATTTGAGGGTAGGATGATCAACTTGAACGGATCGGTTCATTCAAATATGTAGTTGACCGAGAGTTCCCGAAATGGGACGGGAGGGCCTATCCGACCTTTGATCCGTTTTTTAAAAATGTGGACCGGTTTGCAGTGGATCACTCTTATATATATATATATATATATATATATATATATATATATATATATATATATATATATATATATATATATATATATAATGAAGAAAATGTGCTATGAAAGGAAATTTCCTCCTATGGCGTCGGAAAATACACCCTGTACGATTTTTTTCGACGATCGACACTCACCATCATGTTTATCATCTAAGATATGGGTACACCAAATTTTATGAGATTCCATCACTTTTTCACTGTTGATTTAGTGGGTGCAAAATTAACGATTTACATACAATAGAACTTTTTACATTGCTAATCCAACTGTGAAAAAGTGGTGGAATCACTTGAAATTTGGTGTATGCACATCTTACATCATAAAGATGATGATGGGTGCCGATGGTAGAAAAAATCACGGAGGATGTAGATTTTTGAAGCCACCTAACAAAAAAGCCTCCTAGGATTATATATATGTGTGTGTGTGTGGAGTCTAATTTACTCTCAAGGTATAACTATCTTAGTTATGCTATGTGGATAATTATATCATTTGCCCATCATGTATGGATAAATGAGAGATACTTTTATCATTTACAAGTTGAGAAAATGCAGAGAATCATTGTAACTTAACAGGGAATTGATTAACATAAGGAAAGTGAATCGCATAGAACCTTTACAAGATTTTCTACTTTCTCTTATTGTAAATGACCAAAAGTAATCCTTCTTTAACCATACATGATGGGCAAATGGTGTAATTATCCACGTGACATAATTAAGTTGGTTATACCCCGAGAGTAAATTAGCCTTTCTGTCAAGACCCAAAGTTTGGCCCGTGACCGGCACTTAACCACGTAACGTCTACAGGCGTAACGCGACTAAGTGAACCGAAAACCCAGAAATCAAACCAGTAAAAGTATAGAGTGTCTTAAACTTGAATAGAAGCATTTACAAAAGTGACAAGAAATCTTAAGTAAATAATCACCAAGATAGCAATATACGACACCGTAGCGAAGATCAAAATCAACAAGTGGGAACATCACAGATAGAATAAACTGCATAAGTAAAGTCGGCTCACAACGAGCTCGATACCAGAATACAAATAATATACATCATCGTCATCACACTGTCTCTAAGTCAAGTACATATATGGTAGATGGAGAATACTAGATACAAAAGTGTGTACAATAAAAGTAACCAGATACCACAACCCACCTAACAGCAAAACAGCTCACGCACCAACTGTAGTGGTATCTGTAGCCAAAAGATGTAAGAAAGCAGCCTGCCGCGACTACTCCGAGGGGCAACCTGCAAATACAGTGGCACAACGGGGGTGAGTTGCCAACTCGTGAATAGAAATAATATATAAAGGTAATCGGGAGCATGCACGTACTGCGCTACTCTATCATATGCCAGCAGATGATATCAATGCGTGATAAGCAGTATGTGCAATAATCATGCAAGTGCTCTATCAGGTAATATAACTACAGGATGAGATACAATAATGAATGCTGAGCATGGGAACATAACATCTACACGGAATGTCAACGTGGAATATATAATCGGTGTCCATCAATGCACCCAGATCCCACAAATAGCTCAGGCGCCGGCACTCTCATCGGCCCTCCAATCCTGTAAATCTCTGAGAATCACGAGTGCCCAACATCGGCACCCAAATATCATAAATACTCGTGTCCAGTATCGACACGCAAATCTTCCTATATCGGGCATCCGTCAGTCCGGGTCAGCCCCCTCTCTCTCATATATCGGGCATCCGTCAGTCCGGGTCAGCCCTCTCTCTCATATATCGGGCATCCGTCAGTCCGGGTCAGCCCTCTCTCTCATATATCGGGTTCTAGCACCGAGAAAACACATGGTGGACGCACTGAAATATCATATCAAGGGAAACCGGGTTTTTAAATAATTACCTATTCTCTTTTGAAATATCCACGGTTCCCAAATCCAGAAATAACATGGAAACAACATATCTCAATGCGTAAATCTATGCAGGTATGAGGATATCAATATATACATGGCATATGTATGAATATGTGATGTAGATGTGTCCAGGTATGAATATAACATCTGCTGATATGCGGCAAATCATGGCAAACATCAAATAATGCGGAAACAATCTGACGTATGATGTATAGCAATCCTATAATGTGAGTGTCATGGCAATCACTAACGGTGTGAGTGTAGCATATAAATCGTGCTCGTGCAACTTGAACCATTAGTAATAGTGCGGTGTTCTATCAATTCTAGTTTATGTACGCGTAGCAGGGAATGCGGTATGCAATAAACAGTAGTCATGTAGGTGAATGCAAAACATATCGCTATAAGGTCCTATCAGCCCTGACGCATAACGCCATGCGGGCGATATCCCCGTAGATGTTAAATCTACTCACCGTAGTCTCTCGCTAGGTATAGCCGATGACTTGTTTCACCTTCTTCGCGGTGTCCGTCGCACTCGCCTGCGAACCTAGAATTTCATAATATATCACACATAAGATCAAAACCATACAAACAAGACATTTAAAGTCAACTAGAAACCCTTGACGCAAACCAAGCGCGTGTGTGCGCGATACACTAAAACGTGTGATTACGCGCCTGAAGTCACTCCGACGCGTCGCGATACGCAGAAACCCCAAACCCACACACACGTATCACGCGTGTCGCGAAAGATTAAAAATATGGGAAATAGGGTATTCTACTCCAGATTTTGATACAGAACAGATATTATAAAAATATATATACCAAAATACTCCACATAGCAGCAGACTCCAGTGGCCCAAACCCTAACCCCCAACTCACCCATCTGGCCGCAAATTGCGGCCAGAATGAATATTCCGGCGGCCTGTCTTGGGAATTGGGCTCCCATGTTTTGTGTGTGCACTCTATACCCCATATACATGCTACAGTAAAACCAATTTCATTCTGAAACAACTCGGGTAGCAGCAGATCCTACATAACCCTATTTCTAGTTAAAAACCACACTTTTACACTAAAATGATACTTTATGGTATTTTCCTGAAATATGAAGCAAACCCAAGTCTAAAACCACACTAATAACCCATTACCAAGCTAACCAAGCCATAAAAATGTTACTTTTAACATATCATCACTAAATCCCTTCAATAGCACTAAAAACGCACAAAAATGTGATATTTTGCTAAAGATACTACAAGTTAAGGAGAAAGGGTGCTAAACATGAATTAATACCTTCTAAAGGCCTTAAGAAACACCAAAATTTCCAGCTCCCTCTTCAAGTATGCAGATTTGCCTCCAAACACCTCAAAAACTCATTTTTCCCAAGGTTTTGTGAAGGAAATGAGTGGTTTTTTTGTAGGATTTGTGTAGAGATCAAAGAGAAGTGAAAAGGAGAGGAAAAGGTGAAGAAAAGCTAGGGTTTTCTGCTGGAATTTTGAAGAATTTCTGAAGTGAGGAGAAGAGAGAGAGAGAAGAGAAGGAAATGGGGTCAAAAGTCAACCTTTTTCACCTAACACCATGCTCTCATTTTCTAATTCAAATTTGCATTTTAAAAAGGGTGTTGTTTTTGATAAAAGGGTGGGGAAAAATAACCATGAACCATGCAAGAATGAAATGAAATGGTTAACACTTTTAACCTAGGTCACAAAATGGCTAAGTGTGCAAGTGTACACTAAAGGAAAATTTTCCAATTAGGGTAAACCCGACTAAAATAATTAATAATCCTATGTACACATAAATAATAACACGCACAATTACTAATTAACGCGAAAAACATTCTAACGAAATTTCAAAGTGTTACAATTTACCCCCCTTAAAGAAATTCGATCCCCGAATTTCAAAATCTAACTACACGTACCTTCAAAAAGGTGGGGATACATCTTCCTCATCTCGCTCTCGGTCTCCCAAGTGACCTCCTCACTGCTCTGACCACGCCAAAGTACCTTGACTGACGGTATGTCTTTCGATCTCAATTTCTTCACTTGTCGATCCAAAATGATCACCGGCTGCTCTGCATAGGAAAGGTCACGCTCAAGCTGGATCGTCGGGTGCTGAATCGCATGTGAAGGATCATGAAGATATCTGCGGAGCATCGAAACGTGAAATACGGGGTGCACATCTGGAAAACTGAGCGGAAGGGCTAACCGATACGCAATTGCACCAACACGCTCGAGGATCTCGAAGGGGCCCACAAATCTGGGACTAAGCTTCCCCTTCTTCCCAAATCTCATCACACCTTTCATTGAGGAGACCTTCAAGAAAACATGATCACCAACAGAAAACTCAAGTCTTTGCCGCCGACGGTCCGCATAAGATCTCTGCCTACTCTGGGCTGCTCTCATCCTGTCGCGAATCAACTGGATCTTCGCGGTCATCTCCTCCACAATCTGTGGCCCTAAGATACTGCTCTCATTGAGCTCTATCCAACAGGTGGGCAATCTGCATCTCCTCCCATAAAGAGCCTCAAACGGTGCCATCTGAATGGTCTCCTGGTAGCTGTTGTTGTAGGAGAACTCTACTAAGGGTAAATGATGATCCCAGCTACCTCCAAAGTCTAAGACGCACACTCTGAGCATGTCCTCGAGAGTCTGAATAGTCCGCTCTGACTGTCCGTCGGTCTGCGGATGAAATGCTGTGCTGAAACTCAAGCGAGTGCCCAAAGCCTCCTGAAGTCTCTGCCATAGCCGGCTAGTAAACTGGATGCCTCTGTCGGACACGATACATGTCGGAACTCCGTGCAGTCGTACCATCTCTTCGATGTAAATCTAGGCATACTGAGCAAATCCGAAAGTCGTCTTCACTGATAGGAAGTGAGCCGCTTTCGTCAAACGATCCATGATCACCCAGATAGAGTCATACCCTCGACTAGTCCTGGGTATACCCACAATGAAGTCCATATAAATCTGCTCCCATTTCCACTCCAGAATGGGTAACGGCTGTAGCTCTCCCGCGGGCCTCTAGTGCTCAGCCTTGACTTGCTGACAAGTCAGGCATCTCGACACAAAATCGGCGATGTCTCTCTTCATTCCGTCCCACCAGTAAACACCTCTCATGTCATGGTACATCTTGGTGGAACCGGGATGAACACTGTATACCGATCGATGTGCCTCCTCAAGAATCTCGCGCCGCAATCTCTCAGCATCTGGTACGCACAGTCTAGCCCTAAATCGTAGTATCCCCTGATCATCGATCATGAACTCGGAAAATCTGACATGTCCCATCTGTGCCCTGATCTCTGAACATCGGTCATCACTGTGCTGTGCCTCATGTATACGGTCAAGCAACTGTGGGCGTGCACGAACATTCGCAATCTGTCCTCTGATCGGCGTAAACTCGAACTATACCCGGCTGTCGCATAAGATCTGCCAATCTGCCGACGACTGCCTCTGTACTGCGCTCAAACAAAATAGACTACCCCCGGGCCTCCTGCTCAAAGCATTCGCCACTACATTAGCCCTGCCCGGGTGATACAAGATCTCATAATCGTAGTCCTTCACCAACTCCATCCATCGGCGCTGTCTAAGGTTCAAGTCTGTAAGTCCACGTTACCTCTCCCGATACTTACGGGCTTGCGGAAATGATGAAAAACGATTTTTCAAGGGGTGGTAACATGGACTCAAAATACGGATCTTTGTTAAACAACATATCTAACAAACCTAACAAGGGTTTTACCTACTCGGTTAGGGGGTTATACCTTTATTGAACTCCTTCGTCTTCAACTCTTTCCGGTGTACGGATCGGACTCACCTCGTCGTCTCCTTGCGCCGAAGATGGATCCACCTGAAAGCTTCTACCTTTGGCTTCTTCTTCGAACTTGAAGAAACTAGAACACTTGGTTTGCTAAACCTTGTGAACTAGGAACAGTAGAGAAGTGATATGGGTTTTTTTTTATCTCTAAGGCAATGTTTCTCAACTCATGAGATGGAGTTGCCTTGAGCTAGAGAGAGAGCAAGAGGGAGAGCTTGAGCATGAGAGAGAAGAAGAATGATAGAATGAGCCAACCCTTTTTCCTCCCATGCTCCCATAACAAAATAATAATAATAATAATAATAATAATAATAATAATAATTGAGTATTATGTGATGGTTCATATCATATCAAGTGGCAGTATCATTTCATGCACTCATATTGCAAAGCAGAACAAGCAAGCAAAAGTCTTTGCCATGAAATGATAGCCATTGCAATGATGATGGTCAACTAGTCCAACCTAGTCAACCGGTCAACAAAGTCAACAAAGTCAACCCCTCATCTCAACCATGACACAATAATACATAATTAATATTATCATTAATCATATTTCTTATTCTCATTAGGGTTTAGCAAAAGTCAATGGTCAACAGTGAACAGTCAACAGTCAATAACCCCAATGAGAATCCTCTGCCTCTGTCTCTCTGTCAACTGTGCATACACACCCGCATCCGCGTTTCGAGGAACACGAATACAAACGAGATAAAACCAATCCCAAAACGTACACTAGGATCTGGCTTAAACCAAAGCCCGCTAGTGTTAACTGTCCGGACACCAAACGTGCACAAGTGCACGGATGTGACCGAACCCTGTCGCAAAACCATGCAACCTGTCGTAAAACCATGCGACCTCTACTCTTTAGCCTAAAGGCGAATAGCTTTCTGTGTGGTACTCTAAAGGCTCGACACTACGCTGGCAGTGGGTTTAACCATAGACTGCAAGCGGCACTAGCTGTGCGTAACGGTCCCCAGGTAGATGCCGATAAGAAGACTGACGAGGTGAAACCCATCTGAACTCCTACTGAGCCTAAATGTGATAATCTCTGTACAGTCCGGTCTGTTCGTCTGATACATCGCATGGCGGGCCTAGGGGGCGGTAAACGTCAGTCCCCTACTAGCGGTACAAGTCGTGTCGGAGTGTAGCCCAGAACACCCTGAGATAGCACTGGAAACCTACCAGTATATCTCGCTTGCCTTGGCCAGGTTCTACTCATGTAATGGCACTCCTAGACACAGCGCGATGTCAACCCCCAATACCGGGAGAGACGAATCCTGTCTAACCGTCACTGCCTCCAAGTGCTTCGGGACTGCACCCAACTACTACCTGTTTGCACGACTCTTTTGAGCCGTGGTAGGGTAGTAATCAAAGTACAGTGGGAACACACTCGAGGCGATGTGACAGTGTCAAGTCAGCGGACTAAGCTGTACTCATGTCACCTGGGAACTGATAACTGACGATAGGTATAGTACCAACCAACAGTTCCCGACGAGTCCTGTCCAGTGTACTCGTAACCTAACGAGCACCCGCATACTATCTCAAGTACGACGTACTGACGGCTATGGGACAGACCGTCTCCCACACTGGGATGAGAAGCGCATACGCTCGTCTACTCCGGAGTATCGATGCCCTGTCTCGATAGTCCTAGGACTAGGGACCTGCATAAGGATGTGCTTGTGGATTACCCAGCCCCCACGAGTGTGACTGCCATCACAACGCTGGTAATCAAGCAAAGATCCTAAGGGCTCTACTAATATGTATAAGCGATATGCAAAAAAGAAACACATGCACATATTGAAGTAGAAACAAACCAAGTAGCATACTACCATTTTGAGCAAGAATGTGTATACAACTGTGAATATCCCAAGCTTCCATTAAGTAATATACAAGCTAGTATGATACAGTAATGGCCTCTAGGGCATATACACTAACAATCTCCCACTTGCACTAGGGCCATGTACTGGCGTATCGAAGACCTATCATCTCGATCAGCCGCTCGAACTGAGTCTGGGGTATGGCCTTCGTGAATGGATCAGCAGTGTTATCTTCTGTATTTACTCTCTTCACCTCGATCTCCCAGCGATCAATGATCTCCCTGATCAGGTGGTACCGCCTCAAAATGTGCCTGGACTTCTGATGGGACCTGGGTTCCTTCGCTAAAGCTATAGCTCCGTTGTTGTCACAATACAACGGTATTGGATCAACACTGGTAGGAACCACCTGAAGCTCCGTGAGGAACTTCTTCATCCAGACAGCTTCCTTTGCGGCATCGCAAGCAGCTATGTACTCCGCTTCCATAGTTGAGTCAGCAACGGTCTCCTGCTCGGAACACTTCCAGCAAACCGCCCCTCCATTGAGCTTAAAGACATAACCCGACATGGACGTGGAGTCATCCTTGTCACTCTGGAAGCTGGAGTCAGCAAAGGCCTCGATCTGGAGGTCTTTTCCGCCATACACCAAGAACATCTCCTTAGTCCTTCTTAGGTACTTGAGAATGTTCTTTACCGCTATCCAGTGTTTCTCCCCTGGGACCGACTGATACCGGCTTACAACGCTCAATGCGTATGCTACATCTGGTCTGGTACATAACATCGCATACATAATAGATCCTACCGCAGATGCGTAGGGTATTGATGACATGCGAGCCCTTTCCAAATCAGTCTTGGGAGACATCTCTTTGGAGAGGGTGATTCCATGACAAGCCGGTAGATTACCGCACTTGGAATCTTCCATACTGAATCGTTTCAGTATTGTCACGACCCAAAAGAGCATGTGACTGGCCCTTGAACCATATGAAGTCTATAGGACTCCATCTGATCCAAGTAAACCAAAAGCCCAGAAACCTAAAACCATTTTAAGGATAAATAACCAACAAGCAATACACTATACAACGCCGAATGGCGAGGATCAAAATTTAAAAGAAAACCCAGATAAGCATGAAAACTGCAACACTATAAGCGCGACTCTAAGGTCGAAATAATACATCACTAGTGTCTGAGTCAGAAACAATATACAAGTCTTTGGTTGATGGAATTTCTAGATACAAAGAATAATACAAGTACAACGGCGGGTCTGATAGAAGGAACCCACCTGCCAAGCAAATCACCCGCAAAGGAAAGCAGTGTGCCAGAAATGCCGCTATGGAACCTGTACGGCAAGCCCTGCAAGAACTGTGGCACAACGGGGGTGAGTTGCCAACTCGTGAATAGAAATATCTACAAGCAAAAATCGAAAGCAAGACATAATCCTAGGTCAACAATCAGTAATATAACCACAAGAGTGCATCTGAAGTATGATAAGGTGGTAAGGTAACATCTAAATATGTATGTAGTGCCAGGTACTCAGGTAATAACATGTCATCAGTATAAGGTATGTCTGCATGAAGTAAATATGATGAAGTATCAAAGGATATCAATACACATATATTAGCGTCTCATACCACTAATATTGGTGTAAGGGTATATATAACAGCGCCCTCATACCCTGTTATATATACAAACGAAGTATGATCAATGTAAATCCAGTCTGTATGTGATCAAGTCTGTAAGAACGTAGAACCCGTCCACCCGTCACCCAATGACATTAAGCATCATGCATGTAAATATCATAAAGCATATGCTTGGAAAATATGAGGATAAACCAAAAGCATGGAACCTGAGTGCCTAGCATCGACACTCGAAAACATCATGAAAACCTGTGCCTAGCATCGGCACGTAAATCCTCACATACCGGGCATCCGTCAGTCCGGGTCAGCCCACTCTCTCAATATATCGGGCATCCGTCAGTCCGGGTCAGCCCTCTCACAATATATATCGGGCATCCGTCAGTCCGGGTCAGCCCTCTCACAATATATCGGGCATCCGTCAGTCCGGGTCAGCCCTCTCATAATATATCGGGCATCCGTCAGTCCGGGTCAGCCCTCTCACAATATATCGGGCATCCGTCAGTCCGGGTCAGCCCTCTCACAATATATCGGGCATCCGTCAGTCCGGGTCAGCCCTCTCACAATATATCGGGAATATCATAGAAACAACCTATCTCAATGCGCAAATCAGAAAGCAAGATGCATGCGACAATATAAGTGAAATGCAAGTAACAATATATCCTGCAGCATGGAATAATAGTATGCGCATATAACATATGCAAGCAATGCGAATAGCATGAATATGCGGAAATCAAATAATCAACACCACAGTGAAGAATCTACTATGCAACTATAGATCTAAGTATCAGGTCAATCAGGAGAGGTATGGAAACCACCTAAATCTGAGTCGATAAATATATAGATATATAGTCGGTGATCCGCCTCAACAACATATCATAGGAAATCCTCGAGTTATGAGTGCGGATCTATCATCAATATCGGCTCGTACGGTAAATCATCGTACGGCATCCCAATAGCTGGGTACGGGTCAACATCTTACTATCTCGTCACATAACAGGTATCACTATCGTCAGATCATATAATCTGGGGTACTACTCTATGTCTAGTACAAATCGATACCATCAATAAAGTATGCATGCGGGGGTAAACACACATCCCAAGCCCGCAAGAATCACAAGTCACATCCCAAATATGAATCATATCAAATCACCGATCTCGCGGCACAAAGCCCGCATCATCGACTCATCTCCAAAGTCATCCCATATCATCAAACACAGTGCAAGTATAATGAATATGCCAGGTTGTGCGTGCTGGTGTACCTCTATCCTAGAGCTCGCAACTAGGAACTACGCTAGTTATTTCAATCTCTAACTATCCATAACATACTACAACTATCACGTAAATAAACTACATAGTATACTATCTACGGACTGCGGGGGTGCTATACGCCATCCACCCGATTTCCCCCTGTAGATATAATCTACTCACCTTGCATCATCATTTGCGGACATCACCACGCATTTGCTTTTCGTCCCGAAGTCTTCATGAGTACCTACACATCAAAGTGTCGTATATGCTCATTAAAACCAAATCCAAGATAAAACGGCACATGAAATCCAAAACGATACGATAAGGGGCCTATAGGTTAGAACCTATGGCACGCCTTCAAAACCATCAATAAATCCTCTATATCGTCGTATAAACGCCAAATAGTCGAGGCAAAACACAATCCACAATTTCAGACTTAAAAATTACGGAATACAGAAACACGAATCCAAAACAGCAACTTAGGAAATATGTCCCAGATTTCACCCTAGAAGGAATCAGTCAAAACTAGACATACCCAGGGTCAACACTAGAGGAAATGGGGCTATGCACAGAAAACGAGGAAAATCCCCTCTGCTCTGGCCGCAAATTGCGGCCAGAATGGGAAAATCGGCGGCCTCATGAAGGAATTGGGGGCTAGGGTTTGGGGTGTTGGTCCTATGGTGCCTGAACATCTCACTGCCAATTCAGTTTCATTTTTGGGATCTCGAGGTGATAGCAGATTCAACCTAACAGTCCCAGATTTCCTGTTTTCCCCGATATCGGTTTCTAAAACCCGTATTCTGGTTTAAGCTTCAGGTTTTGTTTTCAATTCATATACTAAGGTGTTGGTATAACCTTAACTGAGCTCAATTTCATAATACAACACCAATTTCCCTCAAACCCTAACTTGGTTATCCTCAAGTCCACAATATCACACAATATCAATTCTATAACAACATTGGGGTATAAGGAAAGCTAGAATTAAGCTAATGGTCCAGAAATTACCTCAATTGGCAACTCAAGAAAATTCTTGAGTTGCCCCTAGTGGCCAAAATCCATGCTTTCTTGGTCCATCATGTAGGTCTTGAGCTTGTGCATCTTTTTAGTGAAATGGGGGTAGGGTTTTGAGTTTGTTTTCATGGTGATTTGAGGAGTTGAAGAGGGAGGGAATGAGGAGCTAGGGCAGCAGCAGGAGGAAGGAGAAGAGGGAGGAAAATGAGGGAAGGAGAAATGGCTAAAGGTTTAGTCAAGGGTGCCCATACCTCTCTTTCTCACCAACCTCATTCTTTAATATAAAACCCTTTTCTTTTCCTTTTCTTTTCTTTCAAAATCCTTCTCACATAAATAGTAACCCCAAAACAACCCATGGCAATAAAATGTAACACAAGTGTGAAAAAGTGATTGTGCATGTTTTGCACAAAATTGCCAAAAATCCGATTAGCGATTTTTAATCGCGATTAGCACTAATTAAGCATATAACTAGTCAATTAAACTTAGAAATGGCATAATTCTTTAATTTACCCTATTTTAAAATTTTCCATAATTTTTTTTCCTAACATTTTTCCTATTTATTTGTATTTAATAATACCAAAATATTAAATTATTCAATAAAATAATGTTAAATTATAAAAATTCCCAAAATTAATATTTTATCTTTTTGAGATGTTACAATCTACCCCCCTTAAAGAAATTCGGTCCCCGAATTTAAATTTAAACCCCCAAGTACTAAAACATTTCAGCAAAAATCCAAATTGTCGGGGCTCCACAAACATCAATCCTAAGGCGTATAAGAATACCCCGTGCGTCAGGTGCGCACGGAAAACAAAATCCATATAAGTACCATACAGGTGCAACGGGTGTGCACACAACATCTGTCGTAGGCAACGTGTGTGCCTGAAAGCAAAACCAGGTGCATCTGACATGCGCAAGGAAACCCGATTTAGTGCATCTGGTGTGCACCAAAATCGTACCTCAAAACATTAAGGGTGCATCCAATGCTAGCAGCGCAAGATATCTACTTGCCTCTTGCTCACGGTCTGGCGTCCTCTGACTCTGGGTCCTTATCTTCTCTTTGGATTACCAATCTCACAATCGATCGGCTCATCGCCCCTGTCGGGTGTCCTAACGGGGACGATTCCGTTCTGGCACTTCTCTGGTCATCTCTCGGCCAATCCTTACGACCACTCGCAAAGCAGCATGTCACTAGCGTTGGCCTCTGGCTCTCTGAATGCCCGTGACACATCTGATCCTGGTTGCAACTGTCATTGCAGCAGTATCCTGGAAGGAATCCTGCTCAAAGTCTCTTCCGATCTTGCCTATGCCGAACTGTACGAAGGCTGGCTCTCTTGCATAATCTCTTTTCGTTCGATAGACATCTGTGTCCTCAGCCCAACATTTCTCAGAATCTGGTTGCATCCCAACGCCTCTGTAAGCATATTTGACCTCTGGTTTCGACGGGAAGTAACGACAGCTCGTCAGCATCTCGTATGAACCTCTTGTCCGCTTGTCTGTATTTCCGTCCACTTCGACGTCACGGCATGCTATCTACGCACTGCACTGTTCTCGGCCACGGTCAATCCGAAGTCTCTCGCACGGACTCGAAATCGCGTACTCTATACCTTCACCATTCTATTGAATATGTCTGGCCGAACAGGTCCTCGGGAACGCGTCCCAACCATTGGAGGAATACTCAATACTCGTCCGTCCTTGATCAACTGGCAACGCATCTGGGTAAGGTCCTTTACCCGAACCTGTTCCACTACCTCGTCGACGATGCCGAACTCTGGCCTGCTGGGTGTTCGCAAAATGACCACCCCTGGTCTAGGTCTTCTCGTATCGTATTCCAGAATGGTCCTATCGAGATTTCTCTCTCAAATCTCATTCCTGCCGGATTGCCCGGAAGTCATCATCCATCGCTGAAGCAAATTCTTATTCCGGAACGGCTGCATACTTATCGCGCTTCTTTCTGGAAGATATATCCACATACAACGCCTCTAGGTGCGTATCACATCTCTGATGTCAGCGGAGTGGGACGTCATCGCGTCGAAATCTCTTGCGAACTCTTACTTCACTCTGCTTCAATGTCGACTGATTTGGACTCGTCTCATCGTGGCTGCACGGACTGCGCTCTAACGGCTATCCTCATATCTGGAGTCTCCCCAGCAGTGTGTCCCATCACATGATATCCTAATGATGTTGAATCATCCGACCGAATCATCAGACCCTCATAATCCCCCAAGAGATCAACATCTTGGGTACAGTTTAATAGCATCGAGTACATGCCACGGCGTCGGTGGTCCAGCCGTAGAAGGGCAAACCCAAGCCTCACTAATGGCGCCGCGGAACTGCCGCAAACCCTAAGGTTCAAAGGCTTCCACACGGTCATTAAGTCGAGTTAGGGTTTCATTCTTCTAGAGGGTCCATAGAATCACCTGCATGTCTTTCCGTACACTTTAAACTTGGAAAAAATGGGCTTCTGACATTCGATCGTCTCTATCGACTCTCATCGAACCTGCGTGGAGTCGTCTCTAGCTGGAAACAATCTATCTGATGACCTCGCATCGGTAAACGAACGAACCAAATGTCCTAGTCATTAGTCCTCAGGTGACTAGCGGCTCGCTATCATCTCTCTAAGTATATGCTCACGCTGCAGTAGCTCCAACCATCTGGGCGATATCTCGTCATTTGCAGCAGCAACTGGCTCATTCGCCTGTACGCCGAACAGCGCCTCAATCCACCAGGAAAGGCAATGCATTGGCGGTCATCTCTGAATCGGTCTGCTCTAGATCGGAGTAAGACTCTCCACACTGGAAATCTTCAACTCAACTGGGCCCGCTCCGGCGCATAAATCGGACGAATCACATTCGTCTCTCAAATCGGGTAGACTAGCTATCATCTGTCTCAAATCTGCCTAGAAGCTCCGGCGATCTCAGCTCGTAAGCTCCGGAATCAACATCCTGTCAATCTCAGCAACAGCTGGTCCATCTGTCTGCACGGTAGGCGACATCGTAATCTCTGAGGTATGCTGTACATCGACAGTCCTCTCTCCACTGGCAGCTCTAACAATGACCCGATCATCCGGTGCAAAACCAAGCACTCGCCTCAACTAGAGGTCACAACCACCAATACTAACTCGAGACGTTCCCATGTCACCAGAAAACACAATGGTCAGCCCTCGTACCAGACGAGCTCACACTGACCGCAACCCTAGCAGCAGCCCAAACTGCGCTCAAACATGGCGACATGAACCTCAATCGAGTATCGAAGAGAGCAGATCAAGGGCAAGAAAGAGAACAACAGATCCAGAGTGGATACATGATCATAAGAAGGAACAGCATCAATGAAGGTATGATCATGAAACTAATAGAATCGAGGATCTCAAATGGATGTATAATCATGGATACGAAGAGAATCACTGATCTCGAAAATATGTACATCCTAAGGTTCCTTAAGCGGAGTGGCGTGTCGTAAGTATGCCGCGGAACATACCCACGGTGCGTCACTCTACTTTAGTTACCTATTCCATCAACCAAGGGTTATCCTAATACGACGAAAGTTCGGGTCTAATACCCCCTCGACTAAGTCTATGTTCCGTAAGGTCAAGCCTAAGTTCCGTATATATATATATAACGCCCTAGGCTCCACATAGTCAAACTTAGACTCGAACCAAGGTCAACCTAGCGCTCTGATACCAACTTTGTCACGACCCAAAAGAGCACGTGACTGGCCCTTGAACCATATGAAGTCTATAGGACTCCATCTGATCCAAGTAAGCCAAAAGCCCAGAAACCTAAAACCATTTTAAGGATAAATAACCAACAAGCAATACACTATACAACGCCGAATGGCGAGGATCAAAATTTAAAAGAAAACCCAGATAAGCATGAAAACTGCAACACTATAAGCGCGACTCTAAGGTCGAAATAATACATCACTAGTGTCTGAGTCAGAAACAATATACAAGTCTTTGGTTGATGGAATTTCTAGATACAAAGAATAATACAAGTACAACGGCGGGTCTGATAGAAGGAACCCACCTGCCAAGCAAATCACCCGCAAAGGAAAGCAGTGTGCCAGAAATGCCGCTATGGAACCTGTACGGCAAGCCCTGCAAGAACTGTGGCACAACGGGGGTGAGTTGCCAACTCGTGAATAGAAATATCTACAAGCAGAAATCGAAAGCAAGACATAATCCTAGGTCAACAATCAGTAATATAACCACAAGAGTGCATCTGAAGTATGATAAGGTGGTAAGGTAACATCTAAATATGTATGTAGTGCCAGGTACTCAGGTAATAACATGTCATCAGTATAAGGTATGTCTGCATGAAGTAAATATGATGAAGTATCAAAGGATATCAATACACATATATTAGCGTCCCATACCACTAATATTGGTGTAAGGGTATATATAACAGCGCCCTCATACCCTGTTATATGTACAAATGAAGTATGATCAATGTAAATCCAGTCTGTATGTGATCAAGTCTGTAAAAACGTGGAACCCGTCCACCCGTCACCCAATGACATTAAGCATCATGCATGTAAATGTCATAAAGCATATGCATGGAAAATATGAGGATAAACCAAAAGCATGGAACCTGAGTGCCTAGCATCGACACTCGAAAACATCATGAAAACCTGTGCCTAGCATCGGCACGTAAATCCTCACATACCGGGCATCCGTCGGTCCGGGTCAGCCCACTCTCTCAATATATCGGGCATCCGTCAGTCCGGGTCAGCCCTCTCACAATATATATCGGGCATCCGTCAGTCCAGGTCAGCCCTCTCACAATATATCGGGCATCCGTCAGTCCGGGTCAGCCCTCTCACAATATATCGGGCATCCGTCAGTCCGGGTCAGCCCTCTCACAATATATCGGGCATCCGTCAGTCCGGGTCAGCCCTCTCACAATATATCGGGCATCCGTCAGTCCGGGTCAGCCCTCTCACAATATATCGGGCATCCGTCAGTCCGGGTCAGCCCTCTCACAATATATCGAGAATATAATAGAAACAACCTATCTCAATGCGCAAATCAGAAAGCAAGATGCATGCGACAATATAAGTGAAATGCAAGTAACAATATATCCTGCAGCATGGAATAATAGTATGGGCATATAACATATGCAAGCAATGCGAATAGCATGAATATGCGGAAATCAAATAATCAACACCACAGTGAAGAATCTACTATGCAACTATAGATCTAAGTATCAGGTCAATCAGGAGAGGTATGGAAACCACCTAAATCTGAGTCGATAAATATATAGATATATAGTCGGTGATCCGCCTCAACAACATATCATAGGACATCCTCGAGTTATGAGTGCGGATCTATCATCAATATCGGCTCGTATGGTAAATCATCGTACGGCATCCCAATAGCTGGGTACGGGTCAACATCTCACTATCTCATCAGATAACAGGTATCACTATCGTCAGATCATATAATCTGGGGTACTACTCTATGTCTAGTACAAATCGATACCATCAATAAAGTATGCATGCGGGGGTAAACACACATCCCAAGCCCGGAAGAATCACAAGTCACATCCCAAATATGAATCATATCAAATCACCGATCTCGCGGCACAAAGCCCGCATCATCGACTCATCTCCAAAGTCATCCCATATCATCAAACACAGTGCAAGTATAATGAATATGCCAGGTTGTGCGTGCTGGTGTACCTCTATCCTAGAGCTCGCAACTAGAAACTACGCTAGTTATTTCTATCTCTAACTAACCATAACACACTACAACTATCACGTAAATAAACTACATAGTATACTATCTACGGACTGCGGGGGTGCTATACGCCATCCACCCGATTTCCCCCTGTAGATATAATCTACTCACCTTGCATCATCATTCGCGGACATCACCACGCATTTGCTTGTCGTCCCGAAGTCTTCATGAGTACCTACACATCAAAGTGTCGTATATGCGCATTAAAACCAAATCCAAGCTAAAACGGCACATGAAATCCAAAACGATACGATAAGGGGCCTATAGGTTAGAACCTATGGCACGCCTTCAAAACCATCAATAAATCCTCTATATCGTCGTATAAACGCCAAATAGTCGAGGCAAAACACAATCCACAATTTCAGACTTAAAAATTACGGAATACAGAAACACGAATCCAAAACAGCAACTTAGGAAATATGTCCCAGATTTCACCCTAGAAGGAATCAGTCAAAACTAGACATACCCAGGGTCAACACTAGAGGAAATGGGGCTATGCACAGAAAACGAGGAAAATCCCCTCTGCTCTGGCCGCAAATTGCGGCCAGAATGGGAAAATCGGCGGCCTCATGAAGGAATTGGGGGCTAGGGTTTGGGGTGTTGGTCCTATGGTGCCTGAACATCTCACTGCCAATTCAGTTTCATTTCTGGGATCTCGGGGTGATAGCAGATTCAACCTAACAGTCCCAGATTTCCTGTTTTCCCCAATATCGGTTTCTAAAACCCGTATTCTGGTTTAAGCTTCAGGTTTTGTTTTCAATTCATATACTAAGGTGTTGGTATAACCTTAACTGAGCTCAATTTCATAATACAACACCAATTTCCCTCAAACCCTAACTTGGTTATCCTCAAGTCCATAATATCACACAATATCAATTCTATAACAACATTGGGGTATAAGGAAAGCTAGAATTAAGCTAATGATCCAGAAATTACCTCAATTGGCAACTCAAGAAAATTCTTGAGTTGCTCCTAGTGGCCAAAATCCATGCTTTCTTGGTCCATCATGTAGGTCTTGAGCTTGTGCATCTTTTTAGTGAAATGGGGGTAGGGTTTTGAGTTTGTTTTCATGGTGATTTGAGGAGTTGAAGAGGGAGGGAATGAGGAGCTAGGGCAGCAGCAGGAGGAAGGAGAAGAGGGAGGAAAATGAGGGAAGGAGAAATGGCTAAAGGTTTAGTCATGGGTGCCCATACCTCTCTTTCTCACCAACCTCATTCTTTAATATAAAACCCTTTTCTTTTCCTTTTCTTTTCTTTCAAAATCCTTCTCACATAAATAGTAACCCCAAAACAACCCATGGCAATAAAATGTAACACAAGTGTGAAAAAGTGATATGTGCATGTTTTGCACAAAATTGCCAAAAATCCGAATAGCGATTTTTAATCGCGATTAGCACTAATTAAGCATATAACTAGTCAATTAAACTTAGAAATGGCATAATTCTTTAATTTACCCTATATTAGAATTTTCCATAATTTTTTTTTCTAACATTTTTCCTATTTATTTGTATTTAATAATACCAAAATATTAAAATATTCAATAAAATAATGTTAAATTATAAAAATTCCCAAAATTAATATTTTATCTTTTTGAGATGTTACAAGTATGGTGTCGATGTACCTTGACTGTGAAAGTCCCAACATCCTTTTAGATCTATCACGATAGATCTGGATCCCCAGAATGTAGTTGGCATAGCCCAGGTCCTTCATGGAGAACCTCTGTGACAAGAATCCTTTGACTGACTGTAACATAGGAATATCATTTCCTATTAGGAGAATGTCATCGACGTACAAGATGAGGAATACCACATTTCTCCCTACAACCTTACTGTAAATGCATGGTTCATCTATGTTTTTGACAAAGTCGAATTCTTTGACAGTATCATCAAAGCAGATGTTCCAACTCCGCGATGCCTACTTCAGTCCATAGATGGACTTGAGCAACTTGCACACTTTACCGCTGCTCCCACTCTGAATGAATCCCTCCGGCTGATCCATAAAGACGCACTCTTCCAAATATCCATTTAGGAAAGCCGTCTTTACGTCCATCTGCCAGATCTCATAATCGTGGAAGGCAGCAATGGCAAGGAGGATCCGAATGGATTTGAGCATAGCCACTGGAGAAAAGGTCTCGTCATTGTCCAAACCAGGTCTTTGACGAAAACCCTTTGCTACAAGTCTAGCTTTATAGGTTTCAACATGCCCATCTACACCAATCTTCTTTCTGAAGATCCATTTGCAGCCTACGAGTTTTACCCCTTCTGGAGCAAAGTCCAAAGTCCAAACTTTGTTGGTGTACATGGACACCATCTTGGTCCGCATTGCATCCAGCCATTTTACTGAGTCACCGCTCTGAATGGCTTGCTGGAAGCTAGTAGGCTCATCATAATCAATAGTGCAATCCTCTCTATCCCCGTCTATGAGAAAACCGTAGTATCTCTCGGGCGGATGAGACTGCCTACTACTCCTGCGGAGTGGCGCAGGAATGTCCGGTTCTCCTGAAACTTCTGGTTCTTCCAAGCTTTCAGTAATAGCTTGTGGTTCTGGAATTTCTTCCAGTTCTATTGCGCTCCCACTTATCTGATTTTCCAAAAATTCAGTTTCCAAGAAGTGGGCATGCGGAGAAACAAAAACTTTTTGTTCTTCTGCGGAATAGAAAAGATACCCCCTGGAGTTCTTTGGGTATCCCACAAACTTACACAATACTGAGCATGTCTCGAGCTTATCCGCATGCTGCTTTTTTTACAAAAGCTGGACATCCCCATGTCTTAAGATACTAAAGACAGGGTTTCTTCCCACTCCACATCTGATATGCGGTGGTAGGCACAGTCTTGGTTGGAGCCTTGTTCAAGAGATATGCAGCTGCTTCTAGTGCATAACCCCAGAAAGATTGCGGTAACTCAGCCTTACTCATCATGGAACGAACCATATCCAATAGGGTTCGATTCCGTCTTTCGGATACACCTTTGTGTTGTGGTGTGTATGGAGGAGTACGCTGAGAGAGAATTCCATTCTCTTTTAAGTAGTCCAGAAACTCGGCACTCAAGTATTCACCACCTCGATCAGATCTCAGTGTCTTTATACTTTTTCCTGTTTGTTTTTTAACTTCATTCTTGTATTCCCGAAATTTCCCAAAGGCCTCGGATTTGTGCTTCATTAAGAAGACATGTCCATACCTAGAGAAATCATCTGTGAAAGTAATGAAGTATGAATAACCACTTAGCGCATGTGTAGACATTGGACCACACACATCACTGTGTATGAGTCCCAAGAGCTCGCTTGCTCTTACTCCGTGTCCAGTGAACGGAGTCTTTGTCATCTTTCCAATGAGACAAGATTCACAAGTGGCATAAGACTGATACTCGAACGGATTCAAGTATCCATCTTTATGTAACTTAGTTAATCGTGTCTCATTAATGTGACCCAGTCTACAATGCCATAAGAAAGCCTGATTTGTTTCCGGAGACTTTCTTTTAAGTGTGTTCTGGACACTGAAAATCTGAGCTTGATTCAATACGTATATCCCGTTATTTAATGTACCTGACCCAATCAGAACTTGATTTAGGTGGATGTGTACTACATCGCTTACAAAAGTAAATTCATATCCTTCCTTAGAAAGTAAGGATACAGATATGATATTACAAGTTGCACCTGGTACATACAAACAGTTACGTAAAATCAATATCTGCCCAGTTGTCAGTCCAAGATGATATTCCCCTACGGATTCAGCATCCATGCTCATTCCGTTAGCAACCCTGAGAGTCATATCACCTTTCCTGATAACCCTACAGTTTCTCAGAGCCTGTAATGAATTACAGATGTGAGATCCTGATCCGGTATCCAATACCCAGGAAGTAGGGTTAACTGACATACAGTTCCCTATTACAAACATACCCGAAGCCGAAGCCACAACATGCTTCGAATTCTGGCTACTGGCTTTTCTAGCCCTGCAATCCTTCTGCCAATGTTCATTCCCGTTACAATAGGAATGTCCCTCTTTTACTACATCCAGTCCCGAAACTTTTGCTCTTGCTTTTCCTTTTTCTTCCCTGGTTTCCTTCAGGGTATAAGCAGAGGGCAGGGACTGTAGAATCAAGTCAGTATTTGACCCGTTCTCCAACGTGGTCTTCAGGTCCGTGAGCTCAAAATAGCTGGTCTCTGTAAGGACGTTGCCCCCTACAGATGACCCGACAGCCAACCTCGCTTGAAGCAATTCGTTCGAGGTCTCATATCTTGCGATACGAGATTGCTCTCCATATATATCTTTGTTATGGAGGAAGATAGAAACTGAGTCCATCTTCTTGTGCTGCCTCTGGTTTGCACCATCAACTGAGGCTAACACGAGGCACTTGGCTTTCGCACAGTCTTTTTCCGATGTCCTGCGGATATAAATATCCGTGACAGGGGAAACTGGACCTGAGACGGCAGGGGTTGGATCAGTCAAGAGGTGTCCCAGCTTGTCATGGGCAATGGACATCTGGACAGACCTTTGCCAGTCAAAACAGTCAGATTCAATCATTTTATTATCTAGATGTAACCTATGTCTGGTCACTGGGTCGCTGCAATTAAGAGAGAGAGAAGAAAACTCTCAGCATGATGCTCTTACAAGTTTAGATTGGTTTTTAATTTATCTAAACAGGATGGCTCCCACTGTCTCTCGAATCCCTCCTCAAACCATAAAGGAAGAATTAGTCAGGATCAATCTCACCGTACAATACTTGCTTAACCGTCCGGCCAGGCTGGTGTCGATACTTCGAGGGAGGTTTTCCAACGCTTTGGCGAAGTTCCTTAATTAAATAACCTCTTTTCCATGTGGGCGTAGCCCCGCTAACACCTTTCTAGACACCTACTTGGTTTATAGCATTGATCGTTAAGTGAGAAAGTTCCGGAGGAGTAGCATATACTCACAGTAGGATCGGGATCCAAATATCATTATGTGATAAACTGAAGGAATCCTACCAGAATCATCACACTCCAAATGGTATGCAACGCTAGCAAGTTTCAGTTCTTTTGAAACTCCCGATGTGGATTTTTGCCCCATGCTCTTATGACCTTGACGAAGGTCAACAAATCATAAGTCACATGTCAAGTTCTACCCGTCATTGTCCAGGTTAATTTGAACCCACCCGTATATACCCTTGATGAAGGTCAACAAGGTAATACGACTGTCCTAAACCAACGCATCTATCTATGCTACATATGAACACCCAACAGTTACCAATCACTATGCCTTGACGAAGGTCAACAAACATAGCTTTAATACTATTGAATATTCATACGAAACGACGGAGGGCTACGAATGGTTTTGGCAAAACCTTGAAGTAGTGAACTTGATATAATCGAAGGAACCTTGATAGCTTTTAAAAGGAGTGGCTTAAGCTCCGCGTTTTAAAAGTTATTTTTTGAAAAGAAACCGAGTGGTTTTTGAAATTGTTCCAATGACTTTTACTTGGTTTATTTTTCTTGCATTAATTTTAATGCGTCCCATCAATTAATCCTACCATTGCAGAAAACAAAGAAAATATGACGTACGCTTATGCCATCCGCATTCGCCACGAGGCCTCGTCATTACCCGTTAGGTTACTTAACTAACGACAGAGCGGGGGCTGGACTAGCGCGGATGCAAAACATAAGCAACGCCAAAATAGATATCATATATAGATATACTCATTCGTCACATGCAATGATAGCCATTCCAGATCACAGATGAACACATTGGATATACTAGGAATCCATAATTCGTACGAGCCTGTAACGAAAAGCGGATTACACGGTCGCGATGAATAGCCAATACCCCACCCTAAACCCCTACGGGTGCGGAAAACTACCCGCCAAATATCCGAAGCAGAGCAACCTCCCTCAACGACGTGAGTAGGCCACTCGGCACTACGAGATACCCGGTAGTTTGTGCACCCCACCTTGGGTCTATCCTAGGAGCAAAAACAGTAAAAAGAAATTATACAATGACGGCTACAACCCCGACCCGGTTGTGCGGCCAAAAATAATATTACATCAATTTACATATTACATGAATTGAAAGATAAAAGAAAACTCTCATCTCACAACCCCCCGGCTATTCATCCATGACAATCCAATGAATTCATATACACATACCATCAACATTACAGATCACAGATATGTATAACCCCCACTAATCGACGTATAGCGATTAGCGGACGTTCAATACATATATCACATCACAGATATATACCCTTCAGCTTAAGTCTTTAGAAGTTCGATCAAAATACGGATTTTCAAGCCCCAAAAACTAATTTTTCTTTCTGTAAAATCTGGGCAGAAAAAACATATCCCAAAAATCCCAAAACAACCCCAGAAACACTCTGCAAGAAACATTTTCCACGACTGAGTCAACTCGGCCGCGGAACCGCGGCGGGAGCATGCTCCCGCCGCGTTTCCGCGGCGCTTTGACCGATTCGATGGACCAAATTTCTTGTGTGGGTTTTAAAAAGCCTGAGCCGATTTTTAGTGTCCGAT
Organism: Agapanthus africanus; assembly: GCA_030015575.1. Taxonomy (NCBI): domain Eukaryota; kingdom Viridiplantae; phylum Streptophyta; class Magnoliopsida; order Asparagales; family Amaryllidaceae; genus Agapanthus; species Agapanthus africanus. The sequence goes on from CM057339.1 coordinate 564,137,762, forward strand.
TTATGAAATTTTGAATAGAAAACAGAATCGGCAGAAACTTGATTTTACGGGTTCGTTTCGCGACTTTTTCTTCGATCGAACTTCTAGTTACTTTGCTAACATGTTAGATAGTGTTTAACTAGGCTATGATACCACTGTAAGTCCACGTTACCTCTCCCGGTACTTACGGGCTTGCGGAAATGATGAAAAACGATTTTTCAAGAGGTGGTAACATGGACTCAAAATACGGATCTTTGTTAAACAACTTATCTAACAAACCTAACAAGAGTTTTACCTACTCGGTTAGGGGGTTATACCTTTCTTGAACTCCTTCGTCTTCAACTCTTTCCGGTGTACGGATCGGCCTCACCTCGTCGTCTCCTTGCGCCGAAGATGGATCCACCTGAAAGCTTCTACCTTTGGCTTCTTCTTTGAACTTGAAGAAACTAGAACACTTGGTTTCATAAACCTTGTGAACTAGGATGGGTAGAGAAGTGATATGGGTTTTCTTTTATCTCTAAGGCAATGTTTCTCAACACTTGAGATAGAGTTGCCTTGACCTAGAGAGAGAGAAAGAGGAAGAGCAAGAGAGAGAGCTTGAGCATGAGAGAGAAGAAGAATGATAGAATGAGCCAACCCCTTTTCCTCCCATGCTCCCATAACAAAAAAATAATAATAATAATAATTGAGTATTATGTGATGGTTCATATCATATCAAGTGGCATTATCATTTCATGCACTCATATTGCAAAGCATAACAAGCAAGCAAAAGTCTTTGCCATAAAATGATAGCCATTGCAATGATGATGGTCAACTAGTCCAACCTAGTCAACCGGTAAACAAAGTCAACAAGTCAACAAAGTCAACCCCTCATTTCAACCATGACACAATAATACTTAATTAATATTATCATTAATCATATTTCTTATTCTTATTAGGGTTTAGCAAAAGTCAATGGTCAACAGTGAACAGTCAACAGTCAATAACCCCAATGAGAATCCTCTGCCTCTGTCAACTGTGCATACACACCCGCATCCGCGTTCCGAGGAACACGAATACAAATGAGATAAAACCAATCCCAAAACGTACACTTGGATCTGGCTTAAACCAAAGCCCGCTAGTGTTAATTGTCCGGACACCAAACGTGCACAAGTGCACGGATGTGACCGAATCCTGTCGCAAAACCATGCGACCTGTCGCAAAACCATGCGACCTGTCGCAAAACCATGCGACCTCTACTCTTTTTGCCCAAAGGCGAATAGCTTTCTGTGTGGGACTCTAAAGACTCGACACTACGCTGGCAGTGGGTTTAACCACAGACCGCAAGCGGCACTAGCTGTGCGTAACGGTCCCCAGGTAGATGCCGACAAGAAGACTGATGAGGTGAAACCCATCTGAATTCCTACTGAGCCTGAATGTGACAATCTCTGTACAGTCCGGTCTGTTCGTCTGATACAACGCATGGCGGGCCTAGGGGGCGGTAAACGTCAGTCCCCTACTAGCGGTACAAGTCGTGTCGGAGTATAGCCCAGAACACCCTGAGATAGCACTGGAAACCTACCAATATATCTCGCTTTCCCTGGCCAGGGACTACTCGTGTAATGGCTCTCCTAGACACAGCGCGATGTCAACCCCTAATACCGAGAGAGACGAATCCTGTCTAACTGTCACTGCCTCCAAGTGCTTCGGGACTGCACCCAACTACTACCTGTTTGCACGACTCCTTTGAGCCGTGGTAGGGTAGTAATCAAAGTACAGTGGGAACACACTCGAGGCGATGTGACAGTGTCAAGTCAGCGGACTAAGCTGTACTCATGTCACCTGGGAACTGATAACTGACGATAGGTATAGTATCAACCAACAGTTCCCGACGAGTCCTGTCTAGTGTACTCGTAACCTAACGAGCACCCACATACTATCTCAAGTACGACGAACTGACGGCTGTGGGACAGACCGTCTCCCACACTGGGATGAGAAGAGCATATGCTAGTATACTCCGGAGTATCGATACCCTGTCTCCATAGTCCTACGACTAGGGACCTGCATAAGGATGTGCTTGTGGATTACCCAGACCCCACGAGTGTAACTGGAATCACAACGCTGGTAATCAAGCAAAGATCCTAAGGGCTCTACTAATATGTATAAGCGATATGCCAAAAAGAAACACATGCATATATTGAACTAGAAACAAACCAAGTAGCATACTACCATTTTGAGCAAGATTGTGTATACAACTGTGAATATCCCAAGCTTCCATTAAGTAATATGCAAGCTAGTATGATACAGTAATGGCCTCTAGGGCATATAAACTAACAGTCTCGCTGCTGGAATATATACTTTAAGCTCTTGTGATCAGTGAATATCTGGGATGACTCTCCATATAGGTAATGTAGCCAGATCTTAAGTGCAAAGACCATTGCAGCCATCTTCAAATCGTGAGTGGGGTAGTTCTGTTCATGTTTCTTTAATTGCCGCGAAGCATACGCGATCACCCTGTCATGCTGCATCAATACGCACCCTAGCCCCACTCGTGAAGCATCACAATAGACCACAAATTCGCCTGATCCTGAAGGCAATGATAGCACTGGTGTCGTAGTCAGTAGAGCCCGTAGCTGCTGGAAATTGTGCTCACACTCCTCCGTCCAATCGAAATGAACTCCCTTCCGGGTCAACCCGGTCAAAGGTGTAGCAATGCGGGAGAAGTCCTGCACGAATCGCCTGTAGTAGCCTGCCAGCCCTAGAAAGCTGCGAACCTCCGTCACTGACGTGGGTCTAGGCCAACTCCGAACGGCCTCAATCTTCCTCGGGTCTACACATATACCATCTCGTTTAATCACGTTCCCTAAGAAGTCTACGCTGTCCAGCCAGAAAGCAAGCTTGGAGAATTTGGCGAAAAGCTGATGCTCCTTCAAGGTCTGCAGTGTAATCCGCAGGTGCTGCTCGTGCTCCTCGCTACTCTGAGAATACACTAGAATATCGTCAATGAACACTATGATGAACAGATCAAGATACGGCCGGAAAATACGGTTCATCAAGTCCATAAATGCTGCTGGCGCATTGGTGAGTCCGAACGACATCACCAAAAACTCATAATGGCCGTAACGCGTGCGGAAAGCTGTCCTAGGAATGTCCTCCTGTCGAACCCGCAGCTGATGGTAGCCTGATCGCAAATCGGTCCTCGAAAAGTATCCTGCCCCCTGAAGCTGGTCGAACAAATCGTTGATGCGTGGCAAAGGATACCTGTTCCGCACTGTCACCCTGTTCAGCTGACGGTAGTCGATACACAAACGCATACTGCCGTCCTTCTTCTTGACAAATAGGACTTGAGCACCCCAAGGAGAAACACTGGGTCGAATAAGTCCCTTATTTAGCAAATCTTGCAACTGACCCTTCAATTCTCTAAGTTCCGCCGGGGCCATCCGATAAGGCGGTACAGAAATAGGCCCCGTGCCAGGAACCAAATCAATACAGAAAGAAATATCACGCTCGGGCGGTAGCCCAGGAAGCTCGTCAGGGAACACATCAGGGAACTCGCTAACAACCGGAACCTGATCCATCGGAACCTCTGTAGCTCTAGTATCGCAAACATAGGCGAGAAATCCCTGACATCCATTCCTCAAAAGCTGTTCAGCGCGAAAAGAAGAAATCACACTGTGAGGGGTGGCACCACGGTCCCCCAACACAACAAAAACCTACTCGCCGGGAAAACAAAATCTAACTGTCTTCTCGCGGCAGTCAACAGAAGCATAGCACGTGGCTAACCAATCCATGCCCAAAAGAACGTCGAAGTCCAACATCTCAAGAAGGATCAAATCGACCGGCAACTCTCTCCCGCCAATACGGACGGTACAGGATCGGAACACGTGCCTAGCAACAAATGACTCTCCCATGGGAGTAGTCACAACTAGCGGCTGATCAAGCAAACCGGACTCTCTACCCAAAATCGGCACAAAGTGTGTGGATACGTATGAGTGCGTGGATCCGGGATCGAATAACACGTGTGCATCAACAGAACATACTGGAAGGATACCTGAGACCACCACATTGGATGCCGGCGTGTCCTGATGCGCAAAGCAAAAACTCGCGCCTGTCCTCCACCTGCGACTGACTGTCCCCTGTCGGCAACTAGCTGTCCTCTGCCTCGATCACCTCGTCCTCTATGAACAAATCCTCCGCGACCATGACTTCTCTGTGCATGAGTCTGGCGCGGAGTAACAGTAGGTATAATAGGCAACCCCGTCTGGGGCGGTGAAGGTGGTAATGTGACGTGCGGTACTGCTGCCTCCCTCCGTGGTATCTCAGGACAATCTCACACACGATGATAAGAACTCCCGCAGCGAAAACATCCCGACGATGACCGCTGACCCTCCTGAGAATAGGAACTGAACAACCGGCCCTGCCCTAAATCTCTGCTACCTGCAAGACGTCTATCACGGCGCCGAAAAGGCTGTTTCTACGCTGATGTATCCGCACGAACTCTCTTCGGCTCTGGAACTACCGAAGTCTCAGCAAGGCGCTCCTCGACTAATAGGGCTGCGTCTACAGCTGCTGCATATTTCTCATAATGCTGTGCGCTGATCGCTAGAAACAGTGGTGTAAGCAAGTCTCGGACAAATCTCTTGACTCGCAACTCCTCAGTAGCCACTAGGTATGGAGCATACACTGATAGCTCGGTGAACAGGACATCATACTCTGCCACTGACATCTCCGGAGTCTGATGTAAGGACTCGAACCTGCGTGCTCTAGCATCTCTGACGCTCAGTGGAAGAAAACGGGCAAGGAATAGCGCCACGAACTCTGTCCAGGTCATAGGAGGAAGACCTGCTGCTCTACCCTTCTCGACTGATTCGCACCATTTTTTCGCAAGACCTTCCAGGCGAAAGCTCGCGAACTCAACCCATCTCGCATCTGCGCATCTGAAGGAACGGCATATCCGAGCCATCCTATCAATGAAAGACTGTGAGTCCTCGGCTGCATCGGTGCCTGTGAAGACCGGAGGCTTCAGCCTCATAAACTCTGACAGCGATACTGTAATAACCTCTGTAGCTGCAGGGGCAACTGCCTGTACTGTGGGTACCACCGCGGTCTCTGCAATGGGTGGAACTACCTCTGGTTGCTGCGCTCGAAGTGTCCCAACTAGAGATCCCATCATCTGGCACATCTCCTGCATACTGGATCCTACCGTCTGGTGCATCTCCTGCACACCAGCCACTAACATGTCAATCTGATCTGTCACGGCAGGAACAGCCTGCTCGGGCACAACCGGTGTACTACCCGGATCAGTCCTCGTCTCGGACAAGTCAACTCGAATCTCGGCCCTCGCGGTCGCTCTCTGCGCCCTCGTAGTCTTTGGCGGCATAATGGCTGAAAGGAAAAGTAGGATTCGATAAGGATACGGAAATCGAATCGCAAGAATGTATGTACTCAAGAAGGAATTTAAATCAACAAGTCCTAAGGTCGCCTTGGCGGAGTACCGTGTCGTGAGTATGCCGCGGAACATACGCACGCTACGCCACTCTGCTGCAGCTACCTACTCCATCATACCAGGGTCATCCTAGGAACACTCCGAAAGGTAAAACTTACGCTCTGATACCAACTTTGTCAAGACCCAAAGTTTGGCCCGTGACCGGCACATAACCACGTAACGTCTACAGGCGTAACGCGACTAAGTGAACCGAAAACCCAGAAATCAAACCAGTAAAAGTATAGAGTGTCTTAAACTTGAATGAAAGCATTTACAAAAGTGACAAGAAATCTTAAGTAAATAATCACCAAGATAGCAATATGCGACGCCGTAGCGAAGATCAAAATCAAAAAGTAGGAACATCACAGATAGAATAAACTGCATAAGTAAAGTCGGCTCATGATTGGTTCGAAAAAGTGTTTGTAGAATAACCGCAATCAGAACGGTGTCGCGTGTAGCTAGACCGAGGTGAGTACGGGTCGTCCTCTGGGAAACGTTGAATCTTTTACTCTTACTTTAGATGTGTTGAAAAAGAGAGGAGGAATAAAGAATTTTGTGGAAAGGTTTCTAGATCTACGTTTAAGCAAGAATGCAAAATATATAGATCTAGATTATTTTAGGGATGTAGTTAATATAATAAGAGGGCTTGTAGGGTTCGTTAGGATTTAGTAGTTATGGACGATTAATTAAAAGTTACCCTTTTTATCCTTTAATGGATTTAAAACTAGAACGACGGTGAGGCGTGTAGATTAGGGTTTCTGGAGGGAAAAGGAATCCCACTCTTAACCTTTATCTCGACACGGAACTCCGTTCATATCTAGCCTTTACCAAAACAATCATTAATCTAATCTCTAATCGCGGTCGGAACTAACAAAGAATTGTTAGCGCGCCCGATTAGGATGTTAATGATTATTTTGATAAAGTTCATAAACTTAATATGACTTAAAAAGGGTTTAGAGATGTTCATCATCCATTAGCCTACCCTAATCCTACGAACCCTAACAAGCGGAGAATTACTCACGCATGTTGGGAGAAAAAGAGATGGAAAGAATTTGCATAATTAAACTACGAAGAAATAGAATAAGAAAAAGAAAGCTACCTTTATTAATCAACAATATTTATTACACTTTGATTCCTTAGAAAATGATTACAAAGACTAGTTTGCTTCTCGATCTCTTCCAAGGAGGTAGACGAACTGTTGATGATCAGCCTGGATGCGTGAGCCGTCTTGGACTTCGTGATCTCGTCGGCTTGATGATTTTTCCAAGAGGCTCTCGGTCTTTATTTATAGTCCCAAATCCAGAAGTCTAGCTTCCAAATATGGAAGTTAACAGTAAAGATTTTCCCCAAAATTTTGCAGCATCTAAATCCTCTATCATGCCGCGGATCTGCGGCCATATGATCTCGGCCCTTCATCAAACTTCAGGGGCTCTGTCCTTGTGACATTTGGCGATCCTTGGAACCTTTGTATCATGGAAATCTTCTTGTGGTTGCTGCCAGACTTAGTCTCTAAGTTTTGCTTTCTTAATTAGGCAAGTTTTCTTTAACAACTTGATTTCCTTGATTTTAGTCTTGAAAAATTCTGCACAACAACTTAACTAGACTTTGTTCTACTAGGATTTGGTCAATGATATTATTTGCATACATTTTCCTACCAAATGCTAATTATAATATATCAACACATGGAAAATAGTATTTTTACACATAAACCCTCATATGTATGATATATTATAATAAAGACCTTTTTAAATATGAAAATGGTAGGAAAAATGTAATAACAAATGTGCAGTTTTATCAACTGAACAAATACCCCCAAACTTATCTTTGATCGTCCTGAGCAAACTAGTTTATTCAAGAGAAGGAGAAAAAAGAAAGGAGAAAACTAAGCACACTTTCGTAGGCAAACACGATTGCACTGAGCACGTGCAATAAGCCGTTAAACCTCTAGGTGTCCCTAGTAGGAGGAGTGTTGTCTCCTGAGGGTTTTCAGCGGATTACACCCACAAAATCCTATAATAAAAGAGAGATGGTGAAATTTACATATAAAGATAAGAACCATAAAAGAAAGACTTTGAAAATAAGAGTTTCCAACTACACTAGCTTTTCAGTTGTCATGAGCCCTATCTTAATAGTCATGAAAAGATGTTAGAAATCACAATATCCCTCAATAAAACATCGTCTTTATTCTTCATTCCTACCTTTCATCCAAACATCGATCATATACCCCTACGTGTGTGAAAGGGACATCCCTACACTCGGAGAATTCAATTCAAGCTATCATGCTCTTGTCCATCTACCTCAGTACTTTTTAACTTGATGAATATTTAGATTTGCTCACACATTTTCATGCGACCGTTAATACTTCTTGAGGTACTAACCGGCCGATTACTCATGCGCTTGATGATTAGGTGATAATATTTTTCTCGTCTTGCACCACTTAAGGCTTAGCAGTGACTCCCAGACCAGTTGGCCTTAGGGCACTAGGTGAAGAGGCACCCTCGCTATATTTTTTTATTGCTGCTTTGGCGATAACAAAACCAGTGTTCATTTTTCTTTTCACCATTTTATATTTTATTCATTTTTTTTCTTTCATACTTTGGCTTTTAGACAAGAGCATTTCAAGGTATCCTCTACTATCCCGAGTTTCAAGACGTGTTTAAGTGCATATAGTAGGGTATCAACATTCAAATGTTTGGCTTCAAGAATAGAAATTATTTTTCAGACTTATTTTTACCCTCAGATTAGTGACTTCATTCATCTTACTAACCCTTGGGACAACAGCTCATAACTACTTATTACTAGTTCGTTTAAGAAAACTTCTAATTTTCTTGGTTTTCTTAAATTTTTCCAATCTTTTGGATGTAAATTTTCACTATCTACTCTCTTGTTATAAAATAATTTTTTTTTTAAAATTTTTGAAAATGTTGTGCTTATGCAAAATATGATACAAATTGATGTGTAAATAAGTACAAACCTCCCCCAAACCTGTTTACAACAGTGTCCTCACTGATGTCATCCATTAAGCTCAAAAACCTGTAGACTTGGGAGGAAATTATTAATGGGGGTAAGAATATACGCAAGTGAAATCCTCCCCCAAACTTATTTTTGGCTCACAATTTTGTAAAAATCATTTTTTTTCAAGTGCCAAAATATAACCCCCCCAAACCTGAGTTAAACAATGTTAATCTTTTAAAATCACACGAGCGGGTAAGGTTATTGGTCAATGCCAAGCTTTGCAAAGACCGAAGGTCAACACCAACCATTCAAAAATTTTATCGATGAAGCACCAAGGTTGGTGGAAGAACATGTCACCTTTCGACGTGAAGAAGTGGGGAGGTGATAAGAGGTGTAATGGAAAAGGATTGCGTCTCAATTTGGAGAGACGACACAGTGATAGTAATGATGGATTACTCGCATTATCATGATTGTCCAAAAGAAGAGGTGGAGGTCCAATTTTTTCATCTTGGAGTTGATTCATCTCAACACCCGTGTCTTGTAAAAATGCGAGTTCGTCAGCGAAAATTTCCTCAAAGTTTTTATCGATACCCCGAAAAATAATGTCATCAGAAAAAATGGGGTGATCGTCAGACTCTATAAAAAGTTCCTTATCAGCGTTAGATGTTGACCCGGACAACTCGATGGAAGAGTCCGTGTCAAGCAACAACATATGAGAAGAGTCAGAATTATGAAGTTGATCATATTCGCTGCTGTCGACATTCATTAATTCGACAGAACACACATGAGCATATGGTTCGGAGGGTTCACTTCCCAACTTGTAAATGTTAAGCTCAATTGACTCTTTCCAAAGGATAGGGTCATAGAGCCGTTTCTACAATTGATTACTGCGTTAGAAGTGGCCAAAAAGGGTCGACCGAGTATCACCGGGATTTGATTGCGTGGGTTTGCCACAGGTTGTGTATCAATAATGATAAAGTCCACAGGAAATATGAATTCCCCGACTTTAATTAACACATCCTCTAGCTCACCCCTAGGTTGGTTGATAGATCAATCGGCAATCTGAAGAATGCAATGCGCTGGTTTTAACTCTCCGATCCCTAATTGCTCATAAACAGAATACGGAAGCAAGTTAACACTAGCACCTAAATCGAGTAGAGCACGATTGATATTTTTACCCCCAATAGAAATTGAAATTGTAGGACTTCCGGGGTCCTTTCGTTTCTTGGGTAGTTGTTGTGTAAAAGCTGTGCTCACATTACTCGCAAGGAAAACTTTTTTAGGTACTTGAATTTTCTCTTTCTAGTGCACAAGTCCTTTAGGATTTTCGCATATGACGGAACTTGTTGAATAGCATCTAGGAGAGGAATGTTTATGTTAACTTGCTTAAAAATTTCCACAATCTTCTCCATTTGTAGACTTGGTTTGTTGCCCCTTAACCTGTTTGGATAAGGTGCTTGATCAATAAGTTTTGGGTCCAAAGTTTGTGGAGAAGACTGTGGGGATGGATTCGATCCCAAAATTGGAGTGGGAATCGACTTAGATAGATTCGGCGAAATGTTCGAGCCTTGGGAAAAACGGAGAATAGGCTCGGGTGAAGGTGGGAGATTAGATGAATTAGGGGAAGAAGAAGAAGCTGGGGTATCATTGGTGTCACTATCATCACATTGCTCACCCACTCGGTTATTCAGCACTTTTCCCGATCTCAACGTGGTAACAACACTCACATCATAAATTTGTGAGTGGCCAGGATTAAGTATGGGTTGAGATGGGAGTTTCCCTTTCTCTCTCGCACTCATTGCAGCGTTTAACTGTGCGATTTGGTTTTCTATTGATTTAATACTCTCACCATGGGAGGCGGAGTTTTTCGTTATGGTTTCAATAGAAGACTTCATCTCAGCCGACAATTGCATGGATTGTTTCATGAACATATCTAAAGTTTGTGCAAGTGAGTTGTCAGTACCGGCCACTTGTGGTGTAGAAATGTTGGCCGGATTTTGGAAATTCTATGACTGAAAGGGAGGCTGATTCTGTGGTTGTGGTTGCTGTGGAGGAGGTCTTTGATAATTGCTTTGTTGGTTTTGATTCCAAGCAAAGTTAGGATGATTCCTCCATCCTTGATTGTACGTAGAAGAATAAGGGTCGTTTCTAAACGATGCATTCATAGGACATTCTTCCGTTAAGTGTGAAGGATCCGAACAACAACCACAGACGGTCTTAGGAAGCGTGACCTGATTTAGGGAGAATGATGAGAATTTGTTCTCAATAGCGTCGAGTTTCTTCTGTATCGCTGCCATTTCGGCTTTTATTGCGATAGAAACATCGAGTTGGTGAACACCTCCCCTAGATGAAGGTGGTCTTACGCTTTCCTACTGCAAAGTGTGTTCAGCGAGGTCTTCCAGATACTTCAAAGCTTCACCGTCATCTTTAGACATGAAATTGCATTGACACATTGTTTCAAGCATCTTCTTTGTCGCTGGATTAATGCCCTCATATATAATCCGACTTAAATCCCATCTATTGATTCCATGATGAGGACATTGGACAAGCAGATCTTTGAAACGTTCAAAGCACTTCCAAAATGGTTCATTGGGAAGCTGGGTGAACTGGTTGATCTCGCTCCTAACACGTGCAGTCTTATGGTTTGGGTAAAACTTCTTAAGAAATGCTATGACGAATTCATCCCAATTAGTGATAGAGTGTGCGGCAGTATTGTAAAGCCATTTTTCTGCCAAGTCATACAGTGTGAATAGGAGAAGACGTAAGTGCATAGCATCTAAAGTCAATTGTGAAGTACCCATCATTGCGCATACGTTTTCGAATTTGGTGATGAAAACGTACGCGTCTTCCGACTCAAGACCGTGAAATTTGGGCAGCAGATTGATGTATTAGGGTTTAATTTCGAAATTATCCCCGTTAGGTGGTGGAAGAGATAGACAAGTGGGAAGAGGACCACGGAGAGGATAGCATCTCTCTTGGAGAGAAATGCGCGTTGGATTCTGCGCACCTTCGGGCGGTGGCAGCGTGGTGTTATAATTTGATGGAGTGCCGTCCATCTTGGTCGTGGTGTGTGGTGGGGGAAAAGAAGATGAAGAAGTACCGACTTCGGAATCGATAGCAGGAACGCGGACAAGACGGGCACTAGGATCCCGTGTCCAGCCGAGCATGCACTAAGAGGGTTTAGTGCAAGTGGCAGCGTGTGTGTGATTTAAAATTGGCTTGTTTTGAAAAAGTGGGACGCAAAACAAATCTCCCTAAGATGCACAAGCAACCCTAGAACTAAGGTCACCTAGGTCCAGTCTCTAGACCGCTCCTAGACTTCCAAAGAACAAGTCGTAGGATAAATCCTCTACCGCCTCTTTACTACTCTTGTAGCCAGGTAAGTGCCAGGTGAGTGGGAGGCTCCCCACTACGAAAGTAGTGGTCCTAATTAAGTAACCACTCGCCTTGGACACACTTGCCTAGGCACTACAAAAGTAATGCGGACAAGCGATAGATTACCCACGACCTTCCTCTGTCCTTAATGAGCGCGACAGTCCTTAGAGTCTGGTCTAGATATTTTTTAAATTAATGTAGGGATGATGCGGATGCTCGGTTTGTGATTTGTGGGGCTTGGGAAGGGTGATGAAATCCCCACCTAATCTGGATTTGGTCTTTGCCCCTTAAAGTCCATATTAAAATATGCAAAACAAAACCAATCACAAAACTTTTGCAAAAAGATATTTTTTTTTGAGCGGCGCTATTTTGCAAAGAATCCTGCAGAAAATAGATTTTATTGGATTTGAGAGGAGAAAGAAGGAGTTAAGAAAGATACCAGAGAAGTTCGGAACCCTAGATCTCATGTTTCCTCAAGTCCGTGACTCCAGATTCCCTCGCAAAATTCACACACAAATCGTTAAATATGCAATTTGCAGTTTTGTTTTAATAATGATATGAATCGTCTAAGAATTAAACACAAATAGTAAGAATTAAAAATTACGCATGTATCCCCGGCAACGGCGCCATTTGATTGGTTCGAAAAAGTGTTTGTAGAATAACCGCAATCAGAATGGTGTCGCGTGTAGCTAGACCGAGGTGAGTACGGGTCGTCCTCTGGAAAACGTTGAATCTTATACTCTTACTTTAGATGTGTTGAAAAAGAGAGGAGGAATAAAGAATTTTGTGGAAAGGTTTCTAGATCTACGTTTAAGCAAGAATGCAAAATATATAGATCTAGATTATTTTAGGGATGTAGTTAATATAATAAGAGGGCTTGTAGGGTTCGTTAGGATTTAGTAGTTATGGACGATTAATTAAAAGTTACCCTTTTTATCCTTTAATAGATTTAAAACTAGAACGACGGTGATGCGTGTAGATTAGGGTTTCTGGAGGGAAAAGGAATCCCACTCTTAACCCTTATCTCGACACGGAACTCCGTTCATATCTAGCCTTTACCAAAACAATCATTAATCTAATCTCTAATCGCGGTCGGAACTAACAAAGAATTGTTAGCGCGCCCGATTAGGATGTTAATGATTCTTTTGATAAAGTTCATAAACTTTATAGGACTTAAAAAGGGTTTAGGGATGTTCATCATCCATTAGCCTACCCTAATCCTACGAACCTTAACAAACGGAGAATTACTCGCGCATGTTGGGAGAAAAAGAGATGGAAAGAATTTGCATAATTAAACTACGAAGAAATAGAATAAGAAAAAGAAAGCTACCTTTATTAATCAACAATATTCATTACACTTTGATTCCTTAGAAAATGATTACAAAGACTAGTTTGCTTCTCGATCTCTTCCAAGGAGGTAGACGATTTGTTGATGATCAGCCTGGATGCGTGAGCCGTCTTGGACTTCGTGATCTCGTCGGCTTGATGATTTTTCCAAGAGGCTCTCGGTCTTTATTTATAGTCCCAAAGCCAGAAGTCTAGCTTCCAAATATGGAAGTTAACAGTAAAGATTTTCCCCAAAATTTTGCAGCATCTAAATCCTCTATCATGCCGCGGATCCGCGGCCCAAGGGGGATATGGCTGCGGATCCGCGGCCATATGATCTCGGCCCTTCATCAAACTTCAGGGGCTATGTCCTTGTGACATTTGGCGATCCTTGGAACCTTTCTATCATGGAAATCTTCTTGTGGTTGCTGCCAGACTTAGTCTCCAAGTTTTGCTTTCTTAATTAAGCAAGTTTTCTTTAACAACTTGATTTCCTTGATTTTAGTCTTGAAAAATTCTGCACAACAACTTAACTAGACTTTGTTCTACTAGGATTTGGTCAATGATATTATTTGCATACATTTTCCTACCAAATGCTAATTATAATATATCAACACATGGAAAATAGTATTTTTACACATAAACCCTCATATGTAAGATATATTATAATAAAAACCTTTTTAAATATGAAAATGGTAGGAAAAATGTAATAACAAATGTGCAGTTTTATCAACTGAACAGCTCACAACGAGCTCGGCACCAGAATACAAATAATATACATCATCGTCCTCACACTGTCTCTAAGTCAAGTACATATATGGTAGATGGAGAATACTAGATACAAAAGTGTGTACAATAAAAGTAACCAGATACCACAACCCACCTAACAACAAAACAGCTCACGCACCAACTGTAGTGGTATCTGTAGCCAAAAGATGTAAGAAAGCAGCCTGCCGCGACTACTCCGAGGGGCAACCTGCAAATACTGTGGCACAACGGGGGTGAGTTGCCAACTCATGAATAGAAATAACATATAAAGGTAATCGCGAGCATGCACGTACTGCGCTACTCTATCATATGCCAGCAGATGATATCAATGCGTGATAAGCAGTATGTGCAATAATCTTGCAAGTGCTCTATCAGGTAATATAACTACATGATGAGATACAATAATGAATGCTGAGCATGGGAACATAACATCTACACGGAATGTCAACTTGGAATATATAATCGGTGTCCATTAATGCACCCAGATCCCCCAAATAGCTCAGGCGCCGGCACTCTCATCGGCCCTCCAATCCTGTAAATCTCTGAGAATCACGAGTGCCCAACATCGGCTCCTAAATATCATAAATACTCGTGTCTAGCATCGACACGCAAATCTTCCTATATCGGGCATCCGTCAGTCCGGGTCAGCCCCCTCTCTCTCATATATCGGGCATCCGTCAGTCCGGGTCAAACCCCTCTCTCTCATATATCGGGCATCCGTCGGTCCGGGTCAGCCCTCTCTCTCTCATATATCGGGCTCTAGCACCGAGAAAACACATGGTGGACGCACTGAAATATTATATCAAGGGAAACCGGGTTTTTAAATAATTACCTATTCTCTTTTTAAATATCCACGGTTCCCAAATCCAGAAATAACATGGAAACAACATATCTCAATGCGTAAATCTATGCAAGTATGAGGATATCAATATATACATGGCACATTTATGAATATGTGATGTAGATGTGTCCAGGTATGAATATAACATCTGCTGATATGCGGCAAATCATGGCAAACATCAAATAATGCGGAAACAATCTGACGTATGATGTATAGCAATCCTATAATATGAGTGTCATGGCAATCACTAACGGTGTGAGTGTAGCATATAAATCTGTAAGTCCACGTTACCTCTCCCGGGTACTTACGGGCTTGCGGAAATGATGAAAAACGATTTTCTAGAGGTGGTAACATGGACTCAAAATACGGATCTTTGTTAAACAACCAACTAACAAACCTAACAAGAGTTTTACCTACTCGGTTAGGGGGCTATACCTTTCTTGAAATCCTTCGTCTTCAACTCTTTTCGGTGTACGGATCGGCCTCACCTCGTCGTCTCCTTGCGCCGAAGATGGATCCACCTGAAAGCTTCTACCTTTGGCTTCTTCTTCGAACTTGAAGAAACTAGAACACTTGGTTTGTCAAACCTTGTGAACTAGGATGAGTAGAGAAGTGATATGGGTTTTCTTTTATCTCTAAGGAAATGTTTCTCAACTCATGAGAGGGTGTTGCCTTGAGCTAGAGAGAGAGCAAGAGGAAGAGCAAAAGGGAGAGCTCAAGCAAGAGAGAGAAATGAAATGAGAGAATGAGTAAGTCTTTTGCCATCCAAGCTCTCATAATCTAAAACCATCATAACAAATAATAGTGATCAAGTATTATGTGATGGTTCAAGTCAAAATGGCTATATCATTTCATGCACTCATTTTGCAAAAAGAAACATGCAAGCAAAAGTCTTTGCCATGAAATGATAGCCATTGTCATGATGATGGTCAACTAGTCCAACCTAGTCAACCGGTCAACAAAGTCAACAAAGTCAACCCCTCAACAACCATGTCACTATAATACTTAATTAATATTATTGTTAATCATATTTCATATTCTCATTAGGGTTTAGCAAAAAGTCAATAGTCAATAGTCAACAGTCAACAACCCCAATGAGAATCCTCTGCCTCTGTCTCTCTGTCAACTGTGCATACACACCCGCATCCGCGTTCCGAGGAACCCGAATACAAACGAGATAAAACCAATCCCAAAACGTACACTAGGATCTGGCTTAAACCAAAGCCCGCTAGTGTTAACTGTCCGGAAACTAAACGTGCACAAGTGCACGGATGTGACCGAACCCTGTCGCAAAACCATGCAACCTGTCGCAAAACCATGTGACCTCTACTCTTTTGCCTAAAGGCGAATAGCTTTCTGTGTGGGACTCTAAAGACACGACACTACGCTGGCAGTGGGATTAACCACAGACCGCAAGCGGCACTAGCTGTGCGTAACGGTCCCCAGATAGATGCCGACAAGAAGACGGACGAGGTGAAACCCATCTGAACTCCTACTGAGCCTGAATGTGACAATCTCTGTACAGTCCGGTCTGATCGTCTGATACATCGCATGGCGGGACTAGGGGGTAAACGTTAATCCCCTAATAGCTGTAGAAGTCGTGTCGGAGTGTGGCCCAGAACACCCTGAGATAGCACAGGAAACCTACCAGTATATCTCGCTTGCCCTGGCCAGGGACTGCTCGTGTAATGGCTCTCCTAGACACAGCGCGATGTCAACCCCCAATACCAGGAGAGACGAATCCTGTCTAACCGTCACTGCCTCCAAGTGCTTCGGGACTGCACCCAACTACTACCAGTTTGCACGACTCCTTTGAGCCTTGGTAGGGTAGTAATCAAAGTACAGTGGGAACACACTCGAGGCGAAGTGACAGTGTCAATTCAGCGGACTAAGCTGTACTCATGTCACCTGGGAACTGATAACTGACGATAGGTATAGTACCAACCAACAGTTCCCGACGAATCCTGTCCAGTGTACTCGTAACCTAACGAGCACCCGCATACTATCTCAAGTACGACGTACTGACGGCTGTGGGACAGACCGTCTCCCACACTGGGATGAGAAGCGCATACGCTAGTCTACTCCGGAGTATTGATGCCCTGTCTCGATAGTCCTACGACTAGGGACCTGCATAAGGATGTGCTTGTGGATTACCCAGCCCCCACTAGTGTGACTGCCATCACAACGCTGGTAATCAAGCAAAGATCCTAAGGGCTCCACTAATGTGTATAGGTGATATACTAAAATAAACACATGTACACATTAAAGTAGAAACAAACCAAGTAGCATACTACTATATTGAGCAAGATTGTCTATACAAGGTGAATATCCCAAGCTTCCATTAAGTAATATACAAACTAGTATGATACAGTAATGGCCTCTAGGGCATATATACTAACAATCTCCCACTTGCACTAAGGCCATGTACTGGCGTATCGAAGACCTATCATCTCGATCAGCCGCTCGAACTGAGTCTGGGGTAAAGCCTTCGTGAGTGGATCAGCAGTGTTATCTTCCATAGAAACTCTCCGAACCTCGATCTCCTGGCGAACCACGATCTCCCTGATCAAGTGATACCGCCTCAAGATGTGTCTGGATCTCTGATGGGACGTGGGTTCCTTCGCTAAAGCTATAGCCCCGTTGTTGTCGCAATACAGAGGTATTGGATCAACAATGGACGGAACCACCTGAAGTTCAGTTAAGAACTTCCTTTTCCATACGGCTTCTTTTACGGCATCTGCAGCAGCGATATATTCCTCTTCCATCGTCGAGTCGGCAACGGTTTCCTGTTTGGAACTCTTCCAACACACCGCCCCTCCATTGAGGGTAAAGACATAACCCGACATGGACTTGGAATCATCCTTGTCACTCTGGAAGCTGGAGTCAGCAAAGGCCTCGATCTGGAGGTCTTTTCCGCCATACACCAAGAACATCTTCTTAGTCCTTCTCAGGTACTTGAGAATGTTCTTTACTGCTATCCAGTGTTTCTCCCCAGGGTTTGACTGATACCGGCTTACCACACTCAGTGCATAAGCTACATCTGGTCTGGTACACAGCATCGCATACATTATAGAGCCTACCGCAGAAGCGTTGGGTATAATAGACATGCGATCCCTTTCCAAATCAGTCTTGGGAGACATCTCTTTGGAAAGGGTGATCCCGTGACAAGCCGGTTGATTACTGCGCTTGGAATCTTCCATACTGAATCTTTTCAGTATGGTGTCGATGTACCTGGACTGCGAGAGTCCCAGTATCCTCTTGGATCTGTCACGATAGATCCGGATCCCCAGAATGTATGAGGCATCACCCAGGTCTTTCATGGAGAACCTGTGTGACAAGAACCCTTTGACAGATTGTAGCATAGGAATGTCATTTCCTATTAAGAGAATGTCATCCACGTATAAAACGAGGAATACTACAGTTCTCGCTACAAATCTACTATAGATGCATGGTTCATCTGGATTTTTGATAAAGCCAAATTCTTTGACCGTTTCATCAAAACAGATGTTCCAACTCCGCGATGCCTGCTTTAGTCCGTAGATGGACTTAAGCAACTTGCACACCTTTCCGCTGCTCCCACTCTGAATGAAACCCTCTGGTTGGTCCATATAAACACACTCCTCTAGATTTCCATTTAGAAAAGCGGTCTTTACGTCCATCTGCCAAATCTCATAATCGTGGAAGGCAGCAATGGAAAGAAGGATCCGAATGGATTTCAGCATAGCTACTGGAGAAAAGGTCTCGTCATAGTCCAAACCAGGTCTTTGACGAAAACCCTTTGCAACCAGTCTAGCTTTATAGGTCTCAACCTGTCCATCTACACCAATCTTCCTTTTGAAGATCCACTTGCATCCTACGGGTTTTACCCCATCTGGAGCAACGTCCAACGTCCATACTTTTTTGTTGTACATGGACTCCATTTCGGTCCGCATTGCATCCAGCCATTTTACCGAGTCAACGCTCTGAAGGGCCTGCTGGAAGCTAGTCGGCTCATCATAATCAATGATGCAATCCTCTCTATCCCCGTCTATGACAAAACCGTAGTATCTCTCGGGCGGATGAGACTGCCTACTACTCCTGCGGAGCGGCGTAGAAATGTCATGTTCTTTTGAACCCTCTGGTTCTACTAAGCTTTCAGTAATAGTCTGTGGTTCTGGAATTTCTTCCAGTTCTATTTCGCTCCCACTTATTTCCTTTTCTAAGAACTGGTGTTCCAGAAAATGGGCATTACGAGAAACAATGATCTTTTGTTCCTCTGCGTAATAGAAGAGATACCCCTGGAGTTCTTTGGGTATCCCACAAACTTGCACAGTACTGAGCGTGCCTCGAATTTGTCTGCATGCTGCTTTTTGACAAAAGCCGGACATCCCCAGATCTTCAGATATTGAAGATAGGGTTTCTTCCCACTCCATATCTCATATGGTGTGGTAGGCACAGTCTTAGTTGGAACTCGGTTCAAAAGGTATGCAGATGATTCTAGTGCATATCCCCAGAATGATCGCGGTAACTCAGTGTTACTCATCATGGAACGTACCATATCCAATAGGGTCCGGTTCCGTCTCTCCGATACACCGTTATGTTGCGGAGTGTATGGAGGAGTAAGCTGAGAGAGAATTCCATTCTCTTTTAAGTAATCCAGGAACTCGGCACTCAAGTATTCACCACCTCAATCCGATCTCAGTGTCTTGATACTTTTGCCGGTTTATTTTTCTACTTCATTCTTATATTCCTGGAATTTTCCAAAGGCTTCGGATTTATGTTTCATTAAGAAGACATAACCGTACCTTGAAAAGTCATCCGTAAAAGTAATGAAGTAAGAATAACCGCTTCGCGCATGTGTAGACATTGGACCGCACACGTCGCTGTGTACGAGTCCCAAGAGCTCGCTCGCTCTTACTCCGTGTCCAGTGAACAGAGTCTTTGTCATCTTTCCTTTGAGATAGGATTTACAAGTTGCATATGATTGATATTCGAACGGATCCAAATATCCTTCTGTATGTAACTTCGTCAACCTTCTCTCATTGATGTGACCCAGTCTACAATACCATAAGAAAGTCTGATTTATTTCCGGAGACTTTCTTTTGTGTGTATTCTGGACATTGAAAATCTGTGGTTGGTTTAATACGTATATACCATTGCTTAATGTACCTGACCCAATCAGAACTTGATTAAAGTGAATGTTTACAACATTACTTACAAATGCAAATTCATAACCTTTTTTAGATAATAAAGATACAGAAATGATATTACAAGTTGCATTGGGTACAAAATAGCAATTACGCAAAACCAAAACGTGTCCATCTGACAACCCTAGGTGATAGTCCCCCACGGACTCAGCATCCATGCTAGCTCTGTTTACAACTTTGAGGGTCATGTCACCTGCCTTCAAAAACCTACGCTTTCTCAACGCCTGCAAAGAATTACAGATATGAGATCCTGATCCGGTATCCAATACCCAGGAAGTAGAGTTTATTGATAGACAGTTTTCAATAACATACTGTAACACCTTAGAATGTGTTTTGTAGCTAATTATATTTTAATGTATGGTTTTTAATAAAAACTTTACCAAATTAAGTTTCAAATATTTTATCCTATTTAATGAGTATTTTATTAGAATTTTTCTAGGCACACACACACTTGTGCATGATAACTAGGGTTTAGAGATGGGGTTAGACCATGATTAGTAAGCATGATGGATTAACCCATTCTCTTTAAGTTAATCAATATTGTTTAGGTGTTTTGGGTTAAATAGTTATGGTTGTTTTAAAAATGAAAATGAATTTGAAGTGGAATTTTAATATTGTTTGAATGGTTGACCTTGAGAGAGAGAGTGTGTGAGGCATGGTGCTACATGGTAGAGGCCATGCTCATTTAATGATGAGAGAAGGAGAGAGGGAGGGGTTCTAGCCTTGCTCTCATTTTTCATTCTCATTCTCTTTTATCTCATTCTCACACTCTCACACACACACACTCACCTACAGTAGAAACCCCAGCACAAGGAGAAGCGGCAGCAGTGGCAGCAGCAGCACCAGAGGCAGCAACAACAACAGAAACAACATCAGCATCAGCAGCAAGCAGCTGTAGCAGCAACAACATCAGCCTTAGCAGCAGCAGGAGCCCCGGCAGCAGTAGCAACCCCACATCTTCTTTTTCACCTGCTCTCTAGGGTTCTACAGGATATACTTCTTAACCCAATCCCCTAGTTGCTTAAGTTGTGCATCGATTAGCTTCGATTAGTGTTATTAGATAGTTTTGTGCTAGTTTTGGTGATTTGTCAGATGTGGTGGCAATTTGATGATTGTGTTGGTAAACCCTACTTATTTAAGTGTTGTTAGGGTCATCTTAACTGAGTTTAACCCTGGATTACACTAAAATACCATAGGGTTTGTGTTTTGTGCAAAATTGGTGTTTTTAAGCGATATTTGTAACATTCTGTGATCTGCTATTGACCCAGACACTTCAGGATAAAATTAAGAAGACCGAAGCATGTACACTAGGTATAGACCACACCACCAGAACACGAGCCACCCATCCCAAAACTTGGCCGCGGATTTATTCAATCTGGCCGCAAATTGCGGCCAGGAAGAGGGGTTGGGTATTGGGGTTTTGGGTACTGTAGTCCGCTATGTTTTGTAGTGTTTTGGCATGTTTAGTTTTGTGAGATTTGACCTGTAGGAAATTCTGGGATCAAATATCGTATTTGGTGTTTGTTGTGTTTGCGCGATACGCGCGATACGTGAGAGGGTTCTGTGATCCAGCGTATCGCAGCGTGTCGCAATGGTTTTAGACGCGTATACATACGTTTTAGCGTATCGTGCACGCGCGTTTAGTTCGCGACGCGAGTTTCTCGTTTGGGTTTGATATCGCGTTTTGCGAGATATTTGGCTTATATATGATTTCCATGTCTTATTTGCAGGTTTGCAGGCGGGGACTACGGACACTGCCACTGGGGGGAGCAGATGGTAGGATTCACCTAGAGTGGAGTGTAAGTGAGTAGATTTAATATCTACAGGGGAATCGCCTGCATGGCGTTATGCGTCTGGGCTAGGATTCTAATACTTGTCGCATATTCTACGTCATTGATAGAATTGCGCCTTTACCTATTTACTTAGATATAGTTGTAATGTGACTAGTAGCCGTAGGGCACTGCACACATTATTGACGGTTCATGTTGCACGAGCACGGATTGCATGCTACACACACACCGTCAATAATTGCCATGTCACACACTAACCATTATAGATACTATTGCTTATCACACATGACATCTAGCTTATCAGGATATCCTACATATTTTACTTATACCCAGGGAGGTATACAACATCAGTTCTTATAGGTAGATACCTATACATTGCTACACCTGTATGTTGCACATATATTCAGTTGCAGTCACATATTTATCTTTACTGATGTTACTTAGCTGTACCTTATTGGTTTCGCATACATCTGGTTTCAGCTACATATTCTCATTTATATGCTCGCATTTCAGATATATCTATATGTTTATTCCTAGATTGCGCATTATTATTTGGATTTTACATGATGTTTTCTGGATTTGGGAACCGCGGGAGTTCATGTAATTATGCATACATTGAAAAACCCGGTTTCCTTGATATGATATTTGCGCATCCACCATGGGTTTTATCGGTGCTGATTATATATACCCCTACGAGGAGGTGTCGAGGCCGTAGAGGGTACATGGTGGGGCCTGGAGGTACCCCGGGGCAAGAAAGGGATGTCGATGTGCTATGAGCCGATGAGCCCGGCAGGGGAACCATACCATCCGGTGTCAGTACCAATGACTCGGCGGGGATCATGAAGATACCGTTGGGAGTCATCCACGTATGCATACGTCGGAAGGTGAGGGTCAGAGCTAGGCACTCGTGCTTTCGGGACAGCGTATGATACGTACCTATCAGGATTTCTGTGTCGATGCTTAGCACATTGTTTTCATGATATTTGTTTAATACCTTTTTATATATAACAGGGGATTTAGCCGTTGTTATATATACCCTTACACCAATATTAGTGGAATGGGACGCTAATATATGTGTATTGACCTCATCATATTTATTTCTGCATATATATTTATTTAGGATGTTAGAAACTTACTTGAGATTCGACTTGGGATATAGGTGATTCCTTGAGATTGGATATTGGATATGAAAGAGATTGTTGACTTGTACATTTGAAATATAGGAGAGCTATTCGATATTGTACATTGAGGTGATGTGAGACTTATATGATGTGAGAGCCCAATTTGGGGGCTGATTTGAGGAATTGTGGATTTGAGTGTCTTGATGGATTGTGATCCTGCCACGATGTCAGGTTTCCGTGGAAATGACATATTCCACCCTATACCTCACACTTATCTATTTTATGCACAGTTTCATATATTGGTAGCACCTGTTAGTGTACCCTTATGATAGTTGCATATTTACATTCTCATATCCCTATTGCATGGTTATTGCATACTATTGTCATGTTACTATTGCTTCACATATTGATTGTACCTGCTAGTGTACTTTCCATTATTCAGCATTTGCATGACATGTTATTACGGTAATCGCATATCTTAGATTCATGATGTACGTGCATTTCTGCGATTACCTGCAAATGTTATCTACTATTCACGAGTTGGCAACTCACCCCCGTTGTGCCACAGGTGTTTCAGGTTGTTCCCCAGAGTAGTCGAGGTAGGCTATTCCGCTATTTCAGCTATCCTCTTTTGCTACAGATACCGCATCAGCTCACAGTACTATTTTGCTTAGGTGGGTTTTGGTGGCTATCTGTATTTGTGTATTGTACATTCGTTGTATCTTGTACTCTCCATCTACTATTATGTTGTTGACTTAGAGACTTGGTGAGGACGATATTGTATATTACTGTGGATTTGTTGTCTTTTATATATAGCTTTCTCTCTATGGTCTTTATTTCTTC
This sequence comes from Agapanthus africanus, assembly GCA_030015575.1. Classification (NCBI taxonomy): domain Eukaryota; kingdom Viridiplantae; phylum Streptophyta; class Magnoliopsida; order Asparagales; family Amaryllidaceae; genus Agapanthus; species Agapanthus africanus. The sequence continues at coordinate 564,161,410 of CM057339.1, forward strand.
GCTATAGCATCATATTTTTGTGTTGCATTCATCTTGGCTAGTTTTTCCAAAAAGGGGGTGTTGCTAAAATTTTAAAGAAATAAAGTAGGACTTTCAAAGAATTTGGGTTGCGATTTCAAATGTTTCAAAAACTTATATTATCTTTTCCGTATTTTTATGGTTTAGATTTTTGGGTTTTGGCTTTCTTTTACTGCGTTACGTCTTTAGGCGTTGCGTAGTATTAGGGCCGTCACGGGCCAATTTTGGGTCGTGACAAAGTTGGTATCAGAGCGCTAGGTTTTACCTTTCGGAGTGTAGGATGACCTTAGTATGATGGAGTAGGTAACTTAAGCAGAGTAACGTAGTGTGTGTATGTCTGTAGCATACCCACGATGCGGTACTTCGCATTAAGTAACCTAAGTACAATTTGCTTGAAATTCCTTCCTTGATGATTCATATCCTTGAGATTCGATTCCTTATTCTCATCGAATCTTATATCTATTTATAGCCTTGCCGCCGATGACTATGGGGACTCAGAGTGATGCAGCGAGGGCCGAGGTCAGAGCTGGCTCGGGTGAGACGAGTACTGACCAGGATGGCACTCTAGTTGCACAGGTGCAGACGGATCAGCCTACGACATATACTATTGATAGACTTTTGGCAGAGATGCAGGACTTCCGCCAGACGATGAGTTCATTGGTTGAGGTCGTTCGGGAGCTACGACAGGAGGTTGTCACCCCTGTTACTCAGTTGTCACTTACGATCAGCATGCATCAGTCCTTCACCTACATAGCACCAGTAGTTGCAGCTCCGGTTGATGAGGCGCATATTCCAGAGGCTCAGAGAGTTCCAGGACAGTGGAGGACTCGTACCAGTGTACCAGCCCAGAGACAGAGGTTTGGTCATCGAGACAGATTTCGTGGCCGTCGCGGGAGTAGCAGAGGCTTAGGGCGAGGACAGTCGTTCAGCTCTTATCCCTATGATGGTCAGCAGTCAGCGCGTAGATGTTTTCGATGCGGGAGCCTTCAGCACTTCGTCAGGGATTGTTCCTTAGCACCTCGTCATGATCGTTTTCAGAGAAGCCGTGGACGTGGAAGATTTGCTCAGAGGGCTCAGGCTACCAGAGGAGTTCATCCAGTTGCGGGTAGAGGGCAGACACAGGAGTTTGCTTCTACTCATCGGGACGCGCAGACGTCCAATGTGGAGTTTTCAGGTACCCTTAATTTATATGTTCTTTTGATGTGTTCATTTTTTTTTCATTCTTGTACCGTGGTTGGGTAGATTAGTCGTAGTTGTGCTAACTTCTGTCAGCGATTCTTTTGTTGCGCGACACGTATTCAGTTGTGTGCCAATCGGATAGGAGATAGAGATTCGTCCGTCGTTTTGGTCCTTCTAAAGATGTTGGATTTGACGTTCTCCTGGGCACGGACTGGTTAATTACGTGCTAGGCGTCTGTGGACTACCGTGAGGAAACAGTCAAGTTTGTTTTCTCGGCAGGTCAGTTCTTGTTGTGCAGGTGGATAGTTGTGCCGCCTCTCACAGCTTGAATTCAGCCTTTTTCGCTAGTCGGCTTCTGAAGAGATGTCGTGGATTCTTGGCGTTCATTCGTGATACCATAGCCACAGAGGGTTTGTTGGACCGGTGTTCCTTTCGTGCGAGAGTTTTTCCGACGTTGTTCCGGATGAGCCGGCGAAGCTTGGGGAGCTTAAGGATCAGCTGCAGAGTTGTGGTTTGGGGAGTTTTGTGCGTCTGAGTGTTTCGCATTAAAGAGCTCCTATTTCTGTTCGTCAAGGAGAAAGACGGCAGTTTAAGGTTGTGTATCGACGGATCGTTACTTGAACCGACTTACGGTGCGGATAGGTATCCTGTACCTCGTAGTGACGATTTCTTCGATCAGCTCCACAGTGCGAGACATCTTCTAAGTTTTTTTGGGATCAGGTCATCATTATTGCGGATTCGGGGTGATGGTATTCCGAAGACTGCATTATGGGTGTGACGGGCTTTGTGTGTTTTTGTGAGTCGTTGGATTCACTGATGCCCTAGCAGCATTCGTAGATGTGATGAACCAGATTTCTTCAGGCCGTTCCTCGACCAGTTTTTGTTGTGTTATTTACGACATTCTGGTCTATTTAATATGTCTTGAGGGACAGTAGTAGCACTTGAGGATTTGTTATGCAGATACTGGAAGAGCACCAGCAGTTTGCTAAATTCTCGGAGTGTTTCTTCAAGCTTGTTTGTGTCGACTCCTAGGCCTTGTAGTCACGGGAGATGGTTTCGTATGGTTCCGAGGGAGATCGTGGCCGTACAGCTTAGGTCCAGACTTGTGTGCAGGACGGAGGTCCGCAGATTTTTGGGCTTAGCTGGTTTTACCGCCGTTTCGTGCAGGATTACTAGAGTAGTGTTGCACCGTCGACTGAATGGACCGGAAGGGAGGTTTCTTTTCTGTGGACTGAGGCTTGTGTGCGGAGTTTTCGGCAGTTGAAGATTTTGTTAAACAACTGCATCAGTTCTTCCTTTGCTTTCTGGTTCGGGCGACCTTGTTGTTTAACTGTAATGTTTCTTGAGTGGGGCTCGAGTGTGTACTGAGGTGACACTACAGAGTTATCGCTTTTGCTTCCCTACATTTGGAGGAAGTACGAGAAGGATATTCCACTCATGATCTGGTGATTGCCGCGGTGGTTTTGCGTTGGGAATTTGGAGACACTACTTGTTCGAGAGTCGTGTCAGATTTTCACGGACCACCAGAGCTTAACGTACATCTTCCTGCAGCGGATTTTGATTGTTGTGATAGTCTTCTGCAGATTTACAGTTCTTGTGTGATCGTCGAGTACAGCTTAAGTTCGTCTCCACGGAGGGGACAGTTTGCTCAGGTCCGCGCCCGACCACTTTCCTTAAATTGTTTTCGCGAGACACTGTCCGCCGATGCTCGTTCGTCAAAGATACTTGAGCATACTCGGCTGGGTAATGATTCGGAATCCTTAATTTGTGACATGGTGTGCTAAGTTAGGGACGCGTGGGTGTACCTGATGTTATCAGGTAGAGACGTGTAATCCTAGAACATGCACATCTGTCAACTCTCTCTATGCATTCAAGTGCCACCAACATTTAACGTGACTTGTGAGATAGTTACGGGTGGACAGGGATGTAAAGAGAAGTTTCAGATTTCGTTTCAAGGTGTCTGTCTTGTTGTGTGCTTGGGTCGAGCATCTGAGGCCGGCTGGAGAGTTGCAACCTTTAACTGTTCCGAAGTAGGAATGGGAGCAGATCTCCATGAATTTCGTTATGGTGTCTACCCAGGTTAGTCAGGGTGTGGCTCCATTCGGATTCTTGTCGTCCGGCTATACTCAGTTTGCTCAGTTGTTTTTGTTAAAGTTGTGTATTGTGTTGTTTGTTGTCGGCAGTTGGGGATCGTCACTCGCCATCGTTAGGGTTCTCCTTCGATAGCTGTTATCAGGAGACACTCCAATTGGACACCTTTAGGTTTAGGGGTTAGGTCATGTCGATCACCAGTCTGTTGTTTTCTGACTCTGCGTAAGTAGGACTTTAGGCACCAGCTAGTCTAGAGACTTCGGAGATGGTCCGGTTGTGTTAGGTCAGGATGGAAATTGTCCATTGCGAACTGAGGACTTATGCCGACTGTGTTGGTAATAGACTCGAGTTCGCAGGGACAGATCATGTATTCCTACGGACTTTCTGATGAATGACGTGTTGGATTTTGGGAAGCTTGTCCCAGGAATTTAGGTCCTTTTAAGATCCTATAAGCGAGTTAGTTTCGTTGCCTTTAATTTGGCACTTCCGCCCAGATTGTTGGATTTTCACCTCGTATTCCTTGTGATGATACTCTACAATTACCTTCTTGACCTTTCTCACATGATTTGGCACCAGACCATTTAGCTTAGACGCGATCTTTCATTCGCCAGCAGCCAATTGTGTTAATGGCTCGGCAGGCAGAGAAACGTCGGCCAAGGGTCTTGCCATCTGTGAAGGGTTTTCTTGGGCGTAGCCATATAGTGAGGTAATCACTTGGGAGGCTGCGAGCGAGATCTGAGAGTTGTAATCTTCTATTTGAAGGTACGCGTAAAAGAGAATTTTTAAATTCGGGGACGAATTTCTTTTAAGGGGGGAGATTGTAACACCTTAGAATGTGTTTTATAGCTAATTATATTTTAATGTATGGTTTTTAATAAAAAGTTTACCAAATTAAGTTTCAAATATTTTATCCTATTTAATGAGTATTTTATTAGAATTTTTCTAGGCACACATACTTGTGCATGATAACTAGGGTTTAGAGATGGGGTTAGACCATGATTAGCAAGCATGATGGATTAACCCATTCTCTTTAAGTTAATCAATATTGTTTAGGTGTTTTGGGTTAAATAGTTATGGTTGTTTTAAAAATGAAAATGAATTTGAAATGGAATTTTAATATTGTTTGAATGGTTGACCTTGAGAGAGAGAGAGAGTGAGGCATGGTGCTACATGGTAGAGGCCATGCTCATTTAATGATGAGAGAGAAAGAGAGAGGGAGGGGTTCTAGCCTTGCTCTCATTTCTCATTCTCATTCTCTTTTCTCTCATTCTCTCACTCTCACACACACACACATACACTCACCTGCAGCAGCAACCCCAGCACAAGGAGAAGCAGCAGCAGTGGCAGCAGCAGCACCAGAGGCAGCAACAACAACAGAAACAACATCAGCATCAGCAGCAAGCAGCTGTAGCAGCAACAGCATCAGCCTTAGCAGCAGCAGGAGCCCCAGCAGCAGTAGCAACCCCTCATCTTCTTCTTCACCTGCTCTCTAGGGTTCTACAGGGTATACTTCTTAACCCAATCCCCTAGTTGCTTAAGTTGTGCATCGATTAGCTTCGATTAGTGTTATTAGCTAGTTTTATGCTAGTTTTGGTGATTTGTGAGATGTGGTGGCAATTTGATGATTGTGTTGGTAAACCCTACTTATTTAAGTGTTGTTAGGGTCACCTTAACTGAGTTTAACCCTGTATTACACTAAAATACAATAGGGTTTATGTTTTGTGCAAAATTAGTGTTTTTAAGCGATATTTATAACATTCTGTGATCTGCTATTGACCCAGACACTTCAGGATAAAATTGAGAAGACTGGAGCATGTACACTAGGTATAGACCACACCACCAGAACACGAGCCACCCATCCCAAAACTTGGCCGCAGATTTATTCAATCTGGCCTCAAATTGCGGCCAGGAAAAGGGGTTGGGTCTTGGGGTTTTGGGTACTATAGTCTGCTATGTTTTGTAGTGTTTTGGCATGTTTAGTTTTGTGAGATTTGACCTGTAGGAAAATCTGGGATCAAATATCGTATTTGGTGTTTGTTGTGTTTGAGCGATACGCGCGATACGTGAGAGGGTTCTGTGATCCAGCGTATCGCGGCGTGTCGCGATGGTTTTAGACGCGTATACACATGTTTTAGCGTATCGTACACGCGCGTTTAGTTCGCGACGCGAGTTTCTCGTTTGGGTTCGATATCGCGTTTTGCGAGATATTTGGCTTATATGTGATTTCCATGTCTTATTTGCAGGTTTGCAGGCGGGGACTACGGACACTGCCACTGGGGGGAGCAGATGGTAGGATTCACCTAGCGTGGAGTGTAAGTGAGTAGATTTAACATCTACAGGGGAATCGCCCGCATGGCGTTATGCGTCTGGGCTAGGATTCTAATACTTGTCGCATATTCTACGTCATTGTTAGAATTGCGCCTTTACCTATTTACTTAGATATAGTTGTACTGTGACTAGTAGCCGTAGGGCACTGCACACATTATTGACGGTTCATGTTGTACGAGGACGGATTGCATGCTACACACACACCGTCAATAATTGCCATGTCACACACTAACCATTATAGATACTATTGCTTATCACACATGACATCTAGCATATCGGGATATCCTACATATTTTACTAATACGCAGGGGGGTATACGACATCAGTTCTTATAAGTAGATACCTATACATTGCTACACATATATGTTACACACATGTTCGGTTGCAGTCACATATTTACCTTTACTGATGTTACTTAGCTGTACCTTATTGGTTTCGCATACATCTGGTTTCAGCTACATATTCTCATTTATATGCTCGCATTTCAGATATATCGTATATATTTATTCCTGGATTGCGCATTATTATTTGGATTTTACATGATTTTTTCTGGATTTGGGAACCGCGGGAGTTCATGTAATTATAAATACATTGAAAAACCCGGTTTTCTTGATATGATATTTGCGCATCCACCATGGGTTTTATCGGTGCTGATTATATATACCCCTACGAGGAGGCGTCGAGACCGTAGAGGGTACATGGTGGGGCCCGGAGGTACCCCAGGGCAAGAAAGGGATGTCGATGTGCTATGAGCCGATAAGCCCGGCAGGGGAACCATACCATCCGGTGACAGTACCAATGACTCGGTGGGGATCATGGAGATACCGTTGGGATTCATGCACGTATGCATACGTCGGAAGGCGAGGGTCATAGCTAGGCACTCGTGCTTTCGGGACAGCGTATGATACGTACCTATCAGGATTTCTGTATCGATGCTTGGCACATTGTTTTCATGATATTTCTTTAATACCTTTGTATATATAACAGGGGATTTAGCCGTTGTTATATATACCCTTACACCAATATTAGTGGAATGGGACGCTAATATATGTGTATTGACCTCATCATATTTATTTCTGCATATATATTTATTTAGGATGTTAGAAACTTACTTGAGATTCGACTTGGGATATAGGTGATTCATTGAGATTGGATATTGGATATGAAAGAGATTGTTAACTTGTACATTCGAAATATAGGAGAGCTATTCGATATTGTGCATTGAGGTGATGTGAGACTTATATGATGTGAGAGCCCAATTTGGGGGCTGATTTGAGGAATTGTGGATTTGAGTGTCTTGATGGATTGTGATCCTGCCACGATGTCAGGTTTCCGTGGAAATGGCATATTCTACCCTATACCTCACACTTATCTATTTTATCCACAGTTTCATATATTGGTAGTACATGTTAGTATACCCTTATGATAGTTGCATATTTACATTCTCATATCCCTATTGCATGGTTATTGCATACTATTGTCATGTTACTATTGCTTCACATATTGATTGTACCTGCTAGTGTACTTTTCTTTATTCAGCATTTGCATGACATGTTATTACGGTAATCGCATATCTTAGATTCATGCTGTACGTGCATTCCTGCGATTACCTGCATATGTTATCTACTATTCACGAGTTGGCAACTCACCCCCGTTGTGCCACAGGTGTTTCAGGTTGTTCCCCAGAGTAGTCGAGGCAGGCTATTCCGCTATTTCAGCTATCCACTTTTGCTATAGATACCGCATCAGCTCACAGTACTATTTTGCTTAGGTGGGTTCTGGTGGTTATCTGTATTTGTGTATTGTACATTCGTTGTATCTTGTACTCTCCATCTACAATTATGTTGTTGACTTAGAGACTCGGTGAGGACGATATTGTATATTACTGTGGATTTGTTGTCTTTTATATATAGCTTTCTCTCTATGGTCTTTATTTCTTCGCTATAGTGTCATATTTTTGTGTTGCATTTATCTTGGCTAGTTTTTCCAAAAAGGGGTGTTGCTAAAATTTTAAAGAAATAAAGTAGGACTTTCAAAGAATTTGGGTTGCGATTTCAAATGTTTCAAAAACTTATATTATCTTTTCCGTATTTTTATGGTTTAGATTTCTGGGTTTTGGCTTTCTTTTACTGTGTTACGTCTTTAGGCGTTGCGTAGTATTAGGGCCGTCACGGGCCAATTTTGGGTCGTGACACATACACACCTGAAGCTGAAGCCGCAAGTTGCTTCAGATCCTGTGTTCTGGCTTTCCAAGCCCTGCAATCTTTCTTCCAGTGCCCACTCTTATGATAGAAAAATCACTCTTCCTTCCCTATACGCTTCCCCGCTATCTTTGTTGCTTTTGCCTTTCCCTTCGTATCCACTTTACTAACACCGCCCCTTGGTTTGGCGGGGTCTTTCTTCTTCCTTCCCTTGGCTTTCGCCTTGGACATAGAAGAGGAAGATCCTCCTACAAACAAAGTGGATGTTTCCCTACCTTTCTGTAGGGTGCCCTCTGCACTCCTCAGCATGTTGAGGAGTTCTGAAAGTTCAACTTATTTTTCTTACAAGTTGAAGTTCAGGATAAACTGGGCGTAAGTGGAAGGAAGGGACTGGAGAATCAAGTCCGTATAGAGCTCGTTCTCTAACGTGGTCCCAAGGTCCGCAAGTTCCTCTATGAAGCCAATCATCTTAAGCACGTGTTCTGCTACCGATGATCCGACGGCCAATCTTGCCGAAAACAACTTCTTCGACACTTCGTATCTAGAGATACGAGATTGCTCTCCATACAGTTCTTTTGTATGGAGAAATATGGATTCGAGGTCCATATTCTCATGCCTCCTCTGATGTTCATTGTCCATAGAGGCAAGCACGAGGCACTTGGCCTTCGCGCAATCGATTTCCCAGGTCTTATGGATTTCCCTATCCGCGACGCTGGTTTTGGGACCTGGGACAGGGGGAGCTTTGGTGGTAAGGAGATACCCCAACTTGTCATAAGTGATTGCCATTTTGAAAATTTCCTGAGCCAATCTTTGTAGTTTGGCCCTGTCAGTATGTTTTTATCTAGTAGTAACTTAAGTCCGGTCATGATGTTTGATCGCTGCAATTAGGAGAGAGAGAAGAAACACTTTAGCATGATGCTCTTGCAAGTTTAGAGTGGTTTTTAATTTTTCTAAACAGGATGGCTCCCACTGTCTCTCGAATCCCTCCTCAAACCAAAAAGGAAGAATTAGCTAGGATCAATCTCACCGTACAATACTTGCTTAACCATTCGGCCAGGCTGGTGTCGATACTTCGAGGGAGGTTTTCCAACGCTTTCGCGAAGTTCCTTAATTAAATAACCTCTTTTCCCTGTGGGCGTAGCCCCGCTAACACCTTTCTAAACACCTACTTGGTTTATAGCATTGATCGTTAAGTGAGAAATTTCTCGAGGAGTAGCATATACTCACAGTAGGATCGGGATCCAAATATCATTGCATGACAAAACTGAGGAATCCTACCAGAATCATCACACTCCAAATGGTATGCAGCGCTAGCAAGTTTCAGTTCTTTTGAAACTCCCGATGTAGATTTTTGCCCTATGCTCTTATGACCTTGGCGTGAGGTCAAAATGTCATAAGTCACATGTCAAGTTCTTCCCATCATTATCCAGGTTAATTTGAACCCACCTGTACCTACCCTTGACGTAGGCCAAAATGGCTGTACGACTGTCTCAAACCAACGCACTCTAACTATGCAACAGATAAATATCTGGCAGCTACCAACATTATGCCTTGGCGTGAGGTCAAAATACATAGCTTGAATACTACCGAATTTTTAACTGAAATGATGGAGGGCTACGGATGGTTTTGACAAAACCGTGAACGTAGTGAACTTGATATGATCGATGGAACGAGATAGCTATTAAAAGGAGTGGCTTAAGCTCCGTGTTTAAAAGTTCTTTTTGAAAAGAAACCGAGTGGTTTTGAAAGTGTTCCAACGACTTTTACTTGGTTTATTTTTCTTGCATTAATTTTAATGCGTCCCATCAATTAATCCTACCATTGCAGAAAACAACAAAAATATGACGTACGCTTATGCCATCCGCATTCGCCATGGGGCCCCGTCATTACCCGTTAGGTTACTTAACTAACGACAGAGCGGGGGCTGGACTAGCGCGGATGCAAAACATAAGCAACGCCTAAATAGATATCATATATAGATATACTCATTCGTCACATACAATGATAGCCATTCCAGATCACAGATGAACACATTGGATATACTAGAAATCCGCAATTCGTACGAGCCTGTAACGAAAAGCGGATTACACGGTCGCGATGAATAGCCAATACCCTACCCTAGACCCCTACGGGTGCGGCAAACTACCCGCCAAATATCCGAAGCGGAGCAACCTCCCTCAACGACGTGAGTAGGCCACTCGGTACTTCGAGATACCCGGTAGTTTGTGCAACCCACCTTGGGTCTATCCTAGGAGCAAAAAACAGTAAAAAGAAATTATACAATGACGGCTACAACCCCGACTCGGTTGTGCGGCCAAAAATAATATTACATCAATTTACATATTACATGAATTGAAAGAAAAAGAAAACTCTCATCTCACAACCCCCCGGCTATTCATCCACGACAATCCAATGAATTCATATACACATACCATCAACATTACAGATCACAGATATGTATAACCCCCACTAATCGACGTATAGCGATTAGCAGACGTACAATACATATAACACATCACAGATATATACCCGTCAGCTTAAGTCTTTAGAAGTTCGATCAAAATACGGATTTTCAAGCCCCAAAAACTAATTTTTCTTTCTGTAAAAACTGGGCAGAAAAAACATATCCCAAAAATCCCAAAACAGCCCCAGAAAAACACTGCAGGAAACCTTTTTCCACGACCGAGTCAACTCGGCCACGGAACCGCGGCGGGAGCATGCTCCCGCCGCGTTTCGGCGGCACTTTGCCGATTCGATGGACCAAATTTCTTGTGTGGGTTTTAAAAAGCCTGAGCCGATTTTTAGTGTCAGATTTATTAATTTTTGAACAGAAAATAGAATCGGCAGAAACTTGATTTTACGGGCGTGTTTCGCGACTTTTTCTTCGATCGAACTTCTAGTTACTTTGCTAACATGTTAGATAGTGTTTAACTAGGCTCTGATACCACTGTAAGTCCACGTTACCTCTCCCGGTACTTACGGGCTTGCGGAAATGATGAAAAACGATTTTCAAGAGGTGGTAACATGGACTCAAAATACGGATCTTTGTTAAACAACTAACTAACAAACCTAACAAGAGTTTTACCTACTCGGTTAGGGGGTTATACCATTCTTGAACTCCTTCGTCTTCAACTCTTTCCGGTATACGGATCGGCCTCACCTCGTCGTCTCCTTGCGCCGAAGATGGATCCACCTGAAAGCTTCTACCTTTGGCTTCTTCTTCGAACTTGAAGAAACTAGAACACTTGGTTTGCCAAACCTTGTGAACTAGGATGAGTAGAGAAGTGATATGGGTTTTCTTTTATCTCTAAGGCAATGTTTCTCAACTCATGAGAGGGTGTTGCCTTGAGCTAGAGAGAGCAAGAGGAAGAGCAAGAGGGAGAGCTCAAGCAAGAGAGAGAAATGAAATGAGAGAATGAGTAAGTCTTTTTCCATCCAAGCTCTCATAATCCAAAACCATCATAACAAATAATCGTAATCAAGTATTATGTGATGGTTCAAGTCAAAATGGCTATATCATTTCATGCACTCATTTTGCAAAAAGAAACAAGCAAGCAAAAGTCTTTGCCATGAAATGATAGCCATTGTCATGATGATGGTCAACTAGTCCAACCTAGACAACCGGTCAACAAAGTCAACAAGTCAACAAAGTCAACCCCTCAACAACCATCTCACTATAATACTTAATTAATATTATTGTTAATCATATTTCATATTCTCATTAGGGTTTAGCAAAAAGTCAATAGTCAACAGTCAACAACCCCAATAAGAATCCTCTGCCTCTGTCTCTCTGTCAACTGTGCATACACACCCGCATCCGCGTTCCGAGGAACACGAATACAAACGAGATAAAACCAATCCCAAAACGTACACTAGGATCTGGCTTAAACCAAAGCCCGCTAGTGTTAACTGTCCGGACACTAAACGTGCACAAGTGCACGGATGTGACCGAACCCTGTCGCAAAACCATGCGACCTGTTGCAAAACCATGCGACCTCTACTCTTTTGCCTAAAGGTGAATAGCTTTCTGTGTGGGACTCTAAAGACTCGACACTACGCTGGCAGTGGGTTTAACCACAGACCGCAAGCGGCACTAGCTGTGCGTAACGGTCCCCAGATAGATGCCGACAAGAAGACGGACGAGGTGAAACCCATCTGAACTCCTACTGAGCTAGAATGTGACAATCTCTGTACAGTCTGGTCTGTTCGTCTGATACATCGCATGGCGGGCCTAGGGGGCGGTAAACGTCAGTCCCCTAATAGCAGTACAAGTCGTGTCGGAGTGTAGCCCAAAACACCCTGAGATAGCACTGGAAACCAACCAGTATATCTCGCTTGCCCTGGCCAGGGACTACTCGTGTAATGGCTCTCCTAGACACAGCGCGATGTCAACCCCCAATACCGGGAGAGACGAATCATGTCTAACCGTCACTGCCTCCAAGTGCTTCGGGACTGCACCCAACTACTACCTGTTTGCACGACTCCTTTGAGCCATGGTAGGGTAGTAATCAAAGTACAGTGGGAACACACTCGAGGCGAAGCGACAGTGTCAAGTCAGCGGACTAAGCTGGACTCATGTCACCTGGGAACTGATAACTGACGATAGGTATAGTACTAACCAACAGTTCCCGACGAGTCCTGTCCAGTGTACTCGTAACCTAACAAGCACCCGCATACTATCTCAAGTATGACGTACTGACGACTGTGGGACAGACCGTCTCCCAAACTGGGATGAGAAGCGCATACGCTAGTCTACTCCGGAGTATCGATGCCCTGTCTCGATAGTCCTACGACTAGGGACCTGCATAAGGATGTGCTTGTGGATTACCCAGCCCCCACTAGTGTGACTGCCATCACAACGCTGGTAATCAAGCAAAGATCCTAAGGGCTCCACTAATGTGTATAGGTGATATACTAAAATAATCACATGTACACATTAAAGTAGAAACAAACCAAGTAGCATACTACTATATTGAGAAAGATTGTCTATACAAGGTGAATATCCCAAGCTTCCATTAAGTAATATACAAACTAGTATGATACAGTAATGGCCTCTAGGGCATATACACTAACAAAATCGTGCTCGTGCAACTTGAACCGTTAGTAATAGTGCGGTGTTCTATCAATTCTAGTTTATGTACGTGTAGCAGGGAATGCGGTATGCAATAAACAGTAGTCATGTAGGTGAATGCAAAACATATCGCTATAAGGTCCTATCAGCCCTGACGCATAACGCCATGCGGGCGATATCCCCGTAGATGTTAAATCTACTCACCGTAGTCTCTCGCTAGGTATAGCCGATGACTTGTTTCCCCTTCTTCGCGGCGTCCGTCGCACTCGCCTGCGAACCTAGAATTTCACAATATATCACACATAAGCTCAAAACCATACAAACACGATATTTAAAGTCAACTAGAAACCCGTGACGCAAACCAAGCGTGCATGTGCGCGATACACTAAAACGTGTGATTACACGCCTGAAGTCACTCCGACGCGTCGCGATACGCAGAAACCCCAAACCCACACACACGTATCACGCGTGTCGCGAAAGATTAAAAATACGAGAAATAGGGTATTCTACTCCAGATTTTGATACAGAACAGATATTATAAAAATATATATACCAAAATACTCCACATAACAGCAGACTCCAGTGGCCCAAACTTCAACCCCCAACTCACCCATCTGGCCACAAATTGCAGCCAGAATGAATATTTCGGCGGCCTGTCTTGGGAATTGGGTTCCCATGTTTTGTGTGTGCACTCTATACCCCCTATACATGCTACAGTAAAACCAATTTCATTCTGAAACAACTCGGGTAGCAGCAGATCCTACAGAACCCTATTTCTAGTTAAAAACCACACTTTTACACTAAAATGATACTTTATAGTATTTTCCTGAAATCTGAAGCAAACCCAAGTCTAAAACCACACTAATAACCCATTACCAAGCTAACCAAGCCATAAAAATGTTACTTTTAACATATCATCACTAAATCCCTTCAATAGCACTAAAAACACACAAAAATGTGATATTTTGCTAAAGATACTACAAGTTAAGGAGAAAGGGTGATAAACATGAATTAATACCTTCTAAAGGCCTTAAGAAACACCAAAATTTCCAGCTCCCTCCTCAAGTATGCAGATTTGCCTCCAAACACCTCAAAAACTCATTTTTCCCAAGGTTTTGTGAAGGAAATGAGTGGTTTTTGTGTAGGATTTGTGTAGAGATCAAAGAGAAGTGAAAAGGTAAATAAAAGCTAGGGTTTTCTGCTGGAATTTTGCAGAATTTCTGAAGTGAGGAGAAGAGAGAGAGAAGAGAAGGAAATGGGGTCAAAAGTCAACCTTTTTCACCTAACACCATGCTCTCATTTTCTAATTCAAATTTGCATTTTAAAAAGGGTGTTGTTTTTGATAAAAGGGTGGGGAAAAATAACCATGAACCATGCAAGAATGAAATGAAAAGGTTAACACTTTTAACCCAGGTCACAAAATGGCTAAGTGTGCAAGTGTACACTACAAAGGAAAATTTTCCAATTAGGGTAAACCCGACTAAAATAATTAATAATCCTATGTACACATAAATAATAACACGCACAATTACTAATTAACGCGAAAAACATTCTAACGAAATTTCAAAGTGTTACACTTTCCCTGTATATATATTAGCCTTGAGTGTTTTTGTAGGGATCTCTGATGACATGAAATAGATTGAAAGAAAAAGAGAATAAAGGATGGGGGGAAATAATAAGACAAGAATTTTCGTTTTGTTTTTCTCGGTTGGTTCTACTATGACTTCTTAAATTAGCGGCATTCTTTTTTTCGTTCCGTTGTGGCCTTGTCTTCGTATTCATTTGGTTAGAAGTCCAGAAGGTAAAGTTCTTTCTTATGTTCTCTCTGTGATTTACAATTTATTAGTAATAGATCTTTCTGTTAGTGTATATGCCCTAGGGGCCATTATTGTATCATACTAGTTTGTATATTACTTAATGGAAGCTTGGGATATTCACAGTTGTATTAACAGTCTTGCTCAACATAGTAGTATGTTACTTGGTTTGTATCTATCTTAATATGTGTATATGTTTCTTTTAGCATATCACGAATACATATTGATTGAGCTCATAGGATCTTGCTTGACTACCAGCGTTGTGATAGCAGTCACACTAGTGGGGGCTGGGTAGTCTACAAGCACATCCTTTTTCAGGTCCTTAGTCGTAGGATTATCGAGACAGGGCATCGATACTCCAGAGTAGACTAGTGTGTACGCTTCTCATCCCGGTAGGGGAAATGGTCTGTCCCACAGCCATTAGTACGTTGTACTGGAGATAGTATACAGGTGCTCGTTGGGTTACGGGTACACCGGACAGGAGTCGCAGGGAACTGTTGGTTGGTATTATACCCGTTGTCACTTAACAGTTCCCAGGTGACATGAGTACAGCATAGTCCGCAGACTTGACACTGCCGCTTCGTCTCGAGTGTGTTCCCACTGTTCTTAGATTGCTACCCTACCACGGCTCAAAGGAGTCGTGCAAACAGGTAGCAGTTGGGTGCAGTCCCGAAGCACTTGGAGGCAGTAGCAGTTAGAAAGGATTCGTCTCTCCCGGTATTGGGAGTAGATATCGCGCTGTGTTTGGAGAGCCATTACGCAAAGTCCCTGGCCAGGGCAAACGAGATTTACTGGTAGGATTTCCAGTAGCTTCTCAAGGTGTAATGGGCTTCACTCCGACACGACTTATACCGCTTTTTAGGGGACTGACGCTTGCCGCCCCCTAGGCCTGATATGCGATAGTCTTAGACGAACAGACCGGACTGTACGGAGATTGTCACATCAGGCTCAGTAGGAGTTCGGATGGGTTTCCTCATCGGCCTTCTTATCGACATCTACCTGGGGACCGTTACGTACAGCAAGTACCGCTTGCGGCCTGCGGTTAAACCCACTGCCAGCGTAGTGTCGAGTCTTTAGAGTCCCACACAGAGAGTTTCCCTGCTTCAGGCGAAACGATATAGAGGTCGTATGGTTTTACGACAGGGTTCGGACATATACGTGTATTTATGCACTATGATGTTCGGACAGATTATACTAGCGGGCTTTAGTTTAAGCCAGATTCTAGTATTGGATTATTGGATTTATGCAGTCTCAGAATATCCGTGTTTTATGGATAGGAGGGCATTCTCGTAATTAGTCGAGAAGCTTCTAGAAGAAAGGTGAGGTGGAGAGCTTATGTGTAATTTGCATTAAATGAATTAGTGACTAATGAGATGATTCATCCAAATGAGTTAATGAAGCATTAATTGTTTTAATGACTCATTATATGATTCATTCATTTGTATTAAATGAAGTATGAAGATATTTGTGCAAGATATTTTATGCTTTATAATATATAGACAAATGAGTTATTTTTTCATTTCATTCTCACAAACACGTTCTCTCTCCTCAAGCTCTCATCTTCTTAAACATAACCCTAATCCTCTCATGTGTTGAGATCCCAAGGGTTAGCAAGACTAATAGATCCTTAATCCACTTCTATATTTTCTAGGTCACTTCGATTAGCAATCCTAGCCACTTAGTTACCTCAAGTGAGAGGTTAAAGCTTGGAGGAGGAACTCTCAGGTGGATCTTCTATCATTTCAAGGAGGCCGACAAGTAGGTGAACAACAAGAACAAGAAAGACTAGTATCTTGAGATATAATCATCTATCATAGTCGTTTAGCACTTCTAGATAGTTTGTTAGTTAGGGTTTAGCAAAGATCCGTAAAGTTAGTCGATGTTAATTTAAACAAAATGATTGTTTTACCTATTCCGCCTCCCCGTATCATGTGAGGTGTCTAACATCGACTTACAGTGGTTTCAGAGCCTAACTAAACCATAACTAACATGTTAGCAAAGTCTTTAGAAATTCGATCGCAAAACGAACCCGAAAAAACGACATTTTTACATAGTTTCTGCCGATTTTAAAACGGGGTCTAAAAATTTTTCAGGGACCCTTAAAAATACAAGCAGGGTTTTGTTATAATTGTGAAGAAATTTGGGATCGTGAATCGACCAAACCACCGCGGAACCTCCGTCGATCCAAGCGATCCGCCGCGGATCCGCGGCCGAGTTGACACCGAGTCAACCCAAATTTGCTCAGTTATTCTTCTGTGTTGATGTTGTGTTTTCTGGGATGTTTTGTTTCTGCTCAGGTTTTATGTGCACAGAGAATTGTTTGGAGTAGATTCATATGTGTTGCTTGATCGAAATTCTAAGATGTTTGGCTAACTGGATTATATATGTGTTGTGTTTAATGTGTTCGTAAACCTCCCCTAACTGCTAGTATGTCGGTTAGCAGGGGGTGCACATTTCTGTAATGGTTTTTACTGGTTTGTGAATGTGAACTTGTTGGATTGTCGTGAATGGATAGCCGGGGATGTGAGACGAGTGTTTCTTTCATTCAATTGTAAATTGTAATTTGTTGTAATATTCTTTTACGGGGCACATCCGGGTTGAGGTTATAGCCACCGTTGTATTATTTCATTTACTGTTTTCTGCTCCTAGGATAGACCCAAGGTGGGGTGCACAAACTACCGGGTACTTTGAAGTACATAGTGGTCTACTCACATCGTTGAGGGAGATCGCTTCACTTCGGGTACTTGGCGGGTAGTTTGCCGTACCCGTAGGGGTCTAGGGTGGGGTTTTGGCTATTCATCGCGACTATGTAATCCGTCTTTCTTTGCAAGCTCAAAAGGAATGCGGATTCCTAAAAAATCCAATATGTTCATCTGTGATCTGGAATGCCTATTATTGCGTCTGACGAATGTACAATATCTATATATGATATCTAGTAGGCGTTACTTATGTTTTGCACCCGCGCTAGCCCAGCCCCCCGCTCTGTCATTAGTTAAGTAACCTAACGAGTGAATGACGGGGCCCAGTGGCGAATGCGAATGGCATAAGAGGACGTTGTATTTTCGTTGTTTTCTGCAATGATAGGTTAATTGATGGGACGCATTATATTAATGCAAAGAAAATAAACCAAAGTTGAATCGTTGGAACGGTTTAAAAGAAACCACTCGGTTATTTTAAAACAGAAGATTTTTTTTTAATTGCGGAGCTTAAACCACTCCTTTTAAAAGCTATCAGGTTCCTTCGATCATATCAAGTTCACTACGTTCACGGTTTCGCCAAAACCATTCGTAGCTCTCCGTCATTTCATTTGGGTATTCAGTAGTATTCAAGCTATGTATTTTGAACAACGCCAAGGCATAGTGTTTGGTAGCTGCTGGGTATTCATTTGTTACATAGATAGATGAGTTAGTTTGGGACAGTTGTACTACCATTTGGCCAACGTCAGGGGTATGTACGGATGGGTTCATATTAACAAGATAATGATGGGTAGAACTTGACATTTTGACCAACGCCAAGGTCATAAGAGCATGGGGCAGAAATCGATATCGGAAGTTTCTAAAGAAACTGAAACTTGCTAGTGTTGCATACCATTTGGAGTGTGATAATTCTGGTAGGATTCCTTCAGCTTTATCACACGATGATATTTGGATCCCCATTGAGATGGGAATACACGCACGCTTGTCAGGCGTACTACAGATTCCCCCTGCCTAGGGCAGGCCGGGGTTTAATGATTATGGGGATCCGAATCTCCGGCAGCCGCGGACTAAGCTGCCGTTAATTACCCCCCGTCTTTGGGGCGAGGGAACCTTCGATTAACGGGTTAAACTGATCATGCGAACTCAATATGCAGTGTACGTGCGTTTTGCTTTGGAGGGGGGTTTAAATATATCGGGAGCCACGCAGAGTTTTTACGGGGGTTCCGCTACCCGGATAGCGGGCTGGGGGTTAAGGGGGCTAGCATCCCCCTTGCGGGGTGCGGGGCAGCGCCCCGTTAGAAATTTTTTTCTAACAGGGACAGTGTCGTGGAGTATGTGTGTATGTACATATGTATACATATGTATAGATATACATGTATATATATAAAAAGGGGAAAAGACATCCAAAAGATGCGTGGGGGCAGCACCTTAGGCGCTGTGCGCCTAGGTGCTGTGCACTCAGGCGCTAGAGTGCCACGTGTCGGCACGTGGGCGCTCTGCGCTTGAGTGCTGGGCGCTTGAGCCCAAGCGCGCTACGTGTCGGCACGGGGGCGACTTGCGCTCGAGCGCTTGCGCTTAAGCGCAAGCACGCCATGTGTCGGCACGGGGGCGACTTGCGCTCGAGCTCTTGCGCTGGAGCACAAGAGCGTCACGTGTCGGTACCGAGGCGACTTGCGCTCGAGCGCAAGCGCGCCACGTGTCGACACGGGGGTGACTTGCGCTCGAGCGCTTGCGCTTGCGCTCGAGCGCTTGCGCTTGCGCTCGAGCGCTTGCGCTTGCGCTCGAGCGCAAGCGCTACGTGTCGGCACCGGGGCGACTTGCGCTCGAGCGCTTGCGTTGGAGCGCAAGCGCGCCACGTGTCGGCACGCGGGCGCTCTGCGCTTGAGCGCCGGCGAGAAAAAGAGGCTCTTAGCCTAAAAAAAATTCTCGGAAGAGAAATCAGAGAGGAGTTGGACTCCTGAGTGTGTGTTTTTTTGGGGTTTAGTGAAAGATGTTCTTCTTCTTCCTCCTCTGTTAGCTGGATCTTGAAGATCAAAAGATATGGGATTTTTAAAAATCTCTTCTTTTTGAGATCTAATGGAAGATCTGAGTTCCCCTTTATGGGTTTTGTGGTGAAAAACTAATTTGTTTTATAAAAAGAAGAGTAAAACTCTTGATTTAATTCAAGAGAAAAAGAAAGATTTTGGAACCTTGAAGAAGGAGAAAAAATCTCAGATCTGAGAAAAATTGAGAGAGAGAGAGAAAAACCGTTGGGATTTTTTCATTATCTTTGCCTTTATAGGCCATACACTTTACACATAGCCCCTTGGGCTTCACAAAATGGCATTTTGCCTATCCCATGGCTCATGTGCCATTTCATTTTGCACATAAGCC
Source organism: Agapanthus africanus (assembly GCA_030015575.1). Taxonomy (NCBI): domain Eukaryota; kingdom Viridiplantae; phylum Streptophyta; class Magnoliopsida; order Asparagales; family Amaryllidaceae; genus Agapanthus; species Agapanthus africanus. The sequence continues at coordinate 564,181,181 of CM057339.1, forward strand.
ATGGGCTTTACAAAAATTTGGCTTTATGCCTATCTTTCTTACATTTATTCATGAAATAAAATAAAAGAAATACAACAAAATTGTTTATTACAAAATGTTTATCTTGGCGTGGGGGGAGGCCGGCCGCTTCATGTTCGGGCTCAACCCGGGCATAGGCCCACTGGATCTGGGCTTGGGCCCACTTGGCTTGGGGTTGACTTTGATTTTGACTTGGTCAACCGCGGTGTAAATTTTTACCCCAACAAATTGCCCCCCATCAATAAATGCACACCACATATGTAGGTCGTGTGCATGAAATTGATGGATCTTCTTTCACGTGGAGGCGACTTGATTCGGTTCCCATCTTTTGGGAAGCTGGCACTGCCCTTTTTACGACATGGACGGTCGACGCGGCCCTTTTTGCAACTTAGACGGTCGGTTCTGCCCTTTTTGCGACTTGGACGGTCGGTGCTGCCCTTTTAGCGACGTGGACGGTCGATGCTGCCCTTTTTGCGACTTGGACGGTCGGTGCTGCCTTTTTAGCGACGTAGACGGTCGGTGCTGCCCTTTTAGCGACGTGGACGGTCGGTTCTGCCCTTTTCGTGACTTGGACGGTCGGTTCTGCCCTTTTAGCGACGTGGACGGTCGGTGCTGCCCTTTTAGCTACTTGGACGGTCGGTTCTGCCCTTTTTGCGACTTGGACGGTCGGTTCTTCCCTTTTTGCGACTTGGACGGTCGGTGCTGCCCTTTTAGCGACGTAGACGGTCGGTTTTGCCCTTTTTGCGACTTGGACGGTCGGTGCTGCCCTTTTAGCGACGTGGACGGTCGGTGATTCCCTTTTAGCGACGTGGACGGTCGGTTCTGCTCGATTCTGCCCTTTTTGCGACTTGGACGGTCGGTGCTGCCCTTTTAGCGACGTGGACGGTCGGTTCTGCCCTTTTTGCGACTTGGACGGTCGGTGCTTGATTTGACTTGCTCTGCTTCTTGCAGTGTCAGGGGTAGACTTGACTTGCTCCGCTTCTTGCGGTGTCGAGATTGGATTCTGACTTGCTCCGCTTTCTGCGGTGTCGGAGTGGAAGTTGACTTGTTGATTTTGATTTGGGTTGACATCAGCATCGCTATACTGGAATATGGTACCAGGAGCGAATCATCATCTGTCATTGAGAGGATTTTGGTTTTTGTTTGGCATCTGCAATGCTGCACTGGAATAATGCTCGGAGCAACTCATCATTTGCCCCGGGAGGATTTGGAAATTGGTTTTTTTTATTATTATTATTTTTTTTATTTTTTTTGGTGGGACTTTGAATGTGGTCTTACCGGTAGGACTTGGGAGAGGTTGGGATTGTTTTACGCCCGTGGATTATATACGATTTTGCAGGATGTATGATCCAGACCGTAGGACCGGAAAAATTTCGGGACTTTGTCGGTGTCTGCATCGCTGCACTGGAATATGGTACCAGGAGCGACTCATCATTCGCCGTTTGGGTATGGGATTTGGAATTTGGTTGGCGTCTGCATCGCTGCACTGGAATATGGTACCAGGAGCGACTCATCATTCGCCATTTGGGGATTGGGGAGCGATGGCTTAGGAGACAGGTTTAGATCCCTATCGCCTAAGGCTTTTCAATTTTATGTGCCGTGAGGGTCCCATAAAAGCATTTTCTCCCCACGAGTCGTAAGGATCCCGCGGGTGTATTTTCTCCTTAGGAGTCGTGAGGACTCCTAAGTGTGTTTTTCCTTTATGAGTCGTAAGGATCCCACAAAGGTTTGTTCTCCTCATATATCGTGAGGACACATGAGTGGGTCTTATCAATGGAGCATCATTCCCAAAGCGGAGACCGGACGCGTAACTGGTGATTACGGTGGGGCATGGGTATGATGAGAATTATTTGAGCCCGTGGATTGTATACGGTAGTCAACTTGGGGACAAACCGTAGGGCTGGAGAATTTTGAGAAATTGGATTTTGGTTGACGTCTGCATCGCTGCACTAAAATGTGGTACCATGAGCAACTCATCATTCGCCGTTTGGGGACTTGGAATTTGGATCTTGTTTGGCATCAGCATTGCTGCACTGGAATAATGCCAGGAGCAACTCATCATTTGCCTTAGGAGGACTTGGGATTTGGGTTTTTGGTCGGCATCAGCACCGCTAACACTGAAGCGAAATGCCAGGAGCGACTCATCATTTGCCGTTGCCGGTTGGGGAACGATGGCTTAGGAGACAGGTTTGGGTCTCTATCACCCAAGGCTTTTCGATTTTATGGGTCGTGAGGGTCCCATAAAAGCATTTTCTCCCTACGAGTCGTAAGGATCCCGCAGGTGTGTTTTCTTCTTAGGAATCGTGAGGATTCCTAAGTGTGTTGCTCCTTTGTGAATCGTAAGGATCTCACGCAGGGTTTTCTCCTCACAAGGTCGAGAGGACTTTGCGAGTGTATTTCATCTCTTTTCACGAGTTTGCGCACTTTCGGGTTTTCACAGACTCGCCGGTAGTTGTAACATTTTGAAAATCGTTTCGGTGAAATTTCGAAAAAAAAGGGTAAAATAAGGAGGTTTTCTGTAAAAAGTCAAAATACAAATATCTTATTATAAAAATTAAATATACATATTCTAGCTATGTAATTGCTAGTATTTGGTGTTTATTGATCCACTGGTGAAATTTCAAATTTTCTGAAAAAAATATTATTTTAATATTATTTTAAGCCGTCACTAATACATTTAATTAGGGAAAATTACAAATTGGAATGAGTTGAAACAAATTTTGTACATCATAAAACTTTAAATAAAATTTTATCATGTGGTTTTTGAAAGGAAATCGTTTGCCAAAACGGTTTAGAAAATATCGAAGAAAAAAAGGCTTTTTTTTAGTATAAATGGATGTTGGGGGTATTGTATTTGTCATTTTCCTTCACCCCACACTCACACACCCCTACTTTCCATCATTGGCCGAACCCATGGCAGCCCCACACCCACACATCTCACACTTCTAGTTTAGTTTGAAATGAAACAATATGTAAGGAAAAAGAAAATGAAAGAATGCATATATTAGGTATGGGCTTGTTTGACTTGGTCAATTCTTGACTTCTTAACCTCACCAATTTCTCTCTCCCCTCACCCCCCCCCCTCATCAGGCCGAGCCCCCTTCTCCCAACAGTAGCAGCCCCCCCCCCCCAAATCCCACTCAATTTTGCATCAAAAGAATCCACAAAACCACTTCAAAATCCATACAAATTCAATTCTAAATCCAAATCTAACTCCTACCCATTATTCTTTATCTCATCAAGCATGGATCTAGGAGCTTGGAGGCCATTTTGGGAGGCTAGATTTCAAGCTTGGTCTCTTGATTTTGTGAGGTATAAATCCCAAGCCAAATTTAAATTGTTGGATAATTTCTTTGATCAAAGTCAATTAAATTTAAATGTGATTCTAATTGGGATTTAGTTTGTAATGGAAAGATTTTGAGATCAAGTTAGGTTGTGATCATGTGTTCATGGTTGTGTGATGTTTTTTTTTTAGCATCTTAAGCCATGCAACTTAAATTTGTTACTTATTGCCAATTGTAACATGTAAAATGTCCAAATGAAAATATTTTGGAAACTAGGTTTTAGGATAGATGTAATTAAATGAAATAAAAATTTGGTTATGGTTAGTGTGGCTTAGTTAAGATATTTTATGAGCATTTTAACCACTAGATTTGTTAAAATATCGTGTTTTGAAGTAAAATGGGTATTTGTCGCTTACTAGGTTCTTGGGTTAAATCAATTTTATTTTAGTTTGGGGTTTTTGTGAATTTTAGCCTATTTTATATTATAATTAGTGTTTGTGAATGTGCAAATGAGTGTGCTTGGGGTTTTTCTCGATAGTTTGGCGTTTGTACGCCGACGTCGAGGGTTTTTGGGTTGATTTGTGAAAGCAACCATAGGTTTTGACCTATGTGGGATTCGTGAGTCGTTTTGGTCAAGAGTCGGATTTTAATGCGATACGGTGCGTTATGATATGTAGGTACCCCATGTGGACTTCGAGACGACAAGCAAGCGAGTGGCGACGTCGGCACCGGCGATCGAGGACCAGGTGAGTAGATTTATATCTACGGGGAGAAGTCGGGTGGATGGCGTATAGCACCCCCGCAGTCCGTGGTGGTGTATACGGATGCGTATACACACCAACAATTATTGTATGTTTTTGGGATTAATAACGATGTTTAGGATGGATATTGATGTGTTGGATTATTTTAGTGTTGCGAACCCTAGGGTAGTGTTGCACTACACATACACACATACATACTTGCATACATTCCTATTTATATGTGCTCATGGGATTCTTTATAGTTATGTGTTCACATGGGTATGGGACTATGTGTTCATATACGGATTTGAGGATAGTGTTTGGGATTTGAGACGAGTCGATGGGATTTGATTCGAGGCCGTGAGATCGGTGATTTGGCAGGGTTCGTATTTGAGATACGACATGACGTTGTAGCGGGTCCTTTGACGTAGTGTTTCACACACGTGCATGCATACGTAGGTGGTATCAGCATTGTACTACATAGATCAATACCCGGATTACGATCTTTGATAAAGGGGATACCAGATGAATAGTGTGTTGAATGTGATATTGACCCGTACCCAGATTTGGGATGCCGTACGACGGATTTACGTACGAGCTATATATTGATGATTGATCCGCACTCTTGACTTGGGATGTCTGATTATAGATATAGTATCGGATATGATATTATTGAGGCGGGATCACCGACTAATATATATACAGGTACGTATATGTATCGACTCAGATGTTAGGCGGTTTCCTTACCTGTAGTCCAGCTTGTTAGCTTAGCCCTTTAGTTTAGTTTAGTTGTTAGATTAGATTCGATTCTTACCTATTTCAAAAACTAACGAATCGTGGGTATTTTAAAAGACAGCCCAAGGGATCCTACGGATATTTTCAAAAGACGTATCTTTTCATAAAAACCACCGTAGCCCTATTTTCAAACCCCGCGATTCGTGTTATTTCAAATGGCACCATTGTTTAATTTTTAGCTCCCGCTCATTTTGGTTGCTCGCTCCGCATCGCATATTTACATTGTTATTTCATATTGCATTGTTGACATTATGCTGTTAGGACACCAGCACCATTACCGATGATGCGTATGTACCACATACACTTACTTGCCGGCTCACACACATCTTCATCGGTAATTGCCATGTCACGTACACCTTAGAAAATATTGTTGCTGAACTTAGCTTGATAACCAGTAGTTTGACATAATATTAGTGTACATACCTTATATGCCAGCTTAGATATTGTAGTTATTACTTGTCGCTTCATGCATACTGTTATTCATTCTCATGCTTATATTCATGGTTTTACATGCTATTGATGATTCGGATTCCCATGATATTTTCTGGATTTGGAGGAAAACCGCAAAACATATATAAACTGATTTCTCTCTTTTTTTATAAAAGTGCGGTTTTTCCCATGATGTATGAGTCGTCCACCATGAGTTTGCTGATGGATTTTGAGACCCGATTCGAGGAGACGGATGAACCGTTTTGGGTACATGGTGGACCCGGTAAGGTACCCCGGGGCAAGAAGCGCGTGATGATGACGATGTGAGCCGGCAGGGGAGCACTACCTACCGGTGATTTTACCCGACGCGTCGGATATCCGAAGGATACCGTCGTGGTCTTGAAATGGATGGTAGGGGCCGGTCTGGACTGACGGCGTCCTAGATATTGTGATCGAGACATTGAGATTTCGAGATATTGAGGTACAGAGACTGTGATACAGAGATATCGAGATATTGGGATTACGTTTTGTGCCGATGCTAGGCACTGTTTTATGCTGATTTCATTATGATACCTCATTTTAAAAATACAAGGAAATCTCACTAAATTATGAAAACAGTTCTTCATTTACATGTATTCTGTTTCCATGCATTCATACCTCATTCATATGATATATTGCTACCTGAGGCACTGACACGGGCACATGAGATTATACTCAGGTTAGATTTTACCCTAGCCTTGTTATAGGTTGCATGTTATATATATATTTGAGGAGATATATTATGATCATTGACCTAGGTTGCGTTATTTATGCGATTTCTGTGCGTAGATGTTTTTCTATTCACGAGTTGGCAACTCACCCCCGTTGTGCCCCAGTTTCTTGCAGGTTTGCCGTACAGGTTTCTTTACGGCTTGCGGGCATAGTTTCCTTCGGGTGATTTGCTAATAGGTGGGTTTACTTGTATCGTACCCCCCATTATATAACTTGTATATTATTACTCTGTTGTATCTAGAAGTTCCATCAACCAAACATGTATTTATTTTGAGATAGAGACCAGTGATGTTATTCCTTCGACCTTAGAGTCGCGCGTTATATTTCTGCGGTTTTCTTGTGGTTTTGAGTTTCCTTTTGGATTTTGATCCTCGCCGTTGGCGTTGTATATTATATTGCTTGTGTGGTTGTGACCGTCGATTGACGAAGAGCTAGCTCCCGCTTGGAGATGCCTTTTTATTGATTTCGTATACTATTCATGTTGTATCCCGTTTGGGGGCCAGTATTTAAAAAGGAGACTCTGCCGAATAAATTTTGATGTTCTTAAAAACCGCATAATTCGGCGTATGCTATTAAAACTACTTGTTTTAAATTGGTTTTCCTTCACTCTACTACTTTTTTGGTTTGGATTTCTGGGTTTTCGGCTTACTTAGATTACGTACGCCTCGAGACGTTTCGTAGTTTAAGTGTCGGTCATGTTCCATCTTTCGGGACGTGACAGTAGTCCTGCTGTTTTTACTCACGGAGCCCTTTCGAGTTTTCATCCGTGCCCGTTTTGCTTGTGGACATACCGTTTATTTTTTTTTTTCTTTCCTTTTTTTCTTTTTTTTCTTTTTTCTTGCCGCTGGTGGGACTTTAAAAGTAGTCTCACCGGCAGGATTTAGGAGAGATAGGGGTCATTTACGCCCGTGGATTGTATACGGTTTTGCAGGATGTATGATCCAGACCGTAGGGCTGATGTGCTCAATTCGCCTGCGACTTAGAGCATTCACGTGTAGTATTTCTTGAGATATCGGCCATTGATGGGTGGCATAGGCCTTTCTCCCTCGGCACTTATTAGTTGGTAGGATCCTCCGTCAAACACTTTCTCGATGACGTATAGCCATTCGCAGTTAGGCTCGAATTTTCCCTTGGCATGTCGATTGGGGATAATCGGTCTTTTGAGGACCAACACCAATTCACCTTTCTTGAAAGCGCGGAGACGGGTTATTTTGTCATAGGCCTGTGACATTTGGGCTCGGTATAGCTCCAGAATTTGCTGCACCGCGAGCCTCTTTTCTTCAAGGGCATCGAGTTCTTCAAGTCGAAGGAGCATGTTTTCCTCCTCCGTCAACTCATGTTGAACGACCATTCTTAAGCTTGGAACTTCGACTTCGAGGGGAAGGACCGCCTCCACTCCGAAGAGCAATGAGTATGTAGTGGACTGAGTTGGAGTACGGTGCGTGGTACGATATGCCCACAACGCCTCGTGAAGCTTGAGATTCCAGTCTCTCTTGTTGGCTGAAGCATTTTTCCTCAGGAGCTTGCATAGAGTCTTATTGAAGGCTTCGGCGAGCCCATTGGCTCTTGGATTATAGATGGAGAAATATCTCCAGTCTATCTTGTGCTGAGTAGCGAACCTTGAGACATTGAAGCTCTTGAAAGAAGGCCCGTTGTCAGAAATGATTCTTCTTGGTGTACCGAAGCGGTATAGAATATTATGCTGGAAGAATGTCAGAATATCTTTTGTCTTGACTTCTTTTAGCGGGAAAGCTTCAGCCCATCTGGAGAAGTAATCAGTTGCGGCCAGTATGAACCGGTGGCCTTTGGATGATGGAGGATCAATTGGGCCAACGATGTTGGTGCCCCAGACTTCGAAGGGCCACGACGCCACCGTAGGATGCAACGGATTGGGATGCTTGTAAATGAAATCACCATGGATTTGGCAGATCTGACATTTCTTTGCATGCTCTCCGCAATCCCGTATCATGGTGGGCCAGTAATACCCAAGCCGTTTGATTTGAAGTCGCATCTTGGGGCCAGATTGGTGAGCACCGCAAACACCCGAGTGAACAACTTTCATGACCTTTTGGGCTTCGGCGAATGACAGACACCTGAGCCAGAGTTGGTCATATGACCTGCGGTATAGCGTGTCATTTACAAACACGTATCGGAGAGCTCTTTTCTTCAGCTGAATCCTCGCAGATTTTTCTTCAGGAAGCTTGTTGTATCGAAAGTACTCTATGAAGGGTTCTCTCCAATCGGGCTCGCCTTGAACGATCGAAGCTTCTTCGGCGGGACTGCTCTTCTATTCTGCGCTTTTCTCTTCTCGTAGAGAGACAGGGGGTAGAATTTGCTGGCTCCTGACTGTGATCAGAATTTCGTCTATGTCAGGATCAGCCAGCTCCTTGGCTAAGCGAGCGAGTACGTCAGCCTTACCGTTCAACGCTCTAGGGACTCTCGTTAGTTCAATGTGAGTGAACCGTTTCATGAGTTCCACCACCCGGCTTCTGTAACGAGCCAACTCGGGTTTGTATATCTTATAGTCGCCGCTTACTTGGTTGACGACAAGCTGGGAGTCACCGTAAACCCGCAGCCGAAGGATTTCCATGTCTATGGCGAGCTCCAAGCCAGCTATCAGAGCTTCATACTCGGCCTCATTGTTTGTGCGAGGCTCGGTGAGAGCAAAAGAACGTCGTAGGGTTCCCATCGATAGAGTGATGAACACCAATCCTATCCCTGCTTTTATCTCCGGGATGCTTGATTTACTGGAGGTCCTTATTGATGAGGCTCCATCGAAGTAGAGCTCCCAACATGGCCCATCTTCCTCGAGGTGCGGCACTTGTTCGTCGGGTAACTCACAATATAGCGGCGACCCTTCTGGTATGGGATGAGCAGCGAGAAAGTCTGCAAGAGCTTGCCCTTTTACTGCTTTCTGAGGGGTATAAACTATGTCAAACTCAAGTAGCATGACAGCCCATCTTGCCATTCTGCCGGCTAGGCTCGCTCTGGTCATCAAGTGTTTGAGCGGGTCGACCTTGGAGATCAGCATAACCCGATGAGCCAGCAGATAGTGCCTCAGCTTCTTCACAGCAAATATCAGAGTCAGGCATTGCTTTTCGATTGGGGAATAGTTGTGTTCCACCCCGACTAGAGTTCGACTGAGGTAGTAGAGGGCATTTTCCTTTCCCTCCTCGTTATTCTGGGCGAGGAGCGCACCGAGTGACTCATCTAGCGCGGCAGTGTAGAGAATCAACGGTTTATTTGGAATGGGAGCGGCCAGCACTGGAGGGTGCAACAAGTATTGTTTGATGCTTTCGAACGCTGCTTGACATTCGGCATCCCAGATAAAAGAAGCTCCTTTCTTCATGAGCTTTGAGAAGGGCCTACATCTCCCCGATAAATTTGAGATAAACCTCCGTATATAAGCAAGCTTGTCTTGAAAAGATCTTAGCTGCGTCAGACTCTTCGGAGGGGGCATCTCCATGATGGCCTTTATCTTTGATGGGTCAACTTCGATCTCTCGATGTCGGACTATGAAACCCAGGAATTTTCTCGATGACACGCCAAAAGCGCATTTCAGAGGATTCATCTTCAGGTCAAATTCCCTCAGTTTGGTGAGTACGGTCCTAAGATCCTGGATATGATCGGCCTTGGTTTTAGTCTTAACGACCAGATCATCAACATAACATTCGACGACTTTATGAATTAGGTCATCGAAGATATTGGTCATTGCCCTTTGATATGTAGCACCTGCGTTCTTCAATCCGAACGGTATCACCTTGTAGCAATATATTCCGATCGAGGTTCGAAATGCTGTGTGCTTCTCATCCTCAGGCGACATCTTGATCTGATTGTATCCAGACAAGCCGTCCATAAAGGTGAACAGCTCGTAATTTGAGGTGTCTACGACCATCATTTCCATGACCGGTAGCGGGAAGTCGTCTTTAGGACATGCCTTGTTGAGGTCCCTGAAATCGACACAAACTCGGATCTGCCCATTTTTCTTCTTCACTGGGACTACGCATGCGATCCAGTCCGCATATTTCTCTTCCCTGATGAAGCTGGCATCGATGAGCTTCTTAGTTTCCTCGATGACCTTTTCTTCTAGTTCCCTTCTCATTCTTCGAGGAGCTTGTTTGACTGTCTTAGCATCAGGAGATATAGCCAACTTATGTACGGCCACTTCAGGGGAAAGGACAAGCATTTCTTTGTATGTCCACGCGAAGCAGTCGACGAACTCATGCAGCAGGGCAATAATCTGCGCTTTCATTTCCTCTGACAAGAGCGAGCTGATGTAGGTCGGCCTTGGATTATCGGGCGTTCCTAAGTCAATCTCGGTTAGCTCGTCAAAGGTCGCTTGTCCGCCATCTTCGAGCTCTTAAGGAGCTTCTTCTGGCTCGACTATCTCATCATCATCATTTGATCTTTCGCTGGCCTCACCAACACGGATCATGTAGCACGCTTTGGAATCAGGTTGAATGTAGCCTATGCCCCGTCTATCTAGAATTCGTCCATCGATGAGTGCTCTGACCTGGGGCGGATACCGTAGCCCTTCGTAAAACTTTGCTTCGGACTCCGTTTGATATAACCGGCATCCGCACTTCTTAAAGTATTCCCGCATCTCGGGCGCATAGTATCTGTGATTGAGGACGGCTCTTATGTCTCTCTCATAAAGAAGGCACGCGACAGAAAGATCGTCCGGGTGCACAACGGGGTTTGACCTGTAAAACAGGATGCCCTTCTGTCCATTTTTCCTCCCGGGCACGTAGAAAGTTTTCAGCTGGTCCACGGTAAAGACTGACAATGCGTAGAGCTCTTTGCACATCCGTTCCGGCACCCTTCTGATGGCCAGGGACCCTTCTGCGACTTCGAAGGTCTCTCGTAGTTTCTCTTGCTGCATGGGGGGCCAATCTGCATAGCTGTTGCACGGCAGGTCCTCTTCTTCTGACTCTTCAGTGTCACTGCCAAGATGAGGGCGGACTTTGCTGCTAGATGGGCTTTCATTAACAGATTCATCTGTATCGCTGCCGAAATGAGGGCGAGTTTTACGGAAGGACGGGCTTCCATCGTCGGACTCATCTGTGTCGCTGCCGAAATGCGGGCACACTTGGTTATTTTTGCTTTTGAAAGTGACAGCCGGCGCAGATTTGCTTTTGAGTCTTGGAGCCGGTCTATCCTCAGTCAGTTGTGGCTTAGCATTTTGGTGGTTCATAAAGTACCGAGAATCTTCATATCGGACTTCATGCACACCGAACGGCTGGATGTCTCCGTCAATGCGTCTTTCTTCGCCATTTTTAGTATACTTCATGCGTTGATGGAGAGTTGACGGAATGATGCCGTAATCGTGGAGCCACGGCCGCCCTAAGAGAATCTTATAAGACGTGTCGGTGTCGATCACGTATATCTTAGCTTCAGTTTGCAGATCCCCGAATTTGATTGGCAAAGCTATAGACCCCAGAACTTGCTGGCAATTTTGGTTGAAGCCTTGAATGACAATCCTTTCCCTTGACAGGTGTCGGACGTCCATTGACAAACTCTTTAGAGTTCGCAAGTTCATGATGTTCACTGAGGACCCCGGATCAATCAATATGCGATTAATTCGATCTCCGTCGCTGTACCCGGTCACGTAAAGAGGCCGATTATGCTCAGTCGTTCCCAGTAGCAAGTCTTCATCCTTAAATGTGACTGCGACGACATTCAAAGCGTGCAGGGCTTCTTTCATATTAATTTCCGCAAAGTGAGCCTGATACCGCTCAGGGTTTTGTAGAGCGTGAATGAGAACATCTCTAAGCTCCTTAGATAGGACCAAGGCGTCGTAGATGCTCAGGAGAGACGGAAGCTTCCGGAGATGTGCCACGACATTATAGTCCACCGAGGAAGGACTTATATTTTCATCAGCCGGTTCTCTGCCATCTTCTTCATTAGCGACTTGTTTTTCCTTCACTTTTGGGGCGTTGCCCTGATTTGGCGGTAGAGCCCTGCCGCTTCTGAGCTGGATTTGATTGGCCGTTGTGGCGAGCTCCTCGTCCTCTTCGGGAAAACAGAGCTCCTCTTCCGAGTCGCTGCCAAGATGGATGGCGTAGCAGGTCACTACTGGGATCTCTTCATTGGAGTCTTCTTCTAACTCCTCCAGAATTTCAGCCACTTGTACAGGGAAGAACTCCTTCAATTGAATCAATGTTCTTTCATTTTGTTCATATTCTTCGAGGGAATCGATATATTTTTGAATGGTCGATCTCCCTGCAGACTCTTTTTTGCGCCGAGCCGCACTTTTCTTCTTCTTAAGCTTCTTGGATTTTGAGCCTGATGGAGCCGCATTGGCGGCTGGACTGGTAGGCTTCTTCTGCCCTTCCCATTCCGTCCTGGGTTCTTTCCGAAGTAGCTTTATCATCTTCTTCGTCTTATTATATATGTGCGTACTCCACGGAGGCCGCGATGAGTCCGTTTCATTTCTCAGGGCAGCGGGTCCGGCTGTCTGCTCCCAGAAGGCTTCAGTTTCTGTCTGTATAAAGTTGGTGGTTGCAACTTGATTGTTCACCAACACACTTTTGGACAGCTCGATCTCTCCAACCTTGTACTGCTTCTCGACCCAGTCTTTGAAGATATAGCAATCCTCGATCGCATGGCTCACTACTCGGTGGTACGGGCAATACAGAGGATTGTCGGTCATTTTTTCTTCTTGGGGTCTTTTCGACTCCGGCAATTGTAGGCCGTTGTTCAAGGCATCTTTAAATATCTTGCGGACCTTGTCTCTTCTGAAAGAGTAAACCTTGTTCTTTTTCTCCTCTAAGGAAGGCCCATCTCCTCCTAGCAATGGCTTTCGAGACCGGTTGGTTTTGGATTCGCCCGCCCTTCGCTTTTCTTTATTGTCGGAGGCATTGAAGACATTGGTACTGCTGGAACTCCCGCTTCTACGGTTGTCGTCCCGCTTGCTTTTCCAAGTTTTGTCTCTCTGAGAATCCGACGGGGACTCTTTCTTCGAGCGTTCCAGCATTTGGACTTTCTTGGTTAGCTCCAGAAATGTCTTGAGGCCCGCCGTACACAAGAATGGGACCATCCAATTGCTGAGGTTCCTAATGAGAAGGCTGACGGACTGGTCCTGCTCCAGTGGCGGTTCGCACTTGACTGTGAGATTACGCCATCGAGCGATAAAGTCGGTGTTGCTTTCATTCTTCCCCCGCTTAGTCCTCACAAGGTCGGCAATGGAGATTTTATCACTGACACTCATGAACCTTTGCCGAAACAGAGATTCCATTTGGGAAAAGGTAATGACGAACTCGTCTGGTATGCTCGCGTACCAGTCGAAAGCGACACCGGTCAGGCTGTTGACAAACTGACGAAGAAGGAGCGCGTCATTGCCCCATGTATTTCCGTACGATGCTTTGAAGTGGGCGACGTGCTGATTTGCATTCCATCAAATCTTCCGAACTTAGGAATGTTGTAGCCGCTTGGGAACTCAATCAGATCGTATTGCGCAGGGTATGGCCGCCCACTACTGCCGATTTCTTTCTGAGCTTCAGCTTCGGCCACTAATGTTTTAACCTTGCTGGTGACCAAATCCATTATCTGATCCTGTGTTAGCGGGATTGTGCTATCTGGGGCCAAGGCGTCCCCAGAAGCGGAGTGTGGCCGGCTTTCATGTGGCTCGACCAATCTTAGACCCAAAGGAACAGGCATTGGCTGCCTCGGGTTATCATCACCCGGCTGATTAATAGCGGCTTGTGCTTGATTGGGAGGCGCTCGAGCAATTTGAGCCGTAAGCTGCATCACCACGTTCGTAAAGTCATCAATCTTCGAATAGAGCTTGGCCATCTCTTTATCTTTGCTCCTGAGCTGTTTTCGAAGCTCTTGAAGAAGCACTTGCTCCGCAGTCCTGGGGCGGAAAGTCGGCTCTTCCTCGCTGTCCGAGCTTGACTCTGCATGGACCGAGGGGTCTTTCTGCCTATCATCCTCATCGAGAGGGTTTTCTTCATCCAGCGGGGGCGGCTGTTCTTGGGCAGCGGAAACCACATTCAGGCTAGATTGGGCTTGGGATGTGGTGGCCCCATCCTTGCTTTTGCTGCGAAGGTTGTCGCTGGGGCGCCCGCCCGCCATATAGACCGTATGGATGATATATCCGGCCGTCTTTCTATCATTGGCAGCTGATTTCACGGATCGCTGTCTTGACACCCTTGTTTCGGTAGCTGGTAGTCGATTGAAGGCGGCTGGCCTAACCAGGTTCTTGAATAGTGCTGGCGCTTCTTTTCTGGGTTTGCCCTGCTGCTTTCGTGCGGCACAGAGTGCTTGATAGACTCTTGAAGAGACAGTGTCATACTTTTTCTGTTGGGGCCGGGACACGTCTCTTTGTGGCACTGTTCGGACAGCTGTCTTCTTGATTCTGGCGGTCATGGCATTTTTCTGAACCCACTTCAGAGGCTCGAAGGAATTGCTGATTCTTACGTCCAACTCAGCCGTCGTCGCGGGGCAACCGTGCACTTGGAACTTCACACGATTTCATTTGGCCGAAGCCTTGGCCCTCTTGTTGGCTCGATACCTGAGCCGCTTCTGCCTTAACTTTTCTGTTCTAAGCACCTGGCAGACTTTGGCTCTTCGGGAAGACGCCGCAGACCGGTCGATGGAGGGCTTTGGAGATACGCTCGATTGTGCATTTGTTGGAGTCATCGCCTGAGCTCGTCCGTAACATTTGATGTTGCCCTTTGTACCGAAGTTCTTGCCCCCTGCTGTAGCACCATAGAATCGTTCAGATACCGTCTTAAGTTTCGGTTGTGGTGCCTTGGCGATCACAACATTCGGCCTCTTACCCCTTGAGACTGGCTTGGCCACCTGTTCCGCCGGGATCTCCGCCAGATGAGCGCTTCCGGCAGGGTAGATGATGACGGAGCCAAACTGGCGGGGCGGTTCCTCCCACTGTCGACTGAGGCTTGCGGGGAGAACCACACGAGTGTTGATCTTGACCACGTACGGAATCGGGGTCGCTTTGGAAGTTGAATTCGTCATGGGAGACATTGTCATTGAAAGTTGATTGCTGCACGAAAAGAAAACATCATTTCAGTATAGGCAATCGATATGTATATTGATTGAGTTCCCATGAACATTTAACCCGAAATATGGGAGGAGAGAAGGGTCCCACCGGGCGAGCCAAAATCTGTAGGGTGTTTTTCGTCACCCCATTGAGATGGGAATACGCGAACGCTTGTCAGGAATACTACATATTCCCCCTGCCTAGGGCAGGCCGGGGTTTAATGATTATGGGGATCCGAATCTCCGGCAGCCGCGGACTAAGCTGCCGTTAATTAACCCCCCTCCCCCCGCCTTTGGGGCGAGGGAACCTCCGATTAACGGGTTAAACTGATCATGCGAACTCAATATGCAGTGTACGTGCGTTTTGTTTTGAAGGGGGGTTTAAATATATCGGGAGCCACACAGAGTTTTTACGGGGGTCCCGCTACCCGGATAGCGGACTGGGGGTCAATGGGGCTAGCAGCCCCCTTGCAAGGTGCGGGGCAGCGCCCCGTTAGAAATTTTTTTCTAACAGGGATAGTGTCGTGGAGTATGTGTGTATGTACATATGTATACATATGTATAGATATACATGTATATATATAAAAAGGGGAAAATACATCCAAAGGATGCGTGGGGGCAGCACCTTGGGCGTTGTGCGCCTAGGTGCTGTGCGTTCAGGCGCTAGAGTGCCACGTGTCGGCACGTGGGCGCTCTGCGCTTGAGCGCAAGCGCGCCACGTGTCGGCACGGGGCGACTTGCGCTTGAGCGGAAGCACGCCACGTGTCGGCACGGGGGCGACTTGCGCTCGAGCGCTTGCGCTTGAGCACAAGCGCGCCACATGTCGGCACCGGGGCGACTTGCGCTCGAGCGCTTGCGCTCGAGCGCAAGCGCGCCACGTGTCGGCACGTGGGTGCTTTGCGCTCGAACGCTTGCGCTTGAGCGCAAGCGCGCCACGTGTCGGCACCGGGGCGACTTGCGCTTGCGCTTGAGCGCAAGCGCGCCATGTGTCGGGACGTGGGCGCTTTGCACTCGAGCGCTGAGCGCTTGAGCGTAAGCACGCCACGTGTCGGCACGCGGGCGCTCTGCGTTTGACCGCCGGCGAGAAAAAGAGGCTCTTAGCCTAAAAAAATTTCTCGGAAGAGAAATCAGAGAGGAGTTGGACTCCTGAGTGTGTGTGTTTTTTTTTGGGGTTTAGTGAAAGATGTTCTTCTTCTTCCTCCTCTGTTAGCTGGATCTTGAAGATCAAGAGATATGGGATTTTTAAAAATCTCTTCTTTTTGAGATCTAATGGAAGATCTGAGTTCCTCTTTATGGGTTTTGTGGTGAAAAACTAATTTGTTTTATAAAAAGAAGAGTAAAACTCTTGATTTAATTCAAGAGAAAAAGGAAGGTTTTGGAACCTTGAAGAAGGAGAAAAGATCTCAGATCTGAGAAAAATTGAGAGAGAGAGAAAATTTGTTGGGATTTTTTCATTATCTTTGCCTTTATAGGCCATACACTTTACACATAGCCCCTTGGGCTTCACAAAATGGCATTTTTCCTATCCCATGGCTCATGTGCCATTTCTTTTTGCACATAAGCCATGGGCTTTACAAAAATTTGGCTTTATGCCTATTTTTCTTACATTTATCCATGAAATAAAATAAAAGAAATACAACAAAATTGTTTATTACAAAAATTTTATCTTGGCGTGGGGGGAGGCCGGCCGCTTCATGTTCGGACTCAACCCGGGCATGGGCCTACTGGATCTGGGCTTGGGCCCACTTGGCTTGGGGTTGACTTTGATTTTGACTTGGTCGACCGGGGTGTAAATTTTTACCCCAACACCCCCGTCTTCCTCCTTCTTTTATTTTGTTGCTTTTGGAATTTTTGTAAGCCTCAGGGCAGTTTGTAAGGCTGGGGAGCCTAAAATACCCTTTGTAAAGACTTTGCCTTTGGTAATAAGATTTTTTTTCTTTGGTTTCATCGGTTTGCACTTTATCTTCTGTTTGTGAAGAATGCTCATAAGATATCTCTGCTTGCACTGTTAGGCTTCCATGTCAGGTCGGCTATCTGTCTAGCGGTCGTTCGTCGAGTTGATTTCGATCACTTGCCAAGTGTACCAAGCACTGCTGAGAAGGAGGCATCTCCATATGACCCCGAAGTCGAGGGGAGATCGCTCAGACTTGCATAGACTTGAAGCCTTTTGGTGGAGCCTCGGATCCTCTACATGTGATGGGCAGAGGGCTGTCCGCCGTATTTATGCCGAGCTTGAATGAGCATGAATAGGAAGTTGCTCAGCTGACCCTTGGCTAGGGCCTTGGACTTCTGGCATTGCGAGCAATGACCACTAGTTGGGGACGGTCGAGCGAGGGTCGGGCTCGACTGCTTCTGGGAGGACTTTGGATCGTTAGCGTTGGAGGGGCTGTAAGAAACCCACTAAGGATGACCGAGTAGTGAAGCTGCGCGGTTGCCTCTTGGCGAGGGCTTTGATCTCTGGCGTCATGGTTAGGCGACTACCAGCCTGGGATGACCGAGTGGGGTAGCCGCTCGGATGCCTCTTGCGAGGGCTTCGATCCCTGGCGTCATGGGTAGGGAGCTACCAGCCGGAGATGACCGAGCAAGGTAGCCGCTCGGTTGCCTCTTGCAAGGGCTTTGATCCCTGGCATTACGAGTAGGGAAGCTACCGGCCAGTGATAGCCGGGTAGGGTAGCCGCTCGGCTGCCTCTAAGGAGGACTTTGATCCTTAGCGTTGGAGGGGTTGTAAGAAGCCCACTAAGGATGACCGGGCAGTGAAGCTGTGCGGTTGCCTCTTGGCGAGAGCTTTGATCTCTGGCGTCGTGGGTAGGCAACTACCATCCTGGGATGACCGGGTGGGGTAGCTGCTCGGATGCCTCTTGCGAGGGCTTCGATCCCTGGCGTCATGGGTAGGGAGCTACTAGCCGGAGATGACCGAGCAGGGTAGCTACTCGGTTGCCTCTTGCAAGGGCTTTGATCCTTCAGGACGGGGACCGAGCAGGGTAACTTCCCAGTGCCTCTTGGCGAGAACTTTGATCCCTGTCGGTTGTGGTAGGAAGCTACCAGCCGGGGATAGCCGAGCAAGGGCTCGACTGCCTCTGGGAGGACTTTGGTCCTTAGCGCGGGAAGGGCTGTAAGAAGCCTACCAAGGACCCTTGGCTGGGCAGGGTTACCGCCCGGTGCCTCTTGGCGAGGGCTTTTGTACTGAAGGATAGCCGAGCGAGGGATCCTCGGGCTCGACTGCCTCTGGGAGGGCTTTTGATCCCTGTCGGTCGTGGTAGGAAGCTACCAGCCGGGGATAGCCGAGCAGGGTAGCTGCTGAGCTGCCTCTAAGGAGGACTTGGATCCTTAGTGTTGGAGGGGCCTCAGGAGGCCTGCTAAGGATAACCGGGCAGTGAAGCTGCGCGGTTGCCTCTTGGCGAGGTCTTTGATCCCTGGCATTGCTAGTAGGTGAGCTACCGGCCAGGGATAGCCGAGCGGGGTAACTGCTCGGCTGCCTCTACGGAGGACTTGGATCCTTAGCGTTGGAGGGGCCTTAGGAGGCCTGCTAAGGATAACTAGGCATTGAAGCTACGCAGTTGCCTCTTGGCGAGGGCTTTGATCCCTGGTGTTGCGAGTGGGGGAGCTACCGGCCAAGGATAACCGAGCAGGGTAGCTGCTCGGCTGATTCTTCATGAGGTTCCGCCCGACCATTCAGTTGCAGGTATGGGGAACAGGGACGGTCATGGCGAACGTGCACGTAGCATGCGCATTGAATGTGGGGGGAGGCGAAGCGCCAGGGTCGCGTCGTTTCGATTCCGCCAGAGAAGGCTCGAAGGTCGCCGCGTGGCAGCGACTTTTTGGGCGAAAGCGGGCGAATGTTGAGTTCCACTGGGGCGCAGTGGGCTATATAAGGTTGAAGAGGCACTGGTCCTTCCCTCCTTCGTAAACAAATCGTTGAGAATGCAAGACTTCCCCTTTACCATCCCCGAGATCATCCACTTCGAAGACGTATACCTCTATGACCAGAACTGCACCGAGGACACGGTTCAGTTGGTCTATGGGAGCATCGAAGACTACTTCGGCCGGCTGCTCCCCCGGCGCTCCTCCCTGTAGCAACTGTTGATGTACTCCATCTGGAGTGCGTCGCCGGGGCTTTACAACCCCTTGTACGAGCAGCTCTATGACGAGGCCGTGGGCAAGCTGCGGTCTCTGAGGCGCTTTGGCCTAATCCCCGCGAACCGGCTGGCTCGCTCAGAGGCGCTCGTCCGTGAGTGCTACGAACTGAGGCTCGGGGTCGACGCGCGCGGGGGGAATCGAGGGCTGAGATTGGATCTCGCAAGGTCTCGTCTGGCGGAGATCTTTACCGAGTACCACAAGCAGTGCTCTCTGCACCCGTTCCCCCACTGCCGTAATTTTCTTTTTCTTTTGCATGTATGGCTGAGGAGCCCATAATACCTTTTGAATAAATGAGACCTTCCCTTTTTTTCCGCAATGTTCCATTAATCTTTATTAAATTAACAACAGACCCTAGGAAGAGTTTACATTGCCTAAAAAGAAAAGTACATGCTAATAGATGACCTTATTAACGTGGCCCGAGCCCCCCGGAAGCTTGTTGGTCTTCGTGCTTAGCACCGGATACGGGGCTCCCTGAGCGCCGGACTGGTCATCTGCCGAAACGAGCATGATCTGGCTGATGGTCAGCTCGGCGGGAGGGGGACGCTGCTCCTATTCACGGTCGGCCGCCGTTTGTCCCTCAAGTAGGCGGCGAGGTGCCCCGATCGGATGAGCTCCTCGATGTAGTCCCATTTCCAGTCTTTCTCCCTGACCCTGAGGCTAAGATTGACGTTGCCTTCGACTCCCTAAAGAATGGAAGACGGAGTTTGTGGCGACGAGTTACTTCTCCGTGGCGTGGCTTGTTCATACCAGAATATTGTATTTTATACCGCCCATTCTTACGCTCGTGTGTTTATAGGTAGGTGCTTTTAATCCGTGTTTGTTACATATTGACAGAATACAGGTTTCCGGTACAAATATTGCAAATCAAGATAAAATCTCCACAATTACGCCAAATACAGAACATCTGTCACTGCAGATAAAATCCGGGTTCCGGTCATCCATATCCGTCCAGTGCCGAGTACCGGTTCCAGATATATGACATGTGACAGTGGTCATTCATGTCTGGGACAAGCACAGAGCACGAGGGGGGCTGCACAAGAATCAATGGGTGCGCGGAGCTCGAGGGAGATAAAGTCAAAAGTAAACAAAGATAATGCAATCTTGGACTTGGAAATCTGCTGATATTATAGAAGACTTTTTTGCATTTTGAAGTTTGCAAACACGAGGAAATACAAAACCAGGGAACCACCTAAAAACCAACACCCCAAGTCCAACATAGGGCCACGGAAGCGCGGCCAATAGGGGGTATTGGCCGCGCATCCGCGGCTAAGTGGGCCCCTCTCACTGACAACTTTTGGGGGTATTTTGGGTGTTTCATTTTATATCAGATGGTTGCCCTAGGTTTTCCATTCCCCTCCTATAAATACCCCGGATCTGAGCAAAGCCAAGGGTGATTCTTTTGTAGTTTTAGTTCTTTTTCTTCTTCTTCTTCACTCTTGTTCCATGAAAATTGTAGTGAGAGCTTTTTGAGTGGGAGATTAATGAAGATGAGGGTTTTGTATCATTCTCTTTTGTTTCTTCTTCCCCTTGAGATTCTTGCTTTCTCTTGATCATTCAACCTCTTCATTGAGCTTGAATGGTTAAGGGTTAGTTATTAATCTCAAGGGTCGTATTTTCTCACGGGACTAGTTCTTCATTTCACATGCGTTCTCTACCCTTCCCTTGATCTTGCAACCTCTTGATTGAGCTTGCAAGTTTAAGGGTTGGCTATTGATCACATGCTTGTCTTGAGTTCTATGTTCTTGTAATTACTTTCTTGTTCTTTTTATTTGCTTATTTATTACTTGCTTTTTATTACCTTGCTTTTCTTTCTTGCAATTTATTTCATGCACTTAAATTCATGCACTTAATACTTGTAATCTTTTCTTTTCTTTGTTCTTTTCATTTTGTTCTCTCTTTTTGGTTCTTTCTTGTGAATGAATGTAATTATCTTAGTTAAGAGAAAAATACGGTATTATAAGTTAACGTTTCTTTGCCCATTTCCTTCTCCCGTATTTTCCATTGAACTCCGCCCAAACGATACGCAAGCGCTCCGTTAGGCACCGTACCCTGACAAGGTAACGGTGATTCCTAACCGCGACCGGTTGCGTTCGGTTTGGCCGGAGGCGAAAGCAAGAGACAAGAACGGAAGGACAAGGGTAAATAAGCCGTATTCCACGAATACCGCGCTTAAATCCCCTAATCCGCGTTGTTGCCGATTGCTCTAGCTTCCATTGGTCAAGATTCGGCTCAAAGGTTTTGAGTACGGATTTCTTTAGCTTATAATCTCGTATCTTTTTCTTAACAACTTTATACTTGCAAATAAACACTTAGGTTAGACTGAACAAACATACACAATTCTTTATTGACTCGTCTAAGACAAGAAAGGACATAACAACCATCTCCCTGTGGACCGACCCGTGCTCAACCGGCTAGCTGCAAAGCGACACCGTCCTGATCGCGGTTATACTTTAATTCTTTGAACATCCGACACGCCAAAAGCGTGCGATCAAATGGCGCCGTTGCCGGGGAGACGGTAGCGTATTTTCTTTCTTGTTATTCGGGTTAATATTATTTTTGTATATATTTAAAAAAAAATTATATTCTTTTTGTTTTTTCTGGATAACATTTTTTGTGGGCAAGTGTGCAGATTTTTGCGTATTTGCAAACTGCGATTGTGGGGAGCAAAGTGTGCATTCAAGGCAAAGGTGATTACGAAGTACAGTGCCAAAGATCCGGGTAGTTTGACCCGCGCAAGCGAACTTTTCAAGCTTACCGTATTTGATTCAACGGGGGTTTCCTAACCCAAAACTTAACGGTGCGTACTTTCCTAACACCTTCTTCTCAAATCCGACGCTTCCAATATACTATTCTTTTGCAGGATTCTTTGCAAGTTCGCTAGCAAACGCTAAAAATTGACTAACCCGTATTTGTTGCAGCGCCGCGCTTAAACTAAAAAACGATTTTTTGATTCTTTATAGAATTTTTATTGAATTGCGCATTGCATCAATTAATACGGACTTAAGGGCAAGCGAACCCCACAACATACGGTAAAGGATTTCATCACCTTTTCCGTGGCCCACAAATCACGAACTTGAGCATAACGTCTACCCGCACAAAATTTAAAAGAAACTAGACTTTAAGCCTTAAGGACTTCGCGCTCACTAGGAGAAGTTAACTGTGTTTAGAACCTCGCTTAACGGTATATTGTTTACGGGGTGTCTAGGAAAGTGTGAACGGCGAAACCGCCAAAAGAGAAAGGGTTATTTAATTAAGGAACTTCGCGAAAGCGTTGGAAAACCTCCCCTTATCTCTGCACTTACCTGGCCTCGTGATCAGTGTATCTTGAGCCCGTTTCTCGACACAGTTTTACTTCGACAATCAAGTTCTGGAGCAGGTCTAGTTTACCTAGGTGAACCCTAGAACGATTAGGTGTGTGGTATTTTTGTGTCGTGATTGTTTTTGTCCAGATTCTTTTTGTGTGTATATTTCATTCCTTTGTTAATAACTTAAAAAAAATAAAAAAATATCACATTCTTTTTCCCTTCATTTTCTCTACCTTTCTCTTTCTCACTTCATATCATGGGTACCCCACCTCGAAAAACTCTTGCCGAACTTTGGTACCCACAACCAGACATTACTTCTTACGGTTCTTGCTTTGGCCGAACATCGAACGATCCATCCATGCCCAAAATTTCTTTGAAAGATCGGATAGACACGTCTAGGACGAACAACTGGACCCCGCAATCCACTTCGCATCAACCGTTTCAAACATTCACCCCTTCTTACGTTGATACCCCTTTTGAAAATCCAGTTGTAACCCCGAGACCAATGTCCATTGCTGAACATATTGCACAATCTCGTAGCCGATCTTTCACTCCTTTCACCACTTCAAATTCTTGGGATCAACAATTCCATTCACCTTCCAATCCAGATGTTGATCCTGCTCCTGTCCAGCCATTCAATTCCTACCAATCCTACCCTACTTTTGAATCTTCCCTAGACATTCCTTCAGAACCGCCATTTAGGAGTTTTCATTATCCAAACAACTTTGAATTTTTTACTGAAATCCCTTCACAACCAATGTCTAGTCTAGAACAGTCGTTGGAAGACTTTAGGATAGCGTCAAGCCAACAGATGATGGATTTGAATGCGTCCATGGCCGCCCTCATGCAACCTAGTGACCCGGTAGCTAGTTTTCAACTAGCTCCAACTTTTTCAATGTATGATGAGGCGGCAGGACAGGCTGTGAATTTGAGTGGAGAGAGTGAGATGTACCCCCTTCCAAATCAAACCTACCCGTCCCAAATTAAATCCCACAACTCCTGTTTTGAAAGTCTATCGAGTATCCCACATGATTTATCAATTGAAGATAGAATGATGAATGAGTTGTGCGACTTCGTAGTGTTTGATTTGCCCGATTGTGAAGGGTCCCTTCCAAGTGAAACCATACCTAATCCTTTTGACCTCTACACCTATATCTTAGAACCAGAATCGATTAATATCCATGCTTTTGGTGTGGTGTCAGAGAATTTTGATTTTCACTTGATTGAGGATATTGACGCTGGGGATATTTTGGATGATGAACCCGTTGATTTGGCTGAGTTTGTCTCTTCAAATCATCATCCCGAGTCATTAAATGTTTTTCCCGAACCCCATATGCGTCTGGACTTTGAAGAAAAGAGCATGGATGTGCTAAATTTTGAGGAGAATATTGAGGATAGTTTTAAGGATGAACCAGTTTTGCTTGATGAGTCGGATTTTCCAATTCATCTTGTTCCTTCCACTGACTGTGTACACCCTCCTGAACCTTTAACCGATAACCTTCCTCAACCGCTTCCCTCCATCCTTTCCATCGTTCCGACCTTGCAAGAACCCGTCTCGCTCTCATTTCATATGTCTGGTTTACCAGGTTTGGCGTACCCATGGTTTCTCACGAATCTTGAGGGATTTGACCCCATCTCTCGACGGGTTAATAGATTAGCACAATCGCTGTTTACACATCACTCATCACAAATTGTGCTAATTTATTCACTCCATTTGCACCCTCAAGTTCGTACCCCCTTCTTTTTCCCTTCCGCCATTCTTCTTCCAATATACCGAGACCGTATCCCGCACGGTCTCGCGTAGTCTCTATCTCTTTTCTCTACGCCTTCTTTCACCAGCCACTTCTTTATCACGATAAGATCTTTGAATGGTTGGTGTTAACTTTTGGCCTGTGTAAGGCCTTGTATAGATTGATACTGTTCTTTCCCCCCTAATCCTGAACTTCATCGCTTAACAGTGGAAACACTGTTTCACTTAAGTTTGGGGGGGGACTTTTCTTTTGTATATATTTTTTGTATATAATTTCTTTTGGGGAGCGCCGACAATTTTGACCCTCTTGGTGTAGCCTGACAGTGAGGGCACTGTCTTGTTTAAGTTTGGGGGTGTGCTCGGTAAGCTTTCTTCCTTCGCATTCATTTGTATATTTTGCATTTGCATACCTTATTAAAAACCCACAAAAATCGAAAATTTTCCAAAAATATAAAAACTTTGTCGTCAAGTTAGCTAATAAGGTAACTTAGATCTTTATTCCGAAAGATTAGTTGATATGATAGAAATAACTAAATTCTAGGCTTAGGAATTGAAAACCCTAAAAATAACCCTCATTCTGTTTAAACTTGGTAAGTATACGTCCTTACAGTTTTTTTTGAGAAATAGGTAATCTTGAGTTCAGTTCTTTAGTTAAGTCAAGATGAAGGGAAAGTATTGATGCTCTACTGAAGGATAAGTCTGAAAAATAGTTTCTTTTCTTGAGTTCAAATTTAGAAAGTATATACCCTACAAACTGCACTTACACGCACCTTGAAACTTGGGATAGTAGAGGATACCTAGAAATACTCTTGCCTGAAAGTCTAGTATGAAAGAAAAAACGGTATTTGAAGCTAAACACCAAAAGAGCATGTTGAAAGATATATCCGGTCTTGAAAAAGAAAAAGAAAAAGAAAAAGAAAAAGAAAAAAAATAGAATAAAGTCAAGACCTGGAAACTGCTATTTACGCTTTAAGTTCACATATTCAGTAATCGGCCGTTAGTGCCTCAAAAAGCATTAATAGTCGCATGAAAGATGTGTAAGCAAATCCGTCCATCCTTAATGAAAAGAAGTAGTATTAGGTATTAGGGCATGGGTACTATAGCTTGAATTGAATTCTTAAGTGTAGGGGTGCAAATATACACACACGTAGGGGTATATAATCGATGTTTGGATAAAAGATAGAGATGAAGAATAAGACTTGTGTTTTCTGTAAAGTTGATAAAAATCCCTGATTTGAGGCCGTACTTTAGAAGGAAAACTCAGGAGAACCAACATCTTTTTAAACTTTTTTGGAGCGTATACGAACCAAGGTTAAATAGATAAGAGGTGTGAAGAATAAGGGTTGGATATTTCTAAGTTAGGATGATAGAATTTCTAACGTAAATACTAAACTGTAGGAGTAGAATCGATGTTAACTTATAACACTAACTTGACAGGATTTTGTGGGTGTAATCCGCTGAAAACCCTCAGGAGACAATACTCCTCCTACTAGGGACACCTAGAGGTTTAACGGCTTGTTGCACGCGCTCAGTGCAATCGCGTTCACTGCGAAAGTGCGGTTATCATTATATTTTTAGGAATAATTGGTTTTGCTCGGGACTAGTAAAAGTTAAGTTTGGGGGTATTTGTTCATACCAGAATATTGTATTTTATACCGCCCATTCTTACGCTCGTGTGTTTATAGGTAGGTGCTTTTAATCCGTGTTTGTTACATATTGACAGAATACAGGTTTCCGGTACAAATATTGCAAATCAAGATAAAATCTCCACAATTACGCCAAATACAGAACATCTGTCACTGCAGATAAAAGCCGGGTTCCGGTCATCCATATCCGTCCAGTGCCGAGTACCGGTTCCAGATATATGACATGTGACAGTGGTCATTCGTGTCTGGGACAAGCACAGAGCACGAGGGGGGCTGCACAAGAATCAATGGGTGCGCGGAGCTCGAGGGAGATAAAGTCAAAAGTAAACAAAGATAATGCAATCTTGGACTTGGAAATCTGCTGATATTCTAGAAGACTTTTGTGCATTTTGAAGTTTGCAAACACGAGGAAATACAAAACCAGGGAACCACCTAAAAACCAACACCCCAAGTCCAACATAGGGCCGCGGAAGCGCGGCCAATAGGGGGTATTGGCCGCGCATCCGCGGCTAAGTGGGCCCCTCTCACTGACAACTTTTGGGTGTATTTTGGGTGTTTCATTTTATATCAGATGGTTGCCCTAGGTTTTCCATTCCCCTCCTATAAATACCCCGGATCTGAGCGAAGCCAAGGGTGATTCTTTTGTGTCCATTCTTTTGTAGTTTTAGTTCTTTATCTTCTTCTTCTTCATTCTTGTTCCATGAAAATTGTAGTGAGAGCTTTTTGAGTGGGAGATTAATGAAGATGAGGGTTTTGTATCATTCTCTTTTGTTTCTTCTTCCCCTTGAGATTCTTGCTTTCTCTTGATCATTCAACCTCTTCATTGAGCTTGAATGGTTAAGGGTTAGTTATTAATCTCAAGGGTCGTATTTTCTCACGGGACTAGTTCTTCATTTCACATGCGTTCTCTACCCTTCCCTTGATCTTGCAACCTCTTGATTGAGCTTGCAAGTTTAAGGGTTGGCTATTGATCACATGCTTGTCTTGAGTTCTATGTTCTTGTAATTACTTTCTTGTTCTTTTTATTTGCTTATTTATTACTTGCTTTTTATTACCTTGCTTTTCTTTCTTGCAATTTATTTCATGCACTTAAATTCATGCACTTAATACTTGTAATCTTTTCTTTTCTTTTTGTTCTCTCTTTTTGGTTCTTTCTTGTGAATGAATGTAATTATCTTAGTTAAGAGAAAAATACGGTATTATAAGTTAACGTTTCTTTGCCCATTTCCTTCTCCCGTATTTTCCATTGAACTCCGCCCAAACGATACGCAAGCGCTCCGTTAGGCACCGTACCCTGACAAGGTAACGGTGATTCCTAACCGCGACCGGTTGCGTTCGGTTTGGCCGGAGGCGAAAGCAAGAGACAAGAACGGAAGGACAAGGGTAAATAAGCCGTATTCCACGAATACCGCGCTTAAATCCCCTAATCCGCGTTGTTGCCGATTGCTCTAGCTTCCATTGGTCAAGATTCGGCTCAAAGGTTTTGAGTACGGATTTCTTTAGCTTATAATCTCGTATCTTTTTCTTAACAACTTTATACTTGCAAATAAACACTTAGGTTAGACTGAACAAACATACACAATTCTTTATTGACTCGTCTAAGACAAGAAAGGACATAACAACCATCTCCCTGTGGACCGACCCGTGCTCAACCGGCTAGCTGCAAAGCGACACCGTCCTGATCGCGGTTATACTTTAATTCTTTGAACATCCGACACGCCAAAAGCGTGCGATCAAATGGCGCCGTTGCCGGGGAGACGGTAGCGTATTTTCTTTCTTGTTATTCGGGTTAATATTATTTTTGTATATATTTAAAAAAAAATTATATTCTTTTTGTTTTTTCTGGATAACATTTTTTGTGGGCAAGTGTGCAGATTTTTGCGTATTTGCAAACTGCGATTGTGGGGAGCAAAGTGTGCATTCAAGGCAAAGGTGATTACGAAGTACAGTGCCAAAGATCCGGGTAGTTTGACCCGCGCAAGCGAACTTTTCAAGCTTACCGTATTTGATTCAACGGGGGTTTCCTAACCTAAAACTTAACGGTACGTACTTTCCTAACACCTTCTTCTCAAATCCGACGCTTCCAATATACTATTCTTTTGCAGGATTCTTTGCAAGTTCGCTAGCAAACGCTAAAAATTGACTAACCCGTATTTGTTGCAGCGCCGCGCTTAAACTAAAAAACGATTTTTTGATTCTTTATAGAATTTTTATTGAATTGCGCATTGCATCAATTAATACGGACTTAAGGGCAAGCGAACCCCACAACATACGGTAAAGGATTTCATCACCTTTTCCGTGGCCCACAAATCACGAACTTGAGCATAACGTCTACCCGCACAAAATTTAAAAGAAACTAGACTTTAAGCCTTAAGGACTTCGCGCTCACTAGGAGAAGTTAACTGTGTTTAGAACCTCGCTTAACGGTATATTGTTTACGGGGTGTCTAGGAAAGTGTGAACGGCGAAACCGCCAAAAGAGAAAGGGTTATTTAATTAAGGAACTTCGCGAAAGCGTTGGAAAACCTCCCCTTATCTCTGCACTTACCTGGCCTCGTGATCAGTGTATCTTGAGCCTGTTTCTCGACACAGTTTTACTTCGACAATCAAGTTCTGGAGCAGGTCTAGTTTACCTAGGTGAACCCTAGAACGATTAGGTGTGTGGTATTTTTGTGTCGTGATTGTTTTTGTCCAGATTCTTTTTGTGTGTATATTTCATTCCTTTGTTAATAACTTAAAAAAAAATAAAAAAAATATCACATTCTTTTTCCCTTCCTTTTCTCTACCTTTCTCTTTCTCTCTTCATATCATGGGTACCCCACCTCGAAAAACTCTTGCCGAACTTTGGTACCCACAACCAGACATTACTTCTTACGGTTCTTGCTTTGGCCGAACATCGAACGATCCATCCATGCCCAAAATTTCTTTGAAAGATCGGATAGACGCATCTAGGACGAACAACTGGACCCCGCAATCCACTTCGCATCAACCGTTTCAAACATTCACCCCTTCTTACGTTGATACCCCTTTTGAAAATCCAGTTGTAACCCCGAGACCAATGTCCATTGCTGAACATATTGCACAATCTCGTAGCCGATCTTTCACTCCTTTCACCACTTCAAATTCTTGGGATCAACAATTCCATTCACCTTCCTATCCAGATGTTGATCCTGCTCCTGTCCAGCCATTCAATTCCTACCAATCCTACCCTACTTTTGAATCTTCCCTAGACATTCCTTCAGAACCGCCATTTGGGAGTTTTCAGTATCCAAACAACTTTGAATCTTTTACTGAAATCCCTTCACAACCAATGTCTAGTCTAGAACAGTCGTTGGAAGACTTTAGGATAGCGTCAAGCCAACAGATGATGGATTTGAATGCGTCCATGGCCGCCCTCATGCAACCTAGTGACCCGGTAGCTAGTTTTCAACTAGCTCCAACTTTTTCAATGTATGATGAGGCGGCAGGACAGGCTGTGAATTTGAGTGGAGAGAGTGAGATGTACCCCCTTCCAAATCAAACCTACCCGTCCCAAATTGAATCCCACAACTCCTGTTTTGAAAGTCTATCGATTATCCCACATGATTTATCAATTGAAGATAGAATGATGAATGAGTTGTGCGACTTCGTAGTGTTTGATTTGCCCGATTGTGAAGGGTCCCTTCCAAGTGAAACCATACCTAATCCTTTTGACCTCTACACCTATATCTTAGAACCAGAATCGATTAATATCCTTGCTTTTGGTGAGGTGTCAGAGAATTTTGATTTTCACTTGATTGAGGATATTGACGCTGGGGATATTTTGGATGATGAACCCGTAGATTTGGCTGAGTTTGTCTCTTCAAATCATCATCCCGAGTCATTAAATGTTTTTCCCGAACCCCATATGCGTCTGGACTTTGAAGAAAAGAGCATGGATGTGCTAAATTTTGAGGAGAATATTGAGGATAGTTTTGAGGATGAACCAGTTTTGCTTGATGAGTCGGATTTTCCAATTCATCCTGTTCCTTCCACTGACTGTGTACACCCTCCTGAACCTTTAACCGATAACCTTCCTCAACCGCTTCCCTCCATCCTTTCCATCGTTCCGACCTTGCAAGAACCCGTCTCGCTCTCATTTCATATGTCTGGTTTACCAGGTTCGGCGTACCCATGGTTTCTCACGAATCTTGAGGGATTTGACCCCATCTCTCGACGGGTTAATAGATTAGCACAATCGCTGTTTACACATCACTCATCACAAATTGTGCTAATTTATTCACTCCATTTGCACCCTCAAGTTCGTACCCCCCTTCTTTTTCCCTTCCGCCATTCTTCTTCCAATATACCGAGACCGTATCCCGCACGGTCTCGCGTAGTCTCCATCTCTTTTCTCTACGCCTTCTTTCACCAGCCACTTCTTTATCACGATAAGATCTTTGAATGTTTGGTGTTAACTTTTGGCCTGTGTAAGGCCTTGTATAGATTGATACTATTCTTTCCCCCCTAATCCTGAACTTCATCGCTTAACAGTGGAAACACTGTTTCACTTAAGTTTGGGGGGGACTTTTCTTTTGTATATATTTTTTCTATATAATTTCTTTTGGAGAGCGCCGACAATTTTGACCCTCTTGGTGTAGCCTGACAGTGAGGGCACTGTCATGTTTAAGTTTGGGGGTGTGCTCGGTAAGCTTTCTTCCTTCGCATTCATTTGTATATTTTGCATTTGCATACCTTATTAAAAACCCACAAAAATCGAAAATTTTCCAAAAATATAAAAACTTTGTCGTCAAGTTAGCTAATAGGGTAACTTAGATCTTTATTCCGAAAGATTAGTTGATATGATAGAAATAACTAAATTCTAGGCTTAGGAATTGAAAACCCTAAAAATAACCCTCATTCTGTTTAAACTTGGTAAGTATACGTCCTTACAGTTTTTTTTGAGAAATAGTTAATCTTGAGTTCACTTCTTTAGTTAAGTCAAGATGAAGGGAAAGTATTGATGCTCTACTGAAGGATAAGTCTGAAAAATAGTTTCTTTTCTTGAGTTCAAATTTAGAAAGTATATACCCTACAAACTGCACTTACACGCACCTTGAAACTTGGGATAGTAGAGGATACCTAGAAATACTCTTACCTGAAAGCCTAGTATGAAAGAAAAAACGGTATTTGAAGCTAAACACCAAAAGAGCATGTTGAAAGATATATCCGGTCTTGAAAAAGAAAAAGAAAAAGAAAAAGAAAAAAAATAGAATAAAGTCAAGACCTGGAAACTGCTATTTACGCTTTAAGTTCACATATTCAGTAATCGGCCGTTAGTGCCTCAAGAAGCATTAATAGTCGCATGAAAGATGTGTGAGCAAATCCGTCCATCCTTAATGAAAAGAAGTAGTATTAGGTATTAGGGCAAGGGTACTATAACTTGAATTGAATTCTTAAGTGTAGGGGTGCAAATACACACACACGTAGGGGTATATAATCGATGTTTGGATAAAAGATAGAGATGAAGAATAAGACTTGTGTTTTCTGTAAAGTTGATAAAAATCCCTGATTTGAGGCCGTACTTTAGAAGGAAAACTCAGGAGAACCAACATCTTTTTAAACTTTTTTTGAGCGTATACGAACCAAGGTTAAATAGATAAGAGGTGTGAAGAATAAGGGTTGGATATTTCTAACTTAGGATGATAGAATTTCTAACGTAAATACTAAACTGTAGGAGTAGAATCGATGTTAACTTATGACACTAACTTGACAGGATTTTGTGGGTGTAATCTGCTGAAAACCCTCAGGAGACAACACTCCTCCTACTAGGGACACCTAGAGGTTTAACGGCTTGTTGCACGCGCTCAGTGCAATCGCGTTCCCTGCGAAAGTGCGGTTATCATTATATTTTTAGGAATAATTGGTTTTGCTCGGGACTAGCAAAAGTTAAGTTTGGGGGTATTTGTTCATACCAGAATATTGTATTTTATACCGCCCATTCTTACGCTCGTGTGTTTATAGGTAGGTGCTTTTAATCCGTGTTTGTTACATATTGACAGAATACAGGTTTCCGGTACAAATATTGCAAATCAAGATAAAATCTCCATAATTACGCCAAATACAGAACATCTGTCACTGCAGATAAAAGCCGGGTTCCGGTCATCCATATCCGTCCAGTGCCGAGTACCGGTTCCAGATATATGACATGTGACAGTGGTCATTCGTGTCTGGGACAAGCACAGAGCACGAGGGGGGGCTGCACAAGAATCAATGGGTGCGCGGAGCTCGAGGGAGATAAAGTCAAAAGTAAATAAAGATAATGCAATCTTGGACTTGGAAATCTGCTGATATTCTAGAAGACTTTTGTGCATTTTGAAGTTTGCAAACACGAGGAAATACAAAACCAGGGAACCACCTAAAAACCAACACCCAAAGTCCAACATAGGGCCGCGGAAGCGCGGCCAATAGGTGGTATTGGCCGCGCTTCCGTGGCTAAGTGGGCCCCTCTCACTGACAACTTTTGGGGGTATTTTGGGTGTTTCATTTTATATCAGATGGTTGCCCTAGGTTTTCCATTCCCCTCCTATAAATACCCCGGATCTGAGCAAAGCCAAGGGTGATTCTTTTGTGTCCATTCTTTTGTAGTTTTAGTTCTTTTTCTTCTTCTTCTTCATTCTTGTTCCATGAAAATTGTAGTGAGAGCTTTTTGAGTGGGAGATTAATGAAGATGAGGGTTTTGTATCATTCTCTTTTGTTTCTTCTTCCCCTTGAGATTCTTGCTTTCTCTTGATCATTCAACCTCTTCATTGAACTTGAATGGTTAAGGGTTAGTTATTAATCTCAAGGGTCGTATTTTCTCACGGGACTAGTTCTTCATTTCACATGCGTTCTCTACCCTTCCCTTGATCTTGCAACCTCTTGATTGAGCTTGCAAGTTTAAGGGTTGGCTATTGATCACATGCTTGTCTTGAGTTCTATGTTCTTGTAATTACTTTCTTGTTCTTTTTATTTGCTTATTTATTACTTGCTTTTTATTACCTTGCTTTTCTTTCTTGCAATTTATTTCATGCACTTAAATTCATGCACTTAATACTTGTAATCTTTTCTTTTCTTTGTTCTTTTCTTTTTGTTCTCTCTTTTTGGTTCTTTCTTGTGAATGAATGTAATTATCTTAGTTAAGAGAAAAATACGGTATTATAAGTTAACGTTTCTTTGCCCATTTCCTTTTCCCGTATTTTCCATTGAACTCCGCCCAAACGATACGCAAGCGCTCCGTTAGGCACCGTACCCTGACAAGGTAACGGTGATTCCTAACCGCGACCGGTTGCGTTCGGTTTGGCCGGAGGCGAAAGCAAGAGACAAGAACGGAAGGACAAGGGTAAATAAGCCGTATTCCACGAATACCGCGCTTAAATCCCCTAATCCACGTTGTTGCCGATTGCTCTAGCTTCAATTGGTCAAGATTCGGCTCAAAGGTTTTGAGTACGGATTTCTTTAGCTTATAATCTCGTATCTTTTTCTTAACAACTTTATACTTGCAAATAAACACTTAGGTTAGACTGAACAAACATACACAATTCTTTATTGACTCGTCTAAGACAAGAAAGGACATAACAACTATCTCCCTGTGGACCGACCCTTGCTCAACCGGCTAGCTGCAAAGCGACACCGTCCTGATCGCGGTTATACTTTAATTCTTTGAACATCCGACACGCCAAAAGCGTGCGATCATGGCTCAGCATCTGGTGGAAGGCACAGTAAGGGCCCCGGGTTCGCTTCGAGGCCTGACGCGGGATTGGAGGGAACTTGAAGAACCCCTCGCCCTGGGCCTCCTCTAGTAACACTGCGAGGGAGACGTTGATCGGGGTGTACTCCTGGAACTTCGGGTGATAGGGCTGCTGACGCTCCGGCCTCTCTTCCCAAGCCCTCTTCTTCTGGTCGGACCGTTCTGCTCGAGGGAGGTTCGCGTTTACCTCTGACTCCAGCTGAACCTTGCGCTCGGTCCACGTCTTGACCTCGGCCATGGTCTTAGGCTATGCCAACGCAAAGGAGCGCAACCACTCCTTGTGCCTAAGACCAGATCTGAGTGCCGTGATGACGGTCTCGTCCCGGTGCTCGGGGACCTCGAGGAGGGCAATGTAGAAGCGGGTGATGTAAGTCTTGAATGTCTCCTTGTCCCCGCTCTTAATTGTGAAGAGGTAGTCGACTGTGCGCTTCTGCCGAAGGTTCCCAACGAAGTGGCCGAGGAACTGAGTAGCCAGCTCATCAAAGGTCAAGATTGAGCGAGGCTCGAGTCCTCGGAACCAGTACCGACCAGAGCGGATGAGGGTGGCTAGGAAGGCCCTGCACTGGGCAACGTCGGAATAGTCCTGGAAGCTCATCCCTGTGGTGAAAGCATCCAAATGGTCTTTGGGGTCGGTTTTCCCGTCGAACAGAGAGACCTTCAGGGGCTTGTTGCGCGAGGAGACGTGGACAGCGTGCAGTCCCTCGGTAAACGGCTTGGTGAGTGAGTCGGCGGCGTACTTAGCCCCGTCGCCCAAGAGGTGACCTTCCCGGCGAATGCCCTCGATCTTCTTTTCGAGGGCGTTGAGTCAGCCGTGATACCCCGAGGATTCGGCGCCTTGTGATCCCTGGCCTCTGCTATGGGAGACCTGCGTCTGGGCGCGGCCCCGGTTCCTCTCGATGAGGTTCCTCAAATCTCCGGGCGAGGTGGCCCTCGAGACATCGTGGCGAGTCCCTTCTGTGTGCCCCCGTCGAAGGAGGGGGTGTCGATCATACTTGTGGACAGGCGAGGTGACCGACATCTCCTCAGGGGGGTAAGGGTCGCGAGGAGGCTCGAGGCGAGGCGCTTTGGTAGCGGATCTTGGTGTGGAGCCGTGGGGCGCCCAGCGGGCCTCAGGGAGTATCGGCCCGTGAGATCTGTGGCCAGGGGTCGTAGCCTGCCGGTGGTCAGCCGTGCCGATGAGGGCAGAGCCTTCTGGAGGCGGAGGAGCGGCGATCTGGAGCCCTGGCCCGGCCGCTTGAACACGGACGAGCGCCTCTACGAGGGACTGTAGCCGATCTATTCGGCTGGCAAGGGCGTTGATGATGGTCTTCGGGGGAGGTTCATCCGTGCCTCCGGTGAGGGGGAGGCGGCGGCCGGTACCTGGATCTTCACGGTGGTCGCTTTCCATGTGGACGGAGATCGGAAGGCCAACTTTGTTTTTTGTAGAGTTAACTTTCCCACAGACGGCACCAACTGATGGAGGTCCTTTTCGGGTCTCCGTCAGATGTTTCTTCCGTTGATCTCCCGGTGGATTTTGGAGGTGATCTCCTGTTGCGTGTGGGTCTCAATGGGTTTTGAGAAGATTGGTGATTTGAGGAGTTTAGCGCCGAGTGCCTGCAAAGAAGTCCCGGGGTGGTTTGGTACCACCGAGGACCCTCCGACGATCAAGTTAGCACGAGATCCGAGCAGAGTAACGGATAAGTGGAATAAAAAAATAGCTTACTTGACCCCTCTGTGATGGGGTTTTTATAGCGGCGGCAGTGCGCAGCAGCATGCGTGAGAATCTCGCCGGCAGTTACGCTCCCGACGTCACGCCCGCGTAAATTGCGGATCGCCCATTAATGGAGATCGTGGTGGCGTGGAACGTGGGATGTTGCTGGCGGAGAATCTGCGCATGGCGAGATTTGCGGAGCGGCGGTTACGCCTGTGAGTGGTGGAGTTGGTCGGTCGGAGGACCGAGCAAGATGGCCTCGGCTGGGGAGCTCAGGGACGAGCGAGAGGACCGAGGAGTCTTGATCCCGTGGCAGCTCGAGGCAAGCTGAGAGGCCGAGGAGGCCAATTTTCAGGGAGGCTCTGAGGAGAGCCAGCTTGTGCTTGCAGGTTGGGTACAGTGGTGGCCTGGTCGACCCCTGTAGGCCCTTTATTCTGAGTTCTGGGACACGTCATCTGCCACGTGTCCCGATCTTGGAGATTGCCATTATCGAGCATCATCAATTAGAATCTTGAGATAAAACTTAATGGATAAATATCATTTAATATATACTTTTAGCAAGATTCTCAAGTTCAAATTAACAATAACTTTTGTGATGCACCTTAACATGAAAAGATTTAACTTACGATTAAATATTACCGTAGAAATATAAGGATATATAGAGGTTCTCAACCGGTTGCTCAAATAAAGTATAAAATGTTCCCTTGCCATGTTTTTCTCCGTTCAAATTTTATAGATTTTAGTACTTATTTTATAAATTAATTTTAATAACACTTATTTAAAAACTAAAATTAATCTTGCTTCAGTAATTAATTCAAAACAAGATGTGTAGAATAGTTGTTTCATCTAACTTTTTGATTTATAAGCAATGAGTAATCTTTCATATATACATGTTATTTTTACGGTGTATTAAAAGGATTTTTGGATGCACTTGGATGTATAAAACTTCTATATTTTTCATGTTTTAATAAGGAGGAATTATTATTATTTTTTCCATACTTCTCTACTTGCCCCTACTCTAAGTGTCCCAATATATCCAGATTCTTTGCAGCCGAACAGATCCTTGGAAAAACCTTTTCTATAAAGGCTTCTAGAGAAATTTCTCCATAAGCCTCTTATAAACCCTTA
Organism: Agapanthus africanus; assembly: GCA_030015575.1. Classification (NCBI taxonomy): domain Eukaryota; kingdom Viridiplantae; phylum Streptophyta; class Magnoliopsida; order Asparagales; family Amaryllidaceae; genus Agapanthus; species Agapanthus africanus. Next base: position 564,217,623 of record CM057339.1, read on the forward strand.
AATGGGCTATGAGATTTGTGCAAATCTTTTTTGCACACTCTATTTTGCACACGCACCCTCTATTCCATTGCAAGAATTTGAAAGCCCATCCAAGAACTTGCAAAGAGTTAGGTTAGAAATTTTCTCTACAAACTCAGTGGAAACGTTTTTTCGCAGACCCTTTAGACATATTACCAATAGGAAGCGAAAAAGGAAGTACAGAAGTGACAACACTTATTTACTAACGTCGTTCGGCATCAACGTACAAAGAGAAGAAAGTGGGTACGTGTCACGTCCTATACATGCCATCTTCTTTCTCATTTTTACTTGTTGCCTTGAGGAAGTACATGTATCTTTTGTTTATTAATATCACAAGGCAATTGTTACAGACATAATATTAACAAAAGTAATATATAATTAATTTTTACATCCATTAACTTTATTACCATATAACCTCTAACTTAACTATTTTCTTTGAATTAATACTGAACATACTTGTTTTGAGACCTGTAAGTTAAGTGTATGGCCTCCTCCCCCTCAAATACCCTTTTAGTAAGAAGCCTACGAAAGAAGGCCAGGCAGCATTCCCACCAGTTTTGTAGGCTAATAAGAAAAGTATTACTTCTTTATATTTGTGCCGAACAAACAAGCTTTGTAAAATTCCTACTGTTTTTTTTATCCATTTACTCTTTTAAGCTACTCTCTTACCTTCTCTTTCCTTTCCAATTGTCAAACATACCCTTTAGAGAGTATTTGGTATCTTCAAGTTACTCGTGATGTGGTAGCTTGAACCGGTTAAAGGATTTTGACAATTGTTCTTTCTTATTTAATAAATGGTAAAAAATTGAAATTCGTAGAGTTTACATTATTTAATAAGTAGGAATATCCAAAATCCGTGGAGTGGACTTTGACGGTTGTTATTGCCTATTTACTAAGTAGTTTTTTTAGACATAAGAATCCATACCTCTTGCAGGATACAGTAGAAGTCATCTTATCGATTGAATTATCCACTAATATAACATTTTCAACTGCATATGAAAGAAAGGATTTTTACCCACACAAAAAAAGCCCCCAAACCCTGCAATAAAAGGAAAAAAAAGGAAAAAACTCCGTAACTGATTACTAAACCCCCGTCTTCCCCCAAAACTTGGTAATTACTTAATACCCTAATAAAAACTTCTTAAAACCTCCCGACTACGCAAAAAGATTCTATTTTGATATATTCCTTCACTCTATTAGTCATCTATTAGTCAGTTAGCGGAGAAATTCGGGACATGGTAATAAAATTCCCAACCCCTCTTATTCATCCAAAGTTCTTAATAGAAGACCTTAATGAAAACTAGGATTAAGGAATTATTCTTCAAATTCTCCAATTGAACATGAAATATGGATATTCTTGCTCAACTTCTCCAACCATGAAGAAGCGGAATGCGATTGTAGGCTCACTTGCAAACTTCATGTAAATGAAACCGAGATGAGAAAAACCCCAGCCTATCAGAGCTTGATTGGGTGCTTAATATCCATAGACATCTTGTAAATCCTACTCAATTTCCATCTAAAAAACAAAGCAACGAAAAGCCCTAAAATTATACTCGACAAGAAAAACCTTAGTTCTATCATTTCCCCACCCACAAATGAAATCGATAGCTAAAAAACAGAAATACCAAACCCTAGGCACCCAAATTAAGTCCCCAAAGCTCAAAAACATAAATTTCTTTAAAAATGAAATTCAAGTTAGAAGGAACGGTCATATCTTGCAACTGTGAAACCCTAGGTCCTTAAAGATGCTGTTTAAAACTCTACCAATCTCTACAAAACCTTATTTTACTAGAAACGGTGCATACAACACAATTCCTCTATTTTAGGGTAAGAAATTTAATGCAGAGATTAAAAACAAAATTTAGAAAATAACACTAGACAAGCAAATTCTGTTAGAAATTAAACTTGTTTTCGGTTACAAAGAATTGAAGAGACATCGGTTATAAAAGGAAGGGATACCAATTCATGAATAGGTTTAATGAAAGGTTATGTAACGGTATTTGATATCCAATAGAAATAGCCCCTACATACCCCACATTCGGGAAAGATACCATGTTACCCTGGAATCACCCACAAACCTCATGGAAATAACCAGTCACACACCAAACCGTATCCTCCAAGTGATGCGATTCGCCGAAACCTCACAAGTCACAATGCTACATATTCAAATCGAAAACAAAACGTTAATAGATATGACCAGGCAAATATCAGAATTACAAAGAATCCATCTCATCAGTTCACATAATTCATATGTTTTGTTGATAGCACTGGCGAGCATCTTACTTTCCAATCAAACATAACCAAAAGTCTACAAGGGCATTACAAAAACCCTCAGAATCCTGTAATCAATCATTTTCCAGCAAAAAACACACCCAAACCCTTCTCTAAATCAACCATGTCTAGACGAGGACCAAGATGACGAGGATGACGCCGGCCTCTTCCTTCTTCTTTCTTTCAGCCTCTGCAATCAAGACTTGAGGTCTCATATTTGAAAAATTATCAAAGGAAACCTTTACTGTTAGGATGCAAACTCTGGGGACGTGTCTAGATGGGGTTACCGTTTAATTGTTGAATGCTGTTTAGCCTTCTATTTAGATGGCCTATTTGGTATATTATTTACAAAATTATTTTTATTAATTAACAAATCAAAAGACTATAATTTTGTAATCCATCCAGAAGTCTCCCATCAAAAGTGGGAAGATTTGAAGTATAGACAGCTGGTTTGGAGCACCAATCTTTTGAGGGTAGACTTATCCGTATCTGGTTGTGGTATTACCCAACTGGAGAAGTTACATTAATTATGCATGCAAGTAATTTGAAGACATGGAAAAACTATAAATTCAATAAACTACATATACACAAGTTGAATCAGATCCGATGAGGGTTGCTTCCGGATCAAAAACGGAACGGATATGAGCATCACCATATATGTATTTGTTTCTAGTGATGGATGCTGATGCAGATATAGTTCGGTAACAAAAAAGTCATATCAGTATTTGTCAAGTCGGATATAGATAGAAAGAGAATATTAAACAGACAAATACATATACGAATCGGATATGGGTATAAAAGAGTTCAAATAATACAAATATGGATGCGAAGCAGTAATGTGTATTGATATTTGATACATTTCATTTAATACTTATTTAATATGGATACACAAGAATATATGATATAATTTGAATGCATGCAAATGGGTATTATGTAAATAAATATGTTGACATATATACTATAAATATTACTAACCTATTTTACATATTCTTCTAAATACAGAACATATTAAAAAGTAAATAAAAAATATGGTTTAAACAAACATGATTAACTAAAAAATAAATTTAGATGATATATTTTCTTATAAACATCCGCGGATATTCGTATCCGTATTCTCATACGAATTCATATATCCAGATATATGAATCCGTGTAACTTTGTAAAACCATATCCAGAAAGTATCCTATCTGTATCTGCCGTATCCGAAAAAACATATCCGTATCCGGAAAATATCCGGATCCGAATTCAACCCTAGCTAGATGTGAAACAGTTACATCGAAATTTGAGAGCAAATGCATTATCCTTCAATACAAATCACAGAAACAGAATAAAGCCTTTCAAATTCAATAATACAATAGGAAAAATGCAGCACAATCATAAACATAGATATTAGTATATGTAAGAAAAAATTCAACGAGACACCTACCTCATTACCAAAAATGATGGCACTCTTCCGATGATCAATTTTGACAGCAAAGAAATTATATTTGACAGCATCGACTGAGATCTTCTCAACAACTTGAAAGTCAGAGAAAGGGATCATCTTTGATAACTTCTCGATTTTCATGGACTGGTAGACCTGAGAGACCTGAAAAAGGAAGGGAAGTCTGCAAATAAATACACATATCTCCGGTGAGAAAACCTAGCCTTAACCTATACTCTAATACTAGTTTTAGATATAATCTCAGTCATATTATATTAAGAAGTGAAATTCTGTCTTGAAAGGTTTTGTGCCAGTAGAATGTTGGACATGTCCAATTTAGCCGACATGGCCCAAAAGTGCCGGACACACTGTCAAACGGCGTGCAAGACTGCCAGTGTGTCTTATGTGTCGAGCACATACATAATGAGTGTAAGTATATCATGCATGTAGCTAGAGGAAAAACACGATGCGGAATGGTAAAATCAAAATTTTCTAACATGCATGATATACAACCTTAGTGATCATCCTAAAACTACAACATGCAAGAACTAAAAAGGCTAAGAGCTAAGATAGAAAAATCATACTACCTATGATATTTCTTCATTCAAGCTCCAAGATGTGTAGTAAGATGGCTCCTTGGATTTGAACTCCTAGCTTAGTCTCCTAGAGTTCACCGGCTTGAGTCTTGTTATTGGCCCTTTCCATCGAAGACGATCCACGGCGATGAATGGCACCTCGAGCTACTCCTTCTTCACTAGTTGCTAAGTAGAAAAGAGAAGTATATGGTTTTGTAAATGGCGAATGGTTTTCTCTCTTCCCTTTTCTTTTACTCATGGGATTTGCTGGTATGAAGGAGAGAGAGTGTGAGAGTTAGGTTATTGTCACACTCACCATACTCTCATGACCTAAGTCATGCCTCCTCTCTTTTCTATCATCCTAACACATGTCCTAGGGGGTGTGAAATGGTTACACATACTCTTAGGCATGCACAAATGAGATAAAGAAAAAGGATAAAAGGAAAAAAAGAGTTATCATGGTTAAAAAGATATATTAGCCATGATAAAATAGAAAAATGTTCACATCATATGGAACAATAAAGAGAGAAAATTATGATATTAGGTTAATTACATTCATTATCACATAATGACATATAATTAAACTTTCCATTGAATTAACAATTAATATAATGACCCGGTTTATCTCAATAATCCGACTAGTATCATAACACGTCCGGTTAAAGACGAATGTCTAATCGGACCCTGCACGCATCCCATAAGCGCAATACATTATTTCGCTCGAGTGGACAAAACATCTGTGTGGAATTCTAAAAACTCATCAGCACGCTGACAGTAAGTTGTCGGATCACATCCTCATCTTACAGGCACGTCAGCGGTAATAGCTGTACGTAACGGCCACCCAGAAATTGAACGAATGAAAGGTCGACAAGAAAACTTTCCCGTACCCTACGGAGCCTATCGATGACACTTACCGTACAGTCCGGTCTCTTCGTCTTCGAATTTCGCATATCGGGTCTCGGGGTGGTATCCGTCAGACTCCCACTAAACCGATGAATCGTGCAAGCATAAAGCTCATAACCATATGAGAAATTACTGAAAACGCTTATCAGAAAAACTTGCTTGTCCTGGCCAGGAACTTATGGTTATAGCTGTAAGGTTACTAGGCACTATCACAAAGGTCTATAAGTCATCAACCATGCCGAATTTAAATTTTTCAAGTGCCGAACAATCTAAAGCGAGGATCTTTACTAGATAATTAGAGTTAACAAGCATGTAAACAACTTTACATCTAAAAGAAAGAGATTACAACCTTTGTAGTCCGTTCCTTCGCTTCATAAGCTCCGAGTAGTAGTCCCTTCGCTGCGATCCATGAACTTCCGGACTCTAGAGAGTCTCCACAAGCCGAACGATCCATGCTTGCTTGAAGTCTTCCTTTTCGAAGATGATCTATCTTGAAGAATCTTTAACTTAAGCTCTTACTTCTCTAATCAAGTATTAGTGAAGTGAACACCTTAATCTAAATGGTTAGAATAGATGAGTATGATGAAGTAGAAATTTAGCTCTCTTTTGTTTTCAATTTCTCACTCTTATTCATCACTAACCCAAAAGCTAGAAAGCTTTTCAAGAGGAGGAAAAAGAAGAAAAGTATTTGTGATGAATAATGAATAATGTGTTGTGGTTACAAATCCAACCTTGAGTTAAGAAAGAAGGGATTAACTCATGTAGAGAATAAACCTAAGGTAAAGAGTTTGGGTTGGGTTAAGAAAAATCTACACAAAATATCTTAACAAAATATCTTAGCTAAAAACAAAGAAAGCTTCTTGAAGCTTCTTGAAAAAGCTAACTCAAAAGCTAACCCAAATCAAACCCTAACTTGTTTTAATCTCCACAAAACATGTTGTATTTGTAACCCTAACTTGTTACAATATTATATATCACATATATAATATATTTTGCAACAAAAGAAAATAATACAATTAACATATATCGCATATATATCAATGTATTATCCGGTGAGAAAATGAATCAATAAAGCAAGCTTATATTAGTTAACGTAATGTAATATATCACATATATAATTATACATTAAATTATCGAATCAACACTTGATCCGACAAACCGGCTATATTGCATATAACCGACTAATAACATGTACCGATTCATCGAATCAACACTTGATCCGATGACCCGGCTATATCACATATACCCGGCCGATATCATATATCGCGAGAATAGAATACGGTATCTCATATCGTATTATTCTCGGTCCCGCACATATCACATATGTGCTCCTACTCCGTTTTGCCTGAGCCAGGAAACCTCTGTGTAGGACTCTAATGAATCGTCAATACGCCGGCAGTAGGTGATGATCATATCAAATACCCACAAGCTGCAAGCGGTCAGCTAAACGTAACAGCCACCCAGGTATTGAGCGATCAGAAGATCAACAAGTAAGCATGTATATTCTCCTATGAATCCAATCAGTAACAATCGCGTACAGTCTGATCTCTTCGTCTGATATGTTGCTAATCTAGTCTATGGGTGGTAAACGTCAGACCCCAGTAACCGATAAGTAGTGTCGATGTAAGGCTCATAACGGGTCGAGAAACTACTGATAACTCTTTCCAGTAAATCTCCATATCAGCCCTGGCCAGGGAATTCCAGTTATACCCAATCGAACACAGCACAACATCAACTCCCTATACCGGGAGAGACGAAACCCCTCATATCGCTCATTGCCTCCATGTGATTCGGGACTGTACCCAAAAGCCACTGTTTTGCACGCCCTCTTGGACGTGGTAAGGTGGAAATCAAAGCACAGTGGGAATCACACAAGACTCTATGACGATCTCGGGTCTACAGACTAACATGTACTAGTGTCACCGGAGAACTGCTATCTGACGATAGGTATAATACCATCCAGGAGTTCTCGGCGAGTCCGTTCAGTGTACCCAGTCTCCACTGCGCACCCGTACACCATCTTTGATTTCCAACACCAATGGATATGGGATCATCCATCGCCCATCATATGGGTCAAGATGCGTGAACGCTAGTCTACTCTGGAATATCGATGCCCTGCCTCGATACACCCTCGACTAGGAATAGTTATAGGATGTACTCATTGACTATCCTGGCCCCACTAGTATGATCTCATCATAGTCCTAGCAGTCGGGTACATATTCTAAGGGCTTTATCAACACGTGATCACAAAACAGTATTCGTTAACATGTTAAGATAAAGTGAAACCAGATAGCATACTATCATATCGAGCAAGAAAGTCCTCTCTATATATATCCAAGCATCCATTATAATATACATCACATGTACAACAATAGCCTCTAAGGCATACATATAACCAACAATCTCCCACTTGCACTAAGGCCAGTTGTTGGAGTATCTCATACCCAACATCCCGAAGAGTCTCTCAAATTGTATCTGAGGAATGGCCTTTGTGAGTGGATATGCAGTGTTGTCCTTCGTATCAACTCTCCTAACCTCGATCTCCCGGCGATCAACTATCTCCCGGATCAGGTGATACCGCTTCAGAATATGTCTGGACTTCTAATGGGACCTGGGTTCCTTGGCCAAAGCCACAGCTCCATTGTTATCACAATACAGAGGTATTGAATGCTCAATGGACGGAACCACGCCAAGTTCAGTGATGAACTTCTTTATCCAGACAGCCTCTTTGGCAGCATCGTTGGCAGCGATGTATTCAGCCTCCATCGTCAAGTCTGTCACGGTTTCCTGTTTGGAACTCTTCCAACAAACCGCCCCTCCATTTAGGGTAAAGACAAATCCCGAGTGCGACTTAGAGTCGTCCTTATCACTTTGGAAGCTGGAATCGGTAAAGGACTCCACCTGGAGTTCTCCGTTACCATACACCAAGAACATCTTTTTAGTCCTTCTCAAGTACTTGAGAATGTTCTTCACAGCTGTCCAATGATTCTCTCCAAGATCTGCTTAATACCTACTCACTACACTTAGTGAGTATGCTACATCGGATCTGGTACATAGCATCGCGTACATGATAGAGCCTACTGCCGAAGCATAGGGTATCCCTTGCATGCGAGCTCTTTCCAAATCAGTCTTGGGAGACATCTCTTTGGAGAGAGTGGGTCCAGAGATCGTGGGTAAATTCCCACGCTTGGATTCTTCCATACTAAACCTCTTTATTATGGTGTCAATGTATCTGGATTGGGACAATCCCAGTATCCGTCTAGATCTATCTCTATAGATATTAATTCCCAAAATGCAGGAGGCATCACCTAGATCTTTCATTGAGAATCTATGTGATAAGAAGAGCTTAACCGAGTGCAGCATAGGAATATCATTTCCTATCAAGAGTATGTCATCCACGTGCAATACAAGGAAGACAACCTTACTCTCTGCCACCTTCTTGTATATACAAGGTTCATCTATGTTTTTGATGAAGTCAAACTCTTTGAATACAACATCAAAACAGATGTTCCAACTCCGCGATGCCTGCTTTAACCCGTAGATGGATTTAAGCAGCTTGCACACCTTTCCGCTGCTCCCACTATTTACGAAGCCTTCTGGCTGAGTCATGTACACACACTCTTCCAAATCACCATTTAGAAAGGCGGTCTTAACATCCATTTGCCAGATTTCGTAGTCATGGTATGCAGAAATGGCAAGTAAGATCCGGATGGACTTAAGCATAGCCACTGGAGAAAATGTTTCGTCATAATTCACACCTGGTCGTTGACGAAAACCCTTTGCAACAAGTCTAGCTTTGTAAGTCTTAACTTTTCCATCTACACCAAGTTTCTTCTTAAAGATCCATTTGCTCCCAATGGGTTTTACCCCTTCAGGAGCAATTTACAAAGTCCATACTTTGTTGGTGTAAATGGATTCCATCTCAGATCGCATTGCATCCAGCCATTTCACAGAGTCACCACTCATGATGGCCTGCTCGAAACTAGTCGGGTCATCATCTTCCATGATGCAATCCTCGCTCCCACCATCGATGAAAAAACCGTAGTATCTCTTAGGTGGATGAGAAACCCTACTAGATCGGCGGAGAGGTGGGGGTTCGTCGGGAACTACTGAATCATCTGGTTCCACCAAATCTTCTGTTGCAGTTTGTATAGCTGGAACTTCTTCCAGTTCTACCTTCTTGCCACTAATTTCCTTTGCAAGAAATTCCTTTTCTAAAAAGGTGGCATGTCGAGAAATAAACACCTTTTATTCCTCAGTGTGGTAGAAGATATACCCTTGTGAGTTCTTGGGATATCCTACAAACTTGCATAGGACAGACCCTGCCTCGAGTTTTTCCGGATTGTGCGTTTTGACATAGGCCGGACAACCCCATATCTTAACATACTTAAGAGATGGTCTCTTCCCCTTCCATATCTCATATGGAGTGGTAGGCACTGATTTGGTAGGAACCATATTCAATAGGTGTATGGCTGTCTCAAGCGCATACCCCAAGAAGGAAATAGGCAACTCAGCATTGCTCATCATAGAGCGCACCATATCTAATAGGGTGCGATTCCTCCGCTCCGATACACCGTTGTGATGTGGTGTATAGGGAGGAGTAAGCTGAGAGAGAATCCCATTCTCTTTTAGATAGTCCAGGAACTCATTGCTCAAGTATTCTCCTTCTCGATCAGATCGAAGGATCTTAATACTTTTACCCGATTGGTTCTCTACTTCGTTCTTATATTCTCTGAATTTCTCAAAAGCTTCAGACTTGTGTTTCAACAAGAACACATGTCCGTATCTTGAGAGATCGTCAGTGAATGTAATGAAGTAGGAAGAACCGTTTCTGGCATGTGTAGACATGGGACCACATACATCACTATGTATCAGCCCTAAGAGTTCTGTAACTCTTTCTCCGTGTCCACTAAACGGAGTTTTGGTCATCTTGCCTTTGAGACATGACTGGAAAGTGTCATAAGATGAAAATTCGAACGGATTCAAATATCCATCCTTATGCAATTTGGCCAGTCGTGTCGCATTGATGTGACCAAGTCTACAATGCCACAAGAAGGATTCGTTCATTTCTGAACTCTTTCTCTTGTGTGTGTTTTGTACATTAAGGTCTGTAGTTTGATTGAGAACGTATATGCCATTAAATAACGAACCTGATCCAATCAACTTTTGATTTAGGAATATGTTCATAAAATTATCCTGTACTACAAGACTACATCCTTCTTTACTCAATAAAGAAACTGATATAATATTGCATATCATGCTCGGAATATAATAGCATTCGTTCAGAATCAATGTATTACCATTTGGCAAAACAAGGTGATATTCGCCAACAGCTTTGGCTGCAACATTTGCACCATTCCCAACCTTTACGGAATGATCACCCTTTCCCAGTTCCCTACCTTTTCGTAGCCCATGTAACATATTACATATATGGGATCCCGATCCGGTATCTAATACTCAGGACGTAGAGTGAACTGAGAAACAGTTCTCGATAACTAACACACCTGAAGAAGATGCATCGACATGCTTATTCTTCGTTTGGGCGGCGTGTGAATTCTGGTATTCCCCTATTTCCTGTTCAGTCTTATAACAATTATAAGAAAGAACGGAACCAACGTTCCCCTGCTCAGTATAACAAGCGGGTTCGGTCAATACATCCATATTATTATCTTGATTAAGGCCTGACATGGTCGCTACCTGGAGAGAGAGAGAAGAAAACACTTTAGCGTGTGCTCTTGCAAGATTAGATTGGTTATTATCTTATCTAATCAGGATGGCTCCCACTGTTTTAATCAAATCTTCCTTCAAACCCTAAAAGGTAAGATTAGCCGGGATTAATTACACCATACAAGTTCGCCAATTTTTCAGCCAGATCAGTGTTGGTACTTTGAGGGAGGTTCCCTGTGCTTTCGCACGGACCTAATTAAAAAAAACCTCATTTTCCCAAAGGCATAACCCTGTTAACACCTTTCTAGACACTTACTTGATCGGCTAATTGTCATGTGTAAAACTTTCCCAGGAGTAACTCTTACTCGCAGTGGGTATCGGGATCCAACTATCTCATAGAAGGTATGCAATCTCATTGCAAATTTCAACACTTGAAATTCCCGATAATATCTTTTACCACTAACGTGCTATGACCTTGACGAATGCCAACAAACCATAGTCCGCTAGTCAAGTTTAACCCGTACATTTCTTGATTGAATTAAACCCACCCGCACGACCCTTGACGAAAGCCAACAAAGTCGTACGACTACCCTAACCCAATCGCATCATATGCAGCAGATAAACAGTAAATAGCTATCGCACACTGATTGAAAGAATTAAAAGTTAACCGCAATCAAGACGGTGTCGCTATGCAGCTAGCCGGTTGAGCACGGGTCGATCCACAGGGAGATGGATGTATTTCCGTTCTTGTCTTAGACGAGTCAATAAAGAATTTATATGTGTTTGTTCGAGACTATCCTATGTGTATTATTTGCAAGTATAAAGTTGTTAAGAAAAAGATACGAAATTGTAAGCTAAAGAAATCCGTACTCAAAACCTTTGAGCCGAGTCTTGACCAATTGAAGCTAGAGCAATCGGCAACAACGTGGATTAGGGAATTTAAGCGCGGTATTCGTGGAATACGGCTTATTTACCCTTGTCCTCCCGTTCTTGTCTCTTGCTTTCGCCTCCGGCCAAACCGAACGCAACCGGTCGCGGTTAGGAATCACCGTTACCTTGTTAGGGTAGGGTGCCTAACGGAGCGCTTGCGTATGGTTTGGGCGGAGTTCAATGGAAAATAACGGGAAAAGGAAATGAGAAAAGAAAATCTTAACTTACAATACCGTATTTATTCTTAACAACGATAATTACATTCATTCACAAAATGAACAAAAGAGAGCAAAAGAAAAGAACAAAGAAAAGAAAAGATTACAAGTATTAAGTGCATGAATTTAAGTGCATGAAATAAATTGCAAGAAAGAAAAGCAAGATAATAATAAGCAAGTAATAAAAAGCGATAAAAAGAACAAGAAAGTAGAACTCAAGACAAGCATGGGATCAATAGTCAACCCTTAAACTTGCAAGCTCAATCAAGAGGTTGCAAGATCAAGAGAAGGGTAGAGAACGCATGTGAATTGAAGCGCTAATTCCATAAGAAAATACGACCCTTGAGATCAATAACAAACTCTTAACCTTTCAAGCTCAATGAAGAGGTTGAAAGATCAAGAGAAAGCAAGAATCTCAAGGGGAAGAAGAAACAAAAGAGAATGATACAAAACCCTCATCTTCATTAACATCCACTCAATGCTCTCACTACATTTCCATGGAGGAAGAATGAAGAAGAAGACGAAATATACAAAAAACTACAAAAGAGTGGACACAAAATTGAACCCTTGGTTTAGCTCAATTCTGGAGTATTTATAGGCAGGGAGTTGAAGACCTAGGGCAAGAATCTGCCACTATATGAAGTCCCCAAACTACCCCCCAAAAAAGACACATCAAGGAGTCAGTAAGGCCGCGGATCCGCGGCCAATACCCCCTATTGTCCGCGGATCCACGGCCATATGGAGGAATTAGGGGGTCGGGTTTCTTTGGTGGTCCTGTGTTGCTGTTTTCTTCTGTTAAACATGTACAGATTTTCAATATTCTTCTATGATTGCTTCAGGTTCCAATAGTCAACAATGATGGCTTCATTTTTCAACACATTTGACTTTATCTCCCTCGAGCTCCGCGCACCCATTGATTCTTGTGCAGCCTCCCTCGTGCTCTGTACTTGTCCCAGACATGAATGACCACTGTCATATGTCTTGTCTCAGGAACTGGTACTCGGCACTGGACGGATATGGATGATCGGAACCCGGCTTTTATCTGCTGTCAACAGATGTTCTGTATTTGGCGTAACTGTGGAGATTTTGTCTTGATTTGCAATATTTGTACTGGAAACCTGTAATCTGTAAATATGTAACAAACACGAATTAAAAGCACCTACCTATAAACACACGAGCATAAGAATGGGCGGTATAAAATGCAGTATTCTGTTATGAGCACACACTACGCTTTGACGAAAGCCAACAAACGTAGTACGAATACTAAATATTACTTATCTGAAATGTCGGAGGGCTACGACAGGTTTTTATGAAAACCTTTTGCGTAATGAACTCGATATCGTTGTAGAAACATGTGATTTTGAAAAGGAGTGTATTTTAGGCTTTTCTAGTTTTGCTAAAGAGGTCACTCCCAGTGAAAGGATCTCGGCTCTTTCCTCATCGAATAAGGTGCAAGATATTTCATAAATACCGCTGTGCAAAGCAAGAACTATAAAAGTAATAAACTAAACCGAGAGTTTGTAGTATCTTCCAGTTTCGCTAAAGAGGTCACTCCCGGTGAAGGGATCTCAGCTCTTTCCTCATCGAATAAGGTGCAGGGTATATCATATATACCGCTATGCAAAGCAAAACTGTAGCTACCCTTTTTATAAAGTTTGATTCTACAACATCTTTTAGGTTTCTTTTCTTTTATTAATCTCATTAATAAATCCCATCAGTTATGCTTCCTAAGCATCACAGAAGAAACGAAAGCAGTAATATTTATATATTATCATATATATATATAGTATAAGCATTCGTTTCAGGCAGTAATATGATCTCATCACAGAACATGGCAGCAGAAGATAACATATGAAATATTGGATATACTAGGACGTCCGTGTTTTATTTCGAGCATGTATAAAACATGGATTCCACAGTCGCGATGAATAGCCAAACCCACATCCCTAGACCCCTACGAGAGCGGCAAGCAACACTGCCAATTCTAGGGTTAGGAGACCCGGTCTTGACTCCTCGAGATGGCCTCCCACTAGACCCTAGAACCCGGTTACTTGTGCTCCCATCCTTGGGTCTATCCTAATACGGAAAAGTAAATAATATACAATGGTGACATCATCCTTAACCCGGAAGTGCCCCAATAAAAGAATATTACATACAAATGAATTTTACATGAATGAAAATAAAAACCCTCATCTCACATAAAACCCCCGGCTATTCAGAACACGACGATCCAATATAACATATCACAACAACACATAATATCTCATATCATCAACGTAAGCAAGTATGCGTATCCCGATTGTCGTGATGTATAGCAACGAAGCCGGCGATACACCATATACTATGCTTACGGTCACAGAAAAGAAAGTGTAAGACTACAACATTTGGAATCCACAATCACTTTAGACATCTTAAATCTGAAATATCACATACTTCGCATTTCATGCCTAACTATATGAATTCCACATATTGTATCACATTCCAGATAAATAGACAATGTTAAACTTTCCGATCGAATCAACGAATTGCTAAGATCTCCAGAAAAATCAACACTTGAGTAATATTAAAAATTCCCAGAAGCATATAGTAATACCTACGGATGTTACCTAGAAATATCTATCCCTGATACCTAAGTTCGGCTGCGGAACCGCCGCGAAAAGCCTGGTATTGCCGCGGTTCCGCGGCGACTTGAAGGAATTAGGGGTTCGTATTTCACAGTTATCCATAGAATCACCTGATTATTTTTCTGAGTATTTTTAATACGGAAAAAACCAACTTTTGAAAAAAAATTCCAGAGAGTGGGTCAAAAATGACGTTTCGGGGTTCGATCGGACTTTTAACTTCATCTACAAGTCGCCTAATGCTCTAGCTAGGCTCTGATACCACTGTAAGGTTACTAGGCACTATCACAAGGGTCTATAAGGCATCAACCATGCCGAATTTAAATTTTTCAAGTGCAGAACAACCTAAAGCGAGGATTTTTGCTAGATAATTAGGGTTAACAAGCATGTAAACAACTTTA
Source organism: Agapanthus africanus (assembly GCA_030015575.1). Classification (NCBI taxonomy): domain Eukaryota; kingdom Viridiplantae; phylum Streptophyta; class Magnoliopsida; order Asparagales; family Amaryllidaceae; genus Agapanthus; species Agapanthus africanus. Next base: position 564,232,647 of record CM057339.1, read on the forward strand.
CATCTAAAAGAAAGAGATTACAACCTTTGTAGTCCGTTCCTTCGCTTCATAAGCTCCGAGTAGTAGTCCCTTCACCGCGATCCATGAACTTCCAGACTCTAGAGAGTCTCCACAAGCCGAACGATCTATGCTTGCTTGAAGTCTTCCTTTTCGAAGATGATCTACCTTGAAGAATCTTTAACTCAAGCTCTCACTTCTCTAATCAAGTATTAGTGAAGTGAACACCCTAATCTAAGTGGCTAGAATAGATGAGGATAATGAAATAGGATTTTAGCTCTTTTTTGTTTTCAATTTCTCACTCTTATTCATCACTAACCCAAAAGCTAGAAACCTTTTCAAGAGGAAGAAAAAGAAGAAAAGTATTTGTGATGAATAATGAATAATGTGTTGTGGTTACAAATCCAACCTTGAGTTAAGAAAGAAGGGCTTAATTCATGTAGAGAATAAACCTAAGGTAAAAGGTTTGGGTTGGGTTAAGAAAAATCTACACAAAATATATTAACAAAATATCTTAGCTAAAAGCAGAGAAAGCTTCTTGAAGCTTCTTGAAAATGCTAACCCAAAAGCTAACCCAAATCAAACCCTAACTTGTTTTAATCTCCACAAAACATGTTGTATTTGTAACTCTAACTTGTTACAATATTATATATCACATATATAATATATTTTGCAACAAAAGAAAATAATACAATTAACATATATCGCATATATATCAATGTATTATCCGGTGAGAAAATGAATCAATAAAGCAAGCTTATATTAGTTAACGTAATGTAATATATCACATATATAATTATACATTAAATTATCGAATCAACACTTGATCCGACAATCCGGCTATATTGCATATAACCGACTAATATAACATGTACCGATTCATCGAATCAACACTTGATCCGATGACCCGGCTATATCACATATACCCGGCCGATATCATATATCACGAGAATAGAATACGGTATCTCATATCGTATTATTCTCGTTCCCGCACATATCACATATGTGCTCCTACTCCGTTTTGCCTGAGCCAGGAAACCTCTGTGTAGGACTCTAAAGAATCGTCAATACGCCGGCAGTAGGTGATGATCATATCAAACACCCACAAGCTGCCAGCGGTCAGCTAAACGTAACAGCCACCCAGGTATTGAGCGATCAGAAGATCAATAAGCAAGCATGTATATTCTCCTATGAATCCAATCAGTAACTCTCCCGTACAGTCCGATCTCTTCGTCTGATATGTTGCATATCTAGTCTAGGGATGGTAAACGTCAGACCCCAGTAACCGATAAGTCGTGTCGATGTAAGGCTCATAACGGGTCGAGAAACTACTGATAACTCTTACCAGTAAATCTTCATATCAGCCCTGGCTAGGGACTTCCAGTTATAGCCAATCGAACACAGCACAACATCAACTCCCTATACCGGGAGAGACGAAACCCCTCATATCTCTCATTGCCTCCATGTGATTCGGGACTGTACCTAAAAGCCACCGTTTTGCACGCCCTCTTGGACGTGGTAAGGTGGAAATCAAAGCACAGTGGGAATCACACAAGACTCTATGAAGATCTCAGGTCTACAGACTAACCTGTACCGGTGTCACCAGAGAACTGCTATCTGACGATAGGTATAATACCATCCAGGAGTTCTCGGCGAGTCCGTTCAGTGTACCCAGTCTCCACTGAGCACCCGTACACCATCTTTGATGTCCAACACCAATGGATATGGGATCATCCATCGCCCATCATATGGGTCAAGATGCGTGCACGCTAGTCTACTCTGGAGTATCGATGCCCTGCCTCGATACACCCTCGACTAAGAACAGTTATAGGATGTACTCATTGACTACCCTTGCCCCACTAGTATGATCTCATCATAATCCTAGCAGTCGAGTACATATCCTAAGGGCTTTATCAACACGTGATCACAAAACAGTATTCGTTAACATGTTAAGATAAAGTGAAACCACATAGGATACTATCATATCGAGCAAGAAAGTCCTCTCTATATATATCCAAGCATCCATTATAATATACATCACATGTACAACAATGGCCTCTAGGGCATACATATAACTAACAATAGTTAGTCTCACACAGTGCAACATCAACTCCTCATACCGGGAGAGACGAATCCCTTCCGATCGCTCATTGCCTCCACATGATCCGAGATTGTACCAAACCACTACCTGTTTGCACTGCCATTTAAGGCTGTGTAAGGTAGTAATCTAAGTACAGTGGGGACCATATAAGACACTATGACGATCTCAGGTCTACAGACTAACATGTACTCGTGTCACCTGAGAACCGCTATCTAACATAAGGTATAGTACCATTTAGGAGTTCTCTGCGAGTCCGTTCGGCATACTGAGTATCTAATGAGCACCTGCATACAATCTTTGGTGTCAAACACCAATAGTTGTGGGATCAACCATCGCCCTATACTGGGTCGAGAAACGTATACACTAATTTGCTCTGGAATATCAATGCACTGTCTCGATGCCCCAACGACTAGGAACTTTTAAAGATGTGCTTATTGACTACCCATGGCCCACTAGTATGATCAACATCATAGTCCTGGTAGTTAAGAAAAGATCCTAAGGGCTCTATTAACATGTATAACTATGAGCAAGATGTAAATGTATACACGTTAAGATAAATTCAGAACCAGATAGTACACTATAATTTTAAGCAAGATTATTCTATGCATACATGTCCCTGATGTCCAATATAAAATACAATAATGGTCTCTAAGGCATACATATCTAATAATCTCCCACTAGCACTAGGGCCAGTTATTGGCGTATCTCATACTCAACAACCCAAAAAGTCGCTCAAACTGTACTTGGAGAATGGCCTTCGTGAATGGATCCGCTGGGTTCTCTTTTGTATCTACCATCTGTATCTCGATCTCTTTGCGTTCAACGATCTCCTTGATAAGATGATACCGCCTTAAGATGTGTCTGGACTTCTGATGGGACTGTGGTTTCTTTGCTAGTGCTACTGCTCCATTGTTATCACAATACAAAGGTATTGGATCAAAAATGGTTGGAACCACCTCAAGCTCCGTAATGAACTTACGCATCCCGACTGCTTCTTTGGCAGCAATGTAAGTGTCCTCCATCGTTGAGTCTGCAACGGTATCCTGTTTGGAACTCTTCCAACATACCACCCCTCCGTTGAGGGTAAATACATAACCTGAGTTGGATTTGCTGTCATCTTTGTCACTTTGAAAGCTGGAGTCGGTAAATGCCTCCATTTGGAGGCCATCGTTACCATACACCAAGAACATATCTTTAGTTCTTCTCAAGTACCTAAGTATGTTCTTCACAGCTGTTCAATACTTCTTCCCTGAGTTTGACTGATACCGGCTTACTACACTATATGCTTAAGCTACATCTGGTCTGGTAATAACATCGCATACATTATAGACCCGACTGCAGAAGCATAGGGTATAATGTTCATGCGATCCCTCGCTTCATCAGTCTTAGGGGACATCTCTTTGGAGAGAATGATTCCATGACAAGCGGGCACATTTCCACGCTTGGAATCTTCAATACTAAACCTTTTTAGTATGGTGTCGATGTACTTTGATTGGGATAATCCCAAAAGTCATTTAGATCTATCCCTATAGATCTTAATCCCTAATATGTAGGAGGCATCACCCAGGTCATTCATGGAGAATTTTTGTGACAAAAAAAGTTTGACTGATTGTAGCATAGGAATGTCATTTCCCATCAGGAGAATGTCATCCACGTACAATACGAGGAAAACAACGGCTCTCCTACAATTTTCTTGTAAATACAAGGTTCGTCTACATTCTTGATAAATTCAAACTCTTTGATTGTATTATTGAACCATATGTTCCAACTCCACGATACTTGCTTCAATCCATAAATGGATTTAAGCAACTTGCATGTCTTTCCGCTGCTCCCACTATCAATGAAACCTTCTGGCTGATCCATATAAACACATTCTTCTAAATCACCATTTAGAAAAGCGGGTTTTACATCCATCTGCCAGATATCATAGTTGTGGAAGGCAACAACAGCAAGTAAGATCCGGATGGATTTATGCATAGCCACTGGAGAAAAGGTTTCATCATAGTCCACACCTGGTCTTTGACGAAAACCTTTTGCAACAAGTCTAGTTTTATAAGTTTCTAGCTGTCCATCAACACCAATCTTCTTTTTGAAGATCCACTTGTATCCAACGTGTTTTACCTCAGGAGGTGCAACGTCCAAAGTTCAAACTTTGTTGGTGTGTATTCCATTTCGGATCTCATAGCATCCAGCCACTTCACCAAATTCCTACTCGTGATATAACTTGCTGAAAACTAGTAGGCTTATCATCGTTGATGATGCAATCCTCTCGCTTCCCGTCTATGAAAAAACCATAGTATCTCTCAGGCGGATGAGATTACCTATTAGATCTGTGGAGTGGCTGAGGTTTTTCGGTTTGCTCTTGAATCAGTGGTTCTGTCAAATCTTCAGTAACTGCTTGTGGTCCTGAAATTTCTTCTAATTCTACCGCTCTCCTACTAATTTCTTTTGCAAGAAATTCCCTTTTCCAAAAAGGTGGCGTGACGAGCAACAAACACCTTATGTTCCTCGGTGTAATAGAACAGATGTTAGTTGTATGTATGCCCTAGAGGCCCTTATTGTACATATGATGTATATTATAGTGGATGCTTGGACATATATAGAGAGGACTTTCTTGCTCGACATGATAGTATGCTATCTAGTTGCTCTTTATCTCAACATGTATACTTGTCTCTTGATACTGTCTTGTGGTTATATGTTGGTAAAGCCCTTAGGATGTATACTTGACTACCAGGATTATGATGCAGATCATACTAGTGGGGCCATGGTAACCATAAGTTTATCCTTTAATGTTCCTAGTCGTGGGTGTATCGAGACAGGGCATCGATATACCAGAGTAGACTAGCGTATACGCTTCTCGACCCATGAGATGGGCGATGGATGATCCCATATCCATTGGTGTTTGACATCAGATATGGTATACGGGTGCTCAGTGGAGACTAGGTACACTGGACGAACTCGTCGAGAACTCCTAGATGGTATTATACCTCACGTCAGATAGCAATTCACTGGTGATACTGATAAAGTTTAGTCTGTAGACCCGAGATCGTCATAGAGTCTTGTGTGATTCCCACCGTGCTTTGATTTCCACCTTACCACGTTCAAGAGGACGTGCAAAATGGTGGTTTTTGGGTACAGTCCCGAGTCACATGGAGGCAATGAGCGATAGGAGGGGATTTCGTCTCTCCCGGTATTTGGGGTAGTTGTCGTGCAATGCTCGATTGGCTATAACTGGAAGTCTCTGGCCAGGGCTGATTTAGAGATTTACTGGTAACCTGTTATGAGCCTCGTATCGGCATGACTTATCGAGTTATTGGGGTATGACATTTACCACCCCTAGACTTGATATGCGACATCTCAGACGAAGATACCGTACTGTACGGTAGTGTTACTGACAGGCTTTACAGGAGCTAGAGCGGGCTTGCTTGTTGATCTTCTGATCGCTCAACACCTGGGTAACCGTTACGTCCAGCTAGTACCGCTGACGGCTTGTGGGTGCTTGATGTGATCATCACCTACTGCCGGCGTATTGACGAGTCTTTACAGTCCTACATTGAGGTTTTACTGGCTCAGGCAAAACGAAGTAGGAGTACACATGCGATATGTGCGGGACCGAGATTAATACGAGTATATGATACGGTGTTCAATTCTCACGATATTTGTATCGGTCGGTTATATGTGGTATAGCCGGGTTATCGAATCAAGTATTGATTCGATAAGTTGGTACATATTATATTAGCCGGTTATATATGATATAGCCGGATTATTAAATCAAGTGTTGATTTGATAATTTAGTGTATAATTGTATATTTGATATACTAGTTTACATTAACTAATATTAGCTCACTTAAGCATTTATTTTTCTCACATGTGCACACTTAATATATATGTGATATATAGTAATTGTGTTTTTATTTTGTGTCATGGTTGATGATACACACTACATGGGTGTATGAGACTTACACCATACTAATTATAATGTAGGGTTTAAATATTTTAAGTAAATCCAAATTAGTGGATAATTAGTCGCATGCATGAAGCTTGTAGAAGCTTGTGGGTGCATTGACTTGGTCCACTAATTTTGTCTTACTAAAGATATTCATTAACCTAACCATTATAACTTAGCCATAGTTATGTCTCTACATGAGTTAGATATATGATACAAACTCACCCATGGTTGATTTTCTCACCTCATTAGTTCATTCTCATCTCTTGACTTCATCTTCTTCATCCTTGAGAAAAAGCTTACTAGCTTTTTCCAAAGTGAGAAAATATTGTGAGAAAAATAAAACTAAAGTGAGCTCACTTACTACTTCATCATTCTCTACTAGATTAGCACTTTAGTATAGGGTGTTGGCTTCACTAATCTCTCATTAGTGAAGTAGTAGCTTGAGTTAGTGTCTGCTCGACATAGATCATCTTCGGCCTCGAAGGCTTCAAGCAAGTTCGTTCCTTTCACCTTAAGAAGCCATGCAAGAGTCCGGGAGTTCCATGATCGCAGCAAAGGGACCACTACAAGGAGCAATTGAAGTGAAGGACCGGTCTACAAAGGTTGTATTCTGTTATCACTTAGAAGTAAAGTAGTTTACTTTTTGTTTCGTATGATTCTCTGGTTAAAGATTCTAGTTTAGGGTTCTTTAACACGACAAAATTTTGAAAATAGCATGGACGATACCTCCCGAAACCTTGTTGTTGTCTATAGGAACCCTATAGTGGAATCAGAGCCTAACTAGAGAATTAGACGGATTGTTAGATTTAGAAACCGAAACGAACTCCGAAACTTGAAACACCAAATACGGGTTTCTGTCGGTTTTTTAAATGACCTTGAAAAATTATTTAAACAAGTACAGAATGATATATGAGAGATTATAAGAACATGGCAGAAATTTGGGACCATCTACTCGGAATTTGGCCGAGCAGATAGGGGTTTTGGCTGAGCAGGCCGGCCCAAGTGGGGAATTTTGGTTTCAAATTTTTTCCATGTTCTGTGCTCTGGGTTTTGGTGTTTCAGCTGTTGTTTGATTTTCCTAAATTTTCATGTGATGTTAACTTACTGCAAAGACAACTCGGAGTGTTTCGTAGTCGTAATTCTAACTGTTTTTTGGGTTACTTTAGACGGTGTTAAAAAGCTCGATCGGATATCAAATACCCACTTTAACCCTTGCCGGAAAATTTTCCAAGAGTTGGATTTTTTCGTAGTTAAAGAGCATTCAAACATCATGCAAGTTATGCGATGGACTCTCTAGAAGAACGAAACCCTAACTCGATTATGTGACCGTCAGAACCGCCATTAAACCCTAGGGTTTGTGGTGGTTCAGCGGTGCCACATGTGAGGCTTTGGTTGACCCTTCTACGGCTGGTTCATTGGTACCGTAGCATGTGCTGAATAATTTTAAACTACGCTCAAGTGTTGAGATTTTTGGGTAATTTTGGGTGTTTGTTGATTCGATCGGAATGTTTAATATCGTCTACCTTTTTCTGGAATGTGGTACATGTTAGTGTATATGCCCTAGGGGCCATTATTGTATCATACTAGTTTGTATATTATTTAATGGAAGCTTGGGATATTCACAGTTATATTAACAGTCTCGCTCAACATAGTAGTATGCTACTTGGTTTGTATCTATCTTAATATGTGTATATGTTAGCATATCGCGAATACATATTGATAGAGCCCTTAGGATCTTGCTTGACTACCAGCGTTGTGATGGCAGTCACACTAGTGAGGGCTGGGTAGTATACAAGCACATTCTTTTTCAGGTCCCTAGTCGTAGGATTATCGAGACAGGGCATTGATACTCCGGAGTAGACTAGTGTGTACGCTTCTCATCCCAGCAGGGGAAATGGTCTGTCCCACAGCCATTAGTACGTTGTACAGGAGATAGTATACAGGTGCTCGTTGGGTTACGGGTACACCGGACATGACTCGCAGGGAACTGTTGGTTGATATTATACCCGTCGTCAGTTAACAGTTCCCAGGTGACATGAGTACAGCATAGTCCGCAGACTTGACACTGCTACTTCGTCTCGAGTGTGTTCCCACTGTTCTTAGATTGCTACCCTACCACGGCTCAAAGGAGTCGTGCAAACAGGTAGCAGTTGGGTGCAGTCCCGAAGCACTTAGAGGCAGTGGCAGTTAGATAGGATTCGTCTCCCGGTATTGGGAGTTGATATCGCGCTGTGTTTGGAGAGCCATTACGCAAAGTCTCTGGCCAGGACAAACGAGATTTACTGGTAAGATTTCCAGTAGTTTCTCAAGGTGTAGTGGGCTTCACTCCGACACGACTTATACCGCTTTTACGGGACTGACGCTTGCCGCCCCCTAGGCCCGATATGCGATAGTCTTAGAAGAACAGACCGGACTGTACGGAGATTGTCACATCAGGCTCAGTAGGAGTTCGGATGGGTTTCCTCATCGGCCTTCTTATCGACATCTACCTGGGGACCGTTACATACAGCTAGTACCGCTTGCGGCCTGTGGTTAAACCCACTGCCAGCGTAGTGTCGAGTCTTTAGAGTCCCACACAGAGAGTTTCCCTGCTTCAGGAGAAACGATACAGAGGTCGTATGGTTTTACGACAGGGTTCGGACACATACGTGCATTTATGCACGTACAATGTTCGGACAGTTTTTACAAGCGGGCTTTAGTTTAAGCCAGATTCTAGTATTGGATTATTGGATTTATACAGTCTCAGTATTTCCGTGTTTTCACGGATGGGAGGGGCATTCTCGTAATTAGTCGAGAAGCTTCTAGAAGAAAGATGAGGTGGAGAGATTAGGTGGAATTTGCATTAAATGGATTAGTGACTCATGGAGTGATTCATCCAAATGAGTTAATGAAGCATTTATTGCTTAATGACTCATGAGATGATTTATCCAAAGTGAGTTAATGAAGCATGGTTGATATTATTATATGTTATTTCATTTAGATAATTATCATGCTTCATATATTCACAAATGAGTTATAATTCATTTGATTCTCACTTACACATTCTCTCTCCACAAGCTCTCTCTCTTCAAACCTAACCCTAATCCTCTGATGTGTTGGGTTAGAAAGACTAATAGATCCCTAATCTTCTTCTTTATCCTCTAGGTTACTTTGATTAGCACTCATAGCCACCTAGTTACCTCAAGTAAGAGGTTAAAGCTTAGAGAAGGAGCTCTCGGGTGGATCTTCTATCACATCGAGGAGGCCGACGAGGAGGTAAACTACAAGAACAAGAAGGACTAGAATCTTGAGGTATAATCATCTATCATAGTAGCTAATCACTTCTAGATATTTGTTAGTTAGGGTTTAACAAAGATCCGTAAAGTTAGTCGATGTTAACTCAAACAAAATGATTGTTTTACCTATTCCGCCTTCCCGCATCATGTGGGGTGTCTAACGTCGACTTACAGTGGTATCAGAGCCTAGCTAAACCATAACTAACATGTTAGCAAAGTCGTTAGAAATTCGATCGCAAAACGAACCCGAAAAAACATCATTTTCACCATGTTTCTGCCGATTTTAAAACGGGGTCTAAAAATTTTTCAGGGACCCTTAAAAATACAAGCAGGGTATTTTAAGAATTGTGAAGAAATTTGGGACTGTGAATCGACCATACCACCACGGAACCGCCGCCGATCCAAACGATCCGCCGCGGATCCGCGGCCGAGTTGACTCCGATTCAACCCAAATTTGCTCAGTTATTCTTCTGTGTTGATGTTGTATTTTCTAGGATGTTTTGTTTCTGCTCAATTTTTTTGTGCACAGAGAATTATTTGGAGTAGATTCATTTGTGTTGCTTGATCGAAATTCTAAGATGTTTGGCTAACTTGATTATATCTGTGTTGTGTTTAATGTGTTCGTAAACCTACCCTAACTGCTAGTATGTCGGTTAGCAGGGGGTTGCACATTTCTGTAATGGTTTTTACTGGTTTGTGAATGTGGACTTGTTGGATTGTCGTGAATGGATAGCCGGGGATATGAGACGAGTGTTTCTTTCATTCAAATGTAAATTGTAATTTGTTGTAATATTCTTTTGCGGGGCACATCCGGGTTGAGGTTGTAGCCACCGTTGTATTATTTCATTTACTGTTTTCTGCTCCTAGGATAGACCCAAGGTGGGGTGTACAAACTACCGGGTACTTCGAATTGTTTAGTGGCCTACTCACGTTGTTGAGGGAGACCGCTTCACTTCGGGTACAAGGCGGGTAGTATGCCGTACCCGTAGGGGTCTAGGGTGGGGTTTTGGCTATTCATCACGACTGTGTAATCCGTCTTTCTTTGCAGGCTCAAAAGGAATGCGGATTCGTAGAAAATCCAATATGTTCATCTGTGATCTGGAATGCCTATTATTGCGTCTGACGAATGTACAATATCTATATATGATATCTATTAGGCGTTACTTATGTTTTACACCCGCGCTAGCCCAGCCCCCGCTCTGTCGTTAATTAAGTAACCTAACGGGTGAATGACGGGGCCCAGTGGCGAATGCTGATGGCATAAGAGGACGTTGTATTTTCGTTGTTTTCTGCAATTATAGGTTAATTGATGGGACGCACTATATTAATGCAAAGAAAATAAACCAAAGATGAATCGTTGGAACAGTTTAAAAGAAACCACTCGGATATTTTAAAACAGAAGATATTTTTTTAATTGCGGAGCTTAAACCACTCCTTTTAAAAGCTATCAGGTTCCTTCGATCTTATTGTCACGACCCAAAATTTGGCACGTAACCGGCACTTAAACTACGAAACGTCTACAGGCGTACGCAACTCAAGTAAGCCGAAACCCAGAAATCTAAACCACCCAAATCTGGATCAACGGAGAAAACATAGTTTTAAACGTTTGGAAAACCACAAGTAAAATCTCCAACTCTAGTTTTCTTTCTTAAAAATTTCGGCAACACCTCCTTTGTAAAAACTAGCCCCGAAAACGGGTACGACACAGATAATATATAAAGCATCCCAAATGAGAGCAAAATCACGCCCAACGGTGGAGACAAACACCACAACAAGTATACGACGCCGAAGAGAAGAAATAACAAAGGAAAGACTGCAATAAGAAGTAAACTTTCCAACATAACCGGCTCCCACGAGCACGGCACCCAAAGTCACCAAAATAATACAACACTGAAACCTCACAAGTCGTCTCTAAGTCATATACAACAGTGGTAGATGGAGAATACTAGATCCAACAAAAGACATACAATGTACATGCAGATAACCGCAAACCCACCTAAAAGCAAAGGCCTCACTGCCTAACGTAGCGGTATCCGCAAAAGTATAGATGATAAGACGCCCTGCCGCGACTACTCTGAGGGTAAGTCCTGCAAAACGCTGTGGCACAACGGGGGTGAGTTGCCAACTCGTGAATAGTAATTAATATGATACTGTAATCACGAGTATGCACGAACAGCGATCTATCTATCACATGTAATCCGATAGCATAAGTATGATAAGTGAGTATGCAACAATCATGTAAAGGTACATCATTAGGGTACTACAACTACATGAAACAATGCATAACAACAATAATACTGAGTGTGTGGGATGATACAATAAAATCTCATACAAAATCATCAGCATGGAAAAACACCAGTGTCCCTCACTGACACATCAAATCCCAAATCCTCAGGCACCGCATCCACAGATCGGCCCTCACATCCTGTATGTAGGGTTCCTAGGCACTCTAGTGAGGTCTCACAAGGTATCGATCATGCCAATTTCAAAAATTCTAGTGCCGAGAAACTCTAATGTACGGATCGTTTGCTAGAAATCTAGGCGAAAAGTAAACTAGCTAACAACTTAGCTAAAGAGAATACGGAAATACAACCTTTGTAGATCCGGTGCTCCACCTCCATAGCTCCGCAACGAGGTCCTCTCCGCTGTCCAAATCAAATCCGGGCTCAAGCGTCGGCTTCGTCAGAGAATGGGCAAGCTAGGTCGTCGATGTCCATGCCGAAGATGATCTACGTCGAGGTATCGAAAGATCAAGCTCCACCTTCACCAAGTCATGAAAACTTGTGAAGGAAACACACTCTACTACTTGGCAAGAGGTAGAGGATGAAGAAATAGGAAGTGGGTAGACTTTAGAATTGGATTTCTCACTCAAATCATCAATCCACCATTGATGTAGTCAAGTTTTTCTTCTTGAAATGAATAAGAAGAAGAAAGCAAGAAGATGATAAGTTAATTATAAAAAGAATAATAATATCATTCTTATCATAACTTTAACCTAAGTTAAGTGTAGAGAATTGACCAAGGTTAAAGGAATGGTTAGGGTTTAGGAGATGAGACAAAAATGGTTGCATCATAAAAGCTTCATGAAGCTTCAAGTGCAAACAAAATAAGCCACCATTTTTCTCTCATTTCTTTTCCTTTTTCCAAAAATAAAAAGACTAATTAATGAATAAGTAAAACCCTTAACCATTTAAATAACTTTAGGTAAATTCTTTACACATAACCTAGCAATCATGCATCATCAAACATGATACAATAAAGTGCACAAAATCATATCGCATATGCAATGCGCACACCCGAGTGAGAAAATCCATTTAAAGTGAACCGATACTAGTTAATGCAAAGTAATATATCAAATATATAATTATACAATAAATCATTAAATCAACACTTGATTTAACGATCCGGTCATATCGCATATAACCGACTAGTATTCAATGTATCGGCTTATCGAATCAACCTTTGATTCGATAACTAGGTTATATCGCATATAACCATTCGATACATTCATCGCGAGAATGGAATACGGTATCGTATACACGCATTATTCTCGGTCCCGCACATATCTCATATGCGCTCCTATTTCGTTTCGCTTGAGCCAGGAAACCTCTGTGTAGGACTCTAAAGACTCGTCAATACGCCGGCAGCAGATGATGATCATATCAAACACCCACAAGCCGCAAGCGGTCTGCTAAACGTAACGGCCACCCGGGTATTGAGCGATCTGAAGATCGATGAGCAAGCCCGCTTACACTCCAGTGAATCCGACCAGTAACACTACTGTACAGTCCGGTCTGATCGTCTGATATGTCGCATATCTTGCCTAGGGGTGGTAAACGTCAGACCCCAATAGCTCGATAAGTCGTGTCGATATGAGGTCTATAACTGTTCGAGAAACTACTGGTAACACTTACCAGTAAATCTCAGCAACCCTGGCCAGGGATTTCCTGTTATAGCCAATCGAACACAGCGCAACATCAACTCCCTATACCAGGAGAAACGAATCCCCTCCTATCGCTCATTGCCTCCATGTGACTCGGGACTGTACCCAAAAACCACCGTTTTGCACGCCCTCTTGGACGTGGTAAGATGGAAATCAAAGCACAGTGGGAACCACACAAGACTCTATGACGATCTCGGGTCAACAGACTACTCTGTACCAGTGTCACCAGAGAACTGCCATCTGACGTGAGGTATAATACCATCTGGGAGTTCTCGGCGAGTCCGTCCAGTGTACCCAGTCTCTACTGAGCACCCGTATATCATCTCTGATGTCAAACACCGATGGATATGGGATCATCCATCGCCCATCTGTATGGGTCGAGAAGGTACACGCTAGTCTACTCTGGTATATCGATGCCCCATCTCGATACACCCACGACTAGGGACTTTGAAGGATGTACTTATGGACTACCATGTCCCCACTAGTATGATCCGCATCACAGTCCAGGTAGTCAAGTACACATCCTAAGGGCTTTACCAACATGTAACAGAGAGACAATCAGTGTACACGTTAAGGTAAAGAGTAACCAGATAGCATACTATCATGTCGAGCAAGAAAGTCCTCCCTATATATGTCCCAGCATCCACTACAATATACATCCAATGTACAGTAATGGCCTCTAGGGCATAAATATAACTAACAATCTCCCACTTGCACTAGGGCCATCTGTAGCAGTGGTTGTAGTATCTCATACTCAACCATCCCATAAAAGTCCCTCTCTGGGAATAGGCCTTCGTGAGTGGATCCGCCGTGTTGTCCTCTTAGTCTACTCTCCTAACCTCGATCACCCTGGAGATCAACTATCTCCATGATCAGGTGATGCTGCCTTAGAATATGTCTGGATCACTGATGGGACCTGTGTTCCTTGGCATAAGCCACAACTCCATTGTCACACAATGGGAGGAACATAGTTCATCTCATGAACCATTATACATCCAAACAGCCTCTTTGGTAGCATCTTAAGTAGCGATGTATCCTGCCTTTATCGTCTAGTATGTCACGGTATCTAGCTTGGAACTCTTCCAACATACCGTCCCTTTACTGAGGGTAAAGACAATGCCTGCGACTGACATTCAGTCGTCTTTATCACTCTGGAACACTTCTAGTGATTCTCGCCAGGATCGATTGATACCATCTCACTACAGCTAGTGAGAATCCTAACATCCAATTAAATCTATCTCATAGATCCAAAAACCAGGATATAGGAGGTATCATCTTGATCCTATATGGAGAATCATTGCGATAAGCGGAGATTGACCGAGCGTAGCATAGGAAACTCCTTTCATATCAAGAGTATGTCATCCACGTACTCTACGAGGATCACCACCATACTCCCTACTACCTTTTTGTTTATACAAGGTTCATCTACCATTTTGATGATGTCAAACTCTTTGACTAACTCATCAAAACAGATGTTCCAACTCCGCGATGCCTGCTTTATCATATAAAGCATCTTGCACACGTTTCCGCTGCTCCCACTGTCTACGAGGCCCTCTGGCTGTGTACTTATAGACGCACTCTTCTAAAACATCATTTAGAAAAGCAGTCATGACACCTAACCGCCAGATATCGTAGTCATGGTATGTAGCCGTGGCAAGTAGGATCTGGATGGACTTAAGCATAGATACTGGAAAAGGTTTCATCATTATCCACGCCTGGTTGATGACGAAAACCTTTAACAAGTCTAGCTTTGAAAGTCTCAACTTTTCCATTTACACCAAGTAATCTTCTCAAGATATACTTGCTCCTGATGGGGATTTAACCCTTCAGATATAGCAACCAAAGTCCATACTTTGTTGGTGTATAAGGATTCCATCTCAGATCGATAAGCATCCAGCCATTCTTACAGAGTCCCTACTCTTGATGGCCAGCTCGAAACTAGTTGGGTCATCATCTCATGATGCAATCCTCGCTCCCACTGTCATAGAGAAACCAGAGTATCTCTCAGGTGGGTGAGTAACCCTACTAGATCGGCGGAGAGGCTGAGGTTCGTTGGCATCTACTGAATCCTTTGGTTGTACCAAATCATCTGCTGTATTTTGTATAGCTGGAACCTTTCCAGTTCTACATTACAGACATTGCCTCGAGCTTGTCCGAATTTTGCTTTTAGACATAGGCCGGACAACCCCAAATCTTAACTAACTTAAGATATGGGCTCTTCCCCTTCCATATCACATATGAAGTGGTAGGCACTGATTTGATTCGAACCATATTCAATAGGTATGCAACTTCTCAAGTGCATAACCCCCTAAGGAAAAAGGTAACTCAGTATTACTCATCATAGAGCACATCATATCAAATAGGGTGTATCTGCTCCGCCCCGATATACCATCGTGCTATGGTGTATACGGAGGAGTAATGCTGAGAGAGAATCTCATTCTCCTTTAGAATAGTCCAGGAATTCCATGCACAAGTATTCTCCTCCCTGATCTCATCAAAGGACATAATACTTATACCCGTATTCTGGTTCTCTACTTCTAACTTATATTCTGTGAATATCTCAAAAGGTTCGGATTTGTATTTCAATAAGAACATATGTCTGAATCTAAAGAGATCATCAGAGAACGTAATGAAGTATAAAGAACCATTCCTGGTATATGTAGACGGGGGACCTTACATACATCAACATGTATCATCCCAAGAGTTCACTAACTCTTTCTCTGTTTCCAATAAACAGAGCTATGGTCATCTTATCTTTGTGACATGACTGGCGAGTTTCACAAGATGTAAATTCAAACTGCTTTAAATATGCATCTATATGTAACTCTAGCTAGTCGGGTCGCATTGATCTGACCTAGTCTACAATACCTCAAGAAGAATCCGTATTATTATCTTGATTAAGGCGTGACATGGTCGCTACCAGGAGAGAGAGAGAAGAAAACACTCAGCGTGCGCTCTTGCAAGAATAGATTGGTTATTATTTTATCTAACCAGGATGGCTCCCACTGCTTTTTATCAAATCTTCCTTCAAACCCTAAAAGGAAAGACTAGCCGGGATTAATTACACACTACAAGTTCGCCAATCTTTCAGCCAGGCCAGTGTCGGTACTTTGAGGGAGGTCCCCCGTGCTTTCGCACGAACCTAATTAATGTAAACCTCGTTTTCCCAGAGGCGTAACCTCGTTAACACCTTTCTAGACACCTATTTGATCGGCTAATTGTAATGTATAAAACTCTCCCAGGAGTAACTCTTACTCGCAGCGGGTATCGGGATCCAACTATCTCATAGAAGGTATGCAATCTCATTGCAAATTTCAACACTTGAAATTCCCGATAATCTTTTGCCCCTAGCAGCTATATGACCTTAACATAGTCAACAAATCATAAGTGCTAGTCAAGTTCAACCCGTCATTTCCCGATTGAATTAAACCCACCCGCACGACCCTTAACATAGTCAACAAAGTCGCACGACTACCCTAATCCAATCACATCATATGCTTATGCAGATAAGCACTAATTAGCTACCGCACACTACGCCTTAACATAGTCAACAAACGTAGCACGAATACTAACTATGACTTATCTGAAATGACGGAGGGCTACGACAGGTTTTTCTGAAAAACCTATTGCGTAATGAACTTGATATCGTTGTAGAATCAAACGATTTTAAAAATGGAGTGCTTTTGAGGCTTTTCTAGTTTTGCTAAAGGAGTCACTCCCGGTGAAGGGATCGTCGGTCCTTTCCTCGTCGAATGAGGTGCGGGATATATCATATATATCACTGTGCAAAGCAAAAACACTTAAAAGCTATCAAAAGACAAACCGAGTGTGTAGCATCTGCCAGTTATTGCTAAAGGAGTCACTCCCGGTGAAGGGATCTCGGTCCTTTCCTTATCGAATAAGGTGCAGGATATATCGTATATACCGCTGTGCAAAGCAAGAACTGTAGCTACCTGTTTTATTTTGAAATTCGATTCTACAACATCTTTAGGTTTCTTTTCTTTCATTAATCACATTAATGAAGTCCCATCATTTAAATACCTAAACATCACAGATAAATACGACGTACACTTATGCCATCCGCATTCGCCTCGATGTCCCCTCGTGCACCGTTAGGTTAGGTAACTAACGGCAGAGCAGGGCAGGGCTAGCGCGGGTGTAAAACATAAGTAACGTCTATACAATATATCATATATACTATATATAATATCTGCCACAGAACATCGCATGATCTCATCACAGATAAAGCACAGCAGAAGAATCATATGAAATATTGGATATACTAGGACGTCCGTGTTTTCAATACGAGCCAGTATAAAACACGGATTCCACGGTCGTGATGAATAGCCAAACCCACACCCCTAGACCCCTACGAGAGCGGCAAGCAACCCTACCAATTCTGGAGTTAGGAGACCCGTACTCGACACCTCGAGTTGGTCTCCCACTGGACCCCAGAACCCGGTTACTTGTGCCCTCCTCCTTGGGTCTATCCTAGTGCGGAAAAGTAAATAATATACAAAAGGTGACAACTTCCGCAACCTGGAAGCGCCCCAATAAAAGAATATTACATACAAGTTTTTACATGAATGAAAATGAAAAACACTCATCTCACATAAAAACCCCCGGCTATTCAAACACGACGATCCAATATAACATATCCAGCAACACATAACATCACATGTCATCAACGTAAGTAAATATGCGCATCCCAATTGTCGTTGACATATAGCAACGAAACCGGCGATATCATATATTACACTTACGGTCACAGAAAAGAAAGTGTAAAACTACAACAGTTGGAATCCGCAACCACCTCAGACATCGCATGCCTGACCAAATGAATTACTTAGACATCGCATGCCTAACAATTATAAACCCCGCATTTTAGTCTCATTATCGAAAACTCTTTTCAACATTAAGTCGGGCAATTCAACAGGATTCCCGACATCCTGATCGAATACTCGTCGCAAACTTCAGTAGACGGCCGCACCCCCGATACCGTCGACGAGTGCACCAAGGCGGAACACCGCTACCGCGAGCACCCTAACGGATGCTTTCGGCGACGGGGTTCTCCTACAGTCACTTGGTCGGGGCTAACGGATGTAGCTGTCTATTAAGTTTACCCGGCGAGTATCCGCATACGCTACGTGATTGCGACGGACTTTTGATCACATCAAAATTCCGTGGCAACCGATCAAGTGAGACTAAATTGCTACGTTTATAACATTCATTCAGTTATCTCATAACTTATTGTGAATTCCAATTATTGTATCCCATTCCGGATAAATAGAAAATGTCAAACTTTCCGATCGAACAATCGAACACCCAAGTTTTCCCGATACAGATCAACACATGAAATAAATCTAACAACATTCAGGTCGTGCCTCAGTACCAACGGTCCAGCCGTAGAAGGGTCAAGCCAACGCCTCACATGTGGCACGCCGTACTGCCCCAAACCCGAAGGTTCAAAGGGCAGTTCAAGACGGTCACATAATCGAGTTAAGGTTTGTTGTCTTCTAGAGGGACCATCGCGTTACTTGCACTACTTAGAACATCGTTAAACCACGGAAAAATCCAACACTTGGAAATTTCCCGACAGGGGAAAAATCGGGTATTTATATCCGTTCGAACTTTTTAACATATCCAAAAATTTATCCGGAAAGCCACACAGACAAAATTTGATATTCCGATCGAAACTCCGAAACCCCAAAACCACTTCTGAAAAATTCAACTGTATAATAAATATTAAAATATCCCAGGAAAACCAGAACAGAATACTGAGAATTACCGTGCAAACATTACCTCATAAAACGACAAAACGGCCGCGCTTCCGCCGCACGAGCCATGGTCGTGCCGCGGAAACGCGGTGGAAAAGTTGAATTAGGTCCTCGAAATTTACAGTAATTCTTAGAAAACCCTGCTTGATTTTCTGGATATTTTTAATCTTGAAAAATCCACAATTTTAAAATCTGGATAGAGAGCAATTTTGGGTTCGTGTTTTCGGTTCGATCGGACTTCAAATTCCGTCTGGACTTCGCCTAAGGCTCTAGCTAGGCTCTAATACCACTGTAGGGTTCCTTGGCACTCTAGTGAGGTCTCACAAGGCATCGATCATGCCAATTTCAAAAATTCTAGTGCCGAGAAACTCTAATGTACGGATCGTTTGCTAGAAATCTAGGCGAAAAGTAAACTAGCTAACAACTTAGCTAAAGAGAATACGGAAATACAACCTTTGTAGATCCGGTGCTCCACCTCCATAGCTCCGCAACGAGGTCCTCTCCGCTGTCTAAATCAAATCCGGGCTGAAGCGTCGGCTTCGTCGGAGAATGGGCAAGCTAGGTCGTCGATGTCCATGCCGAAGATGATCTACGTCGAGGTATCGAAAGATCAAGCTCCACCTTCACCAAGTCATGAAAACTTGTGAAGGAAACACACTCTACTACTTGGTAAGAGGTAGAGGATGAAGAAATAGGAAGTGGGTAGACTTTAGAATTGGATTTCTCACTCAAATCATCAATCCACCATTGATGTAGTCAAGCTTTTCTTCTTGAAATGAATAAGAAGAAGAAAGCAAGAAGATGATAAGTTAATTATAAAAAGAATAATAATATCATTCTTATCATAACTTTAACCTAAGTTAAGTGTAGAGAATTGACCAAGGTTAAAGGAATGGTTAGGGTTTAGGAGATGAGACAAAAATGGTTGCATCATAAAAGCTTCATGAAGCTTCAAGTGCAAACAAAATAAGCCACCATTTTTCTCTCATTTCTTTTCCTTTTTCCAAAAATAAAAAGACTAATTAATGAATAAGTAAAACCCTTAACCATTTAAATAACTTTAGGTAAATTCTTTACACATAACCTAGCAATCATGCATCATCAAACATGATACAATAAAGTGCACAAAATCATATCGCATATGCAATGCGCACACCCGAGTGAGAAAATCCATTTAAAGTGAACCGATACTAGTTAATGCAAAGTAATATATCAAATATATAATTATACAATAAATCATTAAATCAACACTTGATTTAACGATCCGGTCATATCGCATATAATCGACTAGTATTCAATGTATCGGCTTATCGAATCAACCTTTGATTCGATAACTAGGTTATATCGCATATAACCATTCGATACATTCATCGCGAGAATGGAATACGGTATCGTATACACGCATTATTCTCGGTCCCGCACATATCTCATATGCGCTCCTATTTCGTTTCGCTTGAGCCAGGAAACCTCTGTGTAGGACTCTAAAGACTCGTCAATACGCCGGCAGCAGATGATGATCATATCAAACACCCACAAGCCGCAAGCGGTCTGCTAAACGTAACGGCCACCCGGGTATTGAGCGATCTGAAGATCGACGAGCAAGCCCGCTTACACTCCAGTGAATCCGACCAGTAACACTACCGTACAGTCCGGTCTGATCGTCTGATATGTCGCATATCTTGCCTAGGGGTGGTAAACGTCAGACCCCAATAGCTCGATAAGTCGTGTCGATATGAGGTCTATAACTGTTCGAGAAACTACTGGTAACACTTACCAGTAAATCTCAGCAACCCTGGCCAGGGATTTCCTGTTATAGCCAATCGAACACAGCGCAACATCAACTCCCTATACCGGGAGAAACGAATCCCCTCCTATCGCTCATTGCCTCCATGTGACTCGGGACTGTGTTAGTGTTTATGCCCTAGAAGGCCATTACTGTATCATACTAGCTTGTATATTACTTAATGGAAGCTTGGGATATTCACATGTATATAACAGTCTTGCTAAACATGGTAGTATGCTACTTGGTTTTTCTATCTTAATATGTGAGTGTACGTATTGATAGAGCTCTTGGGATCTTGCTTGTCTACCAGCGTTGTGATGGCAGTCACACTAGTGGGGGCTGGGTAGTCTACAAGAACATCCTCATTCAGGTCCCTGGTCGTTGGATTATCGAGACAGAGCATCGATACTCCGGAGTAGACTAGTGTGTACGCTTCTCATCCCAGTTGGGGAGATGGTCTGTCCCACAGCCGTCAGTACGTCGTACTGGAGATAGTATACAGGTGCTCGTTGGGTTACGGGTACACCGGACAGGACTCACAGGGAACTGTTGGTTGGTTTGATACCAGTCGTCAGTGAACAGTTCCCAGGTGACATGAGTACAGCGTAGTCCGCAGACTTGACACTGCTACTTCGCCTCGAGTGTGTCCCACTGTTCTTAGATTGCTACCCTACCACGGCTCAAAAGAGTCGTGCAAACAGGTAGCAGTTGGGTGCAGTCCCGAGCACTTGGAGGCAGTGGCGGTTAGACAGGATTCGTCCCTCCCGGTATTGGGAGTAGATATCGTGCTGTGTCAGAGAGCCATTACGCAAAGTCCCTGGCCAGGGCAAGCGAGATTTGCTGGTAGGTTCCAGTAGTTTCTCAGGGTGTAATGGGCTTCCCTCCGACACGACTTATACCGCTATTAGGGGACTGACGCTTGCCGCCCCCCTAGGCCCGATATGCGATAGTCTTGGACGAACGGACCGGACTGTATGGAGATTGTCACATCAGACTCAGTAGGAGTTCAGATGGGTTTTCTCATCGGCCTTCTTATCGACAACTACCTGGGGACCGTTACGTACAGCTGGTGCCGCTTGCGGTCTGTGGTTAAACCCACTGCCAGCGTAGTAGTCGAGTCTCTAGAGTCCCACACAGAGAGTTTCCTACTCCAGGCGAAACGATATAGAGGTTGCATGGTTTTGCGACAAAGGGTTCGGACGCATACGTGCGTTTACGCACGTACGACTTTCGGACAGTTTTTACCAGTCGGCTTTGGTTTAAGCCAGTTACTGGTATCCGGTTATTGGATTTTTACAGTCTAAAGTTTTTCCGTATTTTTGCGGATTGGAGGGGCGTTCTCGTAATTGTACGAGAAGCTTCTAGAAGATGTGACTAAGGAGGTTACTTTGGATGAGATTGTGAGTCATGGTGGTGATTCATTCATTTCATTAATGCACATTTATTGCTTAATGACTCATGCTAATGAATCACCACTAGATATTTTATGAAGCATGATTTATCATCACTCTTTATTCTTTTCTCATTATTGAAAATGCTTCATAATATATTATGATACACTCTCTCTCTTCTCATTATCTTATCTCATATTCTCTCTCCTCAAGCTCTCATCTTCAAGATACTAATCCTTAATCCTCATGTGTTGAGATCAAAGGTTTAGTTAGACTTAAGCATCCATTACCTTCACTCTATATCATCCTTTCATCTTTGATTAGCAATCAAAGTTGATTAGTTACCTCAAGTTAGAGGTATAGCTTGGTGCCTTGCTCTCGGGTGGATCGTCTACTACTTAGAGAAGGTCGAGGAGAACGAAGGAGAACACAAAGACGAAGGACCGTTTTCATTAGGTATAATCCCTTAACACTATAGTTTAGTATAGCTATGTGTTCGGTTATTATTTGTTTAGCTTCGATTCAAGCGGTTAGTCGATGTTCGTTCTTTAAACTTGATCGTTTTTTGAAAATACCGCCTCCCCATAAGTACTGGGGTGTACTACATCGACTTACAGTGGTATCAGAGCCTCGCTAAACAATAAATAACTTAATTGCAAATTTGTACGAATTTCGAACGGAAAAACGAAGCCGGAAAACCCTAAATCTGTTCAGTTTCTGTCGAACTTAAAATGAAGCCCTAAAATTTTTCAGGTATGCTCAGAAAGCTAGAAAGGAGTCCAGGAGAACACCCAAGAAATTCGAGCCCATGAATCGGCAACTCGGCCGCGGAAGCGCGGCGGATCGGTGGGATCCGCCGCCCTTCCGCGGCGCTTTAGCCGATTCATGGACTCATCTTTCTTGTGTGGGTCCCCTGTGATATTTGGGGTTTTCTGGAATGTTTAATTATTGCTCAGGTTACTGTTTAACAGAGCAGATTTTGGAGCAATATTGATGTTGTTTAGTCGATCGAAATTGTACAGTATTTGCATATTGGATTATATCTGTGATTGTTTAATGTGTTCGTAAACCTCCCCCAACTGCTAGTATGTCGGTTGGAAGGGGGTTGCACATTTCTGGAATGGTTATATCTGTTTGTGCATATAAACTGTATTGGACTGTTGTGGTGTATAGCCGGGGTTAGCAATGGGTTATTGTTTAATTCATTTGTTGTAATTGTAATTTGTTGTAATATTATTTTTACGGGGCACTTCCAGGTTGCGGTCGTAGCCACCGTTGTATTATTTCATTTTACTGTTTTTGCTCCTAGGACTGACCCAAGGTGGGGTACACAGACTGCCGGGTGGGTAGTTTGCCGTACCCGTAGGGGTCGAGGGTGGGGTAACGGCTATTCATCACAACTGTGTAATCTGTCTTTTCTTGCAGGCTCAAAAGAAATACAGATTGCTTGCAAATCCAATATTGTTTATCTGTGTTCTGGAATGAATATAATTGCGTCAGACGAATGTAAAATATCTATATTTATGATAGCTATTTAGACGCCACTTATGTTTTACACCCGCGCTAGCCCAGCCCCCGCTCTGTCGTTAGTTAAGTAACCTAACGGGTGATGACGGGACCCCGTGGCGAATGCGGATGGCATAAGAGGACGTTGTATTTTCGTTGTTTTCTGCAATGATAGGTTAATGATGGGACGCATTATCTATAATGCAAAGTAAAACAAACCAAAGTTTAAATCGTTGGAACAATTTAAAAGAAACCACTCGGTTATTTTTTAAAACAGATATTTTTAAATGCGGAGCCTTAACCACTCCTTTTTAAAAGCTATCAGGTTCCTTCGGTTATATCAAGTTCACTACGTTCACGGTTTCGCCAAAACCAGTCGTAGCCCTCCGTCATTTCTTATGGATGGTCAGTAGTATTCAAGCTATGCTTGTTGGCATACGTCAAGGCAGAGTGTTTGGTAGCTGCTGAGATATTCATTTGTTGCATAGATAGATGTGTTGGTTTGGGACAGTCGCATTACCTTGTTGGCATACGTCAAGGGTATATACGGGTGGGTTCAAATTAACAAGATAATGATGGGCAGAACTTGACATGTGACTTATGATTTGTTGGCATACGTCAAGGTCATAAGAGCATGGGGCAAAAACTTATATCGGGAATTTCTAAAGAAACTGAAATTTGCAAAGAGATGCATACCATTTGGAGTTTGATGAATGTTGGTAGGATTCCTTCAACATTATCATACGATGATATTTGGATCCCGATCCTACTGTGAGTATATGCTACTTATCAGGATATTCGTCACTTAACGATCAATGCTATAAACCTAGTAGGTGTCCAGAAAAGTGTCAGCGGGGTTACGCCCCCAGAGAAAAGACGTTATTTAATTAAGGAACTTCGCGAAAGCGTTGGAAAACCTCCCTCGAAGTATCGACACCGGCCTGGCTGAACGGTTAAGCAAGTATTGTACGGTGAGAATAGTCTTGGCTAATTCTTCTTTTATGGTTTGAGGAAGGATTCGAGAAACAGTGGGAGCCATCCAGTTTAGATAAACTAAAAACCACTCTAACTTGCAAGAGCATCATGCTAAAGAGTTTTCTTCTCTCTCTCCTAATTGCAGCGACCCTGAAAATGACTGGACTTAAGTTACTTTTAGAGAAAAATATACTGACGGGGCCAAACTATAAAGATTGGCTGCGGAATGTCAAAATGGCTTTGACCTATGACAAACTGGGGTACGTCCTCACCGCTACGGCACCTGCTGTCCCTGGTCCCAAATCCAGCAATGCGGATAAGGAAATCCGCAAAACCTGGGAATTAGATTGCGCGAGAGCCAAGTGCATCGTGCTTGCCTCGATGAACAATGAACATCAGAGGAGGCACGAGGATATGTCCTTAGATGGCATATTTCTCCATACAAAGGAACTTTATGGAGAGCAATCTCGTATAGCAAGATACGAGACCTCTAAGAAATTGTTTCGAGCGAGGTTGGCTGTCGGGTCATCAGTAGGTGAACATGTCCTACAGATGATTGGCTACATAGAAGAGCTCGCAGACCTTGGGACGACTTTGGATAATGAGCTCTATACAGACCTTGTTCTCCAGTCCCTTCCTCCCACCTACGCCCAGTTTATCCTCAACTTCAATCTTCAAGGAAAAGAAGTTGAACTTGCGGAACTCCTGAACATGTTAAGGAGTGCGGAGGGCACCTTGCAGAAGGCAAGGGAAACACCCGCTATGTTTGTTGGCGGTTCATCTTCTTCCGGGTCCAAGGCTAGGGCCAAAGGAAGGAAGAAGAAGGCCGCACCCAGACCTAGAGGAGGTGTTAGTAAGGTGGGAGGGAAGGGAAAGAAAAAGAAAGCAGTACCGATAGTTGTTCAGGATGAGTGCTTCCATTGTCACAGGAAAGGGCACTGGAAGAAGGATTGCAAGGCGTGGAACGCCAAGAACCAGGAACCGAAGCAAGCTGTGGCTTCGACTTCAGGTGTGTTTGTAATTGAGAATTGTCTGTCGATCAACTCTACTTCCTGGGTATTGGATACCGGGTCAGGATCTCATATTTGCAATTCATTGCAGGCACTGAGAAACCATAGAGTGCTGAAGGAAGGTGATATGATCCTCAGGGTTGCTAACGGAGCTAGCGTGGGAGCTGCGTCCGTCGGGGATTATCACCTAGGATTGACGAGTGGACACATTTTGGTTTTACATAACTGTTATTTTGTACCCAGCTTAACGTGTAATATCATATCAGTTTCCTTGTTATCAAATAAAGGTTATGATTTCACGTTTGTAAGAGATGTTGTCAACATCCACCTTAATCATGGTTTGATTGGGTCCGGTACATTAAATAACGGCATATATGTTTTAAACCAACTCCAAATTTTCAATGTCCAGAACACACTAAAAAGAAAGTCTCCAGATTTGAATAAAGCTTTCTTATGGCATTGTAGACTGGGTCACATCAATGAGAGAAGGTTGACTAAGTTGCATAGAGAAGGATATTTGGACTCGTTCGAATATCAATCTTATGACACTTGTCAATCTTGTCTCAAAGGAAAGATGACAAAGACTCCATTCACTGGACAAGGAGTAAGAGCGAGCGAGCTCTTAGGACTCATACACAGCGATGTATGTGGTCCAATATCTACACATGCGCGAGGTGGTTATTCCTACTTCATTACTTTTACAGATGATTTCTCTAGGTATGGATATGTTTTCTTAATGAAGCATAAATCAGAGGCCTTTGAGAAATTCCTGGAATTCAAGAATGAAGCGGAAAACCAAACAGGCAAAAGTATTAAGACACTAAGATCTGATCGAGGTGGAGAATACTTAAGTGCCGAGTTCCTAGATTACCTAAAAGAGAAAGGAATTCTCTCTCAGCTTACTCCTCCATACACTCCACAGCACAACGGTGTATCGGAGAGACGGAATCGAACCCTATTAGATATGGTACGATCCATGATGAGTAATGCTGAGTTACCGTGATCTTTCTGGGGGTATGCGCTAGAATCAACGATACATCTTTTGAACAGAGTTCCAACCAAAACTGTGCCTACCACACCATATCAGATGTGGAGTGGGAAGAAACCCTATCTTCAGTACCTGAAGACGTGGGGATGTCCAGCTTTTGTAAAAAAGCAGCATCCGGACAAGCTCGAGGCACGCTCAGTAGAGTGTAAGTTTGTGGGATATCCAAAAAACTCTCATGGATATTGCTTCTATTACGCAGAGGAACAAAAGGTTTTTGTTTCTCGTCATGCCCGCTTCTTAGAAACTGAATTTTTGGAAAATCAGAAGAGTGGGAGCAAAATAGAACTGGAAGAAATTCCAGAACCACAAACTGCTACTGAAAGTTTGGTAGAACCAGAGGTTCAAGAAGAACAGAACATTCCCGCACCCCTCCGCAGGAGTAGTAGGCCGTCTCATCCGCCTGAGAGATACTACGGTTTTCTCATAGACGGGGATAGAGAGGATCGCATCATAGATGATGATGAACCTACTGACTTCCAGCAGGCCATCCAGAGCGGCGACTCGGTACGATGGCTAGATGCAATGCGGACCGAAATGGAGTCCATGTACACCAACAAAGTATGGACTTTGGACTTTGCTCCAGATGGGGTAAAACCCATAGGATGCAAATGGATCTTCAAGAAAAAGATTGGTGTAGATGGACAGGTAGAAACCTATAAGGCTAGACTTGTTGCAAAGGGTTTTCGTCAAAGACCTGGTTTGGACTATGACGAAACTTTTTCTCCAGTGGCTATGCTCAAATCCATTCGGGTCCTTCTTGCTATTGCTGCCTTCCATGATTATGAAATCTGGCAGATGGACGTAAAGATGGCTTTTCTAAATGGAAATTTAGAAGAGAGCGTCTATATGGATCAGCCAGAGGGTTTCAATCAGAGTGGGAGCAGCGGGAAAGTATGCAAGCTGCTTAAGTCTATTTATGGACTAAAGCAGGCATCGCGGAGTTGGAACATCTGTTTTGAT
The DNA here is from genome assembly GCA_030015575.1 of Agapanthus africanus. Classification (NCBI taxonomy): domain Eukaryota; kingdom Viridiplantae; phylum Streptophyta; class Magnoliopsida; order Asparagales; family Amaryllidaceae; genus Agapanthus; species Agapanthus africanus. Next base: position 564,260,362 of record CM057339.1, read on the forward strand.
GAGACAGTCAAAGAATATGACTTTATCAAAAATCCAGATGAACCGTGCATATATAGTAAAGTTGTGGCCAGAAGTGTCGTATTCCTCGTCTTGTACGTGGATGACATTCTATTGATAGGAAATGACATTCATATGCTACAATCTGTCAAAGGATTCTTGTCACACAGGTTCTCCATGAAAGACCTGGGTGATGCCTCTTACATTCTGGGGATCCGGATCTATCGTGATAGATCCAAGAGGATGTTGGGACTTTCGCAGTCCAGGTATATCGACACTATACTGAAAAGATTCAGTATGGAAGATTCTAAGCGCGGTAATCTACCGGCTTGTCACGGAATCACCCTCTCCAAAGAGATATCTCCCAAGACTGATTTGGAAAGGGAACGCATGTCTATTATACCCTACGCTTCTGCGGTAGGCTCTATAATATATGCGATGTTGTGTACCAGACCAGATGTAGCTTACGCACTGAGCGTGGTAAGCCGGTATCAGTCAAACCCAGGGGAGAAACACTGGATAGCAGTAAAGAACATTCTCAAGTACCTGAGGAGGACTAAGGAGATGTTCTTGGTTTACGGCGGAAAAGACCTCAAGTTGGAGGCCTTTGCTGATTCCGGCTTCCAGAGTGATAAGGACGATTCCAAGTCCATGTCGGGTTATGTCTTTACCCTCAATGGAGGGGCGGTGTGCTGGAAGAGCTCCAAGCAGGACACCGTTGCCGACTCGACGATGGAAGCGGAGTATATAGCTGCTTGCGATGCCGCAAAAGAAGCAGTCTGGATGAAGAAGTTCCTAACAGAACTTCAGGTTGTTCCTACCATAGTTGATCCAATACCTTTGTATTGCGACAACAACGGAGCTATAGCTTTAGCGAAGGAACCAAGGTCCCATCAGAAGTCCAGACACATCTTGAGGCGGTATCACCTGATCAGGGAGATCATTGATCGTCAGGAGATCGAGGTTCGGAGAGTTGCTTCAGAAGAGAACATTGCTGATCCATTCACGAAGGCCCTTCCTCAGATTCAGTTCGAGAGGCTACTCGAGATCATTGGTCTACGATATGCCAGTACATGGCCCTAGTGCAAGTGGGAGATTGTTAGTGTTTATGCCCTAGAAGGCCATTACTGTATCATACTAGCTTGTATATTACTTAATGGAAGCTTGGGATATGCACATGTATATAACAGTCTTGCTAAACATGGTTGTATGCTACTTGGTTTTTCTATCTTAATATGTGAGTATACGTATTGATAGAGCTCTTGGGATCTTGCTTGTCTACCAGCGTTGTGATGGCAGTCACACTAGTGGGGGCTGGGTAGTCTACAAGCACATCCTCATTCAGGTCCCTGGTCGTTGGATTATCGAGACAGAGCATCGATACTCCGGAGTAGACTAGTGTGTACGCTTCTCATCCCAGTTGGGGAGATGGTCTGTCCCACAGCCGTCAGTACGTCGTACTGGAGATAGTATACAGGTGCTCGTTGGGTTACGGGTACACCGGACAGGACTCACAGGGAACTGTTGGTTGGTTTGATACCAGTCGTCAGTGAACAGTTCCCAGGTGACATGAGTACAGCGTAGTCCGCAGACTTGACACTGCTACTTCGCCTCGAGTGTGTCCCACTGTTCTTAGATTGCTACCCTACCACGGCTCAAAAGAGTCGTGCAAACAGGTAGCAGTTGGGTGCAGTCCCGAGCACTTGGAGGCAGTGGCGGTTAGACAGGATTCGTCCCTCCCGGTATTGGGAGTAGATATCGTGCTGTGTCAGAGAGCCATTACGCAAAGTCCCTGGCCAGGGCAAGCGAGATTTGCTGGTAGGTTCCAGTAGTTTCTCAGGGTGTAATGGGCTTCCCTCCGACACGACTTATACCGCTATTAGGGGACTGACGCTTGCCGCCCCCCTAGGCCCGATATGCGATAGTCTTGGACGAACGGACCGGACTGTATGGAGATTGTCACATCAGACTCAGTAGGAGTTCAGATGGGTTTTCTCATCGGCCTTCTTATCGACAACTACCTGGGGACCGTTACGTACAGCTAGTGTCGCTTGCGGTCTGTGGTTAAACCCACTGCCAGCGTAGTAGTCGAGTCTCTAGAGTCCCACACAGAGAGTTTCCTACTCCAGGCGAAACGATATAGAGGTTGCATGGTTTTGCGACAAAGGGTTCGGACGCATACGTGCGTTTACGCACGTATGACTTTCGGACAGTTTTTACCAGTCGGCTTTGGTTTAAGCCAGTTACTGGTATCCGGTTATTGGATTTTTACAGTCTAAAGTTTTTCCGTATTTTTGCGGATTGGAGGGGCGTTCTCGTAATTGTACGAGAAGCTTCTAGAAGATGTGACTAAGGAGGTTACTTTGGATGAGATTGTGAGTCATGGTGGTGATTCATTCATTTCATTAATGCTCATTTATTGCTTAATAACTCATGCTAATGAATCACCACTAGATATTTTATGAAGCATGATTTATCATCACTCTTTATTCTTTTCTCATTATTGAAAATGCTTCATAATATATTATGATACACTCTCTCTCTCTTCTCATTATCTTATCTCATATTCTCTCTCCTCAAGCTCTCATCTTCAAGATACTAATCCTTAATCCTCATGTGTTGAGATCAAAGGTTTAGTTAGACTTAAGCATCCATTACCTTCACTCTATATCATCCTTTCATCTTTGATTAGCAATCAAAGTTGATTAGTTACCTCAAGTTAGAGGTATAGCTTGGTGTCTTGCTCTCGGGTGGATCGTCTACTACCTAGAGAAGGTCGAGGAGAACGAAGGAGGACACAAAGACGAAGGACCGTTTTCATTAGGTATAATCCCTTAACACTATAGTTTAGTATAGCTATGTGTTCGGTTATTATTTGTTTAGCTTCGATTCAAGCGGTTAGTCGATGTTCGTTCTTTAAACTTGATCGTTTTTTGAAAATTCCGCCTCCCCATAAGTACTGGGGTGTACTACATCGACTTACAGACTGTACCCAAAAACCACCGTTTTGCACGCCCTCTTGGACGTGGTAAGATGGAAATCAAAGCACAGTGGGAACCACACAAGACTCTATGACGATCTCGGGTCAACAGACTACTCTGTACCAGTGTCACCAGAGAACTGCCATCTGACGTGAGGTATAATACCATCTGGGAGTTCTCGGCGAGTCCGTCCAGTGTACCCAGTCTCTACTGAGCACTCGTATATCATCTCTGATGTCAAACACCGATGGATATGGGATCATCCATCGCCCATCTGTATGGGTCGAGAAGGTACACGCTAGTCTACTCTGGTATATCGATGCCCCATCTCGATACACCCACGACTAGGGACTTTGAAGGATGTACTTATGGACTACCATGTCCCCACTAGTATGATCCGCATCACAGTCCAGGTAGTCAAGTACACATCCTAAGGGCTTTACCAACATGTAACAGAGAGACAATCAGTGTACACGTTAAGGTAAAGAGTAACCAGATAGCATACTATCATGTCGAGCAAGAAAGTCCTCCCTATATATGTCCCAGCATCCACTACAATATACATCCAATGTACAGTAATGGCCTCTAGGGCATACATATAACTAACACTGTAAGTCTCATGGAACCTGAGTGTCAAACATCGACACCCAAAACATCATGAAAACATATCCTTATGTGTATATATATACGTGTATAAGTATGAGGATATAAACCCCGTATGTCCATCGACGATACGTAAAAATCATGAAAACTTGAGTGTCTAACACCGACACTCGAAACATCATGAAACCCGTGTCTAACATCGACACGTAAATCCTCATAACTCAGGCGCTGTCACCACGACTGGCCCTGACGATATGTCGTATATCACTCCGGTCGGTATCCCCACGATAACCGCCGAGTCCAAATACAGTCACCGGTAGGTACTTGCCCACCTTCCAGGCTCATCGTCTGTACCACGAACATCTTACCGAGGGCAACCGTACCGGGCCCCACCATGTACCCGCACACGGCTCACTCACTCCTCGCATCTGGTATATATCACAAATCTCAGAACCGAGAAATCTCATGGTGGACGCATCAAATATCATATCAAGAGAAACCTGGTTTTCAAACAATACATAGTTTCTTGAAAATACCCCCACGGTTCTCAAATCCATAAATCATATGAAATCCACATCTCAATGCATAAAATCCATATAAAACTGATATATGCAACATAAAACATCAATATGAGCATATAAAGGGAAAACCGCTCTTTTAAATGAATCCAGCTTTAAGATATATCTTGCGGTTCCAAAAATCCTCCGAAAACAAATGCAGCATCATATGAGGTGTACATGTAAGTGTAGCAAGGTTTAAGTATCTACATGTAAGCAAGTGGGTATGATGCATTTCATAAGCGCAATGATCAACAACTCAATATCACATATCAAAACAATACCACTTGGGGTATATACAACTATAGAGAAAATATGCGGGTGTACATGTCAATATGTGTGCATGATATACATGTAGATGTAATAGACTATGTGGGTGTACATGTCAATATGTATGCAAGATGTACAAGTAGCTATAGTAAGGTATACGTGAAATGGATTAAGAGTTACTATCTTAACTATCCATATCAAACACAATAACACGTATGTAGGTGTCAACAATATCTCTTATGCACAAAGGAATAAGAGTTACTACCTCCACTACCCCTATCCACTACCATATCACGTATGTAGGTGGTTTGTGCGTGTCATGGCAATTACTGACGATGTGGGTGTAGCATACAATTTGGTGCTCGTGCAACATGAACCGTCAGTAATGTGTTATATCTAAAGGTACTAGTCAAGTACAATAGATAATACTATGCAATTACATTCATATATAATTAACTAATATGAAAATACATGCAACTACCATATCATATCCTCCCCGACGCATAACGCCATACGGGCGATTTCCCCGTAGATGTTAAATCTACTCACCAATGGTCTCCAGCTATGAAAATCCGACCACCTACTTCCCCTTGTTCGCAGCGTCCGAAGTCCCCGCTTGCGACGCTATATTTTCACAAACACAAGAAATAGTGCAAACATCTTAGAAATCGACCAATATAACGTAAAATTACGTATTAAATAATGCACCAACACTAAACTAACTCGCGAGTGTACGTCTAGTGGCTAACGTGCGTAACGATACCACAAAACCAACCCAAGTACCGCAGCAGCACAAGATCACGATTCGTGTCGCAACACGTAACACGCGGACTCAAAACACTAGATTATAGGTAAACGATTCCAGATTTTTCATACTGCAATTACTAAAAATGTAAACAGTACCAAACACCCCTAACCAACAGCAGACAACTACCCACAGAAGCCTAACCCCAGCACCATCCTACAAAGCCGGCGTCGCCGGAGTTCATCAAAGGGGTCGTCGGCCCCGGCCAGTGGGGTAGTCCTCGTGTCTCAGGTGGTGCTCCAGGGTCACTAGTACATCACTATAATTTTGTTTGGTCACTCACTAAAATTTCCAGATCACAGCAGGTACAGAGGCTCTAAAAAGACACTAAAACCCCGATATTGCACTAATCGATACTTAAACTGTTCTAATCAATATCCAACGAACTACACATCATAAAAACTTCAATTTTAACAGATTAAGGATTATACCTATCAACTTTGCTCACAAGCTCCAAGCTTTCCTAGCTCCAAGTGATCCAAGAGCAAAAACCAAGACTTTTAGAATTTTTATGATATATTTGGGAATTTTGAGGATTTATTGTGCTAGAATTGATGAAAAATGGAAGGGAAATGATCAAGAGCAGTAGAGGGAGAGAGGGATTCGGCCAAGGGAAAGAGGTGAGGAATTGTGTAGGGTTTTCTAGCAATTTCCTTGCAATAAATGCAATAAATGCATTCACACACACACATGCACACATGCATGCACCTTGAATTTCTTTTCATTTCTTTTCCTTTAATCTAAATTCTAATTCCAAAAAAATATCTAGATAATGTGAGAAGGTTTTGGTTTAACTCAAACTTAATTGATGAGAAGTTCACTTAACAGAAATTTCCCAAAATGCGAATACCGTATTAAAATAACATTAAAATTGGGAAAAATTCAAATTGAACCAAAACGTCCCATATACCCCCAAAGCTTGCGTACTAGCTATATTTTAGCTAAATTAGGTGCTGGCAAGTCTATATGGTCGTTTGAACACAGTCGGGTCAAAACGGAAAATACCGACAATTTAACCCTAAAACGGAAAAATTCGCATAACGATTTCTAAAACGTTACAATCTCCCCCCCCTTATAGAAATTCGGTCCCCGAATTAAAATTTCATACTAAGCGTACCTTCAAAAAGATGAGGGAATTTCTTCCGCATCTCACTCTCGGCCTCCCAAGTGATCTCCTCACTAGTAGGGCTACGCCATAGAACCTTCACAGACGGCAAGACCCTTGACCGAAGTTTCTTCATATGCCGATCCAAAATAACTACCGGCTGCTCGGTGAATGAAAGATCGCGCTCAAGCTGAACGGTCTCGTGCTGAATCATGTGAGAAGGATCATGAAGGTATCTACGAAGTATCGACACATAGAACACAGGGTGAACATCGGGAAAACTGGGCGGGAGCGCCAAACGATAAGCAACAGAACCCACTCGCTCAACGATCTCGAAAGGACCTACAAATCTGGGACTGAGCTTCCCTCTCTTCCCAAATCGCATAACGCCCTTCATCGGAGAAATCTTCAGGAATACATGATCCCCCACTGCGAACTCAAGTCTGCGACGACGACGGTCGGCATAAGACTTTTGCCTGCACTGGGCTGCTCTCATCCTGTCCTGAATCAGCTGGATCTTCTCCGTACTCTCTTGAACTAGCTGGGGTCCCAAAACCAGACTCTCACTAAGCTCGGTCCAACAGACTGGTGATCGACACTTCCTACCCTATAGAGCCTCAAAAGGTGCCATCTGAATAGTCTCCTGAAAGCTGTTGTTGTAGGAGAACTCAATCAACGGCAAGTGACGATCCCAACTGCCACCAAAATCTAGCACACATGCACGGAGCATATCCTCCAGAGTCTGAATAGTCCGCTCCGACTGACCATCGGTCTGCGGATGAAAAGCAGTGGTAAAACTCAACCGGGTACCCAAAGCTTCCTGAAGCTTCTGCCAAAGACGGCTAGTAAACTGGGTGCCTCTGTCGGATACTATGCATGTGGGAACACCGTGCAAACGCACAATCTCATCTATATACAGCAGCGCATACTGAGCATAACCGAAAGTGGCCTTCACTGGAAAGAAGTGAGCCGCTTTCGTCAACCGGTCAACAATCACCCAAATGGAGTCATACCCCCTACTGGTTCTGGGTAGACCCACAATGAAGTCCATGGAAATCTTCTCCCATTTCCACTCCGGAATGGGTAAAGGCTGCAACTCTCCAGCCGGTCTCTGATGCTCAGCCTTGACTTGCTGACAAGTCAGGCACCTCGAAACGAAGTCCGAAATATCGCGTTTCATCCCTTCCCACTAGTAAAAGTCTCTCAAATCATGGTACATCTTAGTGGAACCTGGATGAACGCTAAAAGCTGACTGATGTGCCTGCTCTAGGATCTCGCGTCTCAACCCATCAGCATCTGGTACACACAAGCGAGTCCCGCATCGCAGCACACCCTGGTCATCAATCATGAACTCCGAAACTGTACCATGTCAAACAAGATCAAGTATCTCGGAAAAACGGGCATCACTGGGTTGCGCCTCACGGATACGATCAAATAGTAGTGGATGGGCGCGGACATGAGCAAACTGTCCCCCAGTGGAAGTGAACTCGAACTGCACTCTACCATCACACAAGAGCTGCCAATCTGCAAACGACCGACGCTGAACTGCGCTCAACTGGGACAAGCTACCCCCGAGCCTACGACTCAAAGCATCAGCTACCACATTCGCCTTGCCCGGGTGATAAAGGATCTCACAATCATAATCCTTCACTAACTCCATCCATCGGCGCTGTCTCAGGTTCAGATCCAGCTGCTGGAAGATATACTTCAAGCTCTTGTGATCCATAAAGATCTGACACGACTCCCCATACAAGTAGTGTCTCTAAATCTTCAACGCAAAGACCACCGTGGCCATCTCAAGATCGTGAGTGGGGTAATTCTGCTCGTGCTTCTTCAGCTGCCTAGAAGCGTAAGAAATCACTCTATCGTGCTGTATCAACATACAGCCGAGACCCACTCGAGAAGCATCGCAATACACAACATAGTCTCCCGATCCAGAAGGTAAAGAAAGAACTGGTGTTGTCGTCAACCGAGTCTTCAACTGCTGAAAACTCTGCTCGCACGCATCAGTCCAAAGAAAAGGAACTCCCTTCCCTGTCAGTCCCGTTAGCGGTGCAGCGATACTCGAGAAATCTTGCACAAAACGGCGATAAAAACCAGCTAAGCCCAAAAAGCTGCGGACCTCAGTCACCGATACAGGTCTGGGCCAAAGCTGTACAGCCTCGATCTTCCTCGGGTCCACAAGAATACCATCACCAGTCACCACATGACCCAGGAAGTCAACTCTATCAAGCCAAAACGCGCACTTTGAGAATTTAGCATACAGTCGGTGCTCTCTCAAAATCTGCAAAGCAATCCTCAAGTGCTGCTCATGCTCCTCACGACTCCTAGAGTAGACCCGTATGTCATCAATAAGCACTATAATAAACTGGTCGAGGAACGGCCTGAAAATCTGGTTCATCAGATCCATGAATGCTGCTGGCGCATTGGTGAGTCCAAACGACATCACCAAAAACTCATAATGCCCATAGCGCGTACGAAAAGCAGTCTTCGGAATGTCATCATTCCGAACCCGCAACTGATGATAAGCCGAACGTAAATCAATCTTAGAAAAATGTCTCGCACCCTGGAGCTGATCAAATAAATCGTCAATGCGAGGTAAAGGATACCTTTTCCGCACCGTAACTCGGTTCAACTGACGATAATCCACACACAGCCTCAAATTGCCGTCCTTCTTGACGAACAGAACAGGAGCTCCCCACGGCGAAACACTCGGACGCACAAGTCCTAAATCAAGCAAATCTTGCAATTGATCTTTAAGCTCTCTAAGCTCTGCCGGAGCCATCCGATAAGGCGGTATGGAAATAGGCTCCGTGCCAGGAATCAGATCAATGCAGAACTCAATATCGCGCTCTGGCGGCAACCCCAGGTAACTCATCGGGAAAGACATCGGGAAACTCTCGCACGGTAGAAACCTGGTCCAACGACTCCACGGTGGCTCCAGTATCATGAATGAAAGACAAGAATCCCCGACATCCCCTCCTCAAAAGCGGACTAGCGCACAGAACAGAAATCAAACTGTGAGGGGTGGCACCACGGTCCCCCTGCACAACAAACACTGACTTGCCGGGAAAACAAAATCTAACTGTCTTCTCGTGGCAGTCCACGGACGCATAGCAAGTAGCTAGCCAGTCCATGCCCAACGGAACGTCGAAGTCCAACATCTCAAGAAGGATCAAGTCGACGGAAAGATCTCTGTCTCCTAAATGGACAACACACGATTGGAACACGTGTCGTGCAACAAACGACTCTCCTACAGTAGTCACGACTCTCGGCCTAACCTCGGCATGAAGTGCGTAGAAACATACGAATGCGTAGATCCCGGATCAAAAAGAACATGTGCATCAAATGAACATAAAGAAAGGGTACCTGAAACCACAGCATTTGACGCCTGAGCGTCCTGGTGAGTCAAGTCAAAAACCCGTGCCTGCCCTCTACCGGTTACTGGCTCTCCTCTGCCTCCGCCACCTCGACCTCTCGGTACAAAACCCCCGTGACCACGACCTCTCTGAACAGGAGTCTGACGCGGTGCAACAACAGGAATAAGAGGCAACGCTCTCTGAGGCAGAGAAGGTGGTAAGGTAACCAGGGGTACTGCTGGCCTTCTCTGACGCACCACGGTACAATCTCTCACCAGGTGCTGTAAACTGCCACATCCAAAACACCCACGTGTCGACGGCTGACCCTCCTGGGAAAAATTACTGAACAACAGGCCACGTCCCACGTCTCTGCTACCCCCAGCGTCTGATCGAACTCTGTCTCGGAATCTAAACCTCTGCCTCATGGCTGCTATACCAGTAGGAGCCCTCTTCGGTTCCGGAACAACCGATGACTCAGATAGACGCTCCTCCACCAATAGGGCTGCATCCACAGCTGCCGCATATGTGTCGCAATGCTGAATGCTGATGGCTAGGAAGAACTGGGTAAGTAGGCCTCGAACACACCTCTTCACCCTCATCTCCTCAGTCACCACCAGGTACGGAGCATACACCGACAGCTCAGTAAACAACACATCATACTCAGACACCGTCATCCCCGGAGTCTGACGTAACGACTCAAATTTGCGCGCTCGCGCATCCCTGACGCTCGGTGGAAGAAAACGGGCAAGAAACAACGTCACAAACTCAGCTCAGGTCATAAGAGCAAGAACCGCGGCTCTGCCCTTCTCCAAGGACTCACACCACTTCTGGGCCAGACCCTCCAGACGAAAACTGGAAAACTCCACCCATCTCTCATCGGAGCATCGAAGTGAACGACAAATCCTGGCCATCCGGTCGATGAACGACTGCGGATCCTCAGTAATATCTGTGCCAATAAACACCGGAGGCCTCAACCTCATAAAACCTGTCAGTGACACAGTAATAACCTCCGGAGCTGTAACTACGACTGCCGGAACTGTAGGTACCATCATGGTCCCTGCAACGGGTGGAACAACTGCATGCCCCTGCGCTCGAATGGTCTCTGCTAAAGTCCCTACTATTTGGTGCAGATCCTGCATACCAGCTCCAATCATAGCAATGTGCTCTGGTACAACAGGCGTACTTCCCTGGTCAGTCCTCGCCTCTGACGAGTCAACTCTGACCTCGGCCCTCGCAGCCGCTCTCTGTGCCCTCGTAGTCTTCGGCGGCATATAGGCTGGAAATTGAAACAAGATTCGATAAGGAAACAGGAATTGAATCACAAGGATATAACAATCACGGAAGGAATATCAATCAATAGGTCCTAAGGTAGGCGGAGTACCGTGTTGTAAGTATGCCACGGAACATACACACGCAATGTCACTCTGCTTAAGCTACCTACTCCATCATACCAAGGTCATCCTACACTCCGAAAGGTAAAACCTAGCGCTCTGATACCAACTTTGTCACGACCCAAAATTTGGCCCGTAACCGGCACTTAAACTACGTAACGTCTACAGGCGTACGCAACTCAAGTAAGCCGAAACCCAGAAATCTAAACCACCCAAATCTGGATCAACGGAGAAAACATAGTTTTAAACGTTTGGAAAACCACAAGTAAAATCTCAAACATTAGTTTTCTTTCTTGAAAATTTCGGCAGCACCTCCAATGTAAAAACTAGCCCCGAAAACGGATACAACACAGATAATATATAAAGCATCCCAAATGGGAGCAAAATCACGCCCAACGGCGGAGACAAACACCACAACAAGTATACGACGCCGAAGCGAAGAAATAACAAAGGAAAGACTGCAATAAGCAGTAAACTTTCCAACATAACAGGCTCCCACGAGCACGGCACCCAAAGTCACCAAAATAATACAACACTGAAACCTCACAAGTCGTCTCTAAGTCATATACAACAGTGGTAGATGGAGAATACAAGATCCAACAAAAGATATACAATGTACAGACAGATAACCGCAAACCCACCTAAAAGCAAAGGCCTCGCTGCCTAACGTAGCGGTATCCGCAAAAGTAGAGATGATAAGACGCCCTGCCGCGACTACTCTGAGGGTAAGTCCTGCAAAACACTGTGGCACAACGGGGGTGAGTTGCCAACTCGTGAATAGTAATTAACATCATACTGTAATCGCGAGTATGCACGAACAGCGATCTATCTATCACATGTAATCGGATAGCATAAGTATGATAAGTGAATATGCAACAATCATGTAAAGGTACATCATCAGGGTACTACAACTACATGAAACAATGCATAACAACAATAATCCTGAGTGTGTGGGATGATACAATAAAATCTCATGCAAAATCATCAGCATGGAAAAACACCAGTGTCCCTCACTGACACATCAAATCCCAAATCCTCAGGCACCGCATCCACAGATCGACCCTCACATCCTGTAAGTCTCATGGAACCCGAGTGTCAAACATCGACACCCGAAACATCATGAAAACATATCCCTAACTGTATATATATACGTATATAAGTATGAGGATATAAACCCCGTATGTCCATCGACGATACGTAAAAATCATAAAAACCTGAGTGTCTAACACCGACACTCGAAACATCATGAAACCCGTGTCTAACATCGACACGTAAATCCTCATAACTCAGGCGCTGTCACCACGACTGGCCCTGACGATATGTCGTATATCACTCCGGTCGGTATCCCCACGATAACCGCCGAGTCCAAATACAGTCACCAGTAGGTACTTGCCCACCTTCCAGGCTCATCGTCTGTACCACGAACATCTTGCCGAGGGGAACCGTACCGGGACCCACCATGTACCCGCACACGGCCCACTCACTCCTCACATTGGGTATATATCACAAATCTCAGAACCGAGAAATCTCATGGTGGACGCATCAAATATCATATCAAGAGGAATCGGGTTTTCAAACAATACATAGTTTCTTGAAAATACCCCCACGGTTCTCAAATCCATAAATCATATGAAATCCACATCTCAATGCATAAAATCCATATAAAACTGATATATGCAACATAAAACATCAATATGAGCATATAAAGGGAAAACCGCTCTTTTAAATGAATCCAGCTTTAAGATATATCTTGCGGTTCCAAAAATCCTCCGAAAACAAATGCAGCATCATATGAGGTGTACATGTAAGTGTAGCAAGGTTTAAGTATCTGCATGTAAGCAAGTGGGTATGATGCATTTCATAAGCGCAATGATCAACAACTCAATATCACATATCAAAACAATACCACTTGGGGTATATACAACTATAGAGAAAATATGCGGGTGTACATGTCAATATGTGTGCATGATATACATGTAGCTGTAATAGACTATGTGGGTGTACATGTCAATATGTATGCAAGATGTACAAGTAGCTATAGTAAGGTATACATGAAATGGATTAAGAGTTACTATCTTAACTATCCATGTCAAACACAATAACACGTATGTAGGTGTCAACAATATCTCTTATGCACAAAGGAATAAGAGTTACTACCTCCACTACCCCTATCCACTACCATATCACGTATGTAGGTAGTTTGTGCGTGTCATGGCAATTACTGACGATGTGGGTGTAGCATACAATTTGGTGCTCGTGCAACATGAACCGTTAGTAATGTGTTATATCTAAAGGTACTAGTCAAGTACAACAGATAATGCTATGCAATTACATTCATATATAATTAACTAATATGCAAATACATGCAACTACCATATCATATCCTCCCCGACGCATAACGCTATACGGGCGATTTCCCCGTAGATGTTAAATCTACTCACCAATGGTCTCCAGCTATAAAAATCCGACCACCTGCTTCCCCTTGTTCGCAGCGTCCGAAGTCCCCGCTTGCGACGCTATATTTCCACAAACACAAGAAATAGTGCAAACATCTCAGAAATCGACCAATATAACGTAAAATTACCTATTAAATAACGCACCAACACTAAACTAACTAGCGAGTGTACGTCTAGTGGCTAACGTGCGTAACGATACCACAAAACCTACCCAAGTACCGCAGCAGCACAAGATCACGATTCGTGTCGCAACACGTAACACGCAGACTCAAAACACTAGATTATAGGTAAACGATTCCAGATTTTTCATACTCCAATTACTAAAAAAGTAAACAGTACCAAACACCCATAACCAACAGCAGACAACTACCCACAGAAGCCTAACCCCAGCACCATCCTACAAAGCCGGCGTCGCGGAGTTCATCAAAGGGGTCGCCGGCCCCGCAGGTGGGGTGGTCCTCGTGTCTCAGGTGGTGCTCCAGGGTCACTAGTACATCACTATAATTTTGTTTGGTCACTCACTAAAATTTCCAGATCACAGCAGGTACAGAGGCTCTAAAAAGAAACTAAAAACCCGATATTGCACTAATCGATACTTAAAGTGTTCTATTCAATATCCAACGAACTACACATCATAAAAACTTCAATTTCAACAGATTAGGGATTATACCTATCAACTTTGCTCACAAGCTCTAAGCTTTCCTAGCTCCAAGTGATCCAAGAGTAAAAACCAAGACTTTTAGAATTTTTGTGATATATTTGAGAATTTTGTGGATTTATTGTGCTAGAATTGATGAAAAATGGAAGGGAAATGATCAAGAGCAGTAGAGGGAGAGAGGGATTCGGCCAAGGGAAAGAGATGAGGAATTGTGTAGGGTTTTCTAGCAATTTCCTTGCAATCAATGCATTCACACACACACATGCACACATGTATGCACCTTGAATTTCTTTTCATTTCGTTTCCTTCAATCTAAATTCTAATTACAAACAAATATCTAGATAATGTGATAAGGTTTTGGTTTCACTCAAACTTAATTGATGAGAAGTTCACTTAACAGAAATTTCCTAAAATGCGAATATCGCATTAAAATAACATTAAAATTGGGAAAAATTCAAATTGAACCAAAATATTCCATATACCCCCAAAGCCTGCGCACTAGCTTTATTTTAGCTAAATTAGGTGCTGGCAAGTCTATATGGTCGTTTGAACACAGTCGGGTCAAAACGGAAAGTACCGACAATTTAACCCTAAAACGGAAAAATTCGCATAACGATTTCTAAAACGTTACACATATCAAGTTCACTACGTTCACGGTTTCGCCAAAACCATTCGTAGCCCTCCGTCTTTTCATTTGGGTATTCAGTAGTTTTCAAGCTATGTATTTTGACCAACGCCAAGGCATAGTGTTTGGTAGCTGCTGGGTATTCATTTGTTGCATAGATAGATGAGTTGGTTTGGGACAGTCGTACTATCATTTGGCCAACGTCAGGGGTATGTACGGGTGGGTTCAAATTAACAAGATAATGATGGGTAGAACTTGACATGTGACTTATGACATTTTGACCAACGCCAAGGTCATAAGAGCATGGGGCATAAAAAGATATCGGGAATTTCTAAAGAAACTGAAATTTGCTAAGAGTTGCATACCATTTGGAGTGTGATAATTTTGGTAGGATTCCTTCAGCTTTATCACAAAATGATATTTGGATCCCGATCCTACTGTGAGTATCCGCTACTCATCAGAAGATTCGTTACTTAACGATCAATGCTATAAACAAAGTAGATGTCGAGAAAGGTGTCAGCGGGGCTACGCCCTTAGAGAAAATCGGTTATTTAATTAAGGAACTTCACGAAAGCGTCGTAAAACCTCTCTCGAAGTACCGACACCGGCCTGGCTGAACGGTTAAGCAAGAATTGTACGGTGAGAATAGTCCTGACTAGTTCTTCCTTTTTGGTTTGAGGAGGGATTCGAGAAACAGTGGGAGCCATCCTATTTAAATAAACTAAAAACCACTCTAAATTTGCAAGAGCATCATGCTAAAGTGTTCCCTCTCTCTTTCATTGCAGCGACCCAGAACATGACAGGCCTTAAGTTACTATTAGATAAAAATATTTTGACAGAGCCAAACTATAAAGATTGGTCCCGGAATGTTAAAATGGTTATTACCTATCATAAATTGGAGTATGTCCTTACTAAAAAGGCCCCTGCCATCCCAGGTCCTGAATCCAGTATCGCGGATAAGGAAATCCGCAAGACCTGGGAGTTAGATTGCGCGAAGGCCAAATGCATCGTGCTTGCCTTATGAATAATGAACATCAGAGGAGGCACGAGAATATGGATCTAGAATCCATATTTCTCCACACCAAGGAACTGTATGGAGAGCAATCTCGTATAGCTAGATACGAGCTCTCGAAGTACTTGTTTCAGTCGAGGATGGCTGTCGGAACATCTGTAGGAGAACATGTCCTTAAGATGATTGGCTATATTGAAGAGCTCGCAGACCTCGGGACAACATTAGAGAACGAGCTGTATACAGACTTGATTCTCCAGTCACTTCCTTCCACCTACGCCCAGTTTATCTTGAATTTCAACATTCAAGGTAAAGAAGTTGAGCTTCCAGAACTCCTTAACATGTTGAGGAGTGCAGAGGGCGCCTTGTAGAAAGCAAAGGAAACACCCACTATGTTTTTTCGCGGTGCTTCCTCTTCCAGGTCTAAGGCAAGGGCCAAAAGAAGGAAGAAAAAGGCCACTACCAAACCAAGAGGTGGTGTTGGTAAGGTGGGAGTTAAGGGAAAGGCAAAGGTTGCGGTGCCAGTAGTGGCAAAGGACGAGTGCTTCCACTGTCGTAGGAAAGGCCATTAGAAGAAAGATTGCAAAGCTTGGATTGCCAAGAACCAGGACTCGAAGCAAGCTGTGGCTTCGACTTCAGGTGTGTTTGTAATTGAAAATTGTCTGTCAATCAACTCTACTTCCTGTGTATTGGATACCGGATCAGGATCTCATATATGCAATTCATTGCAGGCACTGAGAAACCGTAGAGTGCTGAAGGTTGGTGATATGACCCTCCAGGTTGCTAACGGAGCTAGCGTGGGTGCTGTGTCCGTAGGGGATTATCATCTTGAATTGACGAGTGGACATATTTTGGTTTTGCGCAACTGTTTTTGTGTACCTAGTTTAACGTGTAATATCATATCAGTTTCATTGTTATCAAAAGAAGGTTATGATTTCACGTTTGTAAGCGATGTTGTTAACATCCACCTTAATCATGGTTTGCTTGGGTCCGGTACACTAGATAACGGTATATACGTGTTAAACCAATTACAGATTTTCAATGTCCAGAACACACTAAAAAGAAAGTCTCCAGATATAAATCAGGCTTTCTTATGGCATTGCAGACTAGGTCACATCAATGAGACAAGGTTAACTAAGTTACATAGAGAAGAATATTTGGATCCGTTCGAATATTAATCTTATGCCACTTGTCAATCATGTCTCAAAGGAAAGATGACAAAGACTCCATTCACTGGACATGGAGTAAGAGCGAGCGAGCTCTTAGGACTCATACACAGCGATGTATGTGGTCCAATGTCTACACATGCAAGAGACGGTTTTTCATATTTCATTACTTTTACGGATGATTACTCTAGGTTTGGATTCATTTTCTTAATGAAACATAAATCCGAGGCCTTTGAGAAATTCCAAGAATATAAGAATGAAGTAGAAAAACAAACCGACAAAAGTATTAAGACACTGAGATCTGATCAAGGTGGTGAATACTTAAGTGCCGAGTTCCTGGGTTACCTAAATGAGAAAGGAATTCTCTCTCAGCTTACTCCTCCATACACTCCACAGCATAACGGTGTATCGGAAAGACGGAACCGAACCCTATTGGATATGGTACGTTCCATGATGAGTAATGCTGAGTTATCGCGATCTTTCTGGGATTATGCGCTAAAATCAGCTGCATATCTTTTGAACAGGGTTCCAACCAAGACTGTGCCTACCAAACCATATCAGATGTGGAGTGGGAAGAAACCCTATCTTCAGTATCTGAAGATATGGGGATGTCCAGCTTTTATTAAAAAGCAGCATGCGGACAAACTCGAGGCACGATCAGTGCAGTGTCTGTTTGTGGGATATCAAAAGAACTCCAAGGGGTATTTTTTCTATTACGCAGAGGAACAAAAGGTTTTGTTTCTCGTAATGCCCATTTTCTAGAACAACAGTTTTTAGAAAAGGAAACAAGTGGGAGCGCAATAGAACTGGAAGAAATTCCAGAACCACAAACTACTACTGAAAGTTTGGTAGAACTAGAAGTTCAAGAAGAACAGGACATTCCCGCACCCCTCTGCAGGAGTAGTAGGTCGCCTCATCCGCTTGAGAGATACTACGGTTTTCTCATAGAGGGGATAGAGAAGATTGCGTCATTGATAATGATGAACCTACTAGCTTCCAGCAGGCCATACAGAGCGGCGACTCAGTAAGATGGCTGGATGCAATGCGGACCGAGATGGAGTCTATGTACACCAACAAAGTATGGACT
This sequence comes from Agapanthus africanus, assembly GCA_030015575.1. Lineage (NCBI taxonomy): Eukaryota > Viridiplantae > Streptophyta > Magnoliopsida > Asparagales > Amaryllidaceae > Agapanthus > Agapanthus africanus. The sequence goes on from CM057339.1 coordinate 564,278,431, forward strand.
TTGGACTTTGCTCCAGATGGGGTAAAAACCCATAGGATGCAAGTGGATCTTCATGAAGAAGATTGGTATAGATGGACAGGTGGAAACCTATAAGGCTAGATTTGTTGCAAAGGGTTTTCGTCAAAAACCTGGTTTGGACTATGACGAAAATTTTTCTCCAGTGGCTATGCTCAAATCCATTCGGATCCTTCTTGCCATTGCCGCCTTCCATGATTATGAGATCTGGCAGATGGACGTAAAGACGGCTTTTCTAAATGGTAATTTAGAAGAGTGCGTCTATATGGATCAGCCAGAAGGTTTCAATCAGAGTGGGAGCAGCGGGAAAGTGTGCAAGTTGCTTAAGTCTATTTATGGACTAAAGCAGGCATCGCGGAGTTGGAACATCTGTTTTGATGAAACGGTCAAGGATTATGACTTTATCAAAAATCCATATGAACCGTGTATATATAGTAAAATTGTAGCACAAACTGTCGTATTCCTCGTCTTATACGTGGATGACATTCTCTTGATAGGAAATGACATTCCTATGCTACAATCTGTCAAAGGATTCTTGTCACACAGGTTCTCCATGAAAGACCTGGGTGATGTCTCTTACATTCTGGGGATCCAGATTTGTCGTGATAGATCTAAGAGGATGTTGGGACTTTCGCAGTCCAGGTATATCAACACTATACTGAAAAGATTCAGTATAGAAGATTCTAAGCGCGGTAATTTACCGGCTTGTCACGGAATCACCCTCTCCAAAGAGATATCTCCCAAGACTGATTTGGAAAGGGATCGCATGTACGCTTCTGTGGTAGGCTCTATAATGTATGCGATGTTGTGCACCAGACCAGATGTAGCTTACGCACTAAGCGTGGTAAGCCGGTATCAGTCAGACCCAGGGGAGAAGCACTGGATAGCAGTAAAGAACATTCTCAAGTACCTGAGAAGGACTAAGGATGTGTTCTTGGTTTACGGCGGAAAATACCTCAAGATCGAGGCTTTTGCTGACTCCAGCTTCCAGTGTGACAAGGATGACTCTAAGTCCATGTCAGGTTATGTCTTTACCCTCAATGGAGGGGCGGTGTGCTGGAAGAGTTCCAAGCAGGACACCGTTGCTGACTCGACGATGGAAGCGGAGTATATAGCTGCTTGCGATGCCGCAAAAGAAGCAGTCTGGATAAAGAAGTTCCTCACAGAACTTCAGGTGGTTCCATCCATTGTTGATCCAATACCTCTGTATTGTGACAACAACGGGGCTATAGCTTTAGCGAAAGAACCCAGGTCCCATCAGAAGTCCAGACACATCTTAAGACGGTATCACCTGATCAGGGAGATCATTGATCGCCAGGAGATCGAGGTCCGGAGAGTTGCTACAGAGGAGAACACTGCAGATCCATTCACTAAGGCCTTACCTCAGATACAGTTCGAGAGGCTACTCGAGATGATAGGTCTTCGATACGCCGGTACATGGCCCTAGTGCAACTGGGAGATTGTTAGTGTATATGCCCTAGGGGCCATTATTGTATCATACTAGTTTATATATTACTTAATGGAAGGTTGGGATATTCACAGTTATAATAACAGTCTTGCTCAACACAGTAGTATGCTACTTGGTTTATATCTATCTTAATATGTGTATATGTTTCTTTTAGCATATCACAAATACATATTTATAGAGCCCATAGGATCTTGCTTGACTACCAGCGTTGTGATGGCAGTCACACTAGTGGGGGCTGGGTAGTCTACAAGCACATCCTTTTTCAAGTCCCTAGTCGTAGGATTATCGAGACAGGGCATCAATACGCCGGAGTAGACTAGTGTGTACGCTTCTCATCCCAGCAAGGGAAATGGTCTTTCCCACAGCCATTAGTACGTTGTACTGGAGATAGTATACAGGTGCTCGTTGGGTTACGGGTACACCGGACAGGACTCGCAGGGAACTGTTGGTTGGTATTAAACCCGTCGTCAATTAATAGTTCCCAGGTGACATGAGTACAGCATAGTCCGCAGACTTGACACTGCTGCTTCATCTCGAGTGTGTTCCCACTGTTCTTAGATTGCTACCCTACCACGGCTCAAAGGAGTCGTGCAAACAGGTAGCAGTTGGGTGCAGTCCCGAAGCACTTGGAGGCAGTGGCAGTTAGATAGGATTCGTCTCTCCCGGTATTGGGAGTTGATATCGTGCTGTGTTTGGAGAGCCATTACGCAAAGTCCTTGGCCAGGGCAAACAAGATTTAGTGGTAGGATTTCCTGTACCTTCTCAAGGTGTAATGGGCTTCACTCCGACACGACTTATACCGCTTTTACGGGACTGATGCTTGCCGCCCCCCTAGGCCTGATATGCGATAGTCTTAGACGAACAGACCAGACTGTACGAAGATTGTCACATCAGGCTCAGTAAGAGTTCGGATGGGTTTCCTCATCGGCCTTCTTATCGACATCTACCTGGGGACCATTACGTACAGCTAGTACCGCTTGCAGCTTGTGGTTAAACCCACTGCCAGCATAGTGTCGAGTCTTTAGAGTCCCACACAGAGAGTTTCCCTGCTTCAGGCAAAATGATATAGAGGTCGTATGGATTTACGACAGGGTTCAGACACATACATGCATTTATGCACGTACGTTGTTCGGACAGTTTTTACTAGCGGTCTTTAGTTTAAGCCAGATTCTAGTATTGGATTATTGGATTTATACAGTCTCAGTATTTCCGTGTTTTCACGGATGGGAGGGGCATTCTCGTAATTAGTCGAGAAGCTTCTAGAAGAAAGATGAGGTGGGGAGCTTAGGTGGAATTTGCATTAAATGGATCAGTGACTCATGGAGTGATTCATCCAAATAAGTTAATGAAGCATTTATTGTTTAATGACTCATGAGATGATTCATCCAAAGTGAGTTAATGAAGCATGGTTGATATTATTATATGTTATTTCATTTAGATAATTATCATGCTTCATATATTCACAAATGAGTTATAATTCATTTGATTCTCACTTACACATTCTCTCTCCTCAAGCTCTCTCTCTTCAAACCTAACCCTAATCCTCTTATGTGTTGAGATCCTAAGGGTTAGCAAGACTAATAGATTCATATTCCTCTTCTATATCCTCTAGGTTATGTAAGTGCACGGCGGCGCCCCGGCCGTCAATCCGACGGCCAAATGCGGAAGCGGTGATAAACTTTAATTTTACTTGAACTAGCAAACCACCGCGCACTAATACCCGGATCGAACCACTAACTAGTCCAAGCTATCTACAAGAAAGGGAAGAGAGATATACCGACAGATCCGAGTCCTCCGGTCTTCTCGTCGTCGTCCCGATCTCCTGCGGAATGTCCCGTCTCCTCCTCGTCGCCGGAAGTGCACCACATCGCCTACTTCTTTTACGGGCTCCCACCTCAATGCCGAGGCAACTCGGGCACGAAGCTGGCTAGTCGACGCGCCCAAGGTTTGCTGTAGAATATCTAGTGAGCAAGTCTCATTTGGGGTTCATGGAGATGCCTTTGTGGTGGAGGAAGAAGAACTTGGAGAGAGGTGAAGGAAAAGTGTGATAGACCAAGAAGAATGAGAGTATCATATTTTTTCCACTCAAAAGAGAAGCATTTCCCTCATCTAACAAAAGTGGCCGCCCCTCCCCATTAGTGTGATTGGAGAGAGAGAGCAAAGACAAGGGGGTGGGTGGAAAGAGAGTGATGATGGAAGAACAAATGATCACCACAAAAACCAACACTCCAAAGCAACCATCACCTCATAACAAGGGTCAAGCCATCATGACATAACCATGAAGCAAAAAGTCAAGTCAAAAGAATGGTGCACCATCATGATAAAACAATAATGCAAAGACCCCCTCCACAATTGCTTATTTGCAACAATGCAAATAAGCCCTCCTCCACCAATCTTCGGCCAATGAACGGAACAATGGAAATCGACCGAAACGGAAAGCAAACTGGCAACTCCAGAAAACTGGTCCCGTAATAAATTACAGGAAAACCCCGATACTGTGCATACACACCCGCATCTGTATTTCGACCGAAATACAAATGCAATGAGACAAAGTCTACACTGTACTATACTAGGATCCGGCTTAAACCAAAGCCGGCTAGTAATATCTGTTCGATCCTGATCCGTGCAATACCGCACGTATCTGATCGAACCCTGCCATATAACCATACGGCCTATAGTACAAACTGTCCGATCCTGATCCGTGCAATACCGCACGTATCTGATCGGACCTTGCCATATCTCCATACAGCCTCTACAACCTTTCGCCCGAAAGCTGAGTAACTGAATGTGGGGGACTCTATAGACTCGTCAACACCTTGGTTGTGGATTTAACCACTAGCACGTCAGAGGTATAAGCCAATACGTAACGGGCTACCAGGTATTGACTAAAAGGGACGTCTGTGAGCGAACTCAGCCAGACAACCCTACTGAGCCTGTCAGTGACAATATCCGTACAGTCCGGTCCGTTCGTCTATGTGTATCGCCTGGCGGGCCTAGGGGGTTGGTAAAAGTCAGACCCCCAAAAACGGTACAAGTCGTGTCGGAGTGTAGCCCAGAACACCCTGAGATACTACTGGAATACCTACCAGTAAATCTCCTTGCCTCGGCCGAGGGCTTCGTGTAATGGCTCTCCTAGACACAGCACGACCTCACCCCCAATACCGGGAGAGACGAACCCCTGAAGATACGCTCACTGCCTCCATGTGGCTCGGGACGTCACCCAACTAAAATCTGTTTGCACGACTCCTTTGAGCCATGGTAGGGTAGTAATCAAAGTACAGTGGGAACTCACACGAGACAAATGACGATCCCCAGGTCGATGAACTAACCTGCACACATGTCACGAGGGAACTGCCATCTGACGTCTGGTATATGACCAACTAGCATGTTCTCGGCGAGTCCTGTCCGGTGTACTCATAACCCAATGAGCACCTGTATACATCTTAGGTGATCCAACTGACACAAGTGGCTTGTGAGACCGGCCACCGCCCCTCGTCGGGGTCTCGACTGTATACACTAGTCTACTCTGGAGTATCGATGCCCTGTCTCGAAACTCACACGACTAGGGACCATTTAAGGATATGCTTATAGACCCCAGCTCCCACTTATATGATCGCCCTCATACTGCTGATGGTCAAGCAAGAATCCTAGGGGCTCTACCAACGTGTAATAGCGACTTGTCAGGTCACCTAAAGCAGTACACGATGATAAAGGTAAACCAGATAGCATACTATCATCTCGAGTAAGACTGTCCTACCGGGATAGGTCCTCCATCAATCATTGCAATCACGTACCTGTGACCTAATAATTGACTCTGAGGGCACTATCTCCAACAATCTCCCACTTGCACTAAAGGCTAATTATTGCGATGTCGCATATCACAGCCCGTGTGATACCGAACACCCAACTCCTCTACTAGTCAGTCTCACAAAGCTCGTTTGCGAAACTATTGCGTTCAAGGAATAGCCTTAGTGAGTGGATCCGCTTTGTTGTTTCTTTCTATGTCTCTCTATATCTCAAGTTCGCGGAGAAACCCATCTCCCGAAATGAGCAATACCTGTCTTAGAATGTGTCTGGATGTCTGATGGGACCTAGCTCATAAATGAACTCCAAATCCAAACTTCTTAGACTGTATCGTCAACTGAACTTAATCAGTATCCTACGCCATGCCACCCTCAGTATTGCCTTGGACCACCTGTCCAAAATACTGCCCCTCATCAGAAGGAAAACTATAACTCTGACAACCTCCTTGTCGTCCATGTCACCTTGGAAGCCTGGAATGATAACTGTCTCCCGAATGAGGCTGTCGTTATCATATCCCTAGAACATCCACTTATGTTCTAAAACTGCTTCCGATTGTTTCTCCTGGATTGGATCAATGTCAATTTATTGCATCTAGTGCAAGAACAATATCTGGTGTGGTACTTGACATCTCATGATTGACTCAATTGCCTGAGCAAGTGATCTGCCAATCATGCACATCCCTCTCTACTTTAGTCTGTAAGACACCTTTAGAGAGGGTGACTCCATTATCTGCAGGTACACTACCATGCCAGGAGTCGTCCATTCTAAATACTCTTAGAATGCTGTCTAAGTACCCTTAATTGGGAAACCACCCAAATCTAGATCTAAAACCATAGATCTAGTAACCAGTATGTCTGATATAATATCCAAGTCCTGTGTTGAGAAACCACTGTGTGACGACCAAAGTATAACCGATTGTAGTGTAGGAATATCACTTCCTACTCTGTTTATGTCATCCAAATACCATGACATCACACCCTACTACCTTCTCAACAGATCCATCCCCTATTCTGATGAAGTCAAAACTATGACTGTCACATCAGAAATTGATGATCTATCTCCGCTATATCTGCTTTAGTCTATAAATAGACATAAGCTACCTGTCCACCAATGCTTCCGCTGCTCCCACTGACTACGACAACCCTCTGGCAGAGTCATATAGACGTACACTTCTAAAACTACTTTAGAACGACGCTATACTCATCCTCCCGCCGGGCTCGCAGCCTGGAACAACAACAATGGTAATTGTGGGTAAACAAGAACTTCCCTGTCACCGTCCTTGAGGCTACCGTAGTACCTCTCGGGTACCTGAAGTTACCCACCGTATCTGCGGAGTGGCCAATGGAATGTCAATCCATATTGAATCTTTAGGTTCCTTATCAAATCTTCAGTAATCGTTTGTGGTTCTGGAATCACTTCCAGTTCTACCATACTCCCACTACAGTTTTTCTGAAAAAATCCATTTTTATTAAAACTGTGGCGAGTCTAGAACAATATCGCTATTGTTCATCCAGATGGTAGAAAATCAACCCTCGTCATAGCCTGGGTCAACCCACAAACAGCCATTACAGAAACGTGCCTTGAGTTGTCCAGTGTCTGGTTTTAAGCATAAACCGGACAACTCCCCGTACCTTAACATCGTTAAGATGCGAACTGTTCTATATCCCATATAGGAACAGAGGCACTGATTTAATTGAACCAGATTCAAATCATGCAGCTGTCTCCAGTGCATGTCAACTAAATGGAAGGAGGACGATCAGCGTTACTCAACTTAGGAATGCTTCCAATTATGAGTAACCTGAAAGAGAAGCAAGATCTCTTTATCATTACTATCAACTGAATACCATACACAAGTATCTACATCTTCGATCTCTTTGAAGAATCCCGATACTTGCTACACCTGGTTCTCTACTCTATTCAAATACCTATAACTTCTTAAAATTCAGACCCTGTGTTTCCGCGAAACACCTGTCCAAAAAACTAGAGAAGTCATAAGTAAACCGAATATAGTACGAGGACCAACCCCTTTGTCCTGATGGACTTTGGACAACATACAATACTCTGTATAAGTCCCTTGAGTTTGATAACTCATTCACTGTGTGTCGTAGGTTGAAAACTGTACTTATGGTTAAGAAGAATTACACCGTTGTTTAATGCTCCTTACCTAATCATCCACTGGTATAGGTAAATGTCATCGACATAATTTCAAAAAGTATATCTCACTCTATGAAAATAGACGTACAGATATATCGATTTGAAATTGGTGTATAACAGCGGATATTCAAAACCAAATATTTGCCGACCGGCAAACAAGCCAGGTGATTTCCTCAAATATCACCGATTGCAATGAATCCCGATATAATGAGGATAGTCACCCAATTCCCAACAACTTACTCCCACTCATCATCTGTAAAACCATACAGATGTGAGAATCATACCTGGTAAATACATACCCTGGAGTAAGTATCTAGTCGGGAAATCAGCTTTCCTTTAACAGTACACAGTGAGACTGAAACATTGAAATGTTTCGTAGGGGTATTCTGGTATTCCTAGTAATGCCTCTTCCATTATCCAGAATCACAACTGTAACCGTATAATTCTTTGCCACCTCCTCAAATCCCTTTATATGTCTTTAGTCATTACCTTCTGCACACCCCTTTAGGCCAAATGGTTTTCTTCCTTCCCTACCGTTCGGCACCAGCCTATGGTTTGGAAGAAGACTATCCAATAAGCATAATGGGTGTACTGTCCTAATCCTAGGAACACTCGCAATGCGAGAGAAGGTGAAGATAAAAGACACATGAATAAATCTTATTCCTATTTCTCCTGAACCAGAATCCATCCCCGAACAGGAACAAGTTCCTTTCGAGTTCGTATATAACCATACGATGGAGTATCCAATAAACTGTGGATCTTCGTAGTGATACGGAGTGTTCTGGAGAAATACAAAGGTGATTTAGGATTGGCGAAGGAATACTTGGTTTGGTCGTGAATATCTGTTGCAATTTACTTTGCCCTCTCACTAATCCCTTGCTTTGTCTTAACTTAATACCTTCTGCACACCATCGTTAGGCTAATTGGTTTTCTTCATTCCCTACCGGTCGGTACCAGCCTAAGGTTTGGAAGAAGACTATCCAATTTGCGTAACATGTGTACTACTCCTAAACCAAGGAGCACTCGCAACCTGAGAGGAGGCAAAAGGAAAAGACAACTGAATAGTCCTATCCGTTTTCTCCAGAACCAGAAACCATCCTCGAATAAATTCTTTCGAGTTCGTATCTAACCATACGATGGTTTTGTCCAATGGAAGTGGACGTTCGTAGTAATACGGGGTGTCCTGGAGAAAAGGGTAAAAGTAGGAGTGGCAATGAGGTTTGCAACTCTGACAATCCAAAAGCCAGTGTTAAGAAGGTTCGGTCAACTTGGTCTCTGAGTCAAAGTCTTAGGGTCGGGTCAATGGTCGCTGCCAAAGAGAGAGAGAAAAGAAACACTCAGCGTGCACTCTAACCTAGATCAGAATGGTTACCAATTTATCTAATCTGGAATCCTCCCACTGTACCTCAAATTCTCCTCCAAACCTGAAAGAAGAATTAGTCGGGGTTACCCGAGGAGTAAACTAACTCATCAGTGGGAATCGGGATCCAACTCTCATCGCATGACAACATGACGGAATCCGCTCACGGTATCACACTCCAGAAGGTATGCGCATATCTGGCAAGTTTCAGTTCTTTGAAACTCCCGATGTGATTTCTGCCCCATGCTCTTATGACCTTGGCGAAGGTCAACAAATCATAAGTCACATGTCAAGTTCTACCCGTCATTATCCAGGTTAATTTGAATCCACCCGTACAAGCCCTTGAAGAAGGTCAACAAGGCTGTACGACTGTCCCAAACCAACGCATCTATCTATGCAGCAGAAAGGTAACAAGCAGCTACCATACACTATGCCTTGACGAAGGTCAACAAACATAGCATGAATACTACGTGCTACCCGTCTGAAACGACGGAGGGCTACGAATGGTTTCTGGCGAAAACCTTTAACGTAAAGAACTTGATATCGTCGAAGGAACGGATAGCTTTTAAAAAATATAGTGACGAAAACCGTTGCTAAAGAGGTCACTCCCGGTGAAGGGATCTCGGCTCTTTCCCCGTAGAATGGGGTGCAGGATATTCCAAATGAATACCACGATGCAAAGCAAAAGTAATCGGCTATAGTGAAGTTAATGCCCTGACGCAAACTTCTGTCCAAGGGGTCACTCCCGGTGAAGGGATCTCGGCCCTTGCCTCGTCGACTGAGGAGCAGGATATTCCAACTGAATACCACAATGCAAAACAAAAGTGAACGTCCTTGCAATAACAGCTTTTTGAAAAGTGTTCCAACAACATCAGATTAGGTTTGTTTTTAACTTGCATTGATCCGAATCAATGCAGTCCCATCAATTGATCACACCATAAAGAACGAAAATATACTGATGTACGTATATGCCATCTGCATTCGTCACTGGGTCCCGTCATTACCCGTTAGGTTAGCTAACTAACGACAGAGCGGGGACTGGACTAGCGCGGATGAAAAACATATACAACATCTACTAATATATGTACCAATATATTATATTTCGCTCAAGGCGTGAAAGAAATGCAACATCACAGAGAATGAACAGCATCACAGAAACAATACAGATATCTGGGATCCCCGGGTTTCACAGAGCCACTAATGAAACCCGACGTTCCCCTGGTCGTGTGGATAGCCTGTGCAATGAAATCCTAGACCCCTACGGGCGCGGCAAGTCACCCGCCAAAACCTGAAGCGAGGCAGCCCCCTTCAGTACCGTGAATGGACCACCCAGCACTTCACGGAATCCGGTAACTTGGGCACCCCTCCTGGGTCAACCTGTACCCCCTACGAGTGCGGCGAATAGCCCGCCAATTCCAGAGTGAAGCCCCCTCCGTCTCAATGCCATGAGATGCGGGCTTGTTGCCCCCTAGAACCCGGCTATCCGTGCACCCCTCCTGGGGTAATCCTAGTACAGAAATTAAAATATACATACACCGGGTACAACGACCGCAACCTGGCCGTGCCCCAAAATAATAATACAAACAGGCAGTGACGGCAGTCCACATGCCGGACGCTCGCCCCGCAATATCAAATGTACATAATACAATCACAACTGTACTAGCAATGCATCCAGGCTATCCCCCACGACCAATCCGCAACATCACAGCAAAAACAGAACATCAACGTGAAAGTCACGTTCGCAAATCCGTCTAACCGGGCTATAGCAGTTAGACCGGATTTACCGATCAAGTGACATTCACGGTCGCAGATATAATGTAAATACTGTGAAATAATGTGTTTAAATATTCGATCGATCAAACTTTAACAAGTGGGCCCCAAGCGATACTGTAGCAGATCAAGAAATCCTGGGCCTAATGTAATTATTCCAAAACCCCTATTTTCACCCCAGAAAGCAACTGAAGAAGTTCGATACAGTAAGCTCACCATTGCACGGCGGAACCGCGGCACAAGGGGGTAATTGCCGCGGTTCCGCGCTCTGGTGGTCGAATTACTGCGTCGAATTTCTACAGTGGGCTTGTTACCTCCAGTACATCAATCTTTTACAACCTGAAAAATTTTTCGAGACCAAAAATTTTCAACAGAAACTGATGCGAAGGCAATACGGGTTTTGGAACATTCGATTGACCAAAACTGAAAAACACATTACACCAAGCTAGACTAAGTTAATGGCGAGGCTCTGATACCACTGTAAGTGCACGGCGGCGCCCCGGCCGTCAATCCGACGGCCAAATGCGGAAGCGGTGATAAACTTTAATTTTACTTGAACTGGCAAACCGCCGCGCACTAATACCCGGATCGAACCACTAACTACTCCTAGCTATCTACAAGAAAGGGAAGAGAGATATACCGACAGATCCGAGTCCTCCGGTCTTCTCGTCGTCGTCCCGATCTCCTGCGGAATGTCCCGTCTCCTCCTCGTCGCCGGAAGTGCACCACATCGCCTACTTCTTTTACGGGCTCCCACCTCAATGCCGAGGCAACTCGGGCACGAAGCAGGCTAGTCGACGTGCCCAAGGTTTACTATAGAATATCTAGTGAGCAAGTCTCATTTGGGGTTCATGGAGATGCCTTTGTGGTGGAGGAAGAAGAACTTGGAGAGAGGTGAAGGAAAAGTGTGATAGACCAAGAAGAATGAGAGTATCATATTTTTTTCCACTCAAAAGAGAAGCATTTCCCTCATCTAACAAAAGTGGCCGCCCCCCCCCCCCCCCATTAGTGTGATTGGAGAGAGAGAGCAAAGACAAGGGGGTGGGTGGAAAGAGAGTGATGATGGAAGAACAAATGATCACCACAAAAACCAACACTCCAAAGCAACCATCACCTCATAACAAGGGTCAAGCCATCATGACATAACCATGAAGCAAAAAGTCAAGTCAAAAGAATGGTGCACCATCATGATAAAACAATAATGCAAAGACCCCCTCCACAATTGCTTATTTGCAACAATGCAAATAAGCCCTCCTCCACCAATCTTCGGCCAATGAACGGAACAATGGAAATCGACCGAAACGGAAAGCAAACTGGCAACTCCAGAAAACTGGTCCCGTAATAAATTACAGGAAAACCCCGATACTGTGCATACACACCCGCATCTGTATTTCGACCGAAATACAAATGCAATGAGACAAAGTCTACACTGTACTATACTAGGATCCGGCTTAAACCAAAGCCGGCTAGTAATATCTGTTCGATCCTGATCCGTGCAATACCGCACGTATCTGATCGAACCCTGCCATATAACCATACGGCCTATAGTACAAACTGTCCGATCCTGATCCGTGCAATACCGCACGTATCTGATCGGACCTTGCCATATCTCCATACAGCCTCTACAACCTTTCGCCCGAAAGCTGAGTAACTGAATGTGGGGGACTCTATAGACTCGTCAACACCTTGGTTGTGCATTTAACCACTAGCACGTCAGAGGTATAAGCCAATACGTAACGGGCTACCAGGTATTGACTAAAAGGGACGTCTGTGAGCGAACTCAGCCAGACAACCCTACTGAGCCTGTCAGTGACAATACCCGTACAGTCCGGTCCGTTCGTCTATGAGTATCGCATGGCGGGCCTAGGGGGTTGGTAAAAGTCAGACCCCCAAAAGCGGTACAAGTCGTGTCGGAGTGTAGCCCAGAACACCCTGAGATACTACTGGAATACCTACCAGTAAATCTCCTTGCCTCGGCCGAGGGCTTCGTGTAATGGCTCTCCTAGACACAGCACGACCTCACCCCCAATACTGGGAGAGACGAACCCCTGAAGATACGCTCACTGCCTCCATATGGCTCGGGACTGCACCCAACTAAAACCTGTTTGCACGACTCCTTTAAGCCGTGGTAGGGTAGTAATCAAAGTACAGTGGGAACTCACACGAGACAAATGACGATCCCCAGGTCGATGAACTAACCTGCACACATGTCACCAGGGAACTGCCATCTGACGTCTGGTATATGACCAACTAGCATGTTCCCGGCAAGTCCTGTCCGGTGTACTCATAACCCAATGAGCACCTGTATACATCTTAGGTGATCCAACTGACACCAGTGGCTTGTGAGACCGGCCACCGCCCCTCGTCGGGGTCTCGACTGTATACACTAGTCTACTCTGGAGTATCGATGCCCTGTCTCGAAACTCACACGACTAGGGACCATTTAAGGATATGCTTATAGACCCCCAGCTCCCACTTATATGATCGCCCTCATACTGCTGGTGGTCAAGCAAGAATCCTAGGGGCTCTACCAACGTGTAATAGCGACTTGTCAGGTCACCTAAAGCAGTACACGATGATAAAGGTAAACCAGATAGCATACTATCATCTCGAGTAAGACTGTCCTACCGGGATAGGTCCTCCATCAATCATTGCAATCACGTACCTGTGACCTAATAATTTACTCTGAGGGCACTATCTCCAATAGGTTACTTTGATTAGCACTCATAGCCACCTAGTTACCTCAAGTGAGAGGTTAAAGCTTGGAGAAAGAGCTCTCGGGTGGATCTTCTATCACATCGAGGAGGCCGACGAGGAAGTGAACTACAAGAACAAGAAGGACTAGAATCTTGAGGTACAATCATCTATCATAGTAGCTAATCACTTCTAGATAGTTGTTAGTTAGGGTTTAGCAAAGATCCGTAAAGTTAGTCGATATTAACTCAAACAAAATGATTGTTTTACCTATTTCGCCTCCCCGCATCATGTAGGGTGTCTAACGTCGACTTACAATACAATATGTGGAATTCATATAGTTAGGCATGAAATACAAAGTATGTGATATTTTGGGTTTATGATATCTAAGGTTATTATGGATTCCAAATATTGTAGTTTGACATTTTCTTTCCTGGGACCGTAAGTGTAATATGTGGTGTATCGCCGGTTTCGTTGCTATATATCAACGACAATTGGGATACAATATTTACTTACGTTGATGACATGTGATGTTATGTGTTGCTGTGATATGTTATATTGGATCGTCGCGTTTTGAATAGCTGGGGGTTTTATGTAAGATGAGAGTTTTTATTTTCATTCATGTAATATTCTTTGTATGTAATATTCTTTTATTGGGGCACTTCCGGGTTGAGGATGTTGTCACCATTGTTGTATATTATTTACTTTTCCGTATTATGATAGACCCAAGGAGGGGAGCACAAGTAACCGGGTTCTAGAGTCCAGTGGGAGACCAACTCGAGGAGTCGAGTCCGGGTCTCCTAACTCTAGAATTGGTAGGGTTACTTGCCGCTCTCATAGGGGTCTAGGAATATGGGTTTGGCTATTCATCGCGACCGTGGAATCCGTGTTTTATACAGGCTCAAAATAAAACACGGACCTCCTAGTATATCCAATATTTCATATGTTTCTTCTGCTGCTCTGTGATGTGATCACTGTGGATTCTGAGAAGAATGGATATACATTATATATGAGATATATAGTAGACGTTGCTTATGTTTTGCACCCGCACTAGTCCCGTCCTGGTATGCCGTTAGTTAAGTAACCTAACGGTGCATAACGGGACACTGTGGCGAATGCGGATGGCATAAGCGTACGTTGTATTTTCGTTTCTTCTGTGATGCTTAGGAAGCATAAATGATGGGACTTCATTAATGAGATTAATGAAAGAAAAGAAACCTAAACGATGTTGAAGAATCAAATTTTCAAAAAAGGGAGCTCTAGTTTTTGCTTTGCATAGCGGTATTCCTTGTAGAATATCCAACACCTTATTCGATAAGGAAAAAGCCGAGATCCCTTCACCGGGAGTGACCTCTTTAGCAAAACTTGCAGATGCTATAAACACTCGGGATTTTTTTATTGCTTTTGTAGTCTTTGCTTTGCATAATGGTATTTGTGAAATATCCTGCACCTTATTCAATAAGGAAAGAGCCGAGATCCCTTCACCGGGAGTGACCTCTTTAGCGAAACTAGTAAAAGCCTCAAAAACACCCATTTTCAAAATTCACTCGATTCTACAGCGATATCAAGTTCATTACGCAAAAGTTTTTCACAAAAACCTGTCGTAGCCCTCCGTCATTTTAGATAAGTACTACTTAGTATTCGTGCTATGTTTGTTGAATATGTTAAGGCGTAGTGTGTGGTAACTAATTAGTGCTTATCTGCTAAAGCATGAGATGCGATTGGATTAGGGTAGTTGTACGACTTTGTTGACTGTTAAGGGTCGTGCGGGTGGGTTTAATTCAATCAGGAAATGACGGGTTGAACTTGGCTAGTGCTTATGATTTGTTGACTATGTTAAGGTCATAAGTTGCTAGGGGCAAAATATTATCGGAAATTTCAAGTGTTGGAATTTGCAATGAGATTGCATGCCTTCTATGAGATAGTTGGATCCCAATACCCACTGCGAGTAAGAGTTACTCCTAGGAGAGTCTTGCACTTTATAATTAGCCGATCAAGTTGGTGTCAACGGGGCTATGCCTCTGGGAAAACGAGGTTTACTTTAATTAGGTCCGTGCGAAAGCATGGGGAACCTCCCTCAAAGTACCGGCACTGGCCTAGCTGAAAGATTGGCGAACTTGTAAGGTGTAATTAATCCCGGCTAGTCTTTCCTTTTAGGGTTTGAAGGAAGATTTGATAAAAACAGTGGGAGCCATCATGATTAGATAAAATAATAACCAATCTGATCTTGCAAGAGCATACGCTAAAGTGTTTTCTTCTCCCTCTCTCCAGGTAGCGACCATGTCACGTCTTAATCAAGATAATAATATGGATGTATTGACCGAACCCACTTGTTATTCTGAGCAGGGGAACGTTGGTTCCGTTCTTTCTTATAATTGTTATAAGATTGAGCAGGAAATAGGGGAATGTCCGGATTCCCACGCCACCCAAACGAAGAATAAGCATGCTGATGTATCTTCTTCGGGTGTGTTTGTTATCGAGAACTGTTTCTCAGTTCACTCTACGTCCTGGGTATTAGATACCGGATCAGGATCCCACATATGTAATATGTTACATGGGCTAAAAAAAGGTAGAGAACTGGGAATGGGTGATCATTCCGTAAGAGTAGGGAATGGTGCAAATGTTGCAGCCAAAGTAGTTGGCGAATATCACCTTATATTACCAAATAGTAATGCATTAATTCTGAACGAATGCTATTACATTCCGACCCTGATATGCAATCTTATATCAGTTTCTTTATTAAGTAAAGAAGGATATAATTTTGTAGTACAGGATAATGTTATGAACATCTTCCTGAATCAAAAGTTGATTGGATCAGGCCCGTTAAATAATGGCACATACATTCTAAATCAAACAACAATTCTTAACATACAAAACACACACAAGAGGAAGAGTTCAGAAATGAACGAATCCTTCTTGTGGCATTGTAGACTAGGTCATATCAATACGACACGACTAGCTAAGTTGCATAAGGATGGATATTTGAATCCGTTCGAATTTTCATCTTATGACACTTGCCAGTCATGTCTCAAAGGCAAGATGACCAAAACTCCGTTCACAGGACACGGAGAAAGAGCTAGTGAGCTCTTGGGACTGATACATAGTGATGTATGTGGTCCTATGTCTACACATGCCAGGATTGGTTCTTCGTACTTCATTACATTCACTGACGATCTCTCAAGATTTGGACTTGTGTTCCTATTGAAAAACAAGTCGGAAGCTTTTGAGAAATTCATAGAATATAAACACGAAATCGAGAACCAAACAGGTAAAAGTATTAAAATCCTTCGATCTGATCGAGGAGGTGAATACTTGAGCACGGAGTTCCTGGACTTTCTAAAAGAGAATGGGATTCTCTCTCAGCTTACTCCTCCGTATACACCACAACACAACGGTGGATCGGAATGGAGGAATCACACCCTATTAGATATGGTGTGCTCTATGATGAGTACTGCTGAGTTGCCTATTTCCTTTTAGGGTTATGCGCTTGAGACGGCAACATACCTATTGAATCAAGTTCCATCTAAATCTGTACCTACCACACCATATGAGATATAGAGTGGGAAGAGACCATATTTTAAATGAGTTAAGATATAGGGTTGTCCGGCCTATGTCAAAAGGCAAAATCCGGACAAACTCGAGGCACGATCAGTTCTTTGCAAGTTTGTGGGATATCCAAAGAATTCACAAGGATATATTTTCACGCTGAGGAACAAAAAGTGTTTGTTTCTCAATATGCCACCTTTTTGAAAAAGGAATTTCTTGTAAAAGAAATTAGTGGCAAAGAGGTAGAGCTGGAAGAAGTTCCAGCAGCACAAATTGCAACTGAAGATTTGGTGGAACCAGAGGATTCGGTAGTTCCCAACGAACCTCAGTCTCTCCGCCGATCTAGTAGGGTTCCTCATCCACCTGAGAGATACTACGGTTTTCTCATTGATGGTGGAAGCGAGGATTGCATCATGGAGGAGGATGACCCAACTAGCTTCGAGCAGGCCATCACGAGTGGAGACTCTGTGAAATGGATGGATGCAATGCGATCTGAGATGGAATCTATGTACACCAACAAAGTATGGACTTTGGAAGTTGCTGCTGAAGGGGTAAAACCCATTGGGAGCAAATGGATCTTTAAGAAGAAATTTGGTGTAGATGGAAAAGTTGAGACTTTCAAAGCTAGACTTGTTGCAAAGGGTTTTCGTCAACGACCAGGTGTCGATTATGACGAAACCATTTCTCCAGTGGCTATGCTTAAGTCCATCCAGATCCTACTTGCCATCGCTGCATACCATGACTACGAAATCTGGAAAATGGATGTTAAAGACCGCCTTTCTAAATGGTGATTTGGAAGAGTGCGTGTACATGACTCAGCCAGAGGGCTTCGTAGACAGTGGGAGCAGCGGAAAGGTATGTAAGCTGCTTAAATCCATCTATGGGTTAAAGAAAACATCACGGAGTTGGAACATCTGTTTTGATGTCGTTGTCAAAGAGTTTGACTTCGTCAAAAACGTAGATGAACCTTGTATATACAAAAAGATGGCAGAGAGTAAGGTTGCCTTCCTCGTATTGTACGTGGATGACATACTCTTGATAGGAATGACATTCCTATGCTGCAATCGGTCGAGCTCTTCTTATCACAAAGATTCTCAATGAAAGATCTAGAGGATGCCTCCTACATCTTGGGGATTAAGATCTATAGAGATATATCTAAACGGATACTGAGATTGTCCTAATCCAGGTACATTGACACCATACTAAAAAGGTTTAGTATGGAAGAATCCAAGCGTGGGTTTTAACCCACGATCTTAGGACTCACTCTCTCCAAAGAGATGTCTCCCAAGACTGATTTGGAGAGAGCTCGCATGCAAGGGATACCCTATGCTTCTGTAGGGTTACTAGACACTCTAATAAGGTGCTATAAGGCATCAACCATGCCCGATTTAAATTTTAGCCATGCCGAACAACCCTAACCAAGATCTTTAAACTAGAGATAAGGCGAAACAAAGCATGTTAAACACTTTAACACTAAGAGTTTGGGATTACAACCTTTGTAGTCCGGTCCTTCACTTCTAAAGCTCCGTGTTGAGGTCCCTTCGCTGCGATCATCATGTTCTCGGACTCTAAAGAGGCTCCACGAAGAGAAAGATGCAAGCTTGCTTCCGATCTTCGATAACTAAGATGATCTACCTTGAAGTTTCTTTAACACAAGCTCCCACTCACTAAATGAAGTGAACACCCTAATCTAAATGTCTAGGATAGATTAGGATGATGAAGTAGGATTTATGCTCTCATTTGTTTTCTAAATCTCACTCATTTTCATCACTTCTCAAAAAGCTAGAAAGCTTTTCAAGCCAAGAAGAAGAAGGAAGAAGATCAACTAATCCTTTTGTGATGAATAATGAATAACTCAAGTGTGAGGTTAGAAATACAACCATGGTATATGTAACCCTTGTAGAGATTTAACTAAGGTTAAAGGGTTAGGTTGGGTTAAGGAAATATCTTGCAAAATATCATAACAAATATCTTTGCAAGAAACAAAAGCAAAGCTTCTAGAAACTTCTAGAAAAGATTAACCCAAATCAAACCCTAACCATGTTTAATCTGCACCAAACATGTTGCATTAATAACCCTAACATGTTACAATATTATATATCACATATACAATATTTATTGTAACAAAATAAAATAATACAATTAACATATATCGCATATATATCAATGTATTACCCGAGTGAGAAAAAGAATCTTTTAGTGAGCTTATATTAGTTAATGTAATTTAATATATCAAATATATAATTATACATTAAATTATCGAATCAACACTTGATCCGATAATCCGGCTATTTCACAAATAATCGACTAATATAATACGTACCATTTCATCGAATCAACACTTGATCCCATGACCCGGCTATATCACATATACCCGGCCGATATCACATATCACGAGAATCTAATACGGTATCACACACGTATTGTTCTCGGTCCCGCACATATCATATATGTGCTCCTACTCCGTTTTGCCTGAGTCAAGAAACCTCTGTGTAGGACTCTAAAGAATCGTCAATACGCCGGTTGTAGGTGATAATCATATCAAACACCCACAAGCTGCAAGCGGTCAGCTAAACGTAACAGCCACCCAGGTATTGAGCGATCAGAAGATCAACAAGCAAGCCTGTACTTTCTCCCACGAATCCAATCAGTAACACTCCCGTACAGTCCGGTCTCTTCGTCTGATATGTCGTATATCTCGCCTTGGGGTGGTAAACGTCAGACCCCAGTAGCTTGATAAGTCGTGTCGATATGAGGTCCTTAACAGTTCGAGAAACTACTGATAACACTTACCAGTAAATCTCAGCAATCCTGGCCAGGGATTTCCAATTATAGCCAATCGAACACAGCGCAACATCAACTCCCAATACCGGGAGAGACGAATCCCCTCCTATCGCTCATTGCCTCCATGTGATTCGGAACTGTACCCAAAAGCCACCTTTTTGCATGCCCTCTTGGACGTGCTATGATGGAAATCAAAGCACAGTGGGAATCACACAAGACTCTATGACGATCTCGGGTCTACAGACTAACCTATAACAGTGTCACCAGAGAACTGCCATCTGACGTAAGGTATAATACCATCTGGGAGTTCTCAGCGAGTCCGTCCAGTGTACCCAGTCTCTACTGAGAACCCATACACCATCCTTGATGTCAAATATCGATGGATATGGGATCATCCATCGCCCATCATATGGGTCAAGATGCATATACGCTAGTCTACTCTGGAGTATCGATACCCTATCTCGGTACTCCCACGACTAGGAACAGTTATAGGATGTACTCGTCGACTACCGTGGCCCCACTAGTATGATCTCATCATAGTCCCAGTAGTCGAGTACATATCCTAAGGGCTTTATCAACATGTAACATAGAGACAATCAGAGTACATGTTAAGATAAAGTGCAACCAGATAGCATACTATCATGTCGAGCAAGAAAGTCCTCCCTATATATGTCCAAGCATCCACTACAATATACATCGTATGTACGGTAATGGCCTCTAGGGCATACATATAACTAACAATCTCCCACTTGCACTAGGGCCATCTGTTGTGGTATCGCATACCCAAGCTGTGGTTGAAGTATCTCATACTCAACCATCCCATAAAAGTCTCTACTGGGAAAAAGGCCTTTGTGAGTGGATCCGCGCTGTTGTCCTCTGTGTCTACTCTCCTAACCTCGATCTCCTTGGAGATCAACCATCTCCATGATCAAGTGATACTGCCTAAGAATTATATCTGGATTTTTGATGGGACGGGGGTTCCTTGGCTAAAGCCACAACTCCATTGTCACACAATAGCAGGAATCTCATGAACTATTATCTATATCCAGACTGCATCTTTGGTAGCATCCTTGGTAACGACGTATCTTGCCATTAATCGTCTAGTATGTCACGGTATCTAGCTTGGAACTCTTCCAACATACCGTCCCTCCACTGAGGGTAAAGACAATGCCTGCGATTGACATTCAGTCGTCCTTATCACTCTGGAACCTTTCCAGTGATTCTCCCCAGGATCGATTGATACCATCTCACTACAACTAGCGAGAATCCTAACATCCAATTAGATCTATCTCATAGATCCAAAACCCAAGATTTAGGAGGTATCAACTTGATCCTATATGGAGAATCCTTGTGATAAGCGGAGATTGACCGAGCGTAGCATAGGAAACTCCTTCCCTATCAAGAGTATGTCATCCACGTACTCTACGAGGATCACCACCATACTCCTGACTACCTTTTTGTATATACAAGGTTCATCTACCATTTTGATGAAGTCAAACTCTTTGACTATCATATCAAAACAGATGTTCCAACTCCGCGATGCCTGATTTATCTCATAAAACAACTTGCACACGTTTCCGCTTCTCCCACTGTCTACGAAGCCCACTGGCTGTGTACTTATAGACGCTCTCTTCCAAATCAACATTTAGAAAAGCAGTCATGACACCCAACCGCCAGATATCGTAGTCATGGTATGTAGCCGTGGCAAGTAGGATCTGGATGGACTTAAGCATAGCTTTGAAAGTCTCAACTTTTCCATATACACCAAGTAATCTTCTCAAGATATACTTGCTCCTGATGGGGATTTAACCCTTCAGATAAAGCAACCAAAGTCCATACTTTGTTGGTGTATAAAGATTCCATCTCAGATCGCTAAGCATCCAGCCATTCTTATAGAGTCCCACTCCTGATGGCCAGCTCGAAATAAGTTGGGTCATCATCTCATGATGCAATCCTCGCTCCCACTGTCATAGAGAAACCGAAGTATCTCTCAGGTGGATGAGAAACCCTACTAGATCGGCGGAGAGGCTGAGGTTCGTTAGAAACTATTGAATCCTCCGGTTCTACCAAATCATCAGCTGCAGTTTGTATAGCTGGAACTCTTTCCAGTTCTACCTCATGACCACTAATTTCTTCACAAGAAATTCCCTTTCATAAAGGTGGCATGTTGAGAAACAAAACATCTTTTGTTCCTCGGTTAGGTAGAAGATACTCCCTTGCGAAAGATTGGGATATCCAACAAACTTCCACGGAACTGACCTTGCCTTGATCTTGTCTGGATTATGCTTTTAGACATAGACCGGACAACCCCAAATCTTAACTTACTTAAGATATAGGCTCTTCCCATAGCATATCACATATGGAGTGGTAGGCAACTGATTTGATTGGAACCCTATTCAATAGGTATGCAGCTTCTCAAGTGCATAACTCCCAAAAGGAAATAGGAAACTCAGTAGTACTCGTCATAGAGCGCACCATATCAAATAGGGTGTATTTGCTCCGCCCCGATACACCGACGTGCTTTGGTGTATACGAAGGAGTAATGCTGAGAGAGAATCTCATTCTCCTTTAGAATAGTCCAGGATCTTCGTGCTCAAGTATTCTCCTCCCTGATCTCATCAAAGGACATAATACTTATACCCGTTTTTGGTTCTCTACTTCTAACTCATATTCATTGAATTTCTCAAAAGGTTCAGACTTGTGTTTCAACAGGAACACATGTGCGAATCTTGAGAGACCATCAGTGAATAGAATAAAGTACAAAGAACCGGTCCTGGCATATATAGACAGGGACTATCATACATCATCATGTATCAATCCCAAGAGTTCACTAACCCTTTCTCTGTTTCCAATAAACAGAGCTGTGGTCATCTTATCTTTGTGACATGACAGGGACTATCATACATCATCATGTAACTTCAGCTAGTCGGGTCACATTGATATGACCTAGTCTATATTACCTCAAGAAGGATTCGTTCATTTCTGAACTCTTCGTCTTGTGTGTGTTCTGTACGTTAAGAACTGTAATTTGATTTAGAACGTCTATGCTTTTAGATAACGTGCCTGATCCGATCAACTCTTGATATAGGAAATGTTCAAAACATTATCCAACAATACAAAATTATATCCTTCTTTACTTATAAAGAGACTGATATGATGTTGTATATCAGGTTCGGTATCTAATAACATTCGTTCAGAATCAATGTATTCTAGTAATACAGGGTGATAACTGCCAACAGACTTGGCTTGCAATAATTGCACGGTTTCCAACTCTTGAAATTTATCACCCGTTCTCAGTTCTCTACCTTTCTGTAGCCCATGTAACAGATTACATATGCGGGATCCTGATCCGGTATCTCATACCCAGGACGTAAAGGATACTGAGAAACAGTTCTCTGTAATGAACACACCCGAAGAAGATGCATCAGCATGCACTTTCTTCGTTTGGGCAGCACGGGAATTCTGGTAATCCCCAATTTCCTGCTCTATCTTATAACAATTATAAATTGGAGCGGGACCAACGTTCCTTAGCACAGTAACAAGCGGGTTCGGTCAATACATCCGTATTATTATCTTGATTAAGACGTGACATAGCCGCAAGCAGGAGATAGAGAGAAGAAAACACTCAGCGTGCGCTTTTACAAGATTAGATTGGTTATCAATTTATCTAATCAGCATAGCTCCCACCGTTTTAGTCAAATCTTCCTTCAAACCCTAAAAGGAAAGACTAACCGGGATTAGTTACACTCTACAAGTTCGCTAATCTTTCAGCCAGACCAGTGCCGGTACTTTGAGGGAGGTTCCCTGCGCTTTCGCACAGACCTAATTAAAATAAACCTCGTTTTCCCAGGGGCGTAACCCCATTAACACCTTTCTAGACACCTACTTGATCGGCTAATTGTAATGTGTAAAACTCTCCCAGGAGTAACTCTTACTCGCAGCGGGTATCGGAATCCAACTATCTCATAGAAGGTATGCAATCTCATTGCAAATTTCAACTCTTGAAATTCCCAATAATATTTTACCCCTAGTGACTTATGACCTTAACTATGGTCAACAAATCATAAGCACTAGTCAAGTTCAACCTGTCATTTCCCGATTGATTAGACCCACCCACATGACCCTTAACTAAGGTCAACAAAGTCATATGACTGTCCTAATTAATCACATCATATGTTATATAGAAAAACATCACTTAGCTACCGTACACTGCGCCTTAACTATGGTCAACAAACGCAGCACGAATACTATGTACTCTATTTCCTAAAATGACGGAGGGTTATGGCAGGTTTTTAAGAAAACCCTTTGCGTAATGAACTTGATATCGTTGTAGAATCGAGTGATTTAAATGGAATGTTTTTTTAGGCTTTTCTAGTTTCGCTAAAGAGATCACTCCCGGTGAAGGGATCTCGGCTCTTTCCTTATCGAATAAGGTGCAGAATATTTCGCAAATACCACTATGCAAAGCAAGAACTATAGAAGCAATCAAAAGACAAACCGAGTTTGTAGCATCTGCTAGCTTCGCTAAAAAGGTCACTCCCAGTGAAGGGATCTCGGCTCTTTCCTTATCGAATAATGTGCTCGATGTTCTACAAGGAACACCGCTATGCAAAGCAAGAACTAGAGCTACCAGTTTTTAAACAAGTTTCTACAACATCTTTAGGTTTCTTTTAGTTTCATTAATCTCATTAATGAAGTCCCATTTTCTTATGCTTCACAAGCATCACATTTGAAACGAAATCTGCAATATAACATATATCTCATATATATAATATAAACATTCGTCTCAGGCAGTAATATGATCTCATCACAGAACATTGCAGCAGAAGAACATATATGAAATATTGGATATACTAGGAGGTCCGTGTTTTAATACGAGCCTGTATAAAACGCGGATTCCACGGTCGCGATGAATAGCCAAACCCACATCCCTAGACCCCTACGAGAGCGGCAAGCAACGCTGCCAATTCTAGGGTTAGGAGACCCGGTCTCGACTCCTCGAGATGGTCTCCCACTGGACCCTAGAACCCGGTTACTTGTGCTCCCCGCCTTAGGTCTACCTAATGCGGAAAAGTAAATAATATACAATGGTGACATCATCCTCAGCCCGGAAGTGCCCCAATAAAAGAATATTACATACAAATGAATTTTACATGAATGAAAAAGAATAACTCTCATCTCACATAAAAACAGCGGCTATTCAGTACACGACGATCCAATATAACATATCACAGCAACACATAATATCTCATATCATCAACGTAAGTAAATATGCGTATCCCAATTGTCGTTGATGTATAGCAACGAAACCGGCGATACACCACATATTACACTTACGGTCGCAGAAAAGAAAGTGTAAAACTATAACAGTTGGAATCCGCAACCTTCTTAGACATCGCATGCCTAACCAAATGAATTCCTTAGACATCGCATGCCTAACAATTGTAAACCCCGCATTTTAGTCTCATTATCGAAAACTCTTTTCAATATCAAGTCGGGCAATTCAATAAGATTCCCGACATCCTGATCGAATGCTCGTCGCAAACTTTAGTAGACGGCCGCACCCCCGATGCCGTCGACGAAGTGCACTAAGGCGGAACACTGCTGCCGCGAGCACCCGAACGGATGCTTTTGGCGACGGGGTTCTCCTACAGTCACTTGGTCGGGGCTATGGGGCGTGGCTGTCTATTAAATTTATGCGGCGAGTATCCGCGTACGCTACGTGATTGCGACGGACTTTTGATCGCATCAAAATCCCGTGGCAACCGATCATCTGAGACTGAACTGCTAGATTTATAACATTCAAATTAGTTATCTCATAACTGCTTGTGGATTCCAAATATTGTATCACATTCCAGATAAATAGACAATGTTAAACTTTCCGATCGAATAATCAAACACCCAAGTTTTCCCAAATAATTCTCAATACTTGAAATTAGTTTTAAAACATCCATCACATGCCACAGTACCAATGGTCCAGCCGTAGAAGGGTCAAGCCAACGCCTCACATGTTGCAACGCCGTACTGCCCCAAACCCTAAGGTATAGAGGCAGTTCAAGACGGTCACATAATCGAGTTAAGGTTTGTTGTCTTCTAGAGGGTCCACCGCGTTACTTTCACGACTTAGAACGTTTTTAAAATACGGAAAAATCCAACACTTGGAAATTTTCCGGCAGGGGAAAAAGTGAGTTATTGATATCCGTTCGAACTTTTTAACACGTTCTAAAAATTACCCGGACAAACTAAACGAAGTTATACTTTCCGATCGAATCAATGAGCTCCCAATACAACCAAGAAAACTCAACACTTGAGTATAAATTAAAAATTCCCAAAAGAATCAGGAAGTAGATACGGATTTAACTGTGCAAAAATAAAACAATAAGCCCACTGTACAGCCGCGGAACCGCCGCGCAAGCCATGTCATTGCCGCGGTTCCGCGGCTGTTTAATGGTATTAAATGCTCGTTTTTCACAGTAATTCCTAAAATACCCTGCTGATTTTTTTGAGTATTTTTAATATGAAAAAATCAACATTTTTGAAAAATTTCCAGAAACTAGGGTTTTACGGGTATTCGGAGTTCGATCGGACTTTAAACTTCGCCTAGACTTCGCCTAAAGCTCTAGCTTGGCTCTGATACCACTGTAGGGTTACTAGGCACTCTAATAAGGTTCTGCAAGGCATCAACCATGCCCGATTTAAATTTTAGCCGTGCCGAACAATCCTAACCAAGATCTTTAAACTAGAGATAAGGCGAAACAAAGCATGTTAAACACTTTAACACTAAGAGTTTGGGATTACAACCTTTGTAGTCCGGTCCTTCACTTCTAAAGCTCCGTGTTGAGGTCCCTTCGCTGCGATCATCATGTTCCCGGACTCTAGAGAGGCTCCTTGAAGAGAAAGATGCAAGCTTGCTTCCGATCTTCGAAAACTAAGATGATCTACCTTGAAGTTTCTTTAACACAAGCTCTTACTCACTAAATGAAGTGAACACCCTAATCTAAATGGCTAGGATAGATTAGGATGATGAAGTAGGATTTATGCTCTCATTTGTTTTCTAAATCTCACTTATTTTCATCACTTCTCAATAAGCTAGAAAGCTTTTCAAGCCAAGAAGAAGAAGGAAGAAGATCAACTAATCCTTTTGTGATGAATAATGAATAACTCAAGTGTGAGGTTAGAAATGCAACCATGGTATATGTAACCCTTGTAGAGATTTAACTAAGGTTAAAGGGTTGGGTTGGGTTAAGGAAATATCTTGCAAAATGTCATAACAAATATCTTTGTAAGAAACAAAAGCAAAGCTTCAAGAAAAGATTAACCCAAATCAAACCCTAACCATGTTTAATCTCCACTAAACATGTTGCATTAATAACCCTAACATGTTACAATATTATATATCGCATATACAATATTTATTGTAACAAAATAAAATAATACAACTAACATATATCGCATATATATCAATGTATTACCCGAGTGAGAAAAAGAATCTTTTAGTGAGCTTATATTAGTTAATATAATTTAATATATCAAATATATAATTATACATTAAATTATCGAATCAACACTTGATCCGATAATCCGGCTATTTCACAAATAACCGAATAATATAATCTGTATCATTTCATCGAATCAACACTTGATCCGATGACCCGGCTATATCTCATATACCGGGCCGATATCACATATCGTGAGAATCTAATACGGTATCACATACACGTATTGTTCTCGGTCCCGCACATATCATATATGTGCTCCTACTCCATTTTGCCTGAGTCAAGAAACCTCTGTGTAGCACTAAAGAATCGTCGATACGCCGGCAGTAAGTGATGATCATATCAAACACCCACAAGATGCAAGCGGTCAGGTAAACTGTAACGTTTTGAAAATCGTTTCGGTGAAATTTCGAAAAATCGGTAAAATGAGGGGGTTTTCTGTAAAAAGTCAAAATACAAATATCAATATTATAAAATTAAATATACATATTCTAGCTATATAATTGCTAGTATTTGGTGTTTATTGAGCCACTGGTGAAATTTCAAATTTTCAGAAATTTTTTCCGAAATTAATTATTTTAATATTATTTTAAGCCGTCACTAATACATTTAATTAGGGAAAATTACAAATTGGAATGAGTTGAAACAAATTTTGTGCATCATAACACATTAAACAAAATTTTAACATGTGGTTTTTGAAATGAAATGAAGTTGTTAAACGGTGTTAGAAAATATATTGTAAAAAGGCTTAGATGGTGAAATTGGTGTTAATGGAAATTGGGGTAATACATTTATCTTTTTTTCCTCACCCACACCCTCTCTCCTCTCCCCAAATCAGCAGCCCCAAGCTGTCCCCCCTCATTTCCCCACAAAAAAAAAGTCAAAGCAAACAAAGAAAAGAAAAGAAAACAATAAAGAAATGTATTTTGGTGATTGAATACTTGGAGGATGGGCTTTGTTTGACTTGCACCCACACCCACATCCTCTCACTCACCTCTCCCCCTCTCCTTTCAGCCAGGACCCCCCATCTCCCTGCTGCAACAGCCCCTCCCCCCTCTTCTCCTTCTCATTTCACCTCAAAAATTCCACAAAATGCCCAAAATTCAACACAAAAAGCTCACAAAATCAAAATCCAACACCTACCCATTTTTCCTTAACCTAACATGCATGGATTGTGGTGAAAAGAGAGCAAATTGGAGGTCAAGATTTTTATGCTAGATCTCAAATCTTGTGAGGTATAAATCTTGACCTTTTGTTAAATTGTTGTTTGAATACTTTAAACCAAGCATAATTAGTTAATAATTTGGGTTTAATTGAATGTTTTGAAAAATATAGTAAGGGTTTGTGATTTCAAATAGGGTTTTTATTATATCATTAGGAATGCAATGTTTAGTTTAACATCTTAATATATGTAAAACCTAGTTTGGTTGATTAAATTGAACTTGTTATATGTAATTTGTCCAAATCACACATATTTGTAAACTAGGTTTTGGTAATTAATTCAAAATTGAGAATTTTGAATATGGTTAGGGTTTTATCATCTCATTAGAAAAATAGTGTGTAGTTTAACACTTTAAGGCTATGCAAAACCTAGCTAGTTGTTGAATTGAGAATTTTGTTTTAAAAATGTTAATAGAATTGTTATCTTCGCAAACTAGAAATTTTGTTTAAATACAAATTGATGAGATAAAAATATGGAGGTGATTTGTATGACCTAATTATGTTTTTAAGTGAGCATTTTGGCCAGTAGAATCGTTAAAATATTTAGTTTGGGTAAAATATCAAGTTTTGAACCGAAATGGGAATTTGTGCTAACTAGGTTTTTGGGAAATAAAACGATTTGTTTACTTTTATGGTTTTGATGAATTAAAACCTATTTCTTATATAATTAGTGAGTTTTGAAACCACGATTGGTGCGTTTGGGTTTTTCTCGATGGTTTGACGTTTGTACGCCGACGTCGAGGGTTTTTGGGTTGATTTGTGAAAATAACCGTAGGTTTGACCTACGTGAGATTCACGTGTCGTTTTGGTTTTAAATTGGATTTTTATGCGGAACGATGCGTTGTGACATGTAGGTACCCCATGTGGAGTTCGAGACGACAACAAGCGCGTGGTGACGTCGGCACCGGCTAGCGAGGACCAGGTGAGTAGATTTATATCTACGGGGAGAAGTCGGGTGGATGGCATATAGCACCCCCGCAGTTCGTAGTGATGTATACGAATACGTATACACACATATATACTGATTATATATATTATGTTGATATGAGACTTGATGATAAAGGTAGATTCTAGATGTTCATGGAATAGTTTAGTGTTAGTTGCGAAACCCTAGAGTAGTTATTACACCCACACACGCACGCACACATGCATACATCTATGCTATTACCTGTGTGTATATAGGGATATGTGTTTATGTGTTCACCTGGGTATGGGACTAGGTGTTCGCATACTGGATTTGTAGATGATACTTGGGATTGAGATGAGTCGATGAGATTTGAGTTGAGGCCGTGAGATCGGTGATATGGCAGGATTCGAACTTGAGATACGTCCTGATGTTATAGCGGATCTTTGGATGACGATGCCATGTGAATAGTGATATTAGTAGTGTACTAGACGTAGGTCAGTACACCAGATGATCTTGATAAAGAGGATAATGGATGAACAGTGTGATGAGTATGATATTGACCCGTACACAGATTTGGGGATGCCGTACGACGGATTTACGTACGAGCTATATATTGATGATTGATCTGCACTCTTGACTTGGGATGTCTGATTATAGATATGGTATCGTATATGATAATATTGAGGCGGGATCACCGACTAATATATATACAGGTATGTATATGTATCGACTCAGATGTTAGGCGGTTTCCTTACCTGTAGTTCAGCTTGTTAGTTCATCCTTATAGTTTAGTGTAGTTGTTAGACTAGATTAGACTCCTACCTATTTCAAAACTAACTAATCGTGGGTATTTTAAAAGACAGGTCAAGGGATTCTACGGATATTTCAAAAGACGTATCTTTTCTTAAAAACAACGTAGCCCTTATTTTCAAAACACCGCGATTCGTGTTATTTCAAAAGGCACTATTGTAGGACTTATATTAGGGTAATGCAGATTAGTTATCGTTGTGTCTAGTATCCAGCTCCCGCACATTATTGCTGTTGCTCCGCATCGCATACTTATTGTAATTCATATTTCATTATCGATATCATACTGTTAGGACGCCATCACCATTACCGATGATGCGTATGTACCACGTACACTTACTTGCCGGCTCACACACATCTTCATCGGTAATTGCCATGTCACGTACACTTAGAAAATACTATTACATTGACATAGCCTGTTAGCTAATAGTTTAGACATGATATTAGTGTACTTGCCTTATATGCTAGTTTAGACATTGTAGTTATTACCTGCTGCTTCATGCATGTTATTATTCACTGTTATGCCGCATTCATGGATTCTCATGCATATATTCACTATCATACGTGCTATTGAGATTTTGGATTCGGATTTCCATGAGATTTTCTGGATTTGGGGGAAAACCGCAAAACTTATACAAACTTCTTCTCTCTTTTTAAATAAAACGCGCGGTTTTCCCATGATGTATGAGTCGTCCACCATGAGTTTGCTGATGGATTTCGAGACCCGATTCGAGGAGATGGAGGAACCATTTCGGGTATATGATGGACCCGGTGCGGTACCCCGGGGCAAGAGGATCACAGATGATGGCGTTGAGCCTGGCAGGGGAGCACTACCGACCGGTGATTTTACCCGACGCGTCGGATATCCGGAGGATACCGTCGTGGTCTTGAGATGGGTGGTAGGGGCCGGTCTGGACTGACGGCGCCCTAGATATTGAGATTAAGACATTGAGATTTCGAGATATTGAGATACTGAGATTTTATGATACAGGCCAGTCCGGATAGCCGAAGCCTGAGATTTTGAGACATTGAGATTTATGTTTTGTGTCGATGCTAGACACTGTTTATGCTGATTTCATTTATGATGCCTCATTTTAAAAATACAAAGGAAATCTCACTAAATTATGAAAGCAGTTTCTTTAGTAAATGTATTCTGTTTTCATGCATTCATACATCATCCATATGATATATTGCTACCTGAGGCTTTGACACGGGCACATGGAATTACACTTGGGTTAGACATTTACCCTAGCCATTGTTATAGGCTGCTGGTTATATATTTGAGGATATATTATGATTGTTGACCTAGGATTGCGTTGTTCATGCGATTTCTGTTCGTAGATGCTTTTCTACTCACGAGTTGGCAACTCACCCCCGTTGTGCCACAGTTTCTTGCAGGTTTTGCCGTACAGGTTTCATTACGGCTTTGCTGGCACTGCTTCTTTCGGGTGACTTGCTAGTAGGTGGGTTTATTGGTATCATACCCATCATTATACTTTGTATAATATTATTCAGTTGTATCTAGTAAATTCCATCAACCAAACATGTATTTATTTCAGAGATAGATACCAGTGATGTTTATTCTTTCGACCTTAGAGTCGCGCGTTGTATTTCTATGAATTTCTTGTTGTTTTGAGTTTCCTTTTGAGTTTTGATCCTCGTCCTTGGCGTTGTATATTATATTGCTTGTGTGGTTGTGACCGTCAATTGACGAAGAGCTAGCTTCCGCTTGGGGATGCCTTTTATTGATTTCGTATACTATTCATGTTGTGTCCCGTTTGGGGGCAAGTATTTACAAAGGAGATTCTGTCGAAATTTTCAGTAAATATTTGATGTTTTTAAAAACACATAATTCGGCTTATGCTATTAAAACTACTTGATTTAAATTGGTTTTCCTTCACTCTACCACTTTTCTTGGTTTGGATTTCTGGGTTTTCGGCTTATTTAGATTACGTACGCCTCGAGACGTTTCGTAGTTTAAGTGCCGGTCATGTTCCGCACTTTCAGGATGTGACAAAGTTGATATCAGAGCGTTAGGTTTTACCTTCGGAGCGTAGGATGACCCTTGGTTGATGGAATAGGTGACTAAAGTAGAGTGACGTACCGTGGGTATGTTCCGCGGCATACTTACGATACGCTACTCCGCTTAAGAAACCTTAGGATGTACATTTCCTTGCACAGTATTATATTCCTTCCTATGATCTGGACTCATCGGTACCAGTTACGGTTTGCTGCCACGATTACGGGCAGGGAGAGCTACGGCTAGAGTTGCGGTCAGCACGAGCTCGTCACGAGCGAGGACTGACCAGGGCGTAATTCCAGCGACACACGATTGCAGGGATGTGTCTTTTTACTGTGTTTTCGCGCCATGAGCGTTTGGCGGATCGCCTTTACGAGATTTCTCGGACGTGCCGATCAGTACCAGAGGATTGAGCCAATGATAGAGGCCGGCCAGATTTTGATGACCGTTGGCGTATTGCTTACTCCTGATGATTGAGGCACTGTTCAGCGTGCAGACGAGTGAGCCGGTTATTGCTGCGAACAACGAGATATCGCCCCAGGTGTTGCAGCTATTGCAGTACGAGTTGTACTAAGAGATGATAGAAGGTCGCTAGTCATCCGAGGATGAATGACTAGGACATGTGGTTCATTCGCCTACCCCGATGCGAGGTCATCAGATAGATTGATCCCAGCTAGAGACGACTTCACGCGGAGACGTTGAAAGTCGACAGAGACGATCGAATGTCAGAAACCTATTATTCCAAGTTTAAAGTATTCGGAAGAGCATGCAGGCAATTCTATGGACCCTCTAGAAGAATGAAACCCTAACTCGACTTAATGACCGTGTGAAAGCCTTTGAACCCTAGGGTTTGCGGCAGTTCCGCGGCGTCATTAATAAGGCTTGGGTTTGCCCTTCTACGGCTGGACCACCGATGCTGTGGTATGTACTCGATACTATTAAACTGTACCCAAGATGTTGAGCTCTTGGGGGGATTATGAGGTTTTGACAAATCGATCTGATGGTTCGACTTCATTCGGATTCTAGGTGGTGAGATGCACTTCTTGGGAGACTCCAGATACGAGGATAGCCGTTGGAGCTCAGTCCATGCAGCCACGACGAGACGAGTCCGAAGCAGTCGACATTAGAGAAAAATGGAGTAAGAGGTTCGTACAAGATATGGATGAGATGACGTTCTACTCCGCCGACATCAGAGATGTGATACGCATGCCGAGGCATTGTACTTGGATATACCTTCCAGAAGGAGTCGTGATGAGTATGCAGTCGTTCCGGAACGAGAACAGATCTAGTAAGGGACGATGACTTCCGGACAGTTCGGCAGAGACGAGGTTTGGGAGAGATTTCGACAGGACCTTTCTGGAATGAATTACGAGAAGACTTGGACCCAGGAGTGGTCATGTTATGCACACCAGCAGGCCAGATTTCAGGATTGTCGACGAGACATGCTATGAGTGACCACGACAGTTGGCCAGAGATTCTTGGAGGATGTGCTTGAGCGGGACTATTCCGCCATACTTGATTTTGGTATTTTGAGCGATCTATTCGCATGATTGATTTTGATGATGGAGTTTCATGATATCGTTTTCATGCGCCATGGTTGCACCTACTGAGTATTTACGACTTTTGCACAGTTGTTGCACTTGATATCGTTTCCGTACCTTGGTTTCTCATGTTTGTGATTATATGGATTTCATACGGTTGAGTTGATTTGTGCGTATATACGCATATGATTTGGTTTTTGCACTCGGTATAGTTCACATATGCTTGCAGTGCAGTGATACGCATTTTGTGCACTTAGATGCACTGGACTTCGATTTCGATTGTGATGCTCGATATTGGTTTTGTGCACCTTGTGCACCTGATAGGATTTTGCGCATGTTCGGCGCTTGATATTGGATTTCATGATTTCGTGCATGATAGATGCACCTGCCTTGGATTTTCGCGCATGTTGAGCACATGTTTTGAGATGCGATTTTAGTGCACACCAGATGCACTAAATCGAGATTCTTCGTGCATGTCAGATGCACCTGTTTTGCTGTCAGGCACACCTGTTGCCCTTGACAGATGTTGTGTGCACACCCGATGCACTTAGATGTTGTTTATGTGCGCATGTATGGCACATATATGGATTTTGATTTCCATGCGCACCTGACGCACATAGCATTTATATGCATATTTTGGGATTGAATTCTTATGGAGCAGTACGTTTTTATGATGATTGCTATGAGTTTTTGTACTGAGCAGGACTAGTCAGAGGACAGTACCTAAATATATTTTGCATGCAATGATAGTTATTGAAGGGATTTCCAAAAGGCGAGCTATAGTCTAAGTATTTACCTACATGTCTGATATGACACGAAATGTTTAAAACAAGGAGACCCTTCTAAATTGTTTCCAAAACGGCGGAACGTACATATTAAACAAAGGATATATATATGTGTGTGTGTGTGTGTGTGTGTGTGTGTGGTTATTTTCTTACAATAGACGTCCGCCACTGTGCAGTGCTGCGAGCATCGCACAGCGATTTGAAGAAGATTTGGCATGCATTGCTTCCAGATGTTTTAATGATGTATATCATATTGATTTTCATTTTCGATTTAGACATTATGTCTTCACCATGACTCCGATGATTGCGGGATGCTGGATGGAGTTTTGATTTTGAGTTACATGCTCATTTTTCATGCGCATGCGCTGTGCTACGATTGTTTTATGTACTTATGACTTCGGAGCCCCGACGACTTGATGGTTTTTCTTAGATGTTTTAGTGTTTGGGGGGAGTTTTAATTTAAAATTCAGGGACCGAATTTCTTTAAGGGGGGAAGATTGTAACGTTTTGAAAATCGTTTCGGTGAAATTTCGGAAAATCGGTAAAATGAGAGTGGTTTCTGTAAAAAGTCAAAATACAAATATTTTTATTATAAAATTAAATATAAATATTCTAGCTATGTAATTGCTAATATTTGGTGTTTATTGAGCCACTGGTGAAATTTCAAATTTTCTGAAAAATTTTCCGAAATTAATTATTTTAATATTATTTTAAGCCGTCACTAATACATTTAATTAGGGAAAATTACAAATTGGAATGAGTTGAAACAAATTTTGTGCATCATAACACATTAAACAAAATTTTAACATGTAGTTTTTGAAATGAAATGAAGTTATTAAACAGTGTTAGAAAATATATTGTAAAAAAGCTTAGATGGTGAAATTGGTGTTAATGGAAATTGGGGTAATACATTTATCTTTTTCCCTCACCCACACTCACCTACAACCTCTCTCCTCTCCCCAAATCAGCAGCCCCAAGCCGTCCCCACTCATTTCCCCACAAAAAAAAAGTCAAAGCAAACAAAGAAAAGAAAAGAAAACAATAAAGAAATGTATTTTGGTGATTGGATACTTGGAGGATGGGCTTTGTTTGACTTGCACCCACACCCACATCCTCTCACTCACCTCTCCCCCTCTCCTTTCAGCCGAGACCCCCCATCTCCCTGCTGCAACAGCCCCTCCCCCCTCTTCTCCTTCTCATTTCACCTCAAAAATTCCACAAAATGCCCAAAATTCAACACAAAAAGCTCACAAAATCAAAATCCAACTCCTACCCATTTTTCCTTAGCCTAACTTGCATGGATTGTGGTGAAAAGAGAGAAAATTGAAGGTCAAGATTTTCATGCTAGATCTCAAATCTTGTGAGGTATAAATCTTGACCTTTTGTTAAATTGTTGTTTGAATACTTTAAATCAAGCATAATTAGTTAATAATTTGGGTTTAATTGAATGTTTTGAAAAATATAGTAAGGGTTTGTGATTTCAATTAGGGTTTTTATTATATCATTAAGGATGCAATGTTTAGTTTAACATCTTAATATATGTAAAACCTAGTTTGGTTGATTAAATTGCACTTGTTATATGTAATTTGTCCAAATCACACATATTTGTAAACTAGGTTTTGGTAATTAATTCAAAATTGAGAATTTTGAATATGGTTAGGGTTTTATCACCTCATTAGAAACATAGTGTGTAGTTTAACAATTTAGGGCTATGCAAAACCTAGCTAGTTGTTGAATTGAGAATTTTGTTTTAAAAATGTTAATAGAATTGTTATCTTCGCAAACTAGAAATTTTGTTTAAATACAAATTGATGAGATAAAAATATGGAGGTGATTTGTATGAGCTAATTATGTTTTTAAGTGAGCATTTTGGCCAGTAGAATCGTTAAAATATTTAGTTTGGGTAAAACATCAAGTTTTGAACCGAAATGGGAATTTGTGCTAACAAGGTTTTTGGGAAATAAAACGATTTGTTTACTTTTATGGTTTTGATGAATTAAAACCTATTTCTTATATAATTAGTGAGTTTTGAAACCACGATTGGTGCGTTTGGGTTTTTCTCGATGGTTTGGCGTTTGTACGCCGACGTCGAGGGTTTTTGGGTTAATTTATGAAAATAACCGTAGGCTTTGACCTACGTGAGATTCACGTGTCGTTTTGGTTTTAAATTGGATTTTTATGCGGAACGATACGTTGTGACATGTAGGTACCCCCATGTGGACTTCGAGACGACAACAAGCGCGTGGTGATGTCGGCACCGGCTAGCGAGGACCAGGTGAGTAGATTTATATCTACGGGGAGAAGTCGGGTGGATGGCGTATAGCACCCCCGCAGTTCGTGGTGATGTATACGAATACGTATACACACATATATATTGATTATATATATTATGTTGATATGAGACTTGATGATAAAGGTAGATTCTAGATGTTCATAGATTAGTTTAGTGTTAGTTGCGAAACCCTAGAATAGTTGTTACACCCACACACGCACACACACATGCATACATCTATGTTATTACCTGTGCGTATATGGGGATATGTGTTTATGTGTTCACCTGGGTATGGGACTAGGTGTTCACATACTGGATTTGCGGATGATACTTGGGATTGAGATGAGTCGATGAGATTTGAGTTGAGGCCGTGAGATCGGTGATATGGTAGGATTCGAACTTGAGATACGTCCTGATATTATAGCGGATCTTTGGATGACGATGCCTTGTGAATAGTGATATTAGTAGTGTACTAGACGTAGGTCAGTACCCCAGATGAGGATCTTGATAAAGAGGATACCAGATGAACAGTGTGATGAGTATGATATTGACCCGTACCCAGATTTGGGGATGTCGTACGACGGATTTACGTACGAGCTATATATTGATGATTGATCCGCACTCTTGACTTGGGATGTCTGATTATAGATATGGTATCAGATATGATATTATTGAGGCGGGATCACCGACTAATATATATACAGGTATGTATATGTATCGACTCAGATGTTAGGCGGTTTCCTTACCTGTAGTTCAGCTTGTTAGTTCAGCCGTATAGTTTAGTGTAGTGCTAGATTAGACTCCTACCTATTTCAAAACTAACGAATCGTGGGTATTTTAAAAGACAGGTCAAGGGATTCTACGGATATTTCAAAAGACGTATCTTTTCTTAAAAACATTGTAGCCCTTATTTTCAAAATACCACGATTCGTGTTATTTCAAAAGGCACTATTGTAGGACTTATATTAGGGTAATGCAGATTAGTTATCGTTGTGTCTAGTATTCAGCTCCCGCACATTATTGTTGTTGTTGCTCCGCATAGCATACTTATTGTAATTCATATTTCATTATTGATATCATGTTGTTAGAACACCATCACCATTACCGATGATGCGTATGTACCACGCACACTTACTTACCGGCTCACACACATCTTCATCGGTAATTGCCATGTCACGTACACTTAGAAAATACTATTACATTGACATAGCCTGTTAGCTAATAGTTTAGACATGATATTAGTGTACTTGCCTTATATGCTAGTTTAGACATTGTAGTTATTACCTGCTAATTAATGCATGTTATTATTCACTGTAATGCCGCATTCATGGATTCTCATGCATATATTCACTATCTTACATGCTATTGAGATTTTGGATTCGGATTTCCATGAGATTTTCTGGATTTAGGGGAAAACCGCAAAACTTATGCAAACTTCTTCTCTCTTTTTAAATAAAAAGCGCGGTTTTCCCTTGATGTATGAGTCGTCCACCATGAGTTTGCTGATGGATTTCGAGACCCGATTCGAGGAGATGGAGGAACCGTTTCGAGTACATGGTGGACCCGGTGCGGTACCCCGGGGCAAGAGGATCACAGATGATGGCGTTGAGCCTGGCAGGGGAGCACTACTGACCGGTGATTTTACCCGACGCGTCGGATATCCGAAGGATACCGTCGTGGTCTTGAGATGGGTGGTAGGGGCCGGTCTGGACTGACGGCGCCCTAGATATTGAGATTGAGACATTGAGATTTCGAGATATTGAGGTACTGTGATTTTATGATACAGGCCAGTCCGGATAGCCGCAGCCTGAGATTTTGAGACATTGAGATTTATGTTTTGTGTCGATGCTAGACACTATTTATGCTGATTTCATTTATGATACCTCATTTTAAAAATACAAAGGAAATCTCACTAAATTATGAAAGCAGTTTCTTTAGTAAATGTATTCTGTTTTCATGCATTCATACATCATCCATATGATATATTGCTACCTGAGGCTTTGACACGGGCACATGGGATTACACTTGGGTTAGACATTTACCCTAGCCATTGTTATAGGTTGCTGGTTATATATTTGAGGATATATTATGATCGTTGACCTAGGATTGCGTTGTTCATGCGATTTCTGTTCGTAGATGTTTTTCTACTCACGAGTTGGCAACTCACCCCCGTTGTGCCACAGTTTCTTGCAGGTTTTGCCGTACAGGTTTCGTTACGGCTTTGCTGGCACTGCTTCTTTCGGGTGACTTGCTAGTAGGTGGGTTTATTGGTATCGTACCCATCATTATACTTTGTATAATATTATTCAGTTGTATCTAGTAAATTCAATCAACCAAACATGTATTTATTTCAGAGATAGAGACCAGTGATGTTTATTCTTTCGACCTTAGAGTCGCGCGTTGTATTTCTATGGATTTCTTGTTGTTTTGAGTTTCCTTTTGAGTTTTGATCCTCGCCCTTGGCGTTGTATATTATATTGCTTGTGTGGTTGTGACCGTCCATTGACGAAGAGCTAGCTCCCGCTTGGGGATGCCTTTTATTGATTTCGTATACTATTCATGTTGTATCCCGTTTGCGGGCCAGTATTTACAAAGGAGACTCTGCCTAAATTTTCAGTAAATATTTGATGTTTTTAAAAACGCATAATTCGGCTTATGCTATTAAAACTACTTGATTTAAATTGGTTTTCCTTCACTCTACCACTTTTCTTGGTTTGGATTTCTGGGTTTTCGACATACTTAGATTACGTACGCCTCGAGACGTTTCGTAGTTTAAGTGTCGGTCATGTTCCGTACTTTCGGGATGTGACATAAACGTAACAGCCATCCAGGTATTGAGCGATCAGAAGATCAACAAGCAAGCCTGTACTTTCTCCCGCGAATCCAATCAGTAACACTCCCGTACAGTCCGGTCTCTTCGTCTGATATGTCGCATACCTCGCCTAGGGGTTGTAAACGTCAGACCCTAGTAGCTTGATAAGTCGTGTCGATATAAAGTCCATAACAGTTCGAGAAACTACTGATAACATTTACTAGTAAATCTCAGCAACCCTGGCCAGGGATTTCCAGTTATAGCCAATCGAACACAGCGCAACATCAACTCTATATGCTGGGAGAGATGAATCCCCTCATATCGCTCATTGCCTCCATGTGATTCGGGACTGTACCAAAAAGCCACCTTTTTGCACGCCATCTTGGACGTGGTATGATGGAAATCAAAGCACAGTGGGAATCATACAAGACTCTATGACGATCTCGGGTCTACAGACTAACCTGTATCAGTGTCACCAGAGAACAGCCATCTGACGTAAGGATAATACCATCTGGGAGTTCTCGGCGAGTCCATCCAGTGTACCCAGTCTCTACTGAGCACCCGTACACCATCCTTGATGTCAAACACCGATGGATATGGGATCATCCATCGCCCATCATATGGGTCAAGATGCGTATACGCTAGTCTACTCTGGAGTATCGATGCCCTATCTCGGTACTCTCACGACTAGGAACAGTTATAGGATGTACTCGTCGACTACCTTGGCCCCACTAGTATGATCTCATCATAGTCCCAGTAGTCGAGTACATATCCTAAGGGCTTTATCAACATGTAACATAGAGACAATCAAAGTACATGTTAAGATAAAGTGCAACCAGATAGCATACTATCATGTCGAGCAAGAAAGTCCTCCCTATATATGTTCAAGCATCCATTACAATATACATCGTATGTACAGTAATGGCCTCTGGGGCATACATATAACTAACAGCTTCGGCAGTAGGCTCTATCATGTATGTGATGCTATATACCAGACCCGATGTAGCATACTCACTAAGTGTAGTGAGTAGGTATCAAGCAGATCCAGGAGCGAGTCACTGGTTAGCTGTGAAGAGCATTCTCAAGTACTTAGAAGGACTAAAGAGATGCTCTTGATGTATGGTAACGGAGAACTCCAAGTGGAGTCCTTTACCGATTCGAGCTTCCATAGTGATAAGGACGACTCTAAGTCGCACTCACGATTTGTCTTTACCCTCAATGGAGGGGCGGTTTGTTGGAAGAGTTCCAAACAGGAAACCGCGGCAGACTCGACGATGGAGGCTGAATACATCGCTACCAATGATGCTGCCAACGATGTTGCCAACGAGGCTGTCTGGATGAAGAAGTTCATAACTGAACTTGGAGTGGTTCCATCAATTGAGTATCCAATACCTTTGTATTGTGATAACAATGGAGCGGTGGCTTTGGCCAAGGAATCCAGATCCCATCAGCGATCCAGCCATATTCTGAGGCGGTATCACCTGATCCGGGAGATAGTTGATCGCCGGGAGATCGAGGTCAGGAGAGTTGACACGAAGAACAACACAGCGGATCCACTAACGAAGACCATTCCCCAGATACAGTTCGAAAGACTCTTCGGGATGTTGGGTATGCGATACTACAGCAGCTGGCCTTAGTGCAAGTGGGAGATTGTTAGTTGTATGTATGCCCTAGAATCCATTATTGTACATATGATATATATTATAGTGGATGCTTGGACATATATAGAGAGGAAATTCTTGCTCGACATGATAGTATGCTATCTGGTTGCTCTTTATCTTAACATGTATACTTGTCTCTTGATACTGTCTTGTGGTTACATGTTGGTAAAACCCTTAGGATGTGTACTTGACTACCAAGATTATGATGCAGATCATACTAGTGGGGCCATGGTAGTCCATAAGTTCATCCTTTAATGTTCCTAGTCGTGGGTGTATCGAGATAGGGCATCGATATACTAGAGTAGACTAGCGTATACGCTTCTCGACCCATGAGATGGGCGATGGATGATCCCATATCCATGGGTGTTTGACATCAGAGAGATGGTATACGGGTGCTCAGTGGAGACTGGGTACACTGGACGAACTCACCGAGAACTCCTAGATGGTATTATACCTCAATCAGATAGAGTTCTCCGGTGACACTAGTGCAAGTGGGAGATTGTTAGTGTATATGCCCTAGAGGCCATTACTGTATCATACTAGTTTGTATATTACATAATGGAAGCTTGGGATATTCACCTTGTATAAACAATCTTGCTCAATATAGTAGTATGCTACTTGGTTTGTTTCTACTTCAATGTGTACATGTGTTTATTTTAGTATATCACCTATACACATTAGTGGAGCCCTTAGGATCTTTGCTTGATTACCAGCGTTGTGATAGCAGTCACACTAGTGGGGGCTGGGTAATCTATAAGCACATCCTTATACAGGTCCCTAGTCGCAGGAATATCGAGACAGGGTATCGATACTCCGGAGTAGACTAGCGTATGCGCTTCTCATCCCAGTGTGGGAGATGGTCTGTCCCACAGCCATCAGTACGTCGTACTGAAGATAGTATACGGGTGCTCGTTAGGTTACGAGTACACTGGACAGGACTCGTCGGGAACTGACCGGTTGGTATTATACCTATCGTCAGTTATCAGTTCCCAGGTGACATGAGTACAGCTTAGTCC
Organism: Agapanthus africanus; assembly: GCA_030015575.1. NCBI lineage: Eukaryota > Viridiplantae > Streptophyta > Magnoliopsida > Asparagales > Amaryllidaceae > Agapanthus > Agapanthus africanus. Next base: position 564,320,564 of record CM057339.1, read on the forward strand.
GCTGACTTGACACTGTCACTTCGCCTCGAGTGTGTTCCCACTGTACTTTGATTACTACCCTACCACGGCTCAAAGGAGTCGTGCAAACAGGTAGTGGTTGGGTACAGTCCCGAAGCACTTGGAGGCAGTGACGGTTAGACAGGATTCGTCTCTCCCGGTATTGGGGGTTGACATCGCGCTGTGTTTAGGAGAGCCATTACACGAGTAGTCCCTGGCCAGGGCAATCGAGATATACTGGTAGGCTTCCAGTGTTATCTCAGGGTGTTTTGGGCTTCACTCCGACACGACTTGTACCGCTATTAGGGGACTGACGTTTACCGCCCCCTAGGCCCGCCATGCGATGTATCAGACGAACAGACCGGACTGTACGGAGAATGTCACATTCAGGCTCAGTAGGAGTTCAGATGGGTTTCACCTCGTCAGTCTTCTTGTCGGCTTCTACCTGGGGACCGTTACGCACAGCTAGTGCCGCTTGCGGTCTGTGGTTAAACCCACTGCCAGCGTAGTGTCGAGTCTTTAGAGTCCCACACAGAAAGCTATTCGCCTTTAGGCAAAAGAGTAGAGGTTGCATGGTTTTGCGACAGGTCGCATGGTTTTGCGACAGGTCGCATGGTTTTGCGACAGGGTTCGGTCACATCCGTGCACTTATGCACGTACAGTGTCCGGACAATTAACACTAGTGGGCTTTGGTTTAAGCCAGATCCTAGTGTACGTTTTGGGATTGGATTTATCCAGTATGTATTCATGTTCCTCTGAACGCGGATGCGGGTGTGTATGCACAGTTGATGGAGAGACAGAGGCAGAGGATTCTCATTAGGGTTGTTGACCGTTGACTGTTGACTATTGACTTTTTGCTCAACCCTAATGAGAATATGATATATGATTAACAATAATATTAATTAAGTATTATGGTGACATGGTTGTTGAGGGGTTGACTTTGTTGACTTGTTGACTTTGTTGACCGGTTGACTAAGTTTGACTAGTTGACCATCATGATGACAATGGCTATCATTTCATGGCAAAGACTTTTGCTTGCTTGTTCTCTTATGCAAAATGAGTGCATGAAATGATATGTCTATTGTAGCTTAAACCATTTACACAATACTTGATTACTATTTTTGTGATGATGGTTTTGGATTATGAGAGCCAAGAGAGAAAAGTCTTTCTCATTCTATCATTCTCATTCTCTCTCTTGTTCTTGAGCTCTCATCTCCTTCCTCTTGCTCTCCCTCTCTTTAGTCTATGGTTCACTTGTCTCATGTGTTGAGAACCAAGAACCATAGAGAAAATCCCTACACACTCTTCTTTACTCACTCTAGTTCACAAGGTTTAGCAAACCAAGTGAACTAGTTTCTTCAAAGACCGAAGAAGAAGCCAAAGGTGGAAGCTTTCGAGGTGGATCTATCTTCGGCGCAAGGAGACGACGGAGTGAAGCCGATCCGGACAACCATCGAGAGTCAAAGAAGAAGGAGTTCAAGAAAGAAAGGTATAACCCCCTAACCGAGTAGTTAACAACTCCTAGTTAGGTTGTTAGTTAGATGTTTAACAAAAATCCGGTTTTGAGTCCATGTTACCACCTCTAGAAAAAATTGTTTTTCACCAAATTTCGCATGCCCGAAAGTACCGGGAGAGGTAGCATGGACTTACAGTGGTATCAGAGCCAAGTTAAACTCTATCTAACATGTTAGCAAAGTAGCTAGAAGATCGATCAAAGAAAAGTCCCGAAATGAACCCCGATATCATGCTTGCTGTCGAATTTTTCCTGTGTTCCAAAATTGATAAATCATAGCTTAAAATTCGGCTCAGGGTTTTTATAACAAACTGCCAAAATTTCGTTCACTGAACCGATCAAAGCGCCGCGGAAACGCGGCGGGAGCGTGCTCCCGCCGCGGTTCTGCGGCCGAGTTGACTCGGCAGTGGGAAATTTTGATTGCAGTTTGTTCAGTGGGGTATTTTGGGATTTTTGGAATATGTATTTTCTGCCCAGATTTTCCAGAACGAAAATTTTGTGTTTGGGGCCTATAAATCCGTATTTTTGATCGAACTTCTAAAAGACTTAAGCTGACGGGTTTTTCTGTGATGTGATATTTGTATTGAACGTCTACTAATAGCTATATGTCGATTAGTGGGGGTTATACAAATCTGTGATCTGTAATGTTGCTGGAATTTGTATATGAATTCATTGGATTGTCGCGGGTGAATAGCCGGGGGTTGTGAGACGAGAGTTTTCTTTTATTTCAATTCATGTAAATTTGTAAATTGATGTAATAATTATTTGTATGGCCGCACAACCGGGTCGGGGTTGTAGCCGTCATTGTATAATTTCTTTTTACTGTTTTTGCTCCTAGGATAGACCCATGGAGGGGGTGCACAAACTACCGGGTATGCCGAAGTGCCGAGTGGCCTACTCACGGGGATGAGGGAGGTTGCTTCGCTTCAGGTACTAGGCGGGTAGTTTGCCGCACCCGTAGGGGTCTTGGGTGGGGTATTGGCTATTCACCGCGACCGTGTAATCTGCTTTTCGTTACAGGCTCGTACGAATTGCAGCTTCCTAGTATATCCAATGTGTTCATCTGTGATCTGAAATGTCTATCATTGCAATATATCTATATATGATATTATTTAGGCGTTGCTTATGTTTTACAGCCGCGCTAGCCCAGCCCGCGCTCTGTCGTTAGTTAAGTAACCTAACGGGTAATGACGGGGCCCCGTGGCGAATGCGAATGGCATAAGCGTACGTCATATTTTGGTTGTTTTCTGCAATGGTAGGATTAAATGATGGGACGCATTAAAAGAACTAATGCAAGAATATCACGCATTAAAAGAACTAATGCAAGAAAATAAACCAAGTAAAAGTTGTTAGAACACTTTCGAAAAACCACTCGGTTCTTTTCAAAACTAACTTTTAAATGCGGAGTTTGAGCCACTCCTTTTAAAAGCTATCTCGTTCCATCGATTATATCAAGTTCTCTACGTTCACGGTTTCACCAAAACCATTCGTAGCCCTCCGTCGTTTCACATGAATAGTCAATAGTATTCAAGCTGTGTTTGTTGGCCAAAGTCAAGGCATAGTGATTGGTAGCTATTGGGTATTCATGTGCAGCATAGATAGATGCGTTGGTTTGGAACAGTCGTACTGCCTTGTTGGCCAAAGTCAAGGGTAGGTACGGGTGGATTCAAATTAACCTGGAGAACGACGGGTAGAACTTGACATGTGACTTATGATTTGTTGGCCAAAGTCAAGGTCATAAGAGCATGGGGCAAAAATCCACATCGGGAGTTTCATAAGTACTGAAACTTGCTAGCGTTGCATACCATTTGGAGTGTGATGATTCTGGTAGGATTCCTTCAGTTTCGTCACGCGATGATATTTGGATCCCGATCCTACTGTGAGTATATGCTACTCCTCGGGAAATTTCTCACTTAACGATCAATGCTATAAACCAAGTAGGTGTCTAGAAAGGTGTTAGCGGGGCAACGCTCCCAGGGAAAAGAGGTTCTTAAATTAAGGAACTTCGCGAAAGCGTTGGAAAACCTCCCTCGAAGTACCGACACCAGCCTGGCCGAACGGTTAAGCAAGTATTGTACGGTGAGATTGATCCTGACTAATTCTTCCTTTTTGGTTTTAAGGAGGGATTCGAGAAACAGTGGGAGCCATCCTGTTTAGACAAATTAAAAACCACTCTAAACTTGCAAGAGCATCATGCTGAGTGTTTCTTCTTCTCTCTCCTAATTGCAGCGACCAATCGACATGACTGGACTTAAGTTACTTCTAGATAAAAACATACTGACAGGGCCAAACTACAAAGATTGGCTCAGGAATGTCAAAATGGCAATCACTTACGACAAGCTGGGGTATCTTCTTACCACCAAAGCTCCCCCTGTCCCAAGTCCCACCTCCAGCGTCGCGGATAAGGAAATCCGTAAGACTTGGGAGATTGATAGCGCGAAGGCCAAGTGCCTCGTACTTGCCTCGATGGACAACGAACATCAGAGGAGGCACGAGAATATGGACCTTGAATCCATATTTCTCCATACAAAAGAACTGTATGGAGAGCAATCTCGTATCGCAAGATACGAAGTGTCGAAGAAGTTATTTTCGGCAAGGTTGGCCATCGGATCATCGGTAGCGGAACACGTGCTTAAGATGATTGGCTTCATTGAGGAGCTCGCGGAACTTGGAACCATGTTGGAGAATGAGCTCTATACTGACTTGATTCTTCAGTCCCTTCCTTCCACTTACGCCTAGTTTATACTGAACTTCAACTTACAAGAAAAAGAAGTTGAACTTTCAGAACTCCTCAACATGCTGAGGAGTGCAGAGGGCACCCTACAGAAAGGTAGGGAAACATCCACTTTGTTTGTAGGAGGATCTTCCTCTTCTAGGTCCAAGGCGAAAGCCAAGGGAAAGAAGAAGAAAGCCTTCGCCAAACCAAGGGGCGGTGTTAGTAAAGTGGATACGAAGGGAAAAGCAAAGGCAACAAAGAAAGCGGGGCAGCTTGTGGATAAAGAAGAATGCTTCTATTGTCATAAGAAAGGTCACTGGAAGAATGATTGCAGGGCTTGGAAAGCCAGGACACAGGAATTGAAGCAGGTTGCGGCTTCAGCTTCAGGTGTGTATGTTATTGAAAACTGTCTTTGAATAAACTCTACTTCCTGGGTATTGGATACCGGATCAGGATCTCATATCTGTAATTCTTTGCAGGCGTTGAGAAACCGTAGGGTTTTGAAGGCAGGTGACATGACCCTCAGAGTTGCAAACGGAGCTAGCATGGATGCTAAGGCCGTGGGGGACTATCACTTGGGAATGTCAGATGGACATGTTTTGGTTTTGCGTAATTGCTTTTTTGTACCCAACGCAACTTGTAATATCATTTCTGTATCTTTAGTTTCTAAAGAAGGTTATGAATTTGCGTTTGTAAGTAATGTTGTAAACATTCACCTTAATCAAGTTCTGATTGGGTCAGGTACATTGAGCAATGGTATATACGTATTAAACCAACCACAGATTTTCAATATCCAGAATACACACAAAAGAAAGTCTCCGGAAATTAATCAGACTTTCTTATGGCATTGTAGACTGGGTCACATCAATGAGAGAAGGTTGACGAAGTTACATACAGAAGGATATTTGAATCCGTTCGAATATCAATCGTATGCCACTTGTCAATCCTGTCTCAAAGGAAAGATGACAAAGACTCCGTTCACTGGACACGGAGTAAGAGCGAGCGAGCTCTTGGGACTCATACACAGCGACGTGTGCGGTCCAATGTCTACACATGCGCGAAGCGGTTATTCTTACTTCATTACTTTTACGGATGACTTTTCAAGGTACGGTTATGTCTTCTTAATGAAACATAAGTCCGAAGCCTTTGGAAAATTCTAGGAATATAAGAATGAAGTAGAAAAACAAACCGGCAAAAGTATTAAGATTCTAAGATCGGATCGAGGTGGAGAATACTTGAGTGCCGAGTTCCTGGATTATTTAAAAGAGAACGGAATTCTCTCTCAGCTTACTCCTCCATACACTCCGCAACATAACGGTGTATCGGAGAGACGGAACCGAACCGTATTGGATATGGTACGGTCCATGATGAGTAACGCTGAGTTACCGCGATCATTCTGGGGGTATACGCTAGAATCAGCTGCATACCTTTTGAACCGAGTTCCTACTAAGACTGTGCCTACTACACCATATGAGATGTGGTGTGGGAAGAGACTCTATCTTAAGCACATTAAGACATGGGGATGTCCAGCTTTTGTTAAAAAGCAGCATGCGGACAAGCTCGAGGCACGCTCAGTACAGTGTAAGTTCGTGGGATATCCAAAGAACTCCAAGGGATATTTCTTCTACTGCGAAGAGGAACAAAAAGTTCTTGTTTCTCGTCATGCCTACTTCTTGGAAACTGAGTTTTTGGAAACCCAGATAAGTGGGAGCACAGTAGAACTGGAAGAAATTCCAGAACCACGAGCTATTACTGAAAGCTTAGTGGAACCTGAGGGTTCAAAAGAACAGGACATTCCTACGCAGCTCCGCAGAAGTAGTAGGCAGTCTCATCCGCCCGAGAGATACTACGGTTTTCTCATAGACGGGGATAGAGAGGATTGCATCATAGATTATGATGAGCCTACTAGCTTCCAGCAAGCCGTTCAGAGCGTCGACTCGGTAAAATGGCTGGATGCAATGCGGACCGAAATGGAGTCCATGTACACCAACAAAGTATGGACGTTGGACATTGCTCCAGACGGGGTAAAACCCGTAGGATGCAAGTGGATCTTCAAAAGGAAGATTGGTATAGATGGACAGGTTGAGACCTATAAAGCTAGACTGGTTGCAAAGGGTTTTCGTCAAAGACCTGGTTTGGACTATGACGAGACCTTTTCGCCAGTAGCTATGCTGAAATCCATTCGGATCCTTCTTGCCATTGCTGCCTTCCACGATTATGAGATTTGGCAAATGGACATAAAGACCGCTTTTCTAAATGGAAATTTAGAGGAGTGTGTCTATATGGACCAGCCAGAGGGTTTCATTCAGAGTGGGAGCAGCAGAAAGGTGTGCAAGTTGCTTAAGTCCATTTACGGACTAAAGCAGGCATCGCGGAGTTGGAACATCTGTTTTGATGAGACGGTCAAGGAATTTGGCTTTATCAAAAATCCAGATGAACCATGCATCTATAGTAGATTTGTAGCGAGAACTGTAGTATTCCTCGTTTTATACGTGGATGACATTCTCTTAATAGGAAATGACATTCCTATGCTACAATCTGTCAAGGGGTTCTTATCACACAGGTTCTCCATGAAAGACCTGGGTGATGCCTCATACATCCTGGGGATCCGGATCCATCGTGATAGATCCAAGAGGATATTAGGACTTTCACAGTCCAGGTACATCGATACCATACTGAAAAGATTCAGTATGGAAGATTCCAAGCGCGGTAACCTACCGGCTTGTCACGGGATCACCCTCTCTAAAGAGATGTCTCCCAAGACTGATTTGGAGAGGGATCGCATGTCTATTATACCCTACGCTTCTGCGGTAGGCTCTATAATGTATGCGATGTTGTGTACCAGACCGGATGTAGCTTATGCACTGAGTGTAGTAAGCCGGTATCAGTCAAACCCTGGGGAGAAACACTGGATAGCGGTAAAGAACATTCTCAAGTACCTGAGAAGGACTAAGGAGATGTTCTTGGTGTATGGCGGAAAAGACCTCCAGATCGAGGCCTTTGCTGACTCCGGCTTCCAGAGTGACAAGGATGATTCCAAGTCCTTGTCGGGTTTTGTCTTTACCCTCAATGGAGGGGCGGTGTGTTGGAAGAGTTCCAAACAGGAAACCGTTGCAGACTCGACGATGGAAGCGGAATACATCGCTGCATCTGATGCCGCAAAAGAAGCTGTCTGGATGAGGAAGTTCTTGAAAGAACTTCAGGTGGTTCCGTCCATTGTTGATCCAATACCTCTGTATTGCGACAACAACGGGGCTATAGCTTTAGCGAAGGAACCCAGGTCCCATCAGAGATCCAGACACATCTTGAGGCGGTATCACCTGATCAGGGAGATCGTGGATCGCCAGGAGATCGAGGTTCGGAGGGTCGCTTCAGAAGATAACACTGCAGATCCATTCACCAAGGCCTTGCCCCAGACTCAGTTCGAGCGGCTGATCGAGATGATAGGTCTTCGATACGCCAGTACATGGCCTTAGTGCAAGTGGGAGATTGTTAGTGTATATGCCCTAGAGGCCATTACTGTATCATACTAGTTTGTATATATTACTTAATGGAAGCTTGGGATATTCACCTTGTATAAACAATCTTGCTCAATATAGTAGTATGCTACTTGGTTTGTTTCTACTTCAATGTGTACATGTGTTTATTTTAGTATATCACCTATACACATTAGTGGAGCCCTTAGGATCTTTGCTTGATTACCAGCGTTGTGATGGCAGTCACACTAGTGGGGGCTGGGTAATCTATAAGCACATCCTTATACAGGTCCCTAGTCGCAGGACTATCGAGACAGGGCATCGATACTCCAGAGTAGACTAGCGTATGCGCTTCTCATCCCAGTGTGGGAGATGGTCTGTCCCACAGCCATCAGTACGTCGTACTGGAGATAGTATACGGGTGCTCGTTAGGTTACGAGTACACTGGACAGGACTCGTCGGGAACTGACCGGTTGGTATTATACCTATCGTCAGTTATCAGTTCCCAGGTGACATGAGTACAGCTTAGTCCGCTGACTTGACACTGTCACTTCGCCTCGAGTGTGTTCCCACTGTACTTTGATTACTACCCTACCACGGCTCAAAGGAGTCGTGCAAACAGGTAGTGGTTGGGTACAGTCCCGAAGCACTTGGAGGCAGTGACGGTTAGACAGGATTCATCTCTCCCGGTATTGGGGGTTGACATCGCGCTGTGTCTAGGAGAGCCATTACACGAGTAGTCCCTGGCCAGGGCAATCGAGATATACTGGTAGGCTTCCAGTGTTATCTCAGGGTGTTTTGGGCTTCACTCCGACACGACTTGTACCGCTATTAGGGGACTGACGTTTACCGCCCCCCTAGGCCCGCCATGCGATGTATCAGACGAACAGACCGGACTGTACGGAGAATGTCACATTCAGGCTCAGTAGGAGTTCAGATGGGTTTCACCTCGTCAGTCTTCTTGTCGGCTTCTACCTGGGGACCGTTACGCACAGCTAGTGCCGCTTGCGGTCTGTGGTTAAACCCACTGCCAGCGTAGTGTCGAGTCTTTAGAGTCCCACACAGAAAGTTATTCGCCTTTAGGCAAAAGAGTAGAGGTCGCATGGTTTTGCGACAGGTCGCATGGTTTTGCGACAGGGTTCGGTCACATCCGTGCACTTATGCACGTACAGTGTCCGGACAGTTAACACTAGCGGGCTTTGGTTTAAGCCAGATCCTAGTGTACGTTTTGGGATTGGATTTATACAGTATGTATTCGTGGTCCTCGGAACGCGGATGCGGGTGTGTATGCACAGTTGACGGAGAGACAGAGGCAGAGAATTCTCATTAGGGTTGTTGACCGTTGACTGTTGACTATTGACTTTTTGCTCAACCCTAATGAGAATATGATATATGATTAACAATAATATTAATTAAGTATTATGGTGACATGGTTGTTGAGGGGTTGACTTTGTTGACTTGTTGACTTTGTTGACCGGTTGACTAGGTTTGACTAGTTGACCATCATGATGACAATGGCTATCATTTCATGGCAAAGACTTTTGCTTGCTTGTTCTCTTATGCAAAATGAGTGCATGAAATGATATGGCTATTGTAGCTTAAACCATTTACACAATACTTGATTACTATTTTTGTGATGATGGTTTTGGATTATGAGAGCCAAGAGAGAAAAGTCTTTCTCATTCTATCATTCTCATTCTCTCTCTTGTTCTTGAGCTCTCATCTCCTTCCTCTTGCTCTCCCTCTCTTTAGTCTATGGTTCACTTGTCTCATGTGTTGAGAACCAAGAACCATAGAGAAAATCCCTACACACTCTTCTTTACTCACTCTAGTTCACAAGGTTTAGCAAACCAAGTGAACTAGTTTCTTCAAAGACCGAAGAAGAAGCCAAAGGTGGAAGCTTTCGAGGTGGATCTATCTTCGGTGCAAGGAGACGACGGAGTGAAGCCGATCCAGACAACCATCGAGAGTCAAAGAAGAAGGAGTTCAAGAAAGAAAGGTATAACCCCCTCTCCGAGTAGTTAACAACTCCTAGTTAGGTTGTTAGTTAGATGTTTAACAAAGATCCGGTTTTGAGTCCATGTTACCACCTTAGAAAAAATTGTTTTTCACCAAATTCCGCATGCCCGAAAGTACCGGGAGAGGTAGCATGGACTTACAAGTCTGTAGACCCGAGATCGTCAAAGAGTCTTGTGTGATTCCCACTGTGCTTTGATTTCCACCTTACCACGTTCAAAAGGACGTGCAAAACGGTGGTTTTTGGGTACAGTCTTGAGTCACATGGAGGCAACAAGCGATAGGAGGGGATTTCGTCTCTCCCGGTATTGGGGGTAGATGTCGTGCTGTGCTCGATTGGCTATAACTGGAAGTCCCTGGCCAGGGCTGATTTAGAGATTTACCGGTAACCTGTTATGAGCCTCATATCGGCATGACTTATCGAGTTATTGGGGTCTGACGTTTACCACCCCTAGACTTGATATGCGACATCTCAGACGAAAAGACCGGACTATACGGTAGTGTTACTGACAGGCTTTACAGGAGCTAGAGCGGGCTTGCTTTTTGATCTTCTGATCACTCAATACCCGGGTAGCCGTTACGTCCAGCTAGTACCGTTGACGGCTTGTGGGTTCTTGATGTGATCATCACCTACTGCCGGCGTATTGACGAGTCTTTAGAGTCCTACATGAAGGTTTTACTGGCTCAGGAAAAACTAAGTAGGAGCACATATGTGATATGTGAGGGACCAAGATTAATACGAGTATGTGATACCATGTTCTATTCTCGCGATATTTGTATTGGTCGGTTATATTTGATATAGCCGGGTTATCGAATCAAATGTTGATTCGATAAGTTGGTACATATTATATTAGCTGGTTATATGTGATATAGCCGGATTATTAAATCAAGTGTTGATTTGATAATTTAGTGTATAATTGTATATTTGATATACTAGTTTACATTAACTAATATTAGCTCACTTAAGCATTTATTTTTCTCGCATGTGCACACTTAATATATATGTGATATATATTAATTGTGTTTTTATTTTGTGTCATGGTTGATGATACACACTATATGGGTGTATGAGACTTACACCATACTAATTATAATGTAGGGTTTAAATATTTTAAGTAAATCCAAATTAGTGGATAATTAGTCATATGCATGAAGTTTGTAGAAGCTTGTGGGTGCATTGACTTGGTCCATTAATTTTATCTTACTAAAGATATTTATTAACCTAACCATTATAATTTAGCCATGGTTATGTCTCTACATGAGTTAGATATATGATACAAACTAACCCATGGTTGATTCTCTCACCTCATTAGTTCATTCTCATCTCTTGACTTCATCTTCTTCATCCTTGAGAAAAAGCTTGCTAGCTTTTTCCAAAGTGAGAAAATATTGTGAGAAAAATAAAACTAAAGTGAGCCCACGTCCTACTTCATCATCCTCTACTAGATTAGCACTTTAGTATATGGTGTTGGCTTCACTAATCTCTCATTAGTGAAGTAGTGGCTTGAGTTAGTATCTCCTCGACGTAGATCATCTTCGGCCTCAAAGACTTCAAGCAAGTTCGTTCCTTTCATCTTGAGAAGCCATGCAAGAGTCCAGGAGTTCCATGATCGCAGCGAAGGGACCACTACAAGGAGCAATTGAAGTGAAGGACCGGTCTACAAAGGTTGTATTCCATTATCACTTAGAAGTAAAGTAGTTTACTTTTTTTTTCGTATGATTCTTTAGTTAAAGATTCTAGTTTAGGGTTCTTTAAAACGAAAATATTTATAAAATGGCATGGACGATTCCTCCCGAAACCTTGCTGTTGTCTATAGGAACCCTACAACAGATATCCCATCGAATGTTTTGGATATCCCACAAATTTACACAATACTGATCGTGCCTCGAGTTTGTCCGGATTTTGTCTTTTAACATAAGCCGGACAACCCCATATTTTCATGAAGTTTAGGTATAGTCTCTTCCCCTCTCATATCTCATATGGAGTGGTAGACACGGATTTGGTCGGAGCCATATTCAATAGGTATGCTGCTGTCTCCGGTGCATAACCTCAGAAGGAAAATGGCAACTGAGCTATACTCATCATAGAGCGCACCATATCCAATAAGGTGCGATTTCTCCGCTCCGATATACCATTGTGCTATGGTGTATACGGAGGAGTAAGCTGAGAAAGAATTCCATTCTCTTTTAAGAACTCAAGAAATTCAGTACTCAAGTATTCACCTCATCGATCCGATCAAAGCATTCTTATACTTTTTACTGTTTGTTTCTCTACTTCACATTTATATACTTTGAATTTTTCAAAAGCATCAGGCTTATGTTTCAACAAGAACACATGTCCATACCTTGAGAAGTCATCAGTAAAACTTATGAAGTAGGAATCTCCGCTTCTTGCATGTGTAGACAATGGTCCACATACATCACTATGTACAAGACCTAAGAACTCGGTAGCTCTTTCTCCGTGTCCAGTAAACAGAGTTTTGATCATCTTCCCTTTTAGACAGGATTGACAAGTTTCATAAGATTGATATTTAAACGTATCTAAATACCCATCTTTATGTAACCTATTCAGTCTTGTGGTATTTATATGACCAAGTCTACAATGCCATAAAAAAGCTTCATTTATATCTGAAAACTTTTTTTTGTTGGTGTTTTGAATGTTGAAAACTGTGTGTTGATTTAGAGTATATATTCCGTTATTAAGTGTACCAGTCCCAATCAACATTTGATTAAGGTGAATGTTCATAACATTGCTTTCTAATGTGAAACTATATCATTCTTTATCTAGTAAAGCAACTGATATAATATTACACATCATAGTCGGTACCAAATTATAAGTTCTTCAAAATCAAAAAGTTGCCACTTGGTAATCAAGATGATAATCCCCAACAGCTATGGCGTCAATGTTTGCACCATTTACATCTCTGAGGGTCATATCTCCTTTCTTCAAAACCCTGTTATTTCTCAACGCCTGGAAATAGTTACAAATGTGAGATCCCGACCCGGTATCCAATACCCAGGAAGCAAAGTTAATGGAAAATCAGTTTTCTGTTACAAACACACCTAAAGCTGAAGCATCGTCATGCTTCTTGTCCTTGAGTGAGGCTATATAAGCTCTGCAATTTCTCTTCCAATGTCTTTGCTTGTGACAATGAAAGCATTCTCCTTTCACCGATTCCATAACCTCGGCTTTTTCCTTGCCTTTCGCCTTTTTGACACCACCTTTCGGTTTAGTAGGGTTCTTCTTCTTCTTTCCTTTGGTTTTAGTCTTGGACCTGAAAGAAGAAGAATTCCCAACAACTAGAATGGGTGCTTTTTCCTTCTTTAAGGTGCTCCCAGCTACTCTCAACATATTGAGAAGTTTTGGAAGATCAGCTTCCATAGCGTGCATATTGTAACTCGATACAAACAAAGCATAGGCGGAAGGAAGGGACTGTAGAACTAAATCAACGTATAACTCGTTTTCTAACACGAACCCCAGGTTTGTGAGTTCTTCAATAAGATTGATCATCTTTAAGATGTGTTCTCCTACTAATAATCCGGGAGCCATCCTCATTTGAAACAATTTCTTTGAGGTCTCATATCTTGCGATACGAGGGTGCTCTCCATACAAATCTTTTCAATGGAGGAATATTGATTGTACGTCCATATTCTCATGCTGCTTCTGAAGTTCATTATTCATTGAAGCCAGCACAATGCACTTGGCTTTCGTGCAATCTTCGTCCCATGTTTTACGGTCCTCGATGTCCGCAACCGTGGCTTTGGGACCTGGGGTCTGGGGTGCTTTACCGATGAGGACATATGCCACTCTGTCATAAGTAAGGGCAATGGTGACATTCCTCAGCCAGTCCTTGTAATTAGGATCTGTCAATATATTCTTTTCTAATAATAGTTTTAGTCCAGTCATGGTCGCTGCCTGTTAGAGGGAGAGAAGAAAACGCTCAGGGTATGCTCATGCAAGATTAGAATGGTTTACTATCTTGTCTAATCAAGATGGCTCCCACTGTTTTTATCAAATCTTCCTTAAAAACATTTAAAAGGAAAGATTAGCCGAATTAATTGCACCCTGTAAGTTCGCATAATCGTTCGGCCAGGACAGTGTTGGTACTTCGAGGGAGGTTTTCCAAGGTTTTCGCCGAGTTCCTTAATTACAGAGAACCTCTTTTCCCAAGAGGTGTTGCCCCATTAACACCTTTATAAGCACCTACTTGATTTAGCTAATTGTAAAGTGAAAAATTCTTCCGGGGGTAACACTTACTCCAGTGGGAATCGGGATCCAACTATTGCATAGAAGGTATGCAATCTCATTGCAAATTTCTAATCTTGGGAAAAGTAAATAATATACATCAATGGTGACATCATCCTTAACCCGAAAGTGCCCCAATAAAAGAATATTATATACATTGAATTTTACATGAATGAAAATAAAAACTCTCATCTCACATAAAAAAACCGACTATTCAAACACGACGATCCAATATAACATATCACAGCAACACATAACATCACATGTCATCAACTTAAGTAAATATGCGTATCCCAATTGTTGTTGACGTATAACAACGAAACCGGCGATACACCACATAATACACTTACGGTCGCAGAAAAGAAAGTGAAAAACTACAACAATTGGAATCGTCACTGCCCTTAGACATCATAAACCCGGAATATCACATATTCTGGATTTCGTGCCTAACAATGCAAATCTTACATTTAGGTCTCAACTATGAAAACACTTTTTCAAAAGAAGTCGGGTAATTCAACAAGATTCCCGATTCACCCGAGACCAAAATGTTAAACTTGCACGTAGCTAAATAGATTCCAATTATTGTATCACAATCTCAGGTAACTAGACAATGTTAAACTTTCCGATCGAATAAACAAACACCTAAAATTTCCCAAAGAGCTCAACACTTGAGCGGAGTTTAAAAAGTCCCCAGAACATGCCACAGCTCCTATGAACCGGCCGTAGAAGGGTCAACCAATGCCTCACCTGTGGCACCGTTGAACTACCACAAACCCTAGGGTTTGGTGGGGTTCTGACGGTCACAGAATTGAGTTAAGGTTTCGTTCATCTAGAGGGTCCACAGAATCGCTTGCATGATTTTCTGAAAGTTTTAAACTTAGGAAAAAATCCAACACTTGGAAAATTTCCAACAAGGGAAAAAGTGGGTTATTGATATCCGTTCGAACTTTTTATCGCCGTCTAAAATACCCGAAACAAAGTTAGATTTACAAATACGAAACACTCCGAATTGCTTATACGGTAAGATCACATCACATGCAAAATTAGCAAAAACAAGCAACACCTGAAACACCAAAACCCAGAGACTGGAACACACTGAAAAACTTAACCCAAAACTCCACTACTAAACCAAGGTGGCCGGTTTTATTGGTGAGGTGGCCGGCCATTTTCTGAGGAGATGGGCTAAATTTCACACTGTGTTCATGTTGTATCTCATACAACATTCTGCAGTTGTTTAAAAATTTTTGAAGAATTTAAAAATTCGACAGAAACTTAGTTTAGTGTTTCAAGTTTCGGAGTCGTAATCTAACAAACATCGTCTTATTTTCTAGCATGGCTCTGATACCGCTGCTGGGTTGTCTAGCACGGCAATCAGGTTTCGGGAGGCATCGTCCATGCCAATTTCAAAAATTTGTCGTTCTAGCTAACCCCTAACGCTAGAATCTGTCACGACCCACCCCCAAACACAGATGGTATTGTCCGTTTTGGCCGAAGCCGCACGGTTTTGTCCCTTTGAATGAACCCGGGGCTACTTCCCAGTAGGTTACCCATCCCAAAATTTCTCTGGCTCAAGCACGCTTAACTACGGAGTTTTTCAAACTCCGGAGTTCCGATTCATCCAAAAGGCGCCTCTATATTATAAGAGTGGTATCATTCCATTTATAGTTCAAATCGTGCCCTCTTTTCGGAATGGAATTTCGATACTCCCCATTGTTCTGGTGGGTCCCCGTGTGCATCCGTATCGGTTGCATCCCCACCTCGATACCGGATAACATCACACTTCTCACGGGGTAGGTGGTATTCAGCCCCAACTCCACCTGGGGTATTACATTCCCCCGACTTAGAACAATGGTTCGTCCTCGAACCACAGACCTACTTTTGAGGGACCGTCTCTGATACCATACTTGTCACGACCCACCCCACAACACAGATGGTATTGTCCGCTTTGGCCGAAGCCGCACGGTATTGTCCCATTGAATGAACCCGGGGCTACTTCTTAGTAGGTCACCCATCCCAGAATTTCTCTAGCTCAAGCACGCTTAACTACGGAGTTTTTCAAACTCTGGAGTTCCGATTCATCCAAAAGGCGCCTCTATATTATAAGAGTGGTATCATTCCATTTATAGTTCAGATCGTGCCCTCTTTTCGGAATGGAATTCGATACTCCCCATTGTTCTGGTAGGTCCCCGTGTGCATCCGTATCGGTTACATCCCCACCTCGATACCGGATAACATCACACTTCTCATGGGGTAGGTGGTATTCAGCCCCAACTCCACCTGGGGTATTACAGAATCTTTACTAGAAAATGCGACGATACGATATGTAAGCTACTTTACATCTAAGTGAATGAGGAATACAACCTTTGTAGACCGGTCCTTCACTTCTAATGCTCCGTGTACCTTCGCTGGGAGTAGAGATCTCCCGAACTCTAGTATGGGTTCCCTTGGAGAAATGAACAAGCTTGCTCGAAGTCTTCGAGGCCGAAGATGATCTACGTCAAGGAGACTCAAGCTCATGTTACCTCTTCACTAATGGTAGATTAGTGAAGCAAACACCCTAAACTAAATGTCTAATGGTAGAAGATGATGAAGTAGGAAGTGAGATCTCTTTAGATTTCTTTTTCTCACATTATTTCATCACTTAGAAAAAAGCTAGCAAGCTTTTTCTCATGAGGAAGAAGATGAAGTAAAGAGATGAAGAATGAACTCACAGCAACCATGGGTGAGTTAGTGTCATACACTAACCCATGTAGAGAATAAACCATGGGTTACAATAATGGTTAGGTTAATAAATATCTACAAGTAAAACAAAACTAGCGGACTAAGTCAAAGATACTACAAGCTTCTCCAAGCTTCCAAGCATGTGACTAATTTCCTACTAATTTTGATTAACTTTAAATAAATAAAACCATTCCATTATTATAAGCATGGTGTAAGTCTCATACACCCATGTCATATGTGTTATCAAGCATAACACAAAAGTTATACATTAATATATATCACATATATACTATATGCACACAAGTGAGAAAAAGAAATGTTTAAGTGAGCAAATATTAGTTAATGTAAATTAATATATCACATATATAATTATACATTAAATTATCAAATCAACACTTGATTTAGTAATCCGCTTATATCATATACAACCGACTAATATCAAATGTAACAATCTATCGAATCAACACTTGATCCGATAACCCGGCTATATCACATATAACCGACCGATATCAAATATCGCGAGAATAGAATGCGGTATCACATACGCGCATTAATCTCGGTCCCGCACATATCACATATGTGCTCCTATTTCTTTTCGCATGAACCAGGAAACCTCTATGTAGGATTCTAAAGACTCGGCAATACGCCGGCAATAGGTGATGATCATATCAAACACCCATAAGCCGCAAACGGTCTGCTAAACGTAACGGCCACCCGGGTATTGAGCGATCAGAAGATCAACAAGCAAGCATGCTCATACTCCTGCGAATCTAATCAGTAACACTACCGTACAGTCCGGTCTCTTCGTCTGATATGTCGCATATCTCGCCTGGCGGTGGTAAACGTCAAACCCCAATAGCTTGATAAGTCATGCCGATGTGAGACTCATAACGGGTCGAGAAACTACTGATAACACTTACCAGTAAATCTCAGAAACAGCCCTGGCCAAGGACTTCCTGTTATAGCTAATCGAGCACAGCGCAACATCAACCCCCAATACCGGGAGAGACGAAAACCCCTCCTATCGCTCATTGCCTCCATGTGACTCGGGACTGTACCCAAAACCACCGTTTTGCACGTTCTCTTGAACGTGGTAAGGTGGAAATCAAAGCACGGTGGGAATCACACAAGATTCTATGACGATCTTGGGTCGACATACTAACATGTACCAGTGTCACCAGAGAACTGCCATCTGACGTGAGGTATAATACCATCTAGGAGTTCTCGGCAAGTCCGTACAGTGTACCCAGTCTCCACTGAGCACCCGTATATCATCCCTGATGTCAAACACCAATGGATATGGGATCATCCATCGCCCATCTACATGGGTCGAGAAGGTATACGCTAGTCTACTATGGTATATCGATGCCCCGTCTCGATACACCCATGACTAGGGACATTAAAGGATGTACTCACGGACTACCTTTGTCCCACTAGTATGATCCGCATCATAATCCAGGTAGTCAAGTACACATCCTAAGGGCTTTATCAACATGTAATAAAAAGACAATCAGTGTACATGTTAAGATAAAGAGTAACCAGATAGCATATTATCAAGTCGAGCAAGAAAGTCCTCCCTATGTATGTCCAAGCATCCACTATAATATACATCATATGTACAATAATGGCCTCTAGGGCATACATATAACTAACAATTACATATGTGGGATCCCGATCCGGTATCTAATACCCAGGACGTAGAGTTTACTGAGAAACAGTTCTCGGTAACTAACACACCCGAAGAAGATGCATCAAAATGCTTATTCTTCGTTTGGGTGGCGTGGGAATCCAGATGTTCCCCTATTTCCTGCTCGGACCTATAATAATTATAAGTTGGAGCGGAACCAATGTTCCCCACCTCAGTATAACAAGGGAGTTCCGTCAATACCTCCATATTATTATCTTGATTAAGGCCTGACATGGTCGCTTCCTGGAGAGGGAGAGAAGAAGACACTTAGTGTATGCTCTTGCAAGATTAGATTGGTTATTATCTTATCTAATCAGGATGGATCCCACTGTTTTTATCAAATTTTCCTTACTTGTAGTGGGTATCGGGATCCAACTATCTCATAGA
Organism: Agapanthus africanus; assembly: GCA_030015575.1. Taxonomy (NCBI): domain Eukaryota; kingdom Viridiplantae; phylum Streptophyta; class Magnoliopsida; order Asparagales; family Amaryllidaceae; genus Agapanthus; species Agapanthus africanus. The sequence goes on from CM057339.1 coordinate 564,339,323, forward strand.
AGGTATGCAATCTCATTGCAAATTTCAACACTTTAAATTCCCGATAATATTTTGCCCCTAGCAACTTATGACCTTAACATAGTCAACAAATCATAAGCGCCAGCCAAGTTCAACCCGTCATTTCTTGATTGAATTAAACCCACCCGTACGACCCTTAACATAGTCAACAAAGTCGTACGACTAACCTAATCCAATCGCATCTCATGCTTTAGCAGATAAGCACTAATTAGCTACCGCACACTACGCCTTAACATAGTCAACAAACGTAGCACGAATACTAAATAGTTTTTATCTGAAATGACGATGGGCTACGGCAGGTTTTTTTAAGAAAAACCTTTTGCGTAATGAACTTGATATCGTTGTAGAATCTAGTGATTTTGAAAAGGAATGTTTTTGAGGCTTTTACTAGTTTTGCTACAGAGGTCACTCCCGGTGAAGGGATCTCGGCTCTTTCCTTATCGAATAAGGTTCAGGATATTTCACAAATACCACTATACAAAGCATGAACTAAAAAAGCAATCAAAAACAAAACCATGTTGGTTGTAGCATCTGCTAGCTTTTGCTAAAGAGGTCACTCCCGATGAAGGGATCTCGGCTCTTTCCTTATCGAATAAGGTGTAGGATATTCTACAAGGAATACCGCTATGCAAAGCAAAAACTAGAGCTACCCTTTTTGAAAATTTGATTCCACAACAACTTTTAGGTTTCTTTCTTTTTCATTAATCTCATTAATGAAGTCCCGTCAATTATGCTTCCTAAGCAGCACAGAAGAAACGAAAATACAACGTACGCTTATGTCATCCGCATTCACCACAGTGTCCCGTTATGCACCGTTGGGTTACTTAACTAACGGCATAGCGGGACGGGACTAGCGCGAGTGCAAAACATAAGCAGCGTTTATTATATATCATATATATATAAATAAAGCATTCGTCTCACGCATATAAAGTGATCTCATCACAGAATATCAGCAGCAGAAGATAACATATGAAATATTGGATATACTAGAAATTTCGTGTTTTAAATTAAGCCAGTATAAAACACGGATTCCATGGTCACGGTGAATAGCCAAACCCACTTCCCTAGACCCTTAAGAGAGCGGCAAGCAACCCTACCAATTCTAGAGTTAGGAGACCCGGTCTCGACTTCTCGAGATGGTCACCCACTGAACTCTAGAACCCGGCTACTTGTTCTCCCCACCTTGGGTATATCCTAATGCGGAAAACTAAATAATATACAATGGTGGCATCATCCTCAACCCGGAAGTGTCCCAATAAAAGAATATTACATACAATTTTTTTATATGAATGAAAATGAAAAACACTCATCTCACGTAAAAAAAACCTGGCTATTAAAAACACGACGATCCAATATAACATATCCCAGCAACACATAATATCACATGTCATCAACAAAAGTAAATATACATATCCCAATTTTCGTTGACATATAGCAACGAAACCGGCGATACACCATATATTACACTTACGGTCGCAGAATAAAAATGTCAAACTACAACATTTGGAATCCACAATCACCTTAGACATCATAAACCCGAAATATCACATACTTTGGATTTCATGCCTAACAATATGAATTGTAAATATTGTATCACATTTCACAGATAGTTAGACGGTTTTAAACATTTCGATCGAATCAACAAACACCCAAAATTTCCCAAAGAGCTCAACACTTGAGCACGGTTTAAAAATACTCATAACATGCCACAGTACCTATGGACCAACCGTAGAAGGGCCAACTCTTGCTTCACCTATGGCGCCGCGGAACTACCGCAAACCCTAGGGTTTGGCGGTGGTAATAACGGTCATAGAATCAAGTTAGTGTTTCGTTCTTCTAGAGGGTCCATCGAATTACTTGCATGATTTTTGAATGTTTTAAAGTTTGAAAAAATCCGACTCTTGGAAAATTTCCAGCGAGGGAGAAAACGGGTTATTGATATTCGTTCGAACTTTTTAACGCCGTCTAAATTACCCGAAACGATGTTAAAATTACAACTACGAAACACTCTGAATTGCCTTTACAGAAAGTTAACATCACATGCAATTTCAGTAAAAACAAGCAACACCAGAAACACCAAAACCCAGAGCCTGAAGCACCAAACCAAAACGAACCCGAGAATACATTAATAGGCCGGCCAGGCCGGTTTTTTAAAGCATCTCGCCGGGTCAAATCCGGCGGATGGGGTTCGTATTCGTTTGGTGCTCATACTACATCTCATGTAACATTCTGCAGTTGCTTAAAAAAAATTTAGTCACTCTGAAAATTTTGATAGAAACTTGGTTTTTTGTTTCGATGTTTCGGAGTTGTTTCGGAGTTGTTTCGGTTTCGTAATTCAACAAATATCGTCTAATTCTCTAGCTTGGCTCTTATACCACTGTAGAAATGCCTAGCATGACAACAAGGTTTCGGGAGGTATCGTCCATACCATTTTCAAAAATTTGCCATGCTAAACAACCCTAACCCTAGAATCTTAACTAGAGAATTAGACAATACAATATATAAACTACTTTACATCTAAGTGAACATGGAATACAACCTTTATAGACCGGTCCTTCACTAAAATAGCTTCGTGTAGTAGTCCCTTCGCTCCAAGTAGTGAACTCCCGGACTCTAGAAAGGCTCCACAAGATAAAAGGAACAAGCTTACTTGAAGTCTTCGAGGCCGAAGATGATCTACGTCGAGGAGACACCAACTCAATCTACCTCATCACTAATTGTGAAGCTAACACCCTAAACTAAATGGCTAATCTAGTAGAGGATGATGAAGTAGGATTTTTGCTCACTTTAGAAATCTTTTTCTCATTAATTTTCCTCACCTCTCCAAAACCTAGAGAGCTCTCTCTTGTTGATGAAGAAGATGAAGCCAATAATGTTATTGTTAGTGTATATGCCCTAGGGGCCATTATTGTATCATACTAGCATGTATATTACTTAATGGAAGCATGGGATATTCACAGATGTATTAACAGTCTTGCTAAATATGGTAGTATGCTACTTGGTTTGTGTCTACTTTAATATGTGCATATGTTTCTTGTAACGTATCACTTATACATATTAGTAGAGCCCATAGGTTCTTTGCTTGATTACCAGCGTTGTGATGGCAGTCACACTAGTGGGGGCTGGGTAGTCTATAAGCAACATCCTATACTTGTCCCTAGTCATAGGATTATCGAGACAGGGCATCGATACTCCAGAGTAGACTAGTGTGTACGCTTCTCATCCTAATTGGGGAGATGGTCTGTCCCACAGCCGTCAATACGTCGTACTGGAGATAGTATACAGGTGCTCGTTAGGTTACGGGTACACCGGAAAGGACTCGCAGGGGAACTGATTGGTTGGTATTATACTCGTCGTCAGTTAACAGTTCCCAGGTGACATGAGTACACCATAGTCCGCAGACTTGACACTGCTACTTCGCCTCGAGTGTGTCCCACTGTTCTTAGATTGCTACCCTACCACGGCTCAAAGGAGTCGTGCAAACAGGTAGCAGTTGGGTGCAGTCCCGAGCACTTGGAGGCAGTCGCGGTTAGACAGGATCCGTCTCTCCCGGCATTGGGAGTTGATATCGCACTGTGTCAGAGAGCCATTACGCAAAGTTCCTGGCCAGGGCAAGCAAGATTTACTGGTAGGTTCCAGTAGTTTCTCAGGGTGTAATGGGCTACGCTCCGACACGACTTATACAACTATTAGGGGACTGACGCTTGCCGCCCCTTAGACTCGATATGCGATAGTCTTAGACGAACAGACCGGACTGTACGGAGATTGTCACATCAGGCTCAGTAGGAGTTCGGATGGGTTTATATTTCGGCTTCTTATCGACATCTACCTGGGGACCATTACGTACAGCTAGTGCCGCTTGCGGTCTGTGGTTAAACCCACTGCCAGCGTAGTGTCGAGTCTTTAGAGTCCCACACAGAGAGTTTCCCTGCTCCAGGCGAAACGATATAGAGGTCGTATGGTTTTACGACAAGGGTTCGGACGCAAACGTGTGTTTACGCACGTACGACGTTCGGACAGTTTTTACTAGTCGGCTTTTGTTTAAGCCAGTTTCTAGTATCAGGTTATTGGATTTATACAATCTAAAGTTTTTCCGTGTTTTCACGGATTGGAGGGGCGTTCTCGTAATTTTCCGGGAAGCTTCTAGAAGCATGGTGACTTGGGGGTTAAGGTGGCATAAGCATTTATTGCTTAATGACTCATTTGTATGATTCATCCATGGAGTTAATGCTTCATTTATGAAGCTAATGACTCATGAGATGAATCACACAAGGTGAATGCATCAACCATGATGATTAATCATATATATTATTTATTTGATAAATTGTTATGGTTGATATATATTCTAATGAGTTCATTTTTCAATTCATTCTTATCATCACCTTCTCTCTCCTCAAGCTCTCTCATTCTTGAAACCTTAACCCTAACCTCTCATGTGTTGAGATCAAGGGTTAGCTAGACTAATACATCCATAACCTCACTCTATATCCCCTAGGTAGCTTAGATTAGCACTTTAAGCAACCTAGTTATCTCAAGTTAGAGATCAAGCTTGTAGTAGGAGCTCTCGGGTGGATCATCTTTGATTCGAGGAGGCCGTTGAGGTGCCGATGTTCCAAGGAGCCTACGAGGAGTGGAGGACCGCGATGAAGACCCGAAGGACATGTAACGTAAGGTATAACTTCGTATCCGAGTAGTTAAACCTTTCGTAGTTTGCTAGTAACGGTTTAGAAACGATTCATGCACTCAAGTTCGTGTTACGAAGCTTTGACAATCGTTTTTCATATATTCCGCCTCCCCGCAAGTTCGTGGGGTGCGTGATATGGACTTACGGTGGTATCAGAGCCAACTAAACCATTACTAGCTTGTTAGCAACTAATTAGAAGTTCGATCGACGGAAAACACGAAAACAAAACCCTAACCCCTTTACAGTTTCTGTTAATTTTAAAAGTGTCTGAAAAAATATTTGACATACCTTAAAATTCACAGCAGGGTTTTTTAAGAATACTGGGAAAATACGAGCTTGTAACTCGGCAAACGGCTGCGGATCCGCGGCAATAGAGTGCTTGTGTCGCGGATCCGCCGCCGAGTCAACGCCGAGTTGACTCGGATTTGCTCAGTAATTCCTATTTTGTGGTTTTCTGTTTTCCTGTATGTTCTGTTTCTACCCAGGTTGCTTCTTTGCTGGTTTGCTTTTGGGGTAAACACGGAATATGGCAATCGATCGATGTTCTAAGATATTTGCTAATTGGGTTTTTATCTGTAATGTTTAATGTGTTCGTAAACCTCCCAAACTACTAGTATGTCGGTTGGCAGGGGGTTGCACATTTCTGTAATGTTTACTGTTTGTGTATATGGATTTGATTGGAATGTTGTGATGATTAGCCGGGGTTTGAGATGGGTTTAATATTCATTCATTCGATGTAAATGTAATATGATGTAATATTCTTTTGCGGGGCACATCCAGGTTGCGGTTGTAGCCACCGTTGTATTATTTCTTTTTACTGTTTTTGCTCCTAGGATAGACCCAAGGCGGGGTGCACAAACTACCGGGTACTTTGAAGTGTTTAGTGGCCTACTCACTTTGTTGAGGGAGACCGCTTCACTTCGGGTACTTGGCGGGTAGTTTGCCGTACCCGTAGGGGTCTAGGGTGGGGTAATGGCTATTCATCACAACTGTGTAATCCGTCTTTTATTGCAGGCTCAAAGCAAATGCGGATTGCTAGTATATCCAATAAAGTTCATCAGTGATCTGGAATGCCTATTATTGTGTCTGACGAATGTACAATATCTATATATAATAGCTATTAGACGTCACTTATGTTTTACACCCACGCTAGCCCAGCCCCCGCTCTTTCGTTAGTTAAGTAACCTAACGGGTGATGACGGGACCCCGTGGCAAATGCGTATGGCATAAGAGGACGTGGTATTTTCGTTGTTTTCTGCAATGATAGGATAACTGATGGGACGCATTATTATAATGCAAAGAAAATAAACCATTGTTTAATCATTGGAACAAATTTAAAAGAAACCACTCGGTTATTTTAAAAAGATCAGAATTTTTAATTGCGGAGCTTTAACCACTCCTTTTAAAAAGTATCAAGTTCCTTCGATTATATCAAGTTCACTACGTTCACGGTTTTGCCAAAACCATTCGTAGCCCTCCGTCATTTCATTTAGATATTCAGTAGTATTCAAGCTATGCATTTGACCAACGCCAGGGCATAGTGTTTGGTAGCTGCTGGGGTATTTCATTTGTTTGCATAGATAGATGTGTTAGTTTGGGGCAGTCGTATTATCATTTGGCCAACGTCAGGGATATGTACGGATGGGTTCAAATTAACTAGGACAATGATGGGTAGAACTTGACATGTGACTTATGACATTTTGACCAACGCCAAGGTTATAAGAGCATGGGGCAAAAATCTATATCGGGAATTTCTAAAGAAACTGAAATTTGCAGAGAGTGCATACCATTTTGGAGTTTGATGAATGTTGGTAGGATTCCTTCAACATTATCATACGATGATATTTTGGATCCCGATCCTACTGTGAGTATATACTGCTTATCGGGAGATTCGTCACTTAACGATCAATGCTATAAACCAAGTAGGTGCCTAGAAAGGTGTCAGCGGGGCTACGCCCCCAGAGAATAGAGGTTATTTAATTAAAGAACTTCGCGAAAGCGTTGGAAAACCTCCCTCGAAGTATCGGCACTGACCTGGCTGAACGGTTAAGCAAGAATTGTACGATGAGAATAGTCCTGGCGATTTCTTCTTTTATGGTTTGAGGAGGGATTCGAGAAACAGTGGGAGCCATCCTATTTAGATAAATTAAAAACCACTCTAAACTTGCAATAGCATCATGCTAAAATGTTTTCTTCTCTCTCTCTTAATTGCAGCGACCTTGTGACCACGACTAGGTTACATTTAGATAATAAATTGACTGAATCTAACTTTTATGACTGGCAAAGGTTTGTCCAGATGTCCATTGCCTATGACAAGCTGGACCACCCTATTACTACTCAAGATCCCGCCGTCCCAGGTCCAGTTTCCACTATCGCGGATATGGATATCCGTCAGACAAGGGAAAAACATAAAGCGAAAGCTAAGTGCCTCATGTTAGCTTCAGTTGATGGTGTATACCAGAAGCAGCACGAGAAGATGGACTTATTTTCCATCTTTCTCCATAACAAAGATTTATATGGAGAGCAATCTCATATCGCAAGATATGAGACCTCGAACGAATTAATTCAAGCGAGGTTGGCTGACGGGTCATTTGTAGGGGACAACGTCCTTACAATGACTAGCTGTATTGATGAGCTCCAGGACCTGGAGACCGCGTTGGGAAACGAGTCAGCTACTGACTTGATTCTACAGTCTCTGCCTCCTACCCTGAAGGAAACCAGGGAAACGGAAGAAAAAAGAAGGGCAAAAGTTTCGGGACTGGATATACTAAAAGAGGGACGTTTCTATTGTTACAGGAATGAACATTGGCAGAATGATTGCAGGGCTAGCAAAGCCGGTAGCCAGGATTCGAAGCATGTTGTGACTTCAGCCTCAAGTGTATTTGTTATTGAGAACTGTTTGTCAATTAACTCTACTTCCTGGGTACTAGATACCGGAGCAGGATCTCATATCTGTAATTCAATACATGCTTTGAGAAACCGTAGAGTTATAAAGGTAGATGATTGGTCTCTCAGAGTTGCAAACGGAATGAGCGTGGACGCTAAATCCGTGGGAGAATATCGCCTAGGTTTGACAAGCGGGCATATATTGATTCTACGTAACTGTTTATATGTACCCAGTATGACATGTAATATCATATCAGTGTCCTCACTTTCGAGAGAGGGATATGATTTTACATTCGTAAACGATGTAGTTAACATCCACCTAAATCAAGTTATGATTGGGTCCGGTACATTAGATAACGGTATATACGTATTAAGTCAAGCTCAGGTTTTCAATATCCAGAACACACTTAAAAGAAAGTCTCCAAAAATAAATCAGGCTTTCTTATGGCATTGTAGACTAGGTCGCATCAATGAGAGAAGGTTGACTAAGTTACATAGAGAAGGATATTTGAATCCGTTCGAATATCAATCTTATGCTACTTGTGAATCTTGTCTCAAAGGAAAGATGACAAAGACTCCGTTCACTGGACACGAAGTAAGAGCAAGCGAGCTCTTGGGACTCGTACACAGTGACGTATGCGGTCCAATGTCTACACATGCGCGAGGTGGTTATTCCTACTTCATTACTTTTACGGATGATTTCTCTAGGTATGGATATGTCTTCTTAATGAAGCATAAATCCGAGGCTTTTGAGAAATTCCAAGAATACAAGAATGAAGTGGAAAAACAAACAGGCAAGAGTATAAAGACACTGAGATCTGATCGAGGTGGTGAATACTTAAGTGCCGAGTTCCTGGATTACTTAAAAGAGAATGGAATTCTTTCTCAGCTTACTCCTCCATACACGCCACAACATAACGGTGTATCAGAAAGGAGGAATCAAACCCTATTGGATATGGTTCGTTCCATGATGAGTAACGCTGAGTTACCGCGATCATTCTGGGGATATGCGCTAGAATCAGCGGCATATCTTCTGAACAGGGTTCCTACCAAGACAGTGCCTACCACCCCATATCAGATGTGGAGTGGGAAGAAACCCTATCTTCAGTATCTGAAGATTTGGGGATGTCCGGTTTTTGTTAAAAACAGTATGCGGACAAGCTCGAGGCACGATCAGTACAGTGTAAGTTTGTAGGATATCCCAAGAACTCCAAGGGGTATATGTTCTATAACGCAGAGGAACAAAAGGTTTTTGTTTCTCGTAATGCCCATTTTTTATAACAGCTAGTTTTAGAAAAGGATACAAGCGGGAGCGAAATAGAACTGGAAGAAATTCCAGAACCACAAAGTACAACTGAAAGTATGGTAGAACCAGTAGTTCAAGAAGAATTGGACATTCCCACACCCCTCCGCAGGAGTAGTAGGCCGTCTCATCCGCCTGAGAGATACTACGGTTTTCTCATAGATGGGGATAGAGAGGATTGTGTCATTGATGAAGATGACCCTACTAGCTTCCAGCAATCCATTCAGAGCGGTGACTCGGTAAAATGGCTGGATGCAATGCGGACCGAAATGGAGTCCATGTACACTAACAAAGTATGGACTTTGGACTTTGCTCCAGATGGGGTAAAACCCGTAGGATGCAAATGGATCTTCAAAAAGAAGATTGGTGTAGATAGACAGGTTGAAACCTACAAGGCTAGACTGGTTGCAAAGGGTTTCCGTCAAAGACATGGTTTGGACTATGACGAAACCTTTTCTCCAGTAGCTATGCTTAAATCCATTCGGGTCCTTCTTGCTATTGCTGCCTTCCACGATTATGAAATCTGGAAGATGGACGTAAAAACGGCATTTCTAAATGGTAATTTAGAAGAGAGCGTCTATATGGATCAGCCAGAAGGATTCATTCAGAGTGGGAGCAGCGGTAAAGTATGCAAGCTGCTTAAGTCCATTTATGGACTAAAGCAGGCATCGCGGAGATGGAACATCTGTTTTGATGATGCTGTCAAAGAATTCGACTTTATCAAAAATCCAGATAAACCTTGCATATACAGTAAGATTGTAGGGAGAGCTGTAGTATTCCTCGTCTTGTACGTGGATGACATTCTCCTAATAGGAAATGATATTCCTATGTTACAGTCAGTCAAAAGATTCTTGTCACATAAATTCTCCATGAAAGACCTGGGTGATGCCACCTACATTCTGGGGATCCGGATCTATCGTGATAGATCAAAAAGGATGTTGGGACTTTCGCAGTCCAGGTACATAGACATCATAGTGAAGAGATTCAGTATGGATGATTCTAAGCACGGTACCCTACCGGCTTGTCACGGAATCACCCTCTCCAAAGAGATGTCTCCCAAGACTGATTTGGAAAGGGATCGCATGTCGATTATACCCTACGCTTCTGCGGTAGGCTCTATAATGTATGCGATGTTATGTACCAGACCAGATGTAGCATACGCATTGAGCGTAGTAAGAAGGTATCAGGCAAACCCAGGGAAGAAGCACTGGATAGCCGTAAAGAACATTCTCAAGTACCTAAGAAGGACTAAGGAGATGTTCTTGGTGTATGGCGGAAAAGACCTCCAGATGGAAGGCTTTGCCGACTCCGGCTTCCAGAGTGACAAGGATGACTCCAAATCCATGTCGGGTTATGTCTTTACCCTCAATAGAGGGGCGGTCTGTTGGAAGAGTTCCAAGCAGGAGACCGTTGCTGACTCAACAATGGAAGCGGAGTACATAGCTGCTTGCGATGCCGCAAAAGAAGCAGTCTGGATGAAGAAGTTCCTCACATAACTTCAGGTGGTTCCTACCTGTGTTGATCCAATACCTCTGTATTGTGACAACGGCGCTATAGCTTTAGCGAAGGAACCCAAGTCCCATCAGAAGTCCAGACACATCTTAAGGCAGTATCACCTGATCAGGGAGATCGTAGATCGCCGGGAGATCGAGGTGAAAAGAGTAGAGACAGAGAATAACATTGCTGATCCATTCACAAAGGCCCTTCCTCAGACGCAGTTCGAGAGGCTATTCGAGATGATAGGTCTACGATATGCCAGCTCATGGCCCTAGTGCAAGTGGGAGATTGTTAGTGTATATGCCCTAGGGGCCATTATTGTATCATACTAGCATGTATATTACTTAATGAAAGCTTGAGATATTCACAGATGTATTGACAGTCTTGCTAAATATGGTAGTATGCTACTTGGTTTGTGTCTACTTTAATATGTGTATATATTTCTTGCAACGTATCACTTATACATATTAGTAGAGCCCATAGGTTCTTTGCTTGATTACCAACGTTGTGATGGCAGTCACACTAGTGGGGGCTAGGTAGTCTATAAGCAACATCCTATACTTGTCCCTAGTCGTAGGATTATCGAGACAGGACATCGATACTCCAAAGTAGACTAGTGTGTACGCTTCTCATCCCAATTGGGGAGATGGTCTGTCCCACAGCCGTCAGTACGTCGTACTGGAGATAGTATACAGGTGCTCGTTAGGTTACGGGTACACCGGACAGGACTCGCAGGGGAACTGATTGGTTGGTATTATACCCGTCGTCAGTTAACAGTTCTCAGGTGACATGAGTACAGCATAGTCCGCAGACTTGACACTGCTACTTCGCCTCGAGTGTGTCCCACTGTTCTTAGATTGCTACCCTACCACGGCTCAAAGGAGTCGTGCAAACAGGTAGCAGTTGGGTGCAGTCCCGAGCACTTGGAGGCAGTGGCGGTTAGACAGGATCCGTCTCTCCTGGTATTGGGAGTTGATATCATACTGTGTCAGAGAGCCATTACGCAAAGTCCCTGGCCAGGGCAAGCGAGATTTACTGGTAGGTTCCAGTAGTTTCTCAGGGTGTAATAGGCTACGCTCCGACATGACTTATATAGCTATTAGGGGACTGACGCTTGCCGCCCCCTAGGCTCGATATGCGATAGTCTTAGACGAACAGACCGGACTGTACGGAGATTGTCACATCAGGCTCAGTAGGAGTTCGGATGGTTTTCCTCATCGGCCTTCTTATCGACATCTACCTGGGGACCGTTACGTACAGCTAGTGCCGCTTGCGGTCTGTGGTTAAACCCACTGCCAGCGTAGTGTCGAGTCTTTAGAGTCCCACACAGAGAGTTTCCCTGCTCCAGGCGAAACGATATAGAGGTCGTATGGTTTTACGACAAGGGTTCGGACGCATACGTGTGTTTACGCACGTACGACGTTCGGACAGTTTTTACTAGTCGGCTTTGGTTTAAGCCAGTTTCTAGTATCAGGTTATTGGATTTATACAGTCTAAAGTTTTTCCGTGTTTTCACGGATTGGAGGGGAGTTCTCGTAATTTTCCGGGAAGCTTCTAGAAGCATGGTGACTTGGGGGTTAAGGTGGCATAAGCATTTATTGCTTAATGACTCATTTGTATGATTCATCCATGGAGTTAATGCTTCATTTATGAAGCTAATGACTCATGAGATGAATCACACAAGGTGAATGCATCAACCATGGTGATTAATCATATATATTATTTATTTGATAAATTGTTATGGTTGATATATATTCTAATGAGTTCATTTTTCAATTCATTCTTATCATCACCTTCTCTCTCCTCAAGCTCTCTCATTCTTGAAACCCTAACCCTAACCTCTCATGTGTTGAGATCAAGGGTTAGCTAGACTAATACATCCATAACCTCACTCTATATCCCCTAGGCAGCTTAGATTAGCACTTTGAGCAACCTAGTTATCTCAAGTTAGAGATCAAGCTTGTAGTAGGAGCTCTCGGGTGGATCATCTTTGATTCGAGGAGGCCGTTGAGGTGCCGATGTTCCAAGGAGCCTACGAGGAGTGGAGGACCGTGATGAAGACCCGAAGGACATGTAACGTGAGGTATAACTTCGTATCCGAGTAGTTAAACCTTTCGTAGTTTGCTAGTAACGGTTTAGAAACGATTCATGCGCTCAAGTCCGTGTTACGAAACTTTGACAATCGTTTTTCATATATTCCGCCTCCCCGCAAGTTCGTGGGGTGCGTGACATGGACTTACAGTTATGGCAACCATAGGTGAGAAAATATCTCATATAACTCATGTAGAGACATTACCATGGGTTTAGATAATGGTTAGGTTAATAAATATCTAAGTTAAGACAAAACTAGTGGACTAAGTCAATGGGTCCACAAGCTTCACCCATGTGACTAATTTTCAACTAATTTAGATTTACTTTAAATAAATAAACCTTACATTATCATGAGCATGGTGTGAGTCTCATACACCTATGTGGCATGTGATATCAAGCATGACACAAAAAGAAACACAATTAATAAATATCAAATGCATAAGTGAGATAAAGAAATTCTTAAATGAGCTAATATTAGTTAATATAAATATATCAAATATATAATTATACATTAAATTATTAAATCAACACTTGATTTAATAATCCGGTTATATCTTATATGACCGACTAATATTATTTGTATCAACTTATCGAATCAACACTTGATTCGATAACCCGGCTATATCACATATAACCGGCCGATATCACATATCGCGAGAATAGAATACGGTATCACATACTCGTATTAATCTCGGTCCCGCACATATCACATATGTGCTCCTATTTCGTTTTGCCTGAGCCAGTAAACCTCTGTGTAGGACTATAAAGACTCGTCAATACGCCGGCAGTAGGTGATGATCATATCAGGCACCCACAAGCCGTCAGCGGTACTAGCTGGACGTAACGGCTACCCGGGTATTGAGAGATCAGAAGATCAACAAGCAAGCATGCTCATACTCCTATAAATCCTGTTAGTAACCCTACCGTACAGTTCGGTCTCTTCGTCTGATATGTCGCATATCTAGCCTAGGGGTGGTAAACGTCAGACCCCGGTAACCGATAAGTCGTGCCGATATGAGGCTCATAACGGGTCGAGAAACTACTGATAACACTTACCAGTAAATCTCTGTATCAGCCCTGGCAAAGGACTTCCTGTTATAGCCAATCGAGCACAGCGCAATATCAACCCCCAATACCGGGAGAGACAAATCCCCTCCTATCGCTCATTGCCTCCATGTGATTCGAGACTTTACCCAAAATACACCGTTTTGCACGTTCTCTTGAACGTGGTAAGGTTGAAATCAAAGCACAGTGGGAATCACACAAGACTCTATGACGATCTCGGGTCTACAGACTAACCTGTACCAGTGTCACCAGAGAACTGCTATCTGACGATAGGTATAATACCAACTAGAAGTTCTCGGCGAGTCCGTTTAGTGTACCCAGTCTCTACTGAGAACTCGTATACCATCTTTGATGTCAAACACCAATGGATGTGGGATCATCCATCGCCCACCATATGGGTCAAGAAGCGTATACACTAGTCTACTCTGGAATATTGATGCCCTGTCTCGATACACCCTCGACTAGAAACTATTAAAGGATGTACTTGTGGACTACCCTGGCTCCACTAGTATGATCTCCATCATAGTCCTGGAAGTCAAGTACACATCCTAAAGGCTTTATCAACATGTGATTGCAAGACAGTATCACAATACAAGTCTACATGTTAAGACAAAGAGCAACCAGATAACATACTATCATGTCGAGCAAGAAAGTCCTCTCTATATATGTCCAAGCATCCACTATAATATACATCATATGCACAATAATGGCCTCTAGGGCATACATATAACTAACAGTTTGACATCAATGATTGTAGACAGGTGCTCATTAGAGAATGGGTACACCGAACAGGACCCGCCGAGAACTCCTAGATGGTACTATACCTATCGTCAGATAGCAGTTCTCTGGTGATACTGGTACAGGTTAGTCTGTAGATCCGAGATCGTCATAGAGTCTTGTATGGTTCCCACTGTGCTTTAATTTCCTCCCTACCACGGCTCAAAGGAGTCGTGCAAACAGGTGAATTTTGGGTACAGTCCCGAGTCACATGGAGGCAATGAGAGATAGGAGGGGTTTCGTCTCTCCCGGTATAGGGAGCTGATGTTGCGTTATGCTCAATTGGCTATAACAGGAAGTCCATGTCCAGGGCTGTTGATGAGATTTACTGGCAAGTGTTATCAGTAGTTTCTCGTATCGTTATAGGCGTTACATCGGCATGACTTATCAAGTTATTGGGGTCTGACTATTTCACCCCAGACTCGATATGCGACATATCAGACGAAGAGACCACTGTACGGTAAGTGTTACCTATAGGCTTCATGGAAGTTTGGACAAGCTTGCTTGTTGATCTTCTATTCGCTCAATACCTGGGTAGCCGTTACGTCCAGCTAGTACCGCTGACGGCTTGTGGGTAACTTATATGATCATTACCTACTGCTGGCGTATTGACGAGTCTTTAGAGTCCCACATAAAAGTTTCCTGGTTTAAGCGAAACGAAGTAGGGCATATATGCTGATATGTGCGGGGGCCTGATTAAATACGAGTATTACTCTGGCGGTTATTTGTTATCGGTTAGGTTATATGTGATATAACCGGATTATCGAATCAAGTGTTGATTTGATAATGTGATATACAGATAAATGATATTAGTCGATTATATGTGATATAACCGGATTATTAAATCAAGTGTTGATTTAATAATTTGATATATATTATATTTGATATAATTATATATTAACTAATATTATTAGCTCACTAATTATTCTTCATAATATATGTGTGTGTGTGTGTGTGTGATATATATATATATATATATATATATATATTATATTATATGAAGCATGGCATGGATTTTCTATTTTTAGAAAATAGAAAATGAGGTGTAAAATGTGGAGATATTTTGGGCATGGGTGAAGCATAACTTTTATCTATTGTTTATTGGCCTTGACTCACTATTCAAGCATAGTTGCAATTTTTATTGCAATTTTATTCCATGAAGTGAGGTCAAGAGAATGAGCCATTCTAACACTTAGCCATTTTAGTGTTCATTTTTCTTGAGTTAAGCTCTTGCTCTCTACATTTTCCTCACCTCCACCTCCAAGCTCAATCCCTCATATGAGTTGTGAAACCTTGAGCTTGTGAGAACCCTAGTGAGCAAACAAAACCTTTATTTCACCATCCGACACTTGATTAGCAATCAAGTGTAGTGTGTTTCCTTCACTTAAGAGTTTAGTGAATAGCTAGTTTGGATTAGTGGAGCTTCGGGTGGATCATCTTCGGCACGAAGGTCATCGGAGGAAGCTCGTTCATCCTCTCAAGTGGAGCTTTAAGGAGTCGTGTGGACTTCTACCCAGAGCATTTGAAGAGAAGGACTTGGTCTACGAAGGTCGTATACTCTTTCTCTTATTGTAGTTTTTTGATATCATGTTTAAAACCATAATCTTCTAGTTAGATTCTAGGTTAGTGTTCATTAGCACCATGAAATTTTGAAAATAGCATGTGTGATGTCCGTTTTAACCCTATCATGGTGCTAGTAAACACTTTCAGGATCCTCGTTGCGATGATCGTTGGCCATCGAAT
The DNA here is from genome assembly GCA_030015575.1 of Agapanthus africanus. Taxonomy (NCBI): domain Eukaryota; kingdom Viridiplantae; phylum Streptophyta; class Magnoliopsida; order Asparagales; family Amaryllidaceae; genus Agapanthus; species Agapanthus africanus. The sequence continues at coordinate 564,355,387 of CM057339.1, forward strand.
CGAAGGCGAAAGATCAACTTTTTTGGGTGGAAAATGGTGTTCCCACAGACGGTTCCAATTGATGGAGGTCGGGATCTCCCTCAGATGTCCTCCGTCGATTTTGTGGCCAGCGGGACTGAACGGTTGAGATTTGTTGTGGAAGATTGAGCGTGTGGATCTCAATGGCTTTGTTGGTTGGTGAGGACGCCGAGCTACCTGGAAAGAAGTCCCGGGTTGGGAGACCGTCGTTGGACCCTCCGATGATCAAGTAAGTACGAGGAATATTTAGAAAAGTAGCAGCATATTGGATTGAATTCAAGTTACCTGAATCATCTGGAGGAAGGGTTTATATAAGGGTCACATCGGAGAGAGCCGTTGCGAGATTCTCGCCGTCAGTTTCGCTTAGGCATAACGTCCGCATTAATGGCGAGATGCACTCATTAATGGCGAGATACGCTGGCGTGGGATGCGAGATGTGGAGCGGCGGAGATCTCATCGTGGCGAAATACACGAAGCCGTTATGAGGACGCTCGTGCTCCATGTTCCCGGCCAAACAGGGCCACTGAGAAATCTCAGTTATAAGATAGCTCGGCGACGAGCAAGGAAGCTGAGAAAGCTTAACTCTGTGATTGCTCGAAGATGAGATATTGGCTGGCGGTTAGACAAAAAGGGAACATACTCATGAGTGGCCCCTAAAAGGTTGAGCGCTACCTCGGAGGCGAGACGCCGAAGAATGTCACCATTGCATCATACCTATTCCAGCTCCATAGCCCCAAGAATCTAGTGAGCTTAAGTGGACGACACGTCATATCGTGATGTGGGGAATCCCCACTTATGAGTATCATCAAGGAGTGAGGTTAAGGTTAGGGTTAGGGATAAGGTGAATTAAAGAAGAAGACAGATGATGAAGAAGAAGGGTATTTTGTGATTTTGTTAATTTTTTAGATGACATAACAATTTAAATAACATGCATGGCACTGTTAGTGTTGACATGTCACCATTAGTCATGTTATTTTTTTTGGAAATTTTAAATTTTTCAGTAGTTTTTTGAACAACACCGAAACTTGATGGGAGTATATTATGAAATCTATTATTTTAACTAAAAGTCTTTCTAAACCTTTTCAAATCTTTTCTTATATACCCATGTGCAAAAAGTTGATGATGTAGACGATATTAAGTTTAAGGATTTTCCTCGTTTTCTTGATATATAATTCGAAATTAATATGAGAGAACCACATCCCTCCTCCGCTTATAAGAGAAGCAGAGATATCGACTAATAAGGGTCTTTAATCTAGATTTATCAGACCTAATGAATAAATGGGCGAACCTGATGCTTTGGATCCATCAAAGATAAGTACTTGTTGGATCAAAAATATACTATTCTAAATCCACCCGGATTCATTTACAGGCCTTGCACTTAAAAGTAGATCCGATTTGGGCCCGAACCCACGAGGAATCTGGACTCGATTCTCTTATCGGATTCAAATTGGATCTGAAATGGTCCGTTATAAACCCGACCCGTTTCCAACCCTATGAGAACACTGATAAAAACGTGGCAGTCTTTAACCTTCCTCCACTCTCGCTCTCTCGGGCGTTTTTAGGGTTTCAGATTTGCCTCAAATTCTCTCATTTCTCATCGATAAGGTTCACAGATCAAAAATCTTGACTTAAAAATTCCTCTTTTTTTGCTAGGGTTTTTTGTTAAATTTGTTAGATATGTATTTCTTAGAGGCCATTATTGTATAGTACTGGTTTGTATAATACATTTTGGAGGTTTGGGATATATATATGGTTTTACGACAGTCTTGCTCGATATAGTAGTATGCTACTTTGTTTGTTTCTATCTTAATATGTGTATATGTTTCTTTTAACATATCGCTAAAAACATATTGGTAGAGCCCTTAGGATCTTTTCTTGACTACCGGCGTTGTGATGGCGATCACACTAGTGGGGGCTGGGTAGTCTATAAGCACATCCTTATTTTGGTCCCTAGTCGTAGGATTATCGAGACAGGGCATCGATACTCCAGAGTAGACTAGTGCATACGCTTCTCTTCCCAGCGGGGGAGATGCTCTGTCCCACAGCCATCAGTACGTCGTACTGGAGATAGTATGCAGGTGCTCGTTAGGTTACGAGTACACTGGACAGGACTCGTTGGGAACTGCTGGTTGGTATTATACCTACCGTCACTTAACAGTTCCCAGGTGACATGAGTACAGCTTAGTCCGCTTACTTGACTCTGTCACTTCACCTCGAGTATGTTCCCACTGTTCTTAGATTACTTCCCTACCACGGCTCTACTGAGTCGTGCAAACAGGTAGTAGTTGGGCACAGTCCCGAAGCACTTGGAGGCAGTGACGGTTAGACAGGATTCGTCTCTCCCGGTATTGGGGGTTGATATCGCGCTGTGTCTAGGAGAGCCATTACACAAAGTTCTTGGCCAGGGCAAGCGAGATAGACTGGTAGGTTTCCAGTGTTATCTCAGGTGTTCTGGGCTACACTCCGACACGACTTGTACCGCTAGTAAGGGTCTGACGTTTACCGCCCCCCTAGGCCCGCCATGCGATGTTCTTAGACGAACAGACCGGACTGTACGGATATTGTCACATACAGGCTCAGTAGGAGTTCGGATGGATTCACCTCATCAGTCTTCTTATCGGCATCTACCTGGGGACCGTTACGTACAGCTAGTGCCGCTTGCGGTCTGTGGTTAACCCCACTGCCAGCGTAGTGTCGAGCCTTTAGAGTCCCATACAGAGGGTTACTCTCCTTTGGGCAAAACTGAGTAGAGGTCGCATGGTTTTGCGACAGGGTTCGTTCACACTCGCGCACTTGTGCACGTTTGGTGACCGGGCAGTTATTACTAGTGGGCTTTGGTTTAAGCCAGATACTGGTATTGGTTTTGGGATTGGTTTTGTCTCATTGTATTCGTGTTCCTCGGAATGCGGATGCGGGTGTGTATACACAGTTGATAGAGGCAGAGGATTCTCATTAGGATTGTGGACCGTTTGACTTTGGTTGACTTGTTGACCGTTGACTTTTTCCAAACCCTAATGAGAATGATAAATATGATTAATAATGATAATCAAGGATTGTTGTGTGATGGTTAGGTTGACCATTTGACCATGGTGGACATTTTGACCATTGTTGACATTTTGACCATAATCATTTCATATCAAAGATGCTTCTTGATCTTTGCAAATTGCATTTATTATGAAATGATAATGGTCATTCCATACTCACCATCACATTTTCCATTTTGATTATTATTGTTAATCTATTATTCTCATATGAGCATGGTTGCAAAAGAGAGCTCTCATTCTATCATATCTTTTCTCTCTCTTTGCAAAAGCTCTTCTTCTTCCTCTCTCAAAGCTTAAGTGTTCCATGTGTTGGAAATCATAAGTTTTTGAGACAAAGCCACCATAACACATCTCTACTCATTCTAGGGTACTAGGTTTGGCAAACTAAATACCTTAGTTACCTCTAGGTTGAGGTAGGAGCTCAAGTTCGAGGCCCTCGGGTGGATCTATTTTCGGCTAAGAGGAGACGAGAAGGAGGAGTCGTTCAAACTACTACAAGGAGCAAGCAAGAAGGAGAACAACAAGAAGAGAAGGAGTTCAAGAGAACAACAAGAAGAGAAGGAGTTCAAGACTAGGTATAACCATTCTACATAGTAGTTATAACTTGTAGATTTTATGTTAGTTTTGTTTAGCAACGATCCTTCATGAAACGGTCCATGTTACCTAGCTAGGGAAAAAATTTCGTTTTACCTATTCCGCCTCCCCGAAAGAACCGGGGTGGGTAACGTGGACCTAACAGTGGTATCAGAGCCTAGCTAAACACAAACTAGCATGTTAGCAAAGTATCCAGAATTTCGATCGGACAAAAATCGCAAAACACGTCCGGAAAAACCATGTTTCTGTCGATTTTTTTACTGCTCTAAAAATGATTTAACATACATGAAAAATCGGCTCAGGGTTTTCTAAAAACACAGAACAAAAACGATCCAGTGACTCGGTCAAAGCGACGCGGATCCGCGGCAGGAACATGCTTCCTGCCGCGGAACCGCGGCCGAGTTGACTCGGCCGTGGATCGGGTTTTGTGCAGTGTTCTTATTTGGATGTTTTGGGATTTTTAGTATATGTTGTTTCTGCCCAGATTTTCCAGAGAACAAATTTGTGTTTGGGGTGGTCACAAATCCGTATTTTGATCGAACTTCTCTAGACTTTGGCTAATGGGTTATATCTGTAATGTGATATATGTATTGAACGTCTGCTAATCGCTATACGTCGATTAGTGGGGGTTATACATATCTGTGATCTGTAATGTTGATGGTTTGTGTATATGAATTCGTTGGATTGTCGCGGATGAATAGCCGGGGGTTGTGAGATGAGAGTTTTTCTTTATCTTTCAATTCATGTAACATGTAAATTGATGTAATATTATTTATTTGGCCGCACAACCGGGATGGGGTTGTAGCCGTCATTGTATAATTTCTTTTTACTGTTTTTGCTCCTAGGATAGACCCAAGGTGGGGTGCACAAACTACCGGGTATCTCGAAATGCCGAGTGGCCTACTCACATCGTTGAGGGAGGTTGCTTCGCTTCGGGTACTTGGCGGGTAGTTTGCCGCACCCGTAGGGGTCTAGGGTGGGGTTTTGGCTATTCATCGCGACCGTGTAATCCGCTCTTCGTTACAGGCTCGTACGGAATGCGGATTCCTAGTATATCCGATGTGTTCATCTGTGATCTGGAATGGCTATCATTGCATCTGACGAATGTGTATATATCTATATGATATCTATTTAGGCGTTGCTTATGTTTTGCATCCGTGCTAGTCCAGCCTCCGCTCTGTCGTTAGTTAAGTAACCTAACGGGTGATGACGAGACCTCGTGGCGAATGCGGATGGTATAAACGTACGTCATATTTTCGTTGTTTCTGCAATGGCAGGATTAACTGATGGGACGCATTAAATTAATGCAAGAAAACAAACCTAAAAGACGTTGTTGGAACAATTTTCAAAAAAAGTTGTTATTGCAAGGACGTTCTCTTTTGTTTTGCATAGAGGTATTCGGTTATGAATGCCCAGCACCTCAGTCGACGAGGCAAGGGCCGAGATCCCTTCATCGGGAGTGACCCCTTGGACAAAAATTTTGCGTCAGGGAATAACTTCACTATAGTCGATTATTCTTGCTTTGCATCGAGGTATTCAGTTTGGAATATCCTGCACCTCATTCGACGAGGAAAGAGCCGAGATCCCTTCACGGGGAGTGACCTCTTTAGCAAAAGTTTTCGCCACTGTATTTTCAAAAAAGGCAATCATGTTCCTTCAACTATATCAAGTTCATTACGTTAACGGTTTTTTCGCCAAAACCCAGCCGTAGCCCTCCGTCATTTCGGATTGGTATTATTTAGTATTCGTGCTGCGTTTGTTGACCTAGTCAAGGCGTAGTGAACGGTAGCTAGATAATATTTTTTCTGTGCATTGCAAATGGGATTGGTTAGGACAGTCGTGCGGCCTTGTTGACCTAGTCAAGGGCACGTACAGGTGGGTCTAATGCAATCAGGATAATGACGGGAAGAACTTGACTAACGGTTTATGGTTTGTTGACCTAGTCAAGGTCATAAACCGTTAGGGGTAAAAACCACATCGGGAGTTTCTAAAGAAACTGAAACTTGCAGATTTAGCATACCTTCTGGAGTGTAGTGACTAGAGTGGATTCCATCTAGGTCATTACAAGATGATAGTTGGATCTCGATCCCACTGATGAGTTGGATTACTCTCGGGAGAATATTTCACTTAACAATCAATGCAATAAACTAAGTAAGTGTCTAAAACGGTGTTAGCGGGGCTACGCCTCCAGGGAAAAGAGGTTATTTAATTAAGGAACTTCGCGAAAGTGTTGGAAAACCTCCCTCGAAGTACCAACACCAGCTTGGCTAAAAGGTTAAGCAAGTATTGTGACGTGCGATTAATCCTTACTAGTTCTTCTTTTAGGGTTTGAAGAAGAATTTGAGGAAACAGTGGGAGCAATCCTGATTAGATAAATCAATAAACCAATCTAATCTTGCAAGAGCGCACGCTGAGTGTTTCTTTTCTCTCTCTCCAGGTAGCAGCCATTTCACGCCCTAATCAAGATAATAAAATGTATCGCTTGACCGATCCGAATTCTTATTCGGGGCTGGGGAACGTTGGTTCGGCTCTAACTTACGACAACAGTCATAAGTACGAGCAAGGGAAAGAGGATTGTATGGATTCCAAGGATACCCAGTTGAAGAAGAAGCATGGTTTTGCATCTACTTCAGGTGTTCTTGTAATTGAGAACTGCTTTACGGTCAGCCTTACCTCCTGGGTACTTGATACCGGATCAGGATCTCATATCTGTAATTAATTGCAGGGACTGAGAAAAAGTAGGAGAGTTGTACCTGGTGATATGTCGCTCAGAGTAGCGAACGGAGCACAAGTTAATGCTGCAGCCGTCGGTGAATATCACCTAGTGTTGCCAAATGGCAACACTATGATTTTGAACGATTGCTACTATGTACCTTCCATGGTTTGCAACATCATATCAGTTTCTTTACTCGATAAAGATGGATATAACTTTGTTCTTGATAGAAATATCATGAACATCTACCTTCATAAGGTACAGGTTGCAGAAGGTACACTGTGTAATGGTATCTACGTTCTAAATCAGAATACAGTTCTCAATATACAAAACACACGCAAGAGGAAGAATTCAGATACGAATGAATCCTACTTGTGGCGTTGTAGACCTGGTCATATTGGAGAGAAAAGGCTAAGTAAGTTGCATAAAGATGGACTCTTGAATACGTTTGAGTTTTCACCTTATGAAACTTGTCAGTCTTGTCTCAAAGGGAAGATGACCAAATCTCCGTTCACCGGACATGGAGAAAGGGCAGCAGAGCTCTTGGGACTCATACACAGTGATGTATGTGGTCCGATGTCTATACATGCAAGGGGTGGGTTCTCATACTTCATCACATTCACTGACGATCTCTCTAGATTCGGATACGTGTATCTGATGAAACACAAATCCGAAGCTTTTGAGAAATTCAAGGAATTCAGAAACGAAGTAGAGAACCAGATTGGAAAAAGTATCAAGATCCTCCGATCGGATAGAGGAGGGGAGTACTTAAGCACGGAATTCCTAGATTACTTAAAAGAGAATGGTATTCTCTCTCAACTTACTCCTCCTTATACACCACAGCACAACGGTGTATCGGAGCGGAGGAATCGTACCCTATTGGATATGGTTCGCTCCATGATGAGTAGTGCCGAGTTGCCTCTTTCATTTTGGGGACATGCGCTTTTGACAGCGGCATATCTATTGAATGATGTTCCGTCTAAATCAGTGCCTAAGACTCCATTCGAGATATGGAATAAAAAAAGGCCATATCTTAAAAGATTTAAGATATGGGGTTGTCCGGCTTATGTTAAAACACATAAACCAGATAAACTAGAGGCGCGGTCAGTTTTATGTAAGTTTGTGGGATATCCAAAGAATGGTTATGGATATCTGTTCTACCACACCGAGGAACAGAAGGTGTTTGTTGCTCAGCATGCCATTTTCTTAGAAACGGAGTTTCTTGCAAAAGAAATTAATGGGAGCACGGTAGAACTGGAAGAAATTCAGCGACCACAAAATGAAACAGAAGATTTGACAGAACCTCAGGATTCAATAACCCCGAACGAACCTCAGCCACTCCGCAGATCTGGTAGGATTTCTCATCCACCCGAGAGATACTACGGTTTTCTCATAGACGGGGATCGAGAGGATTGCATCTTGGAAGAAGATGACCCTACCAGTTTCAGGCAGGCCATTATCAGTAGGGACTCTGATAAATGGCTGGATGCAATGCAATCCGAAATGGAGTCCATGTACACCAATAAAGTGTGGACCTTGGATATTGCTCCACCTGGGGTAAAACCCGTTGGATGCAAATGGATCTACAAAAGGAAACTTGGTGTAGATGGGCAGGTGGAAACCTATAAGGCTAGACTCGTTGCAAAAGGTTTTCGTCAAAGACCTGGTTTGGACTATGACGAAACTTTTTCTCCAGTGGCTATGCTCAAATCCATTCGGATCCTACTTGCCATTACTGCCTTCCATGACTATGAAATCTAGCAAATGGACGTTAAAACGGATTTTCTAAACGGCTGTTTAGAAGAGTGCGTTTACATGGATCAGCCAGAAGGTTTCGTGGACAGTGGGAGCAGCGGGAATGTGTGCAAGTTACTCAAATCCATTTATGGATTGAAGCAGGCATCGCGGAGCTGGAACATCTGTTTTGATGAGGCAATCAAGGAATTTGATTTCATCAAGAACGAAGATGAACCTTGTGTCTATAAGAAGATTATAGGACGAACTGTCGTATTCCTAGTCTTGTACGTGGACGACATTCTTTTGATAGGAAATGACATTCCTATGCTACAATCGGTCAAGCTATTCTTGTCACAACGGTTCTCAATGAAGGACCTGGGTGATGCCTCGTACATTCTGGGGATCAAGGTCTATAGAGATAGATCCAAGAGACTACTGGGACTTTCGCAGTCCAGGTACATAGAGACCGTACTAAAGAGATTTAGTATGGAGGATTCCAAGCGCGGTAACATACCCGCATTGCACGGAATTACCCTCTCCAAGAAGATGTCTCCTAAGACTGACGAGGAGAGGGTTCGCATGAACACTATACCCTACGCTTCGGCGGTAGGATCTATAATGTATGCGATGCTATGTACAAGACCAGATGTAGCTTACGCGCTGAGCGTGGTGAGCCGGTATCAGTCAGACCCAGGTGAGGACTACTGGACGGCAGTGAAGAACATTCTCAAGTACCTGAGAAGGACTAAGGAGATGTTCCTGGTTTACGGTAATGGAGACCTCAGGGTCGAGTCCTTTACCGATTCAAGCTTCCAGAGTGACAAAGATGACAGCAAGTCTGTCTCGGGTTTTGTGTTTACCCTCAACGGAGGGGCGGTATGTTGGAGGAGTTCCAAACAGGATACCGTCGCAGACTCGACGATGGAGGCTGAATACATTGCTGCAAGCGATGCCGCAAAAGAGGCGGTCTGGATAAAGAAGTTCATTAGTGAACTTCAGGTGGTTCCGTCCATTGTTGACCCAATACCTTTGTATTGCGATAACAATGGGGCTATAGCTTTAGCGAAGAAACCAAGGTCCCATCAGAAATCCAGACACATCTTAAGGCGGTATCACCTGATCAGGGAGATCATTGATCGCCAGGAGATCGAGGTACGGAGAGTGGACACAAAAGACAACACAGCGGATCCATTCACAAAGGCCCTCCCTCAAACACAGTTCGAGAGACTTTTTGAGCTATTGGGTATGTGGTACACCGGCAGCTGGCCTTAGTGCAGACGTTGGGTATGCGGTACACCAATTACTGGCCTTTAGTGCAAGTGGGAGATTGTTAGATATATATGCCCTAGAGGCCATTATTGTATAGTACTGGTTTGTATAATACATTTTGGAGGCTTGGGATATATATATGGTTTTACGACAGTCTTGCTCGATATAGTAGTATGCTACTTGGTTTGTTTCTATCTTAATATGTGTATATGTTTCTTTTAACATATCGCTAAAAACATATTGGTAGAGCCCTTAGGATCTTTGCTTGACTACCGGCGTTGTGATGGCGATCACACTAGTGGGGGCTGGGTAGTCTATAAGCACATCCTTATTTTGGTCCCTAGTCGTAGGATTATCGAGACAGGGCATCGATACTCCAGAGTAGACTAGTGCATACGCTTCTCTTCCCAGGGGGGGAGATGGTCTGTCCCACAGCCATCAGTACGTCGTACTGGAGATAGTATGCAGGTGCTCGTTAGGTTACGAGTACACTGGACAGGACTCGTTGGGAACTGCTGGTTGGTATTATACCTATCGTCAGTTAACAGTTCCCAGGTGACATGAGTACAGCTTAGTCTGCTGACTTGACACTGTCACTTCGCCTCGAGTGTGTTCCCACTGTTCTTAGATTACTACCCTACCACGGCTCTACTGAGTCGTGCAAACAGGTAGTAGTTAGGCACAATCCCGAAGCACTTGGAGGCAGTGACGGTTAGACAGGATTCGTCTCTCCCGGTATTGGGGGTTGATATCGCGTTGTGTCTAGGAGAGCCATTACACAAAGTCCCTGGCCAGGGCAAGAGAGATAGACTGGTAGGTTTCCAGTGTTATCTCAGGTGTTCTGGGCTACACTCCGGCAAGACTTGTACCGCTAGTAGGGGACTGACGTTTACCGCCCCCTAGGCCCGCTATGGATGTTCTTAGACGAACAGACCGGACTGTACGGAGATTGTCACATACAGGCTTGGTAGAAGTTCGGATGGATTCACCTCATCAGTCTTCTTATCGGCATCTACCTGGGGACCGTTACGTACAGCTAGTGTCGCTTGCGGTCTGTGGTTAACCCCACTGCCAGCGTAGTGTCGAGCCTTTAGAGTCCCACACAGAGGGTTACTCGCCTTTGGGCAAAACTGAGTAGAGGTCGCATGGTTTTGCGACAGGGTTCGTTCACACTCGCGCACTTGTGCACGTTTGATGACCGGGCAGTTATTACTAGTGGGCTTTGGTTTAAACCAGATACTGGTATTGGTTTTGGGATTGGTTTTGTCTCATTGTATTCGTGTTCCTCGGAACGCGGATGCGGGTGTGTATGCACAGTTGATAGAGGCAGAGGCAGAGGATTCTCATTAGGGTTGTTGACCGTTTGACTTTGGTTGACTTGTTGACCGTTGACTTTTTTCAAACCCTAATGAGAATGATAAATATGATTAATAATGATAATCAAGGATTGTTGTGTGATGGTTAGGTTGACCATTTGACCATGGTGGACATTTTGACCATTGTTGACATTTTGACCATAATCATTTCATATCAAAGATGCTTCTTGATCTTTGCAAATTGCATTTATTATGAAATGATAATGGTCATTCCATACTCACCATCACATTTTCCTTTTTGATTATTATTGTTAATCTATTATTCTCATATGAGCATGGTTGCAAAAGAGAGCTCTCATTCTATCATATCTTTTCTCTCTCTTTGCAAAAGCTCTTCTTCTTCCTCTCTCAAAGCTTAAGTGTTCCATCTGTTGGAAATCATAAGTTTTTGAGACAAAGCCACCATATCACATCTCTACTCATTCTAGGGTACTAGATTTGGCAAACCAAATACCTTAGTTACCTCTAGGTTGAGGTAGGAGCTCAAGTTCGAGGCCCTCGGGTGGATCTATCTTCGGCTAAGAGGAGACGAGAAGGAGGAGCCGTTCAAACTACTACAAGGAGCAAGCAAGGAGGAGAACAACAAGAAGAGAAGGAGTTCAAGAGAACAACAAGAAGAGAAGGAGTTCAAGACTAGGTATAACCATTCTACATAGTAGTTATAACTTGTAGATTTTATGTTAGTTTTGTTTAGCAACGATCCTTCATGAAACGGTCCATGTTACCTAGCTAGGGAAAAAATTTCGTTTTACCTATTCCGCCTCCCCGAAAGAACCGGGGTGGGTAACGTGGACCTAACAAAATTCTGCAATTTATTTGCTTTTAAAAGATGAATCTCACTTGATTATCTTGTGATACAGGCTGTTTGGCGTCTGTTGTTGTTGAGCAGGTGCTGATTAATTTTTTTTGTCAATCATGGCGCAGTTTGCGAAGCCTGAGAACGCCCTGGAGCGTGCCGAAGGTAAATTTTCAATTTGTTGTTTCTGTTAAATAGTTATGATTTTTAAAAACTAATATTCGATATTTTCTTCTCTTAGTTTGCAAGAGAAGTAGATTAGTTTGTTGATAATAGAAAATTGCATTCTGCAGTGAATGATTACATTGGAAAAAGTGTTTTGTGACTGTTCTTTTTTATTTGTCTACTCTTTTCATATGGACTGTTCTTTTTTATTACCATATTTTATTTCTTTTGTTTATAGATTCAAACTAACAAATGTGAAGCACTTGATGATTCCCCGTTATAAAGATTCTAATTTTTTAAAACCCATTTTATTTCTTACATCTGCTGATTGTATATGATATGTCATGTCTGCATGTTTTGTTTCTTCTTCCATCTTGTTGTTTTCTTTTGACATCAATAATTCTTCATTTTAACTCATTTTGTTGATTTTGTTCAATTTGGTTCCAGAATTAATAAATGTTGGCCAAAAGTCGGTTGCTTTGCAAGCACTCCATGATGTAATTACATCAAAGAGGTATCGTACATGGCAGAAATCAATGGAAAAGATCATGTTTAAGTACATAGAGCTCTGTGTTGACATGCGAAGAGGAAGATTTGTTGTGGCATGTTCTGGGGACTTTTTAAACTCCGCTCAAGTGTTGAGCTCTTTGGGAAATTTTGGTTGTTTGTTTATTCGATCGGAAAGTTCAACATTGTCCAACTATCTGAGATTGTGATACAATAATTGGAATCTATTTAGCTGCGTGCAAGTTTAACATTTCGGTCTCAGGTGAAATCGGGAATCTTGTTGAATTACTCGACTTCTTTTGAAAAAGTGTTTTCATAGTTGAGACCTAAATGTAAGATTTGCATTGTTAGGCATGAAATCCAGAATATGTGATATGCCGGGTTTATGATGTCTAAGGGCAGTGACAATTCCAATTGTTGTAGTTTTTCACTTTCTTTTCTGCGACCGTAAGTGTAATATGTGTTGTATCGCCGGTTTCGTTGCTATACGTCAACGACAATTGAGATACGTATATTTACTTACGTTGATGACATGTGATGTTATGTGTTGTTGTGATATGTTATATTAGATCGTCGTGTTTGAATAGCTAGGATTTTTTATGTGAGATGAGAGTTTTTATTTTCATTCATGTAAAATTCAATGTATGTAATATTCTTTTATTGGGGCACTTCCGGGTTGAGGATGATGTCAACATTGATGTATATTATTTACTTTTCCGCATTAGGATAGACATTGAATTTAGGAGTTCTATGCGAGTCCGTTCGGTGTACTCAGTCTCTAATGAGCACCTGCATACAATCTTTGGAGTCAAACACCAATGTTTGTGGGATCAACCATCGCCCAATATTGGGTCGAGAAACGTATACACTAGTTTGCTCTGGAATATCGATGCCCTGTCTCGATACCCCTACGACTAGGAACTTTTAAGGATGTGCTTATTGACTACCCAGGACCCACTAGTATGATCGACATCATAGTCTAGGTAGTTAAGCAAAAATCATAAGGGCTCTATCAACATGTATAACTATGAGCATGATGTAAATGTATACACGTTAAGATAAAGTCAAAACCAGATAGTACACTATCATTTTGAGCAAGATTGTTCTATGCATACATATGTCCCTGATGTCCAATATAAAGTACAATAATGGCATCTAGGGCATACATATCCAACAATGAGCAAATGGATGAGTCAACGCTTCGTAGGTGTACACCGACCGCCTTACTCTCATTCTCCATTGGTGTGAAAGTAAACTTTCAGTATATATCCCTATATCAATTCCTTTGCAAATACGACCTGATCAACTTGACCTACATTGACTCGACTCTTATTTTTAGGATACCAAGTACCAACAGAACAAATATTTATACTTACATGGAGACTTTGTACAGACTGGAGACTTTAAATATAGACAAGTTAAATGCATCTCACCTAAAATGGGGCACAACAGTTAGCTGATGCATGCCTTTTACAAGGCAGGGCACGGAAACTCTCTAAGACGAATATTCTTCCAGTAATATACTAACAAAATCAAGTGGGTAATACTAACCTGTTGCAATACTCTCAAAGTAGCAATTTTTTCCACTGCAGGAATATATTTTGATAGTTGCACTTCAGGAACAGAAGAGGCAGAGGAGAGTTTGCCCCCAAGCTTCGATATCTTCGTAAGCAATGGCTGCACCTTTACTGCAAGATCTAGAGGGAGGAATTCTTGCTCTAGTAGATTGTATAGGTCCTTCACCTCTTGCGAGACACACATCATCACTCCTTTTGAGATCTGTGGCAAAAGTGTAACAAAATAAATAAACACGTACATCCACAATCTAGAAAAGCTCAAGAGTTGGCAAATCATTAACAGAAGATGCAATTAAGATGTAGCCAATTAGAAATCATTTTTACAAGGGTCAAGACATTTGAAGGCATGTTTTCTTAACCAACTTTTAATCCAATCATCCCTACAAGTTTAGCTGACTTGAACTTGTTAACATATTTAAGTGTAATAACAATAATGGAACACAAATAATATTAATCAGTAAACTGACAGCCATAGGCAACTCAACTGTATAAAAAGCTTTGTTGATAATAAAATAAGAGTTGCCAAGTTACTCCATGAATAAAACAAATATAAGTACTACATGAATAGGAAGCACAGCTTATAAGGATTAAAACGTGGTATTGGTATCGGTACCGGTACCAAACAGTCACTTTTGGGATGGGAATTAGTTAAGTCGGTCGTAGCAGCAATCTCAAATCGGAATATCAGATTTTTGTACCATTTGACAAAAAGAAATTTTATGAGTCAATAATTTTTTTCTAAACAAATAATAAAAGTAAATATACACGATTTGGCAAATTTTTTTACTATCATCGGATGTCTAATGTGGTTGTTTCAATACTCGGTAACAATAACTATAAACTTTTTGATATACTTTTCAGTAAATAACGATGTCAAACAATGCTTAACACTGGATATCATAAGCTTAATATTATAACTCCACTTGTGAAATGTTAACCCCATATTCCTTGGTATTGGAAGGTATTGATATCGAACTCAGGCGGTCAATTTTCAGATCGCAACGGTCAATTTTGAAATCACAATCGGCCACCTCGGATCAAATTCAGCCAAGATTTCAAAAATATGCTTACAAAAAATAAAGTCAATGAAATACCCTTGTTAGCAACTCCTATCATCCCAAACTTGCATTTAACCAAGAGTCCCTAGTTATGAATTACGAAAAATCTAAAGACCGGTTCTTTCTCAACTTATATTAAAACATTACCTAGATAGTGGACATAAATGACAATTGACATCTGAAAAACAAAATGACAAGATTGTATCAATAACTTAAGCATTTAGGGCACAATCAATCACAATGAACGATCCATTAAATCCTGCGTGACCTCCTTAGGATTCAGGTTTGTATTGTTCATAGAAATCTGAATTAACCATTGTCTAAAAATGATTAGGATACTAATTTTATCTTTGAAGTTGTCTATCAGATCTAGATACATCTTATGGATTAGGATATACATTTTAGAGTAGAATATGATTTTTATTTAGAATTTGATTTAATTAGGTTTAAAAGTCGATAGTTCCTTGGCACTTATAATGAATAACCAATTTCAATTGGACTAAGGCACCATGTTATATTACAATAAGTAACTGATATGTGAAGACTATTGATGAACGATAGTTCATTGTTGAGATTTGAAGTTCAAGGTTCACTATTTATAATTATTGTAATACTAAGCTGAATTTCGTGTATGTTCCTTTTATTCTTCCTATTTTACTTAAATTTCTCCTTCTAAATAGATTCTTGATCAACATGTGCCACAATCTCGAAGACTCGATCAAAAAGATCCAAAATCTTACAAATTACTAAGAAAATTTTACAACCAATCTAATTATATCTTATCCTACTCCAAACATAATATTGTCTCGATCAGCAAAAACATCTTCACCGTGCAAATTTGTTCTAGAGATGATCTCTACTCTATCAAGATGAGTTCTCTTGGGTAGGTTCTACTATAAAGGCTACTTAACGAATTTGCATATTCTTCTAATGAGTCCTAATGTCGAAAAAGTATCTCGATGATGTCAAGGATGATCTCAAAAATTGCAAACAATAGACTCGAAGATTTCAAAGAGGGCTTCTAAGATTATGCTGAAAGTTTGACGCCGGGTTCAAAGCTGTCGCAATTATTAACATTACCATCATTGAGAATTAGTAAATAACCCTTACTTTTGAACAAGCCATATATGTTGCAAACACCACTAACGTTGGGAATAATAAGAGTTTCAACATCATATTCAAGGTTCCATTGCCTCCGTATTATCAAGAGCATGCCTTTTCTTATAGATGCATATTTAGATCTATAAACTCTTCCTTCATCATGCTACCTTTGTTCAAGTCAACAAGGATGACCTTTCTAAATTTTTTTGGGAGGGGGAGGGTGGGGGTGGGGGTGGGGGAAGATTGATGTCAAATTGAGTACACTTTTAATCCTAATCAAGACAAAGTAATAGATACCCTGAACACCAAAACTTGCTAAGGCAGCTGCTATAAATCAGTGCTATTCTATATATAAGATTTTTCCTCAAAAGAAAAAAGCAATTGATAAATAAGCACTGATTTTTGAAAATTAAGATTTTCAATGCATGATTACAATGATTATGAGCTAAAATCCATGGTTTCTCCTTTTCTTTCCCTTTTATTTAATTTTTCTCATGTAAAGGTGTCTTTTATTAGGAGTATTCTTAATCTTAAAATCCAAGCAATAATACTTTACAAAGGTAAACATATCAACCAATGGAGTTCACATATATAATCATGAAAAGAGAAACGATGCTTATATCCTTAGAGATCGACACTTCCAAGAGGACATCGTGTCCATGTCCGCAGTACAAACACTTTGCCCGAGACTTGCTCGACACATATAAAAAACGTATGGGGCAGACGTGTGTTGTGCGTGTTCTATGTGTACCATATATGTGCCCTATGCATGTCATAAATGTAGCTTTAGAAACATAGCATGTTTTAACATCATACTTTGCCTTAAAACTTGATTAATTTACAAATATAGTTGATGTTTCTTATTTTGTACATCTTGTTGATACTGATTTTTTTTCAATTGATTGTACTTCAAAATTATTACCTTGTTAGTTCATTCTATAATATATTTATCCTTTTTATGGGCGCTAGTCTTACCTTTGGATGAACATGATTCTTTTTTTCAATCAGGTAGGTCTTTTATGTTTCATGTTATATAAGAATTAATATATGGTTTTAGTTGTCCAGTAGTACACTTTTGGGTATAGTTTTATCTTTATTTTTTATAGATGAACATGGATTATGGCAATAGTTGATGACCTTGATGGAAAATTAATTTTTAAGATGAATAATAAGATCGTAGTCTAACTCAATGCGTGCGCGCGCACAAGACCTTATCATCAGTTTCTTTTAGATATGAATCTATCTAGTCATAAAGGAAAAACTTGCATCGGTATCTCAATATCAAGTCAAACATGGGCTTGATTCACACCATGTTTTGATAAATATTTACCTATCCAGAAATAGGGGGAAATCCATAATTTCAACTTTTTGTAGTCAAATCGTTGACGTAAAGAGTTGAAGACAAATATTTCATCCTTTAAGAATTTCTGGAACCAACATTTTGGTAACCCTAGTCAACTAGGGGCAGCAATAATGAAGATCATCAATTAGAGACATATGTCTATTTAATCTATCATGGTTGCCAAAGCACATGGATGGAGGTGATACGAAACGATATGGTTGCCAAAGGACTCGATGAAAGTATATTTTTCGATAAGAGTGAGTGGAGGCGGAGGATTCATGTGCTGGACCCGGCGTGATTCTTATGTTGGTTCATGTAGCTTACCCCATATGCTTGGGATAAAAGGCTCGGTTGGTGGTGGTGGTGGTGTCTATCTAATCCATCATGTACACCCAAAGTTGTCAAATCGTGATATGAATCGTATATCGTTTTGCTTCTGTATCATATCGTGTATCGTAAGATATGATAATCACTTGTGTAAAACTAAACAATTAAGCATATAACTATATTTTTTTACAATTATATAATTATATGAGTAACACGGAATGGTATATTAAAACAATTATAAAAAGTTTAGTATATCCCCAGTCATGCAACCAATGCTTTATATATAAAGTTCAAATAGAAAAATATATGAAACAACTTAAGTCACTTGAACAATCATAACTTATAAGTTAATTAGATGGTTAAGCAAAATGGTACTATAGTCGAAAGGTGTAACCCACATGACATAGACATAAGTTTCACTAGTAGCAACATTTTGTAACTAAGTTCACAGTTCACACATCATAAAGTTCACATGTCATATACACAAAAATAACAAAACAAAACCACTAATCAATCAATAGTCTCCTATCAAATCATTGTATGTCATCATTGTCGAATCTACTTTCGTATTCTACGAACTTCTCTTTTTCCTTTACTTCCACTATCTTCTTTTCTTTTTCTTTGCAAGTTTTTTTTTAAATAGCATTCAAAAAAATTTGAGGTCCTATAAAATAATTGGTTAGAAATTCTAAGAATTTAAAAATTATTAACAAAAATTGCTAGTAAATATAATATCATCATACCTCATTACTTCTTTTCTTACTACTTGGTCCTCCTTCGTCAACTTCAAAGCATTCATGAATATCCATCTAAGAATGTAAGTAAGACCTTCTTTCTCCGTAATCCATCATTGGAAAACGGAGTGATGTGCGTGAAAACCCTTCAATGCAATAAAAAGCGACCATAAATTGTAAGTAACACTAGCACAAAAGTAGGTCTAGAATCATACCAATTCCGAAATGAGTGATGTGCGTGAAAGCTGCAAGAGAAAAATATAAACAAATGTCATAACCATCAAACTGCACAGATGTTGCTAATAACAAAACAAAAAACAACAGAGAGAACTTACCGGTTCTCTGTTATCTCTTTTAGGGTCAGGTGTAAATCCAATAAGACTAGCCATTCGCAGATTGCGCTCTTTTTCATTTTCAAGTTCCAAATGAGAGGCACCATGCTTATGGTCATAAGGGGCCACAGAAAGTGCAGCTAATAGAACTGATGATGCTATCAATTGCAAATCCTTGTGTGTTAAGTTCTTATTGTAGCTTTTCTGCAAGGTGAAGAGCTTCAGCCATGCATACGCATGGTAAAGGTGACTATCCGCAACCCAAAATATCTCTGTGAGCTTGGCATAATATACAACCATCAAAGATGGTTTCGGACTTTTCTTTACCATGGTCATCAAACCATGAATATCTTCCACTGAACGGAAAGCTTCCTGAAAGAGATCAGTGAAGAAGATCATGGCACAAAATCAAAGAACATTGAGCAGCGAACCTATAAAAAGATGGCATTACAAACCTGCCATAGAGCCAAATCTGTTGCTATTCTAAGTTGCTCAACTCTGGTATCCAAGTAGAGCTGCAAGCTATCAGGTGCTGTCAGATCAGGCCTATCCCTTTGATCTCGGTATTTGTTTAAGTTGGCAAGATGATTCCTTATTATTTCACATAATCTCCGGAATTCAGTGGTCCTCTTGTACTGCTTGCAAAATTGGAATGCTCGATGTGCTGTCATCTACACATCAAAGAAATAAAGAAACTCATATTGGCAGAATACACAGGATAGAAATAGAAGAGTTGCCCAAAATTTGTAATGTTTCCTAGATTAATCAGATCATCTCATGGATTAACATTTAGGATGTTGGCATTAAACAGGGAAGAGTATCACGAATGCTTCTAATGTGGCTGAGGGCGCCCGCAGCCACTTGGCTGCAGGTGCAAGAGAGAAAAGTGGGGGTCCCACTCCACTTAAACCCAAGTGGAACTCCTCTGTTTCACACTTACGCCCGCTGAGCCAAATCTCTCATTATAAATATCCCAAAATCTTATATGCAGATACACATGCACATAAACATGAAGAAGCAACGGTTTGATGGAGAGAGAAGGGGAAGTGAGAGGAGAGGAATAAAGACCGAGAAACGAAGGTGAGGCCCATTGCAGATCGAGGAAGAGAGATTTTCAAGGTTTTCAAGCATGTGCTATGCAGGTAACAAAATAGTTAACGGATGCTCAGTGCTAACAAAGTTTGATGGTTATTTACAGTTTAGAAAGTTTAGTTTAGTGACAGTGGGTCAAACTTAAAGGTAGTCTAGTCTAGTAAAATTTAGCCATTGTGAAATTCAATAATATCATCAAAATCCACCAAAAAAGAGAGCCGCCAAAAAAATTGTGGAGGGGAGCAAGTGCTGAAGAGGAGCCACTCATCACACCATTTAAAAAAAAGTACGCATCCTGATCGACACATTTATTAATTTCCAATCCTCTAGGGCGATGAAATTTAAACAACCTGAGGATGGAAAACCGAACAAATCACTCCCAGCCTCAGCCAAAGAATGGAAGAGGAAGAAAGTTTCATTTGGCTTGACAAAAAGATCTTGCATCTCCATATTACAAAGACTACGGTGAATCTCATGCACCAAATTCGCAGTTTTTCAAATAAAATGTTAAATATTCAGAATTAGAAAATATGATGCAAAGGAGCAGGTAAATAATAAAGTTGAAGTATGTTGAGCTTGAGCCTCAAAGACGAGGTAATACCATGTTTTTAACGGTCTTTAGTGCCAATTAATTGCTTGTCCCATTTAAAAAATGAAACAGTTTAAATGGTTAAAGATTAATCCTTGTCATATCAACTATCTTAAGAACCATAAATCATGTAGTTCAATTGTACAAGATACCATAAATATAATCCTGTGGCAATTTCATAACACTTTCTAAACTCAATTGATCCCCTTCTTTTTTGGGAGGAGGGAGGGGGGGGGGGGGGGGGGGGCAAGTAATCCATATCTTTTGTTAGTAATTTGTGTTGAAAGAACCGATTAACAAATCCAAGAGATATATTTTCAGAACTATGTATTAATCTCATTACATAGATCTTTTTACATGGGCATGAACCCATTAGTTTCATGAATAAACTATCGTTGTCAAGATGCAACTAGGAAAATATGATAGGAAAGGGAACTATATGAGAAGATAAAGATGACTTTGAAGCAAATGATCCGTTACTTATTTCTTAATTAAAAGATTAACTATGCTCGTTGTTTTAATAAACTTGAAGAGCAATAAGATCTCATAGAAGAATGTGGTTTCAATAATAAATGGATAACACCTGCTGCTGCAGACGGTAAAAATTACAACGAAGCCTAGCTTAGTATATATACTAAGTATCAATAACACATGAGTGAAAGATTATGTGAGAAAGTGCGGTGCAATGTTCTAAATTTCGGATGTCGTTATCGTGTCGGCCTAAAGATTTTGATGTCGGATATTAGATATCATGAAATGTCGATGGTATTTGATAATATCGGATGGTATTTGATAATATCGAGTCTACATTTTTGTAATGTAAACGTCATTTATATAACTTATTTTTTTGAAAAAATAGTCATTTATTCAGATTTTTAGTTTTATTAAATTTATATCTTCCATAAAAAAAAAAAAACTACCCTCAAATTTTTCCCCCGTAATGGTAAATGTCGGCCTAAACTCGATATTTCAGCCGAAATCACGAAATGCCGGCTGACATTCACCAAATATCGTTAAACAAATTTTTTTTGCATGTCTATGTCGTTTTCTTCTCAAAACCGACATTTCGACGGCGGCGGCCGACATTTAGTACACGGGTGCGGTGCTCTTCAAGTTTAATTTATTTATAGTGGAAAAAAGGAGTACATTAAATTTTACTAAAATACGATATGAATGTTGTTTGACTTACACTGTAGTGTCTTTATTATTATAATTTTTTAATAAGTTGCAACCTGATGCAATAGGGAATTAAAACCAAGACCTCTTGCTCAATTGCAAGAGGCTTTTTCCCTAGGCTATAGCAACACTCTCCTTTAATGTCCTTATCATTAACTTGAAGGCTTTTGTAGCTTTGAAGAAATCATCATGACATGTCTTCTAAGTGATGAACTCGTCCATGGGAGGTGTTTAAGAGGAATAGTTGATAGGCTTATGCAACATAAATTACAAAATATTGCATAGCTATGCTTGAATATCAACTCCTCTCATAGAGCACAACATGCAACAATCCTGCAGTTTTCCACTAGTAAATATATGAAAACAATAAATAAGGTCCCGCAAAATGATCAAATATGAAGGTATTAAGCATAGCAACAAGCCTAAATCCATAATGAAATACGCATTATATCTGGAGGGGGGATGATGGATAAATTATATTGATAAACTAAATAATGATTATATGAAGGGGAACTAGATACTATGGCGCATACTCTGTTTTATAGATCCATCTACATAGATTGCAAATTAAAACGTTATTAAAACATATAGATTATTATAGAGAAAACATCATTAAAACATATAGATTATGGAGAACTTCTAGCATTTTCCTTTACTCATTTTTCATCACACACAAAAAAAACACTATGAAAAATGAAGGTAACCATGAGATAGGCAGGTGGAGCAACCAGTACAAAGGTGATCAAATAAGATGCTACATTTATTTGAACTGTCCCATCTACATGAGGATCTGCTTCTCTTAACTAACTCTGATTTCTCAGCGTCGAGAAATCAGAATAACTTAGCCATTCAACTAACCCACACATTTTTGGAACAATTTTCACTTTGCAATCAATATGTATGCAACCAGATTTCAGTGTCAATTTCGAAAAAAAATCCTAAGCTTAAATTCCTTGGGGGATTAGTCAATTAGAATAAAGTTAGAACTGGAACATACCGGGCCGGACAATATTTTAGTTAGTGTTGGTCAATTAGAACCGAAACTTAAATTTCTAAATTTAATGTTAGTCATGAATGAAACTAGAACTAAAAGGAAAAATGTTCCATCTAGAACTTTTTTATATACAAAATGAATGTTCTGCCGTTAAAAATTATCCCATCTATTTGGATGTAACAAAAATTAATAATCAAAACTACCAAACCCTAGTCTCCATTCTCTTTCTCCTTCCTCCCTCTCCCTCTCCCCTTTCACCCTCTCCTCCATTTTTGTTCGGTAAACTTTCAAATCGTTGTCCCTCCTTTTTATCGACTAAATCCAATTGATTCAACACAAACCTTCTCAATCACTTTTAAATCCATCTAATTTAAAGACCTCCAAAATTAATCAGAAAATATAAAATCATTTAAACATGTAACCCTAATTTGACCAAACTAAATAATGGATATGTTTAATTATATTTTATTAGTATACAGAAATCCCATTTTCTACGATTAAAACAGCAAAATAATTTTTGATCTTATGAACCATTTAGAAACAATTAAATATTTTTTAATTATATAAAATTTGGACTGCACCAAAAAAAAAACAATATAGTTTCAATTTTCAGATTAGTTTAGTTCTAATAGTTCTTGAATCCTATAAAAAGTCCTAGTTCTATAAAAGTTCTATGAAAATATTCTAATTTCAAAAGTTCTATTTTTATCAAAAAGTCCCAATTGCCTAACAGGCCCTTAACAAATTTCACCATACACAAAAGGATGAGGCATGCTTAACCAAGCCAGTTGATAACTAAGTCAAAATATCATTCTGATGCACACCATATTAAGTGTTATTGTCTGTCATGAGCCTAACAAGGACTTCAAAGTTTAGTGGGTAATATTCCAGATATGTTAAGAAAGCTCGGTAATTTTTTTTACTCGAAACGAAACACCTAATATACCCTATTTCATAAATGATATACTTAAATTCCATCTAGTTCTGCTGTAATATAATTGCAATAGGCTATTTTAAAGAAACTAGGAATCAAAACCCATGGTTTCTTGCGAAGAAATTTGTTCAACTTTAGAGACAACCAAACAATAAGACGAAACACAAAATTTGAAACTTCATTATACCGAGCCACCTTTCAAAAACACTGCAAAATTTATCAAAATTATGGAGAAGAATTGGATAATAACTATGATGAAAAGACAGCTTACTGCATATAACGCTTCCAACTTAGAATTGTTTCGTAGAATCTCAAGCACGGTCCTGTAGGTTTCCCATAGAAACTTGAACCATGGAGTCACAAGCTCTCTATCAGATCTTTCCTTCCCTTTCTCCCCACTAACATAACTAAGCATCAAATCTTCCGGCCTCTTATCTGCTTCCAAATCCTCAACATCCAAAGCATCTTCCAAGGCCTCTGCTTGGCTCCGAGCTTGCTCGGCCCTTTCAGTTGAAAGATGCATGAAATGCTTGATGACTTCTTCCAAAGAGCTGACATTGACTTGTTGGCATACTAGTCGATACTGGATTAGCCCATCCTTTGCAAATCTTCCTCTTCGCATGTCAACACAGAGCTCTATGTACTTAAACATGATCCTTTCCAATGATTTCTGCCATGCACGATACCTCTTTGATGTAATTACATCATGGAGTGCTTGCAAGGCAGCCGACTTTTGGCCAACATTTATTAATTCTGGAACCAAATTGAACAAAATCAACAAAATGAGTTGAAATGAAGAATTATTGATGTCAAAAGAAAACAACAAGATGGAAGAAGAAACAAAACATGCATACATGACATATCATATACAATCAGCAGATGTAAGAAATAAAATGGGTTTTAAAAAATTAGAATCTTTATAACGGGGAATCATCAAGTGCTTCACAGTTGTTAGTTTGAATCTATAAACAAAAGAAATAAAATATGGTAATAAAAAAGAACAGTCCATACGAAACGAGCACCCAAATAAAAAATAACAGTCACAAAACACATTTTCCAATGGAATCATTCACTGCAGAATGCAATATTCTATTATCAGCAAACTAATCTACTCCTCTTGCAAACTAAGAGAAGAACAGATCGAATATTAATTTTTAAAAATCACAACTATTTAACAGAAACAACAAATTGAAAATTTACCTTCGGCACGCTTCAGGGTGTTCTCAGGCTTCGCAAACTGCGCCATGATTGACAATTAATCAGCACCTGCTCAACAACAGCAGACGCCAAACAGCCTGTATCACAAGATAATCAAGTGAGATTCATCTTTTAAAAGCAAATAAATTGCAGAATTTAACAAAAAAACCTAACAAAAAGGAGGAATTTTTAAGTCAAGATTTTGATCTGTGAACCTTATCGATGAGAAATGAGAGAATTTGAGGCAAATCTGAAACCCTAAAAGCGCCGGAAAGAGCGAGAGTGGAGGAAGGTTAAAGACTGCCGGGTTTTTATGAGTGTTCTCATAGGGTTGGAAACGGATCGGGTTTATGACGGACCATTTCAGATCCAATTTGAATCCGATAAGAGAATTGACTCCAGATTCCTTGTGGATTCGGGCCCAAATCGGATCTACTTTTAAGTGCAAGGCCTGTAAATGAATCCGGGCGGATTTAGAATAGTATATTTTTGATCCAACAAGTACTTACTTTGATGGATCCAAAGCATCAGGTTCGCCCATTTATTCATTAGGCCGGATAAATCTAGATTAAAGACCCTTATTAGTCGATATCTCTGCTTCTCTTATAAGCGGAGGAGGGATGTGGTTCTCTCATATTAATTTCGAATTATATATCAAGAAAACGATGAAAATCCTTAAACTTAATATCGTCTACATCATCAACTTTTTGCACACGGGTATATAAGAAAATATTTGAAAAGGTTTATAAAGACTTTTAGTTAAAATAATAGATTTCATAAAATACTCCCATCAAGTTTCAGTGTCTCGCAAAAAACTACTGAAAAATTTAAAATTTCCAAAAAAAAATAGCATGACTAACGGTGACATGTCAACACTAACAGTGCCATGCACATTACTTAAATTGTTATGTCATCTAAAAAATTAACAAAATCACAAAATACCCTTCTTCTTCATCATCTATCTTCTTCTTTAATTCACCCTATCCCTAATCCTAACCCTAACCTCACTCCTTGATGATACTCATAAGTGGGGATTCCCCACATCACGACATATAGCAGATGACGTGTCGTCCACTTAAGCCTACTAGATTTCTGGGGCTATGGAGCTGGAATAGGTATGATGCAATGGTGACATTCTTCGGCGTCTCGTCTCCGAGGTAGCGCTTGACCTTTTTGAGGCCTCTCATGAGTATGTTACCTCTTTGTCTAACCGCCAGCCAATATCTCGTCTTCGAGCAATCACAGAGTTAAGCTTTCTCAGCTTCCTTGCTCGTCGCCGAGCTATCCTATAACTGAGATTTCTCAGTGCCCCTGTTTGGCCGGGAGCATGGAGCACGAGCGTCCTCATAACGTCTTCGTGTATTTCTCCACGGTGAGATCTCCGCCGCTCCACATCTCGCATCCCACGCCAGCGTATCTCGCCATTATTGAGCGCATCTCGCCATTAATGCGGACGTTATGTCTGGGCGAAACTGACGGCGAGAATCTCGCAACGGCTCGCTCTGATACGACCCCTATATAAACCCTTCCTCCAGATGATTCAGGTAACTTGAATTTAATCTGTCACGCCCCGCTTCCCAAAATATGGAATATGGAGAGCGAGGAAGGCCAGCCGTGCTACCTACGGTAAGGAAAAATCCTTCCATAGTCACATACGGCTGTCTAGATTAACCTATCAAAAATAAAATCTAATACTAAAAGGAATAATACTGATAATCATGCTGCAATGAAACCAAAAGAAATACTTAAAATGGGTCCACTAGATAATTGATGCAAAAAGATCCGATACAATAGGTTCGAAAAGAAAACAAAATCTGAAAGATACATAAGTTCTAATGTCCCAGGGGGCGCACATACTAAATACTAGCAGAAAAGGAAAAAATTACCTACGGGTTACTGATTTTCGGCAAAGTTCTGATAGTCTCTACGATCCTGTTCGGCCTGAAAATATGTCTCTGAACCTGAAATGGCAAATCTCAGGGATGTCAGAACATCCCAGCAAGTACTCAACGTATAACGTGTGTGTGGTATGATAACATGAATATATTAAGGCAGTGAAGCCCGTGTGCGCAAGAAAAACAGATATATAAATAAATGCATTGATACTATGAAACAAACATGTAAGAGGTCAAGTCATAACCTAACTGGTCACTAAAAGGTAAACTATCCTATCATAAGCTCGAGTGTGTGCGTCAGCCTCTGCAGGAGTATTCCTAACCCAAGAGTGGTGCCCCAGAGGCTAGGAAACACGGGCCCAACTGTGGAATGAACAAGCGACCGATATAGCCCGGTACGAGCTGTAATAACATGCGACCTATATAGCCCGGTACGAGCTGTAAACATGCGACCGATATAGCCTGGTACGAGCTGTAATAACATGCGACCGATATAGCCCAGTACGAGCTGTAAACATGCGACCAATATAGCCCGGTATGAGCTGCCGACATGGGACTTCTGAGATCCTGTTGTACGAACGCACACTCAAATTATCCCAACACCCGCGTATTTATAGCTACTATGGTAATGACTAGAGCACTAATTAAGAATCCTGAAAAGACTCTAACTTGTGATATGGGAATTGTATAAAAATGAAACTGGTAAATAGTGGTGTGTCATGTCATGTAATTCCGCATTCTAATTAGAGATCTCATTCTTAGTAAAATGGACTATAGTAATGAATAGTCTAGACATGTCGAAAGTAATTGTTATCAGGTACTGGTAACTGCAAGAAAGTGATGTACAAGCTTGTATTAGTCATGGTTGTTATCTTTACCGTTAATCTTAACATGGATATAATAATCGTAAGCTGGCTAGTAAGGTACATGTATAAGTTAGATTAACAACTTTCAAACCTTTTTCGTAGTTAAATAGATCTCATAACAAAACCATACTTGTAAGTCCACGTTACCTCTCCCGGTACTTACGGGCTTGCGGAAATGATGAAAAACGATTTTCAAGAGGTGGTAACATGGACTCAAAATACGGATCTTTGTTAAACAACTACCTAACAACCTAACTAGAGTTTTGCCTACTCTGTTGGGGGGCTATACCTTTCTTGAACTCCTTCGTCTTCAACTCTTTCCGGTGTACGGATCGGCCTCACCTCGTCGTCTCCTTGCGCCGAAGATGGATCCACCTGAAAGCTTCTACCTTTGGCTTCTTCTTCGAACTTGAAGAAACTAGAACACTTGGTTTGCTAAACCTTGTGAACTAGGATGAGTAGAGAAGTGATTTGGTTTTTCTTTTATCTCTAAGGCAATGTTTCTCAACTCATGAGAGGGTGTTGCCTTGAGCTAGAGAGAGAGCAAGAGGAAGAGCAAGAGGGAGAGCTCAAGCAAGAGAGAGAAATGAAATGAGAGAATGAGTAAGTCTTTTGCCATCCAAGCTCTCATAATCCAAAACCATGATTACTCATAATAGTAATTGAGTATTATGTGATGGTTCAAGTCAAAATGGCCATATTATTTCATACACTCATTTTGCAAAAACAAACAAGCAAGCAAAAGTCTTTGCCATGAAATGATAGCCATTGTAATGATGATGGTCAACTAGTCCAACCTAGTCAACCGGTCAACAAAGTCAACAAGTCAACAAAGTCAACCCCTCATCTCAACCATGACACAATAATACTTAATTAATATTATCATTAATCATATTTCTTATTCTCATTAGGGTTTAGCAAAAGTCAATGGTCAACAGTCAACAACCCCAATGAGAATCCTCTGCCTCTGTCTCTCTGTCAACTGTGCACACACACCCGCATCCGCGTTCCGAGGAATACGAATACAAACGAGATAAAACCAATCCCAAAATGTACACTAGGATCTGGCTTAAACCAAAGCCCGCTAGTATTAACTGTCCGGACACCAAACGTGCACAAGTGCACGGATGTGACCGAACCCTGTCGCAAAACCATGCGACCTGTCGCAAAACCATGCGACCTCTACTCTTTTGCCTAAAGGCGAATAACTTTCTGTGTGGGACTCTAAAGACTCGACACTACGCTGACAGTGGGTTTAACCACAGACCGCAAGCGGCACTAGCTGTGCGTAACGGTCCCCAGGTAGATGCCGACAAGAAGACTGACGAGGTGAAACCCATCTGAACTCCTACTGAGTCTGAATGTGACAATCTCTGTACAGTCCGGTCTGTTCGTCTGATACATCGCATGGCGGGCCTAGGGGCGGTAAACGTCAGTCCCCTAATAGCGATACAAGTCGTGTCGGAGTGTAGCCCAGAACACCCTGAGATAGCACTGGAAACCTACCAGTATATCTCGCTTGCCCTGGCCAGGGACTACTCGTGTAATGGCTCTCCTAGACACAACGCGATGTCAACCCCCAATAACGGGAGAGACGAATCCTGTCTAACCGTCACTGCCTCCAAGTGCTTCGGGACTGCACCCAACTACTACCTGTTTGCACGACTCCTTTGAGCCATGGTAGGGTAGTAATCTAAGTACAGTGGGAACACACTCGAGGAGAAGTGACAGTGTCAAGTCAGCGGACTAAGCTGTACTCTTGTCACCTGGAAACTAATAACTGACGATAGGTATAGTACCAACCAATAGTACCCGACGAGTCCTGTCCAGTGTACTCGTAACCTAACGAGCACCCGCATACTATCTCAAGTACGACGTACTGACGGCTGTGGGACAGACCGTCTCCCATACTGGGATGAGAAGTGCATACGCTAGTCTACTCCGGAGTATCGATGCCCTGTCTCGATAGTCCTACGACTAGGGACCTTCATAAGGATGTGCTTTTAGATTACCCAGCCCCCACTAGTGTGACTGTCATCACAACGCTGGTAATCAAGCAAAGATCCTAAGGGCTCCACTAATGTGTATAGGTGATATACTAAAATAAACACATGTACACATTGAAGTAGAAACAAACCAAGTAGCATACTACTATATTGAGCAAGATTGTCTATACAAGGTGAATATCCCAAGCTTCCATTAATTAATATACAAACTAGTATGATACAGTAATGGCCTCTAGGGCATATACACTAACAATCTCCCACTTGCACTAAGGCCATGTACTGGCGTATCGAAGACCTATCATCTCGACCAGCCGCTCGAACTGAGTCTGGGGTAAGGCCTTTGTGAGTGGATCAGCAGTGTTATTTTCTGTAGAAACTCTTCGAACCTCGATCTCCTGGCGACCTATGATCTCCCTAATCAGGTGATACCGCCTCAAGATGTGTCTGGACTTCTGATGGGACCTGGGTTCCTTTGCTAAAGCTATAGCCCCGTTGTTGTCGCAATACAGAGGTATTAGATCAACAATGGACGGAACCACCTGAAGTTCAGTTAAGAACTTCCTTATCCAGACAGCTTCTTTTGCGGCATCTGCAGCAGCGATATATTCCGCTTCCATCATCGAGTCAGCAACGGTTTCCTGTTTGGAACTCTTCCAACACACCGCCCCTCCATTGAGGGTAAAGACATAACCCGACATGGACTTGGAATCATCCTTGTCACTCTGGAAGCTGGAGTCAGCAAAGGCCTCGATCTGGAGGTCTTTTCCACCATACACCAAGAACATCTCCTTAGTCCTTCTCAGGTACTTGAGAATGTTCTTTACTGCTATCCAGTGTTTCTCCCCAGGGTTTGACTGATACCGGCTTACCACACTCAGTGCATAAGCTACATCTGGTCTGGTACACGACATCGCATACATTATAGAGCCTACCGCAGAAGCGTATGGTATAATAGACATGCGATCCCTTTCCAAATCAGTCTTGGGAGACATCTCTTTGGAGAGGGTGATCCCGTGACAAGCCGGTAGATTACCGCGCTTGGAATCTTCCATACTGAATCTTTTCAGTATGGTGTCGATGTACCTGGACTGTGAGAGTCCCAGTATCCTCTTGGATCTGTCACGATAGATCCGGATCCCCAGAATGTATGAGGCATCACCCAGGTCTTTCATGGAGAACCTGTGTGACAAGAACCCTTTGACAGATTGTAGCATAGGAATGTCATTTCCTATTAAGAGAATGTCATCCATGTATAAAACGAGGAATACTACAGTTCTCGCTACAAATCTACTATAGATGCATGGTTCATCTGGATTTTTGATAAAGCCAAATTCTTTGACCGTCTCATCAAAACAGATGTTCCAACTCCGCGATGCCTGCTTTAGTCCGTAGATGGACTTAAGCAACTTGCACACCTTTCCACTGCTCCCACTCTGAATGAAACCCTCTGGCTGGTCTATATAAACACACTCCTCTAAATTTCCATTTAGAAAAGCGGTCTTAACGTCCATCTGTCAAATCTCATAATCATGGAAGGCAGCAAAGGCAAGAAGGATCCGAATTGATTTCAGCATAGCTACTGGAGAAAAGGTCTCGTCATAGTCCAAACCAGGTCTTTGACGAAAACCCTTTGCAACCAGTCTAGCTTTATAGGTCTCAACCTGTCCATCTACACCAATCTTTCTTTTGAAGATCCACTTGCATCCTACGGATTTTACCCCATCTGGAGCAACGTCCAACGTCCATACTTTGTTGGTGTACATGGACTCCATTTCGGTCCGCATTGCATCCATCCATTTTACCGAGTCAACGCTCTGAATGGCCTGCTGGAAGCTAGTCGGCTCATCATAATCAATGATGCAATCCTCTCTATCCCCGTCTATGAGAAAACCGTAGTATCTTTTTTGCGGATGAGACTGCCTACTACTCTTGCGGAGCGGCGTAGGAATGTCATGATCTTTCGAACCCTCTGGTTCTACTAAGCTTTCAGTAATAGCTCGTGGTTCTGGAATTTCTTCCAGTTCTATTGCGCTCCCACTTATCTGATTTTCCAAAAACTCAGTTTCCAAGAAGTGGGCATGACGAGAAACATAAATCTTTTGTTCCTCTTCGCAATAGAAGAAATATCCCTTGAAGTTCTTTGGATATCCCACAAACTTGCACTGTACTGAGCGTGCCTCGAGTTTGCCCGCATGCTGCTTTTTGACAAAAGCTGGACATCCCCATGTCTTAATGTGATTAAGATAGGGTCTCTTCCCACACCACATCTGATATGGCGTAGTAGGCATAGTCTTAGTTGGAACTCGGTTCAAAAGGTATGCAGCTGATTCTAGTGCATATCCCCAGAATGATCGCGGTAACTCAGCGTTACTCATCATGGACCGTACCATATCCAATAGGGTTCGGTTCCGTCTCTCCGATACACCGTTATATTGCGGAGTGTATGGAGGAGTAAGCTGAGAGAGAATTCCATTCTCTTTTAAGTAATCCAAGAACTCGGCACTCAAGTATTCACCACCTCGATCCGATCTCAGTGTCTTGATACTTTTGCCGGTTTGTTTTTCTACTTCATTCTTATATTCCTGGAATTTTCCAAAGGCTTCGGATTTATATTTCATTAAGAAGACATAATCGTACCTTGAAAAGTCATCCGTAAAAGTAATGAAGTAAGAATAACCGCTTCGCGCATGTGTAGACATTGGACCGCACACGTCGCTGTGTACGAGTCCCAAGAGCTCGCTCGCTCTTACTCCGTGTCCAGTGAACGGAGTCTTTGTCATCTTTCCTTTGAGACAGGATTGACAAGTGGCATACGATTGATATTCGAACGGATCCAAATATCCTTCTATATGTAACTTCGTCAACCTTCTCTCATTGATGTGACCCAGTCTACAATGCCATAAGAAAGTTTGATTTATTTCCGGAGACTTTCTTTTGTGTGTATTCTGGACATTGAAAATCTGTGGTTGGTTTAGTACGTATATACCATTGCTTAATGTACCTGACCCAATCAGAACTTGATTAAGGTGAATGTTTACAACATTACTTACAAACGCAAATTCATAACCTTCTTTAGAAATTAAAGATACAGAAATGATATTACAAGTTGCGTTGGGTACAAAAAAGCAATTACGTAAAACCAAAACATGTCCATCTGACATTCCCAGGTGATAGTCCCCCACGGCCTTAGCATCCATGCTAGCTCCGTTTGCAACTTTGAGGGTCATGTCATCTGTCTTCAAAACCCTACGGTTTCTCAACGCCTGTAAAGAATTACAGATATGAGATCCTGATCCGGTATCCAATACCCAGGAAGTAGAGTTTATTGATAGACAGTTTTCAATAACATACACACCTGAAGCTGAAGCCGCAACTTGCTTCAGATCCTGTGTTCTGGCTTTCCAAGCCCTACAATCTTTCTTCCAGTGCCCACTCTTATGACAGTAAAAGCACTCTTCCTTCCCCACAAGTTTCCCCGCTATCTTTGTTGCTTTTGCCTTTCCCTTCGTATCCACTTTACTAACACCGCCCCTTGGTTTGGCGGTGACTTTCTTCTTCTTTCCCTTGGCTTCCGCCTTGGACCTAGAAGAGGAAGATCCTCCTACAAACAAAGTGGATGTTTTCCTACCTTTCTGTAGGGTGCCCTCTGCACTCCTCAACATGTTGAGGAGTTCTGAAAGTTCAACTTCTTTTTCTTGCAAGTTGAAGTTCAGGATAAACTGGGCGTAAGTGGAAGGAAGGGACTGAAGAATCAAGTCCGTATAGAGCTCATTCTCCAATGTGGTCCCAAGGTCCGCGATCTCCTCTATGAAGCCAATCATCTTAAGCACGTGTTCCGCTACCGATGATCCGACGGCCAACCTTGCCGAAAACAGCTTTTTCGACACTTCGTATCTTACGATACGAGATTGCTCTCCATACAGTTCTTTTGTATGGAGAAATATGGATTCGAGGTCCATATTCTCGTGCCTCCTCTGATGTTCGTTGTCCATAGAGGCAAGCACGAGGAACTTGGCCTTCGCGCAATCGATTTCCCAGGTCTTATGGATTTCCCTATCCGCGACGCTGGTTTTGGGACCTGGGACAGGGGGAGCTTTGGTGGTAAGGAGATACCCCAACTTGTCATAAGTGATTGCCATTTTGACATTCCTGAGCCAATCTTTGTAGTTTGGCCCTGTCAGTATGTTTTTATCTAATAGTAGCTTAAGTCCGGTCATGATGTTTGGTCGCTGCAATTAGGAGAGAGAGAAGAAACACTTTAGCATGATGCTCTTGCAAGTTTAGAGTGGTTTTTAATTTGTCTAAACAGGATGGCTCCCACTGTCTCTCGAATCCCTCCTCAAACCAAAAAGGAAGAATTAGTCAGGATCAATCTCACCGTACAATACTTGCTTAACCGTTCGGCCAGGCTGGTGTCGGTACTTCGAGGGAGGTTTTCCAACGCTTTCGCGAAGTTCCTTAATTAAATAACCTCTTTTCCCTGTGGGCGTAGCCCCGCTAACACCTTTCTAGACACCTACTTGGTTTATAGTATTGATCGTTAAGTGAGAAATTTCCCAAGGAGTAGCATATACTCATAGTAGGATCAGGATCCAAATATCATTGCGTGACAAAACTGAAGGAATCCTACCAGAATCATCACACTCCAAATGGTATGCAGCGCTAGCAAGTTTCAGTTCTTTTGAAACTCCCGATGTGGATTTTTGCCCCATGCTCTTATGACCTTGACTTTGGCCAACAAATCATAAGTCACATGTCAAGTTCTACCCGTCATTCTCCAGGTTAATTTGAGCCCCCCGCACATACCCTTGACTTTGGCCAACAAGGTAGAACGACTGCCCCAAACTAACACATCTATCTATGCTGCACATGAATACCCAATAGCTACCAATCACTATGCCTTGACTTTGGCCAACAAACATAGCTTGAATACTATTGATCATCCATGTGAAACGACGGAGGGCTACGAATGGTTTTGGCGAAACTGTGAACGTAGTGAACTTGATATAATCGAAGGAACGAGATAACTTTTAAAAGGAGTGGTTTAAGCTCCGCGTTTAAAAGTTATTTTTGAAAAGAAACCGAGTGGTTTTGAAAGTGTTCCAACGACTTTTACTTGGTTTATTTTTCTTGCATTAATTCCAATGCGTCCCATCATTTAATCCTACCATTGCAGAAAACAACCAAAATATGATGTACGCTTATGCCATCCGCATTCGCCACGGGGCCCCGTCATTACCCGTTAGGTTACTTAACTAACGACAGAGCGGGGGCTGGACTAGCGCGGATGCAAAACATAAGCAACGCCTAAATAATATCATACATAGATATATTGCAATGATAGCCATTTCAGATCACAGATGAATACATTGGATATACTAGGAATCCGCAATTCGTACGAGCCTGTAACGAAAAGCGGATTACACGGTCGTGATGAATAGCCAATACCCCACTCTAGACCCTTACGGGTGCGGCAAACTACCCACCAAATATCCGAAGCGGAGCAACCTCCCTCATCGACGTGAGTAGGCCACTCGGCACTTCGAGATACCCGGTAGTTTGTGCACCCCACCTTGGGTCTATCCTAGGAGCAAAAACAGTAAAAAGAAATTATACAATGACGGCTACAACCCCGACCCGGTTGTGCGGCCAAAAATAATATTACATCAATTTACATATTACATGAATTGAAAGATAAAAGGGAAAACTCTCATCCCACAACCCCCGGCTATTCATCTGCGACAATCCAATGAATTCATATACACATACCATCAACATTACAGATCACAGATATGTATAACCCCCACTAATCGACGTATAGCGATTAGCGGACGTTCAATACATATAACACATCACAGATATATACCCGTCAGCTTAAGTCTTTAGAAGTTCGATCAAAATACGGATTTTTAGGCCCTAAAAACTAATTTTTCTTTCTGGAAAATCTGGGCAGAAAAATCATATTCCAAAAATCCCAAAACACCCAAATAAACAAACTGTGAGAAAAACCGCACACGGCCGAGTCAACTCGGCCGCGGATCCGCGGCGGGAGCAAGCTCCCACCGCGGTTCCGCGGCACGTTGATCGGTTCAGTAGACCATTTTTCCACAGTTGCTTCTAAAAACCCTGAGCCGAATTTTAAGATAAGATTTATCATTTTTTGGACAGAAAAAAAATTCGGCAGAAAGTATACTTTTCGAGCGTGTTTCGCGACTTTTTCTCCGATCGAATTTCTAGTTACTTTGCTAACATGTTAGATAGTGTTTAACCTAGGCTCTGATACCACTGTAAGTCCACGTTACCTCTCCCGGTACTTACGGGCTTGCTTAAATGATGAAAAACGATTTTCAAGAGGTGGTAACATGGACTCAAAATACGGATCTTTGTTAAACAACTACCTAACAACCTAACTAGAGTTTTGCCTACTCGGTTAGGGGGTTATACATTTCTTGAACTCCTTCGTCTTCAACTCTTTCCGGTGTACGGATCGGCCTCACCTCATCGTCTCCTTGCGCCGAAGATGGATCCACCTGAAAGCTTCTACCTTTGGCTTCTTCTTCGAACTTGAAGAAACTAGAACACTTGGTTTGATAAATCTTGTGAACTAGGATGAGTAGAGAAGTGATTTGAGTTTTCTTTTATCTCTAAGGCAATGTTTCTCAACTCATGAGAGGGTGTTGCCTTGAGCTAGAGAGAGAGCAAGAGGAAGAGCAAGAGGGAGAGCTCAAGAAAGAGAGAGAAATGAAATGAGAGAATGAGTAAGTCTTTTTCCATCCAAACTCTCATAATCCAAAACCATGATTACTCATAATAGTAATTGAGTTATGTGATGGTTCAAGTCAAAATGGCCATAACATTTCATGCACTCATTTGCAAAAACAAACAAGCAAGCAAAAGTCTTTGCCATGAAATGATAGCCATTGTAATGATGATGGTCAACTAGTCCAACCTAGTCAACCGGTCAACAAAGTCAACAAGTCAACAAAGTCAACCCCTCATCTCAACCATGATACAATAATACTTAATTAATATTATCATTAATCATATTTCTTATTCTCATTAGGGTTTAGCAAAAGTCAATGGTCAACAGTCAACAGTCAACAACCCCAATGAGAATCCTCTGCCTCTGTCTCTTTGTCAACTGTGCATACACACCTGCATCCGCGTTCCGAGGAACACGAATACAAACGAGATAAAACCAATCCCAAAATGTACACTGGGATCTGGTTTACACCAAAGCCCGCTAGTGTTAACTGTCCGGACACCAAACGTGCACAAGTGCACGGATGTGACTGAACCCTGTCGCAAAACCATGCGACCTGTCGCAAAACCATGCGACCTCTACTCTTTTGCCTAAAGGCGAATAGCTTTCTGTGTGGGACTCTAAAGACTCGACACTACGCTGGTAGTGGGTTTAACCACAGACCGCAAGCGGCACTAGCTGTGTGTAACGGTCCCCAGGTAGATGCCGACAAGAAGACTGACGAGGTGAAACCCATCTGAACTCTTACTGAGTCTGAATGTGACAATCTCTGTACAGTCCGGTCTGTTCGTCTGATACATTGCATGGAGGGCCTAGGGGCGGTAAACGTCAGTCCCCTAATAGCGGTACAAGTCGTGTCGGAGTGTAGCCCAAAACACCCTGAAATAGCACTGGAAACCTACCAGTATATCTCGCTTGCCCTGGCCAGGGACTACTCATGTAATGACTCTCCTAGACACAGCGCAATGTCAACCCCCAATACCGGGAGAGACGAATCCTGTCTAACCGTCACTGCCTCCAAGTGCTTCGGGACTGCACCCAACTACTACCTGTTTGCATGACTCCTTTGAGCCGTGGTAGGGTAGTAATCTAAGTACAGTGGGAACACACTCGAGGCGAAGTGACAGTGTCAAGTCAGCGGACTAAGCTGTACTCATGTCACCTGGGAACTGATAACTGACGATAGGTATAGTACCAACCAACAGTTCCCGACGAGTCCTGTCCAGTGTACTCGTAACCTAACGAGCACCTGCATACTATCTCAAGTACAACGTACTGACGGCTGTGGGACAGACCGTCTCCCACACTGGGATGAGAAGCACATACGCTAGTCTACTCCGGAGTATCGATGCCCTGTCTCGATAGTCCTACGACTAGGGACCTGCATAAGGATGTGCTTGTAGATTACCCAGCCCCCACTAGTGTGACTGCCATCACAACGCTGGTAATCAAGCAAGGATCCTAAGGGCTCCACTAATGTGTATAGGTGATATACTAAAATAAACACATGTACACATTGAAGTAGAAACAAACCAAGTAGCATACTACTATATTGAGCAAGATTGTCTATACAAGGTGAATATCCCAAGCTTCCATTAAGTAATATACAAACTAGTATGATACAGTAATGGCCTCTAGGGCATATACACTAACAATACTTAATCTAGTTTTCTGATTATCAATTGGTTGAATACAAGTCTATATCTTTCTAACGATATGAAATCATTAAGCACTAACACTTTCCTTCTATTCTAGTGCAGGAAAAAGAATATATATATATATATATATATATATATATATATATATATATATATATATATATATATATATATATATATAAGGGGTTGCCGATGTGCATCGACCAAAGCAAAGCAAGAATACTTGCCTGAGGATAAAGATCACGGGAAAATGATGTACGAAGATGCGAGGCACGATCTCAGCTAAAGTTCGACTTGCGATCCTAAATAAATTTATCATCGGTTAAACTATAAATATTCTCATAAATACTATCACACAACCAACGCAAACATATCAACTTAGGGTTTTAAATCCTAATTTTCCCTTCCTTCAAGTCCTCTGTTTTATTCCACCATCCAATATAATTTCACTGTCAAAATAAACTCCATGTACATATATTTATAACTTATAAACAAACCCATCAACTTAAAGTTTAAATCTTCCATTCCCCTTTCAATGTTCACTGTTTTCCTATCATTTTATTTTTTTTTATTTTTTTATTTTTGTTTTAAAAACTGGGATCAAGGAAACTTACAGAGGATGATGGTAAATGCTAGGGTTTGGATGGGTCCTGGTCGAGTCGATAAAGCGTCGAAGAGTGCTCGGATCTGGCGATGGGAGGGCTGTGATGGTGGT
Organism: Agapanthus africanus; assembly: GCA_030015575.1. Lineage (NCBI taxonomy): Eukaryota > Viridiplantae > Streptophyta > Magnoliopsida > Asparagales > Amaryllidaceae > Agapanthus > Agapanthus africanus. Next base: position 564,393,962 of record CM057339.1, read on the forward strand.
GGGGCAGGCGACATCGCCGTTGGAGAGAGGGGAGCAGCTGCGAGGTGGAGACGAGGGCTGCGGCGGCGGAAGATGGCGACAGTGAGGGCAACGACAGGGTGCAGCGAGGATGGGTCGTACGGTGATGGGTTGCAGGGGAGATGCGAGAGAGAGGGAGATGAGGAGGTCGAGGAGGGAAAGAGGAGAAGCAAGATCGAGGGTGGAGGCGACGACGACTAGGCTCGGCGAAGGCATGGGTTAGGGTTTCGCGAGGGCGAAGGCGGCGGGTGCGAAGATGAGGTCGAAGGAAGAAGGAGGAGGCGAGGGTCGGCGAGTGAGGAGCGGGAGTCGAGGGTTGTGGCGGCGGTGATGGTGGCGACGAGACGAAACGGAAGGGGCTACCGCGATGATGGGGTGAGAGGAGAGGAGTCGGTGGCGAAAAGGAATTTGAGGAGTAGAGGGGGGGGGGAGAGATGTGAGTATAAGAGAGAGATATTTTGATTTGTATATATAATTTTTTTATAAATATACATATATATACATATATATATATATATATATATATATATATATATATATATATATATATATATATATATAGATACATATCTTCAATTGATTGTATTTAGAGATTCGGCACAGATTTTTCTTGTTCTCATATTAACAGTAAACAGGAGTTAGCCAAGGTAATATATGTATGCAAACCAAATATTAATAGGTCAATTTAGGAATTTTAAGATATGTAAAATATTGTTTTGCTACCACTAAGGAATTATTATATATAATATAAAAACTGAAGATTTTTCATATCAAAATTGTTTACGGTAAAAATTCAAAATAAAATATACTAGCAACCTATTAAAAGTTCTAAAATTATGGAAAAAGAATCTCGATAAATCTTGAAGTACTGCATCCAAATAGGGCTGTTACATCCTACCCATATTACAGAAAATTTCTCCATCGAAATTGGAAGGACGACTACAAGATCAAGAAAATAGGTGTGGGCACTTTTGACAAATTTCGTCCTCACGGTCCCAAGTGGATTCCCCGCGAGAACGTCCGCCCCAAGATACAAGAACTAAAGGGATGATCTTGTTTCTCAATACCTTCTCTCTACGGTCGACAATGGCTGTAGGTTGCTCTTCATACGAGAGATCAGTGCTCAAGATTAATTCAGAGTGATCGAGAACATGACTGTCATCGCGAACGTACCGACGCAACTGTGATACATGGAATACATCGTGCACACCAGCCAAAGAGGGCGGTAAGGCCAATCTGTATGCCACTACTCCAACGCGTTCCACAATCTCGAATGGTTCGATAAATCGAGGACTGAGTTTCCCACGACTACCGAATCTAATCACTCCTCGAGTCGGCTAAATCTTAAGGAAGGCATGATTTCCTACTCCAAACTCAAGAGGTCTTCGACTAGTATTCGCCTAGCTCTTCTGACAATCTTGTGCTGCTTTGATACGGTCCCTGATCAACTGGACATTCTCAACGATTTGGGTTACAAGCTCCGGTCCTAGTAATCTTCGCTCACCCACATCGTCCTAGCAAAGTAGGGAACGACACTTACGTCCGTAAAGTGCCTCGAACAGCGCCATCTGAATACTCGTCTGATAGCTGTTATTATACGAGAATTCCACCAAGTGAAGATGATCCTCCCACGATCCCTTGAAATCTAGCATACAGGCTCTCAACATGTCTTCTAATATTTGTATCGTATGTTCAGACTGTCCGTCAGTCTGGGGGTGGTAGGCTGTGCTGTAACGGAGACGAGTGCCTAAACTCTCTTGTAAGCTTCTCCAGAAAGGTGAGAGGAATCTCGTGTCCCGGTCCGATACTATAGTGATAGGAACCCATGTAACCGTACGATCTCTTGCATATATTTCTCTGCCAATGTCTCCGTCGATTGTCCCACTCGAAAGGGTAGAAAATAGGTTGCCTTTGTGAGACGGTCGACGATGACCCAAATAGCATTGTTGCCCTTAGGACTCCACGGTAAAGCCGTCACGAAGTCCATAGTGATTTATTCCCACTTCTACTGGGAAATGGGAAGTGGTTGCAACAGGCCGGCCACTCGCTGATGTTCGGCCTTCACCTGCTGGCACACTAAGCATTTTGACAAATAGCGGGCAATCTCTCTCTTCATGCCATTCCACCAAAAGTGTTGTTTAACATCCCTATACATCTTGGTGCCATCCGGGTGCACCGAATAGGCTGAACTGTGTGCTTCCTTCAACATTTCCTCTCGAACCTCGCCCTTTGGCACACATAATCGACTGCCGAAGCTTAATGAGCCATCTTCGTGTATCAATATATCTATTCTCAATCCGACCTCTACTAACCCGCGGAACTTCTGCAATTGCGGGTCCCCAGCCTGTGCATCTTTAATACGATCTACTAATGAAGACTGCACTTGCAGTTTCCAATACTGTCTGTGCGTCCCCTGCTCTACCACTTCTAAATTGAGTCTTCGAAATTCATCAATGAGTTCCTTCTGGCCAGTCAACCACATCGCTGTTGGTCTCCGACTGAGAGCATCCGGTACAACATTTACCTTCCCGGGAAGATATTGCAAATCAATATTATAATCAGCCATGAATTCCAACCACCTGTGCTGCCTCATATTTAGCTCCTTCTGCATGAATACATATTTCAAGCTCTTGTGGTTCGTAAAAATTTCCACTCGTTCTCCTAAAAGATAATGCCTCAAAATCTTCAAAGCAAAGATTACTGCGGCCAACTCTAAATCGTGAGTTGGTTAATTTTTCTCGTGCGTTCTCAGTTGACGCGAGGCATAAGCGGCAACACTCCCACGCTGCATTAAGACATAGCCTAACCCCTTGCCGGAAGCGTCACTATGAATCACCAGTCCTCCTGTCCCATCTGGTACGATCAATATGGGTGCAGTTGTGAGTTTCTCCTTCAATAATTCGAACGCTCGGTTGCACTCTTCTGACCATACGAACGGTACTCCCTTTCGAGTAAGTCTTGTCAACGGCTCAGCCGCTCGTGCAAAATCTTTAACAAATCCGCGTGTAGGGTGTTTTTCGTCACCCCATTGAGATGGGAATACGCGCGCGCTTGTCAGGCGCATTCAGATTCCCCCTGCCTAGGGTAGGCCGGGGTTTAATGATTGTGGGGATCCGAATCTCCGGCAGCCGCGGACTAAGCTGCCGTTAATTACCCCTCGCCTTTGGAGCAAGGGAACCTCCGATTGACGGGTTAAACTGGTCATGCGAACTCAATGTGCAGTGTTGTGTTTTGAAGGGGTTTTGGATATATCGGGGGCCCCGCAGAGTTTTTACGGGGGTCCCGCTACCCGGATAGCGGGCTGGGGGTCAAGGGGGCTAGCAGCCCCCTTGCGGGGTGCGGGGCAGCGCCGCGTTATAAATTTTTTTCTAACAGGGACAGTGTTGTGGAGTATGTGTGTGTGTACATATGTATATATATAAGAAAGGGGGAAAAGGCATCCAAAGGATGCGTGGGGCCAGCGCCAGCGCTTTGAGCGCAAGAGCGCTAGCGCTTTGAGCGCTAGTGCGCCATGTGTCAGCATGTGGGCGCTCGGGTGCTAGCACACTGAGCGCCAGCACGCCACGTGTCAGCACGTGGGCGCTCGGGCGCTAGCGCTCTGAGCGCAAGAGCCACGTGTCAGCACGTGGGCGCTCGGGTGCTAGCGCTCTGAGCGCAAGAGCGCTAGCGCGCCACGTGTCAGCACGTGGGCGCTCGGGCGCTAGCGCTCTGAGAGCTAGCGCTCTGAGAGCAAGAGCGCGAGCGCACTGAGCTCTAGCGCGCCACGTGTCAGCATGTGGGCGCTCGGGCGCTAGTGCTCTAAGCGCAAGAGCCCTAGCGCTTTGAGTGCTAGCGCGCCACGTGTCAACACGTGGGCGCTCGAGCGCTAGCGCTCTGAGCGCAAGCGCTATGAGCGCTAGCGCACCACGTGTCAGCACGTGGGTGCTCGAGTGCTCTGGGCGCTAGCGCTCTGGACGCAAGAGCGCTAGCGCACCACGTGTCTACACGTGGGTGCTCGAGCAGCAAAAGGGACTTGGTCCCTGCAATGGGAGTTGTACTCCCAGAATATATATATATATATATATATATATATATATATATATATATATATATATATATATATGAGGAGTTAAACTCCTAAGATGTTTTGAAGCTGAGGAAGGGATTCTACCTTTGAGCCCTAGTTCTTCTCCAAAGTGGTCTTTTTGGAGATGGGTCTCCTTCTTCTTCCTTTGTTGGTCGGATCTTGAAGATCAAGAAATATGAGATTCTAAAAATCTCTCCTTTCTGAGATCTGATGGCAGATCTGAGTTCCCCTTTGTGGGTTTTGTGGTGAAAAACTATTTAGTTTTGGAAAAGGAAGAGTAAAACTCTTGATTTAACTAAAAAAACAGAGGATGGTTTAGAACCTTGAGGAAGGAGAAGATCAGAGATCTAGATTTTTTTTTTGGAGAGAGAAAAATTTGTTGAGATATTATCATTATGTTGCCTCTTATAGGCTTACATATTTACATATAGCCCCTTGAGCTTTACAAAATGGCATTTGCCCATCCCATGGCTCATGTGCCATTTCTTTTTTGCACCTAAGCCATGGGCTTACAAAATATTGGCTTTATGGCCATTTTGTTTACATTCATGCATAAAAAATTACATAAAAATTATTTATTACATGATTTCATTTTGGCATGGGGGAGGGCCGGCCGCTTCATGTTCAGACTCGATCTGGGCATGGGCCTGCTTGACCTGGGCCCACCTGGCTTGGGGTTGACCATGACTTTGACTTGGTCAACCGGGGTGCAATTTTCGACCACAACAAAGTGCCCTCCATCAATAAATGCACACCACATATGTGGGTCGTGTGCATGAAATTGATGGATCTTCTTTCGCGTGGAGGCGACTTGCTTTGGTTCCCAATTTTTGGGATGCACTGCCCTTTTTACGACATGGACGGTCGACGCTAGACGCGTCTTCGAGATGGAGTGTCTATGGTAGACGTTTCTCTGGCCCGGAGTGATTTGGTACACGTGCCCCTGGCACGGAGTGTCGCTGGTTGACGTTTCCCCGAGACGGAGTGTCTGTAGTCAACGTGCCCCCGGCACGGAGTGTCTGCTTGACATTTCCCCAGGGCGGAGTATCGACTGGTTGACGTATCCCCGAGACGGAGTGTCTGCTTGACGTTTCCCAATTACGGAGTATCTGCTGGCTGACGTGTCCCCGACACGGAGTGTCTGCGTTGGACGTTTCCCCGGTACGGAGTGTATGTGTTGGACGTTTTCCCGGTATGGAGTGTCGCTGGTCGACGTTTCCCCGAGGCGGAGTGTCGGTTGGTTGACGTGTCCCCGAGACGGAGTGTCTGTTGTCGATGTGCCCCCGGCGCGGAGTGTCTGCTTGACGTTTCCCCGAGGCGGAGTATCATTGTTGGACGTTTCCCCGAGATGGAGTGTCTGTTGTCAATGTGCCCCCGGCGTGGAGTGTCTGCTTGACGTTTCCCCGAGGCGGAGTATCGGCTGGTTGACGTATCCCCGAGACGGAGTGTCTGTTGTCGATGTGCCCCCGGCACGATGTGTCTGCTTGACGTTTCCCCGAGGCGGAGTATCGGCTGGTTGACGTATCCCCGAGACGGAGTGTCTGTTGTTGATGTGCCCCCGGCACGAAGTGTCTGCTTGACGTTTCCCCAAGGCGGAGTATCGTTGTTGGACGTTTCCCTGATGCGGAGTGTCTGTGTTGGACGTTTCCCCGATGCAGAGTGTCACTGGTTGACGTGTCCCTGAGACGGAGTGTCTGCTTGATGTTTCCCTATTACGGAGTGTCTGCTGGCTGACGTGTCCCCGGCACGGAGTGTCTGCGTTGGACGTTTCCCCGGTACGGAGTGTCTGTGTTGGACGTTTCCCCGGTATGGAGTGTCGCTGGTCGACGTTTCCCCGAGGCGGAGTGTCGGTTGGTTGACGTTTCCCCGAGATGGAGTGTCTGTTGTCGATGTGCCCCCGGCGCGGAGTGTTTGCTTGACGTTTCCCCGAGGCGGAGTATCGTTGTTGGAAGTTTCCCCGAGATGGAGTGTCGCTGGTTGACGTGTCCCCGAGACGGAGTGTCTGCTTGACGTTTCCCCATTACGGAGTGTCTGCTGTCGATGTGCCCCCGGTGCGGAGTGTCTGCTTGACGTTTCCTCGAGGCGGAGTATCGGCTGGTTGACGTATCCCCGAGACGGAGTGTCTGTTGTCGATGTGCCCCCGGCACGGAGTGTCTGCTTGACGTTTCCCCGAGGCAGAGTATCGTTGTTGGATGTTTCCCTGATGCGGAGTGTCTATGTTGGACGTTTCCCCGATGCAGAGTGTCGCTGGTCGACGTTTCCCCGAGGCAGAGTGTCGGTTGGTTGACGTGTCCCCGAGACGGAGTGTCTGTTGTCGATGTGCCCCCGGCGTGGAGTGTCTGCTTGACGTTTCCCCGAGGTGGAGTATCGTTGTTGGACGTTTCCCCGAGATGGAGTGTCTGTTGTCGATGTGCCCCCGGCGCGGAGTGTCTGCTTGACGTTTCCCCGAGGCGGAGTATCGGCGGGTTGACATATCCCCGAGACGGAGTGTTTGATGTCGATGTGCCCCCGGCACAGAGTTTTTGCTTGAGGTTTCCCCGAGGCGGAGTATCGTTGTTGGGCGTTTCCCTGATGCGGAGTGTCTGTGTTGGACGTTTCCCCGATGCAGAGTGTCGCTGGTTGACGTGTCCCCGAGACGGAGTGTCTGCTTGACGTTTCCCCATTACGGAGTGTCTACTGGCTGACGTGTCCCCAGCACGGAGTGTTTGCGTTGGACGTTTCCTCGGTACGGAGTGTCTATGTTGGACGTTTCCCTGGTATGGAGTGTCGCTGATCGACGTTTCTCCGAGGCGGAGTGTCGGTTGGTTGACGTGTCCCCGAGACAGAGTGTCTGTTGTCGATGTGCCCCCGGCGCAGAGTGTCTGCTTGATGTTTCCCCCAGGCGGAGTATCGTTGTTGGACGTTTCCCCGAGATGGAGTGTCGATGGTTGACGTGTCCCCGAGACGGAGTGTCGATGGTTGACGTGTCCCCGAGACGGAGTGTCTGCTTGACGTTTCCCCGTTACGGAGTGTCTGCTATCGATGTGCCCCCGGCACGGAGTGTCTGCTTAACGTTTCCCCGAGGCGGAGTATCGGCTGGTTGACGTATCCCCGAGACGGAGTGTCTGTTGTCGATGTGCCCCCGGCACGGAGTGTCTTCTTGACGTTTCCCCGAGGTGGAGTATCGTTGTTGGACGTTTCCCTGATGCAGAGTGTCTGTGTTGGACGTTTCCCCGATGCAGAGTGTCGCTGGTCGACGTTTCCCCAAGGTGGAGTGTCGGTTGGTTGACGTGTCCCCGAGATGGAGTGTCTGTTGTCGATGTGCCCCCGGTGCGGAGTGTCTGCTTGACGTTTCCCCAAGGCGGAGTATCAGCTGGTTGACGTATCCCCCAGACGGAGTGTCTGTTGTCGATGTGCCCCCGGCACGGAGTGTCTGCTTGACGTTTCCCCGAGGCAGAGTATCGTTGTTGGACATTTCCCTGATGCAGAGTGTCTGTGTTGGACGTTTCCCCGGTGCAGAGTGTTGTTGGTTGACGTGTCCCCGAGACGGAGTGTCTGGTTGACGTTTCCCCGTTACGGAGTGTCTGCTGGCTGACGTGTCCCCGGCACGGAGTGCCTGCTGGCTGACGTGTCCCCGGCACGGAGTGTCTGCGTTGGACGTTTCCCCGAGATGGAGTGTCGCTGTTGGACGTTTCCCCCAGACGGAGTGTCGCTGGTCGACGTTTCCCCAAGGCGGAGTGTCGGTTGGTTGACGTATCCCCGGTACGGAGTGTCTGCTTGACGTTTCCCCATTACGGAGTGTCGTTGTTTGACGCAAAGGTCGATGTTGGAATTGGTTGGTTTGATTTGTTTGATTAGAGTTGACATCAGCATCGCTATACTGGAATATGGTACCAGGAGCGAATCATCATCTGTCTTTGAGAGGATTTGGGAATTGGTTTTTTTTGTTTGGCATCTGCATTGCTGCACTGGAATAATGCCAGGAGCAACTCATCATTTGCCCCGAGAGGATTTGGGAATTGGTTTTTGTTTGGCATCTGCATTGCTGCACTGGAATAATACCAGGAGCAACTCATCATTTGCCCTTGGAGGATTTGGGAATTGGTTTTTTTCTTGGCATCAGTATCGCTACACTGGAATATGGTACCAGGAGCGAATCATCATTTGCGCTTGCTTATCAGAAAGCGATGGCTTAGGAGACAGGTTTTAGGTCCCTATCACCTAAGGCTTTTCAATTTTGTGAGCCGTAAGGGTCTCACAAAGCATTTTCTCCCTGCTGGTCGCAAGGATCCCGTAGGTGTATTTTCTCCTTAGGAGTCGTGAGGACCCCCAAGTGTGTTGCTCCTTTGTGAGTCGTAAGGATCTCACGCAGGAATTTTCTCCTCACAAAGTCGAGAAGACTTTGCGGGTGCATTTCATATCTTTTTTTTACGAGTTTGCGCCCTTTCGGGTTTTCACAAACTCGCCGGCAGTCCTGCTGTTTTTACTCACGGAGCCCTTTCGGGTTTTCATCTGTGCCCATTTTGCTTGTGGACATACCCCCTTTTTTTTTCCGCACCGCCGGTGGGACATTGAATGTGGTCTCACCGGTAGGACTTGGGAGGGATTGGGATTATTTTACGCCCGTGGATTGTATACGGTTTTGTAGGATGTATGATCCAGACCGTAGGGCCGGAAAAATTTCGGGATTTTGCCGGCGCCTGCATCGCTGCACTGGAACATGGTACCAGGAGCGACTCATCATTCGCCGTTGGGGTGTGTGATTTGGAATTTGGTTGGCGTCTGCATCGCTGCACTGGAATATGGTACCAGGAGCGACTCATCATTCGCCGTTTGGAGTATGGGGTTTGGAATTTGGTTGGCGTCTGCATTGCTAAACTGGAATATGGTACCAGGAGCGACTCATCATCCGCCGCTTGGGGATTGGGGAGCGATGGCTTAGGAGGCAGGTTTGGATCCCTGTCACCTAAGGCTTTTCAATTTTATAGGCCGCGAGGGTCCCATAAAAGCATTTTCTCCCTACGAGTCATTAGGATCCCGCAGGTGTATTTTCTCCTTAGGAGTCATGAGGACTCCTAAGTGTGTTTTTCCTTTATGAGTCGTAAGGATCCCACAAAGGTTTGTCCTCCTCATGTATCGTGAGGATACATGAGTGGGTCTTCCCAATGGACCATAATTCCAAGGGCGGAGACCAGCCGCGTAACTGGTGGTTGCGGTGGGGCATTGGTATGATGAGAATTATTTGAGCCCGTGGATTGTATACGGTAGTCAATTTGGGGACTGACCGTAGGACCGGAAGAATTTTTAGGAAATTGGATTTTGGTTGGCGTCTGCATCGCTGCATTGGAATATGGTACCAGAAGCGACTCATCATTCGCCTTTGAAGGTTTCTTTTTTTTTGTTTTACCGTGATTGCTCTATCATTTCAGCTTTTCTTTTCATTTTTATATTTACTCGCTGATTTTTATTGTGAGTTGCCCTATCATTTCGGCTTTTCTTTATTTTTATTTTATTTACACATTTTTTTGTTTATTTACATATATATATATATTTATATTCCCAGTTTAAAGACTTAGAGGTCGATTGTTTTCAGAGAAAGGCAGATGTCTGAGAGAATTAGTTTTACGTAGAACTTCGGTCTCCGTTTGTATGAAATTGGCCATCGCAGCTGGACTGTTTGTTAATACACCAGGGGACAATGATATTTCTCCCGCCTTGTATTGTTTCTCGACCCAATCCTTGAAGATGCAACAGTCTTCAATAGTGTGCCCCAGCACTCGGTGGTATGGGCAAAAGTTGGGATGATCAGTCTTGTTCGCTTCATCTAGCCTTTTTGGTTCTGGTAGCCGCAGGCCATTCTTCAGAGCATCTTTAAAAATTTTGTGGACCTTGTCCCTTCGGAATGAGTAGACTTTATTTCTTCTTTCCTCCAAAGTTGGCTCTCGAGTTTTGATAGTTTTTGCTCCGCCCGCTCTCTGCTTATTTAGAGAATCGGTGCTGTTAGAACTTCCGCCTTTTCGGTTGTCGTCCCTCCTAGGTTTCGGTCTGTTTGTGAACTGAAGATCTTGAACGGACTCAGGCTTTGAGCGTTCCAACGTTTGGACCTTTTTGGTCAGCTTTGGAATGTTTTGAGGCCCGCGGTGCACAGGAAAGGTTTCATCCAGTCCTTCAGATTTTCTGTAAGAAGACTGACAGATTGGTCATGCTCCAACGATGGTTCACATTTGACAGAGAGATTGCGCCATCGGACTATAAAATCCATGTTGCTTTCGTTGTCCTTTGGCTCTGTTCTTACAAGGTCGGCAATGGTGATTTTATCGCTGACACTCATGAACCTTTTCTTGAACATGGATTCTATTTGAGCGAACGTCGTGATCGAGTCATCTGGTATGCTTGCATACCAATCGAAAGCAACATCCGTCAAGCTATTAACAAACTGACGGAGAAGGAGCGCATCATTGCCCCCGGTATTTGCGCATGATGCTTTAAATTGGGCGATGTGCCGGTTCGCATTTCCCGTCCCATCGAACCTTTCAAATTTGGGGACGACATAGCCGCTAGGAAATTCTACCAGATCATACTGAGCATGATATGGTCTCCCACTACTGCTGATATCTTTTTGCGCTTCGGCTTCGGCCACCAATGTTTTGACTTTGCTGTCAACCAAATCCATAATTTGATCTTGAGTTAGCGGGCTACTATCATCGGCAGCCAAGACATTTCCTGAGATAGGATGCGACTGATTTTCATGCGGTCCGCCCACTTTTGGATTTGAGGGAACGGGTATCGGCTGTTTCGGGACACCGTTTCCCGGTTCATGAGAGCCCTGCGCCTGATTGGGCGGCTGAGAGGCAAGTTGGGCCGTGAGCTGTAAGACGACATTTGTCAAGTCGTCAATTTTTGAGTAGAGCTTGGCCATCTCCTTGTCTTTGCTTCTGAGCTGTTTTCAGAGCTCTTGGAGAAGTTGCTGCTCTGCGTTCTTGGGACGGAAGATTGGCTTATCTTCGCTTTTCGAGCCCGACTCCTCATGGACCGAAAGGTCTTTCTGCCTATCATCCTCATCGAGAGGGTTTTCATTATCCAGCGGAGGCGGCTGTTCTTGGGAAGCGGCAACCACATTCAAGCCAGATAGGATCTGAGATGTGGTGGCCGTGTCCCTGCTCTTGCTGCGTGTGCCCACCGTGTAGACAGTGTAGACCACATATCCAGCCATTTCCCCATCTTCGGCGGGGTAACCCTGTTCTTCGAACCCCATGAGGTTCAGCCTAGCAGGAGCCCTAGCCCTTTTGTTGGCTCTATATCTGAGCCTTTTCTGCCTTAGCTTCTCAATTTTAAGGGCTTAGCGGGCATCCGTTTCCTGGGAAGCCACCGTGAGTCGATTAGCGGGGAGCTTAGAGAAGACACCCGATCGAGTAGTTGTCAAGGGCACCACCGAAGCTTGCTCGAGATGCCTTGTTGCTTTGTTGGTGTTGATGACCTTGCCCCCAGCTAGGTCCAAGGAGAGTTGTTCGAACACCGACTTGCGTTTGAGTTGGGGCGCCTTCGAGACCACCACATTTGGCCTCTTTCCTTTCGAGACCGGTTTGTCTGCCACCGGGGCTTGAGAAGCTGGGATGGCGTTAGCTGACATGAACAGGATATAGCCGAATGGTAGTGGTGACTCTTCCCATTGTCGCTCGAGACTGTCCGGAAGGACCGTCCTGGCGTCCATCTTCATCTTGTAGGAGATGGGAGCCGTGCTGAGAGCTGAGTTCATCATAGAAGACGTTGTTGAAAAGTGATTGCTTGAAACCCACATGAAAAAGCATTATTTTAGTATAAATATAGATATGTATATTGATTGAGTTCGCATGAACGTTTAACCCGAAATATGGCAGGAGAGAGAGGGTCCCACCGGGCGTGCCAGAATCTGTAGGGTGTTTTTCATCACCCCACTGAGATGGAAATACGCGCGCGCTTGTCAGGGGCATTACAGATTCCCCCTGCCTAGGGTAGGCCGGGGTTTAATGATTGTGGGGATCCGAATCTCCGGCAGCCGCGGACTAAGCTGCCGTTAATTACCCCTCGCCTTTGGAGCGAGGGAACCTCTGATTGACGGGTTAAACTGGTCATGCGAACTCAATGTGCAGTGTTGTGTTTTGAAGGGGTTTTAGATATATTGGGGGCCCCACAGAGTTTTTACGGGGGTCCCGCTACCCGGATAGCGGGCTGGGGGTCAAGGGGGCTAGCAGCCCCCTTGCGGGGTGCGGGGCAGCGTCCCGTTATAAATTTTTTTCTAACAGGGACAGTGTCGTGGAGTATGTGTGTGTGTACATATGTATACATATATGTATATATATAAAAAAAAATGGGGGAAAAGGATTCCAAAAGATGCGTGGGGCCAGCGCCAGCGCTTTGAGCGCTAGCGCGCCACGTGTCAGCATGTGGGCGCTCGAGCGCTAGCACACTGAGCGCCAGCACGCCATGTGTCAGCACATAGGCGCTCGGGCGCTAGCACTCTGAGCGAAAGAGCGCTGGCGCACTGAGCGCCAGCGCGCCACGTGTCAGCACGTGGGCGCTCGGGCGCTAGCGCTTTGGGCGCTAGTGCTCTGAGCGCAAGAGTGCGAGCGCACTGAGCGCTAACGCGCCACGTGTCAGCATGTGGGCGCTCAGGCGCTAGAGCTTTGGACGCATAAGCGCTAGTGCGCCACGTGTCAACACGTGGGCGCTCGAGCGCTAGCGCGCCACGTGTCAACACGTGGGTGCTCGAGCGCTAGCGCTTTGGGCGCTAGCGCTTTGGGCGCTAGAGCTATGAGCGCTAGCGCGCCACGTGTCGGCACGCGGGCGCTCGAGCGCTCTGGGCGCAAGAGCGCTAGTGCACCGCGTGTCAGCACATGGGCGCTCGAGCAGCAAAAGGGACTTGGTCCCTGCAATGGGAGTTGTTCTCCCAGAAAGGAGCACTTATTATTCTCTCTCTGTGTGTGTGTGTGTGTGTGTGTGTGTGTGTGTATATAAATATATATATATATATATATATATATATATATATATATATATATATATATATATGAGGAGTTAAACTCCTAAGATGTTTTGAAGCTGAGGAAGGGCTTCTCCTCTTGAGCCCTAGTTCTTCCCCAAAGTGGGGTTTCTGGAGATGGGTCTCCTTCTTCTTCCTTTGTTGGTCGGATCTTGAAGATCAAGAAATATGAGATTATAAAAATCTCTCCTTTCTGAGACCTGATGGCATATCTGAGTTCCCCTTTGTGGGTTTTATGGTGAAAACCTATTTAGTTTTGGAAAAGGAAGAGTAAAACTCTTGATTTAATTAAAAAAAGAGAGGAAGGTTTAGAACCTTGAGAAGGAGAAGATCACAGATCTAGATTTTTCTTTGGAGAAAGAAAAATTTGTTGAGATATTTTCATTATGTTGTCTCTTACAGGATTACATATTTACATATAGCCCCTTGGGCTTTACAAAATGGCATTTGCCCATCCCATGGCTCATGTGCCATTTCTTTTTTGCACATAAGCCATGGGCTTACAAAATATTGGCATTATGCCCATTTTGTTTGCATTCATGCATAAAAAATTACATAAAAATTATTTATTACATGATTTCATTTTGGAATGGGGGAGGGCCAGCCGCTTCATGTTCGGACTCGACCTGGGCATGTGCCCGCTTGACCTAGGCTTGGGCCCACCTGGCTTAGGGTTGACCATGACTTTGACTTGGTTAACCGGGGTGCAATTTTCGACTCCAACACTGCGGTAGTAGCCTGCGAGTCCCAAGAAACTCCTAATCTCTGCTACTAACTTTGGTCCTGGCCAATCTTTCACTGCTTCAATCTTCGCCGGGTCTACTGAGATACCGTCTCCAGAAACGATGTGGCCCAAAAATTGAACTTTTTCAAGCCAAAATTCGCATTTACTAAGCTTGGTGTATAACTTTTCCTGTCTCAGTATCTGCAACACAATCCTCAAATGCTCGGCATGCTCCTCCTTGCTTTTGGAATACACAAGGATGTCGTCGATGAAAACTACGACAAACTGATCAAGGTACTGAGAGAAAACCCGGTTCATTAAATCCATGAACACGGCTGGGGAATTAGTAACACCGAATGGCATTACCAAGTTTTCATAGTGACAGTATCGAGTTCTGAAGGCTGTCTTGCATACATCCTCCGCTTTAACACGAACTTGATGGTACCCCGACCGAAGATCCAACTTAGAGAACACTCGAGCACCACATAATTGATCGAACAAATCATCGATCCGAGGTATGTATAGATTACTTGCTTTTAATCGTAACCCGGTTCAACTTTTGGTAGTCAATGCACATGCGTAACGAGCCGTCATTCTTCTTTACTAGTAAAACTGGAGCGCCCCACGGAGAAGTACTCGGGCGAATGAAACCCTTGCTCAGGAGGTCTTCTATCTGCCTTTTCAATTCCGCCAATTCAACCGGTGCCATCCTGTAGGGTGACTTAGAAATCGGTGCCGTTCCTGGTAATAATTCTATCGAGAATCCCAAGGCACGAGGCCAGGGTAAGCCGGGTAAGTCCTCAGGAAAGACATCCAAAAATTCCCGAACTACGACCGGTGCCGAACTCATATCAATCTCCATTGACGCTATTATGATGCACGTCGGCTTTACTCTAAACTTTATGGGTCCCAGAGATTTGCTCCCCCCAGTGAACACGAACTTTGGGTGGTTAGGAATGCGAAAGTTTACAGTTTTGGCCCGACAATCAATATGGGCATGAATGGTGCCCAACCAATCCATTCCTAAGACGACATCATAACTACCGGTCCCAATCAACAGGAAATCTGCAAAAAGCTCCCTGCCGTAAATCACCACCGGACAAAGCTTGCACTCTGGTTGGTGATAACTACTCCATTTCCAGTATGAATGTCTCAACCTCGAGTCAGTGTTTTGTGTGTAATAGAATGTGTTGTGGCAAAACCTAAAGATATAAAATAATGTGAAGCCCCGGAATTGAAAAGTGCTCTAGCAGGAACAAAACAAATTAGAATGGTACCTGAAACGACATCCTCCGACGCCTCCTCCTTCTCAGCTGTCAGGGTAAAGGCTCGCCCCTGTCCACGACCTGTGTTGCCTCACCTCTGATCAAAAAGTTGCTTCTGAGGGACAAGTCCTTTCTGAGGTTGGTTGCGCTCTGCTCTCCTAGGACAACTCCTAATCTGATGGTCACTAGCACCACAAATCAGACATAGACCCTTAGTGCGGCGGCAATTTCTCTCGACATGTCCCGATATCTGATAGTATCCACAAACCGGAGATTCTCGTTGTGGTGGGGTTGCGGTACGCTTCATCTGAACTCCTCCATACCGTCTAACTGGAATCCTCCCTGAAATTTGATTCACCGGCCGTTTGAATCCTCCACTCTGAAGTTTCTTCCTCTTATCCATAACTGTCTCAATTCTGCGGGCCGCATTTAATACCTCTGAATAAGTACCAGATCATCCTGTATTTCCAGAGTGAGACCCTGTAAGAATCTTCTAGCTCTATCCTCCTCCTGGGCTACCATTGAAGGAGCGAAACGGCCGAGTCGGATAAACTCGGCCTCTATCTCGTCCACTGTGCGATCTCTCTGACGAAGACTGATAAATTGTTGCTCCATCTCGATCCTGGCCGATTTGGGAAAGAATTTCTCAAGAAAAGCCGTAGAGAAATCAGTCCATGCAATTGGTTTCTTCAACCTATTCTCTTCTGTGAGCCACCAAATTCTAGCCACATCTTGCAGCTGAATCTTGACTATATCCACTCGGTCCTCTTCAGGAACCCAGGAGGCTGACAGTAAATTCTCCATGTCGACAATCCACTGCTCAGCATCCAGTGGTCCGCCCGTGCCAGTGAAAACTTCCGGCTGTAGTCTCCTGAAATCGGCGACACTGCCCGGACATCTACCTTCACGAACCATAGCCACCTTGTTCAAGGCTGCAGTAGCGGTCTGCTGAGAAGCAAGTAGGATGATTGGTGATTCTTTGCATGTGCGCTTTTAAAAGATGAATAAAAAATATTTGTTAACCGTATTCAAGAACGGCGTCGCTTGGTAGCTAGCCGGTGAGTACGGGTCGGTCCACAGGGATGTTGTGTATTTCCTAATTTGGTCTAACGAGTTAATTCCAAACGGTGTGAATGGATTATCGGTAAAAACTAAACTGATTTATACTAAGACTAGAATCTTGCTAGGGTTAGGTTTAGGTTAAGTTTGGAAATTGAAGATTTCCTCATCGCTTTCAATGCCCTAATTTAGATCTCATTAGGTGTTATGGTAACAATTAATAAAGGGGATTAGTACCATCGGGAAGAAATGATGTTTCTTCCTCTAGGTTCTAGTCCTTCTTTTTTTAATTCTTACCCTAACCTCCATGGAAAACATACGCAACCGGTCGTTTATACTACGGTATCACCATTACCTCGTGGGGTAAGGTGCCGTAGGGAACGGTGTGAGTATGTATGCATGGAGTCCTATTAATTATATGATGGGCAAGAAAGGTGTGAGAGATTTTCATCTCTCAAGCCTTCCCCAAATCTAACCCTAACAAGCGAGGAGACTACTCGCTCATTAGGGAATTGAAAAACATATCTATCTATCTAACTAGGGCAGATAAGAAAATTATACCACGGCAGAATAAAAATTAACTAAGGCAATTAAATAAAACTACTTACTTTATTGATGGCTCTCTCCAAACATTTACACAGGAATTTACAGATCTGAATAGATGAATAAAAAGAGGCATAACCTAAAACAGGTTTTAGGGTTTCTATTTATAGAACATAGAAACCCTAGGTTTACAACCGCGTCATATCTTCAATTACAATTTTACCCCCTAATAAAAGAACTAGTCAACGCACCGCCAGCCGCCAAGAATTTTCCACCGACCCGGGCTCTTTATGGCCGCGGAACCACGGCCAAAACCCCTGTTTGGCCGCGGATCCGCGGCCATATAGTGGAGTCTTGGGATTCTTTTTCCTAGGGAGCTTTCTACTGATTTTGGCTTTCTGTTTCTTTACATGGTTTCTCAGTTTGTCTTCTAGATTTCTTCCAGATTCCCGTAGTGAATAAAGTCCTGGACTTTTACCGTTTGCTTCGTGTCGAAATTTTGAACCTTGCGCTTCCTTTGTGCTTTGTGAACTTGTTTGTTGATCTTCGTTTAGTCTTCACACTGTAGGCTTGATCAAGATTCTTCCATTTGTCGGTCGTAGTCTCACTTTTGCATCGTCTTTTCATCAATTTCACTGTTTTTGTTCCGAGAACCTGTAACCTGCAACTATGTAGCAGACATGGGTCAAAAGCACCAGTTTATTTGTAAAATGAATAAGAATGGGGAATATAATAATGCAAAATTATGGTATGAACAAATACCCCCAAACTTATCTTTTGCTCGTCCTCGAGCAAAACTAGTTTTATTCTCGAAAATGACCCAGCCTCACTTTCGCAGGGAAACGCGATTGCACTGAGCTCGTCCAACAAGCCGTTAAACCTCTAGGTGTCCCTAGTAGGAGGAGTGTTGTCTCCTGAGGGTTTTGAGCGGATACTACCCACAAAATCCTATCAATTCGGTCCATTGACTTTTATTCTCCAATTAGGTTTTCTAACAAAAAACTCTATTATCTTTGACTCATAAATTATCCATCCGTATTTTTCACGCGTCCCTATCATTTAACTTAAGATTATATATATTTTTGTGAATTTACTTAGCTTTTGGCATCTTTTATTTTTTCCTTCTAGGTTTCCATCTCAACTTAGGAATTTTTATCATCTCTATTAAAGATATAAGTCCTATTTTTCATTCCTATCTCTTATCTAAACCTCAATCACATACCCCTACGTGTGTGTATGTATCACCCCTACACTTGGAAATTCAAATCAAGCTATTATACTCTTGTCCATCGTCTAAAGTACTTTTCAATTGGTGATTTTTGGATGAAATTTCTCACACATTCTTCATGCGACCGTTAATACTTCTTGAGGAACCAACGACCGATTACAAAATGTGTTTGCACATTAAAGCGTAATTCCTAGTCTTGTAACACCTAAGGCTTTAGCAGTGACTCCCAAACCAGTTGGTCTAAGGCACTAGGGGATAAAGCACCCTCGCTAAATATTTTTTTCTATTTATGCAGCCTTAAGTAATTACAAAAGCCAGTGTTCATTTTTTTTTATCTTTTTATTCACACTTGTATTTCTATTTTATTTTCCTTCATACTAGGGACTTTTAGACAAGAGCATCTCAAGGTCTCTTCTACTATTCCAAGTTTCAAGGTTCGTGTTTGTGCAATTGTAGGGTATATATTTTCAGAATTTAGACTTAAGCTTATGAATTATTTTTCAAACTTATACTTCAATAAAGATATCAATACTTTTCCCTTGTTTTAACTTAGCCCAAGAAGTCAACTCGAAATTTGCCTATTTCTAAATAAACTACAAAGACATATACTTGTAGGGTTGCTAGGCACACTCAAGAGGTTCCACAAGGCATCAACCATGCCAAAATCAAATTTTTCATGTGCCTAAGAATCCTATGCAAGATCGTTAACTAGAGATTAGGCGAAAACCAATCAAGTAAACAACTTTATTGCTAAGTGAAAGGGACTACAACCTTTGTAGATCCGCTCCACCATTTCTTTATCTCCGTGTTGACGTCCCTCCGCTGCGATCATCGGGATCCCGGACTCTAGCGATGGTTTCGTCGGAGAAATGATCGGGCTAGGTCATTGACTTCGAGGCCGAAAATGATCTACGTCGAGGCGACTCAAACTCAAGCTCCATCTTCACTAGGTCAAGAAACTTGTGAAGAAAACACCCTCTACTACATGGCAAGTGATAGAGGATGAAGAAATAGAATGTGGGTTCACTTTGGATTTGGATTTCTCACTTGGAATCATCACTTAGAATTTTCTAGCAAGCTTTTTCTTTCTTCATGAAGAAGATGAAGAAGAAGAAAGAAAAAGGAATAATGAAAAATGAATAATCCATCATAGAAAATGAAGTGATGCTTATCATTTAGCAACCATGGGTTAGTTTTACTCATGTAGAGAATAAACTAGGGTTTAGATAATGGTTAGGTTTAAGAATAGAAACAAAATGGTGAAGCTGCATGAAACTCCAAGAATAAAACAAAGAAAGCCACCATATTTGTTTCTTGCCAAAATAAATAAATAAATAAATAAGGCAAATGAAATCCTAACCATTAACTAAACATGGTGTATAGCATACACACACCCAAGTTTGCATGTATCATCAAACATGATACAAACTAGTGCACAAAAATATATCATATATACAATGTGCACAATCTAGTGAGAAAATAATCTTATGTGAACCAATAATAGTTAATGTAAAGTAATATATTAAATATATAATTATACATTAAATCATTAAATCAACACTTGATTTAATGATCCGGTCATACTGCATATAACCGACTAATATCAAGTGTATCAATATATCGAATCAACACTTGATTCGGTAACCCGGCTATATCACATATAACCGACTGATGATACAAATCGCAAGAATAGAATACAGTATCATATACTGGTATTATTCTCGGTCCCGCACATATCTCATATGCGCTCCTATTTCGTTTCGCTTGAGCCAGGAAACCTCTGTGTAGGACTCTAAAGACTCGTCAATACGCCGGCAGTAGGTGATGATCATATCAAACACCCACAAGCCACAAGCGATCTGCTAAACGTAACGGCCACCCGGGTATTGAGCGATCAGAAGATCAATGAGCAAGCCCGCTCACACTCCAGTGAATCCAACCAGTAACACTTACCGTACAGTCCGGTCTGTTCGTCTGATATGTCGCATATCTTGTCTACGGGTGGTAAACGTCAGACCCCAATAACTCGATAAGTCGTGTCGATATGAGGCTCATAACGGGTCGAGAAACTACTGGTAACTCTTACCAGTAAATCCCTAAAGCAGCCTTGGCCAAGGACTTCCTGTTATATCCAATCGAGCACAGCACAACATCAACTCCCTATACCGGGAGAGACGAAACCCCTCCTATCGCTCATTGCCTCCATGTGATTCGGGACTGTACCCAAAAGCCACCTTTTTGCACGCCCTCTTGGACGTGGTATGATGGAAATCAAAGCACAGTGGGAATCACACAAGACTCTATGACGATCTCGGGTCTATAGACTAACCTGTACCAGTGTCACCAGAGAACTGCCATCTGACGTAAGGTATAATACCATCTGGGAGTTCTCGGCGAGTCCATCCAGTGTACCCAGTCTCCACTGAGCACCCGTATATCATCTCTGATGTCAAACACCAATGGATATTGGATCATCCATCGCCCATCTATATGGGTCGAGAAGCCACACGCTAGTCTACTCTGGTATATCGATACCCCGTCTCGATACACCCACGACTAGGGACCTTGAAGGATGTACTTATGGACTACCATGTCCCCACTAGTATGATCCGCATCATAGTCCAGGTAGTCAAGTACACATCCTAAGGACTTTACCAACATGTAACAGAGAGACAATCAGTGGGCACGTTAAGGTAAAGAGTAACCAGATAGCATACTATCATATCGAGCAAGAAAGTCATCCCTATATATGTCCAAGCATCCACTACAATATACATCCTATGTATAGTAATAGCCTCTAGGGCATACATATAACTAACAATCTCCCATTTGCACTAGGGCCATCCGATAGTAGTGGTTGTAGTATCTCAAACTCAACCATCCCATAAAAGTCTCTCTCTGGGAAAAGGCCTTTGTGAGTGGATCCGCCGTGTTTTCCTCTGAGTCTACTCTCCTAACCTCAATCCCCTGGAGATCAACCATCTCCACGATTAGGTGATACTGCCTAAGAATATGTCTGGATCACTGATGGGACGGGCGTTCCTTGGCATAAGCCACAACTCCATTGTCACACAATGGGAGGAACGAAGTTCATCTCATGAACTAATATACACCCAGACTGCCTCTTTGGTAGCATCTTTGGTAACGATGTATCTTGCCTTTAATCGTCTAGTATGTCACGGTATCTAGCTTGGAACTCTTCCAACATACCGTCCCTTTACTGAGGGTAAAGATAATGCCTGCGACTGACATTCAGTCGTCCTTATCACCCTGGAACCTTTCCAGTGATTCTCCTCAGGATCAATTGATACCATCTCACTACAATTAGTGAGTATCCTAACATCCAATTAGATCTATCTCATAGATCCAAAATCCAGGATTCAGGAGGTATCATTATGATCCTATATGGAGAATCCTTTTGATAAGCGGAGATTGACCGAGCGTAGCATAGGAAACTTCTTCCCTATCATGAGTATGTCATCCACGTACTCTACGAGGATCACCACCATACTCCCTACTACATTTTTGTATATACAAGGTTCATCTACCATTTTGATGAAGTCAAACTCTTTGACTACCACATCAAAACAGACGTTCCAATTCCGCGATGCCTGCTTTATCACATAAAACATCTTGCACACGTTTCCGCTGCTCCCACTGTCTACGAAGCCCTCTGACTGTGTACTTATAGACTGTCTTCTAAATCATTATTTAGAAAAGCAGTCTTGACACCCAACCGCCAGATATCGTAGTCATGGTATGTAGCCGTGGCAAGTAAGATCTGGATGGACTTAAGCATAGCTTCTTAGAAAAGGTTTCATTATAATCCATACCTGGTCAATGATGCAAACTTTTAACAAGTCTAGCTTTGAAAGTCTCAACTTTTCCATGTACACCAAGTAATCTTCTCAAGATATACTTGCTCCTGATGGGGATTTAACCTTTCAGATAAAGCAACCAAAGTCCATACTTTGTTGGTGTATAAGGATTCCATCTCAAATCGATAAGCATCCAACCATTCTTACAGAGTCCTACTCCTGATGGCCTGCCCGAAACTAGTTGGGTCATCATCTCATGATGCAATCCTTGCTCCCACTGTCATAGAGAAACCGAAGTATCTCTCAGGTGGGTGAGGAACCCTACTAGATCGGCGGAGAGGCTGAGGTTCGTTGGTTGCTATTGAATCCTTTGGTTCTACCAAATCATTAGCTGCAGTTTGTATAGCTGGAACTCTTTCCAGTTCTACCTCATGTCCACAAATTTCTTCATAAGAAATTCCTTTTCACAAAGGTGACATGCTGAGTAACAAAACATCTTTTGTTCCTCGGTTAGGTAGAAGATATTCCCTTGCGTATGCTTGGGATATCCAACAAACTTCTACAGTACTGACTTTGCCTCGAGCTTGTCCGGATTTTGCCTTTTAGACATAGGCCAGACAACCCTAAATCTTAACTGACTTAAGAGATGGGCTCTTCCCTTTCCATATCTCATATGAAATGGTAGGCATCTGATTTGATCGGAACCCTATTCAATAGGTATGCAACTTCATAAGTGCATAACTCCCTAAAAGGAAATAGGAAACTCAGTAGTACTCATCATAGAGCACACCAGATCACATAGGGTGCTATTGCTTCGCCCCGATATACCATCGTGCTATGGTATATACGGAGGAGTAATGCTGAGAGAGAATATTATTCTTAGAATAGTCCAGGAATCCCGTGCTCAAGTATTCTCCTCCCTGATCACATCAAAGGACATAATACTTATACCCGATGTTGGTTCTCTACTTCTAACTTATATTCTGTGAATATTTCAAAAGGTTCGGACATATGTTTCAACAGGAACATATGTCTGAATCTTGAGAGATTATCAGAGAATGTAATGAAATACAAAGAACCGGTCTTGGCATCTGTAGACAGGGGACCTACATACATCAACATGTATCATCCCAAGAGTTCACTAACTCTTTCTCTGTTTCCAATAAACAGAGCTATGGTCATCTTATCTTTGTGACATGACTGGCAAGTTTCACAAGATGTAAATTCAAACTAATTTAAATATGCATCTTAATGTAACTTAGCCAGTCGGGTCGCTTTGATATGACCTAGTCTACAATGCCTCAAGAAGGATTCGTTCATTTCTGAACTCTTCCTCTTGAGTGTGTTGTGTATACTAAGAACTGTAGTTTGATTTAGAACGTTAATACTTTTAGATAACGTGCCTGAACCGATCAACTCTTGATTTAGGAAATGTTCAAAACATTATCCAACAATACAAAATTATATCCTTTTTTTTCTAAATAAAGAGACTGATATGATTTTGTATATCAGGTTCGGTATCTAATAACATTTGTTCAGAATCAATGTATTCTGGTAATACAGGGTGACAGTGACCAACAGACTTGGCTGCAACACTTGCACCGTTTTCTGTCTCATGAAACTTATCACCAGTTCTCAGTTCTCTACCTTTCTGTAGCCCTATGTAACTGATTATATATCTGGGATCCTGATCTGGTATCAAATACCCAGGACGCAGAGGATACTGAGAAACAGTTCTTTGTAATGAACACACCCGAAGGAGATGCATCTCATGCACTTTCTTCGTTTGGACGGCATGGGAATCCTGGTATTCCCCTAATTCCTGCTCGGTCTTATAACAATTATAAGTGGGAGCGGGACCAACGTTCCCCAGCTCAGTATAACAAGAGAGTTCGGTCAATACATCCATATTATTATCTTGATTAAGGCGTGACATGGTCGCTACCTGGAGAGAGAGAGAAGAAAACACTCTGCGTGCGCTCTTGCAAGATCAGATTGGTTATTATTTTATCTAATCAGGATGGCTCCCACTGTTTTTATCAAATCTTCCTTCAAACCCTAAAAGGAAAGACTAGCCGGGATTAATTACACGCTACAAGTTCGCCAATCTTTCTGCCAGGCCAGTGTCGGTACTTTGAGGGAGGTTCCCTATGCTTTCGCACGGACCTAATTAAAGTAAACCTCGTTTTTCCAGAGGCGTAACCCCGTTGACACCTTTCTAGACACCTACTTGATCGGCTAATTGTAATGTGTAAAACTCTCCCAGGAGTAACAATTACTCGCAGTGGGTATCGGGATCCAACTATCTCATAGAAGGTATGCAATCTCATTGCAAATTTCAACACTTGAAATTCCCGATAATTTTGCCCCTAGCATCCTATGACCTTGACAGAGGTCAACAAACCATAGGCTACTAGTCAAGTTCAACCCGTCATTTCTTGATTGAATCAAACCCACCCGCACGACCCTTGACGGAGGTCAACAAGGTCGTACGACTACCCTAATCCAATCTGCATCATATGCATAAGCAGATAAATACTAGTTAGCTACCACACACTACGCCTTGACGGAGGTCAACAAACGTAGCACGAATACTAAGTAGGACTTATCTGAAATGACGGAGGGCTACGACAGGTTTTTCTAAAAACCTATTGCGTAATGAACTTGATATCGTTGCAGAATCAAATGATTTTGAAATGAAGTGTTTTTTAGGCTTTTCATGTTTTGCTAAAGGGGTCACTCCCGGTGAAGGGATCGTCGGCCCTTTCCTCATCGAATAAGGTGCAGGATATATCATATATACCGCTGTGCAAAGCAAGAACTATAGGAGCAATCAAAAGACAAACCGAGGGTTGTAGCATCTGCCAGTTATTGCTAAAGGGGTCACTCCAGGTGAAGGGATCTCGGCCCTTTCCTTATCGAATAAGGTGCAGGATGTTCTACAAGGAACACCGCGATTCAAAGCAAGAACTGTAGCTACCTGTTTTTGAAAATTCGATTCCACAACATCTTTTAGGTTTCTTTTCTTTCATTAATCATACTAATGAAGTCCCATCATTTAAATCACCTAAACATCACAGATAAATACGATGTACACTTATGCCATCCGCATTCGCCTCGATGTCCCCTCGTGCACCGTTAGGTTAGGTAACTAACGGCAGAGCGGGGCAGGGCTAGCGCTGGTGTAAAACATAAGTAACACCTATATAATATATCATATATACTATATACAGTATTTATCACAGAACATCAAATGATCACATCACAGATATCGCAGCAGAAGAATCATATGAAATATTGGATATACTAGGACGTCCGTGTTTTCAATACGAGCCTGTATAAAACACGGATTCCACGGTCGCGATGAATAGCCAAACGCACACCCCTAGACCCCTACGAGAGTGGCAAGCAACCCTACCAATTCTATAGTTAGGAGACCCGGACTCGACTCCTTGAGTTGGTCTCCCACTGGACTCTAGAACCCGGTTACTTATGCCCTCCTCCTTGGGTCTGTCCTAGTGCGGAAAAGTAAATATTATACAATGGTGACATCTTTCGCAACCTGGAAGTGCCCCAATAAAAGAATATTACATACAAGTTTTTACATGAATGAAAATAAAAACTCTCATCTCACATAAAACCCCCGGCTATTCAAAATGCGACGATCCAATATAACATATCCAGCAACACATAACATCACATGTCATCAACCTAAGTAAATGTGCGCATCCCAATTGTCTTTGACATATAGCAACGAAACCGGCGATATCACATATTACACTTACGGTCACAGAAAAGAAAGTGTAAAACCAAAACAGTTGGAATCCGCAACCTCCTTAGACATCGCATGCCTAACAATTATAAACCCCGCATTTTAGTCTCTATATCGAAAACACTTTTCAATATCAAGTCGGGCAATTCAACAAGATTCCCGATAAACTGATCGAATGCTCGTCGCAAACTTTAGTAGACGGCCGCACCCTCGGATGCCGTCGACGAAGTGCACTAAGGAGGAACTCCGCAGCCGCGAGCACCCAAACGGATGCTTTTGGCTACGGGGTTCTCCTACAGTCACTTGGTCGGGGCTATGGGGCATGGCTGTCTATTAAGTTTACCCGGCGAGTATCCGCGTACGCTACGTGATTGCGACGGACTTTTGATCGCATCAAAATTCGGTGGCAACTGATCAATTGAGACTAAACTGCTATGTTTATAACATCCAAATTAGTTATCTCATAACTACTTGTGGATTCCAAATATTGTATCACATTCCAGATAAATAGAAAATGTTAAACTTTCCGATCGAACAATCAAACACCCAAGTTTTCCCGAAACAGCTCAACTCTTGAAATAAGTTCAAAAACATCCATTTCATGCCACAGTACCAACGGTCCAGCTGTAGAAGGGTCAAGCCAACGCCTCACATGTGGCACGCCGTACTGCCCCAAACCCGAAGGTTTAAAGGGCAGTTCAAGACGGTCACATAATCGAGTTAAGGTTTGTTGTCTTCTAGAGGGTCCATCGCGTTACTTGCACTACTTAGAACGTTTTCAAACTACGGAAAAATCCAACATTTGGAAATTTCCCGGCAGGGGAAAAATTGGGTATTTATATCCGGTCGAACTTTTTAACATATTCTAAATTATCCGGAAAAACACAGACAAAGTTAAAGATTCCGATCGAATCGTCGAACTCCCAATACAACCCAGAAAACTCAACTCTTGAGCAAACTTTAAAAATTTCCAGAAAATACAGCACTGACAGAGAGAGATTACTGTGCAGGTCACGTGCCAAGATTCGTTTTTATGGCCGCGGAACCTCCGCGCAAGCTAGGGTGGGGCCGCGGTTCCGCGGTGCATTAGAAGAATTAGGAGCACGTGCTCTACAGTAACTCCTTGAAAACCCTGCTGAATTTTTTGAATATTTTTAATTTAGAAAAAACCACATTTTCAGAAGATGTCCAGAGAGGGTTAAAAGTTAGGGTTTCGGGGTTCGATCGGATTTCTAATATCGTCTACACTTCGCCTAAAGCTCTAGCTAGGCTCTGATACCACTGTAGGGTTGCTAGGCACACTCAAGAGGTTCCACAAGGAATCAACCATGCCAAAATCAAATTTTTCATGTGCCTAAGAATCCTATGCAAGATCGTTAACTAGAGATTAGGCGAAAAGCAAGCAAGCAAACAACTTTATTGCTAAGTGAAATGGACTACAACCTTTGTAGATCCGCTCCACCATTTCTTTAGCTCCGTGTTGACGTCCCTCCGCTGCGATCATCGGGATCCCGGACTCTAGCGATGGTTTCGTCGGAGAAATGATCGGGCTAGCTCATTGACTTCGAGGCCGAAGATGATCTACGTCGAGGCGACTCAAACTCAAGCTCCATCTTCACTAGGTCAAGAAACTTGTGAAGAAAACACCCTCTACTACATGGCAAGTGATAGAGAATGAAGAAATAGGAAGTGGGTTCACTTTGGATTTGGATTTCTCACTTGGAATCATCACATAGAAATTTCTAGCAAGCTTTTTCTTTCTTCATGAAGAAGATGAAGAAGAAGAAAGAAAAATGAATAATGAAAAATGAATAATCCATCATAGAAAATGAAGTGATGCTTATCATTTAGCAACCATGGGTTAGTTTACTCATGTAGAGAATAAACTAGGGTTTAGATAATGGTTAGGTTTAAGAATAGAAACAAAATGGTGAAGCTTCATGAAACTCCAAGAATAAAACAAAGAAAGCCACCGTATTTGTTTCTTGCCAAAAAAAATAAATAAATAAATAAGGCAAATGAAATCCCAACCATTAACTAAATATGGTGTATAGCATACACACACCCAAGTTTGCATGTATCATCAAACATGATACAAACTAGTGCACAAAAATATATCATATATACAATGTGCACAATCTAGTGAGAAAATAATCTTAAGTGAACCAATACTAGTTAATGTAAAGTAATATATCAAATATATAATTATACATTAAATTATTAAATCAACACTTGATTTAATGATCCGGTCATACTGCATATAACCGACTAATATCAAGTGTATCAATATATCGAATCAACACTTGATTCGGTAACCCGGCTATATCACATATAACCGACTGATGATACAAATCGCGAGAATATAATATAGTATCACATACTGGTATTATTCTCGGTTCCGTACATATCTCATATGCGCTCCTATTTCGTTTCGCTTAAGCCAGGAAACCTCTGTATAGGACTCTAAAGACTCGTCAATACGCCGGCAGTAGGTGATGATCATATCAAACACCCACAAGCCGCAAGCGGTCTGCTAAACGTAACGGCCACCCGGGTATTGAGCGATCAGAAGATCAACGAGCAAGCCCGCTCACACTCCAGTGAATCCAACCAGTAACACTTACCGTACAGTCCGGTCCGTTCATCTGATATGTCGCATATCTTGTCTAGGGGTGGTAAACGTCAGACCCCAATAACTCGATAAGTCATGTCGATATGAGGCTCATAACGGGTCGAGAAACTACTGTTAACTCTTACCAGTAAATCCCTAAAGCAGCCTTGGCCAAGGACTTCCTGTTATAGCCAATCGAGCACAGCGCAACATCAACTCCCTATACTGGGAGAGACGAAACCCCTCCTATCGCTCATTGCCTCCATGTGATTCGGGACTGTACCCAAAAGCCACCTTTTTGCACGCCTTCTTGGACGTGGTATGATGGAAATCAAAGCACAGTGGGAATCACACAAGACTCTATGACGATCTCGGGTCTACAGACTAACCTGTACCAGTATCACCAGAGAACTGCCATCTGACGTAAGGTATAATACCATCTGGGAGTTCTCGGCGAGTCCGTCCAGTGTACCCAGTCTCCACTGAGCACCCGTATATCATCTCTGATGTCAAACACCAATGGATATGGGATCATCCATCACCCATCTATATGGGTCGAGAAGCCACACGCTAGTCTACTCTGGTATATCGATGCCCCGTCTCGATACACCCACGACTAGGGACCTTGAAGGATGTACTTATGGACTACCATGTCCCCACTAGTATGATCCGCATCATAGTCCAGGTAGTCAAGTACACATCCTAAGGGCTTTACCAACATGTAACAGAGAGACAATCAGTGTGCACGTTAAGGTAAAGAGTAACCAGATAGCATACTATCATATCGAGCAAGAAAGTCATCCCTATATATGTCCAAGCATCCACTACAATATACATCCTATGTATAGTAATGGCCTCTAGGGCATACATATAACTAACAATACTTTCTACCGTTAAACTTTAAGAAAGGTTATTTTTAGGGTTTTTAATTTACTAAGTCTAAGATCTAGTTGTTCTTAGCTAGTTAACCTATTTGGCAAACTCAAGTTAATTACGGCTAAAATTGAATGTTTCAATTTTTATAATTTTTCAATTTTTATGGGTTTTAAAATAAGTATGCAAATGCAAAAATGTACATATGAATGCGTAGGAAGAAATCTTACCGAGCACACCCCCAAACTTGACAGTGTCCTCACTGTCAGGCTACACCAAGAGGGTCAAAATGTCGGCACTCCCGTGTTTATTTATTTTTTTTTATAATTTTTATAATTTTTTTTATTGTTGAAAGAAAAACAAAAAAATATATACAAAAAGGTCTCCCAAACTTCAGTTAAACGATGTTACTAGTCAATGCCAAACTTTGCAAAGACCAAAAGTCAACACCAACCAGTTGAAAAATTTATCTGTGTAAAGCATCGGTCGGTGGAAGAAGATGTTGTACCGAGCCAAAAAGAATTGGGGAAGAGAAAAGTGGTGGTATGAACAGTGTAGTGAAGAGATAAGAGGTGATGATGAATGAAAACAAGAATGGGAATAATCATAAATCAGAGGAATATTGGCATTCTCGTAGCTTATTTAAAGAAAAAGGGGTGGTTCAACTGCTAAAGGAGGAGGTTGATTATCCACACAATCCCCAAGATGTTTCAGTGGATCCTTTATTGACTTGGCATCATCCATCATATGCATATGATATTCAATTATGAGGGAACTAATCTCCTCGATGTCCGCCATAGTCCAGCCAAAAGTTTGCCGGTTATCTTGTAAGACCATTAAAAGGGCTTTCTCTTGCTCGAGAGCTAGAGATGCCGATATGATAAGGAGAAAGGTCTCATTCTCACCTAGGTAAGCGTATTTAAGGTGAGACGGCAAGGGCTTGAGTTCGAGTTTTGGAGGCGAAACAATCAAAGGTAAAATTGGGGAATCTACCTCGAACTCAAAGGATTCCAACAATGGCTCGAAATCACTGTAAGCAACCGAATCGGATGGTTCAACTAACTCATCCAAAAATTCAAAGGACTAATACTCGGGCGGTGAGTCGTCAAAATCATCCGAAAAGTAAAACATTCGTAATCAACATCGGTTGTGCCAATTGTGTTAGATTCAAGGAGGGACGCACTAGTGGCGTCAAAACTGTTGTCATCAAACAGAAATTTTTCAAGCTCGCAGTCCTCCTGCGTGATTTCGTGAATCGAGCAAACTTCTCGTGTACTAGTTTTAGGCATGGGGGGCAGAGTTCCTATCCTGTAAATATTGAACTAACTAGACATCTTCCCAAAGGATAGAGTCATAAAAACATTGCGACAATTTATTACGGCACTGGAAGTGGCCAAAAATGGTCGATCGAGGATCACCGGAATTTGGTTTTGTGGGTTAGCAACAGGTTGTGTGTCCATAACAATAAAATCAACGGGGAATATGAAGTCCCCTACTTTGATCAACACATCCTCTAACTCACCCCTAGGATGGGTGATTGATCGATCAGCCATTTGGAGAGTACAACAAGTGGGTTTCAACTCTCCAACACCTAATTGCTCGTATATGGAGTAGGGAAGCAGGTTAACACTAGACCCAAGATCTAAAAGTGCTCGATTGATGTTCTTATCCCCAATTGTTATTCAAATTGTAGGACAGCCAGGGTCCTTTCGTTTTTGGGGTAAGGGTTGACGTTGGTTAATAGCATTGCTTACGACACTAGCTACTAGCACTTTCTTGGGTATTTGAGATTTTCTCTTCGAGGAGCATAAGTCCTTTAAGATTTTCGCGTAAGAAGGGACTTGTTGGATTGCATCCAAGAGAGGTATATTTATGCTAACCTGTTTAAATAACTCCACAATCTTCTCCATTTGTGGAGTTGGTTTATTGGATCTCAACCTGTTTGGAAAGGAGCATTTTGAAAATCTGTTGAGTCCAATGTCTGTGGAGTAGATTGCGGAGTTGGAACGGATCCCAGTGGTGGTGTGTTCGTGATGTGAGAAGTGGGTCCGTGCAAACTAGAAGAAGTAGAGCCTTGTGAAGAATGAAGAATAGGCTCTAACGAAGAAGATGAAGATGAAGAATAAGATGATGGAAAAGAAGAAGATGAAGAAGAACCACCGGCGGGGGTGTCATCACTATTACCCACGTTATTATGCAACACTCTTCCAGATCTCAACGTGGTCACAACATTTACATTATGATTTTGTTGTTCATATGCAACATGTGCGTTGTATGTGTGACCAGGATTTGGCAATGGTTGAGATGGAAGCTTTCCCTTTTCTCGCTCTCTCAACGCAGCAGTTAGTTGTGCAATTTGGGCCTCAATAGATTTGATACTTTGATCATGTGAAGCATTGTTATGCACCAAAGACTGAATGGAAGTCTCCAACCTTGCTGCGGATTGTGTAGATTGTTGTAGAACACATCTAGACTTCTTTCTAGCAAGGTGACCTTATCATCATTTGGTTGAACAAAATTGTTTGGAGGGTAAGAATTGTTGGGCACAAAATTGTTCATTTGGTTTGGATAAGGTTGTGGTTGGAAAGGTTGCTGGTATTGAGTTTGTTGGGTTGCTTGTTGTTGTGGAGGAGGAGGCCTTTGAAAGTTGTTGTTTCCTTGGAATTGTTGATTTTGATTCCAAGCAAAATTTGGGTGACTCCTCCAACCCGGATTATAAGTTGAAGAGTATGGATCATTTCTTTGTCTTTGTTGAAAGGCAGCATTGACTTGATCTTGTCCTTCAACAGGTGGATTGTAAGGACACTCTTCGTAAGGTGTGATGGATCCGAACAACAAGCACAAACAGTTCGTGGGGGTAAAGCAGGGGTAGGAGAAGGCGATGAGATTTTGGTCTCAATTGCTTCTAGCTTTTTCGTAAGTGTGTCCATCTCGGCCTTCATTGCTATCGACATATCTAATTGATGTATGCCTGCCCTAGATTGACCAACAGAAGAAGACGAGGTGGTCTTAGTGCTTTCCCACTGAAGTGTTTGTTCAGCAAGATCCTCGTGAAACTGCCAAGCTTCCTCACTAGATTTGGTTAGAAAATGACATTGACAAATGGTTTCGAGCAACTGCTTCGTTGCTAGGTTCAATCCCTCGTATAAAGTTTGGCAAAGTTGCCAATTTTCGATACCATGGTGAGGGCATTGAACAAGTAGGTCTTTGAATCTTTCAAAACACTTCCAAAATGGTTCGGAAGGAAGCTGGGAAAATTGTATAATCTCATTACAAATTCTCGCGGTCTTGTGATAAGGATAAAACTTTTTAAGAAAAGCTTTAACAAACTCGTCCTAATTTTTAATTGAATGTGATGCTGTGCTGTATAACCACTTTTCGGTTAAGTCACATAAGGTGAAAGGAATGACCCTTAGCCTTATAGCATCATCTGATAATTGGGTTGTTTTCATCATTACGTAAACATTTTGGAATTTGTTTATGAAGATATAGGCATCTTCGGATTCCAGTCCGTGAAATTTTGGCAACATATTGATGAAGTGGGGTTTGATCTCAAAATTGTCCACATTTGCCGGTGGGAGTGAAAGACAAGTAGGTAAGGCGGTGCGGACAGGATAGAAAAGATCCTGGAGCGCGATTCGTTGGGGAACTTCAACAGGCGGGTGTTGCGGGTTATTCGCACCTAACGGAGGTGGAATCAGTCCCGTGGGTAAGGTGTTGTTAAGATTATATCCCTACATCCCTTTGGAGGAAGAATGTGAAGGTGAAGGTAAGGAAGTGGAAGAAATTTCGACTACGGAGTCGAAAGCTTCGTCGGTCGGTACCAACGAGACACGGACTAATCGGGCACTAGTGTCCTAATTGTATGAAATTTCCGGATTGTGTATGCAAAAAGTATCAATTCAAATAGTCCCCGATTTCGGTGCCATTTGATTGATCGTAAAATGCGAGACTGAGTAAGTAAATCAAATCGATAAGAGTCTCTTTGTGTCGGTAATTAGAAAATTGAATAAAGTTCACAATCAAAAAATTATATTTGACCGCAATCAACTACGGTGTCAGTTGTAGATCGTAAGCGAGTGCGGATCGTCCACAGGGATTGTGCGATTCGTTTTTATATTTGCTTTGTTTGAATTGAAAAGCTAATCTAAAAGAAAAGAAAACATGATTCAAGAATTTATCAATTGTTTCAAGTGTCACAACTCTAATCAAGAATCAAGAAAATGATAAACAATCGAGAATCAGGGTTTCGATGATATTTCCAACCAGATGTCAAGAATCTAAATGAGGCTCGTAGGAATCGATCGGATCTATAGACGTGATGTAATCTAAAGATATCGTGTTCTTGTCCTTTGAAGGATTGATACTAGATCGATGATGATCGACGAGAGTTAGGGCTTTCTCGTGAAACTAGGGTTTCATCCTTTAACCCTTGTTCTTTCGTCGATATCATTCACATTCTAGCCTCTAGCAATTTCAAGAAACGATCGTAACTCCCCAATTTCGAGCGATATCAATCAAGAAAGCATCGCAGCGAAATGGGTCGTCGGTTCTTGAACTTTCTAGGGTTTACCAAACTCGTAGGAATCAAGAATCGTTTTCAGATATATTATATCATCATTCTATTGATCGTCTCGACTCCTTGACGGGCGGAGTATTACTCAAACATCACAACAAGAATTACAACTAGAAATTTAGATTGAATCATGATGCAAGAATTTAAAGAAAAAAAGATAAAAGAATTTCACCTTTTATTTATATCAACAATTTGATTACAGTCACTCAAGAACTACAAGAGGAAGAACTAAATTGTCGATTTGGCGTCGCTCGGCTCCGTGGGTCGCGGATCGCTTGGACCACTTGCTCTGTTGAAGATCAGCTCGGCTCATAAAAGGTTGCAAGGCTTCTTGCTTGATGGGGTACTCGGGATCTTGGGTTTTGATTGGAATTAGGGTTAGGGTTTCACACAAGTCCTCTCACTAGACTTGTGGAAGAAGAAGATGAAGAAAGAGAGTGAATGGGTCTATTGATTTCAATGAATGAATCTAATGAATTCAATAATTGGATTCTTTACAAGTGAGTCTAGGGTCTTATTTATAGATTACCCAAACCCTAAGCCTTGAGAAGTTCCCTCCAAAAGTTTGTTGAGGAACTTCTAGAAATAGTTTGTTAGGCTTAGCTTAGGATTTAAGCTAGGGTTATTTAAGCATTAGAAACACTAGTTTGCTGATCTGGCAGAAGTCTCTGGAGTCTTCTGGAAGTTGACATGTCTTTATGAAGTCTGGACCCTGAGATAAGAGTTTTGGTGCAAAGCTGAAGACATGATGTTATCAAGTCGCCGCGGAACCGCGGCGCAAGCCGGCTCCGGCCGCGGTTCCGCGGCCATGTTGTTGGGTTGGGGCTTTAAACTTCTGGTGTGGTCTTGGGCTGCTAGTTGGGCCTTTCTTTGATATGTTGATTTTTGTTTTGCTTTTTGAATTGGTACCAGAACTGAAACCATTGAGTTGGCGTAATGTTTGATCAGCACCTGTAAGTTTTTGGCTTTTACTTCTGGATTTTCCTGCACAGATCTCAAAACAAGTGTTACACAATATAGGGATGATGCGATGCCATGAAATGCGGTCAATTTCCTTTATAGTGTCGGTTTTAGAGTCTAATACATGCAATCTGATATTTTGCGACCGTTTTGCTAATATGTGAAATATGAATGCCGAACACTTCTATATGAATGCAAATGATGAGGAAATTGCCGGCTAAAATATGCAATATTTTCGACTAATCAAATTCCCCCAAACTTAATTTCGATCGTCTCGAGCGAACTGTTTTAAAAAAAAGAGAAGGAGAAAATAAAGAAAGAGAAAAAACTAACTAGCACACTTTCGTAGGCAACAAGATTGCACTGAGCACGTGCAACAAGCCTTTAAACCTCTAGGTGTCCCTAGTAGGAGGAGTGTTGTCTCCTGAGGGTTTTCAGCGGATTACACCCACAAAATCCAATAATAAAAGAAAGATCATTAATATTACATTTAAAGAAAAGAATTGTAAAAGAAAAGTTTTGAAAATTAGGGTTTCCAACTAAGCTAGCTTTTCGGTTGTCATGAGCCCTATCTTAATGGTCATGAAAAGATGTTAGAAATCACGTCCTCCCTCAATAAAACATCGTCTTATTCTTCATTCCTATCTTTCATCCAAACATCGATCATATAACCCTACGTGTGTGTAAAGACATCCCTACACCCGGAGAATTCAATTCAAGCTATCATACTCTTGCTCATCAGCCTCAGTACTTTTTAATTAATGAATATTTAGATGAGATTGCTCACACACTTTCATGCGACCGTTAATACTTCTTGAGGTACTAACCGACCGATTACTCCTGTGCTTGCTTACTTGGTGTATTTTCCTCATCTTGCACCACCTCAGGCATAGCAGTGACTCCCAGACCAGTTGGCCTTAGGGCACTAGGTGAAGAAGTACCCTCGCTATATATTTTTTATTGCCCTTGGTGATAACAAAACTAGTGTCCATTTTTCTCACCACTTTATATTTTCTTCATTTCATTTTTTTATTTCCTTCATACATCGGCTTTAAGACAAGAGCATTTCAAGGTATCCTCTACTATCCCAGGCTTTAAGACGTGTGTAAGTGCGAATAGCTGGGTATCAACGTTCAAAATGTTTGGCTTCCAGAATAAAAACTATTTTTCAGACTTATTTTTATCCTCAGATTAGTGACGTCCTTCATCTTACTAACCCTTGGGACAACGGCTCATAACTACTTATTACTAGTTCGTATAAGAAAACTTCTAATTTTCTTAGTTTTCTTAAATTTTTCTAATCTCATGGATGTAATTTTTCACTATCTAAACTTTCATTATCTTATTTATGTACAGAAAATATTTTTATATTTTGAAATTTTTTAAATTTTTATGGTTTTCAAAAAAATTGTTTTGTGCTTATGCAAAGTGATATGCAAATGATGCGAAAATAAGCACAAAGCTCCCCCAAACTTGTTTTCAACAGTATCCTCACTGTTTCCATATGCTAAATCTCGAAAAACCTGTATGCTTGGGAGGAATTTATTAGTGGGGGCAAAATATTTAAGTGAAGACCCTCCCCCAAACTTATTTTTGGCTCAAAATTTTGTAAAACTTTTCTTTTCAAAAGCCAGAAAAAAGATGCCCCTCCAAACTTATGCAATGTTAATCTTTGAAAATCATATGAGGGGGTTAAAAATTAGTGGTCGATGCCAAGCTTTGCAAAGACCGAACGTCAACACCAACCATTCGAAAATTTTATCAATGCAGTGCTCTGGTTGGTGGAAGAGGTGGGGAAAGGGTAAGGGTTGGAATATGCAGTGTATGTGATGGATTACTCGCATTCTTTTTACAGTTCATATGAAGGGGTAGAGGTTCAATTTCATTGATTGGTAGATGATTCATCTCAACACCCGTGCTTTTTAGAAATGCGAGTTCTTCAGCGAAGATCTCCTCAAAAGTTTCATCTATACCCCGAAGAATAATGTCATCACAAAGTGCGGGGTGATCTTCAGACTCTAAAAACAGTTCATAATCCGTGTTAATTGTTGACCCGGACATCTCGGTGGAAGAGTCCGTATGTGTATGATACATAGTTGGGTCAAACAACAACGTATGAAAAGAGTCAAGATCGGTATTATGAGGGTCATCAAATTCGCTGCTGTCGACATCCATTAAGTCGACAGAACAGACCTGAGCAGTAGGTTCAGAGGGTACATTTCCTAACTTGTAAATGTTCATCTCAACTGTCCTCTTCCCGAAGGACAGGGTCATAGAACCATTACGACAGTTGATGATAGCGTTGGAAGTGGCCAAAAAGGGGCGACCTAAAATCACCGGAATTTGATTCCGTGAGTTCGCTACAGGTTGTGTATCAATTACAATAAAGTCTACAGGGAATATAAATTCCCCGATTTTTATTAACACATCCTCTAGTTCACCCCTAGGTCTGGTGATTGATCGGTCAGCCATCTGGAGAGTGCAAGGAGATGGTTTCAACTCTCCGATCCCTAACTGCTCATAAACTGAGAAAGGAAGCAGGTTAACACTTTCCCCAAGATTTAGTAGAGTACGGTTAATGTGTTTCTCCCCAATAGAGATGGAAATAGTATGATATCCAGGATCCTTACGTTTCCTCGGTAATTGCTGGGGGAAAGCTGTGTCTACAGTTTTTGCCATGAATATCTTCTTGGGCAATTGTTTCTTCCTCTTTCTAGTGCACAAGTCTTTAAGAACTTTCGCATATGCAGGGACTTGTTGGATAGCATCTAGAAGAGGGATGCTTATGTTAACCTGTTTAAACATCTCAGTGATCTTCTCCGTATGTGGACTTGGTGTGTTAGCCCTTAATCGATTAGGATAAGGTGCTTTAGCAATAAGCGCTGGGTCCATCATAGGAGAAGGAAGTGTGTGTGGAACCGATCCCAGAGTAGAAGTGGGGATCGTCCGTGGAGGAGTAAAAGAGGTGGGCTGAAGTGGCTGTTAGTTGTATGTATGCCCTAGAGGCCAGTATTGTACAGATGATGTATATTATATTGGATGCTTGGACATATATAGAGATGACTTTCTTGCTCGATATGATAGTATGCTATCTGGTTACTCTTTATCTTAACATGTACACTAGTCTCTTTAAACTGTCTTATGGTTACATGTTGGTAAATCCCTTAGGATGTGTACTTGACTACCTGGACTATGATGCGGATCATAGTAGTGGGGACATGGTAGTCCATAAGTACATCCTTCAAGGTCCCTATTCGTGGGTGTATCGAGATGGGGAATCGATATACCAGAGTAGACTAGCGTATACGCTTCTCGACCCATGAGATGGGCGATGGATGATCACATATCCATTGGTGTTTGACATCAGAGATGGTATACGGGTGCTCAGTGAAGACTGGGTACACTGGACGGACTCGCCGAGAACTCCCAGATGGTATTATACCTCACGTCAGATGGCAGTTCTCAGGTGACACTTGTGCAGGTTAGTCTGTAGACCCGAGATCGTCATAGAGTCTTGTGTGATTCCCACTGTGCTTTGATCTCCACCTTACCACGTCCATGAGGGCGTGCAAAACGGTGGTCTTTGGGTACAGTCCCGAGTCACATGGAGGCAATGAGCGATAGGAGGGGTTTTGTCTCTCCCGGTATTGGGGGTTGATGTTGCGCTGTGCTCGATTGGCCGTAACAGGGAAGTTCCTGGCCAGGGCTGATCAGAGATTTGCTGGTAAGTGTTACCAGTAGTTTCTCGACCCGTTATGAGCCTCACATCGGCATGACTTATCGGTTATTGGTGTCTGACGTTTACCACCCCTAGACTTGATATGCGACGTATCAGACGAACAGACCGGACTGTACGGTAAGTGTTACTGGTTGGATTCACAGGAGTGTGAGCGGTCTAGCTCGTCGATCTTCTGATCGCTCAATACCCGGATGGCCGTTACGTTTAGCAGACCGCTTGCGGCTTGTGGGTGCTTGATATGATCATCATCTGCTACCGGCGTATTGACGAGTCTTTAGAGTCCTACACAGAGGTTTCCTGGTTCAAGCGAAACGAAATAGGAGCGCATATGAGATATGTGCGGGACCGAGAATAATGCGTGTATGTGATACCGTATTTCATTCTCGCGATGGATGTATCGATTGGTTATATTCGATATGACCTAGTTATCGAATCATTGATTCGATAAATCGATACATTGGATACTAGTCGGTTATGTGCGACATGACCGGATCATTGAATCAAATGTTGATTTAATGATTTAATGTATAATTATATATTTGATATATTGCTTTGCATTAACTAGTATTGGTTCACTTTATATGGATTTTCTCACTTGATGTGCAAGTTGTATATGTGATATATTTTCGTGCACATACATGTATCATGTTTGATGATACTTGATCATTTGGTTAAGTGTGAAGAATTAAGTCATGGTTAAATGATAATTAGGGTTTTGCCTTATCATTTATTTATTCATTTCTTTATTTATTTCAATGGATAAATGAAAAAAAAGTGGTTTATTTTTGTCATGAAACTTGTTGAAGCTTCATGAAGCTTTGACCAAAGAGACCATTTTGTCTTCATGCTTAACCCTAACCCATCCACTTACCATGGTTTATTCTCTACACTTAACCCTTGTTAGATTATGATAAGTATGTATTTTTCTTTTCATTTAAAAAATAACTTATCATAAACTAGCATCTTCTTCTCCTTCTTCTTCAAGATAGAGACCTTGTTGCCATCAATGGCAACTTGAG
This sequence comes from Agapanthus africanus, assembly GCA_030015575.1. Classification (NCBI taxonomy): domain Eukaryota; kingdom Viridiplantae; phylum Streptophyta; class Magnoliopsida; order Asparagales; family Amaryllidaceae; genus Agapanthus; species Agapanthus africanus. Next base: position 564,433,231 of record CM057339.1, read on the forward strand.
TTCTAGTGAGAGAAATCCAATTCTAAAGTGAACCCACCTCCTATTTCTTCACCCTCTACCTCTTGCCAAGTTGTTTTGGGTGTTTTCTTCACAAGTTTCACAACTTTGTGAAGTCGGAGCTTGAACTTGTGATGCCTCGACGTAGATCGTCTTTGACACGAAGCCGACGACCTATTCCGCTCGTTTTCCCGACGAAGCCGATGAACGAGTCTAGGATTCGAAAAGGACAGCGAGAGGATGACCACGTGGAGCTTAGGAAGTGGATATCCGGATCTACAAAGGTTGTAGCATCTAACTTTTAGTTAAGTAGTTAACTAGATTATCTTTTCGCCTAGAATTCTAGTCTAAGATCCGCGTTAGGGTTTCGCGGCACCCATAATTTTTGAAATTGGCATGTTCGATGCCTTGTGAGACCTCTATAGGGTGCCTAGGAACCTTTCACTGGTATCAGAGCCTAGCTAGAGCCTTAGGCGAAGTCTAGACGCAATTTGAAGTCCGAATGAACCGAAACCCTAACTCACAAAATGCTCTCTGTACATTTTCTAAAATCTGGGATTTTTCCAAATTAAAAATATGCAGAAAAATCAGCAGGTGAATATAAGAATTACTGTGAAATTCGACAGTGTAAATCCACCAAGTCGCCGCGGTTCCGCGGCATGAGCATGGCTCATGCGGCGGTTCCGCGGTCGTACGGATCAATTAAATAAAGATTTCTGCACAGTAATTCTCATCTTCCAGTGATGGTTTTCCTGGGAATTTTTAATATTTATTCAAGAGTTGAATTTTCTGGGGTTGTTTTGGGGATTCGGTATTTCGATCGGATTATCAAATTTCGTCTTTTGTGTATTTCCGGATAATTTTTAGAATATGTTAAAAAGTTCGACCGGATATAAATACCCAATTTTTCCCCTGTCGGGAAATTTCCAAGTGTTGGATTTTTCCGTAGTTTAACGACGTTCTAAGTAGTGCAAGTAACGCGATGGACCCTCTAGAAGACAACAAACCTTAACTCGATTATGTGACCGTCTTGAACTGCCCTTTGAACCTTTGGATTTGGGGCAGTACGGCGTGCCACATGTGAGGCGTTGGCTTGACCCTTCTACGGCTGGACCGTTGGTACTGAGGCACGAACTGAATGTTGATTAGACTTATTTCATGTATTGAGCTGTTTCGGAAAACTTGGGTATTCGACTGTTCGATCGGAAAGTTTAACATTTTCTGTTTATCTGGAATGGGATACAATAATTGGAATTCACAAACAGTTATGTGATAACTGAATGAATGTTATAAATCTAGCAGTTTAGTTTCATTTGATATTGAAAAGAGTTTTCGATAATGAGACTAAAATGCGGGGTTTATAACTGTTAAGCATGTGATGTCTAAGTATTTCATTTGATTAGGCATGCGATGTCTAAAGATGTTGCGGATTCCAATTGTTGTAGTTTTACACTTTCTTTTCTGTGACCGTAAGTGTAGTATGTTCATATCGCCGGTTTCGTTGCTATACGTCAACGACAATTGGGGTATGCATACTTACTTACGTTGATGACATGTGATGTTATGTGTTGCTGGATATGTTATATTGGATAGTCGTGTTTGAATAGCCGGGGGTTTTTATGTGAGATGAGTGTTTTTCATTTTCATTCATGTAAAAACTTGTATGTAATATTCTTTTATTTGGGGCACTTCCACGTAGCGGAAGCTGTCACCCTTTGTATATTATTTACTTTTCCGCATTAGGATAGACCCAAGGAGGGGAGCACAAATAACCGGGTTCTGGGGTCCAGTGGGAGACCAACTCGAGGAGTCAAGTCCGGGTCTCCTAACCCTAGAATTGGCAGGGTTGCTTGCCGCTCTCGTAGGGGTCTAGGGGTGTGGGATTGGCTATTCATCGCGACCGTGGAATCCGTGTTTTATACTGGCTCGTATTGAAAACACGGACGTCCTAGAATATCCAATATTTCATATGTTTCTTCTGCTGCGATATCTGTGATGCGATCATGTGATGTTCTGTGATGGATATAGTATATAGTATATATGATATATTATATAGACGTTACTTATGTTTTGCACCCGCACTAGCCCTGTCCTGCTCTGTCGTTAGTTACCTAACCTAACGGTGCACGAGGGGACATCCAGGCGAATGCAGATGGCATAAGTGTACGTCGTATTTATCTGTGATGTTTAGGTACTTAAATGATGGGACTTCATTAATGTGATTAATGAAAGAAAAGAAACCTAAGATGTTGTAGAATCAAATTTTAAACAAAACAGGTAGCTACAGTTCTTGCTTTGCATAGCGGTATATATGATATACCCTGCACCTTATTTGATGAGGAAAGGACCGAGATCCCTTCACCGGTGGTGACTCCTTTAGCAGTAAATGGCAGATGCTACACACTCGGTTTGGCTTTGATTGCTTTTAAGAGTTTTTGCTTTGCACAGTGATATATATGTTATATCCCGCACCTCATTCGACGAGGAAAGGGCCGACGATCCCTTCACCGGGAGTGACCCCTTTAGCAAAACTAGAAAAGCCTCAAAATCACTCCATTTCAAAACTTCATTCGATTCTACAACGATATCAAGTTCATTACGCTCATAGTTTTTTCTGAAAGAACCCGCGTAGCCCTCCGTCATTTCAGATAGATATTATTTAGTATTCGTGTTATGTTTGTTGACTTAGTCAAGGCATAGTGTATGGTAGCTAAATTATGTTTATCTGTAACAACATGAGATGTGATTGGATTAGAGCATTCGCACGGCCTTGTTGACTCAGTCAAGGGTCGTACGGGTGGGTTTAATTCAATCGGGAAATGTACGGGTTGAACTTGACTTGCGATTTAAGGTTTGTTGACTTAGTCAAGGTCATAGATCGCTAGGGGCAAAAGCATTATCGGGAATTTCAAGTGTTGAAATTTGCAATGAGATTGCATACCTTCTATGAGATAGTTGGATCCCGATACCCACTGCGTGTAAGAGTTACTCCTGGGAGAGTTTTACACATTACAATTAGCCGATCAAGTAGGTGTCTAGAAAGGTGTTAACGAGGTTACGCCTCTGGGAAAACGAGGTTTACATTAATTAGGTTCGTGCGAAAGCACGGGGGACCTCCCTCAAAGTACCGACACTGGCCTGGCTGAAAGATTGGCGAACTTGTAGTGTGTAATTAATCCCGGCTAGTCTTTCCTTTTCGGGTTTGGAGGAAGATTTGATAAAAAGCAGTGGGAGCCATCCTGATTAGATAAGAAAATAACCAATCTGATCTTGCACGAGCATACTCTAAAGTGTTTTCTTCTCTCTCTCTCCAGGTAGCGACCATTTCATGCCTTAATCAAGATAATAATATAGATGTATTGACCGAACCCGCATGTTATACTGTGCAGGGGAACGTTGGACCCGTTCTATCTTATAAATGTTATAAGACTGAACAGGAAACAGGAGAATATCTGGATTCTCACACCGCCCAAACGGAGAACATGCATGTTGATGCATCATCTTCGGGTGTGTTTGTCATTGAGAACTGTTTCTCAGTTCACCCTACGTCCTGGGTATTAGATACCGGGTCAGGATCCCACATATGTAAGATGTTACATGGGCTGCGAAAAGGTAGAGAACTGAGAAAAGGTGATCGTTCCGTTCATGTAGGGAATGGGGCAAATGTTGCAGCCAAAGCAGTTGGCATATATCACCTGGTATTACCAAATGGTGATACACTAGTCCTGAATGAGTGCTATTATATACCGAACATGATGTGCAACATTATATCAGTTTCTTTATTAAGTAAAGAAGGATATAATTTTGTAGTAAAGGATAATATTATGAACATATTCCTGGATCAAAAGTTGATTGCATTAGGCTCGCTACATAATGGCATATTCATTCTCAATCAAAATACAGTCTTTAATATACAAAACACACACAAAAGGAAAAGCTCAGAAATAAACGAATCCTTCTTGTGGCACTGTAGACTTGGCCATATCAATGAGACACGACTAGCTAAGTTGCATAAGAATGGATATTTGAATTCATTCGAATTATCATCTTATGACACTTGCCATTCATGTCTCAAAGGAAAAATGACCAAAACTCCGTTTACGGGACACGGAGAAAGAGTTACTGAACTCTTGGGACTGGTGCATAGTGATGTATGCGGTCCAATGTCTACACACGCCAGAAATGGTTCTTCCTACTTCATTACATTCACTGACGATCTCTCTAGATACGGGCATGTGTTCCTGTTGAAACACAAGTCTGAAGCTTTTGAGAAATTCAAAGAATATAAGCACGAGGTAGAGAACCAAACGGGCAAAAGTATTAAGGTTCTTCGATCTGATTGAGGAGGTGAATACTTAAGCAGTGAATTCCTGGATTATCTAAAAGAGAATGGGATTCTCTCTCAGCTTACTCCTCCTTATACACCACAGCACAACGGTGTATCGGAACGAAGGAATCGCACCCTATTAGATATGGTGCGTTCAATGATGAGTAATGCTGAGTTACCTATTTCCTTTTGGGGGTATGCGCCTGAGACAGCCATATACCTATTGAATCTGGTTCCGTCTAAATCTGTACCTACCACACCATATGAGATATGGAGTGGGAAGAGACCATATTTTAAACGAATTAAGATATGGGGTTGTCCGGCCTATGTCAAAAAGCAAAATCCGGACAAACTCGAGGCACGATCAGTCCTTTGCAAGTTTGTGGGATATCTTAAGAATTCTCAAGGATATTTTTTCTACCAAGCTGAGGAACAAAGAGTGTTTGTTGCTCAACATGCCACCTTTTTGGAAAGGGAATTTCTTGCAAAAGAAATTAATGGCAAAGAGGTAGAGCTGGAAGAGGTTCCAGCACCACAAACTGCAACTAACGATTTAGTAGAACCAGAGGATTCAGTGGTGCCCGACGTACCCCAGCCTCTCCGCCGATCTAGTAGGGTTTCTCGTCCACCTGAGAGATACTATGGTTTTCTCATTGATGGTGGCAGTGAGGATTGCATCATGGAGGATGATGACCCAACTAGCTTCGAGCAGGCCATCACGAGTGGGGACTCAGTGAAATGGCTGGATGCTATGCGGTCCGAGATGGAATCCATGTACACCAACAAAGTATGGACTTTGGAAGTTGCTCCTGAAGGGGTAAAACCCATTGGGAGCAAGTGGATCTTCAAGAAAAAACTTGGTGTAGATGGGAAAGTGGAGACTTTCAAAGCTAGACTTGTAGCAAAGGGTTTTCGTCAAAGACCAGGTGTGGACTATGACGAGACCTTTTCTCCAGTGGCTATGCTTAAATCCATCCGGATCATGCTTGCCATCGCTGCATATCATGACTACGAAATCTGGCAAATGGATGTTAAGACCGCCTTTCTAAATGGTGATTTAGAAGAGTGCGTGTACATGACTCAGCCAGAGGGTTTCGTAGACAGTGGGAGCAGCGGGAAGGTGTGCAAGCTGCTTAAATCCATTTATGGATTAAAGCAAGCATCGCGGAATTGGAACATCTGCTTTGACGTCGTTATCAAAGAGTTTGATTTCGTCAAAAATCCAGATGAACCTTGTATCTACAAGAAGGTGGCAGAGAGTAAGGTTGTCTTCCTCGTATTGTACGTGGACGACATACTCTTGATAGGAAATGATATTCCTATGCTGCAATCGGTCAAGCTCTTCTTATCACAAAGATTCTTAATGAAAGATCTTGGTGATGCCTCCTGCATATTGGGAATTAGGATCTATAGAGATAGATCCAAACGGATTTTGGGATTGTCCCAATCCAGGTACATTGACACCATACTAAAGAGGTTTAGTATGGAAGAGTCCAAGCGTGGGAACTTGCCCACGATCTCTGGAGTCACTCTCTCCAAAGAGATGTCTCCCAAGACTGATTTGGAGAGAGCTCGCATGCAAGGGATACCCTATGCTTTGGCAGTAGGCTCTATCATGTATGCGATGCTATGTACCAGACCCGATGTAGCATACTCACTAAGTATAGTGAGCAGGTATCAAGCTGATCCTGGAGAGAGTCACTGGACAGCTGTGAAGAGCATTCTCAAGTACTTACGAAGGACTAGAGATATGTTCTTGGTGTATGGTAACGGAGAACTCCAAGTGGAGTCCTTTACCGATTCGAGCTTCCAGAGTGATAAGGACGACACTAAGTCGCAGTCGGGCTTTTTCTTTACCCTTTAAGGAGGGGCGGTTAGCTGGAAGAGTTCCAAGCAGGAAACCGTGGCAGACTCGACGATGGAGGCTGAATACATCGCTGCAAACGATGCTGCCAAAGAGGCTGTCTGGATCAAGAAGTTCATTACTGAACTTGGAGTGGTTCCATCCATTGAGCATCCAATACCTTTGTATTGCGATAACAATGGAGCGGTGGCTTTGGCCAAGGAACCCAGGTCCCATCAGCGATCCAGGCATATTCTGAGGCGGTATCACCTGATCCGGGAGATAGTTGATCGCCGGGAGATCGAGGTCAGGAGGGTTGACACGAAGAACAACACGGCGGATCCACTCACGAAGGCCATTCCCCAGACACAGTTTGAGAGACTCTTCGGGATGCTCGGTATGCGATACTATAGCAGCTGGCCCTAGTGCAAGTGGGAGATTGTTAGTTGTATGTATGCCCTAGAGGCCAGTATTGTACAGATGATGTATATTATATTGGATGCTTGGACATATATAGAGATGACTTTCTTGCTCGATATGATAGTATGCTATCTGGTTACTCTTTATCTTAACATGTACACTAGTCTCTTTAAACTGTCTTATGGTTACATGTTGGTAAAGCCCTTAAGATGTGTACTTGACTACCTGGACTATGATGCAGATCATACTAGTGGGGACATGGTAGTCCATAAGTACATCCTTCAAGGTCCCTAGTCGTGGGTGTATCGAGACGGGGCATCGATATACCAGAGTAGACTAGCGTATACGCTTCTCGACCCATGAGATGGGCGATGGATGATCCCATATCCATTGGTGTTTGACATCAGAGATGGTATACGGGTGCTCAGTGAAGACTGGGTACACTGGACGGACTCGCCGAGAACTCCCAGATGGTATTATACCTCACGTCAGATGGCAGTTCTCAGGTGACACTTGTACAGGTTAGTCTGTAGACCCGAGATCGTCATAGAGTCTTGTATGATTCCCACTGTGCTTTGATCTCCACCTTACCACGTCCATGAGGGCGTGCAAAACGGTGGTCTTTGGGTACAGTCCTGAGTCACATGGAGGCAATGAGCGATAGGAGGGGTTTCGTCTCTCCCGGTATTGGGGGTTGATGTTGCGCTGTGCTCGATTGGCCGTAACAGGGAAGTCCCTGGCCAGGGCTGATCAGAGATTTGCTGGTAAGTGTTACCAGTAGTTTCTCGACCCGTTATGAGCCTCACATCGGCACGACTTATCGGTTATTGGGGTCTAACGTTTACCACCCCTAGACTTGATATGCGACGTATCAGACGAACAGACCGGACTGTACGGTAAATGTTACTGGTTGGATTCACAGGAGTGTGAGCGGGCTAGCTCGTCGATCTTCTGATCGCTCAATACCCGGATGGCCGTTACGTTTAGCAGACCGCTTGCGGCTTGTGGGTGCTTGATATGATCATCATCTGCTACCGGCGTATTGACGAGTCTTTAGAGTCCTACACAAAGGTTTCCTGGTTCAAGCGAAACGAAATAGGAGCGCATATGAGATATGTGCGGGACCGAGAATAATGCGTGTATGTGATACCGTATTTCATTCTCGCGATGGATGTATCGATTGGTTATATTCGATATGACCTAGTTATCGAATCATTGATTCGATAAATCGATACATTGGATACTAGTCGGTTATGTGCGACATGACCGGATCATTGAATCAAATGTTGATTTAATGATTTAATGTATAATTATATATTTGATATATTACTTTGCATTAACTAGTATTGGTTCACTTTATATGGATTTTCTCACTTGATGTGCAAGTTGTATATGTGATATATTTTCGTGCACATACATGTATCATGTTTGATGATACTTGATCATTTGGTTAAGTGTGAAGAATTAAGCCATGGTTAAATGATAATTAGGGTTTCGCCTTATCATTTATTTATTCATTTCTTTATTTATTTCAATGGATAAATGAAAATAAAGTGGTTTATTTTTGTCATGAAGCTTGTTGAAGCTTCATGAAGCTTTGACCAAAGAGACCATTTTGTCTTCATGCTTAACCCTAACCCATCCACTTACCATGGTTTATTCTCTACACTTAACCCTTGTTAGATTATGATAAGTATGTATTTTTATTTTCATTTAAAAAATAACTTATCATAAACTAGCTTCTTCTTCTCCTTCTTCTTCAAGATAGAGACCTTGTTGCCATCAATGGCAACTTGAGTTCTAGTGAGAGAAATCCAATTCTAAAGTGAACCCACCTCCTATTTCTTCACCCTCTACCTCTTGCCAAGTTGTTTTGGGTGTTTTCTTCACAAGTTTCACAACTTTGTGAAGTCGGAGCTTGAACTTGTGATGCCTCGACGTAGATCGTCTTTGACACGAAGCCGACGACCTATTCCGCTCGTTTTCCCGACGAAGCCGATGAACGAGTCTAGGATTCGAAAAGGACAGCGAGAGGATGACCACGTGGAGCTTAGGAAGTGGATATCCGGATCTACAAAGGTTGTAGCATCTAACTTTTAGTTAAGTAGTTAACTAGATTATCTTTTCGCCTAGAATTGTAGTCTATGATCCGCGTTAGGGTTTCACGGCACCCATAATTATTGAAATTGGCATGTTCGATGCCTTGTGAGACCTCTATAGGGTGCCTAGGAACCTTTCAGTGGAGAGAGCCTTTTGGGAAACGAAGAATAGGCTCGGAAGAAGGTGGTGGGGTAGAAGAACTGGGATCAGAATTAGAAGTGTGTGTGTGTGGAAAGGTCTCAGCCGGGTTGTTGATACGATTGTCAATATCATCAACTTCTTCCCCAACATGGTTGTCAAGAACTCTTCCAGATCTCAACGTGGTGATTGCATTCACATGATGTGAATAGCCAGGATTGGGTAAGGGTTGAGCTGGAAGTTTCCCTTTCTCTGTTGCACTAATTTTGGCTTTTAATCGTGCAATTTCTTCTTCCATCGATTTAATACTCTCATTTTGGGACGTAGAGTTTTTCTCAATTTTATCGACAGATGACTTCATTTCAGCCGAAACTTGCAGGATATTTGTTAAGACCAAATTCATGTATTGTACAAAAGAAGAGGATTCATCAGTTTCGGTCAACTGTAAGGACTAGACAGTGCAGGTGTGTTGACCGGATTTTGAAAATTATGTGCTTGAAAGGGGTGCTTACTCAATTGAAGTTGTGGTTGCTGTTGTGGTGGAGGGACCCTTTGGAAATTGTTTTGGTTTGGAACCGTGTTTTGAGATTGTGATTGGTTCCAAGCAAAATTAGGGTGATTCCTCCAACCCTGATTATATGTGGAAGAAAAAGGATCGTTTCTAGGTCTTTGAAATGCGGCATTGGTATGCTTACGACCTTGAAACGAACATTCTTCCGTCAAGTGAGATGGATCAGAACAGCAGCCACATACAGTTTTGGAAAGTGACATTTGATTAAGGGAGGCGGCTAAAAATTTGTTTTCCATAGTCTCGAGTTTCTTGTGTATAGCTGAAATGTCAGCTCTAACTCCTATGGAAACATCCGATTGGTTATTGCCACTCCTAAATGATGGACTTTCCCACTATAAAGACTTTTCAGCGAACTCTTCTAAATATCGCCAAGCTTCCCCATCATCCTTGGTCATGAAGGTACTTTGACACATGTTTTCAAGACTTTGTTTAGTGTTAGGGTTACTGCCCTCATATATGATTCGGCAAAGCTCCCATCTCGGGATGCCGTGATGAGGACATTGAACCAATAGATCCTTGAAACGTTCAAAGAATTTAGAGAATGGTTCAGTAGGGAGCGGGGAAAATTGATTAAGTTCGCTACGGATTCGAGCTGTCTTTTGTATTGGGTAAAATTTCTTAAGGAATGCAGCGACGAATTCTTCCCAATTCGTAATAGAGTGTGCGGTAGTGTTATATAGCCACTTATCGGCTATATCGCACAAGGTAAATGGAAGAAGTCGTAGACGCATAGCATCCACTGAAATTTGTGACGTACCCATCATTGCGCATACGTTTTCAAATTTGGTAATGAAAACGTAAGCGTCCTCAGTCTCGAGTCCGTGGAATTTGGGTAAAAGATTGATATACTGGGGCTTAATTTCAAAGTTATCCCCATTGGCTGGTGGTGTGGATAAGCAGGTCGAAAGAGGACCTCGAATAGGGTAGCACCTCTCCTGGAGAGAGATGCGGGGTGGATTCTGCGCACCAACGGACGGCGGCAGATTAGGGTTAAAGAAATTTGATGGAGGTGGATCCATCAGTGTGGGTGTGGTAGTGGGTAAAGAAAAGGTAAATGGAGAAATATCGACTTCGGAGTCGATAAAGGGTACACGGACTAAACGGGCACTAGAATCCCGTGTCCAACCTATCTTGTACTAAAAAGGGTTAGTACAAGTGGCAGCGTTGACTTATAATTAGGGGTAAATGAATGCGGTGTTTGCTTTTGAAAAAGGGATGGATTTTTGAAAAAATTGATGCGACAAAATAAATCCAACACACAAAACCCTAATTCTAGTGGTCACCTAGGTCCGGCTCTAGACCGCTCCTAACTGCCAAAAGACAAGTCGCAGGATAGAATCCTCCATTGCCTCTTTGTTCCCCTGTGGCCAGGTAAGTGCCAGGTAAGTGGGAAGGTACTCCACTACGTAAGTAGTGGGCCTAATTAATAACCACTAGCTTTCGACACACTTGCCTAGACACCACAAGAAAACGCGAATAAGCAATGAATTACCCACGGCCTTCTTCTGTCCTAATTGAGCGCGACGGTCCTTAGAGTCATCTCTAGATTTCTTTTAGTTAATGTGGGTCAATACGGATGCAAGTTTTGTGGTTTTCGAGGCCTAGGAAGGGTAATGAAATCCCCATCTAATTTGGATTTGGCCGTGCCTCTTAATATCCGTATTTAGAATGCAAACAACCAAGAATCAAAAACACGCACAAATTTAATTTTGCAATTTGCGAGCTGCTATTCTTTGCAAAGAATCCTGCAGAAAATTATTAGTTGGAGCTAAAAAGAGGAGAGAGAAGAAGGTAAGAAATCACCTGAAGCAAAATTTTTGCAGAGATCCCCCAAGGCTGCCGCAGTTCCGCCGCAATTGGAGGCTCCCACCGCGAAATCGCGGTCTTCTGTGCAGATCACGGCACCAAACTTCTTCAGAGAGGCTTTGTAGACTCCCTCTGCTCTCTGGTATATTCCAATTTTTTTTCCAATTTCCAGAAAGCTCCAGATCTCCTTGCAATGAAACACAGCAAATTGTTTAGGGTTTGCACGAATTTTGATCTCAAAAATCACAATGAAATAAATCTTTCAATTCAAAACTATAATATGAAACGAATTAGCGCGTAATCCCCGGCAACGGCGCCATTTTGATTGTATGAAATTTCCGGATTGTGTATGCAAAAAGTATCAATTCAAATAGTCCCCGATTTCGGTGCCATTTGATTGATCGTAAAATGCGAGACTGAGTAAGTAAATCAAATCGATAAGAGTCTCTTTGTGTCGGTAATTAGAAAATTGAATAAAGTTCACAATCAAAAAATTATATTTGACCGCAATCAACTACGGTGTCAGTTGTAGATCGTAAGCGAGTGCGGATCGTCCACAGGGATTGTGCGATTCGTTTTTATATTTGCTTTGTTTGAATTGAAAAGTTAATCTAAAAGAAAAGAAAACATGATTCAAGAATTTATCAATTGTTTCAAGTGTCACAACTCTAATCAAGAATCAAGAAAATGATAAACAATCGAGAATCAGGGTTTCGATGATATTTCCAACCAAATGTCAAGAATCTAAATGAGGCTCGTAAGAATCGATCGGATCTATAGACGTGATGTAATCTAAAGATATCGTGTTCTTGTCCTCTGAAGGATTGATACTAGATCGATGATGATCGACGAGAGTTAGGGCTTTCTCGTGAAACTAGGGTTTCATCCTTTAACCCTTGTTCTTTCGTCGATATCATTCACATTCTAGCCTCTAGCAATTTCAAGAAACGATCGTAACTTCCCAATTTCGAGCGATATCAATCAAGAAAGCATCGCAGCGAAATGGGTCGTCGGTTCTTGAACTTTCTAGGGTTTACAAAACTCGTAGGAATCAAGAATCGTTTTCAGATAAATTATATCATCATTTTATTGATCGTCTCGACTCCTTGACGGGTGGAGTATTACTCAAACATCACAACAAGAATTGCAACTAGAAATTTAGATTTAATCATGATGCAAGAATTTAAAGAAAACAAGATAAAAGAATTTCACCTTTTATTTATATCAACAATTTGATTACAGTCGCTCAAGAACTACAAGAGGAAGAACTAAATTGTCGATTTGGCGTCGCTCGGCTCCGTGGGTCGCGGATCGCTTGGACCACTTGCTCTGTTGAAGATCGGCTCGGCTCATAAAAGGTTGCAAGGCTTCTTGCTTGATGGGGTACTCGGGATCTTGGCTTTTGATTGGAATTAGGGTTAGGGTTTCACACAAGTCCTCTCACTAGACTTGTGGAAGAAGAAGATGAAGAAAGAGAGTGAATGGGTCTATGGATTTCAATGAATGAATCTAATGAATTCAATAATTGGATTCTTTACAAGTGAGTCTAGGGTCTTATTTATAGATCACCCAAACCCTAAGCCTTGAGAAGTTCCCGCCAAAAGTTTGTTGACGAACTTCTAGAAAGAGTTTGTTAGGCTTAGCTTAGGGTTTAAGCTAGGGTTATTTAAGCATTAGAAACCCTAGTTTGCTGATCTGGCAGAAGTCTCTGGAGTCTTCTGGAAGTTGACATGTCTTTATGAAGTCTGGACCCTGAGATAAGAGTTTTGGTGCAAAGCTGAAGACATGATGTCATCAAGTCGCCGCAGAACCGCGGCGCAAGCCGGCTCCGGCCGCGGTTCCGCGGCCATGTTGTTGGGTTGGGGCTTTAAACTTCTGGTGTGGTCTTGGGCTGCTAGTTGGGCCTTTCTTTGATATGTTGATTTTTGTTTTGCTTTTTGAATTGGTACCAGAACTGAAACCATTGAGTTGGCGTAATGTTTGATCAGCACCTGTAAGTTTTTGGCTTTTACTTCTGGATTTTCCTGCACAGATCTCAAAACAAGTGTTGCACAATATAGGGATGATGCGATGCCATGGAATGCGGTCAATTTCCTTTATAGTGTCGGTTTTAGAGTCTAATACATGCAATCTGATATTTTGCGACAGTTTTGCTAATATGTGAAATATGAATGCCGAACACTTCTATATGAATGCAAATGATGAGGAAATTGCCGGCTAAAATATGCAATAATTTCGACTAATCATGTCCCTAGTCCAACCGGACATACACTAAAGAGGTAGTGTAGTCAAAAAGGTGAAAAACAGAATGTGGAGGTACGAAAACGTTAATGGAAAGAAAGTGGTGTAAGTGGGGTGCACAGATTTTAGCGACAAGTTGCAAGTTTTTATAATTTTTTTTTTCCTTTTTTTCTTTTTGTGTTTTTTTATGTGGAGCTTTTTGCAAAAAAAAAAGATTTTCGATAAAGGGTTTAGACACACGTTCAATAAACCACAAATGCACAATCAGGCCTAGATCTAGGGTCACCTAGGTCAGCTAGACAGCTCCTAACTGTTCCAAAGGGCAAGAAGTAGGACCTCAAACCGCCTCTTCACCGCCAATTGTGGCCAGGTAAGTGGGAGGCTCTCCACCATGTAAGTAGTGGGCCTAATTAAGTAAGCACTACCTTAGACACACTTGTCTAGACACCACAAAGTCAGATTAGGAACAACGGTCGATTCCTACAACTAGTCCTTTGTCCTATTGAGCGTGAAGTCCTTAGGGCTGAGTCTAATCTTTTTTTAATTAATTGATGGTCAATGCAATATGCCTTATGTGATTTCTGGGGTCCTGGGAAAGGCGATGAAATCCCTACCCAATCTGGATTGGTTTCAAGCCCCTTAAAGTCCGATTAAATATGCAAAACAGTAAACACCAACTTGCAAACAATTTTTTTATATTTTTAGCACGGCGCAAAGAATCCTGCACAAGATCAATTATTGGAAGGGGGAGAGATTTTTTAAGCGCAAAGAATCTTGCAGGAAATTTTTACAGAGGAGATATTGGGGTTGCAGAGAAGGAGAAAAGAGAACTTACAGAGCTTTCTCCACTTGCTGACGTCACAGGCCCGCCGCGTTTCCGCCGCCAGATGCCTTTCTTGACCGCGGTTCCGCGGTCTGTTGTTCTGTTCCGATCCCGAGATTTTTTTTAATTCTCTATTGCTGTAATCCTCTGTTATTCAGATCTTCAGTTTTCTGTTTCGCTCTCTGGATTTTTCCAGATCCGAACTCGTTCGTCGATCCTGCAAAATTCTCACGAAACACACTTCAAATAATAAAAAGATGATAAATTTATATATATATATATTTTATTCAGTTTTTTATGATTTTTATATTTTATATTAACCCGAAATTGCAAAAAGAAAATACTACGCCATCCCCGGCAACGACGCCATTTGATTGGTGATTCTTTGCATGTGCGCTTTTAAAAGATAAATCAAAAATATTTGTTAACCGCAATCAAGAACGACGTCGCTTGGTAGCTAGCCGGTGAGTATGGGTCGGTCCACAGGGATGTTGTGTATTTCCTAATTTGGTCTAACGAGTTAATTCCAAACGGTGTGAATGGATTATCGGTAAAAACTAAACGGATTTATACTAAGACTAGAATCTTGCTAGGATTAGGTTTAGATTAAGTTTGGAAATTGAAGATTTCCTCACCACTTTCAATGCCCTAATTTAGATCTCATTAGGTGTTATGGTAACAATTAATAAAGGGGATTAGTACCATCGGGAAGAAATGATGTTTCTTCCTCTAGGTTCTAGTCCTTCCTTTCTTAATTCTTACCCTAACCTCCATGGAAAACATACGCAACCGGTCGTTTATACTATGGTATCACCGTTACCTCGTGGGGTAAGGTGCTGTAGGGAACGGTAAGAGTATGTATGCATATGTAAGTCTACGGTAGCGCCCCGGCCGTCAATCTGACGCCAAACGTGGAACAAAAACTTTTATAACTGGTGCTATCTTATACTATAACCCGGATCTTGCCATTAACGCTAAACTAACGAACTACAAAGTGGGTAGAAAGGCTATACCGAACGATCCGAGTCCTTCGGTCTTTAGCCATCATCCCACACTCCTTTGCGGCTGCTCCGATCTTCTGTCTCCTCGTCCAGGTGGCACCACGTCAATGGATCTTTAAACGGGCTCCCGCCTCTATACCGAGGCAACTCGGTCATCAAGTCTGCTAAAAGAGATGACCAAGATGAAGTAGAGAATGAGTAGAACACTTTGTCTCTCTTCATCCAAAACCATGGATGAACGGTTAATGAAGTTTCCTTTTGAATGGAATGAAATGAGAAATGAGCATATCAAATTTCCATGAACCAAAATCTATCATCTATTTTTTTCCAACCCTTATGCTTCCAAAAGTGGGGCCGACCACTTATGAAGAGGAGGGGGTGAGGGCAGGAGGAAGTGGGTGACCATAAGAAATAATGTATCATCAAAGATCAAGAAGAAATATCCTAGCAAGAACAAAACACATTAAAGCAAATAGTGACTCATAAACCTAGTCATCAACTATTTAATGCAAAATGGTGACACACTTAAACACCTCACCATCTTCTAGAAGCACTTTCATGACTCACCCTCATGACTCACCCACATGAAGAAGAGATAAATCCGCATTAAACCGAATGTTTAAGACGGGTGATAGAAAACTGGCAACTTCGAAAAGTGATCCCGAAACGAATTTCAGGATAACTCCGTAACTGTATAAACATACCCGCATTTGTATTACGACCGAATACAAATGCAACTGAGACAAAGATATTATATCTACAAAGTATAATACATGGATCCGGATTAAACCAAAGCCCACCAGTATTATCTGCCCGAAATATGACACGTGCGTAAACGCACCTGCATTTTTCGAACCCTGCCATAAAACCATACGGCCTCTACAACGTTTCGCCCGAACTTGGGAAACTATCTGTGGGGGACTCCAATGACTCATCAGTACCCTGGCAGTGGGTTTAACCACAAGCACGTCAGCGACACTAGCAGTGCATAACGGCTGCCCATGTACTGACCTCAAGGGAAGCCGATGAGCGAACTCATCCTGGAACCCTACTGAGCCTAACAGTGACAATATACATACAGCCCGGCCCGTTCGTCTATGAGTATCGCATATCGGGCCTAGGGGGCTGGTAACGTCAGACCCCAATAGCGTTATAAGTCGTGTCGGAGACAAGCCCTGAACACCCTGAGAAACTACTGGAATACTTACCAGTAATTCTCACCTGCCTTGGCCAAGGACTTGGTGTAATGGCTTTCCTAGACACAGTGCGATCCCACGCCCAATACCGGGAGAGACGAATCCCCTGCCGATCCGTTCACTTGCCTCCATGTGGCTCGGGACTGTACCCAAAAAAGACCTGTTTGCACGACTCCTTTGAGCCGTGGTAGGGTAGAAATCAAAGCACAGTGGGAACTCACACGAGACAAATGACGAGCTCAGGTCGATGAACTAACCTGTACACATGTCACCAGGGAATTGCTATCTGACGCTAGGTGTAATAACAACTAGCAGGTTCCCGGCGAGTCCTGTCCGGTGTACTCATAACCCAATGAGCACCTGTATACATCTTAGGTGATCCAACTGACACCAGTGGCTTGTGAGACCAGCCACCGCCCCTCGTCGGGGTCTCGACTGTATACACTAGTCTACTCCGGAGTATCGATTCCCTGTCTCGAAACTCCCACGACTAAGGACCACTATTAAGGATGTTCTTATAGACTACCCAACTCTCAAGTATATGATCGCCATCATACTGTTGGTAGTCAAGTAAGATCCTAAGAGCTCTATCAACATGTAATAGTGATCAGTCACCTGAACCTGTACACGACTGTTAAAGGCAAACCAGATAGCATACTATCATCTCGAGCAAGATTGTCCTACCGGTATAGGTCCTCCTCAATCATTGCAATCACGTACCAGCGATCCAATAATTGACTCTGAGGGCACTATATCCAACAATCTCCCACTTGCACTTAAGGCTAATTATTGCGATGTCACATACCACAGCCCGTGTGATACCGAACATCCAACTCCTCTACTAATCAGTTTCACAAAGCCCGTTTGTAAAACTCTCGTGTTCGAGAAATAGCCTCAGTGAGTGGATCCGCCCCGATGTTTCTTTCTATGTCTCTCTTAATCTCAAGTTCGCGGAGAAATCCATCTCCTGAATCAAGTAATACCTGTCTTAGAATATGTCTGGATATCTGATGGGACCTAGTTCAAAAATGAACTCCAAATCCAAACTTCTTAGACTGTATCGACAACTGAACCAAATCAGTGTCCAGCACTATGCCTCCCACAGTATCCTCTTCGACCACCTGTCCATAATACTGTCCCTCATCAGAGGGAAAACTATAACTCTGACAATCACTCTGTCATCCATGTCACCTTTGAAGCCTGGAATGATAACCATCCCCCGAAGGAGGCTGCCGTCATCAAATCCCTAGAACATCCACTTATGTTCTAAAACTGCTTCCTTATGTTTCTTCAGGATTGGATTAATATAAACTTATCGTATCTAGTGCAAAAACAACATCTGGTGTGGTACTTGATATCTCACGATCGACTCAATTGCCTAAGCAAGTGATCTGCCAATCATGCACATCCCTTTCCCCTTTAGTCTGTAAGACACCTTTAGAGAGGGTGACTCCATCACTTGCAGGTACACCACCATGCCAGGAGTCATCTATTCTAAAATACTATTAGAACACTGTCAAAGTACCCATATTAGGAAACTACTCAAATCTAGATCTAAAACCATAGATCCAGAAACCAGAATGTCTGATATTATATCCATATCCTTTGTGGAGAAACAACTGTGTGACGACCAAAAGTATAACCGATCGTAGTATATGAATTTTACTTCCTACTCTGTGTATGTCATCTAAATACCAGGACATCACACCCTACTACCTTCTCAACAGATCCATCCCCTATTCTGATGAAGTCAAAGCCATGACTGTCACATCAAAATTAGATGATCTATCTCCGCTATATCCGCTCTAGTCTATAAATAGACATAAGCTACTTGCCCACTATGCTTCCGCTGCTCCCACTGACCACAACAACCCTCTGGCAGAATAATATATACGTGCACTTCTAAAGCTATTTTAGAACGACGCTATACTTAACCTCCTGCCGGGTCTCATAGCCTGGAACAACAGTAGTGTCAAGTCTGGGTAAACAAGAGCCTCACTGTCACCGTCCTTGAGGCTACCAGAGTACCTCTCGGGTGTCTGAGGTTACCCACCATATCTGCGGAGTGGCTAATGGAATGTCAAACCTGATTGAATCTTTAGGTCCTATTAAATTTTCCGTAATCGTTTGCGGTTCTGGAATCACTTGCAGTTCTACCATACTCCCACTACTGTTTTCTGAAAAAATCCATTTTACTAAAACTATGGCGAGTCAAGAACAATATCACTATTGATCTTCCAAATGGTAGAAAATCAACCCTCGACATAGCCTGGGTCAACCCACAAACTGCCATTACAGAAACATGTCCTGAGTTATCCAGAGTCTGGTTTTAAGCATAAGCCGGACAACTCTTCATACCTTAACATCGTTAAGATATGAACCATTCTATATCCAATATAAAAACTTTGGCACTTATTTAATTGGAACCAGATTCTAATCATGTAGCTGTCTCCAGTGCATATCAACTTAATGGAGAGAGGCTATTCAGCACTACTCAACTTAGGAATCCATCCAATTATGAGTAACCTGAAAGAGAAACAAGTTTCTCAAAACCATTACTATCAACTGAATACCAATCACAAGAATCTACATCTTCGATCTCTTTGAAGAATCCCGATACTTGCGACATCTGGTTCTCTACTTTATTCCTATACCCACAACTTCTCAAAACTTAGACCTTGTATTTCTACGAAACACTTGTCTAAAAACTAGATAAGTCATAAGTAAACAGAACATAGTACGAGGACCAACCCCTTTGTCCTGATGGACACTGGAAAACATACAATACTCTGCATAAGTCCGCTGAGTTGAATAACTCAAAACCTGTGCATCGTCGGTTGAAAACTGTACTTATGGTTAAGAACTACTCCGCTGGTCAATGCTCCTTACCCAATCGTCAACTGATATAGGTAAATGTCACGGACATAATTTCAAAAAGTTATATCTCACTTTATAAAAATAAACGTACAGATATATCATTTTGAAATTATTGCACAACAACGGATACTCAAAACCAAATACATGCCGTCCGGCAAAAACCCAGGCGACTTCCTCAAATATCACCAATTACAACGAATTCCGATATAATAAGGATGATCACCTAGTTCCCAATAACTACCTCCCACTCATCATCTGTAAAACCATACAGATGTGAGAATCATACCTGGTAAATACATACCCTGGAGTAAGTATCTAATCGGGAAATCAGTTTTCCTTTAACAATGCACTGAAACATGAAAATGTTTCGTAGGGGTATCCTGGTATTCCTAGTAATGCCTCTTCCATAATCCAATTCATGACTGTAACCGTATGTTTCTTTTCCATCTCTCCAAATCCCTTTATTTGTCTTTAGTCGTTACCTTCTGTACAACATCGTTAGGCTAAATGGTTTTCTTCCTTCCCTACCGTTCAGCACCGGCCTATGGTTTAGAAGAAGACTATCTAGTAAGCATAATAGATATACTCTCCTAAACCAAGGAGTACTCGCAACTTGAGAGAAGGTGATGATAAAAGACAATTGAATAATACCTTATTCCATTTCTTCCGAACTGGGGAAAAAAGCAAAGGTGAAGTAGGAGTGGCAATGAAGTACGCGGTTTGGTCGTGAATGATAGCAGTAGCAATTTACTTTGCCCTTTTTCTAATCCCTTTATTTTGTCTTTACATATTACCTTCTGTACACCCTACTTAGGCTAATTGGTTTTCTTTATTCCCCACCTTTCGGCACCTGCCTATAGTTTGGAAGAAGTCTATCCAATAAGCGTAATAGGTGTACTCTCCTAAAGTAAGGAGCCCTTGCAACCTGATAGAAGGTGATAATAAAAGACAACCGAATAAAACAATTCAATTTCTCCTGAACCTGGATCCATCCTCGAAGAAGTCCCTTCAAGTTCATATATAACCATACGATGGATCTATCCAATGGAAATGGATGTCCGTAGTAATACGGGGTGTTCTGAGAAATGCAAAGGGTAAAAGAAGGAGTGGCAATGACTTATGCAACTCAGACAATCCAAAAGCCAGTATTTTAAGAAGGTTCGGTCAACTTGGTCACTGAGGCATAGTTTAGGGTCGGTCAAAGGTGGCTGCCAAAGAGAGAGAGAAAAGAAACACTCTGCGTGCACTCTAATCTAGATCAGAATGGTTATCACTTTGTCTAATCAGGAAAACTCCCACTGTACTGTCAAATTCTCCTCCAAACCTTAAAGAAGAATCAATCGGGATCACCCGAAGAGTAAACCAACTCATCAGTGGGAATCGGGATCTAACTCTCATCGCATGATAACGTGATGGAATCCACTCACGTTATCACACTCCAGAAGGTATGCGCATGCTTGGAAAGTTTCAGTTTCTTTAGAAACTCCCGATATAATTTTTACCCCATGTTCTTATGACCTTGACGAAAGCCAACAAATCATAAGTCACATGTCAAGTTCTGCCCGTCATTATCTTGTTAATTCGAACCTACCCGTACATACCCTTGACGAAGGCCAACAAGGTAATACGATCGTCCCAAACTCACTCATCTATCTGTAGGGTTGCTAGGCACGCTCACAAGGTTGTACGAGGCATCAACCATGCCCGATTAAAATTTTAGCCGTGCCGAACAACCTAAAGCCGGATCTTTAAACTAGAGTTTATGCGAAAACTAACATGTTAAACACTTTAACACTAAGTGAGAGGGATTACAACCTTTGTAGATCCGGTCCTTCACTTCAATAGCTCCGTGTAGATGTCCCCTTCGCTGCGATCGTGAACTCCGGACTCTAGAGAAGCTCCACAAGAAGAACGAACGTGCTTGCTTCGATGATTTCGAGGCCGAAAATGATCTATGTCGGGAAGACACTAACTCAAGCTATTCCTTCACTAGGTCATGAACTTTGTGAAGAGAACACACTCTACCACATGGCAAGTGGTAGAGGATGAAGAAGTAGGAGGTAGGCTCACTTTAGAATTGATTTTCTCACATTTTTCCTCATAGCACCATTAGAGCTTGAAAGCTTTTTAAAGGAGCTTGATGAAGAAGAAGAAGAAAGCATAATATCATCATATGAATTATTTCTTCCTCAATAATGTAACCATGGGTGAGTTAAGCTATCATGCTTAACTCATGTAGAGAATTAACCATGGTATGAGGTTAAGGGTTGGGTTAACTAATATCCTAAGGAATGACAAAAGAGTTGACTTTGTCAATGTTTCTTCAAGCTTCATAAAGCTTGATAACTTTGACCAAAGTCTCATCTCTTTTGTTATTTGTTAGGAAATAAGTAAACCCTAATTTAACCTTGATTTGGTCTAAATCTTATACACCCAACTTGTATGTATCATCAAGCATGATACAAACATGTACACTTGCATATATCACATATAAACAATGTTCACAATCTAGTGAGAAAATAAATCATAAGTGAGCTAATACTAGTTAATGTAATGTAATATATCAAATATATAATTATACATTAAATTATTAAATCAACTCTTGATTTAATAAGCCGGCTATAACTGACTAATATCATGTGTAACAACTTATCGAATCAACACTTGATCCGATAACCCGGCTATATCGCATACAACCGATCAATGTCATGAATCGCGAGAATAGAATACGGTATCTCATATCGTATTAATCTCGGTCCTGCACATATCATATATGTGCTCCTACTCCGTTTCGCTTGAGCCAGGAAACCCCTGTGTAGGACTCTAAAGACTCGTAAATACGCCGGCAGTAGGTGATGATCATATCAAAACACCCACAAGCCGCAAGCGGTCTGCTAAACGTAACGGCCACCCGGGTATTGAGCGATCAGAAGATCAACAAGCAAGCCTGTACATTCTCCTGTGAATCCAATCAGTAACACTCCCGTACAGTCCGGTCTCGTCGTCTGATATGTCGCATATCTCGCCTAGGGGTGGTAAACGTCAGACCCCAGAAGCTCGATAAGTCGTGTCGATATGAGGTCTATAACAGTTCAAGAAACTACTGATAACACTTACCAGTAAATCTCAGCAACCCTGGCTAGGGATTTCCGGTTATAGCCAATCGAACACAGCACAACATCAACTCCCTATACCGGGAGAGACGAATCACCTCCTATCGCTCATTGCCTCCATGTGATTCGGGACTGTACCCAAAAGCCACCTTTTTGCACGCCCTCTTGGACGTGGTATAATGGAAATCAAAGCACAGTGGGAATCACACAAGACTCTATGACGATCTCGGGTCAACAGACTACTCTGTACCAGTGTCACCGGAGAACTGCCATCTGACGTAAGGTATAATACCATCTGGGAGTTCTCGGCGAGTCCGTCCAGTTTACCCAGTCTCTACTGAGCACCCGTACACCATCCTTGATGTCAAACACCGATGGATATGGGATCATCCATCGCCCATCATATGGGTCAAGATGCGTATACGCTAGTCTACTCTGGTGTATCGATGCCCTGTCTCGATACACCCTCGACTAGGAACAGTTATAGGATGTACTCGTCGACTACCGTGGCCCCACTAGTATGATCTCATCATAGTCCCAGTAGTCGAGTACATATCCTAAGGGCTTTATCAACATGTAACATAGAGACAATCATAGTACATGTTAAGATAAAGTACAACCAGATAGCATACTATCATGTCGAGCAAGAAAGTCCTCCCTATATATGTCCAAGCATCCATTACAATATACATCGTATGTACAGTAATGGCCTCTAGGGCATACATATAACTAACAATCTCCCACTTGCACTAGGGCCATCTGTTGTGGTATCACATACCCAATAATTAGCTGCGGTTGAAGTATCTCATACTCAACCATCCCATAAAAGTCTCTACTGGGAAAAAGGCCTTTGTGAGTGGATCCACGTTGTTGTCCTCTGTGTCTACTCTCCTAACCTCGATCTTCCTGGAGATCAACCATCTCCATGATCAGGTGATACTGCCTAAGAATTATATCTGGATTTCAGATGGGACGGGGGGTTCCTTGGCAAAAGCCACAACTCCATTGTCACACAATGGTAGGAACGAAGTTCATCTCATGAACTTATATTTCCAGACTGCCTCTTTGGTAGCATCCTTGGTAACGATGTATCTTGCCTTTAATCGTCTAGTAAGTCACGGTATCTAGCTTGGAACTCTTCCAACATACCGTCCCTCCACTGAAGGTAAAGACAATGCCTGCGACTGACATTCAGTCATCCTTATCACCCTGGAACCTTTCCAGTGATTCTCCCCAGGATCGATTGATACCATCTCACTACTACTAGTGAGAATCCTAACATCCAATCAGATCTATCTCATAGATCCAAAACCCAGGATTTATGAGGTATCACTTTGATCCTATATGGAGAATCCTTGTGATAAGCGGAGATTGACCGAGCGTAGAATAGGAAGCTCCTTCCCTATCAAGAGTATGTCATCTACGTACTCTACGAGGATCACCACCATACTCTCTACTACCTTTTTGTATATACAAGGTTCGTCTACCATTTTGATGAAGTCAAACTCTTTGACTACTACATCAAAACAGACGTTCCAACTCCGCGATGCCTGCTTTATCACATAAAACATCTTGCACACATTTCCGCTGCTCCCACTGTCTACGAAGACCTCTGGTTGTGTACTTATAGACGCTATCTTCTAAAACATCATTTAGAAAAGCAGTCGTGACACCCAACCACCAGATATCGTAGTCATGGTATGTAGCCGTGGCAAGTAGGATCTGGATGGACTTAAGCATAGCTTTGAAAGTCTCAACTTTTCCATGTACACCAAGTAATCTTCTTAAGATATACTTGCTCCTTATGGGGATTTAACCCTTCAGATAAACAAACCAAAGTCCATACTTTGTTGGTGTATAAGGATTCTATCTCAGATCACTAAGCATCCAACCATTCTTACAAAGTCCCACCCCTGATGGCCAGCTCGAAACTAGTTGGGTCATCATCTCATGATGCAATCCTCGCTCCCACTGTCATAGAGAAACCAAAGTATCTCTCAGGTGGGTGAGGAACCCTACTAGATCGGCGGAGAGGCTGAGGTTCGTTGGTTACTATTGAATCCTTCGGTTCTACCAAATCATCTGCTGTAGTTTGTATAGCTGGAACTCCTTCCAGTTTTACCTCATGACCACTAATTTCTTCACAAGAAATTCCCTTTCACAAAGGTGGCATGCTGAGAAACAAAACATCTTTTGTTCCTCTGTTTGGTAGAATATATTCCCTTGCGAATGCTTGGGATATCCAACAAACTTCCACAGAACTGACTTTACCTCGAGCTTGTCCGGATTTTGCTTTTCAGACATAGGCCGGACAACACCAAATCTTAACATACTTAAGATATGGGCTCTTCCCATTCCATATCACATATGAAGTGGTAGGCAACTGATTTGATTTGAACCCTATTCAATAGGTATGCAGCTTCTCAAGTGCATAACTCCTAAAAGGAAATAGGAAACTCAGTAGTACTCATCATAGAGCACACCATATCACATAGGATGCTATTGCTCCGCCCCGATACACCGACGTGCTGTGGTTTATACGGAGGAGTAATGCTGAGAGAGAATCTCATTCTCCTTTAGAATAGTCCAGGAATTCCGTGCTCAAGTATTCTCCTCCTTGATCTCATCAAAGGACATAATACTTATACCCGTATTTTGGTTCTCTACTTCTAACTTACATTCAGTGAATATCTCAAAAGGTTCGGACTTGTGTTTCAACAGGAACATATGTCTGAATCTTGAGAGATCATCAGAGAATGTAATGAAGTACAAAGAACCGGTCTTGGCATGTGTAGACATGAGACTTTCATACATCAGCATGTATCAATCCCAAGAGTTCATTAACTCTTTCTCTGTTTCCAATAAACAGAGCTATGGTCATCTTATCTTTGTGACATGACCGGCAAGTTTCACAAGATGTAAATTCAAACAGATTTAAATATGCATATAAATATAATTTAGCAAGTCGGGTCGCATTGATATGACCTAGTCTACAATGCCTCAAGAAGGATTCGTTCATTTCTGAACTCTTCCTCTCGTGTGTGTTCTGTATACTAAGAACTGTAGTTTGATTTAGAACGTCAATGCTTTTCGATAACGTGCCTGAACCGATCAACTCTTGATATAGGAAATGTTCAAAACATTATCCAACAATACAAAATTATATCCTTTCTTTACTAATAAAGAGACTGATATGATGTTGTACATCAGGTTCGGTATCTAATAACATTCGTTCAGAATCAATGTATTCTGGTAATACAGGGTGATAGTGACCAACAAACTTGGCTGCAACACTTGCACCGTTTTCTGTCTCATGAAACTTATCACCCGTTCTCAGTTCTCTACCTTTCTGTAGCCCATGTAACAGATTACATATGCGGGATCCTGATCCGGTATCTCATACCCAGGACATAAAGGATACCGAGAAACAGTTCTCTGTAATGAACATACCCGAAGATGATGCATCAACATGCACTCTCTTTGTTTGGGCGGCACGAGAATTTTGGTAATCCCCAATTTCCTGCTCTGTCTTATAACAATTATAAGTTGGAGCGGGACCAACGTTCCCCAGCTCAGTATAACAAGCGGGTTCGGTCAATATATCCGTATTATTATCTTGATTAAGGCGTGATATGGTCGCTACCTGGAGAGAGAGAGAGAAGAAAACACTCAGCGTATGCTCTTGCAAGATTAGATTGGTTATCTAATATATCTAATCAGGATGTCTCCCACTGTTTTAATCAAATCTTCCTTCAAACCCTAAAAGGAAAGACTAGCCAGGATTAATTACACGCTACAAGTTCGCTAATCTTTCAGCCAGGCCAGTGTCGATAATTTGAGGTGTAAGTCTACGTTAGCGCCCCGGCCGTCTACAGACGCCAAATGCGGAACAAAAAGTTTTAACTGGCGCTATCGTATACTTTAACCCGGATCTGCCATTATTGCTAAACTAACAAACTGTAAAGAGTGTAGAAAGGTTATACCGAACGATCTGAGTCCTTCGTTCTTCAACCATCATCCCACGCTCCGTTACGGCTGCTCCGATCTCTTCGATCTCCGATCTGTTCGTCCAGGTGGCACCATATCACTGATTCTTTAAACGGGCTCCCGCCTCCGACTTGAGGCAATTCGGTCGTCAAGTTTGCTAAAAGAGACGACCAAGAATGATGTAGAGAATGAGTAGATGACTTTGTCTCACTTCGTCCAAGTCCGTGGACGATCGGTAAATGAAGTTGCCGAGGGAATCGGGTGATGGAATGAAATGAGATGTGAAATTCCATACACCCCAAAATCTATCATATCTTTTTTCCAAATGAAATCAACAAGTGAGAGAGAGTGGGGAGGGGCCGGCCATATATATGGAGAGGGGGGTGAGTGTAGGAGAGGGGAGAGTAACCATAAGACTAAATATCATGAACAAATATCCTTAGCTAAACAAGAATCATTAATGTCAAAGGATGAGTCATAATAACACATCATCTAACCATTAATGCAACCAATGAAAACACAACACCAATTAATCCTAGTCACCTCATCTAGATGCTTCTAGAACACTGACTCACCTCATCTGAAGAAAAGATAAATCCGTCTTTAACCGAATGTTAAAAGACGGCTGATAGAAAACTGGAAACTGGCAACTTCCAAAAGTGATCTTGAAACGAATTTCAGGACAACCCCGAAACTGTATAAATATACCCGCATTTGTATTACGACCGAATACAAATGCAACTGAGACAAAGATATTATATCTACTCAATACAATACTCGGATCCGGCTTAAACCAAAGCCGACCAGTATCTACTGCCCGAAAAATAACACGTGCGTAAACGCACGTGCATTTTCCGAACCCTGCCATAAAACCATACGGCCTCTACAACGTTTCGCCCGAACTTGGGAAACTGTCTGTGGGGGACTCTAATGACTCGTCAGTACCCTGGCAGTGGGTTTAACCACAAACCGTCAGCGGCACTAGCAATGCGTAACGGCTGCCCATGGACTGACCTCAAGGGAGGCCGATGAGCGAACTCATCCGGAAACCCTACTGAGCCTAACAGTGACAATGTATATACAGTCCGGTCCGTTCGTCTATGAGTATCGCATATCTTCCTAGGGGGCTAGCAACGTTAGACCCCCAATAGCAGTATAAGTCGTGTCGGAGTGAAGCCCAATAACACCCTGAGATACTACTGGAGTACCTACCAGTAAATCTCCTGCCATGGCCATGGACTTTGTGTAATGGCTCTCCTAGACACAGCACGACCTCGCCCCCAATACCGGGAGAGAAGAATCCCCTGCCGATCCGCTCACATGCCTCCATATGGCTCGGGACTGTACCCAAAAACTACCTGTTTGCACGACTCTTTTGAGCCGTGGTAGGGTAGAAATCAAAGCACAGTGGGAACTCACACGAGACAAATGATGACCTCAGGTCGATGAACTAACCTGTACACATGTCACCAGGGAACTGCTATCTGACGGTAGATATAATACTAACTAGCAGATTCCCGGCGAGTCCTGTCCGGTGTACTCATAACCCAATGAGCACCTGTATACATCTTAGGTGATCCAACTGACACCAGTGGCTTGTGAGACCGGCCACCGCCTCTCGTCGGGGTCTCGACTGTACACACTAGTCTACTCCGG
Organism: Agapanthus africanus; assembly: GCA_030015575.1. Lineage (NCBI taxonomy): Eukaryota > Viridiplantae > Streptophyta > Magnoliopsida > Asparagales > Amaryllidaceae > Agapanthus > Agapanthus africanus. Next base: position 564,461,327 of record CM057339.1, read on the forward strand.
AGTATCGATGCCCTGTCTCGAAACTTCCACGACTAGGGACCACAATTAAGGATATGCATATAAACCACCCAACTCTCACGTATATGATCGCCATCATACTGTTGGTAGTAAAGCAAGATCCTAAGGGCTCTATCAAAGTGTAACATGTAATCAGTCACCTGAACACGTACACGACTGATAAAGGCAAACCAGATAGCATACTATCATCTCGAGTAAGACTGTCATACCGGTATAGGTCCTCCGCAATCATTGCAATCACGTACCTGCGATCCAATAATTGACTATGAGGGCACTATCTCCAACAATCTCCCACTTGTACTCAAGGCTAATTATTGCGATGTCGACTACTCACAGCCCATGTGAAACCGAACATCCAACTCCTCTACTAATCAGTATCACAAAGCCCGTTTGTAAAACTATTGTGTTCGAGAAATAGCCTTAGTGAGTGGATCCGCTTAGAAGTTTCTTTCTATATCTCTCTAAATCTCAAGTTCGCGGAGAAAACCATCTCCCGAATTGAGTAATACCTGTCTTAGAATATGTCTGGATATCTGATGGGACCTAGTTCATAAATGAACTCCAAATCCAAACTTCTTAGACTGTATCAATCACTGAACCTAATCAGTATCCGGCACCATGCCTCCCACAGTATTCTCTTGGACCACCTGTCCATAATACTGTCCCTCTTCGTCAGAGGGAAAACTATAACTCTGACAATCACTCTGTCAACCATGTCACCTTTGAAACTTGGAATGATAACCGTCTCCTGAAGGAGGCTGCCGTCATCAAATCCGTAGAACATGTACTTATGTTCTAAAACTGCTTCCTTATATTTCTCCAGGATTGGATTAATACAAACTTATTGCATCTAGTGCAAAAACAACATCTGGTGTGGTACTTGACATCTCATGATTGACTCAATTGCCTAAGCAAGTGATCTGCCAATCATGCACATCCCTCTCCCCTTTAGTCTATACGACACCTTTAGAGAGGGTGACTCCATCACCTGCAGGTACACCACCATGCTAGGAGTCATCTATTCTAAAAACCATTAGAATACTGTCAAAGTACCCACATTGGGAAACTACCCAAATCCAGATCTAAAACCATAGATCTAGAAACCAGAATGTCAAATATTATATCCATATCCTCTCTGGAGAAACAACTGTGTGACGACCACAGTTCAACCGATCGTAGTATAGGAATTTTACTTCCTACTCTGTGTATGTCATCTAGATACCATGACATCACACCCTACTACCTCCTTAACAGATCCATCCCCTATTCTGATGAAGTCAAAACTATGACTGTCACATCAAAATTAGATGATCTATCTCCGCTATAACTGCTCAAGTCTATAAATAGATATAAGCTACTTGCCCACTATGCTTCCGATGCTCCAACTGACTACGACAACCCTCCTACCGGGTCTCATAGCCTGGAACAACAGTAGTGTCAAGTCTTGGTAGATAAGAACCTCCCTGTCACCGTCCTTGAGGCTACCGAAGTACCTCTCGGGTGTCTGAGGTTACCCACCATATCTGCGGAGTGGCTATTGGAATGTCAAACCTGATTGAATATATAGGTCCTATTAAATTTTCCGTAATCGTTTGCGGTTCTGGAATCACTTCCAGTTCTACCATACTACCACTACTGTTTTCTGAAAAAGATCCATTTTACTAAAACTGTGGCGAGTCAAGAACAATATCACTATTGATCTTCCAAATGGTAGAATATCAACCCTCGTCATAGCCAGGGTCAACCCATAAACAGCCATTACAGAAACGTGCCCTGAGTTATCCAGAGTCTGGTTTTAAGCATAAGCTGGACAACTCCCCGTACCTTAACATCTTTTAAGGTACGACCTATTCTATACCCAATATAGAAACTTTGGCACTTATTTAATTGGAACTAGATTCAAATCATGCAGCTGTCTCCAGTGCATATCATCTTAATGGAAAGAGGCTAATCAGCATTACTCAACTTAGGAATCCATCCAATTATGAGTAACCTGAAAGAGAAACACGTTTCTCAAAAACCATCACTATCATCTGAATACCAATCACAAGAATCTACATCTTCGATCTCTTTGAAGAATCCCAATACTTGTGACACCTGGTTCTCTACTTTATTCTTATACCCACAACTTCTCAAAACTTAGACCTTGTATTTCTACGAAACACTTGTCTAAATATTAGAGAAGTTATAAGTAAACAGAACATAGTACGAGGACCTACCCCTTTGTCCTGATGGACAGTTGGACAACATACAATACTCTGTATAAGTCCGCTGAGTTTAAACAACTCAAAACCTGTGCGTCGTAGGTTGAAAACTGTACCCTGGCGATTTCCTCAAATATCACCAATTACAACGAATTCCGATATAATGAGGATAATCACCTAATTCCCAATAACTTACTCCCACTCATCATCTGTAAAACCATACAGATATGAGAATGAAACCTGGTAAATACATACCCTTGGAGTAAGTATCTAATCGGGAAAACGGTTTTGCTTTAACAATGCACTGAAACATGAAAATGTTTCGTAGGGGTATCATGGTATTCATAGTAATGCCTCTTCCATAATCCAATTCATAACTTCAACCGTATATTTTATTGCCATCTCTCCAAATCCCTTTATTTGTCTTTAGTCATTATCTTCTGTACACCATCGTTAGGCTAAATGGTTTTCTTCCTTCCCTACCGCTCGGCACCAGCCTATGGTTTAGAAGAAGACTATCCAGTAAGCATAATAGGTGTACCCTCCTAAACCAAGGAGTACTCGCATCTCGAGAGAAGGTGATGATAAAAGACAACTGAATAATACCTTATTCTTTTAAAGGTGAAATAGGAGTGGCGATGAAGTACGCGATTTTGGTCGTGAATGATATCAGTCGCAATTTACTTTGCCCTCTTTCTAATCCCTTTATTTTGTCTGTACATATTATCTTCTGCACACCCTACTTAGGCTAATTGGTTTTCTTCATTCCCTACCTTTCGGCACCAGCCTATGGTTTGGAATAAGACTATCCAATAAGCGTAATAGGTGTACTCTCTTAAACCAAGGAGCTCTCGCAACCTGAGAGAAGGTGATAATAAAAGACAACTGAATAAACCAATTCTATTTCTCCTGAACCTGGATCCATTCTCGAAGAAGTCCCTTCGAGTTCGTATATAACCATACGATGGATCTATCCAATGGAAGTGGATATCCGTAGTAATACCGGTGTTCTGAGAAATTCAAAGGGTAAAAGAAGGAGTGGCAATGACTTATGCAACTCGGACAATCAAAAAGCCAGTATTTTAAGAAGGTTCGGTCAACCTGGTCACTGAGTCATAGTCTAGGGTCGGTCAAAGGTCGCTGCCAAAGAGAGAGAGAAAAGAAACACTCTGCGTGCACTCTAAACTAGATCAGAATGGTTATCACTTTATCTAATCCGGAAACCTCCCACTGTCCTGTCAAATTCTCCTCCAAACCTAAGGAAGAATCAATCGGGATCACCCGAAGAGTAAACCAATTCATCAGTGGGAATCAGGATCCAGCTCTCATCGCATGATAACGTGATGGAATGCATCCACATTACTCATACTCCAGAAGGTATGCGCATACTTGGCAAGTTTCAGTTTCTTTAGAAACTCCCGATATGATTTTTGCCCCATGCTCTTATAACCTTGGCGTTGGTCAAAATGTCATAAGTCACATGCCAAGTTCTACCCGTCACTATCTTGTCAATTTGAACCCACCCGCACTTGCCCTTGACGTTGGCCAAAATGGCAGAACGACTGTCCCAAACTAACTCATCTATCTATGCAACAATTGAATACCCAGCAGCTACCAAACACTATGCCTTGGCGTTGGTCAAAATACATAGCTTGAATACTACTGAATACCCAAAAGAAGTGATGGAGGGCTACGGCTGGTTTTTGGCGAAAAAACCTTTAACGTAGTGAACTTGATATCGCTGAAGGAACCTGATAGCTTTTTTAAAATATAGTGGCAAAAACCTTTTGCTAAAGAGGTCACTCCCGGTAAAGGGATCTCGGCTCTTTCCTCGTGGAATGAGGTGCGGGATATTCCACTGAATACCGCTATGCAAAGCAACTTGTAATCGACTATAGTGAAGTTATTACTCTGACGCAAACTTCTGCCCAAGGGGTCAGTCCCGGTGAAGGGATATCGGCCCTTGCCCCGTCGAATGAGGTGCAGGATATTCCACTGAATACCGCTATGCATAACAAAAGGAAACGTCTTTGTAACAACACTTTTTAAATTTGTTCCAACAACTGTAAACTGGTTTGTTTTACTTTGCATTGATCAGAATCAACGCAGTCCCATCATTCAATCACACCAGAACAGAACGAAAATAAAATGTACGTATATGCCATCCGCATTCGTCACTGGGTTCCGTCATCACCCGTTAGGTTACTTAACTAACGACAGAGCGGGGACTGGACTAGCGCGGGTGTAAAACATACACAACATCTAATAGTATATAAACCAATATACAATAATCGCTCCAGGCGTGATAATATGCAACATTACAGAAAAGTAATAAGCATCACAGAACAATACAGATAATCTGGGATCCCCGAGTTTCACAGAGCCGCTGCTGAAACTCGACGTTCCCCTGTCATGTGGATAGCCTGTGCAATGAAACCTAGACCCCTACGGGTGCGGCAAGTTACCTGCCAAAACCTGAAGCGAGGCAGCCCCCTACAGCACAGTGAATGGACCACCCAGCACTCTACGGAATCCGGTAATCTTGGGCACCCCTCCTTGGATCAACCTGTACCCCCTACGAGTGCGGCGAATAGTCTGCCAATTCTAGAGTGGGGCCCTTCTGCCTCTCAAAGCCATGAGATGCGGACCCGTTGCCCCTCCAGAACCCGGCTATCCGTGCACTCCGTCGCGGGGCAAAACCTAGTACAGTAATGAAAAATAGTACAACAGGTACATCGACCGCAACCTGGTCGTGCCCCAAAAGAATATTATACAACAGGCAGTGACGGCAGTCCACAAGTTGGACGCTCGCCCCACAATATCAAATGTACAAATAAACTCAAACTGTACTACCATTGCACACTGCTATCCACCACGACAAATCCGCAACATCACAGCACAACACAGAACATCAACGCGAATGTCACGTTCGCAAACCCGTCTAAAAGAACTATAGCAATCAGACGCGGTTTACCGATCAAATGACATTCCCGGTCGGAGATATAATGTAAGCACTGTAAACTAACATGTTTAAATTTCGATCAACCAAATATCAAGAAGTGGGCCCCACGACTTACTGGTGAACAGTAACAAAACCTGGGCCCAAATGATATATACCACAAACCACAAAATCCAGAGAAGAACATACTGTTCAATTTTGGGAGCATGATCTCACCAAGTGGCGGCGGATCCGCGGCCAAACCATGGGTTTGGCCGTGTTTCCGCGGCGGCTTGGTGGGATTACGTGCCCAAATTTGGTCCGTGTTCTTAGAAAAGCCAGCACAGATTTTTGAGACATGCAGAAAAATTTTAGGAGACCATTTAAAATCGACAGAAACTGTGAGCTTGGAATTTTGCAATTTTCGATTTCCGATTCGATCGATGTTTTAAACGCGTTAGCACAAGTTAGCATAGCAAAATGGTTAGGCTCTGATACCACTGTAAGTCTACGTTAGCGCCCCGGCCGTCTACAGACGCCAAATGCGGAACAAAATGTTTTAACTGGCGCTATCGTATACTTTAACCCGGATCTGCCATTATTGCTAAACTAACAAACTGTAAAGAGTGTAGAAAGGTTATACCGAACGATCCGAGTCCTTCGTTCTTCAACCATCATCCCACGCTCCGTTGCGGCTGCTCCGATCTCGTCGATCTCCGATCTGTTCGTCCAGGTGGCACCACATCACTGATTCTTTAAACGGGCTCCCGCCTCTGACTTGAGGCAACTCGGTCGTCAAGTTTGCCAAAAGAGACGACCAAGAATGATGTAGAGAATGAGTAGATGACTTTGTCTCACTTCGTCCAAGTCCGTGGACGATCGGTAAATGAAGTTGCCGAGGGAATCGGGTGATGGAATGAAATGAGCTGTGAAATTCCATACACCCCAAAATCAATCATATCTTTTTTCCAAATGAAATCAACAAGTGAGAGAGAGTGGGGAGGGGCCGGCCATATATATGGAGAGGGGGGGTGAGTGTAGGAGAGGGGAGAGTAACCATAAGACTAAATATCATGAACAAATATCCTTAGCTAAATAAGAATCATTAATGTCAAAGGATGAGTCATAATAACACATCATCTAACCATTAATGCAACCAATAAAAACACAACACCAATTAATCCTAGTCACCTCATCTAGATGCTTCTAGAACACTGACTCACCTCATCTGAAGAAAAGATAAATCCGTCTTTAACCGAATGTTAAAAGGCGGCTGATAGAAAACTGGAAACTGGCAACTTCCAAAAGTGATCCTGAAACGAATTTCAGGACAACCCCGAAACTGTATAAATATACCCGCATTTGTATTACGACTGAATACAAATGCAACTGAGACAAAGATATTATATCTACTCAATACAATACTCGGATCCGGCTTAAACCAAAGCCGACCAGTATCAACTGCCCGAAAAATAACACGTGCGTAAACACACGTGCATTTTCCGAACCCTGCCATAAAACCATACGGCCTCTACAACGTTTCGCCCGAACTTGGGAAACTGTCTGTGGGGGACTCTAATGACTCGTCAGTACCCTGGCAATGGGTTTAACCACAAACCGTCAGCGGCACTAGCAATGCGTAACGGCTGCCCATGGACTGACCTCAAGGGAGGCCGATGAGCGAACTCATCCGGAAACCCTACTGAGCCTAACAGTGACAATGTATATACAGTCCGGTCCGTTCGTCTATGAGTATCGCATATCTGCCTAGGGGGCTAGCAACGTTAGACCCCCAATAGCAGTATAAGTCGTGTCGGAGTGAAGCCCAATAACACCCTGAGATACTACTGGAGTACCTACCAGTAAATCTCCTGCCATGGCCATGGACTTTGTGTAATGGCTCTCCTAGACACAGCACGACCTCGCCCCCAATACCGGGAGAGAAGAATCCCCTGCCGATCCGCTCACATGCCTCCATATGGCTCGGGACTGTACCCAAAAACTACCTATTTGCACGACTCCTTTGAGCCGTGGTAGGGTAGAAATCAAAGCACAGTGGGAACTCACACGAGACAAATGATGACCTCAGGTCGATGAACTAACCTGTACACATGTCACCAGGGAACTGCTATCTGACGGTAGATATAATACTAACTAGCAGATTCCCGGCGAGTCCTGTCCGGTGTACTCATAACCCAATGAGCACCTGTATACATCTTAGGTGATCCAACTGACACCAGTGGCTTGTGAGACCGGCCACCGCCCCTCGTCGGGGTCTCGACTGTACACACTAGTCTACTCCGGAGTATCGATGCCCTGTCTCGAAACTCCCACGACTAGGGACCACAATTAAGGACATGCATATAAACCACCCAACTCTCACGTATATGATCGCCATCATACTGTTGGTAGTAAAGCAAGATCCTAAGGGCTCTATCAAAGTATAACATGTAATCAGTCACCTGAACATGTACACGACTGATAAAGGCAAACCAGATAGCATACTATCATCTCGAGTAAGAATGTCATACCGGTATAGGTCCTCCGCAATCATTGCAATCACGTACCTACGATCCAATAATTGACTATGAGGGCACTATCTCCAACATGAGGGAGGTCCCCCGTGCTTTCGCACGAACCTAATTAAAGTAAACCTCATTTTCCCAGGGGCGTAACCCAGTTAACACCTTTCTAGACACCTACTTGATCGGCTAATTGTAATGTGTAAAACTCTCCCAGGAGTAACTCTTACTCGCAGCGGGTATCGGGGTCCAACTATCTCATAGAAGGTATGCAATCTCATTGCAAATTTCAACACTTGAAATCCCCAATAATATTTTACCCCTAGCGTCCCATGACCTTGACGTAGGCCAACAAAGCACAGTGTGCTAGTCAAGTTCAACCCGTCATTTCTTGATTGAATTAAACCCACCCGCACGACCCTTGACGCAGGCCAACAAAGTCGCATGACTACCCTAATCCAATCTACATCATATGCATAAATAGATAAATACTAGTTAGCTACCGCACACTACGCCTTGACGCAGGCCAACAAACGTAGCACGAATACTAAGTAGGACTTATTTGAAATGACGGAGGGCTAAGACAGGTTTTTATGAAAACCCTTTGCGTAATGAACTTGATATCGTTGTAGAATCGAGTGATTTTAAATGGTGTGTTTTTTAGGCTTTTCTAGTTTTGCTAAAGGGGTCACTCCCGGTGAAGGGATCGTCGGCCCTTTCCTCATCGAATAAGGTGCATGATATATCATATTTACCACCATGCAAAGCAAGAACTATAGAAGCAATCAAAAGACAAACCGAGTTTGTAGCATCTGCTAGTTTCGCTAAAGATGTCACTCCCGGTGAAGGGATCTCGGCTCTTTCCTTATCGAATAAGGTGCTGGATGTTCTACAAGGAACACCGCTATGCAAAGAAAGAACTAGAACTACCAGTTTTTAAACAAGTTTCTACAACATCTTTAGGTTTATTTTAGTTTCATTAATCTCATTAATGAAGTCCCATTTTAATATGCTTCACAAGTATCACATTTGAAACGAAATCTGCAATATAACATATATCTCATATATATAATATAAACATTCGTCTCAGGCAGTGATATGATCTCATCATAGAACATTGCAGCAGAAGAACATATATGAAATATTGGATATACTAGGACGTCAGTGTTTTAATACGAGCCTGTATAAAACACGGATTCCACGGTCGCGATGAATAGCCAAACCCACATCCCTAGACCTCTACGAGAGCGGCAAGCAACACTGCCAATTCTAGGATTAGGAGACCTGGTCTCGACTCCTCGAGATGGTCTCCCACTGGACCCTAGAACCCGGTTACTTGTGCTCCCCGCCTTGGGTCTACCTAATGCGGAAAAGTAAATAATATACAATGGTGACATCATCCTCAGCCCGGAAGTGCCCCAATAAAAGAATATTACATACAATTGAATTTTACATGAATGAAAAAGAAAAACTCTCATCTCACATAAAACCCCCGGCTATTCAAAACGCGACGATCCAATATAACATATCACAGCAACACATAATATCTTATATCATCAACGTAAGCAAGTATGCGTATCCCGATTGTCGTTGATGTATAGCAACGAAGCCGGCGATACACCACATACTACGTTTACGGTCACAGAAAAGAAAGTGTAAAACTACAACAGTTGGAATCCGCAACCTTCTTAGACATCGTATGCCTAACCAAATGAATTCCTTAGACATCGCATGCCTAACAATTATAAACCTCGCATTTTAGTCTCATTATCGAAAACTCTTTTCAATATCAAGTCGGGCAATTCAACAAGATTCCCGACATCCTGATCGAATGCTCGTCGCAAACTTTAGTAGACGGCCGCACCCCCGAATGCCGTCGACGAAGTGCACTAAGGCGGAACACCGCTGCCGCAAGCACCCGAACGGATGCTTTTGGCGACGGGATTCTCCTACAGTCACTTGGTCGGGGCTATGGGGCGTCGCTGTCTATTAAGTTTACCCGGCGAGTATCCGCGTACATTACGTGATTGCGACGGACTTTTGATCGCATCAAAATTCCATGGCAACCGATCATTTGAGACTGAAGTGCTAGATTTATAACATTCAAATTAGTTATCTCATAACTACCTGTGGATTCCAATTATTGTATCACATTCCAGATAAATAGACAATGTTAAACTTTCCGATCGAATAATCAAACACCCAAGATTTCCCTATATATCTCAACACTTGAAATCAGTTTAAAAACATCCATCACATGTCACAGTACCAATGGTCCAGCTGTAGAAAGGTCAAGCCAATGCCTCACATGTGGCATGCCGTACTGCCCCAAACCCTAAGGTTTAGAGGCAGTTCAAGACGGTCACATAATCGAGTTAAGGTTTTTTGTCTTCTAGAGGGTCCACCGCGTTACTTGCACGAATTAGAAAGTTCTTAAACTCGAGAAAAAATCCAACTTTTAAAAAAAATTCCGACAGGGGAAAAAGAGAGTTATTGATATCCGTTCGAACCTTTTAACAGTTTCTAAAAATTATCCGGACAAAACGAAACAAAGTTAAATTATCTGATCGAATCAACGAGTCCCCAATACAACCCTAGAAAACTCAACACTTGAGTGGAATTAAAAAATTCCCAGAAAAAAATAACAAGAAAGGACCTAAGAATAAATATATGAAATTCCAGGGACTAATTCAATATTTTGGCCGCGGAACCGCCGCCAAACCCTTGGTTTGGCCGCGGTTCCGCGGTCATGTGAGTGAATTAGTGGGCCTTACTTCACAGTAATTCTTAGTTTTTCCTTCTAGTTTTTCTGAGTATTTTTAATGCTGAAAAAATCACATTTTTAGAAAATGTACAGAGAGGGGTATAAACCGGGTATTCGGAGTTCGATCGGACTTTAAACTTCTCCTAGACTTCACCTAAAGCTCTAACTTGGCTCTGATACCACTGTAGGGTTGCTAGGCACGCTCATAAGGTTCTACGAGACATCAACCATGCCCGATTAAAATTTTAGCCGTGCCGAACAACCCAAAGCCGGATCTTTAAACTAGAGTTTATATGAAAACTAACATGTTAAACACTTTAACACTAAGTGAGAGGGATTACAACCTTTGTAGATCTAGTCCTTCACTTCAATAGCTCCGTGTAGATGTCCCCTTCGCTGCGATCGTGAACTCCGGACTCTAGAGAAGCTCAACAAGAAGAACGAACGTGCTTGCTTCGATGACTTCGAGGCCGAAGATGATCTACGTTGGGGAGACACTAACTCAAGCTATTCCTTCACTAGGTCATGAACTTTGTGAAGAGAACACACTCTACTACATGGTAAGTGGTAGAGGATGAAGAAGTAGGAGGTGGGCTCACTTTAGAATTGATTCTCTCACATTTTTCCTCATAGCACCATTAGAGCTTGAAAGCTTTTTCAAGGAGCTTGATGAAGAAGAAGAAGAAAGAATAATATCATCATATGAATTATTTCTTCCTCAATAATGTAACCATGGGTGAGTTAAGCTATCATGCTTAACTCATGTAGAGAATTAACCAAGGTATGAGGTTAAGGGTTGGGTTAACTAATATCCTAAGGAATGACAAAAGAGTTGACTTTGTCAATGTTTCTTCAAGCTTCATGAAGCTTGAAGACTTTGACCAAAGTCTCATCTCTTTTGTTATTTGGTAGGAAATAAGTAAACTCTAATTTAACCTTGATTTGGTCTAAATCTTATTCACCCAACTTGTATGTATCATCAAGCATGATACAAACATGTACACTTGCATATATCACATATAAACAATGTGCACAATCTAGTGAGAAAATAAATCATAAGTGAGCTAATACTAGTTAATGTAATGTAATATATCAAATATATAATTATACATTAAATTATTAAATCAACTCTTGATTTAATAACCCGGCTATAACCGACTAATATCATGTGTAACAACTTATTGAATCAACACTTGATCCGATAACCTGGCTATATCGCATACAACCGATCAATGTCACGAATCGCGAGAATAGAATACGGTATCTCATATCGTATTAATCTCGGTCCCGCACATATCACATATGTGCTCCTACTCCGTTTCGCTTGAGCCAGGAAACCCCTGTGTAGGACTCTAAAGACTCGTCAATACGCCTGTAGTAGGTGATGATCATATCAAAACACCCACAAGCCGCAAGCGGTCTGCTAAATGTAACGGCCACCCGGGTATTGAGCGATCAGAAGATCAACAAGCAAGCCTATACATTCTCTTGTGAATCCAATCAGTAACACTCCTGTACAGTCCGGTCTCGTCGTCTGATATGTCGCATATCTCGCCTAGGGGTGGTAAACGTCAGACCCCAGTAGCTCGATAAGTCGTGTCGATATGAGGTCTATAACAGTTCGAGAAACTACTGATAACATTTACCAGTAAATCCCAGCAACCCTGGCCTGGGATTTCCGGTTATAGCCAATCGAACACAGCACAACATCAACTCCCTATACCGGGAGAGACGATCCCCTCCTATCGCTCATTGCCTCCATATGATTCGGGACTGTACCCAAAAGCCATCTTTTTGCACGCCCTCTTGGACGTGGTATGATGGAAATCAAAGCACAGTGGGAATCACACAAGACTCTATGACGATCTCGGGTCAACAGACTACTCTGTACCAGTGTCACCGGAGAACTGCCATCCGACGTAAGGTATAATACCATCTGGGAGTTCTCGGCGAGTCCTTCCAGTGTACCCAGTCTCTACTGAGCACCCGTACACCATCCTTGATGTCAAACACCGATGGATATGGGATCATCCATCGCCCATCATATGGGTCAAGATGCGTATACGCTAGTCTACTCTGGTGTATCGATGCCCTGTCTCGATACACCCTCGGCTAGTAACAGTTATAGGATGTACTCGTCGACTACCGTGGCCCCACTAGTATGATCTCATCATAGTCCCAGTAGTCGAGTACATATCCTAAGGGCTTTATCAACATGTAACATAGAGACAATTAGAGTACATGTTAAGATAAAGTACAACCAGATAGCATACTATCATGTCGAGCAAGAAAGTCCTCCCTATATATGTCCAAGCATCCATTACAATACACATCGTATGTACAGTAATGGCCTCTAGGGCATACATATAACTAACACTATCTATGCAACAGAACAATAACAAGCAGCTACCATCCACTATGCCTTGACGAAGGCCAACAAACATAGCATTAATACTATGTGCTACCGTCTGAAACGACGGAGGGCTACGGCTGGTTTTTAGCGAAAAACCTTTAACGTAATGAACTTGATCTCGTTGAAGGAACCTGAGAGCTTTTTATAAAAATATAGTGGCGAAAACCTTTGCTAAAGAGGTCACTCCCGGTGAAGGGATCTCGGCTCTTTCCTCGTGGAATGAGGTGCCGGATATTCCAACTGAATACCGCGATGCAAAGCAACATGTAATCGACTATAGTGAAGTTATTACCCTGACGCAAACTTCTGCCCAAGGGGTCACTCACGGTGAAGGGATCTCGGCCCTTGCCTCGTCGAATGAGGTGCAGGATATTCCAACTGAATACCACTGTACAAAACAAAAAGAAACGTCTTTGTAATAACACTTTTTAAAACTGTTCCAACAACATCCAAACATGTTTGTTTTCCTTTGCATTGATCAGAATCAACGCAGTCCCATCAATTAATCACACCAGAAAAGAACGAAAATAAAAATGTACGTATATGCCATCCGCATTCGTCACTGGGTCCCGTCATCAAATCTGTTAGGTTACTTAACTAACGACAGAGCGGGGACTGGACTAGCGCGGGTGTAAAACATATACAACATCTACTAGTATATATACCAATATACAATAATCGCTCCATGCGTGATAATATGCAAGATTACAGAAAAGTAATAAGCATTACAGAACAATACAGATAATCTGGGATCCCCGGGTTTTACAGAGCCGCTGCTGAAACCCGACGTTCCCCTGGCCGTGTGGATAGCCTGTGAAATGAAACCTAGACCCCTACGGGCACGACAAGTTACCCGCCAAAACCTGAAGCGAGGCAGCCCCTTACAGCAAAGTGAATGGACCACCCTGCACTTCACGGAATCCGGTAACTTGGGCACCCCTCCTTGGGTCAACCTATACCCCCTACGAGTGCGGCGAATAGTCTACCAATACTAGAGTGAGGCCTCTCTGCCTCTCAAAGCCATAAGATACGGACCCGTTGCCCTCCAGAACCCGGCTATCCGTGCACTCAATCGCGGGGTAAACCTAGTACAGAAATGAAAAATATGTACAACGGGTACATCGACCTCAGCCCGGTCGTGCCCCAAAAGAATATTATACAAACAGGCAGTGACGACAGTCTACATGTTGGACGCTCGCCCCGCAATATCAAGTGTACAAATAAATTCAAACCGCACTACCATTGCACACTGCTATCCACCACGACAAATCCGCAACATCACAGCACAACACAGAACATCAACGCGAATGTCACGTTCGCAAATCCGTCTAAAAGGACTATAGCAATTAGACGCAATTTACCGCTCGAATGACATTCACGGTCGGAGATATAATGTAAGTTCTGTAAACTAACAAGTTTAAAATTTCGATCGACAAAACTTCCCGAAGTAGGCCCCACGTATATCTGCAGTACAGTAATAAAATCTGGGCCCAAACAAAACATTCCAGAAGCCACAATTTACCATGAAGACCCTACTATAGAAAAATGGTTCACTGTAGCTCTAAAACGGCGGCGGAACCGCGGCCAAACTAGGGTTTGTGCGGCGGTTCCGCGGTGCTTTGGAAGCTTCAGTCTACCAAATTTCTACAGTATTCTTAAAAAAGCCTGCACGATTTTCTGAGATGCTCAAAATTATTTTTAGACTTGCTTTAAAAATCGACAGAAACTTTACACAGAAAATGCGGTTTTCGAAATTCCGTTCGATCGATGTTTTAAACGCGTTAGAACATGTTAGTAAAGCTTAATGGCGTGGCTCTGATACCATGTCGGTCTACGGTAGCGCCCCGGCCGTCAATCTGACGCCAAACGCGGAACAAAAACTTTTATAACTGGCGCTATCACATACTATAATCCGGATCTTGCCATTAACGCTAAACTAACGAACTACAAAGTGGGTAGAAAGGCTATACTGAACGATCCGAGTCCTTCGGTCTTTAGCCATCATCCCACACTCCTTTGCGACTGCTCCGATCTCCTGTCTCCTCGTCCAGGTGGCACCACGTCAACGGATCTTTAAACAGGCTCCCGCCTCTATACCGAGGCAACTCGGTCATCAAGTCTGCTAAAAGAGATGAGCAAGATGAAGTAGAGAATGAGTAGAACACTTTGTCTCGCTTCATCCAAAACCATGGATGAACGGTTAATAAAGTTTCCTTTTGAATGGAGTGAAATGAGAAATGAGCATATCAAATTTCCATGAACCAAAATCTATAATCTATTTTTTTCCAACCCTTATGCTTCCAAAAGAGGGGCCGACCACTTATGAAGAGGAGGGGGTGAGGGTAGGAGGAAGTGGGTGACCATAAGAAATAATGTATCATCAAAGATCAAGAAGAAATATCCTAGCAAGAACAAAACACATTAAAGCAAATGGTGACTCATAAACCTAGTCATCAACCATTTAATGCAAAATGGTGACACACTTAAACACCTCACCATCTTCTAGAAGCACTCTCATGACTCACCCTCATGACTCACCCTCATGAAGAAAAGATAAATCCGCATTAAACTGAATGTTTAAGACGGGTGATAGAAAACTGGCAACTTCGAAAAGCGATCCCGAAACGAATTTCAGGATAACCCCGTAACTGTATAAACATACCCGCATTCGTATTACGACCGAATACAAATGCAACTGAGACAAAGATATTATATCTACAAAGTATAATACATGGATCCGGCTTAAACTAAAGCCCACCAGTATTATCTTCCCGAAATATGACACGTGCGTAAACGCACGTGCATTTTTCGAACCCTGCCATAAAACCATACGGCCTCTTCAACGTTTCGTCCGAACTTGGGAAACTATCTGTGGGGGACTCTAATGACTCATCAGTACCCTGACAGTGGGTTTAACCACAAGCACGTCAGCGGCACTAGCAGTGCATAACGGCTGCCCATGTACCGACCTCAAGGGAAGCCGATGAGCGAACTCATCCTGGAACCCTACTGAGCCTAACAGTGACAATATACATACAGTCCGGTCCGTTCGTCTATGAGTATCGCATATCGGGCCTAGGGGGTTGGTAACGTCAGACCCCCAATAGCGGTATAAGTCGTGTCGGAGACAAGCCCTGAACGCCCTGAGAAACTACTGGAATACTTACCAGTAATTCTCACCTGCCTTGGCCAAGGACTTGGTGTAATGGCTTTCCTAGACACAGCGCGATCTCACCCCCAATACCGGGAGAGACGAATCCCCTGCCGATCCGCTCACTTGCCTCCATGTGGCTCGGGACTGTACCCAAAAAAGACCTGTTTGCACGACTCCTTTGAGCCGTGGTAGGGTAGAAATCAAAGCACAGTGGGAACTCACACGAGACAAATGACGACCTCAGGTCGATGAACTAACCTGTACACATGGCACCAGGGAACTGCTATCTGACGCTAGGTATAATACCAACTAGCAGGTTCCCGGCGAGTCCTGTCCGGTGTACTCATAACCCAATGAGCACCTGTATACATATTAGGTGATCCAACTGACACCAGTGGCTTGTGAGACCGGCCACCGCCCCTCGTCGGGGTCTCGACTGTATACACTAGTCTACTTCGGAGTATCGATGCCCTGTCTCGAAACTCCCACGACTAGCGACCACTATTAAGGATGTGCTTATAGACTACCCAACTCTCACGTATATGATCGCCATCATACTGTTGGTAGTTAAGCAAGATCCTAAGGGATCTATCAACGTGTAATAGTGATCAGTCACCTGAACCTGTACACGACTGATAAAGGCAAACCAGATAGCATACTATCATCTCGAGCAAGATTGTCCTACCGGTATAGGTCCTCCTCAATCATTGCAATCACGTACCTGCGATCCAATAATTGACTCTGAGGGCACACTATCCAATAGCATGGAGTCTTATTAATTATATGTGATGGGCAAGAAAGGGGTGAGAGATTTTCATCTCTCAAGCCTTCCCCAAATCTAACCCTAACAAGCGAGGAGACTACTCGCTCATTAGGGAAGTGAAAAACATATCTATCTATCTAACTAGTGCAGATAAGAAAATTATACTACGGCAGAATAAAAATTAACTAAGGCAATTAAATATAACTACTTACTTTATTGATGGCTCTCTCCAAACATTTACACAGGAATTTACAGATCTGAATAGATGAATAAAAAGAGGCATAACCTAAAATAGGTTTTAGGGTTTCTATTTACAGAACATAGAAACCCTAGGTTTACAATCGTGTCATATCTGCAATTACAATTTTACCCCCTAAGAAAAGAACTAGTCAACGCACCGCCAGCTGCCAAGAATTTTCCGCCGACCCGTGCTTTTTATGGCCGTGGAACCGTGGCCAAAACCCCTGTTTGGCCGTGGATCCGCGGCCATATAGTGGAGTCTTGGGATTCTTTTTCCTGGGGAGCTTTCTACTGATTTTGTCTTTCTGTTTCTTTACATGGTTTCTCAGTTTGTTTTCTAGATTTCTTCCAGATTCCCACAGTGAATAAAGTCGTGGACTTTTACCGCTTGCTTCGTGTCGAAGTTTTGAACCTTGCTCTGCCTTTGTGCTTTGTGAACGTGTTTGTTGATCTTCGTTTAATCTTCATACTGTAGGCTTGATCAAGATTCTTCCATTTGTCGGTCGTAATCTCACTTTTGCATCGTTTCATCAATTTCACTGTTTTTTTTCCGAGAACCTGTAACCTACAACTATGTAGCAGACATGGGTCAAAAACACCTGTTTATTTATAAAATGAATAAGAATGGGGAATATAATAATGAAAAATTATGGTATGAACATAGGCTCTCCTGTAGCAATTCGGTCTGCTGCTGTTGACTCTCTAGCATGCCACGTATAACTCCAAGTAGTGCAGTATTGTTGTCAGGCCTCCCATATACTTGCAAATTTTCTCCTGCTATGATTCTGAGGTCAAAACGAACGATGAGGTTTAGCAACGAAAACGAGATTTAAATTCAAAATATTAAAACTGAGCGAAGTAAAGAGATAATTTAATAATCAATTCAAAGAATACGGATTAAGTGTAGGACTATAAGTTACTCATACAGTTAACCGTATTGTATCCATGTCGTGATACATGGGCATAATATCGTAACTCTATGTAAGTCGCCCGAATCCTACGGTCAGAGTCAATGAAATCTGCAGCATGACATACTGGGAAAAACCTAGACATGTGATTCTAACCTAAAAAGTCGGGAGAACCAAGACTAAGTTTGACGTCAGCCTGGCTCTGGTACCAACAAAACCTTGTTATGCCCCGCTTCCCAAAATATGGAATACGGAGAGCGACGAAGGCCAGCCGTGCTACCTACGGTAAGGAAAAATCCTTTATAGTCACATAAGGCTGTCTAGATTAACCTATCAAAAATAAAATCCAATACCAAAAGGAATAATACTGATAATCATGCTGCAATGAAACCAAAAGAAATACTAAAAATGGATCCACTAGATAATTAATACAAAAAGATCCGATACAATAGGTTCGAAAAGAAAACAAATTCTGAAAGATACATAAGTTCTAATGTCCCAGGGGGGCGCACATACTAAATACTAGCAGAAAAGAAAAAAATAACCTACGGGTTACTGATCTTCGGCAAAGTTCTGACAGTCGCTGCGATCCTGCTCAGCCTGAAAATATGTCTCTGAACCTGAAATGACAAATCTTAGGGATGTCAGAACATCCCAGTATGCAATCAACGTATAAGGTGTGTGTAGTATGATAACATGAATATATTAAAGTAGTTAAGCCCGTGTGCGCTAGAAAAACAGATATATAAATAAATGCATTGATACTATGAAACAAACATGTAAGAGGTCAAGTCATAACCTAACTGGTCACTAAAAGGTAAACTATCCTATCGTAAGCTCGAGTGTGTGCGTCAACCTCTGCAGGAGTATTCCTAACCCAAGAGTGGTGCCCCAGGGGTTAGGAAACACAGACCCAACTGTGGAATGAACACGTGACCGATATAGCCCGGTACGAGCTGTAATAACATGCGACCGATATAGACCCGTATGAGCTGTAAACATGCGACCGATATAGCCCGGTAGAGATGTAATAACATGCGACAGATATAGCCCGGTACGAGCTGTAAACATGGGGCCGATATAGCCCGGTACGAGCTGCCGGCATGGGACTCCTGAGATCCTGTTGTACGGACGCACACTCAAACTATCCCAACACCCGCGTATTTATAGCTACTATAGTGATGACTAGAGCACTAATTAAGAATGCTGAAAAGACTGTAACTTGTGATATAGGAATTGTATAGAAATGAAACTGGTAAATAGTGGTGTGTCATGTCATGTAGTTCTAATTAGAGATCTCGTTCTTAGTAAAATGGACTAGAGTAATGAATAGTCAAGACATGTCGAAAGTAATTGTTATCAGGTACTGGTAACTGCATGAAAGTGATGTATAAGCTGGTATTAGTCATGGTTGTTATCTTTACCGTTAATCTTAACATGGATATAATAATCGTAAGCTGGCTAGTAAGGTACATGTATAAGTTAGATTAACAACTTTCAAACCTTTTTCGTAGTTAAATAGATCTTATAGCAAAACCATACTTAATCTAGTTTTCTGATTATCAATTGGTTGAATACGAGTCTATATCTTTCTAACGATATGAAATCATTAAGCACTAACACTTTCCTTCTATTTTAGTGCAGGAAAAAGAATATATATATATATATATATATATATATATATATATATATATATATATATATATATATATATAAGGGGTTGCCGATGTGCATCGACCAAAGCAAAGCAAGAATACTTGCCTGAGGATAAAAATCACGGGAAAACGATGTACGAAGATGCGAGGCACGATCTCAGCTAAAGTTCGACTTGGGATCCTAGATAAATTTATCATCGGTTAAACTATAAATATTCTCATAAATACTATCACACAACCAACGCAAACATATCAACTTAGGGTTTTAAATCCTAATTTTCCCTTCCTTCAAGTCCTCTGTTTTATTCCACCATCCAATATAATTTCACTATCAAAATAAACTCCATGTACACATATTTATAACTTATAAACAAACCCATCAACTTAAAGTTTAAATCTTCCATTCCCCTTTCAATGTTCACTGTTTTCCTATCATTTTATTTTTTTTTATTTTTTTATTTTTGTTTTAAAAACAGGGATCAAGGAAACTTACAGAGGATGATGGTAAATGCTAGGGTTTGGATGGGTCCTGGTCAAGTCGATAAAGCGTCGAAGAGTGATCAGATCTGGCGATGGGAGGGCTGTGATGGTGGTGGGGCAGGCGACGTCGCCATTGGAGAGAGGGGAGCAACTGCGAGGTGGAGACGAGGGCTGCGGCGGCGGGAGATGGCGACGGTGAGGGAAACGACGGGGTGCAGTGAGGATGGGTCGTGCGGTGATGGGTTGCAGGAGGATGCAAGAGAGAGGGAGATAAGGAGGTCGAGGAGGGAAAGAGGAGAGGCAGGATCGAGGGTGGAGGCGACGACGACGAGGCTCAGAGAAGGCGTGGGTTAGGGTTTCGCGAGGGCGAAGGCGGCGGGTGCGAAGATGAGGGCGAAGGAGGAAGAAGGAGGCGAGTGAGGAGCGGGGCTCGAGGGTTGCGGCGGCGGTGATGGTTACTACGAGGCGAAACGGAAGGGTTTGCCGCGATGATGGGGTGAGAGGAGAGGAGTCGGTGGCGAAAAGGAATTTGGGGAGTGGAGGGGGGGAGAGAGATGTGAGTATAAGAGAGAGATATTTTGATTTGTATATATAATTTTTTTTAAATATATATATATATATATATATATATATATATATATATATATACATACATACATATCTTCAATTGATTGTATTTAGAGAGTCGACACAGATTTTTCTTGTTCTCATATTAACAGTAAACAGGAGTTAGCCAAGGTAATTTATGTATGCAAACCAAATATTAATAGGTCAATTTAGGAATTTTAAGATATGCAAAATATTGTTTTGCTGCTACTAAGGAATTATTATATATAATATAAAACTGAAGATTTTTCATATCAAAATTGTTTACGGTAAAAATTCAAAATAAAATATACTAGCAGCCAACTAAAAGTTCTAAAATTATGGAAAAAGAATCTCGATAAATCTTGAAGTACTGCATCCAAATAGGGCTGTTACACAATCCAATACGCTGCAACTCTGCTAAATATTCCCTGGTACTTACTTGATCATCGGAAGGTCCAACGGCGGTCTCCCAACCCGGGACTTCTTTGCAGGTAGCTCGGCGTCCTCACCAACCAAAAAAGCCATTGAGATCCACACGCTCAATCTTCCATAACAATTCTCAACCGTTCAGTCCCGCTGGCCACAATATCGACGGAGGACATTTGAGGGAGATCTTGACCTCCATCAGTTGGCGCCGTTTGTGGGAACACCATTTTCCACCCAAAAAAGTTGATCTTTCGCCTTCGATTCGATGGCCAACGATCATCGCAACGAGGATCCAGAAGTGTTTACTAGCACCACGATAGGGTTAAAACGGACATCACACATGCTATTTTCAAAATTTCATGGAGCTAATGAACACTAACCTAGAATCTAACTAGAAGATTATGGTTTTAAACATGATATCAAAAAACTACAATAAGACAAAGAGTATACGACCTTCATAGACCAAGTCCTTCTCTTCAAATGCTCCAGGTAGAAGTCAACACGACTCCTCAAGGTTCCACTTGAGAGAATGAACGAGCTTCCTCCGATTACCTTCGTGCCAAAAATGATCCATCCGAAGCTCCACTAATCCAAGCTATCTCTTCACTAAACTCTTTAGTGAAGGAAACGCACTACACTTGATTGCTAATCAAGTGTCGGATGGTGAAATAGAGGTTTTGTTTTCTCACTAGGGTTCTCACAAGCTCAAGGTTTCACAACTCATGTGAGGGATTGAGCTTGGAGGTGGAGGTGAGGAAAATGTAGAGAGCAAGAGCTCAACTCAAGAAAAATGAACTCTAAAATAGCTAAGTGTTAGAATGGCTCATTCTCTTGACCTCACTTCATGGAATAAAATTGCAAAAAAAATTGCAACCATACTTGGACAGTGAGTCAAGACGAATAAACAATAGATAAAACTCATGCTTCACCCATGCACAAAATATCTCCATATTTTACACCTCATTTTCTATTTTCTAAAAATAGAAAATCCATGCCATGCTTCATATATATATATATATATATATCATATATATATATATATATATATTATGAAGAATAATTAGTAAGCTAATAATATTAGTTAATATATAATTATATCAAATATAATATATATCAAATTATTAAATCAACACTTGATTTAATAATCCGGTTATATCACATATAACCGACTAATATCATTTATCTGTATATCACATTATCAAATCAACACTTGATTCGATAATCCGGTTATATCACATATAACCCAACTGATAACAAATAACCGCCAGATTAGAATACGGTATCTCATACTCGTATTTAATCAGGCCCCCGCACATATCAGCATATGTGCCCTACTTCGTTTCGCTTGAACCAGGAAACTTCTATGTAGGATTCTAAAGAGTCGTCAATACGCCAGCAGTAGGTTATGATCACATCAGTTACCCACAAGCCATCAGCGGTACTAGCTGGACGTAACGGCTACCCAGGTATTGAGCGAATAGAAGATCAACAAGCAAGCTTTTCCAAACTCCCATGAAGCCTATAGGTAACACTTACCGTACAGTCTGGTCTCTTCGTCTGATATGTCGCATATCGAGTCTGAGGGTGAAATCGTCAGATCCCAATAACTTGATAAGTCATGCCGATGTAACGCCTATAACGGTACGAGAAACTACTGATAACTCTTACCAGTAAATCTCATCAACAGCCCTGGACAGGGACTTCATGTTATAGCCAATAGAGCATAACGCAACATCAACTCCTTATACCGAGAGAGACGAAACCCCTCCTATCGCTCATTGCCTCCATGTGACCCGGGACTGTACCTAAAATCCACCTGTTTGCATGATTCCATTGAGCCGTGGTTGGGAGGAAATCAAAGCACAGTGGGAATCACACAAGACTCTATGACGATCTCGGGTCTACAGACTAACCTGTACCAGTGTCACCAGAGAACTGCTATCTGACGATAGGTATAGTACCATCTAGGAGTTCTCGGCGTGTCCTGTGCGGTGTACCCATTCTCTAATGAGCACCTGTGTACAATCATTGATGTCAAACTGTTAGTTATGTGTATGCCGTAGAGGCCATTATTGTACATATGGTGTATATTATAGTGGATGCTTGGACATATATAGAGAGGACTTTCTTACTCGACATGATAGTATGCTATCTGGTTGCTCTTTGTCTTAACATATAGACTTGTATTGTGATACTGTCTTGCTCTCACATGTTGATAAAGCCCTTAAGATGTGTACTTGACTACCAGGACTATGATGGAGATCATACTAGTGGGGCCAGGGTAGTCCACAAGTACATCCTTTAATAGTTTCTAGTCGAGGGTGTATCGAGACAGGGCATCCATATTCCAGAGTAGACTAGCATATAGCTTCTTGACCCATATGGTGGGCGATGGATGACCCCACATACATTGGTGTTTGACATCAAATATGGTAAACGGGTTCTCAGTGGAGACTGGGTACACTGAACGGACTCACCGAGAACTCCTAGTGGGTATTATACCTATCGTCAGATAGAAGTTCTCTGGTGACACTGGTACAGGTTAGTCTGTAGACCCGAGATCGTCATAGAGTCTTGTGTGATTCCCATCGTTCTTTGATTTCTACCTTACCACGTTCAAGAGAACGTGCAAAACGGTGGCTTTTGGGTACAGTCCCGAATCACATGGAGGCAATGAGCGATAGGAGGGGATTTGTCTCTCCCGGTATTGGGGATTGATGTTGCGTTGTGCTCGATTGGATATAACAGGAAGTCCCTGGCCAGGGATGATACGGAGATTTACTCGTAAGTGTTATCAGTAGTTTCTCGACCCGTTATGAGCCTGATATCGGCACGACTTATCTGCTACTGGGGTCTGACATTTACCACCCCTAGACTAGATATTCGACATATCAGACGAAGAGACCGGACTGTACGGTAGTGTTACTGACAGGCTTTATAGGAGTATGAGCATGCTTGCTTGTTGATCTTCTGATCTCTCAATACCCGGATAGCCGTTTCATCCAGCTAGTACCGCTGACGACTTGTGGGTGCCTGATATGATCATCACCTACTGCCGACGTATTGACGAGTCTTTAGAGTCCTACAAAGAGGTTTACTGGCTCAGGCAAAATGAAGTAGGAGCACATATATGATATGTGCCGGACCGAGATTAATATGAGTATGTGATACCGTATTCTATTCTCGCGATATGTGATATCGGTCGGTTATATGTGATATAGTCGGGTTATCGAATCAAGTATTGATTCAATAAGTTGATACAAATAATATTAGTTGGTCATATGAGATTTAGCCGGATTATTAAATCAAGTGTTGATTTAATAATTTAATGTATAATTATATATTTGATATATTTACATTAACTAATATTAGCTCATTTAAGAATTTCTTTATCTCACTTATGCATTTGATATATATTAATTGTGTTTCTTTTTGTGTCATGCTTGATGCCACATGCCACATGAGTGTATGAGACTCACACCATGCTCATGATAATGTAAGGTTTATTTATTTAAAGTAAATTTAAATTAGTTGGAAATTAGTCACATGGGTGAAGCTTGTCGAAGCTTGTGGACTCATTGACTTAGTCCACTAGTTTTGTCTTACCTTGGATATTTATTAACCTAACCATTATCTAAACCCATGGTAAAGTCTCTACATGAGTTATATGAGATATTTTCTCACCCATGGTTGCCACAACATTATTGGCTTCATCTTCTTCATCAACAAGAGAGAGCTCTTTGGGTTTTGGAAAGGTGGGGAAAATTAGTGAGAAAAAGATTTCTAAAATGAGCAAAAATCCTACTTCATCATCCTTTACTAGATTAGCCATTTAGTTTAGGCTGTTAGCTTCACTATGAAGAGGTAGATTGAGTTAGTGTCTCCTCGACGTAGATCATTTTCGGCCTCGAAGACTTCAAGTAAGCTTGTTCCTTTCATCTTGTGGAGCCTTTCTAGAGTCCGGGAGTTTACTACTTGGAGCGAAGGGACTACTACACGGAGCTATTGAAGTGAAGGACCGGTCTACAAAGGTTGTATTCTATGTTCACTTAGATGTAAAGTAGTTTACATGTTGTATTATCTAATTCTCTAGTTAAGATTCTAGGGTTAGGGTTGTTTAGCATGGCAAATTTTTGAAAATGGCATGGACGATACCTCCCGAAACCTTGCTATCGTGCTAGTCATTCCTACAGTGGTATCAGAGACAAGCTAGAGAATTAGACGATATTTGTAGAATTACGAAACCGAAACAACTCCGAAACATCGAAATAAAAACCTAGTTTCTGTCGAAATTTTCAGAGTGTCTAAATTTTTTTAAGCAATTGTAGAGTGTTACATGATATGTAATATGAGCACCAAACGAATACGAACCCCATCCGCCAGATTTGACCCGGCGAGATGCTTCAAAAAACCTGCCTGGCCGGCCCATTAATGTATTCTCGGGTTCGTTTTGGTTTGGTGCTTCAGGCTCTGGGTTTTGGTGTTTCAGGTGTTGGTTGTTTTAACTAAAATTGCATGTGATGTTAACTTTCTGTAAAGGCAATTTGGAGTGTTTCATAGTCGTAATTTTAACATCGTTTCGGGTAATTTATACGGCGTTAAAAAGTTCGAACGAATATCAATAACCCATTTTCTCCCTCGCTGGAAATTTTCCAAGAGTCGGATTTTTTCAAAGTTTAAAACATTCAAAAATCATGCAAGTAATTTGATGGACCCTCTAGAAGAATGAAACCCTAACTTGATTCTATGACCGTCAGAACCACCGCCAAACCCTAGGGTTTGCGGTAGTTCCGCGGCGCCATAGGTGAAGCAAGGGTTGGCCCTTCTACGGTTGGTCGATAGGTACTGTGGCATGTTATGAGTATTTTTAAACTGTGCTCAAGTGTTGAGCTCTTTAGGAAATTTTGGGTGTTTGTTGATTCGATCGAAATATTTAACATCATCTAGCTATCTGCGAAATGTGATACAATATTTGGAATTCATATTATTAGGCATGAAATCCGAAGTATATGATATTTCGGGTTTATCATGTCTAAGGTGATTGTGGATTCCAAATGTTGTAGTTTGACATTTTCTATTCTACAACCGTAAGTGTAATATGTGGTGTATCGCCGGTTTCGTTGCTATATGTCAACGACAATTGGGATATGCATATTTACTTATGTTGATGACATGTGATGTTATGTGTTGCTGGGATATATTATATTGGATCGTCGTATTTTTAATAGCCGGGTTTTTTTACGTGAGATGAGAGTTTTTCATTTTCATTCACGTAAAAAAATTGTATGTAATATTCTTTTATTGGGACACATCTGGGTTGAGGATGATGTCACCATTTTTGTATATTATTTAGTTTTCCGCATTAGGATATTCCCAAGGTGGGGAGCACAAGTAACCGGGTTCTAGAGTCCAGTGGGAGACCATCTCGAGGAGTCGAGACCGGGTCTCCTAACTCTAGAATTGGTAGGGTTGCTTGCCTCTCTCGTAAGGGTCTAAGGATGTGGGTTTGGCTATTCTTCGCGACCGTGGAATCCGTGTTTTATACTGGCTTAATTTAAAACACGGAATTCCTGGTATATCCAATATTTCATATGTTATCTTCTGCTGCTGATATTCTGTGATGAGATCACTTTATATGCGTGAGACAAATGATTTATTATTATTATATATATATATATATATGATATATAATAAACGTTGCTTATGTTTTGCACCTGCGCTAGTCCCGTCCCGCTATACCGTTAGTTAAGTAACCCAACTGTGCATAACGGGACACTGTGGCGAATGCGGATGGCATAAGCGTACGTTGTATTTTCATTTCTTCTGTGATGCTTAGAAAGCATAATTGATGGGACTTCATTAATGAGATTAATGAAAAAGAAAGAAACCTAAAAGATGTTGTGGAATCAAATTTTCAAAAAGGGCAACTCTAGTTTGTGCTTTGCATAGCGGTATTCCTTGTAAAATATCCTGCACCTTATTCGATAAGGAAAGAGCCGAGATCCCTTCATCGGGAGTGACCTCTTTAGCAAAAGCTAGCAGATGCTACAACCAACACGGTTTTGTTTTTTATTGCTTTTTTTAGTTCATGCTTTGCATAGTGGTATTTGTGAAATATCCTGCACTTTATTCGATAAGGAAAGAGCCGAGATCCCTTCACCGGGAGTGACCTCTTTAGCAAAACTAGTAAAATCCTCAAAAACATTCATTTTCAAAATCACTAGATTCTACAACGATATCAAGTTCATTACACAAAAGGATTTTCTTAAAAAAACCTGCCGTAACCCTCCGTCATTTCAGATAAAAACTATTTAGTATCCGTGCTACGTTTGTTGACTATATTAAGGCGTAGTGTGCGGTAGCTAATTAGTGCTTATCTGCTAAAGCATGAGATGGGATTGGATTATGTTAGTCGTACGACTTTGTTGACTATGTTAAGGGTCGTATGGGTCGGTTTAATTCAATCAGGAAATGACGGGTTGAACTTGGCTAGCACTTATGATTTGTTGACTATGTTAAGGTCATAAGTTGCTAGGGGAAAAATATTATCGGGAATTTCAAGTATTGAAATTTGCAATGAGATTGCATACCTTCTATGAGATAGTTGGATCCTGATACCCACTGCGAGTAAGAGTTACTCCTAAGAGAGTTTTGCACATCACAATTAGCCGATCAAGTAGGTATCTAGAAAGATGTTAATAGGGTTACGCCCCTGGGAAAATGAGGTTTATTTTAATTAGGTCCGTGCGAAAGCACGGGGAACCTCCTTCAAACTACCAACACTGGCCTGGCCGAAAGATTGGCGAACTTGTAGGGTGTAACTAATCCCGGCTAGTCTTACCTTTTAGGGTTTGAACGAAGATTTGATAAAATCAGTGGGAGCCATCCTGATTAGATAAGATAATAACCAATCTAATCTTGCAAGAGTATACGCTAAGTGTCTTCTTCTCTCTCTCTCCAGGCAGCGACCATGTCAGGCCTTAATCAAGATAATAATATGGAGGTATTGACCGAACCCCTTGTTATACTGAGACGGGGAACGTTGGTTCCGCTCCAACTTATAATTGTTATAGGTCCGAGCAGGAAATAGGGGAACATCCGGATTCCCACGCCACCCAAACGAAGAATAAGCATATTGATGCATCTTCTTCGGGTGTGTTAGTTACCGAGAACTATTTCTTAGTACACTCTACGTCCTGGGTATTAGATACCGGATCGGGATCCCACATATGTAATTGTTAGTTATATGTATGCCCTAGAGGCCATTATTGTACATATGATGTATATTATAGTGGATGCTTGGACATACATAGGGAGGACTTTCTTGCTCGACATGATAGTACGCTATCTGGTTACTCTTTATCTTACCATGTACACTGATTGTCTCTCTGTTACATGTTGATAAAGCCCTTAGGATGTGTACTTGACTACCTGGATTATGATGCAGATCACTAGTGGGACAAAGGTAGTCTGTGAGTACATCCTTTAATGTCCCTAGTCATGGGTGTATCGAGACGGGGCATCGATATACCAGAGTAGACTAGCGTATACCTACTCGACCCATGTAGATGGGCGATGGATGATCCCATATCCATTGGTGTTTGACATTAGGGATGATATACGGGTGCTCAGTAGAGACTGGGTATACTGGACGGACTCGTCGAGAACTTCTAGATGGTATTATACCTCACGTCAGATGGCAGTTCTCTGGTGACACTTGTACAGGTTAGTCTGTCGACCCAAGATCGTCATAGAGTCTTGTGTGATTCCCACCATGCTTTGATTTCCACCTTACCACGTTCAAGAGAATGTGATATATTAATTTACATTAACTAATATTTGCTTACTTAAACATTTCTTTTTCTCACTTGTGTGCATATAGTATATATGTGATATATATTAATGTAAAACTTTTGTGTCATGCTTGATGACACATGTGACATAGGTGTATGAGACTTACACCATGCTTATAATAATGGAATGGTTTTATTTATTTAAAGTTAATCAAAATTAATAGGAAATTAGTCACATGCTTGGAAGCTTGGAGAAGCTTGTAGCATCTTTGACTTAGTCCACTAGTTTTGTTTTACTTGTAGATATTTATTAATCTAACCATTATTGTAACCCATGGTTTATTCTCTACATGGGATAGTGTATGACACTAACTCACCCATGGTTGCTATTCTCACCTTATGAGTTCATTCTTCATCTCTTTACTACATCTTCTTCCTCATGAGAAAAAGCTTGCTAGCTTTTTCCAAAGTGATGAAATAATGTGAGAAAAAGAAATCTAAAGAGAGACCACTTCCTACTTCATCATCCTCTACTATTAGCCATTTAGTTTAGGGTGTTTGCTTCACTAATCTACCATTAGTGAAGAGGTAGCATGAGCTTCAGTCTCCTCGACATAGATCATCTTCGGCCTCGAA
The DNA here is from genome assembly GCA_030015575.1 of Agapanthus africanus. Taxonomy (NCBI): domain Eukaryota; kingdom Viridiplantae; phylum Streptophyta; class Magnoliopsida; order Asparagales; family Amaryllidaceae; genus Agapanthus; species Agapanthus africanus. The sequence goes on from CM057339.1 coordinate 564,490,829, forward strand.
GACTTCGAGCAAGCTTGTTCATTTCTCCAAGGGACCCATACTAGAGTTCGGGAGATCTCTACTCGCAGCGAAGGGCCTACTACACTGAGCATTAGAAGTGAAGGAACGGTCTACAAAGGTTGTATTCCATATTCTCTTAGATGTAAAGTAGTTTACATATCGTATCGTCTCATTTTATAGTAAAGATTCTAGGGTTAGGGTTAGCTAGAACGGCAAATTTTTTAAATTGGCATGGACGATGCCTCCCGAAACCTTGCTGCCGTGCTAGACAACCCAGCAGTGGTATCAGAGTCATGCTAGAAAATAAGACGATGTTTGTTAGATTACGAAACCGAAACGACTCCGAAACTTGAAACACTAAACTAAGTTTCTGTCGAATTTTTAAAGTCTTCAAAAAAATTTTTAAACAACAGCAAAATGTTGTATGAGATGCAACACGAACACAGTGAAATTTAGCCCATCTCCTCGGAAAATGGCCAGCCACATCACCAATAAAACCGGCCACCTTGGTTTAGTAGTGGGGTTTTGGGTTAAGTTTTTCAGTGTGTTCCAGTCTCTGGGTTTTGGTGTTTCAGGTGTTGCTTGTTTTTGCTAATTTTGCATATGATGTGATCTTACCGTATAGGCAATTCGGAGTGTTTCGTATTCGTAAATCTAACTTTGTTTTGGGTATTTTAGACGGTGATAAAAAGTTTGAACGGATATCAAAAACCCATTTTTTCCCTTGCTGGAAATTTTCCAAGTGTTGGAATTTTTCCTTAGTTTAAAACTTTAAGAAAATCATGCAAGCGATTCTGTGGACTCTCTAGAAGAATGAAATCCTAACTCGATTCTGTGACCGTCAGAACCGCCACCAAACCCTACGGTTTGTGGTAGTTCAGCGGTGCCAAAGGTGAGGCATTGGTTGACCCTTCTACGACTGGTTCTGTAACATTTCAAAAAGTATAAAATATTATTTTGGGAATTTAATATTAAATATATTTTCCGAAAACTGCCCAATTTGCGAAATTGGGGTTTTCGAAAATGGGTATAAATATATAACAATATTTGTGAAATAAATGGAAATTAAAATAATTTATTCATTTAAAAATATATTTAAAAGATTTGGCATTTTTAAGATTTATTATATGCAGTTTAAAATTTTACCCGATTAGTGCACTGCTAATCGCAATTAAGCTAAATCCATGTTTCTACAGTTTTCCATGGCCAGTGCACCATATCATGATGCATTTTGGTTACATGTTGTTTTCTTGTGTTGTTTTGGGTATTTTAAGGGTTGGTTTTAAAAGAAAAGAGAAAAGAAAAGAGAAAAGAAAAGAGAAAAGGGTAAAAGGGTAAATAGATGAGAGAGTGGGTGAGAATAAGAGGAGGAGAGAGAGAGGGCAGCCATGTTACTTCATTTCCCCCATTATTTTTCCTTCTTCATCTTCCTCAACTCACTTCCCTCCACCTCTGGACCCATCAATGTGGGATTTTGATGGCTTTAGAGAGCTAGGGTTTTTCTTGAGCTGCACCCATGAGGTATAATCCCTTCCATTTAGTTTAGTTTGAATTCCTAGCATTTTTGTTTAGTTTAGGAGTTGTTTTAGTGTGGTATTGTGATGTTTGGAAATTCAAGAGAAGGGTTGGGTGTTTATGTGGACCTATAACTAGTAGTGGGTGTTTACTTAGACCTTAGTGGTGTTTTTACTGACCTAGAATAGAGAATGGAACCCAAACACGAACTTGGAACTTTCTGAAATCGGTTAAATTGACAGTCTGTGAGGGTATATGGGAATCTGGGATGACCCGAGACCACTAGAAAATAAGTTCCCATGACAGAGAAACGTGCAGGCAACCATGAAGAACCCCTAGAAACCTGAGCTCCTAATATGATAATATGGCCGCAGATTAAATCGTTTTGGCCACAAATTGCGGCCATGTCGGGGTAGAATGGTGTGGATTTTGGTCTGTGGCATTGTTATCCTATATCTAGAGCAACCCCATATGCAAAATTGGCTAGTTTGACCTGAGTTAAAATCTGGAGTGGTTTTCCTATGTTGTTGTTTTCGTGTTTTCTGTATTCTGAAATTTGGATTCTTGTATTGGATATTATTTTGGTTGTTGGATGTTTGTACATCGACAACAAGGGTTGTTTGATTGTTTTTGCACGCGTAGGCCATAGGTTCTAACCTATAGACGATCCGTGTGCCGTTCTGGTTTCTGGATTCGATTTTAATAGCGTTGCGATATGTGTTATTATTGTAGGTACCTTCGCCTGGATTCCGAGGCGACGGAGCATGGCGTTATTGACTTCGGTAAGCGAAGACCAAGGTGAGTAGATCTATATATACGGGGGAAGGCGGGTGGATGACGTATAGCACCCCCACAAAGTTTTGCTGGAAACCGATTTGTAGCACATGGTTAAGAAAATCTAGATTAGGAAACTAGGGTTAGAATCAAAAGATTGTTAGCGAAACCATATTATAAACTAGAGGATAGCTAGAACTGTTATCATACGACTAGTATGTGATGATGAGACTTGAGGATGAGATTTGACGATATTGCCGTTTAGGGTACTATAGGACTAGATAGCCGACGTAGATGCGTCATCCGAACCATACTTATTTCTAAACTGAAGAATCGCATGCATCTTTTAAACAGATACCTTGAGGGATGTTACGGATTTTCAAATGATATCTTTCTTTAAAAACACCGTAGCCCCTACTTTCAAAACTACGATTCGCATCTTTCAAAAACTGTTTGTGTGATTCGGGTGTGTATGTTAGATTAGATACTTATGCTTATAGTAAAGGTAGAATGTATTTGTAAAATTGACTTGATGAGGGATATAAATGCGATAAAAGGAGAATACGACTTAATATGTGATTTGATGATATATTGGTATACGGATGCGAGTCGATGGAGATGATTTATACTCTGCCGATCCCCTGATATGAGATTATTGCGGATGTGACCTGGGACATAGGTATATAGAGATATTTATATGTGTTGTGAATCGTAAGTGTTAGACGTACGTGACGTTAGGTCCGTACCCTCCTCGTCTTATAGGTTGATAGGATCCCTGATAGCTTAATGCCGCCGTACAATGATTTTCCGTGCGTGATGAGTTTGACTTGATGATTGATCCTAACCCCTGACTACAGGTTGCCATACGATGGATTATACTGTACGCGATGTTGTTAGGATGGATGTCGATTGCTAGATTCACTGACTCGGTCTTGTAGACACATATACCTTATTGCTTTTAGCTGATGAGTTACATTAGGTTGCCTTCATGTTATTCGCATTATATTACTTATACATGTGATAGTACACCTGCACCATTATCGATGATGCGTATGTTACACATACGTAGATTGTAGGCTCACACACTTCATCATCGATAATTGCCATGTCACTACACAGTAGGATTGCTGCATCATGATATGACTCTTCGCATACCATACTTGCGCATATGCATATTGTACACCATACTTGCGTACATACATATTGTACACCATACTTGCGCACATACGTATTGTATACCATACTTGCGCACATACATATTGTACACCATAGTTGCGTACATACATATTGTACACCATACTTGCGCACATACATATTGTACACCATGTTTACGTATTGTACACCATACTTGCACACATACGTATTGTACACCATACTTGCCCACATACATATTGTACACCATATTTGCGTACATACATATTGTACACCATACTTGCGCACATACATATTGTACACCATAGTTGCGTACATACATATTGTATACCATACTTGCGCACATACATATTGTACACCATACTTGCGGGCATACACAATTGTACGTCCATACTTGTGTATATACACATATGCACCTTTATACAGTATTGCATTCGATTTTGGAGATTGGGAACCGCATGATATATTTTAAAACTGGATTCATTTAAAAGGGCTGTTTTCCCTCGATATGTGCATATTACTGTTCTATGTTGCAAGATATTCGTATATGATTACATTTCTATTATATATCGCATACATCATGCTTTACGATTACACGCATTGAAATATGTTGTTTTCATGAGATTTCTGGATTTGAGAACCGTGGCTATTTCAAAAGAAAGTATGTACTGTTTTAAAAACCCGGTTTCTCTTGATATGATATTTCCGTGCGTCCACCATGCGTTTTCTCGGTTCTGAGACGTATGACATGCGAAACCCGATTCGAGGAGCGGTAGGCACCGTCTTCGGGTACATGGTGGACCCGGTGAGGTACCCCGGGGCAAGAAGACTCGTATATGTTAGACGGTGAGCCTGGCAGGGGATCACTACCTACCGGTGATAGTATTTGGACTCGGCGGTTATCCGGAGGATACCGACCGGAGTAGAGAGATGTATATGAGGGCCGACCAGGGTGTGCGGCGTCTGAGGGCCGATCTGAGGTTGCGGCGCCTGAGATATATGAGGATTTACGTGTCGATGCTGGACACGGTTTTCATGATGTTTCGAGTGTCGATGCTGGACACTCAGGTTCCGTGATTTTGACGTATCGCAAGGGACCCCCGTTGATTTATGTCCTCATATTTTCATGCATATGCTTTTATGATATTTACATACATTGATTATATGGTTGGACGAGATCCACATGCATACATACATTGATTATATGGTTGGACGAGATCTACATGCAAACATACATTGATTATATTGTTGGATTATATCCGCATACATATAGGTATTGATTTCATTATTGGCACATATGCAGACCGGTCACCCTAGATATCATGGTATCACCTTTATGATATAGTTGACCTAGGAGTTGTTGTTTATTCGATTTCTATCTGTAGATGTTTTTCTACTCACGAGTTGGCAACTCACCCCCATTGTGCCACAGTTCCTGCAGGTTGACTGCATGGATCCGTAGTGGCATCGCTAGCACTTAGCTTCATTTGGGTGTTTTGCATTTGGTAGGTGGGACATTTATATCGTACCCACTCTTGTATTTGTATTTCATATTTTATCCAGTTAACTCCAATCAAAATTTGTAAATTGTATAAGTAATGAGATTTAGTGGGATTGTGGTTGCGAGACTTAGAGCGAGGGGTTTTCCGCTACTTGTGGCTTTTATGTCTTGCTTTTCTTTATCTTTATGGTGATCTTCGCCGTTGAGCGTCATATAATTATATATATATATATCGTCTTGCGTGGTTGTGATCCACCGTTTGGCGAAGAGCTAGCTCTCGCTTGGGGATGCCTTTATCATTATCTTGTATATGTAGTTTTGGATCAAAATATACAAAGGAGGCGCTGCCCAAATATTTAAAAGACGAAACACGTTTTCAAACTAGCAAATTTCACTTGTATTTTCATGTTCCTTTTCTATGCATTAAGAAAACTTGATTTCATTATACCCTTATTTCAAAACTTCACCTCCTTTATTTTCTTAAAAAGGTTTAGATTTCTGGGTTTCCGCTTACTTGAATTACGTTACGCCTTTAGACGTTGCGTGATTTAAGTGCTGTTCACGAGCTAATATTTCGGGTCGTGACAAAGTTGGTATCAGAGCGCTAGGTTTAACCTTGGTTCGAGTCTATGTTTGACTATGCGGAGTCTAGGGCGGGTATGTATTTTGGAACCTAGGCTTGACCTTACAGAACTTAGACTTGAACGGGGGGGGGGGGTATTAGACCCGAACTTTCGTTTCATAGGATGACCCTAATTGATGGAGTAGGTAGCTTGAATAGAGTGACGTACCGTACGTATGTTCCGCGGCATATTTACGATACGATACCCCACTTAAGAAACCTTAAGATATACATATTTTTGAGACTTATGATTCTCTTCATACCCATGATTATACATCCATTTGAGATCCTTGATTCTATTCGTTTCCATGATCATACTTTCATTGATGTTGTTCCTTCTTATGATCATGTATCCATTATGTATCTGTCGTTTCCTTTCTTGCCATTGATCTGCTCTCTTCGATACTCGATTGAGGTTCCTGTCACCATGTTTGAGCGCAGATTGAGCTGCTGCTAGTGTTGCGGTCAGGACGAGCTCGTCTGGTACGAGGGCTGACCATTGTGTTGTCTGGTGACTTGGGAACGTCTCGATGTAGTGTTTGTGCTGTGACCTCTTATGGAGACGAGTGCTTGGTTTTACACCGGATGATCGGGCCATTGTTAGAGCTGCCAGTTGCGAGAGGACTGTTGATGTACAACATACCTCAGAGATTTTGATGTCGCTTACCGTGCAAACAGATGACCCAGATATTGCTAAGATTGATAGGATATCGCTTCCAGAGATTACGAGCTGAGATCGCTGGAGCTTCCAGGCAGAGATGCGACAGATGATAGCTAGTCTATCCCGAGTTGAGAGACGAAGGTGATTCGTCAGATTGATGCGCCAACACAGGCCCAGTTGAGTTGAATATTTTTAGTGTGGAGAGTCTTACTCAGATCTAAAGCAGACCGATCCAGAAATGACTGCTGATGTATCGCTTTTCCTGGAGGATTGAGGCATTGTTTATCATGCGGACGAAGGGTATTCATATGTCGGCTAGGCGAAGCTAAAAAGTTCAAGCGAGTGTCAAAAACCCATTTTTTCCCAAGTTTAAAGTGTTCGGAAGAACATGCAAGTAATTCTGTGGACCCTCTAGAAGAATGAAACCCTAACTCGACATGATGACCATGGAACCGCTTTTGAACCTTAGGGTTTGCAGCAGTTTAGTGGTGCCATCAGTGAGGCTTGGGTTTGCCCTTCTACGGCTGGTCCAGAGGTACTGTGGTATGTACCAGATATTTTTAGACTGTGCTCAGGTGTTGAGCCTTCGGAAAATTTTGGGACCTTGATGACTCGATCGAAAAGTTTGACGTCGTCCGGATATCATGTGATAGGAGATCAGCAAGCTGACCAGCTTTGGATAGAGGACCTCACCCCAGATGTGTTGTGGGTTGATCGAGAACGGACGAGTATTAAGTATTCCTACGATGGTTGGGACGAGTTCCCGAGGACGTGTTCGGCCAGATATCTTCTACAGAGTGATGAAGATACCAAGTCCGTAATTTCGAGTCTGTGCGAGAGACTCCAGATTGACTGTAGCCGAGGACCATTGCTGTACGCAGATAGCACGACGTGACGTCAAAGTGGACGACGATACAGACGAGTGGAGACAGAGGTTCATGCGATATGCTGACGAGTTGTTGCTACTCCCCGTCGAGATAAAGATCTGATATGCATACAGAGGCGTTGGGATACGGCCAGTTTCCGAGGAAATGTGTGCGGAACACGAAGATGTCCAGAAAATGAGAAAAGGTTATGTAAGAGTACCAGCCTCCGTACAGTTCGGTATAGGTGAGATCGGAAGAGACCTTGAGCAGGATTCCTTCCAGGACACTGCTGCAATGAGATTTGCATCCAGGATCAGTTGTGTCACGTATATTCAGAGGACCAGAGGCCGATACCAGTAACGTGCTGCTTTACGAGTGGTCGTGATGATTGGCCGAGAGATGACCAGAGAAGTGCCAAAGCCGAATCATTTCCGTTAGCACACCCGACAGGGCCGATGAGCCGATGGATTGCGAGATTGGTGAATCTGCAGAGAAGATAAGGACCCAGAAACCGAGGACGCCAGACCGTGAGCAGGAGGCAAGCAGATGTTCTTGTTCTGCCGGTTTTAGGCGCACCGATTTATTTTTCGACATTGTAGGAGGTGTACCTCAATGTCATTTGTTGCGATTTGCGTTTGTGATCCGAGTATCATGCTTATATCGCTTGGATTTGAGTTTTGAGGATTGAGTTTCATGATATCGTTTTCGTGCACCATGGCTGCACCTACTGGGCATTTACATGTTTGCGCATAGTTATCGCACCTGATACATATTTTATACATCGTTGTGTTGATTTGCGATTTGTGCATACCTATTGCGTTTGATGTCGATTTTGTACCTTCATAGCATGTGTTTATGATTTCGTGGATTTCATACGGATGATGTGATTTTTGCACTCGGTATAGCTCACATATGCTTGCAGTGCATTGATACGGATTTTGTGCATATAGTTGCACAAGTTTTTTATTTATACACCTTGATACACTCGGTTTCGTTTTTATACGCATTTGAGTTATTAATGTGATTTTCGTGCATTGTTTGCACCGTACTTGTATTTCGTGCATTTGATGCACCAGATTTGAGATTTTCATGCACAATAGATGCACCAGATGTTGTTGCCGTGCACACCCGTTGCAGTGGACAGATGCTTTTGTGCACACCCGTTACACTTAGTTTTTCTTTGTACGTATAGTGGCACCTGTGTTTGGATTTGATTTCCGTGCGCACCAGACACATGTGATTATTGGATACGCCTTTTGAGGCTGATTTTTCTTTTGAGGACACCATATTATATAGTGGCCGAACAGGACTGATCTGAGGACAGTACCTGAGTATTTTGCATGCATTAAAAAGTTACCAAGAGGTTTTCAGAAAGGAGCTATAGTCTCGCTATTTCCTAGGTGTCCGTGAGCGACGCGAATGTTTTTAAAAGAAACCCTTTGGATATTTTGGAACGACGGAACGCATATTTATCAAAACATATATGAAGGTATATTTATTACTTTACAAATGAGCGTCCGTCACTTATGTCGTGAGTTACGCATTCGCGCGGCGATTTAGAAAGATTTTTGCATGAGTTTTATTTAGTTCTTGAAAGTTTTTCAAGGATGCGTACTATACACGTATCATAGTATTTGACTAGTATATATTGGATTTCAGTAATGGATTTCGAGATCTGTATCTCTATTGTAACTCCGAGGATATGCGTTCAAATCTGATGATTTGCGTGACGCTTGAAGGAGTTCGGTTTTTGAGTTTTGTACCCGTTTTCATGCGCACTTGGCGCGCTGTGTTGTTTTTGCATCTTCCGTGATTTTGGAGCCCCGTTGATTTGAGCTGATTATTGAAATGTTTTAGATTTTGGGGGTTTAAATTTAAATTCGGGGACCGAATTTCTTTAAGGGAGAAGATTGTAACATTTCAAAAAGTATAAAATATTATTTTTGGAATTTAATATTAAAATAATATATTTCCCAAAAACTGCCCGATTTGCGAAATTAGGGTTTTCGAAAATGGGTATAAATATATACCAATATTTATGAAATAAATGGAAATTAAAATAATTTATTCATTTAAAAATATATTTAAAGGATTTGGCATTTTTAAGATTTATTATATGCAGTTTAAAATTTTACCCGATTAGTGCATTGCTAATCGCAATTAATCCAAATCCGTGTTTCTACAGTTTTCCATGGCCAGTGCATCATGTCATGTTGCATTTTGGTTACATGTTGTTTTCTTGTGTTGTTTTGGGTATTTTAAGGTTTGGTTTTAAAAGAAAAGAGAAAAGAAAAGAGAAAAGGGTAAAAGGGTAAATAGATGAGAGAGTGGGTGAGAATAAGAGGAGGAGAGAGAGAGGGCAGCCATGTTACTTCATTTCCCCCATTATTTTTCCTTCTTCCTCTTCCTCAACTCACTTCCCTCCACCTCTACCCCAAGATCCATCTCCAAATATTCACCAAAACCCTAAACCTTCTTCACAAAAGTTGATCCCCTCTTCACCCTCTACACTTTGGACCCATCAATGTGGGATTTTGATGGCTTTGGAGAGCTAGGGTTTTTCTTGAGCTGCACTCATGATGTATAATCCCTTCCATTTAGTTTAGTTTGAATTCCTAGCATTTTTGTTTAGTTTAGGAGTTGTTTTAGTGTGGTATTGTGATGTTTGGAAATTCGAGAGAAGGGTTGGGTGTTTATGTGGACCTATAACTAGTAGTGGGTGTTTACTTAGACCTTAATGGTGTTTTTACTGACCTAGAATAGAGAATGGAACCCAAATACGAACTTGGAACTTTCCGACATCGGTTAAATTGAAAGTCTGTGAGGGTATATGGGAATCTGGGATGACCCGAGACCACTAGAAAATAAGTTCCCATGACAGAGAGACGTGCAGGCAACCATGAAGAACCTTTAGAAACCTGAGCCCCTAATATGATAATCTGGCCGCAGATTAAATCATTTTGGCCGCAAATTGCGGCCATTTCGGGGTAGAATGGTGTTGATTTTGGTCTGTGGCATTGTTATCCTATATCTAGAGCAACCCAATACGCAAAATTGGCTAGTTTGACCTGAGTTAAAATTTGGAGTGGTTTTCTTATGTTGTTGTTTTCGTGTTTTCCGTATTCTGAAATTTGGATTCTTTTATTGGATATTATTTTGGTTGTTGGATGTTTGTACATCGACAACAAGGGTTGTTTGATTGTTTTTGCACGCGTAGGCCATAGGTTCTAACCTATAGGCGATCCGTGTGCCGTTCTGGTTTCCGGATTCGATTTTAATAGCGTTGCGATATGTGTTATTATTGTAGGTACCTTCGTGTAGATTCCGAGGCGACGGAGCGTGGCGTCATCGACTTCGGCAAGTGAAGACCAAGGTGAGTAGATCTATATCTACGGGGGAAGTCGGGTAGATGGCGTAAAGCACCCCCTCAAAGTTTTGGTGGAAATCGATTTGTAGCATATGGTTAAGAAAACCTAGATTAGGAAACTAGGGTTAGAATTAAAAGATTGTTAGTGAAACCATATTATAAACTAAAGGATAGCTAGAAGTGTTATGATACGACTAGTATGTGATGACGTGACTTGAGGATGAGATTTGACGATATTGCCGTTTAGGGTACTATAGGACTAGATAGCCGACGTAGATGCGTCATCCGAATCATACTTATTTCTAAACTGAAGAATCGTATGTATCTTTTAAACAGATACCTTGAGGGATGTTATGGATTTTTAAATGATATCTTTCTTTAAAAACACCGTAGCCCCTACTTTCAAAACTACGATTCGCATCTTTCAAAAACTGTTTGTATGGTTCGGGTGTGTATGTTAGATTAGATACTTATGCTTATAGTAAAGGTAGAATGTATTTGTAAAATTGACTCGATGAGGGATATAAATGCGATAAAAAGAGAATACTGTACGGTTTGCTTAGCACCTTAGCAAGGTTTTGGCAAGCATTAAACATGCTTCTTTCAAATTTTTGTGGTGCTAAACAAACCCTCACCAAGATCTTAACTAGAGAATTAGGGTTAACTATGCATGTAAACAACTTTACATCTAAGAGAGAGGGATTACAACCTTTGTAGTCCGTTCCTTCGCTTCATAAGCTCCGAGTAGTAGTCCCTTCGCCTCGATCCATGATCTCTCGGACTCTAAAGAGGTTCCACAAGTCGAATGATCCATGCTTGCTTGAAGTCTTCCTTTTCGAAGATGATCTACCTTGAAGAATCTCAAGATCAAGCTCTCACTTCTCTAATCAAGTATTAGCAAAGTGAACACCCTAATCTAAGTGGCTATAATAGATGAGGATGATGAAGTAGGAATTTTGCACTCTTTTGTTTTCAATTTCTCACTTTAAATCATTACTTCACAAAAAGCTAGAAAGCTTTTTCAAGGAGGAAGAAGAAAAAGAAAGCTTTTGTGATGAATAATGAATTATTGTTATGGTTACAAGCATATAGAGAATAAACTAGAGTTAAGGGTTTGGGTTGGGTTAACAAAATATCTTCACAAAATATCAAGCCAAAAAACAAAAGGGAAAGCTTCATGAAGCTTCATGAAAAAGCTAACCCAAAAGCTAACCCAAATCCAAAACCTAACTTTGTTTAAACTTAACAACCATGTTGCATTTGTAGCCCTAACTTGTTACAATATTATATATCACATATACAATATATTTTGTAACAAAAGAAAATAATACAATTAACATATATCACATATACATCAATGTATTATCCAGTGAGAAAATGAATCAATAAAGCGAGCTTATATTAGTTAACGTAATGTAATATATCACATATATAATTATACATTAAATTATCGAATCAACTCTTGATCCGACAATCCGGCTATATTGCATATAACCGACTAATATAACATGTACCAATTCATCGAATCAACACTTGATCCGATGACCCGGCCATATCAAATATACCCGGCCGATATCTCATATCGCGAGAATAGAATACGGTATCTCATATCGTATTATTCTTAGTCCCGCAGATATCACATATGTGCTCCTACTACGTTTTGCCTGAGCCTGGAAACCTCTGTGTAGGACTCTAAAGAATCTTCAATACGCCGGCGGTAGGTGATGATCATATCAAACACCCGCAAGCTGCAAGCGGTCAGCTAAACGTAACAGCCACCCATGTATTGAGCAATCAGAAGATCAACAAGCAAGCCTATACATTCTCCTGCAAATCCAATCAGTAACACTCCCGTACAGTCCGATCTCTTCGTCTGATATGTTGCATATCTAGTCTAGGGGTGGAAAACGTTAGACCCCAGTAACCGATAAGTCGTGTCGATGTAAGGCTCATAACGGGTTGAGAAACTACTGATAACTCTTACCAGTAAATCTCCATATCAGCCCTGGCCAGGGACTTCCAGTTATAGCCAATCGAACACAGCGCAACATCAACTCCCAATACCGGGAGAGACGAAACCCCTCCTATCGCTCATTGCCTCCATGTGATTCGGGACTGTACCCAAAAGCCACCGTTTTGCACGCCCTCTTAGACGTGGTAAGGTGGAAAACAAAGCACAGTGAGAATCACACAAGACTCTATGACGATCTCGGGTCTACAGACTAACCTGTACCAGTGTCACCGGAGAACTGCTATCTGACGATAGGTATAATACCATCCAGGAGTTCTCGGTGAATCCGTTTAGTGTACCTAGTCTCCACTGAGCAACCGTACACCATCTTTGATGTCCAACACCAATAGATATGGGATCATCCATCGCCCATCATATGGGTCAAGATGCGTATACGCTAGCCTACTCTGGAGTATCGATGCCCTGTTTCGATACACCCTCGACTAGGAACAGTTATAGGATGTACTCGTAGACTACTCTGGCCCCACTAGTATGATCTGTATCATAGTTCTAGTAGTCGAATACATATCCTAAGGGCTTTATCAGCACGTGATCACAAAACAGTATTTGTTAACATGTTAAGATAAAGTGAAACCAGATAGTATACTATCATATCGAGCAAGAAAGTCCTCTCTATATATATCCAAGCATCCACTATAACATACATCATATGTATAACAATAGCCTCTAGAGCATACATATAACTAACAATCTCCCACTTGCACTAAGGCCAGCTGTTGTAGTATCTCATACCCAACATCCCGAAGAGTCTATCAAATTTTATCTGAGGAATGGCCTTTGTGAGGGGATCCACAATGTTTTCCTTCGTATCAACTCTCCTGACCTCGATCTCCCGGCAATCAACTATCTCCCAGATTAGGTGATACCGCCTCAGAATATGTCTGGACTTCTGATGGGACCTGGGTTCCTTGGAAAAAGCCACAGCTCCATTGTTATCACAATACAGAGGTATTGGATGCTCAATGGATGGAACCACACCAAGTTCAACGATGAACTTCTTTATCCAGACAGCCTCTTTGGCAGCATCGTTGGCAGCGATGTATTCAGCCTCCATCGTCGAGTCTGCCACGGTTTCCTGTTTGGAACTCTTCCAACAAATCGTCCCTCCATTTAGGGTAAAGACAAAACCCGAGTGCGACTTAGAGTCGTCCTTATCACTTTGGAAGCTTGAATCGGTAAAGGACTCCACCCGGAGTTCTCCGTTACCATACACCAAGAACATCTCTTTAGTCCTTCTCAAGTACTTGAGAATGTTCTTCACAGCTGTCCAGTGATTCTCTCCAGGATCTGCTTGATACCTACTCACTACACTTAGTGAGTATGCTACATCGGGTCTGGTACATAGCATCGCGTACATGATAGAGCCTACTGCCGAAGCATAGGGTATCCCTTGCATGCGAGCTCTTTCTAAATCAGTCTTGAGAGACATCTCTTTGGAGAGAGTGAGTCCAGAGTTCGTGGGTAAATTCCCACGCTTGGATTCTTCCATACTAAACCTCTTTAGTATGGTGTCAATGTACCTGGATTGGGACAATCCCAGTATCCGTCTAGACTATCTCTATAGATCTTAATTCCCAAAATGCAGGAGGCATCACCTAGATCTTTCATTGAGAATCTATGTGATAAGAAGAGCTTAACCGAGTGCAGCATAGGAATATCATTTCCTATCAAGAGTATGTCATCCACGTACAATACGAGGAAGACAACCTTACTCTCTTCCACCTTCTTGTATATACAAGGTTCATCTATGTTTTTGATGAAGTCAAACTCTTTGACTACAACATCAAAACAGATGTTCAAACTCCGCGATGCCTGCTTTAACCCGTAGATAGATTTAAGAAGCTTGCACACCTTTCCGCTGCACCCACTATCTACGAAGCCCTCTGGATGAGTCATGTACACGCACTCCTCTAAATCACTTAGAAAGGCGGTCTTAACATCCATTTGCCAGATTTCATAGTCATGGTATGCAGCAATGGCAAGTAAGATCTGGATGGACTTAAGTATAGCCACTGGAGAAAGGTTTCGTCATAATCTACACCTGGTCGTTGACGAAAAACCTTTGCAATAAGTCTAGCTTTGAAAGTCTCAACTTTTCCATCTACACCAAGTTTCTTCTTAAAGATCCATTTGCTCCCAATGGGTTTTACCCCTTCAGGAGCAACTTCCAAAGTCCATACTTTGTTGGTGTACATGGATTCCATCTCAGATCGCATTGCATCCAGCCATTTCACAGAGTCACCACTCGTGATGGCCTGCTCGAAGCTAGTCGGGTCATCATCTTCCATGATGCAATATTCGCTTCCACCGTCAATGAGAAAACCGTAGTATCTCTCAGGTGGATGAGGAACCCTGCCAGATCGGCGGAGAGGCTGTGTTTCGTCGGGAACTACTGAATCCTCTGGTTCTACCAAATCTTCTATTTCAGTTTGTGTAACTGGAACTTCTTCCAGTTCTACCTCCTTGCCATTAATTTCCTTTGCAAGAAATTCCTTTTCTAAAAAAGTGGCATGCTGAGCAACAAATACCTTTTGTTCCTCAGGGTGGTAGAAGATATGTCCTCGCGAATACTTGGGATATCCTACTAACTTGCACAAAAACGATCTTGCCTCGATCTTGTCCGGATTTTGCTTTTTAACATAGGCCGGGCAACCCCATATCTTAACTAAATTAAGACACGGTCTCATCCCCTCCTATATCTCATATGGAGTGGTAGGCACTGATTTGGTTGGAACTCTATTCAATAGGTATATGGCTGTCTCAAGCGCATACCCCCAAAAAGAAATAGGTAACTCAGCAGTGCTCATCATAGAGCGCACCATATCTAATAGGGTGTGATTCCTTCGCTCCGATACACCATTGTGCTGTGGTGTATAGGGAGGAGTAAGCTGAGAGAGAATCCCATTCTCTTTTAGATAGTCCAGGAACTCATTGCTCAAGTATTCTTCTCCTCGATCAGATCGAAGGATCTTAATACTTTTACACGTTTGGTTTTCTACTTCGTTTTTATATTCTCTGAATTTCTCAAAAGCTTCAGACTTGTGTTTCAATAGGAACACATGTCTGTATCTTGAGAGATCGTCAGTGAATGTAATGAAGTAGGAAGAACCGTTCCTGGCATGTGTAGACATGGACCGCATACATCACTATGTATCAGTCCTAAGAGTTCCGTAACTCTTTCTCCGTGTCCACTAAACGGAGTTTTGGTCATCTTGCCTTTGAGACATGACTGACAAGTGTCATAAGATGGAAATTCGAACAGATTCAAATATCCATCCTTATGTAACTTTGCTAGCCGTGTCGCATTGATATGACCTAGTCTACAATGCCACAAGAAGGATTCGTTCATTTCTGAACTCTTCCTCTTGTGTGTGTTCTGTATATTAAGAACTGTGTTTTGATTTAGAACGTATATGCCATTATTTAACGATCCTGATCCAACCAACTTTTGATTTAGGAATATGTTCATAACATTATCCTGTATTACAAAATTATATCCTTCTTTACTTAATAAAGAAATTGATATAATGTTGCATATCATGTTCGGTATATAATAGCATTCGTTCAGAATTAATGTATTACCACTTGGTAATATAAGGTGATATTCGCCTACTGCTTTGGCTGCAACATTTGCACCATTCCCTACTCTTACGGAATGATCACCCATTCCCAGTTCTCTACCTTTCTTTAGCCCATGCAATATATTGCATATGTGGGATCCTGATCCGGTATCGAATGCCTAGGACGTAGAGTGAACTGAGAAACAGTTCTCGGTAACTAACACATCCGAAGAAGATACATTAGCATATTTATTCTTCGTTTGGGCGGCGTGTGAATTCTGGTATTCCCCTATTTCCTGTTTAGCCTTATAACAATTATAAGAAAGAACGGAACCAACATTCCCCTGCTCAGTATAACAAGCGGTTTCGGTCAATACATCCATATTATTATCTTGATTAAATCCTGACATGGTCGCTACCTGGAGAGAGAGAGAGAAGAAAACACTTTAGCGTGCGCTCTTGCAAGATTAGATTGGTTATTATCTTATCTAATCAGGATGGCTCCCACTGTTTTAATCAAATCCTCCTTCAAATCCTAAAAGGTATGATTAGCCGGGATTAATTACACCCTACAATTTCGTCAATCTTTCAGCCAGATCGGTGTTGATACTTTGAGGGAGGTTCCCCGTGCTTTCGCACGGACCTAACTAGTATAAACCTCGTTTTTCCTAGAGGCATAACCCCGTTAACACCTTTCTAGACACCTACTTGATCGGCTAATTGTCCTGTGTAAAATTCTCCCAGGAGTAACTCTTACTCGCAGTGGGTATCGGGATCCATCTATCTCATAGAAGGTATGCAATCTCATTGCAAATTTCAACACTTGAAATTCCCGATAATATCTTTTACCCCTAGCATCCTATGACATTGACGGAGGTCAACAAACCATAGGCTACTAGTCAAGTTCAACCCGTCATTTCCTGATTGAATTAAACCCACCCGTACGACCCTTGACGGAGGTCAACAAGGTCGTACAACTACCCTAAAACAATCGCATCACATGCTGCAGATAAATACTAGTCAGTTACCGCACACTACGTCTTGACGGAGGTCAACAAACGTAGCACGAATACTAAGTAGGACTAATATGAAATGACGGAGGGCTACGCAGGTTTTTTTTCCTGAAAACCATGAGCGTAATGAACTTGATATCGTTTATAGAAACAAGTGATTTTGAAAAGGAGTGTTTTTGAGGTTTTTCTAGTTTCGCTAAAGATGTCACTCCCGGTGAAGGGATCCCGGCTCTTTCCTCATCGAATAAGGTGCAGGATATTTCATAAATACCGCTGTGCAAAGCAAGAACTATAGAAGCAATCAAAAACTAAACCGTAAGTTTGTAGCATCTGCCAGTTTTACTAAAGAGGTCACTCCCGGAGAAGGGATCTCGGCTCTTTCCTCATCGAATAAGGTGCAGGGTATATCACATATACCACTATGCAAAGCAAAAACTGTAGCTACCCTTTTTGAAAAATTGATTCTACAACATCTTTTAGGTTTCATTTCTTTTATTAATCTCATTAATAAACCCATCAATTAAGCTTCCTAAGCATCACAGAAGAAACGAAAGCAGCAATATTTATATATCAACATATAGTATAAGCATTCGTCTCAGGCAATAATATGATCTCATCACATAACATTGCAGCAGAAGTCAACATATGAAATATTGGATATACTAGGACATCCGTGATTTATTTTGAGCCTTTATAAAACACGGATTCCATAGTCGCGATGAATAGCCAAACCCACATTCCTAGACCCCTACGAGAGCGGCAAGTAACCCTGCCAATTCTAGGGTTAGGAGACCCGGTCTCGACTCCTCGAGATGGCCTCCCACTGGACCCTGGAACCCGGTTACTTGTACTCCCCGACTTGGGTCTATCCTAATGCGGAAAAGTAAATAATATACAACGATGACCTCATCCTCAACCCGGAAGTGTCCCAATAAAAGAATATTATATACAAATGAATTTTACATGAATGAAAAAGAAAACTCTCATCTCACATAAAACCCCCGGCTATTCAATACACAACGATCCAATATAACATATCACAGCAACACATAAACATCACAGATAACTAGGCGAAGTTAGATAATTCGAAAGACACAACGAATTCCCAAAATACCCTAGTGAGCTCAACACTTGAACAGAAAATAAAAATTCCCAATAGCATGCCCCAGCACCTATGGACCGTCGCTGAAGTGCCCGTCCCAAGCCTCCACAGTGGCGCCGCGGAACCGCCGCCAAAACTAGGTTTTGGCCGCGGTTACGCGGTCACTGTAGCGAGTTAGGGACTCTTTCTTCAGGTGGGTCCATAAAATTCCCTGCATGATTTTCTGAGTATTTTAATATGAAAAATTTCAACTTTTGAAAAACTTTCCAGCAAAGGGTCAATTCTCGGTGTTTCGGGGTTCGATCGCACTTCTAACTTCGTCTAGACAACGCCTAATGCTCTAGCTTGGCTCTGAAACCACTATAAGGTTAGCTTAGCACCTTAGAAAGGTTTTTGCAAGCATCAAATATGCTTCTTTAAACTTTTTGGGGTTCTAAACAAACCCTAACCAAGATCTTAACTAGAGAATTAGGGTTAACCATGCATGTAAACAACTTTACATCTAAGAGAGAGGGATTGCAACTTTTGTAGTCCGTTCCTTCGCTTCATAAGGTCCGAGTAGTAGTCCCTTCGCCGCGATCCATGATCTCCAGGACTCTAGAGAGGTTCCACAAGTCGAATGATCCATGCTTGCTTGAAGTCTTCCTTTTCGAAAATGATCTACCTTGAAGAATCTCAAGATCAAGCTCTCACTTCTCTAATCAAGTATTAGCAAAGTGAACACCCTAATCTAAGTGGCTAGAATAGATGAGGATTATGAAGTAGGAATTTTTCACTCTTTTGTTTTCAATTTCTCACTTTAAATCATTACTTCACAAAAAGCTAGAAAGCTTTTTCAAAGAGGAAGAAGAAGAAAGATTTTGTGATGAATAATGAATTATTGTTATGGTTACAAATGACAACCATGAGTTAATAAATGAAGTCCTTAACTCATGTAGAGAATAAACTAGAGTTAAGGATTTGGGTTGGGTTAACAAAATATCTTCACAAAATATCAAGCCAGAAAACAAAAAGGAAAGTTACATGAAGCTTCATGAAAAAGACAACCCAAAAGCTAACCCAAATCCAAAACCTATATTTGTTTAAACTTAACAACCATGTTGCATTTGTAACCCTAACTTGTTACAATATTATATATCACATATACAATATATTTTGTAACAAAAGAAAATAATACAATTAACATATATCGCATATACATCAATGTATTATCCAGTGAGAAAATGAATCAATAAAGCGAGCTTATATTAGTTAACGTAATGTAATATATCACATATATAATTATACATTAAATTATTGAATCAACTCTTGATCCGACAATCCGGCTATATTGTATATAACCGACTAATATAATATGTACCAATTCATCGAATCAACACTTGATCCGATGACCCGGCCATATCAAATATACCCGGCCAATATCTCATATCGCGAGAATAGAATACGGTATCTCATATTGTATTATTCTCGGTCCCGCACATATCACATATGTGCTCCTACTACGTTTTGCCTGAGCCAGGAAACCTCTGTGTAGGACTCTAAAGAATCGTCAATACGCCGGCAGTAGGTGATGATCATATCAAACACCCGCAAGCTGCAAGCGGTCAGCTAAATGTAACAGCCACCCGTGTATTGAGCAATCAGAAGATCAACAAGCAAGCCTGTACATTCTCCTGCAAATCTAATCAGTAACACTCCCGTACAGTCCGATCACTTCGTCGGATATGTTGCATATCTAGTCTAGGGGTGGTAAACGTCAGACCCTAGTAACCGATAAGTCGTGTCGATGTAAGGCTCATAACGGGTCGAGAAACTACTGATAACTCTTACCGGTAAATCTCCATATCAGCCATGTACAGTGACTTCCAGTTATAGCCAATCGAACACAGTGCAACATCAACTCCCAATACCGGGAGAGACGAAACCCCTCATATCGCTCATTGCCTCCATGTGATTCGGGACTGTACCCAAAAGCCACCGTTTTGCACGCCCTCTTGGATGTGATAAGGTGGAAATCAAAGCACAGTGGGAATCACATAAGACTCTATGACGATCTCGGGTCTACAGACTAACCTGTACCAGTGTCACCGGAGAACTGCTATCTGACGATAGGTATAATACCATCCAGGAGTTCTTGGCGAGTCCGTTCAGTGTACCCAGTCTCCACTGAGCACCCGTACACCATCTTTGATGTCCAACACCAATGGATATGGGATCATCCATCGCCCATCATATGGGTCAAGATACGTATACGCTAGCCTACTCTGGAGTATCGATGCCCTGTCTCGATACACCCTCAACTAGGAAAAGTTATAGGATGTACTCGTAGACTACCCTGGCCCCACTAGTATGATCTGTATCATAATCCTAGTAGTCGAGTACATATCCTAAGGGCTTTATCAACACGTGATCATAAAACAGTATTTGTTAACATGTTAAGATAAAGTGAAACCAGATAGCATACTATCATATCGAGCAAGAAAGTCCTCTTTATATATATCTAAGCATCCACTATAATATACATCATATGTACAACAATGGCCTCTAGGGCATACATATAACTAATAAATACGACTTAATATGTGATTTGATGATATGTTGGTATACGGATGCGAGTCGATGGAGATGATTTATACCCTGCCGGTCCCCTGATATGAGATTATTATGGATGTGACCTGGGACATAGGTATATAGAGATATTTATATGTGTTGTAAATCGTGAGTGTTAGCCGTACGTGACGTTAGGTCTGTACCCTCCTCGTCTTATAGGTTGATAGGATCCCTGATAGCTTAATGCCGACGTACGATAATTTTCCGTGCGTGATGAGTTTGACTTGATGATTGATCCTTACCCCTGACTAGAGGTTGCCGTACGATAGATTATACCGTACGCGATGATGTTAGGCTGGATGCCGATTGCTAGATTCACCGACTCGGTCTTGTAGACACATATACCTTATAGCTTTTAGCTGATGAGTTACTTTAGGCTGCCTTCATGTTATTCACATTACATTACTTATACCTGTGATAATACACCTGCACCATTATCGATGATGCGTATGTTACACGTACACAGATTGTAGGCTCACACACTTCATCATCGATAATTTCCATGTCACTACACAGTAGGATTGCTGCATCATGATATGACTCTTCGCATACCATATTTGCGCACATACATATTGTACACCATATTTACGTACATACGTATTGTACACCATATTTGCGCACATACGTATTGTACACCATACTTGCACACATACGTATTGTACACCATATTTGCGCACATACATATTGTATACCATACTTGCGTACATACGTATTGTACACCATACTTGTGCACATACGTATTGTACACCATACTTGCGCACATACGTATTGTACACCATACTTTCGCACACACATATTGTACACCATACTTGCGCACATACATATTGTACACCATACTTTCGCACACACATATTGTACACCATACTTGCGCACATACATATTGTACACCATACTTGCGAACATACACATTTGTACGTCCTTAATTGCGTTTATACACATATGCACCTTTATACGGTATTGCATTCGATTTTGGAGATTGGGAACCGCGTGATATATTTTAAAACTGGATTCATTTAAAAGGGCGGTTTTCCCTCGATATGTGCATATTACTTTTCCACATTGCATGATATTCGGATATGATTACATTTCTGTTATATATCGAATACATCATGCTTTACGATTACACGCATTGAGATATTTGTTTTCATGAGATTTCTGGATTTGGGAACCGTGGCTATTTCAAAAGAAAGCATGTACTGTTTTAAAAACCCGATTTCTCTTGATATGATATTTCAGTGCGTCCACCATGCATTTTCTCGGTTCTGAGACGTATGACATTTGAAACCCGATCGAGGAGCGGTAGGCATTGTCTGCGGGTACATGGTGGACCCGGTGAGGTACCCCGGGGCAAGAAGACTTGTATATGTTAGACGGTGAGCCTGGCAGGGGAGCACTACCTACCGATGATAGTATTTGGACTCGACGGTTATCCGGAGGATACCGACCGGAGTAGCGAGATGGATATGAGGGCCGACCAGGGTGTGTGGCGCCTGAGGGCCGATCTGAGGATGCGGCGCCTGAGATATATGAGGATTTACGTGTCGATGCTGGACACGGTTTTCATGATGTTTCGAGTGTCGATGCTAGACACTCTGGTTCCATGATTTTGATGTGTCGCGAGGGACACTGGTTGATTTATATCCTCATACTTTCATGCATATACTTTTATGATATTTACATACATTGATTATATGGTTGGACGAGATCCACATGCATACATACATTGATTATATTGTTGGATTATATCCGCATACATATAGGTATTGATTTCATTGTTGGCATATATGCAGACTGGCTACCCTAGATATCATAGTATCACCTTTATGATATAGTTGACCTAGGAGTCGTTGTTTATTCGATTTCTATCTGTAGATGTTTTTCTACTCACGAGTTGGCAACTCACCCCCCGTTGTGCCACAGTTCTTGCAGGTTGACTGCATGAATCCGTAGCGGCATCGCTGTCACATAGCTTCATTTGGGTGTTTTCCATTTGGTAGGTGGGACATTTGTATCGTACCCACTCTTGTATTTGTATTTCATATTGTATCTACTCAACTCCATCAATCAAAATTTGTAAATTGTATAAGTAATGAGACTTAGTGGGATTTTGGTTGCGAGACATAGAGCGAGGAGTTTTCCGCTACTTGTGGCTTTTATGTCTTGCTTTTCTTTATCTTTGTGGCAATCTTCGCTGTTGGGTGTCGTATAATTATATATATATATATATATATATATATATATCGTCTTGCATGGTTGTGATCCGCCATTTGGCGAAGAGCTATCTCCCGCTTGGGGATGCCTTTATCATTATCTTGTATATGTGGTTTTAGATCAAAATATACAAAGGAGGTGCTGCCCAAATTTTTAAAAGACGAAACACGTTTTTAAACTAGCAAATTTCACTTGTATTTTCATGTTCCTTTGCTATGCATTAAGAAAACTTGATTTCATTATACCCTTATTTCAAAACTTCACCGCCTTTATTTTCTTAAAATGGTTTAGATTTTTGGGTTTCAGCTTACTTGAATTACGTTACGCCTTTAGACATTGCGTGATTTAAGTGCTGGTCACGAGCTAATATTTCGGGTCATGACAGGTTCATAGCAGCCGTGGCATGTTCTGGGGACTTTTTAAACTCCGCTCAAGTGTTGAGCTCCTTGAGAAATTTTGGGTGTTTGTTTATTCGATCGAAAAATTTAACATTGTCTAGTTATCTGAGATTGTGATACAATAATTGGAATCTATTTAGCTGCGTGCAAGTTTAACATTTCGGTCTCGAATGAAATCGGGAATCTTGTTGAATTACCCGACTTCTTTTGAAAAAGTGTTTTCATAGTTGAGACCTAAATGTAAGATTTGCATTGTTAGGCATGAAATCCAGAATATGTGATATTCCGGGTTTATGATGTCTAAGGGCAGTGACGATTCCAATTGTTGTAGTTTTTCACCTTCTTGTCTGCGACCGTAAGTGTAATATGTAGTGTATCGCCAGTTTCGTTGCTATACGTCAACGACAATTGGGATACGCATATTTACTTACGTTGATGACATGTA
Source organism: Agapanthus africanus (assembly GCA_030015575.1). Lineage (NCBI taxonomy): Eukaryota > Viridiplantae > Streptophyta > Magnoliopsida > Asparagales > Amaryllidaceae > Agapanthus > Agapanthus africanus. Next base: position 564,514,658 of record CM057339.1, read on the forward strand.
ATGTTATGTGTTGCTGTGATATGTTATATTGGATCGTCGTGTTTGAATAGCCGGGGTTTTATGTGAGATGAGAGTTTTTATTCTCATTCATGTAAAATTCAATGTATGTAATATTCTTTTATTGGGGCACTTCCGAGTTGAGGATGATGTCACCATTGATGTATATTATTTACTTTTCCGCATTAGGATAGACCCAAACAGGATACCGTCCCAGACTCGACGATGGAGGCTGAATACATTGCTGCAAGCGATGCCGCAAAAGAGACGGTCTGGATGAAGAAGTTCATAGCTGAACTTCAGGTAGTTCCGTCCATTGTTGATCCGATACCTGTGTATTGTGATAACAATAGGGCTATAGTTTTAGTGAAGGAACCACGGTCCCATCAGAAATCCAGGCTTATCTTAAGGCGGTATCACTTGATTAGGGAGATCGTAGATCGCCAGGAGATCGAGGTCCGGAGAGTGGATACAAAAGAGAACACGGCGGATCCATTTACAAAGGCCCTCCCTCAAGCACAGTTCGAGCGACTTTTTGAGATGTTGGGTATGCGGTACGCCAGCAGCTGGCCTTAGTGCAGACGTTGGGTATTCGGTACGCCAATTACTGGCCTTTAGTGCAAGTGGCAGATGCAAGTCGGAGATTGTTGGATATATATGCCCTAGAGGCCAGTATTGTATATGTATACATATGGATGCTAGGGATATATATGACAGGACAATCTTGCTCAGTTTTGTAGTATATTATTTGACTTGTCTTTGTTAGGATATGTGTATTTATTTCTATTGTTGTTATATCTTGTTTGCACATATTGATAAAGACTCGATACGGTAGTATACTATTATGGTTTGTTTTTATCTTAACATGGCATATGTCATACTAGTTATTACATATTGCTGTTACATGTTTATAAAGCCCGTAGGATCTTGCTTGACTACCCGCGTTGTGATGACGATCATACTTGTGAGAGCAGGGTAGTTCATAAGCACATCCTTAAATGGTCCCTAGTCGCGTGAGTATCGAGACTGGGCATTGATACTCCAGAGTAGACTAGTGTATACATTTCTAGCCCCATCGGGGGATGGTTGGTCTTGCAGCCATTGGTCTGATGCACCTAAGATCGTATACAGGTGCTCACTGTTACACTGGACGGACTTGCCGAGAACTTCCAGATGGTACTATACCTATCGTCAGATGGAAGTTCTTAGGTGACATGTGTACAGGTTAGTCTTTGGACCTGAGATCGGCATTTTCCTCGTGTGAGTTCCCACCGGGCTTTGATCACTACCCTACCACGGCTCTACTGAGTCGTGCAAATAGGTTTTGGTTGGGTACAGTCCTGAGCCATATGGACGCAGCGAGCGATTGTTGGGGATTCGTCTCTCCCGATATTGGGAGTTGATATCGCATAGTGATCGATTGGTCAGGATCATAAGACCTTGGCCAAGGCAGTTGGGATTTACTGATAGGTTGATCAGTAGTTTCCCGGATTGGTCCTGAGCCACATCAGCATGACTTATCGGATTATTAGGGTTTGACGTTTACCACCCCTAGACCCGGTATGCGATACTCTTTGACGAAGAGACCGGACTGTAAGGATATTATCACGGATAGGCTCAGTAGGAGTTCGGACGAGTTTGCACGTCGGCCTTCCTTCTCGACAGGTACCTGGGTAGACATTACGTACAGCTAGTGCCGCTGACGTGCTTGTGGTTAAACCCACTGCTAGTGTAGTGTCGAGTCTTTAGAGTCCCACATAGAGAGTTTCCCTGCACTGGGCAAAAGGTGTAGAGGCCGTATGGTTTTACGGCAGGGATTCAATCACTTACGTACACTTGTGCATGTATGATGATCGGGCGGATAATACTAGTGGGCTTTGGTTTAAGCCAGATCCTAGTATTATATTGATGAATTGGTTTCGTCTCTTTGTATTCGTGTTTCTCGGAACACGAATGCAGGTATGTATATACGGATGAGAGGAGTACAGCAGGAGACACCTCATTAGGGTTTTGACTATTTACTTGATTAAAACAATTATGAGGTGGAGGAAAGTATTTGTTATTTTGATAAATGATAATTGAGGCATAGCTACTAGTTTTGACTACTTGACTTTGTTTGATATTTTGACTTGGCTTGACCACTTGACTTGATTTGACTATTTGACCTAGATATTTTGGTGAGATATTTTTGACCTAGATATTTTGGTGAGATATTTTGTTACCTAGATTTTTTTGGTGCTATGCTTGTGGTCATGTCAAGGGAGCAATCTCATCTATCATTTATCTTTATCATTTGTCAAAATGAATTCTCTCTCCTCAAGTGAGCTCTCATGTTAGCTCTCTTCTTTTTCCTCACTACAAAACCTAAAATCTCTCATGTGTTGAGAATCCTAGGGTTTCAAGAGATAAATAAATCCATCTTCATACTCTATACACTCTAGTCTACTTAGATTAGCAGGCTAAGTATTCTAGTTACCTCAATTAGGAGGTAAGAGCTCTTGGTAAGCACTATCGGGTGGATCATCATTGACGCGAGGAGGCCGAAGTTCAAGCACGATCCATACTTCCATCGAGGAGCTTAAGGAGAGGATCAAAGACCCGAAGGACTTGGTTTCTTTAGGTATACTTTCTATCATAGTAGATAGAACCCTTACATGCTAGTTAGGTTTATGGTTAAGATCCGGTTTAGGTTTATTCTAGCGCCAAGTTTCTAATCGTAGAAAAAAATTTGTTCCGCATTTGGACACGAAAGTTGGCCGGGGAGCTAGCGTAACCCTCCAATATCTACATCTTATATGATAAGGATTAAGATGGACGGTGCCGATCGTTGGAAAAAATGACGAAGGGTGGACTTATTTCCCCGCCATAGAAGGATTTCCCTTCTAGGGCCTTTGTCTTCCATTATATATATAATGAAGAAAAGAAGCCCTACGAGACTTTTTCGTTAGCTGGCGTAAAATATCTATACCCTCCATGATTTTTTTCGACGACGGCATCCATCTTCTTTATTATTTAAGATGTGGTTACAACAAATTTCATGTGATTCCACCACTTTTTCACCGTTGAATTGGCAATGTAAAATGCTGTCGATAAACCGTTAATTTTGCACCCACTAAATTAACGGTGAAAAATGATAGAATTACATGTAATTTGGTGTAACCATATCTTACATGATAAAGATGATGTGTGCCGATCATTGAAAAAAATCGTAAAGGGTGTTTTTTTGATGCCATAGAAGGAAATTTCCTCCTATGGCACCTGTCCTCCATTACCCTCTCTATATAGAGAGAGGAAAAGGGATATGAGATGACCGCCCCTATTATAAAAATGAGTCCCGCCCCAAAACACACATACACTTGTGTATTTCATCAATCCAAATCGGTCATTTTGATCTACGTATTATGAAACCCCTATATACAAAAAATCTCGGGATTTAAAGACTTTTAACGCTTTCATTGAGTGACCGCAATTTTCTTATATGAATAAGCCGTTAATTTTTCTATCTGCTTGATGGACGTATTAAAGGCATTTAAATCTCGATATTTTTTGTATATAGGGGTTTCATAATACGTACATCAAGATGGCCGGTTTAAATCGGTGAAAAACACGGGGTATGTGTCTTGGTGCAAGAGCTCACTTTTAAAAACGGGGCTTCTACCTCATATACGTTTTCACACACACAAACACACACACACACACACACACACACAGAGAGAGGCTCTGGGAGGGAAACCCTCTTACGACATCGAAAAAAGTACACCCTCCACTGTATTTTTCGACGATCGGCATCGCCAATCTTTATCCTTATCATCTGAAGAGGTCGAGATGGTTGATGTCGGTCGTCAAAATAGTATATATATATTGTAGAGTGATCCATTACAAACCGGTCTGCGTTTTTAAAAAACGGGAACTCTCGGTCTACTATATATTTGAACGATCCGATCCGTTCAAATTGATCACCCTACCGTAAAATATACATGTATGAAAAATCAAAGGATATAGAGACCTCTAACATATGTATCGATAGGTTCAAAAATGAACGTCTTTCGATAATGCAACATAAACTTCATTCGATGCATATATAAGAGGACTTCAAATCTTTTGATTTTTCATACACGTATATTTGAGGGTAGGGTGATCAACTTGAACGGATCGGTTTGTTCAAATATGTAGTTGACCGAGAGTTCCCGGAATGGGACGGGAGGGCCTATCAGACCTTTGATCCGTTTTTTAAAAATGTAGACCGGTTTGCAGTGGATCACTTATATATATATATATATATATATATATATATATATATATATATATATAATGAAGGAAATGTGCCATGAAAGGAAATTCCCTCCTGTGGCGTCGAAAAATACACCCTCTACGATTTTTTTCGACGATCGACACTTACCATCATGTTTATCATCTAAGATATGAGTACACCAAATTTCATGAGATTCCATCACTTTTTCACCGTTGATTTAGTGGGTGAAAAATTAACGATTTACTTACAATAGAACTTTTTACATTGCTAATCCAACGGTGAAAAAGTGATGGAATCACATGAAATTTGGTGTATGCACATCTTACATCATGAAGATGATGGGTGCCGATGGTAGAAAAATCACGGAGGATATAGATTTTTGAAGCCACCTAACGAAAAAGCCTTCTAGGATTATATATATATGTGTGTGTGCGCGCGCGCGCGTGTGCGCCTGCGTGTGTGTGCGTGTGTGTGTGGAGGCTAATTTACTCTCAAGGCATAACTATCTTAGTTATGCTATCTGGATAATTATACCATTTGCCCATCATGTATAGATAAATGAGGGATACTTTTGTCATTTACAAGTTGAGAAAATGCAGAGAATCATTGTAATTTAATAGGGAATTGATTAACATAAGGAAAGAGAATCTCACAGAGTCTTCACAAGATTTTCTACTTTCTCTTATTGTAAATGACCAAAAGTAATCCTTCTTTATCCATACATGATGGGCAAATGGTGTAATTATCCACATGACATAATTAAGTTGGTTATACCTCGAAAGTAAATTAGCCTTTCCCTGTATATATATTAGCCTTGAGTATTTTTGTAGGGATCTCTGATGACATGAAATAGATTGAAAGAAAAAGAGATAAGAGAATGAGGCGAAAATAATAAGACAAGAACTTTCTTTTTATTTTTTCTCGGTCGGTTCTACTATGACTTCTCAAATTGGCGGCATTCTTTTTCTCTGTCCGTTGTGGCCTTGTCTTCGTATTCATTAGGCTTGGTTAGAAGTCCAGAAGGTAAAGTTCTTTCTTATGTTCTCTCTGTGATTTACAATTTATTAGTAATAGATCTTTCCCATCCCTAATGATTAGTAGATCCATGCATATCAAATTGTGCACGTTATGTTGGTTTGTTTGCTTGCTCTTTCTTATTATCTTCACTAGATTAGGGATGTTTATACTTGATGTCTAAGTTGAATATGATGAGAAGCTTAGTGCAATTTACAGAATAATAAACTCAATTTACTCTAAACTCAATAGTTATTATTTTTTCCTATCCTTCTGCTTAGAACTATAGCGGAAAGTTAATAATTCTAGCTTAGACCAATTCTTCCTATATTAATATCTATGTGACCCTTGGTAATAAACTTGCTCCTTTAATATTTTTTAGAAATTCTTACATGCCTCCCTCTGTATGACAAACCAAGATAACTGGGTGCTTTTGTGAAGTTATCTCTATCTGGAAGCAAATAAGTGATTTTACTTGAAAATACCTAATCCCGTGGTTTGTATATCTGTAATATTCTTTCCAGGCCCTTGACACATTTAACACTGCCATAATATCTCCAATATATTATTGCATGTTCACTACGCTTACAATCCTCGCTAGCGTCATAATGTTCAAGGTATCGATTTTTCCCTGTCAAACTGTTTGATTACTCTTGGCTAAGTGAAAGCTCTATAAGCAAATAAATTGTAAGTAATTGTTGTTGAACACCTTTTTTCCAGGATTGGGATGGCTAAGATGCTGGAAGCATCATTTTTGAAATTTGTGGTTTCATTGTTGTTCTCTTTGGAACAATCTTATTGCATGTCACCAAGGACTACGATCGGGGCACCCCAAGAAGTTTGTCATCTGAACTTAGATTCTTTTTTTTTTCCGGGGTCTAAATTATATTAATACATGAACTATCAATCTTTTCGAGGCAAATACCTTGAACTTTGTAAATTATACTAAAAACCAGCATTTTTTTTCCATTTGAATACCATTTAACTTTATTTTCTAATTTAGTATGGTGTTATAACCTGTTCTATCTTCAAGGCAAAATTTCTTACAGAAAACGTCTCAAACCTACTTGATCAGGGTGTAATTCATAATGGTTTGAAGCCAGTCATTATTATATATGAAAATTTGTAGTAAAAGTCAATCGACCATTACTGACATTATATGAGCACAAAATTCAAGGTATTAATATGATAAAAGGACAGATAATGCTCGATATCGGTGATCTCCCAGATCGTGACACGTGGCAGATGACGTGTCCCGTAGCTAGCAAGAAAGAACCTACAGTGTCCGACCAGACCAATCGTAAGCCTGTCCTACAAACAACCGTTGGTTCGTCTCCGAGACCCTGCACCACGGGCCTCCTCGGCACTCTCAGCTCGCCTCCGTGCTATAGCAAAACAAAGATACCTCGGCCTCCTGCTCGTCCTCGAGCCCCCCGCCGAGCTTATCTTCCTCGGTCCCATCAACCGACCAACGGCACCAACCGAAGGCACACCCGCCTCACCTCCGCGAATCTCGCCATGTGCGAAATATCCGCCGGCCACGTCCCACGTTCCATGCCATCACGATCCCCCATTAACGAGCATGTCTCGCCATTAATGCGGGATCCTACCTATCAGGCGGGCGTGACGTCGGGAGCGTAACGGCCGGCGTGATTCTCGCGCCTGTCTGCCTGCTTCCACCGCTATATAAACCCCTCCTTCAGACAGTTCAAGTAAGTCATTCTTTCCTCACTAGGCTGTTACTCTGCTCAAATATCCGGTCTAACTTGATCGTCGGAGGGTCCTCGGTGGTACAACCACCCCGGGACTTCCTTGCAGGTAGCTTGGCCCCAACAGCCTCAAACCCATTGAGATCCACACCTTTAGGAGGCAACCTCCAACTCAATCCCAGTCGTCCATCATCGCCAACAGAAGATCTACGGAAGGTAACATCTTGACGTGATCTGACATCCGTCAGCTGGCGACGTCTGTGGGAAAATCTTGATTCCACTCAACAAAGTTCATCTTCCGATCTCAACCCGATGGCGAGCGTGTTAGTGTATATGCCCTAAAGGCCATTATTGTATCATACTGGATTGTATATTATTTAATGGAAGTTTGGGAAATTCACAATTGTATTAACAGTCTTGCTAAAAATGGTGGTATGCTACTTGGTTTGTATCTACTTTAATATGTGCATGTGTTTCTTTAACATATCGCTTATACATATTAGTAGATCCCTTAGGATCTTTACTTGATTACCAACATTGTGATGGCATTCACACTAGTGGGGGCTGGGTAGTCTACAAGCACATCCTATACAGGTCCCTGATCGTAGGATTATCGAGACGGGGCATCGATACTCCGGAGTAGACTGGTGTATACGCTTCTCATCTCAGGTCGGGAGATGGTCTATCCTACAGCCATCAGTACGTTGTACTGGAGATAGTATGCAGGTGCTCGTTAGGTTACGAGTACATCGGACAGGACTCGTCGGGAACTGCAGGTTGGAATTATACCCATCGTCAGATTGCAGTTCCCAGGTGACATGAGTACAACTTAGTCCGTCGACTTGACACTGCTACATCGCCTCGAGTGTGTTCTCACTATACTTAGATCACTACCCTCCCACGGCTCAAAGGAGTCATGCAAACAGGTAGTAGTTAGGTACAGTCCCGAAGCACTTAGAGGCAGTGACGGTTAGATAGGATCCGTCTCTCCCGGTATTGAGGGTTGATATCGCACTGTGTTTGGAGAGCCGTTACGCAAGGTCCCTGGCAGGGCAAGCGAGATTTACTGGTAGGTGTTCCAGTAGTTTCTCAAGGTGTAATGGGCTTCACTCCGACACAACTTATACCGCTATTAGGGGACTGACGCCTGCCGCCCCCTAGGCCCGATATGAGATAGTCTTAGATGAACAGACCGGGCTGTATGGAGATTGTCACATACATGCTCAGTAGGAGTTCAGATAGGTTTACTCATCGACCTTCTTATCGACATCTACCTGGGGACTGTTACGTACAGCTAGTACCGCTTGCGGCCAGTGGTTGAACCCACTACCAGCGTAGTGTCGAGTCTTTAAAGTCCCAAACAGAGAGTTTCCCTGCACCGAGCAAAAGGTGCAGAGGCCGTATGGTTTTATGGCAGGGCCGCGATCACTTACGTACACTTGTCCACGTACTATGATCGGGCAGATAATACTAGCAGGCTTTGGTTTAACCTAGATTCTAGTATTATACAGATGGATTTATTCAGTCTCAGTTTATCTGTGTTTTTCGGAAATATGGATGGGAGGGGCAGTCTCGTAATTTGTCGGGAAGCTTCTAGAAGGAGGTGACTCATTTGTGTTTATTTCTTTTTAGATTTAAACTAAATGAGGTGGAGGATGAGGTGTAGGTTTACATTAAATGATTCATGACTCATGAGGTTATTCACCATTTGAAATAAATGAAGCATGCTAGTTATTATCTTGATTTGATCAAGAGAGATATTTATATGCTTCATATTATTCAAGCATGATACATAATTCATTTTATTATCGCAAACACTCTCTCTCTCTCCTCAAGTCTTCATCTTCTTCATCAAACCCTAAAAGCTCTCTTGTGTTGAGAATCCTAGGGTTTAAAGTGACTAAGTATTCCATCTAAATACTCTACACCCTCTAGGACTTCTAGATTAGAAAACTAGAAGCCGCAGTTGTCTCAGATTCGAGATAGGAGCTTGGTCTATAGACTCTCGGGTGAATCGTCTTTGACTCGGGGAGGTCGTTGAGGTACCCATACTCCATAGAGCCGATGACAGGTGGAGGACAGCCATGAAGACCCGAAGGACATGTAACGTGAGGTATAACTTCGAATCCGAGTAGTTAAACCTCTCGTTGTTTCCTAGTAATGGTTTAGACACGATCCGTGTGCTCAAGTCCGTGTTATGAAGCTTTGATAATTGTTTTTCATATATTCCGCCTCCCCGCAAATACGTGGGGTGTGTGACATGGACTTACAGTGGTATCAGAGCCTACTAAATATTTACTAGCTTGTTAGCAACTTTTTAGAACTTCGATCGTCGGAAAAACACGAAAACAAGACCCCGGAACCCTCAAGTTTCTGTCGATTTTAAACCTGTCCAAAAAATTATTTCAGAGGCATGAAAATTCACAGCAGGGAATTATAAGAATACTGTAGAAACACGAGTTCCTAACTCGTCTAGACGACCGCGGAACCGCGGCGGATTGGTGCAATCCGCCGCGCATCCGCGGCGGAGTCAAGCCCGAGTTGGCTCGTTTTTCCACAGTTTCCAATTCTAGAGTGGGACCCCTCTGCCTCTCAAAGCCATGAGATGCGGACCCGTTGCCCTCCCGAACCCGGCTATCCGTGCACTCCGTCGCGGGGCAAAACCTAGTACAGTAATGAAAAATAGTACAATAGGTACATCGACTGCAACCTGGTCGTGCCCCAAAAGAATATTATACAACAGGCAGTGACGGCAGTCCACAAGTTGGACGCTCGCCCCGCAATATCAAATGTACAAATAAACTCAAACTGTACTACCATTGCACACTGCTATCCACCACGACAAATCCGCAACATCACAGCACAACACAGAACATCAACGCGAATGTCACGTTCGCAAACCCGTCTAAAAGAACTATAGCAATCAGACGCGGTTTACCGATCAAATGACATTCCCGGTCGGAGATATAATGTAAGCACTGTAAACTAACGTGTTTAAATTTCGATCGACCAAAGACCAAATATCAAAAAGTGGGCCCCACTGCTTACTGGTGAACAGTAACAAAACCTGGGCCAAAAAGATATATACCAAAAATCACAAAATCCATCAGAGAACCCACTGTCCAAATTTGGGATCATGAACTCCCCAAGTTGCCGCGGATGCGCGGCCAAACCATGGGTTTGGCCGCGTTTCCGCGGCAAGTTGGAGGAATCACGAGACCAAATTTCGTCGTGGTTCTTAGAAAAGCCTGCACAGATTTTTAAGACATACAGAATTAATTTTGAGACCATTTAAAATCAACAGAAACTGTCGGGCTAGGATTTTGCAATTTTCGATTTCCGGTTCGATCGAAGTTTTAAACGCGTTAGCACAAGTTAGCATAGCAAAATGGTGAGGCTCTGATACCACTGTAAGTCTACGCTAGCGCCCCGGCAGTCTACAGACACCAAATGCGGAACAAAAACTTTTTAACTGGCGCTATCGTATACTTTAACCCGGATCTGCCATTATTGCTAAACTAACAAACAGTAAAGAGTGTAGAAAGGTTGTACCAAACGATCCGAGTCCTTCGTTCTTCAACCATCATCCCACGCTCCGTTGCGGCTGCTCCGATCTCGTCGATCTCCGATCTCCTCGTCGAGGTGGCACCACATGATCGGTTCTTTAAACGGGCTCCCGCCTCTGACTCGAGGCAACTCGATCGTCAAGTTTGCTAAAAGAGACGACCAAGAATGATGTAGAGAATGAGTAGACGACTTTGTCTCACTTCGTCCAAGTCCGTGGACGATCGGTTAATGAAGTTGCCGAAGGAATCGGGTGATGGAATGAAATGGACTGTGAAATTCCATACACCGATAAAACCTATCATAATCTTTTCTAGCAAATGAAAACTCAAGTAAGAGAGAGTATGAGGAGAGAGAGGGGGCCGGCCTCTTATAGCAAAGAGGGAGGTGATGGTAGGAGGAGGGAGGTGACCACAACAAGAAGCTTATCATGAACAAATATCTTAACCAATCCAAAACACATTAATGCAAAATGGTGATTCAAATAAACACCTCATCTAGCCATTAATGAAACCATTAATGCACTAATGAGTCATCATCTAGAAGCTTCTAGAAGCATGACTCACTCTCATCTAAGAAAAGATAAATCCGCCTTTAACCAAATGTTAAAAGATGGCTGATAGAAAACTGGAAACTGGCAACTTCCAAAAGTGATCCTAAAACAACTTTCAGGATAACCCCGAAACTGTATAAATATACCCGCATTTGTATTACGACCGAATACAAATGCAACTGAGACAAAGATATTATACCTACTCAATATAATACTCGGATCCGGCTTAAACCAAAGCCGACCAGTATCATCTGTCCGAAAATCGACACGTGCGTAAACGCACGTGCATTTTCCGAACCCTGCCATAAAACCATACGGCCTCTATAACGTTTCGCCCGAACTTGGGAAACTGTCTGTGGGGGACTCTAATGACTCGTCAGTACCCTGGCAGTGGGTTTAACCACAAACCGTCAGCGGCACTAGCAATGCGTAACGGCTGCCCACGGATTGACCTCAAGGGAGGCCGATGAGCACACTCAAGGGAAGCCGATGAGCGAACTCATCCAGAAACCCTACTGAGCCTAACAGTGACAATGTATATACAGTCCGGTCCGTTCGTCAATGAGTATCGCATATCTGCCTAGGGGGCTAGCAACGTCAGACCCCCAATAGCAGTATAAGTCGTGTCGGAGTGAAGCCTCAATACACCCTGAGATACTACTGGAGTACCTACCAGTAAATCTCCTACCATGGACATGGATTTGTGTAATGGCTCTCCTAGACACAGCGCGACCTCGCCCCCAATACCGGGAGAGACGAATCCCCTGCCGATCCGCTCACGTGCCTCCATATGGCTCGGGACTGTACCCAAAAACTACCTGTTTGCACGACTCCTTTGAGCCGTGGTAAGGTAGAAATCAAAGCACAGTGGGAACTCACACGAGACAAATGACGACCTCAGGTCGATGAACTAACCTGTACACATGTCACCAGGGAACTGCTATCTGACGATAGATATAATACTAACTAGCAGATTCCCGGCGAGTCCTGTCCGGTGTACTCATAACCCAATGAGCACCTGTATACATCTTAGATGATCCAACTGACACCAGTGGCTTGTGAGACCGGCCACCGCCCCTCGTCGGGGTCTCGACTGTACACACTAGTCTACTCCGGAGTATCGATGCCCTGTCTCGAAACTCCCACGACTAGGGACCACAATTAAGGATATGCATATAAACCACCCAACTCTCACGAATATGATCGCCATCATACTGTTGGTAGTAAAGCAAGATCCTAAGGGCTCTATCAAAGTGTAACATGCAATCAGTCACCTGAACATGTACACGACTGATAAAGGCAAACCAGATAGCATACTATCATCTCGAGTAAGACTGTCATACCGGTATAGGTCCTCCGCAATCATTGCAATCACGTACCTGCGATCCAATAATTGACTATGAGGGCACTATCTCCAACAATCTCCCACTTGCACTCAAGGCTAATATTGCGATGTCGACTACTCACAGCCCGTGTGAAACCGAACATCCAACTCCTCTACTAATCAGTTTCACAAAGCCCGTTTGTAAAACTATTGTGTTCGAGAAATAGCCTCAGTGAGTGGATCCGCCTAGAAGTATCTTTCTATATCTCTCTTAATCTCAAGTTCGCGGAGAAAACCATCTCCCGAATTGAGTAATACCTGTCTTAGAACATGTCTGGATATCTGATGGGACCTTAGTTCATAAATGAACTCCATATCCAAACTTCTTAGACTGAATCGATCACTGAACCTAATCAGTATCGGGCACCTTGCTTCCCACAGTATCCTCTTGGACCACCTGTCCATAATACTGTCCCTCTTTGTCAGAGGGAAAAACTAAAACTCTGACAGTCACTCTGTCATCCACGTCACCTTTGAAGCCTGGAATGATAACCGTCTCCCGAAGGAGGCTGCCGTCATCAAATCCGTAGAACATGTACTTATGTTCTAAAACTGCTTCCTTATGTTTCTCCAGGATTGGATTAATACAAACTTATTGCATCTAGTGCAAAACCAACATTTGGTGTGGTACTTGACATCTCATGATTGACTCAATTGCCTAAGCAAGTGATCTGCCAATCATGCACATCCCTCTCCCCTTTAGTCTGTAAGACACCTTTAGAGAGGGTGACTCCATCACCTGCAGGTACACCACCATGCTAGGAGTCAACTATTCCAAAAACCATTAGAATATCTGTCAAAGCACCCACATTGGGAAACTACCAAAATCCAGATCTAAAACCATAGATCCAGAAACCAGAATGTCAAATATTATATCCAAATCCTGTCTGGAGAAACAACTGTGTGACGACCATAGTACAACCGATCGTAGTATAGGAATTTTACTTCCTACTCTGTGTATGTCATCCAGATACCACGACATCACACCCTACTACCTTCTTAACTGATCCATCCCCTATTCTGATTGAAGTCAAACCCATGACTGTCACATCAAAATTAGATGATCTATCTCCGCTATAACTGCTCTAGTCTATAAATAGATATAAGCATCTTGCCCACTATGCTTCCGCTGCTCCCACTGACTACGACAACCCTCCTACCGGGTCTCATATCCTGGAACAACAGTAGTGTCAAGTCTTGGTAGATAAGAACCTCCCTGTCACCGTCCTTGAGGCTACCGAAGTACCTCTCGGGTGTCTGAGGTTACCTACCATACCTGCGGAGTGGATATTGGAATGTCAAACCTGATCGAATATATAGGTCCTATTAAATTTTCCGTAATCGTTCGCGGTTCTGGAATCACTTCCAGTTCTACCATACTCCCACTACTGTTTTCTGAAAAAGATCCATTTTTACTAAAACTGTGGTGAGTCAAGAACAATATCACTATTGATCTTCCAAATGGTAGAATATCAACCCTCGTCATAGCCAGGGTCAACCCACAAGACAGCCATTACAGAAACGTGCCCTGAGTTATCCAGAGTCTGGTTTTAAGCATAAGCTGGACAACTCCCCGTACCTTAATATCTTTTAAGGTACGAACTATTCTATATCCAATATAGAAACTTTGGCACTTATTTAATTGGAACCAAGATTCAATCCATGCAGCTGTCTCCAGTGCATATCAACTTAATGGAAAGAGGCTAATCAGCATTACTCAACTTAGGAATCCATCCAATTATGAGTAACCTGAAAGAGAAACACGTTTCTCAAAACCATCACTATCATCTGAATACCAATCACAAGAATCTACATCTTCGATCTCTTTGAAGAATCCCGATACTTGTGATATCTGGTTCTCTACTTTATTCTTATACCCACAACTTCTCAAAACTTAGACCTTGTATTTCTACGAAACACTCGTCTAAATACTAGAGAAGTTATAAGTAAATAGAACATAGTACGAGGACCTACCCCTTTGTCCTGATGGACACTGGACAACATACAATACTCTGTATAAGTCCGCTGAGTTAAACAACTCAAAACCTGTGCGTTGTAGGTGGAAAACTGTACCCTGGCGATTTCCTCAAATATCACCAATTACAACGAATTCCGATATAACGAGGATGATCACCTAATTCCCAATATCTTACTCCCACTCATCATCTGTAAAACCATACAGATATGAGAATGAAACCTGGTAAATACATACCCTTGGAGTAAGTGTCTAATCGGGAAAACAGTTTTTCTTTTAACAATGCACTGAAACATGAAAATGTTTCGTAGGGGTATCCTGGTATTCATAGCAATGCCTCTTCCATAATCCAATTCATGACTTCAACCGTATACTTTATTGCCGTCTCTCCAAATCCCTTTATTTGTCTTTAGTCGTTACCTTCTGTACACCATCGTCAGGTTAACTGGTTTTCTTCCTTCCCTACCGTTCGGCACCAGCCTATGGTTTGGAAGAAGACTATCCAGTAAGCATAATAGGTGTACCCTCCTAAACCAAGGAGTACTCGCATCTCGAGAGAAGGTGATGATAAAAGACAACTGAATAATACCTTATTCTTTTAAAGGTGAAATAGGAGTGGCGATGAAGTACGCGGTTTTGGTCGTGAATGATATCAGTCGCAATTTACTTTGCCCTCTTTCTAATCCCTTTATTTTGTCTTTACATATTACCTTCTGCACACCCTACTTAGGCTAATTGGTTTTCTTCATTCCCCACCTTTCGGCACCAGCCTAAGGTTTGGAATAAGACTATCCAATAAGCGTAATAGGTGTACTCTCCTAAACCAAGGAGCTCTCGCAACCTGAGAGAAGGTGATAATAAAAGACAACTGAATAAACCAATTCTATTTCTCCTGAACCTGGATCCATCCCCGAAGAAGTCCCTTCGAGTTCGTATATAACCATACGATGGATCTATCCAATGGAAGTGGATATCCGTAGTAATACGGGTGTTCTGAGAAATGCAAAGGGTAAAAGAAGGAGTGGCAATGACTTATGCAACTCAGACAATCCAAAAGCCAGTATTTTTAAGAAGGTTCGGTCAACCTGGTCACTGAGTTATAGTCTAAGGTCGGTCAAAGGTCGCTGCCAAAGAGAGAGAGAGAAAAGAAACACTCTGCTTGCACTCTATCCTAGATCAGAATGGTCATCACTTTATCTAATCCGGAAACCTCCCACTGTCCTGTCAAATTCTCCTCCAAACCTAAAGAAGAATCAATCGGGATCACCCGAAGAGTAAACCAACTCGTCAGTGGGAATCGGGATCCAACTCTCATCGTATGATAACGTGATGGAATGCATCCACGTTACTCATACTCCAGAAGGTATGCGCACACTTGGCAAGTTTCAGTTTCTTTAGAAACTCCCGATATGATTTATGCCCCATGCTCTTATGACCTTGACGTATGCCAACAAATCATATGTCACATGTTAAGTTCTGCCCGTCATTATCTTGTTAATTTGAACCCACCCGTACATACCCTTGACGTATGCCAACAAGGTAATACGACTGTCCCAAACCAACTCATCTATCTATGCAACATATGAACACCCCAGCAGCTACCAATCACTATGTCCTAGCTAAGGGCTAGACCAACATAGCTTGAATACTACTGACCATTCATATGAAATGACGGAGGGCTACGGATGGTTTTTGGCGAAAAACCTTTAACGTAGTGAACTTGATATCGCTGAAGGAACCTGATAGCTTTTTTTAAAATATAGTGGCGAAAACCTTTTGCTAAAGAGGTCACTCCTGGTAAAGGGATCTCGGCTCTTTCCTCGTGGAATGAGGTGCAGGATATTCCACTGAATACCGCTATGCAAAGCAACATGTAATCGACTATAGTGAAGTTATTACCCCGACGCAAACTTCTGCCCAAGGGGTCAGTCCCGGTGAAGGGATATCAGCCCTTGCCCCGTCGAATGAGGTGCGGGATATTCCACTGAATACCGCTATGCATAACAAAAGAAAACGTCTTTGCAATAACACTTTTTAAATTGTTCCAACAACTGTATACATGTTTGTTTTTACTTTGTGTTGATCAGAATCAACGCAGTCCCATCATTTAATCACACCAGAAAAGAACGAAAATAAAATGTACGTATATGCCATCCGCATTCGTCACTGGGTCCCGTCATAACCCGTTAGGTTACTTAACTAACGACAGAGCGGGGACTGGACTAGCGCGGGTGTAAAACATATACAACATCTAATAGTATATAAACCAATATACAATAATCGCTCCAGGCGTGATAGTATGCAACATTACAGAAAAGTAATAAGCATCACAGAACAATACAGACATCTGGGATCCCCGAGTTTCACAGAGCCGCTGCAGAAACTCGACTTTCCCCTGTCGTGTGGATAGCCTGTGCAATGAAACCTAGACCCCTACGGGTGCGGCAAGTTACCCGCCAAAACCTGAAGCGAGGCAGCCCCCTACAGCATAGTGAATGGACCACCCAGCACTTCACGGAATCCGGTAATCTTGGGCACCCCTCCTTGGGTCAACCTGTACCCCCTACGAGTGCGGCGAATAGTCTGCCAATTCTAGAGTGGGACCCCTCTGCCTCTCAAAGCCATGAGATGCGGACCCGTTGCCCTCCCGAACCCGGCTATCCGTGCACTCCGTCGCGGGGCAAAACCTAGTACAGTAATGAAAAATAGTACAATAGGTACATCGACTGCAACCTGGTATTGCCCCAAAAGAATATTATACAACAGGCAGTGACGGCAGTCCACAAGTTGGACGCTCGCCCCGCAATATCAAATGTACAAATAAACTCAAACTGTACTACCATTGCACACTGCTATCCACCACGACAAATCCGCAACATCACAGCACAACACAGAACATCAACGCGAATGTCACGTTCGCAAACCCGTCTAAAAGAACTATAGCAATCAGACGCGGTTTACCGATCAAATGACATTCCCGGTCGGAGATATAATGTAAGCACTGTAAACTAACGTGTTTAAATTTCGATCGACCAAAGACCAAATATCAAAAAGTGGGCCCCACTGCTTACTGGTGAACAGTAACAAAACCTGGGCCAAAAAGATATATACCAAAAATCACAAAATCCATCAGAGAACCCACTGTCCAAATTTGGGATCATGAACTCCCCAAGTTGCCGCGGATGCGCGGCCAAACCATGGGTTTGGCCGCGTTTCCGCGGCAAGTTGGAGGAATCACGAGACCAAATTTCGTCGTGGTTCTTAGAAAAGCCTGCACAGATTTTTAAGACATACAGAATTAATTTTTGAGACCATTTAAAATCAACAGAAACTGTCGGGCTAGGATTTTGCAATTTTCGATTTCCGGTTCGATCGAAGTTTTAAACGCGTTAGCACAAGTTAGCATAGCAAAATGGTGAGGCTCTGATACCACTGTAAGTCTACGCTAGCGCCCCTGCAGTCTACAGACGCCAAATGCGGAACAAAAACTTTTTAACTGGCGCTATCGTATACTTTAACCCGGATCTGCCATTATTGCTAAACTAACAAACAGTAAAGAGTGTAGAAAGGTTGTACCAAACGATCCGAGTCCTTCGTTCTTCAACCATCATCCTACGCTCCGTTGCGGCTGCTCCGATCTCGTCGATCTCCGATCTCCTCGTCGAGGTGGCACCACATGATCGGTTCTTTAAACGGGCTCCCGCCTCTGACTCGAGGCAACTCGATCGTCAAGTTTGCTAAAAGAGACGACCAAGAATGATGTAGAGAATGAGTAGATGACTTTGTCTCACTTCGTCCAAGTCCGTGGACGATCGGTTAATGAAGTTGCCGAAGGAATCGGGCGATGGAATGAAATGGACTGTGAAATTCCATACACCGATAAAACCTATCATAATCTTTTCTAGCAAATGAAAACTCAAGTGAGAGAGAGTATGAGGAGAGAGAGGGGGCCGGCCTCTTATAGCAAAGAGGGAGGTGATGGTAGGAGGAGAGAGGTGACCACAACAAGAAGCTTATCATGAACAAATATCTTAACCAATCCAAAACACATTAATGCAAAATGGTGATTCAAATAAACACCTCATCTAGCCATTAATGAAACCATTAATGCACTAATGAGTCATCATCTAGAAGCTTCTAGAAGCATGACTCACTCTCATCTAAGAAAAGATAAATCCGCCTTTAACCAAATGTTAAAAGACGGCTGATAGAAAACTGGAAACTGGCAACTTCCAAAAGTGATCCTGAAACAACTTTCAGAATAACCCCGAAACTGTATAAATATACCCGCATTTGTATTACGACCGAATACAAATGCAACTGAGACAAAGATATTATACCTACTCAATATAATACTCGGATCCGGCTTAAACCAAAGCCGACCAGTATCATCTGTCCGAAAATCGACACGTGCGTAAACGCACGTGCATTTTCCGAACCCTGCCATAAAACCATACGGCCTCTACAACGTTTCGCCCGAACTTGGGAAACTGTCTGTGGGGGACTCTAATGACTCGTCAGTACCCTGGCAGTGGGTTTAACCACAAACCGTCAGAGCACTAGCAATGCGTAACGGCTGCCCACGGACTGACCTCAAGGGAGGCCGATGAGCACACTCAAGGGAGGCCGATGAGCGAACTCATCCAGAAACCCTACTGAGCCTAACATTGACAATGTATATACAGTCCGGTCCGTTCCTCAATGAGTATCGCATATCTGCCTAGGGGGCTAGCAACGTCAGACCCCCAATAGCAGTATAAGTCGTGTCGGAGTGAAGCCTCAATACACCCTGAGATACTACTGGAGTACCTACCAGTAAATCTCCTACCATGTCCATAGATTTGTGTAATGGCTCTCCTAGACACAGCACGACCTCGCCCCCAATACCGGGAGAGACGAATCCCCTGCCGATCCGCTCACGTGCCTCCATATGGCTCGGGACTGTACCCAAAAACTACATGTTTGCACGACTCCTTTGAGCCGTGGTAGGGTAGAAATCAAAGCTCAGTGGGAACTCACACGAGACAAATGACGACCTCAGGTCGATGAACTAACCTGTACACATGTCACCAGGGAACTGCTATCTGACGATAGATATAATACTAACTAGCAGATTCCCGGCGAGTCCTGTCCGGTGTACTCATAACCCAATGAGCACCTGTATACATCTTAGGTGATCCAACTGGCACCAGTGGCTTGTGAGACCGGCCACCGCCCCTCGTCGGGGTCTCGACTGTACACACTAGTCTACTCCGGAGTATCGATGCCCTGTATCGAAACTCCCACGACTAGGGACCACAATTAAGGATATGCATATAAACCACCCAACTCTCACGAATATGATCGCCATCATACTGTTGGTAGTAAAGCAAGATCCTAAGGGCTCTATCAAAGTGTAACATGCAATCAGTCACCTGAACATGTACACGACTGATAAAGGCAAACCAGATAGCATACTATCATCTCGAGTAAGACTGTCATACCGGTATAGGTCCTCCGCAATCATTGCAATCACGTACCTGCGATCCAATAATTGACTATGAGGGCACTATCTCCAACAATATGTATGCCCTAGAGGCCATTACTGTATATTGTATGTATATTATAGTGGATGCTGGGACATATATAGGGAGGACTTTCTTGCTCGACATGATAGTATGCTATCTGGTTGATCTTTACCTTAACGTGTACACAGATTGTCTCTCTATTACATGTTGGTAAAGCCCTTAGATGTGTACTTGACTACCTGGACTATGATGCGGATCATACTAGTGGGGACAGGGTAGTCCATAAGTACATCCTTCAAAGTCCCTAGTCGTGGGTATATCGAGACGGGTCATCGATATACCAGAGTAGACTAGCGTATACCTTCTCGACCCATACCGATGGGCGATGGATGATCCCATATCCATTGGTGTTTGACATCAGAGATGATGTACGGGTGCTCAGTAGAGACTGGGTACACTGGACGGACTCGCCGAGAACTCCCAGATGGTATTATACCTCACGTCAGATGGCAGTTCTCTGGTGACACTGGTACAGAGTAGTCTGTAGACCCGAGATCGTCATAGAGTCTTGTGTGGTTCCCACTGTGCTTTGATTTCCATCTTACCACGTCCAAGAGGGCGTGCAAAACGGTGGTTTTTGGGTACAATCCTGAGTCACATGGAGGCAATGAGCGATAGGAGGGGATTCGTCTCTCCCGGTATAGGGAGTTGATGTTGCGCTGTGTTCGATTGGCTATAACAGGAAATCCCTGGCCAGGGTTGATGAGATATACTGGTAAGTGTTACCAGTAGTTTCTCGAATTGTTATAGACCTCATATCGACACGACTTATCGAGCTATTGGGGTCTGACGTTTACCACCCCTAGGCAAGATATGCGACATATCAGACGACGAGACCGGACTGTACGGTAGTGTTACTGGTTGGATTCACTGGAGTGTGAGCGGGCTTGCTCGTCGATCTTCTGATCGCTCAATACCCGGGTGGCCATTACGTTTAGCAGACCGCTTGCGGCTTGTGGGTGCTTGATATGATCATCATCTGCTACCGGCGTATTGACGAGTCTTTAGAGTCCTACACAGAGGTTTCCTGGCTCAAGCGAAACGAAATAGGAGCGCATATGAGATATGTGCGGGACCGAGAATGATACCAGTATGTGATACTGTATTCGATTCTCGCGATTTGTGACATTGATCGGTTATATGCGATATAGCCGGGATATCGGATCAAGTGTTGATTCGATAAGTTGTTACTGTTGATATTAGCCGGTTATATGCGACATGACCGGATCATTAAATCAAGTGTTGATTTAATGATTTAATGCATAATTATATGTTTGATATATTAGTTTGCATTATCTAGTATCGGTTTACTTAAGATGGATTTTCTCACTCGGATGTACACATTGTATATGTGATATACTTTTGTGCACTTGATTGTATCATGTTTGATGATACATGTTTGCTAGGGTTTTAGTGTAAAGATCAAACCATGGTTACATGATAATGGTTAGGGTTTTGTTTTATTCATTTATTTATTTATTTATTTATTTCATTTTGTCAAAAGGAAAATGGTGGATAATTTTGTTTCTTTGTTGAAGTTTCATGAAGCTTTGAAAAAGTCCACCATTTTTGTTTTATGCCTAACCTAACCATTCACCTAACTATAGTTTGCTCTCTACACATAACCATGGTTGGTTTATGATAAGTATTTCTTTTCCTTTGATTTTTAAATAACTGATCATAACATCTTCTTCTTCTTCTTCATCTTCTTCTTCCATGAAGAAAGCTTGCTACTCCAATGTCAAGTGATGAAAACTAGTGAGAAATCCAAAACTAAAGTCTACCCACTTCCTATTTCTTAATCCTCTACCTCTTGCTAAGTAGTATAGGGTGTTTCCTTCACAAGTTTTCATGGCTTGGTGAAGGTGGAGCTTGATCTAGTGATGCCTCGACGTAGATCATCTTCGGCACGTCGTCGATGACCTAGCCCGTTTTTCCTCCGATGAAGCCGAAGCTAGAGCCCAAGATAAGATTTAGACAGCGAGGGGACTTCATCACGGAGCCTAGGAGGTGGTGGACCGGATCTACAAAGGTTGTATTTCCGTATTCTTGTAGTTAAGTGTTAACTAGTTTGCTTTGTCGCCTAAACTTCTAGCCAACGATCCGTAGTCTAGGGTTTCTCGGCACCGTAATTTTTGAAACGGGCATGGTTGATGCCTTGTGAGACCCCTTGAGAGTGCCTAGGAACCCTACAGTGGTATCAGAGCCTAGCTAGAGCCATAGGCGAAGTCTAGACGACGTTTGAATCCCGATCGAACCCGAAACCCCATTTTTCCCATGCTCTCTGTCCTTTTTTCAAAACTGTGCATTTTTCCACATTAAAAATATGCAGAAAATTAAGCAGGGTTTTATATGAATTACTGTGAAATACGGGGGCCTAATTCAATTAAACCATCGCGGAACCGCCGCACGAGCTTGGCATGTGCGGCGGTTCCGCGGCCGTATGGTCTCCTCTTGCGTTGACTTTTGTACAGTAATTCCTATTTAACAGTGATGAGTTCTCTGGGTATTTTTAATATTTATTCAAGAGTTAAATAATCTGGGATGTTTTGGAGCTTCGATGATTCGATCGGGTTTATCAGATTTTGTCTATTTGGCTTTCCGGATAAATTTTAGAATATATTAAAAAGTTCGACCGGATATAAATACCCAATTTTTCCCCTGTCGGGAAATTTCCAAGTGTTGGATTTTTCCGTGGTTTAAAGACGTTCTAAGTAGTGCAAGTAACGCGATGGACCCTCTAGAAGACAACAAACCTTAACTCGATTATGTGACCGTCTTGAACTGCCCTTTGAACCTTCGGGTTTGGGGCAGTACGGCGTGCCACATGTGAGGCGTTGGCTTGACCCTTCTACTGCTGGACCATTGGTACTGAGGCACGAACTGAATGTTTTTAGACTTGTTTCATGTGTTGATCTGTATCGGGAAAACTTGGATGTTCGATTGTTCGATTTAACATTTTCTGTTTATCCGGAATGTGATACAACAATTGGAATTCACAAAAGTTATGTGATAACTGAATGAATATTATAAACATAGCAGTTTAGTCTCACTTGATCGGTTGCCACGGAATTTTGATGTGATCAAAAGTCCGTCGCAATCACGTAGCGTACGCGGATACTCGCTGGATAAACTTAATAGACAGCCTCACCCCATAGCCCCGACCAAGTGACTGTAGGAGAACCCCGTCGCCGAAAGCATCCGTTCGGGTGCTCGCGGTAGCGGTGTTCCGCCTTGGTGCACTTCGTCGACGGTATCGGGGGTGCGGCCGTCTACTAAAGTTTTCGACGAGCATTCGATCAGGATGTCGGGAATCTTGTTGAATTGCCCGACTTGGTATTGAAAAGTGTTTTCTATTCTGAGACTAAAATGCGGAGTTTATAATTGTTAGGCATGCGATGTCTAAAGAATTCATTTGGTCAGGCATGCGATGTCTGAGGTGATTGCGGATTCCAACTGTTGTAGTTTTACACTTTCTTTTCTGTGACCGTAAGTGTAATATGTGATATCGCCGGTTTCGTTGCTATATGTCAACGACAATTGGGATGCGCATATTTACTTACGTTGATGACATGTGTTGCTGGATATGTTATATTGGATCGTCGTGTTTGAATAGCCGGGTTTTTTTTATGTGAGATGAGTGTTTTTCATTTTCATTCATGTAAAAACTTGTATGTAATATTCTTTTATTGGGGAACTTCCAGGTTGCGGAAGTGGTCACCGTTTGTATATTATTTACTTTTCCGCACTAGGATAGACCCAAGGAGGAGGGCACAAGTAGCCGGGTTCTGGAGTCCAGTGGGAGACCAACTCGAGGAGTCGAGTCCGGGTCTCCTAACTCTAGAATTGGTAGGGTTGCTTGCCGCTCTAGTAGGGGTCTAGGGGTATGGGTTTGGCTATTCATCGCGACCGTGGAATCCGTGTTTTATACTGGCTCGTATTGAAAACACGGACGTCCTAGTATATCCAATATTTCATACGTTTCTTCTGCTGCGATATCTGTGATGTGATCATGTGATGTTCTGTGATAGATACAGTATATAGTATATATGATATATTATATAGACGTTACTTATGTTTTACACCCGTGCTAGCCCTGCCCCGCTCTGTCGTTAGTTACCTAACCTAACGGTGCACGAGGGGACATCGAGGCGAATGCGGATGGCATAAGTGTACGTCGTATTTATCTGTGATGTTTAGGTATTTAAATGATGGGACTTCATTAATGTGATTAATGAAATAAAAGAAACCTAAGATGTTGTAGAATCGAATTTCAAAATAAAACAAGGTAGCTACAGTTCTTGCTTTGCACAGCGGTATATATGATATATCCTGCACCTTATTCGATAAGGAAAGGACCGAGATCCCTTCACCGGGAGTGACTCCTTTAGCAATAACTGGCAGATGCTACACATTCGGTTTGTCTTTTGATTGCTTTTAAGAGTTTTTGCTTTGCACAGTGATATATATGATATATCCCGCACCTCATTCGACGAGGAAAGGACCGACGATCCCTTCACCGGGAGTGACTCCTTTAGCAAAACTAGAAAAGCCTCGAAAACACTCCATTTCAAAAATTCATTCGATCCTACAACGATATCAAGTTCATTACGCAATAGGTTTTCAGAAAAAACTGTCGTAGCCCTCCGTCATTTCAGATATGTACTGGTTAGTATTCGTGCTATGTTTGTTGACCTCTGTCAAGGCGTAGTGTGCGGTAGCTGATTAGCGCTTATCTGCATAAGCATATGATGTGATTGATTTAGGGTAGTAGTGCGACCTTGTTGACCTCTGTCAAGGGTCGTGCGGGTGGGTTTACTTCAATCAAGAAATGATGGGTTGAACTTGACTAGCAGCCTATGGTTTGTTGACCTCTGTCAAGGTCATAGGACGCTAGGGGCAAAACATTATCGGTAATTTCAAGTGTTGAAATTTGCAATGAGATTGCATACCTTCTATGAGATAGTTGGATCCCGATACCCGCTGAGAGTAAGAGTTACTCCTGGGAGAGTTTTATACATTACAATTAGCCGATCAAGTAGGTGTCTAGAAAGGTGTCAACAGGGTTACGCCTCTGGGAAAACGAGGTTTACATTAATTAGGTTCGTGCGAAAGCACGGGGGACCTCCCTCAAAGTACCGACACTGGCCTGGCTGAAAGATTGGCGAACTTGTAGTGTGTAATTAATCCCGGCTAGTCTTTCCTTTTAGGGTTTGAAGGAAGATTTGATAAAAAGCAGTGGGAGCCATCCTGATTAGATAAAATAATAACCAATCTATTCTTACAAGAGCGCACGCTGAGTGTTTTCTTCTCTCTCTCTCCAGGTAGCGACCATATCACGCCTTAATCAAGATAATAATACGGATTATTGACCGAACCCGCTTGTTATACTGAGCTGGGGAACGTTGGTCCCGCTCCAACTTATAATTGTTATAAGACAGAGAAGGAAATAGGGGAAAACCAGATTTCCCGTGCCGCCCAAATGAAGAGAATGCATGATGATGCATCATCTTCGGGTGTGTTCATTATACAGAACTGTTTCTCAATGTCCTTTACGTCCTGGGTATATGATACCGGATCAGGATCCCAGATATATAATCAGTTACATAGGGCTACAGTGAGGTTAAGAACTGAGAACGGGTGATAAGTTTCATGAGGCAGAAAACGGGGCAAGAGTTGCAGCCAAGTCTGTCGGTCACTGTCACCCTGTATTACCAGTACATTGATTCTGAACAAATGCTATTAGATACCGAACCTGATATACAAAATCATATCAGTCTCTTTATTAATAAAGAAATGATAAAATTTTGTATTGTTGGATAATGTTTTGAACATTTCCTATATCAAAAGTTGATCGGTTCAGGCACATTATCTAAAAGCATGTTCTAAATCAAACTACAGTTCTTAGTATACAGAACACACACAAGAGGAGAAGTTCAGAAATGAACGAATTCTTCTTGAGGTATTGTAGACTAGGTCAGATCAAAGTGACCCGACTAGTTAGAGTTACATATAGATGCATATTTAAATCAGTTTGAATTTACATCTTGTGAAACTCGCCAGTCATGTCACAAAGATAAGATGACCATAGCTCTGTTTATTGGAAACAGAGAAAGAGTTAGTGAACTCTTGGGACTGATACATGATGATGTATGCAAGGTCTCC
Organism: Agapanthus africanus; assembly: GCA_030015575.1. Lineage (NCBI taxonomy): Eukaryota > Viridiplantae > Streptophyta > Magnoliopsida > Asparagales > Amaryllidaceae > Agapanthus > Agapanthus africanus. The sequence goes on from CM057339.1 coordinate 564,540,838, forward strand.
TGTCTACACATGCCAGGACTGGTTCTTTATACTTCATTACATTCTCTGATGATCTTTCGAGATTCAGACCTATGTTCCTGTTGAAACACAAGTCCGAATCTTTTGAGATATTCACAGAATATAAGTTAGAAGTAGAGAACCAAAATAAGGGTAAAAGTATTATTTCCTTTGATGAGATCAAGGAGGAGAATACTTGTGCATAGAATTTCTGGACTATTCTAAAGGAGAATGAGATTCTCTCTCAGCATTACTCCTCCGTATATACCATTGCACGATGGTATGTCGAGGCGGAGCAGATACACCCTATTTGATATGGTGTGCTCTATGATGAGTACTACTGAGTTACCTTTTTCCTTAGGGGGTTATGCACTTGAGAAAATGCACACCTATTGAATAGGGTTCCAATCAAATCAGTTGCCTACCACTTCATATGTGATATGGAATGGGAAGAGCCCATGTCTTAAGTTAGTTAAGATTTGGGGTTGTCCGGCCTATGTCTAAAAAGAAAAATCCGGACAAGCTCGAGGCAACGTCAGTTATGTACAACTGGAAATGTTCCAGCTATACAAACTGCAGCTGATGATTTGACAGAACCAAAGGATTCAGTAGATTCCAATGAACCTCAGCCTCTCCGCCGATCTAGTAGGGTTCCTCACCCACCTGAGAGATACTTTGGTTTCTCTATGACAGTGGGAGCGAGGATTGCATCATGAGATGATGACCCAACTGATTTCGAGCTGGCCATCAGGAGTAAGACTCTGTAAGAATGGCTGGATGCTTATCGATCTGAGATGGAATCCTTATACACCAACAAAGTATGCACTTTAGTTGCTATATCTGAAGGGTTAAATCCCCATCAGGAGCAAGTATATCTTGAGAAGATTACTTGGTGTAGATGGAAAAGTTGAGACTTTCAAAGCTAGACTTGTTAAAGGTTTTCGTCATCGACCAGGCGTGGATAATGATGAAACTTTTTCCAGTGCCTATGCTTAAGTCCATCCGGATCCTACTTGCCACGGCTACATACCATGACTACGATATCTGGCGGTTGGGTGTCATGACTGCTTTTCTAAATACTGATTTAGAAGAGTGCGTCTATAAGTACACAACCAGAGGGCCTCGTAGACAGTGGGAGCAGCGGAAACGTGTGCAAGATACTTTATAGGATAAAACAGGCATCGCGGAGTTGGAACATCTGTTTTGATGGATTAGTCAAGGAAGTTGACATCATCAAAAGGTAGTAGGGAGTATGGTGGTGATCCTCGTAGAGTACGTGGATGACATACTCATGATAGGAAAGGAGTTTCCTATGCTACGCTCGGTCAATCTCCGCTTATCACAAGGATTCTACAGATAGGATCAATGTGATACCTCCTCCATCCTGAGTTTTCATCTATGAGATAGATGTTATTTGGGTGTTAGTATACTCACTAGTTGTAGTGAGATGTTATCAATCGATCTTGGGGAGAATCACTGGAAGGGTTCCAGGGTGATAAAGACGAATGAATGTCAGTCGCAGGCATTGTCTTTACCCTCAGTAAAGGGACGGTATGTTGGAAGAGTTCCAAGCTAGATACCGTGGCATACTAGACGATAAAGGCTGGATACATCGCTACTAAAGATGCTACCAAAGAAGCTGTTTGGGTGTATATTGGTTCATGAGATGAACTATGTTCCTCCCATTGTGTGACAATGGAGTTGTGGCTTATGCCAAGGAACGCAGGTCCCATCAGTGATCCAGACATATTCTAAGGCAGTATCACCTGATCATGGAGATGGTTGATCTCAAAGGGATCGAGGTAAGGAGAGTAGACTCAGAGGACAACACGGCGGATCCACTCACGAAGGCCTATTCCCAGAGAGAGACTTTTATGGGATGGTTGAGTATGAGATACTACAACCACTGCTACAGATGGCCCTAGTGCAAGTGGGAGATTGTTAGTTATATGTATGCCCTAGAGGCCATTACTGTACATTGGATGTATATTGTAGTGGATGCTGGGACATATATAGGGAGGACTTTCTTGCTCGACATGATAGTATGCTATCTGATTGATCTTTACCTTAACGTGTACACAGATTGTCTCTCTATTACATATTGGTAAAGCCCTTAGGATGTGTACTTGACTACCTGGACTATGATGCGGATCATACTAGTGGGGACAGGGTAGTCCATAAGTACATCCTTCAAAGTCCCTAGTCGTGGGTATATCGAGACGGGGCATCGATATACCAGAGTAGACTAGCGTATACCTTCTCGACCCATACAGATGGGCGATGGATGATCCCATATCCATTGGTGTTTGACATCAGAGATGATGTACGGGTGCTCAGTAGAGACTGGGTACACTGGACGGACTCGCCGAGAACTCCCAGATGGTATTATACCTCACGTCAGATGGCAGTTCTCTGGTGACACTGGTACAGAGTAGTCTGTAGACCCGAGATCGTCATAGAGTCTTGTGTGGTTCCAACTGTGCTTTGATTTCCATCTTACCACGTCCAAGAGGGCATGCAAAACGGTGGTTTTTGGGTACAATCCCGAGTCACATGGAGGCAATGAGCGATAGGATGGGATTCGTCTCTCCCGGTATAGGGAGTTGATGTTGCGCTGTATTCGATTGGTTATAACAGGAAATCCCTGGCCAGGGTTGATGAGATATACTGGTAAGTGTTACCAGTAGTTTCTCGAATTGTTATAGACCTCATATCGACACGACTTATCGAGCTATTGGGGTCTGACGTTTACCACCCCTAGGAAAGATATGCGACATATCAGACGGCGAGACCGGACTGTACGGTAGTGTTACTGGTTGGATTCACTGGAGTGTGAGCGGGCTTGCTCGTCGATCTTCTGATCGCTCAATACCCGGGTGGCCGTTACGTTTAGCAGACCGCTTGCGGCTTGTGGGTGCTTGATATGATCATCATCTGCTACCGGCGTATTGACAAGTCTTTAGAGTCCTACACAGAGGTTTCCTGGCTCAAGCGAAACGAAATAGGAGCGCATATGAGATATGTGTGGGACCAAGAATGATTCCAGTATGTGATACTGTATTCGATTCTCACGATTTGTGACATTGATCGGTTATATGCGATATAGCCGGGATATCGGATCAAGTGTTGATTCGATAAGTTGTTACTGTTGATATTAGCCGGTTATATGCGACATGACCGGATCATTAAATCAAGTGTTGATTTAATGATTTAATGCATAATTATATATTTGATATATTAGTTTGCATTATCTAGTATCGGTTTACTTAAGATGGATTTTCTCACTCGGATGTACACATTGTATATGTGATATACTTTTGTGCACTTGATTGTATCATGTTTGATGATACATGTTTGCTAGGGTTTTAGTGTAAAGATCAAACCATGGTTACATGATAATGGTTAGGGTTTTGTTTTATTCATTTATTTATTTATTTATTTATTTATTTATTTCATTTTGGCAAAAGGAAAATGGTGGATAATTTTGTTTCTTTGTTGAAGTTTCATGAAGCTTTGAAAAAGTCCACCATTTTTGTTTTATGCCTAACCTAACCATTCACCTAACTATAGTTTGCTCTCTACACATAACCATGGTTGGTTTATGATAAGTATTTCTTTTCCTTTGATTTTTAAATAACTGATCATAACATCTTCTTCTTCTTCATCTTCTTCTTCCATGAAGAAAGCTTGCTACTCCAATAGCAAGTGATGAAAACTAGTGAGAAATCCAAAACTAAAGTCTACCCACTTCCTATTTCTTCATCCTCTACCTCTTGCCAAGTAGTATAGGGTGTTTCCTTCACAAGTTTTCATGGCTTGGTGAAGGTGGAGCTTGATCTAGTGATGCCTCGACGTAGATCATCTTCGGCACGTCGTCGATGACCTAGCCCGTTTTTCCTCCGATGAAGCCGACGCTAGAGCCCAAGATACGATTTAAACACCGAGGGGACTTCATCACGGAGCCTAGGAGGTGGTGGACCGGATCTACAAAGGTTGTATTTCCGTATTCTTGTAGTTAAGTGTTAACTAGTTTGCTTTGTCGCCTAAACTTCTAGCCAACGATCCGTAGTTTAGGGTTTCTCGGCACCGTAATTTTTGAAACGGGCATGGTTGATGCCTTGTGAGACCCCTTGAGAGTGCCTAAGAACCCTACAGTCTGTATAGTCCGCTCCGACTGACCATCGGTCTGTGGATGAAAAGCGGTGCTAAAACTCAACTGGGTACCCAAAGCTTCCTGAAGCTTCTGCCAAAGATGGCTAGTAAACTGGGTGCCTCTGTCGGATACTATGCATGTGGGAACACCGAGCAAATGCACAAACTCATCTATATACAACTGAGCATACAGAGCATAACCGAAAGTGGTCTTCATTGGAAGGAAGTGAGCCGCTTTCGTTAACCGGTCAACAATCACCCAAATGAAATCATACCCTCTACTGGTCCTGGGTATACCCACAATGAGTCCATGGTGATCTGCTCCTATTTCCACTTCGGAATGGGTAAAGGCTGCAACTCTCCAGCCGGTCTCTAATGCTCAGCCTTGACTTGCTGACAAGTCAGGCACCTCGAAACGAAGTCCGAAATATCGCGTTTTATCCCTTCCCACCGGTAAAAGTCTCTCAAGTCACGGCACATCATGGTGGAACCTGGATGAATGCTAAAGGCCGACTGATGTGCCTGCTCTAGGATCTCGCGTCTCAACCCATCAGCATCTGGTACACATAAGCGAGTCCCGCATCGTAGCACACCCTGGTCATCAATCATGAACTCCGAAACCGTACCCTGTCGAACAAGCTCAAGAATCTCAGACAAATGAGCATCACTGGGTTGCGCCTAACGGATACGATCAAGTAGAAGTGGATGGGCACGGACATGAGCAAACTGTCCCCCAGCGGAGGTGAACTCGAACTGCAATCTACCATCACACAAGAGCTGTGTAACACCTTAGGATGTGTTTAGTGGCTAATTATATTTATATAAAGGGTTTTTAATAAAAATTTTACCAAATTGGGTTTCAAATATTTTTCCAAATTTAATAAATATTTTAGTAGAATTGTTTTTAGCTTGCACACATATGTGCATGTAAACTTGGGTTATTATGGGGCTAACCATGATTAGCAACCATGGTGGTTTTAAAACTTGGGAATTTAGTCAATTGGGTTTTAATTAGGTTAATTGGTAGTTTTAATAAAAGGTTGTTTTATTATATATTTGAATTAATTTAAACTTGTCGACTTGGTGAGAGAGAGAGAGTGAGAAGGTGTAAGTCCATGCTACCTTTCCCGGTACTTTCGGGCATGCGGAATTTGGTGAAAAACAATTTTCTTAGAGGTGGTACCATGGACTCAAAACCGGATCTTTGTTAAACATCTAACTAACAACCTAACTACGAGTTGCTAACTACTCGGTTAGGAGGTTATACCTTTCTTTTTCTCGAACTCCTTCGTCTTCAAGTTTCGATGGTCGTCCGAATCGGCTTCTCCCCGTCGTCTCCTTGCGCCGAAGATAGATCCACCTGAAAGCTTCAACCTTTGGCTCCTTCTTCGAACTTTGAAGAAACTAGTTCACTCGGTTTGCTAAACCTTGTGAACTAGAGTGAGTAGAGAAGAGTTTGTATGGGATTTTATCTATGATTCTTGGTTCTCAACTCATGAGACAAGTGAACCATAGAGTCAAGAGAGGGAGAGCAAGAGGAGGAGATGAGAGCTCAAGAAAAAGAGAGAGAATGAGCATGAAAGAATGAGAGAAGACTTTTCTCATTTGGCTCTCATAATCCAAAACAGTCATAACACCTCATATCAATCAAGTATTATGTGATGGTTTAAGCAACCATAGCCATATCATTTCATGCACTCATTTTGCACAAAAGAGCAGGCAAGCAAAAGTCTTTGCCATGAAATGATAGCTATAGTTATCATGATAGTCAACTAGTCAAGCCTAGTCAACCGGTCAACAAAGTCAACAAGTCAACAAAAGTCAACAAGTCAACAAAGTCAACAACCCAACAACCATGTCACCATAATACCTAATTAATATAATTGTTAATCTCATATCATATTCTCATTAGGGTTGAGCAAAAAGTCAATAGTCAACTGTCAACGGTCAACAACCCTAATGAGAATCCTCCGCCTCTGTCTCTCCGTCAACTGTGCATACACACCCGCATCCGCGTTCCGAGGAACACGAATACAAACTGGATAAATCCAATTCCAATACGTACACTAGGATCTGGCTTATACCAAAGCCCGCTAGAGTTAACTGTCCGGACACTGTACGTGCACAAGTGCACGGATGTGACCGAACCCTGCCGCAGAACCATGCGACCTGCCGCAAAACCATGCGACCTCTACTCTTTTGCCTAAAGGCGAATAGCTTTCTGTGTGGGACTCTAAAGACTCGACACTACGCTGGCAGTGGGTTTAACCAAAGACCGCAAGCGGCACTAGCTGTGCGTAACGGTCTCCAGGTAGATGCCGACAAGAAGACTGACGAGGCGAAACCCATCTGAACTCCTACTGAGCCTGAATGTGACATTCTCCGTACAGTCCGGTCTGTTCGTCTGATACATCGCATAGCGGGCCTAGGGGCGGTAAACGTCAGTCCCCCAATAGCGGTACAAGTCGTGTCGGAGTGAAGCCCAAAACACCCTGAGATAACACTGGAAGCCTACCAGTATATCTCGTTTGCCCTGGCCAGGGACTACTCATGTAATGGCTCTCCTAAACACAACGCGATGTCAACCCCCAATACCGGGAGAGACGAATCCTGTCTAACCGTCGCTGCCTCCAAGTGCTTCGGGACTGCACCCAACTACCACCTGTTTGCACGACTCCTTTGAGCCGTGGTAGGGTAGTAATCAAAGTACAGTAGGAACACACTCGAGGCGAAGTGACAGTGTCAAGTCAGCGGACTAAGCTGTCTCATGTCACCTTGGAACTGATAACTGATGATAGGCATAATACCAACTAGTCAGTTCCCGACGAGTCCTGTCCAGTGTACTTGTAACCCAACGAGCACCCGCATACTATCTCAAGTAAGACGTACCGACGGCTATGGGACAGACCGTCTCCTACACTGGGATGAGAAGCGCATGCGCTAGTCTACTCCGGAGTATCGATGCCCTGTCTCGATAGTCCTGCGACCAGGGACCTGCATAAGGATGTGCTTATAGATTACCCAGCCCCACTAGTGTGACTGCCATCACAACGCTGGTAATCAAGCAAAGATCCTAAGGGCTCCACTAATGTGTATAGGCGATATACTAAAATAAACACATGTACACATTGAAGTAGAAACAAACCAAGTAGCATACTACTATTTTGAGCAAGATTGTATATACAAGGTGAATATCCCAAGCTTCCATTAAGTAATATACAAACCAGTATGATACAGTAATGGCCTCTAGGGCATATACACTAACAATCTCCCACTTGCACTAAGGCCATGTACTGGCGTATCGAAGACCTATCATCTCGATCAGCCGCTCGAACTGAGTCTGGGGTAGGGCCTTCGTGAGTGGATCTGCAGTGTTATCTTCTGAATTTACTCTCTTTACCTCGATCTCCCGGCGATCAATGATCTCCCTGATCAGGTGGAACCGCCTCAAAATGTGCCTGGACTTCTGATGGGACCTGGGTTCCTTCGCTAAAGCTATAGCGCCGTTGTTGTCACAATACAACGGTATTGGATCAACACTGGTAGGAACCACCTGAAGTTCCGTGAGGAACTTCTTCATCCAGACAGCTTCCTTTGCGGCATCGCAAGCAGCTATGTACTCCGCTTCCATGGTCGAGTCAGCAACGGTTTCCTTCTTGGAACTCTTCCAGCAAACCGCCCCTCCATTGAGGGTAAAGACATAACCCGACATGGACTTGGAGTCATCCTTGTCACTCTGGAAGCTGGAGTCAGCAAAGGCCTCAATCTGGAGGTCTTTTCCGCCATACACCAAGAACATCTCCTTAGTCCTTCTCAAGTACTTGAGAATGTTCTTTACTGCTATCCAGTGTTTCTCCCCTGGGTTCGACTGATACCGGCTTACAACGCTCAATGCGTATGCTACATCTGGTCTGGTACATAACATCGCATACATAATAGAGCCTACCGCAGATGCGTAGGGTATTGATGACATGCGAGCCCTTTCCAAATCAGTCTTGGGAGACATCTCTTTGGAGAGGGTGATTCCGTGACAAGCCGGTAGATTACCGCGCTTGGAATCTTCCATACTGAATCGTTCCAGTATGGTGTCGATGTACCTTGACTGTGAAAGTCCCAATATCCTCTTAGATCTATCACGATAGATCTGGATCCCCAGAATGTAGTTGGCATCGCCCAGGTCCTTCATGGAGAACCTCTGCGACAAGAATCCTTTGACTGACTGTAGCATAGGAATATCATTTCCTATTAGGAGAATGTCATCGACGTACAAGACGAGGAATACCACATTTCTCCGTACAATCTTACTGTAAATGCATGATTCATCTCGGTTTTTGACAAAGTCGAATTCTTTGACAGTATCATCAAAGCAGATGTTCCAACTCCGCGATGCTTGCTTAAGTCCATAGATGGACTTGAGCAACTTGCACACTTAACCGCTGCTCCCACTCTGAATGAATCCCTCTGGCTGATCCATATAGACGCACTCTTCCAAATTTCCATTTAGGAAAGCCGTCTTTACGTCCATCTGCCAGATCTCATAATCGTGGAAGGCAGCAATGGCAAGAAGGATCCGAATGGATTTAAGCATGGCTACCGGAGAAAAGGTCTCGTCATAGTCCAAACCAGTTCTTTGACGAAAACCCTTTGCAACGAGCCTAGCTTTATAGGTTTCAACCTGCCCATTTACACCAATCTTCTTTCTGAAGATCCATTTGCAGCCTACGGGTTTTACCCCTTCTGGAGCAAAGTCCAAAGTCCAAACTTTGTTGGTGTACATGGACTCCATCTCGGTTCGCATTGCATCAAGCCATTTTACCGAGTCACCGCTCTGAATGGCTTGCTGGAAGCTAGTAGGCTCATCATAATTAACTGTGCAATCCTCTCTATCCCCGTCTATGAGAAAACCGAAGTATCTCTCGGGCGGATGAGACTGCCTACTACTTCTGCGGAGCGGCGTAGGAATGTCCGGTTCTCCTGAAACGTCTGGTTCATCCAAGCTTTCAATAACAGCTTGTGGTTCTGGAATTTCTTCTAGTTCTATTGCGCCCCCACTTATCTGATTTTCCAAAAATTCAGTTTCCAAGAAGTGGGCATGCGGAGAAACAAAAACTTTTTGTTCTTCTGCGGAATAGAAAAGATACCCTCTAGAGTTCTTTGGGTATCCCACAAACTTGCACAGTACTGAGCGTGCCTCGAGCTTGTCCGCATGCTGCTTTTTTACAAAAGCTGGATATCCCCATACCTTAAGATACTTAAAACAGGGTTTCTTCCCACTCCACATCTGATATGGGGTGGTAGGCACAGTCTTGGTTGGAGCCTTGTTCAAGAGATATGCAGCTGCTTCTAGTGCATAACCCCAGAAAGATCGCGGTAACTCAGCCTTACTCATTATGGAACGAACTATATCCAATAGGGTCCGATTCCGCCTTTCCGATACACCATTGTGTTGTGGTGTGTATGGAGGAGTAAGTTGAGAGAGAATTCCATTCTCTTTTAAGTAGCCCAGAAACTCGGCACTCAAGTATTCTCCACCTCGATCCGATCTTAGAATCTTGATACTTTTGCCGGTTTGGTTTTCAACTTCATTCTTGTATTCTTGAAATTTCCCAAAGGCCTCGGATTTGTGCTTTATTAAGAAGACATGTCCATACCTAGAGAAATCATTTGTGAAAGTAATGAAGTATGAATAACCACTTCGCGCATGTGTAGACACTGGACCACACACATCACTGTGTATGAGTCCCAAGAGCTTGCTCGCTCTTTCTCCGCGTCCAGTGAACGGAGTCTTTGTCATCTTTCCCATGAGACAAGATTCACAAGTGGCATAAGACTGATACTCGAACGGATTCAAGTACCCTTCTTTATGTAACTTAGTTAATCGTGTTTCATTAATGTGACCCAGTCTACAATGCCATAAGAAATCCTGATTTGTTTCCGGAGACTTTCTTTTAAGTGTGTTCTGGACACTGAAAATCTGAGCTTGATTTAACACGTATATTCCGTTCTGTAATATACCTGACCCAATCAGAACTTGATTTAGGTGGATGTGTACTACATCGCTTACAAAAGTAAATTCATATCCTTCCTTAGAAAGTAAGGATACAGATATGATATTACAAGTCGCATCTGGTATATACAAACAGTTACGCAAAATCAATATCTGCCCAGTTGTCAGTCCAAGATGATATTCCCCTACGGATTCAGCATCCATGCTCATTCCGTTAGAAACCCTGAGAGTCATATCACCTTTCCTGATAACCCTACGGTTTCTCAGAGCCTGTAACGAATTACAGATATGAGATCCTGATCCGGTATCCAATACCCAGGAAGTAGGGTTAACTGACATACAGTTCTCAATCACAAACACACTTGAAGCCGAAGCCACAACATGCTTCGTATTCTGGCTACTGGCTTTGCAAGCCCTGCAATCCTTCTGCCAATGTTCATTCCCGTTACAATAGGAACATCCCTCTTTAATCATATCCAGTCCCGAAACTTTTGCCCTTCCTTTTCCTTCTTCTTCCCTGGTTTCTTTCAGGGTATAAGCGGAGGGCAGGGACTGTAGAATTAGGTCAGTACTTGACCCATTCTCCAACGTGGTTTCCAGGTCCGTGAGCTCAAAATAGCTGGTCTTTGTAAGGACGTTGCCCCCTACAGATGACCCGACAGCCAACCTCGCTTGAAGCAATTCGTTCGAGGTCTCATATCTTGCGATACGAGATTGCTCTCCATATAAAACTTTGTTATGGAGGAAGATAGAAACTGAGTCCATCTTCTCGCACCATCAACTGAGGCTAACACGAGGCACTTGGCTTTCGCACAATCCTTTTCCGATGTCCTGCGGATGTGAACATCCGTGACAGGGGAAACTGGACCTGAGACAGCAGGGATTTGATTAGTTAAGAGGTGTCCCAGCTTGTCATGGGCAATGGACATCTGGACAGTCCTTTGCCAGTCAAAACAGTCAGGTTCAGTCATCTTTTTATCTAGATGTAATCTAGGTGTGGTCACAGGGTCGCTGCAATTAAGAGAGAGAGAAGAAAACACTCAGCATGATGCTCTTGCAAGTTTAGAGTGGTTTTTAGTTTGTCTAAACAGGATGGCTCCTACTGTTTCTCGAATCCCTCCTTAAAACCAAAAAGGAAGAATTAGTCAGGATCAATCTCACCGTACAATACTTGCTTAACCGTTCGGCCAGGCTGGTGTCGGTACTTCGAGGGAGGTTTTCCAACGCTTTCGCGAAGTTCCTTAATTTAAGAACCTCTTTTCCCTAGGGGCGTAGCCCCGCTAACACCTTTCTAGACACCTACTAGGTTTATAGCATTGATAGTTAAGTGAGAAATTTCCCGAGGAGTAGCATATACTCACAGTAGGATCGGGATCCAAATATCATCGCGTGACAAAACTGAAGGAATCCTACCAGAATCATCACACTCCAAATGGTATGCAGTGCTAGCAAGTTTCAGTTCTTTTGAAACTCCCGATGTGGATTTTTGCCCCATGCTCTTATGACCTTGACGAAGGTCAACAAATCATAAGTCACATGTCAAGTTCTACCCGTCATTATCCAGGTTAATTTGAACCCACCCGTATATACCCTTGACGAAGGTAAACAAGGTAATACGACTGTCCCAAACCAACGCATCTATCTATTCTACATATGAACACCCAACAGCTACCAATCACCATGCCTTGATGAAGGTCAACAAACATAGCTTGAATACTATTGAATATTCATACTAAACGACGGAGGGCTACGAATGGTTTTGGCGAAACCTTGAACGTAGTGAACTTGATATAATCGAAGGAACGAAATAGCTTTTAAAAGGAGTGGCTCAAGCTCCGCATTTAAAAGTTAGTTTTGAAAAGAACCGAGTGGTTTTTCGAAAGTGTTCCAACGATTTATACTTGGTTTATTTTCATGCATTAGTTCTTTTAATGCGTGTTTTACTTGCATTAGTTCTTTTAATGCGTGTTATACCTGCATTAGTTCTTTTAATGTGTCCCATCATTTAAACCTACCATTGCAGAAAACAACAAAAATATGACGTACGCTTATGCCATTCGCATTCGCCACGGGGCCCCGTCATTACTCGTTAGGTTACTTAACTAACGACAGAGCGGGGGCTGGGCTAGCGCGGCTGTAAAACATAAGCAATGCCTAAATAATATCATATATAGATATATTGCAATGATAGACATTTCAGATCACAGATGAACACATTGGATATACTAGGAAGCTGCAATTCGTACGAGCCTGTAACGAAAAGCAGATTACACGGTCGCGGTGAATAGCCAAAACCCCACCCAAGACCCCTACGGGTGCGGCAAACTACCCGCCAAGTACCCGAAGCGAAGTAACCTCCCTCATCCCCGTGAGTAGGCCACTCGGCACTTCGGCATACCTGGTAGTTTATGCACCCCCTCCATGGGTCTATTCTAGGAGCAAAAACAGTAAAAAGAAATTATACAATGACGGCTACAACCCCGACCCGGTTGTGCGGCCATACAAATAATTATTACATCAATTTACAAATTTACATGAATTGAAAGAAAAGAAAACTCTCGTCTCACAACCCCCGGCTATTCACCCGCGACAATCCAATGAATTCATATACACATTCCAATGACATTACAGATCAAAGATTTGTATAACCCCCACTAATCGACATATAGCGATTAGTAGACGTTCAATACAAATATCACATCACAGAAAAACCCGTCAGTTTAAGTCTATTAGAAGTTCGATCAAAAATACGGATATATAGGCCCCAAATACAAAATTTTCGTTCTGGAAAATCTGGGCAGAAAATACATATTCCAAAAATTCCAAAACAACCCTAGAAAAACACTGCACCAAATTTGGACCCTGACCGAGTCAACTCGGCCGCGGAACCGCGGCGGGAGCGTGCTCCCGCCGCGTTTCCGCGGCGCTTTGAATCGTTCGTGGGACCAAATTTGGTGGTTATTCAAACAAGAGCCTGAGCCGATTTTTAAGATGAAAATTATCAACTTTTGAACAGAATAAAAATCGGCAAAAACTAGACATTCTCGGGTTCGTTTTGCGACTTTTCTTTGATCGATCTTCTAGCTACTTTGCTAACATGTTAGATAGAGTTTAACTAGGCTCTGATACCACTGTAAGTCCATGCTACCTCTCTCGGTACTTTCGGGCATGCGGAATTTGGTGAAAAACAATTTTCTTAGAGGTGGTACCATGGACTCAAAACCGGATCTTTGTTAAACATCTAACTAACAACCTAACTGCGAGTTGCTAACTACTCGGTTAGGGGGTTATACCTTTCTTTTTCTCGAACTCCTTCGTCTTCAAGCTTCGATGGTCGTCCGAATCGGCTTCTCCCCGTCGTCTCCTTGCGCCGAAGATAGATCCACCTGAAAGCTTCAACCTTTGGCTCCTTCTTCGAACTTTGAAGAAACTAGTTCACTCGGTTTGCTAAACCTTGTGAACTAAAGTGAGTAGAGAAGAGTTTGTATGGGAATTTATCTATGGTTCTTGGTTCTCAACTCATGAGATAAGTGAACCATAGAGTCAAGAGAGGGAGAGAAAGAGGAGGAGATGAGAGCTCAAGAACAAGAGAGAGAATGAGCATGAAAGAATGAGAGAAGACTTTTCTCATTTGGCTCTCATAATCCAAAACAATCATAACACCTCATATCAATCAAGTATTATGTGATGGTTTAAGCAACCATAGCCATATCATTTCATGCACTCATTTTGCACAAAAGAGCAAGCAAACAAAAGTCTTTGCCAAGAAATGATAGCTATAGTTATCATGATGGTCAACTAGTCAAGCCTAGTCAACCGGTCAACTAATCAAGCCTAGTCAACCGGTCAACAAAGTCAATAAGTCAACAAAAGTCAACAAGTCAACAAAGTCAACAACCCAACAACCATGTCACCATAATACCTAATTAATATAATTGTTAATCACATATCATATTCTCATTAGGGTTGAGCAAAAAGTCAATAGTCAACTGTCAACGGTCAACAACCCTAATGAGAATCCTCTGCCTCTGTCTCTCCGTCAACTGTGCTTACACACCCGCATCCGCGTTCCGAGGAACACGAATACAAACTGGATAAATCCAATCCTAATACGTATACTAGGATCTGGCTTATACCAAAGCCCGCTAGTGTTAACTGTCCGGACACTGTACGTGCACAAGTGCACGGATGTGACCGAACCCTGTCGCAAAACCATGCGACCTGCCGCAAAACCATGCGACCTCTACTCTTTTGCCTAAAGGCGAATAGCTTTCTGTATGGGACTCTAAAGACTCGACACTACGCTGGCAGTAGGTTTAACCACAGACCGCAAGCGGCACTAGCTGTGCGTAACGGTCCCCAGGTAGATGCCGACAAGAAGACAGACGAGGCGAAACCCATCTGAACTCCTACTGAGCCTGAATATGACATTCTCCGTACAGTCCGGTCTGTTCGTCTGATACATCGCATGGCGGGCCTAGTGGGCGGTAAACGTCAGTCCCCCAATAGCGGTACAAGTTGTGTCGGAGTGAAGCCCAAAACACCCTGAGATAACACTGGAAGCCTACCAGTATATCTCGTTTGCCCTGGCCAGGGACTACTTGTGTAATGGCTCTCCTAGACACAGCGCGATGTCAACCCCCAATACCGGGATAGACGAATCCTGTCTAACCGTCACTGCCTCCAAGTGCTTCGGGACTGCACCTAACTACCACCTGTTTGCACGACTCCTTTGAGCCGTGGTAGGGTACTAATCAAAGTACAGTGGGAACACACTCGAGGCGAAGTGACAGTGTCAAGTCAGCGGACTAAGCTGTACTCATGTCACCTGGGAACTGATAACTGACGATAGGCATAATACCAACTAGTCAGTTCCCGACGAGTCCTGTCCAGTGTACTCGTAACCCAACGAGCACCCGCATACTATCTCAAGTACGATGTACCGACGGCTGTGGGACAGACCGTCTCCCACACTGGGATGAGAAGCGCATGCGCTAGTCTACTCCGGAGTATCGATGCCCTGTCTCGATAGTCCTGCGACCAGGGACCTGCATAAGGATGTGCTTATAGATTACCCATCCCCACTAGTGTGACTGCCATCACAACGCTGGTAATCAAGCAAAGATCCTAAGGGCTCCACTAATGTGTATAGGCGATATACTAAAATAAACACATGTACACATTGCAGTAGAAACAAACCAAGTAGCATACTACTATTTTGAGCAAGATTGTATATACAAGATGAATATCCCAAGCTTCCATTAAGTAATATACAAACTAGTATGATACAGTAATGGCCTCTAGGGCATTACACTAACAGAAGGGGCATCATGGCAAAGGCCATGCTTGTATTAAATGAAGAGAGAGAGAGAGGGGTTGACCACTTGTGCCATCATTCTTTACCTCTCAATTTTCCTTCTCATTTCACTCACATTCACTCACACACACACCCACACTTCTCCAGCAACAGCAGCAGCCTCATTAGCAACAGCAGCAGCATCATTAGCAGCATCAGCAACAACAGCACCATTGGCAGCAACAGGCAGCAGCAAGCAACGGCAGCACCAGCAGCTTGGAGCAGCAGCAGCAGTAGCAGCTCCAGCAGCCACAGCAACTCTAGATCCCCTCCTTCTCCTTCCTCCTGCTTCCTAGGGTCGAGAGTAGGGTATACTTCTTAACCCTACATCCTAGTTTGCTTAGTTGGTGTGTTTATAGCTTCG
Organism: Agapanthus africanus; assembly: GCA_030015575.1. NCBI lineage: Eukaryota > Viridiplantae > Streptophyta > Magnoliopsida > Asparagales > Amaryllidaceae > Agapanthus > Agapanthus africanus. The sequence goes on from CM057339.1 coordinate 564,556,714, forward strand.
ATTAGTGATTAATTGTGCGTTTAGTGCTAAATGTGATGATTAGTGTGAACTTTGGTTAAGTGAGGCTAGTATTGGTTAGACTAAGTTAATTAAGTGTTGTTAGGGCCATGTCAACCTAGCTTAGCCCCCAATTTCACTAAAATACCGTCAGGTTTCTGTTTGATGCAAAATCGGTCGTTTTCAAGAAAAATTCTAGCTTCCTGTGATCTGCTATCGACCCAGTGATTTCAGAATAAATCTGAGTTAACTGGAGTATAGTTGTTAGGTGTTGATCACATATCCAGAGCACGACCCCCAAACTCCACTACATGGCCGCCGGAAAATTCATTCTGGCCCCAATTTGCGGCCAGATGAGGGACATAGGGTGTGGGTTTTTGCTCTGTAGGTGTCTGCTGCTATTCTAAGACTCATGGTATGTGCAATTTTATTTAATTCTTGCTGTAGAAAAATCTGGGATCAATTACCCTATTTCTCGTATTTTTTTAAAACCTTCGCAACACGCGTGATACATATGTGGTTTGGGGTTTCTGCGTATCGCGACGCGTCGGAGTAGCTTCAGGCGCGTAATCACACGTTTTAGCGTATCGCACACACACGCGCTTGGTTCATGACGCGGATTACTAGTTTGACCTTAATATCGCGTTTATGTAGATTTGAGCTTATGGGTGATATTCTTTGAAATTGTAGGTTCGCAGACGAGTACGGCGGATGCCGCGAAGAAGGGGAGAGTGCCGGCGCCTGAGTTTTATTGGGATTTAGGGTGCAGTGTTGGGCACCGATTATTTTTCCACGTTGACATTCCGTGTAGATGTTATTTCATCCCAGGCTCAGCATTCATTATTATGTATCTCATCCTGTAGTTATTTTACTTGACAGCGCACTTGCATGGTTATTACACAGACTGCTTATCGCATATAGATATTATCTGCTGGTATATGATAGAGTAGCGCAGTACATGAATGCTTGCGATTACCTTTATATATTATCTACTATTCACGAGTTGGCAACTCACCCCCGTTGTGCCACAGTATTTGCAGGTTACCCCTTAGAGTAGTCATGGCAGGCTGCTTCCTTGTATCTTTTTGGCTACGGATACCATTAATGTTGGAGCGTGAGCTGTTTTGCCGATAGGTGGGTTGTGGTATTCCGGTTGTTTACTTTGTACCCACTTTTGTATCTAGTACTCTCCATCTACTGTTTATGCATTGACTTAGAGACCAGTGTGAGGACGATGATGTATATTATTTGTATTCTGGTGTCGAGCTCGTAGGAGCCGACTTTTATTTATATGCAGCTTTAGTATTCTATGATGTTTTTACTTATTGCTCATTTCTTCGCTATGGCGTCGTATATTACTCTTGTGGTGATGATTTTCGCCGTTGGGCGTGATTGCTCCCGTTTGGGGATGCTTTATTTCATTGTATATCATTTTTACTCCTATCTTGTTTTGTACCCGATTTCGGGTTAGATTTTACAAAGGAAATGATGCCAAAATTTTTAAGATAATAACTTAAACTTTAAAGATTGTTATTAACCACTTAAGGTTTTTTCCAAATGTTTTAAACAAATGTTTTCAACACTCACTACTTTTAAATGGTTTTGATTTCTGGGTTCGGCTTACTTAGTCGCGTTACGCCTGTAGACGTTGCGTGGTAAAGTGCCGGTCAAGAGTCGAATTTCGGGTCGTGACAAGCTGCCAATCTGCAGAAGACTGAGGCTGAACTGCGCTCAACTGGGACAACCTACCCCCGGGCCTACGACTCAAAGCATCAGCTACCACATTCGCCTTGCCCGGGTGATAAAGGATCTCACAATCATAATCCTTCACTTGCTCCATCTAACGGCACTGTCTCAAATTCAGATCCCGCTGCTGGAAGATGTACTTCAAGCTCTTATGATCCGTGAAGATCTGACATGACTCCCCGTACAAGTAGTGTCTCCAAATCTTCAACGCAAAGACCACAGTGGTCATCTCAAGATCGTGAGTGGGGTAATTCTGCTCGTGCTTCTTCAGCTGCCTAGAAGCGTAAGCAATCACTCTATCATGCTGCAGCAATACGCAGCCGAGCCCCACTCGAGAAGAATCACAATAAACAACATAGCCGCCCGATCCAGTAGGCAAACATAGAACTGTTGCTGTCGTCAACCGAGTTTTCAACTGCTGAAAACTCTGCTCGCATGCATCAGTCCAAAGAAAAGGAACTCCCTTCAGGCACAGGCAGTTGCCGACCAGAGGTAGTTCCACCCGTTGCAGAGACCACGATGATACCCACAGAACAGGCAGTTTCCCCTACAACTACATAGGTCATCTCAATATCGCTATCAGAGTTTATGAGGCTGAAGCTTCCGGCCTTCACAGGCACCGATGCAGCCGAGGACCCACAGTCTTTCATTGATAGGATGGCTCGGATATGTCGTTCACTTAGATGCGCAGATGCGAGATGGGTCGAGTTCGCGAGCTTTCGCCTGGAAGGTCTTGCGCAGAAATGGTGCGAATCAGTTGAGAAGGGCAGGGCAGCAGGTCTTCCTCCTATCACCTGGACAGAGTTCGTGGCGCTATTCCTTGCCCGCTTTCTTCCACTGAGTGTCAGAGATGCTAGAGCACGCAGGTTCGAGTCCTTACGCCAGACTCCGGAGATGTCAGTGGCAGAGTACGATGTGCTGTTCACTGAACTATCAGTTTATGATCTGTACCTAGTGGCTACTGAGGAGATGCGAGTCAAGAGATTTGTTCGAGGCTTGCATACACCACTGTTCCTCGCGATCAGCGCACAGCATTACGAGACATATGCAACAGCTATAGACGCAGCCCTATTAGTCGAGGAGTGCCTTGCTGAGACTTCGGTAGCTCCAGAGCCGAAGAGAGTTCGTACTGGTATATCAGCACGGAGACAGACATTCAGACGCCGCGACAGGTTTCGTCCATGCACGAGAAGTGGCAAAGATTCGGGACGAGGCCAGATTTTTAGTTCGTATCCACGGGAGAGTCAGCAGTCGTCGCAGGGTTGCTTTAGATGCGGCAGTCTACTTCACCTCGTTAGAGATTGTCCTGAGATACACCGGAGGGAGGCAGCAGCACCGCATGTTACCTTACCACCTTCACCACCCCAGAGGACATTTCCTGTTGTACCTACTGTTGCTCCACGTCAGAATCATACACAGAGAGGTCGTGGGCGTGGAGGAGTTGCTCAGAGAGGACGGGATGACCGAGGCAGAGGACATGCAGTCACAGGTGGAGGACAGGCGCGATTTTTTGCTTTGACGCATCAGGACGCGCATGCGTCCAATGCGGCGGTCTCAGGTATCCTTCCAGTATGTTCTGTTGATGCTTATGTATTGTTCGATCCCGGATCCACGCACTCTTATGTATCCACACACTTTGTGCCGAGTTTAGGTAGAGAGTCCGGTTTGATTGATCAGCCGCTTGTTGTGACCACTCCTGTGGGAGAGTCGTTTGTTGCTAGGCACGTGTTCTGATCCTGTACCGTCTGTATTGGCGAGAGAGAGTTGCCTGTCGACTTGATCCTTCTTGAGATGTTGGACTTCGACGTTCTTTTGGGCATGGATTGGTTAGCCACGTGCTATGGTTCTGTGGACTGCCGTGAGAAGACAGTTAGATTTTGTTTTCCCGGCGAGTCGGTTTTTGTTGTGTTGGGGGACCATGGTGCTGCTCCTCACAGTGTGATTTCTTCTTTTCACGCTGGACAGCTTTTGAGGAAGGGATGTTAGGGATTTCTAGCCTATGTTTGCGATACTAGCGCTACAGAGGTTCCGTTGGATCAGGTTCCGGTTGTTAGCGAGTTTCCTGGTGTGTTCCCTGACGAGCTTCCTGGGCTACCGCCCGAGCGCGACATTTCTTTTTGTATTGATTTGGTTCCTGGCATGGGACTTATTTCCATACCGCCTTATCGGATGGCCCCGGCGGAACTTCGAGAATTGAAGGGTCAATTTCAATATTTGCTGGATAAGGGACTTATTCGACCCAGTGTTTCTCCTTGGGGTGCTCCAGTCCTGTTCGTCAAGAAGAAGGACGGCAGTTTGTGTCTGTGTATCGACTACCGCCAGCTGAACAGGGTTACAGTACGGAACATGTATCCTTTGCCATGCATCGACAATTTGTTCGACCAGCTTCAGGGGGCAGGATACTTTTCGAGGATCGATTTATGATCGGGCTATCATCAGCTGCGGGTTCGACAGGAGGACATTCCTAGGACAGCTTTCCGCACGCGCTACGGCCATTATGAGTTTTTGGTGATGTCGTTCGGACTCACCAACGCGCCGTAGTCAGTCGAGTCCGTAGCTGCTGAAACCTTTGACCGGGTTGACCCGGAAGGGAGTTCTTTTCGATTGGACGGAGGAGTGCGAGAACAGTTTTCAGCAGCTACGGACTCGACTGACTACGGCGCCGGTGTTATCACTGCCTTCAGGATCAGGCGGATTTGTGGTCTATTGTGATTCTTCTCGAGTGGGGCTAGGATGCGTATTGATGCAGCATGACAGGGTGATCGCGTATGCTTCGCGACAATTGAAGAAACATGAACAGAACTACCCCACTCACGTTTTGGAGATGGCTGCGGTGGTCTTTTCACTTAAGATCTGGCGACATTACCTATATGGCGAGTCATGTCAGATATTCACTGATCACAAGAGCTTAAGATATATATTTCAGCAGTGAGACCTGAACCTTAGACAGCGCCGATGGATGGAGTTATTGAAGGACTACGATTGCGAGATCTTGTACCACCCAGGCAGGGCTAATGTAGTGGCGGATGCTTTGAGCAGGAGGCCCGGAGGTAGTCTATCTTGTTTGAGCGCAGTACAGGGGCAGTCGTCGGCAGATTGGAAGATCTTATGCGACAGCCGGGTACCGTTCGAGTTTACGCCGATCGGAGGACAGATTGCGCACGTTCGTGCACGCCCACAGTTGCTTGACCGTATACATGGGGCACAGCATAGTGATGACCGATGTTCAGAGATCATGGCACAGATTGGACATGGCAGATTTTCCGAGTTCGTGATCGATGATCAGGGGATACTGCGATTTGGGACTAGACTGTGCATACCAGATGCTGAGAGACTGCGGCGTGAGATTCTTAAGGAGGCACATCGATCAATGTACAGTGTTCATCCAGGTTCCACCAAGATGTACCATGATATGAGAGATGTTTACTGGTGGGACGGAATGAAGAGGGACATCGTAGATTTTGTGTCGAGATGCCTGACTTGTCAGCAAGTCAAGGCCGAGCACCAGAGGCCCGCGGGAGAGCTACAGTCGTTACCCATTCCAGAGTGGAAATGGAAGCAGATTTCGATGGATTTCGTTGTGGGTTTGCCCAGGACTAGGGGAGGGTATGACTCCATTTGGGTGATTGTGGATCGTTTGACGAAAGCGGCTCACTTTCTGCCGGTGAAGACGACTTTCGGATTTGCTCAGTACGCCTAGATTTACATCGACGAGATTGTACGACTGCATGGAGTCCCGACGTGTATCGTGTCCGACAGAGGCACCCAGTTTACCAGCCGACTATGGCAGAGACTTCAGGAGGCCTTGGGCACACGCTTGAGTTTCAGCACAACATTTCATCTGCAAACCGACGGCCAGTCAGAGCGGACGATTCAGACTCTCGAAGACATGCTCCGAGCGTGCGTTTTAGACTTTGGTGGTAGCTGGGATCATCATTTACCCTTGGTGGAGTTCTCCTACAACAATAGTTTCCAGGATACTATTCAGATGGCACCATTCGAGGCTCTGTATGGGAGGAGATGTAGATCGCTCGTCTGCTGGACAGAGCTCAGTGAGAGCAGTATTTTGGGGTCACAAATCGTACAGGAGACGACCGAGAAGATACAGCTGATTCGAGACAGGATGAGGACAGCTCAGAGCAGGAAGAGATCGTATGCTGACAGGCGCCACCGCAGATTAGAGTTCGCAGTTGGAGATCACGTTTTTCTGAGGGTCTCTCCGATGAAGGGAGTGATGAGGTTTGGACGGAAAGGGAAGCTTAGCCCCAGATTCATAGGTCCCTTCGAGATCCTCGAGCGTGTGGGCGCAGTAGCTTATCGTTTGGCTCTTCCACCCGACTTCCCAGATGTTCACCCCGTGTTCTACGTGTCGATGCTTCGCAGATACCTACGTGACCCTTCGCACATGATTCAGCATCAGACCGTTCAGCTCGAGCACGACCTTTCGGTCACCGAGCAGCCAGTCATGATATTAGACCGGCAGGTGAAGAAACTTAGGTCGAAGGTCTTGCCATCAGTGAAGGTGCTTTGGCGCAGCTCGAATGGCGAAGAGATCACTTGGGAGGCCGATGGCGAGATGCGGAAGAAGTTCCCTCATCTCTTTGAAGGTATGCGTGGCTTTATATTTTCAAATTCGGGGACGAATTTCTTTTAAGGGGGGAGATTGTAACACCTTAGGATGTGTTTAGTGACTAATTATATTTATATAAAGGGTTTTTAATAAAAAGTATACCAAATTTGGTTTGAAATATTTTTCCAAATTTAATAAATATTTTTGTAGAATTTTTTTTAGCTTGCACACATATGTGCATGTAAACTTGGGTTATTATGGGGCTAACCATGATTAGCAACCATGGTAGTTTTAAAACTTAGGAATTTAGTCAATTGGGTTTTAATTAGGTTAATTGGTAGTTTTAATAAAAGGTTGTTTTATTATATATTTGAATTAATTTAAACTTTTTGACTTGGTGAGAGAGAGAGCGAGTGAGAAGAGGCATCATGGCAAAGGCCATGCTTGTATTAAATGAAGAGAGAGAGAGGGGTTGACCACTTGTGCCATCATTCTTTACCTCTCAATTTTCCTTCTCATTTCACTCTCATTCACTCACACACACACCCACACTTCTCCAGCAACAGCAGCAGACTCATTAGCAACAGCATCAGCCTCATTAGCAGCATTAGCAACAGCAGCACCATTGGCAGCAGTAGGCAGCTGCAAGCAACGACAGCACCAGCAGCTTGGAGCAGCAGCAGCAGTAGCAGCTCCAGCAGCCACAGCAACTCCAGATCCCCTTCTTCTCCTTCCTCCTGCCTCCTAGGGTCGAGAGTGGGGTATACTTCTTAACCCTACATCCTAGTTTGCTTAGTTGGTGTGTTTATAGCTTCGATTAGTGATTAATTGTGCGTTTAGTGCTAAATGTGATGATTAGTGTGAACTTTGGTTAAGTGAGGCTAGTATTGGTTAGACTAAGTTAATTAAGTGTTGTTAGGGCCAGGTCAACCTACCTTAGCCCCCAATTTCACTAAAATACCGTCAGGTTTCTGTTTGATGCAAAATTGGTCGTTTTTAAGCAAAACTCTAGCTTTATGTGATCTTCTATCGACCCAGTGATATCAGAATAAATCTGAGTTAACTGGAGTATAGTTGTTAGGTGTTGATCCCATATCCAGAGCACGACCCCCAAACTCCACCACATGGCCGCCGGAAAATTCATTCTGGCCGCAATTTGCGGCTAGATGAGGGACATAGGGTGTGGGTTTTTGCTCTGTAGGTGTCTGCTGCTATTCTAAGACTCATGGTATGTGCAATTTTATTTAATTCTTGCTATAGAAAAATCTGGGATCAATTACCCTATTTCTCGTATTTTTTTTAAAACCTTCGCGACACGCGTGATACGTATGTGGTTTGGGGTTTCTGCGTATCGCGACGCGTCGGAGTAGCTTCAGGCGCGTAATCACACGTTTTAGCATATCGCATACGCACACGCTTAGTTCGCGACGCGGATTACTAGTTTGACCTTAATATCGCGTTTATGTAGATTTGAGCTTATGGGTGATATTCTGTGAAATTGTAGGTTCGCAGGCGAGTACGGCGGACGCCGCGAAGAAGGGGAAACAAGTCGTCGGCTACACTTAGCGCGAGACTACAGTGAATAGATTTAATATCTACGGGGATATCGCCCGCATGGCGTTATGCGTCAGGGCTGATAGGACCTTGTAGCAGCATATTGCATCTTCATATATTGACTGTTCATGGATACCATTTGTTGCATGCCGCATTCTCTACTATATGTCTATAAACTTAGAATTGATAGAACACCGCACTATTACTAATGGTTCATGTTGCACGAGCACTAATCTGCATGTTACACACACACCGTTAGTAATTGCCATGACACTCTCACTGTAAAATTGCTATGATCATTATACTGTAGTTCATCTCACATATGATTCGATATGATTTTCATAGAAATTGGGAGCCGCATGATGCCTTTTGAAAAACTGAAACTATTTTAAAAAGCGGTTTCTCCCTTTTACTTATAGTATGACTTGATGAACATATCACATCGCATTGACTTACACATTGGTGTTGGATTTCATGTGATGTCTGGTTTTGAGGACCGTGGAGTTATTTAAGAAAAGATGCACTATTTGAAAACCCGGTTTCCTTTTGATATGATATTTTTGTGCGTCCACCACGCGTTTTCTCGGTTCTGAGACGTGTGTTTGAAATCCGATTCGAGGAGTTGGATGATCCATTTGTGCGTTCGTGGTGGACCCGGTATGGTTCCCCGGGGCGAGAAATGTTTTTCGTGGAGTAGACAATGAGCCTGGCAGGGTGGCGAGTACCTACCGGTGATTGGTTGGACCTGGCGGTTATCCGGAGGATACTGACCAGAGTCGATAGATGGTTGCGGGACGACCCGTACTGCTGGGGCCGAGGCCGATAACGCAGACAGAGCCCGTGGGCTGATCCGGACTGACGGAGCCCGATATATGAGGATTTGCGTGTCGATGCTGGACACGAGTATTTATGATATTTGAGTGCCAATGTTGGGCATTCGTGATTCTTTGAGATTTACAGGATTCAAGGGCCGAGGAGAGTGCCGGCGTCTGAGTTTTATTGGGATTTGGGGTGCAGTGTTGGGCACCGATTATTTTTCCACGTTGACATTCCGTGTAGATTTTATTTCATCCCAGGCTCAGCATTCATTATTATGTATCTCATCCTGTAGTTATTTTACTTGACAGCGCACTTGCATGGTTATTTGTAACATTTCAAAAAAATAAAATATTATTTTTTGTGAACTTTTATAATTTAATATTATTTTATTGAATATTTTAATATTTTGGTATAATTAAATACAGAAAAATTTGGAAAAATTATGGATAATTATAAAATAGGGTATTTTATAGAATTATGCCATTTTTAAGTTTTTATGATTAGATATATGCTAATTTAGTGCTAATCGCGATTAAAAATCGCTAATCGGTTTTTTAGCATTTTTGTGCAAAACATGCACATATCATTTTTATAACACTTGTGTTACATTTTTTCTTGCCATGTTTCTTTTGGGGTTACTATTCTAGTGAGAAGGTTTTGGAGAAAAAGATATGGAAAAGGGGGAATATAATATTGAGGTATGGGCTGAGAGAGAGAGGTATGGGTTTTCTTTGACTTTGGACTTAGCCATTCTCTTCATTCTTCTTTCATTTTCTCTCTCCCTCTTCCCCTTCTCCTGCTGCTGCTGCTCCTTCATCTCCCTCCCCTCTTCAAAGCCCCAAATCACCATGAAAACAACTCCAAAACCCCACTCTCATTTCACAAAAAGTGTGCATAAGCTCAAGATCTACACATTGGACCAAGGAAGCAGGATTTTGGCGACTAGGGAAAACTCAAGAATTTTCTTGAGTTGCCAAATGAGGTATTTTCTGGAACTTAAAGCTTAGTTATGCATTACCTTTACCCCATGTTTAGATTGAACCGATATTGTTTGATATTGTGGAGTTAAGGAAAACCTAGTTAGGGTTTGAGGAAATTTTGTGTTGTAATGTGAAATTGAGCTCAGTTGAGGTTATATAAACACCTTAGTATATGAATGGAGACCCAAAACCTGAGAATTGAAACCCAAAATACGGATTTAGAAACCGATATCGGAAAAGTTATGAATTCTGTGAAGGTTATATTGGATCTGCTATCAACCCGAGACTCTGAAAATTATATTGAATGGACAGTAACATGTGCAGGCACCCAGGAAGCTATCACCAAAACCCTAGCCCCTAATTCCCATTGCAGGCCGTAGGTTTATCCTGTTTGGCCGCAAATTGCGGCCTGGACCCCACCATGTTGCCTTGTTCTGGTTCTGTAGCTCCTACATATATAGATTAGACCCCTGGCATGTATAGATTTGTCTAGTTTGACCTAGGGTGAAATCTGGAGCCTATTTCCTAAGTTGCTGTTTTGGATTCGTGTTTCCGTATTCCGTATTTTTAATTCTGAAATTGTGTATTGTGTTTTACCTCAACTATTTGGCGTTTATACGACGATATCTAGGATTGATTGATGGTTTTGAAGGCGTGCCCATAGGTTCTAACCTATAGGCCCCTCATCGTATCGTTTTGGGTTTCGTGTGCCGTTTTAGCTTTGATTTGGTTTTAATGCGCATATACGATACTTTGATGTGTAGGTACCCCATGAAGACTTCGGGACGACAAGCAAACGCGTGGTGACGTCGACAATGAAAGCGCAAAGTGAGTAGATTATATCTACAGGGGGAAGTCGGGTGGATGGCGTATAGCACCCCCGCAGTCCGTAGTTGATATATTATATACTTGATAGTTATAGTATGTCATGGATATTATGTTAGGTGTATTATGGATAGTGTAGGGTTAGAAGTAACTAGTGTAGTTCATAGTCGCGAACCCTAGAATAGATCTACACCTACACGCACACCATTGCATAATCATTATACTTGCACTGTTTTTGATGATATTGGATGACATTGGAGATGAGTCGATGATGTTGGGCATTGTGCCGCGAGATCGGTGATTTGATGTGATTCGTATTTGGGATATGATATGTGATCTCTAGCGGGCCTTTAGACGTGTGCTTACACACGCAGTATATAGATGGAATCGATTTGTACTAGACTTAGATCAGTACCCAGATTATGTGATATGATGATAGTGATACCTGATGTGTGGTGAGATAATGTGATATTGACCCGTACCCAGCTATTGGGATGCCGTATGACGATTTACCATACGAGCCTATATTGATGATAGATCCGCACTCATGACTCGAGGATATCTTACGATATACTGTATCGTACGCGATATTATTGAGGCGGGATCACCGACTATTATATCTATATATATATCGACTCAGATTTAGGTGGTTTCCATACCCCTCCCGATTGACTTGATACTTAGATCTGTAGTTTGCATAGTAGATGTTAGACTACACCCGAGTCATACCTATTTCAAAAACTACGAATAAGGAATATCTTAAAAGACAAGTAAAGGGATTCTACGGGTATTTTTCAAAGGACGTATATTTCTTAAAAATACCGTAGCCCTTATTTTACTAAAAATCCTGATTCGTCTTATTTCAAATGACATAACTGCATGACATATTCATATTGATGTAGATTCTTCACTGTGGTGTTAATTATTTGATTTCCGCATGTTCATGCTATTCACATTGCTTTGCATATGTTTATTTCTATATTACTATCATGCTGTTAGGACACCAGCACCATTATCGATGATGCGTATGTTCCACGTACACTATTTGCCGGCTCACACACTTCATCATCGATATTTGCCATGCCACTACACTGTAGTACTGTTGCATTCATGATATGAATCTTGCATGGCATATTGTACACTCATACCTGTACACTTACGTAGATGATTCTGACTTGATTAGAGATTTGGGAACCGCAAGATATTCTTCAAAACTGATTCATTTTAAAAATAGCGGTTTCCCTCAACATGTACACATTACTATTCCATGTTGCATGACTTACCGATATGCTTACCTTTCAGTACATGTCGCATACATCATGTTTTGATTATACGCATTGAGATATGTTGTTTCCATGATATTTCTGGATTTGGGAACCGTGGGTATTTCAAAAGAGAATATATAATTGTTTTAAAAACCCGGTTACTCTTGATATGATATTTCAGTGCGTCCACTATGTGTTTTCTCGGTGCTGAGAGCGACATGTGAAACCCGATTCGAGGAGGCGGATGAGGCCGATTGCGGGTACATGGTGGACCCGGTATGGTACCCCGGGACGAGAACGGTTTCGCTGTGTAGTAGACGGTGAGCCTGGCAGAGGGACTACTACCTACCGGTGATTGTATTTGAGCTCGGCGGATATCTGGAGGATACCGACCGGAGTTGAGAGATGGACATGGGCTGACCCGTACTGCCGGGGACGAGGGCCAATACTGCAGACGGAGCCCTATATGGACGAGGATTTACGTGCCGATGCTAGGCACAGGTTTCATGATGATCTCCATGATTTTGATTATATCCTCATATTTGCATGCATGATGCTTATTGTCATTGGGTGACAGGTGGACGGGATCCATATATATACAGACGTTGATTACATACAGACTTTGACTACATTGATCACACCTCATTTGTATATATAACAGGGTATGAGGGTGCTGTTATATATACCCTTACACCAATATTAATGGAATGGGACGCTAATATATGTGTATTGATATTCATTTTGATACTTCATCATATTTACTTCATGCAGACATACCTTACTTTTATGACATGTTATTACCTGAGGCACTGGCATGAGTACTTGGCACTACATACATGATTAGATGTTACATTGCCACCTTATCATGCTTCAGACTTTTTCCTTGAGGTTATATATCTGATCGTATTGACCTAGGATTATGTCATGCATTCGGTTTCTGCTTGTAGATATTTTCTATTCACGAGTTGGCAACTCACCCCCGTTGTGCCACAGTTCTTGCAGGTTTTGCCGTACAGGTTCCATAGCGGCATTTCTGGCACACCGCTTCCTTGCGGGTGAATTGCTTTTGGTAGGTGGGTTCTTTTGCATCAAGAACCACCATTGTACTTGTATTATTCCTTGTATCTAGAATTCCATCAACCAAAACTTGTATATTGTTGCAGACTTAGACATTAGTGATGTATTATTTCGACCTTAGAGTCGCGTGTAGCAGTATGACGGTTTTCATGTTATTGTGACTTTTGATCCTCGCCATTCGGCGTTGTATATTATATTGCTTGTGTGGTTGTGACCGTCGATTGACGAAGAGCTAGCTCCGGCTTGGGGATGCTTTTTATCATTGCATATATATATTGTTCTTGTTGTACCCCGTTCAGGGCCATTATTTACAAAGAAACTCTGCCAAAAATTTTTAGAAAAGATTTTACATTTTTAAAATGCATATCCGGCTTAGTTATTTAAAAACCTTGACTTCAAGCATGTTTTTCTTCACTTCTTTAAACCGGTTATCTTTATTTACTCTTAAAATGGTTTTAGATTTCTGGGCTTTTGGCTTACTTGGATCAGATGGAGTCCTATAGACTTCATGTGGTTCAAGGGCCGGTCACGTGGTCTTTTGGGTCGTGACAAAGTTGGTATCAGAGCGCTAGGTTCACCTTGGTTCGAGTCTAAGTTTGACTATTTGGAGCCTAGGGCGTCTATATATATACGAAACTTAGGCTTGACCTTATGGAACATAGACTTAGTCAAGGGGGTATTAGACCCGAACTTTCGCCGCGTAGGATGACCCTTGGTTGATGGAATAGGTGACTAAAGTAGAGTGACGTACCGTGGGTATGTTCCGCGGCATACTTACGACACGCCACTCCGCTTAAGGAACCTTAGGATGTACATATTTTCGAGATCAATGATTCTCTTTATATCCATGATTATACATCCATTTGAGATTCTCGATTCTATTAGTTTCATGATCATACCTTCATTGATGTTGTTCCTTCTTATGATCATGTATCCACTCTGGATCTGTTGTTTTCTTTCTTTCCATTGATCTGCTTTCTTCGATACTTGATTGAGGTTCCTGTCGCCATGTTTGAGCGCAGTTTGGGCTGCTGCTAGGGTTACGGTAAGGGCGAGCTCGTCTGGTACGAGGGCCGACCATTTTGTTTTCTGGTGACATGGGAACGTCTCGAGTTAGTATTGGTGATTGTGACCTCCAGTGGAGTCAAATGCTTGGTTTTGCGCCGGATGATCGGGCCATTGTTAGAGCTGCCAGTTGAGAGAGGGATGTTGATGTACAACATACCTCAGAGATTATGATGTCGCCTACCGTGCAGACAGATGGACCAGCTGTTGCTGAGATTGACAGGATGTCGCTTCCGGAGCTTACGAGCTGAGATCGCCGGAGCTTCCAGACAGATATGAGACAGATGATAGCTTGTCTACCCGATTTAAGAGACGAAGGTGATTCGTCCGATTTATGCGCCGGAGCAGGCCCAGATGAGTTGAAGATTTCCAGTGTGGAGAGTCTTACTCATATCTAGAGCAGACCGATTTAGATAGGACCGCCAATGTATCGCCTTTCCTGGAGGATTGAGGCACTGTTCAGCGTACAGACGAATGAGCCAGTTGTTGCTGCAAACGACGAGATATCGCCCAGACAATTGGAGCTACCGCAGCATGAGTATATACTTAGAGATATGATGGTAAGTCGCTAGTCACCCGAGGATAATGACTAGGACATGTGTTCGTTCGCTTACCCCGATGCGAGGTCATCAGATAGATTGCTTCCAGCTAGAGACGACTTCACGCGGAGACGTTGAGAGTCGACAGAGACGATCGAATGTCAGGAGCCCATTTTCCAAGTTTAAAGTATACGGAAAGACATGCAGGCGATTCCATGGACCCTCTAGAAGAATGAAACCCTAACTCGACTTAATGACCGTGTGAAAGCCTTTGAACCTTAGGGTTTGCGGCAGTTCCACGGCGCCATTAGTGAGGCTTGGTTTGCCCTTCTACGGCTGGACCACCGACGCTGTGGCATGTACTCGATACTATTAAACTGTACTCAAGATGTTGATCTCTTGGGGGATTATGAGGTTCTGATGAGTCGATCGAATGATTCGACATCATTCGGATATCATATGATGGGATGAATTGCTTGGGAGACTCCAGATACGAGTATAGCCATTGGAGCACAGTCCATGCAGCCACGATGAGACGAGTCCGAAGCAGTCGACATTGAAGCAGAGTGAAGTAAAGAGTTCGCAAGAGATTTCGACGAGATGACGTCCCACTCCGCTGACATCAGAGATGCGATACGCACGCAGAGGCGTTGTATATGGATATACCTTCCAGAAAGAGGCGCGATGAGTATGCAGCCATTCCGGAACAAGAATTAGCTTCGGCAAGGGACAATGAATTCCGGGCAATTCGGTAGGAAAGAGGTATGCGAGAGACTTCGGATGGACCATAGCCGAGAACATTGCAGTGCGCCGATAGAGACGTGATGTCGAAGTGGACGGTAATACAGACAAGCGGACAAAAGGTTCGTGCGAGACGCTGACGAGCTGTCATTACTTTCTGTCGAGACTAGAAACCTGATATGCTTACAGAGGCGTTGGAATGCGACCAATTTCCGAGAAAATGTTGTGCTGAGGACGCAGATGTCCATCGAGCGAGAAGAGATTATGCAAGAGTACCAGCCTCCGCACAAACCGGAATAGGCAAGATCGGAAGAGACCTTGAGCGAGATTCCTTCCAGGACACTACTGCAATGATGTTTGCACCCAGGATCAGATGTGTGATGTTCATTCAGAGAGCCAGAGGCCGATGCCCGTGATATGCTGCTTTATGAGTGGTCATGAGGATTGACCGAGAGATGACCAGAGAAGTGCCAGAACGGAATCGTCCCCGTTAGCACACCTGACAGGGCCGATGAGCCGATTAATTGTGAGATTGGTAATCCACAGAGAAGATAAGGACCCAGAGACAGAGGACGCCAGACCGTGAGAAAGAGGCAAGTAGATATCTTGCGCTGCTAGCATTGGATGCACCGAATCCTTCTCGACTTTGAAGGAGGAATTACCGACGACGGTACTTATGATTTGTGATTTTGTGATTTTGTGATTCGATTATCACGTATCCGTCATCTTGGATTTCGGTATTTTGGGCGTTCTGTTTGCATGATTTAGTTTTGATGACTGAGTTTCATGATATTTGTTTTATGCACCCACTGGGTATTTATATTTTGCACATAGTTATTACATTTGAGCTATTGATTGTGATTTCACGCCTATTTTATGCAGTGATTTGATTTACGTTTCCAGCATAGTTTTTATGCACCTTTAGTGTTTTGATATACGATTTTGGTGCATGCCAGATGCACTAAATCGAAATTCTTCTTGCATGTCAAATGCACCTGATTTTGTTGTCAGGCACACACGTTGCCTATGACAGATGTTTCGTGCACATCCGTTGCACCTAGATGTTGTTTGGTGCCCATTTATGACACATATTTGGATTTTGATTCCTTGCGCATCAGACGCACAGGATATTCTTATATATACATTTTGGGGATTTATTTCTAGTAAAGCAGTACATTTTTATGATATTCGGTATGTATTGATGTTTTCGGAGCCCCGACAATTTGGATTTTTACTGAAATGTTTTAGTATTGGGGGTTTAAATTTAAATTCGGAGACCGAATTTATTTTAGGGGGGAAAATTGTAACATTTCAAAAAAATAAAATATTATTTTTTGGGAATTTTTATAATTTAATATTATTTTATTGAATATTTTAATATTTTGGTATAATTAAATACAGAAAAATTTGGAAAAATTATGGAAAATTATAAAATAGGGTATTTTATAGAATTATGCCATTTTTAAGTTTTTATGATTAGTTATATGCTAATTTAGTGCTAATCGCGATTAAAAATCGCTAATCGGTTTTTTAGCATTTTTGTGCAAAACATGCACATATCATTTTTATCACACTTGTGTTACATTTTTCTTGCCATGTTTCTTTTGGGGTTACTATTCTAGTGAGAAGGTTTTGGAGAAAAAGAAATGGAAAAGGGGGAATATAATATTGAGGTATGGTGAGAGAGAGAGAGAGGTATGGGTTTTCTTTGATTTTGGACTTAGCCATTCTCTTCATTCTTCTTTCATTTTCTCTCTCCCTCTTCCCCTTCTCCTGCTGCTGCTCCTCCTTCATCTCCCTCCCCTCTTCAAAGCCCCAAATCACCATGAAAACAACTCCAAAACCCCACTCTCATTTCACAAAAAGTGTGCATAAGCTCAAGATCTACACATTGGACCAAGGAAGCAAGGATTTTGGCCACTAGGGGCAACTCAAGAATTTTCTTGAGTTGCCAAATGAGGTATTTTCTGGAACTTAAAGCTTAGTTATGCATTACCTTTACCCCATGTTTAGATTGAACCGATATTGTTTGATATTGTGGAGTTAAGGAAAACCTAGTTAGGGTTTGAGTAAATTTTGTGTTGTAATGTGAAATTGAGCTCAGTTGAGGTTATATAAACACCCTAGTGTATGAATGGAGACCCAAAACCTGAGAGTTGAAACCCGAAATACGGATTTAGAAACCGATATCGGAAAAGTTATGAATTCTGTGAAGGTTATATTGGATCTTCTATCAACCCGAGACTCTGAAAATTATATTGAATGGACAGTAACATGTGCAGGCACCCAGGAAGCTATCACCAAAACCCTAGCCCCTTACTCCCATTGCAGGCCACAGATTTATCCTGTTTGGCCGCAAATTGCGTCCTGGACCTTACCATGTTGCCTCATTCTGGTTCTGTAGCTCTTACATGTATAGATTAGACCTCTGGCATGTATAGATTTGTCTAGTTTGACCTAGGGTGAAATCTGGAGCCTATTTCCTAAGTTGCTGTTTTGGATTCGTGTTTCCGTATTCCGTATTTTTAATTCTGAAATTGTGTATTGTGTTTTACCTCAACTATTTGGAGTTTATACGACGATATCGAGGATTGATTGATGGTTTTAAAGGCGTGCATATAGGTTCTAATCTATAGGCCCTTTATCGTATCGTTTTGGGTTTCGTGTGCCGTTTTAGCTTTGATTTGGTTTTAATGCACATATACGATACTTTGATGTGTAGGTACCCCATGAAGACTTCGGGACGACAAGAAAACGCGTGGTGACGTCGACAATGAAGACGTAAAGTGAGTAGATTATATCTACATGGGGAAGTCGGGTGGATGGCGTATAGCACCCCCGCAGTCCGTAGTTGATATATTATATACTTGATAGTTATAGTGTGTCATGGATATTGTGTTAGGTGTATTATGGATAGTGTAGGGTTAGAAGTAACTAGTGTAGTTCATAGTCGCGAACCCTAGAATAGATTTACACCTACACGCACACCCTTGCATATTCATTATACTTGCACTGTGTTTGATGATATTGGATGACATTGGAGATGAGTCGATGATGTTGGGCATTGTGCCGCGAGATCGGTGATTTGATGTGATTCGTATTTGGGATACGATATGTGATCTCTAGCGGGCCTTTGGACGTGTGCTTACACACGCAGTATATAGATGGTATCGATTTGTACTAGACTTAGATCAGTACCCCAGATTATGTGATATGATGATAGTGATACCTGATATGTGGTGAGATAATGTGATATTGACCCATACCCAGCTATTGGGATGTCGTACGACGATTTACCGTACGAGCCTATATTGATGTTAGATCCGCACTCATGACTCGAGGATGTCTTACGATATACTGTATCGTACGCGATATTATTGAGACGGGATCACCGACTATTATATATATATATATATATATCGACTCAGATTTAGGTGGTTTCCATACTCCTCCCGATTGACTTGATACTTAGATCTGTAGTTTGCATAGTAGATGTTAGACTAGACCCGAGTCATACCTATTTCAAAAACTACGAATCAGGAATATCTTAAAAGACAAGTAAAGGGATTCTATGGGTATTTTTCAAAGGACGTATCTTTCTTAAAAATACCGTAGCCCTTATTTTACTAAAAATCCTGATTCGTCTTATTTCAAATGACATAACTGCATGAAATATTCATATTGATGTAGATTCTTCACTGTGGTGTTGATTATTTGATTTCCGCATGTTCATGCTATTCACATTGCTTTGCATATGTTTATTGCTATATTACTATCATGCTGTTGGACACCAGCACCATTATCGATGATGCGTATGTTCCACGTACACTATTTGCCGGCTCACACACTTCATCATCGATAATTGCCATGCCACTACACTGTAGTACTGTTGCATTCATGATATGATTCTTGCATGGCATATTGTACACTCATACCTGTACACTTATGTAGATGATTCTGACTTGATTAGAGATTTGGGAACCGCAAGATATTCTTCAAAACTGATTTATTTTAAAGAGAGCGGTTTCCCTCGACATGTGCACATTACTATTCCATGTTGCATGACTTACCGATATGCTTACCTTTCTTTACATGTCGCATACATCATGTTTTGATTATACGCATTGAGATATGTTGTTTCCATGATATTTCTGGATTTGGGAACTGTGGGTATTTCAAAAGAGAATATATAATTGTTTTAAAAACCCGGTTACCCTTGATATGATATTTCAGTGCGTCCACCATGTGTTTTCTCGGTGCTGAGAGCGACATGTGAAACCCGATTCGAGGAGGCGGATGAGGCCGATTGTGGGTACAAGGAGGACCCGATATGGTACCCCAGGGCGAGAACGGTTTCGCTGTGTTGTAGACGGTGAGCCTGGCAGAGGGACTACTACCTACCGGTGATTGTATTTGAGCTCGGCGGATATCTGGAGGATACCGACTTGAGTTGAGAGATGGACATGGGCTGACCCGTACTGCCCGGGCCGATGGCCGATACCGCAGACGGAGCCCCATATGGACGAGGATTTATGTGCCGATGCTAGGCACAGGTTTCTTGATGATCTCCATGATTTTGATTATATTCTCATATTTGCATGCATGATGCTTATTGTCATTGGGTGACAGGTGGACGGTATCCACATATATACAGACATTGATTACATACAGACTTTGACTACATTGATCACACCTCATTTGTATATATAACAGGGTATGAGGGTGCTGTTATATATACCCTTACACCAATATCAGTGGAATGGGACGCTAATATATGTGTATTGATATTCATTTTGATACTTCATCATATTTACTTCATGCAGACATACCTTACATTTATGACATGTTATTACCTGAGGCACTGGCACGAGTACTTGGCACTACATACATGATTAGATGTTACATTGCCACCTTATCATGCTTCAGGCTTTTTCCTTGAGGTTATATATCTGATCGTATTGACCTAGGATTATGTCATGCATTTGGTTTCTGCTTGTAGATATTTTCTATTCACGAGTTGGCAACTCACCCCCGTTGTGCCACAGTTCTTGTAGGTCTTGCCGTACAGGTTCCATAGCGGCATTTCTGGCACACTGCTTCCTTGCGAGTGAATTGCTTTTGGTAGGTGGGTTCTTTTGCATCAAGAACCACCATTGTACTTGTATTATTCCTTGTATCTAGAATTCCATCAACCAAAACTTGTATATTGTTGCAGACTTAGACATTAGTGATGTATTATTTCGACCTTAGAGTCGCGTGTAGCAGTATGATGGTTTTCATGTTATTGTGAGTTTTGATCCTCGCCATTCGGCGTTGTATATTATATTGCTTGTGTGGTTGTGACCGTCGATTGACGAAGAGCTAGCTCTCGCTTTGGGATGCCTTTTATCATTGCATATATATATTGTTCTTGTTGTACCGTGTTCGGGGCCAGTATTTACAAAGAAACTCTGCCGAAATATTTAGAAAAGACTTTACATTTTTAAAATGCATATTCGGCTTAGTTATTTAAAAACCTTGACTTCAAGCATGTTTTTCTTCACTTCTTTAAACCAGTTTTTTTATTTACTCTTAAAATGGTTTTAGATTTCTGGGCTTTTGGCTTACTTGGATCAGATGGAGTCCTATAGACTTCATATGGTTCAAGGGCCGGTCACGTGCTCTTTTGGGTCGTGACATTAATACACATACTGCTTATCGCATATAGATATTATCTGCTGGTATATGATAGAGTAGCGCAGTACGTGCATGCTCGCGATTACCTTTATATGTTATCTATTATTCACGAGTTGGCAACTCACCCCCGTTGTGCCACAGTATTTGCAGGTTGCCCCTTAGAGTAGTCGCGGCAGGCTGCTTCCTTGTATCTTTTTGGCTACGGATACCACTACAGTTGGAACGTGAGCTATTTTGCCGATAGGTGGGTTGTGGTATTCCGGTTGTTTACTTTGTACACACTTTTGTATCTAGTACTCTCCATCTACTGTTTATGTATTGACTTAGAGACCAGTGTGAGGACGATGATGTATATTATTTGTATTCTGGTGTCGAGCTCGTGGGAGCCGACTTTTATTTATATGCAGCTTTAGTATTCTGTGATGTTTTTACTTATTGCTCATTTTTTCGCTACGGCGTCGTATATTACTCATTATTTCGCTACGGAGTCGTATATTACTCTTGTGGTGATGATTTCCGCCGTTGGGTGTGATTGCTCCCGTTTGGGGATGCTTTATTTCATTGTATATCATTTTTACTCATATCTTGTTTTGTACCCGATTTCGGGGTTAGTTTTTACAAAGGAAATGATGCCAAAATTTTTAAGATAATAATTTAAGCTTTAAAGATTGTTATTAACTACTTATGGTTTTTTCCAAATGTTTTAAAAAAATATTTTCAACACTCACTACTTTTAAATGGTTTTGATTTTTGGGTTCGGCTTACTTAGTCGCGTTACGCCTGTAGACATTGCGTGGTTAAGTGCCGGTCACGAGTCGAATTTTGGGTCGTGACAAGCTGCCAATTTGCAGAAGACTGAGGCTGAACTGTGCTCAACTGGGACAACCTAGCCCCAGGCCTACGACTCAAAGCATCAGCTACCATATTTGCCTTGCCCGAGTGATAAAGGAATTCACAATCATAATCCTTCACTAGCTCCATCTAACGGCGCTGTCTAAAATTCAGATCCCGCTGCTGGAAGATGTACTTCAAGCTCTTGTGATCCATGAAGATCTGACATGACTCCCCGTACAAGTAGTGTCTCCAAATTTTCAACGCAAAGACCACCGCGGTCATCTCAAGATCGTGAGTGGGGTAACTCTGCTCATGCTTCTTTAGCTGCTTAGAAGCGTAAGCAATCACTCTATCATGCTGCAGCAATACGCAGCTGAGCCCCACTCGAGAAGAATCACAATAAACAACATAGCCGCCCGATCCAGTAGGCAAAGATAGAACCGGTGCTGTCGTCAACTGAGTCTTCAACTGCTGAAAACTCTGCTCGCACACATCAGTCCAAAGAAAAGGAACTCCCTTCCGGGTCAGTCCAGTCAGCGGTGCAACGATACTCGAGAAATCCTGCACAAAACGGCGATAATAACCAGCTAAGCCTAAAAAGCTGCAGACCTCAGTCACCGATACATGTCTGGGCCAAAGCTGTACAGCCTCGATCTTCCTCGGGTCTACAAGAATACCATCACCAGTCACCACATGACCCAGGAAGTCAACGCTATCAAGCCAAAACACGCACTTTGAGAATTTAGCATACAGCTGGTGCTCTCTCAAAATCTGCAAAGCAATCCTCAAGTGCTGCTCATGCTCCTCTCGACTCCTAGAGTAGACCAGTATGTCATCAATAAACACTATAATAAACTGGTTGAGGGCCTGAAAATCCGGTTCATCAGATCCATGGACGCTGCTGGCGCATTGGTGAGTCCGAACGACATCACCAAAAACTCATAGTGCCCATAGCGCGTACGAAAAGCAGTCTTCGGAATGTCATCATTCCGAACCCGCAACTGATGATAACCCGAACGCAAAT
The DNA here is from genome assembly GCA_030015575.1 of Agapanthus africanus. Classification (NCBI taxonomy): domain Eukaryota; kingdom Viridiplantae; phylum Streptophyta; class Magnoliopsida; order Asparagales; family Amaryllidaceae; genus Agapanthus; species Agapanthus africanus. The sequence continues at coordinate 564,579,426 of CM057339.1, forward strand.
CAATCTTAGAAAATTGTTTCGCACCCTGGAGCTGATCAAATAAATCGTCAATGCGAGGAAAAGGATACCTATTCCGTACCATAACTCGGTTCAACTGACGATAATCCACACACAGCCTCAAACTGCCGTCCTTCTTCTTGACGAACAGAACAGGAGCTCCCCATGGCGAAACACTCGGACGCACAAGTCCCATATCAAGAAACTCTTGTAATTGATCTTTAAGCTCTCTAAGCTCTGCCGGAGCCATCCGATAAGGCGGTATAGAAATAGGCTCCGTGCCAGGAATCAGATCAATGCAGAACTCAATATCGCGCTCTGGCGACAAACCAGGTAACTCATCGGGAAAGACGTCGGGAAACTCTCGCATGGTAGGAACCTGGTCCAACGACTCCACTATGGCTCCAGTATCATGAATGAAAGCCAAGAATCCCTGACATCCCTTCCTCAAAAGCCGACTAGCGCAAAGGACAGAAATCAAACTGTGTGGGGCGGCACCACGGTCCCCCTGCACAACAAACACTGACTCGCCGGGAAAACAAAACCTAACTGTCTTCTCGCGGCAGTCCACGGATGGGTCACAAGTAGCTAACCAGTCCATGCCCAGCAAAACGTCGAAGTCCAACTTCTCAAGAAGGATCAAGTCGACGGGCAAATCTCTATCCCCTATACGGACAATACACGACCGGAACACGTGTCGTGCAACAAACGACTCTCCTACATGAGTAGCCACGACCAACGGCTGATCTAGCCAACAAGACTCTCGTCCTAACCTCGGCATGAAGTGCGTAGAAACATACGAATGCGTAGATCCCGGATCAAAAAGAACATGTGCATCATAAGAACATACAGAAAGGGTACCTGAAACCACAGCATTGGATGCCTGAGCGTCCTGGTGAGTCAAGGCAAACACCCGAGCCTGCCCTCTACCGGCAACTGGCTGACCTCCGTATCTACCACCCCGCCCTCTCAGACAAAACCACCACGACCCCGACCTCTCTGCACAAGAGTCTGACGCGGAGCAACAACCGGCATAAGGGGAAACACCCTCTGAGGTGGAGAAGGTGGTAAGGTAACCTGCGGTACAGCCGCCTCGCTCACCCGTGGCTCAGCACAATCTCGAACCCGATGACCCATACTCCCTCACCGGTAACATCCAGATGCAAACTGCTGACCCTCTTGAGGGTAAGAACTAAAAAGCTGACCTTGTCCCGAACCACCACTATCTGAATGGGAACTGTCACGACGTCTAAACGCCCGCCTCGCTGCCGGATCACTAGCACGAACCCTCTTCGGTTCCGGAGCAACTGACGACTCAGAAAGACGCTCCTCAACCAATAGGGCTGCATCCACCGCTGCCGCATATGTGTCGCAATGCTGAATGCTGATGGCTAGGAACAATTGGGTAAGCAGGCCTCGAACAAACCTCTTCACCCTCATCTCCTCAGTCGCCACCAAGTACGGAGCGTACACAGACAGCTCGGTAAACGGTACATCATACTCAGACACCGTCATCCCCGGAGTCTGACGTAACGACTCAAATCGGCGCGCTCGCGCATCCCTGACACTCGGTGGAAGAAAACGGGCGAGAAATACTGCCACAAACTCAACCCAGGTCATAGGAGCAAACCCGCGGCTCTGCCCCTCTACAACGACTCACACCACTTCTGGGCCAGACTCTCCAGACGAAAGCTCGCAAACTCCACCCATCTCTCATCGGAGCATCGGAGCGAACGACAAATCCTGGCCATCCGGTCGATAAACGACTGCGGGTCCTCAGTAGTATATGTGCCAGTGAACACCGGAGGCCTCATCCTCATAAACTCTGTCAGTGACACGGTAATAACCTCCGGAGCTGTCACTACGACTGCCGGAACTGTAGGTACCATCGTGGTCCCTACAACGGGTGGAAAAACTGCCTGCCCCTGCGCTCGAATGGCCTCTACTAAGGTCCCCATCATCTGGCGCAGGTCCTCAGACGAGTCAACTCTGACCTGGGCCCTCGCGGCCGCTCTTTGTGCCCTCGTAGTCTTCGGCGGCATATAGGCTAGAAATTGAAACAAGATTCGATAAGGAAATAGGAATCGAATCACAAAGATGTATATCATCACGGAGGAATATCAATCAATAAGTCCTAAGGTCACTTAGGCGGAGTACCGTGCCGTAAGTATGCCACGGAATATACACATGCTACGTCACTCTTCTTAAGCTACTTACTCCATCATACCAAGGTCATCCTACACTCCGAAAGGTAAAACCTAGCACTCTGATACCAACTTTGTCAAGACCCAATATTTGGTCCGTAACCGGCACTTAAACTACGTAACGTCTATAGGCATACGCAACTTAAGTAAGCCGAAACCCAGAAATCTAAACCACCCAAAACTGGATCAACGGAGAAAAACATAGTTTTAAACATTCGGAAAATCACAAGTAAAATCTCTAACTCTAGTTTTCTTTCTTTAAAATTTTGGCAGCACCTCCTTGGTAAAAACTAGCCCCGAAAACGGGTACAACATAGATAATATATAAAGCATCCTAAATGGGAGCAAATCACGCCCAACGGCGAAGACAAACACCACAAATATATATATACGACGCCGAAGCGAAGAAATATAAAAGGAAACTGCATAAAGAAGTAAACTTTTCACAAACCAGCTCCCACGAGCACGGCATCCAAAGTCCACCAAAATAATAATACAATACCGAATCCTCACAACTCGTCTTTAAGTCAAATACAAGAAGTGGTAGATGGAGAATACTGTTAGTGTATATGCCCTAGGGGCCATTATTGTATCATACTAGTTTGTATATTACTTAATGGAAGCTTGGGATATTCACATGTATATAACAGTCTTGCTAAACATGGTAGTATGCTACTTGGTTTTTCTATCTTAATATGTGAGTATACGTATTGATAGAGCTCTTAAGATCTTGCTTGACTACCAGCGTTGTGATGGCAGTCACACTAGTGGGGGCTGGGTAGTCTACAAGCACATCCTTATTCAGGTCCCTAGTCGTTGGATTATCGAGACAGGGCATCGATACTTCGGAGTAGACTAGTGTGTACGCTTCTCATCCCAGTTGGGGAGATGGTCTGTCCCACAGCCGTCGGTACGTCGTACTGGAGATAGTATGCAGGTGCTCGTTAGGTTACGGGTACACCGGACAGGACTCACAGGGAACTGTTGGTTGGTTTTATACCAGTCGTCAGTGAACAGTTCCCAGGTGACATGAGTACAGCATAGTCCGCAGACTTGACACTGCTACTTCGCCTCGAGTGTGTCCCACTGTTCTTAGATTGCTACCTTACCACGGCTCAAAGGAGTCGTGCAAACAGGTAGCAGTTAGGTGCAGTCCCGAGCACTTGGAGGCAGTGGCGGTTAGACAGGATTCGTCTCTCCCGGTATTAGGGGTTGATATCGAGCTGTGTCAGAGAGCCATTACGCAAAGTCCCTGTCCAGGGCAAGCGAGATTTGCTGGTAGGTTCCAGTAGTTTCTCAGGGTGTAATGGGCTTCGCTCCGACATGACTTATACCGCTATTAGGAGACTGACACTTGCCGCCCCCCTAGGCCCGATATGCGATAGTCTTAGACGAACGGACCGGACTGTATGGAGATTGTCACATCAGACTCAGCAGGAGTTCGGATGGGTTTCCTCATCGGCTTTCTTATCGACATCTACCTGGGGACCGTTACGTACAGCTAGTGCCGCTTGCGGTCTGTGGTTAAACCCACTGCCAGCGTAGTAGTCGAGTCTCTAGAGTCCCATGCAGAGAGTTTCCCTACTCCAGGCAAAACGATATAGAGGTTGTATGGTTTTACGACAAGGGTTTGGACGCATACATGTGTTTGCGAACGTACGACTTTCGGACAGTTTTTACTAGTCGGCTTTGGTTTAAGCTAGTTACTAGTATCCGGTTATTGGATTTATACAGTCTAAAGTTTTTCCGTGTTTTCATGGATAGAAGGGGCGTTCTCGTAATTGCACGAGAAGCTTCTAGAAGATGGTAACTAAGGAGGTTAAGGTGGCATATACATTAAATGAGATTAGTGAGTCATATGGATGATTCATCCATGTCATTAATGCTTCATAATTGCTTAATGACTCATGGAGATGAATCACCATAAGATATTTATCAAGCATGGTTGTAAATCATTTTCTTTTCTTTTCTTGAAAAACAATAATGCTTGATATATATTATGATAACTCATTTTCTCATTTCATTATTATGTACATCTTCTTTCTCCTCAAGCTCTCTCTCTTCAAACCCTAATCCTCCCCTCTCATGTGTTGAGTGTACAAGGATTAGTTAGACTACTTAATCCATAACCATACTCTATTTCATCTAGGTACTTTGATTAGCACTTAAAGATACCTAGTTGCCTCAAGTTTAGAGGCAAAGCTTGGAGTTTAACTCTTGTGGTGGATCGTCTACTACTTGGAGAAGGCCGAGGAGGAGGTGGAGTTCGTAAAGACGAAGGACACGGTTCTTTAGGTATAAACCCTTCACATAGTAGTTTAGAACTTCTATGTTTGATGTTAGTTATCGTTTTGCTTCGATTCATGCGGTTAGTCGATGTTTAAGCAAAGAACAAGATCGTTTTTCATATTTCCGCTTCCCCGCAAGTCGTGGGGTGTTGCACATCGACTTACAGTGGTATCAGAGCCACGCTAAACAATAATTAACTCACTTGCAAAATTGTATGAATTTCGAACGGAAAAAACAAAACGGGAAAACCCTGATATCATGGTATTCTGTCGAATTTTAAATGTGGTCCAAAAATTTTTCAGGGACCTTCAGAAAGCTCGAAATGATAGTATCAGAACACCCAAGAAAACTGGGCTCATGAATCGACTAAAGCGCCGCGGAACCGCGGCGGATCCCACCGATCCGCCGCGCTTCCGCCGCCGAGTTGCCGATTCATCAGCCCAAGTTTCCTGTGTTGGTTCTCTGTGATATTTGGTATTTTCTGGAAGTTTTTAATTTTTGCTCAAGTTTCAGTTTTACAGAGAAGTATTGGAGCAAAATTAAATGTGTTTAATCGATCGAAATTATACGGTATTTGCTTGTTGGATTTTATCTGTGTTTGTATAATGTGTTCGTAAACCTTCCCTAACTGCTAGTATGTCGGTTGGCAGGGGGTTGCACATTTCTGTAATGGTTTTTACTGTTTGTGGATGTGAACTGTATTGGACTATTGTGATGATTAGCCGGGGTTATAAAATGGGTTATTATTTGATTCATTTGATGTAAATGTAATTTGTCGTAATATTATTTTGCGGGGCACATCCAGGTTGCGGTTGTATGCACCGTTGTATTATTTCATTTTACTGTTTTTGCTCCTAGGACAGACCCAAGGTGGGGTGCACAAACTGCCGGGCGGGTAGTTTGCCGTACCAGTAGGGGTCTTGGGTGGGGTAATGGCTATTCATCACAACTATGTAATCCGTCTTTTGTTGCAGGCTCAAAACAAACACGGATTGCTAATAAATCCAATAAAGTTCATCTGTGATCTGGAATGCCTATTATTGCGTCTGACGAATGTACAATATCTATATATGATAGCTATTTAGACGTCACTTATGTTTTACACCCGCGCTAGCCCAGCCCCCGCTCTGTCGTTAGTTAAGTAACCTAACGGGTAATGAGGAGACCCCGTGGCGAATGCGGATAGCATAAGAAGACGTTGTATTTTCGTTGTTTTCTGCAATGATAGGTTAATGATGGGACGCATTATTTATAATGCAAAGAAAATAAACCAAAAGTTTAATCGTTGGAACAATTTAAAAGAAACCACTCGGTTAATTTTAAAAACAGATATTTTTAAATGTGGAGCTTTAACCACTCCTTTTAAAAGCTATCAGGTTCCTTCGGTTATATTAAGTTCACTACGTTCACGGTTTCGCCAAAACCATTTGTAGCCCTCCGTCATTTTATCTGGGTATTCAGTAGTATTCAAGCTATGTATTTTGACCAACGCCAAGGCATAGTGTTTGGTAGCTGCTGGGTATTCATTTGTTGCATAGATAGATGAGTTAGTTTGGGACAGTCGTATGATCATTTTGGCCAACGTTAAGGATATGTACGGATGGGTTCAAATTAACAAGATAATGATGGGTAGAACTTGACATGTGACTTATGACATTTTGACCAACGCCAAGGTCATAAGAGCATGGGGCAAAAATAAATATCGGGAATTTCTAAAGAAACTGAAATTTGCAAAGAGTTGCATACCATTTGGAGTTTGATGAATGTTGGTAGGATTCCTTCAACATTATCATACGATGATATTTGGATCCCGATCCTACTGTGAGTATATGCTTCTCATCAGGATATTCGTCACTTAACGATCAATGCTATAAACCAAGTAGGTGTCAAGAAAGGTGTCAGCGGGGTTACGCCCCCAGAGAAAAGAGGTTATTTAATTAAGGAACTTCGCGAAAGCGTTGGAAAACCTCCCTCGAAGTACCGACACCAGCCTGGCTGAATGGTTAAGCAAGTATTGTACAATGAGAATAGTCCTGGCTAATTCTTCTTTTATGGTTTGAGGAAGGATTCGAGAAACAGTGGGAGCCATCCAGTTTAGATAAACTAAAAACCACTCTAAACTTGCAAGAGCATCATGCTAAAGAGTTTTCTTCTCTCTCTCCTAATTGCAGCGACCCTGAAAATGACTGGACTTAAGTTACTTTTAGAGAAAAATATACTGACAGGGCCAAACTATAAAGATTGGCTGCGGAATGTCAAAATGGCTTTGACCTATGACAAATTGGGGTACGTCCTCACCGCTACGGCACCTGCTGTCCCTGGTCCCAAATCCAGTAATGCGGATAAGGAAATCCGCAAAACCTGGGATTTCGATTGCGCGAAAGCCAAGTGCATCATACTTGCCTCGATGAACAATGAACATTAGAGGAGGCACGAGGATATGGAACTAGATGCCATATTTCTCCATACAAAGGAACTTTATGGAGAGAAATCTCGTATAGCAAGATACGAGACCTCTAAGAACTTGTTTCGAGCGAGGTTGGCTGTCGGGTCATCGGTAGGAGAACATGTCCTAAAGATGATCGGCTATATAGAAGAGCTCGCAGACCTTGGGACGACTTTGGATAATGAGCTCTATACAGACCTTATTCTCCAGTCCCTTCCTTCCACCTACGCCCAGTTTATCCTGAACTTCAACATTCAAAGAAAAGAAGTTGAACTTTCGGAACTCCTAAACATGTTAAGGAGTGCAGAGGGCACCTTGCAGAAAGCAAGGGAAACACCCGCTATGTTTGTTAGCGGTGCATCTTCTTCCGGGTCCAAGGCTAAGGCCAAAGGAAGGAAGAAGAAGGCCGCCACCAAACCTAGAGGAGGTGTTAGTAAGGTGGGAGGGAAGGGAAAGAAAAAGTTTGCGGTACCGGTAGTGGGCCAGGATGAGTGCTTCCATTGTCACAGGAAAGGGCACTGGAAGAAAGATTGCAAGGCGTGGAACGCCAAGAACCAGGAACCGAAGCAAGCTGTGGCTTCGACTTCAGGTGTGTTTATAATTGAGAATTGTCTGTCAATTAACTCTACTTCCTGGTTATTGGATACCGGATCAGGATCTCATATTTGCAATTCATTGCAGGCACTGAGAAACCGTAGAGTGCTGAAGAAAGGTGATATGACCCTAAAGGTTTTCTAACGGAGCTAGCGTGGGAGCTGCGTCCGTCGGGGATTATCACCTGGGATTGACGAGTAGACACATTTTGGTTTTACATAACTGTTTTTTTGTACCAAGCTTAACGTGTAATATCATATCAGTTTCCTTGTTATCAAATAAAGGTTATGATTTCACGTTTGTAAGAGATGTTGTTAACATCCACCTTAATCATGGTTTGATTGGGTCTGGTACACTAAATAACGGTATATATGTCTTAAACCAACTCCAAATTTTCAATGTCCAGAACACACTAAAAAGAAAGTCTCCAGATTTAAATAAAGCTTTCTTATGGCATTGTAGACTGGGTCACATCAATGAGAGAAGGATGACTAAGTTGCATAGAGAAGGATATTTGGACTCGTTCGAATATCAAACTTATGACACTTGTCAATCTTGTCTCAAAGGAAAGATGACAAAGACTCCTTTTACTGGATACGGAGTAAGAGCGAGCGAGCTCTTAGGACTCATACACAGCGATGTATGTGGTCCAATGTCTACACATACAAGAGGTGGTTTTTCCTATTTCATTACTTTCACGGATGATTACTCAAGGTACGGATTCATTTATCTGATGAAACATAAATCCGAGGCTTTTGAGAAATTCCAAGAGTATAAGAATGAAGTAGAAAACCAAACCGGCAAAAGTATCAAGACACTTAAATCTGATCGAGGTGGTGAATACTTGAGTGCCGAGTTCCTAGGTTACCTAAAAGAGAAAGGAATTCTCTCTCAGCTTACTCCTCCATACACACCACAGCATAACGGTGTATCGGAGAGACGGAATCGAACCCTATTGGATATGGTACGATCCATGATGAGTAATGCTGAGTTACCGCGATCTTTCTGGGGTTATGCGCTGGAATCAGCGGCATATCTTTTGAACATGGTTCCTACCAAGACTGTGCCTACCACGCCATATCAGATGTGGAGTAGGAAGAAACCCTATCTTCAGTATCTGAAAATATGGGGATGTCCAGCTTTTGTTAAAAAGCAGCATGTGGACAAGCTCGAGGCACGATCAGTAAAGTGTAAGTTTGTGGGATATCCAAAGAACTCCAAGGGGTATCTATTCTATTACGCAGAGGAACAAAAAGTGTTTGTTTCTCGTAATGCCTATTTTCTAGAATATCAGTTTTTAGAAAAAGGAAATAAGTGGGAGCGAAATAGAACTGGAAGAAATTCCAGAACCACAAACTGCTACTGAAAGTTTGGTAGAACTGGAAGTTCAAGAAGAACAAGACATTCCCGCACCCCTCCGCATGAGTAGTAGGCCATGTCATCCGCCTGAGAGATACTACGGTTTTCTCATAGATGGGGATAGAGAGGATTGCATCATAGATGATGATGAACCTACTGACTTCCAGCAGGCCATCCAGAGCGGCGACTCGGTACGATGGCTAGATGCAATGCGGACCGAAATGGAGTCCATGTACACCAACAAAGTATGGACTTTGGACTTTGCTCCAGATGGGGTAAAACCCATAGGATGCAAATGGATCTTCAAGAAAAAGATTGGTGTAGATAGACAGGTGGAAACCTATAAGGCTAGACTTGTTGCAAAGGGTTTTCGTCAAAGACCTGGTTTGGACTATGACGAAACTTTTTCTCCAGTGGCTATGCTCAAATCCATTCGAGTCCTTCTTGCTATTGCAGCCTTCCATGATTATGAAATCTGGCAGATGGACGTAAAGACGGCTTTTCTGAATGGAAATTTAGAGAGTGCGTCTATATGGATCAGCCAGAGGGTTTCAATCAGAGTGGGAGCAGCGGGAAAGTATGCAAGCTGCTTAAGTCCATTTATGGACTAAAGCAGGCATCGCGGAGTTGGAACATTTGTTTTGATGAGACAGTCAAAGAATATGACTTTATTAAAAATCCAGATGAACCGTGCATATATAGTAAAGTTGTAGCCAGAAGTGTCGTATTCCTCGTCTTGTACATGGATGACATTCTATTGATAGGAAATGACATTCCTATGCTACAATCTGTCAAAGGATTCTTATCACACAGGTTCTCCATGAAAGACTTGGGAGATGCCTCTTACATTCTGGGGATCCGGATCTATCATGATAGATCCAAGAGGATGTTGGGACTTTCGCAGTCCAGGTATATCGACACTGTACTGAAAAGATTCAGTATGGAAGATTCTAAGCGCGGTAATTTACCGGCTTGTCACGGAATCACCCTATCCAAAGAGATGTCTCCCAAGACTGATTTGGAAAGGGAACGCATGTCTATTATACCCTACGCTTCTACGGTAGGCTCTATAATATATGCGATGTTGTGCACCAGACCAGATGTAGCTTACGCACTGAGCGTGGTAAGCCGGTATCAGTCAGACCCAGGGGAGAAGCACTGGATAGCAGTAAAGAACATTCTCAAGTACCTGAGGAGGACTAAGGAGATGTTCTTGGTTTATGGCGGAAAAGACCTCAGGTTGGAGGCCTTTGCTGATTCCGGCTTCCAGAGTGATAAGGACGATTCCAAGTCCATGTCGGGTTATGTCTTTACCCTCAATGGACGGGCGGTGTGCTGGAAGAGTTCCAAGAAGGACACCGTTGCTGACTCGACGATGGAAGCGGAGTATATAGCTGCTTGCGAAGCCGCAAAAGAAGCAGTCTGGATGAAGAAGTTCCTAACAGAACTTCAGGTGGTTCCGACCATAGTTGATCCAATACCTCTGTATTGCGACAACAACGGAGCTATAGCTTTAGCGAAGGAACCAAGGTCCCATCAGAAGTCCAGACACATCTTAAGGCGGTATCACCTGATCAGGGAGATCATTGATCGTCGGGAGATCGAGGTTCGGAGAGTTGCTTCTGAAGAGAACATTGCTGATCCATTCACGAAGGCCCTACCTCAGATTCAGTTCGAGAGGCTACTCGAGATCATCGGTCTTCGATATGCCAGTACATGGCCCAAGTGCAAGTGGGAGATTGTTAGTGTATATGCCCTAGGGGCCATTATTGTATCATACTAGTTTGTATATTACTTAATGGAAGCTTGAGATATTCACATGTATATAACAGTCTTGCTAAACATGGTAGTATGCTACTTGGTTTTTCTATCTTAATATGTGAGTATACGTATTGATAGAGCTCTTAAGATCTTGCTTGACTACCAGCGTTGTGATGGCAGTCACACTAGTGGGGGCTGGGTAGTCTACAAGCACATCCTTATTTAGGTCCCTAGTCGTTGGATTATCGAGACAGGGCATCGATACTCCGGAGTAGACTAGTGTGTACGCTTCTCATCCCAGTTGGGGAGATGGTCTGTCCCACAGCCGTCAGTACGTCGTACTGGAGATAGTATGCAGGTGCTCGTTAGGTTACGGGTACACCGGACATGACTCACAGGGAACTGTTGGTTGGTTTTATACCAGTCGTCAGTGAACAGTTCCCAGGTGACATGAGTACAGCATAGTCCGCAGACTTGACACTGCTACTTCGCCTCGAGTGTGTCCCACTGTTCTTAGATTGCTACCCTACCACGGCTCAAAGGAGTCGTGCAAACAGGTAGCAGTTGGGTGCAGTTCCGAGCACTTGGAGGCAGTGGCGGTTAGACAGGATTCGTCTCTCCCGGTATTGGGGGTTGATATCGCGCTGTGTCAGAGAGCCATTACGCAAAGTCCCTGGCCAGGGCAAGCGAGATTTGCTGGTAGGTTCCAGTAGTTTCTCAGGGTGTAATGGGCTTCGCTCCGACATGACTTATACCGCTATTAGGGGACTGACGCTTGCCGCCCCCTAGGCCCGATATGCGATAGTCTTAGACAAACGGACCAGACTGTATGGAGATTGTCACATCAGACTCAGTAGGAGTTCGGATGGGTTTCCTCATCGGCCTTCTTATCGACATCTACCTGGGGACCGTTACGTACAGCTAGTGCCGCTTGCGGTCTGTGGTTAAACCCACTGCCAGCGTAGTTGTCGATTCTCTAGAGTCCCACACAGAGAGTTTCCCTACTCCAGGCAAAACGATATAGAGGTCGTATGGTTTTACGACAAGGGTTCGGACACATACGTGTGTTTACGCACGTACGACTTTCGGACAGTTTTTACTAGTCGGCTTTGGTTTAAGCCAGTTACTAGTATCCGGTTATTTGATTTATACAGTCTAAAGTTTTTCCGTGTTTTCACGGATAGGAGGGGCGTTCTCATAATTGCGCGAGAAGCTTCTAGAAGATGGTAACTAAGGAGGTTAAGGTGGCATATGCATTAAATGAGATTAGTGAGTCATATGGATGATTCATCCATGTCATTAATGCTTCATAATTGCTTAATGACTCATGGAGATGAATCACCATAAGATATTTATCAAGCATGGTTGTAAATCATTTTCTTTTCTTTTCTTGAAAAACAATAATGCTTGATATATATTATGATAACTCATTTTCTCATTTCATTATTATGTTCATCTTCTCTCTCCTCAAGCTCTCTCTATTCAAACCCTAATCCTCCCCTCTCATGTGTTGAGTACAAGGATTAGTTAGACTACTTAATCCATAACCATACTCTATTTCATCTAGGTACTTTGATTAGCACTTAAAGATACCTAGTTGCTTCAAGTTTAGAGGCAAAGCTTGGAGTTTAGCTCTCGTGGTGGATCGTCTACTACTTGGAGAAGGCCGAGGAGGAGGTGGAGTTCGTAAAGACGAAGGACACGGTTCTTTAGGTATAATCCCTTCACATAGTAGTTTAGAACTTTTATGTTTGATGTTAGTTATCGTTTAGCTTCGATTCATGCGGTTAGTCGATATTTAAGCAAAGAACAAGATCGTTTTTTATATTTCCGCCTCCCCGCAAGTCGTGGGGTGTTGCACATCGACTTACAAATACTAGATCCAATAAAAAGATATACAATGTACAAACAGATAACCGCAAAGCCACCTAAAAGCAAAGGCTTCACAGCCAAACGTAGCGGTATCCGCAAAAGTAGAGATGATAAGATGCCCTGCCGCGACTACTCAGAGGGTATGTCCTGCAAAACACTGTGGCACAACGGGGGTGAGTTGCCAACTTGTGAATAGTAAATAACATCATACTGAAATCGCAAGTATGCACTAACAGCAATGATCAATAGCATGTAAGCTGGTAGCATGAGTATGACAATATGAATATGCGACTGTCATGATCAAGGTACACCACCAGGTATTATATCTACATGAATAAGTACATATCAACTGAATACTGAGTGCGAGAAAATAAATGATCTCATGCACAAATCATAAGCATGGAAAAGCCCGGTGTAAATCAACAACACCCCAAATCCTAAATACTCAGATCGGCCCTCAAATCCTGTAAGTCTCATGGAACCTGAGTGTCCAACATCGACACTCTAAAACATCATGAAAACCAGTGCCTAACATCGACACGTAAATACTCGTATCCATACGTTCCTCGAAACCCTAGTATCCCATTTCGACACTTGTGTTCCACGTATCGGTCTTTCTGATATCCATATGTTCCTCGAAACCCAAGTATTCCACCTCGACACTTGTGTTCCATGTATCGGTCTCCAAATTCCATATGTCTCTCGGAATATAAGTGCCTAACATCGACACTTGAAATTCCTATATCGCATGAAAACATATCTCAAATGCGTAAATCCATGTAAAATAGCATATGCAACATAAAACATCAATATGAGCATATCACGGGAAAAGTCTGCTATTTAAATGCATCAAGTCATTAAATATATCTCGCGGTTCCCAAATATCCAAATCCAAATTACATATATATACAGCGTCCCATTCCACTGATATATATATTATAAAATGCTGATTATGTAACAATAGCAAAGTGTATATGCAAGCATGTAGGTATAGTATGGCATATATATAGGCATGTAGGTATACAGGTATGCTATATGTCATATGCGCTATCGCACAAGAATAACTACCTCTATGTCGCTAACCACTAGCAAGGTATATCAATGAATATTTGTGTTGTGCGTATCATGGCAATTACCGACTGTATGTGTGTAGCATATCATTGGTGCTCGTGCAACATGGACTATCAATAATAGTGCAGTGTACAAAGAATACAGGTTCAGTCACAACAAGTAGCTATATGCAATGAAATGCATACATCATCTCTATATGAGCATATTAAAATGCGGTTAATATCATATCATATCTAGCCCAGACGCTTAACGCCATACGGGCGATTTCCCCGTAGATGTTAAATCTACTCACAGATGGTCTCGAGCTATGAAAATCCGACCACCTGCTTCCCCTTGTTCGCAGCGTCCGAAGTCCCCACTTGCAACGCTATAATTCACAAACACATAAATAGAGCAAAATCTCAGAAAACGACCAATATAACGTAAAACTACATTTTAAACGACACACTAACTCCAAACTAACTCATAAGCGTCCGTCTAGTGGCCAACGTGTGTGACGATACCACGAAACCTACCCAAGTGTAGCAGCTGCACAAGATCACGATTCGTGTCGGATTACGTAACACACGGACAAAAAAATAGAATATAGGAAAACAATCCCAGATTTTGCATACTGCAATTACTAAAAATTTAAACAGTACCAAATACCCCTAAACCACAGCAGACAACTACCCAACAAAACCTAACCCCAACACTCCCCTCAAAATCCGACGTCGCCGGATTTCGTCAAAGGGTCGCCGGCCGAAGCTGGTGGGGTGGTGCTCGGGTCTCAGGTGGAACTCCAGGATCACTAGTACATCACTACAATTTTGTTTGGTCAATCACTAAAATTTCCAGGTCACGGCAGATCCCAAAGATTCTAAAAGACACTAAAAAACATGATATTGCATTAATCGATATTTAAAGTGTTCTAAACAATAACCAACGAGCTACCCATCATATAAACTCCTAATTAACAGTTTAGGGATTATACCTATCAAAACTTGCTCCTAAGATCCAAGCTTTCCTAGCTCCAAGTGATCCAAGATGCTAAATCAAGACTTGGGGTATTTTTGTGATATTAATTTGGAATTTTGGAGATTTATGAGCTTGAAATTTGTTGTAAATGGTGTAGAAAAGATCAAGGGCAGAATGAAGAAGGAGGGCTCGGCCAAGAGAGGAAGGTGAGGAATTGTGTAGGGTTTTCTAGGTAATTCCTTACAATAAATGCACGTTAATGTAAATGCATGCACATGCCACCTCTCCCATTCATTTCTTTTCTTTTCTTTAAACTCTTAATCCTAGTCAACACAAAAGATCTAGATATTATGAGAAGGGTTTTGGTTAACTCAACATGATAAAATTTTAGGAGTAAAATCCCAAACCCAAAATGTAAATACCACATTAAAATAATATTAAAATAGGGGAAAATTCTATTTGAACCAAAACGTCCCATATACCCCCAAAGCTCTAGCACTACCTTTATTTTAGCTAAACTAGGTGCTGGAAAGTCTATATGGATGTTTGATCACAGTCGGTTTAAAACGGAAAATACCGACAATTTTACCCTAAAACGGAAAAATTCGCATAACGATTTCCAAAACGTTACAGCCCCACAGTTCAACACCGAGGTCCGTCGCCAGAGCGCCTCGCCCCGAGCGCCTTCATGCCCCTGTCCCTCCCGAGGAGATGTCGGTCGGCTCGCCTGCTCCGAGGCATGACCGGCACCCCCTCCCTCGATGGGGTCGCGCGGACGAGACTCATCACGGCAGCTCAAAAACTACCTCGCCGGGCAACCTAAAGAACCTCATCGAAAGGAACCGGGTCAGCGGCCAGACACTGGTCTCCAACAGCAGAGGCCAAAGATCGGAATGTGTCGAATAGTCGGGATACCATGGCCGACTCGACGCCCTCGAAAAGAAGATCGAGGATATGCATCGGGAAGGTCATCGTTCGAGCGACGGGGCTAAGTACGCCCCCGACTCGCTCACAAAACCCTTCACCGAGGCCTCCGTGGAGGGAAGACCTTCCGCGTTAACCAGGCCCATTTCCTTGATCTGATCTTGAATTTCCTTTCCGGGTACGCTAATCTGGAAGTGAAAGGAGGAGCTTCTCGCCGTCCATGTATCCTCCCAGAACAAGCCCCCAAAGATCTCTCTCTTCGACGGTAAGTCCGACGTGAAGGACCATTTGGATGCATTCACCGCAGGAATGAGCTTCCAAGACAACTCAGACGCCGGCTTTCCCTACCACTCTCATCTGCTCCAGGAGAGACTGGTTCCGAGGACTCGCGCCACGCTCGATCTCAACCTTCGACGAGCTGGCCACCCAATTCCTCGGCTACTTCGTCGGGAATCGACGACAGAAACGGACAGTCGACCATCTCTTCACAATCAAGTGCGGGGACAAAGAAACATTCAAAGGCTACGTCACCCGCTTCTACAATGCCCTCCTTGAGGTCCCAGAGCATCTGGATGAGACGGTCATTACAGCACTTAGGTCTGGTCTTAGGCACAAGGAGTGGTCATGCTCCTTTGCATTAGCGCAACTGATCAGTAGAAAATATTGCATTCTTAACGCATCAATTTCCCTACTCTTATTAATCATCTAAGGGTGTTTATTGTAAATATAACACGGATTACAAATTCATCTGAAAAGTTCCAAATACCACATGTTATAGTTATAATCGACATTCTAGAGGGAAATTGAGTGTTTATTACTACACACATGATTTTGTATATCTCAACACTTTCATCAAGATTGGGTGCAGGAAATTCTTCAGGTCAAAGAACTGGAATTGCAAAATTGCCGATAAAATGCAACAAGACAAAGACTTAAAATCTGGCACAGATTCAGAAGACATAAAATGATTCCAGACATCAAAAGAGTACCTAAAGAGTAACACCAGACAAACCAGAAACATTCATGCAGAGATCTCCTCAAATGGCCGCGGATCCGCGGCCTATCCAGACCGATCCGCCGCGGTTCCGCGGCCGAGTTGGGTCGTTGGCGCTCGAGACTTCTCCAGAATCTTCCTTGTAACGGCCTAGCTTCCTCAAGACGCTTTATTACCACGTGGCTTCTTCTGAAAGGCTCTGCATAACAACCTTATTCTAGAAGGCTCCTTGTAACAACCTCATTCTAGAAGGCTCTCTCTAACTTCCAAGCTTATGAAGGAAGCTTAATTGGAGATCTATAAAAAGGGATCTAGATCTAAATTTTGAGGGGGTTAAAAAGTTGTTCAATTAGTGGTTAGTTAGTTACACAATTGGAGCCACAATTCAAAATTCAAGTTGAGTGACACAACTTGAGATCGAATCCAAAGCAAAAATCAAGATCCATTGAGAAGAAAATCAAGCGAGTAATCAACGATCCTTTATTCGCGAAGCCAATCTTTATCAAGAGCGCGAGATCCACGACGATCCAAGTCTCACGGAGATCGAGCGGAGCGAATTTCGACGGATCTAGTTACCTCTTCAAGGGAGCGATCGAGAGCAACTCTTGTAACCTCGAATTGAGGGAATGTGTAATTAGTCGTCGATTTAATAAAGGTGATAATTGTAATTCTTGCTTTCTTTACATTCTTGCACTATGAAATTTCTAGATCTTGAATCTTTTATTTTCATGATGCTTGAGTAAATCTCCGCTTGTAACGGAATCGAGAGAATCGGTAGATCTGATGATGATGAAATCCTTTTACCAATTTTAAGTCTTATGAGAATTGTGAACTGTAGGAAAAAGAATCGTCAATAACCTAATTTGGAGCGAGATCAATGTTCTTGATTATTTCGTTGCAAATTAAGGATCAAATGATTGATGATCCTCTTTGCTAGAGGCTAGAATTGAATGATGATCAATGAAAAGACAAGGGATAGAGAAGGAGAAACCCTAGTTTTTTCAATAGATCCATAATCTTCATTCATTCATCATCGATCTAGCTACAATCCTTCAATAGATAAGATTAGTCATAATTAGTATTCATCATTGCTACCAATTCAATCGATTCCTACAAGCTATTCTTCATAATCTTGATAAATCAAATTGATTTGGACATCTTCTTGATTCGTGATTCTTGATCTATTTTCTTTATGTTTCTTAAAATCAAATCTCATAAATCTTGAATCAACTTTCTTGAATTTTCTTTTATATTTTCAATTCGGATCAAATTTAGCATAATCGAACAAGTACACGCATCTCAGTGGACGATCCATATTCATTGATGAAACTACAATAGACACCGTTAATTGATTGCGGTATAAATTTCTTTGATTGTGATTACTATTCAAAACACAACTTAGACGATCAATCAAATGGTGCCGTTGCCGGGGATGAGTGCATAATTTGTTCTTTCTTGCTATTTGAGTTGAAAAATTATTATTCCATCAAATTTTAATTCAAGAATCGCTTCAAGTGCTTAACGTTTAGTGTTTAAATTTTTGCGAGGGAATCTGGAATCATTTTAGCAGTGCGATTAAGATTCAGAGAAGATCTACAAATTTCAGAGGAGTACAAGATGCTACAGGAAAAGTTTTAAACCCTAATTCCTACTTTCGGCCGTGGATCCACGGCGTATTGCTGGTTTTAGCGGCGGTTCCGCCGTCGTTTAGGCGTTTCACTGTTCCCAACTTCTGTGGTATATTCTCTGTTCTCTCATCTTCTCTCTGATCTAGTCCAATAACCATTTTTTGCAGGATTCTTTGCAAAAATTCGCAGTGCTTAAAAAAACGTGTTTCTTGAAATTGGTTGTTTTATGCATATTTTAATACGGAAATTAAGGGGAAAAGAACAAATTCAGATTAGGTAAGGATTTCATTACCCTTCCTAAGCCCCAAAAATCACAAAACTAGCATCGGCATCACCCTTCATTAACTAAAAAATATCTAGACAAGACCTAAGGACCGTCGCACTCAATTAGGACAGAAGAAGGTCGTGGGTAATCTATTGTTTATCCGCATTTCTTTTATGGTGTCTAAGGAAAGTGTGTCTAAGAAAAGTGGTTACTTAATTAGGCCCGCTAATTACGTAGCGAAGAACCTCCCACTTACCTGGCACTTACCTGGACACAGAAGGGATAAAGAGGCAGTAGAGGATCTATCTTGCGACTTGTCTTCTGGAAGTCTAGGAGCAGTCTAGTGACTTGACCTAGGTGACCATTAGATTTAGGGTTGCTTGTGCATTGTTTATGTGATTTTTCAAAAATCTGTCTTTTTCAAAAACGAACACCAAATCCATATTTTCTCTAAATATCACTTACGCTGCCACTTGTGCTAAACCATTTAGTGCATGCTCGGCTAGACACGGGATTCTAGTGCCCGTCTTGTCCGCGTTCCTCCTATCGACTCCGAATTCGGTATTTCTACATCTACTTTTTCTTCACCCACTACCATACCCACTACGATGGACGGATCTCCATTGAACTTCTTTAACACCACTCTGCCACCGTCCGCAGGTGCGCAGAATCTGCCCCGCATCTCTCTCCAAGAGAGATACTACCCTATTCGAGGTCCTCTTTGTACCTGTCTTTCCATTCCACCAGCCAATGGGGACAATTTCGAAATCAAACCTCAATACATCAATCTTTTACCTAAATATCACAGTCTCGAGTCTTAAGACGCATGCGTATTACCAAATTTGAAAACGTATGCGCTATGATGGGTACTTCACAGCTTTCTGTGGATGCTATGCGTTTACGTCTTCTCCCGTTCACTTTGTGCGATTTAGCCGAGAAGTGGCTTTATAATACAGCCGCACATTCTATTTCAAAATGGGATGAATTCATCATAGCTTTCCTTATGAAATTCTACCCCAATCATAAGACAGCCCGAGTCCGTAGCGAAATAAATCAATTTACCCAGCTTCCTAATGAACCATTTTCGAAGTGTTTTGAACGCTTCAAGGATCTGTTAGTTCAATGTCCTCATTATGGAATCCACCGATGGGATCTGTGCATAATCATATATGAGGGCATTAATCCTACAACAAAACAAAATCTTGAATCCATGTGTCAAGGCAACTTCATGTCTAGAGACGATGGTGAAGATTGGAAATTTTTAGAAGATTTCGCTGAAAAATCTTTACAGTGGGAGAGTGTAAATCAACCATCGTCTAGGGGTGGTATCCATCAACTGGATGTTTCTATAGGATTCAAAGCCGAAATGGCTGTAATGCAAAAGAAGCTTGAAGCTATGGAACACAAATTTTTATTAGCCTCCATAAATCAGATGACACTCCCCAAAACTGTCTGTGGATGCTGTTCTGATCCATCACATCTTACGGAAGAATGTCCTTTGAATTCTTCGTTTCAAGGTCAAGAGCATACTAATGCTGCTTTTCAGCAAAGACCTAGAAACGATCCATATTCATCCACTTATAATCAGGGTTGGAGGAATCACCCTAACTTTGCTTGGAAGCAACACCAAACTCAAAACACGGTTCCAAACCAAAACAACTTTCAAAGGGTCCCTTCATAACAACAACAACCACTACAACTGACTCGGCACCCCTATCAATCACAAAAATTTCAAAATCCGGTCAACACTTCTCCACCGTATAATTCTTTGCAATTGACCGGTACTGATAATTCCTCTTCACTCGAACAAACCATGAATTTGATTCTGAAAAATTTCATGCAAATTTCTGCTGAGATTAAGTCTTCTGTCGATAATATTAAGAAAGATACCACCTCCTAAGGTGAGAGTATTAAATCGATGGAAGCACAAATTACATGATTGAATGCCGAAATGAGTGCTAGAGAGAAATGGAAACTTCCGTCTCAACCCTTACCGAATCCTGGACATTCACAACACTACAATATGAATGCAATTACAATGTTGAGATCCGGAAGAGTGCTGAATAATCAAGTCGGTGAAGAGATTGATAATAATGATGAATCTATCAATGTTCCCCCAATCAGAGAAAAGCACTGTTCAAATTTTGAAATTTGAAATGAAGCAACACTTCATAATAGCGCCAGCGCTAAGAGTCAAAGACTCTGCTGCAGCGCTCATGTGCAAAGCACATGAGCGCTAGTGCTAAGAGCGCTGCATTCTAAGCAGCGCACCACGTGTAAAGCACGTGAGCTCTAGCAGCGCTGCACTCTAAGCAGCGCACCACGTGCAAAGCACATGAGCGCTAGCGCTAAGAGTGCTGCAATGCAAGCAGCACACCACGTGCAAAGCACGTGAGCACTAGCGCTAAGAGCGCTGCACTCTAAGCAGCGCACTACGCGCATAGCATGTGAGCGCTAGCGATAGAAAAAAATGTTCTCGGCCCTTGGATCAAAGATCCAACGAACATGATTAAAAATCATCAATTGACCAGAATAAAATTCTTTTAAGGAAACATTCCTCAAAATTTTTCCAAACAGAAAAGATTGCACTGTGAAAATCAGAGCACCGTTGGATCAATGATCCAAGGGTGATTAAAAAATCACCAAAATACAAAATAAATTCTGTATGGGGAAAATTTTCCAATTTTAGTAAAAACAAGAAGATTGGCTTCTGTAATCAGAAGCCCGTAGATCAAAGATCCAATGGGGGAAACATCCCCAAATCAATTAGAGAAAAGATCTCTTCAACCGATTCAACAAATCATCTTACCCAATATAAAGGCCCCAAGACTTCAGGTCTCATAGAGAGGACCCCCCCATAAACTTTGAGAAGTTTCAGAGAGAAGAGCAAGCTATGAACAGAAGAAGAATTTCTTCAAGGTAAAATAAAGAGATCAAAGCATCTCATCATAAAAAGAACTTAGTTCTTATGACAGATCATAGATCTATAAGACAAATTTTCTTTCACAACAAAGATCATAACATCTCATTATAAAAAGGGGGAGAATAATTCGATTCTCTTAGGATCACGGATCCATAAAGGTAAAGCCTTTCATCAAAAACATAAGAGATTGAAACGTCTCCTATAAAACAAGAACTTTGTTCTTAGATTCATGAGACAAAGTCTCTTATAAGAGAGAATTCAATTCTCAGAGCGCAAAGCCGCATAAAAGAGCCCTAGAGCTCTAATTAAAAGAAGTGCCTCAGCGCTTCAAATCTAGCGCACAGCGCTGCAGAGCCTTAGCGCTCCAAATTTAAAGAAGCGCTTTGCGCTCCAAAATTTCACAAGAAACGCTTTGCGCTCCAAATTTCACAAGAAGCGCTTTGCGCTCATTGACTGGCGCTCAACACCAAATGCGCCACGTGCTCCTCACATGTACGCTACTTAACAGAAGCGCTTTGCGCTCATTGACTGGCGCCCAATGCCAAGCGCGCCACGTGCTCCTCACGTATGCGCTACTTAAACAGAAGCGCTCTGCGCTCTTTGACTGGCGCTCAGCGCCAAGCACGCCACATGCTCCTTACGTGTGCGCTAAAAGAACATAAATTGTTCTATAAATAAAGCCCAGTGCCATAATGAATGCTCAACATCCAATAAAAGACAAGAAGATTGTCAAAGCCCAAACCAATGCTCATCATTGTTAAATGATCAACATTTTAACTAAATGGGCCGAGCCCAAAGTGGCCACAGAACCCTAATTCAGATTAATTGAGCCCATATGCTCATAAATCTTTGATCTTAGCCCCAAAATTGGACTACAGATCTCCCAACCAATATTGGTTCAAGGGTACATCTCTTCACTCCTCTGATATTTATCGTTGTAATCCTTCAACGGCTTCAGAGAGGTGACGGGTACAACCAGACATTCCACGGACTATGATGTCCTTAAACTTTATGGACCGTGAGGTCCTTAAACTCATAGACTATGATGTCTTTAAACTTTACAGACTATGGCATCTTTAAACTGTGGACTATGATGTCCTTAAACTCCATGGACTATGATGTCCTTAAACTTTTGGACTGCAATGTCCCTAAACTAAAACAATAGAGCCCAAATGCTCTTTTGTTGGATCTAAACGATCCTGTTGAGTAGATCTTAGTCTAAAATTTGACTAACGTATCCTCAACAAACGTTTAAGTTGATCTTAGTCTCAAATGAGATTAACGATCCTTAAACCCAACCCAAACCCAAATCTAAGAAAATACGGATTTGGACTAATCCATGCCCTACGGGAGACAATATAAATTAGTCTTCGTATACAATCCACGGGCAACCAAAAACAAAACAAACATACACGACACGAAGTGACCATCCGGAGAAGGAGAAAGTGGTTACCGCGATGCGGTAGCGTAATTAACTGCAGGGGCTTGCGCCTGCAGGGAAGAGCGTCCCCACAATCAAAAAACCCTCGCAAACGAGGGGGAATCTGACAAAGTCTGCTACAACGGCTGCATCCGTCTAAACATTCTATACATGGTGCCATAAATCAACTTGGCATCTTCGGAGAGGTGGACGGATAAAACCAAATAGCATCTGCCCTCGAAATTCAGGCCGGACGTCCCAACGTCCCGGTCGTGTCTTTTCGGCGGAGAACAGATTCTGGCACACCCGGTGGGACCTTTTCCTCTTTCCACTCCACACTTCGTGTTTCGTATTTCACGAACGAATCGCAGTTTGCTATGGTTGCCTTTGGATGTGAAATACTAAGATTTGGTGTCTTGCTCCGTGCAGAAAAAATAAGATCAATGCTTCTACCTGCTCCAGCTGCAACAATTGCAACAACTCCTACTCTGTCCCTGTCGGAGGAGTGACCTATGGGCCTCAAGCAGCCTCCCTTTTTACAATGCCAGTGGACCAGGTGAAGCAAGCCACCACAGGGCTATTCTTTGGGACCATGCTCCCACCAATGAGATTCAGTACTCCAATGCCGTCGCACGAAGTTCCAAAGAAGTCGGTCTTTGATCGGCTTACAACTACCGCGGCCCCTCTCAACAGGTCGCCCAAGTCCAGTGTTTCAGTTTTCAACAGACTGGGCTGAAGCTCAGACGGGCCCATCAAGAAGCCCACAATTCCTGAAGGGGTTATCCCAAAGCGGATAGCCATTCCTGCCCCTGAAGTCGTCAGAGAGGCTTCCCCTGCTAAGGGGTCGGTCTTCAAAAGAATGGCCGTTTCAGATCCTACTCCACGCGAAGTCACGAAGGCTGTTTCCCCTGTTCGAAAGTCGGCCTTCACAAGACTGACTATCCCTTCTCAATGGACGTCAGTCTTCGATAGGCTAGCACCAATAACAGTCTCTCCTCAAAGTGGAGGGCAAGAGGAAGCTCATCCAACAGCGGAGGTGATCCCGGCCGCACAATATGCTCGACGTCGCCACTGGCACCGAGTGAGAAAAGCTGGGGGCAGTTCACCCTCTGGACTGACTCCGCCAGCTCCAACGGTAGAAGTTGACGCTGCTGTTACAACTGGGAACAACTTTGAACTACTTAGGAGGGTACGCAAGAACTCTCCGAAGGCCGTGCCAAAAAGATCTCCTCCACCTATAGAGAACGTTACAAAGGTGAAGCCAGAGCAGCCCCTTCAGCTGCTGTCCTCTAAAATTCATAAAGTTTGGCGACAGGTCCAAGACTCGGTGATCAACCAAGACCACTCCCTTCGATCGAAGAAGATGAAAGTTCGGCAAGAGAAGGACCACCCTACTATACCACAGAAAGTGTCGTCTACTTGGGTGCTCGCTGCAACGGCCCCCTCAACTTCGACTGCTCACAAAAGAAGAAGGTCGAAGAAAATCCCCGTGTCTACGACAAAGCTCAAAGGCACTGAATCTAAACGCCCCAAGTATGGGGGAATGGTGGTGCACACTGTTTATATAGAATCCGGGATAGAGGATAGCTGTATCTCTATGGGTCATCGACCACTCACCCGATCAGTGACAAAGGCCCAGGAGCAGCAACAAAAGCTCCAGGAAATGTTAACACGGATGGCCGCACCCACTAGGCCAAAAGAAAGCCCGGAGACATCGTCAGAGTAGCGCCATGAACAAGAAACCGATGCTGAATTCCTCCGCAAAATCCTCGAGAAGAAGGACAAAGAGGCAGCGGAACAAGCTGCCAACATAAAACGAATGACTTTTATTCAAAGATATGGTCGGGATGATGATACAGCCGGATCCTCCAGCCGAAGACCATCCGATTGTCCTTGAGGACGACAGAGGGGAGACATCGAACCCTCTTCCGGCTCTATCAATGGCCAAAGAGGAGACGATCTCCAAAGCCGCCATGGATGACTATATCGCTCAATAGATACGGGCTCATCAGGCGAGCGAAGCGGCCGGCCAAATTGTTAAGACTGGACGACCCTATCCGGGTTGGTACGACCAAATAAAGTACCCGCCGGGATATACGATCCCTAAATTCCATGTATATAAGGGGACAAGGAATCTATACCAGCACGTTGCTCAATTCAAAGCCCTGTGCGGCAATACTGGAGGTGATGATAAACTTCTACTTCGCCAGTTCGTTGGCAGCTTAGCGGAGACATCTTTTGAATGGTACTCGGAACTTCCCGACGACTCCGTCAAAACGTTTACAGAGATGGAGTTGCTATTCACTCAGCGGTTCGCAAGCGCCAGCGAACGCACCCCGATCATGGCATTGATCAATGCCAGAGTGAAGCCGGGAGAGACATGGGTGTAGTATGCAATCCGGTGGCGGAACCTATGGTCGAGATGCGAACAACGCATAAAAGAAGCTCCTGCCGTGGGCATGTTCATGTGGACCCTTGACCCTCAGTCGACTATCTCCCAATTCATGATGTTCTTTAAGCCGACCACCTTCCAGGCCTTGATTGACAAGCTGACCGAAATGGACCAGATGGGCTATAGGCCTTTCCCTTCAAAAGTGGATTTTCGGAATGAAAAAGGCAAAGGGAAAGCGACCTTTGTCGCCAACGCTCAGCAACAGCCGAGTAACCCGAGACCATTTGTTCGTCAAAGCAACATGCCGTGATCCTTCGATGAGAAGTTGAAACATCCTTACTCATTTCCCAGGGATAAAACAAGGAGACTGTTCGAACGGGCTCATCACTCCGCCAGATCCAAAACATCCGTCGCAACCGGGTGACGTTAACCATCCTAACTATTGTCCCTACCACAGAGTAATGGGTCACCCACTCGAAGATTGCTATGTCTTCAAAGGCTGGATTGAGGATGAATACCAACAGGGTAAATTCGCGTTGTCTGACAACTGGAAGGTGAACCCGCCACAACCACATGCTCAGAAAAATATGGACACGCTGGGGGCATCATGCTCTTTTATATGGGAAGCTCCATGGGAAATTGTTCTTTCGGCAAAAACCATCAAGTGGAAAAACCCGCTAGAGTCGGAGATCATCGGGGGGATGCTGAAACCACGGCCAACATTGGGAGTTAATAGCGATAGTCAAAACGCCCATACCCGGCCGTCAAAGTCTTCAAAGAAGAAGAAGAGGACCGAAAAGCCCGTGCAGCCCAACGACAAGAGCACGGACCTGCAAAAACATATTGAAGCGCTGGAGGAATACAACCAAAAGGCGCAAACCCCAGTCACACTCCGAGAATTTCTCAACAATACCCTTGAGAGCGGAAATAACGACAATGACGACGGAGATGACTCGTCAGAAGAATCTGAGGATGATGTGGCAAGTTGCCACATGATCTCTCATTCATCGCTAATTAACAAGGAAGCTCACTTGGCATTAGAAGACAGCATAAGGGAGCTGGGGGCAGGATCGAAGCCAAAACCCTTGGAACCGTCTGACGAGATGATCGACCTGCTGATGAACGAAGCCCGTCAGAAGAGCAAGGATGATTAAGAACGCGAAATGACCATATTCAAAAAAGCCAGGCGTCGACGTCAAGTGGAAGAAGCCGCGGTAGGGATGGATCACAAAACACCCCAACCAAACTAAATCACACCCTAAATGGGTGTATTCCACTTTATTGTTATGTATCCCGTCACGTGAAAAATACACGTGCATACAGGATGGACAATTGACCGAAACGTCGTTAAACTACTACAAACCAGCGGTGTCCCCAGGTTGACATGGTAAAAAATCGGTAAGTCCATAAGCAAGATGGGCACGGATGAAAACCCGAAAGGGCTCCGTGAGTAAAAACAGCAGGGCTGCCGGAGAGTTTGTGAAAACCCGAGAAGGCGCAGGCTCATAAAAAAAATTCGTGCACACTTGGGAGGTCCTCTCGACCTTGTAAGGAGAAAACACCTGCGTGAGATCCTTACGACTCACAAGGGAGCGACACACTTAGGGATCCCCACGATTCCTAAGGAGAAATTATAATTACGAGATCCTCACGACTCGTAAGGAGAACCTTTTTATGAGACCCTCATGGCTCATTGCATGGTGTTTTTCGTCACCCCAGTGAGATGGGAATACGCGCGCGCTTGTCAGGCGCATTACAGATTCCCCCTGCCTAGGGTAGGCCGGGGTTTAATGGTCGTGGGGATCCGAATCTCCGGCAGCCGCGGACTAAGCTGCCGTTAATTACCCCTCGCCTTTGGAGCGAGGGAACCTCCAATTGATGGATTAAACTGGTCATGCGAACTCAATGTGCAGTGTGCGTGTGTTCTGTTTTGAAAGGGGGTTTTTGGATATATCGGGAGCCACGCAGAGTTTTTATGGGGGTCCCGCTACCCGGATAGCGGGCTGGGGGTCAAGGGGGCTAACAGCCCCCTTGCGGGGTTCGGGGCAGCGCCCCGGCCCGAAAATTTTTTTGGAGGGGGAGAATGTTGCGGAGTATATGTATGTGTACATTTGTATACAAATGTATATATATACATATATATATGAGTAAAGGGGAAAAGGCATCCAAAGGATGCGTGGGGCAGCACCTTGGGCGCTGTGCGCTTAGGTGCTGTGCGCTCAGGCGCAAGCGCGCCACGTGTCGGCACGTGGGCGCTTTGCGCATGAGCACTGCGCGCAGGAGCGCATGCGCGCGCGTCACGTGTCGGCACGCGGGCGCTTTGCGCATGAGCACTGCGCGCAGGAGCGCAAGCGCGCGCGTCACGTGTCGGCACGCGGGCGCTTTGCGCATGAGCACTGCGCGCAGGAGCGCAAGCGCCACGTGTCGGCATGCGGGCGCTTTGCGCATGAGCGCTGCGCGCTGGAGCGCAAGCGCGTGCGCCACGTGTCGGCACGTGGGCGCTTTGAGCATGAGCGCTGCGCGCTGGAGCGCAAGCGTGCTGGTGCGCAAGTGCGCGTGCCACGTGTCGGCACGTGGGCGCTTTGCGCATCGCGCTGGTGCGCAAGCGCGCGCGCTACATGTCGGCACGTGGTCGCTTTGCGCACGAGTACTGCGCGCGGGAGCGCAAGCGAGCGGGTGCGCAAGTGCGCACGCTACGTGGGCGCTTTGCACATCGCGCTGGTGCGCAAGCGCGCGCGCCACGTGTCGGCACGTGGTCGCTTTGCGCACGAGCGCTGCGCGCTGGAGAAAAAGAGGGCTTTTAGCCCCAAAAACTCTCGAAAGAGAAATTAGTGGAGTTGAACTCCTGAAAAAAAGAAAAATGTTTTTGTTGGGGAAATGGGTTCTTCTTCTTCCTCCTCTGTTTGCTGGATCTTGAAGATCAAGAGATATGAAAATTTAAAAATCACTCCTTTTTTAGATCTAATGGAAGATCTGAGTTCCCCTTGATGGGTTTTGTGGTGAAAAACTAATTTATTTTATAAAAAGGAGAGTAGAACTCTTGATTTAATTCAAAAGAAAGAAGAAGGTTTTGGAACCTTGAAGAAGGAAGAAAGATCTCAGATCTGAAACCTTTTTTTTTTGAGAGACAAAAATTTCTTGGGATATTTCATTATCCTTGCCTTTATAGGCCATACATTTTACACATAGCCCCTTGGGCTTCACAAAATGGCATTTTGCCTATCCCATGGCTCATGTGCCATTTCTTTTTGCACATAAGCCATGGGCTTTACAAAAATTTGGCTTTATGCCTATTTTTTCTTACATTTATCCAAAAATAAATATAAAAAAAATACAACAAAATTATTTATTACAAAATTTTTATCTTGGCATGGGGGGAGGCCGGCCGCTTCATGTTCGGGCTCGACCCGGGCATGGGCCCACTGGATCTGGGCTTGGGCCCACTTGGCTTGGGATTGACTTTGATTTTGACTTGGCCAACCGGGGTGTAAATTTTTACCCCAACAAATTGCCCCCTATCAATAAATGCACCCCGCATATGTGGGTCGTGTGCATGAAATTGATGGATCTTCTTTTACTTGGAGGCGACCTTATTTGGTTCCCGCTTTTTGGGGAGCTAGCACTGCCCTTTTTACGACATGGACGGTCGTTGCTTGACATGTCTCCGAGACGGAGTGCCCGTGATAGACGTTTCCCTGGCCCGGAGTGATCTGATTCCCGCTTTGTAGGAATCCTGCGCTGCCCTTTTTACGACATGGACGGTCAATGCTGCCCTTTTTGCGACTTGGACGGTCGATGCTGCCCTTTTAGCGACTTGGACTGTCGATGCTGCCCTTTTTGCGACTTGGACGGTCGGTTCTGCCATTTTAGCGACGTGGACGGTCGATGCTGCCCTTTTAGCGACTTGGACGGTCGATACTGCCCTTTTAGCGACTTGGACGGTCGGTGCTGCCCTTTTAGCGACTTGGACGGTCGATACTGCCCTTTTAGCGACGTGGACGGTCGGTGCTGCCCTTTTAGCGACGTGGACGGTCGGTTCTGCCCTTTTTGCGACTTGGACGGTCGGCGCTGCCATTTTAGCGACGTGGACGGTCGATGCTGCCCTTTTAGCGACGTGGACGGTCGGTGCTGCCCTTTTAGCGACGTGGACGGTCGGTGCTGCCCTTTTAGCGACGTGGACGGTCGGTTCTTCCCTTTTAGCGACGTGGACGGTCGGTGCTGCCCTTTTAGCGACGTGGACGGTCGGTGCTGCCCTTTTAGCGACGTGGACGGTCGATGCTGCCATTTTTGCGACTTGGACGGTCGGTGCTGCCCTTTTAGCGACGTGGACGGTCGATGCTGCCATTTTTGCGACTTGGACGGTCGGTGCTTGATTTGACTTGCTCTGCTTCTTTCAATGTCAGGGGTAGACTTGACTTGCTCCGCTTCTTGCGGTGTCGGAGTGGAAGTTGACTTGTTGATATTGATTTGGGTTGACATTAGCATCGCTATACTGGAATATTGTACCAGGAGCGAATCATCATTTGTCATGACAGGGTTTGGGAATTGGTTTTTGTTTGGCATCTGCATTGCTGCACTGGAATAATGCCAGGAGCAACTCATCATTTGCCCCGAGAGGATTTGGATTTGGTTGCTTAGGAGACAGGTTTAGATCCCTGTCACCTAAGGATTTTCCATTTTGTGAGCCATAAGGGTCTCAGAAATCATTTTCTCCCTACGGGTCATAAGGATCCCATAGGTGTATTTTCTCCTTAGGGGTCGTGGGGACTCCTAAGTGTGTTGCTCCTTCGTGGGTCGTAAGGATCTCTCGCGGGAATTTTCTCCTCACAAAGTCGAGAGGACTTTGCGAGTGCATTTCATTTCTTTTTTCACGAGTTTGCGCTCTCTTGGGTTTTCACAAACTCGCCGACAGTCCTGCTGTTTTTACTCACGGAGCCCTTTCGGGTTTTCATCCGTGCCCCTCTTGCTTGTGGACATACCATCCTTTTTATTAATTTTTTTTGTGGGACTTTGAATGTGGTCTCACCGGTAGGACATGAGAGAGATTGGGGTTGTTTTACGCCCGTGGATTGTATACGGTTTTGCAGGATGTATGATCCAGACCGTAGGGCCGGAAATATTTCAGGGATTTGTTGGCGTCTGCATCGCTGCACTGGAATGTGGTACCAGGAGCGACTCATTATTCGCCGTTGGGGTATGGGATTTGGAATTTGGTTGGCGTCTGCATCGCTACACTGGAATATGACACCAGGAGCGACTCATCATTCGCCGCGGGAGGACTTGGGATTTGGGTTTTTGGTTGGCATCAGCACCGCTAACACTGAAGCGAAATGCCAGGAGCGAATCATCATTTGCTAGTGCCCGTTGGGGAACGATGGCTTAGGAGATAGGTTTGAGTCCCTACCACCTAAGGCTTTTCAATTTTATGGGCCGTGAGGGTCCCATAAAAGCATTTTCTCCCTACGAGTCGTAAGGATCCCGCAGGTGTATTTTCTCCTTAGGAATCGTGAGGATTCCTAAGTGTGTTGCTCCTTTGTGAATCGTAAGGATCTCACGCAGGGGTTTTCTCCTCACAAGGTCGAGAGGACTTTGTGAGTGTGTTTCATCTCTTTTCACGAGTTTGCGCCCTTTCGGGTTTTCACAGACTCGCCGGTAGTCCTGCTGTTTTTACTCACGGAGCCCTTTCGGGTTTTCATCCGTGCCCATTTTGCTTGTGGACATACCGTTTATTTCTTCTTCCTCTTTTTTCCTTTTTTTTCTTTTTTCTTTCTTTCTTTCTTCTCTTTTTTTTCTTTTTTTTCTGCCGCTGGTGGGACTTTAAAGTAGTCTCACCGGAAGGATTTGGGAGAAATAGGGGTCATTTACGCCCGTGGATTGTATACGGTTTTGCAGGATGTCTGATCCAGACCGTAGGGCTGATGTGCTCAATTCGCCTGCGACTTGGAGCATTCATGTGTAGTATTTCTTGAGATATCGTCCATTGATGGGTGGCATGGGCCTTTCTCCCTCTGCACTTATTAGTTGGTAGGATCCTCCATCGAACACTTTCTCGATGACGTATGGTCCTTCCCAGTTTGGCTCGAATTTTCCCTTGGCATGTCGATTGGGGATGATCGGTCTTTTGAGGACCAACACCAATTCACCTTTCTTGAAAGCGCGGAGACGGGTTATCTTGTCATAGGCCCGTGACATTTGGGCTCGGTATAGCTCCAGACTTTGCTGCACCGCGAGCCTCTTTTCTTCGAGGGCATCGAGTTCTTCAAGTCGAAGGAGCACGTTTTCCTCCTCCGTCAACTCATGCTGAACGGCCATTCTTAAACTTGGAACTTCGACTTCGAGGGGGAGGACCGCCTCTACTCCGAAGAGCAATGAGTATGGAGTGGACTGAGTTGGAGTACGGTGCATGGTACGATATGCCCACAATGCCTCGTGAAGCTTGAGATTCCAGTCTCTCTTGTTGGCTGAAGCATTTTTCCTCAGGAGCTTGCACAGAGTCTTATTGAAGGCTTCGGCTAGCCCATTGGCTCTTGGATTATAGATGGAGGAATATCTCCAGTCTATCTTGTGCTGAGTAGCGAACCTCGAGACATTGAAGCTCTTGAAAGAAGACCCGTTGTCAGAAATGATTCTTCTTGGTGTACCGAAGCGGTATAGGATATTATGCTGGAAGAATGTTAGAATATCTTTTGTCTTGACTTCTTTTAGCGGGACAGCTTCAGCCCACCTGGAGAAGTAGTCTGTCGCGGCCAGTATGAACCGGTGGCCTTTAGATGACGGAGGATCAATTGGGCCAACAATGTCGGTGCCCCAGACTTCGAAGGGCCACGACGCTACCGTAGGATGCAATGGATTGGGATGCTTGTGAATAAAATCACCGTGAATTTGGCAGATATAACATTTCTTTGCATGCTCTCCGCAATCCCGTATCATGGTGGGCCAGTAATACCCAAGCCGTTTGATTTGAAGTCGCATCTTGGGGCCAGATTGGTGAGCACCGCAAATGCCCGAGTGGACATCTTTCATGACCTTTTGGGCTTCGGCCAATGACAGACACCTGAGCCAGAGTTGGTCATATGACCTGCGGTATAACGTGTCATTTACAAACACGTATCGGAGAGCTCTTTTCTTCAGCTGAATCCTCGCAGATTTTTCTTCGGGCAGCTTGTCGTATCGGAGGTACTCTATGAAGGGTTCTCTCCAATCGGGCTCGTCTTGGATGATCAAAGCTTCTTCCGCCGGACTGCTCTTCTGTTCCGCGCTTTCCTCTTCTCGTAGAGAGACTGGGGGTAGAATTTGCCGGCTCCTGACTGTTATCAGAATTTCGTCCATGTCAGGATCAGCCAGCTCCTTGGCCAAGCGAGCGAGTACATCAGCCTTTCCGTTCTACGCTCTAGGGACTCTCGTTAGTTCAATATAAGTGAACCGTTTCATGAGTTCCACCACTCGATCTCTGTACCGAGCTAACTCGGGTTTGTATATCTTATAGTCACTGCTTACTTGGTTGACGACAAGCTGGGAGTCACCGTAAACCCGTAGCCGAAGGATTTCCATTTCTATGGCGAGCTCCAAACCAGCTATCAGAGCTTCATACTCAGCTTCATTGTTTGTCCGAGGCTCGGTGAGAGCAAAAGAATGCCGTAGGGTTCCCATTGATGGTGTGATGAACACTAATCCTATCCCTGCTTTTATCTCCGGGACGCTTGATTTACTGGAGGTCCTTATTGACGAGGCTCCATCGAAGTAGAGCTCCCAACATGGCTCATCTTCCTCGAGGTGCAGCACTTGTTCATCGGGTAACTCACAATTTAGCGGCGACCCTTCTGGTATGGGATGAGCGGCGAGAAAGTTTGCAATAGCTTGCCCTTTTACTGCTTTCTGAGGGGTATAAACTATGTCAAACTCAAGTAGCATGACAGCCCATCTTGCCATCCTGCCGGCTAGGCTTGCTTTGGTCATCAAGTGTTTGAGCGGTTCGACCATGGAGATCAGCATAACCCGATAAGCCAGCAGATAGTGCCTCAGCTTCTTCACAGCAAATATCAGAGCCAGGTATTGCTTTTCGATTGGGGAGTAGTTGTGTTCCGCCCCGACTAGAGTTCGACTGAGGTAGTAGAGGGCATTTTCTTTTCCCTCCTCGTTATTCTGCGCAAGGAGCGCACCGAGTGACTCGTCTAGCGCGGCAATGTAGAGAATCAGCGGTTTATTTAGAATGGGAGCGGCCAGCACTGGAGGGTGCAACAAGTATTGTTTGATGCTTTCGAACGCTGCTTGACATTCGGCATCCCAGATAAAAGGAGCTCCTTTCTTCATAAGCTTTGAGAAGGGCCTACATCTCCCCGATAAATTTGAGATAAACCTCCGTATATAAGCAAGCTTGCCTTGAAAAGATCTTAGCTGCGTCAGACTCTTCGGAGGGGGCATCTCCATGATGGCCTTTATCTTTGATGGGTCAACTTCAATCCCTCGATGTCGGACTATGAAGCCCAGGAATTTTCCCGATGACACGCCAAAAGCGCACTTCAGAGGATTCATCTTCAGATCGTATTCCCTCAGTCTAGTGAGAACGGTCCTCAGATCTTGGATATGATCGGCCTTGGCTTTAGTCTTGACGACCAGATCATCAACATAACATTCGACGACTTTATGGATTAGGTCATCAAAGATATTAGTCATCGCCCTTTGATATGTAGCACCTGCGTTCTTCAGTCCGAATGGCATTACCTTGTAGCAATATATTCCGATCGGGGTTCGAAATGCTGTGTGCTTCTCATCCTCAGGCGACATCTTGATCTGATTATATCCAGACGAGCCGTCCATAAAGGTGAACAGTTCGTAATTTGAGGTGTCATCGACCATCATTTCCATGACCGGTAGCGGGAAGTCGTCTTTAGGACATGCCTTATTGAGGTCCCTGAAATCGACACAGACTCGGATCTGCCCATTTTTCTTCTTCACTGGGACTATGCATGCGATCCAGTCTGCATATTTCTCTTCCCTGATGAAGCCGGCATCGATGAGCTTCTTAGTTTCCTCGATGACCTTTTCTTCTAGTTCCCTTCTCATTCTTCGAGGAGCTTGTTTGACTGGCTTAGCATCAGGAGATATAGCCAGCTTATGCACGGCTACCTCAGGGGAAAGGCCAGGCATTTCTTTGTACGTCCATGCGAAGCAGTCGACGAACTCACGCAGCAGGGCAATTATCTGCTCTTTCATTTCCTCCGACAAGAGTGAGCTGATGTAGGTCGGCCTCGGATTATCGGGCGTTCCTAAGTCAATCTCGGCTAGCTCATCAAAGGTTGCTTGTCCGCCATCTTCGAGCTCTTGAGGAGCTTCTTCTGGCTCAGCTATCTCGTCATCATCATTTGATCTTTCGCTGGCCTCACCAACATGGATCATGTAGCACGCTTTGGAATCAGGTTGAATGTAGCCTATGCCCCGTCTATCTGGAATTCGTCCATCGATGAGTGCTCGGACCTGGGGCGGATACCATAGCCCTTCGTAAAACTTTGCTTCGGACTCCGTTTGATATAACCGGCATCCACACTTCTTAAAGTATTCCCGCATCTCGGGCGCATAGTATCTGGGATTGAGGACGGCTCTTATGCCTCTCTTATAGGGAAGGCACACGACAGAAAGGTCGTCCGGGTGCACAACGGGGTTTGACCTGTAAAACAGGATGCCCTTTTGTCCATTTTTCCTCCCGGGCACATAGGAAGTTTCCAGCTGGTCCACGGTAGAGACTGACAATGCGTCGAGCTCTTTGCACATCCGTTCCGGCACCCTTGTGATGACCAGGGACCCTTCTGCGACTTCGAAGGTCTCTCGTAGTTTCGCTTGCTACACGGGGGGCCGATCTGCACAGCTGTTGCACGGCAGGTCCTCTTCTTCTGACTCTTCAGTGTCACTGCCAAGATGAGAGCGGACTTTGCTGCTAGACGGGCCTTCAGTAACAGATTCGTCCGTATCGCTACCGAAATGAGGGCGAGTTTTACGGAAGGACGGGCTTCCAGCGTCGGACTCATCAGTGTCGCTGCCGAAATGCGGGCGCACTTGGGTATTTTTGCTTTTGAAAGTGATAGCCGGCGCAGATTTGCTTTTGAGTCTTGGGGCTGTTCTATCCTCAGTCAGTTGTGGCTTAGCATTTTGGTGGTTCATAAAGTACCGAGAATCTTCATATCGGACTTCATGCACACCGAACGGCTGGATGTCTTCGTCAATGCGTCTTTCTTCGCCATTTCTAGTATACTTCATGCATTGGTAGAGAGTTGACGGAATGATGCCGTAATCGTGGAGCCACGGCCGCCCCAAGAGAATCTTATAAGACGTGTCGGCGTCGATCACGTATATCTTAGCTTCAGTTTGCAGATCCCCAAATTTGATTGGCAAAGCTATAGACCCCAGAACTTGCTGGCAATTTTGGTTGAAGCCTTGAATGACAATCCTTTCCCTTGACAGGTGTCGGACGTCCATTGACAAACTCTTCAGAGTTCGCAAGTTCATGATGTTCACTGAGCACCCCGGATCAATCAATATGCGATTAATTCGATCTCCGTCGCTGTACCTGGTCACGTAAAGCGGCCGATTATGCTCAGCCGTTCCCAGTAGCAAGTCTTCATCCTTAAATGTGACTGCGGCGGCATGCAAAGCGTGCTGGGCTTCTTTCTTATTAATTTCCGCAAAGTGAGCCTGATACCGCTCGGGGTTTTGTAGAGCGTGAATGAGAACATCTCTAAGCTCTTTAGATAGGACCAAGGCGTCGTAGATGCTCAGGAGAGACGGAAGCTTCCGGAGATGTGCCAAGACATTATAGTCCACCGAGGAAGGACTTATGTTTTCATCGGCCGGTTCTCTGCCCTCTTCTTCATTAGCGACTTGTTTTTCCTTCCCTTTTGGGGCGTTGCCCTGATTTGGCGGTAGAGCCCTGCCGCTTCTGAGCTGGATTTGATTGGTCGTTGTGGCGAGCTCCTCATCCTTTTCAGGAAAACAAAGCTCCTCTTCCGAGTCGCTTCCAAGATGGATGGCGTAGCAGGTCACTACTGGGATCTCTTCATTGGAGTCTTCTTCTAACTCCTCCAGAATTTCAGCCGCCTGTACAGGGAAGAACTCTTTCAATTGAATCAATGTTCTTTCCTTTTGTTCATATTCTTCGAGAGAATCGATATATTTTTGAATGGTCGATCTCCCTGCAGACTCTTTTTCGCGCCGAGCTGCACTTTTCTTCTTCTTGAGCTTCTTGGATTTTGAGCCCTATGGAGCCGCATTGGCAGCTGGACTGGTAGGCCTCTTCTGCCCTTCCCATTCCGTCCTGGGTTCTTTCTGAAGTAGCTTTATCATCTTCTTCGTCTTATTAGATATGTGCGTACTCCACGGAGGCCGCGATGAGTCCGTTTCATTTCTCAGGGTAGCGAGTTCGGCTGTTTGCTCCCAGAAGGCTTCAATTTTTGTCTGTATAAAGTTGGCGGTTGCAACTTGATTGTTCACCAACACGCTTTTGGACAGCTCGATCTCTCCAACCTTGTACTGCTTCTCGACCCAGTCTTTGAAGATATAGCAATCCTCGATCGCATGGCTCACTACTCGGTGGTACGGGCAATACAGAGGATTGTCAGTCATTTTTTCTTCTTGGGGTCTTTTCGACTCTGGCAATTGTAGGCCGTTGTTCAAGGCATCTTTAAATATCTTACGGACCTTGTCCCTTCTGAAAGAGTAAACCTTGTTCTTCTTCTCCACTAGGGAAGGCCCATCTCCTCCCAGCAATGGCTTTCGAGACCGGTTGGTTTTGGATTCGCCCGCCCTTCGCTTTTCTTCATTGTCGGAGGCATTGAAGACATTGGTACTGCTGGAACTCCCGCTTCTATGTTTGTCGTCCCGCTTGCTTTTCCAGGTTTTGTCTCTCTGAGAGTCCGGCGGGGACTCTTGCTTCAAGCGTTCTAGCATTTGGACTTTCTTGGTTAGCTCCTGAAATGTCTTGAGGCCCGCTGTACACAAGAATGGGACCATCCAATTGCTGAGGTTCCCAATGAGAAGGCTGACGGACTGGTCCTGCTCCAGCGGCGGTTCGCACTTTACTGTGAGATTACGCCATCGGGCGATAAAGTCGGTGTTGCTTTCATTCTTCCCCGGCTTGGTCCTCACAAGGTCGGCAATGGAGATTTTATCACTGACGCTCATGAACCTTTGCCGGAACAGAGACTCCATTTGGGCGAAGATAATGACGGACCCGTCTGGTATGCTCGCGTACCAGTTGAAAGCGACACCGGTCAGGCTGTTGACAAATTGACGGAGAAGGAGCGCGTCGTTGCCCCCTGTATTTCCGCACGATGCTTTGAAGTGGGCGACGTGCTGATTTGCATTCCCCAATCCATCAAATCTTCCGAATTTAGGAATGACGTAGCCGCTTGGGAACTCAATCAGATCGTACTGCGCGGGATATGGCCGCCCACTACTGCCGATTTCTTTCTGAGCTTCAGCTTCGGCCACCAATGCTTTAACCTTGCTAGTGACCAAATCCATTATACGATCCTGTGTTAGCGGGATAGTGCTATCTGGGGCCAAGGCGTCCCCAGAAGCGGAGTGTGGCCGGCTTTCATGTGGCTCGACCAGTCTTGGACCCGATGGAACAGGCATTGGCTGCCTTGGATTGTCATCACCCGGCTGATTAGTAGCGGCTTGTGCCTGATTGGGAGGCGCTCGAGCAATTTGAGCCGTAAGCTGCATCACCACGTTCGTTAAGTCGTCAATCTTCGAATAGAGCTTGGCCATCTCTTTATCTTTGCTCCTGAGCTGTTTTCGAAGCTCTTGAACCAGCTCCTGCTCCGCAGTCCTGGGGCGGAAAGTCGGCTCTTCCTCGCTGTCCGAGCTTGACTCTACATGGACCGAGGGGACTATCTGCCTATCATCCTCCTCGAGAGGGTTTTCTTCATCCAGCGGGGGCGGCTGTTCTTGGGCGGCGGCAACCACATTCAGGATAAATTGGGCTTGGGATGTGGTGGCCCCATCCTTGCTTTTGCTGCGAAGGTTGTCGCTGGGGCGCCCGCCCGCCATATAGACCGTATGGATGATATATCCGGTCGTCTTTCTATCATTGGCGGCTGATTTCACGGATCGCTGTCTTGACCCCCTTGCTTCGGTAGCTGGTAGTCGATTGAAGGCGGCTGGCCTAACCAGGTTCTTGGATGGTGCTGGCGCTTCTTTTCTGGGTTTGTCCCGCTGCTTTCGCGTGGCACAGAGTGCTTGATAGACTCTTGAAGAGACAGTGTCATACTTTTTCTGTTGGGGCCGGGACACGTCTCTTTGTAGAATCATTCGGACTGCTGTCTTCTTGATTCTGGCGGTCATGGCATTTTTCTGAACCCACTTCAGAGGCTCGAAGGAATTGCTGATTCTTACGTCCGACTCAGCCGTCGTCGCGGGGCAACCCTGCACTTGGAACTTCACATGATTCCATTTGGCCGAAGCCTTGGCCCTCTTGTTGGCTCGATACCTGAGCCGCTTCTGCCTTAACTTTTCTGTTCTAAGCACCTGGCAGACTTCAGCTCTTTGGGAAGACGCCGCAGACCGGTCGATGGAGGGCCTTGGAGATACGCTCGATTGTGCATATGTTGGAGTCATCGCCTGAGCTCGTCCGCAACATTTGATTTTGCCTTTTGTACCGAAGTTCTTGCACCCCGCTGGAGCACCAGAGAATCGTTCAGATACAGTCTTAAGTTTCGGTTGTGGTGCCTTGGCGATCACGACATTCTTCCTCTTGCCCCGTGAGACCGGCTTGGCCACCTGTTCCGCTGGGATCTCCGCCAGATGAGCGCTCCCGGCAGGGTAGATGATGACAGAACCAAATTGGCGGGGCGGTTCCTCCCAATGTCGACTGAGGCTCGCGGGGAGAACCACACGAGCGTTGATCTTGACCACGTACGGAATCGGGGTCACGTTGGAAGCTGAATTCGTCTGAGGAGACATTGTCGTCGAAGGTTGATTACTGCATGGAATAAAAGAACATCATTTCAGTATAATCAATCGATATGTATATTGATTGAATTCGCATGAACGTTTAACCCGAAATATGGGAGGAGAGAGGGTCCCACCGGGCGTGCCAGAATCTGTAGGGTGTTTTTCATCACCCCAGTGAGATGGGAATACGCGCGCGCTTGTCAGGCGCATTACAGATTCCCCCTGCCTAGGGTAGGCCGGGGTTTAATGGTCGTGGGGATCCGAATCTCCGGCAGCCGCGGACTAAGCTGCCGTTAATTACCCCTCGCCTTTGGAGCGAGGGAACCTCCGATTGACGGTGTAAACTGGTCATGCGAACTCAATGTGCAGTGTGCGTGTGTTCTGTTTTGAAAGGGGGGTTTTGGATATATCGGGAGCCACGCAGAGTTTTTACGGGGGTCCCGCCCGAAAATTTTTTTGGAGGGGGAGAATGTTGCGGAGTATGTGTATGTGTACATTTGTATACAAATGTATATATATACATATATATATGAATAAAGGGGAAAAGGCATCCAAAGGATGCGTGGGGCAGCACCTTGTGCGCTGTGCGCTTAGGTGCTGTGCGCTCAGGCGCAAGCGCGCCACGTGTCGGCACGTGGGTGCTTTGCGCATGAGCGCTGCGCGCAGGAGCGCAAGCGCGCGCGTCACGTGTCGGCACGCGGGCGCTTTGCGCATGAGCGCTGCGCGCAGGAGCGCAAGCGCGCGCGCGCCACGTGTAGGCATGTGGGCGCTTTGCGCATGAGCGCTGCGCGCTGGAGCGCAAGCGTGCTGGTGCGCAAGTGCACGTGCCACGTGTCGGCACGTGGGCGCTTTGCGCATCGCGCTGGTGCGCAAGCGCACGCGCCACGTGTCGGCACGTGGGCGCTTTGCGCACGAGTACTGCGCGCGGAAGCGCAAGCGAGCTGGTGCGCAAGTGCGCACGCCACGTGTCGGCATGTGGGCGCTTTGCGCATCGCGCTGGTGCGCAAGCGCGCGCGCCATGTGTCGGCACGTGGTCGCTTTGCGCACGAGCGCTGCGCGCTGGAGAAAAAGAAGGCTTTTATTCCCAAAAACTCTCGAAAGAGAAATTAGTGGAGTTGAACTCCTGAAAAAAAGAAAAATGTTTTGGTTGGGAAAATGGGTTCTTCTTCTTCCTCCTCTGTTGGCTGGATCTTGAAGATCAAGAGATATGGAATTTTAAAAATCACTCCTTTTTTAGATCTAATGGAAGATCTGAGTTCCCCTTGATGGGTTTTGTGGTGAAAAACTAATTTATTTTATAAAAAGGAGAGTAGAACTCTTGATTTAATTCAAAAGAAAGAAGAAGGTTTTGGAACCTTGAAAAAGGAAGAAAGATCTCAGATCTGAAACTTTTTTTTTGGGGAGAGAAAAAGTTCTTGGGATATTTCATTATCCTTGCCTTTATAGGCCATACATTTTACACATAGCCCCTTGGGCTTCACAAAATGGCATTTTGCCCATCCCATGGCTCATGTGCCATTTCTTTTTGCACATAAGCCATGGGCTTTACAAAAATTTGGCTTTATGCCTATTTTTTCTTACATTTATCCAAAAATAAATATAAAAAAAATACAACAAAATTATTTGTTACAAAATTTTTATCATGGCATGGGGGGAGGCCGGCCGCTTCATGTTCGGGCTCGACCCGGGCATGGGCCCACTGGATCTGGGCTTGGGCCCACTTGGCTTGGGGTTGACTTTGATTTTGACTTGGCCAACCGGGGTGTAAATTTTTACCCCAACACTCATAAGATTCAAAAGCCTTAAGCTACAGGGATCTGAACCTGTTCTTAAGCCATTACATTCCCCAGTTTACCCTACAAGCGGTTCAATATTGACCCGTGTATACAATCCACGGGCACAAATAAACGTTTCCCCAACAGAGTCCCACCACTGACGAGGGATATCTTCATATGGCGAACTACACTTGTAAGTCCTCTCGACTTATAAGGAGAAAACACTCTTGTAAGATCCTTATGACTTATAAGAGAACACACACTTAGGAATCCTCACGATTCCTAAGGAGAAAATGTACCTACGAGATCCTTACGACTTGTAGGGAGAAATACCTTTATGTGACCCTGACGGCTCGTAAAGTCAAAAAGCCTTAGTCAACAGGATCCTAACCCTGTTTGCTAAGCCACCTTTGTTCGACATCGACAGAGGAAAATGATGATTCGCTCCTGGCTATATCCCAGTTGTAGTGATGTTGTTGCCTAAATCGGTATCAAATTCCAAGTCTAAACTCGCAATAAAAATCAGCGAGCCAAAAATTCATATGAAATAGTCGAAATGATGGGGCAACTTGCAACAGAATCAACAAGTAAAATATATGCATACAAAAATAGCCGAAATGATTGGGCAACTCGCAATAAAGAGCAGCGAGTAAAAAGGAAAAAATAGCCGAAATGGTTGGGCACCGCGAAAAATAGCCGAAATGATTGTGCTATCGCGACTTTCGCGATACAAAAAGCTGAAATGATAGAGCATCACGGAAAGAAAACAAAAATACGTATAAAATGAAACTTTTGCCCTACAGGTAAGACAACACCGACCCCTGTATACTATCCATGGGCATAAATAAAAAGGGAACCATATTGTCCCATTAGGCTCCGTCAAAAGGAAGCCAGATCTCAGTGGCTACATCTACAAGCCTAGAAATCAACAACAGCGTTCTTCCTCTCCCCCAGCAGGAGGCAGACGCGACATCAGCAAACAGAGCCATGACAAAGTCCCTAGTTCCAAATCTTGACGGTTCACAGACAGCCTAGAGACTACCCCGGAACCATAGCAAAGTCCCCTAGTTCCAAATCTCGACGGTTCACAGACAGCCTAGAGATCACCAACAGCGCTTCTCCTCACTTCAGCAGGACACAGATGCGATACCACAAATCGGAGCCGTGGCAAAGTCCCCAGTTCCAAGACTTTATGGTTCATAGACAACCTAGAGTCATCCAATGACCCCGTCTCGGAAGTGCGTCAACATAGAAAGTGGAAGTACGTCAACTCCGACACCATAAAAGCAGAGCAAATCAGCCAATGACCTCCAACTCTGAGAAAATCAGTGTCCTTGGAAAAAAAACCTCGATTCAGGGAAATCAGCGTCCTTGACGAGAGCATCTCGATTCGTGTCGACCCGCAAGGAAATCAGTGTCTTTATAGGAATCTCTCGATTCATCTCAACACCGAGGAAATCAGTATCCTTGGCAAAAACCTTGATTCAGGGAAATCAGCGTCCTTGACGAGAGCATCTCGATTCGCGTCGATCTGCAGAGAAATCAGTGTCTCTGCAGGAATATACGGCGTCAAGAAAACGGAACCATGGCAGAGTCCCTAGTTCCAAGTCTCGACGGCCACATCTATAGCCTGGAGACCCACAACAGCGGTCCTCCTCATTCCAGCAGGATTCAGACGCGACAATCAACAACGGAGCCATGGCAAAGTCCCTAGTTCCAGGTCCCGACGGTTCACCAACAACCTAGAGACCACCTCTACGTTCGTCTCGATGCAGCAGACGCGGTGTCACCCCAGCGTTCTTCCTCCAACAGGATGCAGACGCGACACCAACAACGGAGCCATGGCAAAGTCCCTAGTTCCACGTCCCGACTGTTCACCAACAACCTAGAGACCACCTCTACGTTCATCTCGATGCAGCAGACGCGATGTCACCCTAGCGTTCTTCCTCCAACAGGATGCAGACGCGACACCAACAATGGAGCCATGGAAAAGTCCATAGGTCCAAGCCTCGACGGCTCACCAACAACCTAGAGACAACCGCGATATTCGTCTCGATACAGCAGACGCAATGCCAGAAAACGAAGCAAAGGCAATATTCCTAGCTTCAGGGTCTTGACGGCAACTCATATAAAACCAGAAAGACTATCGGAGATCATCCCACACCAGCGCGGAGTGGTCATGACTCATTGGGGCTCCCAAACTGAGCCTAACCTTAAGTAAAAAGCGACATGGAATATCCCTAACGCTTGCCCTTTGATGGTAATATTACCTGGAAGATTACTTGAAGACGTCTTGTCCAGCCCCCGAAGGGATCAGAGACACGACAGTCGCGGGGCTACCCGAACAACAAGATTGCATAACGGGGAATATATCGGCCAACGCGACGGTACGACAGGTAGAAACCCGAGTACCATAGAACCTAACGAACTTCTATTAGCATGACGTTAGGAAACCCTTGCGAGAACTTCTCGATTCGTCTCGACCCGTGAGGAAATTAGTGTCTTTGCAAGAACTTCTCGATTCGTCTCGACTCATAGGGAAAAGCCTTAGGCTATGGGGATAAGGACCTGTTTCCTAAGCACTGGGGCCCTGCAAGTCGGTCCAAGATGGACTCTTGCATACTATTCACGGGCCACACTCTCCAAAGTCGAATCTCGACAAGGAGGGAAACAACCACTTACGAGTCCACTCAACTTGTAAGCGGGAAAATTCTCTTGTGAGATCCTTACGAATCTCAAAAGAAAGCACACTTAGGAATCCTCACGATTCCTAAGGAGAAAATACACCTACGAGATCCTCTCGACTTGTAGGGAGAAAGATCTTTCTGAGACCCGCACAGCTCATTAAGTTGAAAAGTCTTAGGCAACAGATCCGAACCTATTTCCTAAGCCATTGCTACCATACAAAGAGTTCAAGATGGATTTGTTAGGGTATATGCCCTAGGGGCCATTATTGTATCATACTAGGTTGTATATTACTTAATGGAAGCTTGTGATATTCACAGTTGTATATAACGGTCTTGCTAAAAATGGTAGTATGCTACTTGGTTTGTGTCTACTTTAATATGTGCATATGTTTCTTGTAACGTATCACTTATATATATTAGTAGAGCCCATAGGATCTTTGCTTGATTACCAGCGTCGTGATGGCAGTCACACTAGTGGGGGCTGGGTAGTCTGTAAGCAACATCCTATACAGGTCCCTGGTCGTTGGATTATCGAGATAGGGCATCGATATTCCGGAGTAGACTAAGTGTGTACGCTTCTCATCCCAGTTGGGGAGATGGTTTGTCCCACAGCCATCAGTACGTCGTACTGGAGATAGTATACAGGTGCTCGTTAGGTTACGGGTACACCGGACAGGACTCGCAGGGGAACTGATTGGTTGGTATTATACCCATCGTCAGTTGACAGTTCCCAGGTGACATGAGTACAGCATAGTTCGCAGACTTGACACTGCTACTTCGCCTTGAGTGTGTCCCACCGTTCTTATATTGCTACCCTACTACGGCTTAAAGGAGTCGTGCAAACGGGTAGCAGTTGGGTGCAGTCCCGAGCACTTGGAGGCAGTGGCGGTTAGATAGGATTCGTCTCTCCCGGTATTGGGAGTTGATATCGCACTGTGTCAGAGAGCCATTACGCAAAGTCCCTGGCCATGGCAAGCGAGATTTACTGGTAGGTTCCAGTAGTTTCTTAGGGTGTAATGGACTTCGCTCCGACACGACTTATACAGCTATTAGGGGACTAACGCTTACTGCCCCCTAGGCTCGATATGCGATAGTCTTAGTTGAACAGACTGGACTGTACGGAGATTGTCAAATCAGGCTCAGTAGGAGTTCGGATGGTTTTCCTCATCGGCCTTCTTATCGACATCTACCTGGGGACCGTTACGTACAGTTAGTGCCGCTTGCGGTCTGTGGTTAAACCCACTGCCAGCGTAGTGTCGAGTCTTTAGAGTCCCAAACAGAG
This sequence comes from Agapanthus africanus, assembly GCA_030015575.1. Taxonomy (NCBI): domain Eukaryota; kingdom Viridiplantae; phylum Streptophyta; class Magnoliopsida; order Asparagales; family Amaryllidaceae; genus Agapanthus; species Agapanthus africanus. Next base: position 564,624,213 of record CM057339.1, read on the forward strand.
AGTTTCCATGCTCCAGGCGAAATGATATAGAGGTCGTATAGTTTTACGACAAGGGTTCGGACGCATACGTGTGTTTACGCACGTACGACGTTCGGACAGTTTTTACTAGTCGGCTTTGGTTTAAGCCAGTTTCTAGTATCAGGTTATTAGATTTATACAGTCTAAAGTTTTTCCGTGTTTTCACGGATTGGAGGGGCGTTCTCGTAATTTTCCGGGAAGCTTCTAGAAGCATGGTGACTTGGGGGCTAAGGTGGCATTTGCATTAATTGGATTAGTGAGTCATGTAGTGATTCATGCAATGAGTTAATGATTCATTTATTGATTTATATGACTCATATGATGAATCACTTAGGGAATTAATGAAACATGATGATAATGATTTATTTATTATTTACTTAATAATATCATATGTTTCATATATACTCAAATGATTTCATTCATCCAAAGTAATTCACATTCTCACCTTCTCTCTCCTCAAGCTCTCATTCTTGAAACCCTAACCCTAACCTTTCATGTGTTGAGATCAAGGGTTAGCTAGACTAATACATCCATAACCTCACTCTATATCCCCTAGGTAGCTTAGATTAGCACTTTGAGCAACCTAGTTATCTTAGGTTAGAGATAAAGCTTGGCGTAGGAGCTCTCGGGTGGATCATCTTTGATTCGAGGAGGCCGTTGAGGTGCCGATGTTCCAAGGAGCCTACGAGGAGTGGAGGACCGCGATGAAGACCCGAAGGACAAGTAACGTAAGGTATAACTTCGAACCCTTGTAGTTGAACCTTTCGTACTTTGCTAGTAACGGTTTAGAAACGATTCATGCACTCAAGTCCGTGTTACGAAGCTTTGATAATCGTTTTTCATATATTCCGCCTCCCCGCAAGTTCGTGGGGTGCGTGACATGGACTTACAGTGGTATCAGAGCCAACTAAACCATTACTAGCTTGTTAGCAACTAATTAGAAGTTCGATCGACGGAAAACACGAAAACGAAACCCCGGGATCCCTAAGTTTCTGTTAATTTTAAACATGTCTAAAAAATTATTTGATATGCCTTAAAATTCACAGCAGGGAAATTAAAGAATACTGGGAGAGTATGAAGTTCCAACTCGGTGTTATAGCCGCGGATCCGCGGCAATAGAGTGCTTGTGCCGCGGATCCGCCGCCGAGTCAACTCCGAGTTGACTCAGATTTGCTCTGTTATTCATGTTTTCTGGTGTTTTGTTTTCCTGTATATTCTTTTGTCTACCCAGGTTACTTCAGTACAGGTTTGCTTTTGGGGTAGACACGGATAAAGGTAGTCGATCGATGTTCTAAACTAATTGCTAATTGGGTTTTTATCTATAATGTTTAATGTGTTCGTAAACCTCCCCTAACTGCTCATATGTCGGTTGGCAGGGGGTTGCACATTTCTGTAATGTTTACTGTTTGTGTATATGGACTTGATTGGAGTGTTGTGATGATTAGTCGGGGTTTGAGATGGGTTTAATATTCATTCATTCGATGTAAATATAATATGATGTAATATTCTTTTGCGGGGCACATCCAGGTTGCGGTTGTAGCCACCGTTGTATTATTTCTTTTTACTGTTTTTGCTCCTAGGATAGACCCAAGGCGGGGTACACAAACTACCGGGTACTTTGAAGTGTTTAGTGGCCTACTCACTTTGTTGAGGGAGACTGCTTCACTTCGGGTACTTGGCGGGTAGTTTGTCGTACCCGTAGGGGTCTAGGGTGGGGTAATGGCTATTCATCACAACTGTGTAATCCGTCTTTTATTGCAGGCTCAAAGAAAATGCGGGTTGCTAGTATATCCAATAAAATTCATCTGTGATCTGGAATGCTTATTATTTCGTCTGACGAATGTACAATATCTATATATGATAGCTATTAGACGTCACTTATGTTTTACACCCGCACTAGCCCAGCCCCCGCTCTGTCGTTAGTTAAGTAACCTAACGGGTGATGACGGGACCCCGTGGCGAATGCGGATGGCATAAGAGGACGTGGTATATTCGTTGTTTTCTGCAATGATAGGATAAATGATGGGACACACTATTATAATGCAAAGAAAATAAACCAAATTTTAATCGTTAAAACAAATTTAAAAGAAACCACTCGGTTATTTTTAAAAAGATCAGAATTTTTAATTGCGGAGCTTTAACCACTCCTTTTAAAAAGTATCAGGTTCCTTCGATTATATCAAGTTCACTACGTTCACGGTTTTGCCAAAACCAGTCGTAGCCCTCCGTCATTTCAGTTAAATATTCAGTAGTATTCAAGCTATGCATTTTGACCTTCGCCAAGGCATAGTGATTGGTAGCTGTTGGATATTTATCTGTAGCATAGATAGATGCGTTGGTTTGGGACAGTCGTACTACTATTTTGGCCTTCGTCAAGGGTATGTACGGGTGGGTTCAAATTAACCTGGACAATGACGGGTAGAACTTGACATGTGACTTATGATATGTTGGCTTTCGTCAAGGTCATAAGAGCATGGGGAAAAAATTTATATCGGGAATTTCTAAAGAAACTGAAATTTGCAGTGAGAGCATACCATTTTGGAGTTTGATGAATGTTGGTAGGATTCCTTCAACATTATCATACGATGATATTTTGGATCCCGATCCTACTGTGAGTATATACTACTTATCAGGAGATTCGTCACTTAACGATCAATGCTATAAACCAAGTAGGTGCCTAGAAAGGTGTCAGCGGGGTTACGCCCCCAGAGAAAAGAGTTTATTTAATTAAGGAACTTCGCGAAAGCGTTGGAAAACCTCCCTCGAAGTATCGACACTGACCTGGCTGAACGGTTAAGCAAGAATTGTACGGTGAGAATAGTCCTGGCTAATTCTTCTTTTATGGTTTGAGGAGGGATTCGAGAAACAGTGGGAGCCATCCTGTTTAGATAAATTAAACCACTCTAAACTTGCAAGAGCATCATGCTAATAGTATTTTCTTCTCTCTCTTAAAATTGCAGCGACCTTGTGACCACACATAGGTTAAATCTAGATAACAAATTGACTGAATCTTACTTTTATGACTGGCAAAGGTCTTTCCAGATGTCCATTGCCTATGACAAGCTGGACCACCCTATTAATACTCAAGATCCCGTCGTCCCAGGTCCAGTTTCCACTGTCGCGGATATGGATATCCGTCAGACAAGGGAAAAAGATAAAGTGAAAGCTAAGTGCCTCGTGTTAGCTTCAGTTGATGGTGTATACCAGAAGCAGCACGAGAAGATGGACTTAGTTTCCATCTTTCTCCATAACAAAGATTTATATGGAGAGCAATCTCATATCGCAAGATATGAGACCTCGAACGAATTAATTCAAGCGAGGTTGGCTGACGGGTCATCTGTAGGGGACAACGTCCTTACAATGACTAGCTATATTGATGAGCTCAAGGACCAAAAGACCACGTTGGGAAACAGGTCAGATACCGACTTGATTCTACAGTCTCTACCTTCTACCCTGAAGGAAACCAGGGAAGTAGAAGGAAAGAGAAGGGAAAAGTTTCGGGACTGGATATTGTAAAAAAGGGACGTTCCTATTGTTACAGGAATGAACATTGGCAAGATGATTGTAGGGCTAGCAAAGCCAGTAGCCAGGATTCGACGCATGTTGTGGCTTCAGCCTCAAGTGTATTTGTAATTGAGAACTGTTTGTCAATTAACTCTACTTCCTGGGTACTAGATACCGGAGAAGGATCTCATATCTGTAATTCATTACATGCTTTGAGAAACCGTAGAGTTATAAAGGTAGGTGATTGGTCTCTCAGAGTTGCAAACGGAATGAGCGTGGACGCTGAATCCGTGGGAGAATATCGCCTAGGTTTGACAAGTGGGCATATATTAATTCTACGTAACTGTTTGTATGTACCTAGTATGACATGTAATATCATATCAGTGTCTTCACTTTCAAGAGAGGGATATGATTTTACATTCGTAAGCGATGTAGTTAACATCCACCTAAATCAAGTTATGATTGGGTCAGGTACATTAGATAACGGTATATACGTATTAAATCAAGCTCAGGTTTTCAATGTCCAGAACACACTTAAAAGAAAGTCTCCGGAAATAAATCAGGCTTTCTTATGGCATTGTAGACTAGGTCACATCAATGAGAGAAGGTTGACTAAGTTACATAGAGAAGGATATTTGAATCCATTCGAATATCAATCTTATGCTACTTGTGAATCTTGTCTCATAGGAAAGATGACAAAAACTCCGTTTACTGGACACGGAGTAAGAGCAAGCGAGCACTTGGGACTCGTACACAGTGACGTGTGTGGTCCAATGTCTACACATGCGCGAGGTGGTTATTCCTACTTCATTACTTTTACGGATGATTTCTCTAGGTATGGATATGTCTTCTTAATGAAGCATAAATCCGAGGCTTTTGAGAAATTCCAAGAATACAAGAATGAAGTGGAAAAACAAACAGGCAAGAGTATAAAGACACTGAGATCTAATCGAGGTGGTGAATACTTAAGTGCCGAGTTCCTGGGTTACTTAAAAGAGAATGGTATTCTCTCTCAGCTTACTCCTCCATACACACCACAACACAACGGTGAATCAGAAAGGAGTAATCGAACCATATTGGATATGGTTCGTTCCATGATGAGTAAGGCTGAGTTACCGCGATTTTTCTGGGGATATGCGCTAGAATCAGCTGCATATCTTTTGAACAAGGTTCCAACCAAAACTGTGCCTACCACACCATATCAGATGTGGAGTGGGAAGAAACCCTGTCTTCAGTACCTGAAGGCATGGGGATGTCCAGCTTTTGTTAAAAAGCAGCATGTGGACAAGCTTGAGGCACGCCAAGTACTATGTAAGTTTGTGAGATACCCAAAGAACTCCACGGGGTATTTTTTCTATTACGCAGATGAACAAAAGGTTTTTGTTTCTCGTAATGCCCATTTTCTAGAACATCAGTTTTTAGAAAAGGAAACAAGTGGGAGCGAAATAGAACTGGAAGAAATTCCAGAACCACAAGCTATTACTGAAACCTTGGTAGAACAAGAAGGTTCAGGAGAACAGGACATCCCGACGCCACTCCGCAGGAGTAGTAGGCAGTCTCATCCGCCCGAGAGATACTATGGTTTTCTCATAGACGGGGATAGAGAGGATTGCACTATTGACTATGATGAGCCTACTAGCGTCCAGCAAGCCATTCAGAGCGGTGACTCAGTAAAATGGCTGGATGCAATGCGGACCGAAATGGAGTCCATGTACACTAACAAAGTATGGACTTTGGACATTGCTCCAGATGGGGTAAAACCCGTAGGATGCAAATGGATCTTCAAAAAGAAGATTGGTGTAGATAGACAGGTTGAAACCTATAAGGCTAGACGAGTTGCAAAGGGTTTCTGTCAAAGACCTGGTTTGGACTATGACGAAACCTTTTCTCCAGTGGCTATGCTTAAATCTATTCGGGTCCTTCTTGTTATTGCTGCCTTCCACGATTATGAAATCCGGCAGATGGACGTAAAGACGGCCTTTCTAAATGGTAATTTGGAAGAGAGCGTCTATATGGATCAGCCAGAGGGATTCATTCAGAGTGGGAGCAGCGGTAAAGTATGCAAGCTGCTTAAGTCCATTTATGGACTAAAGCAGACATCGCGGAGTTGGAACATCTGTTTTGATGATGCTGTCAAAGAATTCGACTTTATCAAAAATCCAGATGAACCTTGCATATAAAGTATGATTGTAGGGAGAGCTGTAGTATTCCTCGTCTTGTACGTGGATGACATTCTCCTAATAGGAAATGATATTCCTATGTTACAGTCAGTCAAAAGATTCTTGTCACATAAATTCTCCTTGAAAGACCTGGGTGATGCCACCAACATTCTGGGGATCCGGATCTATCGTGATAGATCAAAAAGGATGTTGGGACTTTCACAATCCAGGTATATAGACACCATAGTGAAGAGATTCAGTATGGATGATTCTAAGCGCAGTAACCTACCGGCTTGTCACGGAATCACCCTCTCCAAAGAGATGTCTTCCAAGACTGATTTGGAAAGGGATCGCATGTCGATTATACCCTACGCTTCTGCGGTGGGCTCTATAATGTATGCGATGTTATGTACCAGACCAGATGTAGAATACGCATTGAGCGTTGCAAGCCGGTATCAGGCAAACCCAGGGGAGAAGCACTGGATAGCAGTAAAGAACATTCTCAAGTACCTGAGGAGGACTAAGGAGATGTTCTTGGTGTATGGCGGAAAAGACCTCCAAATAGAGGCATTTGCCGACTCCGGCTTCCAGAGTGACAAAGATGACTCCAAATCCATGTCGGGTTATGCCTTTACCCTCAACGGAGGGACGGTCTGTTGGAAGAGTTCCAAGCAGGAGACCGTTGCTGACTCAACAATGGAAGCGGAGTACATAGCTACTTGCGATGCCGCAAAAGAAGCAGTCTGGATGAAGAAGTTCCTCATAGAACTTCAAGTGGTTCCTACCAGTGTTGATCCAATACCTCTGTATTGTGACAACAACGGCGCTATAGCTTTAGCGAAGGAACCCAGATCCCATCAGAAGTCCAGACACATCTTAAGGAGGTATCACCTGATCAGGGAGATCGTAGATCATCGGGAGATCGAGGTAAAGAGAGTAGAGATGGAGAATAACATTGCTGATCCATTCATAAAGGCCCTTCCTCAGACGCAGTTCGAGAGGCTATTCGAGATGATAGGTCTACGATATGCCAGCTCATGGCCCTAGTGCAAGTGGGAGATTGTTAGTGTATATGCCCTAGGGGCCATTATTGCTTCATACTAGGTTGTATATTACTTAATGGAAGCTTGGGATATTCACAGTTGTATATAACGGTCATGCTAAAAATGGTAGTATGCTACTTGGTTTGTGTCTACTTTAATATGTGCATATGTTTCTTGTAACGTATCACTTATACATATTAGTAGAGCCCATAGGATCTTTGCTTGATTACCAGTGTCGTGATGGCAGTCATACTAGTGGGGGCTGGGTAGTCTGTAAGCAACATCCTGTTAGTTATATGTATGCCCTAGAGGCCATTACTGTACATAGGATGTATATTGTAGTGGATGCTGGGACATATATAGGGAAGACTTTCTTGCTCGACATGATAGTATGCTATCTGGTTGATCTTTACCTTAACGTGTATACTGATTATCTCTCTGTTACATGTTGGTAAAGCCCTTAGGATGTGTACTTGACTACCTGGACTATGATGCGTATCATACTAGTGAGGACATGGTAGTCCACAAGTACATCCTTCAAAGTCCCTAGTCGTGGGTGTATCGAGATGGGGCATCGATATACCAGAGTAGACTAGCGTGTACCTTCTCGACCCATACAGATGGGCGATGGATGATCCCATATCCATTGGTGTTTGACATCAGAGGAGATATACGGGTGCTCAGTAGAGACTGGGTACACCAGACGGACTCGCCGAGAACTCCCATATGGTATTATACCTCACGTCAGATGGCAGTTCTCTGGTGACACTGGTACAGAGTAGTCTGTTGACCCGAGATCGTCATAGAGTCTTGTGTGGTTCCCACTGTGCTTTGATTTCCATCTTACCACGTCCAAGAGGGCATGCAAAACGGTGGTTTTTGGATACAGTCCCGAGTCACATGGAGGCAATGAGCGATAGGAGGGGATTCGTCTCTCCCGGTATAGGGGGTAGATGTTGCACTGTGTTCGATTGGCTATAACAGGAAATCCCTGGCCAGGGTTGCTGAGATTTACTGGTAAGTGTTACCAGTAGTTTCTCGAATTGTTATAGACCTCATATCGACACGACTTATCGAGCTATTGGGGTCTGACGTTTACCACCCCTAGGCAAGATATGCGACATATCAGACGATCAGACCGGACTGTACGGTAGTGTTACTGGTTGGATTCACAGGAGTGTGAGCGGGCTTGCTCGTCGATCTTCTGATCGCTCAATACCCGGGTGGCCGTTACGTTTAGCAGACCGCTTGCGGCTTGTGGGTGTTTGATATGATCATCACCTGCTGCCGGCGTATTGACGAGTCTTTAGAGTCCTACACAGAGGTTTCCTGGCTCAAGCGAAACGAAATAGGAGCACATATGAGATGTGCGGGACCGAGAATAATACGAGTATGTGATACTGTATTCGATTCTCGTGATGTGACATTGATCGGTTATATGCAATATAGCCGGGTTATCGGATCAAGTGTTGATTCGATAAGTTGTTACTAATGATACCAGTCGGTTATGTGCGACATGACCGGATCATTGAATCAAGTGTTGATTTAATGATTTAATGCATAATAATATATTTGATATATTACTTTGCATTAACTAGTATCGGTTCACTTTAAATGGATTTTCTCTCTCAGATGTGCGCATTGCATATGCGATATGATTTGTGCACTGGCTTGTATCATATTTGATGGTGCATGCAAAAATGGTTAAGTATAAAGAATTATACCTTGGTTAAAGGAATGGTTAGGGTTTATTATTTGTTATTCATTTATCTTATTTAATTATCTATTTATTTTTGATAAATGAATAAATGAAAAGATAATGAGGAAAATGGTTGCTTTCTTTTGATCATTCATGAATCTTCATGAAGACTTTGACCATTTTGTCTCATGCTCTACCCTAACCACTTCAATTAACTCAAGTTAATTCTCTACACCTAACCATGGTGAGAATTATGATAAGAATGGATTTTTCCTTTTATTTTTATTCTTATCATAATACTTATCTTCTTCTTGCTCTTCTTCTTCTTCATGATGAAGCTTGTCTTCATCAATGGCATATTGAGCATATGAGTGAGAAATCCAAAACTAAAGTCTACCCACTTCCTATTTCTTCATCCTCTACCTCTTGCCAAGTAGTAGAGTGTGTTTCCTTCACAAGTTTTCATGGCAATGTGAAGGTGGAGCTCGATCTAGTGATGCTTCGACGTAGATCATCTTCGGCACGTCGTCGACGACCTAGCCCGTCAAATCTCCGATGAAGCCGATGCTAGAGCCCGGATTTGATTTGGACAGCGGAGAAGACTTCATTGCGGAGCCGTGGAGGTGGAGCACCGGATCTACAAAGGTTGTATTTCCGATATCCCATTAGTTAAGTGTTAACTAGATTGTTTTTCGGCTAGAAATCTAGCAAACGGTCCATGTTAGGGTCTCTCGGCACCGTTAATTTTTGAAATTGGCATGTTCGATGCCTTGTGTAACCTCACTAGCATGCCTAGGAACCTTACAATGGTATCAGAGCCTAGCTAGAGCCTTAGACGAAGTCCAGACGGAATTTGAAGTCCGAACGAACCCGAATCCCGATCACAATCATGCTCTCTGGACATTTTGTAAAATCGTGGATTTTTCCATATTAAAAGTGCTTAAAAAATTCAGCAGGGTATTGTATGAATTACCATGAAAAACGAGTCACTAATTCCCCAGGTTGACCGCGGAACCGCGGCGTTGACCCCCCATTAGCGGCGGTTCCGCGGCGCATTGAAGGCATTAGCGACGGTTCTTTGCACAGTAATTCATACCTCTGTTGTTTGTATTTTCTGGGCATTTTTAATACTGTTTCAAGAGTTGAATTTTTCTGGAGTTGTTTTGGGGATTCGGTGTTTCGATCGGGGTATCAAATTTTGTCTATGTGGCTTTCCGGATAAATTTTAGAATATGTTAAAAAGGTTCGACCGGATATAAATACCCAATTTTTCCCCTGTCGGGAAATTTCCAAGTGTTTGATTTTTCCGTAGTTTAACGACGTTCTAAGTAATGCAAGTAACTCGATGGACCCTCTAGAAGACAACAAACCTTAACTCGATTATGTGACCGTCTTGAACTGCCCTTTGAACCTTCGGGTTTGGGGCAGTACGGCGTGCCACATGTGAGGCGTTGGCTTGACCCTTCTACGGCTGGACCGTTGGTACTGAGGCACGAACTGAATGCTGTTGGACTTATTTCATGTGTTGATCTGTATCGGGAAAACTTGGGTGTTCGATTGTTCGATCGGAAAGTTTGACATTTTCTATTTATCCGGAATGGGATACAATAATTGGAATTCACAATAAGTTATGAGATAACAGAATGAATGTTATAAACATAGCACTTTAGTCTCACTTGATCGGTTGCCACGGAATTTTGATGTGATCAAAAGTCCGTCGCAATCACGTAGCGTACGCGGATACTCGCCGGGTAAACTTAATAGACAGCCTCACTCCATAGCCCCGACCAAGTGACTGTAGGAGAACCCCGTCGCCGAAAGCATCCGTTCGGGTGCTCGCGGTAGCGGTGTTCCGCCTTGGTGCACTTCGTCGACGGTATCAGGGGTGCGGCCGCCTACTGAAGTTTGCGACGAGTATTCGATCAGACTGTCGGGAATCCTGTTGAATTGCCCGACTTGATATTGAAAAGTGTTTTCGATTTTGAGACTAAAATGCGGGGTTTATAATTGTTAGGCATGCGATGTCTAAGTAATTCATTTGGTCAGGCATGCGATGTCTGAGATGGTTGCGGATTCCAACTGTTGTAGTTTTACACTTTCTTTTCTGTGACCGTAAGTGTAATATGTGATATCGCCGGTTTCGTTGCTATATGTCAATGACAATTGGGATGCGCATATTTACTTACGCTGATGACATGTGATGTTATGTGTTGCTGGATATGTTATATTGGATCGTCGTGTTTGAATAGCCGGGGGTTTTTATGTGAGATGAGTGTTTTTCATTTTCATTCATGTAAAAACTTGTATGTAATATTCTTTTATTGGGGCGCTTCCAGGTTGCGGAAGTTGTCACCTTTTGTATATTATTTACTTTTCCGCACTAGGATAGACCCAAGGAGGGGAGCACAAGTAACCGGGTTCTGGAGTCCAGTGGGAGAAGAACTCGAGGAGTCGAGTCCGGGTCTGCTAACTCCAGAATTGGTAGGGTTGCTTGCCGCTCTCGTAGGGGTCTAGGGGTGTGGGTTTGGCTATTCATCGCGACCGTGGAATCCGTGTTTTATACTGGCTCGTATTAAAAACACGGACGTCCTAGTATATCCAATATTTCCTATGATTCTTCTGCCGCGTTATCTGTGATGTGATCATATGATGTTCTGTGATAGATACAGTATATAGTATATATGATATATTATATAGACGTTACTTATGTTTTACACCCGCGCTAGCCCTGCCCCGCTCTGCCGTTAGTTACCTAACCTAACGGTGCACGAGGGGACATCGAGGCGAATGCGGATGGCATAAGTGTACGTCGTATTTATCTGTGATGTTTAGGTATTTAAATGATGGGACTTCATTAATGTGATTAATGAAATACAAGAAACCTAAGATGTTGTAGAATCGAATTTCAAAATAAAACAGGTAGCTACAGTTCTTGCTTTGCACAGCGGTATATGTGATATATCCTGCACCTTATTCGATAAGGAAAGGACCGAGATCCCTTCACCGGGAGTGACTCCTTTAGCAATAACTGGCAGATGCTACACCCTCGGTTTGTCTTTTGATAGCTTTTAAGTGTTTTGCTTTGCACAGTGATATATATGATATATCCCGCACCTCATTCGACGAGGAAAGGACCGACGATCCCTTCACCAGGAGTGACTCCTTTAGCAAAACTAGAAAAGCCTCAAAAGCACTCCATTTTAAAACTATTTGATTCTACAACGATATCAAGTTCATTACGCAATAGGTTTTCAGAAAAACCTGTCGTAGCCTTCCGTCATTTCAGATAAGTGGTAGTTAGTATTCGTGCTACGTTTGTTGGCCTGCGTTAAGGCGTAGTGTGCGGTAGCTAACTAGTATTTATCTGCTTATGCATATGATGCAGATTGGATTAGGGTAGTCGTGCGACTTTGTTGGCCTGCGTCAAGGGTCGTGCGGGTGGGTTTAATTCAATCAGGAAATGACGGGTTGAACTTGACTAGCGGACTATGGTTTGTTGGCCTGCGTCAAGGTCATAGGACGCTAGGGGCAAAATATTATCGGGAATTTCAAGTGTTGAAATTTGCAATGAGATTGCATACCTTCTATGAGATAGTTGGATCCCGATACCTGCTGCGAGTAAGAGTTACTCCTGGGAGAGTTTTATACATTACAATTAGCCGATCAAGTAGGTGTCTAGAAAGGTGTTAACGAGGTTACGCCTCTGGGAAAACGAGGTTTACATTAATTAGGTTCGTGCGAAAGCACGGGGGACCTCCCTCAAAGTACCGACACTGGCCTGGCTGAAAGATTGGCGAACTTATAGTGTGTAATTAATCCCGGCTAGTCTTTCCTTTTAGGGTTTGAAGGAAGATTTGATAAAAAGCAGTGGGAGCCATCCTGATTAGATAAAATAATAACCAATCTATTCTTGACAGAGCGCACGCTGAGTGTTTTCTTCTCTCTCTCTCCAGGTAGCGACCATATCACGCCTTAATCAAGATAATAATACGGATTATTGACCGAACCCGCTTGTTTTACTGAGCTGGGGAACGTTGGTCCCGCTCCAACTTATAATTGTTATAAGACAGAGTAGGAAATTGGGGATTACCAGAATTCCCGTGCCGCCCAAACGAAGAGAGTGCATGTTGATGCATCATCTTCGGGTGTGTTCATTACAAAGAACTGTTTCTCAGTATCCTCCGTATCCTGGGTATTTTGATACCGGATCAGGATCCCAGATATGTAATCTGTTACATAGGGCTACAAAAGGGTAGAAAACCTGAGAACGGGTGATAAGTTTCATGAGGCAGAAAACGGGGCAAGAGTTGCAGCCAAGTCTGTCGGTCACTGTCACCCTGTATTGTAATACATTGATTCTGAACGAATGTTATTAGATACCGAACCTGATATACAAAATCATATCTGTCTCTTTATTAGTAAAGAAATGATAAAATTTTGTATTGTTGGATAATGTTTTGAACATTTCCTATATCAAAAGTTGATCGGTTCAGGCACGTTATCTAAAAGCATTGATGTTCTAAATCAAATTACAGTTCTTAGTATATGGAACACACACAAGAGGAAGAGTTCAGAATTGAATCATTCCTTCTTGAGGTATTGTAGACTAGGTCGATCAATGTGACCCGACTAGCTAGAGTTACATATAGATGCATATTTAAATTAGTTTGAATTTACATCTTGTGAAACTCGCCAGTCATGTCACAAAGATAAGATGACCACAGCTCTGTTTATTGGAAACAGAGAAAGAGTTAATGAACTCTTGGGATGATACATGTTGATGTATGTAGGTCCCCTGTCTACACATACCAGGATTGGTTCTTTATACTTCATTACGTTCTCTGACGATCTCTTTAGATTCAGACCTATGTTCCTGTTGAAACACAAGTCCGAACCTTTTGAGATATTCACAGAATATAAGTTAGAAGTAGAGAACCAGAATACGGGTATAAGTATTATGTCCTTTGATGAGATCGAGGAGGAGAATACTTGAGCACGGAAATCCTGGACTATTTTAAAGGAGAATGAGATTCTCTCTCAGCATTACTCCTCCGTATACACCATTGCACGATGGTATGTCGGGGCGGAGCAGATACACCCTATTTGATATGGTGTGCTCTATGATGAGTAATACTGAGTTACCTTTTTCCTTAAGGGGTTATGCACTTGAGAAGCTGCATACCTATTGAATAGGGTTCGAATCAAATCAAAGCCTACCATTTCATATGTGATATGGAAAGGGAAGATCCCATACCTTAAGTTAGTTAAGATTTGGGGTTGTCCGGCCTATGTCTAAAAGCAAAATTCGGACAAGCTCGAGGCAACGTCTGTTATGTAGAACTGGAAACGTTCCAGCTATACAAACTGGAGTTGATGATTTGGTAGAACCGAAGGATTCAGTAGATTCCAACGAACCTCAGCCTCTCCGCCGATCTAGTAGGGTTCCTCACCCACCTGAGAGATACTTCGGTTTCTCTATGACAGTGGGAGCGGGGAATGCATCATGAGATGATGACCCAACTAGTTTCGAGCTGGCCATCAGGAGTATGACTCTGTAAGAATGGCTGGATGCTTAGCGATCTGAGATGGAATCCTTATACACCAACAAAGTATGGACTTTAGTTGCTATATCTGAAGGGTTAAATCCCCATCAGGAGCAAGTATATCTTGAGAAGATTACTTGGTGTACATGGAAAAGTTGAGACTTTCAAAGCTGGAAGTTAAAGGTTTTCGTCATTGACCAGGCATGGATAATGATGAAACCTTTTTCCAGTACCTATGCTTAAGTCCATCCAGATCCTACTTGCCATGGCTACATACCATGACTACGATATCTGGCGGTTGGGTGCCATGACTCCTTTTCTAAATGATATTTTAGAAGAGTGTGTCTATAAGTACACAGCCAGAGGGCCTCGTAGACAGTGGGAGCAGCGGAAACGTGAGCAAGATGTTTTATATGATAAAACAGGCATCGCGGAGTTGGAACATCTGTTTTGATGAAGTAGTCAAAGAAGTTGACATCATCAAAATGGTAGATGAACCTTGTATAAACAAAAAGGTAGTAGGGAGTATGGTGGTGATCCTCGTAGAGTACGTGGATGACATACTCTTGATAAGAAAGGAGTTTCTTATGCTACGCTCGATCAATCTCCGTTTATCACAAAGATTCTCCATAAAGGATCAAAGTGATACCTCCTATATCCTGGTTTTTGGATCTATGAGATAGATCTAATTGGATGTTAGGATACTCACTAGTAGTAGTGAGATGGTATCAATCGATCCTGGGGAGAATCACTGGAAGTGTTCCAGGGTGATAAAGACGACTGAATGTCAGTCGCAGGCATTGTCTTTACCCTCAGTAAAGGGACGGTATGTTGGAAGTGTTAGTTATATATATGCCCTAGATGCCATTACTGTACATTGGATGTATATTGTAGTGGATGCTGGGACATATATAGGGAGGACTTTCTTGCTCGACATGATAGTATGCTATCTGGTTGCTCTTTACCTTAACATGTACACAGATTGTCTCTCTATTACATGTTGGCAAAGCCCTTAGGATGTGTACTTGACTACCTGGACTATGATGCGGATCATACTAGTGGGGACATGGTAGTCCACAAGTACATCCTTCAATGTCCCTAGTCGTGGGTGTATCGAGATGGGGCATCGATATACCAGAGTAGACTAGCGTGTACCTTCTCGACCCATACAGATGGGCGATGGATGATCCCATATCCATCGGTGTTTGACATCAGAGGAGATATACGGGTGCTCAGTAGAGACTGGGTACACTGGACGGACTCGCCGAGAACTCCCAGATGGTATTATACCTCACGTCAGATGGCAGTTCTCTGGTGACACTGGTACAGAGTAGTCTGTTGACCCGAGATCGTCATAGAGTCTTGTGTGGTTCCCACTGTGCTTTGATTTCCATCTTACCACGTCCAAGAGGGCGTGCAAAACGGTGGTTTTTGGGTACAGTCCCGAGTCACATGGAGGCAATGAGCGATAGGAGGGGATTCGTTTCTCCCGGTATAGGGAGTTGATGTTGCGCTGTGTTCGATTGGCTATAACAGGAAATCCCTGGCCAGGGTTGCTGAGATTTACTGGTAAGTGTTACCAGTAGTTTCTCGAATTGTTATAGACCTCATATCGACACGACTTATCGAGCTATTGGGGTCTGACGTTTACCACCCCTAGGCGAGATATGCGATATATCAGACGATCAGACCGGACTGTACGGTAGTGTTACTGGTTGGATTCACTGGAGTGTGAGCGGGCTTGCTCGTCGATCTTCAGATCACTCAATACCCGGGTGGCCGTTACGTTTAGCAGACCGCTTGCGGCTTGTGGGTGCTTGATATGATCATCACCTGCTGCCGGCGTATTGACGAGTCTTTAGAGTCCTACACAGAGGTTTCCTGGCTCAAGCGAAACGAAATAGGAGCGCATATGAGATATGTGCGGGACCGAGAATAATGTGTGTATGTGATACCGTATTTCATTCTCGCGATCAATGTGTCGAATGGTTGTATGCGATATAACCTAGTTATCGATTCAAGCGTTGATTCGATAAGCCGATACATTGTATACTAGTCGGTTGTGTGCGACATGACCGGATCATTGAATCAAGTATTGATTTAATGATTTAATGCATATTTATATATTTGATATATTACTTTGCATTAACTAGTATCGGTTCACTTTAAATGGATTTTCTCACTCGGATGTGCGCATTGCATATGCGATATGATTTTGTGCACTTGCTTGTATCATGTTTGATGATACATGCCTTTTGGTTAAGTGTAAAGAATTAAACCTTGGTTAATGAAATGGTTAGGGTTTACTATTTCCTTATTCATTTATTCATTTATTTATTCTTTTGGAAATAGAAAAGCAAATGAGAAAATGGTGGCTTGTTTTTATTTTGTTCATGAAGCTTCATGAAGACTTTGACCAAGTGACCATTTTGTCTCATGCTTAACCCTAACCATCCCACTAACCATGATTTATTCTCTACACTTGACCATGGTTGATTATGATAAGTATTCTTTTATTTTGTATTTTCTAAATAACTTATCATATCATTATTCTTCTTCTTCTTCATTTTCTTCAAGTGAAGAAAGCTTGCCTCCATCAATGGCAAGTGATGAAAAAGAGTGAGAAATCCAATTCTAAAGTCTACCCACTTCCTATTTCTTCATCCTCTACCTCTTGCCAAGTAGTAGAGTGTGTTTCCTTCACAAGTTTTTATAGCTTGATGAAGGTGGAGCTTGATCTAGTGATGCTTCGACGTAGATCATCTTCGGCACGTCGTCGATGACCTAGCCCGTCCATTCTCGGATGAAGCCGACGCTAGAGCCCGGGATCCGTCTTGGACAGCGAGAAGACTTCATTGCGGAGCCGTGGAGGTGGAGCACCGGATCTACAAAGGTTGTATTTCCGTTCACTTAGTTAAGTTGTTAACTAGTTTTCTTTTTCGCCTAAATATCTAGCCGACGATCTGTAGTCGGGTCTCTCGGCACCTAGAATTTTTGAAATTGGAATGGTTGATGCCTTGTGAGACCTCACTAGAGTGCCTAGGAACCCTACAGTGGTATCAGAGCCTAGCTAGAGCCTTAGGCGAAGTATAGATGGAGTTTGAAGTCCGAACGAACCCGAAACCCGATCACAAACTTGCTCTCTGTACTTTTTCTGAAAACGTGGATTTTTCCATATTAAAAATGCTTAAAAAATTCAGCAAGGAATTTTAAGAATTACGATGCAAAAATTTACTGATGAACAGTATAAACCGCGGCGGAAACGCGGCAAAAGCCTGGCTTCTGCGGCGGTTCCGCGGCGTAATGATGACGTCATCGTACACTGTTTGCACAGTAACTCCTATTATATTATGCTGGATTTTCTGGGTATTTTTAAAATTTATTCAAGAGTTGAATTTTCTGGAGTTGTTTTGGGGATTCGGTGTTTCGATCGGGGTATCAAATTTTGTCTATTTGGCTTTCCGGATAAATTTTAGAATATGTTAAAAAGTTCGACCGGATATAAATACCCAATTTTTCCCCTGTCGGGAAATTTCCAAGTGTTGGATTTTTCCGTAGTTTAACGACGTTCTAAGTAGTGCAAGTAACGCAATGGACCCTCTAGAAGACAACAAACCTTAACTCGATTATGTGACCGTCTTGAACTGCCCTTTGAACCTTCGGGTTTGAGGCAGTACGGCGTGCCACATGTGAGGCGTTGGCTTGACCCTTCTACGGCTGGACCGTTGGTACTGAGGCACGAACTGAATGTTGTTAGACTTATTTCATGTGTTGGACTGTATCGGGAAAACTTTGGTGTTCGATTGTTCGATCGGAAAGTTTAACATTTTATGTTTATCCGGAATGTGATACAATAATTGGAATTCACAAACAGTTATGAGATAACTGAATGAATATTATAAACATAGCAGTTTAGTCTCACTTGATCGGTTGCCACGGAATTTTGATGTGATCAAAAGTCCGTCGCAATCACGTTGCGTACGCGGATACTCGCAGGGTAAACTTAATAGACAGCTACACCCCATAGCCCCGACCAAGTGACTGTAGGAGAACCCCCTCGCCGAAAGCATCCGTTCGGGTGCTCGCGGTGGCGGTGTTCCGCCTTGGTGCACTTCGTCGTCGGTATCAGGGGTGCGGCTGCCTACTAAAGTTTGCGACGAGCATTCGATCAGATTTTCGGGAATCTTGTTGAATTGCCCGACTTGATATTGAAAAGAGTTTTCGATAATGAGACTAAAATGCGGGGTTTATAATTGTTAGGCATGCGATGTCTAAGGAATTAATTTGATTAGGCATGCGATGTCTATGCAGGTTGCGGATTCCAACTGTTGTAGTTTTACACTTTCTTTTCTGTGACCGTAAGTGTAATATGTGATATCGCCGGTTTCGTTGCTATATGTCAACGACAATTGGGATACGCATGTTTACTTACGTTGATGACATGTGATGTTATGTGTTGCTGGATATGTTATATTGGATCGTCGTGTTTGAATAGCCGGGGGGTTTTATGTGAGATGAGTGTTTTTCATTTTCATTCATGTAAAAACTTGTATGTAATATTCTTTTATTGGGGCGCTTCCAGGTTGCGGAAGTTGTCACCTTTTGTATATTATTTACTTTTCCGCACTAGGATAGACCCAAGGAGGGGAGCACAAGTAACCGGGTTCTGGAGTCCAGTGGGAGACCAACTCGAGGAGTCGAGTCCGGGTCTCCTAACTCTAGAATTGGTAGGGTTACTTGCCGCTCTCGTAGGGGTCTAGGGGTGTGGGTTTGGCTATTCATCACGACCGTGGAATCCGTGTTTTATACTGGCTCGTATTGAAAACACGGACGTCCTAGTATCTCCAATATTTCATATGATTCTTCTGCTGCGATATCTGTGATGTGATCATGTGATGTTCTGTGATAGATACTGTATATAGTATATATGATATATTATATAGCCGTTACTTATGTTTTACACCCGCGCTAGCCCTGCCCCGCTCTGCCGTTAGTTACCTAACCTAACGGTGAACGAGGGGACATCGAGGCGAATGCGGATGGCATAAGTGTACGTCGTATTTATCTATGATGTTTAGGTACTTAAATGATGGGACTTCATTAATGTGATTAATGAAATAAAAGAAACCTAAGATGTTGTAGAATCGAATTTCAAAATAAAACAGGTAGCTACAGTTCTTGCTTTGCACAGCGGTATATATGATATATCCTGCACCTTATTCGATAAGGAAAGGACCGAGATCCCTTCACCGGGAGTGACTCCTTTAGCAATAACTGGCAGATGCTACACACTCGGTTTGTCTTTTGATAGCTTTTAAGTGTTTTTGCTTTGCACAGTGATATATATGATATATCCCGCACCTCATTCGACGAGGAAAGGACCGACGATCCCTTCACCGGGAGTGACTCCTTTAGCAAAACTGGAAAGGCCTCAAAAACACTCCATTTCAAAATCATTTGATTCTACAACGATATCAAGTTCATTACGCAATAGGTTTTCAGAAAAACCTGTCGTAGCCCTCCGTCATTTCAGATAAGTACTAGTTAGTATTCGTGCTGCGGTTGTTTGGCATGCGTCAAGGCGTAGTGTACGGTAGCTAACTAGTGCTTATCTGCTAGCATACGATGCGATTGGATTAGGGTATTCGTACGGCGTTGTTTGGCATGCGTCAAGGGTCGTGCGGGCGGGTCTAATTCAATCAAGAAATGTACGGGTTGAACTTGACTAGTGGACTATGGGTTGTTTGGCATGCGTCAAGGTCATAGCACGCTAGGGGCAAAATATTATCGGGAATTTCAAGTGTTGAAATTTGCAATGAGATTGCATACCTTCTATGAGATAGTTGGATCCCGATACCCGCTGCGAGTAATTGTTACTCCTGGGAGAGTTTTACACATTACAATTAGCCGATCAAGTAGGTGTCTAGAAAGGTGTTAATGAGGTTACGCCTCTGGGAAAACGAGGTTTACACTAATTAGGTTCGTGCGAAAGCACGGGGGACCTCCCTCAAAGTACCGACACTGGCCTGGCTGAAAGATTGGCGAACTTGTAGAGTGTAATTAATCCCGGCTAGTCTTTCCTTTTAGGGTTTGAAGGAAGATTTGATAAAAAGCAGTGGAAGTCATCCTGATTAGATAAAATAATAACCAATCTATTCTTGCAAGAGCGCACGCTGAGTGTTTTCTTCTCTCTCTCTCCTGGTAGCGACCATATCACGCATTAATCAAGATAATAAAAAGGAATATTGACCGAACCCGCTTGTTATACTGAGCTGGGGAACGTTGGTCCCGCTCCAACTTATAATTGTTATAAGACAGAGCAGGAAATTGGGGAATACCAGATTTCCCGTGCCGCCCAAACGAAGAGAGTGCATGCTGATGCATCATCTTCGGGTGTGTTCATTATACAGAACTGTTTCTCAGTATCCTCCGCATCCTGGGTATATGATACCGGATCAGGATCCCAGATATGTAATCTGTTACATAGGGCTACAAAAGGGTAGAAAAACTGAGAAAGGGTGATAAGTTTCATGAGGCAGAAAACGGAGCAAATGTTGCAGCCAAGTCTGTCGGTCACTGTCACCCTGTATTGTAATACATTGATTCTGAACGAATGTTATTAGATACCGAACCTGATATACAAAATCATATCAGTCTCTTTATTAAAGAAATGATAAAATTTTGTTTTGTTGGATAATGTTTTGAACATTTCCTATATCAAAAGTTGATCGGTTCAGGCACGTTATCTAAAAGCGTTGATGTTCTAAATCAAACTACAGTTCTTAGTATACAGAACACACACAAGAAGAAGAGTTCAGAAATGAACCATTCCTTCTTGAGGTATTGTAGACTAGGTCATATCAATGCGACCCGACTAGCTGGAGATACATTTAGATGCATATTTAAATCAGTTTGAATTTACATCTTGTGAAACTCGCCAGTCATGTCACAAAGATAAAATGACCATAGCTCTGTTTATTGGAAACAGAGAAAGAGTTAGTGAACTCTTGGGATGATACATGTTGATGTATGTAAGTCCCCTGTCTACACATACTAAGACCGGTTCTTTTTACTTCATTACATTCTCTGATAATCTCTCGAGATTCAGACATATGTTCCAGTTGAAACACAAGTCCGAACCTTTTGAGATATTCACAGAATATAAGAAAGAAGTAGAGAACCAAAATATGGGTATAAGTATTGTGTCCTTTGATGTGATCGAGGAGGAGAATACTTGTGCATGGAATTCCTGGACTATTCTAAAGGAGAATGAGATTCTCTCTCAGCATTACTCCTCTAGATACACCATAGCACGATGGTATATCGGGGCGGAGCAGATACACCCTATCTGATAAGGTGTGCTCTATGATGAGTACTACTGAGTTACCTTTTTCCTTAAGGGGGTTTTGCACTTGAGAAGTTGCATACCTATTGAATAGGGTTTCAATCAAATCAGTTGCCTACCGCTTCATATGTGATATGGAAAGGGAAGAGCCCATATCTTAAGTTAGTTAAGATTTGGGGTTGTCCGGCCTATGTCTAAAAGCATAATCCGGACAAGCTCGAGGCAAATACTGTTATGTAGAACTGGAAATGTTCCAGCTATACAGATTGCAGCTGATGATTTGATAGAATCAAGGATTCAGTAGATTCCAACGAACCTCAGCCTCTCCGCCGACCTAGTAGGGTTCCTCACCCACCTGAGAGATACTTCGGTTTCTCTATGACAGTGGGAGCGAGAATTGCATCATGAGATGATGACCCAACTAGTTTCGAGCTGGCCATCAGGAGTAAGACTCTATAAGAATGGCTGGATGCTTATCGATCTGAGATGGAATCCTTATACACCAACAAAGTATGGACTTTGGTTGCTATATCTGAAGGGTTAAATCCCCATCAGGAGCAAGTATATCTTGAGAAGATTACTTGGTGTACATGTAAAAGTTGAGACTTTCAAAGCTAGACTTGTTAAAGGTTTTCGTCATCAACCAGGCGTGGATAATGATGAAACCTTTTTCCAGTGGCTATGCTTAAGTCCATCCAGATCCTACTTGCCACAGCTACATACTATGACTACGATATCTAGCGGTTGGGTGTCATGACTGCTTTTCTAAATGATGTTTTAGAAGAGTGCGTCTATAAGTACACAGCCAGAGGGCTTCGTAGACAGTGGGAGCAGCGGAAACGTGTGCAAGATGCTTTATAGGATTAAAGCAGGCATCGCGGAGTTGGAACATCTGTTTTGATAGATTAGTCAAAGAGTTTGACATCATCAAAATGGTAGATGAACCTTGTATAAACAAAAGGGTAGTAGGGAGTATGGTGGTGATCCTCGTAGAGTACGTGGATGACATACTCTTGATAAGAACGGAGTTTCTTATACTACGCTCGATCAATCTCCGTTTATCACAAAGATTGTCCATGTAGGATCAAAATGATACCTCCTAAATCCTGAGTTTTGGATATATGAGATAGATTTAATTGGATGTTAGGATTCTCACTAGTTGTAGTGAGATGATATCAATCGATCCTGGGGAGAATCACTGGAAGGGTTCCATGGTGATAAAGATGACTGAATGTCAGTCGCAGGCATTGTCTTTACCCTAAGTAAAGGGACGGTATGTTGGAAGACTTCCAAGCTAGATACCGTGACATACTAGACGATAAAGGCAGGATACATCGCTACTAAAGATGCTACCAAAGAAGCTGTTTGGGTGTATATTGGTTCATGAGATGAACTATGTTCCTACCATTGTGTGACAATGGAGTTGTGGCTTATGCCAGGAAGCCCCGTCCCATCAGTGATCCAGACATATTCTAAGGCAGTATCACTTGATCATGGAGATGGTTGATCTCTAAGGGATCGAGGTTAGGAGAGTAGACTCAGAGGACAACACGGCGGATCCACTCACGAAGGCCTATTCCCAGAGAGAGACTTTTATTGGATGGTTGAGTATGAGATACTACAACCACTGCTACAGATGGCCCTAGTGCAAGTGGGAGATTGTTAGTTATATATATGCCCTAGAGGCCATTACTGTACATTGGATGTATATTGTAGTGGATGCTGGGACATATATAGGGAGGACTTTCTTGCTCGACATGATAGTATGCTATCTGGTTGCTCTTTACCTTAACATGTACACAGATTGTCTCTCTATTACATGTTGGTAAAGCCCTTAGGATGTGTACTTGACTACCTGGACTATGATGCGGATCATACTAGTGGGGACATGGTAGTCCACAAGTACATCCTTCAATGTCCCTAGTCGTGGGTGTATCGAGACGGGGCATCGATATACCAGAGTAGACTTGCGTGTACCTTCTCGACCCATACAGATGGGCGATGGATGATCCCATATCCATCGGTGTTTGACATCAGAGGAGATATACGGGTGCTCAGTAGAGACTGGGTACACTGGACGGACTCGCCGAGAACTCCCAGATGGTATTATACCTCACGTTAGATGGCAGTTCTCTGGTGACACTGGTACATAGTAGTCTGTTGACCCGAGATCGTCATAGAGTCTTGTGTGGTTCCCACTGTGCTTTGATTTCCATCTTACCACGTCCAAGAGGGCGTGCAAAACGGTGGTTTTTGGGTACAGTCCCGAGTCACATGGAGGCAATGAGCGATAGGAGGGGATTCGTCTCTCCCAGTATAGGGAGTTGATGTTGCGCTGTGTTCGATTGGCTATAATAGGAAATCCCTGGCCAGGGTTGCTGAGATTTACTGGAAAGTGTTACCAGTAGTTTCTCGAATTGTTATAGACCTCATATCGACACGACTTATCGAGCTATTGGGGTCTGACGTTTACCACCCCTAGGCGAGATATGCGATATATCAGACGATCAGACCGGACTGTACGGTAGTGTTACTGGTTGGATTCACTGGAGTGTGAGCGGGCTTGCTCGTCGATCTTGAGATCACTCAATACCCGGGTGGCCGTTACGTTTAGCAGACCGCTTGCGGCTTGTGGGTGCTTGATATGATCATCACCTGCTGCCGGCGTATTGACGAGTCTTTAGAGTCCTACACAGAGGTTTCCTGGCTCAAGCGAAACGAAATAGGAGCGCATATGAGATATGTGCGGGACCGAGAATAATGCGTGTATGTGATACCGTATTTCATTCTCGCGATCAATGTGTCGAATGGTTGTATGCGATATAACCTAGTTATCGATTCAAGCGTTGATTCGATAAGCCGATACATTGTATACTAGTCGGTTGTGTGCGACATGACCGGATCATTGAATCAAGTGTTGATTTAATGATTTAATGCATATTTATATATTTGATATATTACTTTGCATTAACTAGTATCGGTTCACTTTAAATGGATTTTCTCACTCGGATGTGCGCATTGCATATGCGATATGATTTTGTGCACTTGCTTGTATCATGTTTGATGATACATGCCTTTTGGTTAAGTGTAAAGAATTAAACCTTGGTTAATGAAATGGTTAGGGTTTACTATTTCCTTATTCATTTATTCATTTATTTATTCTTTTGGAAATAGAAAAGCAAATGAGAAAATGGTGGCTTGTTTTTATTTTGTTCATGAAGCTTCATGAAGACTTTGACCAAGTGACCATTTTGTCTCATGCTTAACCCTAACCATCCCACTAACCATGATTTATTCTCTACACTTGACCATGGTTGATTATGATAAGTATTCTTTTATTTTGTATTTTCTAAATAACTTATCATATCATTATTCTTCTTCTTCTTCATTTTCTTCAAGTGAAGAAAGCTTGCCTCCATCAATGGCAAGTGATGAAAAAGAGTGAGAAATCCAATTCTAAAGTCTACCCACTTCCTATTTCTTCATCCTCTACCTCTTGTCAAGTAGTAGAGTGTGTTTCCTTCACAAGTTTTCATAGCTTGATGAAGGTAGAGCTTGATCTAGTGATGCTTCGACGTAGATCATCTTCGGCACGTCGTCGATGACCTAGCCCGTCCATTCTCCGATGAAGCCGACGCTAGAGCCCGGGATCCGTCTTGGACAGCGAGAAGACTTCATTGCGGAGCCATGGAGGTGGAGCACCGGATCTACAAAGGTTGTATTTCCGTTCACTTAGTTAAGTTGTTAACTAGTTTTTTTTTTCGCCTAAATATCTAGCCGACGATCCGTAGTCGGGTCTCTCGGCACCTAGAATTTTTGAAATTGGCATGGTTGATGCCTTGTGAGACCTCACTAGAGTGCCTAGGAACCCTACAGGAAGAGTTCCAAGCTAGATACCGTGACATACTAGACGATAAAGGCAGGATACATCGCTACTTAAGATGCTACCAAAGAGGCTGTTTGGGTGTATAGAGGTTCATGAGATGAACCAGGTTCCTACCATTTGTGACAATGGAGTTGCGGCTTATGCCAGGAACCCTCGTCCCATCAGTGATTCAGACATATTCTAAGGCAGTGTCACCTGATCATGGAGATGGATGATCTCCAAGGTGATCGAGGCAAGGAGAGTAGACTCAGAGGAAAACACGGCGGATCCACTCACGAAAGCCTATTCCCAGAGAGAGACTTTTATGGGATGGTTGAGTATGAGATACTACAACCACTGCTACAGATGGACCTAGTGCAAGTGGGAGATTGTTAGTTATATGTATGCCCTAGAGGCCATTACTGTACATAGTGTTAGTGTTTATGCCCTAGAAGGCCATTACTGTATCATACTAGCTTGTATATTACTTAATGGAAGCTTGGGATATTCACATGTATATAACAGTCTTGCTAAACATGGTAGTATGCTACTTGGTTTTTCTATCTTAATATGTGAGTGTACGTATTGATAGAGCTCTTAGGATCTTGCTTGTCTACCAGCGTTGTGATGGCAGTCACACTAGTGGGGGCTGGGTAGTCTACAAGCACATCCTTATTCAGGTCCCTGGTCGTTGGATTATCGAGACAGAGCATCGATACTCCGGAGTAGACTGGTGTGTACGCTTCTCATCCCGGTTGGGGAGATGGTCTGTCCCACAGCCGTCAGTACGTCGTACTGGAGATAGTATACAGGTGCTCGTTAGGTTACGGGTACACCGGACAGGACTCACAGGGGACTGTTGGTTGGTTTGATACCAGTCGTCAGTGAACAGTTCCCAGGTGACATGAGTACAGCGTAGTCCGCAGACTTGATACTGCTACTTCGCCTCGAGTGTGTCCCACTGTTCTTAGATTGCTACCCTACCACGGCTCAAAGGAGTCGTGCAAACAGGTGGCAGTTGGGTGCAGTCCCGAGCACTTGGAGGCAGTGGCGGTTAGACAGGATTCGTCCCTCCCGGTATTGGGAGTAGATATCGTGCTGTGTCAGAGAGCCATTACGCAAAGTCCCTGGCCAGGGCAAGCGAGATTTGCTGGTAGGTTCCAGTAGTTTCTCAGGGTGTAATGGGCTTCACTCCGACACGACTTATACCGCTATTAGGGGACTGACGCTTGCCGCCCCCCTAGGCCCGATATGCGATAGTCTTGGACGAACGGACCGGACTGTATGGAGATTGTCACATCAGACTCAGTAGGAGTTCGGATGGGTTTACTCATCGGCCTTCTTATCGACAACTACCTGGGGACCGTTACGTACAGCTAGTGCCGCTTGCGGTCTGTGGTTAAACCCACTGCCAGCGTAGTAGTCGAGTCTCTAGAGTCCCACACAGAGAGTTTCCTACTCCAGGCGAAACGATATAGAGGTTGCATGGTTTTGCGACAAAGGGTTCGGACGCATACGTGCGTTTACGCGCGTACGACTTTCGGACAGTTTTTACCAGTCGGCTTTGGTTTAAGCCAGTTACTGGTATCCGGTTATTGGATTTTTACAGTCTAAAGTTTTTCCGTATTTTTGCGGATTGGAGGGGCGTTCTCGTAATTGTACGAGAAGCTTCTAGAAGATGTGACTAAGGAGGTTTCTTTTGGAAAGAAAGTGAGTCATGGTGGTGATTCATTCATTTCATTAATGCACATTTATTGCTTAATGACTCATGCTAATGAATCACCACTAGATATTTTATGAAGCATGCTTATTCATTTCCTTTATTCATTATTCTTAAAAAGAAATGCTTCATAATATATTATGATACACTCTCTCTCTTCTCATTATCTTATCACACATTCTCTCTCCTCAAGCTCTCATCTTCAAACCCTAATCCTTAATCCTCATGTGTTGAGATCAAAGGATTAGTTAGACTAAACAATCCATAACCTTCACTCTACATCATCCTTTCATCTTTGATTAGCAATCAAAGTTGATTAGTTACCTCAAGTTAGAGGTTTAGCTTGGAGTTTCGCTCTCGGGTGGATCGTCTACTACCTAGAGAAGGTCGAGGAGAACAAAGGAGGACACAAAGACGAAGGACTTGTTTCGATCGGTATAATCCCTTAACACTATAGTTTAGTTTAGCTATGTGTTTGGTTATTATTTGTTTAGCTTCGATTCAAGCGGTTAGTCGATGTTCGTTGTTTAAACTTGATCGTTTTTGAAAATTCCGCCTCCCCATAAGTACTGGGGTGTACTACATCGACTTACAGTGGTATCAGAGCCTCGCTAAACAATAAATAACTTAATTGCAAATTTTTACGAATTTCGAACGGAAAAACAAAGCCGCAAAACCCTAATTCTGTCAAGTTTCTGTCGAAGTTAAAATCAAGTCAGAAAATTTTTCAGGTGTGTTCAGAGAGCTTGACATGACCACAGGAGAACACCCAAAAAATTTGGGCTTCTGATTCGTCTAAAGTGCCGCGGAAGGGCGGCGGATCCCACCGATCCGCCGCGCAACCGCGGCCGAGTTGACGAGTCAGGAACTCGTTTTTTTTGGGTGGGTCCCCTGTGGTGTTTTGGGTTTTCTGGAATATTTAATTATTGCTCAGGTTACTGTTTAACAGAGCAGATTTTGGAGCAATATTGATGTTGTTTATTCGATCGAATTGTACAGTATTTGCGTATTGGATTATATCTGTGATTGTTTGATGTGTTCGTAAACCTCCCCTAACTGCTAGTATGTCGGTTGGCAGGGGGTTGCACATTTCTGAAATGGTTATATCTGTTTGTGCATATAAACTGTATTGGACTGTTGTGGTGTATAGCCGGGGTTCGCAATGGGTTATTGATTAATTCATTTGTTGTAAATGTAATTTGTTGTAATATTATTTTCGCGGGGCACTTCCAGGTTGCGGTCGTAGCCACCGTTGTATTATTTCATTTTACTGTTTTTGCTCCTAGGACTGACCCAAGGTGGGGTACACAGACTGCCGGGTGGGTAGTTTGCCGTACCCATAGGGGTCGAGGGTGGGGTAACGGCTATTCATCACAACTGTGTAATCTGTCTTTTCTTGCAGGCTCAAAAGAAATACAGATTGCTTGCAAATCCAATATTGTTTATCTGTGTTCTGGAATGAATATCATTGCGTCAGACGAATGTAAAATATCTATATTTATGATAGCTATTTAGACGCCACTTATGTTTTACACCCGCGCTAGCCCAGCCCCCGCTCTGTCGTTAGTTAAGTAACCTAACGGGTGATGACGGGACCCCGTGGCGAATGCGGATGGCATAAGAGGACGTTATATTTTCGTTGTTTTCTGCAATGATAGGTTAATGATGGGACGCATTATCTATAATGCAAAGTAAAACAAACCAAAGTTTAAACCGTTGGAACAATTTAAAAGAAACCACTCGGTTATTTTTAAAACAGATATTTTTAAATGCGGAGCTTTAACCACTCCTTTTAAAAGCTATCAGGTTCCTTCGGTTATATCAAGTTCACTACGTTCACGGTTTCGCCAAAACCAGTCGTAGCCCTCCGTCATTTCTTATGAATGGTCAGTAGTATTCAAGCTATGTTTGTTTGGCCCTTAGTCAAGACATAGTGATTGGTAGCTGCTGGGGTATTCATTTGTTGCATAGATAGATGAGTTAGTTTGGGACAGTCGTATTACTTTGTTTGGCCCTTAGTCAAGAGTATACGGATGGGTTCAAATCAACAGGATAATGATGGGCAGAACTTGACATGTGACTTATGATTTGTTGGCCCTTAGTCAAGATCATAAGAGCATGGGGCAAAAATCCATATCGGGAATTTCTAAAGAAACTGAAATTTGCAAAGAGATGCATACCATTTGGAGTTTGATGAATGTTGGTAGGATTCCTTCAACATTATCATACGATGATATTTGGATCCCGATCCTACTGTGAGTATATGCTACTTATCAGGATATTCGTCGCTTAACGATCAATGCTATAAACCTAGTAGGTGTCCAGAAAAGTGTCAGCGGGGTTACGCCCCCAGAGAAAAGAGGTTATTTAATTAAGGAACTTCGCGAAAGCGTTTGAAAACCTCCCTCGAAGTATCGACACCGGCCTGGCTGAACGGTTAAGCAAGTATTGTACGGTGAGAATAGTCTTGGCTAATTCTTCTTTTATGGTTTGAGGAAGGATTCGAGAAACAGTGGGAGCCATCCAGTTTAGATAAACTAAAAACCATTCTAAACTTGCAAGAGCATCATGCTAAAGAGTTTTCTTCTCTCTCTCCTAATTGCAGCGACCCTGAAAATGACTGGACTTAAGTTACTTTTAGAGAAAAATATACTGACAGGGCCAAACTATAAAGATTGGCTGCGGAATGTCAAGATGGCTTTGACCTATGACAAACTGGGGTACGTCCTCACCGCTACAGCACCTGCTGTCCTTGGTCCCAAATCCAGCAATGCGGATAAGGAAATCCGCAAAACCTGGGATTTAGATTGCGCGAGAGCCAAGTGCATCGTGCTTGCCTCGATGAACAATGAACATCAGAGGAGGCACGAGGATATGTTCCTAGATGGCATATTTCTCCATACAAAGGAACTTTATGGAGAGCAATCTCGTATAGCAAGATACGAGACCTCTAAGAAATTGTTTCGAGCGAGGTTGGCTGTCGGGTCATCAGTAGGTGAACATGTCCTACAGATGATCGGCTATATTGAAGAGCTCGCGGACCTTGGGACGACTTTGGATAATGAGCTCTATACAGACCTTGTTCTCCAGTCCCTTCCTCCCACCTACGCCCAGTTTATCCTCAACTTCAATCTTCAAGGAAAAGAAGTTGAACTTTCGGAACTCCTGAACATGTTAAGGAGTGCAGAGGGCACCTTGCAGAAGGCAAGGGAAACACCCGCTATGTTTGTTGGCGGTTCATCTTCTTCCGGGTCCAAGGCTAGGGCCAAAGGAAGGAAGAAGAAGGCCGCACCCAGACCTAGAGGAGGTGTTAGTAAGGTGGGAAAGAAGGGAAAGAAAAAGTTTACAGCACCGGTAGTTGGCCTGGATGAGTGCTTCCATTGTCACAGGAAAGGGCACTGGAAGAAGGATTGCAAGGCGTGGAACGCCAAGAACCAGGAACCGAAGCTGGCTGTGGCTTCGACTTCAGGTGTGTTTGTAATTGAGAATTGTCTGTCGATCAACTCTACTTCCTGGGTATTGGATACCGGGTCAGGATCTCATATTTGCAATTCATTGCAGGCACTGAGAAACCGTAGAGTGCTGAAGGAAGGTGATATGATCCTCAGGGTTGCTAACGGAGCTAGCGTGGGAGCTGCGTCCGTCGGGGATTATCACCTAGGATTGACGAGTGGACACATTTTGGTTTTACATAACTGTTATTTTGTACCCAGCTTAACGTGTAATATCATATCAGTTTCCTTGTTATCAAATAAAGGTTATGATTTCACGTTTGTAAGAGATGTTGTCAACATCCACCTTAATCATGGTTTGATTGGGTCCGGTACTCTAAATAACGGCATATATGTGTTAAACCAACTCCAAATTTTCAATGTCCAGAACACACTAAAAAGAAAGTCTCCAGATTTAAATAAAGCTTTCTTATGGCATTGTAGACTGGGTCACATCAATGAGAGAAGGTTGACTAAGTTGCATAGAGAAGGATATTTGGACACGTTCGAATATCAAACTTATGACACTTGTCAATCTTGTCTCAAAGGAAAGATGACAAAGACTCCATTCACTGGACAAGGAGTAAGAGCGAGCGAGCTCTTAGGACTCATACACAGTGATGTATGCGGTCCAATGTCTACACATGCGAGAGGTGGTTATTCCTACTTCATTACTTTTACAGATGATTTCTCTAGGTATGGATATGTTTTCTTAATGAAGCATAAATCAGAGGCCTTTGAGAAATTCCTGGAATTCAAGAATGAAGCGGAAAACCAAACAGGCAAAAGTATTAAGACACTAAGATCTGATCGAGGTGGAGAATACTTAAGTGCCGAGTTCCTAGGTTACCTAAAAGAGAAAGGAATTCTCTCTCAGCTTACTCCTCCATACACTCCACAGCACAACGGTGTATCGGAGAGACGGAATCGAACCCTATTGGATATGGTACGATCCATGATGAGTAATGCTGAGTTACCGCGATCTTTCTGGGGTTATGCGCTAGAATCAGCGGCATATCTTTTGAACCAGGTTCCAACCAAGACTGTGCCTACCACACCATATCAGATGTGGAGTGGGAAGAAACCCTGTCTAAAACATTTTAGGACATGGGGGTGTCCAGCTTTTGTAAAAAAGCAGCATGTGGACAAGCTCGAGGCACGCTCAGTACTGTGTAAGCTTGTGGGATATCCAAAGAACTCCAAGGGATATTATTTCTATTACGCAGAGGAACAAAAGGTTTTTGTTTCTCGTCATGCCCACTTCTTAGAAACTGAATTTTTAGAAAATCAGAAGAGTGGGAGCGAAATAGAACTGGAAGAAATTCCAGAACCACAAGCTGCTACTGAAAGTTTGGTAGAACCAGAGGTTCAAGAAGAACAGAACATTCCCGCACCCCTCCGCAGGAGTAGTTGGCCGTCTCGTCCGCCTGAGAGATACTACGGTTTTCTCATAGACGGGGATAGAGAGGATTGCATCATAGATGATGATGAACCTACTGACTTCCAGCAGGCCATCCAGAGCGGCGACTCGGTACGATGGCTAGATGCAATGCGGACCGAAATGGAGTCCATGTACACCAACAAAGTATGGACTTTGGACTTTGCTCCAGATGGGGTAAAACCCATAGGATGCAAATGGATCTTCAAGAAAAAGATTGGTGTAGATGGACAGGTGGAAACCTATAAGGCTAGACTTGTTGCAAAGGGTTTTCGTCAAAGACCTGGTTTGGACTATGACGAAACTTTTTCTCCAGTGGCTATGCTCAAATCCATTCGGGTCCTTCTTGCTATTGCTGCCTTCCATGATTATGAAATCTGGCAGATGGACGTAAAGACGGCTTTTCTGAATGGAAATTTAGAAGAGAGCGTCTATATGGATCAGCCAGAGGGTTTCAATCAGAGTGGGAGCAGCGGGAAAATATGCAAGCTGCTTAAGTCTATTTATGGACTAAAGCAGGCATCGCGGAGTTGGAACATCTGTTTTGATGAGACAGTCAAAGAATATGACTTTATCAAAAATCCAGATGAACCGTGCATATATAGTAAAGTTGTGGCCAGAAGTGTCGTATTCCTCGTCTTGTACGTGGATGACATTCTATTGATAGGAAATGACATTCCTATGCTACAATCTGTCAAAGGATTCTTGTCACACAGGTTCTCCATGAAAGACCTGGGTGATGCCTCTTACATTATGGGGATCCGGATCTATCGTGATAGATCCAAGAGGATGTTGGGACTTTCGCAGTCCAGGTATATCGACACTGTACTGAAAAGATTCAGTATGGAAGATTCTAAGCGCGGTAATCTACCGGCTTGTCACGGAATCACCCTCTCCAAAGAGATGTCTCCCAAGACTGATTTGGAAAGGGAACGCATGTCTATTATACCCTACGCTTCTGCGGTAGGCTCTATAATGTATGCGATGTTGTGTACCAGACCAGATGTAGCTTACGCACTGAGCGTGGTAAGCCGGTATCAGTCAGACCCAGGGGAGAAACACTGGATAGCATTAAAGAACATTCTCAAGTACCTGAGAAGGACTAAGGAGATGTTCTTGGTTTACGGCGGAAAAGACCTCAGGTTGGAGGCCTTTGCTGATTCCGGCTTCCAGAGTGATAAGGACGATTCCAAGTCCATGTCGGGTTATGTCTTTACCCTCAATGGAGGGGCGGTGTGCTGGAAGAGCTCCAAGCAGGACACCGTTGCTGACTCGACGATGGAAGCGGAGTATATAGCTGCTTGCGATGCCGCAAAAGAAGCAGTCTGGATGAAGAAGTTCCTAACAGAACTTCAGGTGGTTCCTACCATAGTTGATCCAATACCTCTGTATTGCGACAACAACGGAGCTATAGTTTTAGCGAAGGAACCAAGGTCCCATCAGAAGTCCAGACACATCTTGAGGCGGTATCACCTGATCAGGGAGATCATTGATCGTCAGGAGATCGAGGTTCGGAGAGTTGCTTCAGAAGAGAACATTGCTGATCCATTCACAAAGGCCCTTCCTCAGATTCAGTTCGAGCGGCTACTCGAGATCATCGGTCTTCGATACGCCAGTACATGGCCCTAGTGCAAGTGGGAGATTGTTAGTGTTTATGCCCTAGAAGGCCATTACTGTATCATACTAGCTTGTATATTACTTAATGGAAGCTTGGGATATTCACATGTATATAACAGTCTTGCTAAACATGGTAGTATGCTACTTGGTTTTTCTATCTTAATATGTGAGTATACGTATTGATAGAGCTCTTAGGATCTTGCTTGTCTACCAGCGTTGTGATGGCAGTCACACTAGTGGGGGCTGGGTAGTCTACAAGCACATCCTTATTCAGGTCCCTGGTCGTTGGATTATCGAGACAGAGCATCGATACTCCGGAGTAGACTGGTGTGTACGCTTCTCATCCCGGTTGGGGAGATGGTCTGTCCCACAGCCGTCAGTACGTCGTACTGGAGATAGTATACAGGTGCTCGTTAGGTTACGGGTACACCGGACAGGACTCACAGGGGACTGTTGGTTGGTTTGATACCAGTCGTCAGTGAACAGTTCCCAGGTGACATGAGTACAGCGTAGTCCGCAGACTTGATACTGCTACTTCGCCTCGAGTGTGTCCCACTGTTCTTAGATTGCTACCCTACCACGGCTCAAAGGAGTCGTGCAAACAGGTGGCAGTTGGGTGCAGTCCCGAGCACTTGGAGGCAGTGGCGGTTAGACAGGATTCGTCCCTCCCGGTATTGGGAGTAGATATCGTGCTGTGTCAGAGAGCCATTACGCAAAGTCCCTGGCCAGGGCAAGCGAGATTTGCTGGTAGGTTCCAGTAGTTTCTCAGGGTGTAATGGGCTTCACTCCGACACGACTTATACCGCTATTAGGGGACTGACGCTTGCCGCCCCCCTAGGCCCGATATGCGATAGTCTTGGACGAACGGACCGGACTGTATGGAGATTGTCACATCAGACTCAGTAGGAGTTCGGATGGGTTTACTCATCGGCCTTCTTATCGACAACTACCTGGGGACCGTTACGTACAGCTAGTGCCGCTTGCGGTCTGTGGTTAAACCCACTGCCAGCGTAGTAGTCGAGTCTCTAGAGTCCCACACAGAGAGTTTCCTACTCCAGGCGAAACGATATAGAGGTTGCATGGTTTTGCGACAAAGGGTTCGGACGCATACGTGCGTTTACGCGCGTACGACTTTCGGACAGTTTTTACCAGTCGGCTTTGGTTTAAGCCAGTTACTGGTATCCGGTTATTGGATTTTTACAGTCTAAAGTTTTTCCGTATTTTTGCGGATTGGAGGGGTGTTCTCGTAATTGTACGAGAAGCTTCTAGAAGATGTGACTAAGGAGGTTTCTTTTGGAAAGAAAGTGAGTCATGGTGGTGATTCATTCATTTCATTAATGCACATTTATTGCTTAATGACTCATGCTAATGAATCACCACTAGATATTTTATGAAGCATGCTTATTCATTTCCTTTATTCATTATTCTTAAAAAGAAATGCTTCATAATATATTATGATACACTCTCTCTCTTCTCATTATCTTATCACACATTCTCTCTCCTCAAGCTCTCATCTTCAAACCCTAATCCTTAATCCTCATGTGTTGAGATCAAAGGATTAGTTAGACTAAACAATCCATAACCTTCACTCTACATCATCCTTTCATCTTTGATTAGCAATCAAAGTTGATTAGTTACCTCAAGTTAGAGGTTTAGCTTGGAGTTTCGCTCTCGGGTGGATCGTCTACTACCTAGAGAAGGTCGAGGAGAACAAAGGAGGACACAAAGACGAAGGACTTGTTTCGATCGGTATAATCCCTTAACACTATAGTTTAGTTTAGCTATGTGTTTGGTTATTATTTGTTTAGCTTCGATTCAAGCGGTTAGTCGATGTTCGTTGTTTAAACTTGATCGTTTTTGAAAATTCCGCCTCCCCATAAGTACTGGGGTGTACTACATCGACTTACACATAGGATGTATATTGTAGTGGATGCTGGGACATATATAGGGAAGACTTTCTTGCTCGACATGATAGTATGCTATCTGGTTGATCTTTACCTTAACGTGTATACTGATTGTCTCTCTGTTACATGTTGGTAAAGCCCTTAGGATGTGTACTTGACTACCTGGACTATGATGCGGATCATACTAGTGGGGACATGGTAGTCCATAAGTACATCCTTCAAAGTCCCTAGTCGTGGGTGTATCGAGATGGGGCATCGATATACCAGAGTAGACTAGCGTGTACCTTCTCGACCCATACAGATGGGCGATGGATGATCCCATATCCATTGGTGTTTGACATCAGAGGAGATATACGGGTGCTCAGTAGAGACTGGGTACACTGGACGGACTCGCCGAGAACACCCAGATGGTATTATACCTCACGTCAGATGGCAGTTCTCTGGTGACACTGGTACAGAGTAGTCTGTTGACCCGAGATCGTCATAGAGTCTTGTGTGGTTCCCACTGTGCTTTGATTTCCATCTTACCACGTCCAAGAGGGCGTGCAAAACGGTGGTTTTTAGGTACAGTCCCGAGTCACATGGAGGCAATGAGCGATAGGAGGGGATTCGTCTCTCCCGGTATAGGGGGTAGATGTTGCGCTGTGTTCGATTGGCTATAACAGGAAATCCCTGGCCAGGGTTGCTGAGATTTACTGGTAAGTGTTACCAGTAGTTTCTCGAATTGTTATAGACCTCATATCGACACGACTTATCGAGCTATTGGGGTCTGACGTTTACCACCCCTAGGCAAGATATGCGACATATCAGACGATCAGACCGGACTGTACGGTAGTGTTACTGGTTGGATTCACAGGAGTGTGAGCGGGCTTGCTCGTCGATCTTCTGATCGCTCAATACCCGGGTGGCCGTTACGTTTAGCAGACCGCTTGCGGCTTGTGGATGTTTGATATGATCATCACCTGCTGCCGGCGTATTGACGAGTCTTTAGAGTCCTACACAGAGGTTTCCTGGCTCAAGCGAAACGAAATAGGAGCACATATGAGATATGTGCGGGACCGAGAATAATACGAGTATGTGATACTGTATTCGATTCTCGCGATGTGACATTGATCGGTTATATGCAATATAGCCGGGTTATCGGATCAAGTGTTGATTCGATAAGTTGTTACTAATGATACCAGTCGGTTATGTGCGACATGACCGGATCATTGAATCAAGTGTTGATTTAATGATTTAATGCATAATAATATATTTGATATATTACTTTGCATTAACTAGTATTGGTTCACTTTAAATGGATTTTCTTGCTCAGATGTGCGCATTGCATATGCGATATGATTTGTGCACTGGCTTGTATCATATTTGATGGTGCATGCAAAAATGGTTAAGTATAAAGAATTATACCTAGGTTAAAGGAATGGTTAGGGTTTATTATTTGTTATTCATTTATCTTATTTAATTATCTATTTATTTTTGATAAATGAATAAATGAAAAGATAATGAGGAAAATGGTTGCTTTCTTTTGATCATTCATGAATCTTCATGAAGACTTTGACCATTTTGTCTCATGCTCTACCCTAACCACTTCAATTAACTCAAGTTAATTCTCTACACCTAACCATGGTGAGAATTATGATAAGAATGGATTTTTCCTTTTATTTTTATTCTTATCATAATACTTATCTTCTTCTTGCTCTTCTTCTTCTTCATGATGAAGCTTGTCTTCATCAATGGCATATTGAGCATATGAGTGAGAAATCCAAAACTAAAGTCTACCCACTTCCTATTTCTTCATCCTCTACCTCTTGCCAAGTAGTAGAGTGTGTTTCCTTCACAAGTTTTCATGGCAATGTGAAGGTGGAGCTCGATCTAGTGATGCTTCGACGTAGATCATCTTCGGCACGTCGTCGACGACCTAGCCCGTCAAATCTCCGATGAAGCCGACGCTAGAGCCCGGATTTGATTTGGACAGCGGAGAAGACTTCATTGCGGAGCCGTGGAGGTAGAGCACCGGATCTACAAAGGTTGTATTTCCGATATCCCATTAGTTAAGTGTTAACTAGATTGTTTTTCGCCTAGAAATCTAGCAAACGGTCCGTGTTAGGGTCTCTCGGCACCGTTAATTTTTGAAATTGACATGTTCGATGCCTTGTGTAACCTCACTAGCGTGCATAGGAACCCTACACATCCTATACAGGTCCCTGGTCGTTGGATTATCGAGATAGGGCATCGATATAACGGAGTAGACTAAGTGTGTACGCTTCTCATCCCAGTTGGGGAGATGGTCTGTCCCACAGCCATCAGTACGTCGTACTGGAGATAGTATACAGGTGCTCGTTAGGTTATGGGTACACCGGACAGGACTTGCAGGGGAACTGATTGGTTGGTATTATACCCATCGTCAGTTGACAGTTCCCAGGTGACATGAGTACAGCATAGTCCGCAGAATTGACACTGCTACTTCGCCTCGAGTGTGTCCCACTGTTCTTAGATTGCTACCATATCACGGCTTAAAGGAGTCGTGTAAACAGGTAGCAGTTGGGTGCAGTCCCGAGCACTTGGAGGCAGTGGCGGTTAGATAGGATTCGTCTCTCCCGGTATTGGGAGTTGATATCGCACTGTGTCAGAGAGCCATTACGCAAAGTCCCTGGCCAGGGCAAGCGAGATTTACTGGTAGGTTCCAGTAGTTTCTCAGGGTGTAATGGGCTTCGCTCCGACACGACTTATACAACTATTAGGGGACTGACGCTTACCGCCCCCTAGGCTCGATATGCGATAGTCTTAGACGAACAGACCGGACTGTACGAAGATTGTCACATCAGGCTCAGTAGGAGTTCGGATGGTTTTCCTCATCGGCCTTCTTATCGACATCTACCTGGGGACCGTTACGTACAGCTAGTGCCGCTTGCGGTCTGTGGTTAAACCCAATGCCAGCGTAGTGTCGAGTCTTTAGAGTCCCACACAGAGAGTTTCCCTGCTCCAGGAGAAACGATATAGAGGTCGTATAGTTTTACGACAAGGGTTCGGACGCATACGTGTGTTTACGCACGTACGACGTTCGGACGGTTTTTACTAGTCGGCTTTGGTCTAAGCCAGTTTCTAGTATCAGGTTATTGGATTTATACAGTCTAAAGTTTTTCCGTGTTTTCATGGATTGGAGGGGCGTTCTCGTAATTTTTCGGGAAGCTTCTAGAAGCATGGTAACTTGGGGGCTAAGGTGGCATTTGCATTAATTTGATTCGTGAGTCATGTAGTGATTCATGCAATGAGTTAATGATTCATTTATTGATTTATATGAATCATATGATGAATCACTTAGGGAATTAATGAAACATGATGATAATGCTTTATTTATTATTTACTTAATAATATCATATGTTTCGTATATACTCAAATGATTTCATTCATCCAAAGTAATTCACATTCTCACCTTCTTTCTCCTCAAGCTCTCATTCTTGAAACCCTAACCCTAACCTCTCATGTGTTGAGATCAAGGGTTAGCTAGACTAATACATCCATAACCTCACTCTATATCCCCTAGGTAGCTCAGATTAGCACTTTGAGCAACCTAATTATCTCAGGTTAGAGATAAAGCTTGGTGTAGGAGCTCTCGGGTGGATCATCTTTGATTCGAGGAGGCCGTTGAGGTGCCGATGTTCCAAGGAGCCTACGAGGAGTGGAGAACCGCGATGAAGACCCGAAGGACAAGTAATGTAAGGTATAACTTCGAATCCGAGTAGTTGAACCTTTCGTAGTTTGCTAGTAACGGTTTAGAAACGATTCATGCGCTCAAGTCCGTGTTACGAAGCTTTGATAATCGTTTTTCATATATTCCGCCTCCCCGCAAGTTCGTGGGGTGCGTGACATGGACTTACAAGATTGTTATCTATCATCTACAGGCTACACTTACTAGAGTAACATGCCAATAACACAGCAAAGAAAAGAAGGCGGTAGTACAAGATAAAAAAATGTGTCTTTTATTCATGAGTTCAATTGAGTACAAGATACATCGTATAAAAGAATTAAAAAAATAAAATGAATGAATAAGGGCTTGTTATTCATAAATTACAAGTTTACGATCGATACAAAGGCAGCTACTGAGAAGGAAGTGTTTTCAATAAATCAGCCAGTTGCTCGCGCACTCCTCTCAGCTCCTTTTCGCGATCAGCCACCGTGGCCAACTCCGCTTCGACTTGGGCCCGTTGCTGTAAGCAGGATGAAAGCTTCTCATTAATTTCATGCTGAGCAGCTTTCTGATTCTGCGTAACCGGCTCAGTGAGGTCAAGTTTTTTCCTCAGCACCAGCCCGTCAGAAATACATCGTTGAAAGTTTTCAAAGATGGAGTTCAGCTGCGCAGTATTCGCTTCGACCTGGGCACGCAATTGGACAGACTCAGCAGAAGTTGCCTCACGTTCCTTTCGCTTGAGGATCGCCTCTTGTTCGAAATGGCGAAGAAAAATGGCACTTTGCTCAACCCACGCAGCCCGCTGGGAGTTCAGAGCTAGAATCTCAGGAGCAGGACGCCTAAGCTCAAGCTCATGCAGGTAAGCCTTAATCTTCCTGCAGTGATTAACCCAAGACTCAACGACGCCTTCATTATGGAAGTTCACAAGCGTCGCCAGCATTGGATTATCCTCGGCAGCAAAATATGCAGCGAATGTAAGGGCCTCCGCGTCAAGCTCCTCGATGTATTCGCTCAACATACGCAGGCTGGTCACAACGCCTTTGGAAGATGGATGTCTAGAAAAGGGCCCTGCCGACATTATGATGCGACACTCGAACGGAGCACGAACCAGTGCAATTGCTGCAAAATGAATTATGATCAAATGTCGACTCAAGAGATAAAGAAAATGCAAGAATAATAGAGTCTACCATACCGGCTACGACAGGGAGCAGAGTTGGGAGTACTGGTGGCGCGACGACTCCCTCGTCGCCTCGTTCAATCTGTAGTGCTGCAATCAATTCAAAGTTAACAACGGCCGGGTCGCCCATCTAAGAAAGGAAAGGACGTCGGTTTAAAAACTATACTCACCGGCACCAGCAGGCAGAGTAACTTCCGACTGGAAGGAGAAATGCGTATTCAGCACTTGATACAGATGATCAAAGAGAACTCCTGCAAGGTTCCGATGATACATGGTCAGTACACGAAAGATGCTATCTTCGATTTAAATTAAATAAAAAACCCATACCTTCCAGCATTTGAGAGGACACGAGAGAAGGCGAAGGGTCGGCGACCGCCAGAGCAGCAACTGGCGCCGCTTCTTTGGGTGGCACGACCTCAATGCTCACCACACCTGCATTAGAAACAAAAAAGAAATGCCGTCAGAGGGGATTGAAAGGGATTGCAGAATAAAAAGGAAAACAATGACACAAAATCTACCTGATGAGTCGCCAATCGAAACTGCGACAAGAGCATCATTAGGCGCAGCGGCTCCTTCGCTCTCCTCCATTGGAAGGGTTTCGCCGCCCGTGGCTTCATCCCCCGATTCTACGAGAGCCGTCGTGACACTCGTAATGCCAGGCGATGGCAGGGAACCGTAAAGGGAAAGAGTGGAAGTTGGGGCAGTCCCAGACTCCTAAGAAAGGGTAGCCACTTCGGGCTCGGTAGTTGCCGTCATCTCGCCTGCTACCTCCTCACCAGGACATAGCCCTGCAGGGTATGATATATGAGAATTTGAAGATTAAACTCTAATAAAAGGACCCAGTATTACATTACCTTAGGTCGTCTTTTCGATTGCTTCCCGAGCCGCACGTACCGCCTGTCTATGAGCAGTAGACAGGGCGGCCGGAGCACCCTTTGGAGAAATAGGGACAGGAGAAGCAGTGCTCGAGCCTACACCTACAGCCAATGCAGCATTGCGTTCCTTCACTGCACGCCTCTTGCGCTTCTTTTCAGCCTGAGCCGCGAGAGCTGACCTCCTCAAGACTTCCGATAAGGGCAAGCCATCGTCCGAAAAAAGTTCTGCCTCTGGAGCCTCTAGGGCATCCGTCATCGACTGTTTGAGCGAAGCTTCTTTCGGCAATACTGGGGAAGCTAGGACTTCGGCAGCCGGCCTTG
Organism: Agapanthus africanus; assembly: GCA_030015575.1. Lineage (NCBI taxonomy): Eukaryota > Viridiplantae > Streptophyta > Magnoliopsida > Asparagales > Amaryllidaceae > Agapanthus > Agapanthus africanus. The sequence continues at coordinate 564,665,620 of CM057339.1, forward strand.
GGAGCGTCGCCGCGTCACCATGCAGGATTAGCACCACACTCGAGATAACCTAAGTCGAAGTAGTCCCTGCAATAAGATAAAAAAAAGAGTTAGTCTACCCATGAAGAAAAGGGAACGAAGGCACAATGAACCGAAATATACCGAGGCCCAAGGAAGCGCGAAGCCTTTCCTCCTCTTTGAAAGTCTTGAGGGAAGTAGCAAGAGCCTCTTCGGCGGAGATACCTGTTGAAGAAGAAAACGTCAGTCAAAGCATAGAAAATAAAACGACCACGGAAATATAAGACTGAAGTATACCTGATTGAGCAATGGTGATCAACGTTGCCTCATTGCGAGACAATTGCACTGAAACCGCGATAGCAGCCTCCAGATCGATATCATCGGGCGCCATGAATAAACCTTCATTGGTCATGTATTCACTCAAGCCCTCGCTATAAGGAGCGTGGGGCTCCTGGCCGAGTACGACGTCGACAGAAAACATCGATTTCTTCTTTTTCTGTGAGTGAGCGCCGGTAGCTAATAACACAAGCTTGCGCTTGGTGGGAAACTTTGGACGACGAGTTCAAATCTCCGAACCCACACCGGACTCGGGAGACGCCGTGGCTACCGCTTCTATAGGCACGCGGGGTACGGGTAGCTCAGGGATAACACGTGGTACCACAGCCGCAGCAGCTTCCCTAAAGGGAGGACGGACAATGGTCCGTCGTTTCAAGGGAACAGTGGGATTACCAGCTGGGGCGGTGCCCTTGCGATCAAGTAGCAATCGCTTTTCCTCCCTAATAACGGTGCCCATCGAATGCTGGTACCACGCCACATATACGTTCAGGGCTTTTAGAACGCAACTCGGCTCACTAATAAAGAAATTAGAGCCGGTGTTCAACCGCATAAAATGATGCAACGCGCTCCGGATACCCTCTTCAGTAGCAGCCAGTTCTGCCAAGAAGGCCTCAAGCGGGACGCCCTGATTATAGGTTAACTGCTGGGCGAAATGATGCGGGTTGTATCTCATGAACAACGCCGAATCATTCTGCCTAAACACGAGAAAACCCGGCCTGATGGAGTATAAATGAAGAATCTCCCGAGCTTTCAAGATAGAGGCCCCGTCTTTAAAAATGTCCCGCAATGGTTGCACCGTCTTTGCGGATTCCTAGCCGATGCTCAGAATCTTATCGGTAAAGGTCATGCCATCTCCAACCGTGCGCGGACGAAGGAGCAAACCCCTAGCTTCTCGCTGTGTCGGATTCACAATAGATGCGTCAACTTGTCGGATGATCCGAGGGAAGTTGCACTTGTCGTAGAAGCAAGGCCTTTTATGGATACCGAAAACGCCAAGTACATGTAGCTCCATCCATGACATAAAATAATGTGTAACACCTTAGAATGTGATTAGTGGCTAATTATACTTTAATATATGGATTTTAGTAAAAGGATTACCAAAACGATTTTCAAATATTTTATCAAAATTTATGAATATTTTATTAGAATTTAATTAGGCTTGCACACACATGTGCATGTAAACTAGGGTTAAGTTTAGGGTTAAACCATGTTTAGTAACCATGGTGGACTAACCCATATCATTAAGTTAATTTGAATTTCTTTAAGTGTATTAGTTTTTCCCTTAAAGAAAAAGAAAATGAATTTTTGCTTTGTGGGTTGACTTGGAGAGAGAGAGAGGGCATGATGGCTTGAGCCATGCTTGCATTTAATAAGGAGAGAGAGTGGGGGGGTTGACTCTCATATCCTCCCATATCTTTTTCAAACACTCATTTTTTCCCTCACATTATCACACCTCTCTCCCTCTCACTCAGCTGCACACAGCAGTAGTAGCAAGCAAGCTACAGCAGCAGCAACACAAGCAACAGCAGCAACACAAACAGCAGCAGCACCAAGCAACAACAGCAGCAGCAAGCAGTAGCAGCATCATTAGCACCATCATCAGCAACAGTAGCAGCAGTGCAACACCTCCTCCTCCTCTTCTTCTTCTTCCTCTTCTTCCTGCATACAAGGATCAAGTGAGGTATAATTTCATAAGCCCAACTTCCTTGCTTGCTAAACTTATATGTTATTTAGCTTCAGTTAGTGTTTAATATGAGTTTTTAGTGCTAGTTTGTGGTTTGAGTGGGTTTTTGGCCAAGTTTGAGTTTTTATGGCCTAATTAACTTAGGTAGGTGTTATTTGTGCTGTGTTAACCTTGTAGTAACACTAGGTTTAGCTAAATCACCTTAAGGTCACAAACTTGAAATTTTAAAATACGGTTTTGGAGCAAAATGTAGGATATCCGAGATCTGCTACAACTGTGATTATTTTATAGTTTAGCAAACATGTTCAGAATAGTATGCAGGCCTTACTGAGTGTTGTGTTGATTTTCGAGCCCACCCCTTCCCAAAAATCCGGCGACCTACCCTCAAATTCCGGCGTCGCCGGCCCCCATGTAGAGTTAGGTGGTTGTGCTTTAGCTAGGGGTTCCTGTAGGTTTTTGTCTGAGTTTGGTATTGTTTGGTTTTTGGGTTCTAACTGTAGACAGAATCTGGGGTGGTTTAGATAATCTTAGTGCTTGAGGGTGTTGTGATGATTGATGGTTTAGGTAGGATTCTGTTAAATTGGGATTTTTATGGTTAGATTAGCTCTAATATGTGCTGTTGGTATCACTTAGTTCAAGTATTTTCACCTGATTTCCCAAAATACCTTAGTGTCGCAATTTAGTGTTTTTATAACATTTTTAAACTAAACTTTTGGATACATGAAATCTGATGTATCTAGAGTAGTAATTTTAGTAAGCAAACATATACACTAGGCTATGAATTGTGCTAGGATCATAGTGTAGAAACCTGGACCCCTTCCACCGGTTTTTGGCTGATACCATACCCATAGCCGCCGGCCCAATTGCTTAGGAATTTGTTTGATTTTTTGCAGGTAGTTGTCTGTAGGTATTGTGAGGGGTTTGGTCTTGTATGATTTTCTTGTTTCTGCTCCAGATTAAATCTGGGACCTGTTTACCTATTATTTGCATAGCGGGACTTGCGCGACACGTACGATACTAGTTGAGTTGGTTTGTTGTGTGTCACAGCATGTCGCGTTGGGTTTTGGCGTATACACACACGTTGCGTATACACACCCGTTTAGTTTGCGACGCGAGTTTCTCGTTTGGTTTAAATATCGCGTTTTTGCAGGATTCTAGCTTATGTGTATTCTTTGTGTAATTTCTAGGTTCGCAGGCGGGTACTTCGGACGCCGCAAAAAAGGGAATACAGATAGTCGGCTACACTTAGCACGAGACCAGGTTAGTAGATTTAACATCTACGGGGAAATCGCCCGTATGGCGTTAAGCGTCAGGGCGTGATAGGAAATTATAGTCGCATATATATTTATATGTATATTGCTTGTGCATATGTACTATTGTAGCGTACCCACCATTTATTGCATATAGAAATAGTAGTTATGTAACACCGTACTGTCACTAACGGTTCAAGCTGCATGAGCACTATTTGTATGTTACACTCACACCGTTAGTGATTGCCATGACACTCGCACTATAGGATTGCTACGAACCATACATCATTCTGATTGCCTCATCATTGATGAGTAGACATTGATATATCCATACTTGCGCACTGTTAGTGTTTATGCCCTAAAAGGCTATTACTGTATCATACTAGTTTGTATATTACTTAATGGAAGCTTGGGATATTCACAGTTGTATTGACAGTCTTGCTAAAAATGGTAGTATGCTACTTGGTTTGTGTCTGCTTTAATATGTGCAAATGTTTCTTGTAACGTATCGCTTATACATATTAGTAGAGCCCTTAGGATCTTTGCTTGATTACCAGCGTCGTGATGGCAGTCACACTAGTGGGGGCTGGGTAGTCTATAAGCAACATCCTATACAGGTCCCTAGTCGTTGGATTATCAAGACAGGGCATCGATACTCTGGAGTAGACTAGTGTGTACGCTACTCATCCCAGTTGGGGAGATGGTCTGTCCCACAGCCATCAGTACGTCATACTGGAGATAGTATACAGGTGCTCGTTAGGTTACGGGTACACCGAAGAGGACTCGCGGGGAACTGTTGGTTGGTATTATACCCGTCGTCAGTTAACAGTTCCCAGGTGACATGAGTACAGCATAGTCCGCAGACTTGACACTGCTACTTCGCCTCGAGTGTGTCCCACTGTTCTTAGATTGCTACCCTACCACGGCTCAAAGGAGTCCTGCAAACAGGTAGCAGTTGGGTGCAGTCCCGAGCACTTGGAGGCAGTGGCGGTTAGAGAGGATTCGTCTCTCCCGGTATTGGGAGTTGATATCGCGCTGCGTCAGAGAGCCATTACGCAAAGTCCCTAGCCAGGGCAAGCGAGATTTACTGGTAGGTTTTCCAGTAGTTTCTCAAGGTGTAATGGGTTACGCTCAGACACGACTTATACCGCTTTTAGGGGAATGACGCTTGCCGCCCCCTAGGCCCGATATGCGATAGTCCTAGAAGAATAGATCAGACTGTACGGAGATTGTCACAGCAGGCTGAGTAGGAGTTCGGATGGGTTTTCTCATCGGCCTTCTTATCGACATCTATCTGGGGACCGTTACGTACAGCTAGTGCCGCTTGCGGTCTATGGTTAAACCCACTGCCAGCGTAGTGTCGAGTCTTTAGAGTCCTACACAGAGAGTTTCCCTGCTCCAGGCGAAACGATATAGTGGTCGTATGGTTTTACGACAAGGGTTTGGACGCATACGTGTGTTTACGCACGTACGACGTCCGGACAGTTTTTACTAGTCGGCTTTGGTTTAAGCCAGATTCTAGTATCGGATTATTGGATTTATACAGTCTAAAGTTTTTCTGTGTTTTCACGGATAAGAAGGGCGTTCTCGTAATTTGTCGGGAAGCTTCTAGAAGCATGGTGACTTGGGGGTTAAAGTGGCATTTGCATTAATTGGATAAATGAGTCATAGTGTGATTCATACATGGAGTTAATGAATCATTTATGATTTATATGACTCATGTGATGAATCACTTAGTGTATTAATGAAACATGATGATATATCATTATTTATTATTCATTTAATTATATGATATGTTTCATATATACACAAATGATTTCATTCATCCAAAAAGGATTCTCATTCTCACATTTTCTCTCCTCAAGCTCTCTCTCTTCAAACCCTAACCCTAACCTCTCTTGTGACGGACAGCGCAGGCGACAATCAAGCCACCTTTGAGATCAAGGGTTAGCTAGACTAATACATCCATAATCCAACTCTATATCACCTAGGTTGCTTAGATTAGCACTTTGAGAAACCTAGTTACCTCAAGTTAGAGGTTAAGCTTGGAGTAAGAGCTCTCGGGTGGATCGTCTTTGACTCGAGGAGGCCGTTGAGGTGCCGACGTTCCAAAGAGCCTACAAGGAGTGGAAGACAGTGATGAAGACCCGAAGGACAAGCAACGTGAGGTATAACTTCGAATCCGAGTAGTTAAAACTCTCGTAGTTTGCTAGTAATGGTTTAGATACGATTCGTGCACTCAAGTCCGTGTTACGAAGCTTTGATAATTGTTTTTCATATATTCCGCCTCCCTGCAAGTTCGTGTGGTGCGTGACATGGATTTACAGTGGTATCAGAGCCAACTAAACCTTTACTAGCTTGTTAGCAACTAATTAGAACTTCGATCGTCGGAAAAACGCGAAAACAACACCCCGAACCCCTATCAGTTTCTGTTAATTTTAAACGTGTTAAAAAAATTATTTGATATGCCTTAAAATTCACAGCAGGGAAATATAAGAAAACTGGGAAAATACGAGGACACAACTCGGCAAGACGGTCGCGGAACCGCGGCCAAATAGTTCTTTTGGCCGCGGATCCGCCACCGAGTCAACCCCGAGTTGACTCGGAGTTTCACAGAAATTCATATTATATGGTGTTCTGTTTTCCTGTATATTCTGTTTCTGCCCAGGTTACTTCTGTGCTGGCTTGCATTTGGGGTAGACACGGAAAAAGGTTGTCGATCAATATTCTAAGTTATTTGCTAATCGGGTTTTTATCTGTAATGTTTAATGTGTTCGTAAACCTCCCCTAACTGCTAGTATGTCGGTTGGAAGGGGGTTGCACATTTCTGTAATGTTTACTGTTTGTGTATATGAACTTGATTGGATCGTTGTGATGATAAGCCGGGGTTTGAGATGGGTTTTATATTCATTCATTCGATGTAAATTGTAATATGATGTAATATTCTTTTCCGGGGCACATCCAGGTTGCGGTTGTAGCCACCGTTGTATTATTTCATTTTTTGTTTTTTTGCTCCTAGGATAGACCCAAGGTGGGGTATACAAACTACCGGGTACGTTGAAGTGTTTAGTGGCCTACTCACGTTGTTGAGGGAGACTGCTTCACTTCGGGTACTTGGCGGGTAGTTTGCCGTACCCATAGGGGTCTAGGGTGGGGTAATGGCTATTCATCACAACTGTGTAATCCGTCTTTTGTTGCAGGCTCAAAGCAAACGCGGATTGCTTGTATATCCAATAATGTTCATCAGTGATCTGGAATGCCTATTATTGCGTCTGACGAATGTACAATATCTATATATAATAGCTATTTAGACGTCACTTATATTTTACACCCGCGCTAGCCCAGCCCCCGCTCTGTCGTTAGTTAAGTAACCTAACGGGTGATGACGGGACCCAGTGGCGAATGTGGATGGCATAAGAGGACGTTGTATTTTCGTTGTTTTCTGCAATGATAGGTTAATGATGGGATGCATTATTTTAATGCAAAGAAAACAAACCAAAGTTGAATCGTTGGAACGAATTTAAAAGAAACTACTCGGTTATTTTTAAAAGAGCAGAATTTTTTAATTGCGGAGCATTAACCACTCCTTTTAAAAAAGCTATCAGGTTCCTTCGATTATATCAAGTTCACTACGTTCACGGTTTCGCCAAAACCAGTCGTAGCCCTCCGTCATTTCTTATGAATGGTCAGTAGTATTCAAGCTATGTTTGTTTGGCCCTTAGTCAAGACATATTGATTGGTAGCTGCTGGGGTATTCATTTGTTGCATAGATAGATGAGTTGGTTTGGGACAGTCGTATTACTTTGTTTGGCCCTTAGTCAAGAGTATATATGGGTGGGTTCAAATTAACAAGATAATGATGGGTAGAACTTGACATGTGACTTATGATTTGTTGGCCCTTAGTCAAGGTCATAAGAACATGGGGCAAAAATCCACATCGGGAGTTTCTAAAGAAACTGAAACTTGCTAGTGTTGCATACCATTTGGAGTTTGATGAATGTTGGTAGGATTCCTTCAACATTATCACACGATGATATTTGGATCCCGATCCTACTGTGAGTATATGCTACTTATCAGGAGATTCGTCATTTAACGATCAATGTTATAAACCAAGTAGGTGTCGAGAAAGGTGTCAGCGGGGCTACGCCCCTAGAGAAAGAGGTTATTTAATTAAGGAACTTCGCGAAAGCGTTGGAAAACCTCCCTCGAAGTATCGACACCGGCCTGGCTGAACGGTTAAGCAAGTATTGTATGGTGAGAATAGTCCTGGCTAATTCTTCTTTTATGGTTTGAGGAAGGATTCGAGAAACAGTGGGAGCCATCCAGTTTAGATAAACTAAAAACCAATCTAAACATGCAAAAGCATCATGCTAAAGTGTTTTCTTCTCTCTCTCTCATTGCAGCGACCTTGTGACCATGACTATGTTACATCTAGATAACAAGTTGACTGAATCTAACTTATATGACTGGCAAAGGTCTGTCTAGATGTCCATTGCCTATGACAAGCTGGACCACCCTATTACTACTCAAGATCCCGCCGTCCCAGGTCCAGTTTCCACCGTCACGGATATGGATATCCGTCATACAAGGGAAAAGGATAAAGCGAAAGCCAAGTGCCTCGTGTTGGCTTCAGTTGATGGTGTATACTAGAAGCAGCACGAGAAGATGGACTTATTTTCCATCTTTCTCCATAACAAAGATTTATATGGAGAGCAATCTCAAATCGCAAGATATGAGACCTCGAACGAATTAATTCATGCGAGGTTGGCTGTCGGGTCATCTGTAGGGGACGACGTCCTTACAATGACTAGCTATATTGATGAGCTCAAGGACCTGGAGACCACGTTGAGAAACAGGTCATACTCTGACTTATTTCCACAGTCCCTACCCTCTACATACACCCTGAAAGAAACCAGGGAGACAAAAGCTCTGCTTAATGGGGGACCTTCTTCTTCTACATCCAGGGCGAAAGCAAATGGTGAAAAGAAGAAGACCTCTACAAAGCCGATATACGGTGTCGGTAAGCCCGGGAAGTCCCGTAACGGGACTTCAAGATTCATGGAGCCTTCCGAGCCCGGGAAGTCCCATAACGGGACTTTAAAGAAATAACAACATAAAATAAGGGCGGCAGAGATGCTAGAACAAGCTCACCAACGGGGCATATGGAATTAGGAGGAAAGGGAAGAGCAAAAGTTTCGGGACTTGGTGTAGGTAAGAAGGGATGTTCCTATTGTTATGGGAACGGGCATTGGTAGAAGGATTGCAGGGCTTTGGAAGCTAGTAGCCAGGATACGAAGCATGTTGTGGCTTCGGCCTCAAGTGTGTTTGTAATTGAGAACTATTTGTCAATTAACTCTACTTCCTGGGTACTAGATACCGGAGCAGGATCTCATATCTGTAATTCATTACATGCTTTGAGAAATCATAGAGTTATAAGGGTAGGTGATTTGTCTCTCAGAGTTGCAAACGGAATGAGCGTGGACGCTGAATCCGTGGGAGAATATCGCCTAGGTTTGACAAGTGGGCAGATATTGATTCTACGTAACTGTTTGTATGTACCTAGTTTGACTTATAATATCATATCAGTGTCCTCACTTTCGAGAGAGGGATATGATTTTACATTCGTAAGCGATGTAGTTCACATCCACCTAAATCAAGTTCTGATTGGGTCCGGTACATTAGATGACGGTATATACGTATTGAATCAAGCTCAGGTTTTCAATCTCCAGAATACACTTAAAAGAAAGTCTACAGAAATAAACCAGGATTTCTTACGGAATTGTAGACTAGGTCACATCAATGAAACACGGTGGACGAAGATACATAGAGAAGGATATTTGAATCCGTTCGAATATCAATCTTATGCTACTTGTGAATCTTGTCTCATGGGAAAGATGACAAAGACTCCGTTTACTGGACACGGAGTAAGAGCGAGCGAGCTCTTGGGACTCATACACAGTGACATGTGCGGTCCAATGTCTACAAATGCGCGAGGTGGTTATTCCTACTTTATTACTTTTACGGATGATTTCTCTAGGTATGGATATATCTTCTTAATGAAGCATAAATCCGAGGCCTTTGAGAAATTCCGAGAATACAAGAATGAAGTGGAAAAACAAACATGCAAAAGTATCAAGACACTGAGATCTGATCGAGATGGTGAATACTTAAGTGCCGAGTTCCTGGGATACTGATTGATGTTATTCCGGTGTGTAGTTGGAAAATGTATAGAAATCACAACCAAAAATATTTTGACCGCAATCAATAACGGTGTCGGATGTAGCGCGTTAGTAAGTGTGGATCGTCCACAGGGATTGTGCGATTCGTTCGTATTTTGTTTTGTTTGAATCGAAACTTTAATGGAAAGAAAACAAACAATTCATGATTTATAGTTGAAGTTCAAGAATTAGAAAATCTAGATCTAATAACAAGAAAATGATAAAATCAAGAATTGAGAGTTTGATGATTTTTCCAACCAAATATCAAGAATCTAAATGAGGCTCGGAGGAATCGATCGGATCTATAGATGTGATGTAATCTCACGATGACGTATTCTTATCCATCGATGAATTGATACTAGATCGATGATGATCGACGAGAATTAGGGATTTCTAGTGAAACTAGGGTTTCATCATTTATCCCTTGTTCCTTCGTTGATATTATTCACATTCTAGCCTCTAGTAAATTCAAGAAACGATCGTAGATCCCTAATTTCGAGCGATCACAATCAAGAAAGTATCGCTACGAAACTAGGTCATCGATTCTTCAACTTGCTAGGGTTTAAAAAACTCGTAGGACTTAAGAATCGTTTTAAGACTTGTTACATCATCATTCTATTGATCGTCTCGACTCCTTTACTAGCGGAGTTTTACTCAAACATCACAACAAGAACTAAAATTACAAATTGAGATCGAATCATGATGCAAGAATTTAAAGAAAGCGAGATTAACGAATTTCACCTTTTATTTATATCAACAATTCCGTTACAATCACTCAAGAACTACAAGAGGAAGATCTCAATCGTCGATTTGGCTTCGCTCGGCTCCTTGAGTCGCGGATCGGCTTGGATCACTTGCTCGATTGAAGATCGGCTCCGCTCCTAAAAGGTTGAAGGCTTCACGCTTGATTTGGTACTCGGGATCTTGAATTTGGATTGGAATTAGGGTTAGGGTTTCGCACAAGTCGTGTCACTCAACTTGTGGAAGAAGATGGAGAGAATGAAGAAGAGAGGATTTTAGAACCCTAGATCTAGGTTCCTATTTATAGACCATCAAAACCCTAGATCTAGGATTTGAATTTTGAATTTCCTTCCAAAAGTTTGTTGAGGAGATTTGAATTTCCCTCCAAAAGTTAGTTAAGGAGATCCTTCTAGAAGAGCCACGTGGATTCTACAATGTTCTGGAAGCTTGGGCCGTTAGTGTAAGCACGTGCAGAAAGTATGCGCAATTGAAGCCGTCAAGCCTGTAACACCCTAGGATGTGTTTAGTGGCTAATTATATTTTAATATGTGAATTTTAATAAAAAGTTTACCAAATTGATTTTCAAATAATTTTTCAAATTTAATAAATATTTTTCTAAAATTTTCCCAAGCTTGCACAAACTTGTGCATGTAAACTAGGGTTAGAATTTGGGTTAAACCGTGTTTAACAACCATGGTAGGTTAACCCCACCATTAGTAAGTTAACATGATTTGAATTAAGGGTATTTTTTTAAAATATGAAATGGGATTTAAAATGCTTTTTGGTTGACTTGAGAGAGAGAGAATGCATCATGTCTAAGCCATGCTTGCATTAAATGAGAGAGAGAGAGAGTGCATCATGGCAAGCCCATGCTTGCATTTAATGTGGCAAGAGAGAGAGAAATGGGGGCTTGACCTTGTGCATTATGATTTCTTTTGTTGCATCACACACTCTCATATCTCACTCACTCACTCTCTCACTCACACACACACACAGCTGAAGCAACAGCATCAGCTTCAGCCCCAGCAGCAGCAACACCAAGCAACAGCAGCAGCAACAACACATGTAGCAGCAGCAACAACACAACATCAACAACAGCAACAACAGCAATAACAACACCAACAGCAACAACAAGCAGCAGCATCAGCAGTAGCAGTAACAACAGCAACAGCAACAGCATCTGGAACAGCAGCAGCAGCAGCAGTTTCTTCTTCTCCTCTTCTTCTCCTGACCCAGCGTCGTAGGGTCAAGTGAGGTATAACCTCTGAGCTCCACTTGCTTGTATGCTAGACTTGTGTGTTGGTTTAGTTTAATTAGTGTAAATTGGTAGTTGTTAGCGCTAGATTGTGTGTTTTTAGTGATATTTGTGGTGATTAGTGTGATCTTTGGTTAAGTAAGGTTAGTTTTGGCTAGACTAAGTTAATTATGTATTGTTAGGGCCTTGTGAACCTAGGTAAACCCCAGATTGCACAAAAGTACCCTAAGTTTTCAAATTGTGCAAAATTTTTCGTTTTAAAGCAAAACTTAGCTTTTTGATATCTGATGTTACCCCTTTGAGTCCAGAATAAAATTGAGTGGACCATAGCCTACTAGTGACACCCTGACCCCACCACCAGAGCCCGACCCCACCACTCCAACCTTTGGCCGCCAAAATAATCATTCTGGCCGCAAATTGCGGCCAGAGCAAGGAGATAGGAGCTAGGGTTTTTAGGGTGGGTGTCTGCTATATTTTGTAGGTCCATGGTATATATAGATTTGTAATATTTTAACCTGGGTAGAATCCGGGACGATATATCGTTTTCTGGTGTTTTTAGTTTGCGCGATACGCGAGTGGGTTTTGTGATTCAGCATATCGCGGCGTGTCGGGCTGAGTCGTAGACGCGTGCACACACGTTTCAGCATATCTCACACACGCGCGTTGATTCGCGACGCGAGTTTCTCGTTTTGTTTCGATATCGCGTTTTGCGAGATTCTTGCTCATATAATTGGATTCCTTGAGTAAATTCCAGGTTCACAGGCGGGTACGTCAGACGTCGCCAGAAAAGGGAAGCAGGTGGTCGGCTATACTTAGCACGCGACCAGGTGAGTAGATTTAACATCTACGGGGAAATCGCCCGTATGGCGTTAAGCGTCAGGGCGTAATAGGATTTGTAGTTATGAGTGTCCATATAGATAAACTGGTAGTATAGAACACTGCACTGTCACTAACGCTCCAAGTTGCACGAGCACGATTTATATGCTACACTCACACCGTTAGTGATTGACATGCCACTCGCATTATAGGATTGCTATAAACCGCATATCATATTGATTCTGCTTATTTGACGTTGTCATGATTTGCCACATACTAGCATATGTATATTCATATCCATACTTGCGCCATATACATCACATATGTTCATACTTGGGCACATATACATCACATATCCATACTTGCGCCATATACATCACATATGTTCATACTTGGGCACATATACATCGTATATCTATACTTGTGCCACATACATCACATATATTCATACTTGGGCACATATACATCACATATCCATACTTGGGCACATATACATCACATATCCATACTTGCGCCATATACATCACATATGTTCATTCTTGGGCACATATACATCACATATCTATACTTGTGCTATATACATCACATATGTTCATACTTGGGGACATCTACATCATATGTCTACATTAGTGCACATGTACATTGCTATATTCACTTTGCGTACTTATCCATTCGCACATCCATACCTATACCCACATTCATATGTTACATACATGGATGATATTGACTTGATTTAAAACTAAGGGACCGCAAACAATATTTTCAAAACTGGATCTTTTAAAAAGAGCGGTTCTCCCTTTCTTTCACTCGTAGTGTCATACGACACATTGCATGGATTTACGCATTGGATTTGATTTCTGTGATTTCTGGATTTGGGAACTGGAGTACTATTTTAAGAAAATACGCACTGTTTGAAAACCCAGTTTCCCTTGATATGATATTTTAGTGCGTCCACCATGAGTTTTCTCGGTTCCAGAGAGCTTGTGTGAGTATACCCGATTCGAGGAGAGGTAGGCACCGATTGCGGGTACATGGTGGACCCGGTACGGTACCCCGGGGCGATAAGACTCGTATTGTTAGACGGTGAGCCCGGCGGAGGGACTACTACCTACCGGTGATTGGTTGGACCTGGCGGTTATCCGGAGGATACTAACCAGAGTCGATTGATGGATACGGGACGACGCGTACTGCCGGGGCCGAGGGCCGATTCCGCAGACGGAGCCCGTGGGCAGATCCGATGGACGGACGCCCCATATTGGAGGATTTGCGTGTCGATGCTGGACACGGCTGATTTTATGATATTTTGAGTGCCGGTGATGGGCACTCCCGATTTTATGAGATTACAGGATTTAAGGACCGATGTGGATGACGACGCTTGAGTTGTACTAGGTTTTGGTGTATTGATAGACACCAGTTATTTTCCACGTTGATATTCCGTGTAGATATTATTCCTTTCCATACTCAGCATTCAGTACTTGACATCTCATCCTGTAGCTAGTATACCTGATAGAGTACACATGCTTGCATATCATTGCGTACCCTGCTCATCATATATATAGGGTTGTTAGATTGCATCGCCTGCCTGATTATCACCTATCTTGCTCTCATATAGACATGATTATTAGATCGCACTTGTTGCATGATATTGAGCATCCCGTTCATCATATAGATGTTTATCCGTTGGCATAGGTTAGAGTATCGCAGCACGTGAAAACTCGCGATTACCTTTATATGTTATCTACTATTCACGAGTTGGCAACTCACCCCCGTTGTGCCACAGTGCTTGCAGGTTGCCCTTTGGAGTAGTCGCGGCCGGCTGTTTACCGCATCTTTTGACACAGATACCATTACTGAGGCGTGTTAGCCCTTTTGCTATTATGTGGGTTTTGTACGGTATCTGTTTACCTTTCAGTTGTATATTGATGTATCTAGTATGCTCCATCTACCTTCTTGTATTGACTTAGAGACAGTTGTGAGGACGATGTATATGATTTTGTACTCTGGTGTCGAGCTCGCTGTGAGCCGACTTTATATTATGCAGTCTTATCTTTTATGATTTTGTCTTTGCTTTACTGCTCATTCTTCGCTATGGCGTCGTATATCATATTGCGATGCTCTATTCATTTCACATGTTATTCTACTACACCTTGCCTTTACCCGACTTGCGGGACAAATTTTTATAAAGGAAATGTTGCCAAAATTATTAAAATGTAACTCTTGAACTAAAAAGGTTTTCTACTAAATTACTTAAGGTTTTCTAAACATTTTACAAATGCTTCTACTAAAATGTTTTATCATTCTATATTTAAAATGGTTTTGATTTCTGGGTTTCGGCTTACTTAGTCGCGTTACGCCTGTAGACGTTACGTGGTTAAGTGCCGGTCACGGGCCAAACTTTGGGTCGTGACAAAGCCGCCGCGGTTCCGCGGCTTAATCCAGCTCCCGCCGCGGAACCGCGGCGGTTTGGAAGCCTTTGGGCTTGAATCTTCTACTGTGGCCTTGGGCTGATATGTGGGCCTTTTTATGATATGTTAAATTGTATTTGGCTTTCTGTATCACTACCAGATCTCACATCTTGGAGTTGGTGTATTTTTGATCAGCTCTTTTCCCAATTTTGGCTCTGTTCCTCTGAAATTTCCTGCACAGACTTCGAAACAAGTGTTGCGCAATATAGGGATGATGTGATGCCATGATAAACACACAATTCCCTCAGAAATGTCGGTTTTAGAGTATAACACTTGCAATCTGGTATTTCAGGACTGTTTTGCTAATATGTGCTATATGAATGCCGAACACTTCTAGATGAGTGCAAATGATAGGGAAATTGCCGTGTTAAAGATGCAGTATTTTCGACTGATCAAATTCCCCCAAACTTATTTTCGGTCGTCTCGAGCGAACTATTTTATTAAAAAGAGAAAGAGAAAATAAAGAAAGAAAAAAAACTAACTAGCACACTTTCGTAGGCAACACGATTGCACTGAGCACGTGCAACAAGCATTTAAACCTCTAGGTGTCCCTAGTAGGAGGAGTGTTGTCTCCTGAGGGTTTTCAGCGGATTGCACCCACAAAATCCAATAATAAAAGGAAGATCATGAATATTACATTTAAAGAAAAGAATTGTAAAAGAAATGCCTTGAAAATTAAGGTTTCCAACTAAGCTAGCTTTTCGGTTGTCATGAGCCCTATCTTAATAGTCATGAAAAGATGTTAGAAATCGCGTCCTCCCTCAATAAAACATCGTCTTATTCTTCATTCCTATCTTTCTTCCAAACATCGATCATATAACCCTACGTGTGTGTAAAGAACATCCCTACACCTGGAGAATTCAATTCAAGCTATCATACTCTTGTCCATCCACCTCAGTACTTTTTAATTAATGAATATTTAGATGAATTTGCTCACACACTTTCATGCGACCGTCAATACTTCTTGAGGTACTAACCGACCGATTACTCATGTGCTTGCTTATTTGGTGTTTTTCCTCATCTTGCACCACCTAAGGCTTAGCAGTGACTCCCAGACCAGTTGGCCTTAGGGCACTAGGTGAAGAGGCACCCTCGCTATATTTTTTTATTGCTGCCTTGGCGATAACGAAACCAGTGTTCATTTTTCTCACCATTTTATATTTTCTTCATTTTTTTTTATTTCCTTCATACATCGGCTTTTAGACAAGAGCATTTCAAGGTATCCTCTACTATCCCGAGCTTCAAGACGTATGTAAGTGCGAATAGTAGGGTATCAACGTTCAAAATGTTTGGCTTCCAGAATAGAAACTATTTTTCAGACTTATTTTTATCCTCAGATTAGTGACTTCCTTCATCTTACTAACCCTTGGGACAACGGCTCATAACTACTTATTACTAGTTTGTATAAGAAAACTTCTAATTTTCTTGGTTTTCTTAAATTTTTCAAATCTTTTGGATGTAATTTTTCACTATCTAAACTTTTATTATCTTATTTATGTACAAAAAATGTTTTTATCTTTTTGAAATTTTTTAAATTTTTATAGGTTTTCAGAATTAGAAGTAGAAGTGGAAGGAAAGGTCTCAGCTGGGGTATCATTGATAGATTTTTCAGTGTCATCAATCTCTTCCCCAACGTGATTGTCAAGCACTCTTCCAGATCTCAACGTGATTGCATTCACATGATGTGAATAGCCAGGATTGGGCAAAGGTTGAGCTGGAAGTTTCCCTTTCTATCTTGCACTCATTTCGGCTTTTAATCGTGCAATTTTTTCTTCCATCGATTTAATACTCTCGCTTTGGGACGCAGAGTTTTTCTCAATTTTATCGACAGAAGACTTCATTTCAGCCGAAACTTGCATGATATTTGTTAAGACCAAATTCATGTATTGTGCAAATGAAGATGATTCATCAGTCCTGGTTAACTGTAAAGGACTAGACAGTGCAGGTGTGTTGACCGGATTTTGAAAGTTATGTGCTTGGAAGGGGTGCTGACTCAATTGAAGTTGTGGTTGCTGTTGTGGTGGAGGGACCCTTTGGAAATTGTTTTGGGTTGGAACTGTGTTTTGAGATTGTGATTGGTTCCAAGCAAAATTTGGGTGATTCCTCCAACCCTGATTATATGTGGAAGAAAATGGATCGTTTCTAGGTCTTTGAAATGCGGCATTGGTATGCTCATCACCTTGAAATAGAGAATTTCGTGGACACTCTTCCGTCAAATGAGAAGGATCAGAACAGCATCCACATACAGTTTTGGAGAGTGATATTTGACTTAGGGCGGCTAAAAATTTGTTTTCCATAATCTCGAGTTTCTTTTGCATAGCTGAAATGTCAGCTCTAACTCCTATGGAAATATTATTGCCATCCCTAGACGATTGACTCACACCCTCCCACTGTAAAGATTTTTCAGCGAAATCCTCTAGAAATTTCCAGGCTTCCCCATCATCTTTAGTCATGAAGTTGCCTTGACACATGGTTTCAAGGGTCTGTCTTGTGTTAGGATTAATGCCCTCATAAATGATTCTGCACAGTTCCCATATAGGGATGCCGTGATGTGGACATTGGACTAACAGATCCTTGAAGCGTTCAAGACATTTTGAAAATGGTTCATATGGAAGCTGGGTGAATTGATTTATTTCGCTGCGGACTCGAGCTGTCTTGTGATGTGGGTAGAATTTCTTAAGGAATGCTTTGACGAATTCTTCCCAGTTTGAAATGGAATGTAAGGTAGTGTTATACAGCCACTTCTCGGCTATATCGCACAAGGTGAATGGGAGAAGACGTGAACGCATAGTATCCATAGAAAGCTGTGAAGTACCCATCATTGCGTATACATTTTCAAATTTGGTGATAAAGGCATATGCGTCTTCAGACTCGAGACCGTGAAAATTTGGTAGAAGGTTGATGTATTGGGGTTTTATTTCAAAATTTTCCTCGTTGGCTGGTGGAATAGAAAGACAGGTGGAAAGGGGACCTCGTGTTGGATAGCACCTCTCTTGGAGAGAGATGCGAGGTGGATTCTGCGCACCAACGGACGACGGCAGAGTAGTGGAAAAGAAGTTCGATGGAGGTGGATCCATCGATGTGGGTGTGGTGGTGGGTAAAAGAAAGGGTAAATGTAGAAATACCGACTTTTGGGTCGATGAGGGAAACACGGACTTAACGGGCACTAGAATCCCGTGTCCAGCCTATCTTGCACTAAAAAGGGTTAGTACAAGTGGCAGCGTGAATTTATAATTAGGGGAATGATGAAAGAATGCGGTGTTTGTTTTGAAAAGTGGACGGATTTTTGAAAATATGATGCAATACAACAAATGCAACACACAAAATCCTAATTCTAGTGGTCACCTAGGTCAACTCTAGACCGCTCCTAACTGCCAAAAGACAAGTCGCAGGATAAATCCTCCACTGCCTCTTTGTCTCTCCTGTGGCCAGGTAAGTGCCAGGTAAGTGGGAGGTTCTCCACTACGTAAGTAGTGGGCCTAATTAAGTAACCACTAGCCTTCGACACACTTGCCTTAGACACCACAAGAGAAACGCGGATAAGCAATGAATTACCTACGGCCTTCTTCTGTCCTAAGTGAGCGTGACGGTCCTTAGAGTCATCTCTAGATATTTTTTAGTTAATTAGGGTAAATGCGGATGCAAATTTTGCGATTTTCGGGGCTTTGGAAAGGTAATGAACTCCCCACCTAATCTGGATTTGGTCTTTGCCCCTTAATGTCCGTATTAATTATGCAAAAAACCAAAAAAATTCAAAACAAGCACAATTTAATTTTTCTTTTTGCGCGGCGCTGCGATTTTTGCAAAGAAACCTGCACAAAATTGTTATTGGAGCAGATTGAGAGAGAGATAAGAAAGTGAGGATTTACCTGAGAAATTTTGGTGCAGCAACTCCTAGAGGAGGCCGCGGAACCGCCGCAGGAGGTCACTTATGCCACGGAAACGTGGTGAGGAAGTGGCTTCGCTGCTTCAAAATTTCACAGAGAGCTTATGTTGGCTCTCTCAGCTCTCTGGAATTTTCAGAAAAAAATTTCTCCAGCTCCAATGATTCCATATTTGCTCGCACAAATCACAGCAACTCGTATTAGTGTTTGCGCGAATTTTGATCTAAAATTTATAATGGAATAAATATTTCAATTCAAATTTCAATATAAAACGAATTAGCGCGCGATCCCCGGCAACGGCGCCATTTGATTGATGTTATTCCGGTGTGTAGTTGGAAAATGTATAGAAATCACAACCAAAAATATTTTGACCGCAATCAATAACGATGTCGGATGTAGCGCGTTAGTAAGTGCGGATCGTCCACAGGGATTGTGCGATTCATTCGTATTTTGTTTTGTTTGAATCGAAACTTTAATAGAAAGAAAACAAACAATTCATGATTTATAGTTGAAGTTCAAGAATTAGAAAATCTAGATCTAATAACAAGAAAAATGATAAAATCAAGAATTGAGAGTTTGATGATTTTTCAAACCAAATATCAAGAATCTAAATGAGGCTCGTAGGAATCGATCGGATCTATAGATGTGATGTAATCTCACGATGACGTATTCTTATCCATCGATGAATTGATACTAGATCGATGATGATCGACGAGAATTAGGGATTTCTAGTGAAACTAGGGTTTCATCATTTATCCCTTGTTCCTTCGTTGATATCATTCACATTCTAGCCTCTAGTAAATTCAAGAAACGATCGTAGATCCCTAATTTCGAGCGATCACAATCAAGAAAGTATCTCTATGAAACTAGGTCATCGATTCTTCAACTTGCTAGGGTTTACAAAACTCGTAGGACTTAAGAATCGTTTTAAGATTTATTACATCATCATTCTATTGATCGTCTCGACTCCTTTACGAGCGGAGTTTTACTCAAACATCACAACAAGAACTAAAATTACAAATTGAGATCGAATCATGATGCAAGAATTTAAAGAAAGCGAGATTAACGAATTTCACCTTTTATATATATCAACAATTCCGTTACAATCACTCAAGAAATACAAGAGGAAGAACTCGATCATCGATTTGGCTTCGCTCGGCTCCTTGAGTCACGGATTGGCTTGGATCACTTGCTCCATTGAAGATCGGCTCCGCTCCTAAAAGGTTAAAGGCTTCACGCTTGATTTGGTACTCGGGATCTTGAATTTGGATTGGAATTAGGGTTAGGGTTTCGCACAAGTCGTGTCACTCAACTTGTGGAAGAAAATGGAGAGAATGAAGAAGAGAGGATTTTGGAACAAGTTTAACCCTAGATCTAGGTTTCTATTTATAGACTATCAAAACCCTAGATCTAGGATTTGAATTTTGAATTTTCCTCCAAAAGTTTGTTGAGGAGATTTGAATTTCCCTCCAAAATTTAGTTAAGGAGAGCCTTCTAGAAGAGCCACGTGGCATTTCTACAATGTTCTGGAAGCTTGGGCCGTTAGTGTAAGCACGTGCAGAAAGTATGCGCAATTGAAGCCGTCAAGCCGCCGCGGTTCCGCGGCTTAAGCCAGCTCCCGCCGCGGAACCGCGGCAGTTTGGAAGCCTTTGGGCTTGAATCTTCTACTGTGGCCTTGGGTTGATATGTCGGCATTTTTATGATATGTTAAATTGTATTTGGCTTTCTGTATCACTACCAGATCTCACATCTTGGAGTTGGCGTATTTTTTATCAGCTCTTTTCCCAATTTTGGCTATGTTCCTCTGAAATTTCCTGCACAGACTTCGAAAAAAGTGTTACGCAATATAGGGATGATGCGATGCCATGATAAACACACAATTCCCTCAGAAATGTCGGTTTTAGAGTATAACACATGCAATCTGGTATTTCAGGACTGTTTTGCTAATATGTGCTATATGAATACCGAACACTTCTAGATGAGTGCAAATGATAGGGAAATTGCCGTGTTAAAGATGCAGTATTTTCGACTGATCAGATACTTAAAAGAGAATGGAATTCTCTCTCAGCTTACTCCTCCATACACACCACAACACAACGGTGTATCGGAAAGGAGGAATCGAACCCTATTGGATATGGTTCGTTCCATGATGAGTAAGGCTGAGTTACCGCGATCTTTCTGGGATTATGCACTAGAATCAGCCGCATATCTTTTGAACCAGGTTCCAACCAAGACTGTGCCTACCACACCATATCATATGTGGAGTGGGAAGAAACCCTGTCGTAAACATTTTAGGACATGAGGATGTCCATCTTTTGTAAAAAAGCAGCATGCGGACAAGCTCGAGGCACGCTCAGTACAGTGTAAGTTTGTGGGATATCCAAAAAACTCCAAGGGATATTATTTCTATTACGCAGAGGAACAAAAGGTTTTTGTTTCTCGTCATGCCCACTTCTTAGAAACTGAATTTTTAGAAAATCAGAAGAGTGGGAGCGCAGTAGAACTGGAAGAAATTCCAGAACCACAAGCTGTTACTCAAAGTTTGGTAGAACAAGAAGTTTCAGAAGAAAGGGACATACCAGCGCCTATCCGCAGAAGTAGTAGGCAGTCTCATCCGTCCGAGAGATACTACGGTTTTCTCATAGACGGGGATCGAGAAGATTGCGTCATTGATAATGATGACCCTACTAGCTTCCAGCAAGCCATTCAGAGCGGCGACTCGGTAAAATGGCTGGATGCAATGCGGACCGAAATGGAGTCCATGTACACTAACAAAGTATGGACTTTGGACATTGCTCCAGATGGGGTAAAACCCGTAGGATGCAAATGGATCTTCAGAAAGAAGATTGGTGTGGATGGACAGGTTGAAACCTATAAGGCTAGACTTGTTGCAAAGGGTTTCCGTCAAAGACCTGGTTTGGACTATGACGAAACCTTTTCTCCAGTGGCTATGCTCAAATCCATTCGGATCCTTCTTGCTATTGCTGCCTTCCACGATTATGAGATCTGGCAGATGGACGTAAAGACGGCCTTTCTAAATGGTAATTTGGAAGAGTGCGTCTATATGGATCAGCCAGAGGGATTCATTCAGAGTGGGAGTAGCGGTAAAGTATGCAAGCTGCTTAAGTCCATTTATAGACTAAAGCAGGCATCGCGGAGTTGGAACATTTGTTTTGATGATACTGTCAAAGAATTCAACTTTATCAAAAATCTAGATGAACCATGCATATACAGTAAGATTGTAGGGAGAGTTGTTGTATTCCTCATCTTGTACGTGGATGACATTCTCCTAATAGGAAATTGTATTCCTATGCTACAGTCAGTTAAAAGATTCTTGTCACATAAGTTCTCCATGAAGGACCTGGGTGATGCCACCTACATTCTGGGGATCCAGATCTATCGTGATAGATCAAAGAGGATGTTGGGACTTTCGCAGTCCAGGTATATAGACACCATATTGAAAAGATTCAGTATGGAAGATTCTAAGCGCGGTAACCCACCGGCTTGTCACGGAATCACCCTCTCCAAAGAGATGTCTCCCAAGACTGATTTGGAAAGGGATCGCATGTCGATTATACCCTACGCTTCTGCGGTAGGCTCTATAATGTATGCGATGTTATGTACCAGACCATATGTAGCATACGCATTGAGCGTTGTAAGCCGGTATCAGGCAAACCCAGGGGAGAAGCACTGGATAGCAGTAAAGAACATTCTCAAGTACCTGAGGAGGACTAAGGAGATGTTCTTGGTGTATGGCGGAAAAGACCTCCAGATCGAGGCCTTTGCCGACTCCAGCTTTCAGAGTGACAAGGATGACTCCAAGTCCATGTCGGGTTATGTCTTTACCCTCAATGGAGGGACGGTCTGTTGGAAGAGTTCCAAGCAAGAGGCCGTTGCTGACTCAACGATGGAAGCGGAGTACATAGCTGCATGCGATGCCGCAAAAGAAGCTGTCTGGATGAAGAAGATCCTCACAGAACTTCAGGTGGTTCCTACCAGTGTTGGTCCAATACCTCTGTACTGCGACAACAACGGCGCTATAGCTTTAGCAAAGGAACCCAGGTCCTATCAGAAGTCCAGACACATCTTAAGGCGGTATCACCTGATCAGGGAGATCGTAGATCGCCGGGAGATCAAGGTAAAGAGAGTAGATACAGAGAATAACACTGCTGATCCATTCACAAAGGCCATTCCGCAGACGCAGTTCGAGAGGCTATTCGAGATGATAGGTCTGCGATATGCCAGTACATGGCCCTAGTGCAAGGGGGAGATTGTTAGTGTTTATGCCCTAGAAGGCCATTACTGTATCATACTAGTTTGTATATTACTTAATGGAAGCTTGGGATATTCACAGTTGTATTGACAGTCTTGCTAAAAATGGTAGTATGCTACTTGGTTTGTGTCTACTTTAATATGTGCATATGTTTCTTATAACGTATCGCTTATACATATTAGTAGAGCCCTTAGGATCTTTGCTTGATTACCGACGTTGTGATGGCAGTCACACTAGTGGGGGCTGGGTAGTCTATAATCAACATCCAATACAGGTCCCTAGTCGTTAGATTATCGAGACAGGACATCGATACTCCGGAGTAGACTAGTGTGTACGCTTCTCATCCCAGTTGGGGAGATGGTCTGTCCTACAGCCATCAGTACGTCGCACTGGAGATAGTATACAGGTGCTCGTTAGGTTACGGGTACACCGGACAGGACTCGCGGGGAACTGATGGTTGGTATTATACCCGTCGTCAGTTAACAGTTCCCAGGTGACATGAGTACAGTATAGTCCGCAGACTTGACACTGCTACTTCCCCTTGAGTGTGTCCCACTGTTCTTAGATTGCTACCCTACCACGGATCAAAGGAGTCTTGCAAACAGGTAGCAGTTGGGTGCAGTCCCGAGCACTTGGAGGCAGTGGCGGTTAGACAGAATTCGTCTCTCCCGGTATTGGGAGTTGATATCGCGCTGTGTCAGAGAGCCATTACGCAAAGTCCCTGGCCAGGGCAAGCGAGATTTACTGGTAGGATTTCCAGTAGTTTCTCAAAGTGTAATAGGCTACGCTCCGACACGACTTATACCGCTTTTAGGGGACTGACGCTTGCCGCCCCCTAGGCCCGATATGGATAGTCCTAGACGAACAGACCGGACTGTACGAAGATTGTCACGGTAGGCTCAGTAGGAGTTCGGATGGGTTTTCTCATCGGCCTTGTTATCGACATCTACCTGGGGACCGTTACGTACAGCTAGTGCCGCTTGCGGTCTGTGGTTAAACCCACTGCCAGCGTAGTGTCGAGTCTTTAGAGTCCCACACAGAGAGTTTCCCTTCTCCAGGCGAAACGATATAGAGGTCGTATGGTTTTACGACAAGGGTTCGGACACATACGTGTGTTTACGCACGTACGACGTTCGGACAGTTTTTACTAGTCGGCTTTGGTTTAAGCCAGATTCTAGTATCAGATTATTGGATTTATACAGTCTAAAGTTTTTCTGTGTTTTCACGGATAGGAGGGCCGTTCTCGTAATTTTTCAGGAAGCTTCTAGAAGCATGGTGACTTGGGGGTTAAGGTGGCATTTGCATTAATTAGATAAATGAGTCATGGTGTGATTCATACATGGAGTTAATGAATCATTTATTATTTATATGACTCATGTGATGAATCACTTAGTGTATTAATGAAATATGATGATATATCATTATTTTTTATTCATTTAATTATATGATATGTTTCATATATACACAAATGATTTCATTCATCCAAAAAGGATTCTCATTCTCACCTTCTCTCTCCTCAAGCTCTCTCTCTTCAAACCCTAACCCTAACCTCTCATGTGTTGAGATCAAGGGTTAGCTTGACTAATACATCCATAATCCAACTCTATATCACCTAGGTTGCTTAGATTAGCACTTTGAGAAACCTAGTTACCTCAAGTTAGAGGTTAAGCTTGGAGTAGGAGCTCTCGGGTGGATCGTCTTTGACTCGAGGAGGCCGTTGAGGTGTCGACATTCCAAAGAGCCTACAAGGAGTGGAGGACGGTCATGAAGATCCGAAGGACAAGCAACGTGAGGTATAACTTCGAATCCGAGTAGTTAAACCTCTCGTAGTTTGCTAGTAATGGTTTTGATACGATTCGTGCGCTCAAGTCCGTGTTACGAAGCTTTGATAATTGTTTTTCATATATTCCGCCTCCCTGCAAGTTCGTGGGGTGCGTGACATAGACTTACACGCACATACACATTGTATATCCATATTAGTGCACATATACATTAGCACACTCATATTTGCGTATATATCCACATGCACATCCATACCTATATACATACATATGTCACATACATGGATGATATTGGCTTTGATTTCTAGAAAATAGGGACCGCGTGAGATATTTTCAAAACTGGATCCATTTTAAAGAGCGGTTTCCCTTTTTACTCTTAGTGGCTTACGCCACATTGCATGGATTTATGCATTGAGTTTTGGATTCGTGTGATTTCTGGATTTGAGAACCGTGGTATTATTTTAAGAAAATATGCACTATTTTGAAAACCCGGTTTCTCTTGATATGATATTTCAGTGCGTCCACCATGCATTTTCTCGGTTCTGAGACGTGTGACATGTGAACCCGAATCAAGGAGCTGGATGAGGCCGATTGTGAGTACATGGTGGACCCGGTATGGTACCCCGGGGCGAGAACGGATTGTTGTGCAATAGACGGTGAGCATGGCAGAGGGACTACTACCTACCGGTGATTGGTTAGACCTGGCGGTTATCCGGAGGATACTGACCCGAGTTGAGAGATGGATACGGGCTGACCCGTACTGCCGGGGCCGAGGGCCAATTCCGTAGACGGAGCCCGTGGGCCGATCCGGACTGACAGAGCCCGATACATGAGTATTTGCATGTCGATGCTGGACACGATTATTTCATGAAATTTTCGAGTGCCGATGTTGGGCACTCACGATTCCATGAGATTTACAGGATTTGAGGGCCGATTAGAGTGACGGCGCCTGACTTTTTACTGGGATTTGGGTGTATTTGATGGATACCGAGTATTTTTCCACGTTGATATTCCGTGTAGATGATATTTTATCCCATGCTCAGCATTCATTGTATTGCATCATATCCTGTAGTCGTAGTACCTGATAGAGTACTTTGGCATGATTATTGCATACCCTGCTCATCATTTAGATGTTATCTGATTGCACATGTTAGAGTATCGCAGTACGTGCATACTCATGATTACCTTTATATGTTATCTACTATTCACGAGTTGGCAACTCACCCCCGTTGTGCCACAGTATTTGCAGGTCGACCCTCAGAGTAGTTGCGGCAGGGCTACTTCCTTGTATTTTTTGCTACGGATACCACTGCAGTTGGCGTGTGAGCCCTTTGCTTATTGGTGGGTTTTTGCGGTATCCATTTATTTTCTAGTTGTACACACTATTGTATCTAGTACTCTTCATCTACTATTTCATGTATTGACTTAGAGACCAGTTGTGAGGACGATGTTGTATATTATTTTGTACTCTAGTGTCGAGCTCGTGTGAGCCGACTTTATTTATGCAGTTTTATCTTTTATACTGTTTTTCATTTATTTTGCTCATTCTTCGCTACGTCGTCGTATATTATTCTTGTGGTGATTGTTTCCGCCGTTGGGCGTGATTGCTCCCGTTTGGGGATGCTTTATTCTTATTGTATGTCATTTTACTTATATCATGTCTTGTACCCGATTTCGGGGCTAGTTTTTACAAAGGTGCTGCTGCCGAAATTTAGAATAAAATAATTTAAACTTGAAAGATTTTTACTTGAGATTTCCAAATGTTTTAATAAATGTTTTAATAAATGTTTTCATCAAACGTTTTCAACACTCACTACTTTTAATTGTTTTGATTTCTGCGTTTTGGCTTACTTAGTCGCGTTGCGCCTGTATACGTCACGTGGTTAAGTGCCGGTCACGGGTCGAACTTTGGGTCGTGACAAAGTTGGTATCAGAGCGTAGGTTTTACCTTTCGGAGTGTAGGATGACCTTGGTATGATGGAGTAGGTAGCTAAAGCAGAGTGGCGTAGCTGTTAGTTATATGTATGCCCTAGAGGCCATTACTGTACATAGGATGTATATTGTAGTGGATGCTGGGACATATATAGGGAGGACTTTCTTGCTCGACATGATAGTATGCTATCTGGTTGCTCTTTACCTTAACGTGTATACCGATTGTCTCTCTGTTACATGTTGGTAAAGCCCTTAGGATGTGTACTTGACTATCTGGACTATGATGTGGATCATACTAGTGGGGACATGGTAGTCCATAAGTACATCCTTCAAAGTCCCTAGTCGTGGGTGTATCGAGATGGGGCATCGATATACCAGAGTAGACTAGCGTATACCTTCTCGACCCATACAGATGGGCGATGGATGATCCCATATCCATTGGTGTTTGACATCAGAGATGATATACGGGTGCTCAGTAGAGACTGGGTACACTGGACGGACTCGCCGAGAACTCCCAGATGGTATTATACCTCACGTCAGATGGCAGTTCTCTGGTGACACTGGTACAGAGTAGTCTGTTGACCCGAGATCGTCATAGAGTCTTGTGTGGTTCCCACTGTGCTTTGATTTCCATCTTACCACGTCCAAGAGGGCGTGCAAAACGGTGGTTTTTGGGAACAGTCCCGAGTCACATGGAGGCAATGAGCGATAGGAGGGGATTCGTCTCTCCCGGTATAGGGGGTTGATGTTGCGCTGTGTTCGATTGGCTATAACAGGAAATCCCTGGCCAGGGTTGCTGAGATTTACTGGTAAGTGTTACCAGTAGTTTCTCGAATTGTTATAGACCTCATATCGACATGACTTATCGAGCTATTGGGGTCTGACGTTTACCACCACTAGGCGAGATATGCGACATATCAGACGATCAGACCGGACTGTACGGTAGTGTTACTGGATGGATTCACTGGAGTGTGAGCGGGCTTGCTCGTCGATCTTCTGATCACTCAATACCATAGTGGCCGTTACGTTTAGCAGACCGCTTGCGGCTTGTGGGTGCTTGATATGATCATCATCTGCTGCCGGCGTATTGACGAGTCTTTAGAGTCCTACACAGAGGTTTCCTGGCTCAAGCGAAACGAAATAGGAGCGCATATGAGATATGTGCGGGACCGAGAATAATGCGTGTATGTGATACCGTATTCCATTCTCGCGATGAATGTATCGAATGGTTATGTGCAATATAACCTAGTTATCGAATCGAGGGTTGATTCGATAAGCCGACACATTGGATATTAGTCGGTTATATGCGATATGACCGGATCGTTAAATCAAGTGTTGATTTAATGATTTAATGTATAATTATATATTTGATATATTACTTTGCATTAACTAATATTGGTTCACTTTAAATTGATTTTCTCACTCGCTTGTGCACATTGTATATTCGATATAGTTTTATGCACTTGATTGTATCATGTTTGATGATACATGCAAATTTGGTTAAGTGTAAAGATTAAACCATGGTTGTGTAATGGTTAGGGTTTTGTTTTTACTTATTCATTTATTTATTTCATTTATCCTTTTTGGAAAATAAAATGCATAAAGAGAAAATGGTGGCTTTCATTTATTTCTTTCATGAAGATTCATGAAGGTTTGACTAAGTCACCATTTTGTCTCATGCTTAACCCTAACCACTCCATTTAACCATAGTCCACTCTCTACACCTAACTATGGTTTAGTTTATGATAAGTTTTGATTTTCTATTCTAATTTAATTAACTTATCATATTCATTATCTTCTTCTTCTTCTTCTTCTTCAAGAAGAAAACCAAGCATCCATCAATGGTGATTGATGAAAAAGAGTGAGAAATCCAATTCTAAAGTCTATCCACTTCCTATTTCTTCATCCTCTACCTCTTGCCAAGTAGTAGAGTGTGTTTCCTTCACAAGTTTTCAAGGCTTGGTGAAGGTGGAGCTTGATCTAGTGATGCCTCGACGTAGATCATCTTCGGCACGTTGTCGACGACCTAGCCCGGTCTTTTCTCCGATGAAACCACCGTGAGAGTCATGGTTCGATTTGGACAGCGGAGAGGACTTCATTGCGGAGCCGTAGAGGTGGAGCACCGGATCTACAAAGGTTGTATTTCCGTATCCTTTTAGTTAAGTGTTAACTAGTTTATTTTATCGCCTAAAAATCTGGCCGACGATCCGTAGTCGGGTTTCTCGGCACCGTTAAAATTTGATATTGGCATGGTTGATGCCTTGTGAGACCTCATTAGGGTGGCTAGGAACTCTACAGTGGTATCAGAGCCCAGCTAGAGCCTTAGGCGAAGTCTAGACGGAGTTTGAAGTCCGATCGACCCGAAACCCCAACTCAAAAAATGCTCTCTGTCCTTTTTTCAAAAAATGGTTTTTTCAATATTAAAAATATGCAGAAAAATCAGCAGGTGATTTTAAGAGTTTCTGTGAAATTCGTGTTCCTAAATCCATTGAACTGCCGCGGTTCCGCGGCATGAGCATGGCTCGTGCGGCGGTTCCGCGGCCGTACGGCCACCTTATTTAATATATTTTACACAGTAACTCCTAATTGATAATGCTGGATTTTCTGGGAATTTTTAATTTTTATTCAAGAGTTGAATTTTCTGGGTTGTTTTGGGGATTCGAATGTTCGATCGGATTATTAAATTTTGTTTATGTGTTTTTCCGGATAATTTTTGAATATGTTAAAAAGTTCGACCGGATATAAATACCCAATTTTTCCCCTATCGGGAAATTTCCAAGTGTTGGATCTTTCCGTAGTTTAAAGACATTCTAAGTAGTGCAAGTAACTCGATGGACCCTCTAGAAGACAACAAACCTTAACTCGATTATGTGACCGTCTTGAACTGCCCTTTGAACCTTCGGGTTTGGGGCAGTACGGCGTGCCACATGTGAGGCGTTGGCTTGACCCTTCTACGGCTGGACCGTTGGTACTGAGGCATGAACTGAATGTTTTTAGACTTGTTTCATATGTTGATCTGTATCGGGAAAACTTGGGTGTTCGATTGTTCGATCGGAAAGTTTGACATTTTCTATTTATCCGGAATGGGATACAATAATTGGAATTCACAAAAGTTATGAGATAACTAAATGAATGTTATAAACGTAGCACTTTAGTCTCACTTGATCGGTTGCCACGGAATTTTGATGTGATCAAAAGTCCATCGCAATCACGTAGCGTACGCGGATACTCGCCGGATAAACTTAATAGACAGCCTCACGCCATAGCCCCGACCAAGTGACTGTAGGAGAACCCCGTCGCCGAAAGCATCCGTCCGGGTGCTCGCGGTAGCGGTGTTCCGCCTTGGTGCACTTCGTCGACGGTATCGGGGGTGCAGCCGTCTACTGAAGTTTGCGACGAGCATTCGATCAGGATGTCGGGAATCTTGTTGAATTGCCCGACTTGGTATTGAAAAGTGTTTTCAATAAAGAGACTAAAATGCGGGGTTTATAATTGTTAGGCATGTGATGTCTAAGGAATTCATTTGATTAGGCATGCGATGTCTAAAGAGATTGCGGATTCCAACTGTTGTAGTTTTACACTTTCTTTTCTGTGACCGTAAGTGTAATATGTGATATCGCCGGTTTCGTTGCTATATGTCAACGACAATTGGGATGCGCATATTTACTTACGTTGATAACATGTGATGTTATGTGTTGCTGGATATGTTATAGTGGATCGTTGTGTTCGAATAACCGGGGTTTTTTTATGTGAGATGAGTGTTTTTCTTTTTCATTCATGTAAAAACTTGTATGTAATATTCTTTTATTGGGGCACTTCCAGGTTGCGGAAGTTGTCACCCGTTGTATATTATTTACTTTTCCGCACTAGGATAGACCCAAGGAGGAGGGCACAAGTAACCGGGTTCTGGAGTCCAGTGGGAGACCAACTCGAGGAGTCGAGTCCGGATCTCCTAACTCTAGAATTGGTAGGGTTGCTTGCCGCTCTCGTAGGGGTCTAGGGGTGTGGGTTTGGCTATTCGTCACGACCGTGGAATCCGTGTTTTATACTGGCTCGTATTAAAAACACGGACGTCCTAGCATATCCAATATTTCATATGATTCTTCTGCTGCGATATCTGTGATGTGATCATGTGATGTTCTGTGATAGATACAGTATATAGTATATATGATATATTATATAGGCGTTACTTATGTTTTACACCCGCTCTAGCCCTTCCCCGCTCTGCCGTTAGTTACCTAACCTAACGGTGCACGAGGGGACATCGAGGCGAATGCGGATGGCATAAGTGTACGTCGTATTTATCTGTGATGTTTAGGTACTATAAATGATGGGACTTCATTAATGAGATTAATGAAATAAAAGAAACCTAAGATGTTGTAGAATCGAATTTCAAAAATAAAACTGGTAGCTACAGTTCTTGCTTTGCACAGCGGTATATATGATATATCCTGCATCTTATTCGATAAGGAAAGGACCGAGATCCCTTCACCGGGAGTGACTCCTTTAGCAATAACTGGAAGATGCTACACACTCGGTTTGTCTTTTGATTGCTTTTAAGTGTTTTTGCTTTGCACAGTGATATATATGATATATCCCGCACCTCATTCGACGAGGAAAGGACCGACGATCCCTTCACCGGGAGTGACTCCTTTAGCAAAACTAGAAAAGCCTCAAAAGCACTCCATTTCAAAATTCATTTGATTCTACAACGATATCAAGTTCATTACGCAATAGGTTTTCAGAAAAACCTGACGTAGACCTCCGTCATTTCAGATAAGTACTAGTTAGTATTCGTGCTGCGGTAGTTTGGCATTCGTCAAGGCGCAGTGTGCGGTAGCTAACTAGTATTTATCTGCTTATGCATATGATGCAGATTGGATTAGGGTATTCGTACGGCGTTGTTTGGCATTCGTCAAGGGTCGTGCGGGTGGGTTTAATTCGATCAAGAAATGTACGGGTTGAACTTGACTAGTGGACTATGGGTTGTTTGGCCCATCAAGGTCATAGGACACTAGGGGCAAAATATTATCGGGAATTTCAAGTGTTGAAATTTGCAATGAGATTGCATACCTTCTATGAGATAGTTGGATCCCGATACCCGCTGTGAGTAAGAGTTACTCCTGGGAGAGTTTTATACATTACAATTAGCCGATCAAGTAGGTGTCTAGAAAGGTGTTAATGAGGTTACGCCTCTGGGAAAACGAGGTTTACATTAATTAGGTCCGTGCGAAAGCACGGGGCACCACCCTCAAAGTACCGACACTGGCCTGGCTGAAAGATTGGCGAACTTGTAGTGTGTAATTAATCCCGGCTAGTCTTTCCTTTTAGGGTTTGAAGGAAGATTTGATAAAAAGCAGTGGGAGCCATCCTGATTAGATAAAATAATAACCAATCTATTCTTGCAAGAGCGCACGCTGAGTGTTTTCTTCTCTCTCTCTCTCCAGGTAGCGACCATATCACGCCTTAATCAAGATAATAATACGGATTATTGACCGAACCCGCTTGTTATACTGAGCTGGGGAACGTTGGTCCCGCTCCAACTTATAATTGTTATAAGAAAGAGCAGGAAATTGGGGAATACCAGATTTCCCGTGCCGCCCAAACGAAGAGAGTGCATGATGATGCATCATCTTCGGGTGTGTTCGTTACACAGAACTGTTTCTCAGTATCCTCTGAATCCTGGGTATATGATACCGGATCAGGATCCCAGATATGTAATCTGTTACATAGGGCTACAAAAAGGTAGAAAAACTGAGAGCAGGTGATAAGTTTCATGAGGCAGAAAACGGGGCAAGAGTTGCAGCCAAGTCTGTCGGTCACTGTCACCCTGTATTACCAATACATTGATTCTGAACGAATGTTATTAGATACCGAACCTGATATACAAAATCATATCAGTCTCTTTATTAGTAAAGAAATGATAAAATTTTGTATTGTTGGATAATGTTTTGAACATTTCCTATATCAAAAGTTGATCGGTTCAGGCACATTATCTAAAAGCGTTGATGTTCTAAATCAAACTACAGTTCTTAGTATACAGAACACACACAAGAGGAAGAGTTCAGAAATGAACGATTCCTTCTTGAGGTATTGTAGACTAGGTCATATCAATGCGACCCGACTAGCTAAAGTTACATTTAGATGCATATTTAAATCAGTTTAAATTTACATCTTATGAAACTTACCAGTCATGTCACAAAGATAAAATGACCATAGCCCTGTTTATTGGAAACAGAGAAAGAGTTAGTGAACTCTTGGGATGATACATGTTGATGTATGTAGGTCTCCAGTCTACACATACCAAGACCGGTCCTTTGTACTTCATTACATTCTCTGATGATCTCTCAAGATTCAGTCATATGTTCCTGTTGAAACATGAGTCCGAACCTTTTGAGATATTCACAGAACATAAGTTAGAAGTAGAGAACCAAAATAAGGGTATAAGTATTATGTCCTTTAATGTGATCGAGGAGGAGAATACTTGAGCACGGAAATCCTGGACTATTCTAAAGGAGAATGAGATTCTCTCTCAGCATTAATCCCCTGTATACACCATAGCACGATGGTATATCGGGGCGGAGCAGATACACCCTATTTGATATGGTGTGCTCTCTGATGAGTACTACTGAGTTACCTATTTCCTTTTGGGAGTTATGCACTTATGTGAATTAGGGTTCCAAAAGTGCAGTTATGCACTTTTGGAAGCTGCATACCTATTGAATTAGGGTTCGAATTAAATCAAAGCCTACCATTTCATATGTGATATGGAAAGGGAAGAGCCCATATCTTAAGTTAGTTAAGATTTGGGGTTGTCCGGCCTATGTCTAAAAGCAAAATCCGGACAAGCTCGAGGCAACGTCTGTTATGTAGAACTGGAAACGTTCCAGCTATACAAACTGGAGTTGATGATTTGGTAGAACCGAAGGATTCAGTAGATTCCAACGAACCTCAGCCTCTCCGCCGATCTAGTAGGGTTCCTCACCCACCTGAGAGATACTTCGATTTCTCTATGACAGTGGGAGCGAGGATTGCATCATGAGATGATGACCCAACTAGTTTTGAACTGGCCATCAGGAGTGGAACTCTGTAAGAATGGCTGGATGCTTAGCGATTTGAGAAGGAATCCTTATACACCAACAAAGTATGGACTTTGGTTGCAATATCTAAAGGGTTAAATCCCCATCAGGAGCAAGTATATCTTGAGAAGATTACTTGGTGTAAATGGAAAAGTTGAGACTTTCAAAGCTAGACTTGTTAAAGGTTTTCGTCATTGACCAGGCGTGGATAATGATGAAACCTTTTCCAGCACCTATGCTTAAGTCCATCCAGATCCTACTTGCCACGGCTACATACCATGACTACGATATCTGGTGGTTGGGTGTCATGACATCTTTTCTAAATGATATTTTAGAAGAGAGCGTCTATAAGTACACAGCCAGAGGGCCTCGTAGACAGTGGGAGCAGCGGAAACGTGTGCAAGATGTTTTATCTAATAAAGCAGGCATCGCGGAGTTGGAACGTCTGTTTTGATGTGTTAGTCAAAGAGTTTGACATCATCAAAATGGTAGATGAACCTTGTATAAACAAAAAGGTAGTAGGGAGTATGGAGGTGATCCTCGTAGAGTACGTGGATGACATACTCTTGATAAGAAAGGAGTTTCCTATGCTACGCTCGGTCAATCTCCGCTTATCACAATGATTCTCCATATAGGATCAATGTGATACCTCCTATATCCTGGTTTTTGGATCTATGAGATAGATCTAATTGGATGTTAGGATACTCACTAGTAGTAGTGAGATGGTATCAATCGATCCTGGGGAGAATCACTGGAAGTGTTCCAGAGTGATAAAGACGACTGAATGTCAGTCGCAGGCATTGTCTTTACCCTCAGTAAAGGGACGGTATATTGGAAGAGTTCCAAGCTAGATACCGTGACATACTAGACGATAAAGGCAGGATACATCGCTACTTAAGATGCTACCAAAGAGGCAGTCTGGATGTATATTTGTTCATGAGATGAACTTAGTTCCTCCCATTGTGTGACAATGGAGTTGTGGCTTATGCCAGGAACCCCCGTCCCATCAGTGATCCAGACATATTCTAAGGCAGTATCACCTGATCAAGGAGATGGTTGATCTCCAGGCTGATCGAGGTTAGGAGAGCAGACTCAGAGGACAACACGGCGGATCCACTCACAAAGGCCTATTCCCAGAGAGAGACTTTTATGGGATGGTTGAGTATGAGATACTTCGACCACTGCTACAGATGGCCCTAGTGCAAGTGGGAGATTGTTAGTTATATGTATGCCCCAGAGGCCATTACTGTACATAGGATGTATATTGTAGTGGATGCTGGGACATATATAGGGAGGACTTTCTTGCTCGACATGATAGTATGCTATTTGGTTGCTCTTTACCTTAACGTGTATACCGATTGTCTCTCTGTTACATGTTGGTAAAGCCCTTAGGATGTGTACTTGACTATCTGGACTATGATGCGGATCATACTAGTGGGGACATGGTAGTCCATAAGTACATCCTTCAAAGTCCCTAGTCGTGGGTGTAACGAGATGGGGCATCGATATACCAGAGTAGACTAGCGTATACCTTCTCGACCCATACAGATGGGCGATGGATGATCCCATATCCATTGGTGTTTGACATCAGAGATGATATACGGGTGCTCAGTAGAGACTGGGTACACTGGACGGACTCGCCGAGAACTCCCAGATGGTATTATACCTCACGTCAGATGGCAGTTCTCTGGTGACACTGGTACAGAGTAGTCTGTTGACCCGAGATCGTCATAGAGTCTTGTGTGGTTCCCACTGTGCTTTGATTTCCATCTTACCACGTCCAAGTGGGCGTGCAAAACGGTGGTTTTTGGGTACAGTCCCGAGTCACATGGAGGCAATGAGCGATAGGAAGGGATTCGTCTCTCCCGGTATAGGGGTTGATGTTGCGCTGTGTTCGATTGGCTATAACAGGAAATCCCTGGCCAGGGTTGCTGAGATTTACTGGTAAGTGTTACCAGTAGTTTCTCGAATTGTTATAGACCTCATATCGACACGACTTATCGAGCTATTGGGGTCTGACGTTTACCACCCCTAGGCGAGATATGCGACATATCAGACGATCAGACCGGACAGTACGGTAGTGTTACTGGATGGATTCACTGGAGTGTGAGCGGGCTTGCTCGTCGATCTTCTGATCGCTCAATACCATGGTGGCCGTTACGTTTAGCAGACCGCTTGCAGCTTGTGGGTGCTTGATATGATCATCATCTGCTGCCGGCGTATTGACGAGTCTTTAGAGTCCTACACAGAGGTTTCCTGGCTCAAGCGAAACGAAATAGGAGCGCATATGAGATATGTGCGGGACCGAGAATAATGCGTGTATGTGATACCGTATTCCATTCTCGCGATGAATGTATCGAATGGTTATATGCGATATAACCTAGTTATCGAATCGAGGGTTGATTCGATAAGCCGACACATTGGATATTAGTCGGTTATATGCGATATGACCGGATCGTTAAATCAAGTGTTGATTTAATGATTTAATGTATAATTATATATTTGATATATTACTTTGCATTAACTAATATTGGTTCACTTTAAATTGATTTTCTCACTCGCTTGTGCACATTGTATATTCGATATAGTTTTATGCACTTGATTGTATCATGTTTGATGATACATGCAAATTTGGTTAAGTGTAAAGATTAAACCATGGTTGTGTAATGGTTAGGGTTTTGTTTTTACTTATTCATTTATTTATTTCATTTATCCTTTTTGGAAAATAAAATGCATAAAGAGAAAATGGTGGCTTTCATTTATTTCTTTCATGAAGATTCATGAAGGTTTGACTAAGTCACCATTTTGTCTCATGCTTAACCCTAACCACTCCATTTAACCATAGTCCACTCTCTACACCTAACTATGGTTTAGTTTATGATAAGTTTTGATTTTCTATTCTAATTTAATTAACTTATCATATTCATTATCTTCTTCTTCTTCTTCTTCTTCAAGAAGAAAACCAAGCATCCATCAATGGTGATTGATGAAAAAGAGTGAGAAATCCAATTTTAAAGTCTACCCTCTTCCTATTTCTTCATCCTCTACCTCTTTCCAAGTAGTAGAGTGTGTTTCCTTCACAAGTTTTCAAGGCTTGGTGAAGGTGGAGCTTGATCTAGTGATGCCTCGACGTAGATCATCTTCGGCACGTTGTCGACGACCTAGCCCGGTCTTTTCTCCGATGAAACCACCGTGAGAGTCATGGTTCGATTTGGACAGCGGAGAGGACTTCATTGCGGAGCCGTGGAGGTGGAGCACCGGATCTACAAAGGTTGTATTTCCGTATCCTTTTAGTTAAGTGTTAACTAGTTTCTTTTATCGCCTAAAAATCTGGCCGACGATCCGTAGTCGGGTTTCTCGGCACCGTTAAAATTTGAAATTGGCATGGTTGATGCCTTGTGAGACCTCATTAGGGTGCCTAGGAACCCTACAGTAGCGTGTGTATGTTCCACGGCATACTCACGACACGGTACTCCGCCTAAGTGACCTTAGGACTTATTGATTGAATTCCTTCATGATTATATGCATTCTCGTGATTCGATTTCCGTATCCTTTTCGAATCCTACTTTCTTTTCAGCCATTATGCCGCCAAAGACTACGAGGGCGCAGAGAGCAGCCGCGAGAGCCGAGATTAGAGTTGACTCGTCTGAGACGAGGTCTGTCCCGGGCAGTACACCCGTTGTACCGGAGAAGACTGTTCCTCCTTCGGCAGATCAGGTCACCATGCTAGGGGCCGGTATGCAGGAGATGCACCAGATGATAGGGTCGTTAGTTGAGACACTTCGAGCGCAGCGACCAGAGGTAGTTCCACCCGTTACGGGGACCGCGATGGTACCTACAGTTCAGGCAGTTCCACCTGTAGCTACAGAGGTTATCACAGTATCGCTATCCGAATTTATGAGGCTGAAGCCTCCGGCCTTCACAGGCACCGATGCAGCCGAGGACCCACACTCATTTATTGGTAAGATGGCCCGGATATGTCATTCACTCAGATGCGATATGGGTGGAGTTCGCGAGCTTTCGCCTGGAAGGTCTTGCGCAGAAGTGGTGTGAGTCGGTTGAAAAGGGCAGAGCAGCAGGTCTTACTCCTATGACCTGGACTGAGTTTGTGACGGTGTTTCTAGCCCGTTTCCTGTCCCAGAGTGTCAGGGATGCCCGAGCGCGCAGGTTCGAGTCATTACGCCAGACGCCGGATATGACGGTGGCAGAGTATGATGTGCAGTTCACCGAGCTATCTGTTTATGCCCCGTATTTAGTGGCTACTGAGGAGATCCGAGTCAAGAGGTTTGTTCGAGGCTTGCTTACACCACTATTTCTTGCGATCAGCGCACAGCATTACGAGACTTATGCAGCAGCTGTAGACCCAGCCCTATTAGTCGAGGAGCGCCTTGCTGAGACTTCGGTAGTTCCAGAGCCGAAGAGAGTTTATACTGATACACCGGCACAGAGACAACCATTTAGGCGTCGCGACACACCTTGTAGGTGGCAGAGACTTGGAGCGAGGCCGGTTGTTCAGCTCTTATCCCCAGGAGGGTCAGCCGACACCATCCAGATGTTTCCGATGCGGGAGTACTTATCATCGTGTGTGAGATTGTCCGGAGCCGCGTGAGGGCGAGACAACCGTACCGCATGTCACATTTCAACCTTCTCCACCCCAGAGGGCGCTGCCTATTGTACCTACTGTTGCTCCGCGTCAGACTCATGTGCAGAGAGGTCGTGGACGCGGAGGGTTTGCTCATAGAGGACGAGGTGGCCGAAGCAGAGGACAGCCAGCCGCCGGCAGAGGACAGCGAGTTTCTAGTAAGGGACCACCAGTCGCAGGTAGAGGACAGGAACGGGTTTTTGCTTTGACACATCAGGACGCGCAGGCGTCCAATGCAGTGGTCTCAGGTACCCTTTCAGTATGTTCTGTTGACGCACACGTGCTGTTTGATCCGGGATCCACACACTTCGTGCCGAGTTTGGGTAGAAAGTCTGGTTTGCTTGATCAGCCGCTTGCTGTGACCACTCCTGTGGGCGAGTCATTTATTACTAGACACGTGTTCCGATCGTGTGTTGTCCGTATTGGCGAGAGAGAGTTTCCTGTCGACTTGATCCTTCTTGAGATGTTGGACTTCGACGTTCTTCTGGGCATGGATTGGTTAGCCACGTACTATGCGTCTGTGGACTGCCGCGAGAAAACAGTTAGGTTTTGTTTTCCCGGCGAGTCGGCTTTTGTTGTGCAGGTGGACCGTGGTGCCGCCCCTCACTATTTGATTTCTTCTCTTCGCGCTGGAAAGCTTTTGAGGAAGGGAAGTCAGGGATTTCTAGCCTATGTTTGCGATACTAGAGCTACAGAGGTTCTATTGGACTAGGTTCCGATTGTTAGTGAGTTCCCTGATGTTTTCCCTGACGAGCTTCCTAGGCTACCGCCTGAGCGCGATATTGTTTTCTACATTGACTTAATTCACGGCACGGGGCCTATTTCCATACCGCCTTATTGGATGACCCCGGCGGAGCTTAGATAGTTGAAAGTTCAGTTGCAAGATTTGCTGGATAAGGGGCTTATTCGACCTAGTGTGTCTCCTTGGGGTGCTCCAGTCCTGTTTGTCAAGAAGAAGTACGGCAAGTTGCGCTTGTGTATTGACTACCGCCAGCTGAACAGGGTTACCATGCGAAACAGATATCCTTTACCACGCATCGACGACTTGTTCAACCAGCTTCAGGGTGCAGGATACTTTTCGAGGATCGACTTACGATCAGGCTACCATCAATTGCGGATTCGACGGGAGGATATTCCGAGGACAGCTTTTCGCATGCGTTATGGGCACTATGAGTTTTTGGTGATGTCGTTAGGACTCAACAACGCCCCAGCAGCGTTTATGGATTTGATGAACCGCGTCTTCAGGCCGTATCTTGATTTGTTCATCATCGTATTCATTGACGACATTTTGGTGTATTCCCGGAGCCGAGAGGAGCACGAGCGGCACCTACGGATCGCATTGCAAACTTTGAGGGAGCACCAGCTGTTCGTAAAATTCTCCAAGTGCGTGTTTTTGCTTGACAGCGTAGATTTCTTGGGTCACGTGATTACACGAGATAGTATATGTGTGGACCCGAAGAAGATCGAGGCCGTTCAGCATTGGCCCAGACCGACATCAGTTACGGAGATCCACAGTTTTCTAGGCCTGGCTGGCTACTACCGACGATTTGTACAGGACTTCTCCCGTATTGCTGCACCGTTGACCGGGTTGACCCGGAAGGGAGTCCCCTTTGAT
This sequence comes from Agapanthus africanus, assembly GCA_030015575.1. NCBI lineage: Eukaryota > Viridiplantae > Streptophyta > Magnoliopsida > Asparagales > Amaryllidaceae > Agapanthus > Agapanthus africanus. The sequence continues at coordinate 564,705,588 of CM057339.1, forward strand.
TGGACGGAGGCGTACGAGCATAGCTTTCAGCAGTTGCAGACTCGTTTGACTACGGCGCCAGTGTTATCATTACCTTCGGGATCGGGCGGATTTATGGTCTATTGTGACGCTTCTCGTATGGGGTTAGGGTGCGTAATGATGCAGCACGACAGGGTGATCGCGTATGCTTCTCGGTAGCTGAAGAAACACGAACAGAACTACCCCACTCACGATTTGGAGATGGCTGCAGTGGTCTTTACACTCAAGATCTGGCGACATTACCTATACGGCGAGTCGTGCCAGATATTCACTGATCACAAGAGCTTAAAGTACATATTTCAGCAGCGAGACCTGAATCTTAGACAGCACCGTTGGATGGAGTTAGTGAAGGACTACGATTGTGAGATCCTTTACCACCCGGGCAAGGAAAATGTAGTGGCGGATGCTTTGAGTAGGAGGCCCGGGGGTAGTCTATCTTGTTTGAGCGCAGTGCAGAGGCAGTCGTCGGCAGATTGGCAGATTTTATGCGACAGCCGAGTGCAGTTCGAGTTCACTCCGATTGGGGGACAGCTTGCGCATGTTCGTGCACGCCAACAGTTGCTTGACCGTATACATGAGGCACAGTATAGTGATGACCATTGTTCAGAGATCATGGCACAGATTGGACAGGGCAGATTTCGAGTTCGTGATTGATGATCAGGGGATACTATGATTTGGGACCAGACTGTGCGCACCAGATGTTGAGGGACTGCAGCGTGAAATTCTTGAGGAGGCACATCGATTGGTTTACAGTGTTCATCCGGGTTCCACCAAGATGTACCATGATATGAGAGATGTTTACTGGTAGGACGGGATGAAGAGGGACGTTACAGACTTCGTGTCGAGATGCCTGACTTGTCAGCAAGTCAAGGCCGAGCACCAGAGGCCCGCGGGAGAGCTACAGCCGTTACCCATTCCAGAGTGGAAATGGGAGCAGATTTCTATGGACTTCATTGTGGGTCTACCCAGGACTAGTCGACGGTATGACTCTATTTGGGTGATCGTGGATCGATTGACGAAAGCGGCTCACTTCCTGCCGGTGAAGATGACTTTCGGATTTGCTCAGTATACCCAGATATACATCGACGAGATCGTACGACTGCATGGAGTCCTGACATGTATCGTGTCAGACCAAGGCACCCAGTTTACCAGCCGACTATGGCAGAGGCTTCAGGAAGCTTTGGGAACCCTCTTGAGTTTCAGCACAGCATTTCATCCGCAGACCGACAGCCAGTTAGAGCGGACTATTCAGACTCTCGAGGACATGCTCCGAGCGTGCGTTTTAGACTTTGGTGGTAGCTGGGATCATCATTTACCCTTGGTGGAGTTCTCCTACAACAATAGTTTCCAGGATACTATTCAGATGGCACCTTTCGAGGCCTTGTATGGGATGAGATGTAGATCGCCCGTCTGTTGGACAGAGCTCAGCGATAGCAGCATTTTGGGGCCGCATATTGTCGAGGAGACGACCGCGAAGATCCAGTTGATTCGAGATCGGATGAGAGCGGCTCAGAGCAGGCAGAAATCGTATGCTGACAAACGCTGTCGCAGATTAGAGTTCGTAGTTGGAGATCACGTTTTTCTGAGGGTCTCTCCGATTAAGGACGTGATAAGATTTGGATGGAAAAGGAAGCTTAGCCCCAGATTTATAGGTCCCTTCGAGATCCTCGAGCGTGTGGGCGCAGTAGCATATCGTTTGGCTCTTCCACCCGACTTCCTGGATGTTCACCCCGTATTTCACGTGTCGATGCTTCGCAGATACCTACATGACCCTTCTCACATGATTCAGCATCAGACCGTTCAGCTCGAGCGCGATCTTTCGTTCACCGAGTAGCCAGTAGTGATATTGGACTGGCAGGTGAAGAAACTTCGATCGAAGGTCTTGCCATCTGTGAAGGTGCTTTGGCGCAGCCCAAATGGTGAAGAGATCACTTGGGGGGGCCGAGGGCGAGATGCGGAAGAAATTCCCTCATCTCTTTGAAGGTACGCGTAGCTATATTTTTACATTCGGGGACGAATTTCTTTAAGGGGGGAAGATTGTAACACCTTAGAATATGATTAGTGGCTAATTATACTTTAATATATGGTTTTTAGTAAAATGTTTACCAAAACGATTTTCAAATATTTTATCAAAATTTATGAATATTTTATTAGAATTTAATTAGGCTTGCACACACATGTAAATGTAAACTAGGGTTAAGTTTAGGGTTAAACCATGTCTATTAACCATGGTGGACTAACCCATATCATTAAGTTAATTTGAATTTCTTTAAGTGTATTAGTTTTTCCTTTTAAAAAAAGAAAATGAATTTTTGCTTTGTGGGTTGACTTGGAGAGAGAGCAAGAGAGAGGGCATGATGGCTTGAGCTATGCTTGCATTTAATGAGGAGAGAGAGTAGGGGGTTGACTCTTATATCCTCCCATAACTTTTTCAAACACTCATTTTTTTCCTCACATTATCACACCTCTCTCCCTCTCACTCAGCTGCACACAGCAGCAGCAGCAAGCAAGCTACAGCAGCAACAACACAAGCAACAGCAGTAGCACAAACAACAGTAGCACCAAGCAACAGCAGCAGCAACAAGCAGTAGCAGCAGCATCAACACCATCATCATCAGCAGCAGCAGCAGTGCAACACCTCCTCCTCCTCTTCTTCTTCCTCTTCTTCTTCCTCTTCTTCCTACATACAAGGATCAAGTGAGGTATAATTTCATAAGCCCAACTTCCTTGCTTGCTAAACTTATATGTTATTTAGCTTCGGTTGGTGTTTAATATGAGTTTTTAGTGCTAGTTTGTGGTTTGAGTGGGTTTTTGGCCAAGTTTGAGTTTTTATGGCCTAATTAATTTAGGTAGGTGTTATTAGTGTTGTGTTAACCTAGTAGTAACACTAGGTTTAGCTAAATCACCTTAAGGTCGCAAACTTAAAATTTTAAAATTCGGTTTTGGAGCAATTATAGTTTAGCAAACATGTTCAGAATAGTATGCAGGCCTTACTGAGTGTTATGTTGATTTTCGAGCCCACCCCCATCCCAAAAATCCGGCGACCTACCCTCAAATTCCGGCGTCGCCGGCCCCCATGAAGAGTTAGGTGGTTGTGCTTTGGCTAGGGGTTCCTGTAGGTTTTTGTCTGAGTTTGGTATTGTTTGGTTTTTGGGTTCTTACTGCGGACAGAATCTGGGGTGGTTTAGCTAATCTTAGTGCTAGAGGGTGTTGTGATGATTGAAGGTTTAGGTAGGATTCTGTTAAGTTAGGATTTGTATGGTTAGATTAGCTCTAATATGTGCTGTTGGTATCACTTAATTCAAGTATTTTCACCTGATTTCACAAAATACCTTAGTGTCGCAATTTAGTGTTTTTAAAACATTTTTAAACTAAACTTTAGGATACGTGAAATCTGCTGTATCTAGAGTAGTAATTTTAGTAAGCAAACATATACACTAGGTTATGAATTGTGCTGGGATCATAGTGTAGAAACCTGGACAACTTCCACCGGTTTTTGGCCGATACCATACCTATAGCCGCCGGCCCAATTGCTTGGGAATTTGTTTGATTTTTGCAGGTAGTTGTCTGTAGGTATTGTGAGGGGTTTGGTCTTGTATGATTTTCTTGTTTCTGCTCCAGATTAAATCTGGGACCTTTTTACCTATTATTTGCGTAGCGGGGCTTGCGCGACATGTACGATACGAGTTGAGTTGGTTTGTTGTGTGTCACAGCGTGTCGCTGTGTGTCACAGCGTGTCGCTGTGTGTTTTAGCATATGCACACACGTTACGTATACACACGCGTTTAGTTCGCGACGCGAGTTTCTCGTTTGGTTTTAATTTCGCGTTTTTGCAGAATTCTAGCTTATGTGTATTCATTGTGTAATTTCTAGGTTCGCAGGCGGGTACTTCGGACGCCGCAAAGAAGGGAAAACAAATAGTCGGCTACACTTAGCACGATACCAGGTGAGTAGATTTAACATCTACGGGGAAATCGCCCGTATGGCGTTAAGCGTCAGGGCGTGATAGGATATTGTAGTCGCATATATATTTATATGTACATTGCTTGTGCATATGTACTATTGTAGCGTACCCACCATTTGTTGCATAAAGAAATAGTAGTTATGTAACACCGCACTGTCACTAACGGTTCAAGCTGCACCAGCACTATTTATATGTTACACTCACACCGTTAGTGATTTCCATGACACTCGCACTATAGGATTGCTACGAACCATACATCATTCTGACCACATCATTAATGAGTAGACATCGATATATCCATACTTGCACACATACGCATTGTATATCCATATTAGTGCACATATACATTGGCACACTCATCTTTGCGTATATATCCACATGCACATCCATACCAATATACATACATATGTCACATACATGGATGATATTGGCTTTGATTTCTAGAAAATAGGGACCGCATGAGATATTTTCAAAACTGGATCCATTTTAATGAGCGGTTTCCCTTTTTACTCTCAGTGGCATACGCCACATTGCATGGATTTGCGCATTGAGTTTTTGATTCATGTGATTTCTAGATTTGAGAACCGTGGTATTATTTTAAGAAAATATGCACTGTTTTGAAAACCCGGTTTCTCTTGATATGATATTTCAGTGCGTCCACCATGCGTTTTCTCGGTTCTGAGACGTGTGACATATGAACCCAAATCGAGGAGATGGATGAGGCTGATTGCGGGTACATGGTGGACCCGGTATGGTACCCCGGGGCGAGAACGGATCGATGTGCAGTAGACGGTGAGCCTGGCAGAGGGACTACTACCTACCGGTGATTGGTTAGAACTGGCGGATATCCGGAGGATACTGACCAGAGTTGAGAGATGTACTGCCGGGGCCGAGGGCCGATTCCGCAGACGGAGCCCGTGGGTCGATCCGGACTGACGGAGCCCGATACATGAGGATTTGCGTGTCGATGCTGGACACGATTATTTCATAATATTTTCGAGTGCCGATGTTGGGCACTCACGATTCCATGAAATTTACAAGATTTGAGGGCCGATTAGAGTGACGGCGCCTGACTTTTTACTGGGATTTGGGTGTATTTGATGGACAACGGGTATTTTTCAACGTTGATATTCCGCGTAGATGATATTTTATCCCATGCTCAGTATTCATTGTATTGCATCGTATCCTGTAGTCGTAGTACCTAATAGAGTACTTTGGCATGATTATTGCATACCCTGCTCATCATTTAGATGTTATCTGATTGTACATGTTAGATTATCGCAGTACGTGCATACTCGCGATTACCTTTATATGTTATCTACTATTCACGAGTTGGCAACTCACCCCCGTTGTGCCACAGTATTTGCAGGTCGACCCTCAGAGTAGTTGCGGCAGGGCTACTTCCTTGTATCTTTTGCTATGGATACCACTGCAGTTGGCGTGTGAGCCCTTTGCTTATAGGTGGGTTTTTGCGGTATCCGTTTATTTTCTAGTTGTACACACTATTGTATCTAGTACTCTCCATCTACTATTTCATGTATTGACTTGGAGACCAGCTGTGAGGACGATGTTGTATATTATTTTGTACTCTGGTGTTGAGCTCGTGTGAGCCGGCTTTATTTATGCAGTTTTATCTTATATATATTTTTTCATTTATTTTGCTCATTCTTCGCTACGGCGTCGTATATTATTCTTGTGGTGATTGTTTCCGCCGTTGGGCGTGATTGCTCCCGTTTGGGGATGCTTTATTCTTATTGTATGTCATTTTACTTATATCATGTCTTGTACCCGATTTCGGGGCTGGTTTTTACAAAGGTGGTGCTGCCAAAATTTTGAATAAAATAATTTAAACTTGAAAGATTTTTACTTGAGATATCCAAATGTTTTAATAAATGTTTTCATCAAATGTTTTCAACACTCACTACTTTTAATGGTTTTGATTTCTGGGTTTCGGCTTACTTAGTCGCGTTACGCCTGTATACGTTACGTGGTTAAGTGCCGGTCACGGGCCGAACTTTGGGTCATGACATAATGCATCGAGAAATTCACGTGCTGCACCCCTGGTTCAGTTGTGTCTGCTGCCAAGCTGAGGCCGTGATATAAATGGACTTACACAGCGATCCCGACGGCCACTTGCATCCCAGCAACCATTCGGTGAGATGGATAAAAAACGGACGGCCTCATATGGCGAGGGTGTATCAGAAGCGCAAACCAGCTTAGCCATATCCCGAGGAACCCCAAAAAGAACGTTTCTTTGTCAATTCCAGGAGCTGCAAGTTCTGTGAAAGAGACGACCGGGATGTTGGGGAGAAAGAAATTTCTCTGATCCGCCTCAGCTGCCGGCTGGTTGTCCAAACCGAAACCAAAAGGATCGTCGAGTTTGGAAAATTTCACGGCTTCCTTCGACAGGACTTCTGAGCGGAGAAAACGAGCGATGAACTCTGTGAAATTAACCCCACGGCCTCCGGATTCGAGAAAAAGGCTCTCATAGATATTCAACACCTTTATCAAACTCGGGAATTGGTGTTGAATATCAGGCCGGCTTTCGAGCCAATTAGATGCAGGTTTTCTTCTGGCTTTCCATTCTCTGGGGTAAGACCCATTACCACTGATTTGGTGGCAAAGATGTACTCGTCCGGAAGAAGCAGCTCCTCGTAGTGCTCTCCTCTAATAGGTAAGCCAGAGACCTTAGCAAACTCCTCTAAAGAAATTGAAACTTCTCGATCCAACAGAAGGAAGGTGTGGGTCGGAATGTTCCATTACTCCAGAAAAGCCTTGACCCACCAGGCAGGAGGCATAGAATATTGAAAAAGATAAGCGTAAATCGCGAGATACAACCCAAGCTTCAGTAGCTGTGACTTCTTAGCCGACAAAATATAGCAGGCCCATTGCAGATATCCGGCTAGGTGACGGGGAGTTAAGACTATGCTATATGACTGTCCCCAAGGGTGTGACTCACCCTGGCATATACGCCGTCCTAGGGTATCCAAAGCCGGCGGCGGCTGTACGGGTATTGCAGCCATAGAAGTCCGAAGGAGACCCTCTAAATTCTAATTGACCTCCTCCATAGCATAATTTATCGGGGTTGCATCTGCATAAGGGATCACCGAAATAGGCTCCGAAGGTGTCGCGCAAGAAAAACACCGACGACCTTTGATGATTTGGTTGTACCATGTTTCCCATAAGTGAAGGTTCTTCTGGTCCGTATCATGATCTTTGATCAGTGCAAACACTTCCCTATCCACGGGCGCTTTGGGGATTCCACCTTCCGAACGGACGAATGGGAAGGAAGTGTCGAAAGACATTGTACCTGCACGGAAAAGAACAAAATTTTCAGCCGCCAATGCTATAGTTTAAGTTCTATCACTAGGTACTTTAAATTCATACCGCACTGCAATGCAGTGAAAAGGGACCAAAGGGGACCCACATAATCTAGATGACAGTTTTTCATTAATAAAATAGTCTCATCATTTGATGAGATTGTCATTAAATGAGGAAATCCTCAATGGATTCTCATTTAATGAGGGCCTCTCGGGTCAAGGAGTAAATCTTCCATTAAGAGCAGTGCTCTTCAATAGAGTGACATCTGTCAGCTCTGATGATGAAAGGAATAAAAATTCCTCAAGAAAAATTCCAAGAGCCATGCTCTGTAAAAATGAAGGAATAACCCATCAGAAAACTCAAAACAAAGCTTTTAATGAATCAAAAATTCCAAGATCTTCAAGATCTGTGAACTCTAAGAGTTCTTCATGAACAATGTTCCAGTTCATAGGTTAAAATCACTCTAAAATAAAAAGATTATATCTTGAAGATCTCTGATCTAAAGATGAGCATGGCTCTGTTAATGGGTAAAACCCTAAAGATATATTTTAGATCTCTGATCTAAAGATGAGCACGGCTCTGTTAATGGGTAAAACCCTAAAGATGTATTTTTAGATCTATGATCTAAGGAGAGCAAAGCTCTGTTAAAAGTTCAATTCTTACCTAAGTTGGGCAGAGTTTTGACTCTTAAGAGATTTCAAAGGAAATAGATATGCTCTGAAGGAGAATTAATTCTTAGAAAACAAGAAAGAAGATGAACAGAGATCATCTCAAAGGCCCTATTTATAGGCACTGAGAGTTGTTTCAACTTCTGAGTTGATCCAATGGCAGAGATGCTGCCACCCGCTGCACTCACATGTAGACCACGTGAGCACAACGGTGGGGGGCATTTGTTTTCCCCAATCAGAGCAAAGCTCTGTTCAAATTTTGTAATTTGAAATGAAGCAGCAATTCATAATAGCGCCAGCGCTAAGAGTCAAAGACTCTGCTGCAGCGCTCACGTGCAAAGCACATGAGCGCTAGCGCTAAGAGCGCTGCATTCTAAGCTATGCACTATGTGCAAAGCACGTGAGCGCTAGCAGCGCTGCACTCTAAGCAGCGCGCCACGTGCAAAGTACGTGAGCGCTAGCGCTAAGAGCGCTGCAATGCAAGCAGCGCGCCACGTGCAAAGCACGTGAGCGCCAGCGATAGAACAAAATGTTATCGGCCCTTGGATCAAAGATCCAACGAACATGATTAAAAATCATTAATTGACCAGAATAAAATTCTGTCGAGGAAGCATTCCTCAGAATCTTTCCAAACAGAAAAGATTGCGCTCTGAAAATCAGAGCACCGTTGGATCAATGATCCAAGGGTGATTAAAAAATCACCAAAATACATAATAAATTCTGTATGGGGAAAATTTTCCAATCTTGTTAAAAACAAGAACATTGCCTTCTGTAAATCAGAAGCCCATGGATCAAAAATCCAACAAGGGAAACATCCCCAAATCAATTAGAGAAAATATCTCTTCAACTGATTCAACAAATCAGCCTACCCTATATAAAGGCCCCAAAAATTCAAGTCTCAAAGAGAGGAACGCCCCCATAAACTTTGAGAAGTTTCAGAGAGAAGAGCAAGCTATCAACAGAAGAAGAATTTCTTCAAGGTAAAATAAAAAGATCAAAGTATCTCATCATAAAAAGAACTTAGTTCTTATGACAGATCATAGATCTATAAGACAAATTGTCTTTCACAACAGAGATCATAACATCTCATTATAAAAAGGGGGGAGAATAATTCGATTCTCTTAGGATCACAGATCTATAAAGGCAAAGCCTTTCACCAAAAACATAAAAGATTGAAACATCTCCTATAAAACAAGAACTTTGTTCTTAGATCCATGAGACAAAGTCTCTTATAAGAGAGAATTCAATTCTCAGAGTGCAAAGCCGCATAAAAGAGCCCTAGCGCTCTAATTAAAAGAAGCGCCTCAGGGCTTCAAATCTAGCGCACAGCGCTGCAGAGCCTTAGCGCTCCAAATTTAAAGAAGCGCTTTGCGCTCCAAAATTTCACAAGAAGCGCTTTGCGCTCCAAATTTCATAAGAAGCTCTTTGCGCTCATTGACTGGCGCTCAACGCCAAGTGTGCCACGTGCTCCTCACGTGTGCGCTACTTAACAGATGTGCTTTGCGCTCATTGACTAGCGCCTAACGCCAAGCGTGCCACGTGCTCCTCACGTGTGCGCTACTTAAACAGAAGCGCTCTGCGCTCTTTGACTGGACTCAGCGCCAAGCGCGCCACATGCTCCTTACATGTGCGCTAAAAGAACATAAATTGTTCTATAAATAAAGCCTAGAGCCATAATGAATGCTCCGCATCCAATAAAAGACAAAAATATTGTCAGAGCCCAAACCGATGCTCATCATTGTTAAATGTTCAACATTTTAACTAAATGGGTCGAGCCCAAAGTGGCCACAGAACCCTAATTCAGATTAATTGAGCCCATATGCTCATAAATCTTTGATCTTAGTCCCAAAATTGGACTACAGATCTCCCAACCATTATTGGTTCAAGGGTACATCTCTTCACTCCTCTGATATTTGTCGTTGTAATCCTTCAACGTCTTCAGAGAGGTGACGGGTCCCGACAACCAGACATTCCACGGACTATGATTTCCTTAAACTTTATGGACTGTGAGGTCCTTAAACTAATAGACTATGATGTATTTACACTTTACAGACTATGACATCTTTAAACTATGGACTATGATGTCCTTAAACTCCATGGACTATGATGTCCTTAAACTTATGGACCGCAATGTCCCTAAACTAAAACAATAGAGCCCAAATGCTCTTTTGTTAGATCTAAATGATCCTGTTGAGTAGATCTTAGTCTAAAATTAGACTAATGTATCCTCAACAAACGTTTAAGTTGATCTTAGTCTCAAATGAGATTAACGATCCTTAAACCCAACCCAAACCCAAATCTAAGAAAATACGGATTTGGACTAATCCACGCCCTACAGGCGATAACATAAATTAGTCTCCGTATACAATCCACGGGCAACCAAAAACAAAACAAACATACACGACACGAAGTGACCATCTGGAGAAGGAGAAAGTGGTTACCGCGAAGCGGTGGCATAATTAGCTACAGGGACTTGCGCCTGCAGGGAAGAGCGTCCCCACAATCAAAAAACCCTCGCAAACGAGGGGAAATCTGATAAAGTCTGCTACAAAGGCCGCATCCGTCTAAACCTTCGATACATGGTGCCATAAATCAATTTGTCATCTTCGGAGAGGTGGGCGGATAAAACCAAATAGCATCAGCCCTCGAAATTCAGGCCGAACGTCCCAACATCCCGGTCGCGTCTTTTCGGCGGAGAACAATCAATAACACCCCGGCTTTCAATTCCTCTATTCCTTCCACTTCTACTTCTACTTCTGATCCTACTTCGTCCACCACACCACCTTCTTGCGAGCCTATTCTTCGTTTCCCCCAAGGCTCGAACCCTCAGCATACCTCTTCTAGTCAACCAAAGACAATCCCCACTCCTATTCTGGGATCAGTTCTACACACACCACCTTCTCCAATGTTGGACCCAGCTATTATTGCTAAAGCTCCTTATCTGAATCGGTTAAGGGGAAACAAATCAAGTCCACATATGGAGAAGATCATGGAAATGTTTAAACAGGTTAACATCAATATCCCTCTCCTAGATGCTATTCAACAAGTCCCATCTTATGCAAAAATTCTTAAGGACTTGTGCACTAGGAAGAGGAAGACTCAAGTGCCCAAAAAGGTATTCATGACAAATAATGTTAGCACTGCGTTTACCCCACAGTTACCAAAGAAACGTAAGGACCCTGGATGTCCTACAATATCGATTTCTATTGGGGGTAAAAACATTAACCGTGCTCTACTTGACCTTAGCGCAAATGTTAACCTTCTTCCATATTTTTTTTACGAGCAGTTAGCGATTGGAGAGTTGAAACCAGCTCATTGCACTCTCCAAATGGCAGACCGATCAATCACAAAACCTAGGGGCGAACTAGAGGATGTGTTGATTAAAGTCGGGAAATTTATATTCCCTGTGGACTTCATTTTTCTCGATACACAACCTGTAGCGAACCCAAGGAACTAAATTCCGGTGATTCTGGGTCGACCATTCCTTGCCACTTCCAATGCTATCATTAATTGTCGAATGGTTCTATGAACCAATCTTTTGGAAAAATGACAATTGAACTGAACATTTACAAAATTAGAAGTCAGCCGTCTGAACCCTCTGCTCACATTCTTGATGTCTGTTCTGTCCACGAGATAACTCCCGAAAGCTGCGAAGTTGATGAACTTTGCTTTGATGATCTCGATGAAATTAGCACATCAATGTTTGATCTTGCACATCTTAGTGAGGACACTTTTGACTAATCCACTCTTAAGTCTGAACCTTTTGACTCATCACTTTACGAGTCTATATCCTTTGCAGGCTACGAGCTTCTTCGTGAATCTGAATGTCATTCTTTTACCCCCACCTTCTATTGTCTCTCCGCCGACATTAGATCTCAAATTATTATCTTCTCATCTTAAATATGCATATTTAGGTGAGAATGAGTCTTTACCGATAATCATATCCGCTTCTCTAGCCTCAGAGCAAGAGAATGCGCTTTTGACGGTCTTGAGATCTAATAGTCAGGCTTTTGGTTGGACTATGGCTGACATTAAAGGGATTAGTCCCTTGATTGTTCAATATCATATACATCTGATGGATGAAGCCAAGCCAACCCGAGAACCACAGAAGCTAACTCAACCCATCTCGCATCTGCGCATCTGAGGGAACGGCATATCCGAGCCATCCTATCAATGAAAGACTGTGGGTCCTCGGCTGCATCAGTGCCTATGAAGACCAGAGGCTTCAGCCTCATAAACTCTGACAGCGATACCGTAATGACCTCTGTAGCTGTAGGGGCAACTACTTGTGCTGTGGGTATCACCGCGGTCTCTGCAACGGGTAGAACTACCTCTGGTCGCTGCGCTCGAAGTGTCTCAACTAGAGATCCCATCATCTGGCGCATCTCCTGCATACTGGACCCCACCACCTGTCGCATCTCCTGCATACCAGCCCCGAACATAGCAATCTGGTCTGTCGGAGGAGGGACAGTCTACTCTGGTGCAATGGGTGTACTGCCCAGATCTGTCCTCGTCTCAGACGAATCAACTCTAATCTCGGCCCTCGCGGCCGCTCTCTACGCCCTCGTAGTCTTTGGCGGCATAATGGCTGAAAGTAGAATAAGATTCGATAAGGATACGGAAATCGAATCACAAGAATGTATATACTCATAAAGGAATTTTAAATCAATAAGTCCTAAGGTCTCTTAGGCGGAGTACCGTGTCGTGAGTATGCCGCGGAACATACGGACGCTACGCCACTCTGCTTCAGCTACCTACTCCATCATACCAGGGTCATCCTATGTTAGTTATGTATATGCCCTAGAGGCCATTGTTGTACATTTGATGTATATTATGATGGATTCTTAGATATATACAGAGAGGACTTTCTTGCTCGTCATGATAGTATGCTATTTGGTTTCACTTTATCTTAACATGTTGACTTGTATTGGTTTACTGTTTTTCTCTCACATGTTGATAAAGCCCTTAGGATCTGTACTCGACTACTGGGATTATGATGAGATAATACTAGTGGGGCCACGGTAGTCGATGAGTACATCCTATAAATGTTCCTAGTCGAGGGTATATCGAGACAGGGCATCGATACACCAGAGTAGACTAGCGTATACGCATCTTGACCCATATGATGGGCGATGAATGATCCCATATCCATCGGTGTTTGACATCAAGGATGATGTACGGGTGCTCAGTGGAGACTGGGTACACTGGACGGACTCGTCGAGAACTCCCAGTTGGTGATATACCACACGTCAGATGGCAGTTCTCCGGTGACACTGGTATAGGGTAGTCTGTAGACCCGAGATCGTCATAGAGTCTTGTGTGATTCCTACTGTGCTTTGATTTACACCTTACCACAACCAAGAGGGGTGCAAAACGGTGGCTTTTGGGTACAGTCCCGAATCACATGGAGGCAATGAGCGATAGGAGGGGATTCGTCTCTCCCGGTATAGGGAGTTGATGTTGTGCGGTGTTCGGTTGGCTATAACTGGAAGTCCCTGGCCAGGGCTGATATAGAGATATACTGGTAAGTGTTACCAGTAGTTTCTCGACCTGTTATGAGCCTCACATCGACACGACTTATCGGTTACTGGGGTCTGACGTATACCACCCCTAGACCTGATATGCGACATATCAGACGAACAGACCGGACTGTACGGGAGTGTTACTGATTGGATTCACAGGAGAACGCATAGGCTAGCTTGTTGATCTTCTGATCGCTCAATACCTGGGTGGCTGTTACATTTAGCTGACCGCTTGCAGCTTGTGGGTTTTTGATATGATCATTACCTGCTACCGGCGTATTGACGATTCTTTAGAGTCCTACACAGAGGTTTCTTGGCTCAGGCGAAACGGAGTAGAGGCACATATGTAATATGTGCAGGACCGAGGATAATGCGATATGAGATACCGTATTATATTCTCGAGATATTTTGATATGAATCGGGACATCGGATCAAGTGTTGATTCGATGAATCGGTACATGATATATTAGCCGGTTATATTCGATATAGCCGGATCGTTGGATCAAGTGTTGATTCGATAATTTAATGTATAATAATATATATGATATATTGTATTACATTATCTAATATTGGCTCACTTTATTATTTCATTTTCTCACTGGATTAATACATTGATATATATGCGATATATGTTAAATGTATTATTTTCTTTTGTTTCAAATATATAATATATATGTGATATATATTATTGTGACATGATATGATTTATTATTAAACATGTTTAAGGATGATTAAATGTGATTAGGGTTTGATTAGGGTTAGCTTCTTCTTGCACATTCTAGAAGCTTTTCCTTTTGTCTTGGTTAAGATATTATGGTTGATACTTATCCTTAACCTAACCAAACCCTGACTCTAGTTTATTCTCTACAAACTCTTAGCCACTCATCCTTGACCATGGTTGATATATCAATCATATAGATTTCTTTTCTATTCATCACAAAAGGAATTATCTTTTCATTATCATCTTCTTCTCTCTTGAGTTAAAAAAAAGAAAAAGCTTACTAGAAATTCCATTTGTGATGATAAATTGTGAGAAAGTGAATTAAAAAGAAAGCATAAATACTACTCCCTCATCCTCATCTCATCTAGCCCATGAGATTAGGGTGTTAATCTCTATAGAGTGAGAAAGCTTGGGTTTTTGCAACTTCGACGTAGATCATCGGAGATTCGGAACACTTCAAGCTAGCATGGATCGTTCGAGTCGTGGAGCCTCTTTTGAGTCCGGGAGATCGTGGATCACGGCAAAGGGACTTCTACTCGGAGCTTGTGAAGCGAAGGAGCGGACTACAAAGGTTGTAATCCCTCACACTTAGATAAAAAGTTGTTATCTTGCATGCTAAACCCTAATAATCTAGCAAAGATCCCGTCTTTGGGTTGTTCGGCACATGTAGAATTTTGTTCGGGCATGTTTGATGCTCTATGAACCTTCACTAGTGTGTCTAGGAACCCTTCAGTGGTATCAGAGCCTAGCTAGAGCATTAGGCGACGTGTTTAAGAAGTTAAAACTCTGATCGAACCCGAACCGACAAATTTAACCCCCTCTCTGAAAATTTTTCAAAATCTGGGATTTTGATGAATTAAAAATACCTGAAAAATACAGGAATGAAAAATAAGAATTACGGTGAAACAATAATCCCCTGATCCATACAAACTGCCGTGGAACCGCGGCCGTACCTCGCTTGGGCCGCGGAACCGCGGTAGTTTAAAGAGATCTGGGCCTCATTTGTGCACAGTAATTCATATTTCTCTGGTATATATTTTATGGGTATTTTTATTCTGACTCAAGTGTTGAGTATTCTGGGGTTTTCTTTGTAATCGTAGATTCGATCGGAATATTTAAATTCGTTATTATTTCCTGATATTTAGAAACTGTTAAACTATTTGAACGGATATCATTAACCCACTTTATCCCGGAACGGCAAACTTTCAAGTGTTGAATTTTTATCGGGTTTAAATCTTTTGGAAAAATTGTACAAGTTAAGCGGTGGACCCTCTAGAAGACAACAAACCTTAACTCGATTATGTGACCGTCTTGAACTGCCTTTTGAACCTTCGGGTTTGGGCCAGTACGGCGTGACACATGTGAGGCGTTGGCTTGACCCTTCTACGGCTGGATCACTGGTACTATGACATATTCTGGGATTATTTGAATTCCGCTCAAGTGTTGAGCACTTTGGGAAATTTTGGGTATTTGATTATCTGTTCGAAAAGTTTAATACTGTCTATTTATCTGGAATGTGATACAATATGTGGAATTCTTAGAGTTAGGCATGAAATGCGAAGTATGTGATATTTCGGATTTATGATGTCTAAAGTGATTGTGGATTCCAAATATTGTAGTTTTACACTTTCTTTTCTGTGACCGTAAGTGTAGTATGTAGTTGTATTGCCGATTGTCGTTGCTATACATCGACGACGATCGGTGTATGCATACTTACTTACGTTGATGATATGAGATATTATGTGTTGCTGAGATATGATGTGCAGGATTGTCGCGATTGAATAGCCGGGGATTTTATGTGAGATGAGAGTTTTATATTTTCATTCATGTAAATTCAAATGTAATGTAATATTCTTTTAAATTGGGGCACTTCCAGGTTGAGGTTGATGCCACCAGTGTTGTATATTATTTACTTTTCCGCATTAGGATGGACCCAAGGTGGGGAGCATAGGTGACCGGGTTCTGGGGTTCAGTGGGAGGCCATCTCGAGGAGTCGAGACCGGGTCTCCTAAACTCCAGAATTGGTAGGGTCGCTTGCCGCTCTCGTAGGGTTCCAGGGTGAGGGCTTGGCTATTCATCGCGACTGTGGAATCCGTATTTTCTATTGTTGGCTAAATACTAAATACAGACGTCCTAGTATATCCCACATTATATCTATGTTTCTGCTGCGATATCTGTGATGTGATCATTTGATATGTTCTGATGGATACAGTATATAGTATATATGATATATTATATAGATGTTACTTATGTTTTACACCCGCACTAGCCCTGCCCTGCTCTGTCGTTAGTTACCTAACCTAACGGTGCATGAGGGGACATCGAGGCGAATGCGGATGACATAAGTACGTCGTATTTATCTGTGATGCTTAGGAAGCATAAGCTGATAGGATATTTTATTAATGAGATTAATAAAAAGAAAAGAAACCTAAAGATGTTGTAGAATCAAAACTTTATAAAAAAGGGTAGCTACAGTTTTACTTTGCACAGCGATATATATGATATGTCCTGCACCTTATTCGATAAGGAAAGAGCCGAGATCCCTTCACCGGGAGTGACCTCTTTAGCGAAACTGGCAGATGCTACAAAACTCGGTTTGTCTTTTGATTGCTTTTAGAGTTTTGCTTTGCACAGCGGTATATATGATATATCCTGCACCTTATTCGATGAGGAAAGGGCCGACGATCCCTTCACCGGGAGTGACCCCTTTAGCGAAACTAAGAAAAGCCTCAAATACACTCCTTTTTTCAAAAACTACTCGATTCTACGACGATATCAAGTTCATTACGCTCAGGGTTTTATGGAAAACCTGCGTAGCCCTCCGTCATTTCAGATAGATATTATTTAGTATTTGTGCTATATTTGTTGACTTAGTTAAGGCATAGTGTACGGTAGCTAAGTAATGTTTATCTGCTAAAACATGAGATGTGATTGGATTAGGGTATTCGTACGGCCTTGTTGACTCAGTTAAGGGTCGTACAGGTGGGTTTAATTCAATCGGGAAATGTACGGGTTGAACTTGACTTGCGATTTATGGTTTGTTGACTTAGTTAAAGTCATAGATCGCTAGGAGCAAAATATTATCGGGAATTTCAAGTCTTGAAATTTGCAATGAGATTGCATACCTTCTATGAGATAGTTGGATCCAGATACCCACTGCGAGTAAGAGTTACTCCTGGGAGAGTTTTACACAGGACAATTAGTCGATCAAGTAGGTGTCTAGAAAAGTATTAACGGGGTTACGCCTCTGGGAAAATGAGGTTTACTTTAATTAGGTCCGTGCGAAAGCACGGGGAACCTCCCTCAAAGTACCGACACTGATCTGGCTGAAAGATTGACGAAATTGTAGGGTGTAATTAATCCTGGCTAATCTTACCTTTTAGGGTTTGAAGGTAGATTTGATGAAAACAGTGGGAGACATCCTGATTAGATAAGATAATAACCAATCTAATCTTGCAAGAGCATACGCTAAAGTGTTTTCTTCTCTCTTTCTCCAGGTAGCCACCATGTCAGGCCATAATCAAGATAATAATATGGATGTATTGACTGAACCCGCTTATTATACTGAGCAGGGGAACGTTGGACCCGTTCTTTCTTATAAGAGTTATAAGACTGAACAGGGAATAGGAGAATATCTGGATTCTCATGCCGCCCAAAAGAACATGCATGTTGATGTATCTTCTTCAGGTGTGTTAGTTATTGAGAACTGTTTCTCAGTTCACCCTACGTCCTGGGTATTGGATACCGGATCAGGATCCCACATATGTAAATTGTTACATGGGCTACGTAAAGGTAGAGAACTGGGAAAAGGTGATCATTCCGTTCAAGTAGGGAACGGTGCAAGTATTGCAGCCAAAGCAGTTGGCGAATATCACCTTGTATTGCCAAGTCGTAATACACTGATTCTAAATGAGTGCTATTATATACCGAACATGATGTGCAACATTATATCAGTTTCTTTATTAACTCAAGAAGGATATAATTTTGTAGTAAAGGATAATGTTATGAACATATTCCTAGATCAAAAGTTTATTGCATCAGGCTCGTTACATAATGGCATATTCATTCTAAATCAGAATACAGTCCTCAATATACAAAACACACACAAAAGGAAAAGTTCAGAAATGAACGAATCCTCTTGTGGTATTGTAGACTTGGTCATATCAATGCGACACGACTGGCTAAGTTACATAAGGATGGTTATTTGAATCCGTTCGAATTATCATCTTATGATACTTGCCATTCATGTCTCAAAGGAAAAATGACCAAAGCTCCGTTTAGTGGACACGGAGAAAGAGTTAATAAACTCTTAGGACTGATACATAGTGATGTATGTGGTCCCATGTCTACGCATGCCAGGAACGGTTCTTCCTACTTCATTACATTCACTGACGATCTCTCTAGATACGGACATGTGTTTCTAATGAAACACAAGTCTGAAGCTTTTGAGAAATTCAGAGAATATAAGCATGAAGTAGAGAACCAAACGGGCAAAAGTATTAAGATTCTTCAATCTGATCGAGGAGGTGAATACTTAAGCAGTGAGTTCCTAGATTATCTAAAAGAGAATGGGATTCTCTCTCAGCTTACTCCTCCTTATACACCACAGCACAACAGTGTATCGGAACGAAGGAATCAGACCCTATTAGATATGGTGCGATCTATGATGAGCGATGCTGAGTTACCTATTTCCTTTTGGGGGTATGCGCTTGAGACAGCCATATACATATTGAATCTAGTTCCGTCTAAATCTGTACCTACCACACCATATGAGATATGGAGTGGGAAGAGACCATATTTTAAACGAGTTATGATATGGGGTTGTCCAGCCTATGTCAAAAGACAAAATCCAGACAAACTCGAGGCACGATCAGTTCTTTGCAAATTTGTGGGATATCCTAATAATTCTCAAGGATATATTTTCTATCACGCCGAGGAACAAAAAGTGTTTGTTTCTCAATATGCCACCTTTTTAGAAAAGGAATTTCTTGCAAAAGAAATTAGTGGCAAAGAGGTAGAGCTGGAAGAGGTTCCAGAAACACAAATTGCAACTGAAGATTTAGTAGAACCAGAGGATTCAGTAGTACCCGACGAACCCCAGCCTCTCCGCCGATCTAGCAGGGTTTCTCATCCACCCGAGAGATACTACGGTTTTCTCATTGATGGTGGAAGCGAGGATTGCATCATGGAAGATGATGACCCGACTAGTTTCGAGCAGGCCATCACAAGTGGTGACTCTGTGAAATGGCTTGATGCAATGCGATCTGAGATGGAATCCATGTACACCAATAAAGTATGGATTTTGGAAAATGCTCCTGAAGGGGTAAAACCCATTGGGAGCAAGTGGATTTTTAAAAAGAAATTTGGTGTAGATGGAAAAGTTGAGACTTTCAAAGCTAGACTTGTAGCAAAGGGTTTTCGTCAATGACCAGGTGTGGATTATGACGAAACCTTTTCTCCAGTGGCTATGCTTAAGTCCATCCGGATCTTACTTGTCATTGCTGCATACCATGACTACGAAATCTGGCAAATGGATGTTAAGACCGCCTTTCTAAACGGTGATTTAGAAGAGTGCGTGTACATGACTCAGCCAGAGGGCTTCGTAGATAGTGGGAGCAGCGGAAAGGTGTGCAAGCTGCTTAAATCCATTTATGGGTTAAAGCAAGCATCGCGGAGTTGGAACATCTGTTTTGATGTAGTAGTCAAAGAGTTTGACTTCATCAAAAACATAGATGAACCTTGTATCTATAAGAAGGTAGCAGAGAGTAAGGTTGTCTTCCTCGTATTGTACGTGGATGACATACTCTTGATAAGAAAT
Source organism: Agapanthus africanus (assembly GCA_030015575.1). Taxonomy (NCBI): domain Eukaryota; kingdom Viridiplantae; phylum Streptophyta; class Magnoliopsida; order Asparagales; family Amaryllidaceae; genus Agapanthus; species Agapanthus africanus. The sequence goes on from CM057339.1 coordinate 564,725,620, forward strand.
GATATTCCTATGCTGCAATCAGTCAAGCTCTTCTTATCACAGAGATTCTCAACGAAAGATCTAGGTGATGCCTCCTGCATATTGGGAATCATGATCTATAGAGATAGATCTAAACGGATACTGTGATTGTCCCAATCCAGGTACATTGACACCATCCTAAAGAGGTTTAGTATGGAAGAATCCAAGCGTGGGAACCAACCCATGATCTCTGGACTCACTCTCTCCAAAGAGATGTCCCCCAAGACTTATTTGGAGAGAGCTCGCATGCAAGGGATACCCTATGCTTCGGCAGTAGGCTCTATCATGTATGCGATGCTATGTACCAGACCCGATGTTGCATACTCACTAAGCGTAGTGTGTCGCTATCAAGCAGATCCTGGAGAGAGTCACTGGACGGCTGTGAAGAACATTCTCAAGTACTTGCGAAGGACTAGAGACATGTTCTTGGTGTATGGTAACGGAAAACTCCGGGTGGAGTCCTTTACCGATTCCAGCTTCCAAAGTGATAAGGACGACTCTAAGTCGCATTCGGGTTTTGTCTTTACCCTCAATGGAGGGGCGGTATGTTGGAAGAGTTCCAAACAGGATACCGCTGCAGACTCGACGATGGAGGCTGAATACATCGCTGCTAACGATGCTGCCAAAGAGGCTGTCTGGATGAAGAAGTTCATTAGTGAACTTAGTGTGGTTCCATCCATTGAACATCCAATACCTCTGTATTGCGATAACAATGGAGCTGTGGCTTTGGCCAAGGAACCCAGATACCATCAGAAATCCAGACAAATTCTGAGGCGGTATCACCTGATTAGGGAGATAGTTGATCGCCGGGAGATCGAGGTCAGGAGAGTAAATACGAAGGACAACACTGCGGATCCACTCACGAAGGCCATTCCCTAGATACAGTTTGAGAGATTATTCGGGATGCTAGGTATGAGATACTACAGCAGCTGGCCTTAGTGCAAGTGGGAGATTGTTAGTTATGTATATGCCCTAGAGGCCATTGTTGTACATTTGACGTATATTATGATGGATTCTTAGATATATACAGAGAGGACTTTCTTGCTCGTCATGATAGTATGCTATTTGGTTTCACTTTATCTTAACATGTTGACTTGTATTGGTTTACTGTTTTTCTCTCACATGTTGATAAAGCCCTTAGGATCTGTACTCGACTACTGGGATTATGATGAGATCATACTAGTGGGGCCACGGTAGTCGATGAGTACATCCTATAAATGTTCCTAGTCGAGGGTATATCGAGACAGGGCATCGATACACCAGAGTAGACTAGCGTATACGCATCTTGACCCATATGATGGGCGATGGATGATCCCATATCCATCGGTGTTTGACATCAAGGATGATGTACGGGTGCTCAGTGGAGACTGGGTACACTGGACGGACTCGCCGAGAACTCCCAGTTGGTGATATACCACACGTCAGATGGCAGTTCTCCGGTGACACTGGTACAGGGTAGTCTGTAGACCTGAGATCGTCATAGAGTCTTGTGTGATTCCCACTGTGCTTTGATTTACACCTTACCACGTCCAAGAGGGCGTGCAAAACGGTGGCTTTTGGGTACAGTCCCAAATCATATGGAGGCAATGAGCGATAGGAGGGGATTCGTCTCTCCCGGTATAAGGAGTTGATGTTGGGCGGTGTTCGATTGGCTATAACTGGAAGTCCCTGGCCAGGGCTGATATAGAGATATACTGGTAAGTGTTACCAGTAGTTTCTCGACCTGTTATGAGCCTCACATCGACACGACTTATCGGTTACTGGGGTCTGACGTATACCACCCTTAGACCTGATATGCGACATTTCAGACGAACAGACCGGACTGTACGGGAGTGTTACTGATTGGATTCATAGGAGAACGCACAGGCTAGCTTGTTGATCTTCTGATCACTCAATACCTGGGTGGCTGTTACGTTTAGCTGACCGCTTGCAGCTTGTGGGTGTTTGATATGATCATCACCTGCTACCGGCGTATTGACGATTCTTTAGAGTCCTACACAGAGGTTTCTTGGCTCAGGCGAAACAGAGTAGAGGCACATATGTAATATGTGCAGGACCGAGGATAATGCGATATGAGATACCGTATTATATTCTCGAGATATTTTGATATGAATCGGGACATCGGATCAAGTGTTGATTCGATGAATCGGTACATGATATATTAGCCGGTTATATTCGATATAGCTGGATCGTTGGATCAAGTGTTGATTCGATGATTTAATGTATAATAATATATATGATATATTGTATTACATTATCTAATATTGGCTCACTTTATTATTTCATTTTCTCACTGGATTAATACATTGATATATATGCGATATATGTTAAATGTATTATTTTCTTTTGTTGCAAATATATAATATATATGTGATATATATTATTGTGACATGATATGATTTATTATTAAACATGTTTAAGGATGAATAAATGGGATTAGGGTTTGATTAGGGTTAGCTTCTTCTTGCACATTCTAGAAGCTTTTCCTTTTGTCTTGGTTAAGATATTATGGTTGATACTTATCCTTAACCTAACCAAACCCTAACTCTAGTTTATTCTCTACAAACTCTTAGCCACTCATCCTTGACCATGGTTGATATATCAATCATATAGATTTCTTTTCTATTCATCACAAAAGGAATTATCTTTTCATTATCATCTTCTTCTCTCTTGAGTTAAAAAAAGAAAAAGCTTACTAGAAATTCCATTTGTGATGATAAATTGTGAGAAAGTGAATTAAAAAGAAAGCATAAATACTACTCCCTCATCCTCATCTCATCTAGCCCATGAGATTAGGGTATTCATCTCTATAGAGTGAGAAAGCTTGGGTTTTTACAACTTCGACGTAGATCATCGGAGATTCGGAACACATCAAGCTAGCATGGATCGTTCGAGTCGTGGAGCCTCTCTTGAGTCCGGGAGATCGTGGATCGCGGCAAAGGGACTTCTACTCGGAGCCTGCGAAGCGAAGGAGCGGACTACAAAGGTTGTAATCCCTCACATTTAGATAAAAAGTTGTTATCTTGCATGCTAAACCTTAATAATCTAGCAAAGATCCCGTCTTTGGGTTGTTCGGCACATGTAGAATTTTATTCGGGCATGTTTGATGCTCTATGAACCTTCACTAGTGTGCCTAGGAACCCTTCATCCTACACTCCGAAAGGTAAAACCTACGCTCTGATACCAACTTTGTCACGACCCGAAATTTCGACTCGTGACCGGCACTTAACCACGCAACGTCTATAGGCGTAACGCGACTAAGTAAGCCGAACCCAGAAATCAAAACCATTTTAAAAGTAGTGAGTGTTGAAAACATTTGATTAAAACATTTAGAAACCTTCAGTGATTTAATAAAGTTCTTTAAAGTTAAGTTATCATCTTAATAATTTTGGCAGCATTTCCTTTGTAAAACTAACCCCGAAGTCGGGTGTACAACAGGATATAAGTGAATATGATATACTATGAAAATAAAGCAACCCCAAACGTGAGAAATCACGCCCCACGGCGGAAACCAACACCATAAGAGTAATATACGACGCCGTAGCGAAGAAATGAACAATAAGTGAAAAACATCACAGAAAGATAAAAACTGCATATATAAAGTCGGCTCCCACGAGCTCGACACCAGAAAACAAATAATATACATCGTCGTCCTCACACTGTCACTAAGTCAAATACATATAAAGGTAGATGGAGAATACTAGAAACAAAAGTGTGTACAATAGAATAACCAGATACCACAACCCACCTAGCAGCAAAACAGCTCTCGCACCAACTGTAGTGGTATCCGTAACCAAAAGATGTAAGGATGCAGCCTGCCATGACTACTCTGAGGGGCAATCTGCAAATAATGTGGCACAACGGGGGTGAGTTGCCAACCCGTGAATAGAGATAACATGTAAAGGTAATCGCGAGCATGTACATACTGCGCTACTCTATCAAATGCCAGTAGATAAAGTCTATATGCGATAAGCAGGATGTGCTTAATCATGCAAGTGCTCGGTCAAGTAAAATAACTACAGGATGAGATACATAATAATAAATGCTGAGCATGGGATGAAATAACATCTACACGGAATGTCAACGTGGAAAAATAATCGGTGCCCATCAATACACCCAAATCCCAATAAACTCAGGCGTCGGCACTCCCATCGGCCCTCAAATCCTGTAAATCTCAGAGAATCACGAATGCCCAACATCGGCACTCAAATATCATAAATACTCGTGTCAAGTATCGACACGCAAATCCTCATATATCGGGCTCCGTCAGTCCGGATCAGCCCACGGGCTCCGTCTGCGGTATCGGCCCTCGGCCCCGGCAGTACGGGTCTTCCCGCATCCGTCTATCGACTCTGGTCAGTATCCTCCGGATAACCGCCAAGTCCAACCAATCACCGGTATGTAGTGGTCCCACTGCCGGGCTCATCGCCTGCTGCACGACAGATCCGTTCTCGCCCCGGGGTACCATACCGGGTCCACCATGTACTCGCAATCGGCCTCGTCCACTACTCGAATCGGGTTTCATATGTCACTCTAGCACCGAGAAAACACATGGTGGACGCACTGAAATATCATATCAAGAGAAACCGGGTTTTCAAAACAGTGCATCTTTTCTTAAATAACCCCACGGTCCTCAAATCCAGAAGTCGCATGAAAACCAAAGCCAATGCGTAATCCATGCAATGTAATATATGCATCAAAGTCATACTACAAGTAAAAGGGAAAAAAACGCTCTTTAAAATAGATTCACTTTTCAAAAGATATCACGCGGTTCCCAGTTTCTACCAAAATCAGCTTATCTAGGTAGGTACAGTTGAAAATGCATGAGTATAGATATGCCAATGGTTACGTGCACAACAACAAAATAATGTCAAATCACATAGAAGATGAGCTACAGTATAATGACCATGGCAATTACTAACGGTGTGTGTAACATGCAGATTAGTGCTTGTGCAACATGAACCGTTAGTAACAGTGCGGTGTTCTATCAATTCTAAGTTCATATACATATAGTAGGGAATGCAGTATGCAACAAATAGTATCCATGAACAGTCAATATATGAAAATTCAATATGCTGCTGCAAGGTTCTATCAGCCCTGAAGTATAATGCCATGCGGGCGATTTCCCCGTAGATGTTATATCTACTCACCGTAGTCTCGCAATAAGTGTAGCCGACGACTTGTTTCCCCTTCTTCGCGGCGTCCGCCGTACTCGCCTGCGAATCTAGAATTCACCAATTATCACACATAAGCTCAAATCCATAAAAATACGACATTAAAGCCAAACTAGTAACTCGCGTCGCGAGCCAAGCGAGTGCGTGCGCGATACGCAAAAACGTATGATTACGCGCCTGAAGCTACTCCGACAAGTCGCGATACGCAGAAAACCCCAAACCCGCATACGTATCACGCGTGTCGCGAAGGTTTAAAATACGATAAATAGGGCATTTGACTCCAGATTTTGATACAGGAATGATTTTACAAAAATATATATACCACAGTTCATAAAATAGTAGCAGACTCCTACTGTCCAAACCCCAACCCCCAATTCACCCATCTGGTCACAATTTGCGGCCAGAATACATTTTCCAGCGGCCAGGGTAGGGAGATGGGCTGCCGGGTTTTGTGTGTGCACTCTATACCCCATGTACATGCTACAGTAATTACAGAATTGATCTAAAGCAACTCGGGTAGCAGCAGATTCAACAGAGCCCTTTTTCTACTTAGAAACCACATTTTAGCACTAAAAAGATACTTTAGGGTATTATTGTGAAACCTGAAGCAAACCCAGTTTAAAACCACCCTAACAACTTATCACCAAGATAACCAAGCCATAAAAATGTTAATTTTAACATAACTTCACTAAATCCCTTCATTAGCTCTAAAAAAGCATAAAAATGTGATATTTTGCTGAAAATACTACAAGTTATGGAGAAAGAATGTTAAACATGAGTTAATACCTTCAAAAGACCTTAAGAAACACCAAAAATTCCAGCTCTAGCCACAAGTGTGCAGATTTTCTCCAAACACCTCAAAAGAGCTACTAAACCAAGGTTTGTGTGAAGGAAAAATGAGGTTTTCAGGTAGGGTTTTGAGCATGAATCAAAAGAGAGATGAAAAGAGAAGGGAAATGAAGAAAATTGTTGTGGTTGCTGCTGATGTTTCTGCAAAATTCAGAAATGAGAGGGAGGGGAAAAAGAAAGATAACAATGGTAAAAAGTCAATTTTTTTCCCCTAACCACCATGCCTCATTTTCTATTTGGATTTTGAATTTTTAAAGGGGTTTTGACTTGGTAAAAGGGTGGGGATAATGAACCATGCAAGAGAAATAAAATGGTTAACATGTTACACTTTTTAACCAAGTCACAAAATATGGTAAGTGGGCATGTGTACACTAACGCAAAAATTACCAATTAGGGGGACACGACTAAAATATAATTAGTAAACCCTATATATACATATAAATATATATATATATATATAACACTTCACAACACAATTATCACTAATTAAAAAGGAAGATAAGATATTCGGGTTTTTATGAAAAACACGCAAAATTGCTAATTATCACGAAAATATCCTAAACGAATTTCAAAGTGTTACAATCTACCCCCCTTAAAGAAATTCCGTCCCCGAATTTAAAATTCTAACTGCACTTACCTTCGAAAAGATGGGGATACTTCTTCCGCATCTCGCTCTCGGTCTCCCAAGTGACCTCCTCGCTGCTTGGACCACGCCAAAGTACCTTGACGGACGGTATCTCCTTCGATCTCAATTTCTTCACTTGTCGATCCAAGATGATCACCGGCTGCTCTGCATAGGAAAGGTCACGCTCAAGCTGGATCGTCGGGTGCTGAATCGCATGCGAAGGATCATGAAGATACTTGCGGAGCATCGAAACGTGAAATACAGGGTGCACGTCTGGAAAACTGGGCGGAAGGGCTAACCGATACGCAACTGCACCAACACGCTCGAGGATCTCGAAGGGGCCACATATCTGGGACTAAGCTTCCCCTTCTTCCCAAATCTCATCACACCTTTCATTGGGGAGACCCTCAAGAAAACATGATCACCAACTGAAAACTCAAGTCTGCGCCGACGACGGTCCGCATAAGATCTCTGCCTACTCTGGGCTGCCCTCATCCTATCGCGAATCAACTGGATCTTCACGGTCGTCTCCTCAACAATCTATGGCCCTAAGATACTGCTCTCACTGAGCTCTGTCCAACAGGAGGGCGATCTGCATCTCCTCCCATAAAGGGCCTCAAATGGTGCCATCTGAATGGTCACCGGGTAGCTGTTGTTGTAGGAGAACTCTACTAAGGGTAAATGATGATCCCAGCTAACTCCGAAGTCTAAGACGCATGCTCTGAGCATGTCCTCCAGAGTCTGAATAGTCCGCTCTGACTGTCCGTCGGTCTGCGGATGAAATGCTGTGCTTAAACTCAAGCGGGTGCCCAAAGCCTCCTGAAGCCTCTGTCGTAGTTGGCTGGTAAACTGGGTGCCTCTGTCGGACACGATACATGTTGGAACTCCGTGCAGTCGTACAATCTCGTCGATGTATATCTGGGCATACTGAGCAAATCCGAAAGTCGTCATCACCGGTAGGTAGTGAGCCGCCTTCGTCAAACGATCCACAATCACCCAGATAGAGTCATACCCTCGACTAGTCCTGGGTAGACCCACAATAAAGTCCATAGAAATCTGTTCCCATTTCCACTCTGGAATGGGTAACGGCTGTAGCTCTCCCGCGGGCCTTTGGTGCTCAGCCTTGACTTGCTGACAAGTCAGGCATCTCGACACGAAATCTGCGATGTCCCTCTTCATTCCGTCCCACCAGTAAACATCCCTCATATCATGGTACATCTTGGTGGAACCTGGATGAACACTATACACCGATCGATGTGCCTCCTCAAGAATCTCGCGCCGCAGTCCCTCAGCATCTGGTACGCACAGTCTAGTCCCAAATCGTAGTATCCCCTGATCATCGATCACGAACTCGGAAAATCTGCCCTGTCCAATCTGTGCCCTGATCTCTGAACATCGGTAATCACTGTATTGTGCCTCACGTATACGGTCAAGCAACTGTGGGCGTGCACGAACATGCGCAATCTATCCTCCGATCGGCGTAAACTCGAACTGTACCCGGCTGTCGCATAAAATCTGCCAATCTGCCAACGACTGCCTCTGTACTGCGCTCAAACAAGATAGACTACCCCCAGGCCTCCTGCTCAAAGCATCTGCCACTACATTAGCCCTGCCCGGGTAGTACAAGATCTTGCAATCGTAGTCCTTCACTAACTCCATCCATCGGCGTTGTCTAAGGTTCAGGTCTCGCTGTTGAAATATATACTTTAAGCTCTTATGATCAGTGAATATCTGGCACGACTCGCCATATAAGTAATGTCGCCAGATCTTAAGTGCAAAGACCGCTGCAGCCATCTCCAAATCGTGAGTGGGGTAGTTCTATTCATGTTTCATCAATTGCCGTGAAGCATACACGATCACCATGTCATGCTGCATCAATACACACCCTAGCCCCACTCGAGAAGCATCACAATAGACCACAAATCCGCCTGATCCTGAAGGCAATGATAATACCGGCGCCGTAGTCAGTCGAGTCCGTAGCTGCTGAAAACTGTGCTCACACTCCTCCGTCCAATCGAAAGGAACTCCTTTCCGGGTCAACCCGGTCAAAGGTGTAGCAATACGGGAGAAGTCCTGCACGAATCGCCTGTAGTAGCCTGCCAACCCTAGAAAGCTGCGAATCTCCGTAACTGATGTGGGTCTGGGCCAACTCCGAACAGACTCGATCTTCCTCGGGCGTACACATATACCATCTCGTGTAATCACATGTCCCAAGAAGTCTACGTTGTCCAGCCAGAAAGCACACTTGGAGAATTTGGCGAAAAGCTGATGCTCCCTTAAGGTCTGCAATGCGATCCGCAGGTGTCGCTCGTGCTCCTCACTACTCCGGGAATACACCAAGATATCGTCAATGAGTAAGAAGATGAACAGATCAAGATACAGCCGGAAAATACGGTTCATCAAGTCCATGAATGTTGCTGGCGCGTTGCTGAGTCCGAACGACATCACCAAAAACTCATAATGGCCGTAGCGCGTGCGGAAAGCCGTCCTAGGAATGTCCTCCTGTCGAACCCGCAGCTGATGGTAGCCTGATCGAAAATCGATCCTCGAAAAGTATCCTGCCCCCTGAAGCTGGTCGAACAAATCTTCGATGCGTGGCAAAGGATACCTGTGCCGCACTGTAACCCTGTTCAGCTGGCGGTAGTCGATACACAGACGCAAACTGACGTCCTTCTTCTTTACAAACAGGACTGGAACACCCCAAGGAGAAACACTGGGTCGAATAAGTCCCTTATCCAGCAAATCTTGCAACTGACCCTTCAATTCTCGAAGTTCCGCCGGGGACATCGGATACGGCGGTACAGAAATAGGCCCCGTGGCAGGAACCAAATCAATACAGAAAGAAATATCACGCTCGGGAGGTAGCCCAGGAAGCTCGTCAGGGAACACATCAGGGAACTTGCTAACAACCGGAACCTGATCCAACGAAACCTCTGTAGCTCTAGTATCGCAAACATAGGCGAGAAATCCCTGACATCCCTTCCTCAAAAGCTGTCCAGCGCGAAAAGAAGAAATCACACTGTGAGGGGCGGCACCCCGGTCCCCCAACACAACAAAAACCGACTCGCCGGGAAAACAAAATCTAACTGTCTTCTTACGGCAGTCCACAGAAGCATAGCACGTGGCTAACCAATCCATGCCCAAAAGAACGTCGAAGTCCAACATCTCAAGAAGGATCAAGTCGACAGGCAATTCTCTCTCGCCAATACGGACGGTACAGGATCGGAACACGTGCCTAGCAACAAACGACTCTCCCACGGGAGTAGTCACAACAAGCGACTGATCAAGCAAACCGGACTCTCTACCCAAACTCGGCACAAAGTGTGTGGATACGTACGAGTGCATGGATCCGGGATCGAACAACACGTGTGCATCAACAGAACATACTAGAAGGATACCTGAGACCACCGCATTGGACGCCTGCGCGTCCTGATGCGTCAAAGTAAAAACTCACGCATGTCTTCCACCTGTGACTGACTGTCCCCCGCCGGCCGCTAGCTGTCCTCTGCCTCGATCACCTCGTCCTCTATGATCAAATCCTCCGCGACCACGACCTCTCTGTGCATGAGTCTGACGCGGAGTAACAGTAGGTACAATAGGCAACGCCCTCTGGGGTGGTGAAGGTGGTAATGTGACATGCGGTGCTGCTGCCTCCCTCCGGGGTATCTCAGGACAATCTCGTACAGGATGATAAGAACTCCCGCAGCGAAAACATCCCAACGATGACCGCTGATCCTCCTAGGGATAGGAACTGAACAACCGGCCTCGCCCTAAATCTCTGCCTCCTGCAAGACGTCTATCACTGCGCCGAAATGGCTGTCTCTGTGCTGATGTATCTGCACGAACTCTCTTCGGCCCTGGAACTACCGAAGTCTCAGCAAGGCGCTCCTCAACCAATAAGGCTGCATCTACAGCTGCTGCATAGGTCTCGTAATGCTGTGCGCTGATCGCAAGAAATAACAGGGTAAGCAAGCCTCGAACAAACCTCTTGACTCGTATCTCCTCGGTAGCCACAAAATACGGGGCATAGATAGATAGCTCTGTGAACAGCACGCCATACTCTGCCACTGACATTTTCGGAGTCTGACGTAAGGACTCGAACCTGCGTGCTCTAGCATCTCTGACACTCAGTGGAAGAAAGCGGGCAAGGAATAGCGCAACGAACTCTGTCCAGGTCATAGGAGGAAGACCTGCTGATCTACCCCTCTCGAATGATTCGCACCATTTCTGCACAAGACCTTCCAGGCGAAAGCTTGCGAACTCAACCCATCTCACATCTGCGCATCTGAGGGAACGGCATATCTGAGCCATCCTATCAATGAAAGACTGTGGGTCCTTGGCTGCATCGGTGCCTGTGAAGACCGGAGGCTTCAGCCTCATAAACTCTGACAGCGATACTGTAATGACCACTGTCGCTGTAGAGGCAACTGCTTGTGCTGTGGGTATCACCGCGGTCGCTGCAACGGGTGGAACTACTTCTGGTCGCTGCGCTCGAAGTGTCTCAACTAGAGATCCCATCATCTGGCGTATCTCCTGCATACTGGACCCCACCACCTATCGCATCTCCTGCATACTGGACCCCACCACAAGTCGCATCTCCTGCATACCAGCCCCGAAGATAGCAATCTGGTCTGTCGGAGGAGGGACAGTCTGCTCTGATGCAACGGGTGTACTGCCCGGATCTGTCCTCGTCTCAGACGAATCAACTCTAATCTCGGCCCTCGCGGTCGCTCTCTGCGCCCTCGTAGTCTTTGGCGGCATAATGGCTGAAAGTAGAATAGGATTCGATAAGGATACGGAAATCTAATCACAAGAATGTATATACTCATGAAGGAATTTTAAATCAATAAGTCCTAAGGTCGCTTAGGCGGAGTACCGTATCGTGAGTATGCCGCGGAACATACGCACACTACGCCACTCTGCTTCAGCTACCTACTCCATCATACCAGGGTCATCCTACACTCCGAAAGGTAAAACCTACGCTCTGATACCAACTTTGTCACGACCCGAAATTTCGACTCGTGACCGGCACTTAACCACACAACGTCTACAGGCGTAACGCGACTAAGTAAGACGAACCCAGAAATCAAAACCATTTTAAAAGTAGTGAGTGTTGAAAACATTTGATTAAAACATTTAGAAACCTTGAGTGATTTAATAAAGTTCTTTAAAGTTAAGTTATCATCTTAATAATTTTGGCAGCATTTCCTTTGTAAAACTAACCCTGAAGTCGGGTGTACAACAAGATATAAGTGAATATGATATACAATGAAAATAAAGCATCCCCAAACGGGAGAAATCAAGCCCCACGGCGGAAACCAACACCATAAGAGTAATATACGACGCCGTAGCGAAGAAATGAACAATAAGTGAAAAACATCACAGAAAGATAAAAACTGCATATATAAAGTCGGCTCCCACGAGCTCGACACCAGAAAAAAAATAATATACATCGTCGTCCTCACACTGTCTCTAAGTCAAATACATATAAAGGTAGATGGAGAATACTAGATACAAAAGTGTGTACAATAGAATAACCAGATACCACAACCCACCTAGCAGCAGAACAACTCTCGCACCAACTGTAGTGGTATCCGTAGCCAAAAGATGTAAGGATGCAGCCTATCGTGACTACTCTGAGGGGCAACCTGCAAATAATGTGGCACAACGGGGGTGAGTTGCCAACTCGTGAATAGAGATAACATGTAAAGGTAATCGCGAGAATGCACGTACTGCGCTACTCTATCAAATGCCAGTAGATAAAGTCTATATGCGATAAGCAGGATGTGCATAATCATGCAAGTGCTCGGTCAAGTAAAATAACTATAGGATGAGATACATAATAATAAATGCTGAGCATAGGATGAAATAACATCTACACGGAATGTCAACGTGGAAAAATAATCGGTGCCCATCAATACACCCAAATCCCAATAAACTCAGGCGCCGACACTCCCATCGGCCCTCAAATCCTGTAAATCTCAGAGAATCACGAATGCCCAACATCGGCCCTCAAATCCTGTAAATCTCAGAGAATCACGAATGCCCAACATCGGCACTCAAATATCTTATATACTCATGTCCAGCATCGACACGCAAATCCTCATATATCGGGATCCGTCAGTCCGGATCAGCCCACGGGCTCCGTCTGCGGTATCGGCCCTCGGCCCCGGCAGTACGGGTCATCCCGCATCCGTCTATCGACTCTGGTCAGTATCCTCCGGATAACCTCCAATTCCAAGCAATCACCGGTAGGTAGTGGTCCCACTGCCGGGCTCATCGCCTGCTGCACGACAGATCCGTTCTCGCCCTGGGGTACCATACCGGGTCCACCATGTACCCGCAATCGGCCTCGTCCACTCCTCGAATCGGGTTTCATATGTCACACGAGCACCAAGAAAACACATGGTGGACGCATTGAAATATCATATCAAGAGGAACCGGGTTTTCAAAACAGTGCGACTTTTCTTAAATAACCCCACGGTCCTCAAATCCAGAAGTCACATGAAAACCAAAGCCAATGCGTAATCCATGCGATGTAATATATGCATCAAAGTCATACTACAAGTAAAAAGGAAAAAAAACGCTCTCTAGAATAGATTCAGTTTTCAAAAGATATCACGCGGTTCCCAGTTTCTACCAAAATTAGCTTATCTAGGTAGGTACAGTTGAAAATGAATGAGTATAGATATGCCAATGGTTACGTGCACAACAACAAAATAATGCCAAATCACATAGAAGATGAGCTACAGTATAATGATCATGGAAATTACTGACGGTGTGTGTAACATGCAGATTAGTGCTCGTGCAACATGAACCGTTAGTAACAGTGCGGTGTTCTATCAATTCTAAGTTCATATACATATAGCAGGGAATGCAGTATGCAACAAATAGTATCCATGAACAGTCAATATATGAAAATGCAATATGCTACTACAAGGTTCTATCAGCCTTGACGCATAACGCCATGCGGGCGATTTCCATGTAGATATTATATCTACTCACCGTAGTCTCGCAATAAGTGTAGCCGACGACTTGTTTCCCCTTCTTCGCGGCATCCGCCGTACTCGCCTGCGAACCTAGAATTCACCAATTATCACACATGAGCTCAAATCCATAAAAATACGACATTAAAGCCAAACTAGTAACTCACGTCGTGAGCCTAGCGAGTGCGTGCGCGATACGCAAAAACGTGTGATTACGCGCCTGAAGCTACTCCGACACGTCGCGATACGCAGAAAACCCCAAACCCACACACGTATCACGCGTGTCGCGAAGGTTTAAAATACGAGAAATAGGGTATTTGACTCCATATTTTGATACAGGAATGATTTTACAAAAATTTATATACCACAGTTCATAACATAGTAGCAGACTCCTGCTGTCCAAACCCCAACCCCTAATTCACCCATCTGGCCGCAATTTGCTGCCAGAATACATTTTCCAGCGGCCAGGGTAGGGAGATAGGCTCCCGGGTTTTGTGTGTGCACTCTATACCCCATGTACATTCTACAGGAATTACAGATTTAATTTGACGCAACTCGGGTAGCAGCAGATTCAACAGAGCCCTTTTTCTACTTAAAAACCACATTTTAGCACTAAAAAGATACTTTAGGGTATTATTGTGAAACCTGAAGCAAACCCCAGTTTAAAACCACCCTAACAACTTATCACCAAGCTAACCAATCCATAAAAATGTTAATTTTAACATAACTTCATTAAATCCCTTCATTAGCTCTAAAAAAGCACAAAAATGTGATATTTTGCTGAAAATACTACAAGTTATGGAGAAAGAGTGTTAAACATGAGTTAATACCTTCAAAAGACCTTAAGAAACACCAAAATTTCCAGCTCTAGCCTCAAGTGTACAGATTTGCTCCAAACACCTTAAAAGAGCCACTAAACCAAGGTTTGTGTGAAGGAAAAATGAGGTTTTTGTATAGGGTTTTGAGCATGAATCAAAAGAGAGATGAAAAGAGAAGGGAAATGAACAAAAATGTTGTGGTTGCTGCTGATGTTTCTGCAAAATTCAGAAATGAGAGGGAGGGGAAAAAGAGAGAAAACAATAGTAAAAAGTCAAATTTTTTCACCTAACCACCTTGCCTCATTTTCTATTTGGATTTTGAATTTTTAAAGGGGTTTTGACTTGGTAAAAGGGTGGGGATAATGAACCATGCAAGAGAAATAAAATGGTTAACATGTTACACTTTTTAACCAAGTCACAAAATATGGTAAGTGTGCATGTGTACACTAACGCAAAAATTACCAATTAGGGGGATACGACTAAAATATAATTAGTAAACCCTATATATACATATAAATATATATATATATATATATATATATATAACACTTCACAACACAATTATCACTAATTAAAAAGGAAGATATGATATTCGGGTTTTTATGAAAAACACGCAAAATTACTAATTATCACGAAAATATCCTAAACGAATTTCAAAGTGTTACAATCTACCACCCTTAAAGAAATTCGGTCCCCGAATTTAAAAATCACTACACTTACCTTCGAAAAGATGGGGATACTTCTTCCGCATCTCGCTCTCGGTCTCCCAAGTGACCTCCTCACTGCTCGGACCACGCCAAAGTACCTTGAAGGACGGTATCTCTTTCGACCTCAATTTCTTCACTTGTCGATCCAAGATGATCACCGGCTGCTCTGCATAGGAAAGGTCGCGCTCAAGCTGGATCGTCGGGTGCTGAATCGCATACGAAGGATCATGAAGATACTTGCGGAGCATCGAAACGTGAAATACGGGTTGCACGTCTGGAAAACTGGGCGGAAGGGCTAACCGATACGCAATTGCACCAACACGCTCGAGGATCTCGAAGGGGCCCACATATCTGGGACTAAGCTTCCCCTTCTTCCCAAATCTCATCACACCTTTCATTAGGGAGACCCTCAAGAAAACATGATCACCAACTGAAAACTCAAGTCTACGCCGACGACGGTCCGCATAAGATCTCTGCCTACTCTGGGCTGCCCTCATCCTATCGCGAATCAACTGGATCTTCACGGTCGTCTCCTCAACAATCTGTGGCCCTAAGAAACTGCTCTCACTGAGCTCTGTCCAACAGGCGGGCGATCTGCATCTCCTCCCATAAAGAGCCTCAAATGGTTCCATCTGAATGGTCTCCTGGTAGCTGTTGTTGTAAGAGAACTCTACTAAGGGTAAATGATGATCCCAGCTACCTCCGAAGTTTAAGACGCATGTCCTCCAGAGTCTGAATAGTCCGCTCTGACTGTCCGTCGGTCTGCGGATGAAATGCTGTGCTGAAACTCAAGCGGGTGCCCAAAGCCTACTAAAGCCTCTGTCATAGTCGGTTGGTAAACTGGGTGCCTCTGTCGGACACGATACATGTTGGAACTCCGTGCAGTCGTACAATCTCGTCGATGTATATCTGGGCATACTAAGCAAATCCGAAAGTCGTCTTCACCGGTAGGAAGTGAGCCGCTTTCGTCAAACGTTCCACAATCACCCAGATAGAGTCATACCCTCGACTAGTCCTGGGTAGACCCACAATAAAGTCCATAGAAATCTGTTCCCATTTCCACTCTGGAATGGGTAACGGCTGTAGCTCTCCCGCGGGCCTTTGGTGCTCAGCCTTGACTTGCTGACAAGTCAGGCATCTTGACACGAAATCTGCGATGTCCCTCTTCATTCCGTCCCACCAGTAAACATCCCTCATATCATGGTACATCTTGGTGGAACCTGGATGAACACTATACACCGATCGATGTGCCTCCTCAAGAATCTCACGCCGCAGTCCCTCAGTATCTGGTACGCACAGTCTAGTCCCAAATCGTAGTATCCCCTGATCATCGATCACGAACTCGGAAAATCTGCCATGTCCAATCTGTGCCCTGATCTCTGAACATTGGTCATCACTGTGTTGTGCCTCACGTATACGGTCAAGCAACTGTGGGCGTGCACGAACATGCGCAATCTATCCTCCGATCGGCGTAAACTCGAACTGTACCCGGCTGTCGCATAAAATCTACCAATCTGCCAACGACTGCCTCTGTACTGCGCTCAAACAAGATAGACTACCCACGGGCCTCCTTGTCAAAGCATCCACCACTACATTAGCCCTGCCCGGGTAGTACAAGATCTCGCAATCGTAGTCCTTCACTAACTCCATCCATCGGCGCTGTCTAAGGTTCAGGTCTCGCTGCTGAAATATATACTTTAAGCTCTTGTGATCAGTAAATATCTGGCATGACTCGCCATATAAGTAATGTCGCCAGATCTTAAGTGCAAAGACCGCTGCAGCCATCTCCAAATCGTGAGTGGGGTAGTTCTGTTCATGTTTCATCAATTGCCGTGAAGCATACGCGATCACCCTGTCATGCTGCATCAATACGCACCCTAGCCCCACTCGAGAAGCATCACAATAGACCACAAATCCGCCTGATCCTGAAGGCAATGATAACACCGGCGCCGTAGTCAGTCGAGTCCGTAGCTGCTGAAAACTGTGCTCACACTCCTCCGTCCAATCGAAAGGAACTCCCTTCCGGGTCAACCCGGTCAAAGGTGTAGCAATACGGGAGAATTCCTGCACGAATCGCCTGTAGTAGCCTACCAGCCCTAGAAAGCTGCGAATCTCCGTAACTGATGTGGGTCTGGGCTAACTCCGAACAGCCTCGATCTTCCTCGGGTCTACACATATACCATCTCGTGTAATCACATGTCCCAAGAAGTCTACGCTGTCCAGCCAGAAAGCACACTTGGAGAATTTGGCGATAAGCTGATGCTCCCTCAAGGTCTGCAATGCGATCCGCAGGTGCCGCTCGTGCTCCTCACTACTCCGGGAATACACCAAGATATCGTCAATAAGTAAGATGATGAACAGATCAAGATACAGCCGGAAAATACGGTTCATCAAGTCCATGAATGTTGCTGGCGCGTTGGTGAGTCCGAACGACATCACCAAAAACTCATAATGGCCGTAGCGCGTATGGAAAGCCGTCCAAGGAATGTCCTCCTGTCGAACCCGCAGCTGATGGTAGCCTGATCGCAAATCGATCCTCGAAAAGTATCCTACTGTCATGACCCGAAAGAGCACGTGACTGGCCCTTGAACCATATGAAGTCTATAGGACCCCAACTGATCCAAGTAAGCCAAAAGCCCGGAAATCTAAAACCATTTAAAGAGTAAATAAGGAAAACTGGTTTTGAAAAGTAAAGAAATCATGTTTCAAAAATCAAGGTTTTTAAATAACTAAGCCGAATGTGTATTTTTAAAATGTGTAACCTTTCCTGAAAATTTCGGCAGAGTTTCCTTTGTAAAAACTGGCCCCAAACGGGGCACAACAAGAATAATATATATGAAATGATAAAAGGTATCCCCAAGCGGGAGCTAGCTCTTCGTCAATCGACGGTCACAACCACGCAAGCAATAATAATATACAACGCCCAAGGGCGAGCATCAAAACCCAAAAAGAAACTCAAAACAGCCAGAAAACCGTAATACTACAAGCGCGACTCTAAGGTCGAAATAATACAACACTGTTTTCTAAGTCTGAAATAATATACAAGTTTGGTTGATGGAATTTCTAGATACAAGAATAATACAAGTACAATGGTGATTCTTGATGCAAAAGAACCCACCTACCAATGCAATTCACCCGCAAGGAAGCAGTGTGCCAGAAATGCCGCAATGAAACCTGTACGGCAAAACCTGCAAGAACTGTGGCACAACGGGGGTGAGTTGCCAACTCGTGAATAGAGAATATCTACAAGCAGAAACCGAATGCAAGACATGATCCTAGGCCAATACGATCAGTATATAAACCTTAAAGAATAAGCCTGATACATGTTAAGGTGGCAAGCAACATCTAAACAGGTATGTAGTGCCAAGTACTCAGGTAATAACATGTCATCAGTATAAGGTATGTCTGCATGAAGTAAATATGCTGAAATATCAAAAGGATATCAATACACATATATAAGCCTCCCATACCACTAATATTGGTGTAAGGGTATATATAACAGCGCCCTTATACCCTGTTATATATACAAATGAAGTATGATCAATGTAAATCCAGTCTGTATGTGATCAAGTCTGTAAAAACGTGGAACCCGTCCTACCGTCACCCAATGATAATAAGCATCATGCATGTAAATGTCATAAAGCATATCCATGGAAAATATGAGGATATAACCAAAAGCATGGAACCTGAGTGCCTAGCATCGACACTCGAAAACATCATGAAAACCTGTGCCTACCATCGGCACGTAAATCCTCACATAACGGGCATCCGTCAGTCCGGGTCAGCCCACTCTCTCAATATATCGGGCATCCGTCAGTCCGGGTCAGCCCTCTCTCAATATATCGGGCATCCGTCAGTCCGGGTCAGCCCTCTCTCAATATATCGGGCATCCGTCAGTCCGGGTCAGCCCTCTCTCAATATATCGGGCATCCGTCAGTCAGGGTCAGCCCTCTCTCAAAACCAGAAATATCATAGAAACAACCTATCTCAATGCGCAAATCAGAAAGCAAGATGCATGTGACAATATAAGTGAAATGCAAGTAACAATATATCCTGCAGCATGGAATAATAGTATGCGCATATAAACATCTTGCGGTTCCCAAATCCCTAATCAGTCAAAACCCTCTATGATTGTATACAGGTATAAGTGTACAATATGCCATGCAACAGTACTACAATGTAGTGGCATGGCAATTATCGATGATGAAGTGTGTGAGCCGGCAATAGTGTACGTGGAACATACGCATCATCGATAATGGTGCTGGTGTCCTAACAGCATGATAATAATATAGCAATAAACATATGCAAGCAATGCGAATAGCATGAATATGCGGAAATCAAATAATCAACACCACAGTGAAGAATCTACTATGCAAACTACAGATCTAAGTATCAGGTCAATCAGGAGGGGTATGGAAACCACCTAAATCTGAGTCGATATATATAGATATACTAGTCGGTGATCCCGCCTCAATAATATAGCGTACGATACAGTATATCGTAAGACATCCTCGAGTCATGAGCGCGGATCTATCATCAATATAGGCTCGTACGGTAAATCGTCGTACGGCATCCCAGTAGCTGGGTACGGGTCAATATCACACTATCTCATCACGTCTCAGGTATCACTATCATCATATCACATAATCTGGGGTACTAATCTAAGTCTAGTACAACTGATACCATCAATATACTGCGTGTGCAAGCACACGTCCCAAGGCCCGCTAGAGATCACGTATCGTATCCCAAATACAAATCACATCAAATCACCGATCTCGCGGCACAAAGCACAACATCATCGACTCATCTCCAAAATCATCCAATATCGTCAAACACAGTGCAAGTATAATGAATATGCAAGGGTGTGCGTGTAGGTGTAAATCTATTCTAGAGTCCGCGACTATGAACTACACTAGTTACTTCTAACCCTACACTGTCCATAGTACACCTAACTATCATATAAATAATATCACAACTACGGACTGCGGGGGTGCTATACGCCATCCACCCGACTTCTCCCCGTAGATATAATCTACTCACCTTGCTTCTCATGTGTCGGTGCCGATGTCGCCATCTTCATCTTCTTTGCCTCAACATCTCGTAGGGTACCTACAAGTATATCACAACGCTAAAGCACATGAAAACCACATCGGAAACCAAAATAGCACACGCTACCCGCATAGGTAAAAACCTATCGACTCGCATGTAAACATGTTCAATATCCATTTGTCGTTGACGTCCAAACGCCACCCGACAGGAATGAATCACCAAATACCAAAATCCATACTAAAACAAGTCGTAAATCATACACCAACTCAAGCAAATCAACCCAGATTTCACCCTAGATGGAATCAGTCAGAACTAGACATACCCAGGGTCAAGACTAGAGGAAATAGGGCCATGCACAAAATTCGAGACAGATCCCCCTGCTCTGGCCGCAATTTGCGGCCAGAAGGAAATAATTGGCAGCCTCACCTTGGAGTTGGGGGCTAGGGTTTGGTGTGGTGGTTCTATGGTGCCTGCACATCTCACTGTCAACTCAGTTTTATTTTTGGGGTCTCGGGGTGATAGCAGATTCCACAAAACACTTCCAGATTTACAGTTTTCCCCGATATCGATTCCGTAATTCCGTATTCTGGTTTCAAGTTCAGGTTCGGGTCCAATTTAGCATCACACAAGGGATTCTAAGGTCACCACAATTCTCAATTCCATCTTTGATTTCAGTTTTACCTTAAACCCTAACTAGAAATCTCTAAAGTCCACAAACAACACATTATCGATATGAAACTAGAATTGATGCACAAGAAATGAGATACTACTCTAATAGGTGCAGAAATTACCTCCTTTGGCAACTCAAGAAAATTCTTGAGTTGCTCAAAGTCCTCCAAATCCAATCTTGCTAGGTTCAATGTGTAGCTGGTGAGCTTGGGAGTAAGTTTTGTGAAGTGGGAATGGGGTTTTGGCTTTGTTTTCATGGTGGATCTAGGGTTTTTGTGAAGAGGGTGAGAGAGGGAGAGAGAGCAGCAGCAGCTCAATGGGAGAGGGGAGAGAAAATGAGAAGGGAAATGATGGGGTATGGTTCAAAAGGTGAAGGTTGACTTGGTCCCTTTCTCTCTCTCATCATACTACTTTTTTTCTTTTTCTTTTCTTTTCCTTCTCACTCCAATAGTGAACCCAAAAGAACCATGGCTAAAGAAATGTAACACAAGTGTAACAAGTGTGGAAAATGATATGTGAACATTTTTGCACAAAAATGCTAAAAATCCAATTAGCGATTCTTAATCGCGATTAGCTCTAAATTAGCATATAACTAATCTTAAAAACTTTAAAATGGCATAATTCCATAAAATACCTTATTTTAGAATTTTCCATAATTTTTCCCCATTTATTTGTATTTAATTATACCAGAATATTAAAATATTCATTAAAATGATATTAAATTATAAAATTTCCCAAAAATTATATTTTATTATTTTGGAATCGTTACAATCTACCCCCTTAAAGAAATTCGGTCCCCGAATTTAAATTTAAACCCCCAAATGCTAAAATATTTCAATACAAATTCCAAGTCATCGGGGCTCCGAAATCAGCAATACATAAAACGTATCATAGCGCAATCCATGCGCATGAGTACTGAGCAGATAACTCAAAAGCAACACTCCATCAAGCATCCCGCAATCATCGGAGTCATGGTAAAGACACAAATGTCAAATCCAATACAAAACCAATATGATATAGATCAGAACTATACATGTAGACATCCAATCTATACAGGTAAATAGCTGATGTAAATGCATGCCAAATCTTTTTAAGTCGCTGTGCGATGCGCGTAACACTGCACAGTGGCGGACGTTTTTCACAAGAAAATAACTATATATGTATATATATATATATATATCCTTTGTTTAATAGGTACGTTCCGCCGTTTTGAAAACAATTTAGAAGGGTTTCCTTGTTTTTAAACGTTTCGTGTCATATCGGACACGTAGGTATATATATATCGAGACCATAGCTCGCTCTTTGGAAATCCCTTCGAACTATCAATGCATGCAAAATATATAAAGGTACTGTCCTCTGACTAGTCCTGCTCGGTACAAAACGAATATCAAATATAATAAAAATGTACTGCTCCAATAGGAATAAATCCCAAAAATGCACATAACATCACCCTGTGCGTCTGGTGCGCACGGAAATCAAAATCCATATATGTGCCATACAGGTGCACAAAACAACATCTAGGTGCAACGGGTGTGCACGAAACATCTGTCATAGGCAACGTGTGTGCCTGACAGCAAAATCAGGTGCATGTGACATGCACGAAGAATCACGATTTAGTGCATCTGGCCTGCACCAAGATCGTATATCAAAACAATAAAGGTGCATGAAACAATATCATGAAACTCAGTCATCAAAACTAAATCATGCAATAGAACGCCCAAAATACCCAAATCCAAAATGACGGATACGTGATAATCGAATCACAAAATCACAAATCATAAATACCGTCGTCGATAGTTCCTCCTTCAAGGTCGAGAAGGAGTCGGTGCATCCAATGCTAGCAGCGCAAGATATCTACTTGCCTCTTGCTCACGGTCTGGCGTCCTCTGACTCTGGGTCCTTATCTTCTCTGCGGATTACCTATCCCACAATCAATCGGCTTATCAGCCCTGTCAGGTGTGCTAACGGGGACGATTCCGTTCTGGCACTTCTCTGGTCATCTCCCGGTCGATCCTCACGACCACTTATAAAGCAGCATATCACTGGCGTCGGCCTCTGGCACTCTGAATGCACGTCACACATCTAATCCTGGGTGCAAACATCCTTGCAGCAATGTCCTGGAAGAATCCTGCTCAGGGTCTCTTCCAATCATGCCTATGCCGATCTGTACGGAGGCTGGTACTCTTGCATAATCTCTTTTCTGCCGAATTGCCTGGAAGTCATCATCCTTTACTGAAGCTAATTCTTGTTCCGGAATGGCTGCATACTCATCGCGCCTCTTTCTGGAAGCTATATCCATATACCATGCCTCTGCGTGCGTCTCGCATCTCTGATGTCAGCGGAGTAAGACGTCATCTCGTCGAAATCTCTTGCGAACTCTTTTATTCACTCTGCTTCAATGTCGACTGATTCGGACTCGTCTCATCGTGGCTGCATGGACTGTGCTCCAACGGCTATACTCGTATCTGGAGTCTCCCAAGCAATGCATCCCATCACATGATATCCGAATGATGTCGAAACATTCGATCGACTCGTCAGAACCTCATAATCCCCCAAGAGATCAACATCTTGAGTACAGTTTAATATTATCGAGTACATGCCACAGCGTCGGTAGTCCAGCCGTAGAAAGGCAAACCCAAGCCTCACTAATGGCGCCGCGGAACTGCCGCAAACCCTAAGGTTCAAAGGCTTTCACACGGTCATTAAGTCGAGTTAGGGTTTCATTCTTCTAGAGGGTCCATAGAATCACCTGCATGTCTTTCCGTACACTTTAAACTTGGAAAATGGGCTCCTGACATTCGATCGCCTCTATCGACTCTCAACGAACCTGCGTGAAGTCATCTCTAGCTGGAAACAATCTATCCGATGACCTCGCATCGGTAAACGGACGAACCACATGTCCTAGTCATTCATTCTCAGGTGACTAGCAACCGTCCATCATATCTCTAAGTATATGCTCCTGCTGCAGTAGCTCCAACCATCTGGGCGATATCTCGTCAATTGCAGCAACAACTGGCTCATTCGCCTGTACGCCGAACAGCGCCTCAATCCTCCGGGAAAGGCGACACATTGGCGGTCATCTCTGAATTGGTCTGCTCTAGATTTGAGTAAGACTCTCCACACTGGAAATCTTCAACTCAACTGGGCCCGCTCCGGTGCATAAATCGGACGAATCACCTTCGTCTCTCAAATCGGGTAGACTAGCAATCATCTGTCTCATATCTGCATGGAAGCTCCGATAATCTCAGCTCGTAAGCTCCGGAAGCGACATCTTGTCAATCTCAGCAACAGCTGGTCCATCTGTCTGCACGGTAGGCGACATCATAATCTCTGAGGTATGCTGTACATCAACAGTACTCTCTCAACTGGCAGCTCTAACAATGGCCCGATCATCCAGTGCAAAACCAAGCACTCGCCTCTACTAGAGGTCACAATCATCAATACTAACTCGAGACGTTCCCATGTCACCAGAAAACACAATGGTCGGCCCTCGTACCAGACGAGCTCGCCCTGACCGTAACCCTAGCAGCAGCCCAAACTACGCTCAACATGGCGACAGGAACCTCAATCGAGTATCGAAGAGAGCAGATCAATAGCAAGAAAGAGAACAGCAGATCCAGAGTGGATACATGATCATAAGAAGGAACAACATCAATAAAGGTATGATCATGAAACTAATAGAATCGGGGATCTCAAATGGATGTATAATCATGGAAATGAAGAGAGTCGCTGATCTCGAAAATATGTACATCCTAAGGTTCCTTAAGCGGAGTGGCGTGTCGTAAGTATGCCGCGGAACATACCCACGGTACGTCACTCTACTTTAGTTACCTATTCCATCAACCAAGGGTCATCCTATACGACGAAAGTTCGGGTCTAATACCCCTTCGACTAAGTCTAAGTTCCGTAAGGTCAAGCCTAAGTTCCGTATATATATAAACGCCCTAGGCTCCACATAGTCAAACTTAGACTCGAACCAAGGTCAACCTAGCGCTCTAATACCAACTTTGTCACGACCCGAAAGAGCACGTGACTGGCCCTTGAACCATATGAAGTCTATAGGACCCCATCTGATCCAAGTAAGCCAAAAGCCCAGAAATCTAAAACCATTTAAATAGTAAATAAGGAAAACTGGTTTTGAAAAGTAAAGAAATCATGTTTCGAAAATCAAGGTTTTTAAATAACTAAGCCGAATGTGTATTTTTAAAATGTATAACCTTTCCTGAAAATTTCGGCAGAGTTTCCTTTGTAAAAACTGGCCCCAAACGGGGCACAACAAGAATAATATATATGAAATGATAAAAGGCATCCCCAAGCGGGAGCTAGCTCTTCGTCAATCGACGGTCACAACCACGCAAGCAATAATGATATACAACGCCAAAGGGCGAGAATCAAAACCCAAAAAGAAACTCAAAACAGCCAGAAAACCGTAATACTACAAGCGCGACTCTAAGGTCGAAATAATACAACACTGTTTTCTAAGTCTGAAATAATATACAAGTTTGGTTGATGGAATTTCTAGATACAAGAATAATACAAGTACAATGGTGATTCTTGATGCAAAAGAACCCACCTACCAATGCAATTCACCCGCAAGGAAGCAGTGTGCCAGAAATGCCGCAATGAAACCTGTACGGCAAAACCTGCAAGAACTGTGGCACAACGGGGGTGAGTTGCCAACTCGTGAATAAAGAATATCTACAAGCAGAAACCGAATGCAAGACATGATCCTAGGCCAATACGATCAGTATATAAACCTCAAAGAATAAGCCTGATACATGATAAGGTGGCAAGCAATATCTAAACAGATATATAGTGCCAAGTACTCAGGTAATAACATGTCATCAGTATAAGGTATGTCTGCATGAAGTAAATATGATGAAGTATCAAAAGGATATCAATACACATATATTAGCGTCCCATACCACTAATATTGGTGTAAGGGTATATATAACAGCGCCCTCATACCCTGTTATATATACAAATGAAGTATAATCAATGTAAATCCAGTCTGTATGTGATCAAGTCTGTAAAAACGTGGAACCCGTCCACCCGTCACCCAATGAAAATAAGTATCATGCATGTAAATGTCATAAAGCATATGCATGGAAAATATGAGGATATAACCAAAAGCATGGAACCTGAGTGCCTAGCATCGACACTCGAAAACATCATGAAAACCTGTGCCTACCATCGGTACGTAAATCCTCACATACCGGGCATCCGTCAGTCCGGGTCAGCCCACTCTCTCAATATATCGGGCATCCGTCAGTCCGGGTCAGCCCTCTCTCAATATATCGGGCATCCGTCAGTCCGGGTCAGCCCTCTCTCAATATATCGGGCATCCGTCAGTCCGGGTCAGCCCTCTCTCAATATATCGAGCATCCGTCAGTCCGGGTCAGCCCTCTCTCAAAACCAGAAATATCATAGAAACAACCTATCTCAATGCGCAAATCAGAAAGCAAGATGCATGTGACAATATAAGTGAAATGCAAGTAACAATATATCCTGCAGCATGGAATAATAGTATGCGCATATAAACATCTTGCGGTTCCCAAATCCCTAATCAGTCAAAATCTTCTATGATTGTGTACGGGTATAAGTGTACAATATGCCATGCAAGAATCATATCCTGATGCAACAGTACTACAGTGTAGTGGCATGGAAATTATCGATGATGAAGTGTGTGAGCCGGCAATAGTGTACGTGGAACATACGCATCATCGATAATGGTGCTGGTGTCCTAACAGCATGATAATAATATAACAATAAACATATGCAAGCAATGCGAATAGCATGAATATGCGGAAATCAAATAATCAACACCACAGTGAAGAATCTACTATGCAAACTACAGATCTAAGTATCAGGTCAATCAGGAGGGGTATGGAAACCACCTAAATCTGAGTCGATATATATAGATATACTAGTCGGTGATCCCGCCTCAATAATATCGCGTACGATACAGTATATCATAAGACATCCTCGAGTCATGAGCGCGGATCTATCATCAATATAGGCTCGTACGGTAAATCGTCGTACGACATCCCAATAGCTGGGTACGGGTCAATATCACACTATCTCATCACGTCTCAGGTATCACTATCATCATATCACATAATCTGGGGTACTGATCTAAGTCTAGTACAACTGATACCATCAATATACTGCGTGTGCAAGCACACGTCCCAAGGCCCGCTAGAGATCACGTATCGTATCCCAAATACAAATCACATCAAATCACCGATCTCGCGGCACAAAGCCCAACATTATCGACTCATCTCCAAAGTCATCCAATATCGTCAAACATAGTGCAAGTATAATGAATATGCAAGGGTGTGCGTGTAGGTGTAAATCTATTCTAGAGTCCGTGACTATGAACTATACTAGTTACTTCTAACCCTACACTGTCCATAGTACACCTAACTATCATATAAATAATATCACAACTACGGACTGCGGGGGTGCTATACGCCATCCACCCGACTTCTCCCCGTAGATATAATCTACTCACCTTGCTTCTCATGTGTCGGTGCCGATGTCGCCATCTTCATATTCTTTGCCTCAACATCTCGTAGGGTACGTACAAGTATATCACAACGCTAAAGCACATGAAAACCACATCGAAAACCAAAATAGCACACGCTACCCGTATAGGTAAAAACCTATCGACTCGCATGTAAACACGTTCAATATCCATTTGTCGTTGACGTCTAAACGCCACCCGACAGGAATGAATCACCAAATACCAAAATCCATACTAAAACAAGTCGTAAATCATACACGAACTCAAGCAAATCAACCCAGATTTCACCCTAGATGGAATCAGTCAAAACTAGACATACCCAGGGTCAAGACTAGAGGAAATAGGGCCATGCACAAAATTCGAGATAGATCCCCCCTGCTCTGGCCGCAATTTGTGGCCAAAAGGAAATAATTGGCGGCCTCACCTTGGAGTTGGGGGCTAGGGTTTGGTGTGGTGGTTCTATGGTGCCTGCACATCTCACTGTCAACTCAGTTTTATTTTTGGGGTCTCGGGGTGATAGCAGATTCCACAAAACACTTCCAGATTTACAGTTTTCCCCGATATCGATTCCGTAATTCCGTATTCTGGTTTCAAGTTCAGGTTCGGGTCCAATTTAGCATCACACAAGTGATTTTAAGGTCACCACAATCCTCAATTCCATCTTTGATTTCAGTTTTATCCTAAACCCTAACTAGAAATCTCTAAAGTCCACAAACAACACATTATCGATATGAAACTAGAATTGATGCACAAGAAATGAGATACTACTCTAATAGGTACAGAAATTACCTCCTTTGGCAACTCAAGAAAATTCTTGAGTTGCTCAAAGTCCTCCAAATCCAATCTTGCTAGGTTCAATGTGTAGCTAGTGAGCTTGGGAGTATGTTTTGTGAAGTGGGAATGGGGTTTTGGCTTTGTTTTCATGGTGGATCTAGGGTTTTTGTGAAGAGGGTGAGAGAGAGAGAGAGCAGCAGCAGCAGCTCAATGGGAGAGGGGAGAGAAAATGAGAAGGGAAATGATGGGGTATGGTTCAAAAGGTGAAGGTTGACTTGGTCCCTTTCTCTCTCTCATCATACTACTTTTTTTCTTTTTCTTTTCTTTTCCTTCTCACTCCAATAGTGAACCCAAAAGAACCATGGCAAAAGAAATGTAACACAAGTGTAACAAGTGTGGAAAATGATATGTGCACATTTTTTCACAAAAATGCTAAAAATCCAATTAGCGATTCTTAATCGCGATTAGCTCTAAATTAGCATATAACTAATCTTAAAAACTTTAAAATGGCATAATTCCATAAAATACCTTATTTTAGAATTTTCCATAATTTTTCCCCATTTATTTGTATTTAATTATACCAGAATAATAAAATATTCATTAAAATAATATTAAATTATAAAATTTCCCAAAAATCATATTTTATTATTTTGGAATCGTTACACCTGCCCCCTGAAGCTGGTCGAACAAATCGTCGATGCGTGGCAAAGGATACCTGTTCCGCACTGTAACCCTGTTCAGCTGACGGTAGTCGATACACAGACGCAAACAGCCGTCCTTCTTCTTGACAAACAGGACTGGAACACCCCAAGGAGAAACACTGGGTCGAATAAGTCTCTTATCCAGCAAATCTTGCAACTGACCCTTCAATTCTCTAAGTTCCGCCGGGGCCATCCTATACGGCGGTACAGAAATAGGCCCCGTGCCAGGAACCAAATCAATACAGAAAGAAATATCACGCTCGGGCGGTAGCCCAGGATGCTCGTCAGGGAACACATCAGGGAACTCGCTAACAACCAGAACCTGATCCAACGAAACCTCTGTAGCTCTAGTATCGCAAACATAGGCGAGAAATCCCTGGCATCCCTTCCTCAAAAGTTGTCCAGCACGAAAAGAAGAAATCACAGTGTGAGGGGCGGCACCCCGGTCCCCCAACATAACAAAATCCGACTCGCCGGGAAAACAAAATCTAACTGTCTTCTTACGGCACTCCACAGAAGCATAGCACGTAGCTAACCAATCCATGCCCAAAAGAACGTCGAAGTCTAACATCTCAAGAAGGATCAAGTCGACAGGAAACTCTCTCTCGCCAATACGGACGGTACATGATTGGAACACGTGCCTAGCAACAAACGAATCTCCCACGGGAGTAGTCACAACAAGCGGCTGATCAAGCAAACCGGACTCTCTACCCAAACTCGGCACAAAGTGTATGGATGCGTACGAGTGCATGTATCCAGGATCGAACAACACGTGTGCATCAACAGAACATACTAGAAGGATACCTGAGACCACCGCATTGGACGCCAGCGCGTCCTGATGCGTCAAAGTAAAAACTCGCGCCTGTCCTCCACCTGTGACTGACTGTCCCCCGCCGGCCGCTAGCTATCCTCTGCCTCGGTCACCTCGTCCTCTATGAACAAATCCTCCAAGACCACGACCTCTCTGTGCATGAGTCTGACGCGGAGTAATAGTAGGTACAATAGGCAACGCCCTCTGGGGTGGTGAAGGTGGCAATGTGACATGCGGTGCTGCTGCCTCCCTCCGGGGTCTCTCAGGACAATCTCGTACACGATGACAAGAACTCCCGCAGCCAAAACATCCCGACGATGACCGCTGACCCTCCTAGGGATAGGAACTGAACAACCGGCCTCGCCCTAAATCTCTGCCTCCTGCAAGACGTCTATCACGGCGCCGAAAAAGCTGTCTCTGTGCTGATGTATCCGCACGAACTCTCTTCGGCCCTGGAACTACCGAAGTCTCAGCAAGGCGCTCCTCAACCAATAAGGCTGCATCTACAGCTGCTGCATAGGTCTCGTAATGCTGTGCGCTGATCGCAAGAAATAACAGGGTAAGCAAGCCTCGAACAAACCTCTTGACTCGTATCTCCTCGGTAGCCACTAAATACGGGGCATAGATAGATAGCTCTGTGAACAGCACGCTATACTCTGCCACTGACATCTTCGGAGTCTGACGTAAGGACTCGAACCTGCGTGCTCTAGCATCTCTGACACTCAGTGGAAGAAAGCGGGCAAGGAATAGCGCCACGAACTCTGTCCAGGTCATAGGAGGAAGACCTGCTGCTCTACCCTTCTCGACTGATTCGCACCATTCCTGCGCAAGACCTTCCAGGAGAAAGCTCGCGAACTCAACCCATCTCGCATCTGCGCATCTGAGGGAATGGCATATCCGAGCCATCCTATCAATGAAAGACTGTGGGTCTTCGGCTGCATCGGTGCCTGTGAAGACCGGAGGCTTCAGCCTCATAAACTCTGACAGCGATACCGTAATGACCTCTGTAGCTGTAGGGGCAACTGCTTGTGCTGTGGGTATCACCGCGGTCTCTGCAACGAGTGGAACTACCTCTGGTCGCTGCGCTCTAAGTGTCTCAACTAGGGATCCCATCATCTGGCGCATCTCCTGCATACTGTACCCCACCACCTGTCGCATCTCCTGCATACCAGCCCCGAACATAGCAATCTGGTTTGTCGGAGGAGGGACAGTCTGCTCTGGTGCAATGGGTGTACTGCCCGGATCTGTCCTCATCTCAGACGAATCAACTCTAATCTCGGCCCTCACGGCTGCTCTCTGCGCCCTCGTAGTCTTTGGCGGCATAATGGCTGAAAGGAGAATATGATTCGATAAGGATACGGAAATCGAATCACAAGAATGTATATACTCATGAAGGAATTTTAAATCAATAAGTCCTAAGGTCGCTTAGGCGGAGTACCGTGTCGTAAGTATGCCGCGGAACATACGCACGCTACGCCACTCTACTTCAGCTACCTACTCCATTATACCAGGGTCATCCTACACTCCGAAAGGTAAAACCTACGCTCTGATACCAACTTTGTCACGACCCGAAATTTCGACTCGTGACCGGCACTTAACCACGCAATGTCTACAGGCGTAACGCGACTAAGTAAGCCGAACCCAGAAATCAAAACCATTTTAAAAGTAGTGAGTGTTGAAAACATTTGATTAAAACATTTAGAAACCTTCAGTGATTTAAAAAAGTTCTTTAAAGTTAAGTTATCATCTAAATAATTTTGGCAGCATTTCCTTTGTAAAACTAACCCCGAAGTCGGGTGTACAACAGGATATAAGTGAATATGATATACAATGAAAATAAAGCATCCCCAAACGGGAGAAATCACGCCCCACGGCGGAAACCAACACCATAAGAGTAATATACGACGTCGTAGCAAAGAAATGAACAATAAGTGAAAAACATCACAGAAAGATAAAAACTGCATATATAAAGTCGGCTCCCACGAGCTCGACACCAGAA
Source organism: Agapanthus africanus (assembly GCA_030015575.1). Taxonomy (NCBI): domain Eukaryota; kingdom Viridiplantae; phylum Streptophyta; class Magnoliopsida; order Asparagales; family Amaryllidaceae; genus Agapanthus; species Agapanthus africanus. The sequence continues at coordinate 564,757,326 of CM057339.1, forward strand.
AACAAATAATATACATCGTCGTCCTCACACTGTCTCTAAGTCAAATACATATAAAGGTAGATGGAGAATAATAGATACAAATGTGTGTACAATAGAATAACCAGATACCACAACCCACCTAGCAGCAAAACAGCTCTCGCACCAACTGTAGTGGTATCCGTAGCCAAAAGATGTAAGGATGCAGCCTGCCGGGACTACTTTGAGGGGCAACCTGCAAATAATGTGGCACAACGGGGGTGAGTTGCCAACTCGTGAATAAAGATAACATGTAAAGGTAATCACGAGCATGCACGCACTGCGCTACTCTATCAAATGCCAGTAGATAAAGTCTATATGCGATAAGCAGGATGTGCATAATCATGCAAGTGCTCGGTCAAGTAAAATAACTACAGGATGAGATACATAATAATAAATGCTGACCATGGGATGAAATAACATCTACACGGAATGTCAACGTGGAAAAATAATCGGTGCCCATCAATACACACAAATCCCAATAAACTCAGGCGCCGGCACTCCCATCGGCCCTCAAATCCTGTAAATCTCAGAGAATCACGAATGCCCAATATCGACACTCAAATATCATAAATACTTGTGTCCAGCATCGACACACAAATCCTCATATATCGGGCTCCGTCAGTCCGGATCAGCCCACGGGCTCCGTCTGCGGTATCGGCCCTCGGCCCCGGCAGTACGGGTCATCCCGCATCCGTCTATCGACTCTGGTCAGTATCCTCCGGATAACCGCCAAGTCCAACCAATCACCGATAGGTAATGGTCCCACTGCCGGGCTCATCGCCTGCTGCACGACAGATCCGTTCTCGCCCCGGGGTACCATACTGGGTCCACCATGTACCCGCAATCGGCCTCGTCCACTCCTCGAATCGGGTTTCATATGTCACTCTAGCACCGAGAAAACACATGGTGGACGCACTAAAATATCATATCAAGAGGAACCGGGTTTTCAAAACAGTGCATCTTTTCTTAAATAACCCCACGGTTCTCAAATCCAGAAGTCACATGAAAACCAAAGCCAATGCGTAATCCATGCGATGTAATATATGCATCAAAGTCATACTACAAGTAAAAAGGAAAAATAAACGCTCTTTAAAATAGATTCAGTTTTTAAAAGATATCACGCGGTTCCCAGTTTCTACCAAAATCAGCTTATCTAGGTAGGTACAGTTGAAAATGAATGAGTATAGATATGCCAATGGTTACGTGCACAACAACAAAATAATGTCAAATCACATAAAAGATGAGCTACAGTATAATGATCATGGCAATTACTAACGGTGTGTGTAACATGCAGATTAGTGCTCGTGCAACATGAACCGTTAGTAACAGTGCGGTGTTCTATCAATTCTAAGTTCATATACATATAGCAGGGAATGCAGTATGCAACAAATAGTATCCATGAACAGTCAATATATGAAAATGCAATATGCTGCTACAAGGTTCTATCAGCCCTGACGCATAACGCCATGCGGGCGATTTCCCCGTAGATGTTATATCTACTCACCGTAGTCTCGCGCTAAGTGCAGCCGAGACTTGTTTCCCCTTCTTCGCGGCGTCCGCCGTACTCGCCTGCGAACCTAGAATTCACCAATTACCACACATAAGCTCAAATCCATAAAAATACGACATTAAAGCCACACTAGTAACTCGCGTCGCGAGCCAAGCGCGTGCATGCGCGATACGCAAAAACGTGTGATTACGCGTCTGAAGCTACTCCGACACGTCGCGATACGCAGAAAACTCCAAACCCACACACGTATCACGTGTGTCGTGAAGGTTTAAAATACGAGAAATAGGGTAGTTGACTCTATATTTTGATACAGGAATGATTTTACAAAAATATATATACCACAGTTCATAAAATAGTAGCAGACTCCTGCTGTCCAAACCCCAACCCCCAATTCACCCATCTGGCCGCAATTTGCGGCCAGAATACATTTTCCAGCGGCCAGGGTAGGGAGATGGGCTCCCGGGTTTTGTGTGTGCACTCTATACCCCATGTACATGCTACAGTAATTACAAATTTAATCTGAAGCAACTCGGGTAGCAGCAGATTCAACAGAGCCCTTTTTCTACTTAAAAACCACATTTTAGCACTAAAAAGATACTTTAGGGTATTATTGTGAAACCTGAAGCAAACCCCAGTTTAAAACCACCCTAACAACTTATCACCAAGCTAACCAAGCCATAAAAATATTAATTTTAACATAACTTCACTAAATCCCTTCATTAGCTCTAAAAAAGCACAAAAATGTGATATTTTGCTGAAAATACTACAAGTTATGGAGAAAGAGTGTTAAACATGAGTTAATACCTTCAAAAGACCTTAAGAAACACCAAAAGTTCCAGCTCTAGCCTCAAGTGTACAGATTTGCTCCAAACACCTCAAAAGAGCCACTAAACCAAGGTTTGTGTGAAGGAAAAATGAGGTTTTTGTATAGGGTTTTGAGCATGAATCAAAAGAGAGATGAAAAGAGAAGGGAAATGAAGAAAAATGTAGTGGTTGCTGCTGATGTTTCTACAAAATTCAGAAATGAGAGGGAGGGGAAAATGAGAGAGAAAACAATGGTAAAAAGTCAATTTTTTCACCTAACCACCATGCCTCATTTTCTATTTGGATTTTGAATTTTTAAAGGGGTTTTGACTTGGTAAAAGGGTGGGGATAATGAACCATGCAAGAGAAATAAAATGGTTAACATGTTACACTTTTTAACCAAGTCACAAAATATGGTAAGTGTGCATGTGTACACTAACGTAAAAATTACCAATTAGGGGACACGACTAAAATATAATTAGTAAACCCTATATATACATATAAATATATATATATATATATATAACACTTCAAAACACAATTATCACTAATTAAAAAGGAAGATAAGATATTCGGGTTTTTATGAAAAACACGCAAAATTGCTAATTATCGCGAAAATATCCTAAACGAATTTCAAAGTGCTACACTTGTACACACACGTAGGGGTATATGATCGATGTTTGGAAGAAAGATAGGAATGAAGAATAAAGACGATGTTTTATTGAGGGATGATGTGATTTCTAACATTTTTTCATGACTATTAAGATAGGGCTCATGACAACCGAAAAGCTAGTGTAGTTGGAAACTCTGATTTCCAAAGTTTTTCTTTTATAATTCTTATCTTTATATGTAATTTTCACAGTCTTCCTTTTATTATTGGATTTTATGGGTGCAATCCGCTGAAAACCCTCAGGAGACAACACTCTTCCTACTAGGGACACCTAAAGGTTTAAAGGCTTGTTGCACGTGCTCAGTGCAATCGTGTTGCCTACGAAAGATTGCTAGTTAGTTTTTCTTTTTCTTATATTTTCTCCTTCTCTTGAATAAAAGATGTTTGCACGAGATGATCAAAATTAAGTTTGGGGGAATTTGATCAGTCAAAAATATTGCATTCTTAACACATCAATTTCTCTACTCTTATTAATCTTCTAAGGGTGTTTATTGTAAATATAACACAGATTACAAATTCGTCTGAAAAATACCAAATACCACGTGTTATAGTTATAATCAACATTCTAGAGGGAAATTGAGTGTTTATTACTACACGCATGATTTTTTTATATCTCAACACTTTCATCAAGATTGTGTGCAGGAAATTCTTCAGGTCAAAGAACTGGAATTGCAAAATTGCTGATAAAATGCAGCAAGACAAAAACTTAAAATCTGGCACAGTGTCACGAACCGAAATAGTACATGACTGGCCCTCGAATCATATGAAGCCTATAGGACCCTATCTAATTCAAGTAAGCCAAAAGCCCACAAATCTAAAACCATTTTTAAATAATAAATGAATGAAAACTAGTTTTTAAGAAGTAAAGAAAACATGTTTTAAAAGAAAGGTTTTTAAATAAGTAAGCCGAATATGCATTTTTAAAATCTATAGTCTTTTCTGAAAATTTCGGCAGAGTTTCCTTTGTAAATACTGGCCCCGAACGGGGTACAACAAGAATAATATATGCACGATGATAAAAGGCATCCCTAAGCGGGAGCTAGCTCTTCATCAATTGACGGTCACAACCATGAAAGCAGTATAATATACAACGCCGAAGGGCCAGGATCAAAACTCAAAAGGAAACTCAAAAACATCATGAAAACCATAATACTACAACGCGTGACTCTAAGATCGAAATAATACAAAACTGGTTTTCTAAGTCTGAAACAATATACAAGTTTGGTTGATGGGATTACTAGATACAACTGAATAAAATAAATACAAGGGTGGTCACGATGCGAGTGAACCCGCCTACCAAAGCAATTACCCAGAAAGGAAGCAGTGTGCCAGAAAAACCGCAATGAAATCTGTACGGCAAAACCTGCAAGAACTGTGGCACAACGGGGGTGAGTTGCCAACTCGTGAATAGAAAACATCACAGAGCAGAAATCGTATGTATGACACAATCCTAGGTCAATACGATTAGATATATATATATATATATATATATATATATATATATATATATATATATGTATATAAACCTCAAATGAATAAGTTTGAAGCATGATAAGGTGGCAAATGTAAATATCTATACATAAGTGTAGTACCAAGTGCTCGTGCCAGTGCCTCAAGTAACAACATAACATAAATATGAGGTATGATCAATGTAATCGGTGCCAACTATATCATGAAGTCTATGAGTATGTGGATATCATCCAACTATGTGATCAATGTCATCAATGTCAACTATATGTATGTGGATATCGTCCACGTGTCACCCAATGACATAAAACATCATGCATGTAAATATCATAAAGCATATGCATGGAAGTATGAGGATATAAACCAACATGTGTCCCACACGACATAACAATATCATGTAACCGGAGTGTCTAGCATCGACACTCGAAAACATCATGAAATCTGTGCCCAGCATCGGTACGTAAATCCTCATATATCGGGCCCCGTCAGTTCGGATCGGCCCACGGGCTCCGTCAGTACGGATCGGCCCATATCATCTCTCGACTCCGGTCGGTATCCTCCGGATATCCGCCGAGCCTAAATACAATCACCGGTAGGTAGTAGTCCCTCTGCCAGACTCACCGTCTGCAACACAGCGATCCGTTCTCGCCTCGTGGTACCATACCGGGTTCACCATGTACCCGCAATCGGCCTCATCCGCTTCCTCGAATCGGGTTTCACATGTCGCTCTCAGAACCGAGAAAACACATGGTGGATGCACTAAAATATCATATCAAGAAAAACCGGGTTTTTTAAAACAATACATATTCTCTTTTCAAAATAACCACGGTTCCCAAATCCAGAAATTTCATGAAAACAAATATTTCAATGCGAATAATCATAAGCATGATGTATGCGACATATAAAGGAAATGTAAGCATATCAGTATATCATGCAACATGGAATAGTAATATGCACGTATTGGGGGAAACCGCTCTTTTAAAATGAATACAGTTTTAAAATATATCTTGCAGTTCCCAAATCCCCAAAATCAAGCCAGAATCATCTATGTATGTGCAAATATGTATGTACAATATGTATGTACGCAAGTATGTCATGCAAGGGGTCATATCCTGAATGCAATAGTCGTACAATGTAGTGACATGGCAATTATCGATAATGAAGTGTGTGAGCCGGAGCAGGTGTACGTGGAACATACTCATCATCGATAACGGTGATGGTGTCCTAACAGCATGGTTTTAATATTACAATAAATACATTTACACATGCAATGCGGTGCGAATAGCAAGAATATGCAGAAATCGACTAATAAACACAACAGTGAAGAATCTACATCCAAATAAAAATGTCATACAGTTTTGCCATTTTGAAAAAAGACAAATTGGGGTTTTTATTAAAATAATGGCTACGGTGTTTTTAAGAAAAGGTGTGTCTTTTGAAAATATCCGTAGAATCCCTTTGCCTGTCTTTAAAATATTCCCGATTCTTTAGTTTTTGAAATAGGTATGACCCGGGTCTAGTCTAACATCTACTATGCAAACTACAGATCTAACTAACAAGCTAATCGGGAGGGGTATGGAAACCACCTAAATCTGAGTCGATATATATATATATATATAAATATAATAGTCGGTGATCCCGCCTCAAAGGTACCGCGTACGATACAATATCATATGACATCCTCGAGTCATGAGTGCGGATCTTATCATCAAATAAATCTCGTACGGTAAATCATCATACGGCATCCCAAATCTGGGTACGGGTCAATATCACATTCATCTCATCAATTATCCGGTATCCTTATCATCATATCTCCTGAACTAGGGTACTGATCTAAGTCTAGTACAAACCGATACCATCTATGAAAATATAAATGCGTGTGTAAAACACACGTCCAAAGGCCCGCTAAAATCTCATGTTGTATCCCAAATACGAACCACATCATATCACCGATCTCATGGCACTATGCCCAATCTCATCGACTCATCTCCAAATATCATCCACTATCCTCATCATCCAGGTATAAGTATAATAAGTAAGCATGTGTGTGCGTGTAGGTGTAAACCTATTCTAGGGTTCGCAACTAGGAAACTATACTAGTTTACTTCTAAACCCTAATCTAACCATAGTACACCTAATCATGCCCTGAATATCCATGTCACATATAAAGCTATCATATATATAGTATATATATATATGATATACTAAACATCGAACTGCGGGGGTGCTATACGCCATCCACCCGACTTCCCCCGTAGATATAATCTACACACCTAATCTTCGTTTGCCGATGCCGACGTCGCCACTGTCTTCTTCATCATCTCGAATCTTCGTGGGGGTACCTACATATCACACGCATCGTATCGCATTAAAACCAAATCGAAAACGAAACAACACATGAAAACCAAAACGATCCGCTCAAAAGCCTATAAGTTAGAACCTATGGTTAGCTCTCGCAAATCAACCCGATATCACTCGATATAGACGTATAAACATCACATGATCGAGATAAAGCACAAATGCAAAAATCCAGAATTTAAAATATGGAAAACCATTACTCGAATCAAAGCAGCAAACCAAGGTTTCAGTCCCAGATTTTGTATAAGGTGAAAACTAGGTAAGCAAACAGGCCTAGGGTGTAGTAGAGGGAGTGTGTGACCTACTGAAGCAACATGGGAACCCAACACATGAAGGTGGCCGGCCCCGTAAAGGGAAATTCCGGCCAAGCCGGTTTTTCAGTGGAGTGGGGATCTCGTTTTGATAGGGTAGTCTCCTGGTGGTCTAACTAAGTCCCTAGTATTGTTTGTTTGTCTCAGAATTCCCCCGGGTCATGCCAGATTTCCCTGCATGCCATATACTCTCACAAACCGACATGCAAAGTTTCTGTTTTCAGTTCCAGGTTTGGTATTGTGTTTGGTTCGGGGTTTCTAACATCTAAGGGGGTCTAAGGTCATCTTTAAAACCCAATTACACCAACTTGAGTTTTCAAAGCTCACTAAACTTCAGCAAAACGATTTTAAACTTGAAATGAGGCTTAAGCACTTGAAACACTACAATAATTGTGAAAGGGTTACCTCATTTAGCTCCCATGAATTCTCTACAGTGCCAAAATCAAATTTTGCTTGGTCCAATGGGTAGCTAGCGAGCTCATGCATCTTTTTAATGAAATGGGTGATGGGTTTTGGGGGGGGTTTCATGGAGTTTGAGAGGGTTGAAGATGGTGGAGGAGGAGGGCAGCAGCAGCAGCAGCAAATGAGGAGGAGAGGGGAGAGGAATGAGTGAAGGAATGGAGAGGGAATGGCTCAAGACAAGGTTGACCCCTCACCCTCTCTTTCTCTCTCTTGCCCATACTCCTATAATATATTCATTTCTTTTCTTTTCCTTTTCTTTTCTTTTCTTATAAATCAACAACCATGCTATAAAACATGAAGGAAATCCATGCAAAAAAAATGTAACATGTGTAAAAATGATATGGTGCATGTTTTGCATAAAATACGCTTAAAGCCCGATTAGCGATTTTTAATCGCGATTAGCACTAAATTAGCGTATAATTAATCATAAAATCTTAAAATTGTATAATTCACATAAAACGCCCTCTTTTAGTAATTTTTATAATTTCCCCCCCATTTATCGGTATTTAATTATACCGCTTTATTAAAATATTCAATATTTTATTATTTAATTATAAAAATTCCAAAAAATAATATTTTAATTTTTTTGAAATGTTACACACAGATTCAGAAGACATAAAATGATTTCAGACGTCAAAAGAGTACCTAATGACTAACACCAGACAAACCAGAAACATTCATGCAGAGATCTCCTCAAATGGCCGCGGATCCGCGGCCGATCCAGGCCGATCCGCCACGGTTCCGCAGCCGAGTTGGGTCGTTGGCTCTCGAGACTTCTCCAGAATCTTCCTTGTAACGGCCTAGCTTCCTCAAGATGCTTTATTACCACATGGCTTCTTCTGGAAGGCTCTGCATAACAACCTTATTCTAGAAGGCTCCTTGTAACAGCCTCATTCTAGAAGGCTCTCTCTAACTACCAAGCTTATGAAGGAAGCTTAATTGGAGATCTATAAAAGGGGATCTAGATCAAAATTTTGAAGGGGTTAAAAAGTTGTTCAATTAGTGGTTAGTTAGTTACACAATTGGAGCCACAATTCAAAATTCAAATTCAAATTGAGTGACACAACTTGAGAACGAATCCAAAGCAAAAATCAAGATCCATTGAGAAGCAAATCAAGCGAGCAATCAACGATCCTTTATTCGTGAAGCCAATCTCATCAAGAGTGCGAGATCCACAACGATCCAAGTCTCACGGAGATCGAGCGGAGCGAACTTCAACGGATCTAGTTACCTCTTCAAGAGAGCGATCGAGAGCAACTCTTGTAACCTCGAATTGAAGGAATGTGTAATTAGTCGTCGATTTAATAAAGGTGATAATTGTAATTCTTGCTTTCTTTACATTCTTGCACTATGAAATTTCTAGATCTTGAATCTTTTAATTTCATGATGCTTGAGTAAATCTCCGCTTGTAACGGAATCGAGAGAATCGGTAGATCTAATGATGATGAAATCCTTTTACCAATTTTAAGTCTTATGAGAATTGTGAACTCTAGGAAAAATAATCGTAAATAACCTAATTTGGATCGAGATCAATGTTCTTGATTATTTCGTTGCAAATTAGGGATCAAATGATTGATGATCCTCTTTGCTAGAGGCTAGAATTGAATGAGGATCAATGAAAAGACAAGAGAGAGTGAAGGAGAAACCCTAGTTTCTTCAATAGATCCCTAATCTTCATTCATTCATCATCGATCTAGCTACAATCCTTCAATAGATAAAATTAGTCATAATTAGTATTCATTATTGCAACCAATTCGATCGATTCCTACAAGCTATTCTTCATAATTTTGATAAATAAAATTGATTTGGACATCTTCTTGATTCGTGATTCTTGATCTATTTTCTTTATGTTTCTTAAAATCAAATCTCATAAATCTTGAATCAACTTTCTTGAATTTTCTTTTATATTTTCAATTCGACTCAAATTTAGCATAATCGAACAAGTACACGCGTCTCAGTGGACGATCCGTATTCATTGACGAAACTACAATAGATACCGTTAATTGATTGCGGTATAAATTTCTTTGATTGTGATTACTATTCAAAACACAACTTAGACGATCAATCAGCAACCTAAGACCATGGCCGAAGCATAGGCCTAGACCGAGCGTGAGATCCAGCTCGAGTCCGAGGTGAACGCAAATCTCCCCGGGGCAGAGCAAACCGACCAAAAGAAAAGTGCAAGGGGAAGAGAGAAATAAACTTGAGCGGACAAAGCCCTACTCCCCGAAGTTTCAGGAGTACACCCTGCTCAACGTCTCCCAGACGGTACTACTAGAGGAGGACAAGGGCGAGGAGTTCTTCAAACTCCCCCCGATCTCGCGCATGGCCTCAAAGCGCACCCGGGGACCCTACTGCGGTTTCCACAGGTCGCTAAGCCACTCCACTGAGAGCTATAAGCAGCTCCGAGACTACATTGAGGAGCTCATCCGTTTGGGACACCTTGCAGCGTACTTGCGGGACAAGCGGCAAGCTGACCGCAAGCAGGAGCAGTGTCCCCCTCCCGGTGAGTTAACAATCGGCCAAATCATGGTCGTGTCAGCGGAGGGTACGTCGGGTACCTACGAGGCTCAGCACCCCGCGCCGGTCGGGGAGGCCAACAGACATCAGAGGAGCGCAAGCTGCACCAATAAAAAGAACATCTACTACCGTGTACTTCTTTTACTAAGGCAATGTAAACTTTTCTTAAGATCTCTCTGTTTATATAATAAGAAGAGGTCAATAAAACTGTCATGACCCAAAATATTAGTTCGTGACAGGCACTTAAATCACGCCACGTCTAAAGGCGTAACGTAATTCAAGTAAGCGGAAACCTAGAAATTTAAACCATTTTAAGAAAATAAAAGAGGTGAAGTTTTTAAATAAAGGTCTAATGAAAACAAACATTTTATTAAATGCATGGATAATAGAACATGAAAAATGCAAGTGGATTTTATTAGTTGGAAAACATGTTTCGTCTTTTGAAAATTTGGGCAGCACCTCCTTTGTGTATTTTGATCCAAAACCACAAATACATAATGATGCTAATAAAGGCATCCCCAAGCGGGAGCTAGCTCTTCGTCAATCGGCGGATTCACAACCACGCAAGTAATAAAGCAAGTATACGACGCCCAACGGCGAAGATCAACACAAAAGATAAAGTGAAGTAAGACAACAACCCAATAAGCGATATAAAACCTATCGCTCTACAAGTCTCACTAAGTCTTACTAATTATACAAATACTAGTTTTGATTGATGGAGTTGACTAGATACAATAGGAATAATAAATACAAGAGGGGTACGATCCAGCATGTACCACCTACCAAAGCAAAACACCCGAATGCCGCTGTGTGCCAACGATGCTGCTACCGATCCATGCGGTCAACCTGCAAGAACTGTGGCACAACGGGGGTGAGTTGCCAACTCGTGAGTAGAAAACATCATCAGGTAGAAATCGAATAAATAACGATTCCTAGGTCATCTATATCATAAAGGTAATACTATGATATCTAGGGTAACCGTAACTGTATATGTGCCAACAATGTAATCAATGCCTATAAGCATGTGGATAACATCCATCAATATAATAAATGCTTGTATGCATGTGGATCTCGTCCACGTGTCAACCGATGACACAACAACATCATGCATGTAAATATCATAAAAGCATACGCATGAAAGTATAAGGATATAAATCAACGTGTGTTCCTCGCGACACATCAAAATCATGGAACCTGAGTGTCCAGCATCGACACTCGAAACATCATGAAACCCGTGTCCAGCATTGACACGTAAATCCTCATATCTCTCGACTCCGTCTGCGGGATCGGCCCGCGGGCTCCGGCAAAATGGGTCGGCTCATATCCATCTCATAACTCCGGTCGGTATCCTCCGGATAACCGCCGAGTTCAAATACTATCACCGGTAGATAGTACTCCCCTGCCAGGCTCACCGTCTAACAATACGAGTCTTCTTGCCCCGGGGTACCTCACCGGGTCCACCATGTACCCACAGACGGTGCCTACCACTCCTAGAATTGGGTTTCACATATCACACGTCTCAGAACCGAGAAAACGCATGGTGGACGCACTGAAATATCATATCAAGAGAAACTGGATTTTTAAAACAATACATACTTTCCTTTTGAAATAACGACGGTTCTCAAATCCAGAAATCTCATGAAAACAACATATCTCAATACGTAAAATCATAAAGCATGATGTATGCGACATATGACAGAAATGCAAGCATATCCATATATCATGCAACATGGAACAATAATATACACATATCAAGGGAAAACCGCTCTTTTAAATGAATCCAGTTTTAAAATATATCCCACGGTTCCCAATTTCTCAAAAGTCAAATGCAATATCGTATAAAGGTGTATATGTAACTATAGCAAGTAAATTATGCAAGGAGTCATATCATGATGCAGCAATTCTACTGTGTAGTGACATGGCAATTATCGATGATGAAGTGTGTGAGCCGACAATCTGTGTAAGTGTAACATACGCATCATCGATAATGGTGTAGGTGTACTAGCACAGGTATACGCAATGCAATGTGAATAACATGAATGTAGCATAAAGTAAATCGTCAGCTAAATGCTATAAGGTATACGTATCTAACATGACCAAGTCGGTGAATCTATCAATTGGTACCCAGCCTCACAACATCACGTATGGTATAATCCATCGTACGTCATCCTCTAGTCAAGGGTATAGGTCCATCCTCAAGTACAACTCATCACGTACGGTATCCATCGCACGGCGGTGTTTCCCCCAATCAGAGCAAAGCTCTGTTCAAATTTTGAAATTTGAAATGAAGCGGCGATTCATAAAAGCGCTCGCGCTAAATGCGCCAGCGCTAAGAATCAAAGACTCTGATGCAGCGCTCACGTGCAAAGCACGAGAGCGCTCGCGCTAGCAGCGCCAGTGCTAAGAGTCAAAGACTCTGATGTAGCGATCACGTGCAAAGCACGACAGCGCTAGCGCTAAGTGCGCTAGCACCAAGAGTCAAAGACTCTGATGCAGCACTCACGTGCAAAGCACGCTGGAACTAAATGTTCCTCACCCTTGGATCAAAGATCCAACAAAGATGACTAAAAATCATTATATTACCTCTGAAAATTAGAGCACCGATGGATCAAAGTTCCAATGGTGATTAAAAATCACCAAGATACAGAATAAGTTCTGTATGGGGAAAGATTTTCCCAATCTTCTTAAAAATAAGAAGATTGCCTTCTGTAAAACAGAAGCCCTTGGATCAAAGATCCAACGGTGGGAAACATTCCCAAATCAATTAGAGAAAAGATCTCTTCAACTGATTCAACAAATCAGCCTCCCCTATATAAAGGACCCAAGACTTCAAGTCTGGCACAGAGGAACCCCCCCTCCCCCACAAACTTTGAGAAATTTCAAAGAGAAGAGCAAGCTCTCGGAAGAAAAATTTCTTCAAGGTAAATAAAACTAAGTGATCGAAGCATCTCATCAAGGAAGAAGAACCTAGTCCTTTTTCTAAATCATAGATCTACAAAGACAGAAGTATTTCATAAAAATAGAAGAGATTGAAGCATCATATCATAAAAAGGGAGGAAGAAGAACCTAGTTCTTTTTCTAGATCATAGATTTACAAAGACAGAAGTCTTTCATAAAAATAGAAGAGATTGAAGCATCTCATCATAAAAAGGGAGGGAGAAGAACTTAGTTCTCTTTAGATCACAGATCTATAAGAAAAAGACAAAGTCTTTCACAAAACAGAAGAGACTGTAACATCTCCTATTAAAATAAGAACTTAGTTCTTAGATCTATGAGACAAAAGTCTCCTATGAACGAGAATTTAATTCTCAGAGAACAGAACTAACCAAAATGGACAAAGGAGCGCTTCAGCACTCCAAGTTTGGCGCTCTGCGCCTAGCGCGCCACATGCTCCTCACATGGACGCTACTTAACAAAGAGCACTCTGCACTCATTATCTGGCGATCGGCGCCAAGAGCGCCACGTGCTCCTCACGTGTGTGCTATCTCACAAAGAGCGCTCTGCACTCATATCTGGCGATCAGCGCCAAGTACGCCACGTTCTCCTCACATGTGCGCTATCTCACAGAGAGCGCTCTGCACTCATTATTTAGCGATCAGCGCCAAGCGCACCATGTGCTCCTCACGTGTGCGCTATTTCACAAAGGAGCGCTTTGTACTCATGACCGGCGCTCAGCGCCAAGCGCGCCACGTGCTCCTCACGTGTGCGCTATCTCACAGGAAGCGCCTTAGCGCTCTAAGACTGGCGCTCAGCGCCAAGCGTGCCACATGCTCCTCACGTGGGCGCTGAGGGAACATAAACTGTTCTTTAAATAAAGCCCCAGAGCCATAATGAGTGTTCAACACTAAATACAAGACGAAAAGGTTGTCAGAACCCAAACCAATGCTCAGCATTGTTAAATGAAAAAGGACTGAGCCTGATAAATGTCCAACATTTTAACTGAGTGGGCCGAGCCCAAGTTGGCCACAGATCCCTAATTCAGATCAATTGAGCTCATATGCTCATAAATCTTTTTAACTGATCTTAGTTCCAAACTTGACTACAGATCCCTTAACCAACATTAGTTCAAGGGTACATCTCTTCATACCTCTGATATATGTCGTTGTAATTCTTCAATATCTTCATAGAGATGGAGGGTCCCAATAACCAATAACTTTTGGTGCATCCCCAAACGGTTGAACCAAAACCACACAGACTATGACGTCTTTAAACTGGACTATGATGTCCTTAAACTTTACGGACTGTGGGGTCCTTAAACTCATGGACTATGATGTCCTTAAACTTTTGGACTGTGAGGTCCTTAAACTCATAGACTATGATGTCTTTAAACTTTACAGACTATGACATCTTTAAACTGTCACGGACTATGATGTCCTTAAACCCAATGGACCGCAATGTCCCTAAACTAAAACAATAGAGTCCAAATGCTGTTTTGTTGGATCTAAATGATCATGTTAAGTAGATCTTAGTCTAAAATTAGACTAACGTATCCTTAACAAACGTTTAAGTTGATCTTAGTCTCAGATGAGATTAACGATCCTTAAACCCAACCCAAAACCAAATCTAAAAAAATACGGATTTGGACTAATCCATGCCCTACGGGCGACAACATAAATTAGTCTCCGTATACAATCCACGGGCAACCAAAAATAAAACAAACACACACGACACAAAGTGACCTTCTGGAGCAGGAGAAAGTGGTTACCGCGATGCGGTAGCGTAATTAACTGCAGGGGCTTGCGCCTGCAGGGATGAGCGTCCCCACAATCAAAAACCCCTCACAACGAAGGGGAATCTGACGAAGTCTGCTACAACTGCCGCATCCGTCTAAACCTCCGATGCATGGTGCCATAAATCAACTGAGCATCTTCGGAGAGGTGGACGGCTAAAACCAAATAGCATCTGCCCCTAAATTCAGGCAAGACGTTTGTCTTCCCGCTTTTCGGCGGTAAACAGATTATGGCACGCCCGATGGGACCTTTTCCTCTTTCCACTCCACACATCATATGTCGTGTTTGCGAATGAATCGCGGTTTAATGTTGTTGCCCATGGATTCGAGGTACTAAGATTTGGTTTCTTGCTCCGTGCAGAAAACAGAAGATCAATGGCTTTCAACTGCACCAACTGCAACAACTCCCACTCCGTCCTCGCTGGAAGAGTAACTTATGGGCCTCAAGTGGCCTCCGTTTTCACGATGCCGGTAGAACAGGTGATGCAAGCCACCACTGGGTTGTTCTTTGGAACCATGCTCCCACCAATGAGCTTCAACGCCCCGCTGCCGTTGCAAGAAGCTTCGAAGAAGTCGGTCTTTGATCGGCTTGCAACTACCGCGACCCCTCTCAACGGGTCGCCCAAATCCAACACCTCGGTCTTTAATAGACTAGGCCAAAGCTCCAACAGGCCCATGAAGAAGCCCGCAATACCCGAAGGGGTTACCCTAAACCGGATAGCCATTCCGGCTCAAGTAGAGGAAATCGTCAAAGCGACCCCTCCTTCAAAGGGATCAGTCTTCGCTAGACTGTCCGCTTTAACTCCCACTCCAGGCGAAGTCACCAAGGTTGCTTCACCTATTCGAAAGTCGGCCTTCGCAAGACCGACTATCCCCTCTCAACGAACGTCAGTCTTCGACAGGCCAGCGCCAATAACAGCCTCTCCTCAAAGCAGGGGGCATGAAGAAGCTCATCCAACAGCAGAGGTGGTCTGTCACGACCCGAAAGTACGGAACGTGACCGACACTTAGATTACGAAGCGTCTAGAGGCGCTACGTAACCTAAGTAAGCCAAAGCCCAGAAATCTAAACCATAAAAGAAGAAAAAAAGAAAACAAGTATAAAAACATCAGCAAATTTTTACCAAAAATTTCGGCAGAGTCTCCTCTGTAAAAACTGGCCCCCAAACGGGTACAACAAGTATAATATGAATAAACAATAAAAAGCATCCCCAAACGGGTGCTAGCTCAACGCCAACAGACGGAGACAACCACAACAATCACAATAATATACAACGCCAAAGGGCGAGGCTCAAATCTCAAAGAAAACAAAACCACCAGATCAGAATAATACATGCGCGACTCTAAGGTCGAAATAACAGACTGGTCCAATAAACTGATCAAGTAATACAAATATGGTTGATGGAGCTTTCTAGATACAAATGAAATAATAAAAATACAACGGCGGTTCAGATACAAATGAACCAACCTACCGTGCAAATCACCCGAAATGAAAATGATGTGCCAGCAACTGCCAAGGGAAACCTGTACATCGCACCAGTAAAGAATTTGGCACAACGGGGGTGAGTTGCCAACTCGTGAGTAGAAGACATCTACGAAAAGAAATCGAATGCATGACGCTATCCTAGGTCATAATAATACACTACTATATCCCAAACATCTAGTAATAGCAGGGTAATACTACGTGTAAGTGCAAATACTCCGTGTCGTGTCCGTGCCTCATGTGATACTATGTCATATGAAATGAAATGCATGCACCATGAATGTAAAGTAACAAATCCTGAAATCCAGATATATATGTATAAGAACTCTTTAGCTGTTATCATAGTAAAGTTTGTATAAGCATCTGAAATCTCAACAATGAAATCCATGGAAATCCGTGTCAAGCATCGACACAACACATGTAACCTCAAGTCTCAATATGTCGGGCTCCGTCAGTCCGGATCGGCCCATATCATCAAATCCCACGACAACGGTCGGTATCCTCCGGATATCCGCCGCGCCAGACATCACCGGTAGGTAGCCTTCCCCTGCCAGGCTCATCGTCTACAACTCGATCTTCTTGCCCCGGGGTACCATACCGGGCCCACCATGTACCCGAGACGGTTCATCCACTCCTCGAATCGGGTCTCGAAATCCATCAGAAAACATGAAATACTCATGGTGGACGACACATACATCACTAGAAAACCGCATCTTATTTTAAAAAGAGAAGAGGAGAGAGAGAGAAGTTTTTATATATTTTTGCGGTTTTCCCCAAAAATCCAGAAACCTCATAGAAATCCAAATCTCAAAATCATGAGTAACTATATGATAAGTGTCGGCATATGCCCATAATACTGCATGATAACACGAAAATATGAATGCATGAATGTCTAAGTAATGAATATCATGTCTTATACTTATCATCAGAAAGTGATCACAATATTATATCGGTTTAGTTGTTAACTGATTCTATCAATAAAAGATAATATGATCTAAAGTGTACGTGACATAGCAATTACTGATGATGATGTGTGTGAGCCGGCAATTAAGTGTGCGTGGAATATGCGCATCATCGGTAATGGTGCTGGTGTCCTAACAGGTATGGTTTATACTGATTATAGCAACATATGTAAGAACATGCACCATGATGATTACAGTATGAATGTATAAACAGATGTGCAGTATCCACCCCTCTGCGACATATGAGTACAACTATCACTATGTGAGTCGAACCTAAACCAGTATCCATCTAACATCCTAAGGAACTAAACCTAATAGACTATTCAGTAAGAAACTAGAGTCCACCTAAGGTCTGAATCAATATCTCTAATAGTCGGCGATCCCGCCTCAATAGCGTCACGTACGTAGTACGGCTTCCTCGAATCAGGAGTGCGGATCAATCATCAAATATAAGCCTCGTACGGTAAAATCCATCGTACGGCATCCCAATATCGGGGTACGGTCAAGTATCTCCTGGGTGTCTCCTCATTCGTATAATGTCATATGTATCATATCGTGATCAATCACAAGTTACAGTCCGGGTACTATTTTAGAGTTCCATGAACCTCAATATCATCACTACCCATTATAGTTTATGTATACCTGTTCATTATCTCATTCTCTAATGATCCGCTAACACTTTAATACGACTGTAAAGTCAAGAATCACGGCATCAAGCCCAGTTATACTGTTTCATCATACCTCAGATATCATGTCACTCAATGAATCCCATATACGTGTTGTGTATATATATACACCTGCACCTAGTTTTATATATATACACACATATACGTATACGCCATGTCAAGTTTTAGTGTGTGCGTGCGTGTTTCTATCAGAAACCTACGAACCTCTCCCAGAGTATTCATCCTCAGGTGTGGTTTTCCTAAATCAGTTTAGTCCCGCCTAGGGTCATTACTAGGGTCCTACTCAGTAAGAATCTAGGGTCACATCTGGTTTCCTAATGTCAATAAGCACTATTCCTATTCTACGCTGCGGGGGTGCTAAACGCCATCCACCCGACTTCCTCCCGTAGATATGCATCTACTCACCTGGTCCATGTCTGCCGAAGACAGTGTCGCCATCCTCCTCTTCATCGCCCGCAGTCCACGTGGGGGTACCTAGACGCAAACATATAAATAGCATCGTAAACCGAATCACATACAGAAGTCAAACGATACAAGGAACAAGCATAGGTTAAAACCTATGTCCCGTCCACGCAAAAGAACCAAATACCGCTCGATATCGGCATACAAACTCCGATGGATCGAGATAACATCAACAAACAACTTGTAGTTTTAAAACACATTACTTATATTATAAAACACGATTTAATTCATCGAAACACAAAAATCCATCAAATCGCCCGATTTCGTAAAACCCGAAAATGCCAATTTACCGTTTTACTTCAAAACTTGATGTTTAAATGAAACTAATGGTCATAATATTCATTAAACAACATAACGAAGTCATAAAAACCATTTCTATAATTTAATCCCATCAATTTGTATCAAACCAAAATTTCTAGTTTGCAATTTTCATCAAATTTTAACACGTTCACAACAAAATTCACAATTCCACAACTAAACTTGGTTTTGCACGAACTAAATTATTAAACTACAATTTAAAATGTTCATAATTTCATAAAAACCCTAATTGGTATTTATTCTCAATTACTTAGTCAATTTCCTCAAAACCTAGTTTGCAAATAAAAAAGAAACTAGCATAATTAGCATAATTTTTAAACTAAAATTTTGCAACTAGTAACTAGATTATGTCTAACCCTCACTTAACAAGTTAATCTACACATTAACACTACAATCTAACCATAAAAACCCTAATTCTAATTTTATCTAACTTATTTACATGGTTTGCAAAAATCTAGTTTACAAAAAGATCCTAATTAAAACAATTTTAAAGTAACATTTTACAATTTAACAATTGAACTAGAATTTGCATGACTTAAATTACTAAACCACACATTACAACCATGAGCAAGTTATAAAAACCCTAAACTTAGTTTAAACCCTTTCTTGAAATTTCATTTTAGCAATTAGAATCATAATTAAATGTCATAATTAACTAAGTTGAAATAATTAAATAGCAAGTAACCATGGGTTAAAGATTATACCTCAAAATCATGAGTTAAACATGCAACTTGATCTTCAAAATCTTTCTCTTGCTCCTAATCTTCAAGCTAATTGAAGTCAAGAATAAAGGGTAAAGGTTTATTTAGGAATTTTGTGAGATTTGTATTGATTTTTCATGGATTTTAATGAAAATTTGAAGTGGAAATGAGGTGGTGAAATGGGAGGGGCTGCCATAGAGAGGGCCGGCCACACAAGAGGAGATGGAGGGAAGGAAAAGAGTGTAGGCTAGTGTAGAAAGTTCTTTCATTAATTTCCTTCTTTAAGTCTTTTCACTTTTATTCATTTTCTTTTATTTATTTTCCAAAAATCTAATCTCTAGAACCTACTTGAAGACACAAGAGAAAGAGGGGCAGCCAAGATCAGCCCAAAAAGTGTGAGGGGGGTAAAAGAGAGTGTGGTTTTGTTTGGGAAAAGATAAAAGTTATACCGCACTTCATTCGCACTAATTTCACCGAAAAAAAAAGCATTTTTCTTCGATATTTTCTAATACCGGTTAACAACCCTATTTTAATTCAAAGACCACTTGTTAAAATTTTGTTTAATGTATTATGATGCACAAAATTTGTTTCAACTCATTCCGGTTTGTAATTTTCCCTAATTAAATTTATTAGTAACGGCTTAAAATAATATTAAAATAATTAATTTCGGAAAAATTTTCAGAAATTTTGAAATCTCACCTGTGGCTCAATAAACACCAAATACTAGCAATTACATAGCTAGAATATTTATATTAAATTTTAAAATAAAGATATTTGTATTTTGACTTTTTACAAAAACCCCCCTTATTTTCCCGATTTTCCGAAATTTCACCAGAACGATTTTCAAGGCGTTACATGGTCCCATCCGCTTGACACGCTTGACGTCGCCACTGGCGCCAAGTGAGGAAAGCTGAAGGCAATTCCCCATCTGGACTTACCCCGCCAACTCCAACGGCGGAAGTCGACGATGTTGTTCCAACTGAGAACAACTTTGAACCACTCAGGAGGGTCCGCAAGAACTCTCCGACTACCGTGCTGAAAAGATCTCCTCTACCTGTGGAGAATGCTACAAAGACAAAGCCAGAACAACCCCCTCAGCAGCTGTCCTAAAAAATTCACAGGGTCTGGCGAAGGGTCTAAGACTCAGAAATCGACAAGGACTACTCCCGTCAATCCAAGAAAATAAAGATTCAACAAGAAGGGGACGATCCCTCCGCCACGCCACGAAAGGTGTCGTCTGCACAGGTGCCTACATCAACAGCTCCCGCAACTTCAACCATCCACAAAAGGAGAAGGCCGAAGAAGACCCCTACGTCAGTCACGAATCGCAAAGACATTGAAACGCCCCAAGTCTGGGGGAATGGTAGTTCATATTGTTTATATAGCTTCCAGAAAAGAGGAAAGTTGTGCTTCTACGGGTTACCGACCGCTCACCCGATCAGTAACAAAGGCTCAGGAGCAACAACAGCAAAATCTCCAAGAGATGCTAACGAGGATGGCCGCACTCACTGGGCCAAAAGAAAACCCAGAAATATTGTCGGAACGACGTCAAGAATAGGAAACTGATACCGAATTCCTCCAAGAATGCTCGAAAGGAAAGACAAAGAGGCCGCAGAACAAGCTGTCATGACCCAAAATATTAGCTCGTGAACAGCACTTGAATCGCGCAACGTCCAATGGCGTAACGGTATTCAAGTAAGCTGAAACCCAGAAATCTAAACCTTTTTAAGAAAATAAAGGAGGTGAAGTTTTTGGAATAAAGGTATAACGAAATCAAGTGTGCTTAAATGCATAGAAAAGAGACATGGATGATGCAAGTAAAATTTACTAAATTTGAAAACGTGTTTCGTCTTTTTAAAAATTTTGGCAGCACCTCCTTTGTATATTTTGATCCAAAACCACAAATACATAATAAGAATAATGGCATCCCCAAGAGGGAGCTAGCTCTTCGCCAAACGGCGGATCACAACCACGCAATACAGTATAAATAAATATACGATGCCCAACGGCGAAGTTCACCACAAAGAGATAAAGAAAAGCAAGACATATAAACCACAAGTAGCAGAAAACCCCTCGCTCTAAATCTCGCAACCACAATCCCACTAAGTCTCATTACTTATACAAATTTCTAATTTTGATTGATTGATAGAGTTAACTAGATAAAATAATGAAATATAGATACAAAAGTGGGTACAGTACAAATGTCCCACCTACCACTGCAAAACACCCAAATGAAGCTATGTGCCAGCGATGCCGCTACTGATCTAAGCGGTCAACCTGCAAGAACTGTGGCACAACGGGGGTGAGTTGCCAGCTCGTGAATAGAAAAATATCTACAAGTAGAAATCGAATAAACAACGACTCCTGGGTCAACTATATCAAAAAGGTAATACTATGATATTTAGGGTGACCAGGTCGTATATGTGCGAAAAAGGTAGTCACTACCTATATGCATGTGTATAACATCCAACAGTATAAATCAATGCATGTATGCATGCGGATCTAGTCCAACTATATAATCAATGTATGTATGTATGTATGTGGATCTCGTCCACCCATAATCAATGTATGTGTGCATGTGGATCTCGTCCACCCATATAATCAATGTATGTATGCACGTAAATATCATAAAAGAGTGTGCATGAAAGTATAAGGATATGTATCAACGATGTCCCTCCCGACACATCAAAATCATGGAACCTGAGTGCCTAGCATTGACACTCGAAAACATCATGAAAACCGTGCCCCGCATCGGCACGTAAATCCTCATATATCAGGCTCCGTCAGTCCAGATCGGCCCATGGGCTCCGTCTGCAGAATCGGCCCTCGGCCCCAGCAGTACGGGTCGGCCCGTATCCATCTCTCATCTCTGGTCAGTATCCTCCGGATAACCGACAGGTCCAACCAATCACCGGTAGGTAGTAGTCCCTCTGCCAGGCTCACCATCTACTACACAGCGATCCGTTCTCACCCCGGGGTACCATACCGGGTCCACCATGTACCCGCAATCAGCCTCATCCGCCTTCTCGAATCGGGTTTCACATGTCGCTCTCAGAACCGAGAAAACACATGGTGGACGCACTAAAATATCATATAAGGAGAAACCGAGTTTTTAAAACAACACATAATCTCTTTTAAAATGTTCACGGTTCTCAAATCCAGAAATCTCATGAAAACAACATATCTCAATGCGTAAAATCATAAAGCATTATGCATGCGACATATAATAGAAATGTAAGCATATCCGTGTATCATGCAACATGGAACAGTGATATGACATATTAAGGGAAAACCGCATTTTTAAAATGATTCCAGTTTTTAAAATATAACATGCGGTTCCCAATTTTCCATTGAAACCAGTTATCTATGTAGGCTCAATATGTATATGCGCAAGTATAGAGGTATCAATGTGTATATGTGCCAAGATGGGTATGCAATGTGCATATGCGAAAGTATGGATGTATCAATGTATCTGTGCGCCAATATGAATATACAATGTGTATGTAAGCATGTTATACAAAGAGCATATCATGATGCAGCAATCCTACTGTGTAGTAGCATGGCAATTATCGATGATGAAGTGTGTGAGCCTACAGTCTGTGTACATATTGTTAGTTGTATGTATGCCCTAGAGGCCAGTATTGTACAGATGTTGTATATTATATTGGATGCTTGGACATATATAGAGATGACTTTCTTGCTCGATATGATAGTATGCTATCTGGTTACTCTTTATCTTAACATGTATACTAGTCTCTTTAAACTGTCTTATGGTTACATGTTGGTAAAGCACTTAGGATGTGTACTTGACTACCTGGACTATGATGCAGATCATACTAGTAGGGACATGGTAGTCCATAAGTACATCCTTCAAGGTCCCTAGTCGTGGGTGTATCGAGACGGGGCATCGATATACCAGAGTAGAATAGCGTATACGCTTCTCGACCCATGAGATGGGCGATAGATGATCCCATATCCATTGGTGTTTGACATCAGAGATGGTATACGGGTGCTCAGTAGAGACTGGGTACACTAGACGGACTCACCGAGAACTCCCAGATCGTATTATACCTCACGTCAGATGGCAGTTCTCAGGTGACACTTGTGCAGGTTAGTCTGTAGACCCGAGATCCTCATAGAGTCTTGTGTGATTCCCACTGTGCTTTGATCTCCACCTTACCACGTCCATGAGGGCGTGCAAAACGGTGGTCTTTGGGTACAGTCCCGAGTCACATGGAGGCAATGAGCGATAGGAGGGGTTTCGTCTCTCCCGGTATTGGGGGTTGATGTTGCGCTGTGCTCGATTGGCCGTAACAGGGAAGTCCCTGGCCAGGGCTGATCAGAGATTTGCTGGTAAGTGTTACCAGTAGTTTCTTGACCCGTTATGAGCCTCACATCGGCACGACTTATCGGTTATTGGGGTCTGACGTTTACCACCCCTAGACTTGATATTCGACGAACAGACCGGACTGTACGGTAAGTGTTACTGGTTGGATTCACGGGAGTGTGAGCGGGCTAGCTCGTCGATCTTCTGATCGCTCAATACCCGGATGGCCATTACGTTTAGCAGACCGCTTGCGGCTTGTGGGTGCTTGATATGATCATCATCTGCTACCGGCGTATTGACGAGTCTTTAGAGTCCTACACAGAGGTTTCCTGGCTCAAGCAAAACGAAATAGGAGCGCATATGAGATATGTGCGGGACCGAGAATAATGCGACTATGTGATACCGCATTTCATTCTCACGATAAATGTTTCGATTGGTTATATTCGATATGACCTAGTTATCGAATCATTGATTCGATAAATCGAAACATTGAATACTAGTCGGTTATGTGCGACATGACCGGATCATTGAATCAAATGTTGATTTAATGATTTAATGTATAATTATATATTTGATATATTACTTTGCATTAACTAGTATTGGTTCACTTTATATGGATTTTCTCACTCGATGTGCAAGAAGTATATATAATATACTTTTGTGCACTACTTTGTGTCATGTTTGATGATGCATGTTGTTTGGTGTTGTGTTAAGACTTAAACCATGGTTATGATAATAGTTAGGGTTTTTATTTATTTACTTATTTATTTATCTATTCTTTTTGGATAAATAAATATATGATAACAAAATGGTTTCTTTCATGAAGCTTGATGAAGCTTCATGAAGCTTTGACTAAAGTGACTATTTTGTCATCATCCTTAACCCTAACCATTCTCATTTGACCATGGTTTATTCTCTACACTTAACCTAGGTTAGAAGATGATAAGTATTGATTTTATTATTCTTTTTATAACAACACTTATCATATTCTATCTACTTCTTCTTCTTCATCTTCAAGAGAAAAACCTTGATGCCATCAATGGCAACTTGAGTTCTAAAGTGAGAAATCAAATTCTAAAGTGAACCCACCTCCTATTTCTTCACCCTCTACCTCTTTCCAAGTTGTTTTGGGTGTTTTCTTCACAAGTTTCACCACTTGGTGAAGTTGGAGCTTGAACTTGTGCAACCTCGACGTAGATCATCTTCGGCACGAAGCCGACGACCTATTCCGCTCGTTTCTCCGATGAAGCCGTCGCGAGAGTCCAAGATTCAAGATGGACAGCGAGGACGCCCACGTGGAGCTAAGGAAGTGGATATCCGGATCTACAAAGGTTGTAGCATCTTAACTTTAGTTAAGTTGTTAACTAGATTTATATTTCGCCTAGAATTCTAGTCTAAGATCCGTATTAGGGTTTCTCGGTACCCATAAAATTTTAATTTGGCATGTTCGATGCCTTGTGAGACCTCTATAGGGTGCCTAGGAACCTTTCACTGGTATCAGAGCCTAGCTAGAGCCTTAGGCGAAGTCTAGACGGAGTTTGAAGTCCGAACGAACCGAAACCCTAACTCACAAAATGCTCTCTGTACATTTTCTAAAATCTGGGATTTTTCCAAATTAAAAATATGCAGAAAAACAAGCAGGAGAATCTAAGAGTTACTGTGAAATTCGACAGCCCAAATCCACCAAGCCGCCGCGGTTCCGCGGCATGAGCATGGCTAATGCGGCGGTTCCGCGGCCGTACGGCCTCATTAAACAAAGAATTCTGCACAGTAATTCTTATTTTCCAGTGCTGGTTTTCCTGGGAATTTTTAAAATTTAATCAAGAGTTGCATTTTCTGGGGTTGTTTTGGAGCTTCGATAGTTCGATCGGATTATCAAATTTCATCTTTGTGTATTTCCGGATAATTTTTAGAATTTGTTAAAAAGTTCGACCGGATATAAATACCCAATTTTTCCCCTGTCGGGAAATTTCCAACTGTTGGATTTTTCCGTAGTTTAACGACGTTCTGAGTAGTGCAAGTAACGTGATGGACCCTCTAGAAGACAACAAACCTTAACTCGATTATGTGACCGTCTTGAACTGCCCTTTGAACCTTCGGGTTTGGGGGAGTACGGCGTGCCACATGTGAGGCGTTGGCTTGACCCTTCTACGGCTGGACCGTTGGTACTGAGGCACGAACTGAATGTTGTTAGACTTATTTCATGTGTTGAGCTATATCGGGAAAACTTGGGTATTCGACTGTTCGATCGGAAAGTTTAACATTTTCTGTTTATCTGGAATGTGATACAATAATTGGAATTCACAAACAGTTATGAGATAACTGAATGAATGTTATAAATCTAGCAGTTTAGTCCCACATGATATTGAAAAGAGTTTTCGATAATGAGACTAAAATGCGGGATTTATATCTATTAGGCATGTGATGTCTAAGTATTTCATTTGATTAGGCATGCGATGTCTAAAGAAGTTGCGGATTCCAACTGTTGTAGTTTTACACTTTCTTTTCTGTGACCGTAAGTGTAGTATGTTCATATCGCCGGTTTCGTTGCTATACGTCAACGACAATTGGGGTATGCATACTTACTTACGTTGATGACATGTGATGTTATGTGTTGCTGGATATGTTATATTGGATCGTCGTGTTTGAATAGCCGGGGGTTTTTATGTGAGATGAGTGTTTTTCATTTTCATTCATGTAAAAACTTGTATGTAATATTCTTTTATTTGGGGCACTTCCAGGTAGCGGTAGTTGTCACCTTTTGTATATTATTTACTTTTCCGCATTAGGATAGACCCAAGGAGGGGAGCACAAGTAACTGGGTTCTGGGGTCCAGTGGGAGACCAACTCGAGGAGTCGAGTCCGGGTCTCCTAACCCTAGAATTGGCAGGGTTGCTTGCCGCTCTCGTAGGGGTCTAGGGGTGTGGGATTGGCTATTCATCACGACCGTGGAATCCGTGTTTTATACTGGCTCGTATTGAAAACACGGACGTCCTAGTATATCCAATATTTCATATGTTTCTTCTGCTGCGATATCTGTGATGTGATCATGATGTGATTCTGTGACGGATATAGTATATAGTATATATGATATATTATATAGACGTTACTTATGTTTTACACCCGCGCTTGCCCTGCCCTGCTCTGTCGTTAGTTACCTAACCTAACGGTGCACGAGGGGACATCGAGGCGAATGCGGATGGCATAAGTGTACGTCATATCTATCTGTGATGTTTAGGTATTTAAATGATGGGACTTCATTAATGTGATTAATGAAAGATAAGAAACCTAAGATGTTGTGGAATCGAATTTTAAAATAAAACAGGTAGCTACAGTTCTTGCTTTGCATAGCGGTATATATGATATACCCTGCACCTTATTCGATGAGGAAAGGACCGAGATCCCCTCACCGGGAGTGACTCGTTTAGCAATAACTGGCAGATGCTACACACTCGGTTTGCTTTTGACTGCTTTTGGGTTTTTGCTTTGCACAACGATATATGTGATATATCCCGCACCTCATTCGACGAGGAAAGGACCGAGATCCCTTCGCCGGGAGTGACTCCTTTAGCAAAACTAGAAAAGCCTCAAAATCACTCCATTTCAAAACTTCATTTGATTCTACAACGATATCAAGTTCATTACGCTTATGGTTTTCAGAAAAAAACCTGCGTAGCCCTCCGTCAATTCAGATATGTAATATTCAGTATTCGTGCTACGGTTGTTTGGCATGCGTCAAGGCGTAGTGTACGGTAGCTGATTATTACTTATCTGTAGCATGAGATGCGATTGGATTAAGGTATTCATACGGCGTTGTTTGGCATGCGTCAATGGTCGTACGGGTGGGTTTAATTCGATCACTAATTGTACGGGTTGAACTTGACTAGCGGACTATGGGTTGTTTGGCATGCGTCAAGGTCATAGCACGCTAGGGGCAAAAGCATTATCGGGAATTTCAAGTGTTGAAATTTGCAATGAGATTGCATACCTTCTATGAGATAGTTGGATCCCGATACCCACTGCGAGTAAGAGTTACTCCTGGGAGAGTTTTACACATTGCAATTAGCCGATCAAGTAGGTGTCTAGAAAGGTGTTAACGAGGTTACGCCTCTGGGAAAACAAGGTTTACATTAATTAGGTTCGTGCGAAAGCACGGGGGACCTCCTTCAAAGTACCGACACTGGCCTGGCTGAAAGATTGGCGAACTTATAGTGTGTAATTAATCCCGGCTAGTCTTTCCTTTTAGGGTTTGGAGGAAGATTTGATAAAAAGCAGTGGGAGCCATCCTGATTAGATAAGATAATAACCAATCTGATCTTGCACGAGCATACGCTAAAGTGTTTTCTTCTCTCTCTCTCTCCAGGTAGCGACCATTTCATGCCCTAATGAAGATAATAATATGGATGTATTGACCGAACCCGCATGTTATACTGTGCTGGGGAACGTTGGTTCCGTTCTTTCTTATAAGAGTTATAGGAATGAACAGGATATAGGGGAATGCCAGGATTCCCATGCCACCCGAATGAAGAAAGTACATGTTGATGCATTTTCTTCGGGTGTGTTCGTTACTGAGAACTGTTTCTCCATTTGCTCTACGTCCTGGGTATTAGATACCGGGTCAGGATCCCATATATGTAATCAGTTACATGGGCTCAGGAAAGGTAGAGAACTTGGAGAAGGTGATAAAGACATTAGAGTTGGAAATGGTGCAATTGTTGCAGCTAAGACTGTCGGGGAATATCACCTTGTATTACCAACTGGTAATACATTGGTTCTGAACGAATGCTATTACATGCCGAACCTGATATGCAACATTATATCGGTTTCTTTATTAAGCAAAGAAGGATATAATTTTGTATTACAGGACAATGTTATGAACATTTTCCGTAACCAAAAGTTGGTTGGATCAGGCACGTTATGCAATGGCATTTATGTTCTAAATCAATCAACAGTTCTGAGCATAACAAACACACACAAGAGGAAGAGTTCTAAACTCAACGAATCCTTCTTGTGGTATTGTAGACTGGGTCACATTAATGCGACACGACTAGCTAAGTTGCATAAAGATGGATATTTAAATCCGTTTGAATTTTCATCTTATGACACTTGCCAGTCATGTCTCAAAGGCAAGATGACCAAAACTCCGTTTACGGGACACGGAGAAAGAGTTACCGAACTCTTGGGACTGATACATAGTGATGTATGCGGTCCCATGTCTACACATGCCAGGGATGGTTCTTCGTACTTCATTACATTCACCGACGATCTCTCTAGATTCGGATATGTGTTCCTGATGAAACACAAATCAGAAGCTTTTGAGAAATTTAGAGAATATAAACAAGAAGTCGAGAACCAAACCGGAAAAAGTATTAAAATCCTTCGATCTGATCGAGGAGGTGAATACTTGAGCAATGAATTCCTGGACTTCCTAAAAGAGAATGGGATTCTCTCTCAGCTGACTCCTCCATATACACCACAGCACAACGGTGTATCAGAACGGAGGAACCGCACCCTATTAGATATGGTGCGCTCTATGATGAGCACAGCTGAGTTACCTATTTCCTTCTAGGGATATGCGCTTGAGACAGCCATGGACCTATTGAATAGAGTTCCTACCAAATCAGTGCCTACCACTCCATATGAGATATGGAAAGGGAAGAGACCACATCTTAATTACATTAAGATATGGGGTTGTCCAGCCTATGTCAAAAGACAGAATCCGGACAAACTCGTGGCAAGATCAGTCTTATGTAAGTTTGTAGGATATCCCAAAAATTCACAAGGGTATATCTTCTACCATCCCGAGGAACAAAAAGTGTTTGTTTCTCGACATGCCACTTTCTTAGAAAAGAGTTTTCTTATGAAACAGACAAGTGGCATTGAGGTAGAACTGGAAGAGGTTCCAGCGGCACAAACTATAACAGAAGACTTGGTAGAACCATAGGATTCCGTAGTTCCCGATGAACCCCAGCCACTCCGCCGATCTAGTAGGGTTTCTCGCCAACCTGAGAGATACTACGGTTTTCTCATGGATGGTGGGAGTGAGGATTGCATCATGGAGGATGATGACCCAACTAGCTTCGAGCAGGCCATCACGAGTGGGGACTCAGTGAAATGGCTGGATGCTATGCGGTCCGAGATGGAATCCATGTACACCAACAAAGTATGGACTTTGGACGTTGCTCCTGAAGGGGTAAAACCCATTGGGAGCAAGTGGATCTTCAAGAAGAAACTTGGTGTAGATGGGAAAGTGGAGACTTTCAAAGCTAGACTTGTAGCAAAAGGTTTTCGTCAAAGACCAGGTGTGGACTATGACGAGACCTTTTCTCCAGTGGCTATGCTTAAATCCATCCGGATCATGCTTGCCATCGCTACTTATCATGATTACGAGATCTGGCAAATGGATGTTAAGACCGCCTTTCTAAACGGTGATTTAGAAGAGTGCGTGTACTTGACTCAGCCAGAGGGCTTCGTAGACAGTGGGAGCAGCGGAAAGGTGTGCAAGCTGCTTAAATCCATTTATGGATTAAAGCAAGCATCGCGGAGTTGGAACATCTGCTTTGACGTCGTTATCAAAGAGTTTGATTTCGTCAAAAATCCAGATGAACCTTGTATTTACAAGAAGGTGGCAGAGAGTAAGGTTGTCTTCCTCGTATTGTACGTGGAAGACATACTCTTGATAGGAAATGATATTCCTATGCTGCAATTGGTCAAGCTCTTCTTATCACAAAGATTCTCAATGAAAGATCTTAGTGATGCCTCCTGCATATTGGGAATTAGGATCTATAGAGATAGATCCAAACGGATTTTGGGATTGTCCCAATCCAGGTACATTGACACCATACTAAAGAGGTTTAGTATGGAAGAGTCCCAGCGTGGGAACTTGCCCACGATCTCTGGAGTCACTCTCTCCAAAGAGATGTCTCCCAAGACTGATTTCGAGAGAGCTCGCATGCAAGGGATACCCTATGCTTCGGCAGTAGGCTCTATCATGTATGCGATGCTATGTACCAGACCCGATGTAGCATACTCACTAAGTATAGTGAGCAGGTATCAAGCTGATCCTGGAGAGAGTCACTGGACAGCTGTGAAGAGCATTCTCAAGTACTTACGAAGGACTAGAGATATGTTCTTGGTGTATAGTAATGGGGAGCTCCAAGTGGAGTCCTTTACCGATTCGAGCTTCCAGAGTGATAAGGACGACTCTAAGTCTCAGTCGGGCTTTGTCTTTACCCTTTACGGAGGGGCGGTTAGCTGGAAGAGTTCCAAGCAGGAAACCGTGGCAGACTCGACGATGGAGGCTGAATACATCGCTGCCAACGATGCGGCCAAAGAGGCTGTCTGGATCAAGAAGTTCCTTACTGAACTTGGAGTGGTTCCATCCATTGAGCATCCAATACCTTTGTATTGCGATAACAATGGAGCGGTAGCTTTGGCCAAGGAACCCAAGTCCCATCAGCGATCCAGGCATATTCTGAGGCGGTATCACCTGATCCGGGAGATAGTTGATCGCCGGGAGATCGAGGTCAGGAGGGTTGACACGAAGAACAACACGGCGGATCCAATCACGAAGGCCATTCCCCAGATACAGTCTGAGAGACTCTTCGGGATGCTCGGTATGCGATACTACAGCAGCTGGCCCTAGTACAAGTGGGAGATTGTTAGTTGTATGTATGCCCTAGAGGCCAGTATTGTACAGATGTTGTATATTATATTGGATGCTTGGACATATATAGAGATGACTTTCTTGCTCGATATGATAGTATGCTATCTGGTCACCCTTTATCTTAACATGTATACTAGTCTCTTTAAACTGTCTTATGGTTACATGTTGGTAAAGCCCTTAGGATGTGTACTTGACTACCTGGACTATGATGCAGATCATACTAGTAGGGACATGGTAGTCCATAAGTACATCCTTCAAGGTCCCTAGTCGTGGGTGTATCGAGACGGGGCATCGATATACCAGAGTAGACTAGCGTATACGCTTCTCGACCCATGAGATGGGCGATGGATGATCCCATATCCATTGGTGTTTGACATCAGAGATGGTATACGGGTGCTCAGTGGAGACTGGGTACACTGGACGGACTCGCCGAGAACTCCCAGATGGTATTATACCTCACGTCAGATGGCAGTTCTCAGGTGACACTTGTGCAGGTTAGTCTGTAGACCCGAGATCGTCATAGAGTCTTGTGTGATTCCCACTGTGCTTTGATCTCCACCTTACCACGTCCATGAGGGCGTGCAAAACGGTGGTCTTTGGGTACAGTCCCGAGTCACATGGAGGTAATGAGCGATAGGAGGGGTTTCGTCTCTCCCGGTATTGGGGGTTGATGTTGCGCTGTGCTCGATTGGCCGTAACAGGGAAGTCCCTGGCCAGGGCTGATCAGAGATTTGCTGGTAAGTGTTACCAGTAGTTTCTCGACCCGTTATGAGCCTCACATCGGCACGACTTATCGGTTATTGGGGTCTGACGTTTACCACCCCTAGACTTGATATGCGACGTATCAGACGAACAGACCGGACTGTACGGTAAGTGTTACTGGTTGGATTCACGGGAGTGTGAGCGGGCTAGCTCGTCGATCTTCTGATCGCTCAATACCCGGATGGCCGTTACGTTTAGCAAACCGCTTGCGGCTTGTGGGTGCTTGATATGATCATCATCTGCTACCGGCGTATTGACGAGTCTTTAGAGTCCTACACAGAGGTTTCCTGGCTCAAGCGAAACGAAATAGGAGCGCATATGAGATATGTGCGGGACCGAGAATAATGCGAGTATGTGATACCGCATTTCATTCTCGCGATAAATGTTTCGATTGGTTATATTCGATATGACCTAGTTATCGAATCATTGATTCGATAAATCGAAACATTGAATACTAGTCGGTTATGTGCGACATGACCGGATCATTGAATCCAATGTTGATTTAATGATTTAATGTATAATTATATATTTGATATATTACTTTGCATTAACTAGTATTGGTTCACTTTATATGGATTTTCTCACTCGATGTGCAAGAAGTATATATGATATACTTTTGTGCACTACTTTGTGTCATGTTTGATGATGCATGTTGTTTGGTGTTGTGTTAAGACTTAAACCATGGTTATGATAATAGTTAGGGTTTTTATTTATTTACTTATTTATTTATCTATTCTTTTTGGATAAATAAATATATGATAACAAAATGGTTTCTTTCATGAAGCTTGATGAAGCTTCATGAAGCTTTGACTAAAGTGACTATTTTGTCATCATCCTTAACCCTAACCATTCTCATTTGACCATGGTTTATTCTCTACACTTAACCTAGGTTAGAAGATGATAAGTATTGATTTTATTATTCTTTTTATAACAACACTTATCATATTCTATCTACTTCTTCTTCTTCATCTTCAAGAGAAAAACCTTGATGCCATCAATGGCAACTTGAGTTCTAAAGTGAGAAATCAAATTCTAAAGTGAACCCACCTCCTATTTCTTCACCCTCTACCTCTTGCCAAGTTGTTTTGGGTGTTTTCTTCACATGTTTCACCACTTGGTGAAGTTGGAGCTTGAACTTGTGCAACCTCGACGTAGATCATCTTCGGCACGAAGCCGACGACCTATTCCGCTCGTTTCTCCGATGAAGCCGTCGCGAGAGTCCAAGATTCAAGATGGACAGCGAGAGGACGCCCACGTGGAGCTAAGGAAGTGGATATCCGGATCTACAAAGGTTGTTGCATCTTAACTTTAGTTAAGTTGTTAACTAGATTTATATTTCGCCTAGAATTCTAGTCTAAGATCCGTATTAGGGTTTCTCGGTACCCATAAAATTTTAATTTGGCATGTTCGATGCCTTGTGAGACCTCTATAGGGTGCCTAGGAACCTTTCACGTATAACATACGCATCATCGATAATGGTGCAGGTGTACTATCATAGGTATAAGTAGTACAGTATGAACAACATGAATGCATCATATGGTAAACCGTCAGCTAGCAGCTATAAGGTGCACATATCTAAAATGGTCGAGTCGGTGAATCTATCAGTCGGCATCCAGCCAAACAACATTGCGTACGGTATAATCCATCGTACGACAACCTCTAGTCAAGGGTAAGGATCAATCATCAAGTCAAACTCATCACGCACGGAAAATCATCGTACGGCGGCATTAAGCTAATAGGGATCCTAACATCCTGTAAGTGCACGGCGGCGCCCCGGCCGTCAATCCGACGCCGGAATGCGGAAGCGATGATTTACTTTAACTTTTAAAACCGGCACCACCGCGCACTAAAAACCCGGATCGTGCCATTAAACTAGTCCTAGCTAACAAGAAGGGGGTAGAGAGATATACCGAGCGATCCGTGTCCTTCGGTCTTCTTGTCGTTGTCCCGATCTCCTCGCGGAATCTCCGGTCTCCACCAAGTCGCCGGAAGGGCACCACGTCGCCGGCTTCTTTTACGGGCTCCCACCTCTGGGCCGAGGCAACTCGAGCATGAAGTTGGCGAGCCGACATGCCCAAGTTTTGCTGTAGAATACGTGTAGTGCTCTATGTCTCATTTGGGGTTACTTGAAGTTGCCTTTTAGTGAAGGGATGAACTATGGAGTTTTTGGAGATGATTAAAGGGATTTTGTGAGCATGAAGAGAGCAAAAAATTGCCTCACAAAATTTGGACAGCCCCTCCAAGAGCTTGGCCGGCCTCTTTTGGTGGATGGAATTAGGAGAGAAAAATCCCAAGAGAAGGTGGAGGAATAATGCAAGAGAATAAAGATAATCATGAAGTGAAATGATCACAACCATAAACCAACACTCCAAGAACTAATCAACTCCCATCACCAAAAGTGAAAACCATCATGAATAATCATGAAGCAAGAAGTCAATGAAAAGGTAGAACCATCATGATACTATAACTTTGCAAGGACAACCCTCCAAAATACCTATTTGCACAAATGCAAATAAGCCCTCCTCCACCAATCTTCAGCCAATGAAAGATACAAAGAAATATGGCTGAAACGGAAAACAAACTGGCAACTTCATAAAACTGATCCCGTAATAAATTACAGGAAAACCCCGCTACTGTATATACATACCCGCATTTGTATTCTGACCGAAATATAAATGCAATGAGACAAAATCTACAATGTACTATACTAGGATCCGGCTTAAACCAAAGCCCTCTAGTATTAACCGTCCGATCCTGATCCGTGCAATACCGCACGTATCTGATCGAACCCTGCCATATCTCCATACGGCCTCTAGTACTAACCGTCCGATCCTGATCCGTGCAATACCGCACGTATCTGATCGAACCCTTCCATATCTCCATACGGCCTCTACAGCGTTTCGTCCGAAACTTGAGTAACTGAATGTGGGGTACTCTAAAGACTCGTCAATACTATGGCTGTAGATTTAACCACTAGCACGTCAGAGGTATTAGCCATATGTGACGGGCTACCAGCTATTGACCAAAAGGGACGTCGATGAGCGAACTCATCCTGACACCCTACTGAGCCTGTCAGTGACAATATCCGTACAGTCCGGTCCGTTCGTCTAAGAGCATCGCATGGCGGGCCTAGGGGGTTGGTAAAAGTCAGACCCCCAAAAGCGGTACAAGTCGTGTCGGAGTGTAGCCCAGAACACCCTGAGATACTACTGGAATACCTACCATTAAATCTCCTGCCTTGGCCAAGGATTTCGTGTAATGGCTCTCCTAGACACAGAGCGACCTCACCCCCAATACCGGAAGAGACGAACCCCTGCAGATCCGCTCACTGCATCCATATGGCTCGGGACTGTATCTAACTAAAACCTATTCGCACGACTCCTTTGAGCCGTTGTAGGGTAGTAATCAAAGTACAGTGGGAACTCACACGAGACAAATGACGATCCTCAGGTCGATGAACTAACCTGTACACATGTCACCAGGGAACTGCTATCTGACGTCAGGTATAAGACCAACTAGCATGTTCCCGGCGAGTCCTGTCCGGTGTACTCATAACCCAATGAGCACCTGTATACATCTTAGGTGAACCAACTGACACGAGTGGCTTGTGAGACCGGCCACCAC
Source organism: Agapanthus africanus (assembly GCA_030015575.1). Taxonomy (NCBI): domain Eukaryota; kingdom Viridiplantae; phylum Streptophyta; class Magnoliopsida; order Asparagales; family Amaryllidaceae; genus Agapanthus; species Agapanthus africanus. The sequence continues at coordinate 564,793,165 of CM057339.1, forward strand.
CCCTCATCGGGGTCTCGACTGTATACACTAGTCTACTCTGGAGTATCGATGCCCTGTCTCGAAACTCCCTTGACCAGGGACCTTTTAAGGATGTGCTTATAGACTACCAGCTCCCACGTATATGATCGCCCTCATACTGCTGGCAGTCAAGCATGAATCATAGGGGCTCTATCAACGTGCAATAGTGACCTGTAAGGTCACCTAAAGCAGTACACGATGATAAAGGTAAACCAGATAGCATACTATCATCTTGAGTAAGACTGTCCTACCGGGATAGGTCCTCCCTCAATCATTGCAATCACGTGCCTGTGATCCAATAATTGACTCTGAGGGCACTATCTCCAACAATCTCCCACTTGCACTCAAGGGTAATTATTGCGATGTCGCATACTCACAGCCCGTGTGATACCGAACACCCAACTCCTCTACTAGTCAGTCTCACAAATCCCGTTTGCGAAACTATTGCGTTCAAGGAATAGCCTCAGCGAGTGGATCCGCTTTGATGTTTCTTTCTCTCTCTCTCTATATCTCAAGTTCGCGGAGAAAGTCATCTCCCGAAATGAGCAATACCTGTCTTAGAATGTGTCTGGATATCTGATGGGACCTAGCTCATAAATGAACTCCAAATCCAAACTTCTTAGACTGTATCGTCAACTGAACTTAATCAGTATCCTGCGCCATGCCTCCCTCAGTATTGCCTTGGACCACCTGTCCAAAATACTGCCCCTCGTCAGAAGGAAAAACTATAACTCCGACAACCTCCTTGTCGTCCAGGTCACCTTGGAAGCCTGGAATGATAACTGTCTCCCGAATGAGGCTGTCGTTATCATATCCCTAGAACATTCACTTATGTTCTAAAACTGCTTCCGACTGTTTCTCTAGGATAGGATCAATGTCAACTTATTGCATCTAGTGCAAGAACAACATCTGGTATGGTACTTGACATCTCATGATTGACTCAATTGCCTGAGCAAGTGATCTGCCAATCATGCAATCCCTCTCCCCTTTAGTCTGTAATACACCTTTAGAGAGGGTGACTCCATTACCTGCAGGTACACTACCGTGCCAGGAGTCATCCATTCTAAATACTCTTAGAATGCTTTCTAAGTACCCTGATTGGGAAACCACCCAAATCTAGATCTAAAACCATAGATCTGGTAACCAGTATGTCTGATATAATGTCCAAGTCCCATATGGAGAAACCACTGTGTGGCGACCAAAGTATAACCGATCGTAGTATAAGAATATCACTTCCTACTCTGTGTATGTCATCCAAATACCATAACATCACACCCTACTACCTTCTCAACAGATCCATCCCCTATTCTGATGAAGTCAAACCTATGACTGTCACATTAGAAATTGATGATCTATCTCAGCTATATCTGCTTTAGTCTATAAATAGACATAAGCCACTTGTCCACCATGCTTCCGCTGCTCCCACTGACCACGACAACCCTCTGGCAGAGTCATATAGACGTACACTTCTAAAACCAGTTTAGAACGACGCTATACTCATCCTCCTGCCGGGTCTCACAGTCTGGAACAACAGCTATAGCAAGTCTGGGTAAACAAGAACTTCCCTGTCACCGTCTTTGAGGCTACCGGAGTACCTATCGGGTACCTGAAGTTACCCACCTTATCTGCGGAGTGGCCAATGGAATGTCAAACCAGATTGAATCTTTAGGTTCCTTATCAAATCTTCAGTAATCGTTTGCGGTTCTGGAATCACTTCCAGTTCTACCATACTCCCACTACTGTTTTTCTGAAAAAATCCATTTTTAATAAAACTGTGGCGAGTCTAGAACAATATTACTATTGATCTTCCAGATGGTTGAAAGTCAACCCTCGTCATAGCCTGGGTCAACCCACAAACGGCCATTACAGAAATGTGCCTTGAGTTATCCAGAGTCTGGTTTTAAGCATAAGCCGGACAACTCCCCGTACCTTAACATCGTTAAGATATGAACTGTTCTATATCCAATATAGAACCAGAGTCACTGATTTAATTGAACCAGATTCAAATCATGCAGCTGTCTTCAGTGCATGTTAACTAAATGGAAAGAGGCCGATCAGCGTTACTCAACTTAGGAGTGCTTCCAATTATGAGCAACCTGAAAAAGAAGCAATTTCTCTTAATCATTACTATCAACTGAATACCATACTCAAGTATCTACATCTTCGATTACCTTGAAGAATCCCGATACTTGCAACACCTGGTTCTCTACTTTATTCATATACCTATAACTTCTCAAAAATTGGACCCTGTGTTCCTACGAAACACCTGTCTAAAAACCAGAGAAGTCATAAGTAAACCGAATATAGTACGAGAACCAACCCCTCTGTCCTCATGGATGCTGGATAACATATAATACTCGGTATAAGTCCCTTGAGTCTAATGACTCACTCTCTGTATGTCGCAGGTTGAAAACTGTACTTATGGTTAAGAAGAATTGCACCGTTGTTCAATGCTCCTTACTTAACCATCCACTGATATAGGTAAATGTCATAGACATAATTTCAAAAAGGTATATCTCACTCTATAAAAATAGACGTACAGATATATCGATTTGAAATTGGTGCATAACAGTGGATATTCAAAACCAAAAATTTGCCGACCGGCAAACAACCCAGGTGACTTCCTCAAATATCACCGATTACAACGAATCCCGATATAATGAGGATGATCACCTAATTCCCAATAACTTACTCTCACTCATCATCTGTAAAACCATACAGATGTGAGAATCATACCTGGTAAATACATACCCTGGAGTAAGTATCTAATCGGTAAATCAGTTTTCCTTTAATAGTACACAGTGAAACTGAAACATTGAAATGTTTCGATGGGGTTTCCCGGTATTCCTAGCAATGCCTCTTCCATTATCCAGATTCACAACTGTAACCGTGCAATTCATTACCATCTTTCCAAATCCCTTTATATGTCTTTAGTCGTTACCTTCTGTACACCTCTTTAGGCCAAATGGTTTTCTTCCTTCCCTAGGCACTAGCCTATGGTTTGGAAGAAGACTATCCAATAAGCATAATGGGTGTACTGTCCTAATTCTAGGAGCACTCGCAATGCGAGAGAAGGTGAAGATAAAAGACAACCGAATAAACCTTATTCCTATTTCTCCTGAACCAGAATCCATCCCCGAACTGGAACAAGTTCCTTTCGAGTTCGTATATAACCATATGATGAAGTATCCAATAAACTGTGGATCTTCGTAGTGATACGGAGTGTCCTGGAGAAATACAAAGGTGATTTAGGATTGGCGAAGAAATACTTGGTTTGGTCGTAAATAGCAGTCGCAATTTACTTTGCCCTCTTACTAATCCCTTGATATGTCTTTACTTAATACCTTCTGTACACCATCGTTAGGCTAACTGGTTTTCTTCATTCCCTACCGGTCGGCACCTGCCTATGGTTTGGAAGAAGACTATCCAATTTGCGTAATAGGTGTACTATCTCCTAAACCAAGGAGTACTCGCAACCTGAGAGAAGGTAAAAGGAAATGACAACTGAATAGTCCTATTCGTTTTCTCCAGAACCAGAAACCATCCTCGAATAAATTCCTTCGAGTTCGTATATAACCATATGATGGTTTTGTCCAATGGAAGTGGACATTCGTAGTAATACGGGGTGTCCTGGAGAAAAGGGTAAAAGTAGGAGTGGCAATGAGGTTTGCAACTCTGACAATCCAAAAGCCAGTGTTTAAGAAGGTTCGGTCAACTTGGTCACTGAGTCATAGTCTTAGGGTCGGGTCAATGGTCGCTGCCAAAGAGAGAGAGAAAAGAAACACTCGGCGTGTACTCTAACCTAGATCAGAATGGTTACCAATTTATCTAATCTGGAAACCTCCCACTGTACCGTCAAATTCTCCTCCAAACCTGAAAGAAGAATTAGTCGGGATCACCCGAGGAGTAAACCAACTCATCAGTGGGAATCGGGATCCAACTATCATCGTATGATAACGTGACGGAATCCGCTCACGTCATCACACTCCAGAAGGTATGCGCATGTCTGGCAAGTTTCAGTTTCTTTAAAAACTCCCGATGTGATTTCTGCCCCATGCTCTTATGACCTTGACTTTGGCCAACAAATCATAAGTCACATGTCAAGTTCTACCCGTCATTCTCCAGGTTAATTTGAGCCCACCCGCACAAGCTCTTGACTTTGGCCAACAAGGCTATACGACTGCCCCAAACCAACGCATCTATCTATGCTGCATATGAATACCCAACAGCTACCAAACATTGTGCCTTGACTTTGGCCAACAAACACAGCTTGAATACTATTGACCATCCATATGAAACGGCGGAGGGATACGAATGGTTTCTGGCGAAAACCTTTAACGTAATGAACATGATATCGTTGAAGGAACCGGATAGCTTTTTAAAATATAGTGGCAAAAACCATTGCTAAAGAGGTCACTCCCGGTGAAGGGATCTCGGCTCTTTTCCCGTAGAATGAGGTGCAGGATATTCCAACTGAATATCACGGTGCAAAGCAAAAGTAATCGGCTATAGTGAAGTCAATGCCCTGACGCAAACTTCTGTCCAAGGGGTCACTCCCGGTGAAGGGATCTCGGCCCTTGCCTCGTCGACTGAGGAGCAGGATATTCTAACTGAATACCACGATGCCAAACAAAAGAGAACGTCCTTGCAATAACAGCTTTTTGAAAAATGTTCCAACAACATCAGAATTGGTTTGTTTTTAACTTGCATTGATCCGAATCAACGCAGTCCCATCAATTGATCATACCAATAAAGAACGAAAATAATGATGTACGTATATGCCATCCGCATTCGCCACTGGGTCCCGTCATTACCCGTTAGGTTACTTAACTAACGACAGAGCGGGGACTGGACTAGCGCGGATGCAAAACATATACAACATCTACTAGTATATATATCAATATATAATATTTCGCTCAAGACGTGATAAAATGCAACATCACAGAAATGTACAGTATCACAGAACAATACAGATATCTGGGATCCTCGGGTTTCACAGAGCCGCTACTGAAACCCGACGTTCCCCTGGTCGTGTGGATAGCCTGTGCAATGAAATCCTAGACCCCTACGGGCGCGGCAAGTTACCCGCCAAAACCTAAAGCGGGGTAGCCCCCTTCAGCAACGTGAATGGTCCACCCAGCACTTCACGGAATCCGGTAAATTGGGCACCCCTCCTGGGTCAACCTGTAGCCCCTACGAGCGCGGCGAATAGCCCGCCAATTCTAGAGTAAAGCCCCCTCCAACTTAATTCCATGAGATTCGGGCTTGTTGCCCTCTAGAACCCGGCTATCCGTGCACCCCACCTTAGGGTAATCCTAGTACAGAAAGTAAAATATACATACAACGGGTACATCGACCTCAACCTGGTCGTGCCCCAAAAGAATAATATACAACAGGCAGTGACGGCAGTCCACATGTCGGACGCTCGCCTCGCAATATCAAATGTACATAATACAACCAAAAACTGTACTAGCATTGCATCCAGGCTATCCCCCACGACCAATCCGCAACATCACAGCACAACACAGAACATCAATGTGAATGTCACGTTCGTAAATCCGTCTAACCGGGCTATAGCAGTTAGACAGCATTTAACGATCAAGTGACATTCACGGTCGCAGATATAATGTAAATACTGTGAACTAACATGTTTAAAATTTTCGATCGATCAAATTTTACCAAGTGGGCCCCAAGCACTACTGTAGCACTCAAATAAATCTGGGCCCAAAAAATAACATTCCAAAAACCCTATTTTACACTCAGGGGCTTTCTGCAAAATTTTGGTACACTGAATAGTGAAAGTCGCGGCGGAACCACGGCCCAAGCATGGGTTTGGCCGCGGTTCCGCGGTGGTGTAGACTGTTCACGAGACCAAATTTTCACAGAATTCTTAAAATGCCCTGCATATCATTCTGCAATGTACTGAAAAAATTTGGAGCCAAAAACAATTCGACAGAAAACTGATGTGCATGATATCGGGTTTTCGGAAAATCCGTTCGATCGAACTTGTAAACACATTAGACAAAGCTAGACTAGGTTAATGGCGAAGCTCTGATACCACTGTAAGTGCACGGCGGCGCCCCGGCCCTCAATCCGATGCCTGAATGCGGAAGCGATGATTTACTTTAACTTTTAAAACCGGCACCACCGCGCACTAAAATCCCGGATCGTGCCATTAAACTAGTCCTAGCTAACAAGAAGGGGGTAGAAAGATATACCGAGCGATCCGTGTCCTTCGGTCTTCTCGTCGTCGTCCCGATCTCCTCACGGAATCTCCGGTCTCCACCAAGTCGCCGGAAGGGCACCATGATGCCTGTTTCTTTTACGGGCTCCCACCTCTGGACCGAGGCAACTCGGGCATGAAGTTGGCAAGCCGACGTGCCCAAGGTTTGCTGTAGAATACGTGTAGTGCTCTATGTCTCATTTGGGGTTACTTGAAGTTGCCTTTTAGTGGAGGGATGAACTATGGAGTTTTTGGAGATGAGTAAAGGGATTTTGTGAGCATGAAGAGAGCAAAAAATTGCCTCACAAAATTTGGACAGCCTCTCCAAGAGCTTGGCCAGCCTCTTTTGGTGGATGGAATTAGGAGAGAAAAATCCCAAGAGAAGGTGGAGGAATAATGCAAGAGAATAAAGATAATCATGAAGTGAAATGATCACAACCATAAACCAACACTCCAAGAACTAATCAACTCCCATCACCAAAAGTGAAAACCATCATGAATAATCATGCAGCAAGAAGTCAATGAAAAGGTAGAACCATCATGATACTATAACTTTGCAAGGACAACCCTCCAAAATACTTATTTTCACAAATGCAAATAAGCCCTCCTCCACCAATCTTCAGCCAATGAAAAATACAAAGAAATATGGCTGAAACGGAAAACAAACTGGTAACTTCATAAAACTGATCCCGTAATAAATTACAGGAAAACCCCGCTATTGTATATACATACCCGCATTTGTATTCCGACCGAAATACAAATGCAATGAGACAAAATATACACTGTACTATACTAGGATCCGGCTTAAACCAAAGCCCTCTAGTATTAACCGTCCGATCCTGATCCGTGCAATACCGCACGTATCTGATCGAACCCTGCCATATCTCCATACGGCCTTTAGTACTAACCGTCCGATCCTGATCCGTGCAATACCGCACGTATCTGATCAAACCCTGCCATATCTCCATACGGCCTCTACAGCGTTTCGCCCGAAACTTGAGTAACTGAATGTGGGGGACTCTAAAGACTCGTCAATACTATGGCTGTGGATTTAACCACTAGCACGTCAGAGGTATTAGCCATACGTGACGGGCTACCAACTATTGACCAAAAGGGACATCGATGAGCGAACTCATCCTGACACCCTACTGAGCCTGTCAGTGACAATATCCGTACAGTCCGGTCCGTTCGTCTAAGAGCATCGCATGGCGGGTCTAGGGGGTTGGTAAAAGTCAGACCCCCAAAAGCGGTACAAGTCGTGTCGGAGTGTAGCCCAGAACACCCTGAGATACTACTAGAATACCTACCAGTAAATCTCCTGCCTTGGCCAAGGACTTCGTGTAATGGCTCTCCTAGACACAGCGCGACCTCACCCCCAATACCGGGAGAGACGAACCCCGGCAGATCCGCTCACTGCCTCCATGTGGCTCAGGACTGTAACCAACTAAAACCTATTTGCACGTCTCCTTTGAGCGTGGTAGGGTAGTAATCAAAGTACAGTGGGAACTCACACGAGACAAATGACGATCCTCAGGTCGATGAACTAACATGTACACATGTCACCAGGGAACTGCTATCTGACGTCAGGTATAAGACCAACTAGTATGTTCCCGACGAGTCCTGTCCGGTGTACTCATAACCCAATGAGCACCTGTATACATCTTAGGTGAACCAACTGACACCAGTGGCTTGTGAGACCGGCCACCACCCCTCGTCGGGGTCTCGACTGTATACACTAGTCTACTCTGGAGTATCGATGACCTGTCTCGAAACTCCCTCGACTAGGAACCTTTTAAGGATGTGCTTATAGACTACCAGCTCCCACGTATATGATCGCCCTCATACTGCTGGCAGTCAAGCATGAATCCTAAGGGCTCTATCAACGTGCAATAGTGACCTGTAAGGTCACCTAAAGTAGTACACGATGATAAAGGTAAACAAGATAGCATACTATCATCTTGAGTAAGACTGTTCTACCGGGATAGGTCCTCCCTCAATCATTGCAATCACGTGCCTGTGATCCAATAATTGACTCTGATGGCACTATCTCCAACACATCCTATACGACCAATGAGGGTACGGCCTATCATCCATGATTCACAACATTATATATATATATATATATATATATATATATATATATATATATATATATCCATATGTCCCAGGTCACATCCGCAATAATCTCATATCAGGGGACCGGCAGGGTATAATTCATCTCGATCGACTCGCATCCGTATACCAACGTATCATCATATCATCATATCATCGTATCAACATATCATCGTATCTTTCTTATATTCTTTCATTTCATTTATATCACACATCAAATCGAATTTACATAACCATTCTATCTCTAATAAGTATAAGTATCTAATCTAGCATACACACCCGAACCATACAAGCAGATTTTAAAAGCGAATCGTAGTTTTGAAAATAGGAGTTACGGGGTTTTTAAGGAAGAGATATCTTTTGAAAATCCGTAACGTCCCTTAAGGTATCTGTTTGAAAGATGCATATGATTCTTCAGTTTAGAAAATAGGTATGGTTCGGATGTCCACGTCGACTATCTAGTCCTGTAATACCCTAAAACGGCAATATCGCTAAACGTCATCCTCAAATTCTGTCATCGCATATTAGCCGTATTATATCATTTCTAACTATCCCTAGTTTCTAATATGGTTTCACTAACTATCATTTAACTCTAACCCTAGTTTCCTAATCTAGGTTTCTTTAACCACATTCTATAAATCATTTCCATCAAAACTTTACGGGGGTGCTATACGCCATCCACCCGACTTCCCCGGTAGATATAGATCTACTCACCATAGTCTTCGCTTGCCGAAGTCGTTGACGCCACGCTCCGTCGCTTCGGAATCTACGCGAAAGTACCTACAATAACGACACATATCGTAACGATATTAACATCAGTTCTAAAATCCAAAATGGCACGCGCATTTCTCGTAGGTTAGAACCTATAGCATATGCGTACAAAATCTACCAAACAACCCTTGTTGTCGATGTACAAACATACGACAAACAAAAACGAATCCAACATCAAAACTCATCATTCAAAATACGGAAAACATATCCTAAATCACATACAAGTGCTCCCAGATTTTGACTCAGTTCAAATAAATCCAAGCAAACAAGTCTACGATGACGTATAGGGTCTATATGAGCTATGAGGGCAACCTGGGCATCTATCTTCTCAGAGGGACCGGCCACACTAAGGAAAATTCCAGCCAGGTCGGTTTTCCAGGTGAGTTGGGGTCTCATTTTGTCAAGGTGGTCTCCTCTGGTCTAAAATTGGTCTCTGGTATTGTTTGGTTGTCTCAGAGTTTTCCCAGGTCATCCCAGATTCACAGTAGGCACACTAAAAGTCACAAAACCATTACGGAACAAATCCTAAGTTCGTGCATCGTTTCAATTCTACGGCTCAGGTCAGGAATCGTGTCACCAGGGTCATATAAACACTCCTAACTGCTCTCAGATTTTACCGATAGTCATTACAGAAAAAATCAAGTAGAACCAAACCCCCTTAAACACCTTCAGGTAACTACCTTACAAAACCCAAACCCTAGCTCTCCTACCCACCCGAGGTCGCCGGATTTGGTCCAATGGTCGCTGGCCAAAACCGGTCGGATAGGTCTCGTACTCCAGGTGGTCACTTAGGGTTACAGGTACAACACTATCTCACTGTTTGTTTTCCCAGTGAATGCTCGGGGTCACAGCAGGTCAGCGACATCACAAAACGACACTAAAACACGATATCGTACAAAACTAAACTAAAGGAAGAAGTTATACCTCATCTAGTCCCCTCTAGGCAGTACTAACTTCCCAAAGTTGTCAAAATCCCACTTTGCTCGGTTCAAAGTGTAGAGGAAGAGATGGGGATTAATTTTTGTGAAGGGAGTGTAGGGTTTTGGGGATTGTTTGGAGATAGATCTAGGGTTTGAAGTGGAGGGTTGTGGAGTTGAGGAAGATGAAGAGGGAGAAGAAACTGATGGGGGAAATGAACTATTGCAGCAGCCCCCCCTCTCTCTCTCATATAAACACACACACACTCTCTCTCTCTCCCCCCCCCAAAAGTCTACCCTAATCATTATGTCCCCTCTTTGACTTTCCTTTTTCCCATTTCTTTTTCTCACCAAAAATACATACACCCATATAAAACCAAAAATGAAATAACATGTAACCAAATGAAACATGTCATGGTGCACTAACCATGAAAACTATAGAAACACAGATTTGGCTTAATCGCAATAAGCAGTGCACTAATCGGGTTTTTATCAAAACTGCGTATAATAATTTTTAAAATTGCCAAATCCGTTAAATATATTTTTAAATGAATAAATCATTTCAATTTCCATTTATTTCACAATTATTGGTATATATTTATACCCTTTTTCGAAAACCCCAATTTCGCAAATCGGGCAGTTTTCGGGAAATATATTATTTTAATATTAAATTCCCAAAAATAATATTTTATATTTTCTGAAATGTTTCAATCTTCCCCCCTTAAATAAATTCAGTCCCCGAATTTAATTTTAAACCCCCAAAATCTAAAACATTTCAATAATCAACTCAAATCAACGGGGCTCCGAAAACACGGAAGATGCAGAAACAGCACAGCGCGCCAAGCGCGCATAAAAACGAGTATAAAACTCAAAATCGAACTCCGTCAAGCATCACGCAAATCATCGGATTCGCACGCATATCCTCGGAGTTATAATTGAGACAGAGATTTCGAAATCTACTTCTGAAATCCAGTATACACTAGTCAAATACTATAATACGTGTATAGTACGCATCTGTGGAAAACTTTCAAGGACTAAATAATAATCATGCAAAAATCTTTTCTAAATCGTCGTGTGATGCGTAACTCACGGCATAAGTGACGGACGCTCATTTTAAAATAACAATATATGTCCATATATATTTTGCTAAATATACGTTCCGTCGTTTTGAAAATATCCCAAATGGTTTTCCTTTATAAACGTTCGCGTTGCTCACGGACACGTAGGAAATAGCGAGACTATAGCTCCTTTTTCAAAAACCTCTTGGTACACTTTTAATGCATGCAAAGTACTCAGGTACTGTCCTCGGATCAGTCCTGTGTGGCTACTACACAATATAGTGCCTAATATGAAAACAAGGTACTCAAAAGCGAAATCAGCCTCAAAAAGCGTATCCAATAATCATATGTGTCTGGTGCGCATGGAAATCAAATCCAAATACAGGTGCCAAAATACGCACAAAGCAAAACTAAGTCCAACGGGTGTGCACAAAAGCATCTGTCCACTGCAACGGGTGTGAACGACAACAAAACATGGTGCATCTATTGTGCACGAAAATCTCAATCATGTGCATCCAACATGCACGAAATCCAATATCAAGCTCCGATCATGCGAAAGAATCCAATCAGGTGCATAAGGTGCACAAAACAAATATCGAGTATCAAAATCGAAATCTACACATTTCAATCCAGATCCAAATCAGGTATACCGTGGTATATAATCTCACAATCATGTGCATCAACGTGCACAAAAGCAAATCAAATACCAAAAGTGCATGAAAACTATGCCGAAAGCATAAATCAAATCATAGGCATGCCCCATGCATGAAATCACAATAAATATCTCAAATGATATCAAAACAAAGTCAGGTGCAACTGTGGTGCACAAAATACGTATCAATGCACTACAAGCACATATAAGCTATACCGAGTGCAGAAATCAAATCATCCGTATGAAATCCACGAAATCATAAACACATGCTGCGAAGGTACAAAATCAACATCAATGCAATAGATATGCACAAATCGCAAATCAACACAACGGTGTATAAAATATATGTCAAGTGAGACAACTATGCGCAAAATGTAAATACCCAGTAGGTGCAACCATAGTGCACGAAAACAATATCATGAAACTCAATCATCCAAAACTCAAATCGCAACAAAGGACATTGAGGTACACCTCCTACAATGTCGAAAATGAATCGGCGCGCCTAAACCGGCAGAACAAGAATATCCGCTCGTCTCCTGCTCACGGTCTGGCGTCTTCTGGCTCTGGGTCTTCTTTTTCTCTGTGGATTACTACTCTCGCAATCCATCGGCTCATCGGCCCTATCAGGTATGCTAACAGGGACGATTCTGTTCTGGCACTTCTCTGGTCATCTCCCGGTCAATCATCGCCACCACTCGTAGTGCAGCACTTCACTGGCGTCGGCCTCTGGTTCTCTGAATACACTTGACCCATCTGATCCTGGGTGCAAATCTCATTGCAGCAGTGTCCCGGAAGAATCCTGCTCAAGGTCTCTTCCGATCTCGCCTATGGCGAACTGTACGAAGGCTGGTACTCTTGCATAATCTTCTCTCGTTTTCTGGACATCTGCGTGTTCCGCATACCTTCCCTCGGGAACAGGCCGTATCCCAACACCTCTGTATACATAATCAGATTTTTAATCTCGAAGGGGAGTAGCAACAGCTCGTCAGCATCGTGCATGAACCTCTGTCTCCACTCGCCTTTGTCATCGTCCGCTTCGACGTCACGTCATGCTATCTATGTACTGCAACAGTTCTCGGCCACGGTCAATCCGAAGTCTCTCACACAGACTCGAAATCGCGTACTCTGTTTCTTCATCGCTCTGTAGAAGATATCTGGCCGAACGCGTCCTCGGGAACTCGCCCCAACCATCGGAGGAATACTCTATACTCGCCCGCTCTCGATCAACTCACAACGCATCTGGGTGAGGTCCTCTATCCGAAGCTGGTCAGCTTACTGGTATCCTATCACATGGTATCCGGACGGCGTTAAACTTTTCGATCGAGTCATCGAGGTCCCAAAATTTCCCGAAGGCTCAACACCTGGGCACAGTCTAAAAATATCCGGTACATACCACAGCACCTCTAGACCGGCCGTAGAAGGGCAAACCCAAGCCTCAATGATGGCACCGCTAAACTGCCACAAACCCTAAGGTTCAAAGCGATTCCATGGTCATCTTGTCGAGTTAGGGTTTCATTCTTCTAGAGGGTCCACAGAATTACCTGCATGTCCCTCTGAACACTTTAAACTTGGGAAAAATGGTTTCCTGATGCTCGTTCGAACCTTTTAGCCTCGCCTATACCACATGAGAATGTTCTTCGCCCGCATGCTAAACAATGCCTCAATCCTCCAGGAAAGGCGATACATCGGCGGTCATCTCTGGATCGGTCTGCTCTAGATCTGAGTAAGACTCTCCACACTGAAAATCTTCAACTCAACTGGGCCTGCATCGGCGCATCAATCTGACGAATCACCTTCGTCCCTTAACTCGGGGTAGGCTAGCTATCATCTGTCGCAGTTCTACCTGGAAGCTACGCCGATCTCAGCTCGTAAGCTCTGGAAGCGACATCAAAATCTCTGAAGTATGTTGTACATCAACAGTCCTCTCGCAACTGGCAGCTCTATCGATGACCCGATCATCCGGTGCAAAACCAAACACTCGCCTCAACAGGAGGTCACAACACAGCACTACATCAAGACGTTCCCATGTCACCAGAAAACACAATGGTCAGCCCTCGTACGAGACGAGCTCGTCCTAACCGCAACACCAGCAGTAGCTCAATCTGCGCTCACATATGGTGACAGGAACCTCAATCGAGTATCGAAGAAAGCAGATCAACGGCATGAGAGGAAACGACAGATCCAGAATGGATACATGATCATAAGAAGGAACAGCATCAATGGGAGTATGATCATGGAAACAAATAGAATCAAGGATCTCAAATGGATGTATAACATGGGTATGAAGAGGATCATAAGTCTCAAAAAAAATGTACATCCTAAGGTTTCTTAAGTGGAGTATCATATCGTAAATATGCCGCGAAACATACGTACGGTACGTCACTCTACTCAAGCTACCTACTCCATCAATTAGGGTCAGCCTATGAAACGAAAGTTCGGGTCTAATACCTCCCCGTTCAAGTCTAAGTTCCATAAGGTCAAGCCTAGGTTCCGAAATACATGCCCGCCCTAGACTCTGCATAGTCAAACATAGACTCGAACAAAGGTTAAACCTAACGCTCTGATACCAACTTTGTCACGACCCGAAATATTAGCTCATGACCAGCACTTGAATCGCGCAACGTCCAAAGGCGTAACGGTATTCAAGTAAGCTGAAACCCAGAAATCTAAACCTTTTTAAGAAAATAAAGGAGGTGAAGTTTTTGGAATAAAGGTATAACGAAATCAAGTGTGCTTAAATGCATAGAAAAAAGACATGAATGATGCAAGTGAAATTTACAAAATTTGAAAACGTGTTTCGTCTTTTTAAAAAATTTGGCAGCACCTCCTTTGTATATTTTAATCCAAAACCACAAATACATAATAAGAATAATGGCATCCCCAAGCGGGAGCTAGCTCTTCGCCAAACGGCGGATCACAACCATGCAATACAGTATAAATAAGTATACGACGCCCAACGGCGAAGTTCACCACAAAAGGATAAAGAAAAGCAAGACATATAAACCACAAGTAGCGGAAAACCCCTCGCTCTAAGTCTCGCAACCACAATCCCACTAAGTCTCATTACTTATACAAATTTCTAATTTTGATTAATTGATGGAGATAACTAGATACAATAATGAAATATAGATACAAAAGTGGGTACAATACAAATAACCCGCCTACCACTGCAAAACACCCAAATGAAGCTATGTGCCAGCGATGCCTCTACTGATCCAAGCGGTCAACCTGCAAGAACTGTAGCACAACGGGGGTGAGTTTCCAGCTCGTGAATAGAAAAATATCTACAAGTAGAAATCGAATAAACAACGACTCCTGGGTCAACTATATCAAAAAGGTAATACTATGATATCTAGGGTGACCGGGGCGTATATGTGCTAACAAGGTAGTCACTACCTATATGCATGTGTATAATATCCAACAGTATAAATCAATGCATGTATGCATGCGGATCTAGTCCAACTATATAATCAATGTATGTATGTATGTATGTGGATCTCGTCCACCCATAATCAATGTATGTGTGCATGTGGATCTCGTCCACCCATATAATCAATGTATGTATGCACGTAAATATCATAAAAGAGTGTGCATGAAAGTATAAGGATATGTATCAACGATGTCCCTCCCGACACATCAAAATCATGGAACCTGAGTGCCTAGCATCGACACTCGAAAACATCATGAAAACCGTGCCCAGCATCGGCACGTAAATCCTCATATATCGGGCTCCATCAGTCCGGATCGGCCCACGGGCTCCGTCTGCGGAATCGGCCCTCGGCCCCAGCAGTACGGGTCGGCCCGTATCCATCTATCATCTTTGGTCAGTATCCTCCAGATAACCGCCAGGTCCAACCAATCACTGGTAGGTAGTAGTCCCTCTGCCAGGCTCACCGTCTACTGCACAGGGATCCATTCTCACCCTGGGGTACCATACCGGGTCCACCATGAACTCGCAATCGGCCTCATCCGCCTCCTCGAATCGGGTTTCACATGTCGCTCTCAGAACCGAGAAAACACATGGTGGACGCATTAAAATATCATATAAGGAGAAACCGGGTTTTTAAAACAACACATAATCTCTTTTAAAATGTACATGGTTCTCAAATCCAGAAATCTCATGAAAACAGCATATCTCAATGCGTAAAATCATAAAGCATGATGCATGCGACATATAATAGAAATGTATGCATATCCGTGTATCATGCAACATGGAACAGTGATATGACATATTAAGGGAAAACCGCTCTTTTAAAATGATTCCAGATTTTAAAATATAACATGCGGTACCCAATTTTCCAATGAAACCAGTTATCTATGTAGGCACAATATGTATATGCGCAAGTATAGAGGTACCAATGTGCATATGTGCCAAGATGGGTATGCAATGTGCATATACGCAAGTATATATGTATCAATGTATCTGTGCGCCAATATGAATATACAATGTGTATGTAAGCATGTTATGCAAAGAGCATATCATGATACAGCAATCATATTGTGTAGTGGCTTGGCAATTATCGATGATGAAGTGTGTGAGCCTACAGTCTGTGTATGTGTAACATATGCATCATCGATAATGGTGCAGGTGTACTATCACAGGTATAAGTAGTACAGTATGAACAACATGAATGCATCATAAGGTAAACCGTCAGCTAGCAGCTATAGGGTGCACATATCTAACATGGTCAAGTCGGTGAATCTATCAGTCGGCATCCAGCCTGACAACATTGCGTACGGTATAATCTATCGTACGACAAGCTCTAGTCAAGGGTAAGGATCAATCATCAAGTCAAACTCATCACGCACGTAAAATCATCGTACGACGGCTTTAAGCTAATAGGGATCCTAACATCCTATACGACAAATGAGGGTACGGCCTAATATCACATACGACCTATCATCCATGATTCACAACATTATATATATATATATATATATATCCCTATGTCCCAGGTCACATCCGCAATAATCTCATATCAGGGGACCGGCAGGGTATAATTCATCTCGATCGACTCGCATCCGTATACCAACGTATCATCATATCATCATATCACCATATCATCGTATCATCATATCATCGTATCCTTCTTATATTCTTTCATCGCATTTATATCACACATCAAATCGAATTTACATAAACATTCTATCTCTAATAAGTATAAGTATCTAATCTAACATACACACCCGAACCATACAGGCAGATTTGAAAATAAGCGAATCGTAGTTTTTAAAATAGGAGTTACGGTGTTTTTAAGGAAGAGATATCTTTTGAAAATCCGTAACGTCCCTCAAGGTATCTGTTTGAAAGATGCATATGATTCTTCAGTTTAGAAAATAGGTATGGTTCGGATGACATAACTACGTCGACTATCTAGTCCTATAGTACCCTAAAACGGCAATATCGCTAAACGTCATCCTCAAATTCCGTCATCGCATATTAGCCGTATTATATCACTTCTAACTATCCCTAGTTTCTAATATGGTTTCACTAACTATCATTTAACTCTAACCCTAGTTTCCTAATCTAGGTTTCCTTAACCACATTCTATAAATCGGTTTCCATCAAAACTTTGCGGGGGTGCTATACGCCATCCACCCGACTTCCTGGGTAGATATAGATCTACTCACTGTAGTCTTCGCTTGCCGAAGACGTTGACGCCACGCTCCGTCACTTCGGAATCCATGCGAAGGTACCTACAATAACAATACATATCGTAACGATATTAACATCAGTTCTAAAATCCAAAATGACACGCGCATTGTTCGTAGGTTAGAACCTATAGCATATGCGTACAAAATCAACCAAACAACCCTTATTGTCGATTTACAAACATGCGACAACCAAAAACGAATCCAACAACAAAACTCATCATTCAAAATACAGAAAACATATCCTAAATCACACACAAGTGTTCCCAGATTTTGACTCAGGTCAAATAAATCCAAACAAACAAGTCTAGGGTGATGTATAGGGTCTATATGACTATGAGGGCAACCTGGGCATCTATCTTCTCAGAGGGACCGGCCACACTAAAGAAAATTCCGGCCAGGCCGGTTTTCCAGGTGAGTTGGGGTCTCATTTTGTCAAGGTGGTCTCCTCTGGTCTAAAATTGGTCCCTGGTATTGTTTGGTTGTCTCAGATATTTCCCAGGTCATCCCAGATTCACAGTAGGCACACTAAAAGTCACAAAACCATTACGGAACAAATCCTAAGATCGTGCATCGGTTCAATTCTAAGGCTCAGGTCAGGAATCGTGTCACCGGGGTCATATAAACACTCCTAACTGCTCCCAAATTTTACCTATAGTCACTACAGAAAAAATCATGTGGAACCAAACCCCCTTAAACACCTTCAGGTAACTACCTTACAAAACCCAAACCCTAGCTCTCCTACCCACCCGAGGTCGCCGGATTTGGTCCAATGGTCGCCGGCCAAAACCAGTGGGAAAGGTCTCGTACTCCAGGTGGTCACTTAGGGTTACAGGTACAACACTGTCTCACTGTTTGTTTTCCTAGTGAATGCTCGGGGTCACAGCAGGTCAGCGACATCACAAAACGGCACTAAAACACGATATCTTACAAAACTAAACTAAAGGAAGAAGTTATACCTCATCTAGTCCCCTCTAGGCATAACTAACTTCCCAAAGTCATCAAAATCCCACTTTTCTCGGTTCAAAGTGTAGAGGAAGATATGGAGATTAATTTTTGTGAAGGGAGTGTAGGGTTTTGGGGATTGTTTGGAGATAGATCTAGGGTTTGAAGTGGAGGGTTGTGGAGTTGAGGAAGATGAAGAGGGAGATGAAAATGATGGGGGAAATGAACTATGGCAGCAGCCCCCTCCCTTTCTCTCATATAAACACACACTCTCTCTCTCTCTCTCTCCAAAAGTCTACCCTAATCATTATGTCCCTTCTTTGACTTTCCTTTTTCCCATTTCTTTTTCTCACCAAAAATACATACACCCATATAAAACCATAAATGAAATAACATGTAACCAAATGAAACATGTCATGGTGCACTAATCATGAAAATTGTAGAAACACGGATTTGGCTTAATCGCGATTAGCAGTACACTAATCGGGTTTTTATCAAAACTGCGTACAATAATTTTTAAAATTGCCAAATCCATTAAATATATTTTTAAATGAATAAATCATTTCAATTTCCATTTATTTCACAATTATTGGTATATATTTATACCCTTTTTTGAAAACCCCAATTTCGCAAATCGGGCAGTTTTCGGGAAATATATTATTTTAATATTAAATTCCCAAAAATAATATTTTATATTTTCTGAAATGTTACACAAGCGGCCAACATAAAACAAATGGCACCTTTATTCCAAGACATGGTCGGGATGATGATACAGCCGAATCCTCCAGCTGAAGATCCCCCGATTATCCTTGAAGACGACAGAGGGGAGACATCGAACCCTCTTCCGGCTCTATCAGCAGCCAAAGAGGAGACCATCTCCAAAGCCGCCATGGATGACTATATCGCTCAACAGATACGAGCTCATCAGGCGAGCAAAGCGGCCGGCCAAATTGTTAAGACTGGACGACCCTATCCGGGTTGGTATGACCAAATAAAGTACCCGCCGGGATATATGATCCCTAAATTTCATGTATATAAGGGGACGGGGAATCCACACCAGCACGTTGCTCAATTCAGAGCCTTGTGCGGTAATACTGGGGGTGACGACAAACTGCTGCTTCGCCAGTTTGTGGGTAGCTTGTCGAAGACAGTGTTCGAGTGGCATTCCGAACTCCCGAATGACTCTGTCAAGATATTTGCAGAAATAGAGCTACTGTTTACACAGAGATTCGCAAGCGCTAGCGAGCGCACCCCGATCACCGCACTAATTAATGCCAGGATGAATCCAGGTGAAACATGGGTTCAGTACGCGATACGGTGGCGGAATATATGGTCGAAGTGCGAACAACGCATAGAAGAGGCTCCTGCAGTAGGTATGTTCATGGGTACCCTTGATCCGCAGGCGACCATATCCCAGTTCATGATGTTTTTCAAGCCGACTACCTTCCAGGCCTTGATTGACAAGCTGGCCCAAATGGATCAGATAGGTCATAGATCGTCTTCTTCGAAGATGGAGCCTCGAAATGAAAAGGGGAAAGGGAAAGTGACCTTCGTCGCCAATGCTCAGCAGCAGCCCAGTGGTCCAAAACCAACTGATTGCTAAGACGATAGACAGCGTTTCCTTAATGAGAAGCTGAAGCGCCCTTATTCATTTCCCCGGGATAAAACGAGGAGACTGTTCGAGCTGGCGGTGTGCAACAGGCTCATCACCTTGCCGGATCCAAAATGCCCACTGCAGCCCGGTGACGTCAACAGTCCTAACTATTTCCCCTACCATCGAATAAAGGACCATCCAATCGAAGATTGCTTTGTCTTCAAAAACTGGATTGAGGACCAATACCAGCAAAGCAAATTCACGTTGTCTGAAAACCGGAGGGTAAACCCGCCCCAGTCGTACGCTCTTAAAAAGGTGGACAAGCCGGGGGCATCGTGGTCTTTTATAGAAGAGACTCCATGGGAGGTCGCTCTTTCAGCTAAAACAAAAAGAATGCTAAAGGATCTCCAAACATGCTCGGCGATCAGGTGGAAAAGTTCGCTAGAACCCGAGGTCATCAAGGGAATGCTGAAGCAGCGCCCGACGCCAAGAATTGGTAGTGATAGTCAAAACGCCCATGCCCGGTCATCAAAGTCTTCAAAAAGGATTAAGAAGACCAAAAAGCCCGTGAAGCCTGATGATAAGCGCACGGACCTACAAAGATATATTGACGCGCTGGAAGAATATAACCAGAAGGCGCGAACCCCGGTCACGCTCCAAGAGTTTCTCAACCACACCCTTGAGGACGGAGATGATGACAATGATGGGGGAGAAGACTCGTCAGATGAACCTAAGAACTATGTGGCGAGCTACCACGTAATCTCTCACTCGTCAATAGATGGTGAAGAACCTCCTGATGCAGAGAAACTGGGGGCAGATCCCGAACCGAAACTCCCAGAACCGTCAGATGAGATGATTGACATGTTGCTGAACGAGGCCTGTCAGAAGAGCAAATCTGACCGAGAGCGTGAAACGGCCATATATGAAAGGGCCAAGCGTCAGCGTCACGTTGAAGAAGCTCCGGTATTGAGAATCCATAGAGTACCCCAATCGGATGGAAGCACTTCTGCCGCCAGCAAAAGCAGGTTTAAGACAAGGGACAGTTCGCTAAAGCCTTGTCGATGGGAATGAAGCTGCCACCTCTCAAAGAAGACACTTCAGAAAATACGTTCCCCGATGAACTAAATGTAGGGTTACTAGGCACTCTAATAAGGTTCTACAAGGAATCAACCATGCCCGATTAAAATTCTAGCCGTGCCGAATAACCCTAACCAAGATCTTAGACTAGAGATTAGGCGAAACAATGCAAGTAAACAACTTTTACGACTAAGTGAATATGAAATACAACGTTTTTATATCGGTCCTTCACTTCTTAAGCTCCTTATAGTAGTCCCTTCGCTGCGATCATGGTGCTTCCGACTCTCGGACGGCTCTTTGAGAAGATAGCAATGGTATTGCTTAAAGTCTTTGAGGCCGAAGATGATCTAAGTCAAGGGAATACGAACTCAAGCTTCTACTTCACTAACTAGAGAATTAGTGAAGCAAACACTCTAAACTTGTAGGGTTCCTAGGCACTCTTGTGAAGGTTCAAAAGGCATCAAACATGCCCGGATAAAAATTTAGACGTGCCGAACAACCCAAAGCCGGGATCTTTGCTAGATTATTAGGGTTTAACAAGCAAGAAGATAACTTTTATCTAAGTGTGAGGGATTACAACCTTTGTAGTCCGCTCCTTCACTTCACAAGCTCCGAGTAGAAGTCCCTTTGCCGCGATCCACGATCTCCCGGACTCATGAGAGGCTCCACGACTCGAACGATCCATGCTAGCTCGAAGTATTCCAAATCTCCGATGATCTACCTTGAAGTTGCTACGACTCAAGCTTTCTCACTCAAAAGAGAAGAACACACTAATCCCATGGGCTAGATGAGATGAGGATGAGAGAGTAGTAATTTTTCTTTCTTTTTAAATCATTTTCTCATTTTATTTCATCACTTAAGAAAAACTAGCAAGCTTTCTTGAAGAAGGAAGAAGATGATAATGAAAAGATAATCATAATAATCCTTTTGTGATGAATAGAATATAAACCATATGATTGAATTGCAAACCATGGTCAAGGATGAGTGGTCAAGATTTTGTAGAGAAATAACTAGAGTTAGGGTTTGGTTGAGTTAAAGAAAGTGTCATCCAAAATATCTTAAGAATGACAAAAGGAAAAGATTCTAGAAGATGCATGAAACATCTAACCCAAATCAAACCCTAAACTCAATTAAACATCCTTAAACATGTTTAACAATTAATCATATCATGTCACAATAATATATATCACATATATATTATATATTTGCAACAAAAGAAAATAATACAATTAACATATATCGCATATATATCAATGTATCATCCAGTGAGAGAATGAAATAATAAAGCAAGCCAATATTAGATAATGTAATACAATATATCATATATATATTATTATACATTAAATCATCGAATCAACACTTGAATCGATGATCCGGCTATATCGAATATTACCGACTAATATATCATGTACCGATTCATCGAATCAACACTTGATCCGATGTCCCGGTTCATATCTAAATATCGCGAGAATATAATACGCTATCCCATATCGCATTATTCTCGGTCCTGCACATATCACATATGTGCCTCTACTCCGTTTCGCCTGAGCCAAGAAACCTCTGTGTAGGACTCTAAAGAATCGTCAATACGCCGGTAGCAGGTGATGATCATATCAAACACCCACAAGCTGCAAGCGGTCAGCTAAACGTAACAGCCACCCAGGTATTGAGCGATCAGAAGATCAACAAGCTAGCCTGTGCGTTCTCCTGTGAATCCGATCAGTAACACTCCCGTATAGTTCGGTCTGTTCGTCTGATATGTCGCATATCAAGTCTAGGGGTGGTATACGTCAGACCCCAGTAACCGATAAGTCGTGTCGATGTGTGGCTCATAACGGGTCGAGAAACTACTGGTAACACTTACCAGTAAATCTCTATATCAGCCCTGGCCAAGGACTTCCAGTTATAGCCAATCGAACACAGCACAACATCAACTCCCTATACCGGGAGAGACGAATCCCCTCCTATCGCTCATTGCCTCCATGTGATTCGGGACTGTACCCAAAAGCCACCGTTTTGCACGCCCTCTTGGACGTGGTAAGGTGGAAATCAAAGCACAGTGGGAATCACACAAGACTCCATGACGACCTCGGGTCTACAGACTACCCTGTACCAGTGTCACCGGAGAACTGCCATCTGACGTGTGGTATAACACCATCTGGGAGTTCTCGGCGAGTCTGTCCAGTGTACCCAGTCTCCACTGAGCACCTGTACACCATCTCTGATGTCAAACACCGATGGATATGGGATCATCCATCGCCCATCATATGGGTCAAGATGCGTATACGCTAGTCTACTCTGGTGTATCGATGCCCTGTCTTGATATACCCTCGACTAGGAACAGTTATAGGATGTACTCATCGACTACCGTGGCCCCACTAGTATGATCTCATCATAGTCCCAGTAGTCGAGTACAGATCCTAAGGGCTTTATCAACATGTGAGAGTAAAACAGTAAACCAATACAAGTCAACATGTTAAGATAAAGTGAAACCAAATAGCATAGTATCATGACGAGCAAAGTGCTAGTCTAGTAGAGGATGATGAAATAGGAAATGGGTACACTTTAGAATTTCTTTTCTCACTATATTTCTCTCTCTTTATCAAACCCTAGCAAGCATTTGAAGGAGGATGAAGATGAGCTCAAAAATAAGAATGAAAAACTAATCAAGAGAGAGATAGAGAGAACCATGGGTGAGTTTATATCATATATTAACTCATGTAGAGACATAACCTTGGCTACATTATAATGGTTAGGTTAATTAATATCTCAAGTAATCCAAAACTAGTAGACTAAGTCAATGCAACCCTAAGCTTCATGAAGCTTCATGCATGTGAGCTCATCATCCACTAATTTTAGAATTACTTTAAATATAAAAACCTAACACTATAATTAGTATGGTATAAGTCTTATACACCCATGTAAGTTGTATCAACAACCATGATACAAAATGAACACAAATAAATATATATCACATATATATTAAGTTGTGCACAAGTGAGAAAAACAAATGCTTAAGTGAACAAGTGTTAGTTAATGTAAACTACTATATCTAATATACAATTATACACTAAATTATTAAATCAACACGTGACTTGATAATCCGGTCATATCTCATATAACATACTAACATACATTGTATCGACTTATCGAATCAACACTTGATTCGATAACCCGGCTATATCATATATAACCGACCGATACAAAAAGTCGCGAGAATAGAATACGGTATCACATACACGCATTATTCTCGGTCCCGCACATATCACATACGTGCTTCTATTTCATTTTGCCTGAGCTAGTAAAACCTCTATGTAGGACTCTAAAGACTCGTCAATACGCCGGCAGTAGGTGATGAACACATCAAGCACCCACAAGCCGTCAGCGGTACTAGATGGACGTAACGGCCACCCGGGTATTGAGCGATCAAAAGATCAGCAAGCAAGCCCACTCCAACTCCTGTAAAAGCCTGCCGGTAACACTTCCCGTACAGTCCGGTCTCCTCGTCTGATATGTCGCATATCAAGTCTAGGGGTGTTAAACGCCAGACCCCAATAACCGATAAGTCGTGCCGATAAGAGGCTCATAACGGGACGAGAAACGACTGGTAACACTTACCAGTAAATCTCTATATCAGCCCTGGCCAGGGACTTCCCTGTTATGGCCAATCGAGCACAGCGCAACATCAACCCCCAATACCGGGAGAGACGAAACCCCTCCTATCGCTCATTGCCTCCATGTGACTCGGGACTGTACCCAAAAACCACCGTTTTGCACGCCCTCATGGACGTGGTAAGGTGGAAATCAAAGCACAGTGGGAATCACACAAGACTCTATGACGATCTCGGGTCTACAGACTAACCTGCACAAGTGTCACCGGAGAACTGCCATCTGACGTGAGGTATAATACCATCTGGGAGTTCTCGGCGATTCCATCCAGAGTACCCAGTCTCCACTGAGCACCCGTATACCATCTCTGATGTCAAACACCAATGGATATGGGATCATCCATCGCCCATCTCATGGGTCGAGAAGCGTATACGCTAGTCTACTCTGGTATATCGATGCCCTGTCTCGATACACCTACGACTAGGAACATTAAAGGATGTACTTATGGACTACCATGGCCCCACTAGTATGATCTACATCATATTCCAGGTAGTCAAGTACACATCCTAAGGGCTTTACCAACATGTAACTATAAGACAGTATCAAGAGACAAGTATACATGTTAAGATAAAGAGCAACCAGATAGCATACTATTATATCGAGCAAGAAAGTCCTCTCTATATATGTCCACGCATCCAATATAATATACATCATCTGTATAATACTGGACTCTAGGGCATACATACAACTAACACAAAATCGCCGAGAACTCCCAGTCATGTCCCACTATCTACGAAGCCCTCTGGCTGAGTCATGTACACGCACACTTCTAAATCACCGTTTAGAAAGGCGGTCTTAACATCCATTTGCCAGATTTCGTATTCATGATATGCAGCGATGGCAAGCATGATCCGGATGGATTTAAGCATAGCCACTGGAGAAAAGGTTTCGTCATAGTCCACACCTGGTCTTTGACGAAAACCCTTTGCAACAAGTCTAGCTTTGAAAGTCTCCACTTTACCATCTACACCAAGTTTTTTCTTGAAGATCCACTTGCTCCCAATGGGTTTTACCCATTCAGGAGCAACTTCCAAAGTCCATACTTTGTTGGTGTACATGGATTCTATCTCGGACCGCATTGCATCCAGCCATTTCACTGAGTCCCCACTCGTGATGGCCTGCTCGAAGCTAGTTGGGTCATCATCAACCATGATGCAATCCTCGCTCCCACCATCTATGAGAAAACCGTAGTATCTCTCAGGTGGGTGAGAAACCCTACTAGATCGGCGGAGAGGCTGAAGTTCGTTGGGAACTACCGAATCCTCCGTTTCAACCAAATCTTCTGTCGTAGTCTGTATTGCTGGAACCTCTTCCAGTTCTACCTCCTTGCCACTAATCTCTTTTTCAAGAAATTCCTTTTCTAAAAAGGTGGCATGTCGAGAAACAAACACCTTTTGTTCCTCGGTGTGGTAGAAGATATACCCGCGCGAATGTTTGGGATATCCAATAAACTTACACAGAATGTACCTTGCCGCGAGTTTGTCCGGATTTTGTGTTTTTACATATGCCGGACAACCCCATATCTTAACATAATTAAAATATGGTCTCTTTCCTTTCCATATCTCATATGGAGTGGTTGACACAGATTTGGTGGGAACCATATTCAATAGGTCTGCAGCTGTTTCCAATGCATACCCCCAGAAAGAAATAGGTAACTCAGCTATGCTCATCATAGAGCGCACCATATCTAATAGGGTGCGGTTCCTCCGTTCCGATACACCGTTGTGCTGTGGTGTATATGGAAAAGTTAGCTGAGAAAGAATCACATTCTCTTTTAGGAAGTCCAGGAATTCATTGCTCAAGTATTCTCCTCCTCGATCAGATCGAAGGATTTTAATACTTTTTTCGGTTTGGTTCTCGAATTCTTGTTTATATTCTCTAAATTTCTCAAAAGCTTCTGATTTGTGTTTCATCAGGAACACATATCTGAATCTAGAGAGATCGTCAATGAATGTAATGAAGTACGCAGAACAATTCCTGGCATATGTAGACATGGGGCTGCATACATCACTATGTACCAGTCCCAAGAGTTCCGTAACTCTCTCTCCGTGTCCCGTAAACGGAGTTTTGGTCATCTTGCCTTTGAGACATGACTGACAAGTGTCATAAGATGAAAATTCAAACGGATTCAAATATCCATCCTTATGCAACTTAGCTAGTCGTGTCGCATTGATGTGACCTAGTCTACAATGCCACAAGAAGGATTCCTTCATTTCTGAACTCTTCCTCTTGTGTGTGTTTGTTATGCTCAGAACTGTTGATTGATTTAGAACATAAATGCCTTGCACAACGTGCCTGATCCAACCAACTTTTGGTTCAGAAAAATGTTCATAACATTATCCTGTAATACAAAATTATATCCTTCTTTACTTAACAAAGAAACTGATATAATGTTCAATATCAGGTTCGGCATGTAATAGCATTCGTTCAGAATCAATGTATTACCAGTTGGCAATACAAGGTGATATTCCCCGACAGTTCTAGCTACAACAATTGCACCATTTCCAACCCTTATGTCTTTATCACCTTCTCTAAGTTCTCAACTTTTTCTAAGCCTATGTAACTGATTACATATATGGGATCCTGACCCGGTATCTAATACCCAGGACGTAGAGTAAATGGAGAAACAGTTCTCTGTAACGAACACACCTGAAGAAAATGCATCAACATGTACTTTCTTCATTCAGGTGGCATGGGAATCCTGGTATTCTCCTATATCCTGTTCAGTCTTATAACTTTTATAAGAAAGGACGGAACCAACGTTCCCCAGCACAGTATAACATGCGGGTTCGGTCAATACATCCATATTATTATCTTTATTAAGGCATGATATGGTCTCTACTTGGAGAGAGAGAGAAGGAAACACTTTAGCGTATGCTCTTGCAAGATCAGATTGGTTTATTATTTTATCTAATCAGGATGGCTCCCACTGTTTTTATCAAATCTTCCTTCAAACCCCAAAAGGAAAGACTAGCCGGGATTAATTGCACCCTACAACTTCGCCAATCTTTCAGCCAGGCCAGTGTCGGTACTTTGAGGGAGGTTCCCCGTGCTTTCGCACAGACCTAATTAAAGTAAACCTCATTTTCCCATAGGCGTAACCCCATTGACACCTTTCTAGACACCTACTTCATCGGCTAATTGTCCTGTGTAAAACTCTCCCATGAGTAACAATTACTCGCAGTGGGTATCGGGATCCAACTATCTCATAGAAGGTATGCAATCTCATTGCAAATTTCAACACTTGAAATTCTCGATAATATTTTGCCCCTAGCGTCCCATGACCTTGACGCAGGCCAACAAACCATAGTGCGCTAGTCAAGTTCAACCTGTCATTTCTTGATTGAATTAAATCCACCCGCACGACCCTTGATGCAGGCCAACAAAGTCGTACGACTACCCTAATCCAATCTGCATCATATGCATAAACAGATAAATACTAGTTAGCTACCGCACACTACGCCTTGACACAGGCCAACAAACGTAGCATGAATACTAAGTAGAACTTATCTGAAATGACGGAGGGCTACGACAAGTTTTTCTGAAAACCTATTGCGTAATGAATTTGATATCGTTGTAGAATCGAGTGAATTTTGAAATGGAGTGTTTTTGAGGCTTTTATTAGTTTTGCTAAAGAGGTCACTCCCGGTGAAGGGATCTCGGCTCTTTCCTTATGGAATAAGGTGCAGGATATATCATATATATCGCTATGCAAAGCAAAAACTCCAAAAGCAATCAAAAACAAACCGAGTGTTGTAGCATCTGCCAGTTTTGCTAAAGAGGTCACTCCCGGTGAAGGGATCTCGGCTCTTTCTTCATTGAATAAGGTGCAGGATATATCATATATATCGCTATGCGAAGCAAAAACTGTAGCTACCCTTTTTGAAAATTTGATTCTACAACATATTTAAGTTTCTTTTCTTTCATTAATCATATTAATGAAGTCCCATCATTTAAGTCACCTAAACATCACAGATAAATACGACGTACACTTATGCCATCCGCATTCGCCTCGATGTCCCCTCGTGCACCGTTAGGTTAGGTAACTAACGGCAGAGCGGGGCAGGGTTAGTGCGGGTGTAAAACATAAGTAATGTCTATATAATATATCATATATACTATATACAGTATTTATCACAACATATCAAATTATCACATCACAGATATCGCAGCAGATGAAACATTGGATATACTAGGACGTCCGTGTTTTATTTTGAGCCTCTATAAAACACGGATTCCACGGTCGCGATGAATAGCCAAACCCACACCCCTAGACCCTTACGAGAGCGGCAAGCAACCCTTCCAATTCTAGAATTAGGAGACCCGGACTCGACTCCTCGAGTCGGTCTCCCACTGGACTCTAGAACCCGGTTACTTGTGCTCTCCTTCTTGGGTCTATCTGTAGGGTTCCTAGGCACTCTAATTGAGTCTCACAAGTGATCAAACATGCCAATTTCTAAAAATTACGGTGCCGATAAAACCTAGAACGGATCGTTGGCTAGAAGTATAGACAAAGCAAGCATGTAAACGGAAATATAGCTAAAGGGAAGGGGCTACAACCTTTGTAGATCCGGTCCACCACCTCCTAGGCTCCGTGATGAAGTCCCCTCGCTGTCCAAATCGTATCTTGGGCTCTAGCGTCGGCGTCATCGGAGAAAAAACGGGCTAGGTCATCGACGACGTGCGGAAGATGATCTACGTCGAGGCATCACTAGATCAAGCTCCACCTTCACCAAGCCATGAAAACTTGTGAAGGAAACACCCTATACTACTTGGCAAGAGGTAGAGGATGAAGAAATAGGAAGTGGGTAGACTTTAGTTTTGGATTTCTCACTAGTTTTCATCACTTGCCATTGGAGTAGCAAGCTTTCTTCATGGAAGAAGAAGAAGAAGATGTGATAAGTTATTTTTTAAAAAGGAAAATAAAAAGAATACTTATCATAACTTCAACCATGGTTTAGTGTAGAGATTTAACCAAGGTTTAGATGAGTGGTTAGGGTTAAAGAAGAGACAAGAATGGTAGACTTGTTCAAAGCTTCAAGAAGCTTCAAAGAAAAAACAAACTAAGCCACCATTTCTTTTTCTCTTTATCTTTTCCAAAACAATAATAAATGGATAAATAAATAAGAGAAAAGAAACCCTAACCATTCACTAAACATGGTTTAATCTTTACACAAACCCAAAAGAGCAAGTATCATCAAACATGATACAATCTCGTGCACAAAAGTATATCACATATACAACTTGCACAATTCAAGTGAGAAAATCCTTTTAAAGTGAACCAATACTAGTTAATGCAAAGTAATATATCAAATATATATAATTATGCATTAAATAATTAAATCAACACTTGATTTAATGATCCGGTCATATCGCATATAACCGACTAGTATCCAATGTATCGGCTTATCGAATCAATCCATGATTCGATAACTAGGTTATATCGCATATAACTAATCGATACATTCATCACGAGAATATAATACGGTATCATATACACGCATTATTCTCGGTCCCGCACATATCTCATATGCGCTCCTATTTCGTTTCGCTTGAGCCAGGAAACCTCTGTGTAGGACTCTAAAGACTCGTCAATACGCCGGCAGCGGATGATGATCATATCAAACACCCACAAGCCGCAAGCGGTCTGCTAAACGTAACGGCCACCCGGGTATTGAGCGATTAGAAGATCGACGAGCAAGCCCGCTCACACTCCTGTGAATCCAACCAGTAACACTTACCGTACAGTCCGGTCTGTTCGTCTGATATGTCGCATATCTCGCCTAGGGGTGGTAAACGTCAGACCCCAATAGCTCCATAAGTCATGCCGACGTAAGGTCCATAACTATCGTGAAACTACTGATAACTCTTACCAGTATATCACTGCAACCCTGGCCAGGGATTTCCTGTTATGGCCAGTCGAGCATAGCACAACATCAACCCCCAATACCGGGAGAGACGAATCCCTTCCTATCACTCATTGCATCCATGTGAATCGGGACTGTACCCAAAAACCACCTGTTTGCACAACTCAGTAGAGCCGTGGTAGGGTGGAAATCAAAGCACAGTGGGAGACACACAAGACTCTATGACGATCTCGGGTCAACAGACTAAGTTGTACCAGTGTCACCAGAGAACTGCCATCTGACGTGAGGTATAATACCATCTGGGAGTTCTCGGCGAGTCCGTTCAGTGTACCCAGTCTCCACTGAGCACCCGCATACCATCTTCGATGTCAAACACCAATGGATAT
The DNA here is from genome assembly GCA_030015575.1 of Agapanthus africanus. NCBI lineage: Eukaryota > Viridiplantae > Streptophyta > Magnoliopsida > Asparagales > Amaryllidaceae > Agapanthus > Agapanthus africanus. Next base: position 564,824,106 of record CM057339.1, read on the forward strand.
GGGATCATCCATCGCCCATCGCATGGGTCAAGAAGATATACTCTAGTCTACTCTGGAATATCGATGCCCCGTCTCGATATTCCCTCGACCAGGAACATTTTAAGGATGTACTCATGGACTATCCAGGCCCCACTAGTATGATCTGCATCACAGTCCTGGAAGTCGAGTACACATCCTAAGGGCTTTATCAACATGTAACAGAGAGACAGAAAGTATACACGTTAAGATAAAGAGCAACCAGATAGCGTACTATCATGTCGAGCAAGAAAGTCCTACCTATATATGTCCCAGCATCCACTACAATATACATCCAATGTACAGTAATGGCCTCTAGGGCATACATATAACTGATCGCACGCTTTTGGCGTGTCGGATGTTCAAAGTTCTAAAGTTTACCGCGATCAGGACGGTGTCGCTTTGCAGCTAGCCGGTTGAGCACGGGTCGGTCTACAGGGAGATGGTGGTATTTTACCTTCTTGTCTTAGACGAGTCAATAAAGAATCTGTATGTGTTTGATTCTAACCTATGTGTTTATTTGCAAGTATAAAGTTGTTAAGAAGAAAATACAAGATTATAAGCTAAGAAATCCGTACTCAAAACCTTTGAGCCGAGTCTTGACCAATTGAAGATAGAGCAATTGGCAACAACGTGGATTAGGGGATTTAAGCGCGGTATTCGTGGAATCCGGCTTATTTACCCTTGTCCTTCCGTTCTTGTCTCTTGCTTTCGCCTCCGGCCAAACCGAACGCAACCGGTCGCGGTTAGGAATCACCGCTACCTTGTCAGGGTAGGGTGCCTAACGGAGCGCTTGCGTAACGTTTGGGCGGAGTTCAAATGGAAAATAACGGGAAAAGGAAATGAGGAAAGAAGTGTTAACTTACAATGCCGTATTTATTCTTAACAACAAAGATAATTACAACATTCACAAAATGAACAACAAAGAGAGAACAAAAAGGAAAGAACAAAGAAAAGAAAAGATTACAGGTAATTAAGTGCATGAATTAAATTGCAAGTAATTAAAGACAAGGTAATAAAAAGCAAGTAATAAATAAGCGATAAAAAGAATAAGAAACTAGGACTCAAGACAAGCATGTGATCAATAGCCAACCCTTAAACTTGCAAGCTCAATCAAGAGGTTGCAAGATCAAGGGAAGGGTAGAGAACGCATGTGAAATGAAGTGCTAATTCCATGAAAGAATACGACCCTTGAGATCAATAACTAACCCTTAACCATTCAAGCTCAATGAAGAGGTTGAATGATCAAGAGGAAGCAAGAATCTCAAGAGGAAGAAGAAACAAAAGAGAATGATACAAAAAGCCCTCATCTTCATTGATCTCCCACTCAAAAAGCTCTCACTACAATTTTCATGGAAAAAGAATGAAGAAGAAGAAGAAAAAGACTAAATCCTAAAAAGAAAGAAGAACAAAGAATCACCCTTGGTTGAGCTCAGTTCTGCTGTATTTATAGGAGGGGAACTGGGAACCTAGGGCAACAATCTGCCCTTACATAAAATGACCAAACTGCCCATGAAAAACGACACAGAGAGGAGACTATATGGCCGCGGATCCGCGGCCTAGACCCCCCTTTGGCCGGGGATCCGCGGCCCTTTAGTGATGTTAGGCAGTGGGCTTTTGTGGCATTCCCTGGTTTGTTGTGCCCTTTATTCTGGTATATGATTTTTCTTATAATCTTTCCACATTTCTTCCAGAATTTCTGTTGATCAAAAGGTGATTGAAAGTGGATCTTTTGCCATGATTGTCTCGAGCTCCGCGTAGATTTCTCGGATCTTGTGCTGCCATTGAGCCTTGTGCATGAAAACGACATTGATTTGCCATTTTGTCTTCTTAAACCGGTGTGTGGCAACACGGATAAAGAGCAGAGACCTGTGTTTCATCTGTGGTTGGCAGTAATCCGGAATTATCGTGCTTTTTCGTGATTTTCACCTTTTTAGAGCCGAGAACCTGTAATCTACAATTATGTGGCAAACACGGCTCAAGAGCACCTACCTATAAACACACGAGCGTAATAATGGGCGGTATAAAATGCAGTATTCTGTTATGAACAATAACTAACAATCTCCCACTTGCACTAGGGCCATCTGTAGAAGTGGTTGCAGTATCTAATACTCAACCATCCCATATGAGTCTCTCTCTGGGAAAAGGCCTTCGTGAGTGGATCCGCCGTGTTGTCCTCTGAGTCTACTCCCCTAACCTCGATCACCCCGGAGATCAACTATCTCCATGATCAGGTGATGCTTCCTCAGAATATGTCTGGGTCACTGATGGGACCAGGGTTCCAGGGCCTAAGCCACACTTCCATTGTCATACAATGGCAGGAACGTAGTTCATCTTATGAACCAATATACACCCAAACTACCTCTTTGGTAGTATCTTTAATAGCGATGTTACCAGCCTTTATCGTCTAGTTTGCCACGGTATCTAGCTTGGAACTCTTCCAACATACCGTCCCTTTACTGAGGGTAAAGACAATGCCTGCGACTGATATTCAGTCGTCCTTATCACTCTGGAACCTTTCCAGTGATTCTCCCCAGGATCAACTGATACTATCTCACTGTTACTAGTGAGAATCCTAACATCCATTTAGATCTATATCATAGATCCAAAACTTAGGATTAAGGAGGTATCACTTTGATCCTCATTGGAGAATCCTTGTGATAAGCGGAGATTGACCGAGCGTAGTATAGGAAATCCTTTTCCTATCAAGAGTATGTTGTCCACGTACAATACGAGGATGACCACCTAACTCTCTACTACTGTTTTATATATACAAGGTTCATCTACCATTTTGATGATGTCAAACTGTTTGACTAACTCATCAAAACAGATGTTCCAACTCCACGATGCCTGCTTTATCACATAAAACATCTTGCACACGTTTCCGCTGCTCCCACTGTTTACGTAGCCCTCTGGCTGTGTTCTTATAGACGTTCTCTTCTAAATCATTATTTAGAAAAGTAGTCATGGCACCCAACCACCAGATATCGTAGTCATGGTATGTAGCCGTGGCAAGTAGGATCTGGATGGACTCAAGCATAGTCCCTAGAAAAGGTTTCATCATTATCCATGCCTGGTTGATGACTAAAACCTTTAATAAGCCTAGCTTTGAAAGTCTCAACTTATCCATCTACACCAAGTAATCTTCTCAAGATATACTTGCTCCTGATGGGGATTTAACCCTTCAGATATAGCAACCAAAGTCCATACTTTGCTGGTGTATATGGATTCCATCTCAGATCGCTAAGCACCCAGCCATTCTTACAGAGTCCCTACTCTCGATGGCCTGTTCGAAACTAGTTGGGTCATCATCTCATGATGTAATCCTTGCTCCCACTGTCATCGAAAAACCGAGGTATCTCTCAGGCGGATGAGGAACCCTACTAGATCGGCGGAGAGGCTGAGGTTCATCGGGGACTATAGAATCCTTTGGTTCTGTCAAATCATCAACTGCAGTTTTGTATAGCTGGAACCTTTCCAGTTCTACAGAATTGATCCTGCCTCGATCTTGTCTGGATTTTGCTTTAAACATAGGCCGGACAACCCCAAATCTTAACTAGCTTAAGAGATGGGTTCTTCCCATACCGTATCTCATATGGAGTGGTAGGTACTGATTTGATTCAAACCTAATTCAATAGGTATGCAGCTTCTCATGTGCATAACCCCAAAAGGAAATAGGTAACTCAGTAATACTCATCATAGAGCACACCATATCTAATATTGTGCAATTGCTCCGCCCTGATACACCGTTGTGCTGTGGTGTATTCAGAGGAGTAGTACGGAGAGAGAATCTCATTCTCCTTTAGAATGGTCCAGGAATGCCATGCACAAGTATTCTCCTCCCTGATCTCATCATAGGACATAATACTTATACCCGGTTATTGGTTCTCTACTTCTAACTTATATTCTGTGAATACCTCAAAAGGTTCGGACTTATGTTTCAACAGGAACATATGACTGAATCTTGAGAGATTATCAGAGAATATAATGAAGTATAAAGAACCAATCCTGGCATGTGTAGACAGGAGACTTTACATACATCATCATGTATCAGTCCCAAGAGTTTACTAACTCTTTCTCTGTTTCTAATAAACAGAGCTATGGTCATCTGATCTTTGTGACATGACTGGCAAGTTTCACAAGATGTAAATTCAAACTGATTTAAATATGCATCTAAAATGTAACTTCAGCCAGTCGGGTCGCATTGATGTGACCTAGTCTACAATGCCTCAAGAAGGATTCGTTCATTTCTGAACTCTTCCTCTTGTGTGTGTTCTGTATACTAGGAACGGTCGTTTGATTTAGAACTTCAATGCTTTTAGATAACGTGCCTAAACCGATCAACTTTTGATATAGGAAATGTTCAAAACATTATCCAGCAATACAAAATTATATCATTTCTTTACTAATAAAGAGACTGATATGATTTTGTATATCAGGTTCGGTATCTAATAGCATTTGTTCAGAATCAATGTATTGGTAATACAGGGTGACAGTGACCAACAGACTTGGCTGCAACACTTGCCTCGTTTTCTGCCTCATGAAACTTATCACCCGTTCTCAGTTTTTCTACCTTTTTGTAGCCCTATGTAACAGCTTACATATCTGGGATCCTGATCCGGTATCATATACCCAAGATACAGAGGATACTGAGAAACAGTTCTGTTTAACGAACACACCCGAAGAAGATGCATCATATGCACTTTCTTCGTTTGGGCGGCATAGGAATTCTGGTATTCCCCTATTTCCTGCTTTGTCTTATAACAATTATAAGTTGGAGCGGGACCAACGTTCCCCAGCTCAGTATAACAAGCGGGTTCGGTCAATACATCCATATTATTATCTTGATTAAGGCGTGATATGGTCGCTACCTGGAGAGAGAGAGAAGAAAACACTCAGCGTGCGCTCTTGCAAGATTAGATTGGTTATGTATTTTATCTAATCAGGATGGCTCCCACTGTTTTTATCAAATCTTCCTTCAAACCCAAAAAGGAAAGACTAGCCGGGATTAATTACACTCTACAAGTTCGCCAATCTTTCAGCCAGGCCAGTGTCGGTACTTTGAGGGAGGTTCCCCGTGCTTTCGCACGGACCTAATTACTGTAAACCTCGTTTTCCCAGAGGCGTAACCCCGTTGACACCTTTCTAGACACCTACTTGATCGGCTAATTGCAAAGTGCAAAACTCTCCCAGGAGTAACAATTACTCGTAGTGGGTATCGGGATCCAACTATCACATAGAAGGTATGCAATCTCATTGCAAGTTTCAACACTTGAAACTCCCGATAATGGTTTTTACCCCTAGCACCTATGACCTTAACTATGGTCAACAAATCATAAGTACTAGTCAAGTTCTACCCGTCATTTCGTGATTAATTAGACCCACCCACATGACCCTTAACTAAGGTCAACAAAGTCACGCGACTGTCCTAACTAATCGCATCATATGCGGTGTACGAAGACATCACTTAGCTACCGTACACTGTGCCTTAACTAAAGTCAACAAACACAGCACGAATACTAAGTACTCTACTTCCTAAAATGATGGAGGGTTGCGAATGGTTTTTGTGAAAACCTTTAACGCTTTGAACTTGATCTCATTGCGGAATCAAATGGTTTTAAATGGAATGTTTTTGAGGCTTTTCTAGTTTTGCTAAAGGGGTCACTCCCGGTGAAGGGATCGTCGGCCCTTTCCTCGTCGAATGAGGTGCGGGATATATCATATATATCACTGTGCAAAGCGGAAACTATAGAAGCTATCAAAAGACAAACCGAGTGATGTAGCATCTGCCAGTTATTGCTAAAGGAGTCACTCCCGGTGAAGGGATCTCGGTCCTTTCCCTATCGAATAAGGTGCAGGATGTTCTACAAGGAACACCACGATGCAAAGCAAGAACTGTAGCTACCTGTTTTATTTTGAAATTCGATTCCACAACATCAATTAGGTTTATTTTCTTTCATTAATCTCATTAATGAATATCCCATCATTTAAATTACCTAAACATCACAGATAAATATGACGTACACTTATGCCATCCGCATTCGCCTCGATGTCCCCTCGTGCACCGTTAGGTTAGGTAACTAACGGCAGAGCGAGGCAGGGCTAGCGCGGGTGTAAAACATAAGTAATGTCTATATAATATATCATATATACTATATACTACATCTATCTTAACAGAGCACAGAACATCGCATGATCACATCATAGATAAAGCACAGCAGAAGAAACATATGAAATATTGGATATACTAGGACGTCCGTGTTTTCAATACGAGCCAGTATAAAACACGGATTCCACGGTCGTGATGAATAGCCAATCCCACACCCCAAGACCCTTACGAGAGTGGCAAGCAACCCTACCAATTCTAGGGTTAGGAGACCCGGACTCGACTCCTTGAGTTGGTCTCCCTCTGGACCCCAGAACCCGGTTACTTGTGCTCCCCTCCTTGGGTCTATCCTAATGCGGAAAAGTAAATAATATACAAATTGTGACAACATCCGCAACCTGGAAGTGCCCCAATAAAAGAATATTACATACAAGTTTTTACATGAATGAAAATGGAAAAACACTCATCTCACATAAAAAAAAAACCCGGCTATTCAAACACGACGATCCAATATAACATATCCAGCAACACATAACATCACATGTCATCAACGTAAGTAAATATGTCCATCCCAATTGTCGTTGACATATAGCAACGAAACCGGCGATATCACATATTACACTTACGGTCACAGAAAAGAAAGTGTAAAACTACAACAGTTGGAATCCGCAACCTCCTCAGACATCGCATGCCTGACCAAATGAATTACTTAGACATCGCATGCCTAACTATTATAAACCCCGCATTTTAGTCTCAAAATCGAAAACACTTTTCAATATCAAGTCGGGCAATTCAACAGAATTCCCGACATTCTGATTGAATGCTCGTCGCAAACTTTAGTAAGCGGCCGCACCCCCGACGCCGTCGACCAAGTGCACCAAGGCGGAACACCGCACCGCGAGCACCCGAACGGATGCTTTCGGCGACGGGGTTCTCCTACAGTCACTTGGTCGGGGCTATGGAGTGAGGCTGTCTATTAAGTTTACCCGGCGAGTATCCGCGTACGCTACGTGATTGCGACGGACTTTTGATCACATCAAAATTCCGTGGCAACCGATCAAGTGAGACTAAACTGCTATGTTCATAATATTCATTCCGTTATCTCATAACAATTTGTGAATTCCAATTATTGTATCAAATTCCGGATAAATAGAAAATGCTAAACTTTTCGATCGAACAATCGAACACCCAAGTTTTCCCGATACAGCTCAACACATGAAATAAGTCTAACAACATTCAGTTCGTGCCTCAGTACCAACGGTCCAGCCGTAGAAGGGTCACGCCAACGCCTCACATGTGGCACGCCGTACTGCCCCAAACCCGAAGGTTCAAAGGGCAGTTCAAGACGGTCACATAATCGAGTTAAGGTTTGTTGTCTTCTAGAGGGTCCATCGCGTTACTTGCACTACTTAGAACGTCGTTAAACTACGGAAAAATCCAACAATTGGAAATTTCCCGGCAGGGGAAAAAGTGGGTATTTATATCCGGTCGAACTTTTTAACATATTCTAAAAATACCCGGAAAAGCACACCGACAAAATTAGACAGTCCGATCGAATACACCGAGTCCCCAATACAACTCAGAAAATACAACTCTGGAATAAATATTAAAAGCATCCAGAATACACAAGAAACACCAACAGAAACAACTGAAGAAAACTCACAGCCTGATCATCACAGACGGCCGCGGAACCGCCGCAGAAGGGGGGTCAACGCCGCGGTTCCGCGGTCGTACTGTAGAATCAGGCTGTCGTTTTCTGCAGTTTTTCTTAGAATTTCCTGCACATTTCTCTGCATATTTTTAATTCCAAAAAATCCACATTTTACAGAAATGTCCAGAGAGCATTTTCAAAGTCGGGGTTTTGGGTCGATCGGACTTCTAACTCCGTCAGGACTTCGCCTAAGGCTCTAGCTAGGCTCTGATACCACTGTAGGGTTCCTAGGCACTCTAATTGAGTCTCACAAGTGATCAAACATGCCAATTTCTAAAAATTACGGTGCCGAGAAAACCTAGAACGGATCGTTGGCTAGAAGTATAGTTAAAGCAAGCATATAAACGGAAATATAGCTAAAGGGAAGGGGGTACAACCTTTGTAGATCCGGTCCACCACCTCCTAGGCTCCGTGATGAAGTCCCCTCGCTGTCCAAATCGTATCTTGGGCTCTAGCGTCGGCTTCATCGGAGGAAAAACGGGCTAGGTCATCGACGACGTGCCGAAGATGATCTACGTCGAGGCATCACTAGATCAAGCTCCACCATCACCAAGCCATGAAAACTTGTGAAGGAAACACCCTATACTACTTGGCAAGAGGTAGAGGATGAAGAAATAGGAAGTGGGTAGACTTTAGTTTTGGATTTCTCACTAGTTTTCATCACTTGCCATTGGAGTAGCAAGCTTTCTTCATGGAAGAAGAAGATGAAGAAGAAGAAGAAGATGTGATAAGTTATTTTTTTAAAAAGGAAAATAAAAAGAATACTTATCATAACTTCAACCATGGTTTAGTGTAGAGATTTAACCAAGGTTTAGATGAGTGGTTAGGATTAAAGAAGAGACAAGAATGGTAGACTTGTTCAAGGCTTCAAGAAGCTTCAAAGAAAAAACAAACTAAACCACCATTTCTTTTTCTCTTTATCTTTTCCAAAACAATAATAAATGGATAAATAAATAAGAGAAAAGAAACCCTAACCATTCACTAAACATGGTTTAATCTTTACACAAACCCAAAAGAGCAAGTATCATCAAACATGATACAATCTCGTGCACAAAAGTATATCACATATACAACTTGCACAATTCAAGTGAGAAAATCCTTTTAAAGTGAACCAATACTAGTTAATGCAAAGTAATATATCAAATATATATAATTATGCATTAAATCATTAAATCAACACTTGATTTAACGATCCGGTCATATCGCATATAACCGACTAGTATCCAATGTATCGGCTTATCGAATCAATCCATGATTCGATAACTAGGTTATATCGCATATAACTAATCGATACATTCATCATGAGAATATAATATGGTATCATATACACGCATTATTCTCGGTCCCGCGCATATCTCATATGCGCTCCTATTTCGTTTCGCTTGAGCCAGGAAACCTCTGTGTAGGACTCTAAAGACTCGTCAATACGCCAGCAGCGGATGATGATCATATCAAACACCCACAAGCCGCAAGCGGTCTGCTAAACGTAACGGCCACCCGGGTATTGAGCGATCAGAAGATCGACGAGCAAGCCCGCTCACACTCCTGTGAATCCAACCAGTAACACTTACCGTACAGTCCGATCTGTTCGTCTGATATGTCGCATATCTCGCCTAGGGGTGGTAAACGTCAGACCCCAATAGCTCGATAAGTCATGCCGACGTAAGGTCCATAACTATCGTGAAACTACTGATAACTCTTACCAGTATATCACTGCAACCCTGGCCAGGGATTTCCTGTTATGGCCAGTCGAGCATAGCACAACATCAACCCCCAATACCGGGAGAGACGAATCCCCTCCTATCGCTCATTGCCTCCATGTGAATCGGGACTGTACCCAAAAACCACCTGTTTGCACAACTCAGTAGAGCTGTGGTAGGGTGGAAATCAAAGCACAGTGGGAGACACACAAGACTCTATGACGATCTCGGGTCAACAGACTAAGCTGTACCAGTGTCACCAGAGAACTGCCATCTGACGTGAGGTATAATACCATCTGGGAGTTCTCGGCGAGTTCGTTCAGTGTACCCAGTCTCCACTGAGCACCCGCATACCATCTTCGATGTCAAACACCAATGGATATGGGATCATCCATCGCCCATCGCATGGGTCAAGAAGATATACGCTAGTCTACTCTGGAATATCGATGCCCCGTCTCGATATTCCCTCGACCAGGAACATTTTAAGGATGTACTCATGGACTATCCAGGCCCCACTAGTATGATCTGCATCACAGTCCTGGAAGTCGAGTACACATCCTAAGGGCTTTATCAACATGTAACAGAGAGACAGAAAGTATACACGTTAAGATAAAGAGCAACCAGATAGCGTACTATCATGTCGAGCAAGAAAGTCCTACCTATATATGTCCCAGCATCCACTACAATATACATCCAATGTACAGTAATGGCCTCTAGGGCATACATATAACAAACACTATCCTAGTGCGGAAAAGTAAATAATATACAAATGGTGACATCAACCTCATCCCGGAAGTGCCCCAATAAAAGAATATTACATACATTTAATTTTACATGAATGAAAATAAAAACTCTCATCTCACATAAAAAAAAACCCGGTTATTCAGAACGCGACGATCCAATATAACATATCCAGCAACACATAACATCACATGTCATCAACGTAAGTAAATATATGCATCCCAATTGTCGTTGACATATAGCAACGAATCCGGCGATATCACATATTACACTTACGGTCGCAGAAAAGAAAGTGTAAAACTACAACATTTGGAATCCACATTCTCTTTAGACATCGTAAATCTGAAATATCACATACTTCGCATTTCATGCCTAACTATATGAATTCCACATATTGTATCACATTCCAGATAAATAGACAGTATTAAACTTTCCGATCGAATAATCAAATACCCAAGATTTCCATAACAGCTCAACACTTGAGCGGAGTTCAAAAATTCCAGAATACGTCACAGTAGCAACGGTCCAGCCGTAGAATGGTCAAGCCAACGCCTCACATGTGGCACGCCGTACTGCCCCAAACCCTAAGGTTCAAAAGGCAGTTCAAGACGGTCACATAATCGAGTTAAGGTTTGTTGTCTTCTAGAGGGTCCATCGCGTTACTTGAACGTTTTTCCGAAAGATCTAAACTCAAGAAAAATTCAACACTTGAAAGTTTTTCATGCCGTGAAATAATGAGTTAATGATATCCGTTCGAACATTTTAAAAGTTTCTAAATATCCGGAAAACATATAGAAATTAAATATTCCGATCGAATCAACAAATACAAAATAATCCCCAGAACACTCAACACTTGAGTCATTTTAAAAATACCCAGAAAATACAAATCACAGAAATAGAAATTACAGTGTAAAAATTAGGGCATAAATCCTCTGTGCTGCCGCGGATCCGCGGCCCAAGCGCGGTACGGCCGCGGTTCCGCGGCGGTTTGTACAGTGTATGCTCTCGTTTTTCACTACAATTCTTATATTTCCCTGCTGATTTTTTTAGGCATTTTTAATACAGAAAAATCACGGTTTTGAAAAAATGTGCAGAGAGGGGGTTAACTTTGACATATCGGAGTTCGTTCGGAGTTTTAACTTCGTAAACACGTCGCCTAATGCTCTAGCTAGGCTCTGATACCACTGTAGGGTTACTAGGCACTCTAACAAGGGTTAAGAAAGCATCAACTATGCCCGATTTAAATTTTAGCCTTGCCTAACAACCCTAAGCAAGATCTTTGCTAGAAAATTAGGGTTTCACATGCAAATAAATAGCATCTATGACTAAGTGAATATGAAATACAACCTTTGTAGATCGGTCCTTCACTTCTTTAGCTCCTTGTTGAAGTCCCTTCACTGCGATCGTGGTTCACCCGGACTCTTGCATGGCTTCACGAGGCTAAAGGAGCGTCCTTGCTTGAAGTCTCCGAGGCCGAAGATGATCTACCTCGAGGGGATGCCAACTCAAGCTTCTACTTCACTAACTAGAGAATTAGAGAAGCAAACACCCTAAACTAAAGTGCTATTCTAGTAGAGGATGGAGAAATAGGAAGTGGGTTCACTTTAGAATTAAGTTTCTCACAATGTTTCTCACTTTGGATCAAACCCTAGAGAGCTTTTTAGCTCAAGGAAGAAGATGAATAAAATAAAATGAGAAGAGATAATGATCAAGTGAGAAGGCTAACCATGGTGAGTGAGTATCATATACTAACTCATGTAGAGACATAACCATAGCTAATCCTTTTGGTTGGGTTAACAAATATCCATAGTAAAAACAAACTTAGTGGACTTAGTCAATGCATCCACAAGCTTCCACAAGCTTCATGCATTTTGCTAATCCTCCACTAATTTTGTAATTACTTTAAATATTAAAACCCAACATAATAAATAGCATGGTGTAAGTCTCATACACCCAAGTCATGTGTATCATCAACCATGATACAAAAAGAAAACACATTTTTAATATATATCACATATATATTAAAGTTGTGCACATGTGAGAAAAATCCTTAAGTGAACAAGTGTTAGTTAATGTTAACTAGTATATCTAATATACAATTATACACTAAATCATTAAATCAACACTTGACTTAATAATCCGGTCATATCTCATATAACCGCCTGACATCCATTGTATCGACTTATCGAATCAACACTTGATTCGATAACCCGGCTATATCATATATAACCGACCGATACAAAAAGTCGCGAGAATAGAATACGGTATCACATACACGCATTATTCTCGGTCCCGCACATATCACATACGTGCTCCTATTTCGTTTTGCCTGAGCTAGTAAAACCTCTATGTAGGACTCTAAAGACTCGTCAATACGCCGGCAGTAGGTGATGATCACATCAAGCACCCATAAGCCGTCAGCGGTACTAGCTGGACGTAACGGCCACCCGGGTATTGAGCGATCAGAATATCAGCAAGCAAGTCCGCTCCAACTCCTGTAAAAGCCTGCCGGTAACACTTCCCGTACAGTCCGGTCTCCTCGTCTGATATGTCGCATATCAAGTCTTGGGGTGGTAAACGTCAGACCCCAATAACCGAAAAGTCATGCCGATATGAGGCTCATAACGGGTCGAGAAACTATTGGTAACACTTACCAGTAAATCTCTATATCGTCCCTGGCCAGGGACTTCCCTGTTATGGCCAATCGAGCACAGCGCAACATCAACCCCCAATAGCGGGAGAGACGAAACCCCTCCTATCGCTCATTGCCTCCATATGACTCGGGACTGTACCCAAAAACCACCGTTTTGTACGCCCTTATGGACGTGGTAAGATGGAAATCAAAGCACAGTGGGAATCACACAAGACTCTATGACGATCTCAGATCTACAGACTAACCTGCACAAGTGTCACCAGAGAACTGCCATCTGACGTGAGGTATAATACCATCTGGGAGTTCTCGACGAGTCCGTCCAGTGTACCCAGTCTCCACTGAGCACCCGTATACCATCTCTGATGTCAAACACCAATGGATATGGGATCATCCATCGCCCATCTCATGGGTCGAGAAGCGTATACGCTAGTCTACTCTGGTATATCGATGCCCTGTCTCGATACACCTACGAATAGGAACATTAAGGGATGTACTTATGGACTACCATGGCCCCACTAGTATGATCTGCATCATAGTCCAGGTAGTCAAGTACACATCCTAAGGGCTTTACCAACATGTAACTATAAGACAGTATCAAGAGACAAGTATACATGTTAAGATAAAGAGGAACCAGATAGCATACTATCATATCGAGCAAGAAAGTTCTCTCTATATATGTCCAAGCATCCAATATAATATACATCATCTGTACAATACTGGCCTCTAGGGCATACATACAACTAACAATACCGTCCCTCTACTGAGAGTAAAGACAATGCCTGTGACTGACTTTCAGTCGTCCTTATCACTCTGGAACCTCTCCAGTGATTCTCCTCAGGATCGATTGATATCATCTCACTACAACTAGTGAGAATCCTAACATCCAATTACATCTATCTCATAGATCAAAACTCAGGATTTAGGAGATATCACTTTGATCCTATATGGAGAATCCTTGTGATAAGCGGAGATTGACCGAGCGTAGCATAGGAAATTCCTTCCCTATCAAGAGTATGTCATCCACGTACTCTACGAGGAACACCACCATACTCCCTACTACCTTTTTGTATATACAAGGTTCATCTACCATTTTGATGAAGTCAAACTCTTTGACTAACACATCAAAACAAACGTTCCAACTCCGCGATGCCTGCTTTATCACATAAAACATCTTGCACATGTTTCCGCTACTCTCACTGTCTACGAAGTCCTCTGACTGTGTACTTATAGACTCTCTCTTCTAAAACATCATTTAGAAAAGCAGTCATGACACCCAACCGCCAGATATCGTAGTCATGGTATGTAGCCGTGGCAAGTAGGATCTGGACGGACTTAAGCATAGCTTTGAAAGTCTTAACTTTTCCATGTACACCAAGTAATCTTCTCAAGATATACTTGCTCCTGATGGGGATTTAACCCTTCAAATAAGGCAACCAAAGTCCATACTTTGTAGGTGTATAAGGATTCCATCACAGATCGTTAAGCATCCAGCCATTCTTACAGAGTCCCACTCCTGATGGCCAGCTCGAAACTAGTTGGGTCATCATCTCATGATGCAATCCTCGCTCCCACTGTCATAGAGAAACTGAAGTATCTCTTAGGTGGGTGAGGAACCCTACTAGATCGGCGGAGAGGCTGAGGTTCGTTGGTTGCTATTGAATCCTTTGGTTCCACCAAATCATCAGCTGCAGTTTGTATAGCTGGAACTCTTTCCAGTTCTATCTCATGACCACAAATTTGTTTCCAAAATAAATTCCTTTTCCTAAAAAGGTGGCATGCCGAGAAACAAAACATCTTTTGTTCCTTGGTGCGGTAGAAGATATTCCTTTTCGAATGCTTGGGATATCCAACAAACTTCCACAGAACTGACCTTGCCTCGAGTTTGTCCGGATTTTGCTTTTATACATAGGCCGGACAACCCCAAATCTTAACTGACTTAAGAGATGGGCTCTTTCCTTACCATATCTCATATGAAGTGGTAGGAAACTGATTTGATCGGAACCCTATTCAATAGGTATGCAACTTCACAAGTGCATAACTCCCTAAAAGGAAATAGGAAACTCAGTAGTACTCATCATAGTGCGCACCATATCAAATAGGGTGTGATTGCTCCGTCCCGTTACACCGACGTGCTGTGGTGTATACGGAGGAGTAATGCTGAGAGAGAATCTCATTCTCCTTTAGAATAGTCCAGGAATCCCATGCTCAAGTATTCTCCCCCTGATTACATCAAAGGACATAATACTTATACCCGTTTTGGTTCTCTACTTCTAACTTATATTCAGTGAATATCTCAAAAGCTTCGGACTTGTGTTTCAACAGGAACATATGTCTAAATCTTGAGAGATCATCAGAGAATGTAATGAGGTACAAAGAATCGGTCTTGGCTTGTGTAGACAGGGGACCTATATACATCTTCATGTTTCAATCCCAAGAGTTCACTAACTCTTTCTCTGTTTACAATAAACGGAGCTGTGGTCATCTTATCTCTGTGACATGACCGGCAAGTTTCACAAGATATAAATTCAAACTAATTTAAATATGCATCTATATGTAACTTCAGCTAGTCGGGTCGCATTGATATGATCTAGTCTACAATACCTCAAGAAGGATTCGTTCATTTCTGAACTCTTCCTCTTGTGTGTGTTCTGTATACTAAGAACTGTAGTTTGATTTAGAACGTTAATTCTTTTAGATAACGTGCCTGAACCGATCAACTCTTGATATAGGAAATGTTCAAAACATTATCCAACAATACAAAATTATATCCTTCTTTACTAATAAAGAGACTGATATGATGTTGTATATCAGGTTCGGTATCTAATGACATTCGTTCAGAATCAATGTATTCTGGTAATACAGGGTGATAACTACCAACAGACTAGGCTGCAACACTTGCACCGTTTCTATCTCATGAAACTTATCACCCGTTCTCAGTTCTCTAACTATCTGTAGCCCATGTAACAAATTACATATGTGGGATCCTGATCCGGTAACTCATACCCTGGACATAAAGGATACTGAGAAACAGTTCTCTGTAATGAACACACCAGAAGAAGATGCATCATCATGCACTTTCTTCGTTTGCGCGGCACGGGAATCCTGGTAATCCCCTATTTCCTGCTCGGTCTTATAACAGTTATAAGTTGGAGCGGGACCAACGTTTCCCAGCGCAGTATAACAAGCAGGTTCGGTCAATACATCCGTATTATTATCTTGATTAAGGCGTGACATGGTCGCAACCTGGAGAGAGAGAGAGAAGAAAACACTCTGCGTGTGCTCCTGCAAGATCAGATTGGTTATTATTTTATCTAATCAGGATGGCTCCCTCTGTTTTTATCAAATCTTCCTTCAAACCCTAAAAGGAAAGACTAGCCGGGATAAATTACACCCTACAATTTCGCCAATCTTTCAGCCAGGCCAGTGTCGGTACTTTGAGGGAGGTTCCTCGTGCTTTCGCACGGACCTAATTAAAGTAAACCTCGTTTTCCCATAGGCGTAACCCCGTTGACACCTACTTGATCGGCTAATTGTCCTGTGTAAAACTCTCCCAGGAGTAACAATTACTCGCAGTAGGTATCGAGATCCAACTATCTCATAGAAGGTATGAAATATCATTGCAAATTTCAACACTTGAAATTCCCGATAATATTTTGCCCCGAGCGTCCCATGACTTTAACGCAGGCCAACAAACAAAAGTGCGCTAGTCAAGTTCAACCCGTCATTTCTTGATTGAATTAAACACACCCGTATGACCCTTGACACAGGCCAACAAAGTTGCACGACTACCTTAATCCAATCTGCATCATATGCATAAACAGATAAATACCAGTTAGCTACCGCACACTACGTCTTGACGCAGGCCAACAAACGTAGCACGAATACTAAGTAGGACTTATCTGAAATGACGGAGGGCTACGACAGGTTTTTCTGAAAACCTATTGCGTAATGAACTTGATATCGTTGTAGAATCGAGTGAATTTTGAAATGGAGTGATTTTAAGACTTTTATTAGTTTTGCTAAAGAGGTCACTCCCGGTGAAGGGATCTCGGCTCTTTCCTTATGGAATAAGGTGCAGGATATATCATATATATCGCTATGCAAAGCAAAAACTCCAAAAGCAATCAAAAACAAACCGAGTGTTGCAGCATCTGCCGGTTTTGCTAAAGAGGTCACTCCCGGTGAAGGGATCTCGGCTCTTTCCTCATATATATCGCAATGCAAAGCAAAAACTGTAGCTACCCTTTTTGAAAATTTGATTCTACAACATATTTTAGGTTTCTTTTCTTTCATTAATCATATTAATGAAGTCCCATCATTTAAGTCACCTAAACATCATAGATAAATACGACGTACACTTATGCCATCCGCATTCGTCTCGATGTCCTCTCGTGCACCGTTAGGTTAGGTAATTAACGGCAGAGCGGGGCAGGGATAGCGCGGGTGTAAAACATAAGTAACGTCTATATAATATATCATATATACTATATACAGTATCTATCACAACATATCAAATGATCACATCACAGATATCGCAGCAGAAGAAACATATGAAATAATGGATATACTAGGAGGTCCGTGTTTTATTTTGAGCCTCTATAAAACACGGATTCCACGGTCGCGATGAATAGCCAAACCCACACCCCTAGACCCCTATGAGAGCGGGGAGCAACCTTTCCAATTCTAGAGTTAGAAGACCCGGACTCGACTCCTCGAGTTGGTCTCCCACTGGACTCTAGAACCCGGTTACTTGTGCTCTCCTCCTTGGGTCTACCTAATGCGGAAAAGTAAATAATATACAATGGTGACATCATCCTCATCCCGGAAGTGCCCCAATAAAATAATATTACATACAATGAATTTTACATGAATGAGAATAAAAACCCTCATCTCACATAAAACCCCCGGCTATTCAGAACACGACGATCCAATATAACATATCCAGCAACACATAACATCACATGTCATCAACGTAAGTAAATATGGGCATCCCAATTGTCGTTGACATATATCAACGAAACCGGAGATATCAAATATTACACTTACGGTCGCAGAAAAGAAAGTGTAAAACTACAACATTTGGAATCCATAATTACTTTAGACATCGTAAATCCGAAATATCACATACTTCGCATTTCATGCCTAACTATATGAATTCCACATATTGTATCACATTCCAGATAAATAGATAGTATTAAACTTTCCGATCGAATAATCAAATACCCAAGATTTTCTTAATAGCTCAACACTTGAGAGGAGTTTAAAAATTCCAGAATACGTCACAGTACCAATGGTCCAGCCATAGAAGGGTCAAGCCAACGCCTCACATGTGGCAACGCCATACTGCCCAAAACCCTAAGGTTTAGAAGCGGTTCAGACGGTCACATAATCGAGTTAAAGTTTGTGTTCTTCTAGAGGGTCCATCACGTTACTTGCACGATTTTCCGAAAGATTTAAACTCAAGAAAAATTCAACACTTGAAAGTTTTCGTGCAGGGAAAAATGAGTTAATGATATCCGTTCGAACATTTAAATACTTTCTAAATTATCAGGAAAAAGAACGAAAGTAAATTTTCCGATCGAATCAACGAATACAAAATAATCCCCAGAACACTCAACACTTGAGTCAGATTAAAAACACCCAGAAGAATGTACAAGTACATACAGATATTACTGCACAAAACACTAACCCTAATTCTACTGTTCCGCCGCGGAACCGCCGCGCAAGCAAGGTATTGCCGCGGTTCCGCAGCTCTTTAGTGGAATTAGGATGTCGTGTTTTACAGCAACTCTTAGAATTCCCTGCTGATTTTTTTGAGTATTTTTAATGCAGAAAAAATCATATTTTTAAAATTTTTCCAGAGAGGGGGTCTATTTTGTCGTATCGGGGTTCGATCGGAGTTTTAACTTCGTAAACACGTCGCCTAATGTTCTAGCTAGGCTCTGATACCACTGTAGCGTTACTAGGCACTCTAATAAGGTTCTACAAGGCATCAACTATGCCCGATTAAAATTCTAGCCGTGCCGAACAACACTAACCAAGATCTTAGACTGGAGATTAGGCGAAACAATGCAAGTAAACAACTTTTACGACTAAGTGAATAAGAAATACAACCTTTGTATATCGGTCCTTCACTTCTTAAGCTCCTTGTAGTAGTCCCTTCGCAGCGATCATGGTGCTTCCGACTCTCGGATGGCTCTTTGAGAAGATAGCAACGGTATTGCTTGAAGTCTTCGAAGCCGAAGATGATCTACGTCGATGGAATACGAACTCAATCTTCTTTTTCACTAAATTAGTGAAGCAAACATCCTAAACTAAAGTGCTAGTCTAGTAGAGGATAATGAAATAGGAAATGGGTACACTTTAGAATTTCTTTTCTCACTATATTTCTCTCTCTTTATCAAACCCTAGCAAGCATTTGAAGGAGGAAGAAGATGAGCTCAAAAATAAGAATGAAAAACTAATCAAGAGAGAGAGAGAACCATGGGTGAGTTTAAATCATATATTAACTCATGTAGAGACATAACCATGGCTACATTATAATGGATAAGTTAATTAATATCTCAAGTAATCCAAAACTAGTAGACTAAGTCAATGCAACCCTAAGCTTCATGAAGCTTCATGCATGTGAGCTCATCATCCACTAATTTTAGAATTACTTTAAATATAAAAACCTAACACTATAATTAGTATGGTATAAGTCTTATACACCCATGTAAGTTGTATCAACAACCATGATACAAAATGAACACAAATAAATATATATCACATATATATTAAGTTGTGCACAAGTGAGAAAAACAAATGCTTAAGTGAACCAATGTTAGTTAATGTAAATTAGTATATCTAATATACAATTATACACTAAATTATTAAATCAACACTTGACTTAATAATCCAGTTATATCTCATATAACCGACTAACATCCAATGTACCGACTTATCGAATCAACCCTTGATTCGATAACCTGTTTATATCACATATAACCGATCGATACAAACATCGCGAGAATAGAATACGGTATCACATACTCGCATTATTCTCGGTCCCGCACATATCACATATGCGCTCCTATTTTGTTTTTCCTGAGCCAGTAAAACCCCTATGTAGGACTCTAAAGACTCGTCAATACGCCGGCAATAGGTGACGATCATATCAAGCACCCATAAGCCGTCAGCGATACTAGATGGACGTAACGGCTACCCGGGTATTGAGCGATCAGAAGATCAGCAAGCAAGCCCTCTCTAACTCCTACAAAAAGCCTGACAGTGACACTACCGTACAGTCCGGTCTCCTCGTCTGATATGTCGCATATCATGTCTAGGGGTGGTAAACGTCAGACCCGAATAACCGATAAGTCATGCCGATATGAGGCTCATAACGGGTCGAGAAACTACTGGTAACACTTACCAGTAAATCTCTAAACCAGCCCTGGCCAGGGACTTCCCTGTTATGGCCAATCGAGCATAGCGCAACATCAACCCCCAATACCGGGAGAGACGAAACCCCTCCTATCGCTCATTGCCTCCATGTGACTCGGGATTGTACCCAAAAACCACTGTTTTGCCTGCCCTCTTGGACGAGGTAAGGTGGAAATCAAAGCACAGTGGGAATCACACAAGACTCTATGACGATCTCGGGTCAACAGACTAACCTGTACCAGTGTCACCAGAGAACTGCCATCTGACGTAAGGTATAATACCATCTGAGAGTTCTCGGCGAGTCCGTCCAGTGTACCCAGTCTCCACTGAGTACCCGTATATCATCTCTGATGTCAAACACCAATGGATATGGGATCATCCATCGCCCATCTACATGGGTCGAGAAGGTATACGCTAATCTACTCTGGTATATCGATGCCCCGTCTCGAGACACCCACGACTAGGGACCTTGAAGGATGTACTTATGGACTACCATGTCCCCACTAGTATGATCCGCATCATAGTCCAGGTAGTCAAGTACACATCCTAAGGGCTTTACCAACATGTAACAGAGAGACAATCAGTGTACACGTGAAGGTAAAGAGTGACCAGATAGCATACTATCATGTCGAGCAAGAAAGTCCTCCGTATATATGTCCAAGCATCCACTACAATATACATCTCATGTATAGTAATGGCCTTTAGGGCATACATATAACTAACACTAAATGCACATCCAAACTATTGCATATACCATCGGAGGATCACACACCCTACCGAGGAATGCATGTCCTTCAAGAATTGGTGGCAGGGATACGTTGCTCATCGGCAGCATTTCAAGCGGATGAAGCGCAAAACGCGTCGAGAGCAGAAGAGCACGACAGATGAGCACAAAAGAACTGTCGACAACTGTCACATGGTTGATTCCGGGGGATCGCAAGTTCTCACCTTCGGGAGCGATTCTGATGAAGAAATAGCTCTCGGCCCTCTCTTCAAGGAATCCATCTTTGAAACAGAAGAGACGAAGACCTGCGAGAACATTCAGCTACGTAGTCGCACATTACCCGAAAAAAAATCTCGGACCCACAAAAAAGGGATCGAACAAAAAAGATAAGGGGAAAGAAAAATTCCCCGAAGATATCGCCCTCAATGACCGAGTCGTCGAAGAGCTTGCTACCAATGACCCGCCAAAGAAAAACAAGGTGGATTACAACGTTCTGGCACACCTGAGGAAGATACCCTCGCAGCTGATGCCCTTCTATTATCTAAAGAAGCGAGAGATTTTTTGATCAAGGCACTACAAGAGCCCGAGCAGTTTCAAGCTTTCCTTGCCGAAGAAAAGATGAAGGATGAGCTGGAAGAAGTGCACACTGCTGACGTCACTTTCGGCGATGAAGACCTCCTCCTAGGGACGTGCGAGCACAACCGTCCCTTATATGTCACCGGATCTGTCATGACATCAAGATAGGAAAAATCATGATCGACAATGGGTCCCCCGTCAACCTTCTCAATGTAAGAGTGTTGAAGGAGATTTGCATGAGCGTTCAGCACCTCGCTCGTGATAAAATCACCATCTCCAGGTTTGACTCCCAGTCATCATGGACGCTCAGGTTTGTGATACTGGCGTTACGCTTTGGGCTGCTCGTCACTGACATCAAATTTCATGTCATTGACGCCAAGACTTGCTACAACGCTTTACTCGGCAAGCCTTGGTTACACGAGTACAACATCATCCCTTCTACACAACATCATTATATGAAGTACTTCAAAGATGGTCTTGAGTATACTGTGATAGGGGGGCTGAACCCATTCTCCGTGAATGAAGTCCGAAAGTATGAAGATGCAAAGTATTTCCTGCCAGACTTTGAAGACACGGAAAGATGCCATAAACCGGAGGACAAGCAAAAAGCTATCACCACTATTCCAGTCTTCGGGAGTGATACCGAGGAGGAAGAAGAAATATTCTATTCAGGGCAGCTCCAATACAACAAGTCCGGACCGTCTACCCCTATGTTGATCTTCGGCAGCGACTCTGAAGATGAGGTCAATGCAGTATTTTATGTTCGACCATCTATACAAGCCATGCCAAGCGATGAACGGAGTTTCCAAATCTCTATGGTTCCGCGGCAGCACTACAAAAAGCTCGGCGCACTTGATACCTATAATGTGCAAGAACTGCAGACGCTCTACGTTCCTCCCAGGCGAAAAGATGAAAAGGCGATCCTCTTTTATCGATCCACGGAAACCAAAGTAGAGAAAGAAATCTGGCATGGTGCCGATTCTACACTTGACAGGATCCAGCCCATCTGTCTGCCCAGCTACTACACGGAAGGATTAAAAAGGCTGTTGAGGCGTACCCTTCAAACAGACTGCTCGACAAGCTCAGTTCTACAACAGGATCTCGAACGTCCCTGGAACTCAGCGATAATTGCACAACGGGAGAATGGAAACGATCGGGCTTGGATATATTCAATCCAAGAAACGGGAACGATTCTATGGCTGCTACGTTATACATGACTTCGATGAAGAAGGGGACGCTCTGTTAGAAGACGCTGCAGTTGAACCAAAACGAGATCCCGCCGTAAAAATGCCAAGCCCATCATTTGAAGAACGGATGGAAAAGCTAATAAGGGAGGCGGGTCAAAAGGTCCGGGATGACCACAACCGTGAAATGGCCATTTACGAGAAAGTCAGGACGCAGCGCCTCCTTCAGCAAGCTACGGAGAATGACGATGCCCTTCGTCGCCGTCCCGTCATACAGAAGACCCGACGCGGAGGCAAAAATAAACTAAAGAATGAAAAAAACGTTCGACAGCAGCAAAGCGAGTCCAAGAAGCCACGCGATCGAGAATTGAGCAGCCGAGATCCGTCTCTTATAAAGAAGATGGGTCGAGCATATTCTTTCCCCAAGACAAGACAAGGAAGATATTCAGTCTTGTCATGAAACATCAAATGATTACGCTCCCGGAATCCAAACACCCCGAGCAAGCAAACGAGGTCTCTCACCCGGATTATTGCTCATATCACCGAGCGATAGGACATCCTCTCAAAGACTGCTTCACATTCAAAGACTAGGTAGAAGACCAGTATCGGTAAGGCAAGTTCGTTTTATCCCGCAGTTGGAGGGTAACTCCGCCACAGAAGCATGAACCGAAAGCCACGTATGCAGCGAGAGTAGAGCCGGATCAACATCGGTCATGGAAGCGATCTCGTACCTGTCACGCGATAACGACATCGGAAGAAGGAGTATGCGAGGATATGGCTGACCTCCCTTGGTGCTTCGAAAACGATGATGACGAGTTTGTAAGTCTACGGTAGTGCCCCGACCGTCGATCTGAGGCCAAATGCGGAAACAAAAACTTTTAAGGAAACAGGCTCTATCGTAGTCTTTCACCCGGATCGAACCATTAACATAAACTAGCAACTAGAGAAGGGATGGAAAGGCTATACCGATCGATCCGTGTCCTTCGGTCTTTGGCCACCATCCCAAGCTCCTCGCGGCATCTCCGATCTCCGGTCTCCTCGTCGGAAGGGCAACACATGAATGAGTCTTTTTACGGGCTCCCGCTTCATCCGAAGCAACTCGGACATGAAGTTTTCTAGCCGACATGTCCAAGGCGATGTAGAGAATGTGTGTGATGACTTTGTCTTAAGCATCCATTTATTCTCAACACATGAGAGTGTATGGATGGAGGTTGAAGATGATGCCATTAGTGGAAATAGTGAGCTAGAGGAAGACAAAGAAGAAGAGGCATTCTTTTCTATTGTGATGAATAATGTTGTGAGAGCTAGAATAAAAACGCAAGAGCCAAACCAAAGCATATGGTTGCCCTCTCTCTCCATCCATCAATTCAACACAATAAACAAATCCTAATGTGACATTAGCACAAAT
Organism: Agapanthus africanus; assembly: GCA_030015575.1. Classification (NCBI taxonomy): domain Eukaryota; kingdom Viridiplantae; phylum Streptophyta; class Magnoliopsida; order Asparagales; family Amaryllidaceae; genus Agapanthus; species Agapanthus africanus. The sequence continues at coordinate 564,848,346 of CM057339.1, forward strand.
AAAGAGACCATGAGACACTAAACATGTCCATGTCACATTAAATGCACCTCATCATGAAATCCACTCACAATTTCCACCATTTGTAAACATTAACCTAAATGTTTCGTCCAGGTAAAAAGAACGGCATCATCTAAAGTAAACTCGTGACGGATCACAAGAATACCCCTCACATGTATATACATACATGCATCCGTATTCCGACTGAATGCAAATGCGATGAGACTAAAGTAATCCAACAAATCTAATACTAGGATCCGGCTTAAACTAAAGCCCAGTAGTATGATCCGCATGATCATGATCCGTGCACAAGTGCAAGTATATGATCGAACCCTGCCATAATACCATACGGCCTCTACAACGTTTTGCCCGAAACTTGAAAAACTGTCTATGGGGGACTCTAAAGACTCGTCAATACATTGGCTGTGGATTTAACCACTAGCACGTCAGTGGTACTAGTTGTACGTAACGGGCTACCAGGTATTGACCAAAAGGGAGATCGATAAGCGAACTCATCCTGACACCCTACTGAGCCTGTCAGTGACAATATCCGTACAGTCCGATCCGTTCGTCTATGAGTATCGCAAGTCGGGCCTAGAGGGTTGGTAAAAGTCAGACCCCAAAAGCGGTACAAGTCGGGTCGGAGTATAGCCCAGAACACCCTGAGATACTACTGGAATACCTACCAGTAAATCTCCTGCCTTGGCCAAGGACTTCGTGTAATGGCTTTCTTAGACACAGCGCGATCTCACCCCCAATACCGGGAGAGACGAAACCCCTTCCGATCCGCTCACTGCCTCCATGTGGATCGGGACTGTACCCAACTAAAACCTGTTTGCATGACTCCTTTGAGCCGTGGTAGGGTAGTAATCAAAGCACAGTGGGAACTCACACGAGAGAAATGATGATCTCAGATCGATGAACTAACCTGTACAGATATCACCAGAGAACTGCTATCTGACGCTAGGTATAAAACCAACTAGCATGTTCCCGACGAGTCCAGTCCGGTGTACTCATAACCCAAAGAGCACCTGTATACATCTTAGGTGATCCAACTAACACCAATGGCTTGTGAGAACGGACACCGCCCCTCATCGGGGTCTCGACTGTATACACTAGTCTACTAATGGAGTATCGATGCCCAGTCTTGAAACTCCCACGACTAGGGACTACTTTAAAGTTGTTCTTATAGACTACCCAACTCTCACGTATATGATCGCCATCATACTGCTAGTAGTCAAGCAAGAATCCTAAGGGCTCTATCAACGTGCAATAGTGATCTGTAACATCACCTAAAGCATGTACACGATGATAAAGATAAACCAGATAGCATACTATCATCTCGAGTAAGACTGTCCTACCAGCATAGGTCCTCCCTCAATCATTGCAATCACGTGCCTGCGATCCAATAATTGACTTTGAGGGCACTATATCCAACAATCTCCCACTTGCACTCAAGGGTAATTATTGCGATGTCGCATACTCACAGCCCTTATGATACCGAACACCCAACTCCACTACTTATCAGTTTTACAAAGCTCGTTTGTAAAACTATTGCGTTCAAGGAATAGCCTCAGTGAGTGGATCCGCCCTGATGTTTCTTTCTATGTCTCTCTTTATCTCAAGTTCGCGGAGAAAGCCATCTCCTGAAATGAGCAATACCTGTCTTAGAATATGTCTGGATATCTGATGGGACCTAGTTCATAAATGAACTTCAAATACAAACTTCTTAGACTGTATCGTCAACTGAACTTAATCAGTATCCCGCGCCATGCTTCCCTCAGTATCCCTTTGGACCACCTGTCCAAACTACTACCCCTCGTCAGAGAGAAAACTATAACTCTGTCATCCAGGTCACCTTGGAAGCCTGGAATGATAACCGTCTTCCGAAGGAGGCTGTCGTTATCATATCCCTAGAACATCTACTTATGTTCTAAAACTGCTTCCGAATGTTTCTCCAGGATTGGATTAATATCTGAACTTATTGCATCTAGTGCAAAAACAACATCTGGTGTAGTACTTGACATTTCATGGTTGACTCAATTGCCTAAGCAAGTGATATACCAATCATGCACATCCCTCTCCCCTTTAGTCTGTAAGACACCTTTAGAGAGGGTGACTCTATCACCTGCAGGTACACCACCATGCCAGGAGTTGTCCATTCTAAATACATTTAGAATACTGTCTAAGTAACCAGATTGGGACACTACCCAAATTTAGATCTAAAACCATAGATCTAGTAACCAGAATGTCTGATATTATATCAAAGCCCTATGTGGAGAAACCACTGTGTGACAACCAAAGTATAACCGACCGTAGTATAGGAATTTCACTTCCTACTATGTGTATGCCATCCATATACCAGGACACCACACCCTACTACCTTCTTAACAGATCCATCCCCTATTCTGATGAAGTCAAACCTATGACTGTCACATCAAAAATAGATGATCTATCTCCGCTATATCCGCTTTAGTCAATAAATAGACATAAGCTACTTGCCCACTATGCTTCCGTTGCTCCCACTGACTACAACAACCCTCTGGCAGAGTCATATACACGTACACTTCTAAAGCTAATTTAGAACGACGCTATACTCATCCTCCTGCCGTGTCTCATAGTCTGGAACACCAGTAGTATCAAGTCTGGGTAAACAAGAACCTCCCTGTCACCGTCCTTGAGGATACCGGAGTATCTCTCGGGTGCTTTAGGTTACCCACCATATCTGCGGAGTGGCTAATGGAATGTCAAACCTGATTGAATCTTTAGATCCTATTAAATTTTCAGTAATCGTTTGTGGTTCTGGAATCACTTCCAGTTCTATCATACTCCCACTACTGTTTTCTGAAGAAAAAAATCCATTTTACTAAAACTGTGGCGAGTCAAGAACAATATCACTATTGATATTCCAGATGGTAGAAAATCAACCCTCGTCATAGCCCGGGTCAACCCACAAACAGCCATTACAGAAACGTGCCTTGAGTTATCCAGAGTCTGGTTTTGAGCATAAGCCGGACAACTCCCCGTACCTTAACATCGTTAAGATATGAACCGTTCTATATCCAATATAGAAACAGAGGCACTGATTTAATCGGAACCAGATTCAAATCATGCAGCTGTCTCCAGTGCATGTCAACTAAATGGAGAGAGGCCGATCAGCATTACTCAACTTAGGAATACATCCAGATATGAGTAACCTGAAAGAGAAGCAAGTTCTCATAATCATTAATATCAACTGAATACCTTACACAAGTATCTACATCTTCGATCATCTTGAAGAATCCTGATACTTACAATACCTGGTTCTCTACTTTATTCATATACCTATAACTTCTCAAAACTTGGATCTTGTATTTCTATGAAACACATTTCTAAGAACTAGAGAAGTCACAAGTAAACAGAATATAGTACGAAGACCAACCCCTCTGTCCTAATAGACACTAGACAACATACAATACTTTGTATAAGTCCGCTGAGTTGAATAACTAAAACCCTGTGCATCGTAGGTTGAAAACTGTACTATGGTTATGAAAAATTACACCGCTGTTGAATGCTCCTTACCAAACCATCAACTGATATAGGTAAATGTCTTGGACATAATTTCAAAAAGTTATATCTCACTTTATAAAAATAAACGTACAGATATATCAATTTGAAATTGGTGCATAACAACGGATATTCAAAACCAAATATTTGTCGTCCGGCAAACACCCAGGCGATTTCCTCAAATATCACCAATTTCAACGAATCCCGATATAATGAGGATGATCACCTAATTCCCAATAACTTATTCCCACTCATCATCTGTAAAAGCATACAAATGTGAGAATCATACCTGGTAAATACATACCCTGGAGCAAGTGTCTAATTGGGAAATCAGTTTTCTATTAATAATACACAGTGAGACCGAAACATGAAAATGTTTTGAAGGGGTATCCTGGTATTCCTAGTAATGCCTCTTCCATTATCCAGATTCATGACTGTAACCGTATATTTCTTTGTCATCTCTCCAAATCCCTTTATATGTCTTTAGTAATTACCTTCTGTACACCACCTTTAGGCTAAATGGTTTTCTTCCTTCCCTACCGTTCGACACCAGCCTATGGTTTAGAAGAATACTATACAATAAGCATAACAGGTGTACTCTCCTAATCCTAGGAGCACTCGCAACGCGAGAGAAGGTAAAGATAAAAGACAACTGAATAAACCTTATTCCTATTTCTCCTGAAACAGAATCCATCCCCAAACTGGAAAAAGTTCCTTCGAGTTCGTATATAACCATACGATGGATTATCCAAATAACTGTGGATCTTCGTAGTGATACGGAGTGTTCTGGAGAAATACAAAGGTGAAGTAGGAGTGGCGATAAAATACTTGGTTTGGTCGTGAATAGCAGTTGCAATTTACTTTGCCCTCTTTCTAATCCCTTTACTTGTCTTTACTTATTACCTTCTTTACACCTTACTTAAGCTAATCGGTTTTCTTCATTCCCTACGTTTCGGCACCTGCCTATGGTTTGGATGAAGACTATCCAATCAGCGTAATAGGTGTACCGTCCTAATCCAAGGAGCACTCGCAGCCTGAGAGAAGGTAAAAGGAAAAGACAACTGAATAGTCCTATTCATTTTCTCCAGAACTGGAAACCATCCTCGAATCTGGAATAAGTTCCTTCGAGTTCGTATATAACCATACGATGGTTTTATTCAATGGAAGTGGATGTTCGTAGTGATACGAAATGTTCCGGAGAAAAAGGGTAAAAGTAGGAGTGGCAATGAGGTATGCAACTCTGACAATCCAAAAGCCAGTGTTTTTAACAAGGTTCGGTTAACTTGGTCACTGAGTCATAGTCTAGGCTCGGGCCATGGTCGCTGCCAAGAGAGAGAGAAAATAAACACTCTGCGTGCACTCTAACCAAGATCTGAATGGTTATCAATTTATCTAATCAGGAAACCTCCAACTGTATCCTCAAATTCTCCTCCAAACCTGAAAGAAGAATTAGTCAAGATCACCCGAGGAGTAAATCAACTCATCTGTGGGAATTGGGATCCAACTATCATCGCATGATAACCTGATGGAATCCATTCAAGTCATCACACTTCAGAAGGTATGTGCATGCCTGGCAAGTTTCAATTTCTTTAGAAACTCCCGATATGTGTTTTTACCCCATGCTCTTACGACCTTGACGAAGGCCAACATATCATAAGTCACATGTCAAGTTCTACCCGTCATTATCCAGGTTAATTTGAACCCACCCGTACATACCCTTGACGAAGGACAAAATAGTAGTACGACTTTCCCAAACTAACGCATCTATCTATGCAACAGAAAAGTGACAAATAGCTATCATACACTATGCCTTGACGAAGGACAACATACATAACATGAATACTAAGTGCTACCTTTCTGAAATGACGGAGGGCTACGAATGGTTTTTTGGCGAAAAACCTTTAACGTAATGAACATGATATCGTTGAAGGAACCGGATAGCTTTTTATAAAAATATAGTGGAGAAAACCTTTGCTAAAGAAGTCACTCCCGCTGAAGGGATCTCGGCTCTTTCCCCGTAGAATGAGGTGCAGGATATTCCAACTGAATACCACGATGCAAAGCAAAAGGTAATCGACTATAGTGAAGTTAATACCCTGACGCAAACTTCTGTCTAAGGGGTCACTCTCGGTGAAGGGATCTCGGCACTTGCCTCGTCGACTGAGGTGCTGGATATTCATAAATGAATACCACTGTGCAAAACAAAAGAGAACGTCCTTGCAATAACAGCTTTTTTTGAAAACTGTTCCAACAACATCGAACAGGTTTGCTTAGCTTGCATTGATCCAAATCAATGCAGTCCCATCAATTGACCACACCAGAAAAGAACGAAAATATGAAGTACGTATATGCCATCCGCATTCGCCACTGGGTCCCGTCATCACCCGTTAGGTTACTTAACTAACGACAGAGCGGGGACTGGACTAGCGCGGATGTAAAACATATACAACATCTACTAGTATATATATCAATATATAATAATCGCTCAAGGCGTGATAAAAATACAACATCACAGACATGCAATAAGCATCACAGAACAATACAAAGAATCTAGGATCCTCGGGTTTCCTTTGAGCCGCAAGTGAAAACCGACGTTCCCATAGTCGTGTGGATAGCCTGTGCAATGAAATCCTAGACCCCTACGGGTGCGGCAAGTTACCCGCCAAAACCTGAAGCGAGGCAACCCCCTTCAACAAAGTGAATGGACCGCCCAGCACTTCACGGAATCCGGTAACGTGAGCACCCCTCCTTGGGTCAACCTATACCCCCTACGAGTGTGGCGAATAGCCCGCCAATTCTAGAGTAAAGCCCCCTCTGTCTCAAAGCCATGAGATGCGGGCTCGTTGCCCTCTAGAACCCGGCTATCCGTACACCCCACCGCGGGGTAATCCTACTACAGAAAATAAAAATATATACAACGGGTACATCGAACTCAGCCCGGTCGTGCCCCAAAAGAATTGTAAGTCTACGGTAGCACCCCGGCCGTCAATCTGACGCCAAACGCGGAACAAAAACTTTTATAACTAGCGCTATCGCATACTATAACCCGGATCTGCCATTAACGCTAAACTAACAAACTACAAAGTGGGTAGAAAGGCTATACCGAATGATCCGAGTCCTTCGGTCTTTAACCATCATCCCACGCTCCTGTTAGGTTTACCTAGCACCTCATGAAGGGTTTGGAAGCATCACATGTGCCAAAGATTAAATTTTTAGGGTGCTAAGTAAGCATACAAAGAATCATTCCTAGAAAAATTAGGGTTTCATAACTTTAATCAACATCACAAGCAACAAAGGCTAGGGTTTTGAGAGTACAACCTTTGTAGCTCCCTATGCTAGACTCCTTGGCCACTTGAGGGTTGGAGAAGGATTCGGTTGAAGTCTTCTAGTGTCCACGACGATCCACCCGAAGCTTCTTTGTCCAAGCTTGCAACTTCACTTGATCAAGAGAAAGAAATGAAGCTAACAATCTAAACAAGTGGGCAAGACTTGTGTAGAATGATGTTGTGGTGGCTATTCTCACTTCAAAATCCTAACTTGGTGAGTAATTTGCTCACTAGAGAAATCTAGAGAGCAAAAGAAGAAGGAGGAAGAAGATGATGGCCTTTTTTAGAACAAGAGAAAAGATAATCTTTTTTGAAAGAAAATAGAAAATATATGTACATATATTTTCCACTTCTCATCTCAAACCATGGTTATATCATATGGATATTATTTCACTTGAGTTAAAACATAAAAGAAAAGATTAGCACATGGTTAAATGGTAGGTGAGCATGGTTAGTTGAAGAAGAGTGTAGAAACTATGTATTAATCTTTATCTTTTGTTTTGTTTTAAAACAAATGCAAATAAATATATATCCATATATATAAACATAGTGTGTGATTCTTATATTGCCATCATTTTCAATGTATATACAACCATGAAGGATGATGTATGTATGTATGTGTGCATGCACATCCATATGTGCATGAACAAGAAAAAATGCATACATGCATGCATACATCCAATAATACAAGAAAGGATTTATAGTGAGAAACTAATGGTTAAATGATAAATCAACACTTGATTTAGCAATCCGGCCATATCACATACGACCTAACCAAAAGCAAGCCGTCCGATTAATATACGGTATCTTATACGCGCATTTTAACCGGGTCCATACGCATATCGCATACGCGCACCACAACGTTTCGCCTGGACTAGGTAACTCCTTTGTGGGACTCTAAGACTCGTCAATACGCCGGCAGTGGGCGATGATCATATCAAGCACCCCCAAGCCGCAAGCGGTCAGCTAAACGTAACGGCCACCCGGGTATTGAGCGATCAGAAGAAAATAAGCGAACCTGCTACAACTCCCGTCGAGCCAACCGGAAACACTACCGTACAGTCCGGTCTCTTCGTCAGATATGCTGCATATCGAGCCTAGGGATGGTCACTTCGACCCCAATAACTCAATAAGTCGTGCCGGTGAATGGTCTATAACAGATCGAGAAACTACTGATAACACTTATCAGTAAATCTCAGCAGCCCTGGCCAGGGACTTACTGATATAACCAGTTGAGCACAGCACAGCATCAACTCCCAATACCGGGAGAGACAAAACCCTTCCTATTGCTCATCGCCTTCGTGTGTCTCGGGACTGTACCCAACGGCCAGCTATTTGCACGACTCGGTAGAGCCGTGGTAGGGTGGTAATCAAAGTACAGTGGGAGAGCACACAAGACTCTATGACGATCTCGGGTCTACAGACTAACCTGCACCAGTGTCACCTGAGAACTGCTATCCGACGATAGTTATAATTCCATATAGGTGTTCTCGATGAGTCAGTCCAGTGTACCCGGTCACCACTGAGCACCTGTATACGATCTCGATGTCAAACATCGATGAATGTGGGAACATCCATCGCCCATCATATGGGTCTAGTATCATATACGCTAGTCTACTCTGGTATATCGATGCCCCGTCTCGATACACCTACGACTAGGGACATTTCAGGATATGTTTATAAACTACAGATGTCCCACTAGTATGATCTCTATCATAATCACTGTAGTCAAGCCAATATCCTCATGGATTTATCAACATGTGTGAATGAGTAAAACCATGATCAAATCAACATGTCAGATAAAGAAGAACCAGATAGCATACTATCATGTCGAGCAAGAATGTACACTGAATATATATATATATATATATATATATATATAAATACATCCACTATCTCATAATGGCCTCTAGGGCATACATATATCCAACAATCTCCCACTTGCACTAAGGCCAGTTATTGGCGTATCTCATACCCAACATCTCAAAAAGTCGCTCATGCTGCGGCTGAGGGAGGGCCTTGGTGAGTGGATCCACGGCGTTATTCTTTGTGTCTACTCTCTTAATCTCGATCTCGCGGCGATCTACAATCTCCCGGATCAAATGAAAGTGCCTCAGGATGTGTCTGGAACGCTGATGGCACCTGAGCTCCTTGGCTAACGCCATAGCCCCATTATTATCACAATACAATGATATTGGATCAATAATGGTTGGAACTACTCCTAGCTCCGAGACGAACTTCTTCATCCAGAAGGCTTCCTTGGCGGCATCATTTGCAGCAATGTACTCAGCCTCCATCGTAGAGTCTGCAACGGTATCTTGTTTGGAACTCTTCCAACTTACCGCCCCTCCATTGAGGGTAAATACAAACCCAGAGATAGATTTGTTGTCGTCCTTATCGCTCTGGAAGCTAGAATCGGTAAAGGCCTCCATTTGGAGATCTCCATTACCATACACCAAGAACAATTCTTTAGTCCTTCGTAAGTACTTAAGAATGCTCTTCACAGCTGTCCAGTGATTCTCCCCTGGGTTGGATTGATACCTGCTTACAACACTTAGTGCATAAGCTACATCTGGGCGTGTACATAACATCGCATACATTATAGATCCTACTGCCGAAGCATAGGGTATAACGCTCATGCGAGCTCTCTCTTCATCGGTCTTTGGGCAAGAGTCCTTGGAGAGAGTGACCCCATGACAAGCGGGTAAGGCACCCCGCTTGGAGTCTTCCATACTAAACCTTTTTAGGATGGTTTTGATGTACTTGGTTTGGGATAATCCCAATAACCTCTTGGATCTATCCCTATAGATCCTTATGCCCAGGATGTATGTGGCATCACCCAGGTCCTTCATAGAGAACCTTAGTGATAAGAAAGATTTTACCGACTGAAGCATAGGAATATCATTTCCTATCAAAAGAATGCCATCCACGTACAATACGAGGAATGTGACAGCTCTCCCTACAGCCTTCTTATAAACAACAGGTTCATCTAGATTTTTGATGAAATCAAACTCTTTGATAACATCATCGAAACAGATGTTAACTCCGTGATGCCTGCTTTAACCCATATATGGATTTAAGCAATCTACATGCTTTCCCGCTGCTCCCACTGTCAATGAAGCCCTTCGGCTGATCCATATAAACACATTCTTCTAAATCCCCATTTAGAAATGCCGTTTTAACGTCCATCTGCCAGATTTCATAGTCATAGTGAGTAGCAATAGAAAGTAGGATCCGAAAGGATTTAAGCATGGCTACGGGCGAAAAAGTCTCGTCATAGTCCAAACCTGGTCTTTGACAAAAACCCTTCGCCACAAGTCTTGCCTTGTAGGTTTCTACCTGCCCATCTACATCAATCTTTCTTTTAAAGATCCATTTGCATCCCACAGGTTTTACCCCAGTGGGTACAACGTCCAAAGTCCAAACTTTGTTGGTGTACATAGACTCCATTTCGGATCTCATGGCATCTAGCCACTTCACAGAGTCACCACTCGTGATAGCTTGCTGAAAACTGGTAGTATCATCATCCTCTATGATGCAGTCTTCTCTGTCACCATCAATGAGAAAACCGTAGTACCTCTCCGGTAGGCGAGAAGTCCTACCAGACCGACAGAGTGGCTGAGGTTCCTCGGTTTCTATTGCAACAGCCGGTTCAACCAAGTCATCATTTGTAGTTTGTGTCTCTAGAACCTCTTCTAGATCCACCACTTTGCCATCATCATCTTTATCTGTGAAAAACTCTTTTTCTAAGAATGTGGCATACTGAGAAACAAACACCTTTTGTTCTTCCTTGTGGTAGAATAGATATCCATAAGAGTTCTTTGGATATCCCACAAAGTTACACATGACCGACCGTGTCTCGAGTTTGTCCGGATTTTGTTTTTTAACATAGGCCGGGCAACCCCAAATCTTAATTCTTTTAAGAGATGGTCTCTTCCCATGCCATATCTCATATGGGGTGGTAGATACGGTTTTGGTTGGAACCCTGTTCAAAAGAAACGCTGCAGTCTCCAATGCATGCCCCCAAAATGAGACAGGTAACTCAGCATCACTCATCATGGATCGGACCATATCTAATAGGGTCATATTCCGTCGTTCAGACACACCGTTGTGCTGTGGTGTAAGGAGGAGTGAGCTGAGAGAGAATCCCATTCTCTTTTAGGAAGTTTGCAAATTCTGTACTAAGGTACTCCCCACCTCGATCTGATCGAAGTATCTTGATACTCAAGCCGGTTTGTTTTTCTACTTCTTGTTTATATTCAGTGAATTTCTCGAAAGCTTAGGACTTGTGCTTTAATAAAAATACATCACCGAATCTAGAGAAATCGTCAGTGAAAGTAATGAAGTAAGAAAAACCGCCTCTAGCCTGTGTATACATTGGCCCACATACATCACTATGTATGAGTCCCAGGAGCTCAGTAGCTCTTTCTCCGTGTCTAGTAAACGGAGTTTTGGTCATTTTACCCTTGATACAAGACTGGAAAGTCGCATAAGATTTATATTCTAAAGGGTTTAAATATCCATCTTTGTGTAAGTTGTTTAGTCTTGTTTCGTTAATATGACCAAGTCTACAGTGCCAAAGAAAAGCTTCATTTATTTCTGAAAGTTTTCTTTTATTAGTGTGTTGTATGCTGAAAACTGTGTGTTGATTTAGGACGTATATCCCGTTATTAAGTGTACCATACCCAACCAACATTTGATTCAGGTGAATGTTCATAACATTGCTCTGCAATACAAAATTATATCCTTCATTGTCTAACAAAGAAATAGATATTATATTACAAAGCATTCTTGGTACAAAATAACATGGGTTCAAAACCAATATACACCCAGATGGCAACCCCAAGTGATACTCTCCCACTGCGACTGTATGTACATTGGAACCATTTCCAACGCGGAGAGTATGGTCACCTGTCTTCAAAACTTTGCTATTTCTCATCCCCTGCATAGAAATGCAAATGTGAGAACCTGAACCGGTATCTAATACCCAGGAAGCAGAGTTTATTGAAAAACAGTTTTCTGTCACAAACACACCTGAAGCGGAAGCATCCCCATGCTTCTTCTTGAGGTTCAGGTACTCCGTACAGTTGCGCTTCCAATGTCCTGTTTTGTGGCAATGAAAACATTCACCTTTCCCCGAGTCTCCAGCTTTGGACTTTTCCTTTCCCTTCACCTTTTAAACTCCACCCTTAGGATTGGTGGGATTCTTTTTTTTCTTTCCCTTGGCCTTAGCCTTTGGGCGAGAAGAGGAAGAGTGTCCAACAGTCATAACGGGAGTTTTCACTGATTTCAGTGTGCTCTCTGCACTCCTTAACATATTAAGGAGTTCAGGTTGTTCCCTCTCCATGTTGTGCATGTTGAAGTTAACTATGAACCGAGCAAAGGTGGAGGGGAGGGACTGCAGAATAATATCCGCATATTGTTCATTATCCATCGTCCATCCAAGGTCCTCAAGCTCTTCTATAAGAGCTATCATCTTCAGAACATGGTCTCCTATTGATGTGCCAGGGGCCATTCGCATCTGAAACAATTTCTTTGATGCTTCGTATCGTAATACGCGGGATTGCCCTCCATACAACTCCTTTGTATGGAGGAATATGTCATGAATGTCCATATTCTCGTGCTGCTTTTGATGTGTATTTTCCATCGATACAAGCGCAAGGCATTTGGCCGTGGCACAGTCAGCGTCCCATGTCTTGCGGACTTCAATGTCCGCAACTGAGGATTTTGGACCTGGGGTGGGCGGGGCTGAAGCCGTGAGGACATATGATACTTTATCATAAGTCAAGGCTATTTTTAGATTCCTCAGCCAGTCTTTATAATTGGTCCCATTCAGTTTGTTTTTATCTAGTAGAAGCTTGAGTCCAGTCATTGGTATCTGCCATTAAGAGAGAGAAAAGAATACACTCAGCGAAAGCTCTTGCATAGATCAGATTGGTTATTATCTTGTCTAATCGATGTTTCCCACTGCTTTAATCAAGTTTTTCTTTCAAACCTTAAAAAGAAAACTAGCCAGGATTAATTACAGTCTACAACTTCGCTAACCGTTCAGCCAGGCAAGTGTCGGTACTTGAGGGAGGTTCCCCGTGCTTTCGCACGGACCTAATTAAAGTAAACCTCATTTTCCCAGAGGCGTAGCCCCGTTAACACCTTTCTAGACACCTAATGAGTTAGCTAATTGTAAACTGCAAAACTCTCCTAGGAGCAACTATTGCCCACTGTGGGATCGGGATCCAACCATCATATGGAAGGTATGAAATCTCATTGCAAATCTCAACACTTGAAATTCCCGATATGATTTTTACCCCAGTACCTATGACATTAACTATGGTTAACAAATCATAAGTACCAGTCAAGTTCTACTCGTCATTTCTTGATCAATTAGACCCACTCACATGACCCTTAACTATGGTCAACAAAGTCGTATGAATGTCATAATTAATCTGCATCATATGCAGTGTAGGAAGACATCACTTAGCTACCGTACACTACGCCTTAACTAAAGTCAACAAACGTAGCACGAATACTAAGTACTCTACTTCCTAAAATGACGGAGGGTTGCGGATGATTTTTAAGAAAATCTTTAACGCTTTGAACTTGATATCGTTGTAGAATCAAATGGTTTTCAAAAGGAGTAGCTTGTGCTCCGCAGTTTTGAAAAATAGCTTTTTCATAAAGAGCCGAGTGGTTTTCGAATTCGATTCTATAACATCTTTTTATGTTTATTTTCTTTACATTAATCATATTAATGTAGTCCCATCATTTAAGTCCTTAAGCCAATCACAGAAAAGAAACGAAAATACAACGTACGCTTATGCCATCCGCATTCGCCGCAATGTTCTGTTATGCACCGTTAGGTTACTTAACTAACGGCATACCGGGACGGGACTAGCGCGGGTGTAAAATATAAGCAACGTCTACTATATATCATATATATAATATGTCATTCGTCTCAGATATCACAGAACACAGGCAGCAGAAACATATATATATAATGTGGGATATACTAGGACGTCCGTATTTAGTATTTAGCCAACAATAGAAAATACGGATTCCACAGTCGCGATGAATAGCCAAGCCCATACCCCTAGACCCCTACGAGAGCGGCAAGCGACCCTACCAATCCTGGAGTTTAGGAGACCCGGTCTCGACTCCTCGAGATGGCCTCCCACTGAACCCCAGAACCCGGTCACTTGTGCTCCCCTCCTTGGGTCTATCCTAATATGGAAAAGTAAATAATATACAACACTGGTGACATCAACCTCAACCCGGAAGTGCCCCAAATAAAAGAATATTACATTACATTTGAATTTTACATGAATGAAAAATAAAACTCTCATCTCACATAAAACCCCGGCTATTCGATCGTGACAATCCTGCACATCATATCTCAGCAACACATAATATCATATATTATCAACGTAAGTAAGTATGCGTACCCCGATTGTCGTTGATATATAGCAACGAAACCGGCGATATCGAACATACTACACTTACGGTCACAGAAAAGAAAGTGTAAAACTGCAATATCTGGAATCCACATTCTCTTTAGACATCGTAAATGCGAAATATCACATACTTCGTATTTCATGTCTAGTAATATGAATTCCACACATTGCATCACATTCCAGATAAATAGACAGTATTAAAGTTTTCGAACGAATGATCAAATACCCAAAATTCCCTAAAGCTCAACACTTGAGCGGAGTTCAAAAACCGGGAGTGTGTCACAGTAGTAGTGGTCCGGCCGTAGAAGGGTCAAGCCAACGCCTCACATGTGGCACGCCGTACTGCCCCAAACCCTAAAGTTCAAAAGGCAGTTCAAGAAGGTCACATAATCGAGTTAAGGTTTGTTGTCTTCTAGAGGGTCCACCACAAAACTTGCACGTATCTCCGAAAGATTTAAACCCCGTGAAAAGTGAGCAAATGATACTTGTTCGAACAATTCAATACTTTCTAATTTACCCGGAAAAGACACGAAATCAAAATTCCGATCCAATCATTGAACTCAAAACCATCCCCAGAACATTTAGCACATGAATCAGATTAAACATACCTAAAACAATATACAAGCAGGTATAGGAATTACTGTGTAAATAAGAAGCTATGAAGCCTCTGTACGGCCGCGGAGCCGCGGCCCAAGCAAGGATTGGCCGCTGTTCCGCGGCGGCTTGAACGGCTCATGGCTTCGTATTTCACAGTGTTTCTTATATTTTCATGCTGTATTTTTTAAGTATTTTTAATTCTGGAAAAACCACAGTTTCAAAAATTGTCCAGAGAGGGTTCTAAAAAACCGTATTTTGGTTCGATCGGAGTTTTTACTTCGTTAAAGTGTCGCCTAATGTTCTAGGTCGGCTCTGATACCAATGTTAGGTTTACCTAGCACCTCATGAAGGGTTTGGAAGCATCACATGTGCCAAAGATTAAATTTTTAGGGTGCTAAGTAAGCATACAAAGAATCATTCCTAGAAAAATTAGGGTTTCATAACTTTAATCAACATCACAAGCAACAAAGGCTAGGGTTTTGAGAGTACAACCTTTGTAGCTCCCTACGCTAGACTCCTTGGCCACTTGAGGGTTGGAGAAGGGTTCGCTTGAAGTCTTCTAGTGTCCACGACGATCCACCCGAAGCTCCTTTGTCCAAGCTTGCAACTTCACTTGATCAAGAGAAAGAAATGAAGCTAACACTCTAAACAAGTGGGCAAGAATTATTTAGAATGATGTTGTGGTGGCTATTCTCACTTCAAAATCCTAACTTGGTGAGTAATTTGCTCACTAGAGAAATCTAGAGAGCAAAAGAAGAAGGAGGAAGAAGATGATGGCCTTTTTTAGAACAAGAGAAAAGATAATCTTTTTTGAAAGAAAATAAAAAAATATATGTATATATATTTTCCACTTCTCATATCAAACCATGGTTATATCATATGGATATTATTTCACTTGAGTTAAAACATAAAAGAAAAGATTAACACATGGTTAAATGGTAGGTGAGCATGGTTAGTTGAAGAAGAGTGTAGAAACCGTGTACTAATCTTTATCTTTTGTTTTGTTTTAAAACAAATGCAAATAAATATATATCCATATATATAAACATAGTGTGTGATTCTTATATTGCCATCATTTTCAATGTATATACAACCATGAAGGATGATGTATGTATGTATGTGTGCATGCACATCCATATGTGCATGAACAAGAAAAAATGCATGCATACATCCAATAATACAAGAAAGGATTTATAGTGAGAAATTAATGGTTAAATGATAAATCAACACTTGATTTAGCAATCCGGCCATATCACATACGACCTAACCAAAAGCAAGCCGCCCGATTAATATACGGTATCTTATACGCGCATTTTAACCGGGTCCATGCGCATATCGCATACGCGCACCACAACGTTTCGGCTGGACTAGGTAACTCCTTTGTGGGACTCCAAGACTCGTCAATACGCTGGCAGTGGGTGATGATCATATCAAGCACCCCCAAGCCGCAACCGGTCAGCTAAACGTAACGGCCACCCGGGTATTGAGCGATCAGAAGAAAACAAGCGAACCTGCTACAACTCCCGTCGAGCCAACCGGCAACACTACCGTACAGTCCGGTCTCTTCGTCAGATATGCTGCATATCAAGCCTAGGGATGGTCACGTCGACCCCAATAACCCAATAAGTCGTGCCGGTGAATGGTCTATAACAGATCGAGAAACTACTGATAACACTTATCAGTAAATCTCAGCAGCCCTGGCCAGGGACTTACTGATATAACCAGTCGAGCACAGCACAGCATCAACTCCCAATACCGGGAGAGACGAAACCCCTCCTATCGCTCATCGCCTTCGTGTGTCTCGGGACTGTACCCAACGGCCACCTGTTTGCACGACTCAGTAGAGCCGTGGTAGGGTGGTAATCAAAGTACAGTGGGAGAGCACACAAGACTCTATGACGATCTCGGGTCTACAGACTAACCTGCACCAGTGTCACCTGAGAACTGCTATCCGACGATAGATATAATTCCATATAGGAGTTCTCGGTGAGTCCGTCCAGTGTACCCAGTCACCACTGAGCACCCATATACGATCTCGGTGTCAAACATCGATGAATGTGGGAACATCCATCGCCCATCATATGGGTCTAGTATCATATACGCTAGTCTACTCTGGTATATCGATGCCCCGTCTCGATACACCTACGACTAGGGACATTTCAGGATATGCTTATAAACTACAGATGTCCCACTAGTATGTGTTTCCTGATTTAAAATCAGGAAAGCCTACGGAAGAGGCTTCAGAAAAGGGTCACGTGCTTACACGTAACCAGCAATCACGTGCTGGCACGTGACATCTAAAAGTATCGGCAAGGCAGATCCAGCTAAAGAAAAGGGCCTCAGAATGGGTCACGTGCTCCCACATGACCAAGGTCACGTGTCGGCACGTGACATTTAAAATCAGCGGCAAAGGCACATTGGTTCCCCAATCAAATCAAGGAAAAGGCTTCAGAAGAGGTCACGTGCTCCCACGTGACCAGGGTCACGTGTTGACACGTGATAATCAAAAGCAGCAGACTCATTCTCCGGTTAAATCAAGAAAAAGGCTCCATACGAGGGTCACGTGCTCACACGTGACCAGGGGTCACGTGTCGGCACGTGACAACTAAGCAACGAACAGAAAGCAGAGCGCAGAAAGAAAGAAGAGGGCTCGTTCCAAGGGGGTCACGTGGCCCTTTCAAAGCCTATCTGTTAACAGAATTAAATTCTGAGAAAAGACCTCTTAAATCTTTCCAAAGCAACCGATTGAATTAAAGATTTAAAGGTGATTAAATATCATCTATTTATGGGAAAATCTCGAATTTGGAAAGATTTCCCCGTAAAATCTAACCAAAATAACAGAGGAGAATCTATGGATTTAAAATCCAATGGTGAATAAAATTCACCTAATAATCCAAAGGTCCAAAACGAGTGGTGAATACAAATCAAATCTCCCAATGAAAGATTCATCAAAAACTAATTGGCTCGGCTGCTTCTCATATAAATAGGAGCCAAGAGACACACAAGAAAAGGAGATATACGCAGAGGGAAGAAAAGAGAGAAAGCTTGATACGTTAGAGGAATTTGGATCTTCTGCAAAAGAAAACCCTAGGTAAGAAAGGGAAGGTTTTTTTTTCCAACAGAGTTTAACTCTGATATAAAACAGAAGGACATATTTCTTTTCTCTTTGATGGAGGATCTGTAAAGTGCACATCTCCCCTTGAATTGAGAATTTAATTCTCAATGGGTTGAGATCCTGCCATGCAGATCCAAAGCATGGAGAGGGAATGGAAGCACGAGAATTTAATTCTCACAGGACTATAGGAATTTAATTCCTTCAGAATGAAAAGAATCAGGGTTTAACCCTAGTTAAGAATTTAGTTCTGTGAAAACAACAAGAATTTAATTCCCTTAATCTTATTCCCCAGAATAATTCTCTAACAGAGAGTGGGGGTTTAATTCCTTAAAGCTTTTATTAGGGTTTAACCCTATTCAGCTCTTCACATATATGAGGAATTTAATTCCTACAGAAAATTCAGAGTTCAACTCTTCAAAAGGAACTAGGAATTTAATTCCTCTGAAATTATTAACAGATCTTCTAAACAACTACAGAAAAGCAGGGTCACGTGTCACCACGTGACCCCCCCAAAAGATCTACAGAAAGCCCTTTGAGGCAGCGCCTCACGTGACCCACGTGACCCTTGGCAGAGGCTTTAACATACCTCATTTAAACACCCGTCACGTGATGACACGTGATGCTCAAAAAGATGTGATCTTCTCAGCAGAACAAACGAAGGGAGGGCGCCCTCACGTGCTACCGCGTGACCCCTCTTGCCTCAGCGTCTAACGCTAAATTGGAACCCTTGAGCCCAGTGTTAAACACTGTTTTGCCTTAGTGTTCAACACTAATAAAAGAGCTTTCTTGCAGTGTTTAACACTAAATTTATTAGTGTTTAACACTAAATTAAATCTCTGTTGACAGAGTTTAACATTAATTTTCTTAGTGTTTGACACTAATTTGAAGCCTCTGCTGCTAGTGTTTGACACTTATTTGCTCTAGTGTTTAGCACTAAGTTGAACCCCCCATGTTGCTGGTGTTTAACACCAACTGTCTTTTAGTGTTAAAACACTAACTTGATCCCAGTGTTCAACACTGCTGAATTAACGGTAGCCCAATTGGCTAAATGGCCAGAGGCAAAGCCTCTCCTTCAAGGGACCAACAGGAGGGCCGATGTCCCAGACATGATTGGACTTAGCCCAAGCTGGCCATAAGTCCTCAATTCGTAATTAACTGGGCTAATAGGCTCATAACATAATTAATTGGTCTTGATCCCAAATTGGGCCAAAGACTATTTAATCCACTCCGGTTCCAGGGTACATCTCTTCACTCCTTTGATACTTGGCGTTGTAATCCCTCAATGTCTTCAAAGAGGTGATGGGTCCCGATGACCACACATTGATATGGACTGTGGGGTCCTTAAACTCATGGACTACGACGTCCTTAACCTTGACCGAGATGTCTTAAAACTAACAATGGACTGTGGGGTCCTTAAACCCATAGACTACGACGTCCTTAACCTTGACCGAGATGTCTTAAAACTAACAATGGGCTGTGGGGTCCTTAAACCCATGGACTACGACGTCTTTAACCTTGACCGAGATGTCTTAAAACTAACAATGGACTGTGGGGTCCTTAAACCCATGGACTACGACGTCCTTAACCTTGACCGAGATGTCTTAAAACTAACATTGGACCGCAATGTCCTTAAACTACCCATGGACCGCAATGTCCTTAAACTAGCGATGGACCACTATGTCCCTAAACTGGAACAATAGAGCCCAAACGCTCTTTTGTCGGATCTAAACGATCCCGTTTAAGTTGATCTTAGCCTTAAATATGGCTAACGTATCCTTAAACCTTTCAAACAGACTTTAGTCCCAAACTGGACTATAGATCCCCCCCCAATTAACTCTGGTTCAAGGGTACATCTCTGAACTCCTCTGACATCTGTCGTTGTAATCCTTCAACGTCGTCAGAGAGGCGATGGGTCCCGACGGCCATACGTTAAATGGACCGCTATGTCCCTAAACTGGAACAATGGGGCCTAAATGCTCTTTTGTCGGATCTAAACGATCCCGTTAAGTTGATCTTAGTCTCAGGTTAGACTAACGTATCATTAACAAACGTTTGAGTTGATCTTGGCCTCAAATATGGCTAATGTATTCTCAAACCAGCCCCCCCCCAAACCCAAATCTAAGATAATACGGATTTGGACTAGTCCACGCCCTACGGGCGACGACATAACTCGGTCTCCGTAAACAATCCACGGGCAACAAAACATAAAATAAACACACACAACACGAAGTGACCATCTGGAGAAGGAGAAAGTTGTTACCGCGACGCGGTAGCGTAATTAACTGCAGGGGCTTGCGCCTGCAGGGAAGAGCGTCCCCACAATCAAAAAAACCCCTCAAGCGAGGGGGAATCTGACGAAGTCTGCTACATCGGACGCATCCGTTCAGACCTTCGATGCACGGTGCCATAAATCAACTTGGCATCATCGGAGAGGTGGACGGATAGCACCAATTAGCATCTACCCCGAATCTCAGGCAAGACGTCATTCGCGCCGCCATTCGGAGGGGAACAGATTCTGGCACGCCCGGTGGGACCTTTTCCTCTTTCCACTCCACACTTCGTGTGTCGTGATTCGCGAACCAATCGCGGTTCGCTAATGGTTGCCCTTGGGTTTCAAGATACTAAGAATTGGCGCCTTGCTTATTGCAGAAAGCAAAGAATCGATGGCTTCTACTTCTGCGAAATGCTCCATCTGCTCGGACTGCAATTGCGACCAACGCTCTGCCTCGCCACGAGGTATAGCCTACGGACCCCAAGCTGCTTCGTTATTCACAATACCGGTGGACCAGGTGACTCAGGCCACTACCGGATTGTTCTTTGGGACTATGCTCCCACCGACAAGCTTCACGGCGCCGGTGCTGACAAAGGAAGCTCCCAAAAAGTCGGTCTTTGATCGTCTTACCCCTGCCGCGGCTCCTCTCAACGGGTCGCCCAACATCTGCGCCTCGGTCTTCTCTAGATTGGGCCAGAAATCCTGTGGACCCATCATGGGGCCTACAATCCCAGAGAAGGCTGCTTCTAAGAAAGTGACCGGTCCTGCTCCTGAAGTCATCAAAGCGACTTCCCCTGCCACAAAGTCGGTCTTTACAAGATTGACGACTCCAGCTCCCGCTCCTGCTATCCAAAGGACGTCGGTATTTGACAGGCTAACACCAGCAACGACCCCCCACCTACACAGGGGGCAAGACGAAGCTATTCTCACCGCTGAACCAACGCCGTCCGCTCGGCACGCTCGACGTCGCCACTGGCGCCGAGTAAGGAGGGCTGGGGGGACTCCCCCTCCGGGCTAACTCCACCAGCCTCGATGGCAGAAGTTAATGCTGTTGTTCCAATGGGGAACAGCTTCGAGATGCTAAATAAGGTGCGAAGGAATTCTCCTACTGCGGTGCTAAAAAGGTCTCCTCCCCCACTAAAAAAGGTTGTGGAAATAAAGTCAGAACAGCCCCGATCCCCTCAACGGCTGTCTTCCAAAATCTATAAGGTTTGGCGGCAGGCCCGAGACTCGATGATCGATCCAAACTTCTCCCGCCAGCACAAGAAGCTGAAAATCCAATCGGAAGCCGGTCACCAGGCTAAACCACGAAAGGATGTCTGGACGCCCACCTCAACGGCCCCCTTAACCTCCACTGCTCATAAAAGGAGGAAGTCAGAGAAGATCCCCCATGTTGGAGATAGTGCCCTCATAGTCAATTATTGGATCGCAGGTACGTGATTGCAATGATTGCGGAGGACCTATCCCGGTAGGACAGTCTTACTCGAGATGATAGTATGCTATCTGGTTTGCTTTTCTCAGTCGTGTACATGTTCAGGTGACTGATTGCATGTTACACTTTGATAGAGCCCTTAGGATCTTGCTTTACTACCAACAGTATGATGGCGATCATATACGTGAGAGTTGGGTAGTTTATATGCATATCCTTAATTGTGGTCCCTAGTCGTGGGAGTTTCGAGACAGGGCATCGGTACTCCGGAGTAGACTAGTGTGTACAGTCGAGACCCCGACGAGGGGCGGTGGCCGGTCTCACAAGCCACTGGTGACAGTTGGATCACCTAAG
The DNA here is from genome assembly GCA_030015575.1 of Agapanthus africanus. Taxonomy (NCBI): domain Eukaryota; kingdom Viridiplantae; phylum Streptophyta; class Magnoliopsida; order Asparagales; family Amaryllidaceae; genus Agapanthus; species Agapanthus africanus. Next base: position 564,870,430 of record CM057339.1, read on the forward strand.
ATGTATACAGGTGCTCATTGGGTTATGAGTACACCGGACAGGACTCGCCGGGAATCTGCTAGTTAGTATTATATCTATCGTCAGATAGCAGTTCCCTGGTGACATGTGTACAGGTTAGTTCATCGACCTGAGGTCGTCATTTGTCTCGTGTGAGTTCCCACTGTGCTTTGATTTCTACCCTACCACGGCTCAAAGGAGTCGTGCAAACAGGTAGTTTTTGGGTACAGTCCCGAGCCATATGGAGGCACGTGAGCGGATCGGCAGGGGATTCGTCTCTCCCGGTATTGGGGGCGAGGTCGTGCTGTGTCTAGGAGAGCCATTACACAAAGCCCACGGCCGTGGCAGGAGATTTACTGGTAGGTACTCCAGTAGTATCTCAGGGTGTTATTGGGCTTCACTCCGACACGACTTATACTGCTATTGGGGGTCTGACGTTGCTAGCCCCCTAGACGGATATGCGATACTCATTGACGAACGGACCGGACTGTATATACATTGTCACTGTTAGGCTCAGTAGGGTTTTCGGAGGAGTTCGCTCATCGGTCTCCCTTGAGTTCGCTCCTCGGCCACCCTTGAGGTCAGTCCATGGGCAGCCGTTACGCATAGCTAGTGCCGCTGACGGTTTGTGGTTAAACCCACTGCCAGGGTGCTGACGAGTCATTAGAGTCCCCCACAGACAGTTTCCCAAGTTCGGGCGAAACGTTGTAGAGGCCGTATGGTTTTATGGCAGGGTTCGGAAAATGCACGTGCGTTTACGCACTTGTCACTTTTCGGGCAGATGATACTGGTCGGCTTTGGTTTAAGCCGGATCCGAGTATTATATTGAGTAGGTATAATATCTTTGTCTCAGTTGCATTTTTATTCGGTCGTAATACAAATGCGGGTATATTTATACAGTTTCGGGGTTATCCTGAAAGTCGTTTCGGGATCACTTTTGGAAGTTGCCAGTTTCCAGTTTTCTATCAGCCGTCTTTTAACATTCGGTTAAAGACGGATTTATCTTTTCTTCTTATATGAGTGAGTCATCATTCTAGAAGCTTCTAGAAGTGATGATGAGGCTAATTGGTGTTGTGTTCTAATTGGTTGCATTTATTATTTGATGAGGTGTTATTAGTGAGTCATTGTTTTCTTTAATGATTCTTATTTTGGTTAAGATCTTTTGTGAGAAGCTTTTCTCTTATAGTCACCACCTTTGCTCCTACACTCACCCTCCTCATTCTATATATATGATAAGCCTCCTCTCTCTCTCACTCTCACTCTCACTTGATAGTTTTTCATGGTTGGAAAAAAGGTTATGATAGATTTGGGGTGTATGGAATCCACAGCTCATTTCATTCCATCACCCAATTCCCTCGGCAACTTCATTAACCGATCGTCCACGGATTTGGACGAAGTGAGACAAAGTCATCTACTCATTCTCTACATCATTCTTGGTCGTCTCTTTTAGCAAACTTGACGATCGAGTTGCCTCGAGTCAGAGGCGGGAGCCCGTTTAAAGAACCGATCATGTGGTGCCACCTCGACGAGGAGATCGGAGATCGACGAGATCGGAGCAGCCGCAGCGGGAGCGTGGGATGATGGTTAAAGAACGAAGGACTCGGATAGTTCGGTACAATTTTCCTACACTCTTTACAGTTTGTTAGTTTAGCAATAATGGCAGATCCGGGTTAAAGTATACGATAGCGCCAAGTTAAAAGTTTTTGTTCCGCATTTGGCGTCTGTAGACTGCCGGGGCGCTAGCGTAGACTTACAGTGGTATCAGAGCCTAACCATTTTGCTATGCTAACTTGTACTAACGCGTTTAAAACTTCGATCGAACCGAAAAACAAAAATTGCAAAATTCCTACCTGACAGTTTCTGTTAATTTTAAACGGTCTCAAAATTTATTTCTGGATGTCTTAAAAATCTGTGCAGGGAATTTTAAGAGCCACGACAAAATTTGGAGTCGTGATCCCTCCAAGCTGCCGCGGAAGGGCGGCCAAACCCATGGTTTGGCCGCGCAACCGCGGCCACGTGGGGAGTACGTGCTCCCAAATTTTGTCAGGGAGTTCTCTGTTGGGTTTTGTGATTTTTGGTATATATATTTTTGGCCCAGGTTTTGTTACTGTTCACCAGTAAGCAGTGGGGCCCACTTTTTGATATTTGGTTTTTGGTCGATCGTAATTTAAACACGTTAGTTTACAGTGCTTACATTATATCTCCGACCGGGAATGTCATTTGATCGGTAAACCGCGTTTGATTGCTATAGTTCTTTTAGACGGGTTTGCGAACGTGACATTCGCGTTGATGTTCTGTGTTGTGCTGTGATGTTGCGGATTTATCGTGGTGGATAGCAGTGTGCAATGGTAGTACATTTTGAGTTTATTTGTACGTTTGATATTGCGGGGCGAGCGTCCAACATGTGGACTGCCGTCACTGCCTGTTGTATAATATTCTTTTGGGGCACGACCAGGTTGCGGTCGATGTACCTATTGTACTATTTTTCATTACTGTACTAGGTTTTGCCCCGAGACGGAGTGCACGGATAGCCGGGTTCTGGGAGGGCAACGGGTCCGCATCTCATGGCTTTGAGAGGCAGAGGGGTCCCACTTCAGAATTGGCAGACTATTCGCCGCACTCGTAGGGGGTACAGGTTGACCCAAGGAGGGGTGCTCAATTTACCGGATTCCGTGAAGTGCCGGGTGTTCCATTCACTATGCTGTGGGGACTACCTCGCTTCAGGTTTTGGCGGGTAACTTGCCGCACCCGTAGGGGTCTAGGTTTCATTGCACAGGCTATCCACACGACAAGGGAACGTCGAGTTTCAGCAGCGGCTCTGTGAAACTCGGGGATCCCACATATCTGTATTGTTCTGTGATGCTTATTACTTTTCTGTAATGTTGCATATTATCACGCCTGGAGCGATTATGTATATTGGCTTATATACTATTAGATGTTGTATATGTTTTATACCCGCGCTAGTCCAGTCCCCGCTCTGTCGTTAGTTAAGTAACCTAACGGGTGGATGACGGGACCCAGTGACGAATGCGGATGGCATATACGTACATTTTATTTTCGTTCTTTTCTGGTGTGATTGAATGATGGGACTGCGTTGATTCTGATCAATGCAAAGTAAAACAAACCTGTTTGAGTTGTTGGAACAATTTTAAAAAGGTGTTATTACAAAGGCTTTTCTTTTTGTTATGCATAGCGGTATTCGGTGTGAATATCCAGCACCTCATTCGACGAGGCAAGGGCTGATATCCCTTCACCGGGAAAGACCCCTTGGACAGAAGTTTGCGTCAGAGTAATAACTTCACTATAGTCGATTACATGTTGCTTTGCATAGCGGTATTCAGTGGAATATCCTGCACCTCATTCCACGAGGAAAGAGCCGAGATCCCTTTACCGGGAGTGACCTCTTTAGCAAAAGGTTTTCGCCACTATATTTTATAAAAAGCTATCAGGTTCCTTCAGCGATATCAAGTTCACTACGTTAAAGGTTTTTCGCCAAAAACCAGTCGTAGCCCTCTGTCGTTTCTTATGGATGGTCAGTAGTATTCAAGCTATGTTTGTTGGCATACGTCAAGGCATAGTGTTTGGTAGCTGCTGGGTATTCATTTGTTGCATAGATAAATGAGTTGGTTTGGGACAGTCGTATTACCTTGTTGGCATACGTCAAGGGTATGTACGGGTGGGTTCAAATTAACAAGATAATGACGGGCAGAACTTGACATGTGACTTATGATTTGTTGACATACGCCAAGGTCATAAGAGCATGGGGCAAGAAAATGATATCGGGAGTTTCTAAAGAAACTGAAACTTGCCAAGTATGCGCATACCTTCTGGAGTATGAATAACGTGGATGCATTCCATCACGTTAACATGCGATGAGAGTTGGATCCCGATTCCCACTGATGAGTTGGTTTACTCTTCGGGTGATCCCGATTGATTCTTCTTTAGGTTTGGAGGAGAATTTGACAGGACAGTAGGAGGTTTCCGGATTAGATAAAATGATGACCATTCTGATCTAGGTTAGAGTGCACGCAGAGTGTTTCTTTTCTCTCTCTCTCTCTTTGGCAGCGACCTTTGACCGACCCTAGACTATGACTCAGTGACCAGGTTGACCGAACCTTCTTAAAAATACTGGCTTTTGGATTGTCTGAGTTGCATAAGTCATTGCCACTCCTTCTTTTACCCTTTGAATTTCTCAGAACACCCGTATTACTACGGATATCCACTTCCATTGGATAGATCCATCGTATGGTTATATACGAACTCGAAGGGACTTCTTCGGGGATGGATCCAGGTTCAGGAGAAATAGAATTGGTTTATTCAGTTGTCTTTTATTATCACCTTCTCTCAGGTTGCGAGAGCTCCTTGGTTTAGGAGAGTACACCTATTACGCCTATTGGATAGTCTTATTCCAAACCATAGGCTGGTGCCGAAAGGTAGGGATTGAAGAAAACCAATTAGCCTAAGTAGGGTGTGCAGAAGATAATATGTAAAGACAAAATAAAGGGATTAGAAAGAGGGCAAAGTAAATTGCGACTGATATCATTCACGACCAAAACCGCGTACTTCATCGCCGCTCCTATTTCACCTTTAAAAGAATAAGGTATTATTCTGTTGTCTTTTATCATCACCTTCTCTCAGTTGCGAGTACTCCTTGGTTTAGGAGGGTACACCTATTATGCTTACTGGATAGTCTTCTTCCAAACCATAGGCTGGTGCCGAACGGTAGGGAAGGAAGAAAACCATTTAGCCTAACGATGGTGTGCAGAAGGTAATGACTAAAGACAAGTAAGGGGATTTGGAGAGACGGCAATAAAATATACGGTTGAAGTCATGAATTGGATTATGGAAAAGGCATTGCTATGAATACCAGGATACCCCTACGAAACATTTTCATGTTTCAGTGCATTGTTAAAGGAAAAACTGTTTTCCTGATTAGACACTTACTCCAAGGGTATGTATTTACCAGGTTTCATTCTCATATCTGTATGGTTTTACAGATGATGAATGGGAGTAAGATATTGGGAATTAGGTGATCATCCTCATTATATCGGAATTCGTTGTAATTGGTGATATTTGAGGAAATCGCCAGGGTACAGTTTTCTACCTACAACGCACAGGTTTTGAGTTGTTCAACTCAGCGGACTTATACAGAGTATTGTATGTTGTCCAGTGTCCATCAGGACAAAGGGGTAGGACCTCGTACTATGTTCTGTTTACTTATAACTTCTCTAGTATTTAGACGAGTGTTTCGTAGAAATACAAGGTCTAAGTTTTGAGAAGTTGTGGGTATATGAATAAAGTGGAGAACCAGGTGTCACAAGTATCGGGATTCTTCAAAGAGATCGAAGATGTAGATTCTTGTGATTGGTATTCAGATGATAGTGATGGTTTTGAGAAACGAGTTTTCTCTTTCAGGTTACTCATAATTGGATGGATTCCTAAGTTGAGTAATTCTGATTAGCCTCTTTCCATTAAGTTGATATGCACTGGAGACAGCTGCATGGATTGAATCTTGGTTCCAATTAAATAAGTGCCAAAGTTTCTGTATTGGATATAGAATGGATCGTACCTTAAAAGAAATTAAGGTACGGGGAGTTGTCCAGCTTATGATTAAAACCAGACACTGGATAACTCAGGGCACGTTTCTGTAATGGATGTTTGTGGGTTGACCCTGGCTATGACGAGGGTTGATATTCTACCATTAAGAAGATCAATAGTGATATTGTTCTTGACTTGCCACAGTTTTAGTAAAAATGGATCTTTTTCAGAAAACAGTAGTGGGAGTATGGTAGAACTGGAAGTGATTCCAGAACCGCGAACGATTACGGAAAATTTAATAGGACCTATATATTCGATCAGGTTTGACATTCCAATAGCCACTCCGCAGATTTGGTAGGTAACCTCAGACACCCGAGAGGTACTTCAGTAGCCTCAAGGACGGTGACAGGGAGGTTCTTATCTACCCAGACTTGACACTACTGTTGTCCCAAGTTATGAGACCCGGTAGGAGGGTTGTCATAGTCAGTGGGAGCAACGGAAGCATGGTGGGCAAGTAGCTTATGTCTATTTATAGACTTGAGCAGTTATAGCGGAGATAGATCATCTAATTTTGATGTGACAGTCATGGTTCTGACTTCAATCAGAATAAGGGATGGATAAGTTAAGAAGGTAGTAGGGTGTGATGTCATGGTATCTGGATGACATGCACAGAGTAGGAAGTAAAATTCCTATACTACGATCGGTTGTACTATGGTCGTCACACAGTTGTTTCTCCAGACAGGATATGGATATAATATTTGACATTCTTGTTTCTAGATCTATGGTTTTAGATCTGGATTTGGGTAGTTTCCCAATGTGGGTACTTTGACAGATATTCTAATGGTTTTTGGAATAGTTGACTCCTAGCATGGTGGTGTACCTGCAGGTGATGGAGTCACCCTCTCTAAAGGTGTCTTACAGACTAAAGGGGAGAGGGATGTGCATGATTGGCAGATCACTTGCTTAGGCAATTGAGTCAATCATGAGATGTCAAGTACCGCACCAAATGTTGTTTTTGCACTAGTTGCAATAAGTTTGTATTAATCCAATCCTGGAGAAACATAAGGAAGCAGTTTTAGAACATTAGTACATGTTCTAAGGATTTGATGACGGCAGCCTCCTTCGGGAGACGATTATCATTCCAGGCTTCAAAGGTGACGTGGATGACAGAGTGACTGTCAGAGTTTTAGTTTTTCCCTCTGACGAAGAGGGACAGTATTATGGACAGGTGGTCCAAGAGGATACTGTGGGAAGAAAGGTGCCCGATACTGATTGGGTTCAGTGATCGATTCAGTCTAAGAAGTTTGGATATGGAGTTCATTTATGAACTAAGGTCCCATCAGATATCCAGACATGTTCTAAGACAGGTATTACTCAATTCGGGAGATGGTTTTCTCCGTGAACTTGAGAGATATAGAAAGATACTTCTAGGCGGATCCACTCACCGAGGCTATTTCTCGAACACAATAGTTTTACAAACGGGCTTTGTGAAACTGATTAGTAGAGGAGTTGGATGTTCGGTTTCACACGGGCTGTGAGTAGTCGACATCGCAATATTAGCCTTGAGTGCAAGTGGGAGATTGTTGGAGATAGTGCCCTCATAGTCAATTATTGGATCGCAGGTACGTGATTGCAATGATTGCGGAGGACCTATCCCGGTAGGACAGTCTTACTCGAGATGATAGTATGCTATCTGGTTTGCTTTTCTCAGTCGTGTACATGTTCAGGTGACTGATTGCATGTTACACTTTGATAGAGCCCTTAGAATCTTGCTTTACTACCAACAGTATGATGGCGATCATATACGTGAGAGTTGGGTAGTTTATATGCATATCCTTAATTGTGGTCCCTAGTCGTGGGAGTTTCGAGACAGGGCATCGATACTCCGGAGTAGACTAGTGTGTACAGTCGAGACCCCGACGAGGGGCGGTGGCCGGTCTCACAAGCCACTGGTGACAGTTGGATCACCTAAGATGTATACAGGTGCTCATTGGGTTATGAGTACACCGGACAGGACTCGCCGGGAATCTGCTAGTTAGTATTATATCTATCGTCAGATAGCAGTTCCCTGGTGACATGTGTACAGGTTAGTTCATCGACCTGAGGTCGTCGTTTGTCTCGTGTGAGTTCCCACTGTGCTTTGATTTCTACCCTACCACGGCTCAAAGGAGTCGTGCAAACAGGTAGTTTTTGGGTACAGTCCCGAGCCATATGGAGGCACGTGAGCGGATCGGCAGGGGATTCGTCTCTCCCGGTATTGGGGGCGAGGTCGTGCTGTGTCTAGGAGAGCCATTACACAAAGCCCACGGCCGTGGCAGGAGATTTACTGGTAGGTACTCCAGTAGTATCTCAGGGTGTTATTGGGCTTCACTCCGACACGACTTATACTGCTATTGGGGGTCTGACGTTGCTAGCCCCCTAGGCGGATATGCGATACTCATTGGCGAACGGACCGGACTGTATATACATTGTCACTGTTAGGCTCAGTAGGGTTTTCGGAGGAGTTCGCTCATCGGTCTCCCTTGAGTTCGCTCCTCGGCCACCCTTGAGGTCAGTCCATGGGCAGCCGTTACGCATAGCTAGTGCCGCTGACGGTTTGTGGTTAAACCCACTGCCAGGGTGCTGACGAGTCATTAGAGTCCCCCACAGACAGTTTCCCAAGTTCGGGCGAAACGTTGTAGAGGCCGTATGGTTTTATGGCAGGGTTCGGAAAATGCACGTGCGTTTACGCACGTGTCACTTTTCGGGCAGATGATACTGGTCGGCTTTGGTTTAAGCCGGATCCGAGTATTATATTGAGTAGGTATAATATCTTTGTCTCAGTTGCATTTGTATTCGGTCGTAATACAAATGCGGGTATATTTATACAGTTTCGGGGTTATCCTGAAAGTCGTTTCGGGATCACTTTTGGAAGTTGCCAGTTTCCAGTTTTCTATCAGCCGTCTTTTAACATTCGGTTAAAGACGGATTTATCTTTTCTTCTGATATGAGTGAGTCATCATTCTAGAAGCTTCTAGAAGTGATGATGAGGCTAATTGGTGTTGTGTTCTAATTGGTTGCATTTATTATTTGATGAGGTGTTATTAGTGAGTCATTGTTTTCTTTAATGATTCTTGTTTTGGTTAAGATCTTTTGTGAGAAGCTTTTCTCTTATAGTCACCACCTTTGCTCCTACACTCACCCTCCTCATTCTATATATATGATAAGCCTCCTCTCTCTCTCACTCTCACTCTCACTTGATAGTTTTTCATGGTTGGAAAAAAGGTTATGATAGATTTGGGGTGTATGGAATCCACAGCTCATTTCATTCCATCACCCAATTCCCTCGGCAACTTCATTAACCGATCGTCCACGGATTTGGACGAAGTGAGACAAAGTCATCTACTCATTCTCTACATCATTCTTGGTCGTCTCTTTTAGCAAACTTGACGATCGAGTTGCCTCGAGTCAGAGGCGGCAGCCCGTTTAAAGAACCGATCATGTGGTGCCACCTCGACGAGGAGATCGGAGATCGACGAGATCGGAGCAGCCGCAGCGGGAGCGTGGGATGATGGTTAAAGAACGAAGGACTCGGATAGTTCGGTACAATTTTCCTACACTCTTTACAGTTTGTTAGTTTAGCAATAATGGCAGATCCGGGTTAAAGTATACGATAGCGCCAAGTTAAAAGTTTTTGTTCCGCATTTGGCGTCTGTAGACTGCCGGGGCGCTAGCGTAGACTTACACCCCAGCCTGCAACGACAGCTAAAAGCACTAAGCCCAGACGCCCTAAGTCTGGGGGCATGATGGTCCACACCGTATACATGGCGTCAGGAAAAGAAGACAGCCGTGCGTCTACAGGTCATATACCGCATACACGGTCGGTGACCAAAGCTCAGGAGCAACAGCAAAAGCTCCAGGAAATGATGAATGCTATGGCCGCACTTACCGGGCCAAAAGAAAACCTAGAAACGTCCTCAGATGAACGCCAGGAGGAAGAAACCGACGCCGAATTCCTTCGCCGGATACTGGAGAAGAAGGACAAAGAGGCTGCTGAACAAGCAGCCAACATACAGCGTATGGGCCTTCTCTTCCAAGATATGATAGGAATGATGATCCAGCAGGACCCACCCGCCGAGGATCCCCCAATCGTTCTTGAAAACGACCGAGGAGAAATGTCAAATCCACCACCGGCCCTCTCAACGGCCAAAGAGGAGACAATCTCTAAGGCTAATTTGGTCGACTATATAGCCCAGCAAATCCGGGTTCATCATGCGACTGAGGCAGCTGGTCAAGTCGTAAAGACAGGCTGGCTATATCCAAGCTGGTACGACCAAATCAAATACCCGCCGGGTTATACAATACCAAAATTCCACGTGTATAAGGGGACCGGCAATCCCCATCAACATGTTGCCCAGTTCAGGGCCCTTTGCGGTAACACCGGCGGTGATGATAAACTGTTGCTTCGCCAGTTCGTGGGCATCTTATCAGAGACAGCGTTCGAATGGTATTCAGAACTCTCGAACGATTCTATCAAGACGTTCGCTGAAATGGAGCTGCTATTCACTCAGCGATTCGCAAGCGCCAGCGAACGCACTCCAATAACGGCATTGATTAATGCCAGGGTGAAACCAGGCGAAACTTGGGTCCAGTATGCTATACGCTGGCGGAATTTGTGGTCGAGATGCGAGCAACGCATTGAGGAAGCACCTGCGGTGGGCATGTTCGTGGGAACTCTAGACCCTCACGCAACTATCTCCCAGTTTATGATGTTCTTTAAGCCAACCACATTCCAGGCTTTAATCGACAAGTTGGCTCAGATGGACCAGATGGGTCATAGACCACCTCCCCCGAAGTCGGAACCTCGGAATGACAAGGGTAAAGGAAGGGCAACCTTCGTCGCGAATGCCCAGCAGCAACCTAACGCCCCGAAGCTGGCGGATCAATTGGAAGAAAGACGCCGGTATTATAATGAGAAAATGAAGAGTCCCTACTCGTTCCCACGAGACAAGACGAAACGATTATTCGAGCTGGTAGTACGCAACAGACTTATAAACCCACCAAATCTAAGGCGACTGCCGCAACCCACTGAGGTGAATAACCCTAACTATTGCCCTTACCATCAAACGGTAAGTCATCCGATTGAGGATTGCTTCGTCTTCAAAGGATGGATTGAAGATCAATACCTCCAGGGGAAGTTTGCACTGTCCGAAAAGTGGAAGGTGAACCCACCACAGCCGCATACTCCTAAGAAAGCAGATACACCGGGGGCAACCTGTTCCTTTATTGAAGGAGCTCCATGGGAGGTCGTGCTATCAACTAAAACCAAGAGAATGCTAAGAGACCTTCATGCGTGCCCTGCGATCGAATGGAAGGACCCTCTTGAACCTCAAATTATCGAAGGGATGTTGAAGCCCCGCCCAACTACGAAGACTCGTGATAGTGGCCCAAATACTCACCCCCAACCGCCAAAATCTTCGAAGAAAAAGAAGAAGAGATCCAAGAAGCCCGTGAAGCCTGGAAACGAGCACACGAACTTGCAGAAGCAAATCGACGCGCTGGAAGAGTACAATCAAAAGGCACGAACTCCTGTCACACTGCAAGAGTTCCTCAGCCACATCTTTCAAGAGGAAGATGATGGAGAAAGCTCGTCGGATGAATCCGAGGGATATGTGGCGAGTTGTAACGTAATCTCCCACTCATTTACTGACGATGAGAAAACTCCTGGCACTAGGAAACTGGGGACAAAGCCTAAACCAGAGCGTGTGTGGCCAACAGATGAAATGATCAACGCCTTTCTAGACGAGATTCGTCTAAAAAGTAAAGCGAATCAGGAGCGTGAGATGGCCGCATCGGAAGGAGCCAAATGCAGGAGACTGAACGAAAGAGTTGAAGTACTCCTGCCAGATCGAAAAGCATCCGAGGCAGACAAGAAGATATTCAAGACGAGAAAAAGGTTTGCCAAAACCATGTCAATGGGAATGAAGCTACCACCCTCGGAAGAAAACACGCTCAATGGGGTGGAGAGGCACCCTTATTATTGCGCATATCATCGGAAAATTTCACACCCTACGGAGGAGTGCGACGCCTTTAGGATATGGTGGCAAGGATTGTTGGAGATAGTGCCCTCATAGTCAATTATTGGATCGCAGGTACGTGATTGCAATGATTGCGGAGGACCTATCCCGGTAGCACAGTCTTACTCGAGATGATAGTATGCTATCTGGTTTGCCTTTATCAGTCGTGTACATGTTCAGGTGACTGATTGCATGTTACACTTTGATAGAGCCCTTAGGATCTTGCTTTACTACCAACAGTATGATGGCGATCATATACGTGAGAGTTAGGTAGTTTATATGCATATCCTTAATTGTAGTCCCTAGTCGTGGGAGTTTCGAGACAGGGCATCGATACTCCGGAGTAGACTAGTGTGTACAGTCGAGACCCCGACGAGGGGCGGTGGCCGGTCTCACAAGCCACTGGTGTCAGTTGGATCACCTAAGATGTATACAGGTGCTCATTGGGTTATGAGTACACCGGACAGGACTCGCCGGGAATCTGCTAGTTAGTACTATACCTATCGTCAGATAGCAGTTCCCTGGTGACATGTGTACAGGTTAGTTCATCGACCTGAGGTCGTCATTTGTCTCGTGTGAGTTCCCACTGTGCTTTGATTTCTACCCTACCACGGCTCAAAGGAGTCGTGCAAACAGGTAGTTTTTGGGTACAGTCCCGAGCCATATGGAGGCACGTGAGCGGATCGGCAGGGGATTCGTCTCTCCCGGTATTGGGGGTGAGATCGTGCTGTGTCTAGGAGAGCCATTACACAAATCCATGGCCATGGTAGGAGATTTACTGGTAGGTACTCCAGTAGTATCTCAGGGTGTATTGGGCTTCACTCCGACATAACTTATACTGCTATTGGGGGTCTGACGTTACTAGCCCCCTAGGCGGATATGCGATACTCATTGACGAACGGACCGGACTGTATATACATTGTCACTGTTAAGCTCGGTAGGGTTTTCCGGATGAGTGCGCTCATCGGCCACCCTTGAGGTCAGTCCATGGGCAGCCGTTATGCATAGCTAGTGCCGCTGACGGTTTGTGGTTAAACCCACTGCCAGGGTACTGACGAGTCATTAGAGTCCCCCACAGACAGTTTCCCAAGTTCGGGCGAAACGTTGTAGAGGCCGTATGGTTTTTATGGCAGGGTTCGGAAAACGCACGTGCGTTTACGCACGTGTTATTTTTCGGGCAGATAATACTGGTCGGCTTTGGTTTAAGCCGGATCCGAGTATTATATTGAGTAGGTATAATATCTGTGTCTCAGTTGCATTTGTATTCGGTCGTAATACAAATGCGGGTATATTTATACAGTTTCGGGGTTATCCTGAAAGTCGTTTCAGGATCACTTTTGGAAGTTGCCAGTTTCCAGTTTTCTATCAGCCGTCTTTTAACATTTGGTTAAAGGCGGATTTATCTTTTCTTGGATGAGAGTGAGTCGTGCTTCTAGAAGGTTCTAGAAGGTTCTAGAATTTGTGACTAAGCTTTGTGACTCATGCTTTGATTTCATTACTTTCTTGTTTTGCTTAAGATCTTTAAGCAAGATATTTGTTTTGTGTTCACACATGATATTTACTTAAGGTTACCCCCCCTCTCCTACGGTCACCCCCTCTCTCTTTATAAGAGGCCGGCCCCTCTCTCTCCTCATGCTCACTCTCACTTGAGATTTCATTTGTAGAAAAGATATGATAGGTTTTATCGGTGTATGGAATTTCACAGTTCATTTCATTCCATCACCCGATTCCTTCGGCAACTTCATTAACCGATCGTCCACGGACTTGGACGAAGTGAGACAAAGTCATCTACTCATTCTCTACATCATTCTTGGTCGTCTCTTTTAGCAAACTTGACGATCGAGTTGCCTCGAGTCAGAGGCGGGAGCCCGTTTAAAGAACCGATCATGTGGTGCCACCTCGAAGAGGAGATCGGAGATCGACGAGATCGGAGCACCCGCAACGGAGCGTGGGATGATGGTTGAAGAACGAAGGACTCGGATCGTTCGGTATAACATTCCTACACTCTTTACAGTTTGTTAGTTTAGCAATAATGGCAGATCCGGGTTAAAGTATACGATAGCGCCAGTTTAAAAGTTTTGTTCCGCATTTTGGCGTCTGTAGACTGCCGGGGCGCTAGCGTAGACTTACAGTGGTATCAGAGCCTCACCATTTTGCTATACTAACTCGTGCTAACGCGTTTAAAACATCGATCCGACCGAAAATCGAAAACTGCAAAAATCCAAGCCAACAGTTTCTGTTAATTTTAAACGGTGTCAAAATTGATTTCTGTATATCTTAAAAATCCGTGCTGGGAATTCTAAGAGCCACGACAAAATTTGGGGTTGTGATCCCTCCAAGCTGCCGCGGAAGGGCGGCCAAACCCATGGTTTGGCCGCGCATCCGCGGCCACGTGGGGAGCACGTGCTCCCAACTTTGTTCAGTGGTTTCTGTGTTGGATTTTAGGGTTTTTGGTTAATATAGTTTTGGCCCAGGTTTTGTTACTGTTCACCAGTAAGCAGTGGGGCCCACTTTTTGATAATTGGTCTTTGGTCGATCGAAATTTAAACACGTTAGTTTACAGTGCTTACATTATATCTCCGACCGGGAATGTCATTTGATCGGTAAACCGCGTTTAATTGCTATAGTTCTTTTAGACGGGTTTGCGAACGTGACATTCGCGTTGATGTTCTGTGTTGTGCTGTGAAGTTGCGGATTTGTCGTGGTGGATAGCAGTGTGCAATGGTAGTACAGTTTGTGTTTATTTGTACATTTGATATTGCGGGGCGAGCGTCCAACTTGTGGACTGCCGTCACTTCCTGTTGTATAATATTCTTTTGGGGCACGACCAGGTTGCGGTCGATGTACCTATTGTACTATTTTTCATTACTGTACTAGGTTTTGCCCCGCGACGGAGTGCACGGATAGCCGGGTTCTGGGGGGCAACGGGTCCGCATCTCATGGCTTTGAGAGGCAGAGGGGTCCCACTTCAGAATTGGCAGACTATTCGCCGCACTCGTAGGGGGTACAGGTTGACCCAAGGAGAGGTGCTCAATTTACCGGATTCCGTGAAGTGCCGGGTGTTCCATTCACTATGCTGTGGGGACTACCTCGCTTCAGGTTTTGGCGGGTAACTTGCCGCACCCGTAGGGGTCTAGGTTTCATTGCACAGGCTATCCACACGACAGGGGAACGTCGAGTTTCAGCAGCGGCTCTGTGAAACTCGGGGATCCCAGATTATCTGTATTGTTCTGTGATGCTTATTACTTTTCTGTAATGTTGCATACTATCACGCCTGGAGCGATTATTGTATATTGGTTTATATACTATTAGATGTTGTATATGTTTTACACCCGCGCTAGTCCAGCCCCCGCTCTGTCGTTAGTTAAGTAACCTAACGGGTGATGACGGGACCCAGTGACGAATGCGAATGGCATATACGTACATTTTATTTTCGTTCTTTTCTGGTGTGATTGAATGATGGGACTGCGTTGATTCTGATCAATGCAAAAGTAAAACAAACCTGTTTACAGTTGTTGGAACAATTTAAAAAGTGTTATTGCAAAGACGTTTTCTTTTGTTATGCATAGCGGTATTCAGTGGAATATCCTGCACCTCATTCGACGGGGCAAGGGCCGATATCCCTTCACCGGGACTGACCCCTTGGGCAGAAGTTTGCGTCAGGGTAATAACTTCACTATAGTCGATTACATGTTGCTTTGCATAGCGGTATTCAGTGGAATATCCTGCACCTCATTCCACGAGGAAAGAGCCGAGATCCCTTTACCGGGAGTGACCTCTTTAGCAAAAGGTTTTCGCCACTATATTTTAAAAAGCTATCAGGTTCCTTCAGCGATATCAAGTTCACTACGCTAAAGGTTTTTCGCCAAAAACCAGCCGTAGCCCTCCGTCATTTCATATGGATGGTCAGTAGTATTCAAGCTATGTTGGTCTAGCCCTTAGCTAGGACATAGTGATTGGTAGCTGCTGGGGTGTTCACATGTTGCATAGATAGATGAGTTGGTTTGGGACAGTCGTACAGCCTTGTTGGCCCTTAGTCAAGGGCGAGTACGGGTGGGTTCAAATTAACAAGATAATGATGGGAAGAACTTGACATGTGACTTATGGTGGGGTGGCCCTTAGTCACGATCATAAGAGCATGGGGCAAAAACTATATCAGGAGTTTCTAAAGAAACTGAAACTTGCCGAGTATGCGCATACCTTCTGGAGTATGAGTAACGTAGATGCATTCCATCACGTTATCATGCGATGAGAGTTGGATCCTGATTCCCACTGATGAGTTGGTTTACTCTTCGGGTGATCCCGATTGATTCTTCTTTAGGTTTGGAGGAGAATTTGACAAGACAGTGGGAGGTTTCCGGATTAGATAAAATGATGACCATTCTGATCTAGGTTAAAGTGCACGCAGAGTGTTTCTTTTCTCTCTCTCTCTCTTTGGCAGCGACCTTTGACCGACCCTAGACTATGACTCAGTGACCAGGTTGACCGAACCTTCTTAAAATACTGGCTTTTGGATTGTCTGAGTTGCATAAGTCATTGCCACTCCTTCTTTTACCCTTTGAATTTCTCAGAACACCCGTATACTACGGATATCCACTTCCATTGGATAGATCCATCGTATGGTTATATACGAACTCGAAGGAACTTCTTCGAGGATGGATCCAGGTTCAGGAGAAATAGAATTGGTTTATTCAGTTGTCTTTTATTATCACCTTCTCTCAGGTTGCGAGAGCTCCTTGGTTTAGGAGAGTACACCTATTACGCTTATTGGATAGTCTTATTCCAAACCATAGGCTGGTGCCGAAAGGTAGGGAATGAAGAAAAACAATTAGCCTAAGTAGGGTGTGCAGAAGGTAATATGTAAAGACAAAATAAAAGGATTAGAAAGAGGGCAAAGTAAATTGCGACTGATATCATTCACGACCAAAACCGCGTACTTCATCGCCACTCCTATTTCACCTTTAAAGGAATAAGGTATTATTCAGTTGTCTTTTATCGTCACCTTCTCTCAGTTGCGAGTACTCCTTGGTTTAGGAGGGTACACCTATTATGCTTACTGGATAGTCTTCTTCCAAACCATAGGCTGGTGCCGAACGGTAGGGAAGGAAGAAAACCATTTAGCCTAACGATGGTGTACAGAAGGTAACGACTAAAGACATATAAAGGGATTTGGAGAGATGGCAATAAAATATACGGTTGAAGTCATGAATTGGATTATGGAAGAGGCATTGCTATGAATACCAGGATACCCCTATGAAACATTTTCATGTTTCAGTGCATTGTTAAAGGAAAAACTGTTTTTCCCGATTAGACACTTACTCCAAGGGTATGTATTTTCCAGGTTTCATTCTCATATCTGTATGGTTTTACACATGATGAGTGGGAGTAAGATATTGGGAATTAGGTGATTATCCTCATTATATCGGAATTCGTTGTAATTGGTGATATTTGAGGAAATCGCCAGGGTACAGTTTTCCACCTACAACGCACAGGTTATGAGTTGTTTTACTCAGCGGACTTATACAGAGTATTGTATGTTGTCCAGTGTCCATCAGGACAAAGGGGTAGGTCCTCGTACTATGTTCTGTTTACTTATAACTTCTCTAGTATTTAGACGAGTGTTTCGTAGAAATACAAGGTCTAAGTTTTGAGAAGTTGTGGGTATAAGAATAAAGTGGAGAACCAGGTATCACAAGTATCGGGATTCTTCAAAGAGATCGAAGATGTAGATTCTTGTGATTGGTATTCAGATGATAGTGATGGTTTTGAGAAACGTGTTTCTCTTTCAGGTTACTCATAATTGGATGGATTCCTAAGTTGAGTAATGCTGATTAGCCTCTTTCCATTAAGTAGATATGCACTGGAGACAGCTGCATGATTCGAATATGGTTCCAATTAAATTAGTGCCAAAGTTTCTATATTGGATATAGAATAGTTCGTACCTTAAAAGATATTGAGGTACGTGGAGTTGTCCAGCTTATGATTAAAACCAGACACTGGATAACTCAGGGCACGTTTCTGTAATGGCTGTTTGTGGGTTGACCCTGGCTATGACGAGGGTTGATATTCTACCATTTGGAAGATCAATAGTGATATTGTTCTTGACTCGCCACAGTTTTAGTAAAACAGATCTTTTTCAGAAAACAGTAGTGGGAGTATGGTAGAACTGGAAGTGATTCCAGAACCGCGAACGATTACGGAAAATTTAATAGGACATATACATTCAATCAGGTTTGACATTCCAATAGCCACTCCGCAGGTATGGTAGGTAACCTCAGACACCCGAGAGGTACTTCGGTAGGCTCAAGGACGGTGACAGGGAGGTTCTTATCTACCCAGACTTGACACTACTGTTGTTCCAGGATATGAGACCCGGTAGGAGGGTTGTCGTAGTCAGTGGGAGCAGCGGAAGCATAGTGGGCAAGTAGCTTATGTCTATTTATAGAATAGAGCAGTTATAGCGGAGATAGATCATCTAATTTTGATGTAACAGTCATGGGTTTGACTTCAATCAGAATAGGGGATGGATCAGTTAAGAAGGCAGTAGGGTGTGATGTCATGGTATCTGGATGACATACACAGAGTAGGAAGTAAAATTCCTATACTACGATCGGTTGTACTGTGGTCGTCACACAGTTGTTTCTCCAGACAGGATATGGATATAATATTTGACATTCTGGTTTCTAGATCTATGGTTTTAGATCTGGATTTGGGTAGTTTCCCAATGTGGGTACTTTGACAGATATTCTAATGGTTTTTGGAATAGTTGACTCCTAGCGAGGTGGTGTACCTGCAGGTGATGGAGTCACCCTCTCTAAAGGTGTCGTATAGACTAAAGGGGAGAGGGAAGTGCATGATTGGCATATCACTTGCTTAGGCAATTGAGTCAATCATGAGATGTCAAGTACCACACCAAATGTTGGTTTTGCACTAGATGCAATAAGTTTGTATTAATCCAATCCTGGAGAAACATAAGGAAGCGGTTTTAGAACATTAGTACATGTTCTACGGATTTGATAACGGCAGCCTCTTTCGGGAGACGGTTATCATTCCAGGCTTCAAAGGTGACATGGATGACAGAGTGATTGTCAGAGTTTTAGTTTTTCCCTCTGAGTGAGGGACAGTATTATGGACAGGTGGTTCCAGAGGATACTGTGGGTGGCATGGTGCCGGATACTGATTAGGTTCAGTGATCCATACAGTCTAAGAAGTTTGGATATGGAGTTCATTTATGAACTAAGGTCCCATCAGATATCCAGACATTCTAAGACAGGTACTACTCAATTCGGGAGATGGCTTTCTCCGCGAACTTGAGATTAAGAGAGATACAGAAAGAAACTTCTAGGCGGATCCACTCACCGAGGCTATTTCTCGAACACAATAGTTTTACAAACGGGCTTTGTGAAACTGATTAGTAGAGGAGTTGGATGTTCGGTTTCACACGGGCTGTGAGTAGTCGACATCGCAATATTAGCCTTGAGTGCAAGTGGGAGATTGTTGGAGATAGTGCCCTCATAGTCAATTATTGGATCGCAGGTACGTGATTGCAATGATTGCGGAGGACCTATCCCGGTAGCACAGTGTAACAATTAGGAAAAAGTTAGAAATAAATAAATTTAATTAAATTAAGAATAAGCTGATAAATCACAAAATGGTTAAAATCAAATATGTCAATCTTCATAAGATATATGTAATACAAATTAAATTAGAATTTTAGAATGTAATATAAATAAGTTATAAGGGTTTTAATGATAATTTTAGCTTCATTTTAATAAAAGATGTGTTTTATAATAAGCTAGTTGTGAGGGGTTGAATTGCAAAGTTAGGTTTTATGCAAATAAGTTTTTGTCAAGGGTTTAAGTGAATAAATGATAACAATTCAGTTCTGAAATCAAATGCAAATTAAAAGGAAAATTGAAGATAAAGGCTAAACCACCTCATGCTTGCATGAGCACTCTCTCATTTCCACCTCCTCCTTGCATGGAATATGCACATCCTAGCTCATGACACCTCCACCTTCCCTTATCTCTTCATCCACTCAGTTAAATAGGTTCTTTTCAGTTCAAAACATAAAATCAAACTGAAATGAATTAAAGAAAAAGGAAAACAAGAAGAACAAGAGGAAGAAGAGGAAGAATGGAGCTTGTTCTTGAGTACAGTTCATCATCAAGCTAGGAGGAGTTGATTGATCAAGGAGAGTCATTCCTACAACTAATTGGAGGGTAAATTCTTAATCCTAGTAGGTTAATTAGGCTCTGTAGATTAGTTAATTAGAGTTTAGCTAAGTCACATGATATCGTATTTTAGCTAAATTAGAGTCTGTTAAAATCTGCTTTAATCTGGAACTTAATAAAATAAATTCAACAGAGTAGAAATGAGGTAGGTAACAACTAGAACACACCACAAGAAGACGGAGGCGGGGGGCCGGTTTTGGGCCGGCGACAGAAGAGGTTTGGCCGGCGTCGCCGGCCATGTGAGGAGTGTTGTGGGTTTGGGTTTTTGGGTAGTCTACAGTGTACAAATTAGGCTATTTTGGCACTGTTGATTTAACTTAGTTTCACTGTAATTAAAATCTGGAATGCTATATCGGAAAAAGAATCGTAAAACGCTAAATACGACACGACGAAACTACGTCGCGTTTTAAATTCTGAAACAGTGCAGATTTAAGCTAAAATCCAGCGAGATTAGGTGTTTTATAACTTGATAATCAGATAATAGGTAACATATAAGAGGGATAGCGTGTTTTCTATTTCCGTTATATCGGAATAGCTAGTTTGCTTATATAAGTTAATTTGCATAATTAGACGCGGATACGAGAAGTACGGAAGCCACGAGGAAAGGGAAAGGATTAGCGATTCCGGAGTAGATTCGACTTTTCCGGTGAGTAGACTAAACATCTACCGGGGAATTTAGTAAAGATGGCGTGTTTCGCCCATGGTTTTACTTAATGTGATATTCATATCATCATGTTTAAATGTTAGAATTTCATGCATTAAAATATGTGTATATTGCTTAGTTGTTAGAACACTTCACAAGTATCGACGAGTCATGCCACGTGCACATCTTATATGCTACACACACCTCGTCGATATTGCCATGTCACATACACTTAAATATCATACTTATTAACATGGATTATATTGTATTTCATATGTCAAGTGTATTGGTAGAATTCATTATTTACATCCTGTTGCTTTATGCGTACTTCCATGTTGGATATGAGATAGATGCAGAATTGAGGATTTATGATTTTGAGTTTTTGAATACTACTACATAAATCCAGTTTTCATGATTGATGTGACATGTCCATCCTGAGTTGATTTCTGTTTTTGGTTTTATCCCGGACCGAGTGGGGGAGATATACGGTCGCGGATTTACGTTATCCATACTGAGTGGGGGAGCTATACAGTTGGATACAGGGTGGACCCGGTCGAGACCGAGGGGCAGGATAGCCGTTTTGAGACGGGGGAGCCTAGCGAGGTTACTCGATACCGGAGTTGGTTATGGAAATACGGCGTGTATCTAGAGGATAACGACCGATATTATGAGCATAGGATCATTCAGGGAATGATGCCTATAAGAAATGAAGATTTTGTGTCGTTGATGGACACCGAGAAATGATTTACTTGAGTTGTGATTTCAGAAGTATAATGAGATTTATTGTTGGATTTCACATATACTCATATATCATATTGATTCATATTTACTTTATTCGCCGTTATATGTTAGTCGTATTCACTGAGTTGGCAACTCATCCCCGTTGTGCCACAGTTCCTTGCAGGGATAGAGTGGACGGGTAGCTGCGAGGCAGGATCACTTTTGCAGTTGTATTTCATCTTTTGCTAGGTAGGTTACATGTGTAGTAACCTTCCATTTTGTACTTTTGTATCTAGAAAGACTCCATCAGACTTGTATTTTGACTTAGATATGAGAGATGGTATATATATGTATAGTTGAGATCGGTTGATCAGTTTCATAGCTTCTTTCTTTATGAGATTCAGTGATGTTCATTATATGTATATTCATGTTTATTATTAATATTGTTGATTCCAACTCGGAATGCAACTAAACTTAACCTTATTAATTGTTTACTGATTTAAATTCATAACTTGAGATTTCTACTTAAAAACTAAATTTTTATAAATAATTCCGAAATAAGGTATTTTGATCTTGGTTTTTGGCTTACTTGGACTTGTGCATATCTTTAGATATGATACAATCTAAGTGCCTGTCACATCCAAACTTGGGTCGTGACAAAGTTGGTATCAGAGCTTAGGAGTAACCTTACGGAATTCAGTAAGGGATTTCTATAGGTTGAAGTAAGTCTGAGAGTTAGGATGACCTTTGGTTTGATGGAGTAGGTGAATTAGGACGAATGCAGTACCGTACGTATGTTCCGCGGCATATTTACGTTATCGTATTCAGCCTAACTAACCTTAGGATGTTTATCTTGATCTATTCTTCCGTTGATTCTCCGTTATTGATTACTTCTGTTCCCACACCTTATCAACTGTCGTTTCTTGTTCCAGTTGCTATGGCTACGCGGGCTAGACGAGCCGCGGCCAGGAATGCAGCTAGGGCGAGTCCCCCTGTGACGATGACTGGTACACCGGACGTGCAGGAGGTGCATGAGCATGCTGATCCTCCTCCTCCAGATCGCATGACTAGGATTGAGGAGGGTATGTTGGGATTACAGCGAGTGGTAGGACAGTTAACTGAGACCACTCGAGCTTTGAGATCAGATCCAGCACCGACCGTAGCAGAGTCCGAGGTACAGCCTACACAGACGGCAGTACCAGTAGATACGAGAGTGATGGAGGTATCACTTGCGGAGTTTATGAGATTGAGACCCCCGGTATTTACAGGGACCGATGTGGCGGAAGATCCTCAGTCTTTTCTTGATAGAATGGCGAGGATAGGCAGATCATTGCGATGTTCTGATGCGAGGTCAGTTGAGCTGACTAGCTTTCGTTTGGAGGGACTTGCACAGGAGTGGTGTGAGTCGATGGAGAGAGGGCGAGCTACGAATCTTCCTCCGATGACATGGACCGAGTTTTCTACAGTCTTTCTTGCCAGATTTCTTCCACAGAGTGTGAGGGATGCTAGAGCTAGCAGTTTCGAAGCATTGAAGAAATCAGCAAGTATGTCAGTAGCAGATTATGACTTACGATTCACCCAGCTATCGCGATATGCCCCATACTTAGTAACTACAGAGGAGCTTCGGGTGAAAAGGTTCCTAAGGAGTTTGGACACACAGTTGTATCTGGCGATAGGCTCCCAGCATTTTAATACATATGCACAGGCCATGGATGCGGCGATTCGAGTAGAGGAGTGTTTGAGCCAGTCAGGAGTCGTTCCGGAGCCAAAGAGGAGTAGACCTTTCGTGCCGACAAATAGACAGTTTGGCCGAGGTAGAGGGTCCTATCCAGGCAGATATACTCCAGGCCGCAGTGTTGGACGAGGTTGGACGCAGGGCCAGATGTTCAGTTCTTATCCTGATGATCAGAGACCACCCTTTACTTGTTATAGTTGTGGACTTCCCGGACACTTTGCGCGGGATTGTAGATCTCAGGGAGGGACCGTTGCTCCACAGGCTGCTTTACCCCTTCCACCTCCTACACCGATGGCTTTACTTCCTCCCCCAGTTGGCGCTACACGCCAAGCAGTTGCACCAAGAGGTCGAGGCTATGCAGGGCGTGCTCAGAGAGGTAGAGGAGATAGAGGTAGAGGACGACAGGATGCGGGCAGGGGCCAGGCACGGGTTTTTGCACCGACTCCACAGGATGCCCAGGCATCAAATGCAGTCGTGACAGGTACTCTTACAGTATGCTCATTAGAGGCACATGTTTTATTTGATCCCGGTTCTACACATTCTTATGTATCGTCACGATTCGCACTTTTATTGGGGAAGGAGTCGTCATTATTAGAGTTACCCTTGGTAGTGATTACTCCAGTTGGAGATTCCTTTATAGCTCGGCACGTATTCAGATCGTGTTCGGTGCGTATTGGTAATAGAGATTCGCTAGTTGATCTGATTCTCCTGGACATGTTGGATTTTGATATACTTCTTGGGATGGATTGGTTAGCCGCTTGTCATGCCTATGTAGATTGTAGAGGAAAAGCGGTTAGATTTTGTTTTCCAGGTGAACCGGTGTTTGTTGTGCAGGGGAATTGCAAGTTAACCCCTGTCAACATGATTTCTGCTTTCGGTGCGAGGCGGTTATTGAAGAAGGGTTGTCTTGGGTTCTTAGCTTTTATTCAGGACATAGGGGTCGCTGAAGTTCCCTTGGACCAAATCCCGATCATACGAGAATTTCCTGAGGTATTCCCTGCTGAGTTACCAGGATTGCCACCTGATCGAGATATTGAATTTTGTATCGACTTGATTCCGGGTGCAGGGCCTATTTCTATACCACCCTATCGAATGGCACCGACGGAATTGACAGAACTCAAAGGCCAGTTGCAAGAGTTGTTAGATAGAGGACTTGTTCGTCCCAGTGTTTCACCGTGGGGAGCTCCTGTGTTATTTGTGAAGAAGAAGGACGGTAGTATGAGAATGTGCATCGACTACCGACAGCTGAATCGCGTCACGGTGCGAAACAGGTATCCATTACCACGAATAGATGACTTGTTCGATCAGTTGCAAGGAGCCGGATTCTTCTCAAAGATTGACTTGAGGTCAGGATATCATCAGTTGAGGGTTCGGAAGGACGATATTCCGAAGACGGCGTTTCGTACGAGATATGGGCATTATGAATTTCTGGTGATGTCGTTCGGACTCACCAATGCTCCAGCAGCTTTTATGGATATGATGAACCGTATCTTTAGACCATTTATCGATCGGTTTATTATAGTATTCATAGATAATATTCTTGTATATTCTCAGAGTCAGACGGAGCACGAGCAGCATTTACGTATCATGTTGCAGACCTTGAAAGAGCATCAGTTGTATGCAAAGTTTTCTAAGTGTGCTTTTTGGCTCGATAGTGTGGAGTTCTTGGGTCACATAATTACAAGAGAAGGTATATGCGTTGACCCAAAGAAAATTGAAGCAGTACAACACTGGCCCAGGCCTATGTCAGTTACAGAGGTTCGGAGTTTCTTAGGTCTGGCAGGTTATTACAGACGCTTCGTACAGGATTTCTCAAGGATAGCGGCACCTTTGACAGGATTGACTAGGAAGGAAGTTCCATTTCAGTGGACAGATGCTTGTGAGCAGAGTTTCCAACAGCTGAAGATGCGTTTGACGACTGCACCTGTATTATCTTTACCTTCCGGGTCAGGGGGTTTCGTAGTGTATTGCGATGCTTCTAGAGTGGGCTTAGGCTGTGTGTTGATGCAACACGGCAAGGTTATAGCATATGCTTCTCGGCAGTTGAAGAGGCATGAACAAAACTACCCCACTCATGATTTAGAGATGGCTGCTGTAGTATTCGCATTGAAGATTTGGAGACATTACTTGTATGGAGAAACGTGTCAAATCTTCACAGATCATAAAAGTTTAAAGTATATCTTTCAACAGAAGGATCTGAACCTCAGGCAGCGTAGATGGATGGAATTGGTGAAAGATTACGACTGTGAGATTTTGTACCATCCAGGCAAAGCAAATGTTGTAGCAGATGCCTTGAGTCGGAGGCCTGGAGGTAAATTATCTCATTTGAGCATTTTGCAGAGACAGTCTTCTACAGACTGGCAGATCTTATGTGATAGTCGTATACAGTTTGAGTTTACATCGACAGGAGGTCAGTTAGCACATGTTCGCACCAGACCTCAGCTATTGGATCGTATTCGAGATGCGCAGCCTACAGATACTCGCTTGATGGAGATTATGGATCATGTTAGGCAGGGCAAGGAGACGGAATTCGTGATTGATGATCATGGAGTACTACGTTTTAGGACTCGTCTCTGTGTGCCAGATTCTGACGGATTGAGGCGTGAGATTTTGGAGGATGCCCACAGGTCAGTATACAGTATTCATCCTGGTTCCACTAAAATGTATCGTGATTTGAAGAATAATTATTGGTGGGAAGGAATGAAGAAGGATGTTACGGATTTTGTTTCAAGATGCTTGACTTGTCAGCAAGTCAAAGCAGAACACCAGAGGCCAGCCGGGGAGCTGCAACCTTTACCCATTCCAGAGTGGAAATGGGAACAGATTTCCATGGATTTCGTAGTGGGTCTACCCAGGACTAGCAGAGGGTATGATTCCATTTGGGTGATTGTAGACAGGCTGACGAAGGCCGCTCATTTTCTTCCAGTGAAGACGACATATGGATTTGCTCAGTATGCACAGGTTTATATCGATGAGATTGTACGTCTACATGGAGTGCCGACATGCATAGTATCAGATCGAGGTACCCAATTCACGAGCAGGCTATGGCAGAAACTTCAAGACGCTCTTGGTACGCGACTGAGTTTTAGTACAGCTTTCCACCCACAGACAGACGGTCAGTCGGAGTGGACCATTCAGATACTAGAGGATATGCTTCGGGCTTGTAGCCTAGATTTCGGTGGTAGTTGGGATCGTCACCTACCTTTGGTAGAATTCTCTTATAACAACAGTTTTCAAGAGACGATCCAGATGGCACCCTTTGAGGCCTTGTATGGAAGGAAATGTAGATCACCTGTTTGCTGGACGGAACTTAGTGAAAGTAGTATATTGGGACCGCAGATAGTACAAGAAACTACAGAGAAGAATCACTTGATACGAGATAGAATGAAAGCGGCTCAAAGCAGACAGAAGTCATACGCAGATCGACGACGACGTAAACTTGAGTTTGATGTGGGAGATCATGTGTTCCTTCGAGTATCTCCAATGAAAGGTATGATGCGCTTCGGGAAGAAAGGGAAGCTCAGCCCCAGATATGTTGGACCATACGAGATTTTAGAGAGAGTGGGCGCTGTGGCTTATCGGTTAGCACTTCCACCTGGTTTTCCCGACGTACATCCGGTATTCCATGTTTCGATGCTTCGCAGATATCTTCACGATCCATCTCATGCGATCCAGCATCAGACTCTACAGCTTGAGCCAGATCTATCCTTCACAGTGCAGCCAGTAGCTATTCTGGACAGGCAAGCAAAGCAATTACGATCAAGGATACTGCCATTTGTAAAGGTTCTCTGGCAAGGAAAGGATCGCGAGGAGATTACTTGGGAGACGGAGGACGCAATGCGAAAGAAATTTCCACATCTTTTCTTAGGTATGTCTAGTAATTATTTTAAATTCGGGGACCGAATTTTCTTAAGGGGGGAATATTGTAACAATTAGGAAATAGTTAGAAATAAATAAATTTAATTAAATTAAGAATAAGCTGATAAATCACAAAATGGTTAAAATCAAATATGTCAATCTTCATAAGATATATGTAATAAAAATTAAATTAGAATTTTAGAATGTAATATAAATAAGTTATAAGGGTTTTAATGATAATTTTAGCTTCATTTTAATAAAAGATGTGTTTTATAATAAGCTAGTTGTGAGGGGTTGAATTGCAAAGTTAGGTTTTATGCAAATAAGTTTTTGTCAAGGGTTTAAGTGAATAAATGATAACAATTCAGTTCTGAAATCAAATGCAAATTAAAAGGAAAATTGAAGATAAAGGCTAAACCACCTCATGCTTGCATGAGCACTCTCTCATTTCCACCTCCTCCTTGCATGGAATATGCACATCCTAGCTCATGACACCTCCACCTTCCCTTATCTCTTCATCCACTCAGTTAAATAGGTTCTTTTCAGTTCAAAACATAAAATCAAACTGAAATGAATTAAAGAAAAAGGAAAACAAGAAGAACAAGAGGAAGAAGAGGAAGAATGGAGCTTGTTCTTGAGTATAGTTCATCATCAAGCTAGGAGGAGTTGATTGATCAAGGAGAGTCATTCCTACAACTAATTGGAGGGTAAATTCTTAATCCTAGTAGGTTAATTAGGCTCTGTAGATTAGTTAATTAGAGTTTAGCTAAGTCACATGATATCGTATTTTAGCTAAATTAGAGTCTGTTAAAATCTGCTTTAATCTGGAACTTAATAAAATAAA
Source organism: Agapanthus africanus (assembly GCA_030015575.1). NCBI lineage: Eukaryota > Viridiplantae > Streptophyta > Magnoliopsida > Asparagales > Amaryllidaceae > Agapanthus > Agapanthus africanus. The sequence continues at coordinate 564,898,055 of CM057339.1, forward strand.
TTCAACAGAGTAGAAATGAGGTAGGTAACAACTAGAACACACCACAAGAAGACGGAGGCGGGGGGCCGGTTTTGGGCCGGCGACAGAAGAGGTTTGGCCGGCGTCGCCGGCCATGTGAGGAGTGTTGTGGGTTTGGGTTTTTGGGTAGTCTACAGTGTACAAATTAGGCTATTTTGGCACTGTTGATTTAACTTAGTTTCACTGTAATTAAAATCTGGAATGCTATATCGGAAAAAGAATCGTAAAACGCTAAATACGACACGACGAAACTACGTCGCGTTTTAAATTCTGAAACTGTGCAGATTTAAGCTAAAATCCAGCGAGATTAGGTGTTTTATAACTTGATAATCAGATAATAGGTAACATATAAGAGGGATAGCGTGTTTTCTATTTCCGTTATATCGGAATAGCTAGTTTGCTTATATAAGTTAATTTGCATAATTAGACGCGGATACGAGAAGTACGGAAGCCGCGAGGAAAGGGAAAGGATTAGCAATTCCGGAGTAGATTCGACTTTTCCGGTGAGTAGACTAAACATCTACCGGGGAATTTAGTAAAGATGGCGTGTTTCGCCCATGGTTTTACTTAATGTGATATTCATATCATCATGTTTAAATGTTAGAATTTCATGCATTAAAATATGTGTATATTGCTTAGTTGTTAGAACACTTCACAAGTATCGACGAGTCATGCCACGTGCACATCTTATATGCTACACACACCTCGTCGATATTGCCATGTCACATACACTTAAATATCATACTTATTAACATGGATTATATTGTATTTCATATGTCAAGTGTATTGGTAGAATTCATTATTTACATCCTGTTGCTTTATGCGTACTTCCATGTTGGATATGAGATAGATGCAGAATTGAGGATTTATGATTTTGAGTTTTTGAATACTACTACATAAATCCAGTTTTCATGATTGATGTGACATGTCCACCCTGAGTTGATTTCTGTTTTTGGTTTTATCCCGGACCGAGTGGGGGAGATATACGGTCGCGGATTTACGTTATCCATACTGAGGTGGGGAGCTATACAGTTGGATACAGGGTGGACCCGGTCGAGACCGAGGGGCAGGATAGCCGTTTTGAGACGGGGGAGCCTAGCGAGGTTACTCGATACCGGAGTTGGTTATGGAAATACGGCGTGTATCTAGAGGATAACGACCGATATTATGAGCATAGGATCATTCGGGGAATGATGCCTATAAGAAATGAAGATTTTGTGTCGTTGATGGACACCGAGAAATGATTTACTTGAGTTGTGATTTCAGAAGTATAATGAGATTTATTGTTGGATTTCACATATACTCATATATCATATTGATTCATATTTAGTAACATGATTGTCATATTTACTTTATTCGCCGTTATATGTTAGTCGTATTCACTGAGTTGGCAACTCATCCCCGTTGTGCCACAGTTCCTTGCAGGGATAGAGTGGACGGGTAGCTGCGAGGCAGGATCACTTTTGCAGTTGTATTTCATCTTTTGCTAGGTAGGTTACATGTGTAGTAACCTTCCATTTTGTACTTTTGTATCTAGAAAGACTCCATCAGACTTGTATTTTGACTTAGATATGAGAGATGGTATATATATGTATAGTTGAGATCGGTTGATCAGTTTCATAGCTTCTTTCTTTATGAGATTCAGTGATGTTCATTATATGTATATTCATGTTTATTATTAATATTGTTGATTCCAACTCGGAATGCAACTAAACTTAACCTTATTAATTGTTTACTGATTTAAATTCATAACTTGAGATTTCTACTTAAAAACTAAATTTTTATAAATAATTCCGAAATAAGGTATTTTGATCTTGGTTTTTGGCTTACTTGGACTTGTGCATATCTTTAGATATGATACAATCTAAGTGCCTGTCACATCCAAACTTGGGTCGTGACACACAGTCTTACTCGAGATGATAGTATGCTATCTGGTTTGTCTTTATCAGTCGTGTACATGTTCAGGTGACTGATTGCATGTTACACTTTGATAGAGCCCTTAGGATCTTGCTTTACTACCAACAGTATGATGGCGATCATATACGTGAGAGTTAGGTAGTTTATATGCATATCCTTAATTGTAGTCCCTAGTCGTGGGAGTTTCGAGACAGGGCATCGATACTCCGGAGTAGACTAGTGTGTACAGTCGAGACCCCGACGAGGGGCGGTGGCCGGTCTCACAAGCCACTGGTGTCAGTTGGATCACCTAAGATGTATACAGGTGCTCATTGGGTTATGAGTACACCGGACAGGACTCGCCGGGAATCTGCTAGTTAGTACTATACCTATCGTCAGATAGCAGTTCCCTGGTGACATGTGTACAGGTTAGTTCATCGACCTGAGGTCGTCATTTGTCTCGTGTGAGTTCCCACTGTGCTTTGATTTCTACCCTACCACGGCTCAAAGGAGTCGTGCAAACAGGTAGTTTTTGGGTACAGTCCCGAGCCATATGGAGGCACGTGAGCGGATCGGCAGGGGATTCGTCTCTCCCGGTATTGGGGGTGAGATCGTGCTGTGTCTAGGAGAGCCATTACACAAATCCATGGCCATGGTAGGAGATTTACTGGTAGGTACTCCAGTAGTATCTCAGGGTGTATTGGGCTTCACTCCGACATGACTTATACTGCTATTGGGGGTCTGACGTTACTAGCCCCCTAGGCGGATATGCGATACTCATTGACGAACGGACCGGACTGTATATACATTGTCACTGTTAAGCTCGGTAGGGTTTTCCGGATGAGTGCGCTCATCGGCCACCCTTGAGGTCAGTCCATGGGCAGCCGTTACGCATAGCTAGTGCCGCTGACGGTTTGTGGTTAAACCCACTGCCAGGGTACTGACGAGTCATTAGAGTCCCCCACAGACAGTTTCCCAAGTTCGGGCGAAACGTTGTAGAGGCCGTATGGTTTTTATGGCAGGGTTCGGAAAATGCACGTGCGTTTACGCACGTGTTATTTTTCGGGCAGATAATACTGGTCGGCTTTGGTTTAAGCCGGATCCGAGTATTATATTGAGTAGGTATAATATCTTTGTCTCAGTTGCATTTGTATTCGGTCGTAATACAAATGCGGGTATATTTATACAGTTTCGGGGTTATCCTGAAAGTCGTTTCAGGATCACTTTTGGAAGTTGCCAGTTTCCAGTTTTCTATCAGCCGTCTTTTAACATTTGGTTAAAGGCGGATTTATCTTTTCTTGGATGAGAGTGAGTCGTGCTTCTAGAAGGTTCTAGAAGGTTCTAGAATTTGTGACTAAGCTTTGTGACTCATGCTTTGATTTCATTACTTTCTTGTTTTGCTTAAGATCTTTAAGCAAGATATTTGTTTTGTGTTCACACATGATATTTACTTAAGGTTACCCCCCTCTCCTACGGTCACCCCCTCTCTCTTTATAAGAGGCCGGCCCCTCTCTCTCCTCATGCTCACTCTCACTTGAGATTTCATTTGTAGAAAAGATATGATAGGTTTTATCGGTGTATGGAATTTCACAGTTCATTTCATTCCATCACCCGATTCCTTCGGCAACTTCATTAACCGATCGTCCACGGACTTGGACGAAGTGAGACAAAGTCATCTACTCATTCTCTACATCATTCTTGGTCGTCTCTTTTAGCAAACTTGACGATCGAGTTGCCTCGAGTCAGAGACGGGAGCCCGTTTAAAGAACCGATCATGTGGTGCCACCTCGAAGAGGAGATCGGAGATCGACGAGATCGGAGCAGCCGCAACGGAGCGTGGGATGATGGTTGAAGAACGAAGGACTCGGATCGTTCGGTATAACATTCCTACACTCTTTACAGTTTGTTAGTTTAGCAATAATGGCAGATCCGGGTTAAAGTATACGATAGCGCCAGTTTAAAAGTTTTGTTCCGCATTTTGGCGTCTGTAGACTGCCGGGGCGCTAGCGTAGACTTACAAGGATATGTTGCTCATCAGCAACATTTTAAGCGCATGAAACGCAAAACTCGTCGGGAACGAAGAAGTACTGCCGACGGGCACAACAGAACCACTGGCAACTGCTACATGGTTAACGCCGGAGGGTCACAAGTTCTCACCTTTGGGAGCGACTCTGATGAAGAAATGGCTCTGGGCCCTTTCTTTAAAGAATCCGTTTTAGGTAAAGAGGAGAAATCGGAGGCCTGCGAGAACATTCAGCTGCGCAATCGCACACTCCCAGAAAAGAATCTCGGGCCCGCGAGTAGAAAAGATAAAGGAAAGGAAAAGGTCACTGAGGATATCACTTTAGATGACCAGGTCATGAAAGAACTGACTACCAAAGACCCTCCCAGGAAGGGTAAGGTGGACTACAATATCCTAGCGCACCTAAGGAAGCTACTTTCTCAGCTTAGCATTCTCGATGCCCTCCTATTATCAAAAGAAGCGCGAGATTCACTAATTAAGGCGTTACAAGAACCTGAGCAATTCCAAGCCTTCCTCGCCACTGAAAAGATGAAGGATGAACTGGAGGAAGTGCATACGGCCGACATCACTTTCGGTGACGAAGACCTCCTTCTCGGGACGTGCGACCACAACCGTCCCCTAAATGTCTCTGGATACTGCCATGATATCAAGATAGGCAAGATCCTGGTGGATAATGGATCCTCCGTCAATCTCCTTAATATTCGGGAGTTGAAGGAAATCTGCATGAGTGTGCAACACCTTGCTCGTGACAAAATTACTATCTCCGGTTTCGATTCATAATCGTCACGGACTCTCGGATCCGTGATACTAACATTACGCTTTGGACTCCTTATCACAGACATCAAATCTCATGTCATTGACGCCAAGACCTGCTACAACGCCTTGCTCGATCGTCCTTGGCTACACGAGTACAACATCATCCCTTCTACACAACATCAGTGTATGAAGTACTTCAAGGATGGTTTGGAGTATACCGTAACAGGTGAGCTGAACCCATTCTCCGTTAACGAAGTCCGCAAATACGAAGATGCGAAGTACTTTTTGCCAGATTTCGAGGATACAGAAAGGTGTCGCAAGCCGGAGAACAAAGCCGCCGCCACCATCCCTGTTTTCGGGAGCGATACCGAAGAAGAAGAAGAGATAGTTTATGCTGGGCCGTCTCGAAGCAACAACCCGGGAACGTCCGCCCCCATGTTGGTCTTCGGAAGTGACTCGGAAGATGAGGTTAATGCCGTGTTCTCCAATCGGCCGTCTATACAAGCACCCCCTAGCGATGATCAGAGTTTGCAAATCACCATGGTGCCGCGAGAACACTACAAAAATCTCGACACACTTCAAGCTTACAATGTGCAGGACCTGCAAACGTTTTATGTCCCTCCCAGGCAAAGAGGTGAGAAGGTGATCCTATTCTACCGATCCTCAGAGTCGAAAATAGAGAAAGAGATCTGGCATGGCGCGGATGCTACACTCGACAGGCTCCAACCCATCCGTTTGCCTAGATATTACACAAATGGACTAAAGAGGCTATTGAAGCGCCAAGGAGTACCCTTAAAACAGACTGTTCGACAAGCTCGGTTCTACAACAGGATTTGGGAGGTCCCTGGGACTCAGCGCAAATTGCCCAACGGGAAAATGGAAACACTTGGGCTTGGATACATAAGAGCTGGAAAATGGGAACGGGCCCACAGTAACTACGCCATATATACCTTTGATGAAGAAGAGGACGCCCTGTCGGGAAATGCCAACCCCTCATCAAAACTAGATCCCGCGATTGAAGTGCCGACTCCGTCATTTGAAGAATGGATGGACAAGCTTATCAGGAAAGCGGGTCAAAAAGCTTGGGAAGACTACAACCGCGAGATGGCCATCTACGAGAAGGCCAGGACGCAACGTCTATTTCAACAGGCTGCAAAAGACAAAGATGCTCATCCCTGTCAACCCGTTGTACGAAAGGCCCGACGCAGAGGCAGAAATAAATCAAGAAGCGGAAAGAGGAGTCGACAACAACGACGCAGGATTAGAGAGTTACATGATCGGGTATTGCGCGGCTCGGATTTGTCCCTCATGAAGAAGATGAGTCGAGCGTACTCCTTCCCCCGAGACAAGACGGAGAGGTTACTCGAGCTTGCTATAAAACATCAGATGATCGCACTTCCGGAGTCTAAGCACCCTGAGCAAGTTAACGAAGTTTCTTATCCGGGCTATTGCTCCTATCACCGAGCCATAGGACACCCTATCGAAGACTGCTTCACCTTCAAGAACTGGGTCGAAGACCAGTACCAACAAGGCAGATTTGCTTTATCCAACAGCTGGAAGGTAACGCCGCCACAAAAGCACGAACCCAAAGCCGCAAGAGCAGAGCCAGATCCACATCGGTCTTGGAAGCGGATTCGCACTTGTCACATGATTACGATATTAAAAGAAGAGCCCGAGAACATGGATGGCCTTCCCTGGTGCTTTGAGAACAACGATGATGAGGTGGTCTCAGAATTTCTGCCAGCTCCAAAAGAACTGGAAGATGGCATACATACTACTGCAGATAACCTCAAGAAGATTGAGTTGGGATCGGCAGATGACCCGGGACCGACATTTGTCAGCGAACTGCTATCTGAAGAAAGGGTGGCTGCGTTAAAGAACGTGCTTCTACAGCATAAAGACTGTTTCGCATGGAACTACTCCGAGATGCCAGGATTAGATCCGGAGATTGCTGTGCATAAATTAGCAATATCCCCAGATATCAAACCAGTCAAGCAGGCACCAAGAAGGATGCGACTCGAGCTTGAAATGAGCATCAACGCCGAAGTCAAGAAGCTGATCGATTCTGGATTTATCCAAGAAGTCCAGTATCCCGACTGGATCGCCAATATCGTCCCGGTAATGAAGAAGAATGGGACGGTGCGCATATGCGTGGATTTCAGGGATCATAATAAAGCCTGTCCAAAGGACGATTTCCCCATACCAGTAACCGAGCTAATGATAGATAACACGTCCACTCACGAGGTTTTCTCCTTTATGGATGGTTCATCAGGATACAATCAGATAAAGATGCATCCCGAAGACCAGAAGCATACCGCTTTCCGGACCCCTTTGGGTATATTCTGCTACAGGGTTATGCCCTTTGGTCTAAAGAACGCCGGCGCTACCTATCAAAGGGCCATGACAAAAATCTTCGACGACCTCATACATGACATCGTCGAGTGCTATATCGATGACCTTGTAGTAAAGAGCATGTCATACGAAGAACATTTAAAGCATCTGGAGACTGTATTTCAACGCCTTCAGCAATATAATTTGAAGATGAATCCCCTCAAATGCGCGTTTGGGGTCTCCTCGGGTAAATTCCTGGGATTCATCATCCGACATCGAGGTATCGAAATAGATCCATCTAAGATCAAGGCGATCATGGAAATGCCTCCGCCAAGAACCCTCAAACAGTTGCGGTCTCTCCAAGGGAAGCTCGCATACATCCGGCGGTTTATCGCCAATCTTTCAGGCAAGTGCCGTCCTTACAGCCACCTGATGAAGAAGGTAACTCCATTCTTTTGGGATCACAAATTCCAAGGTGCACTAGACGAGATCAAGCAGTACCTGCAGAACCCTCCGGTGTTGGCTGCACCGGTCAAAGGAAAACCCCTCATTCTTTATACAACCGCCCTCGAAGGTTCCTTAGGCGCATTATGGGCATAAGAGAACGATCAAGGAAAAGAGAGAGCACTCTACTACTTAAGTCGAGTTCTGCTGGGGGCAGAAAGCAACTACTCTCCCATTGAAAAACACTGCTTGGCGTTAATCTTCGCGATAACAAAGCTCAGGCACTATGCGTTGGCGCACGAAGTCCGTCTCATCTCGAAGGTGGACCCTCTTAAATATTTGATGTCAAAGGCTATATTGACGGGTCGACTCGCCAAATGGGCTCTACTCCTGATGGAGTTCTCAATAACGTATCGACCTCTTAAGGCAGTGAAAGGCCAGGTCATCGCCGACTTCCTCGCCGAGCATCCAGTACCTGCCGGTTCTCCTCTGAACTGCGATTTGCCGGACGAACATGCATTCGACGTGATCGGCGGCGGTGATACCCGATGGGAACTCTATTTTGACGGAGCATCTTCCATGAAGAAGCGCAAACAATGTACCCCCATAATCAAATCGGGGGTGAGCCTCATCTTCGTAACCCCACAAGGAGGGATAATGCGCTTTTCTTTCTCCTTAACGGAATCGAGGACGAACAATGAAGCCGAATACGAAGATTTGATAGCGAGCCTCGAGATCGCCATTAACATGGGAGTTGAAGACCTCTCTATATACGGGGATTCTCAATTGGTCGTTAGCCAAGTAAATGGTGACTACCAAACGTGCAAACCGGAGTTGGTGAAATACGGCGAAAAGGTGCAACAACTATTGACCCAAATTCCCTCCTACACTTTAGAAAGTATACTACGTGCGGAAAATAGCAAAGCAGACGCGTTAGCTAAGCTCGCTGAAGAACTGGCTGACGAGAACCTCGATGACGTCAGAATCGTGGTACAAAGCCGTCGAGTGCTCGTCCTAGCGGAAATATCTCCGGAATCATACGAAGAAAAGGGAGCGACTGAGCAGATGACCCTACAAATAAAAGACCGTGAGAAGGCCGAGGACTGGAGGGAAGTCTTCATAGACTGCTTTAGGTCCCACCGAATGCCCGAAGAAGCGTCCTCAAGACATCAGCTCATGAAACGAGCTCTATCTTTCGCTTTCGTCAACGATACTCTATACAAGAGATCGTTTGATTCTCTATGGCTGAGATGCTTAGGACCTGACGAAGCAGAAAGAGTCGTTCAGGAAGTTCACGACGGACTCTGCGGTTCTCACCAAGCAGGCCCAAAGATGAAGTTAAAAATTAAACGGATGGGTTACTACTGGCCCACGATGATCCAGGACTGCCTCGAGTATGCGAAGCAATGCCACTCATGCCAGATTCATGGAGACTTTATCCACCAACATCCAAATCCACTACACCCAACGGTGGCTAGCTGGCCATTCGAAATGTGGGGGACTGACATAGTCGGCCCCATCGAGCCAGCATCGTCCCGGGGACATCGTTTCATCCTGGCGACAACTGATTACTTCTCTAAATGGGCAGAAGAAGTACCACTGAGGGAAGTGAAGACGGAGAATATCCTCCACTTCTTCAAGACGCACGTCATCTATCGGTTTGGAACCCCACGGCGGATTATCTCCGATAATGGGCCAGCCTACAGAAGCCATAAGATTAGCCGCTTCGCGCGGCAGCACAATATAGACTGGAGATATTCTTCAGTTTACAATCCACGAGCTAACGGTCTGGCCGAGGCCTTCAATAAGACCTTGACGAAGATCATAAAAAAGACGGTGTCCCGGAATAAGAGAGACTGGCACGAGAGGCTGCAAGAGGCCCTTTGGGCCTATCGAACTACATTCAAGACGGCCACGAACACAACGCCGTACGCGTTGGTATTTGGGACGGAAGCAGTGCTCCCCCTCGAGATAGAGTTACCCTCTCTACGAGTGGCGGTCCACTACGAGCTGACGGACGAAGAAAATGCTCACCTTCGGCTCGAGGAGCTTGATGCCCTCGATGAAACTCGGCTCATAGCGCAACAAAACCTAGAGGCCTACAAAGTAAAGATGACGCGCTCGTATGAAAGATTGACCAGGCCGAGGACATTCCGCCAAGGCGAACTCGTACTAGTGGTCAAAAGACCTATGATCCCCAATCGCGCCAAGCGGGGAAAATTTGAGCCGAACTATGAAGGCCCGTACATCATAGACAAGGTCTACCAGGGTGGAGCCTATCTACTCATGGACATGCACGGTGAAAGGACTTTCAGGCCAATAAATGGTCACTTCTTAAAGAAATACTATGCTTAATGAGCCACAGCCTGGGTCAATGATAGATGACGACGACTATGTCCGCTCGCTATCTTCCTAAGCTCGAGCCTTATAAGCAGTAGCCGACCATCCCCTTAACGACGGACCGAAATGTCCTTAAACTAATAAAGGACCGAAATGTCCTTAAACTAACGACGGACCGAAATGCCCTTAAACTATCGACGGACCGAAACGTCCTTAAACTATCGACGGACCGAAATGTCCTTAAACTAACGACGGACCGAAACGTCCCTAAACTACTACCGCAGCATCCTTAGGCTGACGAGATAAAAAAAGAGAGAAAAAGAATATTAAAAAAACGGTATGTCCATAAGCAAAATGGGCACGGATGAAAACCCGAAAGGGCTCCGTGAGTAAAAACAGCAGGACTACCGGCGAGTGTTTGTGAAAACCCGAAAGGGCGCAACCTCATTAAAAAACACTTGTAGGGTCCTCTCGACCTTGTAAGGAGAAACCACCCGCGTGAGATCCTTACAACTCACAAAGGAGCAACACACTTAGGGATCCCCACGATTCCTAAGGAGAAAATACACTTGCGAGATCCTCACGACTCGTAAGGAGAATTCTCTTATGGGACCCTCACGGCTCATGAGATTTGAAAGTCTTAAGTTATAGAAACCTAAACCTGTTCTTAAGCAAATCCCCTACAACCTTCGATACTTCCCTACAAGAGGCTCAATACTGACCTTTGTATACAATCCACGGGCACGAATAAACATTTCCTCAGCAAAGTCCCACCCGTGACTAGGGATATGTCCAACCCTTGTAGGTCCTCTCAACCCATAAGGAGAAAGCCCTCTTGTAGGATCCTTACGACTTGCAGAGGAACATACACTTAGGAATCCTCACGATCCCTAGGGAGAAAATACACCTACAAGATCCTCACCACTTGTGGGGAGAAATACTTTTGTGAGACCCTTACGGCTCATGAAGTCAAAAGCCTTGGTCGACAGGACCCTTAACCCTGTTTACTCAGCCCCCCTTTGTTCAACATCGACAGAGGCAAATGATGATTCGCTCCTGGCAACATCCCAGTTGTAGCGGTGCTGATGCCGAAATCGGTGTCTAAAATCCAAGCTTGCGGTGAAAAAGCTAGCAAGCCACACATGCCTACGAAATAGCTGAAATGATGGGGCAACTTGCAATAAAAAGCAGCAAGTAAAAATGTATGCATGAAAAATAGCCGAAATGATGGGGCAACTTGCAATAAAAAGCAGCAAGTAAAAATGTATGCATGAAAAATAGCCGAAATGATGGGGCAACTCGCAATAAAAAGCAGCGAGTAGAAAATAAATAAATAGCCGAAATGATTGGGCACCGCGAAAAATAGCCGAAATGATAGGGCAATCGCGACCTTCGCGATATAAAAGCTGAAACGATAGAGCATCGCGGAAAAAGAAATAAAATAAAAATAAAATTTATGCCCTACAGGTGATGTTCCATCACACCCTGTACACAATCCAAGGGCGTAAACAAAAGGGAACATACCCCCCCCCCAGGTTTCACCAAAGAAAGAAGCTAAATCTCAACGGGCCACAAGCGACCTAGAGATCATCCCAACACTCGTCTCGTCACGACGGACACAACTTCAAGCTAAGCGGAACAGCGGAAACTCCCAATTCCATGGCTCGGTGGTATACATATCGCCAACAGTCAAACCTCCATCTCGTGAAATGCGGATACAATCAGCAAAATTCCTGGGTACGTGGAACGCGGATAACGTCACTCTTTGACCCCGTGGAAAACGTCCAGAGCGGATCCTGGTCCTCGCAGAGCACAGCAGTGAACCCGTGTGAAGCATCCAGAGCGGAGCCTAGTCCTCGCCGAGCACAGCAGTGAACCCGTGTGAAGCATCTAGTGCAAAATTCCTGGTTACGTGGAAAATGGATAACGTCACTCTTTGACCCCATGGAACGTCCAGAGCGGAGCCTAGTCCTCGCCTAACACGGCAGTGAACCCGTGTGAAGCATCTAGTGCAAAATTCCTGGTTACGTGGAACGCGGATAACGTCACTCTTTGACCCCGTGGAAAACGTCCAGAGCGGATCCTGGTCCTCGCAGAGCACGGCAGTGAACCCGTGTGAAGCATCCAGAGCGGAGCCTAGTCCTCGCCGAGCACGGCAGTGAACCCGTGTGAAGCATCTAGTGCAAAATTCCTGGTTACGTGGACCGCAGATAACGTCACTCTTTGACCCCGTGGAAAACGTCCAGAGCGGATCCTGGTCCTCGCAGAGCACGGCAGTGAACCCGTGTGAAGCATCCAGAGCGGAGCCTAGTCCTCACCTAACGCGGCAGTGAACCCATGTGAAGCATCTGGTGCAAAATTCCTGGTTACGTGGAACGCGGATAACGTCACTCTTTGACCCCGTGGAAAACGTCTAGAGCGGAGCCTAGTCCTCGCCTAACGCGGCAGTGAACCCGTGTAAAGCATCTAGTGCAAAATTCCTGGTTACGTGGAACGCGGATAACGTCACTCTTTGACCCCGTGGAAAACGTCTAGAGCGGATCCTGGTCCTCGCAGAGCACGGCAATGAACCCGTGTGAAGCATCCAGAGCAGAGCCTAGTCCTCGCCGAGCACGGCAGTGAACCCGTGTGAAGCATCTAGTGCAAAATTCCTGGTTACGTGGAACGCGGATAACGTCACTCTTTGACCCCGTGGAAAACGTCCAGAGCGGATCCTGGTCCTCGCAGAGCACGGCAGTGAACCCGTGTGAAGCATCCAGAGCGGAGCCTAGTCCTCGCCGAGCACGGCAGTGAACCCGTGTGAAGCATCTAGTGCAAAATTCCTGGTTACGTAGAACGCGGATAACGTCACTCTTTGACCCCGCGGAAAACGCCCAGAGCGGAGCCTGGTCCTCGCCACGCACAGCAGTGAACCCGTGTGAAGCATCCAGAGCAAATACCGGACTGTAGAGTCCTTAAAATCCATGGACTATGATGTCCTTAACCTCGACCGTGATGTCTTAAAACTAACAATCAGCCACCCCGATTCCATACTGATTCTGCCTTGGTTTAAGGGTACATCTCTTCACTCCTTTGATACCTGGCGTTGTAATTCCTCAACGTCTTCAAAGAGGTGACGGGTCCCTGCAACCAAACATCGGACTGTGGAGTCCCTAAATCCACGGACTATGAGGTCCTTAACCTTGACCGTGATGTCTTAAAACTAACATCGGACTGTGGAGTCCCTAAATCCACGGACTATGAGGTCCTTAACCTTGACCGTGATGTCTTAAAACTAACATCGGACTGTGGAGTCCTTAAATCCACGGACTATGAGGTCCTTAACCTTGACCGCGACGTCTTTAAACAACAATACCTGCAGCAGCCCCCTGGCCCCGTGAAACGCGGACAAAGGCGACCACATCCAGCACTTGCAGGCCCTCACGAACTGTAAGGAAGAAAACTCCCTTGTGAGATCCCTATGACTCTCAAGGGAAAACCCGCATAAGAATCTTCACGATTCTTAAGAAGGACTTAACCTATGGGATCCCCTTGACCTGTAGGGAGAAAAACTCGTTATGAGACCCTCATGGCTCATAGAGTGCAAAAGACTTAGGAAGCAGATCTTAACCCTGAATCCTAAGCCATCACTGTCCTGCAAGGAGATCAAGGTAGAATATCCGCAGAATACATTCAATAAAAAGGGGACACACCATTGAGAAGAAAAATGTATCTTTTATTCATAAACCAAAATGGATACAAAGTACAATTCATGAAAGAAATAAAAAAAGAGATACTCTCATTTATGAGTATGTACAAAAAAGGAGAAAAGACACAAGTCCTCAAGCCGGCGGGCGGTGCAATAATTTTACCAGCTCATCATTCTGTTGTTGAGCCACGGCTTCATGACGCAAGATCTCCAGAAGACGAGCCTCCGCCTGAGCTTGCCGAGCCTGATACGAAGTAAGCCGAGCTTCGAGCTCTTTCTCGGTGGCTTTATGAGCCTCGATCCTTTCACGAGTGAACACGGCAGCTTTGTCGAAAGCCACCACCTCTTTGATGGACTCCTGAAGCACTCGCCAGAGTTCATACGCTTTGTTGGCCTTGGCAGTAGGAGTAGCGCGAAGCTCGCTCAGCGCCTTGGAAGCTAGCTCCCTCTCCGAAAATTTACGGCCGAGCCATTTTCTCGCACAACAATATGTTCGCTACGTGCCGCTCTATCAGGCCACGTAAGCTCGCTTTCGTGACCGCAGCCTTGGAAACAAGACATGTACAAGACCGTATAAATGGGCTTCCGATCGACGGGAATAATCGATCTAAAACGCGCTCACATCACCGGACGTGAAAAGCAACAAGAAAGATTTCCGACGTATTTCAAGCATGCATTCGCAATCATATGAGTATTCAAAAAATAATAATAATAGCATTTTCAATCATATGAACATTCATAATGCCCAAAAAGGGGCTGATACGCATGAAAGTGATGAAAGCATTTGCAATTAAAGAAAGTTCTCATAAGAAGAATACAAAGTTTATTCATGCAAGCGGAAACATACATTCTAGCACCAAGCCTACAGGGAAGTTCGGCATAAAACATAAGAAAAGGGAGGGACTAATTTAAAAATGCTACGCTAATGGAAAAAGGTCACCAAACACGGGGTCAATGGCACAAGGGTTAACAAAAGAAAGAACAAGGTTCTCCATCTCTCTCTCCGCTCTCTCCAGCACGTCAAAATGACGGTTTTCACGAGGAGTCGCTTCCCATCGGTTGGAGCCGTGCTCATCAGCGAAAGAAGACATGACGGCCCGACGGGCTCTTATCTGACTCAGTATATGAACTGAGTAATCCTTCAGAGCCTGAGTGATTAGACAAGCCTCGTGAAAGCACTCAAGCTTGTCCTCCGCCGCGTCAAGGATCGCCGAAGTCATCTCCGCCGGATGAGGGGGGATATCGGCAAGCACAGACAGGAGGATCATCCGGAGCCAAACGGAGCCCATGGGAAGAGGAGAGCCCCGGCGAGTCAGTAGCTCGTACATCACTGTGTCACATTGAGCGTCGGTGAGAAGGGGATCTGCCAGCCGCGCAGCGAAGCGAGGGATTATCTCCTCAAGGGGCACCTCCCATGGTTGCCAACGAGCATGGGGACGATTGCAAGCCATGGCGATTGATCGGGTTCTCAAAGATGACCACCTTAAGGTATGAATGGGTTTCTCTGTGAAGAAAAGAAGTAAGGCATGGGGTTCAGGTTATAAAGGGGAGCATTTAATACTATGAACAAAAAATGATATGCATGGTGGGACTATTCTCAAAGCCCGGAAAGAAGGGGAGAACGTTGGAAATGAAATCCAACAACGCATCGGAATTAGGTTAGGGAAATGAAACGTCCCCATCAAGCAGATCCCTGCATACGCAACACGTGAACACTAGCCTTTGATTGGAAAATAAGGTGGCACTGCACAGACACAACAGAAAACTAAGCTTTGAGAACGAGAATCAAATTCTTAAAAGAAAGGTTTGAAAGGAAGAGGATGAAAAAGTGAAGGCGCTTCTGAAAGGACAATTCATTTACCCTATTCCCTAGAGGAATCCAACGGTCACAAAAGTGACAGCGTTGCACTCACGTGCAAACACGTGAGAACAACACTGTGGGGGCATTTGTTTCCTGATTTAAAATCAGGAAAGCCTACTGAAGAGGCTTCAGAAAAGGGTCACGTGCTTACACGTGACCAGCAATCACGTGTTGGTACGTGACATCTAAAAGTATCGGCAAGGCAGATCCAGCTAAAGAAAAGGGCCTCAAAAAGGGTCACGTGCACCCACGTGACCAGGGTCACGTGTCGGCACGTGACATTTAAAAGCAGCGGCAAAGGCACATTGGTTCCCCGATCAAATCAAGGAAAAGGCTTCAGAAGAGGTCACGTGCTCCCACGTGACCAGGGTCACGTGTTGGCACGTGATAATCAAAAGCAGCAGACTCATTCTCCGGTTAAATCAAGAAAAAGGCTCCAGACGAGGGTCACGTGACAAGGGGTCACGTGTCGGCACGTGACAACTAAGCAGCGAACAGAAAGCAGAGCGCAGAAAGAAAGAAGAGGGCTCGTTCCAAGGGGGTCACGTGCCCACACGTGACCAGGGGTCACGTGGCCACACGTGACCAGCTTTCAAAGCCTATCTGTTAACAGAATTAAATTCTGAGAAAAGACCTCTTAAATCTTTCCAAAACAACCGATTGAATTAAAGATTTAAAGGTGATTAAATATCATCTATCTATGGGAAAATCTCGAATTTGGAAAGATTTCCCCATAAAATCTAACCAAAATAACAGAGGAGAATCTCTGGATTTAAAATCCAATGGTGAATAAAATTCACCTAATAATCCAAAGGTCCAAAACGAGTGGTGAATACAAATCAAATCTCCCAATGAAAGATTCATCAAAAACTAATTGGCTCGGCTGCTTCTCCTATAAATAGGAGCCAAGAGACACACAAGAAAAGGAGATATACGCAGAGGGAAGAAAAGAGAGAAAGCTTGATACGTTAGAGGAATTTGGATCTTCTGCAAAAGAAAACCCTAGGTAAGAAAGGGAAGGGTTTTTTTTTCCAACAGAGTTTAACTCTGATATAAAACAGAAGGAAATATTTCTTTTCTCTTTGATGGAGGATCTGTAAAGTGCACATCTCCCCTTGAGTTAAGAATTTAATTCTCAATGGGTTGAGATCCTGCCATGCAGATCCAAAGCATAGAGAGGGAATGGAAGCACGAGAATTTAATTCTCACAGGACTATAGGAATTTAATTCCTTCAAAATAAAATTAGGGTTTGACCCTGTGTTATGGGAATTTAATTCCTTCAGAATGAAAAGAATCAGGGTTTAACCCTAGTTAAGAATTTAGTTCTGTGAAAACAACAAGAATTTAATTCCTTTAATCTTATTCCCCAGAATAATTCTCTAACAGAGAGTGGGGGTTTAATTCCTTAAAGCTTTTATTAGGGTTTAACCCTATTCAGCTCTTCACATATATGAGGAATTTAATTCCTACAGAAAATTCAGAGTTCAACTCTTCAAAAGGAACTAGGAATTTAATTCCTTTGAAATTATTAACAGATCTTCTAAACAACTACAGAAAAGCAGGGTCACGTGTCACCACGTGACCCCCCCCCCAAAAGATCTACAGAAAGCCCTTTGAGGCAGCGCCTCACGTGACCCACGTGACCCTTAGCAGAGGCTTTAACATACCTCATTTAAACACCCGTCACGTGATGACACGTGATGCTCCAAAAGATGCGATCTTCTCAGCAGAAAAAACGAAGGGAGGGCGCCCTCACGTGCTACCACGTGACCCCTCTTGCCTCAGCGTCTAACGCTAAATTGGAACCCCTGAGCCCGGTGTTAAACACTGTTTTGCCTTAGTGTTCAACACTAATAAAAGAGCTTTCTTGCAGTGTTTAACACTGAATTTCTTAGTGTTTAACACTAAATTAAATCTCTGTTGACAGAGTTTAACATTAATTTTCTTAGTGTTTGACACTAATTTGAAGCCTCTGCTGCTAGTGTTTGACACTGATTTGCTCTAGTGTTTAGCACTAAGTTGAACCCCCCCTGTTGCTGGTGTTTAACACCAACTGTCTTTTAGTGTTAAAACACTAACTTGATCCCAGTGTTCAACACTGCTGAATTAACGTTAGCCCAATTGGCTAAATGGCCAGAGGCAAAGCCTCTCCTTCAAGGGACCAACAGGAGGGCCGATGTCCCGGACATGATTGGACTTAGCCCAAGCTGGCCATAAGTCCTCAATTCGTAATTAACTGGGCTAATGGGCTCATAACATAATTAATTGGTCTTGATCCCAAATTGGGCCAAAGACTATTTAATCCACTCCGGTTCCAGGGTACATCTCTTCACTCCTTTGATACTTGGCGTTGTAATCCCTCAACGTCTTCAAAGAGGTGATGGGTCCCGATGACCACACATTGATATGGACTGTGGGGTCCTTAAACTCATGGACTACGACGTCCTTAACCTTGACCGAGATGTCTTAAAACTAACAATGGACTGTGGGGTCCTTAAACCCATGGACTACGACGTCCTTAACCTTGACCGAGATGTCTTAAAACTAACAATGGACTGTGGGGTCCTTAAACCCATGGACTACGACGTCCTTAACCTTGACCGAGATGTCTTAAAACTAACAATGGACTGTGGGGTCCTTAAACCCATGGACTACGACGTCCTTAACCTTGACCGAGATGTCTTAAAACTAACATTGGACCGCAATGTCCTTAAACTACCCATGGACAGCAATGTCCTTAAACTAGTGATGGACCACTATGTCCCTAAACTGGAACAATAGAGCCCAAACGCTCTTTTGTCGGATCTAAACGATCCCGTTTAAGTTGATCTTAGCCTTAAATATGGCTAACGTATCCTTAAACCTTTCAAACAGACTTTAGTCCCAAACTGGACTATAGATCCCACCCCAATTAACTCTGGTTCAAGGGTACATCTCTGAACTCCTCTGACATCTGTCGTTGTAATCCTTCAACGTCGTCAGAGAGGCGATGGGTCCCGACGGCCATACGTTAAATGGACCACTATGTCCCTAAACTGGAACAATGGAGCCCAAATGCTCTTTTGTCGGATCTAAACGATCCCGTTAAGTTGATCTTAGTCTCAGGTTAGACTAACGTATCCTTAACAAACGTTTGAGTTGATCTTGGCCTCAAATATGGCTAACGTATCCTCAAACCAACCCCCCCCCCCAAACCCAAATCTAAGATAATACGGATTTGGACTAGCCCACGCCCTACGGGCGACGACATAACTCGGTCTCCGTAAACAATCCACGGGCAACAAAACATAAAATAAACACACACGACACGAAGTGACCATCTGGAGAAGGAGAAAGTTGTTGCCGCGACGCTGTAGCGTAATTAACTGCAGGGGCTTGCTCCTGCAGGGAAGAGCGTCCCCACAATAAAAAAAACCGCTCAAGCGAGGGGGAATCTGAAAAAGTCTGCTACATCGGACGCATCCGTACAGACCTTCAATGCACGGTGCCATAAATCAACTTGGCATCATCGGAGAGGTGGACGGATAGCACCAATTAGCATCCGCCCCGAATCTCAGGCAAGACGTCAGTCGCGCCGCCATTCGGAGGGGAACAGTATGATCTCTATCATAATCACTGTAATCAAGCCAATATCCTCAGGGCTTTATCAACATGTGTGAATGAGTAAAAGCATGATCAAATCAACATATCAGATAAAGAAGAACCAGATAGCATACTATCATGTCGAGCAAGAATGTACATTGAATATATATATATATGTATAAGTACATCCACTATCTCATAATGGCCTCTAGGGCATACATATATCCAACAGCTCCGTTGCGGCTGCTCCGATCTCCTGGCTCCTCGTCGAGGTAGCACCACATCTACGGATCTTTAAACGGGCTCCCGCCTCTATACCGAGGCACTCGGTCATCAAGTCTGCTAAAAGAGATGACCAAGATGAAGTAGAGAATGAGTAGAATACTTTGTCTCAAACACTCTTTGGTTCTCATCACATGAGAGGGTAAGAGTGGAGGTTGAAGAAGATGCTAGGGTTTGGAAATGATGAACTCATGAAACTCAAGAGAGCAAAAGAAAACTCCAACATAATAAATTCTCTCTTTTCCTTCTCTTGTGAATAGATGAATGAGGTTGTTCTCTTTTATCAAAAACCAAAAGAGAAATATCTCCTCAAAAAATCTCTTCACAAAACAAACGTAATTTAATGCTATCATGACTCACTTAGTGACTCATTAGAATGAGTCACTAAGGAACATGCTAGAACAAATGAGTCACTAATCACGAGTCACCATTTCCAAAATCCAATAATCATTTAAAACAAAATGATTAATCTAAAAAGAAATACATCTTCTAAAATATTCTCATAACGGATTACGAAAATACCCCTCACCTGTATATACATACCTGTATCCGTATTCCGACCGAATACGAATACGAGAGACTAAAATATTCCGACTCAATATAATACATGGATCCGGCTTAAACCAAAGCCCACCAGTATTATCTGCCCGAAATATGACACGTGCGTAAACGCACATGCATTTTCCGAACCCTGCCATAAAACCATACGGCCTCTACAACGATTCGCCCGAACTTAGGAAACTATCTGTGGGGGACTCTAATGACTCATCAGTACCCTGGCAGTGGGTTTAACCACAAGCACGTCAACGGCACTAGCAGTGCGTAACGGCTGCCCATGTACTGACCTGAAGGGAAGCCGATGAACGAACTCATCCTGGAACCCTACTGAGCCTAACAGTGACAATATACATACAGTTCGGTCCGTTCGTCTATGAGTATCGCATATCGGACCTAGGGGGATGGTAACGTCAGACCCCCAATAGCGGTATAAGTCGTGTCGGAGTGTAGCCCAGAACACCCTGAGATACTACTGGAGTACCTACCAGTAAATCTCCTGCCTCGGCCGAGGGCTTTGTGTAATGGCTCTCCTAGACACAGCGCGATCTCACCCCCAATACCGGGAGAGACGAATCCCCTGCCGATCCGCTCACTTGCCTCCATGTGGCTCGGGATTGTACCCAAAAAAGTCCTGTTTGCACGACTCCTTTGAGCCGTGGTAGGGTAGAAATCAAGGCACAGTGGGAACTCACACGAGACAAATGACGACCTCAAGTCGATGAACTAACCTGTACACATGTCACCAGGGAACTGCTATCTAACGATAGGTATAAATACCAACTAGCAGGTTCCCGGCGAGTCCTGTCCGGTGTACTCATAATCCAATGAGCACCTGTATACATCTTAGGTGATCCAACTGACACCAGTGGCTTGTGAGACCGGCCACCGCCCCTCGTCGGGGACTCGACTGTATACACTAGTCTACTCCGGAGTATCGATGCCCTGTCTCGAAACTCCCACGACTAGGGACCACTTTTAAAGATGTGCTTATGGACTACCCAACTCTCACGTATATGATCGCCATCATACTGTTGGTTGTCAAGCAAGATCCTAAAGGCTCTATCAACGTGTAATAGTGATCAGTCACCTGAACCTATACACGACTGATAAAGGCAAACCAGATAGCATACTATCATCTCGAGTAAGACTGTGCTACCGGTATAGGTCCTCCTCAATCATTGCAATCACGTACCTGAGATCCAATAATTGACTTTGAGGGCACTATATCCAACAATATCCCACTTGCACTTAAGAAAAATTATTGCGATGTCGCATACTCACAGCCCGTGTGATACCGAGCACCCAACTCCTCTACTAATCAGTTTCACAAAGCCCGTTTGTAAAACTCTTGTGTTCGAGAAATAGCCTCAATGAGTGGATCTGCCCCGATGTTTCTTTCTTTGTCTCTCTTAATCTCAAATTCGTGGAGAAAGCCATCTCCCGAATTGAGTAATACCTGTCTTAGAATATGTCTGGATATCTGATGGGACCTAGTTCATAAATGAACTCCAAATCCAAACTTCTTAGACTGTATCGATAACAGAACCTAATCAGTGTCCAGCACCATGCCTCCCACAGTATCCTCTTGGACCACCTGTCCATAATACTGCCCCTCGTCTGAGGGAAAACTATAACTCTAACAACCACTCTGTCATCCATGTCACCTTTGAAGCCTGGAATGATAACCGTCCCCCGAAGGAGGTTGCCGTCATCAAATCCGTAGAATATGCACTTATGTTCTAAAACTGCTTCCTTATGTTTCTTCAGTATTGGATTAATATAAACTTATCGCATCTTGTGCAAAAACAACATCTGGTGTGGTACTTGACATCTCACGATTGACTCAATTGCCTAAGCAAGTGATCTGCCAATCATGCACATCTCTCTCCCCTTTAGTCTGTAAGACACCATTAGAGAGGGTGACTCCATCACCTGCAGGTACACCACCATGCCAGGAGTCATCTATTCTAAAATACTATTAGAATACTGTCAAAGTACCCACATTGGGAAACTACCCAAATCTAGATCTAAAACCATAGATCTAGAAACCAGAATGTCTGATATTATATCCATATCCTGTCTGGAGAAACAACTGTGTGACAACCACAGTACAACCGATTGTAGTATAGGAATTTTACTTCCTACTCTGTGTATGTCATCCAAATACCAGGACATCACACCCTACTACCTTCTCAACAGATCTATCTCTTATTCTGATGAAGTCAAACCCATGACTGTCATATCAAAAATAGATTATCTAACTCCGCTATATCTGCTCGAGTCTATAAATAGACATAAGCTACTTGCCCACTATGCTTCCGCTGCTCCCACTGACCACAACAACCCTCTGGAAGAATAATATATACATGCACTTCTAATGCTAGTTTAGAACGACGCTATACTTAACCTCCTGCCGGTCTCATAGCGTGGAACAACAGTAGTGTCAAGTCTGGGTAAGCAAGAACCTCCCTGTCACCGTCCTTGAGGCTATCGGAGTACCTCTCGGGTGCCTGAGGTTACCCACCATATCTGCGGAGTGGCTAATGGAATGTCAAAACTGATTGAATCTTTAGGTCCTATTAAATTTTTCGTAATCGTTTGCGGTTCTGGATTCACTTCCAGTTCTACCATACTCCCACTACTGTTTTCTGGAAAAAAAATCCATTTTACTAAAACTGTGGCGAGTCAAGAACAATATCACTATTGATCTTCCAGATAGTAGAAAGTCAACCCTTGACATAGCCCGAGTCAACCCATAAACTGCCATTACAGAAACGTGCCCTGAGTTATCCAGAGTCTGGTTTTAAGCATAAGCCGGACAACTCCCCGTACCTTAACATCGTTAAGATATGAACCATTCTATATCCAATATAGAAACTTTAGCACTTATTTAATTGGAACCAGATTCTAATCATGCAGCTGTCTCCAGTGCATATCAACTTAATGGAGAGAGGCCAATCAGCATTGCTCAACTTAGGAACACATCCAATTATGAGCAACCTGAAAGAGAAACAAGTTTCTCAAAACCATTACTATCAACTGAATACCAATCACAAGTATCTACATCTTCGATCTCTTTGAAGAATCCCGATACTTGCGACATCTGGTTCTCTACTTTATTCCTATACCCGCAACTTCTCAAAACTTAGACCTTGTATTTCTACGAAACACTTGTCTAAAAACTAGAGAAGTCACAAGTAACCAGAACATAGTATGAGGACCAACCCCTTTGTCCTGATGGACACTGGACAACATACAATACTCTGTATGAGTCCGCTGAGTCGAATAACTCAAAATATGTGCATCGTAGGTTGAAAACTGTACTTATGGTTAAGAACTACTTCGCTGTTCAATGCTCCTTACCCAATCGTCAACTGATATAGGTAAATGTCATGGACATAATTTCAAAAAGTTATATCTCACTTTATAAAAATAAACGTACAGATATATCATTTTGAAATTAGTGCACAACAACGGATACTCAAAACCAAATACATGTCGTCCGGCAAAAACCCAGGCGACTTCCTCAAATATCACCAATTACAATGAATTCCGATATAATGAGGATGATCACCTTATTCCCAATAACCTACTCCCACTCATCATCTGTAAAACCATACAGATGTGAGAATCAAACCTGGTAAATACATACCCTGGAGTAAGTATCTAATCGGGAAATCGGTTTTCCTTTTAACAATGCACAGTGAAACTGAAACATGAAAATGTTTCGTAGGGGTATCCTGGTATTACTAGTAATGCCTCTTCCATTATCCAATTCATGACTTCAACCGTATATTTCTTTGCCATCTCTCCAAATCCCTTTATTTGTCTTTATTCATTTCCTTCTGTACACCCCTTTAGGCTACGTGGTTTTCTTCCTTCCCTACCGTTCGGCACCAGCCTATGGTTTGGAAGAAGACTATCCAGTAAGCATAATAGGTGTACCCTCCTAAACCAAGGAGTACTCGTAACCTGAGAGAAGGTGATGATAAAAGACAACTGAATAATACCTTATTCTATTTGTCTCGAACTGGGGAAAAAAGCAAAGGTGAAGTAGGAGTGGCAATGAAGTACTCGGTTTGGTCGTGAATGATAGCAGTCGCAATTTACTTTTCCCTCTTTCTAATCCTTTTATTTTGTCTTTACTTATTACCTTCTACACACCCTACTTAGGCTAATTGGTTTTCTTCATTCCCTACCTTTCGGCACCTGCCTATGGTTTGGAAGAAGACTATCCAATAAGCGTAATATGTGTACTCTCTTAAACCAAGGAGCCCTCGCAACCTGAGAGAATGTGATAATAAAAGACAACTGAATAAACCAATTCAATTTCTCATGAACCTGGATCCATCCCCTAAGAAGTCCCTTCAAGTTCGTATATAACCATACGATGGATCTATCCAATGGAAGTGGATGTCCGTAGTAATACGGGGTGTTCTGAGAAATTCAAAGGGTAGAAGGAGCAGCAATGACTTATGCAATTCGGACAATCCAAAAGCCAGTATTTTAAGAAGGTTCGGTCAACTTGGTCACTGAATCATAGTCAAAGGTCGGTCAAAGTTCGCTGCCAAAGAGAGAGAGAAAAGAAACACTCTGCGTGCACTCTAACCTAGATCAGAATGGTTATCACTTTATCTAATCAGGAAACCTCCCACTGTACTGTCAAATTCTACTCCAAACCTGAAAGAAGAATCAATCGGGATCACCCGAAGAATAAACTAACTCATCAGTGGGAATAGGGATCCAACTCTCATCGCATGATAACGTGACGGAATCCACTCACGTTATCACACTCCAGAAGGTATGCGCATGCCTGGAAAGTTTCAGTTTCTTTAGACACTCCCGATGTGATTTTTGCCCCATGCTCTTATGATCGTGACTAAGGGCCAACCCATCATAAGTCGCATGTCAAGTTCTTCCCATCATTTTCTTTTTAATTTGAACCCACCCGTATTCGCCCTTGACTAAGGGCCAACAAGGCTATACGGCTGTCCCAAACCAACGCATCTATCTATGCAACATGTGAACACCCCAGCAGCTACCAATCACTATGTCTTGGCTAAGGGCCAAACCAACATAGCTTGAATACTACTGACCATTCATATGAAATGGCGGAGGGCTACGGCTGGTTTTTGGCGAAAAACCTTTAACGTAATGAACTTGATCTCGCTGAAGGAACCTGATAGCTTTTTATAAAAATATAGTGGCGAAAACCTTTTCTAAAGAGGTCACTCCCGTTGAAGGGATCTCGGCTCTTTCCTCGTGGAATGAGGTGCAGGATATTCCAACTGAATACCGCGATGCAAAGCAACTTGTAATCGACTATAGTGAAGTTATTACCCTGATGTAAACTTCTGCCTAAGGGGTCACTCCCGGTGAAGGGATCTCGGCCCTTGCCTCGTCGAATGAGGTGCAGGATATTCCAATCGAATACCTCTATGCAAAACAAAAGGAAACGTCTTTGTTATAGCACTTTTTAAAACTGTTCCAACAACATCCAAACAGGTTTGTTTTCCTTTGCATTGATCAGAATCAACGCAGTCCCATCAATTAATCACACCAGAAAAGAACGAAAATAAAATGTACGTATATGCCATCCGCATTCGTCACTGGGTCCCGTCTTTACCCGTTAGGTTACTTAACTAACGACAGAGCGGGGACAGGACTAGCGCGGGTGCAAAACATATACAACATCTACTAGTATATATACCAATATACAATAATCGCTCCAGGCGTGATAATATGAAACATTACAGAAAAGTAATAAGCATCACAGAACAATACAGATAATCTGGGATCCCCGGGTTTCACAGAGCCGCTGCTGAAACCCGACGTTCCCCTGGTCGTGTGGATAGCCTGTGCAATGAAACCTAGACCCCTACGGGTGCGGCAAGTTACCCGCCAAAACCTGAAGTGAGGCAGCCCCCTACAGCATAGTGAATGGACCACCCTGCACTTCACGGAATCCGGTAACTTGAGCACCCCTCCTTGGGTCAACCTGTACCCCCTACGAGTGCGGGGAATAGTCTGCCAATTCTAGAGTGAGGCCCTCTGCCACTCAAAGCCATGAGATGCGGACCCGTTGCCCTCCAGAACCCGGCTATCCGTGCACCCCGTCGTGGGGTGAACCTAGTACAGAAATGAAAAATATGTACAGCGGGTACATCGACCTCAGCCCGGTCGTGCCCCAAAAGAATATTATACAAACAGGCAGTGACGGCAGTCCACATGTTGGACGCTCGCCCCGCAATATCAAATGTACAAATAAACCCAAACTGCACTACCATTGCACACAGCTATCCACCGCGACAAATCCGCAACATCACAGCACAACACAGAACATCAACGCGAATGTCACGTTCGCAAACCCGTCTAAAAGAGCTATAGCAATTAGACGCAATTTACCGCTCGAATGACATTCACGGTCGGAGATATATTGTAAGTACTGTAAACTAACAAGTTTAAAATTCCGATCGACAAAACTTCCTAAAGTGGGCCCCACGTACATCTGCAGTACACTAATAAAATCAGGGCCCAAAAGAAATATTCCAGAAACCACAATTTTACATGAAGACCCTAGTGTAGAATTTTGATGCACTGTAGCCACAAACTGGCCGCGGAACCGCGGCCAAACCCTGGTTTGTGCGGCGGTTACGCGGCCGTACTGTAGCTTCAGTTGACCAAATTTCAAGCCTGCTCAATTTTCTGAGATGCTCAAAATAATTTTTAGGCCTGTTTTAAAATCGACAGAAACTTTAGACAGAAAAATGCGGTTTTCGAAATTCCGTTCGATCGATGTTTTAAACGCGTTAGAACAAAGTTAGTAAAGCTTAATGGCGTGGCTCTGATACCATGTAAGTCTACGGTAGCGCCCCGGCCGTCAATCTGACACCAAACGCGGAACAAAAACTTTTATAACTGGCGCTATCGCATACTATAACCCGGATCTGCCATTAACGCTAAACTAATAAACTACAAAGTGGGTAGAAAGGCTATACCGAATGATCCGAGTCCTTCGGTCTCTAACCATCATCCCACGCTCCGTTGCGGCTGCTCCGATGTAACCCTTCGAAAATCGTTTAGGCAGTTTTTCGGTAATCGGCTAATTTTACGGCTTTTTCCGTAAAAAGTCAAAATTGATATTTTTCATTATAGACCTAATTATACAAAATTTAGACAAGATATTACTATAATTTTGTCCCTAAAATGTCACTTATAATTTTCTAGTTAAATAAAAAAAAATTCGTAATTAATTATTTTTTTATTATTTTAAGCCTTTTTAAATACATTAAATTAGTGATAAATACAAATTTAATTAGGTAAATTTCTTAATTAGGAGTCTTTATAAGCTAAAATATGGTGTTAATAAAATTGTATCATGGCTTGCAAACTTTTGGTTTTAGGGTGGGAAAATTTGTGAAAAAATGAAGTAAAAATGGGTTTTTTTGTAAAAAGGTTGACATGAAAGCATTAAATGATAACATATGATGTTTTATTGACCTAGAAACTTATCCACAACTCCCCCCATCATCTCCTCTAGCTGCTGGCCGAACTCAGCTGCTGGAAATCCCCTCACTTCTCATTCTTTCTTGCTTCTTTTCTTGCTAAAAAATTCAATAAAAATTCAAAATTTCCATCTCAATTCAAAGCCAAACCCTAATCCAATCTCTCTTCAACCCAAATTAGTTCAAAAACATGATGAAAGGAGGCTTTCTTGGTGACTTGATCATGCTAGGATTCAATTAGTGAGGTAAAAATTCTAAACTAGTGGCTAACTTGTAGTTTATATATGCTAGAATCTAATTTTGAAGTATTAATTTAGTGTAAATCCTTGTTCATGAAAAATCAAGAATGGGTTTTGATGTTGAGTTAGGGTTTGAAACATGGTTGTCAAAATTAAGTTAGGGTTTTGGTTATCTAATTGATTAGAGTGGTTAATTGTGTAATGATATGCTTGCTAAATCGACAAATTACGATGTTTGTATCGAATCGGCTAGAAAATCGCTTACTAGATTTTTGTACAAATTAGAATGCGACCGAAATGTGTTATGTTAGAGATATAATTAGCTTCGTATAGGACTATTAGAGTGCGCGAACGCGGGGTTTCATCTAGTCGTGTTGTAGTTTAGTCGATTTTCCCGAAATGACGATTCTAGTTATAGGTTAGCGATTTTCGTGCGTTTTCCCGCGCACCGAGTGCATGCTATGATTAATTCGAGAGTGTGGATAATTGTATGTTGTGACTTGCATTGTGTTAGGTTTTTTAATCTTATGCTTGATAATGTGCAAATATAGGATCGGTCGGGGAAACTTCGGACACGGCGCGAAAAAGCAAGGCGGTGGCCGGAACGGATTAGCGGAGATTTCAGGTGAGTAGATGTATTCATCTATGGGGGAATCGTCTGGATGGCGCGATACGCCCCCTAGTTAGGATTACCCTACTTTTTGCAAGATTTATATTGTTAGCTAGCTTATCCATTCATGTACACTGCATACCCTTATAGCGAACAGTATATTAGATTGCATGGACATTCATCTATACTTATGCTATATCATTTCGTAGGACACGAACACCTTACCATTGGCATCTGTTGCACGCACACTATTCATGTGACACACACGCCTTTGGTAATTTCCATGCCATGTGCACTATAGAACCTGTTTATCTTAATATCGTCACCTGCATTCATACTTGATATATGAAACTGCATCGCATGCATATATCTCGCATCATCATCATATTTACATAGAACTCTAGCTAAAATTCACATCATACACATTGATACCATAGACATTTATCCTGCATAACATGTGGACATCATGATTTTCTTGAGGATTTCAGTATTGCTGCGATTTCTGGATTTTTGGGGAAAACCGCAAGAATTTAACAAAACCTTATATTTATCATTTTCAAAACAAAGTTGCGGTTTTCTCGTGATGTATGTGTCGTCCACCATGAGTTTTCATGTTTTCTGTTGGATTTCGAGACCCGATTCGAGGAGTGGATGAACCGTCTCGGGTACATGGTGGACCCGGTATGGTACCCCGGGGCAAGAAGATCGAGTTGTAGACGATGAGCCTGGCAGAGGAAGACTACCTACCGGTGATGTCTGGCGCAGCGGATATCCGGAGGATACCGACCGTTGTCGTAAGATTTATGATATGGGCCGATCCGGACTGACGGAGCCCGATATTGAGACAGATATGATTTCTATTTGGTGTGGATGCTTGACACGGGTTTTCAGATGATTTCTTGATGGTACTTAGCTATTATACAGATATTTATTTTCTAAAGTTAAGAATTCAATACCTTTAGTATTTAAAACACTTAAAGACTTAATAATGACATTGCATACCTGTGCATGCATACTAGAGATATTATATCACATATGGACATGCATGTTGTGGTGCATTACGTGCATTCTTACGATTGCCTTATTAGATGTTATATTTACTCACGAGCTGGCAACTCACCCCCGTTGTGCCACAGTGTCTTGCAGGTGAGACCCGTCAGTCTTGTAGCGGCGGGCTATCTTATCATCAGCTTCTTTTGCTCAGACTCGCGACATTGCCCGTAGGTGGGTTGCGAGCACACTTTATTTCTTTTTGCTTTATCATTGTATCTAGTATTCTCCATCTACCACTTTATATTGTATATGCGACCTAGTGATGAGACTGAGAGATTTGTATATTTGTGGTTTCTTTTGGGTCGAGCTCACTTAAGCCGACGTGTGTTTTCTGGTATTTTGCACTTCTTTTATGCTCTTTTTCTTAATATTACTATTATATTGCATGTGGTTGTGATCCGCCTTGGGCGAAGAGCTAGCTCCCGCTTGGGGATGCCATTTTTATGATTACAAGTTTATTATCTTGTTGTACCCATTTTGGGGGATAGAAAATACAGGGGAGACTCTGCCGAAATTTTCAGAAATTTTTGATGTTCTTAAAAAGGGATTCTTTGCAACTTAATTGATTTGAAAATCGTTTTCATTAAAGGTTTTCCTTCACTCTCTTTTGTTTTTGGTTTAGATTCTTCTGGGCTTTGGCTGACTTAGGTTACGGTACGCCTTTAGACGTCTCGTAATCTAAGTGCCAGTCACGTTTCGTACCTTCGGGTCATGACAAAGTTGGTATCAGAGCGTAGGTTTTACCTTTCTGAGTGTAGGACGACCTTGGTAGATGGAGTAGGTGACTTAAGCAGAGTAGCGTAGCGTGGGTACGATCCGCGGCATACTTACGATACGGTACTCCGCCTAAGTAACCTTAGGACATAATTGCTTGTATTTCCTTTCTTGATTCCTTACATTCCTTGATTCAATTGCAATGTCCTTATCAGCCCTGTTTCTTATTCCAGCTTCGATGCCGCCAAAGACTACGAGAGCTCAGCGGGCTGCCGCTAGGGATGAGATTCGGGCGGGCCCGTCTGAGGCGAGGATCGAGCGGGAGGATACGCCTACCTCTCAGGGTCATACTGATCCGCCTTATCCTGACAGTATTGCCAGATTAGAGGCCGGCATGCAAGAGTTGCGGCAGATGATGGGATCTTTAGTTGAGTCCAGCCGGGCACAGAGATCCGAGGACGTTCCTTCCACCGCACAGACCACGATCGTACCTGCTGCACAGATGGTCGCTCCTGCTGCTACTACGGAGACTATCCCTGTTTCACTACAGGAGTTCATGAGATTGAGACCTCCAGCTTTTACCGGTACAGATGCGACAGAGGACCCACAGGCATTTCTTGATAGGATTGCTCGGATTTGCCGTTCGTTGAGGTGTTCTGATGATAGATTGGTGGAGTTTGCGAGTTTTCGTCTGGAGGGTCTTGTCCAGACATGGTACGACTCAGTAGAGAGAGGCCGAGCTGCAGGTCTGCCTTCTATGACCTGGGATGAGTTTACATCTGCATTTCTTGCCCGTTTTCTTCCGGAGAGTGTCCGAGATGCTCGAGCCCGTAGTTTTGAGTCTTTGCGCAAGACTCCTGGGATGACAGTGTCGGAGTATGATATACAGTTTACCCAGTTGTCTCGATATGCTCCATACCTAGTCGATACAGAAGAGAAGAGAATAAAGAGGTTTGTGCGAGGGCATGATACACAGCTATTCCTTGCCATCGTCACCCAGCACTTTGATACATACGCAGCCGCGATGGATGCAGCCTTACTTTTGGAGGAGCGTATTTCCGAGACTCCGGTCGTTTCTGGGCCGAAGAGGATCCGTACTGATACGCCAGCTCAGCGGCAGATGGGCAGGCACCGCGATAGATTATTTCCGGGAGATGGCGGAGGCAGAGGATTGAGACGAGGTCAGTTATTTGGCTCATATCCACAGACCCAGCAGTCGTCTCCAGGATGTTTTCGGTGTGGGAGTCAGTACCACCGTATCAGAGACTGTACCATGGGACGTCAGGGCGCGGCGACAGTCCCGCATGTGACTTTACCACCCTCACCACCTTCTCAGAGAGCTTTACTTCCTGCTCCTGATGATGCTTCACGCCAGCCAGATGCTTCTAGAGGCCGTGGGCGTGGCGGTCCAGTTCCGAGAGGACGAGGCGACAGAGGCAGAGGCAGAGGCCGAGGTAGAGGCAGAGGACAGCCGGCTATTAGCGGTGGATAGGCTCGAGTGTTCGCGTTGACTCCTCAGGATGCACAGGCATCCAATGCCGTCGTGACAGGTACTCTGCCAGTATGTTCTTTTGATGCACGGGTATTATTTGATCCAGGCTCCACACATTCCTATGTTTCCACGTATTTTGCACCGAGGTTGGGCCGAGAGTCTTCTCCGTTAGATCAGCCGCTTGTCGTTATTACCCCGGTAGGCGAGTCTTTTGTTGCCCGTTTTGTGTACAGATCGTGTTCCGTTCGTATCGGGGAGAGAGATTCTTCAGTTGATTTGATTCTCCTCGATATGCTCGACTTTGACGTTCTTCTTGGTATAGACTGGCTAGCCACCTGTTATGCATCTGTGGACTGCCGTGAAAAAGCAGTCAGATTCAGTTTTCCTGGTGAGCCGGTTTTTATTATTCAGGGAGATCGTAGTGCTACCCTTCCCAGCTTGATTTCTTCTCTTCGCGCTGGTCAGCTCTTAAGGAAAGGGTGTCAGGGATTCTTAGCCTATGTTTGTGATGCTAGCTCCACAGAGGTTCCGTTGGACCAGGTCCCTGTTGTGAGAGAATTTCCTGATGTATTTCCTGACGAGCTGCCTGGTCTGCCACCAGAGCGCGAGATTGAGTTCTGTATTGACTTGATCCCCGGCACGGGGCCTATTTCTATACCTCCTTATCGGATGGCCCCGGCGGAGCTGAGAGAGCTAAAGGATCAGTTACAGGACTTGCTGGACAAAGGGCTTATCCGACCGAGTGTGTCACCTTGGGGTGCTCCCGTCCTGTTTGTTAAGAAGAAGGACGGAAGTATGCGTTTATGCATTGATTATCGTCAGCTGAACCGGGTTACTGTACGGAACAGATATCCCCTACCCCGTATTGATGACTTATTCGATCAGCTCCAGGGTGCAGGGTTCTTCTCGAGGTTGATTTACGGTCAGGTTATCACCAGTTGCGGGTTCGGAAGGAGGATATTCCGAAGACCGCTTTCCGTACTCGTTATGGTCATTATGAGTTCTTGGTGATGTCGTTCGGGCTCACCAATGCCCCGGCAGCATTTATGGATTTGATGAACCGTGTATTCAGGCCGTATCTCGATCAGTTCATTATTGTGTTCATTGACGACATCTTGGTTTATTCTCGGAGCCGGGAGGAGCATGAGCAGCACTTACGTATAACATTGCAGACTTTGAGGGAGCATCAGCTGTTCGCCAAATTCTCCAAGTGCGCATTCTGGCTAGACAGTGTCGACTTCTTGGGTCATGTGGTGATGAGAGACGGTATTTGTGTGGACCCGAAGAAGATCGAGGCAGTTCAGCGTTGGCCTAGACCAGTATCAGTTACAGAGGTTCGCAGTTTTCTAGGTCTGGCCGGCTATTATCGACGTTTCGTCCAGGATTTCTCCCGCATTGCTGCACCGTTGACCGGGTTGACCCGGAAGGGGGTTCCTTTTGATTGGACCCAGGCATGTGAGGACAGTTTCCAGCAGTTGAAGACTCGTCTGACTACGGCACCAGTGTTAGCATTGCCTTCAGGATCAGGCGGGTTCGTCGTATATTGTGATGCTTCTCGAGTGGGGCTGGGATGTGTATTGATGCAGCACGACAGAGTTATCGCGTATGCTTCTCGGCAGCTGAGGAAACACGAGCAGAACTACCCTACCCATGATTTAGAGATGGCTGCAGTGGTATTTGCACTTAAGATCTGGAGACATTACCTATACGGTGAGTCGTGCCAGATATTCACTGACCATAAGAGTTTGAAGTATATTTTCCAGCAGCGAGATCTGAACCTGAGACAGCGCCGATGGATGGAGTTGGTGAAGGATTATGACTGCGAGATTTTATACCATCCGGGCAAGGCGAATGTGGTGGCAGATGCTTTGAGTAGAAGGCCCGGAGGTAGCTTATATTGTTTGAGCGCAGTGCAGATGCAGTCGTCGGCGGATTGGCAGGTGTTATGTGATAGCAGAGTGCAGTTCGAGTTTACTCCTACAGGGGGACAGCTGGCCCATTTCAGAGCACGCCCACAGTTACTTGACCGTATCCACGAGGCACAGTCCGGCGATGCCCGTATATTAAAGATTATTGAGCAGATTCGGCAGGGCAGAGTTTCCGAGTTCGTGATTGATGATCAGGGGATACTTCGATTTGGGACTCGACTGTGCGTGCCAGATTCCTGTTGGATGCTGAGTCGTAGCCTGAAGCGGGACTGAGGCGTGATATTCTCGAGGAGGCACATAGATCAGTATACAGTGTTCACCCAGGTTCCACCAAGATGTATCGTGATTTGAGAGAGGTTTACTGGTGGGACGGGATGAAGAAGGATGTTACAGACTTTGTGTCGAGATGCCTGACTTGTCAGCAAGTCAAGGCCGAGCACCAGAGGCCAGCCGGCGAGTTACAGCCTTTGCCCATCCCTGAGTGCAAGTGGGAGCAGGTCTCCATGGACTTCGTTGTGGGTCTACCCAGGACCAGTCGAGGGTACGACTCTATTTGGGTGATTGTGGATCGACTGACGAAAGCAGCTCACTTCCTGCCAGTGAAGACCACTTTTGGATTTTCTCAGTACGCCCAGGTTTATATTGATGAGATAGTGCGACTGCATGGCGTTCCGACTTGCATCGTATCCGACCGTGGCACCCAGTTTACCAGCCGATTGTGGCAGAAACTTCAGGAAGCCTTGGGCACCCGATTGAGTTTTAGCACAGCCTTCCATCCGCAGACTGACGGTCAGTCGGAGCGTACTATTCAGACTCTTGAGGACATGCTCAGAGCTTGTGTTTTATATTTCAGTGGTAGCTGGGATCGTCATTTGCCTTTGATCGAGTTTTCCTACAATAATAGCTTCCAGGAGACGATTCAGATGGCACCTTTCGAGGCCTTATATGGGAGGAGATGTCGATCGCCTGTATGTTGGACAGATCTTAGGGAGAGCAGTATTTTGGGGCCTCAGATCGTACAGGAGACGACCGAGAAGATACAGCTGATTCGGGACAGGATGAGAGCGGCACAGAGCAGGCAGAAATCTTATGCTTACAGGCGCCGTCGCCGACTCGAGTTCGCTGTTGGCGATCATGTTTTCCTGAAGGTCTCTCCGATGAAAGGTGTGATGAGATTTGGGCGGAAAGGGAAACTGAGTCCTAGATATGTTGGTCCTTTCGAGATCCTAGAGCGTGTTGGTCCAGTCGCTTATCGGTTAGCTCTTCCGCCCAGCTTCCCCGATGTTCACCCCGTATTCCATGTCTCGATGCTCCGCAAGTACCTTCATGATCCTTCCCAGGCGATTCAGCACCAGACGATCCAGTTAGACCGTGATCTTTCTTTCACCGAGCAGCCGGTTGTCATCTTGGATCGGCAGGTGAAGAAATTGAGGTCGAAGGTTATACCGTCCGTCAAGGTCCTTTGGCGTGGCCCGAACAGCGAGGAGGTCACCTGGGAGACCGGGGTCGAGATGAGGAAGAGATATCCCTATCTGAAGGTACGCGTAGTTAAATTCTAAATTCGGGGACCGAATTTCTTTAAGGGGGGAAGATTGTAACCCTTCGAAAATCGTTTAGGCAGTTTTTCGGTAATCGGCTAATTTTTCGGCTTTTTCCGTAAAAAGTCAAAATTGATATTTTTCATTATAGACCTAATTATACAAAATTTAGACAAGATATTACTATAATTTTGTCACTAAAATGTCACTTATAATTTTCTAGTTAAATAAAAAAAAATTCGTAATTAATTATTTTTTTTATTATTTTAAGTCTTTTTAAATACATTAAATTAGTGATAAATACAAATTTAATTAGGTAAATTTCTTAATTAGGAGTCTTTATAAGCTAAAATATGGTGTTAATAAAATTGTATCATGGCTTGTAAACTTTTGGTTTTAGGGTGGGAAAATTTATGAAAAAATGAAGTAAAAATGGGTTTTTTTTGTAAAAAGGTTGACATGAAAGCATTAAATGATAACATATGATATTTTATTGACCTAGAAACTTCTCCACAACTCCCCCCATCATCTCCTCTAGCTGCTGGCCGAACTCAGCTGCTGGAAATCCCCTCACTTCTCATTCTTTCTTGCTTCTTTTCTTGCTAAAAAATTCAATAAAAATTCAAAATTTCCATCTCAATTCAAAGCCAAACCCTAATCCAATCTCTCTTCAACCCAAATTAGTTCAAAAACATGATGAAAGGAGGCTTTCTTGGTGACTTGATCATGCTAGGATTCAATTGGTGAGGTAAAAATTCTAAACTAGTTGCTAACTTGTAGTTTATATATGCTAGAATCTAATTTTGAAGTATTAATTTAGTGTAAATCCTTGTTCATGAAAAATCAAGAATGGGTTTTGATGTTGAGTTAGGGTTTGAAACATGGTTGTCAAAATTAAGTTAGGGTTTTGGTTATCTAATTGATTAGAGTGGTTAATTGTGTAATGATATGCTTGCTAAATCGACAAATTACGATGTTTGTATCGAATCGGCTAGAAAATCGCTTACTAGATTTTTGTACAAATTAGAATGCGACCGAAATGCGTTATGTTAGCGACATAATTAGCTTCATATAGGACTATTAGAGTGCGCGAACGCGGGGTTTCATCTAGTCGGGTTGTAGTTTAGTCGATTTTCCCGAAATGACGATTCTAGTTATAGGTTAGCGATTTTCGTGCGTTTTCCCGCGCACCGAGTGCATGCTATGATTAATTCGAGAGCGTGGATAATTGTATGTTGTGACTTGCATTGTGTTAGGTTTTGCAATCTTATGCTTGATATTGTGCAAATATAGGATCGGTCGGGGAAACTTCGGACACGGCGCGAAAAGGCAAGGCGGTGGCCGGAACGGATTAGCGGAGATTTCAGGTGAGTAGATGTATTCATCTATGGGGGAATCGTCTGGATGGCGCGATACGCCCCCTAGTTAGGATTACCCTACTTTTTGCAAGATTTATATTGTTAGCTAGCTTATCCATTCATGTACACTGCATACCCTTATAGCGAACAGTATATTAGATTGCATGGACATTCATCTATACTTATGCTATATCATTTCGTAGGACACGAACACCTTACCATTGGCATCTGTTGCACGCGCACTATTCATGTGACACATACGCCTTTGGTAATTGCCATGCCACGTGCACTATAGAACCTGTTTATCTTAATATCGTCACCTGCATTCATACTTGATATATGAAACTGCATCGCATGCATATATCTCGCATCATCATCATATTTACATAGAACTCTAGCTAAAATTCACATCATACACATTGATACCATAGACATTTATCATACATAACATGTGGACATCATGATTTTCTTGAGGATTTCAGTATTGCTGCGATTTCTGGATTTTTGGGGAAAACCGCAAGAATTTAACAAAACCTTATATTTATCATTTTCAAAACAAAGTTGCGGTTTTCTCGTGATGTATGTGTCGTCCACCATGAGTTTTCATGTTTTCTGTTGGATTTCGAGACCCGATTCGAGGAGTGGATGAACCGTCTCGGGTACATGGTGGACCCGGTATGGTACCCCGGGGCAAAAAGATCGAGTTGTAGACAATGAGCCTGGCAGGGGAAGACTACCTGCCGGTGATGTCTGGCGCGGCGGATATCCGAAGGATACCGACCGTTGTCGTGAGATTTATGATATGTGCCGATCCGGACTGACGGAGCCCGATATTGAGACAGATATGATTTCTATTTGGTGTCGATGCTTGACACGGGTTTTCAGATGATTTCTTGATGGTACTTAGCTATTATACAGATATTTATTTTCTAAAGTTAAGAATTCAATACCTTTAGTATTTAAAACACTTAAAGACTTAATAATGACATTGCATACCTGTGCATGCATACTAGAGATATTATATCACATATGGACATGCATGTTGTGGTGCATTACGTGCATTCTTACGATTGCCTTATTAGATGTTATATTTACTCACGAGCTGGCAACTCACCCCCGTTGTGCCACAGTGTCTTGCAGGTCAGACCCGTCAGTCTTGTAGCGGCGGGCTATCTTATCATCAGCTTCTTTTGCTCAGACTCGCGACATCGCCCGTAGGTGGGTTGCGAGCACACTTTATTTCTTTTTGCTTTATCATTGTATCTAGTATTCTCCATCTACCACTTTATATTGTATATGCGACCTAGTGATGAGACTGAGAGATTTGTATATTTGTGGTTTCTTTTGGGTCGAGCTCACTTGAGCCGACGTGTGTTTTCTGGTATTTTGCACTTCTTTTATGCTCTTTTTCTTGATATTACTATTATATTGCATGTGGTTGTGATCCGCCTTGGGCGAAGAGCTAGCTCCCGCTTGGGGATGCCATTTTTATGATTACAGGTTTATTATCTTGTTTTACCCATTTTGGGGGATAGAAAATACAGGGGAGACTCTGCCGAAATTTTCAGAAATTTTTGATGTTCTTAAAAAGGGATTCTTTGCAACTTAATTGATTTGAAAATCGTTTTCATTAAAGGTTTT
Organism: Agapanthus africanus; assembly: GCA_030015575.1. Classification (NCBI taxonomy): domain Eukaryota; kingdom Viridiplantae; phylum Streptophyta; class Magnoliopsida; order Asparagales; family Amaryllidaceae; genus Agapanthus; species Agapanthus africanus. The sequence continues at coordinate 564,935,913 of CM057339.1, forward strand.
CCTTCACTCTCTTTTGTTTTTGGTTTAGATTCTTCTGGGCTTTGGCTGACTTAGGTTACGGTACGCCTTTAGACGTCTCGTAATCTAAGTGCCAGTCACGTTTCGTACCTTCGGGTCGTGACATCCGATCTCCTAGCTCCTCATCGAGGTGGCACCACATCTACGGATCTTTAAACAGACTCCCGCCTCTATACCGAGGCAACTCGGTCATCTAGTTTGCTAAAAGAGATGACCAAGATGAAGTAGAGAACGAGTAGAATACGTTGTCTCAAACACTCTTTGGTTCTCATCACATGAGAGGGTAAGAGTGGAGGTTGAAGAAGATGCTAGGGTTTGGAAATGATGAACTCATGAGCAAAAGAAAACTCAAACATAATGACTTCTCTCTTTTCCTTCTCTTGTGAATAGATGAATGAGGTTGTTCTCTTTTATCAAAAACCAAAAGAGAAATATCTCCTCAAAAAATCTCTTCACAAAACAAACCTCATTTAATGCTATCATGAATCACTTAGTGACTCATTAGCATGAGTCACTAAGGAACATGCTAGAACAAATGAGTCACTAATCATGAGTCACCATTTCCAAAATCCAATAATCATTTAAACCAAAATGATTAATCGAGAAAGAAATACATCTTCTAAAATATTCTCGTAACGGATTACGAAAATACCCCTCACCTGTATATACATACCTGTATCCGTATTCCGACCGAATACGAATACGAGAGACTAAAATATTCCGACTCAATATAATACATGGATCTGGCTTAAACCAAAGCCCACCAGTTTTATCCGCCCGAAATATGACACGTGCGTAAACGCACGTGCATTTTCCGAACCCTGCCATAAAACCATACGGCCTCTACAACGTTTCGCCCGAACTTGGGAAACTATCTGTGGGGGACTCTAATGACTCATCAGTACCCTGGCAATGGGTTTAACCACAAGCACGTCGGCGGCACTAGCAGTGCGTAACGGCTGCCCATGTACTGACCTGAAGGGAAGCCGATGAGCGAACTCATCCTGGAACCCTACTGAGCCTAACAGTGACAATATACATACAGTCCGGTCCGTTCGTCTATGAGTATCACATATCGGGCCTAGGGGCTGGTAACGTCAGACCCCCAATAGCGGTATAAGTCGTCTCGGAGTGTAGCCCAGAACACCCTGAGATACTACTGAAGTACCTACCAGTAAATCTCCTGCCTCGGCCGAGGGCTTTGTGTAATGGCTCTACTAGACACAGCGCAATCTCACCCCCAATACCGGGAGAGACGAATCCCTTGCCGATCCGCTCACTTGCCTCCATGTGGCTCGGGACTGTACCCAAAAAAGACCTGTTTGCACGACTCCTTTGAGCCGTGGTAGGTAGAAATCAAAGCACAGTGGGAACTCACACGAGACAAATGACGACCTCAGGTCGATGAACTAACCTGTACACATGTCACCAGGGAACTGCTATCTGACGATAGGTATAAATACCAACTAGCAGGTTCCTGGCGAGTCTTGTCCGGTGTACTCATAACCCAATGAGCACCTGTATACAACTTAGGTGATCCAACTGACACCAGTGGCTTGTGAGACCGGCCACCGTCCCTTGTCGGGGTCTCGACTGTATACACTAGTCTACCCCGGAGTATCGATGCCCTGTCTCGAAACTCCCACGACTAGGGACCACTTTTAAGGATGTGCTTATGGACTACCCAACTCTCACGTATATGATCGCCATCATACTGTTGGTTGTCAAGCAAGATCCTAAGGGCTCTGTCAACGTGTAATAGTGATCAGTTACCTGAACCTATACACGACTGATAATGGCAAACCAGATAGTATACTATCATCTCGAGTAAGACTGTGCTACCGGTATAGGTCATCCTCAATCATTGCAATCACGTACCTGCGATCCAATAATTGACTTTGAGGGAATTATATCCAACAAGAATAATATACACAGGCAGTGACGGCAGTCCACATGTCGGACGCTCGCCCCGCAATATCAAATGTACAAATATAACCAAACTGTACTACCATTGCATCCAGGCTATCCACCACGACAAATCCGCAACATCACAGCACAACACAGAACATCAACGTGAATGTCACGTTCGCAAATCCGTCTAAAAGAGCTATAGCAATTAGACAGGATTTACCGATCAAATGGCATTCACGGTCACAGATATAATGTAAGTACTGTAAACTAACATATTTAAAATTCCGATCGACAAAATTTCCCGAAGTGGGCCCCAAGTACAATTCCAGCACTCAAAATAAATCTGGGCCAAAACTAAATATTCCAGAAACCACAATTCCATGTGAAAAACCCCAGGAAGAAAAATGGTGCACTGTTCCCACCATTCCGCCGCGCAATCGCGGAAAACATGCCAGTTTCGCCGCGGTTCCGCGGTCTTATGGTAGGATCGTGCTTCCAAATTTCTTCCAGTGTCTAAAAAAAGCCTGCACGATTTTCTGACACACTGAAAATAATTTTTCGACCACAAAAAAATTTCGAGAGAAACTCAGAAAATGAAAATGCGGTCTCGGAAATTTTAATCGATCGATGTTTTAAACATGTTAGAACAAGCTAGTAAAGGTTAATGGCGTGGCTCTGATACCATGTAAGTCTACGGTAGAAACCCGGCCGTCGATCCGAGGCCAAATGCGGAAACAAAAACTTTTTAGGAAACCGACGCTATCGTAGTCTTTCACCCGGATCGAACCATTAACAAAAACTAGCAACTAGAGAAGGGATAGAAAGTCTATACCGATCAATCCGTGTCCTTCGGTCTTTGGCCACCATCCCAAGCTCCTCGCGACATCTCCGATCTCCGGTCTCCTCGTCGGAAAGGCACCACATCAAGGAGTCTTTTTACGGGCTCCCGCTTCATCCGAAGCAACCCGGACATGAAGTTTGCTTGCCGACATGTCCAAGGCGATGTAGAGAATGTGTGTGATGACTTTGTCTCAAGCATCCATTGATTCTCAACACATGAGAGTGTATGGATGGAGGTTGAAGATGATGCCATTAGTGGAAATAATGAGCTAGAGGAAGAAGAAGAGGCATTCTTTTCTATTGTGATGAATAATGTTGTGAGAGCTAGAATAAAAACCCAAGAGCCAAACCCAAGCATATGGCTGCCCTCTCTCTCTACATCCATCAATTCAACACAATAAACAAATCCTAATGTGACATTAGCACAAATAAAGAGACCATGAGTCACTAAACATGTCCATGTCACATTAAATACACCTCATCATGAAATCCACTCACAATTTCCACCATTTGTAAACATTAACCTAAATGTTTCGTCCAGATAAAAAGAACGGCATCATCTAAAGTAAACTCGTGACGGATCACAAGAATACCCTCCACCTGTATATACATACCTGCATCCGCATTCCGACTGAATGCAAATGCGATGAGACTAAAGTAATCCAACAAATCTAATACTAGAATCCGGCTTAAACTAAAGCACACTAGTATGATCCGCCCGATCATGATCCGTGCATAAGTGCACGTATATGATCGAACCCTGCCATAATACCATACGGCCTCTACAACGTTTTGCCCGAAACTTGAGAAACTGTCTTTGGGGGACTCTAAAGACTCATCAATACTTTGGCTGTGGATTTAACCACTAGCACGTCAGTGGTACTAGCTGTACGTAACGGGCTACCAGGTATTGACCAAAAGGGAGATCGATGAGCGAACTCATCCTGGCACCCTACTGAGCCTGTCAGTGACAATATCCGTACAGTCCAGTACGTTCGTCTATGAGTATCGCATGTCGGGCCTAGGGGGTTGGTAAAAGTCAGACCCCCAAAAACGGTACAAGTCGTGTCGGAGTATAGCCCAGAACACCCTGAGATACTACTGGAATACCTACCAGTAAATCTCGTGCCTTGTCCAAGGGCTTCATGTAATGGCTCTCCTAGACACAGCACGGTCTCACCCCCAATACCGGGAGAGACGAAACCCCTGCCGATCCGCTCACTGCCTCCATGTGGCTCGGGACTGTACCCAACTAAAACCTGTTTGCACGATGGAAAAATTTGGTGAAGTGATGTTACTATTGCGCCGCGGAACCGCGGCCTTACCCATGCTTTGGCCGCGGTTCCGCCGCCGTTTTGTCTCTTCAGTGCACCAAATTTTGTACAGTGTTCTCTGACTTGAAATTGTGGTTTCTGGTATTTTTAGTTTGGGCCCAGATTTGTTTGAGTACTGGGAATTGTGCTTGGGGCCCACTTCGGGAACTTTTGTCGATCGAAAATTTAAATATGTTAGTTCACGGTATTTACACTATATCTGCGACCGTGAATGTCATTTGATCGGTAAATCCTGTCTAACTGCTATAGCACTTTTAGACGTATTTGGGAACGTGACATTCACTTTGATGTTCTGTGTTGTGCTGTGATGTTGCGGATTTGTCGTGGTGGATAGCCTGGATGCAATGGTAGTACAGTTTGGTTGTATATGTACATTTGATATTGCGGGGCGAGCGTCCGACATGTGGACTGCCGTCACTGCCTGTTTGTATATTATTCTTTTGGGGCACGACCGGGCTGAGGTCGATGTACCCGTTGTATGTATATTTTACTTTCTGTACTAGGATTACCCCGCGGAGGGGTGCACGGATAGCCGGGTTCTAGAGGGCAACGGGCCCGTATCTAATGGCTTTGAGACGGAGGGGGCTTCACTCTAAAATTGGCAGGCTATTCGCCGCACTCGTAGGGGGTACAGGTTGACCCATGCATGGGTGCCCAAGTTGCCGGATTCCGTGAAGTGTTGGGTGGTCCATTCACGTTGCTGAAGGGGGCTGCCTCGCTTCAGGTTTTGGTGGGTAACTTGCCGCACCCGTAGGGGTCTAGGATTTCATTGCACAGGCTATCCACACGACCAGGGGAACGTCGGGTTTCAGTAGTGGCTCTATGAAACCCGGGGATCCCAGATATCTGTATTGTTCTGTGATGCTTATTACATTTCTGTGATGTTGCATTTTATCACGCCTTGAGCGAATATTATATATTGATATATATACTAGTAGATGTTGTATATGTTTTACACCCGCGCTAGTCCAGTCCCCGCTCTGTCGTTAGTTAAGTAACCTAACGGGTGATGACGGGACCCAGTGGCGAATGCGGATGGCATATACGTACATCGTATTTTCGTTCTTTTGTGGTGTGATCATTTGATGGGACTGCATTGATTTGGATCAATGCAAGATAAACAAACCTATCCTGATATTGTTGGAACAATTTTTCAAAAGCTGTTATTGCAAGGACGTTCTCTTTTGTTTTGTACAGTGGTATTCGGTTATGAATATCCAGCACCTCAGTCGACGAGGCAAGGGCCGAGATCCCTTCACCAGGAGTGACCCCTTGGACAGAAGTTTGCGTCAGGGTAATAACTTCACTATAGTCGATTACTTTTTGCTTTGCATCATGGTATTCAGTTGGAATATCCTGCACCTCATTCTACGGGGAAAGAGCCGAGATCCCTTCACCGGGAGTGACCTCTTTAGCAAAGGTTTTCGTCACTATATTTTAAAAAAAAGCTATGCAGTTCCTTCAACGATATCAAGTTCATTACGTTAAAAGTTTTTCGCCAAAAACTAGACGTAGCCCTCCGTCATTTCTTACAAGTATTACTTAGTATTCGTGCTGCGTTTGTTGGCTGTGTCAAGGCGTAGTGTACGGTAGCTAAGTAGTGTTCGTTTGTGGCATATTAATGGGATTGGTTAGGACAGTCGTGCGGCCTTGTTGACTGTGTCAAGGGCTCGTACGGGTAGGTTTAATGCAATCCAGGATAATGACGGGTTGAACTTGACTAGGACTCTTTGATTTGTTGACTGTGTCAAGGTCGCTTGGGTCCTAGGGGTAAAAATCACATCGGAAGTTTCTAAAGAAACTGAAACTTGCCAGGCATGCGCATACCTTCTGAAGTGTGATAACGTGAGTGGATTCCGTCACGTTATCATGCGATGATAGTTGGATCCCGATTCCCACTGATAAGTTGGTTTACTCCTCGGGTGATCCTGACTAATTCTTCTTTCAGGTTTGGAGGAGAATTTGAAGATACAGTGGGAGGTTTCCTGATTAGATAAATTGATAACCATTCTGATCAAGATTAGAGTGCACACTGAGTGTTTCTTTTCTCTCTCTCTTTGGCAGCGACCATGACCCGACCCGTGACTATGACTCGGTGACCAAGTTGACCAAACCTTCTTATAAGACTGGCCTTTTGGATTGTCAGAATTGCATACCTCATTGCCACTCCTACTTTTACCCTTTTCTCCAGGACTCCCCATATTGCTACGAACGTCCACTTCCATTGGATAAAACCATCGTATGGTTATATACGAACTCGAAGGAATTTATTCGAGGATGGTTTCTGATTCTGGAGAAAACGAATAGGACTATTCAGTTGTCTTTTCCTTTTACCTTCTCTCAGGTTGCGAGTGCTCCTTGGATTAGGACAGTACACCTATTACGCTTATTGGATAGTCTTCTTCCAAACCATAGGCAGGTGCCAACCGGTAGGGAATGAAGAAAACCAATTAGCCTAACGATGGTGTACAGAAGGTATTATGTAAAGATAAATAAAGGGATTAGTAAGAGGGCAAAGTAAACTGCGACTGCTATTCACGACCAAACCAAGTATTTCATTACCACTCCAATTTCACCTTTGTATTTCTCCAGAACACTCCATATCACTACGAAGATCCACAGTTATTTGGATATTCCATCGTATGGTTATATACGAACTCGAAAGGAACTTGTTCCAGTTCGGGGATGGATTCTGGTTCAGGAGAAATAGGAATAAGGTTTATTCGGTTGTCTTTTATCTTCACCTTCTCTCGCATTGCGAGTGCTCCTAAGATTAGGACAGTACACCCATTATGCTTACTGGATAGTCTTCTTCCAAACCATAGGTTGGTGCCGAACGGTAGGGAAGGAAGAAAACCATTTAGCCTAAGAAGGTGTACAGAAGGTCATGACTAAAGACATTTAAAAGGGGTTTGGAAAGATGGCAAAGAAATATAAGGTTACAGTTGTGAATCTGGATAATGGAAGAGGCATTACTAGGAATACCCGGATACCCCTACGAAACATTTCAATGTTTCAGTTTCACTGTGTACTGTTAAACGAAAACTGATTTCCCAATTAGTCCTTGCTCCGGGGTATGTATTTACCAGGTTTGATTCTCACATCCATATGGTTTTACAGATGATGAGTGGGAGTAAGTCATTGGGAATTAGGTGATCATCCTCATTATATCGGAATTCGTTGTAATTGGTGATATTTGAGGAAATCGCCTGGGTTGTTTGCCGGACGGCAAATATTTGGTTTTGAATATCCGTTGTTATGCACCAATTTCAAATTGATATATCTGTACGTCTATTTTTATAGAGTGAGATATATATTCTTGAAATTATGTCCGTGACATTTACCTATATCAGTGGATGGTTAGGTCAGCGGTGTAATTCTTCTTAACCATAAGTACAGTTTTCAACCTACGACACACAGGGAATGAGTTATTAGACTCAAGGGACTTATACAAAGTATTGTATGTTGTCCAGTGTCCATTAGGACAGAGGGGTTGGTCCTCGTACTATATTCGGTTTACTTATGACTTCTCTAGTTCTTAGACAAGTGTTTCGTAGAAACACAAGGTCTAAATTTTGAGAAGTTATAGGTATAAGAATAAAGTAGAGAACCAGACGTTGCAAGTATCAGGATTCTTCAAGGCGATCGAAGATGTAGATACTTGTGTATGTTATTCAATTGATAGTAATGATTTTGAGAAACTTGCTTCTCTTTCAGGTTGCTCATATATGGATGTACTCCTAAAGTTGAGTGATGTTGATCGGCCTCTTTCCATTTAGTTGACATGCACTGGAGACAGCTGCATGATTTGAATCTGGTTCAATTAAATCAGTGCCTCTGTTTCTGTATTGGATATAGAATAGTTCATATCTTGACATTGTTAAGGTACGGGGAGTTTTCCGGCTTATGCTTAAAACCAGACTCCGGATGACTCAAGGCACGTTTCTGTAATGGCTGTTTGTGGGTTGACCCAGGCTATGACAAGGGTTGACTTTCTACCATCTGGAAGATCAATAATGATATTGTTCTTGACTCGCCACAGTTTTAATAAAAATGGATTTTTTCAGAAAACAGTAGTGGGAGTATAGTAGAACTGGAAGTGATTCCAGAACCGCAAACGATTACTGAAAATTTGATAAGAACCTAAAGATTCAATCTGGTTTGACATTCCATTGGCCACTCCGCAGATATGATGGGTAACCTCAGGCACCCGAGAGGTACTTCAGTAGCCTCAAGGACGGTGGAAGGGAGGCTCTTGTTTACCCAGACTTGCCATTGTTGTTGTTCCAGACTGTGAGACCCGGCATGAGGATGAATATAGCGTCGTTCTGAATTGGCTTTAGAAGTGTACGTGTATATGACTCTGCCAGAGGATTGTCGTGGTCAGTGGGAGCAGCGGAAGCATAATGGACAAGTAGCTTATGTCTAACTTTGGACTAAAGCAGATATAGCGGAGATAGATCATCTGTTTATGATGTGACAGTCATAGGTTTGACTTCATCAGAATAGGGGATGGATCTGTTAAGAAGGTAGTAGGGTGTGATGTCCTGGTATTTGGATGACATACACAGAGTAGGAAGTGAAATTCCTATACTACGATCGGTTATACTTTGGTTGTCACACAGTGGTTTCTCCACAAAGGACATTATATCAGATATTCTGGTTACTTGATCTATGGTTTTAGGTCTAGATTTGGGTAGTTTCCCAATCTGGGTACTTAGACAGCATTCTAATGGTATTTTAGAATGGATGGCTCCTGGCACGGTAGTGTACCTGCAGGTGATGGAGTCACCCTCTCTAAAGGTGTCTTACAAACTAAAGGGGAGAGGGATGTGCATGATTGGCAGATCACTTGCTTAGGCAATTGAGTCAATCATGAGATGTCAAGTACCACACCAGATATTGTTTTTGCACTAGATGCGATAAGTTAATATTGTTCCAATCCTGGAGAAACAATCGGAAGCAGTTTTAGAACATAAGTGGATATTCTACGGATATGATAATGACACCCTCATTTAGTGAGACGGTTATCATTCCAGGCTTCCAAGGTGACCTGGATGACAGAGTGGTTGTCATAGTTATAGTTTTTCCTCTGACGAGGGGCAGTAGTTTGGACAGGAGGTCCAAGCGGATACTGAGGGAGGCATGGCGCAGGATACTGATTGGTTTCGGTTGACGATACAGTCTAAGAAGTTTGGATTTGGAGTTCAATTATGAACTAGGTCCCATCAGATATCCAGACATATTCTAAGACAGGTATTGCTCATTTCGGGATATGGTTTTCTCCGTGAACTTGAGATAAAGAGAGACATAGAAAGAAACATCAGGGCGGATCCACTCACTGAGGCTATTCCTCGAACACAATAGTTTCGTAAACGGATTTTGTGAGACTGATTAGTAGAGGAGTTGGGTGTTCGGTGTCACACGGGCTGTGAGTATGCGACATCGCAATAATTAGCCTTGAGTGCAAGTGGGTGATTGTCGGATATAGTGCCCTCAGAGTCAATTATTGGATCACAGGCATGTGATTGCAATGATTGAGGGAGGACCTATACCGGTAGGACAGTCTTACTCGAGATGATAGTATGCTATCTGGTTTGTCTTTATCATCGTGTACAGCTTTAGGTGACCTTATAGGTCACTATTGCACGTTGATGGAGCCCTTAGGATTCTTGCTTGACGGCCAGCAGTATGATGGCGATCATATACGTGGGAGCTGGGGTCTATAAGTACATCCTTAAAGTGTCTCTAGTCGTGGGAGTTTCGAGACTGGGCATCGATACTCCATTAGTAGACTAGTGTATACAGTCGAGACCCCGACGAGGGGCGGTGGCCGGTCTCACAAGCCACTGGTGTCAGTTGGTTCACCTAAGATGTATACAGGTGCTCGTTGGGTTATGAGTACACCGGGCAGGACTCGCCGAGAACATGCTAGTTCAGATTATACCAGACGTGAGATAGCAGTTCCCTGGTGACATGTGTACAGGTTAGTTCATCGACCTGAGATCGTCATTTGTCTCATGTGAGTTCCCACTGTGCTTTAATTACTACCCTACCACGGCTCAAAGGAGTCGTGCAAACAGGTTTTAGTTGGGTACAGTCCCGAGCCACATGGAGGCAGTGAGCGGATCGGCAGGGGTTTCGTCTCTCCCGGTATTGGGGGTGAGATCGCGTTGTGTCTAGGAGAGCCATTACACAAAGCCCTCGGCCGAGGCAGGAGATTTACTGGTAGGTATTCCAGTAGTATCTCAGGGTGTTCTGGGCTACACTCCGACACGACTTGTACCGCATATGGGGGTCTGACTTTTACCAAACCCCTAGGCCCGCCATGCGATACTCATAGACGAACGGACCGGACTGTACGGATATTGTCACTGACAGGATCAGTAGGGTGTCTGGATGAGTTCGCTTATCGACCTCCCTTTTAGTCAATACTTGGTTGCCCGTTACGTACGGCTAATACCTATGACGTGCTAGTGGTTAAATCCACAGCCAAAGTATTGACGAGTCTTTAGAGTCCCCCACAGACAGTTTCTCAAGTTTCGGGCGAAACGTTGTAGAGGCCGTATGTTATATGGCAGGGTTCAATCTTATACGTGCGGTATTGCAGGGATCATGATCGGACGGATCATACAAGTGGGCTTTGGTTTAAGCCGGATCCTAGTATTAGATTTGTTAGATTACTTTAGTCTCATCGCATTCGCATTCAGTCGGAATGCGGGTGCAGGTATGTATATACAGGTGAGGGGTATCCTTGTGATCCGTCACGAGTTTACTTTAGATGTTGCCGGATTTTCTTTGTTATGGAAAACATTTGGATTAATGTTTGCTTAAGGAAATAATGAGCTAGAAATCATCATGACAATGCATTAATGTGACATAGATTTATATCATGAGTCATGGTCTCTTTTTTAGCAAATGTGTCACATTAATGAATTGTTTTATGTCATGAAATGAGATGGAGAGAGAGGGGCTGCCTAGTGTTGGTAGTGAGCTCTCATATTATTCTACACTCTCTCACTCTCATTTACAACAAAAGAAAAGAAAAGAAAAAGAAAAGCTCTTATTCTTCTTCTTCTTCCTCTCGCTTTTTGCTTCCATCAATGGCAACACTTCAACCTCCATCCAAAGCCATGGATGCAAGAGACAAAGTGATCACAAACATTCTCTACAACACCTTGGACGCGTCGGCTAGCACACTTCGCGCCCGAGTTTCTTCGAATGAAGCGGGAGCCTGTAAAAAGACTTCTCGATGTGGTGCCCTTTCCGACGAGGAGATGAAGACCGGAGATTCCGCGAGGAGATCGGAGTGGAGGCCGAAGACCGAAGGACACGGATCGCTCGGTATAGCTTCCTACCCATTCTCATGTTAGCTAGCATTAGGTTAATGGTTACGATCCGGGTTTTTAGGATGCGGTAGTGCTGGTTTAAAGTCAAGAAAAATTTTCGTTTCCGCATTTTGGCCTCGGATAGACGGTCGGGGAGCTACCGTAGTCCTACATGGTATCAGAGCCACGCCATTAACCTTTACTAGCTTGCTCTAGCGTGTTTAGAACTTCGATCGAACAAAAATTCCGAAACCGCGATTTCAAAATGTGCAGTTTCTGTCGAAATTTTGTTGTCAAAAAATTATTTGGTGTATTGCAGAAATATGTGCAGGCTTTTTGAAACAGTGACAACAAAAAAAATTCGACAGAAACTGCACATTTTGAAATCGCGGTTTCGGAATTTTTGTTCGATCGAAGTTCTAAACACGCTAGAGCGAAAAAGCCTGCACATATTTTTTCAATACACCAAATAATTATTTGACAACAAAAAAATTTCGACAGAAACTGCACATTTTGAAATCGCGGTTTCGGAATTTTTGTTCGATCGAAGTTCTAAACACGCTAGAGCAAGCTAGTAAAGGTTAATGGCGTGGCTCTAATACCATGTAGGACTACGGTAGCGCCCCGGCCGTCTATCCGAGGCCAAATTGCGGAAACGAAAATTTTTCTTGACTTTAAACCGGCACTACCGCATCCTAAAAACCCGGATCGTAACCATTAACCTAATGCTAGCTAACATGAGAATGGGTAGGAAGCTATACAGAGCGATCCGTGTCCTTCGGTCTTCGGCCTCCACTCCGATCTCCTCGCAGAATCTCCGGCCTTCATCTCCTCGTCGGAAAGGGCACCACATCGAGAAGTCTTTTTAAGGGCTCCCGCTTCATCCGAAGCAACTCGGGCGCGAAGTGTGCTAGCCTACGCGTCCAAGGTGTTGTAGAGAATGTTTGTGATCACTTTGTCTCTTGCATCTATGGCTTTGGATGGAGGTTGAAGTCTTGTCATTGATGGAAGCAAAAAGCTAAAGGAAGAAGAAGAAGAGCTTTTCTTTTTCTTTTCTTTTCCCTTGTTGTAAATGAGAGTGAGAGAGTGTAGAATAATATGAGAGCTCACTACCAACACTAGGCAGCCCCTCTTTCTCTCCATCTCATTTCATGACATAAAACAATTCATTAATGTGACACATTTGCTAAAAAAGAGACCATGACTCATGATATAATTCTATGTCACATTAATCCATTGTCATGATGATTTCTAGCTCATTATTTCCTTAAGCAAACATTAATCCAAATGTTTGCCATAACAAAGAAAATCCGGCAACATCTAAAGTAAACTCGTGACGGATCACAAGGATACCCCTCACCTGTATATACATACCTGCACCAGCATTCCGACTGAATGTGAATGCGATGAGACTAAAGTAATCCAACAAATCTAATACTAGGATCTGGCTTAAACCAAAGCCCACTGGTATGATCCGTCCGATCATGATCCGTGCAATACCGTACGTATAAGATCGAACCCTGCCATATAACATACGGCCTCTACAACGTTTCGCCCGAAACTTGAGAAACTGTCTGTGGGGGACTCTAAAGACTCGTCAATACTTTGGCTGTGGATTTAACCACTAGCACGTCAGAGGTATTAGCCGTACGTAACGGGCTACCAAGTATTGACTAAAAGGGGGGTCAATGAGCGAACTCATCCTGACACCCTACTGAGCCTGTCAGTGACAATATCCGTACAGTCCGGTCCGTTCGTCTATGAGTATCGCATGGCGGGCCTAGGGGGTTGGTAAAAGTCAGACCCCCATAAGCGGTACAAGTCGTTTCGGAGTGCAGCCAGAACACCCTGAGATACTACTGGAATACCTACCAGTAAATCTCCTGCCTCGGCCGAGGGCTTTGTGTAATGGCTCTCCTAGACACAGCGCGATCTCACCCCCAATACCGGGAGAGACGAAACCTCTGCCGATCTGCTCACTGCCGCTATGTGGCTCGGGACTGTACCCAACTAAAACCTGTTTGCATGACTCCTTTGAGCCGTGGTAGGGTAGTAATCAAAGCACAGTGGGAACTCACACGAGACAAATGACGATCTCAAGTCGATGAACTAGCCTGTACACATGTCACCAGGGAACTACTATCTGACGTCTGGTATAATCCCAACTAGCATGTTCCCGGCGAGTCCTGTCCGGTGTACTCATAACCCAATGAGCAAATGTATACATCTTAGGTGAACCAACTGACACCAGTGGCTTGTGAGACCAGCCACCGCCCCTCGTCGGGGTCTCGACTGTATACACTAGTCTACTAATGGAGTATCAATGCCCAGTCTCGAAACTCCCACGACTAGAGACACTTTAAGGATGTGCTTATAGACCCCCAGCTCCCACGTATATGATCGCCATCATACTGCAGGCCGTCAAGCAAGAATCCTAAGGGCTCCATCAACATGCAATAGTGACCTATAAGGTCACCTAAAGCTGTACACGATGATAAAGACAAACCAGATAGCATACTATCATCTCGAGTAAGACTGTCCAACCGGTATAGGTCCTCCCTCAATCATTGCAATCACGTGCCTGTGATCCAATAATTGACTCTGAGGGCACTATATCCAACACACGACTCCTTTGAGCCGTGGTAGGGTAGTAATCAAAGCATAGTGGGAACTCACACGAGACAAATGACGATCTCAGGTCGATGACTAACCTGTACACATGTCACCAAGGAACTGCTATCTGACGCTAGGTATAAAACCAACTAGCATGTTCCCGACGAGTCCTGTCCGATGTACTCATAACCCCATGAGCACCTATATACATCTTAGGTGATCCAACTGACATCAATGGCTTGTGAGACCGGCGACCGCCCCTCGTCGGGGTCTCGACTGTATACACTAGTCTACTAATGGAGTATCAATGCCCAGTCTCGAAACTCCCACGACTGGGGACTACTTTAAGGATGTGCTTATAGACTACCCAACTCTCACGTATATGATCGCCATCATACTGCTGGTAGTCAAGCAAGAATCCTAAGGGCTCTATCAACGTGCAATAGTGATCTGTAATATCACCTAAAGCATGTACACGAAGATAAATATAAACCAGATAGTATACTATCATCTCGAGTAAGACTGTCCTACCGGCATAGGTTCTCCATCAATCATTGCAATCACGTGCCTGCGATCCAATAATTGACTTTGAGGCCACTATATCCAACAGAGTTGATCTCAGAATTTCCACCAGCACCAAAAGAGCTGGAAGATGGAATACATACTACTGCAGATAACCTGAGAAAAATCGACTTGGGGACGGCAAGTGATCCGCGGCCTACGTTCGCCAGTGAGCTGCTTTCTAAAGAACAGGTAACTACGCTAAAAGATGTGCTCATGCTGTATAAAGACTGCTTCGCGTGGAACTATTCCAAGATGCCGGGATTAGATCCAGAAATAGCCGTCCACAAGTTGGCGATATCTCTGACTTCAAGCCAATCAAACAACCTCCAAGAAGAATGCGACTCGAACTTGAAATGAGCATCAACGCCGAGGTCAAGAAACTAATCGACTCCGGTTTCATCCAAGAGGTTCGGTACTCTGACTAGATCGCCAACATCGTCCCAGTGATGAAGAAAAATAGGACGGTGCGTATATGCGTGGACTTTCGGGATCTCAACAAAGCTTTCCCGAAGGATGATTTTCCCGTACCGGTCACCGAGCTGATGATAGACAACACGTCCGCTCACAAAGTCTTCTCCTTCATGGACGGATCATCAAGGTACATCAAATAAAGATGCATCCCGAAGACCAGAAGCATACCGCTTTCAGGACCCCTTTGGGTATATTCTGCTACAAAGTGATGCCTTTCGGTCTGAAGAACGCTGGCGCCACCTATCAGAGGGCCATGACGAAGATTTACGACAACCTCATGTTAGTGCACGGTAGCGCCCCGGTCGTCTGTCCGAGGCAAAAATGCGAAAACGAAACATTTTCTAAACTTGTAAACCGGCGCTACCGCGTACTAAAACCCCAGATCGAACCATTAACCTAATGCTAGCTAACAAGAGAAAGGATAGAATGCTATACCGTGCGATCTGTGTCCTTCGGTCTTCGGCCACCATCCCGATCTCCTCGCGGCATCTCCGGTCTCGATCTCCTCGTCGGAAAGGGAACCACATCGTGAAGTCTTTTTACGGGCTCCCGCTTCGTCCGAAGCAACACGGGCGCGTAGTGTGTTAGCCGACGCGTCCAAGGTGTTGTAGAGAATGTTGTGATCACTTTGTCTCTTGCATCCATGGCTTTGGAAGGAGGTTAAAATGTTGCCATTGATGGAAGCAATGAGCTAGAGGAAGAAGAAGAAGAACAAGAGCTTTTCTTTTTCTTTTCTTTTTCTTTTATTGGAATGAGAGTGAGAGAGTGAGTTCAAGGAAAAATACAAGACCTAAGAATCCTTACCATGGCAGCCCCTCTCTCTCTCCATCTCATTTCAACACATTAAACAAAACACTGATGTGACATATTTGCTAAAAAAGAGACCATGAGTCATCTAAATGTCCATGTCACATTTAATGCAATGCATGATGAATTTCTAGCTCATTATTTCCATTAACAAACATTAATCCAGATGTTTGCAACAATAAAAAGATCCGGCAACATCTAAAGTAAACTCGTGACGGATTACAAGGATACCCCTCACCTGTATATACATACCCGCATCCGCATTCTGACTGAATGTGAATGCGATGAGACTAAAGTAATCCAACAAATCTAATACTAGGATCCGGCTTAAACCAAAGCCCACTAGTTTGATCCACCCGATCATGATCCGTGCAATACCGCACGTATATGATCGAACCCTGCCATATATCATACGGCCTCTACAACGTTTCGCCCGAAACTTGAGAAACTGTCTGTGGGGGACTCTAAAGACTCGTAAATACTTTGGCTGTGGATTTAACCACTAGCACGTCAGAGGTACTAGCTATACGTAACGGGCTACCAGGTATTGACCAAAAGGGGGGTCGATGAGCGAACTCATCCTGACACCCTACTGAGCCTGTCAGTGACAATATCCGTACAGTCCGGTCCGTTCGTCTATGAGCATCGCATGGCGGGCCTAGGGGGTTGGTAAAACTCAGACCCCCAAAAGTGGTACAAGTCGTGTCGGAGTGTAGCCCAGAACACCCTGAGATACTACTGGAATACCTACCAGTAAATCTCCTGCCATGGCCAAGGACTTCGTGTAATGGCTCTCATAGACACAGCGCGACCTCACCCACAATACCGGGAGAGACGAACCCCTGCAGATCCACTCACTGCCTCCATGTGGCTCGGGACTGTACCCAACTAAAACCTGTTTGCACGACTCCTTTGAGCCGTGGTAGGGTAGTAATCAAAGCACAGTGGGAACTCACACGAGACAAATGACGATCTCAGGTCGATGAACTAACCTGTACATATGTCACCAGGGAACTGCTATCTGACATCAGGTATAATACCAACTAGCATGTTCCCGGCGAGTCCTGTCCGGTGTACTCATAACCCAATGAGCACCAGTATGCATCTTAGGTGAACCAACTGACACCAGTGGCTTGTGAGACCGGCCACCGCCCTCGTCAGGGTCTCGACTGTATACGCTAGTCTACTCCGGAGTATCGATGCCCTGTCTCGAATACTCCCACGACTAGGGACCACTTTAAGGATGTGCTTATAGACCCCAGCTCCCACGTATATGATCGCCATCATACTGCTAGCAGTCAAGCAAGAATCCTAAGGGCTCTATCAACGTGCAATAGTGACCTGTAAGGTCACCTGAAGAAGTACACGATGATAAAGATAAACCAGATAGCATACTATCATCTTGAGTAAGACTGACCTACCAGCATAGGTCCTCCCTTAATCATTGCAATCACGTGCCTGTGATCCAATAATTGACTCTGAGGGCACTATATCCAACAATCTCCCACTTGCACTCAAGGCTAATTATTGCGATGTCGCATACTCACGGCCCGTGTGATACTGAACATCCAACTCCTCTACTAATCAGTCTCACAAAACCCGTTTGCGAAACTATTGCGTTCGAGGAATAGCCTCAGTGAGTGGATCCGCCCTGATGTTTATTTCTATGTCTCTCTTTATCTCAAGTTCGCGGAGAAAACCATCTCCCGAAATGAGCAATACTTGTCTTAGAAAATGTCTCGATATCTTATGGGACCTAGTTCATAAATGAACTCCAAATCCAAACTTCTTAGACTGTATCGTCAACTGAACTTAATCAGTATCCTGCGCCATGCCTCCCTCAGTATCCGCTGGGACCACCTGTCCAAAATACCGCCCCTCGTCAGAGAGAAAACTATAACTCTGACAGTCACTCTGTCATCCAGGTCACCTTGGAAGCCTGGAATGATGACCGTCTCCCAAAAGAGGTTGTTGTTATCATATCCCTAGAACATCCACTTATGTTCTAAAACTGCTTCTGAACGTTTCTCCAAGATAGGATTAATATCAATCTACCACATCTAGTGCAAAAAACAACGTCTGGTGTGGTACTTGACATCTCATGATTGACTCAATTGCCTGAGCAAGTGATCTGCCAATCATGCACATCCCTCTCCCCTTTAGTCTGTAAGACACCATTAGAGAGGGTGACTCCATTACCTGCAGGTACACTACCGTGCCAGGAGTCGTCCATTCTAAAACACCATTAGAATGCTGTCTAAGTACCCAGATTGGGAAACTACCCAAATCTAGATCTAAAACCATAGATCTATTAACCAGAATATCTGATATAATATCCATGTCCTTTGTGGAGAAACCACTGTGTGACAACCAAAGTATAACCGATCGTAGTATAGGAATTTCACTTCCTACTCTGTGTATGTCATCCAATTACCAGGACATCACACTCTACTACCTTCTTAACAGATCCATCCCCTATTCTGATGAAGTCAAACCTATGACTGTCACATCAGAAATAGATGATCTATCTCCGCTATATCTGCTTTAGTCCATAAATCGACATAAGCTTCTTGTCCACTATGCTTCCGCTCTCCCACTGACTACGACAACCCTCTGGCAGAGTCATATACACGTACACTTCTAAAGCTAGTTTAGAACGACGCTATACTCATCCTCCTACCGGGTCTCACAGTCTGGAACAACAGCAATGGCAAGTCTGGGTAAACAAGAACCTCCCTGTCACCATTTATGAGCATACCGAAGTACCTCTCGAGTGCCTGAGGTTACCCACCATATCCGCGGAGTGGCCAATGGAATGTCAAACCAGATTGAATCTTTAGGTTCTTATCAAATTTTCACTAATCGTTTGCGGTTCTGGAATCACTTCCAGTTCTACCATACTCCCACTTCTGTTTTCTGAAAAAATCCATTTTACTTAAAACTGTGGTGGGTCTAGAACAATATCACTATTGATCTTCCAGATGGTAGAAAGTCAACCCTCGTCATAGCCTGGGTCAACCTACAAACAACCATTACAGAAACGTGCCTTGAGTTATCCAGAGTTTGGTTTTAAGCATAAGCCGGACAACTCCCCGTACCTTAACATCGTCAAGATATGAACTATTCTATATCCAATATAGAAACAGAGGCACTGATTTAATTGGAACCAGATTCAAATCATGCAGCCGTCTCCAGTGCATGTCAACTAAATGGAAGGAGGCCTATCAGCGTTACTCAACTTAGGAATGCATCCAGACATGAGTAACCTGAAAGAGAAACAAGTTTCTTAAAACCATTACTATCAACTGAATACCATACACAAGTATCTACATCTTCGATCACCTTGAAGAATCTTGATACTTGCAACACCTGGTTCTCTACTTTATTCATATACATATAACTTCTCGAAACTTGGACCTTGTGTTTCTACGAAATACATGTTTAAGAACTAGAGAAGTCATAAGTAAACAGAATATAGTACGAGTACCAACCCCTCTGTCCTGATGGACACTGGACAATATACAATACTCTGTATAAGTCGCTTGAGTCTAATAACTCAATCCATGTGTGTCGTAGGTTGAAAACTGTACGTATGGTTAAGAAGAATTACACCGCTGTTTAATGCTCCTTACCTAACCATCTACTGATATAGGTAAATGTCATGGACATAATTTCAAAAAGTTATATCTCACTCTATAAAAATAGACGTACAGATATATCAATTTGAAATTGGTGCATAGCAACGGATATTCAAAACCAAATATTTGCCGTCCAGCAAACAGCCCAGGCGATTTCCTCAAATATCACCAATTACAACGAATTCCGATATAATGAGGATGATCACCTAATTCCCAATAACTTACTCCTACTCATCATCTGTAAATCCATACAGATGTGAGAATCATACCTGGTAAATACATACCCTGGAGCAAGGTCTAATTGGGAAATCAGTTTTCTATTAACAGTACACAGTGAAACTGAAACATTGAAATGTTTCTAGGGGTATCCGGGTATTCGTAGTAATGTCTCTTCCATTATCTATATTCATGACTATAACCGTATATTTCTTTGCCATCTCTCCAAATCCCTTTATATGTCTTTAGTCATTACCTTCTGTACACCCCTTTAGGCTAAATGGTTTTCTTCTTTCCCTACCGTTCGGCACCAGCCTATGGTTTGGAAGAAGACTATCCAATAAGAATAAAGGGTGTACTGTCCTAATCCTAGGAGCACTCGCAACGCGAGAGAAAGTAAAGATAAAAGTCAACTGAATAAAGCCTTATTCCTATTTCTCCTGAACCAGAATCCATCCCCGAACTGGAACAAGTTCTTTCGAGTTAGTATATAACCATACGATGGAGTATCCAATAAACTGTGGATCTTCATAGTGATACGGAGTGTTCTGGAGAAATACCAATTTGATGTAGGATTGGCGAAGAAATACTTGGTTTGGTCGTGAATAGCAGTCGCAGTTTACTTTCCCCTCTTACTAATCCCTTTATTTGTCTTTACTTAATACCTTCTGCACACCGTTTAGGCTAAATGGTTTTCTTCATTCCCTACCGTTCGGCACCTGCCTATGGTTTGGAAGAAGACTATCCAATTAGCGTAATAGGTGTACCGTCCTAATCCAAGGAGCACTCGCAACCTGAGAGAAGGTAAAAGGAAAAGACAACTGAATAGTCCTATTCGTTTTCTCCAGAACCGGATACCATCCTCGAATAAGTTCCTTCGAGTTCGTATATAACCATACGATGGTTTTATCCAATGGAAGTGGACGTTCATAGTAATACGGGGTGTTCTGGAGAAAAGGGTAAAAGTAGGAGTGGCAAAGAGGTATGCAACTCAGACAATCCAAAAGCCAGTGTTTTAAGAAGGTTTGGTTAACTTGGTCACTGAGTCATAGTCTAGGGTCGGGTCATGGTCGCTGCCAAAGAGAGAGAGAAAAGAAACACTCTGCGTACACTCTAACCTAGATCAGAATGGTTATCAATTTATCCAATCAGGAAACCTCATGCTGTTACCTCAAATTCTCCTCCAAACCTGAAAGAAGAATTAGTCGGGATCACCCGAGGAGTAAACTAACTCATCAGTGGGAATCAGTATCCAAATATCATCGCATGATAACGTGACGGAATCAACTTACGTTATCACACTCTAGAAGGTATGTGCATCCCTGGCAAGTTTCAGTTTCTTTAGAAACTCCCGATATGATTTTTACCCCTAGGACCCAAGTGACCTTGACACAGTCAACAAATCAAAGAGTCCTAGTCAAGTTCAACCCGTCATTATCCTGGATTGCATTAAACCCACCCGTACGAGCCCTTGACACAGTCAACAAGGCCGCACGACTGTCCTAACCAATCCCATTAATATGCCACAAACAAACACTACTTAGCTACCGCACACTAAGCCTTGACACAGTCAACAAACGCAGCACGAATACTAAGTAATACTTGTAAGAAATGACGGAGGGCTACGGCTGGTTTTTGGCGAAAAACCTTTAACGTAATGAACTAGATATCGTTGAAGGAACCGGATAGCTTTTTATAAAAATATAGTGACGAAAACCTTTGCTAAAGAGGTCACTCCCGGTGAAGGGATCTCGGCACTTTCCCCGTAGAATGAGGTGCAGGATATTCCAACTGAATACCACGATACAAAGCAAAAGGCAATCGGCTATAGTGAAGTTATTACCCTGACGCAAACTTCTGTCCAAGGGGTCACTCCCGGTGACAGGATCTCGGCCCTTGACTCGTCGAATGAGGTGCTGGATATTCATAATCGAATACCACTGTGCAAAACAAAAGAGAACGTCCTTGCAATAACAGCCTTTTTTTAAAAAAAATGTTCTAATAACATCAAACAGGTTTGTTTATCTTGCATTGATCCGAATCAACGCAGTCCCATCAATTGATCACACCACAAAAGAACGAAAATAATGATGTGCGTATATGCCATCCGCATTCGCCACTGGGTCCCGTCATCACCCGTTAGGTTACTTAACTAACGACAGAGCGGGGACTGGACTAGCACGGATGCAAAACATATACAACATCTACTAGTATATATATCAATATATAATATTCGCTCAAGGCGTGATAAAATATAATAAGAATCACAGAACAATACAGATATCTGGGATCCCCGGGTTTCATAGAGCCGCTACTGAAACCCGACGTTTCCCTGGTCGTGTGGATAGCCTGTACAATGAAATCCTAGACCCCTACGGGAGCGGCAAGTTACCCGCCAAAACCTGAAGTGAGGCAGCCCCCTTCAGCAACGTGAATGGACCACCCAGCACTTCACGGAATCCGGTAACTTGGGCACCCCTCCTTGGGTCAACCTGTACCCCCAACGAGTGCGGCGAATAGCCCGCCAATTCTAGAGTAAAACCCCCTCCGTCTCAAAGCCATGAGATGCGGGCCTGTTTCCCTCTAGAACTCGGCTATCCGTGCACCCCACCGCGGGGTAATCCTAGTACAGAAGATAAAATATATACAACGGGTACATCGACCTCAGCCCGGTCGTGCCCCAAAAGAATAATATACAAACAAGAAGTAACGACAGTCCACATGTCGGACGCTCGCCCCGCAATATCAAATGTACAAATACAACCAAACTGTACTACCATTGCATCCAGGTTATCCACCATGACAAATCCGCAACATCACAGCACAACACAGAACATCAACGTGAATGTCACGTTCGCAAATCCGTCTAAAAAGGCTATAGCAGTTAGACAGGATTTACCGATCAAATGACATTCACGGTCGTAGATATAATGTAAATACTGTGAACTAACATGTTTAAAATTTTCGATCGACTAAATTTCTCGAAGTGGGACCCAAGTACAATACTCAGTACACAAAATAAATCTGGGCCCAAACAGAATATACCAAAAACCCCAATTCCAACACAGAGACCTACTGAAGAAATTTGGTGCACTGTTACTACAGTACGGCCACTGATCCTCCGCCAAAACATGGTTTTGGCAGCGTATCCGCCGCGCTACAGTAAAATCAGCGAACCAAATTTTTCCAGAATTCTTAAAAAACCCTACACGATTTTCTGAGATGCTCAAAAATATTTTTTGGGCAGTTTAAAAAATAGACAGAAACACAGAGCTTGGAAATGCGGTTTTCGGAATTTACGTTCGATAGAAGTTCTAAACACGTTAGAGCAAGCTAGACTAGGTTAATGGTGTGGCTCTAATACTATTGTTAGTGCACGGTAGCGCCCCGGCCGTCTGTCCGAGGCCAAAATGCGGAATTGAAACTTTTTCTAAACTTGAAAACCGGCGCAATCGTGTACTAAAACCCCGGATCGAACCATTAACCTAATGCTAGCTAACAAGAGAAGGGATAGAATGCTATACCGAGCGATCCGTGTCCTTCGGTCTTCGGCCACCATCCCGATCTCCTCGCGGCATCTCCGGTCTCGATCTCCTCGTCGGAAAGGGCACCACATCGAGAAGTCTTTTTACGGGCTCCCGCTTCGTCCGAAGCAACTTGGGCGCGAAGTGTGTTAGCCGACGCGTCCAAGGTGTTGTAGAGAATGTTGTGATCACTTTGTCTCTTGCATCCATGGCTTTGGATGGAGGTTAAAATGTTGCCATTGATGGAAGCAATGAGCTAGAGGAAGAAGAACAAGAACAAGAGCTTTTCTTTTTCTTTTCTTTTTCTTTTGTTGGAATGAGAGTGAGAGAGTAAGTTCAAGGAAAAATACAAGACCCAAGAATCCTTACCATGGCAGCCCCTCTCTCTCTCCATCTCATTTCAACACATTAAACAAATTACTAATGTGACATATTTGCTAAAAAAGAGACCATGAGTCATCTAAATGTCCATGTCACATTTAATGCAATGCATGATGAATTTCTAGCTCATTATTTCCATTAACAAACATTAATCCAAATATTTGCAACAATAAAAAGATCCGGCAACATCTAAAGTAAACTCGTGATGGATCACAAGGATACCCCTCACCTGTATATACATACCTGCATCTGCATTCCGGCTGAATGCGAATGCGATGAGACTAAAGTAATCCAACAAATCTAATACTAGGATCCGGCTTAAACCAAAGCCCACTAGTATGATCCGCCCGATCATGATCCGTGCAATACCGCAAGTATATGATCGAACCCTGCCATATATCATACGGCCTCTACAACGTTTCGCCCGAAACTTGAGAAACTGTCTGTGGGGGAATCTAAAGACTCGTCAATACTTTGGCTGTGGATTTAACCACGAGCATGTCAGAGGTACTAGCTATACGTAATGGGCTACCAGGTATTGACCAAAAGGGAGGTCGATGAGCGAACTCATCCTGACACCCTACTGAGCCTGTCAGTGACAATATCCGTACAGTCTGGTCCATTCGTCTATGAGCATCGCATGGCGGGCCTAGGGGGTTGGTAAAAGTCAGACCCCCAAAAGCGGTACAAGTCGTGTAGGAGTGTAGCCCAGAACACCCTGAGATACTACTGGAATACCTACCAGTAAATATCCTGCCTTGGCCAAGGACATCGTGTAATGGCTCTCCTAGACACAGCGCGACCTCACCCCCAATACCGGGAGAGACGAACCCCTGCAGATCCGCTCACTACCTCCATGTGGCTCGGGACTGTACCCAACTAAAACCTGTTTGCATGACTCCTTTGAGCCATGGTAGGGTAGTAATCAAAGCACAGTGGGAACTCACACGAGACAAATGACGATCTCAGGCCGATGAACTAACCTGTACACATGTCACCATGGAACTGCTATCTGACGTGAGGTATAATACCAACTAGTATGTTTCCGGTGAGTCCTGTCCGGTGTACTCATAACCAATGAGCACTTATATACATCTTAAGTGAACAAACTGACACCAGTGGCTTGTGAGACCGGCCACTCGGGGCCTCGACTGTATACACTAGTCTACTCCGGAGTATCGATGCCCTGTCTCGAATACTCCCACGACTAGGGACCACTTTAAGGATGTTCTTATAGACCCCCAGCTCCCACGTATATGATCGCCATCATACTGCTGGCAGTCAAGCAAGAATCCTAAGGGCTCTATCAACGTGCAATAGTGACCTGTAAGGTCACCTGATGTAGTGCACGATGATAAAGATAAACCAGATAGCATACTATCATCTTGAATAAGACTGTCCTACCGGCATAGGTCCTCCCTCAATCATTGCAATCACGTGTCTGTGATCCAATAATTGACTCTGAGGGCACTATATCCAACAATCTCTTACTTGCACTCAAGGCTAATTATTTCGATGTCGCATACTCACGGCCCGTGTGATACCGAACATCCAACTCCTCTACTAATCAGTCTCAAAAAACCCGTTTGCGAAACTATTGCGTTCGAGGAATAGCCTCAGTGAGTGGATCCGCCCTGATGTTTCTTTCTATGTCTCTCTTTATCTCAAGTTCGCGGAGAAAACCATCTCCCGAAATGAGCAATACCTGTCTTAGAATATGTCTGGATATCTTATGGGACCTAGTTCATAAATGAACTCCAAATCCAAACTTCTTAGACTGTATCGTCAACTGAACTTAATCAGTATCCTGCGCCATGCCTCCCTCAGTATCCGCTTGGACCACCTGTCCAAAATACTGCCCCTCGTCAGAGGGAAAACTATAACTCTGACAGTCACTCTGTCATCCAGGTCACCTTAGAAGCCTGGAATGATAACCGTCTCCAAAAAGAGGCTGTTGTTATCATATCCCTAGAACATCCACTTATGTTCTAAAACTGCTTCCGAACGTTTCACTAAGATAGGATTAATATCAATCTACTGCATCTAGTGCAAAAAACAACGTCTGGTGTGGTACTTGACATCTCATGATTGACTCAATTGCCTAAGCAAGTGATCTGCCAATCATGCACATCCCTCTCCCCTTTAGTCTGTAAGACACCTTTAGATATGGTGACTCCATTACCTGCAGGTACACTACCGTGCCAGGAGTCGTCCATTCTAAAACACCTTTAGAATGCTGTCTAAGTACCCAGATTGGGAAACTATCCAAATCTAGATCTAAAACCATAGATATAGTAACCAGAATAACTGATATAATATCCATGTCCTTTGTGGAGAAACCACTGTGTGACAAACAAAGTATAACCGATCGTAGTATAGAAATTTCACTTCCTACTCTGTGTATGTCATCCAATTACCAGGACATCACACTCTACTACCTTCTTAACAGATACATCCCCTATTCTGATGATGTCAAACCTATAACTGTCACATCAGAAATAGATGATCTATCTCCGCTATATCTACTTTAGTCCATAAATCGACATAAGCTTCTTGTCCACTATGCTTCCGCTACTCCCACTGACTACGACAACCCTCTGGCAGAGTCATATACACGTACACTTCTAAAGCTAGTTTAGAACGACGCTATACTCATCCTCATGTCGGGTCTCATAGTCTGGAACAACAGCAATAGCAAGTCTGGGTAAACAAGAACCTCCCTGTCACCGTCTATGAGCATACCGAAGTACCTCTCGAGTGCCTGAGGTTACCCACCATATCCGCAGAGTGGCCAATGGAATATCAAACCAGATTGAATCTTTAGGTTCTTATCAAATTTTCAGTAATCGTTTGCGGTTCTGGAATCACTTCCAGTTCTACCATACTCCCACTTCTGTTTTCTGAAAAAATCCATTTTACTTAAAACTGTGGTGAGTCTAGAACAATATCACTATTGATCTTCCAGATGGTAGAAAGTCAACCCTCATCATAGCTTGGGTCAACCCATAAACAGCCATTACAGAAACGTGCCTTGAGTTTTCCAGAGTTTGGTTTTAAGCATAAGCCGGACAATTCCCCGTACCGTAACATCGTCAAGATATGAACTATTCTATATCCGATATAGAAACAGAGGCACTGATTTAATTGGAACCAGATTCAAATCATGCAGCTGTCTCCAGTGCATGTCAACTAAATGGAAGGAGGCCTATCAGCGTTACTCAACTTAGGAATGCATCCAGACATGAGTAAACTGAAAGAGAAACAAGTTTCTCAAAACCATTACTATCAAGTGAATACCATACACAAGTATCTACATCTTCGATCACCTTGAAGAATCCTGATACTTGCAACACCTGGTTCTCTACTTTATTCATATACCTATAACTTCTCAAAACTTGGACCTTGTGTTTCTACGAAACACATGTCTAAGAACTAGAGAAGTCACAAGTAAACAGAATAAAGTATGAGTACCAACCCCTCTGTCCTGATGGACACTGGACAACATACAATACTCTGTATAAGTCCTTTGAGTCTAATAACTCAATCCCTGTGTGTCGTAGGTTGAAAAATGTACTTATGGTTAAGAAGAATTACACCACTGTTTAATGCTCCTTACCTAACCATCAAGCCGGGCCAAAGATGAAGCTGAAGATCAAAAGGATGGGCTACTATTGGCCCACGATGATCCAAGACTGCCTCGAATACGCGAAGCAATGCCATTCGTGCCAAATTCATGGAGACTTCATCCACCAGCATCCTAATCTGCTACACCCGACGGTGGCTAGCTGGCCGTTCGAAATGTGGGGAACCGACATAATCGGGCCCATCGAACCAGCATCATTCAGAGGATATCGGTTCATATTGGCGACAACTGATTATTTCTCTAAGTGGGAAGAATCAGTACCGCTAAGAGAGGTGAAGACGGAGAATATTCTCCATTTCTTCAAGACACGCGTCATCTATCAGTTCGGCACTCCGCAACGGATTATCTCAGATAACGGGCCAGCCTACAGAAGTCACAAAATCAGCCGCTTCGCACAGCAGCATAATATAGACTGGAGATACTCTTCGATCTATAATTCCCGAGCTAACAGTTTGGCTGAGGCTATCAACAAGACCTTGACGAAGATCATAAAGAAGACAGTGTCCAAAAACAAAAAGGACTGGCACGAGAGATTGCATGAAGCTCTCTGGGCGTATCGAACTACGTTCAAAATGGCCACAAATACGACGCCGCATGCATTGGTATTCGACGCAGAAGCGGTACTCCCCTTGGAGATAGAGCTACCCTCTCTACGAGTGGCGGTTCATTACGAGCTAACAGATGAAGAGAACGCTCATCTTCGGCTTGAGGAGCTCGACACCCTTGACTAAACCCGGCTCATGGCGCAGCAAAACCTGGAGGCTTACAAAGCAAGGATGACGCGCTCGTACGAAAGATTGACTAGGCCGAGAACGTTCCGCCAAGGCAAACTCGTGCTAGTCGTAAAAAGACTTATGATCCCTAATCGTGCCAAACGGGGGAAATTCGAGCCAAACTATGAGGTCCCATATATCATAGACAAGGTCTACCAAGGTGGGGCTTACTTGCTCATGAATATGCATGGCGAAAGTCCCTTTAGGCCAATAAACGATCGGTTCTTGAAAAAATACTACGCCTGACCGAAACGTCTGTAAACTACTACGAACCGCAGCATCCTAAGGCTGGCGCAAAAAAAATATAATAAAAAGAGAAAAAAAAAACGGTACGTCCATAAGCGAGATGGGCACGGATGAAAACCTGAAAGGGCTCCGTGAGTAAAATTAGCAGGGCTACCGGCGAGTTTGTGAAAACCCGAAAGTGTCACGACACAAAGTTTGGCCCATGGCCGGCACTTAACCACGTAACGTTTACAGGAGTAACACGACTAAGTGAACCGAAAACCCAGAAAACAAACCAGTAAAAGTATAGAGTGTTTTAAGTTTTTAAAATGGAAGCATTTAGAAGTGATAAGAAATCTTTAGTAAACAATCACCAAGATAGCAATATACGACGCCGTAGCGAAGATCAAGATCCACAAGTGGGAACATCACAGATAGAATAAACTGCAAGTATAGTCGGCTCACAACGAGCTCGACACCAGAAAATAAATAATATACATCATCGTCCTCACACTGTCTCTAAGTCAAAAACATACATGGTATATGGAGAATACTAGATACAACAATATACATAACTGAAAGATAAACAGATACCGCACAAAACCCACCTATCAGCAAAAGAGCTAGTACACCAACTATGGGGGTATCTGTGTCAAAAGATGCAAAACGCAGTCTGCCGCGACTACTCCGAAGGGCAACCTGCAAACACTGTGGCACAACGGGGGTGAGTTGCCAACTCGTGAATAGAGATAACATATAAAGGAAATCGCGAGCATGCACGTACTGCGCTACTCTATCATAAGCTAACAGATGATATCAATGTGCGATAAGCAGTATGTGCAATAATCGTGCAAGTGCTCTATCAGGTAATATAACTACAGGATGAGATGCAACAATGAATGCTGAGCATGGGAATATAACATCTACACGGAATGTCAATGTGGAATATATATATATATATGCACCGCAAATCCCAACAACTCAGACGCCGGCACTCCTATCGGCCCTCAAATCCTGTACATCCCTGAGAATCATGAGTGCCCAACATCGGCACCCAAATATCATAAATACTCGTGTCTAGCATCGACAAGCAAATCCTCCTCTATCGGGCATCCGTCAGTCCGGGTCAGCCCTCTCTCAATATATCGGGCATCCGTCAGTCCGGGTCAGCCCTCTCTCAATATATCGCTCTAACACCGAGAAAACACATGGTGGGCGCACCGAAATATCATATCAAGGGAACCGGGTTTTTAAATGATTACTTAATTGAAATGGCCATGGTTCCCAAATCCAGAAATCACATGTAATCCCAACCAATATGCAAGTAAATGTGATGTGATATGTGCATCAAGTATGAATATCATGTCAAGTCACATAAAAGATGAGCTACAGCATAATGATCTGATGTGATGTATGCATCAAGTATGAATATCATGGCAATTCTAACGGTGTGTGTGTAACATGCAAGGTAGTGCTCGTGCAACATGAACTGTCAGTAAGGGTGCGGTGTTCTATCAATTCTAGTTTATATACATATAGCAGGGAATGCGGTATGCACTAAATAGTATCCATGCACAGTTAATGTATGTAAATGTAGTTATAAGGTCCTATCAGCCCTGACGTAGAACGCCATGCGGGCGATATCCCCGTAGATGTTAAATCTACTCACCGTAGTCTCTCGCTAGGTATAGCCGATGACTTGTTTCCCCTTCTTCGCGGCGTCCGTCGCACTCGCCTGCGAACCTAGAATTCCACAGAATATCACGCATAAGCTCAAAACTATGCAAACACGACATTTAAGGTCAACTAGAAACCCGTGTCGCAAACCAAGCGCGCGTGTGCGCGATACACTAAAACGTGTGATTATGCGGCTGAAGCCACTCCGACGCGTCGCGATACGCAGAAACCCCAAACCCACATACACGTATCACGCGTGTCGCGAAAGATTAAAAATACGAGAAATAGGGTATTCTACTCCAGATTTTGATACAGAACAGATATTATAAAAATATATATACCAAAATACTCCACATAGCAGCAGACTCCAGTGGACCAAACCCCAACCCTCAGTTCACTAATCTGGCCGCAATTTGCGGCCAGAACTCATTTTTCGACGGCCTGGGTAGGGAGGTGGGCCCTCGGGTTTGGTGTGTGCACTCTATACCCCCTGTGTATGCTACAGTAATTACAATTTCATTCTGAAACAACCCGGGTAGCAGCAGATCCAACAGAGCCCTATTTCGAGTTAAAAACCACACTTTTACACTAAAATGAAACTTTAGGGTATTTTTATGAAACCTGAAGCAAAACCCCAGTTTAAAACCATCCTAACAACTCATCACCAAGCTAATCAAGCCATAAAAATGCTAATTTTAACATATTATCACTAAATCCCTTCAATAGCACAAAACAATGCACAAAAAGTGATATTTAGCTAGAATTACTACAAGTTATGAAAAGGAGTGTTAAATATGAGCTATATACCTTTAAAGGATCCTAGTGAAGCTAAAACTCCAGCCCTTGCCCTCACTTGCACAGATTGGCCACCAAAAAACCCCAAAAGAACCTTTTTTTCTAAGCTTTAGAGCGAAGGAGGTGAGGGGTTTTGTGTAGGGTTTTGTTTGGCTTCAAGGGAAATGAAGAGATGAAGAAAATATGGTGTTGTTGCTGCTGGAATTCTGCTGGAGCTCAGAAGAGAGGAAGAGAAAAGGAGAGAGAGAAAAAAGGTCACAAAAAGTCAATTTCTACCTAACCACCATTCCTCATTTTTCTATTGCTAAAAGAATTTTAAAAAGGGTTTTGTTTTGATTAAAATGGTGGGGAATTAACAAGGAAACATGCAAGGAAAGAATGGCTAACACTTTAACATAGGTTACAACATGGCTAAGTGTGCAAGTGTACACTACAAAATGGAAAATTTTCCAATTAGGGTAACCCGACTAAAAATAACTAATAAACCCAAGTACACATATAAAATAACACGCACAAATTGCTAATTAACACGAAAAACATTCTAACGAAAATTCAAAGTGTTACAGAAAGGGCACAATCTCGTTAAAAGACACTTGCAAGGTCCTCTCGACCTTGTAAGGAGAAAATACCTGCATGAGATCCTTACGACTCACGAGGGAGCAACACACTTAGGGATCCCCACGATTCCTGAGGAGAAGTTACACTTACGAGATCCTCATGACTCGTAAGGAGAATTCCCCTATGAGACCCTCATGGCTCATAAGATTCCAAAGCCTTAAGCTACAGGGATCTGAACCTATTCTTAAGTCGTCATACACCCCAATATTGCCCTACAAGCATTTCAATATTGACCCTTGTATACAATCCATGGGCACGAATAAACATTTCCCCAACAGAGTCCCACCAGCAGCGAGGGATATCCTCACATGGTGAACGCCCTTGTAAGTCCTCTCGATCTATAAAGAGAAAACACTCTTGTAAGATCCTTACGACTTATAAGAGAACATGCACTTAGGAATCCTCATGATTCTTAAGAAGAAAACGCACTTACGAGATCCTCATGACTCGTAAGGAGAAACATCTTTATGAGACCCTTACGACTCATAAAGTCAAAAGCCTTAGTTAACAGGATCTTAACCCGGTCTACTAAGCCACCTTTGTTCAAACCGACAAAGGCAAATGATAATTCGCTCCTGGCAATATCCCAGTTGTAGATATGCTGATGCCTAAATCAGTATCAAATTCCATGTCTAAACTCGCGATAAAAATCAGCGAGCCAAAAATGCATATGAAATAGCCAAAATAATGGGGCAACTTGCAACAAAATTAGCAAGTAAAATATATGCATACAAAAATAGCCGAAATGATTGGACAACTCACAATAAAAAGCAGCGAGTAAAAAGAAAAATAGCCGAAATGATTGAGCACCGCGAAAAATAGCCGAAATGATTGGGCAATCGCGACTTTCGCGATATAAAAAGCTGAAATGATAGAGCGTCGCGGAAAGAAAACAAAAAAATACATATGAAATGAAACTTTTTCCCTATAGGCGAGTCCATACCGACCCCTATATACAATCCATGGGCATAAACGAAAAGGGAACCACATGTCCCCAACAAACTCTATCAATAGGAGAGTCGGGTCTCAGTGGCAATATCTGCATCCCAAAAGACCAGCAATGGTGTTCCTCCTCATGCCAGCAGGACACGGACGCGACACTACCAATCGGAGCCACGGCAAAGTCCCTAGTTCCAAGACTCCACGGTTCACAGACAACCTAAAGTCGATCCCGACACCGTAGAAAACGGAGAAAGTTGATCCCCGACACCATAGAAAACGGAGAAAGTCGATCCCGAAACCGTAGAAAATGGAGAAAGTCGATCCCGAAACCGTAGAAAACGGAGAAAGTCGATCCCCGACACCGTAGAAAACGGAGAAAGTCGATCCCGACACCGTAGAAAACGGAGAAAGTCGATCCCCGACAACTTAGAAAACGGAGAAAGTCGATCCCGACACCGTAGAAAACGGAGAAAGTCGATTCCGACACCGTAGAAAAAGGAGAAAGTCGATCCCGACACCGTAAAAAACGGAGAAAGTCAATCCGGACATCGTAGAAAATGGAGAAAGTCAATCCTGACACTGTAGAAAACGGAGAAAGTCAACCCTAAACCTCCCCGTCAAAGCAACACTTCGACTCGGGAACAAGTCAACTCATCAACCACTTACAAGTCCTCTCGACTTGTAAGGAAGAAAATTCTCTTGTAAGATCCTTATGACTCTCAAGAGAAAACGCACTTAGGAGTCCTCATGTAACACCTTAGGATAAGGGTTAGTGAATAATTATAATTAAATAATGATCTTTTTAATAAAAAGTTTACCAAATTGTATTTTAAATATTTTTCCTAATTTAATAAACATTTTTCCAAAATTTTCCTAGGCTTGCACACACATGTGCATGTAAACTAGGGTTTTTAAATCAAGTAAATACTATAATTATTAACCATGGTGGGTTAATTGGGGGATTAATTCTTTTGGGTTATAAGTAAGTTTAATTAATTAGTTAACTAAAAGTAACTTTAATTTGAAATGGTTAGGGGTTGACTTGTGAGAGAGAGAGAGTGAGGGGGGCATCATGGCTCAAGCCATGCTTGCCATTAATGAGGTGAGAGAGAGAGAGGGGTGACTTGTGTGTGATGATTATTTCCTCTCATTTCTTTTCTTGTTTCTCTCATAACCCTCACACTCACACACACTCACACACACACTTACCTTCAGCCCCAGCAGCAGCTCCAGAACCAGCAAGCATTGGCAGCAAACTCCACAGCAACAACAGCAGCAGTAGCAAGCACAAACAGCAGCAGCAGAGGCAGTGAGCAGCAGCAGCAGCCCCAGTTCCAAGTGCAGCGACTCCTCTCCACTTCTTCTTCTTCCTGCAGCTCCCTAGGGTCGAGAGTGAGGTATATTTCCTAACTTGATTCCCTAGTTAGCTTAGATTGTGTAGTTTTGCATCGGTTTATGGATTTTTGTGTGTTTTAGTGCGATATGGGGCGTTTAGTGTGAACTTTGTGCTAATGAGGTGTAGATTAGTTCCAGTAGGATGCTTGAGGTTTGTTGTGACCATGTAAACCTAGTCCAACCCCTATTACACTAAAATACCACCAGATTTCATATTTGATGCAAATGTTGTTTTTGGGCAAAATCTGAGTTTTCTGGAACTGCTATTGACCCGGTGAGTGCAGAATGATTTTGGGAAGACTGTAGTGTAGTGGAGTGGAGATGATGCACCAGGTGAAACCCGACCCCCTAACTCCCCTTTACGGCCGCCAAAAACGCCATTCTGGCCGCAAATTGCGGCCAGACAGGGGGTATTTTGGTGGTTTTTGGGTTCTGTAGGTGTGTTTTTGTATGTAGGGTATTTTGGTATATTTATATTTTTAAGATCAATTCTGTAGGAAAATCTGGGACCAGTTACCCGTTTTGCCGTTTTTCTAAACCTTCGCGACACGCGTGATACGTGAGTAGGTTTGGGTTCTGCGTATCGCGGCGCGTCGGGGTAGTTTCGTGGCGCGTGTTTACACGTTTTAGCGTATCGCGCACACGCGCGATTGGTGCGACACAGGTTTCTTGTTGGATTATAATGTCGCGTTTTGTGACTTAAGCTTATATGTGATATGTGTATGTGATTCTAGGTTCGCAGGCCAGTGAGACGGACGCTGCGAAGAAGGGCAAGCAAGTGGTTGGATACACTTAGCGCGAGACACGGTGAGTAGATTTCACATCTACGGGGATATCGCCCGCATGGCGTTATGCGTCAGGGCTGATAGGACTTTATTATTATGTATTGCATGCATCCCATAGACTGTCATCGCATATTGCATTCCCTGCCGTGTTGATATACATATTGCTTAGAACTGATAGAACACCGCACTATTACTAACGGTTTATGTTGCACGGGCACTATTTACATGCTACACACACACCGTTAGTAATTGCCATGCCACACCACTATAGAGCTGCCATGATTATATTGCTATAGTTCGCCTCATATGTGATTTGATATGATTTTCATGTATATTGGGAGCCGCATGACATCTTTTAAAACCGGAAATGAAACTACTTTAAAAAGCGGTTTTCCCCTTATACCCATACCATGGATTGATGTATATTGTACCTCGCATTGGATTTATTATTGGTATTGGATATTCATGTGATTTCTGTTTTGAGGACCGTGGAATTATTTAAGGAAAGATATGTTATTTTGAAAAACCCGGTACCTCGTGATATGATATTTTGGTGTGTCCACCACGCGTTTTCTCGGTGCTGAGACGTGTGCTTGAAACCCGATTCGAGGAGTGGATGTTCCGTTTGCGGGTTCGTGGTGGGCCCGGTATGGTTCCCCTCGGCGAGATGATCGATGGGATATGCCGATTGAGCCTGGAGGCGGGCGAGTACCTACCGGTGATTGGTTGGACCTGGCAGTTGTCCGGAGGATACTGACCAGAGTCGAGTGATGGATGCGGGAGGATCCGTACTGCCGGGGCCGAGGGCCGATACCGCAGGTGGACCCCGTGGGGCCGGTCCGGACTGACGGCGCCCGATATTCGAGGATTTACGTGTCGATGCTGGACACGAGTATTTTATGATGTTTTGGGTGCCGATGTTGGGCACTCGTGATTCCTCCGAGATATACAGGATTTGAGGGCCGATGGGTGTGCCGGCGCCTGAGTATATGTGGGACTTGGGTGCAGTTTGAGGCACCGATCATCGTTTTCCATGTTGACATAGTCCATGTAGATATTATTTATCCCATACTCAGTACTGATTACTATACATCTCATCCTGTGGCATTTACCTGTTAGAGTACATGCATTACTATTGTATCCACTGTTGACATGCATTGATATCATCTGCTGGCATTAGTAGAGCCACGCTATATGTGCATGCCTGCGATCACCTTTATATGTTATCTCTATTCACGAGTTGGCAACTCACCCCCGTTGTGCCACAGTGTTTGCAGGTTGCCCTTGGGAGTAGTCACGGCTGGCTGTTATCGCATCTTTTGGCACAGATACCCTTTTGAGCAGAGTTAGCCTTTGCTGATAGGTGGGTTTTGTACGGTATCTGTTATATTTCAGTTGTATATTGATGTATCTAGTATTCTCCATCTACCTTTCTGTATTGACTTAGAGACAGTTGTGAGGACGATATGTATGATTATATATTCTGGTGTCGAGCTCGCATGTGAGCCGATGTTACTTTATGCAGTCTCATCTTTTATGATATTGTCCTTATTTTACTGTGTATTCTTCGCTACGGCGTCGTATATCATATTGTGATGCTTTATTCATGTCACTTGTTATTTCCGCCACACCTTACTTTTACCCGACTTTCGGGGCTAATGTTTTAAAGAGGAAATGTTACCAAAATTATAAAACTCATAACTTTTGAACTTGAAAGGGATCTCTACTAAATAAATGGAAGTTTTTCAGACATTTACTATTGCTTTTACAAAACGTTTTAAATCACTCTATATTTATTGGTTTTGATTTCTGGGTTCGGCTTACTTAGCCGCGTTACGCCTGTAGACGTTGCGTGGTTAAGTGCCGGTCACGAGTCGAATTCTCGGGTCGTGACAAAGTTGGTATCAGAGCGTAGGTTTTACCTTCGGAGTGTAGGATGACCCTGGTATGATGGAGTAGGTAGCTGCAGCAGGGTGGCGTAGCGTGCGTATGTTCCGCGGCATACTCACGACACGGTACTCCGCTTACGCGACCTTAGGACTTATTTATTTGATCCCTCCTT
Source organism: Agapanthus africanus (assembly GCA_030015575.1). NCBI lineage: Eukaryota > Viridiplantae > Streptophyta > Magnoliopsida > Asparagales > Amaryllidaceae > Agapanthus > Agapanthus africanus. Next base: position 564,972,473 of record CM057339.1, read on the forward strand.
ATATTCTTGTGATTCGATTTCCGTGTTCTTATCGAATCCAAATTTTCTTTCAGCCATTATGCCGCCTAAGACTACGAGGGCACAGAGAGCGGCCGCGAGGGCCGAGATTCGTGTTGACTCGTCCGAGACGAGGACTGATCCGGGCAGTACGCCGGTTGTACCCGAGCAGGCTGTTCCTGCCGTGACAGAGCAGATCGCCTCGTTAGGGGCTGGTATGCAGGAGATGCGCCAGATGATAGGATCGCTAGTTGAGACGCTTCGAGCGCAGCGACCAGAGGTAGCTCCACCAGTTCCAGAGACCGCGATGGTGCCTACCGCACAGCCAGTTGCCCCTGCAGCCACGGAGGTGATTACAGTATCGCTATCAGAGTTCATGAGGCTGAAGCCTCCGGTTTTCACAGGCACCGATACAGCCGAGGACCCACAGTCTTTCATAGACAGGATGGCCAGGATATGCCGTTCCCTCAGATGTGCAGATGCGAGATGGGTTGAGTTCGCGAGCTTTCGCCTGGAAGGTCTTGCGCAGAAATGGTGTGATTCAGTGGAGAAGGGCAGAGCAGCAGGTCCTCCTATGACCTGGACGGAGTTCGTGACCATATTTCTAGCCCGTTTCCTTCCCCGGAGTGTTAGAGATGCCCGAGCACGCAGGTTTGAGTCTTTGCGCCAGACGCCAGGGATGACAGTGGCAGAGTACGACGTACTGTTTACAGAGCTAGCAGTCTACGCCCCACATTTAGTGGCCACCGAGGAGTTGCGAGTCCGGAGATTTGTTCGAGGCTTGATTTCACCAGTGTTCCTCGCGATCAGCGCGCAGCACTACGAGACCTATGCAGCAGCTGTAGACGCAGCCCTAGTGGTCGAGGAGCACCTTGTTGAGACTTCGGTATTTCCAGAGCCGAAGAGAGTTCGTACCAGTATTTCCGCACGGAGGCAGTCATTCAGACGCCGCGACAGGTATCGTTCCGGTATGAGGGGTAGCAGAGATTCGGGACGGGGTCGGATGTTTAGTTCGTATCCCCAGGACGGTCAGCAGTCGCCGTAGGGTTGCTACAGATGTGGCAGCCTACTTCACCTCGTTCGAGATTGTCCAGAGACACACCGGAGGGAGGCGGCAGCACCGCATGTTACCTTACCACCTTCACCACCCCAGAGGGCGTTGCCCGTTGCGCCTACCGTTGCTCCGCGCCAGACTTATGCTCAGAGAGGTCGCGGGCGTGGAGGAGTTGCTCAGAGAGGACGAGATGACCGAGGCAGAGGTCAGTCAGTTACAGGTGGTGGACAGGCGAGGGTCTTTGCTTTGACACATCAGGACGCGCAGGCGTCTAATGCAGTGGTTTCAGGTATCCTCCCTGTATGTTCAGTTGATGCACATGTACTGTTCGATCCCGGATCCACACACTCGTACGTATCCACACACTTCGTGCCGAGTTTGGGTAGAGAGTCTGGCTTACTTGATCAGCCGCTTGTGGTGACTACTCCTGTGGGAGAGTCGTTTGTTGCTAGGCACGTGTTTCGATCCTGTATCGTCTGTATTGGCGAGAGAGAGTTGCCTGTCGACTTGATCCTTCTGGAGATGTTGGACTTCGACGTTCTTTTGGGCATGGATTGGTTAGCCACGTGCTATGCTTCTGTGGACTGCCGCGAGAAGACAGTTAGATTCTGTTTCCCCGGTGAGTCGGTTTTTGTTGTGTTGGGGGACCGTGGTGCCGCCCCTCACAGTGTGATTTCTTCTTTTCGCGCTGGACAGCTTTTGAGGAAGGGATGTCAGGGATTTCTCGCCTATGTTTGCGATGCTCGCGCTGCAGAGGTTCCATTGGATCAGGTTCCGGTTGTTAGCGAGTTTCCTGATGTGTTCCCTGACGAGCTTCCTGGGTTGCCGCCCGAGCGCGACATTTCTTTCTGTATTGATTTGGTTCCTGGTTCGGGGCCTATTTCTATACCGCCCTATCGGATGGCCCCGGCGGAACTTCGTGAGTTGAAGGAGCAGTTGCAAGATTTGCTGGACAAGGGACTTATTCGACCCAGTGTTTCTCCTTGGGGTGCTCCAGTCCTGTTCGTCAAGAAGAAGGATGGCAGTTTGCGTCTTTGTATCGACTACCGCCAGCTGAACAGGATGACAGTGCGGAACAGGTATCCTTTGCCGCGTATCGACGATTTGTTCGACCAGCTTCAGGGGGCAGGGTACTTTTCGAGGATCGATTTGCGATCGGGCTATCATCAGCTGCGGGTTCGACAGGAGGACATTCCCCGGACAGCTTTCCGTACGCGCTATGGCCATTACGAGTTCTTGGTGATGTCGTTCGGACTCACCAATGCGCCAGCAGCCTTCATGGATTTGATGAACCGTATTTTCCGGCCTTACTTGGATCTGTTCATTATAGTCTTCATTGACGATATCTTGGTGTATTCCCAGAGTAGTGAGGAGCACGAGCAGCACCTGCGGATTACATTGCAGACATTGAGGGAGCACCAGCTTTATGCGAAATTCTCCAAGTGTGCTTTTTGGCTAGACAGCGTAGATTTCTTGGGTCACGTGATTTCACGAGACGGTATATGTGTTGACCCGAGGAAGATCGAGGCCGTTCAGCGTTGGCCCAGACCCACATCGGCGACGGAGATTCGCAGCTTTTTGGGATTGGCCGGATATTACAGGCGTTTTGTTCAGGACTTCTCACGTATTGCTACACCGTTGACCGGGTTGACCCGGAAGGGAGTTCCTTTCGTTTGGACGGAGGAGTGCGAGCACAGCTTTCAGCAGTTACGGACTCAGCTGACGACGGCACCGGTGTTATCTTTACCTTCCGGATCGGGCGGATTTGTGGTCTTTTGTGATGCTTCTCGAGTGGGATTGGGATGCGTTCTGATGCAGCATGATAGGGTGATCGCGTATGCCTCGCGACAATTGAAGAAGCACGAGCAGAACTACCCCACTCATGATTTGGAGATGGCAGCAGTGGTCTTCGCACTTAAGATCTGGCGACATTACCTGTACGGCGAGTCGTGCCAGATATTTACGGATCACAAGAGTCTGAAATACATATTCCAGCAGCGGGACCTGAACCTTCGACAGCGTCGATGGATGGAGTTAGTGAAGGATTACGACTGCGAGATCTTATATCACCCGGGCAAGGCAAATGTGGTGGCGGATGCTTTGAGCAGGAGGCCCGGGAGTAGTTTATCTTGTTTGAGCGCAGTACAGGAGCAGTCATCCGCAGATTGGCAGATATTATGCGACAGTCGAGTACAGTTCGAGTTCACGCCGATTGGAGGACAGATAGCGCATGTCCGTGCACGCCCACAGTTGATTGATCGTATACGTGAGGCACAGCTCAGTGATGACCGATGTTCAGAGATCATGGCACAGATGGGACAGGACAGATTTTCCGAGTTCGTGATCGATGATCAGGGGATACTACGGTTTGGAGTCAGACTGTGCGTACCTGATGCTGAGGGACTGAGGCGTGAGATTCTTGAGGAGGCACATCGATCGGTATATAGCGTACATCCCGGTTCCACCAAGATGTATCATGATTTGAGAGATGTTTACTGGTGGGACGGAATGAAGAGGGACATTACAGATTTTGTATCGAGATGCCTGACTTGTCAGCAAGTCAAGGCTGAGCACCAGAGGCCCGCGGGAGAGCTACAGCCGTTACCCATTCCGGAGTGGAAATGGGAACAGATTTCGATGGACTTCGTGGTGGGTCTACCCAGGACTAGTCGGGGGTATGACTCCATCTGGGTGATCGTGGATCGTTTGACGAAAGCGGCTCACTTCCTACCGGTGAAGACGACTTTCGGATTTACTCAGTATGCCCAGATCTACATTGACGAGATAGTGCGACTACACGGAGTCCCGACGTGCATTGTGTCCGACAGAGGCACCCAGTTTACTAGTAGACTATGGCAGAGGCTTCAGGAGGCTTTGGGCACTCGTTTGAGTTTCAGCACGGCTTTTCATCCGCAGACCGACGGACAGTCAGAGCGGACCATCCAGACTCTCGAGGACATGCTCAGAGCTTGTGTACTAGATTTCGGAGGTAGCTGGGATCATCATTTGCCCTTGGTAGAGTTTTCCTACAATAACAGCTACCAGGAGACTATTCAGATGGCACCGTTTGAGGCTCTTTACGGGAGGAGATGCAGGTCACCTACTTGTTGGACAGAGCTCAGTGAGGGCAGTATCTTAGGGCCACAGATCGTTGAGGAGACGACCGCGAAGATCCAGTTGATTCGCGATAGGATGAGAGCAGCGCAGAGTAGGCAGAGGGCTTATGCAGACCGTCGACGACGCAGACTTGAGTTTTCTGTTGGTGATCATGTTTTCTTGAGGGTCTCCCCAATGAAAGGTGTGATGAGGTTTGGGAAGAAGGGGAAGCTTAGCCCCAGGTATGTGGGCCCCTTCGAGATCCTCGAGCGTGTCGGTGCAGTGGCTTACCGGTTAGCCCTTCCGCCCAGCTTTCCAGACGTGCACCCTATATTCCATGTTTCAATGCTCCGCAGATATCTACATGATCCTTCGCACGCGATTCAGCATCCAACGATCCAGCTTGAGCGTGATCTTTCCTATGCAGAGCAGCCGGTGATGATCTTAGATCGACAAGTGAAGAAATTGAGATCGAAGGAGATTCCATCAGTTAAAGTACTTTGGCGTGGTCAGAACCGCGAAGAGGTCACTTGGGAGACCGAAAGTGAGATGATGAAGACGTATCCCCATCTTTTTGAAGGTAACCTTAGTTAGATTTTTGAAATTCGGGGACGAATTTCTTTAAGGGGGAGCGATAGTAACACCTTAGGATAAGGGTTAGTGAATAATTATAATTAAATAATGATCTTTTTAATAAAAAGTTTACCAAATTGTGTTTTAAATATTTTTCCTAATTTAATAAACATTTTTCCAAAATTTTCCTAGGCTTGCACACACATGTGCATGTAAACTAGGGTTTTTAAATCAAGTAAATACTATAATTATTAACCATGGTGGGTTAATTGGGGGATTAATTCTTTTGGGTTATAAGTAAGTTTAATTAATTAGTTAACTAAAAGTAACTTTAATTTGAAATGGTTAGGGGTTGACTTGTGAGAGAGAGAGAGTGAGGGGGGCATCATGGCTCAAGCCATGCTTGCCATTAATGAGGTGAGAGAGAGAGAGGGGTGACTTGTGTGTGATGATTATTTCCTCTCATTTCTTTTCTTGTTTCTCTCATAACCCTCACACTCACACACACTCACACACACACTTACCTTCAGCCCCAGCAGCAGCTCCAGAACCAGCAAGCATTGGCAGTAAACTCCACAGCAACAACAGCAGCAGTAGCAAGCACAAACAGCAGCAGCAGAGGCAGTGAGCAGCAGCAGCAGCCCCAGTTCCAAGTGCAGCGACTCCTCTCCACTTCTTCTTCTTCCTGCAGCTCCCTAGGGTCGAGAGTGAGGTATATTTCCTAACTTGATTCCCTAGTTAGCTTAGATTGTGTAGTTTTGCATCGGTTTATGGATTTTTGTGTGTTTTAGTGCGATATGGGGTGTTTAGTGTGAACTTTGTGCTAATGAGGTGTAGATTAGTTCCAGTAGGATGCTTGAGGTTTGTTGTGACCATGTAAACCTAGTCCAACCCCTATTACACTAAAATACCACCAGATTTCATATTTGATGCAAATGTTGTTTTTGGGCAAAATCTGAGTTTTCTGGAACTGCTATTGACCCGGTGAGTGCAGAATGATTTTGGGAAGACTGTAGTGTAGTGGAGTGGAGATGATGCACCAGGTGAAACCCGACCCCCTAACTCCCCTTTACGGCCGCCAAAAACGCCATTCTGGCCGCAAATTGCGGCCAGACAGGGGGTATTTTGGTGGTTTTTGGGTTCTGTAGGTGTGTTTTTGTATGTAGGGTATTTTGGTATATTTATATTTTTAAGATCAATTCTGTAGGAAAATCTGGGACCAGTTACCCGTTTTGTCGTTTTTCTAAACCTTCGCGACACGCGTGATACGTGAGTAGGTTTGGGCTCTGCGTATCGCGGCGCGTCGGGGTAGTTTCGTGGCGCGTGTTTACACGTTTTAGCGTATCGCGCACACGCGCGATTGGTGCGACACAGGTTTCTTGTTGGATTATAATGTCGCGTTTTGTGACTTAAGCTTATATGTGATATGTGTATGTGATTCTAGGTTCGCAGGCCAGTGAGACGGACGCTGCGAAGAAGGGCAAGCAAGTGGTTGGATACACTTAGCGCGAGACACGGTGAGTAGATTTCACATCTACGGGGATATCGCCCGCATGGCGTTATGCGTCAGGGCTGATAGGACTTTATTATTATGTATTGCATGCATCCCATAGACTGTCATCGCATATTGCATTCCCTGCCGTGTTGATATACATATTGCTTAGAACTGATAGAACACCGCACTATTACTAACGGTTTATGTTGCACGGGCACTATTTACATGCTACACACACACCGTTAGTAATTGCCATGCCACACCACTATAGAGCTGCCATGATTATATTGCTATAGTTCGCCTCATATGTGATTTGATATGATTTTCATGTATATTGGGAGCCGCATGACATCTTTTAAAACCGGAAATGAAACTACTTTAAAAAGCGGTTTTCCCCTTATACCCATACCATGGATTGATGTATATTGTACCTCGCATTGGATTTATTATTGGTATTGGATATTCATGTGATTTCTGTTTTGAGGACCGTGGAATTATTTAAGGAAAGATATGTTATTTTGAAAAACCCGGTACCTCGTGATATGATATTTTGGTGTGTCCACCACGCGTTTTCTCGGTGCTGAGACGTGTGCTTGAAACCCGATTCGAGGAGTGGATGTTCCGTTTGCGGGTTCGTGGTGGGCCCGGTATGGTTCCCCTCGGCGAGATGATCGATGGGATATGCCGATTGAGCCTGGAGGCGGGCGAGTACCTACCGGTGATTGGTTGGACCTGGCAGTTGTCCGGAGGATACTGACCAGAGTCGAGTGATGGATGCGGGAGGATCCGTACTGCCGGGGCCGAGGGCCGATACCGCAGGTGGACCCCGTGGGGCCGGTCCGGACTGACGGCGCCCGATATTCGAGGATTTACGTGTCGATGCTGGACACGAGTATTTTATGATGTTTTGGGTGCCGATGTTGGGCACTCGTGATTCCTCCGAGATATACAGGATTTGAGGGCCGATGGGTGTGCCGGCGCCTGAGTATATGTGGGACTTGGGTGCAGTTTGAGGCACCGATCATCGTTTTCCATGTTGACATAGTCCATGTAGATATTATTTATCCCATACTCAGTACTGATTACTATACATCTCATCCTGTGGCATTTACCTGTTAGAGTACATGCATTACTATTGTATCCACTGTTGACATGCATTGATATCATCTGCTGGCATTAGTAGAGCCACGCTATATGTGCATGCCTGCGATCACCTTTATATGTTATCTCTATTCACGAGTTGGCAACTCACCCCCGTTGTGCCACAGTGTTTGCAGGTTGCCCTTGGGAGTAGTCACGGCTGGCTGTTATCGCATCTTTTGGCACAGATACCCTTTTGAGCAGAGTTAGCCTTTGCTGATAGGTGGGTTTTGTACGGTATCTGTTATATTTCAGTTGTATATTGATGTATCTAGTATTCTCCATCTACCTTTCTATATTGACTTAGAGACAGTTGTGAGGACGATATGTATGATTATATATTCTGGTGTCGAGCTCGCATGTGAGCCGATGTTACTTTATGCAGTCTCATCTTTTATGATATTGTCCTTATTTTACTGTGTATTCTTTGCTACGGCGTCGTATATCATATTGTGATGCTTTATTCATGTCACTTGTTATTTCCGCCACACCTTACTTTTACCCGACTTTCGGGGCTAATGTTTTAAAGAGGAAATGTTACCAAAATTATAAAACTCATAACTTTTGAACTTGAAAGGGATCTCTACTAAATAAATGGAAGTTTTTCAGACATTTACTATTGCTTTTACAAAACGTTTTAAATCACTCTATATTTATTGGTTTTGATTTCTGGGTTCGGCTTACTTAGCCGCGTTACGCCTGTAGACGTTGCGTGGTTAAGTTCCGGTCACGAGTCGAATTCTCGGGTCGTGACACCTCACCACTCCTAAGGAGAAAATACACCTACGAGATCCTCATGACTCGTAGGGAGAAAAATCTTTATGAGACCCTTATGGCTCATAAAATTGAAAAGTCTTAGGCGGCGAATCTGAATCTGTTTCCTAAGCCATCACTACCCTACAAAGAGTTCAAGATGAACTATTACCTACTATCTACAGGCCAAATTTGCTAAAATCACATGACAACAAAGCAAAGAAAAGAAGGCAATAACACAAGATAGAAAAGAAATATGTCCTTTATTCATAAATTCAATTGGATACAAGTTACATCATATGAAAATGAATGGAATAAAAAAATGAAATGAATACATGTTATTCATAAGTTACAAAAGTAAAATCGATACAAAGGCAGCTACAGAGAAGGAGGCGTTTTCAATAAATCAGTCAGTTGCTCGTGCACTCCTCTCAGCTCCTTTTCGCGATCAGCCACCGCGACCAGCTCCGCTTCGACTTGGGCCCGTTGCTGCAGACAGGATGAAAGTTTCTCATCAATTTCCTGCTGAACAGCCTCCTGACTCTGCGCGACCTGCTCAGTAAAGTCAAGCTTTTTCTTCAGCACCAGCCCATCAGAAATACACCGTTGAAGGTTTTCAAAGATAGAGTTCAGCTGCACAGCATTCGCTTCGACCTGGGCACGCAGTTGGACTATAAGTCTACGGTACCGCCCCTGCCGTCAATCCGAGGCCAAACGCGGAACAAAAACTTTTACAAAACGGCGCTAGCATAGACTTTAACCCGGATCGTGCCATTAACACTAAACTAGCTAACTACTAAGATGATAGAATGGCTATACCGATCGATCCGTGTCCTTCGGTCTTTAGCCATCATCCCACGCTCCTCGCGGCATCTCCGATCTCGCTCGATCTCTGGTCTCCTCGTCGAGGTGGCACCACATCAACGAATCTTTATACGGGCTCCCGCCTCTATACCGAGGCAACTCGGACATGAAGTTTGCCAACCGACATGTCCAAGATGAAGTAGAGAATGAGTGTGAATACTTTGTCATAAATACCCTAGGGTTCTCATCATATGAGAGGGTTAGGGTGGAGGTTGAAGAAGATGCATAAGAGATGAAGAGTGTGAGCTCAAGAAAATCAAGTGAGCAAAATCCAAGTCCTAAAATAAAAACCCCTTGGCTGCCCACTCTTTTTGTGGTTGATATATATTAGGTTTTGAGTTGGAAAAACAAAGAAAATCCCTGACCAAAATATCTCCAACTCAACCCTCAAATATCAAACCCAAAACAAAGCTCATTAATTTAACATGACTCACTACATGACTCATTACCATTAGTCATTAGTGAACATGCTAGAATAATGAGTCATTGCATGAGTCACACTTTCCAAAACTAATAAACATTTAAACTAAAATGTTTAACCAAAAAGAAAAACATCTTCTAAAGTAATCTTGTAATGAATTACAAAAATACCCCTCACCAGTATATACATACCTGCATCCGTATTCCGACTGAATACGAATACAATGAGACTAAAATATTCCAACTCAATATAATACTTGGATCCGGCTTAAACCAAAGCCCACCAGTATTATCTGTCCGAACCTCGACACGTGTACAAGTGCACGTGCATGTTTGAACCCTGTTATAAAACCATACGGCCTCTACAACGTTTCCCCCGAACTTGAGATACTCTCTGTGGGGGAATCTAAAGACTCATCAATACTCTTGCAGTGGGTCTAACCACAAGCACGTCATTGGTACTAGTTGTACGTAACGGCTGCCCATGTATTGAGTAAAAGAGAGGCTGATGAGCGAACTAATCCAGAAACCCTACTGAGCCTATCAGTGACAATATCCGTACAGTCCGGTCCGTTCGTTTATGAGCATCGCATATCAGGCCTAGGGGGCCGGTAACGTCAGACCCCAAAAAGCGGTATAAGTCGTGTCGGAGTGTGGCCTAGAACACCCTGAGATACTACTGGAATATCTACCAGTAAATCTCCTGCCTCGGCCGAGGGCTTTGTTTAATGGCTCTCTTAGACACAGTGCGATCTCACCCCCAATACCGGGAGAGACGAAACCCCTGCCGATCCGCTCACTGCCTCCATGTGACTCGGGACTGTACCCAACTAAAACCTGTTTGCACGACTCCTTTGAGCCGTGGTAGGGTAGTAATCAAAGCACAGTGGGAACTCACACGAGACAAATGACGATCTCAGATCGATGAACTAACCTGTACACATGTCACCAGGGAACTGCTATCTGATGCTAGGTACAATACCAACTAGCAGGTTCCCTGTAACGTTTTAGAAATCGTTTTGCGAATTTTCCTTTTTTAGGGTAAAATAGTCGGTGTTTTCTGTTTTAACCCGATTTTGATCAAACTTCTGTATAGACTTCACGGCACCTAGTTTAGCTAGAATGAAGTTAGTGCGCGGGCTTTGGGGGTCAATGGGAAGTTTTGGTTCATATAGAATTTTTCCCTAATTAAATACTATTTTAATGTATTATTTATACACTTAATTAGTGGAAATTATATCTAGATATTTTGTGAGCAAATTGAATTATTTTTAATAAGAAAAGAAAGAAGAAAAAGTTGGCAAATTGTATTTAATGTTGCATTTATTGTTTTGTGCTAGAAACTTCACTCTTTTTTTCACAAACCCCCCCCCCTATCATTCCCTTGGCCGAGCCTTCTCCCCAAATCTATCCCAATTAATTTCCTTGCTCATTTCTTCATTTTCTTGCTCTCAAAATCCTTCAAAATTCCCAAAATAAATCCACAAATTCCTAAATAAAAACTAAACCAACATTTCCCTTCACTAATCTTGCTTGGATCTTCAACAAAACATGGTTTTTTGGAGGCTAAAGTTGTTGAATCTTGTTGCTTTGGGGTGTTCTTGTTGAGGTATAATTTCAAACCCTAATCCTTATTTGTTATGCTAAAATCATTATGTTAGCTAATTAATTGGTTAATATAGCTTTTAACTCTTGTTTAATTCATTTATTGTAATTTTAAAGAAGTTCAAGTTAGTGTTTAATCTTGATGAATGGGTTAAAGGTTAATTGTTAATTTTAGGCAAATGAAAACATAACCTACTTACTAGATTTTTTAAATGATATTTTCCTAATTACCTAATTAGCTTAATTACAAACTAGACTTTTGCTAATCGTAATTAAGTGAGTTTTAAAATTTTAGGAAAGGTTTAAATGGTTTAACCTTACTATATTGTGATGTTTGTAAATGCTAGTTTGGTAAAAAAGTTGTAGTTTGGTGCTAAAATGATATATGCTGCTTACTAGATTTCGGTAAATTTTGGCATGGGTTTCTTTGAACGTTGCGACGTTATTTATATTAGATTCCACATTTATTATTGTGTTGTGAATGCGCGATCGGTACGATCAGGGTCTAGGCTTGGTAGTTGTGTCGCTTTGCGTTCCTAGTTAGGGTCGTGCCGATGTCGTTCGTGTCCTTGTGTAGCTTTTGCTCTTGAGTTGGTTTCGTACTGTCGCTATGCGCGTTAGCCACAATACGAACACTTGAGAGTAAGTTTTGTGTTGTCGCGTTGGTCAGCGTAGTTTGTACGTGTTTTGGGTCTATTGCTAATATATACATGTTATATTGTTTTATGTTATAGGTTCGCAGGAGGGGACTTCGGGCGCTGCGAAGAAGGGGAAATAGGTGGTATGTTTTACTTAGCCAGGAGCGTTGGTGAGTAGATTTAACATCTACAGGGGAATCTCCCGCATGGCGTTATGCGTCTGGGCTAAAGATGTTATGAATTGTCGCATATTCTATTTCATATATAGAGTTGCGCATACACCTTATTGCTTAGTTATTTGTTGTGCTTGGACTTGTACCTTTAGGACACTGCACTATTATTGACGGCTCATATTGCACGAGCACAGATTGTATGCCACACACACACCGTCAATAATTTCCATGACACGCATAACACACATACCTATATGATATTGTTTGATTAGGGACATTGAGACATTGATTCATAATTCTTTATGCATATGACATATAGCATACCTGTATACCTACATACTTACACATATCCCTTGACATGCTTATATGCTAGTTACCTGTATACCTATAGGGTATTGTACCATTAGCGATTGGTACATACACACATAATGACATAGCTACATGTATACCTTGCATACATACTCACACTTATACCTAGAGGGTATATTACATCATTACTGATAGGTAGCTACATATACCTTGCTATACCTTTATGTTTACACCTATATCTGGTTATAGCTACATGTGCACCTTTATTGATGTTATATTAGACTTGGAGAAATTAGGAATCGCATGATTTATATATTAACTTGTTGCAGTTAAATAGCGGCTTTTCCTTTATATGCTTACATTTCAGCTTTATGTTACATATATTATATTCATGGATTTTCGCATTTAGATATGGATTTTTCATGATGTTTTCTGTATTTGAGGATCGTGGTAGTTTCATGAAATTATGCATTATTTGAAAAACCTGGTTTCTCTTGATATGATATTTCAGCATCCACCATGAGATTTATCGGTTCTGATATAAATATACCCTACGCGAAGAAAGGAGGGGGCCATGTGCGGGTACATGGTGGGGCCCGGAGGTACCCCGGGGCAAGAAAGGGATGTCAATGTACCACGTCGATGAGCCTGGCAGGGGAACCATAGCTACCGGTGACATTACCTATGACTCGGCGGTTATCGTAGGGATACCGACGGGAGTCATGTGCATATGGATACATCGAGAGGCGAGGGTCAGAGCTAGGCACTCGAGCTTTCGGTATAGCATATGATACGTACCTATCAGGGTGCAAGACGTGGTGACAGCACCTGATAGATCGGAATTTTTGTGTCGATGCTTGGCACATTGGGTTCATGATATTTTTACTCCTAAGTATATATTACAATGGAATGGGACGATGTTATATATATATATATATATATATATATATATATATATATATATATATTAGTGGAATGGGACGCTAATATATATGTACATATAAATTCATATACATCATCATAATTATTCATGCAAATATACTTAGGATATATATGAGATTCACTTGATATTGGGTTTGGGATTTAGGAGGTTCATTTGAGATTAGATACAGGATATATATATAAGGTTGACTTGATATTGGATACATGATATATATATGAGGTTGACTTGATATTGGATACAGGATATATATATGAGATTTACTTGATTTTGTAGAATCAGGATTTGTGAGACTTACATGATATGAGAGCCAATTTGGGGGCTGATTTGAGGAATTGGGATTTGGATTGTCTTGATGGACTTTGGTCCTACAACGTGTCAGGATTTCGTGGAAATGACATGTTTTATCCCATACTCCACATTTATTGTTTATGCACTGCTTCATGTATTAGTTGTACCTGATAGAATACCTTCCATGACTGTTGCATTTACATACTTATTTTATATGCATTGCTTCGTGTATTAGTTGTACCTGCTAATGACTGTTGCATATATACATTGTCATATCATCGCTTCATGTATTAGTTGTATCTACTAGCGTACCTTTCATGACTGTTGCATATATACATTGTCATATCATCGCTTCATGTATTAGTTGTATCTGCTAGCGTACCTTTCATGACTGTTGCATATATACATTGTCATATCATCGCTTCATGTATTAGTTGTACCTGATAGAGTACCTTACATGACTGTTGCATACAGATTGTCATATTATTGCTTCATGTATTAGTTGTACCTGCTAGAGTACCTTTCATGACTGTTGCATACATATGACCATTTATTGCTATCTTTTGCATGTATTAGATTCGCGCTGTACGTGCATACTTGCGATTACCTGCATATGTTATTTTTTATTCACGAGTTGGCAACTCACCCCCGTTGTGCCATAGTGTTTTGCAGGTAGTCCCTCAGGGCAGTCGCGGCAGTCTTTTCATCTTTCGTATCATCTTTTGCTATGGATACCGCTTCAGCTGACTGTGTGCAGTTTTGCTATAGGTGGGTTTTGCGGTTATCCGATGTTGCTTATTGTATATTCGTTGTATCCTGTACTCTCCATCTACCACTTTCATGTGTATGACTTAGAGACTTGATGTAAGGACGATATTGTATATTTTGGGTGACTTGGATGTCTTTTATACAGTTTTACTTATATCGTCTTTTATTTCTTCGCTATGGCATCGTATATCTGTTGTGGTGGTTGTTTTCCGCCGTTGGGCGTGGATTTTCTCCCGTTGGGGATGCTTTACTTATATTTGTGTTGTACCCATTTTTGGGGTTGGTTTTACAAAGGAGGTGCTGCCGAAATTTTTAAGAAAGTAAAGTTGGACTTTAAAGAATTTGGTTTGAGATTTCAAAAGTTTTGAAAATGCTATTATCACTTACTACTTTTGATGGTTTAGATTTTTGGGCTTTCGGCTTACTTAAATTGTGTTACGCCTGTAGACGTTGCGTAGTTTAAGGGCTGTCACGTGCCAATTTCGGGTCATGACAAAGTTGGTATCAGAACGCTAGGTTTTACCTTTCGGAGTGTAGGATGACCTTGGTATGATGGAGTAGGTAACTTAAGCAGAGTAACGTAGTGTGTGTATGTCTGCGGCATACTCACGATGCGGTACTCCGCCAAAAGTGACCTAAGTACTAATTGCTTGAAATTCCTTCCTTGATGATACTTATCCTTGTGATTCGATTTCCGTGTTCATATCGAATCCTATTTCCATTTATAGCCTTTGCCGCCGATGACCATGAGGACTCAGAGTGTTGCAGCGAGGGCCGAGGTCAGAGTTGACTCATGTGGGATGAGGACTGACGAGGATGGCACGCTCGTTGCACAGGAGCAGATGGATCCGCCTTCGATAGATCGTATCGCTAGGCTTGAGGCAGAGATGCAGGACTTGCGCCAGACGATGAGGTCTTTGGTTGAGGTCAGTAGAGCGCGGCGACAGGAGGTTGTCACCCCTGTTATCCAGTTGTTCCTTACGATCAGCACACAACATTCCGTCACCTACATAGCACCAGTGGATGCAACCCCAGTTGATGAGGCACGTCTTCCAGAGACTTTGGGAGTTCCGGAACAGTGGAGGACTCGTGTAGGTGTACCAGCCCAGGGACAGAGGTTCAGTCGCGGTGACAGGTTTCGTGCACGTCGCAGGAGTAGTGGAGGCTTGGGACGAGGAAAGTCTGTTGGCTAGATCAGCCTTTTGTGGTGTTAATTTCTGTCAGCGATTCTTTTGTTGCGCGACACGTATTTCAATCGTGTGCCAATCGGATAGGAGATAAAGATTGTCCGTCATTTTGATCCTTCTTGAGATGTTGGATTTGACGTTCTTCTGGGCACGGGCTGGTTAGCTACGTGCTAGGCATCTGTGGACTGCCGTGAGAAAATAGTCAGGTTTTGTTTTCCCGGTGAGTCAGTTCTTGTTGTACAGGGGGCAGTGGTGCCGCCTCTCACAGCTTGAATTCAGCCTTTTTCGCTAGTCGGCTTTTGAGGAGAGGATGTCAAGGATTCCTGGCTTTCATTCGGGATGCTGGAGCCACAGTAAGTTTGTTGGACTGGCTTTCCATCGTACGGGAGTTTCCGACTTTGTTCCAGATGAGCCGGCGGAGCTTAGGGAGCTTAAGGATCAGCTGCAGAGTTGTTTGTTGGGGGACTTGTACGTCCAAGTGTTTCGCTTTGGGGAACTCCTATTCTGTTCGTCAGGAGAAGGACGACAGTTGAGGTTGTGTATTGATGGATCGTCAATTGAACTGAGTTACGGTGTGGATAGGTATCCTTTACCTCGCATTAACGATTTCTTCGATCAGCTCCAGAGTGCAAGACATTTTCTAAGTTTGTTTGGGATCTGGTCATCATTTGTTGCGGGTTCGGAGTGATGTCATTCCGAAGATTGCTTTTGTGCGTGCTACGGGCTTTATGAGTTTTGGTGGTGTCGTTGGACTCACCAATGCCCTAGCAGCATTCGTGGATGTGATGCACCAGATTTCTTCAGGCCGTTCCTCGACCAGTTTATTGTTGTGTCATTAATGACATTATGGTCTATTCCAAGAGTCGTGAGGAACGTGAGCAGCACTTGAGGATTTGTTTTGCAGATACTGGGAGAGCACCAGCTGTCAGCTAAATTCTCGGAGTGTTCCTTCAGGCTTGATTATGTTGACTCCTAGGTCTTGTAGTTACGGGAGACGGTTTTCGTATGGTCCCGAGGAAGATCGAGGTCGTACAGATTTGGTCCAGACTTGTGTACGGGATGGAGGTCCGCAGATCTTTAGGCTTAGCAGGTTTTTACTGCCGTTTCGTGCAGAATTCCTAGTGTATCGCTGCACCGTTGACTGAACTGACCAAAAAGGAGGTTCTTTTTCTTTGGACTGAGGCATGTGTGCGGAGTTTTCATCAGTTGGAGATTCGGTTGACAACTGCACTAGTTCTTTCTTTGCTTTCTGGTTCGGGCGACTTTGTTGTTTAACTGTGATGTTTCACGAGTGGGGCTCGATTTTGCTTTGATGCGGCATTATAGAGTTATCGCTTTTGCTTCCTGACAGTTGGAGGAAGTATGAGCAGGATGTTCCACTCATGATCTGGAGATGGCCGCGGTGGTCGTACGTTGAAGATTTGGAGACACTACTTGTTCGGAGAGTCGTGTCAGATTTTCACGGACCACCGGAGCTTAATGTACATCTTCCTGCAGCGGGTTTTGATTTTTGAGGCAGCGTCGTTGGATGGAGATTGTAAAGGATTGTGTTTGTAAGATCCTCGTTACCCGTGGCAAGGCGATTGTGCTAGCTGATACTGGAGTCGTAAGCCCAGGGTTAGCTTGTTCCAGCTGAGCGCAGTTCTGAGACAGTCTTCTGCAGATTTATAGTTCTTGTGCGATCATGGAGTATAGCTTAAGTTCGCCTCTACTGAGGGTACAGCTTGCTTATGTCTGCGCCCGTCCACTTTTCCTTAATCGCTTTCGCGAGGCACAGCCCGCCGATGCTCGTTCGTCAAAGATTCTTGAGCATACTCGGCTGGGTAAAGATTCGAAGTCCTTGATTTGTGACCATATGTGCTACGTTTAGGGACGCGTTTGTGTGTACCTGTTGCTGATGGACAGAGACGCGAAATCCTAGAGCAGGCACATCAGTCAGGTTTCGGTGTTCATTCAAGTTCCACCAATTTGTAGCGTGACTTGTGAAATAGTTACGGGTTGACAGGGATGAAGAGTGAAGTTTCGGATTTCGTTTCAAGGTGTCTGTCTTATTGTGAGCTAAGGTTGAGCATCTGAGACCGGCTGGAGAATTGCAACCTTTAACCGTTCCGGAGTGGGAATGGGAGCAGATCTCCATGAATTTTGTTGTGGTGTCTACCCGGTCTAGAAAGGGTGTGACTCCATTTGGGTGTTTGTTGTCCGGTTATGCTCAGTTTGATCAGTTGTTCTTTGTTATGTTTGTGCGTTGGCACGGAGTTCCTTCATGCGTTGTATCCAATGGAGGCACCCTGTTCGCTTGCCGTCTTGGGCAGAAGCTTCAGGAAGCCTTGGGTACTGGTTGAGCTTTAGCTTTGCTTTCCATCCTTTGGCTGATGGTTAGATAGAACGGACTATACAGACTCTGGAGGATATGCTTGTGCGTACGTACTAATTGTTTTCGGCAGTTGGGATCGTCACTTGTCATTGTTAGGATTCTCCTTCGATAGCAGTTATCAGGAGACATTCCAATTGGCAACCATAGGTTTTGTTTGGTAGGTTGTGTCGATCGCCAGTCTGTTTTTCTGACTCTGCGAGAGTAGGATTTTGGACCCCAGCTAGTCGTGAAGCTTCGGAGAAGATCCAGTTGATTCAGGTCAGGATGAGAGCAGCCCAGTGCAGATAGAAGTCTTATGTCGACCGTTTGAGTTCGCGGTGGGAGATCATGTATTCCTACGGATTTTTCCGATGAAATGGCGTGTTGAGTTTGGGAAGCTTAGTCCCAGATTGTTGGTCCTTTGAGATCCTCGAACGAGTTAGTTCCATTGCCTATAATATGGCATTTCCGCCCAGATTATTGAGTATTCACCCGTTTTCCTTGTGTCTATACTTCGCAATTACCGCCATGAC
Source organism: Agapanthus africanus (assembly GCA_030015575.1). Lineage (NCBI taxonomy): Eukaryota > Viridiplantae > Streptophyta > Magnoliopsida > Asparagales > Amaryllidaceae > Agapanthus > Agapanthus africanus. The sequence goes on from CM057339.1 coordinate 564,990,662, forward strand.
TTTCTCACATGATTCAGCACCAGACCATTCCTTTAGATGCAATCTTTCGTTCACCAGCAGCCGATAGTTTTAGTGGATCGGCAGGTAGAGAGACTTCGGTCAAGGGTCTTGCTATATGTGAAGGTACTTTGGCGTAGCCGTATACTGAGGTGATCACTTGGGAGGCTGCGAGCGAGATTTGGGAGTTTTGTACTCACCTCTTTGAAGCTACGCGTAGATGAATTTTAAATTCGGGGACCGAATTTCTTTAAGGGGGAAGATTGTAACGTTTTAGAAATCGTTTTGTGAATTTTCCGTTTTAAGGGTAAAATAGTCGATGTTTTCCGTTTTAACCCGATTGTGATCAAACTTCTATATAGACTTCACGGCACCTAGTTTAGCTAGAATGAAGCTAGTGCGCGGGCTTTGAGGGTCAATAGGAAGTATTGGTACACATAGAATTTTTCCCTAATTAAATATTATTTTAATGTGTTATTTATGCACTTAATTAGTGGAAATTATATCTTTGTGTGGGTTAATTAGTTCTAATTGGGATCATTGCTAATCTAATCACTAGGATTAGTTTAGAACCTTCTCTTCTAATATCTAGATATTTTGTGAGCAAATGGAATTATTTTTAATAAGAAAAGAAAGAAGAAAAAGGTGGCAAATTGTATTTAATGTTGCATTTATTGTTTTGTGCTAGAAACTTCACTCTTTTTTTCACAACCCCCCCCCCCCCCATCATTCCCTTGGCCGAGCCTTCTCCCCAAATCTGTCCCAATTAATTTCCTTGCTCATTTCTTCATTTTCTTGCTCTCAAAATCCTTCAAAATACCCAAAATAAATCCACAAATTCCTAAATAAAAATTAAACCATCATTTCCCTTCACTAATCTTGCTTGGATTTTCAACTAAACATGGTTTTTTGGAGGCTAAAGTTGTTGAATCTTGTTGCTTTGGGGTGTTCTTGTTGAGGTATAATTTCAAACCCTAATCCTTATTTGTTATGCTAAAATCATTATGTTAGCTAATTAATTGGTTAATATAGCTTTTAACTCTTGTTTAATTCATTCATTGTAATTTTAAAGAAGTTCAAGTTAGTGTTTAATCTTGATGAATGGGTTAAAGGTTAATTGTTAATTTTAGGTAAATGAAAACTTAACCTACTTTCTAGATTTGTTAAATGATATTTTCCTAATTACCTAATTAGCTTAATTACAAACTAGACTTTTGCTAATCCTAATTAAGTGAGTTATAAAATTTTAGTAAAGATTTAAATGGTTTAACCATGCTATATTGTGATGTTTGTAAATTCTAGTTTGGTAAAAAAGTTGTAGTTTGGTGCTAAAATGATATATGTTGCTTACTAGATTTCGGTAAGTTTTGGCGTGGGTTTCTTTGAACGTTGCGACATTATTTATATTAGATTCCACGTTTATTATTGTGTTGTGAATGCGCGATCGGTACGATCAGGGTCTAGGCTTGGTAATTGTGTCGCTTTGCGTTCCTAGTTAAGGTCGTGCCGATGTCGTTCGTGTCCTTGTGTAGTTTTTGCTCTTGAGTTGGTTTCGTAGTGTCGCTACGCGCGTTAGCCACAATACGAACACTTGAGAGTAAGTTTTGTGTTGTCGCGTTGGTCAGCGTAGTTTATACGTGTTTTGGGTCTATTGCTAATATATACATGTTATATTGTTTTATGTTATAGGTTCGCAGGCGAGGACTTCGGGCGCTGCGAAGAAGGGGAAACAGGTGGTAGGCTTTACTTAGTCAGGAGCGTTGGTGAGTAGATTTAACATCTACAGGGGAATCGCCCGCATGGCGTTATGCTTCTGGGCTAGAGATGTTATGAATTGTCGCATATTCTATTTCATATATAGAGTTGCGCATACACCTTATTGCTTAGTTATTTGTTGTGCTTGGACTTGTACCTTTAGGACACTGCACTATTATTGACGGCTCATGTTGCACGAGCACTGATTGTATGCCACACACACCGTCAATAATTGCTATGACACGCACAACACACATACCTATATGATATTGTTTGGTTAGGGACATTGAGACATTGATTCATAATTCTTTATGCATATGACATATAGCATACCTGTATACCTACATGCTTACATATATGCCTTGACATGCTTACATGATAGTTACCTGTATACCTATAGGGTATTGTACCATTAGCGATAGGTACATACACTAATGACATAGCTACATGTATACCTTGCATACATACTCACACTTATACCTAGAGGGTATATTACATCATTACTGATAGGTAGCTACATATACCTTGCTATACCTTTATGTTTACACCTATATCTGGTTATAGCTACATGTGCACCTTTATTGATGTTATATTAGACTTGGAGAAATTAGGAATCGCATGATTTATATATTAACTTGTTGCAGTTAAATAGCGTCTTTTCCTTTATATACTTACATTTCAGCTTTATGTTGCATATATTATATTCATAGATTTTCGCATTTAGATATGGATTTTTCATGATGTTTTCTGTATTTGAGGATCGTGGTAGTTTCATGAAATTATGCATTATTTGAAAAACCTGGTTTCTCTTGATATGATATTTCAGCATCCACCATGAGATTTATCGGTTCTGATATAAATATACCCTACGCGAAGAAAGGAGGGGGCCATGTGCGGGTACATGGTGGGGCCCGGAGGTACCCCGGGGCAAGAAAGGGATGTCAATGTACCACGTCGATGAGCCTGGCAGGGGAACCATAGCTACCGGTGACATTACCTATGACTCGGCGGTTATCGTAGGGATACCGACGAGAGTCATGTGCATATGGATACATCGAGAGGCGAGGGTCAGAGCTAGGCACTCGAGCTTTCGGTATAGCATATGATACGTACCTATCAGGGTGCAAGACGTGGTGACAGCACCTGATAGATCGGAATTTTTGTGTCGATGCTTGGCACATTGGGTTCATGATATTTTTACTCCTAAGTATATATTACAATGGAATGGGACGATGTTATATATATATATATATATATATATATATATATATATATATATTAGTGTAATAGGACGGTAATATATATGTATACATATAAATTCATATACTTCATCATAATTATTCATGCAAATATACTTAGGATATATATGAGATTCACTTGATATTGGATTTGGGATTTAGGAGATTCATTTGAGATTGGATACAGGATATATATATATGAGGTTGACTTGATATTGGATACAGGATATATATATGTGGTTGACTTGATATTGGATACAGGATATATATGAGATTTACTTGATTTTGTACATTCAGGATTTGTGAGACTTACATGATATGAGAGCCAATTTGGGGGCTGATTTGAGGAATTGGGATTTGGATTGTCTTGATAGACTTTCGTCCTACCACGATGTCAGAATTCCGTGGAAATGATATGTTTTATCCCATACTCCATATTTATTGTTTATGCACTGCTTCATGTATTAGTTGTACCTGATAGAGTACCTTCCATGACTGTTGCATTTACATACTTATTTTATATGCATTGCTTCGTGTATTAGTTGTACCTGCTAACGTACCTTTCATGACTGTTTCATATATACATTGTCATATCATCGCTTCATGTATTAGTTGTACCTGATAGAGTACTTTAAATGACTGTTGCATACAGATTGTCATATTATTGCTTCATGTATTAGTTGTACCTGCTAGAGTACATTTCATGACTGTTGCATACATATGACCATTTATTGCTATACACTTGCATGTATTAGATTCGCGCTGTACGTGCATACTTGCGATTACCTGCATATGTTATTTACTATTCACGAGTTGGAAACTCACCCCGTTGTGCCACAGTGTTTTGCAGGTAGTCCCTCAGGGCAGTCGCGGCAAGCTTTTCATCTTTCGTATCATCTTTTGCTGTGGATACCGCTTCGGCTGATTGCGTGCAGTTTTGCTATAGGTGGGTTTTGCGGTTATCCGATGTTGCTTATTATATATTCGTTGTATCATGTACTCTCCATCTACCACTTTCATGTGTATGACTTAGAGACTTGATGTGAGGACGATATTGTATAATTTGGGTGACTTGGATGTCTTTTATACAGTTTTACTTATATCGTCTTTTATTTCTTCGCTACGACGTCGTATATCTGTTGTGGTGGTTGTTTTCCGCCGTTGGGCGTGGATTTGCTCCCATTGGGGATGCTTTACTTATATTTATGTTGTACCCATTTTTGGGGTTGGTTTTACATAGGAGATGCTGCCAAAATTTCTAAGAAAGTAAAGTTGGACTTTAAAGAATTTGGTTTGAGATTTCAAAAGTTTTGAAAATGCTATTATCACTTACTACTTTTGATTGTTTAGATTGCTGGGTTTTCGGCTTACTTAAATTGCGTTACGCCTGTAGACGTTGCGTAGTTTAAAGGTCGTCACGTGCCAATTAAGGGTCGTGACATTCCCGGCTAGTCATGTCCGGTGTACTTATAACCCAATGATCACCTGTATACATCTCAGGTGAACCAACTGACGTCAATAGCTTGTGAGACCGACCACCGCCCCTCGTCGGGGTCTCTACTGTATACACTAGTCTACTTTGGAGTATCGATGCCCTGTCTCGAAACTTCCACGACTAGGGACCACTTTAAGGATGTGCTTATAGACTACCCAACTCTCACGTATATGATCGCCATCATACTGCTGGAAGTCAAGCAAGAATCCTAAGGGCTCTATCAACGTGTAATAGTGATCTGTAATGTCACCTGAAGTAGTACACGATGATAAAGGCAAACCAGATAGCATACTATCATCTCGAGTAAGACTGTCCTACCGTTATAGATCCTCCTCAATTATTGCAATCACGTACCTGCGATCCAATAATTGACTTTGTGGGCACTATATACAACAATATCCCACTTACACTTAAGGCTAATTATTGCGATGTCGCATACTCACAGCCCGTGTGATACCGAACATCCAACTCCTCTACTAATCAATGTCATAAAGCTCGTTTGTAAAACTATTATGTTCGAGAAATAGCCTCAGTGAGTGGATCCGCCCTGATGTTTCTTTCTATGTCTCTCTTAATCTCAAGTTCGCGGAGAAAGCCATCTCCCGAATTGAGCAATACTTGTCTTAGAATATGTCTGGATATCTGATGGGACCCAGTTCATAAATGAACTCCAAATCCAAACTTCTTAGACTGTATCGTCAACTGAACCTAATCAGTATCCTGCGCCAACACCTCCCTCAGTATCCGCTTGGACCACCGGTCCAAACTACTACCCCTCGTCAGAGGGAAAACGATAACTCTGACAGTCACTCTGTCATCCATGTCACCTTGGAAGCCTTGAATGATAACCGTCTTCCAAAGAAGGCTGCCATTATCAATTCCCTAGAACATCCACTTATGTTCTAAAACTGCTTCCTAACGTTTCTCCAGGATTGGATTAGTATCTCAACTTATTGCATCTAGTGCAAAAACAACATCTGGTGTGGTACTTGACATCACACGATTGACTCAATTGCCTAAGCAAGTGATATGCCAATCATGCATATCCCTCTCTACTTTAGTCTGTGAGACACCTTTAGAGAGGGTGACTCCATCACCTGTAGGTACACCACCATGCCAGGAGTCGTCCATTCTAAAATACCTTTTAGAATACTGTCTAAGAACCCAGATTGGAAAACTACCCAAATCTAGGTCTAAAACCATAGATCTAGTAACCAGAATGTCAGATATAATATCCATATCCTATGTGGAGAAACTACTGTGTGACAACCACAGTATAACTGATAGTAGTATAGGAATTTCACTTCCTACTCTGTGTATGTCATCCAAATACCAGGACATCACACCCTACTACCTTCTTAACAAATCCATCCCCTATTCTGATGAAGTCAAACCCATGACCGTCACATCAAAAATAGATGATCTATCTCCGCTATATCTTCTTTATTCTATAAATAGACATAAGCTACTTTTCCACTATTGCTTCCGCTGCTCCCACTGACTACAACAACCCTCTGGCAGAGTCATATATACGTGCACTTCTAAAGATAGTTTAGAACGATGCTATACTCATTCTCCTGCCGGGTCTCATAGTCTGGAACAGCAGTAATGCAAAGTCTGGGTAAACAAGAACCTCTCTGTCACCGTCCTTGAGGCTAACGGAGTACCTCTCAGGTGCCTGAGGTTACCCACCATATCTGCGGAGTGGCTAATAGAATGTCAAACCTGATTGAATCTTTAGGTCCTATTAAATTTTCAGTAATCGTTTGCGGTTCTGGAATCACTTCCAGTTCTACCATACTCCCACTACTGTTTTCTGAAAAAATCCATTTTACTAAAACTGTGGCGAGTCAAGAACAATATCACTATTGATCTTCCAGATGGTAGAAAGTCAACCCCCGTCATAGCCTGGGTCAACCCACAAACTGTCATTACAGAAACGTGTCTTGAGTTATCCAGAGTCTGGTTTTAAGCATAAGCCAGAAAACTCCCCGTACCTTAACATCGTTAAAATATGAACCATTCTATATCCAATTTAGAAACTTTGGCACTGATTTAATTGGAACCAGATTCAAATCATGTAGCTGTCTCCAGTGTCAACAAAATAGAGAGAGACCGATCAGCATTACTCAACTTAGGAATGCATCAAATTATGAGTAACCTGAAAGAGAAACAAGTTTCACAAAATCATTACTATCAACTGAATGCCCAACATAAGTATCTACATCTTCGATCACCTTGAAGAATCCCGATACTTGCAACACATGGTTCTCTACTTTATTCTTGTACCTATAACTTCTCAAAACTTAGATCTAGTATTTCTACGAAACACTTGTCTAAAAACTAGAGAAGTCACAAGTAAACAGAATATAGTTCGAGAACCAACCCCTTTGTCTGAATGGACACTGGACAACATACAATACTTTGTATAAGTCCGCTGAGTTGAATAATTCATACCCTGTGCGTCGTAGGTTGAAAACTGTACCCATGCGATTTCCTCAAAGATCACCAATTACAACGAATTCCGATATAATGAGGATGATCACCTAATTCCCAATAACTTACTCCTACTCATCATCTGTAAAACCATACAGATATGAGAATCATACCTGGTAAATACATACCCTGGAGCAAGTGTCTAATTGGGAAATCGGTTTTCTATTAACAACGCACAGTGAAACTGAAACATGAAAATGTTTCGAAGGGGTATCCGGGTATTCTTAGTAATGCCTCTTCCATAATCCAAATTCATGACTATAACCGTATATTTCGTTGTCATCTCTCCAAATCCCTTTATTTTTCTTTACTCATTACCTTCTATACACCATCGTTAGGCTAAATGGTTTTCTTCTTTCCCTACCGTTCGGCACCAGCCTATGGTTTGGAAGAAGACTATCCAATAAGCGTAATAGGTGTACTCTACTAATCCTAGGAGTACTCGCAACCTGAGAGAAGGTGATGATAAAAGACAACTGAATAAACCTTATTCTATTTCTCCTGGACTGGAGAAAAGAAAAGGTGAAATAGGAGTGGCGATAATGTACTCAGTTTGGTCGTGAATGATAGCAGTCACAATATACTTTGCCCTTTTTCTAATCCCTTTATATGTCTTTACTTATTACCTTCTGTACACCCAACTTAGGCTAATTGGTTTTCTCCTTTCCCTACCTGTCGACACCTGCCTGTGGTTTGGAAGAAGACTATCCAATAAGCGTAATAGGTGTACCCTCCTAATCCTAGGAGTACTCTCAACCTGAGAGAAGGTGATGATAAAAGACAACTGAATAAACCAATTCAATCTTTCCTGAACCTGAATCCATCCTCGAATCTGGAACAAGTTCCTTCGAGTTCGTATATAACCATACGATGTATTTATCCAATGGAAGTGGATGTTCATAGTGATATGAGGTGTTCTGGAGAAATGCAAAAGGTAAAAGAAGGAGTGGCAATGATGTATGCAACTCAGACAATCCAAAAGCCAGTATTTTAAGAAGGTTCGGTTAACTTGGTCACTGAGTCATAGTCTAGGGTCGGGCCATGGTCGCTGCCAAAGAGAGAGAGAAAAGAAACACTCTGCGTGCACTCTAACCTAGATCAGAATGGTTATCACTTTATCTAATCAGGAAACCTCCCACTGTAATCACAAATTCTCCTCCAAACCTGAAAGAAGAATTAGTCGGGATCACCTGAGGAGTAAACCAACTCATCAGTGGGAATCGGGATCCAACAATCATCGCATGATAACGTGAAGGAATCCACTCACGTTATCACACTCCAGAAGGTAAGCGCATGCCTAGCAAGTTTCAGTTTCTTTAGAAACTCCCGATATGAATTTTTGCCCCATGCTCTTATGACCTTGACGTTAGCCAAAATATCATAAGTCACATGTCAAGTTCTACCCATCATTATCTAGGTTAATTTAAACCCACCCGTACAGACCCTTGAAGTTGGCCAAATTGGCAGTACGACTGTCCCAAACCAACGCATCTATCTATGCAACAGATGAATACCAACAGCTACCAAACACAATGACTTGGCGTTGGTCAAAATACATAGCTTGAATACTACAGAATATCCAACTGAAATGACGGAGGGCTACGGCTGGTTTTTGGCGGAAAAACCTTAACGTAATGAACTTGATGTTGTTGAAAGAACCTGATAGCTTTTTACAAATATATAGTGACGAAAACCTTTGCTAAAAAGGTCACTCCCGGTGAAGGGATCTCGGCTCTTTCCCCGTAGAATGAGGTGCAGGATATTCCAACTGAATACCGCGATGCAAAGCAAAAAGTAATCAACTATAGTGAAGCTATTACCCTGACTCAAACCTCTGCCTAAGGGGTCACTCCCGATGAAGGGATCTCGGCCCTTGCCTCGTCGAATGAGGTGCTAGATATTCATAACCGAATACCTCTGTGCAAAATAAAAGAAAATGTCCTTGTAATAATAGCTTTTTGAAAATTGTTCCAACAACATCCAATAGGTTTGTTTTCCTTGCATTGATCAGAATCAATGCAGTCACATCAATTAATCACACCAGAAAAGAACGAAAATAAAATGTACGTATATGCCATCCGCATTCGCCACTGGGTCCCGTCATCACCCGTTAGGTTACTTAACTAACGACAGAGTAGGGACTGGATTAGCACGGGTGTAAAACATATACAACATCTACTAGTATATATATCAATATACAATAATCGCTCCAGGAGTGATAAATGCAACATCACAGAAAAGTAATAAGAATCATAGAACAATACAGATAATCTGGGAGCCCTGGGTTTCCTTTGAGCCGCAAATAAAACCCGACGTTCCCCTGGTCGTATGGATAGCCTGTGCAATGAAAACCTAGACCCCTACGGGTGCGGCAAGTTACCCGCCAAAACCTGAAGCGAGGCAGCCCTCTTCAGCATAGTGAATGGACCACCCAAAACTTCACGGAATCCGGTAACTTGAGCACCCCTCCTTGGGTCAACCTGTACCCCCTACAAGTGCGGCGAGTAGCCCGCCAATCTTAGAGTGAGGCCCCCTCCGTCTCAAAGCCATGAGATGCGGGCCCGTTTCCCTCCAGAACCCGGCTATCCGTGCACTCCGTCGCGGGGTAATCCTAGTACAGAAATGAAAATATTTACAATGGGTACATCGACCTCAACCCGGTCGTGCCCCAAAATAATAATATACAAACAGGCAGTGACGGCAGTCCACATGTCGGACGCTCTCCCCGCGATATCAAATGTACAAATAAATCCAAACTGCATTACCATTGCACACAAGCTATCCACCACGACAAATCCGCAGTATCATAGCACAACACAGAACATCAACGTGAATGTCACGTTCGCAAACCCGTCTAAAAGGACTATAGCGATTAGACAAGTTGTACCGATCAAATGACATTCATAGTCGGAGATATAATGTAAGCACTACAAAACTTTAAACGATGTTAGAAATATGGACTTCGAAATAACCCCCGAATAGCCCCAAACAACCTGATAAAACTTTATCCAAACTGGGCTAAACAAACAATATCACTGAACCAACTTTCCAGAGACCAGACCACACCCCAAAACCTAAACCCTGAAGCCTCTAAATGGCCGGCGAGCTCGGAAACTGCCCCAAAGGGCTCGGCCAAAATCCGAGGTGTTAGTCTCATTTTTGGGGTGTGTTCTTGTGGTCATGTCAGTAGTCTTCTACACTTATTTAAATAATTTTAGAAGACACTTTTAAAAAGGACAGAAACTGGAATGCCAGCGCAGTGTAAAGTAGTTGTTTCGGTTTCGATACTTTAACAATGTCTAAACAAACTAGTAACTGTTAATGGCGTGGCTCTGATACCATGTAAGTCTACGGTAGCACCCCGGCCGTCAATCCGAGGCCAAACGCGGAACAAAAATATTTACAAAACGGCGCTAGCGTAGACTTTAACCCGGATCGTGCCTGTTCCCTGATTAAAAATCAGGAAAAAGCTTCAGAAGAGGCATCACGTGCTCATACGTGACCAGTGGTCACGTGTTGGCACGTGATGGTTAAGCAGCGGCCAGAGAACAGAGCGTAGAAGAAGAGAATCCCAGTCCAAGGGTCACGTGCTCACACGTGACCTGGGGTCACGTGCTCACACGTGACCAACGGTCACGTGGCCACACGTGACAGGCTTTAAAAGCCTTATTCTTTAACAGAATTAAATTCTGAGGAGAGATCATTCAAATCTTTCCAAAATGGAGAAGAATTATCTGAAACCGTTGGATCAAGAATCCAATGGTGATTAAACATCACCAATTTATGGAAAAATCTTGGACATGGAAAGATTTCCCCCTAAATCTAACCGAAATAACAAAGAGACATCTTTGGATTTAAAATCCAACGGTGAATAAAATTCACCTAATAATCTAAAAGCCCAGATCAATGATGAAAATAAATGAAATCTCTTAATTAATAAATCAAATCTTTCAATGAGAGATTTACAAAACAGATTGATTCTTTTCCTTCTCCTATAAATAGGAGCCAAAGGAAAGAGTTTTGAGGGAGATATATAGAGACATACAAAGGGAGAGATATAGAGCCTGGGAATCTTGAAAATTCAGAAGGAAGAATTTGATTCTCTGCAAAAGAAAAACCCTAGGTAAGAAAAGAGAGACTTCAAAAGAACTTAAATGGAGGAATCGATTGTATTTCGTCCTTTGTTCCACATAGCAACAGGGAGAAAAGAACTTAGTTCTTTCTCTGGTTGAGGATCTACAAAGTGCACATCTCCCCATGAATTGAGAATTTAATTCTCATAGGGTTGAGATCCTGCCATGCAGATCTAAAACATAGAGCTTTGAGAATTTAATTCTCACAGAATGATAGGAATTTAATTCCTTTAAGATAAAATTAGGGTTTAACCCTAGGAATTCAATTCCATCAGAATGGACAGAACTAGGGTTTAACCCTAATTGAGAACTTAATTCTCTTAAATTTACAGGAATTTAATTCCCTTTAAAAAAGAAATTAGGGTTTCACCCTATGCACATATGGGGAATTTAATTCCTACAGAAAAGAAATTAGGGTTTAACCCTATCTAAGAATGTAATTCTTTAGAAGAAAATAGGAATTCAATTCCTCTAAAGTTTATTGCTAAGGTTTAACCCTATGAATAATTTAATTCTTAAAGATGAACAGATCTTTAAAACATGCAAAGAACCAAAGTCACGTGCTACCACGTGACCCCTGTAAAGATCCACAGAAAAGAACTTTAAGGCAACGCCTCACGTGCTACCACGTGACCCCTGTAAAGATCCACAAAAAAGAACTTTGAGGCAATGCTTCACGTGCCCCACGTGACCCCTGAAGCACATAAGGAAAAAGCAAAAGAGAAGAAGCTCTAGGGCGCCCTCACGTGTCACCACGTGACCCCTAATGAGCATTCTAATGTACCAGAGCATGAGCCCCCATCACGTGCCCACACGTGATGGTTGTCAGAATAAAAAGTGTTGAACACTTATCTGTATAACAAAATGAGGGGGATCTGGCCCCACCTTTTGGATGCCATCACGTGCTCCCACGTGATCTCCTCTCTGCTAATGTTTAACACCAAACTGATAACTTGGTTGCCAGTGTTTAACACTGTTATTTATTAGTGTTTAACTCTGATTCGAGAATCACAATTTCTAGTGTTTAACACTAATCTGATAATCTTATCTCCCAGTGTTCAACACTGTTGGTCTTTAGTGTTTAACACTAGCTGTAGCCCAATCGGCTAATTTTCTAGAGGCAAAGCCTCCTTTTCAATGGACCAACAGAGGGCCAATATTCCAAACATGGTTGGACTTAGCCCAAGAAGGCCATAAGTCCTCAATTCAGACTTAACTGATCCAATGGACTCATAATATAATTAATTGATCTTGGTTCCAAATTGGGCTACGGATCATTTAATCTACCTTGGTTCAAGGGTACATCTCTTCACTCCTTTGATATCTTTCGTTGTAATTCCTCAACGTCTTCAAAGAGATAACGGGTCCCAACAACCATACATTTCACGGACTGTGGGGTCCTTAAGCTCATGGACTATGATGTCCTTAACCTTGATCGGGATGTCTTAAAACTAACGACGGACTATGATGTCCTTAACCTTGACCGCGATGTCTTAAAACTAACAACGGACTGTGGGGTCCTTAAACTCATGGACTATGATGTCCTTACCTTGACCGGGATGTCTTAAAACTAACAACGGACTATGAGGTCCTTAACCTTGACCGTGATGTCTTAAAACTAACGCCTGACTGTGGAGTCCTTAAATCCACGGACTATGATGTCCTTAACCTTGACCGCAACGTCTTAAAACTAACATTGGACCGCAATGTCCTTAAACTACCTATTGATCGCAATGTCACTAAACTAAACAACAGGGCCCCCCTTTATTGCTCTCTTGTTGGATCTAAACGATCCCGTTAAGTTGATCTTAGTCTAAATGAGGCTAACGTATCCTTAACAAACGTTTAAGTTGATCTTAGTCTCGAATGAGGCTAACGTATCCTTAAACCCAAACCCCCAAACCCAAATCTAAGATAATGCGGATTTGGACTAGTCCACGCCCTACGGGCGACGACATAACTCAGTCTCCGTATACAATCCACGGGCAACCAAACACAAAACAAACAAACACGACACGAAGTGATCATCTGGAGAAGGAGAAAGTTGTTACCGCAATGCGGTAGCGTAATTAACTGCAGGGGCTTGCGCCTGCAGGGAAGAGCGTCCCCACAATCAAAAACCCCTCAAGCGAGGGGGAATCTGATGAAGTCTGCTACATCGGACGCATCCGTTTAAACCTTCGATATACGGTGCCATAAATCAACTTGGCATCTTCGGAGAGGTGGACGGATAGCACCAATTAGCATCTGCCCTGAATTTCAGGCAAGACGTCTGTCGCGCCGTCTTTCGGAGGGGAACAGATTCTGGCACGCCCGGTAGGACCTTTTCCACTTTCCACTCCACACTTCGTGTGTCGTGTTTTTCCCGCGATCAAATAATCACGGTGTGTATGTTTTTGGTTGCCCTTAGGGGAGTGGATATTGAAGCCGACATTTCGTCTCTATGAAGAATGGCATTTGCTCCCACTCTAGCAACTCAAGCTCTATCATATCCGGCGGAGTCAAGTATGGGTCATTTGCAGCCTCAAATCTCTGCAATCCAGCTCTTCAAGAAATCAACGGGCTTCTTTTTGGGTCGATGCTCCCACCTCCCACCCTCGTGCCTCAACGCCGATGGAGGAAGCCCAGAGGATGTCTGTCGTCCACAGGCAGGCTCCCCAAGCAGAAACCTTGCCGACGGAATCGGTCCTCAAACAACTGGCACATGCCAAAGACCAAGGTCGACGCAGGGGGCAGAATATTCAAGCTCTTCAAGAAATCAATGGCTTCAAACTACACTAACTGCAACAGCAACTCTCGCTCTGTCCCATCTGGAGGAGTAACCTACGGGCCCCAAGCGGCCTCCCTTTTCACTATGCCAGTGGAGCAGGTAACTCAAGCCACCAATGGGCTATTCTTCGGGACCATGATCCCGCCAACGAGCTTCAGCGCTCCTGTACCATCGCAAGAAGCTCCCAAGAAGTCGTTTTTCAGCGCTCCTGTGCTTATTTACGCCCAACTTTGCATTATACTATATATAAGCACACACACAAAAATTGTGATAATAAAAGTGTAGAAAGTGAAAAATTATATTTAAAAGATAGGAATAGTTTAAGAAAAACAAGAAAGTTAGATGTTTTCTTAAATGAAACTAGTAATAAGTAGTTATGAGCTGTTGTCCCAAGGGTTAGTAAGATGAAGGAAATTACTAATCTGAGGATAAAATTAAGCGTGAAAAATAGTTCCTATTCTGGAAGCCAAACATTTGAATGTTGATACCCTACTATACGCACTTACACACATCTTGAAACTCGGGATAGTAGAGGATACCTTGAATGCTCTTGTCTAAAAGACAAAGTATGAAGAAAATAAAAGTGGAGAATAAAAGATAAAATGGTGAAAAGAAAAATGAACACTGGTTTTGTTATCACCGAGGCAGCAATAAAAAATATAGCGAGGGTGCTTTATCACCTAGTGCCTTAGACCAACTGGTTTGGGAGCCACTGCTAAGCCTTAGGTGTTGCAAGACGAGGAAAAACACCTAATTAGCAAGCACATGAGTAATCGGTCGGTTAGTACCTCAAGAAGTATTAACGGTCACATGAAGAATGTGTGAGCAAATTCCATCTAAATATCTATTAAAAAGTACTAAGGTAGATGGACAAGAGTATGATTGCTTGAATTGAATTCTCTGAGTGTAGAGATGTCCAGTTCACACACGTAGGGGTATATGATCAATGTTTGGAAGAAAGGTAGGAATGAAAACTAAAGGCGATGTTTTATTGAGGGATAGTGTGATTTCTAACATTTTTTCATGACTATTAAGATAGGGCTCATAGCAACTGAAAAGCTGGTATGGTTGAAAACTCTTATTTTCAAGTTCTTTGTTTTATAGTTCTTATCTTTATATAACTTTCACCATCTCTCTTTTATTATAGGATTTTGTGGGTGTAATCCGCTGAAAACCCTCAGGAGACAACACTCCTCCCACTAGGGATATGCCACTGGCGCCGAGTAAGGAAGGCTGGGGGCAACTCTCCTCCTGGACTGACTCCGCCAACTCCAACGGCGGAAATTGATGTTGATGTTCCAACTGGGAACAGCTTTGAACCACTTAGGAAGGTCCGCAAGAACTCTCCGACCGCTGTGCTGAAAAGATCTCCCCCACCTATGGAGTGCGCTACAAAGGTGAAGCCGGAACAGCCCCCTCAACGGCTGTCCTCTAAAATCTACAAGGTCTGGCGTCAAGTCCAAGACTCGGTAATTGATCAAGATTATCCCCGCCGACAGAAAAAGGTGAAATTTCAGTGGGAAGAGGACCGTCCTATCAAGCCATAAAAGGCGATAGCTACTTGGGTGCCCACTGCAAGGGCCCCCTCAACTTCGACCGCTCACAAGAAAAGAAGGCCGGAGAAAATCCCTGAGTCTGCGACGAATCGCAAGACCACTGAACCTAAACGCCCCAAGTCTAGGGGCATGGTGGTGCACACCGTCTATATGGCGTCCGGAAAAGAGGACAGCGGTATCTGCAGAGCCCTCCAGTGTTGGCTGCTCCGGTCAAAGGAAAGCCTCTTATTCTTTATACAACCGCCCTCGAGGGTTTCTTAGGTGCATTGTGGGCACAAGAGAACGACCAAGGGAAAGAAAGAAGCTCTCTATTACTTAAGTCGAGTTCTACTGGGGGCAGAAAGCAACTACTCTCCCATCGAAAAACACAGCCTGGCGTTGATCTTCGCGATAACAAAGCTCAGGCACTATGCGTTGGCGCATGAAGTCCGTCTCATTTCGAAGGTGGACCCCCTTAAATATTTAATGTCGAAGGCCATATTGACAGGGAGACTCGCTAAATGGGCCTTGCTCTTAATGGAGTTTTCGATAACCTATCAGCCTCTTAAGGCGGTGAAAGGCCAGGCCATCGCCGACTTCCTCGCTGAGCATCTGATACCTGTCGATTCCCCTTTGAATGGAGAATTGCCAGACGAACATGCGTTTGATGTGATCGACGGTAGTGATACCCGATGGGAGCTCTACTTTGATGGAGCGTCCTCCATGAAGAAGCGCAAACAGAACACCCCTGTAATCAAATCAGGGGTAAGCCTCATCTTCGTGACCCCACAAGGAGGGATAATGCGCTTCGCCTTCTCCTTGACAGAGCCGAGGACGAACAATGAAGCTGAGTACGAAGCTTTGATAGCAGCCTCGAGATCGCCATCGATATGGGAATTGAAAACCTCCTTATATACGGAGATTCTCAACTGGTCGTCAGTCAAGTAAACGGCGACTACCAGACGTGCAAGCCAGAGCTGGTGAAGTATGGCGACAGAGTACAGCGATTGCTGACTCAAATTCCCTACTACATGCTGGAAAGCATACCGCGTGCAGAAAATAGCAAGGCGGACGCGTTAGCCAAGCTCGCTAAAGAACTGGCTGATGAGAACCTCGATGACGTCAGAATCGTGGTACAAAGCCGTCGGGTCCTCACACCGGCAGAAATATCTCCGGAATCATCTAAGGAAAAGGAATCAACCGAGCAAAGGGCTATGAAAATAAAGGACCAAGAGAAGGTTGAAGATTGGAGAGAAGTTTTCATAAACTACTTCAAATCCCGTCGAACGCCTGAAGATGCATCCTCAAGACATCAGCTTACGAAACGATTTCTGTCTTTCGCCTTCGTCAATGATACCCTGTACAAGAGGTCATTTGATTCTCTGTGGTTGAGATGCCTGGGACCTGACGAAGCGAAAAGAGTCGTTCAGGAAGTTCACGACAGACTCTGCGGTTCTCACCAAGCAGGCCCGAAGATGAAGTTGAAGATTAAACGAATGGGCTACTATTGGCCCACGATGATTCAGTACTGCCTCGAATATGCGAAGCAATGCCATGAGTGCCAGATTCATGGAGACTTTATCCATCAGCACCCAAATCCTCTACATCCAACGGTGGCTAGCTGGTCGTTCGAAATGTGGGGAACGGATATAGTCGGACCTATCGAACCAGCATCGTCCAGGGGACATCGTTTCATCCTAGCGACCACTGATTACTTCTCCAAATGGGCAGAAGCAGTGCCACTGAGGGAAGTGAAGACAGAGAATATCCTCCATTTCTTCAAGACGCGTGTCATTTATCTGTTCGGAACGCCAAGAAGGGTCATCTCCGATAATGGGCCAGCCTACAGAAGCTACAAGATCAGCCGCTTCGCGCAACAACACAACATAGACTGGAGATATTCCTCAGTTTATAATCCCCGAGCTAACAGTCTAGCTGAGGATTTCAACAAGACCTTGACGAAGATCGTGAAGAAGACGGTGTCCCGAAATAAAAAGGACTGGCACGAGAGACTGAAAGAAGCTCTTTGGGCGTATCGAACTACGTTCAAGACGGCCACGAACACAACGCCATACGCGTTGGTATTCGGTACGGAAGCAGTACTCCCCCTCGAGATAGAGTTACCCTCTCTACGAGTGGCAGTCCACTACGAGCTGACGGACGAAGAAAATGCTCACCTTCGGCTTGAGGAGCTTGATGCCCTTGATGAAACCCGGCTCATAGCGCAACAAAATCTGGAGGCTTAAAAAGCAAAGATGACGCGCTCATACGAAAGATTGACTGGGCCAAGGACATTCCGCCAAGGCGAACTCGTGCTAGTGGTCAAAAGACCTATGATCCCCAATCGCGCCAAGCGGGGAAAATTCAAACCGAATTATGAAGGCCCGTACATTATAGACAAGGTCTACCAGGGTGGAGCCTATCTACTCATGGACATGCATGGTGAAAGGCCTTTCAAGCCAATAAACGATCGCTTCCTGAAGAAGTACTACGCTTGACGAGTCACGGCCTAGGTCAATGATAGATGATGACGACTATGTCCGCTCGCTATCTTCCTAAGCCTAAACTCTATAAAGTAGTGACAGGCATTCTTTAACAACGGACCGAAATGTCCTTAAACTAACAACGGACCGAAATGTCCTTAAACCAACAACGGACCGAAATGTCCTCAAACTAACAACGGACCGAAACGTCCTTAAACTAACAATGGACCACTATGTCCTAAAAATAGCTGTTGACCGAGATGTCGATAAACTACGGTGGATTGCAGCATCTCAAAGCCGATATAAAAAAAATAAAATAAAATAATATAATAATAAAAAAATAAAAACGGTATGTCCATAAGCGAAATGGGCACGGATGAAAACCCGAAAGGGCTCCGTGAGTAAAAACAGCAGGGCTACCGGCGAGTGTTTATGAAAACCCGAGAGGGCGCAACCTCGTAAAAGGACACTTGCAGGGTCCTCACGACCTTGTAAGGAGAAATCACCCGCGTGAGATTCTTACGACTCACAAGGGAGCAACACACTTAGGAGTCCTCACGATTCCTAAGGAGAAATTACACTTGCGAGATCCTCACGACTCGTAAGGAGAACTCTCTTATGGGACCCTCACGGCTCATAAGATTTGAAAGTCTTAAGTTACAGAAACCTGAACCTGTTCTTAAGCAAACCCCCCCAACCTTCGATACTGCCCTACAAGCGGCTCAACAATCCACGGGCGCGAATAAAAATTTCCCTAACCAAGTCCCATCCGTGACTAGGGATATGTTCATATGGTGAACAACCCTTGTAAGTCCTCTCGACTTATAAGTAGAAAACCCTTTTGTAAGATCTTTACGACTTGCAAGAGAACATGCACTTAGGAATCCTCACGATTCCCAAGGAGAAAACACACCTAAAAGATCCTCACGACTTGTAGGGAGAAATACCTTTATGAGACCCTTACGGCTCATGAAGTCAAAAGCCTTAGTCGATAGGACCCTTAACCCTGTTTACTAAGACGCCTTTGTTCAACATCGACGGAGGAAAATGATGATTCGCTCCTGGCAACAGCCTAGTTGTAGCGGTGCTGATGCCGAAATCGGTGTCTAAAATCCAAGCTTGCAGCGAAAAGCCAGCAAGCCATACATGCATACGAAATAGCCGAAATGATGGGGCAACTTGCGACAAAATCAGCAAGTAAAAATGTATGCATGAAAAATAGCCGAAATGATTGGGCAACTCGCAATAAAAAGCAGCGAGTAAAAAATAAAATAAATAGCCGAAATGATTGGGCACCGCGAAAAAAATAGCCGAAATAATGGGGCAATCGCGACCTTCGCGATATAAAAGCTGAAATGATATAGCATCGCGGAAAAAGAAATAAAATAAAGATGAAATTTATGCCCTACATGTGATGTTACATCAATCCCGGTATACAATCCAGGGGCGCAAACAAAGAAGGGATCATACTCCTCCCCCTCAGGTTTCATCAAAAGAAGAAGCCAAATCTCGACGGGCCACAACTGACCTAGAGATCGTCTCAACATCTGTCTCGTTGCGGCAAATACGACCACGAGCGAAGTGGAACAGCGGCAACTCCCAGTTCCATGGCCCGGTGATATACAAATGACCGAGAGCCGAATCCCAACTCCGTGAAATGCGAATACAATCAACAAAATTCCTGGTCATGTGGAATGCGGATAACGTCACTCTTTGACCCCGTGGAAAACGTCCAGAGCGGAGCCTCGTCCTCACAGAACACGGCAGTGAACCCGTAGGAAGCATCCAGCGCAAAATTCCTGGTCACATGAAACACGGATAACGTCACTCTTTGACCCCATAGAAAACGTCCAGAGCGGATCCTGGTCCTCGCAGAGCACGGCAGTGAACCTGTGTGAAGCATCCAGAGTGGAGCTTGGTCCTAGCAGAACACAGCAGTGAACCCATGGGAAGCACCCAGAGCAAAATTCCTGATTACGTGGAACGCGGATAACGTCACTCTTTGACCCCGCGGAAAACGTCCAGAGCGGAGCCTGGTCCTCGCAGAACACGGCAGTGAACCCGTGGGAAGCATCAAGAGCAAAATTCCTGGTCGCGTGGAACGCGGATAACGTCACTCTTTGACCCAGTGGAAAAAGTCCAGAGCGGAGCCTGGTCCTCGCAAACACGGCAGTGAACCCGTGGGAAGCATCCAGAGCAAAATTCCTGGTTACGTGGAACGCGGATAACGTCACTCTTTGACCCCGTGGAAAACGTCCAGAGCGGATCCTGGTCCTCGCAGAGCACGGCAGTGAACCCGTGTGAAGCATCCAGAGAGGAGCCTGGTCCTCGCAGAACACTGCAGTGAACCCGTAGGAAGCATCCAGAGAAAAATTCCCGGTCACGTGGAACGCGGATAACGTCACTCTTTGACCCCGTGGAAAACGTCCAGAGCGGAGCCTGGTCCTCGCAGAACACGGCAGTGAACCCGTGGGAAGAATCCAGCGCAAAATTTCTGGTCACGCGAAACACGGATAACGTCACTCTTTGACCCCGTGGAAAACGTCCAAAGCGGATCCTGGTCCTCGCAGAGCACGGCAGTGAACCCGTGTGAAGCATCCAGAGCGGAGCCTGGTCCTCACAGAACACGCCAGTGAACCCGTGGGAAGCACCCAGAGCAAAATTCCTGGTTATGTGGAACGCGGATAACGTCACTCTTTGACCCCGTGGAAAACGTCCAGAGCGGAGCCTGGTCCTCGCAGAACACGGCAGTGAACCCGTAGGAAGCATCCAGAGCAAAATTCCTGGTCACGTGGAACGCGGATAACGTCACTCTTTGACCCCGTAGAAAACGTCCAGACCGGAGCCTGGACCTCACAGAACACGGCAGTGAACCCGTGGGAAGCATCCAGAGCAAAATTCCTGGTTACGTGGAACGCGGATAACGTCACTCTTTGACCGCGTGGAAAACGTCCATAGCGGATCCTGGTCCTCGCAGAGCACGGCAGTGAACCCGTGTGAAGCATCCAGAGCGGAGCCTGGTCCTCGCAGAACACGGCAGTGAACCCGTGGGAAGCATCCAGAGAAAAATTCCCGGTCACGTGGAACGCGGCTAACGCCACTCTTTGACCCCGTGGAAAACGTCCAGAGCGGAGCCTGGTCCTCGCAGAACATGGCAGTGAACCCGTGGGAAGAATCCAGCGCAAAATTCCTGGTCACGTGAAACACGGATAACGTCACTCTTTGACCCCGTGGGAAACGTCCAGAGCGGATCCTGGTCCTCGCAGAGCACGGCAGTGAACCCGTGTGAAGCATCCAGAGCAGAGCCTGGTCCTCGCAGAACACGGCAGTGAACCTGTGGGAAGCACCCAGAGCAAAATTCCTGGTTACGTGGAACGCGGATAACGTCACTCTTTGACCCCGCGGAAAACGTCCAGAGCGGAGCCTGGTCCTCGTAGAACACGGCAGTGAACCCGTGGGAAGCATCCAGAGCAAAATTCCTGGTCACGTGGAACGCGGATAACGTCACTCTTTGACCCCGTGGAAAACGTCCAGAGCGGAGCCTGGTCCTCGCAGAACACGGCAGTGAACCCGTGGGAAGCATCCAGAGCAAAATTCCTGGTTACGTGGAACACGGATAACGTCACTCTTTGACCCCATGGAAAACTTCCAGAGCGGATCCTGGTCCTCGTAGAATACGGCAGTGAACCCGTGGGAAGCATCCAGAGCAAAATTCCTGGTTACGTGGAATGCGGATAACGTCACTCTTTGACCCCGTGGAAAACGTCCAGAGCGGATCCTGGTCCTCGCAGAGCACGGAAGTGAACCCGTGTGAAGCATCCAGAGCGGAGCCTGGTCCTCGCCGAACACGTCAGTGAACCCGTGGGAAGCATCCAGAGCAAAATTCCTGGTCATGTGGAACGCGGATAACATCACTCTTTGACCCCGTGGAAAACGTCCAGAGCGGAGCCTGGTCCTCGCAGAACACGGCAGTGAACCCATGGGAAGCATCCAAAGCAAGATTCCTGGTCACGTGGAACGCGGATAACGTCACTCTTTGACCCCGTGGAAAACGTACAGAGCGGATCCTGGTCCTCGCAGAGCACGGCAGTGAACCCGTGTGAAGCATCCAGAGTGGAGCCTAGTCCTCACCGAACATGGCAGTGAACCCGTGCGAAGCATCTAGTGCAAAATTCCTGGTCACGTGGAACGCGGATAACGTCACTCTTTGACCCTGCGGAAAACGACCAGAGCGGAGCCTGGTCCTCGCCGAACACGGAAGTGAACCCGTATGAAGCATCCAGAGCAAACATCGGACTGTAGAGTCTTTAAAATCCACGGACTATGATGTCCTTAACCTCGACCGTAATGTATTAAAACTAACGATCAACCACCATGATTCTAGACTGAATTTACCTTGGTTCAAGGGTACATCTCTTCACTCCTTTGATATTCGTCGTTGTAATTCCTCAACGTCTTCAAAGAGGTAACGGGTCCCGGTAACCACACGTCGGACTGTGGAGTCCTTAAATCCACGGACTATGATGTCCTTAACCTTGACCGTGATGTCTTAAAACTAACATTGGACTGTGGAGTCCTTAAATCCACGGACGATGATGTCCTTAACCTTGAGCGTGATGTCTTAAAACTAACATTGGACTGTGGAGTCCTTAAATCCACGGACTATGATGTCCTTAACCTTGACCGTGATGTCTTAAAACTAACATTGGACGGTGGAATCCTTAAATCCACGGACTATGATGTCCTTAACCTTGACCGTGATGTCTTAAAACTAACATTGGACTGTAGAGTCTTTAAATCCATGGACTATGATGTCCTTAACCTTGACTGTGATGTCTTAAAACTAACATCGAACTGTGGAGTCCTTAAATCCACGGACTATGATGTCCTTAACCTTGACCGTGATATCTTAAAACTAACCTTGGACTGTGGAGTCCTTAAACCCACGGACTATGAGGTCCTTAACCTTGACCGCGATGTCTTTAAACTACGATACCTTGAAAAACATCCCAAAGCAACCCTTGACCCCATGAAATACGGATAAGGGCGACCGCACCCAGCACTTGTTGGTCCTCACGACCGGTAAGGAAGAAAACTTTCTTGTGAGATCCTTACGACTCTCAAAGGAAAATCCGCTTAAGAATCCTCACGATTCTTAAGAAGAACTTACACCTACGGGATCCTCTCGACCTGTAGGGAGAAAAACTCTTTATGAGACCCTCACGGCTCGTAAAGCTCAGAAGTCTTAGGAGGCAGATCTTAACCCTGAATCCTAAGCCATCGCTGCCCTGCAAAGAGACCAAGATAAATTGTCCGCAGAACACATTCAATAAAAAGGAGACACACCATTGAGAAAAAAAATATGTCTTTATTCATAAACCAAAATGGATACAATGTACAATTCATGAAAGAACAAAAAGAAAATACTCTCATTCAGGAGTATGTACAAAAAGAAAGGAAAAGATACAAGTTTTCAAGCCGGCGGGCGATTTAGCAATTTTGCTAGCTCATCCTTCTTCCGCTGGGCCACGCCTTCGTGATTCAGTATCGCCAGAAGACGAGCCTCTGCCTAAGCCTGTTGGGCCTGATATAAGGCAAGCCGACCTTCGAGCTCCTTCTCGGTAGCTTTATGGGCCTCGGCTCTTTCGCGAGTAAACTCGGCGGCATTGTCAATGGCCACTACCTCCTTGATGGCCTCTTGAAGCACTCACCAGAGTCCATATGCTTTGTTGGCCTTGGCGGTAAGATTGGCTTGAAGCTCGTTCAGCGCCGTAGACGCCAGCTCCCTCTCCGAGAATTCACGGCCAAGCCTATTCTCGCACGACACCATGTTCGCCGCGCACCGCTCAATCAAACCTCGCAAACCCGCTTTCGCAGCCACAACCTCCAAGGAAAGACGGGTACACTCGAACACTGTATAAACAAGCCTCCATTCGACGGCAATACTCGATCTAGAACACGCACTAATTACCTGATATGGGAGGCAACAAGGAAAATCTCCGATGCATATCCTACCGAGCATGCATTTACAACTATATGAATATTCGAAAGAAAATGATACCCAAAAGCTCTGATGTGCATACAACATAACGATAGTGCTCGCAATTAAAGAAAATTTCCATGGAAAAATATAGAGCTCATTTACGCAAGCAAGACGCACATACGAGTACCCGGCAAACATGAAAATTCAACAGAAAAGCATACAACAGCCAATGACAAAATGAGTACATCGATTTAAGCATACTACACTACCGGGAAAAGATCGCCAAACAAGGGATCAGTAGCACAAGGGTGAACAAAACAGTATTCAAAATTTTCTATCTCTCTCGCCGCCTTCTCCAGCACATCGAAGCGACGATTTTCACGAGGAGTGGCTCCCCACCGATTGGCGCCATGGTCGTCTGCAAAAGCAGACATAATAGCCCGCCGGGCTCTTATTTGGCCCAACAGGTGAACCGAGCAATCTTTCAGAGCCTGAGTGATCAGACACGCTTCGTGAAAACACTCGAGCTTGTCTTCAGCCGCGTCAAGCACCGCCAGGGTCATCTCCGCTGGGTGAGGAGGGATGTCAGCAAGCACGGCAGCAAGAATCATCCGGAGCCAAAGAGATCCCATTGGAAGAGGAGACCCCCTACGGATCAAGAGTTCATATGTCGCTGAGTCGCATTCGTCGTCGGTAAGGAGGGGATCCACCAATCGTGCAGCAAAGCGGAGGATCATCTCCTCGATAGGAACTTCCCATGGCTGTCGATGAGCATGAGGGCGGTTGCAGGCCATGGCACCCAGTTGTTTCCTCAAGATAAATTGCACTAAATTGAGAATAAATTTCTCTGTGAAGAGAAAAAGAAGGCCATGGTCTCAGGTTATAAAGAGGGGCATTAAATGCTGCGCACGGAGAATCCTGCATGGCGGGACTATTTCCGAGACCCAAAAAAAAAAGGGAAAGCATTGGAAATCAAGGAGATGGGACTATTTCCAAGGCTCCTTTTTTTAGCATTAAATGCTGTACACAGAGAATATGGCATGAAAAACTAAACATCCCCATCAAAGGGACCCCACGTGCGGAGCGCGTGAGCACCAAACTTGACGTGTACTATAAAGTGAAATAGTGCTTTACACACTAAACACATCAGCAACAACAATAGCAAAAATGACAAAATTCCGCAAAAAAGGCATGAAAACACAGAAGGGCACGATAAAACTTATCATTCATACCTTAAAAAAGTTCATACGAAATTAAAAAAAAAAAGGGAAAAACGATTACAACGGCAAGACCTCAGACGCGGGGCACGGATTGAGAAACTCAAACGTGGCTTTGTCCAAGATCCTCCAAGCATTTCGAACCATCCGAGTATGTTTTCTCTCGCTGTCACAAGCGTCGAGGTCCTCACGAATGTCTTCTACCCTCCGATAGGCAGCAAGTATGGCCGACTGCTGAAAAGCCTGGTGCAAGAGATCAATGAGGTTGTCTCGCCTCCTCTTCGAGATTAGGCTCATCAGGTACACCGAATGTACCTTATCCTCGGCGGCGTCCAATGCCCTGAGCGGCACGCCGGTGCAGAAGAGAGGGAGCACCTCCCAGATTGCTAGCACGATGAGTCTCAGAAGAGAAGAGCGGCGAGGGAGTAGCCGACCATTGTACTCGTTGAAGCGGCTCATGATCTCAGCACATTGAGCGTTGGTGAACTCCTGGTTCTGGTTGCGGCCCAGTGCACGGATATTCCCATAAAAAATGATCTCATCAAGATCATACAAATGGGCATCCATGATACCTGAAATAACGAGCATGGAAATTCATTACAAACTTCTTCCTCCCGGTTGAGAAAGAGAACTCAGGGCAAAGGAAACCCATGAAGTCCCCATGGGAAGAACTTAGTTCCTTATAGGAATTAAATTCCTTCTTGAAAAAGGGAATTAAATTCCCAGAAGTTTGTTGTTACAGAGCCAGAGCTCCTTGAGGAGGGATTTAAATTTCATGGAAGGGACAACCGACACCATCATCTCCCTAAAGGTTAAAGAGACCCTAAGAGATCTACAGTTTGAAAATCAGATGGGTTTCTGTTCTTGTGGAAGAACTTAAAACAAAAAGAAATGTGTGTTCTTGTCAAAGGGAAAAACCCTTGATCTGGATTTCAAATCCCGTGGTGGTTGCTGGGGAAGTTCTCCGATCGTTCAAAGATCATTTACCTGAAGAAAGGGTCTTCTTGGAACGGAGTTAAACTCTGGAAAAAGTTTGAAGCAGAGATCTAAGCTCTGGAAAAAGAGAATAAAATTCTCAGAAAAAAGTTTGCAAAGAGGAAGATGAAGCAAAGTGGAGGCTCTTCTGAAAGGACATGGGAATTTATAGGATGGGATGGAAAACGTTTCATCTACCCTACTCCCAAGGCAGATCCGACGGTCACAAAAGTGACAGCGTTGCACTCACGTGCAGACACGTGAGAACAACGTTGTGGGGGCATTTGTTCCCTGATTAAAAATCGGGAAAAAGCTTCAGAAGAGGCATCACGCGCTCACACGTGACCAGTGGTCACGTGTTGGCACGTGATGGTTAAGCAGTGGCCAGAGAACATAGCGCAGAAGAAGAGAAGCCCAGTCCAAGGGTCACATGCTTACACGTGACCAAGGGTCACGTACTTACACGTGACCTGGGGTCACGTGCTCACACGTGACCAACGGTCACGTGGCCATACGTGACCGGCTTTAAAAGCCTTATTCTTTAACAGAATTAAATTCTGAGGAGAGATCATTCAAATCTTTCCAAAATTGAGAAGAATTATCTGAAACCGTTGGATCAAGAATCCAATGGTGATTAAACATCACCAATTTATGGAAAAATCTTGGATATGGAAAGATTTCCCCCTAAATCTAACCGAAATAACAAAGAGACATCTTTGGATTTAAAATCCAACGGTGAATAAAATTCACCTAATAATCTAAAAGCCCAGATCAATGATGAAAATAAATGAAATCTCTCAATAAATAAATCAAATCTTTCAATGAGAGATTTACAAAACAGATTGATTCTTTTCCTTCTCCTATAAATAGGAGCCAAAGGAGAGAGTTTTGAGGGAGATATATAGAGATATACAGAGGGAGAGATATAGAGCCTGGGAATCTTGAAAATTCAGAAGGAAGAATTTGATTCTCTGCAAAAGAAAAACCCTGGGTAAGAAAAGAGAGGCTTCAAAAGAGAATTTAATTCTCAAAAGAGTTTAACTCTTATGTAAAGAAAAGAACTTAGTTCTTTCTCTGGTTGAGGATCTGCAAAGTGCACATCTCCCCATGAATTGAGAATTTAATTCTCAAAGGTTTGAGATCCTGCCATGCAGATCTAAAACATAGAGCTTTGAGAATTTAATTCTCACAGAATGATAGGAATTTAATTCCTTTAAGATAAAATTAGGGTTTAACCCTAGGAATTTAATTCCTTCAGAATGGACAGAACTAGGGTTTAACCCTAATTGAGAACTTAATTCTCCCAAATTTACAGGAATTTAATTCCCTTAAAAAAAGAAATTAGGGTTTCACCCTATGCACATATGGGGAATTTAATTCCTACAGAAAAGAAATTAGAGTTTAACCCTATTTAAGAATGTAATTCTTTAGAAGAAAATAGGAATTTAATTCCTCTAAAGTTTATTGCTAGGGTTTAACCCTATGAAGAATTTAATTCTTAAAGATGAACAGATCTTTAAAACATGCAAAGAACCAGAGTCACGTGCTACCACGTGAACCCTGTAAAGATCCACAGAAAAGAACTTTGAGGCAACGCCTCACGTGCTACCACGTGACCCCCGTAAAGATCCACAGAAAAGAACTTTGAGGCAATGCTTCACGTGCCCCACGTGACCCCTGAAGCACATAAGCAAAAAGCAAAAGAGAAGAAGCTCTAGGGCGCCCTCACGTGTCACCACGTGACCCGTAGAAAAAACAACCCAAAAGTAAGAAAGAAGCAGAACTGAATTTCTTCCTGAAAAAATATTTGATTTTTCTGTGAATGCTATTCCGATTTAAGTGGTCCTATTCTGTGTCTCAATTCCTATCTTTTTGGACGCCCAAAGCGACTTTCTCGAGAAATAGAAAATGGGACCTTCTAATAGACCAGAGCATGAGCCCCCATTACGTGCCCACACGTGATGGCTGTCAGAATAAAAAGTGTTGAACACTTATCTGTATAACAAAATGAGGGGGATCTGGCCCCACCTTTTGGATGCCATCACGTGCTCCCACGTGATCTCCTCTCTGCTAATGTTTAACACCAAACTGATAACTTGGTTGCCAGTGTTTAACACTGTTATTTATTAGTGTTTAACACTGATTCGAGAATCCCAATTTCTAGTGTTTAACACTAATCTGATAATCTTATCTCCCAGTATTCAACACTGTTGGTCTTTAGTGTTTAACACTAGCTGTAGCCCAATCGGCTAATTTTCTAGAGGCAAAGCCTCCCTTTCAATGGACCAACAGAGGACCAATATTCCAAACATGGTTGGACTTAGCCCAAGAAGGCCATAAGTCCTCAATTCAGACTTAACTGATCCAATGGACTCATAATATAATTAATTGATCTTGGTTCCAAATTGGGCTACGGATCATTTAATCTACCTTGGTTCAAGAGTACATCTCTTCACTCCTTTGATATCTGTCGTTGTAATTCCTCAACGTCTTCAAAGAGGTGACGGGTCCCAACAACCATACATTTCACGGACTGTGGGGTCCTTAAACTCATGGACTATGATGTCCTTAACCTTGACCGGGATGTCTTAAAACTAACGACGGACTATGACGTCCTTAACCTTGACCGCGATGTCTTAAAACTAACAACGGACTGTGGGGTCCTTAAACTCATGGACTATGATGTCCTTAACCTTGACCGGGATGTCTTAAAACTAACAACGGACTATGAGGTCCTTAACCTTGACCGTGATGTCTTAAAACTAACGCCGGACTGTGAAGTCCTTAAATCCATGGACTATGATATCCTTAACCTTGACCGCAACGTCTTAAAACTAACATTGGACCGCAATATCCTTAAACTACCTATTGACCGCAATGTCACTAAACTAAACAACAGGGCCCCCCTTTATTGCTCTCTTGTTGGATCTAAACGATCCCGTTAAGTTGATCTTAGTCTAAATGAGGCTAATGTATCCTTAACAAACGTTTAAGTTGATCTTAGTCTCGAATGAGGCTAACGTATCCTTAAACCCAAACCCCCAAACCCAAATCTAAAATAATGCGGATTTGGACTAGTCCACGTCCTACGGGCGATGATATAACTCAGTCTCCATATACAATCCACGGGCAACCAAACACAAAACAAACACACACGACACGAAGTGATCATCTGGAGAAGGAGAAAGTTGTTACCGCAATGCGGTAGCGTAATTAACTGCAGGGGCTTGCGCCTGCAGGGAAGAGCGTCCCCACAATCAAAAACCCCTCAAGCGAGGGGGAATCTGACGAAGTCTGCTACATCGGACGCATCCGTTTAAACCTTCGATATACGGTGCCATAAATCAACTTGGAATCTTCGAAGAGGTGGACGGATAGCACCAATTAGCATCTGCCCCGAATTTCAGGCAAGACGTCCGTCGCGCCGTCTTTCGGAGGGGAACAGTGCCATTAACACTAAACTAGCTAACTACTAAGATGATAGAATGGCTATATCGATTGATCTCTGTCCTTCGGTCTTTAGCCATCATCCTACGCTCCTCGCGGCATCTCCAATCTCGCTCGATCTCCGATCTCCTCGTCAAGGTGGCACCACGTCAACGAATCTTTATACGGGCTTCCGCCTCTATACCGAAGCAACTCGGACATGAAGTTTGCCAACCGACATGTCCAAGATGAAGTAGAGAATGAGTATGAATACTTTGTCTCAAACACCCTAGGGTTCTCATCCCATGAGAGGGTTAGGGTGAAGGTTGAAGAAGATGCATAAGAGATGAAGAGTGTGAGCTCAAGAAAATCAAGTGAGCAAAAACCAAGTCCTAAAATAAAACCCCTTGGCTGCCCACTCTTTTTGTGGTTGATATATATATTAGGTTTTGAGTTGGAAAAACAAAGAAAATCCCTCACCAAAATATCTCTAACTCAACCCTCAAATATCAAACCCAAAACAAAGCTCATTAATTTAACATGACTCACTGCATGACTCATTACCATGAGTCAATAGTGAACATGCTAGAATAATGAGTCATTGAATGAGTCACACTTTCCAAAACTAATAAACATTTAAACTAAAATGTTTAACCAAAAAGAAAAGCATCTTCTAAAGTAATCTTATAATGAATTACAAAAATACCCCCCACCAGTATATACATATCTACATCCGTATTCCGACTGAATACGAATACAATGAGACTAAAATATTCCGACTCAATATAATACTTGGATCCGACTTAATCCAAAGCCCACCAGTATTATCTGTCCGAACCTCGACACGTGCACAAGTGCACGTGCATGTTCGAACCCTGCCATAAAACCATACGGCCTCTACAACGTTTCGCCCGAACTTGGGAAACTCTCTGTGGGGGAATCTAAAGACTCATCAATACTCTTGCAGTGGGTCTAACCACAAGCACGTCAGTAGTACTAGTTGTACATAATGGCTGCCCATGTATTGAGCAAAAGGGAGGCTGATGAGAGAACTCATCCAGAAACCCTACTGAGCCTATCAGTGACAATATCCGTACAGTTCGGTCCGTTTGTCTATGAGCATCGCATATTGGGCCTAGGGGCTGGTAATGTCAGACCCCAAAAAGCGGTATAAGTCGTGTCGGAGTATAGCCCAGAACACCCTGAGATACTACTGGAATACCTACCAGTAAATCTCCTGCCTCGGCCAAGGGCTTTGTGTAATGGCTCTCCTAGACACAGCGCGATCTCACCCCCAATACCGAGAGAGACGAAACCCCTGTCGATCCGCTCACTGCCTCCATGTGGCTTGGGACTGTACCCAACTAAAACCTGTTTGCACGACTCCTTTGATACGTGGTAGGGTAGTAAACAAAGCACAGTGGGAACTCACACGAGACAAATGACGATATCAGGTCGATGAACTAACCTGTACACATGTCACCAGGGAATTGCTATCTGACGCTATGTACAATACCAACTAGCAGGTTCCCGGCGAGTCCTGTCCGGTGTACTCATAACCCAATGAACACCTGTATACATCTCAGGTGAACCAACTGACACCAATGGCTTGTAATACCGGCCACCACCCCTCGTCGGGGTCTCGACTGTATACACTAGTCTACTCCGGAGTATCGATGCCCTGTCTCGAAACTTCCACGACTAGGGACCACTTTAAGGATGTGCTTATAGACTACCCAACTCTCACATATATGATCGACATCATACTGCTGGTAGTCAAGCAAGAATCCTAAGGGCTCTATCAACGTGTAATAGTGATCTATAATGTCACCTGAAGCAGTACATGGTGATAAAGGCAAACCAGATAGCATACTATCATCTCGAGTAAGATTGTCCTACCGGTATAGGTCCTCCTCAATCATTGCGACCACGTACCTGCGATCCAATAATTAACTTTGAGGGCATTATATCCAACATGGACAGACTCAGCGGAAGTTGCCTCACATTCCTTTCGCTTGGGGATCGCCTCTTGTTCAAAATGGCGAAGGAAAAGGGCACTTTCCTCAACCCATGCAGCCCGTTGGGAGTTCAGAGCCAGAATCTCAGGAGCAGGATGCCAAAGCTCAAGCTCATGCAGGCAGGCCTCAATCTTCCTGCAGTGATTAACCCAAGACTCAACGACGCCTTCATTATGGAAGTTCACAAGCGTCGCCAGCATTGGATTAACCTCGGCAGCAAAATCTGCAGCGAATGTAGGGGCCTCCGCGTCAAGCTCCTCGACGTATTCGCTCAACAAACGCAGACTGGTCACAGCGCCTTTGGAAGATGGAAGTCTAGAAAAGGGCCCTTCCGGCATTAGGATGCGAGACTCGAATGGAGTAAGAGCCGGTGCAATTGCTGCAAAATGAATTATGATCAAACGTCGGCTCAAGAGATAAAGGAAATGCACGAACAATGGAGTCTACTATACTCGCTACGACAGGAAGCAGAGTTGGAAGTACTGGTGGCGTGACAATTCTCTCGTCCCCTCCTTTAATTTGTAGTGCTGCAATCAATTTAAAATTAACAATGGTAGGGTCGCCCGTCAAAGAAAGGAAAGGACGTCGGTTAAAAACTATACTCACCGGCACCAGCAGGCAAAGTGACTTCCGACTGGAAGGAGAAATGCGGGTTCAGCACTTGATACAAATGATCAAAGAGAACTCCTGCAAGGTTGCGATGATATATGGTCAGTACAAGAAAGACGGTGGTCATAGTTCAATTAAATGGATTGCCAATCTATACCTTCCAGCATCTTGGAGGACATAGAAGAAGGCGAGGGAGCAACCGTCATGGCAGCGACCGCAAGTGTTTCAGATGACACAATCTCAATGTTTGCTACACCTACAAATAAAACACCGTCAGAAAAAGCTGAAAAGGATTGCGAAATAGAAAATAAACAGCGACCCAAAACCCACCTGATAGGTCATCAGCCAAAATTGCAACGGAAGCATCACTCGGCGTTGCGGTTTCTTCGCTCTCCTTCAGTGGAATGGTTTCAGCACCAGTGGCTTCATCCCCTGATTCTACAGGAGCCATCATGACACTCGCAATGCTGGGCGATGGCGGGGAACCGTAGAGGGAAAGAGCGGTGGTTTGGACGGTCCCGGACTCCCGAGAGAGAGTAGCCGCTTCAGGCTCGGTGGTTGCCGTCATCTCACCTACTACCTCATCATCAGGACTTGGCCCTGCAGGATATGGTATGTAAGAATTTGAAGATCAAATTCTAAGAAAAGACTCAGCGTTATGTTACCTTGGGACGGCTTTTCGGCTTCTTCCCGAGCCGCGTGCACCATTTGTCTATGGACGGTAGACAGGGCAGCTGGGGCGTCTTCGAAAGAAATAGTGACGGATGGAATGGCGCTTGAACTTGCACCCACGGCCAAGCTGACATCACGTTCCCTCGCCGCACGCTTTCTGTGCTTCTTGTCAGCCTTAGCAGTAAGAAAAGACCTCCTCAAGACCTCTGTCAAAGTGACGTCATCGTCCGAGCCAGGAGCTACCTCTGGAGCCGTTACGGCGTCCATCATCGGCTGCTTAAGCGAAGCCTCTTTTGGAAACACTGGGGGAGCTGGGACTTCGGCAGCCGGCCCTGGAAGCGTCGTCGCATCACCATGCTGGATAGCACTGCACTCGAGATAACCTGAGTCGAAGTAGTCCTTGCAATAAGATGAAAAAGAAGGGTCAGACTACCCATGAAGAAAAAGGGAATGAAGGCACAATGGGCCGAAGTATACCGAGGCCCAAGGAAGCCCGGTGCCTCTCTTCCTCTTTAAAAGTCTTGAGGGAAGCTTCGAGAGCCTCTTCAGCGGAGATACTTGTTGAAGAAGAAAGCGTCAGTCAAAGCATAATAATTAAAATAGCCGCGGAAAGATATGACCGAAGGATACCTGATTGTGCGATGGTGATTAGTGTTGCTTCATCGCGAGCTAGTTGCTTTGAAACCGCGATAGCAGACTCCAGATCGGTATCATCCGGCGCCATAAATAGACCCTCGTTGGTCCCGTACTCACTTAAGCCTTCGCTGTAAGGAGCATGAGGCTCCTTCCCGAATACAACGTCTGCAGAAAGTATCGACTTCTTTTTCTTCTGCGAGCGAGTGCCGGCAGCCGATGACACGAGTTTGCGCTTGGTGGGCAACTTCGGGCGGCGAGTCCCTATCTCCGCACCTAGGCCAGATATCTTGGCTGACAAAATGTAGCGGGCCCACTGCAAACACCCAGCAGGATGATGAGGAGTTAGGCCTATCATGTACGGCTGACCCCAAGGGCGCGACTCGCCCTGGCATATACGCCGTCCTAGAGTATCCAAAGCCGCCGCCGGCTATACAGTATTGCATCCATAAAAGGCTGACGGAGACCCTCTGAAGTCCAGTTGACCTCCTCCATGGCATTGTTCACCGGGGGTGCATCAGCATAAGGGATCGCCGAAATAGGCTCCGAAGGTACCGCGCAAGAAAAGCTCCGCCGACCTCTGATGATTTGACTGTACCATGTCCCCCATAAATGAAGATTCTTTTGTTCCGGGTTGTGATCTTTGATCAACGCAAAGACTTTCCTGTCCACAGGCGCTTCAGGGAATTTGCTTTCCGAACGGACGAACGGGAAAGAAATGTCGAAAGACATAGTACCTGCACGAAAAAGAACGAAAAGTTAGCCGTCAATGCTACAGTTTAAGTTTTTTTACTTAGAACTTTAAATCCGTACCGCACTGCAATGTAGTAGAGAGGGACCAAGGGGGACACACACAATCTAGATGATGGCTCGTCTTACTAAAACAGTCTCATCATTTGAGGAGACAGTCATTAAATGAGGAAATCCTAAAAGGATTCTCATTTAATGAGGACCCCTTGGGCTAAAGAGTAAATCTCCCTTAAGAGCAACGCTTTACAACAAATATGACATCTGTCATAATTAATGATGCCAAAAAATTCTAAAGAGCAATGCTCTACAAAGAAGATGGAATAATCCATCAAAAATCCTAAAGGCAAAGCTTTACTGAGTTAAAAACTCTGAGATCTTTAAGATCTGCAAGATGAACTCTAAGAGTTCTTCTTTAATGGGTTAAGAAACCCTAAGAAAGATCTCTTTAGATCTATGATTTCAAGAGAGCAAAGCTCTGTTAAGAAAACCATAAAAATTTCTTTAGATCTATGATCTGAAAAGAGCAGGGCTCTGTTAATGGGTGAAAGCCTAGATTATGAAGTAATCCCTTCAAAGATTTAATCCTTACCTAAAATTTTCGACAGGGTTCTGTCTCTAAGAGAGTTCTTAAGACAAAGAGCTATGCTCTGAAAGAGAATTAATTCTCAAGAGAAAACAAGAAGATGAACAGAGGTCATCTCAAGGGTCAACGGCCCTATTTATAGGCACTGAGAGCCGTTTCAACTTCTAAGTTGATCTAATGGCGCAGATGCTGCCACCGCTGCACTCACGTGTAAGCCACGTGAGCGCAACGGTAGGGGGCATTTATTTCCCCCAATCAGAGCAAAGCTCTGTTCAAATTTTGAAATTTGAAATGAAGCGGCGCTTCATAAAAGCGTTGCGCTAAATGCGCCAGCGCTAAG
The DNA here is from genome assembly GCA_030015575.1 of Agapanthus africanus. Lineage (NCBI taxonomy): Eukaryota > Viridiplantae > Streptophyta > Magnoliopsida > Asparagales > Amaryllidaceae > Agapanthus > Agapanthus africanus. The sequence continues at coordinate 565,025,770 of CM057339.1, forward strand.
AGTCAAAGACTCTGATGCAGCGCTCACGTGCAAAACACGAGAGCACTCGCGCTGGCAGCACTGGCGCTAAGAGTCAAAGACTCTGATGCAGCGCTCACGTGCAAAGCACGAGAGCGCTAGCGCAAAGTGCGCTAGCACCAAGAGTCAAAGACTCTGATGCAGCGCTCACGTGCAAAGCACGAGAGCGCTAGCGCAAAGTACGCTAGTACCAAGAGTCAAAGACTCTGATGCAGCGCTCACGTGCAAAGCACGAGAGCGCTAGCGCTGGAATTAAATGTTCCTCACCCTTGGATCAAAGATCCAACAAAGATGACTAAAAATTATCAAATTACCTCTGAAAATTAGAGCGTCGTTGGATCAAAAATCCAATGGTGATTAAAAATCACCAAGATACAGAATAATTTCTGTATGGCAAAAGATTTTCCCAATCTTGTTAAAAACAAGAAGATTGCCTTCTGTAAAACAGAAGCCCTTGGATCAAAAATCCAACGGTGGGAAACATTCCCAAATCAATTAGAGAAAAGATCTCTTCAATTGATTCAACAAATCAGCCTCCCCTATATAAAGGACCCAAGACTTCAAGTCTGGCACAGAGGAACTTCCCCACAAACTTTGAGATATTTCAAAGAGAAGAGAAAGCTCTCGGAAGAAAAATTTCTTCAAGGTAAATAAAACCAAGAGATCGAAGCATCTCATCAAGGAAGAAGAACCTAGTTCTTTTTCTAGATCATAGATCTACAAAGACAGAATTCTTTCATAAAAATAGAAGCGATTGAAGCATCTCATCATAAAAAGGGAGGAAGAAGAACCTAGTTCTTTTTCTAAATCATAAATCTACAAAGACGGAAGTCTTTCATAAAAATAGAAGAGATTGAAACATCTCATCATAAAAAGGGAGGGAGAAGAACTTAGTTCTCTTTAGACCACAGATCTATAAGACAAAGACAAAGTCTTTCACAAAACAGAAGAGATTGTAACATCTCCTATTAAAATAAAAACTTAGTTCTTAGAACTATAAGACAAAGTCTCCTATGAATGAGAATTTAATTCTTAGAGAACAGAACTGACCAAAATGGCCAAAGGAGCGCTTCAGTGCTCCAAGTCTGGCTCTCTGCGCCTAGCGCACCACGTGCTCCTCACGTGGGCGCTGCTTAACAAAGAGCGCTCTGCACTCATTATCTGGAGATCGGTGCCAAGCGTGCCGCGTGCTCCTCACGTGTGTGCTATCTCACAAAGAGTGCTCTGCACTCATTATCTGGCAATCAGCGCCAAGCGCGCCACGTTCTCCTCACGTGTGCGCTATCTCACAGAGAGCGCTCTGCACTCATTATTTAGCGATCAGCGCCAAGCGCACCACGTGCTCCTCACGTGTGCACTATTTCATAAAGGAGCGCTCTGCACTCATGACTGGAGCTCAGCGCCAAGCACGCCACGTGCTCTTCACGTGTGCGCTATCTCACAGGAAGCGTCTTAGCGCCCTAAGACTGGCGCTCAGCGCCAAGCGCGCCACGTGCTCCTCACGTGGGCACTTAGAGAACATAAACTGTTCTTTAAATAAAGCTCCAGAGCCATAATGAGTGTTCAACACTCAATAAAAGACGAAAAGGTTGTCAGATCCCAAACCAATGCTCAGCATTGTTAAATGAAAAAGGACTGGGCCTGATTAAATGTCCAACATTTTAACTGAGTGGGCCGAGCCCAAGTTGGCCACAGATCCCTAATTCAGATTAATTTAGCACATATGCTCATAAATCTTTTTAACTGATCTTAGTCCCAAACTTGACTACAGATCCTCCAACCAACATTTGTTCAAGAGTACATCTCTTCATACATCTGATATATATCATTGTAATTCTTCAATGACTTCAGAGAGATGGAGGATCCCAATAACCAATAACTTTTGGTGCATCCACAAACGGTTGAACCAAAACCACATAGACTATGACGTCTTTAAACTGGACTATGATGCCCTTAAACTTTACGGACCGTGGGGTCCTTAAAATCATGGACTATGATGTCCTTAAACATTATGGACTGTGAGGTCCTTAAACTCATAGACTATGATGTCTTTAAACTTTAAAGACTATGACGTCTTTAAACTGTCACAGACTATGATGTCCTTAAACCCAATGGACCGCAATGTCCCTAAACTAAAACAATAAAGTCCAAATGCTCTTTTGTTGGATCTAAATGATCATGTTAAGTGGATCTTAGTCTAAAATTAGACTAGTGTATCCTTAACAAACGTTTAAGTTGATCTTAGTCTCAAATGAGATTAACGATCCTTAAACCCAACCCAAAACCAAATCTAAAAAAATACGGATTTGGACAAATCCACGCCCTATGGGCGACAACATAAATTAATCTCTGTATACAATCCACGGGCAACCAAAAATAAAACAAACACACACGACACGAAGTGACCTTCTGAAGCAAAATAAAGTAGTTACCACGATGTGGTAGCGTAATTAACTGCAGGGGCTTGCGCCTGCAGGGAAGAGCGTCCCCACAATCAAAAACCCCTCACAATAAGGGGGAATCTGACGAAGTCTACTACAACGGCCGCATCCGTCTAAACCTCCGATGCATGGTGCCATAAATCAACTTGGAATCTTCGGAGAGGTGGACGGATTAAACTAAATAGCATCTGCCCCCAAATTCAGGCAAGATATTTGTCTTCCCAGTTTTCGGCGGTAAACAGGAGGAATTAAACAGTTAGGGATCCTATCAACCTATATGACAATGAGGGTACGTACATAAGGTCTCGCACGGCAATCACTCATGATTCACAACATATATATATATACCTATATCCCAGGCTACATCCATAACAATATCATATCAGGGGACCGGCAAGGTATCAATCATCTTAATCGACTCGCATCCGTATACCAACATGTCATCATATCACATCGTATATTCTTTTCATCGCATTTATATCCCACATCAAGTCAATTTTATATATACATTCTACCCTATACATCAAATGTCATGTTACTCTAAAACTCATACTTATTCTAGTGCAACTATATAACTATAAGTCGTGATTCACCTTAAATTTTCATATCCCTAAGCTTTATCTCATATCATCTCTAACTATCCTTTTAACCATAACCCTAGTTCCTAATCTAGGTTTCGAAGACTGCATCCTATAGATCGGTTTCCATTATAAATTGCGGGGGTGCTATACGCCATCCACCCGACTTCCCCCGTAGATATAGATCTACTCACCTTGATCCTTGCTTGCCGAAGTCGATGACGCCATGCTCTGTCACCTCGGAATCTACGTGAAGGTACCTACAATAATATATAGTCGCAATGCTATTAAAATCGAGTTCGGAAAACCAATACGGCACACGGTGCGCTTATAGGTTAGAACCTATAGCCTACGTATGCAAAACCAACCAATTATCCCTTGTCGTTGACGTACGAACATCCAACGACTAAATATAAATCCAAATATCAAAATCAATAATTCCAAAATATGGAAAACATAACCAAAAACACCCCACTGTGCTCCCAGATTTTGGTTCAGGTCAATAGGAACAAAACTAGCAAGTATAGGGGGTAGTACATTGGGTACCCAAGCTATAGCCAAAAACTCAACCCCAGAAGCCAAAACAAAACCAGCGACAACACTACAATGTCCGAGCTCGCCGGCCAAAAGGTGGAAGTTTGGGTTCGTATTCAGGTGGTGGTCTTCTGGTCATGTGTCTAGGTCACTGGACTTGTTCGTTTAACTCGGAAACTTCCCAGGTTGCCCCAGATACCCTATAGGCTAACAATATCACACAAAACCGACATGGAACAAAACTTAAGTTTGTGTATCGGGTTCTATTCTATGGCTCAGGTCAGGAAACGTGTCACCATGGTCATGTAAACACTTACAACAGCTCCCAGATTTCACATATAATCAAAATATAAAAATCTAGCAGAACCAAATACTCTAAAACCACTGCAGACAGCAACCCACAAAATTACAACTTCCCAGGCCACCGTATGACCGAGCTCGCCGGAAAAGGTCATCATGTCGCTGGCCAAAACCGGTGGGAATGGGTTAGGGTTTCAGGTGAACACTCAGGGTTATACTGCTTGTTTTCGCAGTGAACACTCGGGGTCACAGCAGGTTACAGATATCCTAAAACGACACTTAAACTACGATACGTGCACAAAACTAAATCTTTAAGGTTCTAAACTGAAACTAATTAGCCACACAACAAATTTACTACCTAAATAACAGATTAGAGATTATACATATCCACACTTGCTCAAAATCCTAGCTTTCCATGCTCCAAGTGATCTCCATAGGTTTTGGATCAAGTTTGATGAAGGGTCTAGTGAGTTTAGTGAAGATTTGTGAGGGTTTATGAGGATTTGGATTAGGTTTTGTGATGAAGAAGGGAGGGGTTCAATTTGAGGGTGAGGGAGATGAAGTGAGGTGAACAAATAATTGAGAAGGAGAGTTTTGAAGGGTTATGTGAGTGTGAATGTATGAGTGAGGGATGAGAGAATGAGGGGTGAGGGTAGCATGAGCCATGCCTCCCTCTTCTCTCTCCTCAATAAATGCATGGCATGCTTGCACATGCCTAATGATGCCCTCTTTCTCCTCTCACAAGTCAACAATTCAAATCTTTATTTAAAACAAAATAATTTAAATAAATGCATATTACAACTTAATTGAATGGGGTTAATGTGCCATGGCTACATAAGCATGGTTAACCCCTAATGAACCCTAGGTCAACATGCACATATGTGTGCAAACCCGAAATATATATAAGTAAAATATTAATTAATTCGTATAAAATATTTGAAAACTATTTTAGTAAACTTTTTACTAAAAATACGCATTATCATTTAATTAACACTAATCGCATTCTAAGGTGTTACAAAAACATTGCAAAAAGAAGAGTTTTATTTATTCAAAAGGGTACTATAGGCTCCTCAGCCGTACATCGAAAAGAAAAATTACAATAGCGGGGGAACGAAGGGTAGAGAACATTACTCGTGGTAATTCGAGGATATTTCCGCCAGTCGAGCCCTCGCGACCTCAGACCCCTGCCTCTAATGCCGCCCGCGAACGTCGGCATCGTGCCTCAGTTGGTACCACTCAAAGATGAGCGCCGCTGAGCGATTCAACCGACTTGCGGAGATCAGGCCGAAGCACCGCAAACACCTTAGCTTACCAACCGCCTCGTCCTTCAGCTGTTCGGACAAGGGGTTGTAGAGCCCCGGCGACGCCCTCCAGATGGAGTACATCAACAGCTGAAGCAGGGGGAGCGCCGGGGAAGCAATCGGCCGAAATGATCCTCAATGCGGCATGTCACTAACTGCACCGTGTCCTCGGTGTAGTACTGGTCGTAGAGGTACGCGTCCTCATAGTTCACGATATCAGGGATGGTGAAAGGGAAGTCCTCCATTCTTACGTTTTGGGTGTGAAGGAAGGGGTGATTGTTAGGATAAAAATTTGCACCCCGGTTGACCGAGTCAAAGTCAAGGTCAACCCCCAAGCTAGGTGGGCCCAAGCCCAGGTCAAGCGGGCCCATGTCCAAGTCGAGCCCGCGGCCAGCCTCCCCATGCCAACAACAAAATCATGTAATAAATAATTTTTATGTAATTTTATATACATGAATGTATGCAAAATAGGCATAAAGCCAATATTTTGTAAGCTCATGCTTATGTGCAAAAATGAAATGGCACATGAGCCATGGGATGGACAAAATGCCATTTTTGTAAAGCCTAAGGGGCTATATGTAAATATGTAAGCCTATAAAAGGCAACATGATGATGAATAAAAATACTTTTCATTCTCTCAAAAAAAAACCTAGGGTTTGTACCTCTTTCCCCTTTCTGAAGGTTTCAAACCTTCTTCTTTCTTTTGAATTAAATCAAGAGTTTTACTCTTCCTTTTCCAAAACTAAATAGTTTTTCACCACAAAACCCACAAAGGGGAACTTGGATCTGTCATTAGATCTTCAAAGGAAGAGATCTTTAAAATCTCACATCTCTTGATCTTCAAGGTCCGGCCAAACAAAGGAAGAAGAAGGAGACTCGTCTCCAGAAACCCCACTTTGGGGAAGAACTAGGGCTCAAGGGGAGAAGCCTTTCATCAGCTTCAAAACATCCTAGGAGTTTAACTCCATATATATACATATATATATATATAATAAATATTTCCTTTCTGAAGCATAGCTTCTGGTTCTGGGACTAAAAGCCTCCTTTTCCTCGCCGGCGCCCAAGCGCTCAAGCGCCAAGCGCCCACGTGCCGACACGTAGCGCGCTGGCGCTCGAGCACCCTGCGCTCGAGCGCAAAGCGCCCACATGCCGACACGTAGCGCGCTTGTGCTTCAGCGCCCTGCGCTCAAGCGTAAAGTGCCCACGTGCCGACACGTGGCGCGCTTGCGCTCAAGTGCCCAGCGCTCAAGCGCAAAGCGCCCACGTGCCGACACGTGGCGCGCTTGCGCTCCAGCGCCCTGCGCTCAAGCGCGAAGGACCCACGTACCGACACGTGGCGCGCTTGTGCTCCAGCGCCCTGCGCTCCAGCGTGAAGCGCCCACGTGCCGACACGTGGCGCGCTTGCCCTCAAGCGCAAAGCGCCCACATGCCGACACGTGGCACGCCCGCGCTCCAGCGCCCTGCGCTCCAGCGCCCTGCGCGCCAGCGCCCTGCGCGCCAGTGCTAAGCGCCCACGTACCGCCCAGCGCTCAAGCGCAAAGCGCCCACATGCCAACATGTGGCGCGCTAGCGCTCTTGCGCTCAAAGCGCTGGCCCCACGCATCCTTTGGATGTCTTTTCCCCCCTTTATATATATATATACATGTATATATATATACATATGTATACATATGTACACATACACATACTCTACAACACTCTCCCTCCCAAAAAAAATTTGGGCCGGGGCGTTGCCCCGCACCCCGCAAGGGGGCTGCTAGCCCCCTTGACCCCCAGCCCGCTATCCGGGTAGCGGGACCCCCGTGAAAACTCTGCGTGGCTCCCGATATATCCAAACCCCTTCTAAAACAACACACACGTACACTGCACATTAAGTTCGCATAACCAGTTTAACCCGTTAATCGGAGGTTCCCTCGCCCCAAAGGCGAGGGGTAATTAACGGCAGCTTAGTCCGCGGCTGCCGGAGATTCAAATCCCCACAATCAATAAACCCCGGCCTACCCTAAGCAGGGGGAATCTGTAGTATGCCTGAAAAGCGCACGTGTATTTCCATCTCAATGGGGTGACGAAAAATACCCTACAGATTTTGGCACGCCCGGTGGGACAAACCTTCGTGGGATCCTTACGACTCACGAAGGAAAAACACACTTAGGAGTCCCCACGACTCCTAAGGAGAAAGTACACCTACGGGATCCTTACGACCCGTAGGGAGAAAATGCTTTGCGAGACCCTTACGGCTCACAAAATTGAAAAGTCTTAGGTGATAGGGACCTAAAACCTGTCTCCTAAGCCATCGCTTCCTAATAAGCAAGCGCAAATGATGATTCGCTCCTGGTACCATATTCCAGTGAAGCGATACAGATGCCAAAAAAAAACAATTCCCAAATCCTTCCGGGGCAAATGATGAGTTGCTCCTGGCACTATTCCAGTGCAGCAATGCAGATGCCAAATCAAAACCAAATCCCCAAATCCTCTCAAAGACAGATGATGATTCGCTCCTGGTAACATATTCCAGTATAGCGATGCTGACGTCAAACAAATCAATCCTACCAATTCCAACATCGACCTCTGCGTCGGACAACAGACACTCCGTCTCGGGGACACGTCAACCAGCCGATACTCCGCCTCGGGGAAACGTCAAGCAGACACTCCGTGCCGGGGGCACATCGACAACAGACACTCCGTCTCGGGGAAACGTCAACCAGCCGATACTCCGCCTCGGGGAAACATCAAGCAGACACTCCGTGCCGGGGCCACATCGACAACAGACATTCCGTCTCGGGGATACGTCAGCCAGCAGACACTCCGTGCCGGGGGCACATCGACAACAGAAACTCCGTCTCGGGGACACGTCAACCAGCTGATACTGCGCCTCGGGGAAATGTCAAGCAGACACTCCGTGATGGGGGCACATCGACAACAGACACTCCGTCTCGGGGACACGTCAACCAGCCGATACTTCGTCTCGGGGAAACGTCAAGTAGACACTCCGTGCCGGGGGCACATCGACAACAGACACTCCGTACCGGGGAAACGTCCAACAGCGACACTCCGTCTCGGGGAAACATCCGACGCAGACACTCCGTGCCAGGGACACGTCAGCCAGCAGACACTCCGTGCCAGGGAAACGTCAAGCAGACACTCCGTCTCGGGGACACGTCAACCAGCGACACTCTACATCGGGGAAACGTCCAACACAGACACTCCGTAACAGGGAAACGTCAAACAACGACACTCCGTAACAGGGAAACGACAAGCAGACACTCTGTAACGGGGAAACGTCAAGCAGACACTCCGCCTCGGGGACACGTCAGCCAGCCGACACTCCGCCTCGGGGAAACGTCGACCAGCGACACTCCGTGCCGGGGGCACGTCTACCAAATCGCTCCGGATCAGAGAGTCAACCGTCTATGTCGCAAAAAGGGCAGTGCAGGCTTCCTACAAATCGGGAACCCAAATCACTCCGGATCAGAGCGTCGACCGTCTATGTCGCAAAAAGGGCAGTGCAGGCTCCCCAAAAATCGGGAACCCAAATCGCTCCAGATTCGAGAGTCGACCATCTATGTCGCAAAAAGGGCAGTGCAAGCTTCCCACAAATCGGGAACCCAAATCGCTCTGGATCAGAGCGTCGACCTTCTATGTTGCAAAAAGGGCAGTGCAGGCTTCCTACAAATCGGGAACCCAAATCGCTCCAGATCAAAGCGCCGACCGTCTATGTCGCAAAAAGGGCAGTGCAGGCTCCCCAAAAATCGGGAACCCAAATCGCTCCAGATTAGAGCATCGACCGTCTATGTCGCAAAAAGGGCAGTGCAGGCTTCCCACAAATCGGGAACCCAAATCGCTCCGGATCATAGCGTCGACCGTCTATGTCGCAAAAAGGGCAGTGCAGGCTCCCCAAAAATCGGGAACCCAAATCGCTCCGGATCAGAGCGTCGACCGTCTATGTCGCAAAAAGGGCAGTGCAGGATTCCTACAAAGCAAAAACCAGATCACTCCGAGCCAGGAAAAAGTCTACCACGGACACTCCGTCTCGGAGACGCGTCAAGCGTCGACCGTCCATGTCGCAAAAAGGGCAGTGCAGGCTTCCTACAAAGCAGGAACCAGATCACTCCGGGCCAGGGAAATATCTACCACGGACACTCCATCTCGGAGACGCATCAAGCGTCGACCGTCCACATCGTAAAAAGGGCAGTGCATCCCAAAAAGTGAGAACTAAGGCAAGTCGCCTCCATGTGAAAGAAGATCCATCAATTTCATGCACACGACTCACATATGTGGTGTGCATTTATTGATGGGGGCACTTTGTTGGGGTAAAAATTTACACCCCGGTTGACCGAGTCAAAGTCAAGGTCAACCCCAAGCCAGGTGGGCCCAAGCCTAGGTCAAGCGGGCCCATGCCCAAGTCGAGCCTGCGGCCAGCCTTCCGCCATACTAAAATAAAAAATCATGTAACAAATAATTTTGATGTAATTTTTTATACATGAATGTATGGAAAATGGGCATAAAGCCAATATTTTGTAAGCACATGGCTTATGTGCAAAAATGAAATGGCACATGAGCCATGGGATAGGCAAAATGCCATTTTGTGAACCCCAAGGGGCTATATGTAAATATGTAAGCCTATAAAAGGCAACATGATGATGAATAAAGTAATACTTTTCATTATCTCAAAAAAAACCTGGGGTTTGTGCCTCTTTCCCTTCCCTGAAGGTTCCAAGCCTTCTTCTTTCTTTTGAATTAAATCAAGAGTTTTACTCTTCTTTTTTTAAAACCAAATAGTTTTTCACCATAAAACCCACAAAGAGGAACTTGGATCTACCATCAGATCTCAAAAAGAAGAGATTTTTAAAATCCCACATCTCTTGAAATTCAAGATCCAGCAACTAGAGGAGAAGAAGAACCCTTTTCATCAACCCCAAAACATCCTAGGAGTCTAACTCCATATATATATATATATATATATATATATATATATATATATATATATATATATATATATATATATATAATAAATATTTCCTTTCTGAAACATAGCTTCTGGTTCTGGGACTAAAAGCCCCCTTTTTCTCGCCGGCGCTCAAGCGCCCACATGCCGACACGTGGCACGCTAGCGCTCGAGAGCAGAGCGCTCACATGCCGACACGTGGCGCGCAGGAGCTCGAGCGCCCTGCGCTCAAGCGCAAAGCGCCCACGTGCCGACACGTGGCGCGCTTGCGCTCAAGCGCCCAGCGCAAGCGCAAAGCGCCCACGTGCTGACACGTGGCGCGCTTGCGATCAAGCGCCCAACGCAAGCGCAAAGCGCCCACATGTAAGTCTACGCTAGCGCCCCGGCAGTCTACAGACGCCAAATGCGGAACAAAAACTTTTAAACTGGCGCTATCGTATACTTTAATCCGGATCTGCCATTATTGCTAAACTAACAAACAGTAAAGGGTGTAGGAAGATTGTACCGAACGATCCGAGTCCTTCGTTCTTCAACCATCATCCCACGCTCCGTTGCGGCTGCTCCGATCTCGTCGATCTCCGATCTCCTCGTCGAGGTGGCACCACATGATCGGTTCTTTAAACGGGCTCCCGCCTCTTACTCGAGGCAACTCGATCGTCAAGTTTGCTAAAAGAGACGACCAAGAATGATGTAGAGATTGAGTAGATGACTTTGTCTCACTTCGTCAAGTCCGTGGACGATCGGTAAATGAAGTTGCCGATGGAAATTGAAAGAAGCAATGAAATTTCCATGCACACAAAACCATAGTCTTTGGCCAAAAATGAATGAATCAATTCATCCTTCTCACAAGGGTGGCCGGCCATATTTATTGAAGGAGGGAGGTGACCGTAGGAGGAGGGAGGTGACCATAGCCCTAAATATCATATGGAAATATCCTAAGGAAAACAAAATAGCATAATGAAAATGATGACTCAAAAGATTGAACCAATCACATTAAACCTAGTCACCTTATCAAGAATGACTCACCAAGCCTCGTCATCACTTCTAGAAGCTTCTAGAATGATGACTCACCTCATCTGCGAAAAGATAAATCCGTCTTTAACAGAATGTAAAAAGACGGCTGATAGAAAACTGGAAACTGGCAACTTCCAAAAGTGATCCTGAAGCGACTTTCAGGATAACCCCGAAACTGTATAAATATACCCGCATTTGTATTACGACCGAATACAAATGCAACTGAGACAAAGATATTATACCTACTCAATATAATACTCGGATCCGGCTTAAACCAAAGCCGACCAGTATTATCTGCCCGAAAAATAACACGTGCGTAAACGCACGTGCATTTTCCGAACCCTGCCATAAAACCATACGGCCTCTACAACGTTTCGCCCGAAACTTGGGAAACTGTTTGTGGGGGACTCTAATGACTCGTCAGCACCCTGGCAGTGGGTTTAACCACAAACCGTCAGCGGCACTAGCAATGCGTAACGGCTGCCCATGGACTGACCTCAAGGGATGCCGATGAGCGCACTCATCCAGAAAACCCTACTGAGCCTAACAGTGACAATGTATATACAGTCCGGTCCGTTCGTCAATGAGTATCGCATATCTGCCTAGGGGGCTAGTAACGTCAGACCCCCAAGAGCAGTATAAGTCGTGTCGGAGTGAAGCCCAATTACACCCTGAGATACTACTGGAGTACCTATCAGTAAATCTCCTGTCATGGCCGTGGACTTTGTGTAATGGCTCTCCTAGACACAGCACGACCTCGCCCCCAATACCGGGAGAGACGAATCCCCTGCCGATCCGCTCACGTGCCTCCATATGGCTCGGGACTGTACCCAAAAACTACCTGTTTGCACGACTCCTTTGAGCCGTGGTAGGGTAGAAATCAAAGCACAGTGGGAACTCACACGAGACAAATGACGACCTCAGGTCGATGAACTAACCTGTACACATGTCATCAGAGAACTGCTATCTGACGATAGGTATAGTACTAACTAGCAGATTCCCGGCGAGTCCTGTCCGGTGTACTCATAACCCAATGAGCACCTGTATACATCTTAGGTGATCCAACTGACACCAGTGGCTTGTGAGACCGGCCACCGCCCCTCGTCGGGGTCTCGACTGTACACACTAGTCTACTCCGGAGTATCGATGCCCTGTCTCGAAACTCCCACGACTAGGGACCACAATTAAGGATATGCATATAAACTACCCAACTCTCACGTATATGATCGCCATCATACTGTTGGTAGTAAAGCAAGATCCTAAGGGCTCTATCAAAGTGTAACATTCAATCAGTCACCTGAACATGTACACGACTGATAAAGGCAAACCAGATAGCATACTATCATCTCGAGTAAGACTGTGCTACCGGGATAGGTCCTCCGCAATCATTGCAATCACGTACCTGCGATCCAATAATTGACTATGAGGGCACTATCTCCAACAATCTCCCACTTGCACTCAAGGCTAATATTGCGATGTCGACTACTCACAGCCCGTGTGAAACCGAACATCCAACTCCTCTACTAATCAGTTTCACAAAGCCCGTTTGTAAAACTATTGTGTTCGAGAAATAGCCTCGGTGAGTGGATCCGCCTAGAAGTATCTTTCTGTATCTCTCTTAATCTCAAGTTCGCGGAGAAAGCCATCTCCCGAATTGAGTAGTACCTGTCTTAGAATATGTTTGGATGTCTGATGGGACCTTAGTTCATAAATGAACTCCATATCCAAACTTCTTAGACTGAATCGATCACTGAACCTAATCAGTATCGGGCACCATGCCACCCACAGTATCCTCTGGAACCACCTGTCCATAATACTGTCCTTCGTCAGAAGGAAAACTAAAACTCTGACAATCACTCTGTCATCCATGTCACCTTTGAAGCCTGGAATGATAACCGTCTCCCGAAAGAGGCTGCCGTTATCAAATCCATAGAACATGTACTAATTTTCTAAAACTGCTTCCTTATGTTTCTCCAGGATTGGATTAATACAAACTTATTGCATCTAGTGCAAAACCAACATTTGGTGTGGTACTTGACATCTCATGATTGACTCAATTGCCTAAGCAAGTGATCTGCCAATCATGCACATCCCTCTCCCCTTTAGTCTGTAAGACACCTTTAGAGAGGGTGACTCCATCACCTGCAGGTACACCACCATGCTAGGAGTCAACTATTCCAAAAACCATTAGAATATCTGTCAAAGTACCCACATTGGGAAACTACCCAAATCCAGATCTAAAACCATAGATCTAGAAACCAGAATGTCAAATATTATATCCATATCCTGTCTGGAGAAACAACTGTGTGACGACCACAGTACAACCGATCGTAGTATAGGAATTTTACTTCCTACTCTGTGTATGTCATCCAGATACCATGACATCACACCCTACTACCTTCTTAACTGATCCATCCCCTATTCTGATTGAAGTCAAACCCATGACTGTCACATCAAAATTAGATGATCTATCTCCGCTATAACTGCTCAAGTCTATAAATAGATATAAGCTACTTGCCCACTTATGCTTCCGATGCTCCCACTGATTACGACAACCCTCCTACCGGGTCTCATATCCTGGAACAACAGTAGTGTCAAGTCTTGGTAGATAAGAACCTCCCTGTCACCGTCCTTGAGCCTACCGAAGTACCTCTCGGGTGTCTGAGGTTACCTACCATACCGGCGGAGTGGCTATTGGAATGTCAAGCCTGATTGAATGTATAGGTCCTATTAAATTTTTCCGTAATCGTTCGCGGTTCTGGAATCACTTCCAGTTCTACCATACTCCCACTACTGTTTTCTAAAAAAGATCCATTTTTACTAAAACTGTGGCGAGTCAAAAACAATATCACTATTGATCTTCCAAATGGTAGAATATCAACCCTCGTCATAACCAGGGTCAACCCACAAACAGCCATTACAGAAACGTGCCCTGATTTATCCAGAGTCTGGTTTTAAGCAAAAGCTGGACAACTCCCCGTACCTTAATTTCTTTTAAGGTACGATCCATTCTATATCCAATACAGAAACTTTGGCACTTATTTAATTGGAACCATATTCAAATCATGCAGCTGTCTCCAGTGCATATCAATTTAATGGAAAGAGGCTAATCAGCATTACTCAACTTAGGAATCCATCCAATTATGAGTAACCTGAAAGAGAAACACGTTTCTCAAAACCATCACTATCATCTGAATACCAATCACAAGAATCTACATCTTCAATCTCTTTGAAGAATCCCGATACTTGTGACACCTAGTTCTCTACTTTATTCTTATACCCACAACTTCTCAAAACTTAGACCTTGTATTTCTACGAAACACTCGTCTAAATACTAGAGAAGTTATAAGTAAACAGAACATAGTACGAGGACCTACCCCTTTGTCCTGATGGACACTGGACAACATACAATACTCTGTATAAGTCCGCTGAGTTGAACAACTCAAAACCTGTGCGTCGTCGATTTCCTCAAATATCACCAATTACAACGAATTCCGATATAATGAGGATGATCACCTAATTCCCAATATCTTACTCCCACTCATCATCTGTAAAACCATACAGATATGAGAATGAAACCTGGTAAATACATACCCTTGGAGTAAGTGTTCAATCGGGAAAACAGTTTTTCCTTTAACAATGCACTGAAACATGAAAATGTTTCGTAGGGGTATCCTGGTATTCATAGCAATGCCTCTTCCATAATCCAATTCATGACTTCAACCGTATATTTTATTGTCGTCTCTCCAAATCCCTTTATTTGTCTTTAGTCGTTACCTTCTGTACACCATCGTTAGGCTAAATGGTTTTCTTCCTTCCCTACCGTTCGGCACCAGCCTATGGTTTGGAAGAAGACTATCCAGTAAGCATAATAGGTGTACCCTCCTAAACCAAGGAGTACTCGCATCTCGAGAGAAGGTGACGATAAAAGACAACTGAATAATACCTTATTCTTTTAAAGGTGAAATAGGAGCGGCGATGAAGTACGCGGTTTTGGTCGTGAATGATATCAGTCGCAATTTACTTTGCCCTCTTTCTAATCCCTTTATTTTGTCTTTACATATTACCTTCTGCACACCCTACTTAGGCTAATTGGTTTTCTTCATTCCCTACCTTTCAGCACCAGCCTATGGTTTGGAATAAGACTATCCAATAGGCGTAATAGGTGTACTCTCCTAAACCAAGGAGCTCTCGCAACCTGAGAGAAGGTGATAATAAAAGACAACTGAATAAACCAATTCTATTTCTCCTGAACCTGGATCCATCCCCGAAGAAGTCCCTTCGAGTTCGTATATAACCATACGATGGATCTATCCAATGGAAGTGGATATCCGTAGTAATACGGGTGTTCTGAGAAATTCAAAGGGTAAAAGAAGGAGTGGCAATGACTTATGCAACTCAGACAATCCAAACGCCAGTATTTTAAGAAGGTTCGGTCAACCTGGTCACTGAGTCATAGTCTAGGGTCGGTCAAAGGTCGCTGCCAAAGAGAGAGAGAGAGAAAAGAAACACTCTGCGTGCACTCTATCCTAGATCAGAATGGTCATCACTTTATCTAATCCGGAAACCTCCCACTGTCCTGTCAAATTCTCCTCCAAACCTAAAGAAGAATCAATCGGGATCACCCGAAGAGTAAACCAACTCATCAGTGGGAATCGGGATCCAACTCTCATCGCAGATAACGTGATGGAATGCATCCACGTTACTCATACTCCAGATGGTATGCGCATACTTGGCAAGTTTCAGTTTCTTTAGAAACTCCCGATATGATTTTTGCCCCATGCTCTTATAACCTTGGCGTTAGGTCAAAATGTCATAAGTCACATGCCAAGTTCTACCCATCACTATCTTGTTAATTTGAACCCACCCGCACATGCCCTTGGCGTTAGGTCAAAATGGCAGAACGGCTGTCCCAAACCAACTCATCTATCTATGCAACAATTGAATACCCAGCAGCTACCAAACACTATGCCTTGGCGTTAGGTCAAAATACATAGCTTGAATACTACTGAATACCCAAAAGAAGTGACGGAGGGCTACGGCTGGTTTTTGGCGAAAAACCTTTAGCGTAGTGAACTTGATATCGCTGAAGGAACCTGATAGCTTTTTAAAATATAGTGGCGAAAACCTTTTGCTAAAGAGGTCACTCCCGGTAAAGGGATCTCGGCTCTTTCCTCGTGGAATGAGGTGCAGGATATTCCACTGAATACCGCTATGCAAAGCAACATGTAATCGACTATAGTAAAGTTATTACCCTGACGCAAACTTCTGTCCAAGGGGTCTTTCCCGGTGAAGGGATATCAACCCTTGCCTCGTCGAATGAGGTGCAGGATATTCCACTGAATACCGCTATGCATAACAAAAGAAAACGTCTTTGTAACAACACCTTTTAAATTTGTTCCAACAACTAAAACAGGTTTGTTTTTACTTTGCGTTGATCAGAATCAACGCAGTCCCATCATTAATCACACCAGAAAAGAACGAAAATAAAATGTACGTATATGCCATCCGCATTTGTCACTGGGTCCCGTCATTACTCGTTAGGTTACTTAACTAACGACAGAGCGGGGACTGGACTAGCGCGGGTGTAAAACATATACAACATCTAATAGTATATAAACCAATATACATAATCGCTCCAGGCGTGATAGTATGCAACATTACAGAAAAGTAATAAGCATCACAGAACAATACAGATATCTGGGATCCCCGAGTTTCACAGAGCCGCTGCTGAAACTCGACGTTCCCCTGTCGTGTGGATAGCCTGTGCAATGAAACCTAGACCCCTACGGGTGCGGCAAGTTACCCGCCAAAACCTGAAGCGAGGCAGTCCCCATAGCATAGTGAATGGAACACCCGGCACTTCATGGAATCCGGTAAATTGAGCACCCCTCCTTGGGTCAACCTGTACCCCCTATGAGTGCGGCGAATAGTCTGCCAATTCTGAAGTGGGACCCCTCTGCCTCTCAAAGCCATGAGATGCGGACCCGTTGCCCCCCAGAACCCTGCTATCCGTGCACTCCGTCTCGGGGTA
This sequence comes from Agapanthus africanus, assembly GCA_030015575.1. NCBI lineage: Eukaryota > Viridiplantae > Streptophyta > Magnoliopsida > Asparagales > Amaryllidaceae > Agapanthus > Agapanthus africanus. The sequence goes on from CM057339.1 coordinate 565,042,935, forward strand.
AAACCTAGTACAGTAATGAAAAATAGTACAATAGGTACATCGACCGCAACCTGGTCGTGCCCCAAAAGAATATTATACAACAGGCAGTGACGGCAGTCCACAAGTTGGACGCTCGCCCCGCAATATCAAATGTACAAATAAACTCAAACTGTACTAGCATTGCACACTGCTATCCACCACGACAAATCCGCAACATCACAGCACAACACAGAACATCAACGCGAATGTCACGTTCGCAAACCCGTCTAAAAGAACTATAGCAATCAGACGCGGTTTACCGATCAAATGACATTCCCGGTCGGAGATATAATGTAAGCACTGTAAACTAACATGTTTAAATTTCGATCGACCAAATATCAAGAAGTGGGCCCCACGCAAATCTGTAGAACAGTAATAAAACCTGGGCCCACACTGTATATATCAAAAACCCCAAAATCCCAAACAGAACCCACTGGAAAAATTTGGGAGCACGTGCTCCCCACGTGGCCGCGGATGCGCGGCCAAACCATGGGTTTGGCCGCCCTTCCGCGGCAACTTGGAGGGATCACGACCCCAAATTTCTTCGTGGTTCTTAGAAAAGCCTGCACGGATTTTTAAGATATACAGAAATCAATTTTGACACTGTTTAAAATCGACAGAAACTGTCGGCTTGGATTTTTGCAGTTTTCGATTTTCGGTCGGATCGATGTTTTAAACGCGTTAGCACAAGTTAGCATAGCAAAATGGTGAGGCTCTGATACCACTGTAAGTCTACGCTAGCGCCCCGGCAGTCTACAGACGCCAAATGCGGAACAAAAACTTTTAAACTGGCGCTATCGTATACTTTAATCCGGATCTGCCATTATTGCTAAACTAACAAACAGTAAAGAGTGTAGGAAGATTGTACCGAACGATCCGAGTCCTTCGTTCTTCAACCATCATCCCACGCTCCGTTGCGGCTGCTCCGATCTCGTCGATCTCCGATCTCCTCGTCGAGGTGGCACCACATGATCGGTTCTTTAAACGGGCTCCCGTCTCTTACTCGAGGCAACTCGATCGTCAAGTTTGCTAAAAGAGACGACCAAGAATGATGTAGAGATTGAGTAGATGACTTTGTCTCACTTCGTCCAAGTCCGTGGACGATCGGTAAATGAAGTTGCCGATGGAAATTGGTGATGGAAATTGAAAGAAGCAATGAAATTTCCATGCACACAAAACCATAGTCTTTGGCCAAAAATGAATGAATCAATTCATCCTTCTCACAAGGGTGGCCGGCCATATTTATTGAAGGAGGGAGGTGACCGTAGGAGGAGGGAGGTGACCATAGCCCTAAATATCATATGGAAATATCCTAAGGAAAACAAAATAGCATAATGAAAATGATGACTCAAAAGATTGAACCAATCACATTAAACCTAGTCACCTTATCAAGAATGACTCACCAAGCCTCGTCATCACTTCTAGAAGCTTCTAGAATGATGACTCACCTCATCTGCGAAAAGATAAATCCGTCTTTAACAGAATGTAAAAAGACGGCTGATAGAAAACTGGAAACTGGTAACTTCCAAAAGTAATCCTGAAGCGACTTTCAGGATAACCCCGAAACTGTATAAATATACCCGCATTTGTATTACGACCGAATACAAATGCAACTGAGACAAAGATATTATACCTACTCAATATAATACTCGGATCCGGCTTAAACCAAAGCCGACCAGTATTATCTGCCCGAAAAATAACACGTGCGTAAACGCACGTGCATTTTCCGAACCCTGCCATAAAACCATACGGCCTCTACAACGTTTCGCCCGAAACTTGGGAAACTGTCTGTGGGGGACTCTAATGACTCGTCAGCACCCTGGCAGTGGGTTTAACCACAAACCGTCAGCGGCACTAGCAATGCGTAACGGCTGCCCATGGACTGACCTCAAGGGATGCCGATGAGCGCACTCATCCAGAAAACCCTACTGAGCCTAACAGTGACAATGTATATACAGTTCGGTCCGTTCGTCAATGAGTATCGCATATCTGCCTAGGGGGCTAGTAACGTCAGACCCCCAAGAGCAGTATAAGTCGTGTCGGAGTGAAGCCCAATTACACCCTGAGATACTACTGGAGTACCTATCAGTAAATCTCCTGTCATGGCCGTGGACTTTGTGTAATGGCTCTCCTAGACACAGCACGACCTCGCCCCCAATACCGGGAGAGACGAATCCCCTGCCGATCCGCTCACGTGCCTCCATATGGCTCGGGACTGTACCCAAAAACTACCTGTTTGCACGACTCCTTTGAGCCGTGGTAGGGTAGAAATCAAAGCACAGTGGGAACTCACACGAGACAAATGACGACCTCAGGTCGATGAACTAACCTGTACACATGTCACCAGGGAACTGCTATCTGACGATAGGTATAGTACTAACTAGCAGATTCCCGGCGAGTCCTGTCCGGTGTACTCATAACCCAATGAGCACCTGTATACATCTTAGGTGATCCAACTGACACCAGTGGCTTGTGAGACCGGCCACCGCCCCTCGTCGGGGTCTCGACTGTACACACTAGTCTACTCCGGAGTATCGATGCCCTGTCTCGAAACTCCCACGACTAGGGACCACAATTAAGGATATGCATATAAACTACCCAACTCTCACGTATATGATCGCCATCATACTGTTGGTAGTAAAGCAAGATCCTAAGGGCTCTATCAAAGTGTAACATGCAATCAGTCACCTGAACATGTACACGACTGATAAAGGCAAACCAGATAGCATACTATCATCTCGAGTAAGACTGTGCTACCGGGATAGGTCCTCCGCAATCATTGCAATCACGTACCTGCGATCCAATAATTGACTATGAGGGCACTATCTCCAACACCACATGCCGACACGTGGCGCGCTTGCGCTCCAGTGCCCTGCGCTCAAGCGCAAAGTGCCCACATGCCGACACGTGGCACGCTGGCGCCTAAGCGCACAGAGCTCAAGGCGCTGACCCCACGCATCCTTTGGATGCCCTTTCCCTTTCTTTTTTTTATATATATGTATATATAAATATACACACACATACATACTCTACAACACTCTCCCTCCCAAAAAAACATTTTTGGCCCTGGGCGCTGCCCCGCACCCCGCAAGGGGGCTCTAGCCCCCTTGACCCCCAGCCCGCTATCCGAGTAGCGGGACCCCCGTAAAAACTCTGCGTGGCTCCCGATATATCCAAGCCCCCTCCAAAAAAAAACACGCGTACACTGCACATTGAGTTCGCATGACCAGTTTAACCCGTTAATCAGAGGTTCGCTCGCCCCAAAGGCGAGGGGTAATTAAAGGCAGCTTAGTCCGCGGCTGCCGGAGATTCGGATCCCCACAATCAATAAACCCCGGCCTATCCTAGGCAGGGGGAATCTGTAGTACACCTGACAAGCGCGCGCGTATTCCCATCTCAATAGGGTGACGAAAAACACCCTTCAGATTCTGACACGCCCGGTGGGACCAATCTCTCCTCCCATTTTTCGGGTTAAGCTTTCATGCGAACTCAATTAATATGCATATCAATTGCCTGTACTAAAATCATGTTTTTTTGTGCAGGTTAGCGTTCTCCAATTGCAATCTTCAGACGCAGCAAAGATGTCTCCAAGGACCATCTCAGTTCTCGACACAGCTCCCATCTCCTACACGATGAAGATGGACGCCAGGACGGTCCTTCCGGCCAGTCTCGGGCGACAATGGGAAGAGCCGCCGCTACCATTCGGCTCTATCCTGTTTGTCTCGGCTAATGCCATCCCTGCACCTCAAGGCCCGGTGACAGACAAGCCGGTCTCGAAAGGCAAGAGGCCAAATGTGGTGGTCTCGAAGATGCCCCAACTCAAACGCAAGTCGGTGTCTGAACGACTTTCCTTGGCCCACGCCAGGGGCAAGGCCATCAACACCAACAAAGCAACAGGGCATCTCGAGCAAGCTCCGGCGGTGCCCCTGACAACTGCTCGATCGGGTGTCTTCTCTAAGCTCCCCGCTAATCGACTCACGGTGGCTTCCCAGGAAACGGCTGCCCGCCAAGCCCTTAAAATTAAGAAGCTAAGGCAGAAAAGGCTCAGATATAGATCTAACAAAAGGGCTAGAGCTCCTGCTAGACTGAACCTCATGAGGTTCGAAGAACATGGCTACCCCGCCAAAGATGAGGAAATGGCTGGATATGTGGTCCACACTGTCTATATGGCGGGCACGCGCAGTAAGAGCAAAGAAGGGGCCAACACATCTCAAATCCAATCTGGCTTGAATGTGGTTGCCGCTTTGCAAGAACAGCCGCCTCCGCTGGATGATGAAAACCCTCTCGATGAGGATGATAGGCAGAAAGACCCCTCAGTTCATGTAGAGTCAAGCTCGGACAGCGAAGAAGAGTCGACTTTCCGCCCCAGGACCGCGGAGCAAGAGCTGCTTCAAGAGCTCCAAAAGAAGCTCAGAAACAAAGACAAGGAGATGACCAAACTTTACTCCAAAATTGACGACTTGACGAACGTCGTCTTGCAGCTCACGGCCCGACTTGCCTCTCAGCCGCCCAATCAAGCGCAGGGCTCTGCTCGCGAACCGGGAAACGGTGTCCCAACACAGCCAACGCCTATTCCCTCAAATCCAAAAGTGGGCGAACCGCATGAAAATCAGTCGCATCCTATCTCGGAAAATGTCTTGGCTACCGATGACAGTAGCCCGCTAACTCAAGATCAAATCATGGATTTGGTTGCCAGCAAAGTCAAAACACTGGTAGCCGAAGCTGAAGCGCAAAAAGATGTTAGCAGTAGCGGGAGACCATATCCTGCTCAATATGATCTGGTAGAATTTCCTAGCGATCATCCCTAAATTCGGAAGATTCGATGGGATGGGAAATGCGAATCAGCACATCGCCCACTTCAAAGCCTCATGCGGGAATACTGGGGGCAACGATGCGCTTCTCCTCCGCCAGTTCGTTAATAGCTTGACCGATGTTGCTTTCGACTGGTACGCGAGCATACCGGATGGCTCCGTTACTACTTTCGTCCAAATGGAATCTTTGTTTCAACAAAGGTTCATGAGCGTCAGCGATAAGATCACCATTGCAGAGCTCGTAAGGACCAAGCCAAAGAACGACGAAAGCAGCACGGATTTTATAACCCGATGGCGCAATCTCTCCGTCAAATGCGAACCGCCGATAGAGCAGGACCAATCTGTCAGTCTCCTCGTCGGAAATCTCAACAATTGGATGGCCCCGTTTCTATGCACCGCGGGTCTCAAAACATTCCAAGAGCTGACCAGAAAATTTCAAATGTTGGAACGCTCAAAGCAGGAGTCCTCCTCTGACTCCCAAAATAACAATAGTTCCTGGAGAAACCGAAAGGACGAAAATCGCAAAGGCGGAAACTCCGATGATTCTGAATCTTTCAACACTTCGGCTAACCGAAATAAGCAGGGGATGAGCAGGCCTAGCGCCAACCAGCCTCGGAAGCCAGTGTTTGGAGAGGGAGGAGAATCTCCACTCAAAGAGAAGCTAGATAAGGTCTATTCCTTCAGAAGGGACAAAATCCGTAAAATATTCAAAGACACCCTGAAGAACGGTCTACAACTGCCAGAGTCAAAAAGACCGCAGGAAGCGAATATGACCGACGACCCCAAATATTGCCCCTATCACAGAGTGATAGATCATGCCATTGAGGATTGCTTCGTCTTCAAAGATTGGGTCGAAAAGCAATACAAGGCAGGAGAGATAGAACTGTCTAAAGGTGTGTTAACAAACAGCCCAGCTGCAACCGCCAATTTCATACAAACGGAGACCGAAGTTCTTCGTGAAACTCATTCTCTCATACATCTGCCTTTCTCTGAAAATAGTCGACCACCACGTCATTAAACTGGGAACAGTCGACCTCTAAGTCGTTAAACTGGGAATGTAAAAAAAATGTAAATAAACAAAAAAATGTGTAAATAAAAGAAAAATAAGGAAAAGCCGAAATGATGGGGCAACCGCGATAAATAGCCGAAATGATAGGGCAATCGCGACTTTCGCGATAAGAAAAGCTGAAATGATAGAGCAATCGCGGTATAAAAAAACGGCGAGTGATGAGTCACTCCTGGTACCATATTCCAGTGCAGCGATGCAAACGCCAACCAAAATCCAATTTCTCAAAATTCTCCAGCCCTACGGTCAGTCCCCAAATTGACTGCCGTATACAATCCACGGGCTCAAATAATTCTCAGCATACCCATGCCCACCGCAACCACCAGTTACGCGGCTGGTCTTCGCCTTTGGAATTATGATCCATTGAGAAGACCCACCCATGTGTCCTCACGATACATGAGGAGAATAAACCTTTGTGGGATCCTTACGACTCACAAAGGAAAAACACACTTAGGAGTCCTCACGACTCCTAAGGAGAAAATACACCTGCGAGATCCTTACGACTCGTAGGGAGAAAATGCTTTTATGGGACCCTCACGGCCTATAAAATTGAAAAGTCTTCGGTGATAGGGTTCTAAACCAGTCTCCTAAGCCATCGCTTTCCAAATCCCATACCCCAATGGCGAATGATGAGTCGCTCCTGGTACCATATTCCAGTGCAGCGATGCAGACGTCGTCCAAAACTCAAATTCCTAATGGAGAATGATGAGTCGCTCCTGGTACTATATTCCAGTGCAGCGATGCAGACGCCAACCAAATTCCAAATCCCATACCCCAATGGCGAATGATGAGTCGCTCCTGGTACCATATTCCAGTGCATTGATGCAGACGCCAACCAAATTCCAAATCCCATAACCCAACGGCGAATGATGAGTCGCTCTTGGTACCATATTCCAGTGCAGCAATGCAAACGCCCACAAAGTCCCAAAATGTTTCCGGCCCTACGGTCTGGATCATACATCCTGCAAAACCGTATACAATCCACGGGCGTAAAACAATCCCAATCTCTCCCGAGTCCTACCGGTGAGACCACATTCAAAGTCCCACCAAAAATAATAAAATAAAAATAAAAAATAAAAAAAGGTATGTCCATAAGCAAAATGGGCACGGATGAAAACCCGAAAGGGCTCCGTAAGTAAAAACAGCAGGACTGCCGGCGAGTTTGTGAAAACCCGAAAGGGCGCAAACTCGTGAAAAAGAGATGAAATGCACTCACAAAGTCCTCTCGACTTTGTGAGGAGAAAATTCCCGCGTGAGATCCTTACGACTCACAAAGGAGCAACACACTTAGGAGTCCCCACGACTCCTAAGGAGAAAATACACCTACGGGATCCTTACGACTCGTAGGGAGAAAATGCTTTGTGAGACCCTTACGGCTCACAAAATTGAAAAGTCTTAGGTGATAGGGACCTAAAACCTGTCTCCTAAACCATCACTTCCTGTTAAGCAAGCGCAAATGATGATTCGCTCCTGGTACCATATTCCAGTGTAGCGATACTGATGCCAAGCAAAAACCAATTTCCAAGGCCTCCCGGGGCAAATGATGAGTTGCTCCTTGCATTATTCCAGTGCAGCAATGCAGATGCCAAACCAAAGCCAAATCCTCAAATCCACTCATGGAAAATGATGATTCGCTCCTGGTACCATATTCCAGTGTAGCGATACTGATGCCAAGCAAAAACCAATTTCCAAGCCCTCCCGGGGCAAATGATGAGTTGCTCCTGGCATTATTCCAGTGCAGCAATGCAGATGCCAAACCAAAGCCAAATCCTCAAATCCACTCATGGCAAATGATGATTCGCTCCTGGTACCATACTCCAGTGTAGCAATGCTGATGTCAACCCAAATCAAATCAAACCAACAACTTCTACGGCGGAATCATGCTTCGTCCCAGAATTTACCCTGTGTCGAAATCATGCTTCGCCTCGGGATATCTACCTTCCCTACTGGAATTATGCTCCGCCTCGGAATCAAATCAACCAACAAGCTCTGCGTCGGAATCATGCTTCGTCTCAGAATGTGCACCCCGTGTCGAAATCATGCTCGCCTTGGTGTATCTCCCTTCCATGTCGGAATTATGCTTCGGCTCGGAATCAACCAACGACCTCCTCGTCGGAATTATGCTCCGCTTCGGAATCAAGTCAACCAGCAAGCTCTGCATCGGAGTTATGCTTCGTCTCAGAATGCACCCCGTGTCGAAATGATGCTTCGCCTCGGTGTATCTGCCTTCCCTGTCGGAATTATGCTTCGGCTCGGAATCAACCAACGACCTCCTCGTCGGAATTATGCTCGGCCTCGGAATCAAGTCAACCAGTAAGCTCTGCGTCGGAATTATACTTCGTCTCAGAATGCAGCCCGTGTCGAAATGATGCTTCGCCTCGGTGTACCTGCCTTCCCTGTCGAAATTATGCTTCGTCTCGGAATCAAGTCAGCCAACAAGCTCTGCGCCAGAATACTGCTACGTCTCAGAATATACCCCGTGTCGAAATCAATGCTTCGTCTCGGAATATTTGCCTTCCTTGTCGGAATTATACTTCGCCTAGGAATCTACCACTGCATCGAAATCATGCTTCAGTCAAAATGTCTGCCGCTCTTCGGAATGATGCTCTGAATCTTGGAATCATGCTCCGCTCTTCGGAATGATGCTCCGAACCCTGGAATCATGCTCCGCTCATCGGAATGATGCTCCGATCCCCTGGAATCATGCTCCGCTCTCCGGAATGATGCTCCGATCTCTGGAATCATGCTCCGCTCTTCGGAATGATGCTCCGAACCCTGGAATCATGCTCCGCTCATCGGAATGATGCTCCAATCCCCTGGAATCATGCTCCGCCCTTCGGAATGATGCTCCGATATCTGGAATCATGCTCCGCTCATCGGAATGATGCTCCGATCCCCTGGGATGATGCTCCGCCCCCGGAATGATGTTCCACCTCGAAGTCCAGCTTCAAGATCCATCAATTTCATGCACACAACTCAAATGTGTGGTGTGCATTTATTGATGGGGGGCAATTTGTTGGGGTAAAAATATGCACCCCGGTTGAACGAGTCAAAGTCAAGGTCAAGCCCCAAGCTAGCTGGGCCCAAGCCCAGGTCAAACGGGCCCATGCCCAAGTCGAGCCCGCGGCCAGTCTCCCTATGCCAACAACAAAATCATGTAATAAATAATTTTTATGTAATTTTTTTATACATGAATGTATGCAAAATAGGCATAAAGCCAATATTTTGTAAGCTCATGGCTTATGTGCAAAAATGAAATGGCACATGACCAATGGGATGGGCAAAATGTCATTTTTGTAAAGCCCAAGGGGCTATATATAAATATGTAAGCCTATAAAAGGCAACATGATGATGAATAAAAATACTTTTCATTCTCTCAAAAAAAAACCTAGGGTTTGTACCTCTTTCCCCTTTCTGAAGGTTTCAAACCTTCTTCTTTCTTTTGAATTAAATCAAGAGTTTTACTCTTCCTTTTCCAAAACTAAATAGTTTTTCACCACAAAACCCACAAAAGGGAACTTGGATCTGTCATTAGATCTTAAAAGGAAGAGATCTTTAAAATCTCACATCTCTTGATCTTCAAGATCCGGCCAAACAAAGGAAGAAGAAGGAGACTCATCTCCAGAAACCCCACCTTGGGGAAGAACTAGGGCTCAAGGGGAGAAGCCTTTCATCAGCTTCAAAATATCCCAGGAGTTTAACTCCATATATATACATATACATATATATATATATATAATAAATATTTCCTTTCTGAAGCATAGCTTCTAGTTCTGGGACTAAAAGCCCTCTTTTTCTCGTCGGCGCCCAAGCGCTCAAGCGCCAAGCGCCCACGTGCCGACACGTGGCGTGCTGGCGCTTGAGCGCCCTGCGCTCAAGCGCAAAGCGCCCACGTGGCGCGCTTGCGCTCAAGCGCCCAGCGCTCAAGCGCAAAGCGCTCACGTGCCAAAAAACTTTTGGGCCGGGGCGCTGCCCCGCACCCCGCAAGGGGGCTGCTAGCCCCCTTGACCCCCAGCCCGCTATCCGGGTAGCGGGACCCCCGTGAAAACTCTGCGTGGCTCCCGATATATCCAAACCCCCCTTCCAAAACAACACACACGTACACTGCACATTGAGTTCGCATGATTAGTTTAACCCGTTAATCGGAGGTTCCCTCGCCCCAAAGGCGATGGGTAATTAACGGCAGCTTAGTCCGCGGCTGCCGGAGATTTGGATCCCCATAATCAATTAACCCCGGTCTACCCTAGGCAGGAGGAATCTGTAGTACGCCTGACAAGCACGCGCGTATTCCCATCTCAATGGGGTGATGAAAAACACCCTACAGTAATCAACGCTCCCTCCGTTTTATAGCCCACAGCGCCCTAGGAGTCCAACGGTCGCTCGTTTCGCCCACAACTGTACCGCCACGCGGCAGACATAAAGCCTTTCTCGGAGAAGTAGAAACGACGCCGCTCCGGCGCTGCACCTCTCCCACACGTTCATTACACATGTCACGTGTGACCGTCCCTATTCCCCATACTCGCACCAGGAAGGTCGGACATTTCCTCACGAATCGACCGAGCAGCTTCACTGCTCGGTCCATCCTTAGCAGGCCACTTACGGCCCCTCCCGCGCTAGGGATCAAAGCCCTCACCAAGAGGCAGCCAAGCGGCTACCCTGCTCGGCTATCCCTATCTGGTAGTCCACTACCCCACAACGCCAGGGATCAATGCCCTCACCAAGAGGCAGCCGAGCGGCTACCCTGCTCGGCTATCCCTGGCTGGTAGTTCGCTACACCACGACTCCATGGGATCAAAGCCTTCACCAAGAAGCAGCCGAGCAGCTACCCTGCTCGGCTATCCCTGGCTGGTAGCTCCCTACCCTATGACGCCAGGGATCAAAAGCCCTCACCAAGAGGCAGCCGAGCGGCTACCCTGCTCAGCTATCCCTGGCTGGTATTTCACTACCCTACGACGCCAGGGATCAAAAGCCCTCGCCAAGAGGCAGCCGAGCGGCTACCCTGCTCGGCTATCCGTGGCTGGTATTTCACTACCCTACGACTCCATGGATCTAAGCCCTCACCAAGAGGCAGCCAAGCGGATACCCTGCTCGGCTATCCCTGGCTGGTAGTTCGCTATCCACGACGCCAGGGATCAAAGCCCTCACCAAGAGGCAGCCGAGCGGCTACCCTGCTCGGCTATCCTTAGCCGGTAGCTCCCTACCCCACAACGCCAGGGATCAAATCCCTCGCCAAGAGGCACCGGGCAGCGACCCTGCTCGGCCCGTCCTTAAAGATCAAAGCCCTCGCCAAGAGGCACCAGGCAGCAACCCTGCTCGGCCCGTCCTTAGTAGACCTATTACGGCCCCTACTGCGCTAAGGATCAAAGCCTTCGCCAAGAGGCAACCGGGCCCGCCCTTGCTCGTTTATCCCTGGCTGGTAGCTCCCTACCCCACAAAGCCAGAGATCAAAGCCCTCGCCAAGAGGCACCGGGCAGCGACCCTGCTCGGCCAGTCCTTAAGGATCAAAGCCCTCGCCAAGAGGCACCGGGCAGCAACCCTGCTCGGCCCGTCCTTAGTAAGCCTATTACGGCCCCTCCCGTGCTAAGGATCAAAGCCCTCGCCAAGAGGCAACCGGGCCCGCCCTTGCTCGGTTATCCCTGGCAGGTAGCTCCCTGCCCCACAAAGCCAGAGATCAAAGCCCTCGCCAAGAGGCACCGGGCAGCGACCCTGCTCGGCCCGTCCTTAAAGATCAAAGCCCTCGCCAAGAGGCACCGGGCAGCAACCCTGCTCGGCCCGTCCTTAGTAGGCCTATTACGGCCCCTCCCATGCTAAGGATCAAAGACCTCGCCAAGAGGCAACCGGGCCCGCCCTTGCTCGTTTATCCCTGGCTGGTAGCTCCCTACCCCCACAACGCCAGAGATCAAAGCCCTCGCCAAGAGACACCGGGCAGCAACCCTGCTCGACCCGTCTTCAGATATCTAAGCCCTCACCAAGAGGCATCCGAGCGGCTACCCTGCTCGGTTATCCCTGGCAGGTAGTCCCCTACCCCGCAACGCCAGGGATCGAAGCCCTCGCCAAGAGGTGACCGAGAAACTACCCTGCTCAGTTATCCCTGGCAGGTAGTCCCCTACCTCGCAACGTCAGGAATCTAAGCCCTCACTAAGAGGCAACCGGACCTTCCCTTGCTCGGTTATCCCTGGCTAGTAGCTCCCTATACCACAACGCCAAGGATCAAAGCTCTCGCCAAGAGGCACCGGGCAGCGACCCTGCTCGGCCCGTCCTCTCCGCGCCTCCCATGCTAAGGAACAAAGCCCTCACCAAGAGGCATCCGGTCTTTCTACGTCTGAGCGATCTCCACCTCGACTTCGGGGGCCATGGAGATACCGTCTTCTCACCGGTCTTTGCACACTTGGAAAATGGTCGAATTCAACTCGACATGTGATCTCCATACGAAGAACCGACCTAACATGAAAGCTGAACCGTGCAAATACGAATTTTCTCCACAAACAAAGGACAATGTGCACGCAAAGAAACTGCAAAAAGGTCTTTATTCACATAAACCAAAAGTCTCTACAAAGGTATTATGGGCTCCCCAGCCTAACAAAAGAGCCCGGAGGCTTACAAAATTTCAGAGCAAAGGATAGAAATAAGAAGACGTGGCGCTTCAAGCCTCGGGGGCGGCGACATCCTCGGCGTGGAGCGCCTCCCCTACGACCACCACGGCGGTATCTTCAGGTCGGCACCACCGGCGGGATCTTCGGCGCCGACAGCCGGAGCCGCCGACTTACCCTTCGCACTCCCACCGGGGGCTACTTTCCCTGCATCATGTCCGGGGGCGATCCCCTGCGCGTCGTCGTCAAGAGGGTACATGGCCGGGAGCTCGGCGTCAAGGAACTCCGGCAGCTGAGCCTTGACGGAGTCGAGGGCGTCGTGCCAAATGACGCCCCCGGTACTGGCGAGGTCGGCGTAGAACTGATCTGACCTTTTATAGCTCTCCACTGCCTTCCGTGCCCGGTCCCTTTCCGCCTCGTTCTCCTTTCGGAGAGTACTCACTGTCTTCTTCATGGTAGCCACGAGCACCCGGGAGTCCTCCAACTGGGACTCGGCGGCTCGGGCGGCCTCTCGGTACTGAGTGACCTCCCTGTTCCCAGCCTCCACCCGGTCTTCGAAGGCAGCAGCCCTCTCCGTCGCTGCTCCCAGCTCCTGCCTTAAGCCTTCCTCCCGCAAGGAGGACTTGCCTGCGGTCCGCATCGCCGGAACAATCTCCTCGTCCTCCATGTGGACGACGAGAGCGGCGTGCTGGAGGACCTGAAGAAAGAAAGAGGATCAAAAAGGGGGAGGGAAGATCCCGACCACGCAGAAAAATGTTGGATGAAGAACCAGGTGATGTGCAAACACTAACCTGCACGGCCTATTGAGCTATCGCCGCCATTTAGGCCCGGAGAGTTCCTCGAGGGACCCTGCCTCCGGCCGACCTCTCCATATCCGAAAGCAGGCTGTCGGCGACAGAAAGCCCCGAGGGCACCTCAAAGCGAAGCTCCCCATCGTCCACAAGAATCGGGGAAGCCGGGGAGCGGGGCGCCCTCCTGTGAGACCTCTTGAGGGACGGTGTGGGAGAACCCTCCTCGTCTCCTACCTCGGGGGCCCGAGGCTCTTGCGCCCGAGCACGCTTTCAAACTGGCGCACGGTTAGACTCGGGGGCCCGGGGCTCACTTGGGCACCTGGGTGAAGGGGACACCGGCGGGGCCGGAACAGACGGCGGGCGAGAAGGGCCAGAGCCTTGGGACTTCTTCCCCCTCTTCACGTCGATCACCACCATGCGGAACTTTCTCATATCCATGGGACCTGCATAAGACAAAAATACAAGGATTTAGCGATGCTAGGAAAAATGGAAAGAATGCAAAAGTCTAAACAGGTCGCCCGAGAGCTCCCAACTAACTCGTGTACTCGGCGGGGCTGAGCCTCGCCCAACTAAGGGCCCGCTCAGAAAGCAGCACGTCAACCCGAGGGAGGGGCTCCCATTTTGACACCACCACCGTGTCGGGATCATTCGACCGCCGCACCCGTGGACAGCTAGCTCTTTGCCACAGGAGGGACACTGGCCAATCCTTACCCTCAGGCGACGCGATAAAGAAAAACTTTCTCTTCTATTCATGAATAGAAGAGAGTACTATGATGTAAGTCCACGTTACCCATCCCCGGTTCTTTGGGGTTGCGGAAATGATGAAAAACGATTTTTCTTTTGGGGGTAACATGGACTCAAAATACGGATCTTTGTTAAACAACTATCTAACAACCTAACTAGGAGTTTTACCTACTCGGTTAGGGGGTTATACCTTAACTTGAACTCCTTCTCTTCGACTCCTTGTGGTGGTCGGATGGTTCTCTCCTCGTCGTCTCCTTGTGCCGAAGATGGATCCACCTTAAAGCTTCTACCTTTGGCTTCAACCTCAATCTTGAGGAAACTAGAACACTTGGTTTGCTAGACCTTGTATACTAGGATGAGTGGAGAGGTGTTTTGGGTTTTATCTCTATGGTTCTTGCTTCTCAACACATGAGACAATAGAACCATGAACTAGAGAGAGAGCAAGAGGAAGAGGGAGAGCTTGAGGATGAGAGAGAGTGAGAATAATAGAATGAGCAAGCCTTTTCTCACCCTTGCTCTCATAATCCAAAATAATCATAACTCATAATAATAATTGAGTATTATGTGATGGTTGTTATCATATCAAATGGCAATATCATTTCATGCATTAAATGCAATTTGTTAACAAACAAGCAAGCCAAGGTCAATGCTAAGAAATGATAGCCATTGTCATGATGATGGTCAACAAGTCCAACATAGTCAACCGGTCAACAAAGTCAACAAGTCAACCTTTCAACCCAACCATGGCACAATAATACTTAATTAATATTATCATTAATCATATTTCTTATTCTCATTAGGGTTTAGCAAAAGTCAATAGTCAACAACCCTAATGAGAATCCTCTGCCTCTGCCTCTGTCTCTGTCAACCGTGCATACACACCCTCATCCGCGTTCCGAGGAACACGAATACAAACGAGATAAAACCAATCCCAAAACGTACACTAGGATCTGGCTTAAACCAAAGCCCGCTAGTGATAACTGCCCAGACACTAAACGTGCACAAGTGCACGGATGTGACCTAACCCTGTCGCAAAACCATGCGACCTCTACTCTTTTGCCTAAAGGCGAATGGCTCTCTGTGTGGGACTCTAAAGACTCGACACTACGCTGGCATGTAAGTCCACGTTACCTCTCCCGGTACTTACGGGCATGCGGAAATGATGAAAAACGATTTTTCTTTTGGTGGTAACATGTACTCAAAATACGGATCTTTGTTAAACAACTATCTAACAAACCTAACAAGAGTTTTACCTACTCGGTTAGGGGTTATACCTTAACTTGAACTCCATCTCTTGGTCTCCTTGCGGTGGTCGGATCGGCCTCACCTCGTCGTCTCTTTGTGCCGAAGATCGATCCACCTGAAAGCTTCTACCTTTGGCTTCACTTCAAACTAGAAGAAACTAAAACACTTGGTTTGCTAAACCTTGTGAACTAGGATGAGTAGAGGAGTGTGTTGGGTTTTATCTCAATGGTTTTTGCTTCTCAACACATGAGACAAGTGAACCATAAACTAGAGAGAGAGCAAGAGGAAGAGGGAGAGCTTAAGCATGAGAGAGAAAGGAAATGAAAAAATGAGCAAGACTTTTTCCATCCAAGCTCTCATAATCCAAAATAATCATAACCCATAATAGTAATTGAGTATTATGTGATGGTTCAAGTCAAAATGGCCATATCATTTCATGCACTCATTTTGCAAAAAGAAACAAGCAAGCAAAAGTCATTGCCATGAAATGATAGCCATTGAAATGATGATGGTCAACTAGTCCAACCTAGTCAACCGGTCAACAAAGTCAGCAAGTCAACAAGTCAACAAAGTCAACCCTTCAACAACCATGTCACAATAATACTTAATTAATATTATCATTAATCATATTTCTTATTCTCATTACGGTTTAGCAAAAGTCAACAGTCAACAACCCCAATGAGAATCCTCTGCCTCTGTCTCTCTGTCAACTGTACATACACACCCGCATCCGTGTTCCGAGGAACACGAATACAAACGAGATAAAACCAATCCCAAAACGTATACTATGATCTGGCTTAAACCAAAGCCCGCTAGTGTTAACTGCCCGGACACTAAACGTGCACAAGTGCACGGATGTGACCGAACCCTGTCGCAAAACCATGCGACCTCTACTCTTTTGCCTAAAGGAGAATAGCTCTCTGTGTGGGACTCTAAAGACTCGACACTACGCTGGCAGTGGGTTTAACCACAGACCGCAAGCGGCACTAGCTGTGCGTAACGGCCCCCAAGTAGATGCCGATAAGAAGACGGACGAGGTGAAACCCATCTGAACTCCTACTGAGCCTGAATGTGACAATCTGCGTACAGTCCGGTCTGTTCGTCTGAGAATATCGCATGGCGGGCCTATGGGGTGGTAAACGTCAGTCCCCTAATAGCGGTACAAGTCATGTCGGAGTGTAGCCCAGAACACCCTGAGATAACACTTGAAGCCTACCAGTATATCTCGCTTGCCCTGGCCAGGGACTTTGTGTAATGGCTCTCCTAGACACAGCGCGATATCAACCCCCAATACCGGGAGAGACGAATCCTGTCTAACCGTCACTGCCTCCAAGTGCTTCGGGACTGCACCCAACTACTACCTGTTTGCACGACTCCTTTGAGCCGCGGTAGGGTAGTAATCAAAGTACAGTAGGAACACACTCGAGGAGAAGTGACAGTGTCAAGTCAGCGGACTAAGCTGTACTCATGTCACCTGGGAACTGATAACTGACGATAGGTATAATACCAACCAATCAGTTCCCGACGAGTCCTGTCCAGTGTACTCGTAACCTAACGAGCACCCGCATACTATCTCAAGTACGACGTACTGACGGCTGTGGGACAGACCGTCTCCCCTGCTGGGATGAGAAGCGCATACGCTAGTCTACTCCGGAGTATCGATGCCCTGTCTCGATAGTCCTACGACTAGGGACCTGCATAAGGATGTGCTTGTGGATTACCCAGCCTCCACGAGTGTGACTGCCATCACAACGCTGGTAATCAAGCAAAGATCTCAAGGGCTCTACTAATATTTATAAGCAATATGCTAAAAGAAACACATGCACATATTGAAGTAGAAACAAACCAAGTAGCATACTACTATTTTGAGCAAGATTGTCTATACAAGGTGAATATCCCAAGCTTCCATTAAGTAATATACAAACTAGTATGATACAATAATGGCCTCTAGGGCATATACACTAACATGGCAGTGGGTTTAACCACAGACCGCAAGCAGCACTAGCTGTGCGTAACGGCCCCCAGGTAGATGCCGATAAGAAGACGGACGAGGTGAAACCCATCTGAACTCCTACTGAGCCTGAATGTGACAATCTGCGTACAGTCCGGTCTGTTCGTCTGAGAATATCGCATGGCGGGCCTAGGGGGCGGTAAACGTCAATCCCCTAATAGCGGTACAAATCGTGTCGGAGTGTATCCCAGAACACCCTGAGATAACACTGGAAACCTACCAGTATATCTCGCTTGCCCTGGCCAGGGACTTTGTGTAATGGCTCTCCTAGACACAGCGCGATATCAACCCCTAATACCGGGAGAGACGAATCCTGTCTAACCGTCACTGCCTCCAAGTGCTTCGGGACTGCACCCAACTACTACCTGTTTGCATGACTCCTTTGAGCCGTGGTAGGGTAGTAATCTAAGTACAGTAGGAACACACTCTAGGCGAAGTGACAGTGTCAAGTCAGCGGACTAAGCCGTACTCATGTCACCTGGGAACTGATAACTGACGATAGGTATAGTACCAACCAACAGTTCCCGACGAGTCCTGTCCAGTGTACTCGTAACCTAACGAGCACCCGCATACTATCTCAAGTACGACGTACTGACGGCTGTGGGACAGACCGTCTCCCCTGCTGGGATGAGAAGCGCATACGCTAGTCTACTCCGGAGTATCGATGCCCTGTCTCGATAGTCCTACGACTAGGGACCTGCATAAGGATGTGCTTGTGGATTACCCAGCCCCCACGAGTGTGACTGCCATCACAACGCTGGTAATCAAGCAAAGATCCCAATGGCTCTACTAATATGTATAAGCAATATGCTAAAAGAAACACATGCACATATTGAAGTAGAAACAAACCAAGTAGCATATTACTATTTTGAGCAAGATTGTCTATACAAGGTGAATATCCCAAGCTTCCATTAAGTAATATACAAACTAGTATGATACAGTAATGGCATCTAGGGCATATACACTAACATACGACAATTCCCAACCCGGCGGTATCCCCCCGTTGTTTTCTAAAGGAAATATATACCCTTACGAGCGCCGGGATGATTTTTATAGCAGAGAGAAGAAACAAGGAGGCTCAGGCTGAAAGGGATCTGACTCAAGCTCAACCGGAACAAAAACCCGAGGAGGATCCTCCAGGAGTTTTGTACCAGCTGGCCAGGGCTAACCCAAAAAAGTTCAACACCGCAATCACCTCAGGGGCGAAGGGCAGACGCAACCCGGCCCAAAAGGCCTCCAAGTACAGGGCAATCTCATTGCCCCGTACCTGGTTCGCTCTCTCCCCCTCCTCGGCAAGACGAAGCAAATAGCCGGGAGGAATAAGGAAATGAGTCTTGATATTTACAAGCTCCTCTGCACGCCTCAGCGAGGACCGCACACCAAGACCACCTGAGACCTGTGCTCTGGAGAGCGACCCCGTCGCGCGACCCCGGGAAGAGGACCTGACCCTAACTTCCCGAGAGGACTCTGACTCGGTGGAAGAAGAAGCAGAAGAGGAAGAAGCAGAAGAAGAAGGGGAAGAATCTACAGGGGGCTCCCTAGACTCAACCTGGACTATTTCTACAGACTCTTCACAAGAAAACATCTAACCTGGTGGAGAGGATGAGTCCTCGGAAGAGAAAACGCAGAAATCCGACCTAAAAAGTAGAGCGCCGAGCTAACGAGACTCTTGATGAAGAAATTACGAAGAGGTATGGGCCCTGGTGGGGGTCCCACCTCTATTTATGGCTACCGGCGTACACATCCAACGGCGACAGTCGTCTCCCGCCGAAATGACTCATCGCATTCGACGGCCACCGTCGCTCCACTTGTCGCATGCGCATTGGCCGCATCCCATCGGAAGCGGGAAAACTGCGGGTCGTCACGTCAGCCAACCAGCGCCTGACACGTGGGTTGTCGCTTCGACGAACGTACGCTCGATCCGGCGCTTCCTCTTTAAATGCAAGATCTGACCCCTGATCCGCGGACATCATCAAGGACATACAGCTGATTACCCGAGAATACACAAAAGGGAGCTCACCTCAGGTAACCCGGCAGACCACTCTCGACCCGGCCCGTGGACGGGTCGGAACGAGAGTGGGGAGATAATGATGATGCTCGATATCGGTGATCTCCCAGATCGTGACACATGGCAAATGACGTGTTCCGAAGCTAGCAAGAAAGGACCTACAGTGGCCGACCAGACCACTCCTATGCCCGTCCTACAAACAGCCATTAGCTCGTCTCCGAGCCTCTGCACCACGGGCCTCCTCGGCCCTCTCAGCTCGCCTCCATGCTATAGCAGAACCAAGATACCTCGGCCTCCCGCTCGTCCCCGAGCCCCCCGCCGAGCTTATCTTCCTCGGTCCTATCGACCGACCAACGGCACCAACCGCAGGCGCACCCGCCTCACCTCCGAGAATCTCGCCATGCGCGAAATATCCGCCGGCCACGTCCCGCGTTCCGCACCATCACGATCCCCCATTAACGAGCATGTCTCTCCATTAATGTGGGATCCCGCCTATCACGCGGGCGTGACATCAGGAGCGTAACGGCCGGCGTGATTCTCGCGCCTGCCTGCCTGCTGCCACCGCTATATAAACCCCTCTTTCAGACGGTTCAAGTAAGTCATTCTTTCCTCACTAGGTCGTTACTCTGCTCAAATATCCGGTCTAACTTGATCGTCGGAGGGTCCTCGGTGGTACAACCACCTCGGGACTTCCTTGCAGTTAGCTCGGCCCCAACAACCTCAAACCCATTGAGATCCACACCTTCAGGAGGCAACCTCCAACTCAATCCCATCCGTCCATCATCGCCAACAGAAGATCTACAGAAGGTAACATCTTGACGTGATCCGACATCCGTCAAGGACAAAGTTTATGCTACTTCTAATGTAAATTATGAAGTTCTAGGTATTTGAAATAAATAGGCTAAGACTTCATGGTATTTAAGTATTACTTGGTCAATTTTCCAGCTCATCTTATATGTATTATGACCTAAATTTATCCCGTATAATGCATAATGCAGGTGTCTATTCACCTCTATCTCCATCCTTGTCGACTAGACTTTGCAATGAAAATGGTGAGTTTTTAAAGCACGTAGACGAAGAAATTGCATCTCAAGAAGAAATGTGCCTAAGAAGACAAGAGCTTTACTGAAAAACTGGAATCAATGGTTTTTAATTATTTGAGCAAGTCATGATTGGGTATCAAGAAAAGTTCCATCGCAATGAGTATGAAACAGATCAATTCCTTCGGTAACAACAAAAGAAAACCGACCGGAACGAAGAGATATGGAACAATAGAGGGTCTTCTTTGTACTGATTGTTTGGTGTGGAAAAGATAGAAGTAGGAAATGTGGGATTTGTATAGTACACAGAATGTGGGATTTTTTTTAGGGCAATTTGGATAGCGAGTGACAATATAATTCATTTGTGAATAAGCTAGCATTTGTTATATAATGAGATGGTGCCTGAACTTTAAAAGCTCAGAAAGAAAACGCATGCATCACAAAACAAGGGTGACAGGAGTACCTTGTACTGAACATGCCATGTCTGTTTAATGTTTTAATAAGAAGGAATTATTATTATTTTTTCCATACTTCTCTACTTGCCCCTACTCTAAGAGTTCCAGTATATCCAGATTCTTTGCAGCCCAACAGATCCTTGGAAAAAAAATTTCTATAAAGGCTTCTAAAGAAATTTCTCCATAAGCCTCTTATAAGCCCTTAAATGGGCTATGAGATTTGTGCAAATCTTTTTTTGCGCACACACTCTCTCAATCTGAAAGCCTATCCAAGGACTTGCAAAGGGTTTGTAGAGAAATTTTCTCTACAAACCTGGTGGAAACGTTTTTTCGCAGACCCTTTAGACATATTACAATTGGGAAGCGAAAAAGGAAGTACAGAAGTGACAACACTTATTTACTAACGTCGTTCGGCATCAAAGTACAAAGAGAAGAAAGTGGGTACGTGTCACTTCCTATCCACGCCATCTTCTTTCTCATTTTTACTTGTTGCCATGAGGAAGTACATGTATCTTTTGTTTATTAATATCACAAGGCAATTGTTACAGACATAATATTAACAAAAGTAATATATAATTACTTTTTACATCCATTAACTTTATTGCCATATAAGCTCTGACTTAACTATTTTCTTTGAATTAATACTAAACATACTTGTCTTGAGGCCTGTAAGTTGTGTATGGCCTCCTCCCTCTCAAATACCCTTTAAGTAACAAGCCTACGAAAGAAGGCCAGGCAGCATTCCCACCAGTTTTATAGGCTAATAAGAAAAGTATTACTTCTTTATTTTTGTGCCGAACAAACAAGCTTTGTAAAATTCCTACTTTTTTTTATCCATTTACTCTTTTAAGCTACTCTCTTACCTTCTCTCCCCTTTCCAATTACCAAACATACCCTTTAGAGAGTATTTGGTATCTTCAAGTTACTCGTGATGCGGTAGCTTGAACCGGTTAAAGGATTTTGACAATTGTTCTTTCTTATTTAATAAATGGTAAAAATTTGTAATCCGTAGAGTTTACATTATTTAATAAGTAGGAATATCTAAAATCCGTGGAGTGGACTTTGACGGTTGTTATTACCTATTTACTAAGTAGTTTTTTTAGAAATAAGAATCCATACCTCTTCCAGGCTAAAGTAGAAGTCATCTTATCGATTGAATTATCCACTAATATAACATTTTCAACTGCATATGAAAGAAAGGATTTTTACCCACAAAAAAAAGCCCCCAAACCCCGCAATAAAAGGAAAAAAAAAAGGAAAAAACTCCGTAACTGATTACTAAACCCCCGCCTTCCCCCAAAACTTGGTAATTACTTAATACCCTAATAAAAACTTTTAAGTTGCTTTTAAAACCTCCCAACTACGCAAAAAGATTCTATTTTGATATATTCCTTCACTCTATTAGTCATCTATTAGTCAGTTAGCGGAGAAATTCGGGACATGGTAATAAAATTCCCAACCCCTCTTATTCATCTAAAGTTCTTAATAGAAGACCTTAATGAGAACTAGGGTTAAGGAATTATTCTTCAAATTCTCCGATTGATCATGAAATATGGATATTCTTGCTCAACTTCTCCAACCATGAAGAAGCGGAATGCGATTGTAGGCTCACTTGCAAACTTCGTATAAATGAAACCGAGATCAAAGTGAGAAAAACCCCAGCCTATCAGAGCTTGATTGGGTGCTTAGTGTCCATAGACAACTTGTAAATCTTACTCAATTTCCATCTAAAAAACAAAGCAACAAAAAGCCCTAAAATTATACTCGACAAGAAAAACCTTAGTTCTATCATTTCCCCACCCTCAAATGAAATCGATAGCTAAAAAACAGAAATACCAAACCCTAGGCACTCAAATTAAGTCCCCGAAGCTCAAAATCATAAATTTCTTCAAAAATGAAATTCAAGTTAGAAGGAACGGCCATATCTTGCAACTGTGAAACCCTAGTTCCTTAAAGATGCTCTGTTCACAACTCTACCAATCTCTACAAAACCTTATTTTACTAGAAACGTGCATACAACACAATTCCTCTATTTTAGGGTAAGAAATTTAATGCAGAGATTAAAAACAAAATTTAGAAAATAACACTAGACAAGCATATTCTTGCCCCTACATACCCAACATTCGGGAAAGATACCATGTTACCCTGGAATCACCGACAAACCTCATGGAAATAACCAGTCACACACCAAACCGTATCCTCCAAGTGATGCGATTCGCCGAAACCTCACAAGTCACAATGCTACATATTCAAATCGAAAACACAACGTTAATAGATATGACCAGGCAAATATCAGAATTACAAAGAATCCATCTCATCAGTTCACAAAATTCACATGTTTTGTTGATAGCACTGGCGAGCATCTTAGTTTCTAATCAAACATAACCAAAAGTCTACAAGGGCCTTACAAAAACCCTCAGAATCCTGTAATCAATCATTTTCCAGCAAAAGACACCCAAACCCTTCTCTAAATCAACCACGTCTAGACGAGGACCAAGATGACGAGGATGACGCCGGCAGCTTTGAGCCGCCACCGGGGGGCGGCCTTCGGTCATCAGAGCGGGCCCACCTGTCACCAGATGGAGGCGGGCGGTCGTCAGAGCGGGACCAGCGGTCCGAGAGATCGGGCTCAGGTGGGGCCTGGCCACCGCCACGGAGGAACCTTGGGACATACTTTCCGCCGGAAGAAGACGCGGCTGCAGTGGCAGGAGCGGGAACAACTGGTTCGGATGGACGGGGCATGCCGGGGATTGGTTTGGCAGCAGCATGGCTGAGGAGAGCTTCTCTTCTTTGCCTTTCCTTCTCTTCAAGTTCTCTTTCCCGCTGCCTTTGCTTTTCCGCTATCTCGTCTAGCTTTGCCTTTCGCTCCGCCTCTTCCTTCTTCTTTCTTTCAGCCTCTGCAATCAAGACTTGAGGTCTCATATTTGAAAAATTATCAAAGGAAACCTTTACTGCTAGGATGCAAACTCTGGGGACGTGTCTGGGTGGGGTTACCGTTTAATTGTTGAATGCTGTTTAGCCTTCTATTTAGATGGCCTATTTGGTATATTATTTACAAAATTCATTTTATTAATTAACAAATCAAAAGACTATAATTTTGAAATCCATCCAGAAGTCTCCCATCAAAAGTGGGAAGATTTGAAGTATAGACAGCTGGTTTGGAGCACCAATCTTTTGAGGGTAGACTTATCGGTATCTGGTTGTGGTATTACCCAACTGGAGAAGTTACATTAATTATGCATGCATGAATTTGTGTAGATATAAAAATTCACCCATCACATAAGATCGTCCTATATTTCATAAATCATTTAATTCACATGTGGGTCCGATCATTCCATTTGTTATTATTTTTGCTCATACGTAGTTGGGCAATTCTTGGAACAGATTTTAAGGTCACCTCTTACAAAGTCACACAATCACCTCATAAAAGGCCACACAATCAGAACGATATACACAGACCGGGCATCGTCTTTATAATTCTGTTATTTTTTTTTTTTTAAAGTTTTGTGTTTTCGTGTGGTGGCTATGGAATTAGTTAACACTGCTAAGAGGCGTACATGGCGAATGTAAGGAGGTTGTCAACCTGATGTTATATCCAAATAGACCATGGGCATATTCTCTGTAGCCTGTCTCAACAGAACATAACAAAAAAATGTCAAAGATTACCTTCAAGCTTTCGAGCTTCCTCCTCTTCACGCTGTTTGGTCAACCTCTCTTCCTCAGATTTCAGATAGAAAAGCAGCTTCCTCTTGATCTCCCTTTCGCGCTTCCTCGATGCAATGATCTGGTTGATGCGATCCTCTCTCTCTTGCCTCAAACGATTATATTCTGATTCACGTTCATGGACAATTCTTTCCTGAAATATAGCCTGGGTTTTTTGTTTTTTTTTTTGGTGGGGTAGGGGGGGGATATGAACTTTAAGCTAATGGAGCAAAAGTATTTACATTAATAACAGTGGCAGATAAGTTCATGTTTAAGCCACAAAAATAAATGATAAGTATTGCATTCCACAGAATTCGTAAAAGCCTGCCTTGACGTTTAGTTGGATTGTAAAGGTGAGGTACTTCCCTGTATTGTAGAATATGAAATCTCATGGTACTTTAGGAAACGGAGGCACTAATTTGTGGAACGTCCAATATATTGTTATAATAACAGCTTCGGAAGGTATGGCTACTAAGCCAATACAGTTGAACCAGAGTAATTACTTGTACTAGAAAAGTCACCATAAGCAAAAACATTAAAGCATGCAATTAGCTCATTATAGATAAGGATTGACCATGGATAATAGTGTGGGTACAATGATTTTTCTTGTATAATAATTGTCCGAAGAACAGTCTGATAATGTATGCATTGTGCAGTTGACCACGTGAGGTTAGATTAATCGTATCTGTAGGAAATGGATCGTTAAAAAGAGAGGGTGACAAACTATTAAAAAAATTATGATTTGCAAGTAATGACTCAAATGATTTTTAAAGGGGGGATTATGAATTGCACAGATCAATATAACAAGAAATTTGTAAGAACAAACAGCAAGCCATCCTGGATGTCAAATCAGATCAGGAATATTAAATTAGAAAGAATGAATGCATTCCAAAGTTAGATTAAAAACAGACAAACAACTAAAGACTTTTCTGTTCAACCAAATATATTCAAGTATCTTGATAACAATTTAAACTCAATATGATAATAAGATGAAACGTTGCAACAGGGTCAAACAAACCTTATTGTCCAGCGTCCTGGAAAGTCTATTTTTTTCTTGGAGGTCGCCGGCATAGTGCTGCCTACTCAACTCAATCTCTCTCTGTTGGGGGAAAAAACAGAATGTTTTTCATAGTATTTCAGGTGAATGAAAGGGAGAAAACTATGGACATGAAGGAAATAATCATATAGAACAAACCAGCTGCTCTTGCTCATGAAGAATTCTCTCCTGCACCAAGCGCTGCTCGAATGCCTGTTCAATCAGAGGTGCCTCTTCTTCCCTCTTTGCACGTTCCAAGTAATCCATTGTTTTGGCTAGCTTCTGCAGCTTCTTTTCCATATCCTGGCGCTCCTGGAGTTGTTTACTTATGACGTAACCCATAATGCTCCCTGAGCCTTGATCCTGAGGAATGCAATCATAAATACTTCATTAAGTATATGCAACAACTATGATTCTTCATACAATCAAATCAGATGCAAGAAGATTATTGTTCCGTCTGGTTTGAGTTGGTACCGAGTAGATCAACAGGCAGGGCTAAACAATTAAGTTGTCAACGGGAAATCTATGTAATAAATTTTTGAATTGCTTAGAGAATATCAAATTAATAGAACATAAAAATTAAATAGCATATCCACCAGCGCCTGACGCTAGAACCTTATTTAGTCACGGCTACAAAAACAGGAGGGGGGCCAAAATAATGTAAACAAACAAGGGAAAATTTTCATATCCTATGAGGTCCGGCCTCATTTCTTATTTTGAGGTCTACTTCTCAAACAAACAATCCGTCGTGTTTTTCACCGATCTGCACTGGTCATCGTGATCAGCGTGTGTTAGATATGTTACGTATCAAATTTTACGAGATTTGGATACCTCTAGCACATCCATCAAACAGACTAAAAATTAGTGGAATTATTTGTTATGCCATTACTCTAAATATATCTAAGGATATAAAACAAAATCAAGATATCTTCAACATGTTTGTAATGAAAAATTTAAAAAAAAGCAAGGAAGCAGTGTCATCTTCAAATGGAATCATAAGAGCCAACGAAATGCGGTAGTAAAAAAAAGCACCCAGTCCCCTGATGTAGAAAGCAAGTTTTAGCATCATCCACCGGCTAATACACCTGGAGATTGTTTTTCCCCACCAGACTAATTGAGACAAAAAAAAAGACATTGATTAGCTTACCCCATCAATTGCAGGTCTCTTTCCCTTCTTTTTAGAATTCTTCGTGGTTTGATCAAGTAGAGCTTGAGCTTCCCGACGCTTCTTCTCTTCTATTTCACGTTGAATCCTCTGCTGTTCTCTTCGGATTCTCTCGGTTTCAAGTCGCTTCTGCTCTGCCTCTTCAGTTGTCTTTTGAATTTTTAATCTCTTTGATTCTTCTTCCTTTTCCTATATAATTCACACTTCATATTCTTACCTATACCATTAAAATTAAAATATATTTTCAGACAGAACAAAAGCTTATCAGATATATACCATTTCTAGCATCTGCCGCTCATGTTCTTCCTTACGCTTCTCAATAATGGATTTCCTAGCAAGTAGCCTTTTGTGTTCTTTATCCACAATCTCCGCTAAACCATGCAAGCTGTCACCCAGTTTTGATTGGTCCTTTACAGGCGGATATATCATGCTCCTGGCTTTGTTGAGAGAACCCGCAAGAACAGTTAGGTGATTAGAGAACTTGTCAGATTCAATGTCCTGGAATAGAAAATAGCATATTCACAATTTATTAGAAATTATGTAGGGAAGAGCAGAAACAATATCGGTGGTACCTCTTTAAAGCATGTGTAAGTTGCATAATAAATGACCATCCATTCACAAGCATTCAACATGATTACAGAAAAGTGTAACTACCTGGCATGCAGAATAAATGAAGCTTATGGTCATTATTTACAAGGTTGGAGTATGATAAGATATTATAAGAAGAGCAATATAACAGATTAGCCCTGAACATAGGCAAACATGCATTAGTGAATGTTTTGAGATGCTTGATTGCCATCTGGTAGTATGTCCTAGTTATCATTCCCACGTCTTTAGTCATGAAAATCCTTCAGCCCTAAATATTATCTAGATTCTTTCTTTTCTATTCTTTTTGTTTTTTGGTGACAGACAAAATCAGTTTTGTCAATGTAGTATGCGTTCCTTCCGAAAAACAAGGTTACTAGCAAATTATACAATATATGGGAAATTGAATACCCTACTACATGGCCGATGATCTGTAGTATGACATCTGGTTATCAGCATCAGGAAGGCCCCATAAATTCTAATGAATAGCTAAACAAGTCCACTTAAACAATGGCCATTGTGGTACCATAATTCATACTAAAACTTGAATCAAAATTCTAACTAAAGATTAATAGAGGAGGAATTAACAGATCATGCTAATAGTTATTTGTTAGGAAACACCTTTAGGGGGGGGGGACTAATTAGATGGGCTAGCTATCATAATAAGCAGTAATTTGAAGACATGGAAAAACTATAAATTCAATAAACTACATATACACAAGTTGAATCAGATCCGATGAGGGTTGCTTCCGGATAAAAAACGGAACGGATATGAGCATCACCATATATGTATTTGTTTCTAGTGATGGATGCTGATGCGGATATAGTTCGGTAACAAAAAAGTCATATCCGTATTTGTCAAGTCGGATATAGATAGAAAGAGAATATTAAACAGACAAATAAATATACGAATCGAATATGGGTATAAAAGAGTTCAAATAATACAAATATGGATGTGAAGCAGTAATGTGTATTGATATTTGATGCATTTCATTTAATACTTATTTAATATGGGTACATAAGAATATATGATATATTTTGAATGCAAATGGGTATTATGTAAATAAATATGTTAACATATATACTATAAATATTACTAACGTATTTTACATATTCTTCTAAATGCAGAACATATTAAAAAGTAAATAAAAAATATGGTTTAAACAAACACGATTAACTAAAAAATAAATTTAGATGATATATTTTCTTATAAACATCCGCGGATATTCGTATCCGTATCCTCATACGAATTCATATATCCAGATATATGAATCCGTGTAACTTTGTAAAACCATATCCAGAAAGTATCCTATCTGTATCTGCCGGATCCTAAGAAACATATCCGTATCCGGAAAATATCCGGATCCGAATTCAACCCTAGATGTGAAACAGTTGCATTGAAATTTGAGAGCAAATGCATTATCCTTCAATACAAATCACAGAAACAGAATAAAGCCTTTCAAATTCAATAATATAATACGAAAAATGCAGCACAATAATCATAAACATAGATATTAGTATATGTAAGAATAAATTCATAAAGAGAGTAAATAATGCATAACGTGAAAACATTCAACGAGACACCTACCTCATTACCAAAAATGATGGCACTCTTCCGATGATCAATTTTGACAGCAAAGAAATTATATTTGACAGCATCGACTGAGATCTTCTCAACAACTTGAAAGTCAGAGAAAGGGATCATCTTTGATAACTTCTCGATTTTCATGGACTGGTAGACCTGAGAGACCTGAAAAAGGAAGGGAAGTCTGCAAATAAATACACATATCTCCGGTGAGAAAACCTAGCCTTAACCTATACTCTAATACTAGTTTTAGATATAATCTCAGTCATATTATATTAAGTGAAATTCTGTCTTGAAAGGTTTTGCGCCAGTAGAATGTTGGACATGTCCAATTTAGCCGACATGGCCCAAAAGTGCCGGACACACTGTCAAACGGCGTGCAAGACTGCCAGTGTGTCTTATGTGTCGGGCACAGACATAATGAGTGTAAGTATATCATGCATGTAGCTAGAGGAAAAACACGATGCGGAATGGTAAAATCAAAATTTTCTAGCATGCATGGTATACAACCCTAGTGATCATCCTAAAACTACAAAATGCAAGAACTAAAAAGGCCAAGAGCTAAGATAGAAAAATCATACTACCTATGATATTTCTTCATTCAAGCTCCAAGATGTGTAGTAAGATGGCTCCTTGGATTTGAACTACTAGCTTAGTCTCCTAGAGTTCACCGGCTTGAGTCTTGTTATCGGCTCTTTCCATCGAAGACGATCCACGGCGATGAATGGCACCTCGAGCTACTCCTTCACTAGTTGCTAAGTAGAAAAGAGAAGTACATGGTTTTGTAAATGGTGAAAGGTTTTCTCTCTTTCCTTTTCTTTTACTCATGGGATTTGCTAGTATGAAGGAGAGAGAGTGTGAGAGTTAGGTTATTGTCATACTCACCATGCTCTCATGACCTAAGGCATGTCACCTCTCTCTTCTATCATCCTAACACATGTCCTAGGGGGTGTGAAATGGTTACACAAACCCTTGGGCATGCACAAATGAGATAAAGAAAAAGGATAAAAGGAAAAAAAGAGTTATCATGGTTAAAAAGATATATTATCCATGATAAAACAGAAAAATGTTCACATCATATGGAACAATAAAGAGAGAAAATTATGATATTAGGTTAATTACATTCATTATCACATAATGACATATAATTAAACTTGCCATTGAATTAACAATTAATACAATGACCCGGTTTATCTCAATAATCCGACTAGATCATAACCCGTCCGGTTAAAGACGAATGTCTAATCGGACCCTACACGCATCCCATAAGCGTAATACATTATTTCGCTCGAGTGGACAAAACATCTGTGTGGGATTCTAAAGACTCGTCAACACGCTGACAGTAAGTTGTCGGATCACATCCTCATCTTACAGGCACGTCAGCGGTACTAGCTGTATGTAACGGCCACCCAGAAATTGAACGAATGAAAGGTCGACAAGAAAACTTGCCCGTACCCTACGGAGCCTATCGATGACACTTACCATACAGTCCAGTCTCTTCGTCTTCAAATGTCGCATATCGGGTCTCGGGGGTGGTATCCGTCAGACTCCCACTAAACCGATGAATCGTGCAAGCATAAAGCTCATAACCATATGAGAAACTACTGAAATCGCTTATCAGAAAAACTCGCTTGTCCTGACCAGGAACTTATGGTTATAGCCAGTCTCATATAGTGCAACATCAACTCCTCATACCGGGAGAGACGAATCCCTTCCGATCGCTCATTGCCTCCACATGATCCGAGATTCACAAGCTCCGAGTAGAAGTCCCTTCGCCGCGATCCATGATCTCCCGGACTGTACGGGAGTGTTACTGATTGGATTCACAGGAGAACACACAGGCTAGCTTGTTGATATTCTAATCGCTCAATACCTGAGTGGCTGTTACGTTTAGCTGACCGCTTGCAGCTTGTGGGTGTTTGATATGATCATCACCTGCTACCGGCGTATTGACGATTCTAGCAAAGATCCCGTCTTTGGGTTGTTCGGCACATGTAGAATTTTATTCGGGCATGTTTGATACTCTATGAACCTTCACTAGTGTGTCTAGGAACCCTACAGTGGTATCAGAGCCTAACTAGAGCATTAGGCGATGTGTTAACTGTTAGTTATATGTATGCCCTAGAGGCCATTACTGTACAATGGATATATATTGTAGTGGATGCTGGGACATATATAGGGAGGACTTTCTTGCTCGACATGATAGTATGCTATCTGGTTGATCTTTTCCTTAACGTGTACACAGGCTGTCTCTCTATTACATGTTGGTAAAGCCCTTAGGATGTGTACTTGACTACCTGGACTATGATGCGGATCATACTAGTGGGGACATGGTAGTCTATAAGTACATCCTTCAAAGTCCCTAGTCGTGGGTGTATCGAGACCGGGCATCGATATACCAGAGTAGACTAGCATGTACCTTCTCGACCCATACAGATGGGCGATGGATGATCCCATATCCATTGGTGTTTGACATCAGAGATGATATACGGGTGCTCAGTAGAGACTGGGTACACTGGACGGACTCGCCGAGAACTCCCAGATGGTATTATACCTTACGTCAGATGACAGTTCTCTGGTGACACTGGTACAGAGTAGTCTGTTGACCCGAGATCGTCATAGAGTCTTGTGTGGTTTCCACTGTGCTTTGATTTCCATCTTACCACGTCCAAGAGGGCGTGCAAAACGGTGGTTTTTGGGTACAGTCCCGAGTCACATGGAGACAATGAGCGATGGGAGGGGATTCGTCTCTCCCGGTATAGGAAGTTGATGTTGCGCTGTGTTCGATTGGCTATAACAGGAAATCCCTGGCCAGGGTTGCTAAGATTTACTGGTAAGTGTTACCAGTAGTTTCTCGAATTGTTATAGACCTCATATCGACACGACTTATCAAGCTATTGGGGTCTGACGTTTACCACCCCTGGGCAAGATATGCGACGTATCAGACGACGAGACCGGACTGTACGGTAGTGTTACTGGTTGGATTCACTGGAGTGTGAGCGGGCTTGCTCGTCGATCTACTGATCGCTCAATACCCGGGTGGCCGTTACGTTTAGCAGACCGCTTGCGGCTTGTGGGTGCTTGATATGATCATCATCTGCTACCTGCGTATTGACGAGTCTTTAGAGTCCTACACAGAGGTTTCCTGGCTCAAGCGAAACGAAATAGGAGCGCATATGAGATATGTGCGGGACCGAGAATAATGCGTGTATGTGATACCGTATTTCATTCTCGCGATGTATGTATCGATTGGTTGTATGCGATATAACCTAGTTATCGAATCAAGGGTTGATTCGATAAGCCGATACATAGGATACTAGTCGGTTATATGCGATATGACCGGATCGTTAAATCAAGTGTTGATTTAATGATTTAATGTATAATTATATATTTGATATATTACTTTGCATTAACTAGTATTGGTTCACTTTAAATGGATTTTCTCACTTGTTTGTGCACATTGTATATTTGATATATTTTTGTGCACAAGTTTGTATCATGTTTGATGATACTTGCTTCTTTGGTTAAGTGTATAGAATTAAACCATGGTTAAGATGATGATTAGGGTTTTGCTTTATCTTTTATTTATTGATTGATTTATTTGGAAAAGATTTTAAAGAGAATGGTGGCTTTCTTTGTTTCTAGTTGAAGCTTCATGAAGCTTTGACTTTGTAACCATTCTTGTCTTTATACTTAACCCTAACCATTCCTTTAACCTGGGTCAATTCTCTACACATAACTATGGTTAAAATTATGATAAGTATTGATTTTCTATTCTATTCTAATAACTTATCATAATATTATTTCTTCTTCTTCATCTTCTTTCATGAAGAAAGCTTCACTTCATCAATGGTGATTGATGAAATCAAGTGATCCAATTCTAAAGTCTACCCACTTCCTATTTCTTCATCCTCTACCTCTTGCCAAGTAGTAGAGTGTGTTTTCTTCACAAGTTTCTTGACTTGGTGAAGTCGGAGCTTGATCTAGTGATGCCTCGACGTAGATCATCTTCAGCATCGTCGTCGATGACCTAGCCCGTCCATTCTCCGATGAAGTCGATACTAGAGTCCAAGATCCGTTTTGTACAGCGAGGAGACATCATCACGGAGCTATGGAGGTGGAGCACCGGATCTACAAAGGTTGTATTTCCGTTAAACTCTTAGTTAAGTTGTTAACTACTTGCTTTTATCGCCTAAACTTCTAGCCAACGATCTAGTCTAGGGTTTCTCGGCACCGTATTTTTGAAATTGGCATGGTTGATGCCTTGTGAGACCTCTTGAGAGTGCCTAGGAACCCTACAGTGGTATCAGAGCCTAGCTAGAGCCTTAGGCGATGCGTAGACGAAGTTTGAAACCCAAACGAACCCGAAACCCTAACACAAACATGCTCTCTGGACTTTTTCTAAAATCTGGAGTTTTTCGATATTAAAAATATGCAGAAAAATCAGCAGGAATATCAAAGAATTACAGTGAAATTTGACAGCCCAGTTCCACATAGTCGCCGCGGTTCCACGGCACGAGCATGCCTCATGCGGCGGTTCCACGGCCGTAAGGCCTCATTAAATAATTTATTTTGCACAGTAATTCTTAATTTCAAGTGCTGGTTTTCCTGGGAATTTTTAATATATTTTCAAGAGTTGAATTTTCTGGGGTTGTTTTGGGGATTCGATGGTTCGATCGGATTATCTGATTTTGTCTATGTGGCTTCCGGATAATTTTTGAATATGTTAAAAAGTTCGACCGGATATAAATACCCAAGTTTTCCGATATTGGGAAATTTCCAATTGTTGGACTTTTTCAGGGTTTAAAGACGTTCTAAGTAGTACAAGTAACGCGATGGACCCTCTAGAAGACAACAAACCTTAACTCGATTATGTGACCGTCTTGAACTGCCCTTTGAACCTTCGGGTTTGGGGCAGTACGGCGTGCCACATGTGAGGCGTTGTCTTGACCCTTCTACGGCTGGACCGTTGGTACTGAGGCACGAACTGAATGTTTTTAGACTTGTTTCATGAGTTGAGCTGTTTCGGGAAAACTTGGGTGTTCGATTATTCGATCGAAAAGTTTAACATTTTCTATCTTATTCGGAATGTGATACAATACTTGGAATCCACAAGAAGTTATGAGATAACTGAATGAATGTTATAAACATAGCAGTTTAGTCTCACTTGATCGGTTGCCACGGAATTTTGATGTGATCAAAAGTCCGTCGCAATCACGTAGCGTACGCGGATACTCGCCGGGTAAACTTAATAGACAGCTACACTCCTTAGCCCCGACCAAGTGACTATAAGAGAACCCCGTCGCCGAAAGCATCCATTCGGGTGCTCGCGGCAGCGGTGTTCCGCCTTGGTGCACTTTGTCGACGGTATCGAGGGTGCGGCCGCCTACTAAAGTTTGCGACGAGCATTCGATCAGGATGTCGGGAATCTTGTTGAATTGCCCGACTTGATATTGAAAAGAGTTTTCGATTTTGAGACTAAAATGCGGGGTTTATAATTGTTAGGCATGCGATGTCTAAGTAATTTATTTGGTCAGGCATGCGATGTCTGAGGTGGTTGCGGATTCCAACTGTTGTAGTTTTACACTTTCTTTTCTGTGACCGTAAGTGTAACATGTGATATCGCCGGTTTCGTTGCTATATGTCAACGACAATTGGGATGCGCATATTTACTTACGTTGACGACATGTGATGTTATGTGTTGCTGGATATGTTATATTGGATCGTCGTGTTCGAATAGCCGGGGTTTTTTATGTGAGATGAGTGTTTTTTCATTTTCATTCATGTAAAAACTTGTATGTAATATTCTTTTTATTGGGGCACTTCCAGGTTGCGGAAGTTGTCACCCTTTGTATATTATTTACTTTTCCGCACTAGGATAGATCCAAGGAGGAGGGCACAAGTAACCGGGTTCTGGAGTCCAGTGGGAGACCAACTCGAGGAGTCGAGTCCGGGTCTCCTAACTCTAGAATTGGTAGGGTTGCTTGCCGCTCTCGTAGGGGTCTAGGGGTGTGGGTTTGGCTATTCATCACGACCGTGGAATCCGTGTTTTATACTGGCTCGTATTGAAAACACGGACGTTCTAGTATATCCAATATTTCATATGATTCTTCTGCTGCGATATCTGTGATGTGATCATGTGATGTTCTGTGATAGATACAGTATATAGTATGTATGATATATTATATAGCCGTTACTTATGTTTTACACCCGCGCTAGCCCTGCCCCGCTCTGTCGTTAGTTACCTAACCTAACGGTACACGAGGGGATATCGAGGCGAATGCGGATGGCATAAGTGTACGTCGTATTTATCTGTGATGTTTAGGTACTTAAATGATGGGACTTCATTAATGTGATTAATGAAATAAAAGAAACCTAAAGATGTTGTAGAATCGAATTTCAAAATAAAACAGGTAGCTACAGTTCTTGCTTTGCACAGCGGTATATACGATATATCATGCACCTTATTCGATGAGGAAAGGACCGAGATCCCTTCACCGGGAGTGACTCCTTTAGCAATAACCGGCAGATGCTACACATTCGGTTTGTCTTTTGATTGCTTTTAAGAGTTTTTGCTTTGCACAGTGATATATATGATATATCCCGCACCTCATTCGACGAGGAAAGGACCGACGATCCCTTCACCGGGAGTGACTCCTTTAGCAAAACTAGAAAAGCCTCAAAAACACTCCATTTCAAAATTCATTCGATCCTACAACGATATCAAGTTCATTACGCAATAGGTTTTCAGAAAAACCTGTCGTAGCCCTCCGTCATTTCAGATAAGTAGTAGTTAGTATTCGTGCTGCGTTTGTTGGCCTTTGTCAAGGCGTGGTGTGCGGTAGCTGACTGGTGCTTATCTGCTTATGCATATGATGCAGATTGAGTTAGGGTAGTCGTGCGACCTTGTTGGCCTTTGTCAAGGACCGTGCGGGTGGGTTTAATTCAATCAGGAAATGACGGGTTGAACTTGACTAGCATCCTATGGTTTGTTGGCCTTTGTCAAGGTCATAGGAGGTTAGGGGCAAAATATTATCGGGAATTTCAAGTGTTGAAATTTGCAATGAGATTGCATACCTTCTATGAGATAGTTGGATCCAGATACCCGCTGCGAGTAAGTGTTACTCCTGGGAGAGTTTTATACATTACAATTAGCCGATCAAGTAGGTGTCTAGAAAGGTGTCAACAGGGTTACGCCTCAGGGAAAACGAGGTTTACATTAATTAGGTTCTTGCGAAAGCACGGGGGACCTCCCTCAAAGTACCGACACTGGCCTGGCTGAAAGATTGGCGAACTTGTAGTGTGTAATTAATCCCGACTAGTCTTTCCTTTTAGGGTTTGAAGGAAGATTTGATAAAAAGCAGTGGGAGCCATCCTGATTAGATAAAATAATAACCAATCTATTCTTACAAGAGCATACGCTGAGTGTTTTCTTCTCTCTCTCCTGGTAGCGACCATATCACACCTTAATCAAGATAATAATACGGATTATTGACCGACCCGCTTGTTATACTGAGCTGGGGAACGTTGGTCCCGCTCCAACTTATAAATGTTATAAGACAGAGCAGGAAATTGGGGATTACCAGAATTCCCGTGCCGCCCAAACGAAGAGAGTGCATGTTGATGCATCATCTTCGGGTGTATTCGTTACAAAGAACTGTTTCTCAGTATCCTCTGCATCCAGGGTATATGATACCGGATCACGATCCCAGATATGTAATTTGTTGCATAGGGCTACAAAAGGGTAGAAAAACTGAGATCGGGTGTTAAGTTTCATGAGGCAGAAAACGGGGCAAGTGTTACAGCCAAGTCTGTTGGTCACTGTCACCCTGTATTGTAATACATTGGTTCTGAACGAATATTATTAGATACCGAACCTGATATACAAAATCATATCAGTCTCTTTATCAGTAAAGAAGTGATAAAATTTTGTATTGTTGGATAATGTTTTGAACATTTCCTATATCAAAAGTTGATCAATTCAGGCACGTTATCTAAAAGCATTGATGTTCTAAATCAAACTACAGTTCTTAGTATATAGAACACACACAAGAGGAAGAGTTCAGAAATGAACGAATTCTTCTTGAGGTATTGTAGACTAGGTCAGATCAATGTGACCCGACTAGCTAGAGTTACATTTAGATGCATATTTAAATCAGTTTGAATTTACACCTTGTGAAACTCGCCAGTCATGTCACAAAGATAAAATGACCATGGCTCTGTTTATTGGAAACAGAGAAAGAGTTAGTGAACTCTTGGGATGATACATGTTGATGTATGTAAGGTCCCCAGTCTACACATGCCAAAACTGGTTCTTTATACTTCATTACATTCTCTGATAATCTCTCAAGATTCAGACATATGTTCCTGTTGAAACACAAGTCCGAACCTTTTGAGATATTCACAGAATATGATTTAGAAGTAGAGAACCAAAATACGGGTATAAGTATTATGTCCTTTGATGTGATCAAGGAGGAGAATACTAAAGCACGGGATTCCTGGACTATTCTAAGAATGAGATTCTCTCTCAGAATTACTCCTCCGTATACACCATTGCACGATGGTATATCGGGGTGGAGCAGATACACCCTATTTGATATGGTGTGCTCTATGATGAGTACTACTGAGTTACCTATTTCCTTTTGGGAGTTATGCACTTGAGAAGCTGCATACCTATTGAATAGGGTTCCAATCAAATCAGTTGCCTACCATTTCATATGTGATATGAAATGGGAAGAGCCCATATCTTAAGTTAGTTAAGATTTGGGGTTGTCCGCCCTATGTCCAAAAATCATAATCCGGACAAGCTCGAGGCAAGGTCTGTAATGTAGAACTGGAAAGGTTCCAGCTATACAAATTACAGCAGATGATTTGGTAGAACCAAAGGATTCAGTAGCTTCCAACGAATCTCAGCCTCTCCGCCGATCTAGTAGGGTTCCTCACCCACCTAAGAGATACTTCGGTTTCTCTATGACAGTGGGAGCGAGGATTACATCATGAGATGATGACCCAACTAGTTTCGAGCTGGCCATCAGGAGTAAGACTCTGTCAGAATGGCTGGATACTTAGTGATCTGAGATGGAATCCTTATACACCAACAAAGTATGGACTTTAGTTGCTATATCTGAAGGGTTAAATCCCCATCAGGAGCAAGTATATCTTGAGAAGATTACTTGGTGTAGATGGAAAAGTTGAGACTTTCAAAGCTAGACTTGTTAAAAGTTTGCATCATTGACCATGTGTGGATAATGATGAAACCTTTTCAAGTAGCTATGCTTAAGTCCATCCAGATCCTACTTGTCACGGCTACATACCATGACTGCGATATCTGATGGTTGGGTGTCATGACTGCTTTTCTAAATACTGATTTAGAAGAATGCGTCTATAAGTACACAGCCGGAGGGCCTCGTAGACAGTGGGAGCAGCGGAAACATATGCAAGATGCTTTATAGGATAAAGCAGGCATCGCGGAGTTGGAACATCTGTTTTGATGGATTAGTCAAGGAAGTTGGCATCATCAAAATGGTAGATGAACCTTGTATATACAAAAAGGTAGTAGGGAGTATGGTGACGATCCTCGTAGAGTACGTGGATGACATACTCTTGATAGGGAAGGAGTTTCCTATGCTACGCTCGGTCAATTTCCGCTTATCACAAGGATTCTCCAGATAGGATCAATGTGATACCTCCTCCATCCTGAGTTTTCATCTATGAGATAGATGTTATTTGGGTGTTAGTATACTCACTAGTTGTAGTGAGATGGTATCAATCGATCCTGGGGAGAATCACTGGAAGGGTTCCAGGATGATAAAGACGACTGAATGTCAGTCGCAGACATTGTCTTTACCCTCAGTAAAGGGACGGTATGTTGGAAGAGTTCCAAGCTAGATACCGTGACATACTAGATGATAAAGGCTGGATACATCGCTACTTAAGA
The DNA here is from genome assembly GCA_030015575.1 of Agapanthus africanus. NCBI lineage: Eukaryota > Viridiplantae > Streptophyta > Magnoliopsida > Asparagales > Amaryllidaceae > Agapanthus > Agapanthus africanus. The sequence continues at coordinate 565,081,724 of CM057339.1, forward strand.
TGCTACCAAAGAGGCTGTTTGGGTGTGTATTGGTTCATGAGATGAACTACGTTCCTCCCATTGTGTGACAATGGAGTTGTGGCTTATGCCAAGGAACGCAGGTCTCATCAGTGATCCAGACATACTCTAAGGCAGTATCACTTGATCATGGAGATGGTTGATCTCTAAGGGATCCAGGTTAGGAGAGTAGACTCAGAGGACAACACGGCGGATCCACTCACGAAGGCCTATTCCCAGAGAGAGACTTTTATGGGATGGTTGAGTATGAGATATTACAACCACTGCTACAGATGGCCCTAGTGCAAGTGGGAGATTGTTAGTTATATGTATGCCCTAGAGGCCATTACTGTACAATGGATGTATATTGTAGTGGATGCTGGGACATATATAGGGAGGACTTTCTTGCTCGACATGATAGTATGCTATCTGGTTGATCTTTACCTTAACGTGTATACAGGCTGTCTCTCTATTACATGTTGGTAAAGCCCTTAGGATGTGTGCTTGACTACCTGGACTATGATGCGGATCATACTAGTGGGGACATGGTAGTCCATAAGTACATCCTTCAAAATCCCAAGTCGTGGGTGTATCGAGACGGGGCATCGATATACCAGAGTAGACTAGCGTGTACCTTCTCGACCCATACAGATGGGCGATGGATGATCCCATATCCATTGGTGTTTGACATCAGAGATGATATACGGGTGCTCAGTAGAGACTGGGTACACTGGACGGACACGCCGAGAACTCCCAGATGGTATTATACCTTACGTCAGATGGCAGTTCTCTGGTGACACTGGTACAGAGTAGTCTATTGACCCGAGATCGTCATAGAGTCTTGTGTGGTTCCCACTGTGCTTTGATTTCCATCTTACCACGTCCAAGAGGGCGTGCAAAACGGTGGTTTTTGGGTACAGTCCCGAGTCACATGAAGGCAATGAGCGATAGGAGGGGATTCGTCTCTCCCGGTATAGGGAGTTGATGTTGCGCTGTGTTCGATTGGCTATAACAGGAAATCCCTGGCCAGGGTTGCTGAGATTTACTGGTAAGTGTTACCAGTAGTTTCTCGAATTGTTATAGACCTCATATCGACACGACTTATCAAGCTATTGGGGTCTGACGTTTACCACCCCTAGGCAAGATATGCGACATATCAGACGGCGAGACCGGACTGTACGGTAGTGTTACTGGTTGGATTCACTGGAGTGTGAGCGGGCTTGCTCGTCGATCTTCTGATCGCTCAATACCCGGGTGGCCGTTACGTTTAGCAGACCGCTTGCGGCTTATGGGTGCTTGATATGATCATCATCTGCTACCGGCGTATTGACGAGTCTTTAGAGTCCTACACAGAGGTTTCCTGGCTCAAGCGAAACGAAATAGGAGCGCATATGAGATATGTGCGGGACCGAGAATAATGCGTGTATGTGATACCGTATTTCATTCTCGCGATGTATGTATCGATTGGTTGTATGCGATAAGCCGATACATAGGATACTAGTCGGTTATATGCGATATGACCGGATCGTTAAATCAAGTGTTGATTTAATGATTTAATGTATAATTATATATTTGATATATTACTTTGCATTAACTAGTATTGGTTCACTTTAAATGGATTTTCTCACTTGTTTGTGCACATTGTATATTTGATATATTTTTGTTCACAAGTTTGTATCATGTTTGATGATACTTGCTCCTTTGGTTAAGTGTATAGAATTCAACCATGGTTAAGATGATGATTAGGGTTTTGCTTTATCTTTTATTTATTGATTGATTTATTTGGAAAAGATTTTAAAGAGAATGGTGGCTTTCTTTGTTTCTAGTTGAAGCTTCATGAAGCTTTGACTTTGTAACCATTCTTGTCTTTATACTTAACCCAAACCATTCCTTTAACCTTGGTCAATTCTCTACACATAACTATGGTTAAAATTATGATAAGTATTGATTTTCTATTCTATTCTAATAACTTATCATAATATTATTTCTTCTTCTTCTTCATCTTCTTTCATGAAGAAAGCTTCACCTCATCAATGGTGATTGATGAAATCAAGTGAGAAATCCAATTCTAAAGTCTATCCACTTCCTATTTCTTCATCCTCTACCTCTTGCCAAGTAGTAGAGTGTGTTTTCTTCACAAGTTTCTTGACTTGGTGAAGTCGGAGCTTGATCTAGTGATGCCTCGACGTAGATCATCTTCGGCATCGTCGTCGATGACCTAGCCCGTCCATTCTCCGATGAAGTCGATACTAGAGTCCAAGATCCGTTTTGTACAGCGAGAAGACATCATCACGGAGCTATGGAGGTGGAGCACCGGATCTACAAAGGTTGTATTTCCGTTAAACTCTTAGTTAAGTTGTTAACTACTTGCTTTTATCGCCTAAACTTCTAGCCAACGATCTAGTCTAGGATTTCTCGGCACCGTATTTTTGAAATTGGCATGGTTGATGCCTTGTGAGACCTCTTGAGAGTGCCTAGGAACCCTACATTAACGAAGTTAAAACTCCGATCGAACCCGAACCGACGAAAACAACCCCCTCTCTGGAAATTTTTAGGCATCCATCATAATATACATCAAATGTACAACAATGGCCTCTAGGACATATACATAACTAACATGTAGAGCGGCGGAGATCTCACCGTGGCGAAATACACGAAGCCGTTATGAGGACGCTCGTGCTCTATGCTCCCGGCCAAACAGGGGCACTGGGAAATCTCAGTTATAGGATAGCTCGGCGACAAGCAAGGAAGCTGAGAAAGCTTAACTCTGTGATTGCTCGAAGACGGGATATTGGCTGGCGGTTAGACAAAGAGGGAACATACTCATGAGAGGCCCCTAAAAGGTCGAGCGCTATCTCGAAGGCGAGACGCCGAAGAATGTCACCATTGCATCATACATATTCCAGCTCCATAGCACCCAGGAATCTAGTGGGCTTAAGTGGACGACACGTCATCTGCTACATGTCGTGGTGTGGGGAATCCCCACTTATAAGTATCATCAAGGAGTGAGGTTAGGGTTAGGGTTAGGGATAGGGTAAATTAAAGAAGATAGATGATGAAGAAGAAGGGTATTTTGTGATTTTGTTAATTTTTTTGATGACATAACAATTTAAAAAACGTGCATGGCACTGTTAGTGTTGACATGTCACCGTTAGTCATGCTCTTTTTTTTGGAAATTTTAAATATTTCAGTAGCTTTTTGCCAAACACTGAAACTTGATGGGAGTATTTTATGAAATCTATTATTTTAAACTAAAAGTCTATATAACCTTTTCAATTTTTTTCTTATATACCCGTGTGCAAAAAGTTGATGATGTAGACGATATTAAGTTTAAGGATTTTCCTCGTTTACTTGATATATAATTCGAAATTAATATGAAAGAACCGCTCCCTCCTCCGCTTACAAGAGAAGCAGAGATATCGACTAATAAGGGTCTTTAATCTAGATTTATCAGGCCTAATGAATAAATGGGCGAACCTGATGCTTTGGATCCATCAAAGATAAGTACTTGTTGGATCAAAAATATACTATTCTAAATCCGCCCGGATTCATTTACAGGCCTTGCACTTAAAAGTAGATCCGATTTGGGCCCGAACCCACAAGGAATCTGGAGTCAATTCTCTTATCGGATTCAAATTGGATCTGAAATGGTCCGTTATAAACCCGACCCGTTTCCAACCCCATAAGAACACTCATAAAAACCAGGCAGTCTTTAACCTTCCTCCACTCTCGCTCTCTCCGGCGCTTTTAGGGTTTCAGATTTGCCTCAAATTCTCTCATTTCTCATCGATAAGGTTCACAGATCAAAAATCTTGACTTAAAAATTCCTCCTTTTTGCTAGGGTTTTTTGTTAAATTCTGCAATTTATTTGCTTTTAAAAGATGAATCTCACTTGATTATCTTGTGATATAGGCTCTTTGGCGTCTGCTGTTGTTGAGCAGGTGCTGATTAATTCTTTTGTCAATCATGGCACAGTTTGCAAAGCTTGAGAACGCCCTGAAGCGTGCCGAAGGTAAATTTTCAATTTGTTGTTTCTGTTAAATAGTTGTGATTTTTAAAAATTAATATTCGATCTTTTCTTCTCTTAGTTTGCAAGAGTAGATTTGTTTGTTGATAATAGAAAATTGCATTCTGCAGTGAATGATTCCATTGGAAAAAGTGTTTTGTGACTGTTCTTTTTTATTTGGGTGCTCTTTTCATATGGACTGTTCTTTTTTATTACCATATTTTATTTCTTTTGTTTATAGATTCAAACTAACAAATGTGAAGCACTTGATGATTCCCCGTTATAAAGATTCTAATTTTTTAAAACCCATTTTATTTCTTACATCAGCTGATTATATATGATATGCCATGTATGCATGTTTTGTTTCTTCTTCCATCTTGTTGTTTTCTTTTGACATCAATAATTCTTCATTTTAACTCATTTTGTTGATTTTGTTCAATTTGGTTCCAGAATTAATAAATGTTGGCCAAAAGTCGGCTGCTTTGCAAGCACTCCATGATGTAATTACATCAAAAAGGTATCGTGCATGGCAGAAATCATTGGAAAGGATCATGTTTAAGTACATAGAGCTCTATGTTGACATGCGAAGAGGAAGATTTGTTATGGCATGTTCTGGGGACTTTTTAAACTCCGCTTAAGTGTTGAGCTCTTTGGGAAATTTTGGGTGTTTGTTTATTCGATCGGAAAGTTTAACATTGTCTAGTTATCTGAGATTGTGATACAATAATTGGAATCTATTTAGCTGCGTGCAAGTTTAACATTTCGGTCTCGGATGAAATCGGGAATCTTGTTGAATTACTCGACTTCTTTTGAAAAAGTATTTTCATAGTTGAGACCTAAATGTAAGATTTACATTGTTAGGCATGAAATCCAGAATATGTGATATGCCGGGTTTATGGTGTCTAAGGGCAGTGACGATTCCAATTGTTGTAGTTTTTCACTTTCTTTTCTGCGACCGTAAGTGTAATATGTGGTGTATCGCCAGTTTCGTTGCTATACGTCAACGACAATTGGAATATGTATATTTACTTACGTTGATGACATGTGATATTATGTGTTGCTGTGATATGTTATATTGGATCGCCGTGTTAGCCGGGGATTTTTATGTGAGATGAGAGTTTTTATTTTCATTCATGTAAAATTCAATGTATGTAATATTCTTTTATTGGGGCACTTCCGGGTTGAGGATGATATCACCATTGATGTATATTATTTACTTTTCCGCATTAGGATAGACATTGAATTTAGGAGTTCTCTGCGAGTCCGTTCGGTGTACTCAGTCTCTAATGAGCATCTGCATACAATCTTTGGTGTCAAACACCAATGCTTATGGGATCAACCATCGCCCTATACTGGGTCGAGAAACGTATACACTAGTCTGCTTTGGAATATCGATGCACAGTCTCGATACCCCTACGACTAGGAACTTTTAAGGATATGCTTATTGACTACCCAGGACCCATTAGTATGATCGACATCATAGTCCAGGTAGTTAAGCAAAAATCCTAAGGGCTCTATCAACATGTATAACTATGAGCAAGATGTAAATGTACACACGTTAAGATAAAGTCAAAACCAGATAGTACACTATCATTTTGAGCAAGATTATTCTATGCATACATATGTCCCTGATGTCCAATATAAAGTACAATAATGGCATCTAGGGCATACATATCCAACAATGAGCAAATGGATGAGTCGACGCTTCGTAGGTGTACACCGACCGCCTTACTCTCATTCTCCATTGGTGTGAAAGTAAACTTTCAGTATATATCCCTATATCAATTCCTTTGCAAATACGACCTGATCAGCTTGACCTACATTGACTCGACTCTTATTTTTAGGATACCAAGTACCAACAGAACAAATATTTATACTTACATGGAGACTTTGTATAGACCGGAGACTCTAAGTATAGACAGGAGATGATGGCAATTAGAGTACTACAAGTTAAATGCATCTCACCTAAAATGGGGCACAACAGTTAGCTGATGCATGCCTTTTACAAGGCAGAGCATGGAAACTCTCAAAGACGAATATTCTTCCAGTAATATACTAACAAAATCAAGTGGGTAATACTAACCTGTTGCAATACTCTCAAAGTAGCAATTTTTTCCAGTGGAGGAATATATTTTGATAATTGCACTTCAGGAACAGAAGAGGCAGAGGAGAGTTTGCCCCCAAGCTTCGATATCTTTGTAAGCAATGGCTGCACCTTTACTGCAAGATCTAGAGGGAGGAATTCTTGCTCTAGTAGATTGTATAGGTCCTTCACCTCTTGCGAGACACACGTCATCACTCCTTTTGAGACCTGTAGCAAAAGTGTAACAAAATAAATAAACACGTACATCCACAATCTAGAAAAGCTCAAGAGTTGGCAAATCATTAACAGAAGATGCAATTAAGATTTTAGCCAATTAGAAATCATTTTTACAAGGGTCAAGACATTTGAAGGCATGTTTTCTTAACCAACTTTTAATCCAATCATCCCTACAAGTTTAGCTGACTTGAACTTGTTAACATATTTAAGTGTAATAACAATAATGGAACACAAATAATATTAATCAGTAAACTGACAGGCATAGGCAACTCAACTGTATAAAAAGCTTTGTTGATAATAAAATAAGAGTTGCCAAGTTACTCCATGAATAAAACAAATATAAGTACTACATGAATAGGAAGCACAACTTATAAGGATTAAAACCTGGTATTGGTATCGGTACGAAACAGTCACTTTTGGGATGGGAATTAGTTAAGTCGGTCGTAGCGGCAATCTCAAATCGGAATATCAGATTTTTGTACCATTTGACAAAAAGAAATTTTATGAGTCAATAATTTTTTTCTAAACAAATAATAAAAGTAAATATACACGATTTGGCAAATTTTTTTACTATCATCGGTTGTCTAATGTGGTTGTTTCAATACTCGGTAACAATAACTATAAACTTTTTATATACTTTTCAGTAAATAAGGATGTCAAACAATGCTTATAACTGGATTTCATAAGCTTAATATTATAACTCCACTTGTGAAATGTTAACCCCATATTCCTTGGTATTGGAAGGTATTGATATCGAACTCAGGCGGTCAATTTTCGGATCGCAACGGTCAATTTTGGAATCACAATCGGCCACCTCGGATCAAATTCAGCCAAGATTTCAAAAATATGCTTACAAAAAATAAAGTCAATGAAATACCCTTGTTAGCAAATCCTATCATCCCAAACTTGCATTTAACAAAGAGTCCCTAGTTATGAATTACGAAAAATCTAAAGACCGGTTCTTTCTCAACTTATATTAAAACACTACCTAGATAGTGGACACACATGACAATTGACATATGAAAAACAAAATGACAAGATTGTATCAATAACTTAAGCATTTAGGGCACAATCAATCACAATGAACGATCCATTAAATCCTGCGTGACCTCCTTAGGATTCAGGTTTGTATTGTTCATAGAAATCTGAATTAACCATTGTCTAAAAATGATTAGGATACTAATTTTATCTTTGAAGTTGTCTATCAGATCTAGATACATCTTATGGATTAGGATATACATTTTAGAGTAGAATATGATTTTTACTTAGAATTTGATTTAATTAGGTTTAAAAGTCGATAGTTCCTTGGCACTTATAATGAATAACCAATTTCAATTGGACTAAGGCCCCGTGTTATATTACAATAAGTAACTGATATGTGACGACTATTGATGAACGATAGTTCATTGTTGAGATTTGAAGTTCAAGGTTCACTATTTATAATTATTGTAATCCTAAGCTGAATTTCATGTATGTTCCTTTTATTCTTCCTATTTTACTTAAATTTCTCCTTCTAAATAGATTCTTGATCAACATGTGCCACAATCTCGAAGACTCGATCAAAAAGATCCAAAATCTTACAAATTACTAGGAAAATTTTACAACCAATCTAATTATATCTTATCCTACTCCAAACTTAATATTGTCTCGATCAGTAAAAACACCTTCACCGTGCAAATTTGTTCTAGAGATGATCTCTACTCCATCAAGATTTGCATATTCTTAACGAATTTGCATATTCTTCTAATGAGTCCTAATGTCGAAAAAGTATCTCGATGATGTCAAGGATGATCTCAAAAAATTGCAAACAATAGACTCGAAGATTTCAAAGAAGGCTTCTAAGATTATGCTGAAAGTTTGACGCCGGGTTCAAAGCTGTCGCAATTATTAACATTACCATCATTGAGAATTAGTAAATAACCCTTACTTTTGAACAAGCCATATAGGCTGCAACCACCACTAACGTTGGGAATAATGAGAGTTTCAACATCATATTCAAGGTTCCATTGCCTCCGTATTATCAAGAGCATGCCTTTTCTTATAGATGCATATTTAGATCTATAAATTCTTCCTTCATCATGCTACCTTTGTTCAAGTCAACAAGGATGACCTTTCTAAATTTTTTTGGCGGGGTCGGGGTGGGGAAAATTGATGTCAAATTGAGTACACTTTTAATCCTAATCAAGACAAAGTAATAGATAACCCTGAACACCATTACTTGCTAAGACAGCTGCTATAAATCAGTGCTATTCTATATATAAGATTTTTCCTCAAAAGAAAAAAGCAATTGATAAATAAGCACTGATTTTTGAAAATTAAGATTTTCAATGCATGATTACAATGATTAAGAGCTAAAATCCATGGTTTCTCCTTTTCTTTCCCCTTTTATTTAATTTTTCTCATGTAAAGGTGTCTTTATTAGGAGTATTCTTAATCTTAAAATCCAAGCAATAATACTTTTACAAAGTAAACATACCAACCAATGGAGTTCACATATATAATCAATGAAAAAGAAAAACGATGCTTATATCCTTAGAGATCGACACTTCCAAGAGGACATCGTGTCCATGTCCGCAACATATCGAGTACAAACACTTTGGCCTGAGACTTGCTCGACACATATAAAAATCGTATGGGGCAGACGTGTGTTGTGCGTGTTCTATGTGTACCTATATGTGCCCTTATGCATGTCATAAATGTAGCTTTAGAAACATAGCCTGTTTAACATCATACTTTGCCTTAAAACTTGATTAATTTACAAATATAGTTGATGTTTCTTATTTTGTACATCTAGTTGACACTGATTTTTTTTCAATTGATTGTACTTCAAAATTATTACCTTGTTAGTTCATTCTATAATATATTTATCCTTTTTATGGGCGCTAGTCTTACCTTTGGATGAACATGAATCTTTTTTTTCAATCAGGTAGGTCTTTTATGTTTCATGTTATATAAGAATTAATATATGGTTTTAGTTGTCCAGTAGTACACTTTTGGGTATAGTTTCATCTTTATTTTTTATAGATGAATATGGATTATGGCAAATAGTTGATGATACTGATGGCAAATAGTTGATGACCTTGATGGAAAATTAATTTTTAAGATGAATAATAAGATCATAGTCTAACTCAATGCGTAGACCTTATCTTCAGTTTCTTTTAGATATGAATCTATCTAGTCATAAAGGAAAAACTTGCATCGGTATCTCAATATCAAGTCAAACATGGGCTTGATTCACACCATGTTTTGATAAATATTTACCTATCCAGAAATAGGGGGAAATCCATAATTTCAACTTTTTGTAGTCAAATCGTTGACGTAAAGAGTTGAAGACAAATATTTCATCCTTTAAGAATTTCTGGAAACAACGTTTTGGTAACCTAGTCAACTAGGGGCAGCAATAATGAAGATCATCAATTAGAGACATGTCTATCTAATCCATCATGTACACCCAAAGTTGTCAAATCGTGATATGAATCGTATATCGTTTTGCTTCTGTATCCTATCGTGTATCGTATCGTGTATCGTAAGATATGATAATCACTTGTGTAATAACTAAACAATTAAGCATATAACTATATTTTTTACAATTATATGATTATATTAGTAACACGGAACGGTATATTAAAAGAATTATAAAAAGTTTAGTATATCCCCAGTCATGCAACCAATGCTTTATATATAAAGTTCAAATAGAAAAATATATGAAACAACTTGAGTCACTTGAACAATCATAACTTATAAGTTAATTAGATGGTTAAGGAAAATGGTACTATAGTCGAAAGGTGTAACTCACATGACATAGATATAAGTTTCACAAGTAGCAACATTTTGTAACTAAGTTCACAGTTCACACATCATAAAGTTCACATGTCATATACACAAAAATAACAAAACAAAACCACTAATCAATCAATAGTCTCCTATCAAATCATTGTCTGTCATCATTGTCGAATCTACTTTCGTATTCTACGAACTTCTCTTTTTCCTTTACTTCCACCATCTTCTTTTCTTTTTCTTTGCAAGTTTTTTTTAAATAGCATTAAAAAATTTTGAGGTCCTATAAAATAATTGGTTAGAAATACTAAGAATTTAAAAATTATTAACAAAAATAGCTAGTAAATATAATATCATCATACCTCATTACTTCTTTTCTTACTACTTGGTCCTCCTTCGTCAACTTCAAAGCATTCATGAATATCCATCTAAGAATGTAAGCAAGGACCTTCTTTCTCCGTAATCCATCATTGGATTCCTTTTCGGATAAACAAATCGAATGATATGCCTTTCGATTTTGTTCTCTTTTTTCTTGTCTCGTTTTTAGTTGCAAGTTGTACTTAATATAAACCAAGACACTTAGTCTTAGCTATTCTAACTTCTAGCTTCTAACATATTTCTTTTTTTTTAGTACACACAAGAACGAGACGATAATTTCCCGAGTCTTGCGTTTTGTGGCTCAGATTAGTTAGAACTTTAAAGATGAGATATTTTCTATTTTTAAGGTCTTTAAACCGATCTGATAGATCTAGGCCCAACCCGATAATAAATGGGGCCTTTAAATATTGTATCGTTCATATCGTATCGTTCATATCGTATATTGTATCAGAACGCATCATATCGTACGATATGTATCGTATATCACAAGATATCATAGATTTTCTGATACAAAGGGTCGATATGTATCAGAACGCTTTCATATTGTATCGTTTCGTAAATTGTATCGTTTCGTAAGATACGTATCATATATCGAAAGATATTAACAACTGTGTACGGCTACTCCGGTATTAAACGTACAGCAGTCATCATGTACGAGAAAACTACTCTTTGAAAACCATTCAATGCAATAAAAAGCGACCATAAATTGTAAGTAACACTAGCACTAATGTAGGTCTAGAATCATACCAATTCCGAAATGAGTGATGTGCGTGAAAGCTGCAAGAGAAAAATATAAACAAATGTCATAACCATCAACACAGATGTTGCTAATAACAAAACAAAAAACAGAGAGAACTTGCCGGTTCTCTGTTATCTCTTTTAGGGTCAGGTGTAAATCCAATAAGACTAGCCATTCGCAGATTGCGCTCTTTTTCATTTTCAAGTTCCAAATGAGAGGCACCATGCTTATGGTCATAAGGGGCCACAGAAAGTGCAGCTAATAGAACTGATGATGCTATCAATTGCAAATCCTTATGTGTTAAGTTCTTATTGTAGCTTTTCTGCAAGGTGAAGAGCTTCAGCCATGCATACGCATGGTAAAGGTGACTATCCGCAACCCAAAATATCTCTGTGAGCTTGGCATAATATACAACCATCAAAGATGGTTTCGGACTTTTCTTTACCATGGTCATCAAACCATGAATATCTTCCACTGAACGGAAAGCTTCCTGAAAGAGATCAGTGAAGAAGATCATGGCACAAAATCAAAGAACATTGAGCAGCGAACCTATAAAAAGATGGCATTACAAACCTGCCATAGAGCCAAATCTGTTGCTATTCTAAGTTGCTCAACTCTCGTATCCAAGTAGAGCTGCAAGCTATCAGGTGCTGTCAGATCAGGCCTATCCCTTTGATCTCGGTATTTGTTTAAGTTGGCAAGATGATTCCTTATTATTTCACATAATCTCCGGAATTCAGTGGTCCTCTTGTACTGCTTGCAAAATTGGAATGCTCGATGTGCTGTCATCTACACATCAAAGAAATAAAGAAACTCATATTGGCAGAATACACTGGATAGAAATAGAAGAGTTGCCCAAAATTTGTAATGTTTCCTAGATTAATCAGATCATCTCATGGATTAACATTTAGGATGTTGGCATTAAACAGGGAAGGGTATCACGAATGCTTTTAATGTGGCTTAGGGCGGCCGCAGCCACTTGGCTGCAGGTGCAAGAGAGAAAAGGGGGGGTCCCACTCCACTTAAACCCAAGTGGAACTCCTCTGTTTCACACTTACGCCCGCAGAGCCAAATCTCTCATTATAAATATCCGAAAATCTTATATGCAGATACACATGCACATAAACATGAAGAAACCATAAAATAAATGAGCTGACATGATATGAGAAAACCTAATTGCATGCAAACGGCACCCGACCTGTCAATAACCATAAGGCAATGCCCGCAGCCACTGGAATTCATTAGAAGTACAATCAGTCTCTGGCGATAGAGAAGAGAAGACAACGAGAAGAAGCAACGGTTTGATAGGAGAGAGAAGGGGAAGTGAGAGGAGAGGAATAAAGACCGAGAAACGAAGGTGAGGCCCATTGCAGATCGAGGAAGAGAGATTTTCAAGGTTTTCAAGCATGTGCTATGCAGGTAACAAAATAGTTAACGGATGCTCAGTGCTAACAAAGTTTGATGGTTATTTGCAGTTTAGAAAGTTTAGTTTAGTGACAGTGGGTCAAACTTAAAGGTAGTCTAGTCTAGTAAAATTTAGCCATTGTGAAATTCAATAATATCATCAAAATCCACCAAAAAAGAGAGCTGCCAAAAAAATTGTGGAGGGGAGCAAGTGCTGAAGAGGAGCCACTCATCACACCATTTTAAAAAAAATGCACATCCTCATCGACACATTTATTAATTTCCAATCCTCTAGAGCGATGAAATTTAAACAACCTGAGGATGGAAAACCGAACAAATCACTCCCAGCCTCAGCCAAAGAATGGAAGAGGAAGAAAGTTTCATTTGGCTTGACAAAATGATCTTGCATCTCCATATTACAAAGACTACGGTGAATCTCATGCACCAGGTTCGCAGTTTTTCAAATAAAATGTAAAATATTCAGAATTAGAAAATATGATGCAAAGGAGCAGGTAAATAATAAAGTTGAAGTATGTTGAGCTTGAGCCTCAAAGACGAGGTAATACCATGTTTTTAACGGTCTTTAGTGCCAATTAATTGATTGTCCCATTTAAAAAATGAAACAGTTTAAATGGTTAAAGATTAATGCTTGTCATATCAACTATCTTAAGAATCATAAATCATGTAGTTCAATTGTACAAGATACCATAAATATAATCCTGTGTCAATTTCATAACACTTTCTAAACTCAATTAAAGGCTTTATTTTTTCCCCTTCTTTTTTGGGAGGAGGGGGGGCAAGTAATCCATATCTTTTGTTAGTAATTTGTGTTGAAAGAACCGATTAACAAATCCAAGAGATATATTTTCAGAACTATGTATTAATCTCATAACATAGATCTTTTTAGATGTGCATGAACCCATTAGTTTCATGAATAAACTATCGTTGTCAAGATGCAACTAGGAAAATATGATAGGAAAGGGAACTATATGAGAAGATAAAGATGACTTTGAAGCAAATGATCCGTTACTTATTTCTTAATTACAAGATTAACTATGCTCGTTGTTTTAATAAACTTGAAGAGCAATAAGATCTCATAGAAGAATGTGGTTTCAATAATAAATGGATAACACCTGCTGCTGCAGACAGTAAAAATTACAACGAAGCGTAGCTTAGTATATACTAAGTATCAATAACACGAGTGAAAGATTATGTGAGAAAGTGCGGTGCAATGTTCTAAATTTCGGATGTCGTTGTCGTATCGGCCTATAGATTTTGATCTCGGATATTAGATATCATGAAATGTCGGATGGTATTTTATAATATCGGGTCTACATTTTTTTAATGTAAACGTCATTTATATAACTTATTTTTTTGAAAAAATATTCATTTATTCAGATTTTTAGTTTTATTAAATTTATATCTTCCACAAAAAAAGAAAACTACCCACAAATTTTTTCCCTGTAACGGTAAATGTCGGCCTAAACGCCGATATTTCGGCCGAAATCACGAAATGCCGGCTGACATTCACCAAATATCATTAAACGAATTTTTTTTGCCTGTCTGTGTCATTTTCTTCCCAAAACCGACATTTCGGCGATGGCGGCCGACATTTAGTACACGGGTGCGGTACTCTTCAAGTTTAATTTATTTATAGTGGAAAAAAGGAGTACATCAAGTTTTACTAAAATATGATATGACTGTTGTTTGACTTACACTGTAGTGTCTTTATTATTATAATTTTTTGAATAATAGGTTGCAACATGATGCAATAGGGAATTGAAACCAAGACCACTTGCTCAATTGCAATAGGCTTTTTCCCTAGGCTATAGCAACACTCGCCTTTAATGTCCTTATCATTAACTTTAAGGCTTTTGTAGCTTTGAAGAAATCATCATGACATGTCTTCTAAGTGATGAAGTCGTCGATGGGACGTGTTTAAGAGGAATAGTTGATGGGCGTATGCAACATAAGTTACAAAATATTGCATAGCTATGCTTGAATATCAACTCCTCTCATAGAGCACAACATGCAACAATCCGGCAGTTTTCCACTAGTAAATATATGAAAACAATAAATAAGGTCCCGCAAAATGATCAAATATGAAGGTATTAAGCATAGCAACAAGCCTAAATCCATAATGAAATACGCATTATATCTGGAGGGAGGCTGATGGATAAATTATATTGATAAACTAAATAATGATTATATGAAGGGAAACAAGATACTATGGCACATACTCTGTTTTATAGATCCATCTACATAGATTGCAAATTAAAACGTTATTAAAACATATAGATTATTATAGAGAAAACATCATTAAAACATATAGATTATGGAGAACTAGCATTTTCATTTATTCATTTTTCATCACACACAAAAAAACCTATGAAAAATGAAGTAAACCATGAGATAGGCAGGTGGAGCAACCAGTACAAAGGTGATCAAATAAGATACTACATTTATTTGAACTAATATCTACATGAGGATCTGCTTCTCTTAACTAACTCTGATTTCTCAGCGGCGAGAAAAATTAATAACTTGGCCATTCAACTAACCCACACATTTTTGGAACAATTTTCACTTTGCAATCAATATGTATGCAACCAGATTTCAGTGTCAATTTCGAAAAAAAAATACTAATCTTAAATTCCTTGGGGGGTTAGTCAATTAGAACAAAGAGTTAGAACTGGAACATACCGGGACAATATTTTAGTTAGTGTTGGTCAATTAGAACTGGAACTTAAATTTCTAAATTTGATGTTAGTCATGAATGAAACTGGAACTAAAAGGAAAAATGTTCCATCTAGAACTTTTTTATATACAAAATGAATGTTCCGCCCTTAAAAATTATCCCATCTATTTGGATGGAACAAAAATTAAAAATCAAAACTACCAAACCCTAGTCTCCATTCTCATTCCCCTTCCTCCCTCTCCCTCTCCCCTTTCACCCTCTCCTCCATTTTTGTTCGGTAAACTTTCAAATCGTTGTCCTTTCTTTTTATCGACTAAATCCAATTGATTCAACACAAACCTTCTCAATCACTTTTAAATCCATCTAATTTAAAGACCTCCAAAATTAATCAGAAAATATAAAATCATTTAAACATGTAACCCTAATTTGACCAAACTAAATAATGGATATGTTTAATTATATTTTATTAGTATACAGAAATCCCATTTTCTACGATTAAAACAGCAAAATAATTTTTGATCTTATGAACCATTTAGAAACAATTAAATATTTTTTAATTATATAAAATTTGGACTGCACCAAAAAAAAAACAATATAGTTTCAATTTTCAGATTAGTTTAGTTCTAATAGTTCTTGAATCCTATAAAAAGTCCTAGTTCTATAAAAGTTCTATGAAAATATTCTAATTTCAAAAGTTCTATTTTTATCAAAAAGTCCCAATTGCCTAACAGGCCCTTAACAAATTTCACCATACACAAAAGGATGAGGCATGCTTAACCAAGCCAGTTGATAACTAAGTCAAAATATCATTCTGATGCACACCATATTAAGTGTTATTGTCTGTCATGAGCCTAACAAGGACTTCAAAGTTTAGTGGGTAATATTCCAGATATGTTAAGAAAGCTCGGTAATTTTTTTTACTCGAAACGAAACACCTAATATACCCTATTTCATAAATGATATACTTAAATTCCATCTAGTTCTGCTGTAATATAATTGCAATAGGCTATTTTAAAGAAACTAGGAATCAAAACCCATGGTTTCTTGCGAAGAAATTTGTTCAACTTTAGAGACAACCACACAATAAGACAAAACACAAAATTTGAAACTTCATTATACCGAGCCACCTTTCAAAAACACTGCAAAATTTATCAAAATTATGGAGAAGAATTGGATAATAACTATGATGAAAAGACAGCTTACTGCATATAACGCTTCCAACTTAGAATTGTTTCGTAGAATCTCAAGCACGGTCCTGTAGGTTTCCCATAGAAACTTGAACCATGGAGTCACAAGCTCTCTATCAGATCTTTCCTTCCCTTTCTCCCCACTAACATAACTAAGCATCAAATCTTCCGGCCTCTTATCTGCTTCCAAATCCTCAACATCCAAAGCATCTTCCAAGGCCTCTGCTTGGCTCCGAGCTTGCTCGGCCCTTTCAGTTGAAAGATGCATGAAATGCTTGATGACTTCTTCCAAAGAGCTGACATTGACTTGTTGGCATACTAGTCGATACTGGATTAGCCCATCCTTTGCAAATCTTCCTCTTCGCATGTCAACACAGAGCTCTATGTACTTAAACATGATCCTTTCCAATGATTTCTGCCATGAACGATACCTCTTTGATGTAATTACATCATGGAGTGCTTGCAAGGCAGCCGACTTTTGGCCAACATTTATTAATTCTGGAACCAAATTGAACAAAATCAACAAAATGAGTTGAAATGAAGAATTATTGATGTCAAAAGAAAACAACAAGATGGAAGAAGAAACAAAACATGCATACATGACATATCATATACAATCAGCAGATGTAAGAAATAAAATGGGTTTTAAAAAATTAGAATCTTTATAACGGGGAATCATCAAGTGCTTCACAGTTGTTAGTTTGAATCTATAAACAAAAGAAATAAAATATGGTAATAAAAAAGAACAGTCCATACGAAACGAGCACCCAAATAAAAAATAACAGTCACAAAACACATTTTCCAATGGAATCATTCACTGCAGAATGCAATATTCTATTATCAGCAAACTAATCTACTCCTCTTGCAAACTAAGAGAAGAACAAATCGAATATTAATTTTTATAAATCACAACTATTTAACAGAAACAACAAATTGAAAATTTACCTTCGGCACGCTTCAGGGCGTTCTCAGGCTTCGCAAACTGCGCCATGATTGACAATTAATCAGCACCTGCTCAACAACAACAGACGCCAAACAGCCTGTATCACAAGATAATCAAGTGAGATTCATCTTTTAAAAGCAAATAAATTGCAGAATTTAACAAAAAAACCTAACAAAAAGGAGGAATTTTTAAGTCAAGATTTTGATCTGTGAACCTTATCGATGAGAAATGAGAGAATTTGAGGCAAATCTGAAACCCTAAAAGCGCCGGAGAGAGCGAGAGTGGAGGAAGATTAAAGACTGCCGGGTTTTTATGAGTGTTCTCATAGGGTTGGAAACGGATCGGGTTTATGACGGACCATTTCAGATCCAATTTGAATCCGATAAGAGAATTGACTCCAGATTCCTTGTGGATTCGGGCCCAAATCGGATATACTTTTAAGTGCAAGGCCTGTAAATGAATCCGGGCGGATTTAGAATAGTATATTTTTGATCCAACAATTACTTATCTTTGATGGATCCAAAGCATCAGGTTCGCCCATTTATTCATTAGGCCTGATAAATCTAGATTAAAGACCATTATTAGTCGATATCTCTGCTTCTCTTATAAGCGGAGGAGGGATGTGGTTCTCTCATATTAATTTCAAATTATATATCAAGAAAACGAGGAAAATCCTTAAACTTAATATCGTCTACATCAACTTTTTGCACACGGGTATATAAGAAAAGATTTGAAAAGGTTTATAAAGACTTTTAGTTAAAATAATAGATTTCATAAAATACTCCCATCAAGTTTCAGTGTTTGGCAAAAAGCTACTGAAAAATTTAAAATTTCCAAAAAAAATAGCATGACTAACGGTGACATGTCAACACTAACAGTGCCATGCACGTTATTTAAATTGTTGTCATCTAAAAAATTAACAAAATCACAAAATACCCTCCTTCTTCATCATCTATCTTCTTCTTTAATTCACCTTATCCCAACCCTAACCCTAACCTCACTCCTTGATGATACTCATAAGTGGGGATTCCCCACATCACGACACGTAGCAGATGACGTGTCGTCCACTAAGCCCACTAGATTCCTGGGGGCTATGGAGCTGGAATAGGTATGATGCAATGGTGACATTCTTCGGCGTCTTGCCTCCGAGGTAGCGCTCGACCTTTTAGGAGCCTCTTATGAGTATGTTCTCTCTTTGTCTAACCGCCAGCCAATATCTCGTCTTCGAGCAATCACAGAGTTAAGCTTTCTCAGCTTCCTTGCTCGTCGCCGAACTATCCTATAACTGAGATTTCTCAGTGCCCCTGTTTGGCCGGGAGCATGGAGCACAAGCGTCCTCATAACGGCTTCATGTATTTCGCCACGGTGAGATCTCCGCCGCTCCACATCTCGCATCACACGCCAGCGTATCTCGCCATTAATGAGCGCATCTCGCCATTAATGCGGACCTTATGCCTGGGCGAAACTGACGGCGAGAATTTCGCAACGGCTCGCTCCGATGCGACCCCTACATAAACCCTTCCTTCAGATGATTCAGGTAACTTGAATTCAATCTGTCACGCCTCGCTTCCCAAAATATGGAATACGGAGAGCGACGAAGGCCAGCCGTGCTACCTACGGTAAGGAAAAATCCTTCCATAGTCACATAAGGCTGTCTAGATTAAACCATCAAAAATAAAATCCAATACCAAAAGGAATAATACTGATAATCATGCTGCAATGAAACCAAAAGAAATACTAAAAATGGGTCCACCGGATAATTGATACAAAAAGATCTGATACAATAGGTTCGAAAAGAAAACAAAATCTGAAAGATACATAAGTTCTAATGTCCCAGGGGACGCACATACTAAATACTAGCAGAAAAGGAAAATATAACCTACGGGTTACTGATCTTCGGCAAAGTTCTAATAGTCGCTGCGATCCTGCTCGGCCTGAAAATACGTCTTTGGACCTGAGATGGCAAATCTCAGGGATGTCAGAACATCCCAGCAAGTACTGAACGTATAAGGTGTGTGTGGTATGATAACATGAATATATTAAGGTAGTGATGCCCGTGTGCGCAAGAAAAACAAATATATAAATAAATGCATTAATACTATGAAACAAACATGTAAGAGGCCAAGTCATAACTTAACTGGTCACTAAAAGGTAAACTATCATATCGTAAGCTCGAGTGTGTGCGTCAACCTCTGCAGTAGTATTCCTAACCCCAAGAGTGGTGCCTCAGGGCTAGGAAACACGGGCCCAACTGTGGAATAAACAAGCGACCGATATAGCCCGGTACGAGCTGTAATAACATGCGACTGATATAGCCCGGTACGAGCTGTAAACATGCGACCGATATAGCCTGATACGAGCTGTAATAACATGTGACCGATATAGCCCGGTATGAGCCGTAAACATGCGACCGATATAGCCCGGTACGAGCTGCCGGCATGGGACTCCTGAGATCCTGTTGTACGAACGCACACTCAAACTACCCCGACACCCGCATATTTATAGCTACTATGGTGATGACTAGAGCACTAATTAAGAATGCTGAAAAGACTGTAACTTGTGATATGGGAATTGTATAGAAATGAAACTGGTAAATAGTGGTGTGTCATGTCATGTAGTTCAGCATTCTAATTAGAGACCTCGTTCTTAGTAAAATGGACTAGAGTAATGTATAGTCAAGACATGTCGAAAGTAATTGTTATCAGGTACTGGTAACTGCATGAAAGTGATGTACAAGCTGGTATTAGTCATGGTTGTTATCTTTACCGTTAATCTTAACATGGATATAATAATCGTAAGCTGGCTATGTATAAGTTAGATTAACAACTTTCAAACCTTTTTCGTAGTTAAATAGATCTCATAGCAAAACCATACTTAATCTGGTTTTCTGATTATCAATTGGTTGAATACGGGTCTATATCTTTCTAACGATATGAAATCATTAAGCACTAACATTTTCCTTCTATTCTAGCGCAGGAAAAAGAATATATATATATAAAAGGTTGCCGATGTGCATCGACCAAATAAAAGCAAGAATACTTGCCTGAGGATAAAGATCACGGGAAAACGATGTACGAAGATGCGAGGCACGATCTCAGCTAAAGTTCGACTTGAGATCCTAGTTAAATTTATCATCGGTTAAACTATAAATATTCTCATAAATACTATCACACAACCAACGCAAACATATCAACTTAGGGTTTTAAATCCTAATTTTCCCTTCCTTCAAGTCCTCTGTCTTATTCCACCATCCAATATAATTTCACTGTCAAAATAAACTCCATATACACATATTTATAACTTATGAACAAACCCATCAACTTAAAGTTTAAATCTTCCATTCCCCTTTCAATGTTCACTGTTTTCCTATCATTTTAATTTTTTTTTATTTTTTTATTTTTGTTTTAAAAACAGGGATCAAGGAAACTTACAGAGGATGATGGTAAATGCTAGGGTTTGGATGGGTCCTGGTCGAGTCGAGAAAGCGTCGAAGAGTGCTCGGATCTGGCGATGGGAGGGCTGTGATGGTGGTGGGGCAGGCGATGTCGCCGTTGGAGAGAGCGGAGCAGCTGCGAGGTGGAGAAGAGGGCTGCAGCGGCGGGAGATGGCGACGGTGAGAGTAACGACGGGGTGCAGCGAGGATGGGTCGTGCGGTGATGGGTTGCAGGGGAGATGCGAGAGAGAGGGAGATGAGGAGGTCGAGGACGGAAAGAGGAGAGGCAGGATCGAGGGTGGAGGCGACGACGACGAGGCTCGGCGAAGGCGTGGGTTAGGGTTTCGCGAGGGCGAAGGCGGCGGGTGCGAAGATGAGGGCGAAGGCGGAAGGAGGAGGCGAGGGTCTGCGAGTGAGGAGCGTCGAAGAGTGCTCGGATCTGGCGATGGGAGGGCTGTGATGGTGGTGGGGCAGGCGATGTCGCCGTTGGAGAGAGCGGAGCAGCTGCGAGGTGGAGAAGAGGGCTGCAGCGGCGGGAGATGGCGACGGTGAGAGTAACGACGGGGTGCAGCGAGGATGGGTCGTGCGGTGATGGGTTGCAGGGGAGATGCGAGAGAGAGGGAGATGAGGAGGTCGAGGACGGAAAGAGGAGAGGCAGGATCGAGGGTGGAGGCGACGACGACGAGGCTCGGCGAAGGCGTGGGTTAGGGTTTCGCGAGGGCGAAGGCGGCGGGTGCGAAGATGAGGGCGAAGGCGGAAGGAGGAGGCGAGGGTCTGCGAGTGAGGAGCGGGAGTCGAGGGTTGCGGCGGCGGTGATGGTGGCGACGAGGCGAAACGGAAGGGGCTGCCGCGATGATGGGGTGAGAGGACAGGAGTCGGTGACGAAAAGGAATTTGAGGAGGACAGAGCGAGAGAGGGATGTGAGTATAAAAGAGAGATTTTGATTTATATAAAAAAAATTATAAATATATATATATATATATATATATATACATATCTTCAATTGATTGTATTCTTCAATTGATTGTATTTAGAGATTCGGCACAGATTTTTCTTATTCTCATATTAATAGTAAACATGAGTTAGCCAAGGTAATATATGTATGCAAACCAAATATTAATAGGTCAATTTAGGAATTTTAAGATATGTAAAATATTGTTTTGCTACCACTGAGGAATTATTATATATAATATAAAAACTAAAGATTTTTCATATCAAAATTGTTTACGGTAAAAATTCAAAATAAAATATACTAGCAGCCAACTAAAAGTTCTAAAATTATGGAAAAAGAATCTCGATAAATCTTGAAGTACTGCATCCAAATAGGGCTGTTACATCCTACCCTCCTTACAGAAAATTTCGCCCTCGAAATTGGAAGGACGACTACAAGATCAAGAAAACAGGTGTGGGTACTTTTGACGAATCTCGTCCTCACGCTCCCAAGTGGATTCCCCGTGAGAACGTCCGCCCCAAGATACAAGAACTAAAAGGATGATCTTGTTTCTCAATACCTTCTCTCTACGGTCGACAATGGCTGTAGGTTGCTCTTCATACGAGAGATCGGTGCTCAAGGTTAATTCAGAGTGATCGAGAACATGACTGTCATCGCGAACGTACCGACACAACTGTGATACATGGAATACATCGTGCACACCAGCCAAAGAGGGTGGTAAGGCCAATCTGTATGCCACTACTCCAACGCGTTCCATAATCTCGAATGATCCGATAAATCGAGGACTGGGTTTCCCACGACTACCGAATCTAATCACTTCTCGAGTCGGCAAAATCTTAAGGAAGGCATGATCTCCTACTCAAAACTCAAGAGGTCTTCGACTAGTATCCGCCCAGCTCTTCTGACGATCTTGTGTTGTCTTGATACGGTCCCTGATCAACTGGACCTTCTCAACGGTTTGGGTTACAAGCTCCGGTCCTAGTAATCTTCGCTCACCCACATCGTCCCAGCAAAGTGAGGAACGACACTTACGTCCGTAAAGTGCCTCAAACGGTGCCATCTGAATACTCGCCTGATAGCTGTAATTATACGAGAATTCCACCAAGTGAAGATGATCCTCCCACGATCCCTTGAAATCTAGCATACAGGCTCTCAACATGTCTTCTAATATCTGTGTCGTATGTTCAGACTGTCCGTCAGTCTGGGGGTGGTAGGTTGTGCTATAACGGAGACGAGTGCCTAAACTCTCTTGTAAGCATCTCCAGAAATGTGAGAGGAATCTCATGTCCCGGTCCGATACTATAGTGATAGGAACCCCATGTAACCGTACGATCTTGCATATATTTCTCTGCCAATGTCTCCGTCGATTGTCCCACTCGAAAGGGTATAAAATGGGCCGCCTTTGTGAGACGGTCGACGATGACCCAAATAGCATTATTGCCCTTAGGACTCCGCGGTAAAGCCGTCACGAAGTCCATAGTAATGTGTTCCCACTTCCACCGGAGAATGGGAAGTGGTTGCAACATGCCGGCCACTCGCTGATGTTCGGCCTTCACCTGCTGGCACACTAAGCATTTTGACACATAGCGGGCAATCTCTCTCTTCATGCCATTTCACTAAAAGTGTTGTTTAACATCCCTATACATCTTGGTGCCATCCGGGTGCACCGAATAGGCTGAACTGTGTGCTTCCTTCAACACTTCTTCTCGAACCTCGCCTTTGGCATGCATGATCGACTGGCGAATCTTAATGAGCCATCTTCGTGTATCAATAGATCTATTCTTAATCCGGCCTCTACTAACCCGCGGAACTTCTGCAATTGCGGGTCCCTAGCCTGTGCAGCTTTAATACGATCTACTAATGAAGATTGCACTTGCAGTTATCAATACTGTCTGTGCGTCCCCTGCTCTGCCACTTCTAAATTGAGTCTTCGAAATTCATCAATGAGTTCCTTCTGGCCAGTCAACCACATCGTTGTTGGTCTCCGACCGAGAGCATCCGCTACCACATTTGCCTTCTCGGGATGATATTGCAAATCAATATTATAATCAGCCATGAATTCCAACCACCTGCGCTGCCTCATATTTAGCTCCTTCTGCGTGAATACATATTTCAAGCTCTTGTGGTCCGTAAAAATTTCCACTCGTTCTCCCAAAAGATAATGCCTCCAAATCTTCAAAGCAAAGATTACTGTGGCCAACTCTAAATCGTGAGTTGGGTAATTTTTCTCGTGCGTTCTCAGTTGACGCAAGGCATAAGCGACAACACTCCCACGCAGCATCAAGACACAGCCTAGCCCCTTGCCGAAAGCGTCACTATGAATCACCAGTCCTCCTGTCCCATCTGGTACGGTCAATATGGATGCAGTTGTGAGTTTCTCCTTCAATAATTCGAACGCTCGGTTGCACTCTTCTGACCATACGAACGGTACTCCCTTTCGAGTAAGTCCCGTCAACAGCTTAGCCGCTCATGCAAAATCTTTAACAAATCTGCGGTAGTAGCCTGCGAGTCCCAAGAAACTCTTAATCTCTGCTACTGACTTTGGTGCTGGCCAATCTTTCACTGCTTCAATCTTCGCCGGGTCTACTGAGATATCGTCCCCATAAACGATGTGACCCAAAAATTGAACTTGTTCAAGCCAAAATTCGCATTTACTAATTCAACGGTGAAAAAGTGGTGGAATCACATGAAATTTGGTGTATGCACATCTTACATCATAAAGATGGTGGGTGCCGATAGTAGAAAAAATCACGGAGGATGTAGATTTTTGAAGCCACCTAACGAAAAAGCCTCCTAGGATTATATGTGTGTGTGTAGGCTAATTTACTCTCAAGGCATAACTATCTTAGTTATGCTATGTGGATAATTATACCATTTGCCCATCATGTATGGATAAATGAGGGATACTTTTGTCATTTACAAGTTGAGAAAATGCAGAGAATCATTGTAATTTAATATGGAATTGATTAACATAAGGAAAGAGAATCTCATAAAGTCTTTACAAGATTTTCTACTTTCTCTTATTGTAAATGACCAAAAGTAATCCTTATTTATCCATACATGATGGACAAATGGTGTAATTATCCACGTGACATAATTAAGTTGGTTATACCCCGAGAGTAAATTAGCCTTTCCCTGTATATATATATTAGCCTTGAGTGTTTTTGTAGGGATCTCTGATGACATGAAATAGATTGAAAGAAAAAGAGAATAGAGAATGAGGGGAAAATAATAAGACAAGAATTTTCTTTTTTGTTTTTCTCGGTTGGTTCTACTATGACTTCTCAAATTGGCGGCATTCT
The DNA here is from genome assembly GCA_030015575.1 of Agapanthus africanus. NCBI lineage: Eukaryota > Viridiplantae > Streptophyta > Magnoliopsida > Asparagales > Amaryllidaceae > Agapanthus > Agapanthus africanus. Next base: position 565,106,857 of record CM057339.1, read on the forward strand.
TTTTTCGATCCGTTATGGCCTTGTCTTCGTATTCATTAGGCTTGGTTAGAAGTTCAGAAGGTAAAGTTCTTTCTTATGTTCTCTCTGTGATTTACAATTTATTAGTAATAGATCTTTCCCATCCCTAGTGATTAGTAGATCCACGCATATCAATTTGTGCACGTTATGTTGGTTTAGCTCAGGTCAAGAGATCAAGATGTTCAAGATGTCAGGATCAAAAATCTGCCAAAATCATAAAATCAATACTGACAGGGACTCAGAATCCATATATGGAAAGTCACCATATTAGGAAGTCACCATATATGGTAACTAGTTTTTCTTCTTTGAGGGCTATATAAAGACCAAGGGCTAAAGTTAGAAGGCATCAAGCCGAAGAGATCACGAAGTCCAAGACGGCTCACGCATCCAGGCTAATCATCAACTGTTCATCTACCTCCTTCGGAAGAGTTCGGGAAGCAAACCAAGTTTTTGTAATCATTTTCTAAGGAATAAAGTGTAGATTGTTCAAGTTGATTAATAAAGGTAGTTGTTTTATTTAATTCTTTTGTATTTTACATTATGTTTTCCCTCTCTGTCTTTTCATCTTCTTTTCCCAACATGCGCGAGTAATTCTCCACTTGTTAGGGTTCATAGGATTATGGTAGATCAATGGATGATGAAGATCCTTAAACTGTTTTTACGTCCTATAAAGTTTATAAACTTTACTAAAAGAATCATTAACATCCTAATCGGGCACGCTACCAATTTATTGTTAGTCTCGACCGCGATTAGAGATTAGATTAATGATTGTTTTGGTAAAGGCTAGATATGAACGGAGTTCCATGTCGAGATAGGGATTAAGAGTGGGAACCATTTTCCCTCCAGAAACCCTAATCTACATGCATCTCTGTTGTTCTAGTTTTAAATCTATTAAAGGATAAAAAGAGTAATATTTAATTAACCATCCATAACTACTAAATCCTAATGAACCCTACAAGCCCCCTTTTAATATTGAACTTACATCCATAATTAATCAAGATCTATATTTTGCATCCGTGTTTAACGTAGATCTAGAACCTACAACCATTCTTATTTCTTCCTCCTTTCTTTCTCAACACGCCTAAAGTAAGAATAAAATATTCCACGTTTCCCTGCGGACAACTCGTACTCATCTCGGCTAGCTACAAGCGACACCGTTATTGATTGCGGTTATTCTACAAACACTCTTTCACACAAATCAGCGTCCCCAGCGCTTCGCCTCCCCCACGCGTTCGTGACACGTGTCAGCCGCGACTATCCCTCTCCCCGGCACTCACGCCAGGGAGGTCGGACAAAACCTCGCACAAGAGGCAACTGAGCAGCTTCACTTCTTGGTCCATCCTTAGCAGGCCTCCCACGGCCCCTCCAGCGCTAAGGATCTAAGCCCTCACCAAGAGGCAGCCGAACGGCTACCCTGCTCGGCTATCCCAGGCTGGTAGTTCCCTACCTCGCGACGCCAGGGATCTAAGCCTTTATCAAGAGGCAGCCGAGCGGCTACCCTGCTCGGCTATCCCAGGCTGGTAGTTCCCTACCTCGCAACGCCAGGGATCTAAGCCCTTATCAAGAGGCAGGCGAGCGGATACCCTGCTCGGCTATCCCTGCCTGGTAGTTCCTTACCCCGCAACGCCCGGGATCTAAGCCCTCATCAAGAGGCAGCCGAGCGGCTACCCTGCTCGGCTATCCCAGGCTGGTAGTTCCCTACCTCACAACGCCAGGGATCTAAGCCCTCATCAAGAGGCAGCTGAGCGGCTACCCTGCTCGGCTATCCCTGGCTGGTAGTTCCCTACCTCGCAACGTCAGGGATCTAAGCCCTCACCAAGAGGCAGCCGAGCGGCTACCCTGCCCGGCTATCCCTGGCTTGTAGTTCCCTACCCTGCAACGCTAGGGATCTAAGCCCTCATCAAGAGGCAACCGAGCGGCTACCCTGCTCGGCTATCCCAGGCTGGTAGTTCCCTATCTCGCAACGCCAGGGATCTAAGCCCTCATCAAGAGGCAGTCGAGTGGCTACCCTGCTCGGCTATTCCTGGCTGGTAGTTCCCTACCTCGCAACGCCAGGGATCTAAGCCCCCACCAAGAGGCAGCCGAGCGGCTACCCTGCCCAGCTATCCCAGGCTTGTAATTCCCTACCTCGCAAGCCAGGGATCTAAGCCCTCAGCAAGAGGCAGCCGAGCGGATACCCTGCTCGGTTATCCCTGGATGGTAGTTCCCCACCTCGCAACGCCAGGGATCTAAGTGTAAGTCGATGTACAACATCCCACGACTTGCGGGGAGGCGGAAATATGAAAAACGATCTTGTTCTATGCATAAACATCGACTAACCGCATGAATCGAAGCTAAACGATAACTAACAACAAACATAGAAGTTCTAAACTACTATGTAAAGGGATTACACCTAAAGAACCGTGTCCTTCGTCTTTACGAACTCCACCTCCTCCTCGGCCTTCTCCAAGTAGTAGACGATCCACCACGAGAGCTAAACTCCAAGCTTTGCCTCTAAACTTGAGGCAACTAGGTATCTTTAAGTGCTAATCAAAGTACCTAGATGAAATAGAGTATGGTTATGGATTAAGTAGTCTAACTAATCCTTGTACTCAACACATGAGAGGGGAGGATTAGGGTTTGAAGAGAGAGAGCTTGAGGAGAGAGAAGATGAACATAATAATGAAATGAGAAAAAGAGTTATCATAATATATATCAAGCATTTTATTTTATCAAGAAAAGAAAAGATAATGATTTACAACCATGCTTGATAAATATCTAATGGTGATTCATCTCCATGAGTCATTAAGCAATTATGAAGCATTAATGACATGGATGAATCATCCATATGACTCACTAATCTTATTTAATATATATGCCACCTTAACCTCCTTAGTCACCATCTTCTAGAAGCTTCTCTCGCAATTACGAGAACGCCCCTCCTATCCGTGAAAACACAGAAAAACTTTAGACTTTATAAATCCAATAACCGTATACTAGTAACTGGCTTAAACCAAAGCCGACTAGTAAAAACTGTCCGAAAGTCGTACGTGCGTAAACGCACGTATGCGTCCGAACCCTTGTCGTAAAACCATACGACCTCTATATCGTTTCGCCTGGAGTAGGGAAACTCTCTGCGTGGGACTCTAGAGACTCGACTACTACGCTGGCAGTGGGTTTAACCACAGACCGCAAGCGGCACTAGCTGTACGTAACGGTCCCCAGGTAGATGTCGATAAGAAGGCCGATGATGAAAGCCATCTGAACTCCTACTGAGTCTGATGTGACAATCTCCGTACAGTTCGGTCTGTTCGTCTTAGACTATCGCATATCGGGCCTTAGGGGGCGTCAAGCGTCAGTCCCCTAATAGCGATATAAGTCGTGTCGGAGCGAAGCCCATTACACCCTGAGAAACTACTGGAACCTACCAGCAAATCTCGCTTGCCCTGGCCAGGGACTTTGCGTAATGGCTCTCTGACACAGCGCGATATCAACCCCCAATACCGGGAGAGACGAATCATGTCTAACTGCCACTGCCTCCAAGTGCTCGAGACTGCACCCAACTGCTACCTGTTTGCACGACTCCTTTGAGCTGTGGTAGGGTAGCAATCTAAGAACAGTGGGACACACTCGAGGCGAAGTAGCAGTGTCAAGTCTGCGGACTATGCTGTACTCATGTCACCTGGGAACCGTTCACTGACGACTGGTATAAAACCAACCAACAGTTCCCTGTGAGTCATGTCCGGTGTACCCGTAACCCAACGAGCACCTGCATACTATCTCCAGTACGACGTACTGACGGCTGTGGGACAGACCATCTCCCCAACTGGGATGAGAAGCGTACACACTAGTCTACTCCGGAGTATCGATGCCCTGTCTCGATAATCCAACGACTAGGGACCTGAATAAGGATGTGCTTGTAGACTACCCAGCCCCCACTAGTGTGACTGCCATCACAACGCTGGTAGTCAAGCAAGATCCTAAGAGCTCTATCAATACGTATACTCACATATTAAGATAGAAAAAACCAAGTAGCATACTACCATGTTTAGCAAGACTGTTATATACATGTGAATATCCCAAGCTTCCATTAAGTAATATACAAACTAGTATGATACAATAATGGCCCCTAGGGCATATACACTAACACTAAGCCCTCACCAAGAGGCAGCCGAGCGACTACCCTGCTCGGCTACCCCTGGCTGGTAGTTCCCTACCTCGCAACGCCAAGGATCTAAGCCCTCACCAAGAGGCAGCCGAGCGGCTACCCTGCTCGGCTATCCCTGGCCGGTAGCTCCCTACCCCACAACGCCAGGGATCAAAGCCCTCGCCAAGAGGCACCGGGCAGCAACCCTGCCCGACCCATCCTTAAGGGTTAAAAGCCCTCGAAAGAGAAAATCGGGCCCTCCCTTGCTCGGTTATCCCTGGCTGGTAGCTCCCGACCCCACAACGCCAGGGATCAAAGCCCTCGCCAAGAGGCATCGGGCAGTAACCCTGCTCGGGCAGTCCTTAGTGAGCCTCTTACGGCCCCTCCCGCACTAAGGATTAAAAGCCCTCGAAAGAGGCAACCGGGTCTGCCCTTGCTCAGTTACCCCTGGCTGGTAGCTCCCTACCCCACAACGCCAGGGATCAAAGCCCTCGCCAAGAGGCACCGGGCAGAAACCCTGCCCGTCCAGTCCTTAAGGATTAAAAGCTCTCGCCAAGAGGCAACCGGGCCCTCCCTTGCTCGGTTATCCCTGGCTGGTAGCGCCCTACCCCACAACGCCAGGGATCAAAGCCCTTGCCTAGAGGCACCGGGAAGCTACCCTGCTCGGGGATCCTTAGTAGGCCTCTTCCGGCCCCTCCCGCGCTAAGGATCGAAGCCCTCACCAAGAGGCAACCGGGCCCGCCCTTGCTCGGTTATCCCTGGCTGGTAGCTCCCTACCCTACAACGCCAGGGATCAAAGCCCTTGCCAAGAGGCACCGGGCAGTAACCCTGCTCGGGCAGTCCTTAGTAGGCCTCTTACGACCCCTCTCGCGCTAAGGATTAAAAGCCCTCGAAAGAGGCAACCGGGCCCGCCCTTGCTCGGTTATCCCTGGCTAATAGCTCCATGTTTCTCCCAATCAGAGAAAAGCTCTGTTCAAAATTTGAAATTTGAAATGAAGCAGCGCTTTATAAAAGCGCTAGAGCTAGCAGCACCAGCGCTAAGAGTCAAAGACTATGATGCAGCGCTCACGTGCAAAGCACGAGAGCGTCACGTGCAAAGCACGAGAGCACTAGCGGTCGCAGCGCTCACGTGCAAAGCACGAGAGCGTCACGTGCAAAGCACGAGAGCACTAGCGGTCGCAGCGCTAGCGCTAAGAGTCAAAGACTCTGATGCAGTGCTCACGTGCAAAGCACGAGAGCGCTGCCGCTCGCAGCGCCAGCGCTGAGAGTCAAAGACTCTGATGCAGCGCTCACGTGCAAAGCACGAGAGTGCTAGCGCTAAGCGCGCTAGCAACAAGAGTCAAAGACTCTGATGCAGCGCTCACGTGCAAAGCACTAGAGCGCTAGCGCTGGAACTAAATATTCCCCACCCTTGGATCAAAGATCCAATAGAGATGACTAAAAATCATCAAATTACCTCTGAAAATTAGAGCACCGTTGGATCAAAGATCCAATGGTGATGAAAAATCACCAAGATACAGAATAAGTTCTGTATGGGAAAAGATTTTCCCAATCTTGTTAAAAACAAGAAGATTGTCTTCTGTAAAACAGAGGCCCTAGGATCAAAGATCCAACGGTGGGAAACATCCCCAAATCAATTAGAGAAAAGTTCTCTTCAACTGATTCAACAAATCAGCCTCCCATATATAAAGGACCGAAGACTTCAACTCTCGGACAGAGGAACCCCCCCCCAAACTTTAAGAAATTTGAAAGAGAAGAGCAAGCTCTCGGAAGAAGAATTTCTTCAAGGTAAATAAAACAGAGAGATCAAAGCATCTCATCAAAGGAAGAAGAACTTAGGTCTCTTTCTAGATCATAGATCTATAAAACAGATGTCTTTCACAAAAAGAGATTGGAGCATCTCATCATAAAAAGTGAGGGAGGGAGAAAAACTTAATTCTCTTCAGATCATAGATCTATAAAATAAAGACGAAGTATTTCACAAAAACAAAGAGATCATAGTATCTCATAAAAAAGAGAAGAACATAGTTCTCAGATCCATAAGACAAAGTCTCTTATAAACGAGAGTTTAATTCTCAGAATGCAGAACTGATCAAAACTGTCTAAAACGAGCCTTAGCGCTCCAAGACTGGCGCACAGCGCCGCAGCGCTCCTAGAGCTCCAATTTAAAGAAGAGCCTTAGAGCTCCAAAACTGGCGCACAACGCCGCAGAGCCCTAACGCTCCAATTTAAAGAAGCGCCTAACACTTCAAGGTTGGCGCTCAGCGCCAAGCGCACCACGTGCTCCTCACGTATGCGCTATTTCACAAGGAGCGCTCTGCACTCATTAACTGGCGCTCAGCGCTAAGCGCGCTACGTGCTCCTCACGTGTGCGCCATCTCACAAGGAGCGCTCTGCACTCATTAACTGGCGCTCAGCGCTCAGCGCGCCACATGCTCCTCACGTGTGCGTTATCTCACAAGGAGCGCTCTGCACTCATTAACTGGCGCTCAGCGCCAAGCGTGCCACGTGCTCCTCACGTGTGCGCTATCTCACAGGAAGCGCCTTAGCGCTCTAAGTCTGGCGCTCAGCGCCAAGCGCACCACGTGCTCCTCACGTGTGCACTGAGGGAACATAAACTGTTCTTTTAATAAAGCCCCAGAGCCATAAGAAGTGCTCAACACTCAAATTAATGCTCATCATTATTGAACAAAAGAGGATAAGCCCAAACAAATGTTCAACACCCAAATAAATGTTCAACATTTTATTTAAACTGAGTGGGCTGAGCCCAAGTTGGCCACAAGTCCCAAGCTCAGACCAACCGAGCCCATGTGCTCATAATTTCCCTAACTGATCTTAGTCCCAAACTTGACTACAGATCTCCCAACCAACATTGGTTCAAGGGTACATCTCTTCATACCTCTGATATATGTCATTGTAATTCTTCAACGTCTTCAGAGGGATGGAGGGTCCCAATAACCAATAACTTTTGGTGCATCCCCAAACGGTTGAACCAAAACCATACAGACTATGACGTTTTTAAACTGGACTATGATGTCCTTAAACTTTACGGACTATGGGGTTCTTAAACTCATGGACTATGATGTCCTTAAACTTTATGGACTGTGAGGTCCTTAAACTCATAGACTATGATGTCTTTAAACTTTACAGACTATGACGTCTTTAAACTATCACGAACTATGATGTCCTTAGACCCAATGGACCGCAATATCCCTAAACTAAAACAATAGAGTCCAAATGCTCTTTTGTTGGATCTAAATGATCATGTTAAGTAGATCTTAGTCTAAAATTAGACTAACGTATCCTTAACAAATGTTTAAGTTGATCTTAGTCTCAAATGAGATTAACGATCCTTAAACCCAACCCTAAACCAAATCTAAGAAAATACGGATTTGGACTAATCCATGCCCTACGGGCGACAACATAATTAGTCTCCGTATACAATCCACGGGCAACCAAAAACAAAACAAACACCCACGACACGAAGTGACCATCTGGAGAAGGAGAAAATGATTACCGCGACGCGGTAGCGTAATTAACTGCAGGGGCTTGCGCTTGCAGGGAAGAGCGTCCCCACACTAAAAAAAACCCTCACAATGAGGGGGAATCTGACGAAGTCTGCTACATCGGCCGCATCCGTCTAAACCTTCGATACATGGTGCCATAAATCAACTTGGCATCTTCGGAGAGGTGGACGGATAAAACCAAATAGCATCTGCCCCCAAATTCAGGCAAGATGAACCTACGCGGTTCCGTCTCTGTTTTCGGCAGTAAACAGATTCTGGCGCGCTCGGTGGGACATTTTCCTCTTTCCACTCCACACTTCGCGTGTCGTGTTTCGCGAACAAATCGTGGTTTGCTATGCTTGCCCCTGGATTCGAGGTACTAAGATTTGGTGTCTTGCTCCGTACAGAAAAAGAAGATCAATTGCTTTCAACTGCACCAACCGCAACAATTCCCACTCTGTCCTTGCTGGAGGAGTGACTTATGGGCCTCAAGCGGCCTTCGTTTTCAAGATGCCAGTGGAACAGGTGACGCAAGCCACCACTGGGCTGTTCTTTGGGACCATGCTCCTACCCATGAGCTTCAACGCCCCACTGCCGTCGTAAGAAGCTCCGAAGAAGTCGGTCTTTGATCGGCTTATGACTACCGCGGCCCCTCTCAACGGGTCGCCCAAATCCAACGCCTTGGTTTTCAACAGACTGGGCCAAAGCTCAGGTGGGCCCGTGAAAAAGCCCGTAATACCTGAAGGGGTTATCCCGAAACGGATAGCCATCCCTGCTCCAGTAAATGAAGTCATCAAAGAAACTTCTCCTGATAAGGGATCGGTCTTCGCAAGACTATCCGCTCCAACTCCCGCTTCAGGCGAGATCACTGTTCATCACAGAAAACTGCATTTTATACCGTCCATTCTTATGCTCGTTTGTTTATAGGCAGGTGCTTTTAATCCGTGTTTGCTACATATTTACAGGCTACAGGTTCCTAGTGCAAAATAACGCAAATAATACAAAATCTTTACTGTTACTCTAAAATCCAGGACATCTGTTGCCAGCAGAAAAAAGCCGGGTTCCGATCATCCGTATCCGTCCAGTGCCGCGTACCTGTTCCAGAGACAAGATAAATGACAGTGGTCATTCATGTCTCAGACAAGCACAAAGCACGGGAGGGGCGGCACAAAGCACGAGATGGTCAAACACAAAGCACGAGAGGGACAAGCACAGAGCACGAGAGGGAATGGTGCATTCAATGCATAAAGTGTTGATTCAAAAATTCAAACTTCCCTCCAAATTTTGGATGCATTCAAATTCAAAAATTCAAACTTCCCTCCAAATTTTGGATGCATTCAAATTCAAATTAAAGGAAAGGTCTCTTTCTTTGCCTATAAAAGCAAACCATGGGCAAAGGAGAAGGGGGTCCAATTTTGTGTCCACTCTTTTGTAGTTTTTTGTATAGTTCTTCTTCTTCTTCATTCTTTTTCCATGAAATTGTAGTGAGAGCTTTTGAGTGGGAGATCAATGAAGATGAGGGTTTTGTATCATTCTCTTTTGTTCCTTCTTCCCCTTGAGATCCTTGCTTTCTCTTGATCATTCAACCTCTTCATTGAGCTTGAATGGTTAAGGGTTAGTTATTGATCTCAAGGGTCGTATTTTCTCACGGGACTAGCGCTTCAATTCACATGCGTTCTCTACCCTTCCCTTGATCTTGCAACCTCTTGATTGAGCTTGCAAGTTTAAAGGTTGGCTATTGATCACATGCTTGTCTTGAGTTTTACTTTCTTGTTCTTTTTATTGTTTATTTATTACTTGCATTTTTCATTCTTGCTTTACTTACTTGCAATTTAATTCCATGCACTTTAATTACTTGTAATCTTTTCTTTTCTTTTCTTTGTTCTTTTCTTTTGCTCTCTTTTGTTTATTTTGTGAATGAATGTAATTATTATTGTTAAGAAGAAATACGATATTATAAGTTAAAGATTTTCTTTTCTCTTTTCCTTTTCCCGTTATTTTCCATTGAACTCCGCCCACACCATACGCAAGCGCTCCGTTAGGCACCCTACCCTGACAAGGTAACGGTGATTCCTAACCGCGACCGGTTGCGTTCGGTTTGGCCGGAGGCGAAAGCAAGAGACAAGAACGGAAGGACAAGGGTAAATAAGCCGTATTCCACGAATACCGCGCTTAAATCCCCTAATCCACGTTGTTGCCGATTGCTTAGCTTCAGTTGGTCAAGACTCGGCTCAAAGGTTTTGAGTACGGATTTCTTTAGCTTATAATCTCGTATCTTTTCTTAACAACTTTATACTTGCAAATAAACACATAGGTTAGTCTGAACAAACATACTGATTCTTTATTGACTCGTCTAAGACAAGAAAGGAAATACAACCATCTCCCTGTGGATCGACCCGTGCTCAACCGGCTAGCTGCGAAGCGACACCGTCTTGATTGCGGTTAACTTTAATTCTTTCAATCAATCACCAAAGTTGCTTCCCCTGCCCAAGGGTCAATCTTCGACAGGTTGGGCGTTTCTTCTCAGCGGACGTCAGTCTTCAAGAGGCTGGCACCGGCAGCAACCCTTCACCAGAGCAGGGGGCATGATGAAGCCACCTCCATAGCTAAGCCAATACCGTCCGCTTGACACGCTCGATGTCGCCACTGGCGCCGAGTGAGGAAAGCTGGGGGCAATTCCCCTTCTGGACTGACCCCGCCGGCTCCAACGGTGGAAATTGATGCTGTTGTTCCAACTAGGAACAACTTTGAACCACTTAGGAGGGTGCGCAAAAATTCTCCAACTGCTGTATTGAAAAGATCTCCTCCACCCATGGAGAGCGCTACAAAGGCAAAACTGGAGCAGCCCCCTCAGCGGCTGTCCTCCAAAATTCACAAGGTCTGGCGACAGGTCCAAGACTCAGTGATCAACCAAGACTACTCCTGCCGACCGAAGGAGATGAAAGTTCGGCAAGAGAAGGACTACCCTGTCGTACCACATAAGGTGTCGTCTACTTGGGTGTCCGCTGCAACGGCCCCCTAAACTTCGACCGCCCACAAAAAGAGAAGGCCGGAGAAAATTCCCGCATCTGCGACGAATCTAAAGGGCGCTGAACCTAAATGCCCCAAGTCTGGGGGCATGGTGGTGCACACTGTTTATATGGCTTCCGGAAAAGAGGAAAGTCGTGCTTCTACGGGTCACCGACCACTCACCCAATCCGTAACAAAAGCTCTGGAGCAACAACAACAAAAGCTCCAAGAGATGCTGACGAAGATGGCTGCACTCGCTGGGCCAAAAGAAAGCCCAGAAACATCATCGGAGTAGCGTGAGGAGCAGGAAACCGATGCCGAATTTCTCCGAAGAATGCTCGAGAGAAAAGACAAAGAGGCCGCGGAACAAGCGGCCAACATAAAACAAATGGCGCTTTTATTCCAAGATATGGTCGGTATGATGATACAGCCGGATCTTCCACTTGAAGGCCCCCCGATTATCCTTGAAGACGATAGAGGGGAGACATCGAACCCTCTTCCGGCTCTATCAGCAGCTAAAGAAGAGACCTCCAAAGCCGTCCTGGATGACTATATCGCTTAACAGATACGAGCTCATCAGGTGAGCGAAGCGGCCGACCAAATTGTTAAGACTTGACGACCCTATCCGGGTTGGTACGACCAAATAAATTGCCCGCCGGGGTATACGATCCCTAAATTCCATGTATATAAGGGGACGGGGAATCCACACCAGCATGTTGCTCAATTCAAGGCTCTGTGCGGCAACACCGGAGGTGACGATAAGCTATTGCTTCGCCAATTCGTTGGCAGCTTGTCGGAGACAACATTCGAGTGGTATTCCGAACTCCCGAATGACTCTGTCAAGACATTTGCAGAAATGGAGCTGCTGTTTGCACAGAGGTTCGCAAGCGCTAGCGAACGCACCCCGATCACCGCACTAATTAACGCCAGGGTGAAGCTAGGTGAAACATGGGTTTAGTACGCGATACGATGGCGGAATCTATGGTCGAAGTGCGAACAACGCATAGAAGAGGCTCCTGCAGTAGGCATGTTCATGGGTACCCTTGATCCGCAGGCGACCATATCCCAGTTCATGATGTTTTTCAAGCCGACTACCTTCCAGGCCTTGATTGACAAGCTGGCCCAAATGGATCAGATGGGTCATAAACCGTCTTCTTCGAAGATGGAGCCTCGAAACGAAAAGGGAAAAGGGAAAGCGACCTTCGTCGCCAATGCTCAGCAGCAGCCCAGTGGTCCAAAACCAACTGATTGCCAAGACGATAGACAGTGATTCTTTAACGAGAAGCTGAAGCGCCCTTATTCGTTTCCTCGGGATAAAACGAGGAAACTGTTCGAGCCGGCGGTGCGCAACAGGCTCATCACCTTGCCGGATCCAAAACCCACACTGCAGCCCGGTGATGTCAACAATCCCAATTACTGCCCCTATCACCGAGTAATAGGCCATCCAATCGAAGATTGCTTCGTCTTCAAAGGCTGGATTGAGGACCAATACCAACAGGGCAAATTCACACTGTCCGAGAATTAGAAAATAAGTCCGCCCCAGCCGCACGCTCTTAAAAAGATGGACACACTGAAGGATTACACTAGCGCCCCGGCCAACTTCCGTGGCCAAATGTAGAATAAAAATTTCGTAGCGATAACGAACTTGGCGCTAACATAAACCCTAACCGGATCTTTACCATAAACCTAATTAGCACAAAATAGAGTTTTATCTACTATGATAGAAGTTATACCTAAAGAAACCAAGTCCTTCGGGTCTTCATTCCTCTCTTTAAGCTCCTCGATGGTAGTATGGATCGTCCTTGAACTCCGGCCTTCTTGAGTCGAAGATGATCCACCCGAGAGTCTATAATCCAAGCTCCACCTCAAGAACCGAGGTAACTAGGGCAACAAGAATGCTAAGCTTGATGCCCTAGGTGATGTAGAGTATTGTGATGGAGTTGTTTGTCTATTTGATCCCTAATTTTCTCAACACATGAGAGCTTGAGGGATTTGTAGTGACGAAGAAGAAGGAGAGCATATGAGAGCACCAAAATGAAGAGAGAGAATGCAAATGAGATTATGAGCCATAAGAAAATAATTACCAATCTTTTGTCATGATAAATTGTGATGGCAACCCTTGATTTGACCATTATCATATCAAGTTAAATCCAAAGCCAAAGAAGCATCTAGTGCTCACAAAAATATCTAAGTCAACAATGGTCAACTTGGTCAAATGGTCAACATGGTCAAATGGTCAAAGCAATTAGCCATAACACAATTATCATTAAAAAGATTAGTAAATATTTTTCTCCACCTCATAATGGTTTTGACCAAGTCAATGGTCAAAACCCTAATGAGGCACCTCCTTCTTCGCTCCTCACAACCGTGCATACATACCCACATCCGCATTCCATAGAATACGAATGCACAGAATACAAAACTAATCCATCCATACAATACTATGATCCGGCTTAAACCAAAGCCCACTAGTATTGTTTGCCCGAACATCATACGCACACAAGTGCACATAAGTGATCGCAGCCCTGCCATAAAACCATACGGCCTCTACACCTTTTGCCCAGTGCAGGGAAACTCTCTGTGTGGGACTCTAAAGACTCGACACTACGCTGGCAGTGGGTTTAACCACAGACCGCAAGCGGCACTAGCTGTACGTAACGGTCCCCAGGTAGATATCGACAAGAAGGCCGACGAGGTAAACCCCATCCGAACTCCTACTGAGCCTGAATGTGACAATCTCCGTACAGTCCGGTCTGTTCATCTATGAGTATCGAATGTCGGGCCTAGGGGGCGGTAAACGTCAGAACCCTAATAGCGGTACTAGTCGTGTCAGAGTGTAGCCCAGAACACCCTGAGAAACTACTGGAAAACACTACCAGTAAATCTCGCTTGCCCTGGCCAGGGACGACTATGTGTAATGGCTCTCCTAGACACAGCGCGATATCAACCCCCAATACCGGGAGAGACGAATCCTGTCTAACCGTCACTGCCTCCAAGTGCTTCGGGACTGCACCCAAAAACTACCTGTTTGCACGACTCCTTTGAGCCGTGGTAGGGTAGTAATCAAAGTACAGTGGGAACACACTCGAGGCGAAGTGACAGTGTCAAGTCAACGGACTAAGCTGTACTCATGTCACCTGGGAACTGTTAACTGACGATAGGTATAATACCAACCAACAGTTCCCGACGAGTCTTGTCCAGTGTACTCATAACCTAATGAGCACCTGCATACCATCTCCAGTACGACGTACTGATGGCTGTGGGACAGACCATCTCCCCTGCTGGGACGAGAAGCGTATGCACCAGTCTACTCTGGAGTATCGATGCCCTGTCTCGATAATCCTACGACCAGGGACCAGAATAAGGATGTGCTTATAGACTACCCAGCCCCCACTAGTGTGATCGCCATCACAACACCGGTAGTCAAGCAAAGATCATAAGGGCTCCATCAATATGTATTAGCGATATGTTAAAAAGAAACATATACACATATTAAGATAGAAACAAACCAAGTAGCATACTACTATATTGAGCAAGACTGTAGAAAACCCGTGTATATATCCCAAGCTCCCAAAATGTATTATACAAACTAGTACTATACAATAATGGCCTCTAGGGCATACATATCCAACAATCTCCCACTTGCACTAAAGGCCAGTAATTGGTGTACCGCATACCCAACGTCTGCTCTATGGCTAGCTGCTGGCGTACCGCATACCCAATAGCTCAAAAAGTCGCTCGAACTGTGTTTGAGGGAGGGCCTTTGTGAATGGATCCGCCGTGTTGTCTTTAGTGTCCACTCTCCGTACCTCGATCTCCTGGCGATCAATGATCTCTCTGATCAGGTGATACCACCTTAAGATGTGTCTGGACTTCTGATGGGATATGGGTTCCTTCGCTAAAGCTATAGCCCCATTGTTATCGCAATACAAAGGTATTGGGTCAACAATGGAAGGAACCACCTGAAGTTCACTAATGAACTTCCTCATCCAGACCGCCTCTTTTGCGGCATCGCTTGCAGCAATGTATTCAGCCTCCATCATCGAGTCTGGGACGATATCCTGTTTGGAACTTCTCCAACATACCACCCCTCCGTTGAGGGTAAACACAAAACCCGAGACAGACTTGCTGTTGTCCTTGTCACTCTGGAAGCTTGAATCGGTATAGGACTCGACCCTGAGGTCTCCATTACCGTAAACCAGGAACATCTCCTTAGTCCCTCTCAGGTACTTGAGAATGTTCTTCACTGCCGTCCAGTGGTTCTCACCTGGGTCTGACTGATACCGGCTCACCACGTTTAGTCCGTAAGCTACATCTGGTCTTGTACATAGCATCGCATACATTATAGATCCTACCGCCGAAGCGTAGGGTATAATGCTCATGCGAACCCTCTTCTCGTCAGTCTTAGGAGACATCTTCTTGGAGAGGGTGATTCCGTGCAATGTTGGTATATTACCACGTTTGGAATCTTCCATACTAAATCTCTTTAGTATGGTCTCTATGTACCTGGACTGCGAAAGTCCCAGTAATCTCTTAGATCTATCTCTGTAGATCTTGATCCCCAGTATGCATGTGGCATCACCCAGATCCTTCATGGAGAACCGTTGTGACAAGAATAGCTTGACCGATTGTAGCATAGAAATATCATTTCCTATCAAAAGAATGCCATCCACGTACAAGACTAGGAACACGACAGTTCGTCCTACAATCTTCTTATAGATACAAGGTTCATCTTCGTTCTTGATGAAATCAAATTCCTTGATTGCTTCATCAAAACAGATGTTCCAGCTCCGCATTGCCTGCTTTAATCCATAAATGGATTTAAGCAACTTGCACACCTTCCCGCTGCTCCCACTGTCTACAAAACCTTCTGGCTAATCCATATAAACGCACTCTTCTAAACTGCCGTTCAGAAAAGCCGTTTTTACGTCCATCTGCCAGATCTCATAGTCATGGAAGGCAGCAATGGCAAGTAGGATCCGAATGGATTTGAGCATAGCCACTGGAGAAAAAGTTTCGTCATAGTCCAAACCAAGTCTTTGACGAAAACCTTTTGCAATGAGTCTAGCTTTATAGGTTTCCACCTGCTCATCTACACCAAGTTTCCTTTTGTAGATCTATTTGCATCCAATGGGTTTTACCCCAGGTGGAGCAATATCCAAGGTCCACATTTTATTGGTGTACATGGACTCCATTTCGGATTGCATAGCATCAAGCCACTTATCAGAGTCCCTACTGATAATGGCTTGCCTGAAACTGGTAGGGTCATATTCTTCCAAGATGCAATTCTCTCGATCCCCGTCTATGAGAAAACCGTTGTATCTCTCGGGAGGATGAGAAATCCTACCAGATCTGCGGAGTGGCTGAGGTTCGTCTGGGATTACTGAATCTAGTGGTTCCTCCAAATCTTCAGTTACATTTTGTGGTTCATGGATTTCTCCCAGTTCTACCGTACTCCCACTAGTTTCTTTTGCAAGAAACTCCCTTTCTAAGAAGGGAGCATGGCAATATACAAACACTTTCTGTTCCTCAGTGTGGTAGAACAGATATCCTAGTGAATCTTTAGGATATCCCACAAATTTACATAAAACTGAACGTGCCTGAAGCTTTTCCGGTTTCTGTGTTTTCACATAGGCCGGACAACCCCATATCCTAATAAATTTAAGACATGGTTTCTTACTGCTCCATATTTCATACGGAGTTTTAGGCACAGATTTGGATGGAACTTGATTCAAAAGGTATGCTGCTGTCTGAAGCGCATGTCCCCAGAATGAAAGAGGTAACTCAGCACTACTCATCATGGAGTGAACCATATCTAACAGGGTACGGTTCCTCCTCTCCGATACACCGTTATGCTGTGGTGTGTAAGGAGGAGTAAGCTGAGAGAGAATTCCATTCCCTTTTAAGTAATCTAGGAATTCCGTGCTTAAGTACTCCCCTCCTCTATCAGAATGGAGGATCTTGATACTTTTGCCTATCTGGTTCTCCACTTTGTTTCTGAATTCTCTGAATTTCTCAAAAGCTTCAGATTTGTGTTCCATCAGATACACATATCCGAATCTAGAGAGATCCTCAGTGAATGTGATGAAGTACGAGAACCCGCCCCTTGCATGTATAGACATTGCACCACATACATCACTATGTATGAGTCTTAAGAGCTCTGCTGCCCTTTCTCCATGTCCGATGAACGAAGATTTGGCCATCTTTCCTTTGAGACAAGACTGACAAGTTTCATAAGATGAAAACTCGAACGTATTCAAGAGTCCATCTTTATGCAACTTACTTAGTCTTTTCTCTCCGATATGACCAAGTCTACAATACCACAAGTAGGATTCGTTAATATCTGAACTCTTCCACTTGCGTGTGTTTTGCATATTGAGAACTGTATTCTGATTTAGAACATAGATACCTTTACACAGTGTATCTTCTGCAACTAGTACCTTATCAAGGTAAATGTTCATGATATTTCTATCAAGAACAAAGTTATATCCATCTTTATCAAGTAAAGACACTGATATTATGTTGCAAACCATGGAAGGTACATAGTAACAATTGTTCAAAATCATAGTATTGCCATTTGGCAACACTAGGTGATATTCACCGACGGCTGCAGCATTAACTTGTGCTCCGTTCCCTACCCTGAGGGACATATCACCAGGTGCAACTTTTCTACTTTTTCTCAGTCCCTGCAATAAATTACAGATATGAGATCCTGATCCGGTATCAAGTACCCAGGAGGTAGGGCTGACCGAAAAGCAGTTCTCAATTACAAGAACACCTGAAGTAGATGCAATACTATGCTTCTTCTTCAACTGGGTCTCCTTGGAATCCATACAATCCTCTTTCCTTTGCTCATACTTATGACTGTTGTCGTAAGTTAGAGCCGAACTGACGTTCCCCAGCCCCGAATAAGAATTCGGATCGGTCAAGCGATACATTTTATTATCTTGATTAGGGCGTGAAATGGTTGCTACCTGGAGAGAGAGAAAAGAAATAACTCAGCGTGCGCTCTTGCAAGATTAGATTGGTTTATTAATTTATCTAATCAGGATGGCTCCTACTGTTTCCTCAAATTCTTCTCCAAACCTTAAAAGAAGAACTAGTCATACTTACTTAACCTTTCGGCCAGGCTAGTGTTGGTACTTCGAGGGAGGTTTTCCAACGCTTTCGCGAAGTTCCTTAATTACATAACCTCTTTTCCCAGGAGGCGTAGCCCCGCTAACACCGTTCTAGACACCTACTTGGTTTATAACATTGATTATTAAGTGAAATAATCTTCCGAGAGTAATCCAACTCATCAGTGGGATCGGGATCCAACTATCATTATGTGATGACCTAGATGGAATCCACTCTAGTCACCACACTCCAGAAGGTATGCTAAATCTGCAAGTTTCCTGTATGTTTGAAACTCCCGATGTGATTTTTATCCCTAGGACCCACGTGACCTTGACGAATAATCAACAAATCAAAAGGTCCTAGTAAAGTTCAACCCGTCGTTATCCTGGATTGCATTAGACCCACCCGCATGATCCTTGACGAATAATCAACAAAATCATGCGGCCGTCCTAACCAATCGTATTTATCAAATGCAACAGAGAATTATTACTCATCTACCGTTCACTGTACCTTGACGAATAATCAACAAACGCAGCACGAATACTAAGTAGTAACTATCTGAAACGACGGAAGGCTACGGCTGGGTTTTTGGCGAAAAACCCGTTAACGTAATGAACTTGATATCGTTGAAGGAACCTGATAACCTTTTAAAATATATAGTGACGAAAACTTTTGATAAAGAGGTCACTCCCTGTGAAGGGATCTCGGCTCTTTCCTCATCGAATGAGGTGCAGGATATCCCATACACAATACCACGATGCAAAGCAAGAATAATCGACTATAGTAAAGTTATTACGCTGACGCAAACTTTTACTCAAGGGGTCACTCCCGGTGAAGGGATCTCGGCCCTTGCCTCGTCGAATGAGGTGCTGGATATTCTAAACTGAATACCACTGTGCAAAGCAAAAGAGAACGTCTGTAATGTCTGTTTTTAAAACTTGGTTCCAACAACATCTTTTTAGGTTTGTTTTACTTGCATTAATCAAAATTAATGTTGTCCCATATGTTGGAGATAGTGCCCTCAGAGTCAATTGTTGGATCACATGCACGTGAATGCAATGATTGAGGGAAGACCTATGTCGGTAGGACAGTCTTACTCAAGATGATAGTATGCTATCTGGTTTATCTTTATCATCGTGTACTGTTTCAGGTGACCTTATATGTCACTATTGCATGTTGATAGAGCCTTTAGGATTCTTGCTTGACGGACAGCAGTATGATGGCGATCATATACGTGGGAGCTGGGGTCTATAAGTACATCCTTAAAAGGTCCCTAGTCGTGGGAGTTTTCGAGACAGGGCATCGATACTCCAGAGTAGACTAGTGTATACAGTCAAGACCCCGACAAAGGGCGGTGGCCGGTCTCACAAGCCACTGGTGTTAGTTAGTTCACCTAAGATGTATATAGGTGCTCATTGGGTTATGAGTACACCGGACATGACTCGCCGGGAACAAGCTAGTTAGTCTTATACCTGACGTCAGATAGCAGTTCCCTGGTGACATGTGTCAGGTTAGTTCATCGACCTAAAATCGTCATTTGTCTCGTGTGAGTTCCCACTGTGCTTTGATTACTACCCTACCACGGCTCAAAGGAGTCGTGCAAACAGGTTTTAGTTGGGTACATTCCCGAGCCACATGGAGGCAGTGAGCAGATCTGCAGGGGTTCGTCTCTCCCGGTATTGGGGGTGAGGTCGTGCTGTGTCTAGGAGAGCCATTACACGAAGTCCTTAGCCAAGGCAGGAGATTTACTGGTAGGTATTCCAGTAGTATCTCAGGGTGTTCTGGGCTACACTCCGACACGACTTGTACCGCTTTTGGGGGTCTGACTTTTACCAACCCCCTAGGTCCGACATGCTATGCTCATAGACGAACGGACCGGACTGTACGGATATTGTCACTGACAGGCTCAGTAGGGTGTCAGGATGAGTTCGCTCATCGACGTCCCTTTTGGTCAATACCTGGTAGCCCGTTACGTATGGCTAATACCTCTGACGTGCTAGTGGTTAAATCCACAGCCAAAGTATTGACGAGTCATTAGAGTCCCCCACAGACAGTTTCTCAAGTTTCGGGCGAAACGCAGTAGAGGCCGTATGGAGATATGGCAGGGTTCGATCATATACGTGCGGTATTGCACGGATCATGATCGGACGGATAATACTAGCGGGCTTTGGTTTAAGCCGGATCCTAGTATTGTACAGTGTAGATTTTGTCTCATTACATTTGTATTCGGTCGGAATACAAATGCGGGTATGTATATACAGTCGCGGGGTTTTCCTGTAATTTATTACGGGATCAGTTTTTTGAAGTTGCCAGTTTGCATTCCGTTTCGTCCAGTTTTCCTTTGTTCCTTCATGGCCGGATTTTTTTGATGGAGGAGCTAATTTGCAAATGTGCAAATTAGCAATTGTGGAGGGGTTTATTTGTAAATGGAGGATTATGATGGTTCTAGCATCTTTGCTTTTTCTTGCATCATTACTTGCATTAATGGTGAGGAGATTGATTTGGTTTATGGATGTGAGACTTGCTTTTTCCCTTATGCTCACCCATGCTTTTTCTTAGACTCACCTCCCTTCATGGATTTTTTCTCACTCCCATTTTTGAGAGAGGCCGACCACTACTAGGAGGGAGAGGGAATTCATTTTTGGTGTGGGGAAATTAGTTCATCTCATTTTTCTTTTGCTTACACCAAAAATCCCAAAGCTCATTTTCCTCTTGCTCATTATTCTTCACCTCCAACATATATGGCAACTTCATACCCGCATTGAGACAATCCATTCTACACTTAGTCTATAGCATTCTTGGACACGTCGGCTTGCCAACTTCGTGTCCGAGTTGTTTCGGTCCAGAGATAGGAGCCCGTAAAAAGAATCGGCGATGTGGTGCCCTTTCCGACGAGGAGATGAAGAACGGAGATTCCGCGAGGAGATCAGGATGGAGGCCAAAGACCGAAGGACACGGATCGCTCGGTATAGCATTCTACCCATTCTTTAGTTTGCTAGGATTAGGTTAATGGCCCGATTCGGGTTTATAGTGCGCGGTAGTGCCGGTTTACAAGTTAAAGAAAAGTTTCGTTTCCGCATTCCGGCGTCGGATTGACGGCCGGGGCGCTGCCGTGCACTTACATTTGTATCAGAGCCACGCCATTAACCTAGTCTAGCTTGCTCTAACGTGTTTACAAGTTCGATCGAACGGATTTTCAAAAAACCGCGTTTCCATGTCAAGTTTCTGTCGAATTTTTCCAGTGCTCTAAAAATTATTTGGTATATTGGAAAAATACGTGCAGGGTTTTTTATGCATTCTGTAAAAATTTGGTAGGCTGAAGTTACTGTAGCGCGGCGGATTAGCGGCCAAAACCACGTTTTGGCCATGGATCCGCCGCCGAAGTTTGGCTTCACTGCATCAAACTTTTACAGTGGCTCTCTGACGTGGAAATAGGGTTTCTGGTATATTCATTTTGGGCCCAGATGTTTTTGAGTGCTACAGTTGTGCTTGGGGCCCGCTTTGGGAAAATTTGGTCGATCGAAAATTTTAAACATGTTAGTTCACAGTATTTACATTATATCTGCGACCGTGAATGTCATTTGATCGGTAAATCCGGTCTAACTGCTATAGCCCTTTTAGACGGATTTGCGAACGTGACATTTACGTTGATGTTCTGTGTTGTGCTGTGATGTTGCAGATTTGTCGTGGGGATAGCCTGGATGCAATGTTAGTACAGTTTGGTTGTATATGTACATTTGATATTGCGGGGCGAGCGTCCGACATGTGGACTGCCGTCACTGCCTGTTTGTATATTATTCTTTTGGGGCACGACCGGGCTGAGGTCGATGTACCCGTTGTATATATTTTACTTTCTGTACTAGGATTACCCCGCGGATGGGTGCACGGATAGCCGGGTTCTAGAGGGCAACGGGCCCGCATCTTATGGCGTTGAGACGGAGGGGGCTTCACTCTAGAATTGGCGGGCTATTCGCCGCACTCGTAGGGGCTATAGGTTGACCCAGGAGGGGTGCCCAAGTTATCGGATTCCGTGAAGTGCTGGGTGGTCCATTCACGTTGCTGAAGGGGGCTGCCTCGCTTCAGGTTTTGGCGGGTAATTTGCCGCGCCCGTAGGGGTCTAGGATTTCATTGCACAGGCTATCCACACGACCAGGGGAACGTCGGGTTTCAGTAGCGGCTCTATGAAACCCGGGGATCCCAGATATCTGTATTGTTCTGTGATGCTTATTACATTTCTGTGATGTTGCATTTTATCACGCCTTGAGCGAATATTATATATTGATATATATACTAGTAGATGTTGTATATGTTTTGCATCCACGCTAGTCCAGTCCCCGCTCTGTCGTTAGTTAAATAACCTAACGGGTGATGACGGGACCCGGTGGCGAATGCGGATGACATATACGTACATCATTATTTTCGTTCTTTATTGGTGTGATCAATTGATGGGACTGCGTTGATTCGGATCAATGCAAGCTAAAAAAACCTATTCTGATGTTGTTGGAACACTTTTCAAAAAGCTGTTATTGCAACGGCGTTCTCTTTTGTTTTGCACAGTGGTATTCGGTTATGAATATCCAGCACCTCAGTCGACGAGGCAAGGGCCGAGATCCCTTCACCGGGAGTGACCCCTTGGACAGAAGTTTGCGTCAGGGCAATAACTTCACTATAGTCATTTACTTTTGCTTTGCATCGTGGTATTCAGTTGGAATATCCCGCACCTCATTCTACGGGGAAAGAGCCGAGATCCCTTCACCGGGATTGACCTCTTTAGCAAAGGTTTTCGCCACTATATTTTTAAAAAGCTATCCGGTTCCTTCAACGATATCAAGTTCATTACGTTAAAGGTTTTTCGCCAAAAACCATTCGTAGCCTCCGTCATTTCATATGGATAGTCAATAGTATTTAAGTTGTGTTTGTTGGCCAAACTCAAGGCACAGTGATTGGTAGCTATTGGATATTCATATGCAGCATAGATAGATGCGTTGGTTTAGGACAGTCGTACTGCCTTGTTGGCCAAAGTCATGGGTAGGTATAGGTGGGCTCAAATTAACCTGGAGAATGACGGGTAGAACTTGATATGTGACTTATGATTTGTTGGCCAAAGTCAAGGTCATAAGAGCATGGGGTAAAAATCACATCGGGAGTTTCTAAAGAAACTGAAACTTGCCAGATATGCGCATACCTTCTGGAGTGTGATAACGTGAGTGGATTCCATCACGTTATCATGCGATGATAGTTGGATCCCGATTCCCACTGATGAGTTGGTTTACTCCTCGGGTGATCCCGACTAATTCTTCTTTCAGGTTTGGAGGAGAATTTGACGTTACAGTGGGAGGTTTCCTGATTAGATAAAGTGATAACCATTCTGATCTAGGTTAGAGTGCACGCCGAGTGTTTCTTTTCTCTCTCTCTTTGGCAGCGACCATGACCCGACCCTTGACTATGACTCAGTGACCAAAATTAACCGAACCTTCTTAAACACTGGCTTTTGGATTGTTAGAGTTGCATACCTCATTGCCACTCCTACTCTTTGTAGGGTTGCTAGGCACGCGCACAAGGGTCTACGAGGCATCAACCATGCCCGAATAAAAATTTAGCCGTGCCGAACAACCCGAATACGGAACTTTAAACTAGAGATTAGGCGAAAACAAGCATGTTAACAACTTAACACTAAGTGAGAGGGATTACAACCTTTGTAGATCCGGTCCTTCACTTCATATGCTCCGTGTTGTGGTCCCTTCGCTGCGATCATCGGGATCCGGACTCTCGAGAGGTTCCACGAAGAGAAAGACGCAACCTTTGCTTCCGATCTTCGATACTAAGATGATCTACCTTGAAGTTTCTTTAACACAAGCTTACACTCATGAAATGATGTGAACACCCTCATCTAAATGGCAAGGGAAGATGAGGATGATGAAGTAGGATTTTTGCTCTCTTTATTTATCTTTTTCTCATATTTATCCATCACAAAATTCAAAGCAAGAAACCATTTCAAGCAAAGAAGAAGAAGGAAGAAGATGATGAATAATGAATATCCTTTTGTGATGAATAGGAAAATAATCATATGATAGAATTATGCAACCATGGTCAAGTAAACCCTTGTAGAGAATCAACTAGGGTTAGGGTTTGGGTTTGGTTAAAGCATGACTCACTTGAAAATATCTTTCACAAAACAAAATGAAAACCTTCTAGAAGCATCTAGAAAGTTTAACCCTAATCCAAACCCTAATCATGTTTAAACTCCACTAAATAAGTTGCATTATTTATCATATCATGTTACAATATTATATATCACATATACAATATTTATCGTAACAAAATAAAATAATACAATTAACATATATCGCATATATATCAATGTATTACCCGAGTGAGAAAAAGAATCTTTTAGTGAGCAAATATTAGTTAATGTAATTTAATATATCAAATATATTATTATACATTAAATTATCGAATCAACACTTGATCCGACAATCCGGCTATATCGCATATAACCGACTAATATTTATCCGTACCGATTCATCGAATCAACACTTGATCCGATGACCCGGCTGATATCAAATATCGCGAGAATAGAATACGGTATCACATATCGCATTATCCTCGGTCCCGCACATATCACATATGTGCTCCTACTCCGTTTTGCCTGAGTCAAGAAACCTCTGTGTAGGACTCTAAAGAATCGTCAATACGCCGGCAGTAGGTGATGATCATATCAAACACCCACAAGCTGCAAGCGGTCAGCTAAACGTAACAGCTACCCAGGTATTGAGCGCTCAGAAGATCAACAAGCAAGCCTGTACATTCTCCTATGAATCCAAACAGTAACACTCCCGTACAGTCCGGTCTCGTCGTCTGATATGTCGCATATCTTGCCTAGGGGTGGTAAACGTCAGACCCCAGTAGCTCGATAAGTCGTGTCGATATGAGGTCTATAACAGTTCGAGAAACTACCGATAACACTTACCAGTAAATCTCAGCAACCCTGGCCAGGGATTTCCGGTTATAGCCAATCGAACACAGCACAACATCAACTCCCTATACCGGGAGAGACGAATCCCTTCCTATCGCTCATTGCCTCCATGTGATTCGGGACTGTACCCAAAAGCCACCTTTTTGCACGCCCTCTTGGACGTGGTATGATGGAAATCAAAGCACAGTGGGAATCACACAAGACTCTATGACGATCTCGGGTCAACAGACTACTCTGTACCAGTGTCACCGGAGAACTGCCATCTGACGAATGGTATAATACCATCTGGGAGTTCTCGGCGAGTCCGTCCAGTGTACCCAGTCTCCACTGAGCACCCGTACACCATCCTTGATGTCAAACACCGATGGATATGGGATCATCCATCGCCCATCATATGGGTCAAGATGCGTATACGCTAGTCTACTCTGGTGCATCGATGCCCTGTCTCGATACACCCACGACTAGGAACAGTTATAGGATGTACTCGTCGACTACCGTGGCCCCACTAGTATGATCTCATCATAGTCCCAGTAGTCGAGTACATATCCTAAGGGCTTTATCAACATGTAATATAGAGACAATCAGAGTACATGTTAAGATAAAGTACAACCAGATAGCATACTATCATGTCGAGCAAGAAAGTCCTCCCTATATATGTCCTAGCATCCACTACAATATACATCGTATGTACAGTAATGGCCTCTAGGGCATACATATAACTAACACTCTTACCCTTTTCTCCAGGACACCCCGTATTATTACGAACATCCACTTCCATTGGATAAAACCATCGTATGGTTATATACGAACTCGAAGTAATTTATTCGAGGATGGTTTCCGGTTCTGGAGAAAACGAATAGGACTATTCAGTTGTCTTTTCCTTTTACCTTCTCTCAGGTTGCGAGTGCTCCTTGGATTAGGACAGTACACCTATTACGTTTATTGGATAGTCTTCTTCCAAACCATAGGCATGTGCCGACCGGTAGGGAATGAAGAAAACCATTTAGCCTAAAAGGTGTACAGAAGGTATTATGTAAAGACAAGTAAAGAGATTAGAAGGAGGTCAAAGTAAATTGCGACTGCTATTCACGACCAAACCAAGTATTTCATTACCACTCCCACTTCACCTTTGTATTTCTCCAGGACACTCCGTATCACTACGAAGATCCACAGTTATTTGGATACTCCATCGTATGGTTATATACGAACTCAAAAGGAACTTGTTCCAGTTCGGGGATGGATTCAGGTTCAGGAGAAATAGGAATAAGGTTTATTCAGGTGTCTTTTATCTTTACCTTATCTCGGGTTGCGAGTGCTCCTAGGATTAGGACAGTACACCCATTATGCTTATTGGATAGTCTTCTTCCAAACCATGGGCTGGTACCGAACGGTAGGGAAGTAAGAAAACCATTTGGCCTAAAGGGGTGTACACAAGGTAACGACTAAAGACATATAAAGGGATTTGGAGAGATGGAAAAGAAGTATACGGTTACAGTTGTGAATTTGATAATGGAAGAGGCATTACTAGGAATACCCGGATACCCCTACGAAACATTTCAATGTTTCAGTATTCACCGTGTATTGTTAAAAGAAAACTGATTTCCCAGTTAGCACTTGCTCCAGGGTATGTATTTACCAGGTATGATTCTCACATCTGTATGGTTTTACAGATGATGAGTGTGAGTAAGTTATTGGGAATTAGGTGATTGTCCTCATTATATCCGAATTCGTTGTAATTGGTGATATTTGAGGAAGTCACCTGGGTTGTTTGCCGGACGACAAATATTTGGTTTTGAATATCTGCTGTTATGCACCAATTTCAAATTGATACATCTGTACGTCTATTTTTATAGAGTGAGATATACCTTTTTGAAATTATGTCCATGACATTTACCTATATCAGTGGATGGTTAGGTAAGGAGCATTAAACAACGGTGTAATTCTTCTTAACCATAGGTACAGTTTTCAACCTACGACACACAGGGAATGAGTTATCGGACTCAAAGGACTTATACAGAGTATTGTATGTTGTCCAGTGTCCATTAGGACAGAGGGGTTGGTCTTTGTACTATATTCGGTTTACTTATGACTTCTCCAGTTTTTAGACATGTGTTTCGTAGAAATGCAGGGTCTGATTTTTGAGAAGTTATAGGTATAAGAATAAAGTAGAGAACCAGGCGTCACAAGTATCAGGATTCTTCAAGGTGATCGAAGATGTAGATACTTGTGTATGGTATTCAGTTGATAGTAATGATTAAAAGAACTTGCTTCTCTTTCAGGTTACTCATAATTGGAAGCACTCCTAAGTTGAGTAATGCTGATCGTCCTCTCTCCATTCTGTTGACATGCACTGGAGACAGCTGCATGATTTGAATCTGGTTCCAATTAAATCTTTGCCTCTGGTTCTATATTGGATATAGAACAGTTCATATCTTGACATTGTTAAGGTACGGGGAGTTTTCCGGCTTATGCTTAAAACCAGACTCCGGATAACTCAAGGCACGTTTCTGTAATGGCTGTTTATGGGTTGACCCAGGCTATGACGAGGGTTGACTTTCTACCATCTGGGAGATCAATAGTGATATTGTTCTAGACTCGCCACAGTTTTAAGTAAAATGGATTTTTTCAGAAAACAGTAGTGGGAGTATGGTAGAACTGGAAGTGATTCCAGAACCGCAAACAATTACTGAAAATTTAATAAGAACCTAAAGATTCAATATGGTTTGACATTCCATTGGCCACTCCGCAGATATGGTGGGTAACCTCAAGCACCCGAGAGGTACTCCGGTAGCCTCAAGGACGGTGACAGGGAGGTTCTTGTTTACCCAGACTTACCATTGCTGTTGTTCCAGACTGTGAGACCCGGCAGGAGGATGAGTATAGCGTCGTTCTAAACTAGCTTTGGAAGTGCACGTGTATATGACTCTGCCAGAGGGTTGTCGTAATCAGTAGGAGCAGCGGAAGCATAGTGGAAAGGTAGCTTATGTCTATTTATGGACTAAAGCAGATATAGCGGAGATAGATCATCTATTTCTAATGTGACAGTCATAGGTTTGACTTCATCAGAATAGGGGATGGATCTGTTAGGAAGGTAGTAGGGTGTGATGTCCTGGTATTTGGATGACATGCATAGAGTAGGAAGTGATATTCCTATACTACGATCGGTTATACTTTGGTTGTCACATAATGGTTTCTCCACATAGGAATTGGATATTATATCAGATATTCTGGTTACTAGATCTATGGTTTTAGATCTAGATTTGGGTAGTATCCCAATCAGGGTACTTAGACAACATTCTAAAGTATTTAGAATGGACGACTCCTGGCATGGTAGTGTACCTGCAGGTGATGGAGTCACCCTCTCTAAAGGTGTCATACAGACTAAATGGGAGAGGGATGTGCATGATCGGCAGATCACTTGCTTAGGCAATTGAGTTGATCATGAGATGTCAAGTACCACGCCAGATGTTGTTTTTGCAGTAAATGCTATAAGTTGATATTGATCCAATCCTGGAGAAACATTCGGAAGCAGGTTTAGAACATAAGTGGATGTTCTAGGGATATGATAACGACAGCCTCATTCGGGAGACAGTTATCGTTCCAGGCTTCCAAGGTGACCTGGATGACAGAGTGGCTGTCAGAGTTATAGTTTTCCCTCTGACGAGGGGCCGTATTTTGGACAGGTGGTCCAAGGGGACACTGAGGGAGGCATGGCGCAGGATACTGATTAAGTTCAGTTGACGATACAGTCTAAGAAGTTTGGATTTGGAGTTCATTTATGAGCTAGGTCCCATCAGATATCCAGACATATTCTAAGACAGGTATTGCTCATTTCGGGAGATGGGTTTCTCCGCAAACTTGAGATATAGAGAGACATAGAAAGAAACATCAAGGCGGATCCACTCACTGAGGCTATTCCTCGAACGCAATAGTTTCGCAAACAGGTTTGTGAGACTGATTAGTAGAGGAGTTGGGTGTTCGGTATCACACGGGCTGTGAGTATGCGACATCGCAATAATTAGCCTTGAGTGCAAGTAGGAGATTGTTGGAGATAGTGTCCTCAGAGTCAATTATTGGATCACAGGCACGTGATTGCAATGATTGAGGGAGGACCTATGTCGGTAGGACAGTCTTACTCAAGATGATAGTATGCTATCTGGTTTATCTTTATCATCGTGTACTGTTTCAGGTGACCTTACAGGTCACTATTGTACGTTGATAGAGCCCTTAGGATTCTAACTTGACGGCCAGCAGTATGAAGGCGATCATATACGTGGGAGCTGGGGTCTATAAGCACATCCTTAAAAGGTCCCTAGTCGTGGGAGTTTTCGAGACAGGGCATCGATACTCCAGAGTAGACTAGTGTATACAGTCGAGACCCCGACGAGGGGTGGTGGCCGGTCTCACAAGCCACTGGTGTCTGTTGGTTCACCTAAGATGTATACAGGTGCTCATTGGGTTATGAGTACACCGGACAGGACTCGCCGGGAACATGCTAGTTGGTCTTATACCTGACGTCAGATAGCAGTTCCTTCGTGACACGTGTACAGGTTAGTTCATCGACCTGAGATCGTCATTTGTCTCGTGTGAGTTCCCACTGTGCTTTGATTACTACCCTACCACGGCTCAAAGGAGTCGTGCAAACAGGTTTTAGTTGGGTACAGTCCCGAGCCACATGGAGGCAGTGAGCGGATCTGCAGGGGTTCGTCTCTCCCGGTATTGGGGGTGAGGTCGCGCTGTGTCTAGGAGATCCATTATACGAAGTCCTTAGCCATGGCAGGAGATTTACTGGTAGGTATTCCAGTAGTATCTCAGGGTGTTCTGGGCTACACTCCGACACGACTTGTACCGCTTTTGGGGGTCTGACTTTTACCAACCCCCTAGGCCCGCCATGCGATGCTCATAGACGAACGGACCGGACTGTACGGATATTGTCACTGACAGGCTCAGTAGGGTGTCAGGATGAGTTCGCTCATCGACGTCCCTTTTGGTCAATACCTGGTAGCCCGTTACGTATGGCTAATACCTCTGACGTGCTAGTGGTTAAATCCACAGCCAAAGTATTGACGAGTCATTAGAGTCCCCCACAGACAGTTTCTCAAGTTTCAGGCGAAACGCTGTAGAGGCCGTATGGAGATATGGCAGAGTTCGATCATATACGTGCGGTATTGCACGGATCATGATCGGACGGAAAATACTAGCGGGCTTTGGTTTAAGTCGGATCCTAGTATTGTACAGTGTAGATTTTGTCTCATTGCATTTGTATTCGGTCGGAATACAAATGCGGGTATGTATATACAGTCGCGGGGTTTTCCTGTAATTTATTACGGGATCAGTTTTTTGAAGTTGCCAGTTTGCATTCCGTTTCGGCCAGTTTTCCTTTGTTCCTTCATGGCCGGATTTTTCTGATGGAGGGGCTAATTTGCAAATGTGCAAATTAGCAATTGTGAAGGGGTTTATTTGTAAATGGAGGATTATGATGGTTCTAACATCTTTGCTTTTTCTTGCATCATTACTTGCATTAATGGTGAGGAGATTGATTTGGTTTATGGATGTGAGACTTGCTTTTTCCCTTATGCTCACCCATGCTTTTTCTTAGACTCACCTCCCTTCATGGATTTTTTCTCACTCCCATTTTTGAGAGAGTCCGGCCACTACTAGGAGGGAGAGGGAATTCATTTTTGGTGTGGGGAAATCAGTTCATCTCATTTTTCTTTTGCTTACACCAAAAATCCCAAAGCTCATTTTCCTCTTGCTCATTATCCTTCACCTCCAACATATATGGCAACTTCATACCCGCATTGAGACAATCCATTCTACACTTAGTCTACAACATTCTTGGACACGTCGGCTTGCCAACTTCGTGTCCGAGTTGTCTCGGTCCAGAGATGGGAGCCTGTAAAAAGAATCGGCGATGTGGTGCCCTTTCCGATGAGGAGATGAAGAACGGAGATTCCGCGAGGAGATCGGGATGGAGGCCAAAGACCGAAGGACACGGATCGCTCGGTATAGCATTCTACCCATTCTCTAGTTTGCTAGGATTAGGTTAATGGCCCGATCCGGGTTTATAGTGCGCGGTAGTGCCGGTTTACAAGTTAAAGAAAAGTTTCGTTTCCGCATTCCGGCGTCGGATTGACGGTCGGGGCGCTGCCGTGCACTTACACCATCAAAGTAACCTACCACACCAGAAAAGAATGAAAATACGATGTACGTATATGCCATCCGCATTCGCCACTGGGCCCCGTCATCACCCGTTAGGTTACTTAACTAACGACAGAGCGGGGGCTGCACTAGCGCGGGTGCAAAACATATACAGCATCTACTAGTATATATATATAAGTATATACAACATTTGTCCTAGGCATGATTGTAAACAACATCACAGAAACACAGCCAACAATACAGAATGGTAGATAATCTAGGAGCCCCGGGTTTCATTTGAGCCACAAATAAAACCGGACATTCCCTGTCGTGTGGATAGCCTGTGCAATGAAGACCTGTACCCCCTACGAGTGCGGAGAATAGCCCGCCAATTCTAGAATGAATCCCCCTCCGTCTTAACACCATGAGAAAGAAGCCCCCTCCGTCTCAACGCTATGAGAAAGAAGCCTCCTCCGTCTCAACGCCATGAGATGCGGGCTTGCTGCCTTTCTAGAACCCGTCTATTCGCGCACTCTACCTTGGGGTAATCCTAGTACAGAAAAATAAAATAATATGTACAAACGGTGACATCGACCTCAGCCCGGTCGTGCCCCAAAATACTATACAACCCGGCAGAGACGGCAGTCCACATGTCGGACGCTCTCCCCGCAATAACAAATGTACAAATGAATTTAAACTGTACAACAAACATTGCAACACTTGCTATCCATCACGACTATCCAACCAACATTACAGAACAAGCACACAACATCAACGCGAATGTCACGTTCGCAAAACCCGTCTAAAGGAACATATAGCGATTAGATGAGTTTTACCGATCGAGTGACATTCCCGGTCGCAGATAAAAGTGAATGAACTATAAACTATTAAACAATGTTAAATATAACGAATTCGAAACACCTCTAGTTGCCTCAAACTCAAATATACAGAGAATCAAATTTGGGCAAAAATAAACAACACCAGGAAACCAAACCCCCAGAGATAAGCACCCAGCACCAATAAAATGTGCACACACCCCAAGAAAAACCGGGGTGGCCGGTTTTGAGGCCTATGTAGCCGGCCATAGCTTGGCCAAATTGACTCGTTTTGGTTCTGGGTACATCTAATAGGGTAAGGACCACTCTGTACATGTTTAAAAAAATTTCAGAAACTTTTTCTAAATCGACAGAAACTGCAGATCTTGGTTTTGGTTTTCTGGAATTGTTTTGATTTCGTTGTTTTAACATTGCTTAAACTTGCTAACCTAGGGTTTATGGGCTGGCTCTGATACCATGAAGGATTACACTAGCGCCCCGGCCAACTTCCGTGGCCAAATGTGGAATAAAAATTTCGTAGTGATAACGAACTTGGCGCTAACATAAACCCTAACCGGATCTTTACCATAAACCTAGTTAGCACAAAATAGAGTTCTATCTACTATGATAGAAGTTATACCTAAAGAAACCAAGTCCTTCGGGTCTTCGTTCCTCTCCTTAAGCTCCTCGATGGTAGTATGGATCGTGCTTGAACTCCGGCCTCCTTGAGTCGAAGATGATCCACCCGAGAGTCTATAATCCAAGCTCCACCTCAAGAACCGAGGTAACTAAGGCAACAAGAATGCTAAGTTTGATGTCCTAGGTGATGTAGAGTATTGTGATGGAGTTGTTTGTCTATTTGATCCCTAATTTTCTCAACACATGAGAGCTTGAGGGATTTGTAGTGAGGAAGAAGAAGGAGAGCATATGAAAGCTCCAAAATGAATAGAGAGAATGCAAATGAGATTATGACCCATAAGAAAATAATTACCAATCTTTTGTCATGATAAATTGTGATGGCAACCCTTGATTTGACCATTATCATGTCAAGTTAAATCCAAAGCCAAAGAAGCATCTAGTGCTCACAAAAATATCTAAGTCAACAATGGTCAACTTGGTCAAATGGTCAACATGGTCAAATGGTTAAAGCAATTAGCCATAACACAATTATCATTAAAAAGATTAGTAAATATTTTTCTCCACCTCATAATGGTTTTGACCAAGTCAATGGTCAAAACCCTAATGAGGCACCTCCTTCTTCGCTCCTCACAACCGTGCATACACACCCGCATCCGCATTCCATAGAATACGAATGCACAGAAGACAAAACTAATCCATCCATACAATACTAGGATCCGGCTTAAACCAAAGCCCACTAGTATTGTCTGCCCGAACATCATACGCACACAAGTGCACGTAAGTGATCGCAGCCCTGCCGTAAAACCATACGGCCTCTACACCTTTTGCCCAGTGCAGGGAAACTCTCTATGTGGGACTCTAAAGACTCGACACTACGCTGGCAGTGGGTTTAACCACAGACCGCAAGCGGCAGCAGCTGTATGTAACGGTCCTCATGTAGATGTCGACAAGAAGGCCGACGAGGTAAACCCCATCCGAACTCCTACTGAGCCTGAATGTGACAATCTCCGTACAGTCCGGTCTGTTCGTCTATGAGTATCGCATGTCAGGCCTAGGGGCGGTAAACGTCAGAACCCTAATAGCGGTACTAGTCGTGTCAGAGTGTAGCCCAGAACACCCTGAGAAACTACTGGAAAACACTACCAGTAAATCTTGCTTGCCCTGGCCAGGGACGACTATGTATAATGGCTCTCCTAGACACAGCGCGATATCAACCCCCAATATCAGGAGAGACGAATCCTGTCTAACCATCACTGCCTCTAAGTGCTTCGGGACTGCACCTAACTACTACCTGTTTGCACGATTCAATAGAGCCGTGGTAGGGTAGCAATCAAAGAACAGTGGGAACACACTTGAGGCGAAGTGGCAGTGTCAAGTCAACGGACTAAGCTGTACTCATGTCACCTGGGAACTGTTAACTGACGATAGGTATAATACCAACCAACAGTTCCCGACGAGTCCTGTCCAGTGTACTCATAACCTAACGAGCACCTGCATACTATCTCCAGTACGACGTACTGATGGCTGTGGGACAGACTATCTCCCCTGCTGGGATGAGAAGCGTATGCACCAGTCTACTCTGGAGTATCGATGCCCTGTCTCGATAATCCCACGACCAGGGACCAGAATAAGGATGTGCTTATAGACTACCCAGCCCCCACTAGTGTGATCGCCATCACAATGCTGGTAGTCAAGCAAAGATCTTGAGGGCTCCATCAATATGTATTAGCGATATGTTAAAAAGAAATATATACACATATTAAGATAGAAACAAACCAAGTAGCATACTACTATATTGAGCAAGACTGTCGCAAACCCGTGTATATATCCCAAGCTCCCAAAATGTATTATACAAACTAGTACTATACAATAATGGCCTCTAGGGCATACATATCCAACACACACTAGGGGCATCGTGCTCTTTTATAGAAGAGACTCCATGGGAAGTCGCTCTTTCAGCTAAAACAAAAAAAATGCTGAAAGATCTCCAAACATGCCCGACGATCAGGTGGAAAAGTCCGCTAGAACCCGAGGTCGTCGAGGGAATGCTGAAGCCGCGCCCGACGCCTAGAATTGGCAGTGATAGTCAAAACACCCATGCCCGGCTGTCAAAGTCTTCAAAGAAGAATAAGGAGACCAAAAAGCCCGTGAAGCCTGATGACAAGCGCACAGACCTGCAAAAACATATTGACGCGCTAGAAGAATATAACCAGAAGGCGCGAATCCCGGTCACACTCCAAGAGTTTCTCAACCATATCCTTGAGGACGGAAATAATGACAATGATGAGGGAGAAGACTCGTCAGATGAACCTGAGAATTATGTGTCAAGCTGCCACATGATCTCTCACTCGTCAATAAATGGTGAAGAAGCTCCTGATGCAGAGAAATTGGGGGCAGATCCCGAACCGGAACTCCTTGAACCGTCAGATGAGATGATTGACATGTTGCTGAAAGAGACCCGTCAAAAAAGCAAATCCGACCGAGAGTGTGAAACGGTCATATATGAAAGGGCCAAGCATCGGCGTCACGTTGAAGAAGCTCCGGTATTGAGAAGCCATAGAGTACCCCAACTGGATGGAAGCACTTCTGCCGTCAGCAAAAGCAGAGTTAAGACAAGGAAGCAATTCGCTAAAGCCCTATCAATGGAAATGAAGTTGCCACCTTTCAAAGAAGACACTTCAAGAAATACGTTCCTCGACGGACTAGATGCACATCCAAACTACTGCTTAAACCATCGGAGGATCGCGCACCCTACCGAGGAATGCATGGCCTTTAAAAATTGGTGGCAGGGATACGTTGCTCATCGACAACATTTCAAGCGGATGAAGCGCAAAACTCGTCGAGAGCAAAGAAGCGCGACCGATGAACATAAAAGAACTGCCGGCAACTATCACATGGTTGATACTAAAGGATCGCAAGTTCTCACATTCGGGAGCGATTCTGATGAAGAAATAGCCCTCGGCCCTCTCTTCAAAGAATCCATCTCTGAAACAGAAGAGACGAAGACATGCGAGAACATTCAGCTACGTAATCGCACGTTACCCGAAAAGAATCTAGGACCCACAAACAAGGGATCGAACAAAAAAGATAAGTGGAAAGAAAAAATCCCTGAAGATATCGCCCTCAATGACCGAGTCGTCGAAGAGCTGGCAGCCAAAGACCCGCCCGAGAAAAACAAAGTGGATTACAACGTTCTGGCACACCTGAGGAAGATACCTCGCAGCTAAGCATTCTTGATGCCCTTCTGTTATCTAAAGAGACGAGAGATTCTTTGATCAAGGCACTACAAGAGCCCGAGCAATTTCAAGCTTTCCTTGCCGAAGAAAAGATGAAGGACGAGCCGGAAGAAGTGCACACTGCTGACGTCACTTTCGGCGATGAAGACCTCCTCCTCGGGATGTGCGAGCACAACCATCCCCTGTATGTCACCGGATACTGTCATGACATTAAGATAGGCAAAATCCTGGCCGACAATGGGTCCTCCGTCAACCTTCTCAGTGTAAGATTGTTGAAGGAGATTTGCATGAGCGTTCAACACTTCGCTCGGGATAAAATCACCATCTCCAGGTTTGACTCCTAGTCATCATGGACGCTCGGGTCTGTGATACTAACGTTACGCTTTGGGCTGCTCGTCACTGACATCAAATTTCATGTCATTGACGCCAAGACTTGCTACAACGCTTTGCTCGACAGGCCTTGGTTACACGAGTACAACATCATCCCTTCTACACAACATCAGTGTATGAAGTACTTCAAAGATGGTCTCGAGTATACCGTGACAGGGGAGCTGAACCCATTCTCCGTGAATGAAGTCCGAAAGTACGAAGATGCAAAATATTTCTTACTAGACTTTGAAGACACAGAAAGGTGCCATAAGCCGGAGAATAAAAAGAAAGCTATCACCACTATTCCGGTCTTTGGGAGCGATACCGAGGAGGAGGAACAAATAGTCTACTCAGGACTGCCCCAATGCAACAATCCGGGATCGTCCACCCCTATTCTGGTCTTTGGCAGTGACTCTGAAGACGAGGTCAACGCAGTGTTCTCGATCCGTCCGTCAATGCAAGCCCTCACTGGAAATGATCAGAGTTTGCAGATTGACATGTTCCCACGGCAACACTACAGAGAGCTTGATGCGCTTAAGACGTATAGTGTGCAAGAACTGCAGACGTTCTACGTCCCTTCCAGCCGAAAAGATGAAAAGGCGATCCTCTTTTATCGATCCGTGGAAACAAAAGTGGAGAAAGAAATCCGGCATGGTGCTGATTCTACGCTTGACAGGCTCCAGTCCATCCGTCTGCACAGATACTACACAGAAGGATTAAAAAGGCTGTTGAGGAGCCAAGGCGTACCCTTCAAACAGACCGCTCGACAAGCTCAGTTCTACAACAGGATCTGGAACGTCCCCGGAACTCAGCGAAAATTACCCAACGAGAGAATGGAAACGATCGAGCTTGGATATGTTCAATCCAAGAAACGGGAACAATTCTATGGCTGCTACGTTATACATGACTTCGATGAAGAAGAGGACGCTCTGTTAGAAGACGCCGCAGTTGAACCAAAACGAGATCCCGCCATAAAAATGCCAAGTCCGTCATTTGAAGAACAGATGGAAAAGCTAATAAGGGAGGCGGGTCAAAAGGTCCGGGATGATCACAATCGTGAAATGGCCATTTACGAGAAAGCTAGGACGCAACGCCTCCTTCAGCAAGCTGCGGAGAATGACGATGCTTTTCGTTGCCAGCCCATCATACAGAAGACCCGACGCAGAGGTAAAGACAAGCTAAAGAACGGAAAAAACGTTCGACAACGGCAAAGCGGGTCCAAGAAGCCACGCGATCGAGAATTGAGCAGCCGGGATTCGTCTCTTATAAAGAAGATGGGTCGAGCATATTCTTTTCCCCAAGACAAGACAAGACAGGGAATATATTCGGTCTTGTCATGAAACATCAAATGATTATGCTCCCGGAATCTAAACACCCCGAGCAAGCAGACGAGGTTTCTCACCCGGATTATTGCTCCTATCACCGAGTGATAGGACATCCTCTCGAAGACTGCTTCACATTCAAAGACTAGGTAGAAGACCAGTATCAGCAATGCAGGTTCGCTTTATCCAGCAGTTGGAGAGTAACCCCGCCACGGAAGCATGAACCGAAAGCTACGTATGCAGCGAGAGTAGAGCCGGATCAACATCGGTCTTGGAAGCGATCTCGTACCTGTCACGTGATAACGCTGTTAGGAGAAGGAGTACACGAGGATATGGCTGATCTCCCCTGGTGCTTCAAAAACGATGACGATGTGATCTCAGAGTTTCCACCAGCGCCAAAAGAGCTGGAAGATGGAATACACACGACTGCGTACAACATGAAAAAAATCGACTTGGGAACGGCAAATGACCCGCGACCAACGTTCGTCAGCGAGCTGCTGTCTAAAGAACATGTAACTACGCTAAAAGACATGCTAATGTAGTATAAAGACTGCTTCGCATGGAACTATTCTGAGATGCCGAGATTAGATCCAGAAATAGCCGTCCACAAATTAGTGATTTCTCCGGACATCAAGCCAGTCAAACAAGCGCCGAGAAGAATGCGGCTTGAACTTGAAATGGGCATCAACGCCGAGGTCAAGAAGCTAATCGATTCTGGCTTCATCCAAGAGGTTCGGTACCTTGATTGGATCGCCAACATTGTCCCAGTGATGAAGAAAAATGGGATAGTACGCATCTGCGTAGACTTTCGAGACCTCAACAAAGCCTGTCCAAAGGATGACTTTCCCGTACCGGTCACCGAGCTGATGATAGACAACACGTCCACTCACGAAGTCTTCTCCTTCATGGACGGCTCATCAGGGTACAATCAAATAAAGATGCATCCCAAAGACCAGAAGCATACCGCCTTCCGAACTCCTCTGGGCATATTTTGCTGCAAAGTAATGCCGTTCGGTCTGAAGAACGCCAGCGCTACCTATCAGAGGGCCATGATGAAGATTTTCGATGACGTCATACATAAAATCGTCGAATACTATATCGACGACCTCGTAGTGAAAAGCAAATCGTACGAGGAACATTGGGAACATCTGAAGATAGTGTTCCAACGTCTTCGGAAATACAATCTGAAGATGAACCCTCTCAAATGCGCGTTCGGAGTTTCCTCCGGCAAATTCCTAGGATTCATCGTACAACATCGGGGTATCGAAATAGACCCGTCAAAGATCAAGGCGATTATGGAAATGCCTCCGTCAAAGACTTTGAAACAACTGTGGTCTCTCCAAGGGAAGCTTGCTTATATTCGGCGATTCATAGCTAACCTCTCCGGCAACTGCCGCCCCTGCAGTCACCTAATGAAGAAGGGGAACCCGTTCATCTGGGATCGTAAATGCCAGAGTGCACTCGACGAAATCAAGCAATACTTGCAGAATCCGCCGGTGCTGACCGCTCCGGTCAAGGGAAAACCTCTCATCCTGTACACAACAACCCTTGAAGGTTCTTTAGGCGTGCTATGGGCACAGGAGAACGACCAAGGGAAGGAGAGAGCCCTCTACTATTTAAGTCAGGTTCTCCTGGGGGCAGAAAACAACTACTCCCCCATCGAAAAACACTGCCTGACGTTAATCTTCGCGATAACGAAGCTCAGACACTATGCGTTGGCGCATGAGGTCCACCTCATATCAAAAGGATCCTCTCAAATATTTGATGTCAAGAGCCATACTAACAGGGCGGCTCGCTAAATGGGCCCTACTCTTAATGGAACTCTCGATAACATATCGACTGCTCAAGGCAGTGAAAGGCCAGGCCATCGCCGACTTCCTCGCTGAGCATCCGATACCTGCCGATTCACCCCTAAATTGCAAATTGCCAGACGAGCACGCGTTTGACACGATCGACGGGGAGAAAGGAGAGAATGACACCCGATGGGAACTCTATTTCGACGAGGCATCTTCCATGAAGAAGCGAAAGCACAACTCTCCCATAATCAAATCCGGGGTAGGCCTCATCTTCGTGACTCCACAAGGAGGGATAATGCGCTTTGCCTTTTCCCTAACAAAGCCGATGACAAACAATGAAGCTGAATATGAAGCTTTGATAGCAGGTCTTGAAATCACTGTCGATATGGGAATCGAAAACCTCCTCATATACGGAGACTCCCAACTGGTCGTTAGTCAAGTAAACGATGACTATCAAACGTGCAAACCAGAGTTGGTAAGGTATGGTGAGAGAGTGCAACAATTGCTGACTCAAATTCCCGCCTACGCCCTGGAAAGCATACCGCGTGCGAAAAATAGCAACGCAGATGCGTTAGCCAAACTCGCTAAAGAACTGGCTGACGAAAACCTCGATGACGTAAGGATCGTAGTACAAAGCCGTCGGGTTCTTGCACCAGCGGAAATATCTCCGGAGTCGTCTAAAGAAAAGGAAGCGA
The DNA here is from genome assembly GCA_030015575.1 of Agapanthus africanus. NCBI lineage: Eukaryota > Viridiplantae > Streptophyta > Magnoliopsida > Asparagales > Amaryllidaceae > Agapanthus > Agapanthus africanus. The sequence goes on from CM057339.1 coordinate 565,146,621, forward strand.
CCAAGCAAATGGCCTTATAAATAAAAGATCAGGAAAAGGCTAAGGATTGGAGGGAAGTCTTTATAGACTACTTCAAATCCCGTCGAACACCTAAAGATGCATCCTCAAGACATCAGCTCATGAAACGAGCTCTGTCTTTCGCCTTCGTCAATGATACTCTGTACAAGAGATCATTCGACTCTCTGTGGCTAAGATGCTTAGGACCTAAAGAAGCAAGGAGAGTCGTCCAAGAAACTCACGATGGACTCTGCGGTTCTCATTAAGCAGGGCCAAAGATGAAATTGAAGATCAAAAGGATGGGCTACTATTAGCCCACGATGATCCAAGACTGCCTCGAATACGCGAAGCAATGCCATTCGTGCCAAATTCATGGAGACTTCATCCACCAGCATCCAAAACCGCTACACCCGACGGTGGCTAGCTGGCCGTTCGAAATGTGGGGAACCGATATAATCGGGCCCATCGAACCAGCATCGTCCAGAGGACATCGGTTCATATTGGCGACAACCGATTACTTCTCCGATAACGGGCTAGCCTACAGAAGCCACAAGATCAGCCACTTCGCACAGCAGCATAACATAGACTGGAGATACTCTTCGGTCTATAATTCCCGAGCTAACGGTCTAGCTGAGGCTTTCAGCAAGACCTTGACAAAGATCATAAAGAAGACGGTGTCCAAAAACAAAAAGGACCGGCACGAGAGATTGCATGAAGCTCTCTGGGCGTATCGAACTACGTTCAAAACGGAAACAAATACAACGCCGTTGTTCATACCATAATATTGCATTATTATATTCCTCATTCTTATTCTTTTTACAAATAAACAGGTGCTTTTGACGCATGTCTGCTACATATTACAGGTTACAGGTTCTTGGATCTAAAACAGTGAAAAGGATAAAAGAAGACACAAAAAAGGACTTTGACCAACAAATAGAAGACTCTTGATCAAGCCTACATCAAAGATAAAATTCACAAAGTACAAGGCAATGCAAGGTCCAAGATTACAAAGCGAACGGTTAAAAGTCCACCGCAATTATTCACTGGAGATCTGGAAGAAACATAGAAGCTATTTTAATAAAGAACCAAATAATAAGAAAGCCCAAAGATCCAAGGCCTAATACTTTCTTTAAAGAGACAGAGACATAAAATTTTACCAAAGCTTGAAGTCTACTTTGACTAGGTCTTCCTAAGGATATTTTGGTAAATGTAGACATGCAAATCAATTGTAACCTAGGGTTTCCTATTCTCTATAAATAGGAACTCTACTCATTGTAATTTCTTATGCCTCCTTTTAATAATAAATTCTAGAACTCTTTTTGGAGAGCATCGGTGTTTCTTTTCAATTCATGAATTCAGATCTGACAACCTTGCGTTGATGATTGGAGAGATGCATCTGTAAGTAGATTTAATTCCTTGCTCTAGTTTAGATTTCAATTCTTGCCCTAGGTAATTTTTATTCTCTGCCCTAGATAAATGTTCTTCAATTCTCTAATGAGTGAGTAGTTTCCTCACTTGTTAGTGTTAGGAATGGGGAAGGATTTGAGAGACGAAGATCTCTCATCTCTTTCCATTTTTTTTGAGATGAGAGATCTTCATCTCTCAAATCCTTCCCCATTCCTAACCCTAACAAGCGAGGAAACTACTCACTCATTAGAGAATTGAAGAACATTTATCTAGGGCAGAGAATAAAAATTACCTAGGGCAAGAATTGAAATCTAAACTAGAGCAATGAATTAAATCTACTTACAGATGCATCTCTCCAATCATCAACGCAGGGTTGTCAGATCTGAATTCATGAATTGAAAAGAAACACCGATGCTCTCCAAAAAGAGTTCTAGAATTTATTATTAAAAGGAGGCATAAGAAATTACAATGAGTAGAGTTCCTATTTATAGAGAATAGGAAACCCTAGGTTACAATTGATTTGCATGTCTACATTTACCAAAATATCCTTAGAAAGACCTAGTCAAAGTAGACTTCAAGCTTTGGTAAAATTTTATGTCTCTGTCTCTTTAAAGAAAGTATTGGGCCTTGGATCTTTGGGCTTTCTTATTATTTGGTTCTTTATTAAAATAGCTTCTATGTTTCTTCCAGATCTCCAGTGAATAATTGCGGTAGACTTTTAACCGTTCGCTTTGTAATCTTGGACCTTGCATTGCCTTGTACTTTGTGAATTTTATCTTTGATGTAGGCTTGATCAAGAGTCTTCTATTTGTTGGTCAAAGTCCTTTTTTGTGTCTTCTTTTATCCTTTTCACTGTTTTAGATCCAAGAACCTGTAACCTGTAATATGTAGCAGACATGCGTCAAAAGCACCTGTTTATTTGTAAAAAGAATAAGAATGAGGAATATAATAATGCAATATTATGGTATGAACAAATACCCCCAAACTTATCTTTTGCTCGTCCTCGAGCAAACTTATTTTTATTCACTAAAATCCTAACCGCACTTTCGCAGGGAAACGCGATTGCACTGAGCTCGTGCAACAAGCCGTTAAACCTCTAGGTGTCCCTAGTAGGAGGAGTGTTGTCTCCTGAGGGTTTTCAGCGGATACTACCCACAAAATCCTATCAATTCGGCCCATTAACTTTTGTTTTCCAATTAGGTTTTCTAATAAGGAATTCTATTATCGTCGACTCATAAATTATCCACCCATATTTTTCACACTTCCTCATTATTTAACTTAAGATTATATATGTTCTGCAGACCTACTTAGCTTTCGGCATCTCTTAAGTTTTCCTTCTAGGGTTCCATCTCCACTTAGGAATTTTTATCAACTCTACTAAAGATACAAGTTCTATTCTTCATTCCTTTCTCTCATCTAAACTCCAATCACATATCCCCGCGTGTGTGTAAATATCACCCCTACACTTGAAAATTCAAATCAAGCAATCATACTCTTGTCCGTTGTCCAAAGTACTTATTAGTAGGTGAATTTTTAATTGAATTTTGCTTACACATCCTTCATGCGACTGTTAATACTTCTTGAGGTACCAACAACCGATTACTAGATGCGTTAGCACTTTAAAGCGTACTTCCTAGTTTTGCAACACCCAAGGCTTTAGCAGTGACTCCCAAACCAGTTGGTCTAAGGCACTAGGTGATGAAGCACCCTCGCTAAATATTTTTCTATTTTTGCAGCCTTAAGTAATCACAAAAACCAGTGTCCATTTTTTTATTCTTCATTCACATTTTTTTTTATTTTCATCGTACTAAGGACTTTAGACAAGAGCATTTCAAGGTGTCCTCTACTATTCCAAGTTTCAAGGTGCGTGATTGTGCAAATTGTAGGGTATACGTTTTCAGAATCTAGACTTAAGTTAGGAACTATTTTTCAAACTTATACTCTAATAAGAACATCAATACTCTTCCCTCATTTTGACTTAGCCCAAGAAGTGAACCCAAAATTTGCCTATTTCTAAATAAACTACAAGGCATATACTTTCTACCGTTAAACTTTAAGGAAGGTTATTTTTAGGGTTTTTAATTCACTAAGTCCAAGATCTAGTTGTTCCTAGCCAGTTAACCTATCTGTCAAACTCAAGTCAATTAGCCAAAATTGAATACATTAATTTTTATAATTTTTAAAATTTTTCAAATTTTTATGGGTTTTCAAATAAGTATGCAAATGCAAAAAAAAAAAAAAAATGTACAAATGAATGCGAAGGAAGAAGACGTACCGAGCATACCCCCAAATTTGAACTTGACAGTGTCCTCACTGTCATGCTAAACTAAGAGGGTCAAAATGCCGGCACTCCCCTGTTTATTTATTTATATATATTTTTTATTTTTTAATGTTTTGAAAATTTTATTTTATTTTTTTATAGAAAAAGAAAACAAAAAAAATATATACATATATACAAAGGTCCCCCAAACTTAAGCTTGGCCTTACACAAGCCAAAGGTTAACACCAACCATTCAAAAATCTTATCGTGGAAATGGTATAGTTGGTGCAAGAAAATGAGAAGCACGCGAGACCGTGTGGAAAGAAGAATGGTAGAATATGGTCTCGGTGGGGGAGAAGAATGGCGGAAAGGAGAAAGAAGTGGAGTACGATCTTGAGGGTGTAAATCGAGTGAATAAATTAGCGCAATATGTGATAACCGATGTGTTAAAAGTGATTGCGCTAACCTATCAACCCGTCGGGAAATGGGGTCAAATCCCTTAAGATTCGCAAGAAAACATGGGTACGCCGAACTTGGTATAGGAGATGAAAGCGTGACGGTCACTTGCACGGTCGGAACAATAGGAAGGACGAAAGGGAGTGAAGTAGGGATAGTATCTTTCTCACCGTAGTAAACTGTTTCGAACTTGAAAGATTCCATTAATGGTTCGAAACTACTATAATCAACCGAGTCTGATGGCTCATCTGAAAATGTAAAGGACTCAAACTCGGGCGGTGAGTCATCAACATCGTCCGAAAAAGTGAAACACTCGTAAGTGTTATTATCTGTGAGAACAGTATCTGATTCAAAGGAAAATCTTTCAAGCTCACAGTCTTCAAGCGGGGTCGGAACGATGGGAAGGAGGGAGGGTGATATAACAATCAAAGGTTCAGGAGGATGAATTGGAAAATCAGACATATCAAACAAAAATGATTCAACCTCAATATTATCCTCAAGACTCTCCTCAATACTATCCTCAATATTTAATTCATCCATGCCATTATCATCAAAATCTAGACGCATATGAGATTCGGGAGAAACATTTAATAACTCAGGATGATGATTTGAACATAAAATTTCAATTAAATCGACAGGTTCATCATCCGAAATATTCCCGGCGTCTATATCCTCAATCAAGTGAAAATCAATTTCTTTAGACACCTCATCAAAAGCATGGATATCTATCGATTTAGGTTCTAGAGTGGAGGTGTAAAGATCGAAAGGATTAGGTGCGGTTTCACTCGAAAGAGGTTCCTCACAATCTGGCAAATCAAACACTACAAAATCACACAACTCATTTTTATTTTCAACAGGTGAACTATTTAGGGCAATCGATGGCAAACAGGAGTTGTGGGCTTCAATTGGGTAAGGGTAGGTTTGATTTGAAAATCCTCTCTCATTCTCACTCTGTCCAACTGCCGCCTCATACATTGAAAAATTTGGAGCTAGCGGGACACTAGCTACCGGTTCACTAGGTTGCATAAGGGTGGCCACGGACGCTTCCACATTCCTAACCATTTTGTTTGTTGCTGCGATATACGCCTCCAACGCCTCTTCCAAACTAGACTTAGGTGGTGAGGGGGTTTCAGTAAAAGATTCAAAATTGGTTGGATATGTGAAACTCCCTAATGGCTGTGTCGAAACAGTGTCTAGTGAAGGTGGGAAGGTTGGGTATGACTGGTAGGAAGTGGGTGGTTGGATAGGGGTAGGGTCAACATATGGATAAAAAGGTGAATAATCGTGCGGATCCCTAGAACTAGATGAGTGGAGAGGGGGTGAAAGATCGACTGCGAGATTGAGCAATATGCTCAGCAATGGATATCAGCCTAGGAGTTACGGCAGGACTTGGAAAAGTGGTGTCAACATATGTAGGTGGTAAAGGTTGACTAGGTTGACACAAAGTGGGTTGAAAAGTCAAACTGTTTCTCCTAGACTTCTCTATGTGATCTTTCAGAGATTTTTTAGGCATGGAGGGATCGTTTTTAAATTGACCGAACACATTGACATATGATGCAAAATTAGGTTCGGGATACCAAAGTTCGGCTAATGATTTTTTATGTGGGGTACCCATGTTAAAAGAAGAAAGGTGACAAAAAGGAAGGTTGGATGGTGCAAGGATTTATTTGGGGCTAAAAAATTTTGCAAGTTCTATAAAATATTTGTCCTTTTTATTTTCATTTTTCATTAATTTTTTTCTTTCTCTTTATTTGGAAAAATTTTGTTGCAAAAAGATTTTTAGAGAACAGATATGCAACAGCAAAATATTTTATAGAAAAGATATGCAACAGCAAAATATTACTTGCAATTGGTTATTATTTGAAGCATATCACAAGAATCTTTATTTGGAAAAAAATTGTTGCGAAAAGATATTCGAGAAAAGATATGCAACAACAAAATATTTCTTGCAATCAATTTAGTTCAAGTGGGGCCCAAAAATCCTGCACAAGACTTGTTATATGGAAGGCAATATATTTTATAGCTCACAGAATCTTGCAGGAATTTCCAGAAAATATATTTCAAAAATTACAGAGGAGAGAGACAGGAAACTTACAGTGCAAATTTCACATGAAGAGGCACCAGGCCCACCGCGTTTCCGCCGCACTATGGCCCTTCAGACCGCGTTTCCGCGGTTATTTCAGAGGATCGGTTCCCCAAAAATTTTCCAGTGCGATGATTCGTCAAGACGGCCGCGTTTCCGCGGCCTAATGTGGGTTTTGGCCGCGGAATCGCGGCGGTATGGGGGGTTCACTGCTCCAAAATTTTTGTGCTTCTCTGTTTTTTAAAATCCTTTCTGTTCCGATATCTCCTTTTCCGTTTCGCTTTCTGGAAATCTCCAGATCCGAATTTGTATATCCTGCAAAATTCAAATAACAAAGTATCCCTTCCAAAAATAACAAAATATATATATTTTTTATATTTTTTTTGATCTTTTCAGATTTTTATGATTTTTTTTAATTTTGATTAACCCGCCTGTCACGCGGAAAGAAAATTCTACGCCATCCCCGGCAACGGCGCCATTTGATTGGATGATTTATGCGTGCTTGCGCTTTCTAAAAGATAGATCAAAAATATTTGTAACCGCAATCAAGAACGGCGTCGCATGAAGCTAGCCGGTGAGTACGGGTCGGTCTACAGGGATGTTGTGAATTTCCTAATCGCGCTAACGAGTTAATTCCGAAGGGTGTTCGGATTAATTATTAAATCTAAAAATTGAAGTTGTATGATACTAGGATTAGAAACTTGCTAGGATTAGGTTTAGGGAAAATTTGGTAAACAAAGATCTACATCTCTTTCCATTGCCTTTAATTAAAGATATCATATTAGTGTTAGGGTAAAGATTAAGAAAGGAAGGACAAGGATCTAGAGGAAGAATCAATCTTCCCAATCATCCTAATCCCCTTTGTTAAGATTTACCATAACACTAATATGATATCTTTAATTAAAGGCAATGGAAAGAGATGTAGATCTTTGTTTACCAAATTTTCCCTAAACCTAATCCTAGCAAGTTTCTAATCCTAGTATCATACAACTTCAATTTTTAGATTTAATAATTAATCCGAACACCCTTCGGAATTAACTCGTTAGCGCGATTAGGAAATTCACAACATCCCTGTAGACCGACCCGTACTCACCGGCTAGCTTCATGCGACGCCGTTCTTGATTGCGGTTACAAATATTTTTGATCTATCTTTTAGAAAGCGCAAGCACGCATAAATCATCCAATCAGCCGTATGCATTGGTATTCGGCGCAGAAGCGGTACTCCCCTTGGAGATAAATCTACCCTCTCTATGAGTGGCGGTTCATTATGAGTTAATAGATGAAGAGAACTCTCATCTTCGGCTTGAGGAGCTCGACGCCCTTGACGAAACCCGACTCATGGCGCAACAAAACCTGGAGGCTTACAAAGCAAGGATGACGCGCTCGTACGAAAGATTGACTATGTCGAGAACGTTCCGCCAAGGCGAACTCGTGCTAGTCGTAAAAAGACCTATGATCCCTAATTGTGCCAAACGGGGGAAATTCGAGCCAAACTATGAGGGCCCGTATATCATAGACAAAGTCTACCAAGACGGGGCTTACTTGCTCATTGGTATGCATGGCGAAAGACCCTTTAGGCCAATAAATGGTTGGTTCTTGAAAAAATACTACGCTTGACCGAAACGTCTGTAAACTACTACAAACCGCAGCATCCTTGGGCTGACGCAAAAAAAACGTATGAAAACCCGAAAGGGCTCCGTGAGTAAGAACAGCAGGGCTACCGGCGAGTTTGTGAAAACCCGAAAGGGCGCAATCTCATTAAAAGACACTTGCAAGGTCCTCTCGACCTTGTAAGGAGAAAATACCTGCGTGAGATCCTTACGACTCACAAGGGAACAACACACTTAGGAATCCCCACGATTCCTGAGGAGAAATTACACTTACAAGATCCTCACGACTCGTAAGGAGAATTCCCCTATGAGACCCTCACGGTTCATAGGATTCAAAAGCCTTAAGCTACAGGGATCTGAACCTGTCCTTAAGCCGTCATACACCCCAATAATGCCCTACAAGCGGTTCAATACTAGCCCTTGTATACAATCCACGGGCATGAATAAACGTCTCCCCCACCAAGTTCCATCTAATGGCGCGAAATTTCCCCACTTGGTAAACAACACTTGTAAGTCCTCTCGACTTATAAGGAGAAAACACACTTGTAAGATCCTTACGACTTACAAAAGAAAACGCACTTAGGAGTCCTCACGACCCCTCAGGAGAAAACGCACCTACAAGATCCTCACGACTTGTAGGGAGAAATACCTTCATGAGACCCTTACGGCTCATGAAGTCAAAAGCCTTAGTTGACAGGATCTTAACCCGGTCTACTAAGCCACCTTTGTTCAAACCGACAAAGGCAAGTGATGATTCGCTCCTGGCAATATTCCAGTCGCAGCGATGCTGATGCCAAGATTGGTATCAGATCCCGAGTTCCATACTCGCGGCAAAAGTCAGCGAGTTATAAATATATATGAAATAGCCGAAATGATAGGGCAACTTGCAACAAAATCAGCAAGTAAAATATATGCATACAAAAGAGCCGAAATGATTGGGCAACTCGCAATAAAAAGCAGCGAGTAAAATATAAATAGCTGAAATGATTGGGCACCGCAAAAAATAGCCGAAATGATTGGACAATCGCAACTTTCGCGATATAAAAAGCTGAAATGATAGAGTATCGCAGAGAGAAATAAAAAAAATAAAAAAATAATGAAAGAATGAAACTTTTGCCCTGCAGGTAAGTCTATACTGACCCCTGTATACAATCCATGGGCATAAACGAAAAGGGAACTACATGCCCCAACAAATTCTATCAAAGGGAGAGTCAGGTCTCAGTGGCAATATCTGCATCCCAGAAGACCAGCAACGGCATTCCTCCTCATGCCAGCAGGACACGGACGCAACCCTATCAATCGGAGCCACGACAAAGTCCCCTGTTCTAAGACTTTGCGGTTCACAGACAACCGAAAGTCAACGTCAATCCTGACACCGTAGAAAACGGAGAAAGTCAATCCTGACACCGTAGAAAATAGAGAAAGTCAACCCTCAACATCCCTGTCAAAGCAATGCTTCGACTAGGGAACAAGTCAACTCATCAACCACTTACAAGTCCTCTCGAATTGTAAGGAAGAAAATTCTCTTGTGAGATCCTTACGACTCTCAAGAGAAAACGCACTTAGGAGACTCCTAAGGAGAAAATACACCCACGAGATCCTCACGACCCGTAGGGAGAAAAATCTTAATGAGACCCTCATGGCTCATAAAATTGAAAAGTCTTAGGCGGCAGATCTGAACCTGTTTCCTAAGCCATCACTACCCTACAAAGAGTTCAAGATGAACTATTATCTACTATCTACAGGCCAAATTTGCTAAAATCACATGACAACAAAGCAAAGAAAAGAAGGCGATAACACAAGATAGAAAAGAAATGTGTCCTTTATTCATAAATTCAATTGGATACAAGTTACATCATATGAAAATGAATGGAATAAAAAAATGAAATGAATACATGTTATTCATAAGTTACAAATGTACAATCGATACAAAGGCAGCTACTGAGAAGGAGGCATTTTCAATAAATCAGCCAGTTGCTCGCGCACTCCTCTCAGCTCCTTTTCGCAATCAGCCACCTTGGTCAGCTCCGCTTCGACTTGGGCCCGTTACTGCAGACAGGACAAAAGTTTCTCATCAATTTCCTGCTGAACAGCCTCCTGACTCTGCGCGGCCTGCTCAGTAAAGTCAAGCTTTTTCCTCAGCACCAGCCCGTCAGAAATACATCGTTGAAGGTTTTCAAAGATGGAGTTCAGCTGCGCAGCATTCGCTTTGACTTGGGTACGCAGTTAGACAGACTCAGCGGAAGTCGCCCCATGTTCCTTTCGCTTGAGGATCGCCTCTTGTTCGAAATGGCGAAGGAAAAGGGCACTTTGCTCAACCCATACAGCCCGCTGGGAGTTCAGAGCCAGAATCTCAGGAGCAGGACGCCTAAGCTCAAGCTCATGCAGGCAGGCCTCAATCTTCCTATAGTGATTAACCCAAGACTCAACGACACCTTCGTTATGGAATTTCATAAGCGTCGCCAGCATTGGATTAACCTCGGCAGCAAAATCTGCAGCGAATGTAAGGGCCTCCGCGCCAAGCTCCTCGACGTATTCGCTCAACATACGCAAACTGGTCACAGCGCCTTTGGAAGATGGACGTCTAGATAAGGGCCATGCCGGCATTAGGATGCGAGACTCGAACGGAGCAAGAGCCGGTGCGATTGCTGCAAAACGAATTATGATCAAATGTCGGCTCAAGAGATAAAGAAAATGAATGAACAATAGAGTCTACTATACCGGCGACAGGAGGCAGAGTTAGGAGTACTGGTGGCGTGACAATTCTCTCGTCCCCTACTTCAATTTGTAGTGCTGCAATCAATTTAAAATTAACAATGACAGGGTCTCCCGTCAAAGAAAGGAAAGGATGTCGGTTAAAAACTATACTCACCGGCACCAGCAGGCAAAGTGACTTCCGACTGGAAGGAGAAATGCGGGTTCAGCACTTGATACAGATGATCAAAGAGAACTCCTGCAAGGTTGCGATGATATATGGTCAGTACAAGAAAGACGGTGGTCATAGTTCAATTAAATGGATCGCCAATCTATACTGTTCTTTGCCAAAAGACGCGACCGGGACGTTGGGGCGTCCGGCCTGAATTTTGGGGGGCAGATGCTATTTGGTGCTATCCGTCCACCTCTCTGAAGATGCCAAGTTGATTTATGACACCATGTATCGAAGGTTTAAACGGATGCGGCCGATGTAGCAGACTTCGTCAGATTCCCCCTCGTTGAGGGGTTTTTTGATTGTAGGGACGCTCTTCCCTGCAGGCGCAAGCCCCTGCAGTTAATTACGCTACCGCATCGCGGTAACCACTTTCTCCTTCTCCAGATGGTCACTTCGTGTCGTGTGTGTTTGTTTTGTTTTTGGTTGCCAGTGGATTGTATACGGAGACTAATTTATGTTGTCGCCCGTAGGGCGTGGATTAGTCCAAATTCGTATTTTCTTAGATTTGGGTTTGGGTTGGGTTTAAGGATTGTTAATCTCATTTGAAACTAAGATCAATTTAAACGTTTGTTAAGGATACGTTAGTCTAATTTTTAGACTAAGATCTATTTAACAGGATCATTTAGATCCAACAAAAGAGCATTTGGGCTCTATTGTTTTAGTTTAGGGACTTTGAGGTCCATAAGTTTAAGGACATCATAGTCCATGAGTTTAGGGACCTCATATTCCGTGGTAGTTTAGAGACATCATAGTCTGTAAAGTTTAAGGACATCATAGTCCGTGAGGTTGAGGACCCCACCGTCCGTATAGTTTAAGGACATCATAGTCCATGAGTTTAAGGACCCCACAGTCCGTAGAATATCTGGTTGTCGGGACCCGTCACCTCTCTGAAGACGTTGAATGATTACAACGACATGCATCAGAGGAGTGAAGAGATGTACCCTTGAACCAATATTTATTGGGAGATCTGTAGTCCAATTTGGAACTAAGATCAAAGATTTGTGAGCATATGGGCTCAATTGATCTGAATTAGGGATCTGTGGCCAACTTGGGCTCGACCCATTCAGTTAAAATGTTAAACATTTAACAATGCTGAGCATTGGTTTGAGTTTTGACAATCTTTTTGTCTTTTATTGAATGCTGAGCACTCATCATAGCTCTGGGCTTTTATTTATAGAACAGTTTATATTCTCTTAGCGCACACGTGAGGAGCACGTGGAGCTCTTGGCGTTGAGCGCCAGTCAATGAGTGCAGAGCGCTTCTGTTGAGTAGCGCACACGTGAGGAGCACGTGACGCGCTTGGCACTGAGCGCCAGTCAATGAGCACAGAGCGTTTCTTGAAATTTGGAGCGCTAAGGCTCTACAGCGCTGTGCTCTAGATTTGAAGCGCTGAGGCGCTTCTTTTAATTGGAGTGCTAGGGCTCTTTTTAGGTAGCTTTGTGCTCTGAGAATTGAATTCTTTCTTATAAGAGACTCTGTCTCATGGATCTAAGAACAAAGTTCTTATTTTATAGGAAATGTTTCAATCTCTTATGTTTTTGGTGAAAGGCTTTGCCTTTATGGATCTGTGATCCTAAGAGAATTGAATTATTCTCTCCCCTTTTTATAATGAGATGTTATGATCTCTGTTGTGAAAGACAATTTGTCTTATAGATCTATGATCTGTCATAAGAACTAAGTTCTTTTTTATGATGAGATACTTTGATCTCTTTATTTTACCTTGAAGAAATTCTTCTTCTCCTAAGAGTTTGCTTCTCTTTCTGAACTTTCTCAAAGTTTGGGGGGGGGGGTTCCTCTATATGGGACTTGAAGTCTTGGGGCCTTTATATAGGGTAGGCCGATTTGTTGAATCAGTTGAAGAGATCTTTTCTCTAATTGATTTGGGGATGTTTCCCCATTGGATCTTTGATCCAAGGGCTTCTGATTTACAGAAGGCAATCTTCTTGTTTTTAATAAGATTGGGAAATTTTCCCCATACAGAATTTATTCTGTATTTTGGTGATTTTTTAATCACCCTTGGATCATTGATCCAACGGTGCTATGATTTTCAGAGCACAATCTTTTTTGTTTGGAAAGATTCTGAGGAATGTTTCCTTAACAGAATTTTATTCTGGTCAATTGATGATTTCTTTTAATCATGTTCGTTGGATCTTTGATCCAAGGGCCGGGAACATTTTGTTCTATTGCTAGCGCTCACGTGCTTTGCACGTGGGGCGCTGCTTAGAGTGCAGCGCTCTTAGCGCTAGCGCCCACGTGCTTTGCACGTGGTGCGCTGCTTAGAGTGCAGCGCTCTTAGCGCTAGCGTTCACGTGCTTTGCACGTGGTGCGCTGCTTAGAATGCAGCGCTCTTAGCGCTAGCGCTCACGTGCTTTGTACGTGGTGCGCTCCTTAGAGTGCAGCGCACTCGGCGCTGCTTCATTTCAAATTTTGAAATTTGAACAGAGCTTTGCTCTGATTGGGGAAACAAATGCCTCCACCGTTGCGTTCACGTGACCCACACGTGAGTGCAGCGGTGGCATCATCTATACCATTGGATCAACTCAGAAGTTGAAACGACATCTCAGTGCCTATAAATAGGGCCTTTGGCCCTTGAGATGATCCATGTTCATCTTCTTTCTTGTTTTCTGAGAATTAATTCTCTTTCAGAGCATAGCTCTTTCCCTTAAGAAATTTCTTAAGAGTCAAAACTCTGCCCAACTTAGGTAAGAATTGAACTTTTTAACAGAGCTTTGCTCTCTTTAGATCATAGATCTAAAAATACATATTTAGGGTTTTACCCATTAACAGAGCCATGCTCATCTTTAGATCAGAGATCTTCAAGATATAATCTTTTTATTTTAGGCTGTGGTTTTAACCTGTGAATTGGAACATTGTTCATGAAGAACCCTTAGAGTTCACAAATCTTGAAGATCTTGTAATTTTTGATTCATTAAAAGCTTTATTTTAAGTTTTCTGATGGGTTATTCCATAATTCTTACAGAGCATGGCTCTTAGAATTTCTCTTGAGGAATTTTTATTCCTTTCATCATCAGAGCTGACAGATGTCACTCTGTTGAAGAGCACTGCTCTCAATGGGAGATTTACTCCTTGGCCCGAGATGCCCACATTAAATGAGAATCCTTTGAGAATTTCCTCATTTAATGACAGTCTCATCAAATGATGAGGCTGTCTTATTAATGATGAACTGTCATCTAGATTGAGTGGGTCCCCTTTGGTCCCTTTTCACTGCATTGCAGTGCGGTACGAATTTAAAGTACCTAGTGATAGAACTTAAACTGTAGCATTGACGACTGAAAATTTTGTTCTTTTCCGCGCAGGTATTATGTCTTTCGACATTTCTTTCCCGTTCGTCCGTTCGGAAAGCGGATTCCCTGAAGCGCCTGTGGATAGGGAAGTCTTCGCGTTGATCAAAGATCATGACCCGGAGCGAAAGAATCTTCATCTATGGGGTAGATGGTATAGTCAAATTATCAGGGGCCGACAGAGCTTTCCTTATGCGACGCCTTCGGATCCTATTTCAGCGATCCCTTATGCAGATGCACCCCCGATAAACTATGCCATGGAGGAGGTCAATTGGACTTCAGAGGGTCTCCTTCAGCCTTCTATGGCTGCAATACCCGTACAGCCGCCGACGGCTTTGGATACTCTAGGACGGCGTATATGCCAGGGTGAGTCGCGCCCTTGGGGACAGCCATATAACATAGGCTCAACTCCCCGTCACCCAGCCAGATATCTGTAATGGGCCCGCTATATTTTGTCGGCTAAGAAGTCACAACTGCTGAAGCTTGGGTTGTATCCCGCGATTTATGCTTCTCTTTTTCAATATTCTACGCCTCCTGCCTGGTGGGTCAAGGCTTTTCTGGAGCAATGGAACATTCCGACCCACACCTTCCTTCTGTTGGATCGAGAAGTTTCAATTTCTTTAGAAGAGTTTGCAGAGGTCTCTGGCATACCAGTTAGAGGAGAGCACTACGAGAGCTGCTTCCTCCGGACGAGTACATCTTTGCCACCAAATCAGTGGTAATGGGTCTTACCCCGGAGAATGCTATTCAACACCAATTCCCGAGTTTGATAAAAGTGTTGAATATCTATGAGAGCCTTTTCCTCGAATCCGGAGGCCGTGGGGTTAATTTCATAGAGTTCATTACCCGTTTTCTCCGCTCAGAAGTCCTGTTGAAGGAAGCCGCGAAATTTGCCAAACTCGACGATCCTTTTGGTTTCGGTTTGGACAACCAGTCGGCAGCGGAGGCGGATCAGAGAAATTTCTTTCTCCCAACACCCCGGTCATCTCTTTCACAGAACTTGCAGCTCTTGGGATTGACGAAGAAAAATTCTTTTTGGATTTCCTCGGGCTATGGCTAAGCTGGTTTGCACTTCCAATGCACCCTCGCCATATGAGGCCGTCCATTTTTTATCCAGCTCACCGAATGGTTGCTGGGATGCAAGTGGCCGTCGGGATCGCTGGGTTAGCCCATTTGTATCATGGCCTCAGCTTGGCAGCAGACACTACTGAACTAGGGGTGCAGCACGTGAACTTCTCGATGCATTATTTTATGTCCTGGATCGAGCTACATGTACTTGGCGTTTTCAGTGTCCATAAAAGGCCTTGCTTCTACGACAAGTGTAACTTCCCTCGGATCATGCGGCTAGTTGACGCATCTATTGTAAATCCGACACAGCGGGAAGCTAGGGGTTTGCTCCTTCGTCCGCACATGGTTGGAGATGGAATGACCTTTACCGATAAGATTCTGACCGTTGGCCAGGAATTCGCAAAAACGGTGCAGCCATTGCAGAACATCTTTAAAGACGGGGCCTCTGTCCTGAAAGCTCGAGAGATTCTTCATTTATACTCCATCAGGCCGGGCTTTCTCGTGTTTAGGCAGAATGATTCGGCGTTGTTCATGAGATAGAACCCGCATCATTTCACCCAGCAGTTAAGCTATAATCAGGGCGTCCCGCTTGAGGCCTTCTTGGCAGAACCGGCTGCTACTGAAAAGGGTATACGGAGCGCATTGCATCATTTTATGCGGTTGAACACCGGCTCCAATTTCTTTATTAGTGTACCGAGTTGCTTTCCAAAAGCCCTGAACGTATATGTGGCGTGGTACCAGCATTCGATGGGCACTGTTATTAGGGAGGAAAAGCAATTGCTACTTGATCGCAAGGGCACCGCCCCGGCTGGCAATCCCGCCGTTCCGTTGAAACGATGGACCATTGTCCGTCCTCCCTTGAGGGAAGCTGCCGCGGCTGTGGTACCGCGTGTCATCCCTGAGCTACCCGTACCCCGCGTTCCTAAAAAAGCGGTGATCACGGCGTCTCCAGAGTCCGGTGTGGGTGCGGAGATTGGAACTCGTCGTCCGAAGTTGCCCACCAAGCGCAAGCTTGTGTTATCGGCCGCCGGCACTTGCTCACAGAAAAAGAAGAAGTCGATGATTTCTGTCGACGTAGTACTCGGCCAGGAGCCCCATGCTCCTTATAGCGAGGGATTGAGTGAATACGGGACCAATGAAGATTTATTCATGGCGCCGGATGATACCGATCTGGAGGCTGCTATCGCGGTTTCAGCGCAATTGGCTCGCAATGAAGCAACGCTGATCACCATTGCTCAATCAGGTATACTTCAGTCTTATCTTTCCGTGGTCATTTTAATTTCTATGCTTTGACTAACGCTTTCTCCTTCAACAAGTATCTCCGCCGAAGAGGCTCTTGCAGCTTCCCTCAAGACTTTTGAAGAGGAAGAGAGGCTTCGCGCTTTGTTGGGCCTTGGTACATTTTGGTTCACTGTGTCTTCATTTCCCCTTTTTTTTTTATGGGTAACTAACTCTTTTTTTTATTGCAGGGACTACCTCGACTCAGGTTATCCCAAGTGCAGTGCCGATCGCGAGTGGTGACGCAGCTCCATCATTAGCGCTGGCCATAGCAACCACGGCTATCCCTAAGTCGCCTTTAGGGGTCCCGCAGAAGCAGCCGATGATGGACGTCATAACGGCGCCAGAGGCAGAACTTGGTTCAGATGATGGTCTACCTTTATCAGAAGTCCTGAGGAGGTCAGCTTTCGCGGTTCAGGCTAAAAGGAAGCGCAAGAGGCGTGCAACGAAGGAATGCAAAGCCACCTTGGCTGTAGGTGCAGGCTCGAGCACTGCTTCCCCTGTACCTGTTTCCTCAGAGGGTGCTTCGGCTGCCCTGTCTACTGCTCATAGACAGGCGGTACGCGCGGCTCGGGATGCAATTGAAAGGCCATCCTAAGGTAACGTAACACCGGGTCCTTTTATTAGAGTTTGATCTTCAGATTCTAATATATCATACCCTGCAAGGCCAAGTCCTGATGAGGGGGTGGTGGGTAAAATGACGGCAACCACCGAGCCCGAAGCGGCTACTCTTTCTCAGGAGTCCGGGACTGCCCCAATTGCTACTCTTTCCCCTTGCGGTTCCCTGCCATCTCCCGGCATTGCGAGTGCCACGACGGCTCTCGTAGAATCGGGGGATGACGCCACTGGTGCGGAAACCGTCCCCCCAAATGAGATCGAAGAAGTCGCGACGCTTGGTGATGCTTCCGTCACAGTTTTGGCTGATGACCATGCTGATAAGTCTCAGATCGCTGCATTCTTTTCATTTTGCAATCCCTTTGGGTCCCTTCTAATGACCTTTTGTTTATTTCAAATGTAGGTGTGGTGAGCGTAGAGGTTGTGTCAGCTGAAGAAGCATCATCAGTTGCTGCTCTGACGGTCGTTGTCCCTTCGTCTCCTCTTACATCCTCTTAAACGCTGGAAGGTATGGGTTTGTGATTTAATTTAAATCGAAGATAGCATCTTTCGTGTACTGACCATGTATTATCGGAACCTTGCAGGAGTTCTCTTTGATCATGTGTATCAAGTGCTGAACCTGCACTTCCCCTTCCAATCGGAAGTCGCTTTGCCTGCTGGTGCCGGTGAGTATAGTTTTTTAACCGACGTCCTTTCCTTTCTTTGACAGGCGACCCCGCTGTTGTTAATTTCTAAATTGATTACAGCACTACAAATTGAAGGAGGGACCGAGAGAATCGTCACGCCACCAGTACTCCCAGCTCTGCCACCAGTCGTAGCCAGTATAGTAGCCTTTGTCGCTCTTGCATCTTCTTTATCTCTTAAGCTGATATCTGACTATGATTTGTTTTGCAGCAATCACACCGACTCTAGCTCCCTTCGAATCTCAGATTCCCAAGCCAGCAGTGTTGGATATAGTGCCCTCAAAGTCAATTATTGGATCGCAGGTACGTGATTGCAATGGTTGAGGAGGACCTATACCGGTAGCACAGTCTTACTCGAGATGATAGTATGCTATCTGGTTTACCTTTATCAGTCGTGTACAGGTTCAGGTGACTGATCACTATTACACGTTGATAGAGCCCTTAGGATCTTGCTTGACTACCAACAGTATGATGGCGATCATATACGTGAGAGTTGGGTAGTCTATAAGCACATCCTTAATTGTGGTCCCTAGTCGTGGGAGTTTCGAGACAGGGCATCGATACTCCGGAGTAGACTAGTGTATACAGTCGAGACCCTGACGAGGGGCGGTGGCCGGTCTCACAAGCCACTGGTGTCAGTTGGATCACCTAAGATGTATACAGGCGCTCATTGGGTTATGAGTACACTGGACAGGACTTGCCGGGAACCTTCTAGTTGGTATTTATACCTAGCGTCAGATAGCAGTTCCCTGGTGACATGTGTACAGGTTAGTTCATCGACCTGAGGTCGTCATTTGTCTCGTGTGAGTTCCCACTGTGCTTTGATTTCTACCCTACCATGGCTCAAAGGAGTCGTGCAAACAGGTCTTTTTTGGGTACAGTCCCGAGCCACATGGAGGCAAGTGAGTGTATCGGCAGGGGATTCGTATCTCCCGGTATTGGGGGTGAGATCGCGCTGTGTCTAGGAAAGCCATTACACCAAGTCCTTGGCCAAGGCAGGTGAGAATTACTGGTAAGTATTCCAGTAGTTTCTCAGGGTGTTCAGGGCTTGTCTCCGACACGACTTATACCGCTATTGGGGGTCTGACGTTACCAGCCCCCTAGGCCCGATATGCGATACTCATAGACGAACGGACTGGACTGTATGCATATTGTCACTGTTAGGCTCAGTAGGGTTCCAGGATGAGTTCTCTCATCGGCTTCCCTTGAGGTCAGTACATGGGCAGCCGTTACGCACTGCTAGTGCCGCTGACGTGCTTGTGGTTAAACCCACTGCCAGGGTACTGATGAGTCATTAGAGTCCCCCACAGATAGTTTCCCAAGTTTGGGCGAAACGTTGTAGAGGCCGTATGGTTTTATGGAAGGGTTCAGAAAATGCACGTGCGTTTACGCACGCGTCATATTTCGGGCAGATAATACTGGTGGGCTTTGGTTTAAGCCGGATCCTAGTATTATACTGTGTAGATATAATATCTTTGTCTCAGTTGCATTTGTATTCGGTCGTAATACAAATGCGGGTATGTTTATACTGTTACGGGGTTATCCTGAAATTCGTTTCGGGATCGCTTTTCGAAGTTGCCAGTTTTCTATCACCCGTCTTAAACATTCGGTTTAATGCGGATTTATCTTTTTCTTGTGGGTGAGTCATGAGGGTGAGTCATGAGGAAGGTTCTAGATATGGTGACTAGGTTTAGTGACTCATTGCTTGCATTAATGAGTTGATGAGGTGTTTTAAATGAGTCACCATTTGCATTAATGTGGTTTTGTTTGCATGAAGGATATTTTGTGTTATGATAAGCATTGCTTAGTGTCACCCCTTGCTCCTACACTCACCCCCTCCTCATATATGTGGCCGGCCCCTTCATGGGTGCCCCTTTGATTGATTGTTTTTCCACTCTCTCACTTTGTAAAAAGATAAAGGAATTTGGTTCATGGAAATTAGATTGCTCATTTCTCATTACTCCAAAAGGAAACTTCATTAACCGTTCATCCATGGTTTTGGATGAACCGAGACAAAGAGTTCTACTCATTCTCTACTTCATCTTGGTCATCTCTTTTAGCAGACTTGATGACCGAGTTGCCTCGGCATATAGGCGGGAGCCCGTTTAAAGATCCGTAGATGTGGTGCCACCTCGACGAGGAGCCAGGAGATCGGAGCAGCCGCAACGGAGCGTGGGATGATGGTTAATGACCAAAGGACTTGGATCATTCGGTATAGCCTTTCTACCCACTTTGTAGTTTGTTAGTTTAGCGTTAATGGCAGATCCGGGTTATAGTATGCGATAGCGCTAGTTATAAAAGTTTTTGTTCCGCGTTTGGCGTCAGATTGACGGCCAGGACGCTACCGTAGACTTACATGGTATTAGAGCCACGCCATTAAACTTTACTAACTTGTTCTAACGCGTTTAAAACATCGATCAAACGGAATTTCGAAAACCGCAATTTTTATGATAAAGTTTCCGTCGATTTTAAAAACAGGTCTAAAAATTATTTTGAACATCTCAGAAAATCGTGCAGGCTTTTTTAAGAATTCAGGTGAAATTTGGTCAACTGAAGCTTCCAAAGAGCCGCGGAACCGCCGCACAAACCCTAGTTTGGCCGCGGTTCCGCCGCCGTTTTAGAGCTACAGTAAACCATTTTTCTACAGTAGGGTCTTCTTGTAAAATTGTGGTTTCTGGAATATTTCTTTTGGGCCCAGATTTTGTTATTCTACTGCAATGTACGTGGGGCCCACTTCCGGAAGTTTTGTCGATCGAAATTTTAAACTTGTTAGTTTACAGTACTTACATTATATCTCCGACCGTGAATGTCATTCGAGCGGTAAATTGCGTCTAATTGCTATAGTCCTTTTAGACGGGTTTGCGAACGTGACATTCACGTTGATGTTCTGTATTGTGCTGTGATGTTGCGGATTTGTCGTGGTGGATAGCAGTGTGCAATGGTAGTGCAGTTTGGATTTATTTGTACATTTGATATTGCGGGGCGAGCGTCTAACATGTGGACTGCCGTCACTGCCCGTTTGTATAATATTCTTTTGGGGCACGACCGGGCTGAGGTCGATGTACCCGTTGTACATATTTTTCATTTCTGTACTAGGTTTTACCCCGCGACGGAGTGCACGGATAGCCGGGTTCTGGAGGGCAACGGGTCCGTATCTCATGGCTTTGAGAGGCAGAGGGGCCTCACTCTAGAATTGGCAGATTATTCGCCGCACTCGTAGGGGGTACAGGTTGACCCAAGGAGGGGTGCTCAAGTTACCGAATTCCATGAAGTGCAGGGTGGTCCATTCACTATGCTGTAAGGGGCTGCCTCGCTTCAGGTTTTGGCGGGTAACTTGCCGCACCCGTAGGGGTCTAAGTTTCATTGCACAGGCTATCCACACGACCAGGAGAACGTCGGGTTTCAGTAGCGGCTCTGTGAAACCCGGGGATCCTAGATTATCTGTATTGTTCTGTGATGCTTATTACTTTTCTGTAATGTTGCATATTATCACGCCTGGAGCGATTATTGTATATTGGTATATATACTAGTAGATGTTGTATATGTTTTACACCCGCGCTAGTCCAGTCCCCGCCCTGTCGTTAGTTAAGTAACCTAACGGGTAAAGACGGGACCCAGCGACGAATGCGGATGGCATATACGTACATTTTATTTTCGTTCTTTTCTGGTGTTATTAATTTATGGGACTGTGTTGATTTTGATCAATGCAAAGGAAAACAAACCTGTTTGGATGTTGTTGGAACAGTTTTAAAAAGTGTTATTACAAAGACGTTTTCTTTTGTTTTGCACAGTGGTATTCAGTTGGAATATCCTGCACCTCATTCGACGAGGCAAGGGCCGAGATCCCTTCACCGGGAGTAACCCCTTGGGCAGAAATTTGCATCAAGGTAATAATTTCACTATAGTCGATTACATGTTACTTTGCATCCCGGTATTCAGTTGGAATATCCTGCACCTCATTCCACGAGGA
The DNA here is from genome assembly GCA_030015575.1 of Agapanthus africanus. NCBI lineage: Eukaryota > Viridiplantae > Streptophyta > Magnoliopsida > Asparagales > Amaryllidaceae > Agapanthus > Agapanthus africanus. The sequence goes on from CM057339.1 coordinate 565,168,279, forward strand.
AAGAGCCGAGATCCCTTCACCGGGAGTGACCTCTTTAGCAAAGGTTTTCGCCACTATATTTTTATAAAAAGCTATCAGGTTCCTTCAACGAGATCAAGTTCATTACGTTAAAGGTTTTTCGCCAAAAACCAGCCGTAGCCCTCCGTCGTTTCAGATGGGTAGCACGTAGTATTCATGCTATGTTTGTTGGCCTTCGTCAAGGCATAGTGGATGGTAGCTGCTTGTTACTTTTCTATTGCATAGATAGATGAGTTGGTTTGGGACAGTCGTATTACCTTGTTGGCCTTCGTCAAGGGTATGTACGGGTGGGTTCGAATTGACAAGATAATGACGGGTAGAACTTGACATGTGACTTATGATTTGTTGGCCTTCGTCAAGGTCATAAGAACATGGGGTAAAAATCATATCGGGAGTTTCTAAAGAAACTGAAACTTGCCAGGCATGCGCATACCTTCTGGAGTGTGATAACGTGAGTGGATTCCGTCACGTTATCATGCGATGAGAGTTGGATCCCGATTCCCACTGATGAGTTAGTTTACTCTTCGGGTGATCCCGATTGATTCTTCTTCCAGGTTTGGAGGAGAATTTGACAGTACAGTGGGAGGTTTCCTGATTAGATAAAGTGATAACCATTCTGATCTAGGTTAGAGTGCACGCAGAGTGTTTCTTTTCTCTCTCTCTTTGGCAGCGACCTTTGACCGACCCTAGACTATGACTCAGTGACCAAGTTGACCGAACCTTCTTAAAATACTGGCTTTTGGATTGTCTAAGTTGCATAAGTCATTGCCGCTCCTTCTTTTACCTTTTGCATTTCTCAGAACACCCTGTATTACTACGGACATCCACTTCCATTGGATAGATCCATCGTATGGTTATATACGAACTCGAAGGGACTTCTTCGAGGATGGATCCAGGTTCAGGAGAAATTGAATTGGTTTATTCGGTTGTCTTTTATTATCACCTTCTCTCAGGTTGCGAGGGCTCCTTAGTTTAGGAGAGTACACCTATTACGCTTATTGGATAGTCTTCTTCCAAACCATAGGCAGGTGCCGAAAGGTAGGGAAGGAAGAAAACCAATTAGCCCAAATAGGGTGTACAGAAGGTAATAACTAAAGACAAAATAAAGGGATTAGAAAGAGAGCAAAGTAAATTGCGACTGCTATCATTCATGACCAAACCGCGTACTTCATCGCCACTCCTATTTCACCTTTGCTTTTTTCCCCAGTTCGGGAGAAATAGAGTAAGGTATTATTCAGTTGTCTTTTATCACCACCTTCTCTCAAGTTGCGAGTACTCCTTAGTTTAGGAGGGTACACCCATTACGCTTATTGGATATTCTTCTTCCAAACCATAGGCTGGTGCCGAACGGTAGGGAAGGAAGAAAACCATTTAGCATAACGAAGGTGTACAGAAGGTAACGACTAAAGACAAATAAAGGGATTTGGAGAGATGGCAAAGAAATATACGGTTATAGTCATGAATTGGATTATGGAAGAGGTATTACTAGGAATACCAGGATACCCCTACGAAACATTTTCATGTTTCAGCGCATTGTTAAAGGAAAACTGATTTCCCGATTAGATACTTACTCCAGGGTATGTATTTACCAGGTATGATTCTCACATCTGTATGGTTTTACAGATGATGAGTGAGAGTAGGTTATTGGGAATTAGGTGATCATCCTCATTATATCGGAATTTGTTGTAATTGGTGATATTTGAGGAAGTCGCCTGGGTTTTTGCCGGACGGCATGTATTTGGTTTTGAGTATCCGTAGTTGTGCACCAATTTCAAACTGATATATCTGTACGTTTATTTTTATAAAGTGAGATATAACCTTTTGAAATTATGTCCATGACATTTACCTATATCAGTTGACGATCGGGTAAGGAGCATTGAACAACGGAGTAGTTCTTAACCATAAGTACAGTTTCAACCTACGATGCACAGGTTTTGAGTTATTCAACTCAGCGGACTTATACAGAGTATTGTATGTTGTCCAGTGTCCATCAGGATAAAGGGGTTGGTCCCCATACTACGTTCTGTTTATTTATGACTTCTCTAGTTTTTAGACAAGTGTTTCGTAGAAATACAAGGTCTAAGTTTTGAGAAGTTGTGGGTATAAGAATAAAGTAGAGAACCAGGTATCGCAAGTATCGGGATTCTTCAAAGAGATCGAAGATGTAGATACTTGTAATTGGTATTCAGTTAATAGTAATGGTTTTGAGAAACTTGTTTCTCTTTCAGGTTACTCATAATTGGATGTATTCCTAAGTTGAGTAATGCTGATTAGCCTCTCTCCATTAAGTTGATATGCACTGGAGACAGCTGCATGATTAGAATCTGGTTTCAATTAAATAAGTGCCAAAGTTTCTATATTGGATATAGAATGGTTCATATCTTAACGATGTTAAGGTACGGGGAGTTGTCAGGCTTATGCTTAAAACCAGACTCTGGATAACTCAGGGCACGTTTCTGTAATGGCAGTTTGTGGGTTGGCCCAGGCTATGACGAGGGTTGAATTTTTACCATCTGGAAGATCAATAGTGATATTGTTCTTGACTCGCCACAGTTTTAGTAAAATGGATTTTTTCAGAAAACAGTAGTGGGAGTATGGTAGAACTGGAAGTGATTCCAGAACCGCAAACGATTACGGAAAATTTAATAGGACCTAAAGATTCAATGACATTCCATTAGCCACTCCGCAGATATGGTGGGTAACCTCAGGCACCCGAGAAGTACTCCGGTAGCCTCAAGGACGGTGACAGGGAGATTCATGTTTACCCAGACTTGACCCTACTGTTGTTTCAGGCTATGAGACCCGGCAGGAGGGTAAGTATAGCGTCGTTCTAAACTAGCTTTAGAAGTGCACGTATATATTATTCTGCCAGAGGGTTGTTGTGGTCAGTGGGAGCAGCGGAAGCATAGTGGGCAAGTAGCTTATGTCTATTTATAGACTCGAGCAGATATAGCGGAGATAGATCATCTAATTTTGATGTGACAGTCATGGGTTTGACTTCATCAGAATAAGGGATGGATCTGTTGAGAAGGTAGTAGGGTATAATGTCCTGGTATTTGGATGACATACACAGAGTAGGAAGTAAAATTCCTATACTACGATCGGTTGTACTGTGGTCGTCATAGAGTTGTTTCTCCACAAACGATATGCGATAAGTTTATATTAATCCAATCCTGAAGAAACATAAGGAAGCAGTTTTAGAACATAAGTGCATGTTCTACGGATTTGATGACGGTAGCCTCCTTCGGGAGACGGTTATCATTCCAGGCTTCAAAGGTGACATGGATGACAGAGTGATTGTCAGAGTTATAGTTTTCCCTCTGATGAGGGACAGTATTATGGACAGGTGGTCCAAGAGGATACTGTGGGAGGCATGGTGCAGGATACCGATTAGGTTCAGTTGACGATACAGTCTAAGAAGTTTGGATTTGGAGTTCATTTATGAACTAGGTCCCATCAAATATCCAGACATATTCTAAGACAGGTATTACTCGATTCGGGAGATGGCTTTCTCCGCGAACTTGAGATTAAGAGAGACATAGAAAGGAACATCAGGGCGGATCCACTCATTGAGGCTATTTCTCGAACACAAGAGTTTTACAAACGAGCTTTGTGAAACTGATTAGTAGAGGAGTTGGATATTCGGTATCACACGGGCTGTGAGTATGCGACATCGGAATAATTAGCCTTAAGTGCAAGTGGGAGATTGTTTGATATAGTACCCTCAAAGTCAATTATTAGATCGTAGGTACGTGATTGCAATGATTGAGGATGACCTATACCGGTAGCACAATCTTACTCGAGATGATAGTATGCTATCTAGTTTACCTTTATCAGTCGTGTACAGGTTCAGGTGACTGATCACTATTACACGTTGATAGAGCCCTTAGGATCTTGCTTGACTACCAACAGTATGATGGCGATCATATACGTGAGAGTTGGGTAGTCTATAAGCACATCCTTAATTGTGGTCCCTAGTCATGGGAGTTTCGAGACAGGGTATCGATACTCCGGAGTAGACTAGTGTATACAGTCGAGACCCCGACGAGGAGCGGTGGCCGGTCTCACAAGCCACTGGTGTCAGTTGGATCACCTAAGATGTATACAGGTGCTCATTGGGTTATGAGTACACCGGACATGACTCACCGGGAACCTGCTAGTTGGTATTTATGTAAGTCCATGTTACCTCTCCCGGTACTTACGGGCTTGCGGAATTTGATGAAAAACAATTTTCTAGAGGCGGTAACATGGACTCAAAATGGATCTTTGTTAAACTATCTACCTAACAACCTAACTACGAGTTGTTAACTACTCGGTTAGGGGGTTATACCTTTCTTTCTTGAACTCCTTCGTCTTCATCTCTTGATGGTGTATGGATCGGCTTCACCCCGTCGTCTCCTTGCGCCGAAGATCGATCCACCCGAAAGCTTCTACCTTTGGCTTCTTCTAAGAACTTTGAAGAAACTAGTTCACTTGGTTTGCTAAACCTTGTGAACTAGAGTGAGTAGAGGAGAGTGTGATGGGATTTTCTCTATGGTTCTTACTTCTCAACACATGAGACAAGTGAACCATAGACAAGAGAGAGAGCAAGAGGAAGAGGGTGAGAGCAAGAGAATGAGAGAGCTCAAAACCAAGAGAGAGAAAGACAATGAAAAGAATGAGCTTCTCTTTTCTCTTTCACCCTCTCATAATCCAAAAACATCATGAGCCATAATGTTAATCAAGTATTATGTGATGGTTCATATCATGTCAAAGGCAATATCATTTTCATGCACTCATTTTGCAAACCACAACATGCAAGCAAAAGTCTTTGCATGAAAATGACAACCATGGTAATGATGATGGTCAACTAGTCCAACCTAGTCAACCGGTTAACAAAGTCAACAAGTCAACAAAGTCAACCCCTTTACAACCATGTCGCTATAATACTTAATTAATATTATTGCTAATCATAATTCTTATTCTCACTAGGGTTAACCAAAAGTCAACGGTCAACAGTCAACAGTCAACAGTCAACTGTCAACAGTCAACAGTCAACAACCTCAATGAGAATACTCTGCCTCTGTCTCTCTGTCAACTGTGCATACACACCCGCATCCGCGTTCCGAGGAACATGAATACATACGAGATAAAATCAATCCCAAAACGTACACTAGGATCTGGCTTAAACCAAAGCCCACTAGTGTTAACTGTCCGGACACTAAACGTGCACAAGTGCACGGATGTGATCGAACCCTGTCGCAAAACCATGTGACCTGTCGCAAAACCATGTGACCTGTCGCAAAACCATGCGACCTGTACTCTTTTTCCTGAAGGCGAATAGCTTTCTGTGTGGGACTCTAAAGACTCGACACTACGCTGGCAGTGGGTTTAACCACAGACCGCAAGCGGCACTAGCTGTGCGCAACGGTCCCCAGGTAGATGCCGACAAGAAGACTGACGAGGTGAAACCCATCTGAACTCCTACTGAGCCTGAATGTGACAGTCTCTGTACAGTCCGGTCTGTTCGTCTGATACATCGCATGGCGGGCCTAGGGGCGGTAAACGTTAGTCCCCTAATAGTGGTACAAGTCATGTCGGAGTGAAGCCCAAAACACCCTGAGATAACACTGGAAGCCTACTAGTATATCTCGCTTTCCCTGGCCAGGGACTACTCGTGTAATGGCTCTCCTAGACACAGCGCGATGTCAACCCCCAATACCGGGAGAGACGAATCCTGTCTAACTGTTACTGCCTCCAAGTGCTTCGGAACTGCACCCAACTACTACCTGTTTGCACGACTCCTTTGAGCCGTGGTAGGGTAGTAATCAAAGTACAGTGGGAACACACTCGAGGTGAAGTGACAGTGTCAAGTCAGCGGACTAAGCTGTACTCAGGTCACCTGGGAACTGATAACTGACGATAGGTATAATACCAACCGGTCAGTTCCCTACGAGTCCTGTCCAGTGTACTCGTAACCTAACGAGCACCCGCATACTATCTCCAGTACGACGTACTGATGGCTGTGGGACAAACCATCTCCCACTCTGAGATGAGAAGCGCATGCGCTAGTCTACTCCGGAGTATCGATGCCCTGTCTCGATAGTCCTGCGACTAGGGACCTGCATAAGGATGTGCTTATAGATTACCCAGCCCCCACTAGTGTGACTGCCATCACAACGCTGGTAATCAAGCAAAGATCCTAAGGGCTCCACTAATGTGTATAGGTGATATACTAAAACAAACACATGTACACATTGAAGTAGAAACAAACCAAGTAGCATACTACTATTTTGAGCAAGATTGTATATACAACTGTGAATATCCCAAGCTTCCATTAAGTAATATACAAACTAGTATGATACAGTAATGGCCTCTAGGGCATATACACTAACAATTTATACCTAGCGTCAGATAACAGTTCCCTGGTGACATATGTACAGGTTAGTTCATCGACCTGAGGTCGTCATTTGTCTTGTGTGAGTTCCCACTGTGCTTTGATTTCTACCCTACCACGGCTCAAAGGAGTCGTGCAAACATGTCTTTTTTGGGTACAGTCCCGAGCCACATGGAGGCAAGTGAGCGGATCGGCAGGGGATTCGTCTCTCCCGGTATTGGGGGTGAGATCGTGCTGTGTCTAGGAAAGACATTACACCAAGTCCTTGGCCAAGGCAGGTGAGAATTACTGGTAAGTATTCCAGTAGTTTCTTAGGGTGTTCAGGCCTTGTCTCCGACACGACTTATACCGCTATTGGGGGTCTGACGTTACCAGCCCCCTAGGCCCGATATGCGATACCTATAGACGAACGGACCGGACTGTATGTATATTGTCACTGTTAGGCTCAGTAGGGTTCCAGGATGAGTTCGCTCATCGGCTTCCCTTGAGGTCAGTACATGGGCAGCCGTTACGCACTGCTAGTGCCGCTGATGTGCTTATGGTTAAACCCACTGCCAGGGTACTGATGAGTCATTAGAGTCCCCCACAGATAGTTTCCCAAGTTCGGGCGAAACGTTGTAGAGGCCGTATGGTTTTATGGCAGGGTTCGGAAAATGCACGTGCGTTTACGCACGTGTCATATTTCGGGCAGATAATACTGGTGGGCTTTGGTTTAAGCTGGATCCTAGTATTATACACTGTAGATATAATATCTTTGTCTCAGTTGCATTTGTATTCGGTCGTAATACAAATACGGGTATGTTTATACTGTTACGGGGTTATCCTGAAATTCGTTTCGGGATCGCTTTTCGAAGTTGCCAGTTTTCTATCACCCGTCTTAAACATTCGGTTTAATGCGGATTTATCTTTTTCTTGTGGGTGAGTTATGAGGGTGAGTCATGAGGAAGGTTCTAGATATGGTGACTTGGTTTAGTGACTCATTGCTTGCATTAATGAGTTGATGAGGTGTTTTAAATGAGTCACCATTTGCATTAATGTGGTTTTGTTTGCATGAAGGATATTTTGTGTTATGATAAGCATTGCTTAGTGTCACCCCTTGCTCCTACACTCACCCCCTCCTTATATATGTGGACGGCCCCTTCATGGGTGCCCCCTTGATTGATTGTTTTTCCACTCTCTCACTTTGTAAAAGATAAAGGAATTTGGTTCATGGAAATTAGATTGCTCATTTCTCATTACTCCAAAAGGCAACTTCATTAACCGTTCATCCATGGTTTTGGATGAAGCGAGACAAAGTGTTCTACTCATTCTCTACTTCATCTTGGTCATCTCTTTTAGCAGACTTGATGACCGAGTTGCCTCGGTATAGAGGCGGGAGCCCGTTTAAAGATCCGTAGATGTGGTGCCACCTCGACGAGGAGCCAGGAGATCGGAGCAGCCGCAACGGAGCGTGGGATGATGGTTAAAGACCGAAGGACACGGATCGTCCGGTATAGCCTTTCTACCCACTTTGTAGTTTGTTAGTTTAGCGTTAATGGCAGATCCGGGTTATAGTATGCGATAGCGCCAGTTATAAAAGTTTTCGTTCCGCGTTTGGCGTCAGATTGACGGCCGGGGCGCTACCGTAGACTTACAGGCATGGCCTTTTGCTAGACGTCCATCTTCTAAAGGCGCTGTAAACAGCCTGCGTATGTTGAACGAATACGTCGAAGAGCTTGACGCGGAGGCCCCTACATTCGCTGCACATTTTGCTACCGAGGTTAATCCAATGCTGGCGACGCTTGTGAACTTCCATAACGAAGGCGTCGTTGAGTCTTGGGTTAATCACTGCAGGAAGATTGAGGCCTTCCTGCATGAGCTTGAGCTTAGGCATCCTGCTCCTGAGATTCTGGCTCTGAACTCCCAGCGGGCTGCATGGGTTGAACAAAGTGCCCTTTTCCTTCGCCATTTCGAACAAGAGGTGATCCTCAAGCGAAAAGAACGTGACGCAACTTCCGTTGAGTCGGTCCAACTGCGTGCCCAGGTCGGAGCGAACACTGCACAGCTGAACTCTATCTTTGAAAACCTTCAACGATGTATTTCTGACGGGCTGGTGCTGAGGAAGAAGCATGATCTTACTGAGCAGGTTGCGCAGAGTCAGGAGGCTGCTCAGCAGGAAATTGATGAGAAACTTTCATCCTGTCTGCAGCAACGGGCCCAAGTCGAAGCAGAGCTGGCCGCGGTGGCTGATCATGAAAAGGAGCTGAGAGGAGTGCGCGAGCAACTGGCTGATTTATTGAAAACGCCTCCTTCTCTGTACCCGTCTTTGTATCGATTGTACATTCGTAATATACGAATAACATGTATTCATTCATTTTGATTCTTTCATATGATGTATCTTGTACTCAATTGAACTTATGAATAAAAGATACATTTTTTGTACTATCTTGTGTTATCGCCTTTTTTCTTTTGCTTTGTTGTCATTGGCATGTTACTTTAGCAAATATGGCCTACAAATAATAGTCCATCTTAGCTTCTATGTAGGGTAGCAATGGCTTAGGAAACAGGTTCAGGTCTGCTGCCTAAGGCTTTTCAACTTTGTGAGCCGTGAGGGTCTCATAAAGACTTTTCTCCTTACGAGTCGGGCGGATCTCGTAGGTGTATTTTCTCCTTAGGAATCGTGAGGATTCCTAAGTGTGTGTTTTCTCTCGAGAGTCTAAAGGATTCCATAAGAGAATTTTCTTCCTTACAAGTCGAGAGGACTCGTAAGTGGTTAATGAGTTGACTTGTTCCCGAGTCGAAGCGTTGCTTCAACGGGAAGGTCGAGGGCTGACATATTTCCGAGGCAGGGTCATAGGCTGACGTATTTCCGCGACGGGGTGAGTTGCCGACGTATTTCCGAGGCGGGGTCATTGGCTGACGTATTTCCGTGATGGGGTCATTGGCTGATGTATTTCCGAGGCGGGGTCATTGGCTGACGTATTTCCGGGACGGGGTCATTGGATGACGTATTTCCGAGACGGGGTCATAGGCTGACGTATTTCCGCGACGGGGTCAGTTGCTGACGTATTTCCGAGGCGGGGTCATTGGCTGACGTATTTCCGCGATGGGGTCATTGGCTGACGTATTTTCGAGGAGGGGTCATTGGCTGACGTATTTCCGCGACGTGGTCATTGGCTGACGTATTTTCGAGGCGGGTTCATTGGTTGACGTATTTCCGCGACGGGGTCATTGGATGACGTATTTCCGAGGCGGGGTCATTGGATGACGTGTTTCTGCGACGGGGTCATTTGATGACGTGTTTCCACAACGAGGTCATTTGTGTTGGGATACCTACAACGACAGTAAGGTTTCGGGAGGCATCATCCATGCCAAGTTAAAAATTTGCCATTGAAGATAAGCCTAAACCTAGGAACTTTAACTAGAGAATCAAACCAAACAAGCATGTTAAACTCTTTAACATCTAAGAGTTAGGGATTACAACCTTTGTAGTTCGTTCCTTCGCTTCATAAGCTCCGTGTTGAGGTCCCTTCGCTGCGATCATCAAGTATCCGGACTCTAGAGAGGCTCCATGAAGAGAAAGATGCAACCTTGCTTCCAATCATCAAAAACTAAGATGATCTAACTTGAAGAATCTCAAACCCAAGCTCTTGCTTCACTAATCAAGTATTAGCAAAGCAAACAACCTAATCTAAGTGGCTAGAATAGATGAGGATGATGAAGTAGGAATTTAGCTCTCTTTTGTTTTCAATTTCTCACTCAAAATCATCACTAACCCAAAAGCTAGTAAGCTTTCAAGAGGAAGAAGAAGCAGAAATCCATTTGTGATGAATAATGAATTATTGTTGTGGTTACAAATCAACCATGGGTTAAGAAAGAAAGGCTTAACTCTTGTAGAGAATAAACTAGAGTTAAGGGTTTGGGTTAGGTTAAATAATATCTACACAAAATATCAAAGGATGAAGACAAAAGGAAAGCTTCATGAAGCTTCATGAAAGCTTCATCCAAAAGCTAACCCAAATCCAAACCCTATCTTAGTTTAAACTCAACAACCATGTTGCATTTGTAACCCTAATATGTTACAATATTATATATCACATATACAATATATTTTGTAACAAAAATAAATAATACAATTACATATATCGCATATACATCAATGTATTATCCAAGTGAGAAAAAGAATCTTTAAGTGAGCTTATATTAGTTAATGCAATGTAATATATCATATATATAATTATACATTAAATTATCGGATCAACACTTGATCCGATAATCCAGCTATTTCATAAATAACCGACTAATATAAAATGTATCAGTTCATCGAATCAACACTTGATCCGATGACTCGGCTATATCACATATACCCGGCCGATATCATATATCGTGAGAATCTAATACGGTATCGCATACACGTATTATTCTCGGTCCCGCACATATCACATATGTGCTCCTACTCCATTTTGCCTGAGCCAGGAAACCTCTGTGTATGACTCTAAAGAATCGTCAATACGCCGGCAGTAGGTGATGATCAAATCAAACACCCACAAGCTGCAAGCGGTCAGCTAAACGTAATAGCCACCCAGGTATTGAGCGATCAGAAGATCAGCAAGCAAGCCTGTACATTCTCCTGTGAATCCAATCATTAACACTCCCGTACAGTCCGGTCTCTTCGTCTGATATGTCGCATATCTAGTCTAGGGGTGGTAAACGTCAGACCCCAGTAACCGATAAGTCATGTCGATATGAGGTCCATAACAGTTCGAGAAACTACTGATAACTCTTACCAGTAAATCTCAGCAACCCTGGCCAGGGATTTCCAGTTATAGCCAATCGAACACAGCGCAACATCAACTCCCTATACCGGGAGAGGCGAAACCCCTCCTATTGCTCATTGCCTCCATGTGATTCGGGACTGTACCCAAAAGCCACCGTTTTGCACGCCCTCTTGGTCGTGGTAAGGTGGAAATCAAAGTACAGTGGGAATCACACAAGACTCTATGACGATCTCGGGTCTACAGACTAACCTGTACCAGTGTCACCAGAGAACTGCCATCTGATGTAAGGTATAATACCATCTGGGAGTTCTCGACGAGTCCGTCTAGTGTACCCAGTCTCCACTGAGCACCCGTATACTATCTCTGATGTCAAACACCAATGGATATGGGATCATCCATCGCCCATCTACATGGGTCGAGAAGCATACGCTAATCTACTCTGGTATATCGATGCCCTGTCTCGATACACCTGCGACTAGGAACATTTGAAGGATGTACTTAGCGACTACACTGTCCCCACTAGTATGATCTACATCATAGTCCTGGTAGTCAAGTACTCATTCTAAAGGCTTTATCAACATGTATCATAGAGACAATCAGAGTACATATTTAGATAAAGAGCAACCAGATAGCATACTATCATGTCGAGCAAGAAAGTCCTCACTATATATGTCCAAGCATCCACTACAATATACATCGTATGTACAGTAATGGCCTCTAGGGCATACATATCACTAACAATCTGCCACTTGCACTAGGGCCATCTGTTGTGGTTTCTCATACCCAACAATCAGCTATGGTTGAAGTATCTCATACTCAACCATCCAATAAAAGTCTCTACTGGGAAATAGGCCTTTGTGAGTGGATCCGCGCTGTTTTCCTTTGTGTCTACTCTCCTAACCTCGATCTCCATGGAGATCAACCATCTCCATGATCAGGTAATACTGCCTAAGAATATGCCTGGATCTCTGATGGGACGGGGGTTCCTAGGCGTAAGCCACATCTCTATTGTCACACAATGGTAGGAACGAAGTTCATCTCATGAACTTATATATATCCAGACTGCCTATTTGGTAGCATCCTTGGTAACGATGTGTCTTGCCTTTAATCGTCTAGTTTTTCACGGTATCTAGCTTGGAACTCTTCCAACATACCGTCCCTCCACTTAGGGTAAAGACAATGCCTGTGACTGACATTCAGTCGACCTTACCACCCTGGAAGCTTTCCAGTGATTCTCCCCAGGATCGTTTGATACTATCTCACTACACCTAGTGAGAATCCTAACATCCAATTAGATCTATCTCATAGATCCAAAATCCAGGATTCAGGAGGTATCACCTTGATCCTATATGGAGAATCCATGTGATAAGAGGAGATTGACCGAGCATAGCATAGGAAACTCCTTCCCTATCATGAGTATGTCATCCACATACTATACGAGGATCACCACCATACTCCCTACTACCTTTTTGTATATACAAGGTTCATCCACCATTTTGATGAACTCAAACTCTTTGACTACCACATCAAAACAGACGTTCCAACTCCGCAATGCCTGATTTATCCCATAAAACAACTTGCTCACGTTTCCGCTGCTCCCACTGTCTACGAAGCCCTCTGGCTGTGTACTTATAGACGTTCTCTTCTAAATCACTATTTAGAAAAGCAGTCATGACACCCAACCGCCAGATATCGTAGTCATGGTATGTAGCAGTGGCAAGTAGGATCTGGATGGACTTAAGCATTGCTTTGAAAGTATCAACTTTTCCATGTACACCAAGTAATCTTCTCAAGATATACTTGCTCCTGATGGGGATTTAACCCTTCAGATAAAGCAACCAAAGTCCATACTTTGTTGGTGTATATGGATTCCATCTCAGATCGCTTAGCATCCAGCCATTCTCACAGAGTCCCCACTCCTGATTGGCCTGCTCGAAACTAGTTGGGTCATCATCTCATGATGCAATCCTCGCTCCCACTGTCATAGAGAAACTGAAGTATCTCTCAGGTGGATGAGGAACCCTACCATATCAGCGGAGAGGCTGAGGTTCATTGGAAACTATTGAATCCTCCGGTTCTACCAAATCATCAGCTGCAGTTTGTATAGCTGGAACTCCTTCCAGTTCTACCTCATGACCACTAATTCCTTCACAAGAAATTCCCTTTCCAAAAGATGGCATGCTGAGAAAACAAAACACTTTTTGTTCCTCAGTTCGGTAGAAGATATTCCCTTGCGAATGCTTGGGATATCCAACAAACTTCCACAGACCTGACCTTGCCTCGAGTTTGTCCAGATCATACTTTGGACAACCCCAAATCTTAACATCCTTAAGAGAAGGGCTCTTCCCATACCATATTACATATGGAGTGGTAGGCACCTGATTTGATTGGAACCCTATTCAATAGGTATGCAGCTTCACAAGTGCATAACACCCAAAAGGAAATAGGCAACTCAGTAGTTCTCATCATAGAGCACACCATATCACATAGGGTGCGATTGCTCCGCCCCGATATACCAACGTACTGTGGTGTATACGGAGGAGTAATGCTGAGAGAGAATCTCATTCTCCTTTAGAATAGTTCAGGATCTCCGTGCTCAAGTATTCTCCTCCTTGATCACATCAAAGGACATAATACTTATACCCGTTTGGGTTCTCTACTTCTGAAGTACAAAGAACCAGTCCTGACATGTGTAGACAGAGGATCTCATACATCATCATGTATCAATACCAAGAGTTCACTAACTCTTTCTCTGTTTCCAATAAACAGAGCTATGGTCATCTTATCTTTGTGACATGACTTGCAAGTTTTATAAGATGTAAATTCAAACTAATTTAAATATGCATCTAAATGTAACTTAGCTAGTCGGGTCACATTGATATGACCTAGTCTACAATACCTCAAGAAGGATTCGTTCATTTCTGAACTCTTCCTCTTGTATGTGTTCTGTACGTTAAGAACTGTGGTTTGATTTAGAACGTCTATGCTTTTAGATAACGTGCCTGAACCGATCAACTCTTGATATAGGAAATGTTCAAAACATTATCCAACAATACAAAATTATATCCTTCTTTATTAAATAAAGAGACCGATATGATGTTGTATATCAGGTTCGGTATCTTATAACATTCGTTCGAAATCAATGTATTTGGTAATACAGGGTGATAACTGCCAACAGACTTGGATGCAACACTTGCACCATTTATAACTTTTAAAACTTATCACCCTTTCTCAGTTCTCTACCTATCAGTAGCTCATGTAACATATTACATATGTGGGATCCTGATCCGGTATCTCATACCCAGGACGTAAAGGATACTGAGAAACAGTTCTTGTTAATGAACACACCCGAAGATGATGCATCATCATACACTTTCTTCGTTTGGGTGGCACGGGAATTCTGGTAATCCCCTATTTCTTGCTCGGTCTTATAACATTTATAAGTTGGAGTGGGACCAACGTTCCCTAGCGCAGTATAACAAGCGGGTTCGGTCAATACATCCGTATTATTATCTTGATTAAGGCGTGACATGGTCGCTACCTGGAGAGAGAGAGAAGAAAACACTCAGTGTATGCTCTTGCAAGATTAGATTGGTTATTAATATATCTAATCAGGATGGTTCCCACTGTTTTAGTCAAATCTTCCTTCAAACCCTAAAAGGAAAGACTAGCCGGGACTAATTACACCCTACAAGTTCGCCAATCGGCCAGACCAGTGTCGGTACTTTGAGGGAGGTTCCCCGTGCTTTCGCACGGACCTAATTAAAATAAACCTCGTTTTCCCACGGGCGTAACCCCGTTGACACCTTTCTAGACACCTACTTGATCGGCTAATTGTAATGTGTAAAACTCTCTCAGGAGTAACTCTTACTCGCAATGGGTATCGGGATCCAACTATCTCATAGGAGGTATGCAATCTCATTGCAAATTTCAACACTTGAAATTCCCGATAATGTTTTGCCTCGAGCGATCTATGACCATGACAAGGTCAACAAACCATAGACCACAAGTCAAGTTCAACCCGTCATTTCCTGATTGAATTAAACCCACCCGCACGACCCTTGAAAAGGTCAACAAAGTCGCAAGACTACCCTAATCTAATCACATCATATGCTTATGCAGATAAGCATAAATAGCTACCGCACACTACGCCTTGACAAGGTCAACAAACGCAGCACGAATATTATGAAGTACTTATCTGAAATGATGGAGGGCTACGACAGGTTTTTAAGAAAACCCTTTGTGTAATGAACTTGATATCGTCGTAGAATTAAATGATTTAAATGGAGTGTGTTTGAGGCTTTTACTAGTTTTGCTAGAGAGTCACACCCGGTAAAGGGATCTCGGCTCTTTCCTCATCGAATGAGGTGTAGGATATTCACAATACCACTATGCAAAGCAATAACTAGAAAAACAATCAAAAGACAAAACCGAGGGTTGTAGCATCTGCCGGTTATTGCTAAAGAGGTCATCCCCGATGAAGAGATCTCGGCTCTTTCCTTATCGAATAAGGTGCTGGATGTTCTACAAGGAACACCGCTATGCAAAGCAAGAACTAGAGCTACCTGTTTTTGAAAATTCGATTCCACAACATCTTTAGGTTTCTTTTATTTCATTAATCTCATTAATGAAGTCCCATCATATTATGCTTCACAAGCATCAGATATGATATATAATATATATCTCATATATAATATAAACATTCGTCTCAGGCAGTAATATGATCTCATCATAGAGCATTGAAACAGAAGAACATATATGAAATATTGGATATACTAGGTTGTCCGTGTTTTAATGCGAGCCTGTATAAAACACGGCTTCCACGGTTGTGATGAATAGCCAATCCCATACCCCTAGACCCCTACGAGAGCGGCAAGCAACCCTACCAATTCTAGAGTTAGCAGACGCGGTCTCGACTCCTCGAGATGGTCTCCCATTGGACCCTAGAACCCAGTTACTTGTGCTCCCCGCCTTGGGTCTATCCTAATGCGGAAAAGTAAATAATATACAATGGTGACAACATCCTCAACCCGGAAGTGCCCCAATAAAAGAATATTACATACAATCAATTTTACATGAATGAAAATGAAAAACTCTCATCTCACATAAAACCCCCGGCTATTCAAAACACGACGATCCAATACAACATATCACAGCAACACATAACATCACATGTCATCAACGTAAGTAAATATGCGTATCCCAATTGTCGTTGATGTATAGCAACGAAACCGGCGATACACCACATATTACACTTACGGTCGCAGAAAAGAAAGTATAAAACTACAATAGTTGGAATCCGCAACCTCCTTAGACATCACATGCCTAACCAAATGAATTCCTTGGATATCGCATGCCTAACAATTATAAACCCCGCATTTTAGTCTCAATATCGAAAACACTTTTCAATATCTAGTCGGGCAATTCAACAAGATTCCCGACATTCTGATCGAACGCTCGTCGGAAACTTTAGTAGACGGCCGCACCGCCCGGTGCCGTCGACGAAGTGCACTAAGGCGGAACACCGCTGCCGCGAGCACCCGAACGGATGCTTTTGGCGACGGGGTTCTCCTCCAGTCACTTGGTCAGGGCTTTGGGGCGTGGCTATCTATTAAGTTTACCCGGTGAGTATCCGCGTACACTACGTGATTGCGATGGACTTTTGATCGCATCAAAATCTCGTGGCAACCGATCAACTGAGACTAAACTGCTCGATTTATAACATTCAAATTAGTTATCTCATAACTACTTGTGGATTCCAAATATTGTATCACATTACAGAAAAAGTTAGACGACGTTAAACATTCCGATCGAATCAACAAACACCCAAAATTTCCCTATTTGCTCAACACTTGAACTTAGTTTAAAAGCATCCATCACATGCCACAGTACCAATGGACCAGCCGTACAAGGGTCAAACCAACGCCTCACATGTGGCAACGCCGAACTACTACAAATCCTAAGGTTTAGAGGTGGTTCAGACGGTCACATAATCGAGTTAAGGTTTTGTTCTTCTAGAGGGTCCACCGCGTTACTTGCACGACTTTGAATGTTCCTTAACTAAGGAAAAATCCAACACTTGGAAATTTTCCGGCAGGGGAAAAAGTGAGTTATTGATATCCGTTCGAACTTTTTAACACAGTCTAACCAATCATGAAACCTAGCTAGAATTGCGAATACGAAACACTCCGAATTACCTTTTGAGTAAATAAACATCTCATGCAAATTTAGCCAAAATAAACAACACCAAAAATACCAAACCCTAGAGACCTGACCATGACCCAAACCTGGTGCCCAGAACCCTCTGGGGGGCCGGCCTGCTCGGAAATTTTGGCCAAGTGATCGGCCAAAATCCGAGCAGGGGGGTGGGGTTTGGGCCATGTTCACCATGTATCACATACATGATTCTGCACATGTTTGGAAAATTTTTAGAGCTCAATTTAAATTCGACAGAATGTGGGGTTTCACATCGGGTGTTTCGGAGTTGTTTCGGTTTTTTAATCCTACACTTATCCGTCTAATTCTCTAGCTAGGCTCTAATACCACTGTTGGGATACTTACAACGGCAATAAGGTTTCGGGAGGCATCATCCATGCCAAGTTAAAAATTTGCCATTGAAGATAAGCCTAAACCTAGGAACTTTAACTAGAGAATCAAACCAAACAAGCATGTTAAACTCTTTAACATCTAAGAGTTAGGGATTACAACCTTTGTAGTCCGTTCCTTCGCTTCATAAGCTCCGTGTTGAGGTCCCTTCGCTGCGATCATCAAGTACCCGGACTCTAGAGAGGCTCCATGAAGATAAAGATGCAACCTTGCTTCCAATCTTCAAAAACTAAGATGATCTACCTTGAAGAATCTCAAACCCAAGCTCTTGCTTCACTAATCAAGTATTAGCAAAGCAAACACCCTAATCTAAGTGGCTAGAATAGATGAGGATGATGAAGTAGGAATTTAGCTCTCTTTTGTTTTCAATTTCTCACTCAAAATCATCACTAACCCAAAAGCTAGTAAGCTTTCAAGAGGAAGAAGAAGCAGAAATCCATTTGTGATGAATAATGAATTATTGTTATGGTTACAAATCAACCATGGGTTAAGAAAGAAAGGCTTAACCCTTGTAGATAATAAACTAGAGTTAAGGGTTTGGGTTGGGTTAAATAATATCTACACAAAATATCAAAGGATGAAGACAAAAGGAAAGCTTCATCCAAAAGCTAACCCAAATCCAAACCCTAACTTGGTTTAAACTCAACAACCATGTTGCATTTGTAACCCTAATATGTTACAATATTATATATCACATATACAATATATTTTGTAACAAAAAGAAATAATACAATTAACATATATCGCATATACATCAATGTATTATCCAAGTGAGAAAAAGAATCTTTAAGAGAGATTATATTAGTTAATGCAATGCAATATATCATATATATAATTATACATTAAATTATCGAATCAACACTTGATCCGATAATCCAGCTATTTCATAAATAACCGACTAATATAAAATGTATCAGTTCATCAAATCAACACTTGATCCGATGACGTGGCTATATCACATATACCCGGCCGATATCACATATCGCGAGAATCTAATACAGTATCGCATACACGTATTATTCTCGGTCCCGCATATATCACATATGTGCTCCTACTCCGTTTTGCCTGAGCCAGGAAACCTCTGTGTAGGACTCTAAAGAATCGTCAATACGCCGGCAGTAGGTGATGATCATATCAAACACCCACATGCTGCAAGCGGTCAGCTAAACGTAACAGCCACTCAGGTATTGAGCGATCAGAAGATCAACAAGCAAGCCTGTACATTCTCCTGTGAATCCAATCAGTAACACTCCCGTACAGTCCTGTCTCTTCGTCTGATATGTCGCATATCTAGTCTAGGGGTGGTAAACGTCAGACCCCAGTAACCGATAAGTCATGTCGATATGAGGTCCATAACAGTTCGAGAAACTACTGATAACTCTTACCAGTAAATCTCAGCAACCCTGGCCAGAGATTTCTAGTTATAACCAATCGAACACAGCACAACATCAACTCCCTATACCGGGAGAGACGAAACCCCTCCTATCGCTCATTGCCTCCATGTGATTCGGGACTGTACCCAAAAGCCACCGTTTAGCATGCCCTCTTGGACGTGGCAAGGTGGAAATCAAAATACAGTGGGAATCACATAAGACTCTATGACGATCTCGGGTCTACAGACTAACCTGTACCAGTGTCACCAGAGAACTGCCATCTGACGTAAGGTATAATACCATCTGGGAGTTCTCGACGAGTCCGTCCAGTGTACTCAGTCTCCACTTAGCACCCGTATACTATCTCTGATGTCAAACACCAATGGATATGGGATCATCCATCGCCCATCTACATGGGTCGAGAAGCATACACTAGTCTACTCTGGTATATCGATGCCCTGTCTCGATACACCTGCGACTAGGAACATTTGAAGGATGCACTTAGTGACTACACTGTCCCTATAAGTATGATCTGCATCATAGTCCTGGTAGTCAAGTACTCATCCTAAAGGCTTTATCAACATGTATCATAGAGACAATCAGAGTACATGTTAAGATAAAGAGCAACTAGATAGCATGCTATCATGTCGAGCAAGAAAGTCCTCACTATATATGTCCAAGCATCCACTACAATATACATCGTATGTATAGTAATGGCCTATAGGGCATACATATCACTAACAATTTGTTGATGTATTTCCGCGGCGGGGTCATTTGCTGATGTGTTTCCTGTAGGGTTGCGTAACACCACCATAAGGTTTAGGAAGGCATCACACATGCCATATTGAAATTTTTTGGGGTGCTATGAAACCCTAACCAAGATCTTAACTAGAGAATTAGGGTTAACTTTGCATGTAAACAACTTTACATCTAAGAGAGAGGGATTGCAACCTTTGTAGTCCGTTCCTTCACTTCATATGCTCCGAGTAGTAGTCCCTTCGCCGCGATCCATGAACTCCCTGTTAGTTATATGTATGCCCTAGAGGCCATTACTGTACATACGATGTATATTGTAGTGGATGCTTGGACATATATAGGAAGGACTTTCTTGCTCGACATGATAGTATGCTATCTGGTTGCATTTTATCTTAACATGTAAATAAATACTGTTTTGTGATCGCATGTTGATAAAGCCCTTAGGATGATTACTTGACTACCAGGATTATGATGCAGATCATACTAGTGGAGACATGGTAGTCGATAAGTACATCCTTCAAATGTTCCTAGTCGTGGGAGTATCGAGACAGGGTATCGATACTCCAGAGTAAACTAGCATATGCGCTTCTTGACCCATATGATGGGCGATGGATGGTCCCATATCCATTGGTGTTTGACATCAGAGAAGGTATATGGGTGCTCAGTGGAGACTGGGTACACTGGACGGACTCACCAAGAACTCCTAGATGGTATTATACCTATCGTCGGATAGCAGTTCTCTGGTGACACTGGTACAGGTTAGTCTGTAGACCCGAGATCGTCATAGAGTCTTGTGTGATTCCCACTGTGCTTTGATTTCCACCTTACCACGGTCAAGAGATCGTGCAAAACGGTGGCTTTTGGGTACAGTCCCGAATCACATGGAGGCAATGAGCGATAGGAGGGGTTTCGTCTCTCCCGGTATTGGGGGTTGATGTTGCGCTGTGCTCGATTGGCCATAACAGGAAATCCCAAGCCAGGGTTGCTGAGATTTACTGGTAAGTGTTACCGGTAGTTTCTCGAACCGTTATGGACCTTGCATCGGCATGACTTATCAGGCTATTGGGGTCTGACTTTATACCACCCCCAGGCTGTTGATATGCGACATATCAGACGAAGAGACTGGACTGTACGGTAGTGTTACTGATTGGATTCGCAGGAGTTATAGCAGGATTGCTTGTTGATCTTCTGATCGCTTAATACCCGGGTGGCCGTTACATTTAGCAGACCGCTTGCGGCTTGTGGGTGTTTGATATGATCATCACCTACTGCCGGCGTATTGACGAGTCTTTAGAGTCCTACACAGAGGTTTCCTGGTTCATGCAAAATGGAGTAGGAGCATATATGTGATATGTGCGGGACCGAGATTAATACGAGTATGTGATACCGTATTCTATTCTCGCGATTTTTTATATTAGTCGGTTATATGTATTATAGACGGATTATTAAATCAAGAGTTGATTTAATAATTTAATGTATAATTATATATTTGATATATTAATTATATTAACTAATATTAGCTCACTTAAGATTTCTTTTCTCACTATTTGATACATTGATATATATGTGATAAATATTAATTGTATTCTTTTAGCATATAATATATACATGATATATATTATTGTGTCATGCTAGGTTACACATGCAACATGTATGAGACTAACACCATATTAGGGTTAATGTTAGGGATAATATTTATTCTTAAGTAATTACAAATTAGTGGAGATATTTTGATGGTTGGAAGCTTGGAGAAGCTTTAAGATAACCATTGACTTAGTCCACTCTTTTGTTTTCCTTAAGATATTTATCAACTCAACCATTAACCATACACTATGGTTAACTCTCTACAAGGGTTAGATATATGATATACTCACCCATGGTTGCATTTTTAACCTTAATGGATTCATTCTTTCATCACTTGAGTTTCATCTTCTTCTTCCTCATTTTAAACTTTCTAGCTTTTAACAAAGTGAAGATAGATTGTGAGAAAACCAAATCTAAAGTGAGAAATATTCCAACTTCATCATCCTCTACTATTAGCCATTTAGTTTAGGGTGTTTGCTTCACTAATCTACACAATTAGTGAAGAGATAGCATGAGCTAGTGTCTTCTCGGCGTAGATCATCTTCGGCCTCGAAGACTTCGAAGCAAGTTTGTTCGTTTCTTCATGGGAGCCTTTTCTAGAGTCCGGAGGATCGTGATCGCAGCGAAGGGACTTCTACACGGAGCTATTGAAGTGAAGGACCGGTCTACAAAGGTTGTATTCCTTGTTCACTTAGATGTAAAGTGTTTACATATCTTGTTTAACCCTAATTCTCTAGTTAAGATCTTGGTTAGGGTTTGTTTAGCACCCCAAAATTTTTAAAGTAGCATGATTGATGCTTTCCAAAACCTTCACAAGGTGCTAAGCTAACCCTACATTCCCGGACTCTAGAGAGGCTCCACAAGTTGAATGATCCATGCTTGCTTGAAGACTTCGAAATCCAAGATGATCTACTTCGAGGAAACACGAACTCAAGCTATGACTTCACTAATTATGAATTAGTGAAGCTAACACACTAATCTATATGGCTAGTATAGAAGAGGATGATGAAGTAAGAATTTTGCTCACTTTATTATTTAATTTCTCACTATTTTCTCGATCTCAAAAGCTAGAAAGCAAAATGAGAATGAGGAGGAAGAAGAAGAATGAATGAGATTAAGGTTAGAAATGCAACCATGGGTCAAGTATATCATCCTTAACCATTGTAGAGAGTTAACTATGGCTATGTGTCATGGTTGGGTTAGAAATATCTAGGGCAAAACAAAAAGGGTGGATTTGGTCAATGGTAATCTACAAGCTTCATGAAGCTTCATCCATGACTCATTTCCACAATTTTAATTACTTAGATATTTAAACCCAAACATTACATATAGCATGGTATAATTCTCATACATACATGTTGCATGTATAACCTAGCATGCTACAATATTATATATCACATATATAATAATATGTAACAAAAGAAAACAATACAATAAACACATATCACATATATATTAAATGTATCACAAGTGAGAATAATAAATATATAAGTGAGCACATAATATATACATATACATATACATACATACATACATACATACATATATATATATATATATATATATATATTATATTTAATCGAATCAACACTTGATCCGATAACCCGGCTATATCATATATAATCGGCCGATATCACATATCGCGAGAATCGAATACGGTATCACTGTTAGTGTATATGCCCTAGAGGCCATTACAGTATCATACTGGATTGTATATTACTTGATGGAAGCTTGGGATATTCACCTTGTATTGACATTCTTGCTCAAAATGGTAGTATGCTACTTGGTTTGTCTCTGCTTTATTGTGTGCATGTGTTTCTTTTAGCATATCGCCTTTACACATTAGTGGAGCCCTTAGGATCTTTGCTTGATTACCAGCGTTGTGATGGCAGTCACACTCGTAGGGGCTGGGTAATCCATAAGCACATCCTTATGCAGGTCCCTAGTAGTAGGACTATCGAGACAGGGCATCGATACTCCGGAGTAGACTAGCGTATGCGCTTCTCATCCCAGCGTGGGAGACGGTCTGTCCCACAGCCGTCAGTACGTCGTACTTGAGATAGTATGCGGGTGCTCGTTAGGTTACGAGTACACTGGATAGGACTCGTCGGGAACTGTTGGTTGGTATTATACCTATCGTCAGTTATCAGTTCCCAGGTGACATGAGTACAGCTTAGTCCGTTGACTTGACACTGTCACTTCGCCTCGAGTGTGTTCCCACTGTACTTTGATTACTACCCTACCACGGCTCAAAGGAGTCGTGCAAACAGGTAGTTTTTGGGTGCAGTCCCGAAGCACTTGGAGGCAGTGACGGTTAGACAGGATTCGTCTCTCCCGGTATTGGGGGTTGATATCGCGCTATGTCTAGGAGAGCCATTACACAAAGTCCCTGGCCAGGGCAAGCGAGATAGACTGGTAGGTTTCCAATGTTATCTCAGGTGTTCTGGGCTACACTCCGACACGACTTGTACCGCTAGTAGGGGACTGACGTTTACCGCCCCTCTAGGCCCGCCATGCGATGTTCTTAGACGAACAGACCGGACTGTACGGAGACTGTCACATTCAGGCTCAGTAGGAGTTCAGATGGGTTTACCTTGTCAGCCTTCTTATCGGCATCTACCTGGGGACCGTTACGTACAGCTAGTTCCGCTTGCGGTCTGTGGTTAAACCCACTGCCAGCGTAGTGTCGAGTCTTTAGAGTCCCACACAGAGGGTTATTCGCATTTAGGCAAAATGAGTAGAGGTCGCATGGTTTTGCGACAGGGTTCGTTCACATCCGCGCACTTGTGCACGTTTGGTGTCCGGACAGCTTATACTAGCGGGCTTTGGTTTAAGCCGGATCCTAGTATATGATTTGGGATTGGTTTTATCTCATTGTATTCGTGTTCCTCGGAACACGGATACGGGTGTGTATGCACAGTTGACTGAGACAGAGGCAGAGGACTTTCATTAGGGTTGATGACCATTGTCATTTTCTTAACCCTAATGTTTATGTGTGAATTATGATTTATTAATATTAGTTAATTATAATTGTGCATGGTTAGGGTTGTTGACCATTTGACTATACTTGACTTGTTGACCTAGGTTGACAAGTTGACCATCATCATTCCATATGAAAGATGCTCTTTGATCCTTGCAAAAGCATTTAATGTGAAATGATAATGGTCATTTCTTGATTAACCATGACAATTATCTTTAGCTAATTATCTATTTTTCATAAATCACATATATGTGAGAAGGTTGCATTATTTTTCTCACTTGATCATTTTCATTCTCTCTCCTCCTCTTCCTCTCTCTCTAGCTCTCCCCTCTCATGAGTTGAGAACCATTTGAGCTTGAGATAATCCCTTCAAAAATACTCTCTACTCTTTCTAAGGTCCTAGGTTTAGCACACCAAGCACCTTAGTTACTTATAATTTGAAGTTGGAGCTAAAGGTAGATGCCCTCGGGTGGATCTTTCTTCGGCAAGAGAAGGCGACGAGACGATCCGTTCTTTCACTCCAAGGAGCAAGAAGAGAAGGACTTGAAGACCTAGGTATAACCCCTTTTCCGAGTAGCTAAACTCTTTTTAGCTTGTTGTTAGTTTTTGTTTAGCAAAGATCCCTCCTTTACATAGTCCATGTTGCCTAGTGTTGTAAAAATCAGATTTTTCATAACGTTTCCGCCTCCCCGCAAGCACCAGGGTGGGCAACGTGGACTTACAGTGGTATCAGAGCCTAGCTAAACACAAACTAACTAGTTAGCAAAGTATTTAGAACTTCGATCGAAAAAAAATTGCAAAACACATTTTCAAAAACCCTTGTTTCTGCCGATTTTCATTTCTGCTTCAAAAATAATAAATCATACATGAAAAATCGGCTCAGGGTTTTCTAAAGACACACACCAAAAACGATCCACTGAACCGGTCAAAGCGCCGCGGTTCCGCGGCAAGAACATGCTTCTTGCCGCGGATCCGCGGCCGAGTTGACTCGGCCATGGACCGAGTTTGGTGCAGTGTACTTAGTTGCAGGTTTTGGGATTTTTAATATAGTTTGTTTCTGCCCAGATTTTCCAGAGAACAAGTTGGTTTTTGGGGTGGTCATAAATCCGTATTTTGATCGAATTCCTTTACACTTTGGCTAATGGGTTATATCTGTGATGTGATATATGTATTGAACGTCTGCTAATCGCTATACTTCGATTAGTGGGGGTTATACATATCTGTGATCTGTAATGTTGATGGTTTGTGTATATGAATTCGTTGGATTTTCGCGGATGAATAGCCGGGGGATTGTGAGATGAGAGTTTTCTTATTCTTTCAATTCTTGTAATATGTAAATTTGATGTAATATTATTTGTATGGCCGCACAACCGGGTCGGGGTTGTAGCCGTCATTATATAATTTCTTTTTACTGTTTTTGCTCCTAGTATAGACCCAAGGTTGGGTGCACAAACTACTGGGTATCTCGAAGTGCCGAGTGGCCTACTCACGGTGTTGAGGGAGGTTGCTTCGCTTCGGGTACTTGGCGGGTAGTTTGCCGCACCCGTAGGGGTCTAGGGTGGGGTTAGGCTATTCATCACGACCGTGTAATCCGTTCTTCGTTACAGGCTCGTACGAATTGAGGATTCCTAGTATATCCAATGTATTCATCTGTGATCTGGAATGGCTATCATTGCATGTGACGAATGTTTATATATATCTATATGATATCTATTTAGGCGTTGCTTATGTTTTGCATCCGCGCTAGTCCAGCCCCCGCTCTGTCGTTAGTTAAGTAACCTAACGGGTGATGACGGGACCCCGTGGCGAATGTCATATTTTTGTTGTTTTCTGTAATGGTAGGATTAAATGATGGGACGCATTGGAATTAATGCAAGAAAAAAAACCCCAAGTAACAGTCGTTGGAACACTTTCAAAACCACTCGGTTCTTTTCAAAACCAAATTTTTAAATGCGGAGCTTGAACCACTCCTTTTGAAAGCTATCTCGTTCCTTCGATTATATCAAGTTCACTACGTTCACGGTTTCGCCAAAACCATTCGTAGCCCTCCGTCGTTTCACATGAATGGTCAATAAGTATTCAAGCTATGTATGTTGGCCAAAGTTAAGGTATAGTGATTGGTAGCTATTGGGTATTCATGTGCAGCATAGATAGATGTGTTGGTTTGGGGCAGTCGTTCTACCATGTTGGCCAAAGTCAAGGGTATGTGCGGGTGGGCTCAAATTAACCTGGAGAATGACGGGTAGAACTTGACATGTGACTTATGATATTTTGGCCAAAGTCAAGGTCATAAGAGCATGGGGCAAAAATCCACATCGGGAGTTTCAAAAGAACTGAAACTTGCTAGTGCTGCATACCATTTGGAGTGTGATAATTCTGGTAGGATTCCTTCAGTTTTGTCACGCAATGATATTTGGATCCCGATCCTACTGTGAGTATATGCTACTCCTTCGGAACTTTCTCACTTAACGATCAATGCTATAAACCAAGTAGGTGTCTAGAAAGGTGTTAGCGGGGCTACGCCCATAGGGAAAAGAGGTTACTTAATTAAGGAACTTCGCGAAAGCGTTGGAAAACCTCCCTCGAAGTACCGACACTGGCCTGGCTGAACGGTTAAGAAAGTATTTTACGGTGAGATTGATCCTGACTAGTTCTTCCTTTATGGTTTGAGGAGGGATTCGAGAGACAGTGGGAGCCATCCTGTTTAGACAAATTAAAAACCACTCTAAACTTGCAAGAGCATCATGCTAAAGTGTTTCTTCTCTCTCTCCTAATTGCAGCGACCATTTATCATGACTGGACTTAAGTTACTTCTAGATAAAAACATACTGACAGGGCCAAACTACAAAGATTGGCTCAGGAATGTCAAAATGGCAATCACTTATGACAAGTTGGGGTATCTTCTTACCACCAAAGCTCCCCCTGTCCCAGGTCCCAAAACCAGTTTCGCGGATAGGGAAATCCGTAAGACCTGGGAAATCGACTGCGCGAAGGCCAAGTGCCTCGTGCTTGCCTCTATGGACAATGAACATCAGAGGAGGCATGAGAATATGGACCTCGAATCCATATTTCTACATACAAAAGAACTGTATGGAGAGCAATCCCGTATCACCAGATACGAAGTGTCGAAGAAGTTGTTTTCGGCGAGATTGGCCGTCGGATCATCGGTAGCGGAACACGTACTTAAGATGATTGGCTATATAGAGGAGCTCGCGGACCTTGGGACCACGTTGGAGAATGAGCTCTATACGTTTAAGTCCACGTTGCCCACCCCGGTGCTTGCGGGGAGGCGGAAACGGTATAAAAAACGGATTTTTATCGAACTAGGCAACATGGACTATCAAAAGGAGGATCTTTGCTAAACAAAAACTAACTACAAAGCTAACTAGTTTTAGCTACATGGAAGAAAGGTTATACCTAGGGCTTTATGTCCTTCTCTCCTTGCTCCTTTGGAGTGAAAGATGTGATCTTCTTGTCGCCTTCTCTAGTCGAAGAAGGATCCACCCGAGAGCCTCAACCTTTGGGTTCAACTTCAAGCTAGAAGTAACTAAGATACTAGAAATGCTAATCCTAGAACCTTAGAAGAGAGTAGAGAGTATCTTAGAATGGTTTATCTCAAGCTCAAGTGTTTCTCAACTCATGAGAGGGGAGAGCTAGAGAGAGAGGAAGAGGAGGAGAGAGAATCCATATGATAGAATGAGAAGAATAATGAACCATTCTCACATATATGTGTGTGAATTATGAAAATAGATAATTAGCAAGATAATTGTCATGGTTAATCAAGACTTGACCATTATCATTTCACATTAAATGCAAATTGCAAGGATCAAAGAGCATCTTTTATATGGAATGATGATGGTCAACATGTCAACCTAAGTCAACAAGTCAAGATAGTCAAATGGTCAACAACCCTAACCATGCATAATTATATTTAACTAATATCAATTAATCATAATACACACATAAGCATTAGGGTTAAGAAAATGACAATGGTCATCAACCCTAATCAAAGTCCTCTCCCTCTGTCTCAGTCAACTGTGCATACGCACCCGTATTCGTGATCCGAGGAACACGAATACAATGAGATAAAACCAGTCCCAAATTATATACTAGGATCTGGCTTAAACCAAAGCCCGCTAGTAAAAGCTGTCCGGACAGCAAACGTGCACAAGTGCGCGGATGTGAACGAACCCTGTCGCAAAACCATGCGACCTCTACTCATTTTGCCTAAAGGCGAATAACTCTCTGTGTGGGACTCTAAAGACTCGACACTACACTGGCAGTGGGTTTAACCACAGACCGTAAGCGGCTAGCTGTACGTAACGGTCCCCAGGTAGATGCCGATAAGAAGACTGACGAGGTGAACCCATCTGAACTCCTACTGAGCCTGAATGTGACAGTCTCCATACAGTCCGGTCTGTTCGTCTGATACATCGCATGGCGGGCCTAGGGGGCGGTAAACGTCAGTCCCCTAATAGCGGTACAAGTCGTGTCGGAGTGTAGCCCAGAACACCCTGAGATAACACTGGAAACTTACCAGTATATCTCGCTTGCCCTGGCCAGGGACTACTTGTGTAATGGCTCTCCTGGACACAGCGCGATGTCAACCCCCAATACCGGGAGAGACGAATCCTGTCTAACCGTCACTGCCTCCAAGTGCTTCGGGACTGCACCCAACTACTACCTATTTGCACAACTCCTTTGAGCCGTGGTAGGGTAGTAATCAAAGTACAGTGGGAACACACTCGAGGCGAAGTGACAGTGTCAAGTCAGCAGACTAAGATGTACTCATGTCACCTGGGAACTGATAACTGACGATAGGTATAATACCAACCAACAGTTCCCGACGAGTCCTGTCCAGTGTACTCGTAACCTAACGAGCACCCGCATACTATCTCAAGTACGACGTACTGACGGCTGTGGGACAGACCGTCTCCCACGCTGGGATGAGAAGCGCATACGCTAGTCTACTCCGGAGTATCGATGCCCTGTCTCGATAGTCCTACGACTAGGGACCTGTATAAGGATGTGCTTATGGATTACCCAGCCCCCACGAGTGTGAGCGCCATCACAACGCTAGTAATCAAGCAAAGATCCTAAGGGCTCTACTAATATGTATAGGTGATATAATAAAAGAAACACATGTACACATTAAAGCAGAGACAAACCAAGTAGCATACTACCATTTCGAGCAAGATTGTATATACAACTGTGAATATCCCAAGCTTCCATCAAGTAATATACATACTAGTATGATACAGTAATGGCCTCTAGGGCATATACACTAATAATCTCCCACTTGCACTAAGGCCATGTACTGGCGTATCGAAGACCTATCATCTCGATCAGCCGCTCGAACTGAGTCTGGGGTAAGGCCTTCGTGAATGGATCTGCAGTGTTATCTTCTGAAGCAACCCTTCAAACCTCGATCTCCTGGCGATCCACGATCTCCCTGATCAGGTGATACCGCCTCAAGATGTGTCTGGATTTTTGATGGGACCTGGGTTCCTTCGCTAAAGCTATAGCCCCGTTGTTGTCGCAATATAGAGGTATTGGATCAACAATAGACGGAACCACCTGAAGTTCTTTCAAGAACTTCCTCATCCAGACAACTTCTTTTGCGGCATCAGATGCAACGATGTATTCCGCTTCCATAGTCGAGTCAGCAATGGTTTCCTGTTTGGAGCTCTTCCAACACACCGCCCCTCCATTGAGGGTAAAGACAAAACCCGACATGGACTTGGAATCATCCTTGTCACTCTGGAAGCTGTAGTCAGCAAAAGCCTCAATCTGGAGGTCTTTTCCGCCATACACCAAGAACATCTCCTTAGTCCTTCTCAGGTACTTGAGAATGTTCTTTACCGCTATCCAATGTTTCTCCCCATGGTTTGACTGATACCTGCTTACCACACTCAGTGCATAAGCCACATCTGGTCTGGTACACAACATCACATACATTATAGAGCCTACCGCAGAAGCGTAGGGTATAATAGACATGCGATCCCTCTCCAAATCAGTCTTGGGAGACATCTCTTTGGAGAGGGTGATCCCGTGACAAGCCGGTAGAATACCGCACTTGGAATCTTCCATACTGAATCTTTTCAGTATGGTGTCGATGTACCTGGACTGTGAGAGTCCTAAAATCCTCTTGGATCTGTCACGGTAGATCCGGATCCCCAGAATGTATGAGGCATCACCCAGGTCTTTCATGGAGAACCTGTGTGACAAGAACCCTTTGACAGATTGTAGCATAGGAATGTCATTTCCTATTAAGAGAATGTCATCCATGTATAAAACGAGAAATACTACAGTTCTCGCTACAAATCTACAATAGATGCATGGTTCATCTGGATTTTTGATAAAGCCAAATTCCTTGACCGTCTCATCAAAACAGATGTTCCAACTCCGCGATGCCTGCTTTAGTCCATAAATGGACTTAAGCAACTTGCACACCTTTCCGCTGCTCCCACTCTAAATGAAACCCTCTGGCTGGTCCATATAGACACACTCCTCTAAATTTCCATTTAGAAAAGCGGTCTTTACGTCCATCTGCCAAATCTCATAATCGTGGAAGGTAGCAATGGAAAGAAGGATCCGAATGGATTTCAGCATAGCTACTGGAGAAAAGGTTTCGTCATAGTCCAAACCAGGTCGCTGACGAAAACCCTTTGCAACCAGTCTAGCTTTATAGGTCTCAACCTGTCCATCTACACCAATCTTCCTTTTGAAGATCCACTTGCATCCTACGGGTTTTACCGCATCTGGAGCAATGTCCAACGTCCATACTTTGTTGGTGTACATGGACTCCATTTCGGTCCGCATTGCATCCAGCCATTTTACCGAGTCAACGCTCTGAATGGCTTGCTGGAAGCTAGTAGGCTCATCACAATCTATGATGCAATCCTTTCTATCCCCGTCTATGAGAAAACCGTAGTATCTCTCGGGCGGATGAGACTGCCTACTACTCCTGCGGAGTGGCGTGGGAATGTCGTGATCTTTCGAATCCTCTGGTTCTACTAAGCTTTCAGTAATAGCTCGTGGTTCTGGAATTTCTTCCAGTTCTATTGCGCTCCCACTTATTTCCTTTTCTAAGAACTGATGTTCCAGAAAGTGGGCATTACGAGAAACAAGGACTTTTTGTTCCTCTGCGTAATAGAAAAGATACCCCCTAGAGTTCTTTGGGTATCCCACAAACTTGCACAGTACTGAGCGTGCCTCGAGTTTATCCGCATGCTGCTTTTTGACAAAAGATAGACATCCCCAAATCTTCCGGTATTGAAGATAGGGTTTCTTCCCACTCCATAACTCATATGGTGTGGTAGGCACAGTCTTAGTGGGAACTCGGTTCAAAAGGTATGCAGCTGATTCTAGCGCATATCCCCAGAATGATCGCGGTAACTCAGCGTTACTCATCATGGACCGTACCATATCCAATAGGGTTCGGTTCCGTCTCTCCGATACACCGTTATGTTGTGGAGTGTATGGAGGAGTAAGCTGAGAGGGAATTCCATTCTCTTTTAAGTAATCCAGGAATTTGGCACTAAAGTATTCACCACCTCGATCAGATCTCAGTGCCTTGATACTTTTGCCTGTCTGTTTTTCTACTTCATTCTTATATTCCTGGAACTTTTCAAAGGCTTCAGATTTATGCTTCATTAAGAAGACATGTCCGAACCTTGAAAAATCATTTGTAAAAGTAATGAAGTAAGAATAACCGCTTCGCGCATGTGTAGACATTGGACCGCACACGTCGCTGTGTACGAGTCCCAAGAGCTCGCTCGCTCTTACTCCGTGTCCAGTGAACGGAGTCTTTGTCATCTTTCATTTGAGACAGGATTGACAAGTTGCATACGATTGATATTCGAACGGATCCAAATATCCTTCTGTATGTAACTTCGTCAACCTTCTCTCATTAATGTGACCGAGTCTACAATGCCATAAGAAAGCCTGATTGATTTCAGGAGACTTTCTTTTGTGTGTATTCTGGACATTGAAAATCTGTGGTTGGTTTAATACGTATATACCGTTGTTTAATGTACCTGACCCAATCAAAACTTGATTAAGGTGAATGTTCACTACATTACTTACAAATGCAAATTCATAACCTTCTTTAGACAATAAAGATACAGAAATGATATTACAAGTTGCATTTGGTACAAAATAACAACTACGCAAAACCAAAAAGTCTCCATCTGACAATCCCAGGTGATAGTCCCCCACGGCCTCAGCATCCATGCTAGCTCCGTTTGCAACTCTGAGGGTCATATCACCTGCCTTCAAAACCCTACGCTTTCTCAACGCCTGCAAAGAATTACAGATATGAGATCTTGATCCGGTATCCAATACCTAGGAAGTAGAGTTTATTGATAGACAGTTTTCGATAACATACACACCTGATGCTGAAGCCGCAACTCGCTTCAGATCCTGGGTTCTGGACTTCCAAGCCTTGCAATCCTGTTTCCAGTGTCCACTTTTGTGACAGTAGAAGCATTCTTCCTTTCCCACCAGCTTTCCCGCTACCTTTGTTGCCTTTCCTTTTCCCTTCGTATCCACTTTACTGACACCGCCCCTTGGTTTGGCCGGGGCTTTCTTCTTCTTTCCCTTGGCTTTCGCCCTGGACCTAGAAGAGGAAGATCCTCCTACAAACAAAGTGGATGTCTCCCTACCTTTCTGTAGGGTTCCCTCAGCACTCCTCAACATGTTCAGAAGTTCGGAAAGTTCTACCTCCTTTCCTTGCATGTTGAAGTTCAGGATAAACTGGGCGTAAGTGGAAGGAAGGGACTGGAGAATCAAGTCAGTATAGAGTTCATTCTCCAACGTGGTCCCAAGGTCCGCGAGCTCCTCTATGTAGCCAATCATCTTAAGCACGTGTTCCGCTACCGATGATCCGACGGCCAATCTTGCCGAAAATAGCTTTTTCGACACTTGGTATCTTGCGATACGAGACTGCTCTCCATACAGTTCTTTTGTATGAAGAAATATGGACTCTAGGTCCATATTCTCGTGCCTCCTCTGATGTTCATTGTCCATCGAGGAAAGCACGAGGCATTTGGCCTTCGCGCAATCGATCTCCCATGTCTTACGGATTTCTACATCCGCGACGCTGGAGGTGGGACCTGGGACGAGGGGAGCTTTGGTGGTAAGGACATACCCCAACTTGTCGTAAGTGATCGCCATCTTGACATTCCTGAGCCAATCTTTGTAGTTTGGCCCTGTCAGTATATTTTTATCTAGTAATAACTTAAGTCCGGTCATGTTGAATGGTCGCTGTAATTAGGAGAGAGAAAAGAAACACTTTAGCATGATGCTCTTGCAAGTTTAGAGTGGTTTTTAGTTTGTCTAAACAGGATGGCTCCCACTGTCTCTCGAATCCCTCCTTAAACCATAAAGGAAGAATTAGTCGGGATTAATCTCACCGTACAATACTTTCTTAACCGTTCAGCCAGGCCAGTGTCGGTACTTCGAGGGAGGTTTTCCAACGCTTTCGCGAAGTTCCTTAATTAAGTAACCTCTTTTCCCTGTGGGCGTAGCCCCGCTAACACCTTTCTAGACACCTACTAGGTTTATAGCATTGATCGTTAAGTGAGAGATTTCCCGAGGAGTAGCATATACTCACAGTAGGATCGGGATCCAAATATCATCGCGTGATAAAACCGAAGGAATCCTACCAGAATCATCACACTCCAAATGGTATGCAGCGCTAGCAAGTTTCAGTACTTATGAAACTCCTGATGTGGATTTTTGCCCCATGCTCTTATGACCTTGGCGTGAGGTCAAAATGTCATAAGTCACATGTCAAGTTCTTCCCATCATTATCCAGGTTAATTTGAACCCACCCGTACCTATCCTTGATGTAGGCCAAAATGGCAGTACGACTGTCTCAAACCAACGCATTCTATCTATGCAACAGATAAATATCCGGCAGCTACCAATCACTATGCCTTGGCGTGAGGTCAAAATACATAGATTGAATACTACCGAATATTTAACTGAAATGATGGAGGGCTACGAATGGTTTTGGCGAAACCGTGAACGTAGTGAACTTGATATAATCGATGGAACGAGATAGCTTTTAAAAGGAGTGGTTCAAGCTCCGCATTTAAAAGTTTAGATTTGAAAAGAACCGAGTGGTTTTCAAAGTGTTCCAATCGACTTTTACGGTTTATTTTCTTGAATTAATTTTAATGCGTCCCATCTTTTAATCCTACCATTGCAGAAAACAACCAAAATATGGTGTACGCTTATGCCATCCGCATTCGCCACGGGGCCCCGTCATCACCCGATAGGTTACTTAACTAACGACAGAGCGGGGGCTGGACTAGTGCGGATGCAAAACATAAGCAACACCTAAATAGTTATCATATATAGATATATAGCAATGATAGTCAATCCAGATCACAGATGAACACTTTGGATATACTAGGAATCCGCGATTCGTTCGAGCCTGCAACGAAAAGCGGATTACACGGTCGCGATGAATAGCCAATACCCCACCCAAGAGTCCTACGGGTGCGGCAAACTACCCGCCAAGTATCCGAAGCGAAACAACCTCCCTCAACGACGTGAGTAGGCCACTCAGCACTTCGAGATACCCGGTAGTTTGTGCACCCCACCATGGGTCTATCTCAGGAGCAAAAACAGTAAAAAGAAATTATACAAAAACGGCTACAACCCCCACCCGGTTGTGCGGCTAAATAAATAATATTACATCAATTTACATATTACATGAATGAAAGAAAAAAGAAACTCTCATCTCACATCCACCCCGACTATTCATCCGCGACAATCTACCGAGTTCATATACACAAACCAATAAGCATTACAGATCACAGATATGTATAACCCCCACTAATCGACGTATAGCGATTAGCAGACGTTAAATACATATAAACATCACAGATATAACCCAATAGTCAAAGTATAGTGAAGTTCGATCAAAAATACGGATTTATAGCCACCCCAAATACAAATTTCTATTCTGGAAAATCTGGGCAGAAATAAAATATCTTAAAAAACCCAAAACCTTAACAGAAGAACACTGCACCAAACTCGGTCCAGAACCGAGTCAACTCGGCCGCGGTTCCGCGGCAAGAACTTGCCGCGGAAACGCGGCGCTTTGAACAGTTCACTGGATCGTCTTTGGTGAGTTTCTTAACAAAAGCCTGAGCCGATTTTTGAAGTATGATTTATTATTTTTAGAGCAGAAAAAAATCAACAGAAACTTAGGGTTTTGAAATTTTAGTTTTGTGATTTTTTACCGATCGAACTTCTATACACTTTACTAACTAGCTAGTTTATGTTTAGTTAGGCTCTGATACCAATGTAAGTCCACGTTGCCCACCACGGTGCTTGCGGGGAGGCGGAAACGGTATAAAAAACGGATTTTTATCGAACTAGGCAACATGGACTATCAAAAGGAGGATCTTTGCTAAACAAAAACTAACTACAAAGCTAACTAGTTTTAGCTACATGGAAGAAAGGTTATACCTAGGGCTTTATGTCCTTCTCTCCTTGCTCCTTTGGAGTGAAAGATGTGATCTTCTTGTCGCCTTCTCTAGTCGAAGAAGGATCCACCCGAGAGCCTCAACCTTTGGGTTCAACTTCAAGCTAGAAGTAACTAAGATGCTAGAAGTGCTAATCCTAGAACCTTAGAAGAGAGTAGAGAGTATCTTAGAATGGTTTATCTCAAGCTCAAGTGTTTCTCAACTCATGAGAGGGGAGAGCTAGAGAGAGAGGAAGAGGAGGAGAGAGAATCTATATGATAGAATGAGAAGAATAATGAACCATTCTCACATATATGTGTGAATTATGAAAATAGATAATTAGCAAGATAATTGTCATGGTTAATCAAGACTTGACCATTATCATTTCACATTAAATGCAAATTGGAAGAATCAAAGAGCATCTTTTATATAGAATGATGATGGTCAACATGTCAACCTAAGTCAACAAGTCAAGATAGTCAAATGGTCAACAACCCTAACCATGCACAATTATATTTAACTAATATCAATTAATCATAATACACACATAAGCATTAGGGTTAAGAAAATGACAATGGTCATCAACCCTAATCAAAGTCCTCTCTCTCTGTCTCAGTCAACTGTGCATACGCACCCGTATTCGTGATCCGAGGAACACGAATACAATGAGATAAAACCAGTCCCAAATCATATACTAGGATCTGGCTTAAACCAAAGCCCGCTAGTATAAGCTGTCCGGACAGCAAACGTGCACAAGTGCGCGGATATGAACGAACCCTGTCGCAAAACCATGCGACCTCTACTCATTTTGCCTAAAGGCGAATAACTCTCTGTGTGGGACTCTAAAGACTCGACACTACGCTGGCAATGGGTTTAACCACAGACCGCAAGCGGCACTAGCTGTACGTAACGGTCCCCAGGTAGATGCCGATAAGAAGACTGACGAGGTGAACCCATCTGAACTCCTACTGAGCCTGAATGTGACAGTCTCCGTACAATCCGGTCTGTTCGTCTGATACATAGCATGGCGGGCCTAGGGGGCGGTAAACGTAAGTCCCCTAATAGCGGTACAAGTCGTGTCGGAGTGTAGCCCAGAACACCCTGAGATAACACTGGAAACCTACCAGTATATCTCGCTTGCCCTGGCCAGGGACTACTTGTGTAATGGCTCTCCTGGACACAGCGCGATGTCAACCCCCAATACCGGGAGAGACGAATCCTGTCTAACCGTCACTGCCTCCAAGTGCTTCGGGACTGCACCCAACTACTACCTGTTTGCACGACTCCTTTGAGCCGTGGTAGGGTAGTAATCAAAGTACAGTGGGAACACACTCGAGGCGAAGAAACAGTGTCAAGTCAGCGGACTAAGCTGTACTCATGTCACCTGGGAACTGATAACTGACGATAGGTATAATACCAACCAACAGTTCCCGACGAGTCCTGTCTAGTGTACTCGTAACCTAACGAGCACCCGCATACTATCTCAAGTATGACGTACTGACGGCTTGGAAGGCCAGAACACATCATCTGAAGCAGGTTGCGGCTTCAGCTTCAGGTGTGTATGTTATTGAAAACTGTCTATCAATAAACTCTACGTCCTGGGTATTGGATACCGGATCAGGATCTCATATCTGTAATTCTTTACAGGCGTTGAGAAAGCGTAGGTTTTTGAAGGCAGGTGACATGACCCTCAAAGTTGCAAACGGAGCTAGCATGGATGCTGAGGCCGTGGGGGACTATCACCTGGGAATGTCAGATGGACATGTTTTGGTTTTACGTAATTGCTTTTTTGTACCCAATGCAACTTGTAATATCATTTCTGTATCTTTGATTTCTAAAGAAGGTTATGAATTTGCGTTTGTAAGTAATGTTGTAAACATTCACCTTAATCAAGTTCTGATTGGGTCAGGAACATTAAGCAATGGTATATACGTTTTAAACCAACCACAGATTTTCAATGTCCAGAATACACACAAAAGAAAGTCTCCGGAAACAAATCAGACTTTCTTATGGCGTTGTAGACTGGGTCACATCAATGAGAGAAGGTTGACGAAGTTACATACAAAAGGATATTTGGATCCGTTCGAATATCAATCATATGCAACTTGTCAATCCTGTCTCAAAGGAAAGATGACAAAGACTCTGTTCACTGGACACGGAGTAAGAGCGAGCGAGCTCTTGGGACTCGTACACAGCGACATGTGCGGTCCAATGTCTACGCATGCACGAAGCGGTTATTCTTACTTCATTACTTTTACGGATGACTTTTCAAGGTACGGTTATGTCTTCTTAATGAAACATAAATCCGAAGCCTTTGGAAAATTCCAGGAATATAAGAATGAAGTAGAAAAACAAACGGACAAAAGTATCAAGACACTGAGATCTGATCGAGGTGGTGAATACTTGAGTGCCGAGTTCCTGGATTACTTAAAAGAGAATGGAATTCTCTCTCAGCTTACTCCTCCATACACTCCGCAACATAACGGTGAATCGAAGAGATCGAACCGAACCCTATTAGATATGGTACGGTCCATGATGAGTAACACTGAGTTACCGCGATCATTCTGGGGATATGCACTAGAATCAGCTGCATACCTTTTGAACCGAGTTCCAACTAAGACTGTGCCTACTACACCATATCAGATGTGGTGTGGGAAGAGACCCTATCTTAATCATATTAAGACATGGGGATGTCCAGCTTTTGTCAAAAAGCAGCATGCGGACAAGCTCGAGGCACGCTCAGTACAGTGCAAGTTTGTGGGATATCCAAAGAAATCCAAGGGATATTTCTTCTATTGCGAATAGGAACACAAGGTTTTTGTTTCTCGTCATGCCCACTTCTTAGAAACTCAGTTTTTGGAAAAACAGATAAGTGGGAGCGCAATAGAATTGGAAGAAATTCTAGAACCACGAGCTATTACTGAAAGCTTAGTATAACCAGAGGGTTCGAAAGATCAGGACATTCCTGCTCCGCTCCACAGAAGTAGTAGGCAGTCTCATCCGCCCGAGAGATACTGCGGTTTTCTCATAGACGGGGATAAAGAGGATTGCATCATTGATAGTGATGAGCCGACTAGCTTCCAGCAGGCCATTCAGAGCGTTGACTTGGTAAAATGGCTGGATGCAATGCGGACCGAAATGGAGTCCATGTACACCAACAAAGTATGGACGTTGGACATTGCTCCAGATGGGGTAAAACCCGTAGGATGCAAGTGGATCTTCAAAAGGAATATTGGTGTAGATGGACAGGTTGAGACCTATAAGGCTAGACTTGTTGCAAAGGGTTTCCGTCAAAGACCTGGCTTGGACTATGACGAAACCTTTTCTCCAGTGGCTATGCTGAAATCCATTCGGATCCTTCTTGCCATTGCTGCCTTCCACGATTATGAGATCTGGCAGATGGACGTAAAGACCGCTTTTCTAAATGGAAATTTAGAGGAGTGTGTCTATATGGACCAGCCAGAGGGTTTCATTCAGAATGGGAGTAGCAGAAAGGTGTGCAAGTTGCTTAAGTCCATCTATGGACTAAAGCAGACATCGCGGAGTTGGAACATCTGTTTTGATGAGACGGTCAAAAAATTTGGCTTTATCAAAAATCCAGATGAACCATGCATCTATAGTAGATTTGTAGCAAGAACTGTTGTATTCCTCGTATTATACCTGGATGACATTCTCTTGATAGGAAATGACATTCCTATGCTACAATCTGTCAAAGGGTTCTTGTCACACAGGTTCTCCATGAAAGACCTGGGTGATGCCTCATACATTTTGGGGATCCGGATCCATCGTGACAGATCCAAGAGGATATTAGGAATCTCATAGTTCAGGTACATCGACACCATACCGAAAAGGTTCAGTATGGAAGATTCCAAGCGCGGTAATCTACCGGCTTGTCATGGGATCACCCTCTCCAAAGAGATGTCTCCCAAGACTGATTTGGAAAGGGATCGCATGTCTATTATACCTTACGCTTCTGTGGTAGGCTCTATAATGTATGCGATGTTGTGTACCAGACCAAATGTAGCTTATGCACTGAGTGTGGTAAGCCGGTATCAGTCAAACCCTGGGGAGAAACACTAGATAGCGGTAAAGAACATTCTCAAGTACCTGAGAAGGACTAAGGAGATGTTCTTGGTGTATGGCGGAAAAGACCTCCAGATCGAGGCCTTTGCTGACTCCAGCTTCCAGAGTGACAAGGATGATTCCAAGTCCATGTCGGGTTATGTCTTTACCCTCTATGGAGGGGCGGTGTGTTGTAAGAGTTCCAAGCAGGAAACTGTTAGTGTATATGCCCTAGTGGCCATTACCGTATCATACTAGTTTGTATATTACTTGATGGAAGCTTGGGATATTCACCTTGTATAGACAATCTTGCTCAATATAGTACTATGCTACTTGGTTTGTTTCTGCTTTAATGTGATCATGTGTTTCTTTTTGCATATCGCCTTTACACATTAGTGGAGCCCTTAGGATTTTTGCTTGATTACCAGCGTTGTGATGGCGGTCACACTCGTGGGGGCTGGGTAATCCATAAGCACATCCTTATGCAGGTCCCTAGTCGCAGGACTATCGAGACAGGGCATCGATACTCCGGAGTAGACTAGCGTATGCGCTTCTCATCCCAGCTTGGGAGACGGTCTGTCCCACAGCCGTCAGTACGCCGTACTTGAGATAGTATGCGGGTGCTCGTTAGGTTACGAGTACACTGGACAGGACTCGTCGGGAACTGTTGGTTGGTACTATACCTATCGTCAGTTATCATTTCCCAGGTGACATGAGTACAGCTTAGTCCGTTGACTTGACACTGTCACTTCGCCTCAAGTGTGTTCGCACTGTACTTTGATTACTACCCTACCACGGCTCAAAGGAGTCGTGCAAACAGGTAGTTTTTGGGTGCAGTCCCGAAGCACTTGGAGGCAGTGACGGTTAGACAGGATTCGTCTCTCCCGGTATTGGGGGTTGATATCGCGCTGTGTCTAGGAGAGCCATTACACAAAGTCCCTGGCCAGGGCAAGCGAGATAGACTGGTAGGTTTCCAGTGTTATCTCAGGTGTTCTGGGCTACACTCCGACACGACTTGTACCGCTAGTAGGGGACTGACGTTTACCGCCCCCTAGGCCCGCCATGCGATGTTCTCAGACGAACAGACCGGACTGTATGGAGATTGTCACATTTAGGCTCAGTAGGAGTTTAGATGGGTTTACCTCGTCAGTCTTCTTATCAGCATCTATCTGGGGACCGTTACGTACAGCTAGTGCCGCTTGTGGTCTGTAGTTAAACCCACTGCCAGCGTAGTGTCGAGTCTTTAGAGTCCCACACAGAGGGTTATTCGCCTTTGGGCAAAACAGAGTAGAGGTCGCATGGTTTTACGACAGGGTTTGTTCACATCCGCGCACTTGTGCACGTTTGGCGTCCGGACAGACATTACTAGCGGGCTCTGGTTTGAGCCAGATCCTAGTATATGTTTTGGGGTTAGTTTTATCTCATAGTATTCATGTTCCTCGGAACACGAATGCCGGTGTGTATGCACAGTTGATTGAGGCGGAGGAAGAGGTTTTCATTAGGGTTTTGGAACGGGTGCGTATGCACAGTTGACAGTCGTCTTTTTCCAAACCTTAATGAATTTGTGATATATCAATTAATAATATTAATTAAATGAAATTGTGTCATGGTTAGGTTTGTTGACTTGTTGACCAAGGTTGACTAGTTGACCATGGTTGAAACTTTGACCATCATCATTTCTTTTCTAGATGCTCTTTGATCTTTGCAAAATCATTTAATGTGAAATGATAATGGTCTTATCAAACCAACCATCACCTTTTTCATTTTGGATTAATATTATTAATTTGATAATTCACATATATTGTTATGGTTGTAAAAACTATTCTCATTCTATCATAACCATTCTCTCTCCTCTCTTCATCTTCCTCCTCTTCTAGTTCAAGGAGAATCATTCTCATGAGTTGAGAAACCTCTCCTTGGAGATAAAATACCCTAAGCCACTCTCTACTCTTCCTAAGGTTGAAGGTCTAGCAAGCCGGAGACTTTAGTTTTCTCAAAGTTCGAGAAAGGAGCTCAAGGAAGAAACCCTCAGGTGGATCCATCTTCGACAAGAGAAGGCAACGAGGAAAGCACCATCCGACCACCATCAAGAGTCAAAGAGAAGGAGTTCAAGTTGTGGTATAACCCCTAACCGAGTAGATAACTCTCTTGTTAGTTGCTAGTGTGTAGTTTAGCCAAGATCCGTTTTCGTAGTCCATGTTACCTAAACCCTAAAAATCGTTTTTCACCATTTCCGCAAGCCCGAAAGAACCGGGTGAGGTAACATGGACTTACAGTGGTATCAGAGCCTAGCTAAACACACCCTAGCATGTTAGCAAAGTATCTAGAATTTCGACCGGACAAAAAACCGCGAAACACCCCGGAAAATCCTAGTTTCTGCCGATTTTTATTTCTGCTCCAAAAATAATAAATCATGTCTTAAAAATCGGCTCAGGCTTTTTAATGAACAGGCAAGAAAAACGATCCAGCGAACCGACCAACTCACCGCTGTTCCGCGGCAGAAGCAAGCTTCTGCCGCGGATCCGCGGCCGAGTTGACTCGGCCGTGGATCGTTTCTCCTGCAGTTTGTTTCTGGTGGTATTTTGTGATTTTTGAGATGTTTTGTTTCT
The DNA here is from genome assembly GCA_030015575.1 of Agapanthus africanus. Classification (NCBI taxonomy): domain Eukaryota; kingdom Viridiplantae; phylum Streptophyta; class Magnoliopsida; order Asparagales; family Amaryllidaceae; genus Agapanthus; species Agapanthus africanus. The sequence goes on from CM057339.1 coordinate 565,210,883, forward strand.
GCCCAGAATTTTCAGAGAACAAGTTTGTTTTTGGGGTGGTTACAAATCCGTATTTTGGTCGATTTTCTTTACACTTTGGCTAATGGGTTGTATCTGTAATGTTATATATGTATTGAACGTCTGCTAATCGCTATACGTCGATTAGTGGGGGTTATACATATCTGTGATCTGTAATGTTGATGGATTGTGTATATGAATTCGTTGGATTGTTGAGGATGAATAGCCGGGGGGGGGGGGAATTGTGAGATGAGAGTTTTGTTTATCTTTCAATTCTTGTAATATGTAAATTGATGTAATATTATTTGTATGGCCGCACAACCGGGTCGGGGTTGTAGCCGTCATTGTATAATTTCTTTTTACTGTTTTTTCTCCTAGGATAGATCCAAGGTGGGGTGCACAAACTACCGGGTACCTCGAAGTGCCGAGTGGCCTACTCACGTCGTTGAGGGAGGTTGCTTCACTTCGGATACTTGGCGGGTAGTTTGCCGCACCCGTAGGGGTCTAGGGTGGGGTATTGGCTATTCATCGCGACCGTGTAATCCGCTCTTCGTTACAGGCTCGTACGAATTGCGGATTCCTCGTATATCCAATGTATTCATCTGTGATCTGGAATGGCTATCATTGCATGTGACGAATGTTTATATATATCTATATGATATCTATTTAGGCGTTGCTTATGTTTTGCATCCGCGCTAGTCCAGCCCCCGCTCTGTCGTTAGTTAAGTAACCTAACGGGTGATGACGGGACCCCGTGGCGAATGCGGATGGCATAAGCGTACGTCATATTTTCGTTGTTTTCTACAATGGTAAGATTAATTGGTGGGACGCATTAAAATTAATGCAAGAAGAATAAACCAAAGTAAAAGTCGTTGGAACACTTTCAAAAACCACTCGGTTTCTTTTCAAAATAACTTTTAAACGCGGAGCTTAAACCACTCCTTTTAAAAGCTATCTCGTTCCATCGATTATATCAAGTTCACTACGTTCATGGTTTCGCCAAAACCATTCGTAGCCCTCCGTCGTTTCACATGGATGGTCAATAGTATTCAAGCTATGTTTGTTGGCCAAAGTCAAGGCATAGTGATTGGTAACTATTGGGTATTCATGTGCAGCATAGATAGATGTGTTGGTTTGGGACAGTCGTACTGCCTTGTTGGCCAAAGTCAAGGGTAGGTACGAGCGGGTTCAAATTAACCTAGAGAATGACGGGTAGAACTTGACATGTGACTTATGATTTGTTGGCCAAAGTCAAGGTCATAAGAGCATGGGGCAAAAATCCACATCGGGAGTTTCAAAAGAACTGAAACTTGCTAGCACTGCATACCATTTGGAGTGTGATGATTCTGGTAGGATTCCTTCAGTTTTGTCACGCAATGATATTTGGATCCCGATCCTACTGTGAGTATATGCTCCTCCTCGGGAAATTTCTCACTTAACGATCAATGCTATAAACCAAGTAGGTGTCTAGAAAGGTGTTAGCGGGGCTGCGCCCCCAGGGAAAAGAGGTTATTTAATTAAGGAACTTCGCGAAAGCGTTAGAAAACCTCCCTCGAAGTACCGACACTAGCCTGGCTGAACGGTTAAGTAAGTATTGTACGGTGAGATTGATCCTGACTAATTCTTCCTTTTTGGTTTGAGGAGGGATTTGAGATACAGTGGGAGCCATCCTGTTTAGACAAATTAAAAACCACTCTAAACTTGCAAGAGCATCATGCTAAAGTGTTTCTTCTCTCTCACCTAATTGCAGCGACCAAACATCATGACTGGACTTAAGTTACTACTAGATAAAACATACTGACAGGGCCAAACTACAAAGATTGGCTCAGGAATGTCAAAATGGCAATCACTTACGACAAGTTGGGGTATCTCCTTACCACCAAAGCTCCCCCTGCCCCAGGTCCCACCTCCAGCGTCGCGGATAAGGAAATCCGTAAGACTTGGGAGATTGATTACGCGAAGGCCAAGTGCCTCGTGCTTGCCTCTATAGACAATGAACACCAGAGGAAGCACGAGAATATGGACCTTGAATCCATATTTCTTCATACAAAAGAACTGTATGGAGAGCAATCCCGTATCGCCCGATACGAAGTCTCGAAAAAGCTGTTTTCGGCGAGATTGGCCATCGGATCACCGGTAGCGGAACATGTGCTTAAGATGATTGGCTTCATTGAGGAGCTCGCGGACCTTAGGACCACGTTGGAGAATGAGCTCTATACGGACTTGATTCTCCAGTCCCTTCCTTCCACTTACGCCCAGTTCATCCTGAACTTCAACTTACAGGAAAAGGAAGTTGAACTTTCAGAACTCCTCAACATGCTGAGGAGTGCAGAGGGCACCCTACAGAAAGGTAGGGAAACATCCACTTTGTTTGTAGAAGGATCTTCCTCTTCTAGGTCCAAGACGAAAGCCAAGGGAAAGAAGAAGAAAACCCCCGCCAAACCAATGGGCGGTGTTAGTAAGGTGGATACGAAGGGAAAGGCAAAAGCAACAAAGGAAGCGGGAAAACTTGTGGGAAAGGAAGAATGCTTTTACTGTCACAAGAGTGGACACTGGAAGAAAGATTGCAGGGCTTGGAAGGCCAGAACACAGGATCTGAAGCGTGTTGCGACTTCAGCTTCAGGTGTATATGTCATTGAAAACTGTCTATCAATAAGCTCTACTTCCTGGGTATTGGATACTGGATCAGGATCTCATATCTGTAATTCTTTGCAGGCGTTGAGAAACCGTAGGGTTTTGAAGGCAGGTGATATGACCCTCAGAGTTGCAAACGGAGCTGGCATGGATGCTGAGTCCGTGGGGGACAATCACCTGGGGTTGTCAGATGGACACGTTTTGGTTTTGCGTTTTTTTTATTTTGTACCCAATGCAACTTGTAATATCATTTCTATCTTTAGTTTCTAAAGAAGATTATGAATTTGCGTTTGTAAGTAATGTTGTAAACATTCACCTTAATCAAGTTCTGATTGGGTCAGGTACATTAAACAACGGAATATACGTATTAAACCAACCACAGATTTTCAATGTCCAGAATACACACAAAAGAAAGTCTCCGGAAACAAATCAGGCTTTCTTATGGCATTGTAGACTGGGTCACATCAATGAGAGAAGGTTGACGAAGTTACATACAGAATGATATTTGGATCCGTTCGAATATCAATCTTATGCAACCTGTCAATCCTGTCTCAAAGGAAAGATGACAAAGACTCCGTTCACTGGACATCGAGTAAGAGCGAGCGAGCTCTTGGGACTCGTACACAGCGACGTGTGCGGTCCAATGTCTACACATGCGCGAAGCGGTTATTCTTACTTCATTACTTTTACGGATGACTTTTCAAGGTACGGATATGTCTTCTTGATGAAACATAAATCCGAAGCCTTTGGAAAATTCCAGGAATATAAGAATGAAGTGGAAAAACAAACAGGCAAAAGTATCAAGACTCTGAGATCTGATCGAGGTGGAGAATACTTAAGTGCCGAGTTCTTAGATTACTTAAAAGAGAATGGAATTCTCTTTCAGCTTACTCCTTCATACACTCCGCAACATAACGGTGTATCGGAGAGACGGAACCGGACCCTATTAGATATGGTACGGTCCATGATGAGTAACGCTGAGTTACCGCGATCATTCTGGGGATATGCACTAGAATCAGCTGCATACCTTTTGAACCGAGTTCCAACTAAGACTGTGCCTACTACACCATATCAGATGTGGTGTGGGAAGAAACCCTATCTTAAGCACATTAAGACATGGGGATGTCCAGCTTTTGTCAAAAAGCAGCATGCGGACAAACTCGAGGCACGCTCAGTACAGTGCAAGTTTGTGGGATATCCAAAGAACTCCAAGGGATATTTCTTCTATTGCGAAGAGGAACACAAGGTTTTTGTTTCTCGTCATGCCCACTTCTTGGAAACTGAGTTTTTGGAAAATCAGATAAGTGGGAGCGCAATAGAACTGGAAGAAATTCCAGAACCATGAGCTATTACTGAAAGCTTAGTAGAACCGGAGGGTTCGAAAGATCAGGACATTCCTGCGCCGCTCCGCAGGAGTAGTAGGTAGTCTCATCCGCCCGGGAGATACGGTTTTCTTATAGACGGGGATAGAGAGGATTGCATCATTGATAGTGATGAACCGACTAGCTTCCAGCAGGCCATTCAGAGCGCTGACTCGGTAAAATGGCTGGATGCAATGCGGACCGAAATGGAGTCCATGTACACCAACAAAGTATGGACGTTGGACATTGCTCCAGATAGGGTAAAACCCGCAGGATGCAAGTGGATCTTCAAAAGGAAGATTGGTGTAGATGGACAGGTTGAGACCTATAAAGCTAGACTTGTTGCAAAGGGTTTCCGTCAAAGACCTGGCTTGGACTATGACGAAACCTTTTCTCCAGTGACTATGCTGAAATCCATTCGGATCCTTCTTGCCATTGCTGCTTTCCACGATTATGAGATCTGGAAAATGGACATAAAGACCGCTTTTCTAAATGGAAATTTAGAGGAGTGTGTCTATATGGACCAGCCAGAGGGTTTCATTCAGAGTGGGAGCAGTAGAAAGGTGTGCAAGTTGCTTAAGTCCATCTATGGACTAAAGCAGGCATCGCGGAGTTGGAACATCTGTTTTGATGAGTCGGTCAAAGATTTTGGTTTTATCAAAAATCCAGATGAACCATGCATCTATAGTAGATTTGTAGCACGAACTGTCGTATTCCTCGTTTTATACGTGGATGACATTCTCTTGATAGGAAATGACATTCCTATGCTACAATCTGTCAAAGGGTTCTTGTCACACATGTTCTCCATGAAAGACCTGGGTGATGCCTGTTACATTCTGGGGATCCGGATCTATCGTGACAGATCCAAGAGGATATTAGGACTGTAACATTTCAAAATAATAAAATATTATTTTTGGGAATTTTTATAATTTAATATTATTTTATTGATTATTTTAATATTAAATTTATAATAAACGAGAAAAATTTGGAAAAAATTATGGAAAATTCTAAAATAGGGTATTTTATGGAATTATGCCATTTTAAAGTTTTTATGAGCATTTATATGCTAATTTAGTACTAATCGCGATTAAAAATCGCTAATCGGGTTTTTTGCAAGTTTGTGCAAAACATGCACATATATTGTTTTTCTACACTTGTGCATTTTCTATCATGTTACTTTTTGGGTTACTATTTGAGTGAGAAGAAAAGGAAAAGAAAAGAAAAAGGGATTAAAGAAATAGGTATGGTGAGAGAGAGGGGGTAGGTAAGAGTGTTGACTTGGCCATTTTCTCTTGTTTTCTCCTCTCATTTCTCCCCCCTCTTCCATGAGCTGCTGCTGCTCCTGCTGCCCTCCTCTTCCTCCACCTTCAAACCCCCATTTCTCCATGAAATTCACCCCAAAACCCATATCGGTTTCACAAAAAATGCACACAAGCTCAAAATCTACACATTGGACTAAAGAAGCATGGATTTTGGCCACTAGGGGCAACTCAAGAAAATTTTTGAGTTGCCAAATGAGATAATTACTGAACCATTAGCTTAGTTTTAGCATTACTTATACCCCTATGCAAGTTTAGAATCGAAATCGGGTGATTTTGTGGATTTTAGGAAAAACTAGTAAGGGTTTGAGGAAATTATGAGTTGTGATGGGAAATTGAGTTCAGTGGAGACCATAAAAGCACCCTAGTGCTAGAAACCCAGACCAACCCCACTGGAAACCCAAAAATACGGAATTACGGAACTTTTCATGTCAGTTTGTGTGATCTGTGAAGGTGTTCTGGAATCTGGAGCAACCCGGGGTCACCAAAAATAAAATTGAGCTGACAGTGAGTCGTGCAGGCACCTAGGAAGCTATCACCAAGACCCGAGCCCCTAACTCAAAACTACGGCCGCAAATTTAATCATTCTGGCCGCAATTTGCGGCCAGAGTAGAGGGGAATCAGTCAATTTTTGTTCCAGGGCTCATTTTGCACTAAATTAGACCCCTCCTATATGCAGTTTTGGCTAATTGTCATCTGGGGAAAATCTGGGAGCATTTTGGTGTGTTTTAGGCAGTGTTTTCCATATTTTTAAATGAACTTTCTTGATATTTGTATTTGTATTTGGTTGTCGGGTGTTCGTACATCGACAACAGGGCTTGTTTGTTGGATTTGCATGGGCCATAGGTTCCAACCTATGAGCACACTGTGCGCTGTATCAGTTTTCTGCCTTGATTTTCATACGCATTGCTATGGGTGATCATTGTAGGTACTTCCATGTGGATTACGAGGCAACGGAGCATGGCGTTATCGACACCGACACGCAGGATACAAGTGAGTAGATTTATATCTACGGGGAGAAGTCGGGTGGATGGCGTATAGCACCCCCGCAGTTCATGGTGATGTATACGAATACATATACACACAGATATTGATTGTATATTGTTTGAGATTATTGATGTTAAAAGATGGATTCTAGGTGTGATTGGATTGGTTAGTGATGCGAAACCCTAGAGTAGTGGTTGCACCACACATACACACACACCCATACTTGCATACATTCTTCTTTCATAAGTGCGTATATGGGATTGTATTTTTATGTGTTTACATAGGTATGGGACTATGTGTTCATATACTGGATTTGAGGATAGTATTTGGAATTTGAGATGAGTCGATGAGATTGGGCTTGAGGCCAGGAGATCGGTGATGTGATTTGGTTCGTATTGAGATACGACATGATGTTTTAGCGGGTCTTTTGACGTAGTGATTCTTGCACCTGCATGCATACTTAGGCGGTATCAGTATTGTACTAGACGTAGATTAGTACCTCGATCATGATATTTGATAAAGAGGATACCAGATGAATAGTATGATGAATGTGATATTGACCCGTACCCAGATTTGGGATGCCGTATGACGGATTTACGTACGAGCTATATATTGATGATTGATCCGCACTCTTGACTTGGGATGTATGATTATAGATATGGCATCGGATATGATATTATTGAGGCGGGATCACCGACTATACATATACATGTATGTATATGTATCGACTCAGATGATAGACGGTTTCCTTACCTGTAGTTCAGCCGTATAGTTTAGTGTAGTTGTTAGATTAGATTAGACTCCTACCTATTTCAAAACTAGCGGGTCGTGGGTATTTTAAAAGACAGGTCAAGGGATCTACGGATATTTCAAAAGACGTATCCTTTCTTAAAACCACCGTAGCCCTATTTTCAAAACCCCACGATTCGTGTTATTTCAAATGGCACCATTGTTTAATATTTAGCTCCTGCTTATTTTGGTTGCTCGCTCCGCATCGCATACTTGCATTGTTATTTCATATTGCATTGTTGACATTATGCTGTTAGGACACCAACACCATTACCGATGATGCGTATGTACCACGTACACTTACTTGCCGGCTCACACACATCTTCATCGGTAATTGCCATGTCACGTACACCTTAGAAAATATTATCGCATAATGTAGCTTGTTACTAGTAGTTTTGACATGATGATTAGTTGCTTGCCTTATATGCTAGTTTAGACATTGTAGTTGTTACTTGTCACTTCGCATACTGTTATTCATTATATGCCGCATTCATGGATGCTCATGCGTATATTCATGGTTTTACATGCTATTGATGATTCGGATTCCCATGATATTTTCTGGATTTGGAGGAAAACCGCAAAACATATATAAACTGCTTTCTCTCTTTTTAAATAAAAAATGCGGTTTTCCTATGATGTATGAGTCGTCCACCATGAGTTTGCTGATGGATTTCGAGACCCGATTCGAGGAGATGGATGAACCGTTTCGGGTACATGGTGGACCCGGTAAGGTACCCCGGGGCAAGAAGCGCGTGATGACGATGTGAGCCTGGCAGGGGAGCACTACCTACCGGTGATTTTACCCGACGCGTCGGATATCCGGAGGATACCGTCGTGGTCTTGAGATGGATGGTAGGGGCCGGTCTGGACTGACGGTGCCCTAGATATTGTGATTGAGACATTGAGATTTCGAGATTTTGAGGTACAGAGACTGTGATACAGAGATATCGAGATATTGGGATTACGTTTTGTGCCGATGCAAGGCACTGTTTTATGCTGATTTCATTATGATACCTCATTTTAAAAATACAAAGGAAATCTCACTAAATTATAAAAACAGTTCTTCATTTACATATATTCTGTTTTCATGCGTTCATACCTCATTCATATGATATATTGCTACCCTTGGGCACTGACACGGGCACATGAGATTACACTCGGGTTAGATATTTACCCTAGCCTTGTTATAGGCTGCATGTTATATATTTGAGGATTATATTTTATGATCGTATGACCTAGGATTGCGTCATACATGCGATTTTTATTCGTAGATGTTTTTCTATTCACGAGTTGGCAACTCACCCCCGTTGTGCCCCAGTTTCTTGCAGGTTTGCCGTACATGTTTCTTTACGGCTTTGCGGGCATAGTTTCGTTCGGGTGATTTGCTAATAGGTGGGTTTACTTGTATCGTACCCCCCATTATATATCTTGTATATCATTATTCTATTGTATCTAGAAGTTCCATCAACCAAACATGTATTTATTTCAGAGATAGAGACCAGTGTTGTTTATTCTATCGACCTTAGAGTCGCGCTTTGTATTTATGCGGATTTCATGCTGTTTTGAGTTTCCTTTTCTGTTGTGATCCTCGCCTTTCGGCGTTGTATATTATATTGCTTGCGTGGTTGTGACCGTCGATTGACGAAGAGCTAGCTCCCGCTTGGGGATGCCCTTAATCTTTATATATATGCTTTATCAGGTTTTGTACCCGTTTGGGGTCAATTTTACAAAGGAAACTCTGCCGAAATTTTTGGAAAAGACTTATGATTTTAAAATGCATACTTCGGCATATGTTGCAAACTAGTTGATTTAAAATGGTTTTCCTACTCTCTACTACTCCTCTTGGTTTGGATTTCTGGGTTTTCGGCTTACTTAGAATACGTAAGCCTTGAGACGTTCGTAGTTTAAGTGCCGGTCATGTTCCGTACTTTCGGGTCGTGACAAGGACTTTCACAGTCCAGGTACATCGACACCATACTGAAAAGATTCAGTATGGAAGATTCCAAGCGCGGTAATCTACCGGCTTGTCACGGGATCACCCTATCCAAAGAGATGTCTCCCAAGACTGATTTGGAAAGGGATCGCATGTCTATTATACCCTACGCTTCTGCGGTAGGCTCTATAATGTATGCGATGTTGTGTACCACACCAGATGTAGCTTATGTACTGAGTGTGGTAAGCAGGTATCAGTCAAACCCTGGGGAGAAACACTGGATAGCGGTAAAGAACATTCTCAAGTACCTGAAAAGGACTAAGGAGATGTTCTTAGTGTATGGAGGAAAAGACCTCCAGATCGAGGCCTTTGCTGACTCCAGCTTCCAAAGTGACAAGGATAATTCCAAGTCCATGTCGGGTTATGTCTTTACCCTCAATGGATGGGCGGTGTGTTGGAAGAGTTCCAAACAGGAAACCGTTGCTGACTCGACGATGGAAGCGGAATATATCGCTGCATTTGATGCCGCAAAAGAAGCCGTCTGGATGAGAAAATTCTTGATAGAACTTCAGGTGGTTCCGTCCATTGTTGATCCAATACCTCTGTATTGCGACAACAACGGGGCTATAGCTTTAGCAAAGGAACCCAGGTCCCATCAGAAGTCCAGGCACATCTTGAGGCGGTATCACCTGATCAGGGAGATCGTGGGTCGCCAGGAGATCAAGGTTCGGAGAGTTGCTACGGAAGATAACACTGCTGATCCATTCACAAAGGCCTTACCCCAGACTCAGTTCGAGCGGCTGATCGAGATGATAGGTCTTCGATACGCCAGTACATGGCCTTAGTGCAAGTGGGAGATTGTTAGTGTATATGCCCTAGAGGCCATTACTGTATCATACTAGTTTGTATATTACTTGATGGAAGCTTGGGATATTCAACTTGTATAGACAATCTTGCTCAATATAGTAGTATGCTACTTGGTTTGTTTCTGCTTTAATGTGTGCATGTGTTTCTTTTTGCATATCGCCTTTACACATTAGTGGAGCCTTTAGGATCTTTGCTTGATTACCAGCGTTGTGATGGCAGTCACACTCGTGGGGGCTGGGTAATCCATAAGCACATCCTTATGCAGGTCCCTAGTCGCAGGACTATCGAGACAGGGCATCGATACTCCGGAGTAGACTAGCGTATGCGCTTCTCATCCTAGCTTGGGAGACGGTTTGTCCCACAGCCGTCAGTACGCCGTACTTGAGATAGTATGCGGGTGCTCGTTAGGTTACGAGTACACTGGACAGGACTCGTCGGGAACTGTTGGTTGGTACTATACCTATCGTCAGTTATCAGTTCCCAGGTGACATGAGTACAGCTTAGTCCGTTGACTTGACACTGTCACTTCGCCTCAAATGTGTTCCCACTGTACTTTGATTACTACCCTACCACGGCTCAAAGGAGTCGTGCAAACAGGTAGTTTTTGGGTGCAGTCCCGAAGCACTTGGAGGCAGTGACGGTTAGACAGGATTCGTCTCTCCCGGTATTGCGGGTTGATATCGCGCTGTGTTTAGGAGAGCCATTACACAAAGTCCCTGGCCAGGGCAAGCGAGATAGACTGGTTGGTTTCCAGTGTTGTCTCAGGTGTTCTGGGCTACATTCCGACACGACTTGTACCGCTAGTAGGGGACTGACATTTACCGCCCCCCTAGGCCCGCCATGCGATGTTCTTAGACGAACAGACCAGACTGTATGGATATTGTCACATTCAGGCTCAGTAGGAGTTCAGATGGGTTTACCTCGTCAGTCTTCTTATCGGCATCTACCTGGGGACCGTTACGTACAGCTAGTGCCGCTTGCAGTCTGTGGTTAAACCCAGTGCCAGCGTAGTGTCGAGTCTTTAGAGTCCCACACAGAGGGTTATTCGCCTTTGGGCAAAACAGAGTAGAGGTCGCATGGTTTTGCGACAGGGTTCGTTCACATCCGCGCACTTGTGCACGTTTGGCGTCCGGACAGACATTACTAGCGGGCTCTGGTTTGAGCCAGATCCTAATATATGTTTTGGGGTTAGTTTTATCTCATAGTATTCATGTTCCTCGGAACACGAATGCGGGTGTGTATGCACAGTTGATTGAGGTGGAGGAAGAGGTTTTTCATTAGGGTTTTGGAACGGGTGCGTATGCACAGTTGACAGTCGTCTTTTTCCGAACCCTAATGAATTTGTGATATATCAATTAATAATATTAATTAAATAAAATTGTGTCATGGTTGGGTTTGTTGACTTGTTGACCAAGGTTGACTAGTTGACCATGGTTGAAACTTTGACCATCATCATTTCTTTTCTAAATGCTCTTTGATCTTTGCAAAATCATTTAATGTGAAATGATAATGGTCTTATCAAACCAACCATCACCTTTTTTATTTTGGATTAATATTATTAATTTGATAATTCACATATATTGTTATGGTTGTAAAAACTATTCTCATTCTATCATAACCATTCTCTCTCCTTTCTTCATCTTCCTCCTCCTCTAGTTCAAGGAGAATCATTCTCATGAGTTGAGAAACCTCTCCTTGGAGATAAAACACCCTAAGCCACTCTCTACTCTTCCTAAGGTTGAAGGTCTAGCAAGCCGGAGTGTAACATTTTGAAAATCGTTTCGGTGAAATTTCGAAAAATCGGTAAAATAAGGGGGTTTTCTGTAAAAAGTCAAAATACAAATATCTTTATTATAAAATTAAATACACATATTCTAATTATGTAATTGCTAGTATTTGGTGTTTATTGAGTCACTGGAGAAATTTCAAATTTTCTGAAAATTTTTCCGAAATTAATTATTTTAATATTATTTTAAGCCGTCACTAATACATTTAATTAGGGAAAATTACAAATTGGAATGAGTTGAAACAATTTTGTGCATCATAAAACATTAAATAAAATTTTATCATGTGGTTTTTGAAATGAAATCGTTTGCCAAAACGGTTTAGAAAATATCGAAGAAAAAGGCTTTTTCCGGTGAATTTAGTGTTAACGGGAATCGGGGTAATACATTTATCTTTTTCCCTAACCCACACACCCACACCTCACCCTCTCTCCCTCTCCCCATGTGGCCGGCCCCACCATGACAGCCCTCCCTCTCTCTCTCTCTCTCTCCAATCACCAAGAAAAGAAAAGTAAAGAAAGGAAAATGATAGAAAATGGTGGACTTTGACTTTTTCCACTTTCTCCACCTCACTCTCTCTCCTCCCTCACCCATTCCCCACCCCCATGCTGGCTGAAACCTGCACATTTTCAGCAGCCCTCCCCTCTCATTCCTCATCTCATCTCTTCTAAAAAAAAAATTCACAAAAATTTCATGAAAAATCAACTAAAACTCAAAACCGAAATCCAACTCCTACCCATTATTTATTTGCCTATCTAGCATGGATTTTGGGAGCAAGAGAGCAATTTGGGAGGCTTAGATCCTTGCTAGATCTCTAATTGGGAGGTATAAATCTTAACCCATATCTTAATTGTTGGTTAATAACTCCAATTTAACTAAATTTGGTGTTTAATTGGTGTTCATATTGCAAACTTGAATTGTGGAATTAATGGTTATATGTGAGATTAAAATCAAGATAAGGTTTTATCACATCATTAAGGTTGCCATGAGTAGAATAACATGTTAATTCTTGCTAAAACCTAATCTAGTTACTAATTTCAAAATTTGTTAGTTGGAAATTGTGATAAATGTGCTTTTTGCTAACTAGGTTTTTTTGAAATTGTTTTATATTGGGATTAAAATCTAAATTTAGGTTTTATGTCATTATTAATATTATAATGAGTGGTTTAATGATTTTGGATCATGCAAAACTAAGCTTAATTGATGAATTGTGAATTTTGCTTTAAAAGGTGTTAAAAATTGATATTTTTGCAAGCTAGGATTTTGGAAATTATGCAAATTTATGAGATTAAATTATGGAAATGGTTTTTATGACTTATTTAAGATGTTTAATAAGTATTATGGCCATTAGATTTGTTTAAACATCGAGTTTTGTATTAAAACGGGTAATTTGTGCTTGCTAGATTTTCGGAAAAATGGCTTTTAAAGTGAATTTGGGGTTTTTGTGAATTTTAAGCTATTTTATATTATAATTAGTGCTTGTGATTGTACAAATGAGTGTGTTTAGGTTTTTCTCGATGGTTTGGCGTTTGTACGCCGACGTCGAGGGTTTTTGGGTTGATTTGTGAAAGCAACCATAGGTTTTGACCTATGTGGGTTTCGTGTGTCGTTTTGGTCATGAGTCGGATTATAATGCGATACGGTGCATTATGATATGTAGGTACCCATGTGGACTTCGAGACGACAAGCAAGCGCGTGGCGACGTCGGCACCGGCGAGCGAGGACCAGGTGGGTAGATTTATATCTACGGGGAGAAGTCGGGTGAATGGAGTATAGCACCCCCGCAGTTCGTGGTGATGTATACGAATACGTATACACACATATATATATTGATTATATTTTGTTTGAGTAAATTAATGATAATATGGATATTTGGTGTTCTTGGATGATTTAGTGTCGCGAAACCCTAGTGTAGTGGTCGCACCACACATGCACACAACCACCCATACTTGCATACTTTCTTCTTTCATTTGTGCTTATTCGGGAATATATAGTTATGTGTTCACATGGGTATGGGACTATGTGTTCACATACAGATTTGAGGATGATACTTGGGTTTGAGATGAGTCGATGAGATTTGTGTTGAGGTTGTGATATCGGTGATATGGCAGGATTCGTATTTGAGATACGTCCTGATGTTATAGCGGGTCTTTGAACGACGATACGGGTGAATAGTGTTATTAATTAAATGGTCGACATGTGATCGTGATATGAGATATGGTATGCTAGGATATTGATCCTAGGCCGTATTGGGCGATGTATACCCCTTGATGATGATATGTGCTGATGATATCAGTTTGTACGAGACTGTCGATCAGTAGCCAGATCATGACTATATTGATGATATTAGTATTGTACTAGACATTGGTCAGTACCCTAGACTATGATCTTTGATAAAGAGGATACCGGATGAATAGTGTGATGAATATGATATTGACCCGTACCCAGATTTGGGGATGCCGTACGACGGATTTACGTACAGGTATGCATATATATCGACTCAGATGTTAGGCGGTTTCCTTACCTGTAGTCCAGCTTGTTAGCTTAGCCCTTTAGTTTAGTTTAGTTGTTAGATTAGATTCGATTCTTACCTATTTCAAAAACTAACGAATCATGGGTATTTTAAAAGGCAGCTCAAGGGATCCTACGGACATTTCAAAAGACGTATCTTTTCATAAAAACACCGTAGCCCCTATTTTCAAAACCCCATGATTCGTGTTATTTCAAAAGGCACCATTTGTAGGACTTATATTAGATTAATGCAGATTAATTATAGTTGCGTCTAGTATTCAGCTCCCGCTCATTATTGTGGTTCGTTTCGCATCGCATGCTTATGTTATGTTTCATACTCCATTATTGATATCATGCTGTTAGGACACCAGCACCATTACCGATGATGCGTATGTACCACGTACACTTACTTGCCGGCTCACACACATCTTCATCGGTAATTGCCATGTCACGTACACCTTAGAAAATATTATTGCTTGACATAGCCTGCTAGCTAATAGTTTAGACATGATATTAGTGTACTTGCCTTATATGTTAATTAGACAATGTAGTTATTACCTGCTACTTCATGCATACTATTATTCATTGTTATGCCGCATTCATGGATTCCTATGCATATATTCACTATTTTACGTGTTATTGAGGTTTTGGATTCGGATTTCCATGAGATTTTCTGGATTTGGAGGAAAACCGCAAAAACATAAATAAACCTTTTCTCTCTTTTAAAATAAAAAGTGCGGTTTTCCCATGATGTATGAGTCGTCCACCATGAGTTTGCTGATGGATTTCGAGACCCGATTCGAGGAGTGGAGGAACCATTTCGGGTACATGGTGGGCCCGGTGCGGTACCCCGGGGCAAGAGGATCGTGTTGTTGACGTTGAGCCTGGCAGGGGAGCACTACCGACCGGTGATTTTTCCCGACGAGTCGGATATCCGGAGGATACCGTCGTGGTCTTGAGATGGATGGTAGGGGCCGGTCTGGACTGACGGCGTCCTAGATATTGTGATTGAGACATTGAGATTTTGAGATATTGAGGTACAGAGATTGTGACACAGAGATATCGAGATATTTGGATACTTGTTTTGTGTCAATGCTGGGCACCGTTTTATGCTGATTTCATGTATGGTACCTCCTATTTAAAATACAGAAATCTCACTGATTTATGAAAGTAGCTTTATTCAATACATGCATTCTGTTTCATGCATTCATGTAAGTCCGCGGGGGCGCCCCGGCCGTCGATCCGACGCCGTAAACGCGGAAACAAAAACTTTGCAAACTAGCAAACCGGCACCACCGCACACTTTTCACCCGGATCGGGCCATTAACCTAGCAACTAGTAAAGTAAAATACGGGTAGAGAAGTATACCAAGCGATCCGTGTCCTTCGGTTTTCGTCTCCACTCCGATCTCCTGCGGAAACTCCGTCCATCTCCTCTTTGTCGGAAAGGGCACTACGTAGCCGGAATCTTTTACCGGCTCCCACCTCTTGACCGAGGCAACTCGGGCGCGAAGTTGGCTAGCCGACGCGTCCAAGAGATGCTGTAGAATAGTGTAGTAGCCATGTCTCTTTGGGGTTTAGTATAGTTGCCATGAAGGATGAGTTTGTGCACAAGAATTTTCCATGGATCATTTGCTGGAAAAATGAAGCATGCTATATCATGAGCTCGGCCAAAAAACAATCAGCCCCTGCACACCAATTAAGCTCATTGCCACCTTAAGAAATTAATCCCTCATCTTATAAGAACCTCCAGCACACTCCATTAGCACAATGCAATCATATATAAATTAATTCATCATGTCATCCATGATAAAAACCAGCACACTCAAGGGGGGAACCCACGAAATTACATGAAGGGAATATTTCCCACACCAATAAAAAACTCTCTTCCTAGAACAGTGGCCGGCCCACTCAATTTCCAGGTGGGGAAAAAAGAACTCTTTTTCAAGCAAGAGGAGAAAAAGGAAATTAACAATATAGAAATGGTCACACCAAAATCTAATCCAAATCCCTTCACTAAACCATCACAATAAATGCAATGAATAAGACTAGAATAGAATCTCATGATGAAGAGGCTACAATTATGCAAGAAACCACTCCACTAAATGTTATTTGCAAATGTGCAAATAACACCCTCCAACGGATAGTCCGGCCGTGAAAGAACAAAGGAAAACCGGCCGGAACGAAATGCAAACTGGCAACTTCAGAAAACTGATCCTGTAATAAATTACAGGAAAACCCCGCTACTGCATATACATGCCCGCATTTGTATTCCCACTGAACACAAATGCAAAGAGACAAAACTACACTATCTAATACTATGATCCGGCTTAAGCCAAAGCCGGCTAGTAAAAACTATCCGATCACGATCCGTGCAATACCGCATGTATCTGATCGAATCCTGCCATATCTCCATACGGCCTCTACAGCGTTTCGCCCGAAACTTGAGTAACTGTGTGTGGTGGACTCTAAAGACTCGTCAACACCTTGGTTGTGGATTTAACCACTAGCAAGTCAGAGGTATAAGCCAATACGTAACGGGCTACCAGGTATTGACTAAAAGGGACGTCGATTAGCGAACTCATCCTGACACCCTACTGAGCCTGTCAGTGACAATATCCGTACAGTCCAGTCCGTTCGTCTATGGGCATCGCATGGCGGGCCTAGGGGGTTGGTAAAGGTCAGACCCCCAAAAGCGGTACAAGTCGTGTCGGAGTGCAGCGCAGAACACCCTGAGATACTAATGGAATACCTACCTGCAAATCTCCTGCCTTGGCCAAGGACTTTTCATGTTCTGGCTCTCCTCGACACAGCGCGACCTCACCCCCAATACCGGGAGAGACGAACCCCTGCAGATCCGCTCACTGCCTCCATGTGGCTCGGGACTGTACCCAACTAAAACCTGTTTGCACGACTCCTTTGAGCCGTGGTAGGGTAGTAATCAAAGCACAGTGGGAACTCACACGAGACAAATGACGATCTCAGGTCGATGAACTAACCTGTACACATGTCACCAGGGAACTGCTATCTGACGTCTGGTATAATCCCAACTAGCAGGTTCCCGGCGAGTCCTGTCCGGTGTACTCATAACCCAATGATCACCTGTATACATCTTAGGTGAACCAACTGACACCAGTGGCTTGTGAGACCGGCCACCGCCCCTCGTCGGGGTCTCGACTGTATACACTAGCCTACTCTGGAGAATCGATGCCCTGTCTCGAAACTCCCTCGACTAGGGACCTTTTAAGGATGTGCTTATAGACTCCAGCTCTAACGTATATGATCGCCCTCATACTGCTGGTAGTCAAGCAAGGATCCTAGGGGCTCTATCAACGTATAATAGCGACTCGTAAGGTCACCTAAAGCAGTACACGATGATAAAGATAAACCAGATAGCATACTATCATCTTGAGTAAGACTGTCCTACTGGGACAGGTCCTCCCCTCAATCATTGCAATCACGTGCCTGTGATCCAATAATTGACTCTGAGGGCACTATCTCCAACAATTCATACATCATCCATATGATATATCGCTACATGAGGCACTGACACGGGCACATGGGATTACACTCGGGTTAGATATTTACCCTAATCATTGTTAGGCTGCATGTTATACATATATTTGAGGATATATTATGATCATTGACCTTGGATTGCGTTATTTATGCGATTTCTGTGTGTAGATGTTTTTCTACTCACGAGTTGGCAACTCACCCCCGTTGTGCCACAGTTCTTGCAGGTTTCGCCGTACAGGTTTCTTTACGGCTTTGCTGGCACTATTTCCATCTCCGGGTGACTTGCTAGTAGGTGGGTTTATTTATATCGTACCCATCATTATATCTTGTATATTATTATTCTGTTGTATCTAGAAGTTCCATCAACCAAACATGTATTTATTTTTGAGATAGAGACCAGTGATGTTATTCTTTCGACCTTAGAGTCGCGCGTTATATTTCTGTGGTTTTCTTGTGGTTTTGAGTTTCCTCGCCCTTGGCGTTGTATATTATATTGCTTGTGTGGTTGTGACCGTCGATTGACGAAGAGCTAGCTCCCGCTTGGTGATGCCTTTTTATTGATTTCGTATACTATTCATGTTGTATCCCGTTTGGGGGCCAGTATTTACAAAGGAGACTCTGCCAAAATTTTCAGGAAATATTTGATGTTTTTAAAAAACGCATAATTCGGCTTATGCTATTAAAACTACTTGATTTAAATTGGTTTTCCTTCACTCTACTACTTTTCTTGGTTTGGATTTCTGGGATTTCGGCTTACTTAGATTACGAACGCCTCGAGACGTTTCGTAGTTTAAGTGCCGGTCATGTTCCGTACTTTTCGGGTCGTGACAAAGTTGGTATCAGAGCGTTAGGTTTTACCTTCGGAACGTAGGATGACCCTTGGTTGATAGAATAGGCGACTAAAGTAGAGTGACGTACCGTGGGTATGTTCCGCGGCATACTTACGACACGCCACCCCACTTAAGGAGCCTTAGGATATACATTTCTTTGCTCAGTATTATATTCATTCCGATCTAGCCTCATCAGTACCAGTTATGGTTTTGCTTCCACAATTACGGGCAGGGAGAGCTACGGCTAGAGTTGCGGTCAGCACGAGCTCGTCACGAACGAGGACGGACCAGAGCGTAATTTCGGCGACACACGATTGCGGAGATGTATCTTTTTACTGTGTTTTCGCGCCACGAGCGTTTGGCGGATTGCCTTTACGAGATTTCTCGGACGTCCCGATCAGTACCAGAGGATTACGCCACTGACAGAGGCCAACCGGGTTTTGATGACCGTTGATGTATTGCTTACTCCTGATGATTGAGGCACTGTTCAGCGTGCAGACGAGTGAGCCAGTCATTGCTGCCAATGACGGGATATCGCCCCAGATGTTGGAGCTATTGCGGTACTAGATTGTACTAAGAGATGATAGAAGGTCGCTAGTCACTGAGGATGAATGACTAGGACATGTGATTCGTTCGCCTACCCCGATGAGAGGTCATCAGATAGATTGATTCCAGCTAGAGACGACTTCACGCGGAGACGTTGAGAGTCGACAGAGACGATCGAATGTCAGAAACCTACTATTCCAAGTTTAAAGTAATCAGAAGGACAGGCAGGCAATTCTATGGTCCCTCTAGAAGAATGAAGCCCTAACTCGACTTAATGACCGTGTGAAAGCCTTTGAACCTTCGGGTTTGCGGCAGTTCTGCGGCGCCATTAGTGAGGCTTGGGTTTGCCCTTCTACGGCTGGACTATCGATGCTGTGGTACGTACTCGATACTATTAAACTCTACCCAAGATGTTGAGCTATTGGGGGATTATGCGGTTTTGACGAATCGATCGGATGGTTCGACTTCATTCAGATGCTAGGTGGTGAGATGCATTCTTGGGAGACTCCAGATACAAGGATAGCCGTTAGAGCTCAGTCCATGCAGCCACGACGAGACGAGTCCGAAGTAGTCGACATCAGAGAAAAGTGAAGTAAGAGGTTCGTACCAGATCTAGATGAGATGACTTTCCACTCCTCCGACATCAGAGATGCGATGCGCATGCCGAGGCATGGTACTTGGATTTACCTTCCAGAAGGAGTCGCGATGAGTATGCAGTCGTTCCAGAGCAAGATGCAGATATAGGAAAGGACGATGACTTCCGGACAGTTGGTAGAGACGAGACATGGAAGAGACCGTGAGCAGGATTCCTTCCAGGACACTGCTGCAATGGTACTTGCACCCAGGATCAGATGTGTCACGTACATTCAGAGAGCCAGAGGCCGACGCCAGTGATATGCTGTCTTACGAGTGGTCGCGATGATTGACCGAGAGATGACCAGAGAAGTGCCAGAACGGGATCATCCCCGTTAGCACACCTGACAGGGCCGATGAGCCGATGGACCGAGAGATTGGTAATTCACAATGAAGATCTTGACCCAGGAGTGGTCATTGTTACGCACACCAGTAGGCCAGAGTTCATGATCATCGACGAGACGTCCCACTAGTGACCGCGACAGTTGGCCCGAGATTCTTAGAGGATGTGCTTGAGCGGGACTATTCCGCCATTATTGATTTCGATGTTTTGGGTGATTTATTCGCATGATTTGATTTTGATGATTGAGTTTCATTATATTTGTTTTCATGTACTATGGTTGCACCTACTGAGTATTTACGATTTTTGCACAGTTGTATCACTTGATATCATTTTCGTGCCTTAGTTTCGCATGTTTATGATTTTATGGGTTTTATACAGTTGAGTTGATTTTGTGCGTATGTACGCATACGATTTGGATTTTGCGCATGTTCGGCGCTTGATATTGGATTTTGTGATTCCGTGCATGATGGATGCACCTGATTTGGATTTTCGCGCATGTTAGGCGCATGTTTTGAGGTGCGATTTTGGTGCACACCAGATGCACTAAATCGAGATTCTTCGTGGATGTCAGATGCACCTGATTTTGCTGTCAGGCACCCACATTGCCTATGACAGATGTTTCGTGCACACCCGATGCACTTAGATCTTGTTTCTGTGCACATGTTGGCACATATATGGATTTTGATTTCCGTGCGCACCAGACACACGTAGTATTCGTATGCATATTTTGGGATTGATTTCTTATAGAGCAGTACGTTTTATGATATTTGCTATATGTTTTCTTACTGAGCAGGACTAGTCAGAGGACAGTACCTGAGTATATTTTTGCATGCATTGATAGTTATCGAAGGGATTTCCAAAAAGCGAGCTATAGTCTCAGTATTTACCTACGTGTCTGATATGACACGAAATGTTTAAATTAAGGAAACCCTTCTAAATTGTTTTCCAAAATGGCGGAACGTACCTTTCAAACAAAGGTATATATGTATATAGTTATTTTCTTATGATAGACGTTCGCCACTGTGCAGTGTTATGCGCATTGCACAGCGACTTAAAAGATTTGGCATGCATTTCCTCCTGATATTTACATGTATAGTTCCGATTTATAGCATATCGGTCTTGCTTTAGATTTGGCATTCGTGTCTTCACCTTGAATCCGATGATTGCGGAATGCTTGACGGAGTTTTGATTTCGAGTTATCTGCTCATTACTCATGCGCATGCATTGCGCTATGATGCGTTTTATGTATTTAGGATTTCGGAGCCCCGGCGATTTGATGGTTTTGGCTGAAATATTTTAGTATTTGGGGGGAGTTTTAATTTAAATTCGGGGACCGAATTTCTTTAAGGGGGGAAGATTGTTACGTTTTGAAAATCGTTTCGGTGAAATTTCGAAAAATCGGTAAAATAAGGGGGTTTTCTGTAAAAAGTTAAAATACAAATATCTTTATTATAAAATTAAATATACATATTCTAATTATGTAATTTCTAGTATTTGGTGTTTATTGAGTCACTGGTGAAATTTCAAATTTTCTGAAAATTTTTCCGAAATTAATTATTTTAATATTATTTTAAGCCGTCACTAATACATTTAATTAGGGAAAATTACAAATTGGAATGAGTTGAAACAAATTTTGTGCATCATAAAACATTAAATAAAATTTTATCATGTGGTTTTTGAAATGAAATCGTTTGCCAAAACGGTTTAGAAAATATAGAAGAAAAAGGCTTTTTCCGGTGAATTTAGTGTTAACGGGAATCGGGGTAATACATTTATCTTTTTTCCTAACCCACACACCCTCACCTCACCCTCTCTCCCTCTCCCCATGTGGCCGGACCCACCATGACAGCCCTCCATCCCTCTCTCTCTCCAATCACCAAGAAAAGAAAAGAAAAGAAAGGAAAATGATAGAAAATGGTGGACTTTGACTTTTTCCACTTTCTCCACCTCACTCTCTCTCCTCCCTCACCCATTCCCCACCCCATGCTGGCAGAAACCTGCACATTTTCAGCAGCCCTCCCCTCTCATTCCTCATCTCATTTCTTCTCAAAAAAAAATTCACAAAAATTTCATGAAAAATCAACTAAAACTCAAAACCGAAATCCAACTCCTACCCATTATTTATTTGCCTATCTAGCATGGATTTTGGGAGCAAGAGAGCAATTTGGGAGGCTTAGATCCTTGCTAGATCTCTAATTGGGAGGTATAAATCTTAACCCATATCTTAATTGTTGGTTAATTACTCCAATTTAACTAAATTTGGTGTTTAATTGGTGTTCATATTGCAAACTTGAATTGTGGAATTAATGGTTATATGTGAGATTAAAATCAAGATAGGGTTTTATCACATCATTAAGATTGCCATGAGTAGATTAACATGTTAATTCTTGCTAAAACCTAATCTAGTTACTAATTTCAAAATTTGTTAGTTGGAAATTGTGATAAATGTGCTTTTTGCTAACTAGGTTTTTTTGAAATTGTTTTATATTGGGATTAAAATCTAAATTTAGGTTTCATGTCATTATTAATATTATAATGAGTGGTTTAATGATTTTGGATCATGCAAAACCAAGCTTAATTGATGAATTGTGAATTTTGCTTTAAAAGGTGTTAAAAATTGATATTTTTGCAAACTAGGATTTTGGAAATTATGCAAATTTATGAGATTAAATTATGGAAATGGTTTTTATGACTTATTTAAGATGTTTAATAAGTATTATGGCCATTAGATTTGTTTAAACATCGAGTTTTGTATTAAAATAGGTAATTTGTGCTTGCTAGATTTTCGGAAAAATGGCTTTTAAAGTGAATTTGGGGTTTTTGTGAATTTTAAGCTATTTTATATTATAATTAGTGCTTGTGATTGTACAAATGAGTGTGTTTAGGTTTTTCTCGATGGTTTGGCGTTTGTACGCCGACGTCGAGGGTTTTTGGGTTGATTTGTGAAAGCAACCATAGGTTTTGACCTATGTGGGTTTCGTGTGTCGTTTTGGTCATGAGTCGGATTATAATGCGATACGGTGCGTTATGATATGTAGGTACCCATGTGGACTTCGAGACGACAAGCAAGCGCGTGGCGACGTCGGCACCGGCGAGCGAGGACCAGGTGGGTAGATTTATATCTACGGGGAGAAGTCGGGTGGATGAAGTATAGCACCCCCGCAGTTCGTGGTGATGTATACGAATACGTATACACACATATATATATTGATTATATTTTGTTTGAGTATATTAATGATAATATGGATATTTGGTGTTCTTGGATGATTTAGTGTCGCGAAACCCTAGTGTAGTGGTCGCACCACACATGCACACAACCACCCATACTTGCATACTTTCTTCTTTCATTTGTGCTTATTCGGGAATATATAGTTATGTGTTCACATGGGTATGGGACTATGTGTTCACATACAGATTTGAGGATGATACTTGGGTTTGAGATGAGTCGATGAGATTTGTGTTGAGGTTGTGATATCGGTGATATGGCAGGATTCGTATTTGAGATACGTCCTGATGTTATAGCGGGTCTTTGAACGACGATACGGGTGAATAGTGCTATTAATTAAATGGTCGACATGTGATCGTGATATGAGATATGGTATGCTAGGATATTGATCCTAGGCCGTATTGGGCGATGTATACCCCTTGATGATGATATGTGCTGATGATATCAGTTTGTACGAGACTGTCGATCAGTAGCCAGATCATGACTATATTGATGATATTAGTATTGTACTAGACATTGGTCAGTACCCTAGACTATGATCTTTGATAAAGAGGATACCGGATGAATAGTGTGATGAATATGATATTGACCCGTACCCAGATTTGGGGATGCCGTACGACGGATTTACGTACAGGTATGTATATATATCGACTCAGATGTTAGGCGGTTTCCTTACCTGTAGTCCAGCTTGTTAGCTTAGCCCTTTAGTTTAGTTTAGTTGTTAGATTAGATTCGATTCTTACCTATTTCAAAAACTAACGAATCATGGGTATTTTAAAAGACAGCCCAAGGGATCCTACGGACATTTCAAAAGACGTATCTTTTCATAAAAACACCGTAGCCCCTATTTTCAAAACCCCATGATTCGTGTTATTTCAAAAGGCACCATTTGTAGGACTTATATTAGATTAATGCAGATTAGTTATAGTTGCGTCTAGTATTCAGCTCCCGCTCATTATTGTGGTTCGCTTCGCATGCTTATGTTATGTTTCATACTCCATTATTGATATCATGCTGTTAGGACACCAGCACCATTACCGATGATGCGTATATACCACGTACACTTACTTGCCGGCTCACACACATCTTCATCGGTAATTGCCATGTCACGTACACCTTAGAAAATATTATTGCTTGACATAGCCTGTTAGCTAATAGTTTAGACATGATATTAGTGTACTTGCCTTATATGTTAGTTTAGACATTGTAGTTATTACCTGCTACTTCATGCATACTGTTATTCATTGTTATGCCACATTCATGGATTCCCATGCATATATTCACTATTTTACGTGTTATTGAGGTTTTGGATTCGGATTTCCATGAGATTTTCTGGATTTGGAGGAAAACCGCAAAAACATAAATAAACATTTTCTCTCTTTTAAAATAAAAAGTGCGGTTTTCCCATGATGTATGAGTCGTCCACCATGAGTTTGCTGATGGATTTCGAGACCCGATTCGAGGAGTGGAGGAACCGTTTCGGGTACATGGTGGGCCCAGTGCGGTACCCCGGGGCAAGAGGATCGTGTTGTTGACGTTGAGCCTGGCAGGGGAGCACTACCGACCGGTGATTTTTCCCGACGCGTCGGATATCCGGAGGATACCGTCATGGTCTTGAGATGGATGGTAGGGGCCGGTCTGGACTGACGGCGTCCTAGATATTGTGATTGAGACATTGAGATTTTGAGATATTGAGGTACAGAGATTGTGACACAGAGATATCGAGATATTTGGATACTTGTTTTGTGTCGATACTGGGCACTGTTTTATGCTGATTTCATGTATGGTACCTCCTATTTAAAATACAGAAATCTCACTGATTTATGAAAGTAGCTTTATTCAGTACATGCATTCTGTCTCATGCATTCATACATCATCCATATGATATATCGTTACCTGAGGCACTGACACGGGCACATGGGATTACACTCGGGTTAGATATTTACCCTAATCATTATTAGGCTGCATGTTATACATATATTTGAGGATATATTATGATCATTGACCTAGGATTGCGTTATTTATGCGATTTCTGTGCGTAGATGTTTTTCTACTCACGAGTTGGCAACTCACCCCCGTTGTGCCACAGTTCTTGCAGGTTTCGCCGTACAAGTTTCTTTACGGCTTTGCTGGCACTATTTCCATCTCTGGGTGACTTGCGAGTAGGTGGGTTTATTTATATCGTACCCATCATTATATCTTGTATATTATTATTCTGTTGTATCTAGAAGTTCCATCAACCAAACATGTATTTATTTTTGAGATAGAGACCAGTGATGTTATTTTTTCGACCTTAAAGTCGCGCGTTATATTTCTGTGGTTTTCTTGTGGTTTTCTTGTGGTTTTGAGTTTCCTTTTGAGTTTTGATCCTCGCCCTTGGCGTTGTATATTATATTGCTTATGTGGTTGTGACCGTCGATTGACGAAGAGCTAGCTCCCGCTTGGGGATGTCTTTTTATTGATTTCGTATACTATTCATGTTGTATCCCGTTTGGGGGCCAGTATTTACAAAGGAGACTCTGCCGAAATTTTCAGGAAATATTTGATGTTTTTAAAAAACGCATAATTCGGCTTATGCTATTAAAACTACTTGATTTAAATTGGTTTTCCTTCACTCTACTACTTTTCTTGGTTTGGATTTCTGGGATTTCGGCTTACTTAGATTACGAACGCCTCGAGACGTTTCGTAGTTTAAGTGCCGATCATGTTCCGTACTTTTCGGGTCGGGACACGGAGACTTTAGTTTTCTCAAAGTTCGAGAAAGGAGCTCAAGGAAGAAACCCTCAGGTGGATCCATCTTCGACAAGAGAAGGCAACGAGGAAAGCACCACCCGACCACCATCAAGAGTCAAAGAGAAGGAGTTCAAGTTGTGGTATAACCCCTAACCGAGTAGATAACTCTCTTGTTAGTTGCTAGTGTGTAGTTTAGCCAAGTTCCGTTTTCGTAGTCCATGTTACCTAAACCCTAAAAATCGTTTTTCACCATTTCCGCAAGCCCGAAAGAACCGGGAGAGGTAACGTGGACTTACAGAAACCGTTGCTGACTCGACGATGGAAGCGGAATATATCGCTGCTGCAGATGCCGCAAAAGAAGCCGTCTGGATAAGGAAGTTCCTAACAGAACTTCAGGTGGTTCCATCCATTGTTGATCCAGTACCTCTGTATTGCGACAACAACGGGGCTATAGCTTTAGCGAAGGAACCCAGGTCCCATCAGAAGTCCAGGAACATCTTGAGGCGGTATCACCTGATCAGGGAGATCGTGGGTCACCAGGAGATTGAGGTTCGGAGAGTTGCTACGGAAGATAACACTGCTGATCCATTCACCGAGGCCTTACCCCAGACTCAGTTCGAGCGGCTGATCGAGATGATAGGTTTTCGATACGCCAGTACATGGCCTTAGTGCAAGTGGGAGATTGTTAGTGTATATGCCCTATAGGCCATTACTGTATCATACTGGATTGTATATTACTTGATGGAAGCTTGGGATATTCACCTTGTATTGACATTCTTGCTCAAAATGGTAGTATGCTACTTGGTTTGTTTCTGCTTTAATGTGTGCATGTGTTTCTTTTAGCATATCGCCTTTACACATTAGTGGAGCCCTTAGGATCTTTGCTTGATTACCAGCGTTGTGATGACAGTCACACTCGTGGGGGCTGGGTAATCCATAAGCACATCCTTATGCAGGTCCCTAGTCGCAGGACTATCGAGACAGGGCATCGATACTCCGGAGTAGACTAGCGTATGCGCTTCTTATCCCAGCTTGGGAGAGGGTCTGTCCCACAGCCGTCAGTACGTCGTACTTGAGATAGTATGCGGGTGCTCGTTAGGTTACGAGTACACTGGACAGGACTCGTCGGGAACTGTTGGTTGGTATTATACCTATCGTCAGTTATCAATTCTCAGTTGACATGAGTAAAGCTTAGTCCGTTGACTTGACACTGTCACTTCGCCTCGAGTGTGTTCCCTCTGTACTTTGATTACTACCTTACCACGGCTCAAAGGAGTCATGCAAACAGGTAGTTTTTGGGTGCAGTCCCGAAGCACTTGGAGGCAGTGACGGTTAGACATGATTCGTCTCTCCCGGTATTGGGGGTTGATATCGCGCTGTGTCTAGGAGAGCCATTACACAAAGTCCCTGGCTAGGGCAAGCGAGATATACTGGTAGGTTTCCAGTGTTATCTCAGATGTTCTGGGCTATACTCCGACATGACTTGTACCGCTAGTAGGGGACTGACGTTTACCGCCCCCTAGGCCCGCCATGCGATGTTCTTAGACGAACAGACCGGAATGTACGGAGACTGTCACGTTCAGGCTCATTAAGAGTTCAGATGGGTTTACCTCGTTAGTCTTCTTATCGGCATCTACTTGGGGACCGTTACATACAGCTAGTGCCGCTTGCGGTTTGTGGTTAAACCCACTGCCAGCGTAGTGTCGAGTCTTTAGAGTCCCACACAGAGGGTTATTCGCCTTTAGGCAAAATGAGTAGATGTCGCATGGTTTTGCGTCAGGGTTCGTTCACATCCGCGCACTTGTCCACGTTTGGTGTCCGGACAGCTTATACTAGCGGGCTTTGGTTTAAGCCGGATCCTAGTATATGATTTGGGATTGGTTTTATCTCATTGTATTCGTGTTCCTCGGAACACGGATATGGGTGTGTATGCACAGTTGACTGAGACAGAGGCAGAGGACTTTCATTAGGGTTGATGACCATTGTCATTTTCTTAACCCTAATGTTTATGTGTGAATTATGATTTATTAATATTAGTTAATTATAATTGTGCATGGTTAGGGTTGTTGACCATTTGACTATACTTGACTTGTTGACCTAGGTTGACAAGTTGACCACCATCATTCCATATGAAAGATGCTCTTCGATCCTTGCAAAAGCATTTAATGTGAAATGATAATGGTCATTTCTTGATTAACCATGACAATTATCTTTAGCTAATTATCTATTTTTCATAAATCACATATATGTGAGAAGGTTGCATTATTCTTCTCACTTGATCATTTTCATTCTCTCTCCTCCTCTTCCTCTCTCTCTAGCTCTCCCCTCTCATGAGTTGAGAACCATTTGAGCTTGAGATAATCCCTTCAAAAATACTCTCTACTCTTTCTAAGGTCCTAGGTTTAGCACACCAAGCACCTTAGTTACTTCTAGTTTGAAGTTGGAGCCAAAGGTAGAGGCCCTCGGGTGGATCTTTCTTCGGCAAGAGAAGGCGACGAGACGATCCGTTCTTTCACTCTAAGGAGCAAGAAGAGAAGGACTTGAAGACCTAGGTATAACCCCTTTTTCCGAGTAGTTAAACTGTTTTTAGCTTGTTGTTAGTTTTTGTTTAGCAAAGATCCCTCCTTTACATAGTCCATGTTGCCTAGTGTTGTAAAAATCAGATTTTTCATAACGTTTCCGCCTCCCCGCAAGCACCGGGGTGGGCAACGTGGACTTACAATCACATACACGTATCAATCTCGATCCCTCACATATCACATACGTTCTCCTACTCCGTTTCGCCAGAGCCAGGAAACCTCTATGTAGGACTCTAAAGACTCGTCAATACGCCGGCAGTAAGTGATGATCATATCAAACACCCACAAGCTGCAAGCGGTCAGCTAAACGTAATAGCCACCCGGGTATTGAGCGACCAGAAGATCAACAAGCAAGCCTGTACATACTCATGCAAATCCAATCAGTAATACTACCGTACAGTCTGGTCTTTTTGTCTGATATGTCGCATATCCAGTCTAGGGATGGTAAACGTCAGACCTTAGTAACCGATAAGTCATGTCGATGTGAGGCTCATAACGGGTCGAGAAACTACTGATAACTCTTACCAGTAAATCTCCATATCAGCCCTGGCCAGGGAATTCCAGTTATAGCCAATCGAACACAACGCAACATCAACTCCCAATACCGGGAGAGACGAAACCCCTCCTATCGCTCATTGCCTCCATGTGATTCGGGACTGTACCCAAAAGCCACCGTTTTGCACCCCCTCTTGGACGTGGTAAGGTGGAAATCAAAGCACAGTGGGAATCACACAAGACTCTATGACGATCTCGGGTCTACAGACTAACCTGTACCAGTATCACCGGAGAATTGCTATCTGACGATAGGTATAATACCATCTAGGAGTTCTCGGCGAGTCCGTTCAGTGTACCCAGTCTCCACCAAGCACCCGTACACCATCTTTGATGTCCAGCACTAATGGATATGGGATCATCCATCGCCCATCATATGGGTCAAGATGCGTGTACGCTAGGCTACTCTGGAGTATCGATGCCCTGTCTCGATACACCCTTGACTAGGAACAGTTATAGGATGTACTTGTGGACTACCCTGGCCCCACTAGTATGATCTCATCATAGTCCTAGTGGTCGAGTACATATCCCAAGGGCTTTATCAACATGTGAGAGCAAGACAATAAACTAATACAAGTCAACATGTTAAGACAAAGAGAAACCAGAGAGCATACTATCATGTCAAGCAAGAAAGTCCTCTCTATATATATCCAAGCATCCATTATAATATACATCATATGTACAACAATGGCCTCTAGGGCATATACATAACTAACATTTCCGCAACGGGGTCATTTGATGATGTGTTTCCGCGACGGGGTCATTTGATGACGTATTTCCGCGACGGGGTCATTGGATGGCGTGTTTCCGCGACGGGTTCACTTGCTGACGTGTTTCCGCGACGGGTTCACTTGCTGACGTGTTTCCGCGACGGGGTCATTTGCTGACATGTTTTCGGGGTGAGGTCATTGGCTGACGTATTTCCACGACGGGGTCATTGGATGACGTTGCGTCTGCTGTAATGAGACGAATGTCGAGGTGGTCTCTAAGTTGTCTGTGAACCTTTGAGATTTGGAACTAGGGACTTTGCCATGACTCCGTTTGTTGACATCGTATCTGCTTCCGGTTGGAATGAGAAGGAACATCGTTGTTGATCTCTTGAGATGTAGATGTTGCCATCGAGACTTGGCTCTCCTTCTGATGGAGCCTGGTGGGATGATATGGTTCCCTCTTTGTTTGTGCCCCTGGATTGTATACAGGGATCGATATGATCTTACCTGTAGGGCAAAAAAAGTTTCATTCTTTCATTTCATTTTTTTTATTTCTTTTCGTGATGCTCTATCATTTCATCTTTTTATATCGCGAAAGTCGCGATTGCCCAATCATTTCGGCTATTTTTCTTTTTTTACTCGCTGCTTTTTATTGTGAGTTGCCCAACCATTTCGGCTATTTTGTATGCATATATTTTTACTTGCTGATTTTGTTGCAAGTTGCCCCACCATTTCGGCTATTTCATATGCATTTTTGGCTCGCTGAATTTTTATCGCGAGTGTGGTACTTGGAATCTGGTGCCAATCTCAGTATCAGCATTGCTACGACTGGAATATTGCCAGGAGCGAATCATCATTTTCCGTTGTCGATGTCGAACAAAGGTGGGTTAGCAAACAGGGTTAGGATCCTGTTGACTAAGGCTTTTTGACTTTACGAGCCGTAAGGGTCTCATAAAGGTATTTCTCCCTACGAGTCATGAGGATCTCGTAGGTGCGTTTTCTCCTTAAGAATTGTGAGGATTCCTAAGTGTGTTCTCTTATAAGTCGTAAGGATCTTACAAGAGTGTTTTCGCCTTATAAGTCGAGAGGACTAACAAGTGTCGTTCGCCATATGAAGATATCCCTCGTCAGTAGTGGGACTCTATTTGGAAAACATTTATTTATGCCCGTGGATTGTTTACAAGGGTTAATATTGAACCGCTTGTAGGGCAATCCGGGGATTGTGATGGCTTAAGAACAGGTTCAGATCCCTGTAGCTTAAGGCTTTTGAATCTTATGAGCCATGAGGGTCTCATAAGGGTATTTCTCCCTACGAGTCGTGAGGATCCCGTAAGTGCGTTTTCTCCTTAAAAATCATAAGGATTCTTATGTGTGTTTCTCCCTTGTAGGTCGTAAGGATCTCACGCAGATATTTTCTCCTTACAAGGTTGAGAGGACCTTGCAAGTGTCGTTTAACGAGATTGCGCCCTTTCGGGTTTTCACAAAACTCGCCGGTAGCCCTGCTGTTTTTACTCACGGAGCCCTTTCGGGTTTTCATCCGTGCCTATCTCGCTTATGGACGTACAGTTTTTTTTTGCGTCAGCCTTGGGATGCTGCAGTCCATAGTAGTTTATAGATGTCTCGGTCAGGCGTAGTATTTCTTCCAGAAACGGTCGTTTATTGGCCTGAAGGGTCTTTCGCCATGCATATCCATAAGCAAGTAAGCCCCACCCTGGTAGACTTTATCTATGATGTACGGACCTTCATAGTTCGGCTCGAATTTCCCCCGTTTGGCACGATTGGGGATCATAGGTCTCTTGACCACTAGCACGAGTTCGCCTTGGCAGAATGTTCTCGGCCTAGTCAATCTCTCGTATGAGCGCGTCATCTTTACTTTGTAAGCTTCGAAGTTTTGCTGCGCCATGAGCCGGGTTTCGTCAAGGGCATCGAGCTCCTCAAGTCGAAGATGAGCATTGTCTTCGTCTGTTAGCTCGTAATGAACCACCACCCGTAAAGAGGGTAGCTCTATCTCCAAGGGGAGTACTACTTCAGTGCCGAATATCAATGCATACGGCGTTGTGTTTTTGTCCGTTTTGAACGTAGTTCGATACGCCCAGAGAGCTTCATGTAGTCTCTCGTTCCAGTCCTTTTTATTTTTGGACACCGTCTTTTTCACGATCTTCGTCAAGGGCTGTTGAAAGCCTCAGCCAGACCGTTAGCTCGGGGATTATAGACCGAAGAGTATCTCCAGTCTATATTATGTTGCTGCGCGAAGCCGCTGATTTTGTGACTTCTGTAGGCCGGCCCGTTATCGGAGATAATCCGTCGAGGAGTGCCAAACCGATAGATGACGTGTGTCTTGAAGAAGCGGAGGATTTTCTCCGTCTTCACTTCTCTTAGTGGTACTGCTTCTGCCCACTTGGAGAAGTAATCAGTTGTCGCCAGTATGAACCGATGTCCTCTGGACGATGCTGGTTCAATGGGCCCGATTATGTCAGTTCCCCACATTTCGAACGGTCAGCTAGCCACCGTTGGATGTAACGGATTTGGATGCTGGTGGATAAAGTCCCCCTGAATCTGGCACGAGTGGCACTGCTTCATGTATTCAAGGCAGTCTTGGATCATTGTGGGCCAATAGTAGCCCATCCTTTTGATCTTTAGCTTCATCTTCGGCCCGGCTTGGTGAGAACCGCAGAGTTCGTCGTGAGTTTCTTGGATGACTCTCTTTGCTTCTTCAGGTCCCATGCATCTTAGCCATAGAGAATCAAATGATCTCTTATACAGCGTATCATTGACAAAGGCAAAAGACAGAGCTCGTTTCATGAGCTGATGTCTTGACGACGCATCTTCGGGTGTTCGATGGGATTTGAAGTAGTCTATAAAGAATTCTCTCCAATCCTTAGTCTTTTCCTGGTCTTTTATTTGTAAGGTCGTTTGCTTGGTTGTTATATTTTCTCCAAACGACTCCGGAGATATTTCTGCCGGTGCAAGAACCCGACGACTTTGCACAACGATCCTTACGTCATCGAGGTTTTCGTCAGACGGTTCTTTAGCGAGCTTGGCTAATGCATCCGCTTTGCTATTTTCCGTGCGCGGTATGCTTTCCAGGGCGTAGGCAGTGTAGGGTTGGCTTAGCACCTTAGCAAGGTTTTGGCAAGCATCAATCATGCTACTTTAAAAATTTTGGGGTGCTAAACAAACCCTAACGAAGATCTTAACTAGAGACTTAGGGTTAAACAAGATATGTAAACACTTTACATCTAAGTGAACAAGGAATACAGCCTTTGTAGACCGGTCCTTCACTTCAATAGTTCTGTGTAGTAGTCCCTTCGATGCGATCACGACCGTCCGGACTCTAAAGAGGCTCCCGCGAAGAAACGAACAAGCTTGCTTCGAAGTCTTCGAGGCCGAAGATGATCTACGTCGAGGAGACACTAGCTCATGCTATCTCTTCACTAATTGTGTAGATTAGTGAAGCAAACACCCTAAACTAAATGGCTAATAGTATAGGATGATGAAGTAGGAATTTTGCTCACTTTATTGTTTATTTTCTCACTATTTTCTTCTCTTTTCTCAAAAGCTAGAGAGCAAAAATCAAAATGAGGAAGAAGATGAATACTGAAAGAGACGAGGTTAGAAATGCAACCCTAGGTTAGTGTATGTCATCCACTAACTCTTGTAGAGAGTTAACCATGGCTATGTGTCATGGTTGAGTTTAGAAATATCTTAAGCAAAACAAAAAAGATAAGACTTTGTCAAAGTTTATCATGAAGCTTCACAATGACTCATTTCTTCCTTTTTGAATTACTTAAGAATTTAAACTCAAACATAATATATGGCATGGTATAATTCTCATACATCCATGTTGCATGTATAACCTAGCATGTCACAATATTATATATCACATATATAATATTTATGCAACAAAAGAAAAACAATACAATAAGCATATATCATATATATATGTTAAATGTATTACAAGTGAGAATAATAAATATTTAAGTGAGCATATATATATATATATATATATATAATTTCATCGAATCAACACTTGTTCCGATAACCCGGCTATATCACATATAATCGGCCGATATCACATATCGCGAGAATAGAATACGGTATCGCATACTCGTATTAATCTCGGTCCCGCACATATCACATATGTGCTCCTACTCCGTCTCGCATGAACCAGGAAGCCTCTATGTAGGACTCTAAAGACTCGTCAATACGCCGGCAGTAGGTGATGATCATATCAAACACCCACAAGCCGCAAACGGTCTGCTAAACGTAACGGCCACCCGGGTATTGAGCGATCAGAAGATCAACAAGCAAGCCTGCTATAACTCCTACGAATCCAATCGGTAACACTACCGTACAGTCCGGTCTCTTCATCTAATATGTCGCATATTATAGTCTAGGGGTGGTAAACGTCAGACCCCAGTAACCGATAAGTCGTGTCGATATGAGGTCCATAACAGTTCGAGAAACTACTGATAACTCTTACCAGTAAATCTCAGCAACCCTAGCCAGGGATTTTCAGTTATAGCCAATCGAACACAGCACAACATCAACCCCAAATACCGGGAGAGACGAAACCCCTCCTATCGCTCATTGCCTCCATGTGATTCGGGACTGTACCCAAAAGCCACCGTTTTGCATGATCTCTTCACCGTGGTATGGTGGAAATCAAAGTACAGTGGGAATCACACAAGACTCTATGACGATCTCGGGTCTACAGACTAACCTGTACCAGTGTCACCAGAGAACTGCTATCCGACGATAGGTATAATACCATCTAGGAGTTCTCGGCGAGTCCGTACAGTGTACCCAGTATCCACTGAGCACCCGTATACCTTCTCTGATGTCAAACACCAATGGATATGGGATCATCCACCGCCCATTTACATGGGTCGAGAAGCTATACGCTAGTCTACTCTGGTATGTCGATGCCCTGTCTCGACACACCTACGACTAGGGACATTTGAAGGATGTACTTATCGACTACCCTGTCCCCACTAGTATGATCTGCATAATAATTCTGGTAGTCAAGTAATCATCCTAAAGGCTTTATCAACATGCGATCACAAAACAGTATTTGTTTACATGTTAAGATAAAGTGCAACAAGATAGCATACTATCATGTCGAGCAAGAAAGTCCTTCCTATTTATGTCCAAGCATCCACTACAATATACATCGCATGTACAGTAATGGCCTCTAGGGTATACATATAACTAACAGGCAGGGATTTGAGTCAACAATTGTTGTACTTTCTCACTGTACTTTACCAACTCCGGTTTGCACGTCTGATAGTCGCCGTTTACTTGGCTAACGACTAGTTGGGAATCTCTGTATATGGGGAGGTTTTCGATTCCCATGTCGACAGCGATCTCAAGACCTGCTATCAAAGCTTCATATTCCGCTTCGTTGTTTGTCTTCGGCTCTGTCAAGGAGAAGGCAAAGCACATTATCCCTCCTTGTGGAGTCACGAAGATGAGGCCTATGCCAGATTTGATTATGGGGGTGCTGTGCTTTCGCTTCTTCATAGAAGATGCTACATCGAAGTAGAGTTCCCATCGGGTATCACTTTGTTGGATATGGTGCCCTCAAAGTCAATTATTGGATCACAGGCACGTGATTGCAATGATTGAGGGATGACCTATACCAATATGACTGTCTTACTCGAGATGATAGTATGCTATCTGGTTTGTCTTTATCATCGTATACATGCTTTAGTTTACTATTGCATGATGATAGAGCCCATAGGATTCTTGCTTGACTGCCAGCAGTATGATGACGATCATATACGTGGGAGCTGGGATCTGTAAGCACATCCTTAAAATGTCCCTAGTCGTGGGAGTTTCGAGACAGGGCATCGATACTCCAGAGTAGACTAGTGTATACAGTCGAGACTCCGACGAGGGGCGGTGGCCGGTCTCACAAGCCACTGGTGTCAGTTGGTTCACCTAAGATGTATACAGGTGCTCATTAGGTTATGAGTACACCGGACAGGACTCGCCGGGAACATGCTAGTTGGTATTATACATATCGTCAGATAGCAGTTCCCTGGTGACGTGTGTACAGGTTAGTTTGTCGACCTGAGATCGTCATTTGTCTCGTGTGAGTTCCCACTGTGCTTAGATTACTACCCTACTACGCTCAAAGGAGACGTGCAAACAGGTTTTAGTTGGGTACAGTCCCGAGCCACATGGAGGCAGTGAGCGGATCGTCGGGGATTCTTCTCTCCCGGTATTGGGGGTTGATGTCGCACAGTGCACGGGTGGCCATCACTAGAAATCCTCGGCCGGGGTAGTGGAGAATTACTGATTAGAATCAGTAGTTTCTCAGGAGGTGATGGGCTTCACACCGACACGAATTATCGCGCTATTAGGGGTCTGACTTTATCCACCCCCTAGACTCGATATGCGATACTCTTAGACGAACGGACCGGACTGTACGGATATTGTCACTGTCAGGCTCACTAGGGTTTCTGGATGAGTTCGCTCGTCAGCTTCCTTTCCAATCCATACATAAGCAACCGTTACGTACAGCTAGTACCTCTGATGTGCTAGTAGTTATACCCAGTGCCAGTGTGTTGATGAGTCATTAGAGTCCCCCACAGACAGTTTCCCAAGTTCGGGTGAAACGTTGTAGAGGCCGTATGGTTTTATGGCAGGGTTCGGAAAATGCACGTGCGTTTACGCACGTGTCATATTTCGGGCAGATAATACTGGTAGGCTTTGGTTTAAGCTGGATCCGAGTATTATACTGTGTAGATATAATATCTTTGTCTCAGTTGCATTTGTATTTGGTCGTAATACAAATGCGGGTATGTTTATACTGTTACGGGGTTATCTTGAAATTCGTTTCGGGATCGCTTTTGGAAGTTTCCAGTTTCCAGTTTTCTATCACCCGTCTTTAACATTCGGTTAAAGACGGATTTATCTTTTCTTGAAGAGTGTAGAAGGTTCTAGAAGCTACTAGATGGTGACTAGGATGATGAGGTGGCTAGTGACTCATTAGTGCATTAATTGTGCAATTAATGTATGATGATGTTAGTTATATGTATGCCCTAGAGGCCATTACTGTACATACGATGTATATTGTAATGGATGCTTGGACATATATAGGGAGGACTTTCTTGCTCGACATGATAGTATGCTATCTGGTTGTACTTTATCTAAACATGTACTCTGATTGTCTCTATAATACATGTTGATAAAGCCCTTAGGATATGTACTCGACTACTGGGACTATGATGAGATCATACTAGTGGGGCCACGGTAGTCGACGATTACATCCTATAACTGTTCCTAGTCGAGGGTGTATCGAGACAGGGCATCGATGCACCAGAGTAGACTAGCGTATACGCATCTTGACCCATATGATGGGCGATGGATGATCCCATATCCATCGGTGTTTGACATCAAGGATGGTGTACGGGTGCTCAGTGGAGACTGGGTACACTGGACGGACTCGCCGAGAACTCCCAGATGGTATCTATACATCACGTCAGATGGCAGTTCTCCGGTGACACTGGTACAGAGTAGTCTGTTGACCCGAGATCGTCATAGAGTCTTGTGTGATTCCCACTGTGCTTTGATTTCCATCATACCACGTCCAAGAGGGCGTGCAAAACGGTGGCTTTTGGGTACAGTCCCGATTCACATGGAGGCAATGAGCGATAGGAGGGGATTGGTATCTCCCGGTATAGGGAGTTGATGTTGTGCTGTGTTCTATTGGCTATAACCGGAAATCCCTGGTCAGGGTTGCTGAGATTTACTGGTAAGTGTTATCAGTAGTTTCTCGAACTGTTATAGACCTCATATCGACACGACTTATCGAGCTACTGGGGTCTGACGTTTACCACCCCTAGGCGAGATATGCGACATATCTGACGACGAGACCGGACTGTACGGGAGTGTTACTGTTTGGATTCACAGGAGAATGTACAGGCTTGCTTGTTGATCTTCTGAGCGCTCAATACCTGGGTAGCTGTTACGTTTAGCTGACCGCTTGCATCTTGTGGATGTTTGATATGATCATCACCTACTGCCGGCGTATTGACAATTCTTTAGAGTCCTACACAGAGGTTTCTTGACTCAGGCAAAACGGAGTAGGAGCACATATGTGATATGTGCGGGACCGAGGATAATGCGGTATGTGATACCGTATTGGATTCTCGCGATATGAGATATCGACCGGGTATATGTGATATAGCCGGGTCATCGTATTAGTCGGTTATATGCGATATAGCCGGATTGTCGGATCAAGTGTTGATTCGATAATTTAATGTATAATAATATATATGATATATTAAATTATATTAACTAATATTAGCTCACTAAAAGATTCTTTTTCTCACTTGGGTAATACAGTGATATATATGCGATATATGTTAATTGTATTATTTTATTTTATTACAATAAATATTATATATGTGATATATAATATTGTAACATGATATGATAACTAATGCAACATGTTTAGTGGAGATTAAACAAGATTAGGGTTTGTTTTGGGTTAGTTCCTTCTTGATGATTCTAGAAGGTTTCTTTTTGTTTTGTGCAAGATATTTACATATGACTCATGCTTTAACCCAACCCAAATCCTAACCCTAGTTAATTCTCTACATGGGTTTAGTTGACCATGGTTGCATTATTCATCATATCTTCTTTTCATTATTCATCACAAAAGGGTTCTATGTTGATTGTTCATCTTCTTCCTTCTTTCTTTTCATGGAAAAGCTTTCTAGCTTTTTCCAAGTGATGAAAAATGAGTGAGAATAAGAAAACAAATGAGAGCAATAATCCTACTTCATCATCCTCATCTATCCTTGCCATTTATATGAAGGTGTTCACAACATTTCATGAGTGATAGCTTGTGTTAACGAAACTTCAAGGTAGATCATCTATGTTATCGAAGATCGGAAGCAAGACTGCATCTTTCTCTTCGTGAAGCCTCTCGAGAGTCAGGAACACGATGATCGCAGCGAAGGGACTTCAACATGGAGCTTTAGAAGTGAAGGACCGGATCTACAAAGGTTGTAATCCCTCTCACTTAGTGTTAAAGAGTTTAACATGCTTGTTTCCGCCTAAACTCTAGTTTAAAGATCCGGCTTCGGGTTGTTAGGCACGACTAATTTTTAAATCGGGCATGGTTGATGCCTCGTAGAACCTTGTGGCAGTGCATAGCAACCCTACAGATGACTAGGTTAGATGATTCATTTGTTTGCATTAATGTTTTGTGCAAGGTGTTAGAGGACACATTCTTCTCTTTAATGCTAATGGTCACTCTCCCTCCTCCTACACTCACCCCCCTTGCTCATATATGTGGCCGGCCATTCCTAGTGGGAGATGATGGTTACTTGAAAAAAAAAAGAGGTGGTTGATTTGGAAAAGATTATAGTTTTGGATTCATGGAAATTAGATAGCCTCATTTCTCATTTCACCCGATCCAAAAGGCAACTTCATTAACCGTTCGTCCATGGCTTTGGAGGAAGTGAGACAAAGTGTTCTACTCATTCTCTACATCATCTTGGTCATCTCTTTTAGCAAACTTGACGACCGAGTTGCCTCGGTTCAGAGGCGGGAGCCCGTTTAAAGATCCGTCGACGTGGTGCCACCTGGACGAGAAGACTGGAGATTCAGGAGATCGGAGCAGCCGCAACAAAGCGTGGGATGATGGTTGAAGACCGAAGGACTCGGATCGTTCGGTATAACTTTTCTACCCACTTTGTAGTTTGTTAGTTTAGCAATAATGGCAGATCCGGGTTATAGTACACGATAGCGCTAGTTGTAAAAGTTTTTGTTCCGCATTTGGCGTCTGCTAGACGGCCGGGGCGCTACCGTGGACTTATAGTGGTATCAGAGCCTCACCATTAAGCTTTACTAACTTGTGCTAACGCGTTTAAAATATCGATCGAACGGAATTTCGAAAACTACAATTTTCTGTACAAAAGTTTCTGTCGATTTTAAATCTGGCCTAAAAATTATTTTGAGCATCACAAAAAATTGTGCAGGTAATTATAAGCAAACTGGTGAAATTTGGTCACGTGATCCCACAGAACGGCCGCGGATCCGCGGCCCAAACCAGGGTTTGGCCGCTGATCCGCCGTGCTTTTGTGGGAACAGTGAGCCAAATTTCTACAGTATGTTCTACATGGCAAATTGTGGCTTTTGGAATATTTCTTTTGGGCCCATATTTTGTTATTATACAGCAGATGTACGTGGGGCCCACTTCGGGAAGTTTTGTCGATCGAAATTTTAAACTTGTTAGTATGCAGTATTTACATTATATCTCCGACTGTGAATGCCATTCGAGCGGTAAATTGCGTCTAATTGCTATAGTCCTTTTAGATGGATTTACGATCGTGACATTCACGTTGATGTTCAGTGTTGTGCTGTGATGTTGCGGATATGTCGTGGTGGATAGCAGTGTGCAATGGTAGTGCTGTTTGAATTTATTTGTACATTTGATATTGCGGGGCGAGCGTCCAACATGTGAACTGCCGTCACTGCCTGTTTGTATAATATTCTTTTTGGGGCACGACCGGGCTGAGGTCGATGTACCCGTTGTACATATTTTTATTTCTTCACTAGGTTTACCCCGCGACGGAGTGCACGGATAGCCGGGTTCTGGAGGGCAACGGGTCCGTATCTCATGGCTTTGAGAGGCAAAGGGGCCTCACTCTAGAATTGGCAGACTATTCGCCGTACTCGTAAGGGGTACAGGTTGACCCAAGGAGGGGAGCTCAAGTTACCAGATTTCGTGAATTGCCGGGTGGTCCATTCACTTTGCTGTAGGGGGCTGCCTCGCTTCAGGTTTTGGCGGGTAACTTGCCGCACCCGTAGGGGTCTAGGTTTCATTGCACAGGCTATCCATACGACCAGGGGAACGTCGGGTTTCAGTAGCGGCTCTGTGAAACCTGGGGATCCCAGATTATCTGTATTGTTCTGTGATGCTTATTACTTTTCTGTAATGTTGCATTTATTACGCCTGGAGCGATTATTGTATATTGGTATATCTACTATTAGATGTTGTATATGTTTTACACCCGCGCTAGTCCAGTCCCCGCTCTGTCGTTAGTTAAGTAACCTAACGGGTGATGACGGGACCCAGTGGCGAATGCGGATGGTATATACGTACATTATATTTTCGTTCTTTTCTGGTGTGATTAATTGATGGGACTGCATTGATTCTGATCAATGCAAAGGAAAACAAACCTATATTTGATGTTGCTAGAACAGTTTTAAAAGGTGTTATTACAAAGACATTTCCTTTTGTTTTGCATAGTGATATTCGGTTGGAATATCCTGCACCTCATTCGATGAGGCAAGGGCTGATATCCCTTCACCGGGAGAGACCCCTTGGGCAGAAGTTTGCGTCAGGGTAATAACTTCATTATAGTCGATTACAAGTTGCTTTGCATCGCGGTATTCAGTTGGAATATCCTGCACCTCATTCCACGAGGAAAGAGCCGAGATCCCTTCACCGGGAGTAACCTCTTTAGCAAAAGGTTTTCGTCACTATATTTTTATAAAAATTTATCAGGTTCCTTCAACGAGATCAAGTTCATTACGTAAAAGGTTTTTCGCCAAAAACCAGTCGTAGCCCTCCGTCATTTCTTATGGATAGTCAGTAGTATTTAAGCTATGTTTGTTGACTAAAGTCAAGGCATAGTGTTTGGTAGCTGCTGAATATTCATCTGTTGCATAGATAGATGTGTTGGTTTGGGACAGTCGTATTACCTTGTTGACTAAAGTCAAGGGTATGTACGGGTGGGTTCAAATCAACCTCGATAATGACGGGTAGAACTTGACATGCGACTTATGATTTGTTGACTAAAGTCAAGGTCATAAGAGCATGAGGCAAAAATCATATCGGGAGTTTCT
This sequence comes from Agapanthus africanus, assembly GCA_030015575.1. Lineage (NCBI taxonomy): Eukaryota > Viridiplantae > Streptophyta > Magnoliopsida > Asparagales > Amaryllidaceae > Agapanthus > Agapanthus africanus. The sequence continues at coordinate 565,252,603 of CM057339.1, forward strand.
AAAGAAACTGAAACTTGCCAAGTATGCGCATACCTTCTGGAGTGTGATAACATGAGTGGATTCCGTCACGTTATCATGCGATGAGAGTTGGATCCCGATTCCCACTGATGAGTTGGTTTACTCTTCGGGTGATCCCGACTAATTCTTCTTTCAGGTTTGGAGGAGAATTTGAGATAACAGTGGGAGGTTTCCTGATTAGATAAAGTGATAACCATTCTGATCTAGGTTAGAGTGCACGCAGAGTGTTTCTTTTCTCTCTCTCTTTGGCAGCGACCTTTGACCGACCCTAGACTATGACTCAGTGACCAAGTTGACCGAACCTTCTTAAAATACTGGCTTTTTGGATTGTCCGAGTTGCATAAGTCATTGTCGCTCCTTCTTTTACCCTTTGTATTTCTCAGAACACCCCGTATTACTACGAACATCCACTTCCATTGGATAGATCCATCGTATGGTTATATATGAACTCGAAAGGACTTCTTCGAGGATGGATCCAGGTTCAGGAGAAATAGAATTGGTTTATTCAGTTGTCTTTTATTATCACCTTCTCTCAGGTTGCGAGGGCTCCTTGGTTTAGGAGAGTACACCTATTACGCTTATTGGATAGTCTTATTCCAAACCATAGGCAGGTGCCGAAAGGTAGGGAATGAAGAAAACCAATTAGCTTAAGTAGGGTGTACAGAAGGTAATAACTAAAGACAAAATAAAGGGATTAAAAAGAGGGCAAAGTAAATTGCGACTGCTATCATTCACGACCAAACCACGTACTTCATCGCCACTCCTATTTCTCCTTTGCTTTTTTCCCAGTTCGGGAGAAATAGAATAAGGTATTATTCAGTTGTTTTTTATCATCACCTTCTCTCAAGTTGCGAGTACTCCTAGGATTAGGAGAGTACACCCATTACGCTTATTGGATAGTCTTCTTCCAAATCATAGGCCGGTGCCGAACGGTAGGGAAGGAAGAAAACCACTTAGCCTAAAATGGTGTACAGAAGATAATAAATAAAGACAAATAAAGGGATTTGGAGAGATGGCAAAGAAATATACGGTCATAGTCATGAATTGGATTATGGAAGAGGCATTACTAGGAATACCAGGATACCCCTATGAAACATTTTCATGTTTCAGTGCATTGTTAAAGGAAAACTGATTTCCCGAATAGATACTTACTCCAGGGTATGTATTTACCATGTATGATTCTCACATCTGTATAGTTTTACAGATGATGAGTAGGAGTAAGTTATTGGGAATTAGGTGATCATCCTCATCATATCGGAATTCGTTGTAATTGGTGATATTTGAGGAAATCGCCTGGGTACAGTTTTCAACCTACGATGCACAGGTTATGGGTTATTCAACTCAGAGGACTTATACAGAGTATTGTATGTTGTCCAGTGTCCATCAGGATAAAGGGGATGGTCCTCGTACTCTGTTCTGTTTACTTGTAACTTCTCTAGTTTTTAGACAAGTGTTTCGTAGAAATACAATGTCTAAGTTATGAGAAGTTATAGGTATAAGAATAAAGTAGAGAACCAGGTGTCGCAAGTATCGGGATTCTTCAAAGAAATCGAAGATGTAGATTCTTGTGAATAGTATTCAGTTGATAGTGATGGTTTTGAGAAACTTGTTTCTCTTTCAGGTTACTCATAATTGGATGGATTCCTAAGTTGAGTAATGCTGATTAGCCTCTCTTCATTAAGTTGATATGCACTGGAGACAGCTGCATGATTAGAATCTGGTTCCAATTAAATAAGTGCCAAAATTTCTATATTGGATATAGAATGGTTCATATCTTAACGATGTTAAGGTACGATGAGTTGTCCTGCTTATGCTTAAAACCAGATTCTGGATAACTCAAGGCACGTTTCTGTAATGGCAGTTTGTGGGTTGACCCTGGCTTTGACGAGGGTTGATTTTCTACCATCTGGAAGATCAATAGTGATATTGTTCGTGACTCGCCACAGTTTTAGTAAAATGGATTTTTTCAGAAAACAGTAGTGGGAGTATGGTAGAACTGGAAGTGATTCCAGAACCGCAAACGATTACGGAAAATTTAATAGGACCTATATATTCGATCAGGTTAGACATTCCAATAGCCAATCCGCAGACATGGTGGGTAACCTCAGACACCCGATAGATAATCCGGTAGCCTCAATGACAGTGACATGGAGATTCTTGTTTACCCAGACTTGACACTACTGTTGTTCCAGGCTATGAGACCCGGCAGGAGGATAAGTATAGCGTCATTCTAAACTAGCTTTAGAAGTGTACGTATATATTATTCTGCCAGAGGGTTGTCGTAGTTAGTGGGAGCAGCGGAAGCATAGTGGGCAAGTAGCTTATGTCTATTTATAGACTTGAGCAGATATAGCGGAGATAGATCATCTATTTTTGTTATGACGGTCATGGCTTTGACTTCATCAGAATAGGGGATGGATCTGTTAAGAAGGTAGTAGGGTGTGATGTCATGGTATTTGGATGACATACACAGAGTAGGAAGTAAAATTCCTATACTATGATCGGTTGTACTTTGGTCGTCACACAGTTGGTTCTCCACAAAGGATATGGATATAATATCAGACATTCTGGTTACTAGATCTATGGTATTAGATCTAGTATTGGGTAGTTTCCCAATTTGGGTACTTTGACAATATTCTAATGGTATTTTAGAATAGATGACTCCTGGCATGGTGGTGTACCTACAGATGATAGAGTCACCCTCTCTAAAGGTGTCTAACAGACTAAAGAGGAGAGGAATGTGCATGATTGGCAGATCACTTGCTTAGGCAATTGAGTCAATCGTGAGATGTCAAGTACCACACCAGATGTTGTTTTTGCACTTGATGCGATAAGTTTATATTAATCCAATCCTGGAGAAACATAAGGAAGCAGTTTTAGAACATAAGAGCATGTTCTACGGAATTGATGACGACAGCCTCCTTCGGGAGACGGTTATCATTCCAGGCTTCAAAGGTGACATGGATGACAGAGTGATTGTCAGAGTTATAGTTTTCCCTCTGACGAAGGACAGTATTATGGACAGGTGGTCCAAGAGGATACTGTGGGAGGCTTGGTGCTGGATACTGGTTTGTCTTTATCATCGTATACATGCTTTAGTTTACTATTGCATGATGATAGAGCCCATAGGATTCTTGCTTGACTGCCAGCAGTATGATGGCGATCATATACGTGGGAGCTGGGGTCTGTAAGAACATCCTTAAAATGTCCCTAGTCGTGGGAGTTTCGAGACAGGGCATCGATACTCCAGAGTAGACTAGTGTATACAGTCGAGACCCCGAAGAGGGGAGGTGGCCGGTCTCACAAGCCACTGGTGTCAGTTGGTTCACCTAAGATGTATACAGGTGCTCATTAGGTTATGAGTACACCGGACAGGACTCGCCGGGAACATGCTAGTTGGTATTATACATATCGTCAGATAGCAGTTCCCTGGTGACATGTGTACAGGTTAGTTTGTCGACCTGAGATCGTCATTTGTCTCGTGTGAGTTCTCACTGTGCTTAGATTACTACCCTACCACGCTCAAAGGAGACGTACAAACAGGTTTTAGTTGGGTACAGTCCCGAGCCACATGGAGGCAGTGAGCGGATCGTCAGGGATTCGTCTCTTCCGGTATTGGGGGTTGATGTCGCACAGTGCACGGGTGACCATCACTAGAAATCCTCGGCCGGGGTAGTGGAGAATTACTGATTAGGATCAGTAGTTTCTCAGGAGGTGATGGGCTTCATATCGACATGAATTTTCGCGTTATTAGAGATCTGACTTTATCCACCCCCTAGACTCGATATGCGATACTCTTAGACGAACGGATCGGACTGTAAGGATATTTCACAGTCAGGCCCACTAGGGTTTCTGGATGAGTTCGCTCGTCAGCTTCCATTCCAATCCATACATAGGAAACCGTTACGTACAGCTAGTACCTCTGACTTGCTAGTGGTTATACCCAGTGCCAGTGTGTTGATGAGTCATTAGAGTCCCCCACAGTCAGTTTCCCAAGTTAGGGCGAAACGTTGTAGAGGCCGTATGGTTTTATGGCAGGGTTCGGAAAATGCACGTGCGTTTACGCACGTGTCATATTTCGGGCAGATAATACTGGTAGGCTTTGGTTTAAGCCGGATCCGAGTATTATACTGTGTAGATATAATATCTTTGTCTCAGTTGCATTTGTATTCGGTCGTAATACAAATGCGGGTATGTTTATACTTTTACGGGGTTATCCTGAAATTCGTTTCGGGATCGCTTTTGGAAGTTGCCAGTTTCCAGTTTTCTATCACCCGTCTTTAACATTCGGTTAAAGACGGATTTATCTTTTCTTGAAGAGTGTAGAAGGTTCTAGAAGCTACTAGATGGTGACTAGGATGATGAGGTGGCTAGTGACTCATTAGTGCATTAATTGTGTAATTAATGTATGATGACTAGGTTAGATGATTCATTTGTTTGCATTAATATTTTGTGCAAGGTGTTAGATGACACATTCTTCTCTTTAATGCTAATGGTCACTCTCCCTCCTCCTACACTCACCCCCTTGCTTATATATGTGGCCGGCCATTCCTAGTGGGAGATGATGGTTACTTGAAAAAAAGATGATGGTTACTTGAAAAAAAAAAGAGGTGGTTGATTTGGAAAAGATTACAGTTTTGGATTCATGGAAATTAGATAGTCTCATTTCTCATTTCACCCGACCCAAAAGGCAACTTCATTAACCGTTCGTCCATGGCTTTGGACGAAGTGAGACAAAGTGTTCTACTCATTCTCTACATCATCTTGGTCATCTCTTTTAGCAAACTTGACGACTGAGTTGCCTCGGTTCAGAGGCGGGAGCCCGTTTAAAGATCCGTCGACGTGGTGCCACCTGGACGAGAAGACTGGAGATTCAGGAGATCGGAGCAGCCGCAACAAAGCATGGGATGATGGTTGAAGACCGAAGGACTCGGATCGTTCGGTATAACTTTTCTATCCACTTTGTAGTTTGTTAGTTTAGCAATAATGGCATATCCGGGTTATAGTACATGATAGTGCTAGTTGTAAAAGTTTTTGTTCCGCATTTGGCGTCTGTTAGACGGCCGGGGCTCTACCGTGGACTTATACACTCTCTCATTTCTCCCCTTCGATCGTGTCAAACGCGTGCTCGTCCGGCAATTCGCAATTTAAGGGTGAATCAGCAGGTATAGGATGCTCAGCGAGGAAGTCGGCGATGGCCTGGCCTTTTACTGCCTTGAGAGGATGATATGTTATCGAGAACTCCATCAAGAGGAGGGCCCATTTAGCGAGCCGTCCTGTTAGTATGGCTCTTGACATCAAATATTTGAGAGATCCACTTTTGATATGAGATGGACCTCATGCGCCAAAACGTAGTGTATGAGCTTCGTTATCGTGAAGATTAACGCCAGGCAGTGTTTTTCAATGGGAGAGTAATTGTTTTCTGCCCCCAGGAGAATTCGACTCAAATAGTAGAGGGCTCTCTCTTTCCCTTGGTCATTTTCCCGTGCCCATAGTGCGCCTAAGGAACCTTCAAGGGCGGTTGTATACAGAATGATAGGCTTTCCCTTGACCGGAGCGGTTAGCACCGGAGGATTCTGCAGGTATTGCTTGATTTCGTCCAGTGCGCTTTGGCATTTGCGATCCCAAACGAACGGGGTTCCCTTCTTCATCAAGTGACTGTAGGGACAACATTTTCCGGAGAGGTTAGCTATGAACCGCCGAATATATGCGAGCTTTCCTTGAAGAGACCGCAGTTTCTTAAGAGTTCTTGGCGGAGGCATTTCCATGATCGCCTTGATCTTTGATGGGTCTATTTCGATGCCCCAGTGGCGCACGATGAATCCTAGGAATTTGTGTTAGTTGTATGTATGCCCTAGAGGCCAGTATTGTACAGATGATGTATATTATATTGGATGCTTGGACATATATAGAGAGGACTTTCTTGCTCGATATGATAGTATTGTTGGAGATAGTGCCCTCAGAGTCAATTATTGGATCACAGGCACGTGATTGCAATGATTGAGGGAGGACCTATCCCGGTAGGACAGTCTTACTCAAGATGATAGTATGCTATCTGGTTTATCTTTATCATCATGTACTGCTTTAGGTGACCTTACAGGTCGGTATTACATGTTGATAGAGCCCCTAGGATTCTTGCTTGACTGCCAGCAGTATGAGGGCGATCATATACGTGGGAGCTGGGGTCTATAAGCACATCCTTAAAAGGTCCCTAGTCGTGGGAGTTTCAAGACAGGGCATTGATACTCCAGAGTAGACTAGTGTATACAGTCGAGACCCCGAAGAGGGGCGGTGGCCGGACTCACAATCCACTGGTGTCAGTTGGATCACCTAAGATGTATACAAGTGCTCATTGGGTTATGAGTACACCGGACAGGACTCGCCGGGAACATGCTAGTTGGGATTATACCAGACATCAGATAGCAGTTCCCTGGTGACATGTGTGCAGGTTAGTTCATCGACCTGAGATCGTCATTTGTCTCGTGTGAGTTCCCACTGTGCTTTGATTACTACCCTACCACGCTGAAAGGAGACGTGCAAACAGGTTTTCGTTGGGTACAGTCCCGAGCCACATGGAGGCAGTGAGCGGATCTGCAGGGGTTCGTCTCTCCCGGTATTGGGGGTGAGGTCGCGCTGTGTCTAGGAGAGCCATTACATGAAGTCCTTGGCTAAGGCAGGAGATTTATTGGTAGGTATTCCGGTAGTATCTCATGGTGTTCTGGGCTGCACTCCGACACGACTTGTACCGCTTTTGGGGGTCTGACTTTTACCAACCCCCTAGGCCCGCCATGCGATGCTCATAGACGAACGGACCGGACTGTACGGATATTGTCACTGACAGGCTCAGTAGGGTGTCAGGATGAGTTCGCTCATCGACGTCCCTTTTGGTCAGTACCTGGTAGCCCGTTACGTATTGGCTAATACCTCTGACGTGCGAGTGGTTAAATCCACAACCAAGGTGTTGACGAGTCTTTAGAGTCCCCCACATACCAGTTTCTCAAGTTTCGGGCGAAACGCTGTAGAGGCCGTATGGAGATATGGCAGGTTTCGATCAGATACGTGCGGTATTGCACGGATCGTGATCGGACAGATTTTATTAGCGGGCTTTGGTTTAAGCCGGATCCTAGTATTGTACAGTGTAGATTTTGTCTCTTTGCATTTGTATTCAGTGGGAATACAAATGCGGGTATGTATATGCAGTCATGGGGTTTTTCCTGTAATTTATTACGGGATCAGTTTTCTGAAGTTGCCAGTTTGCATTCCGTTCCGGCCAGTTTTCCTTTGTTCCTTCACGGCCGGGTTTTTCTGATGGAGGGGCTAATTTGCAAGTTCGCAAATTAGCATTAGTGGAGGGGTTATTTGTGAAATGAAAGATTATGATAGCATCTTTTCTTTTCATTCATCATTTCTTGCATTAATGAGATAAGAATGGATTAGAAATTGATATGACCTTGTTATCATCACTTTTGGATGTGGTCACCTATTTTAGATTCCTACACTCACCTCCCTTGTTGTTTTTCCTCCACCAATTTCATATAGGAGGGGCCGACCACTTTGAGGACTGAGGGAGAGGATCATTTTTATTTTGTGAGGGAAATTGATTCATTTCATTTTTGGCTTGCTCACAAAATCCTTAACACCTCTCCAAAGTTTATTCCTTCTCTCCTCCATCTACAAAGGCAACTTCACAACCCCTAGAGACAATGGATTCTACACTTGCCTACAGCAATTCTTGAGCACGTCGACTCGCCAGCTTCGTGCCCGAGTTGCCTCGGTCCAGAGGTGGGAGCCCGTAAAAGAATCCGGCGATGTGGTGCCCGTTTCGACGAGGAAGCGACGACCGGAGATTCTGCGAGGAGATCGGAGTGGAGGCGAAGACTGAAGTACACGGATCGCTTGGTATAGCTTCTCTACTCTTATTCTAGTTTGCTAGAGTTAGGTTAATAGCCCGATCCGGGATTTTTGTGCGCGGTGGTGCCGGTTTCTAGTTTTTAGAAAAGTTTCGTTTCCGCATTCCGGCGTCGGATTGACGGCCGGGGCGCCGCCGTGCACTTACAGTGGTATCAGAGCCAAGCCATTAACCTAGTCTAGCTTGCTCTAGTATGTTTAGAACTCGATCGAACAAAAATCCCAAAACCGTATTTTCTGGTGCATCAGGTTTCTGTCGATTTTGTTTTGGCTCGAAATTTTTTTCAGTACATTGCAGAAACATGTGCAGGGAATTTTAAGCGTTCTGCAAAAATTTGGTGACGTGACGCTTCAGTACGACCGCGGAAATGCGGCCAAACCCCTGGTTTGGCCGCGGTTCCGCGGTGGGAAAAAGTCAACGCTGTGCCAAAATTTTACAGAGGGCTTTTTACATGGTAATAGGGTTTTTGGAATGTTCTGTTTGGGCCCAGATTTTCTCTGAGTGCTACAGTTGTACTTGGGGCCCACTTCGGGTAAATTTGATCGATCGAATATTTTAAACATGTTGGTTCACAGTATTTACATTATATCTGCGACCGTGAATGTCATTCGATCGGTAAATCCTGTCTAACTGCTATAGCCCTTTTAGACGGATTTGCGAACGTGACATTCACGTTGATGTTCTGTGTTGTGCTGTGATGTTGCGGATTGGTCGTGGGGGATAGCTTGGATGCAATGGTAGTACAGTTTCGTTTTATATATACATTTGATATTGCGGGGCGAGCGTCCGACATGTGGACTGCCGTTACTGCATGTTTGTATATTATTCTTTTGGGGCACGACCGGGGTGGGGTCGATGTACCCGATGTATATTTTACTTTCTGTACTAGGATTACCCCGCGGAGGGGTGCACAGATAGCCGAGTTCTAGAGGGCAACGAGCCCGCATCTCATGGCATTGAGACGGAGGGGGCTTCACTCTAGAATTGGCGGGCTATTCGCCGCACTCGTAGGGGGTACAGGTTGACCCAGGAGTGGTGCCCAAGTTACCGGATTCCGTGAAGTGCTGGGTGGTCCATTCACGTTGCTGAAGGGGGCTGCCTCGCTTCAGGTTTTGGCGGATAACTTGCCGCGCTCGGAGGGGTCTAGGATTTCAGTGCACAGGCTATCCACACGACCAGGGGAACATCGGGTTTCAGTAGCGGCTCTATGAAACCTGGCGATCCCAGATATCTGTATTGTTCTGTGATGCTTATTACATTTCTGTGATGTTGCATTTTATCATGCCTTGAGCGAATATTATATATTGATATATATACTAGTAGATGTTGTATATGTTTTGCATCCGCGCTAGTCCAGTCCCCGCTCTGTCATTAGTTAAGTAACCTAACGGGTAATGACGGGACCCAGTGGCGAATGCGGATGGCATATACGTACATTATTATTTTCGTTCTTTATTGGTGTGATCAATTGATGGGACTGCGTTGATTCGGATCAGTGCAAGCTAAACAAACCTATTCTGATGTTGTTGGAACACTTTTCAAAAAGCTGTTATTGCAAGGACGTTCTCTTTTGTTTTACATCGTGGTATTTAGTTGGAATATCCTGCTCCTCAGTCGACGAGGCAAGGGCCGAGATCCCTTCACCGGGAGTGACCCCTTGGACAGAAGTTTGCGTCAGGGAAATAACTTCACAATAGCCGATTACTTTTGCTTTGCATCGTAGTATTCGGTTGGAATATCCTGCACCTCATTCTAATGGGAAAGAGCCGAGATCCCTTCACCGGGAGTGACCTCTTTAGCAAAGGTTTTCGTTACTATATTTTTAAAAGCTATCCGGTTCCTCCAACGATATCAAGTTCATTACGTTAAAGGTTTTTGCCAGAAACCATTCGTAGCCCTCCGTCGTTTCATATGGATAGTCAATAAGTATTCAAGCTGTGTTTGTTGGCCAAAGTCAAGGCACAGTGATTGGTAGCTATTGGGTATTCATATGCAGCATAGATAGATGCGTTGGTTTGAGGCAGTCGTATAGCCTTGTTGGCCAAAGTCAAGGTCTTGTACGGGTGCGCTCAAATTAACCTGGAGAATGACGGGTAGAACTTGACATGTGACTTATGATTTGTTGGCCAAAATCAAGGTCATAAGAGCATGGGGCAGAAATCACATCGGGAGTTTCTAAAGAAACTGAAACTTGCCAGATATGCGCATACCTTCTGGAGTGTGATAACGTGAGCGGATTCCGTCACGTTATCATGCGATTATAGTTGGATCCCGATTCCCACTGATGAGTTGGTTTACTCCTCGGGTGATCCCGACTAATTCTTCTTTCAAGTTTGGTGGAGAATTTGACGGTACAGTGGGAGGTTTCCTGATTAGATAAATTGGTAACCATTCTGATCTAGGTTAGAGTGCACGCTGAGTGTTTCTTTTCTCTCTCTCTTTGGAAGCGACCATTGACCCGACCCTAGACTATGACTCAGTGACCAAAATTAACCGAACCTTCTTAAACACTGGCTTTTGGATTGTCAGAGTTGCAAACCTCATTGCCACTCCTACTTTTACCCTTTTCTCCAGGACACCCCGTATTACTACGAACGTCCACTTCCATTGGACAAAACCATCGTATGGTTATATACGAACTCGAAGGAATTTATTCGAGGATGGTTTCCGGTTCTGGAGAAAACGAATAGGACTATTCAGTTGTCTTTTCCTTTTACCTTCTCTCAGGTTGCGAGTATTCCTTGGTTTAGGAGATAGTACACCTATTACGCAAATTGGATAGTCTTCTTCCAAACCTTAGGCTGGTGCCGAATGGCGGGGAATGAAGAAAACCAATTAGCATAACGATGGTGTACAGAAGGTATTAAGTAAAGACATATCAAGGGATTAGTAAGAGGGCAAAGTAAACTGCGACTGCTATTTACGACCAAACCAAGTATTTCATTACCATCCCACTTCACATTTGCATTTCTCCAGGACACTCCGTATCACTACGAAGATCCACAGTTTATTGGATACTCCATCGTATGGTTATATACGAACTCGAAAGGAACTTGTTCCAGTTCGGGGATGGATTCTGGTTCAGGAGAAATATGAATAAGGTTTATTCGGTTGTCTTTTATCTTCACCTTCTCTCGCATTGCGAGTGCTCCTAGGATTAGGACTGTAATACCCAGCTCTTTTATACCAAACTCCGCATTTTTTTACTTTATGATTTTATTTATTTTATTTATAATTTTAATTATTTATTTTATAATTTTATTTTTCTAAACCCATTTTCTTTTATCAAACAAACTCAAAACCCTAATTCCTTTATATTCTCTCAACCAAGCCCATTCTTTAACTAAAATTCTTTTAAGAAAACCCAAACCCAAACTACATTTATTTTAACCCAACCCATTCTTTTCTTTACCAAATTTCCCTGGCCTGGCCTTTTCCATTTTTCCCTTTTATATAAATTTTTCTCGGCCCACAAAATTCCTGCAGCCCACATATTTCCTTATAAATAAATCCCAAATCTTTTCCAAGCCATTCTATTCTCAGCCCGGCCCCTTCTCCCTTCCCCACAATTCTTTTATTATACTCCTGGCCCACAGCCAGCCCAAGCCCGCTTCAACTCACCCGCGCCTCCTATCCTACCCGACCCGGCCTGCCACCCAACCCTTCGTCTCCAACGGCTTTCTCCCGAGATTCCCGCCTCCTGTCGCGCGCGACCCGCTCCTTCGCCGCAACCCATGCCGCCTCCTCCGCCATGATCACGAGCCGTTACCTCACGTCGCGCACCCCCTCTAACCCCCGTCGCCTCCGTTCTCTCTCACTCGTTCTCATTCCTCTCCCTCTCTGTTTCTTGTCTTCTCTCTTCTCCGAGCGCCGACCGTTCACGACCACCTCTCCAACCCCATTGCCCTTGCCTCCAGCCGATCAACCGCGTCATCCACCACTCTAACCTCGTCACCTCCCCTTCTCTCTCTCTTCGCTCCTCCCTCAACCCTCCTGAAACCCGAGCTCCACCCCTGCAACCTCTCGACGGCGGCCCACTGCTTCTCGTCGACCCCATCGCCATCATCATCGTCACCGTCGCCACCATCCTCGACTCCCTCTCTCTCTTGATCTCTTCCTCACTCCCTTTGCTCACCCGAGCCTTCACCCTCACTCCCTCAATCTCTCTCTCTTTCTCAATATACTCTTTTCTCTCTCTGTGTGCCTCTCTGCCTCATATCTCTCACCCTGTTCTCTCTCGTCTCCCATCTCAGATCTCTCTCTCTCTCTCAGCTCTTTTCTCACTCTCTCTCTCCCCCTGCATCTCATCTCTCTCTCTCAGTACTCTCTCTCTCTCTACATTCTTTCTCTAACACTTCTCTCTCTGACTCATTTCCCGCTCAATATCTCCCGCCCTCTGCAACCTTTCGCCATCGGACGCACAGCACCATCACCTCCCCTGCTCCGGCCAACCAACACCGCAGTTTCAGTCGCCGTCGTTGCCGTCAAGCGAAGCTCGAGCCGAGGCCAAGATTTGTCGTGATCGCGTCTGGCCATTACAATAGACCGCTTCGCTGCCGTGCATCGCCTAGACGCCTCCAGGCAAGTTCTCTACTTGCTTCATGCTATTTCTATTTATGTTACAAATCCAAATCATATAATTGCTATGTTACCATTCCTGAAAACGTACACTATTTACCTGTTCGACGTGTGTTCCCAATGAGAATCTTTTCCTAATTTGGCGAAACTAAATGGTATTGTTTGGCCCGTATGGCTGAGAACCTAGTGCATGAATTTCGTTGGATAATTTGATCGTTAATGACTAAAACAACTACCCCTAAGTTTAATCGTAAAACTGTAATTTTATTGTACCTGAAAACCGTTAAATTCACCATAAATCATATATATACTGGAATGGTGCGTTCGAGGGCTCAAATCGAATCCGACTCGACGAACTTTAACCCTATACTAGTTTCCTGGTATTCCTGTACTTAAATTGTGATGATATTTAGATCGGAGTGCGACTCTGGACTGCAGTCCAGAGCGACTCTAGTTGTTGCTTTATGTTCCGTAATGGGTACCACAAGATCTCCTTAACTACTAGATTGCGGAACTCCACTGATTATTATAGGTAAATCTGTTAGCTAGACAAAACAATTGGTTTCATTCTGTTTCGTTACCGTTTGACATTTAATCTGTAATTTAATAGATCGGGACGCATAATAGTCCCAGCAGAATCAGAACTGACATATTAGTATTGAATAGTGTATACCTCCTGACGTACAGACGCGATCGAAGATCCGTCTATTGCGTTAAAAACCTTACTGAAAACCCTAGATTTCAACCAACTGTAGCATCGCTAAAATCTGATCCCAACTAGGAATAAATGCGTTGCGAAACGGACTTCTGATTCTGAAACCGGATTTCCAGCCGCGAGCGCTTAAAATGAAATGGTTATAATTAATGATCCTGGAACCCGATTTGCTTGAAACTAAATTAGATGGATAGATAACTGAACATACTAATTATTATCTGTTTATCGTTTCGCTAAACTGTACACGTACGTTCTATGATAAATCGTGCAAGTGATAGAGTACTGTTTCATAATATCCTAATCATGCTTATATACTGTTCACGCATCATATCATAACCATATCATTGCAGTGATAACCTAGTGACATCGTGCATTTACCCAGTGTTAGATTCTAGTGATGATTGTGGCAAGTACGTCAGTGTTCGTGTATCCGTGAATAAGTGAAAGTGATACGTACTTGTACACAATCAGTGACCCTATTATTTTATTGCATTGTCGACGTCTGTGGGATGCGTGTACGTGTGACTATAAGTGGTATGGGACACTTATAGAAGCGCTTGCACGGGTGTCACAGATAAGATGTCAGACACTGTCATTTATCTTAGGTATTAGTCGGGACGTGCTTGATGGAGGTCCTGCCTCCAATTCTCGCGCAGACTTGTCACGGATCGATTAGTATTTAGGGTTATGGTTAGCGTTTGATGTAGACCACGGAGTGTGGGGTAGTTTAAGTGTGAGTTCAACAGAATCTCGGGAGTCCCATGCCGACTTATATATTTAGGGAGATATATGGAGATTTACAGGGTATGTGATATTCACCGTGATATACATGTTGGGCCCGTGGTCCCTTGCCCTTGGGTTCTACCCTTAGGTGGAGGACACTCGCGAGTGGTTGATTATCACACTTGGACTGACGATAGGCTTAGTGACCTGTACAGTGAGACTTAGAGACTGATAGGGATACTGGCATTTATATACCTCATATACTGTGTTGACATACGTGACTTATCGTTCTACTGCTTTTACTGTTCCGCTGCATTGATTACTGCACATTCATATTCATGCTGTCATTGATTTACTGTTTCACATATCTATTACCACTGTTAGAATTGTCACATGATTTTATATATATTATATTGCTATTGTGTCGCTCTGACGACCTGAGTATGTATGCTCAGTGTGAGGAGAAGATTTAGCCTGGACCAGGATTAGACGCATAATACAGACATCTCGATTTGATATCCAGAGTTATATCTATATTTGCCCCCTCAGGTCAGTTCTTTACATTGTTTCCTTCAGTTACTGCATCTCTCTTTACCTGCGCATTACTTACTGTTTACCATGAAAAACTAGAAGCCGAAGTATGACTACGGCAGGACATTTCCTTGACCGTAGGAGCATGGCTGGCCTTGTCTACCCCTCGTATTCCGTATTTTGGGAAGCGGGGCGTGACAAGGACAGTACACCCATTATGCTTATTGGATAGTCTTCTTCCAAACCATAGGCTGGTGTCGAACGGTAGGGAAGGAAGAAAACCATTTGGCCTAAAGGGGTGTGCAGAAGGTAATGACTAAAGACATATGAAGGGATGTGGAGAGATGACATAGAAATATACGGTTACAGTTGTGAATCTGGATAATAGAAGAGGCATTACTAGGAATACCGGGATACCCCTACGAAACATTTCAATGTTTCAGTTTCACTGTGTACTGTTAAAGGAAAACTGATTTCCCAATTGGACACTTGCTCCAGGGTATGTATTTACCAGGTTTGATTCTCACATCTGTATGGTTTTACAGATGATGAGTGGGAGTAAGTTATTGGGAATTAGGTGATCATCCTCACTATATCGGAATTCGTTGCAATTGGTGATATTTGAGGAAGTCACCTGGGTTGTTTGCCGGACGGTAAATATTTGGTTTTGAATATCCGTTGCTATGCACCAATTTCAAATTGATATATCTGTACGTCTATTTTTATAGAGTGAGATATACCTTTTTTTGAAATTATGTCTATGACATTTACCTATACCAGTGGATGGTTAAGGTAAGGAGCATTGAACAGCGGTGTAATAATTCTTAACCATAAGTACAGTTTTCAACCTACGACACACAGTGAATGAGTTACTAGACTCAGGGGACTTATACAGAGTATTGCATATTGTCCAGTGTCCATTAGGACAGAGGGGTTGGTACTCATACTATATTCTGTTTACTTGTGACTTCTCTAGTTCTTAGACATGTGTTTCGTAGAAATGCAGGTTCTGAGTTTTGAGAAGTTATAGGTATAAGAGTAAAGTAGAGAACCAGGTATTGCAAGTATCGGGATTCTTCAAGGTGATCGAAGATGTAGATACTTGTGTATGGTGTTCAGTTGATAGTAATGATTAAAAGAACTTGCTTCTCTTTCAGGTTACTCATAATTGGAAGCATTCCTAAGTTGAGTAACGCTGATCGGCCTCCTTCCATTTAGTTGACATGCACTGCAGACAGCTGCATGATTTGAATCTGGTTCAATTAAATCAGTGCCTCTGGTTTTATATTGGATAAAGAACAGTTCATATCTTAACGATGTTAAGGTACGGGGAGTTGTCCGGCTTATGCTTAAAACCAGACTCTGGATAACTCAAGGCGAGTTTCTGTAATGGCTGTTTGTGGGTTGACCCAGGCTATAACGAGGGTTGACTTTCTACCATCTGGAAGATCAATAGCGATATTGTTCTAGACTCGCCACAGTTTTAATAAAATGGATTTTTTCAAAAAACAGTAGTGGGAGTATGGTAGAACTGGAAGTGATTCCAGAACCGCAAACGATTACTGAAGATTTGATAAGAACCTAAAGATTCAATCTGGTTTGACATTCCATTGGCCACTCCGCAGATATGGTGGGTAACCTCAGGCACCCGAGAGGTACTCCGGTAGCCTCAAAGACGGTGGCAGGGAGGTCCTTGTTTCCCCAGACTTGCCATTGCTGTTGTTCCAGGCTACGAGACCTGGCAGGAGGATGAGTATAGCATCGTTCTAAACTAGCTTTAGAAGTTTACGTGTATATGACTCTGCCAGAGGGCTGTCGTAGTCAGTGGGAGCAGCAGAAGCATTGGTGGACAAGTAGCTTATGTTTATGGACTAAAGCAGATATAGCGGAGATAGATCATCTATTTCCGATGTGACAGTCATAGGTTTGACTTCATCAGAATAGGGGATGGATCTGTTGAGAAGGTAGTAGGGTGTGATGTCCTGGTATTTGGATGACATATACAGAGTAGGAAGTGATATTCCTATACTACGATCTGTTATACTTTGGTCGTCACACAGTGGTTTTCTCCGCATGGGACTTGGACTTTATATCAGACATTCTGGTCACTAGATCTATGATTTTTGGATCTAGATTTGGGTGGTTTCCCAATCTGGGTACTTAAACAGCATTCTAAAAGTATTTAGAATGGATGACTCCTGGCATGGTGGTGTACCTGCAGGTGATGGAGTCACCCTCTCTAAAGGTGTCTTACAGATTAAAGGGGAGAGGGATGTGCATGATTCGCAGATCACTTGCTTAGGCAATTGAGTCGATCATGAGTACCACACCAGATGTTATTCTTGCAGTAGATGCAATAAGTTGATATTAATCAAATCCTGGAGAAACAATCGGAAGCAGTTTTAGAACATAAGTGGATGTTCTAGGGATTTGATGACGGCAGCCTCCTTTAGGAGACAGTTATCATTCCAGGCTTCCAAGGTGACCTGGACGGCAGAGTGGCTGTCAGAGTTGTAGTTTTCCTTCTGACGAGGGGCAGTATTTTGGTTCAGGTGGATACTGAGGGAAGGATGGCGCAGGATACTGATTAAGTTCAGTTGACGATACAGTCTAAGAAGTTTGGATTTGGAGTTCATTTGTGAGCTAGGTCCCATCAGACATCCAAACATATTCTAAGACAGGTATTGCTCATTTCGAGAGATGGCTTTCTCCGCGAACTTGAGATAAAGAGAGACATAGAAAGAAACTTCGCAGCGGATCCACTCGCTGAGGCTATTCCTCGAACGCAATAGTTTCGCAAACGAGCTTTGTGAGACTGACTAGTAGGGGAGTTGGGTGTTCGGTATCACACGGGCTGTGAGTATGCGACATCGCAATAATTAGCCTTGAATGCAAGTGGGAGATTGTTGGAGATAGTGCCCTCAGAGTCAATTATTGGATCACAGGCACGTGATTGCAATGATTGAGGGAGGACCTATCCCGGTAGGACAGTCTTACTCAAGATGATAGTATGCTATCTGGTTTATCTTTATCATCATGTACTGCTTTAGGTGACCTTACAGGTCGCTATTATACGTTGATAGAGCCCCTAGGATTTTTGCTTGACTGCCAGCAGTATGAGGGCGATCATATACGTGGGAGCTGGGGACTATAAGCACATCCTTAAAGGTCCCTAGTCATGGGAGTTTCGAGACAGGGCATTGATACTCGAGAGTAGACTAGTGTATACAGTCGAGACCCCGATGAGGGGCGGTGGCCGGTCTCACAAGCCACCGGTGTTAGTTGGATCACATAAGATGTATACAGGTGCTAATTGGGTTATGAGTACACCGGACAGGACTTGCCGGGAACATGCTAGTTGGGATTATACCAGACGTTAGATAGCAGTTCCCTGGTGACATGTGTGCGGGTTAGTTCATCGACCTGAGATCGTCATTTGTCTCGTGTGAGTTCCTACTGTGATTTGATTACTACCCAACCACGCTCAAAGGAGACGTGAAAACAGGTTTTATTTGGGCACAGTCCCGAGCCACATGGAGGCAGTGAGCGGATCTGCAGGGGTTCGTCTCTCCAGGTATTGGGGGTGAGGTCGCGCTGTGTCTAGGAGAGCCATTACACGAAGTCCTTGGCCAAGGCAAGAGATTTACTGGTAGATATTCCGGTAGTATCTCAGGGTGTTCTGGGCTGCACTCCGACACGACTTGTACCGCTTTTGGGGGTCTGACTTTTACCAACCCCCTAGGCCCGCCATGCGATGCTCATAGACGAACGGACCGGACTGTACGGATATTGTCACTGACAGGCTCAGTAGGGTGTCAGGATGAGTTCGCTCATCGACGTCCCTTTTGGTCAGTACCTGGTAGCCCTTTACGTATTGGCTAATACCTCTGACGTGCTAGTGGTTAAATCCACAACCAAGGTGTTGACGAGTCTTTAGAGTCCCCCACAGACCAGTTTCTCAAGTTTCGGGCGAAACGCTGTAGAGGCCGTATGGAGATATGGCAAGTTTCGATCAGATACGTGCGGTATTGCACGGATCGTGATCGGACAGATTTTACTAGCGGGCTTTGGTTTAAGCCGGATTCTAGTATTGTACAGTGTAGATTTTGTCTCTTTGCATTTATATTCAGTGGGAATACAAATGCGGGTATGTATATGCAGTCACGGGGTTTTTCCTGTAATTTATTACGGGATCAGTTTTCTGAAGTTGCCAGTTTGCATTCCGTTCCGGCCAGTTTTCCTTTGTTCCTTCACGGTCGGGTTTTTCTGATGGAGGGGCTAATTTGCAAGTTCGCAAATTAGCATTAGTGGAAGGGTTATTTATGAAATGAAAGATTATGATAGCATCTTTTCTTTTCATGCATCATTTCTTGCATTAATGAGATAAGAATGGATTAGAAATTGATATGACCTTGTTATCATCACTTTTGGATGTGGTCACCTATTTTATATTCCTACACTCACCTCCCTTGTTGTTTTTCCTCCACCAATTTCATATAGGAGGTGTTCCCGCCAAAAATTTCTGCGCAAAAGAGTCCAAGGTATCAAATGGCAGCGATACGCTTAAAGGAAATACGAACCAGTATCTTCCGGGCTGTTTTTTGACAAACTCCCGAAGGAGAAACGGATAAATTCTGATTGTATTGAAAGCGTCTCGAAAAACCCTTCGATTTGATATATTATGGGCTTCATAATTCATCCGGGATCAAAAGTTATGAGCAAATGTCTATGCACATGTGATTTAAGGAAGAAGATGCGAACCAGTATTTTCCGAGCTGTATTTTGACAAACTCCGGAACGAAAAACAGCTAAATTCTGATGATATTAAAAGCATCTCGAAAAGACCTTCGATTTGATATATTATGGGCCTCATAATTCATCCGAGATCAAAAGTTATGAGCAAATGTATTATACACGTGTAATCTAAAGTAATGCTCTACTACATGGGGAATGCATTTTTTAGTCCCACATCGGGAAAAGGAGAGATGGCTTCTCTACCACTCCCATATAAATAAGAGGGCATACCTCTTGAAAAGGTAGAGTAAAAATCCTCAAAGGATTCAATACTCAAAGGAGCTTAGTTCTCCAAGATAGGAGCATGCTCCTCCATAATGCGCATATGCGCAAGCGCCATGTGCGCTACGTGCAACGCACGTGTGCCTGCCATGCGGCACTACGTGCAACGCACGTGCGCACCACATGAGAATATTTAATAATATTAAAAGGAGCTTGTTCTCCATATATAGAAGCTTTGCTTCTCCTCATAATGCGCATGTGCGCCACGTGCAACGCACGTATGCCCGCCATGCGACACCACGTGCAACGCACGTGCGTACAACAGATAGTGCCTTGCACTTGCTATGAACCTCTGAGACAGAAAGAAAGAAAAGATTTTCTTTTCTCTTCTTTGATCTAAATTTAGATCATTAAAAAGTGCTCTGCACTCATTTTCTTGAATCCAAAAGATTCTTGGTGCTTTGCACTATTTGAAGGGCCAGGCCCAAATCAAAATGACCTGACAGGCCAAAATAAATTGCAAGGCAATAAATGGGCAGAGCCCAAATAAATTGATACTTTGCATCCTTTATATAAGGGCAGAGCCCAAATAAAATTGATACCTTGCATCATTCCTAAAAGGGCAGAGCCCAAAACAAATTGATGATCTGCATCCTTTCTGGGCAAGGCCCAAATAAAAATAAAAAAAGGAAATGCAATGCAAAAGCAAATAAAATGTTGAACATTTCAACTGGACTTAGCCCAATTTTGGCCATAAGTCCTTAAATTAAATTGACTGAGCAAAATTGCTCTTCTAAATCAATTTACATCCGGTTCGAGGGTACATCTCCGAACTCCTTTGACATCCGTCGTTGTAATTCCTCAACGACGTCAAAGAGGTGACGAGTCCCAACGACCATACATCGATATGGACTGCGGGGTCCTTAAACTCGTGGACCGAAACGTCCCTAAACTAACATCGGACCGAAACGTCCCTAAACTAATTTCGGACCGAAACGTCCCTAAACTAATATCGGACCGAAACGTCCCTAAACTAACATTGGACCGAAACGTCCCTAAACTAATATCGGACCGAAACGTCCCTAAACTAAACATAGACCACCACGTCCCTAAACTGGCAATGGACCTCCACGTCCTTAAACTGGCGATAGACCACCACGTCCCTAAACTGGCACAATAGAGCCCAAATGCTCTTTTGTCGGACCTAAACGGTCCCGTTAAGTTGATCTTAGTCTCAAACTGGACTAACGTATCCTTAACAGACGTTTGAGTCGATCTTAGCCTCAAAAATGGCTAACGTATCCTCCAAACAGACTTTAGTCCCAAATTGGACTATGAATCTCCCAAATTGGAACAATAGGGCCCAAACGCTCTTTTGTCGGATCTAAACGATCACGTTAAGTTGATCTTAGTCTCAAACATGACTAACGTATCCTTAACGAACGTTTAAGTTGATCTTAGCCGCAACGCGACTAACGTATCCTTAAACTAAAAACACCAAACCCAAATCTAAGTAAATACGGATTTGGACTAATCCACGTCCTACGGGCGACGGCATTACTCAGTCTCCGTATACAATCCACGGGCAACCACAAACAAAACAAACATACACGACACGAAGTGAAATTCTGGAGAAGGAGAAAGTTGTTACCGCGATGCGGTAGCGTAATTAACTGCAGGGGCTTGCGCCTGCAGGGAAGAGCGTCCCCACAATCAAAAACCCCTCACCCTGAGGGGGAATCTGACGAAGTCTGCTACATCGGCCGCATCCGTCTAAACCTCCGATACACGGTGCCATAAATCAACTTGGCATCTTCGGAGAGATAGACGGATAAAACCAAATAGCATCTGCCCGGAACCTCAGGCACGGACGTCCTAACGTCTCGGCCGCCGTTCGGAGGGGAACAGATTCTGGCACGCCCGGTGGGACCTCTTCCTCTTTCCACTCCACACTTCGTGTGTCGTGTTCGCGAACAAATCGCGGTTTGCTATGATTGCCTGTGGATTCAAGGTACTAAGATTTGGTGTCTTGCTCCGTGCAGAAAACAGAAGATCAATGGCTTCGAACTGCATCGCTTGCAGCAACAACTCTCGCTCTGTCATTGCTGGAGGAGTGACTTATGGGCCCCAAGCGGCCTCCCTTTTCAAAATGCCGGTGGAGCAGGTGGCTCAAGCCACCACTGGACTATTTTTTGGGACCATGCTCCCATCAATGAGCTTCGACGCCGCAATGACATCGCAAAAAGCTCTAAAGAAGTCGGTCTTCGATCGACTTACCACTGCCGCGACCCCTCTCAACGGGTCGTCCAACTCCACTGCTTCAGTTTTTAACGGACTAGGCCAGAGCTCTAACAGACCCATGAAGAAGCCTGCCATACCAGAAGGCGTTATCCCGAAGCGGATAGCCATCCCAGCTCCCGTTCTTGGCGAAGTCACCAAGGTTGCTTCCCATGTTCGGAAGCCCGCTTCTGACAGGTTGGCCGTCCCCGTTCAACGGACGTCGATCTTTAAAAGGATGGTACCAGCATATTCTGACCAACACAGGGGGCAGGAGGAGGTCACCCCTATATCTGAAACAATTCCATCAGCACGACATGCTCGACGTCGCTACTGGCGCCGAGTTAGGAAGGCTGGGGGCAACTCCCCCTCTGGACTTACTCCTCCAACTCCGATGGTGAGGATCGATGCTGCTGTTCCAACCAAGAACAGCTTTGAACTGCTCAACAAGGTGCGCAGAAACTCTCCTACTGCGATGTTGAAACGAACTCCTTCACCTGTGGAGAATACTCCAGAGAAGAAGTTAGAGCAGCCCCCTCAACGGCTGTCCTATAAAATTTACAAAGTCTGGCGACAGGTCCAAGAGTCGGTGATCGATCGAGACTGCCTCCGACGACAGAAAAAGATGAAGGTTCGGCAGGGGAAGGATTACTCTGTCAAACCACAAGAAGCAAAAGCTACTCGGGTGCCCACTACAACGGTTCCCTTAACTCCAATCACTCAAAAAAGGAGGCCGCAAAAAGCCCCTGTGTCTTCGGCAAATCGCAAAGACACCGAACACAAACGCCCTAAGTCTGGGGGCATGGTGGTGCATACTGTTTATATGGCTTCTGGAAAGGAGAAAAGCCGCACTTCTACGGGCCACCGACCGCTCACCCGATCCGTGACGAAAGCCCAGGAGCAACAACAAAAGCTTCAGGAAATGATGACTACAATGGCTGCACTCACTGAGCCAAAAGAAAGCTCTGAAACGTCTTCGGATGAGCGTCAAGAACAAGAAACCGACGCTGACTTTTTACGCAGAGTCCTCGAAAAGAGGGACAAAGAAGCTGCAGAGCAAGCGGCTAACATAAAACAGATGGCGCTCCTCTTCCAAGATATGGTAGGGATGATGTTACAGCCGGACCCTCCTGCTGAAGATCCTCCGATCGTCCTTGAAGACGACAGAGGAGAAACGTCAAATCCTCCGCCGGCTCTATCAACAGCCAAGGAGAAGGCAATCTCCAAAGTCGACCTAGACGAATATATAGCTCAGCAGATCCGGGTTCATCAGGCGAATGAAGCGGCTGGGCAAATTGTTAGAACCGGACGACCGTATCCGAGCTGGTATGACCAAATCAGTTACCCGCCAGGATATACGATCCCTAAATTCCATGTATATAAAGGGACAGGGAATCCGCATTAGCACGTCGCTCAATTCAGGGCCTTATGCGGCAATACTGGAGGCGATGACAAATTGTTATTACGACAATTCGTCGGCAGCTTAGCAGAAATAGCCTTTGAATGGTATTCGGAGCTACCTAACGACTCTGTCAAAACATTTGCAGAGATGGAACTGCTGTTTACACAAAGATTCGCGAGTGCTAGTGAACGCACTCCGATAACAGCACTGATAAATGCCAGGATAAGGCCAAGCGAAACGTGGGTCCAGTACGCAACACGATGGCGGAACCTATGGTCGAAATGCGAACAATGCATAGAAGAGGCACCTGCGGTAGGCATGTTTGTGGGCACTCTCGATCCGCAAGCGACCATCTCGCAATTCATGATGTTCTTCAGGCCGACCACCTTCCAGGCCTTGATCGACAAATTAGCCCAAATGGACCAGATGGGCCATAGACCGTCTCCTCCAAGACCCGATCCCCGAAATGAGAAAGGAAAAGTGATCATCGTCGCCAACGCTCAGCAACAGTCGAGCAACTCAAAGCCGGTCGCTCGCCAAAACAACGTGCGTCCACGCCCATCCCTCGAAGAGAGGCTAGGACGTCATTACTCGTTTCCTCAGAATAAAACGAGAAGATTGTTCGAGCTGTCAGTGCGCAACAGACTCATTAATCTGCCGAATCCAAAACGTCCGTTGCAGCCAGGCGATCTTAATAATCCCAATTATTGCCCTTACCACCAAACGGTAAGTCACCCGATTGAGGATTGTTTCGTCTTTAAGGGATGGATCGAGGATCAATACCTGCAAGGCAAGTTCACGCTGTCTGAAAGCTGGAAGGTAAACCCCCCACAGCCGCACTCTCCAAAGAAGACGGACACGCCGGGGGCAACTTGTTCTTTTGTCGAGGATGAAAACGATGGAGAAAACTTATCGGATGAATCCGAAGACTACGTAGCGACTTGTCATGTGATTTCTCATTCACTGACGGATGATGAGGAGGACCCTTGCGCTGAGAAATCAACGGCGGACCCTGAAACAGAAATTCCGCGGCCGTCAGACAAGTTGATCGATGCCTTCCTAAATGAAATTCGTCTGAAAGCAAAAGCCAATCAAGAGCATGAAATGGCCATACTGGAAATAACCAAGGCATTCCCGTCAAATCAAAAGCCATACACTGCGGGTAAAAACAAATTCAAGACGAGGAAACGGTTCGCCAAAGCTCTATCAGTAGGAATGAAGCTACCGCCCTCTGAAGAAAATCCTTTCTCTGAGGTAGAGATGCACCCTAACTTCTGTTTATATCATCAGAAGATCATACATCCTACCGAAGACTGCGAATCCTTTAACTGTTGGTGGCAAGGGTACGTCGCTCAAAAGCGACACTCCGACAGGACAAAGTGTGAAGCTTGTGGACATCGGAAAAATGCGATAGATGAGCGCAAAAGTGCCACCGCCGACTGTCATATAGCCGACTTCAAGGGATCACAAATTATCACCTTTGGAAGCGACTCTGACGAAGAAGCTACCCCCAACTCTTCCCTCGGGGAATCTATTTCAAAAATAAAGGAATTGAGAAGCTGCGAGAACGTTCAGCCATGCAATCGCATGCTACTCGGAAAGAATCCCGGCCCCGTAAACAAAGGATCGAACAAAAAGGATAAAAGAAAAGGAAAAAAGGCCCTCGTCGCCAGCACTCATCAACAATCAGGTGACCCTAGACCGATTGCTTGCCAAAACAACAAGCGGCAATCCCTCCAGGAAAAGTTGGAACGCCCTTACTCTTTTCCGCAAGATAAAACAAGGGGATTGTTCGAGCTGGCAGTGCGCAACAGACTCATTAATCTGCCGAATCCAAAACGTCCGTTGTGGCCAGGCGATATTAATAATCCTAATTATTGTCCTTACCACCAAACGGTAGGTCATCTGATCGAGGATTGCTACGTCTTCAAGAACTGGGTTGAAGACCAATACCAACAGGGCAAGTTCGCGTTGTCCGAAATTTGGAAGGTGAACCCGCCACAACCGCATGCTCCGAAAAATATGGACACGCCGGGGGCATCATGCTCATTCATAGAGAAAGCCTAACGGACCACCACGTCCTAAAACTGGATAACGGACCGAAACGTCCTTAAACTAACAACGGACCGAAACGTCCTTAAACTAACGACGGACCGCAATGTCCTAAAACTTGCAAATGACCGAAACGTCGTTAAACTACTATCAACCCGCGACATCCTCAGGTCGGCGTGGTAAAAAGAAAAAAAAGAAAAAAAAAAGAAAAAAAAAAGAGAATAAAAAAAAAACGGTATGTCCACAAGCAAAATGGGCACGGATGAAAACCCGAAAGGGCTCCGTGAGTAAAAACAGCAGGACTACCGGCGAGTGTTTGTGAAAACCCGAAAGGGCGCAACCTCGTTGAGAAACACTTATAGGGTCCTCTCGACCCTGTAAGGAGAAACCACCTGCGTGAGATCCTTACGACTCACAAAGGAACAACACACTTAGGGATCCCCACGATTCCTAAGGAGAAAATACACTTGCGAGATCCTCACGACTCGTAAGGAGAACTCTCTTGTGGGACCCTTACGGCTCATAAGATTTGAAAGTTTTAAGTTACAGAAGCCTAAATCTGTGCTTAAGCAACCCCCATAACTTTCGACATTGCCCTACAAGTAGTCCAATATTGACCCTTGTATACAATCCACGGGCGCAAATAAATATTTCCCCTAACAAGTCCCATCCGTGATTTGGGATATGCTTGTACAGCAAACAACACTTGTAAGTCCTCTCGACTTATAAGGAGAAAACCCTTTTGTAAGATCCTTACGACTTACAAGAGAACATGCACTTAGGAATCCTCACGATTCCCAAGGAGAAAACACACCTACAAGATCCTCACGACTTGTAGGGAGAAATACCTTTGTGAGACCCTTACGGCTCATGAAGTCAAAAGCCTTAGCCGACAGGACCCTTAACCCTGTTTACTAAGCCACCTTTGTTCAACATCGACAGAGGCAAATGATGATTCGCTCCTGGCAATATCCCAGTTGCAGCGATGCTGATGCCTAGACCGGTATCAAATTCCAAGTCCTTTTACGGCAAATGATGATTCGCTCCTGGCAATATTCCAGTTGCAGCGATGCTGATGCCTAAATCGGTATCAAATTCCAAGTCCTTTCATGGCAGATGATGATTCGCTCCTGGCAATATTCCAGTTGCAGCGATGCTGATGCCTAAATCGGTATCAAATTCCAAGTCCTTTCATGGCAGATGATGATTCGCTCCTGACAATATTCCAGTTGTAGCGATGTTGATGTCTAAATTGGTATCAAATTCCAAGTCCTTTCATGGCAGATGATGGTTCGCTCCTGACAATATCCCAGTTGCAACGATGCTGATGCCTAGACCGGTATCAAATTCCGAGTCCTTTCACGGCAAATGATGATTCGCTCCTGGCAATATTCCAGTCGCAGCGATGCTGATGCCAAGATTGGTATCAGATCCCCAATCCCCTACTCGCAAAAAAAAAAAAAAAAAAAAATCAGCGAGCCAAAAAAAATATGCATACGAAATAGCCAAAATGATGGGGCAACTTGCAAACAAAATCAGCAAGTAAAAATGTATGCACGAGTAAAAAGAAAAATAGCCGAAATGATTGGGCAACTCGCAATAAAAAAACAGCGAGTAAAAATAAAATAAACAGTCGAAATGATTGGGCAACTCGCAATAAAAAACAGCGAGTAAAAAGAAAAAACAGCCGAAATGATTGGGCACCGCGAAAAATAGCCGAAATGATTGGGCAATCGCGACCTTCGCGATATAAAAGCTGAAATGATAGAGCATCACAAAAAAAAAATGAAAGAATGAAACTTTTGCCCTACAGGTGAAATCACATCGATCCCTGTATACAATCCAGGGGCACAAATAAAAAGGGAACAATACCTTCCCAACAGGCTCCACCAGAAAGCGAAGCCAAATCTCGACGGTTCATAGATAACCTAGAGACCTTCTCGACATTTGTCGCAATATTACAGACACGATGTCAACAAATGAAGCGAATGAAGATCCCGAGCTTCAGGGTCTCGACGTCAACATCGACAACTTAGAGATCACCAACGGCGTTTCTCCTTACTCCAACCAGATGCAGACATGACGTCAACAACTGACCTCAGAATCGCAACGAAACGGAACCATGACAAAGTCCCTAGTTCCAAATCTCAATGGCCACATCTACATCCTGGAGACCAACAACGGTGTGCCTCCTCATTCCAACAGGACACAGATGTTACACCATCAAGCGGAGCGATGGCAAAAATCCCAGCTTCACCTCAGCATTCGTCTCGATACAGTAGACGCAATGTCAACAACGGCGTTCCTTCGCAGTCCAGCAGGATGCAGATGCAACGTCAACAAAAGACCCCATGGTCAGTAAAGCGGAGCGACGGCAAAACCCCAGCTTCACCTCAGCATTCGTCTCGATACAGCAGACGCAATGTCAACAACGGCGTTCCTTCACAGTCCAGCAGGATGTAGAAGCAACGTCAACAAGAGACCCCATGGTCGAAACAAGCGGAGTGACGGCAAAATCCCAGCCCCACCTCAGCATTCGTCTCGATACAGCAGACGCAATGTCAACAATGGCGTTCCTTCATGGTTCATCAGGATGCAGATGCAACATCAACATAAGACCCCATAGTCGAAACAAAGCGGAATGATGGCAAAATCCCAGCTCCACCTCAGCATTCGGATACAACGCCGACAAAAGACCCCACGGTCAAAACAAAGCAGAGCGGCGGCAAAATCCCAGCTCTACCTTGACGTTCATCTCAATACAGCAGATGAAATGTCACCCCAGCGTTCTTTCCCCAGCAGGATTCGGACGCGCCAAAGCAAATGAAGCGAAGGCCAAATTCCTAGCTTCATACGTCTTGATGGCAAGTCATAAAAAGCCTGAAAGACAATCGGAGATCATCTCGCACCAGCTTAGAGTGATCACCACCTCGACGTTCGTCTCGATACAGCAGACGAGAGGTCCTTCCTCCAACAGGATCCGAACACACCAAAGAAAACGAAGCGAAGGCCACATTCCTAGCTTCAACGTCTTTACGGTAACTCACATAAAACCGGAAAGACAATCGGAGATCATCTCTCATCAGCACAGAGTGGTCACCACCTTGACGTTCGTCTCGATACAGCAGACGAAATGTCAACCCCAGCGTTCTTCCCCTAACAGGATTCGGACGTGACAAAGCAAACGAAGCGAAGGCCACATTCCTAGCTTCAACGTCTTTACGGTAACTCACATAAAACCGGAAAGACAATCCGAGATCATCTCGCACCAGCACAGAGTGGTCACCACCTCGACGTCCGTCTCGATACAGCAGACGAGATGTCGACCCCAGCGTTCTTCCTCCAGCAGGGATTCGGACGTGACAAAGCAAACGAAGCGAAGGACACATTCCTAGCTTCAACGTCTTTACGGTAACTCACATAAAATCGGAAAGACAATCGGAGATCATCTCGCACCAGCACAGAGTGGTCACCATCTCGACGTCCGTCTCGATACAGCAGACGAGATGTCGACCCCAGCGTTCTTCCTCCAGCAGGGATTCGGACGTGACAAAGCAAACGAAGCGAAGGCCACATTCCTAGCTTCAACGTCTTTACGGTAACTCACATAAAACCGGAAAGACAATCGGAGATCATCTCACAGAAAGTGGTCACCTCCTTGACGTTCGTCTCGATACAGTAGACGAAATATCAACCCCAGCGTTCTTCCTCCAACAGGATTTGGACACACCAAAGCAAACGAAGCGAAGACCACATTCCTAACTTCGACGTCTTAACGGTAACTCACATAAAACCGGAAAGACAATCGGAGACCATCTCACATGAAGTGGTCACCTCCATGACGTTCGTCTCGATACATTAGACGAAATGTCAACCTCAGCATTCTTCCTCCAGCAGGGATTCAGACACGACAAAGCAAACGAAGCGAAGGCCACATTCCTAGTTTCAACGTCTTTAGGTAACTCACATAAAACCGGAAAGACAATCGGAGATCATCTCGCAGCAGCACAGAGTGGTCACCACCTTGATGTTCGTCTCGACATAGCAGACGCAACATCACCAAAAGGAGTCACGGCAAAATCCCTGGTTCCAAACCTCGACGGTTCACCAGCAACCTAGAGACAACCGCGACATTCGTCTCGATACAGAGGACGCGATGCTAGCAAATGAAGCGATGGCCAAATTCCTAGCTTCAGGGTCTTAACGGCAAGTCATATAAAGCCTGAAAGACCACCGGAGATCATCCCACATGGAGTGGTCACCACCCCAACGTTCGTCTCGACACAGCAGACGTAACGTCATCAAACAAACGGAGCCACGGCAAAATCCCTAGTTCCCACCGCAACATTCGTCTCGATACAGCAGACGCAATGCCAGCAAACGAAGCAAAGGCCAAATTCCTAGCTTCAGGGTCTTAACGGCAACTCATATAAAGCCCGAAAGACTATCGGAGATCATCCCCACACCAGCGCGGAGTGGTTATGACTCATCGGGGCTCTCCAAAATGAGCCTAACCTCAAGTAAAAAGCGGCATGGCAAATTCCTAGCGCTTGCTCTTCTGACGGTCAAACTGCCAAGGAGGATTGCTTGAAGACGTCTTGTCCAGCCCCCGAAGGGATCAGAGACACGGCAGTCGCAGGGCTACTCGAACAGCACGATTGCCTATCGAGGACTATATCAGCTTATGCGACGGTACGATGGCCAAAACCCTAAGTACCACCAACCTTAACGGGCTTCTGTCGTAAAGAGCAGAGGTTAAATGCGACGTTAAGATGTTCTTGTGAGATCTGCTCGATCCGTTTCGACTCGTGAGGAAATTGATGTCTTTGCGAGATTTTCTCGATGCGTCTCGACTCGTGAGATAAAGCCTTAGGCAGTAGGGACTAAAAAACCTGTTTCCTAAGCACTGGGACCCTGCAAGTCGGCCCAAAACGGTCTCTTGCATACTATCCACGGATCACACTCTCCAAAGTCAAATCTCGATAAGGAGGGAAACAACCGCTTACGGGTCCTCTCGACTCGTAAGAGGGAAAACTCTCTTATAGGATCCTTACGACTTATAAGAGAAAACACACTTAGGAATCCTCACGATTCCCAAGGAGAAAATACACCTACGAGATCCTCACGACTCGTAGGGAGAAAAGTCTTTATGAGACCCTCACGGCTCGTAAAGTTGAAAAGCCTTAGGTGGCAGATCCTACCCCTGTCTCCTAAGCCATCACTGCCCTGCAAAGAAGTCAAGATGGGCCGACCATCTATGGGCCACACTTGCCAAAGCTACATGCCACTGAAATGGAAAACTTACTCATAAGCGTGTGAACTACTCCACGCCAGAGTGAGACAAAAAAAAGAAATAGAAGGATGCGGCTCATGGAGTTAAGGGTTGGAACTATATCCCTTAAGAGTTGAGATTTGAGTCAATGATAAATGACGACGCTTGTGTCCGCTCGTTATCTTCTCAGATCAAGATTCTGAAAGTGATACATCAACCCAAAACTGGTCATACGCCATGCATAACTCTGCATAACTCTGCACTACTTCACCCACGTACATACTTACGTGGGCAAAGTAGTGGGGGGCATTTGTTCCCGCCAAAAATTTCTGCGCAAAAGAGTCCAAGGTATCAAATGGCAGCGATACGCTTAAAGGAAATACGAACCAGTATCTTCCGGGCTGTTTTTTGAC
Organism: Agapanthus africanus; assembly: GCA_030015575.1. Taxonomy (NCBI): domain Eukaryota; kingdom Viridiplantae; phylum Streptophyta; class Magnoliopsida; order Asparagales; family Amaryllidaceae; genus Agapanthus; species Agapanthus africanus. Next base: position 565,283,509 of record CM057339.1, read on the forward strand.
AAACTCCCGAAGGAGAAATGGATAAATTCTGATTGTATTGAAAGCGTCTCGAAAAACCCTTCGATTTGATATATTATGGGCTTCATAATTCATCCGGGATCAAAAGTTATGAGCAAATGTCTATGCACATGTGATTTAAGGAAGAAGATGCGAACCAGTATTTTCCGAGCTGTATTTTGACAAACTCCGGAACGAAAAACAGCTAAATTCTGATGATATTAAAAGCATCTCGAAAAGTCCTTCGATTTGATATATTATGGGCCTCATAATTCATCCGAGATCAAAAGTTATGAGCAAATGTATTATACACGTGTAATCTAAAGTAATGCTCTACTACATGGGGAATGCATTTTTTAGTCCCACATCGGGAAAAGGAGAGATGGCTTCTCTACCACTCCCATATAAATAAGAGGGCATACCTCTTGAAAAGGTAGAGTAAAAATCCTCAAAGGATTCAATACTCAAAGGAGCTTAGTTCTCCAAGATAGGAGCATGCTCCTCCATAATGCGCATATGCGCAAGCGCCATGTGCGCTACGTGCAACGCACGTGTGCCTGCCATGCGGCACTACGTGCAACGCACGTGCGCACCACATGAGAATATTTAATAATATTAAAAGGAGCTTGTTCTCCATATATAGAAGCTTTGCTTCTCCTCATAATGCGCATGTGCGCCACGTGCAACGCACGTATGCCCGCCATGCGGCACCACGTGCAACGCACGTGCGCACAACAGATAGTGCCTTGCACTTGCTATGAACCTCTGAGACAGAAAGAAAGAAAAGATTTTCTTTTCTCTTCTTTGATCTAAATTTAGATCATTAAAAAGTGCTCTGCACTCATTTTCTTGAATCCAAAAGATTCTTGGTGCTTTGCACTATTTGAAGGGCCAGGCCCAAATCAAAATGACCTGACAGGCCAAAATAAATTGCAAGGCAATAAATGGGCAGAGCCCAAATAAATTGATACTTTGCATCCTTTATATAAGGGCAGAGCCCAAATAAAATTGATACCTTGCATCATTCCTAAAAGGGCAGAGCCCAAAACAAATTGATGATCTGCATCCTTTCTGGGCAAGGCCCAAATAAAAATAAAAAAAGGAAATGCAATGCAAAAGCAAATAAAATGTTGAACATTTCAACTGGACTTAGCCCAATTTTGGCCATAAGTCCTTAAATTAAATTGACTGAGCAAAATTGCTCTTCTAAATCAATTTACATCCGGTTCGAGGGTACATCTCCGAACTCCTTTGACATCCGTCGTTGTAATTCCTCAACGACGTCAAAGAGGTGACGAGTCCCAACGACCATACATCGATATGGACTGCGGGGTCCTTAAACTCGTGGACCGAAACGTCCCTAAACTAACATCGGACCGAAACGTCCCTAAACTAACATCGGACCGAAACGTCCCTAAACTAATTTCGGACCGAAACGTCCCTAAACTAATATCGGACCGAAACGTCCCTAAACTAAACATAGACCACCACGTCCCTAAACTGGCAATGGACCTCCACGTCCTTAAACTGGCGATAGACCACCACGTCCCTAAACTGGCACAATAGAGCCCAAATGCTCTTTTGTCGGACCTAAACGGTCCCGTTAAGTTGATCTTAGTCTCAAACTGGACTAACGTATCCTTAACAGACGTTTGAGTCGATCTTAGCCTCAAAAATGGCTAACGTATCCTCCAAACAGACTTTAGTCCCAAATTGGACTATGAATCTCCCAAACTGGAACAATAGGGCCCAAACGCTCTTTTGTCGGATCTAAACGATCACGTTAAGTTGATCTTAGTCTCAAACATGACTAACGTATCCTTAACGAACGTTTAAGTTGATCTTAGCCGCAACGCGACTAACGTATCCTTAAACTAAAAACACCAAACCCAAATCTAAGTAAATACGGATTTGGACTAATGCACGTCCTACGGGCGACGGCATTACTCAGTCTCCGTATACAATCCACGGGCAACCACAAACAAAACAAACATACACGACACGAAGTGAAATTCTGGAGAAGGAGAAAGTTGTTACCGCGATGCGGTAGCGTAATTAACTGCAGGGGCTTGCGCCTGCAGGGAAGAGCGTCCCCACAATAAAAAACCCCTCACCCTGAGGGGGAATCTGACGAAGTCTGCTACATCGGCCGCATCCGTCTAAACCTCCGATACACGGTGCCATAAATCAACTTGGCATCTTCGGAGAGATAGACGGATAAAACCAAATAGCATCTGCCCGGAACCTCAGGCACAGACGTCCTAACGTCTCGGCCGCCGTTCGGAGGGGAACAGGAGGGGCCGGCCACTTTGAGGAGTGAGGGAGAGGTTCATTTTTATTTGGTGAGGGAAATTGATTCATCTCATTTTTGGCTTGCTCACAAAATCCTTAACACCTCTCCAAAGTTTATTCCTTCTCTCCTCTATCTACAAAGGCAACTTCACAACTCCTAGAGACAATGGATTCTACACTTGCCTACATCAATTCTTGAGCACGTCGACTCGCCAGCTTCATGCCCGAGTTGCCTCGGTCCAGAGGTGGGAACCCGTAAAAGAATCCGGCGATGTGGTGCCCGTTTCGACGAGGAGGCGACGACCGGAGATTCCGCGAGGAGATCGGAGTGGAGGCGAAGACTGAAGGACACGGATCGCTTGGTATAGATTCTCTACTCTTATTCTAGTTTGCTAGAGTTAGGTTAATTTCCCGATCCGGGATTTTTGTGCGCGGTGGTGCCGGTTTCTAGTTTTTAGAAAAGTTTCGTTTCCGCATTCCGGCGTCGGATTGACGGCCGGGGCGCCGCCGTGCACTTACAAGTATGCTATCTGGTTGCTCTTTACTTTAACATGTAGGCTTGTCTCTTTATACCGTCTTATCGTCACATGTTGGTAAAGCCCTTAGGATGTGTACTTGACTACCTGGACTATGATGCGGATCATACTAGTAGGGACATGGTAGTCCATAAGTACATCCTTCAAGGTCCCTAGTCGTAGGCGTATCGAGACGGGGCATCGATATACCAGTGTAGACTAGCGTATACGCTTCTCGACCCATGAGATGGGTGATGGATGATCCCATATCCATTGGTGTTTGACATCAGAGATGGTATACGGGTGCTCAGTGGAGACTGGGAAAACTGGACGGACTCGCCGAGAACTCCCAGATGGTATTATACCTCACGTCAGATGGCAGTTCTCTGGTGACACTTGTGCAGGTTAGTCTGTAGACCCGAGATCGTCATAGAGTCTTGTGTGATTCCCACTGTGCTTTGATTTCCACCTTACCACGTCCATGAGGGCGTGCAAAACGGTGGTTTTTGGGTACAGTCCCGAGTCACATGAAGGCAATGAGCGATAGGAGGGGTTTCGTCTCTCCCGGTATTGGGGGTTGATGTTGCGCTGTGCTCGATTGGCCATAACAGGGAAGTCCCTGTAAGGTTCCTAGGCACTCTCAAGAGGTCTCACAAGGCATCAACCATGCCAATTTCAAATTTAACGGGTGCCGAGAAACCCTAACAAGATCGTTGGCTAGAATTTTAGGCGACAAAGCAAACTAGTTAACACTTAACTACAGGAATACGGAAATACAACCTTTGTAGATCCGGTCCTCCACCTCCACGGCTCCGTGATGAAGTTCTCTCCGCTGTCCTCATGCAATCCCGGGCTCTAGCGTCGGCTTCATCGGAGAAGAAGCGGGCTAGGTCATCGACGACGATGCCGAAGATGATCTACGTCGAGGCGTCACTAAATCAAGCTCCCACTTCACCAAGTCATGAAACTTGTGAAGAGAACACACTCTACTACTTGGCAAGAGGTAGAGGATGAAGAAATAGGAAGTGGGTAGACTTTAAAATTGGATTTCTCACTCATTTCATCAATCCACCATTGATGAAGTGAAGCTTTCTTCAAGGAAGAAGATGATGAAGAAGAAGAAAGTGTTATGATAAGTTATTAGAATATATTAGAAAAACAATACTTATCATAAATCTAACTATGGTTATGTGTAGAGAATTGACCAAGGTTAAAGGAATGGTTAGGGTTAAGGATGAGATAAGAATGGTGGACTAGGTCAAAGCTTCATGAAGCTTCAACTAAACAACAAATAAAGCAACCATTCTTTTCTCTTTTCCATTTATTTTCCAAAATGTATAAACAAATAAATAAAGGAATAAATAAGTAATGGAAAATAAAACCCTAATTATATGTTTAACCATGGTTTAATTCTTTACACTTAACCAAGTAAACATGTATCATCAAACATGATACAATCATGTGTACAAAAGTATATCACATATACAATGTGCACAAACCGAGTGAGAAAAACCATTTAAAGTGAACCAATACTAGTTAACGCAAAGTAATATATCAAATATATAATTATGCATTAAATCATTAAATCAACACTTGATTTAACGATCCGGTCATATCGCATATAACCGACTAGTATCAAATGTATCGGCTTATCGAATCAATCCTTGATTCGATAACTAGGTTATATCGCATACAACCATTCGACACATATCTCATATGCGCTCCTATTTCGTTTCGCTTGAGCCAGGAAACCTCTGTGTAGGACTCTAAAGACTCGTCAATACGCCGGCAGCAGGTGATGATCATATCAAACACCCACAAGCCGCAAGCGGTCTGCTAAACGTAACGGCCACCCGGGTATTGAGCGATCAGAAGATCGACGAGCAAGCCCGCTCACACTCCAGTGAATCCAACCAGTAACACTACCGTACAGTCCGGTCTCATCGTCTGATATGTCGCATATCTTGCCTAGGGGTGGTAAACGTCAGACCCCAATAGCTCGATAAGTCGTGTCGATATGAGGTCTATAACAATTCGAGAAGCTACTGGTAACACTTACCAGTATATCTCAGCAACCCTGGCCAGGGATTTCCTGTTATAGCCAATCGAACACAGCGCAACATCAACTCCCAATACCGGGAGAGACGAATCCCCTCCTATCGCTCATTGCCTCCATGTGATTCGGGACTGTACCCAAAAACCACCGTTTTGCACGCCCTCTTGGACGTGGTAAGATGGAAATCAAAGCACAGTGGGAACCACACAAGACTCTAAGAAGATCTTGGGTCAACAGACTACTCTGTACCAGTGTCACCAGAGAACTGCCATCTGACGTAAGGTATAATACCATCTGGGAGTTCTCGGCGAGTCCGTCCAGTGTACCCAGTCTCTACTGAGCACCCGTATATCATCTCTGATGTCAAACACCGATGGATATGGGATCATCCATCGCCCATCTGTATGGGTCGAGAAGGTACACGCTAGTCTACTCTGGTATATCGATGCCCCATCTCGATACACCCACGACTAGGGACTTTGAAGGATGTACTTATGGACTACCATGTCCCCACTAGTATGATCCGCATCATAGTCCAGGTAGTCAAGTACACATCCTAAGGGCTTTACAAACATGTAACAGAGAGACAATCAACGTACACGTTAAGGTAAAGATCAACCAGATAGCATACTATCACGTCGAGCAAGAAAGTCCTCCCTATATACGTCCCAGCATCCACTACAATATACATCCAATGTACAGTAATGGCCTCTAGGGCATACATATAACTAACAATCTCCCACTTGCAGTAGGGCCATCTGTAGCAGTGGTTGTAGTATCTCATACTCAACCATCCCATAAAAGTCTCTCTCTGGGAATAGGCCTTCGTGAGTGGATCCGCCGTGTTGTCCTCTGAGTCTACTCTCCTAACTTCGATCCCTTAGAGATCAACCATCTCCATGATCAGGTGATACTGCCTCAGAATATGTCTGGATCACTGATGGGACGGGGGTTCCTGGCATAAGCCACAACTCCATTGTCACACAATGGTAGGAACTAAGTTCATCTCATGAACTATTATACATCCAAACAGCCTCTTTGGTAGCATCTTAAGTAGCGATGTATCCTGCCTTTATCGTCTAGTATGTCACGGTATCTAGCTTGGAACTCTTCCAACATACCGTCCCTTTACAGAGGGTAAAGACAATGCCTGCGACTGACATTCAGTCGTCTTAATCACCCTGGAACACTTCCAGTGATTCTTCCCAGGATCGATTGATACCATCTCACTACAACTAGTGAGAATCCTAACATCCAATTAAATCTATCTCATAGATCCAAAACTCAGGATTTAGGAGTTATCATTTTGATCCTATATGGAGAATCCTTGTGATAAGCGGAGATTGATCGAGTGTAGCATAGGAAACTCCTTCCCTATCAAGAGTATGTCATCCACGTACTCTATGAGGATCACCACCATACTCCCTACTACCTTTTTGTTTATACAAGGTTCGTCTACCATTTTGATGATGTCAAACTCTTTGACTACTACATCAAAATAGACGTTCCAACTCCGCGATGTCTGTTTTATCACATAAAACATCTTGCACGCGTTTCCGCTGCTCCCACTGTTTACGAAGTCCTCTGGCTGTGTACTTATAGACGCCCTCTTCCAAAACATCATTTTAGAAGATCTGTCATGACACCCAACCACCAGATATCGTAGTCATGGTATGTACCCGTGGCAAGTAGGATCTGGATGGACTTAAGCATAGCTACTTGAAAAAGGTTTCATCATAATCCATGCCTGGTAAATGATGCAAACTTTTAACAAGTCTAGCTTTGAAAGTCTCAACTTTTCCATGTACACCAAGTAATCTTCTCAAGATATACTTGCTCCTGATGGGGATTTAACCCTTCAGATATAGCAACTAAAGTCCATACTTTGTTGGTGTATAAGGATTCCATCTCAGATCGCTAAACATCCAGCCATTCTTACAGAGTCTCACTCCTGATGGCCAGCTCGAAGCTAGTTGGGTCATCATCTCATGATGTAATCCTCGCTCCCACTGTCATAGAGAAACAGAAGTAACTCTCAGGTGGGTGAGGAACCCTACTAGATTGGCGGAGAGGCTGAGTTTCGTTGGAATCCACTGAATCCTTTGGTTCTATCAAATCATCAGCTGCAATCTGTATAGCTGGAACATTTCCAGTTCTACATAACAGTATTTGCCTCGAGCTTGTCCGGATTATGCTTTTAGACATAAGCCGGACAACCCCAAATCTTAACTAGCTTAAGACATGGGCTCTTCCCTTTCCATATCACATATGAAATGGTAGACAACTGATTTGATCGTAACCCTATTCAATAGGTATGCAGCTTCTCAAGTGCATAACTCCCAAAAGGAAAAAGGTAACTCAGTAGTACTCATCATAGAGCACACCTTATCATATAGGGTGTGATTGCTCCGCCCCGATATACCATCGTGCTATGGTGTATACAGGGGAGTAATGCTGAGAGAGAATCTCATTCTCCTTTAGAATAGTCCAGGATTTCCGTGCTCAAGTATTCTCCTCCTCGATCACATTAAAGGACATAATACTTATACCCTTATTTTGGTTCTCTACTTCTAACTTATGTTCTGTGAATATCTCAAAAGGTTCGGACTCATGTTTCAACAAGAACATATGACTGAATCTTGAGAGATCATCAGAGAATGTAATGAAGTACAAAGGACCGGTCTTGGTATGTGTAGACTGGAGACCTACATACATCAACATGTATCATCCCAAAAGTTTACTAACTCTTTCTCTGCTTCCAATAAACAGAGCTGTGGTCATCTTATCTTTGTGACATGACTGGCGAGTTTCACAAGATGTAAATTCAAACTAATTTAAATACGCATCTTTATGTAACTCTAGCTAGTCGGGTCACATTGATCTGACCTAGTCTACAATACCTTAAGAAGGAATCGTTCAATTCTGAACTTTTCCTCTTTTGTGTGTTCCATATACTAAGAACTGTAGTTTGATTTAGAACATTAATGTTTTTAGATAACGTGCCTGAACCGATCAACTTTTGATATAGGAAATGTTCAAAACATTATCCAATACTATACAAAATTTTATCGTTTCTTTACTAATAAAGAGACAGATATGATTTTGTATATTAGGTTCGGTATCTAATAACATTCGTTCAGAATCAATGTATTACAATACAGGGTGACAGTGACCAACAGACTTGGCTGCAACTCTTGCCCCGTTTCCTGCCTCATGAAACCTATCACCCGTTCTCAGTTTTTCTACCCTTTTGTAGCCCTATGTAACAGATTACATATCTGGGATCTTGATCCGGTATCATATACCCAGGATGCAGAGGATACTGAGAAACAGTTCTTTGTAACGAATACACCCGAAGGAGATGCATCATCATGCACTTTCTTCGTTTGGGCGGCACGGGAAATCTGGTATTCCCCTATTTCCTGCTCTGTCTTATAACAATTATAAGTTGGAGCGGGACCAACGTTCCCCAGCTCAGTATAACAAGCGGGTTCGGTCAATAATCCGTATTATTTTCTTGATTAAGGCGTGATATGGTCGCTACCTGGAGAGAGAGAGAAGAAAACACTCAGCGTGCGCTCTTGCAAGAATAGATTGGTTATTATTTTATCTAATCAGGATGGCTCCCACTGCTTTTTATCAAATCTTCCTTCAAACCCTAAAAGGAAAGACTAGCCGGGATTAATTACACACTACAAGTTCGCCAATCTTTCAGCCAGGCCAGTGTCGGTACTTTGAGGGAGGTCCCCCGTGCTTTCGCACGAACCTAATTAATGTAAACCTCGTTTTCCCAGAGGCGTAACCTCGTTAACACCTTTCTAGACACCTACTTGATCGGCTAATTGTAATGTGTAAAACTCTCCCAGGAGTAACAATTACTCGCAGCGGGTATCGGGATCCAACTATCTCATAGAAGATATGCAATCTCATTGCAAATTTCAACACTTGAAATTCCCGATAATATTTTGCCCCTAGCAGCTATATGACCTTAACATAGTCAATAAATCATAAGTGCTAGTCAAGTTCAACCCGTCATTTCCCGATTGAATTAAACCCACCCGCACGACCCTTAACATAGTCAACAAAGTCGCACGACTACCCTAATCCAATCACATCATATGCTTATACAGATAAGCACTAATTAGGTACCGCACACTACGCCTTAACATAGTCAACAAACGTAGCACGAATACTAACTAGTACTTATCTGAAATGACGGAGGGCTACGTCAGGTTTTTCAGAAAACCTATTGCGTAATGAACTTGATATTGTTGTAGAATCAAAATATTTTTGAAATGGAGTGTTCTTGAGGCTTTTCTAGTTTTTCTAAAGGAGTCACTCCCGGTGAAGGGATCGTCGGTCCTTTCCTCGTCGAATGAGGTGCGGGATATATCATATATATCACTGTGCAAAGCAGAACTCTTAAAAGCAATCAAAAGACAAACCGAGTGTGTAGCATCTGCCAGTTATTGCTAAAGGAGTCACTCCCGGTGAAGGGATCTCGGTCCTTTCCTCATTGAATAAGGTGCAGGATATATCACATATACCGCTGTGCAAAGCAAGAACTGTAGCTACCTGTTTTATTTTGAAATTCGATTCCACAACATCTTAGGTTTCTTTTCTTTCATTAATCACATTAATGAAGTCCCATCATTTAAGTACCTAAACATCACAGATAAATACGACGTACACTTATGCCATCCGCATTCGCCTTGATGTCCCCTCGTGCACCGTTAGGTTAGGTAACTAACGGCAGAGCAGGGCAGGGCTAGAGCGGGTGTAAAACATAAGTAACATCTATATAATATATCATATATACTATATACTGTATCTATCACAGAACATCACATGATCACATCACAGATATCGCAGCAGAAGAAACATATGAAATATTGGATATACTAGGACGTCCGTGTTTTCAATACGAGCCAGTATAAAACACGGATTCCACGGTCGCGATGAATAGCCAAACCCACACCCCTAGACCCCTACGAGAGCGGCAAGCAACCCTACCAATTCTGGAGTTAGGAGACCCGGACTCGACTCCTCGAGTTGGTCTCCCACTGGACTCCAGAACCCGGTTACTTGTGCCCTCCTCCTTGGGTCTATCCTAGTGCGGAAAAGTAAATAATATACAACGGGTGACAACTTTCGCAACCTGGAAGTGCCCCAATAAAAGAATATTACATACAAGTTTTTACAAGAATGAAAATGAAAAACACTCATCTCACATAAAAACCCCCGGCTATTCGAACACGACGATCCAATATAACATATCCAGCAACACATAACATCACATGTCATCAACGTAAGTAAATATGCGCATCCCAATTGTCGTTGACATATAGCAACGAAACCGGCGATATCACATATTACACTTACGGTCACAGAAAAGAAAGTGTAAAACTACAACAGTTGGAATCCGCAATCTGCATAGACATCGCATGCCTAATCAAATGAATTACTTAGACATCACATGTTTAACAGTCATAAACTCCGCATTTTAGTCTCATTATCGAAAACACTTTTCAATATCAAGTCGGGGAATTCAACAAGATTCCCGACATCCTGATCGAATGCTCGTCGCAAACTTCAGTAGGCGGCCGCACCCCCGATACCGTCGACGAAGTGCACCAAGGCGGAACACCGCTGCCGCGAGCACCCGGACGGATGCTTTCGGCGACGGGGTTCTCCTACAGTCACTTGGTCGGGGCTATGGAGTGAGGCTGTCTATTAAGTTTACCCGGCGAGTATCCGCGTACGCTACGTGATTGCGACGGACTTTTGATCACATCAAAATTCCGTGGCAACCGATTAAGTGAGACTAAAGTGCTGTGTTTATAACATTCATTCAGTTATCTCATAACTTCTTGTGAATTCCAATTATTGTATCACATTCCGGATAAATAGAAAATGTCAAACTTTCTGATCGAACAATCGAACACCCAAGTTTTCCCGATACAGATCAACACATGAAACAAGTCTAAAAACATTCAGTTCGTGCCTCAGTACCAACGGTCCAGCCGTAGAAGGGTCAAGCCAACGCCTCACATGTGGCACGCCGTACTGCTCCAAACCCGAAGGTTCAAAGGGCAGTTCAAGATTGTTAGTTGTATGTATGCCCTAGAGGCCAGTATTGTACAGATGTTGTATATTATATTGGATGCTTGGACATATATAGAGATGACTTTCTTGCTCGATATGATAGTATGCTATCTGGTTACTCTTTATCTTAACATGTACACTAGTCTCTTTATACTGTCTTGTAGTTACATGTTGGTAAAGCCCTTAGGATGTGTACTTGACTACCTGGACTATGATGCAGATCATACTAGTGGGGACATGGTAGTCCATAAGTACATCCTTCAAGGTCCCTAGTCGTAGGTGTATCGAGACGGGGCATCGATATACCAGAGTAGACTAGCGTATACGCTTCTCGACCCATGTGATGGGCGATGGATGATCCCATATCCATTGGTGTTTGACATCAGAGATGGTATACGGGTGCTCAGTGGAGACTGGGTACACTGGACGGACTCACCGAGAACTCCCAGATGGTATTATACCTCACGTCAGATGGCAGTTCTCAGGTGACACTTGTACAGGTTAGTCTGTAGACCCGAGATCGTCATAGAGTCTTGTGTGATTCCCACTGTGCTTTGATCTCCACCTTACCACGTCTATGAGGGAGTGCAAAACGGTGGTCTTTGGGTACAGTCCCGAGTTACATGGAGGCAATGAGCGATAGGAGGGGTTTCGTCTCTCCCGGTATTAGGGGTTGATGTTGCGCTGTGCTCGATTGGCCGTAGCAGGGAAGTCCCTGGCCAGGGCTGATCAGAGATTTGCTGGTAAGTGTTACCAGTAGTTTCTCGACCCGTTACGAGCCTCACATCGGCACGACTTATCGGGTTATTGGGGTCTGACGTTTACCACCCCTAGACTTGATATGCGACGTATCAGACGAAGAGACCGGACTGTATAGTAAGTGTTACTGGTCGGATTCGCAGGAGTGTGAGCGGGCTAGCTCGTCGATCTTCTGATCGCTCAATACCCGGGTGGCCGTTACGTTTAGCAGACCGCTTGCGGCTTGTGGATGCTTGATATGATCATCATCTACTACCGGCGTATTGACGAGTCTTTAGAGTCCTACACAGAGGTTTCCTGGTTCAAGCGAAACGAAATAGGAGCGCATATGAGATATGTGCGGGACCGAGAATAATGCGTGTATGTGATACCGCATTTCATTCTCGCGATATATGTTTCGATTGGTTATATTCGATATGACCTAGTTATCGAATCATTGATTCGATAAATCGATACATTGGTTTCTAGCCGGTTATGTGCGACATGACCGGATCATTGAATCAAATGTTGATTTAATGATTTAATGCATAATTATATATTTGATATATTGCATTGCATTAACTAGTATTGGTTCACTTTAAACGGATTTTTCTCACTTGATGCACATTGTATATGTGATATGTTTTAGTGCACTACTTTGTATCATGTTTGATGATACTTGATCATATAGTTAAGTTTATAGAATTAATCCATGGTTAATTTGATAATTAGGGTTTTGCATATTCATTTATTTATTTATTTGTTTATTTATTTATTTGAAATGAGTTATGATAAGAATGGTGGCTAAGTTTGTTTTATATTGAAGCTTCATGAAGCTTTGACTTTGCTAACCATCCTTATCTTCATGCTTAACCCTAACCCATCTAAGTGACCATGGTTAATTCTCTACACTTAACCCTAGTTCAAGTTATGATAAGTATTTGATTTAAATTGATTTTTATCATAAGACTTATCATATTCTTTTCATGAGCTCCATCTTCTTCTTCTTCTTCAAGCTTGCTACTCTAATGGCAACTTGAGATTTAGTGAGAGAAATCCAAATCTAAAGTGAACCCATCTCCTATTTCTTCACCCTCTACCTCTTGCCAAGTTGTTTTGGGTGTTTACTTCACAAGTTTCACAAGTTTGTGAAGTCGGAGCTTGAGTTTGTGCAACCTCGACGTAGATCGTCTTTGACACAAAGCCGACGACCTATTCCTCTTGTTTTCCCGATGAAGCCAACGGAGGAGTCTAGGATTCATAATGTACAGCGAGAAGACTTCGTTGCGGAGCCGTGGAGGTGGATATCCGGATCTACAAAGGTTGTAATTTCCGTATCATAGTAGTTAAGAGTTAACTAGCTTTCTATTTCGCCTAAACATCTAGTTAAGATCCGTAGTCTAGGGTTTCTCGGCACAAAAATTATAAATTGGCATGTCCGATGCCTTGTGAGTCCTTACTAGAGTGCCTAGGAACCTTTCACTGGTATCAGAGCTACTAGGCATTGGATGTCGACCTATGGGGGGTTCTCACTGTGTGACAGTGTGGCGAAGCATAGGCTCTTACCCCCAGGGTGTCCCGAGACCGGAAGGTGTTCCGGTGGGTTGTAGTCCTCGCGAGGGGGCATGCGTAAAAAGTAGCGGCTGAGGGACCCGTTGGTGCCACGGCGACCCCATTGGATGGGGTGGCTGCCTGACCTACAGTGGTATCAGAGCCTAGCTGGAGCTTTAGGCGAAGTCCCGACGACGTTTGAAACCCGATCGAACCGAAATCCAAAACCTAAAAATGCTCTCTGGACTTTTTCTAAAAATTCGGTTTTTTGTCAATTAAAAATATGTAGAAAATCAAGCAGGGTGTTATTAGAATTACTGTGAAACACGAGGGGCTAATTCCACTTTTCCACCGCGAAAGCGTGGCACATGCTTGGCATGTGCGGCGCTTCCGCGGTCGTACTGTTCCCTTGAATAATTATTTCTGCACAGTAATTCTTGTAATATAATGCTATATTTTCTGGGACATTTTTTTTGTGACTTTACAGAAGAGTATTGTGGGGTTGTATAGGGAATCAATGATTCGATCGGAATATCAAACTTTGTCTAAGTGTTTTTCCAGATAACTGTAGAATATGTTAAAGAGTTCGACCGGATATAAATACCCAGGTTTTCCCCTGCCGGAAAATCCAAGTGTTGGATTATTGTGTGGTTTAAGGACGTTCTCAGTAGTGCAAGTAACGCGATGGTCCCTCTAGAAGACAACAAACCTTAACTCGATTATGTGACCGTCTTGAACTGCCCTTTGAACCTTCGGGTTTGGGGCAGTACGGCGTGCCACATGTGAGGCGTTGGCTTGACCCTTCTACGGCTGGACCGTTGGTACTGAGGTATGAAGTTAATGTCTTTGAACCTATTTCATGTGTTGATCGGTGTCGGGAAAACTTGGGTGTTCGAATGTTCGATCGGAAAGTTTGATATATTCTATTTATCCGGAATTGGATACAATAATTGGAATTCACAAACAGTTATGAGATAACTGGATGAATGTTATAAATTTAGCAGTTTAATCCCATATGATATTGAAAAGAGTTTTCGATAATGAGACTAAAATGCGGGATTTATATCTGTTAGGCATGCGATGTCTAAAGGCCTTGCGGATTCCAATTGTTGTAGTTTTACACTTTATTTTCTGTGACCGTAAGTGTAGTATGTTCATATCGCCGGTTTCGTTGCTATACGTCAACGACAATTGGGGTATGCATACTTACTTACGTTGATGACATGTGATGTTATGTGTTGCTGGATATGTTATATTGGATCGTCGTATTCGGATAGCCGGGGGTTTTTATGTGAGATGAGTGTTTTTCATTTTCATTCATGTAAAAACTTGTATGTAATATTCTTTTATTTGGGGCACTTCCAGGTAGCGGAAGATGTCACCCTTTGTATATTATTTACTTTTCCGCATTAGGATAGACCCAAGGAGGGGAGCACAAGTAACCGGGTTCTGGGGTCCAGTGGGAGACTAACTCGAGGAGTCGAGTCCGGGTCTCCTAACCCTAGAATTGGCAGGGTTGCTTGCCGCTCTCGTAGGGGTCTGAGGGTGTGGGATTGGCTATTCGTTACGACCATGGAATCCGTGTTTTATACTGGCTCGTATTGAAAACACGGACGTCCTAGTATATCCAATATTTCATATGATTATTCTGCTGTGATATCTGTGATGCGATTCTGTGATGGATATAGTATATGATATATATGATATATTATATAGACGTTACTTATGTTTTACACCCGCGCTAGCCCTGCCCTGCTCTGTCGTTAGTTACCTAACCTAACGGTGCACGAGGGGACATCGAGGCGAATGCGGATGGCATAAGTGTACGTCATATCTATCTGTGATGTTTAGGTATTTAAACGATGGGACTTCATTAATGTGATTAATGAAAGATAAGAAACCTAAGATGTTGTAGAATCAGATTTTAAACAAAACAGGTAGCTACAGTTCTTGCTTTGCATAGCGATATATATGATATATCCCGCACCTCATTCGACGAGGAAAGGACCGAGATCCCTTCACCGGGAGTGACTCCTTTAGCAAAACTAGAAAAGCCTCAAAACCACTCCATTTCAAAACTTCATTTGATTCTACAACGATATCAAGTTCATTACGCTCATGGTTTTATGAAAACCTGCGTAGCCCTCCGTCATTTCAGATAGGTTACATATAGTATTCGTGCTACATTTGTTGGCTTTCGTCAAGGTGTAGTGTGCGGTAGCTATGTGCTGTTTATCTGCTGCATATGATGCGACTGGATTAGGGTAGTCGTACGGCTTTGTTGGCTTTCGTCAAGGGTCGTGCGGGTGGGTTTAATTCAGTCAAGAAATGTACGGGTTGAACTTGACTAGCGGGCTGTGATTTGTTGGCTTTCGTCAAGGTCATAGCACGCTAGGGGCAAAAGCATTATCGAGAATTTCAAGTGTTGAAATTTGCAATGAGATTGCATACCTTCTATGAGATAGTTGGATCCCGATACCCACTGCGAGTAAGAGTTACTCCTGGGAGAGTTTTACACATTGCAATTAGCTGATCAAGTAGGTGTCTAGAAAGGTGTTAACGAGGTTACGCCTCTGGGAAAACGAGGTTTACATTAATTAGGTTCGTGCGAAAGCACGGGGGACCTCCCTCAAAGTACCGACACTGGCCTGGCTGAAAGATTGGCGAACCTGTAGTGTGTAATTAATCCCGGCTAGTCTTTCCTTTTAGGGTTTGGAGGAAGATTTGATAAAAAGCAGTGGGAGCCATCCTGATTAGATAAGATAATAACCAATCTGATCTTGCACGAGCATACGCTAAAGTGTTTTCTTCTCTCTCTCTCCAGGTAGCGACCAGTTCATGCCTTAATCAAGATAATAATATGGATGTATTGACCGAACCCGCATGTTATACTGTGCTGGGGAACGTTGGTTCCGTTCTTTCTTATAAGAGTTATAGGAATGAACAGGATATAGGGGAATACCAGGATTCCCATGCCACCCGAATGAAGAAAGTACATGTTGATGCATTTTCTTCGGGTGTGTTCGTTACTGAGAACTGTTTCTCTATTTGCTCTACGTCCTGGGTATTGGATACCGGGTCGGGATCCCATATATGTAATCAGTTACATGGGCTAAGGAAAGGTAGAGAACTTGGAGAAGGTGATAAAGACATTAGAGTTGGAAATGGTGCAATTGTTGCAGCTAAGACTGTCGGGGAATATCACCTTGTATTACCAACTGGTAATACATTGGTTCTGAATGAATGCTATTACATGCCGAACCTGATATGCAACATTATATCGGTTTCTTTATTAAGCAAAGAAGGATATAATTTTGTATTACAGGACAATGTTATGAACATTTTCCGTGACCAAAAGTTGGTTGGATCAGGCACGTTATGCAATGGCATTTATGTTCTAAATCAATCAACAGTTCTGAGCATAACAAACACACACAAGAGGAAGAGTTCAGAACTGAACGAATCCTACTTGTGGCATTGTAGACCGGGTCACATCAATGTGACACGACTGGCTAAGTTGCATAAGGATGGATATTTGAAACCTTTCGAATTTTCATCTTATGACACTTGCCAGTCATGTCTCAAAGGCAAGATGACCAAAACTCCGTTTACGGGACACGGAGAAAGAGTTACCGAACTCTTGGGACTAATACATAGTGATGTATGTGGTCCCATGTCTACACATGCCAGGGATGGTTCTTCGTACTTCATTACATTCACTGACGATCTCTCAAGATACGGACATGTGTACTTGATAAGACACAAGTCTGAAGCTTTTGAGAAATTTAGAGAATATAAACAAGAAGTCGAAAACCAAACCGGAAAAAGTATTAAAATCCTTCGATCTGATCGAGGAGGTGAATACTTGAGCAATGAATTCCTGGACTTCCTAAAAGAGAATGGGATTCTCTCTCAACTGACTCCTCCATATACACCACAGCACAACGGTGTATCAGAACGGAGGAACCGCACCTTATTAGATATGATGCGCTCTATGATGAGCACAGCTGAGTTACCTATTTCCTTCTGGGGGTATGCGCTTGAGACAGCCATACATCTATTGAATATGGTCCCCACCAAATCTGTGCCTACCACTCCATATGAGATATGGAAAGGGAAGAGACCAAGTCTTAACTATGTTAAGATATGGGGTTGTCCAGCCTATGTCAAACGACAAAATCCGGACAAACTCGAGGCACGGTCTGTTCTATGCAAATTTGTAGGATATCCCAAGAATTCTCAAGGGTATATCTTCTACCACCCTGAGGAACAAAGAGTGTTTGTTTCTCGGCATGCCACCTTTTTAGAAAAGGAATTTCTTGAAAAAGAGATTAGTGGTCATGAGGTAGAACTGGAAGAGGTTCCAGCTGCAGAAGCTACAACAGAAGATCTGGTGGAACCAGAGGATTCCGTAGTTCCCGATGAACCCCAGCCTCTCCGCCGATCTGGTAGGGTTTCTCGTCCACCTGAGAGATACTACGGTTTTCTCATTGATGGTGGGAGCGAAGATTGCATCATGGAGGATGATGACCCAACTAGCTTCGAGCAGGCCATCACGAGTGGTGACTCAGTGAAATGGCTGGATGCTATGCGGTCTGAGATGGATTCCATGTACACCAACAAAGTATGGACTTTGGAAGTTGCTCCTGAAGGGGTAAAACCCATTGGGAGCAAGTGGATCTTCAAGAAGAAACTTGGTGTAGATGGGAAAGTGGAGACTTTCAAAGCTAGACTTGTAGCAAAAGGTTTTCGTCAAAGACCAGGTGTGGACTATGACGAGACCTTTTCTCCAGTGGCTATGCTTAAATCCATCCGGATCATGCTTGCCATCGCTGCATATCATGATTACGAAATCTGGCAAATGGATGTTAAGACCGCCTTTCTAAATGGTGATTTAGAAGAGTGCGTGTACATGACTCAGCCAGAGGGCTTCGTAGACAGTGGGAGCAGCGGGAAGGTGTGTAAGCTGCTTAAATCCATTTATGGATTAAAGCAAGCATCGCGGAGTTGGAACATCTGCTTTGACGTCGTTATCAAAGAGTTTGATTTCGTCAAAAATCCAGATGAACCTTGTATCTACAAGAAGGTGGCAGAGAGTAAGGTTGTCTTCCTCGTATTGTACGTGGACGACATACTCTTGATAGGAAATGATATTCCTATGCTGCAATCGGTCAAGCTCTTCTTATCACAAAGATTCTCAATGAAAGATCTTGGTGATGCCTCCTGCATATTGGGGATCAGGATCTATAGAGATAGATCCAAACGGATTTTGGGATTGTCCCAATCCAGGTACATTGACACCATACTAAAGAGGTTTAGTATGGAAGAGTCCAAGCGTGGGAATATGCCTACGATCTCTGGAGTCACTCTCTCCAAAGAGATGTCTCCCAAGACTGATTTAGAGAGAGCTCGCATGCAAGGGATACCCTATGCTTCGGCAGTAGGCTCTATCATGTATGCGATGCTAT
This sequence comes from Agapanthus africanus, assembly GCA_030015575.1. Taxonomy (NCBI): domain Eukaryota; kingdom Viridiplantae; phylum Streptophyta; class Magnoliopsida; order Asparagales; family Amaryllidaceae; genus Agapanthus; species Agapanthus africanus. The sequence goes on from CM057339.1 coordinate 565,302,231, forward strand.
GTACCAGACCCGATGTAGCATACTCACTAAGTGTAGTGAGCAGGTATCAAGCTGATCCTGGAGAGAGTCACTGGACATCTATGAAGAGCATTCTCAAGTACTTACGAAGGACTAGAGATATGTTCTTGGTGTATGGTAACGGAGAACTCCAAGTGGAGTCCTTTACCGATTCGAGCTTCCAGAGTGATAAGGACGACTCTAAGTCGCAGTCGGGCTTTGTCTTTACCCTTTACGGAGGGGCGGTTAGCTGGAAGAGTTCAAAGCAGGAAACCGTGGCAGACTCGACGATGGAGGCTGAATACATCGCTGCCAACGATGCTGCTAAAGAAGCTGTCTGGATCAAGAAGTTCATTTCTGAACTTGGAGTGGTTCCATCCATTGAGCATCCAATACCTTTGTATTGCGATAACAATGGAGCGGTGGCTTTAGCCAAGGAACCCAGGTCCCATCAGCGATCCAGGCATATTCTGAGGCGGTATCACCTGATCCGCGAGATAGTTGATCGCCGGGAGATCGAGGTCAGGAGAGTTGACACGAAGAATAACACAGCGGATCCACTCACGAAGGCCATTCCCCAGACGCAGTTTGAGAGACTCTTCGGGATGCTCGGTATGCGATACTACAGCAGCTGGCCCTAGTGCAAGTGGGAGATTGTTAGTTGTATGTATGCCCTAGAGGCCAGTATTGTACAGATGTTGTATATTATATTGGATGCTTGGACATATATAGAGATGACTTTCTTGCTCGATATGATAGTATGCTATCTGGTTACTCTTTATCTTAACATGTACACTAGTCTCTTTATACTGTCTTGTAGTTACATGTTGGTAAAGCCCTTAGGATGTGTACTTGACAACCTGGACTATGATGCAGATCATACTAGTGGGGACATGGTAGTCCATAAGTACATCCTTCAAGGTCCCTAGTCGTAGGTGTATCGAGACGGGGCATCGATATACCAGAGTAGACTAGCGTATACGCTTCTCGACCCATGTGATGGGCGATGGATGATCCCATATCCATTGGTGTTTGACATCAGAGATGGTATACGGGTGCTCAGTGGAGACTGGGTACACTGGACGGACTCGCCGAGAACTCCCAGATGGTATTATACCTCACGTCAGATGGCAGTTCTCAGGTGACACTTGTACAGGTTAGTCTGTAGACCCGAGATCGTCATAGAGTCTTGTGTGATTCCCACTGTGCTTTGATCTCCACCTTACCACGTCTATGAGGGCGTGCAAAACGGCGGTCTTTGGGTACAGTCCCGAGTTACATGGAGGCAATGAGCGATAGGAGGGGTTTCGTCTCTCCCGGTATTGGGGGTTGATGTTGCGCTGTGCTCGATTGGCCGTAGCAGGGAAGTCCCTGGCCAGGGCTGATCAGAGATTTGCTGGTAAGTGTTACCAGTAGTTTCTCGACCCGTTACGAGCCTCACATCGGCACGACTTATCGGGTTATTGGGGTCTGACATTTACCACCCCTAGACTTGATATGCGACGTATCAGACGAAGAGACCGGACTGTATAGTAAGTGTTACTGGTCGGATTCGCAGGAGTGTGAGCGGGCTAGCTCGTCGATCTTCTGATCGTTCAATACCCGGATGGCCGTTACGTTTAGCAGACCGCTTGCGGCTTGTGGATGCTTGATATGATCATCATCTGCTACCGGCGTATTGACGAGTCTTTAGAGTCCTACACAGAGGTTTCCTGGTTCAAGCGAAACGAAATAGGAGCGCATATGAGATATGTGCGGGACCGAGAATAATGCGTGTATGTGATACCGCATTTCATTCTCGCGATATATGTTTCGATTGGTTATATTCGATATGACCTAGTTATCGAATCATTGATTCGATAAATCGATACATTGGTTTCTAGCCGGTTATGTGCGACATGACCGGATCATTGAATCAAATGTTGATTTAATGATTTAATGCATAATTATATATTTGATATATTGCATTGCATTAACTAGTATTGGTTCACTTTAAACGGATTTTTCTCACTTGATGCACATTGTATATGTGATATGCTTTAGTGCACTACTTTGTATCATGTTTGATGATACTTGATCATATAGTTAAGTTTATAGAATTAATCCATGGTTAATTTGATAATTAGGGTTTTGCATATTCATTTATTTATTTATTTGTTTATTTATTTATTTGAAATGAGTTATGATAAGAATGGTGGCTAAGTTTGTTTTATATTGAAGCTTCATGAAGCTTTGACTTTGCTAACCATCCTTATCTTCATGCTTAACCCTAACCCATCTAAGTGACCATGGTTAATTCTCTACACTTAACCCTAGTTCAAGTTATGATAAGTATTTGATTTAAATTGATTTTTATCATAAGACTTATCATATTCTTTTCATGAGCTCCATCTTCTTCTTCTTCTTCAAGCTTGCTACTCTAATGGCAACTTGAGATTTAGTGAGAGAAATCCAAATCTAAAGTGAACCCATCTCCTATTTCTTCACCCTCTACCTCTTGCCAAGTTGTTTTGGGTGTTTACTTCACAAGTTTCACAAGTTTGTGAAGTCGGAGCTTGAGTTTGTGCAACCTCGACGTAGATCGTCTTTGACACAAAGCCGACGACCTATTCCGCTTGTTTTCCCGATGAAGCCGACAGAGGAGTCTAGGATTCATAATGTACAGCGAGAAGACTTCGTTGCGGAGCCGTGGAGGTGGATATCCGGATCTACAAAGGTTGTAATTTCCGTATCATAGTAGTTAAGAGTTAACTAGCTTTCTATTTCGCCTAAACATCTAGTTAAGATCCGTAGTCTAGGGTTTCTCGGCACAAAAATTATAAATTGGCATGTCCGATACCTTGTGAGTCCTTACTAGAGTGCCTAGGAACCTTTCACAAGACGGTCACATAATCGAGTTAAGGTTTGTTGTCTTCTAGAGGGTCCATCGCGTTACTTGCACTACTTAGAACGTCTTTAAACCTCGGAAAAATCCAACACTTGGAAATTTCCCGACAGGGGAAAAATTGGGTATTTATATCCGGTCGAACTTTTTAACATATTCTAAAATTTATCCGGAAAGCCAAACAGACAAAATTTGATAATCCGATCGAATATACGAATCCCCAAAACAACTCCAGAAAATTCAACTCTTGAATAAATATTACAAATTACCAGAAAATCCAGCACCTGCAAACATGAATTACTGTGCAAAAATTATTGGACAATTTAATAATACTACCGCGGAATCGCCGCAGAAGCCATGCTTCTGCCGCGGTTCCGCCGCACACTTGACGAATTGGCCCACCGAATTTCACAGTAATTCTAATAGGATCCTGCTGAATTTTTTAGCAATTTTTAATTTGGAAAAACTCCAGATTTTAGAAAAAATCCAGAGAGCATGTTTGGTTTAGGGTTTCAGGTTCGTTCGGGTTTCAAACTTCGTCTACGCATCGTCTAAGGCTCTAGCTAGGCTCTGATACCACTGTAGCGTTCCTAGGCACTCTCAAAAGGTCTCACAAGGCATCAACCATGCCAATTTCAAATTTAACGGGTGCCGAGAAACCCTAACAAGATCGTTGGCTAGAATTTTAGGCGACAAAGCAAACTAGTTAACACTTAACTACAAGAATACGGAAATACAACCTTTGTAGATCCGGTCCTCCACCTCCACGGCTCCGTGATGAAGTCCTCTCCGCTGTCCTCATGCAATCCCGGGCTCTAGCGTCGGCTTCATCGGAGAAGAAGCGGGCTAGGTCATCGACGACGATGCCGAAGATGATCTACGTCGAGGCGTCACTAAATCAAGCTCCCACTTCACCAAGTCATGAAACTTGTGAAGAGAACACACTCTACTACTTGGCAAGAGGCAGAGGATGAAGAAATAGGAAGTGGGTAGACTTTAAAATTGGATTTCTCACTCATTTCATCAATCCACCATTGATGAAGTGAAGCTTTCTTCAAGGAAGAAGATGATGAAGAAGAAGAAAGTGTTATGATAAGTTATTAGAATATATTAGAAAAACAATACTTATCATAAATCTAACTATGGTTATGTGTAGAGAATTGACCAAGGTTAAAAGAATGGTTAGGGTTAAGGATGAGATAAGAATGGTGGACTAGGTCAAAGCTTCATGAAGCTTCAACTAAACAACAAATAAAGCCACCATTCTTTTCTCTTTTCCATTTATTTTCCAAAATGTATAAACAAATAAATAAAGGAATAAATAAGTAATGGAAAATAAAACCCTAATTATATGTTTAACCATGGTTTAATTCTTTACACTTAACCAAGTAAACATGTATCATCAAACATGATACAATCATGTGTACAAAAGTATATCACATATACAATGTGCACAAACCGAGTGAGAAAAACCATTTAAAGTGAACCAATACTAGTTAACGCAAAGTAATATATCAAATATATAATTATGCATTAAATCATTAAATCAACACTTGATTTAACGATCCGGTCATATCGCATATAACCGACTAGTATCAAATGTATCGGCTTATCGAATCAATCCTTGATTCGATAACTAGGTTATATCGCATACAACCATTCGACACATTCATCGCGAGAATGGAATACGGTATCTCATACACGTATTATTCTCGGTCCCGCACATATCTCATATGCTCTCCTATTTCGTTTCGCTTGAGCCAGGAAACCTCTGTGTAGGACTCTAAAGACTCGTCAATACGCCGGCAGCAGGTGATGATCATATCAAACACCCACAAGCCGCAAGCGGTCTGCTAAACGTAACGGCCACCCGGGTATTGAGCGATCAGAAGATCGACGAGCAAGCCCGCTCACACTCTAGTGAATCCAACCAGTAACACTACTGTACAGTCCGGTCTCGTCGTCTGATATGTCGCATATCTTGCCTAGGGGTGGTAAACTTCAGACCCCAATAGCTCGATAAGTCGTGTCGATATGAGGTCTATAACAATTCGAGAAGCTACTCGTAACACTTACCAGTATATCTCAGCAACCCTGGCCAGGGATTTCCTGTTATAGCCAATCGAACACAGCGCAACATCAACTCCCAATACCTGTAACATTTTCAAAAATACAAAATATTAATTTTGGGAATTTTTATAATTTAATATTATTTTATTGATTATTTTAATATTAAATGCAAATAAATAGGAAAAATGTTAGAAAAATTATGGAAAATTCTAAAATAGGGTAAATTAGTGAATTATGACATTTTTAAGTTTTTGTGATTAGTTTGACACTAATTTAGTGCTAATCGCGATTAAAATCGCTAATCGGGTTTTTTGGCAATTTTGTGCAAAACTTGCACATATCACTTTTCCTACACTTGTGCATTTTCTTGCCTTGGTTTTCTTTTGGGGTTACTATTGAGGTGAGAAGGTTTGGATTATGGATTAAATGGGAAAGAAAAGAGAAAAGAAAAGAAAATGAGGGTAGGTGAGAGAGAGAGGTGGACTTTGACTACTTACCCTTAGCCATACCCCTTCATTCCTCATCTTTCTTCCCCTCTCCTCCCTCCTCCTGCTGCTGCTCCTGCACCCCCATTTCCCTCCCTCTTCAACTCCCCACTTCATCTCATAAAACACCCCAAAACCCCAATCTCCTTTCATTAAAAATGTGCAAAATCCCTAGATTTACACATGGAGCTAAAGAAGCATGGATTTGGCCACTAGAGGGCAACTCAAGAATTTTCTTGAGTTGCTAATGAAGGTAATTTCTGAACCATTTGCTTAATTATAGCCTTTCCTATAACCCCATGTCAAGATTTAATCGATATTGTGTGATATTATGGATTTGAGAATAACCAAGTTAGGGTTTGAGGAAACTTGTGTTGTCTTGGGAAATTAAGCTCAGTAGAGGTCTTACCAACACCCTAGTGTTTGTATTGGAACCCAAAACCCGAAGCTAGAACCCATAATACGGATTTTAGAAACCGATATCGGGGAAATTGTGTAATCTGTCACTGTTATTTGGAATCTGCTATCATACGAGGTATCCTAAAATAAAATTGAGTGGACAGTAGCATGTGCAGGCACCCAGGAAGATAACCCCAAAACCCTAGCCCCTAACTCTTCTTCCCGGCCGCCAAAACCACCTTTCTGGCCGCAAATTGCGGCCAGACCAGAGAGGAATCTCCTCGTTTTGCGTGCCTGGCCCCATTTCATCAATTCTTGGTCCTGGGTACTTCTAGTTTTGACAGATTCTTTCTAGGATGAAATCTGGGACTTATATCCTAAGTTGCTGTTTTGGATTCGTATTTCCGTATTCCGTATTTTTGATTCTGAAATGGTGGAACGTGTTTTGCCTCGACTATTTGTCGTTTATACGACGGTATAGAGGAGTTATTGATGGTTTTGAAGGCGTGCCATAGGTTTTCACCTATAGGCCCCTTATCGCATCGTTTTGGATTTCATGCGCCGTTTTAGATTGGATTTGGTTTTAATGCGCATATACGATATTTTGATGTGTAGGTACCCATGAAGACTTCGGGACGACAAGCATACGTGGTGACGTCCGCAATTGGTGATGCAAGGTGAGTAGATTATATCTACAGGGGGAAGTCGGGTGGATGGCGTATAGCACCCCCGCAGTCCGTAGATAGATTACTTTGCATTTTATTGTGATATAGGTGTATTGTGGATAGTATAGGGGTAGATGTGACTAGTGTAGTTCATAGTCGCGAACCCTAGGATAGAATTACACCTATACACACACCCTTGCTTATCACTTGTACTTACACTGTGATTGATGATATGTGATGACTTTGGAGATGAGTCGATGATGTGGGCTTGGTTCCCTGGGATCGGTGATTTGATACGATTCATATGTGGGATTTGACTTGTGATTCTTGCGGGCTTGGGATATGTGTTTACCCCCGCATGCATACTTACTGATGTTACCGTTTTGTACTAGACATAGAGTAGTACTCCAGACTATATGATCTGATGATGGTGATATCTGTTATGTGATGAGACAGTGAGATGTTGACCCCTACCCAGCTATCGGGGATGCCGTACGATGATTTACCGTACGAGCCAATATTGATGATAGATCCGCACTCATAACTCGAGGATATCTTATGATATGACATTGAGGCGAGATCACCGACTATACATCTTTATATATGTACCGACTCAGATTTAGGTGGTTTCCACACCTACCCCTCCTGATTGACCGAATACTTAGATGTAGCCTACATAGTAGATACTTCACTGTGGTGTTGACTACTAGATATCTGCATTTTCCTGCTATTCGCATTGCTGGCATATGTTCACTGTTATATTATTATCATGCTGTTAGGACACCAGCACCATTATCGATGATGCGTATGTTCCACGTACACTATTTGCCGGCTCACACACTTCATCATCGATAATTGCCATGCCACTACACTGTAGTACTATTGCATTCATGAGATGATCCTTCATTCGACATATGCACATTACTATTCCATGTTGCATGATTTCCGATATGATTACTGTTCTTTACATGTAGCATACATCATGGATTGACTGTATAGTACATCGCATTGGATTTACTTCCTGATGTTGGATTTTCATGTGATTTCTGGTTTTGAGGACCGTGGGGTTATTTAAGAAAAGAGGCACTTTTATGAAAACCCGGTACCTCGTGATATGATATTTCGGTGCGTCCACCACGCGTTTTCTCGGTGCTGAGACGTGTGCTTGAAACCCGATTCGAGGAGGTGATGTACCGTTTGCGGGTTCGTGGTGGGCCCGGTATGGTTCCCCTCGGCGAGATGATCGATGGGTTATGCCGGTTGAGCCTGGAGGCGGGCGAGTACCTACCGGTGATTGTATTTGAGCTCGGCGGATATCCGGGGATACCGCCTGGAGCTGAGAGATGGGCGTACTGTCGGGGGCCGACGGGCCGATACCGCAGACGGAGCCCAGAGATGGACATGGGTTGACTCGTACTGCCGGGGGCCGAGGGCCGATACCGCAGACGGAGCCCCATATGGATGAGGATTTACGTGTCGATGCTTGGCACGGGTTTCATGATGAGTTTTCCATGATTTTGGTTATATCCTCACATTGCATACATGATGCTTGCTGTCAGTGGGTGACAGGTGGACGGGTTCCACAGATATACAGATATGGGTCATATACAGACTGGATTTACACTTATCTTACACCAATATTAGTGGTATGGGACGCTAATATAGGTGTATTGATATCTTTGATATTTCAGCATATTTACTTCATGCGGACATACCTTATACTGATGACATGTTATTACCTGAGTACCTGGCACTACATACATGATTAGATGTTACCTTGCCACCTTATCACACTCAGATGTACTCTTGTGGATTATATTACTGATCGTTGACTTAGGTTTATGTCTTGCATTCGGTTTCTGCTTGTAGATGTTTCTATTCACGAGTTGGCAACTCACCCCCGTTGTGCCACAGTTCTTGCAGGTTTTGCCGTACAGGTCCTATTGCGGCATTTCTGGCACACTACCTCCTTGCAGGTGATTTGCTTTGGTAGGTGGATTCTTTCGTATCAGGAATCACCTTTGTATTTATTTATTTATTTCATTGTATCTAGAAATTGTCCATCAACCAAATCTTGTATATTCCTTCAGACCTAGAGACCGTGTTGTATTATTCGACCTTAGAGTCGCGCTTAGTAGTATTGCGGTTTTCTTGCTACTTTTGAGCTTTCTTTGTGTTTTGATCCTCGCCACTTGGCGTTGTATATTATCATATCATTGCGTGGTTGTGGCCGTCGATTGACGAAGAGCTAGCTCCCGCTTGGGGATGCCTTTATCATTTTATATATTGTTATTCATGTTGTACCCCATTCGGGGCCAGTTTTACAAGAGAAACTCTGCCGAAATTTTTAGAAAAGACTTTATTGTTTTCAAAACGTACCTTCGGCTTAGTTATTTAAAAACCTTGATTACAAACCTGTATTTCTTCACTTCTTAAACCAGTCTTCTTTATTTATTCTTCAAAATGGTTTTAGATTTCTGGGCTTTTGGCTTACTTGGATCAGATGGAGTCCTATAGGCTTCATATGGTTCAAGTGCCAGTCACGTGCTCTTTCGGGTCGTGACAAAGTTGGTATCAGAGCGCTAGGTTGACCTTGGTTCGAGTCTAAGTTTGACTATGTGGAGCCTAGGGAGTTATTTATATACGGAACTTAGGCTTGACCTTACGGAACTCAGACTTGGTCGAGGGGGTATTCGACCCGAACTTTCGTCGTACTAGGATGACCCTTGGTTGATGGATTAGGTGACTAAAGTAGAGTGACGTACCGTTGGTATGTTCCGCGGCATACTTACGACACGCCACTCCGCTTAAGGAACCTTAGGATGTACATACTTTCGAGATTAGTGATTCTCTTCATATCCTGGATTATACATCCATTTGAGATTCCCGATTCTATTAGTTTCATGATCATACCTTCATTGATGCTGTTCCTTCCTATGATCATGTATCCACTTTGGATCTGTTGTTTCCCTTCTTGCCACTGATGTGCTCTCTTTGATACTCGATTGAGATTCCTGTCACCATGTTTGAGCGCAGTTTGGGCTGTTGCTAGGGTTACGGCCGGTGTGAGCTCGTTTAGTACGAGGGCCGACCATTGTGTTTTCTGGTGACATGGGAACGTCTCGAGTTAGTATTGGTGTTTGTGGCCTCTAGTGGAGGCGAGTGCTTGGTCTTGCACCGGATGATCGGGCCATTGTTAGAGCTGCCAGTTGAGAGAGGACTGTTGATGTACAGCATACCTCAGAGATGTGATGTCGCCTATCGTGCAGACAGATGGACCAGCTGTTGCTGAGATTGACAGGATGTTGCTCTCGGAGCTTACGAGCTGAGATTGCCGGAGCTTTCAGGCAGATATGAGACAGATGATAGCTAGTCTACCCGATTTGAGAGACGAAGGTGATTCGTCCGATTTTGCGCCAGAGCGGGCCCAGTTGAGTTGAAGATTTCCAGTGTGGAGAGTCTTACTCAGATCTAGAGCAGACCGACTCAGAGATGACCGCTTATGTATTGCCTTTCCTGGAGGATTGAGGCGTTGTTCGGCGTACAGGCGTATGAGCCAGTTGCTGCTGCAAATGATGAGATATCGCCCAGATGGTTGGAGCTACTGCAGCATGAGCATGTTCTTAGAGAGATGATAGCGAGTTGCTAGTCACCGAGGATGGATGACTAGGACGTGTGGTGAGTTCGCTTACCCCGAGGCGAGGTCATCAGGTGGATTGATTCCAGCTAGAGACGACTTCACGCAGGTTCGTTGAGAGTCGATAGAGACGATCGAATGTCAGGCGCCTATTTTCCAAGTTTAAAGTATACGGAAAGACATGCAGGTGATTCTATGGACCCTCTAGAAGAATGAAACCCTAACTCGACTTAATGACCGTGTGACAGCCTTTGAACCTTAGGGTTTACGGCGGTTCCGCGGCGCCATTAGTGAGGCTTGGGTTTGCCCTTCTACGGCTGGACCACCGACGCTGTGGCATGTACTCGATACTATTAAACTGTACCCGAGATGTGAGCTCTTGGGGGATTATGAGGATCTGACGAGTCGATCGGATGGTTCGACATCTTTCGGATATCGTGATGGGACACTGCTTGGGAGACTCCAGATGCGAGCATAGCCGTCGGAGCGCAGTTCGTGTAGCCATGATGAGACGAGTCCGAATCAGTCGACATTGACGCAGAGTGAAGAAAAGAATTCGCGAGATATTTCGACGAGATGATGTCCCACTCCGCTGACATTAGAGATGTGATATGCACCCCGAGGCGTGGTATATGGATATATCTTCCAGAAGGAAGCGCGATAAGTATGCAGCCGTTCCGGAATAAGCTTTAGCTTCAGCATTGGATGATGACTTCCGGGCATTTCGGCAGGATTGAGATTTGAGAAGGGAACCTCGACAGGACTTTTCTGGAGTACGATACGAGAAGACCTGGACCCAGGAGTGGTCATGTTGCGCACACCCAGTAGGCCAGAGTTCGGCATTGTCGACAAGGTAGTTGACCAAGTTCGGATAAAGGAACTTAACCAGATGCGTTGCGAATTGATCAAGGACGGACGAGTGATGAGTATTCCTCCGATGGTTGGGACGCGTTCCCGAGGACCAGTTCGGCCTGACATCCTCTACAGAATGATGAAGCTACAGAATACGCGACTTCGAGTCCGTGTGAGAGACTTCAGATTGACCGTGGCCGAGAACAGTGCAGCGCATAGTAGCTTGGCATGACGTTATAGTGGACGATGATAGAGACAGTTGGAACAAGAGGTTCGTGTGAGACACTGACGAGCTGTCATTGCTTCCCGTCGAGACTAGAGACCTGATTTGCTTACAGAGACGTTGGGATGTGACCAGTTTCTGAGAAATGTTGTTCTGAGGACACAGGTGTCTTTTGAGCGAGAAGAGGTTGTGCAGGAAAGCCAGCCTCTGTACAGATCGGCATAGGCATGATTGGAAGAGACCTTGAGCAGGATTCCTTCCAGGACGTTGCTGCAATGATGTTTGCACCCAGGATCAGATGTGTGACGTACATTCAGAGAGCCAGAGGCCGACGCCAGTGATATGCTGCCTTACGAGTGGTCGTGAGATTTGACCGAGAGGTGACCAGAGAAGTGCCAGAACGGAATCGTCCCCGTTAGCACACCTGACAGGGCCGATGAGCCGATTGACTGTGAGATTGGTAACCCACAGAGAAGATAAGGACCCAGAGAGTCAGAGGACGCCAGATCGTGAGCAAGAGGCAAGTAGATGTCTTGCGCTGCTAGCAGTGGATGCATCGACTCCTTCTCGACCTTGAAGGAGGATCTACCGAAGACGGTATTCATGATTTGTGATTTTGTGATTTGATTATCACGTATCCGTCATTTTGGATTTCGGTATTTGGGGCGTTCTGTTTGCATGATTTAGTTTTGATGACTGAGTTTCATGATATTGATTTCATGCACCCACTGGATATTTATATATTTGTGCAGAGTTATTACATTTGAGATATTGATTGAGATTTCATGCCTACAGTATGCAGTGATTTGATTTGCACTTCCAGCGTGGTTTTCATGCACCCTTAGCGTTTTGATATACGATTTTGGTGCACGCCAGATGTACTAAATCGGGATTCTTCGTGCATGTCACATGCACCTGATTTTTCTGTCAGGCACACACGTTGCCTATGACAGATGTTTCGTGCACACCCGTTGCACTTAGATGTTGTTTGTATACCTGTTTGACACATTTATGGATTCTTGATTTCCGTGCGCACCAGACGCACAGGATTGTGTTACGTGCATTTTGGGATTTATTCCTTTTGGAGCAGTACCTTTTATGATGTTGGATTTTTGCTTTCATGCTGAGCAGGACTAGTCAGTGGACGGTACCTGGATATACTTTTGCATGCTTTTGCATCAGCTACTTACATGTATGGATTGGATGTCTACATGTGTAGTTTTGATCCATATCATATCGGTTTTGTATTGGATTTGACATTTTGTTTTTTTACCTCGACTCCGATGATTGCGAGATGCTTGACGGAGTTTTGCTTTTGAGTTATCTGCTCATTTTTCATGCGCATGCATTGCGCTGTGATGTTTTATGTGTTGATATTTTCGGAGCCCCGACAAAATGGATTATTACTGGAATTGTTTTTAGTATTGGGGGTTTAAATTTAAATTCGGGGACCGAATTTCTTTAAGGGGGGTAGATTGTAACATTTTCAAAAATACAAAATATTAATTTTGGGAATTTTTATAATTTAATATTATTTTATTGATTATTTTAATATTAAATGCAAATAAATAGGAAAAATGTTAGAAAAATTATGGAAAATTCTAAAATAGGGTAAATTAGTGAATTATGACATTTTTAAGTTTTTGTGATTAGTTTGACACTAATTTAGTGCTAATCGCGATTAAAATCGCTAATCGGGTTTTTTGGCAATTTTGTGCAAAACTTGCACATATCACTTTTCCTACACTTGTGCATTTTCTTGCCTTGGTTTTCTTTTGGGGTTACTATTGAGGTGAGAAGGTTTGGATTATGGATTAAATGGGAAAGAAAAGAGAAAAGAAAAGAAAATGAGGGTAGGTGAGAGAGAGAGGTGGACTTTGACTACTTACCCTTAGCCATACCCCTTCATTCCTCATCTTTCTTCCCCTCTCCTCCCTCCTCCTGCTGCTGCTCCTGCACCCCCATTTCCCTCCCTCTTCAACTCCCCACTTCATCTCATAAAACACCCCAAAACCCCAATCTCCTTTCATTAAAAATGTGCAAAATCCCTAGATCTACACATGGAGCTAAAGAAGCATGGATTTGGCCACTAGAGGGCAACTCAAGAATTTTCTTGAGTTGCTAATGAAGGTAATTTCTGAACCATTTGCTTAATTATAGCCTTTCCTATAACCCCATGTCAAGATTTAATCGATATTGTGTGATATTATGGATTTGAGAATAACCAAGTTAGGGTTTGAGGAAACTTGTGTTGTCTTGGGAAATTAAGCTCAGTAGAGGTCTTACCAACACCCTAGTGTTTGTATTGGAACCCAAAACCCGAAGCTAGAACCCATAATACGGATTTTAGAAACCGATATCGGGGAAATTGTGTAATCTGTCACTGTTATTTGGAATCTGCTATCATACGAGGTATCCTAAAATAAAATTGAGTGGACAGTAGCATGTGCAGGCACCCAGGAAGATAACCCCAAAACCCTAGCCCCTAACTCTTCTTCCCGGCCGCCAAAACCTCCTTTCTGGCCGCAAATTGCGGCCAGACCAGAGAGGAATCTCCTCGTTTTGCGTGCCTGGCCCCATTTCATCAATTCTTGGCCCTGGGTACTTCTAGTTTTGACAGATTCTTTCTAGGATGAAATCTGGGACTTATATCCTAAGTTGCTGTTTTGGATTCGTATTTCCGTATTCCGTATTTTTGATTCTGAAATGGTGGAACGTGTTTTGCCTCGACTATTTGTCGTTTATACGACGGTATAGAGGAGTTATTGATGGTTTTGAAGGCGTGCCATAGGTTTTCACCTATAGGCCCCTTATCGCATCGTTTTGGATTTCATGCGCCGTTTTAGATTGGATTTGGTTTTAATGCGCATATACGATATTTTGATGTGTAGGTACCCATGAAGACTTCGGGACGACAAGCATACGTGGTGACGTCCGCAATTGGTGATGCAAGGTGAGTAGATTATATCTACAGGGGGAAGTCGGGTGGATGGCGTATAGCACCCCCGCACTCCGTAGATAGATTACTTTGCAGTTTATTGTGATATAGGTGTATTGTGGATAGTATAGGGGTAGAAGTGACTAGTGTAGTTCATAGTCGCGAACCCTAGGATAGAATTACACCTATACACACACCCTTGCTTATCACTTGTACTTACACTGTGATTGATGATATGTGATGACTTTGGAAATGAGTCGATGATGTGGGCTTGGTGCCCTGGGATCGGTGATTTGATACGATTCATATATGGGATTTGACTTGTGATTCTTGCGGGCTTGGGATATGTGTTTACCCCCGCATGCATACTTACTGATGTTACCGTTTTGTACTAGACATAGAGTAGTACTCCAGACTATATGATCTGATGATGGTGATATCTGTTATGTGATGAGACAGTGAGATGTTGACCCCTACCCAGCTATCGGGGATGCCGTACGATGATTTACCGTACGAGCCAATATTGATGATAGATCCGCACTCATAACTCGAGGATATCTTATGATATGACATTGAGGCGAGATCACCGACTATACATCTTTATATATGTACCGACTCAGATTTAGGTGGTTTCCACACCTACCCCTCCTGATTGACCGGATACTTAGATGTAGCCTACATAGTAGATACTTCACTGTGGTGTTGACTACTAGATATCTGCATTTTCCTGCTATTCGCATTGCTGGCATATGTTCACTGTTATATTATTATCATGCTGTTAGGACACCAGCACCATTATCGATGATGCGTATGTTCCACGTACACTATTTGCCGGCTCACACACTTCATCATCGATAATTGCCATGCCACTACACTGTAGTACTATTGCATTCATGAGATGATCCTTCATTCGACATATGCACATTACTATTCCATGTTGCATGATTTCCGATATGATTACTGTTCTTTACATGTAGCATACATCATGGATTGACTGTATAGTACATCGCATTGGATTTACTTCCTGATGTTGGATTTTCATGTGATTTCTGGTTTTGAGGACCGTGGGGTTATTTAAGAAAAGAGGCACTTTTATGAAAACCCGGTACCTCGTGATATGATATTTCGGTGCGTCCACCATGCGTTTTCTCGGTGCTGAGACGTGTGCTTGAAACCCGATTCGAGGAGGTGATGTACCGTTTGCGGGTTCGTGGTGGGCCCGGTATGGTTCCCCTCGGCGAGATGATCGATGGGTTATGCCGATTGAGCCTGGAGGCGGGCGAGTACCTACCGGTGATTGTATTTGAGCTCGGCGGATATCCGGGGATACCGCCTGGAGCTGAGAGATGGGCGTACTGCCGGGGGCCGACGGGCCGATACCGCAGACGGAGCCCAGAGATGGACATGGGTTGACTCGTACTGCCGGGGGCCGAGGGCCGATACCGCAGACGGAGCCCCATATGGATGAGGATTTACGTGTCGATGCTTGGCACGGGTTTCATGATGAGTTTTCCATGATTTTGGTTATATCCTCACATTGCATACATGATGCTTGCTGTCAGTGGGTGACAGGTGGACGGGTTCCACAGATATACAGATATGGGTCATATACAGACTGGATTTACACTTATCTTACACCAATATTAGTGGTATGGGACGCTAATATAGGTGTATTGATATCTTTGATATTTCAGCATATTTACTTCATGCGGACATACCTTATACTGATGACATGTTATTACCTGAGTACCTGGCACTACATACATGATTAGATGTTACCTTGCCACCTTATCACACTCAGATGTACTCTTGTGGATTATATTACTGATCGTTGACTTAGGTTTATGTCTTGCATTCGGTTTCTGCTTGTAGATGTTTCTATTCACGAGTTGGCAACTCACCCCCGTTGTGCCACAGTTCTTGCAGGTTTTGCCGTACAGGTCCTATTGCGGCATTTCTGGCACACTACCTCCTTGCAGGTGATTTGCTTTGGTAGGTGGATTCTTTCGTATCAGGAATCACCTTTGTATTTATTTATTTCATTGTATCTAGAAATTGTCCATCAACCAAATCTTGTATATTCCTTCAGACCTAGAGACAGTGTTGTATTATTCGACCTTAGAGTCGCGCTTAGTAGTATTGCGGTTTTCTTGCTACTTTTGAGCTTTCTTTGGGTTTTGATCCTCGCCACTTGGCGTTGTATATTATCATATCATTGCGTGGTTGTGGCCGTCGATTGACGAAGAGCTAGCTCCCGCTTGGGGATGCCTTTATCATTTTATATATTGTTATTCATGTTGTACCCCATTCGGGGCCAGTTTTACAAGAGAAACTCTGCCGAAATTTTTAGAAAAGACTTTATTGTTTTCAAAACGTACCTTCGGCTTAGTTATTTAAAAACCTTGATTACAAACCTGTATTTCTTCACTTCTTAAACCAGTCTTCTTTATTTATTCTTCAAAATGGTTTTAGATTTCTGGGCTTTTGGCTTACTTGGATCAGATGGAGTCCTATAGGCTTCATATGGTTCAAGTGCCAGTCACGTGCTCTTTCGGGTCGTGACAATACCGGGAGAGACGAATCCCCTCCTATCGCTCATTGCCTCCATGTGATTCGGGACTGTACCCAAAAACCACCGTTTTGCACGCCCTCTTGGACGTGGTAAGATGGAAATCAAAGCACAGTGGGAACCACACAAGACTCTAAGAAGATCTCGGGTCAACAGACTACTCTGTACCAGTGTCACCAGAGAACTGCCATCTGACGTAAGGTATAATACCATCTGGGAGTTCTCGGTGAGTCCGTCCAGTGTACCCAGTCTCTACTGAGCACCCGTATTTCATCTCTGATATCAAACACCGATGGATATGGGATCATCCATCGCCCATCTGTATGGGTCGAGAAGGTACACGCTAGTCTACTATGGTATATCGATGCCCCATCTCGATACACCCACGACTAGGGACTTTGAAGGATGTACTTATGGACTACCATGTCCCCACTAGTATGATCCGCATCATAGTCCAGGTAGTCAAGTACACATCCTAAGGGCTTTACCAACATGTAACAGAGAGACAATCAACGTACACGTTAAGGTAAAGATCAACCAGATAGCATACTATCATGTCGAGCAAGAAAGTCCTCCATATATACGTCCCAGCATCCACTACAATATACATCCAATGTACAGTAATGGCCTCTAGGGCATACATATAACTAACAGTCCCTGGCCATGGCTGATATAGAGATTTACTGGTAAGTGTTACCAGTAGTTTCTCGACCCGTTATGAGCCTCACATCGGCACGACTTATCGGTTATTGGGGTCTGACGTTTACCACCCCTAGACTTGATATGCGACATATCAGACGAGGTGACCGGACTGTACGGGAAGTGTTACCGGCAGGATTTTACAGGAGTTGGAGCGGGCTTGCTTGCTGATCTTCTGATCGCTCAATACCCGGGTAGCCGTTACGTCCAGCTGGTACCGCTGACGGCTTGTGGGTGCTTTATGTGATCATCACCTACTGCCGGCGTATTGACGAGTCTTTAGAGTCCTACATAGAGGTTTTACTGGCTCAGGCAAAACGAAATAGGTGCACGTATGTGATATGTGCAGGACCGAGAATAATGCGTGTATGTGATACCGTATTCTATTCTCGCGACTTTATGTATCAGTCGGTTATATATATGATATAGCCGGGTTATCGAATCAAGTGTTTATTCGATAAGTCGATACATTGGATGTTAGTCGGTTATATGTGATATGGCCGGATTATTAAGTCAAGTGTTGATTTAATAATTAAGTGTATAATTGTATATTAGATATACTAGTTTACATTTACTAACACTTGTTCACTTTAGGGTTTTTATTACATAAGCACAATTTTAATGTATATATGATATATGTTAAAATGTGTTTTCCTTTTAGTATCATGGTTGATGATACACTTGACTTGGGTGTATGAGACTTACACCATACTATCTTTTATGTTGGATTTTAATATTCAAAGTAATTACAAAATTAGTGGAGGATTATCTAAATGCTTGAAGCTTGTGGAAGCATTTGACTAATTCCACTAAATTTGTTTTTACTATGGATATTTCTTAACCCAACCATAAACTTTAGCCATGGTTATGGCTCTACAAGGGTTAGTATATGATACTCACTCACCATGGTTAGCCTTCTCACTTGATCATTATCCTCATCTCTTTCTTTTGCTCATCTTCTTCTTCATTGATAAAAAGAGAAAGCTTGCTAGGGTTTGATCCAAAGTGAGATAGAGTGTAAGAAATAAAATTCTAAAGAGAACCCACTTCCTATTTCTCCATCCTCTACTAGACTAGAACTTTAGTTTAGGGTGTTTGCTTCACTAATTCTCAAGTTAGTGAAGTAGAAGCTTGAGTTGGCATCCCCTCGACGTAGATCATCTTCGGCCTCGAAGACTTCAAGCAAGGACGCGTCTTTCGCCTCGTGAAGCCATGCAAGGGTCCGGGAGAACCACGATCGCAGCGAAGGGACTTCAAAAAGGAGCTAAAGAAGTGAAGGACCGATCTACAAAGGTTGTATATCGTATTCACTTAGTTGTAAACATAGTTAACTTGCATATGAAACCCTAATTTTCTAGCAACGATCTTGTTTAGGGTTATTCGGCACGGCTAAAATTTTAAACAGACATGTTTGATGCTTCCTTAAACCTTATTAGAGTGCCTAGTAACCCTACAGTGGTATCAGAGCCTAGCTAGAGCATTAGGCGATGTGTTAACGAAGTTAAAACCCCGATCGAACCTGACAATGTCAAAGTTAACCCCCTCTCTGTACATATTTTAAAAACTGTGTATTTTCAGAATTAAAAATACCTAAAAAAATCAGCAGGTAATTTTAAGGGTTACCATGAAAAACGAGCCCTCAAAGCCTCCACGTGGCCGTGGAACCGCGGCACTAAGCCACCATGTGCGGCGGTTCCACGGCAGAGAAGGAGTATTGGGGACGGTTCTTCATGCAGTAATTTCCACTACTATTCCTGCATCTTTTTGGGTATTTTTATTGTGACTCATGTGTTGAGTATTTTTGGGGTTTATTTTGTAATCGTCGATTCGATCGGAGTATTTAATTTTTTTTTGTTATTCCGGATAATTTAGAAAATATTAAAATGTTCGAACGGATATCATTAACTCGATTTTTCCCGGCACGAAAAACATTCAAGTGTTGAATTTTTCTCGGGTTTAAATCTTTCGGAAATACGTGCATGTGATGCGATGGACCCTCTAGAAGACAACAAACCGTAACTCGATTATGTGACCATCTTGAACTGCCTTTTGAACCTTAGGGTTTGAGGCAGTACGGCGTGCCACATGTGAGGCGTTGGCTTGACCCTTCTACGGCTGGACCGTTGCTACTGTGACGTATTCTGGAATTTTTGAACTCCGTTCAAATGTTGAGCTATTTATGGAAATCTTGAGTATTTGATTATTCGATCGAAAAGTTTAATATTGTCTATTTATCTGGAATGTGATACAATATGTGGAATTCATACAGTTAGGCATGAAATGCGAAATATATGATATTTCGGATTTACGATGTCTAAAGAAGATTGTGGATTCCAAATGTTGTAGTTTTACACTTTCTTTTCTGTGACCGTAAGTGTAATATGTGATATCGCCGGTTTCGTTGCTATATGTCAACGACAATTGGGATGCGCATATTTACTTACGTTGATGACATGTGATGTTATGTGTTGCTGGATATGTTATATTGGATCGTCGCGTTTTAGATAGCCGGGGTTTTTTATGTGAGATGAGAGTTTTTATTTTCTTTCATGTAAAATAAAATGTATGTAATATTCTTTTATTGGGGCACTTCCGGGATGAGGTTGATGTTACCTTTTGTATATTATTTACTTTTCTGCACTAGGATAGACCCAAGGAGGAGAGCACAAGTAACCGGGTTCTAGAGTCCACTGGGAGACCAACTCGAGGAGTCGAGTCCGGGTCTCCTAACTCTAGAATTGGTAGGGTTGCTTGCCGCTCTCGTAGGGGTCTAGGGGTGTGGGTTTGGCTATTCATCGCGACCGTGGAATCCGTGTTTTATAGAGGCTCAAAATAAAACATGGACGTCCTAGTATATCCAATATTTCATATGTTTCTTCTAATGCGATATCTGTGATATGATCATGTGATGTGTTGTGATAAATACTGTATATAGTATATATGATATATTATATAGGCGTTACTTATGTTTTACACCCGCGCTAGCCCTGCCCCGCTCTGCCGTTAGTTACCTAACCTAACGGTGCACGAGGGGACATCGAGGCGAAAGCGGATGGCATAAGTGTACGTCGTATTTATCTGTAATGTTTAGGTGACTTAAATGATGGGACTTCATTAATGTGATTAATGAAAGAAAAGAAACCTAAAAGATGTTGTAGAATCAAATTTTTCAAAAAGGGTAGCTACAGTTTTGCTTTGCATAGCGATATATATATCCCGCACCTTATTCGATGGGGAAAGACCCGAGATCCCTTCACCGGGAGTGACCTCTTTAGCAAAACTGGCAGATGCTACAACACTCAGTTTGCTTTTGGAGTTTTGCTTTGCATAGTGATGTATATGATATATCCTGCACCTTATTCCGTAAGGAAAGAGCCGAGATCCCTTCACCGGGAGTGACCTCTTTAGCAAAACTAATAAAAGCCTCAAAATCACTCCATTTCAAAATTCACTCAATTCTACAACGATATCAAGTTCATTACGCAATAGGTTTTCAGAAAAACCTGTCATAGCCCTCCGTCATTTCAGATAAGTCCTGCTCAGTATTCGTGCTACGTTTGTTGACCTTGTCAAGGCGCAGTGTGCGGTAGCTGACCAGTATTTACCTGTTTATGCATATGATGCAGATTGTTTTAGGGTAGTCGTACGGCCTTGTTGACCTTATCAAGGGTCATGCGGGTGAGTTTAATTCAATCAAGAAATGACGGGTTGAACTTGACTTACGGTCTATGGTTTGTTGACCTTGTCAAGGTCATAGATCGTTTGGGGAAAAATATTATCGGGAATTTCAAGTGTTGAGATTTGCAATGAGATTGCATACCTTTTATGAGATAGTTGGATCCCGATACCCACTGCGAGTAATTGTTACTCCTAGGAGATTTTTACACAGGACAATTAGCCGATCAAGTAGGTGTCTAGAAAGGTGTCAACGGGATTACGCCTCTGGGAAAACGAGGTTTACTTTAATTAGGTCCGTGCGAAAGCACGAGGAACCTCCCTCAAAGTACCGACACTGGCCTGGCTGAAAGATTGGCGAAATTGTAGGGTGTAATTAATCCCGGCTAGTCTTTCCTTTTAGGGTTTGAAGGAAGATTTGATAAAAACAGTGGGAACCATCCTGATTAGATAAAATAATAACCAATCTGATCTTGCAAGAGCATACGCTAAAGTGTTTTCTTCTCTCTCTCTCCAGGTAGCGACCATATCATGCCTTAATCAAGATAATAATATGGATGTATTGACCGAACCAGCATGTTATACTGTGCTGGGGAACGTTGGTTCCGTTCTTTCTTATAAGAGTTATAAGACTGAACAGGATTTAGGGGAATACCAGGATTCCCATGCCACCCGAATGAAGAAAGTACATGTTGATGCATTTTCTTCGGGTGTGTTCGTTACAGAGAACTGTTTCTCCATTTGCCCTACGTCCTGGGTATTAGATACCGGGTCAGGATCCCATATATATAATCAGTTTCATGGGCTTAGGAAAGGTAGAGAACTTGGAGAAGGTGATAAAGACATAAGGGTTGGAAATGGTGCAATTGTTGCAGCTAAAGCCGTCGGGGAATATCACCTTGTATTGCCAACTGGTAATACATTGATTCTGAACGAATGCTATTACATGCCGAACCTGATATGCAACATTATATCGGTTTCTTTGTTGAGTAAAGAAGGATATAATTTTGTATTGCAGGATAATGCTATGAACATTTTCCTCAACCAAAAGTTGGTTGGATCAGGCACGATGTGCAATGGCATTTATGTTCTAAATCAATCAACAGTTCTGAGCATAACAAACACACACAAGAGGAAGAGTTCAGAAATGAACGAATCCTTCTTGTGGCATTGTAGACTGGGTCACATCAATGCGACACGACTAGCTAAGTTGCATAAAGATGGATATTTAAATCCGTTTGAATTTTCATCTTATGACACTTGCCAGTCATGTCTCAAAGGCAAGATGACCAAAACTCTGTTTACGGGACACGGAGAGAGAGTTACGGAACTCTTGGGACTGGTACATAGTGATGTATGTGGCCCCATGTCTACAAATGCCAGGAATGGTTCTGCGTACTTCATTACATTCACTGACGATCTCTCTAGATTCGGATATGTGTTCCTGATGAAACACAAATCAGAAGCTTTTGAGAAATTTAGAGAATATAAACAAGAAGTCGAGAACCAAACCGGGAAAAGTATTAAAATCCTTCGATCTGATCGAGGAGGTGAATACTTGAGCAATGAATTCCTGGACTTCCTAAAAGAGAATGGGATTCTCTCTCAGCTGACTTCTCCATATACACCACAGCACAACGATGTATCGGAACGGAGGAACCGCACCCTATTAGATATGGTGCGCTCTATGATGAGCACAGCTGAGTTACCTATTTCCTTCTGGGGGTATGCGCTGGAGACAGCAGCATACCTATTGAATCAAGTTCCATCTAAATCTGTACCTACCACACCATATGAGATATAGAGTGGGAAGAGGCCATATCTTAAACGAGTTAAGATATGGGGTTGTCCGGCCTATGTCAAAAGACAAAATCCGGACAAACTCGAGGCACAGTCAGTTCTTTGCAAGTTTGTGGGATATCCAAAGAACTCATATGGGTATTTTTTCTACCACAGTGAGGAACAAAAAGTGTTTGTTGCTCAACATGCCACCTTTTTAGAAAAGGAATTTCTTGTAAAAGAAATTAGTGGCAAAGTGGTAGAGCTGGAAGAGGTTCCAGATACACAAACTGCAACTGAAGATTTAGTGGAACCAGAAGATTCAGTGGTTCCCAACGAATCTCAGCCTCTCCGCCGATCTAGTAAGGTTCCTCACCCACCTGAGAGATACTACGGTTTTCTTATGGATGGTGGGAGCGAGGATTGCATCATGGTTGATGATGACCCAACTAGCTTCGAGCAGGCCATCACGAGTGGGGACTCAGTGAAATGGCTGGATGCAATGTGGTCCGAGATGGAATCCATGTACACCAACAAAGTGTGGATTTTAGAAGTTGCTCCTGAAGGGGTAAAACCCATTGGGAGCAAGTGGATCTTCAAGAAAAAACTTGGTGTAGATGGGAAAGTGGAGACTTTCAAAGCTAGACTTGTTGCAAAGGGTTTTCGTCAAAGACCAGGTGTGGACTATGACGAAACCTTTTCTCCAGTGGCTATGCTTAAATCCATCCGGATCATGCTTGCCATCGCTGCATATCATGACTATGAAATCTGGCAAATGGATGTTAAGACCGCCTTTCTAAACGGTGATTTAGAAGAGTGCGTGTACATGACTCAGCGAGAGGGCTTCGTAGATAGTGGGAGCAGCGGGAAGGTGTGCAAGCTGCTTAAATCCATTTATGGATTAAAGCAAGCATCGCGGAGTTGGAACATCTGCTTTGACGTCGTTATCAAAGAGTTTGATTTCGTCAAAAACGTAGATGAACCTTGTATCTGCAAGAAGGTGGCAGAGAGTAAGGTTGTCTTCCTCGTATTGTACGTGGACGACATACTCTTGATAGGAAATGACATTCCTATGCTGCAATCGGTCAAGCTCTTCTTATCACAAAGATTCTCAATGAAAGATCTTGGTGATGCCTCATGCATATTGGGAATTATGATCTATAGAGATAGATCTAAAAGGATATTGGGATTGTCCCAATCCAGGTACATTGACACCATACTAAAGAGGTTTAGTATGGAAGAGTCCAAATGTGGGTTTTTACCCACGATCTCACGGCTCACTCTCTCCAAAGAGATGTCTCCCAAGACTGATTTGGAGAGAGCTCGCATGCAAGGGATACCCTATGCTTCGGCAGTAGGCTCTATCATGTACGCGATGCTATGTACCAGACCTGATGTAGCATACTCACTAAGTGTAGTGAGTAGGTATCAAGCTGATCCTGGAGAGAGTCACTGGACAGCTGTGAAGAGCATTCTCAAGTACTTGCGAAGGACTAAAGAGATGCTCTTGGTGTATGGTAACGGAGAACTCCAAGTGGAGTCCTTTACCGATTCGAGCTTCCAGAGTGATAAGGACGACTCTAAGTCGCAGTCGGGATTTGTCTTTACCCTTTACGGAGGGGCGGTTAGCTGGAAGAGTTCCAAGCAGGAAACCGTGGCAGACTCGACGATGGTGGCTGAATACATCGCTGCCAACGATGCTGTTGGAGATAGTGCCCTCAGAGTCAATTATTGGATCACAGGCACGTGATTGCAATGATTGAGGGAGGACCTATCCCGGTAGGACAGTCTTACTCGAGATGATAGTATGCTATCTGGTTTATCTTTATCATCGTGTACTGCTTTAGGTGACATGACATGTCGCTATTGCACGTTGATAGAGCCCCTAGGATTCTTGCTTGACTGCCAGCAGTATGAGGGCGATCATATAAGTGAGAGCTGGAGTCTATAAGCACATCCTTAAAAGGTCCCTAGTCGTGGGAGTTTCGAGATAGGGCATCGATACTCCAGAGTAGACTAGTGTATACAGTCGAGACCCCGACGAGGGGCGGTGGCCGGTCTCACAAGCCACTGGTGTCTGTTGGTTCACCTAAGATGTATACAGGTGCTCATTGGGTTATGAGTACACCGGACAGGACTCGCCGGGAACATGCTAGTTGGTCTTATACCTGACGTCAGATAGCAGTTCCCAGGTGACATGTGTACAGGTTAGTTCATCGACCTGGGGATCGTCATTTGTCTCGTGTGAGTTCCCACTGTACTTTGATTACTACCCTACCACGGCTCAAAGGAGTCGTGCAAACAGGTTTTAGTTGGGTACAGTCCCGAGCCACATGGAGGCAGTGAGCGGATCTTCGGGGGTTTCGTCTCTCCCGGTATTGGGGGTGAGGTCGCGCTGTGTCTAGGAGAGCCATTACACGAAGACCTTGGCCAAGGCAGGAAATTTACTGGTAGGTATTCCAGTAGTATCTCAGGGTGTTCTGGGCTACACTCCGACACGAGTTGTACCGCTTTTGGGGGTCTGACTTTTACCAACCCCCTAGGCCCGACATGCGATGCTCATAGACGAACGGACCGGACTGTACGGATATTGTCACTGACAGGCTCAGTAGGGTGTCAGGATGAGTTCGCTCATCGACGTCCCTTTTAGTCAATAGCTGGTGGCCCGTCACGTATTGGCTTATACCTCTGTCGTGCTAGTGGTTAAATCCACAGCCATAGTATTGACGAGTCTTTAGAGTCCACCACACTTTCAGTTACTCAGCTTTCGGGCGAAACGCTGTAGAGGCCGTATGGAGATATGGCAGGGTCCGATCAGATACGTGCGGTATTGCACGGATCAGGATCGGACAGTTTTGTACTAGAGGCCGTATGGATATATGGCAGCGTTCGATCAGATACGTGCGGTATTGCACGGATCAGGATCGGATGGATATTACTAGCCGGCTTTGGTTTTAAGCCGGATCCTAGTATAGTACAGTGTAGATTTTGTCTCATTGCATTTGTATCCGGACGGAATACAAATGCGGGTGTGTATGCACAGTATTGGGGTTTTCCTGTAATTTATTACGGGACCAGTTTTCTGGGGTTGCCAGTTTGCATTCCGTTCCGGCCGGACTTTTCCGATGGAGGGTGTTATTTGCAATTGTGCAAATAACATTTGAGGAGGGGGTTTTCTTGCACTTGTATTCATTATGATGGTTTCTTTTCTTTTGCACCATCACTTGCATTTATGAGATAAGAAAGGGTATGGATTTGATGTAAGGTGTAAGCATGGTTGATGTTTGTTTGTGGTCACCTCTTGATCTCCTACACTCACCTCCCTCTTATGTTTTGGTTATCACTCCACAACCATTTCCCACTTCTCATGGCCGGCCACATCTTTTAGAGGAGAGGAAAAATGAGAGGTCCAAACTTTGTATGAGGGATTAATTCACATCTCTTTTCCATGCTTGCTAAATTCTCACAAACCCTCTCCAAGTTCATGATTCTCTTCATCCTTCATGGCAACCAAAACCCCAATGAGACATAGACTCTACACATCCTACAGCAAGTCTTGGGCATGTCGAGTTGCCGGCTTCATGCCCGAGTTGCCTCGGTATAGAGGCGGGAGCCCGTAAAAGATGCAGGCGACGTGGTGCCCTTCCGGCGAGGAGGCGAGGACCGGAGATCCCGCGAGGAGATCGGAGTGGAGATGAAGACCGGAGGACTCGGATCAGTCGGTATATCTCTAACCCCTCTTCTAGTTAGCTTAGACTTGTTAATGGTTATGATCCGGGGTTTAGTGCGCGGTGGTGCCGGTTTGCCAAGTCCGCAAAAATTAAAGTTTATCACCGTTTCCGCGTTTGGCCGTCTGATTGACGGCCGGGGCGCCGACGTGCACTTACAGTGGTGTCAGAGCCTCGCCATTAACATAGTCTAGCTTTGTGTAATGTGTTTTTCAGTTCCGATCGACCAAAATTCCAAAAACCGTATTTTTCCTTCACATCAGTTTCTGTTGAAATTTTTTGAAGTCTAAAAATTTTTCAGGTTGTAAAATATTGATGTACTGGAAAATCTAAGAACTCTGTAAAAATTCGACGAAGTAACTCCACAGTGGGAGCGCGGAAGCGCCGCGAAAACCCCCTTCCCGCCGCCCTTCCGCCGCACACTGTGGAGATCACTTCACCAAATTTTTCCAGAGGCCTTATGGGCTTAAAATATGGGTTTTGGAATATTAAAATTGGACCCAGGTTTTCTGTGAGTGCTACAGTTTTGATTGGGGGCCCACTTGTTAATTTTTGGTCAATCGGAAAATTTTAAACACATTTTTCACAGTATTTACATTATATCTGCGACCGTGAATGTCACTCGATCGGTAAATCCGGTCTGACTGCTATAGCCCGGTTAGACGGATTTGCGAACGTGACCTTCACGTTGATGTTCTTTGTTTATGCTGTGATGTTGCGGATCGGTCGTGGGGGATAGCCTGGATGCAATGCTAGTACTGTATTGTTGTATTATGTACATTTGATATTGCGGGGCGAGCGTCCGACATGTGGACTGCCGTCACTGCCAGTTTGTATTATTCTTTTGGGGCACGACCTGGTTGCGGTCGATGTACCCGGTGTATGTATATTTTACTTTCTGTACTAGGATTACCCCGCGGTGGAGTGCACGGATAGCCGGGTTCTGGAGGGCAACAAGCCCGCATCTCATGGCATTGGGACGGAGGGGGCTTCACTCTAGGATTGGTGGGCCATTCGCCGCACTCGTAGGGGGTACAGGTTGACCCAGGAGGGGTGCCCAAGTTGCCGGATTCCGTGGAGTGCTGGGTGGTCCATTCACGGAGCTGAAGGGGGCTGCCTCGCTTCAGGTTTTGGCGGGTAACTTGCCGCGCCCGTAGGGGTCTAGGATTTCATTGCACAGGCTATCCACACGACCAGGGGAACGTCGGGTTTCAGTAGTGGCTCTGTGAAACCCGGGGATCCCAGATATCTGTATTGTTCTGTGATGCTATACATTTCTGTGATGTTGCATTTTATTCACGCCTTGAGCGAAATACTATATATTGGTATATATATTAGTAGATGTTGTATATGCTTTTCATCCGCGCTAGTCCAGTCCCCGCTCTGCCGTTAGTTAGCTAACCTAACGGGTGATGACGGGACCCAGTGGCGAATGCGGATGGCATATACGTACGTCAGTATATTTTCGTTCTTTGTGGTGTGATCAATTGATGGGACTGCGTTGATTCGGATCAATGCAAGTTAAACAAACCTATTCTGATGTTGTTGGAACACTTTTCAAAAAGCTGTTATTGCAAGGACGTTCACTTTTGTTTTGCATCGTGGTATTCATTTGGAATATCCTGCTCCTCAGTCGACGAGGCAAGGGCCGAGATCCCTTCACCGGGAGTGACCCCTTGGACAGAAGTTTGCGTCAGGGCATTAACTTCACTATAGCCGATTACTTTTGCTTTGCACCGTGGTATTCAGTTGGAATATCCTGCACCCCATTCTACGGGGAAAGAGCCGAGATCCCTTCACCGGGAGTGACCTCTTTAGTAAAGGTTTTCGTCACTATATTTTCTAAAAGCTATCCGTTCCTTCAACGAGATCAAGTTCATTACGTTAAAGGTTTTCGCCAGAAACCATTCGTAGCCCTCCGTCGTTTCATATGGGTAGTCAATAGTATTCAAGCTGTGTATGTTGGCCAAAGTCAAGGCACAGTGATTGGTAGCTATTGGGGTATTCATATGCAGCATAGATAGATGCGTTGGTTTGGGACAGTCGTACTGCCATTTTGGCCAAAGTCAAGGGTATGTACGGGTGGGTTCAAATTAACCTGGAGAATGACGGGTTGAACTTGACATGTGACTTATGATATGTTGGCCAAAGTCAAGGTCATAAGAGCATGGGGCAGAAATCACATCGGGAGTTTCAAAAGAACTGAAACTTGCCAGAT
Source organism: Agapanthus africanus (assembly GCA_030015575.1). Taxonomy (NCBI): domain Eukaryota; kingdom Viridiplantae; phylum Streptophyta; class Magnoliopsida; order Asparagales; family Amaryllidaceae; genus Agapanthus; species Agapanthus africanus. The sequence goes on from CM057339.1 coordinate 565,331,049, forward strand.
ATGCGCATACCTTCTGGAGTGTGATACCGTGAGCGGATTCCGTCACGTTATCATGCGATGATAGTTGGATCCCGATTCCCACTGATGAGTTAGTTTACTCCTCGGGTGACCCCGACTAATTCTTCTTTCAGGTTTGGAGAAGAATTTGAGGTACAGTGGGAGGTTTCCAGATCAGATAAATTGGTAACCATTCTGATCTAGGATAGAGTGCACGCTGAGTGTTTCTTTTCTCTCTCTCTCTGGCAGCGACCATTGACCCGACCCTAGACTATGACTCAGTGACCAAGTTGACCGAACCTACTTAACACTAGCTTTTGGATTGTCAGAGTTGCAGACCTCATTGCCACTCCTACTTTTACCCTTTTCTCCGGGACACCCCGTATTACTACGAACGTCCACTTCCATTGGACAAAACCATCGTATGGTTATATACGAACTCGAAGGACTTCGAGGATGGTTTCCGGTTCTGGAGAAAACGGATAGGATTATTCAGTTGTCTTTTCTTTTCACCCTCTCTCAGGTTGCGAGTACTCCTTGGTTTAGGAGTAGTACACCTATTATGCAAATTGGATAGTCTTCTTCCAAACCATAGGCTGGTGCCGACTGGTAGGGAATGAAGAAAACCAGTTAGCCTAAGCGGTGTACAGAAGGTATTAAGTTCAGACAGAGCAAGGGATTAGTAAGAGGGCAAAGTAAATTGCGACTGCTATTCACGACCAAACCAAGTATTTCTTCGCCAATCCCAAATCACCTTTGTATTTCTCCAGGACACTCCGTATCACTACGAAGATCCCATTTTATTGGATAATCCATCGTATGGTTATATACGAACTCGAAAGGAACTCGTTCCAGTTCGGGGATGGATCCTGGTTCAGGAGAAATAGGAATAAAGTACATTCAGGTGTCTTTTATCTTCACCTTCTCTCGCATTGCGAGTGCTCCTAGGATTAGGACAGTACACCCTTTATGCTTTTTGGATAGTCTTCTTCCAAACCATAGGCTGGTGCCGAACGGTAGGGAAGGAAGAAAACCTTTTGGCCTAAGGGGTGTACAGAAGGTAATGACTAAAGACATATAAAGGGATTTGGAGAGGTGGCAAAGAATTATACGGTTATAGTTGTGAATCTGGATGATGGAAGAGGCATTACTAGGAATACCGGCATACCCCATCGAAACATTTCAATGTTTCAGTTTCACTGTGTACTGTTAATGCAAAACTGATTTCCCGATTAGACACTTACTCCAGGGTATGTATTTACCAGGTATGATTCTCACATCTGTATGGTTTTACAGATGATGAGTGGGAGTAAGTTATTGGGAATTAGGTGATCATCCTCATTATATCGGGTGATATTTGAGGAGATCATCTGGGCTGTTTGCCGGTCGGCAAATATTTGGTTTTGAATATCCGTTGCTGTGCACCGATTTCAAAATGATATATCTGTACGTCTATTTTTATAGAGTGAGATGTACCCTTTTGAAATTATGTCTATGACATTTACCTATATCAGTGGATGGTTAGGTAAGGAGCATTGAACAGCGGTGTATTTCTTCTTAACCAAAAGTACAGTTTTCAACCTACGACACACAGTGATTGAGTCGCAAGACTCAGGGGACTTATACAGAGTATTGTATATTGTCCAGTGTCCACTAGGACAGAGGGGTTGGTCCTCATACTATATCCTGTTTACTTTTAACTTCTCTAGTTCTTAGACATGTGTTTCGTAGAAACACAGGGTCTAAGTTTTGAGGAGTTATAGGTATTTGAATAGAGTAGAGAACCAGGTGTAGCAACTATCGGGATTCTTCAAAGTGATCGAAGATGTAGATGCTTGTGTATGGTATTCAGTTGATAGTAATTACTTCTCTTTCAGGTTACTCATAATTGGAAGCATTCCTAAGTTGAGTAACGCTGATCGGCCTCCTTCCATTTAGTTGACATGCACTGGAGATAGTTGCATGATTTGAATCTGGTTCAATTAAATCAGTGCCTCTGGTTCTATATTGGATATAGTACAGTTCATATCTTAACATTGTTAAGGTACGGGGAGTTGTCCGGCTTATGATTAAAACCAGACTCTGGATAACTCAAGGCACGTTTCTGTAATGGCTGTTTGTGGGTTGACCCAGGCTATGACGAGGGTTGATTTTCTACCATCTGGCAGATCAATAGAAATATTGTTCTAGACTCACCACAGTTTTATTAAAAATGGATTTTTTCAAAAACAGTAGTGGGAGTATGGTAGAACTGGAAGTGATTCCAGAACCGCAAACGATTACTGAAGATTTGATAAGGAACCTGAAGATTCAATCTGTTTTGACTTTCCATTGGCCACTCCGCAGGTATGGTGGGTAACTTCAGGCACCCGAGAGGTACTCCGGTAGCCTCAAGGACGGTGACAGGGAAGTTCTTGTTTACCCACACTTGCCATTGCTGTTGTTCCAGGCTGCGAGACCCGGCAGGAGGATGAGTATAGCGTCGTTCTGAACTAGCTTCAGAAGTGTACGTGTATATGACTCTGCCAGAGGGTTGTCGTAGTCAGTGGGAGCAGCGGAAGCATTGGTGGACATCAGGCTTATGACTATTTATAGACTAAAGCAGATGTAGCGGAAATAGATCATCTATTTCTGATGTGACAGTCATAGGTTTGACGTCATCAGAATAGGGGATGGATCTGTTGAAAAGGTAGTAGGAAGTGACATTCCTATACTACGATCGGTTATACTTTGGTCGTCACACAGAAGTTTCTCCACAAGGGACTTGGACATTATATCAGACATACTGGTTACTAGATCTATAGTTTTAGATCTAGATTTGGGTGGTTTCCCAATCTGGGTACTTAGACAGCATTCTAAGAGTATTTAGAATGGACGACTCCTGGCACGGTAGTATACCTGCAGGTAATGGAGTCACCCTCTCTAAAGGTGTCTTATAGACTAAAGTAGAGAGGGATGTGCATGATTGGCAGATCACTTGCTTAGGCAATTGAGTCAATCATGAGATGTCAAGTACCACACCAGATGTTGTTCTTGCACTAGATGCAATAAGTTGACATTGATCCAATCCTGGAGATACAGTCGGAAGTAGTTTTAGAACATAAGTAGATGTTCTAGGGATATGATAACGGCTGCCTCCTTTAGGAGACGGTTATCACTCCAGGCTTCCAAGGTGACATGGACGACAAGGAGGTTGTCAGAGTTATAGTTTTCCTTCTGACGAGGGGCAGTATTTTGGACAGGTGGTCCAAGGCAATACTGAGGGTGGCATGGCGCAGGATACTGATTAAGTTCAGTTGACGGTACAGTCTTAGAAGTTTGGATTTGGAGTTTATTTATGAGCTCGGTCCCATCAGACATCCAGACATTCTAAGACAGGTATTGCTCATTTCGGGAGATGGCTTTCTCCGCGAACTTGAGATATAGAGAGAGACATAGAAAGAAACATCAAGGCGGATCCACTCACTGAGGCTATTTCTCGAACGCAATAGTTTCGCAAACGGATTTTGTGAAACTGACAAGTAGAGGAGTTGGGTGTTCGGTATCACACGGGCTGTGAGTATGCGACATCGCAATAATTAGCCTTGAGTGCAAGTGGGAGATTGTTGGAGATAGTGCCCTCAGAGTCAATTATTGGATCACAGGCACGTGATTGCAATGATTGAGGGAGGACCTATCCCGGTAGGACAGTCTTACTCGAGATGATAGTATGCTATCTGGTTTATCTTTATCATCGTGTACTGCTTTAGGTGACATGACATGTCGCTATTGCACGTTGATAGAGCCCCTAGGATTCTTGCTTGACTGCCAGCAGTATGAGGGCGATCATATAAGTGAGAGCTGGAGTCTATAAGCACATCCTTAAAAGGTCCCTAGTCGTGGGAGTTTCGATATAGGGCATCGATACTCCAGAGTAGACTAGTGTATACAGTCGAGACCCCGACGAGGGGCGGTGGCCGGTCTCACAAGCCACTGGTGTCTGTTGGTTCACCTAAGATCTATACAGGTGCTCATTGGGTTATGAGTACACCGGACAGGACTCGCCGGGAACATGCTAGTTGGTCTTATACCTGACGTCAGATAGCAGTTCCCAGGTGACATGTGTACAGGTTAGTTCATCGACCTGGGGATCGTCATTTGTCTCGTGTGAGTTCCCACTGTACTTTGATTACTACCCTACCACGGCTCAAAGGAGTCGTGCAAACAGGTTTTAGTTGGGTACAGTCCCGAGCCACATGGAGGCAGTGAGCGGATCTTCGGGGGTTTCGTCTCTCCCGGTATTGGGGGTGAGGTCGCGCTGTGTCTAGGAGAGCCATTACACGAAGACCTTGGCCAAGGCAGGAGATTTACTGGTAGGTATTCCAGTAGTATCTCAGGGTGTTCTGGGCTACACTCCGACACGACTTGTACCGCTTTTGGGGGTATGACTTTTACCAACCCCCTAGGCCCGACATGCGATGCTCATAGACGAACGGACCGGACTGTACGGATATTGTCACTGACAGGCTCAGTAGGGTGTCAGGATGAGTTCGCTCATCGACGTCCCTTTTAGTCAATAGCTGGTGGCCCGTCACGTATTGGCTTATACCTCTGTCGTGCTAGTGGTTAAATCCACAGCCATAGTATTGACGAGTTTTTAGAGTCCACCACACTTTCAGTTACTCAGCTTTCGGGCGAAACGCTGTAGAGGCCGTATGGAGATATGGCAGGGTCCGATCAGATACGTGCGGTATTGCACGGATCAGGATCGGACAGTTTTGTACTAGAGGCCGTATGGATATATGGCAGCGTTCGATCAGATACGTGCGGTATTGCACGGATCAGGATCGGATGGATATTACTAGCCGGCTTTGGTTTTAAGCTGGATCCTAGTATAGTACAGTGTAGATTTTGTCTCATTGCATTTGTATCCGGACGGAATACAGATGCGGGTGTGTATGCACAGTATTGGGGTTTTCCTGTAATTTATTACGGGACCAGTTTTCTGGGGTTGCCAGTTTGCATTCCGTTCCGGCCGGACTTTTCCGATGGAGGGTGTTATTTGCAATTGTGCAAATAACATTTGAGGAGGGGGTTTTCTTGCACTTGTATTCATTATGATGGTTTCTTTTCTTTTGCACCATCACTTGCATTTATGAGATAAGAAAGGGTATGGATTTGATGTAAGGTGTAAGCATGGTTGATGTTTGTTTGTGGTCACCTCTTGATCTCCTACACTCACCTCCCTCTTATGTTTTGGTTATCACTCCACAACCATTTCCCACTTCTCATGGCCGGCCACATCTTTTAGAGGAGAGGAAAAATGAGAGGTCCAAACTTTGTATGAGGGATTAATTCACATCTCTTTTCCATGCTTGCTAAATTCTCACAAACCCTCTCCAAGTTCATGATTCTCTTCATCCTTCATGGCAACCAAAACCCCAATGAGACATAGACTCTACACATCCTACAGCAAGTCTTGGGCATGTCGAGTTGCCGGCTTCATGCCCGAGTTGCCTCGGTATAGAGGCGGGAGCCCGTAAAAGATGCAGGCGACGTGGTGCCCTTCCGGCGAGGAGGCGAGGACCGGAGATCCCGCGAGGAGATCGGAGTGGAGATGAAGACCGGAGGACTCGGATCAGTCGGTATATCTCTAACCCCTCTTCTAGTTAGCTTAGACTTGTTAATGGTTATGATCCGGGGTTTAGTGCGCGGTGGTGCCGGTTTGCCAAGTCCGCAAAAATTAAAGTTTATCACCGTTTCCGCGTTTGGCCGTCGGATTGACGGCCGGGGCGCCGACGTGCACTTACAGATGCTGCCAAAGAGGCTGTCTGGATCAAGAAGTTCATTACTGAACTTGGAGTGGTTCCATCCATTGAGCATCCAATACCTTTGTATTGCGATAACAATGGAGCGGTGGCTTTGGCCAAGGAACCGAGGCCCCATCAGCGATCCAGGCATATTCTGAGGCGGTATCACCTGATCCGGGAGATAGTTGATCGCCGGGAGATCGAGGTCAGGAGGGTTGACACGAAGAACAACACTGCGGATCCACTCATGAAGGCCATTCCCCAGATACAGTTTGAGAGACTCTTCGGGATGCTCGGTATGCGATACTACAGCAGCTGGCCCTAGTGCAAGTGGGAGATTGTTAGTTGTATGTATGCCCTAGAGGCCAGTATTGTACAGATGATGTATATTATATTGGATGCTTGGACATATATAGAGAGGACTTTCTTGCTCGATATGATAGTATGCTATATGGTTGCTCTTTACTTTAACATGTAGACTTGTCTCTTTATACTGTCTTATCGTTACATGTTGGTAAAGCCCTTAGGATGTGTACTTGACTACCTGGACTATGATGCAGATCATACTAGTGGGGACATGGTAGTCCATAAGTATATCCTTCAAGGTCCCTAGTCGTGGGTGTATCGAGACGGGGCATCGATATACCAGTGTAGACTAGCGTATACGCTTCTCGACCCATGAGATGGGCGATGGATGATCCCATATCCATTGGTGTTTGACATCAGAGATGGTATACGGGTGCTCAATGGAGACTGGGTACACTGGACGGACTCGCCGAGAACTCCCAGATGGTATTATACCTCACGTCAGATGGCAGTTCTCTGGTGACACTTGTGCAGGTTAGTCTGTAGACCTGAGATCGTCATAGAGTATTGTGTGATTCCCACTGTGCTTTGATTTCCACCTTACCACGACCATGATGGCATGCAAAACGGTGGTTTTTGGGTACAGTCCCGAGTCACATGGAGGCAATGAGCGATAGGAGGGGTTTCGTCTCTCCCGGTATTGGGGGTTGATGTTGCGCTGTGCTCGATTGGCCATAACAGGGAAGTCCCTGGCCAGGGCTGATATAGAGATTTGCTGGTAAGTGTTACCAGTAGTTTCTCGACCCGTTATGAGCCTCACATCGGCATGACTTATCGGTTACTGGGGTCTGACTTTTACCACCCCTAAACTTGATATGCGACATATCAGACGAGGAGACTGGACTGTACGGGAAGTGTTACCGGCAGGCTTTTACAGGAGTTGGAGAGGGCTTGCTTGCTGATCTTCTGATCGCTCAATACCCGGATAGCCGTTACGTCCAGCTGGTACCGCTGACGGCTTGTGGGTGCTTGATGTGATCATCACCTACTGTCGGCGTATTGACGAGTCTTTAGAGTCCTACATAGAGGTTTTACTGGCTCAGGCAAAATGAAATAGGTGCACGTATGTGATATGTGCAGGACCGAGAATAATGCGTGTATGTGATACCGTATTCTATTCTCGCGACTTTATGTATCAGTCGTTTATATATATGATATAGCTGGGTTATCGAATCAAGTGTTGATTCGATAAGTCGATATATTGGATGTTAGTCGGTTATATGTGATATGACCGGATTATTAAGTCTAGTGTTGATTTAATAATTAAGTGTATAATTGTATATTAGATATACTAGTTTACATTTACTAACACTTGTTCACATTAGGGTTTTTATCACATAAGCACAATTTTAATGTATATATGATATATGTTAAAATGTGTTTTCCTTTTACTATCATGGTTGATGATGCACTTGACTTGGGTGTATGAGACTTACACCATGCTATCTTTTATGTTGGATTTTAATATTTAAAGTAATTACAAAATTAGTGGAGGATTAGCTAAATGCTTGAAGCTTGTGGAAGCATTTGACTAATTCCACTAAATTTGTTTTTACTATAGATATTTCTTAACCCAACCATAAACTTTAGCCATGGTTATGGCTCTACAAGGGTTAGTATATGATACTCACTCACCATGGTTAGCCTTCTCACTTAATCATTATCCTCATCCTTTTCTTTTGCTCATCTTCTTCTTCATTGATAAAAAGAGAAAGCTTGCTAGGGTTTGATCCAAAGTGAGATAGAGTGTGAGAAATAAAATTCTAAAGAGAACCCACTTCCTATTTCTCCATCCTCTACTAGACTAGCACTTTAGTTTAGGGTGTTTGCTTCACTAATTCTCAAGTTAGTGAAGTAGAAGCTTGAGTTGGCATCCCCTCGACATAGATCATCTTCGGCCTCGAAGACTTCAAGCAAGGATGCGTCTTTCGCCTCGTGAAGCCATGCAAGGGTCCGGGAGAACCACGATCGCAATGAAGGGACTTCAACAAGGAGCTAAAGAAGTGAATGACCAATCTACAAAGGTTGTATATCGTATTCACTTAGTTGTAAACATAGTTTACTTGCATATGAAACCCTAATTTTCTAGCAACGATCTTGTTTAGGGTTATTCGGCACGGCTAAAATTTTAAACGGACATGTTTGATGCTTCCTTAAACCTTATTAGAGTGCCTAGTAACCCTACAATTTTCCCGAGGAAACTCCGAACGAGCATTTCAGAGGGTTCATCTTCAAGTTGTATTTCCGAAGGCGCTGAAACACTATCTTCAGATGCTCCCAGTGTTCCTCGTGCGATTTGCTTTTAACCACGAGGTCGTCGATATAGCATTCAACGACTTCATGTATGAGGTCATAGAAAATCTTCGTCATGGCCCTCTGATAGGCAGCACCGGCGTTCTTCAGACCGAAAGGCATCACTATGTAGCAGAATATGCCCAAAGGAGTCCGGAAAGCGGTATGCTTCTGGTCTTCGAGATGCATCTTTATTTGATTGTACCCTGATGACCCGTCCATGAAGGATAAGACTTTGTGAGTGGACTTATTATCTATCATCAGCTCGGTGACAGGTACTAGGAAGTCATCTTTCGGACAAGCTTTGTTGAGGTCCCGAAAGTCTACGCAGATGTGCACTGTCGCATTTTTCTTCATCACTGGGACGATGTTGGCAATCCAGTCAGGGTATTGAACCTCTTGGATGAAGCCGGAGTCGATTAGCTTCTTGACTTCGGTGTTGATGCTCATTTCAAGTTCGAGTCGCATTCTTCTCGATGCTTGTTTGACTGCCTTGATGTCCGGAGATATCGCTAATCTGTGCACAGCTATTTCTGGATCTAATCCTGGCATCTCGGAATAGTTCCATGCGAAACAGTCTTTATACTGCATGAGCACATCTTTTAGTGTAGCCACCTTTTATTTAGATAACAGCTCACTGACGAACGTCGGCCGTGGGTTGTTTGCCGTCCCCAAGTCGATTTTTTTGAGGTTATTTGCAGAAGTATGTATCCCATCTTTCAGCTCTTTTGGTGCCGGTAGAAACTCTGAGATCACTTCGTCTTCATCGTTTTCGAAGCACCAGGGGAGGTCAGCCATATCCTCGCATACTCCTTCTCCTGACAGCGTTATCGCATGACAGGTACGTGATCGCTTCGAAGACCGATGTTTATCCGACTCTACTCTCGCTGCATACGTGGATTTCGGTTCATGCTTCTGTGGCGGGGTTACCTTCCAACTGCTGGATAAAGCGAACCTGCCTTGCTGATACTGGTCTTCTACCCAGTCTTTGAATATGAAGCAGTCTTCGAGAGGATGTCATATTGCTCGGTGATAGGAGCAATAATCCGGGTGAGAGACCTCGCCTGCTTGCTCGGGGTGTTTGGATTCTAGGAGCATAATCATTTGATGTTTCATGACAAGACCGAATATCTTCCTTGTCTTGTCTTGGGGAAAAGAATATGCTCGACCCATCTTCTTTATAAGAGACGAATCCCGGCTGCTCAATTCTCGATCGTGTGGCTTCTTGGACCCGCTTGGCCGCCGTCAGACATTTTTTCCATTATTTAATTTGTTTTTGCCCCCGCGTTGGGTCTTTTGTATGACGGGTTGGCGACGAAGAGCATCGTCATTCTCCACAGCCTGCTGAAGGAGGCGCTACGTCCTGGCTTTCTCGTAAATGGCCATTTCGCGGCTATGGTCATCCCGGACCTTTTGACCTGCCTCCCTTATTAGCTTGCCTATCTGTTCTTCGAACGACGGACATGGCGCTTTCATGGTGGGACCTCGTTTTGGTTTAGGGTTAGCGTCTTCTATGTAAGTGCACGGCAGCGCCCCGGCTGTCAATCCGACGCCGGAATGCGGAAACGAAATGTTTACAAAACTTGTAAACCGGCACTACCGCGCACTATAAACCCGGATTGGGCCATTAACCTAATCCTAGCTAACTAGAGAAGGGGTAGAGAGATATACCGAGCGATCCGTGTCCTTCGGTCTTCTCGTTGTCATCCCGATCTCCCCGCGGAATCTCCGGTCTTCGTCTCCTCGTCGGAAGGGCACCACATCACCGGATTCTTTTACGGGCTCCCACCTCTGGACCGAGGCAACTCGGGCACGAAGTTGGCGAGCCGATGTGTCCAAGAATGCTGTAGGCTAAGTATGGATTACTTTGTCTCAAAGGGTTGTGAAGTTACCTTTTGGGTGGAGGAATGAGATATGAACTTTTTTGGTGGCTTAGGGAATTTTGTAGAAAGAAAATGAGAACCAAAAATCCTCTCCAAAATTTTTGGCAGCCCCCCACTAAGAATGGCCGGCCCCTTGCTTCAAGAATGAGAGAGAGTGGAGTAAGCAATAATACAATAGAGAGAAAATGATAATCATGAAGAATAATGATCACAACCAAATCTCCACTCCATCACCTAATCATATCAAGTCATGATGAACAAATGAAGTCGATGGAAGCTACAACCATCATGAAACAACAATTTCCAAAAACCACCCTCCACTTGGCTAATTTGCACATTTGCAAATAAGCCCCTCCACACCAATTTTCAGCCAAAGAAAGATACAAAGGAAAATGGCCGAAACGGAAAGCAAACTGGCAACTTCAAAAAACAGATCCCGTAATAAATTACAGGAAAACCCTGCGACTGTATATACATACCCGCATTTGTATTTCGACCGAATACAAATGCAATGAGACAAAATCTACACTGTACAATACTAGGATCCGGCTTATACCAAAACCCGCTAGTATTATCCGTCCGATCATGATTCGTTCAATACCGCACGTATATGATCGAACCCTGCCATATCTCCATACGGCCTCTACAGCGTTTCGCCCGAAACTTGAGAAACGGTCTGTGGGGGACTCTAAAGACTCGTCAATACTTTGGCTGTGGATTTAACCACTAGCATGTCAGAGGTATTAGCCATACGTAACGGGCTACCAGGTATTGACCAAAAGGGACGTCGATGAGCAAACTCATCCTGACACCCTACTGAGCCTGTCAGTAACAATATCCGTACAGTCCGGTCCGTTCGTCTATGAGCATCGCATGGCTGGCCTAAGGGGTTGGTAAAAGTCAGACCCCCAAAAGCGGTACAAGTCGTGTCAGAGTGTAGCCCAGAACACCCTGAGATACTACTGGAATACCTACCAGTAAATCTCCTGCCTTGGCCAAGGACTTCGTGTAATGGCTCTCCTAGACACAGCGCGACCTCACCCCCAATACCGGGAGAGACAAACCCCTGAAGATCCGCTCACTGCCTCCATGTGGCTCGGGACTGTACCCAACTAAAACCTGTTTGCACGACTCCTTTGAGCGTGGTAGGGTAGTAATCAAAGTACAGTGGGAACTCACACGAGATAAATGACGATCTCAGGTCGATGAACTAACCTGTACACATGTCACCAGGGAACTGCTATCTGACGTTAGGTATAAGACCAACTAGCATGTTCCCGGCGAGTCCTGTCCGGTGTACTCATAACCCAATGAGCACCTGTATACATCTTAGGTGAACCAACTGACACCAGTGGCTTGTGAGACCGGCCACCGCCCCTCGTCGGGGTCTCGACTGTATACACTAGTCTACTCTGGAGTATCGATGCCCTGTCTCGAAACTCCCACGACTAGGGACCTTTTAAGGATGTGCTTATAGACCCCATCTCCCACGTATATGATCGCCCTCATACTGCTGGCAGTCAAGCAAGAATCCTAGGGGCTCTATCAACGTGTAATACCGACCTGTAAGGTCACCTAAAGCAGTACACGATGATAAAGATAAACCAGATAGCATACTATCATCTTGAGTAAGACCGTCCTACCGGCATAGGTCCTCCCTCAATCATTGCAATCTCGTGCCTGTGTTCCAATAATTGACTCTGAGGGCACTATCTCCAGCAATCTCCCACTTGCACTCAAGGCTAATTATTGCGATGTCGCATACTCACTGCCCATGTGATACCGAACACCCAACTCCTCTACTAATCAGTCTCACAAAACACGTTTGCGAAACTATTGCGTTCGTGGAATAGCCTCAGTGAGTGGATCCGCTCTAATGTTTCTTTCTATGTCTCTCATTATCTCAAGTTCGCGGAGAAAGCCATCTCCCGAAATGAGCAATACGTGTCTTAGAATGTGTCTGGATATCTGATAGGACCTAGCTCATAAATGAACTCCAAACCCAAACTTCTTAGACTGTATCGTCAACTGAACTTAATCAGTATCCAGCGCCACACCTCCCTAAGTATCCACTTGGACCACCTGTCCAAAATACTGCCCCTCATCAGAGGGAAAACTATAACTCTGATAGTCACTCTGTCATCCAGGTCACCTTGGAAGCCTGGAATGATAACCGTCTCCCGAAGAAGGTTGCCGTTATCAAATCCCTAGAACATCCACTTATGTTCTAAAACTGCTTCCGACCGTTTCTCCAGGATTGGATCAATATCTACTTATTGCATCTAATGCAAAAACAACATCTGGTGTGGTACTTGACATCTCATAATTGACTCAATTGCCTAATAAAGTGATCTGCCAATCATGCACATCCCTCTCCCCTTTAGTCTGTAAGACACCTTTAGAGAGGGTAACTCCATCACCTCCAGGTACACTACCATGCCAGGAGTCGTCCATTCTAAAACACCTTTAGAATGCTGTCTAAGTACCCAGATTGGGACACTTCCCAAATCTAGATCTCAAACTATAGATCTAGTAATCAGAATGTCTGATATAATGTCCAATTCCTATGTGGAGAAACCACTGTGTGACAGGAATATCACTTCCTACTCTGTGTATGTCATCCAAATACCAGGACATCACACCCTACTACCTTCTTAACAGATCCATCCCCTATTCTGATGAAGTCAAACCTATGACTGTCACATCAAAAATAGATGATCTATCTCCGCTATATCTGCTTTAGTCTATAAATAGACATAAGCCATTTGTCCACCATGCTTCCGCTGCTCCCACTGACTATGACAACCCTCTGGCAGAGTCATATACACGTGCACTTCTAAAGCTAGTTTAGAACGACGCTATACTCATCCTCCTGCCGGGTCTCACAGTCTGGAACAACAGCAATGGTAAGTCTGGGTAAACAAGAACCTCCCTGTTACCGTCTTTGAGCATACCGAAGTACCTCTCGAGTGCCTGAGGTTACCCACCATATCTGCGGAGTGGCCAATGGAATGTCAAACCAGATTGAATCTTTAGGTTCTTATTAAATTTTCCGTAATCGTTTGCGGTTCTGGAATCACTTCCAGTTCTACCATACTCCCACTTCTGTTTTATGAAAAAATCCATTTTACTTAAAACTGTGGCGAGTCTAGAACAATATCACTATTGATCTTCCAGATGGTAGAAAGTCAACCCTCGTCATAGCCTGGGTCAACCCACAAACAACCTTTACAGAAACGTGCCTTGAGTTATCCAGAGTCTGGTTTTAAGCATAAGCCGGACAACTCCCCGTACCTTAACACCGTTAAGATATGAACTATTCTATATCCAATATAGAACCAGAGGCACTGATTTAATTGGAACCAGATTCAATCATGCAGCTGTCTCCAGTGCATGTCAACTGAATGGAGAGAGGCCGATCAGTATTACTCAACTTAGGAGTGCTTCCAATTATGAGTAACCTGAAAGAGAAGCAAGTTCTTTTAATCATTACAATCATCTGAATACCACATACAAGTATCTACATCATCAATCACCTTGAAGAATCCTGATACTTGCAACACCTGGTTCTCTACTTTATTCATATACCTATAACTTCTCAAAACTTGGACCTTGTGTTTCTACGAAACACATGTCTAAGAACTAGAGAAGTCACAAGTAAACAGAATATAGTACGAGTACCAACCCCTCTGTCCTGATGGACACTGGACAACATACAATACTCTGTACAAGTCCCTTGAGTCTAATAACTCATTCCCTGTGTGTCGTAGGTTGAAAACTGTACTTATAGCTAAGAAGAATTACACCGCTGTTTAATACTCCTTACCTAACCATCCACTGATATAGGTAAATGTCATAGACATAATTTCAAAAAGTTATATCTCACTCTATAAAAATAGACGTACAGATATATCAATTTGAAATTGGTGCATAACAACGGATATTCAAAACCAAATATTTGCCGTCCGGCAAACTGTTAGTGTATATGCCCTAGAGGCCATTACTGTATCATACTAGCCTGTATATTACTTGATGGAAGCTTGGGATATTCACAGATGTATAGACAATCTTGCTCAAAATGGTAATATGCTACTTGGTTTGTCTCTACTTTAATATGTGCATGTGTTTCTTTTAGCATATTGCTTATATACATATTAGTAGAGCCCTTAGGATCTTTGCTTGATTACCAGCGTTGTGATGGCGCTCACACTCGTAGGGGCTGGATAATCCATAAGCACATCCTTATACAGGTCCCTAGTCGTAGGACTATCGAGACAGGGTATCGATACTCCGGAGTAGACTAGCGTATGCGCTTCTCATCCCAGCGGGGGAGACGGTCTGTCCCACAGCCGTCAGTACGTCGTACTTGAGATAGTATGCGGGTGCTCGTTAGGTTACGAGTACACTGGACAGGACTCATCGGGAACTGTTGGTTGGTATTATACCTATCGTCAGTTATCAGTTCCCAGGTGACATGAGTACAGCTTAGTCCGCAGACTTGACACTGTCACTTCGCCTCGAGTGTGTTCCTACTGTACTTAGATTACCACCCTACCACGGCTCAAAGGAGTCGTGCAAACAGGTAGTGGTTGGGTGCAGTCCCGAAGCACTTGGAGGCAGTGACGGTTAGACAGGATTCGTCTCTCCCGGTATTAGGGGTTGACATCGCGCTGTGTCTAGGAGAGCCATTACACAAGTAGTCCCTGGCCAGGGCAAGCGAGATATACTGGTAGGTTTCCAGTGTTATCTCAGGGTGTTCTGGGCTTCGCTCCGACACGACTTGTATCGCTATTAGGGGACTGACGTTTACCGCCCCCCTAGGCCCGCCATGCGATGTGTCAGACGGACAGACCGGACTGTACGGAGATTGTCACATACAGGCTCAGTAGGAGTTCGGATGGGTTTACCTCATCGGCCTTCTTATCGACATCTACCTGGGGACCGTTACGTACAGCTAGTGCCGCTTGCGGTCTGTGGTTAAACCCACTGCCAGCGTAGTGTCGAGTCTTTAGAGTCCCACACAGAGAGTTTCCCTGTATTGAGCGAAACGTGTAGAGGCCGTATGGTTTTACGGCAGGGCTGCGATCACTTGCGTACACTTGTGTGCGTATGGTGTTCGGGCAGGCAATACTAGTGGGCTTTGGTTTAAGCCGGATTCTAGTATTGCACAGATGGATTTGTTTTGTCTTCTGTGCATTCGCATTCTACGGAATGCGGATGCGGGTGTGTAATGCACAGATTTGCGGAGTGAAGAAGGAGGAGGTGCCTCATTAGGGTTTTGACAGTTGGTTCGGTCAAAACCATTATGAGCCGGAGACATTATTTACTAATCCTTTTATTGATAATTATGTTATGGCTAATTACATTGACCATTTGACCATCTTGACTTTGTTGACCGTTTGACCAAAGTTGACTAGGATCTTCTTGAAAGGTCTAAAGTATTCTTTGGTTTTCTTTTTCATTTTTGTTATGATAATGGTCATGTCATTTGTAACCATCAACTTTATCTTGATGGGATTAGTAATGATAGTGTTTTTGTATTATTGCAACCATGGTTGTGTTTTCTCTTGGTTAAGCTTTTCATTTGTTCATTCTCATTCTCTCTCATAGAAAAGAAATGAGAAACATTTCCATGGTTGCTCCTCCTTCTTCCTCCTCTTGATTCTTCCTTTGATCTCATGTGTTGAGAGAAAAAGGATTCCACTTGACAAACACATCCATACATCTCCTCTACACATCCTAGGGCTTCTAGACTAGCAATCTTTTTGCCCTAGTTGCCTCGGCTCGAGGTGGAGCTCGGTGTACATTTCTCGGGTGGATCGTCTTCGACTCAAGAAGGCCGCGGAGGTGCCCAAGGTCCGGATCGACACTTGGAGCTTAGATGGACGAGCGGGACAGCGGAATCAAGACCCGAAGGACCGGTTTCGTGAGGTATACTTTCTACAGCATAGTAGTTATAGCCTTTTGTAGTTTACTAGTTTCTAGTTTAGCAAAGATCCGTGCTCTAAGTCCATGTCGCCTTGCGCCAAATTAATGTTTTACGTTGTTTCCGCCTCCCTGTAAGAACCGGGATGAGCAACGTGGACTTACAGTGGTATCAGAGCCTAGCTAAACATAAACTAGTAAGTTAGCAAAGTGTTTAGAACATCGATCGGAAAAAAGTCGCAAAACACATCCACAAAACCTCAAGTTTCTATCGATTTTTATACTGCTCAAAAAGTGATTTAAAATATATGAAAAATAGTCTCAGGGTTTTGTAAAACCACTGCAGAAAAACGAGCAAGTGAATCGATCAAACGGCCGCGGTTCCGCGGCAATGACATGCTCATTGCCGCGGTTCCGCCGCGGTTTTGACTCGTCACTGGATCAGGTTTTGTGCAGTGTTTTAGTTTGGCTGTTTTGGGATTTTTAATGCATGTTTTTTCCACCCAGATTTTCCAGAGAGCAAATTGACTTTTAGGGTGGTTAAAAATCCGTATTTTGATCGATATTCCGTAGACTTTGGCTAATGCATATTTTCTGTGATGTGATATATGTATTGAACGTCCGCTAATCGCTATACGTCGATTAGTGGGGGTTATACATATCTGTGATCTGTAATGTTGATGGTTTGTGTATATGAACTCGGTGGATTGTCGCGGATGAATAGCCGGGAATGGGTATGAGATGAGAGTTTCTTTTTCTTTCATTCATTGTAAAATTTATAAATTGATGTAATATTATTTGTTTGGCCGCACAACCGGGTCGGGGTTGTAGCCGTCATTGTATTATTTCTTTTTACTGTTTTTGCTCCTAGGATAGACCCAAGGTGGGGTGCACAAACTACCGGGTATCTCGAAGTGCCGAGTGGCCTACTCACGGCGCCGAGGGAGGTTGCTTCGCTTCGGGTACTTGGCGGGTAGTTTGCCGCACCCGTAAGGGTCTAGGGTGGGGTTTGGCTATTCATCGCGACCATGTAATCCGTTTTTCGTTGCAGGCTCGAACGAATCACGGATTCCTAGTATATCCAAAGTGTTCATCTGTGATCTGTAATGTCTATCATTGCTATATATATTAACTATTTAGGTGTTGCTTATGTTTTGCATCCGCGCTAGTCCAGCCCCCGCTCTGTCGTTAGTTAAGTAACCTAACGGGTGATGATGGGGCCCCGTGGCGAATGCGGATGGCATAAGCGTACACCATATTTTGATTGTTTTCTGCAATGGTAGGTTTAAATGATGGGACGCATTAAAAGAACTAATGCAAGAAAATAAACCAAGTAAAAGTCGTTGGAACACTTTGAAAACCACTCGGTTCTTTTCAAAAACCAGCATTTTAAACGCGGAGCTTGAACCACTCCTTTTAAAAGCTATCTCGTTCCATCGACTATATCAAGTTCACTACGTTCACGGTTTCGCCAAAACCATTCGTAGCCCTCCGTCATTTCGGTTAAATATTCAGTAGTATTCAAGCTATGTATTTTGACCTTCGCCAAGGCATAGTGATTGGTAGCTGCTGAATATTTATCTGTAGCATAGATAGATGCGTTGGTTTGGGACAGTCGTACTACTATTTTGGCCTTCGTCAAGGGTATGTACGGGTGGGTTCAAATTAACCTGGATAATGACGGGTAGAACTTGACATGTGACTTGATATGTTGGCCTTCGTCAAGGTCATAAGAGCATGGGGCAAAAATCCATATCGGGAGTTTCATTAGTACCGAAACTTGCTAGCGCTGCATACCATTTGGAGTGTGATGATTCTGGTAGGATTCCTTCGGTTTTATCACGCGATGATATTTGGATCTCGATCCTACTGTGAGTATATGCTACTCCTCGGGAAGTTTCTCACTTAACGATCAATGCTATAAACCAAGTAGGTGTCTAGAAAGGTGTTAGCGGGGCTACGCCCACAGGGAAAAGAGGTTACTTAATTAAGGAACTTCGCGAAAGCGTTGGAAAACCTCCCTCGAAGTACCGACACTGGCCTGGCTGAACGGTTAAGCAAGTATTGTACGGTGAGATTGATCCTGACTAATTCTTCTTTTATGGTTTGAGGAGGGATTCGAGAGACAGTGGGAGCCATCCTGTTTAGATAAATTAAAAACCAATCTAAACTTGCAAGAGCATCATGCTGAGTGTTTTCTTCTCTCTCTCTTAATTGCAGCGACCCAGTGACCGCACCTAGGTTACATCTAGATAATAAAATGACTGAATCTGACTGTTTTGACTGGCAAAGGTCTGTCCAGATGTCCATTGCCCATGAAAAGCTGGGACACCTCTTGACTGATCCAACCCCTGCCGTCTCAGGTCCAGTTTCCCCTGTCACGGATATTCATATCCGCCAGACATCAGAAAGGAACTCTACGAAAGCCAAGTGCCTCGTGTTAGCCTCAGTTGATGGTGCGAACCAGAGGCAGCACGAGAAGATGGACTCAGTTTCTATCTTCCTCCATAACAAAGTTTTATATGGAGAGCAATCTCATATCGCAAGATATGAGACCTCGAACGAATTGCTTCCAGCGAGGTTGGCTATCGGGTCATCTGTAGGGGGCAACGTCCTTACAGAGACCAGCTCTTTTGAGCTCTCGGACCTGAAGACCACGTTGAAGAACGGGTCAGATGCTGACTTAGTTCAACAGTCTCTACCTACTACCCTGAAGGAAACCAGGGAAGTAGAAAGAAAGGGAAATGCAGAAGTTTCAGGAATGGATGCAGTAAAAGAGGGATGTTCCCATTGTTACGGGAATGAACATGGGCAGAAGGATTGCAGGGCTTGCAAAGCCACTAGCCAGAATTCGAAGCATGTTGTGTCTTCGGCTTCGGGTGTGTTTGTAATAGAGAACTGTATGTCAGTTAACCCCACTTCCTGGGTATTGGATACCGGATCAGGATCTCATATCTGTAATTCGTTACAGGCTCTGAGAAATCGTAGGGTTATCAGGAAAGGTGATATGACTCTCAGGGTTGCTAACGGAATGAGCATGTATGCTGTATCCGTAGGGGAATATCATCTAGGACTGACAACTGGGCAGATATTGATTCTGCATGACTGTTTTTATGTACCAGGTGCGACTTGTAACATCATATCTGTATCCTTACTTTCTAAGGAAGGATATGATTTTACTTTTGTAAGCGATGTAGTAAACATCCACCTAAATCAAGTACTGATTGGGTCAGGTACATTAAAATACGGTATATATGTTTTGAATCAAGCTCAGGTCTTCAGTGTCCAGAACACACTTAAAAGAAAGTCTCCGGAATTAAATCAGGCTTTCTTATGGCATTGTAGACTGGGTCACATTAATGAGACACGGTTGACAAAGTTACATAAAGAAGGATACTTGGATCCGTTCGAGTACCAATCTTATGCCACTTGTGAATCTTGTCTCATAGGAAAGATGACAAAGACTCCGTTCACTGGACACGGAGAAAGAGCGAGCGAGCTCTTGGGACTCATACACAGTGATGTGTGTGGTCCGATGTCTACACATGCGCGAAGTGGTTATTCATACTTCATTACTTTCACAGACGATTTCTATAGGTATGGATATGTCTTCTTGATGAAGCACAAATCCGAGGCCTTTGAGAAATTTCAGGAATATAAGAATGAAGTTGAAAAGCAAACAGGCAAAAGTATCAAGACACTGAGATCTGATCGAGGTGGTGAATACTTGAGTGCCAAGTTTCTGGGCTACTTAAAAGAGAATGGAATTCTCTCTCAGCTTACACCTCCATACACACCACAACACAACGGTGTATCGGAAAGGCGGAATCGAACCCTATTGGATATGGTTCGTTCCATGATGAGTAAGGCTGAGTTACCGCGATCTTTCTAGGGATATGCACTAGAATCAGCTGCATATCTTTTGAACAAGGTTCCCTCCAAGACCGTGCCTACCATACCATATCAATGTGGTGTGGGAAGAAACCCTGTCTTAAGTATCTGAAGATATGGGGATGTCCAGCTTTTGTAAAAAAGCAGCATGCGGACAAGCTCGAGGCACGGTCAGTACTGTGTAAGTTCGTGGGATACCCAAAGAACTCCAGGGGGTATTTTTTCTATTACGCAGAGGAACAAAAGGTTTTTGTTTCTCGTCATGCCCACTTTCTGGAACATCAGTTTTTAGAAAAAGAAGCAAGTGGGAGCGTAGTAGAACTGGAAGAAATTCCAGAACCACAAACTATTACTGAAAGCTTGGAAGAACCAGAAGTTTCAAGAGAACCGGACATCCCAGCGCCACTCCGCAGGAGTAGTAGGCAGTCTCATCCGCCCGAGAGATACTACGGTTTTCTCATAGACGGGGATAGAGAGGATTGCACCATGGATTATGGTGAGCCTACTAGCTTCCAGCAAGCCATTCAGAGCGGTGACTCGGTAAAATGGCTGGATGCAATGCGGGCCGAGATGGAGTCTATGTACACCAACAAATTTTGGACTTTGGACTTTGCTCCAGAAGGGGTAAAACCCGTAGGCTGCAAATGGATCTTCAGAAAGAAGATTGGAGTAGATGGGCAGGTTGAGACCTATAAAGCTAGACTTGTTGCAAAGAGTTTTCGTCAAAGACCAGGTTTGGACTATGACGAGACCTTTTCTCCAGTGGCTATGCTGAAATCCATTCGGATCTTTCTTGCCATTGCTGCCTTCCACGATTATGAAATCTGGCAGATGGACGTAAAGACGGCTTTCCTAAATGGAAATTTGGAAGAGTGCGTCTATATGGATCAGCCGGAGGGATTCATTCAGAGTGGGAGCAGCGGTAGAGTGTGCAAGTTGCTAAAGTCCATCTATGGACTTAAGCAGGCATCGCAGAGTTGGAACATCTGCTTTGATGATACTGTCAAAGAATTCGACTTTATCAAAAACCCAGATGAACCATGCATTTACAGTAAGATTGTAGGGAGAACTGTAGTATTCCTCGTCTTGTACGTGGATGACATTCTCCTAATAGGAAATGATATTCCTATGCTACAGTCATTCAAAGGATTCTTGTCGCAGAGGTTCTCCATGAAGGACCTGGGCGATGCCAACTACATTCTGGGGATCCAGATCTATCGTGATAGATCTAAGAGGATGTTGGGACTTTCACAGTCAAGGTATATCGACACCATACTGAAAAGATTCAGTATGGAAGATTCCAAGCGCGGTAATTTACCGGCTTGTCACGGGATCACCCTCTCCAAAGAGATGTCTCCCAAGACTGATTTGGAAAGGGATCGCATGTCTATTATACCCTACGCTTCTGCGGTAGGCTCTATAATGTATGCGATGTTATGTACCAGACCAGATGTAGCATACGCATTGAGCGTTGTAAGCCGGTATCAGTCGAACCCAGGAGAGAAACACTGGATAGCGGTAAAGAACATTCTCAAGTACCTGAGAAGGACTAAGGAGATGTTCTTGGTGTATGGCGGAAAAGACCTCCAGCTCGAGGCCTTTGCTGACTCCAGCTTCCAGAGTGACAAGGATGACTCCAAGTCCATGTCGGGTTATGTCTTTACCCTCAATGGAGGGGCGGTTTGCTGGAAGAGTTCCAAGCAGGAGACCGTTGCAGACTCTACTATGGAAGCGGAGTACATAGCTGCTTGCGATGCCGCAAAGGAAGCTGTCTGGATGAAGAAGTTCCTCACGGAGCTTCAGGTGGTTCCTACCATTGTTGATCCAATACCGCTGTATTGCGACAACAACGGCGCTATAGCTTTAGCGAAGGAACCTAGGTCCTATCAGAAGTCCAGGCACATTTTGAGGCGGTACCACCTGATCAGGGAGATCGTTGATCGTCGAGAGATCGAGGTGAAGAGAGTAAATACGGAGAACAACACTGTAGATCCACTCACGAAGGCCCTACCCCAGACTCAGTTCGAGCGGCTGATCGAGATGATAGGTCTTCGATACGCCAGTACATGGCCTTAGTGCAAGTGGGAGATTGTTAGTGTATATGCCCTATATGCCCTAGAGGCCATTACTGTATCATACTAGCTTGTATATTACTTGATGGAAGCTTGGGATATTCACAGATGTATAGACAATCTTGCTCAAAATGGTAGTATGCTACTTGGTTTGTCTCTACTTTAATATGTGCATGTGTTTCTTTTAGCATATTGCTTATATACATATTAGTAGAGCCCTTAGGATCTTTGCTTGATTACCAGCGTTGTGATGGCGCTCACACTCGTGGAGGCTGGGTAATCCATAAGCACATCCTTATACAGGTCCCTAGTCGTAGGACTATCGAGACAGGGCATCGATACTCCGGAGTAGATTAGCGTATGCGCTTCTCATCCTAGCGGGGAAGACGGTCTGTCCCACAGCCGTCAGTACGTCGTACTTGAGATAGTATGCGGGTGCTCGTTAGGTTACGAGTACACTGGACAGGAATCATCGAGAACTGTTGGTTGGTATTATACCTATCGTCAGTTATCAGTTCCCAGGTGACATGAGTACAGCTTAGTCCGTAGACTTGACACTGTCACTTCGCCTCGAGTGTGTTCCCACTGTACTTAGATTACTACCCTACCACGGCTCAAAGGAGCCGTGCAAACAGGTAGTAGTTGGGTGCAGTCCCGAAGCACTTGGAGGCAGTGATGGTTAGACAAGATTCGTCTCTCCCGGTATTGGGGGTTGACATCGCGCTGTGTCTAGGAGAGCCATTACACAAGTAGTCCCTGGCCAGGGCAAGCGAGATATACTGGTAGGTTTCCAATGTTATCTCAGGGTGTTCTGGGCTTCGTTCCGACACGACTTGTACCGCTATTAGGGGACTAACGTTTACCGCCCCCTAGGCCCGCCATGCGATGTATCAGACGGACAGACCGGACTGTACGGAGATTGTCACATACAGGCTCAGTAGGAGTTCGGATGGGTTTACCTCATCGGCCTTCTTATCGACATCTACCTGGGGACCGTTACGTACAGCTAGTGCCGCTTGCGGTCTGTGGTTAAACCCACTGCCAGCGTAGTGTCGAGTCTTTAGAGTCCCACACAGAGAGTTTCCCTGTATTGAGCGAAACGTGTAGAGGCCGTATGGTTTTACGGCAGGGCTGTGATCACTTGCGTACACTTGTGTGCGTGTGGTGTTCGGGCAGGCAATACTAGTGAGCTTTGGTTTAAGCCGGATTCTAGTATTGCACAGATGGATTTATTTTGTCTTCTGTGCATTCGCATTCTACGGAATGCGGATGCGGGTGTGTATGCACAGATTTGCGGAGTGGAGAAGGAGGAGGTGCCTCATTAGGGTTTTGACAGTTGGTTCGGTCAAAACCATTATGAGCCGGAGACATTATTTACTAATCCTTTTATTGATAATTATGTTATGGCTAATTACATTGACCATTTGACCATCTTGACTTTGTTGACCGTTTGACTAAAGTTGACTAGGATCTTCTTGAAAGGTCTAAAGTATTCTTTGGTTTTCTTTTTCATTTTTGTTATGATAATGGTCATGTCATTTGTAGCCATCAACTTTATCTTGATGGGATTAGTAATGATAGTGTTTTTGCATTATTGCAACCATGGTTGTGTTTTCTCTTGGTTAAGCTTTTCATTTGTTCATTCTCATTCTCTCTCATAGAAAAGAAATGAGAAACATTTCCATGGTTGCTCCTCCTTCCTCCTCCTCTTGATTCTTCCTTTGATCTCATGTGTTTAGAGAACAAGGATTCCACTTGACAAACACATCCATACATCTCCTCTACACATCCTAGGGCTTTTAGACTAGCAATCTCTTTGCCCTAGTTGCCTCGGCTCGAGGTGGAGCTCGGTGTACATCTCTCGGGTGGATCGTCTTCGACTCAAGAAGGCCGCGGAGGTGCCCAAGGTCCGGATCGACACTTGGAGCTTGGATGGACGAGCGGGACAGCGGAATGAAGACCCGAAGGACCGGTTTCGTGAGGTATACTTTCTACAGCATAGTAGTTACAGCCTCTTGTAGTTTACTAGTTTCTAGTATAGCAAAGATCCGTGCTCTAAGTCCATGTCGCCTTGCGCCAAATTAATGTTTTACGTCGTTTCCGCCTCCCCGTAAGAACCGGGATGAGCAACGTGGACTTACACAAACAACCCAGGTGATTTCCTCAAATATCACCAATTGCAACGAATTCCGATATAATGAGGACAATCACCTAATTCCCAATAACTTACTCACACTCATCATCTGTAAAACCATACAGATGTGAGAATCATACCTGGTAAATACATACCCTGGAGCAAGTGTCTAATTGGGAAATCAGTTTTCTTTTAACAGTACACAGTGAAATTGAAACATGTAAATGTTTCGGAGGGTATCCTGGTATTCCTAGTAATGCCTCTTCCATTATCCAGATTCACAACTGTAACCATATATTTCTTTGCCATCTCTCCAAATCCCTTTATATGTCTTTAGTCATTACCTTCTGTACACCCTCTTAGGCTTAATGGTTTTCTTCCTTCCCTACCGTTCGGCACCAACCTATGGTTTGGAAGAAGATTATCCAATAAGCGTAATGGGTGTACTGTCCTAATCCTAGGAGCACTCGCAACGCGAGAGAAGGTGAAGATAAAAGACACCTGAATAAACCTTATTCCTATTTCTCCTGAACCAGAATCCATCCCCGAACTGGAACAAGTTCCTTTCGAGTTCGTATATAACCATACGATGGAGTATCCAATAAACTGTGGATCTTCGTAGTGATACGGAGTGTCCTGGAGAAATACAAAGGTGAAGTGGGAGTGGTAATGAAATACTTGGTTTGGTCGTGAATAGAAGTCGCAATTTACTTTGCCCTCCTTCTAATCCCTTTATTTGTCTTTACATAATACCTTCTGTACACCATCGTTAGGCTAATTGGTTTTCTTCATTCCCTACCGGTCGGCACCTGCCTATGGTTTGGAAGAAGACTATCCAATTTGCATAATAGGTTTACTATCCCCTAATCTAAGGGGCACTCGCAACCTGAGAGAACGTAAAAGGAAAAGACAGCTGAATAGTCCTATTCATTTTCTCCAGAACCAGAAACCATCCTCGAATAAATTCCTTCGAGTTCGTATATAACCATACGATGGTTTTATCCAATGGAAGTGAATGTTCGTAGTAATACGGGGTGTCCTAGAGAAAAGGGTAAGAGTAGGAGTGGCAATGAGGTATGC
The DNA here is from genome assembly GCA_030015575.1 of Agapanthus africanus. Taxonomy (NCBI): domain Eukaryota; kingdom Viridiplantae; phylum Streptophyta; class Magnoliopsida; order Asparagales; family Amaryllidaceae; genus Agapanthus; species Agapanthus africanus. The sequence goes on from CM057339.1 coordinate 565,356,478, forward strand.
AACTTTGACAATCCAAAAGTCAGTGTTTTTAGAAGGTTCGGTTAATCTTGATCACTGAGTCATAGTCTAGGGTCGGGTCATGGTCGCTGCCAAAGAGAGAGAGAGAAAAGAAACACTCAGCGTGCACTCTAACCTAGATCAGAATGGTTATCACTTTATCTAATCAGGAAACCTCCCACTGTAACATCAAATTCTCCTCCAAACCTGAAAGAAGAATTAGTCGGGATCACCCGAGGAGTAAACCAATTCATCAGTGAGAATCGGGATCCAACTATCATCGCATGATAACGTGATGGAATCTGCTCACGTTATCACACTCCAGAAGGTATGCGCATATCTGGCAAGTTTCAGTTTCTTTAGAAACTCCCGATGTGATTTTTACCCCATGCTCTTATGACCTTGACTTTGGCCAACAAATCATAAGTCATATGTCAAGTTCCACCTGTCATTCTCCAGGTTAATTTGAACCCACCCGTACCTACCCTTGACTTTGGCCAACAAGGCAGCACGACAGTCCCAAACCAACGCATCTATCTATGCTGCATATGAATATCCAATAGCTACCAATCACGGTGCCTTGACTTTGGCCAACAAACACAGCTTGAATACTATTGACTATCCATATGAAATGACGGAGGGCTACGAATGGTTTTTGGCGAAAAACCTTTAACGTAATGAACTTGATATCGTTGAAGGAACTAGATAGCTTTATAAAAATATAGTGACGAAAACCTTTACTAAAGAGGTCACTCCCGGTGAAGAGATCTCGGCTCTTTCCTCGTAGAATGAGGTGCAGGATATTCCAACTGAATACCACGATGCAAAGCAAAATTAATCGACTATAATGAAGTTATTGCCCTGATGCAAACTTCTGTCCAAGGGGTCACTCCCGGTGAAGGGATCTCGGCCCTTGCCTCGTCGACTGAGGAGCGGGATATTCCAACTGAATACCACTGTGCAAAACAAAAGAGAACGCCCTTGCAATAACAGCTTTTTGAAAAGTGTTCCAACAACATCAAAATAGGTTTGTTTAGCTTGCATTGATCCGAATCAATGCAGTCCCATCAATTGATCACACCAATAAAGAACGAAATAATGATGTACGTATATGCCATCCGCATTCGCCACTGGGTCCCGTCATTACCCGTTAGGTTACTTAACTAACGACAGAGCGGGGACTGGACTAGCGCGGATGCAAAACATATACAACATCTACTAGTATATATATCAATATATAATATTCGCTCAAGGCGTGATAAAATACAACATCACAGAAATGTAATAAGCTTCACAGAACAATACAGATATCTGAGATCCCGGGGTTTCATAGAGCCGCTACTGAAACCCGACGTTCCCCTGGTTGTGTGGATAGCCTGTACAATGAAATTCTAGACCCCTACGGGCGCGGCAAGTTACCCGCCAAAACCTGAAGTGAGGCAGCCCCCTTCAACAATGTGAATGGACCACCCAGCACTTCACGGAATCCGGTAACTTGTGCACCCTTCCTTGGGTCAACCTGTACCCCCTACGAGTGCGGCGAATAGCCCGCCAATTCTAGAGTGAAGCCCCCTCCGTCTCAAAGCCATGAGATGCGGGCCCGTTGCCCTCTAGAACCCGGCTACCCGTGCACCCCTCCGCGGGGTAATCCTAGTACATAATGTAAAAATATATACAACGGGTACATCGACCTCATCCCGGTCGTGCCCCAAAAGAATAATATACAAACAGGCAGTGACGGCAGTCCATATGTCGGACGCTCGCCCCGCAATATCAAATGTACATATAAATCAAAACTGTACTACCATTGCATCCAGGCTATCCACCACGACAAATCCGCAACATCACAGCACAATACAGAACATCAACGTGAATGTCACGTTCGCAAATCCGTCTAAAAGGGCTATAGCAGTTAGACAGGATTTACCGATCAAGTGACATTCACGGTCGCAGATATAATGTAAATACTGTGAACTAACATGTTTAAAATTTTCGATCGACTAAATTTTCCGAAGTGGGCCCCAAGCACAACTGTATCACTCAAAAATAATCTGGGCCCAAACAGAGTATACCAAAAACCCTATTTTCAACTCAGGAACCAACAGAAGAAATTTGGTGCAGTGACTGTTCTTTACTGCGGCGGAACCGCGGCCAAAGCAGGGGTATGGCCGCGGTTCCGCGGCTAAACGGGAAGATCAATCCACCAAATTTTCCCAGATTCCATTAAAAACCCTGCACGATTTTTGGACATGCCCAGAAAAATTTTTGGAGCACAAAATAAAATCGACAGAAACTGTTACTTTGAAAATGCAGTTTTGGGACATTTGTTCGATCGAAGTTTTAAACACACTAGAGCAAGTTAGACTAGGTTAATGGCGTGGCTCTGATACCAATGTAAGTGCACGGCAGCGCCCCGGCCGTTAATCCGACGCCGAAATGCGGAAACGAAACTTTTACAAAACTTGTAAACCGGCTCTACCGCGCACTATAAACCCGGATCGGGCCATTAACCTAATCCTAGCTAACTAGAGAAGGGGTAGAGAGATATACCGAGCGATCCGTGTCCTTCGGTCTTCTCGTCGTCATCCCGATCTCCCCGCGGAATCTCCGATCTTCGTCTCCTCGTCGGAAGGGCACCACATCACCGGATTCTTTTACGGGCTCCCACCTCTGGACCGAGACAACTTGGGCACGAAGTTGGCGAGCCGACGTGTCCAAGAATGCTGTAGGCTAAGTATGGATTACTTTATCTCAAAGGGTCGTGAAGTTGCCTTTTGGGTGAAGGAATGAGATATGAACTTTTATGGTGGCTTAGGGAATTTTGTAGCAAGCAAATGAGAACCAAAAATCCTCTCTAAAATTTTTGGCAGCCCCCCACTAAGAATGGCCGGCCCCTTGCTTCAAGAATGAGAGAGAGTGGAGTAAGCAATAATACAAGAGAGAGAAAATGATAATCATGAAGAATAATGATCACAACCAAATCTCCACTCCATCACCTAATCATATCAAGTCATGATGAACAAATGAAGTCAATGGAAGCTACAACCATCATGAAAAAACAATTTCCAAAAACCACCCTCCACTTGGCTAATTTGAACATTTGCAAATAAGCCCCTCCACACCAATTTTCAGCCAAAGAAAGATACAAAGGAAAATGGCCGAAACGGAAAGCAAACTGGCAACTTCAAAAAACCGATCCCGTAATAAATTACAGGAACACCCCGCGACTGTATATACATACCCGCATTTGTATTTCGACCGAATACAAATGCAATGAGACAAAATCTACACTGTACAATACTAGGATCCGGCTTAAACCAAAACCCGCTAGTATTATCCGTCCGATCATGATCCGTGCAATACCGCACGTATATGATCGAACCCTGCCATATCTCCATACGGCCTCTACAGCGTTTCGCCCGAAACTTAAGAAACGGTCTGTGGGGGACTCTAAAGACTCGTCAATACTTTGGCTGTGGATTTAACCACTAGCACGTCAGAGGTATTAGCCATACGTAACGGGCTACCAGGTATTGACCAAAAGGGACGTCGATGAGCGAACTCATCCTGACACCCTACTGAGCCTGTCAGTGACAATATCCGTACAGTCCGGTCCGTTCGTCTATGAACATCGCATGGCGGGCCTAAGGGGTTGGTAAAAGTCAGACCCCCAAAAACGGTACAAGTCGTGTCAGAGTGTAGCCCAGAACACCCTGAGATACTACTGGAATACCTACCAGTAAATCTCCTGCCTTAGCCAAGGACTTCATGTAATGGCTCTCCTAGACACAGTGCGACCTCACCCCCAATACCGGGAGAGACGAACCCCTGAAGATCCGCTCACCGCCTCCATGTGGCTCGGGACTGTACCCAACTAAAACCTGTTTGCACGACTCCTTTGAGCGTGGTAGGGTAGTAATCAAAGTACAATGGGAACTCACACGAGACAAATGACGATCTCAGGTCGATGAACTAACCTGTACACATGTCACCAGGGAACTGCTATCTGACGTCAGGTATAAGACCAACTAGCATGTTCCCGGCGAGTCCTGTCCGGTGTACTCATAACCCAATGAGCACTTGTATACATCTTAGGTGAACCAACTGACACCAGTGGCTTGTGAGACCGGCCACCGCCCCTCGTCGGGGTCTCGACTGTATACACTAGTCTACTCTCGAGTATCGATGCCCTGTCTCAAAAACTCCCACGACTAGGGACCTTTTAAGAATGTGCTTATAGACCCCAGCTCCCATGTATATGATCGCCATCATATTGCTGGCCATCAAGCAAGAATCCTAAGGGCTCTATCAACGCACAATAGTGATCTGAAGGTCACCTAAAGCAGTACACGATGATAAAGATAAACCAGATAGCATACTATCATCTTGAGTAAGACTGTCCTACCGGCATAGGTCCTCCCTCAATCATTGCAATCACGTGCCTGTGATCCAATAATTGACTCTGAGGGCACTATCTCCAACATTCTAATAGAGCATCTCCTTCTTCATCGAAATCATATATAACGTAGCAGCCATGGAATCATTCCCGTTTCTTGGATTGGACATATCCAAGCCCGCTCCTTTCCATTCTCCCGTTGGGCAATTTTCGCTGAGTTCCGGGAACGTTCCAGATCTTGTTGTAGAACTGAGCTTGTCGAGCAGTCTGTTTAAAGGGTATGCCTTGGCGCCTCAATTAGCCTTTTTAATCCTTCTTTGTAGTATCTGGACAGACGGATGGGCTAGAGCCTGTCAAGCGTAGAATCGGCGTCATGCCAGATTTCTTTCTCCATTTTGGTTTCTGCGGATCGATAAAAGAGGATCGCCTTTTCATCTTTTCTCCTGGAAGGGACATAGAACGTCTGCAGTTCTTGCACACTATAGGTATTAAGTTCGTCGAGCTCTTTGTAGTGCTGCCGCTATCACGTCCCGAAAGTACGGAACATGACCGGCACTTAAACTACGAAACGTCTCGAGGCGTACGTAATCTATGTAAGCCGGAAACCCAGAAATCCAAACCAAGAGAAGTAGTAGAGTGAAGGAAAACCAATTTAAATCATGTAGTTTTAATAGCATAAGCCAAATCATGCGTTTTTTTAAAAATATCAAATATTTCCTGAAAATTTCGACACAGTCTCCTTTGTAAAAACTGGCTCCCAAACGGGATACAACATGAATAGTATACGAAATCAATAAAAGGCATCGCCAAGCGGGAGCTAGGTCTTCATCAATCGACGGTCACAACCACACAAGCAATATAATATACAACGCCAAGGGCGAGGATCAAAACTCAAAAGGAAACTCAAAACAACAAGAAATCCACAGAAATATAACGCGTGACTCTAAGGTCGAAAGAATAACATCACTGGTCTCTATCTCAAAAATAAATACATGTTTGGTTGATAGAACTTCTAGATACAACAGAGTAATAATATACAAGGTATATAATGAGGGGTACGAAACAAATAAACCCACCTACTAGCAAATCACCCGGAAATGGAAGCAGTGCCAGCAAGCCGTAATGAAACCTGTACGGCAAAAATGAAAGTCCACGTTACCTCTCCCGGTTCTTTCGGGCTTGCGGAAATGATGAAAAACGATTTTTCAGGTCATGGTAACATGGACTATAAAACACGGATCTTTGCTAAACTACACACTAGCAACTAACTAGAGCTTTTCCTACTCGGTTAGGGTTTATACCTTAACTTGAACTCCTTCTCTTGGGCTCTTTGTGGTGGTCGGATGGTTCGTTCCTCGTCGCCTTCTCTTGCCGAAGATGGATCCACTTGAGGGTCTCTACCTTGAGCTTCTTTCTCGAACTTGAGAAAACTAAAGTGTCCGGCTTGTTAGACCTTCAACCTTAGGATGAGTAGAGAGTGGCTTTGGTGTTTTATCTCCAAGGAAATGTTTCTCAACACATGAGATAAATTTTCCTTAAACTAGAGGAAGAGGAAGAAGAAAGGATGAGAGAGAATCAATATGATAGAATGGGAATAGTTTTACAACCATATCAAATATATGTGAATTAATCTAATTAATAATATTAATCAAAATGAAAAAAGGTGATAGTTGGTTTGATAAGACCATTATCATTTCACATTAAATGTTTTTGCAAAGATCAAAGAGTATCTTTGGAAAGAAATGATGATGGTCAATGTTTCAACCTTGGTCAACAAGTCAACCTTGGTCAACAAGTCAACAAACCCTAACCATAACCCAATTTCATTTAAATAATATTATCAATTGATATTTCACATATTCATTAGGGTTTTGTAAACGACAACCGTCAACTGTGCATACCCACCCGTACCAAAACCCTAATGAGATTCCTCTTCCTCTGCCTCAGTCAACTGTACATACACACCCGCATTCGTGTTCCGAGGAGCACGAATACTATGAGATAAAACTAACCTCAAAGCATATACTAGGATCTGGCTCAAACCAGAGTCCGCTAGTAACAACTGTCCGGACACCAAACGTGCACAAATGCGCGGATGTGAACGAACCCTGTCGCAAAACCATGCGACCTCTACTCTGTTTTGCCCAAAGGCGAATAACCCTCTTTGTGGGACTCTAAAGACCCGACACTACGCTGGCAGTGGGTTTAACTACAGACCGCTAGCGGCACTAGCTGTACGTAACGGTCTCCAGGTAGATGCCGATAAGAAGACGGACGAGGTGAAACCCATCTAAACTCCTACTGAGCCTGAATGTGACAATCTCTGTACAGTCCGGTCTGTTCATCTGAGAATATCGCATGGCGGGCCTAGGGGCGGTAAACGTCATTCCCCTAATAGCGGTACAAGTCGTGTCGGAGTGTAGCCAAGAACACCCTGAGATAACACTGGAAACCTACCAGTATAACTCGCTTGCCCTGGCTAGGGACTTTGTGTAATGGCTCTCCTAGACACAGCGTGATATCAACCCCCAATACCGGGAGAGACAAATCCAGTCTAACCGTCACTGCCTCCAAGTGCTTCGGGACTGCACCCAACTACTACCTGTTTGCACGACTCCTTTGAGCCGTGGTAGGGTAGTAATCTAAGTACAGTAGGAACACACTCGAGGCGAAGTGACAGTGTCAAGTCAGCGGACTAAGCTGTACTCATGTCACCTGAGAACTGATAACTGACGATAGTTATAGTACCAACCAACAATTCCCGATGAGTCCTGTCCAGTGTACTCGTAACCTAACGAGCACCCGCATACTATCTCAAGTACGACGTACTGACGGCTGTGGGACAGACCGTCTTCCCTGTTGGGATGAGAAGCGCATACGCTAGTCTACTCCGGAGTATCGATGCCCTGTCTCGATAGTCCTACGACTAGGGACCTGCATAAGGATGTGCTTGTGGATTACCCAGCCCCCACGAGTGTGACTGCCATCACAACGCTGGTAATCAAGCAAAGATCCTAAGGGCTCCACTAATGTGTAAAGGCGATATGCTATAATAAACACATGCACACATTAAAGTAGAAACAAACCAAGTAGCATGCTACTATATTGAGCAAGATTGTCTATACAAGGTGAATATCCCAAGCTTCCATTAAGTAATATACAAACTAGTATGATACAGTAATGGCCTCTAGGGCATATACACTAACAATCTCCCACTTGCACTAAGGCCATGTACTGGCGATCGAAGACCTATCATCTTGATCAGCCGCTCGAACTGAGTCTTGGGTAAGGCCTTTGTGAGTGGATCAACAGTGTTATCTTCCGTAGCAACTCTCCTAACCTCGATCTCCTGCCGACCCACGATCTCTCTGATCAGGTGATACCGCCTTAAGATGTGGCTGGACTTCTGATGGGACCTGGGTTCCTTCGCTAAAGCTATAGCCCCGTTGTTGTCGCAATACAGAGGTATTGGATCAACAATAGACGGAACCACCTGAAGTTCTATCAAGAAATTCCTCATCCAGACGGCTTCTTTTGCGGCATCAGATGCAGCGATATATTCCGCTTCCATCGTCGAGTCAGCAACGGTTTCCTGTTTGGAACTCTTCCAACACACCGCCCCTCCATTGAGGGTAAAGACATAACCCAACATGGACTTGGAATCATCCTTGTCACTCTGGAAGCTGGAGTCAGCAAAGGCCTCGATCTGGAGGTCTTTTCCGCCATACACCAAGAACATCTCCTTAGTCCTTCTCAGGTACTTGAGAATATTCTTTACCTCTATCCAGTGCTTCTCCCCAGGGTTTGACTGATACCGGTTTAACACACTCAGTGCATAAGCTACATATGGTCTGGTACACAACATCGCATACATTATAGAGCCCACCGCAGACGCGTAGGGTATAATAGACATGCGATCCCTTTCCAAATCAGTCTTGGGAGACATCTCTTTGGAGAGGGTGATCCCGTGACAAGCCGGTAGATTACCGCACTTGGAATCTTCCATACTGAATCTTCTTAGTATGGTGTCTATGTACCTGGATTGTGAAAGTCCTAATATCCTCTTGGATCTGTCACGATAGATCCGGATCCCCAGAATGTAAGAGGCATCACCCAGGTCTTTCATGGAGAACCTGTGTGACAAGAACCCTTTGACAGATTGTAGCATAGGAATGTCATTTCCTATCAAGAGAATGTCATCTACGTATAAAACGAGGAATACGACAGTTCGTCCTACAAATCTACTATAGATGCATGGTTCATCTGGATTTTTGATAAAGCCAAAATCTTTGACCGTCTCATCAAAACAGACGTTCCAACTCCGCGATGCCTGCTTTAGTCCATAGATGGACTTAAACAACTTGCACACCTTTCCGCTGCTCCCACTCTGAATGAAACCCTCTGGCTGGTCCATATAGACACACTCCTCTAAATTTCCATTCAGAAAAGCGGTTTTTACGTCCATTTGCCAAATCTCATAATCGTGGAAGGCAGCAATGGCAATAAGGATCCGAATGGATTTCAGCATAGCCACTGGAGAAAAGGTTTCGTCATAGTCCAAACCAGGTCTTTGACGAAAACCATTTGCAACAAGTCTAGCTTTATAGGTCTCAACCTGTCCATCTACACCAATCTTCCTTTTGAAGATCCACTTGCATCCTACGGGTTTTACCCCATCTGGAGCAACGTCCAACGTCCATACTTTGTTGGTGTACATGGACTCCATTTTGGTCCGCATTGCATCCAGCCATTTTACCGAGTTAACGCTCTGAATGGCCTGCTGGAAGCTAGTCGGCTCATCACTATCAATGATGCAATCCTCTCTATCCCCGTCTATGAGAAAACCATAGTATCTCTCGGGCGGATGAGACTACCTACTACTCCTGTGGAGCGGGAGCGGCGCAGGAATGTCCTGATCTTTCAAACCCTCTGGTTCTACTAAGCTTTCAGTAATAACTCGTGGTTTTGGAATTTCTTCCAGTTCTATTGCGCTCCCACTTATCTGATTTTCCAAAAACTCAGTTTCCAAGAAGTGGGCATGACGAGAAACAAAAACCTTTTGTTCCTCTTCGCAATAGAAGAAATATCCCTTGGAGTTCTTTGGATATCCTACAACCTTGCACTGTACTGAGCGTGCCTCGAGTTTGTCCGCATGCTGCTTTTTGACAAAAGCTGGACATCCCCATGTCTTAATGTGCTTAAGATAGGGTTTCTTCCCACACCACATCTGATATGGTGTGGTAGGCACAGTCTTAGTTGGAACTCGGTTCAAAAGGTATGCAGCTGATTCTAGTGCATATCCCCATAATGATCGCGGTAACTCAGCGTTACTCATCATGGAACGTACCATATCCAATAGGGTCCGGTTCCGTCTCTCCGATACACCGTTATGTTGCGAAGTGTATGGAGGAGTAAGCTGAGAGAGAATTCCATTCTCCTTTAAGTAATCCAGGAACTCGGCACTTAAGTATTCGCCACCTCGATCATATCTCAGTGTCTTGATACTTTTGTCTGTTTGTTTTTCTACTTCATTCTTATATTCCTGGAATTTTCCAAAGGCTTCGGATTTATGTTTCATTAAGAAGACATATCCGTACCTTGAAAAGTCATCCGTAAAAGTAATGAAGTAAGAATAACCGCTTCGTACATGTGTAGACATTGGACCGCACACGTCGCTGTGTACGAGTCCCAAGAGCTCGCTTGCTCTTACTCCGTGTCCAGTGAACGGAGTCTTTGTCATCTTTCCTTTGAGACAGGATTGACAAGTTGCATATGATTGATATTCGAACGGATCCAAATATCCTTCTGTATGTAACTTCGTCAACCTTCTCTCATTGATGTGACTCAGTCTACAATGCCATAAAAAAGCCTGATTTGTTTCCGGAGACTTTCTTTTGTGTGTATTCTGGACATTGAAAATCTGTGGTTGGTTTAATACGTATATTTCATTGTTTAATGTACCTGACCCAATCAGAACTTGATTAAGGTGAATGTTTACAACATTGCTTACAAATGCAAATTCATAACCTTCTTTAGATATTAAAGTTACAGAAATAATATTACAAGTTGCATTGGGTACAAAATAACAATTACGCAACACCAAAACGTGTCCATCTGACAACCCCAGGTAATAGTACCCCACGGACTCAGCATCCATGCCAGCTCCGTTTGCAACTCTGAGGGTCATATCACCTGCCTTCAAAACCCTACGGTTTCTCAACGCCTGCAAAGAATTACAGATATGAGATCCTGATCCGGTATCCAATACCCAGGAAGTAGAGTTTATTGATAGACAGTTTTCAATAACATACACACCTGAAGCTGAAGCCGCAACTTGCTTCAGATCCTGGGTTCTGGCCTTCCAAGCCCTGCAATCCTTTTTCCTGTGTCCACTCTTGTGACAGTAAAAGCATTCTTCCTTTCTCACAAGCTTTCCCGCTACCATTGTTTCCTTTTCCTTTCCCTTCGTATCCACTTTACTAACACCGCCCCTTGGTTTGGTGGGGGGTTTTCTTCTTCTTTCCTTTGGCTTTCTCCTTGGACCTAGAAGAGGAAGATCCTCCTACAAACAAAGTGGATGTTTTCCTACCTTTCTGTAGGGTGCCCTCTGCACTCCTCAGCATGTTGAGGAGTTCTGAAAGTTCAACTTCCTTTTCTTGCAAGTTGAAGTTCAGGATAAACTGGGCATAAGTGGAAGGAAGGGACTGGAGAATCAAGTCAGTGTAGAGCTCGTTCTCTAATGTGGTCCCAATGTCCGCGAGCTCCTCAATGAATCCAATCATCTTAAGCACGTGTTCCGCTACCGATGATCCGACGGCCAATCTCGCCGAAAACAACTTTTTCGATACTTCGTATCCGGCGATACGGGATTGCTCTCCATACAGTTCTTTTGTATGGAGAAATATGGATTCCAGGTCCATATTCTCGTGCCTCCTCTGATGTTCATTGTCCATAGAGGCAAGTACGAAGCACTTGGCCTTCGCGCAATCGATTTCCCAGGTCTTACGGATTTCCTTATCCGCGACGCTGGTTTTGGGACCTGGGACAGGGGGAGCTTTGGTGGTGAGGAGATACCCCAACTTGTCATAAGTGATTGCCATTTTGACATTCCTGAGCCAATCTTTGTAGTTTGGCCCTGTCAGTATGTTTTTATCTAGTAGTAACTTAAGTCCAGTCATGATGATTGGTCGCTGCAATTAAGAGAGAGAGAGAAGAAACACTTTAGCATGATGCTCTTGCAAGTTTAGAGTGGTTTTTAATTTGTTTAAACAGGATGGCTCCCACTGTCTCTCGAATCCCTCCTCAAACCAAAAAGGAAGAATTAGTCAGGATCAATCTCACCGTACAATACTTGCTTAATCGTTCAGCCAGGCTAGTGTCGGTACTTCGAGAGAGGTTTTCCAACGCTTTCGCGAAGTTCCTTAATTAAATAACCTCTTTTCCCTGGGGGCGCAGCCCCGCTAACACCTTTCTAGACACCTACTAGGTTTATAGAATTGATCGTTAAGTGAGAAATTTCCCGAGGAGTAGCATATACTCACAGTAGGATCGGGATCCAAATATCATTGCGTGACAAAACTGAAGGAATCCTACCAGAATCATCACACTCCAAATGGTATGCAGCGCTAGCAAGTTTCAGTTCTTTTGAAACTCCCGATGTGGATTTTTGCCCCATGCTCTTATGACCTTGACTTTGGCCAACAAATCATAAGTCATATGTCAAGTTCTACCCGTCATTCTCCAGGTTAATTTGAACCCACCCGTACCTACCCTTGACTTTGGCCAACAAGGCAGTACGACTGTCCCAAACCAACACATCTATCTATACTGCACATGAATACCCAATAGCTACCAATCACTATGCCTTGACTTTGGCCAACAAACATAACTTGAATACTATTGACCATCCATGTGAAACGACGGAGGGCTACGAATGGTTTTGGCGAAACCGTGAACGTAGTGAACTTGATATAATCGAAGGAATGAGATAGCTTTCAAAAGGAGTGGTTCAAGCTCCGCGTTTAAAAGTTATTTTGAAAAGAAACCGAGTGGTTTTGAAAGTGTTCCAACGACTTTTACTTTGGTTTATTTTTCTTGCATTAATTTTAATGCGTCCCATCAATTAATCCTATCATTGCAGAAAACAACGAAAATATGACGTACGCTTATGCCATTCGCATTCGCCACGGGGTCCCGTCATCACTCGTTAGGTTACTTAACTAACGACAGAGCGGGGGCTGGACTAGCGCGGATGCAAAACATAAGCAACGCCTAAATAGATATCTACATATAGATATATACATTCGTCAGATGCAATGATAGCCATTCCAGATCACAGATGAATACATTGGATAAAACTAGGAATCCGCATTCCGTTCGAGCCTGTAATGAAAAGCGGATTACCCGGTCGCGATGAATAGCCAATACCCCACCCTAGACCCCTACGGGAGCGGCAAACTACCCGCCAAGTACCCGAAGCGAAGCAACCTCCCTCAACGACGTGAGTAGGACACTCGGCACTTCGAGATACCCGGTAGTTTGTGCACCCCACCTTGGGTCTATCCTAGGAGCAAAAACAGTAAAAAGAAATTATACAATGACGGCTACAACCCCATCCCGGTTGTGCGGCCAGATAAATAATATTACATCAATTTACATATTACATGAATTGAAAGATAAAGAAAACTCTCATCTCACAACCCCCCGGCTATTCATCCGCGACAATCCAACGAATTCATATACACAAACCATCAACATTACAGATCACAGATATGTATAACCCCTACTAATCGACGTATAGCGATTAGCAGACGTTCAATACATATATCACATCATAGATACAACCCATTAGCCAAAGTCTACAGAAAATCGACCAAAATACGGATTTGTAACCACCCCAAAAACAAACTTGTTCTCTGGAAATTCTGGGCAGAAACAAACCATCTCAAAAATCACAAAACACCAACAGGAGAATACTGCAGGAGAAACGATCCACGGCCGAGTCAACTCGGCCGCGGATCCTCGGTGAGTTGATCGACTCACTGGATCATTTTTCTTGCCTGTTCTTTAAAAAGCCTGAGCCGATTTTTAATACATGATTTATTATTTTTTGAGCAGAAATAAAAATCGGCAGAAACTTGACATTTTTAACGTGTTTTGCGGTTTTTCGTCCGATCAAAATTCTAGATACTTTGCTGACATGCTAGGGTGTGTTTAGCTAGGCTCTGATACCACTGTAAGTCCACGTTACCTCTCCCGGTTCTTTCGGGCTTGCGGAAATGATGAAAAACGATTTTTCAGGTCATGGTAACATGGACTATAAAACACGGATCTTTGCTAAACTACACACTAGCAACTAACTAGAGCTTTTCCTACTTAGTTAGGGGTTATACCTCAACTTGAACTCCTTCTCTTGGGCTCTTTGTGGTGGTCGGATGGTTCGTTCCTCGTCGCCTTCTCTTGCCGAAGATACCAGAGGGTCTCTACCTTGAGCTTCTTTCTCGAACTTGAGAAAACTAAAGTGTCCGGCTTGCTAGACCTTCAACCTTAGGATGAGTAGAGAGTGGCTTTGGTGTTTTATCTCCAAGGAAATGTTTCTCAACACATGAGATGAATTTTCCTTGAACTAGAGGAAGAGGAAGAAGAAAGGATAAGAGAGAATCAATATGATAGAATGAGAATAGTTTTACAACCATATCAAATATATGTGAATTAATCTAATTAATAATATTAATCAAAATGAAAAAGGTGATGGTTGGTTTGATAAGACCATTATCATTTCACATTAAATATTTTTGCAAAGATCAAAGAGCATCTTTGGAAAGAAATGATGATGGTCAATGTTTCAACCTTGGTCAACAAGTCAACAAACCCTAACCATAACCCAATTTCATTTAAATAACATTATCAATGTTGGATATATGTATGCCCTAGAGGCCATTATATGATAGTGGTTGTATCTGTACATGTATATATATATATATATATATATATATATATATATATATACAGTATACATTCTTGCTCGACATGATAGTATGCTATCTGGTTCTACTTTATCTGGCATGTTGATTTGATCATGCTTTTATTCATTTATACATGCTGATAAAGCCCTGAGGATATCGGCTTGACTACAGTGATTATGATAGAGATCATACTAGTGGGACATTTGTAGTTTATAAGCATATCCTGAAATGTTCCTAGTCGAAGGTGTATCGAGACGGGGCATCGATATACCAGGGTAGACTAGCGTATATGATACTAGACCCATGTGATGGGCGATGGATGTTCCCACATTCATCGATGTTTGACATCAAGATCATATACGGGTGCTCAGTGGAGACTGGGTACACTGGACGGACTCACCGAGAACTCCTATATGGAATTATATCTATCGTCGGATAGCAGTTCTCAGGTGACACTGGTACAGGTTAGTCTGTAGACCCGAGATCGTCATAGAGTCTTGTGTGCTCTCCCACTGTACTTTGATTACCACCCTACCACGGCTCTACAGAGTCGTGCAAACAGGTGGCCGTTGGGTACAGTCCCGAGACACACGAAGGCGATGAGCGATAGGAGGGGTTTCGTCTCTCCCGGTATTGGGAGTTGATGCTGTGCTGTGCTCGACTGGTTATATCAGTAAGTCCCTGGCCAGGGCTGCTGAGATTTACTGATAAGTGTTATCAGTAGTTTCTCGATCTGTTGTAGACCATTCACCAGCACGACTTATTGAGTTATTGGGGTCAACGTTACCATCCCTAGACTCGATATGCAGCATAGCTGACGAAGAGACCGGACTGTACGGTAGTGTTGCCGGTTGGCTCGACGGGAGTTGTAGCAGGTTCGCTTGTTTTCTTCTGATCGCTCAATACATGGGTGGCCGTTACGTTTAGATGACCGCTTGCGGCTTGGGGGTGCTTGATATGATCATCACCCACTGCCGGCGTATTGACGAGTCTTAGAGTCCCACAAAGAAGTTACCTAGTCCAGGCGAAATGTTGTGGTGCGCGTATGCGATATGCGCATGGACCCAGTTAAAATGCGCGTATGAGATACCGTATATTAATTGGACGGCTTGTTTTTGGTCGGGTCGTATGTGATATGACCGGGTTGATAAATCAAGTGTTGATTTATCATTTAACCATTAGCTTCTCACTAGAAATCCTATCTTGTTTCTTTTGGATGTATGCATGCATGTATGCATTCATTCTTGATCATGCACATATGGATGTGCATGCACACATGCATACATACATCATTCTATCATGGTTGTTTATACATAGAGAATGGTGGCAATATAAGACTCACACCATGGGTTTTTATATGGATTATTATTGCATTTGTGTTAAAACAAAAGGAAAAAGAAAAAGGTTTAATTCATAGAATGTTTCTACACTCTTCTTCATCTTACCATGCTCACCTACTTATTAACCCTTGGTTATTTTTCCTTTGGTGTTTTAAACTCAAAGTCAATAATATCTTTATCATTAACCATGGTTTGAAATGAGAAGTGGAAAATATATATACTTATATTTTTCATTTTTCTCATTAGAGTTTACCTTCTCTTCTTCTTAAAAAGGCCATCATCTTCTTCAACTTTGATCTCTTGCTCTCTAGACTTTTCAAGTGAGCAAAATACTCAAAAAGATAGAATTTTGAAGTGAGAAAGAGAACCACAACACCATTCTACACAAGTCTAGCCCACTTGTTTAGAGTGTTAGCTTCATTTCATCCTCTTGTTAAAATGAAGTTGCTAGCTTGGACAAAGGAGCTTCGGGTGGATCGTCGTGGACGTTAGAAGACTTCAAGCTAATCGTTTTCCAACTCTCAAGTGACCAAGGAGTCTACAAAAGGGAGCTACAAAGGTTGTAGTCTTAAAACCCTAGCCTTTGTTACATATGATGTTGGTTAATGTTTTTGAAACCCTAATTTTCTAGGATAGATCCTTTGTATGCTTACTTAGCACCAAAAAAATTTGATCTTTGTGAGATGTGATGCTTCCAAACCACTCATAGGGTGCTAGGTAAACCTAACATTGGTATCAGAGCCGACCTAGAACATTAGGCGATACTTTAGCGAAGTAAAAACTCCGATCGAATCGAAATACGGAATTACGGGACCCTCTCTGGACATTTTTTAAACATGGTTATTTTCAGAATTAAAAATATTTAAAAAATACAGCAGGTGAATATAAGAAATATTGTGAAATACGAAGCCATGAGCCGTTCAATCCGCCGCGGAACCGCGGCCAATCCTTGCTTGGGCCGAGGCTCCGCGGCCATACAGAGGCTTCATGTCTTGTTATTTGCACAGTAATTCCTATACCTACTTGTATATTCTTTTAGGTATGTTTAATCTGATTGTTGTGCTGTATATTCTGGGGATGGTTTTGAGTTCAATGATTCGATCGGAATTTTTATTTCGTGTCTTTTCCGGGTAAATTAGAAAGTATTGAATTGTTCGAACGAGTGTCGTTTGCTCACTTTTCACGGGGTTTAAATCTTTCGGACAAATGTGCAAGTTTTGTGGTGGACCCTCTAGAAGACAACAAACCTTAACTCGATTATGTGACCGTCTTGAACTGCCCTTTGAACCTTAGGGTTTGGGGCAGTACGGCGTACCATATGTGAGGCGTTGGCTTGACCCTTCTACGGCTGGACCGCTACTACTTTGTCACACTCCGGATTTTTTGATCTCCGCTCAAGTGTTGAGCTTTAGCGAATTTTGGGTAATTTTACATTCGGTCGAAAACTTTAATACTGTCTATTTATCTGGAATGTGATACAATATGTGGAATTCATATAGTTTAGGCATGAAATACGAAGTATGTGATATTTCGCATTTATGATGTCTAAAGAGAATGTGGATTCCAAATATTGTAGTTTTACACTTTCTTTTCTGTGACCGTAAGTGTAGTATGTTCGATATCGCCGGTTTCGTTGCTATACATCAACGACAATCGGGGTACGCATACTTACTTACGTTGATGATATGAGATATTATGTGTTGCTGAGATATGATGTGCAGGATTGTCGCGATCGAATAGCCGGGTTTTTTTTATGTGAGATGAGAGTTTTATATTTTCATTCATGTAAATTCAAATGTAATGTAATATTCTTTTATTTAGGGCACTTCCGGGTTGAGGTTGATGTCACCAGTGTTGTATATTATTTACTTTTCCGCATTAGGATAGACCCAAGGAGGAAAGCACAAGTGACCGGGTTCTGGGGTTCAGTGGGAGGCCATCTCGAGGAGTCGAGACCGGGTCTCCTAAACTCCAGGATTGGTAGGGTCGCTTGCCGCTCTCGTAGGGGTCTAGGGGCGTGGGCTTGGCTATTCATCGCGACTGTGGAATCCGTATTTTCTATTGTTGGCTAAAATACTAAATACGGACGTCCTAGTATAGCCCACATTATATATATGTTTCTGCTGCCTGTGTTCTGTGATATCTGAGACGAATGATATATTATATATGAGATATATAGTAGACGTTGCTTATGTTTTACACCTGCGCTAGTCCCGTCCCGGTATACCGTTAGTTAAGTAACCTAACGGTGCATAACGGAACATTGCGGCGAATGCGGATGACATAAGCGTACGTGTTATTTTCGTTTATTTTTCTGTGATTGGCTTAAGGACTTAAATGATGGGATTACATTAATATGATTAATGTAAAGAAAATAAACCTAAATAGATGTTGTAGAATCAGATTTGAAAACCACTCGGCTCTTTATGAAAAAGTTATATTTCAAAACTGCGGAGCACAAGCCACTCCTTTTGAAAACCATTTGATTCTAAGACGATATCAAGTTCAAAGCGTTAAAGATTTTCTTAAAAATCATCCGCAACCCTCCGTCATTTTAGGAAGTAGAGTACTTAGTATTCGTGCTACGTTTGTTGACTTTAGTTAAGGCGTAGTGTACGGTAGCGATATCACCACTGAGCATATCAACGCGATATCAACACATTATACCGGGAGAGACGAATCCTGTCTAACCATCACTGCCTCCAAGTGCTTCGGGACTGCACCCAACTACTACCTGTTTTCACGACTCCTTTGAGCCGTGGTAGGGTAGTAATCTAAGTACAGTGGGAACACACTCGAGGCGAAGTGACAGTGTCAAGTCAGCGGACTAAGCTGTACTCATGTCACCTGGAAACTGATAACTGACGATAGGTATAGTATCAACCAACAGTTCCCGATGAGTCCTGTCCAGTGTACTCGTAACCTAACGAGCACCCGCATACTATCTCAAGTACGACGTACTGACGGCTGTGGGACAGACCGTATCCCCTGCTGGGATGAGAAGCGCATACGCTAGTCTACTCCAGAGTATCGATGCCCTGTCTCGATAGTCCTACGACTAGGGACCTGCATAAGGATGTGCTTATGGATTACCCAGCCCCCACGAGTGTGACTGCCATCACAACGCTGGTAATCAAGCAAAGATCCTAAGGGCTCCACTAATGTGTAAAGGCGATATGCTATAATAAACACATGCACACATTAAAGTAGAAACAAACCAAATAGCATACTACTATATTGAGCAAGATTGTCTATACAAGGTGAATATCCCAAGCTTCCATTAAGTAATATACAAACTAGTATGATACAGTAATGGCCTCTAGGGCATATACACCAACAACCATGTGAACACATAATAATATAACCCCATAAAGACACATATGAAAGAAGAATGCATGCAAGTATGTGTGTGTGTAAATGTGGTGCGACCTCTACTCTAGGTCTCGCAACACTAAATCTATCCAATCACACCTAAAATCTATCTTTATCATCAATAAACTCAACAATATAATCAATATATATGCGTGTATACGTATTCGTATACATCACCACGAACTGCGGGGGTGCTATACGCCATCCACCCGACTTCTCCCCGTAGATATAAATATACTCACCTGGTCCTCGCTCGCCGGTGCCGACGTCGCCACGCGCTTGCTTGTCGTCTCGAAGTCTACATGGGGTACCTACATGTCATAACACACCGTATCGCATTAAAAAGCAAATTTGAAATCGAAACGGCATACGAAAAGCAAATCGACACGCGCATCACGCATAGGTTAAAACATATCGCCTACGCATGCAAGAATAGCCAAACCAACCCTCGATGTCGATGTACAACGTCAAACCATCGAGAAAAACCCAAACACACTCATTTTCACATTCACGAACACTAATTATAATATAAAATGGGTTAAAACTCACAAAAACCCCCAAACTCACTTTAAAAGCAATTTTTCCGAAAATCTAGCAAGCAAAAATTTACCGTTTTAGTACAAAACTTGATGTTTTAACAATTCTAATGGCCATAATACTTATTAAACATCTTAAATAAGTCATACAACCCATTTCAAAAATTAATCTCATCAATTCTTATAAAACTAAAAATTCTCGTTTTGCAATTTATCTAATTTTAACAATTTCGAGTGAAAATGCACAAAACAACAACTACGCTTGGTTTTGCATGATCCAAAGGCATTAAACCGCTCATTATAATATTAATAATGACATGAAACTTTAATTATATTTAATCTAAAGCATTTAATAATTTTCCAAAAACCCTAGTTAGCAAAATAGCTTAATTAGTAAAATTTTAAAATAACAATTAGCAAACTAGTTACTAGGTAAGATTTTACATGACATAATATGTTAAATTATACACTTAAACCATGTCCAAATGATATAAAATCCTAACTTGATCCATACCCAATTCTAGAAATTCCAAACTTGCAACTAAAGCCTAATTAACACTTAAATCACTTAGCTTTAAGAAATTAACTAACAAATTAAGCAAAAAGGGTTAGAATTTATACCCAATAAATTGAAGATCCATAAGCACACAGCCTCCCAAATGGAAATCTTGTTCCCTATACCATGCAATTTTGGCTAATGAGAAATGCGTAGGAGTCGGATTTGGATTTTGTGAGGGTTTGTGTTGATTTTTTTGAAGGAAAAAGGAGGTGAAGGAAGATGGATACTTGGAGAAAATGGGGGGGCTGATTTCTGGCCGAGAGTAGGGAGGGGTGAGGTGAGTGGGAGAGTGAGAGAGAGAGGGTGTTGGTTTCAAAGTCAGAGATAAAGTCAAAAGCCCATTCTTATATATTTTTTTATCCTTTCATTTCCTTTTCTTCTCTTGTTTTCTTTTCAAACCAAAAAGAAGTGTGAGATGGAGGGGGACAGCATGGGCTCGGCCGAGAAATTTTAGGGATGGGTGTGGGTTTTGTTTAGATGAGAAACAAAGATAAATGATATACCTCACTTCCACTTACACTAATTTCACCAAAAAAGACTTTTTCTTCAATATTTTCTAAAACCGATTAACAACTTCATTTCATTTCAAAAACGTGTTAAATTTTGTTTAATGTGTTATGATGCACAAAATTTGTTTCAACTCATTCCAATTTTTAATTTTCCCTAATTAAATGTATTAGTGACGGCTTAAAATAATATTAAAATAATTATTTTCGGAAATTTTTTCAGAAAATTTGAAATTTTACCAGTGGCTCAATAAACACCAAATACTAGCAATTACATAGCTAGAATATGTATATTTAATTTTATAATAAAGATATTTGTATTTTGACTTTTTACAGAAAACCCCCTCATTTTACCGATTTTCCGAAATTTTACCGAAACGATTTTCAAAATGTTACAATCTTCCCCCCTTAAAGAAATTCGGTCCCCGAATTTTAAATTAAAACTCCCCCCAAACACTAAAACATCTAAGCAAAACCATCAAGTCGTCGGGGCTCCGAAGTCATAAGTACATAAAACAATCGTAGCGCAGCGCATGCGCATGAAAAATGAGCATGTAACTCAAAATCAAAACTCCATCCAGCATCCCGCAATCATCAGAGTCAAGATGAAGACACAATGTCTAAATCCAAAATGAAAATCAATATGATATACATCATTAAAACATCTGGAAGCAATGCATGCCAAATCTTCTTCAAATCGTTGTGCGATGCTCGCAGCACTGCACAGTGGCGGACGTCTATTGTAAGAAAATAACTACATATATATATCCTTTGTTTAATATGTACGTTCCGCCATTTTGGAAACAATTTAGAAGGGTCTCCTTGTTTTAAACATTTCGTGTCATATCAGACACGTAGGTAAATACTGAGACTATAGCTCGCTTTTTGGAAATCCCTTCAATAACTATCAATGCATGCAAAATATATTCAGGTACTGTCCTCTGACTAGTCCTGCTCAGTACAAAAACTCATAGCAATCATCATAAAAACGTACTGCTCCATAAGAAATCAATCCCAAAATATGCATATAAATGCTATGTGCGTCTGGTGCACACGGAAATCAAAATCCATATATACATGCGCACAGAAACAACATCTAAGTGCATCGGGTGTGCACACAACATCTGTCATAGGCAACGTGTGTGCCTGACAGCAAGGACAGATGCGTCTGACACGCACGAAGAATCTCGATTTAGTGCATCTGGTGTGCACCAAAATCGCTTCTCAAAACATGCGCTCAACATGCGTGAAAATCCAAACCAGGTGCATCCATCATGCACGAAATCATGAAATCCAATATCAAGCGCCGAACATGCGCAAAATCAAATCAGGTGCACAAAACAAATATCGAGTATCACAATCGAAATCGAAGTCCAGTGCATCTAAGTGCACAAAATGAGTATCACTGCACTGCAAGCATATGTGAATCATACCGAGTGCAAAAACCAAATCGTGTGCGTATATACGCACAAAATCAACTCAACTGTATGGAACCCATAAAATCATAAACGTGAGAAACCAAGGCACGAAAACGAGATCAAGTGCAACAACTGTGCAAAAATCGCAAATACTCAGCAAGTGCAACCATGGTCCATGAAAATAAATATCATGAAACTCAATCATCAAAATTAATCATGCGAATAGATCGCCCAAAATACCGAATCAAGCACTTCCTCTAAGAACCTTTGGCCAATTGCCGTGGTCACTCATAGCATGTCTCGTCGACGATCCTGAACTCTGGCCTATCGGTGTGCGTAACATAACCACTCCTGGGTCTAAGTCTTCTCGTAATTCATTCCAGAAAGGTCCTGTCGAAATCTCTCCCAAATCTCGTCTCTGCCGAACTGTCCGGAAGTCATCGTCCCTTACTAGATCTGTTCTCGTTCCGGAACGGTTGCATACTCATCGCAACTCCTTCTGGAAGGTATATCCAAGTACAATGCCTCGGCATGCGTATCACATCTCTGATGGCAGAGTGGAACGTCGTCTCATCAAGATCTCGTACGAACCTCTTACTCCACTTTTCTCTGATGTCGACTGCTTCGGACTCATCTCGTCGTGGCTGCATGGACTGAGCTCCAATGGTTGTCCTCGTAACTGGAGTCTCCCAAGAATGCATCTCACCAACTAGCATCCGAATGAAGTCGAACCATCCGATCGATTTGTCAAAACCTCATAATCCCCCAAGATCTCAACATCATGGGTACAGTTTAACAGTATCGAGTACGTACCACAGCATCGATGGTCCAGCCGTAGAAGGGCAAACCCAAGCCTCATTAATGGCGCCGCGGAACTGCCGCAAACCCTAAGGTTCAAAGGCTTTCACACGGTCATTAAGTCGAGTTAGGATTTCATTCTTCTAGAGGGTCCATAGAATTTCCTGCATGACTTTCCGAATACTTTAAACTTGGAATAATAGGTTGCTGACATTCGATCGTCTCTGTCGACTCTCAACGTCTCCGCGTGAAGTCGTCTCTAGCTGGAATCAATCTATCTGATGACCTCGCATCGGGGTAGCGAACGAACCACATGTCCTAGTCATTCATCCTTGGTGACTAGCGACCTTCTATCATCTTTTAGTACAACTCGTACTGCAATAGCTCCAACATCTGGGGCGATATCTCGTCGTTCGCAGCAATGACTGGCTCACTCGTCTGCACGCTGAACAGTGCCTCCATCATCAGGAGTAAGCAATACGCCAACGGTCATCAAAATCTGGCTGGCCTCTATCATTGGCTCAATCCTCTGGTACTGATCGGCACGTCCGAGAAATCTTGTAAAGGCGATCCGCCAAACGCTCGTGGCGCGAAAACACAGTAAAAAGACACATCTCCGCAATCGTGTGTCGCCGGAATTACGCCCTGGTCAGTCCTCGTTCGTGACGAGCTCGTGCTGACCGCAACTCTAGCCGTAGCTCTCCCTGCCCGTAATCGTGGAAGCAAACCGTAACTGGTACCGATGAGGCTAGATCAGGAATGAATATGATACCGAGCAAAGAAATGTATATCCTAAGGCTCCTTAAGTGGAGTAGCATATCGTAAGTATGCCGCGGAACATACCAACGATACGTCACTCTACTTTAGTCACCTATTCCATCAACCAAGGGTCATTCTACGCTCCGAAGGTAAAACCTAACGCTTTGATACCAACTTTGTCACGTCCCGAAAGTACGGAACATGACCGACACTTAAACTACGAAACGTCTCGAGGCGTACGTAATCTAAGTAAGCCGAAAACCCAGAAATCCAAACCAAGAGAAGTAGTAGAGTGAAGGAAAACCAATTTAAATCAAGTAGTTTTAATAGCATAAGCCGAATCATGCATTTTTTTAAAAACATCAAATATTTCCTGAAAATTTCGGCAGAGTCTCCTTTGTAAAAACTGGCTCCCAAACGGGATACAACATGAATAGTATACGAAATCAATAAAAGGCATCCCCAAGCGAGAGCTAGCTCTTCGTCAATCGACGGTCACAACCACACAAGCAATATAATATACAACGCCAAGGGCGAGGATCAAAACTCAAAAGGAAACTCAAAACAACAAGAAATCCACAGAAATATAACGCACGACTCTAAGGTCGAAAGAATAACATCACTGGTCTCTATCTCAAAAATAAATACTTGTTTGGTTGATGGAACTTCTAGATACAACAGAGTAATAATATACAAGGTATATAATGAGGGGTACGAAACAAATAAACCCACCTACTAGCAAATCACCCGGAAATGGAAGTAGTGCCAGCAAGCCGTAATGAAACCTGTACGGCAAAACCTGCAAGAAACTGTGGCACAACGGGGGTGAGTTGCCAACTCGTGAGTAGAAAAAACATCTACGAACAGAAATCGCATGAACAACGCATCCTAAGTCATACAATCATAATATATCCTCAAATATATAACCAGCAGCCTATAACAATGGCTAGGGTATACCTCTAAACAACGGTAATACCAAGTGCTTGTGTCAGTGCCTCAGGTAGCAATGTATCATATGGATGATGTATGAATGCATGAAACAGAATGCATGTACTGAAGAAAACTGCTTTCATAAATTAGTGAGATTTCTGTATCTTTTTAAAAGAGGTATCATAAATGAAATCAGCATAAACAGTGTCTAGCATCGACACAAAACATAAATTTCAATGTCTCAAAATCTCAGGCTCCGGCTATCCGGACTGGCCTGTATCATCAAATCTCAGTACCTCAATATCTCGAAATCTCAATGTCTCAATCTCAATATCTAGGGCGCCGTCAGTCCAGACTGGCCCCTACCATCCATCTCAAGACTACGACGGTATCCTCCGGATATCCGACGCGCCGGGTAAAATCACCGGTCGGTAGTGCTCCCCTACTAGGCTCAACGCCATCATCTGCGATCCTCTTGCCCCGGGGTACCGCACCGGGTCCACCATGTACCCGAAACGGTTCCTCCACGAACTCGGGTCTCGAAATCTATCAGTAAACTCATGGTGGATGACTCATACATCATGGGAAAACCGCACTTTTTATTTAAAAGAGAGAGAAGAAGTTTATTTATGTTTTTGCGGTTTTCCTCCAAATCCAAGAAATCTCATGAAATCTGAATCCAAATCATCAATAGCACGTAAAACCATGAATATAGGCATGAAAATCTAGGAATGCGGCATAACAATGAATAACAGTATGCATGAAGTGACAAGTAATAACTACAATGTCTAAACTGGCATATAAGGCAGGTACACTAATATCATGTCAAACTACTAACTAACAAGCTAAGTTAAGTAATAATATTTTCTAAGGTGTACGTGACATGGCAATTACCGATGAAGATGTGTGTGAGCCGGCAAGTAAGTGTACGTGGTACATACGCATCATCGGTAATGGTGCCGGTGTCCTAACAGCATAATATCAACAATGCAATATGAAATAGCAATGTAAGTATGCGATGCGGAGCGAACAACAATAATGAGCGGGAGCTGAATACTAGACATGACAATAACTAATCTGCATTTAATATAAACCTAGTCTAACAACTACACTAAACTATATGGCTAAGCTAACAGGCTAACTGAAGGTAAGGAAACCGCCTAACATCTGAGCCGATACATATATATATATATATATATATATATATATATATATACATTAGTCGGTGATCCCGCCTCAATAATATCACATCCGATACCATATCTATAATCAATTATTCCCATGTCAAGAGTGCAGATCAAACATCAAAATATAGCTCGTACGTAAATCCGTCGTACGGCATCCCCAAATCTGGGTACAGGTCAGTATCACATTCATCAAATTAATCATTTGGTATCCTCTTTATCAAAGATCATAATCCGGGGTACTGATCTACGTCTAGTACAATACTAATATCATCAATCTAATCATGATCTGACTGCTGATCTACAGCTTCATACAAACCGATATCATCATCATATATCGTCATAAAGAGGTATACATCGCCTAATGCGACCTATTATGAATATCTTAGCATATCTTATCTCATATCACGATCACAAGCCAACCATTCAATGTATAACACTATTCACCCATATCATCGTCCCAAGATCCGCTATAACATCAGGACGTATTTCAAGTACGAATCCTGCCATATCACCGTTCTCGCGGTCTCAGTCAAATCTTATCGACTCATCTCAAATCCCAAATACTATCCTCAAATCCAGTATATGAACACATAGTCCCATACCCATGTGAACACATAACAATATAACCCCATAAAGACACATATGAAAGAAGAATGTATGCAAGTATGTGTGTGTGTGTAAATGTGGTGCGACCTCTACTCTAGGTCTCGCAACACTAAACCTATCCAATCACACCTAAAATCTATCTTTATCATCAATAAACTCAACAATATAATCAATATATATGCGTATATACGTATTCGTATACATCACCATGAACTGCGGGGGTGCTATACGCCATCCACCCGACTTCTCCCCGTAGATATAAATCTACTCATCTGGTCCTCGCTCGCCGGTGCCGACGTCGCCACGTGCTTGCTTGTCGTCTCGAAGTCAACATGGGGTATCTACATGTCATAACGCACCGTATCGCATTAAAAACCAAATTTGAAATCGAAACGGCATACGAAAATCAAATCGGCACGCGTTTCACGCATAGGTCAAAACCTATTGCCTACGCATGCAAGAATAGCCAAACCAATTCTCGATGTCGATGTACAATATCAGAAAAACCCAAACACACTCATTTCCACATTCACGAACACTAATTATAATATAAAATGGGTTAAAACTCACAAAAACCCCCAAACTCACTTTAAAAGCCATTTTTCCGAAAATCTAGCAAGCAAAAATTTACCGTTTTAGTACAAAACTTGATGTTTTAATAATTCTAATGGCCATAATACTTATTAAACATCTTAAATAATTCATACAACCCATTTCAAAAATTAATCTCATCAATTCTTATAAAACTAAAAATTCTAGTTTTACAATTTATCTAATTTTAACAATTTCGAGTGAAAATGCACAAAACAACAACTACGCTTGGTTTTGCATGATCCAAAGGCATTAAACCACTTATTATAATATTAATAATGACATGAAAGTTTAATTATATTTAATCTAAAGCATTTAATAATTTTCCAAAAACCCTAGTTAGCAAAATAGCTTAATTAGTAAAATTTTTAAATAACAATTAGCAAACTAGTTACTAGGTAAGATTTTATATGCCATAATATGTTAAATTATACACTTAAACCACGTTCAAATGATATAAAACCCTAACTTGATCCATACCCAATTCTAGAAATTCCAAACTTGCAACTAAAGCCTAATTAACACTTAAATCACTTAGCTTTAAGAAATTAACTAACAAATTAAGCAAAAAGGGTTAGAATTTATACCCAATAAATTGAAGATGCACAAGCACACATAGCCTCCCAAATGGAAATCTTTTTCCCTAGATCCATGCAATTTTGGCTAATGAGAAATGGGTAGGAGTCGGATTTTGATTTTGTGAGGGTTTGTGTTGATTTTTGTTTATTTTTTTGAAGGAAAAAGGAGGTGAAGGAAGATGGATACTTGGAGAAAATGGGGGGGCTGATTTCTGGCCGAGAGTGGGGAGGGGTGAGGTGAGTGGGAGAGAGAGAGAGAGGGTGTTGGTTTCAAAGTCAAAGATAAAGTCAAAAGCCCATTCTTATATATTCTTTTATCCTTTCATTTCCTTTTCTTCTCTTGTTTACTTTTCAAACCAAAAAGAAGTGTGAGATGGAGAGGGACAGCATGGGCTCGGCCCAAAAATTTTGGGGATGGGTGTGGGTTTTGTTTGGGTGAGAAACACAGATAAATGTTATACCCCACTTCCACTTACACTAATTTCACTAAAAAAAGCATTTTTCTTCAATATTTTCTAAAACCGATTAACAACTTCATTTCATTTCAAAAACGTGTTAAAATTTTGTTTAATGTGTTATGATGCACAAAATTTGTTTCAACTCATTCCAATTTGTAATTTTCCCTAATTAAATGTATTTGTGACGGCTTAAAATAATATTAAAATAATTATTTTCGGCAAATTTTTCAGAAAATTTGAAATTTCACCAGTGGCTCAATAAACACCAAATACTAGCAATTACATAGCTAGAATATGTATATTTAATTTTATAATAAAGATATTTGTATTTTGACTTTTTACAGAAAACCCCCTTATTTTACCGATTTTCCGAAATTTCACCGAAACGATTTTCAAAACGTTACAGCCGCGGAACCATAGCGATTTGCATACTCCGTTCGTCACCTGGCATGACTTGTTTGGATGGTCGAACAGAAAATACTGCATTGACCTCATCTTCAGAGTCGCTGCCAAAGATCAACATAGGGGTAGACGGTCCGGGCTTGTTGTATTGGAGCGGCCCCGAATAAACTATCTCTTCTTCCTCCTCGGTATCACTCCCGAAGACCGGAATAGTGGTGATAGTTTTTTGTTTACTCTCCGGTTTATGGCATCTTTCTGTGTCTTCGAAGTCTGGCAAGAAGTACTTGGCTTCTTCATATTTACGGACTTCATTTATGGAGAATGGGTTCAGTTCCCCTGTCACGGTATACTCGAGAATATCTTTGAAGTACTTTATACATTGATGTTGTGTAGAAGTGATGATGTTGTATTCGTGTAACCAAGGCCGGCCGAGCAAAGCATTGTAACAAGTCTTGGCGTCAATGACGTGGAACTTGATATCAGTGGCGAGCAACCCAAAACGTAACGTCAGTATCACAGACCCGAGCGTCCGTGATGACCGGGAGTCAAACCCGGAGATAGTGATTTTATCCCGAGCGAGGTGTTGAATGCTCATGCAGATTTCTTTTAGCACCCCTACATTTAGGAGATTGACAGAGGACCCATTGTCAACTAGGATCTTCCATATCTTAATATCATGGCAATACCCAGAGACATATAGGGGATGGTTGTGCTCGCATGTTCCGAAGATGAGATCTTCATCGCCGAAAGTGATGTCAGCTGTGTGAATTTCTTCCAGCTCGTCCTTCATCTTTTCTTCTGCGAGGAAAGCTTGAAACTGGCCAGGCTCTTGTAATGCCTTGATCAGAGAATCTCTCGCCTCTTTGGATAACAGAAGGGTGTCGAGAATGTTTAGCTGCGAGGGTATCTTCATCAGGTGTGCCAGAATGTTGTAATCCACCTTGTTTTTCATGGGCGGGTCCTTGGCTGCCAGCTCTTCGACGACTCGGTCATCGAGGATGATATCCTCAGGGACCTTTTCTTTCCCCTTATCCTTTTTGTTCGATCCCTTGTTTGCGGGTCCGAGATTCTTTTCAGGTAGCGTGCGATTGCGCAGCTGAATGTTCTCGCAGCTCTTCATTTCTACCTCTCTTCCTGAGGTGGAATCTTTGAAGAGAGGGCCGAGAGCCATTTCTTCTTCACAATTGCTCCCGAAGTGAGAACTTGTGATCCCCTGCTATCAACCATGTGATAGTTGCCGGCATCTCTTCCACGTTCGTCTGTCGCATTTTTCCGCTGTTGACGAGCTTCACGCTTCATCCTCTTAAAGTATTGCCTGTGAGTGACATACCCTTGCCACCAATTTTTAAAGGCGTTGCATTCTTCGGTAGGGTGTGCAATCTTCTGATGATATAAGCAGAAGTTAGGATGTACGTCCTCTTCGTTAAGGTGTATCCTATCAGGAGTGTTTCCTTCGGAGGGTGGCAGCTTTATTTGCGGCGGATGTGCTTTGACCTAGTGGGAGTGTTTTAACCCTTTCGTCCAGTCGCCGGCGTTTGGCTTTTTCAAATATGGCCATTTCGCGCTCTCGATCAGCTTTGCTTTTCAGAAGAGCTTCGTTCAGGAATACGTCAATCATCTCGTCTGACGGTCCTAGGAGTTCCGGTTCGGGATCTGCCCCCAGTTTCTCTACATCAGGAGCTTCTTTACCATTTACCGGCGAGTGAGAGATCACGTGGCAGCTTGCCACATAACCCTCAGGTTCATCTGACGAGTCTTCTCCTTCATCTTTGGCGCTATCTCCATCTTCAAGGATGTGGTTGAGAAACTCCTGAAGCGTGACCGGGGTTCGCGCCTTCTGGTTATATTCTTCCAACGCGTCAATATGTTTTTGCAGATCCGTGCGTTTGTCACCATGCTTCGCGGGCTTTTTGGTCTTCTTCTTCTTTTTCGAAGACTTTGACAGCTGGGCCTGAGCGTTTTGATTATCGCTATCAATTCTTGGAGTCAGGCGTAGCTTCAGCATTCCTTCGATGACCTCGGGTTCTAGCAGACTTTTCCACCTGATCGCCGGGCATGTTTGGAGATCCTTCAACATTCTTTTCGTCTTGGCTGAAAGAGCGACCTCCTATGGAGCTTCTTCTATAAAAGAGTACGATGCCCCCGGCGTGTCCACCTTTTTCGGAGCGTGAGGTTGTGGCGGGTTCACCTTCCAGTTTTCGGACAGCACGAATTTGCCCTATTGGTATTGGTCCTCAATCCAGCCTTTGAAGACGAAGCAATCTTCAATTGGATGGCCTATTACTCGGTGATAGGGGCGATAATTAGGATTATTGGCGTCGCCGGGCTGCAATGGATGTCTCGGGTCCGGCAGATTGATGAGCCTGTTGCGTATCTGTTGGATATAGTGCCCTCAGAGTCAATTATTGGATCACATGCACGTGATTGCAATGATTGAGGGAGGACCTATGCCGGTAGGACAGTCTTACTCGAGATGATAGTATGCTATCTGGTTTATCTTTATCATCGTGTACTGCTTAAGGTGACCTTACGAGTCGCTATTACACGTTGATAGAGCCCCTAAGATTCTTGCTTGACTTCCAGCAGTATGAGGGCGATCATATACGTGAGAGCTGGAGTCTATAAGCACATCCTTAAAAGGTCCCTAGTCATGGGAGTTTCGAGACAGGGCATCGATTCTCCAGAGTAGACTAGTGTATACATTCGAGACCCCGACGAGGGGCGGTGGCCGGTCTCACAAGCCACTGGTGTCAGTTGGTTCACCTAAGATGTATACAGGTGCTCATTTGGTTATGAGTACACCGGACAGGACTCGCCGGGAACCTGCTAGTTGGGATTATACCAGACTTCAGATAGCAGTTCCCTGGTGACATGTGTATAGGTTAGTTCATCGACCTGAGATCGTCATTTGTCTCGTGTGAGTTCCCACTGTGCTTTGATTACTACCCTACCACGCTGAAAGGAGACGTGCAAACAGGTTTTAGTTGGGCACAGTCCCGAGCCACATGGAGGTAGTGAGCGGATCTGCAGGGGTTCGTCTCTCCCGGTATTAGGGGTGAGGTCGCGCTGTGTCTAGGAGAGCCAGAACATGAAAAGTCCTTGGC
Source organism: Agapanthus africanus (assembly GCA_030015575.1). Classification (NCBI taxonomy): domain Eukaryota; kingdom Viridiplantae; phylum Streptophyta; class Magnoliopsida; order Asparagales; family Amaryllidaceae; genus Agapanthus; species Agapanthus africanus. Next base: position 565,387,980 of record CM057339.1, read on the forward strand.
CAAGGCAGGAGATTTACTGGTAGGTATTCCAGTAGTATCTCAGGGTGTTCTGGGCTGCACTCCGATACGACTTGTACCGCTTTTGGGGGTCTGACTTTTACCAACCCCCTAGGCCCGCCATGCGATGATCATAGACGAACAGACCGAAATGTACGGATATTGTCACTGACAGGCTCAGTAGGGTGTCAGGATGAGTTCGCTCATCGACGTCCCTTTTGGTCAATAGCTAGTGGCCCGTCACGTATGGCTAATACCTCTGACGTGCTAGTGGTTAAATCCACAGCTATAGTATTGACGAGTCTTTAGAGTCCACCACATACACAGTCACTCAGGTTTCGGGCGAAACGCTGTAGAGGCCGTATGGAGATATGGCAGGGTTCGATCAGATACGTGCGGTATTGCACGGATCGTGATCGGACAGTTTTTACTAGCCGGCTTTGGCTTAAGCCGGATCCTAGTATTAGATAGTGTAGATTTTGTCTCTTTGCATTTGTGTTCAGTGGGAATACAAATGCGGGCATGTATTTGCAGTAGCGGAGTTTTCCTGTAATTTATTACGGGATCAGTTTTCTGAAGTTGCCAGTTTGCATTCCATTCCGGCCGGTTTTCCTTTGTTCTTTCGCGGCCGGACTTTCTGATGGAGGGGGTTAATTGCAAGTTTGCAATTAACTTATTTGATGAGGGGTTTCTTGCTTTTGTGAGGCTTCATCATGATGAGATTCCTTTTGCATCATTGGTCTTGCATCAAATGAGAATGGGATTGAGTGGGATTGAATGGTGAGAAATGAGTGTGACCTTTTTCTCTTTATCACATATTTTCCCACTTGTTTTTTCCTTGTGATTTTTCCTCCACCATCTCATGAGGGGCCGGCCACTTCATTAGAGAGAGAGAGAGAGTTTCATTTTGAGGGGGGCATTATTCCTCATCTCATTTTCTTGCTAGGAAATTGAAAGCACCAATTTTCTTTAACCACTTTCCTCCACATCCAAGGCAACTTCTATAACCCCAAAGAGACATGGCTACTACACTATTCTACAGCAAATCTTTGACACGTCGGCTATCCAACTTCACGCCCGAGTTGCCTCAGTCCAGAGGTGGGAGCCCGTAAAAGATTCCGGCTACGTGGTGCCCTTTTTCCGACGAGAAGTTGACGGACGGAGATTCCGCGGGAGATTGGAGTGGAGACGAAGACCGAAGGACACGGATCACTTGGTATAGCTTCTCTACTCTTTTCTTGTTTGCTAGTTGCTAGGTTAATGGCCCGATCCGGGTGAAAAGTGCGCGGTGGTGCCGGTTTGCTTGTTTGCAAAGTTTTTGTTTCCGCGTTTCCGACGCCAGATCGATGGCCCGGGCACCGCCGCGGACTTACATTGGTATCAGAGCCACGCCATTAACCATGCCTAGCTTGCTCTAGTATGTTTAAAACCCGATCGAACAAAAATCGCAAAAACCGTATTTTCAGTGCACTGTTCTCTGTCGAATATTTTTTAGCTCCAAAAATTTTTCACGTTGTTTCAGAATACTGTGCATGAAAATCTAAGAAATCTGTGAAAATTTGGTCGCGAGATCTCTCCAAACCGCCACGGAACCGCCGCCAAACCCATGCTTGGGCCGCGGTTCCGTCGCGCATTTTACTATTCATCGCACCAAATTTTAACAGTAGGCTTTTGGGTTGGAAATAGGGGTTTTGGGATATTCTTTTTGGGCCCAGATTTTCTGTAAGTGCTACAGTACTGCTTAGGGCCCACTTGATAAATTTTGGTCGATCGGATATTTTAAACATGCTAGTTCACAGTATTTACATTATATCTGCGACCGTGAATGTCACTTGATCGGTAAATCCTGTCTAACTGCTATAGCCCGGTTAGACGGATTTGCGAACGTGACATTCACGTTGATGTTCTGTGTTGCGCTGTGATGTTGCGGATCGGTCGTGGGGGATAGCCTGGATGCAATGGTAGTACAGTTTTGTTTTATATGTACATTTGATATTGCGGGACGAGCGTCCGACATGTGGACTGCCGTCACTGCCTGTTTGTATTATTATTTTGGGGCATGACCAGGTTGCGGTCGATGTACCCGTTGTATGTATATTTTACTTTCTGTACTAGGATTACCCCAAGGAGGGGTGCACGGATAGCCGGGTTCTAGAGGGCAACAAGCCTGCATCTCATGGCGTTGATACGGAGGGGGCTTTACTCTAGAATTGGCAGGCTATTCGCCGCACTCGTAGGGGGTATAGGTTGACCCAGGAGGGGTGCCCAAGTTACCGGATTCCGTGATGTGCTGGGTAGTCCATTCACGTTGCTGAAGGGGGCTGCCTCGCTTCAGGTTTTTGGCGGGTAACTTGCCGCGCCCGTAGGGGTCTAGGTTTTCATTGCACAGGCTATCCACACGACCAGAGGAACGTCGGGTTTCAGCAGCGGCTCTGTGAAACCCGGGGATCCCAGATATCTGTATTATTCTGTGATGCTGTACATTTCTGTGATGTTGCATTTTTATCACGCCTTGAGCGAAAATTATATATTATATATATACCTGTAGATGTTGTATATGTTTTGCATCCGCGCTAGTCCAGTCCCCGCTCTGTCGTTAGTTAAGTAACCTAACGGGTGATGACGGGACCCAGTGGAGAATGCGGATGGCATATACGTACATCATTATTTTCGTTCTTTTGTGGTGTGATCAATTGATGGGAATGCGTTGATTCGGATCAATGCAAGCTAAACAAACCTGTTCTGATGTTGTTGGAACACTTTTTCAAAAAGCTGTTATTGCAAGGGCGTTCTCTTTTGTTTTGCACAGTGGTATTCAGTTGGAATATCCCGCTCCTCAGTCGACGAGGCAAGGGCCGAGATCCCTTCACCGGGAGTGACCCCTTGGACAAAAGTTTGCGTCAGGGCAGTAACTTCACTATAGCCGTTTACTTTTGCTTTGCATCGTGGTATTCAGTTGGAATATCCTGCACCTCATTCTACGGGGAAAGAGCCGAGATCCCTTCGCCGGGAGTGACCTCTTTAGCAAAGGTTTTCGTCACTATATTTTTACAAAGCTATCAGTTCCTTCAACGATATCAAGTTCATTACGTTAAAGGTTTTCGCCAGAAACCATTCGTAGCCCTCCGTCGTTTCAGACGGGTAGCACGTAGTATTCATGCTATGTTTGTTGGCCTTCGTCAAGGCATAGTGTATGGTAGCTGCTTGTTACCTTTCTGCTGCATAGATAGATGCGTTGGTTTGGGACAGTCGTATAGCCTTGTTGGCCCTAGTCAAGGGCTTGTACGGGTGGGTTCAAATCAACCTGGACAATGACGGGTAGAACTTGACATGTGACTTATGATTTGTTGGCCTTAGTCAAGGTCATAAGAGCATGGGGCAAAAATCCACATCGGGAGTTTCAAAAGAACTGAAACTTGCCAGATATGCGCATACCTTCTGGAGTGTGATAACGTGAGCGGATTCCGTCACGTTATTATGCGATGATAGTTGGATCCCGATTCCCACTGATGAGTTGGTTTACTCCTCGGGTGATCCCGACTAATTCTTCTTTTGGGTTTGGAGAAGAATTTGAGGTTACAGTGGGAGGTTTCCAGATTAGATAAAGTGATAACCATTCTGATCTCGGTTAGAGTGCATGCTGAGTGTTTCTTTTCTCTCTCTCTTTGGCAGCGACCATTGACCCGACCCTAGACTATGACTCAGTGACTAAGTTGACCGAACCTTCTTAACACTGGCTTTTGGATTGTCAGAGTTGCAGACCTCATTGCCACTCCTACTTTTACCCTTTTCTCCTGGACACCCCGTATTACTACGAACGTCCACTTCCATTGGACAAAACCATCGTATGGTTATATACGAACTCGAAGGAATTCGAGGATGGTTTCCGGTTCTGGAGAAAACGAATAGGACTATTCAGTTGTCTTTTCCTTTTACCTTCTCTCAGGTTGCGAGTACTCCTTGGTTTAGGAGATAGTACACCTATTACGTAAATTGGATAGTCTTCTTCCAAACCATAGGCAGGTGCCGACCGGTAGGGAATGAAGAAAACCAATTAGCCTAAACGGTGTACAGAAGGTATTAAGTTCAGACAAAGCAAGGGATTAGTAAGAGGGCAAAGTAAATTGCGACTGCTATTCACGACCAAACCAAGTATTTCTTCGCCAATCCTAAATCACCTTTGTATTTCTCCAGGACACTCCGTATCACTACGAAGATCCCAGTTTATTGGATAATCCATCGTATGATAATATACGAACTCGAAAGGAACTTGTTCCAGTTCGGGGATGGATCCTGGTTCAGGAGAAATAGGAATAAAGTTCATTCAGGTGTCTTTTATCTTCACCTTCTCTCGCGTTGCGAGTGCTCCCAGGACTAGGACGGTACACCCATTATGCTTATTGGATAGTCTTCTTCCAAACCATAGGCTGGTGCCGAACGGTAGGGAAGGAAGAAAACCATTTGGCCTAAATGGGTGTACAGAAGGTAATGACTAAAGACATAAAAAGTGATTTGGAGAAATGGCAAAGAATTATATGGTTACAGTTGTGAATCTGGATAATGGAAGAGGCATTACTAGTAATACCAGGATGCCCCATCGAAACATTTCAACGTTTCAGTTTCACTGTATACTGTTAAAAGAAAACTGATTTCCCAATTAGACACTTGCTCCAGGGTATGTATTTACCAGGTTTGATTCTCACATCTGTATGGTTTTACAGATGATGAGTGGGAGTAAGTTATTGGGAATTAGGTGACCATCCTCATTATATCGGGATTCGTTGTAATTGGTGATATTTGAGGAAGTCACCTGGGTTGTTTGCCGGACAGCAAATATTTGGTTTTGAAAATCCGTTGTTATGCACCAATTTCAAATTGATATATCTGTACGTCTATTTTATAGAGTGAGACATACCTTTTTGAAATTATGTCTATGACATTTACCTATACCAGTGGATGGTTAGGTAAGGAGCATTGAACAGCGGTGTAATTCTTCTTAACCATAAGTACAGTTTTCAACCTACGACACACAGTGAATGAATTATTCGACTCAAGGGACTTATACAAAGTATTGCATATTGTCCAATGTCCATTAGGACAGAGGGGTTGGTCCTCGTACTATATTCTGTTTACTTATGACTTCTCTAGTTCTTAGACAAGTGTTTCGTAGAAACACAGGGTCCAAGTTTTGAGAAGTTATAGGTATATGAATAAAGTAGAGAACCAGGTGTTGCAAATATCGGGATTCTTCAAGGTGATCGAAGATATAGATACTTGTATGTGGTATTCAATTGATAGTAGTGGTTAAGAGAACTTGCTTCTCTTTCAGGTTACTCATAATTGGAAGTATTCCTAAGTTGAGTAACGCTGATCGGCCTCCTTCCATTTACTTGACATGCACTGGAGACAGCTGCATGATTTGAATCTGGTTCAATTAAATCAGTGCCTCTGTTTCTATATTGGATATAGAACAGTTCACATCTTGACATTGTTAAGATACGGGGAGTTGTCCGGCTTATGCTTAAAACCAGACACTGGACAACTCAAGGCACGTTTCTGTAATGGCTGTTTGTGGGTTGACCCGGGCTATGACGAGGGTTGATATTCTACCATCTGGAAGATCAATAGTGATATTGTTCTTGACTCGCCACAGTTTTATTAAAAATGGATTTTTTCAGAAAACAGTAGTGGGAGTATGGTAGAACTGAAAGTGATTCCAGAACCGCAAACGATTACTGAAGATTTGATAAGAACCTAAAGATTCAATCTGGTTTGACATTCCATTTGGCCACTCCGCAGATAAAGTGGGTAACCTCATGCACTCGAGAGGTACTTCGGTATGCTCAAGGACGGTAGCAGGGAGGTTCTTGTTTACCCAAACATTCCATTGCTGTTGCTCCAGACTGTGAGACCCGGCAGGAGGATGAGTATAGCGTCCTTCTAAACTGGCTTTAGAAGTGTACGTCTATATGACTCTTCCAGAGGGTTGACGTAGTCAGTGGGAGCAGCGGAAGCATTGGTGGACATCAGGCTTATGTCTATTTATAGACTAAAGCAGATATAGCGGAGATAGATCATCTATTTCTGATGTGACAGTCATAGGATTGACTTCATCAGAATAGGGGATGGATCTGTTAAGAAGGTAGTAGGGTGTGATGTCCTGGTATTTGATGACATACACAAAGTAGGAAGTAATATTCCTATACTAGGATAGGTTATACTTTGGTTGTCACACAGTAGTTTCTCCACAAAGGAATTGGATCTTATATCGTACATTCTAGTTACTAGATCTATGGTTTTAGATCTAGATTTGGGTGGCTTCCCAATAAGGGTACTTAGACAACATTCAGTATTTAGAATGGACGACTCCTGGCACGGTAGTATACCTGCAGGTGATGGAGTCACCCTCTCTAAAGGTGTCTTACAGACTAAAGGGGAGATGGATGCGCATGTAAGTCCATGCTACCTCTCCCGGTACTTTCGGGAATGCGGAATTTGGTAAAAACGATTTTTACGGAGGTGGTAACATGGACCTATAACCCGGATCTTGGTTAAACATCTATCTAACAACCTAACTATGAGTTTCTAGCTACTCGGTTAGGGGGTTATACCTTGCTTGTCTTGAACTCCTTCGTCTTCAAACTCCGATGGTGGTCCGATTGGCTTCTTCTCGTCGTCTCCGTACGCCGAAGATAGATCCACCTGAAAGCTCCAACCTTTAGCTCCTTCTTCGTTCTTTGAAGAAACTAGTTCACTTGGTTTGCTAAACCTTGTGAACTAGAATGAGTAGAGAAGAATTAGAATGGGATTTTATCTATGGTTCTTGATTCTCAACTCATGAGAGATATGAACCATAGAGTCAAGAGAGGGAAAAAGAGCAAGAGGGTGAGAGCAAAAACAAGAGAGCTCAAGAACAAGAGAGAGAATGAGCAAGAAAGAATGAGAAAGTATTTTGTCTCTCACCCTCTCATAATCCAAAGTCATGATAACTCATCATATCAAAAAAAGTCTTATGTGATGGTTGAAGCAACCATAACCATATCATATCATACACTCATTTTACACAAATGAGCAAGCAAGTAAAAGTCTTTGCCATGAAATGATGGCTATGGTTATCATGATGGTCAACTAGTCAAGCCTAGTCAACCGGTCAACAAAGTCAACAAGTCAACAAAAGTCAACAAGTCAACAAAGTCAACAAAAGTCAACAACCATGTCACCATAATACTTAATTAATATAATAGTTAATCACATATCATATTCTCATTAGGGTTGAGCAAAAAGTCAAATAGTCAACGGTCAACTGTCAACAACCCTAATGAGAATCCGCTGCCTCTGCCTCCCTGTCAACTGTGCATACACACCCGCATCCGCGTTCCGAGGAACACGAATGCAAACTGGATAAATCCAATCCCAAAAGGTACACTAGGATCTGGCTTAAACCAAAGCCCGCTAGTGTAAACTGTCCGGACACTGTACGTGCACAAGTGCACGGATGTGACCGAACCCTGTCGCAAAACCATGCGACCTGTCGCAAAACCATGCGACCTCTACTCTTTTGCCTAAAGGCCAAAAGCTTTCTGTGTGGGACTCTAAAGACTCGACACTACGCTGGCAGTGGGTTTAACCACAGACCGCAAGCGGCACTAGCTGTGCGTAACGGTCCCCAGGTAATGCCGACAAGAAGACCGACGAGGCGAAACCCATCTGAACTCCTACTGAGCCTGAGTGTGACATTCTCCATACAGTCCGGTCTGTTCGTCTGATACATCGCATGGCGGGCCTAGGGGGCGGTAAACGTCAGTCCCCCAATAGCGGTACAAGTCGTGCCGGAGCGAAGCCCAAAACACCCTGAGATAACACTGGAAGCCTACCAGTATATCTCGTTTGCCCTGGCCAGGGACTACTCGTGTAATGGCTCTCCTAGACACAGCGCGATGTCAACCCCCAATACCGGGATAGACGAATCTTGTCTAACCGTCACTGCCTCCAAGTGCTTCGGGACTGCACCCAACCACTACCTGTTTGCACGACTCCTTTGAGCCGTGGTAGGGTAGTGATCAAAGTACAGTGGGAACACACTCGAGGAGAAGTGACAGTGTTAAGTCAGCGGACTAAGCTGTACTCATGTCACCTGGGAACTGATAACTGACGATAGGCATAATACCAACTAGTCAGTTCCCGACGAGTCCTGTCCAGTGTACCCGTAACCTAACGAGCACCCGCATACTATCTCAAGTACGACGTACTGACGGCTGTGGGACAGACCGTCTCCCATACTAGGATGAGAAGCGCATGCGCTGGTCTACTCCGGAGTATCGATGCCCTGTCTCGATAGTCCTGCGACCAGGGACCTGCATAAGGATGTGCTTATAGATTACCCAGCCCCACTAGTGTGACGGCCATCACATCGCTAGTAATCAAGCAAAGATCCTAAGGGCTCCACTAATGTGTATAGGCGATATACAAAAATAAACACATGTACACATTGAAGTAGAAACAAACCAAGTAGCATACTACTATTTTGAGCAAGATTGTATATACAAGGTGAATATCCCAAGCTTCCATTAACTAATATACAAACTAGTATGATACAGTAATGGCCTCTAGGGCATATACACTAACAATCTCCCACTTGCACTAAGGCCATGTACTGGCGTATCGAAGACCTATCATCTCGATCAGCCGCTCGAACTGAGTCTGGGGCAGGGTCTTGGTGAATGGATCTGCAGTGTTATCTTCTGAAGCGACTCTCCGAACCTCGATCTCCTAGCGATCTACGATCTCCCTGATCAGGTGATACCGCCTCAAGATGTGTCGGGATCTCTAATGGGACCTGGGTTCCTTCGCTAAAGCTATAGCCCCGTTGTTGTCGCAATACAGAGGTATTGGATCAACAATGGACGGAACCACCTGAAGTTCTTTCAAGAACTTCCTCATCCAGACAGCTTCTTTTGCGGCATCAGATGCAGCGATGTATTCCGCTTCCATCGTCGAGTCTGCAACGGTTTCCTGTTTGGAACTCTTCCAACACACCGCCCCTCCATTGTGGGTAAAGACAAAACCCGACATGGACTTGGAATCATCCTTGTCACTCTGGAAGCTGGAGTCAGCAAAGGCCTCGATCTGGAGGTCTTTTCCGCCATACACCAAGAACATCTCCTTAGTCCTTCTCGGGTACTTGAGAATGTTCTTTACCGCTATCCAGTGTTTCTCCCCAGGGTTTGACTGATACCGGCTTACCACACTCAGTGCATAAGCTACATCCGGTCTGGTACACAACATCACATACATTATAGAGCCTACCGCAGAAGCGTAGGGTATAATAGACATCCGATCCCTCTCCAAATCAGTCTTGGGAGACATCTCTTTAGAGAGGGTGATCCCGTGACAAGCCGGTAGGTTACCGTGCTTGGAATCTTCCATACTGAATCTCTTCAGTATGGTGTCGATGTACCTGGACTGTGAAAGTCCTAATATCCTCTTGGATCTGTCACGGTAGATCCGGATACCCAGAATGTACGAGGCATCACCCAGGTCTTTCATGGAGAACCTGTGTGACAAGAACCCCTTGACAGATTGTAGCATAGGAATGCCATTTCCTATTAAGAGAATGTCATCCACGTATAAAACGAGGAATACTACAGTTCTCGCTACAAATCTACTATAGATGCATGGTTCATCTGGATTTTTGATAAAGCCAAATTCTTTGACCGTCTCATCAAAGCAGATGTTCCAACTCCGCGATGCCTGCTTTAGTCCATAGATGGACTTAAGCAACTTGCACACCTTTCCGCTGCTCCCACTCTGAATGAAACCCTCTGGCTGGTCCATATAGACACACTCCTCTAAATTTCCATTTAGAAAAGCTGTCTTTACGTCCATCTGCCAAATCTCATAATCGTGGAAGGCAGCAATGGCAAGAAGGATCCGAATGGATTTCAGCATGGCTACTGGAGAAAAGGTTTCGTCATAGTCCAAGCCAGGTCTTTGACGAAAACCCTTTGCTACCAGCCTAGCTTTATAGGTCTCAACCTGTCCATCTACACCAATCTTCCTTTTGAAGATCCACTTGCATCCTACGGGTTTTACCCCGTCTGGAGCAATGTCCAACGTCCATACCTTGTTGGTGTACATGGACTCCATTTCGGTCCTCATTGCATCCAGCCATTTCACTGAGTCAACGCTCTGAACGGCCTGCTGGAAGCTAGTAGGCTCATCATAATCTATGATGCAATCCTCTCTATCCCCGTCTATGAGAAAACCGTAGTATCTCTCGGGCGGATGAGTCTGCCTACTATTCCTGCGGAGCGGCGTAGGAATGTCCTGTTCTGTTGAACCCTCTGGTTCCACTAAGCTTTCAGTAACAGTCTGTGGTTCTGGAACTTCTTCCAGTTCTATTGTGCTCCCACTTATCTGGGTTTCCAAAAACTCAGTTTCCAAGAAGCGGGCATGCTGAGAAACAAAAACCTTTTGTTCCTCAGCGGAATAGAAAAGATACCCCCTGGAGTTCCTTGGGTATCCCACAAACTTACACTGTACTGAACGTGCCTCAAGCTTGTCCGCATGCTGCTTTTTTACAAAAGCTGGACATCCCCATACCTTAAGATATTTAAGACAGGGTTTCTTCCCAGTCCACATCTCATATGGGGTGGTAGGCACAGTCTTGGTGGGAGCCTTGTTCAAGAGATACGCAGCTGCTTCTAGTGCATATCCCCAGAATGATCGCGGTAACTCAGCGTTACTCATCATGGACCGAACCATATCCAATAGGGTTCTGTTCCGTCTCTCCGATACACCGTTATGTTGCGGGGTGTATGGAGGAGTAAGCTGAGAGAGAATTCCGTTCTCTTTTAAATAGTCCAAGAACTCGGCACTTAAGTATTCTCCACCTCGATCCGATCTTAGAACCTTAATACTTTTGCCGGTCTGTTTCTCTACTTCATTCTTATACTCCTGGAATTTTCCAAATGCTTCGGACTTATGTTTCATTAGAAGACATAACTGTACCTTGAGAAGTCATCCGTAAAAGTAATGAAGTAAGAATATCCGCTTCGCGCATGTGTAGACATTGGACCGCACACGTCACTGTGTACGAGTCCCAAGAGCTCACTCGCTCTTACTCCATGTCCAGTAAACGGAGTCTTTGTCATCTTTCCTTTGAGACAGGATTGACAAGTGGCATACGATTGATATTCGAACGCATTCAAATACCCTTCTGTATGTAACTTCGTCAACCTTCTCTCATTGATGTGACCCAGTCTACAATGCCACAAGAAAGTCTGATTCATTTTCGGAGACTTTCTTTTGTGTGTATTCTGGACATTAAAAATCTGTGGTTGGTTTAACACGTATATACCATTACTCAATGTACCTGACCCAATCAAAACTTGATTAAGGTGAATGTTTACAACATTACTTACAAACGCAAATTCATAACCTTCTTTAGAAACTAAAGATACAGAAATGATATTACAAGTTGCGTTGGGTACAAAAAAGCAATTACGCAAAACCAAAACATGTCCATCTGACATTCCCAGGTGATAGTCCCCCACGGCTTTAGCATCCATGCTAGCTCCGTTCGCAACTCTGAGGGTCATGTCACCTGCCTTCAAAACCCTACGGTTTCTCAACGCCTGCAAAGAATTACAGATATGAGATCCTGATCCGGTATCCAATACCCAGGAAGTAGAGTTTATTGAAAGACAGTTTTCAATAACATACACACCTGAAGCTGAAGCTGCAACCTGCTTCAATTCCTGTGTCCTGGCTTTCCAAGCCCTGCAATCATTCTTCCAGTGTCCTTTCTTATGACAATAGAAGCATTCTTCCTTATCCACAAGCTTCCCCGCTATCTTTGTTGCTTTTGCTTTTCCCTTCGTATCCACTTTACTAACACCGCCCCTTGGTTTGGCGGGGGCTTTCTTCTTCTTTCCCTTGGCTTTCGCCTTGGACCTAGAAGAAGATGATCCTCCTACAAACAAAGTGGATGTTTCCCTACCTTTCTGTAGGGTGCCCTCTGCGCTCCTCAGCATGTTGAGGAGCTCTGAAAGTTCAACCTCCTTTTCTTGTAAGTTGAAGTTCAGTATGAACTAGGCGTAAGTGGAAGGAAGGGACTGGAGAACTATATCCGTATAGAGTTCAGCCTCCAATGTGGTCCCTAGGTCCGCGAGCTCCTCAATGTAGCCGATCATCTTTAGCACGTGCTCGGCTACCGATGATCCGACGGCCATCTTTGCCGAAAACAACTTTTTCGACGCTTCGTATCTTGCGATACGAGATTGTTCTCCATACAGTTCTTTTGTATGGAGAAATATGGATTCAAGGTCCATATTCTCGTGCCTCCTCTGATGTTCGTTGTCCATCGAGGCAAGTACGAGGCACTTGGCCTTCGCGCTATCAATCTCCCAAGTCTTGCGGATTTCCTTATCCGCGACGCTGGAAGTGGGACCAGGGACAGGGGGAGCTTTGGTGGTAACAAGATACCCCAGCTTGTCGTAAGTGATTGCTATCTTGACATTCCTGAGCCAATCTTTGTAGTTTGGCCCTGTCAGTTTGTTTTTATCTAGGAGTAACTTAAGTCCAGTCATGTTGATTGGTCGCTGCAATTAGGAGAGAGAAGAAGAAACACTCAGCATGATGCTCTTGCAAGTTTAGAGTGGTTTTTAGTTTGTCTAAACAGGATGGCTCCCACTGTTTCTCGAATCCCTCCTCAAACCATAAAGGAAGAATTAGTCGGGATCAATCCCACCGTACAATACTTGCTTAACCGTTCAGCCAGGCCGGTATCGATACTTCGAGGGAGGTTTTCCAACGCTTTCGCGAAGTTCCTTAATTAAAAAACCTCTTTTCCCTAGGGGCGTAGCCCCGCTAACACCTTTCTAGGCACCTACTAGGTTTATAGCATTGATCGTTTAGTGAGAAATTTCCCGAGGAGTAGCATATACTCACGGTAGGATCGGGATCCAAATATCATTGCGTGATGAAACTGAAGGAATCCTACCAGAATCATCACACTCCAAATGGTATGCAAATCTAGCAAGTTTCAGTACTTATGAAACTCCCGATGTGGATTTTTGCCCCATGCTCTTATGACCTTGACGAAGGTCAACAAATCATAAGTCACATGTCAAGTTCTGCCCGTCATTATCCAGGTTAATTTGAATCCACCCGCATATACCCTTGACGAAGGTCAACAAGGTAATGCGAATGTCCCAAACCAACGCATCTATCTATGCTACATATGAATACCCAACAGCTACCAATCACTATGCCTTGACGAAGGTCAACAAACACAGCTTGAATACTATTGAATATTCATACGAAACGACGGAGGGCTACGAATGGTTTTGGCAAAACCGTGAACGTAGTGAATTTGATTTGGTCGATGGAACGAGATAGCTTTTAAAAGGAGTGGCTCAAGCTCCGCATTTAAAAATTGGTTTTGAAAAGAACCGAGTGGTTTTTCGAAAGTGTTCCAACGACTTTAACTTGGTTTATTATCTTGCATTAGTTCTTTTAATGCGTGATATTCTTGCATTAGTTCTTTTAATGCGTCCCATCATTTAATCCTACCATTGCAGAAAACAACCAAAATATGACGTACGCTTATGCCATTCGCATTCGCCACTGGGCCCCGTCATTACCCGTTAGGTTACTTAACTAACGACAGAGCGGGGGCTGGGCTAGCGCGTCTGTAAAACATAAGCAACGCCTAAATAATATCATATATAGATATACTGCAATGATAAACATTTCAGATCACAGATGAATACATTGGATATACTAGGAATCTGTAATTCGTACGAGCCTGTAACGAAAGACAGATTACACGGTCGCGGTGAATAGCCAATACCCCACCCAAGACCCCTACGGGTGCGGCAAACTACCCGCCAAGTACCCGAAGCGTAGCAACCTCCCTCATCTCCATGAGTAGGCCACTCGACACTTCGGCATACCCGGTAGTTTGTGCCCCCCTTCCATGGGTCTATCCTAGGAGCAAAAACAGTAAAAAGAAATTATACAATGACGGCTACAAACCCGACCCGGTTGTGCGGCCATACAAATAATTATTACATCAATTTACAAATTTACATGAATTGAAAGAAAAGAAAACTCTCGTCTCACAACCCCCGGCTATTCACCCGCGACAATCCAACATATTCATATACACATTCCAGCAAATTACAGATCACAGATTTGTATAACCCCCACTAATCGACATATAGCGATTAGTAGACGTTCAATACAAATATCACATTACAGAAAACCCGTTAGCTTAAGTCTTTTAGAAATTCGATCAAAAATACGGCTTTTCGGGACCCCAAAATAAAATTTTCGTTCTGGAAAATCTGGGTTGAAAATACATGTACCAAAATTCCCAAAATACCCCCAGAAGCACACTGTAGCAAAGAAACACCAGAGAGGGGCCAAGGAGGCCGCGGAACCGCGGCAATAGCAAGTTATTGCCGCGTTTCCGCGGTCGTTTAGGGGAATCACTTGGTGATTTTTCTACAGTGGCTTTTAAAAACCCTGAGCCGATTTTAGGTGTTAAAATAATCAACTTTTGAACAGTAAAAAAATCGACAGAAACTCGAATTTTTGGGGTTCGTTTTCGGGACATTTTCTTTGATCGATCTTCTAGTTACTTGCTAACATGTTAGATAGAGTTTAACTAGGCTCTGATACCACTGTAAGTCCATGCTACCTCTCCCGGTACTTTCGGGAATGCGGAATTTGGTAAAAACGATTTTTACGGAGGTGGTAACATGGACCTATAACCCGGATCTTGGTTAAACATCTATCTAACAACCTAACTATGAGTTTCTAGCTACTCGGTTAGGGGGTTATACCTTGCTTGTCTTGAACTCCTTCGTCTTCAAATTCCGATGGTGGTCCGATTGGCTTCTTCTCGTCGTCTCCGTACGCCGAAGATAGATCCACCTGAAAGCTCCAACCTTTAGCTCCTTCTTCGTTCTTTGAAGAAACTAGTTCACTTGGTTTGCTAAACCTTGTGAACTAGAATGAGTAGAGAAGAATTAGAATGGGATTTTATCTATGGTTCTTGATTCTCAACTCATGAGAGATATGAACCATAGAGTCAAGAGAGGGAAAAAGAGCAAGAGGGTGAGAGCAAAAACAAGAGAGCTCAAGAACAAGAGAGAGAATGAGCAAGAAAGAATGAGAAAGTATTTTGTCTCTCACCCTCTCATAATCCAAAGTCATGATAACTCATCATATCAAAAAAAGTCTTATGTGATGGTTGAAGCAACCACAACCATATCATATCATACACTCATTTTACACAAATGAGCAAGCAAGTAAAAGTCTTTGCCATGAAATGATGGCTATGGTTATCATGATGGTCAACTAGTCAAGCCTAGTCAACCGGTCAACAAAGTCAACAAGTCAACAAAGTCAACAAAAGTCAACAACCATGTCACCATAATACTTAATTAATATAATAGTTAATCACATATCATATTCTCATTAGGGTTGAGCAAAAAGTCAAATAGTCAACGGTCAATTGTCAACAACCCTAATGAGAATCCGCTGCCTCTGCCTCCCTGTCAACTGTGCATACACACCCGCATCCGCGTTCCGAGGAACACGAATGCAAACTGGATAAATCCAATCCCAAAAGGTACACTAGGATCTGGCTTAAACCAAAGCCCGCTAGTGTAAACTGTCCGGACACTGTACGTGCACAAGTGCACGGATGTGACCGAACCCTGTCGCAAAACCATGCGACCTGTCGCAAAACCATGCGACCTGTCGCAATACCATGCGACCTCTACTCTTTTGCCTAAAGGCGAAAAGCTTTCTGTGTGGGACTCTAAAGACTCGACACTATGCTGGCAGTGGGTTTAACCACAGACCGCAAGCGGCACTAGCTGTGCGTAACGGTCCCTAGGTAATGCCGACAAGAAGACCGACGAGGCGAAACCCATCTGAACTCCTACTGAGCCTGAGTGTGACATTCTCCATACAGTCCGGTCTGTTCGTCTGATACATCGCATGGCGGGCCTAGGGGGCGGTAAACGTCAGTCCCCCAATAGCGGTACAAGTCGTGCCGGAGCGAAGCCCAAAACACCCTGAGATAACACTGGAAGCCTACCAGTATATCTCGTTTGCCCTGGCCAGGGACTACTCGTGTAATGGCTCTCCTAGACACAGCGCGATGTCAACCCCCAATACCGGGAGAGACGAATCATGTCTAACCGTCACTGCCTCCAAGTGCTTCGGGACTGCACCCAACCACTACCTGTTTGCACGACTCCTTTGAGCCGTGGTAGGGTAGTGATCAAAGTACAGTGGGAACACACTCGAGGCGAAGTGACAGTGTCAAGTCAGCGGACTAAGCTGTACTCATGTCACCTGGGAACTGATAACTGACGATAGGCATAATACCAACTAGTCAGTTCCCGACGTGTCCTGTCCAGTGTACCCGTAACCTAACGAGCACCCGCATACTATCTCAAGTACGACGTACTGACGGCTGTGGGACAGACCGTCTCCCACAATGGGATGAGAAGCGCATGCGCTGGTCTACTCCGGAGTATCGATGCCCTGTCTCGATAGTCCTGCGACCAGGGACCTGCATAAGGATGTGCTTGTAGATTACCCAGCCCCACTAGTGTGACGGCCATCACATCGCTGGTAATCAAGCAAAGATCCTAAGGGCTCCACTAATGTATATAGGCGATATACAAAAATAAACACATGTACACATTGAAGTAGAAACAAACCAAGTAGCATACTACTATTTTGAGCAAGATTGTATATACAAGGTGAATATCCCAAGCTTCCATTAAGTAATATACAAACTAGTATGATACAGTAATGGCCTCTGGGGCATATACACTAACAGCGCATGATTGGCAGATCACTTGCTTAGGCAATTGAGTCAATCATGAGATGTCAAGTACTACACCAGATATTGTTCTTGCAGTAGATGCAATAAGTTGACATTGATCTAATCCTGGGGGAACATTCGGAAGCAGTTTTAGAACATAAGTTGATGTTCTAGGGATATGATAACAGCATTCTCTTTCGGGACACAATTATCATTCCAGGCTTCCAAGGTAACATGGAGGGCAGAGTGACTGTCAGAGTTATAGTTTTCCCTCTGACAAGGGGCAGTATTATGGACAGGTGGTCCAGGTACATACTGAGGGAAGGCATGGCGCAGGATACTGATTAAGTTCAGTTGACGATACAGTCTAAGAAGTTTGGATTTGGAGTTCATTTATGAGCTAGGTCCCATCAGACATCCAGACACATTCTAAGACAGGTATTGCTCATTTCAGGAGATGGCTTTCTCCGCGAACTTGAGATATAGAGAGACATAGAAAGAAACACCATAGCGGATCCACTCACTGAGGCTATTCCTCGAACGCAATAGTTTCGCAAACGAGCTTTGTGAGACTGACTAGTAAAGGAGTTGGGTGTTGGTATCACACGGGCTGTGAGTATGCGACATCGCAATAATTAGCCTTGAGTGCAAGTGGGAGATTGTTGGATATAGTGCCCTCAGAGTCAATTATTGGATCACAGGAACGTGATTGCAATGATTGAGGGAGGACCTATGCCGGTAGGACAGTCTTACTCGAGATGATAGTATGCTATCAGGTTTATCTTTATCATCGTGTACTGGTTAAGGTGACCTTACGAGTCGCTATTACACGTTGATAGAGCCCCTAGGATTCTTTCTTGACTTCCAGCAGTATGAGGGCGATCATATACGTGAGAGATGGAGTCTATAAGCATATCCTTAAAAGGTCCCTAGTCGTGGGAGTTTCGAGACAGGGCATCGATTCTCCAGAGTAGACTAGTGTATACAGTCGAAACCCCGACAAGGGGCGGTGGCCGGTCTCACAGGCCACTGGTGTCAGTTGGTTCACCTAAGATGTATACAGGTGCTCATTTGGTTATGAGTACACCGGACAGGACTCGCCGGGAACCTGCTAGTTGGGATTATACCAGACGTCAGATAGCAGTTCCCTGGTGACATGTGTACAGGTTAGTTCATCGACCTGAGATCGTCATTTGTCTCGTGTGAGTTCCCACTGTGCTTTGATTACTACCCTACCACACTCAAAGGAGACGTGCAAACAGGTTTTAGTTGGGTACAGTCCCGAGCCACATGGAGGCAGTGAGCGGATCTGCAGGGGTTCGTCTCTCCCGGTATTGGGGGTGAGGTCGCGCTGTGTCTAGGAGAGCCAGAACATGAAAAGTCCTTGGCCAAGGCAGGAGATTTACTGGTAGGTATTCCAGTAGTATCTCAGGGTGTTCTGAGCTGCACTCCGACACGACTTGTACCGCTTTTGGGGGTCTGACTTTTACCAACCCCCTAGGCCCGCCATGTGATGCTCATAGACGAACGGACCGGACTGTACGGATATTGTCACTGACAGACTCAGTAGGGTGTCAGGATGAGTTCGCTCATCGACGTCCCTTTTGGTCAATAGCTAGTGGCCCGTCACGTATGGCTAATACCTCTGACGTGCTAGTGGTTAAATCCACAGCCATAGTATTGACGAGTCTTTAGAGTCCACCACATACACAGTCACTCAGGTTTCGGGCGAAACGCTGTAGAGGCCGTATGGAGATATGGCAGGGTTCGATCAGATACGTGCGGTATTGCACGGATCGTGATCGGACGGTTTTTACTAGCCGGCTTTGGCTTAAGCCGGATCCTAGTATTAGATAGTGTAGATTTTGTCTCTTTGCATTTGTGTTCAGTGGGAATACAAATGCGGGCATGTATTTGCAGTAGTGGGGTTTTCCTGTAATTTATTACGGGATCAGTTTTCTGAAGTTGCCAGTTTGCATTCCGTTCCGGCCGGTTTTCCTTTGTTCTTTAGCGGACGGACTTTCTGATGGAGGGGGTTAATTGCAAGTTTGCAATTAACTTATTTGATGAGGGGTTTCTTGCTTTTGTGAGGCTTCATCATGATGAGATTCCTTTTGCATCATTGGTCCTGCATCAAATGAGAATGGGATTGAGTGGGATTGAATGGTGAGAAATGAGTGTGACCTTTTTCTCTTTATCACATATTTTCCCACTTGTTTTTTCCTTGTGATTTTTCCTCCACCATCTCATGAGGGGCCGGCCACTTCATTAGAGAGAGAGAGAGAGTTTCATTTTGAGGGGGGCATTATTCCTCATCTCATTTTCTTGCTAGGAAATTGAAAGGACCAATTTTCTTTAACCTCTTTCCTCCACATCCAAGGCAACTTCTATAACCTCAAAGAGACATGGCTACTACACTATTCTACAGCAAATCTTTGACGCGTCGGCTAGCCAACTTCGCGCTCGAGTTGCCTCAGTCCAGAGGTGGGAGCCCGTAAAAGATTCCGGCTACGTGGTGCCCTTTTTCCGACGAGAAGTTGACGGACGGAGATTCCGCGGGAGATTGGAGTGGAGACGAAGACCGAAGGACACGGATCACTTGGTATAGCTTCTCTACTCTTTTCTTGTTTGCTAGTTACTGGTTAATGGCCCGATCCGGGTGAAAAGTGCGCGGTGGTGCCGGTTTGCTTGTTTGCAAAGTTTTTGTTTCCGCGTTTCCGGCGCCAGATCGACGGCCGGGGCGCTGCCGCGGACTTACAGTATCGCCAGTTCGAACAGTCTCTTTGTTTTCTCCCACGGAAACGAGTAAGGACGTCTTAACTTTTCGTTGAGGAATCGTTGTCTATCACTTTGGCGATCAGCTGGTTTTGGACCACTCGGCTGCTATCGAGCATTGGCGACGGAGGTCGCTTTCCCCTTCCCCTTTTCATTTCGAGGCTCCATTTTCGAGGAAGACGGTCTATGGCCCATCTGGTCCATTTGGGCCAGTTTGTCAATCAAGGCCTGAAAAGTAGTCGGCTTGAAGAACATCATGAACTGGGATATGGTCGCCTTTGGATCAAGAGTACCCATGAACATGCCTACCGCAGGAGCTTCCTCGATGCGCTGCTCACACTTTGACCATAGATTTCGCCATCGAATGGCGTATTGAACACAGGTTTCGCCTGGCTTCACCCTGGCATTGATGAGTGCCGTGATCGGGGTGCGTTCGCTAGCGCTTGCGAAACGTTGAGTGAACAGCAATTCCATCTCCGTAAAAGTTTTGACGGAGTCGTTGGGAAGCTCTGTGTACCAATCTAACGCCGTCTCCGCCAAGCTGCCGACGAATTGGCGAATCAGTAGCTTATCATCCCCTCCAGTGTTGCCGTAAAGAGCCCTGAACTGAGCGACATGTTGATGGGGATAGCCTGTCCCCTTGTACACATGGAATTTAGGAATTGTGTATCCTAGCGGGTACTTTATTTGATCGTACCAACCCAGATAGGGTCGTCCAGTTCTGACGACTTGGCCGGTTGCTTCATCCGCTTGATGAGCTCGTATTTGTTGAGCTATATAATCATCGAGCGCGGCTTTGGAGATGGTCTCCTCCTTGGCTGCTGTCAGAGCCGGCAGAGGGTTTGATGTCTCTCCCCTATATTCTTCGAGGATAATTAGAGGGTCTTCAGCTGGAGGATCCGGCTGTAACATTATCCCGACCATGTCTTGGAATAAAAGCACCATTCGTTTTATGTTGGCAGCTTGTTCCGCTGCCTCTTTGTCCTTCTTCTCGAGGATTCTGCGGAGGAACTCAGCATCGGTTTCTTGTTCACGACGCTGCTCTGACGATGTCTCCGGGCTTTCTTTTGGCCCAGTGAGTGCAGCCATCTGTGTTAACATTTCCTGGAGATTCTGTTATTGCTTCTGGGCCTTTGTTACGGATCTGGTGAGTGGTCGATGACCTGTAGAGATACGGCTATCCTCTTTCCAGGATGCCATATAAATAGTGTGCACCACCATGCCCCCAGACTTGGGGCATTTAGATTCAGTGTTCTTAAGATTCATCGCGAGCATGGGGACTTTCTCCGGCCTCCTTCTTTTGTGGGCGGTCGAAGTTGAGGGAGCCGTTGCAGCGGGCACCCAAATAGATGACATCTCCTGTGGCATGACAGGGCGGTCTTTCTCTTGCCGAAATTTCATCTTCTTCGGTCGGCGGGAGTAGTCTTGATTGATCACCGAGTCTTGGACCTGTCGCCAGACTTTATGAATTTTAGAGGACAGCCGCTGAGAGGGCTACTCTGGCTTCACCTTTGTAGAGTCCTCCATAGGTGGAGGAGATCTTTTCAGCACAGCAATCAGAGAGTTCTTGCGGACCTTCCTGAGTGGTTCAAATCCGTTCCCAGTTGGAACAGCAGCATCGATTTCCACCATCGGAGCTGGCGGAGTCAATCCAGAAGGGGAGCTGCCCCCAGCCTTCCTTACTCGGCGCCAGTGGCGGCGTCGAGCGGATGAGACCACCTCTGCTATCGGAAGAGCTTCTTCATGCCCCCTGCTTTGAGGAGAGGTTGTTATTGGTGCTAGCCTGTCGAAGACTGACGTCCGTTGAGAGGGGATAGTCAGTCTTGCGAAGGCCGACTTTTGAACAGGGGAAGAAGCCTTCATTACTTCGCCTGGAACGGGAGCTGAAACGGTCAATCTTGCAAAGACCGACTCCTTAGCAGGAGAAGCCGCCTTGGCAATTTCAGGAGTAGGAATGGCTATCCGCTTCGGGATAACCCCTTCAGGAATGGTGGGCTTCTTGACAGACACATCTGAGATTTGACCCAGTCTGTTGAATACTGAGGCATTGGACTTGGGCGACCCGTTGAGAGGGGCCGCAGTAGTTGTAAGCCGATCAAAGACCGACTTCTTCGGAGCTTCCTGCGACGGCAATAGGGCGTTGAAGCTCATTGGTGGGAGCATTGTCCCAAAGAATAGCCTTGTGGTGGCTTGCGTCACCTGGTCCACTGGCATCGTAAGAACGGAGGCCGCCTGAGGCCCGTAAGTCACTCCTCCAGCGAGGACAGAGTGGGAGTTGTTGCAGTTTGTGCAGTTGAAAGCCATTGATCTTCTGTTTTCTGCACAGAGCAAGACACCAAATCTTAGTACCTCGAATCCAGGGGCAACCCTAGTAAACCGCGATTCGTTCGTGAAACACGACACACGAAATGTGGAGTGGAAAGAGGAAAAGGTCCCACCGGGCGTACCAGAATCTGTTCTCCGCCAAAAGATGCGACCAGGACATTGGGACGTCCAGCCTGAATTTTGGGGGGCAGATGCTATTTGGTGCTATCCGTCCACCTCCCAGAAGATGCTAAGTTGATTTATGATACCATGTATCGAAGGTTTAAACGGATGCGGCCGATATAGCAGACTTTGTCGGATTCCCCCTCGTTGAGGGGTTTTTTGATTGTGGGGACGCTCTTCCCTGCAGGCGCAAGCCCCTGCAGTTAATTACGCTACCGCATCGCGGTAACCACTTTCTCCTTCTCCAGATGATCACTTCGTATCGTGTGTGTTTGTTTTGTTTTTGGTTGCCCGTGGATTGTATACGGAGACTAATTTATGTTGTCGCCCGTAGGGCGTGGATTAGTCCAAATCCGTATTTTCTTAGATTTGGGTTTGGGTTGGGTTTAAGGATCGTTAATCTCATTTGAGACTAAGATCAATTTAAACATTTGTTAAGGATACGTTAGTCTAATTTTTAGACTAAGATCTACTTAACAGGATCATTTGGATCCAACAAAAGAGCATTTGGGCTCTATTGTTTTAGTTTAGGGACTTTGCGGTCCATAAGTTTAAGGACATCATAGTCCATGAGTTTAGGGACCTCATAGTCCATGGTAGTTTAGAGACATCATAGTCTGTAAAGTTTAAGGACATCATAGTCCATGAGTTTGAGGACCCACAGTCCGTAAAGTTTAAGGACATCATAGTCCATGAGTTTAAGGACCCCACAGTCTGTGGAATGTCTGGTTGTCGGGACCCGTCACCTCTCTGAAGACGTTGAAGGATTACAACGACATGCATCAGAAGAGTGAAGAGATGTACCCTTGAACTAATATTGATTAGGAGATCTGTAGTCCAATTTGAGACTAAGAGCAAAGATTTGTGAGCATATGGGCTCAATTGATCTGAATTAGGGATCTGTGGCCAACTTGGGCTCGGCCCATTCAGTTAAAATGTTAAACATTTAACAATGCTGAGCATTGGTTTGAGTTTTGAAAATCTTTTTGTCTTTTATTGAATGCTGAGCACTCATCATAGCTCTGGGCTTTTATTTATAGAACAGTTTATGTTCTCTTAGAGCACACGTGAGGAGCACGTGGCGTGCTTGGCACTAAGCGCCAGTCAATAAGCGCAGAACGCTTCTGTTGAGTAGCGCACACGTGAGGAGCACGTGGCGCGTTGAGCGCTGAGCGCCAGTCAATGAGCGCAAAGCGTTTCTTGAAATTTGGAGCGCTAAGGCTCTACAGCGCTGTACGCTAGATTTGAAGCGCTGAGGCGCTTCTTTTAATTGGAGTGCTAGGGCTCTTTTTAGGCAGTTTTGCGCTCTGAGAATTGAATTCTCTTTTATATGAGACTTTGTCTCATGGATTTAAGAACAAAGTTCTTATTTTATAGGAGATGTTTCAATCTCTTATGTTTTTGGTGAAAGGCTTTGCCTTTATGGATCTGTGATCCTAAGAGAATTGAATTATTCTCCCCCCTTTTTATAATGAGATGTCATGATCTCTGTTGTGAAAGACAATTTGTCTTATAGATCTATGATCTGTCATAAGAACTAAGTTCTTTTTTATGATGAGATACTTTGATCTCTTTATTTTACCTTGAAGAAATTCTTCTTCTCCTAAGAGTTTGCTTCTCTTTCTGAACTTTCTCAAAGTTTGGGAGGGTCCTCTATATGAGACTTGAAGTCTTGGGACCTTTATATAGGGTAGGCTGATTTGTTGAATCGGTTGAAGAGATCTTTTCTCTAATTAATTTGGGGATGTTTCCCCCATTGGATCTTTGATCCATGGGCTTCTGATTTACAGAAGGCAATCTTCTTATTTTTAACAAGATTGGGAAATTTTCCCCATACAAAATTTATTCTGTATTTTGGTGATTTTTTAATATCATTGATCCAACGGTGCTCTGATTTTCAGAGCACAATCTTTTCTGTTTGGAAAGATTCTGAGGAATGTTTTCTCAAAAGAATTTGATTCTAGTCAATTGATGATTTTTTTAAGCATGTTCGTTGGATCTTTGATCCAAGGGCCGAGAACATTTTGTTCTATTTCTAGCGCTCATGTACTTTGCACGTGGTGCGCTGCTTAGAGTGCAACGCTCTTAGCGCTAGCGCTCACGTACTTTGCACGTGGTGCGCTGCTTAGAGTGCAGCGCACTTGGCGCTGCTTCATTTCAAATTTTGAAATTTGAACAGAGCTTTGCTCTGATTGGGGAAACATGTACCTTCCAGCATCTTGGAGGACATAGAAGAAGGCGAGGGAGCAACCGTCATGGCAGCGGCCGCAAGTGTTTCAGATGACACAATCTCAATGTTCGCTACACCTACAAATAAAATACCGTCAGAAAAAAGCTGAAAAGGATTGCGAAATAGAAAATAAACAGCGGCCCGAAACCCACCTGATGGGCCATCAGCCAAAATTGCAACGGAAGAATCACTCGGCGTTGCGGTTTCTTCGCTCTCCTTTAGTGGAATGGTTTCAGCACCAGTGGCTTCATCCCCTAATTCTACAAGAGCCGTCGTGATACTCGCAATGCCAGGTGATGGCAGGGAACCGCAGAGGGAAAGAGCGGCGGTTTGGACGGTCCCGGACTCCCGAGAGAGAGTAGCTGCTTCAGGCTCGGTGGTTGTCGTCATCTCACCTACTACCTCATCATCAGGACCTGGCCCTGCAGGATATGGTATGTAAGAATTTGAAGATCAAATTCTAAGAAAAGACTCAGCGTTATGTTACCTTGGGACGGCTTTTCGGCTTCTTCCCGAGCCGCGCGCACCATTTGTCTATGGACGGTAGACAGGACAGCTGGGGCGTGTTCGGAAGAAATAGTGACGGATGGAATGGCGCTTGAACCTGCACCCACGGCCAAGCTGACATCACGTTCCCTGGACGCACACTTTCTGCGCTTCTTGTCAGCCTTCGCAGTGAGAAAAGACCTTCTCAAAACCTCTGTCAAAGTAACGTCATCGTCCGAGCCAGGAGCTACCTCTGGAGTCGTTATGGTGTCCGTCATCGGCTGCTTAAGCGAAGCCTCTTTTGGCAATACCGAAGGAGCTGGGACTTCGGCAGCCGGCCCCGGAGGCATCGTCGCGCCACCATGCGGGATCGGCACTGCACTCGGGATAACCTAAGTCGAGGTAGTCCCTGCAATAAGATGAAAAAGAAGGGTCAGACTACCCATGAAGAAAAAGGGAATGAAGGGACAACGAGCCGAAATATACCGAGGCACAAGGAAGCGCGAAGCCTCTCTTCCTCTTCAAAAGTCTTGAGAGAAGCTGCGAGAGCCTCTTCGACGGAGATACCTGTTGAAGAAGAAAGCGTCAGTCAAAGCATAATAATTAAAATAGCCGCGGAAAGATATGACCGAAGCATACCTGATTGTGCGATGGTGATTAGTGCTGCCTCATTGCGAGCTAATTGCTTGGAAACCGCGATGGCAGCCTCTAGATCGGTATCATCCGGCGCCATAAATAAACCCCCGTTGGTCCCGTACTTACATAGGCCCTCGTTGTAAGGGGCATGAGGCTCCTGGCGAAATGCAACGTCCATAGACAATAGCGATTTCTTCTTCTTCTGTGAGCGAGTGCCGGCAGCTAATAACACAAGTTTGCGCTTGGCGGGCAACTTCAGGCGGCGAGTCCCGATCTCCGCACCTATGCCAGACTCGGGAGATGCCACAATTACCGCTTCTGCAGGCACGCGGGGTAGGGGAAGCTCAGGCATAACACGTGGTACCACAGCCGCAACAGCTTCTCTCAAGGGAGAACGGACGACGGTCCGTCGCTTCAAGGGAACAGATGGATTACCAGCGGGGGCGGTGCCCTTACGATCAAGCAATAATCGCTTTTCTTCCCTAATAACGGCGCCCATCGAATGCTGATACCACGCCACATATGCGTTCTAGATTTGCGGAACGCAACTCGGCTTACTGATAAAGAAATTGGAGCTGGTGTTCAACCGCACAAAATGGTGTAATGCGTTGCGAATACCTTCTTCTGTGGCAGCTGGCTCAGCTAGGAAGGCCTTGAGCAGGACGCCTTGATTATAACTTGATTGCTGGGCGAAACAATGCGGGTTGTACCTCATGAACAACGCCGAATCATTCTGCCTAAACACGAGAAAGCCCGGCCTGATTGAATATAGATGAAGAATCTCCCGAGCTTTCAAGGTAGAGGCCCCATCTTTAAAAGTATCGCGCAGAGGCTGCACCGTTTTTGCGGATTCTTTGCCGATGGTGAAAACCTTATCGACAAAGGTCATTTCATCTCCAACCATACGCGGATGAAGGAGCAAACCCCTAGCCTCCCGCTGTGACGGATTTAGAGCAGATGCATCAACTAGGCGCATAATCCGAGGGAAGCTGTAACTGTCGAAGAAACGAGGTCGTTTATGGGCACCAAAAGAGACAAGTATGTGCAGCTCGATCCATGACGTAAAATAATGCAGCGAGAAAGTGACGGGCTGTACCCCCGGCTGAGTGGTGTCCACCGCTAAGCTGAGACCATGGTTCAGGTGTGCCAACCCAGCAATCCCGATAGCCACTTGCATTCCCTCAACCATACGATGGGCTGGGTAAAAGACTGATGGCCTCATATAACTAGGGTGCATTGGAAACACGAACCAGTTCATCAATAAGCCAATGAACCCCAGCACTAACGTCTCTTCATCGACATCCGGAGCAGCAAGCTCCGCGAAGGGAACGACAGGAGCAGCCAGACTAAAGAAACTTTTTAAATCCGCCTCCGCCGTCAGTTGGTTATCCAAACCAAAACCAAACGGATCGTCAAGCTTGGCGAACAGCGCAGCTTGCTTCGATAAGGCTTCCGGACGAAGAAAGCGAGCGATGAAGTCTGCGTAGCTGACTCCATGCCCTCCGGACTCCAAAAATAGACTTTCATATATATTCAACACCTTGATCAAGCTCGGGAATTGGTGTTGAATGGCGTTCTCCGGGGTAAGACCCATTACCACTGATTTGGTGGCAAAGATCGTCCGGAGGAAGCAACTCCTTATAGTGTTCTCCCCTGACGGGTAAGCCAGAGATCTCTGCAAACTCCTCTAAAGATATTGAGACTTCTCGATCCGAAAAAAGGAAGGTGTGGGTCGGAATATTCCATTGCTCCAGAAAAGCCTTGATCCACCATGCAGGAGGCGTGGAATATTGGAAGATGGACGCATAAACGGCAGGGTACAACCCAAGCCTCGGCAGCAACGATCTCTTGACCGAAAAAATGTAGCGGGCCCACTGCAAATACTCAGCTGGATGACGAGGAGTTAGGCCTATCATGTACGGTTGTCCCCAAGGGCGTGACTCGCCCTGACATATACGCCGCCCCAGAGTATCCAAAGTCGTCGGCGGCTGTACAGGTATCGCGGCCATAGAGGGTTGAAGGCAACCCTCTGAGGTCCAGTTGACCTCCTCCATGGCATAGTTCACCGGACGTGTGTCAGCATAAGGGATCGTCGAAATAGGCTCCGAAGGTGCCGCGCAAGAAAAGCTCCGCCGACCCCTGATGATCTGACTGTACCATGTTCCCCATAAATGAAGATTCTTTTGCTCAGGTCGTGATCTTTGATCAACGCGAAGACTTCCCTGTCTACAGGTGCTTCAGGGAATCTGCTTTCCAAACGGACGATCGGGAAAGAAATGTCGAAAGACATAGTACCTGCGCGAAAAAGAACAAAAATTAGCCGTCAATACTACAGTTTAAGTTTTATCACTTGGTATTTAAATTCATACCGCACTGCAATGCAATAGAAAAGGACCAAAGGGGACCCATACAATCTAGATGATGGCTCATTATTAGTAAAACAGTCTTATCATTTGATGAGACAGTCATTAAATGAGGAAATCCTAAAAGGATTCTCATTTAATGAGGGCCCCTTGGGCCAAGGAGTAAATCTACCTTGAGAGCAGCGCTCTACAACAGATATGACATCTGTTATAATTAATGATGAAGGGAATAAAATTCCCCCAAAAATTCTAAAGAGAAATGCTCTGTGAAGAAGATGGAAGAATCCATCAAAACCCCTAAAAGTAAAGCTTTATTAAGTTAAAAAAAACTCTGAGATCTTTAATATCTGCAAGATGAACTCTAAGAGTTCTTCTTTAATGGGTCAAGAGACCCTAAGAAAGATCTCTTTAGATCTATGATTTCAAGAGAGCAAAGCTCTGTTAAGAAAACCCTAAAAATTTCTTTAGATCTATGATCTGAAAAGAGGAAGGCTCTGTTAATGGGTGAAACCCTAGATTATGAAATAATCCCTTCAAAGATTTAATCTTTACCTAAAATTTTCGGCAGGGTTCTGTCTCTAAGAAAGTTCTTAAGATAAAGAGCTATGCTCTGAAAGAGAATTAATTCTCAAGAGAAAACAAGAAGATGAACAGAGGTCATCTTAAGGGCCAAAGGCCCTATTTATAGACACTGAGAGCCGTTTCAAATTCTAAGTTGATCCAATGGCAGAGATGCTGCCACCGCTGCACTCACGTGTAAGCCACGCGAACGCAACGGTAGGGGGCATTTGTTTCCCCCAATCAGAGCAAAGCTCTGTTCAAATTTTGAAATTTGAAATGAAACAGCGCTTCATAAAAGCGCTGGCGCTAGCAGCGCCAGCGCTAAGAGTCGAAGACTCTGATACAGCGCTAGCAACGCCAGCGCTAAGAGTTAAAGACTCTGATGCAGCGCTCACGTGCAAAGCACGAGAGCGCCAGCGCTAAGAGTCAAAGACTCTGATGCAGCGCTCACGTGCAAAGCACGAGAGCGCTTGCGCTAGCAGCGCAAGCGCAAAGAGTCAAAGACTCTAATGAAGCGCTCACGTGCAAAGCACGAGAGTGCGAGCGCTAAGCGCGCTAGCACCAAGAGTCAAAAACTCTGATGCAGCGCTCACATGCAAAGCACGAGAGCGCTAGCGCTGGAACTAAATGTTTCCCACCCTTGGATCAAAGATCCAACAGAGATGACTAAAAATCATCAAATTACCTCTGAAAATTAGAGCACCGTTGGATCAAAGATCCAATGGTGATTAAAAATCACCAAGATACAGAATAAGTTCTGTATGGGAAAAGATTTTCCCAATCTTGTTAAAAACAAGAAGATTGTCTTCTGTAAGACAGAAGCCCTAGGATCAAAGATCCAACGGTGGGAAACATTCCCAAATCAATTAGAGAAAAGATCTCTTCAACCGATTCAATAAATCAGCCTCCCCTATATAAAGGACCGAAGACTTCAAGTCTCGCACAAAGGAACCCCCCACAAACTTTAAGAAATTTCAAAGAGAAGAGCAAGCTCTCGGAAGAAGAATTTCTTCAAGGTAAATAAAATATAGAGATCAAAGTATCTCATCAAACGAAGAAGAACTTAGTTCTCTTTCTAGATCATAGATTTATAAGACAGATGTCTTTCACAAAAAGAGATTGGAGCATCTCATAATAAAAAGGGAGGGAGGGAGAAAAACTTAATTCTCTTAAGATCATAGATCTATAAAATAAAGATGAAGTCTTTCACAAAAACAAAGAGATCATAGTATCTCATAAAAAAGAGAAGAACATAGTTCTCAGATCCATGAGACAAAATCTCTTATAAACGAGAGTTTAATTCTAAGAACGCAGAACTGATCAAAGCTGCCTAAAAAGAGCCTTAGCGCTCCAAGACTGGCGCACAGCGCCGCATCGCTCCAATTTAAAGAAGAGCCTTAGAGCTCCAAGACTGGCGCACAACGCCGTAGAGCCCTAACGATCCAATTTAAAGAAGCGCCCAGCACTTCAAGGTTGGCGCTCAACGCCAAGCGCACCACGTGCTCCTTATGTGTGCGCTATTTCACAAGGAGCGTTCTGCACTCATTAACTGGCGCTCAACGCCAAGCGCACCACGTGCTCCTCACGTGTGCGCTATCTCACAAGGAGCGCTCTGCACTCAATAACTGGCGCTCAGCACCAAGCGCACCACGTGCTCCTCACGTGTGCACTATCTCACAGGAAGAGCCTTAGCGCTCTAAGTCCGGCGCTCAGCGCCAAGCGCACCACGTGCTCCTCACGTGTGCGCTGAGGGAACATAAACTGTTCTTTTAATAAAGCCCCAGAGCCATAAGGAGTGCTCAACACTCAAATTAATGCTCAGCATTATTGAACAAAAGAGGCTAAGCCCAAACAAACGTTCAACACCTAAATAAATGTTCAACATTTAATTTAAACTGAGTGGGCTGAGCCCAAGTTGGCCACAAGTCCCAAGCTCAGACCAACCGATCCCATGTGCTCATAATTTCCCTAACTGATCTTATTCCCAAACTTGACTACAGATCTCCCAACCAACATTGGTTCAAGGGTACATCTCTTCATACCTCTGATATATGTCGTTGTAATTCTTCAACGTCTTCAGAGAAATGGAGGGTCCCAATAACCAATAACTTTTAGTGCATCCCCAGACGGTTGAACCAAAACAACACAGACTATGACGTCTTTAAACTGGACTATGATTTCTTTAAACTTTACGGACTGTGGGGTCCTTAAACTCATGGACTATAATGTTCTTAAACTTTATGAACTGTGAGGTCCTTAAACCATAGACTATGATGTCTTTAAAATTTACAGACTATGACGTCTTTAAACTGTCACGGACTATGATGTCCTTAAACCCAATGGACCGCAATATCCCTAAACTAAAACAATAGAGTCCAAATGCTCTTTTGTTGGATCTAAATGATCCTGTTAAGTAGATCTTAGTCTAAAATTAGACTAACGTATCCTTAACAAACGTTTAAGTTGATCTTAGTCTCAAATAATATTAACGATCCTTAAATCCAACCCAAAACCAAATCTAAGAAAATACGGATTTGGACTAATCCACGCCCTACGGGCGACAACATAAATTAGTCTCCGTATACAATCCACGGGCAACCAAAAACAAAACAAACACCCACGACACGAAGTGACCATCTGGAGAAGGAGAAAGTGGTTACCGCGACGCGGTAGCGTAATTAACTGCAAGGGCTTGCGCCTGCAGGGAAGAGCATCCCCACAATAAAAAAAAACCCTCACAATCAGGGGGAATATGATGAAGTCTGCTACATCGGCCGCATCCGTCTAAACCTTCGATACATGGTGCCATAAATCAACTTGGCATCTTCGGAGAGGTGGACGGATAAAACCAAATAGCATCTGCCCCCAAATTCAGACAAGACGAACTTACGTGGTTCCGTCTCTGTTTTCGGCGGTAAACACTCCTTACACAACAACGCCAGGGATCAAAGCCCTCACCAAGAGGCACCGGGCAGAAACCTTGCCTGGCCAGTCCTTAAGGATTAAAAGCCCTCGCCAAAAGGCAACCAGGCCTGCCCTTGCTCGGTTATCCCTGACTGGTAGTGCCCTACCCCATAATGCCAGGGATCAAAGCCATCGCCTAGAGGCACCGGGCAGCTACCCTGCTCGGGCATCCTTATAGGCCTCTTCCGGCCCCTCCCGTGCTAAGGATCGAAGCCCTCGTTAAGAGGCAACCGGGCCCGCCCTTGCTCGGTTATCCCTGGCTGGTAGCTCCTTACCCCGCGACGCCAGGGATCGAAGCCCTCGCCAAGAGGCGCTGGGCAGCTAATCTGCTCGGCCCATCCTTAGTAGGCCTCGCACGGCCCCTCCCGCGCTAAGGATCAAAGCCCTCGCCAAGAGGCACCGAGCAGCTACCCTGCTCGGCCCATCCTTAGCACACCTCTCTGTGCCTCCCACGCTAAGGAACGAAGCCCTCACCAAGAGGCATCCGGTCTACCTACGTCTGAGTGATCTCTACCTCGACTTCAGGGCCATGGAGATATCGTCTTCCCACCGATCTTTGCACACTTGACAAATGAACAGATTCAACTCGACGCGTGATCGCTAGATGAAGAACCGACCTGACATGAAGGCAGTACTGTGCAAATACAAAGTGTTTACCGACAAAGGAAAATACGCGCGCAAATACTACTGCAAAAAGTTTTATTCACAAAGCCAAAGTTTTTACAAGGGTATTGGGGGATCCCCAGCCTTACAAAATGCCCGGAGACTTACAAAATTCCCGATGCAACAAAAAAAAAGGAGACAAGAAGACGAGGGGATTCAGGCCTCAGGGCCAGGCGCAACCCCGGGGAGCTCAATATCTACCACGACTCGAGCCGCGTCTGGAGGATCAGCGCCCGTTACAGGAGCCTCGGCATCGCCCTCAGCCGGGAGTCCCTTCCTCAGCCTCGCCCCCGGGGCCGTCACCCGGCTCGTCATCCGCGTGAGGATATTCGGCTCGGAGCTCTGCGTCAGAAAACTCCGGCATCCGAGCCTTGATGGCGTCGAGGGCCTCGTGCCAGATGAGGGTAGTGGCCACGGATAAGTTGGTGTAAAAGGGTTCCGACTTCTTGTAGTTCTTCGTCGCCTTCGCCGCCATGAGCTCGGCCCGCTTCTTCCCCTCTGCCTCCTCCTCCAGCTCCTTCCGGGGAGCGCGCGCCGACTTCTTCAGGGAGACGACGAGCACCTTGGAATCCTAAAGCTTTCTCTGGGCGGCCTTATGATACCTGGCGACTTCTTGCTTCCCGGCCGCCACCTCCTGCTTCCCGGCCGCCACCTCGCCCTCGAGGGCGGCGACCTTCGCCATCACCGCCTCCAGCTCCAACTTCGATCTCTCCTCCAGCGAGGAGAGCTCGCCCGCGACTCGTATCGCTGGGGTAATATTCTCGTCCTCCATATTGACGACGAGGGAGACGTGCTGGAGGACCCGAAGAAATTAGAGTGGGGGTTAGCAAGAAAGGGAGGCACCAAATCTCACGAAGGATAGGACGCTAAGTGAAAAAGACAAGTAGGGGGCGAGCACTAACCTGCACGGCCTCCTGGGTGATGGCTGCCATCTGCGCCATAAGGGTCCCCCGAGGGATCTTGCCCCTGGCCGACCTCTCTATGTCCGCCAGCAAGCTGTCAGCAACAGAGAGCCCCGAGGGCACCTTAAAGCGGAGGTTCCCCTCGTCCACCTAGATCGGAGAGGCCGGGGTCCGCGGAACTGCCCAGGGGAACCTCTTGAGAGACGACCACGGGGAATCGATCTCTACGTCCGAAGCCTGGGCCTCTTGTTCCCGAGCCCGCTATCGGCTTAGCGCCTGGCTAGGCTCCGGGGCCCGGCCCGCACTCGAACGCCGGGGTGGGGCGGCTGCCGGGGGAGCTAGGGCCGACATCGGACGGGAGGATCTGGCACCTCTATCCTTCGATCCCTTCTTCGGCTTGCGCATTGCTGCTCGAAGTTCGCTCAGGTCCATGGGTTCTGCATAAGATAAGGGACACTGGAGTCAGCAACACAAGTAAAATGAAAATAAACACAAGTTCAGCAGATCGCCTGCAAGCTCCTAACTTACCGGCGAACTGGGTGGGGCTGAGCCCAGCCCAACTGAGGGCCCGCTCAGAAAGCAGCACGTCGGTCCGGGGAATGGGCACCCACTCCGCCACCTTTGCCGTGTCGGGATCGTTGGACTGACCTCGCCGCCGGCACCTACACCTAGACCACTGGGTGGGCACGGGCCAATCCTCACCCTCCGGCAGCCCAACAAAGAAAAACTTCTTCTTCCAATCATGGATGGAAGAAGGCATGACGACGACTCCCGAACCAGGAGCACTCCCCTGTTATTTCCTGAAGGAGATGTAGACCCACCACGGGTCGCCCGCGCGAGTGCCGGGGTGACGTTTGTAGAGGAGAGAAGAGGCAAGGGTGGACAGCCTGAAAGGGATCAGCTGCAGCTTCAAACGGACCAGGAACCCGAGGAGAATCCTCCAGGAGTTTGGCACTAGCTGGCCCGGGGCTAACCCGAAGAAATCCAGCGCTCTAACTACCTCGCGGGAGAAGGGCATGCGCATTTCGGCCCAAAAGTCTTCCAAGTATAGGGCAATCTCCTTGCCTCGTACCTGATCTACCCTCTCCCCTTCCCCGACCAAACGCAACGTGTAGCCGCGAGGAATATGGAAACGAGTCCGAGCGTTGGCAAGCTCTTCCTCGTAGCTCACCGTAGACGACACGCCAGGCGCATCCGTGACCTCCACTCGAGGAACCGCCCCCGTCGTGCGACCCTGGGAAGAAGACCTAACTCTAACTCCCTGGGAGGACTCCGATCCAGAAGAAGAAGAAGAAAAGGAAAAGAAAGACTTTACATAGAGCTCCCCAGACTCTACACTAACTACATCTACAGACTCCTCAGAAGAAGACATCTAACCTGATGAAGAGGAGTCCTCGGAAAAGCAAACGCGGAAATCCCGACCTAAAGAGGAGAACGCCGAGCTAACAAGACCAAAGACGAGGAGATTATGAAGAGGAATGGGCTCTCACGTGGACCCCACCTCTACTTATTTCCACCGGCGTACTCATCCAACAGCGGATTTCATCTCCCGCCAAAACGACGCTTTGCACTCAACGGCCACCATCGCTCCACCTGTCATGCGCACATTGGTCGCACCCCATCGGGCGCAGTAAACCTGCGGCACATCGTGTCAACCAACCAGCGCCAGACATGTGGGCAGTCGCTTCGGTGACCGTACTCACGATTCGGCGCACCCTCTTTAATGGAAGATCTAATCCCGATTCGCGGACGCCATCCAGAGAATACAACAGATTGCCCGGGAATACGCCACGATATCTTCAAAGAGGAGCTTACCTCGGGTGACCCGGCAGACCACCCTCGGCCCGACCTATGACCTGGTCGGGACGAGAGTGGGGGGCTAATGATGATGCTCGATATCGGTGGTCTCCCAGATCGTGACACGTGGCTGATGACGTGTCCCGAAGCTCACAAGAAAGGACAGCGGCCGACCAGGCCGCTCCTGTGCCCGTCCTGCAGACAACCTTTGGCTCGTCTCCGAGCCCCATGCACAATTGGCCACCTCGGCCCTATCAGCTCGTCTCCGAGATACTGCAGAACCAAGATACCTCGGCTCTCCCGCTCGTCCGCGAGCTCTCCCACCGAGGTCATCTTCCTCGGTCTCATCGACCGACCAGCGGCACCACTCACAGGCGCAACCGCCATCCTGCGAATCTCGCCATGCGCGAGATATCCGCCGACCACATCTCACGTTCCACGCCATCACGATCCCCCATTAACGAGCATGTCTCGCTATTAATACGGGATCCCGCCCATCACGCGGGCGTGACGTCGGGAGCGTAACGGCCGGCGTGATTCTCGCGCCAGCCAGCCTGCTTCCACCACTATATAACCCCTCTTTCAGGTGATCAAGGTAAGCCATTTTTACTCCACTAAGCCGTTACTCTGCTCGGATTTCCTCTCTAACTTGATCGTCGGAAGGTCCTCGGTGGTCCAACCACTCCGGGACTTCCTTGCAGGTAGCTCGGCCCAAACAACCTCAAACCCATTGAGATCCACACGCTTCAGGAGCCATCCTCCAGATCCAATCTCAGCCGCCCATCGTTCGCCAACAACAGATCAACGGAAGGCAACATCTCGGTATGATCCAGATCACGTCACCCAGTCAAGTGTGTGACTGCTTTGAAGCGTCTTTAGTTAGCTATCTTAAATAGGTTGTCTTTTTCCTATGGTAAAATTTTATTTAGTAATATTTGATTACAATGTTTTGCTATCAACACAACAGCATCTTCGGAAATCAACTACATGATTTGCATTTATGTTCTTGTGCTGCTTTATCTTAGGGTTGCCTTAAGCGAACAATGATTCGTACAGGCATCACAAACATATTATGTAGAAAAATAATGAGTTTAAGGTTGTGCTTGGTACGAGGAACAGTGGAATAGAAGATTAACGGAATCCTCGTATTTCCGGGAATGAGATGACCGGACATCTAATTTTAAGAAATCTTATATTAGCGTGTTTGATATACTTTAATCATTCCTGATAATATATGTATGTGCAACCGTCGATAGACGGTGAGGCCGGAGGAAGGCCGGTAAATGGTTGCAAGAATGGTGACAATCAGTCGATTGGCGGGGGGCCGGCCGACAGGCGGCCGGCGACGAACTACGGCCGGTCGGCGGCGAACATGCCGGTGAACGATTGATGATGACTGGCTGCGTGTCGGCCGATTGGCTGCAGGCCGCCCTGCGGACGACCGACGATGGGTGGTAAGGTCGGCCGGCTGACAGATGGTGAGAGGCCGGTGGCCGATGGTCATGGCTCATTTCATGTTAGAGATGAATATTTCATGGTAATTTAGGATAGACACGTATTTTGAGAGAATTACCATGATTATCCTATATTTGCTGGAATATCTTTTATATCTAAAAAAACAAGATAAGATTTTATGGTAATTTAGAATTCCCACCTATATTACCTCATGCATCCGAAGGAGCATTCGGGAGCCCGAGCTTATAACATTAGAGACCAAGCCTAATGCTGAATGATTGACCTACATGACATGAATTTCTCTGTTCTGTCATATGTATCTAATATAAAGGGGAGCTCAAAAGAGAATCCATAGCAGAAAAAAAGCATTTTTGGCTAAAATACAAAAACACCATTTTATGTTTTTACGTTGTCTGAATTGTCCTTGGCTTTGGGTAACTTTTTTTTTTGGCTTAATTCCAAAAAACATGCAGATGTTTTAGTAACACCAGGAAACCCCCCAAAAACTTTTAAAATTACGAGAAACTACCATGGTACAGAATTTCGCAGTTTTTTAGCAGTTTCGTGTAATTTATTGTTGATATGACACCTTATTTCTAGTAGTTTTTCGTAGTTTTTGAAAGCTTTGTGGTAATTTCTTGTGTATTTTGAAAGTTTTGTGGTAGTTACTTGTGTATTTTAAAAGTTTTTAGGGGTTTTCTGTAGTTTAGCTAAAAGATTTGAGTTTATTTTTGGAATTAAGCCTTTTTTTTTGTTGGTTGGTTTGGGCTTTATTTGGCTTTTCATTTTCGGCAAATTGCACTAATTTTTTTTCACTAAAATACCTTAAAATAATTTTATCGCAATAAAATATCTTTAACTATGGTTTTCAAGAAATATTTGTCATTATGATACCCTTAAAAAATAGCAATTGAGGTATTTTACAGTAATAAAAACACTTTAAGGTAGTTTAGTGAAAATTCGGTAAAGGGTTTTTAATGTAAGTTACACTTTTAACATTATGCTTCATCTCAGCCCCTTTAATGACCCGCTCTAAGTTCTTATTCTTTTCCATCTTGAATTCTCTAATAATTAATGGTCATACAATGTCCTTTATATTACACCAAATGAGCGGTAGAGCCGTAAATGATAAAACTTGCGACAAGGAAATCAACGATTCGAGAAATATTTAATGAGGTCGTCAAAAAAGAGTTTGGTGTTTTGAAAATAAAATCTTTGTTCTCATTATTTTTTTCATTTTTTCCGTTCAATTATAGCGTTTTAGTCTATGATGTTGATAGCAGAGGCAATCAAAAAAATTACTGGATTCACTATTTTAATTTGACTAACATGGTAATCCTGAAATCCTTTCCGGCTAATTACTCTGGATGGCTTGAGTCTCGTATAACTTCATTATACATTGATGATTTATAGAAAAAGTTTGTTTCAATGGTTCTTTGTATATTTAGATACGAATTTAAATTAGAATACACTTAA
Source organism: Agapanthus africanus (assembly GCA_030015575.1). Taxonomy (NCBI): domain Eukaryota; kingdom Viridiplantae; phylum Streptophyta; class Magnoliopsida; order Asparagales; family Amaryllidaceae; genus Agapanthus; species Agapanthus africanus. The sequence goes on from CM057339.1 coordinate 565,425,627, forward strand.
ACAGCTTTGCTTGAAAATTAGAATCTTGAGATAAAACTTAATGGATAAATATCGTTTAATATACTTTGAGCAAGATTCTCAAGTTCAAATTAACAATAACATTTGTGATGCATCTTAACACGAAAAGAATTAAGTTAAATATTACCGTAGAAATATAAGGATATATAGAGGCTCAACCGGTTACTCAAATAAAGTATAAAAAGTTCCGTAGCCATGTTTTTCCCAGTTCAAAATTTATAGATTTTAGTACTTATTTTATAAATTAATTTTAATAACACTTATTTAAAATCTAAAATTAATCTTGCTTCAGTAATTAATTCAAAACAAGATGTGTAGAATAGTTGTTTCATCCAACTTTTTGATATATAAGCAATAAGTAATCTTTCATATATACATGTTATTTTTACGGTGTATTACAAGGATTTTTGGATGCACTTAGATGTATAAAACTTCTATATTTTTTCATGTTTTAATAAGGAGGAATTATTATTATTTTTTCCATACTTCTCTACTTGCCCGTACTCTTAGAGTCCCAATATATCCAGATTCTTTGCAGCCGAACAGATCCTTGGAAAAATCTTTTCTATAAAGGCTTCTAGAGAAATTTCTCCATAAGCCTCTTATAAGCCCTTAAATGGGCTATGAGATTTGTGCAAATCTTTTTTGCACACTCTATTTTGCACACACACCCTCTCTTCCATTGTACGAATCTGAAAGTCCATCCAAGAGCTTGCAAAGGATTTATAGAGAAATTTTCTATACAAACCCGATGGAAACGTTTTTTCGCAGACCCTTTAGACATATTACCAATAGGAAGCGAAAAAGGAAGTACAGAAGTGACAACACTTATTTACTAACGTCGTTCGGCATCAAAGTACAAAGAGAAGAAAGTGGGTACGTGTCACTTCCTATACATGCCATCTTCTTTCTCATTTTTACTTGTTGCCTTGAGGAAGTACATGTATCTTTTGTTTATTAATATCACAAGGCAATTGTTACAGACATAATATTAACAAAAGTAATATATAATTAATTTTTACATCCATTAACTTTATTACCATATAACCTCTAACTTAACTATTTTCTTTGAATCAATACTGAACATACTTGTTTTGAGGCCTGTAAGTTAAGTGTATGGCCTCCTCCCCCTCAAATACCCTTTTAGTAACAAGCCTACGAAAGAAGGCCAGGCAGCATTCCCACCAGTTTTGTAGGCTAATAAGAACAGTATTACTTCTTTATTTTTGTGCCGAACAAACAAGCTTTGTAAAATTCCTACTGTTTTTTTTATCCATTTACTCTTTTAAGCTACTTTCTTACCTTCTCTTCCCTTTCCAATTGCCAAACATACCCTTTAGAGAGTATTTGGTATCTTCAAGTTACTCGTGATGTGGTAGCTTGAACCGGTTAAAGGATTTTGACAATTGTTCTTTCTTATTTAATAAATGGTAAAAATTTAAAATCCGTAGAGTTTACATTAATTAATAAGCTGGAAAATCTAAAATCCGTGGAGTGGACTTTGACAGTTGTTATTGCCTATTTACTAAGTAGTTTTTTTAGAAATAAAAATCCATACCTCTTGCAGGCTACAGTAGAAGTCATCTTATCGATTGAATTATCCACTGATATAACCTTTTCAACTGCATATGAAAGAAAAGATTTTTACCCACAAAAAAAAGCCCCCAAACCCCGCAATAAAAAGGAAAAAAGGGAAAAAAAACTCCGTAACTGATTACTAAATCCCCGCCTTCCCCCAAAACTTGGTAATTACTTAATACCCTAATAAAAACTATTAAGTTGCTCTTAAAACCTCCCGACTACGCAAAAAGATTCTATTTTGATATATTCCTTCATTCTATTAGTCATCTATTAGTCAGTTAGCGGAGAAATTCGGGACATGGTAATAAAATTCCCAACCCTTCTTATTCATCTAAAGTTCTTAATAGAAGACCTTAATGAGAACTAGGGTTAAGGAATTATTCTTCAAATTCTCCAATTGATCATGAAATATGGATATTCTTGCTCAACTTCTCCAACCACGAAGAAGCGGAATGCGATTGTAGGCTCACTTGCAAACTTTGTGTAAATGAAACCGAGATCAAAGTGAGAAAAACCCCAGCCTATCAGAGCTTGATTGGGTGCTTAATGTCCATAGACATCTTGTAAATCTGTAACAACCCTAATTTTTCTATACAAATTTTTGTACAGTTTTTTTCAAAATTGTTTAAAGGGGTATTTATTGCCTGAGCACAAGATAAGTAATTAATTAACTCCTTAATTACAAGAAAGAGCTTGTAGCTCATTGGTAATACCTTGCACTGCTGAACCAAGCCACCAGATTTTAAATCCCATACCCCACATTATTTTTAATATTGTTTTATTTTGAGTTTTTTTAGAATACCAACAGTCAACACGTGTTAACTACCAAAAATCCTACTACCGTAGAAAAAGTAAATATACCAGTGAGATCACCAGACGACTCCCCACCTCCTGACTTGGCCTGACTCGGCCGGTCGACCGAGTCGTCAACAGAAAAGATATGTCTCTTCCTCTCCCCTACCCCCTGCACACTTCATTTGCTTAGATCGGTTCCAGAGAATTCAAAAAGTCCCATTTACTCCATTTTTAATGAATTTTAATATATTTTTACATTTTTTTTCAATTTAAACCCTTCATCTATCCTAACCCTACCCTAACCTTATAAATACCACCCCTACACTCTACCCCCTCATCCCAAAACTGTCATGACCCGAAATAGCACGTGACTGGGCCTTGAATCATATGAAGTCTATAGGACCTCATCTAATTCAAGTAAGCCAAAAGCCCAGAAATCTAAAACCATTTTAAGGAGTAAATAATGAAAACTAGTTTTTAAGAAGTAAAGAAAACATGTTTTAAAAGCAGGGTTTTTAAATAAGTAAGCCGAATATGCATTTTTAAAATCTCACGTCTTTTCTGAAAATTTCGGCAGAGTTTCCTTTGTAAATACTGGCCCCAAACGGGGTACAACATGAATAATATATACATCAATGATAAAAGGTATCTCCAAACGGGAGCTAGCTCTTCGTCAATCGACGATCACAACCACGCAAGCAATATAATATACAACGCCGAAGGGCGAGAATCAAAACTCAAAGGGAAACTCAAAATCAACAAGAAAAACATAATACTACAACGCGCGACTCTAAGGTCGAAATAATACACAACTGGTTTTCTAAGTCTGAATAAATATACAACTTTGGTTAATGAAATTTACTAGATACAACTGAAAATAAATAAGTACAAGGGTGGTCACGATGCGAGTGAACCCACCTACCAAAGCAATCACCCAGAAAGGAAGCAGTGTGCCAGAAAATCCGCAATGAACCTATACGGCAAAAACCTGCAAGAACTGTGGCACAATGGGGGTGAGTTGCCAACTCATGAATAGAAACATCACAGAGCAGAAATCGTATGTATGACACAATCCTAGGTCAATACGATCAGTAGTATATAAAACCTTAATATGAATAAGTCTGAAACATAATAAGGTGGCAAGGGTAAACATCTATACATAAGTATAGTACCAAGTGCTCGTGCCAGTGCCTCAGGTAGCAACATATCATAATATGAGGTGTGATCAATGTAATCAACATGAATCAATGCCGACTATATCATGAAGTCTAAAATATGTGGATATCATCCAACTATGTGATCAATGACTGTATGTATGTGGATCTCGTCCACGTGTCACCCAATGGCACAAAACATCATGCATGTAAATATCGTAAAGCATATGCATGGAAGTATGAGGATGTAAATCAACGTGTCCCTCGTGACACATCAAAATCATGGAACCGGAGTGTCCAGTATCGACACTCGAAAACATCATAAACCCTGTGCCCAGCATCGGCACGTAAATCCTCATATATCGGGCTCCGTCAGTCCGGATCGGCCCACGGGCTCCGTCAGTCCGGATCGGCCCATTTCATCTCTCGACTCCGGTCGGTATCCTCCGGATATCCGCCGAGCCCAAATACAATCACCAGTAGGTAGTAGTCTCTCTGCCAGGCTCACCGTCTGCAACACAGCGATCCGTTCTCGCCCTGGGGTACAATACCGGGTCCACCATTTACCCGCAATCGGCCTCATCCGCCTCCTCGAATCGGGTTTCACATGTCGCTCTCAGAACCGAGAAAACACATGGTGGATGCACTGAAATATCATATCAAGGGTAACCGGGTTTTTAAAATAATTACATACTCTCTTTTGAAATACCCACGGTTCCCAAATCCAGAAATATCATGGAAACAACACATCTCAATGCGTATAATCATAAAGCATGATGTATGCGACATATAAAATAAATGTAAGCATAACAGTATATCATGCAACATGGAATATTAATATGCACATATTGAAAGAAACCGCTCTTTTAAAATGAATACAGTTTTAAAATATATCCTGCGGTTCCCAAATCTCCAAAATCAAGCCAGAATCATCTATGTATATGCAAATATGCATGTATGCAAGTATGAGTGTACAATATGTATGTACGCAAGTATGAGTGTACAATATGTATGTACGCAAGTATGTCATGCAAGGGGCCATATCCTGAATGCAACAGTCCTACAGTGCAGTGACATGGCAATTATCGATGATGAAGTGTGTGAGCCGGCAAGCAGGTGTACGTGGAACATACGCATCTTCGATAATGGTGTTGGTGTCCTGACAGCATGGGTTTAATATAACGATAAACACATTTACACATGCAATGCGATGCGAATAGCAAGAATATGCGGAAATCTAATAATGAACGCAACAGTGAAGAATCTACATCAATATATAAATGTCATACAGTTTTGCCATTTGAAAGAGTACGAATCGGGTTTTTTAGAAAAATAAGAGCTACGGTGTTTTTAAGAAAAGATGCGTCCTTTGAAAATATCCGTAGAATCCCTTTGCCTGTCTTTAAAATACTCACGATTCGTTAATTTTGAAATAGGTATGACTCGGGTCTATTCTAACATCTACTAAGTAAACTACAGATCTAAATAACAAGCAAATCGAAAGGGGTGTGAAAACCACCTAAATCTGAGTCGATATGTATATACATATATAATAGTTGGTGATCCCGCCTCAATAGTATCACATACGATACGATATACAATATGACGTCCTCGAGTCAAGAGTGCGGATCTATCATCAATATAAAGCTCGTACGGTAAATCCATCGTACGACATCCCAAATCTAGGTACGGGTCAAATATCACATTCATCTCATCAATTATCTAGTATCCCTATCATCATATCCCATGATCCGGGGGTACTGATATAAGTCTAGTACAAACCGATACCATCTATATAGATATATGTGTGTGTATGAAAACACGCCTAAAGGCCCGCTAAAATCTCACGTCGTATCCCATAATACGAACTACATCATATCACCGATCTCATGGCACTATGCCCAATCTCATCGACTTATCTCCAAATATCATCCACTATCCTCATCATTCAGGTATAAGTATAACAAGTAAGCATGTGTGTGCGTGTGGGTGTAAACCTATTCTAGGGTTCGCAACTAGGAAACTATACTAGTTTACTTCTGAACCCTAATCTAACCATAGTACACCGAATCACATCTTGAATATCTATGTCACAGCTAACGCTATCATGTATATATATATAGTATATATAGAATATATAGTATACTAAACATCGAATTGCGGGGGTGGTATACGCTATCCACCCGACTTCCCCCGTAGATATAATCTACTCACCTGATCTTCATTTACCGATGTCGACGCCGCCATCATCTTCTTCATCGTCTCGAATCATCGTGGGGTACCTACATGTCACACGTATCGCATCGCATTAAAACCAAATCGAAACCAAAACAACACACGAAAACCAAAATGACACGCTTAAAAGCCTATAGGTTAGAACCTATAGTTTGCATCTCGCAACACAACCCAATAACACTCGGGATAGAAGTACAAACGTCAAGTGACCGAGTACAAACAAAAATATCAAAACTTAAATCCATAAACATCATGAAACACATGGCAGCAACCCAGAAAAGTGGTCCCAGATTTCGTCTCTGGTGAAAACAAGGCAAGCAAACAACTCTGGGCTGATGTATAGGGTACATATGAGCTATTGGAACAACCTGGACACATTCCATCACCAAGTGGCCGGCCACTCCCTAGTCAAAACCGGCCTCCTCGGTTTTCCTGGGGATTTAGGGTGTCGTCTTCACAGGGTGGTCTCGTGGTGGTATATCTAGGTCTCTGAAGTTGTTTATTTATCTCGTCAATGTTCCAGTTCATTCCAGATTTCCCTGCACGCCTTATACCCTCACAAAATCGATATGCAAAGTTTCTTTTTTTCATTTCAGGTTTGGTATTGTGTTTGATTCGAGGTTTCTAACATCTAAGGGGGTCTAAGGTCATCTCTAAAGCCTAATTACACCATCTCTACTCAAATCAAACCCTAATTCCCAACTTGAGCTTTCAAAGTTCACCAAACTTCGCCAAATAAATTTTAAACTTGGAAAGAGGGTTAAGCATATGAAACACTACACTAATTGTGAAAGGATTATCTCATTTGGGACCCAAGAATCTCCTACAACACCAAAATGTGATTTTTCTTGGTTCAAAATGTAGCTTGTGCACCTTTTTTGTGAAGTGGGAAGGGACTTTTGATGAATTTTTAGTGATGAAGTGAAACTTGAAGATGAGGAGGGAGGAGGTGCTGCCATGGGCTTGAGGAGAGGAAAACAAAAGATGAAGATGATGAAGGAAGTGAAGAGAGAAGACAATGGTCAAAGGTCAAGTAACCCCTTTCCTTCTCTCTCTTGCCCATACCATTCACTATGCAATATTCTATTCTATTCTTTTCTTTTCTATTTTCCCTCTCTCCTCAATAGTGAACCCAAGGCAAAGAATGAAAAATGATGATAAAGCCATGTAGGAAAATGTAACACAAGTGTGAAAAGATATGGTGCATGTTTTGCACAAAACACACTTAATCCGCGATTAGCGATTTTTAATCGCGATTAGCTCTAAAATAGTGTCAAATAAATCATAAAATTTCATAATTTGCATAAATCACATAAAACACCCTCATTTTAATAATTTCCAAAATTTTCAAAATTTTCCCCAATTTATCGGTATTTAATTATACCGCCTTATTAAAATATTCATTATTTTATTATTTAATTATAAAAATTCCCAAAAATAATAATTTATTTTTTTGAAATGTTACAATTTTCCCCTCTTAAAGAAATTCGGTCTTCGAATTTAAATTTAAACCCCTCAATACTAAAACATTTCAATAAAAAGTCCAAATCGTCGGGGCTCCGAAATCATCAATACATAAAACGTATCACAACGCAATGTACGCGCATGAACAATGAGTTGATAACTCAAAATCAAAAACTCCGTCAAGCAACTCGCAATCATCGGAGTCATGGTGAAGACACAAATGTCAAATCCAATACGAAAACCAATATGATATAATTCAGAACTATACATGTAAACATCAAATTTATACATGTAGATATCTGAAGGAAATGCATGCCAAATTCTTTTTAAGTTGCTGAGCTATGCGCATAATACTGCACATTGGCGGACGTCTCGAGTAAGAAAATAACTCTCTCTATATATATCCTTTGTTTAAATGCACGTACCGCCGTTTTGAAAACAATTTAGAAGGGTTTCCTTATTTTAAACGTTTCGCGTCATGTCATACACGTAGGTAAATACTGAGACTATAGCTCTCTTTTTGGAAATCCTTTTGATAACTATCAATGCATGCAAAATATATCCAGGTACTGTCCTCTGACTAGTCCTGCCCAGTACGAAAACAAATAGCAAATATCATAAAAACGTACTTCTCCCTATGAAAATCAATCCCAAAATGTGCATATGAATGCCACGTGTGTCTGGTGCGCACGGAAATCAAAATCCATATATGTACCATACATGTGCACAGAAACAACATCTAAGTGCATCGGGTGTGCACGAAACATCTGTCAAGAGCAACAGGCGCGCCAGACAGCAAATATCAAGTGCATCTGATATGCACGAAGAATCTCGATTTAGTGCATCCGGTGTGCACCAAAATCGCATCCCATAACATGCGCCCAACATACGCGAAAATCCAAATCAGGTGCATCCATCATGCACGAATAAAATCTAAATCATGTGCATCTAATATGCACGAAATCACGAAATCCAATATCAAACGCCGAACATGCGCAAAATCCAATCTAAGCGCGCTAAATATGCGCAAGAATCCAAATCAATGCACAGAGTGCACGAAATCAATATCACTATCATAATCGAAATCAACGGTATACAATAAAGCTCAATCTAAATTAGGTATACCGCGGTATATAATCTCACAACCATATGCATCAGCGTGCACAATCAAATCAAAACACAAAAAGTGCATGAAAACTATGCTGAAAGCATAAGGCAAATCGCATGCTTAATATAGGCATGAAATCAAAATCAACATATCGAATGACATCAAACCGAAGTCAGGTGCAACTGGGGTGCACAAAATGTAAACCCAGTGTAACAAACGCACGAAATATAAATCCGGTGCAACAAATGCACGAAATATCAAACTGGTGCGACAAACGCACGAAATATCAATCCGGTGCGACAAACGCACGAAATATAAATCCGGTGCAACAAATGCGCGAAATATCAAACTGGTGCGACAAACGCACGAAATATCAATCTGGTGAGACAACCGCACGAAATATAAATCTGGTGCGACAAACGCACGAAATATAAATCCGGCGCAACAAATGCTCGAAATATCAATACAGTGCATCATGTGCACAAAATACCAATACAATGCATCCTGTGCACAAATACCCAACAATAACTCAAATGCGTAAATAGAAACACCGAGTGTACCAAGGTGTAAAAATCATAAACGTGTGCAACTTCGTGGACAAAACACATATCAATGCACTACAAGCACATATAAGCTATACCGAGTGCAAAAACCAAATCGTATGCATACCATGTACACAAAATCAACCCAACTGTATGAAATCCATGAAGCCATAAACATGTGCAGCCAAGGCACAAAAACGATATCAGGTGCAATAACTGTGCACAAATATGAATACCCAGTAGGTGCAACCATGGTGCACGAAAACAAATATCATGTAACTCAGTAATCAAGACTAAATCATGCGAATAGATCGCCCCAAAATACCAAAATCCAAGATGACGGATGCGTGATAATCGAATCACCAAATCACAAATCATAAATACTGTCGTCGATATTTCCTCCTTTAAAGTCGAGAAGGTGTCGGTGCATCCAATACTGCAGAGCAAGATATCTACTTGCCTCCTGTTCATGATCTGGCGCCTGGTGCCTTTAGGCTCTTGTCTCTCACTGTGCATTGCTAGATATATAGCTCTTCGGCTCAACGACCCAACATGGAATGACGAAGGAAATAGTCCCGCTCTGGCACATCTTCTACAGATCTCTGGCCAACTATCTCGTCGACGATGCCGAACTCTGGCCTGCTGGGTGTGCGCAATATGACCACTCCTGGGTCCAAGTCTTCTCGTATAGTATTCCAGAAAAGTCCTGTCGAAGTCTCTCTCAAATCTCGTTTCTGCCAAATTGCCCGGAAGTTACCACCCTTTACTTTATCTGCTTCTTGTTCCGGAGCGGCTGCATTCTCATCGCGACTCTTTCTGGAAGATATATCCATAATCAACGCCTCTGCATACGTATCGCATCTCTGATGTCGGCGGAGGAGAAGGTCATCTCATCAAGATCTCGTACGAACCTCTTACTCCACCTTTCTCTGCTGTCGACTGCTTCGGACTCGTCTTATCGTGGCTGCATGGACTGTGCTCCAACGGCTATACTCGTATATGGAGTCTCCCAAGCAATGCATCCCATCACATGATATCCGAAAGATGTCGAACATTTCGATCGATTCGTCAAAACCTCATAATCCCCCAAGAGCTCAACATCTTGGGTACAGTTTAATAGTATCGAGTACATACCACAGCATCGGTGGACCAGCCGTAGAAGGGCAAACCCAAGCTTCACTAATGGCACCGCGGAACTGCCGCAAACCTTAAGGTTCAAAGGCTTTCACACGGTCATTATGTCGAGTTAGGGTTTCATTCTTCTAGAGGGTTCATAGAATCGCTTGCATGTCTTTCCGAATACTTTAAACTTGGAAATGGGCTCCTGACATTCGATCGTCTCCATCGACTCTCAACGTACCTGCGTGAAGTCATCTCTAGCTGGAATCGATCTATTCGATGACCTCGCGTCGGAGTAAGCGAACGAACCACCTGTCCTAGTCATTCATCCTCGGGTGACTAGCGACCTTCCATCATATCTCTAAGTTTATACTCATGCTGCAGTAGCTCCAACATCTGGGCGATATCTCATCGTTCGCAGCAACAACTGGCTCATTCGTCTGCACGCTGAACAGTGCCTCAATCATCAATAATAATCGATGCATCGACGGTCATCACAATCTGGCTGGCCTCTATCAGTGGTCCAATCCTCTGGTGCTGATCTACGCGTCTAAGAATCTCGTGGAAGCGATCCATCTAACGCTCATGGCGCGAAAACACAATAAAACGACGCCTATCTATGCAATCGTATGTCCCTGGAATCACGCCCTGGTCAGTCCTCATCCGTGATGAGCTCATGCTGTCTGCAACACTAGCCGTAGCTATCTCTCTGCCCGTATAATCGTGGCAGCAAAATCATAACCAATATCGATGAGGATAGATCATAGGAATGAATATAATACTGTGCAAGGAAATGTACATCCTAAGGCTCCTTAAGCGGAGTAGTGTATCGTAAATATGCCGCGGAACATACGTACGGTACGTCACTCTACTTAAGTCACCTACTCCATCAACCAAGGGTCATCCCTACGCGATGAAAGTTCGGGTATAATACCCCCTCGACTAAGTCTAAGTTCCGTAAGGTCAAGCCTAAGTTCCGTATATATATAAACGCTCTAGGCTCCGCATAGTCAAACTTAGACTCGAACTAAGGTTAACCTAGCGCTCTGATACCAACTTTGTCACGACCCGAAATAGCACGTGACTGGCCCTTGAATCATATAAAGTCTATAGGACCTCATCTAATTCAAGTAAGTCAAAAGCCCAGAAATCTAAAACCATTTTAAAGAGTAAATAATGAAAACTAGTTTTTAAGAAGTAAAGAAAACATGTTTTAAAAGCAGGGTTTTTAAATAAGTAAGCCGAATATGCATTTTTAAAATCTCAAGTCTTTTCTGAAAATTTCGGCAGAGTTTCCTTTGTAAATACTGGCCCCGAACGGGGTACAACATGAATAATATATACATCAATGATAAAAGGCATCTCCAAGCGGGAGCTAGCTCTTCGTCAATCGACGGTCACAACCACGCAAGAAATATAATATACAACGCCGAAGGGCGATGATTAAAACTCAAAGGGAAACTCAAAACCAACAAGAAAACCATAATACTACAACGCGCGACTCTAAGGTCGAAATAATACACAACTGGTTTTCTAAGTCTGAATAAATATACAAGTTTGGTTGATGGAATTTACTATATACAACTGGAAAAAAATAAGTACAATGGTGGTCACGATGCGAGTGAACCCACCTACCAAAGCAATCACCCAGAAAGGAAGCAGTGTGCCAGAAAATCCGCAATGAACCTGTACGGCAAAAACCTGCAAGAACTGTGGCACAACGGGGGTGAGTTGCCAACTCGTGAATAGAAAACATCACAGAGCAGAAATCGTATGTATGACACAATCCTAGGTCAATACGATCAGTAGTATATAAATCCTCAATATGAATAAGTCTGAAGCATGATAAGGTGACAAGGGTAAACATCTATACATAAGTGTAGTACCAAGTGCTCGTGCCAGTGCCTCAGGTAGCAACATATCATAATATGAGGTGTGATCAATGTAATCAACATGAATCAATGCCGACTATATCGTGAAGTCTAAAATATGTGGATATCATCAAACTATGTGATCAATGACTGTATGTATTTGGATCTCGTCCACGTGTCACCCAATGACACAAAACATCATGCATGTAAATATCGTAAAGCATATGCATGGAAGTATGAGGATGTAAATCAACATGTGTCCCTCGCGATACATCAAAATGATGGAACCGGAGTGTCCAGTATCGACACTCGAAAACATCATGAACCCTGTGCCCAGCATCGGCACGTAAATCCTCATATATCGGGCTCCGTTAGTCCGGATCGGCCCACAGGCTACGTCAGTCCGGATCGGCCCATATCATCTCTCGACTCTGGTCGGTATCCTCCGGATATCCGCCGAGCCCAAATACAATCACCGGTAGGTAGTAGTCCCTCTGCCAGGCTCACCGTCTGCAACACAGCGATCCGTTCTCGCCCCGGGATACCATACCGGGTCCACCATGTACCCGCAATCGGCCTCATCCGCCTCCTCGAATCGGGTTTCACATGTCGCTCTCAGAACCGAGAAAACACATGGTGGACGCACTGAAATATCATATCAAGGGTAACCGGGTTTTTAAAACAATTAAATACTCTCTTTTGAAATACCCACGGTTCCCAAATCCAGAAATATCATGGAAACAACACATCTCAATGCGTATAATCATAAAGCATGATGTATGCAACATATAAAAGAAATGTAAGCATAACAGTATATCATGCAATATGGAATAGTAATATGCACATATTGAGGGGAACCGCTCTTTTAAAATGAATACAGTTTTAAAATATATCCCGCGGTTCCCAAATCACCAAAATCAAGCCAGAATCATCTATGTATGTGCAAATATGCATGTATGCAAGTATGAGTGTACAATATGTATGTACGCAAGTATGAGTGTACAATATGTATGTACGCAAGTATGTCATGCAAGGGGCCATATCCTGAATGCAACAGTTCTATAGTGTAGTGGCATGGCAATTATCGATGATGAAGTGTGTGAGCCGGCAAGCAGGTGTACGTGGAACATACGCATCATCGATAATAGTGCTGGTGTCCTGACAGCATGGGTTTAATATAACGATAAACACATTTACACATGCAATGCGATGCGAATAGCAAGAATATGCGGAAATCGAATAATGAACGCAATAGTGAAGAATCTACATCAATATATAAATGTCATACAGTTTTGCCATTTGAAAGAGTACGAATCGGGGTTTTTAGAAAAATAAGAGCTACGGTGTTTTTAAGAAAAGATGCGTCCTTTGAAAATATCCGTAGAATCCCTTTGCCTGTCTTTAAAATACTCACGATTCGTTAATTTTGAAATAGGTATGACTCGGGTCTAGTCTAACATCTACTAAGTAAACTACAGAGCTAAATAACAAGTAAATCGAAAGGGGTGTGAAAACCACCTAAATCTGAGTCGATATATATACATATATAATAGTCGGTGATCCCGTCTCAATATTATCACATACGATACAATATACAATATGACGTCCTCGAGTCAAGAGTGCGAATCTATCATCAATATAAAGCTCGTACGGTAAATCCATCGTACGACATCCTAAATCTGGGTACGGGTCAAATATCACTTTCATCTCATCAATTATCTGGTATCCCTATCATCATATCCCATGATCCGAGGGTACTGATCTAAGTCTAGTATAAACCGATACCATCTATATAGATATATGTGCGTGTATGAAAACACGCCTAAAGACCCGCTAAAATCTCATGTTGTATCCCATAATACGAACCACATCATATCACCGATCTCATGGCACTATGCCCAATCTCATCGACTCATCTCCAAATATCATCCACTATCCTCATCATACAGGTATAATTATAACAAGTAAGCATGTGTGTCCGTGTGGGTGTAAACCTATTCTAGGGTTCGCAACTAGGAAACTATACTAGTTTACTTCTAAACCCTAATCTAACCATAGTACACCGAATCACATCTTGAATATCTATGTCACACCTAACGCTATATATATATATATATATATATATATATATATATATATATATATATATATATAGTATACTAAACATCGAATTGCGGGGGTGGTATACGCTGTCCACCCGACTTCCCTGTAGATATAATCTACTCACCTGATCTTCATTTGTCGATGTCGACGCCGCCATCATCTTCTTCATCGTCTCGAATCATCGTGGGGTACCTACATGTCATACGTATCGCATCGCATTAAAACCAAATCGAAACCAAAACGACACACGAAAACCAAAACGACACGCTTAAAAGCCTATAGGTTAGAACCTATAGTTTGCCTCTCGCAACACAACCCAATAACACTCGGGATAGACGTACAAACGTCGAGTGACCGAGTACAAACACAAATATCAAAACTTAAATCCATAAACATCATGAAACACATGGCAGCAACCCAGAAAAGTGGTCCCAGATTTTCGTCTCAGGTGAAAACAAGGCAAGCAAACAACTCTGGGGTGATGTATAGGGTACATATGAGCTACTGGAACAACCTGAACACATTCCATCACCAAGTGGCCGGCCACTCCCTAGTCAAAACAGGCCTCCTCGGTTTTCCTGGGGATTTAGGGTGTCGTCTTCACAGGGTGGTCTCGTGGTGGTATATCTAGGTCTCTGAAGTTGTTTATTTATCTCGTCAATGTTCCAGTTCATTCCAGATTTCCCTGCACGCCTTATACCCTCACAAAACCGATATGCAAAGTTTCTGTTTTTCATTTCAGGTTTGGTATTGTGTTTGGTTCGGGGTTTCTAACATTTAAGGGGGGCTAAGGTCATCTCTAAAGCCCAATTACACCATCTCTACTCAAATCAAACCCTAATTCCCAACTTGAGCTTTCAAAGTTCACCAAACTTCGCCAAATCAATTTTAAACTTGGAAAGAGGCTTAAGCATATGAAACACTACACTAATTGTGAAAGGATTATCTCATTTGGGATCCAAGAATCCCCTACAGCACCAAAATGTGATTTTTCTTGGTTCAAAGTGTAGCTTGTGCACCTTTTTTGTGAAGTGGGAATGGACTTTTGATGGATTTTTAGTGATGAAGTGAAGCTTGAAGATGGGGAGGGAGGAGGTGCTGCCATGGGCTTGAGGAGAGGAAAACAAAAGATGAAGATGATGAAGGAAGTGAAGAGAGAAGACAATGGTCAAAGGTCAAGTAACCCCTCTCCTTCTCTCTTTTGCCCATACCATTCACTATGCAATATTCTATTCTCTTCTTTTCTTTTCTATTTTCCCTCTCTCCTCAATAGTGAACCCAAGGCAAAGAATGAAAAATGATTATAAAGCCATGTAGGAAAATGTAACACAAGTGTGAAAATATATGGTGCATGTTTTGCACAAAACACGCTTAATCCGCGATTAGCGATTTTTAATCGCGATTAGCTCTAAAATAGTATCAAATAAATCATAAAATTTCATAATTTTCATAAATCACATAAAACACTCTCTTTTTAATAATTTCCAAAATTTTCACCAATTTATCGGTATTTAATTATACCGTCCTATTAAAATATTCATTATTTTATTATTTAATTATAAAAATTCCCAAAGATAATATTTTATTTTTTTTGAAATGTTACAAAAACTCTGAGCCAACTCTCAAGAAATCTCTAGAAACCCTAGTGTGCAATCGAAGTGAGCGAAATGCGAAGCTCTGGCGGATTTTCCGGCGACAACCGTAGGAACTCCCGGCGACGAAACGACGCACTGTCGACTCCTCTCATCTCCCCTTCCTCTCTTTTAAAGTCCTAAACCCTTAAGTCCCAATTTCTCTCCTTTACTCTTTTTTAAAAATACGAACTTCCAAAACCCGACGGAATCGGAACAAATCCGATTTCCGATTCGGTTTCTTTCTAAAACATCACTTTTCTTTAATACAATTATACTAAAACCAATTCATGTTGACTATTAAACACTAAATAATCAAATTGAACAAGTTTCATATCAAAAGTAATTGCTATTTTCATTTTACTGTATTTCGTTCATTAAAATACTATATAGTTTCATTTCTACATTTAAACCATCAAAACCCTTGCTATACCTTTAAGTAGATCACGAGGTAATGACCTACCTCCTCACACACTCATATGCAACATAGCAAAATACCCTCGGGAACATAGAATACGGGAAAACAACACCTTTTCATTTAAATACCTTTTAATAATAAAACCATTTTCTAAACGATTTAGTATTTATACAAATATTTGCAAAGCGCCACTACAACCCATTTGAGGAACCCGTTCGGGATGGTGCGGATTATCGTACATCCTCGGGCTTAGTAGTGCGAGATGCAGACCTCCGTAAGGAGCATTCGGTCTCGAAAGATCTAAAATACGAAAATCTAAAGAAAATGAGATTTCTAGAAATATTATATATATTAAAAATTATTTTAATATAAATATATATGTATATATATATCCTTAAAATATCTATTTTGTAATAATATAAATATTCCACCTTTTTCTAAAAATATCACAAGAATCATTTTACACTAAAATATCATGAATTCCCTACAAATCAATATTACAAATAAATACATTTTTTTTTTATGAAATTAGGATATTTTCACTAAAAATATCACAATATAAAATCCAAATTCATTACAACTCTAAAGACGATTAATAAATACTTGAGGTGTATTTTGAAAAGTATATAAAAGTATTTTTTACATAAAACCCCCTCAAGTTCTATAAATGACCCTAAGGACCCTAGTAAATATACGTTTAAGCGGGACCAATTTCTTGAGCCTCAGGGAGCCGGAGAAGTTGGTGTTTGCCTATTTAAGGTAGACAACTTAACAACGGTGTTATCAATACGGTAATCGTCTTTGAAAAAGACACAAATCCTGCCGTCCATGTGCAGCGGTTACCGATATCATCAAAACAATCAGTACTTCAATTTACTTTTCTAATTGTCTGACTCAGAGCGAGTCTCATTATAATCTAACTTGAATATGATTTAAGTACAAACTACAATTTACAATTTACAATATTACAATTCACTATTAATCCATGAATCCATATATTCAATCTGTTCAAACTATTCAATCTGTATTGACCGAACCGAACCATTGATATACTTCCATTTACATGATCTCCAGTTACATCCATTTACATGATTCTCCAGTTACATCCATTTACTGATATCATGGTTTCGGTCAGTCATCCAATTATACAATCTATACAGTTACAATACAAGACAAACAATACAATTAAAACACTACGGGGTTTAAGAGGTAGATTGGTACGGAAGGTGTTAGAAGTGGCACGAGACAGTAAGATTAAGACACCTAACCTATATTCCGTTGCTGTTGTACCGTGGCCCAACGGTTCCTTGTACATTCCGTTTGCCCTAGTCTCTAGCATATAGGGACCCCTCTCGTATACACTGGCATCCATCTGTACCAAGCTACAAACAACAGCGTTAACACAATATTATAATAATATAATACAACTTTAAAAGATACTTTCTTACTCTGTCTATTCTATTTCTTCCTTATCTTTGGGACTTACCGAGCGATCTGTTCGCTGACGACATTCTCTTTCTTTCTTTTTTGAATGTCGTCAGATGATCTGGACATGTCAGAGATCGAGCCCACTGCTGAAAACTTGGACCAATTCAGTGAAGACCCCGAGTTTTAGTTCATTGTACACTTTCCATTCAGTACTTTTTATTTCTGTTATGTCATTATTTAGGCATTGCTTTTTATCAGTTGTATTTACTTTCCATGTATTGTGCAGAAAGAATGTGAATAAATAAAGTTGCTGTTTTGATTATATCTTGTCTCTTGTGCATTTACTTTTATATTTTTTAGATACGCTTAGCGTATTTACTTCACAGTAAATACGTAGCGGTCCAGTCGCGTCTTCTGTCCGTATACTGAGAAGCGGGGCGTGACAAAATCTTACTCAATTTCCATCTGAAAAACAAAGCAACAAAAGGCCCGAAAATTATACTTGACAAGAAAAACCTTAGTTCTATCATTTCCCCACCCTCAAATGAAATCGATAGCTAAAAAACAGAAATACCAAACCCTAGGCACCCAAATTAAGTCCCCAAAGCTCAAAAACATAAATTTCTTTAAAAATGAAATTCAAGTTAGAAGGAACGGTCATATCTTGCAACTGTGAAACCCTAGGTCCTTAAAGATGCTGTTTAAAACTCTACCAATCTCTACAAAACCTTATTTTACTAGAAACGGTGCATACAACACAATTCCTCTATTTTAGGATGAGAAATTTAATGCAGAGATTAAAAACCAAATTTAGAAAATAACACTAGACAAGCAAGTTATTGCCCTACATACCCCACATTCGGGAAAGATACCATGTTACCCTGGAATCACCGACAAACCTCATGGAAATAACCAGTCACACACCAAACCGTATCCTCCAAGTGATGCGATTCGCCGAAACCTCACAAGTCACAATGCTACATATTCAAATCGAAAACAAAACGTTAATAGATATGACCAGGCAAATATCAGAATTACAAAGAATCCATCTCATCAGTTCACATAATTCACATGTTTTGTTGATAGCACTGGCGAGCATCTTACTTTCCAATCAAACATAACCAAAAGTCTACAAAGGCATTACAAAAACCCTCAGAATCCTGTAATCAATCATTTTCCAGCAAAAAACACACCCAAACCCTTCTCTAAATCAACCACGTCTAGACGAGGACCAAGATGACGAGGATGACGCCGGCCTCTTCCTTCTTCTTTCTTTCAGCCTCTGCAATCAAGACTTGAGGTCTCATATTTGAAAAATTATCAAAGGAAACCTTTACTGTTAGGATGCAAACTCTGGGGACGTGTCTGGATGGGGTTACCGTTTAATTGTTGAATGCTGTTTAGCCTTCTATTTAGATGGCCTATTTGGTATATTATTTACAAAATTCATTTTATTAATTAACAAATCAAAAGACTATAATTTTGTAATCCATCCAGAAGTCTCCCATCAAAAGTGGGAAGATTTGAAGTATAGACAGCTGGTTTGGAGCACCAATCTTTTGAGGGTAGACTTATCCGTATCTGGTTGTGGTATTACCCAACTGGAGAAGTTACATTAATTATGCATGCAAGTAATTTGAAGACATGGAAAAACTATAAATTCAATAAACTACATATACACAAGTTGAATCAGATCCGATGAGGGTTGCTTCCGGATCAAAAACGGAACGGATATGAGCATCACCATATATGTATTTGTTTCTAGTGATGGATGCTGATGCAGATATAGTTCGGTAACAAAAAAGTCATATCAGTATTTGTCAAGTCGGATATAGATAGAAAGAGAATATTAGACAGACAAATACATATACGCATCGGATATGGGTATAAAAGAGTTCAAATAATACAAATATGGATGCGAAGCAGTAATGTGTATTGATATTTGATACATTTCATTTAATACTTATTTAATATGGATAGACAAGAATATATGATATAATTTGAATGCATGCAAATGGGTATTATGTAAATAAATATGTTAACATATATACTATAAATATTACTAACCTATTTTACATATTCTTCTAAATGCAGAACATATTAAAAGGTAAATAAAAAATATGGTTTAAACAAACATGATTAACTAAAAAATAAATTTAGATGATATATTTTCTTATAAACATCCGCGGATATTCGTATCCGTATTCTCATACGAATTCATATATCCAGATATATGAATCCGTGTAACTTTGTAAAACCATATCCAGAAAGTATCCTATCTGTATCTGCCGTATCCGAAAAAACATATCCATATCCGGAAAATATCCGGATCCGAATTCAACCCTAGCTAGATGTGAAACAGTTACATTGAAATTTGAGAGCAAATGCATTATCCTTCGATACAAATCACAGAAACAGAATAAAGCCTTTCAAATTCAATAATACAATAGGAAAAATGCAGCACAATCATAAACATAGATATTAGTATATGTAAGAATAAATTCATAAAGAGAGTAAATAATGCATAACGTGAAAAAATTCAACGAGACACCTACCTCATTACCAAAAATGATGGCACTCTTCGGATGATCAATTTTGACAGCAAAGAAATTATATTTGACAGCATCGACTGAGATCTTCTCAACAACTTGAAAGTCAGAGAAAGGGATCATCTTTGATAACTTCTCGATTTTCATGGACTGGTAGACCGGAGAGACCTGAAAAAGGAAGGGAAGTCTGCAAATAAATACACATATCTCCGGTGAGAAAACCTAGCCTTAACCTATACTCTAATACTAGTTTTAGATATAATCTCAGTCATATTATATTAAGAAGTGAAATTCTGTCTTGAAAGGTTTTGCGTCAGTAGAATGTTGGACATGTCCAATTTAGCCGACATGGCCCAAAAGTGCCGGACACACTGTCAAACGGCGTGCAAGACTGCCAGTGTGTCTTATGTGTCGAGCACATACATAATGAGTGTAAGTATATCATGCATGTAGCTAGAGGAAAAACACGATGCGGAATGGTAAAATCAAAATTTTCTAACATGCATGGTATACAACCCTAGTGATTATCCTAAAACTACAACATGCAAGAACTAAAAAGGCTAAGAGCTAAGATAGAAAAATCATACTACCTATGATATTTCTTCATTCAAGCTCCAAGATGTGTAGTAAGATGGCTCCTTGGATTTGAACTCCTAGCTTAGTCTCCTATAGTTCACCGGCTTGAGTCTTGTTATTGGCCCTTTCCATCGAAGACGATCCACGGCGATGAATGACACCTCGAGCTACTCCTTCTTCACTAGTTGCTAAGTAGAAAAGAGAAGTATATGGTTTTGTAAATGGTGAAAGGTTTTCTCTCTTCCCTTTTCTTTTACTCATGGGATTTGCTGGTATGAAGGAGAGAGAGTGTGAGAATTAGGTTATTGTCACCCTCACCATACTCTCATGACCTAAGCCATGCCACCTCTCTCTTCTATCTTCCTAACACATGTACTAAGGGCGTCTAATGGTTACACATACCCTTGGGCATGCACAAATGAGATAAAGAGAAAGGATAAAAGGAAAATAAGAGTTATCATGGTTAAAAAAATATATTAGCTATGATAAAATAGAAAAATGTTCACATCATATGGAACAATAAAGAGAGAAAATTATGATATTAGGTTAATTACATTCATTATCACATAATGACATATAATTAAACTTGCCATTGAATTAACAATTAATACAATGACCCGGTTTATCTCAATAATCCGACTAGTATCATAACCCGTCCGGTTAAAGACGAATGTCTAATCGGACCTTGCACGCATCCCATAAGCGCAATACATTATTTCGCTCGAGTGGACAAAACATCTGTGTGGGATTCTAAAGACCCGTCAACACGCTGGCAGTAAGTTGTCGGATCACATCCTCATCTTACAGGCACGTCAGCGGTACTAGCTGTACGTAATGGTCACCCAGAAATTGAACGAATGAAAGGTCGACAAGAAAACTTTCCCATACCCTATGGAGCCTGTCGATGACACTTACCGTACAGTCCAGTCTCTTCGTCTTCGAATGTCGCATATCGGGTCTCGGGGGTGGTATCCGTCAGACTCTCACTAAACCGATGAATCATGTAAGCATAAAGTTCATAACCATATGAGAAACCACTGAAAAAGCTTATCAGAAAAACTCGCTTGTCCTGGCCAGGAACTTATGGTTATAGCTAGTCTCACACAGTGCAACATCAACTCCTCATACCGGGAGAGACGAATCCCTTCCGATCGCTCATTGCCTCCACATAATCCGGGATTGTACCCAACCACTACCTATTTGCACAGCCCTTTAAGGATGTGGTAAGGTAGTAATCTAAGTACAGTGGGGACCATATAAGACACTATGACGATCTCAGGTCTACAGGCTAACCTGTACTTATGTCACCTGAGAACTGCTATCTGACGATAGGTATAGTACCATTTAGGAGTTCTCTGCGAGTCCGTTCGGTATACTCAGTATCTAATGAGCACCTGCATACAATCTTTGGTATCAAACACCAATGGTTGTGGGATCAACCATCGCCCTATACTGGCTCGAAAAACGTATACACTAGTTTGCTCTGGAATATCGATGCACTGTCTCGATGCCCCTACGACTAGGAACTTTTAAAGATGTGCTTATTGATTACCCATGGCCCACTAGTATGATCGACATTATTATCCTGGTAGTTAAGCAAAGATCCTAAGGATTCTATTAACATGTATAACTATGAGCAAGATGTAAATGTATACACGTTAAGATAAAGTCAGAAACAGATAGTACACTATCATTTTAAGCAAGATTATTCTATGCATACATGTCCATGATGTCCAATATAAAGTACAATAATGGCCTCTATGGCATACATATCTAATAATCTCCCACTAGCACTAGGGCCAGTTATTGGCGTATCTCATACCCAACAACCCAAAAAGTCGCTCAAACTGTACTTGGGGAATGGCCTTCGTGAATGGATCCGCTGGGTTCTCTTTTGTATCTACCCTCTGTTAGTTATATGTATGCCCTAGAGGCCATTACTGTACATACGATGTATATTGTAATGGATGCTTGGACATATATAGGGAGGACTTTCTTGCTCGACATGATAGTACGCTATCTGGTTATACTTTATCTTAACATGTACTCTGATAGTCTCTAAGTTACATGTTGATAAAGCCCTTATGATATGTACTCGACTACTGGGACTATGATGAGATCATACTAGTGGGGCCACGGTAGTCGACGAGTACATCCTATAACTGTTCCTAGTCGAGGGTGTATCGAGACAGGGCATCGATACACCAGAGCAGACTAGCGTATACGCATCTTGACCCATATGATGGGCGATGGATGATCCTATATCCATCGGTGTTTGACATCAAGGATGGTATACGGGTGCTCAGTGAAGACTGGGTACACTGGACGGACTCGCCGAGAACTCCCAGATGGTATTATACCTCACGTCAGATGGCAGTTCTCCGGTGACACTGGTACAGAGTAGTCTGTTGACCCGAGATCGTCATAGAGTCTTGTATGATTCCCACTGTGCTTTGATTTCCATCATACCACGTCCAAGAGGGCGTGCAAAAGGTGGCTTTTGGGTACAGTCCCGAATCACATGGAGGCAATGAGCGATAGGAGGGGATTCGTCTCTCTCGGTATAGGGAGTTGATGTTGTGCTGTGTACGATTGGCTATAACCGGAAATCCCTGGCCAGAGTTGCTGAGATTTACTGGTAAGTGTTATCAGTAGTTTCTCAAACTGTTATAGACCTCAAATCGACACGACTTATCGAGCTACTGGGGTCTGACGTTTACCACCCCTAGGCGAGATATGCGACATATCAGACGACGAGACCGGACTGTACGGGAGTGTTACTGATTGGATTCACAGGAGAATGTACAGGCTTGCTTGTTGATCTTCTGAGCGCTCAATACCTGGGTAGCTATTACGTTTAGCTGACCGCTTGCAGCTTGTGGGTGTTTGATATGATCATCACCTACTGCCGGCGTATTGACGATCTTTAGAGTCCTACACAGAAGTTTCTTGGCTCAGGCAAAACGGAGTAGGGGCACATATGTGATATGTGCAGGACCGAGGATAATGCGATATGAGATACCGTATTCTATTCTCGCGATATATGATATCAGCCGGGTCATCGGATCAAGTGTTGATTCGATGAATCGGTAAATGCTATATTAGTCGGTTATATGCGATATAGCCGGATTGTCGGATCAAGTGTTGATTCGATAATTTAATGTATAATAATATATATGATATATTAAATTACATTAACTAATATTAGCTTACTAAAAGATTCTTTTTCTCACTCGGGTAATACATTGATATATATGCGATATATGTTAAATGTATTATTTTATTTGGTTACAATAAATATTATATATGTGATATATAATATTGTAACATGATATGATAACTAATGCAACATGTTTAGTAGAGATTAAACAAGATTAGGGTTTGATTTGGGTTTATGCTTTCTAGATGATTTTAGAAGGTTTAGTTTTGTTTTGTGAAAAATATTTTGTTATGACTCATCTTTAACCTAACCCAAACCCTACACCCTTGGTTAATTCTCTACAAAGGTTTAGCAACCATGGTTGCATTAATCATCATTATCTTCTTTTCATTATTCATCACAAAAGGAATTCATATTATTCATCTTCTTCTTCCTTCTTCTTTCTTTCATGAAAAAGCTTACTAGCTTTTTTGCAAGTGATGAATGAGTGTGAGAAAAAGATAATAAAAGAGAGCAAAAAATCCTACTTCATCATCCTCATCTATCATTGCCATTTAGATGAGGGTGTTCACTTCATATTATGAGTGTTAGCTTGTGTTAACGAAACTTCAAGGTAGATCATCTTTGTATCGAAGATCGGAAGCAAGATTGCATCTTTCTCTTCGTGGAACCTCTCGAGAGTCCGGAACACGATGATCGCAGCGAAGGGACTTCAACATGGAGCTTTAGAAGTGAAGGACCGGATCTACAAAGGTTGTAATCCCTCTCACTTAGTGTTAAAGTGTTTAACATGCTTGTTTTCGCCTAAACTCTAGTTTAAAGATCCGGCTTCGGGTTGTTCGGCACGGCTAATTTTTAAATCGGGCATGGTTGATGTCTCGTAGAACCTTGTGAGCGTGCCAAGGAACCCTACAGTGGTATCAGAGCCAAGTTAGAGCTTTAGACGAAGTCTGGACGAAGTTTAAAGTCCGATCGAAACCCGAAACCCCGATGTTTAACCTTCTCTGTACATTTTTAAAAACTGTGGTTTTTTATGAATTAAAAATGCTCAGAAAAATAAGCAGGAAAAACTAAGAATTACTGTGAAGTACGGCCCTCTAATTCGCAAATATGACCGCGGAACCGCGGCCAAACAAGGGTTTGGCGGCGGTTCCTGTTGGAGATAGTGCCCTCAGAGTCAATTATTGGATCACAGGCACGTGATTGCAATGATTGAGAGAGGACTTATCCCGGTAGGACAGTCTTACTCAAGATGATAGTATGCTATCTGGTTTATCTTTATCATCGTGTACTGCTTTAGGTGACCTTACAGGTCACTATTGCGCGTTGATAGAGCCCTTAGGATTCATGCTTGACTGCCAGCAGTATGAGGGCGATCATATACGTGGGAGCTGGTAGTCTATAAGCACATCCTTAAAAGGTCCCTAGTCGTGGGAGTTTCGTGAAAGGGCATCGATACTCCAGAGTAGACTAGTGTATACAGTCGAGACCCCGACGAGGGGCGGTGCCCGGTCTTACAAGCCACTGGTGTCTGTTGGTTCACCTAAGATGTATACATGTGCTCATTGGGTTATGAGTACACCGGACAGGACTCGCCGGGAACATGCTAGTTGGTCTTATACCTGACGTCAGATAGCAGTTCCCTGGTGACATGTGTACATGTTAGTTCATCGACCTGAGGATCGTCATTTGTCTCATGTGAGTTCCCACTGTACTTTGATTACTACCCTACCACGCTCAAAGGAGACGTGCAAACAGGTTTTAGTTGGGTACAGTCCCGAGCCACATGGAGGCAGTGAGCTGATCTGCAGGGGTTCGTCTCTCCTGGTATTGGGGGTGAGGTCGCGCTGTGTCTAGGAGAGCCATTACACGAAGTCCTTGGCCAAGGCAGGAGATTTACTGGTAGGTATTCCAGTAGTATCTCAGGGTGTTCTGGGCTACACTCCGACACGACTTGTACCGCTTTTGGGGGTCTGACTTTTACCACCCCCCTAGGCCCGCCATGCGATGCTCATAGACGAACGGACCGGACTGTATGGATATTGTCACTGACAGGCTCAGTAGGGTGTCAGGCTGAGTTCGCTCACAGACGTCCCTTTTGGTCAATACCTGGTAGCCCGTTACGTATAGGCTAATACCTCTGACGTGCTAGTGGTTAAATCCACAACCAAGGTGTTGACGAGTCTTTAGAGTCCCCCACAGACAGTTGCTCAAGTTTCGGGAGAAACGCTGTAGAGGCCGTATGAAGATATGGCAGGGTTCGATCAGATACGTGCGGCATTGCACGGATCAGGATCGGACGGATAATACTAGCGGACTTTGGTTTAAGCCGGATCCTAGTATTGTACAGTGTAGATTTTGTCTCATTGCATTTGTATTTCGGTCGGAATACAAATGCGGGTATGTATATACAGTAGCGGGGTTTTCCTGTAATTTATTACGGGATCAGTTTTTTTGGAGTTGCCAGTTTGTTTTCCGTTTCAGCCATATTTCTTTGTATCTTTCATTGGCTGAAGTTTGGTGGAGGAGGGCTTATTTGCATTTGTGCAAATTAGCATTTGTGGAGGGTGGTCTTTGCATATTGTTGTATCATGATAATTCCTCCACCATTTGACTTCTTCTAGTCATCATTGCTTGACTTTCTTATTCATCATGGTTTACTTTTGGAGTCATCATGGTTGTTGATGATTAGGTTGTTGGAGTGTTGGTTTTGGTGCAATCATGGTTGTTGATGATTGGTTGATGGAGTGTGAGTTTTAGTGGGTGATCATTTCCTTTTTCATGATAACCCTTTTCTCTATCTTGTTTTTTGGCTCACTCCTTTGAGATACACACACTCTCTCTCTCATTCTCCTCTCCCCATTCACTTTGGCCGGCCAAGCATTAGAGGAGGGCTGCCCAATTTTGTGTGGGGGATTTTTGGTTCTCTCATGCTTGCAAAAATCCCCAAGTTCATCACAAAGTTCCATAGTTCATTTCCTCCACCAAAGGCAACTTCCTCAAACCCCGAATGAGACATAGAGCACTACACGTATTCTACAGCAAATCTTGGGCACGTCGACTCGCCAGCTTCATGCCCGTGTTGCCTCAGTCCAGAGGTGGGAGCCCGTAAAAGAAGCCGGCGACGTGGTGCCCTTTCGGCGAGGAGGTGGAGACCGGAGATTCCGCGGGGAGATCGGGACGACGACGAGAAGACCGAAGGACACGGATCGCTCGGTATATCTCTCTACCCCCTTCTCTAGATAGCTAGGACTAGTTTAATGGCACGATCCGGGTTTTTAGTGCGCGGTGGTGCCGGTTTAAAAAGTTAAAGTAAATCATCGCTTCCGCATTCCGGCGTCGGATTGACGGCCTGGGCGCCGCCGTGCACTTACAGTGGTATCAGAGCCTCGCCATTAACCTAGTCTAGCTTGCTCTAGTATGTTTCGAACTCGATCGAACAAAAATCCCCAAAAACCGTATTTTCCAATGCATCAGTTTTCTGTCGATTTATTTTTGGCTCGAAAATTTTTTCAGTACATTGCAGAAACATGTGCAGGGAATTGTAAGAGTTCTGCAAAAATTTGGTGAGGTGGCGCTTCAGTACGACCGCAGAAACGCGGCCAAAACCCTGGTTTGGCCGCGGTTCCGCGGTGAGGAAATGTCCACACTGTGCCAAAATTTTACAGAGGGCTTCTTACATGGAATTAGGGTTTTTGGGATATTCTTTTTGGGCCCAGATTTTCTGTGAGTGCTACAGTACTGCTTGGGGCCCACTTAGGTAATTTTGATCGATCGAAAAGTTTAAACACATTAGATCACAGTATTTACATTATATCTGCGACCGTGAATGTCACTTGATCGGTAAATCCTGTCTAACTGCTATAGCCCGGTTAGACGGATTTGCGAACGTGACATTCACGTTGATGTTCTGTGATTGTGCTGTGATGTTGCGGATTGGTCGTGGGGGATAGACTGGATGCAATGGTAGTACAGATTTGGTTGTATTATTTACATTTGATATTGCGGGGCGAGCGTCTGACATGTGGACTGCCGTCACTGCCTGTTTGTATTATTCTTTTGGGGCACGACCGGGTCGAGATTGATGTACCCGTTGTATGTATATTTTACTTTCTGTACTAGGATTACCCCAAGGTGGGGTGCACAGATAGCCGGATTCTAGAAGGCAACAAGCCTGCATCTCATGGCATTGGGGCGGATGGGGCTTTACTCTAGAATTGGCGGGCTATTCGCCGCACTCGTAGGGGGTACAGGTTGACCCAGGAGGGGTGCCTAAGTTACCGGATTCCGTGAAGTGCTGGGTGGTCCATTCACGTTGCTGAAGGGGGCTGCCCCGCTTCATGTTTTGACGAGTAACTTGCTGCGCCCGTAGGGGTCTAGGATTTCATTGCACAGGCTATCCACACAACCAGGGGAACGTCGGGTTTCAGTAGCGGCTCTGTGAAACCCGGGGATCCCAGATATCTGTATTGTTCTGTGATGCTTATTACATTTCTCTGATGTTGCATTTTATCACGCCTTGAGCGAAATATTATATATTGATATATATACTAGTAGATGTTGTATATGTTTTGCATCCGCGCTAGTCCAGTCCCCGCTCTGTCGTTAGTTAAGTAACCTAACGGG
The DNA here is from genome assembly GCA_030015575.1 of Agapanthus africanus. Lineage (NCBI taxonomy): Eukaryota > Viridiplantae > Streptophyta > Magnoliopsida > Asparagales > Amaryllidaceae > Agapanthus > Agapanthus africanus. The sequence goes on from CM057339.1 coordinate 565,454,005, forward strand.
TAATGACGGGACCCAGTGGCGAATGCGGATGGCATATACGTACATCATTATTTTCGTTCTTTATTGGTGTGATCAATTGATGGGACTGCATTGATTCGGATCAATGCAAGTTAAAAACAAACCTATTCTGATGTTGTTGGAACACTTTTCAAAAAGCTGTTATTGCAAGGACGTTCTCTTTTGTTTTGCATCATGGTATTCAGTTGGAATATCCTGCTCCTCAGTCGACGAGGCAAGGGCCGAGATCCCTTCACCGGGAGTGACCCCTTGGACAGAAGTTTGCATCAGGGCAATAACTTCACTATAGCCGATTACTTTTGCTTTTCATCGTGGTATTCAATTGGAATATCCTGCACCTCATTCTATGGGGAAAGAGCCGAGATCCCTTCACCGGGAGTGACCTCTTTAGCAAAGGTTTTCGTTACTATATTTTTATAAAAGCTATCCGGTTCCTTCAACAATATCAAGTTCATTACGTTAAAGGTTTTCGCCAGAAACCATTCGTAGCCCTCCGTCGTTTCAGACGGGTAGCACGTAGTATTCATGCTATGTTTGTTGACCTCCGTCAAGGCATAGTGAATGGTAGCTGCTTGTTACCTTTTTGCTGCATAGATAGATGCGTTGGTTTGGTACAGTCGTTTAGCCTTGACCTTCGTCAGGGGCTTGTACTGGTGGGTTCAAATTAACTTGGACAATGACGGGTAGAACTTGACATATGACTTATGATTTGTTGACCTTCGTCAAGGTCATAAGAGTATGGGGCAAAAATCCACATCGGGAGTTTCTAAAGAAACTGAAACTTGCCAGATATGCGCATACCTTCTGGAGTGTGATGGCGTGAGCGGATTCCGTCATGTTATCATGCGATGATAGTTGGATCCCGATTCCCACTGATGAGTTGGTTTACTCCTCGGGTGATCCCGACTAATTCTTCTTTTAGGTTTGGAGGAGAATTTGACGGTACAGTGGGAGGTTTCCAGATTAGATAAATTGGTAACCAATCTGATCTAGGTTAGAGTACACGCTGAGTGTTTCTTTTCTCTCTCTCTTTGGCAGCGACCATTGACCCGGCCTAAGACTATGACTCAGTGACCAAGTTGACCGAACCTTCTTAAACACTGGCTTTTGGATTGTCAGAGTTGCAAACCTCATTGCCACTCCTACTTTTACCCTTTTCTCCAGGACACCCCGTATTACTACGAACGTCCACTTCCATTGGACAAAACCATCGTATGGTTATATACGAACTCGAAGGAATTTATTCGAGGATGGTTTCCGGTTCTGGAGAAAACGAATAGGACTATTCAGTTGTCTTTTCCTTTTACCTTCTCTCAGGTTTCGAGTACTCCTTGGTTTAGGAGATAGTACACCTATTACGCAAATTGGATAGTCTCCTTCCAAATCTTAGGCTGGTGCCGAACGGTGGGGAATGAAGAAAACCAATTAGCATAACAATGGTGTACAGAAGGTATTAAGTAAAGACATATCAAGGGATTAGTAAGAGGGCAAAGTAAATTGCGACTGCTATTCACGACCAAACCAAGTATTTCTTCGCCAATCCTAAATCACCTTTTGTATTTCTCCGGGACACTCCGTATCACTACGAAGATCCACAGTTTATTGGATACTCCATCATATGGTTATATACGAACTCGAAAGGAACTTGTTCCAGTTCGGGGATGGATTCTGGTTCAGGAGAAATAGGAATAAGGTTTATTCGGTTGTCTTTTATCTTCATATTCTCTCGCATTGCGAGTGTTCCTAGGATTAGGACAGTACACCCATTATGCTTATTGGATAGTCTTCTTCCAAACCATAGGCTGGTGCCGAACGGTAGGGAAGGAAGAAAACCATTTGGCCTAAAGGGGTGCACAGAAGGTAATGACTAAAGATATAGAAAGGGATTTGGAAAGATCGAAAATAATTACACGGTTACAGTTGTGAATCTGGATAATGGAAGAGGCATTACTAGGAATACCCGGATACCCCATCGAAACATTTCAATGTTTCAGTTTCACTGTGTACTGTTAAAGGAAAACTGATTTCCCAATTAGACACTTGCTCCAGGGTATGTATTTACCAGGTATGATTCTCACATCTGTATGGTTTTACAGATGATGAGTGGGAGCAAGTTATTGGGAATTAGGTGATCATCCTCATTAAATCGGGATTCGTTGTAATCGGTGATATTTGAGGAAGTCACCTGGGTTGTTTGCCGGACGACAAATATTTGGTTTTGAATATCCGCTGTCATGCACCAATTTCAAATTGATATATCTGTACGTCTATTTTTATAGAGTGAGATATAACTTTTTGAAATTATGTCGATGACATTTACCTATATCAGTGGATGGTTAGGTAAGGAGCATTAAACAGCGGTGTAATTTTTCTTAACCATAAGTACAGTTTTCAACCTACGACACACAGGGTTTGAGTCATTAGACTCAAGGGACTTATACAGAGTATTGTATGTTGTCCAGCGTCCATGAGGACAGAGGGGTTGGTTCTCGTACTATATTTGGTTTACTTATGACTTCTCTAGTTTTTAGACAGGTGTTTCGTAGAAACACAGGGTCCAAGTTTTGAGAAGTTATAGGTATATGAATAAAGTAGAGAACCAGGTATTGCAAGTATCGGGATTCTTCAAGGTGATCGAAGATGTAGATACTTGTGTTGGGTATTCAGTTGATAGTAATGATTAAGAGAACATTGCTTCTTTTTCAGGTTACTCATAATTGGAAGCATTCCTGAGTTGAGTAACGCTGATTGGCCTCCTTCCATTTTGTTGACATGCACTGGAGGCAGTTGCATGATTTGAATCTGGTTCAATTAAATCAGTGCCTCTGGTTCTGTATTGGATATAGAACAATTCATATCTTAACGATGTTAAGGTACGGGGAGTTGTCCGGCCTATGCTTAAAACCAGACTCTGGACAACTCAAGGCACGTTTCTGTAATGGCTGTTTGTGGGTTGACCCAGGCTATGACGAGGGTTGACTTTCTACCATCTGGAAGATCAATAGTAATATTGTTCTAGACTCGCCACAGTTTTAATAAAAATAGATTTTTTCAGAAAACAGTAGTGGGAGTATGGTAGAACTGGAAGTGATTCCAGAACCACAAACGATTACTGAAGATTTGATAGGAACCTAAAGATTCAATCTGGTTTGACATTCCATTGGCCACTCCGCAGATAAAGTGGGTAACTTCAGGCACCCGAGAGGTGCTCCGGTAGCCTCAAGGACGGTGACAGGGAAGTTCTTGTTTACCCAGACTTGCCATTGCTGTTGTTCCAGACTGTGAGACCCGGCAGGAGGATGAGTGTAGCGTCGTTCTAAACTAGCTTTAGAAGTGTACGTGTATATGACTCTGCCAGAGGGTTGTCGTAGTCAGTGGGAGCAGCGGAAGCATTGGTGGACAGGTGGCTTATGTCTATTTATAGACTAAAGCAGATATAGCGGAGATAGATCATCAATTTCTGATGTGACAGTCATAGGTTTGACTTCATCAGAATAGGGGATGGATCTGTTGAGAAGGTAGTAGGGTGTGATGTCCTGGTATTTGGATGATATACACAGAGTAGGAAGTGATATTCCTATACTACAATCGGTTATACTTTGGTCATCACACAGTGGTTTCTCCACATGGGACTTGGACATTATATCAGACATATTGTTTACTAGATCTAAGGTTTTAGATCTAAATTTGGGTGGTTTCTCAATCAGGGTACTTTTACAGCATTCTAAGAGTATTTAGAATGGACGACTCCTGGCACGGTAGTGTACCTGCAGGTGATGGAGTCACCCTCTCTAAAGGTGTCTTACAGACTAAAGGGGGGAGGGATATGCATGATTGGCAGATCACTTGCTTAGGCAATTGAGTCAATCATGAGATGTCAAGTACCACACCAGATGTTGTTTTTGCACTGGATGCAATAAGTTGATATTGATCCAATCCTGGAGAAACAGTCGGAGGCAGTTTTAGAACATAAGTGGATGTTCTAGGGATATGATAACGACAGCCTTATTCGGGAGACAGTTATCATTCCAGGCCTCCAAGGTGACCTGGACGACAAGGAGGTTGTTAGAGTTATAGTTTTCCTTCTGACGAGGGGCAGTATTTTGGACAGGTGGTCCAAGGCAATACTGAGGGAGGCATGGCGCAGGATACTGATTAAGTTCAGTTGACGATACAGTCTAAGAAGTTTGGATTTGGAGTTCTTTTATGAGCTAGGTCCCATCAGACATCCAGACACATTCTAAGACAGGTATTGCTCATTTCGGGAGATGGTTTTCTCCGCGAACTTGAGATTAATAGAGACATAGAAAGAAACATCATAGCGGATCCACTCGCTGAGGCTATTCCTCGAACGCAATAGTTTCGCAAACGGGATTTGTGAGACTGACTAGTAGAGGAGTTGGGTGTTCGGTATCACACGGGCTGTGAGTATGCGACATCGCAATAATTAGCCTTGAGTGCTAGCGGGAGATTGTTGGAGATAGTGCCCTCAGAGTCAATTATTGGATCACAGGCACGTGATTGCAATGATTGAGGGAGGACTTATCCCGGTAGGACAGTCTTACTCAAGATGATAGTATGCTATCTGGTTTATCTTTATCATCGTGTACTGCTTTAGGTGACCTTACAGGTCACTATTGCGCGTTGATAGAGCCCCTAGGATCCATGCTTGACTGCCAGCAGTATGAGGGCGATCATATACGTGGGAGCTGGTAGTCTATAAGCACATCCTTAAAAGGTCCCTAGTCGTGGGAGTTTCGAGACAGGGCATCGATACTCCAGAGTAGACTAGTGTATACAGTCGAGACCCCGACGAGGGGCGGTGGCCGGTCTCACAAGCCACTGGTGTCAGTTGGTTCACCTAAGATGTATACATGTGCTCATTGGGTTGTGAGTCTACCGGACAGGACTCGCCGGGAACATGCTAGTTGGTCTTATACCTGACGTCAGATAGCAGTTCCCTGGTGACATGTGTACTGGTTAGTTCATCGACCTGAGGATCGTCATTTGTCTCGTGTGAGTTCCCACTGTACTTTGATTACTACCCTACCACGCTCAAAGGAGACATGCAAACAGGTTTTAGTTGGGTACAGTCCCGAGCCACATGGAGACAGTGAGCGGATCTGCAGGGGTTATTCTCTCCCGGTATTGGGGGTGAGGTCGCGCTGTGTCTAGGAGAGCCATTACACGAAGTCCTTGGCCAAGGCAGGAGATTTACTGGTAGGTATTCCAGTAGTATCTCAGGGTGTTCTGGGCTACACTCCGACACGACTTGTACCGCTTTTGGGGGTCTGACTTTTACCAACCCCCTAAGCCCGCCATGCGATGCTCATAGACGAACGGACCGGACTATATGGATATTGTCACTGACAGGCTCAGTAGGGTGTCAGGCTGAGTTCGCTCGAAGACGTCCCTTTTGGTCAATACCTGGTAGCCCGTTACGTATAGGCTAATACCTCTAACGTGCTAGTGGTTAAATCCACAACCAAGGTGTTGACGAGTCTTTAGAGTCCCCCACAGACAGTTGCTCAAGTTTCGGGCGAAACGCTGTAGAGGCCGTATGGAGATATGGAAGGGTTCGATCAGATACGTGCGGCATTGCACGGATCAGGATCGGACGAATAGTACTAGCGGGCTTTGGTTTAAGCCGGATCCTAGTATTGTACAGTGTAGATTTTGTCTCATTGCATTTGTATTTCGGTCGGAATACAAATGCGGGTATGTATATACAGTAGCAGGGTTTTCCTGTAATTTATTACGGGATCAGTTTTTTTCGAGTTGCCAGTTTGTTTTCCGTTTCAGCCATATTTCTTTGTATCTTTCATTGGCTGAAGTTTGGTGGAGGATGGCTTATTTGCATTTGTGCAAATTAGCATTTGTGGAGGGTGGTCTTTGCATATTGTTGTATCATGATAATTCCTCCACCATTTGACTTCTTCTAGTCATCATTGCTTGACTTTCTTATTCATCATGGTTTACTTTTGGAGTCATCATGGTTGTTGATGATTAGGTTGTTAGAGTGTTGGTTTTGGTGCAATCATGGTTGTTGATGATTGGTTGATGGAGTGTGAGTTTTAGTGGGTGATCATTTCCTTTTTCATGATAACCCTTTTCTCTATCTTGTTTTTTGGCTCACTCCTTTGAGATACACACACTCTCTCTCTCATTCTCCTCTCCCCATTCACTTTGGCCGGCCAAGCATTAGAGGAGGGCTGCCCAATTTTGTGTGGGGGATTTTTGGTTCTCTCATGCTTGCAAAAATCCCCAAGTTCATCACAAAGTTCCATAGTTCATTTCCTCCACCAAAGGCAACTTCCTCAAACCCCGAATGAGACATAGAGCACTACACATATTCTACAGCAAATCTTGGGCACGTCGACTCGCCAGCTTCGTGCCCGTGTTGCCTCGGTCCAGAGGTGGGAGCCCGTAAAAGAAGCCGGCGACGTGGTGCCCTTCCGGCGAGGAGGTGGAGACCGGAGATTCCGCGGGAAGATCGGGACGACGACGAGAAGACCGAAGGACACGGATCTCTCGGTACATCTCTCTACCCTCTTCTCTAGATAGCTAGGACTAGTTTAATGGCACGATCCGGGTTTTTAGTGCGCGGTGGTGCCGGTTTAAAAAGTTAAAGTAAATCATCGCTTCCGCATTCCGGCGTCGGATTGACGGCCGGGGCGCCGCCGTGCACTTACAGTTCCGCGGCCCAAATTGTGACATAGTCCATGGAATTTCATGTAATTATTCTTAGGTCCTTTATTGTTATTTTTTTCTGGAATTTTTTTATTCCACTCAAGTGTTGAGTTTTCTAGGGTTGTATTAGGGAATCGTTGATTCGATCAGATAATTTAACTTTGTTTAGTTTTGTCCGGATAATTTTTAGAAACTGTTAAAAAGTTCGACCGGATATCAATAACTCACTTTTTCCCCAGTCGGAAAATTTTCAAAAGTTGGATTTTTTCTCGAGTTTGAAACTTTCGTAAAGTCATACAAGTAATGCGGTGGACCCTTTAGATGACAACAAACCTTAACTCGATTATGTGACCGTCTTGAACTGCCTCTAAACCTTAGGGTTTGCGGCAGTACGGCGTGCCACATGTGAGGCGTTGGCTTGACCCTTCTACGGCTGGACCATCGGTACTGTGGCATGTGATGGATGTTTTTTAAACTGATTTCAAGTGTTGAGATATATTGGGGAAATCTTGGGTGTTTGATTATTCGACCGGAAAGTTTAACATTGTCTATTTATCTGGAATGTGATACAATATTTGGAATCCACAGGTAGTTATGAGATAACTAATTTGAATGTTGTAAATCTAGCAGTTCAGTATCAAATTGATCGGTTGCCACGGAATTTTGATGTGATCAAAAGTCCGTCGCAATCACGTAGCGTACGCGGATACTCGCCGGGTAAACTTAATAGACAGCCACGCCCCATAGCCCCGACCAAGTGACTATAGGAGAACCCCGTAGCCAAAAGCATTTGTTTGGGTGCTCGCGGCAGCGGTGTTCCACCTTAGTGCACTTCGTCAATGACATCTGGGAGTGCGGCCGTCTACTATAGTTTGCGACGAGTATTCGATCAGATGTCGGGAATCTTGTTGAATTGCCCGATTTGATATTGAAAAGAGTTTTCGATAATGAGACTAAAATGCGGGGTTTATAATTGTTAGGCATGCGATGTCTAAGGAATTCATTTGGTTAGGCATGTGATGTCTAAGGAGGTTGCGGATTCCAACTGTTGTAGTTTTACACTTTCTTTTCTGTGACCGTAAGCGTAGTATGTTGTGTATCGCCGGCTTTGTTGCTATACATCAACGACAATCGGGACACGCATACTTGCTTACGTTGATGATATGAGATATTATGTGTTGCTGTGATATATTATATTGGATCGTCGCGTTTTGAATAGCCGGGGTTTTTTTATGTGAGATGAGAGTTTTTTCTTTTTCATTCATGTAAAATTCATTTGTATGTAATATTCTTTTATTGGGGCACTTCCGTGCTGAGGATGATGTCACCGTTGTATATTATTTACTTTTCCGCATTAGGTAGACCCAAGGCGGGGAGCACAAGTAACTGGGTTCTAGGGTCCAGTGGGAGACCATCTCGAGGAGTCGAGACCGGGTCTCCTAACCCTAGAATTGGCAGTGCTGCTTGCCGCTCTCGTAGGGGTCTAGGGATGTGGGTTTGGCTATTCATCGCGACCGTGGAATCCGTGTTTTATACAGGCTCGTACTAAAACACGGACGTCCTAGTATATCCAATATTTCATATATGTTCTTCTGCTGCTATGTTTTGTGATGAGATCATATTACTGCCTGTGACGAATGTTTATATTATATACATGAGATATATGTTATATTGCAGATTTCGTTTCAAATGAGATGCTTGTGAAGCATAATAAAATGGGACTTCATTAATGAGATTAATGAAACTAAAAGAAACCTAAGATGTTGTAGAAACTTGTTTAAAAAAAAACTGGTAGCTCTAGTTCTTGCTTTGCATAGCGGTGTTCCTTGTAGAACATCCAGCACCTTATTCGATAAGGAAAGAGCCGAGATCTCTTCACCGGGAGTGACCTCTTTAGTGAAACTAGCAGATGCTACAAACTCGGTTTGTCTTTTGATTGCTTCTATAGTTCTTGCTTTGCACAGCGGTTTATTTGATATACCCTGCACCTTATTCGATGAGGAAGGGCCGACGATCCCTTCACCGGGAGTGACCCCTTTAGAATAACTAGAAAAGCCTAAAAAACACTCCATTTAAAATCACTCGATTCTACAACGATATCAAGTTCATTACGCAAAAAGGTTTTCATAAAAACCTGTTGTAGCCCTCCGTCATTTTAGGAAGTAGAGTACTTAGTATTCGTGCTGCGTATGTCGACTTTAGTTGAGGCATAATGTACGGTAGCTAAGTGATGTCTTCCTACACAGCATATGATGCGATTAGTTAGGACATTCATGTGATTATGTCGACCATAGTTGAGGGTCATGTAGGGTGGGTCTGATTAATCATGAAATGACGGGTAGAACTTGACTAGTGCTTATGATATGTTGACCTTAGTTAAGGTCATAAGTACTAGGGGTAAAATATTATTGGGAATTTCAAGTGTTGAAATTTGCAATGAGATTGCATACCTTCTATGAGATAGTTGGATCCCGATACCCGCTGCGAGTAAGAGTTACTCCTAGGAGAGTTTTACACATTACAATTAGCCGATCAAGTAGGTGTCTAGAAAGGTGTTAACGGGGTTACGCCCCTGGGAAAACGAGATTTACTTTAATTAGGTTCGTGCGAAAGAACGGGGGACCTCCCTCAAAGTACCGACACTGGCCTGGCTGAAAGATTGGCGAACTTGTAGCGTGTAATTAATCCCGGCTAGTCTTTCCTTTTAGGGTTTGAAGGAAGATTTGGTTAAAACAGTGGGAGACATCCTGATTAGATATATTAGATAACCAATCTAATCTTGCAAGAGCATACGCTGAGTATTTTCTTCTCTCTCTCTCCAGGTAGCGACCATATTACGCCTTAATAAAGATAATAATACGGAAGAATTGACCGAACCCGCTTGTTTTACTGAGCTAGGGAACGTTGGTCCCGCTCCAACTTATAATTGTTATAAGACAGAGCAGAAAATTGGGGAATACCAGATTTCCCGTGCCGCCCAAACGAAGAAAGTGCATGCTGATGCATCTTCTTCGGGTGTGTTCATTACACAGAACTGTTTCTCAGTATCCTTTACATCCTGGGTATTAGATACCGGATCAGGATCCCACATATGTAATTTGTTACATGGGTTACAGATAGGTAGAGAACTGAGAACGGGTGATAAGTTTCATGAGATAGAAACGGTGCAAGTGTTGCAGCCAAGTCTGTTGGTCACTATCACCCTGTATTACCTGAATACATTGATTCTGAACGAATGTTATTAGATACCGAACCTGATATACAACATCATATCAGTCTCTTTATTAGTAAAGAAAGGATATAATTTTGTATTGTTGGATAATGTTTTGAACATTTTCTATATCAAGAGTTGATCGGTTCAGGCACGTTATCTAAAAGCATTGACGTTCTAAATCAAACCACAGTTCTTAACGTAAAGAACACACACAAGGGGAAGAGTTCAGAAATGAACGAATCCTTCTTGAGGCATTATAGACTAGGTCATATCAATGCGACCCGACTAGCTGAAGTTACATAAAGATGCATATTTAAATTAGTTTGAATTTACATCTTGTGAAACTTGCCGGTCATGTCACAGAGATATGATGACCACAGCTCCGTTTATTGGAAACAGAGAAAGAGTTAGTGAACTCTTAGGATTGATACATGCTGATGTATGAAAGTCCCCCGTCTACACATGTCAAGACCGGTTCTTTGTACTTCATTACATTCTCTGACGATCTCTCAAGATTCAGACATATGTTCCTGTTGAAACACAAGTCCGAACCTTTTGAGATATTCACAGAATATAAGTTAGAAGTAAAGAACCAAAATACGGGTATAAGTATTATATCCTTTGATGAGATCAGGGAGGAGAATACTTGAGCACGGAATTCCTGGATTATTCTAAAGGAGAATCAGATTCTTTCTCGGCATTACTCCTCCGTATACACCATAGCACGATGGTATATCGGGGTGGAGCAATAACACCATATGTGATATGGTGTGCTCTATGATGAGTACTACTGAGTTTCCTATTTCCTTTTGGGAGTTATGCACTTGAGAAGCTGCATACCTATTGAATGTGGATTCAATAGTTTCCTACGAACCTCAGCCTCTCCGCCGATCTAGTAGGGTTCCTCATCCACATGAGAGATACTTCGTTTTCTCTATGACAGTGGGAGCGAGGATTGAATCATGAGATGATGACCCAACTAGTTTCGAGCTGGCCATCAGGAGTGAGACTCTGTAAGAATGGCTGGATGCTTATCGATCTGAAATGGAATCCTTATACACCAACAAAGTATGGACTTTGGTTGCTTTATCTGAAGGGTTAAATCCCCATCAGGAGCAAGTATATCTTGAGAAGATTACTTGGTGTACATGAAAAAATTGAGACTTTCAAAGCTATGCTTAAGTCCATTCAGATCCTACTTGCCACTGCTACATACCATGACTACGATATCTGGTGGTTGGGTGTCATGACTGCTTTTCTAAATGATGTTTTAGAAGAGAACGTCTATAAGTACACAGCCAGAGGGCTTTGTAAACAGTGGGAGCAGCGAAAACGTGTGCAAGATGCTTTATATGATAAAGCAGGCATCGTGGAGATGGAACGTCTGTTTTGATAAGGTAGTCAAAGAGTTTGACTTCATCAAAATGGTAGATGAACCTTGTATATACAAAAAGGTAGTAGAGAGTATGGTGGTGATCCTCGTAGAGTACGTGGATGAAATACTCTTGATAGGGAAGGAGTTTCCTATGCTACGATCGGTCAATCTCCGCTTATCACAAAGATTCTCCATATAGGATCAAAGTGATACCTCCTAAATCCTGGGTTTTGGATATATGAGATAGATCTAATTGGATGTTAGGATACTCACTAGTTGTAGTAAGATGGTATCAATCGATCCTGGGGTGAATCACTGGAAAGGTTCCAGGGTGATAAGGACGACTGAATGTCAGTCGCAGGCATTGTCTTTACCCTCAGTGGAGGGACGGTATGTTGGAAAAGTTCCAAGCTAGATACCGTGACATACTAGACGATATAAAGGCAAGATACATCGTTACCAAGGATGCTGCCAAAGAGGCAGTCTGGATATATAAGTTCATGAGATGAACTTCGTTCCTACCATTGTATGACAATGGAGTTGTGGTTTTTGCCAAGGAACTACCGTCCTATCAGAAATCCAGATATAATTCTTAGGCAGTATCACCTGATCATGGAGATGGTTGATCTCCAGAGAGATCAAGGTTAGGAGAGTAGACACAAAGGACAACAACGCGGATCCACTTACAAAGGCCTTTTTCCCAGTAGAGACTTTTATAGGATGGTTGAGTATAAGATACTTCAACCACAGCTAATTGTTGGGTATGAGATACCACAACAGATGGCCCTAGTGCAAGTGGGAGATTGTTAGTTATATGTATGCCCTAGAGGCCATTACTGTACATACGATGTATATTGTAGTGGATGCTTGGACATATATAGGGAGGACTTTCTTGCTCGACATGATAGTACGCTATCTGGTTATACTTTATCTTAACATGTACTCTGATAGTCTCTATGTTACATGTTGATAAAGCCCTTAGGATATGTACTCGACTACTGGGACTATGATGAGATCATACTAGTGGGGCCACGGTAGTCGACGAGTACATCCTATAACTGTTCCTAGTCGAGGGTGTATCGAGACAGGGCATCGATACACCAGAGTAGACTAGCGTATACGCATCTTGACCCATATGATGGGTGATGGATGATCCCATATCTATCGGTGTTTGACATCAAGGATGGTATACGGGTGCTCAGTGAAGACTGGGTACAATGGACGGACTCGCCGAGAACTCCTAGATGGTATTATACCTCACGTCAGATGGCAGTTCTCCGGTGATACTGGTACAGAGTAGTCTGTTGACCCGAGATCATCATAGAGTCTTGTGTGATTCCCACTGTGTGCTTTGATTTCCATCATACCACGTCCAAGAGAGCATGCAAAAGGTGGCTTTTGGGTACAGTCCCGAATCACATGGAGGCAATGAGCGATAGGAGGGGATTCATCTTTCCCGGTATAGGGAGTTGATGTTGTGCTGTGTACGATTGGCTATAACCGGAAATCCCTGGCCAGGGTTGCTGAGATTTACTGGTAAGTGTTATCAGTAGTTTCTCAAACTGTTATAGACCTCAAATCGACACGACTTATCGAGCTACTGGGGTCTGACGTTTACCACCCTTAGGCGAGATATGCGACATATCAGATGACGAGACCGGACTGTACGGGAGTGTTACTGATTGGATTCACAGGAGAATGTACAGGCTTGCTTGTTGATCTTCTGAGCGCTCAATACCTGGGTAGCTGTTACGTTTATCTGACCGCTTGCAGCTTGTGGGTGTTTGATATGATCATCACCTACTGCCCGCGTATTGACGATTCTTTAGAGTCCTACACAGAAGTTTCTTGGCTCAGGAAAAACGGAGTAGGGGCACATATGTGATATGTGCAGGACCGAGGATAATGCGATATGAGATACCGTATTCTATTCTCGCGATATATGATATCAGCCGGGTCATCGGATCAAGTCTTGATTCGATGAATCGGTAAATGCTATATTAGTCGGTTATATGCGATATAGCCGGATTGTCGGATCAAGTGTTGATTCGATAATTTAATGTATAATAATATATATGATATATTAAATTACATTAACTAATATTAGCTCACTAAAAGATTCTTTATCTCACTCGGGTAATACATTGATATATATGCGATATATGTTAAATGTATTATTTTATTTGGTTACAAAAAATATTATATATGTGATATATAATATTTTAACATGATATGATAACTAATGCAACATGTTTAGTAGAGATTAAACAAGATTAGGGTTTGATTTGGGTTTATGCTTTCTAGAAGATTCTAGAAGGTTTAGTTTTGTTTTATGAAAGATATTTTGTTATGACTCATCTTTAACCTAACCCAAACCCTACACCCTTGGTTAATTCTCTACAAAGGTTTAGCAACCATGGTTGCATTAATCATCATTATCTTCTTTGCATTATTCATCACAAAAGGAATTCATATTATTCATCTTCTTCTTCCTTCTTCTTTCTTTCATGAAAAAGCTTACTAGCTTTTTTGCAAGTGATGAATGAGTGTGAGAAAAAGATAATAAAAGAGAGCAAAAAATCCTACTTCATCATCCTCATCTATCCTTGCCATTTAGATGTGGGTGTTCACTTCATATTATGAGTGTTAGCTTGTGTTAACGAAACTTCAAGGTAGATCATCTTTGTATCGAAGATCGGAAGCAAGACTGCATCTTTCTCTTCGTGGAACCTCTCGAGAGTCCGGAACACGATGATCGCAGCGAAAGGACTTCAACACGGAGCTTTAGAATTGAAGGACCGGATCTACAAAGGTTGTAATCCCTCTCACTTAGTGTTAAGGTGTTTAACATGCTTGTTTTCGCCTAAACTCTAGTTTAAAGATCCGGCTTCGGGTTGTTCGACATGGCTAATTTTTAAATCGGGCATGGTTGATGTCTCGTAGAACCTTGTGAGCGTGCCAAGGAACCCTACACCCCTGGTATCTCGATCTCTTTGCGATCAACGATCTCTTTGATCAGATGATACCACCTTAAGATGTGTCTGGACTTCTGATGGGACCGTGGTTCCTTTGCTAGTGCTCCTGCTCCATTGTTATCACAGTACAAAGGTATTGGATCAGCAATGGTTGGAATCACCTCAAGCCCCGTAATGAACTTACGCATCCCGACTGCTTCTTTGGCAGCAGCATTGGCAGCAATGTAAGTGTCCTCCATCGTTGAGTCTGCAACGGTATCCTGTTTGGAACTCTTCCAACATACCACCCCTCCGTTGAGGGTAAATACATAACTTGAGTTGGATTTGCTGTCATCTTTGTCACTTTGAAAGCTGGAGTCGGTAAATGCCTCCATTTGGAGGTCATCGTTTCCATACACTAAGAACATATCTTTAGTTCTTCTCAAGTACCTAAGTATGTTCTTCACAGCTGTTCAATGCTTCTCCCCTGGGTTTGACTGATACCGGCTTACTACACTAAATGCATAAGCTACATCTGGTCTGGTACATAACATCGCATACATTATAGACCCGACTGCAGAAGTATAGGGTATAATGTTCATGCGATCCCTCTCTTCATCAGTCTTAGGGGACATCTCTTTGGAGATGGTGATTCCATGACAAGCGGGCACATTTCCACGCTTGGAATCTTTAATACTAAACCTTTTTAGTATGGTGTCGATGTACCTTGATTGGAACAATCCTAAAAGTCATTTAGTCTTAATCCCTAATATGTAGGAGGCATCACCCAGGTCTTTCATGGAGAATTTTTGTGACAGAAAAAGTTTGACTGATTGCAGCATGGGAATGTCATTTCCCATCAGGAGAATGTCATCCACGTACAATACGAGGAAAACAACGGCTCTCCCTATAATTTTCTTGTAAATACAAGGTTCGTACACATTCTTGATAAATTCAAACTCTTTGATTGTATTATTGAACCATATGTTCCAACTCCACGATGCTTGCTTCAATCCATAAATGGATTTAAGCAACTTGCATGTCTTTCCGCTGCTCCCACTATCAATGAAACCTTTTGGCTGATCCATATAAACACATTCTTCTAAATCACCATTTAGAAAAGAGGTTTTTACGTCCATTTGCCAGATATCATAGTTGTGGAAGGCAGCAACAACAAGTAGGATCTGGATGGATTTAAGCATAGCCACTGGAGAAAATGTTTCATCATAGTCCACACATGGTCTTTGACGAAAACCTTTTGCAACAAGTCTAGTTTTATAAGTTTCTAGCTGTCCATCAACACCAATCTTCTTTTTGAAGATCCACTTGTATCCAATGGGTTTTACCTCAGGAGGTGCAACGTCCAAAGTCCAAACTTTGTTGGTGTGTATGGATTCTATTTCGGATCTCATAGCATCCAGCCACTTCACTGAATCCCTACTCGTGATATAACTTGCTGAAAACTAGTAGGCTCATCATCGTTGATGATGCAATCCTCTCGATTCTCGTCTATGAAAAAGCTGTAGTATCTCTCAGGCGGATGAGATTACCTATTACATCTGCGGAGTGGCTGAGGTTTGTCGGTTTGCTCTTGAATCAGTGGTTCTATCAAATCTTCAGTAACTGCTTGTGGTCCTGAAATTTCTTCCAATTCTACCGCGTTCCTACTAATTTCCTTTGCAAGAAATTCCCTTTCCAAAAAGGTGGCGTGACGAGCAACAAACACCTTCTATTCCTCGGTGTGGTAGAACAGATATCCCATCGAATGTTTTGGATATCCCACAAATTTACACAATACTGATCGTGCCTCGAGTTTGTCCGGATTGTCTTTTAACATAAGCCGGACAACCCCATATTTTCATGAAGTTTAGGTATAGTCTCTTCCCCTCCCATATCTCATATGGAGTGGTAGACATAGATTTGGTTGGAGCCATATTCAATAGGTATGCTGCTGTCTCCGGTGCATAACCCCAGAAGGAAAGTGACAACTGAGCGATACTCATCATAGAGTGCACCATATCCAATAAGATGCGATTTTCCCCTTCGATATACCATTGTACCGTGGTGTATACGGAGGAGTAAGCTGAGAGAGAATTCCATTCTCTTTTAAGAACTCAAGAAATTCAGTACTCAAGTATTCACCACATCGATCCGATCAAAGCATTCTTATACTTTTTACTGTTTGTTTCTCTACTTCACATTAATATACTTTGAATTTTTCAAAAGCATCGGGCTTGTGTTTCAACAAGAACAGTGTAACGTTTTGGAAATCGTTTTGTGAATTTTCCCGTTTTAAGGCAAAATTGTCGGTTTTTCCCGTTTTAACCCGATTTCGATCAAACGTCCGTATAAGCTTGCCGGCACTTTTTTTTAGCTAAAATAAAGCTTGTGCGCGAACTTTAGGGGTATTTGGGAGGTTTTGGTCCAGATAGAATTTTTCCCAAATAAAATATTATTTTAAGCGGTTTTTGGTGCACGTAAATCGGGAAATTTCTTTTCTTAAGAATAAATTTATTTTTTGTCACTAGAATATTTTGGAAACTTCTTTTTAAATATCTAGATATTTTTTGAGTGCAAAAGGTTTTATTTTAAAAAGAAAAGAAAATATGTAAAGGTGGCAAAGTGCATTTATTAGCATTTATTACTCTTTTTCCTAGCAATTTCTTCACAAAAAATTCACAAAACTACCCCCTCACCCCCTTGGCCGGCCCTTCCCTTCCCCTTGCTGCCCTCCATCATTCCCACTCTTTTTCAACTCATTTTGCATCAAATAAATCATGAAAAATCCAAATAAAATCACAAAAATTCAAATATAATCATTTTCCTTCATTTCCTTCACTAATCCTTTATGGATCTTCAATAAAGCTTGGTTTTTGATGCTAAGATGTTGGATTAAGATTCAATTTGTGTTCTTGGGGAGGTATAATTCTTACCTTAATCCTTTTATATTTGCGTTAATCTTATTCTAGCTAATTTAGTTAGCTAATTATGTGTTTAGTTTAGTTTTTAAATTATGATTAATTCATTTATATTTGGTTTAAGAAATTCATGTTAGGGTTAAATTTTGTTAAGTGTTTAGTGTTCATTTGAAGTGTTAATTTGTGTTTTGGAGATGATTAACCTAGTAGTAAATGTTAATTTTTGCTAATGAACACTTTGTTTAATTATGCAATTAGCTTACTAGGTTTTTGCTAAAACATAATTAGCGAGTGTTAAAAATATAGGAATGGTTTAGATAGATTAGTTAAGCTATTTTAAGGTGTTTGTAATCGCTAGATATGCATTAGCTTGAAACTAGTGTGAAATATTGCGATAGATTGCTTACTAGATTTCGGGGTTTTTCCGATGTGGGTTCGATTGGTCGTTGCGAGGTTATATCTATTGTATTCATCGTAATTTTTGTGTTGTGTTGCTCGATCGGGACGATCAGGGTCTAAACTTAGTGTTTTGTAGTTTAGCGACCCCAATTAGGGTTTTTGGCCGATGTCGTGCGCGATAGATGCGCTAAGCGCGCAGTGTAATTTTCCGGGCGTTTTCATCGCGTTTCGTTGTCTTTTCATCATTTTAGGATTTTTGCTTATGTGATGTGTTTGTGAAATTTTAGGTTTGCAAACGGGGACTTCGGGCGCTACGACAAGGGAAAACAGGTGGTAGGCTTCACTTAGCCAGGAGCGTTGGTGAGTAGATTTAACATCTACAGGGTAATCGCCGGCATGGCGTTATGCGTCTGGGCTAGAGAGGTTATTTCTGTCGCATATTCTATGTCATATTTAGAATTGCGCATTTACCCTATTACTTAGAAATTGTTGTTCTTGGACTAGTATCCTTAGGACACTGCACATATTATTGACGATTCATGTTGCACGAGCACTGATTGTATGCTACACACACCGTCAATAATTACCATGTCACGCACAACCCATTTATAGATATGATATTGCTTGGTTAGGGACATTGAGAATTTAATTCATATTTCTTTACTCATTGACTTATAGCACACCTGTATACCTACATTCTTACACATATGCTCTGACATACTTACATGCTAGTTATCTGTATACCTATAGAGTATTGTACCATTAGTAATAGGTACATGCACTCTTTATGACATAGCTACAGGTATACCTTGCCCATCTATTTCACTTATACCCAGGGGGTATACTACATCATTACTTAAAGGTAGATACATATATCTTGCTATACCTTTATGTTTTCATATACATCTGGTTATAGCTACATGTTTACCTTTACCTAATGTTATTTTAGAATTGGAGAGAATTAGGAACCGCATGATATTTATATTAACTTGTTGCAGTTAATTAGCGGCTTTTCCTTTATATGCTTACATTCCCTTTTATGTTGCATATATTATATTCATGCATTTTCGCATTGAGATATGGATTTTTTCATGATGTTTTCTGGATTTGGGGACCGTGGGAGTTCATGAAATTATGCATTATTTGAAAAACCCGGTTTCCCTTGATATGATATTTCAGCAGCCACCATGATATTTATCGGTTCGGATATATATATACCCCACGCGAGGAACGGAGGGGTCCGTGTGTGGGTACATGGTGGGGCCCGGAGGTACCCGGGGCAAGAATCTCAGTGAGGAGATGAGTTAGTGGGGGAACCATACTTTCCGGTGACATTACCAATTACTCGGCGGTAATCATAGGGATACCGTTGGGAGTCATGTACGTATAGATAGTAGAAAGATGAGGGTCAGAGCTAGGCACTCGTGCTTTTCGGATAGCGTGTGATACGTACCTATCAGGGGGCCAGTCGTGGTGACAACACCTGATAGACCAACATTTCTGTGTCGATGCTTGACACATTGGTTTCATGATATTTCTTTTTCACTCCTTTGTATATATAACAGGGGTTTAGGTCGCTGTTATATATGCCCTTACACCAATATTAGTGGAATGGGACGCTAATATATGTGTATTGACATTAAATTATATACATCATCATATTTATTCATGCAAATATATTTAGGATGTTAGATTTTTACTTGATAATTTGATTTGGGATATAGGTGATTCATTTGATATTGGATACAGGATATTTATGAGATTGCTGATTTGTACATTCAGGATATATGAGATTTATTCGATATTGTATATTCAGGATTTGTGAGACTTATATGATATGAGAGCCAATTTGGGGGCTGATTTGAGGAATTGGGATTTGGATTTGTCTTGATGGATTGTGATCCTACCACGATATCAGGATTCCGTGGAAATGACATATTTCATTCCATATTTCACATTTATTGTTTATGCACTGCTTCATGTATTAGTAGTACCTGTTAGAGTACCTTTCATGACTGTTGCATTTACATACCTTTATTTATATGCATTGCTTCATATATTAGTTGTACCTGCTAGTGTACCTTTCATGATTATTGCATTCATATGACTTTTTATTGCTATTAATTGCACATGTTAGATTCACGCTGTACGTGCATACTCGCGATTACCTGCATATGTTATTTACTATTCACGAGTTGGAAACTCACCCCCGTTGTGCCACAGTATTTGCAGGTGTTCCTCAGGATAGTTAGAGGCAGGCTATTATCACACATCTTATCATCTTTTTCTACGGATACCGCATCAGCTCACAGTGTGCAGTTTGCTTAGGTGGGTTTGTGGTTATTCGTTGTATTGTATCCCTGTACTCTCCATCTACTATTTTCATATTGACTTAGAGACTTGGTGAGGACGATGTTGTATATTATGTTGTGACTTGTTGTCTTTTATACAGTATCCTTTCTATCGTCTTCTATTTCTTCGCTACGGCGTCGTATATTTATTGTGGTGGTTGTTTTCCGTCTTTGGGCGTGGATTTGCTCCCGTTGGGGATGCTTTACTTTATATTTATGTTGTACCCATTTTTGGGGTTGGTTTTTATAAAGGAGGTGCTGCCGAAATTTAAAGGAAATAAAGTTAGACTTTTAAAGAATTTGGGTTGTGATTTCAAAGACTTTTAAACAATGTTTCTTATCTTTTCTGGTATTTTAATGGTTTAGATTTCTGGGTTTTGGCTTTCTTTTACTGCGTTACGCCTGTAGACGTTGCGTAGTATTAGGGCCGTCACATGCCAATTTCGGGTCGTGACAAAGTTGGTATCAGAGCGCTAGGTTTTTACTTTACGGAGTGTAGGATGACCTTGATATGATGGAGTAGGTAGCTTAAGTAGAGTAACGTAGTGTGTGTATGTCTGCAGCATACTCACGATGCAGTTCTCCGCCTAAAGTGACCTAAGTACAATTACTTGAAATTCCTTCCTTGATGATTCATATCCTTGTGATTCGATTTCCGTGTTCATATCGAATCCTATCCCTATTTATAGCCTTTGCCGACGACGACTATGGGGACTCAGTGAGGTGCAGCGAGGGCCGAAATCAGTATTGACTCGGGGAGAGCGAGGACTGACCAGGATGGAACGCTCGTTGCACAGGTGCAGACGGTTTCGCCTTTGACTGATAGTATCGTCAGGCTTGTGGCAGAGATGCAGGACTTGCGCCAGACGATGAGTTCTTTGGTGGAGACCATTCGAGCGCAGCGACAGGAGGTTGTCACCCCTGTTACCCAGTTGTTCCTTGCGATCAGCACACGGCTTTCCATCACTTACATAGCACCAGTGGATGCAGCCCTAGTTGACGAGACATGTATTCCAGAGACTTCGGGAGTTCCGGAACCGTGGAGGACTCGTACCGGGGTATCAGCTCAGAGACAGAGGCTTAGTCGTCGAGACAGCTTTCGTGACCGTTGCGGGAGTAGCAGAGGTTTGGGACGAGGGGATTCGTGTTAGCTAGATCAGCCGTTTGTTGTGTTAACTTCTGTCAGCGATTCTTTTGTTGCGCGACACGTATTTCAGTCGTATGCCAATCGGTTAGGAGATTCATCCGTCACTTGATCCTTCTAGAGATGTTGGATTTGACGTTCTCCTGGGCATGGACTGGTTAGTTACGTGCTAGGCGTCTGTGGACTACCGCGAGGAAACAGTCATGTTTGTTTTCCCGGTAAGTCAGTTCTTGTTGTGCAGAGGGACAGTGGTGCCGCCTTTCACAGCTCGAATTCAGCCTTTTTCGCTAGTCGGCTTTTGAGGAGAGGATGTCTAGGATTCTTTGCATTCATTCGTGATACCGGAGCCACAGTGGGTTTGTTGGACCGGGTTTTTATCGTACGAGAGTTTTCCGACGTTGTTCCAGATGAGCCGGCGGAGCTTAGGGAGCTTAAGGATCAGCTGCAGAGTTGTTTGTTGGGGGGCTAGTGCGTCTGAGTGTTTCACATTGAGGAGCTCCTATTTCTGTTCATCAAGGAGGAAGACGACAGTTTAGGTTGTGTATTGATGGATCGCCAATTGAACCGGCTTATCTTGCGGATAGGTATCCTTTACCTCCCATTGACGATTTCTTCGATCAGCTCCAGAGTGCGATACATTTTCTATGTTTGTTCGGGATCCGGTCATCATTGTTGCGGGTTCGGAGTGATGACATTCCGAAGACTTCCTTGTGCGTGCTATGGGCGTTGTGTGTTTTGGTGGTGTCGTTGGACTCACCAATGCCCTAGCAGCATTAGTAGATGTGATGAACCGGATTTCTTCAGGCCGTTCCTCGACCAGTTATTGTTGTGTTATTCACGACATTCTGGTCTATTTTAATGTGTCTTGAGGGACAGAAGTAGCACTTGAGGATTTGTTATGCAGATGCTGGGAGAGTGCCAGCTGTTTGTTAGATTCTCGGAGTGTTCCTTCAGGCTTGTTTGTGTTGACTCTTAGGTCTTGTAGTCACGGGAGACGGTTTTGTAAGGTTCCGAGGGAGATCGTGGCCATACAGCTTAGGCCCAGACTTGTGTGCAGGAAGGAGGTCCGCAGATTTTGGGCTTAGCAGGTTTCTACCGCCGTTTTGTGCAGGATCGTTAGTGTAGTGCTGCACAGTCGACTGAATTGACCGGAGTGGAGGTTTCTTTCTTTGGACTGAGGCATGTGTGCGGAGTTTTCGGCAGTTGAAGATTCGATTAACAACTGCATCAGTTCTTTCTTTACTTTCTGGTTCGGGCGACTTTGTTGTGTAACTGTGATGTTTCGCGAGTGGGGCTCGATTTTGCGCTGATGCGGCACTATAAAGTTATCGCTTTTGCTTCCCTACATTTGGAGGAAGTACTAGCAGGATATTCCACTCACGATCTGGAGATGGCCGCGGTGGTCTTGCGTTGGAGATTTGGAGACACTACACGTTCGAGAGTCGTGTCAGATTTTCACGGACTACCAGAGCTTAATGTACATCTTCCTGCAGCGGATTTTGATTGTTGAGATAGTCTTCTGCAATTTCACAGTTCTTGTGCGATCGTTGAGTATAGCTTAAGTTCATCTCTACAGAGGGGACAACTTACTCATGTCCGCGCCCAACCACTTTTCCTTAATCGCTTTCGCGAGACACTGCCCGCCGATGCTCGTTCGTCAGAAATACTTGAGCATACTCGGCTGGGTAATGATTCGGAGTCCTTGATTTGTGACAAGGGTGTGCTGAGTTTAGGGATGCGTTTGTGTACCTGATATTATTGGGTAGAGACGTGAAATCTTAGAGCAGGCACATCTGTCAACTCTCTGTACTCATTCAAGTTCCACCAGCATTTGACGTGACTTGTGAGATAGTTACGGGTGGGCAAGGATGTAAAGAGAAGTTTCGGATTTCGTTTCAAGGTGTTGTCTTGTTGTGTGTTTTGGTTGAGCATCTGAGACCGGCTGGGGAGTTGCAACCTTAAACCGTTCCGAAGTGGGAATGGGAGCAGATCTCCATGAATATTCTTTGTGGTGTATACCCAGGTTTAGTCAGGGTGTGACTCCATCCGGATGCTTGTTGTCCGGTTATACTCAGTTTGCTAAGTTGTTCTTTGTTAAGTTTGTGCGTTGCACGGAGTTCCTTCGAGGGTCGTATCCAATGAAGGCACCATGTTCGCTTGCCGTCTTGGGCAGAAGCTTCAGGAAGCCTTGGGTACTGCTTAAGCTTTAGCTCCATCTTTCCATCCACAGGATGATGGGTTTGTGAGAGCGGGCTATACCGACTCTGGAGGATATGTTTGTACGTTCGTGTTTTTGTTGTCGGCAGTTGGGGATCGTCACTCGCCATTGTCAGGATTCTCCTTCGATAGTTGTTATCAGGAGACACTCCAATTGGCAACCTTTAGGTTTAGGAGTTAGGTCGTGTCGATCACCAATCTGTTTTTTTTCTGAATCTGCGTTGTTGGATTTTTGGACCCCAGCTAGTCTAGAGACTTTGGAGATGATCCAGTTGTTCAGGTCAGGATGATGACAGTCCTGTGCGGACAGAGATCTTATGCCGACCAGGGTGGTCACAGGCCTGAGTTCGCAGTGGGAGATCATGTATTCCTATGGATTTTCCGATAAATGACGTGTGGAGTTTTGGGAATCTTATCCCAGGATTGTAGGTCCTTTTGAGATCCTTTAAGCGAGTTAGTTCATTGCCTTTAATTTGGCACTTCCGCCCAGATTATTGAGTTTTCACCCCGCATTCTTTGTGTCGATACTTTGCAATTACCTTCATGACTTTTTTTCACATGATTCAGCATTAGACCATTTGCTTTGACGCGATCTTTTCGCTCACCGGCAGCCATTGGTGTTAATGGCCCGGCAGGTGGAGAAACTTCGGTCAAGGGTCTTGCTATCTGTGGAGAGTTTTCTTGGACGTAGCCGTATAGTGAGATGATCACTCGGGAGGCTGCGAGCGAGAATTGGGAGTTTTGTAATCTTCTTTTTGAAGGTACGCTTAGTGAAGATTTTAAATTCGGGGATGAATTTTTATAAGGGGGGAGATTGTAATGGTTTGGAAATCGTTTTGTGAATTTTCCCGTTTTGGGGCAAAATTGTCGGTTTTTCCCGTTTTAACCCGATTTCGATCAAACGTTCGTATAAGCTTGCCGGCACTTTTTTTTTAGCTAAAATAAAGCTTGTGCGTGAACTTTAGGGGTATTTGGGAGATTTTGGTTCAGATAGAATTTTTCCCAAATAAAATATTATTTTAAGCGGTATTTGGTGCACGTAAATCAGGAAATTTCTTTTCTTAAGAATAAATTTATTTTTTGTCACTAGGATATTTTGGAAACATCTTTTTAAATATCTAAATATTTTTTGAGTGCAAAAGGTTTTATTTTAAAAAGAAAAGAAAACGTGTAAAGGTGGCAAAGTGCATTTATTAGCATTTATTACTCTTTTTCCTAGCAATTTCTTCACAAAAAATTCACAAAACTACCCCCTCACCCCCTTGGCCGGCCCTTCCCTTCCCCTTGCTGCCCTCCATCATTCCCACTCTTTTTCAACTCATTTCGCATCAAATAAATCATGAAAAATCCAAATAAAATCACAAAAATTCAAATATAATCATTTTCCTTCATTTCCTTCACTAATCCTTCATGGATCTTCAATAAAGCTTGGTTTTTGATGTTAAGATGTAGGATTAAGATTCATTTTGTGTTCTTGGGTAGGTATAATTCTTACCTTAATCCTTTTATATTTGCTTTAATCTTATTCTAGCTAATTTAGTTAGCTAATTATGTGTTTAGTTTAGTTTTTAAATTATGATTAATTCATTTATATTTGGTTTAAGAAATTCATGTTAGGGTTAAATTTTGTTAAGTGTTTAGTCTTCATTTGAAGTGTTAATTTGTGTTTTGGAGATGATTAACCTAGTAGGAAATGTTAATTTTTGCTAATTAACACTTTGTTTAATTATGCAATTAGCTTACTAGGTTTTTGCTAAAACATAATTAGCGAGTGCTAAAAATATAGGAATGGTTTAGATAGATTAGTTAAGCTATTTTAAGGTGTTTGTAATCGCTAGATATGCATTAGCTTGAAACTAGTGCGAAATATTGCGATAGGTTGCTTACTAGATTTCGGGGTTTTTCCGACGTAGGTTCGATTGGTCGTTGCGAGGTTATATCTATTGTATTCCTCGTAATTTTTGTGTTGTGTTGCGCGATCGGGACGATCGGGGTCTAGACTTAGTGTTTTGTAGTTTAGCGACCCCAATTAGGGTTTTTGGCCGATGTCGTGCGCGATACATGCGCTAAGCGCGCAGTGTAATTTTCCGGGCGTTTACATCGCGTTTCGTTGTCTTTTCGTCATTTTAGGATTTTTGCTTATGTGATGTGTTTGTGAAATTTTAGGTTCGCAAGCGGGGACTTCGGACGCTACGACAAAGGAAAATAGGTGGTAGGCTTCACTTAGCCGGGAGCGTTGGTGAGTAGATTTAACATCTACAGGGGAATCGCCCGCATGGC
This sequence comes from Agapanthus africanus, assembly GCA_030015575.1. Classification (NCBI taxonomy): domain Eukaryota; kingdom Viridiplantae; phylum Streptophyta; class Magnoliopsida; order Asparagales; family Amaryllidaceae; genus Agapanthus; species Agapanthus africanus. Next base: position 565,479,565 of record CM057339.1, read on the forward strand.
GTTATGCGTCTGGGCTAGAGATGTTATTTCTGTCGCATATTCAATGTCATATTTAGAATTGCACATTTACCCTATTACTTTGAAATTGTTGTGCTTGGACTAGTATCCTTAGGACACTGCACATATTATTGACGATTCATATTGCACGAGCACTGATTGTATGCTACACACACCGTCAATAATTGCCATGTCACGCACAACCCACTTATAGATATGATATTGCTTGGTTAGGGACATTGAGACTTTGATTCATATTTCTTTACGCATTGACTTATAGCACACCTGTATACCTACATTCTTACACATATGCTCTGACATACTTACATGCTAGTTACCTGTATACCTATAGAGTATTGTACCATTAGTGATAGGTACATGCACACTTTATGACATAGCTACAGGTATACCTTGCCCACCTATTTCACTTATACCCAGGGGGTATACTACATCATTACTTATAGGTAGATACATATATCTTGCTATACCTTTGTGTTTTCACATACATCTGGTTATAGCTACATGTTTACCTTTACCTAATGTTATTTTAGAATTGGAGAGAATTAGGAACCGCATGATAATTATATTAACTTGTTGCAGTTAATTAGCGGCTTTTCCTTTATATGCTTACATTCCCTTTTATGTTGCATATATTATATTCATGCATTTTCGCATTGAGATATGGATTTTTTCATGATGTTTTCTGGATTTGGGGACCGTGGGAGTTCATGAAATTATGCATTATTTGAAAAACCCGGTTTCCTTTGATATGATATTTCAGCAGCCACCATGAGATTTATCGGTTCGGATATATATATATATAAATATATATATATATATATATATATATATATATATATATATATATATATATATATATATACCCCACGCGAGGAACGGAGGGGTCCGTGTGTGGGTACATGGTGGGGCCCGGAGGTACCCGGGGCAAGAATCTCAGTGAGGAGATGAGTTAGTGGGGGAACCATACTTTCCGGTGACATTACCAATGACTCGGCGGTAATCATGGGGATACCGTTGGGAGTCATATACGTATAGATAGTGGAAAGATGAGGGTCAAAGCTAGGCACTCGTGCTTTTCGGATAGCGTGTGATATGTACCTATCAGGGGGCCAGTCGTGGTGACAACACCTGATAGACCAACATTTCTGTGTCGATGCTTGACACATTGGTTTCATGATATTTCTTTTTTACTCCTTTGTATATATAACAGGGGTTTAGGTCGCTGTTATATATGCCCTTACACCAATATTAGTGGAATGGGACGCTAATATATGTGTATTGACATTAAATTATATACATCATCATATTTATTCATGCAAATATATTTAGGATGTTAGATTTTTACTTGATAATTTGATTTGGGATATAGGTGATTCATTTGATATTGGATAAAGGATATTTATGAGATTGCTGATTTGTACATTCAGGATATATGAGATTTATTCGATATTGTATATTCAGGATTTGTGAGACTTATATGATATGAGAGCCAATTTGGGGGCTGATTTGAGGAATTGAGATTTGGATTTGTCTTGATGGATTTTGATCCTACCACGATATCAGGATTCCGTGGAAATGACATATTTCATTCCATACTTCACATTTATTGTTTATGCACTGCTTCATGTATTAGTAGTACCTGTTAGAGTACCTTTCATGACTGTTGCATTTACATACCTTTATTTATATGCATTGCTTCATGTATTAGTTGTACCTGCTAGTGCACCTTTCATGATTATTGCATTCATATGACTTTTTATTGCTATTAATTGCACATATTAGATTCACGCTGTACGTGCATACTCACGATTACCTGCATATGTTATTTACTATTCACGAGTTGGAAACTCACCCCCGTTGTGCCACAGTGTTTGCAGGTGTTCCTCAGGATAGTCAGAGGCAGGCTATTATCACACATCTTATCATCTTTTTCTACGTATACCGCATCAGCTCACAGTGTGCAGTTTGCTTAGGTGGGTTTGTGGTTATTCGTTGTATTGTATATTCGTTGTATCCCTGTACTCTCCATCTACTATTTTCATATTGACTTAGAGACTTGGTGATGACGATGTTGTATATTATGTTGTGACTTGTTGTCTTTTATACAGTATCCTTTCTATCGTCTTCTATTTCTTCGCTACGGCGTCGTATATTTGTTGTGGTGGTTGTTTTCCGTCTTTTGGCGTGGATTTGCTCCCGTTGGGGATGCTTTACTTTATATTTATGTTGTACCCATTTTTGGGGTTGGTTTTTATAAAGGAGGTGCTGCCGAAATTTAAAGGAAATAAAGTTGGACTTTTAAAGAATTTGGGTTATGATTTTAAAGACTTTTAAACAATGTTTCTTATCTTTTCTGGTATTTTAATGGTTTAGATTTCTGGTTTTTGGCTTTCTTTTACTGCGTTACGCCTGTAGACGTTGCGTAGTATTAGGGCCGTCACTTGCCAATTTCGGGTCGTGACAAACACATGTCCATACCTTGAGAAGTCATCAGTAAAACTTATGAAGTAGGAATCTCCGCTTCTTGCATGTGTAGACAATGTTCCACATACATCACTGTGTATGAGACCTAAGAGCTCAGTAGCTCTTTCTCCGTGTCCAGTAAACGGAGTTTTGGTCATCTTCCCTTTTAGACAGGATTGACAAGTTTCATAAGATTGATATTTAAACGTATCTAAATACCCATCTTTATGTAACCTATTCAGTCTTGTGGTATTTATATGACCAAGTCTACAATGCCATAAAAAAGTTTCATTTATATCTGAAAACTTTCTTTTGTTGGTGTTTTGAATGTTGAAAACTGTGTGTTGATTTAGAGTATATATTCCGTTATTAAGTGTACCAATCCCAATCAACATTTGATTAAGGTGAATGTTCATAACATTGCTTTATAATGTGAAACTATATCCTTCTTTATCTAGTAAAGCAACTGATACAATATTACACATCATAGTCGGTACCAAATTATAAGTTCTTCAAAATCAAAAAGTTTCCACTTGGTAATCAAGATGATAATGTAGGGTTCCTAGGCACGCAAATGAGGTCTCACAAGGCATCAACCATGCCAATTTCAAATTTTATCCGTGCCGAGAAACCCTAATACGGATCGTTAACTAGAATTTTAGGCGAAACATGAAACTAGTTAACAACTTAACTAAAAGTGAGAAGATACAACCTTTGTAGATCCGGTTCTCCACTTCCTTAGCTCCACGTAGACGTCCTCTCGCTGTCCAAGTCGGATCTCGGACTCTAGCATCGGCTTCATCGGAGAAATGAGCGGACAAGTCGTCGGCTACGATGCCGAAGATGATCTACGTCGAGGTTACACAAGATCAAGCTCCAACTTCACCAAGTTGTGAAACTTGTGAAGAAAACACCCTATACTACTTGGCAAGAGGTAGAGGATGAAGAAATAGGAAGTGGGTTCACTTTACAATTGGATTTCTCACTTTATTTCATCACTTGCCATTGATGAGGCAAGCTTTTCTTTCTTATGAAGAAGAAGAAAAGAAGAAAGAATATGATAAAGTGTTTTTTTAAAAATGATTGAAAAAGAATTGATTCTTATCATATTCTAACCTTAGTTAAGTGTAGAGAAGAGATCATGGTTAGTTATGATGGTTAGGGTTAAGCAAGAGACAAGAATGGTGGACTAGGTCAAAGTTTCATGAAGCTTCAGCTAAACTACAAATAAAGCCACCATTCTTTTCTTATCATTTCCAAAATGAATAAACAAATAAACAAATGAATAAGCAAAACCCTAATCATCAACTTAACCATGGTTTAATTCTTTACACTTAACCAAATAAACATGTATCATCAAACATGATACAATCGTGTGCACAAAAGTATATCACATATACAACTTGCACAAATCAAGTGAGAAAATCCTTTTAAGGTGAACCAATACTAGTTAATGCAAAGTAATATATCAAATATATAATTATGCATTAAATCATTAAATTAACACTTGATTTAACGATCCGGTCATATCGCATACAACCGACTAATATCCAATGTATCGGCTTATCGAATCAATCCTTGATTCGATAACAAGGTTATATCGCATACAACCAATCGATACATTCATCGCGAGAATAGAATACGGTATCACATACACGTATTATTCTCGGTCCCGCACATATCTCATATGCGCTCCTATTTCGTTTCGCTTGAGCCAGGAAACCTCTGTGTAGGACTCTAAAGACTCGTCAATACGCCGGCAGCAGGTGATGATCATATCAAACACCCACAAGCCGCAAGCGGTCTGCTAAACATAACGGCCACCCGGGTATTGAGCGATGAGAAGATCGACGAGCAAGCCCGCTCACACTCCTGTGAATCCAACCAGTAACACTTACCGTACAGTCCGGTCTGATCGTCTGATATGTCGCATATCTCGCCTAGGGGTGGTAAACGTCAGACCCAAATAGCTCGATAAGTCGTGTTGATATGAGGTCTATAACAGTTCGAGAAACTACTGGTAACACTTACCAGTAAATCTCAGCAACCCTGGCCAGGGATTTCCGGTTATAGCCAATCAAACACAGCGCAATATCAACTCCCTATACCGGGAGAGACGAATCCCCTCCTATCGCTCATTGTCTCCATGTGATTCGGGACTGTACCCAAAAACCACCGTTTTGCACGCCCTCTTGGACGTGGTAAGGTGGAAATCAAAGCACAGTGGGAACCACACAAGACTCTATGACGATCTCGGGTCAACAGACTACTCTGTACCAGTGTCACCAGAGAACTGCCATCTGACGTGAGGTATAATACCATCTGAGAGTTCTCGGCGAGTCCGTCCAGTGTACCCAGTCTCTACTGAGCACCCGTATATCATCTCCGATGTCAAACACCAATGGATATGGGATAATCCATCGCCCATCTGTATGGGTCGAGAAGTTATACGCTAGTCTACTATGGTATATCGATGCCCCGTCTCGATACACCCACGACTAGGGACCTTGAAGGATGTACTTATAGACTACCATGTCCCCACTAGTATGATCCGCATCATAGTCCAGGTGGTCAAGTACACATCCTAAGGGCTTTACCAACATGTAACAGAGAGACAATCAATATACACGTTAAGGTAAAGTGTAACCAGATAGCATACTATCATGTCGAGCAAGAAAGTCCTCCCTATATATGTCCCAGCATCCACTACAATATACATCATATGTACAGTAATGGCCTCTAGGGCATACATATAACTAACAATCTCCCACTTGCACTAGGGCCATTTGTAGCAGTGGTTGTAGTATCTCATACTCAACCATCCCATAAAAGTCTCTCTCTGGGAATAGGCCTTTGTGAGTGGATCCGCCGTGTTGTCCTCTGAGTCTGCTCTCCTATCTCGATCAGCCTGGAGATCAACCATCTCCATGATCAGGTGATACTGCCCTAGAATATGTCTGGATCACTGATGGGACGGATGTTCCTTGGCATAAGCCACAACTCCATTGTCACACAATGGGAGGAACTAAGTTCATCTCATGAACAAATATACATCCAGACTGCCTCTTTGGTAGCATCTTAAGTAGCGATGTATCCAGCCTTTATCGTCTAGTATGTCACGGTATCTAGCTTGGAACTCTTCCAACATACCGTCCCTCTACTGAGGGTAAAGACAATGCCTGCGACTGACATTCAGTCGTCCTTATCACCCTGGAACACTTCCAGTGATTCTCCCCAGGACCAATTGATACCATCTCACTACAACTAGTGAGTATCCTAACACCCAAATAACATCTATCTCATAGATGAAGACTCAGGATTTAGAAGGTATCACTTTGATCCTAATTGGAGAATCCATGTGATAAGCGGAGATTGACCGAGCGTAGCATAGGAAACTTCTTTCTTATCAAGAGTATGTCATCCACGTACTCTACGAGGATCACTACCATACTCCCTACTACCTTTTTGTATATACAAGGTTCATCTACCATTTTGATGATGTCAAACTGTTTGACTACTACATCAAAACAGACGTTCCAACTCCGCGATGCCTGTTTTATCACATAAAATATCTTGCACGCGTTTCCGCTGCTCCCACTGTTTACGAAGCCCTCTGGCTGTGTTCTTATAGACATTCTCTTCTAAATCATTATTTAGAAAAGCAGTCATGGCACCCAACCACCAGATATCGTAGTCGTGGTATGTAGCCGTGGCAAGTAGGATCTGGATGGACTTAAGCATAGCTACTTGAAAAGGTTTCACCATTATCCACGCCTGGTCGATGATGAAAACCTTTAACAAGTCTAGCTTTGAAAGTCTCAACTTTTCCTTGTACACCAAGTAATCTTCTCAAGATATACTTGCTCCTGATGGGGATTTAACCCTTCAGAAATAGCAACCAAAGTCCATACTTTGTTGGTGTACATGGATTCCATCTCAGATCGCTAAGCATCCAGCCATTCTTACAGAGTCTCACTCCTGATGGCCAGCTCGAAACTAGTTGGGTCATCATCTCATGATGCAATCCTCGCTCCCACTGTCATAGAGAAACCGAAGTAACTCTCAGGTGGGTGAGGAACCCTACTGTTAGGTCCACGTTACCTCTCCCGGTACTTGCGGGGTTGCGGAAACGGTAAATCAAAATTTTTCTAAACTTTGTAACATGGACCGTAAAAGCCGGATCTTTGCTAAACTAAACTAGCATACTTGCAAAGAAGAGTTAACTACTCGGCAAAGTGGTTATACCTCAACTTGAACTCCTTCACTTCTTGTTGTTGTTCTTCTTTGATGTTCTTCTCTTCTTGTTGTTCTTTTCATTGCTTGCTCAAAGGTTGATCCGGACTTCGGTCACCTCCGCGGCCTCCTTGAGTCGAAGACGATCCACCCGAGAGATGTACACCGAGCTCCACCTCAAGCCGAGGTAACTAGGGCAAGGAGATTGCTAATCTAGAAGCCCTAGGTTGTGTAGAGAGGATGTATGGATGTGTTTGTCAAGTAGAATCCTTTTTCTCTCAACACATGAGATCAAAGGAGAAATCAAGAGGAGGAAGAAGAAGGAGATTTTCTAGCAACCATGGAGCTTCTCATTTCAAGAGAGAGAATGAGAATAAGCAAATGAAAAGCTTAACCAAGAGAAAAGCTAACCATGGTTGCAATAATGCACAAACATTATCATTACAAATCCAATCAAGATAAAGGTGATGGCTACAAATGACATGACCATTATCATAACTAAATAAAAAGAAAACCAAAGAATACTTTAGATTTTCTAAGAAGGTCCAAGTCAACTTTGGTCAAAAGGTTAACAAAGTCAAGATGGTCAAATGGTCAATGTAATTAGCCATGACAAAATTATCAATGAAAGGATTAGTAAATAATGTCCCCGGCTCATTATGGTTTTGACCAAACGAACTGTCGAAACCCTAATGAGTCCGCCCCAAAATGGTTTTGACCGAATCAACTGTCAAAACCCTAATGAGCCTGCCACATAGTGGTTTTGGCCGAACCAATTGCCAAAACCCTAACGAGGCACCTCCTCCTTCATCGCTCCAGAAAACTGTGCATACACACCTGCATCCGTATTCCGTAGAATGCGGATGCGCAGAAGACAAAACACATCCATCCGTGCAATACAAGGATCTGGCTTAAACCAAAGCCCACTAGTACTGCCTGCCCGAACATCATACGCACACAAGTGTACGTAAGTGATCGCAGCCCTGCCGTAAAACCATACGGCCTCTACACGTTTCGCTCAGTGCAGGGAAACTCTCTGTGTGGGACTCTAAAGACTCGACACTACGCTGGCAGTGGGTTTAACCATAGACCGCAAGCGGCACTAGCTGTACGTAACGGTCCCCAGGTAGATGTCGATAAGAAGGCCGATGAGGTAAACCCATCCGAACTCCTACTGAGTCTGTATGTGACAATCTCCGTACAGTCCGGTCTGTTCGTCTGATACATCGCATGTCGGGCCTAGGGGGGCGGCAAGCGTCAGACCCCTAATAGCGGTACAAATCGTGTCGGAGTGAAGCCCAGAACACCCTGAGATAACACTGGAACCTACCAGTATATCTCGCTTGCCCTGGCCAGGGACTACTCGTGTAATGGCTCTCCTAGACACAGCGTGATGTCAACCCCCAATACCGGGAGAGACGAATCCTGTCTAACCGTCACTGCCTCCAAGTGCTTCGGGACTGCTCCCAACTACTACCTGTTTGCACGACTCAGTAGAGCCGTGGTAGGGTAGTAATCAAAGAACAGTGGGAACACACTCGAGGCGAAGTGACAGTGTCAAGTCAGCGGACTAAGCTGTACTCATGTCACCTGGGAACTGATAACTGACGATAGGTATAATACCAACCATCAGTTCCCGACGAGTCCTGTCCAGTGTACTCGTAACCTAACGAGCACCCGCATACTATCTCAAGTACGACGTACCGACGGCTGTGGGACAGACCGTCTCCCGTGCTGGGATGAGAAGCGCATACGCTAGTCTACTCCGGAGTATCGATGCCCTATCTCGGTACTCCCACGACTAGGGACGTGTATAAGGATGTGCTTGTAGATTACCCAGCCCCCACGAGTGTGATCGCCATCACAACGCCGGTAATCAAGCAAAGATCCTAAGGGCTCTACTAATGCGTATAGGTGATATAATAAATAAACACACATGTACACATTAAAGCAGAGACAAACCAAGTAGCATACTACTATATTGAGCAAGATTGTCTGTACAACTGTGAATATCCCAAGCTTCCATCAAGTAATATACATGCTAGTATGATACAGTAATGGCCTCTAGGGCATATACACTAACAATCTCCCACTTGCACTAAGGCCATGTACTGGCGTATCGAAGACCTATCATCTCGATCAGCCGCTCGAACTGAGTCTCGGGTAAAGCCTTTGTGAATGGGTCCGCAGTGTTGTCCTTTGTGTCCACTCTCCGCACCTCGATCTCCTGTCGATCAATGATCTCCCTGATCAGGTGATACCGCCTTAAGATGTGCCTGGATTTCTGATGGGACCTTGGTTCCTTCGCTAAAGCTATAGCCCCATTGTTATCGCAATACACAGGTATTGGGTCAACAATGGACGGAACCACCTGAAGTTCACTAATGAACTTCTTTATCCAGACCGCCTCTTTTGCGGCATCGCTTGCAGCAATGTATTCAGCCTCCATCGTCGAGTCTGCGACGGTATCCTGCTTGGAACTCCTCCAACATACCGCCCCTCCGTTGAGGGTAAACACAAAACCCGAGACGAACTTGCTGTCATCTTTGTCACTCTGGAAGCTTGAATCGGTAAAGGACTCGACCCTGAGGTCTCCATTACCGTAAACCAGGAACATCTCCTTAGTCCTTCTTAGGTACTTGAGAATGTTCTTCACTGCTGTCCAGTGGTCCTCCCCTGGGTCTGACTGATACCGGCTTACCGCGCTCAACGCGTAAGCTACATCTGGTCTGGTACATAGCATCGCATACATTATAGATCCTACCGCCGAAGCGTAGGGTATAGTGCTCATGCGAACCCTCTCCTCGTTAGTCTTAGGAGACATCTTCTTGGAGAGGGTAATTCCGTGCAATGCGGGTATGTTACCGCGCTTGGAACCCTCCATACTAAATCTCTTTAGTACGGTCTCTATGTACCTGGACTGCGAAAGTCCCAATAGTCTCTTGGATCTATCTCTATAGATCTTGATCCCCAGAATGTACGAGGCATCACCCAGGTCCTTCATGGAGAACCTTTGTGACAAAAATAGCTTGACCGATTGTAGCATAGGAATATCATTTCCTATCAAAAGAATGTCGTCCATGTACAAGACTAGGAATACGACAGTTCGTCCTACAATCTTCTTATATACACAGGGTTCATCTTCGTTCTTGATGAAATCAAATTCCTTGATTGCCTCATCAAAACAGATGTTCCAGCTCCGCGATGCCTGCTTTAATCCATAAATGGATTTAAGCAACTTGCACACCTTTCCGCTGCTCCCACTGTCTACGAAACCTTCTGGTTGATCCATGTAAACGCATTCTTCCAAACAACCGTTTAGGAAAGCCGTCTTAACATCCATCTGCCAGATTTCATAGTCATGGAAGGCAGCAATGGCAAGTAGGATCCGAATGGATTTGAGCATAGCCACCGGAGAAAAAGTCTCGTCATAGTCCAAACCAGGTCTTTGACGAAAACCTTTTGCAACGAGTCTAGCTTTATAGGTTTCCACCTGCCCATCTACACCAAGTTTCCTTTTGTAGATCCATTTGCATCCAACGGGTTTTACCCCAGGTGGAGCAATATCCAAGGTCCACACTTTATTGGCGTACATGGACTCCATTTCGGATTGCATTGCTTCCTGCCACTTATCAGAGTCCCTACTGATAATGGCCTGCCTGAAACTGGTAGGGTCATCTTCTTCCAAGATGCAATCCTCTCGATCCCCGTCAATGAGAAAACCGTAGTATCTCTCGGGCGGATGAGAAATCCTACCAGATCTGCGGAGTGGCTGAGGTTCGTCTGGGTTTATTGAATCCTGAGGTTCTGTCAAATTTTCAGTTTCAGTTTGTGGTCGCTAAATTTCTTCCAATTCTACCGTGCTCCCACTAATTTCTTTTGCAAGAAACTCCGTTTCTAAGAAAACGGCATGCTGAGCAACAAACACCTTCTGTTCCTCGGTGTGGTAGAATAGATATCCATAACCATTCTTTGGATATCCCACAAACTTATATAAAACTGACCGTGCCTCTAGTTTATCCGGTTTATGCGTTTTGACATAAGCCGGACAACCCCATATCTTAGATCTTTTAAGATATGGCCTCTTTCCATTCCATATCTCGAACGGAGTCTTAGGCACTGATTTAGACGGAACATCATTCAATAGGTATGCTGCTGTCAATAGCGCATGTCCCCAAAATGAAAGAGGCAACTCGGCATTACTCATCATGGAGCGAACCATATCCAGTAGGGTACGATTCCTCCGCTCCGAAACACCGTTGTGCTGTGGTGTATAAGGAGGAGTAAGCTGAGAGAGAATACCATTCTCTTTTAAGTAATCTAGGAATTCCGTGCTTAAGTACTCCCCTCCCCTGTCAGACCGGAGGATCTTGATACTTTTGCCTGTCTGGTTCACTACTTCGTTTCTGAATTCCTTGAATTTCTCAAAAGCTTCAGATTTGTGTTTCATCAGATACACATATCCGAACCTAGAGAGATCGTCAGTGAATGTGATGAAGTATGAGAACCCACCCCTTGCATGTATAGACATCGGACCGCATACATCACTATGTACGAGTCCCAAGAGCTCGGTTGCTCTTTCTCCATGTCCGGTGAACGGAGATTTGGTCATCTTCCCTTTGAGACAAGACTGACAAGTTCCATAAGATGAAAACTCGAACGCATTCAAGAGTCCATCTTTATGCAACTTACTCAGTCTTTTCTCTCCGATATGACCAAGTCTACAATGCCACAAGTAGGATTCATTCGTATCTGAATTCTTCCTCTTGCGTGTGTTTTGTATATTGAGAACTGTATTCTGATTTAGAACGTAGATACCATTACACAGTGTACCCTCTGCAACCAGTATCTTATGAAGGTAAATGTTCATGATATTCTTTTCAAGAACAAAGTTATATCCATCTTTATCGAGTAAAGAAACTGATATGATGTTGCAAACCATGGAGGGTACATAGTAGCAATCGTTCAAAATCATAGTCTTGCCATTCGGCAATACTAGGTGATATTCACCGACGGCTGCCGCATTAACTTGTGCTCCGTTCGCTACTCTGAGCGACATATCACCCGGTGCAACTTTCCTACTTTTTCTCAGTCCTTGCAATAAATTACAGATATGAGATCCTGATCCGGTATCAAGTACCCAGGAGGTAGGGCTGACCGTAAAACAGTTCTCAATTACAAGAACCCCTGAAGTAGATGCAAAACCATGCTTCTTCTTCAACTGGGTATTCTGGAAATCCATACTTTCCCCTTTCCCAATCTCATACTCATGACTGTTGTCACAAGTTAGAGCTGAACCAACTTTCCCCAGTCCCGAATAAGAATTCGGATCGGTCAAGCGATACATTTTATTATCTTGATTATGGCGTGAAAAGGTTGCTGCCTGGAGAGAGAGAAAAGAAACACTCAGCGTATGCTCTTGCAAGATTAGATTGGTTTATTAATTTATCTAACCAGGATGTCTCCCACTGTCTCCTCAAATTCTTCTTAAAACCTATTTAAAAGAAGAACTAGCTGGGTTTTAATCCACGTCACAATACTTGCTTAACCTTTCAGCCAGGCTAGTGTCGGTACTTCGAGGGAGGTTTTCCAACGCTTTCGCGAAGTTCCTTAATTAAAGAACCTCTTTTCCCTGGGGGCGTAACCCCGCTAACACCTTTCTAGACACCTACTAGGTTTATAGCATTGATCGTTTAAGTGAAATAATCTCCCGAGAGTAAACCAACTTATCAGTGGGATCGGGATCCAACTGTCATTGTGTGATAACCTAGATGGAATCCACTCTAGTCACCACACTCCAGAAGGTATGCTAAATCTGCAAGTTTCAGTTCTTTTGAAACTCCCGATGTGGTTTTTGCCCCTAACTGTTTATGACCTTGACTAGGTCAACAAGCCACAAACTGTTAGACAAGTTCTACCCGTCATATTCCTGATTGCATTAGACCCACCCGTACATGCCCTTGACTAGGTCAATAAGGCCGCACGACTGTCCTAACCAATCACATTTGCAATCCACAGAAAAATATTATTTAGCTACCGTTCACTACGCCTTGACTAGGTCAACAAACGCAGCACGAATACTAACTAACATTAATCCGAAATGACGGAAGGCTACGGCTGGGTTTTTGGCGAAAAACCCGTTAACGTAATGAACTTGATATCGTTGAAGGAACATGATTGCACCCTTTTTGAAAATATAGTGGCGAAAACTTTTTGCTAAAGAGGTCACTCCCTGTGAAGGGATCTCGGCTCTTTCCTCGTCGAATGAGGTGCAGGATATTCCAAATTGAATACCTCGATGCAAAGCAAGAATAATCGACTATAGTGAAGTTATTACCCTGACGCAAACTTTTGTCCAAGGGGTCACTCCCGATGAAGGGATCTCGGCCCTTGCCTCGTCGACTGAGGTGCTGGGCATTCACAACCGAATACCGCTATGCAAAACAAAAATGAACGTCCTTGCAATAACAGCTTTTTGAAAAATTGTTCCAACAACGTCTTTTAGGTTTATTTTCTTGCATTAGTTCTTTTAATGCGTGATATTCTTGCATTAGTACTTTTAATGTGTCCCATCAATTTAATCCTACCATTGCAGAAAACAACCAAAATATGACGTACGCTTATGCCATATGCATTCGCCACGGGGCCCGTCATCACCCGTTAGGTTACTTAACTAACGACAGAGCGGGGGCTGGGCTAGCGCGGCTTTAAAACATAAGCAACGCCTAAATAGAAAGCAATGATAGACATTACAGATCACAGATGAATACATTGGATATACTAGCAATCCGCAATCCTTTCGAGCCTGCAACGAAAAGCGGATTACACGGTCGCGGTGAATAGCCAAATACCCCACCCAAGACCCCTACGGGTGCGGCAAACTACCCGCCAAGTACCCGAAGCGAAGCAACCTCCCTCAATGCCATGAGTAGGCCACTCGGCACTTCGAGCTACCCGGTAGTTTGTGCACCCCCTCTATGGGTCTATCCTAGGAGCAAAAACAGTAAAAAGAATTATACAATGACGGCTACAACCCCGACCCGGTTGTGCGGCCAAACAAATAATATTACATCAATTTACATTTACAATGAATGAAAGAAAAACAAAAGCTCATCTCACATCCACCCCGGCTATTCACCCGCGACAGTCCAACACATTCATATACACATTCCAATATCAAACACAGATCATGTATAACCCCGACTAATCGACTTATAGCGATTAGCCGACGTTCAATACATGCAAACATCACAGATATAACCATCATAGTCAAAGTGCAGTGAAGTTCGGAAAAAATACGGAATTATAGGACCCCAAAAGAAAATTTCTTTTCTGGAAAATCTGGGCACATATAATATATTTTAAAAATCCCAAAACCAACACAGACACACACTGCACGAAACACGATGCAGAGAAGACGACAAACGGCGGCGTTTCCGCGGCACATGCCTACCTCGTGCCGCGGAACCGCGGCGGTTTGAAAGGAACAGTGGATCGTATTTCATGGGTGTTCAAACAAAACCCTGAGCCGAATTTAGGTGTATAACAAATCTTGTTTTCACCAGAAAAAATTTTAACAGAAACTTGGATTTTGAAAAAGTTTGGTTTTTGGATTTTTTCGGTTCCGAACTTCGTTACACTTCACTACCAAGCTAGTTTAAGTTTAGTTAGGCTTTGATACCACTGTTAGGTCCACGTTACCTCTCCCGGTACTTGCGGGGTTGCGGAAACGGTAAATCAAAATTTTTCTAAACTTTGTAACATGGACCGTAAAAGCCGGATCTTTGCTAAACTAAACTAGCATACTTGCAAAGAAGAGTTAACTACTCGGCAAAGTGGTTATACCTCAACTTGAACTCCTTCACTTCTTGTTGTTGTTCTTCTTTGATGTTCTTCTCTTCTTGTTGTTCTTTTCATTGCTTGCTCAAAGGTTGATCCGGACTTCGGTCACCTCCGCGGCCTCCTTGAGTCGAAGACGATCCACCCGAGAGATGTACACCGAGCTCCACCTCAAGCCGAGGTAACTAGGGCAAGGAGATTGCTAATCTAGAAGCCCTAGGTTGTGTAGAGAGGATGTATGGATGTGTTTGTCAAGTAGAATCCTTTTTCTCTCAACACATGAGATCAAAGGAGAAATCAAGAGGAGGAAGAAGAAGGAGATTTTCTAGCAACCATGGAGCTTCTCATTTCAAGAGAGAGAATGAGAATAAGCAAATGAAAAGCTTAACCAAGAGAAAAGCTAACCATGGTTGCAATAATGCACAAACATTATCATTACAAATCCAATCAAGATAAAGGTGATGGCTACAAATGACATGACCATTATCATAACTAAATAAAAAGAAAACCAAAGAATACTTTAGATCTTCTAAGAAGGTCCAAGTCAACTTTGGTCAAAAGGTCAACAAAGTCAAGATGGTCAAATGGTCAATGTAATTAGCCATGACAAAATTATCAATGAAAGGATTAGTAAATAATGTCCCCGGCTCATTATGGTTTTGACCAAACGAACTGTCGAAACCCTAATGAGTCCGCCCCAAAATGGTTTTGACCGAATCAACTGTCAAAACCCTAATGAGCCTGCCACATAGTGGTTTTGGCCGAACCAATTGCCAAAACCCTAATGAGGCACCTCCTCCTTCATCGCTCCAGAAAACTGTGCATACACACCTGCATCCGTATTCCGTAGAATGCGGATGCGCAGAAGACAAAACAAATCCATCCGTGCAATACAAGGATCTGGCTTAAACCAAAGCCCACTAGTACTGCCTGCCCGAACATCATACGCACACAAGTGTACGTAAGTGATCGCAGCCCTGCCGTAAAACCATACGGCCTCTACACGTTTCGCTCAGTGCAGGGAAACTCTCTGTGTGGGACTCTAAAGACTCGACACTACGCTGGCAGTGGGTTTAACCATAGACCGCAAGCGGCACTAGCTGTACGTAACGGTCCCCAGGTAGATGTCGATAAGAAGGCCGATGAGGTAAACCCATCCGAACTCCTACTGAGTCTGTATGTGACAATCTCCGTACAGTCCGGTCTGTTCGTCTGATACATCGCATGTCGGGCCTAGGGGGGCGGCAAGCGTCAGACCCCTAATAGCGGTACAAATCGTGTCGGAGTGAAGCCCAGAACACCCTGAGATAACACTGGAACCTACCAGTATATCTCGCTTGCCCTGGCCAGGGACTACTCGTGTAATGGCTCTCCTAGACACAGCGCGATGTCAACCCCCAATACCGGGAGAGCCGAATACTGTCTAACCGTCACTGCCTCCAAGTGCTTCGGGACTGCTCCCAACTACTACCTGTTTGCACGACTCAGTAGAGCCGTGGTAGGGTAGTAATCAAAGAACAGTGAGAACACACTCGAGGCGAAGTGACAGTGTCAAGTCAGCGGACTAAGCTGTACTCATGTCACCTGGGAACTGATAACTGACGATAGGTATAATACCAACCATCAGTTCCCGACGAGTCCTGTCCAGTGTACTCGTAACCTAACGAGCACCCGCATACTATCTCAAGTACGACGTACCGACGGCTGTGGGACAGACCGTCTCCCGTGCTGGGATAAGAAGCGCATACGCTAGTCTACTCCGGAGTATCGATGCCCTATCTCGGTACTCCCACGACTAGGGACGTGTATAAGGATGTGCTTGTAGATTACCCAGCCCCCACGAGTGTGATCGCCATCACAACGCCGGTAATCAAGCAAAGATCCTAAGGGCTCTACTAATGCGTATAGGTGATATAATAAATAAACACACATGTACACATTAAAGCAGAGACAAACTAAGTAGCATACTACTATATTGAGCAAGATTGTGTCTGTACAACTGTGAATATCCCAAGCTTCCATCAAGTAATATACATGCTAGTATGATACAGTAATGGCCTCTAGGGCATATACACTAACACCTACTAGATCGGCGGAGAGGCTGAGGTTCGTTGGAATCTACTGAATCCTTCGGTTCTACCAAATCATCAGCTGCAGTTTGTATAGCTGGAACGTTTCCAGTTCTACATAACAGACGTTGCATCGAGCTTGTCCGGATTTTGCTTTCAGACATAGGCCGGTCAACCCCAAATCTTAACTAACTTAAGACATGGGCTCTTCCTGTTGGAGATAGTGCCCTCAGAGTCGATTATTGGATCACAGGCACGTGATTGCAATGATTGAGGGAGGACCTATCCCGGGAGGACAGTCTTACTCGAGATGATAGTATGCTATCTGGTTTACCTTTATCATCGTGCACTGCTTTAAGTGACCTGACATGTCGCTATTGCACGTTGATAGAGCCCCTAGGATTCTTGCTTGACTACCGGCAGTATGAGGGCGATCATATACGTGGGAGCTGGTAGTCCATAAGCACATCCTTAAAAGGTCCCTAGTCGTAGGAGTTTCGAGACAGGGCATCGATACTCCAGAGTAGACTAGTGTATACAGTCGAGACCCCGACGAGGGGCGGTGGCCGGTCTCACAAGCCACTGGTGTCAGTTGGATCACCTAAGATGTATACAGGTGCTCATTGGGTTATGAGTACACCGGACAGGACTCGCCGGGAACATGCTAGTTGGTCTTATACCTGACGTCAGATAGCAGTTCCCTGGTGACATGTGTACAGGTTAGTTCATCGACCTGGGGATCGTCATTTGTCTCGTGTGAGTTCCCACTGTACTTTGATTACTACCCTACCACGGCTCAAAGGAGTCGTGCAAACAGGTTTTAGTTGGGTACAGTCCCGAGCCACATGGAGGCAGTGAGCGGATCTTCAGGGGTTCGTCTCTCCCGGTATTGGGGGTGAGGTCGCGCTGTGTCTAGGAGAGCCAGAACATGAAAAGACCTTGGCCAAGGCAGGAGATTTACTGCTAGGTATTCCAGTAGTATCTCAGGGTGTTCTGGGCTGCACTCCGACACGACTTGTACCGCTTTTGGGGGTCTGACTTTTACCAACACCCTAGGCCCGACATGCGATGCTCATAGACGAACGGACCGGACTGTACGGATATTGTCACTGACAGGCTCAGTAGGGTGTCAGGATGAGTTCGCTCATCGACGTCCCTTTTAGTCAATAGCTGGTGGCCCGTCATGTATTGGCTTATACCTCTGACGTGCTAGTGGTTAAATCCACAGCCATAGTATTGACGAGTCTTTAGAGTCCACCACACTTTCAGTTACTCAAGCTCTCGGGCGAAACGCTGTAGAGGCCGTATGGAGATATGGCAGGGTCCGATCAGATACGTGCGGTATTGCACGGATCAGGATCGGACAGTTTGTACTAGTGGCCGTATGGTTATATGGCAAGGTTCGATCAGATACGTGCGGTATTGCACGGATCAGGATCGAACGGTTTTTACTAGCCGGCTTTGGTTTAAGCCGGTCCTAGTTTAGTACAGTGTAGATTTTTGTCTCTTTGCATTTGTATCCGGACGGAATACAGATGCGGGTGTGTATGCACAGTATCGGGGTTTTCCTGTATGTTATTACGGGACCAGTTTTCTGGAGTTGCCAGTTTGCTTTCCGTTCCGGCCGGTTTTTCTTTGTTCTTTCCCGGCCGGACTTTTCCGATGGAGGGGGTTATTTGCAAGTTTGCAAATAACACTTTGTGGAGCTTTTATTTGCATGATGATTTATTATGAAAGCATCTTTTGATACCATTCTCATCACTTGCTTTTTCTTGATTAGAGGTGATTTGATTTGGATTTGAGTTTTGTGATGATTATGTTTGGATGTGGTCACCCTCCTCCTTTTACTACCATCACCTCCCTTCATGCTTCATAATCTTTCCTCCACCATTTTCTAAGTAAGAAGGTTTTCATTAGAAAAGTGAGAAGAAGAAAAGAGAAGGAGAGAGCTTCATCTTTGAGAGTGTTTTTCATTCTTGATCTCTTTTCATGCTAAGAAAAATGCAAGCACCATTTTTCTTATCTTGTTTCCTCCATCATCTACAAATGGCAACAAACCCCAAAGTGAGACATGCACTCTACACTACACTTCCTACAGCAAATCTTGGACGCGTCGATTCGCCAGCTTCGCGCCCGAGTTGCCTCGGTATTGAGGTGGGAGCCCGTAAAAGATACAGGCGATGTGGTATCTTTCCGACGAGGAGGAGACGGACGGAGATCCCGCGAGGAGATCGGAGTGGAGATGAAGACCGAAGGACTCGGATCAGTCGGTATATCTCTAACCCATCCTCTTGTTAGCTTAGACTAGTTTAATGGCACGATCCGGGGTTTAGTGCGCTGTGGTGCCGTTTTGCTAAGTCCGCAAAAATTAAAGTTTATCACCGTTTCCGCGTTTGGCCGTCGGATTGACGACCGGGGCGCCGCCGTGCACTTACAGTGGTATCAGAGCCTCGCCATTAACTTCGTCTAGCTTCGTTTGATGTGTTTTACATTTCCGATCGAAAAAAATCCCGAAAACGCGTTTTTCAAGCACATCAGTTTCTGTCGAATTTTTTTTGAGTCCAAAAATTTTTCAGGTTGTCTCAGAGTGATGTGCAGGGAATTTTAAGCATACTGTAAAAATTTGGTACCATGAACTCACCGTTCCACCGCGGAACCGCGGCCAAACCCCTGCTTGGGCCGCGGTTCCGCCGCAGTGTTAACTGTTCATGCCCCCAAAACTTTGCAGAATGTTCCTGAGTTGAAAATGTGTTTTCTGGAATATTAATATTGGGCCCAGGTTTTCTGTGAGTGCTACAGTTTTGGTTGGGGGCCCACTTGTTAATTTTTTGATCAATCGGAAAATTTTAAACACATAGTTCACAGTATTTACATTATATCTGCGACCGTGAATGTCACTCGATCGGTAAATCCTGTCTAGCTGCTATAGCCCGGTTAGACGGATTTGCGAACGTGACTTTCGCGTTGAT
This sequence comes from Agapanthus africanus, assembly GCA_030015575.1. Taxonomy (NCBI): domain Eukaryota; kingdom Viridiplantae; phylum Streptophyta; class Magnoliopsida; order Asparagales; family Amaryllidaceae; genus Agapanthus; species Agapanthus africanus. The sequence goes on from CM057339.1 coordinate 565,499,156, forward strand.
GTTCTATGTTTATGCTGTGATGTTGCGGATCGGTCGTGGGGGATAGCCTGGATGCAATGCTAGTACAGTGTTGTTGTATTATGTACATTTGATATTGCGGGGCGAGCGTCCGACATGTGGACTGCCGTCACTGCCTGTTTGTATTATTATTTTGGGGCACGACCTGGTTGCGGTCGATGTACCCGGTGTATGTATATTTTACTTTCTGTACTAGGATTACCCCGCGGAGGAGTGCACGGATAGCCGGGTTCTGGAGGGCAACAAGCCCGCATCTCATGGCATTGAGACGGAAGGGGCTTCACTCTGGGATTGGCGGGCTATTCGCTGCACTCGTAGGGGGTACAGGTTGACCCAGGAGGGGTGCCCAAGTTGCCGGATTCCGTGGAGTGCTGGGTGGTCCATTCACGGAGCTGAAGGGGGCTGCCTCGCTTCAGGTTTTGGCGGGTGACTTGCCGCGCCCGTAGGGGTCTAGGATTTCATTGCACAGGCTATCCACACGACCAGGGGAACATCGGGTTTCAGTAGTGGCTCTGTGAAACCCGGGGATCCCAGATATCTGTATTGTTCTGTGATGCTGTACATTTCTGTGATGTTGCATTTCTTTTCACGCCTTGAGCGAAATATAATATATTGGTATATATATTAGTAGATGTTGTATATGTTTTTCATCCGCGCTAGTCCAGTCCCCGCTCTGTCGTTAGTAAGCTAACCTAACGAGTGATGACGGGACCCAGTGGCGAATGCGGATGGCATATACGTACGTCAGTATATTTTCGTTCTTTGTGGTGTGATTAATTGATGGGACTGCGTTGATTCGGATCAATGCAAGTTAAACAAACCTAATCTGATGTTGTTGGAACACTTTTCAAAAAGCTGTTATTGCAAGGACGTTCACTTTTATTTTGCATCGTGGTATTCATTTGGAATATCCTGCTCCTCAGTCGACGAGGCAAGGGCCGAGATCCCTTCACCGGGAGTGACCCCTTGGACAGAGGTTTGCGTCAGGGCATTAACTTCACTATAGCCGATTACTTTTGCTTTGCACCGTGGTATTCAGTTGGAATATCCTGCACCCCATTCTACGGGGAAAGAGCCGAGATCCCTTCACCGGGAGTGACCTCTTTAGTAAAGGTTTTCGTCACTATATTTTCTAAAAAGCTATCCGTTCCTTCAACGATATCAAGTTCATTACGTTAAAGGTTTTCGCCAGAAACCATTCGTAGCCCTCCGTCGTTTCATATGGGTAGTCAATAGTATTCAAGCTGTGTTTGTTGGCCAAAGTCAAGGCACAGTGTTTGGTAGCTGTTGGTTATTCATATGCAGCATAGATAGATGCGTTGGTTTGGGGCAGTCGTACAGCCTTGTTGGCCAAAGTCAAGGGCTTGTGCGGGTGGGCTCAAATTAACCTGGAGAATGACGGGCAGAACTTGACATGTGACTTATGATTTGTTGGCCAAAGTCAAGGTCATAAGAGCATGGGGTAAAAATCACATCGGGAGTTTCAAAAGTACTGAAACTTGCCAGATATGCGCATACCTTCTGGAGTGTGATACCGTGAGCGGATTCCGTCACGTTATCATGCAATGATAGTTGGATCCCGATTCCCACTGATGAGTTGGTTTACTCCTCGGGTGACCCCGACTAATTCTTCTTTGAGGTTTGGAGGAGAATTTGAGGTACAGTGGGAGGTTTCCTGATTAGAAAAAGTGATAACCCTTCTGATCTAGGTTAGAGTGCACGCTGAGTGTTTCTTTTCTCTCTCTCTCTGGCAGCGACCATTGACCCGACCCTAGACTATGACTCAGTGACCAAGTTGACCGAACCTACTTAACACTGGCTTTTGGATTGTCAGAGTTGCGAACCTCATTGCCACTCCTACTTTTACCCTTTTCTCCAGGACACCCCGTATTACTACGAACGCACACTTCCATTGGACAAAACCATCGTATGGTTATATACGAACTCGAAAGAATTTATTCGAGGATGGTTTCCGGTTCTGGAGAAAACGGATAGGATTATTCAGTTGTCTTTTCTTTTTACCCTCTCTCAGGTTGCGAGTACTCCTTAGTTTGGGAGTAGTACACCTATTACGCAAATTGGATAGTCTTCTTCCAAACCATAGGCTGGTGCCGACCGGTAGGGAATGAAGAAAACCAGTTAGCCTAAACGGTGTACAGAAGGTATTAAGTTCAGACAAAGCAAGGGATTAGTAAGAGGGCAAAGTAAATTGCGACTGCTATTCACGACCAAACCAAGTATTTCTTCGCCAATCCTAAATCACCTTTGTATTTCTCCAGGACACTCCGTATCACTACGAAGATCCCATTTTATTGGATAATCCATCGTATGGTTATATACGAACTCGAAAGGAACTTGTTCCAGTTCGGGGATGGATCCTGGTTCAGGAGAAATAGGAATAAAGTACATTCAGGTGTCTTTTATCTTCACCTTCTCTCGCGTTGCGAGTGCTCCTAGGATTAGGACAGTACACCCTTTATGCTTTTTGGATAGTCTTCTTCCAAACCATAGGCTGGTGCCGAACGGTAGGAAAGGAAGAAAACCATTTGGCCTAAAGGGGTGTACAGAAGGTAATGACTAAATACATATAAAGGGATTTGGAGAGGTGGCAAAGAATTATACGGTTACAGTTGTGAATCTGGATAATGGATGAGGCATTACTAGGAATACCAGGAAACCCCAACGAAACATTTCAATGTTTCAGTTTCACTGTGTACTGTTAAAAGAAAACTGATTTCCCGATTAGACACTTACTCCAGGGTATGTATTTACCAGGTATGATTCTCACATATGTATGGTTTTACAGATGATGAGTGGGAGTAAGTTATTGGGAATTAGGTGATCATCCTCATTATATCGGGATTCGTTGTAATCGATGATATTTGAGGAGATCATCTGGGTTGTTTGCCGGTCGGCAAATATTTGGTTTTGAATATCCGCTGTTGTGCACCAATTTCAAATTGAAATATCTGTACGTCTATTTTCATAGAGTGAGATATACCTTTTGATATTATGTCGATGACATTTACCTATATCAGTGGATGGTTAGGTAAGGAGCATTGAACAGCGGTGTAATTCTTCTTAACCAAAAGTACAGTTTTCAACCTACGACACACAGTGAATGAGTCACTAGACTCAAGGGACTTATACAGAGTATTGTATGTTGTCCAGGGTCCATCAGGACAGAGGGGTTGGTCCTCGTACTGTATTCTGTTTACTTATGACTTCTCTAGTTCTTAGACAAGTGTTTCGTAGAAACACAGAGTCGAAGTTTTGAGAAGTTATAGGTATTTGAATAAAGTAGAGAACCAGGTATTGCAAGTATCGGGATTCTTCAAAGTGATCGAAGATGTAGATACTTGTGTATGGTATTCAGTTGAGAGTAATGATTAAGAGAACTTGCTTCTCTTTCGGGTTACTCATAATTGGAAGTATTCCTAAGTTGAGTAACGCAGATCGGCCTCTCTCCATTTAGTTGACATGCACTGGAGATAGCTGCATGATTTGAATCTGGTTCAATTAAATCAGTGCCTCTGGTTCTATATTGGATATAATACAGTTCATATCTTAACATTGTTAAGGTACGGGGAGTTGTCCGGCTTATGATTAAAACCAGACTCTGGATAACTCAAGGCACGTTTCTGTAATGGCTGTTTGTGGGTTGACCCAGGCTATGACGAGGGTTGACTTTCTACCATCTGGGAGATCAATAGAAATATTGTTCATGACTCGCCACAGTTTTATTAAAAATGGATTTTTTCAAAAACAACAGTGGGAGTATGGTAGAACTGGAAGTGATTCCAGAACCGCAAACGATTACTGAAGATTTGATAAGGAACCTAAAGATTCAATCTGATTTGACATTCCATTGGCCACTCCGCAGATAAGGTGGGTAACTTCAGGCACCCGAGAGGTACTCCGGTAGCCTCAAGGACGGTGACAGGGAAGTTCTTGTTTACCCACACTTGCCATTGTTGTTGTTCCAGGCTGCGAGACCCGGCAGGAGGATGAGTATAGCGTCGTTCTAAACTTGCTTTAGAAGTGCACGTCTATATGACTCTGCCAGAGGGTTGTCGTAGTCAGTGGGAGCAGCGGAAGCATTGGTGGACATCAGGCTTATGTCTATTTATAGACTAAAGCAGATGTAGCGGAGATAGATCATCCATTTCTGATGTGACAGTCATAGGTTTGACGTCATCAGAATAGGGGATGGATCTGTTGAGAAGGTAGTAGGAAGTGATATTCCTATACTACGATCGGTTATACTTTGGTCGTCACACAGTGGTTTCTCCACACAGGACTTGGATATTATATCAGACATTCTGGTTACTAGATCTATGGTTTTAGATCTAGATTTGGGTGGTTTCCCAATCAGGGTACTTTGACAGCATTCTGAGAGTATTTAGAATGGACGACTCCAGGCACGGTAGTGTACCTGCAGGTAATGGAGTCACCCTCTCTAAAGGTGTCTTATAGACTAAAGTAGAGAGGGATGTGCATGATTGGCAGATCACTTGCTTAGGCAATTGAGTCAATCATGAGATGTCAAGTACCACACCAGATGTTGTTCTTGCAGTAGGTGCAATAAGTTGATATTGATCCAATCCTGGAGAAGCAATCGGAAGCAGTTTTAGAACATAAGTGGATGTTCTAGGGATATGATAACAACAGCCTCATTCGAGAGACAGTTATCATTCCAGGCTTCCTAGGTGACATGGACGACAAGGAGGTTGTCAGAGTTATAGTTTTCCCTCTGACGAGGGGCAGTATTTTGGACAGTTGGTCCGAGGCAATACTGAGGGTGGCATGGCGCAGGATACTGATTAAGTTCAGTTGACAATACAGTCTAAGAAGTTTGGATTTGGAGTTCATTTATGAGCTAGGTCCCATCAAACATCCAGACATTCTAAGACAGGTATTACTCATTTCGGGAGATGGCTTTCTCCGTGAACTTGAGACATAGAGAGACACAGAAAGAAACATCAGAGCGGATCCACTCACTGAGGCTATTCCTCGAACGCAATAGTTTCGCAAACGAGCTTTGTGAGACTGACTAGTAGAGGAGTTGGGTGTTCGGTATCACACGGGCTGTGAGTATGCGACATCGCAATAATTAGCCTTGAGTGCAAGTGGGAGATTGTTGGAGATAGTGCCCTCAGAGTCGATTATTGGATCACAGGCACGTGCTTGCAATGATTGAGGGAGGACCTATCCCGGGAGGACAGTCTTACTCGAGATGATAGTATGCTATCTGGTTTACCTTTATCATCGTGCACTGCTTTAAGTGACCTGACATGTCGCTATTGCACGTTGATAGAGCCCCTAGGATTCTTGCTTGACTACCGGCAGTATGAGGGCGATCATATACGTGGGAGCTGGTAGTCCATAAGCACATCCTTAAAAGGTCCCTAGTCGTAGGAGTTTCGAGACAGGGCATCGATACTCCAGAGTAGACTAGTGTATACAGTCGAGACCCCGACGAGGGGCGGTGGCCGGTCTCACAAGCCACTGGTGTCAGTTGGATCACCTAAGATGTATACAGGTGCTCATTGGGTTATGAGTACACCGGACAGGACTCGCCGGGAACATGCTAGTTGGTCTTATACCTGACGTCAGATAGCAGTTCCCTGGTGACATGTGTACAGGTTAGTTCATCGACCTGGGGATCGTCATTTGTCTCGTGTGAGTTCCCACTGTACTTTGATTACTACCCTACCACTGCTCAAAGGAGTCGTGCAAACAGGTTTTAGTTGGGTACAGTCCCGAGCCACATGGAGGCAGTGAGCGGATCTTCAGGGGTTCGTCTCTCCCGGTATTGGGGGTGAGGTCGCGCTGTGTCTAGGAGAGCCAGAACATGAAAAGACCTTGGCCAAGGCAGGAGATTTACTGGTAGGTATTCCAGTAGTATCTCAGGGTGTTCTGGGCTGCACTCCGACACGACTTGTACCGCTTTTGGGGGTCTGACTTTTACCAACCCCCTAGGCCCGACATGCGATGCTCATAGACGAACGGACCGGACTGTACGGATATTGTCACTGACAGGCTCAGTAGGGTGTCAGGATGAGTTCGCTCATCGACGTCCCTTTTAGTCAATAGCTGGTGGCCCGTCATGTATTGGCTTATACCTCTGACGTGCTAGTGGTTAAATCCACAGCCATAGTATTGACGAGTCTTTAGAGTCCACCACACTTTCAATTACTCAAGCTCTCGGGCGAAACGCTGTAGAGGCCGTATGGAGATATGGCAGGGTCCGATCAGATACGTGCGGTATTGCACGGATCAGGATCGGACAGTTTGTACTAGTGGCCGTATGGTTATATGGCAAGGTTCGATCAGATACGTGCGGTATTGCACGGATCAGGATCGAACGGTTTTTACTAGCCGGCTTTGGTTTAAGCCGGTCCTAGTTTAGTACAGTGTAGATTTTTGTCTCTTTGCATTTGTATCCGGACGGAATACAGATGCGGGTGTGTATGCACAGTATCGGGGTTTTCCTGTATGTTATTACGGGACCAGTTTTCTGGAGTTGCCAGTTTGCTTTCCGTTCCGGCCGGTTTTTCTTTGTTCTTTCCCGGCCGGACTTTTCCGATGGAGGGGGTTATTTGCAAGTTTGCAAATAACACTTTGTGGAGCTTTTATTTGCATGATGATTTATTATGAAAGCATCTTTTGATACCATTCTCATCACTTGCTTTTTCTTGATTAGAGGTGATTTGATTTGGATTTGAGTTTTGTGATGATTATGTTTGGATGTGGTCACCCTCCTCCTTTTACTACCATCACCTCCTTTCATGCTTCATAATCTTTCCTCCACCATTTTCTAAGTAAGAAGGTTTTCATTAGAAAAGTGAGAAGAAGAAAAGAGAAGGAGAGAGCTTCATCTTTGAGAGTGTTTTTCATTCTTGATCTCTTTTCATGCTAAGAAAAATGCAAGCACCATTTTTCTTATCTTGTTTCCTCCATCATCTACAAATGGCAACAAACCCCAAAGTGAGACATGCACTCTACACTACACTTCCTACAGCAAATCTTGGACGCGTCGATTCGCCAGCTTCGCGCCCGAGTTGCCTCGGTATTGAGGTGGGAGCCCGTAAAAGATACAGGCGATGTGGTATCTTTCCGACGAGGAGGAGACGGACGGAGATCCCGCGAGGAAATCGGAGTGGAGATGAAGACCGAAGGACTCGGATCAGTCGGTATATCTCTAACCCATCCTCTTGTTAGCTTAGACTAGTTTAATGGCACGATCCGGGGTTTAGTGCGCGGTGGTGCCGTTTTGCTAAGTCCGCAAAAATTAAAGTTTATCACCGTTTCCGCGTTTGGCCGTCGGATTGACGACCGGGGCGCCGCCGTGCACTTACACTTCCATTTCCATATCTCATATGGAGTGGTAGGCAACTGATTTGATTGGAACCCTATTCAATAGGTATGCAGCTTCTCAAGCGCATAACTCCCAAAAGGAAATAGGTAACTCAGTAATACTCATCATAGAGCACACCATATCTAATATTGTGCGATTGCTCCGCCCTGATACACCGTTGTGCTGTGGTGTATTCAGAGGAGTAATACGGAGAGAGAATCCCTCATTCTCCTTTAGAATGGTCCAGGAATGCCATGCACAAGTATTCTCCTCCCTGATCTCATCATAGGACATAATACTTATACCCGTATTGATTCCCTACTTCTAGCTTATATTATGTGAATATCTCAAAAGGTTCGGACTTATGTTTCAACAAGAACATATGTCTGAATCTAAAGAGATCATCAGAGAGTGTAATGAAGTACAAAGAACCAGTCTTGGCATATGTAGACAGGGGACCTTACATACATCAACATGTATCAATCCCAAGAGTTCACAAACTCTTTCTCTGCTTCCAATAAACAGAGCTGTGGTCATCTTATCTTTGTGACATGACTGGCAAGTTTCACAAGATGTAAATTCAAACTAATTTAAATATGCATCTAAATGCAACTTCAGCCAGTCGGGTCGCATTGATATGACCATGTCTACAATACCTCAAGAAGGAATCGTTCATTTCTGAACTCTTCATCTTGTGTGTGTTCTATATACTAAGAACTGTAGTTTGATTTAGAACATCAATGCTTTTAGATAACGTGCCTGAACCGATCAACTTTTGATATAGGAAATGTTCAAAACATTATCCAACAATACAAAATTTTATCATTTCTTTACTAATAAAGAGACTGATATGATTTTGTATATCAGGTTCGGTATCTAATAACATTCGTTCAGAATCAATGTATTGGTAATACAGGGTGACAGTGACCGACAGACTTGGCTGCAACTCTTGCCCCGTTTTCTGCCTCATGAAACTTATCACCCGTTCTCAGTTCTTTACCTATCTGTAGCCCATGTAACATATTACATATGCGGGATACTGATCCGGTATCATATACCCAGGACGTAGAGGATATTGAGAAACAGTTCTGTGTAACGAACACACCCGAAAGAGATGCATCATATGCACTTTCTTCGTTTGGGCGGCATGGGAATTCTGCTAATCCCCAATTTCCTGCTCTGTCTTATAACAATTATAAGTTGGAGCGGGACCAACTTTCCCCAGCTCAGTATAACAAGCGGGTTCGGTCAATATTCCGTATTATTATCTTGATTAAGGCGTGATATGGTCGCTACCTGGAGAGAGAGAGAAGAAAACACTCAGCGTGCGCTCTTGCAAGAATAGATTGGTTATTATTTTATCTAATCAGGATGGCTCCCACTGTTTTTTTATCAAATCTTCCTTCAAACCCTAAAAGGAAAGACTAGCCGGGATTAATTACACTCTACAAGTTCACCAATCTTTCAGCCAGGCCAGTGTCGGTACTTTGAGGGAGGTCCCCCGTGCTTTCGTACGAACCTAATTAATGTAAACCTCGTTTTCCCAGAGGCGTAACCCCGTTGACACCTTTCTAGACACCTACTTGATTGGCTAATTGTAATGTGTAAAACTCTCCCAGGAGTAACAATTACTCGCAGCGGGTATCGGGATCCAACTATCTCATAGAAGGTATGCAATCTCATTGCAAATTTCAACACTTGAAATTCCCGATAATGTTTTGCCCCTAGCGTCCTATGACCTTGACGCAGGCCAACAAACCATAGTCCGCTAGTCAAGTTCAACCCGTCATTTCCTGATTGAATTAAACCCACCCGCATGACCCTTGACGCAGGCCAACAAAGTCGCACGACTACCCTAATCCAATCTGCATCATATGCATAAGCAGAATATTACATAACTCTGACAATCCCGAGTCTACCTAATGCGGAAAAGTAAATAATATACAATGGTGACATCATCCTCAACCTTGAAGTGCCCCAATAAAAGAATATTACATACAATGAATTTTACATGAATGAAAATAAAAACCCTCATCTCACATAAAACCCCCGGCTATTCAAAACACGACGATCCAATATAACATATCACAGCAACACATAACATCACATGTCATCAACGTAAGTAAATATGCGTATCCCAATTTTCGTTGATGTATAGCAACGAAACCGGCGATACACCAAATATTACACTTACGGTCGCAGAAAAGAAAGTGTAAAACTACAACAGTTGGAATCCGCAACCTCCTTAGACATCTCATGCCTAACCAAATGAATTCCTTAGACATCGCATGCCTAACAATTATAAACCCCGCATTTTAGTCTCGATCTCGAAAACACTTTTCAATATCAAGTCGGGCAATTCAACAAGATTCCTGACATCCTGATCGAATGCTCGTCGCAAACTTTAGTAGACGGCCGCACCTCGGATGCCGTCGACGAAATGCACTAAGGCGGAACACCGCTGCCGCGCCCGAACGGATGCTTTTGGCGACGTGGTTCTCCTACAGTCACTTGGTCGAGGCTATGGGGCGTGGCTATCTATTAAGTTTTTCCGGCGAGTATCCGCGTACGCTACGTGATTGCGACGGACTTTTGATCTCATCAAAATCCCGTGGCAACCGATCAAATGAGACTAAACTGCTAGATTTATGACATTCAAATTAGTTATCTCATAACTACTTGTGGATTCCAAATATTGTATCACATTCCAGATAAATAGACAATGTTAAACTTTCCGATCGAATAAACAAACACCCAAGATTTCCCAAATAGCTCAACACTTGAGCGGAGTTCAAAAAGTATCCATCACATGCCACAGTACCAATGGTCCAGCCGTAGAAGGGTCAAACCAACGCCTCACATGTGGCAACGCCGTACTGCCCCAAACCCTAAGGTTTAGAGGCGGTCCAGACGGTCACATAATCGAGTTAAGGTTTGTGTCCTTCTAGAGGGTCCACCGCATTACTTTCACGACTTAGAACGTTCTTTAACTAAGGAAAAATCCAACACTTGGAAATTTTCCGACAGGGGAAAAAGTGCGTTATTGATATCCGTTCGAACTTTTTAACACGTTCTAAATTACCCGGAAAAACTTAAACGAAGTTAACCTTTCCGATCGAATCAACAAATACAAAAGATCTCAAGAAAACTCAACAGTTGAGTATAATTAAAAATTCCCAGAAGCATGCAAAATTAACCAAGAATAAACCCCAGAAGTGGTAGCACAAAACGTTTGAAGTTTGCCGCGGAACCGCCGCCAAACGCATGGTTTGGCCGCGGTTCCGCGGTCCAATGAGGGAATTAGTGCTCCGTACTTCACAGTAGTTCTTAGAATTCCCTGCTTAATTTTCTGAGTATTTTTAATACAGAAAAAATCAACATTTTAAAAAATTTCCAGAGAGGAGGTAAGTTTTGGGGTTTCGGGGTTCGATCGGACTTTAAATTTCGTCTAGACTTTGCCTAAAGCTCTAGCTTGTCTCTGATACCACTGTAGGGTTACTAGGCACTGTCATAAGGTTTTACAAGGCATCAACCATGCCAAAATTAAATTTTTCATGTGCCGAACAACCCTAACTAAGATCTTAGACTAGAGATTAGGCAAAACAAAGCAAGTAAACAAATTTACTTCTAAGAGTTTGGGATTACAACCTTTATAGTCCGTTCCTTCACTTCAAAAGCTCCGTGTTGAGGTCCCTTCGCCGCGATCATCATGTGCCCGGACTCTAGAGAGGCTCCATGAAGAGAAAGATGCAAGCTTGCTTCCGATCTTCGATAACAAAGATGATCTACCTTGAAGAAACTCAAGCCCAAGGTTTTGCTTCACCAATCAAGTATTAGCAAAGCAAACAGCCTAATCTAAGTGGCTAGAATAGATGAGGATGATGAGGTAGGAATTTAGCTCTTATTTGTTTTCTATTTCTCACTCATTTTCATCACATATGAAAAAGCTAGAAAGCTTTTCATCAAAAGGGAAGAAGAAGAAATCACGTTGTGATGAATAATGAAATCATTAGTTATGGTTACAAATCAACCCTTGGTTAAGAAACAAAAGACTTAACCATTGTAGAGAATAAACCATGGTCAAGGGTTTGGGTTGGGTTAAGAAAATATCTTCAAAATATCATAACAAAATATCTTTGCTTAAAACAAAACATAAAGCTTTTAGAAGCTTCATGAAAGTGCTAACCCAAATCAAACCCTAATCATGTTTAATCTCCACAAATCATGTTGCATTAGTAATCATAACTTGTTACAATATTATATATCACATATACAATATTTATTGTAACAAAATAAAATAATACAATTAACATATATCACATATATATCAATGTATTACCCGAGTGAGAAAAAGAATCTTTAAGTGAGCTTATATTAGTTAATGTAATTTAATATATCAAATATATAATTATACATTAAATTATCGAATCAAACTTTGATCCGATAATCCGGCTATTTCACAAATAATCGACTAATATAATCTGTATCAGTTCATCGAATCGACACTTGATCCGATGACCCAGCTATATCACATATACCCGGACGATATCTCATATCGCGAGAATCTAATATGGTATCACATACACGTATTGTTCTCGGTCCCGCACATATCATATATGTGCTCCTACTCCGTTTTGCCTGAGCCAGGAAACCTTTGTGTAGGACTCTAAAGAATCGTCAATACACCGGCAGTAGGTGGTGATCATATCAAACACCCACAAGCTGCAAGCGGTCAGCTAAACGTAACAGCCACCCAGGTATTGAGCAATCAGAAGATCAACAAGCAAGCCTGTACATTCTCCTGTGAATCCAACCAGTAACACTCCCGTACAGTCCGGTCTCTTCGTCTGATATGTCGCATACCTCACCTAGGGGTGGTAAACGTCAGACCCCAGTAGCTTGATAAGTCGTGTCGATATGAGGTCTACAACAGTTCGAGAAACTACTGATAACACTTACCAGTAAATCTCAGCAACCCTGGCCAGGGATTTCCAGTTATAGCCAATCGAACACAGCGCAACATCAACTCCCTATACCGGGAGAGACGAAACCCCTCCTATCACTCATTGCCTCCATGTGATTCGGGACTGTACCTAAAAGCCACCATTTTGCACGCCCTCTTGGACATGGTATGATGGAAATCAAAGCACAGTGGGTATCACACAAGACTCTATGACGATCTCGGGTCTACAGACTAACCTGTACCAGTGTCACCAGAGAACTGCCATCTGACGTGAGGTATAATACCATTTGGGAGTTCTCGGCGAGTCCGTCCAGTGTACCCAGTCTCCACTGAGCACCCGTATACCTTCTCTGATGTCAAACACCAATGGATGTGGGATCATCCATCTCCCATCATATGGGTTAAGAAGCGCATACGCTAGTCTACTCTGGAGTATCGATGCCCTGTCTCGGCACTCCCACGACTAGGAACATTTGAAGGATGTACTTGGCGACTACACTGTCCCCACTAGTATGATCTGCATCATAGTCCTGGTAGTCAAGTACTCATCTTAAGGGCTTTATCAACATGTGACATATAGACAATCAGAGTACATGTTAAGATAAAGAGTAACCAGATAGCATACTATCATGTCGAGCAAGAAAGTCCTCCCTTTATATGTCTAAGCAACCACTACAATATACAACGTATGTACAGTAATGGCATCTAGGGCATATATATAACTAACAGCTTTGATCTGATTGACAATGGTTGATTGAACTTGTAAATTCATCAAACTTGAAGTATTACCTGACATGACTACTTCAATCTCCATCTGATGCAAGTCTTGTTGAAGCTTCCACTGAGCGGTGAGATTCATTGGTAGTGGTTGGCGACTAAGAGCATCAGGTACTACATTCACCTTTCCTGGGTGATATTGCAAGTTGATGTCAAAATCCGCCATGAGTTCTAACCATCTTCTCTGCCGCATATTCAACTCCTTCTGAGTAAATACGTACTTCAGACTTTTGTGATCTGTGTAGATGTTCACTCGTTCACCAAGTAGGTAATGGCGCCAAATCTTGAGAGCAAAGATGACGGCTGCCAACTCTAGGTCATGCGTCGGATAATTGCGCTCATGAGTCTTCAGTTGTCTTGAAGCATAAGCCACAATCTTACCGTGCTGATGTAGAACACATCCTAATCCCTTACCGGATGCATCGCAATGCACTTCGAATCCTCCAGATTGATCCGGTATGACGAGAATAGGCGTTGATGTCAATCTTGACTTGAGTTCTACGAAAGCTTGTTCGCATGCTTCTGACCACACAAAATCTTCATCTTTATGTGTGAGCTTGGTCAGGGGTGTCGCTATCTTCGAAAAGCCTTCAATGAACCTTCTGTAATATCCAGCTAAACCCAAGAAACTTCGAATGTCCTTCACTGACATTGGTGTAGGCCATTCTCTAACTGTTGAAACCTTCGCTGGATCCACAGAGATTCCTTTTCCTGATACGATATGTCAAAGAAAACCAACTTGCTTTAGCCAAAACTCGCACTTGCTGTACTTGGCATAAAGCTGATGTTGTCGAAGAGTTTCCAGGACAATTCGCAGGTGCTCTGCATGCTCTTTCCGACTCTTAGAATACACCAGGAGGTCGTCGATGAAGATGACAACGAACCTGTCTAAGTACTCCCGGAAAACTTGATTTATTAGGTTCATGAATATTGCTGGTGCATTGTTCACTCCAAATGGCATCACTAGAAATTCTTAATGTCCATAGCGAGTTCTGAAAGCTGTTTTGTGAATATCAGCTTCCTTGACCTTCACTTGATGATAACCTGAACGAAGATCCAATTTAGAGAACACACAAGATCCACTTAGCTGATCGAATAAATCATTGATGCGCGGGAGTGGATACTTGTTCTTTATAGTGACTTCGTTCAAGGCTCTATAATCGATGCACATTCTGTATGAACCTTCTTTCTTCTTCACAAGTAGTACAGGTGCTCCCCAACTTGAAGTGCTGGGACGAATCCATCCTTTCACCAATAATTCGTCCAACTATGTTCGGACTTCCTTCAAACCTTCCGGACTTAGTCTATAAGGTGCTTTGATCACCGGTTGTGCTCATGGTACTAAATCAATACTGAATTCAAGAGCTCGATCGGGAGGCAAACCTGATATATCATCAGGAAATACATCGTCGAACTCTCGAACTACCTCTGGTCTTGATTCTTCTTCCGCTTGAGCTGCTGCAACTACTGCTTCTCTTGGCTTTGCTTTGTAGGTACTTGGCTCCAGGGTACGGTCTCCGCTTTTGAAATAGAAGACCGGATGGTCTGGAATCTCGAATACTACCCTCCTTTGATGACAGTCGATGGTAGCATAAAAAGTTCCAAGCCAATCCATACCTAGAACCACATCGAAGTTCAGTATGTCCAGCACTTTGAAGTCAGTATAAAACTCTCTGCTGCAGACGACGACTGGACACAAGCTGTATCCCATGGTTGCCTTTAGAACGCAATTTCCTGAACTGACATTCCAGCTGGATACAAGCGGTGAGACTGGAATCGCATGGGTTCGGACGAACTGTTGCGACATAAAGCAGTGGGATGCTCCAGTATCAAACAGTGCTAGTGCACGTAGTGAGGCTACTAAGATTGTACCTAAGGTATGTGGGATATGTTTTAGGTATAGGGAAGGTATGTAGATAAACAAGACTGAAAGAAAAGTTTGAGAAGAAAAGTTTACCAGTGATGACTTGCCTAGGGCCTCAGCTTCTTCCACGGACATTGTGAAAACCTGGCGCCTTGGTACATTCCTCTTGGCCTGAGGAGCATTCCTCGGAACGTTCCTTTGAGCTTGATGGAACTGACGAGGAGGTGGTGCAGCTTGTGGTCCTCTGGGTGGTGCAGGTAGTGCAAGTCTTGGAGCAGGGGATTGGATGGCTGGGCGCTGTGGTTAATTGTTTGCTGGCCTGGGTGAAGCAATTGGATTTTGTTTATGAGGACAAGACCCAATACCATGAGCAGCTGAGCCGCAGATCAAGCAAAGGTTGTTCGCACGCCGGCAATTTTTCGCCAGATGCCCATTTCTCTTGCAGTAGTTACAAAAGGCTGGGCTGGGACGATGGTTCGGTACTCCGGGCCGCCTTGGCACAAAAGGTGGCCTGGACGAGGCTCCTCCTACCATCTGGTTGGCAGGGCGCTTAACTCCTGCAGACTGAGGTTTACCCCTTGCCTTTATCACTGCCTCATAACTGCGGGCAGCTTCCAGAGCTTCTTCATGAGTTGGAAATTTCCCTGTGGCTAGTGCAGCCTGAATTTTCGTGTCCAAACCTTGTTGAAAGCGACGGGCTCTGATATCATCCATCGTATCAAGTGTGCCCCGAATCTGTTTAAGGATTGTGTTAGCTGTGTAGTATGTGATATTTAAAAATTGAACTATTGTGACATATCTTACCGACTTAGCATGGTGAATTCAGCGTCATATTCATCTACTGACTTGTCCCACATCGAACCTTGTTGTAGATGAATGAACTGCTGTTCCATGGCAAACCTGGCTGTCACAGGGAAGTACTTCGCGTCGAACTTATCGCGAAAAGTCTTCCATTCAATAGGCTGTACAAGACAGCTTTCTTCCGCCTTCCACCAGTTGCGGGCATTGTCCGTGAGTTGCAGTTTCGCGACATGGACCCAAGCTATGTCTGGCACTTGTGCTGCCGCCAGATCATCCTCTATGCTTTATGCCCATTCCTCAGTTTCAAGTGGGCTTCCCTTTCCGGAGAACTGCTTGGGATGTAAAGCCCTAAATTACTTTACCCCAGGTGCGTCAGTCTCGGGACAGTTCAGGAGTTGTTGTTGTCCCTCAAGGAGGCTGCAGATCGCCTCAAGTAGCACCGTTTGCTCGGTGGGTGGAGCAGGAACAGCAGGTGTGAGAGGTAGTGGTGGAGGTGTGTTGTTGACATTGGTGCTGGTGTTGTTCGGGGAATCCATAACCTTGAAGAAAAATTTGGGTTAGGACAGATTCAAGTACATGAAATGATAAGATTCAAGGAATATGAAATTGTAAGATTCAAGGAACATGAATTGTAAAGAATGTTTTAGTTGCTGGTTCTTGTGTTATATTTCTTAGGTTGTTCACGTAGAACAGAACTGCATAATAGGGTTTCATACAGCTCTGACCTGCATCGGCCACCAACAAAACCAGTCACGCCCCGCTTCCCGGTGTACGGCGAAAGGGGCGCGACTGGTCCGCTACGTATTTACTCTGAAGTAAATACGCTAAGCGTATCTAAACAATATAAAAGTAAATACACAAAAGACAAGATATATAAACTGAACACCAACTTTATTTATTAACATTCTTTTGTACAATGCATGAAAAGTAAATACAACTGAAATAAAAGCGATGCCTAAACAATGGCATAACAGGAATGTAAAGTACTGAAAGGAAATGTGTATAATGAAACTAAAGCTCTGGTTCTTCAGCAAACTGATCCAAGTCTTCTGCAGTTGGCTCGATCTCTGCTGGGTCCAAATCACCTGACGACATTCAAAGAAGAAAGAAATAGAATGTCGTCAGCGAACAGGTCGCTCGGTAAGTCCCAAAGATACGAGAAAAGTAGAATAGACATAATAATAAAGTATCTTTTAAAGTTGTATTATCTTGTAGTAATGTTGTATTAATGCCGTTGTTTGTAGCTTGGTACAGAAGAATGCCAGTGTATACGAGAGGAGTCTCTATATGCCAGAGACCAGAGGCAAGTATAGTACAAGGAATCGTTTATGCCACGGTACAACAACAACTATATTCATGTTAGGTGTATTAAGTCTTACAGTCTCGTGCCACTTTTAACACATTCCATACCAATCTACCCCTTAAACCCCATAGTGTTTTGATTGTATTGTTTGTCTTGTAAATTGTATTGATTGTATAATTGATTGACTGACCGAAACCATGATATCAGTAAACAGATGCAACCGTAGAATCATGTAAATAGGATAACCGGAGAACCATGTAAATGGAATGTATATCCATGATTCGGTTCAGTCAAGTTGTATAGATTGATAGTTGGATTTGTTGGAGATAGTGCCCTCAGAGTCAATTATTGGATCGCAGGTACGTGATTGCAATGATTGCGGAGGACCTATACCAGTAGGACAGTCTTACTTGAGATGATAGTATGCTATCTTGTTTGCCTTTATCAGTCGTGTACATGTTCAGGTGACTGATTACATGTTACACTTTGATAGAGCCCTTAGGATCTTGCTTTACTACCAACAATATGATGGTGATCATATACGTGAGAGTTGGGTAGTTTATATGCATATCCTTAATTGTGGTCCCTAGTCGTGGGAGTTTCGAGACAGTGCATTGATACTCCGGAGTAGACTAGTGTATACAGTCGAGACCCCGACGAGGGGCGGTGGCCGGTCTCACAAGTCACTGGTGTCAGTTGGATCACCTAAGATGTATACAGGTGCTTATTGGGTTATGAGTACACCGGACAGGACTCGCCGGGAATCTGCTAGTTGGTATTATACATATCGTCAGATAGCAGTTCCCTGGTGACATGTGTACAGGTTAGTTCATCGACCTGAGGTCGTCATTTATCTCGTGTGAGTTCCCACTGTGCTTTGATTTCTACCCTACCACGGCTCAAAGGAGTCGTGCAAACAGGTAGCTTTTGGGTACAGTCCTGAGCCATATGGAGGCACGTGAGCGGATCGGCAGAGAATTCGTCTCTCCCGGTATTGGGGGCGAGATCGTGCTGTGTCTAGGAGAGCCATTACACAAAGCCCATGGCCGTGGCAGGAGATTTACTGGTAGGTACTCCAGTAGTATCTCAGGGTGTTATTGGGCTACACTCCGACACAACTTATACTGCTATTGAGGGTCTGACGTTACTAGCCCCCTAGGAAGATATGCGATACTCATAGACGAACGGACCGGACTGTATATACATTGTCACTGTTAGGCTCAGTAGGGTTTCCGGATGAGTTCGCTCATCGGCCTCCCTTGAGGTCAGTCCATGGGCAGCCGTTACGCATAGCTAGTGCCGCTGACGGTTTGTGGTTAAACCCACTGCCAGGGTACTGACGAGTCATTAGAGTCCCCCACAGACAGTTTCCCAAGTTCGGGCGAAACGTTGTAGAGGCCGTATGGTTTTATGGCAGGGTTCGGAAAATGCACGTGCGTTTACACACGTGTCAGTTTTCGGGCTGATGATACTGGTCGGCTTTGGTTTAAGCCGGATCCGAGTATTATATTGAGTAGATATAATATCTTTGTCTCAGTTGCATTTGTATTCGGTCGTAATACAAATGCGGGTATATTTATACAGTTACGGGGTTATCCTGAAAGTCGTTTCAGGATCACTTTTGGAAGTTGCCAGTTTCCAGTTTTCTATCAGCCGTCTTTTAACATTCGGTTAAAGACGGATTTATCTTTTCTTGAGATGAGGTGAGTCAGGGTTCTAGATGGTTCTAGAGAGGGTGACATGGATTGGTGAGTCATTCGTGCATTAATGGTGCCTTTAATGCTTGATGACTAAGGGTTTTAGATTCAATGTTTCTTAGTGAGTCATGCTTTTCATTTATGATGAGGATAAGCTTCTTGTTTAAGGTCACCTCCTTGATTGCTCTTACCATCACCTCCCTCTTTGCATAAAAGTGGCCGGCCCCCTTGAGAGAAGAGAGAGAGATTAATTTTCATTCTTGAGAGAAAAGACTATGGTTTAGGGTGCATGGAAATTTCATAGCCTTTTTCATTCCATCACCCGATCCGAGTGGCAACTTCATTTACCGATCGTCCACGGCTTTGGACGAAGTGAGAAAAAGTAATTTATTCATTCTCTACATCATTCTTGGTCGTCTCTTTTAGCAAACTTGATGACCGAGTTGCCTCGAGTCAGAGGCGGGAGCCCGTTTAAAGAATCGTCGACGTGGTGCCACCTGGACGAGGAGATCGGAGATCGACGAGATCGGAGCAGCCGCAACGGAGCGTGGGATGATGGTTAAAGAATGAAGGACTCGGATCGTTCGGTATAACCTTTCTAAACTCTTTACAGTTTGTTAGTTTAGCAATAATGGCAGATCCGGGTTAAAGTATACGATAGCGCCAGTTAAAAAGTTTTTGTTCCGCATTTGGCGTCTGTAGACGGCCGGGGCGCTAACGTAGACTTACAGTGGTATCAGAGCCTCACCATTTTGCTTTACTAACTTGTGCTAACGCGTTTAAAACATCGATCGAACCGGATATCGAAAAACACAAATTTCAAGCTTCACAGTTTCTGTCGATTTTAAATGAAGTCCTAAAATTATTCTACATATCACAGAAAGTTGTGCAGGGTTTTATAAGCACACCAACCAAATTTGAGCACGTGATTCTACCAAACTGCCGCGGAATCGCGGCCAAACCCATGGTTTGGCCACGCATCGGCCAAACCCATGGTTTGGCCGCGCATCCGCGGCCGTTCTATTGAATCAGTGCACCAAATTTGCATAGTGTCTTCTCTGTTGGAATTTGGGGTTTTTGGTATATATCTTTTGGGCCCAGATTTTGTTACTGTTCACCAGTTGTTCGTGGGGCCCACTTCGTGATATTTAGTCGATCGAAATTTAAACATGTTTGTTTACAGTGCTTACATTATATCTCCGACCGGGAATGTCATTTGATCGGTGAACCGCGTCTGACCGCTATAGTTCTTTTAGACAGGTTTGCGAACGTGACATTCGTGTTGATGTTCTGTGTTGTGCTGTGATGTTGCAGATTTGTCGTGGTGGATAGCAGTGTGCAATGATAGTACAGTTTGGATTTATTTGTACATTTGATATTGCGGGGCGAGCGTCCAACATGTAGACTGCCGTCACTGCCTGTTGTATAATATTCTTTTGGGGCACGACCAGGTTGCGGTCGATGTACCTGTTGTACTATTTTTCATTACTGTACTAGGTTTTGCCCCGCGACGGAGTGCACGGATAGCCGGGTTCTCAGGGGCAGCGGGTCCGCATCTCATGGCTTTGAGAGGCAGAGGGGCCTCACTCTAGAATTGGCAGACTATTCGCCGCACTCGTAGGGGGTACAGGTTGACCCAAGGAGGGGTGCCCAAGATTACCGGATTCCGTGAAGTGCAGGGTGGTCCATTCACTTTGCTGTAAGGGGCTGCCTCGCTTCAGGTTTTGGCGGGTAACTTGCCGCACCCGTAGGGGTCTAGGTTTCATTGCACAGGCTATCCACACGACAGGGGAACGTCGGGTTTCAGCAGCGGCTCTGTGAAACTCGGGGATCCCAGATTATCTGTATTGTTCTGTGATGCTTATTACTTTTCTGTAATGTTGCATATTATCACGCCTGGAGCGATTATTGTATATTGGTATATATACTATTAGATGCTGTATATGTTTTACACCCGCGCTAGTCCAGTCCCCGCTCTGTCGTTAATTAAGAAACCTAACGGGTGATGACGGGACCCAGTGACGAATGCGGATGGCATATACGTACATTTTATTTTCGTTCTTTTCTGGTGTGATTGATTGATGGGACTGCGTTGATTCTGATCAATGCAAAGGAAAACAAACCTGTTTGCAGTTGTTGGAACAAATTTAAAATGTATTATTGCAAAGACATTTCCTTTTGTTTTGCATAGCGGTATTCAGTGGAATATCCTGCACCTCATTCGACGGGGCAAGGGCTGATATCCCTTCACCGGGACTGACCCCTTGGGCAGAAGTTTGCGTCAGGGTAATAACTTCACTATAGTCGATTACATGTTGCTTTGCATCGTGGTATTCAGTGGAATATCCTGCACCTCATTCCACGAGGAAAGAGCCGAGATCCCTTCACCGGGAGTGACCTCTTTAGCAAAAGGTTTTCGCCACTATATTTTAAAAAGCTATCAGGTTCCTTCAGCGATATCAAGTTCTTTACGTTAAAGGTTTTTCGCCAAAAACCAGCCGTAGCCCTCCGTCACTTCTTTTGGGTATTTAGTAGTATTCAAGCTATGCATTTTAGCCAAAGTTAAGGCATAGTGTTTGGTAGCTGCTGGGTATTCATTTGTTGCATAGATAGATGAGATGGTTTGGGACAGTCGTTCTGCCATTTGGCCAAAGCCAGGGGCATGTGCGGGTGGGTTCAAATTGACAAGATAGTGACGGGTAGAACTTGGAATGTGACTTATGATATTTTGACCAAAGCCAAGGTTATAAAGCATGGGGCAAAAATCATATCGGGAGTTTCTAAAGAAACTGAAACTTGCCAAGTATGCGCATACCTTCTGGAGTATGAGTAACGTGGATGCATTCCATCATGTTATCATGCGATGAGAGTTGGATCCCGATTCCCACTGATGAGTTGGTTTACTCTTCGGGTGATCCCGATTGATTCTTCTTTCAGGTTTGGAGGAGAATTTGACAGGACAGTGGGAGGTTTCCGAATTAGATAAAGTGATAACCATTCTGATCTAGGTTAGAGTGCACGCAAAGTGTTTCTTTTCTCTCTCTCTTTGGCAGCGACCTTTGACCGACCCTAGACTATGACTCAGTGACCAGGTTGACCGAACCTTCTTAAAATACTGGCTTTTGGATTGTCTGAGTTGCATAAGTCATTGCCACTCCTTTTACCCTTTGTATTTCTCAGAACACCCGTATTACTATGAACATCCACTTCCATTGGATAGATCCATCGTATGGTTATATACGAACTCGAAGGGACTTCTTCGAGGATGGATCAAGGTTCAGGAGAAATAGAATTGGTTTATTCAGTTGTCTTTTATTATCACCTTCTCTCAGGTTGCGAGAGCTCCTTGGTTTAGGAGAGTACACCTATTACGCTTATTGGATAGTCTTATTCCAAACCATAGGCAGGTGCCGAAAGGTAGGGAATGAAGAAAACCAATTAGCCTAAGTAGGGTGTGCAGAAGGTAATATGTAAAGACAAAATAAAGGGATTAGAAAGAGGGCAAAGTAAATTGTGACTGTTATCATTCACGACCAAAACCGCGTACTTCATCGCAACTCCTATTTTACCTTTAAAGGAATAAGGTATTATTCAGTTGTCTTTTATCATCACCTTCTCTCAAGATACGAGTACTCCTTGGTTTAAGAGGGTACACCTATTATGCTTACTGGATAGTCTTCTTCCAAACCATAGGCTGGTGCCGAACGGTAGGGAAGGAAGAAAACCATTTAGCCTAACGATGGTATACAGAAGGTAACGACTAAAGACAAATAAAGGGATTTGGAGAGATGGCAAAGAAATATACGGTTAAAGTCATGAATTGGATTATGGAAGAGGCATTACTATGAATACAAGGATACCCCTACGAAACATTTTCATGTTTCAGTGCATTATTAAAGGAAAACAGTTTTCCCGATTAGATACTTACTCTAAGGGTATGTATTTACCAGGTTTCATTCTCATATCTGTATGGTTTTACAGATGATGAGTGGGAGTAAGTTATTGGGAATTAGGTGATTATCCTCATTATATCGGAATTCGTTGTAATTGGTGATATTTGAGGAAATCGCCAGGGTACAGTTTTTACCCTACGACGCACAGGTTTTGAGTTGCTTAAACTCAGCGGACTTATACAGAGTAATGTATGTTGTCCAGTGTCCATCAGGACAAAGGGGTAGGTCCTCGTACTATGTTCTGTTTACATATAACTTCTCTAGTATTTAGACAAGTGTTTCGTAGAAATACAAGGTCTAAGTTTTGAGAAGTTGTGGGTATAAGAATAAAGTAGAGAACCAGGTGTCACAAGTATCGAGATTCTTCAAAGAGATCGAAGATGTAGATTCTTGTGATTGGTATTCAGATGATAGTGATGGTTATGAGAAACGTGTTTCTCTTTCAGGTTACTCATAATTGGATGGATTCCTAAGTTGATTAATGCTGATTAGCCTCTTTCCATTAAGTTGATATGCACTGGAGACAGCTGCATGATTTGAATATGGTTCCAATTAAATAAGTGCCAAAGTTTCTATATTGGATATAGAATAGTTCGTACCTTAAAAGATGTTAAGGTACGGGGAGTTGTCCAGCTTATGCTTAAAACCAGACTCTGGATAACTCAGGGCACGTTTCTGTAATGGCTGTTTGTGGGTTGACCCTGGCTATGACGAGGGTTGATTTTCTACCATTTGGAAGATCAATAGTGATATTGTTCTTGACTCGCCACAGTTTTAGTAAAATGGATTTTTTTTCAGAAAACAGTAGTGGCAGTATGGTAGAACTGGAAGTGATTCCAGAACCGCGAACGATTGCGGAAAATTTAATAGGACCTATATATTCTATCAGGTTTGACATTCCATTAGCCACTCCACAGATATGGTGGGTAACCTCAGACACCCGAGAGGTACTTCAGTAGCCTCAAAGATGGTGACAGGGAGGTTCTTGTTTACCCAGACTTGACACTACTGTTGTTCTAGGCTATGAGACCCGGTAGGAGGGTTGTCGTAGTCAGTGGGAGCATCGGAAGCATAGTGGGCAAGTAGCTTATGTCTATTTATAGACTAGAGCAGATATAGCGGAGATAGATCATCTAATTTTGATGTGACAGTCATGGGTTTGACTTCAATCAGAATAGGGGATGGATCTGTTAAGAAGGTAGTAGGGTGTGATGTCATGGTATTTGGATGACATACACAGAGTAGAAAGTAAAATTCCTACACTGCGATCGGTTGTACTGTGGTCGTCACACAGTTGTTTCTCCAGAAAGGATATGGATATAATATTTGACATTCTGGTTTCTGGATCTATGGTTTTAGATCTGGATTTGGGTAGTTTCCAAATGTGGGTACTTTGACAGTATTCTAATGGTTTTTAGAATAGATGACTCCTAGCATGGTGGTGTACCTGCAGGTGATGGAGTCACCCTCTCTAAAGATGTCTTACAGACTAAAGGGGAGAGGGATGTGCATGATTGGCAGATCACTTGCTTAGGCAATCGAGACAATCATGAGATGTCAAGTACCACACCAAATATTGTTTTTGCACTAGATGCAATAAGTTTGTATTAATCCAATCCTGGAGAAACATAAGGAAGCAGTTTTAGAACATAAGTACACGTTCTAAGGATTTGATGACGGCAGCCTCCTTCGGGAGACGGTTATCATTCCAGGCTTCAAAGGTGACATGGTTGGTAGAGTGATTGTCAGAGTTATAGTTTTCCCTCTGACGACGGACAGTATTATGGACAGGTGGTCCAAGAGGATACTGTGGGAGGCATGGTGCCGGATACTGATTAGGTTCAGTGATCGATACAGTCTAAGAAGTTTGGATTTGGAGTTCATTTATGAACTAGGTCCCATCAGATATCCAGACATATTCTAAGACAGGTATTACTCAATTCGGGAGATCGTTTTCTCCGCGAACTTGAGATTAAGAGAGATATATAGAAAGAAACATCTGGGCGGATCCACTCACTGAGGCTATTTTTCGAACACAATAGTTTTATAAACGGGCTTTGTGAAACTGATTAGTAGAGGAGTTGGATGTTCGGTTTCACACGGGCTGTGAGTAGTCGACATCGCAATAATTAGCCTTAAGTGCAAGTGGGAGATTGTTGGAGATAGTGCCCTCAGAGTCAATTATTGGATCGCAGGTACGTGATTGCAATGATTGCGGAGGACCTATACCAGTAGGACAGTCTTACTCGAGATGATAGTATGCTATCTGGTTTGCCTTTACCAGTCGTGTACATGTTCAGGTGACTGATTACATGTTACACTTTGATAGAGCCCTTAAGATCTTTCTTTACTACCAACAGTATGATGGCGATCATATACGTGAGAGTTGGGTAGTTTATATGCATATCCTTAATTATGGTCCCTAGTCGTGGGAGTTTCGAGACAGGGCATTGATACTCCGGAGTAGACTAGTGTATACAGTCGAGACCCCGACGAGGGGCGGTGGCCGGTCTCACAAGATACTGGTGTCAGTTGGATCACCTAAGATGTATACAGGTGCTCATTGGGTTATGAGTACACCGGACAGGACTCGCCGGGAATCTGCTAGTTGGTATTATACATATCGTCAGATAGCAGTTCCCTGGTGACATGTGTACAGGTTAGTTCATCGACCTGAGGTCGTCATTTTTCTCGTGTGAGTTCCCACTGTGCTTTGATTTCTACCCTACCACGGCTCAAAGGAGTCGTGCAAACAGGTAGCTTTTGGGTACAGTCCCGAGCCATATGGAGGCACGTGAGCGGATCGGCAGGGGATTCGTCTCTCCCGGTATTAGGGGCGAGATCGTGCTGTGTCTAGGAGAGCCATTACATAAAGCCCACGGCCGTGGCAGGAGATTTACTGGTAGGTACTCCAGTAGTATCTCAGGGTGTTATTGGGCTACACTCCGACACGACTTATACTGCTATTGGGGGTCTGACGTTACTAGCCCCCTAGGAAGATATGCGATACTCATAGACGAACGGACCGGACTGTATATACATTGTCACTGTTAGGCTCAGTAGGGTTTCCGGATGAGTTCGCTCATCGGTCTCCCTTGGGGTCAGTCCATGGGCAGCCGTTACACATAGCTAGTGCCGCTGACGGTTTGTGGTTAAATCCACTGCCAGGGTACTGACGAGTCATTAGAGTCCCCCATAGACAGTTTCCCAAGTTCGGGCGAAACGTTGTAGAGGCCGTATGGTTTTATGGCAGGGTTCGGAAAATGCACGTGCGTTTACGCACGTGTCAGTTTTCGGGCTGATGATACTGGTCGGCTTTGGTTTAAGCCGGATCCGAGTATTATATTGAGTAGATATAATATCTTTGTCTCAGTTGCATTTGTATTCGGTCGTAATACAAATGCGGGTATATTTATACAGTTACGGGGTTATCCTGAAAGTCGTTTCAGGATCACTTTTGGAAGTTGCCAGTTTCCAGTTTTCTATCAGCCGTCTTTTAACATTCGGTTAAAGACGGATTTATCTTTTCTTGAGATGAGGTGAGTTAGGGTTCTATATGATTCTAGAGAGGGTGACATGGATTGGTGAGTCATTAGTGCATTAATGGTGCCATTAATGCTTGATGACTAAGGGTTTTAGATTCAATGTTTCTTACTGAGTCATGCTTTTCATTTATGATGAGGATAAGCTTCTTGTTTAAGGTCACCTCCTTGATTGCTCCTACCATCACCTCCCTCTTTGCATAAAAGTGGCCGGCCCCCTTAAGAGAAGAGAGAGAGATTAATTTTCATTCTTGAGAGAAAAGACTATGGTTTAGGGTGTATGGAAATTTCATAGCCTTTTTCATTCCATCACCCGATCCGAGTGGCAACTTCATTTACCGATCGTCCACGGTTTTGGACGAAGTGAGACAAAGTAATCTATTCATTCTCTACATCATTCTTGGTCGTCTCTTTTAGCAAACTTGACGACCGAGTTGCCTCGAGTCAGAGGCGGGAGCCCGTTTAAAGAATCGTCGACGTGGTGCCACCTGGACGAGGAGATCGGAGGAGCCGCAACGGAGCGTGGGATGATGGTTAAAGAACGAAGGACTCGGATCGTTCGGTATAACCTTTCTACACTCTTTACAGTTTGTTAGTTTAGCAATAATGGCAGATCCGGGTTAAAGTATACGATAGCGCCAGTTAAAAAGTTTTTGTTCCGCATTTGGCGTCTGTAGACGGCCGGGACGCTAACGTAGACTTACATGATTCATGGATTCATATTGAATTGTAATATTGAAGATTGTAGATTGTAGATTGTACTTGAATCATATTCAAATCAGATTATACCGAGACTCAAACTGAGTCAGACAATTAGCAAAGTAAATTGAAGTCCTGATTGTTTTTATTAATTTGTCTACCTTAGATAGGCAAGCACCCACTTCTCCGGCTCCCTGAGGCTCAAGAGATTGGTCCCGCTTAAACCTATGTTTACTAGGGTCCTTAGGGTAATTTATAGAACTTGGGTTTTATGTAAAAATACTTTTATATACTTTTCAAAATATACCCCAAGCATTTATTATTCGTCTTTAGGGTTGTAATGAATGTGGATTTTATATTGTGATAATTCTAATGAAAATATCGGAAATTCAGAAATAAAGGTATTTATTTGTAATATTGATTTATACGGAATTCATGGTACTTTAGTGTAAATTGATTCTTGTGATTTTTAGAACAGAAGTGGAATATTTATATCATAACAAAATAGGTATTCTAAATATACATATATTTATACAAAAATAATTTTAATATATATTTTTTATATTCTAAAAATCTCATTTTCTTAAGATGTCGTATTTTAAATCTTTCGAGACCGAATGCTCCTTGCGGAGGTCTGAATCTCACACTACTAAGCCAGAGGATGTGCGATAACCCGCACCATCTCGAACGGGTTCCCCAAAATGGGTTGTAGCGGCGCTTTGCAAAGATTTGTATAAATACTAAATCCTTTAGAAAACGGTTTTATGAAGTAAGTGGTATTTATTTATAAAGATGTCAATTTTCCGTATTCTATGTTCTAGGGTCTCCTAAGTCAACTAGACTATTTCTAACTGATCCAAACCGACAAGTTGTGAGATGCCTCAAATCGCCTCTTCACCGCCAATTGTGGCCAGGTAAGTACAAGTGAAGAAAGGAGAGTTCCGCTCACGAATCACCGTGAGACGGGCCTTTTAAAATTACCTTTCTCACTTGCCTAGCCTAGACACCACAAAGTCAGGTTTAGATAAACGACTGATGTCCACAACTTATCATATCTTCATAAGGAGTGGTATTTATTTAAAAAGTGTATCAATACTAAATCTTTTAGAAATGGTTTTATTTAGTAAAAGGGTATTTAATTGAAAATGTTTGTTTTCCGTATTCTGAGTTCTCGAGGGTATCGTGTTAGATTGTATGTAAGTGTGTGAGGAGGTAGGTCGTTACCTCGTGATCTACTTTAAAGGTATAGAAAGTTTAATGGAGTGAAATGTAGAATTGAAACAATGTGGTATTTAAGTGAAAAATACGATAAATTGAAATAGCCATCATTTCATGTGATGAAACTTGATCAATTTGGTTGATTAGTGTTTAATAGTCAACATGAGAAAGTTTAAGTATGATTGTATTAGTGAGAAGTGGAATTTTATAAGAAACCGAATCGGAAATCGGATTTGTTCCGATTCCGTCGGGTTTTGTAAAACCGTATTTTTAGATAGAAGAGATAGGTAGAAATTGGGACATACGGGTTTTAGATCACACAAGAGAGTGAGAGAGAAGTAGAGGAATCGCCGATGTGTTGCGTCGTCGCCGGTAGTTCCTAGAACGAACGCCGGAAGTTCCGCTGGGAATTCGTCGGAGCTTCGCCTCGAGCTCATTTTCAAAGTGCACAAGATTCTTGGAAATTTTGAGAGAGTGGGCTCAGAATTTTTGGGTGAGAGAGTAGGGGGTAGGGGTGTATTTATAGGGTTAGGCTAGGGTTAGGGTAGGTGTAAGGTTTTTAATTTAAAAAAATGTAAAAAGATATGAAAAATCATTAAAAATGGATTAAATAGGGTATAATTAGTTCTATGGAAACGATCTCATAAATTAGAGTGTGCAGGGGGGGTTAAGGAGATGAAGAGACACGACTTTTCAGTTGACGACTCGGCCGTCCGGCCGACTCGGGGGGGTCGGGTAGGTGGGGAGTCTCTTGGGTAAAGCACTGGTGCTTTCAGATTTTCAGGTTCAGTAGGAATTTTGGGAGTTATTGTGTGTGGACTGTTGGGCTTCTATAAAATTTAAAATAAAATAAATACAAAAATAATATGGGGCATGCGGTTTGAACTCTGGTGGCTTGGTTCAGCAGTGCAAGGTGTTACCAATGAGCTACAAGCTCCTTCTTGTAATTTTTGTGTGAAATAGATACTTAAAGTGGTAACAGCAACATTAAATATTCCAAGTATACTTTAAATTTAAAGCAAATTTATGTACACTAAAAATGGAGTTGTTACACTAGCGCTAAGAGCGCTGCGCTCCAAGTAGCGCACCATGGGCAGAGCGTGTTAGTGTATATGCCTTAGGGGCTATTATTGTATCATACTAGCTTCTATATTACTTAATGAAAGCTTGGGATATTCGCAGTTATATAAGAGTCTTGCTAAACATGGTAGTATGCTACTTGGTTTTATATATCTTAATATGTAAGTATACGTGTTGATAGAGCTCTTAGGATCTTGCTTGACTACCAGCGTTGTGATGGCAATCACACTAGTGGGGGCTGGGTAGTCTACAAGCACATCCTTTTCAGGTCCCTAGTCGTAGGAATATCGAGACAGGGCATCGATACTCCGGAGTAGACTAGTGTGTACGCTTCTCATCCCAGTTGGGGAGATGGTCTGTCCTACAGCCGTCAGTACGTCGTACTAGAGATAGTATACAGGTGCTCGTTGGGTTACGAGTACACCGGACAGGACTCACAGGGAACTGTTGGTTGGTATTATACCCGTCGTCAGTTAACAGTTCCCAGGTGACATGAGTACAACATAGTCCGCAGACTTGACACTGCTACTTCGCCTCGAGTGTGTCCCACTGTTCTTAGATTGCTACCCTACCACGGCTCAAAGGAGTCGTGCAAACAGGTAGCAGTTGGGTGCAGTCCCGAGCACTTGGAGGCAGTGGCGGTTAGACAGGATTCGTCTCTCCCGGTATTGGGAGTTGATATCGCGCTGTGTCAGAGAGCCATTACGCAAAGTCCCTGGCCAGGGAAAGCGAGATTTACTGGTAGGTTCCAGTTGTTTCTCAGGGTGTAATGGGCTACGCTCCGACACGACTTATACCACTATTAGGGGACTGACGCTTGCCGCCCCCTAGGCCCGATATGCGATAGTCTTAGACGAACAGACTAGACTGTACGGAGATTGTCACAGCAGGCTCAGTAGGAGTTCGGATGGGTTTCCTCATCGGCCTTCTTATCGACATCTACCTGGGGACCGTTACGTACAGCTGGTACCGCTTGCGGTCTGTGGTTAAACCCACTGTCAGCGTAGTAGTCGAGTCTTTAGAGTCCCACACAGAGAGTTTCCCTGCTCCAGGCGAAACGATATAGAGGTCGTATGGTTTTACGACAAGGGTTCAGACGCATACGTGTTTAAACGAACGTACGTCATTCGGACAGTTTTTACTAGTCGGCTTTGGTTTAAGCCAGATTCTAGTATCGGATTATTGGATTTATACAGTCTAAAGTTTTTCCGTGTTTTCACGGATAGGAGGGGCGTTCTCGTAATTTCGCGGGAAGCTTCTAGAAGCATGGTGACTTGAGGGTTTAGTTGGCATTTATATTAAATGCATTTGTGACTCACTAGATGAATCATACAAGTGAGTTAATGAAGCATTAAATTGCTTAATAACTCACTTGATGATTCATTGCAATATTAAATGAAGCATGGTGATAAATCCCTTAATTTTATTTATTTGATAAATCTTATGCTTCATGGTATATTAGAAGTGAGAAACAATTATATCATTATTCTTGCTCACCTTCTCTCTCCTCAAGATCTCTCTCTTCAAACCCTAACCCTAACCTCTCATGTGTTGAGATCAAGGGTTAGCTAGACTAATACATCCATAATCCAACTCTATATCACCTAGGTTGCTTAGATTAGCACTTTAAGAAACTTAGTTACCTCAAGTTAAAGGTGAAGCTTGGAGTATAGCTCTCGGGTGGATCATCTATTACGTGGAGGAGGCCGAGAAGGACGTGGATAACGAAAAGGAGAAGGACACGGTTCATTAGGTATAATCACTTATCATAGTAGTTCATAACTTCTATGTTTGTTGTTAGTTATAGTTTAACAAAGTTTCTCGGTTAGTCGATGTTTACGCAAAGAACAAGATCGTTTTTCATTTTTCCGCCTCCCCGCTAGTCGTGGGGTGTTGTACATCGACTTACAGTGGTATCAGAGCCTCGCTAAACAATAATTAACTCATTAGCAAAGTCGTAAGAATTTTGAACGCAAAAAGAACCGGAAAAATCATCGATTTAACACAGTTTCTGTCGAATTTAAAATGTGGTCTAAAATTTTTTCAGGGACCTCTAAAATTACAAGCAGAGAATAATAGGGCTACTGCAGAAATTTAGACTCGTGACTCGGCAAACTCACCGCGGAACCGCAGCGGATCCATGCGATCCGCCGCGGATCCACGGCCGAGTTGGGGCCGAGTCAGCCCAAATTTCTTCAGTAACTCTCATGTGTTAATAATGATATTTATGGGATATTTTATTTTCTGCTAAGATCTCAGGTGCACAGAGAAGTTTTGGAATAGAGTCTAAAGTGTTTGCTCGATCGAAATTTTACGATGTTTGCTAATTTGATTATATCTGTGATTGTATAATGTGTTCGTAAACCTTCCCTAACTTCTAGTATGTCGGTTGACAAGGGGTTGCACATTTCTGTAATGGTTTTTACTGTTTGTGGTTGTGAACTGTATTGGACTGTTATGATGATTAGCCGGGGTTTATGATGGGTTGTTATATTCATTCATTCAAAGTAATTGTAATATGTTGTAATATTATTTTGCGGGGAACATCCAGGTTGCGGTTGTAGCCACCGTTGTATTATTTCATTTTACTGTTTTTGCTCCTAGGATAGACCCAAGGTGGGGTGCACAAACTACCGGGTACTTTGAAGTGTTTAGTGGCCTACTCACGTTGTTGAGGGAGATCGCTTCACTTCGGGTATTTGGCGGGTAGTTTGCCGTACCCGTAGGGGTCTAGGGTGGGGTAATGGCTATTCATCACAACTGTGTAATCCGTCTTTTGTTGCAGGCTCTAAACAAACGCGGATTGCTTGCAAATCCAATAATGTTCATATGAGATCTGGAATGCCTATTATTGTGTCTGACGTATGTACAATATCTATATATGATAGCTATTTAGACGTCACTTATATTTTACACCCGCGCTAGCCCAGCCCCCGCTCTGCCGTTAGTTAAGTAACCTAACGGGTGATGACGGGACCCAGTGGCGAATACGGATGGCATAAGAGGATGTTGTATTTTCGTTGTTTTCTGCAATGATAGGTTAATGATGGGACGCATTATTATTAATGCAAAGAAAATAAACCAAAAGTTGAATCGTTGGAACAATTTAAAAGAAACCACTCAGTTATTTTAAAACATATGATATTTTTAATTGCGGAGCTTTAACAACTCCTTTTAAAAGCTATTAGGTTCCTTCGGTCATATCAAGTTCACTACGTTCACGGTTTCGCCAAAACCATTCGTAGCCCTCCGTCATTTCATTTGGGTATTCAGTAGTATTCAAGCTATGCATTTTGGCCAAAGTCAAGGCATAGTGTTTGGTAGCTGCTGGGTATTCATTTGTTGCATAGATAGATGAGTTAGTTTAGGACAGTCATTTGACCAAAGTCAGGGCTATGTACGGATGGGTTCAAATTGACAAGATAATGATGGGTAGAACTTGACATGTGACTTATGACATTTTGACCAAAGCCAAGGTCACAAGAGCATGGGGCAAAAAATTTATATCGGGAATTTCTAAAGAAACTGAAATTTGCAAAGAGATGCATACCATTTGGAGTTTGATGAATGTTGGTAGGATTCCTTCAACATTATCATACGATGATATTTGGATCCCGATCCTACTGTGAGTATATGCTACTCATCAGGAGATTCGTCACTTAACGATCAATGCTATAAACCAAGTAGGTGTCAAGAAATGTGTCAGCGGGGTTACGCCCCCAGAGAAAAGAGGTTATTTAATTAAGGAACTTCGCAAAAGCGTTGGAAAACCTCCCTCGAAGTACCGACACCAGCCTGGCTGAACGGTTAAGCAAGTATTGTACAGTGAGAATAGTCCTGGCTAATTCTTCTTTTATGGTTTGAGGAAGGATTCGAGAAACAGTGGGAGCCATCCAGTTTAGATAAATTAAAAACCACTCTAAACTTGCTAGAGCATCAAGCTAAAGTGTTTCTTCTCTCTCTCCTACTTGCAGCGACCCTGAAAATGACTGGACTTAAGTTACTTTTAGAGAAAAATATACTGACAGGGCCAAACTATAAAGATTGGCCGCGGAATGTCAAAATGGCTTTGACCTATGACAAATTGGGGTACGTCCTCACCGCTAAGGCACCTGCAGTCCCAGGTCCCAAATCCAGTAATGCGGATAAGGAAATCCGCAAAACCTGGGAGTATGATTGCGCGAAGGCCAAGTGCATCATGCTTGCCTCTATGAACAATGAACATCAAAGGAGGCACGAGGATATGGATCTTGATGCCATATTTCTCCATACAAAAGAACTTTATGGAGAGCAATCTCGTATAGCAAGATACGAGACCTCTAAGAACTTGTTTCGAGCGAGGTTGGCCGTTGGATCATCGGTAGGAGAACATATCCTAAAGATGATTGGCTATATAGAAGAGCTCGCAGACCTTGGGACGACTTTGGATAATGAGCTCTATACAGACCTTATTCTCCAGTCCCTTCCTTCCACCTACGCCCAGTTTATTCTGAATTTCAACATTCAAAGAAAAGAAGTTGAACTTCCGGAACTCCTTAACATGTTGAGGAGTGCAGAGGGCACCTTGCAGAAGGCAAGGGAAACACCCGCTATGTTTGTTAGCGGTGCTTCTTCTTCCGGGTCCAAGGCTAGGGCCAAAGGAAGGAAGAAGAAGGCCGCCACCAAACCTAGAGGAGGTGTAAGTAAGGTAGGAGCGAAGGGAAAGAAAAAGTTTGCGGTACCAGTAGTGGCCCAGGATGTGTGTTTCCATTGTCATAGGAAAGGGCACTGGAAGAAAGATTGCAAGGCGTGGAACGCCAAGAACCAGGAACCGAAGAAAGTTGTGGCTTCGACTTCAGGTGTGTTTGTAATTGAGAATTGTCTGTCAATCAACTCTACTTCCTGGGTATTGGATACTGGATCAGGATCTCATATATGCAGTTCATTACAGTCACTGAGAAACCGTAGAGTGCTGAAGGATGGTGATATGACCCTGATGGTTGCTAACGGAGCTAGCGTGGGAGCTGTGTCCGTAGGGGATTATCACCTGGAATTGACGAGTGGACACATTTTGGTTTTACATAACTGTTTTTATGTACCTAGCTTAACGTGTAATATCATATCAGTTTCCTTGTTATCAAATAAAGGTTATGATTTCACGTTTGTAAGTGATGTTGTTAACATCCACCTTAATCATAGTTTGATTGGGTCCGGTACACTGGATAACGGTATATATGTCTTAAACCAACTTCAAATTTTCAATGTCCAGAACACACTAAAAAGAAAGTCTCCAGATTTAAATAAAGCTTTCTTATGGCATTGTAGACTAGGTCACATCAATGAGAGAAGGTTGACTAAGTTACATAGAGAAGGATATTTGGACTCGTTCGAATATCAAACTTATGCCACTTGTCAATCATGTCTCAAAGGAAAGATGACAAAGACTCCATTTACTGGACATGGAGTAAGAGCGAGCGAGCTCTTAGGACTCATACACAGCGATGTATGTGGTCCAATGTCTACACATGCAAGAGGTGGTTTTTCCTATTTCATTACTTTTACGGATGATTACTCAAGGTACGGATTCATTTATCTGATGAAACATAAATCCGAGGCTTTTGAGAAATTCCAAGAGTATAAGAATGAATTAGAAAACCAAACCGGCAAAAGTATTAAGACACTAAGATCTGATCGAGGCGGTGAATACTTAAGTGCCGAGTTCCTAGGTTACCTAAAAGAGAAAGGAATTCTCTGTCAGCTTACTCCTCCATACACTCCACAGCATAACGGTGTATCGGAGAGACGGAATCGAACCCTATTGGATATGGTACGTTCCATGATGAGTAATGCTGAGTTACCGCGATCTTTCTGGGGTTATGCGCTAGAATCAGCGGCATATCTTTTGAACATGGTTCCTACCAAGACTGTGCCTACCACCCCATATCAGATGTGGAGTGGGAAGAAACCCTATCATCAGTATCTGAAGATATGGGGATGTCCAGCTTTTGTTAAAAAGCAGCAAGTGGACAAGCTCGAGGCACGATCAATACAGTGTAAGTTTGTGGAATATCCAAAGAACTCCAAGGGGTATCTATTCTATTACGCAGAGGAACAAAAGGTTTTTGTTTCTCGTAATGCCCATTTTCTAGAATATCAGTTTTTAGAAAAGGAAATAAGTGGGAGCGAAATAGAACTGGAAGAAATTCCAGAACCACAAACTACTACTGAAAGTTTGGTAGAACCGGTAGTTCAAGAAGAACAGGAAATTCCCGCACCCCTCCGCAGGAGTAGTAGGCCGTCTCATCCGCCTAAGAGATACTACGGTTTTCTCATAGATGGGGATAGAGAGGATTGCGTCATAGATGATGATGAACCTACTAGCTTCCAGCAGGCCATCCAGAGCGGCGACTCGGTACAATGGCTAGATGCAATGCGGACCGAAATGGAGTCCATGTGCACCAACAAAGTATGAACTTTAGACTTTGCTCCGGATGGGGTAAAACCCATAGGATGCAAATGGATCTTCAAGAAAAAGATTGGGGTAGATGGACATGTGGAAACCTATAAGGCTAGACTTGTTGCAAAGGGTTTTCGTCAAAGACCTGGTTTGGACTATGACGGAACTTTTTCTCCAGTGGCTATGCTCAAATCCATTCGGGTCCTTCTTGCTATTGCTGCCTTCCATGATTATAAAAACTGGCAGATGGACGTAAAAACGGCTTTTCTGAATGGAAATTTAGAAGAGTGCGTCTATATGGATCAGCCAGAGGGTTTCAATCAGAGTGGGAGCAGCGGGAAAGTATGCAAGTTGCTTAAGTCCATTTATGGACTAAAGCAGGCATCGCGGAGTTGGAATATCTGTTTTGATGAAACAGTCAAAGAATATGACTTTATCAAAAATCCAGATGAACCATGCATATATAGTAAAGCTGTAGCACAAACTGTCGTATTCCTCGTCTTGTACGTGGATGACATTCTATTGATAGGAAATGACATTCCTATGCTACAATCTGTCAAAGGATTCTTGTCACACATGTTCTCCATGAAAGACCTGGGTGATGCCTCTTACATTCTGGGGATCCGGATCTATCGTGATAGATCCAAGAGGATGTTGGGACTTTCGCAGTCCAGGTATATCAACACTATACTGAAAAGATTCAGTATGGAAGATTCTAAGCGCGGTAATCTACCGGCTTGTCACGG
Organism: Agapanthus africanus; assembly: GCA_030015575.1. Classification (NCBI taxonomy): domain Eukaryota; kingdom Viridiplantae; phylum Streptophyta; class Magnoliopsida; order Asparagales; family Amaryllidaceae; genus Agapanthus; species Agapanthus africanus. Next base: position 565,535,613 of record CM057339.1, read on the forward strand.
AATCACCATATCCAAAGAGATGTCTCCCAAGACTGATTTGGAAAGGGAACGCATGTCTATTATACCCTACGCTTCTGCGGTAGGCTCTATAATGTATGCGATGTTGTGTACCAGACCAGATGTAGCTTACGCACTGAGCGTGGTAAGCTGGTATCAGTCAGACCCAGGGGAGAAGCACTGGATAGCAATAAAGAACATTCTCAAGTACCTGAGGTGGACTAAGGAGATGTTCTTGGTTTACGGCGGAAAAGACCTCAAGATGGAGGCCTTTGCTGCTTCCGGCTTCCAGAGTGATAAGGACGATTCCAAGTCTATGTCAGGTTATGTCTTTACCCTCAATGGAGGGGAGGTGTGCTGGAAGAGTTCCAAGCAGGACACCGTTGCTGACTCGACGAGGGAAGCGGAGTATATTGCTGCTTGCGATGCCGCAAAAGAAGCGGTCTGGATGAAGAAGTTCCTAACAGAACTTCAGGTGGTTCCTACCATTGTTGATCCAATACCTCTGTATTGCGACAACAACGGATCTATAGCTTTAGCGAAGGAACCAAGGTCCCATCAGAAGTCCAGACACATCTTAAGGCGGTATCACCTGATCAGGGAAATCATTGATCGTCGGGAGATCGAGGTCCGGAGAGTTGCTACTGAAGAGAACATTGCTGATCCATTCACGAAGGCCCTACCTCAGATTCAGTTCGAGAGGCTACTCGAGATCATCGGTCTTCGATATGCCAGTACATGGCCCTAGTGCAAGTGGGAGATTGTTAGTGTATATGCCCTAGGGGCCATTATTGTATCATACTAGCTTGTATATTACTTAATAGAAGCTTAGGATATTCACAGTTATATAACAGTCTTGTTAAACATGGTAGTATGCTACTTGGTTTTATCTATTTTAATATGTAAGTATACATGTTGATAGATGTCTTAGGATCTTGCTTGACTACCAGCGTTGTGATGGCAGTCACACTAGTGGGGGCTGGGTAGTCTACAAGCATATCCTTTTCAGGTCCCTAGTCGTAGGAAATATCGAGACAGGGCATCGATACTCCGGAGTAGACTAGTGTGTATGCTTCTCATCCGAGTTGGGGAGATAGTGTGTCCTACAGCCGTCAGTACGTCGTACTGTAGATAGTATACAGGTGCTCGTTGGGTTACGAGTACACCAGACAGGACTCACAGGGAAATGTTGGTTGGTATTATACCCGTCGTCAGTTAACAGTTCCCAGGTGACATGAGTACAGCATAGTCCGCAGACTTGTCACTGCTACTTCGCCTCGAGTGTGTCCCGCTGTTCTTAGATTGCTACCCTACCACGGCTCAAGGAGTCGTGCAAACAGGTAGCAGTTGGGTGCAGTCCCGAGCACTTGGAGGCAGTGGCGGTTAGACATGATTCGTCTCTCCCGGTATTGGGAGTTGATATCGCGCTGTGTCAGAGAGCCATTACGCAAAGTCCCTGGACAGGGCAAGAGAGATTTACTGGTAGGTTCCAGTTGTTTCTCAGGGTGTAATGGGCTACGCTCCGACATGACTTATACCGCTATTAGGGGACTGACGCTTGCCGCCCCCTAGGCCCGATATGCGATAGTCTTAGACGAACAGACCAGATTGTACGGAGATTGTCATAGCAGGCTCAGTAGGAGTTCGGATGGGTTTCCTCATCGTCCTTCTTATCGACATCTACCTGGGGACCGTTACGTACAGCTAGTACCGCTTGCGGTCTATGGTTAAACCCACTGCCAGCGTAGTAGTCGAGTCTTTAGAGTCCCACACAGAGAGTTTCCCTGCTCCAGGAGAAACGATATAGAGGTCGTATGGTTTTACGACAAGGGTTCAGACGCATACGTGTTTAAACGCACGTACGTCGTTTGGACAGTTTTTACTAGTCGGCTTTGGTTTAAGCCAGATTCTAGTATCGAATTATTGGATTTATACAGTCTAAAGTTTTTCCGTGTTTTCACGGATAGGAGGGGCGTTCTCGTAATTTCGCGGGAAGTTTCTAGAAGCATGGTGACTTGAGGGTTTAGATGGCATTTATATTAAATGCATTTGTGACTCACTAGATGAATCAGACAAGTGAGTTAATGAAGCATGAAATTGCTTAATGACTCACTTGATGATTCATTGCAATATTAAATGAAGCATGGTGATAAATCACTTAATTTTATTTATTTGATAAATCTTATGCTTCATGGTATATTAGAAGTGAGAAACAATTATATCATTATTCTTGCTCACCTTCTCTCTCCTCAAGCTCTCTCTCTTCAAACCCTAACCCTAACCTCTCATGTGTTGAGATCAAGGGTTAGCTTGACTAATACATCTATAATCCAACTCTATATCACCTAGGTTGCTTAGATTAGCACTTTAAGAAACCTAGTTACCTCAAGTTAGAGGTGAAGCTTGGAGTATAGCTCTCGGGTGGATCATCTATTACGTGGAGGAGGCCGAAAAGGACGTGGATAACGAAAAGGAGAAGGACACGGTTCATTAGGTATAATCACTTATCATAGTAGTTCATAACTTCTATGTTTGTTGTTAGTTATAGTTTAGCAAAGATTCTCGGTTAGTCGATGTTTACGCAAAGAACAAGATCGTTTTTCATTTTTCCGCCTCCCCGCTAGTCGTGGGGTGTTGTATATCGACTTACAGAGCGCATAAACGCTAGCGCTGGAACTAAATGTTCCTCACCGTTGGATCAAATATCCAACGGATATGATTAAATCATCAATTAACAAGAATGAAATTCCGTTGAATCTTTCCAAACAGAAAATATTGTGCCCTGAATTTGGAACACCGTTGGATATTTGATCTCAATATATTCTTCTTCTTCTTTTTTCTGTTTGGAAAGATTCAACGGAATTTCAATATATTCTTCTTAATAAAAATCTCAATAAAAATCACAAATTTTGTAGGGGGAATATATTGAAACTAAATGTTCCAGGATTGGGAAATCTTCCCCCCCCCGGCCATAAACTTTGAGAAAATCTCAGGAAGAAGAAGAAGCTCTCGGCAAAAGAAGACAATTCTTTTCAAGGTAAAAAAAGAAGAAGAATAGAAAGACGGAATCATCTCAATATAAAAGAAGTATTTACTTCTTTCACAGATCATAGATCTATAAGACAAATTGTCTTTCATAAAAGAGATTATGAACATCTTATTATAAAGGGGGGGGGGAGAACTATTCAATTCTCTTAGGATCACAGATCCATAAAGGTAAAGCCTTTCATCAAAAATATATTGAGATATCTCTTATAAACTAAGAACTTTGTTCTTAGAATCTTGAGACAAAGTCTCTTATCAAAGAAAAGATAATCTTCAGAACGCAAAGTTAACCTAAGAAGAGCCTTAGCGCTCCTAATCTAAGAAGAGCCTTAGCGCTCTTCATCTAGCGCAAAGCGCTGCAGTGCCATAGCGCTTTAAACACAGCGCACTGCGCTCATTGGGTAGCGCTCAGCGCTAAGCGCGCCACGTGCTCCTCACGTGTGCGCTGCATTACTAAAAACGCTTTGCGCTCATTATATGGCACCAGCGCCAAACGCCTCAATGCTTCAACTATAGCGCATCAGCGCTCTACATCTAGCGCAAAGCGCTAAGCGCATCCGTGCTCTTCATTTAGAGCAAAGCACTAAGCGCATTAGCGCTTCATATCCGGCGCAAAGCACTAAGCGCATTAGCGCTTTAACCATAGCGCACTGTGCTCATTGACTGGCGCTAGTGCCAAGTGCGCCACATGCTTTTATGTGTGCTTGGATAGAACATAATCTGTTCTTTGAATAAGGCTGGAGCTATGATAAATGCACAACATTCAACTAAAGACAACATTGTCAGAGACCAAACCAATGCTTAGCATTTTTAAGGGGATTGGGCTCAAGCAAACATCTAAAAACTCAAAAAACAAATGTTGAACATTGTAATTGAATGGACTTAGCCCAAATTGGCCATAAGTCCTCAATTCAGATTAATTGAGTTCATATGCTCATAAATCACAGATCTTAGTCCCAATTGGACTACAGGTCTCTTAACCCACATCGGTTTAAGGTTACATCTCTGAACTCCTCTGATATTTGTCGTTGTAATCCTTCAACGTCTTCAGAGAGGTGACGGGTCCCGACAACCATACATTTCATGGACTATGATGTCCTTAACCTTGACTGTGAGGTCTTTAAACTCACGGACTATGATGTCCTTAACCTTGACTGTGAGGTCTTTAAACTCACGACTATGATGTCCTTAACCTTGACTGTGAGGTCTTTAAACTCACGGACTATGATGTCCTTAACCTTGACTGTGAGGTCTTTAAACTCACGGACTATGATGTCCTTAATCTTGGACCAAGATGTCCTTAAACTAACATTGGACCGTAATGTCCCTAAACTAAATATCGACCGCAATGTCCCTAAACTAAACAATAGAGCCCAGTTGCTCTCTTGTTGGATTTAAACGATCCTGTTAAGTTGATCTTAGTCTAAAAATTAGACTAACGTATCCTTAACATACGTTTAAGTCGATCTTAGTCCCAAATGAGACTAACGTATCCATAAACCCAAACCCCAAACCCAAATCTAAGAAGATACGGATTTGGACTAATCCACGCCCTATGGGCGACAACATAAATTAGTCTCCGTATACAATCCACGGGCAACCAAAAACAAAACAAACACCCATGACACGAAGTGACCATCTGGGGAAGGAGAAAGTGGTTACCGCGATGTGGTAGCGTAATTAACTGCAGGGGCTTGCGCCTATAGGGAAGAGCATCCCCACAATCAAAAACCCCTCAAATGAGAGGGAATCTGACGAAGTCTGCTACATCGGCCGCATCTTCTTAAACCTTCGATACATGGTGTCATAAATCAACTTGGCATCTTTGGAGAGGTGGATGGATAACACCAATTAGCATTTGCCCCGAAATTCAGGCGAGACGGACCCGCGCGGTCGCGTCTCGGTCTTTCGGCGGGGAACAGATTCTGGCACGCCCGGTGGGACCTTTTCCACTTTCTACTCCACACTTCGTGTGTCGTGTTCGCGAACGAATCGCGGTTCGATATGGTTGCCCTTGGGTTCGTGATACTAAGATTTGGTGTCTTGCTCCGTGCAGAAAACGGAAGCTCAATGGCTTCAACCTGCACTAACTGCAACTGCAACTCTCGCTCCGTCCCGTCCGAAGGAGTGACTTACGGGCCCCAAGCGAATTCCATCTTCGCTATGCCGGTGGAACAGGTCACTCAGGCCATCACTGGATTGTTCTTCGGGACCATGCTCCCGCCAACGAGCTTCAGCGCTCCTGTACCATCACAAGAAGCTCAGAAGAAGTCGGTCTTTGATCGGCTTACAACTACTGCGGCTCCTCTCAACGGGTCGTCTAGCTCCAGCGCCTCAGTCTTTGACATACTAGGCCAAAGCTCAGTTGGGCCCATGAAGAAGCCCGTGATACCAGAAAGGGTTATCCCAAAAAGGATAGCCATCCCTGCTCCCGAAGTCGTCAAGGCGGTTTCTCTTGCCAAAGGGTCGGTCTTCACAAGACTGACTATTTTAGCTCCTGTTCCAGGAGAAATCATCAAGGTTGCTTCCCCTACTCGGAAGTCTGCCTTCGATAGGTTGGACATTACTTCTCGGCGAACGTCAGTCTTCAAAAGGCTGACACCGGTGACAACCCTCCGCCAAGATAGGGGGCATGATGAAGCCATACCCATAGCTGAACCAACTCCATCTGCACGAAATGCTCGCCGTCGTCACTGGCGCCGAGTAAGGAAGGCTGGGGGCAGCTCCCCTTCTGGACTAACTCCGCCAGCTCCCATGGTGGAAATCAATGCTGCTGTTCCAACTGGGAGAGTCGGTTGGCTCAAAGCCCGATGGAACAACTTTAAACCGCTTAGGAGGGTTTGCAAGAACTCTCCGACTGCCGTGCTGAAGAGATCTCCTCCACCTGTGGAGAATGCTACAGAAAAGAAGCCGGAGCAGCCCCCTCAGCGGCTGTCCTCCAAAATTTATAAAGTCTGGCGACAGGTCCAGAAATCGGTGATTGACCAAGACAACTCTCGCCGATCAACGAAGCTTAAATCTCGACAAGGAAAAAAGCATCATGTTAAGCCACCAAAGGCGACAGCCGTCCGGGTGCCCACTGCAACGACCCCCCTCGACTTCATCTGCTCACAAGAGAAGGAGGCCAGAGAAAGCCCCTATGAACGCGGCAAACAGCAAGGACGTTGAATCTAAACGCCCCAAGTCCGGGGGAATGGTAATACATACCGTTTATATGGCTTCCGAAAAAGAAGAAAGCCGTGCTTCCACGGGTCATCGACCGCTTACCCGATCGATAACGAAGGCTCAGGAACAAAAACAGCAGAAACTTCAGGAGATGTTGACTGCAATGGCCGCACTCACAGGGCCAAAAGAAAATCCAGAGACCTCGGAGCAGCGTCGGGAACAAGAAACTGATACTGAGTTCCTCCGAAGAATACTCGAGAGGAAAGAAAAAGAGGCTGCGGAGCAGGCAGCCAATATAAAATGAATGACTATTTTATTCCAAGACATGGCTGGGATGATGTTACAGCCGGAACCTCCAGCTGAAGACCCCCCGATCTTCATTGAAGACGACGGAGGGGAGACATCGAACCCCCCTCCGGCTCTTTCAGCAGCCAAAGAGGAGACCATCTCCAAGGCCGCTCTAGATGATTACATTGCTCAGCAAATACGAGCTCACCAGGCGAATGAAGCGGCCGGCCAAATTGTTAAAACTGGGCGACCATATCCAGGCTGGTATGACCAAATAAGGTACCCGCCAAGATATACGATCCCTAAATTCCATGTATATAAAGGGACGGGGAATCCACATCAGCATGTCGCTCAATTCAGAGCCTTATGCGGCAACACCGGGGGTGATGATAAACTTCTGCTCCGTCAGTTTGTTGGTAGCTTGTCGGAGATGGCATTCGAGTGGTATTCTGAACTTCCAAACGACTCCATCAAGACTTTTGCAGAGACGGAGCTACTATTCACCCAGCGTTTCGCAAGTGCTAGTGAACGCATCCCAATAATGACATTGATCAATGCCAGGATGAAGCCAGGTGAAACGTGGGTGTAATACGCAATATGATGGTGAAATTTGTGGTCAAAATGTGAGCAGCGCATCGAGGAAGCGCCGGCAGTGGGCATGTTCGTGGGCACTCTTGACCCTCAAGCAACTATTTCCCAATTCATGATATTCTTCAAGCCGACCACGTTCCAGGCCTTGATCGACAAACTGGCCCAAATAGACCAGATGGGTCATAGATTGTCTCCTTCAAAGCCGGAGCCGCGGAATGAAAAAGGGAAAGGGAAAGCGACCTTCGTCGCCAATGCTCAACAGCAGCCCAGTGGTCCAAAATTAACGGATCGACTAGACGGGAGACGGCGATACTATAATGAGAAAATGAAGCGCTCTTATTCATTCCCCCGGGAAAAAACGAAGAGGTTGTTTGAGCTGGCTATGCGCAACAGGCTCATCAATCTGCCGAATCCAAAACGACCGTTGTAACCCGGTGAGGCTAATAGTCCCAATTATTGCCCCTACCATCAAACGGTAAGCCATCCAATTGAAGATTGCTTCGTCTTTAAAGGCTGGATTGAAGATCAATACCAACAGGGCAAATTTGCCCTGTCCGAGAATTGGAAGGTGAACCCACCACAGCCACACGCTCCCAAGAAGACAGACACACCGGGGCATCATGTTCTTTCGTAGAAGAAGCCCCATGGGAGGTCGTTCTTTCAGCCAAGACTAAAAGAATGCTGAAGGATCTCCACACATGCCCGACGATGAGGTGGAAGAATCCACTGGAACCCGAGATTATCGATGGAATGCTGAAGCCGCGCCCAACTCCATAAATTGGTGATGATAGTCAAAGCGCTCACATCCAAATGTCAAAGTCTTCGAAGAAGAAGAAGAAGACCAAAAAGCCCGTGAAGCCTGGTGACAAGCGCACGGACTTCCAAAAGCAGATTGACGCGCTGGAAGAATATAATCAGAAGACGCGGACTCCAGTCACACTCCAAGAATTTCTCATCCACGTCCTTGAGGATGGAGATGATGACAATGAAGGAGACTCGTCAGATAAGCCTGAAGATTATATGGCAAGCTGCCATATGATCTCTCACTCATCGATAGACGATGAAGAGGCTCCTTACACGAAGAAACTGGGGGAAAATCCTGAGCCGGAACTTCTAGGGCCATCAGACGAAATGATTGATGCATTCCTGGACGAAGCTCTTCTTAAAGCAAAGCTGCTCGAGAGCGTGAGATGGCCATATTTAAAAAAGCCAGACGCCGACGACTGGACGAAAGGGTTGGAACACTCCTACCAGATCAAAGTATATCTGCCACAAATAAAAGCAGGTTCAAGACGAGGAAGAGGTTCGCCAAAGCCATATCGATGGGAATGAAGTTGCCACCCTCCGAAGGAAACACTCCTGATGAAGCGGATATATATCCTAGCTACTGCTTATATCATCAAAAGATTGCGCATCCCACCGAAGAGCGCAACGCTTTCAAAATCTGGTGGCAGAGATATGTTGCTCACCGAAAACATTTCGAGCGGATGAAACGAAAAACTCGTCGGGAGCAAAGAAACACGACCGAGGAGCGTAAAATAACTACCGGCAACTGTCACATGGTCGACGCTGAGGGATTGTAAGTTCTCACCTTCGGGAGCGACTCTGGCAAAGAAATGACTCTTGGCCCTCTCTTTAAAGAATCCACCTTGGGAAAAGAGGAAGAACCGAAGACCTGTGAAAATATTCAGCTGCGCAATCGTACGCTGCCCGAAAAGAATCTTGGGCCCTCGAACAGTGGGTCAAATAGAAAAGATAAGGGGAAAGAAAAGGTCCCTGAGGATATCATCCATGATGACCAAGCCGTCAAAGAGCTGATAGCCAAGGACCCGCCAAAGAAAAACAAAGTGGATTACAATGTTCTGGCACACCTGAGGAAGATCCCCTCACAACTAAGCATTCTCGACGCCCTTCTGCTATCCAAAGAGGCGAGAGATTCGCTGATCAGGGCATTACAAGAACCCGACCAATTTCAAGCTTTCTTTGCCGAAGAAAAGATGAAAGACGAGCTGGAAGAAGTGCACACAGCCGATATCACATTTGGCGATGAAGATCTCCTCCTCGGGACGTACGAGCATAACTGCCCTCTTTATGTCTCCGGATACTGTCATGATATCAAAATAGGCAAAATCCTGGTGGACAATGGGTCCTCCGTTAATCTCCTCAATGTAAGAGTGTTGAAGGAAATCTGCATGAGCGTTCAACACCTCGCTCGTGACAAAATCACTATCTCCGGTTTTGACTCCCAGTCGTCACGGACGCTCGGGTCTGTGATACTGACGCTGCGCTTTGGGCCACTAGTCACTGACATTAAATTCCACTTCATTGACGCCAAGACTTGCTACAATGCTTTGCTCGGCCGGCCTTGGTTACACGAGTACAACATCATCCCTTCTACACAACACCAGTGTATGAAGTGTTTCCTCCAATCAGAGCAAAGCTCTGTTGAAATTCAAAAATTCAAATTTTGAAGCAACGCTTCAAATCCCGGGCACAACGCGCCACGTGTCAGGCGCTGATACAACATCGCAGCGCCCGAGGCAGCGCGCCCAATCAGAGCAAAGCTCTATTTAAAACAAAATTAAAGGAAGCAACACTTCAGTTGCGCAAGCACTGCGCGACACGTGTCAGCGCAGATGCGCTAGCGCAGCTGCGCTGCGCTGCACGACATGTGTCAGCGCAGTTGCGCTGCGCTCTGCGCTGCGCGACACGTGTCAGGGCAGATGCGCTAGCGTAGTTGCGCTGCGCTGTACGCTGCTTGACACGTGTCACGCGCTGGGGCGTTTGCGCCAAACAGAATTAAATTTGAGTAAGATTTTTCTGTTCTTGTTAAAACAAGAAGATTGCCTTCTATAAAACAGAAGCCCTTGGATCAAAGATCCAACGGTGGGGAAAATTCCCCAAATCACTCAGAGAAAGATCTCTTTAACAAATTTATGGGCACTATATAAAGGCCCATAGACCTCAAATCAAAGAGATGAACATTTTGTGAGAAATCAAAATTTTCAAACAGAGAGAACTCTGAAGAAATTTCAAGAAGAAAGGTAAAAAAAAAACTTTAGGATAGAAGAATTTCTTCTGATAGATCATTGATCTAAGAACAATATCAATGATCTTTAATAAAAAACAAAATAAAAATAGTGCTTTGCACTTATGAACCATTGGTTCTCTGAGATCAAGAAAGAAATAAGAGAAACTTGTTTTCTTTGATCTAAATTGGATCAAGAAAAGAAATAGTGCTTTGCACTTCTTTTATGAACCATTGGTTCTGGAATCTAAAAGATTCTCAAATCAATAGTGCCTTGAACTTGCAAAACTGCGCTGTTACGCTCTCGGGTTGGCGCAAGCCACCAGAGAGCGCCACGTGTCAGTATCTGAATCGTTTGCGCTATGCGCTTTTGAAATAGAGCATTGCTCTCTAAAACTGGCGCAACTCACCACAGCGCTCCACGTGTCAGCAGCGCACTGCGCTTGCAGGACACGTGTCATCACCACAAGCGCTTGCGCTCTTTGATTGGCGCAAAGCGCCTGACAAATGCAATGCATTTCTTTTGCTAAAAGGCCAGGCCCAAGTCAAAAAGACCTAGCAGGCCAAAATAAATTGCAAAGCAATAAAATGGGGAGAGCCCAAATAAAATTGATGCTCTGCATCATTTATAAAGGGCAGAGCCAAAGTAAAATTGATGCTCTGCATCATTTATAAATGGGCAGAGTCCAAAACAAATTGATGCTCTGCATCCTTTCTGGGCAGAGCCCAAACAAAAATAAAAAGTAATGCAATGCATTATTTAAATGTGGGCAAAGCCCTTGCACAGGTCTAATAGACCAAAAATAAATAAAAGTGTTGAATATTTTTCAACTGGACTGAGCCCAATCATGGTCGTAAGTCCTCAAATTAAATTGACTGAGCACAGCTGCTCTCTTAAATCAATTTACGACCGGTTCGAGGGTACATCTCCGAACTCCTTTGACTCCTATCGTTGTAATCCTTCAACGATGTCAGAGAGGTGACGGGTCCCGACAACCACACATCAACACGGACTGTGGGGTCCTTAAACTCATGGACTTAAGCGTCCTTAAACCAAAAGACGGATTGTGGGATCCTTAAACCCGCGGACTTATGCGTCCTTAAACTAAAACACGGACTGTGGGGTCCTTAAACTCACGGACTCAAGCATCCTTAAACTACCTATGGACCACCACGTCCCTAAACTGGAATATGGACCACCACGTCCCTAAACTGGAATATGGACCACCATGTCCCTAAACTGGAATATGGACCGCAATGTCCTTAAACTACCTATGGATCACTATGTCCCTAAACTGGAACAATAGAGTCCCCAAACGCTCTTTTGTCGGATCCAAAACGATCCCGTTAAGTTGATCTTAGTCTCAAATCAGACTAACGTATCCTTAACAAACGTTTAAGTCAATCTTAGCCTAAATACGGCTAACGTATCCTTAAACCAAAACACCAAACCCAAATCTAAGTAAATACGGATTTGGACTAATCTACGTCCTATGGGCGACGGCATCGCTTAGTCTCTGTATACAATCCAAGGGCAACCACAAACAAAACAAACACCCACGACACGAAATGAAATTCTGTAGAAGGAGAAAGTTGTTACCGCGATGCGGTAGCGTAATTAATTGCAGGGGCTTGCGCCTGTAGGGAAGAGCGTCCCCACAATCAAAAACCCCTCGAACGAGGGGGAATCTGACGAAGTCAGCTACATCGACCGTATCCGTCTAAACCTCCGATACACGGTGCCATAAATCAACTTGGCATCTTCGGAGAGGTGGACGGATAAAACCAAATAGCATCTGTCCCGAATCTCAGCGTCTGGACTTCGCAGTCTTGTGCGCCGCCTTTCGGAGGGGAACAGATTCTGGCACGCCCGGTGGGGCCTTTTCCTCTTTCCACTCCACACTTCATGTGTCGTGATTCGCGAACCAATCACGGTTTGTTAATGGTTGCCCTTAGGTTTCAAGTTACTAAGATTTGGTCTCTTGCTTGGCGCAGAAAGCAAAACAGCAATGGCATTCACCTGTTCGAAGTGCTCCAACTGCAGCTGCAACTTGCGTTCTGCCTCAACTGGGGGCATAACCTACGGGCCCCAAGCAGCTTCTTTGTTCACGATGCCCGTGGAGTAGATTGCTCAAGTCACCACAGGGTTGTTTTTCGGAACTATGCTTCCGCTAACAAGCTTCAGCACCCCCGTTCCCGTACCAGAAGCTCCTAAGAAGTCGGTCTTCGATCGACTTACAGTTATTGCGGCCCCTCTCAATGGGTCGCCCAACACCAGCGCCTCGGTCTTCTCCAGACTGGGCCAAAACTCCCGCGGGCCCACAATGAAGCTTGCGGTCCCAGAAAAGCTTATTTCAAAAAGAGTAGCCAAACCTGCTCCTGAAGTCGTCAAGGCGGCTTCTCATGCTAAGAGATCGGTTTTTACAAGACTGACCGTCCCAACTCCCATTCCTGCTCCTGCTGCTCAAAAGAAATCAGTCTTCAATAGGCTGACGCCGGCAACAGCCCCACACCTGAACAGGGGGCAAGAAGAAGCTGTTTCTGTCTCTGAACCAATACCGACAACTCGTCGCGCCCGACGACGCCACTGGTGCCGGATAAGGAAGACTGGGGGCAACTCCCCCTCTGGGATAACTCCACCAGCTCCAACGGTGGAGGTTAATGCTGCTGTTCCAACCGGGAACAGCTTTGAACTGTTGAATAGGGTACGCAGAAACTCGCCAACTGCGGTGCTCAAAAGATCTCCTCCACCAGTAGAGACTACTGTGGAAGCAGAAAAGCTGGAGCAGTTTCCTCGATCGCTGTCCTCCAAGATCTACAAGACATGGAGACGAGTCCGATAATCTGTCATTGATCCTAACCTCTCTCGCCAACAGAAGAAGTCGAAAGGTCGGCAAGGAGAAAATCCTCCGGTCAAGCAACGAAAGATAATGACCGCTTGGGTGTCCAAAGCAACGGCCCCCTCAACTTCTACGGCCCATAAAAGAAGAAGGCCGGAGAAAGTGCCAACGACGATGACGAATATCAAAGGTGGTGAACCCAAACGCCCTATGTCAGGGGGTATTGTAGTTCATACCGTCTACGTAGCGTCTGGTAAAGAGGACAGTCGCATATCTACGGGTCATCGACCGCTTACGCGATCAGTGACCAAAGCGCAGGAGCAACAGCATAAGCTCCAGGAGATGATGAACGCTATGGCCGCACTTACTGGGCTAAAAGAAAACCCTGAAACGTCCTCGGATGAACGCTAGGAGGAAGAAACCGACGCCGAATTCCTTCGTCGAATATTGGAGAAGAAAGACAAAGAGGCTGCTGAACAAGCAGCCAGCATAAAGCGTATGGGCCTTCTGTTCCAAGACATGGTGGGGATAATGATCCAACAAGATCCTCCGGCCGAAGATCCCCCGATCATCCTTGAAGACGATAGGGGAGAATCCTCCGCCAGCTCTATCAACAGCTAAGGAAGAAACAATCTCCAAGGCTGACCTGGATGAGTACATAGCCCAGCAAATACGGGTTCATCATACGACTGAAGCAGCTAGCCAGGTCTTAAAAACGGGGCAGCCATATCCAAGTTGGTACGACCAAATCAAGTACCCGCCCGGTTACACAATTCCCAAGTTTCATGTCTACAAGGGGACAGGCAATCCTCACCAGCATGTTGCCCAGTTCAGGGCACTCTGTGGCAGCACCGGCGGTGATGATAAGTTGTTACTTCGCCAGTTTGTTGGAAGCTTATCAGATACAGCGTTCGAGTGGTACTCTGAGCTCCCGAACGACTCTATCAAAACCTTCAAAGAGATGGAGCTGTTGTTTACTCAGCGTTTTGCAAGCGCCAGTGAACGAACCCTGATGACGGCACTGATTAACGCCAGGGTAAAACCAGGCGAGACATGGGTTCAATATGCTATACGGTGGCGGAACTTATGGTCGAAGTGCGAGCAGCGCATTGAAGAAGCTCCCGCGGTGGGTATCTTTGTGGGAACCCTTGATCCGCAAGCAACTATCTCACAATTTATGATGTTTTTCAAGCCGACTACCTTCCAGGCCTTGATTGACAAGCTAGCGCAAATGGATCAGATGGGCCATAAACCCCCTCTTCCAAAGCCGGACTCCCGAAACGACAAGGGGAAGGGAAAAGCGATCGTTTTCGCTAATGCTCAACAACAACCGAGCAACTCGAAGCCGGTTGTTCGTCAAAATAATATGCGCCCGTACGTTGCCCTTGAGGAGAGGCTAGGACGTTCTTACTCTTTTCCCCGTGATAAAATGAGAAGGTTATTCGAGCTGGCGTTGCGCAACCGACTCATAAATCTGCCGGATCCAAAACGTCCGTCGCAACCAAATGATGTCAATGAGCCCAACTACTGTCCTTATCATCGAGTACCGGGTCATCCGATCGAAGATTGCTACGTCTTCAAAAATTGGATTGAAGACCAGTACCGACAGGGCAAGTTCGCGTTATCTGACAAATGGAAGGTGAATCCCCCGCAGCCCCATACCTCTAAAGGGATGAGTACGCCCGGGGCAACATGCTCTGTCGTTGAAGAAGCTCCTTGGGAGGTTGTATTATCAGCCAAGACAAAGAGGATGCTAAATGATCTTCAAGTGTGCCCAGCGATCAAGTGGAAGAACCCGTTGGAACCGCAGGTCATTGGAGGGATGTTGAAGCCACGTCCAACTCCAAAGACCGATGGTGGTGGCTCAAGCACTCGCAACCAGCCGTCAAAACCTTCGAAGAAGAAGAAAAAGAAATCAAAGAAGCTCGTGAAGTCTGGCGACAAGCGCACGGACTTGCAAAAACAAATTGACGTGCTGGAAGAATACAACCAGAAGGCACAGACTCCCATTACATTCCAAGAGTTCCTCAATCATGTCTTTCAAGAGGAAGATGAGGGGGAAAGTTCATCTGATGAGTCTGAAGAATATGTGGCAAGCTGTCATGTGATTTCCCATTCGTTCATGGACGATGAGGAGACTCCTTGCACTGAAAAGCTGGGGGCAGATCCTGAACCAAAAATTCTGGGGCCATCAGATGAAGTAATTGACGCATTCCTTAATGAAGCTCGGTTGAAAAGTAAAGTTGATCGAGAACACGAGGCGGTCATATTTGAAAGGGCCAAGCGCCAGCGGCTGGATGAAAGAGTTGAGACGCTCCCGCTGGAGAAAAATACATCCACTACCGACAAAAGCAAATTCAAGATGAGGAAAAGGTTTGCTAAGGCCATATCAATGGGCATGAAGCTACCATCCTCCGAAGGAAACATTACTGGTGAAATGGAGATGCACCCCTCCTATTTCTTATATCATCAGAAGGTTTCGCACCCCACTCAAGAGTGCAAAGCTTTCGATAGATGGTGGCAAGGATATTTTGCTCATCGACAACATTTTAAGCGGGAGAAACGTAAAACTCGTCGGGAGCGGAAGGATATGACCGAAGGGTTTAATAGAATTACCGGTGATTGTCGCATGATTAACGCCGGGGGATCACAAGTGCCTACATTCGGGAGTGATTCTGATGAAGAGCTGGAACTTGCCCTTCTCTTTAAAGAGTCCACTTCGGGAAAAGAAGAAGAGCCGAAGGTTTGCGAAAATATTCGGTTGCGGAATCGGACGCTGCCTGAAAAGAATCTCAGACCCTCATACAGAAAAGATAAAGGGAAAGAAAAGGTCTCTGAAGATATCGTCTTAGATGACCAAGTTCTGGGGGAGCTAAGCGCCAAGGACCCGCCGAAGAAGAATAAGGTGGATTACAACGTCTTAGCGCATCTGAGGAAGCTACCCTCACAGCTCAGCATTCTTGACGCCCTTTTGCTATCAAAGGAGGCGAGAGATTCGTTAATCAAGGAATTACAAGATCCGGAACAATTCCAAGCTTTCCTGGCTGAAGAAAAGATGAAGGATAAATTAGAGGAAGTGCACACGGCCGATGTCGCTTTTGGTGATGAAGACCTTCTCCTTGGGACGTGCGAACACAATCGCCCCCTTTATGTCTCAGGATACTGCCACGATATAAAGATATGCAAAATCCTGATCGACAATGGATCCTCTGTTAACCTCCTCAATGTGCGAGTGTTAAAAGAAATCTGCATGAGCGTCCAGCACCTTGCTCGGGACAAGATCACCATCTCCGGGTTCGACTCCCAGTCATCAAGAACTCTTGGGTCTGTGATACTGATGCTACGCTTTGGGCTACTCATCACGGACATTAAGTTCCACGTCATAGACGCCAAGACATGCTACAATGCTCTTCTCGGCCGACCGTGGTTACACGAGTACAACGTCATCCCTTCTACACAACATTAGTGTATGAAAAACGCTAAGGATGGTCTCGAGTATACCGTGGCGGGAGAACTGAATCCGTTTTCCGTGAACGAAGTCCGCAAATATGAAGATGCCAAGTACTTCTTACCGGATTTCGAAGACATGGAAAGGTGTCACAAGCCGGAAAACAAAGCTAACGCCACCATCCCTGTCTTCGGCAGTGATACCGAGGAGGAAGAGGAGATAGTTTATTCGGGGCCGCCCCAACACAACAAGCCAGGGCCATCTACTCCTACGTTAATCTTTAGCAGCGACTCGGAAGATGAAGTCCATGCTGTATTCCCTGCTCGACCTTCAATACAAACGTCCGCTGACGAAGAGCAAAGTCCACAAGTCGCCATGGTGCTGCTTAAACACCGTAAAGAACTGGATGCACTTGATATTTACAATGTAGAAGAGCTACAAACGTTCTATATCCCGCCCAGGCGAGAAAGCGAAAAAGCAATTCTATTCTACCGCTCTGAAGAAACCAAAGTGGAGAAAGAAATCTGGCATGGCGCGGATCCTACGTTCGACAGGCTTCAGCCTATCCGTCTTCCCAGATATTATACGGAAGGTTTGAAAAAGCTGATGAAACGCCAGGGGATATCCTTCAAGCAGACCGTTCGAAAAGCCAAGTTCTATGACAAAGTCTGGAACGTTCCCGGGACTCAACGCAAACTGCCTAATGGGAGAATGGAGATAAAAGGACTTGGGTACATCCGGTCAAAGAAACGAGAGCTACTAAACAGCTGCTATGTCATGTATGACTTCGATGAAGAAGCGGATGCTCATTGGGAGGACGCTAATCCTGAGCCAGTAAAAGTTCCAGACACAAAAGTTCCCAGTCCGTCGTTCGAAAAACAAATGGACAAACTTATAAGGGAAGCTGGTCAAAAAGTCCGGGACGATCATAACCGCGAAATGGTCATCTACGAGAAAGCCAAAACGCAACGCCTTCTCCAACAGGTCATGAAAGATGAAAATGCCGCTCCTTGTCAACCTGTTATAAAGAAGGCTCGACACAGAGGCAGAAACAAGTCGAAACGCGAAAAAGGCGCTCAACGGCAACGAAGCGGGGCTAAAAGGCCACGCAAGCAGGAACCAAGCGGTTCCGAGCTATCCCTCATGAGAAAAATGGGTCGAGCATACTCTTTTCCTCGGGACAAAACAAAGAAAATACTTGACCTCGCTCTAAAACATCAGATGCTTACACAGCCAGAGTCTAAACACCCCGAACAAGCGGACGAGGTCTCACACCCAGATTATTGCTTTTATCACCGAGTGGTAGGGCATCCTCTCGAAGACTGCTTCACCTTCAAGAATTGGGTCGAAGATCAATATCAGCTTGGCAAGTTCGCTCTGTCCGACAACTGGATGGTAGCGCCGCCACAGAAGCACGAACCCAAGGCCACGGAAGAAGAACCAGTTCCACATTGGGATTGGAAGCGAATTCGTACTTGTTGTAAGTGCACGGCGGCGCCCCGGCCGTCTATCCGATGCCGGAAATGCGGAAACGAAAAACTTTGCAAACTAGCAAACCGGCACCACCGCGCACAAAAATCCCTGATCGGGCCATTAACCTAGCTACTAGCAAACTAAAAGATGGGTGAAGAGATATACCAAGCGATCCGTGTCCTTCGGTCTTCGTCTCCACTCCGATCTCCCGCGGAATCTCCGTCCGTCACCTCCTCGTCGGAAAGGGCACCACGTAGCCGGATTCTTTTACGGGCTCTCACCTCTGGACCGAGGCAACTCGGGCGCGAAGTTGGCTAGCTGACGCGTCTAAGATTTGCTGTAGGTGTAGTGTAGAAACCTATGTCTCTTTTGGGGTTTATGTTGCCATTGGTGATGGAGGAGAGAAGGTATGAACTTTGGAGAAGTGTTAAGGATTTTGTGAGCAAGCAAAATGAGATGTATCAATTTCCCTCATCAAAAATAAAATGAACCTCTCTCATCCTCTCCATGAAGTGGCCGGCCCCTAATTGGAATGAGGAGGGAATCAAAAAGGGATGTGAGCATAAGATGGTGGAATGGGTGAGCCAAAGCCAAATCAAGCCTCACATCCAAATCAAGATCAACTCTAATCTCATTAATACAAAGGAAAAGATGGATAAAGCATCTCATGATGATAGAAGCCAAAAATGCAAGAAACCCCCTCCACTAATGTTATTTGCACACTTGCAAATAACCCCCTCCATCGTAAAGTCCGGCCACGAAAGAACAAAGGAAAACCGGCCGGAACGGAATGCAAACTGGCAACTTCAGAAAACTGATCCCGTATTAAATTACAGGAAAACCCCACTACTGCATATACATGCCCGCATTTGTATTCCCACCGAACACAAATGCAAAGAGACAAAACTACACTGTCTAATACTAGGATCCGGCTTAAACCAAAGCCGGCTAGTGAAATCCGTCCGATCATGATCCGTGCAATACCGCACGTATCTGATCGAACCCTGCCATATCTCCATACGGCCACTACAGCGTTTCGCCCGAAACCTAAGTAACTGTGTGTGGTGGACTCTAAAGACTCGTCAATACTATGGCTGTGGATTTAACCACTAGCACGTCAGAGGTATTAGCCATATGTGACGGGCCACCAGCTATTGACCGAAAGGGACGTCGATGAGCGAACTCATCCTGATACCCTACAGAGCCTGTCAGTGACAATATCCGTACAGTCCGGTCCGTTCGTCTATGAGCATCGCATGGCGGGCCTAAGGGGTTGGTAAAAGTCAGACCCTCAAAAGCGGTACAAGTCATGTCGGAGTGTAGCCCGGAACACCCTGAGATACTACTGGAATACCTACCAGTAAATCTCCTGCCTTGGCCAAGGACTTTTCATGTACTGGCTCTCCTAGACACAGCGCGACCTCACCCCGAATACCGGGAGAGACGAACCCCTGCACATCCGCTCACTGCCTCCATGTGGCTCGGGACTGTACCCAACTAAAACCTGTTTGCATGTCTCCTTTGAGCGTGGTAGGGTAGTAATCAAAGCACAGTAGGAACTCACACGAGACAAATGACGATCTCAGGTCGATGAACTAACCTGTACACATGTTACCAGGGAACTGCTATCTGACGTCAGGTATAATACCAACTAGCAGGTTCCCGGCGAGTCCTGTACGGTGTACTCATAACCCAATGAGCACCTGTATACATCTTAGGTGAACCAACTGACACCAGTGGCTTGTGAGACCGGCCACCGCCCCTCGTCGGGGTCTCGACTGTATACACTAGTCTACTCTGGAGTATCAATGCCCTGTCTCGAAACTCCCACGACTAGAGACCTTTTAAGGATGTGCTTATAGACCCCAGCTCCCACGTATATGATCGCCCTCATACTGCTGGTAGTCAAGAAAGAATCCTAGGGGTTCTATCAACGTGCAATAGCGACTCGTAAGGTCACCTAAAGCAGTACACGATGATAAAGATAAACCAGATAGCATACTATCATCTTGAGTAAGACTGTCCTAACGGGATAGGTCCTCCCTCAATCATTGCAATCACGTGCCTGTGATCCAATAATTGACTCTGAGGGCACGATCTCTAACAATCTCCCACTTGCACTCAAGGCTAATTATTGCGATGTCGCATACTCACAGCCCGTGTGATACCGAACACCCAACTCCTCTACTAGTCAGTCTCACAAAGCTTGTTTGCGAAACTATTACGTTCGAGGAATAGCCTCAGTGAGTGGATCCGCCATGGTGTTTCTTTCTATGTCTCTCTTTATCTTAAGTTCGCGGAGAAAGCCATCTCCCGAAACGAGCAATACCTGTCTTAGAATGTGTCTGGATATCTGATGGGACCTAGCTCATAAGTGAACTCCAAATCCAAACTTCTTAGACTGTATCGTCAACTGAACTTAATCAGTATCCTGCGCCATGCCTTCCCTTAGTATCCACCTGGACCACCTATCCAAAATACTACCCCTCGTCAGAGGGAAAACTATAACTTTGACAGCCACTCTGCCATCCAGGTCACCTTGGAAGCCTGGAATGATAACTGTCTCCCGAAGGAGAATGCTGTTATCATATCCTTAGAACATCCACTTATGTTCTAAAACTGCTTCCGATCGTTTCCCCAGAATTGGATTAATATCAACTTATTGCATCTACTTGCAAAAACAACATCTGGTGTGGTACTTGACATCTCATGATTGACTCAATTGCCTAAGCAAGTGATCTGCCAATCATGCACATCCCTCTCCCCTTTAGTCTGTAAGACACCTTTAGAGAGGGTGACTCCATTACCTGCAGGTACACCACCATGCCAGGAGTCGTCTATTCTAAATACTCATAGAATGCTGTCTAAGTACCCTGATTGGGAAACCACCCAAATCTAGATCTAAAACCATAGATCTAGTAACCAGAATGTACGATATAAGATCCAATTCCTATGTGGAGAAACTACTGTGTGACAACCAAAGTATAACCGACCGTAGTATAGGAATTTCACTTCCTACTCTGTGTATGTCATCAAATACCAGGACATCACACCCTACTACCTTCTTAACAGATCCATCCCCTTATTCTGATGAAGTCAAACCTATGACTGTCACATGAGAAATAGATGATCAATCCCCGCTATATCCGCTTTAGTCTATAAATAGACATAAGCTACCTGTCCACCAATGCTTCCGCTGCTCCCACTGACTACGACAACCCTCTGGCAGAGTCATATACACGTGCACTTCTAAAACTAGTTCAGAACGACGCTATACTCATCCTCCTGCCGGGTCTCACAGTCTGGAACAACAGCAATGGCAAGTCTGGGTAAACAAGAACCTCTCTGTCACCGTCCTTGAGGCTACCGGAGTATCTCTCGAGCGCCTGAGGTTACCCACCATATCTGCGGAGTGGCCAATGGAATGTCAAACCAGATTGAATCTTTAGGTTCGTATCAAATCTTCAGTAATCGTTTGCGGTTCTGGAATCACTTCCAGTTCTACAATACTCCCACTACTGTTTTCTGAAAAAATCCATTTTTGTTAAAACTGTGGCGAGTCAAGAACAATATCACAATTGATCTTCCAGATGGTAGAAAATCAACCCTCGTCATAGCCCTGGTCAACCCTTAAACAGCTATTACAGAAACGTGCCTTGAGTTATCCGGAGTCTGGTTTTAAGCATAAGCCGGACAACTCCCCGTACCTTAACAATGTCAAGATATGAACTGTTCTATATCCAATATAGAAACAGAGGCACTGATTTAATTGAACCAGATTCAAATCATGCAGCTGTCTCCAGTGCATGTCAACTAAATGGAAGGAGGCCGATCAGCGTTACTCAACTTAGGAGTACTTCCAATTATGAGTAACCTGAAAGAGAAGCAAGTTCTCTTAATCATTACTATCAACTGAATACCATACACAAGCATCTACATCTTCGATCACCTTGAAGAATCCTGATACTTGCAACATCTGGTTCTCTACTTTATTCTTATACCTATAACTCCTCAAAACTTAGACCTTGCATTTCTACGAAACACATATCTAAGAACTAGAGAAGTCATAAGTAAAAAGAATATAGTACGAGGACCAACCCCTTTGTCCTAATGGACACTGGACAATATACAATACTCTGTATAAGTCCCCTGAGTCTAATAATTCATTCACTGTGTGTCGTAGGTTGAAAACTGTACTTATGGTTAAGAAGAATTACACCGCTGTTCAATGCTCCTTACCTAACCATCTACTGATATAGGTAAATGTCATAGACATAATTTCAAAAAGGTATATCTCACTCTATAAAAATAGACGTACAGATATATCAATTTGAAATTGTAGGGTTCCTAGGCACACCAAGGAGGTCTCACAAGGCATCAACCATGCCAATTTCAAAAATTAGAGGTGCCGAGAAACCCTAATACGGACCGTTGGCTAGAAGTTTAGGCGACAAAGCAAACTAGTTAACATTTAACTACAAGAATACGGAAATACAACCTTTGTAGATACGGTCCTCCACCTCCACGGCTCCATGATGAAGTCCTCTCCGCTGTCCTCATGCAATCCCGGGCTCTAGCATCGGCTTCATCGGAGAAGAAGCGGGCTAGGTCATCGATGACGTGCCGAAAATGATCTACGTCGAGGCATCACTAGATCAAGCTCCAACTTCACCAAGTCATGAAACTTGTGAAGAAAACACACTCTACTACTTGGCAAGAGGTAGAGGATGAAGAAATAGGAAGTGGGTAGACTTTAGAATTGGATTTCTCACTTGTTTTCATCAATCACCATTGATGAAGAATGGTTTTCTTCAAGTGAAGAAGATGAAGAAGAAGAAGATAATGATATGATAAGTTCATTAGAATAATAAAGAAAAAGAATACTTATCATAACATTAACTATAGTTAGGTGTAGAGAATTGACTAAGGTTAAAAGAATGGTTAGGGTTAAGCTTGAAGACAAAATGGTCATATGGTCAAAGCTTCATGAAGCTTCATCAAGCTTCATGAAAGAAAGAAAGAAAGAACAAAACCATTTTGTTTTCTTTTGTCATTTCATTTTCTTACAAAATAAAAAGATAAATGAATGGACAAATAAATAGAAACCTTAACCATTTACTTAACCTAGGTTTAATTCTTTACACAAACCAATTTTGTATGCATCATCAAACATGATACAATCGAGTGCACAAAAGTATATCACATATACAATGTGTACACCCGAGTGAGAAAATCCATCTTAAGTAAACCGATACTAGTTAATGAAAACTTATATATCAAATATATAATTATGCATTAAATCATTAAATCAACACTTGATTTAATGATCCGGTCATGTCGCATATAACCGGCTAATATCAACAGTAACAACTTATCGAATCAACACTTGATCCGATAACCCGGCTATATCGTATATAACAGATCAATGTCACATATCGCGAGAATTGAATACAGTATCACATACTGGTATCATTCTCGGTCCCGCACACATCTCATATGTGCTCCTATTTCGTTTCGCTTGAGCCAGGAAACCTCTGTGTAGGACTCTAAAGACTCGTCAATACGCCGGCAGCAGATGATGATCATATCAAGCACCCACAAGCCGCAAGCGGTCTGCTAAACGTAACGGCCACCCGGGTATTGAGCGATCTGAAGATCGACGAGCAAGCCCGCTCACACTCCAGTGAATCCAACCAGTAACACTACCGTACAGTCCGGTCTGATCGTCTGATATGTCGCATATCTTGCCTAGGGGTGGTAAACGTCAGACCCCAATAGCTCGATAAGTCGTGTCGATATGAGGCTCATAACGGGTCGAGAAACTACTGGTAACACTTACCAGCAATTCTCTGATCAGCCCTGGCCAGGGACTTCCTGTTATAGCCAATCGAACACAGTGCAACATCAACTCCCAATACCGGGAGAGACGAATCCCCTCCTATCGCTCATTGCCTCCATGTGACTCGGGACTGTACCCAAAAACCACCGTTTTGCATGCCCTCTTGGACGTGGTAAGATGGAAATCAAAGCACAGTGGGAACCACACAAGACTCTATGACGATCTCGGGTCAACAGACTACTCTGTACCAGTGTCACCAGAGAACTGCCATCTGACGTAAGGTATAATACCATCTGGGAGTTCTCGGCGAGTCCGTCCAGTGTACCCAGTCTTTACTGAGCACCCGTATATCATCTCTGATGTCAAACACCAATGGATATGGGATCATCCATCGCCCATCTGTATGGGGAGAGAAGGTACACGCTAGTCTACTCTGGTATATCGATGCCCCGTCTCGATACACCCATGACTAGGGACTTTGAAGGATGTACTTATGGACTACCATGTCCCCACTAGTATGATCCGCATCATAGTCCAGGTAGTCAAGTACACATCCTAAGGGCTTTACCAACATGTAACAGAGAGACAATCAGTGTACACGTTAAGGTAAAGTACAAGCAGATAGCATACTATCATGTCGAGCAAGAAAGTCCTCCCTATATATGTCCCAGCATCCACTACAATATACATCCTATGTATAGTAATGGCCTCTAGGGCATACATATAACTAACAGAAATTGGTGCACAACGACGGATATTCAAAACCAAATATTTGCCATCCGGCAAACAACCCAGGTGATTTCCTCAAATATCACCAATTATAACGAATCCCGATATAATGAGGATGATCACCTAATTCCTAATAACTCACTTCCACTCATCATCTGTAAAACCATACAGATGTGAGAATCATACCTGGTAAATACATATCCTGGAGCATGTGTCTAATTAGGAAATCAGTTTTCTTTTAACAGTACACAGTGAAACTGAAAAATTGAAATGTTTCGATGGGGTATCCCGGTATTCCTAGTAATGCCTTTTCCAATATCCAGATTCACAACTGTAACCGTATAATTCTTTGCCATCTCTCCAAATCCCTTTATATGTCTTTAGTCATTACCTTCTGTACACCCCTTTAGGCCAAATGGTTTTCTTCCTTCCTTACCGTTCGGCACCGGCCTATGGTTTGGAAGAAGACTATCCAATAAGCATAATGGGTGTACTGTCCTAATCCTAGGAGCACTCGCAATGCGAGAGAAGGTGAAGATAAAAGACAACCGAATAAACTTTATTCCTATTTCTCCTGAACCAGGATCCATCCCCGAACTGGAACAAGTTCCTTTCGAGTTCGTATATAACTATACGATGGATTATCTAATAAACTGTGGATCTTCGTAGTGATATGGAGTGTCTTGGAGAAATACAAAGGTGATTTAGGATTGGCGAAGAAATATTTGGTTTGGTCATGAATAGCAGTCGCAATTTACTTTGCCCTCTTACTAATCCCTTTCTTTGTCTTAACTTAATATCTTCTGTACACCGTTTAGGCTAATTGGTTTTCTTCATTCCTTACCGTTCGGCACCAGCCTAAGGTTTGGAAGAAGACTATCCAATTTGCGTAATAGGTGTACTATCTCCTAAACCAAGGAGTACTCGCAACCTGAGAGAAGGTAAAAAGGAAAAGACAACTGAATAGTCCTATTCGTTTTCTCCAGAACCGGAAACCATCCTCGAATTCCTTCGAGTTCGTATATAACCATACGATGGTTTTGTCCAATGGAAGTGGATGTTCGTAGTAATACGGGGTGTTCTGGAGAAAAAGGGTAAAAGTAGGAGTGGCAATGAGGTTTGCAACTCTGACAATCAAAAAGCCAGTGTTTAAGAAGGTTCGGTCAACTTGGTCACTGAGTCATAGTCTAGGGTCGGGTCAATGGTCGCTGCCAAAGAGAGAGAGAAAAGAAACACTCAGCGTGCACTCTAACCTAGATCAGAATGGTTATCACTTTATCTAATCTGGAAACCTCCCACTCTAACCTCAAATTCTTCTCCAAACCCGAAAGAAGAATTAGCCGGGATCACCCGATGAGTAAACCAACTCATCAGTGGGAATCGGGATCCAACTATCATCGCATGATAACGTGACGGAATCCGCTCACGTTATCACACTTCAGAAGGTATGCGCATATCTGGCAAGTTTCAGTTTCTTTAGAAACTCCCGATGTGGATTTTTGCCCCATGCTCTTATGACCTTGACGAAGGCCAACAAATCATAAGTCACATGTCAAGTTCTACCCGTCATTGTCCAGGTTAATTTGAACCCACCAGTATAAGCCCTTGACGAAGGCCAACAAGGCTATATGACTGTCCCAAACCAACGCATCTATCTATGCAGCAGAAAGGTAACAAGCAGCTACCATACACTATGCCTTGACGAAGGCCAACAAACATAGCATGAATACTACGTGCTACCCGTCTGAAACGACGGAGGGCTACGAATGGTTTCTGGCGAAAACCTTTAACGTAATGAACTTGATATCGTTGAAGGAACCGGATAGCTTTATAAAAATATAGTGACGAAAACCTTTGCTAAAGAGGTCACTCCCGGAGAAGGGATCTCGGCTCTTTCCCCGTAGAATGAGGTGCAGGATATTCCAACTGAATACCATGATGCAAAGAAAAAGTAATCGGCTATTGTGAAGTTATTGCCCTGACGCAAACTTCTGTCCAAGGGGTCACTCCCCGTGAAGGGATCTCGGCCCTTGCCTCGTCGACTGAGGAGCAGGATATTCCAACTGAATACCACGATGCAAAACAAAAGAGAACGTCCTTGCAATAACAGCTTTTTGAAAAGTGTTCCAACAACATCAAAATAGGTTTGTTTAGCTTGCATTGATCCGAATCAACGCAGTCTCATCAATTGATCACACCACAAAAGAACGAAAATAATGATGTACGTATATGCCATCCGCATTCGCCACTGGGTCCTGTCATCACCCGTTAGGTTACTTAACTAACGACAGAGCGGGGACTGGACTAGCGCGGATGCAAAACATATACAACATCTACTAGTATATATATCAATATATAATATTTCTCTCTAGGCGTGATAAAATGCAACATCACAGAAATTTACAGCATCACAGAACAATACAGATATCTGGGATCCCCGGGTTTCATAGAGCCGCTACTGAAACCCGACGTTCCCCTGGTCGTGTGGATAGCCTGTGAAATCAGATCCTAGACCCCTACGGGCACGGCAAGTTACCCGCCAAAACCTGAAGTGAGGCAGCCCCCTTCAGCAACGTGAATGGACCACCCAGCGCTTCACGGAATCAAGCAACTTAGGCACCCCTCTTTGGGTCAACCTGTACCCCCTACAAGTGCGGCGAATAGCCCGCCAATTCTAGAGTGAAGCCCTCTCCGTCTCAACGCCATGAGATGCGGGCTCGTTGCCCTCTAGAACCCGGTTATCCGTGCACCCCACCGCGGGGTAATCCTAGTACAGAAAGTAAAATATACATAAAACGGGTACATCGACCTCGACCCGGTCGTGCCCCAAAATAATAATACAAACGGGCAGCGACTGTAAGGTTAGTATAGCACCCTATGAAGAGTTTTGAAGCATCACATGACCCAAAGTTTTAATTTTTATGGTGCTAAACTAACATGCAAAGGGATCGATCCTAGAAAATTAGGGTTACGAAATAAAAGGCGAACTAATCTAGGGTTTCGAGACTACAACCTTTGTAGCTCCCTTTCGCTGGACTCCTTGGTCTCTAGGGTGTTGAACGAAGGTCCTCTTGAAGTCCCCTTGTGTCCACGACGATCCACCACGGAGATCTCCGTCCAAGCTCGCAACTTCGTCAAACCGAAGAGAACACTCTAAACAAAGCGGCTAAGCTTGTGTAGAATGATGTTGTGGTTAGGTTTCTCACTTCAAAAACCTGTCTTTGAGTGGTATTTGATCACTAGAAAAAACTAGAGAGCAAAAGAGCAAGAGGAAGAAGATGGTGGCAATTTTTTGACAAGAGGTAAAAGATGACTCTAGTGAAGAAAAAGAAATATATCAATATATATTTTATTCCTTCATGCTATGAACCATGGTTAAAGTGATGGAGACATTATTTAACTTTAGTTTGGAATGATAAAGAGAAGGATAACCTTAGGTTAGTGGTAGTTGAGCATTGTTAGGTCAAAGGAAGAATGTAGAAGCATGAATGATTATCCTTCCCTTTTTCATTTTCTTTTAAATCCAAAATTAAATAATAATCCATTATATAATCCATAGTGTGAGTCTTATATTGCCACCATTTCCATATGCTAACAACCATGATGGATGAGTGTATGTATGTGTGCATGTATGCACATCCACATGTGCATGAAACTAGCATGAAAGAAAGAAAGAAAAGCACACATGGATGCACACATCTATCATCTAAGAAAAGGTTTCAAGTGAGAAAACTAATGGTTAAATGATAAATCAACACTTGATTTATCAATCCGGTCATATCTCATATGACCCCACCAAAAGCAGTTCACCCGATCAATGTTCGGTATCATATACGCACATTTCAATCGGGTGCATGCGCATATCGCATATGCGCACCACAACGTTTCGCCTGGACTGGGTAACTCCTTTGTGGGACTCTGAGACTCGTCAATACGCCGGCAGAGGGTAATGATCATATCAAGTACCCTCAAGCCGCAAGCGGTCAGCTAAACGTAACGGCCACCCGGGTATTGAGCGATCAGAAGACAACAAGCGAACCTGCTACAACCCCCGTCGAGCCATCCGGCAACACTACCGTGCAGTCCGGTCTCTTCGTCAGATATGCTGCATATCGAGCCTAGGGATGGTCACGTCGACCCCAATAACTCAGTAAGTCGTGTCGGTGAATGGTCTATAACAGATCGAGAAACTACTGATAACACTTATCAGCAAATCTCAGCGGCCCTGGCCAGGGACTTGCTGTTATAACCAGTCGAGCACAGCACAACATCAACTCCCAATACCGGGAGAGACGAAACCCCTCCTATCGCTCATCGTCTTCGTGTGTCTCGGGACTGTACCCAACGGCCACCTGTTTGCACGACTCAGTAGAGCCGTGGTAGGGTGGCAATCAAAGTACAGTGGGAGAACACACAAGACTCCATGACGATCTCGGGTCTACAGACTAACCTGTACCAGTGTCACCTGAGAACTGCTATCCGACGATAGATATAATTCCATATAGGAGTTCTCGGTGAGTCCGTCCAGTGTACCCAGTCACCACTGAGCACCCGTATATGATCTTGATGTCAAACATCGATGAATGTGGGAACATCCATCGCCCATCGTATGGGTCAGTATCATATACGCTAGTCTACTCTGGTATATCAATGCCGTCTCGATATACCTACGACTAGGGACGTTCCAGGATATGCTTATAGACTACAGATGTCCCACTAGTATGATCTCCATCATAATCAGAGTAGTCAAGCCGATATCCTCAGGGCTTTATCAGCATGTATGAATGAATAAAAGCATGATCAAATCAACATGTCAGATAAAGAAGAACCAGATAGCATACTATCATGTCGAGCAAGAATGCAAACTGAATATATATACATGTATAGATACATCCACTATCACATAATGGCCTCTAAGGCATACATATATCCAACAATCTCCCACTTACACTAAGGCCAGTTATTGGCATATCTCATACCCAACATCTCAAAAAGTCGCTCATGCTGTGGCTGAGGGAGGGCCTTGGTGAGTGGATCCGCGGCGTTGTTCTTTGTGTCAACTCTCTTAATCTCGATCTCGCGGCGATCTACAATCTCCCGGATCAAATGAAAGCGCCTCAGGATATGTCTGGACCGCTGATGGGATCTGGGCTCCTTGGCTAATGCCATAGCCCCATTATTATCACAATACAAGGGAATTGGATCAATAATGGTTGGAACTACTCCTAGCTCCGAGACGAACTTCTTCATCCAGACGGCTTCCTTGGCGGCATCATTTGCAGCAATGTACTCAGCCTCCATCGTAGAGTCTGCAACGGTATCCTGTTTGGAACTCTTCCAACTTACCGCCCCTCCATTGAGGGTAAATACAAACCCTGAGATAGATTTGCTGTCATCCTTATCGCTCTGGAAGCTCGAATCGGTAAATGCCTCCATTTGGAGATCTGTATTACCATACACCAAGAACAATTCTTTAGTCCTTCGTAAGTACTTAAGAATGTTCTTCACAGCTGTCCAGTGGTTCTCCCCTGGGTTGGATTGATACCTGCTTACAACACTAAGTGCATAAGCTACATCTGGGCGTGTACATAACATCGCATACATTATAGATCCTACTGCCGAAGCATAAGGTATAATGCTCATGCGAGCTCTCTCTTCATCGGTCTTTGGACAAGAATCCTTGGAGAGAGTGACTCCATGGCAAGCGGGTAAGGCACCCCGCTTGGAGTCTTCCATACTAAACCTTTTTAGGATAGTGTTGATGTACCTGGTTTGGGACAATCCCAATAACTTTTTGGATCTATCCCTATAGATCCTTATGCCCAGGATGTATGTGGCATCACCCAGGTCCTTCATGGAGAACCTTAGTGATAAGAATGATTTGACCGACTGTAGCATAGGAATATCATTTCCTATCAGAAGAATGTCATCCACGTACAATACGAGGAATGCGACAGCTCTTCCTACAGCCTTCCTATAAACACAGGGTTCATCTGGATTTTTGATGAAATCAAACTCTTTGATAACATCATCGAAACAGATGTTCCAACTCCGAGATGCCTGCTTTAACCCATATATGGATTTAAGCAGCCTACATGCTTTCTCGCTGCTCCCACTGTCAATGAAGCCCTTTGGCTGATCCATATAAACGCATTCTTCTAAATTTCCATTTAGAAACGCGGTTTTAACGTCCATCTGCCAGATTTCATAGTCGTAGTGAGCAGCAATAGCAAGTAGGATCCGAATGGATTTAAGCATGGCTACGGGCGAAAAAGTTTCATCATAGTCCAGACCTGGTCTTTGACGAAAACCTTTCGCCACAAGTCTTGCCTTATAGGTCTCTACCTGCCCATCCACACCAATCTTTCTTTTAAAGATCCATTTGCACGCTACAGGTTTTACCCCAGGGGGTACAATGTCCAAAGTCCATACTTTGTTGGTGTACATAGACTCCATTTCGGATCTCATGGCATCCAGCCACTTCACAGAGTCACCACTTGTGATAGCTTGCTGAAAACTGGTAGGATCATCATCATCCATGATACAGTCTTCTCTGTCACCATCAATGAGGAAACCGTAGTACCTCTCCGGTGGGCGAGAAGTCCTACCAGACCTATGGAGTGGCCGAGGTTCTTCAGTTTCTGTTGCAACAGTCGGTTCAACCAAATCGTCATTTGTAGTTTGTGTCTCTAGAACCTCTTCTAGATCCACCACTTTGCCATCATCTTTATCTGTGAAAAATTCTTTTTCCAAGAATGTGGCATGTTGAGAAACAAACACTTTTTGTTCCTCTTTGTGGTAGAATAGATATCCATAAGAATTCTTTGGATATCCTACAAAGTTACACATGACTGACCGTGTCTCGAGTTTGTCCGGATTCTGCTTTTTAACATAGGCCGGGCAACCCCAAATCTTAATTCTCTTAAGAGATGGTCTCTTCCCATGCCATATCTCATATGGCGTGGTAGACACGGCTTTGGTTGGAACCCTGTTTAGCAGAAACGCTGCAGTCTCCAATGCATGCCCCCAAAACAAGACTGGTAACTCAGCATCACTCATCATGGACCGGACCATATATAATAGGGTCCTATTCCGTCGTTCTGACACACCGTTGTGCTGTGGTGTGTAAGGAGGAGTGAGCTGAGAGAGAATCCCATTCTCTTTTAGGAAGTTTACAAATTCTGTACTGAGATACTCTCCACCTCGATCTGATCGAAGCATCTTAATACTCAAGCCGGTTTGTTTTTCTACTTCTTGTTTATATTCAATGAATTTCTCGAAAGCGTCGGACTTGTGCTTTAATAAAAATACATGACCGAATCTTGAGAAATCGTCAGTGAATGTAATGAAGTATGAAAAACCGCCTCTAGCCTGTGTAGACATTGGCCCACATACATCACTATGTATGAGGCCCAGGAGCTGAGTAGCTCTTTCTCCGTGTCTGGTAAACGGAGTTTTGGTCATTTTACCCTTGATACAAGACTGGCAAGTCGCATAAGATTTATATTCAAAAGAGTTTAAATATCCATCTTTGTGCAACTTGTTTAGTCTTGTTTCGTTAATATGACCAAGTCTACAGTGCCAAAGAAAAGCTTCATTCAATTCTGAAAGTTTTCTTTTATTAGTGTGTTGTACACTGAAAATTGTGTGTTGATTTAGGACATATATTCCGTTATTAAGTGTACCATACCCAACCAACATTTGATTTAGGTGAATGTTCATAACATTGTTCTGCAACACAAAATTATACCCTTCATTGTCCAACAAAGAAACAGATATTATATTACATAGCATACTTGGTACAAAATAACATGGATTCAAAATCAAAATACATCCAGATGGCAACCCCAAGTGATACTCTCCCACTGCGACTGTATGTACATTGGAACCATTTCCAACGCGGAGAGTATGGTCACCTGTCCTCAAAACCTTGCTATTTCTCAGCCCCTGCATGGAATTGCAAATGTGAGAACCTGAACCGGTATCCAATACCCAGGAAGCAGAGTTTATAGAAAAATAGTTTTCAGTCACAAACGCACCTGAAGCAGAAGCATCACCATGCTTCTTCTTGAGACTTAGGTACTCCGTGCAATTGCGCTTCCAATGTCCTGTCTTGTGGCAATGAAAACATTCGCCTTTCCCCGGGTCTCCAGCTGTGGACTTTCCCTTTCCCTTTACCTTTTTGACTCCGCCCTTAGGATTAGTGGGTTTCTTCTTTTTCTTTCCCTTGGCTTTAGCTTTCGGGCGAGAAGAAGAAGACTGTCCAATAGTTATAACGGGAGTCTTTGCTGACTTCATAGTGCTCTCTGTACTCCTTAACATATTAAGGAGTTCAGGGAGTTCCTTCTCCATGCTATGCATGTTAAAGTTCACTATGAACTGAGCAAAGGTGGAGGGGAGGGACTGCAGAATAATATCTATATATTGTTCATTGTCCATTGTCCATCCGAGGCCCTCAAGCTCTTCTATAAGAGCTATCATCTTCAAAACATGGTCTCCTACTGGTGTGCCAGGGGCCATTCGCATCTGAAACAGTTTCTTTGATGCTTCGTATAGTAATACGCGGGATTGCTCCCCATACAACTCCTTTGTATGGAGCAATATACCGTGAATGTCCATGTCCTCGTGCTGCTTTTGATGTGTGTTGTCCATCGATGCAAGCGCGAGGAATTTTGCCGTGGCACAGTCAGCGTCCCATGTCTTGCGGACTTCAATGTCCGCAACTGAGGACTTTGGGCCTGGGACGGGCGGAGCTGAAGCCATGAGGACATATGATACTTTATCATAAGTCAAGGCGATCTTTAGATTCCTTAGCCAGTCTTTATAGTTGGTCCCATTCAGTTTGTTTTTATCTAGTAGAAGCTTAAGTCCAGTCATTGGTATCTGCCATTAAGAGAGAGAAAAGAATACACTCAGCGAAAGCTCTTGCACAGATTAGATTGGTTTATTATCTTGTCTAATCGATGTTTCCCACTGCTTTTTATCAAGTTTTCTTTCAAACCTTAAAAAGAAAAACTAGCCAGGTTTAATTACAGTCTACAACTTCGCTAACCGTTCAGCCAGGCTAGTGTCGGTACTTTGAGGGAGGTTCCCCGTGCTCTCGCACGGACCTAATTAGAGTAAACCTTGTTTTCCCAGAGGCGGAGCCCCGTTAACACCTTTCTAGACACCTAATGAGTTAGCTAATTGTAAACTGTAAAACTCTCCTAGGAGCAACTATTGCTCACAGTGGGATCGGGATCCAACCATCATATGGAAGGTATGCAATCTCATTGCAAATTTCAACACTTGAAATTCCCGATGTGGTTTTTACCCCTAATACTCGTGACCTTGGCTAAGGTCAACAAATCACGAGCACTAGTCAAGCTCAACCCGTCATTTCTTGATTAATTAGATCCGTTCACATGACCCTTGGCTAAGGTCAACAAAGTCATATGCCCGTCCTAATTAATCTGCATCATATGCGTTTATAGGAAGACATCACTTAGCTACCGTACACTACGCTTTGGCTAAGGTCAACAAACGTAGCACGAATACTAAGTACTCTACTTCCTAAAATGACGGAGGGTTGCGGATGATTTTTAAGAAAATCTTTAACGCTTTGAGCTTGATATCGTTGTAGAATCAAAAGGTTTTCAAAAGGAGTGGCTTAAGCTCCGCAGTTTTGAAATATAGCTTTTTCATAAATAGCCCAGTAGTTTTCAAATCCGATTCTACAACATCTTTTAGGTTTGTTTTCTTTACATTAATCACATTAATGTAATCCCATCATTTAAGTCCTAAAGCCAATCACAGAAAAGAAACGAAAATAACACGTACGCTTATGCCATCCGCATTCGCCGCAATGTTCCGTTATGCACCGTTAGGTTACTTAACTAACGGTATACCGGGACGGGACTAGCGCGGGTGTAAAACATAAGCAACGTCTACTATATATCATATATATAATATGTCATTCGTCTCAGATATCACAGAACACAGGCAGCAGAAACATAGATATAATGTGGGATATCCTAGGACGTCCGTATTTAGTACTTAGCCAGAATAGAAAATACGGATTCCATAGTCGCGATGAACAGCCAAGCTCACACCCTGGACCCCTACGAGAGCGGCAAGTGACCCTACCAATCCTGGAGTTTAGGAGACCCGGTCTCGACTCCTCGAGATGGCCTCCCACTGAACCCCAGAACCCGGTCACCTGTGCTCCCCTCCTTGGGTCCATCCTAATGCGGAAAATTAAATAATATACAACACTGGTGACACAACCGCAACCTGGAAGTGCCCCAAATAAAAGAATATTACATTACATTTGAATTTACATGAATGAAAATATAAAGCTCTCATCTCACAAAAACCCCCGGCTATTCGATCACGACAATCCTACACATCATATCTCAGCAACACATAATATCACATATCATCAACGTAAGTAAGTATGCATACCCCAATTGTCGTTGATGTATAGCAACGAAACCGGCGATATCTAACATACTACACTTACGGTCACAGAAAAGAAAGTGTAAAACTACAATATTTGGAATCCATATTCTCTTTAGACATCATAAATGCGAAATATCACATATTTCGTATTTCATGCCTAAACCATATGAATTCCACATATTGTATCACATTCCAGACAAACAGACAGTATTAAAGTTTTCGAACGAACAATCAAGCACCCAAGATTCACTAAAGCTCAACACTTGAGCAGGGTTCAAAAGATCCGGAGTGTGACACAGTAGTGGCAGTCCAGCTGTAGAAGGGTCAAGCCAACGCCTCACATGTGGCACGCCGTACTGCCCCAAACCCTAAGTTTCAAAGGGCAGTTCGAGACGGTCACATAATCGAGTTAAGGTTTGTTGTCTTCTAGAGGGACCACCGCAAAAAGACTTGCACGTATCTCCAAACTATTTAAACCCCGTGAATATTGAGTAAATGATATTCGTTCAAACACTTCAATATTTTCTAGTTTACCCGGAATAGAAAACGAAATGAAAATTCCAATCGAAACCACGAGTCCAAAAACGTCTCCAGAATTTTTCAACAGCAGATTCAGATCAAACATACTCAAAATATACTATAGAAGGTAAAGAAAAAAACTGTGCAAAAATTGGTCAAAGATCCTCTTATATGGCCGCGGATCCGCGGCCTAAGCTTGCTTATGCCGCGGTTCCGTGGCCAAAAGTACTGTTCATGGGCACGAATTTTCCAGTTTGTCTTATATTTACCTGCTCTATTTTTTGAGTATTTTTAATTCTGAAAAATGTCAGTTTTCAAAAAATTTCCAGAGAGCACCTTAAAAAATCGTATTTTTGTCCGATCGGGGTTTCACTTCGTAAAAACGTCGCCTAATGTTCTAGGTCGGCTCTGATACCAATGTAAGGTTAGCATAGCACCCTATGAAGAGTTTTGAAGCATCACATGACCCAAAGTTTTAATTTTTATGGTGCTAAACTAACATGCAAAGGGATCGATCCTAGAAAATTAGGGTTACGAAATAAAAGGCGAACTAATCTAGGGTTTCGAGACTACAACCTTTGTAGCTCCCTTTCGCTGGACTCCTTGGTCTCTAGGGTGTTGAACGAAGGTCCTCTTGAAGTCCCCTTGTGTCCACGACGATCCACCACGGAGATCTCCGTCCAAGCTCGCAACTTCGTCAAACCGAAGAGAACACTCTAAACAAAGCGGCTAAGCTTGTGTAGAATGATGTTGTGGTTAGGTTTCTCACTTCAAAAACCTGTCTTTGAGTGGTATTTGATCACTAGAAAAAACTAGAGAGCAAAAGAGCAAGAGGAAGAAGATGGTGGCAATTTTTTGACAAGAGGTAAAAGATGACTCTAGTGAAGAAAAAGAAATATATCAATATATATTTTATTCCTTCATGCTATGAACCATGGTTAAAGTGATGGAGACATTATTTAACTTTAGTTTGGAATGATAAAGAGAAGGATAACCTTAGGTTAGTGGTAGTTGAGCATTGTTAGGTCAAAGGAAGAATGTAGAAGCATGAATGATTATCCTTCCCTTTTTCATTTTCTTTTAAATCCAAAATTAAATAATAATCCATTATATAATCCATAGTGTGAGTCTTATATTGCCACCATTTCCATATGCTAACAACCATGATGGATGAGTGTATGTATGTGTGCATGTATGCACATCCACATGTGCATGAAACTAGCATGAAAGAAAGAAAGAAAAGCACACATGGATGCACACATCTATCATCTAAGAAAAGGTTTCAAGTGAGAAAACTAATGGTTAAATGATAAATCAACACTTGATTTATCAATCCAGTCATATCTCATATGACCCCACCAAAAGCAGTTCACCCGATCAATGTTCGGTATCATATACGCACATTTCAATCGGGTGCATGCGCATATCGCATGTGCGCACCACAACGTTTCGCCTGGAGTGGGTAACTCCTTTGTGGGACTCTGAGACTCGTCAATACGCCGGCAGAGGGTAATGATCATATCAAGTACCCTCAAGCCGCAAGCGGTCAGCTAAACGTAACGGCCACCCGGGTATTGAGCGATCAGAAGACAACAAGCGAACCTGCTACAACCCCCGTCGAGCCATCCGGCAACACTACCGTGCAGTCCGGTCTCTTCGTCAGATATGCTGCATATCGAGCCTAGGGATGGTCACGTCGACCCCAATAACTCAGTAAGTCGTGTCGGTGAATGGTCTATAACAGATCGAGAAACTACTGATAACACTTATCAGCAAATCTCAGCGGCCCTGGCCAGGGACTTGCTGTTATAACCAGTCGAGCACAGCACAACATCAACTCCTAATACCGGGAGAGACGAAACCCCTCCTATCGCTCATCGTCTTCGTGTGTCTCGGGACTGTACCCAACGGCCACCTGTTTGCACGACTCAGTAGAGCCGTGGTAGGGTGGCAATCAAAGTACAGTGGGAGAACACACAAGACTCCATGACGATCTCGGGTCTACAGACTAACCTATACCAGTGTCACCTGAGAACTGCTATCCGACGATTGATATAATTCCATATAGGAGTTCTCGGTGAGTCCGTCCAGTGTACCCAGTCACCACTGAGCACCCGTATATGATCTTGATGTCAAACATCGATGAATGTGGGAACATCCATCGCCCATCGTTTGGGTCTAGTATCATATACGCTAGTCTACTCTGGTATATCAATGCCCCGTCTCGATATACCTACGACTAGGGACGTTCCAGGATATGCTTATAGACTACAGATGTCCCACTAGTATGATCTCCATCATAATCAGAGTAGTCAAGCCGATATCCTCAGGTCTTTATCAGCATGTATGAATGAATAAAAGCATGATCAAATCAACATGTCAGATAAAGAAGAACCAGATAGCATACTATCATGTCGAGCAAGAATGCAAACTGAATATATATACATGTATAGATACATCCACTATCACATAATGGCCTCTAGGGCATACATATATCCAACAGCGACGGCAGTCCACATGTCGGACGCTTGCCCCGCAATATCAAATGTACATATAAAAAAAAACTGTACTAGCATTGCATCCAGGCTATCCCCCACGACCAATCCGCAACATCACAGCACAACACAGAACATCAACGTGAATGTCACGTTCGCAAATCCGTCTAAAAGGGCTATAGCAGATAGACTGGATTTACCGATCAAATGACATTCACGGTCGCAGATATAATGTAAATATTGTGAACTAACATGTTTAAAATATCCGATCGAACAAATTTAGCGAAGTGGGCCCCTAGTAGTACTGTAGCACTTACAGAAAATCTGGGTCCAAAAAGAATGTCCCAAAACCCCTATTTCCTATTCAAAAGCCCACTGGAAAAATTTGGTGCGAAGATAGCACTTTCCCACCGTGGAACCGCGGCCAAACCAGGGGTTTGGCCGCGTTTCCGCGGTCGTACTAAGGAATCTTTTCATCGAATTTTCCCAGAATGCTTAGAATTGCTTTCTTGTGTTTCTGCAATAACCTGAAAAATTTTTAGAGCTAAAAAAATTTCAACAGAAACCAGTGCACTGAAAATACGGTTTTTGGGATTTTTGTTCGATCGAGTTTTAAACATACTAGAGCAAGGTAGACTATGTTAACGGCGTGTCTCTGATACCAATGTAAGTGCACGGCGGCGCCCCGGCCGTCGATCCGACGCCGGAAATGCGGAAACGAAAAACTTTGCAAACTAGCAAACCGGCACCACCACGCACAAAAATCCTGGATCGGGCCATTAACCTAGCTACTAGCAAACTAAAAGATGGGTGAAGAGATATACCAAGCGATCCGTGTCCTTCGGTCTTCGTCTCCACTCCGATCTCCCGCGGAATCTCCATCCGTCACCTCCTCGTCGGAAAGGGCACCACGTAGCCGGATTCTTTTACGGGCTCCCACCTCTTGACCGAGGCAACTCGGGCGCGAAGTTGGCTAGCCGACGCGTCCAAGATTTGCTGTAGGTATAGTGTAGAAACCTATGTCTCTTTTGGGGTTTATGTTGCAATTGGTGATGGGGGAGAGAAGGTATGAACTTTGGAGAAGTGTTAAGGATTTTGTGAGCAAGCAAAATGAGATGTATCAATTTCCCTCATCAAAAATAAAATGAACCTCTCTCATCCTCTCCATGAAGTGGCTGGCCCCTAATTAGAATGAGGAGGGAATCAAAAAGGGAGGTGAGCATAAGATGGTGGAATGGGTGAGCCAAAGCCAAATCAAGCCTCACATCCAAATCAAGATCAACTCCAATCTCATTAATACAAAGGAAAAGATGGATAAAGCATCTCATGATGATAGAAGCCACAAATGAAAGAAACCCCCTCCACTAATGTTATTTGCACACTTGCAAATAACCCCCTCCATCGTAAAGTCCGGCCGCGAAAGAACAAAGGAAAACCGGCCGGAACAGAATGCAAACTGGCAACTTCAGAAAACTGATCCCGTAATAAATTACAGGAAGACCCCACTACTGCATATATTGCCAGCATTTGTATTCCCACTGAACACAAATGCAAAGAGATAAAACTACACTGTCTAATACTAGGATCCGGCTTAAACCAAAGCCGGCTAGTAAAATTCGTCCGATCATGATCCGTGCAATACCACACGTATCTGATCGAACCCTGCCATATCTCCATACGGACTCTACAGCGTTTCGCTCGAAACCTGAGTAACTGTGTGTGGTGGACTCTAAAGACTCATCAATACTATGGCTGTGGATTTAACCACTAACATGTCAAAAGTATTAGCCATATGTGAGGGCCACCAGCTATTGACCAAAAGGGACGTCGATGAGCGAACTCATCCTGACACCCTACTGAGCCTGTCAGTGACAATATCCGTACAGTCCGGTCCGTTCGTCTATGAGCATCGCATGGCGGGCCTAGGTGGTTGGTAAAAGTCAGACCCCCAGAAGCGGTAAAAGTCGTGTCGGAGTGTATCCCAGAACACCCTGAGATAGTACTGGAATACCTACCAGTAAATCTCCTGCCTTGGCCAAGGACTTTTCATATACTGGCTCTCCTAGACACAGCGCGACCTCACCCCCAATACCGGGAGAGACGAACCCCTGCAGATCCGCTCACTGCCTCCATGTGGCTCGGGACTGTACCCAACTAAAACCTGTTTGCACGTCTCCTTTGAGCGTGGTAGGGTAGTAATCAAAGCACAGTGGGAACTCACACGAGACAAATGACGATCTCAGGTCGATGAACTAACCTGTACACATATCACCAGGGAACTGCTATCTGACGTCAGGTATAATACCAACTAGCAGGTTCCCGGCGAGTCCTGTCCGGTGTACTCATAACCCAATGAGCACCTGTATACATCTTAGGTGAACCAACTGACACCAGTGGCTTGTGAGACCGGCCACCGCCCCTCGTCGGGGTCTCGACTGTATACACTAGTCTACTCTGGAGTATCGATGCCCTGTCTCGAAACTCCCACGACTAGGGACCTTTTAAGGATGTGCTTATAGACCCCAGCTCCCACGTATATGATCGCCCTCATACTGCTGGTAGTCAAGCAAGAATCCTAGGGGCTTTATCAACGTGCAATAGCGACTCGTAAGGTCACCTAAAGCAGTATACGATGATAAAGATAAACCAGATAGCATACTATCATCTTGAGTAAGACTGTCCTACCGGGATTGGTCCTCTCTAAATCATTGCAATCACGTGCCTGTGATCCAATAATTGACTCTGAGGGCACTATCTCCAACACTTGTCACGTGATAACGATATCAAAAGAAGAGCCCGAGAACATGGATGACCTTCCCTGGTGCTTCGAAAACAGCAACGACGAGATAATCTCAGAATTCCCACCAGCGCCAAAAGAGCTGGAAGATGGAATCCATACCACCGCAGATAAACTTAAGAAAATTGAGTTGGGAACGACGAATGACCCGTGACCGACATTCATCAGCGAGCTGCTATCTGAAGAAAGGGTGGCTGCGTTAAAGGACGTGCTTCTACAGCATAGGGATTGCTTCGCGTGGAACTATTCCGAAATGCCGGGGCTAGATCCAGAAATTGCTGTGCACAGATTGGCGATATCTCTGGACGTCAAGCCGGTCAAACAGGCGCCGAGAAGAATGCGGCTCGAGCTTGAGATGCGTATCAATGCCGAGGTCAAGAAGCTGATCGACTCTGGCTTTATCCAGGAAGTTCAATACACTGAATGGATCGCCAACATCATCCCGGTGATGAAGAAAAATGGGACAGTGTGCATATGCGTGGACTTCCGGGATCTTAATAAAGCTTGCCCGAAGGACGATTTCCCAGTGCCAGTCACCGAACTGATGATAGACAATACGTCCACTCACGAGGTTTTCTCCTTTATGGATGGCTCGTCAGGGTATAATCAGATAAAAATGCATCCCGAAGACCAGAAGCACACCGCCTTCAGGACTCCTTTAGGTATATTCTGCTACAAGGTGATGCCCTTCGGTTTAAAGAATGCCGGTGCCACCTACCAAAGGGCCATGACGAAGATCTTCGATGACCTTATACACGAAATCGTCGAATGCTATATCGACGATCTCGTGGTTAAAAGCAAATCATACGAGGAACATCTCGAGCATCTGAAGACCGTATTTCAACGTCTTTGACAATACAACTTGAAGATGAACCCTCTCAAATGTGCATTCGGAGTTTCCTCCGGCAAATTCCTAGGATTCATCGTCCGACATCGAGGTATTGAGATAGATCCGTCAAAGATCAAAGCGATCATGGAAATGCCTCCGCCAAGGACTCTCAAACAGCTGCGGTCTCTCCAAGGGAAGCTCACGTATATACAGCGATTTATAGCCAACCTTTCAGGCAAGTGTCGTCCTTACAGCCATTTGATGAAGAAGGGAACCCCGTTCGTCTGGGATCAAAAATGCCAAAGCGCGCTGGACGAGATCAAGCAATACCTGCAGAACCCGCCAGTGTTGGCTGCTCTGGTCAAGGGAAAGCCCCTCATTCTTTACACAACCGCCCTCGAAGGTTCTTTAGGCGCGTTATGGGCACAAGAGAACGACCAAGGGAAAGAAAGAGCACTCTACTACTTAAGTCGAGTTCTACTGGGGCAGAAAGCAACTACTTCCCCATTGAAAAACACTGCCTGGCGTTGATCTTTACGATAACAAAGCTCAGGCACTATGCTTTGGCACATGAGGTCCGTCTCATTTCAAAGGTGGACCATCTTAAATATTTAATGTTAAGGCCATATTGACGGGACGACTCGCTAAATGGTCCCTGCTCTTGATGGAGTTCTCGATAACATATCAACCTCTCAAGGCAGTGAAAGGCCAGGCCATCGCCGACTTCCTCGCTGAGCATCCGATACCCGCCGATTCTCCTCTGAATTGCGATCTTCCAGATGAACATGCGTTTGATGCGATCGACGGTGGTGATACCCGATGGGAGCTTTATTTCGATGGAGCATCTTCCATGAAGAAGCACAAACAAAGTACCCCTATAATCAAATCGGGGGTAGGACTCATCTTTGTAACTCCACAAGGAGGGATAATGCGTTTTGCTTTCTCCCTAACAGAGCCAAGGACAAACAATGAAGCCGAATACGAAGCTCTGATAGCAGGCCTCGAGATCGCCATCGACATGGGAATTGAAAACCTCCACATATATGGAGATTCCCAACTGGTCGTTAGTCAAGTAAACGGCGACTACCAAACATGCAAACCAGAATTGGTGAAGTACGGCAAAAAAGTGCAACAATTGTTGACCCAAATTCCTTCCTACACTTTGGAAAACATACCGCGTGCGGAAAACAGCAAAGCGGACGTGTTGGCCAAGCTCGCCAAGGAACTGGCCGATGAGAACCTCAATAACGTAAGAATCGTGGTACAAAGCCGTCGGGTGCTTGCCCCAGCAGAAATATCTCCGGAATCACCCAAAGAGAAGGGAGCGACTGAACAGACGAACCTGCAAATATAAGACCGGGAAAATACCGAGGATTGGAGAGAAGTCTTTATAGACTACTTCAAATACCGCCGAATGTCCGAAGATGCGTCCTCAAGACATCAGCTTATGAAACGAGCTCTGTCTTTCGCCTTCGTCAATGATACCCTGTACAAGAGGTCGTTTGATTCTTTGTGGTTAAGATGCCTAGGACCTGATGAAGCGAAAAGAGTCATCCAGGAAGTCATGAAGGACTCTGCGGTTCTCACCAGGCGGGCCCAAAGATGAAGTTGAAGATTAAACGGATGGGCTACTACTGGTCCACGATGATCCAGGACTGCCTCGAATATGCGAAGCAATGCCGCTCGTGCCAAATTCATGGGGACTTCATCCACCAGCATCCAAATCCACTACATCCAACGGTGGCTAGCTGGCCATTTGAAATGTGGGGAACTGACATAGTCGGCCCCATCGAACTAGCATCGTCTAGAGGACATCGCTTCATCCTGGCAACGACTGACTACTTCTCCAAATGGGCAGAATCAGTACTGTTAAGAGAAGTGAAGACGGAGAATATCCTCCATTTCTTCAAGACGCACGTCATATACCGGTTTGGAACTCCGCGACGTATCATCTCCGATAATGGGCCAGCTAATAGAAGCCTCAAGATCAGTCGCTTCGCACAACAACATAATATAGACTGGAGATATTCCTCAGTTTATAATCCGTGAGCTAATGGTCTAGCTGAAGCCTTCAATAAGAC
The DNA here is from genome assembly GCA_030015575.1 of Agapanthus africanus. NCBI lineage: Eukaryota > Viridiplantae > Streptophyta > Magnoliopsida > Asparagales > Amaryllidaceae > Agapanthus > Agapanthus africanus. The sequence goes on from CM057339.1 coordinate 565,579,217, forward strand.
CTTGACAAAAATCATGAAGAAAACGGTGTCCCGAAATAAGAAGGACTGGCACGAAAGACTACAAGAAGCTCTCTGGGCGTATCAGACTACGTTCAAGACAGCCACAAACACAACGCCATATGCGCTGGTCTTCGGTACAGAAGCAGTACTCCCCCTCGAGATAGACTTACCCTCTCTACGAGTGGCAGTCCACTACGAGCTAACAGATGAAGAAAATGCTCACCTTCGGCTTGAGGAGCTTGATGCCCTTGATGAAACCCGGCTTATAGCGCAACAAAATATGGAGGCCTATAAAGCAAAGATGACGCGCTCATATGAAAGATTGACCCGACCAAGGACATTCCGCCAAGGCAAACTCGTGCTAGTGGTCAAAAGGCCTATGATCCCCAATCGCGCCAAACGGGGAAAATTTGAACCAAACTATGAAGGCCCGTACATCATAGACAAGGTCTACCAGGGTGGAGCCTATCTACTCATGGATATGCACGGTGAAAGGCCTTACAGGCCAATAAATGGCTGATTCCTAAAGAAATACTATGCTTAGAAGGTTACAGCCTAGGTCAATGATAGATGACGACAACTATGTCCGCTCGCTATCTTCCTAAGCTCAAACTTTATAAGCGGTAGCCAGCCTTCTCAATGACGGACCGAAACGTCCTTAAACTAATGGCGGACAGAAACGTCCTTAAACTAATGACGGACCGAAACGTCCTTAAACTAACGGCGCACCGAAACGTCCTTAAACTAATGGCGGACCGAAACGTCCTTAAACTAATACCGCAGCATCCTTAGGCTGACGAGATGAATACAGGAAAAAGAAAAAAAAATTATATATATATATATATAATTATATATATATATATATAAAATTATATATATATATATATATATATATATAAACGGTATGTCCATAAGAAAAAAGGGCACGGATGAAAACCCGAAAGGGCTCCGTGAGTAAAAACAGCGGGGCTACCGGCGAGTGTTCGTGAAATCCCGAAAGAGAGCGACCACATAAAAAAAATATATATATAAAAATAAAAAGAATAAAAAAACGGTATGTCCATAAGCAAAATGGGCACGGATGAAAACCCGAAAGGGCTCCGTGAGTAAAAACAGCAGGACTACCGGCGAGTGTTTGTGAAAACCCGAAAGGGCGCAACCTCGTTAAAAGACACTTATAGGGTCCTCTCGACCTTGTAAGGAGAAACCACCCGCGTGAGATCCTTACGACTCACAAGGGAGCAACATACTTAGGGATCCCCACGATTCCTAAGGAGAAAATACACTTACGAGATCCTCACGACTCGTAAGGAGAAATCTCTTATGGGACTCTCACGGCTTATAAGATTTGAAAGTCTTAAGTTACAGAGACCTAAACCTGGGCTTAAGCAACCCCCGCAACTTCCAATATTTCCCTACAAGTGGCTCAATACTGACCCTTGTATACAATCCATGGGCGCGAATAAACATTTCCCTAACCAAGTTTCATCCGTGATTGGGGATATGTTTGCATGGTGAACAACCCTTGTAGGTCCTCTCGATTTACAAGGAGAAAACCCTCTTGTAGGATCCTTACGACTTACAGAGGAACATACACTTAGGAATCCTCACGATTCCTAAGGAGAAAATACACTTACAAGATCCTCACGACTTGTAGGGAAAAATACCTTTTTGAGACCCTTACGGCTCATGAAGTTAAAAGCCTTAGTCGACAGGACCTTAACCCTGTTCGCTAAGCCACCTTTGTTCAACATCGACGGAGGTAAATGATGATTCGCTTATGGCAATATCCCAGTTGTAGCAGTGCTGATGCCGAAATCGGTGTCTAATTTCAGGTTGACGGTGAAAAGCCGGTAGGCCGCACATGCATACGAAATAGCCTAAATGATAGAGCAACTTGCAATAAAAAGCAGCAAGTAAAAATGTATGCACACGAAATAGCCGAAATGATTGGGCAACTCGCAATAAAAAGCAGCGAGTAAAAATAAAATAAATAGCCGAAACGATTGGGCACCGCGAAAAATAGCCGAAATGATTGGGCAATCGCGACCTTCGCGATATAAAAGCTGAAATGATAGAGCATCGCGGAAATAAAAAAAAGATCATAAAACTTTAGTCCTACAGCTGAGATCACATCGATCCCTGTACACAATCCAAGGGCGCAAACAAAGAGAGAACCATACCTTCCTATCAGGCTCCGCCAGAAAACGAAGCCAAATCTCGACGGTTCGTTCTAACCCCGAAGAAACCAGTGTTTTCGGCAAATCATTCAATTTAGGGAAACAAACATCCTTGATGAGAGCCTCCTGATTCGCGTCGACTCGCAGAGAAACCAGTGTCTCCGTGGGAAATTCTCGATCCGTTTCAACACCAGGGAAACAAATATCCCTGGCAAATACCTCAATTCGAGGAAACAAACATCCTTGATGAGAGCCTCCTGATTCGCGTCGACTCGCAGAGAAACCAGTGTCTCCGTGGGAAATTCTCGATCCGTTTCAACACCAGGGAAGCAAATATCCTTGGCAAATACCTCAATTCAGGGAAACAAACATCCTTGATGAGGGCCTCCTGATTCGCGTCGACTCGCAGAGAAACCAGTGTCTCCGTGGGAAATTCTCGATCCGTTTCAACACCAGGGAAACAAATATCCCTGGCAAATACCTCAATTCGAGGAAACAAACATCCTTGATGAGAGCCTCCTGATTCGCGTCGACTCGCAGAGAAACCGGTGTCTCCGTGGGAAATTCTCGATCCGATTCAACACCAGGGAAACAAATAATCCTTGGCAAATACCTCAATTCGAGGAAACAAACATCCTTGATGAGAGCCTCCTGATTCGCGTCGACTCGCAGAGAAACCAGTGTCTCCGTGGAAAACTCTCAATCCGTTTCAACACCCAAATATCCTTGGAAAATACCTCAATTCAGGGAAACAAATATCCTTGATGAGAGCCTCCTGATTCGCATCGACTCGCAGAGAAACCAGTGTCTCCGTGGGAAATTCTCGATCCGTTTCAACACCAGGGAAACAAATAATCCTTGGCAAATACCTCAATTCAGGGAAACAAACATCCTTGATGAGAGCCTCCTGGTTCGCGTCGACTCGTAGAGAATCCAGTGTCTCCGTGGGAAATTCTCGATCCGTTTCAACACCAGGGAAACAAATATCCTTGGAAAATACCTCAATTCAGGGAAACCAACATCCTTGATGAGGGCCTCCTGATTCGCGTCGGCTCGCAGAGAAACCAGTGTCTCCGCGGGAAATTCTCGATTCGTCTCAACTTGCAAGATGAAGCCTCAGGCAACAGGGATTAAAAACTTGTTTCCTGAACAATGGGACCCTGCAAGTCGGTCTAAAACGGTCTATTGCATACTATTCACGAGTCTCACTCTCCAAAGTCGAATTTGACAAGGAGGGAAACAACCGCTTACGAGATCCTCTCGACTCGTAAGAGGGAAAAAATTCTCTTATAAGATCCTTACGACTTATAAGAGAAAACGCGCTTAGGAATCCTCACGATTCCTAAGGAGAAAATACACCTACGAGATCCTCTCAATCCGTAGGGAGAAAATCTCTATGAGACCCTCACGGCTCATAAAGTTTAAAAGTCTTAGGCGGCAGATCTGAACCTGCGGTCTAAGCCATCGCTATCTCTCGGAAAAAATCTAGATGCTTACTCTATTATCGGTCAAATGTGTTTATCAAGACAGTATGCTGATAATAAGAAAAAAGAAAAAGCAAAGAAATAGCACAAGACATTGCAAAGAAAAATGTATATCTTTATTGAATGTAATCAAGTACAAAGTGAAGCGTACAAAAGAATAAAGAATGGATACATATTATTTAAAGAATTTTTTTTACAAGTATGTAGATACAAGGGGAATCATTGGGAAGGAAGCTTCTTGCATAGCTCTATTAATTGTTCGTGCACTTCCTTCCGCGCCTTTCCTTGATCAGCTACCACCGCCAGTTCAGCCTCCACTTGAGCCCGCTATTGCAAGACGGATGCAAGCTGCTCACTAACGGCCTGATGAGCAGCTTCACAGCCTGGAGTGTCACGCTCGGCAATATCAAGCTTCCGCTTCAAGTTCAGCCCATGAGAGATGCGCTCCAAGAGCCCCTCAAAGATAGCCTTCACTTGGGCAGCATTTGCCTCGACCTCAGCATGCAGATGAGCCATCTCGCTTGAAGTCTTTTGGTACTCCCTCAGCTTTAAAGCCGCTTCTTGTTCCAAGTGGTGGACGTAAGAAGCGCTTTGCTCAATCCACGCTGCTCTGTGATTGCCTATGGCTAAGGTCTCGGGAGCCGGACGCATCAACTCTAGCTGGTGCAGGAGAGCCTCGATCTCCCTGCAGTGATTAACCCAAGATGCGACGATGACCTCGTCATGGAAATTAGCAAATATCACCAGCATCAGGTTAACCGTCGTAGCGAAATCTGCAGCAGACGTAGGAGTCTCGATGTCGAGTTCCTTGATGTAGTCGCTCAACATACGCAGACTATTCGCGGCACCTTTCGAGGACGGACGTCTCTGGGAAGGGCCTGCCAGTATTGTAATATGAGACTCAAAAGCCGCCGAGATCGGAACGACAGCTGAAAATACAAGATGCGATTAGATGACGATTCAAGAGAAATGGAAAAAGTCATTGATGAGATAGTCTACTATACCAGTTGAAGCAGGTGGCAAGGCCGGAAGGGCCGGTGGCGCGACCGATCTTTTTTTCCCCCTTCGATTTGTAGCACTGCAGCCAGGACGAGAAAAAGTTAGAAATAATTCCATCACCGAAAAAGAAAAATATCAGTCGGGAACTATACTCACCAGCGCTACCAGAGGGAGAAGCGAGTTCAGATGGGAAGGAGAAGTGTGGGAGCAACACTTGATATAGATGATCAAAGAGCACTCCTGAAAAGACACAACAATACGACTTTAGTACACAAATTATACGTCTGAAAGATAAGATTAATAAGTTGCAAACCCATACCTTCCAACATCTTCGATGGTATAAGAGAGGGTTGAGAGGTGACCACCGCCAAGGTAGTCGTTGAAGGCGCACCCTCGAGCAATGGGACATCGGCACTGGCTGCACCTGCGTTACGAACAAATGTGAACTTGTCAGAACAGATTGAAAGATAAACAGGAAGTAACTTGGGATTTACCTGATGAGCTGCCGGCCGAAACGGAGGCGACTCCCTCCTCCATTGACATGAGGCCACCGTCTGTGGCCTCGTCACCCGACTCAATGGGGACCGTTGTCGTGCTCGCAAGACCTGGAGACGGTGGGGGACCATAGGCAGGGAGGGCTACGACAGGAGCATTACCAGATTCCTGAGAAAGAGCGGTTGGCTCATCCTCAGGAATCATGTCTACCTCACCCGCTACTCCCTCGGGCTCAGCAATCACGGTTGCCTCGTCCACCGTCACCACGAGGTAGCCGGCCTCAAGCGCCTCGTCCGCCATTACCCTGGGGTCAGTTATAACGATCATTTCATCTGCCTCCACTTCAGGCTCGGCATCAATGACCTTCTCGGCTGCGGATCCCTCGGCCCCCAACTCAGGCTCCGTAACCTCAGCGACGTTGCCCACCGTCGGCTGAAGTTCGGCCGGTGCCTCCCCCCATATTTCCTTGGGTTTGACAATCTCTGCCTCCCCCTCGGTCGGACTTGGCCCTGCAAGACGAGATGCGTAAGAACCGGCGAGTTTACAATTTTTACAAACAAAATTCTGAAAGAAGTATTACCTGAGGTGGACTTCTCGTTAGCGTCCCTATTGGCGCGAATCGCCTGTCTATGAGCTGTAGACAGGGCGACCGGAGACTCTTCTGACGGGATAGCAGCACGAGGAACGGTGCTTGGGCCCGCTCTAATGGCCAAGGAAGCCCTGCGTGCCTTTGCTTCACGCCTCGACCGCTTTCTCTCCTCCCGAGCTGTCACGATGGAACTCTTTGACGCTTCCTTCATCGAAGCGTCGTCGTCCTCATTCAAAGATTCCTCCAGAGCCTTTAAGGCATCTCTCATCGGCTCTTCAAGACGGACCTCCTGCGGTAGCCCAGAGGAAGCAGAAACATCGACAGCCGGCAGAACATTTGCGTCACTTGGCGGGAACGACATTGAGGTTTCTGTGATAAAAAGGGAGAGGTTAAATTGACCATAACACAAGGAAAACGAAAACTTGATGATATGAAACTTACTAAGGCCTAAAGACACTCTGAGACGTTCCTCCTCTTAGAAAGTCTCGAAGGAAGCGGCAATGGCTTCTTCATCGGTGATGCCTGTTGGAAGAAAAGAAGGAAACACGTTAGTCAAAGGCAATGAGGAGAATATGATACAATAAAGAAAATGCGACTAGTAGTTACCTGATTGCGCAAGCTTAGTTAGCCATGCGTCACGCTTTGCCAACCATGTTGAAGTTTCGAGGGCGGTCTCCAAGTCTGTGTCATCCGGCGGCGGCATGACTAATCCCTCGTTAGTCCCATATTCACTCAGGCCCTCGGCATAGGGAGCGTGGGGTTCCTGACCGAATACGACGTCTGCGGCGAAGAGCGACTTCTTTTTCTTCTTCTGCCCACCAACCCTAGCGGCACCAGGGATCGACTTACGCTTAGCAGCCACCTTGGGACGGTGGGTCCCGATCTCCGCACCCACGCCAGACTCCGGCGAGGCTACAACCACTATCTCCACTGGAGCACAGGGCGCTGGAGGTGCATCTGCAATATCGGGGAGCGGCAATCCGTGCGGAGGACTTTGCGCACGCGATGGCCCGGCTCTAACATCTTTTAAAGGGGCAACTACCGGGGTCCTAGGCACTAAAGGAGCATTGCGGTCACTGCCGGGAGGCGCACCCTTACGGTCGACCAGCAATCGCCTTTCCTCCTTTATAACGGCTCCCGTTGCATAATTGTACCATTCTTTATATACGTTGAGGAGTCGTGGAGCGCAAGCCGGCGCACTGATAAAAAAGTGAGAACCCGTATTCAGGCGCATGAAATGATGCAGCGCGTTCTTCATCCCTTCCTCAGTGGCAGCGGGTTCCAGTAGGAAAGCTTCCAAGGGTACCCTTTGATCGTAGCTCAGTTGCTGGGCGAAATGATGCGGGTTGTATCTCATGAAAATTGCCGCACCGTTCTGCCTAAATACTTGGAAGCCCGGTCTAATAGAATATAAGTGAAGGGTCTCCCGGGCCGTCAAAATTGAGGCTCCATCCTTGAAAGCGTCTTGTAATGGCCGCATCGCAGTGGTAGACGCCTTTCCAATAGTCAACACCTTATCGACGAAAGACATCCTGTCTCCAACGGTATGGGGGCGAAGGAGTAAACCCCTGGCGTTCCGTGGCGAAGGAGTCACAATTAATGCGCCAATCAACTGTATGATGCGAGTGAAACCGCACTTGTCGTAGAACGAGGGCCTTTTGTGCATGCCGAAAACACCCGACGTGCGTAGCTCGAGCCACGATACGAAGTAGTGCATCGGGAAGACCACGTGCAGTACCCCAGGCTCATTAGCGTCCGCTGCTCGACTGAGGCCATGATACAAGTGTGCCAAGCCGGCGATCCCAACGGCCAATTTTACCCCGATGGCCATCCGGTGGGCTGGGTAAAAGATAGATGGCCGCATATGGCGAGAATGCATTGGGATCGCAAACTAACTCAGCCATAGCCCAAGAAATCCTAAGAAAAAGGCCTCCTCGTCTATCCCAAGGGCTGCAATTTCAGCAAAAGACATAGTCGGGAAGTCTGGAAGGAAAAAACCCTTTTGGTTTATTTCCTTCGCCGGCAGGTTATCCAAACCTAGACCGAAAGGGTCATCCAGGGTAGCAAACTTGGCAGCTTCTGATGAGAGGACGCTTGGGCGAAGGAACCGAGCGATGAAATCCTCAAAGCTAACTCCGCGACTCCCGTGTTCGATGAAAAGGGCCTCATAGATGTTCAACACTTTGATCAAACTTGGGAATTGGTGTTGAACAACATTTTCCGGCGTGAGGCCCCTTACCACCGGCTTAGCATCGAAGACATACTCGTCTGTCGGAAGCAATTCCTCATAGTGCTCCCCAATAACCGGCAAACCGGAGACCTCTGTGAACTCCTCCAGAGAAATTGACACTTCCCGATCCATTGCAAGGAAAGTGTGGGTAGGAATGTTCCACTGCTCCAAGAAGGCCTTGAACCACCGGGTGGGAAGCATGGGATACTGGAAGAGAGAGACGTAAACTGCAGTATATAATCCTAACCTTATTAACTGCGACTTCTTCGTCGATGGGATATACCGGGCCCACGGCAGATAGCCGATTGGGTGACGGGGGATCAGACCGATGTTATATGATTGCCTCCAAGGTCGCGCCTCACCTTGACAGATACGGCGTCCTAGGATATCCAAAACCATAGGACGCTGGACCGGAATCGCATTTATGGCGGGATGAAGAAAGCCCTTCGAGGTCCAATCAACCATCTCCACGGCATACTGCACCGAGGGTGGGGTGGCATAATGAATCGCCGTGATGGGTTCTGACAGTACTGCACACGTGAAGCTCCGTCGATCCATGATAGTCTGGTTATACCACGACCCCCAAAGGTGGAGACTCTTATATTCCGGGTCGTGGTCCCTAATCATAGCCAAGACTTCACGGTCCAAGGGCGCTTCGGGAAATCCCTCCTCTGAACGAGCAAACGGGAATGAGGTGTCGAGAGACATGATCGCTGCAAATGAACAGAAATTAGCCGTTAGTGTTGTAATTCCAACGCTTGGCGTTTAAGAAGAATTTTCACCAATTAATTAATTAAATTAAAAATCAATTAAATTAAAATTAATTAATTACACTACACAACAGTGCAGTGAGTAGGAGACCGAAGGGGGACCCACAAAATCTGGATGAAAGTGCCTCATTTAATAAGACAGCCCCATCATTGGGTGGGACTGTCAGTTAAAGAAAGGATCCCCAAGAGAATATTCTCATCAGTGGGGAATCCCTAGAGACAAGGAGAAAATCTCCTCTTTCAGAGCAAAGCTCTGTCACAGAATGACACTTGTCAAATTCTGGTCTCAAAGGAATAAAATTCCTTAAAAAGAGCTTAGCTCTGTAATGGTGATAAAAAAAATCCATCAAAAGAAAATTTTAACTTTCAAAGAAATTTAAAATTAAAAAAATTTGGGATCTTGAAAATCCAAGAAAACTCTTAAAAGTTCATCAATGAGCAAAGCTCTGTTCATGGGTTAAGAAACCCTAAAACAAATTCTTGAGAGCAAAGCTCTATTTATGAAACCCCAATGGGGATCTCTTTAGATCAAAAGATCTGTGAGAGCAAAGCTCTTTTGGTTAAGATTGATTTGAATTAATTTAATTTAAATTAATTTTACCTAAAAGTTTTCTAACTTTGGAAACGAGCAAAGCTCTGAAGTTCTTAAACAAGAGCAAAGCTCTGGAAAATCAAAATCTTGAAATGGTGAAGATTTTCTAAGGGTCAGAGGTCCTATTTATAGGGCTCTTGCGCCCCTTCAGCTCACCCGTTGATCCAACGGTCAGAAGCTTGCCACCGCTGCACTCACGTGCGCGCCACGTGAGCGCAACGGTGGGGGGGGGCATTTGTTTCCCCCAATCAGAGCAAAGCTCTGTTGTAATTCAAAAATTCAAATTTTGAAGCAACGCTTCAAATATCGGGCGCAACGCGCCACGTGTCGGGCGCTGATACATCAGCGCAGCGCCCGAGGCAGCACTCCCAATCAGAGCAAAGCTCTATTTAAAACAAAATTAAAGGAAGCAACGCTTCAGTTGCGTAAGCACTGCGCTGCGCGACACGTGCTAGCGCAGGTGCGCTAGCGCAGCTGCGCTACGCTGCGCGACACGTGTCAGCGCAGATGCGCTCGCGCAGTTGCGCTGCGCTCTGCGCTGCGCGACACGTGTCACGCGCTGGGGCGTTTGCGCCAAACAGAATTAAATTCGAGTAAGATTTTTCTTTTCTTGTTAAAACAAGAAGATTGCCTTTTGTAAAACAGAAGCCCTTGGGATCAAAGATCCAACGGTGGGGAAAATTCCCCAAATCACTCAGAGAAAGATCTCTTTAACAAATTTATGGGCACTATATAAAGGCCCCTAGACCTCAAATCAAAGAGATGAACATTTTGTGAGAAATCAAAATTTTCAAACAGAGAGAACTCTGAAGAAATTTCAAGAAGAAAGGTAAAAAAAACCTTTAGGATAGAAGAATTTCTTTTGATAGATCATTGATCTAAGAACATGATCAATGATCTTTAATAAAAAACAAAATAAAAATAGTGCTTTGCACTTATGAACCATTGGTTCTCTGAGATCAAGAAAGAAATAAGAGAAACTTGTTTTCTTTGATCTAAATTGGATCAAGAAAACAAATAGTGCTTTGCACTTCTTTTATGAACCTTTGGTTCTGGAATCTAAAAGATTCTCAAATCAATAGTGCCTTGCACTTGCAAAACTGCGCTGCTGCGCTTTCGGGTTGGCGCAAGCCACCAGAGAGCGCCACGTGTCAGTATCTGAACCGTTTGCGCTATGCGCTTTTGAAATAGAGCCTTGCTCTCTGAAACTGGCGCAACTCACCACAGCGCGCCATGTGTCAGCAGCGCAAGCGCAGCGCACTGCACTTGCATGACACGTGTCATCACCACAAGCGCTTGCGCTCTTTGATTGGCGCAAAGCGCCTGACAAATGCAATGCATTTCTTTTGCTAAAGGGCCATGCCCAAGTCAAAAAGACCTAGCAGACCAAAATAAATTGCAAAGCAATAAAAGGGGGAGAGCCCAAATAAAATTGATGCTCTGCATCATTTATAAAGGGCAGAGCCCATGTAAAATTGATGCTCTGCATCATTTATAAATGGGCAGAGCCCAAAACAAATTGACGCTCTGCATCCTTTCTGGGCAGAGCCCAAACAAAAATAAAAAGTAATGAAATGCATTATTTAAATGTGGTCAAAGCCCTAGCACAGGTCTAATAGACCAAAAATAAATAAAAGCGTTGAATATTTTTCAACTGGACTTAGCCCAATCATGGCCGTAAGTCCTCAAATTAAATTGACTGAGCACAGCTGCTCTCTTAAATAAATTTACGACCGGTTCGAGGGTACATCTCCGAACTCCTTTGAATCCTATCGTTGTAATCCTTCAACGATGTCAGAGAGGTGACGGGTCCCGACAACCACACATCAACACGGACTGTGGGGTCCTTAAACTCATGGACTTAAGCGTCCTTAAACCAAAAGACGGATTGTGGGATCCTTAAACCCGCGGACTTATGCGTCCTTAAACTAAAACATGGACTGTGGGGTCCTTAAACTCACGGACTCAAGCGTCCTTAAACTACCTATGGACCACCATGTCCCTAAACTGGAATATGGACCATCACGTCCCTAACCTGAAATATGGACCACCATGTCCCTAAACTGGAATATGGACCGCAATGTCCTTAAACTACCTATGGACCACTATGTCCCTAAACTGGAACAATAGAGTCCCCAAACGCTCTTTTGTCGGATCCAAAACGATCCCGTTAAGTTGATCTTAGTCTCAAATCAGACTAACGTATCCTTAACAAACGTTTAAGTCGATCTTAGCCTAAATACGGCTAGCGTATCCTTAAACCAAAACACCAAACCCAAATCTAAGTAAATACAGATTTGGACTAATCCACGTCCTACGGGCGACGACATCGCTTAGTCTCCATATACAATCCACGGGCAACCACAAACAAAATAAACACCCACGACACGAAGTGAAATTCTGGAGAAGGAGAAAGTTGTTACCATGATGCGGTAGCATAATTAACTGTAGGGGCTTGCGCCTGCAGGGAAGAGCGTCCCCACAATCAAAAACCCCTCGAACGAGGGGGAATCTGACGAAGTCTGCTACATCGGCCGCATCCGTCTAAACCTCCGATACACGGTGCCATAAATCAACTTGGCATCTTCGGAGAGGTGGATGGATAAAACTAAATAGCATCTGCCCCGAATCTCAGCGTCAGGACTTCGCAGTCTTGTGCACCGCCTTTCGGAGGGGAACATGAAGTATTTCAAGGATGGTCTCGAGTATATTGTGACAGGGGAACTAAACTCATTCTCCGTGAATGAAGTCCGCAAATATGAGGATGCAAAATACTTCCTGCCAGATTTCGAAGACACAGAAAGATGTCGCAAATCGGAAGACAAGAACAAAGCTATCATCACTATTCCAGTCTTCGGGAGTGATACCGAGGAGGAAGAAGAAATAGTTTATTCAGGTCCGCCCCAATGCAATAAGCCGGGACCATCCATCCCTATGTTGATCTTCGGCAGCGACTCGGAAGATGAAGTCAATGCCGTATTTTCTGTTCGGCCATCAATTCAAGCCTTTGTTGATGATGATCGGAGTTTGCAAATCGCCATGGTTCTGCGGGAGCACTACAAAGAGCTCGATACACTTAATGCCTATAGTGTGCAAGAACTGCAGACATTCTACATCCCTCTCAGGCGAAAGGGTGAAAAGGCGATCCTATTCTACCGATCCGGGGAAACTAAAGTGGAGAAAGAAATCTGGCATGGCGCGGATTCTACACTTGACAGGCTCCAGCCCATCTGTCTGCCTAGATACTATACAGACGGATTAAAAAGACTATTGAGGCGCCAAGGCGTACCCCTTAAGCAGATCGCTCGACAGGCTCGGTTCTACAACAGGATCTGGAGCGTCCCCGGAACTCAACGAAAGTTGCCCAACGGAAGAATGGAAATGATCGGGCTTGGATATGTTCAATCCAAGAAACGGGAGCCATTCCGCGACTGCTACATCATTCATGACTTCGACAAAGAAGGAGATGCTCTGTGGAAAGATGCTAACCCTGAACCAAAACGAGCCCCCGTCGTGAAAATGCCAAGCCCGTCGTTCGAAGAACAAATGGACAAGCTTATAAGGGAAGCGGGTCAAAAGGTTCAAGACGACCATAATCGTGAAATGGCCATCTACGAGAAAGCCATAACGCAATGCCTCCTTCAGTAGGCTGCGAAAAATGAAAATGCTCTTCCTCGTCAACCCGTCATACAAAAGGCCCGACGCAGAGGCAGAAATAAACCCAAGAACGAAAAAAGCGTTCGACAGCGACAAAGCGGGACAGAGAAGCCACGCAATCGAGAATCGAGCAACCAGGATTCGTCTCTTATAAAGAAGATGGGTCGAGCGTACTCTTTTGCCCAAGACAAGACAAGGAAGATACTTGATCTTGCCGTAAAACATCAAATGATTACCCTCCCGGAGTCCAAGCATCCCGAGCAAGCAGGCGAAGTCTCTCACCCGGACTATTTCTCCTACCATCGGGCAATACGACATCCTCTCGAAGAATGCTTCACTTTCAAGAACTTGGTTGAAGACCAATATCAACTCGGAAGGTTCGCTCTATCCAGCAGCTGGAGGGTAACTCCGCCGCAGAAGCATGAACCAAAAGCCACGCAAACCACGAGAGCAGAGCCAGATCAACATCGGTCTTGGAAGCGATCTCGCACCTGTCACGTGATAACGATGTCAGGAGAAGAACCCGAGAATACGGATGACTTCTCTTGGTGCTTTGAAAACGATGAAGATGAGTTGATCTCAGAATTTCCACCGGCCCCAAAAGAGCTGGAAGATAGGATACATACTACAACAGATAATCTCAAGAAAATTGACTTGGGGACGGCAAGTGATCCGCGGCCGACATTCGTTAGTGAGCTGTTGTCTGAAGAAAGGGTGGCTACGCTAAAGGACGTACTCATGCAGCATAAAGATTGCTTCGCATGGAACTATTCCGAGATGCCAGGACTAGATCCAGAGATTGCTGTCCACAGATTGGCGATATCCCTGGACGTCAATCCGATCAAACAAGCACCGAGAAGAATGCGGCTCGAGCTTGAGGTGAGCATCAACGCCGAGGTCAAGAAGCTAATCGACTCCGGCTTTATCCAAGAAGTTCAGTATCCTGACTGGATCTCCAACATCCTCCCAGTGATGAAGAAAAATGGGACGGTGCGCATATGTGGGGACTTTCGGGATCTCAATAAAGCCTGCCCGAAGGACGACTTTCCAGTACCGGTCACTGAGCTGATGATAGATAATACGTCCACTCACGAAGTTTTCTCCTTCATGGACGACTCATCAAGATACAATTAGAAAAAGATGCATCCCGAGGACCAGAAGCATACCGCTTTCCGGACCCCTTTGTGCATATTCTGCTACAAGGTGATGCCTTTCGGTCTAAAGAACGCCGGTGCCACCTATTAGAGGGCCATGACGAAGATTTTCGATGACCTCATCCATGAAATCGTCGAATGCTATATTGACGGCCTTGTGGTGAAAAGAAAATCATATGAGGAACATCTAGAGCATCTGAAGATCGTGTTTCAGCGCCTTCGGAAATTCAACTTGAAGATGAACTCTCTCAAATGCGCGTTCGGAGTTTCCTCAGGTAAATTTCTTGGATTCATCGTCCGACACCGAGGTATCGAGATAGACCTGTCAATGATCAAGACGATTATGGAAATGCCTCCACCAAGGACTCTCAAGCAACTGCGGTCTCTCCAAGGAAAGCTCGCGTATATCCGGCGGTTCATAGCCAATCTTTCCGGCAAGTGCCGTCCTTACAGTCACCTAATGAAAAAGGGGACCCCTTTCGTCTAGGATCGCAAATTCCAAGGCGCACTGGACGAAATAAAGCAATACCTGCAGAATCCGCCGGTGCTGACCGCTCCGGTCAAGGGAAAGCCTCTCATTCTGTATACAACAGCCTTAGAAGGTTCTTTAGGCGCGCTGTGGGCATAAGAGAACGACCAAGGGAAAGAAAGAGCTCTCTATTATCTGAGTTGAGTACTCCTGTGGACAGAAAGCAATTATTCTCCCATCGAAAAACACTGCCTGGCATTGATCTTCGCGATGACGAAGCTCAGACACTATGCGTTGGCACATGAGGTCCATCTCATATCAAAGGTGGATCCTCTCAAATATTTGATGTCAAAGGCTATATTAACAGGGCGGCTCGCTAAATGGGCCCTGCTCTTGATGTAGTTCTTGATAACCTATCGTCCCCTCAAGGCAGTGAAAGGCCAGGCCGTCGCTGACTTCCTCGCTGAGCATCCGATACCCACCGATTCTCCTTTGAACTGCGAATTGCCCGCCTAGCACGCATTTGACACGATCGACGGAGAGAGAAGAGAGACTGATACCTGGTGGGAACCCTACTTCGATGGAGCATCTTCCATGAAGAAGCGCAAACAAAGCACCCCTATAATCAAATCCGGGGTAGGCCTCATCTTCGTGACTCCACAAGGAGGGATAATGCGCTTTGCCTTCTCCTCAACAGAGCCGAGGACAAACAATGAAGCCGAATATGAAGCTTTGATAGCAGATCTCAAGATTGCTATCGACATTGGAATTGAAAACCTCCTCATATACGGAGACTCCCAGCTGGTCGTTAGTCAAGTAAACGGCGACTATTAAACGTGCAAACCAGAGTTGGTAAAGTACGGTGAGAGAGTGCAACAACTGCTGACTCGAATCCCTTCCTACACTGGAAAGAATACCGCGTTCGGAGAATAGCAAGGCGGATGCATTAGCCAAGCTCGCTAAAGAACTGGCTGACGAGAACCTCGATGACGTGAGGATCATTGTGCAAAGCCGTCGGGTTCTTGCACCGGCAGAAATATCTCCAGAATCGTCTGAGGAGAAGGGAGCGACCGAGCAAACGACTCTACAAATAAAAGACCAGGAAAAGGCTATGGATTGGAGAGAAGTCTTTATAGACTACTTCAAATCCCTTCGAACACCTGAAGATGCATCCTCAAGGCATCAGCTCATGAAACGAGCTCTATCCTTCGCCTTCGTTAATGATACTCTGTATAAGAGATCATTTGATTCTCTATGGCTAAGATGCCTGGGACCCGAAGAGGCAAAGAGAGTCGTCCAAGAAACTCACGACGGACTCTGCGGTTCTCACCAAGCCGGGCCAAAGATGAAGCTGAAGATCAAAAGGATGGGCTACTATTGGCCCATGATGATCCAAGACAGCCTAGAATACGCGAAACAGTGCAACTCGTGCCAGATTCATGGGGATTTTATCCACCAGCATCCAAATCCACTACACCCAACGGTGGCTAGCTGGCCGTTCGAAATGTAGGGAACCGATATAATCGGGCTCATCGAACCAGCATCGTCCAGAGGACATCGGTTCATTTTGGCGACAACTGATTACTTCTCCAAATGGGCAGAAGCAGTACCGCTGAGGGAAGTGAAGACGGAAAATATACTCCATTTCTTCAAGACACACGTCATTTATCGGTTTGGAACTCCGCGACGGATCATCTCCGATAACGGGCCAGCCTACAGAAGTCATAAGATTAGTCGCTTTGCACAACAGAATAACATAGACTGGAGATACTCTTCAGTCTACAATCCCCGAGCTAACGGTTTAGCTGGGGCTTTCAACAAGACCTTGACGAAGATTGTGAAAAAGACGGTGTCTCGAAATAAGAGGGACTGGCACGAGAGACCGCATGAAGCTCTCTGAGCGTATCGAACTACGTTCAAAATAGCCACAAACACAACGCCGTACGCGTTGGTATTCGGCACAGAAGCGGTACTCCCTCTCGAGATAGAGTTACCCTCTCTACGAGTTGCCGTTCACTACGAGCTAACAGACGAAGAAAATTCTCACCTTCATCTTGAGGAGCTTGATGCCCTCGACGAAACCCGGCTCATGGTGCAACAAAATTTGGAGGCTTATAAAGCAAAGATGACGCGCTCATATGAGAGACTGACTAGGCCGGGAACATTCCGCCAAGGCGAACTCGTGCTAGTGGTCAAAAGACCTATGATCCCGAATCGTGCCAAACGAGGAAAATTCGAGCCGAACTACGAAGGCCCGTATATCATAGACAAAGTTTACTAGGGTGGAGCCTACCTACTCATGGACATGCATAGTGAAAGACCTTTCAGGCCAATAAACGGTCGCTTCCTAAAAAAATACTACGCCTGACGAGTCATGGCCTAGGTCAATGATAGATGACGACGCCTATGTCCGCTCGCTATCTTCCTAAGCCTAAACTCTATAAGTAGTAGCCGGGTTATGGACCGAAACGTCCTTAAACTAACGATGAACCACTATGTCCTAAAACTGGCGACAGACCGAAACGTCCTTAAACTAACGATGGACCACTATGTCCTAAAACTGGTTGTTGACCGAGACGTCGATAAACTACTGTGGACTGCAGCATCCCAAGGCTGACACAAAAAAGATAAAATAAAAAAAAAGAAAAAAAAAGAAAACGTTATGTCCATAAGCAAAATGGGCATGGATGAAAACCCGAAAGGGCTTCGTGAATAAAAACAGCAGGGCTACCGGTGAGTTTTTGTGAAAACCCGAAAGGGCGTAACCTCGTTAAAAGACACTTGCAAGGTCCTCTCGACCTTGTGAGGAGAAACCACCTGCGCGAGATCCTTACAACTCACAAGGGAGCAACACACTTAGGGATCCCCACGATTCCTAAGGAGAAATTACACTTGCGAGATCCTCATGACTCGTAAGGAGAACCCTCCTATGAGACCATCACGGCTCATAAGATTCAAAAGTCTTAAGCTACATGGATCTGAACCTGTTCTTAAGCCATCACAACTTCCAATTTTGCCCTACAAGTGGTTCAGTATTGACCCTTGTATAGAATCCACGGGCGCGTATAAACATTTCCCTAGCAAAGTCCAATCCAGGACTAGAGATATGTTTACACAGTGAACAACCCTTGTAAGTTCTCTCGACTTATAAGGAGAAAGCACTCTTGTAAGATCCTTATGACTTATAAGAGACCATACACTTAGGAATCCTCACGATTCTTAAGGAGAAAATGCAACGACGAGATCCCCACGACTCATAGGGAGAAACACCTTTATGAGACCTTTACGGCTCATGAAGTCAAAAGCCTTAGTCGACAGGATCCTAACCCTGTCTACTAAGCCACCTTTGTTCGACATCGACGAAGGAAAATGATGATTCACTCCTGGCAATATCCCAGATGTAGCGATGCTGATGCCGAAATCGGTGTCAAATCCTAAAATTCGCAGCGAAAAGCCAGCGAGCCACACATGCATACGAAATAGCCGAAATGATGAGGCAACTTGCGACAAAATCAGCAAGTAAAAGTGTATGCATGCAAAATAGCCGAAATGATTGGGTAACTAGCAATAAAAAGTAGCGAGTAAAAATAAAACAAATAGCCGAAATGATTGGGCACCGCGAAAAATAGCCGAAATGATTGGGCAATCGCGACTTTCGCGATATAAAAAGCTGAAATGATAGAGCATCGCGGAAAGAAAAATATATAAAATGAAACCTTTTGCCCTACAAGTGATATCGCATGAATCCCTGTATACAATCTATGGGAGCAAACAAAGAGGGAATCACACCTTCCCTCCCCAGGCTCCATCCGAAAGAGAGCCATGTCTCGACTATTCACAGACAGCCTGGAGATCATCTCAACATTCGTCTCATTACAATAGACGCAACATCAAGCAAAGCGGAACCGCGGCAATTCCTAGTTCCATGACTCGGCGGTGCATAGATGACCGAGAGTCAAACCCCGACTCCGTGAAATGCGGATAAAGTCAACCCTTCCTGGTTATGTAGAACACGGCCTATGTCAATCCTGACCCTGTGGGAAACGTCCAGAGCGGATCTTGGTCCTCGCAGAACACGGCTATGTCAATCCTGACCCCATGGGAAGCATCCAGAGCAGAGCCTGGTCCTCGCAGAACACGGCTATGTCAAACCGACCCCGTGGGAAGCATCCAGAGCAAATTCCTGGTCACGTGGAACATGGCCTATATCAATCCTGACCCCGTGGGAAACGTCCAGAGCGGATCCTGGTCCTCGCAGAACACGGCTATGTCAATTCTGACCCTGTGAGAAGCATCCAGAGCAAATCCTGGTTTCGTGGAACACGGCCTATGTCAATCCTGACCCCGTAGGAAACTGTTAGTTATATGTATGCCCTAGAGGCCATTACTGTACATTGGATGTATATTGTAGTGGATGCTGGGACATATATAGGGAGGACTTTCTTGCTCGACATCATAGTATGCTATCTGGTTACTCTTTACCTTAACGTGTATACTGATTGTCTCTCTGTTACATATTGGTAAAGCCCTTAGGATGTGTACTTGACTACCTGGACTATGATGCGGATCATACTAGTGGGGACATGGTAGTCTATAAGTACATCCTTCAAAGTCCCTAGTCATGGGTGTATCGAGACAGGGCATCGATATACCAGAGTAGACTAGCGTGTACCTTCTCGACCCATACAGATGGGCGATGGATGATCCCATATCCATTGGTGTTTGACATCAGAGGAGATATACGGGTGCTCAGTAGAGACTGGGTACACTGGACGGACTCGCCGAGAACTCCCAGATGGTATTATACCTTACGTCAGATGGCAGTTCTCTAGTGACACTGGTACAGAGTAGTCTGTTGACCCGAGATCGTCATAGAGTCTTGTGTGGTTCCCACTGTGCTTTGATTTCCACCTTACCACATCCAAGAGGGCATGCAAAACGGTGGTTTTTGGGTACAGTCCCGAGTCACATGGAGGTAATGAGCGATAGGAGGGGATTCGTCTCTCCCGGTATAGGGGGTTGATGTTGCACTGTGTTCGATTGGCTATAACAGGAAATCCCTGGCCAGGGTTGCTGAGATTTACTGGTAAGTGTTACCAGTAGTTTCTCGAATTGTTATAGACCTCATATCGACACGACTTATTGAGCTATTGGGGTCTGACGTTTACCACCCATAGGCAAGATATGCGACATATCAGACGACGAGACCGGACTGTACGGTAGTGTTACTGGTTGGATTCACTGGAGTGTGAGCGGGCTTGCTCGTCGATCTTCTGATCGCTCAATACCCGGGTGGCCGTTACGTTTAGCAGACCGCTTGCGGCTTGTGGGTGTTTGATATGATCATCACCTGTTGCCGGCGTATTGACGAGTCTTTAGAGTCCTACACAGAGGTTTCCTGGCTCAAGCGAAACGAAATAGGAGCGCATATGAGATATGTGCGGGACCGAGAATAATGCGTGTATGTGATACCGTATTTCATTCTCGCGATTAATGTGTCGAATGGTTGTATGCGATATAACCTAGTTATCGATTCAAGCGTTGATTCGATAAGCCGATACATTGTATACTAGTCGGTTGTGTGTGACATGACCGGATCATTGAATCAAGTGTTGATTTAATGATTTAATGCATAATTATATATTTGATATATTACTTTGCATTAACTAGTGTTGGTTCACTTTAATTGGATTTTCTCACTTGGATTGTGCACATTGTATATGTGATATACTTTTGTACACAAGATTGTATCATGTTTGATGATACATGCTTTTTGGGTCAAGTGTAAAAAATTAAACCATGGTTAAGTTGTTGATTAGGGTTTTTACTTATTCATTTATCTTATTTATTTATTCATTTTGAATAAATTGAAAGATAAATGAATGGTGGCTTCATTTGTTTTTAGTTGAAGCTTCATGAAGCTTTGACTAATTAACCTTTTTGTTCTCATCCTTAACCCTAACCATTCAACCTAACATTAGTCAATTCTCTACACTAAACCATGGTTCAATTATGATAAGTATTCTTTTTTACTTTTCATTTTTAAAAAACTTATCATATTCTTCATCTTCTTCTTCTTCTTCACTTAAAGAAAAAGCTTGAAAGCTTTAATGGCAAAGTGAGAAAAAGAGTGAGAAATCCAATTCTAAAGTCTACCCACTTCCTATTTCTTCATCCTCTACCTCTTGCCAAGTAGTAGAGTGTGTTTTCTTCACAAGTTTCTTGACTTGGTGAAGTTGGAGCTTGATCTAGCGATGCCTCGACGTAGATCATCTTCGGCACGTCGTCGATGACCTAGCCCGCCATTTCTCCGATGAAGCCGACGCTTGAGCCCGGGATTCATTTTGGACAGCGGAGAGACATCATTGCGGAGCTATGGAGGTGGAGCACCGGATGTACAAAGGTTGTATTTCCGTTCACTTAGTTAATTTGTTAACTAGTTTGATTTGTCGCCTAGAAATCTAGCCAACGGTCCGTATTAGGGTTTCTCGGCACCTCTAATTTTTGAAATTGGTATGGTTGATGCCTTGTGAGACCTCCTTGGTGTGCCTAGGAACCCTACAGTGGTATCAGAGCCTAGCTAGAGCCTTAGGCGAAGTCCAGACGGAGTTTGAAGTCCGAACGACCCGAAACCCTAACCCCAAAAATGCTCTCTGGATTTTTTCAAAAACAGGGTTTTTTGTGAATTAAAAATATTCAGAAATATCAGCACGAATATCTAAGAGTAACTGTAAATTTCGATGATCTAATTCCATTAAAGCGCCGCGGTTCCGCGGCACGAGCATGGCTCGTGCGGCGGATCCGCGGCCTGTTTGTCGTTTTATGAGTTGACGTTTGCACAGTAACTCCTACTTAACAGTGCTGGTTTTTCTGGGAATTTTTAATATTTATTCAAGAGTTGAATTTTCTGGGGTTGTTTTGGGGATTCGCCTGTTCGATCGGATTATCAAATTTTGTCTGTGTGGCTTTCCGGGTATTTTTAGAATATGTTAAAAAGTTCGACCGGATATAAATACCCACTTTTTCCCCTGTCGGGAAATTTCCAAGTGTTGGATTTTTCCGTAGTTTAACGACGTTCTAAGTAGTGCAAGTAACGCGATGGTCCCTCTAGAAGACAACAAACCTTAACTCGATTATGTGACCGTCTTGAACTGCCCTTTGAACCTTCGGGTTTGGGGCGGTACGGCGTGCCACATGTGAGGCGTTGGCTTGACCCTTCTACGGCTGGACCGCTGGTACTGAGGCACGAACTGAATGTTTTTAGACTTGTTTCATGTGTTGATCTGTATCGGGAAAACTTGGGTGTTTGACTGTTCGATCGGAAAGTTCAACATTTTCTGCTTATCCGGAATGTGATACAATAATTGGAATTCACAAATGTTATGTGATTACTGAATGAATGTTATAAACATAGCAGTTTAGTCTCACTTGATCGGTTGCCACGAAATTTTGATGTGATCAAAAGTCCGTCGCAATCACATAGCGTACGCGGATATTCGCCGGTAAACTTAATAGACAGCTACACCCCTTAGCCCCGACCAAGTGACTTTAGGAGAACCCCGTCGCCGCAAGCATCCGTTCGGGTGCTCGCGGCAGCGGTGTTCCGCCTTGGTGCACTTCGTCGACGGCCTCGGGGGTGCGGCCGCCTACTAAAGTTAGCGACGAGCATTCGATCAGAATGTCGGGAATCCTGTTGAATTGCCCGACTTGGTATTGAAAAGAGTTTTCGATAATGAGACTAAAATGCGGGGTTTATAATTGTTAGGCATGTGATGTCTAAGTAATTCATTTGGTCAGGCATGCGATGTCTGAGGTGGTTGCGGATTCCAACTGTTGTAGTTTTACACTTTCTTTTCTGTGACCGTAAGTGTAATATGTGATATCGCCGGTTTCGTTGCTATATGTCAACGACAATTGGGATGCGCATATTTACTTACGTTGATGACATGTGATGTTATATGTTGCTGGATATGTTATATTGGATCGTCGTGTTTGAATAGCCGGGGGTTTTTATGTGAGATGAGTGTTTTTCTTTTTCATTCATGTAAAAACTGTATGTAATATTCTTTTATTGGGGCACTTCCAGGTTGCGGAAGTTGTCACCCTTTGTATATTATTTACTTTTCCGCACTAGGGTAGACCCAAGGAGGGGAGCACAAGTAACCGGGTTCTGGAGTCCAGTGGGAGACCAACTCGAGGAGTCGAGTCCGGGTCTCCTAACTCTAGAATTGGTAGGGTTGCTTGCCGCTCTCGTAGGGGTCTAGGGGTGTGGGTTTGGCTATTCATCACGACCGTGGAATCCGTGTTTTATACTGGCTCGTATTGAAAACACGGACGTCCTAGTATATCCAATATTTCATATGTTTCTTCTGCTGCGATATCTGTGATGTGATCATGTGATGTTCTGTGATAGATACAGTATATAGTATATATGATATATTATATAGGCGTTACTTATGTTTTACACCCGCGCTAGCCCTGCCCCGCTCTGCCGTTAGTTACCTAACCTAACGGTGCATGAGGGGACATCGAGGCGAATGCGGAGGGCATAAGTGTACGTCGTATTTATCTGTGATGTTTAGGTACTTAAATGATGGGACTTCATTAATATGATTAATGAAATTAAAAGAAACCTAAGATGTTGTAGAATCGAATTTCAAAATAAAACAGGTAGCTACAGTTCTTGCTTTGCACAGCGGTATATATGATATATCCTGCACCTTATTCGATGAGGAAAGGACTGAGATCCCTTCACCGGGAGTGACTCCTTTAGCAATAACTGGCAGATGCTACACACTCGGTTTGTTTTTTGATTGCTTTTAAGAGTTTTTGCTTTGCACAGAGATATATATGATATATCCCGCACCTCATTCGACGAGGAAAGGACCGACGATCCCTTCACCGGGAGTGACTCCTTTAGCAAAACTAGAAAAGCCTCAAAAGCACTCCATTTTAAAACCATTTGATTCTACAACGATATCAAGTTCATTACGCAATAGGTTTTCAGAAAAACCTGTCGTAGCCCTCCGTCATTTCAGATAAGTACTAGTTAGTATTCGTGCTGCGGTAGTTTGGCATTCGTCAAGGCGTAGTGTACGGTAACTAACTAGTATTTATCTGCTTATGCATATGATGCAGATTGGATTAGGGTATTCGTACGGCGTTGTTTGGCATTCGTCAAGGGTCGTGCGAGTGGGTTTAATTCGATCAAGAAATGTACGGGTTGAACTTGACTAGTGGACTATGGGTTGTTTGGCATTCGTCAAGGTCATAGGACACTAGGGGTAAAATATTATCAGGAATTTCAAGTGTTGAAATTTGCAATGAGATTGCATACCTTCTATGAGATAGTTGGATCCCGATACCCGCTGCGAGTAAGAGTTACTCCTGGGAGAGTTTTACACATTACAATTAGCCGATCAAGTAGGTGTCTAGAAAGGTGTTAACGAGGTTACGCCATTGGGAAAACGAGGTTTACATTAATTAGGTTCGTGCGAAAGCACGGGGGACCTCCCTCAAAGTACCGACACTGGCCTGGCTGAAAGATTGGCGAACTTGTAGTGTGTAATTAATCCCGGCTAGTCTTTCCTTTTAGGGTTTGAAGGAAGATTTGATAAAATGCAGTGGGAGCCATCCTGATTAGATAAAATAATAACCAATCTATTCTTGCAAGAGCGCACGCTGAGTGTTTTCTTCTCTCTCTCTCCAGGTAGCGACCATATCACGCCTTAATCAAGATAATAATACGGATTATTGACCGAACCCGCTTGTTATACTGAGCTGGGGAACGTTGGTCCCGCTCCAACTTATAATTGTTATAAGACAGAGCAGGAAATTGGGAAATACCAGAATTCCCGTGCCGCCCAAACGAAGAAAGTGCATATGATGCATCATCTTCCGGTGTGTTTATTATACAGAACTGTTTCTCAATGTCCTTTACGTCCTGGGTATATGATACCGGATCAGGATCCCAGATATGTAATCTGTTACATAGGGCTACAGATAGGTAGAGAACTGAGAACGGATGATAAGTTTCATGAGGTAGAAAACGGGGCAAGTGTTGCAGCCAAGTCTGTCGGTCACTGTCACCCTGTATTACCAATACATTGATTCTGAACGAATGCTATTAGATACCGAACCTGATATACAAAATCATATCAGTCTCTTTATCAGTAAAGAAATGAGAAAATTTTGTATTGTTGGATAATGTTTTGAACATTTCCTATATCAAAAGTTGATCGGTTCAGGCACGTTATCTAAAAGCATTGATGTTCTAAATCGAACTACAGTTCTTAGTATATAGAACACACACAAGAGGAAGAGTTCAGAATTGAACCATTCCTTCTTGAGGTATTGTAGACTAGGTCATATCAATGCGACCCGACTAGCTGGAGTTACATTTAGATGCATATTTAAATCAGTTTGAATTTACATCTTGTGAAACTCGCCAGTCATGTCACAAAGATAAAATGACCATAGCTCTGTTTATTGGAAATAGAGAAAGAGTTAATGAACTCTTGGGATGATACATGTTGATGTATGAAGGTCTCATGTCTACACATGCCAGGACTGATTCTTTATACTTCATTATATTCTCTGATAATCTCTCAAGATTCAGTCATATGTTCCTGTTGAAACATGAGTCCGAACCTTTTGAGATATTCACAGAATATAAGCGAGAAGTAGAGAACCAAAATACGGGTAAAAGTATTATGTCCTTTGATGAGATCAAGGAGGAGAATACTTATGCATAGAATTTCTGGACTATTCTTAAGGAGAATGAGATTCTCTCTCGGCATTACTCCTCCGAATACACCATAGCACGATGGTATGTCGAGGCGGAGCAGATACACCCTATTTGATATGGTGTGCTCTATGATGAGTACTACTGAGTTACCTTTTTTCTTTTGGGGGTTATGCACTTATGAAGCTGCATACCTATTGAATAGGGTTCGAATCAAATCAGTTGCCTACCACTTTATATATGATATGGAAAGGGAAGAGCCCATATCTTAAGTTAGTTAAGATTTAGGGTTGTCCGGCCTATGTCTAAAAGCAAAATCCGGACAAGCTCGAGGCAAGGTCTGTAATGTAGAACTGGAAAGGTTCCAGCTATACAAACTACAGCAGATGATTTGGTAGAACCAAAGGTTTCAGTAGATACCAACGAACCTCAGCCTCTCCGCCGATCTAGTAGGGCTCCTCACCCACCTGAGAGATACTTCGGTTTCTCTATGATAGTGGGAGCGATGATTGCATCATGAGATGATGACCCAACTAGTTTCGAGCTGGCCATCAGGAGTGAGACTCTGTAAGAATGGCTGGATGCTTAGCGATCTGAGATGGAATCCTTATACACCAACAAAGTATGGACTTTGGTTGCTATATCTGAAGGGTTAAATCCCCATCAGGAGCAAGTATATCTTGAGAAGATTACTTGGTGTAAATGGAAAAGTTGAGACTTTCAAAGCTAGACTTGTTAAAGGTTTTCGTCATTGACCAGGCGTGGATAATAATGAAACCTTTTCCAGTACCTATGCTTAAGTCCATCCAGATCCTACTTGCCACGGCTGCATACCATGACTACGATATCTGGCGGTTGGGTGTCATGACTGCTTTTCTAAATGATGTTTTAGAAGAGTGCGTCTATAAGTACACAGCCAGAGGGCTTCGTAGACAGTGGGAGCAGCGGAAACGTGTGCAAGATGCTTTATAGGATAAAGCAGGCATCGCGGAGTTGGAACGTCTGTTTTGATGTGTTAGTCAAAGAGTTTGACATCATCAAAATGGTAGATGAACCTTGTATAAACAAAAAGGTAGTAGGGAGTATGGTGAAAATCCTCGTAGAGTACGTGGATGACATACTCTTGATAGGGAAAGAGTTTCCTATGCTATGCTCGATCAATCTCCGCTTATCACATGATTCTCCATATAAGATCAAAGTGATACCTCCTAAATCCTGAGTTTTAGATCTATGAGATAGATTTAATTGGATGTTAGGATTCTCACTAGTTGTAGTGAGATAGTATCAATCGATCCTGGGGAGAATCACTGGAAGTGTTCCAGGGTGATAAAAACGACTGAATGTCAGTCACAGGCATTGTCTTTACCCTCAGTAAAGGGACGGTATGTTGGAAGAGTTCCAAGCTAGATACCGTGGCATACTAGAAGATAAAGGCAGGATACATCGCTACTTAAGATGCTACCAAAGAGGATGTTTGGGTGTATATTAGTTCATGAGATGAACTACGTTCCTACCATTGTGAGACAATGGAGTTGTGGCTTATGCCAAGGAACGACGGTCTCATCAGTGATCCAGACTTATTCTAAGGCAGTATCGCCTGATGATGGAGATGTTTGATCTCCAGGGGATCGAGGTCAGGAGAGTAGACTCAGAGGACAACACGACGGATCCACTCACTAAGGCCTATTCCCAGAGAGAGACTTTTATGGGATGGTTGAGTATGAGATACTACAATCACTGCTACAGATGGCCCTAGTGCAAGTGGGAGATTGTTAGTTATATGTATGCCCTAGAGGCCATTACTGTACATTGGATGTATATTGTAGTGGATGCTGGGACATATATAGGGAGGACTTTCTTGCTCGACATGATAGTATACTATCTGGTTACTCTTTACCTTAACGTGTATACTGATTGTCTCTCTGTTACATGTTGGTAAAGCCCTTAGGATGTGTACTTGACTACCTGGACTATGATGTGGATCATACTAGTGGGGACATGGTAGTCTATAAGTACATCCTTCAAAGTCCCTAGTCGTGGGTGTATCGAGACAGGGCATCGATATACCAGAGTAGACTAGTGTGTACCTTCTCGACCCATACAGATGGGCAATAGATGATCCCATATCCATTGGTGTTTGACATCAGAGGAGATATACGGGTGCTCAGTAGAGACTGGGTACACTGGACGGACTCGCCGAGAACTCCCATATGGTATTATACCTCACGTCAGATGGCAGTTCTCTGGTGACACTGGTACAGAGTAGTCTGTTGACCCGAGATCGTCATAGAGTCTTGTGTGGTTCCCACTGTGCTTTGATTTCCACCTTACCACGTCCAAGAGGGCGTGCAAAATGGTGGTTTTTGGGTACAGTCCCGAGTCACATGGAAGCAATGAGCGATAGGAGGGGATTCGTCTCTCCCGGCATAGGGGGTTGATGTTGCGCTGTGTTCGATTGGCTATAATAGGAAATCCCTGGCCAGGGTTGCTGAGATTTACTGGTAAGTGTTACCAGTAGTTTCTCGAATTGTTATAGACCTCATATCGACACGACTTATCGAGCTATTGGGGTCTGACGTTTACCACCCCTAGGCAAGATATGCGACATATCAAACGACGAGACCGGACTGTACGGTAGTGTTACTGGTTGGATTCACTGGAGTTTGAGCGGGCTTGCTCATCGATCTTCTGATCGCTCAATACCCGGGTGGCCGTTACGTTTAGCAGACCGCTTGCGGCTTGTGGGTGTTTGATATGATCATCACCTGCTGCCGGCGTATTGACGAGTCTTTAGAGTCCTACACAGAGGTTTCCTGGCTCAAGCGAAACGAAATAGGAGCGCATATGAGATATGTGCGGGACCGAGAATAATGCGTGTATGTGATACCGTATTTCATTCTCGCGATCAATGTGTCGAATGGTTGTATGCGATATAACCTAGTTATCGATTCAAGCGTTGATTCGATAAGCCGATACATTGTATACTAGTCGGTTGTGTGCGACATGACCGGATCATTGAATCAAGTGTTGATTTAATGATTTAATGCATAATTATATATTTGATATATTACTTTTCATTAACTAGTGTTGGTTCACTTTAATTGGATTTTCTCACTTGGATTGTGCACATTGTATATGTGATATACTTTTGTACACAAGATTGTATCATGTTTGATGATACATGCTTTTTGGGTTAAGTGTAAAGAATTAAACCATGGTTAAGTTGTTGATTAGGGTTTTTACTTATTCATTTATCTTATTTATTTATTCATTTTGAATAAATTGAAAGATAAATGAATGGTGGCTTCATTTGTTTTTAGTTGAAGCTTCATGAAGCTTTGACTAATTGACCTTTTTGTTCTCATCCTTAACCCTAACCATTCAACCTAACATTAGTCAATTCTCTACACTAAACCATGGTTCAATTATGATAAGTATTCTTTTTACTTTTCATTTTTAAAAAACTTATCATATTCTTCATCTTCTTCTTCTTCTTCACTTAAAGAAAAAGCTTGAAAGCTTTAATGGCAAAGTGAGAAAAAGAGTGAGAAATCCAATTCTAAAGTCTACCCACTTCCTATTTCTTCATCCTCTACCTCTTGCCAAGTAGTAGAGTGTGTTTTCTTCACAAGTTTCTTGACTTGGTGAAGTTGGAGCTTGATCTAGCGATGCCTCGACGTAGATCATCTTCGGCACGTCGTCGATGACCTAGCCCGCCATTTCTCCGATGAAGCCGACGCTTGAGCCCGGGATTCATTTTGGATAGCGGAGAGACATCATTGCGGAGCTATGGAGGTGGAGCACCGGATCTAAAAAGGTTGTATTTCCGTTCACTTAGTTAATTTGTTAACTAGTTTGATTTGTCGCCTAGAAATCTAGCCAACGGTCCGTATTAGGGTTTCTCGGCACCTCTAATTTTTGAAATTGGCATGGTTGATGCCTTGTGAGACCTCCTTGGTGTGCCTAGGAACCCTACAGAAACGACCAGAGTGGTGCTTGATCCTCGCAGAACACGGCTATGTCAATCGGACCCCGTGGGAAGCATCTAGAGCAAATTCTTGGTCACGTGGAACACGGCCTATGTCAATCCTGACCCCGTGGAAAACGTTCAGAGCGGATCCCGGTCCTCGCAGAACACGACTATGTCAATCCTGACCCCGTGGAAAGCATCCAGAGTGGAGCCCGGTCCTCGTAGAACACGGCTATGTCAATCAGATCCCGTGGGAAGCATCCAGAGCAAATTCCTGGTCACGTGGAACACGGCCTATGTCAATTCTGACCCCGTGGGAAACGTCCAGAGCGGAGCCTGGTCCTCGCAGAACACGGCTATGTCAAACCGACCCCGTGGGAAACGTCCAGAGCGGATCCTGGTCCTCGCAGAACACGGCCTATGTCAATCCTGACCCCATGGGAAGCATCCAGAGAAAATTCCTGGTCACGTGGAACATGACCTATGTCAATCCTGACCCCGTAGGAAACATCAAGAGCGGATCCTGGTCCTCGCAGAACACGGCTATGTCAAACTGACCCCGTGGGAAGCATCCAGAGCAAATTCTTGGTTTCGTGGAACACGGCCTATGTCAATCCTGACCCCGTGGGAAACGTCAAGAGCGGAGCCTGGTCTTCGCAGAACACGGCTATGTCAATCAGACCCCATGGGAAGCATCCAGAGCAAATTCCTGGTCACGTGGAACACGTCCTATGTTAATCCTGATCCCGTGGGAAACGTCCAGAGCGGAGCCTGGTCCTCGCAGAACACGGCTATGCCAAACCGACCCCATGGGAAGCATCCAGAGCAAATTCCTAGTCATGTGGAACACGGCCTATGTCATTCCTGACCCCATAGGAAACGTCCAGAGCGGATCCTGGTCCTCACAGAACACGGCCTATGTAATCCTGACCCCGTGGGAAGCATCCAAAGCAAATTCCTGGTCACATAGAATACGGCCTATGTCAATCCTGACCCCGTGGGAAGCATCCAGACCAAATTCCTAGTCACGTGGAACATGGCCTATGTCAATCCTGACCCGGTGGGAAACGTCCAGA
This sequence comes from Agapanthus africanus, assembly GCA_030015575.1. Classification (NCBI taxonomy): domain Eukaryota; kingdom Viridiplantae; phylum Streptophyta; class Magnoliopsida; order Asparagales; family Amaryllidaceae; genus Agapanthus; species Agapanthus africanus. The sequence goes on from CM057339.1 coordinate 565,609,626, forward strand.
GCAGACCCTGATCCTCGTAGAACACGGCTATGTCAATCCTGATCCCGTGTGAAGCATCCAGAGCAAATCCTGGTCCTTTGGAACATGGCTAGAGTCACTCTCAACCCCGTGGGAAACGCCCAGAGCAACCCCTGACTCCGTGAAATGCGGATAATGTCAACCCCATCAATCACTTACGGGTCCTCTCGACCTGTAAGGAAGAAAACTCTTTTGTAAGATCCTTACGACTTATAAGAGAAAACGCACTTAGGAATCCTCACGATTCCTAAGGAGAAAATACACCTGCGAGATCCTCTCGACTCGTAGGGAGAAAAGTCTTTATGAGACCCTCACGGCTCATGAAGTTGAAAAAGATCTAAACCTGATTCCTAAGCCATCGCTACCTCTCGAAGAATTCAAAACGGGATGCTCTCTCTATCATCTGCAGGCTACGCTTACTAAAGTGACATGCCGGTAACAAAGAAAAGAAGAAAACGACAAGGAGAACATTTGATTCGCATTCGGTTAAACATTCAAAGCATACCCATTCATGCATGTGCAAAAGATTTAGTGCATAAAATAAACACACGGAAATGAGGAATTTGCTATTCATACTTCAAAAAGTTCTTACAATAATGAAAGCAGTAAACGAAAACATCATCAAAATGATTACAATGGCAAGACATCAAATCCAGGACACGGATTGAGAAATTCAAAGGTGAGGCCGTCCAAAATTTTCGGGGCCCGGTACTTGTTCAAGGAGCAAAGTGCCACACAGAACAAAGTGCCACGCCAATTGTCATACCAAGAGGGCGGGGGCCACCTCTTGAATCTGTGGGGGCCACCTCTAGAGTCCGTGGGACCCACTGTAGAACAATGGGGAATCTTCGGAACACATTCCGAAAGAGGACCGAACTGCATTATAAATGTAATGATACCACCCTCAATTATAGAGGCGCCTTCTAAGTTAACCAAAACTACAGGAGCTTGAGAACTCCGTAGTTAAGCGTGCTCGGGCCAGGGAAGTCTTGGGATGGGTGACCTCCTGGGAAGTGGCCCCTGGTCGGGTCCGGTTCGCTCTAAAGGGAAAAACCGTGCGGTTTCGGCCAGAGCGGACAATACCATCTGTACTGGGGCGTGGGGCATTACATTTATGGTGACCTATGCAGGTCCCTCAGTAGTAGGTCTGTGGTTCGAGGACGCACCATTGTTCAAAGGTGGGGAGAATATCGGGACCTGGTTCTTGTTCACGGAGCAAAGTGCCATACAGAACAAAGTGCCATGCCAATTGTCATACCAAGAGGGCGGGGGCCACCTCTTGAATCTGTGGGGGCCACCTCTAGAGTCCGTGGGACCCACTGTAGAACAATGGGGAATCTTCGGAACACATTCCGAAAGAGGACCGAACTGCATTATAAATGTAATGATACCACCCTCAATTATAGAGGCGCCTTTTAAGTTAACCGGAACTACAGGAGCTTGAGAACTCCGTAGTTAAGCATGCTCGGGCCAGGGAAGTCTTGGGATGGGTGACCTCCTGGGAAGTGGCCCCTGGTTGGGTCCAGTTCTCTCTAAAGGGAAAAACCGTGCGGTTTCGGCCAGAGCGGACAATACGATCTGTACTGGGGCATGGGGCGTTACAAAAAATTTTCGAGCCTCTCGGACCATCTTCTTGTGCATCCTTTCATGATCGCAAGCGTCAGGATCCCCACTGATGTCCTCCACCCTTCGATAGGCAGCAAGTATCGCCGCCTGCTGAAAAGCTTGATGCAGGATATCAATAAGGTTGTCTCGCCTTTTCTTTGAGATTAGGCCCATCAGATACACCGAGTGCACCTTATCTTCGGCGTCGTCCAATGCCTTAAGCGACATGCCTAGAAAGAATAAGGGATGCGCTTCCCAGATCGCTCTCACGATAAGCATCAAGAGGGAGGAACGACGAGGAAGTAGTCGACCATTGTATGCATCAAAGTGGCCCATGATTTCAGCACACTGGGCATTTGTGAATTCTTGGTTTTGGGAATGGCCAAGTGCGCGAATGTCCCCATAAGAAATAATCTCGTCGAGGTCATACATGTGAGTGTCCATAACGTCTAAAAAGGAAAATCAGTGAGAGTTAGGGGACAGACTGATTAAGAAAAGTTTATTGAAACAGACACGGGATTTAAGCAACTCTTGATATCCCCAAGGTGGGAATAAGTGCTAATTAAATCACCCAATGGATTTAATTCTGTGAAGTTAAGAGAGAAATCTTAAAAAAGAATTTCGTAAAAAGGTCCCTCGGGCAGAGGAGTAAAACTCTCATTGAGAGCAGCGCTCTTCACTAGACAAACATCTGTCAAAGTCTAATGATGAAGGAATAAAATTCCTCAAGAAAATCCTAAGAGTCTTGCTTTGAGAAGATGATGGAATAATCCATCAAAAAAAATTCAATTTGATCTTCAAGATCCATGAACAAACTCTTAAGAGTTCTTCTATATGGTCTGAAAGGAGCAAAGCTCCATTAATGGATTAAAAAATCATAAGCAAGATCCTTTTAGATTTGTGATTCCAAGAGAGCAAAGCTCTATTAATAAAACCGTAAAAAGGATTTTCTTTAGATCAAAGATCTATGAAGAGCAAGGCTCTGTTAATGGGTGAAACCCTAAAAGATGTTTCAAAAAGATTTAATCTTGTACCTAAAAATCTGACAGAGTTCTGTCCTTGAGAAAATTCTTAAGAGGAAGAACTGCGCTCTGAAGGAGAAAATAAATTTTCAAGAAGGATTGAAGATGAACAGAAGTCATCTCAAGGGCCAAAGGTCCTATTTATAGGCACTAAGCGCCGTTTCAATTCCTCGGTTGATCCAAGAGTGGAGATGCTGCCACCGCTGCACCCACGTGTGGGCCCCGTGTGCGCAACGGTGGGGGGGGCAGTTGTTTCCCCAATTAGAGAAAAACACTATTCAGGATTCAAAATTTGAATTAAAGCCGCGCTTTTATAAAAGCGCGGCGCTACAACTAGCGCACCCCGTGCAAAGCGCATAGGCACTAGCGCTAGATGCGCTGTGCTCCAACTAGCGCACCACGTGCAAAGCATGTGTGCGCTAGCGCTAAGAGCGCTGCGCTCTAAGTAACGCACCATGGGCGGAGCGCATAAGCGCTAGCGCTGGAACTAAATGTTCCTCACCGTTGGATCAAATATCCAATGGATATGATTAAATCATCAATTAACAAGAATGAAATTCTGTTGAATCTTTCCAAACAAAAAAGATTGTGCCCTGAATTTGGAACACCGTTGGATAATCCAATGGTGATTAAAAATCACTAAAATACAGAACAAATTTTGTAAGGGGGAAAAATTTCCCAATCTTAGTAAAAAAACAAGAAGATTATCTTCTGTAAACCAGAAGCCCTTGGATCAACGATCCAACGATGGGAAATTCCCCAAATCAATTGGAGAAAAGATCTCCTTAACTGATTGGACAAACCATCTTGCCCTATATAAAGGCCCCGAGACTTCAAGTCTCAGAGAGAGGAACCCCCCCATAAACTTTGAGAAAATCTCAAGAAGAAGAAGAAGCTCTCGGCAAAAGAAGACAATTCTTTTCAAGGTAAAAAAAGAAGAAGAATAGAAAGACGAAATCATCTCAATATAAAAGAAGTATTTACATCTTTCACAGATTATAAATCTATAAGGCAAATTGTCTTTCATAAAAGAGATTATGAACATCTCATTATAAAGGGGGGGGAGAATTATTCAATTCTCTTAGGATCACAGATCCATAAAGGCAAAGCCTTTCATCAAAAATAGATTGAAATATCTCCTATAAACTAAGAACTTTGTTCTTAGAATCTTGAGACAAAGTCTCTTTATCACGACCCGACGGTATGGAACGTGACCGGCACTTAAAATACGAAGCGTCTAGAGTCGCAACGTAATCTAAGTAAGCCGAAGCCCAGAAATCTAAACCATTTAAAAAAAGAAGTGTATGAAAACAAGTTTAAAAGCAACATCAAATTTTCTCAAAAATTTCAGCAGAGTCACCTTTATAAAAACAGGCCTCAAATGGGTACAAGCAAGAATATATACATATGCAATAATAAAAAGGCATCCCTAAGCAGGAGCTAGCTCTACGCCAAAAGGCGGAAACAATCACACAATGCACTAAAATATACAACGCCGAAGGGCGAGGCTCAAAACTCAAAAGAGAACCAAATCCACCAAAACCATAATAAAACAAGCGCGACTCTAAGGTCGAAATAAAAACAACTGGCCTTCTAAATCTAACAAGTAATACAAGTCTGGTTGATGGAGCTTACTAGATACAAATGAAATAATAAAAGTACAACGGTGATCCTGATATAAGTGAACCAACCTACCAAGCAAATCGTCCTGAATGAAATGATATGCCAGCAAGCTGCCAAAGAAACCTGTACATCGAAACCTATAAGAAAATTTGGTACAACGGGAGTGAGTTGCCAACTCGTGGGTAGAAGACATCTGCGAGTAGAAATCGCATGCACGCCGATCTCTTAGGTCATAATAATATACTTAATATAACACTAGTCATCTAGTAGTGGCAGGGTATTAATCAATGCGTAAGTGCAATGCTCAGTGCTCGTGTCAGTGCCTCAAGTAGTAACATGTCATGTGTATGAGTATGCATGCACCATGAATGTAAAACAATCAACCATGAAATCTGGATATATCTGTATAAGAAATCTTTCATAGTAAAATTCGTATGGTAATCCGAAACATCATCAATGAAATCCATGGAAATCTTTGTCAAGTATTGACACAAAACATGTAAATCTCAAAGTCTCAATACCTCATATGCTCAATATCTCAAAGTCCCAATATCTCATAGTCTCAATATCTCGGGCTCCGTCAGTCCGGATCGGCCCATATCATCAAATCTTACGACAACGGTCGGTATCCTACGGATATCCACCGCGCCAGACATCACCGGTAGGTAATCTTCCCCTGCCAGGCTCATCATCTACAACTCGATCTTCTTACCACGGGGTACCATACCAGGCCCACCATGTACCCGAGACGGTTCATCCACTCCTCGAATCGGGTCTCGAAATCCAACAGAAAATATGAAATCTCATGGTGGACGACCCATACATCACAAGAAAACTGCAACTTGTATTTTAAAATGAGAGGGGGAGAGAGAGAGAGAGAGAGAAGTTTTTATATATATTCTTGCGGTTTTCCCCAAAATCCAGAAATCTCATAGAAATCAAAAATCCCAAAATCATGAGTAAGTAAATAATGAGTATCGGCATAAGCCCTACAATACTGCATGATGATATGAATATGTGAATGCATGAAGTGTCTAAGTAATAAATGCAATGTCTAAACTAGCACATGAAAGTAATCACACAATATTATATTGGACTAGCATTTAGCTGATATATCAATAAAAAGATAATATATTCTAAAGTGTACGTGGCATGGCAATTACCGATGATGATGTATGTGAACCGGAAAATAAGTGTACATGGATCATGTGCATCATCGGTAATGGTGCTGGTGTCCTAACAGGAAGAGTTTCATATTAACTAAAGAAACTTATATATGAACATGCAATACGATGATTATAATCTGAATATAAGGGTGGATGTGTATTAACCGCACATTTAGAATATACATATCTAACTACAAACTATATGACTCGAGCCTAAACTAGTATCTATCTAACCCACTAAAGAACTAAAATAAAGAACTAGTCGATAGGGAGTAAGAATCCACCTAAAATCTGAGTCGATATCTCTAGTAGTCGGCGATCCAGCCTCAATAGCGTCACGTACGTAGTACGACTTCCTCGAGTCAAGAGTGCGGATCAATCATCACATCTATGCCTCGTACGGTAAAATCCATCGTACGGCCTCCTAAATCGGAGTACGGGTCAACTATCAGATATATACATCATCGTTCGTATAGTATCATCATCAAAAAATATCATGATCAAGGGTACTGTACTATAATCACATACATCCCAATATCATCAAACATATATCATCGTCTGTGTAAATATACATCGTCAAATGATCCACTAAAATGTCGTGTCCTATATATCGTATCGTGATTTAGTCACATATTACCATCCGGGTTCTATTCTAGAGTCTCATTCGTTTCAATGTCATCTACACATATCATCGTTTATATATATATCATTACCCAATGATCCTCTAATATCATAACACATTTCATATCATATCTCGGTCATATATCCAATATCTCACGGCATCATGCCCGATCTTATCGCCTCATCCCCAAGTATCATATAATACCCTCATATCACATGTATATGTTGTGTATGTGTGTGTGTGTGTGTGTATACCTACACACATTCCTACACACACACACACACACACCAAGTCAAGTTTATGTGTGTGCGTGTGTGCGTCTACAAGAAACCTACGAATTCCCTCCAAGGCAATCACCCTCAGGTTAAGTCTTTCTAAATCAGTCTAGTCCAACCTAAAGTCTTCAATATGACCCTACTCGCCAAGAATATAAGGTCACGCCCGACTTCCTAATAACAGTACGTAATATCCTTATTCTACGTTTGCAGGGGTGCTATATGCCATCCACCCGACTTCCCCCGTAGATATACATCTACTCACATGGTCCTTGTCTGCCGAAGTCGATGTCGCCATCCTCTTCTTCATCGTCCGAAGTCCACGTGATAGGTACCTATATGTAAAAATATATGTATATCGTAAACCGAATCACGGATAAAACCAAAACGGCGCATGAAACGCGCATAGGTTAAAACCTATGACCCCGCTCATGTAAAAGAACCAAATATCCCTCGATATCGGCGTACAAATGCCGATTGATCGAGATGAAACACAAACGTACAAATCGTTGTTCCAAAACTCACTAATTATAATATAAATAGGGTTTAAATCATCAAAACCTTAGAATTAATCAAATCGTTATATTTCGCAAAAACCTAGAAAGCGTCAATTAACCGTTTTACTTCAAAACCTGATGTTTAAGCAAAACTAGTGGCCACAATATACTCTAAATATCATAACTAAGTCATACAAACCATTTCTATAATTTAATCCCATCAATTTCTATTAAACCAAAATTTCTAGTTTGCAATTTTATCAAATTTTAACACTTTTTAAAGCAAAATTCACAATTCCACAACTAAACTTGGTTTTACATGAAATAAATTATTAAACTACAATTAAAATGTTAATAATGTCATAAAAACCCTAATTGGATTTTAATCTCAATTACTTAGTCAATTTCCAAAAACCTAGTTTGCAAAAACTAGCATAATTAGCATATTTATCACATTTTTTTAACTAACAATTTGAAACTAGTAACCAGATTAGGTTTTGCATTCCATTAACATGTTAATATCCTCATTAAAACCATAATCTAATGATAGAAACCCTAATTAGAATTTTATCTCACCAATATATATATATATATATATATATATATATATATATATATATATATATATATATATATTATAAAAACCAAGTTTGCAAAAAAAATTCTAATTAAGATAATTTAAATACAACAATTTACAATTTAGCAACTAGGTTAACTTTTCTATGTCTTAGCATAATTAACTACACAATGTAATCATGAACACTTTATAAAAACCCTAACTTGATTTAGAAACCCTTTCTTGAATTTTGAATCTTGAAATTGAAACCACAATTAATTTTCCAATTAAGCTAGATTAAAGAAGCAATCAACAATTTAACTATGGGTTAGGGTTTTATACCTCAAGGATTGTGGATCAACATGAGAACATAGCCTCCCAAAATGCTAATTTTGCTCCAAGATCCATGCTAAATAGGCCAAAGAATAATGGGTAGGATTTAAATTAGGAATTTGTGGGTTTTTATTTGGATTTTTAATGAATTTTTTGGAAGATTTTTGAGAAGAATTGAAGTGGAGAAATGGGGGGATGCCCATGAGGTACTTTTGGCCAAGACATGAGGGGAGAGAGAAGTGAGGGTGAGTGGTAGAAGTGTGTAGAAAACTTCTCCAAATAATTACAACTTTTACGTCTTTTCATCAATTTCTTTATTTAATTAATTTTCTTTTCAAAAATAAACCTAGAAAAATCTAGAACCATAGAGATATTTTGAGAAAGAATTTTTCATATCACACACTTATTTTAAGTTGTCATGGTCCACTTTTGTAAAATTAACCCACTCCAATTTGTAATTTGCGCTATTTTAATGTATAATTAAAAGCTTATGTAAATATTTGAATTTAATTAATTACGGAAAATATTTTAGTAAACTAATAATTTATAAGTGACCAAATAATATTAATTACTAGCAATTACATAGCCTAAATAGGTATATTTAAGTCTATTTTGAAAAAAATAATTATAGTTAAGTTTTACGGAAAATGCGGTTTATTTTACTGATTATCAAAAAATTCACCTAAAGGATTTTATTTATCTATCTATCTATCTATTTATTTATTTTTAAAACATACAATCTTCTCTTCTTAAAGAAATTCGGTCTCCGAATTTAAATTAAAACTCCCCCCAAATACTAAAACACTCAAATTGTCGGGGCTCCGAAATCATCAATACATAACTAAAAATCAACCCCGTCAAGCATAACGCAATGATCGGAGTTATGGTGAAAATACAATGTCAAAATCCAATACGAAAACCAACATGAAATACATCAAAACTATAACTTGTATATAGTGCGCATCGTAGTAAATCGTCCAAACATCTGAGTAAAGAAGCATGCAAAAACACCTAGGTACTGATCTCAGGACAGTCCTGCTCGATTATTAAACCAAAGTAATATCATAAAAACGTACTGCTCAAGATGAAATCGGCCTTAAATACAGTATACAAAAACACCACGTGCGTCCGGTGCGCATGAAAATCGAAACCAAATACAGAAGCCATGAATATGCACAGAAACAAAACTGAGTGCAACGGGTGTGCACCAAAAACATCTGTCAAGTGCAACGGGCGTGCACGACAACAATATAAGGTGCATCTAGTCTGCATAAATCCCAATTTAGTGCATCTGGTGTGCATAAAATCGCATCAAGTGCGCCAAGTGTGCGCAAGAATCTCAATCAAGTGTACATGGTGCACGAAAACATATACCGAATATCAAAATCGAAATCACAGTATGAAATGTGCATGAAAACTATGTCGAAGCATACGTCAAAATCATGTGCAACCCATATGCACTAAATCAAATCAATATCTCAAAATGTATAAAACCAAATCGAGTGCACTGGGTATGCACAAAACAATATCAATACCACTGATATATGAAACACGAATATAGTGTAATGAATGTACATATAGGAAATACCAATCATAGAACAAAATCCTCAAAATACCAAAATCCAAACAACGAAAATATGAAATTCAAATCACCAAATCGCGATCGTAAACACTATCGTCAATGTGCACCTTTTCTAATGTCGACTGATTCGGACTCGTCTCCTCATCGTTGTGCTCACCGCGCTACAAACGGCTATGCTCACATCTAGAGTCTCCCACGTAATCATCCCTTCACCTGATATCTGGACTACGTTAAACTTTTCGATCGATTCATTAAAATCCCATAATTCCTCGAGAGCTCAACACTCAAGTACAGTTTAAAAATATCCAGTACATGCCCCAGCATCTGCGAACCAGCCGTAGAAGGGCAAACCCAAGCCTCACTAATGGCACCATGAAACTGCCGTAAACTCTAAGGTTCAAAGGAGTTATCATGGTCATTATGTCGAGTTAGGGTTTCATTCTTCTAGAGGGTCCATAGAAATACCTGCATGTTCTTCCGAATACCTTAAACTTGGGAAAATGGGTTTCTGACAATCGTTCGAACCTTTTAACTTCGTTTAGACGACATGTGAATACCCTTCGTCCGCACGCTAAACAGTGCCTCAATCCTCAGGATTAAACGATGCCCTAACGGTCATCGCATTCAAGCCGCACTCCTTCTTCCCGTGCGACCGTGGTAACAGAAACAACCATCCAACATTGACGAAGATAGATCATAGGAACGAATAGAATATGATGCAAAGAAATGTACATCCTAAGGTTTCCTAAGCAAAGTAGCGTATCGTAAGTATGCCGCGGATCATACCCACGGTACGTCACTCTACCTAAGTCTCCTACTCCATCAACCAAGGTCAACCTAGACTCAGACAAAGGTTAAACCTAGCGTTTTGATACCAACTTTGTCACAACCCGACGGTACGGAACGTGACCGGCACTTAAATTACGAAGCGTTTAGAGGCGCAACGTAATCTAAGTAAGCCGAAGCCCAGAAATCTAAACCATTTAAAAGAATAAGTGTATGAAAACAAGTTTAAAAGCAACATCAAATTTTCTCAAAAATTTCGGCAGAGTCACCTTTGTAAAAACTGGCCCCAAACGGGTACAAGAAAGAATATATACATATGCAATAATAAATAGGCATCCCCAAGCGGGAGCTAGCTCTACGCCAAAAGGCGGAAACAACCACACAAAGAACTAAAATATACAACGCCGAAGGGCGAGGCTCAAAACTCAAAAAAGAACCAAATCCACCAAAATCATAATAATACAAGCGCGACTCTAAGGTCGAAATAAAAACAACTGGTCTTCTAAATCTAACAAGTAATACAAGTCTGATTGATGGAGCTTACTAGATACAAATGAAATAAATAAAGTACAACGGCGGTCCTGATACAAGTGAACCAACCTACCAAGCAAATCACCCTGAATGAAATGATGTGCCAGCAAGCTGCCAAGAAAACCTGTACATCGAAACCTGTAAAAAAATTTGGCACAACGGGGGTGAGCTGCCAACTCGTGAGTAGAAGACATCTGCGAGTAGAAATCGCATGCACGACGATCTCCTAGGTCATAATAATATACTTAATATAACACTAGTCATCTAATAGTGGCAGGGTATTAATCTATGTGTAAGTGCAATGCTCAGTGCTCGTGTCAGTGCCTCAAGTAGTAACATGCCATGTGTATGAGTATGCATGCACCATGAATGTAAAACAATCAACCATGAAATCTGGATATATCTGTATAAGAAATCTGTAACTTTTATCATAGTAAAATTTGTATGGAGTCTGAAACATCATCAATGAAATCCATGGAAATCTGTATCAAGCATTGACACAAAACATGTAAATCTCAAAGTCTCAATACCTCATAGTCTCAATACCTCAAATTCTCAATATCTCATAGTCTCAATATCTCGGGCTCTGTCAGTCCGGATCGGCCCATATCATCAAATCTCACGACAACGGTCGGTATCCTCCGGATATCCGCCGCGCCAGACATCACCGACAGGTAGTCTTCCCCTGCCAGGCTCATCGTCTACAACTCGATCTTTTTTGCCCCAGGGTACCATACTGGGCCCACTATATACCCGAGACGGTTCATCCACTCCTCGTATCGGGTCTCGAAATCCAACAGAAAACATGAAATCTCATGGTGGACGACCCATACATCACGAGAAAACCGCAACTTGTATTTTAAAATGAGAGGGGGGAGAGAGAGAGAAGTTTTTATATATATTCTTGCGGTTTTCCCAAAATCCAGAAATCTCATAGAAATCCAAAATCCCAAAATCATGAGCAAGTAAATAATGAGTATCGGCATAAGCCCCACAATACTACATGATGATATGAATATGTGAATGCATGAAGTGTCTAAGTAATAAATGCAATGTCTAAACTAGCACATGAGAGTAATCACACAATATTATATTGGACTGGCATTTAGCTGATATATCAATAAAAAGATAATATGTTCTAAAGTGTACGTGACATGGCAATTACCGATGATGATGTGTGTGAACCGGCAAATAAGTGAACATGGATCATGCGCATCATCGGTAATGGTGCTGTTGTCCTAACAGGAAGAGTTTCATATTAACTAAAGAAACTTATATATGAACATGCAATACGATGATTACAATCTGAATATAAGGGTGAATGTGTATTAACCGCACATTTAGAATATACATATCTAACTACAAACTATATGACTCGAGCCTAAACTAGTATCTATCTAACCCACTAAAGAACTAAACTAAAGAACTAGTCGATAGGGAGTAAGAATCCACCTAAAGTCTGAGTCGATATCTCTAGTAGTCGGCGATCCAGCCTTAATAGCGTCACATACGTAGTACGACTTCCTCGATTCAAGAGTGCGGATCAATCATCACATCTATGCCTCGTACGGTAAAATCCATCGTACGGCTTCCCAAATCGGGGTACGGGTCAACTATCAGATATATACATCATCGTTCGTATAGTATCATCATCAAACAATATCATGATCAAGGGTACTGTACTATAATCGCATACATCCCAATATCATCAAACATATATCATCGTCTGTGTAAGTATACATCGTCAAATGATCCATTAAAATGTCATGTCATATATATCGTATCGTGATTTAGTCACGTATTACCATCCGGGTTCTATTCTAGTGTCTCATTCATTTCAATGTCATCTACACATACCATCGTTTATATATATCATTACCCAACGATTCGCTAATATCGTAACACATTTCATACCATATCTCGGTCATATATCCAATATCTCACGGTATCATACCCGATCTTATCGCCTCATCCCCAAGTATCATATAATACCCTCATATCACATGTATATGTTGTGTATACACACATACCTATACACATTTCTACACACACACACACACACCAAGTCAAGTTTATGTGTGCGTGTGTGTGTGTCTACAAGAAACCTACGAATTCCCTCCAAGGCAATCACCCTCAGGTTAAGTCTTTCTAAATCAGTCTAGTCCAATCTAAAGTCTTCAATAGGACCCTACTCGCCAAGAATCTAAGGTCACGTCTGACTTCCTAATAACAGTACGTAATATTCTTATTCTACGTTTGGGGGGGCTATACGCCATCCATCCGATTTCTCCCGTAGATATACATCTACTCACCTGGTCCTTGTCTGCCGAAGTCGATGTCGCCGTCCTCTTCTTCATCGTCCGAAATCCACGTGATAGGTACCTATATGTAAACATATATGTATATCGTAAACCAAATCGCGGTTAAAACCAAAACGGCGCACGAAACGCGCATAGGTTATAACCTATGACCCGCTCATGCAAAAGAACCAAATATCCCTCGATATCGGCGTACAAACGCCGATTGATCGAGATGAAACAAAAATGTACAAATCGTTGTTCCAAAACTCACTAATTATAATATAAATAGGGTTTAAATCATCAAAACCTTAGAATTAATCAAATCGTTATATTTCGCAAAAACCTAGAAAGCGTCAATTAACCGTTTTACTTCAAAACCTGATGTTTAAGCAAAACTAGTGGCCACAATATACTCTCAATATCATAACTAAGTCATACAAACCATTTCTATAATTTAATCCCATCAATTTCTATTAAACCAAAATTTCTAGTTTGCAATTTTATCAAATTTTAACACTTTTTAAAGCAAAATTCACAATTCCACAACTAAACTTGGTTTTACATGAAATAAATTATTAAACTACAATTAAAATGTTAATAATGTCATAAAAACCCTAATTGGATTTTAATCTCAATTACTTAGTCAATTTCCAAAAACCTAGTTTGCAAAAACTAGCATAATTAGAATATTTATCACATTTTTTTAAATAACAATTTGAAACTAGTAACCAGATTAGGTTTTGCATTCCATTAACATGTTAATATCCTCATTAAAACCATAATCTAATGATAGAAACCCTAATTAGAATTTTATCTCACCAATATATTTATATATATATATATATATATATATATATATATATTATAAAAACCTAGTTTGCAAAAAAAATTCTAATTAGGATAATTTAAATACAACAATTTACAATTTAGCAACTAGGTTAAGTTTTCTATGTCTTAGCATAATTAACTAAACCATGTAATCATGAACACTTTATAAAAACCCTAACTTGATTTAAAAACCCTTTCTTGAATTTTGAATCTTGAAATTGAAACCACAATTAATTTTCCAATTAAACTAGATTAAAGAAGCAATCAACAATTTAACTATGGGTTAGGGTTTTATACCTCAAGGATTGTGGATCAACATGATAATTTAGCCTCCCAAAATACTAACTTTGCTCCAAGATCCATGCTAAATAGGCCAAAGAATAATGGGTGGGATTTAAATTAGGAATTTACGGGTTTTTATTTGGATTTTTGATGAATTTTTTGGATGATTTTTGAGAAGAATTGAAGTGGAGAAATGGGGGGCTGCCCATGAGGTATTTTTGGCTAAGACTTGAGGGGAGGGAGAAGTGAGGGTGAGTGGTAGAAGTGTGTAGAAAACTTCTCCAAATAATTACAACTTTTAAGTCTTTTCATCAATTTCTTTATTTAATTAATTTTCTTTTCAAAAATAAACCTAGAAAAATCTAGAACCATGGAGATATTTTGAGAAAGAATTTTGCAAATCACACACTTGTTTTAAATTTTCATGGTCCACTTTTGTAAAATTAACCCACTCCAATTTGTAATTTGCGCTATTTTAATGTATAATTAAAAGATTATGTAAATATTTGAATTTAATTAATTACGGAAAATATTTTAGTAAACTAATAATTTATAAGTGACCAAATAATATTAATTACTAGCAATTACATAGCCTAAATAGATATATTTAAGTCTATTTTGAAAAAATAATTATAATTAAGTTTTACGGAAAATGCGGTTTATTTTACCAATTATCAGAAAATTTACCTAACGGATTTTATTTATCTAATTATTTATTTATTTATTTTTAAAACGTTACACTCTTATCATAGAAAAGATAATCTTCAGAGCGCAAAATTAACCTAAGAAGAGCCTTAGCGCTCCTAATCTAAGAAAAGCCTTAGCGCTGCTAATTTAAAAGTTCCTTAGTGCTCTTCATCTAGCGCAAAGCGCTGCAGTGCCATAGCGCTTTAAACACAGCGCACTGCACTCATTGGCTAGCGCTAAGCGCTAAGCTTGCCACGTTCTTCTCGCGTGTGCGCTGCATTACTAAAAACGCTTTGCGTTCAATATATGGCACCAGCGCCAAACGCCTCAACGCTTCAACTATAGCGCATCAACGCTCTACATCTAGTGCAAAGCGCTAAGCGCATCAGCGCTCTACATCTAACGCAAAGCACTAAGCGCATCAGCGCTCTTCATCTAGCGCAAAGCGCTAAGCGAAATAGCGCTTCATATCTGGCGCAAAGCGCATTAGCGCTTTAACCATAGCGCACTGCGCTCATCGACTGGCGCTAGTGCCAAGTGCGCCACATGCTTTTATATGCGCTTGGATAGAACATAAACTGTTCTTTGAATAAGCCTAGAGCTATGATAAATGCACAACATTCAACTAAAGACAAAACATTGTCAGAGACCAAACCAATGCTTAGCATTTTTAAGGGGATTGGGCTCAAACAAACATCTAACAACTCAAAAAACAAATGTTGAACATTGTAATTGAAAGGACTTAGCCTAAATTGGCCATAAGTCCTCAATTCAGATTAATTGAGTTCATATGCTCATAAACACAGATCTTAGTCCCAATTGGACTACAGGTCTCTTAACCCACATCGGTTTAAGGGCACATCTCTGAACTCCTCTGATATTTGTCGTTGTAATCCTTCAACGTCTTTAGAGAGGTGATGGATCTCGACAACCATACATTTTATGGACTATGATGTCCTTAACCTTGACTGTGAGGTCTTTAAAGTCACGGACTATGATGTCCTTAACCTTGACTGTGAGGTCTTTAAACTCACGGACTATGATGTCCTTAACCTTGACTGTGAGGTCTTTAAACTCACGGACTATGATGTCCTTAACCTTGACTGTGAGGTCTTTAAACTCACGGACTATGATGTCCTTAACCTTGGACCGAGATGTCCTTAAACTAACATTGGACCGTAATGTCCCTAAACTAATTATCGATCGCAATGTCCCTACACTAAACAATAGAGCCCAATTGCTCTCTTGTTGGATTTAAACGATCCTGTTAAGTTGATCTTAGTCTAAAAATTACACTAACGTATCCTTAACATACGTTTAAGTTGATCTTAGTCCCAAATAAGACTAACGTATCTTTAAACCCAAACCCCAAACCCGAATCTAAGAAGATACGGATTTGGACTAATCCACGCCCTACGGGCGACAACATAAATTAGTCTTCGTATACAATCCACGAGCAACCAAAAACAAAACAAACACCCAAGACAGGAAGTGACCATCTGGAGAAGGAGAAAGTGGTTACCGCGATGCGGTAGCATAATTAACTGCAGGGAAGAGCGTCCCCACAATCAAAAACCTCTCAAATGAGGGGGAATCTGACGAAGTCTGCTATATCGGCCGCATCTGTTTAAACCTTCGATACATGGTGTCATAAATCAACTTGGCATCTTCAGAGAGGTGGACGGATAACACCAATTATCATCTGCCCCGAAATTCTGGCGAGACGGACCTACGCGGTCACGTCTCGGTTTTTCGGCGGGGAACGATCACTTAGAAAAAAGGTAGCAAACTTTTTCTCATGAGGAAGAAGATGAAGTAAAGAGATGGAGAATGAACTCATAAGGTGAGAATAGCAACCATGGGTGAGTTAGTGTCATACACTAACCTATGTAGAGAATAAACCATGGGTTACAATAATGTTTAGGTTAATAAATATCTACAAGTAAAACAAAACAAGTGGACTAAGTCAAAGATGCTAAAAGCTTCTCCAAGCTTCCAAGCATGTGACTAATTTCCTACTAATTTTGATTAACTTTAAATAAATAAAACCATTCCATTATTATAAGCATGGTGTAAGTCTCATACACCAATGTCACATGTGTCATCAAGCATGACACAAAAGTTATATATTAATATATATCACATATATACTATATGCACACAAGTGAGAAAAAGAAATGTTTAAGTGAGCAAATATTAGTTAATGTAAATTAATATATCACATATATAATTATACATTAAATTATCAAATCAACACTTGATTTAATAATCCGGCTATATCACATACAACCGACTAATATCAAATGTAACAATCTATCGAATCAACACTTGATCCGATAACCCGGCTATATCACATATAACCGACCGATATCACATATCGTGAGAATAGAATGCGGTATCACAAAGTGCATTAATCTCGGTCCCGCACATATCACATATGTGCTCCTACTTCGTTTCGCATGAACTAAGGAAACCTATGTGTAGGACTCTAAAGACTCGTCAATACGCCAGCAGCAGGTGATGATCATATCAAACACCCACAAGCCGCAAGCGGTCTGCTAAATGTAATGGCCACCCGGGTATTGAGCGATCTGAAGATCAACAAGCAAGCCTACTCATACTCCTGCGAATCCAATCAGTAACACTACCGTACAGTCCGGTCTCTTCGTCTGATATGTCACATATCTCGCCTGGGGTGGTAAACGTTAGAACCCAATAGCTTGATAAGTCATGCCGATGTGAGGCTCATAACGGGTCGAGAAACTACTGATAAAACTTACCAGTAAATCTCAGAAACAACCCTGGCCAGAGACTTCCTGTTATAGCCAATTGAGCATAGCGCAACATCAACCCCCAATACCGGGAGAGAAGAAATCCCCTCCTATCGCTCATTACTTCCATATGACTCGGGACTGTACCCAAAAACCACCGTTTTGCACGTTCTCTTGAACGTGGTAAAATGGAAATAAAAACACGGTGGGAATCACACAAGACTCTATGACGATCTTGGGTCGACAGACTAACCTGTACCAGTGTCACCAGAGAACTGCCATCTGACGTGAGGTATAATACCATCTAGGAGTTCTCGGCGAGTCCGTCCAGTGTACCCAGTCTCCACTGAGCATCCATATATCATCCCTGATGTCAAACACCAATGGATATGGGATCATCCATCGCCCATCTACATGGGTCGAGAAGATATACGCTAGTCTACTCTGGTATATCGATGCCCCGTCTCGACACACCCACGACTAGGGACATTAAAGGATGTACTCACGGATTACCTTTGTCCCACTAGTATGATCCACATCATAATCCAGGTAGTCAAGTACACATCCTAAGGGCTTTATCAATATGTAACAGAGAGACAATCAGTGTACATATTAAGATAAAGAGTAACCAGATAGTATACTATCATGTCGAGCAAGAAAGTCCTCCCTATGTATGTCCAAGCATCCACTATAATATACATCATATGTACAATAATGGCCTCTAGGGTATACATATAACTAACAATTACATATGTGGGATCCCAATCCGGTATCTAATACCCAGGACGTAGAGTGTACTGAGAAACAGTTCTCGGTAACTAACACACCCGAAGAAGATGCATCAACATGCTTATTCTTCATTTGGGTGGCGTGGGAATCCGTATGTTCCTCTATTTCCTGCTCGGACCTATAATAATTATAAGTTGGAGCGGAACCAACGTTCCTTAGCTCAGTATAACAAAGGGGTTCGGTCAATACTTCCATATTATTATCTTGATTAAGGCCTGACATGGTCGCTGCCTGGAAAGAGAGAGAAGAAGACACTTAGTGTATGCTCTTGCAAGATTAGATTGGTTATTATCTTATTTAATCAGGATGGCTCCTATTGTTTTTATCAAATCTTCTTTCAAACCCTAAAAGGTAAGACTAGCCAGGATTAATTACACCCTATAAGTTCGCAAATCTTTCGGCCAGGCCAGTGTTGGTACTTTGAAGGAGATTCCCCGTGCTTTCACACGGACCTAATTAAAATAAACCTCGTTTTTCCAGGGGCGTAACCCTGTTAACATCTTTCTAGACACCTACTTGATCGGCTAATTGTGATGTGTAAAACTCTCTCAGGAGTAACTCTTACTCGAAGTGGGTATCGGGATCCAACTATCTCATAAAAGATATTCAATCTCATTGCAAATTTCAACACTTGAAATTCCCGATAATATTTTTCCCCTAACAACTTATGACCTTAACATAGTCAACAAATCATAAGTGCTAGCCAAGTTCAACCCATCATTTCCTGATTGAATTAAACCCACCCGTACGACCCTTAACATAGTCAACAAAGTCGTACGACTAACCTAATCCAATCGCATCTCATGCTTTAGCAGATAAGCACTAATTATCTACCGCACATTACGCCTTAACATAGTCAACAAACGTAGCAGGAATACTAAATAGTTTTTATCCGAAATGACGGAGGGCTACAACAAGTTTTTTTAAGAAAAACTTTTTGCGTAATGAACTTGATATCGTTGTAGAATCTAGTGATTTTGAAAAGGAATGTTTTTGAGGCTTTTACTAGTTTTGCTAAAGAGGTCACTCCCGGTGAAGGGATCTCGGCTCTTTCCTTATCGAATAAGGTGCATGATATTTCATAAATACCACTATGCAAAGCATGAACTAAAAAAGCAATCAAAAACAAAATCGTGTTGGTTGTAGTATCTGCTAGCTTTTGCTAAAGAGGTCACTCCCGATGAAGGGATCTCGGCTCTTTCCTTATCGAATAAGGTGCTGGATATTCTACAAGGAATACCGCTATGCAAAGCAAAAACTAGAGCTACCCTTTTTGAAAATTTGATTCCACAATATCTTTTAGCTTTCTTTCTTTTTCATTAATCTCATTAATGAAGTCCCATCAATTATGCTTCCTAAGCATCACAGAAGAAACAAAATACAACATACGCTTATGCCATACGTATTCGCCACAGTGTCCCGTTATGCACCGTTGGGTAACTTAACTAACGACATAGCGGGGCGGGACTAGCGCGGGTGCAAAACATAAGCAACGTTTATTATATATCATATATATAATAATAAAGCATTCGTCTCACGTATATAAAGTGATCTCATCACAGAATATTAGCAGCAGAAGATAACATATGAAATATTGGATATACTAGGTGTAGGGTTCCTAGGCACACCAAGGAGGTCTCACAAGGCATCAACCATGCCAATTTACAAAAATTACAGTGCCGAGAAACCCTAATACGGACCGTTGGCTAGAATTTTAGGCGATAAAATGAAACTAGTTAACACTTAACTACAAGTACGGATATACAGCCTTTGTAGATCCGGTGCTCCACCTCCATGGCTCCGTGATGGTGTCTCCTCGCTGTCCAAAACGGATCCCGGGCTCTAGCATCGGCTTCATTGGAGAAGAAGCGGGCTAGGTCATCGACGACGATGCCGAAGATGATCTACGTCGAGGCATCGCTAGATCAAGCTCCAACTTCACCAAGCTTTGAAATCTTGTGAAGGAAACACCCTATACTTCTTGGCAAGAGGTAGAGGATGAAGAAATAGGAAGTGGGTAGACTTTAGAATTGGATTTCTCACTTGATTTCTTCACTTGCCATTGTTGTAGCAAGCTTTCTTCATGGAAGAAGAAGATGAAGAAGAAGAAGAAGATGATATGATAAGTGTTATTCAATAATTCAAAAATAATTATTCTTATCATAACTTGAACCATGGTTAGATGTAGAGAGTTAACACAAGTTAAATGAATGGTTAGGGTTAGAAGAAGAAGACAAAAAGGTTACATTAGTCAAAGTTGCATGAAGCTTCAAGAAGCTTCATGTAAGAAAGCAACCTTTTTATTTTCTTTTTTCACTTTTTCTTTTAATCCAAATTAAAAGATAAATGAATAAATAAAGGAATAAAAACCCTAACCATTTACTTAACCATGGAATAACTCTTTACACAAACCCTAGCAAACATGTATCATCAAACATGATACAATCAAGTGCACAAAAGTATATCACATATACAACTTGTACAACTAAGTGAGAAAATACTTTTAAAGTGAACCAATATAGTTAATGCAAAGTAATATATCAAATATATAATTATTCATTAAATCATTAAATCAACACTTGATTTAATGATCCGGTCATATCGCATATAACCGACTAATATAAACAGTAACAACTTATCGAATCAACACTCGATCCGATATTCCGGCTATATCGCATATAACCGATCAATGTCACAAATCGCGAGAATCGAATACAGTATCACATACTGGTATCATTCTCGGTCCCGCACATATCTCATACGTGCTCCTATTTCGTTTCGCTTGAGCTAGGAAACCTCTGTGTAGGACTCTAAAGACTCGTCAATACGCCGGCAGAAGGTGATGATCATATCAAACACCCACAAGCCGCAAGCGGTCTCCTAAACGTAACGGCCACCCGGGTATTGAGCGATCAGAAGATCGACGAGCAAGCCCGCTCACACTCCAGTGAATCCAACCAGTAACACTACCGTACAGTCCGGTCTCGTCGTCTGATATGTCGCATATCTTGCCTAGGGGTGGTAAACGTCAGACCCCAATAGCTCGATTAGTCGTGTCGATATGAGGTCTATAACAGTTCGAGAAACTACTGGTAACACTTACCAGTAAATCTCAGCAACCCTGGCCAGGGATTTCCGGTTATAGCCAATCGAACACAGCGCAACATCAACTCCCTATACCGGGAGAGACGAATCCCCTCCTATCGCTCATTGCCTCCATGTGACTCGGGACTGTACCCAAAAACCACCGTTTTGCACGCCCTCTTGGACGTGGTAAGATGGAAATCAAAGCACAGTGGGAACCACACAAGACTCTATGAAGATCTCGGGTCAACAGACTACTCTGTACCAGTGTCACCAGAGAACTGCCATCTGACGTAAGGTATAATACCATCTGGGAGTTCTCGGCGAGTCCGTCCAGTGTACCCAGTCTCTACTGAGCACCCGTATATCATCTCTGATGTCAAACACCAATGGATATGGGATCATCCATCGCCCATCTGTATGGGTCGAGTAGGTATACGCTAGTCTACTCAGGTATATCGATGCCCCGTCTCGATACACCCACGACTAGGGACTTTGAAGGATGTACTTATGGACTACCCTGTCCCAACTAGTATGATCCGCATCATAGTCCAGGTAGTCAAGTACACATCCTAAGGGCTTTACCAACATGTAATAGAGAGACAATCTGTGTACACGTTAAGGTAAAGAGCAACCAGATAGCATACTATCATGTCTAGCAAGAAAGTCCTCCCTATATATGTCCCAGCATCCACTACAATATACATCCAATGTACAGTAATGGCCTCTAGGGCATACACATAACTAACAATCTCCCACTTGCACTAGGGCCATCTGTAGCAGTGGTTGTAGTATCTGATACTCAACCATCCCATATAAGTCTCTCTATGGGAATAGGCCTTCATGAGTGGATCCGCCGTGTTGTCCTCTGAGTCTACTCTCCTAACCTCGATCCCTTAAAGATCAACCATCTCCATGATCAAGTGATACTGCCTTAGAATATGTCTGGATCACTGATGGGACCAGTGTTCCTTGGCATAAGCCACAACTCCATTGTCACACAATGGGAGGAACATAGTTCATCTCATGAACCAATATACACCCAAACAGCCTCTTTGGTAGCATCTTAAGTCGCGATGTATCCTGCCTTTATCGTCTAGTATGCCACGGTATCTAGCTTGGAACTCTTCCAATATACCGTCCCTTTACTGAGGGTAAAGACAATGCCTATGACTGACATTCAGTCGTCTTTATCACCCTGGAACACTTCCAGTGATTCTCCTCAGGATCAATTGATACCATCTCACTACTACTAGTGAGTATCCTAACATCCAATTAGATCTATCTCATAGATCCAAAAACCAGGATATAGGAGGTATCACATTGATCCTTTATGGAGAATCATTGTGATAAACGGAGATTGGCCGAGCGTAGCATAGGAAACTCCTTCCTTATCAAGAGTATGTCATCTACGTACTCTACGAGGATCACCACCATACTACCTTTTTGTTTATACAAGGTTCATCTACCATTTTGATGATGCCAAACTCTTTGACTACTTCATCAAAACAGACGTTCCAATTCCGCGATGTCTGCTTTATCCTATAAAACATCTTGCACACGTTTCCACTGCTCCCACTGTCTACGAAGCCCTCTGGCTGTGTACTTATAGACGCTTTCTTCCAAATCATCATTTAGAAAAGCAGTCAAGACACCCAACCACCAGATATCGTAGTCATGGTATGTAGCCGTGGCAAGTAGGATCTGGATGGACTTAAGCATAGGCACTGGAAAAGGTTTCATCATTTTCCACGCCTGGTCGATGACGAAAACCTTTACCAAGTCTAGCTTTGAAAGTCTCAACTTTTCCATGTACACCAAGTAATCTTCTCAAGATATACTTGCTCCTGATGGGGATTTAACCCTTCAGATATAGCAACCAAAGTCCATACTTTGTTGGTTTACAAGGATTCCATCTCAGATCACTAAGCATCCAGCCATTCTTATAGAGTCCTACTCCTGATGGCCAGCTCGAAACTAGTTGGGTCATCATCTCATGATGCAATCCTCGCTCCCACTGTCATAGAGAAACCGAAGTATCTCTCAGGTGGGTGAGGAACCCTTCTAGATCGGAGGAGAGGCCGAGATTCGTTGGAATCTACTGAATCCTTTGGTTCTATCAAATCATCAGTTGTCATTTGTATAGCTGGAACCTTTCCAGTTTTACATTACAGACCTTGCCTCGAGCTTGTCCGGATTTTGCTTTTAGACATAGGCCGGACAACCCCACATCTTAACTAACTTAAGATATGGGCTCTTCCCTTTCCATATCACATATGAGATGGTAGGCAACAGATTTGATTGGAACCCTATTCAATAGGTATGCAGCTTCTCAAGTGCATAACTCCCAAAAGGAAATAGGTAACTCAGTAGTACTCATCATAGAGCACACCATATCAAATAGGGTGTATCTGCTCCGCCCCGATATACCATCGTGCTATGGTGTATACGGAGGAGTAATTCTGAGACAGAATCTCATTCTTAGAATAGTCCAGGAATCCTGTGCTTTAGTATTCTCCTCCTTGATCTCATCATAGGACATAATACTTATACCCGTATTCTGGTTCTCTACTTCTCGCTTATATTCTGTGAATATCTCAAAAGGTTCGGACTCAAGTTCCAACAGGAACATATGACTGAATCTCGAGAGATTATCAGAGAATATAATGAAGTATAAAGAACCCGTCCTGGCATGTGTAGACAGGAGACCTTACATACATCATCATGTATCAGTCCCAAGAGTTCATTAACTCTTTCTCTGTTTTCAGTAAACGGAGCTATGGTCATCTTATCTTTGTGACATGACTGGCGAGTTCCACAAGATGTAAATTCAAACTAATTTAAATATGCATCTTTATGTAACTCTAGCTAGTCGGGTCACATTGATCTGACCTAGTCTACAATACCTCAAGAAGGAATGGTTCAAATCTGAACTCTTCCTCTTGTGTGTGTTCTCTTATACTTAGAACTGTAGTTTGATTTAGAACATTAATGCTTTTAGATAACGTGCCTGAACCGATCAACTTTTGATATAGGAAATGTTCAAAACATTATCCAACAATACAAAATTTTATCATTTCTTTACTAATAAAGAGACTGATATGATTTTGTATATCAGGTTCGGTATCTAATAACATTCGTTCAGAATCAATGTATTGGTAATACAGGGTGACAGTGACCAACAGACTTGGCTGCAACTCTTGCCCCGTTTTCTGCATCATGAAACTTATCACCCGTTCTCAGTTTTTCTACCCTTTTGTAGCCCTATGTAACATCTTACATATCTGGGATCCTGATCCGGTATCAAATACCCAGGATACGGAGGATACTGAGAAACAGTTCTTTGTAATGAACACACCCGAAGATGATGCATCAGCATGCACTCTCTTCGTTTGGGCGTCACGGGAAATCTGGTATTCCCCAATTTCCTGCTCTGTCTTATAACTATTATAAGTTGGAGCGGGACCAACGTTCCCCAGCTCAGTATAACAAGCGGGTTCGGTCAATAATCCGTTTTATTATCTTGATTAAGGCGTGACATGGTCGCTACCAGGAGAGAGAGAGAAGAAAACACTCAGCGTGCGCTCTTGCAAGAATAGATTGGTTATTATTTTATTTAATCAGGATGGCTCCCACTGCTTTTTATCAAATCATCCTTCAAACCCTAAAAGGAAAGACTAGCCGGGATTAATTACACACTACAAGTTCGCCAATCTTTCAGCCAGGCCAGTGTCGGTACTTTGAGGGAGGTACCCCGTGCTTTCGCACGAACCTAATTAATGTAAACCTCGTTTTCCCAGAGGCGTAACCCCGTTGACACCTTTCTAGACACCTACTTGATCGGCTAATTGTAATGTGTAAAACTCTCCCAGGAGTAATAATTACTCGCAGCGGGTATCGGGATCCAACTATCTCATAGAAGATATGCAATCTCATTGCAAATTTCAACACTTGAAATTCCCGATAATATTTTGCCCCTAACCTCCTATGACCTTGACAAAGGCCAACAAACCATAGGATGCTAGTCAAGTTCAACTCGTCATTTCCTGATTGAATTAAACCCACCCGCACGGCCCTTGACAAAGGCCAACAAGGTCGCACGACTACCCTAACTCAATCTGCATCATATGCATAAGCAGATAAGCACCAATCAGCTACCGCACACTACGCCTTGACAAAGGCCAACAAACGCAGCACGAATACTAACTACTACTTATCTGAAATGACGGAGGGCTACGACAGGTTTTTCTGAAAACCTATTGCGTAATGAACTTGATATCGTTGTAGGATCGAATGAATTTTAAAATGGAGTGTTTTTTAGGCTTTTCCAGTTTTTCTAAAGGAGTCACTCCCGGTGAAGGGATCGCCGGTCCTTTCCTCGTCGAATGAGGTGCGGGATATATCATATATATCGCTGTGCAAAGCAAAAACACTTAAAAGCAATCAAAAACAAACCGAGTGTGTAGCATCTGCCAGTTATTGCTAAAGGAGTCACTCCCGGTGAAGGGATCTCGGTCCTTTCCTCATCGAATAAGGTGCAGGATATATCACATATACCGCTGTGCAAAGCAAGAACTGTAGCTACCTATTTTATTTTTGAAATTCGATTCTACAACATCTTTAGGTTTCTTTTCTTTCATTAATCATATTAATGAAATCCATCATTTAAGTACCTAAACATCACAGATAAATACGACGTACACTTATGCCATCCGCATTCGCCTCGATGTCCCCTCATGCACCGTTAGGTTAGGTAACTAACGGCAGAGCGGGGCAGGGCTAGCACGGGTGTAAAACATAAGTAACGTCTATATAATATATCATATATACTATATACTGTATCTATCACAGAACATCACATGATCACATCACAGATATCACAGCAGAAGAATCATATGAAATATTGGATATACTTGGACGTCCGTGTTTTCAATACGAGCCAGTATAAAACACGGATTCCACGGTCGTGATGAATAGCCAAACCCATACCCCTAGACCCCTACGAGAGCGGCAAGCAACCCTACCAATTCTGGAGTTAGGAGACCCGGACTCGACTCCTCGAGTTGGTCTCCCACTGGACTCCAGAACCCGGTTACTTGTGCTCCCCTCCTTGGGTCTATCCTAGTGCGGAAAAGTAAATAATATACAAAAGGTGACAACTTCCGCAACCTGGAAGTGCCCCAATAAAAGAATATTACATACAAGTTTTTACATGAATGAAAAAGAAAAACGCTCATCTCACATAAAAACCCCCGGCTATTCAAACACGGCGATCCAATATAACATATCCAGCAACACATAACATCACATGTCATCAGCGTAAGTAAACATGCGTATCCCAATTGTCGTTGACATATAGCAACGAAACCGGCGATATCACATATTACACTTACGGTCACAGAAAAGAAAGTGTAAAACTACAACAGTTGGAATCCGCAATCTCTTCAGACATCGCATGCCTGACCAAATGAATTCTTTAGACATCGCATGCCTAACAATTATAAACCCC
Organism: Agapanthus africanus; assembly: GCA_030015575.1. Taxonomy (NCBI): domain Eukaryota; kingdom Viridiplantae; phylum Streptophyta; class Magnoliopsida; order Asparagales; family Amaryllidaceae; genus Agapanthus; species Agapanthus africanus. The sequence continues at coordinate 565,636,492 of CM057339.1, forward strand.
GCATTTTAGTCTCATTATCGAAAACACTTTTCAATATCAAGTCGGGCAATTCAACAAGATTCCCGACAATCTGATCGAATGCTCGTCGCAAACTTTAGTAGGCGGCCGCACCCCCGACGCCGTCGACGAAGTGCACCAAGGCGGAACACCGCTACCGGGAGCACCCGAACGGATGCTTTCGGTGACGGGGTTCTCCTACAGTCACTTGGTCGGGGCTATGGAGTGAGGTTGTCTATTAAGTTTACCCGGCGAGTATCCGCGTACGGTACGTGATTGCGATGGACTTTTGATCACATCAAAATTCCGTGGCAACCGATCAAGTGAGACTAAACTGCTATGTTTATAACATTCATTCAGTTATCACATAACTACTTGTGAATTCCAATTATTGTATCCCATTCCAGATAAATAGAAAATGTCAAACTTTCCGATCGAACAATCGAACACCCAAGTTTTCCCGATATAGATCAACACATGAAACAAGTCTAAAAACATTCAGTTCGTGCCTCAGTACCAACGGTCCAGCCGTAGAAGGGTCAAGCCAACGCGTCACATGTGGCACGCCGTACTGCCCCAAACCCGAAGGTTCAAAGGGCAGTTCAAGACGGTCACATAATCGAGTTAAGGTTTGTTGTCTTCTAGAGGGTCCATCGAGTTACTTGCACTACTTAGAACGTCTTTAAACTACGGAAAAATCCAACACTTGGAAATTTCCCGGCAGGGGAAAAATTGGGTATTTATATCCGGTCGAACTTTTTAACATATTCTAAAATTATCCGGAAAGCCAAATAGACAAAATTTGATACTCCGATCGAAACACCGAAACCCCAAAACCACCTCAGAAAATTCAACTCATGAATAAACAATAAAATATCCCAGAAAATACAGCACTAAAATATAGGAATTACTGTGCTATTTTCAAGTAGTGACGTGACAACTTAGCCGCGGAACCGCCGCACAAGCCATGCTTGTGCCGCGGTTCCGCCGCACTGTAGACGAATTGGACTCTCGAACTTCACAGTAATTCATCAATTTCCCTGCTGAATTTTCTGCATATTTTTATTTTTGAAAAAGACCAGATTCCAGAAATTGTCCAGAGAGCATGGAAATTTTGCGGTTTCGGTTCGTCCGGACTTCAAACTCCGTCTAAACTTCGCCTAAGGCTCTAGCTAGGCTCTGATACCACTGTAGGGTTCCTAGGCACACCAAGGAGGTCTCACAAGGTATCAACCATGCCAATTTACAAAAATTACGGTGCCAAGAAACCCTAATACGGACCGTTGGCTAGAATTTTAGGCGATAAAATGAAACTAGTTAACACTTAACTACAAGTACGGATATACAGCCTTTGTAGATCCGGTGCTCTACCTCCATGGCTCCGTGATGGTGTCTCCTCGCTGTCCAAAATGGATCCCGGGCTCTAGCGTCGGCTTCATCGGAGAAGAAGCGGGCTAGGTCATCGACGACGATGCCGAAGATGATCTACGTCGAGGCATCACTAGATCAAGCTCCAACTTCACCAAGCTTTGAAATCTTGTGAAGGAAACACCCTATACTTCTTGGCAAGAGGTAGAGGATGAAGAAATAGGAAGTGGGTAGACTTTAGAATTGGATTTCTCACTTGATTTCTTCACTTGCCATTGTTGTAGCAAGCTTTCTTCATGGAAGAAGAAGATGAAGAAGAAGAAGAAGATGATATGATAAGTGTTATTCAATAATTCAAAAATAATTATTCTTATCATAACTTGAACCATGGTTAGATGTAGAGAGTAAACACAAGTTAAATGAATGGTTAGGGTTAGAAGAAGAAGACAAAAAGGTTACATTAGTCAAAGTTGCATGAAGCTTCAAGAAGCTTCATGTAAGAAAGCAACCTTTTTATTTTCTTTTTTCACTTTTTCTTTTAATCCAAATTAAAAGATAAATGAATAAATAAAGGAATAAAAACCCTAACCATTTACTTAACCATGGAATAACTCTTTACACAAACCCTAGCAAACATGTATCATCAAACATGATACAATCAAGTGCACAAAAGTATATCACATATACAACTTGTACAACTAAGTGAGAAAATCCTTTTAAAGTGAACCAATATAGTTAATGCAAAGAAATATATCAAATATATAATTATGCATTAAATCATTAAATCAACACTTGATTTAATGATCCGGTCATATCGCATATAACCGACTAATATAAACAGTAACAACTTATCGAATCAACACTTGATCCGATATTCCGGCTATATCGCATATAAACGATCAATGTCACAAATCGCGAGAATCGAATACAGTATCACATACTGGTATCATTCTCGGTCCCGCACATATCTCATACGTGCTCCTATTTCGTTTCGCTTGAGCCAGGAAACCTCTATGTAGGACTCTAAAGACTCGTCAATACGCCGGCAGCAGGTGATGATCATATCAAACACCCACAAGCCGCAAGCGGTCTGCTAAACGTAACGGCCACCCGGGTATTGAGCGATCAGATGATCGACGAGCAAGCCCGCTCACACTCCAGTGAATCCAACCAGTAACACTACCGTACAGTCCGGTCTCGTCGTCTGATATGTCGAATATCTTGCCTAGAGGTGGTAAACGTCAGACCCCAATAGCTCGATCAGTCGTGTCGATATGAGGTCTATAACAGTTCGAGAAACTACTGGTAACACTTACCAGTAAATCTCAGCAACCCTGGCCAGGGATTTCCGGTTATAGGCAATCGAACACAGCGCAACATCAACTCCCTATACCGGGAGAGACGAATCTCCTCCTATCGCTCATTGCCTCCATGTGACTCGAGACTGTACCTAAAAACCACCGTTTTGCACACCCTCTTGGACGTGGTAAGATGGAAATCAAAGCACAGTGGGAACCACACAAGACTCTATGACGATCTCGGGTCAACAGACTACTCTGTACCAGTGTCACCAGAGAACTGCCATCTGACGTAAGGTATAATACCATCTGGGAGTTCTCGGCGAGTCCGTCCAGTGTACCCAGTCTCTACTGAGCACCCGTATATCATCTCTGATGTCAAATACCAATGTATATGGGATCATCCATCGCCCATCTGTATGGGTCGAGAAGGTATACGCTAGTCTACTCAGGTATATCGATGCCCCGTCTCGATACACCCACGACTAGGGACTTTGAAGGATGTACTTATGGACTACCCTGTCCCCACTAGTATGATCCGCATCATAGTCCAGGTAGTCAAGTACACATCCTAAAGGCTTTACCAACATGTAATAGAGAGACAATCTGTGTACACGTTAAGGTAAAAAGCAACCAGATAGCATACTATCATGTCGAGCAAGAAAGTCCTCCCTATATATGTCCCAGCATCCACTACAATATACATCCAATGTACAGTAATGGCCTCTAGGGCATACATATAACTAACACTAGGAATTCCGTGTTTTAAATTAAGCCAGTATAAAACACGGATTTCACGGTCACGATGAATAGCCAAACCCACATCCCTTGACCCTTACGAGAGCGGCAAGCAACCCTACCAATTCTAGAGTTAGGAGACCCGGTCTCGACTCCTCGAGATGGTCTCCCACTGGACTCTAGGACCCGGTTACTTGTGCTCCCCACCTTGGGTATATCCTAATGCGGAAAACTAAATAATATACAACAATGGTGACATCATCCTCAACTTGGAAGTGTCCCAATAAAAGAATATTACAAACAATTTTTTTACATGAATGAAAATGAAAAACTCTCATCTCACGTACAAAAACCCGGCTATTAAAAACACGACGATCCAATATAACATAACCAGCAACACATAACATCATATGTCATCAACATAAGTAAATATGCGTATCCCAATTGTCGTTGACATATAGCAACGAAACCGGCGATACACCATATATTACACTTACGGCCGCAGAATAGAAAATGTCAAACTACAATATTTGGAATCCACAACACCTTAGACATCATAAACACGAAATATCACATACTTCGGATTTCATGCCTAACAATATGAATTTCAAATATTGTATCACAATTCACAGATTGCTAGACGATGTTAAACATTTCGATTGAATCAACAAACACCCAAAATTTCCCAAAGAGCTCAACACTTGAGCACAGTTTAAAAATACTCATAACATGCCACAATACCTATGGACCAACCATAGAAGGGCCAACCCTTGCTTCACCTATGGCGCCGCGGAACTACTGCTAACTCTAGGGTTTGGCGGCGGTTTTGACGGTCATAGAATAGAGTTAGGGTTTCGTTCTTCTAGAGGGTCCATCGAATTACTTGCATGATTTTTGAATGTTTTAAACTTTGAAAAATCCAACTCTTGGAAAATTTCCAGCGAGGGAGAAAATGGGTTATCGATATTCGTTCGAACTTTTTAACGCTGTCTAAATTACCCGAAACGATGTTAAAATTACGACTACGTAACACTCCGAATTGCTTTTACAGAAAGTTAACATCACATGCAATTTCAGTAAAAACAAGCAACACCTGAAACACACAAACCTAGAGCCTGAAGCACCAAACCAAAACGAACCCGAGAATACATTAATGGGCCGGCCAGGCCAGTTTTTTGAAGCATCTCGCCGGGTCAAATCCGGTGGATGGGGTTCGTATTCATTTGGTGCTTATATTACATCTCAATTAATATTCTGCAATTGCTTAAAAAAAATTTAGACACTCTGAAAATTTCAACAGAAACTAGGTTTTTTGTTTCGATGTTTCAGAGTTGTTTCGGTTTCGTAATTCTACAAATATCGTCTAATTGTCTAGCTTGGCTCTGATACCACTGTAGGAATGCCTAGCACGACAACAAGGTTTCGGGAGGTATCGTCCATGCTATTTTCAAAAATTTGCCATGCTAAACAACCCTAAGCCTAGAATCTTAACTAGAGAATTAGACAATACAACATGTATACTACTTTACATCTAAGTGAACATGGAATACAACCTTTGTAGACCGGTCCTTCACTTCAATAGCTCCATGTAGTAGTCCCTTCGCTCCAAGTAGTGAACTCCCGGACTCTAGAAAGGCTCCACAAGATGAAAGGAACAAGTTTACTTGAAGTCTTCGAGGCCGAAGATGATCTACGTCGAGGAGATACTAACTCAATCTACCTCTTCACTAATTGTGAAGATCACACCCTAAAATAAATGGCTAATCTAGTAGAGGGTGATGAAGAAGGATTTTTGCTCACTTTAGAAATCTTTTTCTCACTAATTTTCCTCACCTCTCCAAAACCTAGAGAGCTCAATCTTGTTGATGAATAAGATGAAGCCAATAATGTTATGGAAACCATGGGTGAGAAAATATCTCATATAACTCATGTAGAGACTTTACCATGGGTTTAGATAATGGTTAGGTTAAAAAATATCTAAGGTAAGACAAAATTAGTGGACTAAGTCAATGGGTCCACAAGCTTCCACAAGCTTCACCCATGTGACTAATTTCCAACTAATTTAGATTTATTTTAAATAAATAAATCTTACATTATCATGAGCATGGTGTGAGTATCATACACCCATGTGGCATGTGGCATCAACCATGACACAAAAAGAAACACTATTAATATATATCAAATGAATAAGTGAGATAAAGAAATTCGTAAATGAGCTAATATTAGTTAATGTAAATATATCAAATATATAATTATACATTAAATTATTAAATCAACACTTGATTTAATAATCCGGCTATATCTCATATGACCGACTAATATTATTTGTATCAACTTATCGAATCAACACTTGATTCGATAACCCGGCTATATCACATATAACGACTGATATCACATATCGCGATAATAGAATACGGTATCACATACTCGTATTAATCTCGGTCCCGCACATATCACATATATGCTCCTACTTCATTTTGCTTGAGCCAGTAAACCTCTGTGTAGGACTCTAAAAACTCGTCAATACGCCGGCAGTAGGTGATGATCATATCAGGCACCCACAAGCCATCAGCGGTACTAGATGGACGTAACGACTACCTGGGTATTGAGAGATCAAAAGATCAACAAGCAAGCCTGCTTATACTCCTGTAAAGCCTGTCGGTAACACTACCGTACAGTCCGGTCTCTTCGTCTGATATGTCGCATATCTAGTCTAGGGGTGGTAAACGTCAGACCCCAGTAACCGATAAGTCGTGCCGATATGAGGCTCATAACGGGTCGAGAAACTACTGATAACACTCTCCCGGCCCGAAAAGTACGGAACATGACCGGCACTTAAGCTACGCAACGTCTCGAGGCGTACGTAATCTAAGTAAGATAAAACCCAGAAATCCAAACCAAGTAAAGCAGTAGAGTGAAGGAAAAACCAAATTTTAAGCAAGTAGTTTAAATCAACATAGGCCAAAGTACGTATTTTTAAAATCTCAAGTATTTTCTGAAAATTTCGGCAGAGTCTCCTTTGTAAATACTGGCCCCCAAACGGGATGCAACTTGAATAGTATACGAAATACAAAAAGGCATCCCCAAGCGGGAGCTAGCTCTTCGTCAAACGACGGTCACAACCACGCAAGTAATATAATATACAACGCCGAAGGGAGAGGATCAAAACACAAAAGAAAACCCAAAATCAGCATGAAAACCATGACAATAAACGTGCGACTCTAAGGTCGAAATAATAACAAGTCTGGTCTTCTATCTCTATCAAATATACAATCTGGTTGATGGAGTTTCTAGATACAGCTGAAATAATAAATAAACAAAGATTGTCCTGATGCAAAGAACCCACCTACCAAAGCAATCACCTGGAAGGAACAGTGTGCCAGCAAAGCCGCAACAAAACCTGTACGGCAAAACCTGCAAGGAACTGTGGCACAACGGGAGTGAGTTGCCAACTTGTGAGTAGAAAACATCTACGAGTAGAAATCGCATGCACAACGCAATCCTAGGTCATACGATCAGTAATATCCTCAAATAATAATAATATGGCCTGAAGCATAATATAACGGTAAAGGGTAAACATCTATACATATAGTGTAATACCAAGAACTCGTGTCAGTGCCTCAGGTAACAACATGTCACTAATATGATGTACAAATGTCAGGTAGCAATAATCACTAAAATGATGTGCCGATGCATATAATGAGAACAAAGTACATCATGAATCAAATAACTGTTTTTCTTTATTTAATGTGATTTCTGCATGTATATAAATCAAGATATCATCAATGAAATCAACATCAAATCCGTGTCAAGCATCGACACAAAACATAAACCTCAATATCTCAATATCTCAGGCTCCGGCTATCCGGACTGGCCTGTATCATCAAATCTATATATTTCAGTGTCTCAAATCTCAATATCTCAATACCTCGGGCTCCGTCAATCCGGATCGGCCCATAACATCAATCACACGACCACGAACAGTATCCTCCGGATATCCGCCGCGCCAGGTAAAATCACCGGTAGGCAGTCTGCCCCTGCCGGGCTTATCGTCTACAACTCGAGCTTCTTGCCCTGGGGTACCATACCGGGTCTACCATATACCTGAGACGGTTCATCCAACTCCTCGAATTGGGTCTCGAAAACATCTCAGAACCGAGAAAACATCATGGTCGACGATACTCAACAAATCAAGGAAAACCACATTTTTCTCTTTAAAATGGTTCATCAGTTTACAAAACTTTCACATGCGGTTTCCAAATCCAGAAAATATCAAGAAAAATCCGAAATCATCAAGTCACCATGTCAATAACAACGAAAACCGGCATAAATCTCCATAATACCGCATAACCAATAAATATATGGATGCATCTGATATCATGTAATAATTAAACTAGCATATGAAAGCTATAACATGTAGCAACTATCAGTTAGCAAGCAATGTCAATAAAATAGTATTTTCTAAAGTGTACGTGATATGGCAATTACCGATGATGGTGTGTGTGAGTCGGCAAGTAAGTGTATGTGGAACATACGCATCATCGGTAATGGTGCTGGTTTCCTGACAGCATGGTTCACAATCACTAAGTACACAATAAACATGCAATGAGACAATAACAACATGATAAATGGCAATGAATAGTAATTGCAACAATAATATGCGGAACATGAATGATAACGCGACAATAAGGAATCTACATCGCTACACCTGTGTTATATTGTTTTGCCGTTTGAAATAGTACGAATCGTGGTGTTTTGAAAATAAGGGCATGGTGTTTTTAAGAAAAGGTACGTCTTTTAAAATATCCGTAGTATCCCTTGACATGTCTTTAAAAATCTTCACGATTCGTTAGTTTTGGAAATAGGTATGACTCGGGTCCAGTCTAACATCTACTAGGTAACTACAGGTCGAACTAACAACCAATCGGAAGGGGTATGGAAACTACCTAAATCTGAGTCGATACATATATGTGTATAATAGCCGGTGATCCTGCCTCAATAGTATCCCATACGATACCTTATATAGTATGACATCCTCGAGTCAAGAGTGTGGATCTATCATCAATATATAGCTCGTACGGTAAATCCGTCGTACGGCCTCCCAAATCCGGGTATGGGTCAAATATCACATTTATCTCATTATTCATCCGGTATCCTCTTTATCAAATATCATGATCGGGGGTACTGATCTACGTCTAGTACAATACTGATACCATCTATGTAATGCATGCGTGTATATGAAAACACCACGCCTAAAGGACCCGCTAAACATATCACGTCGTAACTCGAATACGAACCCTGTCACATCACCGATCTCACAGCCTAAAGCCCAATCTCATCAACTCATCTCCAATCCTAAGTACTATCCTCATAATCCGTGTATATGTATACGTGTATATATATATATACATAGCCCCATACCCATATATATATACACACACACACACACACATATCCCCATACACGCACATGTAAATAGATGTATGTAAAAGCGTGTGTGCGTGTGGGTGTGAACCGATTCTAGGGTTCGCAACTAAGAAGCTATGCTAGTTTACTTCTAATTACCCTAAACTAAACCATGAACATAATAATCATCTTTTGATAAACATCCAAGTATCGTGAATCACATATATAAACATATATATATATATATCATAACTATAATACGAATTGCGGGGGTGCTATACGCCATTCACCCGACTTCCCCCGTAGATATAATCTACTCAACTGGTCCTCGCTTGCCGAAATCGATATCGCCACGCGCTTGCTTGTCATCTCGAAGTCCTCGTGAGGGTACCTACATGTCACAACGTATCGTATCGCATAAAAACCCAATTCAAAATCGAAATGGCATACGGAAACCAAATCGGCACGTGTATTACGCATAGGTCAAAACCTATCGCTTACGCATGCAAAAATAGCCAAACCAACCCTCGATGTCGATGTACAAACGTCAAACCATCGAGAAAAACCCAAACACCCCAATCGTGTTTTCACAAATCACTAATTATATATGAAATAAGGTTTAAATCATCAAAACATTAAAATTAATCAAATCGTTTTATTTCCCAAAAACCTAGTTAGCACAATTTCCCATTTCGGTTCAAAACTTGATGTTTTAACCAAATCTAAATATTTTAACGATTCTAATGGCCAAAATGCTCACTTAATATCATAATTAGGTCACACAAATATTCACTACTAATTTATCTCACCAAAATATATACATTTTAAAAACCTAGTTTGCAATTTTATCCAATTTCAGCCATTTTATAGCAAAAATGCACAAACAACAATTTAGCTTGGATTTGCATGATCTAAAGTATTAAACAATAACTTATAATGTTAATAATGTGATAAAAACCCTAACCATATTTTAATCTCACATATATATGTATTTCATAAAAACCCTAAAAGCTTAATTTGGACATTTTACAAGCAACGATTTGTAATTAGCAACTAGATTAGTTTTTCATTTCCTTAAGATGATGATCTACACTTTGAAACCATAAATACATGATAAGAACCCTAATTTCATTCAAAACCCTTTCTTGAATTTTTTCCAAACAAGCAATTAAACCTAATTAAACACCTAATTAGCTTTAATTGAAGTATGATAGCAACAATTAAATAACTAATCAATAATCAAACCATGGGACAAGGATTTATATCTCACAAAACTTGAATCAAACATGCAAACTAAGCCTCCAAACTTCCAACTTTTCCCCAAGATCCATATCAGATAGGTCAATGAGAAATGGGTAGGGATTTAATTTTGATTTTGTGGGATTTTTGGTGGATTTTTGATGCATTTTGTGGGGGGTTTTGATGAGGAAATGAGAGAGGAAATTGGGGGAACTGCACATTAGAGGCTCGGCTGCAGCTTTAAGAGGAGAGGAGAGAGAGTGAGGTGTGGAAAAAGCAAGTGAGGAAAGTCCAAAGTCAAAGCCCATACTTCAATTAACTTCTTCTCTCTTTATTCTTTTCTTTTTCTATTAGCAATTCAAGTGTGGAAATGAGGGGCAACATGGGGCTGCTGCTGATTTGGGGAGAGGAGAGAGGGTGTGGGTGAGTGTGGGTGAGGGAAAAATGATAAATGTTATACCCAATTTCCATTTGACTTAATTTCACCATTTAAGCCTTTTTCTTCGATATTTTCTAACACCGTTTGACAGTTCATTTCATTTCAAAAACAATATTTTACAAGTTAGTTTAGTGTGTCATGATACACAAAATTTGTATTAACCCATTCCAATTTGTAATTTTCCTTAATTAAATGTATTAGTGACGGCTTAAATTAATATTAAAATAATTAATTTCGGAAAATTTTTCAGTAATTTAGAAATTTTACAAGTGGCTCAATAAACACCAAATACTAGCAACTACATAGCTAGAATATGTATATTTAATTTTATATTAAAAGATATTTATATCTTGATTTTTACAGAAAACACCCGTTATTTTACCGATTTTCCGAAATTTCACCTAAACAATTTTCAAAACGTTACAAACACTTACCAGTAAATCTCCGTATCAGTCCTGGATAGAGACTTCCTGTTATAGCCAATCGAGCACAATGCAACATCAACCCCCAATACCGGGAGAGACAAATCCCTTCCTATCACTCATTGCCTCCATGTGATTCGGGACTGTACCCAAAAGCCACCGTTTTGCACATTCTATTGAACGTGGTAATGTGGAAATCAAAAAATAGTGGGAATCACACAAGACTCTATGACGATCTCGGGTCTACAGACTAACCTGTACCAGTGTCACCAGAGAACTGCTATCTGACGATAGGTATAATACCAACTAGGAGTTCTCGACGAGTCCGTTCAGTGTACCCAGTCTCCACTGAGAACCCGTATACGATATTTGATGTCAAATACCAATGGATGTGGGATCATCCATCGCCCACCATATGGGTTGTTCCCCTCCGAAAAACGGAGACGCGACAGTGCAGGTCCGTCTCGCCTGAATTTCGGGGCAGATGCTAATTGGTGCTATCCGTCCATCTCTCCGAAGATGCCAAGTTGATTTATGACACCATGTATCGAAGGTTTAAACGCATGCGGCCGATGTAGCAGACTTCGTCAGATTCCCCCTCATTTGAGGGGTTTTTTGATTGTCGGTACGCTCTTCCCTGCAGGCGCAAGCCCCTGCAGTTAATTACGCTACCGCATTGCGGTAACAACTTTCTCCTTCTCCAGATGGTCACTTCGTGTCGTGTATGTTTATTTTGTTTTTGGTTGCCCGTGGATTGTATACGGAGACTAATTTATGTCGTTGCCCGTTGGGCGTGGATTAGTCCAAATCCGTATTTTCTTAGATTTAGGTTTGGGGGTTGGGTTTAAGGATACGTTAGTCTCATTTGAGACTAAGATCAACTTAAACGTTCGTTGATGATACGTTAGTCTAATTTCAGACTAAGATCAACTCAAAGGAATCGTTTAGATCCAACAAAAGAGCATTTGGACTCTAATGTTTAGTTTAGGGACATGCGGTCGGTAATTAGTTTAAGGACATTGCGGTCCAATGTTAATTTAAGGACATCTCGGTCCAAGGTTAAGGACATCATAGTCCGTGAGTTTAAAGGCCTCACAGTCAAGGTTAAGTACATCATAGTCCGTGAGTTTAAAGAACTCACAGTCAAGGTTAAGGACATCATAGTCCGTGAGTTTAAAGACCTCACAGTCAAAGTTATGGACATCATAGTCCGTGAAATGTATGGTTGTCGGGACCTGTCACCTCTCTGAAGACGTTGAAGGATTACAACGACAAATATCAGAGAAGTTCAGAGATGTACCCTTAAACCGATGTTGATTGGGAGATCTATTGTCCAATTTTAGAACTAAGATCAATTAATTAGATTATGAGCACATTGGCTCAGTTAAATCTGAATTGGGGACTTATGGCCAATTTGGGCTAAGTCTAATTAAGTTTGAAATGTTGGCCCTTTGTTGGACCATTAAACATTTGTCTGGGTTCAACCCCTCATTATTTAGTAATGCTAAACAAGAGTTTGAGCGCTCTGATAACATTTTGTCTTTAGCTGAGCATTAAACATTGTAGCTCTGGATTTTAAAGTCCATTTGAAGGGGAGATTTTGTCTCTTGAAAACTTAGCCAATTTGGGCTAAGCTGGCTTTAAAATAGTGTTAAACACTAGAGGACATCTGGTGGTCATGTGCCTTCACGTGATGTATTTAAAACATTGTTAAACACTGGAGACAAAATGCTCAAAATAGTGTTAAACACTAGAAAGGAAGGGGTCACGTAGGGTCACGTAAGGCATCTGAAGATGGGGCCAGACCTCCTTTATTTTATTATCAGAATATTCAAATAAGTGTTAAACACTTTTAATCTTCAGGCCATCACATGTGGGCATGTGATGGGCATCTATGCATTGATTATTAAAGTGTTTATTAAGGGTCACGTGAAGACACGTGAGAGCGCCCAAAACCGGTACTTCCTTTGTTTTTGTTCCCTTTGTTTTGGAAGTCACGTGGGAGCACGTGAGGCATTGCCTCCAAGCTTTTTTCTTCTCATTTTGGGGAGTCTGTTTAGAGTTCACGTTGGGGCATGTGACCTAGTTTTATTCTTTCTTTTCTGATCATTGAGGATAGGGGGACGTGTCACCACGTGACCAAGTTCTTTACGTGCATGGAAAGCTTTCAAGTTTCTTTGTTTTAAGAATTAAATTCTCTGTAGGGTTAAACCCTAATTATGTTTTAGAGGAATTGAATTCCTATGTATGTGGAATAATTAAATTCTCATATAGGGTTAAACCCTAGTTATGTCTTGGCGGAATTAAATTCCTATGAATTTGGGAGAATTAAATTCTCATATAGGGTTAAACCCTAGCTTTATTTGGGAAGAATTAAATTCCTGTGAAATTGGGAGAATTAAATTCTTAAAACTCAATTCTCCCTCTAAGTTTGGATCTGCATGGCAGAATCTCCCCGATGAGAATTAAATTCTCGACTTGTGGGAAGATTTGCTTCTGCAGATCTTCAACCAGAGGAAGAACTAAGTTCTTTTGCAGAAGAGTTAAACTCTTAGATTAAGAATTAAATTCTCTTTTGTTTTATGGAGCTTAGATCTCTTTCCCCTTTCTCACCTAGGGTTTCTTTTCTTGAGAATTAAATTCTTCTCTCTTTTCTCTCTGCTGTTGTTTTTTCTCCGAAAAATCAAAATTCCAAGATCCTGCCTTTTTTCTCTTCTCATCTTGGCTCCTATTTATAGGAGAAAGAAAAAAATCAATTTTTTTAGAGAATCTTTCATTGAAAGATTTTGGTTGTTTTTGTAACTAACATGATCCTTTAGATCACTTAGTGAATTTTATTCACCATTGGATTTTTAATCCAGAAGATATTCTGTCTGTTATTCTTGGTGAATTTTAGGGAAATCTTTCCTTGTATAAAATCTTTCATAAATTGGTGATTCTTAATCACCATTGGATTTTTAATCCAACGGTGCTCTGTTTTACAGAGCACCATTTTTTTGTTTTGGAAAGATTTAAAGAAATATTTTCTCAGTTAGGGGCTTTGATTTCCCTTAATTAGAATTTAATTCTATTTAGCTCAGAAGGCTTTTAAAGCCCATCACGTGTTGGCACGTGATCCCAATGTTTGATCATTGAAATAAAATTTAATTCTATCAGTTAAAGAGTTAAGGGACCTGTCATGTGTTGGCACGTGACCCTCTTGATTAAACATTTTATTCAGAATTTAATTCTGCCTTTTAGCAGAACTAAGGAATCATCACGTGTCAGCACGTGACCCTTGGTCACGTGTGAGCACGTGATGCCCCATTGAAGTTTTTCCTTAGTGTCTTATTATACTTTATTAATCCTTTTCAGTGGGTTTAAAGGTCCATCACGTGTGGGCACGTGACTCCATTAATTGATTGTTAGATTAGAATTTAATTCTATTAATTAAAGAGCTTAGGATCCCATCATGTGTTGACACGTGACCCCCTTGATTAACATTTTAAACAGAATTAAATTCTGCTGTTTTAAAGAGTTAAGGAATCATCACGTGTCATTACGTGACCCTTGGTCACATATAGACATGTGATGCCTCATTGGGATCTTTCTTTGTCGTTTTATCATGCCTTTTAATTCCTTCAGTGGTTTCTTTAAAGGCTCATCACGTGTGGACACGTGACTCCCCTAATTGCTTGCTTGATTAGAATTTTACTTCTATAATAACAGAGTCCCAGGAAACCATCACGTGTCAACACGTGACCCTTGGTCACGTGTGAGCACGTGATGCCCCATTGGGGTATTTCCTGATATTTTATTAGGGAACAAATGCCCCCACAACGTTGTTCTCACGTGTTTGCACGTGAGTGCAACGCTGCCACCTTTGCGACCGTTGGATCTGTCTAGGGAACATGGGAGATGAACCGTTTCCCATCACATCCTTATAAATACAGGAGTCCCTTCAGAAGCGCCTCTACTTTCCATCTTCTTCCTTGCTTGTTCTTCCTCTGAGAATTTAATTCTCTTTCCCAGAGCTTAGTTCTCTGATTCAAAAAATTTCCAGAGTTAAACTTTGTCAACAAAGATTTACTTTTTTTTTCAGGTGAGAATCTTGAACGGCTGGAGGAACTCCTTGCAGAAATTTGGATTTTAAATCCACACCAAGGGTTTTTCCTTTTAACAAGAACCCATTTTTTTAAAGTTCTTTAAAAAGAAAACTACTCAATCTTTAAATAATAAAACTCTTAGGGCTTCTCTGATCTTCAGGATGCTTGTCTTCTCTCTGGAATTTAATTCCATTCCAAAGAGCTTTAGCTCTAAAAAATATCTTCTGGGAATTTAATTCCTCTATTCAAAAGGAATCCAATTCCTATAAAGAACTCAGTTCTTCCCAAAGAACTTTTTGGGGTTTTCTTGCCCTGAGTTGTTCTTTGCAAAAAAAAGAATTGCAGTAGAGTTTTCTGGGAATTTAATTCCCCTGTTCTGCTTAATTTTCGCAGAGTCCAAGATAGGTTTCTCTTTTGGGGGAATGTGTAGAGTCATTTGAATTCATTGAGAATCTTCCCTTTATTCTCATGATGATTGCTTGGCCTCATTATTAATGAGCCGTCATCTTGATTTTATGGGACCTATGCGTTTTGTAACCAATGGTCCCATGAAATAAGTTCTCTGTCGCTTTCTTCCACTTTCTTTTTATATATGTACATTTGTAAACATATATATACACGTGTTGGCTTCACTTAACTGTTTCCCCTTCTTTTATTTCAGGCACAATGACTTCTCTTCCATACTTCCCTTTTACCCGCTCGGAAGCTGCCTTTCCTCAGTCACCGTCTGACGAGGAGGTGATGGCGATGATCAGGGCTCATGACCCGAATTGCACCGATCTACTATTATGGGGGACCTGGTACGATCACATCATCCGCGGTCGCCGCAGTTTTCTTTGCGAGATACCGACAGAGCCTATCTATCCATTCGTGCCGATGGATCCTCCACGGACCGCCTTTGCTGTGGAGATGCTAAATTGGACCCCTATGGGACGGTTTGAGCCATTAACAACTGGTATTCCGAACCATCCAGTGCCGGCTATAGACATTTCAGGGCGTCGCATTTGCCAGGGCGAAGCCCAGCCATGGGGACAGATTTACAAGATATGGCTTACTCCTCGAGATCGCTACCTTCTCTGGGCCCGTTATATCCTGTCCGCCCATCGTACTCGACTGCAGAGGGTCGGACTCTATCAGACGATATACGCATCTCTTTTCCACTATCAGTCTCCCCATGTCTGGTGGGTTAAGGCCTTCTTAAACCAATGGAATATTCCCACCAACACCTTCTTTCTAGGGGACCGCGAAGTTTCAATTTCTCTGGAAGAGTTTCGCGAGATATCGGGGCTGCCGGTCAGGAGGACGCTCTATGAAGAACTGCTGCCTCCCGATGAATATGTCTTTGAAACTGAGCCTGCCATGCTTGACGGCTTATTGACAGAGAATGCCGTCCGCCACAAGCGCTCAAGTTTGATCACGGCTCTGAGCATTTTTGAGAAGTTATTCGCAGAATCAGAGGAGCAGGGCGTCACTTTCAAAAGCTTTATCGCTTGCTTGCTTCGCGAATACGTTCTATCAAAGATGGCTCCGAAGTTCGCAAACATCAACGACCCCTTTGGGTTTGGTTTAAATAAGCGGCCTGCTAAAGAAGAGGACTTGCCGTAGTTCTATATTCCCAACATGTCGGCCGTGTCTTTCGAGTCGATTGCAGCTCCTGGTATGGATGAGGAGACTTTCTTTGTGGGCTTTATCAGTGTTTGGCTCAGTTGGTTCTCCATTTCCATGCATCGTCGTTTCATGAGAGCCTCAGTTATTTACCCTGCTCATCGCATTGCTGAGGGGACGCGACTAGTTGTGGGCATTGCAGGGCCAGCGCATCTATATTATGGGTTAAGCGCCGCGGCCAACACCTCAACTCCAGGCGTAGATGTGGTAAATTTCTCTATTCATTACTTTACGTCCTGGATTGAGATGCACGTGCTGGGGGCATTTGCCGCGCACCGAAGACCCAGCTTTTATGACGCTTACACTTTTTCGCGACTCATGCGGCTGGTGGGCGCTTCTGCTCCTGACCCGACTCAGTCTGGGGCTATTTGCGTGCTGGTTAATCCCTATGCCAATACAGGCGGGATGGTATTCAACGACCGAGTTCTCTCTGCTCCCTCAGGACCGGTTCAACAGCTCTGCGACTTGTCGAAAGAGGGGGTACCTTCTCTGAAGCCCAGGGAAGCCATGCACCTATATTCGATCAGACCAGGTTACCTAGTATTTTTTCAGAACGGTGCAGCCCTTTTATGAGGTACAACCCATACCGCTTTGCTCGGCAACTTGGATATGACCAGGGCGTCCCCTTCGAGGCATTTACAGTGGTGCCTAGCCCATCGCCAGAAGTTGTTCGTGACGCCGCTCATCACTTCATGCGGCTGAACACTGGTTCCCGCTTCATGATTCCTGAAGCTGATCATATTCCTTGATGTGTGGGGTCATTCACGGGCTGGTACCTCCACCGAGTCAGTCCAATCATTGCCGAGGAGAGGAGGGTGCTCCTCGGATATAGGGATCCTACTCCGATCCAAGCCACGGGAGTTCCACCGCAACCGCGTGCAATGGTTCGCCCTCCCTTGAGGGATACCAGCGTCGTGCTTATTCCGGAGGCGGCGGAAGTGGATTTAACTCCCACAGCTGGTATGCCACTGTGTACTAGGGCTCAATCAAGGGCTAATAGGGCGCCAGTAGCAGTGTCATCGGCCGCGGCGTCAACAATGGCCGTGTCGTCATCGGTAGCACCGCCGAGCGAGGACATTGAAGGCGAAGTGGGTCAACGCCGTACCAAAGCTCCACGGGGAAGGAAACGATCGTCTTCGGCGGTTAGTTCTGGGCCCAAGAGGCGAAGGAAGACGGTCACCAATCTGCTCGATTCTTTAATAGAGACCGAGCCTATTCTTCAAGATGAACCACTAGCCATGCAAGAATCGGATGGTGGTCTACTTTTCCCGGGTTCATCTGCCGAGGAAGCCACACAATTGGCTGAGGCTATAAGACGTTCACAAGATGAATCTAAGAACGTTAGGATCCCGAAGAGGCCTTATCCTGCCGTCATTTTTTATGAAGACCCTCCATCGATACGGAGGCTATTCATAGGCCCTTTGGAAGAATGGGGTGAGAGGGCCCTTAAGCAGGCTGTTTCAGCCGACACCGAAGACGCACTTTCATTTTGGACCGGTGGCCACGAGTCTACTCTCGAACCTCGGCGAGCATATCTCCTTAGGAAGGAGCGTCGGCTTGAACAAGCCATATTAGAGGCTCCCTTGCGCATCGGTATGTCCATGTATCTCTTTGTAATATTTTGTATTGCTTGTATACATATATATATCCTTATCCTCATACAAACTTTGCAGGGACTTCGGCGGCGGCGGAGGATCTGAATTCGAGTCACGCTTTGACTATAGACTCCGCTAATATCCCCAATGAAACACTAATCAGTGTGGAGGGGGTCGATGCAACCGTTGCTCCTGCGATGGAGCCTCCCTCGGTGATTCCCGCTCCCCAAGCACTTGCTCCCTCGGGAGAGGCATCTTTGTTGGTTTCCGATCCAATGGATCTTTCTGGGGGCGGCCCGGAGATTAGGGGACAGGTTGTCGAGGCTATCGTCCTTCCGTTGGAGCCTGTAGTGGCAGCCACTGTTCCTCGCTCGGAAGTCGTTACACTGGCCCACGTCCCCGATGATGTGCCTGGGGCACGGAGGAGGCCGCCGAAGCTGCTATCCCTCCAGCCCAGAATGGGAGAAGCATCGAAGGTAGACTTCTATATTGTACATTAATAATCTCTCCATTACCTGAACCCTTCTGTCTTTTCAGAATTGCGTGGCTTGGCGGCGTCTATTGTCGATCTGTCTCCCAGGAAGTCCTTTCAGCGCCTGTTGGAGATGGCCACTCCGCAGGTGATATCTCCTCAACGCATCGTCCTCTCTTCCAGGCAAGGTCAGTGTCTTTTGCCCTCTCCTCACGGTGTTATTATTATTTCATATAATGACATTGATGTATTCTACAGTTCTGGAAGCTGATGACGAGGTTGAGATTCTTGATGGGCCTGGGGAACCTTCAGACCCCTCTTGCATGACCGTGGGTAAGTAAAGTCTCAACGTTGTTCCACTTTTTCTTTACTTACAAGTCTCGCTGACTGTTTATAAATCTGAATAGCTTTGCCAGTTCTTATCACGCTGGAGTCTCGCATTGTCATGCCACCCGGCCCCTTGTCACGACCCGAAAAGTACGGAACATGACCGGCACTTAAATTACGGACGTCTCGAGGCGTACGTAATCTAAGTAAGCTAAAACTCAGAAATCAAAACCAAAGAAGCAGTAGAGTGAAGGAAAAACCAACTTAAAGCAAGTAGTTTTAATAGCATATGCCGGATTATGCGTTTTTAAAAACATCAAGTATTTTCTGAAAATTTCGGCAGAGTCTCCTTTGTAAAAACTGGACCCAAACGGTATACAACATGAATAGTATACGAAATACAAAAAAAGGCATCCCCAAGCGGGAGCTAGCTCTTCTTCAATCGACGGTCACAACCACGCAAGCAATATAATATACAATGCTAAAGGGCGAGGATCAAAGCTGAAAAGGAAACTCAAAACATCAAGAAATCTATAGAAATACAGCGCGCGACTCTAAGGTCGAAAGAATAAACATCACTGGTCTCTATCTCTGAAATAAATACATGTTTGGTTGATAGGACTTCTAGATACAACTGAATAATAATATACAAAATATACTGATGGTCACGATACAAGTGAACCCACCTACTAGCAAATCACCCGAAAATGGAAGTAGTGCCAGCAAAGCCGTAATGAAACCTGTACGGCAACACCTGCAAGAAACTGTGGCACAATGGGGGTGAGTTGCCAACTCATGAGTAGAAAAACATCTACGAACGGAAATCGCATGAACAACGTAATCCTAGGTCATACGATCATAATATATCCTCAAATATATAACCTGCAGCCTATAACAATGGTTAGGGTATACATCTAAACAACTGTAATACCAAGTGCTCGTGTCAGTGCCTCAGGTAGCAATATATCATAAGGATGAGGTATAAATGCATGAAAACAGAATACATGAGAACGAAGAAACTGCTTTCATAACTTAGTGAGATTTCTTTTGTATATTTAAAACGAGGTATCATAATGAAATCAGCATAAACAGTGTCTAGCATCGACACAAAACATAAATCTCAATCTCAATTGTCTCAATCTCACTGTCTAGGGCGCTGTCAGTCCAGACCGGCCCCTAACATCCATCACAAGACCACGACGGTATCCTCCGGATATCCGACGCGTCGGGTAAAATCACCGGTAGGTAGTGCTTCCCTGCCAGGCTCAACGCTATCCTCTGCGACCTTCTCGCCCCGGGGTACCGCACCGGGTCCACCATGTACCCGAAACGGTTCATCTAACTCCTCGAATCAGGTCTCGAAATCCATCAGCAAACTCATGGCGGACGACTCATACATCATGGGAAAACCGTACTTTTCATTTAAAAAGAGAGAAAAAAGAAGCTTATAAATGTTTTTGCGGTTTTCCCCCAAATCCAAGAAATCTCATGAAAATCCGAATCCAAACCATCCATAGCACGTAAAACAATGAATATATGCATAAAAATCCATGAATGCGGCATAACAGGGAATAACAATATGCATGAAGTAGCAAGTAATAACTGCAATGTCTAAACTGGCATATAAGGCGAGTACACTAAAATCATGTCGAAACTGTTAGCTAACAAGCTATGTCAATGTAATAGTATTTTCTAAAGTGTACGTGGAATGGCAATTACCGATGAAGATGTGTGTGAGCCGGCAAGTAAGTGTGCGTGGAACATACTCATCATCGGTAATGGTGCTGGTGTCCTAACAGCATGATATCAACAATGGAATATGAAATCACAACATATGTATGCGATGTGGAGCGAACAACAATAATGTGCGGGAGCTGAATACTAAATACAATTATAACTAATCTGGACTTAATATAATATGAGTTATGCAGTGGTGCCATTTGAAATAACACGAATCGTGGGGTTTTGAAAATAAGGGCTACGGTGTTTTTAAGAAAAGATACGTCCTTTGAAATATCCGTAGAATCTCTTAACCTGTCTTTTAAAATATCCACGATCCGTTAGTTTTTGGAAATAGGTAGGACTCTAATCTCGTCTAACAACTATACTAAACTATACGGCTGAACTAACAAGCTGAATGAAAGGTAAGGAAACCGCCTAACATCTGAGTCGATACATATATATATATATATATATATATATATAGTCGGTGATCCCGCCTCAACAATATCACATCCGATACCATATCTAAAATCAGACATCCCAAGTCAAGAGTGCGGATCTATCATCAATATATAGCTCGTACGTAAATCCGTCGTACGGCATCCCAAATCTGGGTACGGGTCAAAGTCACATCAATCACGCTATTCATCTGGTATCGTCTTATCAAATATCATGATCCGGGATAATGACCTACGTCTAGTACAATACTGATACCATATATGTATGCATTCATGTGTATGAAAAACTACGCCAAAGGACCTGCTAAAACATCATGCCGTATCTCAAATACGAACCATGTCATATCACCGATCTCACGGCCTCAAATCGAATCTCATCGACTCATCTCAAATCCCAAGCACTATCCTCAAATCCAGTATATGAACACAAAGTCCCATACCCATGTGTAAATATACATATCCACATATACGTAGAGTTAAAAGAAAGAATGTATGCAAGTATGTGTATGCGTGTGTGTGGGTGCAACCTCTACTCTAGGGTCTTGCAACTAACACTTAAATCAATCCAAGAATACCTAGAATCCATCTTTATCATCAATAAACTCAATTCAACCTATAATAAATATATGTGTGTATACGTATTCGTATACATCACCATGAATTGCGGGGGTGCTATATGCCATCCACACGACTTCCCCCGTAGATATAATCTACTCACCTGGTCTTCGCTCGCCGGTGCTGACGTCGCCACGCGCTTGCTTGTCGTCTCGAAGTCCACATGGGGGTACCTACATGTCTTAACGTATTGTGTCGCATAAAAACCAAATTCGAAATCGAAACGGCATACGAAACCAAATCGGCACGTGTATCACGTATAGGTCAAAACCTATCGCCTACGCATGCAAGAATAGTCAAACCAACCCTCGATGTCGATGTACCAACATCAACCCATCGAGAAAAACCCAAACACACCAATCGTGATTTCAAAACTCACTAATTATAATATTAAGTAGATTGCAACTCATCAAAACCCCAAAATAAATCAAATCGATTTATTTCCGAAAAAATAGAAAGCACTTAATTTTCGTTTTAATTCGAAACTTGATGTTTTAACAAAACTAATGGCCATAATATCCATTAAATATCATAATTATGTCATATAAACCATTTTTACACTTTAATCTCATCAATTTTTATAAAACTAAAAAATCTAGTTTTGCAATTTATCAAATTTTAACAATTTCAAGTAAAAATGCACAAAACAACAACTAAGCTTGGTTTTGCATGAACCAAAGGTATTAAACCACTCATGGAAACCTTAATGATGTTCTAAAAACCCTAATTATATTTTAATCCCACATTTTAATTAAATTTCTAAAACCTAGTTAGCAATATAGCTTAATTATTACAATTTCAACCTAACAATTTGCAAACTAGCAATTAGATTAGGTTTTTCATTTCACAATATGATGAATTATACGTTGCAACCATAATCATACAACAAAAACCCTAACTTAGTTCAAACCCTTCTCTTGAAATTCTCATTTTGAAATTAAGGTTATAAGAATATCTAATTGAAACTAAATTCAAACCTACAATTAACAAGTAACAATTTTAACATGGGTTTAGGATTTATACCTCACTATCCATGGATCAAACATGGAACTAAGCCTCTAAAATCCCAACTTCTCCCCAAGATCCACACTAGATAGGCTAAGGTAAAATGGGTAGGGTTTGGATTTGAATTTTGTGGGATTTTTGCATTGATTTTTGAGTGAAATTTGATGAATTTTGAGGGGAAATGAGATGGGAATTTTTGTGGGGCTGCACAATGGGGAGGCTCGGCCAGAAATGGGGAGGATGAGGAGAGAAAGTGAGGTGTTGAAAATGATGGGAAAAAACAAAGCCCATACCTCTATGTTATAACATATTCAATTTCCTTTTCATTTCTTTTTTTCTTTTCTCTTCATTGACTTTTCAAGTGGGAAAAATGAGAGGAGGGCTGCTGATTTCAGCCACAAAAGGGGAGAGGGTGAGGGTGTGTGAGTGTAAGTGAGTGAGTGGGTGCATAAACAAGAAGGAAAATACCAAACCTCAATTTGTATTTAAATTATTTTCACAAAAAGCCTTTTTCTTCAATATTTACAAAACCGTTTGACAGCTTCATTTTATTTCAAAAACAACATGCTAAAATTTTTTTTAATTTGTTATGATGCACAAAATTTGTTTCAACCCATTCCAATTTGTAATTTTCCCTAATAAAATGTATTAGTGACGGCTTAAAATAATATTAAATAATTAATTTCGGATTTTTTTCCTTCAGAAAATTAGAAAATTTACCAGTGGCTCAATAAACACCAAATACTAGCAATTACATAGCTAGAATATGTATATTTAATTTTATAATAAAGATATTTGTATTTTTGACTTTTTACAGAAAACCCCTTTATTTTACCGATTTTTCCGAAATTTCACCGAAACGATTTTCAAAACGTTACACCCCTACGCTCTACGTGCCTCGGAACGGATAGCAAAGCTAAGCTTCCACTCCTTGTCAGCCCTAATTGAAGACCTTCGTGCTGGCAGTCTGATCACGGCCGAAGCGTTTGCCGCTGAAGCCAACGGCTCTCTTCCCTTTCTTGCCACCTACCATAGCGAAACATTGGTGTAAGTCTGGGTTGAGTTTTGTCAGCAGGTGGAGGCTTGCTTGCATATTCTTGAATGTACACGCCTTCCTTCAGAGGTTGTGGCCGCGAAGGCGAGCTTACAGGGGCTGATTGAGCGGTGCGCTGTGAACATGACATCATGCGAGAAGAGGCTTAGCCATAAATTTTCGGAGAGGGAGCTGGCTTCCAAAGCGCCGAGGGAGCTTCAAGCCAATCTTACGGCCAAGACCACTAGGGCATATGAACTTTGGCGGGTGCTTCAAGAGGCTATCAAGGAGGTGGTAGCCATTGATAAGGCCGCCGTTTTTACTCGTGAAATGGTTGAAGCCCATAAGGTTACTGAAAAAGAGCTTGAAGGCCGGCTTGCCTCATACCAGGCCCAATAGGCTCAAGCGGAGGCCCATCTTTTGACGATAATGAATCATTAAGCCGAGGCCCAGCGGAAAAGGGGTGAACTGGCAAATCTACTGAATCGCCCGCCGGCTTGAAGAATTGTACATTTTTTTATTCTTCTTTTGTACATACTCCTGAATGAGAGTATATTTTCTTTTATTCTTTCATAAATTGTACTTTGTATTCATTTTGATTCATGAATAAAAGACATATTTTGCTTCATGATGGTGTGTCCCTTTTAGTAAGTGTGTCTTGTGGATAATCTATTTCGATTTCCTCGTAGGACAGCGATGGCTTAGGATTCAGGGTTAAGATCTGCCTCCTAAGACTTTTCAACTTTATGAGCCATGAGGGTCTCATAAAGAATTTTCTCCCTACAGGTCGAGAGGATCCCGTAGGTGTAATTTCTCCTTAGGAATCGTGAGGATTCCTGAGTGCGTTTTCTTTTGAGAGTCGTAAGGATCTCCCAAAAGAGTTTTCTCCCTTACGAGTCGAGAGGACCCGTAAGTGATGGATGAGGTTGACATTATCCGCATTTCACGGGGTCAGGGGTTGCTCTGGCCATTTCCCACGGGGTCAAGATTGACTTTAGCCGTGTTCTATGGGACCAGGAATTTGCTCTGGATGCTTCCCACGGGGTCATATCCGTGTTCTGCGAGGATCAGGCTCCGCTCTGGATGCTTCCTACGGGGTCGGATTGACACAGCCGTGTTCTGCGAGGACCAGGATCCGCTCTGGACGTTTCCTACTGGGTCAGGATTGATATAGGCCGTGTTCCACGTGACCAGGAATTTGCTCTGGATGCTTCCCACGGGGTCATAGCCGTGTTCTGCGAGGACTAGGCTCCGCTCTGGACGCTTCCCACGGGGTCAGGATTGACATAAGCCGCGTTCCACGTGATCGGGAATTTGCTTTGGATGCTTCCCACGGGGTCATAGCCGTATTCTGCGAGGACCAGGCTCCGCTCTGGATGCTTCCTGCGGGGTCATAGCCGTGTTCTGCGAGGACCAGGATCCTCTCTGGACGTTTCCCACGGGGTCAGGATTGACATAAGCCGTGTTCTACGTGACCAGGAATTTGCTCTGGATACTTCCCATGGGGTCATAGCCGTGTTCTGCGAGGACCAGGATCCGCTCTGGACGTTTCCCACGGGGTCAGGATTGACATAAGCCGCGTTCCACGTGACCAGAAATTTGCTCTAGATGCTTCCCACGGGGTCATAGTCGTATTCTGCGAGGACCAGGCTCCGCTCTGGATGTTTCCCACGGGGTCAGGATTGACACAGGCCGCGTTCCACATGACCAGGAATTTGCTCTGGATGCTTCCCACGGGTTCATAGCCGTGTTCTGCGAGGACCAGGCTCCGCTCTAGATGCTTCCTACGGGATCATAGCCGTGTTCTGCGAGGACCAGGAATTTGCTCTGGATGCTTCCCACGGGGTCATAGCTGTGTTCTGCGAGGACCAGGCTCCGCTCTGGATGCTTCCCATGGGGTCATAGCCGTGTTCTGTGAGGACCAGGATTCGCTCTGGACGTTTTCCAGAGGGTCAGGATTGACATAAGCCATGTTCAACGTGACCAGGAATGGTTGACTTCATCCGCATTTCGTGGAGTCGGGGTTTGACTCTCGGTCATTTGTGCACCGCCAAGTCATGGAACTGGGAATTGCCGTGGTTCTGCTTTGCCTAATGTTGCGTCTGTTGTAATGAGACGAATGTTGAGATGATCTCCTGGCTGTCTGTGAATCATTGAGATTTGGCTTCTTCTTCTGATGGAGCCTGGGGAGGGAAGGTGTGATTCTTTCTTTGTTTGTGCCCCTGGGCTGTATACAGGGGTCAATGTGACCTCACCTGCAGGGCAAAAAGTTTCATTCTTTCATTTTTTTTATTTCTTTCCGCGATGCTCTATCATTTCAGCTTTTATATCGCGAAAATCGCGATTGCCCAATCATTTCGGCTATTTTTCGCGGTGCCCAATCATTTCGGCTATTTTTTTAATTTTTACCCGCTGCTTTTTATTGCGAGTTGCCCGATCATTTAGGCTATTTTGCTTGCATATATTTTTACTTGCTGCTTTTGTTGCAAGTTGCCCCATCATTTCGGCTATTTCGTATGCATGTGTGGATTGCTAGCTTTTTGCTAGGAGCTTAGAATTAGACACCAATTTCGGCATCAGCACCGCTACAACTGGGATATTTCCAGGAGCGAATCATCATTTGCCTCTGTCGATGTCGAATAAAGCTGGCTTAATAGACAGGGTTAGGATCCTGTCGAGTAAGGCTTTTGACTTCATGAGCCGTAAGGGTCTCATAAAGGTATTTCTCCCTACGAGTCGTGAGGATCTCGTAGGTGCGTTTTCTTCTTAGGAATCGTGAGGACTCCTAAGTGTATGTCTTCTCGTAAGTCGTAAGGATCTTACAAGAGTATTTTCTCCTTCTAAGTCGAGAGGACTTACAAGGGTTGTTCACCGTATAGACATATTCCTAGTCACGGATGGGACTTTGTCAGGGAAGTGTTTATTCGCGCCCGTGGATTTTATACAAGGGTCAGCATTGAGCCGCTTGTAGGGCAGCATTAGAGGTTGTGGTGGCCGCTTAAGAACAGGTTCAGATCCCTGTAGCTTAAGACTTTTGAATCTTATGAGCCGTGAGGGTCTGATAAGAGGGTTCTCCTTATGAGTCGTGAGGATCTCGTAAGTGTAATTTTTTCTTAGGAATCGTGGGGATCCCTAAGTGTGTTTCTCCCTTGTGAGTCGTAAGGATCTCACGCAGGTGGTTTCTCCTCACAAGGTCGAGAGGACCTTGCAAGTGTCTTTTAAAGAGATCGTGCCCTTTCGGGTTTTCATAAAAACTCGTCAGTAGCTCTGCTGTTTTTACTCACGGAGACCTTTCGGGTTTTCATCCGTGCCCATTTTGCTTATGGACATACCGTTTTCTTTTTTCTTCTTCTTTTTTTTATATTTATTTTTTTTGTGTCAGCCTTGGGATGCTACAGTCCACAGTAGTTTATCGACGTCTCGGTCAACAACCAGTTTTAAGACATAGTGGTCCATTGTTAGTTTAAGGAAATTTCGGTCTTAGACCGGCTACTACTTATAGAGTTTGGGCTTAGGCAGATAGCGAGCGGACATAGTCGTCGTCATCTATCGTTGACCTAAGCCGTGACTCGTCAGGCGTAGTATTTCTTTAGGAAGCGACCGTTTATTGGCCGGAAAGGTCTTTCGCCATGCATGTCCATGAGTAGATATGCTCCACCCTAGTAAACTTTATCTATGATATACGGGCCTTCATAGTTCTGCTCGAATTTTTCCCGCTTGGCACAATTGGGGATCATAGGTCTTTTGACCACTAGCATGAGTTCGCCTTGGCGGAATGTTGTCGGCCTAGTCAATTTATCATATGAGCACGTCATCTTCGCTTTATAGGCCTCCAGATTTTGTTGCGCCATGAGCCGGGTTTCATCAAGGGCGTCGAGCTCCTCAAGCCGAAGGTGATCATTTTCTTCGTCTGTTAGCTCGTAGTGAACTGCCACTTGTAGAGAGGGTAACTCTATCTTGAGGGGGAGTACCGCTTCTGTGCCGAATACCAATGCATACGGCGTTGTGTTCGTGGCCGTTTTGAACGTAGTTCGATATGCCCAAAATGCTTCATGCAGTCTCTCGTGCCAATCCCTCTTATTTCGAGACACCGTCTTTTTCACGATCTTCGTCAAGGTCTTGTTGAAAGCCTCAGCTAGACCGTTAGCTCGAGGGTTATAGACCGAAGAGTATCTCCAGTCTATGTTATGCTGTTGCGCGAAGCGGCTGATCTTGTGGTTCCTATAGGCTGATCCGTTATCGTAGATAATCCGTCGCGGAATGTCGAACCGGTAAATGACGTGTGTTTTGAAGAAATGGAGAATATTCTCCGTCTTCACCTGCCTCAGCGGTACTGCTTCTGCCCACTTGGAGAAGTAATCAGTTGTCGCCAAACTGAATCGATGTCCTCTGGACGATGCCGGTTCGATAGGGCCGATTATGTTAGTTCCCCACACTTCGAACGGCCAGCTAGCCACCATTGGATGTAGTGGATTTGGATGCGGATGGATAAAGTTTCCGTGAATCTGGCATGAGTGGCACTGCTTCGCATACTCGAGGCAGTCCTGAATCATCGTGGGCCAATAGTAGCCCATCCTTTTGATCTTCAGCTTCATCTTCGGCCCGGCTTGGTGAGAACCGTAGAGTCCGTCGTGAGTTTCTTGAACGACTCTCTTTGCCTCTTCAGGTCCTAGGCATCTTAGTGTCACGACCCAAAGTTTGGCCCGTGACCGGCACTTAACCACGTAACGTCTACAGGCGTAACGCGACTAAGTGAACCGAAAACCCAGAAATCAAACCAGTAAAAGTATAGAGTGTTTTAAGTTTTAAAAGAACACATTCATTACATGTTAAGAGATCCAAGTAAACAATATACGACGCCGTAGCAAAGATCAAGAGCAGCAAGTGAGAATATCACAGATAGAATAAAACTGCATAATAAAAGTCGGCTAACAACGAGCTCGACACCAGAATACCAATAATATACATCATCGTCCTCACACTGTCTCTAAGTCAAATACATACATGGTAGATGGAGAATACTAGATACAACAATGTACATAACTGAAAGATAAACAGATACCGCACAAAACCCACATATCAGCAAAAGAGCTAGTACACCAACTATGGGGGCAACTGTGTCAAAAGATGCAAAACGCAGCCTGCCGCGACTACTCCGAAGGGCAACCTGCAAACACTGTGGCACAACGGGGGTGAGTTTCCAACTCGTGAATAAAGATAACATATAAAGGTAATCGCGAGCATGCATGTACTACGCTACTCTATCATATGCCAACAGATGATATCAATATGTGATAAGCAGTATGTGCAATAATCATGCAAGTGCTCTATCAGGTAATATAACTACAGGATGAGGTACAATAATAAATGCTGAGCATGGGCAATATAACATCTACACGGAATGTCAACGTGGAATATATAATCGGTGTCCATCAATACACCCAGATCCCCCAAATAGCTCAGGCGCCGGCACTCTCATCGGCCCTCTAATCCTGTAAATCTCTGAGAATCACGAGTGCCCAACATTGGCACCTAAATATGATAAATACTCGTGTCCAGCATCGACACGCAAATCCTCATCCATCGGGCCCCGTCAGTCCGGGTCAGCCCACGGGCTCCGTCTGCGGTATCGGCCCTCGGCCCCGGCAGTACAGATCATCCCGCATCCATCCATCGACTCTGATCAGTATCCTCCGGATAACTGTCAGGTCCAACCAATCACCGGTAGGTAGTAGTCCCTCTGCCAGGCTCACCGTCTACTACACAGCGAAACCGTTCTCGCCCCGGGGTACCATACCGGGTCCACCATGTACCTGTAATCGGCCTCAACCAGCTCCTCGATTCGGGTTCACATATATCACTCTAGCACCGAGGAAACACATGGTGGACGCACCGAAATATCATATCAAGGGAACCGGGTTTTTAAATAATTACATATTTGAAATAGCCACGGTTCCCAAATCCAGAAATCACATATAATCCAAACCAATATGCAAGTCAATGATCCGATATGATATGTGCATCAAGTATGAATATCAAGTCACATAAAGATGAGTTACAACATAATGATCCGATGTGATATATGCTTCAAGTATGAATATCATGTCAAGTCACATGAAGATGAGCTACAACATAATGATCTGATGTGATATATGCATCAAGTATGAATATCATGTCAAGTCACATGAAGATGAGCTACAACATAATGATCCGATGTGATATATGCATCAAGTATGAATATCATGTCAAGTCACATGAAGATGAGCTACAACATAATGATCCGATGTGATATATGCATCAAGTATGAATATCATGTCAAGTCACATGAAGATGAGCTACAACATAATGATCCGATGGAAATTCTACAGTGTGAGTGTCATGGCACTTACTAACGGTGTGTGTGTAACATGCAGGATAGTGCTCGTGCAACATGAACCGTTAGTAATGGTGCGGTGTTCTATCAATTCTAGTTTATATCCATATAGCAGGGAATGCAGTATGCACTAAATAGTAACCATGAATAGTCAATGTATGTAAATGTAGCTATAAAGTCCTATGAACGCCATGCGGGCGATATCCCCGTAGATGTTAAATCTACTCACCGTAGTCTCTCGCTAGGTATAGCCAACAACTTGTTTCCCCTTCTGCGCAGCGTCCGCCGTACTCGCCTGCGAACCTATAATTACACAATATATCATACATAAATTTGAAGTCACACAAACCCGACATTAAAGCCGAACTAGTAACTCGTGTCGTGAACCAAGCGCGCGTGTGCGCGATACGCTAAAACGTGTGATTACGTGCCTGAAGCCACTCCGACGCGTCGCGATACGCAGAAACCCAAAACCCATACACACGTATCACGCGTGTCGCGAAGATTAAAATACGGGAAAATAGGTATTCACCTACAGATTTTAATACAGAAATGATATTGTAAAACTATATATACCAAAATAACCCACATAGCAGCAGACTCCAGTGGCCCAAACCCCAAATCCCAACTCACCCATCTGGCCGCAAATTGCGTCCAGAATGAATATTCCGGCGGCCTGGGTAGGGGGGGTGGGCTCCCAGGTTTGGTGTGTGCACTCTATACCCCCCATACATGCTACAGTAATATCTAGTTTTGCTCTGAAATATCTCGGGTAGTAGCAGATCCCACAGAGCCTTAAATCAAGTTAAAATCCACACTTTTGCACTAAAATAGAACTTTGTGGTATTTCTGTGCAAACTGAAACAAACCTGGCCTAAAATAGTTCTAATAACACATAATAGAGCTAACCAAACTAACAAAACCCTAATCTAACATGTGAATCACAAATATCCTTTAATATCACTAAAAATGCACAAAAATGAGCTTTTTGCTAGAGAATACAACAAGTTTAAGGAAAAGAAGTGCTAACATGAGTTAATATCTTCTAAAAACCTTAAAAAAACACCAAAAGTCTCAGCTCTTCCCTCAGGTGTGCAGATTTGCCTTTAAACACCCCAAAAATCCCCTTTTTCCATGGTTTTGTGATGAAAATGTGTTGATTGTGTAGGGTTTTTGTGTAGGAATCAAAAAGAAGTGAAAAGAGAAGGAAAATGTGATGAATTTCTGATGTTGTTGCAGCTTCTCTGTAGAGAGTTCCAGAAAAATGAAAAAGAGAGAAGAGAGAGAAGGAAATGGGTCAAAAGTCAAATTCTTTACCTAACCCCCATGCCTCATTGTTTTATTTGGATTTTGATATTTAAAAAGGGTTATGACTTGATAAAAGGGTGGGGGGAAAAATAATAACAACCATGCAACAAAAGAATGGCTAACACTTTAAACCTAGGTCTCAAAAAGGCTAAGTGTGCAAGTGTACACAACAAAGCAAAATTTCCCAATTGCTTACACAACTAAATATAATTAGTAAACCCGACTAAAATAACTAATAATCCTATGTACACATATATAATAACACGCACAATTACTAATTATCACGAAAAACATTCTAACGGAAAAATTCAAAGTGTTACAATCTACCCCCCTTAAAGAAATTCGGTCCCCGAATTTAAAAATCTAACTATACGCACCTTCAAAAAGATGGGGATACCTCTTCCTCATCTCGCTCTCGGTATCCCAAGTGACCTCCTCGCCACTCTGGTCACGCCAAAGTACCTTGACGGACGGTATCTCTTTCGACCTCAATTTCTTCACTTGTCGATCCAAGATCATCACCGGCTGCTCTGCATAGGAAAGGTCGCGCTCAAGCTGGATCGTCGGGTGCTGAATCGCATGCGAAGGATCATGAAGATATCTGCGGAGCATCGAAACGTGAAATACGGGGTGCACGTCTGGAAAACTGGGCGGAAGGGCTAATCGATACGCAACCGCACCAACACGCTCGAGGATCTCGAAGGGGCCCACATAACTGGGACTAAGCTTCCCCTTGTTCCCAAACCTCATCACACCTTTCATTAGGGAGACCCTCAAGAAAACATGATCACCAACAGCAAACTCAAGTCTGCGCCGACGACGGTCCGCATAAGACCTCTGCCTACTCTGGGCTGCTCTCATCCTATCGCGAATCAACTGGATCTTCGCGGTCGTCTCCTCCACAATCTGCGGCCCTAAGATACTGCTCTCACTGAGCTCCGTCCAACAGGTGGGCGATCTGCATCTCCTCCCATAAAGAGCCTCAAACGGTGCCATCTGAATGGTCTCCTGGTAGCTGTTGTTGTAGGAGTACTCTACTAAGGGCAAATGATGATCCCAGCTACCTCCGAAGTCTCGAGGACATGCTCTGAGCATGTCCTCGAGGGTCTGAATAATCCGCTCTGACTGTCCGTCGGTCTGCGGATGGAATGCTGTGCTGGAACTCAAGCGAGTGCCCAAAGCCTCCTGAAGCCTCTGCCATAGCCGGCTGGTAAACTGGGTGCCTCTATCGGACACGATACATGTCGGAACTCCGTGCAGTCGTACAATCTCGTCAATGTAAATCTGGGCATACTGAGCAAATCCGAAAGTCGTCCTCACCGGTAGGAAGTGAGCCGCTTTCGTCAAACGATCCACGATCACCCAGATGGAGTCATACCCTCGACTAGTCCTGGGTAGACCCACAATGAAGTCCATAGAGATCTGTTCCTATTTCCACTCCAGAATGGGTAACGGCTGTAGCTCTCCCGCGGGCCTCTGGTGCTCAGCCTTGACTTGCTAACAAGTCAGGCATCTCGACACAAAATCTGCGATGTCTCTCTTCATTCCGTCCCACCAGTAAACACCTCTCAAGTCATGGTACATCTTGGTGGAACCGGGATGAACACTATATACCGATCGATGTGCCTCCTCAAGAATCTCGCGCCGCAACCCCTCAGCATCTGGTACGCACAGTCTAGTCCCAAATCGTAGTACCCCCTGATCATTGATCACGAACTCGGAAAATCTGCCCTGTCCCATCTGTGTCCTGATCTCTGAACAGCGGTCATCACTGTGTTGTGCCTCATGTATACAGTCAAGCAACTGTAGGCGTGCACAAACATGCGCAATCTGTCCTCCGATCGGCGTAAACTCGAACTGTACCCGGCTGTCGCATAAGATCTGTCAATCTGCCGACGACTGCCTCTGCACTGCGCTCAAACAAGATAGACTACCCCCGGGCCTCCTGCTCAAAGCATACGCCACTACATTCGCCCTGCCCGGGTGATACAAGATCTCACAATCGTAGTCCTTCACTAACTCCATCCATCGGCGCTGTCTAAGGTTCAGGTCTCGCTGCTGAAATATATACTTTAAGCTCTTGTGGTCAGTGAATATCTGGCACGACTCTCCATACAGATAATGTCGCCAGATCTTAAGTGCAAAGACCACTGCAGCCATCTCCAGATCATGAGTGGGGTAATTCTGTTCATGTTTCTTTAATTTCCGCGAAGCATACGCGATCACCCTGTCATGCTGCATCAAAACGCACCCTAGCCCCACTCGTGAAGCGTCACAGTAGACCACAAATCCGCCTGATCCTGAAGGCAATGATAGCACTGGTGTCGTAGACAGTAGAGCCCGTAGCTGCTGGAAACTGTGCTCACACCCCTTCGTCCAATCGAAGCGAACTCCCTTCCGGGTCAACCCGGTCAAAGGTATAGCAATGCGAGAGAATTCCTGCACGAATCGCCTGTAATAGCCTGCCAGCCCTAGAAAGCTGCGAACCTCCGTCACTGACGTGGGTCTAGGCCAACTTCGAACTGCCTCGATCTTCCTCGGGTCTACACATATACCATCTCGTGTAATCACGTGCCCTAAGAAGTCTACGCTGTCTAGCCAAAAGCACACTTGGAGAATTTGGCGAAAAGCTGATGCTCCCTCAAGGTCTGCAGTGTAATCCGCAGGTGCTGCTCGTGCTCCTCTCTACTCCGAGAATACACCAAGATATCTTCAATGAACACTATGATGAACAGGTCAAGATACAGCCGGAAAATGCGGTTCATCAAGTCCATAAATGCTGCTGGCGCATTGGTGAGTCCGAACGACATCACCAAAAACTCATAATGGCCGTAGCGTGTGCGGAAAGCTATCCTAGGAATGTCCTCATGTCGAACCCGCAGCTGATGGTATCCTGATCGCAAATCGATCCTCGAAAAGTATCCTGCCCCCTGAAGCTGGTCGAACAAATCGTCGATGCATGGCAAAGGATATCTGTTCCGCACTGTCACCCTGTTCAGCTGGCGGTAGTCAATACACAAACGCATACTGCCGTCCTTCTTCTTGACAAACAAGACTGGAGCACCCCAAGGAGAAACACTGGGTCGAATAAGTCCCTTATCCAGCAAATCTTGCAACTGACCCTTCAATTCTCTAAGTTCCGCCGGGGCCATCCGATAAGGCGGTACAGAAATAGGCCCCACGCCAGGAACCAAATCAATACAGAAAGAAATATCACGCTCGGGCGGTAGCCCAGGAAGCTCGTCAGGGAACACATCAGGGAACTCGCTAACAACCGGAACCTGATCCACCGGAACCTCTGTAGATCTAGTATCGCAAACATAGGCGAGAAATCCTTGGCATCCCTTCCTCAAAAGCTGTCCAGCGCGAAAAGAAGAAATCACACTGTGAGGGGTAACACCACGGTCCCCCAACACAACAACAACCGACTCGCCGGGAAAACAAAATTGAACTGTCTTCTCGCGGCAGTCAATAGAAGCATAGCACGTGGCTAACCAATCCATGCCCAAAAGAACGTCGAAGTCCAACATCTCAAGAAGGATCAAATGGACCGGCAACTCTCTCTCGCCAATACGGACGGTACAGGATCGGAACACGTGCCTAGCAACAAACGACTCTCCCACAGGAGTAGTCACAACAAGCGGTTGGTCAAGCAAACCGGACTCTCTACCCAAACTCGGCACAAAGTGTGTGGATACGTACGAGTGCGTGGATCCGGGATCGAATAATACGTGTGTATCAACCAAATATACTGGAAGGATACCTGAGACCACCGCATTGGACGCCTGCGCGTCCTGATGCGTCAAAGCAAAAACTCGCGCCTGTCCTCCACCTGCAACTAACTGTCCTCTGCCGGCCGCTGGCTGCCCTCTGCCTTAGTCACCTCGTCCTCTATGAACAAATCCTCCACGACCATGACCTCTCTGTGCATGCGTCTGACGCGGAGTAACAGTAGGTACTATCGGCAATGCCGTCTGGGGTGGTGAAGGTGGTAATATGACATGCGGTGCTGCCGCCTCACTCCGGGGTACCTCCGGACAATCTCGCACACGATGATAAGAGCTCCCGCAACGGTAACATCCAGATGATGGTCGCTGACCCTCCTGGGGATAGGAGCTAAACAATCGGCCTCGCCTCGAATCTCTGCCACCTGCAAGGTGCCTGTCACGACGCCGAAAAGGCCGTCTCTACACTGACGTAACTGCACGAACTCTTTTCGGCTCTGGAACTGCCGACGTCTCAGCAAGGCGCTCCTCAACCAATAAGGCTGCATCTACAGCTGCTGCATATATCTCGTAGTGCTGAGCGCTAATCGCAAGGAACAGTGGTGTGAGCAAGCCTCGGACAAATCTCTTAACTCGCATCTCCTCGGTAGCCACTAAGTACGGAGCATAAACGGATAGCTCGGTGAACAGCACATCGTACTCTGCCACTGACATCTCCAGAGTCTGGCGTAAGGACTCGAACCTGCGTGCTCTAGAATCTCTGACACTCAGGGGAAGAAAGTGGGAAAGGAATAGCGCCACGAACTCTGTCCAGGTCATAGGAGGAAGACCTGCTGCTCTACCCTTCTCGACTGATTCGCACCATTTCTACGCAAGACCTTCCAGGCGAAAGCTCGCGAACTCAACCCATCTTGCATCTGCGCATCTAAGTGAACGACATATCCGCGCCATCCTATCAATGAAAAACTGCGGGTCCTCGGCCACATCGGTGCCTGTGAAGACCGGAGGCTTCAGCCTCATAAACTCTGACAGCGATACTGTAATAACCTCTGTAGTCGCAGGTGCAACTACCTGCACTGTGGGTACCACCGCGGTCTCTGCAACGGGTGGAACTACCTCTGGTCGTTGTGCTCGAAGTGTCTCAACTAGAGATCCCATCATCTGGCGCATCTCCTGCATACTGGATCCCATCGTCTGGCGTATCTCCTGCACACCAGCCCCTAATATGGCAATCTGATCTGTCACGGCAGGAACAGCCTGCTCGGGCACAACCGATGCACTACCCGGATCAGTCCTCGTCTCGGACGAGTCAACTCGAATCTCGACCCTCGCGGCCTCTCTCTGCGCCCTCGTAGTCTTTGGCGGCATAACGGCTGAAAGGAACAATAGGATTCGATAAGGATATGGAAATCGAATCACAAGAATGTATATACTCAAGAAAGAATTTAAATCAACAAGTCCTAAGGTCGCGTAGGCGGAGTACCGTGTCATAAGTATGCCGCGGAACATACACATGATACGCTACCCTGCTGCAGCTTCCTACTCCATCATACCAGGGTCATCCTACACTCCGAAAGGTAAAACCTACGCTCTGATACCAACTTTGTCACGACCCAAAGTTTGGCCCGTGACCGGCACTTAACCACGTAACGTCTACAGGCGTAACGCGACTAAGTGAACCGAAAACCCAGAAATCAAACCAGTAAAAGTATAGAGTGTTTTAAGTTTTAAAAGAATACCTTCATTACATGTTAAGAGATCCAAGTAAACAATATACGACGCCGTAGCGAAGATCAAGAGCAGCAAGTGAGAACATCACAGATAGAATAAAACCGCATAAGAAAAGTCGGCTCACAACGAGCTCGACACCAGAATTCCAATAATATACATCATCGTCCTCACACTGTCTCTAAGTCAAATACATACATGGTAGATGGAGAATACTAGATACAACAATGTACATAACTGAAAGATAAACAGATACCGCACAAAACCCACCTATCAGCAACAGAGCTAGTACACCAACTATGGGGGTAACTGTGTCAAAAGATGCAAAACGCAGCCTGCCGCGACTACTCCGAAGGGCAAACTGCAAACACTGTGGCACAACGGGGGTGAGTTGCCAACTCGTGAATAGAGATAACATATAAAGGTAATCGCGAGCATGCACGTACTGTGCTACTCTATCATATACCAACAGATGATATCAATATGTGATAAGCAGTATGTGCAATAATCATGCAAGTGCTCTATCAGGTAATATAACTACAGGATGAGGTACAATAATAAATGCTGAGCATGGGCAATATAACATCTACACGGAATGTCAACGTGGAATATATAATCGGTGTCCATCAATGCACCCAGATCCCCCAAATAGCTCAGGCGCCGGCACTCTCATCGGCCCTCTAATCCTGTAAATCTCTGAGAATCACGAGTGCCCAACATCGGCACCCAAATATCATAAATACTCGTATCCAGCATCAACACGCAAATCCTCATCCATCGGGCCCCGTTAGTCCGGGTCTGCCCACGGGCTCCGTCTGCGGTATCGGCCCTCGGCCCCGGCAGTACGGATCATCCCGCATCCATCCATCGATTCTGATCAGTATCCTCCAGATAACTGTCAGGTCCAACCAATCACCGGTAGGTAGTAGTCCCTCTGCCAGGCTCACCGTCTACTACACAGCGAAACCGTTCTCGCCCCGGGGTACCATATCGGGTCCACCATGTACCCGTAATCGGCCTCAACCAGCTCCTCGATTCGGGTTCACATATATCACTCTTGCACCGAGGAAACACATGGTGGACGCAGCGAAATATCATATCAAGGGAACCAGGTTTTTAAATAATTACATATTTGAAATAGCCACGGTTCCCAAATCCAGAAATCACATATAATCCAAACCAATATGCAAGTCAATGATCCGATATGATATGTGCATCAAGTATGAATATCATGTCAAGTCACATAAAGATGAGTTACAACATAATGATCCGATGTGATATATGCATCAAGTATGAATATCATGTCAAGTCACATGAAGATGAGCTACAACATAATAATCCGATGTGATATATGCATCAAGTATGAATATCATGTCAAGTCACATGATGATGAGCTATAATATAATGATCCGATGTGATATATGCATCAAGTATGAATATCATGTCAAGTCACATGAAGATGAGCTACAACATAATGATCCGATGGAAATTCTACAGTGTGAGTGTCATGGCAATTACTAACGGTGTGTGTGTAACATGCAGGATAGTGCTCGTGCAACATGAACCGTTAGTAATGGTGCGGTGTTCTATCAATTCTAGTTTATATCCATATAGCAGGGAATGCAGTATGGACTAAATAGTATCCATGAACAGTCAATGTATGTAAATGTAGCTATAAGGTCCTATCAGCCCTAACGTAGAACGCCATGCGGGCGATGTCCCCGTAGATGTTAAATCTACTCACCTTAGTCTCTCGCTAGGTATAGCCAACAACTTGTTTCCCCTTCTGCGCGGCGTCCGCCGTACTCGCCTGCGAACCTAGAATTACACAATATATCATACATAAGCTTGAAGTCACACAAACCCGACATTAAAGCTGAACTAGTAACTCGTGTCGTGAACCAAGCGCACGTGTGCGCGATACGCTAAAACGTGTGATTACGCGCCTGAAGCCACTCCGACGCGTCGCGATACGCAGAAACCCAAAACCCATACACACGTATCACGCGTGTCGCGAAGATTAAAATACGGGAAAATAGGTATTCACCTACAGATTTTAATACAGAAATGATATTGTAAAACTATATATACCAAAATAACCCACATAGCAGCAGACTTCAGTGGCCCAAACCCTAAATCCCAACTCACCCATCTGGCCGCAAATTGCGGCCAGAATGAATATTCCGGCGGCCTGGGTAGGGGGTGGGCTCCCAGGTTTGTTTTGTGCACTCTATACCCCTCATACATGCTACAGTAATATCTAGTTTTGCTCTGAAATATCTTGGGTAGTAGCAGATCTTACAGAGCCTTAAATCAAGTTAAAATCCACACTTTTGCACTAAAATGGAACTTTGTGGTATTTCTGTGCAAACTGAAACAAACCTGGCCTAAAATAGTTCTAATAACACATAATAGAGCTAACCAAACTAACAAAACCCTAATCTAACATGTGAATCACAAATATCCTTTAATATCACTAAAAATGCACAAAAATGAGCTTTTTGCTAGAGAATACAACAAGTTTAAGGAAAAGAAGTGCTAACATGAGTTAATACCTTCTAAAAACCTTATAAAACACCAAATGTCTCAGCTCTTCCCTCAGGTGTGCAGATTTGCCTTCAAACACCCCAAAAATCCCCCTTTTCCATGGTTTTGTGATGAAAATGTGTTGATTGTGTAGGGTTTTTGTGTAGGAATAAAAAAGAAGTGAAAAGAGAAGGAAAATGTGATGAATTTCTGATGTTGCTGCAGCCTCTCTGCAGAGAGTTCCTGAAAAATGAAAAAGAGAGAGAAGAGAGAGAAGGAAATGGGTCAAAAGTCAAGTACCTAACCCCCATGCCTCATTGTTTTATTTGGATTTTGATATTTAAAAAGGGTTATGACTTGATAAAAGGGTGGGGGGAAAAATAATAACAACCATGCAACAAAAGAATGGCTAACACTTTAAACCTAGGTCTCAAAAAGGCTAAGTGTGCAAGTGTACACAACAAAGCAAAATTTCCCAATTCCTTACACGACTAAATATAATTAGTAAACCCGACTAAAATAACTAATAATCCTATGTACACATATATAATAACACGCACAATTACTAATTATCACGAAAAACATTCTAACGAAAAAATTCAAAGTG
Source organism: Agapanthus africanus (assembly GCA_030015575.1). Classification (NCBI taxonomy): domain Eukaryota; kingdom Viridiplantae; phylum Streptophyta; class Magnoliopsida; order Asparagales; family Amaryllidaceae; genus Agapanthus; species Agapanthus africanus. The sequence goes on from CM057339.1 coordinate 565,676,643, forward strand.
TTACACTTAGCCACAGAGAATCAAATGATCTCTTATACAGAGTATCATTGACGAAGGCAAACGATAGAGCTCGCTTCGTGAGCTGATGTTTTGAGGACGCATCTTCAGGTGTTCGACGGGATTTGAAGTAGTCTATAAAGACTTCTCTCCAATCCTCATCCTTTCCCTGATCTTTTATTTGCAGATTCATTTGCTCGGTCGCTCCCTTTTCTTCGGACGACTCCGGAGATATTTCTGCCGGTGCAAGAATCCGACGGCTTTGCACATTGATCCTCACGTCATCGGGCTCTCGTCAGCCAGTTCTTTAGCGAGCTTGGCTAACGCATCCGCCTTGCTATTCTCCGCACGCGGTATGCTTTCCAATGTGTAGGAAGGAATTTGAGTCAGCAGTTGCTGTACTCTCTCGCAGTACTTCACCAACTCTGGCTTGCACGTTTGATAGTCACCATTTACTTGACTAACGACCAGTTGAGAGTCTCCGTATATGATGAGGTTTTCAATTCCTATGTTGATAGCGATCTCAAGATCTTCTATTAAAGCTTCATATTCGGCTTCATTGTTCGTCCTCGGTTCTGTTAAGGAGAAGGCAAAGCGCATTATCCCTCCTTGTGGAGTCACGAAGATGAGGCATACCCCTGATTTGATTATAGGGGTGCTTTGTTTGCGCTTCTTCATGGAAGATGCTCCGTCAAAATAGAGTTCCCACCGGGTATCATTCTCTCTCCTTTCCCCGTCGATCGTGTCAGACGCGTGTTCGCCCGGCAATTCGCAGTTCAAGGGAGAGTCGGCAGGTATCGGATGCTCATCGAGGAAGTCGGCGATGGCCTGGCCTTTCACTACCTTGAGGGGTCGATAAGTTATCGAGAACTCCATTAAGAGCAGGGCCCATTTAGCGAGCCGCCCCGTCAATATGGCCTTTGCCATCAAATACTTGAGAGGATCCACTTTTGATATGAGATGGACCTCATGTGCTAACGCATTGTGTCTGAGCTTCGTTATCGAGAAGATCAACGCCAGGCAGTGTTTTACGATGGGGGAGTAGTTTCTTTCTGCCCCCAGGAGAACTCGACTCAGATAGTAGAGAGCTCTTTCTTTTCCTTGGTCGTTCTCTTATGCCCACAGCATGCCTAAAGAACCTTCGAGGGCTGTTGTGTACAGGACGAGAGGTTTTCCTTTAACGGGGGCGGCCAACACTGGGGGATTCTATAGGTATTGCTTTATTTCCTCTGGTGCGCTTTGGCATTTGTGATCCCAGACGAATGGGGTTCCCTTCTTCATTAGGTGACTGTAAGGACGGTACTTGCCTGAGAGATTGGCTATAAATCGCCGGATATACACGAGCTTCCCTTAGAGAGACCGCAGTTGCTTGAGAGTCCTTGGTGGAGGCATTCCCATGATCGCCTTGATCTTTGACGAATCTATCTTGATGCCTCGGTGTCGGACGATGAATCCCAAGAACATACCCGAGGAAACTCTGAACGCGCATTTGAGAGGGTTCATCTTCAAGTTGTATTTCCGAAGGCACTGGAACACGATCTTCAGATGCTCTAGATGTTCCTCGTATGATTTGCTTTTAACTACGAGGTCGTCGATATAGCATTCGACGATTTTAGGTATGAGGTCATCGAAAATCCTCTTCATGGCCCTCTGATAGGTGGCACCGGCGTTCTTTAGACCGAAAGGCGTCACCTTGTAGCAAAATATGCCCAAAGGGGTCCGAAAAGCAGTATGCTTCTGGTCCTCAGGATGCATCTTTATCTGATTGTATCCTGATGAGCCGTCCATGAAAGAGAAGACTTCGTGAGTAGATGTGTTATCTATCATCAGCTCAGTGACTGGTATTGGGAAGTCGTCTTTCGGGCAGGCCTTATTGAGATCCCGAAAGTCCACACATATGCGCACCGTCCCATTTTTCTTCATCACCGGGATGATGTTAGCGATCCAGTCAGGGTATTGAACCTCTTGGATGAAGTCGGAGTCGATTAGCTTCTTGACCTCGGCGTTGATGCTCATTTCAAGCTCGAGCCCCATTCTTCTCGGCGCTTGTTTGATCGGTTTGACGTCTGGAGAAATCGCCAACCTGTGGACAGCAATCTCTGGATCGAGTCCCGGCATCTCTGAATAGTTCCATGCAAAGCAATCTCTATGCTGCATGAGCACGTCCTTTAGCGTAGCCATCCTTTCTTCAGACAACAGTTCACTGACGAATGTCGGCCGCGGGTCACTTGTCGTCCCCAAATCAATTTTCTTGAGGTTATCTGCAGTAGTATGTATACCATCTTCCAGCTCTTTTGGCGCCGGTGGAAACTCTGAGATCACCTCGCCATCATCATTTTCGAAGCACCAGGGGAGGTCATCCGTATTCTCAGGCTCTTCTTCTGACAGCGTTATCACGTGACAGGTACGAGATCGCTTCCAAGACCGATGTTGATCCGGTTCTTCTCTCATGGCTTTGGGTTCATGCTTCTGCGGCGGGGTTACCCTCCAGCTGCTGGATAGAGCGAACCTGCCTTGTTGATATTGGTCTTCGACCCAGTTCTTGAAGGTGAAGCAGTCTTCGAGAGGATGTCCTATTGCTCGGTAGTAAGAGCAATAGTCTGGGTGAGAGACCTCGTTCGCTTGCTCAGGGTGCTTGGACTCCGGTAGTGTCATCATCTGATCCTTTACGACGAGATTGAATATCTTCTTTGTCTTATCTTGGGCAAAAGAATATTCTCGACCCATCTTCTTTATAAGGGACGGATCCTGGCTGCTCGACCCTTGCTCGTGTGGCTTCTTAGACCCGCTGTGCTGCTGTCGAACGTTTTTTCCGTTCCTTGGTTTATTTTTGCCTCCACGCCGGGTCTTTTGTATGACGGGCTGGCGACGAGGTGTTAGTTATATGTATGCCCTAGAGGCCATTACTGTACATACGATGTATATTTTAATGGATGCTTGGACATATATAGGGAGGACTTTCTTACTCGACATGATAGTATGCTATCTGGTTGTACTTTATCTTAACATGTACTCTGATTGTCTCTATATTACATGTTGATAAAGCCCTTAGGATATGTACTCGACTACTGGGACTATGATGAGATCATACTAGTAGGGCCACGGTAGTCGACGAGTACATCCTATAACTGTTCCTAGTCGAGGGTGTATCGAGACAGGGCATCGATACACCAGAGTAGACTAGCGTATACGCATTTTGACCCATATGATGGGCGATGGATGATCCCATATCCATCGGTGTTTGACATCAAGGATGGTGTACGAGTGCTCAGTGGAGACTGGGTACACTGGACGGACTCGCCGAGAACTCCCAGATGGTATTATACCTCACGTCAGATAGCAGTTCTCCGGTGACACTGGTACAGAGTAGTCTGTTGACCCGAGATCGTCATAGAGTCTTGTGTGATTCCCACTGTGCTTTGATTTCCATCATACCACGTCCAAGAGGGCGTGCAAAAAGGTGGCTTTTGGGTACAGTCCCGAATCACATGGAGGCAATGAGCGATAGGAGGGGATTCGTCTCTCCCGGTATAGGGAGTTGATGTTGTGCTGTGTTCGATTGGCTATAACCGGAAATCCCTGGCCAGGGTTGTTGAGATTTACTGGTAAGTGTTATCAGTAGTTTCTCGAACTGTTATAGACCTCATATCGACACGACTTATCGAGCTACTGGGGTCTGACGTTTACCACCCCTAGGCGAGATATGCAACATATCAGACGACGAGACCGGACTGTACGGGAGTGTTACTGTTTGGATTCACAGGAGAATATACAGGCTTGCTTGTTGATCTTCTGAGCGCTCAATACCTGGGTGGCTGTTACGTTTAGCTGACCGCTTGCAGCTTATGGGTGTTTGATATGATCATCACCTACTGCCGGCGTATTGACGATTCTTTAGAGTCCTACACAGAGGTTTCTTGACTCAGGCAAAACGGAGTAGGGGCACATATGTGATATGTGCGGGACCGAGGATATTGCGATATGAGATGTCGTATTCTATTCTCGCGATATATGATATCAGCCGGGTCATCGGATCAAGTGTTGATTCGATGAATCGGTACCGATAAATGTTAGTCGGTTATATGCGATATAGCTGGATTGTCGGGTCAAGTGTTGATTCAATAATTTAATGTGAAATAATATATATGATATATTAATTACAATAACTAATATTATCTCACTAAAAGATTCTTTTTCTCACTCGGGTAATACATTGATATATATGCGATATATGTTAAATGTATTATTTTATTTTGTTACAATAAATATTATATATGTGATATATAATATTGTAACAAGATATGATAACTAATGCAACATGTTTAGTGGAGTTTAAACATGATTAGGGTTTGGATTAGGGCTATGACTTCTAGTTGATTCTAGAAGCTTTTCTTTTGTCTTGAAAGAGATATTATGCTTGATATTTATGTGTGACTCATACTTAACCCAACCCAAACCCTAGCCCTTGGTTAATTCTCTACAATAGTTTAGTCAACCATGGTTGCATTATTCATCATATTAATCCTTGCATTATTCATCACAAAAGGTTTCATGTTTATTGTTCATCTTCTTCATTCTTTCTTTTCATGAAAAAGCTTTCTAGCTTTTTCTAAGTGATGAAAAATGAGTGAGAATAAGAAAATAAAAGAGAGCAAAATTCCTACTTCATCATCCTTATCTATCCTTGCCATTTAGATGAGGGTGTTCACTTCATATTATGAGTGTTAGCTTGTGTTAACAAAATTTCAAGGTAGATCATCTTTGCATCGAAGATCGGAAGCAAGACCGCATCTTTCTCTTCGTGGAACCTCTCGAGAGTCCGGAACACGATGATCGCAGTGAAGGGACTTCAACACGGAGCTTTAGAAGTGAAGGACCGGATCTACAAAGGTTGTAATCCCTCTCACTTAGTGTTAAACTGTTTAACATGCTTGTTTTCGCCTAAACTCTGGTTTAAAGATCCGGCTTTGGGTTGTTCGGCACGACTAAATTTTTAATCGGGCATGGTTGATGCCTCGTAGAACCTTGTGAGCATGCCTAGCAGCCCTACACGAGGAGCATTGTCATTCTCCACGGTCTGCTGAAGGAGGCGCTGCGTCCTGGCTTTCTCGTAAATGGCCATTTGGCGGTTATGGTCGTCTCGGACCTTTTGACCGGCTTCCCTTATTAGCTTGTCCATCTGTTCTTCAAACGACGGATTTGTCATTTTGATGGAAGGATCTCGTTTTGGTTCTGGGTCAGCGTCTTTTAACAGGGCGTCTCCTTCTTCATCGAAGTCATGTATGACGTAGCTACCATGGACTCGTTCCTGTTTCTTGGATTGGATATATCCAAACCTGACTGTTTCCATTCTCCCGTTGGGCAACTTTCGCTGAGTTCCGGGGACGTCCCAGATCCTGTTGTAGAGCCGAGCTTGTCGAGCAGTCTGTCTGAAGGGTACTCCTTGGCGCTTCAATATCCTTTTCAAGCCTTCAGTGTAATATCTAGGCAGACGGATGGGCTGGAGCCTGTCGAGCGTAGAATCCGCACCATGCCAAATTTCTTTCTCCACTTTGGTTCCCGTGGTTTGATAAAATAGGATCGCCTTTTCACCCTTTCGCCTGGGAGGGACATAGAATGTCTGCAGTTCTTGCACACTATAAGTTTCAAGTGCATCGAGCTCTTTATAATGCTCTCGTAGAACCATGGCAATTTGCAAACTTCGACATTATCAGCAAAGGCTTGAATTGATGGCCGAACAGAAAATACGGCATTGACTTCATCTTCCGAGTTGCTGCAGAAGATCAACATAGGAGTGAACGGTCCCGGCATGTTGTACTGGGGCGGACCTGAATAAACCATCTCTTCTTCCTCCTCGGTATCACTCCCGAAGACCAGAATAGTGGTGATAGCTTAGTTCTTCGGTTCGTGACATCTTTCCGTGTCCTCGAAATCTGGTAAGAAGTATTTTGCATCTTCGTACTTTCGGACTTCATTCACGGAGAATGGGTTCAGCTCCCCTATTACGGTATACTCGAGACCATCCTTGAAATACTTCATACACTGATGTTGTGTAGAAGGGATAATGTTGTACTCGTGTAACCAAGGCCTGCCGAGCAAAGTATTGTAGCATGTCTTGGCGTCAATGACATGAAACTTAATTTCCGTGACAAGCAGCACAAAGCGTAGTGTCAATATTACAGACCCAAGCGTTCATGATGATTGGGAGTCAAATCCGGAGATGGTGATTTTATCGCGAGCGAGGTGCTGAACGCTCATGCAGATTTCCTTCAACACTCTCACCTTGAGAAGATTGACGGAATACCCATTGTCAACCAGGATTTTGCCTATCTTGATATCATGACAGTATCCGAAGACGTAAAGGGGACGGTTATGCTCACATGTCCCAAGGAGGAGATCTTCATTGCCGAAGGTGATGTCGGCTGTGCGCACTTCTTCCAGTTCGTCCTTCATATTTTCTTCGGCAAGGAAAGCTTGGAATTGCTCGGGCTCTTGCAGTGCCTTGATCAAAGAATCTCTCGCCTCTATGGATAGCAGAAGGGCGTCGAGAATGCTTAGCTGCGAAGGTAGCCTTCTCAAGTGTGGCAGAACGTTGTAGTCCACCTTACTTTTCTTTGGCGGGTTCTTGGCTGTCGGCTCTTCGACGGCTTAGTCATCAAGGATGATATCCTCAGGTACCTTTTCTTTTCCCTTATCTCTTCTATTTGCGGGCCCGAGATTCTTTTCGGGCAGCGTACGATTGCGCAGCTGAATATTTTCATAGGTCTTCGGTTCTTCCTCTTTTCCCGAGGTGGATTCTTTAAAGAGAGGGTCAAGAGTCATTTCTTCGTCAAAGTCACTCCCGAAGGTGAGAACTTGCGATCCCCCGTAGTCAACCATATGACATTTGTTGGCAGTTCTTTTGCGCTCCTCGGCCGTATTTCTTTGCTCCCGACGAGTTTTTCGTTTCATCCGCTTGAAATGTTGCCGGTGAGCAACATATCCCTGCCACCATCTTTTAAAAGCGTTGCACTCTTCGGTGGGGTGTGCAATCTTTCGATGATATAAGCAGTAGCTAGGATGTATTTCCGCTTCACCAAGAGCGTTCCCATCGGAGGGTGGCAGCTTCATTCCCATCGACATGGCTTTGACGAACCTCTTTCTCGTCTTGAAACTGCTTTTATTTGAGGCGGATGTACTTTGATCTGGTGGGGGTGTTTCAACCCTTTCGTCCAGTTGCCGGCGTTTGGCTTTTTCGAATATATCCATCTCACGCTCTCGATCGGCTTTGCTTTTCAGAAGAGCTTTATCCAGGAATGCATTAATCATTTCGTCTGATGGCCCTAGAAGTTCCGGCTCAGGATCTGCCCCCAGTTTCTTTGTACAAGGAGCTTCTTCATTGTCTATCGACGAGTGAGAGATCACATGGCAACTTGCCACATAATTGTCAGATTCATCCGACGAGTCTTCTACATTGTCATCATCTCCGTCCTCAAGGACGTGGCTAAGAAATTCTTGGAGTGTGACTGGAGTGCGCACTTTTTGATTATATTCTTCGAACGCGTCAATCTGTTTTTGCAGGTCCGTGCGCTTGTCACCAGGCTTCACGGGCCTTTCGGTCTTCTTCGAAGACTTTGACGGCTGGGTGTGAGTGCTTTGGCTATCACCATCAATCTTTGGAGTTGGGCACGGTTTTAGCATTCCCTCGATGATCTCGGGTTCCAGTGGATTTTTCCACCTGATCGCTGGGCTTGTTTGGAGACCCTTCAGCATTCATTTAGTCTTGACTGAAAGAACGACCTCCCATGGAGCTTCTTCTACGAAAGAGCATGATGCTCCCGGTGTGTCCGTCTTCTTGGGAGCGTGTGGCTGTGGTGGGTTCACCTTCCAATTCTCGGACAGGGAAAATTTTCCCTGTTGGTATTGATCTTCGATCCAGCCTTTGAAGACGAAGCAATTTTCAATTGGATGGCTTACAGTTTGATGGTAGGGGCAATAGTTGGGGCTCTTAGCTTCACCGGGTTGCAACGGGCATTTTGGATTCGGCAGATTGATGAGCCTGTTGTGCACCGCCAGCTCAAACAGTCTCTTTGTTTTGTCCCGGGGAAAGGAAAAGGGCGCTTCATTTTCTCATTATAGTATCGCCGTCTTTCCTCTAGGCGATCCGGTAATTTTAGACCACTGGGCTGCTGTTGAGTATTCGCAACGAATGTCGCCTTCCCTTTACCCTTTTCGTTTCGCGGCTCCGGCTTTGGAGGAGATGGTCTATGATGCATCTGGTCCATTTGGGCCAGTTTGTCAATCAGGGCCTGGAACGTGGTCGGCTTGAAGAACATCATGAATTGGGAAAAGTTTTCTGAGGGTCCAGAGTGCCCACGAACATGCCCACCGCCGGCGCTTCTTCAATACGCTGCTCAAATTTTGACCATAAATTTTTCCATCGTATTGCGTATTGCACCCATGTTTCACCTGGCTTCACCCTGGTATTGATCAATGCCATTATTGGGGTGCGTTCACTAGCACTCGCGAAATGCTATGTTTTAAATTGGCCGCTTCGTTTTATATTGGCCGCTTCGTTTTATATTGGCCGCCTGCTCTGCGGCCTCTTTTTCCTTTCCTCTAGAGCATTCTTCGGAGGAACTCGGTATCAGTTTCTTGTTCCCGATGCTGCTCTGAGGTCTCTGGATTTTCTTTCGGCCTAGTGAGTGCGGCCATTGCAGTCAGCATCTCCTGAAGTTTCTGCTGCTGTTGTTCCTGAGCCTTCGTTATCGATCGGGTAAGCGGTCGATGACCCGTAGAAGCACGGCTTTCCTCTTTTCCAGAAGCCATATAAACAGTATATACCATCATGCCCCCAGACTTGAGGCATTTAGGCTCAGTGTTTTTGCGGTTCGTCGCGGACACAGGGGCTTTCTCTGGCCTCTTTCTCTTGTGAGCGGTTGATGTTGAGGGAGTCGTTGCAGCGGGCACCCATACGGAAGTCGCCTTTGGTGGCTTGATAGGATGATTTTCTCCTTGTCGAGATTTAAGCTTCTTTGATTGGCAAGAGTAGTCCCGGTCAATCACCGATTCCTGTACCTGTCGCCAAACTTTATAAATTTTGGAGGACAGCCGCTGAGGGGGATGCTCCGGCTTCTTTTGTGTAGTAATCTCCATAGGTGGAGGAGATCTCTTCAGCACGGCGGTCGGAGAGTTCTTATGAACCTCCTAAGCGGTTGAAAGTTGTTCCCAGTTGGAACAGCAGCATTGATTTCCGCCATGGGAGATGGCGGAGTTAGTCCAGAAGGGGAGCTTCCCCCAGCCTTCCTTATTCGGCGCCAGTGACGATGGCGAGCATGTCGCGCGGATGGAGTTGTTTCAGCTATGGGGATGGCTTCGTCATGCCCCCTGTCTTGGCGGAGGGTTGTCGCCGGTGTCAGCCTTTTGAAGACTGACGTTCGCTGAGAAATAATGTTCAACCTATCGAATACAGACCTCTGGGCAGAGGTGACTTTGCCTGGAGCGGGAGCCGGAGTGGCCAGCCTTGTGAAGACTGACTTCTTGTCAGGAGAAGCCTTTCCAATGATTTCGTCCGCTTGAGCCGGGATGGTTATCCGCTTTGGGATGGCTGCTTCAGATATTGCGGGCTTGTTGGCATTTTGTCCCAGTCTGTTGAAAACTGAGGCATTAGACTTAAGTGAACCGTTGAGAGGAGTCGCGGTAGTGGTAAGTCGATCAAAGACTGACTTCTTCGGGGCTTCCTGCGGCAGCGGGATGTTAAAGCTCACTGGTGGGAGCATGGTCCCGAAGAACAACCCGGTGGTAGCCTGCGTTACCGGCATTATGAAAAGGGAGGCCGCCTGGGGCCCGTAAGTTACACCTCCAGATGAGGCGGAACGGGAGTTGCATTTGCAGCTGGAGTATTTTGTGCAGGTAGACGCCATTGATCTTTCGTTTTCTGTACCGAGCAAGATACCAAATCTTAGTACCTCGAACCCAAGGGCAACCATAGCAAACCGCGATTCATGCGCGAACATGACAAATGAAGTGTGGAGTGGAAAGAGGAAAAGGTCCCACCGGGCATGCCAGAATCTGTTCCCCTCCAGAAAACGAAGACGCGACTGCGCAGGTCCGCCTCGCATGAATTTCTGGGCAGATGCTAATTGGTGCTATCCGTCCATCTCTCTGAAGATGCCAAGTAGATTTATGACACCATGTATCGAAGGTTTAAACGGAAGCGGCCGATATAGCAGACTTCGTCAGATTCCCCCTCATTTGAGGAGTTTTTTGATTGTGGGGACGCTCTTCCCTGCAGGCGCAAGCCCCTGCAGTTAATTATGCTACCGCATTGCGGTAACAACTTTCTCCTTCTCCAGATGGTCACTTTGTGTCGTGTATGTTTGTTTTGTTCTTGGCTGCCCGTGGATTTTATACGGAGACTAATTTATGTCGTCGCCCGTAGGGCATGGATTAGTCCAAATCCGTATTTTCTTAGATTTGGGTTTGGCGGTTGGGTTTAAGGATACGCTGTCTCATTTGAGATTAAGATCAACTTAAACGTTCGTTGAGGATACGCTAATCTAATTTCAGACTAAGATCAACTCAAAGGGATCGTTTAGATCCAACAAAAGAGCATTTGGACTCTAATGTTTAGTTTAGGGACATTGCGGTCGGTAATTAGTTTAAGGACATTGCGGTCCAATGTTAATTTAAGGACATTTCGGTCCAAGGTTAAGGACATCATAGTCCGTGAGTTTAAAGACCTCACAGTCAAGGTTAAGGACATCATAGTCCGTGAGTTTAAAGACCTCACAGTCTAGGTTAAGGACATCATAGTCCGTGAGTTTAAAGACCTCACAGTCAAGGTTAAGGACATCATAGTCCGTGAAATGTATGGTTGTCGGGACCCGTCACCTCTCTGAAGACGTTGAAGGATTACAACGACAAATATCAGAGGAGTTCAGAGATGTACCCTTAAACCGATGTTGATTAGGAGATCTATAGTCCAATTTTGGAACTAAGATCAATTAATTAGATTATAAGCACATTGGCTCAGTTAAATCTGAATTGAGGACTTATGGCCAATTTGGGCTAAGTCCAATTAAGTTTGAAATGTTGGCCCTTTGTTGGACCATTAAACATTTGTCTGGGTTCAGCCCCTCATTATTTAGTAATGCTAAACAAGAGTTTGAGGGCTCTGATAACATTTTGTCTTTGGCTGAGCATTAAACATTGTAGCTCTAGATTTTAAAGTCCATTTGAAGAGGAGATTTTGTCTCTTGAAAACTTAGCCAATTTGGGCTAAGCTGGCTTTAAAATAGTGTTAAACACTAGAGAACATCTGGTGGTCACGTGCCTTCACATGATGTATTTAAAACAGTGTTAAACACTGGAGACAAAATGCTCAAAATAGTGTTAAACACTAGAAAGGAAGGGGTCATGTGGGGTCATGTAAGGCGTCTGATGATGCGGCCAGACCTCTTTTATTATATTATCAGAATATTCAAATAAGTGTTAAACACTTTTAATCTTCAGGCCATCACATGTGGGCACATGATGGGTATCTATGCATTGATTATTAAAGTGTTTATTAAGGGTCACGTGAAGACACGTGAGAGCGCCCAAAGCCGGTACTGCCTTTGTTTTTGTTCCCTTTGTTTTGGAAGTCACGTGGGAGCACGTGAGGCATTGCCTCCAAGCTTTTTCATCTCATTTTGGGGAGTCTATTTAGAGGTCACGTGGGGGCACGTGACCTAGTTTTATTCTTTCTTTTCTGATCATTGAGGATAGGGGTCACGTGTCACCACGTGACCAAGTTCTTTACGTGCATGGAAAGCTTTCAAGTTTCTTTGTTTTAAGAATTAAATTCTCTGTAGGGTTAAACCCTAATTATGTTTTAGAGGAATTAAATTCCTATGTATATGGAAGAATTAAATTCTCATATTGGGTTAAACCCTAGTTCTGTCTTGGAGGAATTAAATTCCTATGAATTTGGGATAATTAAATTCTCATATAGGGTTAAACCCTAGCTTTATTTGGGAGGAATTAAATTCCTGTGAAATTGGGAGAATTAAATTCTCAAAACCCAATTCCCCCTCTAAGTTTTGGATCTGCATGGCAGAATCTCCCCTATGAGAATTAAATTCTCAACTTGGGGGAAGATTTGCTTCTGCAGATCTTCAACCAGAGGAAGAACTAAGTTCTTTTGCAGAAGAGTTAAACTCTTAGATTGAGAATTAAATTCTCTTTTGTTTTATAGAGCTTAGATCTCTTTCCCCTATCTCACCTAGGGTTTCTTTTCTTGAGAATTAAATTTTCCTCTCTTTTCTCTCTGCTGTTGTCTTTTCTCCAAAAAATCAAAATTCCAAGATCCAGCCTTTTTTTCTTCTCTTCTTGGCTCCTATTTATAGGAGAAAGAAAAGAATCAATTTGTTTAGTGAATCTTTCATTGAAGGATTTTGGTTGTTTTTGTAACTAACATGATCGTTTAGATCACTCAGTGAATTTTATTCACCATTGGATTTTTAATCCAGAAGATATTATGTATGTTATTCTTGGTGAATTTTAGGAAAATCTTTCCTTGTATAAAATCTTTCCAAAAATTGGTGATTCTTAATCACCATTGGAATTTTAATCCAACGGTGCTCTGTTTTACAGAGCACGATTTTTTTGTTTTGGAAAGATTTAAAGAAATAATTTCTCAGTTAGGGTCTTTGATTTCCCTTAATTAGAATTTAATTCTATTTAGCTCAGAAGGCTTTTAAATCCCATCACGTGTTGGCACGTGATCCCAATGTTTGATCATTGAAATAAAATTTAATTCTATCAGTTAAAGAGTTATGGGACCTGTCACGTGTTGGCACGTGATCCTCTTGATTAAACATTTTATTCAGAATTTAATTCTGCCTTTTAGCAGAACTAAGAAATCATCACATGTGAGCACGTGACCCTTGGTCACGTGTGAGCACGTGATGCCCCATTGGGGTTTTTTCCTTAGTGTCTTATTATACTTTATTAATCCTTTTCTGTGGGTTTAAAGGACCATCACGTGTGGGCACGTGACTCCATTAATTGATTGTTTGATTAGAATTTAATTCTATTAATTAAAGAGCTTAGGATCCCATCACGTGTTGACACGTGACCCCCTTGATTAACATTTTAAACAGAATTAAATTCTGTTGTTTTAAAGAGTTAAAGAATCATCACGTGACCCTTGGTCACGCGTAGACACGTGATGCCTCATTGGGATCTTTCTTTGTCGTTTTATCATGCCTTTTAATTCCTTCAGTGGTTTCTTTAAAGGCTCATCACGTGTGGGCACGCGACTCCTCTAATTGCTTTCTTGATTAGAATTTTACTTCTATAATAACAGAGTCCCAAAAAACCAACACGTGTCAGCACGTGACCCTTGGTCATGTGTGAGCACGTGATGCCCCATTAGGGTATTTCTTGATATTTTATCAGGGAACATGGGTCAAGAAGCGTATATGCTAGTCTACTCTGGAATATCGATGCCTTGTCTCGATACACCCTCGATTAGAAACTATTAAAGGATGTACTTGTGGACTATCCTTGCCCCACTACTATGATCTCCATCATAGTCCTGGTAGTAAAGTATATATCCTAAGGGCTTTATCAACATGTGAGAGCAAGACAGTATCACAATACAAGTCTATATATTAAGACAAAGAGCAACCATATATGATACTATCATGTCAAGCAAGAAAGTCCTCTCTATATATGTCCAAGCATCCACTATAATATACATCATATGTACAATAATGGCCTCTAGGGCATACACATAACTAACAATTTGACATCAATGATTGTACACAGGTGCTCATTAGAGAATGGGTACACCGAACAAGACTCGCCGAGAACTCCTAGATGATACTATACCTATTGTTAGATAGCAGTTCTCTAGTGACACTGGTACAGGTTAGTCTGTAGACCCGAGATCGTCATAGAGTCTTGTGTGGTTCCCACTGTGCTTTGATTTCCTCCCTACCACGGCTCAATGGAGTCGTGTAAACAGGTGGCTTTTGGGTATAGTCCCAAGTCACATGGAGGCAATGGGCGATAGGAGGGGTTTCGTCTCTCCCGGTATAGGGAGTTGATGTTGCGTTATGCTCTATTGGCTATAACAGGAAGTCCCTGTCCAGGGCTGTTGATGAGATTTACTGTTAAGTGTTATCAGTAGTTTCTCGTACCGTTATAGGCCTTACATCAGCATGACTTATCAAGTTATTGGGGTCTGACGATTCCACCCCCAGACTCGATATGCGACATATCAGACGAAGAGACCAGACTGTACGGTAAGTGTTACCTATAGGCTTCATGGGAGTTTGGACAAGCTTGCTTGTTGATCTTCTATTCGCTCAATACCTAGATAGCCGTTACGTCCAGCTAGTACCGCTGACGGCTTATGGGTAACTGATGTGATCATTATCTACTGCTGGCGTATTGACGAGTCTTTAGAGTCCCACATAGAAGTTTCCTGGTTCAAGCAAAATGAAGTAGGGCACATATGCTGATATGTGCGGGGGCCTGATTAAATACGAGTATGAGATACCGTATTCAAATCTGGCGGTTATTTGTTATCGGTTAGGTTATATGTGATATAACCAGATTATCGAATCAAGCGTTGATTTGATAATGTGATATACAGATAAATGATATAAGTCGTTTATATGTGATATAACCAGATTATTAAATCAAGTGTTGATTTAATAATTTGATATATATTATATTTGATATAATTATATATTAACTAATATTATTAGCTGACTAATTATTCTTCATAATATATATATGTGTGTGTGTGTGTGTGTGTGTGTGTGTGTGTGATATATATATATATATATATATATATATATATATATATATATATATATATATATATATTATATGAAGCATGGCATGGATTTTCTATTTTTAGAAAATAGAAAGTGAGGTGTAAAATGTGGAGATATTTTGGGCATGGGTGAAGCAAGACTTTTAACTATTGTTTATTGGTCTTGACTCACTATTCAAGCATGGTTGCAATTTTTATTGCAATTTTATTCCATGAAGTGAGGTCAAGAGAATGAGCCATTCTAACACTTAACCATTTTAGAGTTCATTTTTCTTGAGTTGATCTCTTGCTCTCTATATTTTCCTCACCTCCACTCTAAGCTCAATCCCTCACATGAGTTGTGAAACCTTGAGCTTGTGAGAACCCTAGTGAGCAAACAAAACCTCTATTTCACCATCCGACACTTGATTAGCAATCAATTGTAGTGTGTTTCCTTCACTAAAGAGTTTAGTGAAGAGGTAACTTGGATTAGTGGAGCTTCGGGTGGATCATCTTCAGCACGAAGGTCATCGGAGGAAGCTCGTTCATCCTCTCAAGTGGAGCCTTGAGGAGTCATGTGGACTTCTACCCGGAGCATTTGAAGAGAAGGACTTAGTCTACGAAGGTCGTATACTCTTTCTCTTATTGTAGTTTTTTGATATCATGTTTAAAACCATAATCTTATAGTTAGATTCTAGGTTAGTGTTCATTAGCACCATGAAATTTTGAAAATAGCATGTGTGATGTCCGTTTTAACCCTATCGTGGTGCTAGTAAACACTTTCAGGATCCTCGTTGCGATGATCGTTGGCCATCGAATCGAAGGCGAAAGATCAACTTTTTTGGGTGGAAAATGGTGTTCCTACAGACGGCACAAACTGATGGAGGTCGGGATCTTTCTCAGATGTCCTCCGTTGATTTTGTGGCCAGCAGGACTGAACGGTTGAGATTTGTTGTGGAAAATTGACCGTGTGGATCTCAATGGCTTTGTTGGTTGGTGAGGACGCCGAGCTACTTGCAAAGAAGTCCCGGGTTGGGAGAACGCCGTTGGACCCTCCGATGATCAAGTAAGTACCGGGGAATATTTAGCAGAGTAGCAGCGTATTGGATTGAATTCAAGTTACCCGAATCATCTTGAGGAAGGGTTTACATAGGGGTCACATCGGAGCGAGCCGTTGCGAGATTCTCGCCGTCAGTTTCGTCCAGGCATAACGTCCGCATTAATGGCGAGATGCGCTCATTAATGGCGAGATACGCTGGCATGGGATGCGAGATGTGGAGCGACGGAGATCTCACCATGGAAAAAATACACGAAGCTGTTATGAGGACGCTCATGCTCTATGCTCCCGGCCTGTAACGCCTTAGATTTCGGTTAGTGTTAGTTTAGACGGTAATGCGGGTTTACTGTAAAAAGTTTACCAATTTGGGTTCCTCACATTTTATAACATTTAATTAATAATTTATTATTATTTGTTATGGACATGCACGCACGTGTGCACGTTAATGTGAGGGTTTGTTTGTGTAATCTTGATCTTAGCAACCATGACACTTAACCTAATCTAATCTTTGCTTTAATCCTTTGCCTTAACCCTAATCCAATCTTTAACCATTTCCTTGATATTTTGAGTGAGAAGAGGAGATATTTATTTTGTAAGTGATGAGGTGTGTGTGAAAGCATTAATGGTGTTTTAATGCAAGGTGCGCTCACCCCTTAACCTCACCTCCTTCTCTCTTTATCATTCACACTCTCTCTTTTTCTCTATCTCTTTTCATTTCCTTCATTCCTCTCATATCAAACTGAAAACTTGAGTTTCCATCACACAACCATATCAAATCCTTCACAAATCTCATCAAAATCACATCTTTTTCTAGGAATTGCCTCTTGGATGCCTTGGAGCTTGCAAAGCTTGGATCTTTGAGTTATTTTGTGTAGGTAATGACCTCTATCTGTTCTTTAATTAGTTTTTGTGTTGTGTAGACTATTAGCTTTAGTTTAGAATGTTTAAAGTTAAGTTTATGTGCAAATATCATATTTTTAGTGTCAATATCTGACTTCTGTGATCTGCTGTGACCCGGAGAGTTTACTAGAAAACCAAACAATGTAGTTGCGTTGTACCTGAGACCATAGGACATTGTAACACCTTAGAATGTGTTTTGTGGCTAATTATATTTTAATGTATGGTTTTTAATAAAAAGTTTACCAAATTAAATTTCAAATATTTTATCCTATCTTATGAGTATTTTATTAGAATTTTTCTAGGCGCACACACACTTGTGCATGTAAACTAGGGTTTAGAGATGGGGTTAGACAAGGATTAGCAAGCATGATGGATTAACCCATTCTCTTTAAGTTAATAAATAATTTATATTAAGTGTTTTGGGTTTAATAGTGTATGGTTTTTCTTTTAAAAAGAAAAGGGAAAATGAATTTAAAAAGGGTTTTATTTTAGTTTGATATGTTGACCTTGAGAGAGAGAGAGAGTTGAGCATGGTGCTACATGGTTTTAGACCATGCCTCATTAATGAGGGAAGAGAAAGAGAAGGGGGGTCTTTGATTTCTCTAATTTCTCCCTCTCATTTTCATTCCTCATTCTCTCATACTCTCACACACACACACACACACACACACACACACACACACACACAGCAGCACCATCAGCTGAAGCAACTGCAGCAGCTCAAGAAGCAACTGCAGCAGCTCAAGAAGCAAGCAGCAGCACCAGAAACAGCATCAGCATCAGTAGCAGCAGCCTCAGCTTGCAGCAGCAACAGCTCCAGCAACCTGCAACAGCAGCTCATCTCCTCCATCCACTTCTTCTTCTGCTTCATAGGGTTCTCTAGGGTATATTTTCTGAACTCTATCCCTAGTTGCTAAGTTTATGTGTTAGTTTAGCTTCGGTTTGCGATTAATGTGAGTTTAGTGCTTATTATGGTGTTTTGTGTGGACTTTTGGATAAGTGGTGATTGTGTTAGTTAACCCTACTTATTTAAGTGTTGTTAGGGTCACCATAACTGAGTTTAACCCTGGATTATACTAAAATACCATAGGGTTTCCTTTTAGTGCAATTAGTGATTTTAAAGAGATATGTTGGCTATCTGTGTTCTTCTTTTGGCCCGGACCTTTCAGGATAAATTTAAGAATATTGGAGTATGCTCACTAGGTTTAGACAACACCACCAGAACACGAGCCCCTCTTTCCCAAACATGGCCGCAGATTTAATCGTATTGGCCGCAATTTGCGGCAAGGTTAGGGTGTTAGGTTTTGGGGTTTTTGGTAGGGTTGTCTGCAGTGTATTGTAGTGTTTTGGCATGTCTAGTTTTGTAAGATTTGACCTGTAGGAAAATCTGGGATCAAATATCATTTTGCTTGTCCGTTGTGTTTGCGCGATACGCACGATACGTGAGTGAGTTCTGTGATCCAGCGTATCGCGGCGTGTCGCGGTAGTTTTAGACGCATATACACACGATTCAGCGTATCGTGCACACGCGCGTTTAGTTCGCGACGCGAGTTTCTCGTTTTGGTTCGATATCGCATTTTGCGGAATATTTGGCTTATATATGATTTCCATGTCTTATTTGCAGGTTTGCAGGCAGGGACTACGGACACTGCTACAGTGGGGAGCAGATGGTAGGATTCACCTAGCGTGGAGCGTGGGTGAGTAGATTTAACATCTACAGGAGAATCACCCGCATGGCGTTATGCGTCTGGGCTAGGATTCTAATACTTGTCGCATGTTCTACGTCATTGTTAGAATTGCGCCTTTACCCTATTTACTTAGATATAGTTGTACTGTGACTAGTAGCCGTAGGGCACTGCACATATTATTGACGGTTCATGTTGCACGAGCACGGATTGTATGCTACACACACCGTCAATAATTGCCATGTCACACACCAACCATTATAGATACTATATTGCTTATCACACATGACATCTAGCTTATCGGTACACCTATAGTGTATCATACCATTAGTGATAAGTACACATACACCTTACTATACAGCTACAGGTATACCTTGCTCATGTTTTATTTATATCCAGGGGGTATCTACATATTCTACTTATACCCAGGGGGGTATACGACATCAGTTCTTATAGGTAGATACCTATACATTGCTACACCTGTATGTCACCTACATATTCAGTTGCTGTTACATATTTACCTTTACTGATGTTACTTAGCTGTACCTTATTGGCTTCGCATACTTATGGTTCCAGCTATACATTCTCATCTATATGCTCGCATTTCAGATATATCGCATATATTTATTCCTGGATTTGCGCATTGTTATTGGGATTTTAAAAGATGTTTTCTGGATTTGGGAACCGCGGGATTTCATGAAATTATGCATACATTGAAAAACCCGGTTTCCTTAATATGATATTTGCGCATCCACCATGAGCTTTATCGGTTCTGATTTATATATATACCCCTACGAGGAGGCGTCGAGGCCGTAGAGGGTACATGGTGGGGCCCGGTATGGTTCCACTCGGCAAGAAGATCGATGGATTTTGCCGATTGAGCCTGGAGACGGGCTAGTACCTAGCGGTGACTGTACTGATGACTCGGCGGGGATCTTGGAGATACCGTTGGGAGTCATGCACGTATGCATACGTCGAAAGGCGAGGGTCAGAGCTAGGCACTCGTGCTTTCGGGATAGCGTATGATACGTACCTATCAGGATTTCTGTGTCGATGCTTGGCACATTGTTTCATAATATTTCTTTTAAACACCTTTGTATATATAACAGGGGATTTAGCCATTGTTATATATACCCTTACACCAATATTAGTGGAATGGGACGCTAATATATGTGTGTTGACCCCATCATATTTATTTCTGCATATATATATATTTAGGATGCTCGAATCTTACTTGAGATTTTGACTTGCGATATTAGGTGATTCTTTGAGATTGGATACCATATGAGATTACTGATTTGTACATTCGGGATATAGGAGATTACTCGATATTGTACATTGAGGAGATGTGAGACTTATATGATGTGAGAGCCCAACGTGGGGGCTGATTTGAGGAATTGGTATTTGAGTGTCTTGATGGATTGTGATCCTACCACGATGACAGGATTCCGTGGGATGACATATTTCACTCCATACCTCATACATTTTCACTTATGCACTGTTCCATGTATTAGGAGTACCTGTTAGTGTACCCTTCATGATAGCTGCATATTTGCATTCTCATATCCCTATTGCATACTATTATCATGTCATTGTTGCTTCACATATTGATTGTACCTGCTAGTGTGCTTTCCATTATTCTGCATTCACATGACATGTTATTACTGTAATCGCATATCTTAGATTCATGCTGTACGTACATTCCTGCGATTACCTGCATATGTTATCTACTATTCACGAGTTGGCAACTCACCCCCGTTGTGCCACAGGTGTTTCAGGTTGTTCCCCAGAGTAGTCGAGACAGGCTATTCAGCTATTCATCTATCATCTTTTGCTACAGATACCGCATCGGCTCACAGTATACTATTTCGCTTAGGTGGGTTAGATGATTATCTGTATTTCATATTGTACATTCGTTGTATCTTGTACTCTCCATCTACTATTATGTTGTTGACTTAGAGACTTGGTGAGGACGATATTGTATATTATTTATGGATTTGTTGTCTTTTATATACAGCTTTCTCTCTATTGTCTTTATAACTATGGGGACTCAGAGCGATGCAGCGAGGGACGAGGTCAGAGTTAGCTCGAGTGAGACACTCTAGTTGCACAGGTCCAGACGGATCAGCCTACGACATATACTATCGATAGGCTTGTGGCAGAGATGCAGGACTTCCGCCAAACTATGAGTTATTTGGTTGATGTCGTTCGGGAGCTACGACAGGAGGTTGTCACCCCTGTTACTCAGTTGTCCCTTAAGATCAGCATGCAGCAGTCCGTCACCTACATAGCACCAGTGGTCCCAGCTCCAGTTGACGAGGCACATATTCCAGGACAGTGGAGGACTTGTACCAGTGTACCAGCCCAGAGACAGAGGTTTGGTCATCGAGACAGATTTCGTGGCCGTCGTGGGAGTAGCAGAGGCTTAGGACGAGGACAGTCGTTCAGCTCTCATCCCCAGGATGGTCAGCAGTCAGCGTGTGGATGTTTTCAATGCGGAAGCCTTCAGTACTTCGTCAGGGATTGTTCCTTAGCACCTCGTCATGATCGTTTTCAGAGAGGCCATGGACGTAGAAGGTTCGCTCAGAGGGCTCAGTCTACCAGAGGAGTTCAGCCAGTTGCGGGTAGAGGGCAGACACTAGAGTTTGCTTCTACTCATCAGGACGCGCAGGCATCCAATGTGGAGTTTTCAGGTATCCTTATTTCGCATGTTCTTTTGATGTATTCGTTTGTTTTTCATGCTTGTGCCGTGGTTGGGTAGATTAGTCGTAGTTTACTGTTTTAACTTCTGTCAGCGATTCTTTTGTTGCGCGACACGTATTCAGTTGTGTGCCAATAGGATAGGAGATAGAGATTCGTCCGTCGTTTCGATCCTTCTAGAGATGTTGGATTTGACGTTCTCCTGGGCACGGACTGGTTAACTACGTGCTAGGAATTTGTGGACTGCCGTGAGGAAACAGTCAGGAATTTTTTTCCCGGCGAGTCAGTTCTTGTTGTGCAGGTGGATAGTTGTGTCGCCTCTCACAGCTTGAATTCAGCCTTTTTCGCTAGTCGGCTTCTGAGGAGTTGTCGTGGATTCTTGGCGTTCATTCATGATACCGCAGCCACAGAGGGTTTGTTGGACCGGTGTTCCTTTCGTGCGAGAGTTTTTCCGACGTTTTTCCGGATGAGCCGGCAAAGCTTGGGAGCTTAAGGATCAGCTGCAGAGTTGTGGTTTGGGGAGTCTTGTGCGTCTGAGTGTTTCGCTTTTGGAAGCTCCTATTTTTGTTCGTCAAGAAGAAAGACGGCAGTTTGAGGTTGTGTATCGACGGATCGTTAATTGAACCGGCTTACGGTGTGGAGAGGTATCCTTCACCTCGCATTGACGATTTCTTCGATCAGCTTCAGAGTGCGAGACATTTTCTAAGTTTTTTTAGGATCAGGTCATCATTATTGCGGATTCGGGGTGATGGCGTTCCAAAGACTGCCTTATGCGTGCGACGAGCTTTGTGTGTTTTTGTGAGTCGTAGGATTCACTGATGCCCTAGCAGCATTCGTAGATATGATGAACCAGATTTCTGCAGGTCGTTCCTCGACCAGTTATTGTGGTGTTATTTACGACATTCTGGTCTATCTAATGTGTCTTGAAGAACAGGAGCAGCACTTGAGGATTTGTTAGGCAGATACTGGGAGAGCCCCAGCGGTTTGCTAAATTCTCGGAGTGTTTCTTCAGGCTTGTTTGTGTTGACTCCTCGGTCGTATAGTCACGGGATACGGTTTCGTATGGTTCCGAGGGAGATCGTGGCCGTACAGCTTAGGTCCAGACTTGTGTGCGGGACGGAGGTCCGCAGATTTTTGGGCTTAACAGGTTCTTACCGCTGTTTCATGCAGGATTGCTAGAGTAGTGCTGCACCGTCGACTGAATTGATCGGAGGGGAGGTTTCTTTTCTTTGGACTGAGGCATGTGTGCGGAGTTTTCAGCAGTTGAAGATTCAGTTAACAACTGTATCAGTTCTTTCTTTGCTTTTGGTTCGGGCGACCTTGCTGTTTAACTGTAATGTTTTTTGAGTGGGCTCGAGTGTGTACTGAGGTGACACTATAGAGTTATCTCTTTTGCTCCCTACATTTGGAGGAAGTATGAGAAGGATATTCCACTCATGATCTGGAGATGGCCGCGGTGGTTTTGCGTTCGAGATTTGGAGACACTACTTGTTCGAGAGTCGTGTCAGATTTTCCACGGACCACCAGAGCTTAATGTACATCTTCCTGCAGCGAATTTTGATTGTTGTGATAGTCTTCTGCAGATTTGCAGTTCTTATGTGATCGTCGAGTACAGCTTAAGTTCGTCTCTACGGAGGGGGCAGCTTGCTCATGTCCGCGCCCGACCACTTTTCTTAAATCGCTTTCGCAAGACACTGCCCGCCGATGCTCGTTCATCAGAGATACTTGAGCATGCTCGGCTGGGTAATGATTCAAAGTCCTTGATTTGTAACACGGTGTGCTAAGTTAGGGACGCGTGGGTGTACCTGATATTATCAGGTAGAGACGTGTAATCCTAAAGCAGGCACATCTGTCAACTCTCTATATTCATTCAAGTTCCACCAATATTGACGTGACTTGTGAGATAGTTACGGGTGGACAGGGATGTAAAGAGAAGTTTCATGGTTCGTTTCAAGGTGTCTGTCTTGTTTTGTACTTGGGTCGAGCATCTGAGGCCGGCTGGAGAGTTGCAACCTTTTACAGTTCCGAAGTAGGAGTGGGAGCAGATCTCCATGAATTTCGTTATGGTTTCTACCCAGGGTTAGTCAGGGTGTGACTCCATTCGGATTCTTGTCGTCCGGTTATACTCTAGTTGCTCAGTTGTTTCTTGTTGAGTTGTGTGTTTGTTTTGATTGTTGTCAGCGGTTGGGGATCGTCACTCGCCATCGTTAGGGTTCTCCTTCGATCGCTGTTATCAGGAGACACTCCAATTAGCCACCTTAGGCTTAGGGGTTAGGTCATGTCGATCACCAGTCTGTTGTTTTTCTGGCTCTGCGTAAGTAGGATTTCGGACCCCAGCTATGTCTAGAGACTTCGGAGATGGTCCAGTTGTGTTAGGTCAGGATGGAAATTGTCCATTGCAAACTGAGGTCTTATGCCGATTGTGTTGGTCATAGACTTGAGTTCGCAGGGACAGATCATGTATTCCTACGGACTTTCCGATGAATGACGTGTTGGATTTTGGGAAGCTTTTCCCAGAATTTAGGTCCTTCTGAGATCCTATAAGCGAGTTAGTTTCGTTGCCTTTAATTTGGCACTTCCGCCCATATTATTGAGTTTTCACCCCGTATTCCTTATGGTGATACTTTACAATTACCTTCTTGACCTTTCTCACATAATTTGGCACCAGACCATGTAGCTTGGACGCGATCTTTCGTTCACCAGCAGCCATATGTGTTAATGGCTCAGCAGGCGAAGAAACGTCGGTCAAGGGTCTTGCCATCTGTGAAGGGTTTTCTTGGACGTAGCCGTATAGTGAGGTAATCACTTGGGAGGCTGCGAGCGAGATTTGAGAGTTGTAATATTCTCTTTGAAGGTACGCGTAGCAGTATATTTTAAAATTCGGGGACGAATTTCTTTTAAGGGGGGAGATTGTAACACCTTAGAATGTGTTTTGTGGATAATTATATTTTAATGTATGGTTTTTAATAAAAAGTTTACCAAATTTTCAAATTTTTTATCATATTTTATGAGTATTTTATTAGAATTTTTCTAGGCGCACACACACTTGTGCATGTAAACTAGGGTTTAGAGATGGGGTTAGACCATGATTAGCAAGTATGATGGATTAACCCATTCTCTTTAAGTTAATAAATAATTTATATTAAGTGTTTTGGGTTTAATAGTGTATGGTTGTTCTTTTAAAAAGAAAAGGGAAAATGAATTTAAAAAGGGTTTTATTTTAGTTTGATATGTTGACCTTGAGAGAGAGAGAGAGAGTTGAGCATGGTGCTACATGGTTTTAGACCATGCCTCATTAATGAGGGAAGAGAAAGAGAAGGGGGGTCTTTGATTTCTCTCATTTCTCCCTCTCATTTTCATTCCTCATTCTCTCATACTCTCTCAAACATACATACACACACACACACACACAGCAGCACCATCAGCTGAAGCAACTGCAGCAGTTCAAGAAGCAACTGCAGCAGCTCAAGAAGCAAGCAGCAGCAACAGCTCCAGCAACCTGCAACAGCAGCTCATCTCCTCCATCCACTTCTTCTCCTGCTTCATAGGGTTCTCTAGGGTATATTTTCTGAACTCTATCCCTAGTTTCTAAGTTTATGTGTTATTTTAGCTTCGGTTTGCGATTAATGTGAGTTTAGTGCTTATTATGGTGTTTTGTGTGGACTTTTGGATAAGTGGTGATTGTGTTAGTTAACCCTACTTATTTAAGTGTTGTTAGGGTCACCATAACTGAGTTTAACCCTGGATTACACTAAAATACCATAGGGTTTCCTTTTAGTGCAATTGGTGATTTTAAAGCGATATGTTGGCTATCTGTGATCTGCTTTTGGCCCGGACCTTTCAGGATAAATTTGAGAATACTGGAGCATGCTCACTAGGTTTAGACAACACCACCAGAACACGAGCCCCTCTCCCCCAAACATAGCCGCAGATTTAATCGTATTGGCCGCAATTTGCGGCCAGGTTAGGGTGTTAGGTTTTGGGGTTTTTGGTAGGGTTGTCTGCAGTGTATTGTAGTGTTTTGGCATGTCTAGTTTTTTAAAATTTGACCTGTAGGAAAATCTAGGATCAAATATCGTTTTGCTTGTCCGTTGTGTTTGCGCGATACGCGCGATACGTGAGTGGGTTCTGTGATCCAGCGTATCGCGGCGTGTCGCGGTAGTTTTAGACGCGTATACACACGATTCAGCGTATCATGCACACGCGCGTTTAATTCGCGACGCGAGTTTCTCGTTTTGGTTCGATATCGCGTTTTGCGGAATATTTGTCTTATATATGATTTCCATGTCTTATTTGCAGGTTTGCAGGCAGGGACTACGGACACTGCTAAAGGGGGGAGCAGATGGAAGGATTCACCTAGCGTGGAGCGTAGGTGAGTAGATTTAACATCTACAGGTTAGGCGTCCGGATGACGTTATGCGTCTGGGCTAGGATTCTAATACTTGTCGCATATTCTACGTCATTGTTAGAATTGCGCCTTTACCCTATTTACTTAAATATAGTTGTACTGTGACTAGTAGCCGTAGGGCACTGCATATATTATTGACGGTTCATGTTGCACGAGCACGGATTGTATGCTACACACACACCGTCAATAATTGCCATGTCACACACCAACCATTATAGATACTATATTGCTTATCACACATGACATCTAGCTTATCGGTATACCTATAGTGTATCATACCATCAGTGATAAGTACACATACACCTTACGATACAGCTACAGGTATACCTTGCTCATGTTTTATTTATATCCAAGGGGTATCCTACATATTCTACTTATACCCAGGGGGGTATACGACATCAGTTCTTATAGGTAGATAGCTATACATTGCTACACCTGTATGTCACCCACATATTCAGTTGCTGTTACATATTTACCTTTACTGATGTTACTTAGCTATACCTTATTGGCTTCGCATACTTATGGTTCCAGCTATACATTCTCATCTATATGCTCGCATTTCAGATATATCGCATATATTTATTCCTGGATTTGCGCATCGTTATTGGGATTTTAGATGATGTTTTCTGGATTTGGGAACCGCGGGAGTTCATGAAATTATGCATACATTGAAAAACCCGGTTTTCTTGATATGATATTCGCGCATCCACCATGAGCTTTATCGGTTCTGATTTATATATATACCTCTACGAGGAGGCGTCGAGGCCGTAGAGAGTACATGGTGGGGCCCGGTATGGTTTCCCTCGGCAAGAATATCGATGGATTTTGCAGATTGAGCCTGGAGGCGGGCTAGTACCTACCGGTGACAGTACTGATGACTCGGCGGGGATCATGGAGATACCGTTGGGAGTCATGCACATATGCATACGTCGAAAAGCGAGGGTCAGAGCTAGGCACTCGTGCTTTCGGGATAGCGTATGATACGTACCTAACAGGATTTCTGTGTCGATACTTGGCACATTGTTTCATGATATTTCTTTTAAACACCTTTGTATATATAACAGGGGATTTAGCCGTTGTTATATATACCCTTACACCAATATTAGTGGAATGGGACGCTAATATATGTGTATTGACCCCATCATATTTATTTCTGCATATATATATATTTAGGATGCTAGAATCTTACTTAAGATTTTGACTTGGGATATTAGGTGATTCTTTGAGATTGGATACCATATGAGAATACTGATTTGTACATTTGGGATATAGGAGATTACTCGATATTGTACATTGAGGAGATGTGAGACTTATATGATGTGAGAGCCCAACGTGGGGGCTGATTTGAGGAATTGGTATTTGAGTGTCTTGATGGATTGTGGTCCTACCACGATGACAGGATTCCGTTGGGTGACATATTTCACTCCATACCTCATACATTTTCACTTATGCATTGTTCCATGTATTAGGAGTACCTGTTAGTGTACCCTTCATGATAGCTGCATATTTGCATTCTCATATCCCTATTGCATATTTATTGCATACTATTATCATGTCATTGTTGCTTCACATATTGATTGTAACTGCTGGTGTGCTTTCCATTAATCTGCATTCACATGACATGTTATTACTGTAATCGCATATCTTAGATTCATGCTGTACGTACATTCCTGTGATTACCTGCATATGTTATCTACTATTCACGAGTTGGCAACTCACCCCCGTTGTGCCACATGTGTTTCTGGTTGTTCCCCAGAGTAGTCGAGACAGGCTATTCAGCTATTCATCTATCATCTTTTGCTACAGATACCGCATCGGCTCACAGTATACTATTTCGCTTAGGTGGGTTAGATGATTATCTGTATTTCATATTGTACATTCGTTGTATCTTGTACTCTCCATCTACTATTATGTTGTTGACTTAGAGACTTGGTGAGGACGATGTTGTATATTATTTGTGGATTTGTTGTCTTTTATATATTTCTTCGCTACGGCGTCGTATATTTGTGTTGTATTCATCTTGGCTAGTTTTTACAAAAAGGGGGTGTTGCAAAAATTTTAAAGAAAGGAAGTAGGCCTTTTAAAGAATTTGGGTTGCGATTTCAAATGTTTCAAAAACATATATTATCTTTTCCGTATTTTCTTGGTTTAGATTTCTGGGTTTTGGCTTTCTTTTACTGCGTTACGTCTTTAGGTGTTGCGTAGTATTAGGGCCGTCACGTGCCAATTTTCGGGTCTTGACAGACATCACCTAGAGCACGGACCCCTGAAGCTCGGACTCGGCCGGCGACGAGAAGAGGATTTCCGGCGACGTCGGTTTTGGGTTAGAGTTAGGGTTTGGGTTTTTTTGGGTAAGTGTCTGCAGTGGTTTAGGTGTATTTGGTCTTGTTTGGTTGTTGAGTTTTCTCAGTATGCAAAATCTGGGATCACATAGGTACTTTCTTGTGTTTCGTTTATGAACGATACGTTATACGACACGGATCGTGCACTTTGTATGATTTTGCTCTTGGGTTGGTTTCGTCGTGTCGCTACACACGTTAGCCACAATACGAACACTTGAGAGTATGTTTTGTGTTGTTGCGTCGGTCAAATGTAGTTTGTACGTGTTTTGGGTCTTTTACTAATATACACTTGTTTTATCGTTTTATTGTTTTAGCTTCGCAGGCGGGGACTTCAGACGCTGGTACAAAAGGAAAATAGGTGGTTGGCTTCACTTAGCCAGGAGCGTTGGTGAGTATATTTAACAACTACAGGGGAATCGCCAGCATGACGTTATGCGTCTGGGCTAGAGATGTTAAAATTGTCGCATATTCTATTTCATTTATAGAGTTACGCATACACCCTACTGCTTAGACAATTGTTGTGCTTGGACTAGTATCTTTAGGACACCGCACTATTATTGACGGCTCATGTTGCACGAGCACTGATTGTATGCCACACACACCGTCAATAATTGCCATGACATGCACAACCCACATATAGATATGATATTGTTTGGTTAGGGATATTGAGACATTGATTTATATTTCTTTATGCATATGACTTATAGCATACCTGTATACCTGCATGCTTACACATATGCCTTGACATGCTTACATTCTATATACCAGATACTTATAGGGTATTGTACCATTAGCGATAGGTACATACACACATAATGACATAGCTACATGTATACCTTGCTATACTTTTATGTTTACACATATATCTGGCTATAGCTACATGTTTACCTTTATTTGATGTTATATAAACTTGGAGAAATTAGGAATCGCATGATATTTATATTAACTTGTTGCGGTTAAATAGCGTCTTTTCCTTTATATGCTCGCATTTCAGTTTTATGTTGCGTATATTACATTCATGGATTTTCGCATTGAGATATGGATTTTTCATGATGTTTTCTGGATTTGGGGACCGTGGTAGTTTCATGAAATTATGCATTATTTGAAAAACCCGGTTTCCCTTGATATGATATTTCATCACCCACCATGAGTTTTATCGGTTCGGATATATATACCCCACGCGAAGAAAGGAGGGGTCCGTGTGCGGGTACATGGTGGGGGCCGGAGGTAACCCGGGGCAAGAATCTCAGTGACGAGATGAGTTAGTGGGGGAACCATACCTACCGGTGACATTACCAATGACTCGGCGGTTATCGTGGGGATACCGACGGGAGTCATGTGCGTATGGATACGTCGAGAGGCGAGGGTCGGAGCTAAGCACTTGAGCTTTCGGTATAGCGTATGATACGTACCTATCAGGGACCAGTCGTGGTGACAGCACCTGATAGATCACTATTCCGTGCCGATGCTTGACACTTAGTTTTCTTAATATTTTACTCCTAAGTATATATAACAGTGGAATGGGACGCTGTTATATATGCATATATATATATATATATATATATATATATATATTAGTGGAATGGGACGCTAATATATATGTATACATATCGATTCATATATATCATCGTAATTATTCATGCAAATATACTTACTTAGGATATTTGAGATTTACTTGATATTGGATTTGGGATATAGGAGATTCATTTGAGATTGGATACTGGATATATATATATATGAGATTGCTGATTTTGTACATTCAGGATATATGAGATTTATTCGATATTGTACATTTAGGATTGGTGAGACTTATATGATATGAGAGCCAATTTGGGGGCTGATTTGAGGAATTGGGATTTGGATTGTCTTGATGGATTTTGATCCTACCACGGTGTCAGGATTCCGTGGAAATGACATATTTCATTCCATACTCCACATTTATGGTTTATATGCATTGTTTCATGTGTTAGTTGTACCTGCTAGCGTACCTTTCATGACTGTTGCATATATACATTTTCATATCATTATTGCATGATTATTGCATACCGATTTTCATATTATTGCTTCATGTAGTTGTAGTAACCGTTAGTGTACCTTTCATGATTATTGCATTCATATGACCTTTTACTGCTATTAGCTTACATATGTTAGATTCGCGCTGTACGTACATACTTGCGATTACCTGCATATGTTATTTACTATTCACGAGTTAGCAACTCACCCCCGTTGTGCCACAGGGTTTTGCAGGTTGTTCTCCAGAGTAGTCGAGGCAGGCTATTTATCTATCTAATCATCTTTTGCCGCGGATACCGCTTCAGCTCATAGTGTGCAGTTTTACTTAGGTGGGTTTGTGGTTATCTGTTTTGTTCATTGTATATTCGTTGTATCCATGTACTTTCCATCTACTACTTTCATGTTGACTTAGAGACTTGATGTGAGGACGATATTATATATTATTTTGCGACTTGGATGTCCTTTATGAAGTTTTAGTTCTATCGTCTTTTATTTCTTCGCTACGGCGTCGTATATCTGTTGTGTTGGTTGTTTTCCGCCTTTGGGCATGTTCTTGCTCCCGTTTGGGGATGCTTTACTTATATTTATGTTTTACCCACTTTTGGGGCTGGTTTTTACAAAGGAAAAAAAGTTGGACTTTTAAAGAATTTGGGTTGCGCTTTCAAAGGTTTTAAAAATGTTATCACTTTCTTACTACTTTTGATGGTTTAGATTGATGGGTTTTCGGCTTACTTAAATTGCGTTACGCCTGTAGACGTTGCGTAGTTTAAGGGCCGTCACGTGTCAATTTCGGGTCGTGACACGGACAAACTGGGATACTGAGAAATTTCAGTTATAGGATAGTTCGGCGACGAGCAAGGAAGCTGAGAAAGCTTAACTGTGTGATTGCTCGAAGATGAGATATTGGCTGGCGGGTAGACAAAGAGGGAACATACTCATGAGAGGCCCTTAAAAGGTCGAGCTCTACCTCGGAGGCGAGACGTCGAAGAATGTCACCATTGCATCGTACCTATTCCAGCTCCATAGGCCCCAGGAATCTAGTGGGCTTAAGTGGACGACACGTCATCTGCTACGTGTCGTGATGTGGGGAATCCCCACTTATGAGTATCATCAAGGAGTGAGGTTAGGGTTAGGGTTAGGGTTAGGGATATGGTGAATTAAAGAAGAAGATAGGTGATGAAGAAGAAGGGTATTTTGTGATTTTGTTAATTTTTTAGATGACATAACAATTTAAATAACGTGCATGGCACTGTTAGTGTTGACATGTCGCCGTTAGTCATGTTATTTTTTTTGGAAATTTTAAATTTTTCAGTAGTTTTTTGCCAAACACTGAAACTTGATGGGAGTATTTTATGAAATCTATTATTTTAACTAAAAGTCTTTATAAACCTTTTCAAATCTTTCTTATATACCCGTGTGCAAAAAGTTGATGATGTAGACGATATTAAGTTTAAGGATTTTTCTCGTTTTCTTGATATATAATTCGAAATTAATATGAGAGAACCACATCCCTCCTCCGCTTATAAGAGAAGCAGAGATATCGACTAATAAGGGTCTTTAATCTAGATTTATCAGACCTAATGAATAAATGGGCGAACCTAATGCTTTGGATCCATCAAAGATAAGTACTTGTTGGATCAAAAATATACTATTCTAAATCCGCCCGGATTCATTTACAGGCCTTGCACTTAAAAGTAGATCCGATTTGGGCCTGAACCCACGAGGAATCTGGACTCAATTCTCTTATCGGATTCAAATTGGATCTGAAATGGTCCGTTATAAACCCGACCCGTTTCCAACCCTATGAGAACACTCATAAAAACCTGGCAGTCTTTAACCTTCCTCCACTCTCGCTCTCTCCGGCGGTTTTAGGGTTTCAGATTTGCCTCAAATTCTTTCATTTCTCATCGATAAGGTTCACAGATCAAAATTCTTGACTTAAAAATTCCTCCTTTTTGCTAGGATTTTTTTTTTTAAATTCTGCAATTTATTTGCTTTTAAAAGATGAATCTCACTTGATTATCTTGTGATATAGGTTGTTTGGCGTCTGCTGTTGTTGAGCAGGTGCTGATTAATTGTCAATCATGGCGCAGTTTGCGAAGCCTGAGAAGGCCCTGAAGCGTGCCGAAGGTAAATTTTCAATTTGTTGTTTCTGTTAAATAGTTGTGATTTTTAAAAATTAATATTCGATCTTTTGTTCTCTTAGTTTGCAAGAGGAGTAGATTAGTTTGTTGATAATAGAAAATTGCATTCTGCAGTGAATGATTCCATTGGAGAAAGTGTTTTGTGACTGTTCTTTTTTATTTGGGTGCTCTTTTCATATGGACTGTTCTTTTTTATTACCATATTTTATTTCTTTTGTTTATAGATTCAAACTAACAAATGTGAAGCACTTGATGATTCCCCTTTATAAAGATTCGAATTTTTTAAAACCCATTTTATTTCTTACATATTGTATATGATATGTCATGTATGCATGTTTTGTTTCTTCTTCCATCTTGTTGTTTTCTTTTGACATCAATAATTCTTCATTTTAACTCATTTTGTTGATTTTGTTCACTTTGGTTCCAGAATTAATAAATGTTGGCCAAAAGTCGGCTGCTTTGCAAGCACTCCATGACGTAATTACATCAAAGAGGTATCGTGCATAGCAAAAATCATTGGAAAGGATCATGTTTAAGTACGTAGAGCTTTGTGTTGACATGCGAAGAGGAAGATTTGTTGTGGCATGTTCTGGGGACTTTTTAAACTCCGCTCAAGTGTTGAGCTCTTTGGAAAATTTTGGGTGTTTATTTATTCGAGCGGAAGTTTAACATTGTCTAGTTATCTGAGATTGTGATACAATAATTAGAATCTATTTAGCTGCGTGCAAGTTTAACATTTCGGTCTCGGGTGAAATCGGGAATCTTGTTGAATTAGCCGACTTTTTTTGAAAAAGTGTTTTCGTAGTTGAAACCTAAATGTAAGATTTGCATTGTTAGGCATGAAATCCAGAATATGTGATATTCCGGGTTTATGATGTCTAAGGGCATGACGATTCCAATTGTTGTAGTTTTTCACTTTCTTTTCTGCGACCGTAAATGTAATATGTGGTGTATCGCCGGTTTTGTTGATATACGTCAACGACAATTGGGATACGCATATTTACTTACGTTGATGACATATGATGTTATGTGTTGCTGTGATATGTTATATTAGATCGTCGTGTTTGAATAGCCGGGTTTTTTTTTATGTGAGATGAGAGTTTTTATTTTCATTCATGTAAAACTCAATGTATATAAATATTCTTTTATTGGGGCACTTCCGGGTTGAGGATGATGTCACCATTGATGTATATTATTTACTTTTCCGCATTATGATAGACATTGAATTTAGGAGTTCTCTGCGAGTCCATTCGATGTACTCAGTCTCTAATGAGCACATGCATACAATCTTTGGTGTCAAACACCAATGCTTGTGGGATCAACCATCACCCTATACTGGGTCGAGAAACGTATACACTAGTTTGTTCTGGAATATCGATGCCCTGTCTCGATACGTCTACGACCAGGAACTTTTAAGGATGTGCTTATTGACTACCCAGGGCCTACTAGTATGATCGACATCATAGTCCAGGTAGTTAAGCAAAAATCCTAAGAGCTCTATCAACATGTATAACTATGAGCAAGATGTAAATGTATACACGTTAAGATAAAGTCAAAATCAGATAGTACACTATCATTTTGAGCAAGGTTATTCTATGCATACATATGTCCCTGATGTCCAATATAAAGTACAATAATGGCATCTAGGGCATACATATCCAACAATGAGCAAATGGATGAGTCGACGCTTCGTAGGTGTACACCGACCGCCTTACTCTCATTCTCCATTGGTGTGAAAGTAAACTTTCAGTATATATCCCTATATCAATTCCTTTGCAAATACCACCTGATCAACTTGACCTACATTGACTCGACTCTTATTTTTAAGATATCAAGTACCAACAGAACAAATATTTATACTTACATGGAGACTTTGTATAGACCGGGGACTTTAAGTATAGACAGGAGATGATGGCAATTAGAGTACTACAAGTTAAATGCATCTCACCTAAAATGGGGCACAACAGTTAGCTGATGCATGCCTTTTACAAGGCAGAGCGAAACTCTCTAAGACGAATATTCTTCCAGTAATATACTAACAAAATCAAGTGGGTAATACTAACCTGTTGCAATACTCTCAAAGTAGCAATTTTTTCCAGTGCAGGAATATATTTTGATAGTTGCACTTCAGGAACAGAAGAGACAGAGGAGAGTTTGCCCCCAAGCTTCAATATCTTCGTAAGCAATGGCTGCACCTCTACTGCAAGATCTAGAGGGAGGAATTCTTGCTCTGGTAGATTGTATAGGTCCTTCACCTCTTGCGAGACACACGTCATCACTCCTTTTGAGACCTGTAGCAAAAGTGTAACAAAATAAATAAACACGTACATCCACAATCTTGAAAAGCTCAAGAGTTGGCAAATCATTAACAGAAGATGCAATTAAGATGTAGCCAATTAGGAATCATTTTTACAACGGTCAAGACATTTGAAGGCATGTTTTCTTAACCGACTTTTAATCCAATCATCCCTACAAGTTTAGCTGACGTGAACTTGTAAACATATTTAAGTGTAATAACAATAATGGAACACAAATAATATTAATCAGTAAACTGACAGGCATAGGCAACTCAACTGTATAAAAAGCTTTGTTGATAATAAAATAAGAGTTGCCAAGTTACTCCATGAATAAAACAAATATAAGTACTACATGAATAGGAAGCACAACTTATAAGGATTAAAACCTGGTGTTGGTATTGGTACCAAACAGTCACTTTTGGGATGGGAATTAGTTAAGTCGGTCGTAGCGGCAATCTCAAATCGGAATATCAGATTTTTATACCATTTGACAAAAAGAAATTTTATGAGTCAATAAAATTTTTCTAAACAAATAATAAAGGTAAATATACACGATGATGATGCTCAATATGGGCGATCTCCAAGATCAAGAACGTGGCAGATGACGAGTCCCAGGACTCAGAAGAAAGGGCCGACTAGGCCACCCTACACCCGACCTGCAAGCACAAGCTGGCCCTCCTCGAGCCCCCCTGCAAATTAGCCTCCTCGGCCATTCAGCTCGCCCCGAGCGGCCACAGGACCAAGATTCCTCGGCCTCCCCGCTCGTCCCATAGCTCCCTGTCGAGGCTGTCTTCCTCGGTCCTCCGACCAACTCCACCACTCACAGGCGTAACCGCCGCTCTGCGAATCTCGCCATGCGCAGATTCTACGCCAGCAATATCCCACGTTCTACGCCATTACGATCCCCATTAATGGGCGATCCGCTCTGTACGCGGGCATGACATCGGGAGCGTAACTGCCGGCGAGATTCTCGCGCCTGCTGCTGCGTGCCACCACCGTTATATAAACCCTCATCAAAGAGGGGTCAAGTAAGCCATTCTTTACTCTTCTAAGCCGTTACTCTGCTCGGATCTCATCACTAACTTGATCGTCGGAGAGTCCTTGACGGTACCAAACCACCCCAGGACTTCTTTGCAGGTACTCGGCGCCTAACCTCTCATACCCCCTCTTCCACCAAAACCCATTGAGACCCACACGCGACAGAGGATAACCGTCCAAGCCCACCAGGAGATCAACGGAAGACAACATCTGACGGAGACCCGAAAAGGACCTCCATCAGTTGGCGCCGTCTGTGGGAAAACAAAACTCCACAAAAACACAAAGTTGGCCTTCCGATCTCCACCCAAATGGCAAGCAGCCACCCTGAAGATTCCGGTACCAGCCGCCGTCTTCCACTCACCGAAGGAGGGGACGAGTCTCCTCCAATGACCGTCATCAACGCCCTCGCAGGCCGGATAGATTGCCTGCAATCCCTCGTGGAGGCCTTCGTCCGCATCCAAACGGCCGGGCCTGGGCCCTAGATCGCCGCTCCACCGCCTCCAGAAGGCTTTGCCCCGGTCTGGGCGGCTGACCACTGTAGGTTTCCTAGGCACACTAATGAGGTCTCACAAGGCATCAACCATGCCAATTTCAAATTTTATAAATGCCGAGAAACCCTAATACGGATCTTTGACTAGAATTTAGGCGAAACATGCAACTAGTTAACAACTTAACTAAGAGTGAACGGAAATACAACCTTTGTAGATCCGGTCCTCCACCTCCATAGCTCCGTGATGATGTCCCCTCGCTGCGATCCTCGGATCCCGGGCTCTAGCGTCGGCTTCATCGGAGAAATGGGCGGGCTAGGTCGTCGACTTCGATGCCGAAGATGATCTACGTCGAGGCAACTCAAGATCAAACTCCAACTTCACCAAGTCATGAAACTTGTGAAGAAAACACCCTATACTACTTGGCAAGTGGTAGAGGATGAAGAAATAGAAAGTGGGTTCACTTTAGAATTGGATTTCTCACTCTTTTTCTTAAGATGCCATTAATGGTTGCAAGCTTTCTTCTTTGTTGAAGAAGAAAAGAAGAAGAAAAAGAATATGATAAGTCTTTTAAAAATGGGAAATAATATGATACTTATCATATTTGCAACCATAGTTAGTTGTAGAGAATGAACCAAGGTTAGGTGAATGGTTAGGGTTAGGGAAAGAAACAAAAT
The DNA here is from genome assembly GCA_030015575.1 of Agapanthus africanus. Lineage (NCBI taxonomy): Eukaryota > Viridiplantae > Streptophyta > Magnoliopsida > Asparagales > Amaryllidaceae > Agapanthus > Agapanthus africanus. The sequence goes on from CM057339.1 coordinate 565,713,180, forward strand.
GGTCAACCATTTCAAAGCTTCATGAAGCTTCAAAGATAATCCAAAGTTAGCCACCATTTTATTTCATTCTTAAATGAATAAATAAATAAATGAATAAGTAAATGAAGCAAAAGAAACCCTAACCATTGACCAACCATGGTTTAAACCAAACACACAAACTATCATGTATCATCAAACATGATACAATCAAATGCACAAAAGTATATCACATATACAATGTGCACATCAAGTGAGAAAATCCTTTTTAAAGTGAACCAATACTAGTTAATGCAAAGTAATATATCAAATATATAATTATATATTAAATCATTAAATCAACACTTGATTTAACGATCCGGTCATATCGCATATGATCGACCGGTATCCAATGTATCGACTTATCGAATCAATCATCGATTCGATAACTAGGTTATATCGCATACAACCAATCGATACATTCTTCGCGAGAATTGAATACAGTATCACATATACGCATTATTCTCGGTCCCGCACATATCTCATATGCGCTCCTATTTCGTTTCGCTGAGCCAGGAAACCTCTGTGTAGGACTCTAAAGACTCGTCAATACGCCGGCAGCAGGTGATGATCATATCAAACACCCACAAGCCGCAACCGGTATGCTAAACGTAACGGCCACCCGGGTATTGAGCGATCAGAAGATCGACGAGCAAGCCCGCTCACACTCCTGTGAATCCAACCAGTAACACTTACCGTACAGTCCGGTCTGTTCGTCTGATATGTCGCATATCTCGCCTAGGGGTGGTAAACGTCAGACCCCAGTAGCTCGATAAGTCGTGTCGATATGAGGTCTATAACAGTTCGAGAAACTACTGGTAACACTTACCAGTAAATCTCAGCAACCCTGGCCAGGGATTTCTGGTTATAGCCAATCGAACACAGTGCAACATCAACTCCCTATACCGGGAGAGACGAATCCCCTCCTATCGCTCATTGCCTCCATGTGATTCGGGACTGTACCCAAAAGCCACCGTTTTGCACGCCCTCTTGGACGTGGTAAGGTGGAAATCAAAGCACAGTGGGAATCACACAAGACTCTATGACGATCTCGGGTCTACAAACTAACCTGTACCAGTATCACCAGAGAACTGCCATCTGACGTGAGGTATAATACCATCTGGGAGTTCTCGGCGAGTCCGTCCAGTGTACCCAGTCTCCACTGAGCACCCGTATATAATCTCTGATGTCAAACACCAATGGATATGGGATCATCCATCGCCCATCTGTATGGGTCGAGAAGGTATACGCTAGTCTACTCTGGTATATCGATGCCCCGTCTCGATACACCCACGACTAGGGACCTTGAAGGATGTACTTATGGACTACCATGTCCCCACTAGTATGATCCACATCATAGTCCAGGTAGTCAAGTACACATCCTAAGGGCTTTACCAACATGTAACAGAGAGACATCCAGTATACACGTTAAGGTAAAGAGTAACCAGATAGCATACTATCATGTCGAGCAAGAAAGTCCTCCCTATATATGTCCAAGCATCCACTACAATATACATCCTATGTACAGTAATGGCCTCTAGGGCATACATATAACTAACAACCACCAGCAGGCAACGACTCCTGTCCATCGATCTCTTGAGCCGGTGCTCCCTGAGGCCCGCTGGGCGCTCCCCGGCTCCACACCAAGATCCGCCGCCAGAACTCCCCGCCCCGAGCCTCCACGCGACCCTTATCCCCCTGAGGAGATGTCAGTCACCTCACCTATCCACAGGCGTGGTCGACATCACCACACTCGGCGGGGCCGCACAGAAAGGGTTCACCTTGGCGGTTCCAGAGCCACCTCACCTCGGGATCTGAGGCACCTCATCGAGAGGAACTGAGGCCGCTCCCAGATGCAGGTCACCCGCAGCGGAGGCCAGAGATCCTAAGGCGTCCATTCCTCAGGATACCACGGTCGGCTCGACGCCCTCGAGAAGAAAATCGAGGGCATGCGTCGGGAAGCTCACCTCTCGAGCGACGGGGCTAAGTATGCCTCCGACCCGCTCACAAAGCCGTTCACCGAGGAATTGCTCGCCGTCTACTTCTCCTCGCGCAAAAAGCCCCCAAAGGTCTCTCCGTTCGACGGGAAAACTGACCCGAAGGACCATTTGGACGCTTTTACCGCGGGGATGAGCTTCCAGGATCACTCCGACGCCACCCAGTGCAGAGCCTTTCCGGCCACCCTTATTCGTGCAGGTCGGGACTGGTTCTGGGGGCTCGAGCCCCGCTCGATTTTGACCTTCGACGAGCTAGCTACTCAGTTCCTCGGCCATTTCGTGGGGAACCGTCGACAGAAGCGCACGGTCGACTACCTCTTCATAGTTAAGAGTGAGGACAAAGAAACGTTCAAGGCCTACATTACCCGTTTCTACAACGCCCTTCTCGAGGTGCCCGAGCACCGGGACAAAACCGTCATCACGACGCTTAGATCTGGTCTGAGGCACAAGGAATGGTTACGCTCCTTCGCGCTGGCGCAACCTAAGACCATGGCCGAGGTCAAGGCGTGGACCGAGCGCGAGGTTCAGCTGGAATCCGACGTGAATGCTAACCTCCCCCGGGCAGAACGGTCCGACCAGAAGAAGAAGGCTCGGGAGGAGAGGCCGGAGCGTCAGCAGCCCTACCACCCGAAGTTCCAGGAGTATACCCTCCTCAACGTCTCCCTCGCAGTGTTGCTGGAGGAGGACCAGAATGAGGGGTTCTTCAAGTTCCCTCCGATCCCGCGTCAGGCCACAAAGCGAACCCGGGGCCCCTACTGCGCTTTCTACCGGGTACTGGGCCACGCCACGGAGGACTGCAAGCAACCGAGGGACTACATCGAAGAGCTCAACTGGTCTGGGCACCTCGCCGCCTACTTGAGGGACAAACAGCAGGCCGACAGCGAGCAGGAGCACCATCACCCTCTAGCCGACCTGACCATCGGTCAGATCATGCTCGCTTCAGCGGACGGCCAGCCCGGAGCTCAGGGAGCCCCATACCCTATGCCAAGAGCGGGGGACAATAGTCTTTCAGGGAGCTCGGCCCAAGCCAATAAAGTCATCTACTAGCCTGTACCTTTCTTTTAAAGCAATGTAAACTCTTCCTAGGATCTATTGTTAATTTAATAAAGATCAATGGAGCATTGCGAAAAGGAAAGAAAATCTTTGTTTATTGAAAAGGTATTATGGGCTCCTCAGCCATACATGTAAAAAGAAAAGAAAATTACAACAGTGGGGGAAGGGGGTGCAGCGAGCACTGCTCGTGGTACTCGGTAAAGATCTCCGCCAACCGGGGCCTCGCAAGGTCCAACCTCTGTCCCCGGTTACACCCGCGTGCGTCGATCCGGAGCCTCAGCTCGTAGCATTCGCGGACGAGCGCCTCTGAGCGGGCCAGCCGGTTTGCGGAGATTAGGCCGAAGTGCCTCAAAGACCGCAGCTTGCCCACGGCCTCGTCATAGAGCAGCTCAGACAGGGGTTATAAAGCCCCGGCGACGCCCTCCAGATGGAGTACATCAGCAGATGCAGCAGGAAGGAGTGTCGGGGGAGCAGCCGGCTGAAATGGTCCTCAATGCTCCCGTAGACCAGCTGCATCGTGTCCTCGGTGCAGTACAGGTCGTAAAGGTACACCTCTTCAAAGTGGATGATGCCGGGGATGGTAAACGGGAAGTCCTGCATTCTCGACGACCTGTTTATGAAGGATGGAAGGACCAGTACTCCTTCAGCCTTATATAGCCAACTGCGCAGCTCAACAGTAGCCCGCTTTTACCCAGGGAGTCGCTGCCACGCGGCAGCCATCAAGCCTTCTCGGGTGGAATCGAAGCGATGCGCCCCTAGCGCTTCGCCTCCCCCCGCATTCAATGCACTGGCTACGCACGCCGTTGCCCCGACCGTTCCCATTCCCCGCAACTACAGCTGGACGGTCGGGCTACACCTCATCAAGATTCAACCCAGCAGCTACTCTGCTTGGTCACCCCTGGCGGGTAGCTTCCCTACCGCAACGCTAGTGATCAGAAAGCCCTCCCAGAGGTAGTCGAGCCCGAGGACCCCTCGCTCGGCTATCCCCAGCGGGCAGCTTCCATGCCACAACACCGGGGATCAAAAAGCCCTCCCAGAGGCAGTCGAGCCCGAGGATCCCTCGCTTGGCTATCCCCAGCGGGCAGCTTCCCTGCCACAACGCCGGGAATCAAAAAGCCCTCCCAGCGGCATTCGAGCCCGAGGATCCCTCGCTCGGCTATCCTTCAAGATAAAAGCCCTCGCCAAGAGGCACCAGGCAGTAACCCTGCCCGGCCAAGGGTCCTTGGTAGGCTTCTACAGCCCCTCGCGCGCTAAGGACTAAAGTCCTCCCAGAGGCAGTCGAGTCCTTGCCCGGCTATACCCGGCTGGTAGCTTCCTACCACAACCGACAGAGATCAAAGTCCTCGCCAAGAGTCACTGGGCAGCAACCCTGCTCGGTCCCCGTGCTGAAGGATCAAAGCCCTCGCAAGAGGCAACCGAGCAGCTACCCTGCTCGGTCAACTCCGACTGGTAGCTCCCTACCCACGACGCCAGGGATCAAAAGCCCTCACAAGAGGCGCCAGAACGGCTACCCCGCTCGTTCATCCCAGGCTGGTAGTTGCCTACCCACGACGCCAGAGGTCAAAGCCCTCGCCAAGAAGCAACCGCGCAGCTTCACTGCCCGGTCATCCTTAGTGGGATTCTTACAGCCCCTCCAGCGCTAAGGACCGAAGTCCTCCCAAAGGTAGTCGAGTCCTTGCTCGGCTATCCCCGGTAGGTAGCTTCCCTACCGCGATACCAGGAATCTGAAGCCCTCGCCAAGAGGCAGCCGTGCAGCTTCACTGCCCGGTCATCCTTTGTGGGCTTCTTAGAGCCACTCCAGCGCTAAAGACCCAAGTCCTCCCAGAGGCAGTCGAGTCCTTGCTCGGCCATCCCTGTCGGGTAGCTCCCCTACCACAACGCCAGGGACCAGAAAGACCTTGCAAGAGGCGACTGAGCAGCTACCCTGCCCAGTCACCCCCGGATGGTGGTCAATGCTCGAAATCAGAGATGCCCTGTGGCCCGTGGACGATCCGAGACCCCGGTGAGGGGCGTCAGGTCTATCCAAGTCTAAACGATCCCCCCTCGACTCCGGGGCCCATGAGGATACCTCCTCGGTAGCGCTTGGCACGCTCATCGGCTAGTGATTGAAGTCAATTCGACGGACGATCGCCAGACAGATGGCCGACCTGACATAAAAGCACAACGGTACAAGCAAAGATATCTTACGAGCATTCTTCACAAACAGATGGTAGAGCGAAATTCTATGGAGCTGAAGAAAAACTTTATTACTACCAAAGACAAAAGTTTTACAAAGGGTATTTTTTGGGCTCCCCAGCCTTACAAAATTCAAGAAAACAAAATAAAAGGAGGAGAACGGGGGCTCTACACCTCAGGGCCAGGTACGACCTCGAGGTCCTCGACCTTTACCACGTGACGCGCTGGGTCCTCGGCGACCTCCTCGCCAGGAACCTCTTCCCCCTGTTCGTCGGCGCCCATGAGGGGGAACCCGGCCCGGAGATCTGCGTCGGCGAACTCCGGCATCCTGGCCTTAACGGCACCGAGGGCGTCGTGCCAAATGCGGGTCGTGGCTATAGCCAAGTCGTCATAGAAGTCCTTCGACTTCTTATAGCCCTCCACCGCCCCTGATTCGGCCATCTTGGCCGCCTCGACCGCCGCCCCCAGCTCCTTCCGGAGGGCCTTCACCGTCCTCTTCAGGTTGCCGGCGAGCACCTGGGCGTCCTCGAGCTTAACCTTAGCAATCACCGCAGCCTCGCGGTGCCGGGCCATATCCCGTTTTCCGGCCTCCACCTCGCCTTCCAAGGCGGCGACCCTCACCGTCATCGCCTCCAGCTCTCGCTTTGAGCTCTCTTGCAGCGAGGCGAACTGACCCGCAGCCTCCAGCGCCGGGAATACCACCTTGGCCTCCATGCGCAGGGCGAGGGCTATGTGGTGGAGAACCTGGAAAACATGGGAAAAATCAGAAATATGAAGGAAGCACTGAATCTCACAATGAACCAAAAACTTAACTGCACGGACTCCTGGGCGATGGTCGCCAGCTGAGCCCTGAAGGTCCCCCCGGGGACTCTACCCCCTGCTGAGGTCTCTATCTCATGCAGAAGGCTGTCCGCCACGGACAGCCTTGATGGCACCGCAAACCGGAGGCCCCCTTCCTCCACCATGGTCGGCGAGGACCGGCCCCGGGAGGGTCTCCGGGAGCTCCTCTTGAGCGGCTCCGAGGGAGAGCCGATCTCCTCTTCCGAGGCCGGGTCCTCCTGAATCAGGGCCCGCTTCCGGCCCGATGCTCTGCTGGGACCCGAGGCGGGATCCGCCACCGAGCGCTCGCGGGACGCCGCCACCGGAGCGGGCTTCGTATGGGAAGAACTGGCGCCCCCAGCCTTCGTAGGCTGCCTCGGCTGGCGCATGGAGGCTCGGAGCGAGACGAAGTCCATGGATACTACACGAAACAAATACTCAACAAATCAGCAACATGAGCAAAACACAAGCCAAAAAGCTAACCTAACTTACCGACGAACTCAATGGGGCTGAGTCCAGCACAGCTCAGAACCCTCTCGGACAGCAGGATGTCAGGTCGGAGGATGGGCTCCTACGATGCCACCCTCACCGCGGCGGGGTCATCGGACTGGTTCCCCGGCAAACATTTCTCCCTCGACCACTTGGTAGGCACGGGCCAGTCCTCGCTCTCGGGTGGGGAAACGAAGAAAAAATTCTTTATCCAGTCATGAATGGATGAGGGCAAGGCCACGACCCCGGTCCCGGCAGCGCCCCCTGGCCGCTTCCTGAAAGTGAGATAAACCCATCTTGGGTCGCCCGCTCGACCACCAGGGTGACTCTTGAAGACAAGGGAGGAATCGAGAAGGGGAAGACTGAAGGGAACCGCCTGTAACTTCAGGCGAATCAAGAACCCAAGGAGGATCCTCCACGAGTTCGGCACTAACTGGCCGGGGGCCAAACCGAAGAAATTCAGCGCGGCGACTGTAATTCCATATCACGCACCCCACGAACTTGCGGGGAGGCGGAATATATGAAAAACGATTATCAATGCATCGTAACACGGACTTGAGCGCATGAATTGTATCTAAACCGTTACTACTAAACTACGAGAGGTTTAACTACTCGGATTCGAAGTTATACCTCACGTTACTTGTCCTTCTGGTCTTCATCGCTGTCCTCCACTCCTCATAGGCTCCTTGGAACATCGACACCTCAACGGCCTCCTCGAGTCAAAGACGATCCACCCGAGAGCTCCTACGCCAAGCTTGATCTCTAACTTGAGATAACTAGGTTGCTCAAAGTGCTAATCTAAGCTACCTAGGGGATATAGAGTGAGGTTATGGATGTATTAGTCTAGCTAACCCTTGATCTCAACACATGAGAGGTTAGGGTTAGGGTTTCAAGAATGAGAGAGCTTGATGAGAGAGAAGGTGATGATAAGAATGATATTGAAAAATGAACTTATTTGAATATATCAACCATAACAATTTATCAAATAAATAATATACATGATTAATCATCATGGTTGATGCATTCACCTTGTGTGATTCATCTCATGAGTCATTAGCTCAATAAATGAAGCATTAACTCCATGGATGAATCACACAAATGAGTCATTAAGCAATAAATGCTTATGCCACCTTAACCCCCAAGTCACCATGCATCTAGAAGCTTCCCGGAAAATTATGAGAACGTCCCTCCAATCCGTGAAAACACGGAAAAACTTTAGACTGTATAAATCCAATAACCTGATACTAGAATCTGGCTTAAACCAAAGTCGGCTAGTAAAAACTGTCCGAACGCCGTACGTGCGTAAACACACGTATGCGTCCGAACCCTTGTCGTAAAACCATACGACCTCTATATCGTTTTGTCTGGAGAAGGAAAACCCTCTGTGTGGGACTCTAAAGACTTGACACTACGCTGGCAGTGGGTTTAACCACAGACCGCAAGCGGCACTAGCTGTACGTAACGGTCCCCAGGTAGATGTCGATAAGAAGGCCGATGAGAAAACCCATCCGAACTCCTACTGAGCCTGATGTGACAATCTTCGTACAGTCTGGTCTGTTCGTCTAAGACTATCGCATATCGAGCCTAGGGGGCGGCAAGCGTCAGTCCCCTAATAGCGGTATAAGTCGTGTCGGAGCGTAGCCCATTACACCCTGAGAAACTACTGGAACCTACCAGTAAATCTCACTTGCCCTGGCCAGGGACTTTGCGTAATGGCTCTCTAACACAGCGCGATATCAACTCCCAATACCGGGAGAGACGAATCCTTTCTAACCGCCACTGCCTCCAAGTGCTCGGGACTGCACCCAACTGCTACCTGTTTGCACGACTCCTTTGAGCCGTGGTAGGGTAGCAATCTAAGAACAGTGGGACACACTCGAGGCGAAGTAGCAGTGTCAAGTCTGCGGACTATGCTGTACTCATGTCACCTGGGAACTGTTAACTGACGACGGGTATAATACCAACCAATCAGTTCCCCTGCGAGTCCTGTCCGGTGTACCCGTAACCTAACGAGCACCTGTATACTATCTCCAGTACGACGTACTGATGGCTGTGGGACAGACCATCTCCCCAACTGGGATGAGAAGCGTACACACTAGTCTACTCTGGAGTATCGATGCCCAGTCTCGATAATCCTACGACTAGGAACAAATATAGGATGTTGCTTATAGACTACCCAGCCCCCACTAGTGTGACTGTCATCACAACGCTGGTAATCAAGCAAAGATCCTATTGGCTCTACTAATATGTATAAGTGATACGTTACAAGAAACATATGCACATATTAAAGTAGACACAAACCAAGTAGCATACTACCATTTTTAGCAAGACTGTATATACAACTGTGAATATCCCAAGCTTCCATTAAGTAATATACATACAAGTATGATACAATAATGGCCCCTAGGGCATATACTCTAACAATCTCCCACTTGCACTAGGGCCATGAGCTGGCATATCGTAGACCTATCATCTCGAATAGCCTCTCGAACTGCGTCTGAGGAATGGCCTTTGTGAATGGATCAGCAATGTTATTCTCTGTCTCTACTCTCTTTATCTCGATCTCCCGGCGATCTACAATCTCCCTGATCAGGTGATACCGCCTTAAGATGTGTCTGGATTTCTGATGGGACCTGGGTTCCTTTGCTAAAGCTATAGCGCCATTGTTGTCACAATACAGAGGTATTGGATCAACACTGGTAGGAACCACCTGAAGTTCTGTAAGGAACTTCTTCATCCAGACAGCTTCTTTTGCGGCATCGCAAGCAGCTATGTACCTCGCTTCCATTGTTGAGTCAGCAACGGTCTCCAGCTTGGAACTCTTCCAACAGACCGTCCCTCCATTGAGGGTAAAGACATAACCTGACATGGACTTGGAGTAATCCTTGTCACTCTGGATGCCGGAGTCGGCAAAGGCCTCCATCTGGAGGTCTTTTCCGCCATACACCAAGAACATCTCCTTAGTCCTTCTCAGGTACTTGGGAATGTTCTTTACTGCTATCCAGTGCTTCTCCCCTGGGTTTGCTTGATACCGGCTTACAACGCTCAATGCGTATGCTACATCTGGTTTGGTACATAACATCGCATACATTATATAGCCTACCGCAGAAGCGTAGGGTATAATCGACATGCGATCCCTTTCCAAATCAGTCTTGAGAGACATCTCTTTGGAGAGGGTGATTCCGTGACAAGCCGGTAAGTTACCGCGCTTAAAATCATCCATACTGAATCTCTTCACTATGGTGTCTATGTACCTAGACTGCGAAAGTCCCAACATCCTCTTTGATCTATCACGATAGCTTCGGATCCCCAGAATGTAGGTGGCATCACCCAGGTCTTTCATGGAGAATTTATGTGACAAAAATCTTTTGACTGACTGTAACATAGGAATATCATTTCCTATTAGGAGAATATCATCCACGTACAAGACGAGGAATACTACAGCTCTCCCTACAATCTTACTGTATATGCAAGGTTCATCTGGATTTTCGATAAAGTCGAATTCTTTGACAGCATCATCAAAACAGATGTTCCAACTCTGCGATGCCTGCTTTAGTCCATAAATGGACTTAAGCAGCTTGCATACTTTACCGCTGCTCCCACTCTGAATGAATCCCTCTGGCTGATCCATATAGACGCTCTCTTCCAAATTTCCATTTAGAAAGGTCGTCTTTACGTCCATCTTCCAGATCTCATAATCGTGGAAGGCAGCAATAGCAAGAAGGACCCCAATGGATTTGAGCATAGCCACTGGAGAAAAGGTTTCGTCATAGTCCAGACCAGGTCTTTGACGGAAACCCTTTGCAACAAGTCTAGCCTTATAGGTTTCAACCTGTCTATCTACACCAATCATCTTTTTGAAGATCCATTTGCATCCTACGGGTTTTACCCCATCTGGAGCAATGTCCAAAGTCCATACTTTGTTAGTGTACATGGACTCCATTTCGGTCCGCATTGCATCCATCCATTTTACTGAGTCACCGCTCTGAATGGATTGCTGGAAGCTAGTAGGCTCATCATAGTCAATAGTGCAATCCTCTCTATCCCCGTCTATAAGAAAACCGTAGTATCTCTCGGGCGGATGAGATTGCCTACTACTCCTGCGGAGTGGCGTCGGGATGTCCCTTTCTTCTGAAGCCTCAGGTTCTACCATACTTTCAGTAGTAGTTTGTGGTTCTGGAATTTCTTCCAATTCTATTTCGCTCCCACTTGTTTCCTTTTCTAAAAACTGATGTTCTAGAAAATGGGCATTACGAGAAACAAAACCTTTTGTTCCTCTGCGTAATAGAAAAAATACCCCCTAGAGTTCTTTGGGTATCCCACAAACTTACATAGTACTGAGCGTGCCTCGAGCTTGTCCACATGCTGCTTTTTAACAAAAGATGGACATCCTCATGCCTTCAGGTACTGAAGACAGGGTTTCTTCCCACTCCACATCTGATATGGTGTGGTAGGCACAGTTTTGGTTGGAACCTTGTTCAAAAGATATGCAGCTGATTCTAGCGCATAACCCCAGAAAGATCGCGGAACTCAGCCTTACTCATCATGGAACGAACCATATCCAATAGGGTTCGATTCCTCCTTTCTGATACACCGTTATGTTGTGGCATGTATGGAGGAGTAAGCTGAGAGAGAATTCCATTCTCTTTTAAGTAACCCAGGAACTCGGCACTTAAGTATTTACCACCTCGATCAGATCTCAGTTTTATACTCTTGCCTGTTTGTTTTTCCACTTCATTCTTGTATTCTTGGAATTTCTCAAAGGCCTCGGATTTATGCTTCATTAAGAAGACATATCCATACCTAGAGAAATCATCCGTAAAAGTAATGAAGTAGGAATAACCACCTCGCGCATGTGTAGACATTGGACCGCACACGTCACTGTGTACGAGTCCCAATAGCTCGCTTGCTCTTACTCCGTGTCCAGTGAACGAAGTCTTTGTCATCTTTCCTATGAGACAAGATTCACAAGTAGCATAAGATTGATATTCGAACGGATTCAAATATCCTTCTCTATGTAACTTAGTCAACCTTCTCTCATTGATGTGACCTAGTCTACAATGCCATAAGAAAGCCTGATTTATTTCTGGAGACTTTCTTTTAAGTGTGTTCTGGAAATTGAAAACCTGAGCTTGACATAATACGTATATACCGTTATCTAATGTACCAGACCCAATCAAAACTTGATTTAGGTGGATGTTAACTACATCGCTTACGAATGTAAAATCATATCCCTCTCTCGAAAGTGAGGATACTGATATGATATTACAAGTCATACTAGGTACATACAAACAGTTACGTAGAATCAATATATGCCCACTTGTCAAACCTTGGCGATATTCTCCCACGGATTCAGCATCCACGCTCATTCCGTTTGCAACTTTGAGAGACCAATCACCTACCTTTATAACTCTACGGTTTCTCAAAGCATGTAATGAATTACAGATTTGAGATCCTGCTCCGGTATCTAGTACCCAGGAAGTAGAGTTTATTGACAAACAGTTCTTAATTACAAACACATTTGAGGCTGAAGCCATAAGATGCTTCGTATCCTGGCTCTTGGCTTCTAAAGCCCTGCAATCTTTCTGCCAATGCCCAATCCCATAACAATAGGAACGTCCCCCTTTTACTATATCCAGTCCCGAAACTTTTGCCCTTCTCTTTCCTTCTACTTCCCTGGTTTCCTTCAAGGTAGAAGGTAGAGACTGTAGAATCAAGTTAGTATCTGACTTAATCTCCAACGTGGTCTTCAGGTCCTTGAGCTGATCAATACAGCTAGTCATTGTAAGGACGTTGTCCCCTACAGATGACCCGACGGCCAACCTCGCTTGAATTAATTCGGTCGAGGTCTCATATCTTGTGATATGAGATTGCTCTCCATATAAATCTTTGTTATGGAGAAACATGGAAACTGAGTCCATCTTCTCGTGCTGCTTCTGGTATACACCATCAACTGAAGCTAACATAAGGCATTTGGCTTTTGATATATCTTTTTCCCTTGTCTGGCGGATATCTATATCCATGACGGTGGAAACTGGACCTGGGACTGCGGGATCTTGAGTAGTAATAGGGTGGTCCAGCTTTTCATAGGCAATGGACATCTGGACAGACCTTTGCCAGTCATATAAGTCAGATTCAGTCAATTTGTTATCTAGATGTAACCTATGTGTGGTCACAAGGTCGCTGTAGTGAGAGAGAGAGAGAAGAAAACATTTTAGCATGATGCTCTTGCAAGTTTAGAGTGGTTTTTAATTTATCTAAACAAGATGGCTCCCACTGTTTCTCGAATCCCTCCTCAAACCATAAAAGAAGAATTAGCCAGGACTATTCTCACCGTACAATTCTTGCTTAACCGTTCAGCCAGGTCAGTGTTGATACTTCGAGGAAGGTTTTCCAACGCTTTCGCGAAGTTCCTTAATTAAATAACCTCTTTTCTCTGGGGGCGTAGCCCCGCTGACACCTTTCTTGACACCTACTTGGTTTATAGCATTGATCGTTAAGTGACGAATCTCCTGATAAGTAGTATATACTTACAGTAGGATCGGGATCCAAAATATCATCGTATGATAATGTTGAAGGAATCCTACCAACATTCATCAAACTCCAAAATGGTATGCTCTCTCTGCAAATTTCAGTTTCTTTAGAAATTCCCGATACTATTTTTTACCCCATGCTCTTATGACCTTGACGAAGGCCAACATATCATAAGTCACATGTCAAGTTCTACCCGTCATTATCCAGGTTAATTTGAACCCACCCGTACATACCCTTGACGAAGGCCAAAATAGTAGTACGACTGTCCCAAACCAACGCATCTATATATGCTACAGATAAATATTCAGCAGCTACCAATCACTATGCCTTGGCGAAGGTCAAAATACATAGCTTGAATACTACTGAATATTTAAATGAAATGACGGAGGTCTACGAATGGTTTTGGCAAAACCGTGAACGTAGTGAACTTGATATAATCGAAGGAACCTGATACTTTTTAAAAGGAGTGGTTAAAGCTCCGCAATTAAAAATTCTGATCTTTTAAAATAACCGAGTGGTTTCTTTTAAATTTGTTCCAACGATTAAACTATGGTTTATTTTCTTTGCATTATAATAATGCGTCCCATCATTTATCCTATCATTGCAGAAAACAACGAAAATACCACGTCCTCTTATGCCATCACATTTGCCACGGAGTCCCGTCATCACCCGTTAGGTTACTTAACTAACGACAGAGCGGGGGCTTGGCTAGCGCGGGTGTAAAACATAAGTGACGTCTAATAGCTATCATATATAGATATTGTACATTCGTTAGATACAATAATAAGCATTCCAGATCACTGATGAACTTTATTGGATATACTAGCAATCCGCATTTGCTTTGAGCCTGCAATAAAAGACGGATTACACGGTTGTGATAAATAGCCATTACCCCAACCCTAGACCCCTACGGGTACGGCAAACTACCCACCAAGTACCCGAAGTGAAGTGGTCTCCCTCAACAATGTGAGTAGTCCACTAAACACTTCAACGTACCCGGTAGTTTGTGTACCCCGCCTTGGGTCTATCCTAGGAGCAAAAACAGTAAAAAGAAATAATACAACGGTGGCTACAACCGCAACCTGGATGTGCCCCGCAAAATAATATTACATCATATTACATTTACATCGAATGAATGAATATTAAACCCATTTCAAACCCCGGCTAATCATCACAACACTCCAATCAAGCCCATATACACAAACAGTGAACATTACAGAAATGTGCAACCCCCTGCCAACCGACATACTAGCAGTTAGGGGAGGTTTACGAACACATTAAACATTACAGATAAAACCCCAAATAGCAAATAACTTAGAACATCGATCGACAACCTTTATCCGTGTCTACCCCAAAAGCAAACCTGCACTGAAGTAACCTGGATAGAAACAGAACATACTGGAAAACAAAACACCAAAATATATTAATAACAGAGCAAATCTGAGTCAACTCGGCGTTGACTCGGCGGCGGATCCGCGGCCAAAAGCACCTTCTTGCCGCGGATCCACGGCCGTCTTGCCGAGTTACGGGCTCGTATTTCCCAGTATTCTTATAATACCCTGCTGTGAATTTTAAGGCATATCAAATAATTTTTGTGACACATTTAAAATCAACAGAAACTGTTAGGGTGTTCGGGGTGTTTTTTTCGTGTTTTCCATCGATCGAAGTTCTAATTAGTTGCTAACAAGCTAGTAATGGTTTAGTTGGCTCTGATACTACTGTAAGTCCATGTCACGCACCCCACGAACTTGCGGGGAGGCGGAATATATGAAAAACGATTATCAAAGCTTCGTAACACGGACTTGAGCGCATGAATCGTATCTAAACCGTTACTAGCAAACTACGAGAGGTTTAACTACTCGGATTCGAAGTTATACCTCACGTTACTTGTCCTTCGGGTCTTCATCGCTGTCCTCCACTCCTCGTAGGCTCCTTGGAACATCGGCACCTCAACGGCCTCCTCGAGTCAAAGACAATCCACCCGAGAGCTCCTACGCCAAGCTTGATCTCTAACTTGAGATAACTAGGTTGCTCAAAGTGCTAATCTAAGCTACCTAGGGGATATAGAGTGAGGTTTTGGATGTATTAGTCTAGCTAACCCTTGATCTCAACACATGAGAGGTTAGGGTTAGGGTTTCAAGAATGAGAGAGCTTGAGGAGAGAGAAGGTGATGATAAGAATGAAATTGAAAAATGAACTCATTTGAATATATCAACCATAACAATTTATCAAATAAATAATATACATGATTAATCATCATGGTTGATGCATTCACCTTGTGTGATTCATCTCATGAGTCATTAGCTCAATAAATGAAGCATTAACTCCATGGATGAATCACACAAATGAGTCATTAAGCAATAAATGCTTATGCCACCTTAACCCCCAAGTCACCATGCATCTAGAAGCTTCCCGGAAAATTATGAGAACGTCCCTCCAATCCGTGAAAACACGGAAAAACTTTAGACTGTATAAATCCAATAACCTGATACTAGAATCTGGCTTAAACCAAAGCCGGCTAGTAAAAACTGTCCGAACGCCGTACGTGCGTAAATACACGTATGCGTCCGAACCCTTGTCGTAAAACCATACGACCTCTATATCGTTTCTCCTGGAGCAGGGAAACCCTCTGTGTGGGACTCTAAAGACTCGACACTACGCTGGCAGAGGGTTTAACCACAAACCACAAGCCACAAGCGGCACTAGCTGTACGTAACGGTCCCCAGGTAGATGTCGATAA
The DNA here is from genome assembly GCA_030015575.1 of Agapanthus africanus. NCBI lineage: Eukaryota > Viridiplantae > Streptophyta > Magnoliopsida > Asparagales > Amaryllidaceae > Agapanthus > Agapanthus africanus. The sequence goes on from CM057339.1 coordinate 565,729,002, forward strand.
GAAGGCCGATGAGAAAACCCATCCGAACTCCTACTGAGCCTGATGTGACAATCTCCGTACAGTCTGGTCTGTTCGTCTAAGACTAGAGCATATCGAGCCTTGGGGTGGCAAGCGTCAGTCTCCTAATAGCGGTATAAGTCGTGTCGGAGCGTAGCCCATTACACCCTGAGAAACTACTGGAACCTACCAGTAAATCTCACTTGCCCTGGCCAGGGACTTTGCGTAATGGCTCTCTAACACAGCGCGATATCAACTCCCAATACCGGGAGAGACGAATCCTTTCTAACCGCCACTGCCTCCAAGTGCTCGGGACTGCACCCAACTGCTACCTGTTTGCACGACTCCTTTGAGCCGTGGTAGGGTAGCAATCTAAGAACAGTGGGACACACTCGAGGCGAAGTAGCAGTGTCAAGTCTGCGGACTATGCTGTACTCATGTCACCTGGGATGTTAACTGACGACGGGTATAATACCAACCAATCAGTTCCCCTGCGAGTCCTGTCCGGTGTACCCGTAACCTAACGAGCAACTGTATACTATCTCCAGTACGACGTACTGATGGCTGTGGCACAGACTATCTCCCCAACTGGGATGAGAAGCGTACACACTAGTCTACTCTGGAGTATCGATGCCCAGTCTCGATAATCCTACGACTAGGGACAAGTATAGGATGTTGCTTATAGACTACCCAGCCCCCACTAGTGTGACTGCCATCACAACGTTGGTAATCAAGCAAAGATCCTATGGGCTCTACTAATATGTATAAGTGATACGTTACAAGAAACATATGCACATATTAAAGTAGACACAAACCAAGTAGCATACTACCATTTTTAGCAAGACTGTATATACAACTATGAATATCCTAAGCTTCCATTAAGTAATATACATACAAGTATGATACAATAATGGCCCCTAAGGCATATACACTAACAGCGACGACCTCAGGAGAGAAGGGCGGGCGCATTCCGCCCCAAAAAGCTTCCAAATACAGGGTGATTTCCTTGCCGCTTACCTGATCTGCCCTCTCTCCCTCCTTGGCCAGTCAGAGCGTGTAGCGCGAGGGGATGTGGAAGCGAGCCCGAGCATTGGCGAGCTCGTCCTCATGCCTCACCTAGCACGAGGAGCAAGGGGCCACATCTGCCGCCTCCCCCTGGAGGCGGCCCCCGCCTCACGATCCCGAGGAGAGGATCCAACCCCTGCTCCCCGAGGAGACTCAGACACAGCTAAGGGGACCCTAGAACCTACTCCTACAACGTCTACAGATTCTACAGAGGAAGACATCTAACCCTAGAAAAGAGAATCTTCAGGGGCTAAAAGCGGGAGAAAGGAGACGAGCGCCGAGCAACCAAGACTTGAAAGAGGGAAATATGAAGGGGTAGGGGCCCTAGAGCGGAACCTACCCATATTTATTGCTGCATACGGTCTCATCCAACGGCGCCCGTCATCTCCCGCCGAAACGGCTCCTCACGCCCAGCGGCTCCGATCGCTCCACGTGTCAGTCCTGCGCTGGACCGTGTGTTAGTGTATATGCCTTAGGGGCCATTATTGTATCATACCAGCTTGTATATTATTTAATGGAAGCTTGGGATATTCATAGTTATATTAACAGTCTTGCTAAACATGGTAGTATGCTACTTGGTTATATCTATCTTAATATGTGTGTACGTATTGATAGAGCCCTTAGGATCTTGCTTGACTACCAGCGTTGTGATGGCAGTCATACTAGTGGGGGATGGGTAGTCTACAAGCACATCCTTTTTCAGGTCCATAGTCGTAGGATTATCGAGACAGGGCATCGATACTCCGGAGTAGACTAGTGTGTACGCTTCTCATCCCAGTTGGGGAGATGGTCTGTCCCACAGCTATCAGTACGTTGTACTGGAGATAGTATACAGGTGCTCGCTGGGTTACGGGTACAACGGACAGGACTCGCGGGGAATTGTTGGTTGGTATTATACCCGTCGTCAGTTAACAGTTCCCAGGTGACATGAGTACAGCATAGTCCGCAGACTTGACACTGTTGCTTCGTCTCGAGTGTATTCCCACTGTTCTTAGATTGCTACCCTACCACGGCTCAAAGGAGTCGTGCAAACAGGTAGCAGTTGGGTGCAGTCCCGAGCACTTGGAGGCAGTGGCGGTTAGACAGGATTCGTCTCTCCCGGTATTGGGAGTTGATATCGCGCTGTGTCAGAGAGCCATTACGCAAAGTTCCTGGCCAGGGAAAGCGAGATTTACTGGTAGGTTTTCCAGTAGTTTCTCAAGGTGTAATGGGCTACGCTCCGACACGACCTATACCGCTTTTAGGGGACTGACGCTTGCCGCCCCGTAAGGCCCGATATGCGATAGCCCTAGACGAACAGACCGGACTGTATGGAGATTGTCACATCAGGCTCAGTAGGAGTTCGGATGGGTTTCCTTATCGGCCTTCTTATCGACATCTACCTGGGGACCATTACGTACAACTATTGCCGCTTGAGGTCTGTGGTTAAACCCACTGCCAGCGTAGTAGTCGAGTCTTTAGAGTCCCACACAGAGAGTTTCCCTGCTTCGGGCGAAACGATATAGAGGTCGTATGGTTTTACAATAAGGGTTCGGACGCATACGTGTTTTTACGCACGTACGATGTTCGGACAGTTTTTACTAGCCGGCTTTGGATTAAGCCAGATTCTAGTATCGGATTATTGGATTTATACAGTCTAAAGTTTTTCCGTGTTTTCACGGATAGGAGGGGCGTTCTCGTAATTTGGCGAGAAGCTTCTAGAAGGATGATGACTTGGGGTTAAGGTGGCATTTGCTTTTACTGATTTAGTGACTCATTTGGGTGATTCATCCATGGAGTTAATGATGCATTTAATGGCTAATGACTCATGAGATGAATCACACAAGGTGAATGAATGAAGCATGGTTGATAAATCATTTGATTTATTCATTTAATAAATCATCATGCTTCATATATTCAAAATGAATCATTATTTCATTTCATTCTCACTCTCACCTTCTCTCTCCTCAAGCTCTCTCTCTTCAAACCCTAATCCTAACCTCTCATGTGTTGAGATCAAGGATTAGTAAGACTTGCTAATCCCTAATCACACTCTATATTACCTAGGTGACTTTGATTAGCAATTTGAGTAACCTAGTTTCCTCAAGTTAGAGGCAAAGCTTGGAGTAGTAGCTTTCGGGTGGATCGTCTATTACAAAGAGGAGGCCGATGAGAAGGTGGTTAACGAGAAGAAGAAGGACTTGGTTCATTAGGTATAATCTTCTTTCATAGTAGCTAACTACTCCTATGATAGTGTTAGTTATAGTTTAGCAAAGATCCTTTCGGTTAGTCGATGTTAGTTTAAAGAAAAAGATTGTTTTTCATATTTCCGCCTCCCCGCAACTCGTGGGGTGTACAACGTCGACTTACAGTAGTATCAGAGCCTCGCTAAACCATAACTAACTTGTTAGCAAAGTCGTTAGAAATTCGATCGCAAAACGAACCGGAAAAAACTTCATTTTTATCAAGTTACTGTCGATTTTTAAACAGGGTCTAAAAATTTTTCAGGGACCCTTAAAATTACAAGCAGGGAAACTTAAGAATAGTGGAGAAATTTGGGTTCCTGAATCGGCCAAAGCGCCGCGGACCCACGGCCGATCCAAGCAATCGGCCGCGGATCCGCTGCCGAGTTGGGCCGAGTCAGCCCAAAATTCCCCAGAACTCTTCTGTGATAATTTTATTCTTTCTGGAATGTTTTGTTTCTGCTCAAGTCTCAGGTGCACAGAGAAGTTTTTGGAGTAGAATCAATTGTGTTTGCTCGATCGAAATTCTACGATGTTTGGCTAATTAGATTATATTTGTGATTTGTATAATGTGTTCGTAAACCTCCCCTAACTGCTAGTTTGTCGGTTCGCAGGGGGTTGTGCATTTCTGTAATGATTTTACTGTTTGTGTTTATGAACTTGATTGGATCGTTGTGATTATTAGCCGGGGTTTGAGATGGGTTTTTATATTCATTCATTTGATATAAATTGTAATATGATGTAATATTCTTTTGCGGGGCACATCCAGGTTGCGGTTGTATCCACCGTTGTATTATTTCATTTACTGTTTTTTGCCCCTAGGATAGACCCAAGGTGGGGTGCGCAAACTACCGGGTACTTTGAAGTGTTTCGTGGCCTACTCACGTTGTTGAGGGAGACCGCTTCACTTCGGGTACTTGGCGGGTAGTTTGCCGTACGCGTAGGGGTCTAGGGTGGGGTAATGGCTATTCATCACAACTGTGTAATCCGTCTTTTGTTGCAGGCTCAAAGGAAACGCGGATTGCTTGTATATCCAATAATGTTCATCTTTGATCTGGAATGCCTATTATTGCGTCTGACGAATGTAAAATATCTATATATGATAGCTATTTCGACGTCACTTATGTTTTACACCCGCGCTAGCCCAGCCCCCGCTCTGTCGTTAGTTAAGTAACCTAACGGGCGATGACGAGACCCAGTGGCGAATGCAGATGGCATAAGAGAACGTTGTATTTTCGTTGTTTTCTGCAATGATAGGTGAATTGATGGGACGCATTATATTAATGCAAAGAAAATAAACCAAAGTTGAATCGTTGGAACAATTTAAAAGAAACCACTCGGTTATTTTAAAACAGAGGATATTTTTTAATTGCGGAGCTTTAACCACTCATTTTAAAGCTATCAGGTTCCTTGGATCATATCAAGTTCACTTTGTTCACGGTTTTGCCAAAACCATTCGTAGCCCTCCGTCATTTCATTTGGATATTCAGTAGTATTCAAGCTATGTATTTGGCCAAAGTCAAGGCATAGTGTTTGGTAGCTGCTGGGTATTCATTTTTGCATAGATAGATGAGTTAGTTTGGGGACAGTCGTATTATCATTTGACCAAAGTCAGGGGTATGTACGGATGGGTTCAAATTAACAAGATAATGATGGGTAGAACTTGACATGTGACTTATGACATTTTGACCAAAGCCAAGGTCATAAGAGCATGGGGCAGAAATTTATATCGGGAATTTCTAAAGTAACTGAAATTTGCAAAGAGATGCATACCATTTGGAGTTTGATGAATGTTGGTAGGATTCCTTCAACATTATCACACGATGATATTTAAATCCCGATCCTACTGTGAGTATATGCTACTCATCAGGAGATTCGTCACTTAACGATCAATGCTATAAACCAAGTAGGTGCCGAGAAAGGTGTCAGTGGGGTTACGCCCCCAAAGAAAAGTCATGAAATACCCTTGTTAGCAAATTCTATCATCCCAAACTTGCATTTAACAAAGAGTCCCTAGTTATGAATTACGAAAAATCTAACGACTGGTTGATGGAGGTCCTTTTCGGGGCTCCGTCAGATGTTTCTTCCGTTGATCTCCTGGTGGACTTGGACGGTTATCCTCTGTCGCGTGTGAGTCTCAATGGGTTTTGGTGGAAGAGGTGGTATGAGAGGTTTGGCGACGAGTACCTGCAAGGAAGTCCCAGGGTGGTTTGGTACCACCAAGGACCCTCCGACGATCAAGTTAGTGATGAGATCCGAGCAGAGTAACGGCTTAGAAGAGTAAAGAATGGCTTACTTAACCCCTCTGTGATGGGGGTTTATATAACGGTGGTGGCACGCAGCAGCAGGCGCGAGAATCTCGCCGGCAGTTACGCTCCCGACGTCACGCCCGCGTAGAGAGCAGATCGTAATGGCGTGGAACGTGGGATGTTGCTGGCGTAGAATCTGCGCATAGCGAGATTCACGGAGCGGCGGTTACACCTGTGAGTGGTGGAGTTGGTCGGAGGGCCGAGGAAGACAGCCTCGGCAGGTAGTTCGGGGACGAGCGGGGATGCCGAGGAGTCTTGGTCCTGTGGCTGCTCGGGGTGAGCTGCATGGCCGAGGAGGCTAATTTGCAGGGGGCCTCGAGGAGGGCCGACTTGTGCTTGCAGGTCGGGTGTAGGGTGGCCTGGTCGGCCCCTGTGGGCCCTTTCTTCTGAATCCTGGGACACGTCATCTGCCACGTGTCTTGATCTTAGAGATCACCAATATTGAGCATCATCATTAGCCCCCCACTCTTGTCCTGACCAGCTAGCGGGTCGGGGCAGGAGTGGACTGCCGGGCCTCCCGAGGTGAGCTCTTTTCTAGGGCTTTGTCTGGACGAGTCCTCGAGCCGTCGGTTGTCTTTTCCGCTAGCGAATCAAGGCGAGATCTCCGCATTTAAAGAAGGTGAGCCGGTTCGTACACTTTACAACTGAAGCGACAGCCTACGTGTCGAGTGACGATTGGCTGATGCGACGTATGTAGGCCTGCGGCGTCTGATGGGACGTGGTCCAGCGTAAGACTGACACGTGGAGCGATCGGAGCCGCTGGGCGCTAGGAGCGGTTTCGGCGGGAGATGACGGGCGTCGTTGGATGAGACCGTATGCAGCAATAAACATGGGTGGGGTCCGCTCTAGGGACCCTACCCCTTCATATTTCCCTCTTTCAAGTCTTGGTTGCTCGGCGCTCGTCTCCTTTCTCCCGCTTTCAGCCCCTGAAGATTCTCTTTTCCAAGGTTAGATGACTTCCTCTGTAGAATCAGTAGACGTTGTAGGAGTAGGTTATAGGGTCCCCTTAGCTGTGTCTGAGTCTCCTTGGGGAGCAGGGGTTGGATCCTCTCCCCGGGATCGTGTGGCGGGGGCCGCCTCCAGGGGGGAGGCGGCAGATGATTAGCCAGGGTTTGAGATGGGTTTTTGTATTCATTCATTCGATGTAAATTGTAATATGATGTAATATTCTTTTGCGGGGCAGATCCAGGTTGCGGTTGTAGCCACCGTTGTATTATTTCATTTACTGTTTTTTGCTCCTAGGATAGACCCAAGGTGGGGTGCACAAACTACCGGGTACTTTGAAGTGTTTAGTGGCCTACTCACGTTGTTGAAGGAGACCGCTTCACTTCGTGTACTTGGCGGGTAGTTTGCCATACCCGCAGGGATCTAGGGTGGGGTAATGGCTATTCATCACAACTGTGTAATCCGTCTTTCGTTGCAGGCTCAAAGGAAATGCGGATTGCTTGTATATCCAATAATGTTCATCTGTGATCTGGAATGCCTATTATTGCGTCTGACGAATGTACAATATCTATATATGATAGCTATTTAGACGTCACTTATGTTTTACACCCGCGCTAGCCCAGCCCCCGCTATGTCGTTAGTTAAGTAACCTAACGGGCGATGACGGGACCTAGTGGCGAATGCAGATGGCATAAGAGGACGTTGTATTTTCGTTGTTTTCTGCAATGATAGGTTAATTGATAGGACGCATTATATTAATGAAAAGAAAATAAACCAAAGTTGAATCGTTGGAACTGTTTAAAAGAAACCACTCGGTTATTTTAAAACAGAGGATATTTTTTAATTGCGGAGCTTTAACCAGTCCTTTTAAAAGCTATCAGGTTCCTTCGGTCATATCAAGTTCACTACGTTCACGGTTTCGCCAAAACCATTCGTAGCCCTCCGTCATTTCATTTAGGTATTCAGTAGTATTCAAGCTATGTATTTTGGCCAAAGTCAAGACATAGTGTTTGGTAGCTGCTGGGTATTCATTTGTTGCATAGATAGATGAGTTAGTTTGGGACAGTCGTATTATCATTTCACCAAAGTCAGGGGTATGTATGGATGGATTCAAATTAACAAGATAATGATGGGTAGAACTTGACATGTGACTTATGCCATTTTGACCAAAGCCAAGGTCAAAAGAGCATAGGGCAGAAATTTATATCGGGGATTTCTAAAGAAACTGAAATTTGCAAAGAGATGCATACCATTTGGAGTTTGATGAATGTTGGTAGGATTCCTTCAACATTATCACACGATGATATTTGGATCCCGATCCTACTGTGAGCATATGCTACTCATCAGGAGATTCGTCACTTAACGATCAATGCTATAAACCAAGTAGGTGCCGAGAAAGGTGTCAGCGGGGTTACGCACCTAGAGAAATGAGGTTATTTAATTAAGGAACTTCGCGAAAGCGTTGGAAAACCTCCCTCAAAGTATCGACACCGGCCTGGCTGAACGGTTAAGCAAGTATTGTACAGTGAGAATAGTCCAGACTAGTTCTTCCTTTTTGGTTTGAGGAAGGATTCGAGAAACAGTTGGAGCCATCCAGTTTAGATAAACTAAAAAACTACTCTAAACTTGCAAGAGCATCATGCAAAAGTGTTCCCTCTCTCTCTCATTGCAGCGACCCAAAACATGACTGGCCTTAAGTTACTATTAGAGAAAAATATATTGACAGGGCCAAACTATAAAGATTGGCTGCGGAATGTCAAGATGGCTTTGACCTATGACAAATTGGGGTATGTCCTTACCGCTAAGGCACCTGCTGTCCCTGGTCCCAAATCCAGTAATGCGGATAAGGAAATCTGCAAAACCTGGGAGTTAGATTGCGCGAGGGCCAAGTGCATCGTGCATGCCTCGATGAATAATGAACATCAGAGGATGCACGAGGATATGGATCTTGATGCCATATTTCTCCATAAAAAGGAACTTTATGGAGAGCAATCTCGTATAGAAAGATACGAGACCTCAAAGAACTTGTTTCAGGCGAGGTTGGCCGTCGGATCATTGGTAGGAGAACATGTACTAAAGATGATTGGCCATATAGAAGAGCTCGCAGACCTTGGGACGACTTTGGAGAATGAGCTCTATACAGACTTGATTCTCCAGTCCCTTCCTTCCACCTACGCCCAGTTTATTCTGAATTTCAACATTCAAAGAAAAGAAGTTGAACTTACAGAACTCCTTAACATGTTGAGGAGTGCAGAGGGCACCTTACAGAAGGCAAGGGATACACCCGCTATGTTTGTTCGCGGTGCTTCTTCTTCTGGGTCCAAGGCTAGGGCCAAAGGAAGGAAGAATAAGGCCGCCACCAAACCTAGAGGAGGTGTTAGTAAGGTGGGAGCGAAGGGAAAGAAAAAGATTGCGGTGCAAGTAGTGGCAAAGGATGAGTGCTTCCACTGTCATAGGAAAGGGCACTGGAAAAAAGGATTGCAAAGCTTGGAATGCCAAGAACCAGGAACCGAAGCAAGCTGTGGCTTCGACTTCAGGTGTGTTTGTAATTGAGAATTGTCTGTCAATTAACTCTACTTCCTGGGTATTGGATACCCGATCAAGATCTCATATATGCAATTCATTGCAGGCACTGAGAAACCGTAGAGTGCTGAAGGTTGGTGATATGGCCCTCCAGGTTGCTAACGGAGGTAGCGTGGGAGCTGTGTCCGTAGGGGGTTATCACCTTGGATTGACGAGTGGACATATTTTGGTTTTGCATAATTGTTTTTGTGTACCCAGTTTAACGTGTAATATCATATCGGTTTTGTTGTTATCAAAAGAAGGTTATGATTTCATGTTTGTAAGCGATATTGTTAACATCCACCTTAATCATGGTTTGATTGGGTCCGGTACACTAGATAACGGTATATATGTCTTAAACCAATTACAGATTTTCAATGTCCAGAACACACTAAAAAGAAAGTTTCCAGATTTAAATAAGGCTTTCTTATGGCATTGTAGACTGGGTCACATCATTGAGACAAGGTTAACTAAGTAATATAGAGAAGGACATTTGGATTCGTTCGAATATCAAACTTATGCCACTTGTCAATCATGTCTCAAAGGAAAGATGACAAAGACTCCATTCACTGGACATGGAGTAATAGCGAGCGAGCTCTTAGGACAAGCTCTTAGGACTCATACACAGCGATGCATGTGGTCCAATGTCTACACATGCAAGAGGTGGTTTTTCCTATTTCATTACTTTTACGGATGATTACTCTATGTACGGATTCATTTTCTTGATGAAACTTAAATCCGAGGCTTTTGAGAAATTCCAAGAGTATAAGAATGAAGTAGAAAACCAAACCGGCAAAAGTATCAAGACACTGAGATCTGATCGAGGTGGTGAATACTTAAGTGCCGAGTTCCTAGGTTACCTAAAAGAGAAAGGAATTCTCTCTCAGCTTACTCCTCCATACACTCCACAGCATAACGGTGTATCGGAGAGAAGGAATCGAACCCTATTGGATATGGTACGTTCCATGATGAGTAATGCTGAGTTACCGCGATCTTTCTGGGGTTATGCGCTAGAATCAGCAGCATATCTTCTGAACAGGGCTCCTACCAAGACTGTGCCTACCACGCCATATCAGATGTGGCGTGGGAAGAAACCCCATCTTCAGCATATGAAGATATGGGGATGTCCAGCTTTTGTTAAAAAAGCAGCATGCGGACAAACTCGAGGCACGATCAGTACAGTGTAAGTTTGTAGGATATCCAAAGAACTCTAATGGGTATTATTTCTATTACACAGAGGAACAAAAGGTTTTTGTTTCTCGTAATGCCCATTTTCTAGAACAACAGTTTATAGAAAAGGAAACAAATGGGAGCGAAATAGAACAGGAAGAAATTCCAGAACCACAAACTACTACTGAAAGTTTGGTAAGACCAGTAGTTCAAGAAGAACAGGACATTCCCGCACCCTTCCGCAGGAGTAGTAGGCCGTCTCATCATCCTGAGAGATACTACGATTTTCTCATAGATTGTGATACAGAGGATTGCATCATTGATGATGATGAACCTACTAGCTTCCAGCAGGCCATCTAGAGCTGCGACTCGGTACGATGGCTAGATGCAATGCGGACTGAAATGGAGTCCATGTACACCAACAAAGTATGGAATTTGTACTTTTCTCCAGATGGGGTAAAACCCATAGGATGCAAAGGATCTTCAAGAAAAAGATTGGTGTAGATGGACAGGTGGAAACCTATAAGGCTAGACTTGTTGCAAAAGGTTTTCGTCAAAGACCTGGTTTGGACTATGACGAAACTTTTTCTCCAGTGGCTATGCTCAAATCCATTCGGGTCCTTCTTTCTATTGCCGCCTTCCATGATTATGAGATCTGGCAGATGGACGTAAAGACGGCTTTTCTAAATGGTAATTTAGAAGAGTGCGTCTATATGGATCAGCCAGAAGGCTTCAATCAGAGTGGGAGCAGCGGGAAAGTGTGCAAGTTGCTTAAATCCATTTATGGACTAAAGCAGGCATCGCAGAGTTCGAACATCTGTTTTGATGAAACGGTCAAAGAATATGACTTTATCAAAAATCCAGATGAACCATGTATATATAGTAAAATTGTAGCACGAACTGTCGTATTCCTCGTCTTGTAAGTGGATGACATTCTATTGATAGGAAATGACATTCCTATGCTACAATATGTCAAAGGATTCTTGTCACACAAGTTCTCCATGAAAGACCTGGGTGATGCCTCTTACATTCTGGGGATCCAGATCTATCGTGATAGATCCAAGAGGATGTTGGGACTTTCGCAGTCCAGGTATATCAACGCTATACTGAAAAGATTCAGTATGGAAGATTCTAAGCGCGGTAATCTACCGGCTTGTCATGGAATCACCCTATCTAAAGAGATGTCTCCCAAGACTGATTTGGAAAGGGATCGCATGTCTATTATACCCTACGCTTCTACGGTAGGCTCTATAATGTATGTGATGTTGTGCACCAGACCAGATGTAGCTTACGCACTGAGCATGGTAAGCATGTATCAGTCAGACCCAGGGGAGAAGCACTAGATAGCAGTAAAGAACATTCTTAAGTACCTGAGAAGAACTAAGGAGATGTTCTTGGTTTACGGCGGAAAAGACCTTAAGATAGAGGCATTTGCTGATTCCAGCTTCCAGAGTGATAAGGATGACTCCAAGTCCATGTCAGGTTATGTCATTACCCTCAATGGAGGGGCGGTGTGCTGGAAGAGTTCTAAGCAGGACACCGTTGCTGACTCGACGATGGAAGCGGAGTATATTGCTGCTTGCGATGCCGCAAAAGAAGCGGTCTGGATGAAGAAGTTCCTAACAGAACTTCAGGTGGTTCCTACCATTGTTGATCCAATACCGCTGTATTGCGACAACAACGGAGCTATAGCTTTTGCGAAGGAGCCCAGTTCCCATCAGAAGTCCAGATACATCTTAAGGCGGTATCACCTGATCAGGAAGATCATTGATCGCCGGGAGATCGAGGTCCGGAGAGTTGCTACATAGGAGAACACTGCTGATCCATTCACAAAGGCGTTACCTCAGATTCAGTTCGAGAGGCTACTCGAGATGATCGGTCTTCGATATGCCAGTACATGGCCCTAGTGGAAGTGGGAGATTGTTAGTGTATATGCCCTAGGGGCCATTATTGTATCATACTAGCTTGTATATTACTTAATGCAAGCTTGGGATATTCACAGTTATATTAATAGTCTTTCTAAACATGGTAGTATGCTACTTGGTTATATCTATCTTAATATGTGTGTACGTATTGATAGAGCCCTTAGAATCTTGCTTGACTACCAGCGTTGTGATGACAGTCACACTAGTGGGGGCTGGGTAGTCTACAAGCACATCCTTTTTCAGGTCCCTAGTCGTAGGATTATCGAGACAGGGCATCGATACTCCGGAGTAGACTAGTGTGTATGCTTTTCATCCCAGTTGGGGAGATGGTCTGTCCTACAGCCATTAGTACGTCGTACTGGAGATACTATACAGGTGCTCGTTGGGTTACGGGTACACCGGATAGGACTCGCGGGGAACTGTTAGTTGGTATTATACCCGTCGTCAGTTAACAGTTCCCAGGTGACATGAGTACAGCATAGTCCGCAGACTTGACACTGCTGCTTCGCCTCGAGTGTGTCCCACTGTTCTTAGATTGCTACCCTACCACGGCTCAAAGGAGTCGTGCAAACAGGTAGCAGTTGGGTGCAGTCCCAAGCACTTGGAGGCAGTGGTGGTTAGACAGGATTCGTCTCTCCCGGTATTGGGAGTTGATATCGCGCTGTGTCAGAGAGCCATTACGCAAAGTCCCTGGCCACGGCAAGCGAGATTTACTGGTAGGTTTTCCAGTAGTTTCTCAAGGTGTAATGGGCTACGCTCCGACACGACTTATACCGCTTTTAGGGGACTGACGCTTGCCGCCCCCTAGGCCCGATATGCGATAGTCCTAGACGAACAGACCGGACTGTACGGAGATTGTCACATCAGGCTCAGTAGGAGTTCGGATGGGTTTCCTCATCGGCCTTCTTATCGACATCTACCTGGGGACCATTACGTACAGCTAGTGCCGCTTGCGGTCTGTGGTTAAACCCACTGCTAGCGCAGTAGTCGAGTCTTTAGAGTCCCACACAGAGAGTTTCCCTGCTTCGGGCGAAACGATATAGAGGTCGTATTGTTTTATGACAAGGGTTCGGACGCATACGTGTTTTTACGCACGTACGATGTTCGGACAGTTTTTACTAGCCGGCTTTAGTTTAAGCCAGATTCTAGTATCGGATTATTGGATTTATACACTCTAAAGTTTTTCCGTGTTTTCACGGATAAGAGGGGCGTTCTTGTAATTTGGCGAGAAGCTTCTAGAAGGATGATGACTTGGGGGTTAAGGTGGCATTTGCATTTATTGATTTAGTGACTCATTTGTGTGATTCATCCATGAAGTTAATGATGCATTTAATGGCTAATGACTCATGAGATGAATTACACAAGGTGAAGGAATGAAGCATGGTTAATAAATCATTTGATTTATTCATTTAATAAATCATCATGCTTCATATATTCAAAATGAATCATAATTTCATTTCATTCTCACTCTCACCTTCTCTCTCCTCAAGCTCTCTCTCTTCAAACCCTAATCCTAACCTCTCATGTGTTGATATCAAGGATTAGTAAGACTTGTTAATCCCTAATCACACTCTATATTACCTAGGTAACTTTGATTAGCAATTTGAGTAACCTAGTTTCTTCAAGTTAGAGGCAAAGCTTGGAGTGGTAGCTTTCGGGTGGATCGTCTATTACAAAGAAGAGGCCGACGAGGAGGTGGTTAACGAGAAGAAGAATGACTTGGTTCATTAGGTATAATCTTCTTTCATAGTAGCTAACTACTCCTATAATAGTGTTAGTTATAGTTTAGCAAAGATCCTTTCGGTTAGTCGATGTTAGTTTAAAGAAAAAGATTGTTTTTCATATTTCCGTCTCCCCGCAACTCGTGGGGTGTACAACGTCGACTTACAGTGGTATCAGAGCCTCGCTAAACCATAACTAATTTGTTAGCAAAATCGTTAGAAATTCGATCGCAAAACGAACCGGAAAAAACATCATTTTTATCAAGTTACTGTCGATTTTAAAACAGGGTCTAAAAATTTTTCAGGGACCCTTAAAATTACAAGCAGGGAAACTTAAGAATACTGGAGAAATTTGGGTTCCTGAATCGGCCAAAGCGCCGCGGAACCGCGGCCGATCCAAGCGATCGGCCGCGGATCCGCTGCCGAGTTGGGGCCGAGTCAGCCCAAAATTCCCCAGAACTCTTCTGTGATAATTTTGTTTTTTTTGGAATGTTTTGTTTCTGCTCAAGTCTCAGGTGCACAGAGAAGTTTTTGGAGTAGAATCAATTGTGTTTGCTCGATCGAAATTCTATGATGTTTGGCTAATTAGATTATATCTGTGATTTGTATAATGTGTTCGTAAACCTCCCCAAACTGCTAGTATGTCGGTTCGCAGGGGGTTGCGCATTTCTGTAATGATTTTACTGTTTGTGTTTATGAACTTGATTGGATCGTTGTGATGATTAGCCGGGGTTTGAGATGGGTTTTTATATTCATTCATTCGATATAAATTGTAATATGATGTAATATTCTTTTGCGGGGCACATCCAGGTTGCGGTTGTAGCCACCGTTGTATTATTTCATTTACTGTTTTTTGCTCCTAGGATAGACCCAAGGTAGGGTGCACAAACTACCGGGTACTTTGAAGTGTTTAGTGGCCTACTCATGTTGTTGAGGGAGACCGCTTCACTTCGGGTACTTGGCGGGTAGTTTGCCGAACCCGTAGGGGTCTAGGGTGGGGTAATGGCTATTCATCACAACTGTGTAATCCGTCTTTCGTTGCCGGCTCAAAGGAAACGCGGATTGCTTGTATATCCAATAATGTTCATCTGTGATCTGGAATGCCTATTATTGCGTCTGACGAATGTACAATATCTATATATGATAGCTATTTAGACGTCACTTAAGTTTTACACCCGCGCTAGCCCAGCCCCCGCTATGTCGTTAGTTAAGTAACCTAACGGGCGATGACGGGACCCAGTGGCGAATGCAGATGGCATAAGAGGACGTTGTATTTTCGTTGTTTTCTGCAATGATAGGTTAATTGATGGGGCGCATTATATTAATGCAAAGAAAATAAACCAAAGTTGAATCGTTGGAACAGTTTAAAAGAAACTACTCGGTTATTTTAAAACAGATGATATTTTTTAATTGCGGAGCTTTAACAACTCATTTTAAAAGCTATCAGGTTCCTTGGATCATATCAAGTTCACTACGTTCACGGTTTCGTCAAAACCATTCGTAGCCCTCCGTCATTTCATTTGGGTATTCAGTAATATTCAAGCTATGTATTTTAGCCAAAGTCAAGGCATAGTGTTTGGTAGCTACTGGGTATTCATTTGTTGCATAGATAGATGAGTTAGTTTGGGACAGTCGTATTATCATTTGACCAAAGTCAGGGGTATGTACGGATGGGTTCAAATTAACAAGATAATGATGGGTAGAACTTGACATGTGACTTATGACATTTTGACCAAAGCCAAGGTCATAAGAGCATGGGGCAGAAATTTATATCGGGAATTTCTAAAGTAACTGAAATTTGCAAAGAGATGCATACCATTTGGAGTTTAATGAATGGTGGTAGGATTCCTTCAACATTATCACACGATGATATTTGGATCCCGATCCTACTGTGAGTATATGCTACTCATCAGGAGATTCGTCACTTAACGATCAATACTATAAACCAAGTAGGTGCCGAGAAAGGTGTCAGCGGGGTTACGCCCCCAGAGAAAAGTCAAAGAAATACCCTTGTTAGCAAATTCTATCATCCCAAACTTGCATTTAACAAAGAGTCCCTAGTTATGAATTACGAAAAATCTAAAGACCGGTTGATGGAGGTCCTTTTCGGGTCTCCGTCAGATGTTTCTTCCGTTGATTTCCTGGTGGACTTGGACGGTTATCCTCTGTCGCGTGTGGGTCTCAATGGGTTTTGGTGGAAGAGGTGGTATGAGTGGTTTGGCGACGAGTACCTGCAAGGAAGTCCCGGGGTGGTTTGGTACCACCAAGGACCCTCCGACGACCAAGTTAGTGATGAGATCCGAGCAGAGTAACGGCTTAGAAGAGTAAAGAATGGCTTACTTAACCCCTCTGTGATGGGGATTTATATAACGGTGGTGGCACGCAGCAGCAGGCGCGAGAATCTCGCTGGCAGTTACGCTCCCGACGTCACGCCCGCGTAGAGAGCAGATCGTAATGGCGTGGAACGTGGGATGTTGCTGGCGTAGAATCTAAGCATGGAGAGATTCGCGGAGCGGCGGTTACGCCTGTGAGTGGTGGAGTTGGTCGGAGGGCCGAGGAAGACAGCCTCGGCAGGGAGCTCGGGGACGAGCGGGGATGCCGAGGAGTCTTGGTCCTGTGGCGGCTCGGGGTGAGCTGAATGGCCGAGGAGGCTAATTTGAAGGGGGCCTCGAGGAGGGCCGGCTTGTGCTTGCAAGTCGGGTGTAGGGTGGCCTGGTCGGCCCCTAAGGGCCCTTTCTTCTGAGTCCTGGGACACGTCATCTGCCACGTGTCTTGATCTTAGAGATCACCAATATTGAGCATCATCATTAGCCCCCCCCACTCTTGTCCTGACCAGCTAGCGGGTCGGGGCAGGAGTGGACTGCCGGGCCTCCCGAGGTGAGCTCCTTTCTAGGGCTTTGTCGGGACGAGTCCTCGGGCCGTCGGTTGTCTTTTCCTCTAGCGAATCAAGGCGAGATCTCCGCATTTAAAGAAGGTGAGCCGGTTCATACACTCTACAACTGAAGCGACGGCCTACGTGTCGAGCGTCGATTGGCTGATGCGACGTATGCAGGCCTGCGGCGTCTGATGGGACGTGGTCCAGCGTAGGACTGACGCGTGGAGCGATCGGAGCCGCTAGGCGCTAGTAGCCGTTTCGGCGGAAGATGACGGGCGTCGTTGGATGAGACCGTATGCAGCATTAAACATGGGTGGGGTCCGCTCTTGGGCCCCTACCCCTTCATATTTCCCTTTTTCAAGTCTTGGTTGCTCGGCGCTTGTCTCCTTTCTCCCGCTTTCAGCCCCTGAAGGTTCTCTTTTCCAAAGTTAGATGACTTCCTCTGTAGAATCAGTAGACGTTGTAGGAGTAGGTTATAGGGTCCCTTAGCTGTGTTTGAGTCTCCTTGGGGAGCAGGGGTTGGATCCTCTCCCCGGGATCGTATGGCGGGGGCCGCCTCCAGGGGGGAGGCGGCAGATGTAGCCCCTGGCTCCTCGTGCTGGGTGAGGCATGAGGACGAGCTCGCCAATGCTCTGGCTCGCTTCCACATCCCCTCGCGCTACACACTCCGACCGGCCAAGGAGGGAGAGAGGGCAGATCAGGTACGGGGCAGGGAAATCGCCCTGTATTTGGAAGCTTTTTGGAGCGGAATGCGCCTGCCCTTCTCTCCTGATGTCGTCGCCGCGCTGAATTTCTTCGGTTTGGCCCCTGGCCAGTTAGTGCCGAACTCGTGGAGGATCCTCCTTGGGTTCTTGATCTGCCTGAAGTTACAGGCAGTTCCCTTCAGTCTTCCCCTTCTCGATTCCTCCCTCGTCTTCAAGAGTCACCCTGGTGGTCGAGCGGGCGACCCGAGATGGGTTTATCTCACTTTCAGGAAGCGGCCAGGGGGCGCTGCCGGGACCGGGGTCGTGGCCTTGCCCTCTTCCATTCATGATCGGAAAAAGAAAATTTTCTTCGTTTCCCTCCCGAGGGCGAGGACTGGCCTGTACCTACCAAGTGGTCGAGGGAGAAATGTTTGTCGGGGAACCAATCCGATGACCCCGCCGCGGTGAGAGTGGAATCGTGGGAGCCCATCCCCCGACCTGACGTGCTGCTGTCCGAGAGGGTTCTGAGCCGGGCTGGACTCAGCCCTGTTGAGTTCGTCGGTAAGTTATGTTAGCTTTTTTTCTTGTGTTTTGCTCGTGTTGCTGATTTGTTGGGTATTTGTTTCATGCAGGATCCATGGACTTCGTCTCGCTTCGAGCCTCCATGCGCCAGCCGAGGCAGCCTAAGAAGGATGGTGGCTCTAGTTCGTCCCGTGCGAAGCTCGCCCCGGCTCCTCCCGCTCCGGTGGCGACGTCCCGCGAGTTCTCGGTGGCGGATCCCGTCCCGGGTCCCAGCAGAGCATCGGGCCGAAAGCGGGCCCTGATTTAGGAGGACCCGGCCTCGGAAGAGGAGATCGGCTCTCCCTCGAAGCCGCTCAAGAGGAGCTCCCCGAGATCCTCCTGGGGCCGGTCCTCGCCGACCATGGTGGAGGAAGGGGGCCTCCGGTTTTCGGTGCCATCGGGGATGTCCGTGGCGGACAGCCTTCTGCATAAGATAGAGACCTCGGCAGGGGGTAGAGTCCCCGGCGGGACCTTCGGGGCTCAGCTGGCGTCCATCGCCCAGGAGTCCGTGCAGGTAAGTTTTTGGTTCATTGTGAGATTCAGTGCTTCCTTCATCTTTCTGAATTTTCCCGTGTTTTCCAGGTTCTCCAGCACGCAGCCCTCGCCCTGCGCATGGAAGCCGAGGTGGTAGCCCCGGTGCTGGAGGCTGCGGGTCAGTTCACCTCGCTGCAAGAGAGCTCTAAGCGGGAGCTGGAGGCGATGACGGTGAGGGTCGCCGCCTTGGAAGGCGAGGTGGGGTACGGAAAACGGGAGGTGGCCCGGCACCGCGAGGCTGCGGTGATTGCCGAGGTCAAGCTCGAGGATGCCCAGGTGTTCACCGGCAACCTGAAGAGGACGGTGAAGGCCCTCCGGAAGGAGCTGGGGGCGGCGGCCGAGGCGGCCAAGTCGGCCGAATCAAGGGCGGTAGAGGGCTATAAGAAGTCGAAGGACTTCTATGATGACTTGTGCATGGCCACGGCCCGCATTTGGCACGACGCCCTCGATGCCATTAAGGCCCGGATGCCGAAGTTCGCCGACGCAGATCTCCGGGCCAAGTTCCCCCTCGTGGGCGCCGATGAGCAGGGGGAAGAAGTTCCTGGCGAGGAGGTCGCCGAGGACCCAGCGCGCCACGTGGTGGAGGTCGAGGACCTCGAGGTCGTACCTGGCCCCGAGGAGTAGAGCCCCCGTTCTCCTCCTTTTATTTTGTTTTCTTGAATTTTGTAAGGCCGGGAGCCCAAAAAATACCCTTTGTAAAACTTTTGTCTTTGGTAGTAATAAAGTTTTTCTTCGGCTCCATAGAATTGCGCTCTACCATCTGTTTGTGAAGAATGCTCGTAAGATATCTTTGCTTGTACCGTTGTGCTTTTATGTCAGGTCGGCCATCTGTCTGGCGATTGTCCGTCGAGTTGACTTCAATCACTGGCTGATGAGCGTGCCAAGCGCTGCCGAAGAGGTAACCCCATAGGCCCCGGAGTCGAGGGGGATCGTTTAGACTTGGATAGACCTGACGCCCCTCACTGGGGTCTCGGATCCTCCGCGGGCCACAGGGCATCTCTGATTTCGAGCATTAACCACCATCTGGGGGTGACTGGGCAGGGTAGTTGTTCAGTCGCCTATTGTAAGGGCTTTCTGTTCCCTGGCGTTGTGGTAGGGGAGCTACCCGCCAGGGATGGCCAAGCAAGGACTCAACTGTCTCTGGGAGGACTTGGGTCCTTAGCGCTGGAGTGGCTGTAAGAAACCCACTAAGGATGACCGGGTAGTGAAGCTGCACGGCTGCCTCTTGGCGAGGGCTTCAAATCCCTGGCGTCGCGGTAAGGAAGCTACCTGCCGTGGATAGCAGAGCAAGGACTCGACTGCCTTTGGGAGGACTTGGGTCCTTAGCGCTGGAGGGGCTGTAAGAAGCCCACTAAGGATGACGGGGCTGTGAAGCTGCGCGGTTGCCTCTTGGCGAGGGCTTTGACCTCTGGTGTCATGGGTAAGCAACTACCAGCCTGGGATGAACGAGCGGGGTACCCGCTCTGGCGCCTCTTGTGAAGGCTTTTGATCCCTGGCATCGTGGGTAGGGAGCTACCAGCCGGAGTTGACCGAGCAGGGTAGCTGCTCGGTTGCCACTTGCGAGGGCTTTGATCCTTCAGGACGGGGACCGAGCAGGGTTGCTGCCCAGTGCCTCTTGGCGAGGACTTTGATCCCTGTCGGTTGTGGTAGGAAGCAACCAGCCGGGGATATCCGGGCAAGGACTCGACTTCCTCTGTGAGGACTTTGATCCTTAGCGCGGGAGAGGCTGTAGAAGCCTACCAAGGACCCTTGGCCGGGCAGGGTTACTGCCCGGTGCCTCTTGGCGAGGGCTTTTGTCCTGAAGGATAGCCGAGCGAGGGATCCTTGGGCTTGACTGCCTCTGGGAGGGATTTTTGATCCCCGGCGTTGTTGCAGGGAAGCTGCCCGCTGGGGATAGCCGAGCGAGGGATCCTCAGGCTCGACTGCCTCTGGGAGGGCTTTTTGATCCCCGGCGTTGTGGCAGGGAAGCTTCCCACTGGAGATAGCCGAGCGAGGGGTCCTCGGGCTCGACTGCCTCTGGGAGGGCTTTCTGATCCCTGGCGTTGTGGTAGGGAAGCTACCCGCCAGGGGTGACCGAGCAGGGTAGCTGCTGGGTTGAATCTTGACGAGGTGTAGCCCAACCGTCCAGCTGTAGGTGCGGGGAATGGGAACGGTCGGGGCAACGGTGCGCGTAGCCAGTGCATTGAATGCGGGGGGAGGCGAAGCGCTAGGGGCGCGTCGCTTCGATCCCACCGGAGAAGGCTTGATGGCTGCCGCGTGGTAGCGCCTCCCTGGGTGAAAGCGGGCGACTGTTGAGCTGCACAGTGGGATATATAAGGCTAAAGGAGTACTGGTCCTTCCATCCTTCAAAAACAGGTCGTCGAGAATGCAGGACATCCCGTTTACCATCCCCGACATCGTCCACTTTGAAGACGTGTGTCTTTACGACCCGTACCGCACCGAGGACACGGTGTAGCTGGTCTACGGGAGCATTGAGGACCATTTCGTCCGGCTGCTCCCCCGACGCTCCCCTGCTGCAGCGGCTGATGTACTCCATCTGGAGGGCGTCGCCGGAGCTTTACAACCCCCTGTCTGAGCTGCTCTATGACGAGGCCGTGGGCAAGCTGCGGTCTTTGAGGCGCTTCGGCCTAATCTACACGAACCAGCTGGCCCGCTCAGAGGCGCTCGTCCGCGAATGCTACGAGCTGAGGCTCGGGATCGACGCGCGCGGGGGGAACCGAGGACAGAGGTTGAACCTTGCGTGGCCCCGGTTGGCGGAGATCTTTACCGAGTACCACGAGCAGTGCTCGCTGCACCCCCTTCCCCCACTGTTGTAATTTTCTTTTCTTTTTGCATGTATGGCTGAGCAGCCCATAATACCTTTTGAATAAACAAAGCTTTTCTTTCCTTTTCGCAATGCTCCATTGAGCTTTATTAAATTAACAATAGATCCTAGGAAGAGTTTACATTGCTTTAAAAGAAAGGTACAGGTTAGTAGATGACTTTATTGGCTTGGGCCGAGCTCCCTGAAGGACTGTTGGCCCCCGCGCTTGGCATAGGGTATGGGGCTCCCTGAGCTCCGGGTTGGCCATTCGCTGAAACGAGCATGATCTGATCGATGGTCAGGTCAGCTGGAGGGTGATGCTGCTCCTGCTCACGGTCGGCCTGCCGTTTGTCCCTCAAGTAGGCGGCGAGGTGCCCAGACCAAATGAGCTCTTTGATGAAGTCCCTCAGTTGCTTGCAGTCCTCCGTGATGTGGCCCAGTACCAGGTGGAAAGCGCAGTAGGGGCCCCGGGTTCGCTTTGCGACCTGACGCGGGATCGGAGGGAACTTGAAGAACCTCTCATTCTGGGCCTCCTCCAGCAACACTGTGAGGGAGTCGTTGAGGGAGGTACACTCCTGGAACTTCGGGTGGTAGGGCTGCTGACGCTCTAGCCTCTCCTCCCGAGCCCTCTTCTTCTGGTCGGATCGTTCTGCCCGGGGAGGTTAGCATTCACCTCAGATTCCAGCTGAACCTCGCGCTCGGTCCACGCCTTGACCTCGGCCATGGTCTTAGGTTGCGCCAGCGCGAACGAGCGTAACCATTCCTTGTGCCTCAGACCAGATCTAAGCGCCGTGATGACGGTTTCGTCCCGGTGATTGGGCACTTCGAGAAGAGCATTGTAGAAACGGGTAATGTAGGCCTTGAACATTTCCTTGTGCCCACTCTTAACCGTGAAGAGGTAGTCGACCGTGCGCTTCTGTCGACGGTTCCCCACGAAATGGCCGAGGAACTGAGTAGCTAGCTCGTCGAAGGTCGAAATTGAGCGGGGCTCGAGCCCCCGGAACCAGTCCCGACCTGCGCGGATAAGGGTGGCCGGAAAGGCTCTGCACTGGGCGGCGTCGAAGTGATCCTGGAAGCTCATCCCCACGGAGAAAGCGTCCAAATGGTCCTTCGGATCGGTTTTCCCATCGAACGGAGAGAACTTTGGGGGCTTGTTGCGCGAGGAGACATAGAAGGCGAGCAATTCCTCGATGAACGGCTTTGTGAGCGAGTCGGAGGCATACTTAGCCCCGTCGCTCGAGAGGTGAGCTTCCCGGCGCATGCCCTTGATTTTCTTCTCAAGGGCGTCGAGCCGTCCGTGGTATCCCGAGGAATCGGCGCCTTGGGATCCCTGGCCTCCGCTGCGGGTGACCTGCGTCTGGGAGCGGCCTCGGTTCCTCTCGATGAGGTGCCTCAGATCCCGAGGCGAGGTGGCTCTGGAACCGCCAAGGTGAACCCCTTCTGTGCGGCCCCGCCGAGTGTGGTGGTGTTGACCACGCCTGTGGATAGGCGAGGTGACTGACATCTCCTCAGGGGGATAAGGGTCGTGTGGAGGCTAGGGGCGGGGCGTTCTGGCGGCGGATCTTGGTGTGGAGCCGTGGGGCGCCCAGCGGGCCTCAGGGAGCACCGGCTCGAGAGATTGGTGGCCAGGAGTCATTGCCTGCTGGTGGTCAGACGCCCAGACGGGAGAAGAGCCTTCTGGAGGCGGTGGAGCGGCGATCTGGGGCCCAGGCCCGGCCGTTTGGACCCGGATGAGGGCCTCCATGAGGGATTGCTGCCGATCTATCCGGCCTTCGAGGGCGTTGATGACGGTCATTGGAGGTGAGTGTAAGGCGACGGCTGGTACCGGGATCTTCTGGGTGGCTGCTTGCCATTTGGGTGGAGATCGGAAGGCCAACTTTGTGTTTTGTGGAGTTGTTCCCACAGACGGCGCCAACTGATGGAGGTCCTTTTCGGGTTTCCGTCAGATGTTGTCTTCCGTTGATCTCCTGGTGGACTTGGACGGTTATCCTCTGTCGCGTGTGGGTCTCAATGGGTTTTGGTGGAAAAGGTGGTATGAGAGGTTTGGCGCCGAGTACCTGCAAGGAAGCCCCGGTGTGGTTTGGTACCACCAAGGACCCTCCGACGATCAAGTTAGTGATGAGATCCGAGCAGAGTAACGGCTTAGAAGAGTAAAGAATGGATTACTTGACCCATCTGTGATGGGGGTTTATATAACGGTGGTGACACGCAGCAGCAGGCGCGATAATCTCGCCGGCAGTTACGCTCCCGACGTCACGCCCGCGTAGAGAGCGGATCGTCCATTAATGGTGATCGTAATGGCGTGGAACGTGGGATGTTGCTGGCGTAGAATCTACGCATGGCGAGATTCGCGGAGCGGCGGTTATGCCTGTGAGTGGTGGAGTTGGTCGGAGGGCCGAGGAAGACAGCCTCGGCAGGGAGCTCGGGGACGAGCGGGGAGGCCGAGGAGTCTTGGTCCTGTGGCGGCTCGGGGCAAGCCGAATGGCCGAGGAGGCTAATTTGCAGGGGGCCTCGAGGAGGGCCGGCTTGTGCTTGCAGGTCGGGTGTAGGGTGGCCTGGTCGGCCCCTGTGGGCCCTTTCTTCTGAGTCCTGGGACACGTCATCTGCCATGTGTCTTGATCTTGGAGATCGCCAATATTAAGCATCATCACCGGTTCTTTCTCAACTTATATTAAAACATTACCTAGATAGTGGACACACATGACAATTGATATCTGAAAAACAAGGTGACAAGATTGTATCAATAACTTAAGCATTTAGGGCACAATCAATCACAATGAACGATCCATTAATTCCTGCGTGACCTCCTTAGGATTCAGGTTTGTAATGTTCATAGAAATCTAAATTAACCATTGTCTAAAAATGATTAGGATACTAATTTTATCTTTGAAGTTGTCTATCAGATCTAGATACATCTTATGGATTAGGATATACATTTTAGAGTAGAATATGATTTTTACTTAGAATTTGATTTAATTAGGTTTAAAAGTCGATAGTTCCTTGGCACTTATAATGAATAATCAATTTCAATTGGACTAAGGCACCGTGTTATATTACAATAAGTAACTGATATGTGAAGACTATTGATGAACGATAGTTCATTGTTGAGATTTGAAGTTCAAGGTTCACTATTTATAATTATTGTAATACTAAGCTGAATTTCGTGTATGTTCCTTTTATTCTTCCTATTTTACTTAAATTTCTCTTTCTAAATAGATTCTTGATCAACATGTGCCACAATCTCGAAGACTCGATCAACAAGATCCAAAATCTTACAAGTTACTAGGAAAATTTTACAACCAATCTAATTATATCTTATCCTACTCCAAACTTAATATTGTCTCGATCAGCAAAAACATCTTCACCGTGCAAATTTGTTCTAGAGATGATCTATACTCCATCAAGATGAGTTCTCTTGGTAGGTTCTAATATAAAGGCTACCTAACGAATTTGCATATTCTTCTAATGAGTCCTAATGTTGAAAAAGTAACTCGATGATGTCAAGGATGATCTCAAAAAATTGCAAACAATAGACTCGAAGATTTCAAAGAGGGCTTCTAAGATTATACTGAAAGTTTGACGCCGAGTTCAAAGCTGTCGCAATTATTAACATTACCATCATTGAGAATTAGTAAATAACCCTTACTTTTGAACAAGCCATATAGGCTGCAACCACCACTAATGTTGGAAATAATGAGAGTTTCAACATCATATTCAAGGTTCCATTGCCTCCGTATTATCAAGAGCATGCCTTTTCTTATAGATGCATATTTAGATCTATAAATTCTTCCTTCATCATGCTACCTTTGTTCAAGTCAACAAGGATGACCTTTCTAAATTTTTTGGGGTGGGGTGGGGTGGGGTGGGGTGGGGTGGGGGTGGGGGTGGGGGTGGGGGAAGATTGATGTCAAATTGAGTACACTTTTAATCCTAATCAAGACAAAGTAATAGATACCCTGAACACCAAAACTTGCTAAGTCAGCTTCTATAAATCAGTGCTATTCTATATATAAGATTTTTCCTCAAAAGAAAAAAGCAATTGATAAATAAGCACCGATTTTTGAAAATTAAGATTTTCAATGCATGATTACACTGATTAAGAGCTAAAATCCATGGTTTCTCCTTTTCTTTCCCTTTTATTTAATTTTTCTCATGTAAAGGTGTCTTTTATTAGGAGTATTCTTAATCTTAAAATCCAAGCAATAATACTTTACAAAGGTAAACATACCAACCAATGGAGTTCACATATATAATCATGAAAAGAGAAACGATGCTTATATCCTTAGAGATCGACACTTCCAAGAGGACATCGTGTCCATGTCCGCAACATATCGAGTACAAACACTTTGCCCGAGACTTGCTCGACACATATAAAAAACGTATGGGGCAGACGTGTGTTGTGCGTGTTCTATGTGTACCATATATGTGCCCTATGCATGTCATAAATGTAGATTTAGAAACATAGCCTGTTTTAACATCATACTTTGCCTTAAAACTTGATTAATTTACAAATATAGTTGATGTTTCTTATTTTGTACATCTAGTTGATACTGATTTTTTTTCAATTGATTGTACTTCAAAATTATTACCTTGTTAGTTCATTCTATAATATATTTATCCTTTTTATGGGCGCTAGTCTTACCATTGGATGAACATGAATCTTTTTTTTCAATCAGGTAGGTCTTTTATGTTTCATGTTATATAAGAATTAATATATAGTTTTAGTTGTCCATTAGTACACTTTTGGGTATAGTTTTATCTTTATTTTTTATAGATGAATATGGATTATGGCAATAGTTGATGACCTTGATGGAAAATTAATTTTTAAGATGACTAATAAGACCTAGCCTAACTCAATGCGCGCGTGCACAAGACCTTATCATCAGTTTCTTTTAGATATGAATCTATCTAGTCATAAAGGAAAAACTTGCATCGGTATCTCAATATCAAGTCAAACATGGGCTTGATTCACACCATGTTTTGATAAATATTTACCTATCCAGAAATAGGGGAAAATCCATAATTTCAACTTTTTGTAGTTAAATCGTTGACGTAGAGAGTTGAAGACAAATATTTCATCCTTTAAGAATTTCTGGAAACAACGTTTTGGTAACCCTAGTCAACTAGGGGCAGCAATAATGAAGATCATCAATTAGAGACATATATCTAATCCATCATGTACACCCAAAGTTGTCAAATCGTGATATGAATCGTATATCATTTTGCTTCTGTATCATATCGTGTATCGTATCGTGTATCGTAAGATATGATAATCACTTATGTAATAACTAAACAATTAAGCATATAACTATATTTTTTACAATTATATGATTATATTAGTAACACGGAACGGTATATTAAAAGAATTATAAAAAGTTTAGTATATCCCCAGTCAAGCAACCAATGCTTTATATATAAAGTTCAAATAGAAAAATAGATGAAACAACTTAAGTCACTTGAACAATCATAACTTATAAGTTAATTAGATGGTTAAGCAAAATGGTAGTATAGTCGAAAGGTGTAACCCACATGACATAGACATAAGTTTCACAAGTAGCAACATTTTGTAACTAAGTTCACAGTTCACACATCATAAAGTTCACATGTCATATACACAAAAATAACAAAACAAAACCACAAATCAATCAATAGTCTCCTATCGAATCATTGTCTGTCATCATTGTCGAATCTACTTTCGTATTCTACGAACTTCTCTTTTTCCTTTACTTCCACTATCTTCTTTTCTTTTTCTTTGCAAGTTTTCTAAATAGCATTCAAAAATTTTGGAGGTCCTATTACATAATTGGTTAGAAATACTAAAAATTTAAAAATTATTAACAAAAATAGCTAGTAAATATAATATCATCATACCTCATTACTTCTTTTCTTACTACTTGGTCCTCCTTCGTCAACTTTAAAGCATTCATGAATATCCATCTAAGAATGTAAGCAAGGACCTTCTTTCTCCGTAATCCATCATTGGATTCCTTCTCGGATAAACAAATCGGATGATATGCCTTTCGTTTTGTTCTCTTTTTTCTTGTCTCGGTTTTAGTTGCAAGTTGTACTTAATATAAACCAAGACACTTAGTCTTAGTTATTCTAACTTCTAGCTTCTAACATATTTCTTTTTTGTTAGTGCACACAAGAACGAGACGATAGTTTCCAAAGTCTTGTGTTTTGTGGCTCAGATTAGTTAGGACTTTAAAAATGAGATATTTTCTATTTTTAAGGTCTTTAAACCGATCTGATAGATCTAGGCCCAACCCGATAATAAATGGGGCCTTTAAATATTGTATCGTTCATATCGTATATTGTATTAGAACGCATCATATCGTACGATATGTATCGTATATCGTAAGATATCATAGATTTTCTGATATAGAGGATCGATATGTATCAGAACACTTTCATATCGTATCGTTTCGTAAGATACATATCGTATATCGAAAGATATTAACAACTGTGTACGGCTACTCCAGTATTAAACGTACAGCAGTCATCATGTACGAGAAAACTACTCTTTGAAAACCATTCAATGCAATAAAAAGCGACCATAAATTGTAAGTAACACTAGCACTAAAGTAGGTCTAGAATCATACCAATTCCGAAATGAGTGATGTGCGTGAATGCTGCAAGAGAAAAATATAAACAAATGTCATAACAATCAAATTGCACAGATGTTGCTAATAACAAAACAAAAAACAACAGAGAGAACTAACCGGTTCTCTGTTATCTCTTTTAGGGTCAGGTGTAAATCCAATAAGACTAGCCATTCGCAGATTGCGCCCTTTTTCATTTTCATGTTCCAAATGAGAGGCACCATGCTTATGGTCTTAATGGGCCACAGAAAGTGCAGCTAATAGAACTGATGATGCTATCAATTGCAAATCCTTGTGTGTTAAGTTCTTATTGTAGCTTTTCTGCAAGGTGAAGAGCTTCAGCCATGCATACGCATGGTAACGGTGACTATCCGCAACCCAAAATATCTCTGTGAGCATGGCATAATATACAACCATCAAAGGTGGTTTCTGATGATGCTCGATATCGGTGATCTCCTAGATCATGACACATGGCAGATGACGTGTCCCAGAGCATGAAAGAAAAGACCTACAGGAGCCGACCAGACTGCTCCTATGCCAGTCCTACCGACGAGGCCGGCTCGCTCCGAGCCCCAGCACAATTGGCCTAATCGGCCTCACAGCTCGTTCCCGAGCTACCGCAGAAACAAGATGCCTCGGCTCTCCCGTCCGTCCGTGAGCTCTCTCGCCCGTCCGCGAGCTCTCCCGCTGAGGTCATCTCCCTCGGTCCCTCGACCGACCAATAGCGCCGCTCGCAGGCGTAACCGCCATCCCGCGAATCTCGCCATGCGCGAGATCTCCGCCGGCCACATCCCACGTTCCATGCCACCACGATCCCCCATTAACGAGCCTGTCTCGCCATTAATGAGAGATCCCGCTCATCACGTGGGCGTGATGTCGGGAGCGTAACGGCCGGCGTGATTCTCGCGTCTACTGCACCTGCTGCCACCACTACTTAAACCCCCTTTCAGACGGTCAAGGTAAGCCAATTCTAATCCACTAAGCCATTACTCTGCTCGGATTATCCCTCTAACTTGATCGTCGGAGGGTCCTCGGTGGTCCTACCACCCCGGGACTTCCTTGCAGGTAGCTCGGCTCAACAACTTCAAACTCATTGAGATCCACACGCTTCAGGAGCCTGCCTCTAGATCAAATCTCAGCCACTCATTGCCGCCATCAGCAGATCAACGGGAAGCGACATCTGAAGGAGATTCCACCCTCCATCAGCTGGCGCCGTCTGTGGGAAAACTTTGATTCCACAAAAACAAAAGTTCGCCTCCCGATCTCACTCCAATGACGAGCGATCATCAAGACGATCCAAACGCCAACCGCCACCTCCCTCTCAACGGAGGCACATGCGAGCCTCCTCCGTCGACGTAGTCGAAGACCCCGGTTGGCACTGCTAAGTTTGGCTCCGAGGTCTTACGCCAGAGGGTTTCGCCCAAAGTCTCGTCGCACCCCTGTCCCTTACGAGGCGGTGGCGGTCAGCTCGCCTGTTCGCAGGCATGACCTGAAAGGTTCCTAGGCACCCTAATGAGGTTATACAAGGCATCGAACATGCCATTTTCAAAAATTAACGGTGCCGAGAGACCCGACTACAGATCGTTTGCTAGATTTCTAGGCGAAAAACAATTTAGTTAACAACTTAACTAATGGGATATCGGAAATACAACCTTTGTAGATCCGTTTGTCCACCTCCATAGCTCCGCAACGAAGTCCCCTCGCTGTCCAAATGAGTTCCCGGGCTCTAGCGTCGGCTTCGTCGGAGAATGGGCAAGCTAGGTCGTCGATGTCCATGCCGAAGATGATCTACGTCGAGGCATCGCTAAATCAAGCTCCGACTTCACCAAGTCAAGAAACTTGTGAAGTAAACACACTCTACTACTTGGCAAGAGGTAGAGGATGAAGAAATAGGAAGTGGGTAGACTTTAGATTTGGATTTCTCACTCATTTCCATCAATCACCATTGATGGACCTTGCTTCCTTCACTTGAAGAAAGGAAGAAGAAGATAATAGTTATGATAAGTTATCATAAAAAGAATAATACATTTATTCTTATCATAATATTAACCCAAGTTAAGTGTAGAGATTTGACCAAGGTTAAAGAATGGTTAGGGTTAAGGAGATGAGACAAAAATGGTCACTTCATGAATGCTTCATGAAGCTTCATGTTGCAAACAAAATAAGCCACCATTTTTCTCTCATTTCATTTCCTTTTTTCCAAAAATAAAAGGATAAATAAATGAATAAGTAAAACCCTAATTATCCACTTAACCATGGTTTAAATCTTTACACTTAACCATAAAGATATGTATCATCAAACATGATACAATCAAGTGCACAAAAATCATATCGCATATGTAATGCGCACATCCGAGCGAGAAAATCCATTTAAAGTGAACCGATACTAGTTAATGCAAAGTAATATATCAAATATATAATTATGCATCAAATCATTAAATCAACACATGATTTAACGATCCGGTCATATCGTATATAACCGACTAGTATGCAATGCATCGGTTTATCGAATCAACCCTTGATTCGATAACTAGGGTATATCGCATATAACCTAATCGATACATTGATCGCGAGAATGAAATACGGTATCACATACACGCATTATTCTCAGTCCCGCACATATCTCATATGCGCTCCTATTTCGTTTCGCTTGAGCCAGGAAACCTCTGTGTAGGACTCTAAAGACTCGTCAATACGCCGGCAGCAGGTGATGATCATATCAAACACCCACAAGCCGCAAGCGGTCTGCTAAACGTAACGGCCACCCGGGTATTGAGCGATCTGAAGATCGACGAGCAAGCCCGCTCACACTCCAGTGAATCCGACCAGTAACACTACCGTACAGTCCGGTCTGATCGTCTGATATGTCGCATATCTTACCTAGGGGTGGTAAACGTCAGACCCCAATAGCTCGATAAGTCGTGTCGATATGAGGTCTATAACAATTCGAGAAACTACTGGTAACACTTACCAGTAAATCTCAGCAACCCTGGCCAGGGATTTCCTGTTATAGCCAATCGAACACAGCGCAACATCAACTCCCTATACCGGGAGAGACGAATCCCCTCCTATCGCTCATTGCCTCCATGTGACTCGGGACTGTACCCAAAAACCACCGTTTTGCATGCCCTCTTGGACGTGGTAAGATGGAAATCAAAGCACAGTGGGAACCACACAAGACTCTATGACGATCTCGGGTTAACAGACTACTCTGTACCAGTGTCACCAGAGAACTGCCATCTGACGTGAGGTATAATACCATCTGGGAGTTCTCGGCGAGTCCGTCCAGTGTACCCAGTCTCTACTGAGCACCCGTATATCATCTCCGATGTCAAACACCAATGGATATAGGATCATCCATCGCCCATCTGTATGGGTCGAGAAGGTATACGCTAGTCTACTCTGGTATATCGATGCCCCATCTCGATACAGCCACGACTAGGGACTTTGAAGGATGTACTTATGGACTACCATGTCCCCACTAGTATGATCCGCATCACAGTCCAGGTAGTCAAGTACACATCCTAAGGGCTTTACCAACATGTAACAGAGAGACAATCAGTGTACACGTTAAGGTAAAGAGCAACCAGATAGCATACTATCATGTCGAGCAAGAAAGTCCTCCCTATATATGTCCCAGCATCCACTACAATATACATCCTATGTACAGTAATGGCCTCTAGGGCATACGTATAACTAACAATCTCCCACTTGCACTAGGGCCATCTATAGCAGTGGTCGAAGTATCTCATACTCAACCATCCCATAAAAGTCTCTCTCTGGGAATAGGCCTTCGTGAGTGGATCCGCCGTGTTATCCTCTGAGTCTGCTCTCCTTGCCTCGATCACCTTGGAGATCATCCATCTCGATGATCAGGTGACACTGCCTTAGAATATGTCTGGATCACTGATGGGACGAGGGTTCCTGGCATAAGCCACAATTCCATTGTCACACAATGGTAGGAACCTGGTTCATCTCATGAACCTATATACACCCAAACATCCTCTTTGGTAGCATCTTAAGTAGCGATGTATCCTGCCTTTATCGTCTAGTATGTCACGGTATCTATCTTGGAACTCTTCCAACATGCTGTCCCTTTACTGAGGGTAAATACAATGCCTGCGACTAACATTCAGTCGTCTTTATCACCCTGGAACACTTCCAGTGATTCTCCCCAAGATCGATTGATACCATCTCACTACAGCTAGTGAGTTACCTAACATCCATTTAGATCTATCTCATAGATCCAAAATCCAGGATTTAGTAGGTATCATTTTGATCCTACACGGAGAATCTTTGTGATAAACGGAGATTGATCGAGCGTAGCATAAGAAACTCCTTTCTTATCAAGAATATGTCATCCACGTACTCTACGAGGATCACCACCATACTCCCTACTACCTTTTTGTTTATACAAGGTCCATCTACCATTTTGATGATGTCAAACTCTCTGACTAATCCATCAAAACAGATTTTCCAACTCCGCGATGCCTGCTTTATCAGATAAAGCATCTTGCTCACGTTTCCGCTGCTCCCACTGTCTACGAGGCCCTCTGGCTGTGTACTTATAGACGTTCTCTTCTAAAACATCATTTAGAAAAGATGTCATGGCACCCAACCGCCAGATATCGTAGTCATGGTATGTAGCCGTGGCAAGTAGGATCTGGATGGACTTAAGCATAGATCCTTAGAAAAGGTTTCAACATAATCCATACCTGGTCAATGATGCAAACCTTTAACAAGTCTAGCTTTGAAAGTCTCAACTTTTCCATGTACACCAAGTAATCTTCTCAAGATATACTTGCTCCTGATGGGGATTTAACCCTTCAGATATAGCAACCAAAGTCCATACTTTGTTGGTGTATAAGGATTCCATCTCAGATCGCTAAGCATCCAGCCATTCTTACAGAGTCCCTACTCTTGATGGCCAGCTCGAAACTAGTTGGGTCATCATCTCATGATGCAATCCTCGCTCCCACTGTCATAGAGAAACAGAAGTATCTCTCAGGTGGGTGAGGAACCCTACTAGATCGGTGGAGAGGCTGAGGTTCGTTGGTTTCTACTGAATCCTTTGGTTCTACCAAATCAGCTGCTGTCATTTGTATAGCTGGAACCTTTCCAGTTGTACTTAACAGACCTTGCCTCGAGCTTGTCCGGATTTTGCTTTTAGACATAGGTCGGACAACCCCAAATCTTAACTAACTTAAGATATGGGCTCTTCCCCTTCCATATCACATATGAAGTGGTAGGCACTGATTTGATTCGAACCCTATTCAATAGGTATGCAACTTCTCAAGTGCATAACCCCCTAAGGAAAAAGGTAACTCAGTATTACTCATCATAGAGCACACCATATCAAATAGGGTGCAATTGCTCTACCCCGATATACCATCGTGTTATGGTGTATACGGAGGAGTAATGCTGAGAGAGAATCTCATTCTCCTTATGAATAGTCCAGAAATTCTATGCACAAGTATTCTCCTCCTTGATCTCATCAAAGGACATAATACTTTTACCCGTATTTTGGTTCTCTACTTCTAACTTATATTCTGTGAATATCTCAAAAGATTCGGACTCATGTTTCAACAGGAACATATATCTGAATCTAAAGAGATCATCAGAGAACGTAATGAAGTACAAAGAACCGGTCTTGGCATGTGTAGACAGGGGACCTTACATACATCAACATGTATCAACCCAAGAGTTCATCAACTCTTTCTCTGTTTCCAATAAACAGAGCTATGGTCATCTTATCTTTGTGACATGACTGGCGAGTTTCACAAGATGTAAATTCAAACTAATTTAAATATGCATCTCTATGTAACTCTAGCTAGTCGGGTCACATTGATCTGACCTAGTCTACAATACCTCAAGAAGAATTCGTTCATTTCTGAACTCTTCCTCTTGTGTGTGTTCTGTATACGAAGAACTGTAGTTTGATTTAGAACATTAATGCTTTTAGATAACGTGCCTGAACCGATCAACTTTTGATATAGGAAATGTTCAAAACATTATCCAACAATACAAAATTTTATCGTTTCTTTACTAATAAAGAGACAGATATGATTTTGTATATCAGGTTCGGTATCTAATAACATTCGTTCAGAATCAATATATTACAATACAGGGTGACAGTGACCAACAGACTTGGCTGCAACACTTGCCCCGTTTTCTGCCTCATGAAACTTATCACTCGTTCCCATTTTTTCTACCCTTTTGTAGCCCTATGTAACATCTTACATATCTGGGATCCTGATCCGGTATCATATACCAAGGATGCGGAGGATACTGAGAAACAGTTCTGTATAATGAACACACCCGAAGATGATGCATCAGCATGCACTCTCTTCGTTTGGGCGGCACGGGAAATCTGGTATTCCCCAATTTCCTGCTCTGTCTTATAACAATTATAAGTTGGAGCGGGACCAACGTTCTCCAGCTCAGTATAACAAGCGGGTTCGGTCAATAATCCGTATTATTATCTTGATTAAGGCGTGACATGGTCGCTACCAGGAGAGAGAGAGAAGAAAACACTCAGCGTGCGCTCTTGCAAGAATAGATTGGTTATTATTTTATCTAATCAGGATGGCTCCCACTGCTTTTTATCAAATCTTCCTTCAAACCCTAAAAGGAAAGACTAGCCGGGATTAATTACACACTACAATTTCGCCAATCTTTCAGCCAGGCCAGTGTCGGTACTTTGAGGGAGGTCCCCCGTGCTTTCGCACGAACCTAATTAATGTAAACATCGTTTTCCCAGAGGCGTAACCTCGTTAACACCTTTCTAGACACCTACTTGATCGGCTAATTGTAATGTATAAAACTCTCCCAGGAGTAACTCTTACTCGCAGCGGGTATCGGGATCCAACTATCTCATAGAAGGTATGCAATCTCATTGCAAATTTCAACACTTGAAATTCCCGATAATATTTTGCCCCTAGCACCCTATGACCTTGACGGAGGCCAACAAACCATAGGCTACTAGTCAAGTTCAACCCGCCATTTCTTGATCGAATCAAACCCACCCGCACGACCCTTGACGGAGGCCAACAAGGTCGCACGACTACCCTAACTCAATCTGCATCATATGCATAAGCAGATAAATACTGGTTAGCTACCACACACTGCGCCTTGACGGAGGCCAACAAACGCAGCACGAATACTAAACAGCACTTATCTGAAATGAAGGAGGGCTACGACAGGTTTTTATGAAAACCTATTGCGTAATGAACTTGATATCGTTGTAGGATCGAATGAATTTTGAAATGGAGTGCTTTTGAGGCTTTTCTTGTTATGCTAAAGGAGTCACTCCCGGTGAAGGGATCGTCGGTCCTTTCCTCGTCGAATGAGGTGCGGGATATATCATATATATCACTGTGCAAAGCAAAAACACTTAAAAGCAATCAAAAGACAAACCGAGTGTGTAGCATCTGCCAGTTATTGCTAAAGGAGTCACTCCCGGTGAAGGGATCTCGGTCCTTTCCTTATCGAATAAGGTGCAGGATATATCATATATACCGCTATGCAAAGCAAGAACTGTAGCTACCTGTTTTATTTTGAAATTCGATTCTACAACATCTTAGGTTTCTTTTATTTCATTAATCACATTAATGAAGTCCCATCATTTAAATACCTAAACATCACAGACAAATACGACGTACACTTATGCCATCCGCATTCGTCTCGATGTCCCCTCGTGCACCGTTAGGTTAGGTAACTAACGACAGAGCGGGGCAGGGCTAGCGCGGGTGTAAAACATAAGTAACGGCTATATAATATATCATATATACTATATACTGTATCTATCATAGAACATCACATGATCACATCACAGATATCGCAGCAGAAGAATCATATGAAATATTGGATATACTAGGACGTCCGTGTTTTCAATACGAGCCAGTATAAAACACGGATTCCACGGTCGTGATGAATAGCCAAACCCACACCCCTTAGACGCCTACGAGAGCGGCAAGCAACCCTACCAATTCTAGAGTTAGGAGACCCGGACTGGACTCCTCGAGTTGGTCTCCCACTGGACTCCAGAACCCGGTTACTTGTGCCCTCCTCCTTGGGTCTATCCTAGTGCAGAAAAGTAAATAATATACAAAGGGTGACTACTTTCGCAACCTGGAAGCGTCCCAATAAAAGAATATTACATACAAGTTTTTACATGAATGAAAATGAAAAACACTCATCTCATATAAAAACCCCCGGCTATTTAAACACGACGATCCAATATAACATATCCAGCAACACATAACATCACATGTTATCAACGTAAGTAAATATGCGCATCCTAATTGTCGTTGACATATAGCAACGAAACCGGCGATATCACATATTACACTTACGGTCACAGAAAAGAAAGTGTAAAACTACAACAGTTGGAATCCGCAACCACCTCAGACATCGCATGCCTGACCAAATGAATTACTTAGACATCGCATGCTTAACAATTATAAACCCCGCATTTTAGTCTCAAAATCGAAAACTCTTTTCAATATGAAGTCGGGCAATTCAACAGGATTCCCGACATCCTGATCGAGTACTCGTCGCAAACTTCAGTAGGCGGCCGCACCCCTGATACCGTCGACGAAGTGCACCAAGGCGGAACACCGCTACCGCGAGCACCCGAACGGATGCTTTCGGCGACGGGGTTCTCCTACAGTCACTTGGTCGGGGCTATGGAGTGAGGCTGTCTATCAAGTTTACCCGGCGAGTATCCGCGTACGCTACGTGATTGCGACGGACTTTTGATCACATCAAAATTCCGTGGCAACCAATCAAGTGAGACTAAACTGCTATGTTTATAACATTCATTTCGTTATCTTATAACTACTTGTGAATTCCAATTATTGTATCACATTCCAGATAATTAGAAAATGTTAAACTTTCCGATCGAACAATCGAACACCCAAGTTTTCCCGATACAGCTCAACACATGAAATAAGTCTAACAACATTCAGTTCGTGCCTCAGTACCAACGGTCCAGCCGTAGAAGGGTCAAGCCAACGCCTCACATGTGGCACGCCGTACTGCCCCAAACCCGAAGGTTCAAAGGGCAGTTCAAGACGGTCACATAATCGAGTTAAGGTTTGTTGTCTTCTAGAGGGTCCATCGAGTTACTTGCACTACTTAGAACGTCGTTAAACTACGGAAAGATCCAACACTTGGAAATTTCCCGACAGGGGAAAAATTGGGTATTTATATCCGGTCGAACTTTTTAACATATTGTAAAATTATCCGGAAAGCCACACAGACAAAATTTGATATTCCGATCGAAACTCCGAAACCCCAAAACCACCTCTGAAAATTCAACTCTTGAAAAATTATTAAAGAATCCCAGAAAACTCAGCATATTAAGAAAGGAATTACTGTGCAAAAAGGAGTCAAAGACTCAACAGTAGCGCCGCGGAACCGCCGCGCCACGTGGGCTTAGGCCGCGGTTCCGCGCCGTTATGACGGAGTTAGCGCTCCGTTTTTCACATTAATTCATAAAAATCCCTGCTGAATTTTTTAGCACTTTTTAATTTGGAAAAATCCACGATTTTACAAAATGTCCAGAGAGCATGATTGTGATCGGGATTCGGGTTCGTTCGGACTTCAAATTCCGTCTGGACTTCGCCTAAGGCTCTAGCTAGGCTCTGATACCAGTGAAAGGTTCCTAGGCACCCTAATGAGGTTATACAAGGCATCGAACATGCCATTTTCAAAAATTAACGGTGCCGAGAGACCCGACTACGGATCGTTTGCTAGATTTCTAGGCGAAAAACAATCTAGTTAACAACTTAACTAATGGGATATCGGAAATACAACCTTTGTAGATCCGTTTGTCCACCTCCATAGCTCCGCAACGAAGTCCCCTCGCTGTCCAAATGAGTTCCCGGGCTCTAGCGTCGGCTTCGTCGGAGAATGGGCAAGCTAGGTCGTCGATGTCCATGCCGAAGATGATCTACGTCGAGGCATCGCTAAATCAAGCTCCGACTTCACCAAGTCAAGAAACTTGTGAAGTAAACACACTCTACTACTTGGCAAGAGGTAGAGGATGAAGAAATAGAAAGTGGGTAGACTTTAGATTTGGATTTCTCACTCATTTCCATCAATCACCATTGATGGACCTTGCTTTCTTCACTTGAAGAAAGGAAGAAGAAGAAGATAATAGTTATGATAAGTTATCATAAAAAGAATAATACATTTATTCTTATCATAATATTAACCCAAGTTAATTGTAGAGATTTGACCAAGGTTAAAGAATGGTTAGGGTTAAGGAGATGAGACAAAAATGGTCACTTCATGAATGCTTCATGAAGCTTCATGTTGCAAACAAAATAAGCCACCATTTTTCTCTCATTTCATTTCCTTTTTTCCAAAAATAAAAGGATAAATAAATGAATAAGTAAAACCCTAATTATCCACTTAACCATGGTTTAAATCTTTACACTTAACCATAAAGATATGTATCATCGAACATGATACAATCAAGTGCACAAAAATCATATCGCATATGTAATACGCGCATCCGAGCGAGAAAATCCATTTAAAGTGAACCGATACCAGTTAATGCAAAGTAATATATCAAATATATAATTATGCATCAAATCATTAAATCAACACTTGATTTAACGATCCGGTCATATCGTATATAACCGACTAGTATGCAATGCATCGGTTTATCGAATCAACCCTTGATTCGATAACTAGGGTATATCGCATATAACCTAATCGATACATTGATCGCGAGAATGAAATACGGTATCACATACACGCATTATTCTCGGTCTCGCACATATCTCATATGCGCTCCTATTTCGTTTCGCTTGAGCCAGGAAACCTCTGTGTAGGACTCTAAAGACTCGTCAATACGCCGGCAGCAGGTGATGATCATATCAAACACCTACAAGCCGCAAGCGGTCTGCTAAACGTAACGGCCACCCGTGTATTGAGCGATCTGAAGATCGACGAGCAAGCCCGCTCACACTCCAGTGAATCCGACCAGTAACACTACCGTACAGTCCGGTCTGATCGTCTGATATGTCGCATATCTTACCTAGGGGTGGTAAACGTCAGACCCCAATAGCTCGATAAGTCGTGTCGATATGAGGTCTATAACAATTCGAGAAACTACTGGTAACACTTACCAGTAAATCTCAGCAACCCTGGCCAGGGATTTCCTGTTATAGCCAATCGAACACAGCGCAACATCAACTCCCTATACCGGGAGAGACGAATCCCCTCCTTTCGCTCATTGCCTCCATGTGACTCGGGACTGTACCCAAAAACCACCGTTTTGCACGCCCTCTTGGACGTGGTAAGATGGAAATCAAAGCACAGTGGGAACCACACAAGACTCTATGACGATCTCGGGTCAACAGACTACTCTGTACCAGTGTCACCAGAAAACTGCCATTTGACGTGAGGTATAATACCATCTGGGAGTTCTCGGCGAGTCCGTCCAGTGTACCCAGTCTCTACTGAGCACCCGTATATCATCTCCGATGTCAAACACCAATGGATATGGGATCATCCATCGCCCATCTGTATGGGTCGAGAAGGTTTACGCTAGTCTACTCTGGTATATCGATGCCCCATCTCGATACACCCACGACTAGGGACTTTGAAGGATGTACTTATGGACTACCATGTCCCCACTAGTATGATCCGCATCACTGTCCAGGTAGTCAAGTACACATCCTAAGGGCTTTACCAACATGTAACAGAGAGACAATCAGTGTACACGTTAAGGTAAAGAGCAACCAGATAGCATACTATCATGTCGAGCAAGAAAGTCCTCCCTATATATGTCCCAGCATCCACTACAATATACATCCTATGTACAGTAATGGCCTCTAGGGCATACATATAACTAACATGACCGGCACCCACTCCTTCGACGGGGTCGCGCACGCGAGACTCCCCACGGCAGCTCAAAAACAACTCCACCATGGGACGTAAGGAACCCCACTGAAAGGATCCGAGGCTCGTCCATAATCATGGTCGCGACGGCGGGGGGTACATCGAGTGCCTACGAAGCTCAGCACCCCACGCCAGCCCCGGGGTTCGACGGCCGGCCGAAGAAGAAGTCCAGAGAGACCGAGCCGATCACTTTTGACGACGGGGACTTTCACGGCATATTGTAACGCCTTGAAAAGTCGTTTTGGTGTTATCCTGAAAATCGGTGAAAATTCGGTATTTTTCCGAAAACCGTCCTTTTTGTTATTTTGCAGTTTAGGACTAATTATACCTAATTTGGATAGGTAACTGCTATTTTTTAGTAGCAAATGAGTTACTTATGAAATTCTGGTCGTTTAAAAATTTTCCCTAATTTTTCAATTTTTAATATTATTTTAAGCCGGTAAGAAAATACATTAAATTAGCGATAAATACAAATTTTTCTGGGCTAATTTTAATCTTTAAAATTATGTTAATTAAAATCAAGTTGTAATATAAATTTT
Source organism: Agapanthus africanus (assembly GCA_030015575.1). Lineage (NCBI taxonomy): Eukaryota > Viridiplantae > Streptophyta > Magnoliopsida > Asparagales > Amaryllidaceae > Agapanthus > Agapanthus africanus. Next base: position 565,769,431 of record CM057339.1, read on the forward strand.
TAGTATTTTATAAATTTTTAGTATTTTATTTTGAGTTTTAACTAATTTTTATTATAGAAAACGAAATTTATTGAGTTTAAGCTAAAACTTGCAATTTTGGACTTGTGGGGGGGTCTTTTTGCATAGAATTTTTTTGTAAAGTCTCTCACACTCACCCTCACTCCCCTTGGCCGGCCCCACACTGTTGTATCAGCCCAAGAATTTTCTTTCCTTCTTTTTGACCTTAAATCATGTGAGAAATGGGTTAAAAATGGTTATATATATATATATTTAAAGGGTAAGGGTATTATGGTAATATGAGAGGGTTGACTTGGAATTTTTTTCCCCACTTCCCCACACTTCTCCCCACTCCCTCACTGCTGAAATCCTGCAGAAAAAACAGCCCCAAATCTCCACTCTTCTTCCATCAAAGTTCATCCAAAATTTGCTCCAAAAATCCACAATTTATTCAAAATTCAAACCAAATCCTTCATCCATTCTTCTTAACCTTTCTTGCATGAATCTTGGTGCTATGAAGCCCTCATTGGAGGCATATTGTTCTTGCTAGATCTCTAGTTGAGGTATAAATTCTTCCTAATTAAATTCTTTTGGTTAAGTTTCTTAAATTAAATTGTTTTAGTGTTAATTTAGTGTTAGTTTCATTCTAGATTTTTAAAAGTTCATGGTTGAAATTAAACTAGGGTTTTAGAAACCATTATTTAGTTAATTAAAGCTAATTAGCTATCTAGTTAATTACTAAACCAATCTTTAAGGTTACTTTGCTTAAGTGGCTTCATATTATGCTAATCTATCTTAAACTTGTGTGAAATTTTCATTAAGATTGCTAATTACCAAATTCAAGAAAGGGTTGTGTTTGGATATTGGGTTTTGTAGCATGGTAAATGAGTTAAAATTTGTGTAGTGGCTATCTATGGTTAACTTGGGTGTTTGCGCGAAGTTGTGTGCACTTTATCGCAAATCCGCGAAGTTTGCACGAATTTGGAAGTCTTTTGTGCTTACTAGTTTTTATTAAATTTTTGTGGCGATGTATTTGCGATGTCTTGATGACATTTTTGGCATATCCTATGATAATTAGGATGTGTGAGTGCGGATTTTTGAGTGATCGGGTTTTAGCTTTGCCGGGCGACGTAATCGACGATTCTAGTTAGTTTTGTGATTTTCGCGTGCGTTCCGCGCACCTTGTGCACGTTGTGCCTAGCTTGTGAACGTAGATATTCTCGTTCGGGATTTGCGTCGTTTCATGATATGTAACCTTATGTCTTGTATTGATGTAAATTCCAGGTTCGGTCGCGGAGGCTTCGGATGCGGCACGAAAAGGGAAAGCGGTGATCGGACGTAGCTAGCTGAGGATTTCTGTGAGTAGATGTAACATCTACGGGGGACTATCGTTGGATGGAGCAAGTCGCCCGATAGTTTTAGTAGCTGAAAAAGATTCTTAGTAATGTTAGTAATTAGGGGTGTAATACTTGTATGATTTTTTACTACATTCATGCCTTATATCGACATACATATGCGAACCCATTCTATAGGACACCTGCACCATTGCCAGGGTTTTTATATGCAGCACGAGCACTATTCATGCTTACACCCACGCCCTGGTAATTGCCATGCCACCACACTAGATAACCTATAAATTGAAACCTTTTACTATAATTGATACTTAAACTTGTGCTATTGCCTTTAATTCCTTAAAATGAAATCGTAGGATTGCTATTCATGTGCATGTACCTCATCATATTATTTGTTCATGCCTAGTCTATTAATCATACATCGCAACTTGATTATTGATACCAAATGCATTCATTATCATTGACATATGCACTTATGAGAATTTCTTGAGATTTTATGATATTTCTGGATTTCGGGGGAAAGCCGCAAAATTTCTAAACTTATTATATTTTTAAAATATGTAAATTGCGGTTTTCTAGTGATGTAAGTGTCGTCCACCATGAGTTTGCTGTAGTTTTCGAGACCCGTTTCGAGGAGTTGGATGAACCGTCTCGGGTACATGGTGGGCCCGGTATGGTACCCCGGGGCAAGATGAATGTGGTGTTGACGTTGAGCCTGGCAGGGGATGGATTACCTACCGGCGACTGTTTGGCACGGCGGATATCCAGAGGATACCGACCGTGGCCGCGAAATGATGAGATTTTGATATTGAGCTGGGTCAGCCGGATGGCTGAGGCCAGAGATACTATGACATGGATATATGAGATTTGTGATAGTTTTGAGGTGTCGTTGCTGGACACAGGTTCTTGTTGATTCTATTGGTATTGTGCGGGTATTTCAAAAGAGATTCTTAAGGGGAACAAGATGATTTCTTATACTTACATATGCGGATCACGAGTATATTTATATTGCATACATACTTGCTAGTATAGTCATATGGCATACATACCTGCTATTATATCCTGCCATACCTGTATTATAGATGCTAGGATGCTTGTGTGCATACTTGCGATAGCCTATGTAGATGTTATTTATTACTCATGAGTTGGCAACTCTCCCCCGTTGTGCCACAGCCTTTTTCCGGTCCACTCCGTCAGTACAGTAGCGGCGGGCGCACTTGCTTCTTTTGCCTGGACTCGAGGTTTTGCTCTTAGGTGGGTTATACTATTATTTTTGCACCACCTTGTATATTCTTTGTATCTAGAGTTCTCCATCTACTGTATCTACCAGTATTGTTGTATATTGACCTAGAGATGAGACTGTGAGATTTGTGGACTCTTTATGCTGTATTTTGGGGTCGAGCTCATTTGAGTCGACATGCTGTTTTTCTCATGCTTCCTTATGATTATTTCGCATGTTGTTGCTTTATATTGCGTGGGATTTGTGACCGCCTTGTGGCGAAGAGCTAGCTCCCGCTTGGGGATGCCTTATTTGTTGGATTCATATATATTCTTGTTGTACCCATTTTGGGGGACAGTATTTACAAAGGAGACTCTGCCGAAATTTTCGGAAAAATTGATATTGTTTTAAAAAAAGGTTTTATATGACTTATTTGATAAACTTGTTTTCAATTGATTGGGTTCTCTTCACTCTTTTGCTTTTTGGTTTTGGTTTCTGAGCTTTGGCTTACTTATTTTACAGACGTCTTGAGACGTTTCGTAAACTTAAGTGTCAGTCACGTTCCGTACCCTGCGGGTCGTGACAAAGTTGGTATCAGAGCGATAGGTTTTACCTTTTTGAGTGTAGGATGACCCTTGGTAGATGGAGTAAGTGACTTAAGTAGGGTAACATAGCGTGTGTATGTCCGCGGCATACTTGCGATACGGTACTCTGCCTTAGTGACTTTAGGATATACTTGCTTGAAAATTCCTTCTTCAATTCCGGGTATCCAATGATTCTAATGCACTGTTCTTATTGTCCTGTTCCTGTACCAGTCACTATGCCGCCGAAGGCTACGAGGGCACAGAGGGCTGCCGCCCGAGACGAGATTCGAGCTGGCTCGTCCGAGACGAGGACTGAGCAGGAGGGTATACCTACGCCTCAGGTACAGACCGATCCACCTTCCCCAGGCCGTATGGATAGGCTCGAGACTGGTATGGAGGAGTTGCGACAGATGATGGGGGGCATGCAGGAGCTACGTCAGATGGTAGGATCCCTAGTTGCAGCCAGTCGTACACCGAGGCCGGATGACGCACCTACTACATCTTAGACGACCATGATACCTTCTCCTACTACTACCGCCGTGACCATCCCGGTTTCACTACAGGATTTCATGAGGCTGAGACCTCCAGTATTCACCGGCACCGAGGCAGCGGAGGACCCACAGACGTTCCTTGACAGTTTAGCCAGGATCTGTCGTTCGCTGAGATGTTCAGATGATCGATGGGTAGAGCTTGCGAGTTTCCGACTAGAGGGTCTCGCACAGACATGGTGGGAGTCAGTCTTGAGAGGTCGAGCTGCAGGTCTACCGCCTATGACGTGGGCCGAGTTTACAGCGGTCTTTCTAGCTCGTTTCCTCCCAGAGAGCGTTCGTGACGCCAGAGCTCGTAGCTTCGAGGCCTTAGTCAAGACACCTGGGATGACAGTGTCTGAGTATGACATCCAGTTTACACAGTTATCCCGATATGCTCCGTATTTGGTGGATACCGAAGAGAAGATGATGAAGAGGTTCGTACAGGGACTTGATGCCCAGCTATATCTTGCCATTGGCGCCCAGCACTACGACACTTATTCAGCTGCTATGGATACGGCATTACGGATGGAGGCACGCATATCACAGACTTCGGCCGTTTCTGGGTCGAAGAGGATTCGTTCCGATGTACCGTCTCAGAGGCAGCGCGCCAGATTCTTTCCGAGAGATAGGCCTGGCAGAGGATTTGGACGGGGACAGTTATATGGTTCTTATCCCCAGGGGCAGCAGCCGTCGCCAGGGTGTTTTGGGTGCGGGAGTCCGCACCATCTTGTCAGAGACTGTCCAGCGAGACGACAGGGAGCAGCGACAGTTCCGCATGTGACCCTACCACCATCACCACCCCCTCCTCAAGGAGCCCTACTTCCTACCACCGGCGATGCTTCACGCCAGTTAGGTGCACCCCGAGGCCGTGGACGCGGCGGTCCTGTTCAGAGAGGACGAGGAGGCAGAGGCCGAGGTCGAAGTCAGCCCGCTATCGGTGGAGGACAGGCCTGAGTATTTGCTTTGACACCGCAGGATGCGCAGGCATCCAATGCCGTTGTGACAGGTACCTTGCCAGTTTTTTCTTTCGACGCACGGGTATTATTTGACCCAGGTTCCACACATTCGTACGTCTCTACACACTTTGCACCCGTGTTGGGCCGTGAGTCGTCGTCGTTAGATCATCCGCTTGTTGTTGTTATTCCGGTAGGTGAGTCGTTTGTCGCTCGTTTTGTATTTCGTTTGTGTTCCGTTCGTATCGGGGAGAGGGATTCATAGGTTGATTTGATTCTCCTCGATATGTTGGACTTTGATGTGCTTCTGGGCATGGACTGGCTGGCCACTTGTTATGCTTCGGTGGACTACCGTGAGAAGGCAGTTAGATTTAGCTTTCCGGGAGAGCCAGTCCTTATTTTCAGGGAGACCGCAGCGTCACCCTTCCCAGCTTGATTTCGTCTCTTCGCGCTGGTCAGCTCTTGCGGAAGGGATGTCAGGGATTCTTAGCGTATATTTGTGATACTCGAGCTGCAGAGGTTCCGTTGGACCAGGTCCCGGTTGTTTGTGAGTTCCCTGATGTTTTCCCTGATGAGCTACCTGGGCTACCACCTGAGCGCGACGTTGAGTTCTGCATTGATTTGATTCCCGGCTCGGGGCCTATTTCTATACCGCCTTATCGGATGGCCCCAGCAGAGCTTCGGGAGCTGAAGGATCAGTTGCAGGATTTGTTAGAGAAGGGGCTTATTCGACCTAGTGTTTCTCCGTGGGGTGCTTCGGTCCTGTTTGTCAAGAAGAAGGATGGAAGTTTGCGCTTATGTATCGACTACCGCTAGCTGAACAAAGTTACCGTTCAGAACAGATATCCGTTGCCACGCATTGATGATTTGTTCGACCAGCTTCAGAGTGCAGGGTATTTTTCGAGGATCGACTTGCGATCAGGATACCATCAGTTGCGAGTTCGACAGGAGGATATACCGAGGACAGCTTTCCGCACGCGCTACGGCCACTACGAGTTTTTGGTGATGTCGTTCGGACTCACCAACGCCCCAGCAGCATTCATGGATTTGATGAACCGTACATTCAGGCCGTATCTTGACTTGTTCATCATCGTGTTTATCGACGATATCTTGGTGTACTCCCGGAGCAGAGAGGAGCATGAGCAGCACTTGCAGATTACGTTACAGACTCTGAGGGAGCATCAGTTGTTCGCAAAGTTCTCCAAGTGTGCATTCTGGCTGGACAGCGTCGGATTCTTGGGTCACGTGGTTACGAGAGACGGCATTTGTGTGGACCCGAAGAAGATTGAGGCTGTTCAGCAGTGGCCCCGACCTACATCGGTTACTGAGATCCGTAGTTTTCTAGGCCTGGCGGGCTACTGCAGGCGTTTTGTTCAGGACTTCTCCCGTATAGCTGCACCTTTGACCAGTTTGACCCGGAAGGGAGTTCCATTCATTTGGACGGAGGAGTGCGAGCACAGTTTTCAGCAGCTACGGACTCGTTTGACTACGGCGCCGGTATTATCTTTGCCTTCGGGATCAGGCGGATTTGTGGTCTACTGTGATGCTTCGCGAGTGGGGTTAGGATGCGTATTGATGCAGCATGGCCGGGTGATCGCATATGCTTCTCGGCAGTTGAAGAAGCATGAACAGAACTACCCCACTCATGATTTGGAGATGGCTGCAGTGGTCTTTGCATTGAAGATTTGGCGACATTACCTATATGGCGAGTCGTGCCAAATATTCACAGACCACAAGAGCTTAAAATACATATTTCAGCAGCGAGACCTGAACCTCAGATAGCGTCGTTGGATGGAGTTGGTGAAAGACTACGACTGCGAGATCTTATATCACCCAGGAAAGGCGAATGTGGTGGCAGATGCGTTGAGTAGGAGGCCCGGGGGTAGTCTATCCTTTTTGCGCGTAGTGCAGAGGCAGTCGTCAGCAGATTGGCAGATGTTATGCGACAGCCGAGTTGAGCTCGAGTTCACTCAGACAGGGGGACAGCTTACGCATGTTCGTGCACGCCCACAGTTGCTTGACCGTATATATGAGGCACAGCGCAGAGACGACCATTGCTCAGAGATCATGGCACATATGGGACAGGGCAGATTTTCCGAGTTCGTGATTGATGATCAGGGGATTTTACGATATGGATCTAGACTGTGCGTACCAGATGCTGATGGATTGCGGCGCGACATTCTTGAGGAGACACACCGATCAGTGTATAGTGTCTACCCCGGTTCCACCAAGATGTACCATGATATGAGAGAGACCTACTGGTGGGACGGGATGAAGAGGGACATTGCGGAGTTTGTATCGAGATGCCTGACTTGTCAGCAAGTTAAGGCCGAGCACCAGAGGCCCGCAGGAGAGCTACAACCGTTACCCATTCCGGAGTGGAAATGGGAGCAGATTTCGATGGATTTCGTTATGGGTCTACCCAGGACCAATCGAGGGTACGACTCCATCTGGGTGATCGTAGATCGATTGATGAAAGCGGCTCACTTCCTGCCAGTGAAGACGACTTTCAGCTTCGCTCAGTATGCCCAGCTTTACATCGACGAGATCGTGCGGTTGCATGGCGTACCGACTTGTATCGTGTCAGATCGAGGCACCCAGTTCACGAGATGACTTTGGCAGAGACTTCAGGAGGCTTTGGGCACTCATTTAAGCTTCAGCACAGCGTTTCATCTGCAGTCCGACGTACAGTCAGAGCGGACCATTCAGACACTCGAGGATATGCTCAGAGCGTGCGTTTTAGACTTCGGCGGTAGCTGGGATCGTCATTTACCTCTAGTGGAGTTCTCCTACAACAACAGCTTCCAGGATACTATTCAGATGGCACCTTTCGAGGCATTGTATGGGAGGAGATGCAGATCGCCCGTCTGTTGGACAGAGCTCAGCGAGAGCAGTATTTTGGGGCCGCAGCTTGTTGAGGAGACGACAGCGAAGATACAGTTGATTCAAGACCGGATGAGAGCGGCTCAGAGAAGGCAGAAATCGTATGCGGACAGGCGCCGTCGCAGATTAGAGTTCGCAGTTGGCGACCATGTTTTTCTGAGAGTCTCTCCGATGAAGGGCGTGATGCGTTTTGGGCGAAAGGGGAAGCTTAGCCCTAGATTCGTAGGTCCCTTCGAGATCCTCGAGCGTGTCGGCGCTGTTGCATATCGTTTTGCCCTTCCACCCAGCTTTCCCGATGTTCACCCCGTCTTCTATGTTTCGATGCTCCGCAAGTACCTTCACGACCCTTCGCATGCGATTCAGCACCCGACAGTCCAGCTAGAGCGCGACCTTTCCTTTGCAGAGCAGCCGGTGGCCATCCTGGATCGGCAGGTGAAGAAGTTGAGATCGAAAGTTATACCGACCGTCAAGGTCCTTTGGCGTAGCCTGAGCAGCGAGGAGGTTACCTGGGAGACTGAGGGCGAGATGAGGAAGAAATATCCCCATCTCTTTGAAGGTACGCGTAGTTATATTTTTAAATCCGGGGACCGAATTACTTTAAGCGGGAAGATTGTAACGCCTTGAAAAGTCGTTTTGGTGTTTTCCTGAAAATCGGTGAAAATTCGGTATTTTTCCGAAAACCGTCCTTTTTGTTATTTTGCAGTTTAGGACTAATTATACCTAATTTGGATAGGTAATTGCTAGTTTTTAGTAGCAAATGAGTTACTTATGAAATTCTGGTCGTTTAAAAATTTTCCCTAATTTTTCAATTTTTAATATTATTTTAAGCCGGTAAGAAAATATATTAAATTAGCGATAAATACAAATTTTTCTGGGCTAATTTTAATCTTTAAAATTATGTTAATTAAAATCTAGTTGTAATATAAATTTTTAGTATTTTATTTTGAGTTTTAACAAATTTTTATTATAGAAAACGAAATTTATTGAATTTAAGCTAAAACTTGCAATTTTGGACTTGTGGGGGGGTCTTTTTGCATAGAATTTTTTGTAAAGTCTCTCACACTCACCCTCTCTCCCTTTGGCCGGCCCCACACTGTTGTATCAGCCCAAGAATTTTCTTTCCCTCTTTTTGACCTTAAATCATGTGAGAAATGGGTTAAAAATGGTTATATATATATATTTAAAGGGTAAGGGTATTATGGTAATATGAGAGGGTTGACTTGGACTTTTTTCCCCCACTTCCCCACACTTCTCCCCACTCTCTCACTGCTGAATTCCTGCAGAAAAAACAGCCCCAAATCTCCACTCTTCTTCCATCAAAGTTCATCCAAAATTTGCTCCAAAAATCCACAATTTATTCAAAATTCAAACCAAATCCTTCATCCATTCTTCTTAACCTTTCTTGCATGGATCTTGGTGCTATGAAGCCATCATTGGAGGCATATTGTTCTTGCTAGATCTCTAGTTGAGGTATAAATTCTTCCTAATTAAATTCTTTTGGTTAAGTTTCTTAAATTAAATTGTTTTAGTGTTAATTTAGTGTTAGTTTCATTCTAGATTTTTAAAAGTTCATGGTGGAAATTAAACTAGGGTTTTAGAAACCATTATTTAGTTAATTAAAGCTAATTAGCTATCTAGTTAATTACTAAACCAATCTTTAAGGTTACTTTGCTTAAGTGGCTTCATATTATACTAATCTATGTTAAACTTGTGTGAAATTTTCATTAAGATTGCTAATTACCAAATTCAAGAAAGGGTTGTGTTTGGATATTGGGTTTTGTAGCATGGTAAATGAGTTAAAATTTGTGTAGTGTCTATCTATGGTTAACTTGGGTGTTTGTGCGAAGTTGTGTGCACTTTATCGCAAATCCGCGAAGTTTGCACGAATTTGGAAGTCTTTTGTGCTTACTAGTTTTTATTAAATTTTTGTGGCGATGTATTTGCGATGTTTTGATGACATTTTTGGCATATCCTATGATAATTAGATGTGTGAGTGCGGATTTTTGAGTGATCGGGTTTTAGCTTTGCCGGGCGACCTAATCGACGATTCTAGTTAGTTTTATGATTTTCGCGTGCGTTCCGCGCACCTTGTACACGTTGTGCCTAGCTTGTGAACGTAGATATTCTCGTTCGGGATTTTCGTCGTTTCATGATATGTAACCTTATGTCTTGTATTGATGTAAATTCCAAGTTCGGTCGCAGAGGCTTCGGATGCGGCACGAAAAGGGAAAGCGGTGATCGGACGTAGCTAGCTGAGGATTTCTGTGAGTAGATGTAACATCTACGGGGGACTATCGTTGGATGGCGCAAGTCGCCCGATAGTTTTAGTAGCTGAAAAAGATTCTTAGTAATGTTAGTAATTAGGGGTGTAATACTTGTATGATTATTTACTACATTCATGCCTTATATCGACATACATATGCGAACCCATTCTATAGGACACCTGCACCATTGCCAGGGTTTTTATATGCAGCACGAGCACTATTCATGCTTACACCCACGCCCTGGTAATTGCCATGCCACCACACTAGATAACCTATAAATTGAAACCTTTTACTATAATTGATACTTAAACTTGTGCTATTGCCTTTAATTCCTTAAAATGAAATCGTAGGATTGCTATTCATGTGCATGTACCTCATCATATTATTTGTTCATGCCTAGTCTATTAATCACACATCGCAACTTGATTATTGATACCATATGCATTCATTATCATTGACATATGCACTTATGAGAATTTCTTGAGATTTTATGATATTTCTGGATTTCGGGGGAAAGCCGCAAAATTTCTAAACTTATTATATTTTTAAAATATGTAAATTGCGGTTTTCTAGTGATGTAAGTGTCGTCCACCATGAGTTTGCTGTGGTTTTCGAGACCCGTTTCGAGGAGTTGGATGAACCGTCTCGGGTACATGGTGGGCCCGGTATGGTACCCCGGGGCAAGATGAATGTGGTGTTGACGTTGAGCCTGGCAGGGGATGGATTACCTACCGGCGACTGTTTGGCACGGCGGATATCCAGAGGATACCGACCGTGGCCGCGAAATGATGAGATTTTGATATTGAGCTGGGTCAGCCGGATGGCTGAGGCCAGAGATACTATGACATGGATATATGAGATTTGTGATAGTTTTGAGGTGTCGTTGCTGGACACAGGTTCTTGTTGATTCTATTGGTATTGTGCGGGTATTTCAAAAGAGATTCTTAAAGGGAAAAATATGATTTATTATACTTACATATGCGGATCACGAGTATATTTATATTGCATACATACTTGCTAGTATAGTCATATGGCATACATACCTGCTATTATATCCTGCCATACCTGTATTATAGATGCTAGGATGCTTGTGTGCATACTTGCGATAGCCTGTGTAGATGTTATTTATTACTCACGAGTTGGCAACTCACCCCCGTTGTGCCACAGCCTTTTTCAGGTCCGCTCCGTCAGTACAGTAGCGGCGGGCGCACTTGGTTCTTTTGCCTGGACTCGAGGTTTTGCTCTTAGGTGGGTTATACTATTATTTTTGCACCACCTTGTATATTCTTTGTATCTAGAGTACTCCATCTACTGTATCTACCAGTATTGTTGTATATTGACCTAGAGATGAGACTGTGAGATTTGTGGACTCTTTATGCTGTATTTTGGGGTCGAGCTCACTTGAGTCGACATGCTGTTTTTCTCATGCTTCCTTATGATTATTTCGCATGTTGTTGCTTTACATTGCGTGGGATTTGTGACCGCCTTGTGGCGAAGAGCTAGCTCCCGCTTGGGGATGCCTTATTTGTTGGATTCATATATATTCTTGTTGTACCCATTTTGGGGGCCAGTATTTACAAAGGAGACTCTGCCGAAATTTTCGGAAAAATTGATATTGTTTTAAAAAAAAGGTTTTATATGACTTATTTGATAAACTCGTTTTCAATTGATTGGGTTCTCTTCACTCTTTTGCTTTTTGGTTTTGGTTTCTGGGCTTTGGCTTACTTATTTTACGGACGTCTTGAGACGTTTCGTAAACTTAAGTGCCAGTCACGTTCCGTACCCTGCGGGTCGTGACACATATCCCCGCCCCACAACGACTCCCTTGTGATTACGGCTCGGGTCCATCAATACGAGGTGCACAGGATCCTGGTCGACTTGGGAAGCTCGGCAGACATTCTCTTCTAGGACTGTTTTCTGCGCATGGGGCTCACCACGGCAGACCTAAGGCCGACCTCCCACGTCCTTTCAGGATTCTCTAACCACTCCATCCTGGCGGAAGGAGTAATCACTCTACAGTTCAACGTTGGGGAGGTCGGCCATACGCGGACAGTGCCGGTGGAATTCATCGTAGCAAGAATCCCATCGGCCTACAACATCCTCCTCGGCCGCCCGACGTGAACTCCCTCCGGGCCTAGATATCAACCTACCACTTGGCGATGAAGTCCCCTCTCGAGCAGGGCGGGATAGGTCGGGTCTACGAAGACCAGCGAGTTGCAAAGGTTTGCTTCACCGCAACATCTTCATCGGAGGAGCCGGACGACGATGTCGAGGGCGAGGGTGACATCAGGGGTTCCCTGGATACTCGAGACGAGCAAAAAGAGATCCGAAGGACCCCAGTGGAGCCTCTGACAGCGGTCCCCCTTGTAGAAGGGGACGATGAAAGACTCGTTCAGATCGGGTCACTTCTGAAAGGTCCTCAACGAGACGACCTGGTTCATTTCCTCAGAAACAACTCCGACGTGCTTGCCTGGGCACCTGCTGACATGCCGAGGATCGACCCCAAAATTATATCCCACAAGCTCGGGGTTGATCCTACGACCCAACCCATCAGACAGAAGAAGCGAAGCTTCGCCCCGGCCAAACAGAAGGTTATCGAGGACGAGGTAGATCGGCTCCTCGCCGCCAACTTCATTCGGAATGTGCCCTATTCATAATGGCTAGCGAATGTCCTCCTGGTCAAGAAGTCAAGCGGGAAGTGGCGCATGTGCGTCGACTTCACCGACCTCAACAAGGCCTGCCCCAAATACAACTATCCCCTACCTTGGATAGATCAGCTCGTCGACGGCACGGCAGGCCACGAGCTATTGAGCTTCATGGATGCATTCTCCGGCTACAATCAGATTCGCATGAATCCGGCAGACGAAGATCTCATCGCATTCACGACGGACCGGGGGGTATACTGCTATAAGGTGATGCCCTTCGGACTCAAAAATGCCGGGGCTACGTACCAACGGCTGGTCAACCGCATGTTCAAACCACAGATCGGCAGGAACATAGAGGTCTACGTCGACGATATGCTAGTCAAATCAGTCTTTTTGACCGTCCATGCTAAGGACCTGGGTGAAGCCTTCGAGATACTCCGCAAGTTCAAGATGAAGCTGAACCCGGCCAAGTGCACATTCGGGGTCACCGGGGGAAAGTTCCTCGGTTTCATGGTCTCCCACCGTGGGATCGAGGCTAACCCGGAAAAAAATCGACACTATCCTCAACATGACCGCGCCTAAGACCAACGTCGAGATCATGTGACTGACAGGGCGGGTAGCCGCTCTGAGCCGCTTCATGTCGAGGTCTGGGGAGAAATGCCTCCCATTCTTCAAAGCTCTACGGAAAATTCTGAAGTTCGAGTGGTCAGAAGAGTGCCAGACCGCCTTCGACCAGTTAAAAAGGCATCTTGTGACGCCACCGCTGCTCACCCGACCAGTTGAGGGAGATGAGCTATCTCAGTACCTGGCGGTATCCGACCAAGCAGCAGGCTTGGTGCTCGTACAAGAGGTCGATGGGGCGCAAAAACCGGTTTACTACGTGAGTCGCATCTTAAAAGACGCAGAGACGAGATACCCAGCCATAGAGAAGATTGTCTTGGCGCTCGTGGTAGCCTCAAGGAAGCTGCGACACTACTTCCAGGCGCATATTATCCTCGTTCTCACCGAGCGCCCGCTGGGGGCTATCCTCGCCTCACTCGAATCCTCGGGTCGATTAGAGAAGTGGATGTGGGAGCTGTCCCAGTTCAACATAAAATACCGCCCAAGGCAAGACATCAAGGCACAAGTCTTGGTCGATTTTATCGTCGAGTGCACCATCCCCAGCAAGGGGCCGGAGTCCCCGCTGGCCCTCGCAGCTCAGCACCCAATCGTGGGGAGACCCGACTCGGTCCCAGAGTGGGTCATTTACGTCGACGGGTCTTCAACCGAGGAAGGCTGCGGCGCCGGCCTCATCATTCGGGGCCTGAACGAGGCAGAAATGGAGTACTCTCTAAAGCTTGGATTCAAGGTCTCAAACAACGCGGCGGAGTACGAGGCCCTACTGGCCGGACTGCGCATGGCCTCCGGGCTGGGGCTGAAATCAATTCGAATCCGCAGCGACTCAGCCCTAGTTGTTGGCCAAGTGACCGGTCACTTCAAGGCTCGGGAACCTCTAATGGTGAAGTACCTGGCCAAGGTAAGAAAATTTCGGAAGAACTTCGATGAAGTCTAGGTAGAGCAAATACCCAGGCAGCTAAACGCTCAAGCCGACGCCAAACTGGCTTCATCCTACTCGGCAAACAACAAGCGATCCATCCTTTTCGAGATCTTGTCATGGCCCAGCGTGGAAGACGGGGCGATGATGCTTCATGTATATGCAGCAAAGGAAGGCGACCAAGACTGGAGGAACCACCTTGTGGAATTCCTACGGGATGGTACGCTCCCAGAAGATCGGGAAGAAGCCCGCCGTCTCCGAGCCAAATCCCGTCACTTCGTCTAGAGCAACGGGAACCTTTACAAGAAATCCTTCACTCAGCCCCTGCTCCGGTGCGTCGACCCCTACGAAGCTGACTATGTCCTCCGCGAAATCCATGAAAGGGTCGGCGGCGCACACCAAGAGGCCCGGGCCTTAATCCAGAAAGTGTTGGTCCATGGGTACTATTGGCCAACTATTCATGAGGACGCCCAGAAGCTCGTCCGGAGATGCAAAAGCTGCCAACTCCATGGAAGCATACCTCGCCTCCCGGCCACCGAGCTAACCGCGCTGACCTCACCGTGTCCGTTCGCCCAGTGGGGATTGGACATGATAGGCCAGTTCCCTACCGGCATGGGCAGGTACAAATATGTCCTCGTCGTGGTGGATTACTTCACTAAGTGGATCGAGGCCGTCCCCATCAGAAAATCGGACGCTGCTACGACCATCAAGTTCCTGCAGAACAACCTGATATTCCGGTTCGGCATCCCGAGGTGCATCATTACCGACCACGGGACGAACTTCGAGAACGAGAAGGTAAAAGATTTTTGCAACGAATATCATATCCTCATGAAATTCGCCGCAGTCACACACCCCCAATGCAACGGGCAGGTCGAAGTCGCCAATCGGGATGTCCTCCGGGGTCTCCGGACCCGCTTGGAGGGACAACGAGGCAGTTGGGTCGAGGAATTGCCCCGAGTCTTATAGGCTCTGCGCACGTTAAAGAAGACCCCCACAGGGGAAACCCCCTCCAGCTTCTGCTCCGGGACCGAGGCGATGGTCCCGACGGAGATCGGGTTGCCCAGTCACCGGGTCGAACACTTTGATGACGAAGCAAACACCACGGCACTGCGGACCAACCTAGACATATTACTGGAGAAACGGGACCGGGCTCAGATCAGGGCCGCCGCCTATTAGCAGCAAACTGCCCGATACTACAACGCGCGGGTTAGCCCCGTTCCTTCAAGACTGGAGACCTGGTCCTATGGCGGAACGAGTTCGGCGAACAAGGCAGGCTGCATAAGCTTTCCGCGAAATGGGACGGTCCTTTCCTCGTCGCCGAGGTACTTACCGGCGGAGCCTACCGCTTACAGGATGCGGACGGACACAAGTTTCCGCGGCCTTACAACACCGAGAAGCTCAAGCTGTACCAGTGAACTCACTACCTACGAGTGTACACCTCTCCTTCCACAAAGGCAATGTAAATTTTTCTAGAAAGTTCTTTTCATCCGAATAACAAGAAGGGAACGTTAAAACATTGCAAAAAGAAGAGTTCTCTCTTTATGGTCTAAGCCCTCACCTAGAGGCAACCGAGTGGCTACCCTGCTCGGCTATCCTTAGTTGGCCAATTACGGCCCTTCCAACAGCTAAGGACCAAAGCCCTCGCCAGAGGCACCGAGCAGCTACCCTGCTCGGCCATCCCCGGCTGGTAGATTCCCAATCCCATGACGCCAGGGAACAAAGCCCTCACGAAGAGGCCGCCTTGCAGCTACCCTGCTCAGCTATCCCCGGCTGGTAGCTCCCCTACCCCACAACGCCAGGGATCAAAGCCCTCGCCAAGAGGCACCGGGCAGCAACCTTGCTCGGCCATCCTTAAGGACCCAAAAGCCCTCGAAAGAAGCAACCGCTTAGCACCAACCGTGCTCGGTTATCCCTGGCATCCCACCAGGGATCAAAGCTCTCGCCAAGAGGCACCGGGCGGCAACCCCGCCCGGACATCCTTAGTAGGCCTCCTACACCCCTCCCGCGCTAAGCATGAAAAGCCCTCGAAAGAGGCAACCGCTTAGCACCAACCGTGCCCGGTTATCCCTGGCACCCCACCAGGGATCAAAGCCCTCGCCAAGAGGCACCGGGTGGCATCCCCGCTCGGACGTCCTTAAGGATCAAAGCCCTCGCCAAGAGGTACCAAGCAACTAACCTGCTCGACCATCCTTAGCAGGTCTCTCACGGCCCCTCTCACGCTGAGGATCAAAGCCCTCGCCAAGAGGCACCGAGCAGCTACCCTGCTCGGCCATCCTTAGCAGGCCTTTCACGGCCCCTCCCGCGTTAAGGATCAAAGCCCTCGCCAAGAGGCACCGAGCAGCTATCCTGCTCGACAATCCTCAGCAGGCCTCTCACGGTGTAACACCTTAGGTCGTGTTTAGGGGTTAATTTTATTTTAATAGATAGTTTTTGGTAAAAAGTTTACCGAATTAAGTTTCAAATATTTTATCCAAATTAATGAGTATTTTATTAGGATTTTTCTAGGAACACACACACACTTGTGCATGTAAACTAGGGTTTAGAGATGGGGTTAAACCATGATTTGCTAGCATGAAGGATTAACCCATTCTCTTTATGATTAATTGATTTTCATTAGGTGTATTTGGGTTTTTACTATGTGTGGTTTTCTTGTTTATTTATATATAAGAAATGATGTGGATTTTTGTTGTTGACTTGGGAGAGAGATAGAGTATGGGCAATATGGCTTGAGCCATGCTCATTTAATGAGAGAGAGGGAGGGGTTGACTAGGGTGCCTCATTTCTTTCCTCATTATTCTCACAACTCTCACACATACACACTCAGCTGAGAGAGAGAGAGAGGGGCAGCAGCTGCAGAAGAAGCAGCAGCAGCAGCAACAACATCATCATCAGCAGCATCAGCAACAGCAGGCAGCAGCAGCAGCAGCAACAACAGCAGCCCCCAGCAACTGCAGCAGCACTTCCCATCTTCTCCACCTCCTTTCTACGAACACCTAGTGTCTTGTAAGGTATAGAATCTGAGCCCAACTTCGTGTTTGCTTAATATATGTGTAGTTTAGCTTCGGTTTGTGTAAAAAGTGAGTTTTTGTGCTTGAGATGGTGATTTGTGTGAACTTATGGTTTAGTGCTGTTAATATTGGTTAACCAAGCCTAATTAGGTGTTATTAAGACCATGTAAACCTAGTTAGACCCCAGATTACACCAAAATACCATAGGGTTTCTAATTGTGCAAATTTAGTGTTTTTAAGTAAACTTTTTGGATTTCTGTGATCTGCTATAGGCCCGAGTAGTTCAGGTTGAAATTGAGTTAACTGGAGCTTGTATACAAGGTAAAGACCACACCACCGGAGCCCGAGACCCCCACCCCATAGCGAGGCCCCCGGTTTATTCATTCTGGCCACAATTTGCGGCCAGATAGGGGAATTTTTGGGTGATGTTTGCTTGGGTAGGAGTCTGTTGTTATTTCTTGGCCAGTGGTATGTATAGTTTTGTAAGTTGTTAGCCTGGGTAGAATCTGGGATGTTATATCGTATTTCTAGTACGTTTGGTTCGCGCGATACGCGCGATACGCGAGAGGGTTCTGTGACTCAGCGTATCGCGGCGTGTCGGGGTTAGTTTTAGTCGCGTATTCACATTTTAGCGTGCCGTACGCAAGCGCGTTTAGTTCGCGATGCAAGCGTATCGTTTGGCTTGGATATCGCGTCTTGCGAGATGGTTGCTTATATATGGATTCTTATGTAATTCCAGGTTCGCAGGTGGGTACGTCGGACGAAGCTAAGAAAGGGAAGCGGGTGGTCGGCTACGAGTAGCGCACGACCAGGTGAGTAGATTTAACATCTACGGGGAAATCGCCCGTATGACGTTAAGCGTCAGAGCGGGTTAGGATATTTAGTATAGATGTTCATATGGACTGTAGTAGCTTACCCTTTTGTTGCATATAGAAATGATAGCATAGGACACTGCACTGTCACTAACGGTTCAAGTCGCACGAGCACGATTGATATGCTACACTCACACCTTTAGCGATTGCCATGACACTCACATTATAGGATTGCTATAAATCATATATCATACTGATTCCACCTTATTGATGTTGTCATGATTTGCCGCATAACAACATATGTTATATCCATATTTGGGCACATATGCATCACATACCCATACTTGTACTACTTACATCATATATTCATACCAGTGCACACATATATTGATATCTTCATACCTGCGCACATACACACTGTATATTCTTACCAGTGCACACATATATTGATATCTTCGTACCTGCGCACATGCACACTGTATATTCATACCAGTGCACACATATATTGATATCTTCATACCTGCGCACATGCACACTGTATATTCATACCAGTGCACACATATATTGATATCTTCATACCTGCGCACTTGCACACTGTATATTCATACCAGTGCACACATATATTGATATCTTCATACCTGCGCACATGCACACTGTATATTCATACCAGTGCACATATATATTGATATCTTCATACTTGTTTAGATTACGCATTGAGATATGTTGTTTCCATGTTAATTCTGGATTTGGGGAACCGTGGATATTTCAAAGAGAATAGTTAATTATTTAAAAACCCGGTTTCCCTTGATATGATATTTCGGTGCGTCCACCATGTGTTTTCTCGGTACTTGAGTGATATATGTGAACCCGAATCGAGGAGTTGGATGAGGCCGATTACGGGTACATGGTGGACCCGGTATGGTACCCCGGGGCGAGAACGGTTTCACTGTGTAGTAGACGGTGAGCCTGGCAGACGGACTACTACCTACCGGTGATTGGTTGGACCTGGCGGTTATCCGGAGGATACCGACCAGAGTCGATGGATGGATACGGGACGACTCGTACTGCCGGGGCCGAGGGCCGATACCGCAGACAGAGCCCGTGGGCTGATCCGGACTTACGGATGCCCTATACAGGAGGATTTGTGTGTCGATGCTTGGCACGAGTATTTCTTGATATTTTGGGTGCCGATGTTGGGCACTCACGATTATATGAGATTTACAGGATTTGAGGACCGAGGAGGATGACGACGCCTGAGTAGTATTGGGATTTGGGTGCATTGATGGGTACCGATTATACTTTCCACGATGACATTCCGTGTAGATGTTATATTTCCCATGCTCAGTATGTAGTAATTGATATCTCATCCAGTATCTATTGTACGTGATATAGTACACATGCTTGCACGATCATTGCCTACCCTGTTCATTCTATATAGGGTTGTTAGATTGCATTGCTATACCTGATCATCGCATATCTTGTTCATCACTTGGAGATGTTATTAGATCGCACTTGTTGTATGATTTGAGCATCCAGTTCACCATATAGATGTTATCTGTTGGTATAGGTTAGAGTATCGTTGCACGTGCATACTCGCGATTACCTTTATATGTTATCTTCTATTCACGAGTTGGCAACTCACCCCCGTGGTGCCACAGTGTTTGCAGGTTGCCCTTCGGAGTAGTCGAGGCAGGCTGCGTTCTTGCATCTTTTGACACAGATACCCCTACAGTTGGTGT
Source organism: Agapanthus africanus (assembly GCA_030015575.1). Lineage (NCBI taxonomy): Eukaryota > Viridiplantae > Streptophyta > Magnoliopsida > Asparagales > Amaryllidaceae > Agapanthus > Agapanthus africanus. The sequence continues at coordinate 565,788,951 of CM057339.1, forward strand.
ACTGGCTCTTTTGCTGATAGGTGGGTTTTGTGCGGTATCTGTTTATCCTTCAGTTATGTACATTATTGTATCTAGTACTCTCCATCTACCACTTATGTATTGACTTAGAGACCAGTTGTGAGGACGATGTATATTATTTTGTATTCTGGTGTCGAGCTCGTTGTGAGTCGACTTTACTTATGCAGTTTATTCTATCCGTGATGTGTCTCACTTGTTGCTCATTTTCTTCGCTATGGCGTCGTATATTGTTATCTTAGTAATTGGTTCTATTAAATGCTTAAATCACTCTATACTTTTACTGGTTTGATTTCTGGATTTTCGTCTTACTTAGTCGCGTTACGCCTGTAGACGTTCCGTGGTTAAGTGCCGGTCACGGGCCAAAATTTGGGTCGTGACAAAGTTGGTATCAGAGCGTAGGTTTTACCTTCGGAGTGTAGGATGACCCTGGTATGATGGAGTAGGTAGCTGCAGCAGAGTGGCGTAGCGTGCGTATGTTCCGCGGAATACTCATGACACGGTACTCCGCCTAAGCGACCTTAGGACTTATTGATTGAATTTTCCTCATGATTGTATGCATCCTTGTGATTCGATTTTTGTATCCTCATCGAATCATACATTCTTTTCAGCCATTATGCCGCCAAGGACTACGAGGGTGCAGAGAGAGGCTGGGAGAGCCGAGGTTCGAGTTGATTTATCTGAGACGGGGACTGATCCGAGTAGTACCCCTGTTGTACCAGGACAGATTGTTTCTCTTACGACAGATCAAATCGCTAGACTAGTGGCAGAGATGCAGAGCTTGCGCCAGACGATGAGTTCATTGGTAGAGGTCGTTCGAGCGCAGCGACAGATCGTTGTCACCCCTGTTACCCAGTTGTTCCTTGCGATCATCATGCAGTATTCCGTCCCCTACGTAGCACCGGTGGAGGCAACCCCAGTTTACGAGACACGTCTTCCAGAGACCGTGAGAGTTCCGGAACAGTTGTGGAATCGTACTGGTGTACCAGCCCAGAGCAGAGGCTTGGGACGAGGACAGTCGTTTGGCTCTCATCCCCAGGCAGGACAGCAGTCAGCGCGTAGGTGTTTACGATGCGGAAGCCTTCAACACCTCATCAGGCAGTGTTCTTTCACACCACGTCAGGGTCGTATTCTGAGACGTCGTTGACGCGGAGGGTTTGCACAGAGGGGTCAGGCTAGTAGAAGAGGAGTTCGATCAGTCGCAGATGAAGGACAGGCACAAGTTTTCGCTTCGACTCATCGGGACGCGAGGGCGTCCAATGCGGAGCCTATAGGTACTCTTTCAGTATGTCCTTTGTTGCACTCGTATGTTTACACATTTCGTGCCGAGTTTAGGACGAGAGTCGTGCTAGGTAGATTAGCCGTTTGTTGTGTTAACTTCTGTCAGCGATCCTTTTGTTGTACGACACGTAATTCGGTCATGTGCCCATCAGATAGGAGATAGAGATTCGTCTTTCATTTTGATCCTCCTAGAGATGTTGGATTTGGCAATCTCCTGAGCATAGACTGGATAGCTACGTGCTAGGCGTTGTGGGCTACCGCGAGGAAACGATTAGGTTTTGTTTTCCCGGGCGAGTCAGTCTTGTGGTGCTGGCAGATAGTTGTGCTGCCTCTCCCAGCTTGAATTTAGCATTTTCGCTAGTTGGCCTTTGAGGAGATGTCGTGGATTCTTGGTGTTCATTCGTGATGCTGTAGCCACAGTTGGTTTGTCGGACCGGTTTTCTTTCGTGCGAGAATTTTTCCGACATCGTTCTAGATGAGCCGGCGAAGCTTAAGGAGCTAAGGATCTGCTGCAGAGTGGTTGTTGAGGGAGTTGTGCGTCTGAGTGTTTCGCATTTAGGAAGCTCCTATTTATGTTCGTCAAGGAGAAAAATGACAGATTGAGGTTGTGTATTGATGGATCGTCACTTGAATCGGCTTACGGTGCGGATAGGTATCCTGTACCTCGCATTGACGATTTCTTCGATCAGCACCAGAGTGCGAGACTTTGTCTAAGTTGGTTAGGGATCAGGTCATCATTGTTGCGGGTTCGGAGTGATGACATTCCGAAGACTTTCTTGTGCGTGTTACGGGCTTTTTGTGTTTTGGGTATGTCACTGGACTCACCAATGCTCTAGCAGCATTCGTAGGTGTGATGAACTGGTTTTCTTCGGGCCGTTCCTCGACTAGTTATTGTTGTGTTATTTACGACATCCTAGTCTTTTTAGTGTGTCTTGAGGGTTAGGGTAGCACTTGAGGATCTGTTATACGGATACTGGGAGAGCCCCAGCGCTTTACTAGATTCTCGGAGTGTCCCTTTAAGCTTGTTTATGTTGACTCCTAGGTTTTTTAGTTACGGAGACGAATTGGTATGGTTTCGAGGAAGATCGTGGCCGTACAGCTTAGGCCCAAATTTGTGAGCAGGACGGAGGTCCGCAGATTTTTGGATTAGCAGGTTTTACCGCCGTCTCATGCAGGATTGCTAGTGTAATGCTACCCCATTGAATAAATTGACTGGGATGGAGGTTCCTTTTCTTTAGACTGAGGCTTGTGTACGGAGTTTCGGCAGTTGAAGACTCGGTTAACAACTGCTTTAGCTCTTTCCTTGCTTTTTGGTTCGGGTGACTTTGTGGTTTAACTGTGATGTTTCGTAAGTAGGACTCGAATGTGTACTGAGGTGACACAATGGAGTTATCGCTTTTGCTTCCCTACATTTGGAGGAAGTACGAGAAGGATATCCCACTCATGATCTGGAGATGGCCACGATGGTTTTGCGTTGGAGATTTGAGACACCACTTGTTTGAGAGTCGTGTCAGATTTTCACGGACCACCAGAGTTAAATGTACATCTTCCCGCAGCGGGTTTTGATTGTTGTGATAGTCCTCCGTAGATTTACAGTTCTTGTGCGATCGTTGAGTACAGCTTAAGTTCGTCTCTACTAAGGAGACAGCTGGCTCATGTCCGCGCCCGACCACTTTTCTCACTTTCGCGAGACACTGCCCGCCGATGCTCGTTCGTTAGAGATATTGGAGCCTACTCGGCTGGGTAATGATTTGGAATCCTTGACTTGTGGCAAGGGTGTGCTAGGTTAGAGAGACACTTGTGTACCTAATATTATGGGGAAGAGACGTGGAATCCTAGGGCAGGCACATCGGTCAACTCTCTGTACTCATTCAAGCCCCACCAACTGTTAACGTGACTTGTAAGGTAGTTACGGGTGGGCAGGGTTAGAAAGAGAAGTCTCGGGGTTCGTTTCAAGGTGTTTGTCTTGTTGTGTACCTGAGTTGAGCAACTGAGACCGGCTAGAGAGTTGCAACCTTTAACCGTTCCGAAAAGGGAACGAGAGCAGATCTCCCCGAAATTCATTATGGTGTCCACTCAGGGTTAGTTAAGATGTGACTCCATTCGGATATTTGTCATCCGGTGATACTCAGTTTGCTCAGTTGTTATTGTTAAGTTGTGCGTATGTAGAAATTGTTGTCGGCAGTTGGGGATCGTCACTCGCCATCGTTAGGATTCTTCTTCGATGACGGTTATCAGGAGACACTCTAATTGGCAACCTTTAGGTTTAGAGGTTAGATCGTGTTGATCACCGGTCTGTTTTTCCTAACTCCGTGTTGTAGGAGTATTGGACCTCAGCTAGTCTAGAAACTTTGGAAATGATCCAGTTGTTTTAGGTCAGGATGAGAATTGTCCATTTTGGATAGCGATAAGATGCTGACCAAGATGGTTGCAGATTCGAGTTCGCAATGGCAGATCATGTATTCCCACGGAAATTTCCGATAAATGACATGTTGAGTTTTGGGAAGCTTTCCGGGATAGTACGTCTTTTTAGGATCCCTAAGGCGAGTTGGTTCGTTGCCTTAAGTTGGGCACTTCCACCCAGATTATTGAGTATTCATCCCATATTCCCTATGTCGATACTTTGCAATTACCTTCATGACCTTTCTCATTGGATTCAGCGCCAGACCATTTAGTTCGAGCGTGATCCTTCGTTCACCCAACAGCCAGTCGTAATATTGGACCGGCAGGTGAAGAAACTTCGATCGAAGGTCTTGCCATCAGTGAAGGTATTTGGGTGCATCCTAAACGGTGAAGAGATCACTTGGGAGGCTGAGGGCGAGATGCGGAAGAAGTTCCCTCATCCCTCTGAAGGTATGCGTAGCTTTGTATTTTAAAATTCGGGAACGAATTTTCTTTAAGGGGGAAAGATTGTAACACCTTAGGCCGTGTTTAAGGGTTATTTTTATTTTAATAGATAGTTTTTGGTAAAAAGTTTACCAAATTAAGTTTCAAATATTTTATCCTAATTAATGAGTATTTTATTAGGATTTTTCTAGGCGCACACACACTTGTGCATGTAAACTAGGGTTTAGAGATGGGGTTAAACCATGATTAGCTAGCATGAAGGATTAACCCATTCTCTTTATGATTAATTGATTTTCATTAGGTGTATTTGGGTTTTTACTATGTGTGTTGTTTTCTTGTTTATTTATATATAAGAAATGATGTGGATTTTTGTTGTTGACTTGGGGGAGAGAGAGAGTATGGGCAATATGGCTTGAGCCATGCTCATTTAATGAGAGGGAGGGAGGGGTTGACTAGGGTGCCTCATTTCTTTCCTCATTATTCTCACAACTCTCACACACACACACTCAGTTGAGAGAGAGAGAGGGGAAGCAGCTGCAGAAGAAGCACCAACAGCAGCAACAACATCATCATCAGCAGCATCAGCAGCAGCAGGCAGCGGCAGCAGCAACATCAACAGCAGCCCCCAGCAACTGCAGAAGCACTTCCCATCTTCTCCACCTCCTTTCTACGAACACCTAGGGTCTTGTAAGGTATAGAATCTGAGCCCAACTTCGTGTTTGCTTAATATATGTGTAGTTTAGCTTCGGTTTGTGTAAAAAGTGAGTTTTTGTGCTTGAGATGGTGATTTGTGTGAACTTATGGTTTAGTGCTGTTAATATTGGTTAACCAAGCCTAATTAGGTGTTATTATGACCATGTAAACCTAGTTAGACCCCAGATTACACCAAAATACAATAGGGTTTCTAATTGTGCAAATTTAGTGTTTTTAAGTGAACTTTTTGGATTTCTGTGATCTGCTATAGGCCCGAGTAGTTCAGGTTGAAATTGAGTTAACTGGAGCTTGTATACAAGGTAAAGACCACACCACCAGAGCCCGAGACCCCCACCCCATAGCGAGGCCGCCGGTTTATTCATTCTGGCCGCAATTTGCGGCCAGATAGGGGAATTTTTGGGTGATGTTTGCATGGGTAGGAGTCTGTTGTTATTTCTAGGCCAGTGGTATGTATAGTTTTGTAAGTTGTTAGCCTGGGTAGAATCTGGGATGTTATATCGTATTTCTAGTACGTTTGGTTCGCGCGATACGCGAGAGGGTTCTGTGACTCAGCGTATCGCGGCATGTCGGGGTTAGTTTTAGTCGCGTATACACGTTTTAGCGTGCCGTACGCACGCGCGTTTAGTTCGCGATGCAAGCGTATCGTTTGGCTTGGATATCGCGTCTTGCGAGATGGTTGCTTATATATGGATTCTTATGTAATTCCAGGTTCGCAGGCGGGTACGTCGGACGAAGCTAAGAAAGGGAAGCGGGTGGTCGGCTACGAGTAGCGCACGACTAGGTGAGTAGATTTAACATCTACGGGGAAATCGCCCGTATGTCGTTAAGCGTCAGGGCATGTTAGGATATTTAGTATAGATGTTCATATGGACTGTAGTAGCTTACCCTTTTGTTGCATATAGAAATGATAGCATAGGACACTGCACTGTCACTAACGGTTGAAGTCGCACGAGCACGATTGATATGTACACTCACACCGTTAGTGATTGCCATGACACTCACATTATAGGATTGCTATAAATCATATATCATACTGATTCCACCTTATTAATGTTGTCATGATTTGCCGCATAACAGCATATGTTATATCCATATTTGGGCACATATGCATCACATGCCCATACTTGTACTACTTACATCATATATTCATACCAGTGCACACATATATTGATATCTTCATACCTGCGCACATGCACACTGTATATTCATACCAGTGCACACATATATTGATATCTTTATACCTGCGCACATGCACACTGTATATTTATACCAGTGCACACATATATTGATATCTTCATACCTGCGCACATGCACACTGTATATTCATACCAGTGCACACATATATTGATATCTTCATACTTGTTCAGATTACGCATGTAGATATGTTGTTTCCATGTTAATTCTGGATTTGGGGAACCGTGGATATTTCAAAGAGAATAGTTAATTATTTAAAAACCCGGTTTCCCTTGATATGATATTTCGGTGCGTCCACCATGTGTTTTCTCGGTACTAGAGTGATATATGTGAACCCGAATAGAGGAGTTGGATGAGGCCGATTACGGGTACATGGTGGACCCGGTATGGTACCCCGGGGCGAGAACGGTTTCGCTGTGTAGTAGACGGTGAGCCTGGCAGAGGGACTACTACCTACCGGTGATTGGTTGGACCTGGCGGTTATCCGGAGGATACCGACCAGAGTCGATGGATGGATACGGGACGACTCGTACTGCCGGGGCCGAGGGCCGATACCGCAGACAGAGCCCGTGGGCTGATCCGGACTGACAGATGCCCTATACAGGAGGATTTGCGTGTCGATTCTTGGCACGAGTATTTCTTGATATTTTGGGTGCCGATGTTGGGCACTCACGATTATATGAGATTTACAGGATTTGAGGACCGAGGAGGATGACGACGCCTGAGTAGTATTGGGATTTGGGTGCATTGATGGGTACCGATTATACTTTCCACGATGACATTCCGTGTAGATGTTATATTTCCCATGCTCAGTATGTAGTAATTGATATCTCATCCTGTATCTATTGTACGTGATATAGTACACATGCTTGCACGATCATTGCCTACCCTGTTCATTCTATATAGGGTTGTTAGATTGCATTGCTATACCTGATCATCACATATCTTGTTCATCACTTGGAGATGTTATTAGATCGCACTTGTTGCATGATTTGAGCATCCAGTTCATCATATAGATGTTATCTGTTGGTATAGGTTAGAGTATCGTTGCACATGCATACTCGCGATTACCTTTATATGTTATCTTCTATTCACGAGTTGGCAACTCACCCCCGTGGTGCCACAGTGTTTGTAGGTTGCCCTTCGGAGTAGTCGCGGCAGGCTGCGTTCTTGCATCTTTTGACACAGATACCCCTACAGTTGGTGTACTAGCTCTTTTGCTGATAGGTGGGTTTTGTGCGGTATCTGTTTATCCTTCAGTTATGTATATTATTGTATCTAGTACTCTCCATCTACCACTTATGTATTGACTTAGAGACCAGTTGTGAGGACGATGTATATTATTTTGTATTCTGGTGTCGAGCTCGTTGTGAGCCGACTTTACTTATGCAGTTTATTCTATCCGTGATGTGTCTCACTTGTTGCTCATTTTCTTCGCTATGGCGTCGTATATTGTTATCTTAGTAATTGGTTCTATTAAATGCTTAAATCACTCTATACTTTTACTGGTTTGATTTCTGGGTTTTCGGCTTACTTAGTCACGTTACGCCTGTAGACGTTACGCGGTTAAGTGCCGGTCACGGGCCAAACTTTGGGTAGTGACACACGGCCCCTCTCACGCTGAGGATCAAAGCTATCGCCAAGAGGCACCAAGCAGCTACTCTGCTAGGCCATCCTCAGCAGGCCTTTGATGGCCCCTCTCGCACTAAGGATCAAAGTCTTCACAAAGAGGCACCGAGCAGCTACCCTGCTCGGTCATCCTCAGTTGGCCAATCACGGCCACTCTGACAACTAAGGATAAACTCGACAAGAGGCATCCAGTCTATCAACGTCTTAGCAATCTATACTTAGACTTCGGGGCCATAGATACATCGTTTTCCCGCCGGTCCTCGCACACTTGGCAAAAGAGCAGAGTCAAGTCGACGAGTAATCGCTAGACGAGGAACATGCCGACCATAAAGCAGTACCGTACAGGTACAAGTGTCTACCAACAAAGGGAAGCACGAACACTACTCAAAAACAAAAAGTTTTTATTCATAAGAGCCAAAAGTCTTTACAAGGGTATTGTAGGCTCCCCAGCCTTATCAAATTACCCGGAGGCTTACAAGAGAGGAAGAAAAACCAAAAAAAGATCCGGCAACAAGCCCCGCCTAGACCTCACACCCCTCATCGCTATCGGCCGGAGGCGAGACTACCGGGAGTGGAACCCGAGCACGGAGCTTACCGTCGGAGAACTCCGGAAGCTGCTCCTTGACGGCATCAAGAGCTTTGTTCCATGCAAGGGCGGAGGCCTCGCCGAGGTCGACGTAAAACTGGTCCGACTCCTTGTAATCCGTCACGGCCTTCCTAGCCCGGTCTTCGGTGGCCTCCGCCGCCTGACGCGCCGCGTCGGCATCCCGCCTGCTGGCATCCCTCACCCTCCTCAGGGCTGCAAAACGATCGACCAGTTCCACCAACTTCGCCTCCACGACTCGGTGGGACTCACTTAGGCGGCAGTAGGACTCCCGGCACTTCGAAACGGTGAGGTCCGCAACTTCCGACCGAGCTTTGAGGGCGAGCGACCTCTCCCTCTCTAGACACAGCTCGAGTCGCAGACCCTCGACCACCGAAGAAGACTCTTCTGCTGACCCCGCAGCCGAATTGCCCCCTCAGCTTCCATACGAGTGATAAGGGCGTAGTGCTGAAGGACCTGGAAAAAATGGCAGGAAAACCTAAGGACACCCGAACTAGGAAAAGTTCGCCTAAAGCAACACATGAGGGTGTGCATACCTGAACCGCCTCCTGTGCGATAGCAGCCATTTGGTCCCTCAAGGTTCCCCGCGGCATCCGGCCCCCGGCCGACTCCTCCATACCAGCGAGAAGACTGGCCGCGACGGGACCACGAACTGGGCGTCCCCCTCCTGCATGGGGGTCCCCTCCAGAATGTCCGCCAGCGGTGCATGAGAGACCGTCCTCTTCCGCTTGAGAGGGACCTCGTCTTCACTCTCTCCTGCATCCCTCATCTGAGAGTCGAGAACCCGTGTACGCCTTTTGCCGCCACTGGAACTATCACCAAGAGCCCGTGGAGGGGCAGGTGGCCCTGCCGTCGGGGGCACATCCAGCGCAGGGCCCGAGTCAGCCAGAGGCAAGGCCGCACCGCTGTCCCCTCTTCGGGACTGAGCGCCGAAGGCGCTAAGAGTCTGGGATCGAACCATCCAACCTGCCAAAAGGGAGAAGTGGCCTGACTCAGAGGGAGAAGAAGCAAAAGGAAGAAGAAGAAAACACCTAACCTGATCGAGAAGTCCTCAGAAAAGCAAAAGATCCGACCTAAAACGAGAGCGCCGAGCTTACGAGATGAAAGATGAGGGAAATATGAAGAGAGATGGGCCCTGAAGAAGGCACTGCCTCTACCTATAGCCTCCGGAGCCCCTATCCAGCGGCGACCGTCGACTCCCGCCAAAAACAACCCTTCACATTCGACGACCCAGATCGCTCCACCTGGCGCGCGCGCATTGGACAACATCCTATAAGACGCCAGAGGCCTGCGGCCCGTCGCGTCCCCCAACCAACGCTCGACACGTGGGCCACCGCTTCGTCAAAAGCACGCACGATCCGGCGCCCCTCTTTAATGCAGAAGATCTTGCCCTGATTCGCCTGCGTCATCCAAAAAAGACAACGGAATGCCCGGAGACACGCCCGACGATATCTTCGGATGAGAGCTCACCTCGGGTGACCCAGCAGACCACTCTCGACCAGACCCGTCGGCTGGTCAGGATGAGAGTGGAGGGCTAATGATGATGCTCGATATCGGTGACCTCCCATATCATGACACGTGGCAGATGACGTGTCCCAGAGCACGCAAGAAAGGACCTACAGGAGCCGACTGTTCATCACAGAAAACTGCATTTTATACCGCCCATTCTTATGCTCGTTTGTTTATAGGCAGGTGCTTTTAATCCGTGTTTGCTACATATTTACAGGCTACAGGTTCCTGGTCCAAAATAACGCAAATGATACAAAATCTCTACTGTTACGCCAAAATCCAGGACATCTGTTGCCAGCAGAAAAAAGCCGGGTTCCGATCATCCGTATCCGTCCAGTGCCGCGTACCGGTTCCAGAGACAAGACAAATGACAGTAGTCATTCATGTCTCAGACAAGCACAAAGCACGAGAGGGGCAGCACAAAGCACGAGAGGGTCAAACACAAAGCACGAGAGGGACAAGCACAGAGCACGAGAGGGTATGGTGCATTCAATGCATAAAGTGTTGATTCAAAAATTCAAAAATTCAAACTTCCCTACAAATTTTGGATGCATTCAAATTCAAATTAAAAGAAAGGTCTTGTTCTTTTGCCTATAAAAGGAAACCATTGGGTAAGTGAGAAGGAGTCCAATTTTGCCATACATTGTATCATTCTTTTGCTTAGCTTCCCCTTGAGGTCCTTGCCTTCTCTTGATCTTTCAACCTCTTCATTGAGTTTGAAGGTTTAAGGGTTGGTTATTGATCTCAAGGGTTGTATCATTATGGAATCAATAAAGCTCTTCTCTTTTGTGCTTCATTTCACATGAGTTCTTTACCCTTCTCTTGACCTTGCAACCTCTTGATTGAGCTTGCAAGTTTAAGGGTTGGCTATTGATCCCATAGCTTGTCTTGAGTTCTATGGTTCTTAGTGTTACTTTCTTGCTTATCTCTTTCTTGCATTTTTCATTCTTGTCTTTTATTACTTGCAATTTAAATTCATGCACTTACTTACTTGTAATCTTTTCTTTTCTTTGTTCTTTTCTTTTGCTCTTTTTGGTTTGTTTTGTGAATGGTTGTAATTATTGTTGTTAAGAATAAATACGATATTGTAAGTTAATGTTTCTTTGCTCATTTCTTTTTCCCGTTATTTTCCATTGAACTCCGCCCAAACGTTATGCAAGCGCTCCGTTAGACACCCTACCCTACCAAGGTAACGGTGATTCCTAACCGCGACGGGTTGCGTTCGGTTTGGCCGGAGGCGAAAGCAAGAGACAAGAACGGAAGGACAAGGATAAATAAGCCGGATTCCACGAATACCGTGCTTAAATCCCCTAATCCACGTTGTTTCCGATTGCTCTAGCTCCAATTGGTCAAGACTCGGCTCAAAGGTTTTGAGTGTGGATTTCGTTAGCTTACACTTTCGTATCTTTTTCTCAACAACTTTATACTTGCATATAACACTTAGGATAGAATTGAACAAACATATACACATTCTTTATTGACTCGTCTAAAACTCGAACGGACATACAACCATCTCCCTGTGGATCGACCCGTGCTCAACCGGCTAGCTGCAAAGTGACACCGTCTTGATCGCGGTTATAACTTTAGAATTTTGAACATCCGACACGCCAAAAGCGTGCGATCAAATGGCGCCGTTGTCGGGGACACGGTAGCGTATTTTCTTTCTTGTTATTCAGGTTAATATTCTTTTTGTATATATTTATAAATAAAAAAAAATCTTTTTGTTATTTTTGATAATTTTTGTGGGTAAGTGTGCAGATTTTTGCGTATTTGCAAACTGCGATTGTGGGGAGCAAAGTGTACGTTCAAGGTTAAGGTGATTACGAAGTACAGTGCCAAAGATCCGGGTAGTTTGACCCGCGCAAGCGATCTTTTCAAGCTTACCGGATTTGATTCAACGGGGGTTCCCTAACCCAAAACTTAACGGTACGTACTTTACTAACACCTTCTTCTCAAATCCGACGCATCCAATATACTATTCTTTGCAGGATTCTTTGCAAGTTCGCTAGCAAACGCTAAAAATTGACTAACCCGTATTTGTTGCAGTGCCGCGCTTAAACTAAAAAACGATTGTTTGATTCTTTATAGAATTTTTATTGAATTGCGCATTGCATACATTAATACGGACTTAAGGGCAAGCGAACCCCACAATATACGGTAAAGGATTTCATCACCTTTTCCGTGGCCCACAAATCACGAACTTGAGCATAACGTTTACCCGCACAAATTTTAAAAGAAATTAGACTTTAAGCCTTAAGGACTTCGCGCTCACTAGGAGAAGTTAACTGTGTTTAGAACCTCGCTTAACGGTATATTGTTTACGGGGTGTCTAGGAAAGTGTTAACGGCGAAACCGCCAAAAGAGAAAGGGTTATTTAATTAAGGAACTTCGCGAAAGCGTTGGAAAATCTCCCCTTATCTCTGCACTTACCTGGCCTCGTGATCAGTGTATCTTGAGCCCGTTTCTCGACACAGTTTTACTTCGACAATCAAGTTCTGGAGCAGGTCTAGTTGACCTAGGTGAACCTTAGAACGATTAGGTGTGTGGTATTTTTGTGTCGTGATTGTTTTTGTCCATATTTTTTTTGTGTGTATATTTCATTCTTCTGTTAATATATAAAATATAAAATAAAAAAAATAAAAAAAAATCACATTCTTTTTCCCCTCCTTTTCTCTGCCTTTCTTTCCTTCTCTCTTCATATCATGGGTACCCCACCTCGCAAAACTCTTGCCGAACTTTGGTACCCACAACCAGACATTACATCCTACGGGTCTTGCTTTGGCCGAACTTCGAACGACCCCTCCATGCCCAAAATTTCATTGAGAGATCGAATAGACGCGTCTAGGACAAACAATTTGACTCCGCAATCCATTTCGTATCAACCATTTCATACATTCACCCCTTCTTACGTTGATACCCCTTCTTCGAGTCATGTTGCAACTCCAAGACCTATGTCTATTGCTGAACGTATTGAACAATCTCGTAGCCGATCTTTCACTCTTTTCACCACTTCAAATTCTTGGGATCAACAATTCCATTCACCTTCCTATCCAAATGTTGATCCTGCTCCTGTCCAGCCATTCAATTCCTACCAATCCTACCCTACTTTGGCACCTTCCCTAGACATTGCATCAGAACCGCCATTTGGGAGTTTTCAGTATCCAAACAACTTTGAATCTTTTACTGAAACCCCTTCACAACCCATGTCTAGTCTGGAACAGTCGTTGGAAGACTTTAGGGTAGCGTCAAGCCAACAGATGATGGATTTGAATGCGTCCATGGCCGCTCTCATACAACCTACTGACTCGGTAGCTAGTTTCCAGCTAGCTCTAAATTTTCCAATGTATGAAGAGGCGGTAGGACAGGCTGAGAATTTGAGTGGAGAAAGTGAGCTGTATACTCTTCCAAATCAAACCTACCCGTCCCAAATTGAATCCCACAACTCCTGTTTTGAAAGTCTATCGAGTATCCCACATGCTTTATCAATTGAAGATAGAATGATTAATGAGTTGTGCGACTTTGTAGTATTTGATTTACCAGATTGTGAAGGGTCCCTTCCAAGTGAAACCAATCCTAAACCTTTTGACCTCTACACCTCCATCTTAGAACCAAAATTGATTGAAATCCATGCTTTTGATGAGGTGTCTGAGAATATTGATTTTCACTTAATTAAGGATATTGACGCTGGGAATATTTTGGATGATGAACCCATAGATTTGGCTGAGTTTTTCTCTTCAAATCATCATCCCGAGTCATTAAATGTTTTTCCCGAACCCCATATGCATCTTGATTTTGATGAAAATTGCATGGATAAGATAAATTTTGAGGAGAATACTGAGGATAGCTTTGAGGATGAACTAGTTTTAATTGATGAGTCAGATTTTCCACTTCATCCTGTTCCTTTCATTGACTGTGTACACCCTCCTGAACCTTTACGTGATACCCCTCCTCGATCACTCCTCTCCATCGTTCCGGCATCGCAAGAAACCGTTTCACTTTCATTTACTGTGTCTGGTTTACCAAGTTCAGCGTACCCATGGTTTCTCACGAATCTTGAGGGATTTGACCCCATTTCTCGACGGGTTAATAGATTAGCACAATCGCTTTTTACACATCGGTCATCACAAATTGTGCTAATTTATTCACTCCATTTTCAACCTCAAGTTCGTACTCCACTTCTTTTTCCTTTCCGCTATTCTTCTTCTCATATACCGAGACCACATTCCACTTCTCTCCGCATATGGTCTCGCGTATTCTCCATTTCTTACCTCTTCACCTTCTTTCACCAGCCACTGCTTCATCATGATAGAATTTTTGAATGGTTGGTGTTAACTTTTGGCCTGTGTAAGGCCTTGTATATATTGATACTGTTCTTTCCCCCCAGATCCTGAACTTTATCGCTTAACAGTGGAAACACTGTTTCACTTAAGTTTGGGGGGAACCCTTTTTGTGTATATATTTTTTGTTTTGTTTTCTTTTTTTGTATATAATTTGTTTTTAGGGAGCGCCGGCAATTTTGACCCTCTTGGTATAACCTGACAGTGAGGGCACTGTCAAGTTTAAGTTTGGGGGTGTGCTCGGTAAGCTTTCTTCCTTCGCATTCATTTGTATATTCCGCATTTGCATACCTTATTTAAAAACCCATAAAAATCGAAAAATTTTCCAAAAAATATAAAAACTTTGTCGTCAAGTTAGCTAATAGGGTAACTTAGATTTTTATCCTGAAAGTTTAGTTGATATGTTAGAAATAACTAAATTCTAGACTTAGGAATTGAAAATCCTTAAAATAACCCTCATTCTGTCTAACTTTGGTAAGTATACGTCCTTACAGTTTTTTTGAGTTCAGTTCTTGAGTTAAGTCAAGATGAAGGGAAAGTATTGAAGCTTTACTGGAGGATAAGTCTGAAAAATAGTTTCTTTTCTTGAGTTCAAATTCAGAAAGTATATACCCTACAAACTGCACTTACACGCACCTTGAAACTTGGGATAGTAGAGGATACCTAGAAATACTCTTGCCTGAAAGCCTAGTATGAAAGAAAAAACGGTATTTAAAGCTAAACACCAAAAGAGCATGTTGAAAAATATATCCGGTCTTGAAAAAGAAAAAGAAAAAGAAAAAGAAAAAAATAGAATAAAGTCAAGACCTGGAAACTGCTATTTACGCTTTAAAGTTCACACATTCAGTAATCGGTCGTTAGTGCCTCAAGAAGCATTAATAGTCGCATGAAAGGTGTGTGAGCAAATCCGTCCATCCTTAATGAAAAGAAGTAGTATTTGGTATTAGGGCAAGGGTATTATAGCTTGAATTGAATTCTTGAGTGTAGGGGTGCAAATATACACACACGTAGGGGTATACAATCGATGTTTGGATAAAAGATAGAAATAAAGAATAAGACTTGTGTTTTCTGTAAAGTTGATAAAAATCCCTGATTTGAGGCCGCACTTTAGAAGGAAAACTCAGGAGAACCAAGGTTAAATAGATAGGAGGTATGAAACATAAGGGTTGGATAATTCTAAACTTAGGATGATAGAGTTTCTAACGTAAATACGAAACTGTAGAAGTAGAATCGATGTTAACTTATGACACTAGCTTGACTGGATTTTGTGGGTGTAATCCGCTGAAAACCCTCAGGAGACAACACTCCTCCTACTAGGGACACCTAGAGGTTTAACGGCTTGTTGCACACGCTCAGTGCAATCGCGTTCCCTGCGAAAGTGCGGTTAGGATTCTCTTTTGTGAATAAATGGTTTTGCTCGGGACGAGCAAAAGATAAGTTTGGGGGTATTTGTTTATCACAGAAAACTGCATTTTATACCGTCCATTCTTATGCTCGTTTGTTTATAGGCAGGTGCTTTTAATCCGTGTTTGCTACATATTTACAGGCTACGGGTTCCTGGTCCAAAATAACGCAAATGATACAAAATCTCTACTGTTACGCCAAAATCCAGGACATCTGTTGCCATCAGAAAAAAGCCGGGTTCCGATCATCCGTATCCGTCCAGTGCCGCGTACCTGTTCCAGAGACAAGACAAATGACAGTAGTCATTCATGTCTCAGACAAGCACAAAGCACGAGAGGGGCAGCACAAAGCACGGGAGGGTCAAACACAAAGCACGAGAGGGACAAGCACAGAGCACGAGAGGGTATGGTGCATTCAATGCATAAAGTGTTGATTCAAAAATTCAAAAATTCAAACTTCCCTCCAAATTTTGGATGCATTCAAATTCAAATTAAAGGAAAGGTCTTGTTCTTTTGCCTATAAAAGGAAACCATTGGGTAAGTGAGAAGGAGTCCAATTTTGCCATACATTGTATCATTCTTTTGCTTAGCTTCCCCTTGAGGTCCTTGCCTTCTCTTGATCTTTCAACCTCTTCAGTGAGCTTGAAGGTTTAAGCGTTGGTTATTGATCTCAAGGATTGTATCATTATGGAATCAATAAAGCTCTTCTCTTTTGTGCTTCATTTCACATGAGTTCTTTACCCTTCTCTTGACCTTGCAACCTCTTGATTGAGCTTGCAAGTTTAAGGGTTGGCTATTGATTCCATGGCTTGTCTTGAGTTCTATGGTTCTTAGTGTTACTTTCTTGCTTATCTCTTTCTTGCATTTTTCATTCTTGTCTTTTATTACTTGCAATTTAAATTCATGCACTTACTTACTTGTAATCTTTTCTTTTCTTTGTTCTTTTTTCTTTTGCTCTTTTTGGTTTGTTTTGTGAATGGTTGTAATTATTGTTGTTAAGAATAAATACGATATTGTAAGTTAATGTTTCTTTGATCATTTTCTTTTCCCGTTATTTTCCATTGAACTCCGCCCAAACGTTACGCAAGCGCTCCGTTAGGCACCCTACCCTACCAAGGTAACGGTGATTCCGAACCGCGACCGGTTGCGTTCGGTTTGGCCGGAGGCGAAAGCAAGAGACAAGAACGGAAAGACAAGGATAAATAAGCCGGATTCCACGAATACCGTGCTTAAATCCCCTAATCCACGTTGTTTCCGATTGCTCTAGCTCCAATTGGTCAAGACTCGGCTCAAAGGTTTTGAGTGTGGATTTCGTTAGCTTACACTTTCGTATCTTTTTCTTAACAACTTTATACTTGCATATAACACTCAGGATAGAATTGAACAAACATATACACATTCTTTATTGACTCGTCTAAAACTCGAACGGACATACAACCATCTCCCTGTGGATCGACCCGTGCTCAACCGGCTAGCTGCAAAGTGACACCGTCTTGATCGCGGTTATAACTTTAGAATTTTGAATATCCGACACGCCAAAAGCGTGCGATCAAATGGCGCCGTTCCCGGGGACACGGTAGCGTATTTTCTTTCTTGTTATTCGGGTTAATATTCTTTTTGTATATATTTATAAATAAAAAAAATCTTTTTGTTATTTTTGATAATTTTTGTGGGCAAGTGTGCAGATTTTTGCGTATTTGCAAACTGCGATTGTGGGGAGCAAAGTGTACGTTCAAGGTTAAGGTGATTACGAAGTACAGTTCCAAAGATCCGGGTAGTTTGACCCGCGCAAGCGATCTTTTCAAGCTTACCGGATTTGATTCAACGGGGGTTCCCTAACCCAAAACTTAACGGTACGTACTTTACTAACACTTTCTTCTCAAATCCGACGCATCCAATATACTATTCTTTGCAGGATTCTTTGCAAGTTCGCTAGCAAATGCTAAAAATTGACTAACCCGTATTTGTTGCAGTGCCGCGCTTAAACTAAAAAACGATTGTTTGATTCTTTATAAAATTTTTATTGAATTGCGCATTGCATACATTAATACGAACTTAAGGGCAAGCGAACCCCACAATATACGGTAAAGGATTTCATCACGTTTTCCGTGGCCCACAAATCACGAACTTGAGCATAACGTTTACCCGCACAAATTTTAAAAGAAATTAGACTTTAAGCCTTAAGGACTTCGCGCTCACTAGGAGAAGTTAACTGTGTTTAGAACCTCGCTTAACGGTATATTGTTTACGGGGTGTCTAGGAAAGTGTTAACGGCAAAACCGCCAAAAGAGAAAGGGTTATTTAATTAAGGAACTTCGCGAAAGCGTTGGAAAACCTCCTCTTATCTCTGCACTTACCTGGCCTCGTGATCAGTGTATCTTGAGCCCGTTTCTCGACACAGTTTTACTTCGACAATCAAGTTGTGGAGCAGGTCTAGTTGACCTAGGTGAACCCTAGAACGATTAGGTGTGTGGTATTTTTGTGTCGTGATTGTTTTTGTCCATATTTTTTTTGTGTGTATATTTCATTCTTCTGTTAATATATAAACTATAAAATAAAAAAATAAAAAAAATCACATTCTTTTTCCCCTCCTTTTCTCTGCCTTTCTTTCCTTCTCTCTTCATATCATGGGTACCCCACCTCGTAAAACTCTTGCGGAACTTTGGTACCTACAACCAGACATTACATCCTACGGGTCTTGCTTTGACCGAACTTCGAACGACCCCTCCATGACCAAAATTTCATTGAGAGATCGGATAGACGCGTCTAGGACAAACAATTTGACTCCGCAATCCACTTCGTATCAACCATTTCATACATTCACCCCTTCTTACGTTGATACCCCTTCTTCGAGTCATGTTGCAACTCCAAGACCTATGTCTATTGCTGAACGTATTGAACAATCTCGTAGCCGATCTTTCACTCCTTTCACCACTTTAAATTCTTGGGATCAACAATTCCATTCACCTTCCTATCCAAATGTTGATCCTGCTCCTGTCCAGCCATTCAATTCCTACCAATCCTACCCTACTTTGGCACCTTCCCTAGACATTGCATCAGAACAGCCATTTGGGAGTTTTCAGTATCCAAACAACTTTGAATCTTTTACTGAAACCCCTTCACAACCCATGTCTAGTCTGGAACAGTCGTTGGAAGACTTTAGGGTAGCGTCAAGCCAACAGATGATGGATTTGAATGCGTCCATGGCCGCTCTCATACAACCTACTGACTCGGTAGCTAGTTTCCAGCTAGCTCCAAATTTTCCAATGTATGAAGAGGCGGTAGGACAGGCTGAGAATTTGAGTGGAGAAAGTGAGCTGTATACTCTTCCAAATCAAACCTACCCGTCCCAAATTGAATCCCACAACTCCTGTTTTGAAAGTCTATCGAGTATCCCACATGCTTTATCAATTGAAGATAGAATGATTAATGAGTTGTGCGACTTTGTAGTATTTGATTTACCAGATTGTGAAGGGTCCCTTCCAAGTGAAACCAATCCTAAACCTTTTGACCTCTACATCTCCATCTTAGAACCAAAATTGATTGAAATCCATGCTTTTGATGAGGTGTTTGAGAATATTGATTTTCACTTAATTAAGGATATTGACGCTGGGAATATTTTGGATGATGAACCCATAGATTTGGCTGAGTTTTTCTCTTCAAATCATCATCCCGAGTCATTAAATGTTTTTCCCGAACCCCATATGCATCTTGATTTTGATGAAAATTGCATGCATAAGATAAATTTTGAAGAGAATACTGAGGATAGCTTTGAGGATGAACTAGTTTTAATTGATGAGTCGGATTTTCCAATTCATCCTGTTCCTTTCATTGACTGTGTACACCCTCCTGAACCTTTACCTGATACCCCTCCTCGATCACTCCTCTCCATCGTTCCGGCATCGCAAGAAACCGTTTCACTTTCATTTACTGTGTCCGGTTTACCAAGTTCAGCGTACCCATGGTTTCTCACGAATCTTGAGGGATTTGACCCCATTTCTCGACGGGTTAATAGATTAGCACAATCGCTTTTTACACATCGGTCATCACAAATTGTGCTAATTTATTCACTCCATTTTCAACCTCAAGTTCGTACTCCACTTCTTTTTCCTTTCCGCTATTCTTCTTCTCATATACCGAGACCACATTCCACTTCTCTCCGCATATGGTCTCGCGTATTCTCCATTTCTTACCTCTTCACCTTCTTTCACCAGCCACTGCTTCATCATGATAGAATTTTTGAATGGTTGGTGTTAACTTTTGGCCTGTGTAAGGCCTTGTATATATTGATACTGTTCTTTCCCCCCAGATCCTAAACTTTATCGCTTAACAGTGGAAACACTGTTTCACTTAAGTTTGGGGGGAACCCTTTTTGTGTATATATTTTTTGTTTTGTTTTCTTTTTTTGTATATAATTTGTTTTTAGGGAGCGCCGGCAATTTTGACCCTCTTGGTATAACCTGACAGTGAGGGCACTGTCAAGTTTAAGTTTGGGGGTGTGCTCGGTAAGCTTTCTTCCTTCGCATTCATTTGTATATTCCGCATTTGCATACCTTATTTAAAAACCCATAAAAATCGAAAAAATTTCCAAAAAATATAAAAACTTTGTCGTCAAGTTAGCTAATAGGGTAACTTAGATTTTTATTCTGAAAGTGTAGTTGATATGTTAGAAATAACTAAATTCTAGACTTAGGAATTGAAAATCCTTAAAATAACCCTCATTCTGTCTAACTTTGGTAAGTATACGTCCTTACAGTTTTTTTGAGTTCAGTTCTTGAGTTAAGTCAAGATGAAGGGAAAGTATTGAAGCTTTACTGGAGGATAAATCTGAAAAATAGTTTCTTTTCTTGAGTTCAAATTCAGAAAGTATATACCCTACAAACTGCACTTACACGCACCTTGAAACTTGGGATAGTAGAGGATACCTAGAAATACTCTTGCCTGAAAGCCTAGTATGAAAGAAAAAACGGTATTTAAAGCTAAACACCAAAAGAGCATGTTGAAAAATATATCCGGTCTTGAAAACGAAAAAGAAAAATAAAAAGAAAAAAAATAGAATAAAGTCAAGGCCTGGAAACTGCTATTTACGCTTTAAAGTTCACACATTCAGTAATCGGTCGTTAGTGTCTCAAGAAGAATTAATAGTCGCATGAAAGGTGTGAGCAAATCCGTCAATCCTTAATGAAAAGAAGTAGTATTTGGTATTAGGGCAAGGGTATTATAGCTTGAATTGAATTCTTGAGTGTAGGGATGCAAATATACACACACGTAGGGGTATACAATCGATGTTTGGATAAAAGATAGAAATAAAGAATAAGACTTATGTTTTCTGTAAAGTTGATAAAAATCCCTGATTTGAGGCCGCACTTTAGAAGGAAAACTCAGGAGAACCAAGGTTAAATAGATAGGAGGTGTGAAACATAAGGGTTGGATAATTCTAAACTTAGGATGATAGAGTTTCTAACGTAAATACTAAACTGTAGAAGTAGAATCGATGTTAACTTATGACACTAGCTTGACTGGATTTTGTGGGTGTAATCCGCTGAAAACCCTCAGGAGACAACACTCCTCCTACTAGGGACACCTAGAGGTTTAATGGCTTGTTGCACACACTCAGTGCAATCGCGTTCCCTGCGAAAGTGCTGTTAGGATTCTCTTTTGTGAATAAATGGTTTTGCTCGGGACGAGCAAAAGATAAGTTTGGGGGTATTTGTTCATCACAGAAAACTGCATTTTATACCGCCCATTCTTATGCTCGTTTGTTTATAGGCAGGTGCTTTTAATCCGTGTTTGCTACATATTTACAGGCTACAGGTTCCTGGTCCAAAATAATGCAAATGATACAAAATCTCTACTGTTACGCCAAAATCCAGGACATCTGTTGCCAGCAGAAAAAAGCCGGGTTCCGATCATCCGTATCCGTCCAGTGCCGCGTACCTGTTCCAGAGACAAGACAAATGACAGTAGTCATTCATGTCTCAGACAAGCACAAAGCACGAGAGGGGCAGCACAAAGCACGAGAGGGTCAAACACAAAGCACGAGAGGGACAAGCACAGAGCACGAGAGGGTATGGTGCATTCAATGCATAAGGTGTTGATTCAAAAATTCAAAAATTCAAACTTCCCTCCAAATTTTGGATGCATTCAAATTCAAATTAAAGGAAAGGTCTTGTTCTTTTGCCTATAAAAGGAAACCATTGGGTAAGTGAGAAAGAGTCCAATTTTGCCATACAATGTATCATTCTTTTGCTTATCTTCCCCTTGAGGTCCTTGCCTTCTCTTGATCTTTCAACCTCTTCATTGAGCTTGAAGGTTTAAGGGTTGGTTATTGATCTTAAGGGTTGTATCATTATGGAATCAATAAAGCTCTTCTCTTTTGTGCTTCATTTCACATGAGTTCTTTACCCTTCTCTTGACCTTGCAACCTCTTGATTGAGCTTGCAAGTTTAAGGGTTGGCTATTGATCCCATGGCTTGTCTTGAGTTCTATGGTTCTTAGTGTTACTTTCTTGCTTATCTCTTTCTTGCATTTTTCATTCTTGTCTTTTATTACTTGCAATTTAAATTCATGCACTTACTTACTTGTAATCTTTTCTTTTCTTTGTTCTTTTCTTTTGCTCTTTTTGGTTTGTTTTATGAATGGTTGTAATTATTGTTGTTAAGAATAAATACGATATTGTAAGTTAATGTTTCTTTGCTCATTTCCTTTTCCCGTTATTTTCCATTGAACTCCGCCCAAACGTTACGCAAGCGCTCCGTTAGGCACCCTACCCTACCAAGGTAACGGTGATTCCTAACCGCGACCGGTTGCGTTCGGTTTGGCCGGAGGCGAAAGCAAGAGACAAGAACGGAAGGACAAGGGTAAATAAGCCAGATTCCACGAATACCGTGCTTAAATCCCCTAATCCACGTTGTTTCCGATTGCTCTAGCTCCAATTGGTCAAGACTCGGCTCAAAGGTTTTGAGTGTGGATTTCGTTAGCTTAGAGTTTCGTATCTTTTTCTTAACAACTTTATACTTGCATATAACACTTAGGATAGAATTGAACAAACATATACACATTCTTTATTGACTCGTCAAAAACTCGAACGGACATACAACCATCTCCCTGTGGATCGACCCGTGCTCAACCGGCTAGCTGCAAAGTGACCCGTCTTGATCGCGGTTATAACTTTAGAATTTTGAACATCCGACACGCCAAAAGCGTGCGATCACCGACCAGACTACTCCTATGCCAGTCCTACCGACAAAGCTGGCTCGCTCCGAGCCCCAGCACAATTGGCCTCCTCGGCCTCACAGCTTGTTCCCGAGCTACCGCAGAAACAAGATGCCTCGGCTCTCCCGCTCGTCCGCGAGCTCTCCCGCCAAGGTCATCTCCCTCGGTCCCTCGACCGACCAATAGCTTTACTCGCAGGCGTAACCGCTATCCCGCGAATCTCGCCATGGGCGAGATCTCCGCCGGCCACATACCACGTTCTACGCCACCATGATCCCCCATTAACGAGCCTGTCTCGCCATTAATGGAAGGTCCCGCTCATCATGCGGGCATGACGTAGGGAGCGTAACGGCCGGCGTGATTCTCGCGCCTATGCACCTGCTGCCACCACTACTTAAACCCCCCTTTCAGATGACCAAGGTAAGCCAATTCTAATCCACTAAGCCGTTACTCTGCTCGGATTAGCCCCACTAACTTGATCGTCGGAGGGTCCTCGGTGGTCCAACCACCCCGGGACTTCCTTGCAGGTAGCTCAGCTCAACAACTTCAAACCCATTGAGATCCATATGCTTCAGGAGCCTGTCTCCAGATCAAATCTCAGCCACTCATCGCCGCCATCAGCAGATCAACGGGAAGCAACATCTGAAGGAGATTCCACCCTCCATCAGTTTCGGACTTTTCTTTACCATGGTCATCAAACCATGAATATCTTCCACTGAACGGAAAGCTTCCTGAAAGAGATCAGTGAAGAAGATCATGGCACAAAATCAAAGAACATTGAGCAACGAGCCTATATGATGGAGGATAGAATCTCTTTCATATGTTGCTTCCCGTTGATCTACTGATGGCTGTAATGGGTAGCTGAGATTGGATCTGGAGGCTGTCGCTCCTGAAGCGTGTGGATCTCAATGGGTTGAGGTTGCGGTTGCCGAGTTACCTGCAAGGAAGTCCCGGGGTGGTTGTACCACCGAGGACCCTCCGACGATCAAGTTAGTCTAGAGATCCGAGCAGAGTAACAGCTTTGTGGAATAGAAAATGCTTACCTTGACCGTCTGAAAGAGGGGTTTAAGTAGTGGTGGCAGCAGGTGCAGTAGGCGCGAGAATTACGTCGGCCGTTACGCTCCCGACGTCACGCCCACGTGATGAGCGGGACCTCCCATTAATGGCGATACATGCTCGTTAATGGGGGATCATGGTGGCGTGGAACGTAGGATGTGGCCGGCGGAGATCTCGCGCATGGCGAGATTCGCGGGATGGTGGTTACGCCTGCAAGCGGTGCTATTGGTCGGTCGATGAGACCGAGGAAGATGACTTCGGCGGGAGAGCCCGCAGACGAGCGGGAGAGACGAGATATCTTGGTTATGCGGTAGCTCGGAGACGAGCTGTGAGGTCGAGGAGGCCGGTTATGCGGAGGAGGGGGGCTCATAGGTGAGCCACTGTTTGCTCGGTAGGACGAGCATAGGCATGGTCTGGTCGGCCGGTGTAGGCCCTTACTTGCATGCTCTGGGACACCTCATCTGCCACGTGTCATGATCTGGGAGACCACCGATATCGAGCATCATCATTAGCCCCCACTCTCATCCCGACCAGCTGGCGGGTCGTGTCGAGAGTGGTCTGCCAGGTCACCCGAGGTGAGCCCCATTTTCGAAGATATCATTGGGCGTGTCCCCGGGCCATCCGTTGTATTTTCTAGATGATGTCAGCGAATCAGGGCAAGATCTTCTGCATTAAATAGGGTGCGCCGGATCGTGTGTGCTTTGGTGAAGTGACAGGCCACGTGTCGGGTGCCGGTTGGCTGATGTGGCGTGCTGCAGGCTTCTGGCGTCTGATGGGATGTGGCCAATGTGCTCGCGACAGGTAGAGCGATCGTGGTCATCGAGTGCTCTGAAACGTTTTGGCGAGAGTCGACCATCGCCGTTGGATGAGGACGCCGCCTGCATAAATCGAGGGGAGGCCTGACTTGGGGTCTCTCCCTCTTCCCAATTTCCTCATTCTAAGTTTATTTGCTCGGCGCTCTCCTTTTAGGTTGGATCTTGCGTTTTCCCTTCTCGAGGATTTCCTCCCATCATGTTAGATGTCTTATTTTGAGGAGTTTGTAGATGTCCTAGGGGTAGATTCTAAGGATTCTTCCCCCGGGTTGGAGCCCCTTCAGGAAGTTGGGGTCAGATCCTCTTCCCGGGGTCGCGTGTCTGGGGCGGCTCCCGGAGTGGTGGTGGCGGACGCCCCTGGTGCGTCGTCCTCGGTAAGATATCAGGATGAGCTTGCTACCGCTCGGGCTCGTTTCCATATTCCCTCCGGCTACACGCTAAGATTGGCCGAGGAGGGAGAGAGGGCAGATCAGGTGAGAGGTAGAGAGATCGCCTTGTACCTGGAATCCTTTTGGGCCGGAATGCGCCTGCCTTTCTCCCCTGATGTTGTAGCTGCGTTAAATTACTTTGGGTTAGCCCTGGGCCAGCTAGTGCCGAACTCGTGGAGGATTGTCCTTGGGTTCCTGGTCCGATTAAAGTTGCAGGGGATCCCCTTTAGCCTGTCCATCCTTGCCTCCTCCCTTATTTACAAAAGTCACCCCGGAACTCGCGCGGGTGACCCGAGGTGGGTTTACCTCTCCTTTAGGAAGCAGCGGGGGAGCGTAGCTGGGTCAGGAGTTGTCATCCTGCCTTCTTCCATCCATGATTGGAAGAAGAATTTTTTCTTCGTCGGGCCGCCAGAGGGTGAGGACTAGCCCGTACCTGTCCAGTGGTCTAGGGATAGGTGCTGGAAGGGAAATCCGTCCAATGACCCAGATGCGGCGAGAGTGGCGGCATGGGAGCCTATTCCTCGGGCTGACGTGCTACTTTCTGAACGGGCCCTCAGTTGGTCCGGGCTCAGCCCCGCCCAGTTCATCGGTAAATTAGGAGCTTGTACTTATTTTTACTCTGTTTGTGTCGTTGATTCCACTATATCTTGTCTTGTGCAGAAACCATGGACGCGGACCTTCTCCGAGAAGTTATGCGCAAGCCGAAGAAGGGGTCGAAGGCTGGAGGGGCAAGCTCTTCCCGTCAGACGCCGGTCCCGGCTTCCCCAGCAGTCGTCCTGCCCCAGCGCTCGAGTGCGGATCGAGCCCCGGAGCCCAGCCTGGCGCCGGGCAGAAAAAAGGCTCGGGGAGAGGATGCCCGAGCTTCGGAGGTGGATACGAGCTCTCTGCCGTCGTCTCTCAAGAGGTTCCCCCGAACCGTTCCACCGGCCCCGGCCTCTCCGATCTTGGTGGACGAGGGGGATCTCCGCTTTGAAGTTCCCTCGGGGCTTTCTGTCGCTGACAGCTTGCTGCATGGCATGGAGAGGTCGGCCGGTGGCCGGGTCGCTGGGGGGACGCTGAAGGGACAACTGGCGTCCATCGCTTAAGAGGCCCTGCAGGTTAGTGCTCATACATCGTCTCATTGTTTGTGAGATTTGGTGTCTCTTTTTCTTTCTGACCCCCCTCTGATTTCTTCAGGTCCTCCAGCACGTCGCCATCGTTGTCCGGATGGAGCATGTTAGGTTTCCATTGTACCCAGTCAAGGGTTTGGAAGCATCACTCATGCCACTTTAAAATTTAGAGAGGTGCAAAGCAAACAAACCATGAATCTTTAAAATAGAATATTTAGGGTAACAACAATTGTATCACATACAATGATCATTATAACACTAAGTGAAGAAATTACAACCTTTGTAGTCTTCCCTTAGTGACTCCTTAGACTTTTGAGAGTTTGTAACGGATCGCTAGAGGTCTTCCTCGTCCACGATGATCCACCCGAAGTCCTTTTTCCCAAAGCTCCTTGCTTTACTTGATTTGTGAAAGAAATATAGCAAAACACCCTACACAAATGGGCTAGATGTGTGCATAATGATGAGGTGGTTTGTATTCTTTAATCAAAACCCTTTCTTTTTATCACCCTCACTCAAGAGAAAACTCAAGAGAGCTTAGAGGAAGAAGAAGATGATGGCAAAAGCTTTTGTTAAAAAGATAATCATAAGCTTAATGAATAAATGAGAAAAGAAAGTATATATATTTTCTTTCTCTCATTTCAAACCATGGTTCAATAATATCTAGATATTTTCCATTTGGATTAAAGTCCAAATGAAAAGTAAACCATGGGTTTAAGCCAGGTCAAAGTCAAGAAGAGTGTAGAAAAACCCATTAAAGATTTAATTTTCATTTGTCTTTTATAATCCAAATAGAAAATATATATATTGAACCAGTAAGTTTTATATTGCCACCAATTGTATATCATCAACCATGACACTATGCATGTATGTGTCCATGCACATCAACATGTGCATACATACATGCATGCATCTTCTTTAAAGAAAAAAGGGTTTAAATAAAGAATTAAACTAAAAGTCAAATGTTAAATCAACACATAATTTAACAAACCGGTCATATCACATATGGCCCGACCAATAGAAAAACGCCCAATTAACATACGGTATCACATACTCGCATTCAATCGGGTCCCCGCGCATATCTCATATGCACACCACATCGTTTCGCCTGAGCTAGGAAACTCTTGTGTGGGACTCTAAGACTCGTCAATACGCCAGAAGTAGGTGATAATCATATCAAACACCAACAAGCCGCAAGCGGTCAGCTAAACGTAATGGCTACCCGGGTATTGAGCGATCAGAAGAAAACCAGCGAAGCTGTCAAAACTCCCGTCGAGCCAATCAGTAACACTACCGTACAGTCCGGTCTCTTCATCTCATATGTCGCATATCCAGTCTAGGGGTGGTGAACGTCAGACCCTAGTAACCGATAAGTCGTGTCGATGTGAGGCTCATAACGGGTCGAGAAACTACTGATAACACTTACCAGTAGATCTCCATATCAGCCCTGGCCAGAGACTTCCAGTTATAGCCAATCGAACACAGCGCAACATCAACCCCTAATACCGGGAGAGACGAAACCCCTCCTATCACTCATTTCCTCCATGTGATTCGGGACTGTACCCAAAAGCCACCGTTTTGCACGTTCTCTTGAACGTGGTAAGGTGGAAATCAAAGCACAGTGGGAATCACACAGGACTCTATGACGATCTCGGGTCTACAGACTAACTTGTACCAGTGTCACCAGAGAACTGCTATCTGCCGATAGGTATAATATCATCTAGGAGTTCTCGGCGAGTCCGTTCAGTGTACTCAGTCTCCACCGAGCACCCGTACACCATCTTTGATGTCAAACACCGATGGATATGGGATCATCCATAGCCCATCATATGGGTCAAGATGCGTATACGCTAGTCTACTATGGTGTATCGATGCCCTGTCTCGATACACCCTAGACTAGGAACAGTTATAGGATGTACTCTTAGACTACCCTGGCCCTACTAGTATGATCTGCATCATAGTCCTAGTAGTCGAGTACATATCCTAAGGGTTTTATCAACATGTGAGAGCAAGACAGTAAACCAATACAAGTCAACATGTTTAGATAAAGTGAAATCAGATAGTATACTATCATATCGAGCAAGAAATTCCTCTCTATATATATCCAAGCATCCACTATAATATACATCATATGTACAACAATAGCCTCTAGGGCATATATACAACTAACAGAAAAGATAGCTTCGGCGATGCGAGCCGCGGGCGAGTTCTCCTCGCTGGGGGAGAGCTCAAAGCGGGAGCTGGAGGCGGCGATGGCGAGGGTCACTGCCCTTGAGGGCGAGGTGGCCGCCAGGAAGCAGGAGGTAGCGGCCATGAAGATGGAGGCGGTGGCAGCGAAGAAGGAGGCGGCGGCCGCGAAGCAGGAGGTGGCGGCCTCGAAGCAGGAGGTGGCCCGGCTCTGCGAGGCCGCCGAGGCCATGCTTCAGGGCTCTGAGGTGCTCGTCGGCACCATGAAGAAGTCAGTGAGAACCCTCCGAAAGGAGTTGGGGATGTGGTAGAGGCGACGAAGAGAGCCGACCTCAGGGCGGTGCAGGCAGTGGAGAACTTTCATAAGTCGAAGAAGTTCTACACCGTCCTAGCCTCGGCCACCACCCTCATCTGGCACGAGGCTCTCGACGTTGTCAAGGCCCAGGTACCGGAGTTTGCTGATGAAGAGCTCCGCGCAGAAACCCCGCGGGGATGACGAGCAGGGGATGCCCCCGGTAGCACTGCCGGTGAAGGGACTCTTGGCGAGGGCGACGCCGAGGCTCCTGCGATGGACGCATCCCTAGTCGCGGTAGACGTCGAGCTCGTCGACATCATACCCGGCCCTGGAGCCTGAAGCCCCTCATCTTCTCTTTGTCTTTCCTTTTGTCGTGTCGGGTATTTTGTAGGCCTTCAGGCATTTTTGTAAGGCTGAGGAGCCCACAATACCCTTGTAAAAGCTTTGACTTTTTTCAATAAAGATGTACTGTTTTTTGCAGTAGTGTTTGTGCTTGCACTTCCTTTTGTTGGTAGACACTTGTATCTGCACAGTACTGCTTTGATGGTCGGCATGTTCCTCGTCTAGCGATTACTCGTCGACTTGATTCTGATCATTTGACGAGTGTGCGAGGACCGACGGGAAAACGGTGTCTCCATGGCCTCGAAGTCGAAGTGTAGATCGCTAAGACGCTGATAGATCGGATGCCTCTTGTTAAGTTCACGTTCCTTAGTTGTTGGAGGGGTCGTAATTATCCAAATGAGGATGGTGCCGAGCAGGGTAGCTGCTCGGTGCTTCTTGGTGAGGGCCTTAATCCTTAGTGCGGGAAGGGCCGTGAGAGGCATGCTAAGGATGGCCGAGCAGGGTAGCTGCTCGGTGCCACTTGGCGAGGGCTTTGATCCTTAGCGCTGGAGGGGCCGTGAGAGGCCAGCTAAGGATGTCCGAGCAGGGTAGCTGCTCGGTGCCTCTTGGCGAGGGCTTTGACTCTTAGCGCGGGAGGGGCCGTTAAAGGCCTGCTAAGGATGGCCGAGCAGGGTAGCTGCTCGGTGCCTCTTGGCGAGGGCTTTGATCCTTAAGGATGCCCGAGCGGGGTTGCCGCCTGGTGCCTCTTGGCGAGGGCTTCGATCTCTGGCATTCTGCTAGGGATAACCGAGCACGGATCGTGCTAAGCGGTTGCCTCTTGTGAGGGCTTTTCATCCTTAGTGTGGGAGGGGCCGTAGGAGGCCTACTAAGGATGCCCGGGCGGGGTTGCTGCCCGGTGCCTCTTGGCGAGGGCTTTGATCCCGGGTGTGTGCCAGGGATAACTGAGAACGGGTCATGCTAAGCGGTTGCCTCTTGTGAGGGCTTTTGGTTCCTTAAGGATGGCCGAACAGGGTTTCTACTCTGTGCCTCTTGGCGAGGGCTTTGATCCTTGGCGTTGTGGGGTAGGGAAGCTACCAGCCAGGGATAGCCGAGCAGGGTAGCTGCAGGGCTGCCACTTTGTGAAGGCTTTGGTCCCAGGCGTTGTGGGGTAGGGAAGCTACCGGCCAGGGATATCTGAGCAGGGTAGCTGCAGGGCTGCCTCTTCGTGAGGGCTTTGATCCCTGGCGTCGTGGGGTAGGGAAGCTACCAGCCAGGGATAGCCAAGCAGTGTAGCTACAGGGCTGCCTCTTCGTGAGGGCTTTGATCCCTGGCGTTGTGGGGTAGGGAAGCTACCAGCCAGGGATAGCCGAGCAGGGTAGCTTCAGGGCTGCCTCTTCGTAAGGGCTTTGATCCTAGAGTTGTGCGGTAGGGAAGCTACCAGTCAGGGTAGCTGCAGGGCTGCCTTGATCCCTGGCGTTGTCGGGTAGGGAAGCTACCAGCCAGGGATAGCCGAGCAGGGTAGCTGCTGGGCTGCCTCTTCATGAGGGCTTTGATCCCTGGCGTTGTAGCGGTAAAGAAGCTACCAGCCAGGGATAGCCGAGCAGGGTAGCTGCAGGGCTGCCTCTTCTTGAGGTCTTTGATCCCTGGCGTCGTGGGGTAGGGAAGCTACCAGCCAGGGAAAGCCGAGCAGGGTAGCTGCAGGGCTGCCTCTTCGTGAGGGCTTTGTCCGACCTTCCCAAGGTGAGCACCGAGGAGTGGGACAGTCATGGGAACACGTGTCGCGAGGGCGCTGTGAAGGTGAAGTGCCCGAGTTGCTTTGTTTTGGTTTCGCATAGAGAGGCGCGACGCTTGCCACGTGGCGCCTGCGTTGCGGGTGAAACAGACGACTGTTGGACTCCCAGGCGTCGTTGGCTATAACACCGAGGGGGTAATTGTTTGCTTACTCCTCACACCCGAAACGCAAAAATGCAGGACCTTCCCTTCACCATCGAAGACATCATAAGCTTTGAGGATGTCTACCTCTATGACCCGTACTGCACTGAAGACACGGTGCAGTTGGTAATAGGCAGGATCGAGGACCACTTCGGCCGATTGCTCCCCCGGCGGTTCTCCCTCCTTCAGATGTTGATGTACTCCATCTGGAGGGCATCGTTGGGGCTTTACAACCCCTTATCTGAAATGTTGTTCGACGAGGCCATAGGAAAGCTAAGGTCTCTGAGGCGCTTCGGCCTGATCTCTGCGAGTCGGCTAGGCCGTTCGGAAGCCCTCGTCCGTGAGTGCTACCAGTTGAGGCTCGACGCCGAAGCTCACGGGGGGGATCAGAGGTAGAGGTTAGACGCTGCGAGGGCTCGGCTGGAGGAGATATGCTCAGAGTATCACGAGCAGTGCTCTCTGCATCCCATTCCCCAGCTGTTGTAAATTTTTTTATACGGCTGAGGAGCCTACAGTACCTCTTGAGTGAATAAAATTCTTTTTCTTTTCTGCAATGCTCTATTGATCCCTTTATTATATAAACAAAAGATCTCAAGGAGATGGTACATTGCTTTTGAAAAGAAAATACATGCTAGTAGATGCTTTTATTCATGCAGCTCGAGCCCCCCCATACGTCTGTTGGTATCTATGCTCGGTATAGGGTACCGAGCTTCGGGGTTACCAGACGTATCCTTTGCTGACATTACCATGATCTGGCCGATGGTCAGCTCAGCGGGAGGGGGACGCTGCTCCTGCTCACGGTCAGCCTGCTGCTTGTTCCTCAGGTACGCTGCGAGGTGCCCCGAGCGGATGAGCTCCTCGATGTAGTCTCTGAGCTGCTTACAGCTCTCCGTGGAGTGGCCTAACGATCTGTGAAAACCGCAGTAGGGGCCCTGGGTTCATTTTGAGGCCGTGCGCGGGATCGGAGGGAACTTGAAGAACCCTTCGCCTTCGCCTTCGCCATACAATGCACCGCCTGGGAGACGTTGAGCGGGGTGTACTCCTGGAACAATAAGAGATAGAGCTTTTGCCATTCAGGTCCCCTTCTCTCGTCCCTTGCCCTCTTCTTCTGGTCGGCTTGCTCTGCCCGGAGGAGGTTCGCGTTCACCTCGGATTCGAGCCGGACCTCGCTCTCAGTCTAAGCCTTTACCTCGGCCATGGTCTTAGGTTGCGCCAGTGCAAAAGAGCGTAACCATTCCTTGTGCCCAAGACCAGACATCAGAGCCATGATGATTGTTTCATCCCGGTGCTCTAGGACCTCGAGAAGGGCGTTGTAGAAGTGGGTGATGTAGGCCTTGAACGTCTCCTTGTCCTCGCTCTTGATCATGAAGAGGTGGCCGACTGTGCGCTTCTGCCGCCTGTTCCCGACGAAGTGGTCGAGGAATTGTGTGGCCAGCTCGTCAAAGGTTGAGATCGAGCGCGGCTCGAGTCCTCGGAACCAATCTCGCCCGGAGCGGATAAGAGTGACCGGGAAAGCTCGGCACTGGGCGACATCGGAGTGGTCTTGGAAGCTCACTCCCGCGGTGAACGCATCCAAGTGGTCCTTCGGGTCAGATTTGCCGTCGAAGAGGTTGACCTTTGGGGGCTTGTTGCGGGAGGAGACGTGGACGGTGAGCAGCTCCTCGGTGAACGGTTTTGTGAGAGAGTCGGCGGCATACTTAGCCTCGTCGCTCGAACGGTGGCCTTCCCGATGCATACTCTCGATCTTCTTCTCGAGGGCGTCGAGTCGGCCATGGAACCCCGACGACTCGGCGCATTCTGATCCCAGGCCCCTGCTGTTGGCGGCCTGCGTCTGGCCTCATCCGCGGTTTCTCTCAATGAGGTTCCTGAAATCCCTGGGTGAGGTGGCCCTTGAGCTGCCATGACGAGCCCCGTCTGTGCGGCCCCGTTGGGTGAGGGTGTGCCGGTCATGCCTGGTGACATGCGAGCTGACCGACATTTCCTCAGGAGGGAGAGGTGCACGAAAGACCTCGGGGCGGGGCGCTCTAGCGACGGACCTCGGTGTCGAGCTGTTGGGCGCCCAGCGGGTCGCAGAACGTACTGGCCCGGGGGATCCACTGCCGTGGGAGGCAGCGAGGCGGCGGTCGGCTGTGCCGACGCGGGCTGAGTCTTCTCTTCCCCTGTAGGGGTCCCGGTCCCGAGGCGGGGAGTGGTTACCTGGGGATTTTGCCCCGCCGTCTGGATGCATACGAGCGCCTCCACGAAGGATGCGAGTCGGTCTATCCGGCCGGCGAGGGCGTTGATGGCATTCGGCGGAGGAGGCTCGTTCGCGCCTCCGTTGAGAGGGAGGCGGCGGTTGGTGCTTGGGACGTCGTGATGATCGTTGGCCATTGGAACGAGATCGGAAGGCGAACTTTTCTTTTAGTGGAATCTAAGTTCCCACAGACGGCGCCAGCTGATGGAGGGTAGAATCTCCTTCAGATGTTGCTTCCCGTTGATCTGCTGATGGCTGCAATGGGTGGCTGAGATTGGATCTGGAGGCTGTCGCTCCTGAAGCGTGTGGATCTTAATGGGTTGAGGTTGCGGTTGTCGAGTTACCTGCAAGGAAGTCCCGGGGTGGTTGTACCACCGAGGACCCTCCGACAATCAAGTTAGTCTAGAGATCCGAGCAGAGTAACGGCTTAGTGGAATAGAAAATGCTTACCTTGACCGTCTGAAAGAGGGGTTTAAGTAGTGGTGGCAGCAGGTGCAGTAGGCGCGAGAATCACTCCGCCGTTACGCTCCCGACGTCACGCCCGCGTGATGAGCGGGACCTCCCATTAATGGCGAGACAGGCTCGTTAATGGGGGATCGTGGTGGCGTGGAACGTGGGATGTGGCCGGCGGAGATCTCGCGCATGGCGAGATTCGTGGGATGGCGGTACGCCTGCAAGCGGTGCTATTGGTCGGTCGATGAGACCGAGGAAGATGACCTTGGTGGGTGATGGAGCTCCTTTTCGGGCCTCCATCAGATGTTGTCTTCTGTTGATCTCGCAGTGGACTTAACTGATTATCCTTCGTTGCATGCGGGTCTCAATGGGTTTTTAGAGGAAGAGGTGAGGTGAGGAAGTTGTCGCCGAATACCCGCAAAGAAGTCCCGGGATGGTTTGGTACCACCAAGGACCCTCCGACGCTCAAGTTAGTAATGAGATCCGAGCAGAGTTAAGGCATAAAAGTGTCAAAATGGCTTACTTGACCCCTCTGTGATGGGGGCTTATATAGCGGTGGAGCACGTAGCAGCGGGCGTGAGAATCTCGCCGGCAGCTACGTTCCCGACGTCAAGCCCGCGTGGAGAGCGGATCGCCCATCAATGGGGATCGTGATGGCGTGGAACGTGGGATGTTGCTGGCGTAAAATCCGCGCATGGCGAGATTCGCGGAGCGGCGGTTACGCCTGGGAGTAGGTCAGAGGGCCGAGAAAGACGTCCTCGGTGGAAGCTCGGGGACGAGAAAGGAGGCCGAGGAGTCTTGGTCCTGTGGTAGCTCGGGGGCGAGCTGGGAGGCCGAGGAGGCCAATTTGCAGGGGCCCCGAGGGGGGCCAGCTTGTGCTTGCTGGTCGGGCACGGGGTGGCCTAATCGGCCCCTGCGGGCCATATCTTCTAAGTTCTGGGACAAATCGCCTGCCACGTGTCATGATCTTGGGGATCGCCGATATCGAGCATTGTCATCATCCCCCCACTCATGTCCCGACCAGTTAGTGGTCGGGTCAGGAGTGGACTGCCGGGTCTCCCGAGGTGAGATCCCTTCTATGGTTTCGTCGGGGCGAACCCCCGGGCCGTCGGTTGTCTTTTCCGCTAGCGAATCAAGTCGAGATCTTTGCATTTAATGGAGGTGCGCCGGTTCGTTCACTCTGCAGTCGAAGCGACGGTCCACGTGTTGAGCGTCGATTAGCCGATGTGACGTGCGCAGGTTTGCGGCGTCCGATGGGCCGCGGTCCAGCGCTGGGCTGCCACGTGGAACGATCAGAGCCGCTGGGCGCGAGGAGCCGTTTTGGTGGGAGACGATGGGCGCCGTTGGATGAGGCCGTATGCGGCAATAAATATGGGTGGGGTCCGCCCTAGGGCCCTTACTCTTTCATATTTTCCTCTCTCAAGCCTCAGATGCTCGGCGCTTGTCTCCTCCCTTTCGTTTCCAACCTTTGGAGAATTTTTTTCCCAGGTTAGATGTATTCCTCTGCAGAATCAGTAGATGTCGTAGGAGTAGATGCTAGGGTCCATTTAGATGTGTCTGAGTCTTCTCGGGGAGCATGGGCTGGGCCCTCTGCCCGGGACCGTGAGGCGGGGGCCGCCTCTAGGGGGGAGAAGGCAGACGTGGCCCCCAGCACCTCGTGCTGGGTGAGGCATGAGGACGAGCTCGCCAACGCTCGGGCACGTTTTCACATTCCGCCGCGCTACTCGCTCCATCTGGCCGAGGAGGGAGAGAAGGCAGACCAGGTACGGAGTACGGAGATTACCCTGTATCTAGAAGCTTTTTGGGGCGGAATGCGCCAGCCCTTCTCTCCTGAGGTCATCGCCGCTCTGAACTTCTTCGGTTTGGCCCCCGGCCAGTTAGTGCCGAACGCGTGGAGGATTCTTCTTGGGTTCTTGATCCGCCTGAGGCTGCAGGCGGTTCCTTTCAGTCTTTCCCTTCTCGAGTCCTCCCTCTTTTTCAAGAGTCGCCCCGGTGGTCGAGCTGGCGACCCGAGATGGGTTTACTTGACTTTTAGGAAGCGGCCCGGAGTCGCTGCCGGGACTGGGGTCATGGCCTTGCCCTCCTCTATTCACGATTAGAAAAAGAAATTTTTCTTCGTTTCCCCTCCCGAGGGCGAGGACTGGCCAGTGCCCACCAAATGGTCGAGGGAGAAGTGGCTGCCGGGGAACCTGTCCGATGACCCCGCTGCAGTGAGAGTGGCGTCATGGGAGCCCATCCTTCGACATGACGTGCTGCTGTCCGAGAGGGTTTTGAGATGGGTCGGGCTTAGCCCCGTCGAGTTCGTCGGTAAGTTAGGCTTGCTCTTTGGCTTTACATTTTACTCGTGTTGCTGATCTGTTGGGTGTTTGTTTCATGCAGGATCCATGGACTTCGCCTCTCTTCGAGATGCTATGTTCCAGCCGAGACAGCCTACTAGGACCGGGGGCGCCAGCTCTTTTCGGGTGCAGCCCGCTCCGGCCCCTGCCGCCCCGGAGTCGGTGCCTCGAGGATGCTTGGCGGCGGATCCTGCCCCAGGACCTAGCAGAGCATCGGGTCGGAAGCGAACCCTGATTCTGGAGGACACGGTTTCGGAAGAGGAGATCGGCTCTCCCTCGGAGCCGCTCAAGAAGAGTTCCCGGAGATCTTCCCGGGGCCGGTCCTCGCCGACCGTAGTGGAGGAAGGGGGGCTCCGGTTCACGGTGCCGTCGGGGATGTCGGTCGCGGACAGCCTCCTGCAAGAAATAGAGACTTCGGCCGGGGGTAGAGTTCCCGAAGGGACCCTCAAGGCCCAGCTGGCGTCGATCGCCCAGGAGTTCATGCAGGTAAGCCCCCGGTTCATTGTGATATTTGGTGCCCTTTTCTATTCCTGATCCTTTTTATGTCTTCCCAGGTCCTCCAGCACGTGGCCCTTGCCTTTCGCATGGAGACCGAGGTGATAGCCCCGGCGGTGGAGGCCGCGGGCCAACTCGCCGCGCTGCAAGAGAGCTCCAGGCGAGAGCAGGAGGCGATGTCGGCGAAGATCGCCGCCCTAGAGGGTGACGTGGATGCCGGGAAGAGGGAGGTCGCCCATCATCGCGAGGCCGCCATGATCGCCCGTGGCAAGCTCGAGGACTCCCAGGTGCTCGCCGGGAACCTGAAGAGGACAGTGAAGGCCCTCCGAAAGGAGCTGGGTGC
This sequence comes from Agapanthus africanus, assembly GCA_030015575.1. Taxonomy (NCBI): domain Eukaryota; kingdom Viridiplantae; phylum Streptophyta; class Magnoliopsida; order Asparagales; family Amaryllidaceae; genus Agapanthus; species Agapanthus africanus. Next base: position 565,825,696 of record CM057339.1, read on the forward strand.
GGAGGTCGAGGCGTTTAAGTCGGCCGAATCGAGGGCCGTGGCGAGCAATAAGGGGTCGAAGGATTTTTACAACGACCTGGCCATGGCCACGACCCGCATTTGGCACGACACCCTCGATGCCGTTAAGTCTCGGATGCCAGGGTTCGACGACGCGGACCTCCGGGCTGAGTTCCCCCTCGTGGGCGCCGACGAGCAAGGGGGAGAAGGACCCGACGAGAAGGTGGTCGGGGACCCAGCGCCCCAAGTGGTGGAGGTCGAGGACCTCGAGGTCGCGCCTGGCCCCGAGGTGTAGAGCCCCCGTTCTCCTCTCTTCATTTTGCTTTCCTCTTGAATTTTGTAAGGCTTGGGAGCCAGAAAATACATTTTGTAAAAAAACTTTTGTCTTTGGCAGTAGTAATAAAGTTATTTTTTTTCTCATCTCCCTAGAATTGTGTTCTGCCATCTGTTTGTGAAGAATGCTCGTGGAATATTTTTGCCTGTATCAATTTGCTTTTCGTCAGGTTGGCCATCTGTCTAGCGATCGTATGTCGAGTTGTCTGAAATCACTTGCCGATGAGCGCTTCTGAGGAGGTATCTTCCTGGGCCCCGGGGTTGAGGGAAAATCGTTTAGACTTTGGACAGACTTGACGCCCCTCACTGGGGTCTCGGGTCCACAGCCACAGAGCATCTCTGATTCCGAGTATTGGTTGGCATCCGGGGTTGATTGGGCAGGGTAGCTGCTCATTTGCCCCTTGCGAGGGCTTGGCTCTCTAGCGCTTGAGGGGCTGCACGAAGCCCACTAAGGATGTCCGGGCAGTGGATTTGCGCGGCGGCCTCTGGGCGAGGGCTTTGAACTCTGGCGTCGTAGGTAGGAAACTACCAGCCGTGGTTTTTACCGAGCAGGGTAGATGCTCGGTTGCCTCTTGTGAGGGCTTTGATCCTTCAGGATGGGGACCGAGCAAGGTTACTGCTCAGTGCCTCTTAGCGAGGACTTTGATCCCTGTCGGTTGTGGTAGGAAGCTATCGGCCGGGGATAGCCGAGCGAGAGGCCCGACTGCCTCTGGGAGGACTTTGGCCCTTGGCGCGGGAAGAGCTATAAGGCTGTAAGAAGCCTACCAAGGACCCTTGGCCGGGCAAGGTTACTGCTCGATGCCTCTTGGCGAGGGCTTTTGGCCTGAAAAATAGCCGAGCGAGGGAACCTCGGGTTCGACTTCCTCTGAGAGGGCTTTTTGATCCCCGACGTTGCGGCAGGGAAGCTGCCCGCTGAGGATAGCCAAGTGAGGGAACCTCGGGCTCGACTGCCTCTGAGAGGGCTTTTTGATCCCCGGCGTTGCGGCAGGGAAGCTGCCCGCTGGGGATAGCCGAGCGAGGGAACCCCGGGCTCGACTGCCTCTGGGAGGGCTTTCTGATCCCCGGCGTTGCGGCAGGGAAGCTGCCCGCTGGGGACGACCAAGCAGGGAAGCTGCTGGGCTGAATCTTGGTGTGGTGTATCCCGACCGTTCAGCTGCAGGTGTGGGGAATGGGAACGGTCGGGGCAACGACGCGCGTAGCTAGCCTATTGAATGCGGGGGGAAGGGGAAGCGCCAGGGGCGTGTCTCTTCGATTCCACCGGAGAAGGCTTGATGGCCGCCGCGTGGAAGCGACTTCCTGGGCGAAAGTGTGCGACGGTTGGGCTGCGCAGTGGGCTATTTAAGGCCGAAAGAGTACTGGTCCTTTCATCCTTCATAAACAGGCCGCCGAGAATGCAGGACTTCCCGTTCACCATCCCCGACATCGTTCACTTTGAAGACGTGTACCTCTATGACCCGTACTGCACCGAGGACACGGTGCAGATGGTCTACGGGAGCATCGAGGACCATTTTGGCCGGATGCTCCCCCGACGCTCCTCCCTGCTGCTGCTGCTGATGTATTCCATCTGGAGGGCATCGTCGGGGCTTTACAACCCCCCGTTTGAGCTGTTCTTTGATGAGGCCGTGGGCAAGCTGCGGTCTATGAGGCGCTTCGGCTTAATCTCCGCGAACCGGCTGGCCCGCTCAGAGGCGCTCGTCCGTGAATGCTACGAGCTGAGGCTCGGGGTCGATGCCTGAGGGGGGAATCGGGGATAGAGGCTAGAACTGGCGAGACCCTGGTTGGGGGAGATTTTTACCGAGCACCACGAGCAGTGCTCGCTGCACCCCCTCCCCCCACTATTTTAATTTTCTTTCTTTTCTGCATGTATGGCTGAGGAGCCCATAATACCTTTTGAATAAACAAAGATTTTCTTTCTTTTTCGCAATGCTCCATTGATGTTTATTAAATTAACAATAGATCCTAGGAAGAATTTACATCGCTTTAAAGGAAAGGTACGGGCTAGAAGATGACTTTATTGGCTTGGGCCGAGCTCCCTGAAGGGCTGTCGGCCCCCACGCTTGGCATAGGGCAAGGGGCTCCCTCATCCCCAGGCTGGCCGTCCGCTGAAACAAGCATGATCTGACTGATGGTCAGGTCGGTGGGGGGGGGGGGGAAGCTGCTCCTGCTCGCGGTCGGTCTGCCGTTTGTCCCTCAGGTAGGCGGCGAGGTGCTCAGACCGGATGAGCTCTTCGATGTAGTCCCTCAATTGTTTGCAGTCCTCCATGGCGTGGCCTAGTACCCGGTGGAAAGCGCAGTAGGGGCCCCGGGTTCTCTTTGCGGCCTGACGCGGGATCGGAGGGAACTTGAAGAACCCCTCGTTCTGGGCCTCCTCCAGCAATACCGCGAGGGAGACGTTGAGGGGGGTATACTCTTAGAACTTCGGATAGTAGGGCTGCTGACGCTCCGGCCTCTCCTCCCGAGCTCTCTTCTTCTGGTCGGGTTGTTCTGCCCGGGGAAGGTTAGCATTCACCTCGGATTCCAGCTGGACCTCGCGCTCGGTCCACGCCTTGACTTCGGCCATGGTCTTAGGTTGAGCCAGCGCGAAGGAGCGTAACCATTCCTTGTGCCTCAGACCAGATCTGAGTGCCGTTATGACGGTTTCGTCTCGGTGCTCGGGCACCTCGAGAAGGGCGTTGTAGAAACGGGTAATGTAGGCCTTGAACGTTTCCTTGTCCCCTCTCTTAACCGTGAAGAGGTAGTCGACCGTGCGCTTCTGTCGACGGTTCCCCACGAAATGGCCGAGGAACTTGTTGGAGATAGTGCCCTCAGAGTTAATTATTGGATCACAGGCACGTGATTGCAATGATTGAGGGGAGGACCTGTCCCAGTAGGACAGTCTTACTCAAGATGATAGTATGCTATCTGGTTTACCTTTATCATCGTGTACTGCTTTAGGTGACCTTACAGGTCACTATTGCACGTTGATAGAGCCCCTAGGATTCTTGCTTGACTACTGGCAGTATGAGGGCGATCATATACGTGGGAGCTGGTAGTCTATAAGCACATCCTTAAATGGTCCATAGTCGTGGGAGTTTCGAGACAGGGCATCGATACTCCAGAGTAGACTAGTGTATACAGTCGAGACCCCGACGAGGGGCGGTGGCCGGTCTCACAAGCCACTGGTGTCAGTTGGTTCACCTAAGATGTATACAGGTGCTCATTGGGTTATGAGTACACCGGACAGGACTCGCCGCGAACCTGCTAGTTGGGTTTATACCAGACGTCAGATAGCAGTTCCCTGGTGACATGTGTACAGGTTAGTTCATCGACCTGAGATTGTCATTTGTCTCGTGTGAGTTCCCACTGTGCTTTGATTACTACTCTACCACGGCTCAAAGGAGTCGTGCAAACAGGTTTTAGTTGGGTACATTCCCGAGCCACATGGAGGCAGTGAGCGGATCTGCAGGGGTTCGTCTCTCCCGGTATTGGGGGTGAGGTCGCGCTGTGTCGAGGAGAGCCAGAACATGAAAAGTCCTTGGCCAAGGAAGGAGATTTGCTGGTAGGTATTCCAGTAGTATCTCAGGGTGTTCTGGGCTGCACTCCGACACGACTTGTACCGCTTTTGGGGGTCTGACTTTTACCAACCCCCTAGGCCCGCCATGCGATGCTCATAGACGAACGGACCAGACTGTACGGATATTGTCACTGACAGGCTCAGTAGGGTGTCAGGATGAGTTCGCCCATCGACATCCCTTTCAGTCAATACCTGGTAGCCCGTTACGTATTGGCTTATACCTCTGACTTGCTAGTGGTTAAATCCACAACCAAGGTATTGACGAGTCTTTAGAGTCCACCACACTCAGTTACTCAAGTTTCGGGCGAAACGCTGTAGAGGCCGTATGGAGATATGGCAGGGTTCGATCAGATACGTGCGGTATTGCACGGATCGTGATCGGACGGTTTTTACTAGCCGGCTTTGGCTTAAGCCGGATTCTAGTATCTGATAGTGTAGTTTTGTCTCTTTGCATTTGTGTTCAGTGGGAATATAAATGCGCGCATGTATTTGCAGTAGCGGGGTTTTCCTTTAATTTATTACGGGATCGGTTTTCTGAAGTTGCCAGTTTGCATTCCGTTCCGGCCGGTTTTCTTTTATTCTTTCGCGGCCGGACTTTCCATTGGAGGGTGTTATTTGCAATTGTGCAAATAACGTTTAGTGGAGGGTTTTCTTGCATATATGTGGATTATGATATGACCATCATCATGAGATTCTCTTTGCATCATTCTTTTACATTAATGTGAAGAGATTTGTTTTTGACTTGAGATAAGAAATGGGTGTGACTTGATTCCATATTTATCTTCACATTTCTTATTGTGTTTTCTCTCTCTCCTCATTCTATCAAGATGTTTGGCCGGCCACATTTTAAGGGAGAGAAAAAGAGAGGTTTCATTTTTGTGAGGGAAAATGTTTCATCTCATTTTTCATGCTACCAAATTCCTAAGTTCATTTTCCATATTGCTTTCTTCACCTCCATATTATCCATGGCAACATCTAACCCCTAAAGAGACATGGCTACTATACTATTCTACAGCATCCCTTGGACGCGTCGGCTAGCCAACTTCGCGCCCGAGTTGCCTCGGTCAAGAGGTGGAAGCCCGTAAAAGATTCCGGCTACGTGGTGCTTTTCCGACGAGCGAGGAGGTGACGAACTTTCCGCGGGAGATCGGAGTGGAGACGAAGACCGAAGGACACGGATCGCTTGGTATACTTCTCTACTCTTTTCTTGTTTTCTAGTTAGCTAGGTTAATGGCCCGATCCGGGTGAAAAGTCCGCGGTGGTGCCGGTTGCAAGTTTTTGCAAAGTTTTTGTTTCCGCGTTTCCGGCGTCGGATCGAAGGCCGGGGCGCCCCCGCGGGCTTACATTGGTATCAGAGCCACGCCATTAACCATGCCTAGCTTGCTCTGGTGTGTTTATAACTCGATCGAACAAAAATCCCCAAAAACCGTATTTTCCTATGCTTCATGTTTCTGTCGAAATTTTTTCTGCTCCAAAAATTTTTCAGGTCATTGCAGAAACACAAGCATGAAATTCTAAGAATTCTGGTGAAATTTGATGCAGTGATCTCTTAGTACGGCCTCGGAAACGCGGCCAAACCCCTGGTTTGGCCGCGGTTCCGCGGTGGTAAGGTGTCCTCACTGCACCAAAATTTCCCAGTAGGCTTTAGACTTGGAAATAGGGGTTTTGGAACATTCTTTTTGGGCCCAGATTTTCTGTAAGTGCTATAGTACTGCTTGGGGCCCACTTTGATAAATTTGTTCGATCGAATATTTTAAACATGCTAGTTCACAGTATTTACATTATATCTGCGACCGTGAATGTCACTCGATCGGTAAATCTAGTCTATCTGCTATAGCCCTTTTAGACGGATTTTCGAACGTGACATTCACGTTGATGTTCTGTGTTATGCTGTGTTGTTGCGGATCGGTCGTGGGCGATAGCCTGGTTGCAGTATTAGTACAGTTTTGTTTTATATATGCATTTGATATTGCGGGGCGAGCGTCCGACATGTGGACTGCCGTCACTGCCTGTTTGTATTATTATTTTGGGGCACGACCAGGTTGCGGTCGATGTACCCGTTGTATGTATATTTTACTTTCTGTACTAGGATTGCCCCGCGGAGGGGTGCACGGATAGCCAGGTTCTAGAGGGTAACAAGCCCGCATCTCATGGCATTGAGATGGAGGGGGCTTTACTCTAGAATTGGCGGGCTATTCGCCGCACTCGTAGGGGGTACAAGTTGACCCAGGAGGGGTGCCCAAGTTACCGGATTCCGTGAAGTGCTGGGCGGTCCATTCACGTCGTTGAAGGGGGCTGCCTCGCTTTGGGTTTTGGCGGGTAACTTGTCGCGCCCGTAGGGGTCTAGGATTTCATTGCACAGGCTATCCACACGACCAGGGGAACGTCGAGTTTCAGCAGCGGCTTTGTGAAACCCGGGGATCCCAGATATCTGTATTGATCTGTGTTGCTATACATTTCTGTGTTGCTGCATTTTTATCACGCCTTGAGCGAAAATTATATATTATATATATACTAGTAGATGTTGTATATGTTTTTCATCCGCGCTAGTCCGTCCCCGCTCTGTCGTTAGTTAGCTAACCTAACGGGTGATGACGGGACCCAGTGGCGAATGCGGATGGCATATACGTACGTCGGTATATTTTCGTTCTTTGTGGTGTGATCAATTGATGGGACTGCGTTGATTCGGATCAATGCAAGATAAACAAACCTTTCTGATGTTGTTGGAACACTTTTTCAAAAAGCTGTTATTGCAAGGGCGTTCTCTTTTTTTTTTGCATCGTGGTATTCAGTTGGAATATCCTGCTCCTCAGTCGACGAGGCAAGGGCCGAGATCTCTTCACCGGGAGTGACCCCTTGGACAGAAGTTTGCGTCAGGGCAATAACTTCACTATAGCCGATTACTTTTGCTTTGCATCGTGGTATTCAGTTGGAATATCCTGCACCTCATTCTATGGGGAAAGAGCCGAGATCCCTTCACCGGGAGTGACCTCTTTAGCCAAGGTTTTCGTCACTATATTTTTAAAAAGCTATCTGTTCTTTCAACGATATCAAGTTCATTACGTTAAAGGTTTTCGCCAGAAACCATTCGCAGCCCTCCGTCGTTTCATATGGATAGTTAATAGTATTCAAGCTGTGTATGTTGGCCAAAGTCAAGGCACAGTGTTTGGTAGCTGTTGGGTATTCATATGCATCATAGATAGATGCGTTGGTTTGGGACAGTCGTACTGCCATTTTGGCCAAAGTCAAGGGTAGGTACGGGTGGGTGCAAATTAACCAGGAAAATGACGGGTAGAACTTGACATGTGACTTATGATATGTTGGCCAAAGTCAAGGTCATAAGAGCATGGGGTAGAAATCCACATCGGGAGTTTCAAAAGAACTGAAACTTGCCAGATATGCGCATACCTTCTGGAGTATGATAGCGTGAGCGGATTCCGTCACGTTATCATGCGATGATGGTTGGATCCCGATTCCTACTGATGAGTTGGTTTACTCCTCGGGTGATCCCGGCTAATTCTTCTTTCAGGTTTGGGGAAGAATTTGACGTTACAGTGGGTGGTTTCCAGATTAGATAAAGTGATAACCATTCTGATCTAGGTTAGAGTGCACGTTGAGTGTTTCTTTTCTCTCTCTCTTTGGCAGCGACCATTGACCCGACCCTAGACTATGACTCAGTGACCAAGTTGACCGAACCTTCTTAACATTGGCTTTTGGATTGTCAAAGTTGCAAACCTCATTGTCACTCCTACTTTTACCCTTTTCTCCGGGACACCCCGTATTACTACGAACGTCCACTTCCATTGGACAAAACCATCGTATGGTTATATACGAACTCGAAGGACTTCGAGGATGGTTTCTGGTTCTGGAGAAAACGGATAGGACTATTCAGTTGTCTTTTCTTTTCACCTTCTCTCAGGTTGCGAGTACTCCTTGGTTTAGGAGTAGTACACCTATTACGCAAATTGGATAGTCTTCTTCCAAACCATATGCTCGTGCCGACCGGTAGGGAATGAAGAAAACCAGTTAGCCTAAACGGTGTACAGAAGGTATTAAGTTCAGACAAAGCAAGAGATTAGTAAGAGGGCAAAGTAAATTGCGACTGCTATTCACGACCAAACCAAGTATTTCTTCGCCAATCCTAAATCACCTTTGTATTTCTCCAGGACACTCCGTATCACTACGAAGATCCCAGTTTATTGGATAATCCATCGTATGGTTATATACGAACTCGAAAGGAACTTATTCGAGTTCGGGGATGGATCCTGATTCAGGAGAAATAGGAATAAAGTACATTCAGGTGTCTTTTATCTTTACCTTCTCTCGCGTTGCGAGTGCTCCTAGGATTAGGACAGTACACACTTTATACTTTTTGGATAGTCTTCTTCCAAACCATAGGCTGGTGCCGAACGGTAGGGAAGGAAGAAAACCATTTGGCTTAAAAGGGTGTACAGAAGGTAATGACTAAAGACATATAAAGGGATTTGGAGAAGTGGCAAAGAATTATACGGTTATAGTTGTGAATCTGGATAATGGAAGAGGCATTACTAGGAATACCAGGATACCCTATCGAAACATTTTAATGTTTCAGTTTCACTGTGTACTGTTAATAGAAAACTGATTTCCCAATTAGACACTTGCTCCAAGGTATGTATTTACCAGGTATGAGTCTCACATCTGCATGGTTTTACAGATGATGAGTGGGAGTAAGTTATTGGGAATTAGGTGACCATCCTCATTATATCGGGATTCGTTGGAATTGGTGATATTTGAGGAAGCCACCTGGGTTGTTTGCCGGTCGGCAAATATTTGGTTTTGAATATCCGTTGTTGTGCACCAATTTCAAATTGATATGTCCGTACGTCTATTTTTATAGAGTGAGATATACTTTTTGAAATTATGTCTTTGACATTTACCTATATCAGTGGATGGTTAGGTAAGGAGCATTGAACAGCGGTGTAATTCTTCTTAACCATAAGTACAGTTTTCAACCTACGACACACAGTGAATGAGTCATTCGACTCAGGGGACTTATACAGAGTATTGTATATTGTCCAGTGTCCATGAGGACAGAGGGGTTGGTCCTCGTACTGTATTCTGTTTACTTATGACTTCTCTAGTTCTTAGACAGGTGTTTCGTAGAAACACAGGGTCGAAGTTTTAAGAAGTTATAGGTATAAGAATAAAGTAGAGAACCAGGTGTTGAAAGTATCGGGATTCTTCAAGGCGATCGAAGATGTAGATACTTGTATATGGTATTCAGTTGATAGTAGTGGTTAAGAGAACTTGCTTCTCTTTCAGGTTACTCATAATTGGAAGCATTCCTAAGTTGAGTAACGTTGATCGGCCTCCTTCCATTTAGTTGACATACACTGGAGACAGCTGCATGATTTGAATCTGCTTCAATTAAATCAGTGCCTCTGTTTCTATATTGGATATAGAACAGTTCATATCTTGACATTGTTAAGATACGGGGAGTTGTCCAGCTTATGCTTAAAACCAGACTCTGGATAACTCAAGGCACGTTTCTGTAATGGCTGTTTGTGGGTTGATCCGGGCTATCCAGAGGGTTGATATTCTACCATCTGGAAGATCAATAGTGATATTGTTCTTGACTCGCCACAGTTTTAATAAAATGGATTTTTTCAGAAAATAGGTGTGGGAGTATGGTAGAACTGGAAGTGATTCCAGAACCGCAAACGATTACTGAAGATTTGATAAGAACCTAAAGATTCAATCTGGTTTGACATTCCATTGGCCACTCCGCAGATAAGGTGGGTAACCTCAGGCACCCGAGAGGTACTTCGGTATACTCAAGGACGGTGGCAGAGAGGTTCTTGTTTACCCAGACTTGCCATTGCTGTTGTTCCAGACTATGAGACCCGGCAGGAGGATGAGTATAGCGTCGTTCTAAACTAGCTTTAGAAGCGTACGTCTATATGACTCTGCCAGAGGGTTGTCGTAGTCAGTGGGAGCAGCGGAAGCATTGGTGGACATCAGGCTTATGTCTATTTATAGACTAAAGCAGATATAGCGGAGATAGATCATCTATTTTTGATATGACAGTCATAGGTTTGACTTCATCAGAATAGGGGATGGATCTGTTGAGAAGGTAGTAGGGTGTGATGTCCTGGTATTTGATGACATACACAGAATAGGAAGTGATATTCCTATACTACGATCGGTTATACTATGGTCGTCACACAGTAGTTTCTCCATATAGGACTTGGATATTATATCAGACATTCTGGTTACTAGATCTATGCTTTTAGATCTAGATTTGGGTGGTTTCCCAATCTGGGTACTTTGACAGCATTCTATGAGTATTTAGAATGAACGACTCCTGGCACGGTAGTGTACCTGCAGGTAATGGAGTCACCCTCTCTAAAGGTGTCTTACAGACTAAAGGGGAGAGGGATGCGCATGATTGGCAGATCATTTGCTTAGGCAATTGAGTCAATCATGAGATGTCAAGTACCACACCAGATGTTGTTCTTGCAGTAGGTGCAATAAGTTGATATTGATCCAATCCTGGGGAAACATTGGGAAGCAGTTTTAGGACATAAGTGGATGTTCTAGGGATATGATAACGGCAGCCTCCTTTGGGAGACGGTTATCATTCCAGGCTTCCAAGGTGACTTGGATGGCAGAGCGGCTGTCAGAGTTGTAATTTTCCTTCTGACGACGGTCAGTATTTTGGACAGATGGTCCAGGTAGATACTGAGGGAAGGCATGGCTCAGGATACTGATTAAGTTCAGTTGACAATACAGTCTAAGAAGTTTGGATTTGGAGTTCATTTATGAGCTAGGTCCCATCAGATATCCAGACACATTCTAAGACAGGTATTGCTCATTTCGGGAGATGGCTTTCTCCGCGAACTTGAGATAGAGAGAGACATAGAAAGAAACACCAGAGCGGATCCACTCACTGAGGCTATTCCTCGAACGCAATAGTTTCGCAAACGAGCTTTGTGAGACTGACTAGTAGAGGAGTTGGGTGTTCGGTATCACACGGGCTGTGAGTATGCGACATCGCAATAATTAGCCTTGAGTGCAAGTGGGAGATTCTTGGAGATAGTGCCCTCAGAGTCAATTATTGGATCACAGGCACGTGATTGCAATGATTGAGGGGAGGACCTGTCCCAGGAGGAGAGTCTTACTCAAGATGATAATATGCTATCTGGTTTACCTTTATTATCGTGTACTGCTTTAGGTGACCTTACAGGTCACTATTGCACGTTGATAGAGCCCCTAGGATTCTTGCTTGACTACCGGCAGTATGAGGGCGATCATATACGTGGGAGCTGGTAGTCTATAAGCACATCCTTAAATAGTCCCTAGTCATGGGAGTTTCGAGACAGGGCATTGATACTCCAGAGTAGACTAGTGTATACAGTCGAGACCCCGACGAGGGGCGGTGGCCGGTCTCACAAGCCACTGGTGTCAGTTGGTTCACCTAAGATGTATACAGGTGCTCATTGGGTTATGAGTACACCGGACAGGACTCGCCGGGAACCTGCTAGTTGGGTTTATACCAGACGTCAGATAGCAGTTCCCTGGTGACATGTGTACAGGTTAGTTCATCGACCTGAGATCGTCATTTGTCTCGTGTGAGTTCCCATTGTGCTTTGATTACTACCCTACCACGGCTCAAAGGAGTCGTGCAAACAGGTTTTAGTTGGGTACAGTCCCGAGCCACATGGAGGCAGTGAGCGGATCTGCAGGGGTTCGTCTCTCCCATTATTGGGGGTGAGGTCGTGTTGTGTCGAGGAGAGCCAGAACATGAAAAGTCCTTGGCCAAGGAAGGAGATTTGCTGGTAGGTATTCCAGTAGTATCTCAGGGTGTTCTGGGCTGCACTCCGACACGACTTGTACCGCTTTTGGGGGTCTGACTTTTACCAACCCCCTAGGCCCGCCATGCGATGCTCATAGACGAACGGACCGGACTGAACGGATATTGTCACTGACAGGCTCAGTAGGGTGTCAGGATGAGTTCGCTCATCGACGTCCCTTTCAGTCAATACCTGGTAGCCCGTTACGTATTGGGTTATACCTCTGACTTGCTAGTGGTTTAATCCACAACCAAGGTATTGACGAGTCTTTAGAGTCCACCACACTCAGTTACTCAAGTTTCGGGCGAAACGCTGTAGAGGCCGTATGGAGATATGGCAGGGTTCGATCAGATACGTGCGGTATTGCACGGATCGTGATCGGACGGTTTTTACTAGCCGGCTTTGGCTTAAGCCGGATTCTAGTATTTGATAGTGTAGTTTTGTCTCTTTGCATTTGTGTTCAGTGGGAATACAAATGCGCGCATGTATTTGCAGTAGCGGGGTTTTCCTGTAATTTATTACGGGATCGGTTTTCTGAAGTTGCCAGTTTGCATTCCGTTCCGGCCGGTTTTCTTTTATTCTTTCGCGGCCGGAATTTCCATTGGAGGGTGTTATTTGCAATTGTGCAAATAACGTTTAGTGGAGGGTTTTCATGCATATATGTGGATTATGATATGACCATCATCATGCGATTCTCTTTGCATCATTCTTTTACATTAATGTGAAGAGATTTGTTTTTGACATGAAATAAGAAATGGGTGTGACTTGATTCCATATTTATCTTCACATTTCTTATTGTGTTTTCTCTCTCTCCTCATTCTATCAAGATGTTTGGCCGGCCACATTTTAAGGGAGAGAAAAAGAGAGGTTTCATTTTTGTGAGGGAAAATGTTTCATCTCATTTTTCATGCTACCAAATCCTTAAGCTCATTTTCCATAGTTGCTTTCTTCACCTCCATATTATCCATGGCAACATCTAACGCCTAAAGAGACATAGCTAATACACTATTCTACAGCATCCCTTGGATGCGTCGGCTACCCAACTTCGCGCCCGAGTTGCCTCGGTCAAGAGGTGGGAGCCCGTAAAAGATTCCAGCTACGTGGTGCTTTTCCGACGAGCGAGGAGGTGACGAACTTTCCGAGGGAGATCGGAGTGGAGACGAAGACCAAAGGACACGGATCGCTTGGTATACTTCTCTACTCTTTTCTTGTTTGCTAGTTAGCTAGGTTAATGGCCCGATCCGGGTGAAAAGTCCGCGGTGGTGCCGGTTGCAAGTTTTTGCAAAGTTTTTGTTTCCGCGTTTCCGGCGTCGGATCGACGACCGGGACGCCCCCGCGGGCTTACAGAACTGAGTAGCCAGCTCGTCGAAGGTCGAAATCGAGCGGGGCTCGAGCCCCCGGAACCAGTCCCGAACTGCGCGGATGAGGGTGGCCGGGAAGGCTCTGCACTGGGCGGCGTCGGAGTGATCCTGGAAGCTCATCCCCGCGGTGAAAGCGTCCAAGTGATCCTTCGGGTCGGTTTTCTCGTCAAACAGAGAGACCTTTGGGGGCTTGTTACGCGAGCAGGCGTGCACGGCGAGCAGCTCCTCGGTGAACGGCTTCGTGAGCGAGTCGGAGGCGTACTTAGCCCATCACTCGAGAGGTGAGCTTTTCGGCGTATACCCTCGATCTTCTTCTCGAGGGCGTCGAGCCGACCGTGGTATCCCGAGGAATCGGCGCCTCAGGATCCCTGGCCCCCGCTGCGGGTGACCTACGTCTGGGAGCGGCCCCGGTTTCTATCGATGAAGTGTCTCAGGTCCCGGGATGAGGTGGCTCTTGAGTTGCCGGGGCGGACCCCTTCTGTGTGGTCCAGCCGATGGTGGTGGGGTCGGCAACACCCGTGTATATATAGGCGAGGTGACTGACACTTCCTCAGGATGAGAAGGGGCACGAGGAGGCTCGAAGCGAAGCGTTCTGGCGGCGGACCTCGGCGTGGATCCCTGGGGCTCCCAGCGGGCCTCAGGGGGCACCGGTTCGAGGGACCGGCGGCCAGGGGATGCAGCCTGCTGGTTGTCGGCCGTCCAGACAGGGGCAGAGCCTTCTGGAGGCGGTGGAGCGGCGATCTGGGGCCCGGGAGCGGCCGTTTGCACGCGGACGAGGGCCTCCACGAGGGATTGCAGGCGATCTATCCGGCCTGTGAGGGCATTGATGACGGTTATGGGAGGAGGTTCATCCCCGCCTTCGGTGAGCGGAAGGCGACGGCTGGTACTGGGATCCCCAAGATGGTCGTCTGCCATGAAGGTGGAGATAGGAAGGCCAACTTTGTATTTTGTGGAGTTGTTCCCACAGATGGCGCCAACTGATGGAGCTCCTTTTCGGGCCTCCGTCAGATGTTGTCTTCCGTTGATCTCGCGGTGGACTTAACTTATTATCCTTCGTTGTGTACGAGTCTCAATGGGTTTTTAGAGGAAGATGTGAGGTGAGGAAGTTGTCGCCGAATACCTGCAAAGAAGTCCCGGGGTGGTTTGGTACCACCAAGGACCCTCCGACGCTCAAATTAGTGATGAGATCCGAGCAGAGTAACGGCATAAAAGTGTCAAAAATGGCTTACTTGACCTCTGTGATGGGGGCTTATATAGCGGTGGAGCACACAGCAGCGAGCACGAGAATCTCACCGGCAGCTACGTTCCCGACATCACGTCCGCGTGGAGAGCGGATCGCCCATCAATGGGGATTGTGATGGCGTGGAACGTGGGATGTTGCTGGCGTAAAATCCACGCATGGCAAGATTCGCGGAGCGGCGGTTACGCCTGGGAGTAGGTCAGAGGGCCGAGGAAGACGTCCTCGGCGGAAGCTCGGGGACGAGCAAGGAGGCCAAGGAGTCTTGGTCCTGTGGTAGCTCGGGGGCGAGCTGGGAGGCCGAGGAGGCCAATTTGCAGGGGCCCCAAGGAGGGCCAGCTTGTGCTTGCTGGTCGGGCACGGGGTGGCCTGATCGGCCCCTGCGGGCCCTTTCTTCTGAGTTCTGGCACACGTCGCCTGCCACGTGTCATGATCTTGGGGATCGCCGATATCGAGCACTGTCAGCGGGAGAGCTCACAGACGAGCGGGAGAGCCGAGGTATCTTGGTTATGCGGTAGCTCGGAGACGAGCTGTGAGGCCGAGGAGGCTGGTTATGCGGGGGGCTCGTAGGTGAGCCAGTGTTTGCTCGGTAGGACGAGCATAGGCGTGGTCTGGTCGGCCGTTGTAGGCCCTTTCTTGCATGCTTTGGGACACGTCGTCTGCCACGTGTCATGATCTGGGAGACCATCGATATCGAGCATCATCACTATAAAAAGATGGCATTACAAACCTGCCATAGAGCCAAATCTGTTGCTATTCTAAGTTGCTCAACTCTGGTATCCAAGTAGAGCTGCAAGCTATCAGGTGCTGTCAGATCAGGCCTATCCCTTTGATCTCGGTATTTGTTTAAGTTGGCAAGATGATTCCTTATTATTTCACATAATCTCCGGAATTCAGTGGTCCTCTTGTACTGCTTGCAAAATTGGAATGCTCGATGTGCTGTCATCTACACATCAAAGAAATAAAGAAACTCATATTGGCAGAATACACTGGATAGAAATAGAAGAGTTGCCCAAAATTTGTAATGTTTCCTAGATTAATCAGATCATCTCATGGATTAACATTTAGGATGTTGGCATTAAACAGGGAAGAGTATCACGAATGCTTCTAATGTGGCTGAGGGCGCCCGCAGCCACTTGGCTGCAGGTGCAAGAGAGAAAAGTGGGGGTCCCACTCCACTTAAACCCAAGTGGAACTCCTCTGTTTCACACTTACGCCCGCAGAGCCAAATCTCTCATTATAAATATCCGAAAATCTTATATGCAGATACACATGCACATAAACATGAAGCAACCATGAAATAAATGATCTGACATACAACAACAACAACAACTCAGCCTTTTATCCCAAGCATATGGGGTAGGCTACATGAACCAACATGAGAATCACGCCGGGTCCAGCACATGAATCCTCTGTCTCCACTCACTTCTATCGAACAATATACTTTCATTGAGTCCTTTGGCAACCATATCGTTTCGTATCACCTCCATCCATGTTTTCTTCGGTCTCCCTTTTGGCCTTTTGCCATTACCCATATCGAGAGTATCTATTCGTCGAACCGGTGCTTCCATAGGTCTGCGTCGCATATGACCAAACCATCTAAGCCGGTTTTCCCGCATCTTCTCCTCCACGGGTGCCACACCAACTTTAGCACGAATATCCTCATTTCGCACCTTGTCTTTTCTAGTGTTACCGCATATCCAACGAAGCATGCGCATCTCCGCTACGTGCATCTTCTGTGTATGATGCTTCTTAGGAGCCCAGCATTCTGTACCATATAATAAGGCAGGCCGAATAGCGCTCCGATAAAACTTCCCTTTCAATTTTAACGGAAAGTTACGATCACACAAAATCTCTGTTGCACTCCTCCATTTCAACCAACCGGCTTGGATCTTTTGATTAACATCACTATCGATCTCCCCATTCCTTTGGATGATGGAACCTAGATATCTAAACTGGTCGCTCGGTGATATCTCTTGCCCTTCCAATGTTATACCAATATGGTTTTGACTTCTCTGGCTACTAAATTTGCAGTGCATATATGCTGTCTTGGACCTGCTCAATCTGAATCCCCGAGATTCCAATGTTTGTCTCCATAATTCCAATTTGGCATTAACCCCTGCTTTCGTCTCATTTACTAGAACAATATCATCAGCGAATAGCATACACCAAGGGACCTCATCTTGGATGGTTCTAGTAAGCTCATCCATCACGATGGTAAACAGGAAGGGACTTAATGCAGATCCTTGATGTAAACCAATAGTAATCGGAAAATCACTTGTTAAGCCACCGCAAGTTCTGACATTTGCCACTACTCCGTCGTACATATCCTTGATTATGTCAATATACTTGACGGGGACCCCCTTTTTCATCATTGTCCCCCATAATACCTCTCTAGGTACCTTGTCGTACGCTTTTTCTAAATCAATAAATATCATATGCAAATCTCGTCTCCTCTCTCGAAAGCGCTCGACAAGTTGACGAAGCAAATGAATCGCCTCTGTCGTCGATCGTCCAGGCATGAACCCAAATTGGTTCTCTGTTATCTTAATATCCTTCCTTAGCCTGTGTTCAATCACTCTCTCCCAAAGTTTCATGGTGTGACACATTAGTTTTATTCCACGGTAGTTTGAGCAACTTTGAATGTCACCCTTATTCTTGTAGATAGGTACAAGGATACTTTTCCTCCATTCATTTGGCATCTTTTTTGTCTGCCAAATCTTATTAAACAGATCTGTCAGCCATTTAACGCCTATTTCTCCTAAGCATCTCCAAATCTCGATAGGAATCCCGTCAGGACCAACCGCTTTTCTTAAACCCATTCTGTTCAAAGCTTCTTTAACCTCATTAAGTCTTATTTTACGCATGAAATCACGATTTATATCTTGAGATTGAATGACAAGTCCATCCAAATTCTTAGTAAAGCTCTCATTGAACAATTTGTCAAAATAATCTCTCCATCTTTCCTTGATATCCTCATCTCGAACTAAAACCTTCTGATTTTCATTTTTGACACACTTCACCGCACATAAGTCTCTAGTCTTCCTTTCCCGCATTCGAGCAATCCGGTATATATCATTTGCAGCCTCTTTAGTGTCTAATTTCTCGTACATCTCCTTGTAGACCTTAGATTTAGCTTCTCGAACAGCTTTCTTAACTTCCTTTTTAGCCATTTTGTACTTCTCAAATCTCTGCACATCTCTACTTTTCTTCAAATCTTTATAAGAATCTCTTTTAATTTTAATAGCAGCCTTTACATCTTCATTCCACCATGATATGTCCTTAGATGGTGGAGCACCACCTCTCGACTCACCAAGTAGATCTCTAGCTACTTTCTTGATACAACTAGCCATTTTGTTCCATGTTTTGTCTGGATCATCTTCCGACTGCCAATCCGCTTCTTGTACTACACGATCTATAAAAGCCTTTTGATTACCTTCTTTCAATCGCCACCATTTAATTTTAGGCTCCACCTTACGTCTAATCTTCCTAGGTTCTCTTCTAAATCGAAAATCTAGAACTAAGAGTCTATGTTGAGTAGTTACACTCTCACCTGGCACTACCTTACAGTCGATACAACAACCTCTATCTATTCTTCTCGTCAGAAAAAAGTCTATTTGACTAGCATTTGATCCGCTCCTAAAAGTAATAAGGTGAGACTCTCTTTTCCTAAACCAGGTGTTTGCTAAGATCAAGTCATAAGATAAAGCAAAATCTAGAATCGAGTCACCTACTTCATTCCTTTGTCCGAAACCAAAACCTCCATGGATAGTATCAAACCCACTATGACTAGTACCTACATGTCCATTAAGATCACCACCAATAAATAACTTCTCTCCACTAGGTATACTTTGCACCACCTCGTCTAAATCCTCCCAGAATAGACGCTTACTAGCGTCATCAAGACCTATCTGTGGTGCATAAGCACTAATAACATTAAAGATCTCTCCACCTAGAATAAGCTTAACCAGTAAAATTCTATCACCTTTTCTTCTAATCTCAACTACATCCTCAAGCAACCGTCTATCTATGATTATACCTACACCATTACGATTTTTATCTCTACCCGTATACCAAAGCTTATAACCCCAAGGCTCTATGACTCGACTCTTTTCACCTACCCACTTAGTTTCTTGTAAACACATAATACCAACTCTCCTCCTAATCATCACCTCCACTAATTCTATTAGTCTACCCGTAAGGGAACCTATATTCCAGGAAGCTAGACGGATCCTATGAAACCCTTGCTTATTTGTCACTACACCCGGGGTCCGATGTAGCGCGCCGTCTCTGGACGACGACCCTTGCTTATTTGTCACTACACCCGGGGTCCGATGTAGCGCGCCGTCTGTAGACGACGACCCTTGCTTATTTGTCACTACACCCGGGGTCCGATGTAGCGCGCCGTCTCTGGATGAGACCCTTGCTTATTTGTCACTACACCCGGGGTCCGATGTAGCGCGCCGTCTCTGAAATAAATGATCTGACATGATATGAGAAAACCTAATTGCATGCAAACGGCACCCGACTTATCAATAACCATAAAGCAATGCCCGCAGCCACTGGAATTCATTGGAAGTACAATCAGTCTCGGCGATAGAGAAGAGAAGACAACGAGAAGAAGCAACGGTTTGATATGAGAGAGAAGGGGAAGTGAGAGGAGAGGAATAAAGACCGAGAAACGAAGGTGAGGCCCATTGCAGATCGAGGAAGAGAGATTTTCAAGCATGTGCTATGCATGTAACAAAATAGTTAACTGATGCTAAGTGCTAACAAAGTTTGATGGTTATTTGCAGTTAAGAAAGTTTAGTTTAGTGACAATGGGTCAAACTTAAAGGTAGTCTAGTCTAGTAAAATTTAGCCATTGTGAAATTCAATAATATCATCAAAATCCACCAAAAAAGAGAGCTGCCAAAAAAATTGTGGAGGGGAGCAAGTGCTGAAGAGGAGCCACTCATCACACCATTTAAAAAAAAGTACGCATCCTGATCGACACATTTATTAATTTCCAATCCTCTAGAGCGATGAAATTTAAACAACCTGAGAATGGAAAACCGAACAAATCACTCCCAGCCTCAGCCAAAGAATGGAAGAGGAAGAAAGTTTCATTTGGCTTGACAAAAAGATCTTGCATCTCCATATTACAAAGACTACGGTGAATCTCATGCACCAGATTCGCAGTTTTTCAAATAAAATGTTAAATATTCAGAATTAGAAAATATGATGCAAAGGAGCAGGTAAATAATAAAGTTGAAGTATGTTGAGCTTGAGCCTCAAAGACAAGGTAATACCATGTTTTTAACGGTCTTTAGTGCCAATTAATTGCTTGTCCCATTTAAAAAATGAAACAGTTTAAATGGTTAAAGATTAATCCTTGTCATATCAACTATCTTAAGAACCATAAATCATATAGTTCAATTGTACAAGATACCATAAATCCTTGTCATATCAACTATCGTAAGTCCATGTCACGCACCCCACGAACCTGCGGGGAGGCGGAATATATGAAAAACGATTATCAAAACTTCGTAACACGGACTTGAGCACTTGAATCGTATCTAAACCGTTACTAGCATACTACGAGAGGTTTAACTACTCGGATTCGAAGTTATACCTCACGTTACTTGTCCTTCGGGTCTTCATCGCTGTCCTCCACTCCTCGTAGGCTCCTTGGAACGTCGGCACCTCAACGGCCTCCTCAAGTCAAAGACGATCCACTCGAGAGCTTCTACTCCAAGCTTGATCTCTAACTTGAGATAACTAGGTTTCTTTAGTTGCTAATCAAAGTGACCTAGGTGATATAGAGTGAGATTATGGATTAATTAGTCTATCTAATCCTTGATCTCAACACATGAGAGGGGAGGATTAGGGTTTCAAGAGAGAGCTTGAGGAGAGAGAAGGTGAGCATGAGTTATCAATGAAAAAACTTCTCACTTCTAATATATTATGAAGAATAAGAAATTATCAAATGAATAAATCAAATGCATTATCATCATGCTTCATTAAATATATGCAATGAATCATCAAGTGAGTCATTAAGCAATAAATGCTTCATTAACTCACTTGAATGATTCATCTAAATGAGTCACAAATGCATTAAATGTAAATGCCACCTAAACCCTCAAGTCACCATGCTTCTAGAAGCTTCCCGTCAAATTACGAGAACGCCCCTCCTATCCGTGAAAACACGGAAAAACTTTAGACTGTATAAATCCAATAACCCGATACTAGAATCTGGTTTAAACCAAAGCCGGCTAGTAAAAACTGTCCGAATGTCGTACGTGCGTTTAAACGCGTATGCGTCCGAACCCTGGTCGTAAAACCATACGACCTCTATATCGTTTCGCCTGGAGCAGGGAAACTCTCTGTGTGGGACTCTAAAGACTCGACACTATGCTGGCAGTGGGTTTAACCACAGACCGCAAGCGGCACTAGCTGTACGTAACGGTCCCCTGGTAGATGTCGATAAGAAGGCCGATGAGGAAAACCATCCGAACCTCTACTGAGCCTGATGTGACAATCTCCGTACAGACCGGTCTGTTCGTCTAAGACTATCGCATATCAAGCCTAGGGGCGGCAAGCGTCAGTCCCCTAATAGCTGTATAAGTCCTGTCGGAGCGAAATCCATTACACCCTGAGAAGCTACTGGAACCTACCGCTGCTCCCACTCTGAATGAATCCCTCTGGCTGATCCATATAGACGCTTTCTTCCAAATTTTCATTTAGAAAGGCCGTCTTTATGTCCATCTGCCAGATCTCATAATCGTGGAAGGCAGCAATAGCAAGAAGGACCCTAATGGATTTGAGCATAGCCACTGGAGAAAAGGTTTCGTCATAGTCCAAACCAGGTCTTTGACGGAAACCCTTTGCAACAAGTCTAGCCTTATAGGTTTCAACCTGTCCATCTACACCAATCTTCTTTCTGAAGATCCATTTGCATCGTACGGGTTTTACCCCATCTCGATCAAAGTCCAAAGTCCATACTTTGTTAGTGTACATGGACTCCATTTCGGTCCGCATTGCATCCAGCCATTTTACCGAGTCACCGCTCTGAATGGCTTTCTGGAAGCTAGTAGGGTCATCATTGTCAATAATGCAATCTTCTTGATCCTCGTCTATGAGAAAACCGTAGTATCTCTCGGGCGGATGAGACTGCCTACTACTTCTGCGGATAGGCGCTGGTATGTCCCTTTCTTCTGAAACCTCTGGTTCTACCATACTTTCAGTAACAGCTTGTGGTTCTGGAATTTCTTCCAGTTCTATTGCGCTCCCATTCTTCTGATTTTCTAAAAATTCAGTTTCTAAGAAGTGGGCATGACGAGAAACAAAAACTTTTGTTCCTCTGCGTAATAGAAATAATATCCCTTGTAGTGCTTTGGATATCCCACAAACTTACATTGTACTGCGCGTGCCTCGAGCTTGTCCGTATGCTGCTTTTTTACAAAAGCTGGACATCCCCATGTCCTAAAATGTTTTAGACAGGGTTTCATCCTACTCCACATCTGATATGGTGTGGATGGCACAGTCTTGGTAGGAACCTGGTTCAAAAGATATGCAGCTGATTCTAGTGTATAACCCCAGAAAGATCGCGGTAACTCAGCCTTACTCATCATGGAACGAACCATATCCAATAGGGTTCGATTCCTTCTTTCCGATACACCATTGTGTTGTGGTGTGTATGGAGGAGTAAGCTGAGAGAGAATTCCATTCTCTTTTAAGTAACCCAGGAACTCGGCACTTAAGTATTCACCACCTCGATCAGATCTTAGTGTCTTGATACTTTTTCCTGTTTGGTTTTCCATTTCATTCTTGTATTCTTGGAATTTCTCAAAGGCCTCGGATTTATGCTTCATTAAGAAGATATATCCATACCTAGAGAAATCATCCGTAAAAGTAATGAAGTATGAATAACCACCTCGCGCATGTGTAGACATTGGACCGCACACGTCACTGTGTGCGAGTCCCAGGAGCTCTCTTGCTCTTACTCCGTGTCCAGTAAACGGAGTCTTTGTTATCTTTCCTATGAGACAAGATTCACAAGTAGCATAAGATTGATATTCGAATGGATTCAAATATCCTTCTCTATGTAACTTAGTCAACCTTCTCTCATTGATGTGACCCAGTCTACAATGCCATAAGAAAGCCTGATTTAATTCTGGAGACTTTCTTTTAAGTGTGTTCTGGACACTGAAAATCTGAGCTTGATTCAATACGTATATCCCGTATTTTAATGTGCCTGACCCAATCAGAACTTGATTTAGGTGGATGTGGACCACATCGCTTTAAAATAAAATTATATCCTTCCTTAGAAAGTAAGGATACAGATATGATATTACAAGTCGCACCTGGTACATACAAACAGTTATGTAGAATCAATATCTGCCCAGTTGTCAGGCCAAGATGATATTCCCCTACGGATTCAGCGTTCATGCTCATTCCGTTAGCAACCCTGAGAGTCATATCACCTATCCTGATAACCCTACGGTTTCTCAGAGCCTGTAATGAATTACAGTTGTGAGATCCTGATCCGGTATCCAATACCCAGGAAGTAGGGTTAACTGACATACAGTTCTCTATTACAAACACACCCGAAGCCGAAGCCATAACATGCTTCGAATCCTGGCTACTGGCTTTGCTAGCCCTGCAATCCTTCTGCCAATGTTCATTCCCGTAAAAATAGGAACTTCCCTCTTTTACCACATCCAGTCCCAAAACTTTTGCCCTTCCCTTTCCTTCTACTTCCCTGGTTTCCTTCAGGGTAGAAGGCAGAGACTGTAGAATCAAGTCAGTATATGACCTGTTCTCCAACGTGGTCTTCAGGTCCGTGAGCTCATCAATATAGCTAGTCATTGTAAGGACGTTGTCCCCTATAGATGACCCGACAGCCAATCTCGGTTGAATTGATTCGTTCGAGGTCTCATATCTTGTGATATGAGATTGCTCTCCATATAAATCTTTATGGAGAAAGATGGAAACTAAGTCCATCTTCTCGTGCTGCTTCTGGTATACACCATCAACTGAAGCCAACACGAGGCAATTAGCTTTCTCTTTATCCTTTTCCCTTGTCTGACGGATATCCATATCCTTGACGGTGGAAACTGGATCTGGGACGGCGGGATCTTGAGTAGTAATAGATGGGTCCAGCTTGTCATAGGCAATGGACATCTGGAAAGACCTTTGCTTGTCATATAAGTCAGATTCAGTCAATTTATTATCTAGATGTAACCTAGTCGTGGTCACAAGGTCGCTGCAATTAAGAGAGAGAAAGAGAGAAGAAAATACTTTAGCATGATGCTTTTGCAAGTTTAGAGTGGTTTTTAATTTATCTAAAGAGGATGGCTCCCACCGTTTCTCGAATCCTTTCTCAAACCATAAAAGAAGAATTAGTCAGGACTATTCTCACCGTACAATACTTGCTTAACCGTTCAGCCAGGCCAATGTCGATACTTCGAGGGAGGTTTTCCAATTCTTTCGCGAAGTTCCTTAATTAGATAACCTCTTTTCTATGGGGGCGTAGCCCCTCTGACACCTTTCTAGGCACCTACTTGGTTTATAGCATTGATCGTTAAGTGACGAATCTCCTGATAAGTAGCATGTACTCACAGTAGGATCGGGATCCAAATATCATCGTATGATAATGTTGAAGGAATCCTACCAACATTCATCAAACTCCAAATGGTATGCAACCCTAGCAAATTTCAGTTTCTTTAGAAACTCCCGATGTGGATTTTTGCCCCATGCTCTTATGACCTTGACTAAGGGCCAACAAATCATAAGTCACATGTCAAGTTCTGCCCATCATTATCTTTGTTAATTTGAACCCACCCGTATATACTCTTGACTAAGGGCCAAACAAAGTAATACGACTGTCCCAAACCAACACATCTATCTATGCAACAAATGAATACCCCAGCAGCTACCAAACACTATGTCTTGACTAAGGGCCAAACAAACATAGCTTGAATACTACTGACTATCCATAAGAAATGACGGAGGGCTAGGACGGGTTTTGGCAAAACCGTGAACGTAGTGAACTTGATATAATCGAAGGAACCTGATACTTTTTAAAAGGAGTGGTTAAAGCTCCGTAATTAAAAATTCTGCTCTTTTAAAATAACCGAGTGGTTTCTTTTAAATTTGTTCCAACAACTTAACTTTGGTTTATTTTCTTTGCATTATAATAATGCGTCCCATCATTTATCCTATCATTGCAGAAAAAACAACAAAAATAACACGTCCTCTTATGCCATCCGCATTCGCCACGGGGTCCTGTCATCACCCGTTAGGTTACTTAACTAATGACAGAGCGGGGGTTGGGCTAGCGCGGGTGTAAAACAGAAGTGACGTCTAACAACTATCATATATAGATATTGTACATTCGTCAGACGCAATAATAGGCATTCCAGATCACAGATGAACTTTATTGGATATACAAGCAATCCGCGTTTGCTTTGAGCCTACAACAAAAGACGGATTATACAGTTGTGATGAATAGCCATTACCCCACCCTAGACCCCTATGGGTACGGCAAACTACCCGCCAAGTACCCGAAGTGAAGCGGTCTCCCTCAACAACATGAGTAGGCCACTAAACACTTCAAAGTACCCGGTAGTTTGTGCACCCCACCTTGGGTCTATCCTAGGAGCATAAACAGTAAAAAAGAAATAATACAACGGTGGCTACAACCACAACCTGGATGCGCCCCGCAAAATAATATTACAACATATTACAATTACATCGAATGAATGAATATTAAACCCATCTCAAACCCCGGCTAATCATCACAACGATCCAATCAAGTTCATATACACAAACAGTAAACATTACAGAAATGTGCAACCCTCTGCCAACCGACATACTAGCAGTTAGGGGAGGTTTACGAACACATTAAACATTACAGATTAAAACCCGATTAGCAATTAATTTAGAACATCGATCGACTACCTTTTTCCGTGTCTACCCCAAAAGCAAACCTGCACAGAAGTAACCTGGGCAGAAACAGAATATACTGGAAAACAAAACACCAAAACATATGAATTACAGAGGAAATCCGAGTCAACTCGGGGTTGACTCCGCCGCGGATCCGCGGCCAAAAGCACCATCTTACCACGGATCCGCGGCCGTCTTGCCGAGTTAGGACATCATATTTTCCCAGAATTCTTATATTTCCCTGCTGTGAATTTTAAGGCATATCAAATATTTTTTTCGACACGTTTAAAAATAACAGAAACTGATAGGGGTTTCGGGGTTTCGTTTTCTTGTTTTTCCGATGATCGAAGTTCTAATTAGTTGCTAACAAACTAGTAATGGTTTAGTTGGCTCTGATACGACTGTAAGTCCATGTCACGCATCCCACGAACTTGTGGGGAGGCGGAATATATGAAAAAAGATTATCAAAGCTTCGTAACACGGACTTGAGCGCATGAATCGTATCTAAACCATTACTAGCATACTACGAGAGGTTTAACTACTCGGATTCGAAGTTATACCTCACGTTACTTGTCCTTCGGGTCTTCATCGTTGTCCTCCACTCCTCGTAGGCTCCTTGGAACGTCGGCACCTCAACGGCCTCCTCGAGTCAAAGACGATCCACCCGAGAGCTCCTACTCCAAGCTTGATCTCTAACTTGAGATAACTAGGTTTCTTTAGTTGCTAATCAAAGTGACCTAGGTGATATAGAGTGTGGTTATGGATTAATTAGTCTATCTAATCCTTGATCTCAACACATGAGAGGGGAGGATTAGGGTTTCAAGAGAGAGCTTGAGGAGAGAGAAGGTGAGCATGAGTTATCAATGAAAAAGCTTCTCACTTCTAATATATTATGAAGCATAAGAAATTATCAAATGAATAAATCAAATGCATTATCATCATGCTTCATTAAATATATGCAATGAATCATCAAGTGAGTCATTAAGCAATAAATGCTTCATTAACTCACTTGAATGATTCATCTAAATGAGTCACAAATGCATTAAATGTAAATGCCACCTAAACCCTCATGTCACCATGCTTCTAGAAGCTTCCCGTCAAATTACGAGAACGCCCCTCCTATCCGTGAAAACACGGAAAAACTTTAGACTGTATAAATCCAATAACCCGATACTAGAATCTGGCTTAAACCAAAGCCGGCTAGTAAAAACTGTCCGAACTTCGTACGTGCATTTAAACGCGTATGCGTCCGAACCCTGGTCGTAAAACCATACGACCTCTATATCGTTTCCCCTGGAGCAGGGAAACTCTCTGTGTGGGACTCTAAAGACTCAACACTACGCTGGCAGTGGGTTTAACCACAGACCGCAAGCGGCACTAGCTGTACGTAATGGTCCCTAGGTAGATGTCGATAAGAAGGCCGATGAGGAAACCCATCCGAACTCCTACTGAGCCTATCCGTGACAATATCCGCGCAGTCCGGTCTATTCGTCTAAGAGTATCGTATGTATGGTCTAGGGAGGTGGTAAGCGTCAGACCCCTAATAACCGTACAAGTCGTGCCGGTATGGCTCAAAACCATGCGAGAATCTACTGATCAGTCCACCAGTAATTCTCAATCAGCCCTGGCCAGGGACTTATGCTAATGACCAACTGATCACAGTGCGATATCAACTCTCTATACTGGGAGAGACGAATCCCTAATAGTCGCTCACTGCCTCCATGTGGCTCGGGACTGTACCCAACTAAAACCTGTTTGCACGACTCCTTTGAGCCATAGTAGGGTAGTAATCAAAGCACAGTGGGAACTCACACGAGACAAATGACGACCTTAAGTCAACAGACTATCTGCACACATGTCACCTGAGAACTGCTATCTGACGTTAGGTATAATACCATCCAGTCAGTTCTCCTGCGAGTCTTGTCCGGTGTA
This sequence comes from Agapanthus africanus, assembly GCA_030015575.1. NCBI lineage: Eukaryota > Viridiplantae > Streptophyta > Magnoliopsida > Asparagales > Amaryllidaceae > Agapanthus > Agapanthus africanus. The sequence continues at coordinate 565,852,870 of CM057339.1, forward strand.
CCCGTAACTCAACGAGCACCTGTATACTATCTCCAATACAACGTACTGATGGCTGTGGGACAGACCATCTCCCCAACTGGGATGAGAAGCGTACACACTAGTCTACTCCGGAGTATCGATGCCATGTCTCGATAATCCTACGACTAGGGACAAGTATAGGATGTTGCTTATAGACTACCCAACCCCCACTAGTGTGATTGCCATCACAACGCTGGTAATCAAGCAAAGATCCTATGGGCTCTACTAATATGTATAAGTGATACGTTATAAGAAATATATGCACATATTAAAGTAGATATAAACCAAGTAGCATACTACCATTTTTAGCAAGACTGTCAATACAACTGTGAATATCCCAAGCTTCCATTAAGTAATATACATGCTAGTATGATACAATAATGGCCCCTAGGGCATATACACTAACAATAACTAACTCTGATCTCTCAGCGGCGAGAAAAATTAATAACTTAGCCATTCAACTAAACCCACACATTTTTGGAACAATTTTCACTTTGCAATCAATATGTATGCAACCAGATTTCAGTGTCAATTTCGAAAAAAAATACCAAGCTTAAATTCCTTGGGGGGTTAGTCAATTAGAACAAAGTGTTATAACTGGAACATACCGGGACAATATTTTAGTTTGTGTTGGTCAATTAGAATTGGAACTTAAATTTCTAAATTTGATGTTAGTCATGAATGAAACTGGAACTAAAAGGAAAAATGTTCTATCTAGAATATTTTTATATACAAAATGAATGTTCCGCCCTTGAAAATTATCCCATATATTTGTATGGAACAAAAATTAAAAATCAAAACTACCAAACCCTAGTCTCCATTTTCTTTCCCCTTCCTCCCTCTCCCTTTCCCCTTTCACCCTCTCCTCCATTTTTGTTCGGTAAACTTTCAAATCGTTGTCCCTCCTTTTTATCGACTAAATCCAATTGATTCAACACAAACCTTCTCAATCACTTTTAAATATATCTAATTTAAAGACCTCCAAAATTAATCAGAAAATATAAAATCATTTAAACATGTAACCCCAATTTTACCAAACTAAAAAATGGATATGTTTAATTATATTTTATTAGTATACAGAAATCCCATTTTCTACAATTAAAACAGCAAAATAATTTTTGATCTTATGAACCATTTAGAAACAATTAAATATTTTCTAATTATATAAAATTTGGACTGCACCAATAAAAATAAAATAACCCAATATAGTTTCAATTTTCAGATTAGTTTAGTTTTAATAGTTCTTGAATCCTATAAAAAGTCCTAGTTCTATAAAAGTTCTATGAAAATGTTCTAATTTCAAAAGTTCTATTTTTATCAAAAAGTCCCAATTTCCTAACAAGCCTTTAACAAATTTCACCATACACAAAAGGATGAGGCATGCTTAACCAAGCCGGTTGATAACTAAGTCAAAATATCATTCTGATGCACACCACATTAAGTGTTATTGTCTGTCATGAGCCTAACAAGGACTTCAAAGTTTAGTGGGTAATATTCCAGATATGTTAAGAAAGCTCGGTAACTTTTTTTACTCGAAACGAAACACTTAATATACCCTAGTTTATAAATGATATACTTAAATTCCGTCTAGTTCTGCTGTAATCAAATTGCAATAGGCTATTTTAAAGAAACTAGGAATCAAAACCCATGGTTTCTTGCTGATGATGCTCTATATTGGCGATCTCCCAGATCAGGACATATGGCAGATGACGTGTCCCAGAACTCAGAAGAAAGGGCCCATAGGAGCCGACCAGGCTACCCCTGTACCCGACCTGCAAGCACAAGATGGCTCATCTCAGAGCCCCCTGCAAATTGGCCTCCTCGGCCTCTCAGCTCCCCCCCAGCCACCACAGGACCAAGATACCTCGGCCTTCCCGCTCGTTCCCGAGCTCTCCCGCCGAGGACATCTTTCTTGGTCCCTCCGACCGACCAGCTCCACCACTCACAGGTGTAACCTCCGCTCCACAAATCTCGCCATGCGCGGATTCTCCGCCGGCAACATCCCACGTTCCACGCCATCACGATCCCCATTAACGGGCGATCCGCTTATTATGCGGGCGTGCCGTCGGGAGCGTAACTGCCGGCGAGATTCTCGTGCCCGCTACTGCGTGCTGCCTCCACTATATAAACCCCCATCACAGAGGGGTCAAGTAAGCTTTTTCACCCCACTTAGCTGTTACTCTGCTCAGATCTTGTGCTAACTTGATCGTTGGAGGGTCCTCAGTGGTACCAAACCACCTCGGGACTTCCTTGCAGGTACTCGGCACAAACTCCTCAAAACCACCAATCTTCTCAAAACCCATTGAGACACACACGCAACAGAAGATCACCTCCAAGATCCACCGGAAGATCGACGGAAGACAACATCTTATGGAGACCCGAAAAGGATCTCCATCAGTTGGCACCGTCTGTGGGAACTAAACTCCACAAAAAACAAAGTTGGCCTTCCGATCCCCATCTACATGGCAAGCGGTCACCCTGAAGATCCAAGCACCCGCCGCCGCCTCCCCCTCAACGAAGGCCCGGGTGAACCTCCGCCGAATGTCATCAACCCCTCCGCCGGCCATCGCCTCGCAGACTCCAGTGGTCGCAGGTCCCTTGATCCGTCCCATTCAACTTCGAGATCACTTGTCGGAGAGCCTCGCCTCGAGCCTCGTCGCACCCCTGTCCCTACCAAGACGGTGGTGGTCAGCTCGCCTGCTTCCAGGCATGACCGGCACCCTCTCCCTCAACGGGGTCGCGCCCACAAGGCCTGCCAAGGCAGCTCGAAGAAAACCTCACCACGGGGCCTAAAGAACCTCGCCGGATGGAACCGGGGCCCATCAAGAACTATGGTCATGACGACAGGGGGTCAGTCGAGCGCCTGTGAGACTCAGCACCCCACGCCGGCAATGGAGGCCAAGGGCTCCCGATCAAAAAGGCCAGGGACCACGAGCCTATCACCTTTGGCGACGGGGATCTCCACGGCATATCCATGCCCCACAACGACCCTCTGGTGATCACGGCCCAAATCCACCGATACGAGGTCCACCGGATACTTGTCGACTCGGGCAGCTCGGCAGACATCCTCTTCCACGACTGCTTTCTGCGCATGGGGCTCACCCCAGCAAACTTGAAACCGACCTTCCACGTCTTTTCAGGGGTCACCAACCACTCCATCCCGTCGGAAGGGGTGGTCACCCTGCAGTTCAATGTTGGGGAGCCCGACCGCACCCGTACGTTGCCTATGGACTTCATCGTAGCAAAGGTCCCATCGGCCTACAACGTCCTCCTCGGCCACCCGACGCTGAACTCCCTCCAGGCCCAGATATCGACCTACCACCTGGCGAAGAAGTTCCCTCTCGATCAGGACGGGATAGGTCGGGTCTACGGAGACCAGCGGGTCGCGAAGGTATGCCTTACCGAAACATCTTTGTCCAAGCAGCCGGCCGACGACGCTGTGGTAAGAGACGACATCAAGGGTTCTCTAGACACCCGAGACGAGCAGAAGGAGGTCCGGGGGACACCGTTCGAACCACTGACCGAGGTGCCCCTGACAGAGGCGGACGATGAAAAAACCGTCCAGGTCGGATCACTCCTGACAGGAACTCAGCGAGATGACCTGGTCGGTTTCCTCAGAAATAACTTCGACGTCTTCGCCTGGGCGCCTGCTGACATGCCTGAGATCGACCCCAAAATCATTTCTCAGAAGCTTGGGGTTAATCCTACGGCCCGACCCGTCAGACAGAAAAAGCAAAACTTCACCCCGGTCAAATAAAAGGCTATCGAAGACGAGGTTGATCGACTTCTCGCCGCCAACTTCATCCGGAATGTACCCTACTCGGAGTGGCTGGCGAACGTAGTTCTGGTCAAGAAGTCAAGAGGGAAGTGGCGCATGTGCATCGACTTCACCGACCTCAATAATGCTTGCCCCAAAGACAACTATCCTCTCCCACGGATAGATCGGCTCGTCGACAGCTTGGCCGGCCACGAGCTGTTGAGTTTCATGGATGCTTTCTCCGGCTACAATCAGATCCGTATGAATCTGGAAGATGAAGATCTTACCGCATTCACAATGGACCGGGGGGTATACTGCTACATGGTGATGCCCTTCGGCTTCAAGAACGCCGGGACCACGTACCAACGGTTGGTCAATCGTATGTTCAAGCCACAGATCGGCAGGATTATGGAGGTCTACGTTGACGATATGCTCGTCAAATCCGTCTCTTCGGTCGACCACGCCAAGGATGTAACATTTCTGAGAATATAAAATATTATTTTTGGAATTTAATGTTAAAATAATATTTTTCCCGAAAACTGCCCGATTTGCGAAATTGGGGTTTTCGAAAAAGGGTATAAATATATACCAATAATTGTGAATTAAATAGAAATTAAAATGATTTATTCATTTAAAAATATATTTAACGGATTTGGTAATTTTAAAATTTATTATATGCAGTTTTTATAAAAACCCGATTAGTGCACTATTAATCGTGATTTAAGCTAAATCCGTGTTTCTACAGTTTTCATGGTTAGTGCACCATGACATGTTTCATTTGGTTACATGTTATTTCATTTGTGGTTTTATATGGGTGTATGTGTTTTTGGTGAGAAAAAGAAATGAGAAAAGTCAAAAAGGGGACATAATGATTAGGGTAGACTTTTGGGGAGAGAGAGAGTGTGTGTGATTATATGAGAGAGAGGGAGGGGGGTTGCTGCCTAATTTTTAAATCCCCCATCTTTTTTCCTCTCTTCCTTCATCTCCTCAACCCCACAACCCTCGATCTATCTCCAAACAATCCCCAAAACCCTAAACCCTTTTCACAAAAATTAATCCCCATCTCTTCCTCTACACATTGAACCAAGCAAAGTGGAATTTTGACGACGTTGGGGAGCTAGGGTTTTCTTGAGTAGCCTTATTGAGGTATAGTTTCTTCCCTTTAGATTAGTTTTGTGAGATATCGTGTTTTAGATGTCGTTTGGTGATGTCGGTGACCTGCTGTGGCCCCGAGCATTCACTGGGAAAACAAACAGTGGGGTAATGTTGTGCTCGTAACCCTAAGTGACCACCTGAAGAACGAAACCCTTCCCATCGGTTTTGGCCGGCGGCTATTGAGGAAAATCCGGCGACCCCGGGTATGTAGGGGAGTTAGGGATTGGATTTCTTAGGGTAGTTGCCTGAAGCTGTTTAGAGGTGTTTGGTTCTACTTGATTTTTATGTAATGACTATAGGTGAAATCTGGGAGCAGTTAGGAGTGTTTACATGACATGGTGACACGATTCCGGACCTGAGCCATAGACCTGAACCCGATACACGACCTTAGGATTTGTTCCGTATTGGTTTTGTGACTTTTAGTGTGCCTATTGTGAATCTGGGATGACCTGGAGAATATCTGAGACAGCCAAACAGTACCAGAGACCAATTTTAGACCAGAGGAGACCACCATGACAAAACGAGACCCAACTAAGTTTGGGGGGCCGGTCTCGCTGGAATTTCTAGGGATGGGGCCGGCCACTTGGTTGTCTGGGGTGTTGGGGTTAGTTCAATAGCTCAATTACACTATATACATCACCCTATACTTGTTTGCTTGGCTTTATTTGACCTGAGTCAAAATCTGGGAACACTTGTGTGTGATTTAGGATATGTTTTCCGTATTTGAAATGGGGAGTTTTGATATTGGATTCATTTTTGGTTGTCGCATGTTTTTACATCGACAATAAGGGTTGTTTGGTTGATTTTTGTACGCATATGCTATAGGTTCTAACCTACGAGCAATGCGCGTGCTATTTTGGATTTTAGAACTTGATTTTAATATCGTTACGATATGTGTTGATATTGTAGATACCTTCGCGTGGATTCCGAGGAGACGGAGTGTGGCGTCATCGACTTCGGAGAGTGAAGACTACGGTGAGTAGATTTATATCTACCGAGGAAGTCGGGTGGATGGCGTATAGCACCCCCGCAATATTTTGATGGATAACTGATTTATAGAAAATGGTTAAGGAAACCTAGATTAGGAAACTAGGGTTAGAATGAAGATAGCTATGAAACCATATTAGAAACTAGAGGATAGTTAGAAGTGTTACGTTACGACTATCATAGGATGACATTTAGCGATATTGCCGTTTAGGGTACTGTAGGACTAGATAGTCGTTGTAGATGCGTCATCCGAACCATACCTTTTTCTAAAACAAAGAGTCGTATGTATCTTTAAAATATATACCTTGAGGGATGTTACGGATTTTCAAATGATATCTTTTTCTTAAAAACACCGTAACCCCCTATTTTCAAAAACTACGATTCACTTTTTTAAAAATCTGATTGTATGGTTCGGGTGTGTATGTTAGATTAGATACTATACTTAGTATAGATAAATGTTTATATAAAGTCGATTTGATATGAGATATAAATGCGACGAAAGAATATAAGACGGATATGATAATATGATGAGATGATGATATGATGATATGATGGTATACGGATGCGAGTCGATCGAGATGATTTATACCCTGCCGGTCCCCTGATACGAGATTATTGCAGATGATATATGTATATATATATATATATATATAATGTTGTGAATCATGGATGATAGGCCGTATGTGATATTAGGCCGTACCCTCATTTGTCGTATAGGATGTTAGGATCATGGATGTGAATCATGTATGTGTGTGTGTATATATATATATATATATATATATATATATAATGTTGTGAATCATGGATGATAGGCCGTATGTGATATTAGGCCGTACCCTCATTTGTCGTATAGGATGTTAGGATCCCTATTAGCTTAATGCCGCCATACGATGATTTTCCGTGCTTGATGAGTTTGACTTGATGATTGATCCTTACCCTTGACTAGAGGTTGTCGTACGATGGATTATACCGTATGCAATGTTGTTAGGCTGGATGCCGACTGATAGATTCACCGACTCGACCATGTTAGATATGTATACCTTATAACTTTTAGCTGATGATTTACCTTGTGCTCCATTCATGATATTAGCATTGCATTACTCATACCTGTGATAGTACACCTGCACCATTATCGATGATGCGTATGTTACACATACACTGATTGTAGGCTCACACACTTCATCATCGATAATTGCCATGTCACTACACAGTAGGATTGCTGCATCATGACATGACTCTTTGCATAATATGCTTGCGTATATACTTTGATATATCCATACTTGCGCACATACACCTTTTATATCCCCATTGGTGCACATATATATTGATATATTTCCGCATTTGCGCACATACACATTTTATATTCATATTGGTGCACATAGACATTGTATTCCCATATTGGCGCACATACACACTGTATATCCATATTGGTGCACACATACATTGGTACATCTATACTTGCACATTTACATATTGTGCCTACATAGATAACTGGTTTTATTGGAAAATTGGGAACCGCATGTTATATTTTGAAACTGGAATCATTTAAAAGAGCGGTTTTCCGCTTAACATGTCATATCACTTTTCCATGTTGCATTATATACGGATATGTTTACATTTATATTATATGTCGCATACATCGTGCTCTATGATTTTACGCATTGAGATATGCTGTTTTCATGAGATTTCTGGATTTGAGAACCGTGGACATTTTAAAAGAGATTATATGTTGTTTTAAAAACCCGGTTTCTCTTGATATGATATTTCAGTGCGTCCACCATGTGTTTTCTCGGTTCTGAGAGCGACATGTGAAACCCGATTTGAGGAGGCGGATGAGGCCGATTGCGGGTACATGGTGGACCCGGTATGGTACCCCAGGGCGAGAACGGATCGCTGTGCAGTAGACGGTGAGCCTGGCAGAGGGACTACTACCTACCGGTGATAGTATTTGGGCTCGGCGGATATCCGGAGGATACCGACCGGAGTCGAGAGATGATATGGGCCGATCCGGACTGACTGAGCCCGTGGGCCGATCCGGACTGAAGGAGCCCGATATATGAGGATATACGTGCCGATGCTGGGCACGGTTTTCATGATGTTTCCGAGTGTCGATGCTAAGCACTCATGTTCCATGATTTTGATGTGTCGGGATGGACACCGTTGATATATATCCTCGTACTTTCATGCATACTCCTTTAAGATATTTACGTGCATACAGACACTGATTATATGGGTGGACGAGATCCACATGCATACATACCTTGATTTTGGGTGGACGAGATCCACATGCATGCATTCCTTGATTATGGTTGGACGAGATCCATATACATGCATTGATTATTATTGTTGGATGATATCCGCATGCATATAGGTTTGACTACCTTGTTGGCACATATACCGACCCGGTCACCCTAGATATCATAGTATTACCTTTATGATATAGTTGATCTAGGAGTCGTTGTTTATTCGATTTCTACTTGTAGATATATTTCTATTCACGAGTTGGTAACTCACCCCCGTTGTGCCACAGTTCTTGCAGGTTGACCGCTTGGATCAGTAGCGGCATCGCTGGCGCACAGCTTCATTTGTGTGTTTTGCTTGATAGGTGGGACCTTGTATCGTACCCACTCTTGTATTTATATTCCATATTGTATCTAGCAAACTCCATCAATCAAAACTTGTAAATTGTATAAGTAATGAGTCTTAGTGGGATTGTGGTTGCGAGACTTAGAGCGAGGGGTTTTCCGCTACTTGTGATATATATGTCTTGCTCATTTCTTTATCTTTTGTGGTGAACTTCGCCGTTGGGCGTCGTATACTTATATTTACTGTATTGCGTGGTTGTGATTCGCCGTTTGGTGAAGAGCTAGCTCCCGCTTGGGGATGCCATTATCATTATTATGTATTTATGGTTTTGGATCAAAATATACAAAGGAGGTGCTGCCAAAATTCGAATACACAGTGACACGGTCCTAGTTGTCGGCCAAGTGACTGGCCGCTTTGAAGCCCGGGAGCCTCTGATGATGAAGTACCTGGACGAGGTAAGGAAACTCCGGAGGAACTTTGACGAAGTCCAAGTAGAATAAATACCCAGGCAGCTGAATGCCCATGCCGACGTCCTGAGCAAGCTGGCTTCGTCATACTCGGCCAACAATAAGCGGTCTATCCTCTTCGAAACCATGCCTCAGCCCAGCGTGGAAGACGGAGCGAAAACACTCCACGTATATGTGGCGCAGGAAGGTGACCAAGATTGGAGGAAGCCCCTCGTGGAATTCTTGAAGGACGGTACGCTCCCAGAAGATCGAGGAGCCGCCCGCCGTCTCCGGGCCAAAGCCCGTTATTTCATTTGGAGCAATGGGAACCTATACAAGAAATCCTTCACTCAGCCCCTGCTCCAGTGCATTGACCCCCATGAAGCCGACTACGTCCTCCATGAAATCCATGAGGAGGTTGGCGCACCAAGGGGCCCGAACCTTAATCCATAAGGCGTTGCTCCAGGGGTACTACTGGCCCACTGTTCACGAGGACGCCCAGAAGCTAGTCAGAAGATGCAAGAGTTGCTAACTCCACGGCAGCATCCCTTGCCTCCCCGCTACCGAGCTGACCGCCCTAACATCCCCATGGCCGTTCGCCCAGTGGGGATTGGACATGATCGGACAGTTCCCTACCGGTACGGGAGGGCACAAATATGTCCTCGTCGCGGTAGAATACTTCACCAAGTGGATCGAGGCCGTCCCCATCAGGAAACCGGATGCCGCCAAAACCATGAATTTCCTACAAAACAATATGATACTCCGGTTCGGCATCCCGAGGTGTATCATCACCGACCACGGGACGAACTTCGAGAACGAGAAAGTGAAGGAATTCTGCAAGGAATACCATATCCTCATGAAGTTCGCCGTAGTCGCGCATCCCCAATGCAATGGGTAGGACAAAGTTGCTAACCGAGACATCCTCCGCGGTCTCCGGACCCGCCTAGAAGGGCGACAAGGCAGTTGGGTCGAAGAACTACCCCGGGTCTTGTGGGCCTTGCGCACGTCAAAGAAGACCCCCACCGGGGAAACTCCTTTCAGCCTCTGCTACGGGACCGAGGCAATGGTCCCAGCGGAGATCGGGCTACCCAGTCATCGGGTCGAGCACTTCGAAGAAGAGGCGAACACCTCGGCGCTACGGACCAACCTGGACATTTTGTTGGAGAAGAGAGACCGGGCTCAGATCAGGGCCGCCGCTTATCAAAAACAAACGGGCCGATACTACAACGCTTGGGTCAAGCGTCGCTCCTTCAAGACCGGAGATCTGGTCCTATGGCGGAACGAGTTCATCGATCAAGGCAGGCTACACAAGTTCTCCCCAAAGTGGGACGGTCCTTTCCTCGTCTCTGAGGTACTCCCCTGTGGAGCCTATCGCCTACAAGATGCGGACGGACGCAAGCTCCCGCGACCTTACAACGTCGAGAAGCTCAAGCTATACCAATAAGGGAACATCAGAACATTGCAAATAGAGTTCTGTCTTTGCGATCCGAAGCCCTCACCAAAGAGGCAACCACACAGCTTCACTGCCCAGTTATTCTTAGCAGGCCTCCTACGGCCCTCCAACGCTAATGATCAAAGTCCTCCTTGGAGGCAGCCGAGCGACCTCCCTGCTCGGTTATCCCTGGCCGTTAGCTTCCCTACTCGCAATGCCAGGGATCAAAGCCCTCGCCAAGAGGCAACCACGCAGCTTCACTGCCCGGTTATCCTTAGCAGGCCTCCTACGGCGCCTCCAACGCTAAGGATGAAAGTCCTCCTTAGAGGCAGCTCAACAGCTACCCTGCTCGGCTATCCCTAGCCGGTAGCTTCCCTACTCGCAACGCCAGGGATCAGAAAGTCCTCCCAGAGGCAGTCAATCCCGACCCTCGCTCGGCTATCCCCGGCCGGTAGCTTTCCACCACAACCGACAGGGATCCAAAGCCCTCCCAGAGGCAGTCGAGCCCGACCCTCGCTCGGCTATCCTTCAGGACAAAAGCCCTCACCAAGAGGCACCGGGCAGTAACCCTGCCCGGCTAAGGGTCCTTGGTAGGCTTCTTACAGCCCCTCCCGCGCTAAGGATCAAAGTCCTCCTTTGAGGCAGTCCAGCCCGACCCTTGCTCGGCTATCCCCGGCTAGTAGCTTCCTACGACAACCGACAGGGATCAAAGTCCTCACCAAGAGGCACTGGGCAGTAACCCTTCTTGGTCCCCGTCCTGAAGGATCAAAGCCCTCGCAAGAGGCAACCGAGCCTGACCCTTGCTCGGTCATCTCCGGCTGGTATCTCCCTACCCATGACGCCAGGGATCAAAGAGCCCTCGCAAGAGGCATCTGAGTGGCTACCCCGCTCGGTCATCCCAGGCTGGTAGTTGCCTACCCATGACGCCAAAGATCAAATCCCTCACCAAGAGGCAACCGCGCAGCTTCACTGCTCGGTTATCTTTAGCAGGTCTCCTACGGCCCCTCCAACCCTAAGGATCAAAGTCTTCCTTAGAGGCAGCTCAGCAGCTACCATGCTCGGCTATCCCTGGCCGGTGGCTTCCCTACTCGCAACGCCAGGGATCAAAGCCCTCGCCAAGAGGCAACCGCGCAGCTTCACTGCCCGGTTATCCTTAGCAGGCCTCCTACAACCCCTCCATCGCTAAGGATCAAATTCCTCCTTAGAGGCAGCACAACAGCTACCCTGCTCGGCTATCCCTGGCCGGTAGCTTCCCTACTCGCAACTCCAGGGACCAGAAAGTCCTCCCAGAGGCATCTGAGCGGCTACCCCGCTCTGTCATCCCCGGCTGGTAGTTGCCTACCCACGACGCAAGAGATCAAAGTCCTCGCCAAGAGGCAACCGAGCAGCTTTCCTGCTTGGCCATCCCCAGCGGGCATCCTCCTGCCCACCAGACGCTGCTGGTTTGAAGCCCTCATAACGAGGCCACCGAGCTCCCTTCTGCTCGGCAAATCTGCGGCGGGCAGCATGCTGCTCATCAAATGCCGCAGACCTAAAACCCTATTGAGAGATATCAGGTCTGTTCAAGTCTGAGCGATCCCCCATCGACTCTGGGGCTATGGGGATACCTCCTTCTCAACAGCATTCGGCATGCATAACAAATGATCGAAATCGACTCGACGTACGATCGCTTGACATGGAAGCCCAACAGTGCAAGCAAGGATATTCGACTCGACGTACGATCGCCTGACATGGAAGCCCAACAGTGCAAGCAAGGATATTCTACGAGCACTCTTCACATCCAAAAGATAAAGTGCAAAGCAATGAAACAGCAAGAGTTTTACTCGCACAAGCAAAATGTTTTTACACGGGTATTGGGGGCTCCCCAGCCTTACAAAGTTTCGGCCTCTTAGAAAAGAGGGATGGGGAAATATCAAAAAAGCCTAAGTTACAAACCCCCTCCTGCGCCTCGCTTCCCTCATCACTATCATTGCAGTCTGCCGGAGTCTTCACCACCGGAGGCTTTGTCACCAGGGGCACGCCACGCTTCCCTCATCGCTGTCCGCCGGAGGCTTTGCCACTGGGAGTGGGACCTGAGCACGGAGCTCGCCATCGGCGAACTCAAGAAGCTGCTCCTTCACGGCATCTAAAGCCTTATTCCACGCGGCAGCGGAATGCTCGCCAAGCTCGGCTTGAAACTGATCTGACGCCTTGTAATCGGCCACAGCCTTCCTAGTCCAAATCTCGGCAATCCCGGCCGCCCGAAGCGCCGCCTCGGCATCCTCCTGCTGGCGTTTTTCTCCTTCTCCATGGCCGCGAAACGATCGGCCAGATCCGCCAGCTTCGCCTCAGTAACTCGGTGGGATGCACTCAGGCGACGATAGGCACCCTGGTTCGCTGAGATGGCGAGCTCCGCAGCATCCGCTCGGGCTGCCAGGACATCGGCCCTCACCCTCTCCAGACGCAGGTCATGTCGCAGGACCTCGACCTCTGAAGGAAACGCTTCCACCGGCTTCGGTGCGTGGAACGCCCCCTCGGCCTCCATACGAGTAACGAGGGCGCAGTGTTGAAGGACCTGACGGGAAACATATGAGAAACTTGGAGACGCTTGAGCCAAAGAAAGGAAGGTCAAAAAACAACGCGTGGAGGAGTTCATACCTGGACCGCCCCTTGGGCTATGGCCTCCATTTGGACCCTCAGGGTGCCATGCGGAAGCCTCCCCCCGGCCGACTCTTCCATCCCGGCAAGCTGGCCGGCAGCGACGGAAAGCCCAAATGGAGCCGTGAAGACGACATCCTCCTCCAGCACGGGAATCCCCTTAGGGACCCTCGACGACGGCGCACGAGAGATTGTTCTTTTCCTCTTAAGGAGGACCCCATCCTCACCCTCCCCTGCGTCCCTCGTCTGGGGCTCGGATGACCATGGACGTTTCTGGCCGCCGCCGGAATAATCACGAGGAGCCATCAACGAAGCGGACGGCCCTGCCGCCGGCGGAACATTCGGCGCAGGGCACGAGCCCTGGCCTTCTTCCGGAACGAGAAACCCAAAGGGTGGGAACAAACCATGTATCTAACCCAAAAGAGGAAGAGCGCCGAGCAGCCAAGACTTAGAAGGAAGAAAAATACGAAGGAATGGGGGCCCTGGAGTGGGACCCACCCCTATTTATCACCGCAATCGCCCTCATCCAACGACGCCCTTCATCTCCCGCCAAAGCGCCTCCTCTCGTCCAACGGCTCCGATCGCTCCACTTGCCGTTCCCACGCTGGGCCGCATCCCATCAGACGCCGCAGGTCTGCATACGTCGCGTCGGCCAACTGACGCTTGACACGCGGACCGTCGCTTTAGTGACAGGATGCACGAACCGGCGCACGTTCTTTAAATGCAGAGATCTCACCCTGATTCGCTGGCAGAAAAGATAGCTGACAGCCCGGGGACGCGTCCTGAAGAAATCTTAGGAGGGAGCTCACCCCGGGCGGCCCGGCAGTCCACTCTTGACCCGACCCGCTAGCTGGTCGGGACAAGAGTGGGGGGCTAGTGATGATGCTCTATATTGGCGATCTCCCAGATCAGGACACGTGGCAGATGACGTGTCCCAGAACTCAGAAAAAAGGGCCTACAGGAGCCGACCAGGCAACCCCTGTACCCGACCTGCATGCACAAGCAGGCTCACCTCAGAACCCCTTGCAAATTGGCCTCCTCGGCCTCTCAGCTCGCCCCCAATCCACTACAGGACCAAGATACCTCAGCCCTCCGACTCGTTCCCGAGCTCTCCCGCCGGACATCTTCCTCGGTCCCTCCGACCGACCAGCTCCACCACTCACAGGTGTAACCGCCACTCCGCAAATCTCGTCATGTGCGGATTCTCCGCCGGCAACATCCCACGTTCCATGCCATCATGATCCCCATTAATGGGTGATCCGCTTATTACGCGGGCGTAACGTCGGGAGCGTAACTACCGGCGAGATTCTCGCGCCCGCTACTGCGTGCTGTCGCCACTATATAAACCCCCATCACAGAGGGGTCAAGTAAGATTTTTTTACCCCACTTAGCCGTTACTCTGCTCGGATCTTGTGCTGACTTGGTCGTCGGAGGGTCCTCGGTGGTACCAAATGACCCCGGGACTTCCTTGCAGGTACTCGGCGCAAACTCCTCAAAACCACCAATCTCCTCAAAACCCATTGAGACCAACACGCAACAGGAGATCACCTCTAAGATCCACCGGAAGATCGACGGAAGACAACATCTGACGGAGACCCGAAAAGGATCTCCATCACTTGCGAAGAAATTTGTTCAACTTTAGAGACAACCAAACAATAAGACGAAACACAAAATTTGAAACGTCATTATACCGAGCCACCTTTCAAAAGAACTGCAAAATTTATCAAAATTATGGAGAAGAATTGGATAATAACTATGATGAAAAGACAGCTTACTGCATATAACGCTTCCTACTTAGAATTGTTTCGTAGAATCTCAAGCACAGTCCTGTAGGTTTCCCATAGAAACTTGAACCATGGAGTCACAAGCTCTCTATCAGATCTTTCCTTCCCTTTCTCCCCACTAACATAACTAAGCATCAAATCTTCCGGGCTCTTATCTGCTTCCAAATCCTCAAAATCCAAAGCATCTTCCAAGGCCTATGCTTTGCTCCCAGCTTGCTCGGCTCTTTCAGTTGAAAGATGCTTGAAATGCTTGATGACTTCTTCCAAAGAGCTGACATTGACTTGTTGGCATACTAGTCGATACTGGATTAGCCCATCCTTTGGAAATCTTCCTCTTCGCATGTCAAAGAGCTCTATGTACTTAAAAATGATCCTTTCCAATGATTTCTGCCATGCACGATACCTATTTGATGTAATTACATCATGGAGTGCTTGCAAAGCAGCCGACTTTTGGACAACATTTATTAATTCTGGAACCAAATTGAACAAAATCTACAAAATGAGTTAAAATGAAGAATTATTGATGTCAAAAGAAAACAACAAGATGGAAGAAGAAACAAAACATGCATACATGACATATCATATACAATCAGCAGATGTAAGAAATAAAATGGGTTTTAAAAAATTAGAATCTTTATAACGGGGAATCATCAAGTGCTTCACATTTGTTAATTTGAATCTATAAACAAAAGAAATAAAATATGATAATAAAATAGAACTGTCCATATGAAAAGAGCACCCAAATAAAAAAGAACGGTCACAAAACACTTTTTCCAATGGAATCATTCACTGCAGAATGCAATTTTTTATTATCAACAAACTAATCTACTCCTCTTGCAAACTAAGAGAAGAAAAGATCGAATATTAATTTTTAAAAATCACAACTATTTAACAGAAACAACAAATTGAAAATTTACCTTCGGCACACTTCAGGGCGTTCTCAAGCTTCGCAAACTGCGCCATGATTGACAATTAATCGGCACCTACTCAACAACAGCAGACGCCAAACAACCTGTATCACAAGATAATCAAGTAAGATTCATCTTTTAAAAGCAAATAAATTGCAGAATTTAACAAAAAACCCTAGCAAAAAGGAGGAATTTTTAAGTTGAGATTTTTGATCTGTGAACCTTATCAATGAGAAATGAGAGAATTTGAGGCAAATCTGAAACCCTAAAAGCGCCATAGAGAGCGAGAGTGGACGAAGAAGCGCCGGAGAGAGCTAGAGTGCATGATGGTTAAAGACTGCCAGGTTTTTATGAGTGTTCTCATAGGTTTGGAAACGGGTCGGGTTTATACACTACTACAATATGGGGTTGCCCCTACGGACTCAGAAATCCATAGGGCAAATATTTCTTCCCCTACGGATTTATCCGTAGGGCCACATCGTTGTCCCTACGGTGCCTTACGTTCTAATTTTTTGTTTGGCCCTACAGAGCCGCAAGCCGTGGACCTACAGTTATGTCCGTAGGGGCATCTAAATAGGTTATTAATAAAAAAAAGCACAGAAAAATTATTCATCGTTCCCAAAATTTCTGTCTCTTACTCCCGCGCCTCTCATCGCCTATTCCCGCGCCTCGTCGCCACCGCGCTAGCGCCTCATCGCCAGCTTCGTCGGTCGTTCCCACACCTTGGTTGACTTCCCGCGCCTCGTCACCACCTCCGCCGATCGTCGTCGACCACCAATTTCTACCGTCTCCTCCACCGCGCGCATGGTTTGTAAGTAAATCTCAAATAATTTTTAATTTTGACGTTGTAGTCTAGGGTTCAGGCCAGATTCGGGTAGGGGTGAGGGTTTGACATCGGCGTCGGCGTCGGCATCGGGTTCGGTTAGGGTTAGGGTTAGGGTTCGGTTGTGGGGTTCGGTTGGGGTTGGGGTTGGGATTGGGGTTGGAGTTGGGGCTGTGGCTGGACTGGGGCGGGGTTGGGGCTGGGGCTAGGGTTTGGTTGGGGTTGGGGTTGGGGCTGGGCTGGGGCTGGGGCTGGGCTGGGGCTGGGGCGGGGGCTAAGGTTTGGTTGGGGTTGGGGTTGGGGCTGGGCTGGGGCTAAGGTTCGGTTGGGGTGGGGCTGGGCTGGGGCTGGGGCTAGGGTTCGGTTGGGGTTGTGGCTGGGCCGGGGCTGGGGCTAAGGTTCGATTGGGGTGGGGCTGGGGATATTGCTATATGGGATAAACTAAAAGGGGGTTTTGTGCAATTAACAGAAAACAAGAAAGATGTGAAAAAATAACAATATGTAATATTACAACTATCCAATCCAAATTTCTCATTTTCCTGATCCCAATATAAATATATATTTGTTGATTACCTTAACATTTCCAGCTTCTTTAATAGCCTCTATGATTTTAACTTGATCAACCAATTGCTCATGATATTTATAGCCCAACATAGAGATCACCACATCAACTTTCTTTATTGCCTTCACCAAGCTCTTGTGATCATGCATATCACCCTACATATATTCAACATATATATCATCAGGTCTTTCTAAAATCAATGACCTTTAATTCAAAAAAAACAAACACACACACAGGGAGTGAATTAATGAAGAAAAGAGGGTCCACTTTTCGTTAGGTGTCGTCAAAAGTTTATATCCTCCATCAATTATCAAGCTACCGAGGACGAAAAGCCACCTTTGTTAGTCGAGAGTCATGGTAATAGACTTGTCATTATAGATCAGAGTCAATTGTTTTTCCTATCATTTTCTCGACCCAGATGCTAATCAACTTGTTAATTGGTTACTGCTTTTATGAAGTATTTGTCTATATTTGTTGACAATGGCCTTTCTTTTGGATGAACATGTATTTTCGATGCATGTTTCAGTCATATGAATTCATATGTTGTGTGTAACGCTTTATGATATCAGTATCCTACATTTGTAGTTTTAATTGTTGATTGTTATAGATGAATACCATTGCAATAATAGTTTTTGGTAGATGAATGCCATTGCAATGTAGGATGATCAGTTCTATCAATCTTGATCTCAATGGTTTAAAATCATGTTACACATACAACACGAATGCACAACAAACGCATAATTAGAGAGTGATTCAAGATATTCAAGTTAAAACCAATATATGATACTCGATGATAATATGAAACCTTCATATTCTCATCGATACTCATATATGAAACTAAAAGCGCCACTTAGTCCCCGTCTATCGGTTAACATACGTGTGATGTTCGTCGTGACATAGAACTATACGAAGGTTGTTAAATATCGGACGGTATAGCTCGATACTAACAACCGTCGTATAGTCTATGCGACGAGAAAATTCAATTGTATGGTAACCGATAGATTTGTCCCGTGTGGACAAGTTAGGAATGTATAAAGCAAACACCTTCATTCACTTGTGTTTTCATCCGTTTCGAGATATTTCGTCGGTACCTTTCCGCCGGTTTTCCGTGTACAAAGATAGATTAGATGTTCATTTCAATGTTGTTTCACAGCTTTGAAATGATTATCTATTCTATTACAGTGTACTCGGAGAACAGCGGGGAGGTGCTGCCGAAATTTACTCGAAACGGTTGAAAACACAAGTGATGGGTGTTCGCCCTATACATTCTTAATGGGATAGAAGCCTTACCCCCGACAGCCGGAACACACACATACAACAAGAATACACAACAATCGCATAATTAGAGAGTGATTCGAGATGTTCAAGTTAAAACCAATATATGATACTCGATGATAATATGAAACCTTCACATTCTCATCGATACTCATATATGAAACTAAAAGCGCCACTTAGTCCCCGTCTATCGGTTAACATACGTGCGATGTTCGTCGTGACATAGAACTATACGAAGGTTGTTAAATATCGGATGATATAGCTCGATACTAACAACAGTCGTATAGTCTATGCGACGAGAAAATTCAATCGTATGGTAACCGATAGATTTGTCCCGTGTGGACAAGTTAAGAATGTATAAAGCAAACACCTTCATTCACTTGTGTTTTCATCCGTTTCGAGATATTTCGTCGGTACCTTTCCGCTGGTTCTCCGTGTACAAAGATAGATTAGATGTTCATTTCAACGTTGTTTCACAGCTTTGAAATGATTATCTATTCTATTACAGTGTACTCGGAGAACAGCGGGGAGATGCTGCCGAAATTTACTCGAAACGGTTGAAAGCACAAGTGATGGGTGTTCCCTCTATACATTATTAATGGGATAGAAGCCTTACCCCCGACAGCCGGAACACACACATACAACAAGAATACACAACAAACGCATAATTAGAGAGTGATTTGAGATGTTCAAGTTAAAACCAATATATGATACTCGATGATAATATGAAACCTTCATATTCTCATCGATACTCATATATGAAACTAAAAGCGCCACTTAGTCCCCATCTATCGGTTAACATACGTGCGATGTTCGTCGTGACATAGAACTATACAAAGGTTGTTAAATATCGGACGATATAGCTCGATACTAACAACCGTCGTATAGTCTATGCGGCGAGAAAATTCAATCGTATGGTAACCGATAGATTTGTCCCGTTTGGACAAGTTAGGAATGTATAAAGCAAACACCTTCATTCACTTGTGTTTTCATCCGTTTCTAGATATTTCGTCGGTACCTTTCCGCTGGTTCTCCAGGTACAAAGATAGATTAGATGTTCATTTCAATGTTGTTTCACAGCTTTGAAATGATTATCTATTCTATTACAGTGTACTCGGAGAACAGCGGGGAGGTGCTGCCGAAATTTACTCAAAACGGTTGAAAGCACAAGTGATGGGTGTTCGCTCTATACATTCTTAATGGGATAGAAGCCTTACCCCCGACAGCCGGAACACACACATACAACATGAATACACAACAAACGCATAATTAGAGAGTGATTCGAGATGTTTAAGTTAAAACCAATATATGATACTCGATGATAATATGAAACCTTCATATTCTCATCGATACTCATATATGAAACTAAAAGCGCCACTTTGTCCCCGTCTATCGGTTAGCATACGTTCGATAATTTATTCTTTTCAACAACAAACGCACACATAAAGCATATACACGGATTTTCTCCTTTGTTAGTAACTATCTCATTCTTATATTTCTCAATATAGTCACCATAACCTACAATTTATATGTTATACAGTCTAACATGGCCCATGAGTATGTCAGAGTTAAGGATTGGATGTATGTGGATTGGCAACAGCGTATGCAACCTAAGTTTGTCGCAGGAGTTGCTGCTTTCATTGAATTTGTACACGCACATAATAAGATCATAATAGAGAAGATTCTCTGTCCGTGCGATAGATGTGGTAATAAGTACTGGCAGAAGGTAGAATTGGCAAAGCTTCATATTGTAAAATATGGGTTTACTAGACTTTATACAACTTGGAAATATCACGGGGAAGGAGAAGAATGCAGTACTGCGGCAGAAGAAGAAGGAGAACACGATAATGCGGCAGGAGAAGAAGAAGAATTCGGTAATGCGGCAGAAGGAGAAGACGATAATTTATTTCCATCAGAAAAAATGGAGGATATGGTAGAGGCTGCCCTAGGTGAATCTATTCGTATCGAAGATGACATTCCTTCTGGTTAAGGACCGCGTGCGGATAAATATGAAAATTTCATGAATGACACTAGAAAACCAATTTATGAGAATGCGAAGTATTCCACCCTCTCATGGTTCGTCCAACTTTTCCAGATTAAGTGCCTAAATGGATGGAGCAACAAGTCATTCACAATGCTTCTTTCGTTCTTGAAAGATCTATGCCCCTGGGAAATAACGTGCCCGACAGCTGGTACGGAGCCCAGAAGATGATGTCTTATTTGGGTCTAAAGTGCGAGAAGATTCAAGCATGTCCTAAAAATTGTGTGTTGTACCGGAAAGAGAATTCAGATTTGAAAGAGTATCCAACATGCGGAGAGGCCAGGTATAAGCCGAAAGATTCTGATAAGAAGCCTGATATACCTGTCAAGATAGCACGATACTTTCCCATAACACAGAGGCTACATAGGCTATTCAGGTGAAAGAAAACAGCCGAGGCAATGATTTGGCATCACCGTGCTCCTCCAAGTGAAGATGGAAAAATGAGCCATCCAAGAGATTCACCAGCATGGAAGGATTTCGATAGGAGACACGCAATATTCCGTAGCGATCCTCGCAATGTCCGGCTCGGACTGGCTACTGATGGCTTCTGCCCATTCAACTATATGGCTGGAAGTCACAGCACATGGCCCGTTGTAATGATAATTTATAATCTGTCGCCTTGGTTGGCTATGGACCAATCATACTTTATGATGCCTCTTCTTATCGACGGACCAAACTCACCGGGGAACAATATCGACGTCTATCTCCGACCTCTGATCGAGGAGTTGAAATCTTTGTTCATTGATGGTGTAGAGACATATGATGCAAACACAAATATAACCTTCATACTGCGTGCGGCTTTAATGTGGACAATTAATGACTTTACTGCGTATGGAATGCTATCAGGTTGGTCCGTACATGGTCACAAAGCATGTTCTCATTGCCATGAACACACAACATCGAAATTCTTGAATTTTAGCAGGAAGGTTTGTTATTGCGGCCATCGACGTTTCCTGCCTCCATACCACCCCTATAGGTTAGACACGGTTCACTTTGATGGTCATCAGGAGCTTCTTGGACCTCCATCCCCATTGTCCGGAGAGGACGTGACTGCTAAATGGGATGGTTACAATAATGTGACCTTCGGGATGGATCCGACGAAACAGGTCAAACCACCATTTTGGAACATGTTAAGCATTTTCTTCGAGTTTCCGTACTGGTAAACAAATTTAGTGCGTCATTGTCTGGACGTCATGCATATAGAGAAGGGAGTATCAGAGCACATACTTAACTTGCTTCTTTGTAAAGACGGGAAATCGAAAGACAACCTGAATGCTCGGATGGATCTACAAGAGTGGGGAATAAGAAGTGAATTGCACCCTAGACCGGTAGCGGGTAAACCGGCCTCAAAGAATTCAAGACGGGCCATATGGTAAACCCGAGTATAAGAGGGCAGACACTATGTTTATCAACAAGATATACCGGTATTTCTTGCTTAATTGCGCATGCCTTGAACAAATTAGAGAGTAAGTTTTTTTTGGATTAATTGTTATATCTGTGTTGTGTGTGTATGAAATGATATAATATTAATGTCACCATTATTTGTCGAAAATAGAATTCATTTTAACGAGGTACGTGAGGGGCATCCTGATTGGAACGAAGAACAATTGGAAAAATATCATCAGGATAATTTTTGTGATTGTGTCACAAATCATGTAAGTTATTCGAATAACATTTTATTGCTATCATTTTTAATCTAAACTTGTATCTTTATGTATTTTTCGTAGAATTTGTTTTGTTAGATCCACGATCCGAACTTGTCTGCATCATTTGAGAGTGATTCAAGATGTTTAGCTCAATTTCCTAGTATGAAGGTTGCATATTACAAAGGATTTGGTGTCCTTGGATACAAATTCGAAGTTAAGGACATAGAAACATCTAGAACCACTCAGAATAGTGGGATTGCGACGGTAGGATCGGACGGTGTGATTTATTATGGGTACTTAAATTGTATACTCGGCATCCACTATCCCGGACGATCAGAACCCTTTTATATATTCCAGTGTACTTGGTACGATACGCGAACCGATACGGATAAGTGGAGAAGCAATCTTGGGACTTGGAAAGATGAATATGGATTGACCAGTGTGAACACACTTCGATTTTACGGTCAGGAAGATCCGTTTATCTTTCCGAACCAAGCGTTCCAAGTATACTACTCACAATGTTTGAAGCATCCGGGATGGAGTGTTGTATGCCGATGGAAACCCAGAGATGTCTACGATGTCCCAGAATTCGAGGACAGCGATGAGGATGAAGAAGAGAGAAGGCTTAGAGTGCTCCGACCGTCTGTTTCGAAGGAGGGTTGTCTTCGGCCGATCATGAAGTTACGTGGGTTAGAAATGACATCGACGATGAAATCCAAGTAGATATGTATAATGCGCCTACGAAACGAAAAAGGTTATCAGTAATGTTATATTATTACTTCACATTTTACGATCTATACATATATAGTCAATACTTTTAATGATTGTCTAATGCGTCCACGAACCGTTTATCTAGATTTGATGACGATGTCGGGAGCAGCGAGGGGCGGCAGGAGCTCTAGCCGCGGTAGAGGCAGAGGCAAAGGCAGAGCGGTTCTGCCGCCCGGAGAGCTCCGTAGGGAACTTCAGAGGGCCGGTCCTGCACCCAAATCGGTGACCCCTTCGGATGCCTCCTTCCGTGTGGATTTTGCCACACCTCCAGGTATACTGCACGCATATCCATTTTAAATGTAATATTACAGATATTCATGCCTGTTTATGTCAAAATTACTTATATTGTCAATGTTTGATTGTCTAGTTGTTGGTGATGCGTCCACATCTGGGACAGAGGCCACTCCCGCTCCTCCAGGTATGTTTATATATCATATAGTGCATGTATATTGATTTATAATGTTATATCATAAATATACACACATTCCTTTTGTTCTTACTTAGCAATTTTTATTATTGTCTAGTTGTAGATGGTGACACCACCGCACCTGCGGGTGTGTTTATATATCCTATAGTGCATGCATATTGATTTAGAACGTTATATTATTGATCTACACATTCTTTTTGCAATTACTTATATAATCTATTTTTAATTGTCTAATTATAGGTGGTGCGTCCATATCTGACGCAAGGGCCACTCCTGCCACTTCCATACCCTCCGCATCTTCTGCAGGTTAGTATGAATAAATATAAAATATTTATTCATTTTACATATGCTCTATAGAATAAATATGAACTTCATGGAAATTTAGCGTCAATGTTTATTTTCTAGTTGGAGGGGATGCGTCCGCATCCGGGACCCCGGCTGTTCCTCACCGGAGAAACTATCGTCCCGCTCATGCTGCTGCCCGGGCCCAGGCTCATGCTTTAGTCACCGGAGGTATATATCACACTTCAATTTTCGTTTAACCTTGATTTCTTAATACAACTTTGTCTTAATATTGATTGTCTTGATATTTCTTACAGACGCAGGGCCTCTCCATCCCCAGAGGGGGACTCGAGGCCCGAATCAGTCCCATAGGCTGAGGCCTGACAGAGCTAGGGGGGAGGCAGCATTCCCCTTCTTTTTTATCCTTGACTATCGATATACCGGTCCTTATGCCGAGAGGTTCGGCCGGTATATGGGGGACGAGAGCCGGCTCGTGAAGAACTATCCACTTCACGTTGAGTGGGGCGAGCAGCACTGGCGCTCTTTCGCCCTCTTCTTTGATCAGGCTCGGGTACGTTTTAATATATATTTTCATTTGATTTATCCAATATATTTATTATTAACACTTGCAATCTAATAACAATGTTTTTTTGTATTTTCAGTCGGATTATGATTTTCAGCCTGTACCCGACCCTGATCACCCTGGGAGGGTGCTCGACCTTCATGCTCTGTACAATGGCCTGATGAAGAACATGCAGACCAAGGTCCGATACAACATGAATGAGATGAAGGCCGACTGCTACTCCCTGTGGATGGCGACCCCCGAGGCAGAGAGAGCGGCCCTCTTATCTACTCCGGCGTTTGCGAGAGTCGACGTAGAGACACGGCCTCTATTGTGCGAATATTTCGACTCTCAACGCAAACAAGTATGTATTTTAAATGTAATTCATTGTTTAGGATATAATTTATTTTTTTGTGTTCTTTAATTAGAAAACTAAATGTTAATGCGTTGTGCAGAAACTAGCCGCTCAGAATACAGAGAACAGGAAGTCGGCGAAGAGGGGTCGCCCAACTTACACAGGTGGCTCGAGGAATATTTCTCGAGCCATGGAGTTATCGGTAAATTACAATAGACCGACCTTTGTGATATTCTGCAATATTAAGAGTTATTTTCTAATATATCTAATATTAAGAGTTATTTTCTAATATTGCAGACAGCTCAGACCCTAGCGCAAGGTGGTACACCGAGCGTGCTGTCCGCATATCTTGCCGTCCACGGCACCTCGACAGATCCCGCCACGGGCAAGCTTCGATATCCCGACGTTGCTATCCAGGAGTATTGCGTAAGTGTTAATATTTATTCTACCCATATTTGAAATTTTAGTTTTGGAAGGTTCAAATTTAAATTTTATACTTATACTTTACTGCTTAATGTGGGTGTAGGAGCGGGTGGTTGAGCAGGCCTCGGCCCCGGGGGTCGATTTTACCGGACAGAGCGATCCGAGGCTGCTAATCCCAGTCCTGGACGCCGCACACGGAGGGCACCATGGAGATTGGGAGAGAGGCCGGGGACCGGGCCCTAGCAGGGCCCATATGAGGTTGGACTCCACCCCGGTGGTTACTTCCTCTGTCTCTAGTGAGCGACGTGTCCAGCATGAACTGGAGAGCTTGAAGGCCACCGTTCAGGAGTTGAAGGAGATGCTGGTATGTATACTACTTTATAGTAAAATATCATGTCATATTATAGATATCAACATATCCATAATTAGTACGTAGCCTGAGCTTATTTGGTTGTAGACTTAGGTTTGATTAATCATACATACATATCTAATTAAAATAAACTACGGTTTTCCAAACTAGATATCCAAATAGGGTTTCGAAATAACTTGATAATGATACGATTTTGAATAATACACAGTTCTTACACGCTTATTACACACGTTAGGTCCAGACGCGACAGGGTACATCGGCCGAGCCTCCACATGCATCTCCTTCGGCTGTGGCTCCGCAAGCCACTACATCGGCTGCGGTTCCGCAGACAGCTCCTATAGCTCCACCGCCCGCTCAGACTCCCGCAGCTGCGGCTCCGTAAGCCACTACCTCGACGGCGGCTGCGCAGACTACATCGCCAGCTCCACAGCCCGCTCAGACTCCCGCACGCGCCGAATTGCATGGTTTATTGACCGAGGAGCAGGCGCGCCAGATTCTAGCGTTTATCAGAGGTGGAGCTGGACCGAGCTAGGGTAGCTTTTTGATTCTTATTTTTTAAAACATGTATTTATTTATATGATACATATTGTACTACATTTTGAAACATTTTGGACGATATTGATATTGGTTTATATTTATATCATATTCAGTTTTTTTGTTTCTTTTGTATATTATATGTGTGCGATGTGATTATGATACTGCGATATATGTTGTGTGATGATTAATTTTATATTTGATTGATGTATATATTATTGTGCATAAGGCGAGAAAAAACCAGGCAGCCCTTTTTTTTAAAAAAAGAAGATAATATGTACCTACGGATTAGTCCGTAGGTACACATGTTGCCCCGACGGATTAAACCGTAGGGGCAAAATATCAGAATAACTGATATTTTCCCCCCTGATCTCAGTATCAGGGAGTTGGGAGTGCCCCTACGGATATATCCGTAGGGGCAAACAAAAGCCCCTACTGAGTTATCCGTAGGGGCAAAATATCTCCTGATATTTTGCCCCTACGGATATGTACCTACGCATGTATCCGTAGAGGCTATTACTTGGCCCTACGGATTCATCCGTAGGTACAAGTAATATATTTTTAAAAACCATAAATAAAATAAATTTTTTGGCCCTACGGCCTACTTCGTAGGTGAAACGGGACCTACACAGAATTCCGTAGGGGCAAGTTTTTGTCCGTACGGGCAAGTTCAGTGCTTCAACTTGCACCTACGGCGTTTGTACCTACAGGGTATTTTCTTGCCCCTACGGCTGTAGCCGTAGGGGCAGTGGTTTGCCCCTACGGATAAATCCGTAGGGGCAACCCCTATTTGCAGTAGTGATAACGGACCCTTTCAGATCCAATTTGAATCCGATAAGAGAATTGAGTCCAGATTCCTCGTGGGTTCGGGCCCAAATAGGATCTACTTTTAAGTGCAAGCCTTGTAAATGAATCCGGGCGGATTTAGAATAGTATATTTTTGATCCAAAAAGTACTTATCTTTGATGGATCCAAAGCATGAGGTTCGCCCATTTATTCATTAGGTCTGATAAACTAGATTAAAGACCTTTATTTATCGATATCTCTGCTTCTCTTATAAGCGGAGGAGGGATGTGGTTCTTTCATATTAATTTCGAATTATATATCAAGAAAACGAGGAAAATCCTTAAACTTAACATCGTCTACATCATCAATAAGACCGAGCAGGAAATTGGGGATTACCAGAATTCCCGTGCCGCCCAAACGAAGAAAGTGCATGATGATGCATCTTCTTCGGGTGTGTTCATTACCGAGAACTGTTTCTCAGTGTCCTCTATGTCCTGGATATGTGTTACCGGATCAGGATCCCACATATGTAATCTGTTACATGGGCTACAGATAGGTAGAGAACTGGGAATGGGTGATAAGTTTCAAGAGTTGGAAATGGTGCAATTGTTGCAGCCAAGGTATTGGCAGTTATCACCCTGTATTACCAAATACATTGATTCTGAACGAATGTTATTAGATACCGAACCTGATATACAATATCATATCAGTCTCTTTATTAAGTAAAGAACGATATAATTTTGTATTGTTGGATAATGTTTTGAACATTTCCTATATCAAAAGTTGATCAGATTAGGCACGTTATCTAATATCACATACGTTCTAAATCAAACCACAGTTCTTAACGTATAGAACACACACAAGAGGAAGAGTTCAAAAATGAATGAATCCTTCTTGAGGTATTGTAGACTAGGTCATATCAATGTGACCCGACTAGCTAAGTTACATTAAGATGCATATTTAAATTAGTTTGAATTTACATCTTGTGAAACTTGCCAGTCATGTCAAAAAGATAAAAATGACCATAACTCCGTTTACTGGAAACAGAGAAAGAGTTAGTGAACTCTTGGGATTGATACATGATGATGTATGTAGGTCCCCTGTCTACACATGTCAGGACTGGTTCTTTGTACTTCATTACATTCACTGATTATCTCTCAAGATTCGGACATATGTTCCTGTTGAAACAGAAGTCTGAAGCTTTTGAGAAATTCATAGAATATAAGTCAGAAGTAGAGAACCAAATAGGTATAAGTATTATGTCCTTTGATGTGATCAGGGAGGAGAATACTTGAGCACGGAGTTCCTTGACTATTCTAAAGGAGAATGAGATTCTCTCTCAGCATTACTCCTCAGTATACTCCATAGTACGTTGGTGTATCGGGGCGGAGCAATCGCACCCTATGAGATATAGTGCGCTCTATGATGAGTACTACTGAGTTGCCTATTTCTTTTTGGGGGTTATGCACTTGAGAAGCTGTATACCTATTGAATAGGGTTCCAACCAAATCAGTGCCTACCACTCCATATGAGATATGGTATGGGAAGAGCCCATGTCTAAAGTAAGTTAAGATTTGGGGTTGTCCGACCTTTGTCTAAAAGAAAAATCCGGACAAGCTCGAGGCAAGGTCAGTTCTGTGGAAGTTTGTTGAATATCCCAAGCATTCACGAGGGAATATCTTCTACCGCACCGAGGAACAAAAGGTGTTTTCTTTCTCGGCATGCCACCTTTTTAGAAAAGGAATTTATTTTGGAAAGAAATTTGTGGTCATGAGGTAGAACTGGAAAGAGTTCCAGCTATACAAACTACAGCTGATGATTTGGTAGAACCGGAGGATTCAATAGTTCCCGACGAACCTCAGCCACTCCGTCGATCTGGTAGGGTTCCTCATCCGCTTGAGATATACTTTGGTTTTTTCAATGACAGTGGGAGCGAGGATTGTATCATGAGATGATGACCCAACTAGATTCAAGTAGGCCATCAAGAGTGGGGACTCTGTAAGAATGGATGGATGCTAAGCGATCTGAGATGGAATCCATATACACCAACAAAGTATGGACTTTGGTTGCTATATCTGAAGGGTTAAATCCCCATCAGGAGCAAGTATATCTTGAGAAGATTACTTGGTGTACATGGAAAAGTTGAGACTTTCAAAGATAAGACTTGTTGAAAAAGGTTCTCGTCATCAACCAGATATGGATTACGATGAAACTTTTTCTCCAGTGCATATGCTTAAGTCCATCCGGATCCTACTTGCCATTGCTACATACCATGAATACGATATCTGGCGGTAGGGTGTCATGACTTCTTTTCTAAATACCGATTTAGAAGAAAACATCTATAAGTACACAACCATAGGGCTTCGTAGACAGTGGGAGCAGTGGAAACGTGTGCAAGTTTCTTTACGGGTTAAAGCAGGCATCGCAGAGTTGGAACGTCTGTTTTGATGTGGTAGTCAAAGAGTTTGACTTCATCAAAATGGTAGATGAACCTTGTATATACAAAAAGGTAGTAGAGAGTATGGCGGTCTTCCATTATTGTACGTAGATGACATACTCTTGATAGGAAATGAGTTTCCTATGCTACACTCGATCAATCTTCTCTTATCACATTGATTCTCCATATAGAATCAAGTTGATACCTCCTAAATCCTGGGTTTTGGATCTATGAGATAGATCTAAGTGGATGTTAGGATTCTCACTAGGTGTAGTGAGATGGTATCAATCGATCCTGGGAAGAATCATTGGATAGCTTCCAGGGTGGTAAGCTCGACTGAATGTCAGTCACAGGCATTATTTTTACTCTCAGTGGAGGGACGGTATGTTGGAAGATTTCCAAGCTAGATACTGTGGCAAACTAGACTATAAAGGATGGATACATCTCTACCAACAATGCTACCAAAGAGGCAGTCTGGGTGTGTATTAGTTCATGAGATGAACTTCGTTCCTACCATTGTGTGACAATAGAGTTATGGCTTATGCCTAGGAACCCCCATCCCATCAGTGACCCAGGCATATTCTAAAGCAATATCATCTGATCATGGAGATGGTCGATCTACAGGGATATCGAGATTAGGAGAGTAGACTCAGAGTACAACATGGCGGATCCACTCACAAAGGCCTTTTCCCAAACAGAGACTTTTATGGGATGGTTGAGTATGAGATACTACAACCACTGCTGATTGTTGGGTATTGGATACTACAACATATAGTCCTAGTGCAAGTAGGAGATTGTTAGTTTTATGTATGCCCTAGAGTCCATTACTGTACATGCGATGTATATTGTAGTGGATGCTTGGACATATATAGGGAGGACTTTCTTGCTTAACATGATAGTATGCTATCTGGTTGCTCTTTATCTTAACATGTACACTTATTGTCTCTCTATTAAATGTTGATAAAGCCCTTAGGATGAGTACATGACTACCAGGATTATGATGCAGATCATACTAGTGGGGACAGGGTGGTCGGTAAGTACATCCTTCAAATGTTCCTAGTCGTGGGAGTATCGAGACAGGGCATCGATACTCCAGAGTAGACTAGCGTATACGCTTATCGACCCATATGATGGGCGATGGATGATCCCATATCCATAGCTGTTTGACATTAGAGATGGTATACGGGTGCTCAGTGGAGACTGGGTATACTGGACGGACTCGCCGAGAACTCTGAGATGGTATTATACCTATCGTCAGATAGCAGACTCTGGTGACACTGGTACAGGTTAGTCTGTCGATCCGAGATCGTCAAAGAGTCTTGTGTGATTCCCACTGTGCTTTGATTTCCACCATACCACGGTCAAGAGATCGTGCAAAAAGGAGGTTTTTGGGTACAGTCCCTAGTCACATGGAGGCAATGAGCGATATGAGGGGATTCGCCTCTCCCGGTATAGGTAGTTGATGTTTCTGTAGGGTTCCTATGAACGACAGCAAGGTTTCGGGATGTATCTTCCATGCCATTTTCAAAAAATTGCTATTTTAAAGAACCCTAAACTAGAATCTTTAACTTGAAAATCATATGAAACCAAATGTAAACTACTTTACATCTAAATGAACTAGAAATACAACCTTTGTAGATCGGTCCTTCACTTCAATAGCTCCTTGTAGTATTCCCTTCGCTGCGATGAAGTAATCTTGCGGACTCTTGAATGGCTCCATAAGAAGAAAGAAACTATCTTGCTTGAAGTCTTCGAGGCCGAAGATGATCTACGTCGAGGAGACACTAACCCAAGCTACCCTCTTCACTAATCTGGGATTAGTGAAGCTAACACCCTATACAAAAGTGCTAATCTAGTAGAGGATGATGAAGTAAGATTTTTGCTCACTTTGGATTTATTTTTCTCACTATTATTTCTCACTTGCACAAAAGCTAGAGAGCTCTTGAGCTTTGAGGAAGAAGATGAAGAGAGATAATGTTGTGAGAGTGAATGGCAACCATGGGTGGGAAAATATCTAATATTACCCTTGTAGAGACTTAACCATGAGTTTAGATAATGGTTGGGTTAACAAATATCTAGTGTAAGACAAAACTAGTGGACTAAGTCAATGGGTCTCAAAGCTTCAAGAAGCTTCATGCCATGTGTCAAATTTCCAACTAATAATTGAATTACCATAAATAAATAAACCCTACATTATCTTTATCATGGTGTAAGTCTCATACACCCATGTTGCATGTATCATCACCTATGACACATAAATAAAACACAAATAATATATATCACACATATATTAAGTATGCACTTGTGAGAAAAATAAATGTTTAAGTGAGCTAATATTAGTTAATGTAAATTAATATATCAAATATATAATTATAAATTAAATCATTAAATCAACACTTGATTTAATAATCCGGTTATATCTCATATGACCAACTAATATTATTTGTATCATTATATCTAATCAACACTTGATTCGATAACCCGGCTATATCACATATAACCGGCCGATACTGTATCAACTTATCGAATCAACATTTGATTCGATAACCCGGCTATATCACATATAACCGATCGATACATTATATTGCGAGAATAGAATACGGTATCACATATTCGTATTAATCTCGGTCCTGCACATATCACATATGTGCTCCTACTTCGTTTTGCCTGAGCTAGTGAAACTTCTGTGTAGGACTCTAAAGACTCATCAATACGCCGGCAGTAGGTGATGATCATATCAAGCACCCACAAGCCATCAGCAGTACTAGCTGGACGTAACGGCTACCCGGGTATTGAACGATCAGAAGATCAGCAAGCAAGCCCGCTCTAACTCCTGCAAAAGTGTCACGACCTAAAATGGAACGTGACTGGCACTTGAATCATATGAAGTCTATAGGACCCCATCTAATTCAAGTAAGCCAAAAGCCCAGAAATCTAAACCATTTTAAAGAAAGTGTTTTATCAAAATACGCCGTAGTATGCACTTTTAAAACATCAAGTCTTTTCTAAAAATTTCGGCAGAGTTTCCTTTGTAAATACTGACCCCAAATGGGTACAAATATAAATAATATGCATAATGAATAAAGGCATCCCCAAGCGGGAGATAGCTCTTCGCCAAACGGCGGACACAATCACGCAAGCAATATAATATACAATGTCGTAGGGTGAGGATCAAACCTCATCAAGAAAAGCAATATCCACCAGAAAACCAAAATAATACAAGCACGACTCTAAGGTCGAAAGAATAAACATACTGTCCTTCTAAGTCTATAAATATACAAGTCTAGTTGATGGAATTACTAGATACGACTGAAAATAATAAAGGTACAATGGTGGTCACGATACGAGTGAACCCACTTACCCAAGCAATCACCTGGAATGGAGTAGTGTGCCAGCAAAGCCACCAAGAAACTTGTACGGCAAAACCTGCAAGAAACTGTGGCACAACGGGGGTGAGTTTCCAACTCGTGAGTAGAAAGCATCACCGAGCAGAAATCGCATGTATGACTCAATCCTAGGGCATACCATAGTATATATCCTCAATATAACCCTGAAACATTTACACATAAGTGTAATATCAAGTGCTCGTGTCAGTGCCTCAGGTAGCAACATAATACATATATGACGTATGAATGCATTAAAATGAAAACAGAATATATCATGAATGAGAAAACTATTTTCTTTAAATTAGTGAGATATCTGTATATTAAAATCGAGGTATCATCAATGAAATCAATATAGAATCCGTGTCAAGCATCGACACAAAACATAAATCCCAATATCCAATATCTCAGGCTCCGGCTATCCGTACTGGCCCATATCATAAAATCTCAATACCTCAATATCTCGGGCTCCAGCTATCCGGACTGGCCCCTGGGATCCGGCTATCCGGACTGGACCCTCATCAAATCTCATGACTACATCGGTATCCTCTAGATATCCGCCGCGTCACAAATAACCGGTCGGTAGTGCTCCCCTGCCAGACTCAATGCCATCATCTGTGACCTTCTCGCCCCGTGGTACCGCACCGGGTCCACCATGCACCCATAGACGGTTCCTCCTCCTCCTCGAATCAGGTGTATGATATCGCTCAAGAGCTGAGAAAACTCATGGTGGACGTATCTCACATCACATCACAAGAAAACTGCACTTTTTATCTTTTGAAAATGATAAATGAGTTTATAAAATCTTGCGGTTTCTCCAAATCCATAAATCTTATGGAAAATCCGTAATCCAAAAATGAAGAGTCAATAATAGTGAATATTGGGCTCCAGCAATCCGGACTGGCCCTATAATATTGCATGACAAATGAATACATAAACATGCATAGGTATCTAATAAAGAATGCAATATCTAAATTAGCACAATAATGATATATCGGAACTATCATCTAGAAAGCGATAACAATGAAATTATATTCTATAAAGTGTACGTGACATGGCAATTACCGATGATGATGTGTGTGAGCCGGCAAGCAAGTGTTCGTAGACATACGCATCATCGGTAATGGTGCTGGTATCCTGATAACATGGGTTCATAATAAACACGGGAATCATAGTATAAGCATGCAATGTGATATGAACAGCATGAATATACAGAAAATGAATAGTAAACACGGCAAATAAGAGTATACGTTCCTAAATACGAGTCATACAGTTTCGACATTTGAAATAGTACGAATCGTGGTTTTTAGAAAATAGTGCCTGTCTTTAAATACTAACGATTCGTTAGTTTTGGAAATAAGTATGACTCGAGCCCAGTCTAACATCTACTAAGTAAACTACAGGACAAACCTAAGAGACTAATCAAAGGGTTAGGAAAACAACCTAAGTCTGAGTCGATATATATATATATATATATATATATATATATATATATATATATATATATATATATACGATAAAATATATAATATGACATCCTCGAATCAAGAGTGCGGATCTATTATCATAATTATATCTCGTACGGTAAATCCATCGTACGACATCCCAAAATATGGGTACGGGTCGTCTATCACATATACCTCAATATCCATATGGTATCATTATCATAATATCATGTATAGGGTACTGATCTAAGTCTAGTACATACCGATACCATAAACATATATCCGCGTGTGTATGAAAACACATCGCCCATCAATCCACTAATATAATATGTCGTATCTCATAACACGACCCAATCACATCACCGATCTCACTGCATCATGCCCAATCACATCGACTCATCTCCAAGTATTATATACTATCCTCATCATCCGTGTATATGTATGTGTGTATGTGTATACGCATACAAACATACTCACATACATATATGTATATATATATATCCCCATATACGCACAAGAAAATAAATTGTATGTGTGTGTGTGTGTGTGTACGTGTACCTTATTCTAGGGTTTCGCGACTAAAACTACTTAACGACACTAGCATCCAATTACACTAAAGTTTAACCCATGATCCCCTAAAACCTTTCTCGATAATAGTATAGTCTCACAATACACATATTTATATAATTATAACGTATTCGTATGCTACACTACGAAACTGCGGGGGTGCTATACGCCATCCACCCGACTTCCCCCGTAGATATATATCTACTCACCTTGATCCTTTCTTGCCGAAGTCGATGTCGCCATGCTCTTTCTTGTCGTCCCGAAGTTCACGCGGAGGTACCTACATGTCATAACATATCACATCGCATTAAAATCCAATTCAAACCCAAAATGACACGCGAATCACACATAGGTTAAAACCTATGGTCTACGCATGCAAAAGAACCAAACAACACCCTATATTGACGTACAAACGTCAAGTGTCGATACAAAACACAAAACCAAAACTTCAAGTCATTAAAACCCACAAAACATTAAGTGGCAACTTAGAAAACTTGCTCCAGATTTTAGTTCAGGTTAAATTGGGCTAAACAAACAGAACTGGGGTGTTGTATAGGAGGTATATGAGCTACAGAAGAAATCCTAGCACCAATTTCCATAAAATGGCCGGCCACTCTCACAGAAAATCCGGCCAGCTCGGTTCCAAGGGCTTGGTTGGGGTTCATATTTGCAGGGTGGCCTCCTAGTGGTCCATCTAGGTTAGTGGTATTGTTTGTTTTTCTAGTAAAATTCTCAGGTCGTTCCAGATTCCCTGTAGTCCCCAAATTCTCACAAAACCGACATCGAACATCTAAAATCGAAGTCTTGGGTTTGTCACTTGTTTGGTCTGGGTTTTTAACACTAAGGGGGTTTGTAGTCACTAATTACACTCAAGTTCACCATCACAACTCAAGAATCCCCTAAACCTCCTCTAGGAATTTTCATATGTCACAAACCTCGCTATATCGATTCTAAACTAAACATAGAAGCTAATGGAATGAATTACTACATTATTGATGAAAGAATTACCTCATTTAGCAACTAAAAAAAATTCTTTAGTTGCCCCAAGTGCTCAAAATCCAAACTTTCTTGGTCCAAAATGGTTGTAGTGAGCTTGTGTACATTTATTGTGAAGAGGAGATGATGTTTTGATGTTGATTTGGGGTTGTAGTGAAGAGTTAGAGGAGGGGGAAGAAGAGGGCAGCCATGGTGAAGAGATCCGAAATTATGAAGAAAACAATGAGGGAACACAAATGGGAGAATGGTCAAAGACCCCTCACCTCTCTCTCTTTTCTCTCTCTTGCCCATACCCAATTCTTTATCCTATTTCTTTTTCTTTTGTTTTGTTTTCCTTTTCTCTTTCATTTCATTTGAAAACAAAACCAAGCTTGAAAAAGAAAAGCCATGGTAGAAAAATGTAACAATGTGTAATATGACATGGTGTATGTCATGTATACAAATCATGCTTAATGCACGATTAGTGATATTTAATCGCGATTAGCATTAAAATGGAATATAATTAATCATAAAGAATTTATAATTTGCTTAAATCATATAAAACACCCTCATTTTAGTAATTCCTATAATTTTCCAAATATTTACCAATTTATCGGTATTTAATTATACCGTATCATAAAGATATTCATAATACTTATTATTTAATTATATAAATTCCCAAAAATATTATTTTATTTTTTCTGAAATGTTACAAAAAGCCTGACAGTAACACTACCGTACAGTCCGGTCTCTTCGTCTGATATGTCGCATATCCAGTATAGGGGTGGTAAACGTTAGACCCCAATAACCGATAAGTCGTGCCGATATGAGGCTCATAACAGGTCGAGAAATTACTGATAACACTTATCAGTAAATCTCCGTAGCAGCCCTGGCCAGGGACTTGTCATTATGGCCAATCGAGCACAGCGAAACATCAACTCCCAATACCGGGAGAGACGAATCCCCTCCTATCGCTCATTGCCTCCATGTGATTCGGGACTGTACCCAAAAGCCACCATTTTGTACATTCTCATGAACGTGGTAAAGTGGAAATAAAAGCACAGTGGGAATCATACAAGACTCTATGACGATCTCGGGTCTACAGACTAACCTATACCAGTGTCACTAGAGAACTGCTATCTGAAGATAGGTATAATACCAACTAGGAGTTCTCGGCGAGTCCGTTCAGTGTACCCAATCTCCACTGAGCACCCGTATACCATCTTTGATGTCAAACACCAATGGATGTGGGATCATCCATCGCCCATCATATGGGTCAAGATGCGTATACGCTAGTCTACTCCGGAATATCGATGCCCTGTCTCGATACACCCTCGACTAGGAAAAATTTTAGGGTGTACTTGTGGACTACCTTTGGCCCTCATTAGTATGATCTCCATCACAGTCCTGGTAGTCAAGTACACAACCTAAGGGGTCTATCAACATGTAAGAGTAAGACAACATCACATATACAAGTCAACATGTTAAGAAAAAGAGCAACCAGATAGCATACTATCAGGTCGAGCAAGAAAGTTCTCTCTATATATATCCAAGCATCCACTATAATATACATCACATGTGCATTAATGGCCTTTAGGGCATACATATAACTAACAATCTCCCACTTGCACTAAGGCCAGTTGTTGTAGTATCTCATATCCAACATCCCGAAGAGTCTCTCAAATTGTATCTGGGGAATGGCCTTGGTGAGTGGATGTTCATACCAGAATAGTGCATTTTATACCGCCCATTCTTACGCTCGAGTGTTTATTGGTAGGTGCTTTTAATCCGTGTTTGTTACATATTTACAGATTACAGGTTTCCAGTACAAATATTGCAAATCAAGATAAAATCTCCACAGTTACACCAAATACAGAACATCTGTAACAGCAGATAAAAGCCGGGTTCCGGTCATCCATATCCGTCCAGTGCCGAGTACCAGTTCCAGAGACAAGACATATGACAGTGGTCATTCGTGTCTCGGACAAGTACAGAGCACGAGGGGGGCTGCACAAGAATCAATGGGTGCGCGGAGCTCGAGGGAGATAGAAGTCAAAAGTAAAGAAAAGAATGCAATCTTGGACTAAGAAATCTGAAGATATTCTGGAAGATTTTGTGCAGTTTGAAGTTTTCAAACACGAGGAAAAAGTAAACCAGGGAAGCACCCAAAAGACGACGGCCCAACACCACTAAATGGCCGTGGAACCGCGGCCAATAGGGGGTATAGGCCGCGGTTCCGCGGCCGTACTGGCTCTTTACTGGGTGATTTTCTCGGGGCAGTTTGGTACTTTCATCTTGGTCCAGAATCTTGCCCTAGGTTTCCCATTCTTATCCTATAAATACCCCGGATCTGAGCCAAGCCAAGGTGTCAATTCTTTGTTCCTCTTTTGAAGGTTTTAGTGTAGTTTTAGTTCATCTTCTTCTTCTTCTTCATCTTTCCTCCATGAAAATGTAGTGAGAGCATTGAGTGGATGATCAATGAAGATGAGGGTTTTTGTATCATTCTCTTTTGTTTAACTTCCCCTTGAGATTCTTGCTTTCTCTTGATCTTTCAACCTCTTCATTGAGCTTGAAAGGTTAAGAGTTTGTTATTGATCTCAAGGGTCGTATTTTCTTATGGAATTAGTTCTTCACTTCACATGAGTTCTTTACCCTTCTCTTGATCTTGCAACCTCTTGATTGAGCTTGCAAGTTTAAGGGTCGGCTATTGATCCCATGCTTGTCTTGAGTTCTAGTTTCTAGTTTTCTTTCTTGCTTTTTATTACTTGCTTTTTATTACCTTGCTTTACTTTCTTGCAATTTAAATTCATGCACTTACTTACTTGTAATCTTTTCTTTTCCCTTTTCTTTTTGTTCTCTCTTTTTTGTTCATTTTGTGAATGGTTGTAATTATTGTTGTTAAGAATCAATACGGTATTGTAAGTTAACGTTTCTTTGCTCGTTTCCTTTTCCCGTTATTTTCCATTGAACTCCGCCCAAACGTTACGCAAGCGCTCCGTTAGGCACCCTACCCTAACATGGTAACGGTGATTCCTAACCGCGACCGGTTGCGTTCGGTTTGGCCGGAGGCGAAAGCAAGAGAAAAGAACGGAAGGACAAGGGTAAATAAGCCGGATTCCACGAATACCGCGCTTAAATCCCCTAATCCACGTTGTTGCCGATTGCTCTAGCTTCAATTGGTCAAGACTCGGCTCAAAGGTTTTGAGTACGGATATCTTTAGCTTACACTTTCGTATATTTTCTTAACAACTTTATACTTGCAAATAATACACATAGGTTAGATTGAACAAACTCATACAAATTCTTTATTGACTCGTCTAAGACAAGAACGGAAATACAACCATCTTCCTGTGAATCGACCCGTGCTCAACCGGCTAGCTGCATAGCGACACCGTCTTGATTGCGGTTAACTTTAATTCTTTCAATCAAATGGCGCCGTTGCCGGGGAGACGGTAGCGTATTTTCTTTCTCGTTATTCGGGTTTATATTCTTTTTTTATATATTTATAAATAAAAAAAACCTTTTTGTTATTTTTTTGATCATTTTTGTGGGCAAGAGTGCAGATTTTTGCGGATTTGCAAACTGCGATTGTGGGGAGAAAAGTGTACGTTCAAGGCTAAGGTGATTGCAAAGTACAGTGCCAAAGATCCGGGTAGTTTGACCCGCACAAGCGAACTTTTCAAGCTTACCGGATTTGATTCAACGGGGGTTTCCTAACCCAAAAACTTAACGGTACGTACTTTACTAACACCTTCTTCTCAAATCCGACGCATCCAATATTCTATTCTTTGCAGGATTCTTTGCAAGTTCGCTAGCAAACTCTAAAAATTGACTAACCCGTATTTGTTGCAGTGCCGTGTTTAAACTAAAAAAACGATTGTTTGATTCTTTATAGAATTTTTATTGAATTGCGCATTGCATACATTAATACGGACTTAAGGGCAAGCGAACCCCACAACATATGGTAAAGGATTTCATCACCTTTTCCGTGGCCCACAAATCACGAACTTGAGCATAATGTTTACCCGCACAAAATTTAAAAGAAACTAGACTTTATGCCTTAAGGACTTCGCGCTCACTAGGAGAAGTTAACCGTGTTTAGAACCTCGCTTAACGGTACATTGTTTACGGGGTGTCTAGGAAAGTGTTAACGGAGAAACCGCCAAAAGAGAAAGGGTTATTTAATTAAGGAACTTCGCGAAAGCGTTGGAAAACCTCCCCTTATCTCTGCACTTACCTGGCCTCATGATCAGTGTATCTTGAGCCTGTTTCTCGACACAGTTTTAATTCGACAATCAAGTTCTGGAGCAGGTCTAGTTGACCTAGGTGAACCCTAGAACGATTAAGTGTGTGGTATTTTTGTGTCGTGATTGTTTTTGTCCATGTTCTTTTTGTGTGTATATTTCATTCTTTTGTTTATATATAACTATAAAAAAAATCACATCCTTTTCCCCCTCCTTTTCTCTTCCTTTCTTCCTTTCTATTTTCATATCATGGGTACCCCACCTCGAAAAACTCTTGCCGAACTTTGGTACCCACAACCAGACATTACTTCTTACGGTTCTTGCTTTGGCCGAACATCGAACGACCTCTCCATGTCCAAAGTTTCACTGAAAGATCGCATAGAAGCGTCTAGGACAAACACTTGCACTCCGCATTCCACTTTGTATCAACCTTTTCAACCTCCCCCACCCACTTATGTTGATACCCCTTTTGCAAGTCATCCTTTGTCCATCGCTGAACGTATTGAACAATCCCGTAGCCGATCTTTCACTCCTTTCACCACTTCAAATTCTTGGGATCAACAATTCCATTCACCTTCTTATCCAAATGTTGATCCTGCTCCTGTCCAGCCATTCAATTCCTACCTGTCCTACCCAACTTTTGCAACTTCCCTACACATTGCTTCTCCACAGCCTTTTGGGAGTTTTCAGTATCCAAACAATTTTGAATCTTTTACTGAAACCCCTTCACAACCCATGTCTAGTCTGGAACAGTCGTTGGAAGACTTTAGGGTAGCGTCAAGCCAACAGATGATGGATTTGAATGCGTCCATGGCCGCTCTCATACAACCTACTGACCCGGTAGCTAGTTTCCAACTAGCTCCTAATTTTTCAATGTATGAAGAGGCGGTAGGACAGGCTGAGAATTTGAGTGGAGAGAGTGAGATGTACCCCCTTCCGAATCAAGCCTACCCAATTCATCTTGACTCCCACAACTCCGGTTTTGAATATCTATCTAGTGTTCCAACCGATTCATTGATTACAGATAGAACAGATAATGAGTTGTGTGACTTCGTAGTGTTTGATTTACCTGATTGTGAAGGGTCCCTTCCAAGTGAAACCAATCCCAATCCTTTTGACCTCTACACCTCCATCTTAGAACCAAAATCGATTGAAATCCATGCTTTTGATGAGGTGTCTGAGAATATTGATTTTCACTTAATTCAGGATATTGATGCTGGGAATATTTTGGATGATGAACCCATTGATTTGGCTGAGTTTGTCTCTTCAAATCATCATCCCGAGTCATTAAATGTTTTTCCCGAACCCCATATGCGTCTGGATTTTGATGAAAATTGCATGGATAAGATGAATTTTGAGGAGAATTTTGAGGATAGTTTTGAGGATGAACCGGTTTTGCTTGATGAGTCGGATTTTCCAATTCATCCTGTCCCTGTCATTACCTGTGTACACCCTCCTGAACCTTTACCCGATACCCTTCCTCAATCACTTCCTCCCACCCTTTCCATCGTTCCGACCATGTAAGAAACCGTATCATTTTCACTTCCTGTGTCTGGTTTACCAAGTTCGGCGTACCCATGGTTTCTCACGAATCTTGAGGGATTTGACCCCATTTCTCGACGGGTTAATAGATTAGCACAATCGCTTTTTATACATCGGTCATCACAAATTGTGCTAATTTTTTCGCTCCATTTCCACCCTCAAGTTCGTATTCCACTTCTTTCTCCCATCCGCCATTCTTCTCATATACCGAGACCGTATCCCACTTCTCTCTCCATACGGTCTCGCGTATTCTCTATTTCTTACCTCTCCGCATTCTTTCACCAACCAGCACATTATAGAGACAAAATCTTTGAATGGTTGGTGCTCACTTTTGGCCTGTGTAAGGCCTTGTATAGCTTGATACTATTCTTTCCCCCCTAATCCTGAACTTCAACGCTTAACACTGGAAACACTGTTTTACTTAAGTTTGGGGGGGGACACTTTTTTTGTATATATTTTTGTTTTCCTTTTTGTTTTGTATATAATTTGTTTTTAGGGAGAGCGACGACAATTTTGACCCTCTTGGTATAGCCTGACAGTGAGGGCACTGTCAAGTTTAAGTTTGGGGGTGTGCTCGGTAAGCTTTCTTCCTTCGCATTCATTTGTATATTTTGCATTTGCAAACCTTATTAAAAACCCACAAAAATCGAAAATTTTCCAAAAATATAAAACTTTGTCGTCAAGTTAGCTAATAGGGTAACTTAGATTTTTATTCTGAAAGTTTAGTTGATATGTTAGATATAACTAAATTCTTGGCTTAGGAATTGAAAATCCTAAAAATAACCCTCATTCTGTCTAACTTTGGTAAGTATACGTCCTTACAGTTTTTTTTTGAGAAATAGGTAATCTTGAGTTCAGTTCTTGAGTTAAGTCAAGATGAAGGAAAAGTATTGAAGCTCTACTGAAGGTTAAGTCTGAAAAATAGTTTCTTTTCTTGAGTTCAAATTTAGAAAGTATATACCCTACAACTGCACTTACACGCACCTTGAAACTTGGGATAGTAGAGGATACCTAGAAATACTTTCCTTAAAGCCTAGTATGAAAGAAAAAACGGTATTTAAAGCTAAACACCAAAAGAGCATATTGAAAAATATATCCGGTCTTGAAAAAGAAAAGGAAAAAGAAAAAGAAAAATAGAATAAAGTCAAGACCTTGAAACTGCTATTTACGCTTTAAAGTTCACACATTCAGTAATCGGTCGTTAGTGCCTCAAGAAGCATTAATAGTCGCATGAAAGGTGTGTGAGCAAATCCGTCCATCCTTAATGAAAAGAAGTAGTATTATGTATTAGGGCAAGGATACTATAGCTTGAATTGAATTCTTGAGTGTATGGGTGCAAATACACACACACGTAGGGGTATACAATCGATGTTTGGATAAAAGATAGAAATAAAGAATAAGACTTGTGTTTTCTGTAAAGTTGATAAAAATCCCTAATTTAAGACCGCAGTTTAGAAGGAAAACTCAGAAGATACCAACATCTTTCTAAACTTTTTTAGAACGTATATGATCTAAGGTTAAATAGATAGGAGGTGTGAAAAATAAGGGTTGGATATTTCTAACTTAGGATGATAGAATTTCTAACGTAAATACTGAACTGTAGGAGTAGAATCAATGTTAACTTATGACACTAGCTTGACAGGATTTTGTGGGTAGTATCCGCTGAAAACCCTCAGGAGACAACACTCCTCCTACTAGGGGCACCTAGAGGTTTAACGGCTTGTCGCACAAGCTCAGTGCAATCGCGTTCCCTGCGAAAGTGCGGTTAGGATTTTATTTTTGTGAATAATTGGTTTTGCTCGGGACGAGCAAAAGTTAAGTTTGGGGGTATTTGTTCATACCAGAATAGTGCATTTTATACCGCCCATTCTTACGCTCGAGTGTTTATAGGTAGGTGCTTTTAATCCGTGTTTGTTACATATTTACAGATTACAGATTTCCAGTACAAATATTGCAAATCAAGATAAAATCTCCACAGTTACACCAAATACAAACATCTATCACAGCAGATAAAAGCCGGGTTAAGGTCATCCATATCCGTCCAGTGCCGAGTACCAGTTCCAGAGACAAGACATATGACAGTGGTCATTCGTATCTCGGACAAGCACAGAGCACGAGGGGGGCTGCACAAGAATCAATGGGTGCGCGGAGCTCGAGGGAGATAGAAGTCAAAAGTAAAGAAAGAATGCAATCTTGGACTAAGAAATCTGAAGATATTCTGGAAGATTTTGTGCAGTTTGAAGTTTTCAAACACGAGGAAAAAGTAAACCAGGGAAGCACCCAAAAGACGACGGCCCAACACCACTAAATGGCCGCGGAACCGCGGCCAATAGGGGGTATAGGCCGCGGTTCCGCGGCCGTACTGGCTCTTTAGTGGGTGATTTTCTCGGGGCAGTTTGGTACTTTCATCTTGGTCCAGAATCTTGCCCTAGGTTTCCCATTCCTATCCTATAAATACCCCGGATCTGAGCCAAGCCAAGGTGTCAATTCTTTGTTCCTCTTTTGAAGGTTTTAGTGTAGTTTTAGTTCTTCTTCTTCTTCATCTTTCCTCCATGAAAATGTAGTGAGAGCATTGAGTGGATGATTAATGAAGATGAGGGTTTTTGTATCATTCTCTTTTGTTTAACTTCCCCTTGAGATTCTTGCTTTCTCTTGATCTTTCAACCTCTTCATTGAGCTTGAAAGGTTAAGAGTTTGTTATTGATCTCAAGGGTCGTATTTTCTTATGGAATTAGTTCTTCACTTCACATGAGTTCTTTACCCTTCTCTTGATCTTGCAACCTCTTGATTGAGCTTGCAAGTTTAAGGGTTGGCTATTGATCCCATGCTTGTCTTGAGTTCTAGTTTCTAGTTTTCTTTCTTGCTTTTTATTACTTGCTTTTTATTACCTTGCTTTACTTTCTTGCAATTTAAATTCATGCACTTACTTACTTGTAATCTTTTCTTTTCCCTTTTCTTTTTGTTCTTTCTTTTTTGTTCATTTTGTGAATGGTTGTAATTATCGTTGTTAAGAATCAATACGGTATTGTAAGTTAACGTTTCTTTGCTCGTTTCCTTTTCCCGTTATTTTCCATTGAACTCCGCCCAAACGTTACGCAAGCGCTTCGTTAGGCACCCTACCCTAACAAGGTAACGGTGATTCCTAACCGCGACCGGTTGCGTTCGGTTTGGCCAGAGGCGAAAGCAAGAGACAAGAACGGAAGGACAAGAGTAAATAAGCCGGATTCCACGAATACCGCGCTTAAATCCCCTAATCCACGTTGTTGCCGATTGCTCTAGCTTCAATTGGTCAAGACTCGGCTCAAAGGTTT
This sequence comes from Agapanthus africanus, assembly GCA_030015575.1. Classification (NCBI taxonomy): domain Eukaryota; kingdom Viridiplantae; phylum Streptophyta; class Magnoliopsida; order Asparagales; family Amaryllidaceae; genus Agapanthus; species Agapanthus africanus. The sequence goes on from CM057339.1 coordinate 565,897,341, forward strand.
TGAGTACGGATATCTTTAGCTTACACTTTCGTATATTTTCTTAACAACTTTATACTTGCAAAAAATACACATAGGTTAGATTGAACAAACTCATACAAATTCTTTATTGACTCGTCTAAGACAAGAACGGAAATACAACCATCTCCCTGTGGATCGACCCGTGCTCAACCGGCTAGCTGCATAGCGACACCGTCTTGATTGCGGTTAACTTTAATTCTTTCAATCAGTGGATCCGCCGTGTTGTCCTTCGTGTCAACTCTCCTGATCTCGATCTTCCGGCGATCAACTATCTCCCGGATCAGGTGATACTGCCTCAAAATATGCCAGGATCGCTGATGGGACCTGAGTTCCTTGGGCAAACCCACCGCTCCATTGTTATCACAATACAAAGGTATTGGATACTCAGTGGATGGAACCACTCCAAGTTCAGTTATGAACTTCTTCATCCAGACAGCCTTTTTGGCAGCATCGTTGGCAGCGATGTATTCAGCCTCCATCGTCGAGTCTGCCACGGTTTTCTTCTTGGAACTCTTCCAACATACCGCCCCTCCATTGAGGGTAAAGACAAATCGCGAGTGCGACTTAGAGTCGTCCTTATCACTCTGGAAGCTCGAATCGGTAAAGGACTCCACTTAGAGTTTCCGTTACCATATACCAAGAACATCTCTTTAGTCCTTCTCTAGTACTTGAGAATGTTCTTCACAGCTGTCCAGTGACTCTCTCCTGGATCTGCTTGATACCTACTCACTACACTTAGTGAGTATACTACATCGGGTCTGGTACATAACATCACATACATGATAGAGCCTACTGCCGAAGAATAGGGTATCCCTTGCATGCGAGCTCTCTCCAAATCAGTCTTGGGAGACATCTCTTTGGAGAGAGTTGGTCTGAGATAGCGGGTAAAAACCCACGCTTGGATTCTTCCATACTAAACCTCTTTAGTATGGTGTCAATGTATCTGGATTTGGAAAATCTCAGTATCAGTTTAGATTTATCTCTATAGATCTTAATCCCCAATATGTAGGAGGCATCCCCTAGATCTTTCATTGAGAATCATTGTTATAAGAAGAGCTTGACCGATTACAGCATAGGAACATCATTTCCTATCAAGAGTATGTCATCCACGTACAATACGAGGAAGACAACCTTACTCTCTACCACCTTCTTGTATATACAAAGTTCATCTACGTTTTTGACGAAGTCAAACTCTTTGACAACGACATCAAAACAGATGTTCCAACTCAGCGATGCTTGCTTTAACCCGTAGATGGATTTAAGTAGCTTGCACACCTTTCTGCTGCTCCCACTGCCTACGAAGACCTCTGGCTGAGTCATGTACACGCACTCTACCAAATCACCATTTAGAAAGGCGGTCTTAACATCCATTTGCCATATTTCGTAGTCATGGTATGCAGCAATAGCAAGTAGGATCCGGATGGACTTAAGCATAGCCACTGGAGAAAAGGTTTCTTCATAATCCACACATGGTCGTTGACGAAAACCCTATGCAACACGTCTAGCTTTGAAAGTCTCAACTTTTCCATCTACACAAGTTTCTTCTTAAAGATCCATTTGCTCCCAATGGATTTTACCCCTTCAGGAGAAACTTCCAAAGTCCATACTTTGTTGGTGTACATGGATTCCATCTCAGATCGCATTGGATCCAGCCATTTCATAGAGTCCCCACTCGTGATGGCCTGATCGAAGCTAGTTGGGTCATCATCAACTGTGATGCAATCCTCGTTCCCACCGTCTACGAGAAAACCGTAGTATCTCTCAGGTGGATGAGAAACCCTACTAGATCGACGGAGAGGCTGAGGTTCATTGGGAACTACTGAATCCTCTGGTTCCAATAAATCATCGGTTGCAGTTTGTGCCGCTGGAACTTCTTTCAGCTCTACCTCTTCGCCACTAATTTCTTTTACAAGAAATTCATTTTCTAAAAAGGTGGCGTATTGAGAAACAAACACCTTTTGTTCCTCAGTGTGGTAGAATATATATCCATAGGAATCCTTTGGATATTCCACAAACTTACATAAAGCTGATCTTGGCTCGAGCTTGTCCGGATTTTGCTTTTTAACTTAGGCCGGACAACCCATATCTAAACTCGTTAAGAGATGGTCTCTTCCCATTCCATATCTCATATGGAGTGGTAGGTACCGATTTTGATGGAACTCTATTCAATAGGTATGCGGTTGTCTCCAGCGCATAACCCCAAAAGGAAATAGGTAACTCTGCGGTGCTCATCATAGAGCGTACTATATCTAATAGGGTGTGATTCCTCTTCTCCGACACACCGTTGTGCTATGGTGTATATGGAGGAGTAAGCTGAGAGAGAATCCCATTCTCTTTTAGATAGTCACGGAATTCCATGCTCAAGTATTCTCCTCCCTAATCGGATGTAGGATTTTAATACTTTTACCCGTCTGGTTCTCAACTTCATGCTTATATTCTTTGAATTTCTCAAAAGCTTCTGTAACATTTCAAAAAAATAGAATATTATTTTTGGGAATTTTCATAATTTAATAATGATTTTTAATGAATATTTTAATAGTCGGTATAATTAAATACCGATAAATGGTGAAAATTCCGGAGAAAATTATAAGAATTCTAAAATAGCTTATTTTGTGGAAATATGCCATTTTGCAGTTTTATGATGGATTATATGTTATTTTGGTATTAACCGCGATTAAAAATCGCTAAGTGGATTTTTGGCTTTTGTGCAAAAATGTGCACATAACATTTTCTACACTTGTTACACTTGTTCCTGTTTTGGACTCATGGTGGCCTAGGGTTGAACCATGTTTAGATGACCATGGTGGGTTTAAACCTTTAGGCTACGTTAAGTGGGTTAATCAGGGTTGGTTTGATTCATGGTGAATGGGATGATAAGAGTTAACTCATCTCATTTCAAAACTTTGGTTTGCCTCTCAAACACACACATACCAACCTCTCTACATCAGACATATACACCCACACATCAGCCATCCTAGCTACTGCTACAAGCTGCAACACCATCAGCCCCACACCCAACATCAACAGCGCATTTTCAGCCACCAGAACAGCAGCTACATCAGCACAAATTCAGCAGCTGATATGAACATCAGCCTACCCTTAACACTTTTCAGCCCCCCTAGCTGATTTGCACACCCCCATCATGATGTTTCAGCCCCCATAGCTGACCTACACACTCACTTCAGCCTCCATCAACGCATCAACTGCTGATACACAACATCAGCCCTTAAATTCACTGAAAACATGCATCAATTCCGCACTGTCAGCCCCCCTAGCTGATTTACACCAGCCCCTAACACATTTCCGCCCTCATATAACAACAACAACCTAACACTTTTCAGCCCCCCCATAGCTGACCTGCACACTCCCAAACCACACTTTTCAGCCCCATCAGCTGAAACCATCAGCCACAAAAAAAAACAGCAGCTGATGTAAAGTTCAGCCACCATCAGCAACACATCAGCCTCAAATTGTTCAACATCAGCACCACACCAATAACATCAGCCAAGACATCAGCACAACTTCAGCCCAAATTTTCATCACATCAGCTACAACAACTTCCCTTTAACCAACAGCAGCAGCGGTATCTCCAAAACAATAGCAGTTGCTGCTGCAACAGCACATCAGCCCCCTTTATCAACCCTTCAGCCCCAGTTATCAGCATTAGTTCAGCACATTTTCAGCCACATTGTTATCAGCCACAGCAGCAACAACCTTATTCGAACCAACACCCCACAACACCACCACCAAACCACAACCACAACACTTCTCCTCATCACCAAAAACAACCCCAGCTCTGCAGTAGCTGCTGCAAACAGCAACAAAAAGGAAGAAAGGATTGCAAGCAGCAGCAGCAGCCAGTTTCAGCTTCAGCACAGCTACATCAGCAACACCACTTCAGCAGCAACCACCCTTCCTCCTTCCTTCATCCTTCCCTTCTCCTACACTCTAGGACACTCTGGAGGTATAATCTCACGACCCAACTCAGTTCTTGCTCAGTTCTGGTTAAATAGCTGAAAGTTACTGTTTTAATTGTGACATTGTGCTAGTTTAGGCAAATTTGAGTGAGACTTGACCAAGAGGTGGTTTTGAACTTTAGAGTAGCCTTATTAAGGGTATGTGAGACCAGTTAACCCAAGATTGTCCCAGATTTCACCCATATACCAGATTTGTTATACTTGGCGTAATTTAGCAATTTTATCGATTTTGGACCTTTCTGGAAACTGCTACAACCCGGGACCTCCTAAAATGAAATTGACTTGGCAGTAGGATATGAAGGACGATATAAACCAACATCCAAAACCCTAGCCCAATCCACCAAACCCCGGCCGCAGATTTAATCCCCCTGGCCGCAATTTGCGGCCAGACCAAGGTGGAACCTCCTCGTTTTGCGTGCACAGCCCCATTTCATGTAAACTTGACCCCCTGTATGTCTAGTTTTGACTGTTTCCTGTAAGGGTAAAATCTGGGTTGTTTTTCAAGAGTTGGCATATGATTTACGACATGTTTTCGTATGGATTTTGGTATTCGATGATTCGTTTCTGTCGGGTGGCGTTTGGACGTCAACGACAGCGGATATTGGCTGTGTTCGCACGCGAGACTATAGGTTTTTACTTATAGGCGTAGCGTGCACCATTTTGGTTTTCGATTTGGTTTTCATGTGTTTTAGCGTATGATATCCTTGTAGGTACCCCATATGGCGTCGAAGCGTTGGAGATGCAAATGGCGACATCGGCACCGGCACACATAACAAGGTGAGTAGATTTATATCTACGGGGAGAAGTCGGGTGGATGGCGTATAGCACACCCGCAGTCCGAGGTGATGTATACGGATGCATATACACACCTATAAATATTACATGTTGTTCGGGAAATTATTGATGTTTAATTGGATATTGGTATACTGGATTGGGAAAGATTACGAAACCTTAGGGTAGTGGGTGCACTACACATACATACACACATATACATACTTGAATGCATTCTTATTTCATATGTGGTTATGGGATTTTATATCGAGATTTGTTCACATGGGTTTGGGATTATGTGTTCACATACAGATTTGGGGATGATACTTGGGATTTAATTGAGTCGATGAGAGTTGATATGAGATTATGATATCAGTGATACGGTAAAATTCATACTTGTGATACGTTTGATGATTTAGAGGATTTTGGGGATGATAAACAGGAATGGAGATATAAATATATTAAGTGATCAACATGTGATTATGATACACGATAGGATATGACATGATATGATATGACAGGATATCTGGGGATAGGCCGCCTTGGCGAGGTATACTCTTTGTGATGATTTATGATGATAATATTGATCTATACTAAGACTGTCGATCAGTAGTCAGGTTTTCATTATAGTGATAATGCTAGCATTGTACTAGACATAGGTCAGCACCCAGATTAGTGATATTTGATAAAGAGAATATTTGATGAATGATATGACGAATGTGATATTGACTCGTACCTAGATTTAGTGATGCCGTACGACGGATTTAAGTACGAACTATATTTTTGATGTTTGATCCGCGTACTTGACTTGGGAATCACCAATTATAGAGATATGGTATCGGATGTGATATGATCGAGGCAGGATCACCGACTATATATGTATATTTATATGTATCGACTCAGAGGTTAGGCGGTTTCGCTTACCTACTGTTAGCTTTAGCTCAGCCTTGTAGTGGTGTAGCTATGTGACGTTTATGACCTTAGATGCAGTTTAGAGATCATGGTGCTCAGTATCTCAGCTCCCGCATATTATTATTGTTGCTCTGCATCGCCTACTGTTATGATTCATATGTCATTATTGATATCTGCTGCTAGGACACCATCACCATTACTGATGATGCGTATGTACCACGTACACTTATTGCTGTCGCACACACATCTTCATCGGTAATTGCCATGTCACGAACACTTAGAAATTATTATTGCTTGATTTAGCTTGTTAGCTAGTAGTGACATGATATTAGTATGCTTGCTTTATATGTTAGCTTGACATTGTAGCTATCACTTGCCACTTCATGCATACTGTTATTCATTATATGCTGCATTCATGGATTCTCATGCATATATTCATGATTTCACATGCTATTGATGATTTGGATTCGGGTTTCCATGAGATTTTTTGGATTTGGAGGAAAACCGCAAAAACATACATATAAACTGCTTTCTCTTTTTAATCAAAATGCGGTTTTTCCATGATGTATGAGTCGTCCACCATGAGTTTTGCTGATGGATTTCGAGACCCGATTCGAGGAGTGGAGGAACCGTTTCTGGTACATGGTGGGCCCGGTGCGGTACACCGGGGCAAGAAGATCGCAGGAGATGGCGTTGAGCCTGGCAGGGGAGCACGACCGACCGGTGATATTACCCGACACGTTGGATATCCGGAGGATACTGTCGTAGTCATGAGATGGATAGTAGGTGCCAATCTGGACTGATGGCGTCTGGATATTATGATTGGGACATTGAGATTTGAGATATTGAGGTACAGAGATTGTGATACAGAGATACCGAGATATTGAGATTTATGTTTTGTGCCGATGCTAGGCACTGTTTTATGCTGATTTCATCATGATACCTCATTTAAAATACAGAGATCTCACAAAGTTATGAAAGCAGTTTTCTTCAGTACATGCATTATGTTTCATGCATTCATACATCATTCATATGATATATTGCCACCTGATGCACTGACACAGGCACATGGGTTTACGCTGGGATTAGATATTTATACTAGCCATGGTTCGAGATTGCTGGTTATATATTTGAGGATTATTAATATTGATCGTATGACCTAGGATTGCGTCATACATGCGATTGTCTGTTCGTAGATCTTTTTCTACTCACGAGTTGGCAACTCACCCCCGTTGTGCCCTAGTTCTTGCAGGTGTTGCCGTACAGGTTCCATTACGGCTTTGCGGGCACGGTTTCTTTTTCGGGTGACTTGCTATCTGCTAGTGCTGGGTTATTGTATCGTACCCATCATTTACATTGTATATTATATTTCAGTGGTATCTAGAAGTTCCATCAACTAAACATGTACTTATTTGAGATAGAGACCAGTGATGTTTATTTTTCGACCTTAGAGTCGCGTGTTACATTTCTATGGATTTCATGCTGGTTTGAGTTTCCTTTCTGTTGTGATCCTCGCCTTTAGGCGTTGTATATTTGTTGCATAAAGGTTGGATTGATATAGTTCTTCCTACTCTCTACTACTTTTGATGGTTTAGATTTCTGGGTTCGGCTTACTTAGAGTACGTACGCCTCGAGACGTTCGTAGTCTAAGTGCCGGTCATGTTCCGTACTTTCGGGTCGTGAAAAAGTTGGTATGAAAGAGTTAGGTTTTACCTTCGGAGCATAGGATGACCCTTGGTTGATGGAATAGGTGACTAAAGTAGAGTGACGTACCGTTGGTATGTTCCGCGGCATATTTACGACACGCCACTCCACTTAAGAAGCCTTAGGATGTACATTTTCTTGTTCAGTATCATATTCCTTCCTGATCCAGCCTCATCGGTACCAGTTGTGGTTTTGCTGCCACGATTGCGGGCAGGGAGAGCAACGGCTAGAGTTGCGGTCAGCACGAGCTCGTTACGAACGAGGACTGACCAGGGCGTAATTCCGGAGACACACGTTTGCAGAGATGTGTCTTGATCAGGTTTCCGCACCACGAGCGTTGGATGGATCGCTGTATGAGATTACTCGGATGTGCAGACTAGCACCAGAGGATTGAGCCACTGACAGAGGCCAGCCAGATTTTGATGATCGTTGATGTATTGCTTACTCCTGATGATTAAGGCACAGTTCAGCGTGCAGACGAGTGAGCCAGTTATTGCTGCGAACGACGAGATGTTGCCCAGATGTTGGAGCTATTACAGTATGAGGTTGTACTAAGAGATGATGAAAGGTCGCTAGTCACCAAGGATGAATGACTAGGACATGTGGTTGTTCGCTACCCCGATGCGAGGTCATCAGATGGATTGATTCCATCTAGAGGCGACTTCACGCGGAGACGTTGAGAGTCAACAGAGACGATCGAATGTCAGTAACCTATTATTCCAAGTTTAAAGTATTCGGAAAGACATGCAGGAAATTCTATGGTCCCTCTAGAAGAATGAAACCCTAACTCGACTTAATGACCGTGTGAAAGCCTTTGAACCTTAGGGTTCACGGCAGTTCCTCGGCGCCATTAGTGAGGCTTGGGTTTGCCCTTCTACGGCTAGACCGCCGATGCTGGGATATGTACTCGATACTATTATACTGTACCCAAGATATTGAGCTCTTGGGGGGATTATGAGGTTTTGACGACTCGATCGGATGGCTCGACTTAATTCGGATGCTAGATGGTGAGATGCACTTCTTGGGAGACTCCAGATACGAGGATAGCCATTGGAGCTCAGCCCATGCAGCCACGACGAGACGAGTCCGAAGCAGCCGATATTAGAGAAAAGTGGAGTAAGAGGTTCGTACCAGATCTAGATGAGATGACGTTCCACTCCGCCGACATCAGAGATGCGATGCGCATACCGAAGCATAATATTGGATATACTTTCCAGAAGGAGTCGCGATGAGTATGCAGCCATTCCAGAACAAGAAGCAGATATAGTTAGGACGATGCTTCCGGGCAGTTAAGCAGAGACGAGACTTGGAAGAGACCCTGAGCAGGATTCCTTCCAGGACACTGCTGCAAGGATATTTGCACCCAAGGTCAGATGTGATGTGCACTCAAAGAGCCAGAGGCCGGCGCTAGTGACATGCTGCTTTACGAGTGGTTGCGATGATTGACCGAGAGATGACCAGAGAAGTGCCAGAACGGAATCGACCCCGTTAGCACACCTGACAGGGCCGATGAGCCGACGGACCGTGAGATTGATAATTCACAGAGAAGACTTGGACCCAGGAGTGGTCATGTTTCGCACACCAGCAGGCCAGATTCTAGGATCGTCGACGAGACATGCTATGAGTAATCACGACAGTTGGCCAGAGATTCTTAGAGGACGTGCTTGAGCGGAACTATTCCGCCATACTTGATTTCGATGTTTTGGGTGATTTATTCGCATGATGTGATTTTGATGATTGAGGATTTACGATTTTTGCACAGTTGTTGCACTTGATATCGTTTTCGTGCCTTGATTTCACATGTTTGTGATTTATGGGGTTTAGACATTCGAGTTGATTTTGTGCGTATGCACGCACACGATTTGGTTCCTGCACTCTGTATAGTTTATATATGCTTGCAGTGCAGTGACATGTACTTTGTGCACTTGGATGCACTGGACTTCGATTTCGAGGGTGATGTTCGATATTTATTTTGTGCATTTTATGCACCTGATTGGATTTTGCGCGTGCTCGGCGCTTGACATTGGATTTCATGATTTCGTGCATGATGGATGCACCGGATTTGGATTTGTAGCGCATGTTGAGCGCAAGTTATGAGATGCGATTTGGTGCACACCAGATGCACTGAATCGGGATTTTTCGTGCATGTCAGATGCACATGATCTTGCGGTCAGGCACGCACGTTGCCTATGACCGATGCTGTGTGCACATCCGTTGCACCTTGATGTCGTTTTGTGCACCTGCTTGGCACATTCATGGATTTAATTTCCGTGCGCACTGGACGCACAGGGTTTTTCATATGCGCTTTTTGGGATTGATTTCTTATGGAGCAGTACATTTTTATGATATTGCGATTGATTTTCATACTGAGCAGGACCGATCAGATGACAGTGCCTGAATATATTTTGCATGCATTGATAGATTTCAAGGGATTTCCAAAGGCGAGCTATAGTCTCATTATTTACATACGTATCTGATACGACACGAAACGTTTAAAACGAGGAAAACCCTTCTAAATTAATTTCAAAACGGCGGGACATGCATATTAAACAAAGGATATATACGTATATGGCTATTTTCTTATAGAGACATCCGCCACTGTGCAGTGTCATGCGCATTGCACATCGACTTTAAAGAATTTGGCATACATTCTCTTCAGATATTTACATGTGTGATCCCGATTTTTAGCATATCGGTGTTGCTTTGGATTTGGCATTCGTGTTTTCACCTTGACTCCGATGATTGCGGGAGGCTTGACGGAGTTTTGATTTCGAGTTATCTGCTCGTTACGCATGCGCATGTATTGCGCTACGATGCGTTCTATGTATTGATGATTTCGGAGCCCCGTTGACTTGGACATTTTATTGCAATGTTTTAGAATTTGGGGGTTTAAATTTAAATTTGGGGACCGAATTTCTTTAAGGGGGGAAGACTGTAACATTTCAAAAAAATAGAATATTATTTTTGGGAATTTTCATAATTTAATAATAATTTTTAATGAATATTTTAATAGTCGGTATAATTAAATACCGATAAATGGTGAAAATTCCGGAGAAAATTATAAGAATTCTAAAATAGCTTATTTTGTGGAAATATGGCATTTTGCAGTTTTATGATGGATTATATGTTATTTTGGTATTAACCGCGATTAAAAATCGCTAAGTGGATTTTTGGCTTTTGTGCAAAAATGTGCACATAACATTTTCTACACTTGTTACACTTGTTCATGTTTTGGACTCATGGTGGCCTAGGGTTGAACCATGTTTAGATGACCATGGTGGGTTTAAACCTTTAGGCTAAGTTAAGTGGGTTAATCAGGTTTGGTTTGGTTCATGGTGAATGGGATGATGAGAGTTAACTCATCTCATTTCAAAACTTTGGTTTGCCTCTCAAACACACACATACCAACCTCTCTGCATCAGACATATACACCCACACATCAGCCACCCTAGCTGCTGCTACAAGCTGCAACACCATCAGCCCCACACCCAACATCAACAGCGCATTTTCAGCCACCAGAACATCAGCTACGGCAGCTACATCAGCACAAATTCAGCAGCTGATGTGAACATCAGCCTACCCTTAACACTTTTCAGCCCCCCTAGCAGATTTGCACACCCCCATCATGATGTTTCAGCCCCCATAGCTGACCTACACACTCACTTCAGCCTCCATCAACGCATCAACTGCTGATACACAACATCAGCCCCTAAATTCATTGAAAACATGCATCAATTCAGCACATTCAGCCCCCCTAGCTGATCTACACCAGCCCCTAACACATTTCAGCCCTCATATAACAACAACAACCTAACACTTTTCAGCCCCCCCATAGGTGACCTGCACACTCCCAAACCACACTTTTCAGCCCCAATAGCTGAAACCTTCAGCCACAAAAAAAAATAGCAGCTGATGTAAAGTTCAGCCACCATCAGCAAAACATCAGCCTCAAATTGTTCAACATCAGCACCACACCAATAACATCAGCCACGTCCTTGCTACATCAGCCAAGACATCAGCACAACTTCAGCCCAAATTTTCATCACATCAGCTACAACAACTTCCCTTTAACCAACAACAGCAGCTGTATCTCCAAAACAATAGCAGTTGCTGCTGCAACAGCACATCAGCCCCCTTTATCAACCCATCAGCCCCAGTTATCAGCATCAGTTCAGCACATTTTCAGCCACATTGTTATCAGCCACAGCAGCAACAACCTTATACCAACCAACACCCCACAACACCACCATCAAACCACAACCACAACACTTCTTTTCATCACCAAAAACAACCCCAGCTCTGCAGTAGCTGCTGCAAACAGCAACAAAAAGGAAGAAAGGATTGCAAGCAGCAGCAGCAGCCAGTTTCAGCTTCAACACAGCTGCATCAGCAACACCACTTCAGCAGCAACCACCCCTCCTCCTTCCTTCATCCTTCCCTTCTCCTACACTCTAGGACACTCTGGAGGTATAATCTCATGACCCAACTCAGTACTTGCTCAGTTCTGGTTAAATAGCTGAAAGTTACTATTTTAATTGTGACATTGTGCTAGTTTAGGCAAATTTGAGTGAGACTTGACCAAGAGGTGGTTTTGAACGTTAGAGTAGCCTTATTAGGGGTATGTGAGACCAGTTAACCCAAGATTGTCCCAGATTTCACCCATATACCAGATTTGTTATACTTGGCGTAATTTAGCAATTTTGTCGAATTTGGACCTTTCTGGAAACTGCTACAACCCGGGACCTCCTAAAATGAAATTGACTTGGCAGTAGGATATGAAGGCAGATATAAACCAACATCCAAAACCCTAGCCCAAACCACCAAACCCCGGCCGCAGATTTAATCCCCCTGGCCGCAATTTGCGGCCAAACCAGGGTAGAACATAATCGTTTTGCGTGCACAGCCCCATTTCATGTAAACTTGACCCCTTGTATGTCTAGTTTTGACTGTTTCCTGTTAGGGTAAAATCTGGGTTGTTTTTCATGAGTTGGCGTATGATTTACGACATGTTTTCGTATGGATTTTGGTATTCGATGATTCGTTTATGTCGGGTGGCGTTTGGACGTCAACGACAGCGGATATTGGCTATGTTCGCATGCGAGACTATAGGTTTTTACTTATAGGCGTAGCGTGCACCATTTTGGTTTCCGACATAGTTTTCATGTGTTTTAGCATGTGATATCCTTGTAGGTACCCCATGTAGCGTCTAAGCGTTGGAGATGCAAATGGCGACATCGGCACCGGCACACATAATAAGATGAGTAGATTTATATCTACGGGGAGAAGTCGGGTGGATGGCGTATAGCACCCCCGCAGTCCGAGGTGATGTATACGGATGCGTATACACACCTATAAATATTACATGTTGTTCGGGAAATTATTGATGTTTAATTGGATATTGGTATACTGGATTGGGAAAGATTACGAAACCTTAGGGTGGTGGGTGCACTACACATACATACACACATATGCATACTTGAATGCATTCTTATTTCATATGTGGTTATGGGATTCTATATCGAGATGTGTTCACATGGGTTTGGGATTATGTGTTCACATACAGATTTGGGGATGATACTTGGGATTTAATTGAGTCGATGAGAGTTGATATGAGATTATGATATCAGTGATACGGTAAAATTCATACTTGTGATACGTTTGATGATTTAAAGGATTTTGGGGATGATAAACAGGAATGGAGATATAAATATATTAAGTGATCAACATGTGATTATGATACACGATAGGATATGACATGATATGATATGACAGGATATCTGGGGATAGGCCGCCTTGGCGAGGTATACTCTTTGTGATGATTTATGATGATAATATTGATCTATACTAAGACTGTCGATCAGTAGTCAGGTTTTCATTATAGTGATAATGCTAGCATTGTACTAGACATAGGTCAGTACCCAGATTAGTGATATTTGATAAAGAGAATATTTGATGAATGATATGACGAATGTGATATTGACTCGTACCCAGATTTAGTGATGCCGTACGACGGATTTAAGTACGAACTATATTTTTGATGTTTGATCCGCGTACTTGACTTGGGAATCACCAATTATAGAGATATGGTATCGGATGTGATATGATCGAGGCAGGATCACCGACTATATATGTATATTTATATGTATCGACTCAGAGGTTAGGCGGTTTCGCTTACCTACTGTTAGCTTTAGCTCAGCCTTGTAGTGGTGTAGCTATGTGACGTTTATGACCTTAGATGCAGTTTAGCGATCATGGTGCTCAGTATCTCAGCTCCCGCATATTATTATTATTGCTCTGCATCGCCTACTGTTATGATTCATATGTCATTATTGATATCTGCTGCTAGGACACCATCACCATTACTGATGATGCGTATGTACCACGTACACTTATTGCTGTCGCACACACATCTTCATCGGTAATTGCCATGTCACGAACACTTAGAAATTATTATTGCTTGATTTAGCTTGTTAGCTAGTAGTGACATGATATTAGTATGCTTGCTTTATATGTTAGCTTGACATTGTAGCTATCACTTGCCACTTCATGCATACTGTTATTCATTATATGCTGCATTCATGGATTCTCATGCATATATTCATGATTTCACATGCTATTGATGATTTGGATTCGGGTTTCCATGAGATTTTCTGGATTTGGAGGAAAACCGCAAAAACATACATATAAACTGCTTTCTCTTTTTAATCAAAATGCGGTTTTTCCTTGATGTATGAGTCGTCCACTATGAGTTTTGCTGATAGATTTCGAGACCCGATTCGAGGAGTGGAGGAACCGTTTCAGGTACATGGTGGGCCCGGTGCGGTACCCCGGGGCAAGAAGATCGCAGGAGATGGCGTTAAGCCTGGCAGGGGAGCACGACCGACCGGTGATATTACCCGACACGTCGGATATCCGGAGGATACCGTCGTAGTCATGAGATGGATAGTAGGGGCCGATCTGGACTGACGGCGCCTGGATATTATGATTAGGACATTGAGATTTGAGATATTGAGGTACAGAGATTGTGATACAGAGATACCGAGATATTGAGATTTATGTTTTGTGCCGATGCTAGGCACTGTTTTATGCTGATTTCATCATGATACCTCATTTAAAATACAGAGATCTCACAAAGTTATGAAATCAGTTTTCTTCAGTACATGCATTATGTTTCATGCATTCATACATCATTCATATGATATATTGCCACCTGATGCACTGACACAGGCACATGGGTTTATGCTGGGATTAGATATTTATACTAGCCATGGTTAGAGATTGCTGGTTATATATTTGAGGATTATTAATATTGATCGTATGACCTAGGATTGCGTCATCCATGTGATTGTCTGTTCGTAGATCTTTTTCTACTCACGAGTTGGCAAATCACCCCCGTTGTGCCCCAGTTCTTGCAGGTGTTGCCGTACAGGTTCCATTACGGCTTTGCGGGCACGGTTTCTTTTTCGGGTGACTTGCTATCTGCTAGTAGGTGGGTTATTGTATCGTACCCATCATTTACATTGTATATTGTATTTCAGTTGTATCTAGAAGTTCCATCAACCAAACAAGTACTTATTTGAGATAGAGACCAGTGATGTTTATTCTTCGACCTTAGAGTCGCGTGTTACATTTCTATGGATTTCATGCTGGTTGGAGTTTCCATTCTGTTGTGATCCTCGCCTTTAGGCGTTGTATATTTGTTGCATACAGGTTGGTTTGATATGGTTCTTCTTACTCTCTACTACTTTTCATGGTTTAGATTTCTGGGTTCGGCTTACTTAGAGTACGTACGCCTCGAGACGTTCGTAGTCTAAGTGCCGGTCATGTTCCGTACTTTCGGGTCATGTTTTAGATTTCTGGGTTCGATTGTAGGGTTCCTAGACACTCTAGTGGGGTCTCACAAGTGATCAAACATGCCAATTTCTAAAAATTACGGTGCCGAGAAACCCTAGAACGGATCATTAACTAGAAATATATAGGCGAAGCAAGCATGTAAACGGAAATATAGCTAAAGGGCAGGGGCTACAACCTTTGTAGATCCGGTCCACCACCTCCTAGGCTCCGTGATGAAGTCCCCTCGCTGTCCAAATCGTATCTTGGGCTCTAGTGTCGGCTTCATCGGAGGAAAAACGGGCTAGGTCATCGACGACGTGCCGAAGATGATCTACGTCGAGGCATCACTAGATCAAGCTCCACCTTCACCAAGCCATGAAAACTTGTGAAGGAAACACCCTATACAACTTGGCAAGAGGTAGAGGATGAAGAAATAGGAAGTGGGTAGACTTTAGTTTTGGATTTCTCACTAGTTTTCATCACTTGCCATTGGAGTAGCAAGCTTTCTTCATGGAAGAAGAAGATGATGAAGAAGAAGAAGATATGTTAAGTTGTTTTAAAAAAGAAAATAAATGAATACTTATCATTTCTTCAACCATGGTTTAGTGTAGAGACTTAACTAAGGTTAGATGAGTGGTTAGGGTTAGGCATGAGACAAGAATGGTGACTAAGTCAATGCTTCATGAATCTTCAACTAAAAACAAACATAGCCACCATTCATTTCTCTTTTTCTTTTCAAATAAAACAAATAAAATAAATAAATAGATAAATGAATAAGCAAATGAAATGATACCCTAACCACTCACTAACCATGGTTCAATACTTTACACAAACCAAGCAAGAATGTATCATCAAACATGATACAATCATGTGCACAAAATATATCATATATATAATGTGCAATACAAGTGAGTAAATCCATTTAAAGTGAACCAATACTATTTAATGCAAAGTAATACATCAAATATATAATTATACATTAAATCATTAAATCAACACTTGATTTAACGATCCGGTCATATCGCATATAACCGACTAGTATCCTATGTATCGGCTTATCGAATCAATCCTTGATTCGATAACTAGGTTACATCGCATATAACCAATCGATACATTCATCGCGAGAATGGAATACGGTATCACATACACGCATTATTCTCGGTCCCGCACATATCTCATATGCGCTCCTATTTCGTTTCGCTTGAGCCAGGAAACCTCTGTGTAGGACTCTAAAGACTCGTCAATACGCCGGCAGCAGATGATGATCATATCAAACACCCACAAGCCGCAAGCGGTCTGCTAAACGTAACGGCCACCCGGGTATTGAGTGATCAGAAGATCGACGAGCAAGCCCGCTCACACTCCTGTGAATCCAACCAGTAACACTTACCGTACAGTCCGGTCTGTTCGTCTGATATGTCGCATATCTCGCCTAGGGGTGGTAAACGTCAGACCCCAATAGCTCGATAAGTCATGCCGACGTAAGGCCCATAACATTCGTGAAACTACTGATAACTCTTACAAGTATATCACTGCAACCCTAGCCAGGGATTTCCTGTTATGGCCAGTCGAGCATAGCACAACATCAACCCCCAATACCGGGAGAGACGAATCCCCTCCTATCGCTCATTGCCTCCATGTGAATCGGGACTGTACCCAAAAACCACCTGTTTGCATAACTCAGTAGAGCCATGGTAGGGTGGAAATCAAAGCACAGTGGGAGACACACAAGACTCTGTGACGATCTCGGGTCAACAGACTAAGCTGTACCAGTGTCACCAGAGAACTGCCATCTGACGTGAGGTATAATACCATCTGGGAGTTCTCGGCGAGTCCGTTTAGTGTACCCAGTCTCCACTGAGCACCCGCATACCATCTGTTAGTGTTTATGCCCTAGAAGGCCATTACTGTATCATACTAGCTTGTATATTACTTAATGGAAGCTTGGGATATTCACATGTATATAACAGTCTTGCTAAACATGGTAGTATGCTACTTGGTTTTTCTATCTTAATATGTGAGTGTACGTATTGATAGAGCTCTTAGGATCTTGCTTATCTACCAGCGTTGTGATGGCAGTCACACTAGTGGGGGCTGGGTAGTCTACAAGCACATCCTTATTCAGGTCCCCGGTCGTTGGATTATCGAGACAGAGCATCGATACTCCGGAGTAGACTGGTGTGTACGCTTCTCATCCCAGTTGGGGAGATGGTCTGTCCCACAGCCGTCAGTACGTCGTACTGGAGATAGTATACAGGTGCTCGTTAGGTTACGGGTACACCGGACAGGACTCACAGGGAACTGTTGGTTGGTTTGATACCAGTCGTCAGTGAACAGTTCCCAGGTGACATGAGTACAGCGTAGTCCGCAGACTTGACACTGCTACTTCGCCTCGAGTGTGTCCCACTGTTCTTAGATTGCTACCCTACCACGGCTCAAAGGAGTCGTGCAAACAGGTGGCAGTTGGGTCCAGTCCCGAGCACTTGGAGGCAGTGGCGGTTAGACAGGATTCGTCCCTCCCGGTATTGGGAGTAGATATCGTGCTGTGTCAGAGAGCCATTACGCAAAGTCCCTGGCCAGGGCAAGCGAGATTTGCTGGTAGGTTCCAGTAGTTTCTCAGGGTGTAATGGGCTTCACTCCGACACGACTTATACCGCTATTAGGGGACTGACGCTTGCCGCCCCCCTAGGCCCGATATGCGATAGTCATGGACGAACGGACCGGACTGTATGGAGATTGTCACATCAGACTCAGTAGGAGTTCGGATGGGTTTACTCATCGGCCTTCTTATCGACAACTACCTGGGGACCGTTACGTACAGCTAGTGCCGCTTGCGGTCTGTGGTTAAACCCACTGCCAGCGTAGTAGTCGAGTCTCTAGAGTCCCACACAGAGAGTTTCCTACTCCAGGCGAAACGATATAGAGGTTGCATGGTTTTGCGACAAAGGGTTCGGACGCATACGTGCGTTTACGCACGTACGACTTTCGGACAGATTTTATCAGTCGGCTTTGGTTTAAGCCAGTTACTGGTATCCGATTATTGGATTTTTTCAGTCTAAAGTTTTTTCCGTATTTTTACGGATCGGGGGGGCGTTCTCGTAATTACTCGAGAAGCTTCTAGAAGATGTGACTAAGGAGGTTTGTTTTGGAAAGAGAGTGAGTCATAGTGGTGATTCATTCACTTCATTAATGCACATTTATTGCTTAATGA
This sequence comes from Agapanthus africanus, assembly GCA_030015575.1. Classification (NCBI taxonomy): domain Eukaryota; kingdom Viridiplantae; phylum Streptophyta; class Magnoliopsida; order Asparagales; family Amaryllidaceae; genus Agapanthus; species Agapanthus africanus. The sequence goes on from CM057339.1 coordinate 565,915,767, forward strand.
CTCATGTTAATGAATCATCACAAGATATTTTGTGAAGCATGCTTATTCATTTCCTTTATTGATTTATTGAAAATAAGAATGCTTCATAATATTATGATACACTCTCTCTCTTCTCTCATTATCATATCACACATTCTCTCTCCTCAAGCTCTCATCTTCTAACCCTAATCCTTAATCCTCATGTGTTGAGATCAAAGGATTAGTTAGACTAAACAATCCATAACCCACACTCTATATCATTCTCTCATCTTTGATTAGCAATCAAAGTTGATTAGTTACCTCAAGTTAGAGGTTTAGCTTGGAGTTTTGCTCTCGGGTGGATCGTCTACTACCTAGAGAAGGCCGAGGAGAACAAAGGAGGACGTAAAGGAGAAGGACCGGTTCATTAGGTATAATCCCTAATCTCTTATGAAAAGAAACTCATAGAATACGGTTATTTAGAGTTTAGCTTCGATTCAAGCGGTTAGTCGATGTTCGTTGTTTAAACTTGATAAGTTTTTTGTAAATTCCGCCTCCCCATAAGTACTGGGGTGTACTACATCGACTTACAGTGGTATCAGAGCCTCGCTAAACACTAAATAACTTAATCGCAAATTTGTACGAATTTCGAACGGAAAAACGAAGCCGGAAAACCCTAAAAAATGTAAGTTTCTGTCGAATTTAAAACGTTGTCAGAAAATTTTTCAGGTGAGCTCAGAGTGCTTGACATGACACCAGAAGAACACCCAAGAAAAACAGTCGACTGAATCGACCAACTCGCCGCGGAACCGCGGCCTCAGCCACTGAGTTGCCGCGCTTCCGCCGCCGAGTTGGCGAGTCAGCGGCCGATTTTTCTTCTGTTGCTTCTCTGGGTAATTTGGGGTTTTCTGGAATATTTAATTATTGCTCAGGTTACTGTTTAACAGAGCAGATTTTGGAGCAATATTGAAGTTGTTTATTCGATCGAAAAATACAGTATTTGCGTATTGGATTATATCTGTGATTGTTTAATGTGTTCGTAAACCTCCCCCAACTGCTAGTATGTCGGTTGGCAGGGGGTTGCACATTTCTGAAATGGTTATAACTGTTTGTGCATATAAACTGTATTGGACTGTTGTGGTGTATAGCCGGGGTTAGCAATGGGTTATTGGATAATTCATTTGTTGTAAATGTAATTTGTTGTAATATTATTTTCGCGGGGCACTTCCAGGTTGCGGTTGTAGCCACCGTTGTATTATTTCATTTTACTGTTTTTGCTCCTAGGACTGACCCAAGGTGGGGTACACAGACTGCCGGGTGGGTAGTTTGCCGTACCCGTAGGGGTCGAGGGTGGGGTAAACGGCTATTCATCACAACTGTGTAATCTGTCTTTTCTTGCAGGCTCAAAGAAATACAGATTGCTTGCAAATCCAATATTGTTTATCTGTGTTCTGGAATGAATATCATTGCGTCAGACGAATGTAAAATATCTATATTTATTATAGCTATTTAGACGTCACTTATGTTTTACACCCGCGCTAGCCCAGCCCCCGCTCTGTCGTTAGTTAAGTAACCTAACGGGTGATGACGGGACCCCGTGGCGAATGCGGATGGCATAAGAGGACGTTATATTTTCGTTGTTTTCTGCAATGATAGGTTAATGATGGGACGCATTATCTGTAATGCAAAGTAAAACAAACCAAAGTTTAAATCGTTGGAACAATTTAAAAGAAACCACTCGGTTATTTTTAAAACAGATATTTTTAAATACGGAGCTTTAACCACTCCTTTTAAAAGCTATCAGGTTCCTTCGGTTATATCAAAGTTCACTACGTTTATGGTTTCGCCAAAACCAGTCGTAGCCCTCCGTCGTTTCATTTGGGTATTCAGTAGTATTCAAGCTATGCATTTTGGCCAAAGTCAAGGCATAGTGTTTGGTAGCTACTGGGTTTTCATTTGTTGCATAAGATAGATGAGTTAGTTTGGGACAGTCGTATTATCATTTGACCAAAGTCAGGGGTATATACGGATGGGTTCAAATTGACAAGATAATGACGGGTAGAACTTGACATGTGACTTATGACATTTTGACCAAAGCCAAGGTCATAAGAGCATGGGGCAAAAACTAATATCGGGAATTTCTAAAGAAACTGAAATTTGCAAAGAAGATGCATACCATTTGGAGTTTGATGAATGTTGGTAGGATTCCTTCAACATTATCATACGATGATATTTGGATCCCGATCCTACTGTGAGTATATGCTACTTATCAGGATATTCGTCGCTTAACGATCAATGCTATAAACCTAGTAGGTGTCCAGAAAAGTGTCAGCGGGGTTACGCCCCCAGAGAAAAGAGGTTCTTTAATTAAGGAACTTCGCGAAAGCGTTGGAAAACCTCCCTCGAAGTATCGACACCGGCCTGGCTGAACGGTTAAGCAAGTATTGTACGGTGAGAATAGTCTTGGCTAATTCTTCTTTTATGGTTTGAGGAAGGATTTGAGAAACAGTGGGAGCCATCCAGTTTAGATAAACTAAAAACCACTCTAAACTTGCAAGAGCATCATGCTAAAGAGTTTTCTTCTCTCTCTCCTAATTGCAGCGACCCTGAAAATGACTGGACTTAAGTTACTTTTAGAGAAAAATATACTGACGGGGCCAAACTATAAAGATTGGCTGCGGAATGTCAAGATGGCTTTGACCTATGACAAACTGGGGTACGTCCTCACCGCTACAGCACCTGCTGTCCTTGGTCCCAAATCCAGCAATGCGGATAAGGAAATCCGCAAAACCTGGGATTTAGATTGCGCGAGAGCCAAGTGCATCGTGCTTGCCTCGATGAACAATGAACATCAGAGGAGGCACGAGGATATGTCCCTAGATGGCATATTTCTCCATACAAAGGAACTTTATGGAGAGCAATCTCGTATAGCAAGATACGAGACCTCTAAGAAATTGTTTCGAGCGAGGTTGGCTGTCGGGTCATCGGTAGGTGAACATGTCCTACAGATGATCGGCTATATTGAAGAGCTCGCGGACCTTGGGACGACTTTGGATAATGAGCTCTATACAGACCTTGTTCTCCAGTCCCTTCCTCCCACCTACGCCCAGTTTATCCTCAACTTCAATCTTCAAGGAAAAGAAGTTGAACTTGCGGAACTCCTGAACATGTTAAGGAGTGCGGAGGGCACCTTGCAGAAGGCAAGGGAAACACCCGCTATGTTTGTTGGCGGTTCATCTTCTTCCGGGTCCAAGGCTAGGGCCAAAGGAAGGAAGAAGAAGGCCGCACCCAGACCTAGAGGAGGTGTTAGTAAGGTGGGAAAGAAGGGAAAGAAAAAGTTTACAGCACCGGTAGTTGGCCTGGATGAGTGCTTCCATTGTCACAGGAAAGGGCACTGGAAGAAGGATTGCAAGGCGTGGAACGCCAAGAACCAGGAACCGAAGCAAGCTGTGGCTTCGACTTCAGGTGTGTTTGTAATTGAGAATTGTCTGTCGATCAACTCTACTTCCTGGGTATTGGATACCGGGTCAGGATCTCATATTTGCAATTCATTGCAGGCACTGAGAAACCGTAGAGTGCTGAAGGAAGGTGATATGATCCTCAGGGTTGCTAACGGAGCTAGCGTGGGAGCTGCGTCCGTCGGGGATTATCACCTAGGATTGACGAGTGGACACATTTTGGTTTTACATAACTGTTATTTTGTACCCAGCTTAACGTGTAATATCATATCAGTTTCCTTGTTATCAAATAAAGGTTATGATTTCACGTTTGTAAGAGATGTTGTCAACATCCACCTTAATCATGGTTTGATTGGGTCCGGTACTCTAAATAACGGCATATATGTGTTAAACCAACTCCAAATTTTCAATGTCCAGAACACACTAAAAAGAAAGTTTCCAGATTTAAATAAAGCTTTCTTATGGCATTGTAGACTGGGTCACATCAATGAGAGAAGGTTGACTAAGTTGCATAGAGAAGGATATTTGGACACGTTCGAATATCAAACTTATGACACTTGTCAATCTTGTCTCAAAGGAAAGATGACAAAGACTCCATTCACTGGACAAGGAGTAAGAGCGAGCGAGCTCTTAGGACTCATACACAGCGATGTATGCGGTCCAATGTCTACACATGCAAGAGGTGGTTATTCCTATTTCATTACTTTCACGGATGATTACTCAAGATACGGATTCATTTATCTGATGAAACATAAATCCGAGGCTTTTGAGAAATTCCAAGAGTATAAGAATGAAGTAGAAAACCAAACCGGCAAAAGTATAAAGACACTAAGATCTGATCGAGGTGGAGAATACTTGAGTGCCGAGTTCCTAGGTTACCTAAAAGAGAAAGGAATTCTCTCTCAGCTTACTCCTCCATACACTCCACAGCATAACGGTGTATCGGAGAGAAGGAATCGAACCCTATTGGATATGGTACGATCCATGATGAGTAATGCTGAGTTACCGCGATCTTTCTGGGGTTATGCGCTTGAATCAGCGGCATATCTTCTGAACAGAGCTCCTACCAAGACTGTGCCTACCACTCCATATCAGATGTGGACTGGGAAGAAACCCCATCTTCAGCATATGAAGATTTGGGGATGTCCAGCTTTTGTTAAAAAGCAGCATGTGGACAAGCTCGAGGCACGATCAGTAAAATGTATGTTTGTAGGATATCCAAAGAACTCCAAGGGATATTATTTCTATTACGCAGAGGAACAAAAGGTTTTTGTTTCTCGTAATGCCCATTTTCTGGAAAATCAGTTTTTAGAAAAGGAAATAAGTAGGAGCGAAATAGAACTGGAAGAAATTCCAGAACCACAAACTACTGCTGAAAGTTTGGTAGAACCAGAGGTTCAAGAAGAACAGAACATTCCCGCACCCCTCCGCAGGAGTAGTAGGCCGTCTCATCCGCCTGAGAGATACTACGGTTTTCTCATTGACGGGGATAGAGAGGATTGCATCATAGATGATGATGAACCTACTGACTTCAGGCAGGCCATCCAGAGCGGCGACTCGGTACGATGGCTAGATGCAATGCGGACCGAAATGGAGTCCATGTACACCAACAAAGTATGGACTTTGGACTTTGCTCCAGATGGGGTAAAACCCATAGGATGCAAATGGATCTTCAAGAAAAAGATTGGTGTAGATGGACAGGTAGAAACCTATAAGGCTAGACTTGTAGCAAAGGGTTTTCGTCAAAGACCTGGTTTGGACTATGACGAAACTTTTTCTCCAGTGGCTATGCTCAAATCCATTCGGGTCCTTCTTGCTATTGCTGCCTTCCATGATTATGAAATCTGGCAGATGGACGTAAAGACGGCTTTTCTGAATGGAAATTTAGAAGAGAGCGTCTATATGGATCAGCCAGAGGGTTTCAATCAGAGTGGGAGCAGCGGGAAAGTATGCAAGCTGCTTAAGTCTATTTATGGACTAAAGCAGGCATCGCGGAGTTGGAACATCTGTTTTGATGAGACAGTCAAAGAATATGACTTTATCAAAAATCCAGATGAACCGTGCATATATAGTAAAGTTGTGGCCAGAAGTGTCGTATTCCTCGTCTTGTACGTGGATGACATTCTATTGATAGGAAATGACATTCCTATGCTACAATCTGTCAAAGGATTCTTGTCACACAGGTTCTCCATGAAAGACCTGGGTGATGCCTCTTACATTCTGGGGATCCGGATCTATCGTGATAGATCCAAGAGGATGTTGGGACTTTCGCAGTCCAGGTATATCGACACTGTACTGAATAGATTCAGTATGGAAGATTCTAAGCGCGGTAATCTACCGGCTTGTCACGGAATCACCCTCTCCAAAGAGATGTCTCCCAAGACTGATTTGGAAAGGGAACGCATGTCTATTATACCCTACGCTTCTGCGGTAGGCTCTATAATGTATGCAATGTTGTGTACCAGACCAGATGTAGCTTATGCACTGAGCGTGGTAAGCCGGTATCAGTCAGACCCAGGGGAGAAACACTGGAGAGCAGTAAAGAACATTCTCAAGTACCTGAGGAGGACTAAGGAGATGTTCTTGGTTTACGGCGGAAAAGACCTCAGGTTGGAGGCCTTTGCTGATTCCGGCTTCCAGAGTGATAAGGACGATTCCAAGTCCATGTCGGGTTATGTCTTTACCCTCAATGGAGGGGCGGTGTGCTGGAAGAGCTCCAAGCAGGACACCGTTGCTGACTCGACGATGGAAGCGGAGTATATAGCTGCTTGCGATGCCGCAAAAGAAGCAGTCTGGATGAAGAAGTTCCTAACAGAACTTCAGGTGGTTCCTACCATAGTTGATCCAATACCTCTGTATTGCGACAACAACGGAGCTATAGCTTTAGCGAAGGAACCAAGGTCCCATCAGAAGTCCAGACACATCTTGAGGCGGTATCACCTGATCAGGGAGATCATTGATCGTCAGGAGATCGAGGTTCGGAGAGTTGCTTCAGAAGAGAACATTGCTGATCCATTCACGAAGGCCCTTCCTCAGATTCAGTTCGAGAGGCTGCTCGAGATCATTGGTCTGCGATATGCCAGTACATGGCCCTAGTGCAAGTGGGAGATTGTTAGTGTTTATGCCCTAGAAGGCCATTACTGTATCATACTAGCTTGTATATTACTTAATGGAAGCTTGGGATATTCACATGTATATAACAGTCTTGCTAAACATGGTAGTATGCTACTTGGTTTTTCTATCTTAATATGTGAGTGTACGTATTGATAGAGCTCTTAGGATCTTGCTTGTCTACCAGCGTTGTGATGGCAGTCACACTAGTGGGGGCTGGGTAGTCTACAAGCACATCCTTATTCAGGTCCCCGGTCGTTGGATTATCGAGACAGAGCATCGATACTCCGGAGTAGACTGGTGTGTACGCTTCTCATCCCAGTTGGGGAGATGGTCTGTCCCACAGCCGTCAGTACGTCGTACTGGAGATAGTATACAGGTGCTCGTTAGGTTACGGGTACACCGGACAGGACTCACAGAGAACTGTTGGTTGGTTTGATACCAGTCGTCAATGAACAGTTCCCAGGTGACATGAGTACAGCGTAGTCCGCAGACTTGACACTGCTACTTCGCCTCGAGTGTGTCCCACTGTTCTTAGATTGCTACCCTACCACGGCTCAAAGGAGTCGTGCAAACAGGTGGCAGTTGGGTCCAGTCCCGAGCACTTGGAGGCAGTGGCGGTTAGACAGGATTCGTCCCTCCCGGTATTGGGAGTAGATATCGTGCTGTGTCAGAGAGCCATTACGCAAAGTCCCTGGCCAGGGCAAGCGAGATTTGCTGGTAGGTTCCAGTAGTTTCTCAGGGTGTAATGGGCTTCACTCCGACACGACTTATACCGCTATTAGGGGACTGACGCTTGCCGCCCCCCTAGGCCCGATATGCGATAGTCATGGACGAACGGACCGGACTGTATGGAGATTGTCACATCAGACTCAGTAGGAGTTCGGATGGGTTTACTCATCGGCCTTCTTATCGACAACTACCTGGGGACCGTTACGTACAGCTAGTGCCGCTTGCGGTCTGTGGTTAAACCCACTGCCAGCGTAGTAGTCGAGTCTCTAGAGTCCCACACAGAGAGTTTCCTACTCCAGGCGAAACGATATAGAGGTTGCATGGTTTTGCGACAAAGGGTTCGGACGCATACGTGCGTTTACGCACGTACGACTTTCGGACAGATTTTATCAGTCGGCTTTGGTTTAAGCCAGTTACTGGTATCCGGTTATTGGATTTTTTCAGTCTAAAGTTTTTTCCGTATTTTTACGGATCGGGGGGGCGTTCTCGTAATTACTCGAGAAGCTTCTAGAAGATGTGACTAAGGAGGTTTGTTTTGGAAAGAGAGTGAGTCATAGTGGTGATTCATTCACTTCATTAATCCACATTTATTGCTTAATGACTCATGTTAATGAATCATCACAAGATATTTTGTGAAGCATGCTTATTCATTTCCTTTATTGATTTATTGAAAATAAGAATGCTTCATAATATTATGATACACTCTCTCTCTTCTCTCATTATCATATCACACATTCTCTCTCCTCAAGCTCTCATCTTCTAACCCTAATCCTTAATCCTCATGTGTTGAGATCAAAGGATTAGTTAGACTAAACAATCCATAACCCACACTCTATATCATTCTCTCATCTTTGATTAGCAATCAAAGTTGATTAGTTACCTCAAGTTAGAGGTTTAGCTTGGAGTTTTGCTCTCGGGTGGATCGTCTACTACCTAGAGAAGGCCGAGGAGAACAAAGGAGGACGTAAAGGAGAAGGACCGGTTCATTAGGTATAATCCCTAATCTCTTATGAAAAGAAACTCATAGAATACGGTTATTTAGAGTTTAGCTTCGATTCAAGCGGTTAGTCGATGTTCGTTGTTTAAACTTGATAAGTTTTTTGTAAATTCCGCCTCCCCATAAGTACTGGGGTGTACTACATCGACTTACACCATCTTCGATGTCAAACACCAATGGATATGGGATCATCCATCGCCAATCGCATGGGTCGAGAAGATATGCGCTAGTCTACTCTGGAATATCGATGCCCCGTCTCGATATTCCCTCGACTAGGAACATTTCAAGGATGTACTCATGGACTACCCAGGCCCCACTAGTATGATCTTCATCATAGTCTTGGAAGTCGAGTACACATCCTAAGGGCTTTATCAACATGTAATCAGAAAGACAGAAAGTATACATGTTAAGATAAAGTGCAACCAGATAGCGTACTATCATGTCGAGCAAGAAAGTCCTACCTATATATGTCCCAGCATCCACTACAATATACATCCAATGTACAGTAATGGCCTCTAGGCCATACATATAACTAACAATCTCCCTCTTGCACTAGGGCCATCTGTAGCAGTGGTTGCAGTATCACATACTCAACCATCCCCTAAAAAGTCTCTCTTTGGGAAAAGGCCTTCGTGTGTGGATCCGCCGTGTTGTCCTCTGAGTCTACTCTCCAAACCTCGATCACCCTGGAGATCAACTATCTCCATGATCAGGTGATGCTTCCTCAGAATATGTCTGTGTCACTGATGGGACCAGGGTTCCAGGGCCGAAGCCACACTTCCATTGTCATACAATGGCAGGAACCTAGTTCATCTTATGAACCAATATACACCCAAACTTCCTCTTTGGTAGTATCTTTAATAGCGATGTTACCAGCCTTTATCGTCTAGTTTGCCACGGTATCGAGCTTGGAACTCTTCCAACATACCGTCCCTTTACCGAGGGTAAAGACAGTGCCTGTAACTGACATTCAGTCGTCTTTATCACCTTGGAACTCTTCCAGTGATTCTCCCCTGGATCGATTGATACCATCTCACTACATCTAGTGAGAATCCTAGCATCCAATTACATCTATCTCATAGATGAAAACTCAGGATTTAGGAGGTATCACTTTGATCTTATTTGGGGAATCCTAGTGATAATAGGAGATCGACCGATCGTAGTATAGGAAACTCTTTTCCTATCAAGAGTATGTTGTCTACGTACAATACGAAGATGACCACCTTACTCTCTACTTCCCTTTTGTATATACAAGGTTCGTCTACCATTTTGATGAAGTCAAACACTTTGACTATCATATCAAAACAGACGTTCCAACTTTGCGATGCCTGCTTCATCATGTAAAGCAACTTGCACACGTTTCCGCTGCTCCCACTGTTTACGAAGACCTCTGGCTGTGTTCTTATAGACGTTCTCTTCTAAATCATTATTTAGAAAAGTAGTCATGGCACCCAACCACCAGATATCGCAGTCATGGTATGTAGCCGTGGTAAGTAGGATCTGGATAGACTTAAGCATAGCTACTGGAAAAAGGTTTCATCATTATCCACGCCTGGTCGATGACGAAAACCTTTAACAAGTCTAGCTTTGAAAGTCTCAACTTTTCCATCTACACCAAGTAATCTTCTCAAGATATACTTGCTCCTGATGGGGATTTAACCCTTCAGATATAGCAACCAAAGTCCGTACTTTGTTGGTGTATAAGGATTCCATCTCAGATCACTAAGCATCCAGCCATTCTTACAGAGTTCTACCCCCGATGGCCAGCTCGAAACTAGTTGGGTCATCATCTTATGATGCAATCCTCGCTCCCACTGACATCGAGAAACCGAAGTATCTCTCAGGTGGGTGAGGAACCGTACTAGATCGGCGGAGAGGCTGAGGTTCGTTGGAATCTACTGAATCCTTTGGTTCTACCAAATTGTCTGCTATAGTTTGTATAGCTGGAACCTTTCCAGTTCTACATTACAGACCTTGCCTCGAGCTTGTCCAGATTTTGCTTTTAGACATAGGCCGGTCAACCCCAAATCTTAACTAGCTTAAGACATGGGCTCTTCCCTTTCCATATTACATATGAAATGGTAGGCAACTGATTTGATTGGAACCCTATTCAATAGGTATGCAGCTTCTTAAGCGCATAACCCCAAAAGGAAATAGGTAACTCAGTAATACTCATCATAGAGCACACCATATCTAATATTGTGCAATTGCTCCGCCCTGATACACCGTTGTGCTGTGGTGTATTCAGAGGAGTAACACTGAGAGAAAATCTCATTCTCCTTTAGAATAGTCCAGGAATTCTATGCACAAGTATTCTCCTCCCTGATCTTATCATAGGTCATAATACTTATACCCGTATTTTGGTTCTCTACTTCTAACTTATATTCTGTGAATATCTCAAAAAGGTTAGGACTTATGTTTCAATAGGAACATATGACTGAATCTTGAGAGATTATCAGAGAATATAATGAAGTATGAAGAACCAGTCCTGGCATATATAGACAGGAGACTTTACATACATCATCATGTAACAGTCCCAAGAGTTTACTAACTCTTTCTCTGTTTCTAATAAACAGAGCTATGGTCATCTAATCTTTGTGACATGACTGGCAAGTTTCACAAGATGTAAATTCAAACTGATTTAAATATGCATTTAAAATGTAACTTCAGCCAGTCGGGTCGCATCGATGTGACCTAGTCTACAATGCCTCAAGAAGGATTCGTTCATTTCTGAACTCTTCCTCTTGTGTGTGTTCTGTATACTAGGAACTGCAGTTTGATTTAGAACGTCAATGCTTTTAGATAACGTGCCTGAACCGATTAACTTTTGATATAGGAAATGTTCAAAACATTATCCAACAATACAAAATTATATCCTTCTTTAGTAATAAAGAGACTGATATGATTTTGTATATCAGGTTCGGTATCTAATAGCATTTGTTCAGAATCAATGTATTGGTAATACAGGGTGACAGTGACCAACAGACTTGGCTGCAACACTTGCCCCGGTTTCTGTCTCATGAAACTTATCACCCGTTCTCAGTTTTTCTACCTTTTTGTAGCCCTATGTAACAGCTTACATATCTGGGATCCTGATCCGGTATCATATACCCAGGATGCAGAGGATACTGAGAAACAGTTCTTTATAATGAACACACCCGAAAGAGATGCATCATATGCACTTTCTTCGTTTGGGCGGCATAGGAATTCTGGTATTCCCCTATTTCCTGCTCTGTCTTATAACAATTATAAGTTGGAGCGGGACCAACGTTCCCCAGCTCAGTATAACAAGCGGGTTCGGTCAATATATCCATATTATTATCTTGATTAAGGCGTGATATGGTCGCTACCTAGAGAGAGAGAGAAGAAAACACTCTGTGTGCGCTCTTGCAAGATCAGATTGGCTATTTATTTTATCTAATCAGGATGGCTCCCACTATTTTTATCAAATCTTCCTTCAAACCTTAAAAGAAAAGACTAGCCGGGATTAATTACACTCTACAAGTTCGCCAATCTTTCAGCCAGGCCAGTGTCGGTACTTTGAGGGAGGTTCCCCGTGCTTTCGCACGGACCTAATTACTGTAAACCTCGCATTCCCAGAGGCGTAACCCCGTTGACACCTTTCTAGACACCTACTTGATCGGCTAATTGTAAAGTGAAAAACTCTCCCAGGAGTTACAATTACTCGCAGTGGGTATCGGGATCCAACTATCATATAGAAGGTATGAAATCTCATTGCAAATTTCAACACTTGAAACTCCCGATAAAGGTTTTTACCCCTAGCACTTATGACCTTAACCATGGTCAACAAATCATAAGTACTAGTCAAGTTCTACCCGTCATTTCGTGATTAATTAGACCCACCAACATGACCCTTAACTAAGGTCAACAAAGTCACGCGACTGTCCTAACTAATCGCATCATATGCGGTGTAGGAAGACATCACTTAGCTACCGTACACTGTGCCTTGACTATGGTCAACAAACACAGCACGAATACTAAGTACTCTACTTCCTAAAATGACGGAGGGTTGCGGCTGGTTTTTGTGAAAACCTTTAACGCTTTGAACTTGATCTCGTTGCGGAATCAAATGGTTTTTAAATGGAATGTTTTTGAGGCTTTTCTAGTTTTTCTAAAGGGGTCACTCCCGGTGAAGGGATCGTCGGCCCTTTCCTCGTCGAATGAGGTGCGGGATATATCATATATATCACTGTGCAAAGCAGAAACTATAGAAGCGATCAAAAGACAAACCGAGGGTTGTAGCATCTGCCAGTTATTTCTAAAGGAGTCACTCCCGGTGAAGGGATCTCGGTTCTTTCCTTATCGAATAAGGTGAAGGATGTTCTACAAGGAACACCACGATGCAAAGCAAGAACTGTAGCTACCTGTTTTATTTTGAAATTCGATTCCACAACATCAATTAGGTTTATTTTCTTTCATTAATCTCATTAATGAATATCCCATCATTTAAATTACCTAAACATCACAGATAAATATGACGTACACTTATGCCATCCGCATTCTCCTCGATGTCCCCTCGTGCACCGTTAGGTTAGGTAACTAACGGCAGAGCGGGGCAGGGCTAGCGCGGGTGTAAAACATAAGTAACGTCTATATAATATATCATATATACTATATACTACATCTATCTGAACAGAGCACAGAACATCGCATGATCACATCACAGATAAAGCACAGCAGAAGAAACATATGAAATATTGGATATACTAGGATGTCCGTGTTTTCAATACGAGCCAGTATAAAACACGGATTCCACGGTCGTGATGAATAGCCAATCCCACACCCCAAGACCCCTACGAGAGCGGCAAGCAACCCTACCAATTCTAGGGTTAGGAGACCCGGACTCGACTCCTCGAGTTGGTCTCCCACTGGACCCCAGAACCCGGTTACTTGTGCTCCCCTCCTTGGGTCTATCCTAGTGCAGAAAAGTAAATAATATACATCAACGGTGACATCTTCCGCAACCTGGAAGTGCCCCAATAAAAGAATATTACATACAAGTTTTTACATGAATGAAAATGAAAAACACTCATCTCACATAAAAAACCCCCCCGGCTATTCAAACACGACGATCCAATATAACATATCCAGCAACACATAACATCACATGTCATCAACGTAAGTAAATATGTCCATCCCAATTGTCGTTGACATATAGCAACGAAACCGGCGATATCACATATTACACTTACGGTCACAGAAAAGAAAGTGTAAAACTACAACAGTTGGAATCCGCAACCATCTCAGACATCGCATGCCTGACCAAATGAATTCTTTAGACATCGCATGCCTAACAATTATAAACCCCGCATTTTAGTCTCATTATCGAAAACACTTTTCAATATCAAGTCGGGCAATTCAACAAGATTCCCGAAAAACTGATCGAATGCTCGTCGCAAACTTTAGTAGGCGGCCGCACCCCTGATACCGTCGACGAAGTGCACCAAGGCGGAACACCGCTGCCGCGAGCACCCGGACGGATGCTTTCGGCGATGGGGTTCTCCTACAGTCACTTGGTCGGGGCTATGGAGTGAGGCTGTCTATTAAGTTTACCCGGCGAGTATCCGCGTACGCTACGTGATTGCGACGGACTTTTGATCACATCAAAATTCCGTGGCAACCGATCAAGTGAGACTAAACTGCTATGTTTATAACATTCATTCAGTTATCTCATAACTACTTATGAATTCCAATTATTGTATCACATTCCGGATAAATAGAAAATGCTAAACTTTTCGATCGAACAATCGAACACCCAAGTTTTCCCGATACAGCTCAACATATGAAATAAGTCTAACAACATTCAGTTCGTGCCTCAGTACCAACGGTCCAGCCGTAGAAGGGTCAAGCCAACGCCTCACATGTGGCACGCCGTACTGCCCCAAACCCGAAGGTTCGAAGGGCAGTTCAAGACGGTCACATAATCGAGTTAAGGTTTGTTGTCTTCTAGAGGGTCCATCGCGTTACTTGCACTACTTAGAACGTCGTTAAACTACGGAAAAATCCAACAATTGGAAATTTCCCGGCAGGGGAAAAAGTGGGTATTTATATCCGGTCGAACTTTTTAACATATTCTAAAAATACCCGGAAAAGCACACCTACAAAATTAGACAGTCCGATCGAATACACCGAGTCCCCAATACAACTCAGAAAATACAACTCTGGAATAAATATTAAAAGCATCCAGAACACACAAGAATCACCAACAGAAACAACTGAAGAAAACTCACAGCCTGATCATCACAGACGGCCGCGGAACAGCCGCAGAAGGGGGGTCAACGCCGCGGTTCCGCGGTCGTACTGTAGAATCAGGCTGTCATTTTCTGCAGTTTTTCTTAGAATTTCCTGCACATTTCTCTGCATATTTTTAATTCCAAAAAAACCACATTTTACAGAAATTTCCAGAGAGCATTTTCAAATCGGGATTTCGGGTCGATCGGACTTCTAATTCCGTCTAGACTTCGCCTAAGGCTCTAGCTAGGTTCTGATACCACTGTAGGGTTCCTAGGCACTCTAGTGGGGTCTCACAAGTGATCAAACATGCCAATTTCTAAAAATTACGGTGCCGAGAAACCCTAGAACGGATCGTTAACTAGAAATATATAGGCGAAGCAAGCATGTAAACGGAAATATAGCTAAAGGGAAGGGGCTACAACCTTTGTAGATCTGGTCCACCACCTCCTAGGCTCCGTGATGAAGTCCCCTCGCTGTCCAAATCGTATCTTGGGCTATAGCGTCGGCTTCATCGGAGGAAAAACGGGCTAGGTCATCGACGACGTGCCGAAGATGATCTACGTCGAGGCATCATTAGATTAAGCTCCACCTTCATCAAGCCATGAAAACTTGTGAAGGAAACACACTATACAACTTGGCAAGAGGTAGAGGATGAAGAAATAGGATGTGGGTAGACTTTAGTTTTGGATTTCTCACTAGTTTTCATCACTTGCCATTGGAGTAGCAAGCTTTCTTCATGGAAGAAGAAGATGAAGAAGAAGAAGAAGATATGATAAGTTGTTTTAAAAAAGAAAATAAATGAATAGTTATCATTTCTTCAACCATGGTTTAGTGTAGAGACTTAACTAAGGTTAGATGAGTGGTTAGGCTTAGGCATGAGACAAGAATGGTGACTAAGTCAATGCTTCATGAATCTTCAACTAAAAACAAACATAGCCACCATTCATTTCTCTTTTTCTTTTCAAATGAAACAAATAAAATAAATAAATAGATAAATGAATAAGCAAATGAAATGATACCCTAACCACTCACTAACCATGGTTCAATACTTTACACAAAACCAAGCAAGAATGTATCATCAAACATGATACAATCATGTGCACAAAATATATCATATATACAATGTGCAATACAAGTGAGTAAATCCATTTAAAGTGAACCAATACTATTTAATGCAAAGTAATATATCAAATATATAATTATACATTAAATCATTAAATCAACACTTGATTTAACGATCCGGTCATATCGCATATAACCGACTAGTATCCTATGTATCGGCTTATCGAATCAATCCTTGATTCGATAACTAGGTTACATCGCATATAACCAATCGATACATTCATCGCGAGAATGGAATACGGTATCACATACACGCATTATTCTCGGTCCCGCACATATCTCATATGCGCTCCTATTTCGTTTCGCTTGAGCCAGGAAATCTCTGTGTAGGACTCTAAAGACTCGTCAATACGCCGGCAGCAGATGATGATCATATCAAACACCCACAAGCCGCAAGCGGTCTGCTAAACGTAACGGCCACCCGGGTATTGAGCGATCAGAAGATCGACGAGCAAGCCCGCTCACATTCCTGTGAATCCAACCAGTAACACTTACCGTACAGTCCGGTCTGTTCGTCTGATATGTCGCATATCTCGCCTACGGGTGGTAAACGTCAGACCCCAATAGCTCGATAAGTCATGCCGACGTAAGGCCCATAACATTCGTGAAACTACTGATAACTCTTACCAGTATATCACTGCAACCCTGGCCAGGGATTTCCTGTTATGGCCAGTCGAGCATAGCACAACATCAACCCCCAATACCGGGAGAGACGAATCCCCTCCTATCGCTCATTGCCTCCATGTGAATCGGGACTGTACCCAAAAACCACCTGTTTGCACAACTCAGTAGAGCCGTGGTAGGGTGGAAATCAAAGCACAGTGGGAGACACACAAGACTCTATGACGATCTCGGGTCAACAGACTAAGCTGTACCAGTGTCACCAGAGAACTGCCATCTGACGTGAGGTATAATACCATCTGGGAGTTCTCGGCGAGTCCGTTCAGTGTACCTAGTCTCCACTGAGCACCCGCATACCATCTTCGATGTCAAACACCAATGGATATGGGATCATCCATCGTCCATCGCATGGGTCGAGAAGATATGCGCTAGTCTACTCTGGAATATCGATGCCCCGTCTCGATATTCCCTCGACTAGGAACATTTCAAGGATGTACTCATGGACTACCCAGGCCCCACTAGTATGATCTTCATCATAGTCCTGGAAGTCGAGTACACATCCTAAGGGTTTTATCAACATGTAATCAGAGAGACAGAAATTATACATGTTAAGATAAAGTGCAACCAGATAGCGTACTATCATGTCGAGCAAGAAAGTCCTACCTATATATGTCCCAGCATCCACTACAATATACATCCAATGTACAGTAATGGCCTCTAGGGCATACATATATCTAACATTGATATGGTTATTTATCTTATCTAATAGATGTCTCCCACTGCTATTCTCAAATTTTTTTTTCAAACCTTTAAAAGGAAAATTCAGCCAGGATTAATTGCATTCTACAACTTCGCTAACCGTTCAGCCAGGCCAGTGCCGGTACTTCTGAGGGAGGTTCCCCGTGCTTTCGCACGGACCTAATTAAAATAAACCTCATTTTCCCAGAGGCGTTGCCCCGTTGACACCTTTCTAGACACCTAATGAGTTTGCTAATTGAAAAATGCAAAACTCTCCCAGGAGCAACTTTTGCTCACAGTGGAATCAGGATCCTACTATCACATAGAAGGTATGCAATCTCATTGCAAATTTCAACACTTGAAATTCCCGATAAGCTTTTACCCTGGTGACTTATGACCTTAACTATGGTCAACAAATCATAAGCACTAGTCAAGTTCTACCTGTCAATTCTTGATTAATTAGACCTACCCGCATGACCCTTAACTATGGTCAACAAAGTCACATGACTTTCCTAATTAATCGCATCATATTCTATGTAGGAAGACATCACTTAGCTACCGTACACTGCGCCTTAACTATGGTCAACATACGCAGCACGAATACTAAGTACTCTACTTCCTAAAATGACGGAGGGTTACGACAAGTTTTTAAGAAAACCTTTTGCGTAATGAACTTGATATAGTTATAGAAACAAGTGTTTTTGAAAAGGAGTGTTTTTTAGGCTTTTTTCTAGTCTTGCTAAAGAGTTCACTCCCGGTGAAGGGATCTCGGCTCTTTCCTTATCGAATAAGTTGCAGGATATTTCACAAATACCGCTATGCAAAGCAAGAACTAAAAGAAGCAGTCAAAAAACAAAACCGAGTTGGTTGTAGCTTCTGCTAGATTTTGCTAAAGAGCTCACTCCCGGTGAAGGGATCTCGGCTCTTTCCTTATCGAATAAGGTGCTTGATATTCTACAAGGTATACCGCTATGCAAAGCAAAAACTAGAGCTACCCTTTGTGAAAATATGATTCTAAAACATCTTTTAGGTTTCTTTCTTTTCATTAATCTTATTAATGAATTCCCATCATTTATGCTTCCTAAGCATCACAGAAGAAACGAAAATACAACGTACGCTTATGCCATCCGCATTCGCCTCAGTGTCCCGTTATGCACCGTTAGGTTACTTAACTAACGGCATAGTGGGACGGGACTAGCGCGGGTGCAAAACATAAACAACGTCCACTATATATCTCATAAATAATATATATCCATTCGTCTCAGAATCCACAATGTTACATCAAAGAATATCAGCAGCAGAAGATAACATATGAAATATTGGATATACTAGGAGGTTCGTGTTTTATTTTGAGCCTGTATAAAACACGGATTCCACGGTCGCGATGAATAGCCAAACCCACATCCCTAGACCCCTACGAGAGCGGCAAGCAACCCTACCAATTCAAGAGTTAGGAGACACAGACTCGACTGCTCGAGTTGGTCTCCCACTGGACTCTAGAACCCGGTTACTTGTGCTCCCATCCTTGGGTCTATCCTAATGTGGAAAAGTAAATAATATACAACAATGGTGACATCATCCTCAACTCGGAAGTGCCCCAATAAAAGAATATTACATACAATGAATTTTACATGAATGAAAATAAAAACTCTCATCTCACATAAAACCCCCGGCTATTCAAAAAGCGACGATCCAATATAACATATCATAGCAACACAAAACATCACATGTCATCAACGTAAGTAAATATGCGTATCCTAATTGTCGTTGACATATAGCAACGAAACCGGCGATACACCGCATATTACACTTACGGTCGCAGAAAAGAAAATGTCAAACTACAACATTTGGAATCCATAATAACCTTAGACATCATAAACCCGAAATATCACATACTTCGGATTTCATGCCGAACTATATGAATTCCACATATTGTATCACATTCCACAAATAGCTAGACGATGTCAAACATTCCGATCGAAACAACAAACATCCAAAATTACCCAAAAAGCTCAACACTTGAGCGTAGTTTAAAAATATTCAGCACATGCCACAGTACCAATGAACCAGCCGTAGAAGGGTCAACCAAAGCTTCACATGTGGCACCGCTGAACTACCACAAACCCTAGTGTTCAGTAGCGGTTATGACGGTCACATAATCGAGTTAGGGTTTCGTTCTTCTAGAGGGTCCATCGCATTACTTGCATGATGTTTGAATGTTCTTTAACTCGGAAAAAATCCAACACTTGGAAATTTTTCCGGTAAGGGAAAAAGTGGGTATTTGATATCCGTTCAAACTTTTTAACACCGTCTAAAATAACCCGAAAAACTGTTAGAATTACGACTATGAAACACTCCGAGTTGCCTTTATATTAAATCAACATCTCATGCAAATTTAGGAAAAACAAACAACACCTGAAACACCAAAACCCAGAGACCAGAACACAAAAAAAATTTGATGCCAAAATTCCCATAGGGGGCCGGCCTGCTCGGATTTTGAGCTCATGTGCTCGGCCAATATCCGGCCGTTTGGGTTCAAATTTCTTCTTTGTTCATCTAATGTCTCATACAACATTCTGCAGCTGTTTGAAAAAATTTTAGAGCTCATTTAAAAATCGACAGAATGCAGGTTTTGATGTTTTAAGTTTCGGAGTAGTTTCGGTTTCGTAATCCTACACAATCCATCTAATTCTCTAGCTAGGCTCTGATATCACTGTAGGTCAGGCAGGCACCCTATCCAATGGGGTCCCCGTGACACTAACTGGTCCCTCAGCAACTACTTTTTACGCATGCCCCCTTGCGAGGACTACAACCCGCCGGAACACCTTCCGGTCTCGGGACACCCTGGGGTTAAGAGCCTATGCTTCGCCACACTGTAACACAGTGAGAACTCCCCATAGGTCGACATCCAATGCCTAGTAGCTCTGATACCACTGTAGGGTTCTTATGAACGACAGCAAGGTTTCGGGAGGCATCGTTCATGCCATTTTCAAAAAATTGCCGTTTTAAAGAACCCTAAATTAGAATCTTTAACTAGAGAATCATACGAAACGAAATGTAATCTACTTTACATCTAAGTGAACTAGAAATACAACCTTTGTAGATCGGTCCTTCACTTCAATAGCTCCTTGTAGTAGTTCCTTCGCTGTGATGAAGTGATCTTGCAGACTCTTGAACGGCTCCATAAGAAGAAAGCAACGATCTTGCTTGAAGTCTTCGAGGCCGAAGATGATCTACGTCGAGGAGACACTAACCCAAGCTACCCTCTTCACTAATGTGAGATTAGTGAAGCTAACACTCTATACTAAAGTGCTAATCAAGTAGAGGATGATGAAGTATGATTTTTGCTCACTTTGGATTTCTTTTTCTCACTATTATTTCTCACTTGCACAAAAGCTATAGAGCTCTTGAGCTTTGAGAAAGAAGATGAAGAGAGATAATGTTGTGAGAGTGAATGGCAACCATGGGTGGGAAAATATCTAATATTACCCTTGTAGAGACTTAACCATAAGTTTAGATAATGGTTTAACAAATATCTAGTGTAAGACAAAACTAGTGGACTAAGTCAATAGGTCTCAAAGCATCATGAAGCTTCATGCTATGTGACAAATTTACAACTAATAATTGAATTACCATAAATAAATAAACCCTACATTATCTTTATCATGGTGTAAGTCTCATACACCCATGTTGCATCTATCATCAACCATGACACATAAATAAAACACAAATAATATATATCATATATATATTAAGTGTGCACTTATGAGAAAAATAAATGTTTAAGTGAGCTAATATTAGTTAATGTAAATTAATATATCAAATATATTATTATACATTAAATCATTAAATCAACACTTGATTTAATAATTTAGTTATATCTCATATGACCGACTAATATTATTTGTATCATTATATCGAATCAACACTTGATTCGATAACCCGGCTATATCACATATAATCGACCGATACTGTATCAACTTATCGAATCAACATTTGATTCGATAACCCAGCTATATCACATATAACCAATCGATACATTATATCGAGAGAATAGAATACGGTATGACATACTCGTATTAATCTCGGTCTTGCACATATCACATACGTGCTCCTACTTCGTTTTGCCTGAGCCAGTGAAACCTCTGTGTAGGACTCTAAAGAGTCGTCAATACGCCGGCAGTAGGTGATGATCACATTAAGCACCCACAAGCCTTCAGCGGTACTAGCTGGATGTAACGGCTACCCGGGTATTGAACGATCAGAAGATCAGCAAGCAAGCCCGCTCTAACTCCTGCAAAATCCTGGCAGTAACACTACCGTACAGTCCGGTCTCTTCGTCTCATATGTCGCATATCCAGTATAGGGGTGGTAAACATCAGACCCCAACAACCGATAAGTCATGACGATGTAAGGCTTATAACAGGTCGAGAAACTACTGATAACACTTATCAGTAAATCTCCGTAGCAGCACTGGCCAAGGACTTTTCGTTATGGCCAATCGAGCACAGCGCAACATCAACTCCCAATACCGGGAGAGACGAATCCCCTCCTATCGCTCATTGCCTCCATGTGATTCGGGACTGTACCCAAAAGCCACCGTTTTGCACGTTCTCATGAATGTGGTAAGGTGGAAATCAAAGCACAGTGGGAATCACACAAGACTCTATGACGATCTCGAGTCTGCAGACTAGCCTGTACCAGTGTCACCAGAGAACTGCTATCTGACGATAGGTATAATACCGACTAGGAGTTCTCGGCATGTCTGTTCAGTGTACCCAGTCTCCACTGAGCACCCGTATACCATCTTTGATGTCAAACACCAATGGATGTGGGATCATCCATCGCCCATCATATGGGTCAAGATGCGTATACGCTAGTCTACTCCGTAATATCGATGCCCTATCTCGATACACCCTCGACCAGGAACAATTTTTGGGTGTACTTGTGGACTACATTTGGCCCCCACTAGTTTGATCTCCATCACAGTCCTGGTCGTCAAGTATACAACCTAAGGGTTCTATCAACATGTGAGAGCAAGACAGCATCACATATACAAGTCAACATGTTAAGACAAAGAGCAGCCAAATAGCATACTATCATGTTGAGTAAGAAAGTCCTCTCTATATATATCCAAGCATCCACTATAATATACATCACATGTACAATAATGGCCTCTAGGGCATACATATAACTAACAGTTGCGCTGTGCTCGATTAGCTATAACAGGAAGTCCCTGGCCAGGGTTGATTCTGAGATTTACTGGTAAGAGTTATCAGTAGTTTTTCAACCCGTTTTGAGCCTCACATCGGCACGACTTATCGAGTTACTGGGGTCTGACGTTTACCACCCCTAGACGAGATATGCAACATATCAGACGAAGAGACCGGACTATACGGTAGTGTTACTGATTGGATTCCCAGGAGTATGAGCAGGCTTGCTTGTTGATCTTCTGATCGCTCAATACCCGGTTGGCCGTTACGTTTAGCAGACCGCTTGCGGCTTGTGGGTGTTTTATATGATCATCACCTACTGCCGGCGTATTGACGAGTCTTTAGAGTCCTACACAGAGGTTTCTTGGCTCAAGCGAAACGGAGTAGGAGCATATATGTGATATGTGCGGGACCGAGATTAATACGATATGTGATACCGTATTCTATTCTCGCGATTTATGTTATCGGTCGGTTATATGCGATATAGCCGGGTTATCGAATCAAGTGTTGATTCGATAAGTTGATACACATGATATTAGTCGGTTATATGTGATATAGTCGGATTATTAAATCAAGTGTTGATTTAATAATCTAATGTATAATTATATATTTGATATATTAATTTACATTAACTAGTATTGGCTCACTTAAGTTTTCTTTTCTCACTTGAAAGTGTGCATTAGCGTATATGTGATATATATTAATGTACATGTTTTTGTGTCATGTTTGATGATACATGCTTCATGGGTGTGTGTGCGACTTACACCATGATATGTATAATGTAGGGTTTTTAATTGATTAAGTAATTCAAAAAGGCTTGGATAATTGGTCATGGCTAAAAGCTTGTAGAGCCTGGATAACCTTTGACTAAACTCCACAAGTTTTGTTTTGCTTGAGATATTTTATAAACCCAAACATTATAATTATCCATGGTTAACTTTCTACAATGGTTAGTATATGATACTAACTCACCTATAGTTGCAATTCTACAATTGATTTTGATCATGAGAGTTTTCTTCATCTCCTTCCTCAAAAGCTTTCTAGCTTCATGGAGATGATGAAAAAAATAGTGAGAAAATTATTTCTAAAATGAGTAAAATTCCTACTTCCTCATCCTCTACTACTAGCCATTTAGTATAGGGTGTTTGCTTCACTAATTCCACAATTAGTGAAGGGGTAGCTTGGGTTAGTGTCTCCTTGATGTAGATCATCTTCGGCCTCGAAAACTTCATGCAAGCTTGCTCATTTCTTGAGGAGAACCCTTTCAAGAGTTTGGGTGTTCATGATTTGCAGCGAAGGGACTACTACACGGAGCATTAGAAGTGAAGGACCAGTCTACAAAGGATGTATTCCTCATTCACTTAGATGTAAAGTTGTTTGCATATCGATTCGTCGCATTTTCTAGTTCAGATTCTAGTGTTAAGGTTAGCTAGAACGACAAATTTTTGAAATTGGCATGGACGATGCCACCCGAAACCTTGCTACCGACCTAGGCAACCCAGCAAGATCATCATAGAGTCTTGTGTGATTCCCACTATGCTTTGATTTCTACCTTACCACGTTCAAGAGATCGTGCAAAACAGTGGTTTTTGGGTACAGTCCCGAGTCACATGGAGGCAATGAGCGATAGGAGGGGATTCGTCTCTCCCGGTATTGGGAGTTGATGTTGCGCTATGCTTGATTGGCCATAACAGGAAATCCCTAGCCAGGGTTGCTGAGATCTACTGGTATGTATTATCAGTAGTTTCTCGAACCGTTATGGACCTTGCATCGGCATGACTTATCAGGCTATTAGGGTTTGACGTTTACCACCCCTAGGCTGAGATATGCGACATATCTGACGAAGAGACCAGACTGTACGATAGTGTTACTGATTGGATTCGCAGGTGTATGAGCAGGCTCACTTGTTGATCTTTTGATCGCTTAATACCCAGGTGGCCGTTACGTTTAGCAGACCACTTGCGGCTTGTGGGTGACTGATATGATCATCATCTACTGCCGGCGTATTGACGAGTCTTTAGAGTCCTACACAGAGGTTTCCTGGCTCAAGTGAAATGAAGTAGGAGCACATATATGATATGTGCGGGACGGAGATTAATACATGTATGTGATACCGTATTCTATTCTCGCGATATGTGATATCGGACGGTTATATGAGATATAACTGGGTTATCGGATCAGGTGTTGACTCGATAAGTTGATACATATGATATTAGTCGGTTCAATGTGACATAGTCGGATTATTAAATCAAGTGATGATTTAATAATTTAATGTATAATTATATATTTGATATATTAATTTGCATTAACTAATATTAGATTACTTAAACTTTTCTTTTTCTCACTTGTGTGCATATAGTATATATGCGATATATATTAATGTACATTTTTTGTGTGATGCTTGATGACACACACTTCATGGGTGTATGAGACTTAGACTATACTTAAGATAATATTAGGGTTTTTATTTATCCAAGTAATTCAGAAATTGGTGGAATTATGTCATGGCTAGAAGCTTGGAGAAGCTTGATGTGTCCATTGACTTAGTCCACTAATTTGTTTTACTTAAGATATTTATTAACCTAACCATTATTCTTAGCCATAGTTTAGTCTCTACATAATTTAGTGTATGACATAAACTCACCCATGGTTGCTATTCTCACTTCATGACTTCCATTCTCATCTCTACTTCATCTTCTTCTTCCTTGTAAGAAAGCTTTCTAGCTTTTCAAATGGTGAAGAAATATTGTGAGAAAAATAAATCTAAAGTGAGCAAAATTCCTACTTCATCATCCTCTACTATACTATCCATTTAGTTTAGGGTGTTTGTTTCACTAATTCCACATTAGTGAAGAGGTAGCTTGAGTTGGTGTCTCCTCGACGTAGATCATCTTCGGCCTCAAAGACTTCAAGCAAGCTTGTTCCGTTCATCTTGTGGAGCCTTTCAAGAGTCCGAGAGTTCACTACTTGGAGTGAAGGGACTACTACACGGAGCTATTGAAGTGAAGGACTGGTCTACAAAGGTTGTATTCCTTATTCACTTTGGATGTAAAGTTGTTTACATTGTTGTTTTGTTTAAATCTCTAGTTAAGATTCTAGTTAGGGTTCTTTAGTATGGCAAAAATTTGAAATTGGCATGGACGATGCCTCCCGAAACCTTGCTACTGTGTTGAACATCCCTACAGCATTGATACTCCAGAGTAGACTAGTGTATACACTTCTCATCCCAGCAGGGGAGATAGTCTGTCCCACAGCCATTAGTTCGTCGTACTGGAGATAGTATGCAGGTGCTCATTAGGTTATGAGTACACTGGACAGGACTCATCGGGAACTGCTGGTGGGTATTATACCTATCGTCGGGAAGCAGTTCCCAGGTGATATGAGTACAGCTTAGTCCGTTGACTTTACAATGCTACTTCGCCTCGAGTGTGTTCCCACTGTACTTTGATTACTACCTTACCACGGCTCAAAGGAGTCATGCAAACAGGTACTAGTGGGGTGTAGTCCCGGAGCACTTGGAGGCAGTGGCGGTTAGATAAGATTCATCTCTCCCTGTATTTTGGGGTTGATATCGCGCTGTGTTCGGAAGACCATTACACAAAGGCTTTAGCCAACGCAACCGAGATTTACTGGTAGGTACTCCAGTAGTTTCTCAGGGTGTTTTGGGCTATACTCCGACATGACTTATTGCGCTATTAAGGGTCTGACGATTACCGCCCCTAGGTCCGATATACGATACTCTTAGACGAAAAGACCGGACTGTACGTAGATTGTCACTGTCATGACCCGAAATATTAGCTCGTGACCGGCACTTAAAACACGCCACCTCTAAAGGCGTAACGTAATTCAAGCAAGACGAAATCCAGAAATCTAAACCTTTTTAAGAAAATAATGTTGGTTTTCCTCTGCACCTACTAAGGAGTATGGAAGCATCACACATGCCACTTTAAAATTTTAGAGGTGCAAAGCAAACAAAGTAAGGATCTTTAACTAGAAAAAGCTAGGGTAACAACACTTTAAACATTATATCCACTAAGTGTAAGGAATACAACCTTTGTAGTCCACTTTGTAGTGACTCCTAGGATCTTTGAGAGTTGTGAAAGCTTGCTAGTAAGCTCCTACGTCCACGATGATCCACCCGAAGTTCACTAGCTCCAAGCTCCTAGCTTCAAATGATCAAACAAGATGATGAAGCTAAACACTCTAAACCAATTGACTAGATTAGAGTAGAATGATGAGGTGGTGTGTTTTCTTTTATCAAAATCCTTTCTTTTTATCTCTCTCTCTCTCTCTGGAAAAACCTAGAGAGCAAGGAGGAAGAAGAAGATGAAGGCAAAAGCTTTTGTGAAGTGATAAACTTATGAAAGAAAATAGAAAATATAGTATATATATTTTCTATCTCTCTCTCAACCATGGTTGCTATAATATCTAGATATTTAGTAAATGGGTTAAAAACCAAAAGAAATAGTTAATCCAAGGTTAAATGGTTGGTGAAATATGGTCAACTTCAAGAAGAGTGTAGAATATTACAACCATGGATTAATCATTTCTTATCTTTTGTTTTTAAAACAAATACAAATAAATATCCATATATTATAGTTCCATCTAGGTATTATATTTCCTTCAAGTGTGTATCATCAACCATGAAACTTTTGTATGCATGTATCCATGCACATCAGCATGTGCATGCTTGCACATCATCATATGCATACATGCATGCATTCTTCCTCTTTAATAAAAAGAGTTTTGAATAAAGAATAAAATAAAACTAAAAGCCAAAATGTTAAATCAACAATTGATTTAACAATCCGGTCATATCATGTAACACCCGAGCCCAATAATACTATTTATATTACTATTTGAGGGTTATATATTGCTCATTCCAATTATCCTGATTATCTGGTGTTTATTGCTAAATTTTAACCGGTTAAGTCATTTTGGCACATAACAAATTTTAACTCCTAAAATGAAATTAAAAATATCCATGATGGCCTACTCGTCGCCACTAGTCGCGTGGTAGCGTCCGCACGTCGAGATTCCGTCCCGTTCGGCTAAACGGGCAAGTTTGGACGACTACGCACGCGTACAAGTGTACGACTTGGGGGCATGCATTTTAATCACTAAACACCTCTTTTCAAAAATTGGAACTCGCTTAAAATCCTATAATTTGAATTTGGAACATTTGGGCGCAACCCGGGCGCGATTTGGAAATGTTTCATTTAGCGCCAAAAGTGCCCGTTTGTAAATATATTAAACTATATATAAATAAATTCGTTACCTAAATCCTACGTTAATCCCTTCAAATCCCTTTTAAATCATTTAAAATTTTACCCACAATCTTTCCTCAGCCAATCGCGTGAGGTTAGAATTTCTCGTGGGCCCCTTTCCCTCTCTCTCTCTCCGTCTCTCTCTGTCTCTCTCCCTATTCTCCTTCTCTCTCTCACTCTAAATCTTTCTCTCTCTCTCTCCAATCTCTCTCTCTCCTCCTATATATATATATTGCAGCCGCCCCTGTTCACCTTCCTCCCCATCGCGAGAAAACCCAGTGAACCCCGAACCCTAACCCTAGCCACCTCTAGACATCGCCGTCGACCTCCCCGCGACCTCGCCGTCGCCGCCCTCGCCACCACGAGCCTAGCCGCACCCTCTTCCTCCTTCCTCCGCTCTCTTCCGCACCTGCACCCAACCCCGACGACTTCACCCGGCCGCAACTCTCGCCGTCGACGCCGCCTCCCATCGCCGACGACTCCCGCGACTCCCTCTCCTCCTCCTCGTCGCGACCTCGTCGTCGCCTTCCTCCTCCCCTCGCCGGACCACCATCAGACCCGAGCCCAACCCTGCACCAATCCCCGGGTCGCCGGAGAGCGTGCCGTCGACCCTCGTCGACGTCACCTGCGCCACCTCCGACCACCTCCTTTCCCCCTCGATCACCAGAGCCGACCACCACCCTCCTCTACTCGTCGCACTGCCCTCTCCAGCGAACCCGTGGCTGTTCAGGCCTTCGCAGCCGCCGTCGCTGCCTCGCCGGCGTTCCAGCGCCGTCGAGCCCGCCGGGGTTACCCCTGGTGTCTCCCGGTAAGCCTTCCTCATCGTTCCTTTGTGCTAGATCCCTTTCCCCGCTGATCCTTGTTATGTTTATCGCGTTTGCTAACGTTGTTACTTTTGACTTTTGCCGGTTTCCGACCGTGCCGTCTTTTGAACCCGACGCTCCAGCGAAGTACCCTGGTCCGTGTGATCCCGTTGTTCTCTGTTGGGACTCGATCCGTGGCCCGTGCACCCGTCTCGCGTTTTCTGCCGACTTTGCATCCGTGCTTTCCGGTTTGCGAAACCATCGAGGCAAGTATCCGAATACTTGCTTTAACATGCTAGTACACAAGATCAAGTCTTGCTACAAACTTAATCATCATATGATAACCACACAGCTATTTGTAACACCGATATCTTTTTATAACTTAGAATTGATGGTCACAATTATCCGTAACATTAAATTAATATAGTAGTTGCTTGTAATTAATCGGTCTGCTATTAATTCACACTTTAACTAACTAAACCAAGTAGGTCGTCCTCACTTCATTTGTTAAATCACCCATGAGACAATTATTATGCTTTAGTTTAAATTCATGTAGCTTCATTACGTATGTTGTTGATATTGTTCCACCTTGTGACTATTGCACCCCAAGGGTGCTTGAACCTGTTAATAAGAAAATACAAAGCATCACTGTGTTTACATGGAATAATATTGTTATTTGCCGTTCCTGCTGTTGTTCTTTATTCGTTACTGTACCTGTTATCAGCATACATTTGATTGCACTACATATTGACCGATCTTGAAACACCTGACACATGTACTGTTACACCGGACATGACACCCTGTACATATCGACTCAACCTGTTGAAACGTGACCTGACCTGTTACCTGATTTCATGCCTAATGCCGACAAACCTGACCATCCCTGCTGTCTATCCAGACAGACCTACTTTTACCCGATTTTCTGTTGGCATTAGTCCTTGACTACTGAATACCTGACCTGACATACATAACTTGGGGGTATGGGGAAATCAAAGGTGAAACCGACTTGTAACTCAACAGTTCGATACTTGTTCTGATCAGTCTTACGGGCTTGGCCAGCCCCGGAGTGGTGATGCTGACATCACTCGCCCATCTTGCTACCTATTACTGCTTAGCGGCACGTCTCGGATTCAGCCCCGAGGACCTTGACCGTGGTCCCGGGCACGCACGGGATACTATTGAGTTACATCGACGATTCATCAATTGATTTCAAAGACTATAGAGTAGAAACCTGATAGGACAGTTTAGTCACCATTGCACATTACCCTGCTCTGTTATTTCTTAGTACTGCTTTATTCATGTTCATACCTGCAATGTTCATTACCATGTTTGTGCTATATACTTGATGTCATGACGCGCTGACGTCTGGGTTTTGCATGGCCCAGATTCTTTACCACTGTCGCCGACCGTGCAGGAGTCCTTCAGCCAGCAGGCTGATTTGAGTTCTATAGTGGTTAGTTCATTTATTGCATTTTATTTCCAGGTGCGATCCCGCATTATGGGACGTACCTTTCTATTATTATATTGGATCATTTGCTTCCGCACTTATTGTTTATTGACTCTCGTTATTATGGATTTGGACATGTGCTAGATTAGTTTATTTATCTTGTTCTTGATATCTCTACAACCGTAATGTGACTGTGGATGGATAATTCCTACCCACAGGTAGCATGATTGGCTATGTCACGTGCCTCATCTTGCGTACTCTGGGAAGCGGGGCGTGACATATCACATACGACCCGACCAATAGTAAAACGCCCGATTAACATACGGTATCACATAGTCCTAATCAATCGGGTCCCCACGCATATCTCATATGCACACCACATCTTTTCTCCTAGGCTAGGAAACTTCTCTATGGGACTCTAAGACTCGTCAATACACCGGCAGTGGGTGATGATCATATCAAACACCCACAAGCCACAAGCGGTCAGCTAAACGTAACGGCCACCCGGGTATTGAACGATCAGAAGAAAACCAGCAAAGCTGTCAAAACTCCTGTCGATCCATCTGGCAACACTTACCGTACAGTGCGGTCTCTTCGTCAAATATGTTGCATATCGAGTCTAGGGATGGTGTCGTTGACTCCAATAACTCAATAAGTCATGCCGGTATATAGCAGATAACAGATCAAGAAACTACTGATAACGCTTACCAGTAAATCTCAGTAGCCCTGGCCAGGGACTTCCTGCTATAGCCAATCACCTGATATGGAGACTAAGCCTCTATCTCTGGGCTGGTACACCTGCACGAGCCCTCCTCTGTCCTCGGACTCCCAAAGTCTCAGAAAGACGCTCCTTATCGAATAGGGCTGCGTCCACTGGTGCTGTAAACGTAACACTATGCTGTGTGCTGAGCGCAAGGAATAACTGGGTAACAAGGGCGGCAACCTCCTGTCGTTGCACTCGACTGGCATCAACCAAAGACCTCATCATCTGGCGCAAGTCCTGCATATCTTCCTCAAGCCTAACGATACGATCTATCGAAGGCAGATCAATCTGCTCCTGTGCTACGAGCGTACCATCCTGGTCAGTCCTCGCCCAAAATGAGTCAACTCTGGCCTCGGCTCTCACTGCATCACTCTGAGTCAAGTTTCTGCCGATTTTTTTTCTGTTCAAAAACTGATAAATTTCATCTTAAAAATCGGCTCAGGCTTTTGTTTGAATAATCACAAAATTTGGTCCCACAAACCGATCAAAGCGCCGCGAAAACGCGGCGGGAGCACGCTCCCGCCGCGGTTCCGCGGCCGAGTTGACTCGGCCGAGGTCCAAATTTAGTGCAGTGTATTTCTGGGGTTGTTTTGGGATTTTTGGAATATGTCTTTTCAGCCCAGATTTTCCAGAACAAAAATTTTGTGTTTGGGGCCTAAAAATCCGTATTTTTGATCGAACTTCTAAAGACTTAAGCTGACGGGTTTTTCTGTGATGTGATATTTGTATTGAACGTCTGCTAATCGCTATATGTCGATTAGTGGGGGTTATACAAATCTGTGATCTGTAATGTTATTGGTTTGTGTATATGAATTCATTGGATTGTCGCGGGTGAATAGCCGGGGTTGTGAGACGAGATTTTTCTTTTCTTTCAATTCATGTAAATTTGTAAATTGATGTAATAATTATTTGTATGGCCGCACAACCGGGTCGGGGTTGTAGCCGTCATTGTATAATTTCTTTTTACTGTTTTTGCTCCTAGGATAGACCCATGGAGGGGGTGCACAAACTACCGGGTATGCCGAAGTGCCGAGTGGCCTACTCACGGGGTTTAGGGAGGTTGCTTCGCTTCAGGTACTTGGCGGGTAGTTTGCCGCACCCGTAAGGGTCTTGGGTGGGGTTTTGGCTATTCACCGGGACCGTGTAATCTGCTTTTCGTTACAGGCTCGTACGAATTGCGGGTTCCTAGTATATCCAATGTGTTCATCTGTGATCTGAAATGGCTATCATTGCAGTATATCTATATATGATATTATTTAGGCGTTGCTTATGTTTTACAGCCGCGCTAGCCCAGCCCCCGCTCTGTCGTTAGTTAAGTAACCTAACGGATAATGACGGGGCCCCGTGGCGATTGCGAATGGCATAAGCGTACGTTATATTTTGGTTGTTTTCTGCAATGGTAGGATTAAATGATGGGACGCATTAAAAGAACTAATGCAAGAATAACACGCATTAAAAGAACTAATGCAAGAAAATAAATCAAGTAAAAGTCGTTAAGAACACTTTGGAAAAACCACTCGGTTCTTTTCAAAACTAACTTTTAAATGCGGAGCTTGAGCCACTCCTTTTAAAAGCTATTTCGTTCCTTCGATTATATCAAGTTCACTACGTTCAAGGTTTCGCCAAAACCATTCGTAGCCCTCCGTCGTTTCGTATGAATATTCAATAGTATTCAAGCTATGTTTGTTGACCTTCGTCAAGGCATAGTGATTGGTAGCTGTTGGGTGTTCATATGTAGCATAGATAGATGCGTTGGTTTGGGACAGTCGTATTACCTTGTTGACCTTCGTCAAGGGTATATACAGGTGGGTTCAAATTAACCTGGATAATGAAGGATAGAACTTGACATGTGACTTATGATTTGTTGACCTTCGTCAAGGTCATAAGAGCATGGGGCAAAAATCCACATCGGGAGTTTCAAAAGAACTGAAACTTGCATGTGTTGCATACCATTTAGAGTGTGATGATTCTGGTATGATTCCTTCAGTTTCGTCACGCGATGATATTTGGATCCCGATCCTACTGTGAGTATATGCTACTCCTCGGGAAATTTTTCACTTAACGATCAATGCTATAAACCAAGTAGGTGTCTAGAAAGGTGTTAGCGGGGCTAAGCCCCCAGGGAAAAGAGGTTCTTAAATTAAGGAACTTCGCGAAAGCGTTGGAAAACCTCCCTCGAAGTACCAACACCAGCCTGGCTGAACGGTTAAGCAAGAATTGTACGGTGAGATTGATCCTGACTAATTCTTCCTTTTTGGTTTGAGGAGGGATTCGAGAAACAGTGGGAGCCATCCTGTTTAGACAAATTAAAAACCAATCTAAACTTGCAAGAGCATCATTCTGAGTGTATTCTTCTCTCTCTCTTAATTGCAGCGACCCTGTGACCATACCATGGTTACATCTAGATAATAAAATGACTGAACCTGACTGTTATGACTGGCAAAGGTCTGTCCAGATGTCCATTGCCCATGACAAGCTGGGACACCTCTTAACTAATCAAACCCCAGCCGTCTCAGGTCCAGTTTCCCCTGTCACGGATGTTTACATCCGCAGGACATCGGAAAAGGATTGTACGAAAGCCAAGTGTCTCGTGTTAGCCTCAGTTGATAGTGCAAACCAGAGGCAGCACGAGAAGATGGACTTAGTTTCTATCTTCCTCCATAACAAAGTTTTATATGGAGAGCAATCTCGTATCGCAAGATATGAGACCTCGAACGAATTGCTTCAAGCGAGGTTGGCTGTCGGGTCATCTGTAGAGGGCAACGTCCTTACAGAGACCAGCTATTTTGAGCTCACGGACCTGAAGACCACGTTGGAGAATGGGTCAAGTACTGACTTAATTCTACAGTCCCTGCCCTCTGCTTATACCCTGAAGGAAACCAGGGAAGAAGAAAGAAAAGGGAGGGCAAATGTTTCGGGACTGGATATGGTTAAAGAGGGACGTTCCTATTGTAACGGGAATGAACATTGGCAGAAGGATTGCAGGGTTTACAAAGACAGTAGCCAGAATTTGAAGCATGTTGTGTCTTCGGCTTCGAGTGTGTTTGTAATGGAGAACTGTATGTCAGTTAACCCTACTTCCTGGGTATTGGATACCGGATCAGGATCTCATATCTGTAATTCGTTACAGGCTCTGAGAAACAGTAGGGTTATCAGGAAAGGTGATATGACTCTCAGGGTTTGTAGGGTTCCTAGGCACTCTTGTGAAGGTTCATAAGGCATCAAACATGCCCGGATAAAAATTTAGACGTGCCGAACAACCCAAAGCCGGGATCTTTGCTAGATTATTAGGGTTAAACATGCAAGATGATAACTTTTTATCTAAGTGTGAGGGATTACAACCTTTGTAGTCCGCTCCTTCGCTTCACAAGCTCCGAGTAGAAGTCCCTTCGCCGCGATCCACGATCTCCCGGACTCAAGAGAGGCTTCACGACTCGAACGATCCATGCTAGCTTGAAGTGTTCAAAATCTCCGATGATCTACGTCGAAGTTGCAAAGACTCAAGCTTTCTCACTCTAAAGAGATGAACACACTAATCTCATGGGCTAGATGAGATGAGGATGAGAGAGTAGTAATTTTGCTTTCTTTTTAAATCATTTTCTCATATTTATTCATCAC
Source organism: Agapanthus africanus (assembly GCA_030015575.1). Lineage (NCBI taxonomy): Eukaryota > Viridiplantae > Streptophyta > Magnoliopsida > Asparagales > Amaryllidaceae > Agapanthus > Agapanthus africanus. Next base: position 565,949,870 of record CM057339.1, read on the forward strand.
ATAAAGAAAATCAAGTAAGCTTTTTCAAGAGAGAAGAAGATGATAATGGAAAATGATAATGATAATAATCCTTTTGTGATGAATAGAAAGAAATGTATATGATTGATATATAAACCATGGTCAAGGATGAGTGGCTAAGATTGTGTAGAGAATAAACTAGAGTTAGGGTTTGGTTGGGTTAAAAATGTGTCATCCAAAAATATCTTTACAATGACAAAAGAAAAATGCTTCTAGAAGGTGCAAGAAGCATCTAACCCTAATCAAACCCTAACCTCAATTAATCATCCTTAAACTTGTTTAACAATTAATCATATCATGTCACAATAATATATATCACATATATATTATATATTTGCAACAAAAGAAAATAATACAATTAACATATATCGCATATATATCAATGTATCATCCAGTGAGAAAATGAAATAATAAAGCGAGCCAATATTAGATAATGTAATACAATATATCATATATATTATTATACATTAAATCATCGAATCAACACTTGATCCGACGATCCGGCTATATCGAATATTACCGACTAATATATCATGTACCGATTCATCGAATCAACACTTGATCCGATGACCCAGTTCATATCTTAATATCGCGAGAATATAATACGGTATCTCATATAGCATTATTCTCGGTCCTGCACATATCACATATATGCCTCTACTCCGTTTTGCCTGAGCCAAGAAACCTCTGTGTAGGACTCTAAAGAATCGTCAATACGCCGGTAGCAGGTGATGATCATATCAAACACCCACAAGCTGCAAGCGGTCAGCTAAACGTAACAGCCACCCAGGTATTGAGCGATCAGAAGATCAACAAGCTAGCCTGTGCGTTCTCCTGTGAATCCAATTAGTAACACTCCCGTACAGTCCGGTCTGTTCGTCTGATATCGCATATCAAGTCTAGGGGTGGTGTACGTCAGACCCCAGTAACCGATAAGTCGTGTCGATGTGTGGCTCATAACGGATCGAGAAACTACTAGTAACACTTACCAGTAAATCTCTATATCAGCCCTTGCCAGGGACTTCCAGTTATAGCCAATCGAACACAGCACAACATCAACTCCCTATACCGGGAGAGACGAATCCCCTCCTATCATTCATTGCCTCCATGTGATTCGGGACTCTACCCAAAAGCCACCGTTTTGCACGCCCTCTTGGACGTGGTAAGGTGGAAATCAAAGCACAGTGGGAATCACACAAGACTCTATGACGATCTCGGGTCTACAGACTACCCTGTACCAGTGTCACCGGAGAACTGCCATCTGACGTGTGGTATATCACCATCTGTGAGTTCTCGGCGAGTCCGTCCAGTGTACCCAGTTTCCACTGAGCACCCGTACACCATCTCTGATGTCAAACACCGATGGATATGGGATCATCCATCACCCATCATATGGGTCAAGATGCGTATACGCTAGTCTACTCTGGTGTATCGATGCCCTGTCTCGATATACCCTCGACTAGGAACAGTTATAGGATGTACTCATCGACTACCGCGGCCCCACTAGTATGATCTCATCATAGTCCCAGTAGTCGAGTACAGATCCTAAGGGCTTTATCAACATGTGAGAGTAAAACAGTAAACCAATACAAGTCAACATGTTAAGATAAAGTGAAACCAAATAGCATACTATCATGACGAGCAAGAAAGTCCTCTCTGTATATATCTAAGCATCCATCATAATATACATCATATGTGTTAGTTATATGTATGCCCTAGAGGCCATTACTGTACATTGGATGTATATTGTAGTGGATGCTGGAACATATATAGGGAGGACTTTCTTGCTCGACATGATAGTATGCTATCTGGTCGATCTTTACCTTAACGTGTATACTGATTGTCTCTCTGTTACATGTTGGTAAAGCCCTTAGGATGTGTACTTGACTACCTGGACTATGATGCGGATCATACTAGTGGGGACATGGTAGTCCATAAGTACATCCTTCAAAGTCCCTAGTCGTGGGTGTATCGAGACGGGGCATCGATATACCAGAGTAGACTAGCGTGTACCTTCTCGACCCATACAGATGGGCGATGGATGATCCCATATCCATTGGTGTTTGACATCAGAGATGATATACGGGTGCTCAGTAGAGACTGGGTACACTGGACGGACTCGCCGAGAACTCCCAGATGGTATTATACCTCATGTCAGATGGCAGTTCTCTGGTGACACTGGTACAGAGTAGTCTGTTGACCCGAGATCGTCATAGAGTCTTGTGTGGTTCCCACTGTGCTTTGATTTCCATCTTACCACGTCCAAGAGGGCGTGCAAAACATTGGTTTTTGGGTACAGTCCCGAGTCACATGGAGGCAATGAGCGATAGGAGGGGATTCGTCTCTCCCGGTATAGGGAGTTGATGTTGCGCTGTGTTCGATTGGCTATAACAGGAAATCCCTGGCCAGGGTTGCTGAGATTTACTGGTAAGTGTTACCAGTAGTTTCTCGAATTGTTATAGACCTCATATCGACACGACTTATCGAGCTATTGGGGTCTGACGTTTACCACCCCTAGGCGAGATATGCGACATATCAGACTATCAGACCGGACTGTACGGTAGTGTTACTGGTTGGATTCACTGGAGTGTGAGCGGGCTTGCTCGTCGATCTTCAGATCGCTCAATACCCGGGTGGCCATTACGTTTAGCAGACCGCTTGCGGCTTGTGGGTGCTTGATATGATCATCACCTGCTGCCGGCGTAATGACGAGTCTTTAGAGTCCTACACAGAGGTTTCCTGGCTCAAGCAAAACGAAATAGGAGCGCATATGAGATATGTGCGGGACCGAGAATAATACCAGTATGTGATACTGTATTCGATTCTCGCGATATGACATTGATCGGTTATATGCGATATGTAAGTCTACGGTAGCGCCCCGGCAGTCTACAGACGCCAAAATGCGGAACAAAACTTTTAAACTGGCGCTATCGTATACTTTAACCCGGATCTGCCATTATTGCTAAACTAACAAACTGTAAAGAGTGTAGAATGGTTATACCGAACGATCCGAGTCCTTCGTTCTTCAACCATCATCCCACACTCCGTTGCGGCTGCTCCGATCTCGTCGTCGAGGTGGCACCACATGATCGGTTCTTTAAACGGGCTCCCGCCTCTGACTCGAGGCAACTCGATCGTCAAGTTTGCTAAAAGAGACGACCAAGATTGATGTAGAGAATGAGTAGATGACTTTGTCTCACTTCGTCCAAATCCGTGGACGATCGGTTAATGAAGTTGCCGAAGGAATCAGGTGATGGAATGAAATGGACTGTGAAATTCCAAACACCGATAAAACCTATCATAATCTTTTCTCTCTAAAATGAAATCAACAAGTGAAGTGAGGAGGAGAGAGAAGGCCGGCCTCTTTATATGATGGAGGGAGGTGACCGTAGGAGAGGGGGGTGACCACAAGAGAAACCTTCTCACTTTAAAAATATCTTAAGCAATCCAAGAATGCATTAATACAAAGCATGACTCACTAAACCTAGTCACCCTTTAATAAATGCAACCAATTAGAATACAACACCAATTAGCCTCATCATCACTTCTAGAAGCTTCTAGAATGATGACTCACCCCAACTGAAGAAAAGATAAATCCGTCTTTAACAGAATGTTAAAAGACGGCTGATAGAAAACTGGAAACTGGCAACTTCCAAAAGTGATCCTGAAACAACTTTCAGGATAACCCCGAAACTGTATAAATATACCCGCATTTGTATTACGACCGAATACAAATGCAACTGAGACAAAGATATTATACCTACTCAAAATAATACTCGGATCCGGCTTAAACCAAAGCCGACCAGTATCATCTGTCCGAAAATCGACACGTGCGTAAACGCACGTGCATTTTCCGAACCCTGCCATAAAACCATACGGCCTCTACAACGTTTCGCCCGAACTTAGGAAACTGCCTGTGGGGGACTCTAATGACTCGTCAGCACCCTGGCAGTGGGTTTAACCATAAACCGTCAGCGGCACTAGCTATGCATAACGGCTGCCCATGGACTGACCTCAAGGGTGGCCGAGGAGCGAACTCAAGGGAGACCGATGAGCGAACTCCTCCGAAAACCCTACTGAGCCTAACAGTGACAATGTATATATAGTCCGGTCCGTTCGTCAATGAGTATCGCATATCCGCCTAGGGGGCTAGCAACGTCAGACCCCCAATAGCAGTATAAGTCGTGTCGGAGTGAAGCCCAATAACACCCTGAGATACTACTGGCGTACCTACCAGTAAATCTCCTGCCACGGCCGTGGGCTTTGTGTAATGGCTCTCCTAGACACAGCACGATCTCGCCCCCAATACCGGGAGAGACGAATCCCCTGCCGATCCGCTCACGTGCCTCCATATGGCTCGGGACTGTACCCAAAAGCTACCTGTTTGCACGACTCCTTTGAGCCGTGGTAGGGTAGAAATCAAAGCACAGTGGGAACTCATACGAGACAAATGACGACCTCAGGTCGATGAACTAACCTGTACACATGTCACCAGGGAACTGCTATCTGACGATAGATATAATACTAACTAGCAGATTCCCGGCGAGTCCTGTCCGGTGTACTCATAACCCAATGAGCACCTGTATACATCTTAGGTGATCCAACTGTCACCAGTGGCTTGTGAGACCGGCCACCGCCCCTCGTCGGGGTCTCGACTGTACACACTAGTCTACTCCGGAGTATCGATGCCCTGTCTCGAAACTCCCACGACTAGGGACCACAATTAAGGATATGCATATAAACTACCCAACTCTCACGTATATGATCGCCATCATACTGTTGGTAGTAAAGCAAGATCCTAAGGGCTCTATCAAAGTGTAACATGCAATCAGTCACCTGAACATGTACACGACTGATAAAGGCAAACCAGATAGCATACTATTATCTCGAGTAAGACTGTGCTACCGGGATAGGTCCTCCGCAATCATTGCAATCACGTACCTGCGATCCAATAATTGACTATGAGGGCACTATCTCCAACAATCTCCCACTTGCACTCAAGGCTAATATTGCGATGTCGACTACTCATAGCCCGTGTGAAACCGAACATCCAACTCCTCTACTAATGAGTTTCACAAAGCCCGTTTGTAAAACTATTGTGTTCGAGAAATAGCTTCAGTGAGTGGATCCGCCTAGAAGTTTCTTTCTATGTCTCTCTTAATCTCAAGTTCGCGGAGAAAACCATCTCCCGAATTGAGTAGTACCTGTCTTAGAATATGTTTGGATATCTGATGGGACCTTAGTTCATAAATGAACTCCATATCCAAACTTCTTAGACTGTATGGATCACTGAACCTAATCAGTATCCAGCACCATGCCACCCACAGTATCCTCTGGAACCACCTGTCCATAATACTGTCCCTCGTCAGAGGGAAAACTAAAACTCTGACAATCACTCTGTCATCCATGTCACCTTTGAAGCCTGGAATGATAACCGTCTCCCGAAAGAGGCTGCCGTTATCAAATCCATAGAACATGTACCAATGTTCTAAAACTGCTTCCTTATGTTTCTCCAGGATTGGATTAATACAAACTTATTGCATCTAGTGCAAAAACAACATCTGGTGTGGTACTTGACATCTCATGATTGACTCAATTGCCTAAGCAAGTGATCTGCCAATCATGCACATCCCTCTCCCCTTTAGTCTATACGACACCTTTAGAGAGGGTGACTCCATCACCTGTAGGTACACCACCATGCTAGGAGTCAACTATTCCAAAAACCATTAGAATATCTGTCAAAATACCCACATTGGGAAACTACCCAAATCCAGATCTAAAACAATAGATCTAGAAACCAGAATGTCAAATATTATATCCATATCCTGTCTGGAGAAACAATTATGTGACGACCACAGTACAACCGATCGTAGTATAGGAATTTTACTTCCTACTCTGTGTATGTCATCCAGATACCATGACATCACACCCTACTACCTTCTTAACTGATCCATCCCCTATTCTGATTGAAGTCAAACCCATGACTGTCACATCAAAATTAGATGATCTATCTCCGCTATAACTGCTCAAGTCTATAAATAGATATAAGCATCTTGCCCACTATGCTTCCGCTGCTCCCACTAACTACGACAACCCTCCTACCGGGTCTCATATCCTGGAACAACAGTAGTGTCAAGTCTTGGTAGATAAGAACCTCCCTGTCACCGTCCTTGAGCCTACCGAAGTACCTCTCGGGTGTCTGAGGTTACCTACCAAATCTGCGGAGTGGCTATTGGAATGTCAAACCTGATTGAATGTATAGGTCCTATTAAATTTTTCGTAATCGTTCGCGGTTCTGGAATCACTTCCAGTTCTACCATACTCCCACTACTGTTTTCTGAAAAAGATCCATTTTACTAAAACTGTGGCGAGTCAAGAACAATATCACTATTGATCTTCCAAATGGTAGAATATCAACCCTCGTCATAGCCAGGGTCAACCCACAAACAGCCATTACAGAAACGTGCCCTGAGTTATCCAGTGTCTGGTTTTAATCATAAGCTGGACAACTCCCCATACCTTAATTTCTTTTAAGGTACGATCCATTCTATATCCAATACAGAAACTTTGGCACATATTTAATTGGAACCATATTCAAATCATGCAACTGTCTCCAGTGCATATCAACTTAATGGAAAGAGGCTAATCAGCATTACTCAACTTAGGAATCCATCCAATTATGAGTAATCTGAAAGAGAAACACGTTTCTCAAAACCATCACTATCATCTGAATACCAATCACAAGAATCTACATCTTCGATCTCTTTGAAGAATCCCCATACTTGTGACACCTGGTTCTCCACTTTATTCTTATACCCACAACTTCTCAAAACTTAGACCTTGTATTTCTACGAAACACTTGTCTAGATACTAGAGAAGTTATAAGTAAACAGAACATAGTACGAGGACCTACCCCTTTGTCCTGATGGACACTGGACAACATACAATACTCTGTATAAGTCCGCTGAGTTGAACAACTCAAAACCTGTGCGTTGTAGGTGGAAAACTGTACCCTGGCGATTTCCTCAAATATCACCAATTACAACGAATTCCGATATAATGAGGATGATCACCTAATTCCCAATATCTTACTCCCACTCATCATCTGTAAAACCATACAGATATGAGAATGAAACCTGGTAAATACATACCCTTGGAGTAAGTGTCTAATCAGGAAAACAGTTTTTCCTTTAACAATACACTGAAACATGAAAATGTTTCGTAGGGGTATCCTGGTATTCATAGCAATGCCTCTTCCATAATCCAATTCATGACTTCAACCGTATATTTTATTGCCATCTCTCCAAATCCCTTTATTTGTCTTTAGTCGTTACCTTCTGTACACCATCGTTAGGCTAAATGGTTTTCTTCCTTCCCTACCGTTCGACACCAGCCTATGGTTTGGAAGAAGACTATCCAGTAAGCATAATAGGTGTACCCTCCTAAACCAAGGAGTACTCGCATCTTGAGAGAAGGTGATGATAAAAGACAACTGAATAATACCTTATTCTTTTAAAGGTGAAATAGGAGCGGCGATGAAGTACGCGGTTTTGGTCGTGAATGATATCAGTCGCAATTTACTTTGCCCTCTTTCTAATCCCTTTATTTTGTCTTTACATATTACCTTCTGCACACCCTACTTAGGCTAATTGGTTTTCTTCATTCCCTACCTTTCGGCACCAGCCTATGGTTTGGAATAAGACTATCCAATAAGCGTAATAGGTGTACTCTCCTAAACCAAGGAGCTCTCGCAACCTGAGAGAAGGTGATAATAAAAGACAACTGAATAAACCAATTCTATTTCTCCTGAACCTGGATCCATCCCCGAAGAAGTCCCTTCGAGTTCGTATATAACCATACGATGGATCTATCCAATGGAAGTGGATATCCATAGTAATACGGGTGTTCTGAGAAATTCAAAGGGTAAAAGAAGGAGTGGCAATGACTTATGCAACTCAGACAATCCAAAAGCCAGTATTTTAAGAAGGTTCGGTCAACCTGGTCTCTGAGTCATAGTCTTGGGTCGGTCAAAGGTCGCTGCCAAAGAGAGAGAGAGAGAAAAGAAACACTCTGCGTGCACTCTATCCTAGATCAGAATGGTCATCACTTTATCTAATCCGGAAACCTCCCACTGTCCTGTCAAATTCTCCTCCAAACCTAAAGAAGAATCAATCGGGATCACCCGAAGAGTAAACCAACTCATCAGTGGGAATCGGGATCCAACTCTCATCGCATGATAACGTGATGGAATGCATCCACGTTACTCATACTCCAGAAGGTATGCGCATACTTGGCAAGTTTCAGTTTCTTTAGAAACTCCCGATATAGTTTTTGCCCCATGCTCTTATAACCTTGGCGTTAGGTCAAAATGTCATAAGTCACATGCCAAGTTCTACCCATCACTATCTTGTTAATTTGAACCCACCCGCACATGCCCTTGGCGTTAGGACAAAATGGCAGAACGGCTGTCCCAAACTAACTCATCTATCTATGCAACAATTGAATACCCAGCAGCTACCAAACACTATGCCTTGGCGTTAGGTCAAAATACATAGCTTGAATACTACTGAATACCCAAAAGAAGTGACGGAGGACTACGGCTGGTTTTTGGCGAAAAACCTTTAGCGTAGTGAACTTGATATCGCTGAAGGAACCTGATAGCTTTTTAAAATATAGTGGCGAAAACCTTTTGCTAAAGAGGTCACTCCCGGTAAAGGGATCTCGGCTCTTTCCTCGTGGAATGAGGTGCAGGATATTCCACTAAATACCGCTATGCAAAGCAACTTGTAATCGACTATAGTGCAGTTATTACGCTGACGCAAACTTCTGCCCAAGGGGTCAGTCCCGGTGAAGGGATATCAGCCCTTGCCCCGTCGAATGAGGTCCAGGATATTCCACTGAATACCGCTATGCATAACAAAAGGAAACGTCTTTGCAATAACACTTTTTAAATTGTTCCAACAACTGTAAACAGGTTTGTTTTAACTTTGCATTGATCAGAATCAACGCAGTCCCATCAATCAATCACACCAGAAAAGAACGAAAATAAAATGTACGTATATGCCATCCGCATTCGTCACTGGGTCCCGTCATCACCCGTTAGGTTACTTAACTAACGACAGAGCGGGGACTGGACTAGCGCGGGTGTAAAACATATACAACATCTAATAGTATATAAGCCAATATACATAATCGCTCCAGGCATGATAATATGCAACATTACAGAAAAGTAATAAGCATCACAGAACAATACAGATATCTGGGATCCCCGAGTTTCACAGAGCTGCTGCTGAAACTCGACGTTCCCCTGTCGTGTGGATAGCCTGTGCAATGAAACATAGACCCCTACGGGTGCGGCAAGTTACCCGCCAAAACCTGAAGCGAGGTAGTCCCCACAGCATAGTGAATGGAACACCCGGCACTTCACGGAATCCGGTAAATTGAGCACCCCTTCTTGGGTCAACCTGTACCCCGTACGAGTGCGGCGAATAGTCTGCCAATTCTGAAGTGGGGCCCCTCTGCCTCTCAAAGCCATGAGATGCGGACCCGTTGCTTTCCCGAACCCGGCTATCCGTGCACTCCGTCTCGGGGTAAAACCTAGTACAGTAATGAAAAATAGTACAATAGGTACATCGACCGCAACCTGGTCGTGCCCCAAGAGAATATTATACAACAGGCAGTGACGGCTGTCCACAAGTTGGACGCTCGCCCCGCAATATCAAATGTACAAATAAACTCAGCATGTACTACCATTGCACACTGCTATCCACCACGACAAATCCGCAACATCACAGCACAACACAGAACATCAACGCGAATGTCACGTTCGCAAACCCGTCTAAAAGAACTATAGCAATCAGACGCGGTTTACCGATCAAATGACATTCCCGGTCGGAGATATAATGTAAGCACTGTAAACTAACGTGTTTAAATTACGATCGACCAAAGACCAATATTCAAAAAATGGGCCCCACTGCTTACTGGTGAACAGTAACAAAACCTGGGACAAAACTATATTTACCAAAAACCCCAAAATCCAACCAAGAACCCACAGACAAATTTTGGGAGCGCGTGCTCCTCACGTGGCCGCGGATGCGCGGCCAATACAATAGGGTTGGCCGCGCTTCCGCGCCTCCATGGAGAGATCATGAGCCCAAATTTTGTCGTGATTCTTAGAAAAGCCTGCTCGGATTTTTAAGATATCCAGAAATGAATTTTGAAGCCATTTAAAATTAACAGAAACTGTCGGCTAGGAATTTGCAGTTTTTAGTATTCCGGTCTGATCGAAGTTTTAAACACGTTAGCACAAGTTAGTATAGCAAAATGGTTAGGCTCTGATACCACTGTAAGTCTACGGTAGCGCCCCGGCAGTCTACAGACGCCAAAATGCGGAACAAAACTTTTAAACTGGCGCTATCGTATACTTTAACCCGGATCTGCCATTATTGCTAAACTAACAAACTGTAAAGAGTGTAGAATGGTTATACCGAACGATCCGAGTCCTTCGTTCTTCAACCATCATCCCACGCTCCGTTGCGGCTGCTCCGATCTCGTCGTCGAGGTGGCACCACATGATCGGTTCTTTAAACGGGCTCCCGCCTATGACTCGAGGCAACTCGATCGTCAAGTTTGCTAAAAGAGACGACCAAGATTGATGTAGAGAATGAGTAGATGACTTTGTCTCACTTCGTCCAAATCCGTGGACGATCGGTTAATGAAGTTGCCGAAGGAATCAGGTGATGGAATGAAATGGACTGTGAAATTCCAAACACCGATAAAACCTATCATAATCTTTTCTCTCTAAAATGAAATCAACAAGTGAAGTGAGGAGGAGAGAGAAGGCCGGCCTCTTTATATGATGGAGGGAGGTGACCGTAGGAGAGGGGGGTGACCACAAGAGAAACCTTCTCACTTTAAAAATATCTTAAGCAATCCAAGAATGCATTAATACAAAGCATGACTCACTAAACCTAGTCACCCTTTAATAAATGCAACCAATTAGAATACAACACCAATTAGCCTCATCATCACTTCTAGAAGCTTCTAGAATGATGACTCACCCCAACTGAAGAAAAGATAAATCCGTCTTTAACAGAATGTTAAAAGACGGCTGATAGAAAACTGGAAACTGGCAACTTCCAAAAGTGATCCTGAAACAACTTTCAGGATAACCCCGAAACTGTATAAATATACCCGCATTTGTATTACGACCGAATACAAATGCAACTGAGACAAAGATATTATACCTACTCAATATAATACTCGGATCCGGCTTAAACCAAAGCCGACCAGTATCATCTGTCCGAAAATCGACACGTGCGTAAACGCACGTGCATTTTCCGAACCCTGCCATAAAACCATACGGCCTCTACAACGTTTCGCCCGAACTTAGGAAACTTCCTGTGGGGGACTCTAATGACTCGTCAGCACCCTGGCAGTGGGTTTAACCACAAACCGTCAGCGGCACTAGCTATGCATAACGGCTGCCCATGGACTGACCTCAAGGGTGGCCGGGGAGCGAACTCAAGGGAGACCGATGAGCGAACTCCTCCGAAAACCCTACTGAGCCTAACAGTGACAATGTATATATACAGTCCGGTCCGTTCGTCAATGAGTATCGCATATCCGCCTAGGGGGCTAGCAACGTCAGACCCCCAATAGCAGTATAAGTCGTGTCGGAGTGAAGCCCAATAACACCCTGAGATACTACTGGAGCACCTACCAGTAAATCTCCTGCCATGGCTGTGGGCTTTGTGTAATGGCTCTCCTAGACACAGCACGATCTCGCCCCCAATACCGGGAGAGACGAATCCCCTGCCGATCCGCTCACGTGCCTCCATATGGCTCGGGACTGTACCCAAAAGCTACCTGTTTACACGACTCCTTTGAGCCGTGGTAGGGTAGAAATCAAAGCACAGTGGGAACTCATACGAGACAAATGACGACCTCAGGTCGATGAACTAACCTGTACACATGTCACCAGGGAACTGCTATCTGACGATAGATATAATACTAACTAGCAGATTCCCGGCGAGTCCTGTCCGGTGTACTCATAACCCAATGAGCACCTGTATACATCTTAGGTGATCCAACTGTCACCAGTGGCTTGTGAGACCGGCCACCGCCCCTCGTCGGGGTCTCGACTGTACACACTAGTCTACTCCGGAGTATCGATGCCCTGTCTCGAAACTCCCACGACTAGGGACCACAATTAAGGATATGCATATAAACTACCCAACTCTCACGTATATGATCGCCATCATACTGTTGGTAGTAAAGCAAGATCCTAAGGGCTCTATCAAAGTGTAACATGCAATCAGTCACCTGAACATGTACACGACTGATAAAGACAAACCAGATAGCATACTATCATCTCGAGTAAGACTGTGCTACCGGGATAGGTCCTCCGCAATCATTGCAATCACGTACCTGCGATCCAATAATTGACTATGAGGGCACTATCTCCAACACGATATAGCCGAGTTATCGGATCAAGTGTTGATTCAATAAGTTGTTACTGATGATACCAGTCGGTTATGTGCGACATGACCGGATCATTGAATCAAGTGTTGATTTAATGATTTAATGCATAATTATATATTTGATATATTACTTTGCATTAACTAGTATCGGTTCAGTTTAAATGGATTTTCTCGCTCGGGTGTGCACATTGTATATACGATATAGTTTTGTGCACTTACTTGTATCATGTTTGATGATACATGGTTTTTGGTTAAGTGCATAGAATAAAACTATGGTCAAGATGATGATTAGGGTTTTGCATATTCTTTTAATTATTTGCTTATTCATTTTGGAAAATAATTAAAGCATAAAAGAAGAAAAACAAAATGGTTTTCTTTCTTTATTCTTCATGAAGCTTATTGAAGCTTCATGAAACTTTGACCACTTAACCATTTTGTCTTCTTCTTTTGACCCTAACCATTGATCTAACCTAAGTTAATTCTCTACACCTAACCATGGTGAAAATTATGATAAGTTAATTATTCTTTTCTATTCTAAAAAAAAACTTATCATAATTTTTATCTTCTTCTTGCTCTTCTTCTTCTTCATGAAGAAGCTTGTCTTCATCAATGGCATATTGAGCATATGAGTGTGAAATCCAATTCTAAAGTAAACCCACTTCCTATTTCTTCATCCTCTATCTCTTTCCAAGTAGTAGAGTGTGTTTCCTTCACAAGTTTTCATGGCAAGGTGAAGGTGGAGCTTGATCTAGCGATGCCTCGACGTAGATCATCTTCGGCATGGACATCGACGACCTAGCTCGCTTATTCTTCGACGAAGCCGACGCTAGAGCCCGGGAGTTCACTTGGACAGCGAAGGCACTTCGTTGCGGAGCTATGGAGGTGGACAAACGGATCTACAAAGGTTGTATTTCCGATATCCCATTAGTTAAGTTGTTAACTAGTTCATTTTTCGCCTAAACATCTAGTCTAAGATCCGTAGTCGGGTCTCTCGGCACCTAGAATTCTTTTGAAATTGGCATGGTTGATGCCTTGTGAGACCTCTTGAGAGTGCCTAGGAACCTTTCACTGGTATCAGAGCCTAGCTAGAGCCTTAGGAGAAGTCTAGACGGATTTTGAACTCCGAACGAACCCGAAATCCTAACACACCCATGCTCTCTGTCCAATTTTCAAAAACAGGGATTTTTCAGTATTAAAAATATGCAGAAAATCAAGCAGGGTTTTCTAGGAATTACTGTAAATTTCGTGGACCTGATTCCACTTTCCCAACGCGTTTCCGCGGCACGAGCATGGCTCTTGCGGCGGAAGCGCGGCCGTTTTGTCTTTTGTGGCATCCAAATTTGTACAGTAATTCATAAAATACAGTGCTGGTTTTCCAGGGTATTTTTAATATTTTTTCAAGAGTTGAATTTTTCTGGGTTATTTTGGGGATTCGAATGTTCGATCGGATTATCAAATTTTGTCTGTGTGGCTTTCCGGATAAATTTTAGAATATGTTAAAAAGTTCGACCGGATATAAATACCCAATTTTTCCTCTGTCGGGAAATTTCCAAGTGTTGGATTTTTCCTTAGTTTAACGACGTTCGAAGTAGTGCAAGTAACACAATGGACCCTCTAGAAGACAACAAACCTTAACTCGATTATGTGACCGTCTTGAACTGCCCTTTGAACCTTCGGGTTTGGGGCAGTACGACGTGCCACATGTGAGGCGTTGGCTTGACCCTTCTACGGCTGGACCGTTGGTACTGAGGCACGAACTGAATGTTGTTAGACTTATTTCATGTGTTGATCTGTATCGGGAAAACTTGGGTGTTCGATTGTTCGATCGGAAAGTTTGACATTTTCTATTTATCCGGAATGGGATACAATAATTGGAATTCACAAAAGTTATGAGATAACCGACTGAATGTTATAAACGTAGCACTTTAGTCTCACTTGATCGGTTGCCACGGAATTTTGATGTGATCAAAAGTCCGTCGCAATCACGTAGCGTACGCGGATACTCGCCGGGTAAACTTAATAGACAGCCTCACCCCATAACCCCGACCAAGTGACTGTAGGAGAACCCCGTCGCCGAAAGCATCCGTTCGGGTGCTCGCGGCAGCGGTGTTCCGCCTTGGTGCACTTCGTCGACGGCGTCGGGGGTGCGGCCGCCTACTGAAGTTTGCGACGAGCATTCGATCAGGGTGTCGAGAATCTTGTTGAATTGCCCGACTAGATATTGAAAAGTGTTTTCGATTTTGAGACTAAAATGCGGGGTTTATAATTGTTAGGCATATGATGTCTAAGTAATTCATTTGGTCAGGCATGCGATGTCTGAGGTAGTTGCGGATTCCAACTGTTGTAGTTTTACACTTTCTTTTCTGTGACCGTAAGTGTAATATGTGATATCGCCGGTTTCGTTGCTATATGTCAACGACAATTGGGATGCGCATAATTACTTACGTTGATGTCATGTGATGTTATGTGTTGCTGGATATGTTATATTGGATCGTCGTGTTCGAATAGCCGGGGGTTTTTATGTGAGATGAGTGTTTTTCATTTTCATTCATGTAAAAACTTGTATGTAATATTCTTTTATTGGGGCACTTCCTGGTTGCGGAAGTTGTCACCCGTTGTATATTATTTACGTTTCCGCACTAGGATAGACCCAAGGAGGAGGGCACAAGTAACCGGGTTCTGGAGTCCAGTGGGAGACCAACTCGAGGAGTCGAGTCCGGGTCTTCTAACTCCAGAATTGGTAGGGTTGCTTGTCGCTCTCGTAGGGGTCTAGGGATGTGGGTTTGTCTATTCATCACGACCGTGGAATCCGTGTTTTATACTGGCTCGTATTGAAAACATGGACGTCCTAGTATATCCCATATTTCATCTGATTCTTCTGCTGCGATATCTGTGATGTGATCATGTGATGTTCTGTGATAGATACAGTATATAGTATATATGATATATTATATAGGCGTTACTTATGTTTTACACCCGTGCTAGCCCTGCCCCGCTCTGTCGTTAGTTACCTAACCTAACGGTGCACGAGGGGACATCGAGGCGAATGCGGATGGCATAAGTGTACGTCGTATTTATCTGTGATGTTTAGGTACTTAAATGATGGGACTTCATTAATGAGATTAATGAAATAAAAGAAACCTAAAGATGTTGTAGAATCGAATTTCAAAATAAAACAGGTAGCTACAGTTCTTGCTTTGCACAGCGGTATATACGATATATCCTGCACCTTATTCGATAAGGAAAGGACCGAGATCCCTTCACCGGGAGTGACTCCTTTAGCAATAACTGGCAGATTCTACACACTCGGTTTGTCTTTTGATTGCTTTTAAGTGTTTGTGCTTTGCACAGTGATATATATGATATATCCCGCACCTCATTCGACGAGGAAAGGTCCGACGATCCCTTCACCGGGAGTGACTCCTTTAGCAAAACTGGAAAAGCCTCAAAAGCACTCCATTTTAAATTTCATTTGATTCTACAACGATATCAAGTTCATTACGCAATAGGTTTTCAGAAAAACCTGTCGTAGCCCTCCGTCATTTCAGATAAGTGCTGGTTAGTATTCGTGCTGCGTTTGTTGACCTCTGTCAAGCCGTAGTGTGCGGTAGCTGATTAGCGCTTATCTGCATAAGCATATGATGTGATTGATTTAGGGTAGTCGTGCGACCTTGTTGACCTCTGTCAAGGGTCGTGCGGGTGGGTTTACTTCAATCAGGAAATGACGGGTTGAACTTGACTAGCAGCCTATGGTTTGTTGACCTCTGTCAAGGTCATAGGACGCTAGGGGCAAAATATTATCGGGAATTTCAAGTGTTGAAATTTGCAATGAGATTGCATACCTTCTATGAGATAGTTGGATCCCGATACCCGCTGCGGGTAAGAGTTACTCCTGGGAGAGTTTTATACATTACAATTAGCCGATCAAGTAGGTGTCTAGAAAGGTGTTAACGGGGTTACGCCTGTTAGTGTATATGCCCTAGAGGCCATTACTGTATCATACTAGTTTGTATATTACTTAATGGATGCTTGGGATATTCACCTTGTATATACAATCTTGCTCAAAATAGTAGTATGCTACTTGGTTTGTCTCTACTTCAATGTGTACTTGTGTTTATCTTACTATATCACTTATACGCATTAGTGGAGCCCTTAGGATCTTTTGCTTGATTACCAGCGTTGTGATGGCAGTCACACTAGTGGGGGCTGGGTAATCTATAAGCATATCCTTATACAGGTCCCTAGTCGCAGGACTATCGAGACAGGGCATCGATACTCCGGAGTAGACTAGCGTATGCGCTTCTCATCCCAGTGTGGGAGATGGTCTGTCCCACAGCCATCAGTACGTCGTACTGGAGATAGTATACGGGTGCTCGTTGGGTTACGAGTACACTGGACAGGACTCGTCGGGAACTGACAGGTTGGTATTATACCTATCGTCAGTCATCAGTTCCCAGGTGACATGAGTACAGCTTAGTCCGCTGACTTGACACTGGCACTTCGCCTCGAGTGTGTTCCCACTGCACTTTGATCACTACCCTACCACGGCTCAAAGGAGTCGTGCAAACAGGTGGTGGTTGGGTGCAGTCCCGAAGCACTTGGAGGCAGTGACGGTTAGACAGGATTCGTCTCTCCCGGTATTGGGGGTTGACATCGCGCTGTGTCTAGGAGAGCCATTACACGAGTAGTCCCTGGCCAGGGCAAACGAGATATACTGGTAGGTTTCCAGTGTTATCTCAGGGTGTTTTGGGCTTCGCTCCGGCATGACTTGTACCGCTATTGGGGGACTGACGTTTACCGCCCCCTAGGCCCGCCATGCGATGTATCAGACGAACAGACCGGACTGTACGGAGACTGTCACATTCAGACTCAGTAGGAGTACCGATGGGGTTTCACCTCGTCAGCCTTCTTGTCGACATCTACCTGGGGACCGTTACGCACAGCTAGTGCCGCTTGCGGTCTGTGGTTAAACCCACTGCCAGCGTAGTGTCGAGTCTTTAGAGTCCCACACAGAGGGTATTCGCCTCTGGGCAAAACAGAGTAGAGGTCGCATGGTTTTGCGACAGGGTTCGTTCTCATCCGCGCACTTGTGCACGTTTGGAGTCCGGACGGATATTGCCAGCGGGCTCTGGTTTGAGCCGGATACTGGCATATGATTTGGGGTTGCTTTTATCTCTCAGTATTCATGTTCCTCGGAACAAGGATGCAGGTGTGTATGCACAGTTATTTGAGGAAGAGGAAGAGGACTTTCATTAGGGTTTCGGAACGGGTGCGTATGCACAGTTGACAGTCGTCTTTTTCCAAACCCTAATGGATTTGTATTATATCATTTAATAATATATAATAAAATGAAATTGTGTCATGGTTAGTTTTTGTTGACTTGTTGACCATGGTTGACTTGTTGACCATGGTTGAACTTTTGACCATTATCATTACAAAAGAAAGATGCTCTTGATTCTTGCATTTTCATTTAATGTTTGTAATGATATTAGTCATTCTAAAACTTTCCATCAACCTTTTCATTTTGATTATTATTATTTGATAATTCATTTTCTTTTGGCATTATGGTTGCAAGAAAGAAAATGAGAGCTCATTATCTCATTTAGCTTCTCTCTCTTCATCTTCATCTTCTTCTTCCTCTAGCCAAGAGAAACCTTCTCATAAGTTGAGAATCCTTCTCTTGAAAAACAAAAGCAACCCTTAGACACTCTCTACTCACTCTAGGATCAAGGGTTTAGCAAGCCGGCGATTCTAGTTCACTCCAAGTTCGAGAAAGAGCCCAAAGGTCGAGCCTTCGAGGTGGATCCATCTTCGACGGAAGAAGGCGATAAAGGAGAACCATCAACCTCTACAAAGTTTGAAGAAGAAGGAGTTCAAGTTTAGGTATAATCATCTTTATCCGAGTAGCTAAATCTCTTTAGCTAGTTTGCTAGTTTTAGTTTAGACAACGATCCCGACCTTGGTTAGTCCATGTTGCCTCTTGCGATAAAAATTTGTTTTTTTATACCGTTTCCGCCTCCCCGTAAGAACCGGGGGTCGCAATATGGACTTACAGTGGTATCAGAGCCTAACTAAACTTAAACTAGCTTGGTAGTGAAGTGTAACGAAGTTCGGAACCGAAAAAACCCAAAAACCATACTTTTTCAAAACCTGAGTTTCTGTTGAAATTTTTTTTGGCTCAAAATGAAAAACTTTATACTTGTAAAATCGTCTCAGGGTTTTGTGAGTGCACCCATGAAAAACGATCCACTATTGAGCTCAAAGCGCCGCCCTTCCGCGGCACGAGGTAGGCTCGTGCCGCGCAACCGCCGCGCTTTGTCGTCTTCTTTGCGTCGTTTTTCGTGCAGTGTATTTGTGTGTTGGTTTTGGGATTTTTAAAATATATTATATGTGCCCAGATTTTCCAGAAAAGAAATTTCCTTTTGGGGTCCTATAATTCCGTATTTTTCCGAACTTCACTGCACTTTGACTATGATGGTTATATCTGTAATGCTTGCATGTATTGAACGTCGGCTAATCGCTATAAGTCGATTAGTCGGGGTTATACATGATCTGTGTTTGATATTGGAATGTGTATATGAATGTGTTGGACTGTCGCGGGTGAATAGCCGGGGTGGATGTGAGATGAGCTTTTGTTTTTCTTTCATTCATTGTAAATGTAAATTGATGTAATAATATTATTTGTTTGGCCGCACAACCGGGTCGGGGTTGTAGCCGTCATTGTGTAATTCTTTTTACTGTTTTTGCTCCTAGGATAGACCCATGGAGGGGTGCACAAACTACCGAGTACTTGGCGGGTAGTTTGCCGCACCCGTAGGGGTCTTGGGTGGGGTATTGCTATTCACCGCGACCGTGTTATCCGCTTTTCGTTTCAGGCTCGAAAGGATTGCGGATTGCTAGTATATCCAATGCATTCATCTGTGATCTGTAATGTCTACTATTGCTATATCTATAACTATTTAGGCGTTGCTTATGTTTTACAGCCGCGCTAGCCCAGCCCCCGCTCTGTCGTTAGTTAAGTAACCTAACGGGTGATGACGGGGCCCCGTGGCGAATGCATATGGCATAAGCGTACGTCATATTTTGGTTGTTTTCTGCAATGGTAGGATTAAATGATGGGACGCATTAAAAGTACTAATGCAAGAATATCACGCATTAAAAGAACTAATGCAAGATAATAAACCAAGTTAAAGTCGTTGGAACAATTTCGAAAAACCACTCGGTTCTTTTCAAAACCAACTTTTAAATGCGGAGTTTGAGCCACTCCTTTTAAAAAGCTATCTCGTTCCATCGACCAAATCAAGTTCACTACGTTCACGGTTTCGCCAAAACCATTCGTAGCCCTCCGTCGTTTCACATGAATAGTCAATAGTATTCAAGCTGTGTTTGTTGGCCAAAGTCAAGGCATAGTGATTGGTAGCTATTGGGTATTCATGTGCAGCATAGATAGATGCGTTGGTTTGGAACAGTCGTACTGCCTTGTTGGCCAAAGTCAAGGGTAGGTACGGGTGGATTCAAATTAACTTGGAGAACGACGGGTAGAACTTGACATGTGACTTATGATTTGTTGGCCAAAGTCAAGGTCATAAGAGCATGGGGCAAAAATCCACATCGGGAGTTTCATAAGTACTGAAACTTGCTAGATTTGCATACCATTTGGAGTGTAGTGATTCTGGTAGGATTCCTTCAGTTTCGTCACGCGATGATATTTGGATCCCGATCCTACTGTGAGTATATGCTACTCCTCGGGAAATTTTTCACTAAACGATCAATGTTATAAACCTAGTAGGTGCCTAGAAAGGTGTTAGCGGGGCTACGCCCCCAGGGAAAAGAGGTTCTCTAATTAAGGAACTTCGCGAAAGCGTTGGAAAACCTCCCTCGAAGTACCGACACCAGCCTGGCCAAACGGTTAAGCAAGTATTGTACGGTGGGATTGATCCTGACTAATTCTTCCTTTATGGTTTGAGGAGGGATTCGAGAAACAGTGGGAGCCATCCTGTTTAGACAAACTAAAAACCACTCTAAACTTGCAAGAGCATCATGCTGAGTGTTTCTTCTTCTCTCTCCTAATTGCAGCGACCAATCAACATGACTGGACTTAAGTTACTCCTAGATAAAAACAAACTGACAGGGCCAAACTACAAAGATTGGCTCAGGAATGTCAAGATAGCAATCACTTATGACAAGCTGGGGTATCTTCTTACCACCAAAGCTCCCCCTGTCCCTGGTCCAACTTCCAGCGTCGCGGATAAGGAAATCCGCAAGACTTGGGAGATTGATAGCGCGAAGGCCAAGTGCCTCCTGCTTGCCTCGATGGACAACGAACATCAGAGGAGGCATGAGAATATGGACATGGAGTCCATATTGCTTCATAAAAAAGAACTGTATGGAGAGCAATCACGTATCGCAAGATACGAAGCGTCGAAAAAGTTGTTCTCGGCAAGAATGGCCGTCGGATCATCAGTAGCCGAGCACGTGCTAAAGATGATCGGCTACATTGAGGAGCTCGCTGACCTAGGGATCACATTGGAGAGTGAGCTATATACGGATATAGTTCTCCAGTCCCTTCCTTCCACTTACGCCCAGTTTATAATGAACTTCAACCTACAAGAAAAGGAGGTTGAACTTTCAGAGCTCCTCAACCTGCTGAGGAGCGCAGAGGGCACCCTACAGAAAGGTAGAGAAACATCCACTTTGTTTGTAGGAGGATCATCTTCTTCTAGGTCCAAGGCGAAAGCCAAGGGAAAGAAGAAGAAGGCCCCCGCCAAACCAAGGGGCGGTGTTAGTAAAGTGGATACGAAGGGAAAAGGTAAAGCAGCAAAGATAGCGGGGAAGCTTGTGGATAAGGAAGAGTGCTTCTATTGTCATAAGAAAGGACACTGGAAGAATGATTGCAGGGCCTGGAAGGCCAGAACACAGGAATTGAAGCAGGTTGCAGCTTCAGCTTCAGGTGTGTATGTTATTGAAAACTGTCTTTCTATAAACTCTACTTCCTGGGTATTGGATACCGGATCAGGATCTCATATCTGTAATTCTTTGCAGGCGTTGAGAAACCGTAGTGTTTTGAAAGCAGGTGACATGACCCTCAGAGTTGCAAACGGAGCTAGCATGGATGCTAAAGCCGTGGGGGACTATCACCTGGGAATGTCAGATGGACATGTTTTGGTTTTGCGTAATTGCTTTTTTTGTACCCAACGCAACTTGTAATATCATTTCTGTATCTTTAGTTTCTAAAGAAGGTTATGAATTTGCGTTTGTAAGTAATGTTGTAAACATTCACCTTAATCAAGTTCTGATTGGGTCAGGTACATTGAGTAATGGTATATACGTATTGAACCAACCACAGATTTTCAATGTCCAGAATACACACAAAAGAAAGTCTCCAGAAATAAACCAGACTTTCTTATGGCATTGTAGATTGGGTCACATCAATGAGAGAAGGTTGACGAAGTTACATACAGAAGGGTATTTGAATGCGTTCGAATATCAGTCGTATGCCACTTGTCAATCCTGTCTCAAAGGAAAGATGACAAAGACTCCGTTTACTGGACATGGAGAAAGAGCGAGCGAGCTCTTGGGACTCGTACACAGTGACGTGTGCGGTCCAATGTCTACACATGCCCGAAGCGGACATTCTTACTTCATTACTTTTACGGATGACTTCTCAAGGTACGGTTATGTCTTCTTAATGAAACATAAGTCCGAGGCTTTTGGAAAATTCCAGGAGTATAAGAATGAAGTAGAGAAACAGACCGGCAAAAGTATTAAGATTCTAAGATCGGATCGAGGTGGAGAATACTTAAGTGCCGAGTTCCTGGACTATTTAAAAGAGAACGGAATTCTCTCTCAACTTACTCCTCCTTACACCCCGCAACATAACGGTGTATCGGAGAGACGGAACCGCACCCTATTGGATATGGTGCGGTCCATGATGAGTAACGCTGAGTTGCCGCGATCATTCTGGGGATATGCGCTAGAATCAGCCGCATACCTTTTGAACCGAGTTCCGACTAAGACTGTGCCTTCCACACCATATGAAATGTGGTGTGGGAAGAGACCCTATCTTAAGCACATTAAGACATGGGGATGTCCGGCTTTTGTCAAAAAGCAGCATGCGGACAAGCTCGAGGCACGCTCAGTACAGTGCAAGTTTGTGGGGTATCCAAAGAACTCAAAAGGATATTTCTTCTACTGTGAAGAGGAACAAAAAGTTCTTGTTTCTCGTCATGCCTACTTCTTGGAAACTGAGTTTTTGGAAAACCAGATAAGTGGGAGCACAGTAGAACTGGAAGAAGTTCCAGAACCACAGACTATTACTGAAAGTTTGGTGGAACCAGAGGGTTCAACAGAACAGGACATTCCTACGCCGCTCCGCAGAAGTAGTAGGCAGTCTCATCCGCCAGAGAGATACTACGGTTTTCTCATAGACAGGGATAGAGAGGATTGCATCATAGATTATGATGAGCCTACTAGCTTCCAGCAGGCCGTTCAGAGCGTTGACTCAGTGAAATGGCTGGATGCAATGCGGACCGAAATGGAGTCCATGTACACCAACAAGGTATGGACGTTGGACATTGCTCCAGACGGGGTAAAACCCGTAGGATGCAAGTGGATCTTCAAAAGGAAGATTGGTGTAGATGGACAGGTTGAGACCTATAAAGCTAGGCTGGTAGCAAAGGGTTTTCGTCAAAGACCTGGCTTGGACTATGACGAAACCTTTTCTCCAGTAGCCATGCTGAAATCCATTCGGATCCTTCTTGCCATTGCTGCCTTCCACGATTATGAGATTTGGCAAATGGACGTAAAGACAGCTTTTCTAAATGGAAATTTAGAGGAGTGTGTCTATATGGACCAGCCAGAGGGTTTCATTCAGAGTGGGAGCAGCGGAAAGGTGTGCAAGTTGCTTAAGTCCATCTATGGACTAAAGCAGGCATCGCGGAGTTGGAACATCTGTTTTGATGAGACGGTCAAAGAATTTGGCTTTATCAAAAATCCAGATGAACCATGCATCTATAGTAGATTTGTAGCGAGAACTGTAGTATTCCTCGTTTTATACGTGGATGACATTCTCTTAATAGGAAATGACATTCCTATGCTACAATCTGTCAAGGGGTTCTTGTCACACAGGTTCTCCATGAAAGACCTAGGTGATGCCTCATACATCCTGGGGATCCGGATCCATCGTGATAGATCCAAGAGGATATTGGGACTTTCTCAGTCCAGGTACATCGACACCATAGTGAAGAGATTCAGTATGGAAGATTCCAAGCGCGGTAACCTACCGGCTTGTCACGGGATCACCCTCTCTAAAGAGATGTCTCCCAAGACTGATTTGGAGAGGGATCGCATGTCTATTATACCCTACGCTTCTACGGTAGGCTCTATAATGTATGCGATGTTGTGTACCAGACCGGATGTAGCTTATGCACTGAGTGTGGTAAGCCGGTATCAGTCAAACCCTGGGGAGAAACACTGGATAGCGGTAAAGAACATTCTCAAGTACCTGAGAAGGACTAAGGAGATGTTCTTGGTGTATGGCGGAAAAGACCTCCAGATCGAGGCCTTTGCTGACTCCAGCTTCCAGAGTGACAAGGATGATTCCAAGTCCATGTCGGGTTTTGTCTTTACCCTCAATGGAGGGGCGGTGTGTTGGAAGAGTTCCAAACAGGAAACCGTTGCAGACTCGACGATGGAAGCGGAATACATCGCTGCATCTGATGCCGCAAAAGAAGCTGTCTGGATGAGGAAGTTCTTGAAAGAACTTCAGGTGGTTCCGTCCATTGTTGATCCAATACCTCTGTATTGCGACAACAATGGGGTTATAGCTTTAGCGAAGGAACCCAGGTCCCATCAGAGATCCAGGCACATCTTGAGGCGGTATCACCTGATCAGGGAGATCGTGGATCGCAAGGAGATCGAGGTTCGGAGAGTTGCTTCAGAAGACAACACTGCAGATCCATTCACCAAGGCCCTGCCCCAGACTCAGTTCGAGCGGCTGATCGAGATGATAGGTCTTCGATACGCCTGTACATGGCCTTAGTGCAAGTGGGAGATTGTTAGTGTATATGCCCTAGAGGCCATTACTGTATCATACTAGTTTGTATATTACTTAATGGATGCTTGGGATATTCACCTTGTATATACAATCTTGCTCAAAATAGTAGTATGCTACTTGGTTTGTCTCTACTTCAATGTGTACTTGTGTTTATCTTACTATATCACTTATACGCATTAGTGGAGCCCTTAGGATCTTTTGCTTGATTACCAGCGTTGTGATGGCAGTCACACTAGTGGGGGCTGGGTAATCTATAAGCACATCCTTATACAGGTCCCTAGTCGCAGGACTATCGAGACAGGGCATCGATACTCCGGAGTAGACTAGCGTATGCGCTTCTCATCCCAGTGTGGGAGATGGTCTGTCCCACAGCCATCAGTACGTCGTACTGGAGATAGTATACGGGTGCTCGTTGGGTTACGAGTACACTGGACAGGACTCGTCGGGAACTGACAGGTTGGTATTATACCTATCGTCAGTCATCAGTTCCCAGGTGACATGAGTACAGCTTAGTCCGCTGACTTGACACTGGCACTTCGCCTCGAGTGTGTTCCCACTGCACTTTGATCACTACCCTACCACGGCTCAAAGGAGTCGTGCAAACAGGTGGTGGTTGGGTGCAGTCCCGAAGCACTTGGAGGCAGTGACGGTTAGACAGGATTCGTCTCTCCCGGTATTGGGGGTTGACATCGCGCTGTGTCTAGGAGAGCCATTACACGAGTAGTCCCTGGCCAGGGCAAACGAGATATACTGGTAGGTTTCCAGTGTTATCTCAGGGTGTTTTGGGCTTCGCTCCGGCACGACTTGTACCGCTATTGGGGGACTGACGTTTACCGCCCCCTAGGCCCGCCATGCGATGTATCAGACGAACAGACCGGACTGTACGGAGACTGTCACATTCAGACTCAGTAGGAGTACCGATGGGGTTTCACCTCGTCAGCCTTCTTGTCGACATCTACCTGGGGACCGTTACGCACAGCTAGTGCCGCTTGCGGTCTGTGGTTAAACCCACTGCCAGCGTAGTGTCGAGTCTTTAGAGTCCCACACAGAGGGTATTCGCCTCTGGGCAAAACAGAGTAGAGGTCGCATGGTTTTGCGACAGGGTTCGTTCTCATCCGCGCACTTGTGCACGTTTGGAGTCCGGACGGATATTGCCAGCGGGCTCTGGTTTGAGCCGGATACTGGCATATGATTTGGGGTTGCTTTTATCTCTCAGTATTCATGTTCCTCGGAACAAGGATGCAGGTGTGTATGCACAGTTATTTGAGGAAGAGGAAGAGGACTTTCATTAGGGTTTCGGAACGGGTGCGTATGCACAGTTGACAGTCGTCTTTTTCCAAACCCTAATGGATTTGTATTATATCATTTAATAATATATAATAAAATGAAATTGTGTCATGGTTAGTTTTTGTTGACTTGTTGACCATGGTTGACTTGTTGACCATGGTTGAACTTTTGACCATTATCATTACAAAAGAAAGATGCTCTTGATTCTTGCATTTTCATTTAATGTTTGTAATGATATTAGTCATTCTAAAACTTTCCATCAACCTTTTCATTTTAATTATTATTATTTGATAATTCATTTTCTTTTGGCATTATGGTTGCAAGAAAGAAAATGAGAGCTCATTATCTCATTTAGCTTCTCTCTCTTCATCTTCATCTTCTTCTTCCTCTAGCCAAGAGAAACCTTCTCATGAGTTGAGAATCCTTCTCTTGAAAAACAAAAGCAACCCTTAGACACTCTCTACTCACTCTAGGATCAAGGGTTTAGCAAGCCGGCGATTCTAGTTCACTCCAAGTTCGAGAAAGAGCCCAAAGGTCGAGCCTTCGAGGTGGATCCATCTTCGACGGAAGAAGGCGACAAAGGAGAACCATCAACCTCTACAAAGTTTGAAGAAGAAGGAGTTCAAGTTTAGGTATAATCATCTTTATCCGAGTAGCTAAATCTCTTTAGCTAGTTTGCTAGTTTTAGTTTAGACAACGATCCCGACCTTGGTTAGTCCATGTTGCCTCTTGCGATAAAAATTTGTTTTTTTATACCGTTTCCGCCTCCCCGTAAGAACCGGGGGTCGCAATATGGACTTACAGTCGACATCTACCTGGGGACCGTTACGCACAGCTAGTGCCGCTTGCGGTCTGTGGTTAAACCCATTGCCAGCGTAGTGTCGAGTCTTTAGAGTCCCACACAGAGGGTATTCGCCTCTGGGCAAAACAGAGTAGAGGTCGCATGGTTTTGCGACAGGGTTCGTTCTCATCCGCGCACTTGTGCACGTTTGGAGTCCGGACGGATATTGCCAGCGGGCTCTGGTTTGAGCCGGATACTGGCATATGATTTGGGGTTGCTTTTATCTCTCAGTATTCATGTTCCTCAGAACAAGGATGCAGGTGTGTATGCACAGTTATTTGAGGAAGAGGAAGAGGACTTTCATTAGGGTTTCGGAACGGGTGCGTATGCACAGTTGACAGTCGTCTTTTTCCAAACCCTAATGGATTTGTATTATATCATTTAATAATATATAATAAAATGAAATTGTGTCATGGTTAGTTTTTGTTGACTTGTTGACCATGGTTGAACTTTTGACCATTATCATTACAAAAGAAAGATGCTCTTGATTCTTGCATTTTCATTTAATGTTTGTAATGATATTAGTCATTCTAAAACTTTCCATCAACCTTTTCATTTTGATTATTATTATTTGATAATTCATTTTCTTTTGGCATTATGGTTGCAAGAAAGAAAATGAGAGCTCATTATCTCATTTAGCTTCTCTCTCTTCATCTTCATCTTCTTCTTCCTCTAGCCAAGAGAAACCTTCTCATGAGTTGAGAATCCTTCTCTTGAAAAACAAAAGCAACCCTTAGACACTCTCTACTCACTCTAGGATCAAGGGTTTAGCAAGCCGGCGATTCTAGTTCACTCCAAGTTCGAGAAAGAGCCCAAAGGTCGAGCCTTCGAGGTGGATCCATCTTCGACGGAAGAAGGCGACAAAGGAGAACCATCAACCTCTACAAAGTTTGAAGAAGAAGGAGTTCAAGTTTAGGTATAATCA
The DNA here is from genome assembly GCA_030015575.1 of Agapanthus africanus. Taxonomy (NCBI): domain Eukaryota; kingdom Viridiplantae; phylum Streptophyta; class Magnoliopsida; order Asparagales; family Amaryllidaceae; genus Agapanthus; species Agapanthus africanus. The sequence goes on from CM057339.1 coordinate 565,977,478, forward strand.
TCTTTATCCGAGTAGCTAAATCTCTTTAGCTAGTTTGCTAGTTTTAGTTTAGACAACGATCCCGACCTTGGTTAGTCCATGTTGCCTCTTGCGATAAAAATTTGTTTTTTTATACCGTTTCCGCCTCCCCGTAAGAACCGGGGGTCGCAATATGGACTTACAACGCCTCTGGGAAAACGAGGTTTACATTAATTAGGTTCGTGCGAAAGCACGGGGGACCTCCCTCAAAGTACCGACACTGGCCTGGCTGAAAGATTGGCGAACTTGTAGTGTGTAATTAATCCCGGCTAGTCTTTCCTTTTAGGGTTTGAAGGAAGATTTGATAAAAAGCAGTGGGAGCCATCCTGATTAGATAAAATAAAACCAATCTATTCTTGCAAGAGCGCACGCTGAGTGTTTTCTTCTCTCTCTCTCCAGGTAGCGACCATTTCACGCCTTAATCAAGATAATAAAACGGATTATTGACCGAACCCGCTTGTTATACTGAGCTAGGGAACGTTGGTCCCGCTCCAACTTATAATTGTTATAAGACAGAGAAGGAAATTGGGGAATACCAGATTTCCCGTGCCGCCCAAACGAAGAGAGTGCATGCTGATGCATCATCTCCGGGTGTGTTCATTATACAGAACTGTTTCTCAGTATCCTCTGCATCCTGGGTATATGATACCGGATAAGGATCCCAGATATGTAATCTGTGACATAGGGCTACAAAAGGGTAGAAAAACTGAGAACGGGTGATAAGTTTCATGAGGCAGAAAACGGGGCAAGTGTTGCAGCCAAGTCTGTCGGTCACTGTCACCCTGTATTACCAATACATTGATTCTGAATGAATGTTATTAGATACCGAACCTGATATACAAAATCATATCAGTCTCTTTATTAGTAAAGAAACGATAAAATTTTGTATTGTTGGATAATGTTTTGAACATTTCCTATATCAAAAGTTGATCGGTTCAGGCACGTTATCTAAAAGCATTAATGTTCTAAATCAAACTACACTTCTTAGTATACAGAACACACACAAGAGGAAGAGTTCAGAAATGAACGAATCCTTCTTGAGGTATTGTAGACTAGGTCATATCAATGCGACCCGACTAGCTGGAGTTACATAAAGATGCATATTTAAATTAGCTTGAATTTACATCTTGTGGAACTCGCCAGTCATGTCATAAAGATAAGATGACCACAGCTCTGTTTGTTGGAAACAGAGAAAGAGTTAGTAAACTCTTGGGACTGATACATGATGATGTATGTAAGGTCTCCAGTCTACACATGCCAGCACTGATTCTTTATACTTCATTATATTCTCTGATAATCTCTCAAGATTCGGTCATATGTTCCTGTTGAAACATGAGTCCGAACCTTTTGAGATATTCACAGAATATAAGTGAGAAGTAGAGAACCAAAATACGGGTATAAGTATTATGTCCTTTGATGTGATCAAGGAGGAGAATACTAAAGCACGGGATTCCTGGACTATTATAAGAATGGGATTCTCTCTCAGCATTACTCCTCCGTATACACCATTGCACGATGGTATGTCGGGGCGGAGTATGTCGGGGCGGAGCAGATACACCCTATTTGATATGGTGTGCTCTATGATGAGTAATACTGAGTTACCTTTTTCCTTAAGGGGTTATGCACTTGAGAAGCTGCATACCTATTGAATAGGGTTCGAATCAAATCAGTTGCCTACCACTTCATATATGATATGGAAAGGGAAGAGCCCATATCTTAAGTTAGTTAAGATTTGGGGTTGTCCGGCCTATGTCTAAAAGCAAAATCCGGACAAGCTCGAGACAAGGTCTGTAATGTAGAACTGGAAAGGTTCCAGCTATACAAAATACAGCAGATGATTTGGTAGAACCGAAAGATTCAGTAGATTCCAACGAACCTCAGCCTCTCCGCCGATCTAGTAGGGTTCCTCACCCACCTGAGAGATACTTCGGTTGCTCTATGACAGTGGGAGCGAGGACTGCGTCATGAGATGATGACCCAACTAGTTTCGACCTGGCCATCAGGAGTGAGACTCTGTAAGAATGGCTGGATGCTTATCGATCTGAGATGGAATCCTTATACACCAACAAAGTATGGACTTTGGTTGCTATATCTGAAGGGTTAAATCCCCATCAGGAGCAAGTATATCTTGAGAAGATTACTTGGTGTACATGGAAAAGTTGAGACTTTCAAAGCTAGGCTTGTTAAAAGTTTGCATCATTTACCAGGCATGGATTATGATGAAACCTTTTTCTAAGGATCTATGCTTAAGTCCATCCAGATCCTACTTGTCACGGCTACATACCATGACTACGATATCTGGCGGTTGGGTGCCAAGACATCTTTTCTAAATGATGTTTTAGAAGAGAACGTCTGTAAGTACACAGCCAGAGGGCTTCGTAAACAGTGGGAGCAGCGGAAACGTGTGCAAGATGTTTTATCTGATAAAGCAGGCATCGCGGAGTTGGAACATCTGTTTTGATGTGTTAGTCAAAGAGTTTGACATCATCAAAATGGTAGATGAACCTTGTATAAACAAAAAGGTAGTAGGGAGTATGGTGGTGATCCTCGTAGAGTACGATGATGACATACTCATGATAAGAAAGGAGTTTCTTATGCTACGCTCGATCAATCTCCGTTTATCACAAAGATTCTCCGTGAAGGATCAAAGTGATACCAACTAAATCCTGGATTTTGGATCTATGAGATAGATCTAATTGGATGTTAGAAATCTCACTAGAAGAAGTGAGATGGTATCAATCGATCCTGGGGAGAATCACTGGAAGTGTTCCAGGGTGATAAAGATGACTGAATGTCAGTCGCAGGCATTGTCTTTACCCTCAGTAAAGGGACGGTATGTTGGAAGAGTTCCAAGCTAGATACCGTGACATACTAGACGATAAAGGCACGATACATCGCTACTTAAGATGCTACCAAAGAGGCTGTGTGGATGTATATTAGTTCATGAGATGAACTTAGTTCCTACCATTGTGTGACAATGGAGTTGTGGCTTATGCCAGGAACCCTCGTCCTATCAGTGATCCAGACATATTCTAAGGCAGTGTCACCTGATCATGGAGATAGTTGATCTCCAGGGTGATCGAGGTTAGGAGAGCAGACTAAGAGGACAACACGGCGGATCTACTCACGAAGGCCAATTCCCAGAGAGAGACTTTTATGGGATGGTTGTGTATGAGATACTACAACCACTGCTACAGATGGCCCTAGTGCAAGTGGGAGATTGTTAGTTATATGTATGCCCTAGAGGCCATTACTGTACATTGGATGTATATTGTAGTGGATGCTGGGACATATATAGGGAGGACTTTCTTGCTCGACATGATAGTATGCTATCTGGTTGATCTTTACCTTAACGTGTATACTGATTGTCTCTCTGTTACATGTTGGTAAAGCCCTTAGGATGTGTACTTGACTACCTGGACTATGATGCGGATCATACTAGTGGGGACATGGTAGTCCATAAGTACATCCTTCAAAGTCCCTAGTCGTGGGTGTATCGAGACGGGGCATCGATATACCAGAGTAGACTAGCGTGTACCTTCTCGACCTATACAGATGGGCGATGGATGATCCCATATCCATTGGTGTTTGACATCAGAGATGATATACGGGTGCTCAGTAGAGACTGGGTACACTGGACGGACTCGCCGAGAACTCCCAGATGGTATTATACCTCACGTCAGATGGCAGTTCTCTGGTGACACTGGTACAGAGTAGTCTGTTGACCCGAGATCGTCATAGAGTCTTGTGTGGTTCCCACTGTGCTTTGATTTCCATCTTACCACGTCCAAGAGGGCGTGCAAAACGGTGGTTTTTGGGTACAGTCCCGAGTGACATGGAGGCAATGAGCGATAGGAGGGGATTCGTCTCTCCCGGTATAGGGAGTTGATGTTGCGCTGTGTTCGATTGGCTATAACAGGAAATCCCTGGCCAGGGTTGCTGAGATTTACTGGTAAGTGTTACCAGTAGTTTCTCGAATTGTTATAGACTTCATATAGACACGACTTATCGAGCTATTGGGGTCTGACGTTTACCACCCCTAGGCGAGATATGCGACATATCAGACGATCAGACTGGACTGTACGGTAGTGTTACTGGTTGGATTCACTGGAGTGTGAGCGGTCTTGCTCGTCGATCTTCAGATCGCTCAATACCCGGGTGGCCGTTACGTTTAGCAGACCGCTTGCGGCTTGTGGGTGCTTGATATGATCATCACCTGCTGCCGGCGTATTGACGAGTCTTTAGAGTCCTACACAGAGGTTTCCTGGCTCAAGCAAAACGAAATAGGAGCGCATATGAGATATGTGCGGGACCGAGAATAATACCAGTATGTGATACTGTATTGGATTCTCGCGATGTGACATTGATCGGTTATATGCGATATAGCCGAGTTATCGGATCAAGTGTTGATTCGATAAGTTGTTACTGATGATACCAGTCGGTTATGTGCGACATGACCGGATCATTGAATCAAGTGTTGATTTAATGATTTAATGCATAATTATATATTTGATATATTACTTTGCATTAACTAGTATCGGTTCATTTTAAATGGATTTTCTCGCTCGGGTGTGCACATTGTATATACGATATAGTTTTGTGCACTTACTTGTATCATGTTTGATGATACATGGTTTTTGGTTAAGTGCATAGAATAAAACTATGGTCAAGATGATGATTAAGGTTTTGCATATTCTTTTAATTATTTGCTTATTCATTTTGGAAAATAATTAAAGCATAAAAGAAGAAAAACAAAATGGTTTTCTTTCTTTATTCTTCATGAAGCTTATTGAAGCTTCATGAAACTTTGACCACTTAACCATTTTGTCTTCTTCTTTTGACCCTAACCATTGATCTAACCTAAGTTAATTCTCTACACCTAACCATGGTGAAAATTATGATAAGTTGATTATTCTTTTCTATTCTAAAAAAAAACTTATCATAATTTTTATCTTCTTCTTGCTCTTCTTCTTCTTCATGAAGAAGCTTGTCTTCATCAATGGCATATTGAGCATATGAGTGTGAAATCCAATTCTAAAGTAAACCCACTTCCTATTTCTTCATCCTCTACCTCTTGCCAAGTAGTAGAGTGTGTTTCCTTCACAAGTTTTCATGGCAAGGTGAAGGTGGAGCTTGATCTAGCGATGCCTCGACGTAGATCATCTTCGGCATGGACATCGACGACCTAGCTCGCTTATTCTTCGACGAAGCCGACGCTAGAGCCCGGGAGTTCACTTGGACAGCGAAGGCACTTCGTTGCGGAGCTATGGAGGTGGACAAACGGATCTACAAAGGTTGTATTTCCGTATTCTTATAGTTAAGTGTTAACTAGTTTAATGTTTCGCCTAGATTTCTAGCCAACGATCCGTAGTCGGGTTTCTCGGCACCTAGATTTTTTGAAATTGGCATGGTTGATGCCTTTGAGACCTCTTGAGAGTGCCTAGGAACCTTTCAATATGTACAACAATGGCCTCTAGGGCATATACATAACTAACAATCTCCAACTTGCACTAAGGCCAGCTGCTGTAGTATCTCATACCTAGCATCCCGAATAATCTCTCAACCTGTATCTGGGGAATAGCCTTCGTGAATGGATCCGCAGTGTTGTCCTTCGTATCTACTCTCCTGACCTCGATCTCTCGGCGATCAACTATCTCCCTGATCAGGTGATACCGCCTCAGAATATGTCTGGACTTTTGATGGGACCTGGGTTCCTTGGCTAATGCCACAGCTCCATTGTTATCGCAATACAGAGGTATTGGATGCTCAATGGATGGAACCACACCAAGTTCACTAATGAACTTCTTTATCCAGACAGCCTCCTTGGCAGCATCGTTGGCAGCGATGTATTCAGCCTCCATCGTCGAGTCTGCAACGGTATCCTGTTTGGAACTCTTCCAACATACCGCCCCTCCATTGAGGGTAAAGACAAAACCCGAATGCGACTTAGAGTCGTCCTTATCACTTTGGAAGCTGGAATCGGTAAAGGACTCCACCTGGAGTTCTCCGTTACCATACACCAAGAACATCTCCTTAGTCCTTCGTAAGTACTTGAGAATGTTCTTCACAGCTGTCCAGTGACTCTCTCCAGGATCTGCTTGATACTAACTCACTACACTTAGTGAGTATGCTACATCGGATCTGGTACATAGCATCGCATACATGATAGAGCCTACTGCCGAAGCGTAGGGTATCCCTTGCATGCGAGCTCTCTCTAAATCAGTCTTGGGAAACATCTCTTTGGAGAGAGTGAGTCCAGAGATCGTGGGTTGGTTCCCACGCTTGGATTCTTCCATACTAAACCTCTTTAGTATGGTGTCAATGTACCTGGATTGGGACAATCCCAATATCCGTTTAGATCTATCTCTATAGATCATGATTCCCAATATGCAGGAGGCATCACCTAGATCTTTCATTGAGAATCTCTGTGATAAGAAGAGCTTGACTGATTGCAGCATAGGAATATCATTTCCTATCAAGAGTATGTCATCCACGTATAATACGAGGAAGACAACCTTAGCCTCTGCTACCTTCTTATAGATACAAGGTTCATCTATATTTTTGATGAAGTCAAACTTTTTGACTACAACATCAAAACAGATGTTCCAACTCCGCGATGCTTGCTTTAACCCATAAATGGATTTAAGCAGCTTGCACACCTTTCCGTTGCTCCCACTATCTACGAAGCCCTCTGGCTGAGTCATGTACACGCACTCTTCTAAATCACCGTTTAGAAAGGCGGTCTTAACATCCATTTGCCAGATTTCGTAGTCATGGTATGCAGCAATGGCAAGTAAGATCCGGATAGACTTAAGCATAGCCACTGGAGAAAAGGTTTCGTCATAGTCCACACCTGGTCTTTGACGAAAACCTTTTGCTACAAGTCTAGCTTTGAAAGTCTCAACTTTTCCATCTACACCAAATTTCTTTTTAAAGATCCACTTGCTCCCAATAGGTTTTACCCCTTCAGGAGCATTTTCCAAAGTCCATACTTTGTTGGTGTACATGGATTCCATCTCAGATCGCATTGCATCCAGCCATTTCACAGAGTCACTACTTGTGATGGCCTGCTCGAAACTAGTGGGTTCATCATCATCCATGATGCAATCCTCGCTTCCACCATCAATGAGAAAACTGTAGTATCTCTCAGGTGGACGAGAAACCCTACTAGATCGGCGGAGAGGATGGGGTTCGTCGGGTACTACTGAATCCTCTGGTTCCACTAAATCATCTATTGTAGTTTGTGTCGCTGGAACCTCTTCCAGTTCTACCTCATTGCCATCAATTTCTTTTGCAAGAAATTCCTTTTCTAAAAAGGTGGCGTGCCGAGAAACAAACACTTTTTGCTCCTCACTGTGATAGAAAAAATATCCATAAGAATTCTTCGGATATCCTACAAACTTGCAAAGAACTGACCGTGCCTCGAGTTTGTCCGGATTTTGCCTTTTGACCTAGGCCGGACAACCCCATATCTTAACTCGTTTAAGATACGGTCTCTTCCCACTCCATATCTCATATGATGTGGTAGGTACAGATTTAGTTGGAACTTGATTCAATAGGTATGTTGCTGTCTCAAGCGCATACCCCCAGAAGGAAATAGGTAACTCAGCTGTACTCATCATCGAGCGCACCATATCTAATAGGGTGCGATTCCTCCGCTCAGATACACCGTTGTGCTGTGGTATATAAGGAGGAGTAAGCTGAGAGAGAATCCCATTCTCTTTTAGATAATCTAGGAACTCATTGCTTAAGTATTCACCTCCTCGATTAGATCGAAGAATCTTAATACTTTTGCCCGTTTAATTCTCTACTTCGTGCTTATATTCTCTGAATTTCTCAAAAGCATCAGACTTGTGTTTCATCAGGAACACATGTCCGAATCTAGAGAGATCGTCAGTGAATGTAATGAAGTAGGAAGAACCGTTCCTGGCATGCGTAGACATGGGACCGCATACATCACTATGTATTAGTCCTAAGAGTTCATTAACTCTTTCTCCGTTTCCACTAAACGGAGCTTTGGTCATTTTTCCTTTGAGACATGAATGGCAAGTATCATAAGATGATAATTCGAACGGATTCAAATAACCATCCTTATGTAACTTAGCCAGTCGTGTCGCATTGATATGACCAATTCTACAGTGCCACAAGAAGGATTCGTTCATTTCTGAACTTTTCCTCTTGTGTGTGTTTTGTATATTCAGGACTGTATTCTGATTTAGAATGAATATGCCATTATGTAACGAGCCTGATGCAATCAACTTTGGATCTAGGAATATGTTCATAACATTATCCTTTACTACAAAATTATATCCTTCTTTACTTAATAAAGAAACTGATATAATGTTGCACATCATGTTCGGTATATAATAACACTCATTCAGAATCAGTGTATTACGACATGGTAATACAAGGTGATATTCGCCAACTGCTTTGGCTACAATACTTGCACCGTTCCCTACTTGAACGGAATGATCACCTTTTCCCAGTTCTCTACCTTTTCGTAGCCCATATAACAATTTACATATGTGGGATCCTGATCCGGTATCTAATACCCAGGACGTAGGGTGAACTGAGAAACAGTTTTCAATAACTAACACACCTGAAGAAGATGCATCAACATGCATGTCCTTTTGGGCGGCTTGAGAATCTAGACATTCTCCTGTTTCCTGTTCAGTCTTATAACTCTTATAAGAAAAAACGGGTCCAACGTTCCCCTGCTCAGTATAATAAGCGGGTTCAGTCAATACATCAATATTATTATCTTGATTATGGCCTGACATGGTCTCTACCTGGAGAGAGAGAGAAGAAAACACTTTAGCGTTTGCTCTTGCAAGATTAGATTGGTTATTATCTTATCTAATCAGGATATCTCCCACTGTTTTTATCAAATCTACCTTAAAACCCTAAAAGGTAAGATTAGCCGGGATTAATTACACCCTACAATTTCGTCAATCTTTCAGCCAGATCAGTGTCGGTATTTTGAGGGAGGTTCCCCATGCTTTCGCACGGACCTAATTAAAGTAAACCTCGTTTTCCCAGAGGCGTAACCCCGTTAACACTTTTCTAGACACCTACTTGAATGACTAATTGTCCTGTGTAAAACTCTCCCAGGAGTAACACTTACTCGCAGTGGGTATCGGGATCCAACTATCTCATAGAAGGTATGCAATCTCATTGCAAATTTCAACACTTGAAATTCCCGATAATATTTTGCCCCTAGCGATCTATGACCTTGACAAGGTCAACAAACCATAAATCACAAGTCAAGTTCAACCCGTCATTTCCTGATTGAATTAAACCCACCCGCATGACCCTTGACAAGGTCAACAAGGCCGTACGAATACCCTAATCCAATCACATCTCATGTTTTAGCAGATAAACACTAATTAGCTACCGTACACTGTGCCTTGACAAGGTCAACAAACACAGCACGAATACTAAGTAGGATTTATCTGAAATGATGGAGAGCTACGACAGGTTTTTCAGAAAACCTATTGCGTAATGAACTTGATATCGTCGTAGAATCGAGTAGTTTTTGAAAAAGGAGTGTTTTTAAGGCCTTTCTTAGTTTCGCTAAAGGGGTCACTCCCGGTGAAGGGATCGTCGGCCCTTTCCTCATCGAATAAGGTGCAGGATATATCATATATACCGCTGTGCAAAGCAAAACTCTAAAAGCAATCAAAAGACAAACCGAGTTTTGTAGCATCTGCCAGTTTCGCTAAAGAGGTCACTCCCGGTGAAGGGATCGTCGGCTCTTTCCTCATCGAATAAGGTGCAGGATATATCATATATATCACTGTGCAAAGCAAAACTGTAGCTACCTTTTTTATAAAGTTTTGATTCTACAACATCTTTAGGTTTATTTTCTTTTTATTAATCTTATTAATAAAAATCCTATCAGCTTATGCTTCCTAAGCATCACAGAAGAAATGAAAGCAGTAATATTTATATATCAGCATATATATATAGTATAAGCATTCGTCTCAGGCAGTAATATGATCTCATCACAGAACATTGCAGCAGAAGAACATATATGAAATATTGGATATACTAGGACGTCCGTGTTTTCAATACGAGCCTGTATAAAACACGGATTCCACGGTCGCGACGAATAGCCAAACCCACATCCCAAGACCCCTACGAGAGCGGCAAGTAACACTGCCAATTCTAGGGTTAGGAGACCCGGTCTCGACTCCTCGAGATGGCCTCCTACTGGACCCTAGAACCCGGTTACTTGTGCTCCCCTCCTTGGGTCTACCTAATGCGGAAAAGTAAATAATATACAACGGTGACATCATCCGCAACCTGGAAGTGCCCCAATAAAAGAATATTACATTACATTTGAATTTTACATGAATGAAAATAAAAACCCTCATCTCACATAAAACCCCCGGCTATTCAGAACGCGACGATCCAATATAACATATCACAGCAACACATAATATCATATATCATCAACGTAAGTAAATATGCGCATCCCAATTGTCGTTGACATATAGCAACGAAACCGGCGATATCACATATTACACTTACGGTCACATCAAAGAAAGTGTAAAACTACAACATTTGGAATCCACAATCACTTTAGACATCGTAAATCCGAAATATCACATATTTCGCATTTCATGCCTAACTCTGTGAATTCCACATATTGTATCACATTCCAGATAAATAGACAGTATTAAACTTTCCGAACAGATAATCAAATACCCAAAATTTCCTAAAGTGCTCAACTCTTGAGCGGAGTTCAAATAATCCCAGAATATGTCTAAGTACCAGTGATCCAACCGTAGAAGGGTCAAGCCAACGCCTCACATGTGGCACGCCGTACTCCCCCAAACCCGAAGGTTCAAAAGGCAGTTCAAGACGGTCATATAATCGAGTTAAGGTTTGTTGTCTTCTAGAGGGTCCACCGCTTAACTTGTACAATTTTTCCGAAAGATTTAAACCCGTTAAAAATTCAACACTTCAAAGTTTTACGTGCCAGGAAAAAGTGGGTTAATGATATCCGTTCAACTAGTTTAACAGTTTCTAAATATCCGGAAAGAAATACGAATTGAAATATTCCGATCGAATCTACGATTACAAAATAAACCCCAGATTTAAACAACACTGGAATCACTTTTAAAAATATCCAGAAGCATCAACAAGCACCTACGGATATTACCATAAAAGCCACGTGTCGCCAATCGATGAATCCACCGCGGAACCGCCGCGCAAGCATGCTTGCGCCGCAGTTCCGCCGCCGTTTGGTCGAATTGGGGGCTCGGGTTTTATGGTAATTCTTAGAATGCCCTGCTGATTTTTTTGCATATTTTTAATTTAGAGAAATCCCAGATTTTAAAAAATTTCCAGAGAGGGGGTTAACTTTGTCGGTCGGGTTCGATCGGAGTTTTAACTTCGTAAACACGTCACCTAATGCTCTAGCTAGGCTCTGATACCACTGTAGGGTTCCTAGGCACTCTTGTGAAGGTTCATAAGGCATTAAACATGCCCGGATAAAAATTTAGACGTGCCGAACAACCCAAAGCCGGGATCTTTGCTAGATTATTAGGGTTAAACATGAAAGATGATAACTTTTTATCTAAGTGTGAGGGATTACAACCTTTGTAGTCCGCTCCTTCGCTTCACAAGCTCCGAGTAGAATTCCCTTCGCCGTGATCCACGATCTCTCGGACTCAAGAGAGGCTCCACGACTCGAACGATCCATGCTAGCTTGAAGTGTTCCAAATCTCCGATGATCTACGTCGAAGTTGCAAAAGACTCAAACTTTCTCACTCTAAAGAGATGAGCACACTAATCTCATGGGCTAGATGAGATGAGGATGAGAGAGTAGTAATTTTGCTTTCTTTTTAAATCATTTTCTCATATTTATTCATCACATAAAGAAAATCAAGTAAGCTTTTTCAAGAGAGAAGAAGATGATAATGGAAAATGATAATGATAATAATCCTTTTGTGATGAATAGAAAGAAATGTATATGATTGATATATAAACCATGGTCAAGGATGAGTGGCTAAGATTGTGTAGAGAATAAATTAGAGTTAGGGTTTGGTTGGGTTAAAAATGTGTCATCCAAAAATATCTTTACAATGACAAAAGAAAAATGCTTCTAGAAGGTGCAAGAAGTATCTAACCCTAATCAAACCCTAACCTCAATTAATCATCCTTAAACATGTTTAACAATTAATCATATCATGTCACAATAATATATATCACATATATATTATATATTTGCAACAAAAGAAAATAATACAATTAACATATATCGCATATATATCAATGTATCATCCAGTGAGAAAATGAAATAATAAAGCGAGCCAATATTAGATAATGTAATACAATATATCATATATATTATTATACATTAAATCATCGAATCAACACTTGATCCGACGATCCGGCTATATCGAATATTACCGACTAATATATCATGTACCGATTCATCGAATCAACAATTGATCCGATGACCTGGTTCATATCTTAATATCGCGAGAATATAATACGGTATCTCATATCGCATTATTCTCGGTCCTGCACATATCACATATATGCCTCTACTCCGTTTTGCCTGAGCCAAGAAACCTCTGTGTAGGACTCTAAAGAATCGTCAATACGCCGGTAGCAGGTGATGATCATATCAAACACCCACAAGCTGCAAGCGGTCAGCTAAACGTAACAGCCACCCAGGTATTGAGCGATCAGAAGATCAACAAGCTAGCCTGTGCGTTCTCCTGTGAATCCAATCAGTAACACTCCCGTACAGTCCGGTCTGTTCGTCTGATATGTCGCATATCAAGTCTAGGGGTAGTATACGTCAGACCCCAGTAACCGATAAGTCGTGTCGATGTGTGGCTCATAACGGGTCGAGAAACTACTAGTAACACTTACCAGTAAATCTCTATATCAGCCCTGGCCAGGGACTTCCAGTTATAGCCAATCGAACACAGCATAACATCAACTCCCTATATCGGGAGAGACGAATCCCCTCCTATCGTTCATTGCCTCCATGTGATTCGGGACTGTACCCAAAAGCCACCGTTTTGCACGCCCTCTTGGACGTGGTAAGGTGGAAATCAAAGCACAGTGGGAATCACACAAGACTCTATGTCGATCTCGGGTCTACAGACTACCCTGTACCAGTGTCACCGGAGAACTGCCATCTGACGTGTTGTATATCACCATCTGGGAGTTCTCGGCGAGTCCGTCCAGTGTACCCAGTCTCTACTGAGCACCTGTACACCATCTCCGATGTCAAACACCGATGGATATGGGATCATCCATCACCCATCATATGGGTCAAGATGCGTATACGCTAGTCTACTCTGGTGTATCGATGCCCTGTCTCGATATACCCTCGACTAGGAACAGTTATAGGATGTACTCATAGACTACCGCGGCCCCACTAGTATGATCTCATCATAGTCCCAGTAGTCGAGTACAGATCCTAAGGGCTTTATCAGCGTGTGAGAGTAAAACAGTAAACCAATACAAGTCAACATGTGAAGATAAAGTGAAACCAAATAGCATACTATCATGACGAGCAAGAAAGTCCTCTCTGTATATATCTAAGCATCCATCATAATATACATCATATGTACAACAATGGCCTCTAGGGCATATACATAACTAACAGGGTTGCTAACGGAATGAGCATGGATGCTGAATCCGTAGGGGAATATCATCTTGGACTGACAACTGGGCATATATTGATTTTGCGTAACTGTTTGTATATACCAGATGCAACTTGTAATATCATATCTGTATCCTTACTTTCTAAGGAAGGATATGAATTTACTTTTGTAAACGATGTAGTACACATCCACCTAAATCAAGTTCTGATTGGGTCAGGTACATTACAGAACGGAATATACGTGTTAAATCAAGCTCAGATTTTCAGTGTCCAGAACACACTTAAAAGAAAGTCTCCAGATACAAATCAGGCTTTCTTATGGCATTGTAGACTGGGTCACATTAATGAGACACGATTAACTAAGTTACATAAAGAAGGGTACTTGAATCCGTTCGAGTATCAGTCTTATGCTACTTGTGAATCTTGTCTCATGGGAAAGATGACAAAGACTCCGTTCACTGGACGCGGAGAAAGAGCGAGCGAGCTCTTGGGACTCATACACAGTGATGTGTATGGTCCAATGTCTACACATGTGCGAAGTGGTTATTCATACTTCATTACTTTCACAGATGATTTCTCTAGGTATGGACATGTCTTCTTAATGAAGCACAAATCCGAGGCCTTTGGGAAATTTCGAGAATACAAGAATGAAGTTGAAAAACAAACCGGCAAAAGTATCAAGATTCTAAGATCGGATCGAGGTGGAGAATACTTGAGTGCCGAGTTTCTGGGCTACTTAAAAGAGAATGGAATTCTCTCTCAACTTACTCCTCCATACACACCACAACACAACGGTGTATCGGAAAGGTGGAATCGGACCCTATTGGATATGGTTCGTTCCATGATAAGTAAGGCTGAGTTACCGCGATCTTTCTGGGGTTATGCACTAGAAGCAGCTGTATATCTCTTGAACAAGGCTCCAACCAAGACTGTGTCTACCACCCCATATCAGATGTGGAGTGGGAAGAAACCTGTCTTAAGTATCTTAAGGTATGGGGATGTCCAGCTTTTGTAAAAAAGCAGCATGCGGACAAGCTCGAGGCACGCTCAGTACTGTGTAAGTTTATGGGATACCCAAAGAACTCCAGGGGGTATCTTTTCTATTCCGCAGAAGAACAAAAAGTTTTTGTTTCTCCGCATGCCCACTTCTTGGAAACTGAATTTTTGGAAAATCAGATAAGTGGGGGCGCAATAGAACTGGAAGAAATTCCAGAACTACAAGCTGTTACGAAAACTTGGATGAACTAGACGTTTCAGGAGAACATGACATTCCTACGCCGCTCCGCAGAAGTAGTAGGCAGTCTCATCCGCCCGAGAGATACTTCGGTTTTCTCATAGACGGGGATAGAGAGGATTGCACAGTTAATTATGATGAGCCTACTAGCTTCCAACAAGCCATTCAGAGCGGTGACTCGGTAAAATGGCTGGATGCAATGCGGACCGAGATGGAGTCCATGTACACCAACAAAGTTTGGACTTTGGACTTTGCTCCAGAAGGGGTAAAACCCATAGGTTGCAAATGGATCTTCAGAAAGAAGATTGGTGTAGATGGGCAGGTTGAAACCTATAAAGCTAGGCTCGTTGCAAATGGTTTTCGTCAAAGACCTGGTTTGGACTATGACGAGACCTTTTCTCCGGTAGCCATGCTTAAATCCATTCGGATCGTTCTTGCCATTGCTGCCTTCCACGATTATGAGATCTGGCAGATGGACGTAAAGACGGCTTTCCTAAATGGAAATTTGGAAGAGTGCGTCTATATGGATCATCCAGAGGGATTCATTCAGAGTGGGAGCAGCGGTAAAGTGTGCAAGTTGCTCAAGTCCATATATGGACTTAAGCAGGCATCGCGGAGTTGGAACATCTGCTTTGATGATACTGTCAAAGAATTCGACTTTGTCAAAAACCCAGATGAACCATGCATTTACAGTAAGATTGTAGGGAGAAATGTGGTATTCCTCGTCTTGTACGTCGATGACATTCTCCTAATAGGAAATGATATTCCTATGCTACAGTCAGTCAAAGGATTCTTGTCGCAGAGGTTCTCCATGAAGGACCTGGGCGATGCCAACTACATTCTGGGGATCCAGATCTATCATGATAGATCTAAGAGGATGTTGGGACTTTCACAGTCAAGGTACATCGACACCATACTGAAACGATTCAGTATGGAAGATTCCAAGCGCGGTAATCTACCGGCTTGTCACGGAATCACCCTCTCCAAAGAGATGTCTCCCAAGACTGATTTGGAGAGGGCTCGCATGTCATCAATACCCTACGCATCTGCGGTAGGCTCTATTATGTATACGATGTTATGTACCAGACCAGATGTAGCATACGCATTGAGCGTTGTAAGCCGGTATCAGTCGAACCTAGGGGAGAAACACTGGATAGCAGTAAAGAACATTCTCAAGTACCTGAGAAGGACTAAGGAGATGTTCTTGGTGTATGGCGGAAAAGACCTCCAGATTGAGGCCTTTGCTGACTCCAGCTTCCAGAGTGACAAGGATGACTCCAAGTCCATGTCGGGTTATGTCTTTACCCTCAATGGAGGGGCGGTTTGCTGGAAGAGTTCCAAGCAGGAAACCGTTGCTGACTCAACCATGGAAGCGGAGTACATAGCTGCTTGCGATGCCGCAAAGGAAGCTGTCTGGATGAAGATGTTCCTCACGGAACTTCAGGTGGTTCCTACCAGTGTTGATCCAATACCGCTGTATTGTGACAACAACGACGCTATAGCTTTAGCGAAGGAACCCAGGTCCCATCAGAAGTCCAGGCACATTTTGAGGAGGTTCCACCTGATCAGGGAGATCATTGATCGCCGGGAGATCGAGGTAAAGAGAGTAAATTCAGAAGATAACACTGCAGATCCACTCACGAAGGCCCTACCCCAGACTCAGTTCGAGCGGCTGATCGAGATGATAGGTCTTCGATACGCCAGTACATGGCCTTAGTGCAAGTGGGAGATTGTTAGTGTATATGCCCTAGAGGCCATTACTGTATCATACTAGTTTGTATATTACTTAATGGATGCTTGGGATATTCACCTTGTATAAACAATCTTGCTCAAAATAGTAGTATGGTACTTGGTTTGTTTCTACTTCAATGTGTACATGTGTTTATTTTAGTATATCACCTATATACATTAGTGGAGCCCTTAGGATCTTTGCTTGATTACCAGCGTTGTGATGGCAGTCACACTAGTGGGGGCTGGGTAATCTATAAGCACATCCTTATGCAGGTCCCTAGTCGCAGGATTATCGAGACAGGGCATCGATACTCCGGAGTAGACTAGCGCATGCGCTTCTTATCCCAGAGTGGGAGATGGTCTGTCCCACAGCCATCAGTACGTCGTACTGGAGATAGTATGCGGGTGCTCGTTAGGTTACGAGTACACTGGACATGACTCGTCGGGAACTGGCCGGTTGGTATTATACCTTTCGTCAGTTATCAGTTCCCAGGTGACATGAGTACAGCTTAGTCCGCTGACTTGACACTGTCACTTCGCCTCGAGTGTGTTCCCACTGTACTTTGATTACTACCCTACCACGGCTCAAAGGAGTCGTGCAAACAGGTAGTAGTTGGGTGCAGTCCCGAAGCACTTGGAGGCAGTGACGGTTAGACAGGATTCGTCTCTCCCGGTATTGGGGGTTGACATCGCGCTGTGTCTAGGAGAGCCATTACACGAGTAGTCCCTGGCCAGGGCAATCGAGATATACTGGTAGGCTTCCAGTGTTATCGCAAGGTGTTTTGGGCTTCACTCCGACACGACTTGTACCGCTATTAGGGGACTGACGTTTACCGCCCCCTCGGCCCGCCATGCGATGTATCAGACGAACAGACCGGACTGTACGGAGATTGTCACATTCAGGCTCAGTAGGAGTTCAGATGGGTTTCACCTCGTCAGTCTTCTTGTCGGCATCTACCTGGGGACCGTTACGCACAGCTAGTGCCGCTTGCGGTCTGTGGTTAAACCCACTTCCAGCGTAGTGTCGAGTCTTTAGATTCCCACACAGAAAGCTATTCGCCTTTAGGCAAAAGAGTAGAGGTCGCATGGTTTTGCGACAGGTCGCATGGTTTTGCGACAAGGTTCGGTCACATCCGTGCACTTGTGCACGTACAGTGTCCGGACAGTTAACACTAGCGGGCTTTGGTTTAAGCCAGATCCTAGTGTACGTTTTGGGATTGGTTTTATCCAGTATGTATTCATGTTCCTCGGAACGCGGATGCGGGTGTGTATGCACAGTTGACAGAGAGACAGAGGCAGAGGATTCTCATTAGGGTTGTTGACTGTTGACAGTTGACCATTAACTTTTTGCTCAACCCAAATGAGAATATGATATGTAATTAACAATATTATTAATTAAGTATTATAGTGACATGGTTGTTGAGGGGTTGACTTTGTTGACTTGTTGACTTTGTTGACCGGTTGACTAGGTTGGACTAGTTGACCATCATGATGACAATGGTTGTCATTTTCATGCAAAGACTTTTGCTTGCTTGTTGTGGTTTGCAAAATGAGTGCATGGAAATGATATTTCCTTTGACATGATATGAACCATCACATAATACTTGATTAACATTATGGCTCATGATGCTTTTGGATTATGAGAGGGTGTATGACAAAAGAGAGGCTCATTTTCTTTCATTGTCTTTCATTGTCTTTCTCTCTCTTGGTTTTGAGCTCTCTCATTCTCTTGCTCTCACCCTCTTCCTCTTGCTCTCTCTCTTGTCTATGGTTCACTTGTCTCATGTGTTGAGAAGTAAGAACCATAGAGAAAATCCCATCACACTCTCCTCTACTCACTTTAGTTCACAAGGTTTAGCAAACCTAGTGAACTAGTTTCTTCAAAGTTCGAAGAAGAAGCCAAAAGGTAGAAGCTTTCGGGTGGATCGATCTTCGGCGCAAGGAGACGACGGGGTGAAGCCAATCCGTACACCATCAAGAGATGAAGACGAAGGAGTTCAAGAAAGAAAGGTATAACCCCCTAACCGAGTAGTTAACAACTACTAGTTAGGATGTTAGTTAGATGTTTAACAAAGATCCGGTTTTGAGTCCATGTTACCGCCTCTAGAAAATTGTTTTTCACCAAATTCTGCATGCCCGAAAGTACCGGGAGAGGTAGCATGGACTTACACCCTTGACTTTGGCTAACAAAGCAGTACGACTGTCCCAAACCAACGCATCTATCTATGCAGCAGAAAGATAACAAATAGCTACCATACACTATGCCTTGACTTTGGCCAACAAACATAGCATGAATACTAAGTGCTACCTTTCTGAAATGACGGAGGGCTACGAATGGTTTTGGCGAAAAAACTTTAACGTAATGAACTTGATATCGTTGAAGGAACCGGATAGCTTTTTATGAAAATATAGTGGTGAAAACCTTTGCTAGAGAGGTCACTCCCGGTGAAGGGATCTCGGCTCTTTCCCCGTAGAATGAGGTGCAGAATATTCCAACTGAATACCACGATGCAAAGAAAAAAGTAATCGTCTATAATGAAGTTATTACCCTGACGCAAACTTCTGTCTAAGGGGTCACTCTCGGTGAAGGGATCTCAGCCCTTGCCTCGTCGGCTGAGGTGCTGGATATTCATAACCGAATACCACTGTGCAAAACAAAAAAGAACGTCCTTGCAATAACAGCCTTTTTTGAAAAATGTTCCAACAACATCAGAATAGGTTTGTTTAGCTTGCATTGATCTGAATCAATGCAGTCCCATCAATTAATCACACCACAAAAGAACGAAAATATGATGCACGTATATGCCACCCGCATTCGCCACGGGGTTCCGTCATCACCCGTTAGGTTACTTAACTAACGACAGAGCGGGGACTGGACTAGCGCGGATGCAAAACATATGCAACAACTACTAGTATATATATCAATATATAATAATCGCTCAAGGCATGATAAAATGCAATATCACAGAAATGTAATAAGCATCACAGAACAATACAGATAATCTGGGATCCCCGGGTTTCATAGAGCTGCTACTGAAACCCGACGTTCCCCTGGTCGTGTGGATAGCCTGTGCAATGAAATCCTAGACCCCTACGGGCGTGGCAAGTTACCCGCCAAAACCTGAAGCGAGGCATCCCCCTTCAACAAAGTGAATGGACCACCCAGCACTTCACGGAATCCAGTAACTTGAGCACCCCTCCTTGGGTCAACCTGTACCCCCTACGAGTGTGGCGAATAGCCCGCCAATTCTAGAGTGAAGCCCCCTCCGTCTCAAAGCCATGAGATGCGGGCTCGTTGCCCTTTAGAACCCGGCTATCCGTGCACCCCACCGCGGGGTAATCCTAGTACAGAAAGTAAAATATATACAACGGGTACATCGACCTCAGCCCGGTCGTGCCCCAAAAGAATAATATACAAACAGGCAGTGACAACAGTCCACATGTCAGACGCTCGCCCCGCAATATCAAATGTACAAATACAACCAAACTGTACTACCATTGCATCCAGGCTATCCACTACGATAAATCCGTAACATCACAGCACAACACAGAACATCAACGTGAATGTCACGTTCGCAAATCCGTCTAAAAGGGCTATAGCAATTAGACAAGATTTACCTTTCAAATGACATTCACGGTCGCAGATATAATGTAAGTACTGTAAACTAATATATTTAAAATTTTCGATCGACAAAATTTCCCGAAGTGGGCCCCAAGCACAATTCCCAGTACTCAAAATAATCTGGGCCAAAACCAAAATTACCAGAAACCCCAATTCCAAGTCAGAGACCACTACAGAAAATTTGGTGCATTGTTGCTACAGTACTGCGGCGGAACCGCGGCCAAAACGTGGGTACGGCCGCGGTTCCGCGGCTCAACAGTGATATCATTGTACCAAATTTTCTTAGATCTCTTAGAAAAGCCTGCCTGATTTTCTGACATACTCAAAATAATTTTTCGACGACAAAAAAAATTCGACAGAAACTTCAGAATTGGAAATGCAGTTTCGGAAATTTCGTTCGATCGAAGTTCTAAACACGTTAGAGCAAGCTAGTAAAGGTTAATGGCGTGGCTCTGATACCATGTAAGTCTACGGTAGCGCCCCGGCCGTTTGTCCGAGGCCAAAATGCAGAAACGAAATCTTTTTCTGAACTAGAAATTGGCGCTATCGCAGACTTTAATCCTGGATCGAACCATTAACCTACAACTAGCTAACTAGAGAAAGGTTAGAAAAGCTATACCGATCGATCCGTGTCCTTCGGTCTTTAGCCACTATCCCTAGCTCCACGCGGCATCTCCGATCTTCGGTCACCTCGTCGGAAAGGGCACCACATCTTCGAGTCTTTTTACGGGCTCCCGTTTCGTCCGAAGCAACTCGGACACGAAGTTTGCTAGCCGACATGTCCAAGGTGAAGTAGAGAATGTGTGTGATCACTTTGTCTCTTGAGGATTTAGTGGATGCCATTAGTGAGGAGATAGTGAGCCCAAGAAAGAAGAGGAAGAAGAAGAAGTTTCCTTTTCCTTTTCTTTTTTTTTGTTGAGATGATAATGAGAGAGAGAGATTAAGAAAGAAATACAAGAGCTAACCATTACCTTATGGCTGCCCTTTCTCTCTCTACTTATCATTTCAACACATCAAATAATCAATAATGTGACATATGCACAAGTAAAGAGACCATGACTCATTACTTGTGCATGTGTCACAATTAATGCTCCTAATCATGATTTTGAGCTCATTATTTCCATATGCAAACATTAATCCAAATGTTTGCAACAATAAAAAGAGAATGGCATCTACTAAAGTAAACTCGTGACGGATCACAAGAGTACCCCTCACCTGTATATACATACCTGCATCCGCATTTCGACTGAATGCGAATGCTATGAGACTAAAGTAATCCAAGAAATCTAATACTAAGATCCGGCTTAAACCAAAGCCCAATAGTATGATCTGCCCGATCATGATCCATGCACTACTGCACGTATATGATCGAACCCTGCCATATATCATACGGCCTCTACAACGTTTCACCCGAAACTTGAGAAACCGTCTGTGGAGGACTCTAAAGACTCGTCAATACTTTGGCTATGGATTTAACCACTAGCACGTCAGTGGTACTAGCCGTACGTAACGGGCTACCAGGTACTGACCAAAAAGGAGGTCGATGAGCGAACTCATCCTGACACCTTACTGAGTCTGTCAGTGACAATATCCATACAGTCTGGTCCGTTCGTCTATGAGCATCGCATGTCGGGCCTAGGGGGTTGGTAAAAGTCAGACCCCCAAAAGCGGTACAAGTCGTGTCGGAGTGTAGCCCAGAACACCCTGAGATACTACTGGAATACCTACCAGTAAATCTCCTGCCTTGGCTAAGGACTTCGTGTAATGGCTCTCCTAGACACAGCGCGATCTCACCCCCAATACAGAGAGAGACGAAACCCCTGCCGATCCGCTTACTGTCTCCATGTGGCTCAGGACTGTACCCAACTAAAACCTGTTTGCATGACTCCTTTGAGCCATGGTTGGGTAGTAATCAAAGCACAGTGGGAACTCATACGAGACAAATGACGATCTCAGGTTGATGAACTAACTTGTACACATGTCACCAGGGAACTGCTATGTGATGTCAGGTATAATACCAACTAGCATGTTCCCGGCGAGTCCTGTCCGGTGTACTCATAACCCAATGAGCACCTGTATACATCTAAGGTGATCCAACTGACACCAATGGCTTGTGAGACCGGCCACCGCCCCTCGTCGGGGTCTCGACTGTATACACTAGTCTACCAATGGAGTATCGATGCCCAGTCTCGAAACTCGCATGACTAGGGACCACTTTAAGGATGTGCTTATAGACTACCCAACTCTCATGTATATGATCGCCATCATACTGCTGGTAGTCAAGCAAGAATCCTAAGGGCTCTATCAATGTGTAATAGTGACCTGTAATGTCACCTAAAGCTGTACACGATGATAAAGATAAACCAGATAGCATACTATCATCTTGAGTAAGACTGTCCTACCGGTATAGGTCCTCCCTCAATCATTGCAATCACGTGCCTGTGATCCAATAATTGACTCTGAGGTCACTATATCCAATAGGAAGGGTTCTAAGCTATATACCGCAGCAGACTCGTTGATAGAGGATAATTGCATCGCTACCAACGATGCTGCCAAAGAGGTTGTCTGGACGAAAATGTTCATATGATGAACTTGGTTCCTACCATTGGGCATCCAGTACCTGTGTATTGAGATGACAATGATGCTGTAGCTTTGGCCTAGGAACCCCGGTCCCGTCATTGATCCAGACATATTCTTAGACAATATTACTTGATCAGGGAGGTAGTTGATCTCCGGGAGATCGACGTCAGGAGAGTTGACACAGAGGATAACACAGCGGATCCACTCACCTAGGCCATCCTCCAGATACCAATCGAGAGACTTTTGAGACGTTGGGTATTAGATACTACAACAACTGGCCTTAGCGCAAGTGGGAGATTGTTAGGAATATGTATGCCTTAGAGGCCATTATTGTTGATATGGTGGATGCTTGGACATATATACAGAGGACTTTCTTGCTCGACATGATAGTATGCTATCAGGTTACCTTTATCTTAACATGTAGACTGGTATTTATACCGTCTGTCTCTTACATGTTGATAAAGTTCTTAGGATATGTACTTTACTACCAGGACTATGATGAGATTATATTAGTGGGGCCAGGGTGGTCCAAAAGTACATCCTTTAATCAGTTCCTAATCGAGCGAATATCGAGACTAGGGCATCGATCTTCCAGAGTAGACTAGTGTGTACGTTTCTTGTCCCTTAGAAGGCGTTGGTTGATCGCACAACGTGACATCAAAGATTGTACAAATGTGCTCATTGGAGAATGGGTACACCGAATAGGACTCGCTGAGGACTCCCCTGTGGTAGTATACCAATCGTCAGATAGCAGTCCTCTGGTGACACTGGTACATGTTAGTCTATAGACCCGAGATTGTCATAGAGCCTTGTGTGGCTCCCACTGTGCTTTGATTTCCTCCCTACCACGCTCAAGAGGAGTTATACAAACATGTGGATTTTGGGTACAGTCCCGAGTCATATGGAGGCAATGAGCGATAGGAGGGGTTTCGTCTCTCCCGGTATTGGGGGTTGATGTTGCGCTATGCTCGATTGGCTATAACTGGAACTCCCTGGCCAGGGCTGCTTATGAGATTTACTGATAAGTGTTATCAGTAGTTTCTCAAACCGTTATAGGCCAGACATCGGCATGACTTATCACGTTATTGGGGTCTGATGTTTACCACCCCTAGACATGATATGCGACATATCAGACGAAGAGACCGGAATGTACGGTAGTATTACTGATAGGCTTCATGGAGAGTATGGACATGCTTGCTTGTTGATCTTTATATCTCTCAATACCCGGGTATCCATTATGTCCAGTTAGTACCACTGACAACTTGTAGGCGACTGATGTGATCATCACCTACTGCCGACGTATTAACGAGTCTTTAGAGTCTCACACAGAAGTTCCCTGGTTCAAGCGAAACAAAGTAGGACACATATGTGATATGTGTGTGGGCCTGATTAAATACGTGTATGTGATACCGTATTATAATTCGGCAGTTATCTATTATCGGTTTGGTTATATGTGATATAACCAGATTGTCGAATCAAGTGTTGATTTGATAATGTGATATACAGATAAATGATATTAGTCGGTCATATGTGATATAACCGGATTATTAAATCAAGTGTTGATTTAATAATGTGATATACATTATATTTGATATAATTATATCTTAACGAATATCATTAGCTCTCTAAATATTTTCTTATATGTATATGTGTGTGTGTGTGTGTGTGTGTGTGTGTGTGTGTGTGTGTGTGTGTATGTGTGTGTGTGTGTGTGTGTAGCATGGCATGATTTTTATTTTTGAGAAAAAAAGAAATGAGGAGGAAAACGAGAGCATGGTTGCAAGCATGGGCTTTATATTTGTTTATTCATCTTGACTCACTATTCAAGCATGGTTGCAATTTTATATTGCAAAATTTCATGCTTGAATGAGTGGGGGTCAAGAATTGCCATTCATTCTTAGTTCATTCTAAACACTTAGCCATTTTCTTAACTTGCTCTCATGGTTGCTTTCTGGCTTCTTCATCCTCCTCATTGCCATGGTTCAAGCTTCAACCCTCACAAGTGATGTGAACCATGAAGCTTGAACACAAACTTGTGATCCTTAACATCCCCTACTTCACCATCCTACACTTGACTAGAGATCGAGTGTAGCGTGTTTACTATGCTAAAGAGTTTAGTGTAGAGGTAGCTTGAGTTGGAGGGACTTCGCGTGGATCATCTTCGACACGAAGGTCATCGGAGGAAGCTCGTCCAAAGTCTCAAGTGGAGCCTAGTGGAGTCGTGGGACTACTACACGGAGCATGTGAAGTGAAGTACTCGATCTACAAGGGTATAACTATCTTTCATTTCTTATAGTTTTACAAGATATCAAAACTAAACCCTAATCACCTAGTTAAAGATCTTGGATAGTCTAGTTTAGCGCCATAAAAATTTGAATTTGGCATGCTTGATGCCACTTGGACCCCATGGTGGTGCTAGGGTAGACTTTCATCACCCTCCACCTCATTAATCATTTAACTAAATGGTTAAAACAAATAATGAGGTGTTTTCTTCTAGAATCACTTTTGTAACAAATTACAAGAATACCTCTCACCGTATATACATACCCGTATCCGTATTCCGAAAAATACGAATACAAAATAGAAGAAAATAATCGAACAATATAATACTAGGATCCGGTTTAAACCAAAAACCGCTAGTATTATCCGCCCGAACATCATACGTGCACAAGTACACGTATGTGATCGAACCCTGCCATAAAACCTTACGACCTCTACATCGTTTTGCCCGAAGCAGAGAAACCCTCTGTGTGGGACTGTAAGGAATCGACAGTACACTGGCAGTGCATTACTGGATAAATCCATAACCATAAGCATGTCAGCGGCACTAGCTATACGTAATGGCTACCCCTGTACCTGTCGAAAAGGAAAGCCGACGAGCAAACTCATTCGGATCCCTACTGAGCCTATCCGTGACAATCTCCGTACAGTCCGGTCTCTTCGTCTAAGAGTATCGCATATCGGATCTAGGGGGTGGTAAGCGTCAGACCCTAATAACCCAATAATTCGTGCTGATTTGGCTCAGGACCAATCCGGGAAACTACTGATCAACCTATCAATAAATCCTAACTGCCTTGGTAAAGATCTTATGGTCCTGGCCAATCGAACATAGTGCGATATCAACTTCCAATACCTGGATAGACAAATCCCTGACAATCACTCACTGCCTCCATGTGGCTCGGGACTGCACCCAACCAAAACCTGTTTGCATGACTCAGTAGAGCCGTGGTAGGATAGTGATCAAAGCACAGTGGGAACTTGTTCATCTCATAATTTTGCATTATTATATTCCCCATTCTTATTCATTTTTGCAAATAAATAGGTGCTTTTGATCCATGTCTGTTAAATAGTTGCAGGTTACAGGTTCTCGGAACAAAACAGTGAAAATGATGAAAAGACGTTACAAAAGTGAGACTACGACCAACAAATAGAAGAATCTTTATCATGCCTACAGTTTGAAGGACAAACGAAGATCAATGAACAATTTCACAAAGTACAAAGGCAGCGCAAGATTCAAGACTTCAACACGAAGTGAACGGTAAAAGTCCGCAACATTCTGCACTGTGGAAATCTAGAAGAAATTAGAAGACATTCTGAGAAACCAAGTGAAGAAACCAGAAGCCAAATGCAACATGAAGCAGCCCTAGAAAAACGACCCAGAGATCCTTCAATATGGCCACGGAACCGCGGCCAAACAGGGCTTCCTGCCGTGGATCCGTGGCCATACTGTACACGTGTCGGTGCGTGTCGGTGGGAGTCGGTGCATTGACCCGGTTTTTCTTAGGGTACTTTTGTAATTTTAGATATGGATCAGATGTAAACCCTAGGGTTTCTATAATCTATAAATATGAACCCTACAGCTCTTTTTGGGGCATGCCTCTTTTTATTTATCTAATCTAGAATTTTCATTCCCCGTACATGTTTGAAGAGTGCATCAAATAAAAAAGTAAGTTTTTCTTTATCTTTCCTTAGTTTAATTTCTTTTCTGCCCTAGTTATAAATTCTTTATCTGCCGTAGTTGTTAAATTAAAAACAAACAAAAATGAACTCGTTTATCAATTCCCTGATGAGTAGTAGTTCCTCACTTGTTAGGGTTAGGTTTGAGGAAGGTTTGAGAGATGAAAATCTCTCACCCCTTTCTTTCCCATTATACATTTTAAATAGGACTCTATGCATACATACACACACCGCTCACTATGGCACCCTATCCCATGAGGTAGCGGCGATACCATAGTTAAAGACCGGTTGTGTATGTTTTCCATGGAGGTTAGGGTAAGAGTTAAGAAAGGACGGACAAGGATCTAGAGAAAGAAACCTAGTTTCTTCCCGATCGTGCTAATCACCTTTGTTAACAATTACCTTAACACCAAAAAGTTCTTAATTAGGGCATAGAAAGCGGTGAGAAATAATTGATTTTCCAAACTTAACCTAATCCTAACCCTAGCAAGGTTTTAATCCTAATCTAAATCAACTTTAGTTTTTATTGATAATCAAACCTACCACAATTGGAATTGACTCGTTAGAACAACTAGAAAATACACAAAATCCCTGTGGACCGACCCGTACTCAACCGGCTAGCTACCAAGCGACACCGTTCTTGATTGCGGTTAATTCTTTGATCACAAATAGCGTAAGCATTTAAATCACCACGTAAAAATAAGAACTCACACAAGATAAATGACGATCTCAGGTCCAAAGACTAACCGGTACACATGTCATAAGAGAATCACTATCTAACGATAGATATAATACCATTTAGAGGTTCTCAGCGAGTCCGTCCAGTGTACTCACCACCAGTGAGCACCCGTATACAATTTTAGGTGATCACGCCAATGGTTGTGGGACCAACCACCACCTCTCGTCGGGGTCTAGAAACGTACACGCAAGTCTACTCTGGAGTATCGATGCCTGATCTCGATACTCCTGCGACATGGGACATTTAAGGATGTGCTTATAGACCACCTAGCTCCCACAAGTATGATTGCCATCATAACGCTGATAGTCAAGCAAGATCCTATGGGCTTTATCAACATGTGGTCGACACATATAACATATGTACATGTTAAGATAAAGTCAAACCATAATAGTATACTACTGTATCGAGCCTTTATCAATATGTGCAAGCTGGATAAAACATCAATAGAAACAAATACACATATCTTGATAAAGACAACTCAAATAATATACTATATAACTGAGCAAGATTGTCCTGTACATACATATCACCAGCATCCACATGTATACATATACAATAATGGCCTCTAGGGCATACATATCCAACAATCTCCCACTTGCACTAAATGCCAGTAATTGGCGTACTGAATACCCAACGTCTGCTCTGAGGCCAGCTGCTGGCTTACCGCATACCCAACATCTCAAAAAGTCGCTCGAACTGCGCTTGAGGGAGGGCCTTTGTAAATGGATCCGGCATGTTCTCTTTTGTATCCACTCTTTGGACCTCGATCTCCTGGCGATCTATGATCTCCCTGATTAGGTGATACCGCCTTATGATGTGACTGGATTTCTGATGGGACCGTGGTTCCTTCGCTAAAACTATAGCCCCATTTTTATCGCAATACAAAGGTATCGGATCAACAATAGACAGAACTACCTAAAGTTCAGCAATGAACTTCTTCATCCAGACCGCTTCTTTTGCGGCATTGCTCGCAGCAATGTATTCAGCCTCCATCGTCAAGTCTGCGATGGTATCCTGTTTGGAACTCCTCCAACACACCGTCCCTCTATTGAGGGTAAACAAAAAACCTGAGACAGACTTGCTATCATCTTTGTCACTCTGGAAGCTTGAATCGTTAAAGGACTCGACCTTGAGGTCTCCATTACCGAAAACCAAGAACATCTCCTTAGTCCTTCTTAGGTACTTGAGAATGTTCTTCACCGCTGTCTAGTGGTTCTCACCTAGGTTCGACTGATACTGACTCACCACGGTTAGCGCGTAAGCTACATCTGGTCTTGTACATAGAATCACATACATTATAGATCCTACTGCCGAAGCGTAGGGTATAATGCTCATGCGAACCCTCTCCTCATCAGTCTTGGGAGACATCTCCTTGGAGAGGGTAATTCCGTGTAATGCGGGTATGTTACCGTGCCTGGAATCTTCCATACTAAATCTCTTTAGTACGGTCTCTATGTACTTGGACTGCGAAAGTCCCAGTAATCTCTTAGATCTGCCTCTGTAGATCATGATCCCCAGAATGTACGAGGCATCACCCAGGTCCTTCATGTTAGTTATATGTATGCCCTAGAGGCCATTACTGTACATAGGATGTATATTGTAGTGGATGCTTGGAAATATATAGGGAGGACTTTCTTGCTCGACATGATAGTATGCTATCCGGTTGAACTTTACCTTAACGTGTACACTGATTGTCTCTCTATTACATGTTGGTAAAGCTCTTAGGATGTGTACTTGACTACTTGGACTATGATGCGGATCATACTAGTGGGGACATGGTAGTCCATAAGTACATCCTTCAAAGTCCCTAGTCGTGGGTATATCGAGACGGGGCATCGATATACCAGAGTAGACTAGCGTGTACCTTCTCGACCCATACAGATGGGCGATGGATGATCCCATATCCATTGGTGTTTGACATCAGAGGAGATATACGGGTGCTCAGTAGAGACTGGGTACACTGGACGGACTCGCCGAGAACTCCCAGATGGTATTATACCTTACGTCAGATGGTAGTTCTCTGGTGACACTGGTACAGAGTAGTCTGTTGACCCGAGATCGTCATAGAGTCTTGTGTGGTTCCCACTGTGCTTTGATTTCCATCTTACCACGTCCAAGAGGGCGTGCAAAACGGTGGTTTTTGGGTACATTCCCGAGTCACATGGAGGCAATGAGCGATAGGAGGGGATTCGTCTCTCCCGGTATAGGGAGTTGATGTTGCGCTGTGTTCGATTGGCTATAACAGGAAATCCCTGGCCAGGGTTGCTGAGATTTACTAGTAAGTGTTACCAGTAGTTTCTCGAATTGTTATAGACCTCACATCGACACGACTTATCGAGCTATTGGGGTCTGACGTTTACCACCCCTAGGCGAGATATGCGACATATCAGATGACGAGACCGGACTGTACGGTAAGTGTTACTGGTTGGATTCACTGGAGTGTGAGCGGGCTTGCTCGTCGATCTTCTGATCGTTCAATACCCGGGTGGCCGTTACGTTTAGCAGACCGCTTGCGGCTTGTGGGTGTTTGATATGATCATCACCTGCTGCCGGCGTATTGACGAGTCTTTAGAGTCCTACACAGAGGCTTCCTGGTTCAAGCGAAACGAAATAGGAGCGCATATGAGATATGTGCAGGACCGAGAATAATACGTGTATGTGATACCGTATTCTATTCTCGCGATGAATGTGTCGAATGGTTATATGCGATATAACCTAGTAATCGAATCAAGGTTTGATTCGATAAGCCGATACATTGGATACTAGTCGGTTATATGCGATATGACCGGATCGTTAAATCAAGTGTTGATTTAATGGTTTAATGTATAATTATATATATTTGATATATTACTTTGCATTAACTAGTATCGGTTCACTTTAAATGGATTTTCTCGCTCGATATGTGCGCATTGCATATGCGATATGATTTTGTGCACTTGCTTGTATCATGTTTGATGATACATGCCTTTTGGTTAAGTGTAAAGAATTAAACCTTGGTTAATGAAATGGTTAGGGTTTACTATTTGCTTATTCATTTTATTCATTTATTTATTCTTTTGGAAAAAGAAAAGCAAATGAGAAAATGGTGGCATGTTTTGTTTTGTTCATGAAGTTTCATGAACACTTTGACTTTGTAACCATTTTGTCTCATGCTTAACCCTAACCATTCCACTTAACCCTAATCAATTCTCTACACTAAACCATGGTTCAATTATGATAAGTATTCTTTTTACTTTTCTTTTTTAATAACTTATCATAACACTTTTCATCTTCTTCTTCTTCTTCCTCACAAGAAGAAAGCTTTCTTCATCAATGGTGATTGATGTATTTGAGTGAGAAATCCAATTCTAAAGTGAACCCAACTCCTATTTCTTCATCCTCTACCTCTTGCCAAGTAGTATAGGGTGTTTCCTTCACAAGTTTTCATGGCTTGGTGAAGGTGGAGCTTGATCTAGCGATGCCTCGACGTAGATCATCTTCGGCATGGACATCGACGACCTAGCTCGCCATTTCTCCGACGAAGCCGACGCTAGAGCCCGGGAATTCATTTGGACAGCGAGGGGACTTCGTTGCGGAGCTATGGAGGTGGAGCACCGGATCTACAAAGGTTGTATTTCCGTTTAAACTTTAGTTAAGTTGTTAACTAGTTTCTTTTTCGCCTAAACCTCTAGCCGACGATCCGTTCTAGGGTTTCTCGGCACCGTTAAAATTTGGAATTGGCATGGTTGATGCCTTGTGAGACCTCATTAGGGTGCCTAGGTACCCTACAGTGGTATCAGAGCCTAGCTAGAGCCTTAGGCGAAGTCTAGACGACGTTTGAATTCCGAACGAACCCGAAACCCCAACCCAAAATGCTCTCTGGAAATTTTCTAAAATTTTGGATTTTTATCAATTAAAAATATGCAGAAAAATAAGCAGGGTGTTATTTGATTTCTGTGAAATACGAGGGGCTAAATAGACTTTTCCACCGCGGAACCGCGGCCCTAGCTATGCATGGTGCGGCGGTTCCGCGGCCGTACTGTCCCTTTGACCAATGTTTTCTGCACAGTAATTCATATAATGGAATCCTATATTTTCTGGTTATTTTTAATGTGACTCTACAGTTGAGTGTTCTGGGCTTGTTTTGGGGGTTCGATGAATCGATCGGATGATTTAAACTTTGTCTATTTGGCTTTCCGGATATTTTTTTGAATATGTTAAAAAGTTCGACCAGATATAAATACCCAATTTTTCCCCTGTCGGGAAATTTCCAAGAGTTGGATTTTTCCGTAGTTTAACGACGTTCTAAGTAGTGCAAGTAACTCGATGGACCCTCTAGAAGACAACAAACCTTAACTCGATTATGTGACCGTCTTGAACTGCCCTTTGAACCTTCGGGTTTGGGGGAGTACGGCATGCCACATGTGAGGCGTTGGCTTGACCCTTCTACGGCTGGACCGTTGGTACTGAGGCACGAACTGAATGTTATTAGACTTGTTTCATGTGTTGATCTGTATCGGGAAAACTTGGGTGTTCGATTGTTCGATCGGAAAGTTTGACATTTTCTATTTATCCGGAATGTGATACAATAATTGGAATTCACAAGAAGTTATGAGATAACTGAATGAATGTTATAAACACAGCACTTTAGTCTCACTTGATCGGTTGCCACGGAATTTTGATGTGATCAAAAGTCCGTCGCAATCACGTAGCGTACGCAGATACTCGCCGGATAAACTTAATAGACAGCCTCACTCCATAGCCCCGACCAAGTGACTGTAGGAGAACCCCGTCGCCGAAAGCATCTGTCCGGGTGCTCTCGGCAGCGGTGTTCCGCCTTGGTGCACTTCGTCGACGGTATCAGGGGTGCGGCCGCCTACTAAAGTTTGCGACGAGCATTCGATCAGATGTCGGGAATCCAGTTGAATTCCCCGACTTGATATTGAAAAGTGTTTTCGATAATGAGACTAAAATGCGGGGTTTATAATTGTTAGGCATGCGATATCTAAAGAATTCATTTGGTTAGGCATGCGATGTCTGAGGAGGTTGCGGATTCCAACTGTTGTAGTTTTACACTTTCTTTTCTGTGACCGTAAGTGTAATATGTGATATCGCCGGTTTCGTTGCTATATGTCAACGACAATTGGGATGCGCATATTTACTTACGTTGATGACATGTGATGTTATGTGTTGCTGGATATGTTATATTGGATCTTCGTGTTCGAATAGCCGGGGGGTTTTTATGTGAGATGAGTGATTTTCATTTTCATTCATGTAAAAACTTGTATGTAATATTCTTTTATTGGGGCACTTCCAGGTTACGGAAGTTGTCACCCTTTGTATATTATTTACTTTTCCGCACTAGGATAGACCCAAGGAGGGGAGCACAAGTAACCGGGTTCTGGAGTCCAGTGGGAGACCAACTCGAGGAGTCGAGTCCGGGTATCCTAACTCCAGAATTGGTAGGGTTGCTTGCCGCTCTCGTAGGGGTCTAGGGGTGTGGGTTTGGCTATTCATCACGACCGTGGAATCCGTGTTTTATACTGGCTCGTATTGAAAACACGGACGTCCTAGTATATCCAATATTTCATATGTTTCTTCTGCTGCGATATCTGTGATGTGATCATATGATGTTCTGTGATAGATACAGTATATAGTATATATGATATATTATATAGACGTTACTTATGTTTTACACCCGTGCTAGCCCTTCCCCGCTCTGCCGTTAGTTACCTAACCTAACGGTGCACGAGGGGACATCGAGGCGAATGCAAATGGTATAAGTGTACGTCGTATTTATCTGTGATGTTTAGGTAATTAAATGATGGGACTTCATTAATGAGATTAATGAAATAAAAGAAACCTAAGATGTTGTAGAATCGAATTTCAAAATAAAACAGGTAGCTACAGTTCTTGCTTTGCACAGCGGTATATACGATATATCCTGCACCTTATTCGATAAGGAAAGGACCGAGATCTCTTCACCGGGAGTGACTCCTTTACCAATAACTGGCAGATGCTACACACTCGGTTTGTCTTTTGATTGCTTTTAAGTGTTTTTGCTTTGCACAGTGATATATATGATATATCCCGCACCTCATTCGACGAGGAAAGGTCCGACGATCCCTTCACCGGGAGTGACTCCTTTAGCAAAACTAGAAAAGCCTCAAAAAGCACTCCATTTCAAAATCATTTGATTCTACAACGATATCAAGTTCATTACGCAATAGGTTTTCAGAAAAACCTGTCGTAGCCCTCCGTCATTTCAGATAAGTCCTGTTTAGTATTCGTGCTGCGTTTGTTGACCTTGTCAAGGCGCAGTGTGCGGTAGCTAACCAGTATTTATCTGCTTATGCATATGATGCAGATTGGGTTAGGGTAGTCGTGCGGCCTTGTTGACCTTGTCAAGGGTCGTGCGGGTGGGTTTGATTCAATCAAGAAATGACGGGTTGAACTTGACTTGCGGTCTATGGTTTGTTGACCTTGTCAAGGTCATAGATCGTTCGGGGCAAAATATTATCGGGAATTTCAAGTGTTGAAATTTGCAATGAGATTGCATACCTTCTATGAGATAGTTGGATCCCGATACCCGCTGCGAGTAAGAGTTACTCCTGGGAGAGTTTTATACATTACAATTAGCCGATCAAGTAGGTATCTAGAAAGGTGTCAACGAGGTTACGCCTCTGGGAAAACGAGGTTTACATTAATTAGGTTCGTGCGAAAGCACGGGGGACCTCCCTCAATGTACCGACACTGGCCTGGCTGAAAAATTGGCAAACTTGTAGTATGTAATTAATCCCGGCTAGTCTTTCCTTTTAGGGTTTGAAGGAAGATTTGATAAAAAGTAGTGGGAGCCATCCTAATTAGATAAAATAATAACCAATCTATTCTTGCAAGAGCGCACGCTGAGTGTTTTCTTCTCTCTCTCTCCGGGTAGCGAACATATCACGCCTTAATCAAGATAATAATACGGATTATTGACCGAACCCGCTTGTTATACTGAGCTGGGGAACGTTGGTCCCGCTCCAACTTATAATTGTTATAAGACAGAGCAGGAAATTGGGAAATACCAGAATTCCCGTGCCGCCCAAACGAAGAGAGTGCATGCTGATGCATCATCTTCGGGTGTGTTCATTATGCAGAACTGTTTCTCAGTATCCTCCGCATCCTGGGTATTTGATACCGGATCAGGATCCCAGATATGTAAGATGTTACATAGGGCTACAAAAGGGTAGAAAAACTGAGAACGGGTGATAAGTTTCATGAGGCAGAAAACGGGGCAAATGTTGCAGCCAAGTCTGTCGATCACTGTCACCCTGTATTACCAATACATTGATTCTGAACGAATGTTATTAGATACCGAACCTGATATACAAAATCATATCAGTCTCTTTATTAGTAAAGAAATGATAAAATTTTGTATTGTTCGATAATGTTTTGAACATTTCCTATATCTAAAGTTGATCGGTTCAGGCACGTTATCTAAAAGCATTGATGTTCTAAATCAAACTACAGTTCTTAGTATATAGAACACACACAAGAGGAAGAGTTCAAAAATGAACGAATTCTTCTTGAGGTATTGTAGACTAGGTCAGATCAATATGACCTGACTAGCTAGAGTTACATATAAATGCATATTTAAATCAGTTTGAATTTACATCTTGTGAAACTCGCCAGTCATGTCACAAAGATAAGATGACCATAGCTCTGTTTATTGGAAACAGAGAAAGAGTTAATGAACTCTTGGGACTGATACATGATGATGTATGCAAGGTCTCCTATCTACACATGCCAGGACTGGTTCTTTATACTTCATTACATTCTCTGATGATCTTTCGAGATTCAGACCTATGTTCCTGTTGAAACACAAGTCCGAATCTTTTGTGATATTCACAAAATATAAGTTAGAAGTAGAGAACTAAAATACGGGTATAAGTATTATGTCCTATGATGAGATCAGGGAGGAGAATACTTGTGCATAGAATTTATGGACTATTCTAAAGGAGAATGAGATTCTCTCTCAGCATTACTCCTCCGTATACACCATTGCACGATTGTATGTCGGGGCGGAGCAATTGCACCCTATTCGATATGGTGTGCTCTATGATGAGTACTACTGAGTTACCTATTTCCTTTTGGGAGTTATGCACTTATGAAGTTGCATACGTATTGAATTAGGGTTCGAATCAAATCAAAGCCTACCATTTCATATGTGATATGGAAATGGAAGAGCCCATATCTTAAGTTAGTTAAGATTTGGGGTTGTCCGGCCTATGTCTAAAAGCAAAATCCGGACAAGCTCGAGGCAACGTCTGTTATGTAGAACTGGAAACGTTCCAGCTATACAAACTGGAGCTGATGATTTGGTAGAACCGAAGGATTCAGTAGATTCCAACGAACCTCAGCCTCTCCGCCGATCTAGTAGGGTTCCTCACCCACCTGAGAGATACTTATGTTTCTCTATGACAGTGGGAGCGAGGAATGCATCATGAGATGATGACCCAACTAGTTTCGAGCTGGCCATCAGGAGTGAGACTCTGTAAGAATGGCTGGATGCTTAGTGATCTGAGATGGAATCCATGTACACCAACAAAGTATGGACTTTAGTTGCTATATCTGAAGGGTTAAATCCCCTGAGCAAGTATATCTTGAGAAGATTACTTGGTGTAGATGGAAAAGTTGAGACTTTCAAAGCTAGACTTGTTAAAGGTTTTCGTCATCGACCAGGCGTGGATAATGATGAAACCTTTTCCAGTACCTATGCTTAAGTCCATCCAGATCCTACTTGCCACGGCTATGTACCATGACTACGATATCTGGTGGTTGGGTGTCATGACAGCTTTTCTAAATGATGTTTTAGAAGAGTGTGTCTATAAGTACACAGCCAGAGGGCCTCGTAGACAGTGGGAGCAGCGGAAACGTGAGCAAGATGCTTTATAGGATTAAAGCAGGCATCGCGGAGTTGGAACATCTGTTTTGATGGATTAGTCAAAGAGTTTGACATCATCAAAATGGTAGATGAACCTTGTATAAACAAAAAGGTAGTAGGGAGTATGGTGGCGATTCACGTAGAGTACGTGGATGACATACTCTTGATAGGGAAGTAGTTTCCTATGCTACGCTCGGTCAATCTCCGCTTATCACAAGGATTCTCCATATAGGATCTAAGTGATACCTCCTAAATCCTGAGTTTTCATCTATGAGATAGATGTAATTGGATGCTAGGATTCTCACTAGATGTAGTGAGATCGTATCAATTGATCCTGGGGAGAATCAATGGAAGGGTTCCAGGGTGATAAAGATGACTGAATGTCAGTCGCAGGTATTGTCTTTACCCTCAGTAAAGGGACGGTATGTTGGAAGAGTTCCAAGCTAGATACCGTGGCATACTAGACGATAAAGGCATGATACATCGCTACTTAAGATGCTACCAAAGAGGCTGTTTGGATGTATAATGGTTCATGAGATGAACTATGTTCCTCCCATTGTGTGACAATGGAGTTGTGGCTTTTGCCAAGGAACGTCCGTCCCATCAGTGATCCATACTTATTCTAAGGCAGTATCACCTGATTATGGAGATGGTTGATCTCCAAGGTGATCGAGGCAAGGAGAGCAGACTCAGAGGATAACACGGCGGATCCACTCACGAAGGCCTATTCCCAGAGAGAGACTTTTATGGGATGGTTGAGTATGAGATACTTCGACCACTGCTACAGATGGCCCTAGTGCAAGTGGGAGATTGTTAGTTATATGTATGCCCTAGAGGCCATTACTGTACATAGGATGTATATTGTAGTGGATGCTTGGACATATATAGGGAGGACTTTCTTGCTCGACATAATAGTATGCTATCTGGTTGAACTTTACCTTAACGTGTACACTGATTGTCTCTCTATTACATGTTGGTAAAGCCCTTAGGATGTGTACTTGACTACTTGGACTATGATGCGGATCATACTAGTGGGGACATGGTAGTCCATAAGTACATCCTTCAAAGTCCCTAGTCATGGGTATATCGAGACGGGGCATTGATATACCAGAGTAGACTAGCGTATGCCTTCTCGACCCATACAGATGGGTGATGGATGATCCCATATCCATTGGTGTTTGACATCAGAGGAGATATACGGGTGCTAAGTAGAGATTGGGTACACTGGACGGACTCGCCGAGAACTCCCAGATGGTATTATACCTTACGTCAGATGGCAGTTCTCTGGTGACACTGGTACAAAGTAGTCTGTTGACCCGAGATCGTCATAGAGTCTTGTGTGGTTCCCACTGTGCTTTGATTTCCATCTTACCACGTCCAAGAGGGCGTGCAAAACGGTGGTTTTTGGGTACAGTCCCGAGTCACATGGAGGCAATGAGCGATAGGAGGGGATTCGTCTCTCCCGGTATAGGGAGTTGATGTTGCGCTGTGTTCGATTGGCTATAACAGGAAATCCCTGGCCAGGTTTGCTGAGATTTACTGGTAAGTGTTACCAGTAGTTTCTCGAATTGTTATAGACCTCACATCGACACGACTTATCGAGCTATTGGGGTATGACGTTTACCACCCCTAGGCGAGATATGCGACATATCAGACGACGAGACCGGACTGTACGGTAAGTGTTACTGGTTGGATTCACTGGAGTGTGAGCGGGCTTGCTCGTCGATCTTCTGATCGCTCAATACCCGGGTGGCCGTTACGTTTAGCAGACCGCTTGCGGCTTCTGGGTGTTTGATATGATCATCACCTGCTGCCGGCCGTATGAGATATAGTCCTACACAGAGGTTCCCTGGTTCAAGCGAAACGAAATAGGAGCGCATATGAGATATGTGCGGGACCGAGAATAATACGTGTATGTGATACCGTATTCTATTCTCGTGATGAATGTGTTGAATGGTTATATGCAATATAACCTAGTAATCGAATCAAGGTTTGATTCGATAAGCCGATACATTGGATACTAGTCGGTTATATGCGATATGACCGGATCGTTAAATCAAGTGATGATTTAATGGTTTAATGTATAATTATATATATTTGATATATTACTTTGCATTAAGTAGTATCGGTTCACATTAAATAGATTTTCTCGCTCGATATGTGCGCATTGCATATGCGATATGATTTTGTGCACTTGCTTGTATCATGTTTGATGATACATGCCTTTTGATTAAGTGTAAAGAATTAAACCTTGGTTAATGAAATGGTTAGGGTTTACTATTTGCTTATTCATTTTATTCATTTATTTATTCTTTTGGAAAAAGAAAAGCAAATGAGAAAATGGTGGCATGTTTTGTTTTGTTCATGAAGTTTCATGAACACTTTGACTTTGTAACCATTTTGTCTCATGCTTAACCCTAACCATTCCACTTAACCCTAATCAATTCTCTACACTAAACCATGGTTCAATTATGATAAGTATTCTTTTTACTTTTCTTTTTTAATAACTTATCATAACACTTTTCGTCTTCTTCTTCTTCTTCCTCACAAGAAGAAAGCTTTCTTCATCAATGGTGATTGATGTATTTGAGTGAGAAATCCAATTCTAAAGTGAACCCAACTCCTATTTCTTTATCCTCTACCTCTTGCCAAGTAGTATAGGGTGTTTCCTTCACAATTTTTCATGGCTTGGTGAAGGTGGAGCTTGATCTAGCGATGCCTCGACGTAGATCATCTTCGGCATGGACATCGACGACCTAGCTCGCCATTTCTCCGACGAAGCCGACGCTAGAGCCCGGGAATTCATTTGGACAGCGAGGGGACTTCGTTGCGGAGCTATGGAGGTGGAGCACCGGATCTACAAAGGTTGTATTTCCGTTTAAACTTTAGTTAAGTAGCTAACTAGTTTCTTTTTCGCCTAAACATCTAGCCGACGATCCGTTCTAGGGTTTCTCGGCACCGTTAAAATTTGAAATTAGCATGGTTGATGCCTTGTGAGACCTCATTAGGGTGCCTAGGAACCCTACACTTCATAGAGAACCTTTGTGACAAGGACAACTTGACCGATTGTAGCATAGGAATATTGTTTCCTATCAAAAGAATGTCGTCCACGTATTAGACTAGGAATACGACAGTTCGTCCTACAATCTTCTTATAAATACATGGCCCATCCTCGTTCTTGATGAAGTCAAATTCCTTGACTGTTTCATCAAAACAGATGTTCCAGCTCCGCGATGTCTTCTTTAATCTATAAATGGATTTAAGCAACTTGCACACCTTCCTGGTGCTCCTACTATCTACAAAACCTTCTGGCTGATCCATATAAACGCACTCTTCCAAACTTCCATTTAGAAAAGCCATTTTTACGTCCATTTGTCAGATTTCATGGTCATGGAAGGTAGCAATGGCAAGTAGGATCCGAATGGATTTGAGCATAGCCACTGGAGAAAAAGTTTCGTCATAGTCCAATCCTGGTCTTTGACGAAAACCTTTTGCAACAAGTCTAGACTTATAGGTTTCCACCTGCCCATCTACACCAATCTTCCTTTTGTAGATCCATTTGCATCCAACGGGTTTTACCCCAGGTGGAGCTATTTCCAAGGTCCACACTTTATTGGCATGCATGGACTCCATTTCAGATTGCATAGCATCCAGCCACTTATGAGTGTCCCAACTGATAATGGCTTGCCTGAAACTAGTAGGTGTTAGTGTATATGCCCTAGAGGCCATTACTGTATCATACTAGTTTGTATATTACTTAATGGAAGCTTGGGATATTCACAGTTGTATATACAATCTTGCTCGAAATGGTAGTATGCTACTTGGTTTGTCTCTGCTTTAATATGTGCATGTGTTTCTTTTAGCATATTGCTGGTATAGATATTAGTAGAGCCCTTAGGATCCTTGCTTGATTACCAGCGTTGTGATGGCACTCGCACTCGTGGGAGCTGGGTAATCTATAAGCACATCCTTATACAGGTCCCTGGTCGTTGGACTATCGAGACAGGGCATCGATACTCCGGAGTAGACTAGCGTATGCGCTTCTCATCCCAGTGTGGGAGACGGTCTGTCCCACAGCCGTTAGTACGTCATACTTGAGATAGTATGCGGGTGCTCGTTAGGTTACGAGTACACTGGACAGGACTCGTCGGGAACTGTTGGTTGGTAATATACCTATCGTCAGTTATCAGTTCCCAGGTGACATGAGTACAGCTTAGTCCGCTGACTTGACACTGTCACTTCGCCTCGAGTGTGTTCCCACTGCACTTTGATTACTACCCTACCACGGCTCAAAGGAGTCGTGCAAACAGGTTGTTTTTGGGTGCAGTCCCGAAGCACTTGGAGGCAGTGATGGTTAGACAGGATTCGTCTCTCCCGGTATTGGGGGTTGACATCGCGCTGTGTCCAGGAGAGCCATTACACGAGTAGTCCCTGGCCAGGGCAAGCGAGATATACTGGTAGGCTTCCAGTGTTATCTCAGGGTGTTCTGGGCTACACTCCGACACGACTTGTACCGCTATTAGGGGACTGACGTTCACCGCCCCCTAGGCCCGCCATGCGATGTATCAGACGAACAGACCGGACTGTACGGAGACTGTCACATACAGGCTCAGTAGGAGTGCAGATGGGGTTCACCTCGTCAGTCTTCTTATCGACATCTACCTGGGGACCGTTACGTACAGCTAGTGCCGCTTGCGGTCTGTGGTTAAACCCACTGCCAGCGTAGTGTCGAGTCTTTAGAGTCCCACACAGAGAGCTATTCGCCTTTAGGCAAAATGAGTAGAGGTCGCATGGTTTTGCGACAGGGTTCGTTCGCATCCGCGCACTTGTGCACGTTTGCTGTCCGGACAGTTTATACTAGCGGGCTTTGGTTTAAGCCGGATCCTAGTATATGATTTGAGATTGGTTTTTCTCAGAGTATTCGTGTTCCTCGGATCACGAATGCGGGTGCGTATGCACAGTTGCTTGAGATTGAGGGAGATGACCTTGTTTAGGGTTAATGACTATTGTCATTTTATTAACCCTATTGCTTTTGTGTGTATTATTGTTAATTGATAATTAGCTTAATTATTGTGCATGGTTGTTGTTGTTGACCTTTTGACTTCATTGACTTGTTGACCAAGTTGACAATTTGACCATGATCATTTCATTTGGAAGATGCTCTTTGATCCTTGCAATTTGCATTAATATTGAAATGATAATGGTCACCTCTTGATTAAACCATGACAATTTTCTAGCTAATTAATTAATTAAAATATCACACACATATTAGTGAGAATGGCTCACTAATAATTCATTCTCTCATATCTTTTCTCTCTCTTGCTCATCCTCTCCCTCAAGCTCTCTCCCTCTCATGTGTTGAGAAACAAAAAGCTTGAGAAAAACCTTCACTTGATCTTCTCTACTCTCTTCTAGGGTTCAAGTCTTAGCATTTCTTGCACTCTAGTTACTCCTAGCTTGGAGTTGAAGCTAAAGGTCGAGGCTTTCGGGTGGATCCTTCTTTGACGGAAGAAGACAAGCAAGGTGAGGCCTTTCTACCATTCCGATGAGCAAGGAGAGAAGGACTTCGAGCTCAAGGTATAACCTTTCTACAACTTAGCTAGTTGTTAGTTTGCTTTAGCTAGTTTTCGTTTAGCAAAGATCCTCACAAGCAAGGTCCATGTTGCCTAAGTCATTAAAAATCCGTTTTTTATTATGTTTTCCGCCTCCTCGTAAGCACCGGGGTGGGCAACGTAGACTTACAGTGGTATCAGAGCCTAACTAAACTCAAACTAGCTAGGTAGTGAAGTGTAACGAAGTTTCGAAACCGGAAAATCCAAAAACCAAACTTTGCAAAACCCAAGTTTCTGTTAATTTTTTTTCTGGTCAAAATGACATTTGTTATATACCAAAAATTATCTCTGGGTTTTGTGTGAAAAACCACCAAATACGAACCAGAGAGGAGATCAGAGGAGCGCGGATCCGCGGCAAGAGGAAGCTCCTGCCGCGGAAGCGCGGCCGTCTTGTCCCCTCTCTGCATCGTTTTTGGTGCAGTGTGTTTCTGTGTTGGTTTTGGGATTTTTAGGATATGTTATATGTGCCCAGATTTTCCAGAACTAAAATTTACTTTTGGGGGCCTATAAATCCGTATTTTTCGGAACTTCACTACACTTTAACTATATCGGTTATATCTGTGATGCTTGTATGTATTGAACGTCGGCTAATCGCTATAAGTCGATTAGTCGGGGTTATACATCTCTGTGATTGTTATTGGTTTGTGGATATGAATGGATTGGATTGTTGCGGGTGAATGGCCGGGGTGGATGTGAGATGAGCGTTTTTTTTCTTTCATTCATTTGTAACATGTAAATTGATGTAATAATATTATTTGTATGGCCGCACAACCGGGTCGGGGTTGTAGCCGTCATTGTATAATTCTTTTTACTGTTTTTGCTCCTAGGATAGACCCATGGAGGGGGTGCACAAACTACCGGGTATCTCGAAGCGCCGAGTGGCCTACTCACGGTGGTGAGGGAGGTTGCTTCGGTTCGGGTGCTTGGCGGGTAGTTTGCCGCACCCGTAGGGGTCTTGGGTGGGGTATTGGCTATTCACCGCGACCGTGTAATCCGCTTTACGTTGCAGGCTCGAACGCATTGCGGATTCCTAGTATATCCAATGTATTCATCTGTGATCTGTAATGTCTATCATTGCTATATATTTATATATAATAACTATTTAGGCGTTGCTTATGTTTTACAGCCGCGCTAGCCCAGCCCCCGCTCTGTCGTTAGTTAAGTAACCTAACGGGTGATGACGGGGCCCCGTGGCGAATGCGAATGGCATAAGCGTACGTCATATTTTGGTTGTTTTCTGCAATGGTAGGATTAATTGATGGGACGCATTAAAAGAACTAATGCAAGAAATAAACCAAGTAAAAGTCGATTGGAACACTTTGAAAACCACTCGGTTTTTTTCAAAACTAAACTTTTAAACGCGGAGCTTGAACCACTCCTTTTAAAAGCTATCTCGTTCCATCGATTATATCAAGTTCACTACGTTCACGGTTTCGCCAAAACCATTCGTAGCCCTCCGTCATTCCACATGAATGGTCAAAAGTATTCAAGCTGTGTATTTTGGCCAAAGTCAAGGCATAGTGATTGGTAGCGTTTGGGCATTCATGTGCAGCATAGATAGATGCGTTGATTTGGGACAGTCATGCTGCCATTTTGGCCAAAGTCATGGGTAGGTACGGGTGGGTCCAAATTAACCAGGAGAATGACGGGTAGAACTTGACATGTGACTTATGATATTTTGGCCAAAGTCAAGGTCATAAGAGCATGGGGCAAAAATCCACATCGGGAGTTTCATAAGTACTGAAACTTGCTAGCGTTGCATACCATTTGGAGTGTGATGATTCTGATAGGATTCCTTCGGTTTTATCACGCGATGATATTTGGATCCCGATCCTACTGTGAGTATATGCTACTCCTCGGGAAAACTCTCACTTAACGATCAATGCTATAAACCTAGTAGGTGCCTAGAAAGGTGTTAGCGGGGCTACGCCCACAGGGAAAAGAGGTTACTTAATTAAGGAACTTCGCGAAAGCGTTGGAAAACCTCCCTCGAAGTACCGACACTGGCCTGGCTGAACGGTTAAGCAAGTATTGTACGGTGAGAATGATCCCGGCTAATCCTTTTTTTATGGTTTGAGAAGGGATTCGAGAAACAGTGGGAGCCATCCAGTTTAGACAAACTAAAAACCACTCTAAACTTGCAAGAGCATCATGCTAAAGTGTTTCTTTTCTCTCTCCTAATTGCAGCGACCATTCAACATGACCGGACTTAAGTTACTGTTAGATAAAAATATATTGACAGGGCCAAACTACAAAGATTGGCTCAGGAATGTCAAGATGGCTATCACTTATGACAAGCTGGGGTATATACTTACCACCAAAGCTCCCCCTGTCCCAGGTCCCACCTCCAGCGTCGCGGATGTAGAAATC
Source organism: Agapanthus africanus (assembly GCA_030015575.1). NCBI lineage: Eukaryota > Viridiplantae > Streptophyta > Magnoliopsida > Asparagales > Amaryllidaceae > Agapanthus > Agapanthus africanus. Next base: position 566,021,882 of record CM057339.1, read on the forward strand.
CGTAAGACATGGGAGATAGATTGCGCGAGGGCCAGATGCCTCGTACTAGCCTCGATGGACAACGAACATCAGAGGAAGCACGAGAATATGGACCTAGAGTCCATATTTCTCCATACAAAAGAACTGTATGGAGAGCAGTCTCGTATCGCTAGATACGAAGTGTCGAAGAAGCTTTTTTCGGCAAGGTTGGCCGTCGGATCATCGGTAGCGGACCACGTGCTTAAGATGATCGGCTACATAGAGGAGCTCGCGGACCTTGGGACCACGTTGGAGAATGAACTCTATACCGATTTGATTCTCCAGTCCCTTCCTTCCACTTACGCCCAGTTCATTCTTAACTTCAACATGCAAGGAAAGGAGGTTGAACTTGCCGAACTTCTGAACATGTTGAGGACTGCTGAGGGCACCCTACAGAAGGGTAGGGAGACATCCACTTTGTTTGTAGGAGGATCTTCCTCTTCTAGGTTCAGGGCGAAAGCCAAGGGCAAGAAGAAGAAAGCCCCCGCCAAACCAAGAGGCGGTGTCGGTAAAGTGGATACGAAGGGAAAGGGTAAAGCAACAAAAGTAGCGGGGAAGATGGTGGTGAAGGAAGAATGCTTCTATTGTCACAAAAGTGGTCACTGGAAACAGGATTGCAAGGCTTGGAAAGCCAGAACACAGGATTTGAAGCGAGTTGCAGCTTCAGCTTCAGGTGTGTATGTTATTGAAAACTGTCTATCAATAAACTCTACATCCTGGGTATTGGATACCGGATCAGGATCTCATATCTGTAATTCTTTGCAGGCGTTGAGAAAGCGTAGAGTTTTGAAGGCAGGTGACATGACCCTCAGAGTTGCGAACGGTGCTAGCATGGATGTAGAGGCCGTGGGGGACTATCACCTGGGATTATCAGATGGACACTTTTTGGTTTTGCGTAGTTGTTATTATGTACCAAATGCAACCTGTAATATCATTTCTGTATCTTTATTATCTAAAGAAGGTTATGAATTTGCATTTGTAAGTAATGTAGTGAACATTAACCTTAATCAAGTTTTGATTGGGTCAGGTACATTAAACAACGGTATATACGTTTTAAACCAACCGCAGGTTTTCAATATCCAGAATACACACAAAAGAAAGTCTCCAGAAATTAATAAAACTTTCTTATGGCATTGTAGACTGGGTCACATCAATGAGAGAAGATTGACTAAGTTACATACTGAAGGATAATTAGATCCGTTCGAATATCAATCGTATGCAACTTGTCAATCCTGTCTCAAAGGAAAGATGACAAAGGCTCCGTTTTCTGGACACGGAGAAAGAGCGAGCGAGCTCTTGGGACTCGTACACAGCGACGTGTGCGGTCCAATGTCTACACATGCGCGAAGCGGTTATTCTTACTTCATTACCTTTACGGATGATTTTTCAAGGTACGGTTATGTCTTCTTAATGAAACATAAATCCGAGGCTTTTGAAAAATTCCAGGAATATAAGAATGAAGTAGAAAAACAAACCGGCAAAAGTATCAAGATTCTAAGACCGGATCGAGGTGGAGAATACTTAAGTGCCGAATTCCTGAACTACTTAAAAGAGAATGGAATTCTCTCTCAGCTTACTCCTCCATACACTCCGCAACATAATGGTGTATCGGAGAGACGGAACCGGACCCTATTGGATATGGTACGGTCCATGATGAGTAACGCTGAGTTACCGTGATCGTTCTGGGGATATGCGCTAGAATCAGCAGCATACCTTTTGAACCGAGTTCCAACTAAGACTGTGCCTACTACACCATATGAAATGTGGTGTGGGAAGAGACCCCATCTTAATCACATTAAGACATGGGGATGTCCAGCTTTTGTAAAAAAGCAGCATGCGGACAAGCTCGAGGCACGCTCAGTACAGTGCAAGTTTGTGGGATATCCGAAGAACTCCAAGGGATATTACTTCTATTGCGAAGAGGAACAAAAAGTCCTTGTTTCTCGCCATGCCCACTTTCTAGAACATCAGTTCATAGAAAAAGAATTAAGTGGGAGCGCGATAGAACTTGAAGAAATTCCAGAACCGCAAGCTATTACTGAAAGCTTAGTAGAACCAGAGGGTTCAAAAGATCAAGACATTCCTACGCCACTCCGCAGGAGTAGTAGGCAGTCTCATCCGCCCGAGAGGTACTGCGGTTTTCTCATTGACGGGGATAGAGAGGACTGCATCATAGATTGTGATGAGCCTACTAGCTTCCAGCAAGCCATTCAGAGCGTCGACTCGGTAAAATGGCTGGATGCAATGCGGACCGAGATGGAGTCCATGTACACCAACAAAGTATGGACGTTGGACATTGCTCCAGACGGGGTAAAACCCGTAGGATGCAAGTGGATCTTCAAAAGGAAGATTGGTGTAGATGGACAGGTTGAGACCTATAAAGCTAGACTGGTAGCAAAGGGTTTTCGTCAGCGACCTGGTTTGGACTATGACGAAACCTTTTCTCCAGTAGCTATGCTGAAATCCATTCGGATCCTTCTTGCCATCGCTGCTTTCCACGATTATGAGATTTGGCAGATGGACGTAAAGACAGCTTTTCTAAATGGTCATTTAGAGGAGTGTGTCTATATGGACCAGCCAGAGGGTTTCATTCAGGGTGGGAGCAGCGGAAAGGTGTGCAAGTTGCTCAAGTCCATTTATGGACTCAAGCAGGCATCGCGGAGTTGGAACATCTGTTTTGATGAGACGGTCAAAGAATTTGGCTTTATCAAAAATCCAGATGAACCATGCATCTATTGTAGATTTGTAGCGAGAACTGTAGTATTCCTCGTTTTATACGTGGATGACATTCTCTTAATAGGAAATGAAATTCCTATGATACAATCTGTCAAGGGGTTCTTGTCACACAGGTTCTCCATGAAAGACCTGGGTGATGCCTCATACATTCTGGGTATCCGGATCTACCGTGACAGATCCAAGAGGATATTAGGACTCTCACAGTCCAGGTACATCGACACCATACTGAAGAAATTCAGTATGGAAGATTCCAAGCGCGGTAATCTACCGGCTTGTCACGGGATCACCCTCTCCAAAGAGATGTCTCCCAAGACTGATTTGGAGAGGGATCGCATGTCTATTATACCCTACGCTTCTGCGGTAGGCTCTATAATGTATGCGATGTTGTGTACCAGACCGGATGTGGCTTATGCACTGAGTGTGGTAAGCAGGTATCAGTCAAACCCTGGGGAGAAACATTGGATAGTAGTAAAGAACATTCTCAAGTACCTGAGAAGGACTAAGGAGATGTTCTTGGTGTATGGCGGAAAAGACCTGCAGATTGAGGCCTTTGCTGACTCCAGCTTCCAGAGTGACAAGGATGATTCCAAGTCCATGTCGGGTTTTGTCTTTACCCTCAATGGAGGGGCGGTGTGTTGGAAGAGCTCCAAACAGGAAACCGTTTCTGACTCGACTATGGAAGCGGAATACATCGCTGCATCTGATGCCGCAAAAGAAGCTGTCTGGATGAGGAAGTTCTTGAAAGAACTTCAGGTGGTTCCGTCCATTGTTGACCCAATACCTCTGTATTGCGACAACAACGGGGCTATAGCTTTAGCGAAAGAACCCAGGTCCCATCAGAAATCCAGACACATCTTAAGGCGGTATCACCTGATCAGGGAGATTGTGGATCGCCAGGAGATCGAGGTCCGGAGAGTTGCATCAGAGGATAACACAGCAGATCCATTCAGCAAGGCCTTGCCCAGACTCAGTTCGAGCGGATGATCGAGATGATAGGTCTTCGATACGCCAGTACATGGCCTTAGTGCAAGTGGGAGATTGTTAGTGTATATGCCCTAGAGGCCATTACTGTATCATACTAGTTTGTATATTACTTAATGGAAGCTTGGGATATTCACAGTTGTATATACAATCTTGCTCGAAATGGTAGTATGCTACTTGGTTTGTCTCTGCTTTAATATGTGCATGTGTTTCTTTTAGCATATTGCTGGTATACATATTAGTAGAGCCCTTAGGATCCTTGCTTGATTAGCAGCGTTGTGATGGCGCTCGCACTCGTGGGAGCTGGGTAATCTATAAGCACATCCTTATACAGGTCCCTGGTCGTTGGACTATCTAGACAGTGCATCGATACTCCGGAGTAGACTAGCGTATGCGCTTCTCATCCCAGTATGGGAGACGGTCTGTCCCACAGCCGTTAGTACGTCGTACTTGAGATAGTATGCGGGTGCTCGTTAGGTTACGAGTACACTGGACAGGACTCGTCGGGAACTGTTGGTTGGTAATATACCTATCGTCAGTTATCAGTTCCCAGGTGACATGAGTACAGCTTAGTCCGCTGACTTGACACTGTCACTTCGCCTCGAGTGTGTTCCCACTGCACTTTGATTACTACCCTACCACGGCTCAAAGGAGTCGTGCAAACAGGTTGTTTTTGGGTGCAGTCCCGAACCACTTGGAGGCAGTGACGGTTAGACAGGATTCGTCTCTCCCGGTATTGGGGGTTGACATCGCGCTGTGTCCAGGAGAGCCATTACACGAGTAGTCCCTGGCCAGGGCAAGCGAGATATACTGGTAGGCTTCCAGTGTTATCTCAGGGTGTTCTGGGCTACACTCCGACACGACTTGTACCGCTATTAGGGGACTGACGTTCACCGCCCCCCTAGGCCCGCCATGCGATGTATCAGACGAACAGACCGGACTGTACGGAGACTGTCACATACAGGCTCAGTAGGAGTGCAGATGGGGTTCACCTCGTCAGTCTTCTTATCGACATCTACCTGGGGACCGTTACGTACAGCTTGTGACGCTTGCGGTCTGTGGTTAAACCCACTGCCAGCGTAGTGTCGAGTCTTTAGAGTCCCACACAGAGAGCTATTCGCCTTTAGGCAAAATGAGTAGAGGTCGCATGGTTTTGCGACAGGGTTCGTTCGCATCCGCGCACTTGTGCACGTTTGCTGTCCGGACAGTTTATACTAGCGGGCTTTGGTTTAAGCCGGATCCTAGTATATGATTTGAGATTGGTTTTTCTCAGAGTATTCGTGTTCCTCGGATCACGAATGCGGGTGCGTATGCACAGTTGCTTGAGATTGAGGGAGAGGACCTTGTTTAGGGTTAATGACTATTGTCATTTTATTAACCCTATTGCTTTTGTGTGTATTATTGTTAATTGATAATTAGCTTAATTATTGTGCATGGTTGTTGTTGTTGACCTTTTGACTTCATTGACTTGTTGACCAAGTTGACAATTTGACCATGATCATTTCATTTGGAAGATGCTCTTTGATCCTTGCAATTTGCATTAATATTGAAATGATAATGGTCGCCTCTTGATTAAACATGACAATTTTCTAGCTAATTAATTAATTGAAATATCACACACATATTAGTGAGAATGGCTCACTAATAATTCATTCTCTCATATCTTTTCTCTCTCTTGCTCATCCTCTCCCTCAAGCTCTCTCCCTCTCATGTGTTGAGAAACAAAAAGCTTGAGAAAAACCTTCACTTGATCTTCTCTACTCTCTTCTAGGGTTCAAGTCTTAGCATTTCTTGCACTCTAGTTACTCCTAGCTTGGAGTTGAAGCTAAAGGTCGAGGCTTTCGGGTGGATCCTTCTTTGACGGAAGAAGACAAGCAAGGTGAGGCCTTTCTACCATTCCGACGAGCAAGGAGAGAAGGACTTCGAGCTCAAGTAATAACCTTTCTCCAACTTAGCTAGTTGTTAGTTTGCTTTAGCTAGTTTTCGTTTAGCAAAGATCCTCACAAGCAAGGTCCATGTTGCCTAAGTCATTAAAAATCCGTTTTTTATTATGTTTTCCGCCTCCCCGTAAGCACCGGGGTGGGCAACGTGGACTTACAGTAGGATCATCTTTTTCCAAGATGCAATCCTCTCGATCCCTGTCTATGATAAAACCGTAGTATCTCTCGGGCGGATGAGAAATCCTACTAGATCTGCGGAGTGGCTGGGGTTCGTCCGGGGTCATTGAATCTAGGGGTTCTACCAAATTTTCTATTACTGTTTGTGGTTCAGAAATTTCTTCCAGTTCTACCGTACTCCTACTAATTTCTTTTGCAAGAAATTGCCACTCTAAAAAGGTGGCGTGACGAGAAACAAACACCTTCTGTTCCTCGGTGTGGTAGAACAGATACCCCCGTGAATGCTTAGGGTATCCCACAAACTTGCACAATACAGATCTTGCTTCGAGTTTTCCTTGGTTCTGCTGTTTAACAAAGGCAGGACACCCCTATATCTTAATGTAATTAAGACATGGTCTCTTCTCACTCCATATTTCATATGGGGTGGTAGGCACTGATTTAGTCGGTGCTCTATTCAATATGAATGCAGCTGATTCAAGAGCAAACCCCCAGAATGAAAAGGGTAACTCAGCATTACTCATCATGGAGCGAACCATGTCCAATAGGGTACGGTTCCTCCTTTCCGATACACCGTTGTGTTGTGGTGTATACAGAGGAGTAAGCTGAGAGAGAATTCCATTCTCTTTTAGGTATTCTTGGAATTCCGTGCTTAAGTACTCCCCTCCTCTATCAGATCGGAGGATCTTAATACTTTTGTCAGTCTGGTTCTCCACTTCCTTTCTGAATTCTTTGAATTTCTCAAAAACTTCAGATTTGTGTTTCATAAGATACACATACTCGAACCTAGAGAGATTGTCAGTGAATGTGATGAAATACGATAACCCACCCCTTGCATGTATAGACATCGGACCACATACATCACCGTGTATGAGTCCCAAGAGCTCTGCTGCTCTTTCTCCATGTCCGGTGAACGGAGATTTGGTCATCTTTCCCTTGAGACAAGACTGACAAGTTTCATAAGATAAAAATTCGAACGTATTCAAATATCCATCCTTATGCAACTTACTTAGTATTTTCTCTCCGATATGACCAAGTCTACAATACTATAAGTAGGATTCGTTCGTATCTGAACTCTTCCTCTTGCGTGTGTTATGTACATTAAAAACTGTATTTTGATTTAGAATATAGATACCATTAAACAATGTACCTTCTGCAACCAATACCTTCTACAAGGTAAATGTTCATGATATTTCTATCAAGAACAAAATTATATCCATCTTTATTGAGTAAACAAACTGATATTATGTTGCAAACCATGGAAGGTACATAGTAGCAATTGTTCAAAATCATAGTATTTCCATTTGGCAATACTAGGTGATATTTACTGACGGCAGCAGCATCAACTTGTGCTCCATTCCCTACTCTGAGGGACATATCACCAGGTCTAACCATCCTACTTTTTCTCAGTCTCTGCAATAAATTATAGATATAAGATCCTGATCCGGTATTTAGTACCCAGGAGGTAGGAATGACCGAAAAACAGTTCTCAATAACAAGAACACCTGAAGGAGATGCAATAGTATGCTTCTTCTTCATTGGAGTCATCAAGAATTCCTGCAATCCTCTTTCCTCTGCACATACTCATGACTGTTGTCATAAGTTAGACCTGAACCGACGTTCCCCAGCCCCGAATAAGAATTCGGATCGGTCAAGCGATACATTTTTTTTATCTTGATTAGGGTGTGAAATGGTTGCTACCTGGAGAGAGAGAGAAAAGAATCACTTAGCGTGCAATCTTGCAAGATTAGATTGATTATTAATTTATCTAATCAGGATGGCTCCCACCATTTCCTCAAATTCTTCTTCAAACCCTATAAGATGAACTAGTCAGGATTAATCGCACGTCACAATACCTGCTTAATCTTTCGGCCAGGCTAGTGTCGGTACTTTGAGGGAGGTTTTCCAACGCTTTTACGAAGTTCCTTTATTATGTAACCTCTTTTTCTTAGAGGCGTAGCCCCGCTAACACCATTCTAGACACCTACTTGATTTATAGTATTGATTGTTAAGTGAAATAATCTCCCAAGAGTAATCCTACTCATTAGTGGGATCGGGATCCAACTACCATTGTGTGATGACTTAGATGGAATCTACTCTAGTCACCACACTCCAGAAGGTATGCTAAAACTGCAAGTTTCCTGTATATTTGAAACTCCCGATGTGGTTTTTTCCCCTAACACTTATGACCTTGACGTAGGCCAACATATCATAAGTTGTTAATCAAGTTCAACCCGTCATTATCTTGGATTAACTTAGATCCACCCGTACAAGTCCTTGATGTAGGCCAAAATAACTGTATGACTGTCCCAAATAATCGCATATCTATGCAGCAAATAAGCATTACCCAGCTACCATTCACTATGCCTTAACATAGGCCAACATACATAGCATGAATACTAGGTGATACTTGTAAGAAATGACGGAGGGCTACGGCTGGGTTTTTGGCGAAAAACCCGTTAACGTAATGAACTTGATATCGTTGAAGGAACCTGAGCAGTTTTGAAAAGGAGTGGTTTAGGCTCCACTTTTGAAAACTTCTGGTTTTGAAACAAAACCGAGTAATCTATAATATAGACTTTTGCTCAAGAGGTCACTCGCCGTGAAGGGATCTCGGCTCTTGCCTCGTGGAATGAGGTGATGGATATTCACAACCGAATACCACTATGCAAAGCGAAAGAATATAACTATAGTTTTTCGAAATTTGTTCCAACAATATCTTTTTAGGTTTCTTTACTTGCATTAATCAAAATTAATGCGGTCCCATCAATTAACCTATCACACCAGAAAAAAACGAAAATACAATGTACGTATATGCCATCCGCATTCGCCACGGGGCCCTGTCATGCACCGTTAGGTTACTTAACTAACGGCAGAGCGGGGGCTAGACCAGCGCGGGTGCAAAACATATACAACATCTACTAGTATATATATAAATATATATAACATTCGTCCCAGACATGATATAATCAACATCACAGAATCTCAGCAAGCAACACATAGTGGTGGATAATCTTGGAGCCTCGGATTTCATTTGAGCCGCAAATAAAACCCGACGTTCCCGGTTGTGTGGATAGCCTGTGCAATGAAACCTGGACCCCTACGAGCGTGGCAAGTTACCCGCTAATCGCAGAAGTGAGGCAACCCCAATCAACAAAGTGAATGGGCCACCCAGCACTCCATGGGATCCAGTAACTTGAGCGCCTCTTCGTGGGTCATCCTATACCCCCTACGAGTGCGGCGAATAGCCCGTCAATTCTACAATGAAGCCCCCTCCGTCTCAACACCATAAGATATTGGCTTGTTGCCTTCTAGAATCCGGCTATTCGTGCACTCAACCGCGGGGTAATCCTAGTACAGAAAATGAAAATAATATGTACAATGGTGACATCGACCTCAACCCAGTCATGTCCCAAACAAATAATATACAATCCGGCAAAGACGACAGTCCACATGTCGGATGCTCGCCCCGCAATATGAATATACAAATGAATCTTAACTGTACAACTATCATTGCATCATCAAGCTATCCACCATGACAATCCAACTACAACCATAGCACAAACACAAAACATCAACGTGAATGTCATGTTCCCAAACCCGTCTAAAAGAACATATAGTAGTTAGAAGAGTTATACCGCTCAAATGACATTCACGGCCGCAGATAGTAAAGTATATACTGAAACTATTAAACAATATTAAAAATAACGACTTCGAAATACCCCGTATTGCCCCAATATCAAAGATAACAGAATATCCAAACTTGGAAAAAACAAATAACTCCTGAAATGCTAAATCCAAGTGACTGGAACTCCGAAAAAAATACGACATCAAAATTCATTACTTGGCCGTCCAGGCCAGGAAAAATGCTAATGTGGCCGGCCATGGTTTTGATTCTCGACCTCATCTTTCAATGGTGTTCTATCTACAAGCAAATGAGCACTCTGCAATAGTTTAAAAAATTTTTAGAGCCTCCGAAAATTTCGACAGAAACTTGGATTTTCGTTTCGTGTTTCTGAGTTATTTCGGTTTCGTTACTTTAACATTGTTTAAACCTACTAGTGTATGGTTTATGGGCTGGCTCTGATACCATGAAAGGTTATTCTAACGCCCTGGGTATCATCCGAGGCCAATTGCGGAACCAAATTTTTACTACGATTGAAAACTGGCGCTAGAATAACCTTAAACCGGATCTACCATAAACCTAACTAGCAACTAAAGAAGCTATCTACTATGACAAGAGTTTATACCAAGAGGCTCAAGTCCTTCGGGTCTTCACTCCTCTCCTTTAGCATGCTCCTAGTAGCCTCCATGACCGAGCTTGATCGACGTCTTCCTCACGTCAAAGATGATCCACCCGAGAGTGTTTACTTTGAGTTCCTACCTTTAAACCAAGGTAACTAGGTTACTTAGTGTCACGATCCGAAATATTAGCTCGTTACCAGCACTTAAATCATGCAACGTCTAAAGGCGTAACGTAATCCAAGTAAGCTGAAACCCAGAAATCTAAACCTTTTAAAGAAATAAAAGAGGTGCAGTTTTGAAACAAGGTATAATGAAGAAATTTTTTTTCTTACAAGCATAGAAAAAGGGAACATGAAAATGCAAGTTTATCTTACTATTGTAAAACATGTTCGTCTTTTAAAAATTTGGGCAGCACCTCCCTTGTATATTTTGATCCAAAACCCCAAATACAAGATAATATAAAAGGCATCCCCAAGCGGGAGCGAGCTCTTCGCCAAACGGCGGATCCATAACCATGCAAAGCATAAATATAAGTATACGACGCCCAACGGCGAAAATCAACACAAAAATAATGAATAAAGCAAGACGTCAAACCTACAAAGCGAACATAAAACCCATCGCTCAAATCTCGCAACTACAAGTCTTGCTAAGTCTCATTACTAATACAAATACTAATTTGATTGGTGGAGTTGACTAGATACAACAGAAATAATAAATACAATAGTGGCACGATCCGATGCGTACCACCTACCAAAGACAATTACCCGAATGCAACTGTGCGCCAAAGATGCCGCTACCGATCCATGCGGTCAACCTGCAATAACTGTGGAACAACATGGGTGAGTTGCCAACTCGTGAGTAGAAAATATCAACAGGTAGAAATCGAATAAAATAACGATTTCCTAGGTCAACTATATCATGAAGGTAATACTATGATATTTAGGTTGACCGTATGTAAACGTGTGCCAACAATATAAATAAATGCTAGTATGCAAGTGGATATTATCGAATAATGTAATCAATGCCAGTATGAATGTGGATCTCGTCCACTCGAAACATAGTAATAGCATATGCATGTAAATATATGAGGATATCAAGAATGTGTGTGTCCATCAATGACACACCAAAACATGTAACCTGAGTGTCCGACACCGACACTCGAAATATCAAGAAACCCGTGTCCAGCATCGACACGTAAATCCTTATATCTCAGGCTCTGGCTATCCGGACTGGCCTGCATCCATCTCATGACTCCGGTCGGTATCTTTCGGATAACCGCCAGGTCTAAATACTATCACTGGTAGGTAGTGGTCCCTCTGCCGGGCTCAACGCCATCATCTGCGACCTTCTCGCCCCGGGGTACCATACCGGGTCCACCATGCACCCGCAGACGGTTCCTCATCCTCCTCGAATCGGGTGAAATATGTCAATCTCAGAACCGAGAAAACACATGGTGGACGCACTGAAATATCATATCAAGAGAAACCGGGTTTTTAAAACAATACATACTTTCCTTTGAACTAACCACGGTTCTCAAATCCAGAAATCTCATGAAAACAGCACATCTCAATGCGTAAAATCGTAAAGCATGATGTATGCGACATATAACAGAATGTAAGCATATTAGTAATTCATGCAATATGGAACAGTAATATGCATATATTAAGGGAAAACCGCTCTTTAAAATGAAATTTGTTTTAAAATATATCATGCGGTTCCCAATTCCTCCAAAGTCAAATGAAACATCGTATAAAGGTGTATATGTAACTATAGCAAGTAAATTATGCAAGTAGTCATATCATAATGCAGCTATTCTATTATGTAGTGACATGGCAATTATCAATGATGAAGTGTGTGAGCCGGCAAATCTATGTAAGTGTGACATACACATCATCGATAATGGTGTAGGTGTACTAGCACAAGTATATGAAATGCAATGGTAATGACATGAACATAGCATAAGGTAAATCGACAGCTAAAAGCTATAAGGTATACATATCTAACATGACCGAGTCGGTGAATCTATCAATCAGCCTCCTCTAGTCAAGGGTATGGATCAATCATCAAATTAACTCATCCTGTACGGTAACTAATCGTACGGCGTAATTAATCAATTTGGGATCCTAACAACCTATAAGACAAAGATGGTACGAACCTAACGTCTCGTACGGCTTATCACTCGAGATTCACAACATTATCCATAGATATATACCTATCTCTCAGGTTCCATCCGTATGAATCTCAGATTATGGGACCGGCAAAGGTATCAATTATCACATATCGACTCGTATCCGTATACCAACATATCATCAAGTTATCATATCACGTCGTATTTTCTTTTCATCACATTAAGTCAAATTTTATATAAACATTCTACTTTATTAATTTAGTTTCATGTTACGCTAAACTCAATGCTTATTCTAGTGTAATTACCTATCTATAAGTCGTAATTCTCTTTCACTTTGCATATCCCTAAAGCTTTTTCATATCTCAATATATATATTCAATTACTAATATTATCACTAACTATCTTTTAAACTATATCCCTAGTTTCCTAATCTAGGTTTCTACGACTGTATCCTATCGATCGGTTTCCATTTAATATTTGCGGGGGTGCTATACGCCATCCACCCGACTTCCCCCGTAGATATCGATCTACTCACTTTGATCCTTGCTCGCCGAAGTCGATGACACCATGCTCCGTCTCCTCGGAATCCAAGCGAAGGTACCTACAATATCCACACATATCGCAACAGCATTAAAATCGAGTTCGGAAAACCAATACGACACACGGTGCGCTCATAAATTAGAACCTATAGCTTATGCGTGTAAAACAATCAAATAACCCTTGTTGTTGACGTACAAACGCACAACAACCAAAAACAAATCCAAACAACAAAACCCAAGTTTACAAAATACGGAAAACATAACCAAAAGCACCCTAATGTGCTCCCAGATTTCACCCTAGGCCAAACTAGGGAATTTTGCATATAGGGTTACTCTAGATATTACCTAAGGGATTCACCAACCAAATTTCATCAAATTTCACCAAAATGTGGCCGCAATTTGCAGCCACAATGAATAAATCTACGGCCAGAATACGAGGGTAGGGGCTCAGGTTACAGGGGATGATTCATGGTTGACTGCACATCTCATGGTCAAGGGAACTTTATTTACAAAGGCCTCGTGTCATCCCAGATATCTAAATACTATCACTAAATCCACAAAAACCCGATATCGACACATCTAAAGTTCGTATTCCGGGTTCTAAACTCAGTTCCAGGTCTAGAATTTGATCTCTAGGGTCTTGTACAGCCACTACACATCACTAATTCCCCACAATTTCCTAAACCCTTCTCTTGGGATTTCTAAGCTCATAATTCCACACAAAATCAACTTCTAAACTACACTAGAATTCAAGGAAACTAGGAACTAAACTAAAGGAAATAAATTATACCTCATGGATGTAGCCAAGCAAAACCCCAGCTCCCCAAAGTCCTCAAAATCTAATATTGATGGGTCCAAAGTGTAGAGGGTGAAGAGGGGATAATCTTTTGTGAAGGGGTATAGTGTTTTGAAAAGATGGATCTTGGGGTTGAAGTTAGAGGGAATGAGTTGAGGAAGAAGATGAAGATGAAAAATTATGGGGAGGAAATGAAATGGGGTGGCTTCCCCCCTCTTCCTCTTATTCTAACATTCTCTCTCAATAATTACCTTTTTACCCTTTCTTTTTTTTCCTTTTATTTTAAATTTTAAAACCAATCACATAATACCCTAAAACACCAGAAAACAACATGTAATCAAAATGCGACATGACATGGTGCACTAACCATGGAAAACTGTAGAAACACGGATTTGGCTTAATCGCGATTAGCAGTGCACTAATCGGGTTTTATCCAAACTGCATATAATAAACATTTAAAAAAAATGCCAAATCCGATAAATATATTTTTAAATGAATAAAATCATTTTAATTTCCAATTATTTTACAAGTATTGGTATATATTTATACCTTTTACGAAAACCCCAATTTCGCAAATCGGGTAGTTTTCGTGAAATATATTATTTTAATATTAAATTCCAAAAATAGTTTTCGTGAAATATATTATTTTAATATTAAATTCCAAAAAAAATATTTTATATTTTGTGAAATGTTACAATCTTCCCCCTTTAAAGAAATTCGGTCCCCGAATTTAAATTTAAACCCCCGAATTTAAATTTAAACCCCAAATACTAAAACATTTCAATAATAAACTCAAATCGACGGGGCTCCGAAGTAATAGAAGATATAGAAAAGCCACAGCGCATCGCGTGCGTCTAAAAACGAATACAAACTCAAAGTCGAACTCCGTCAAGCGTCACGCAAATCATCAGATTTGCATGCATATCACCGGAGTTACAATGGAGATACAAATCTTGAAATCCACTACTGAAATCTAATATGTACAGTCAAATACTATAATACATATATAGCACGCATCCTTCTTAAAACTGAATAAAACATATGCAAAATCTTTTCTAAATTGCCGTGTGATGCGTAACTCACGGCACAAGTGACGGACGCTCATTTGTAAAATAATAAATATACCTTCATATATGTTTTGATAAATATGTGTTCCGTCGTTCCAAAATATCCAAAAGGTTTTCGTTTATAACATTCATGCCGCTCGCGGACACGTAAGAAATAGCGAGACTATAGCTCCTTTTCGAAAACCTCTTGTTAAACTTTTAATGCAAGCAAAATACTCAGGTACTGTCCTCAGATCAGTCATGATTGGCTACTACACAATGTAGTGCCCAACATGAAAACAAAGTGCTCAAAAGTAAAATCAGCCTCAAAAGGCGTGTCCAACAATCACGTGCGTCTGGTGCGCACGGAAATCAAATCCAAACACAGGTGCCACAATATGCACAAAGCAAAACTAAGTGCAACGGGTATGCACAAAAGCATCTGTCCAGTGCAGCGGGTGTGCACGGCAACAATATCTGGTGCATCTATTGTGCACGAAAATCTCAATCGTGTGCATCCGGTGTGCACAAAATCACATCTCATATCATGCACGAATAAAATCTAAATCAAGTGCATTCAATATGCCCAAAACCTAAAACCAAGCGCCTAATATGCACAAAATCCAAATCAAACGTGTCAGGTCCGTAAAAAGTATCTAGTGCAATAGCATGTACGAAAAATATAAGTCTGGTGTACAAATGTACAAAAAAATACAAATCTGGTGCATCAAATGCACGAAATACAAACAATACTCCAATGCGTAAAAAGTAACACCGAGTGTACCAAGGTGTATAAAGTCATAAACGTGTGCAACTGCGTGCACAAAACACATATCAATGAACTGTAAGCACATATAAGCTATACCGAGTGCAAAATCAAATCGAGTGCGTACCACATGCACAAAATCAAATCAACTGTATGAAATCCAGGAAATCATAAAACATGTGCAGCCAAGGCACAAAATCAATATCGCGTGCAATAGATATGCACAAATCATAAACCAATACAACAGTGTGTAAATCGTATATCAAGTGCGATAACTATGCACGAAAATATAAATACCCAGTAGGTGCAACAATGGTGCACGCAATCAATATCATAAAACTCATCATCAAAACTCAAATCCAAGCGATATAAGCGTGATACTCGGATCATAACGCAAATCGCAGCAAATGACATTGAGGTATACTTCCTACAATGTCGGAAAAAAATATTGGTGCGCCCAAAACTGGCAGAGCAAGAACATCCGCTTTCCTCCTGCTCACGGTCTGGCGTCCTCTGTCTCTGGGTGCTCATTTCACTGTGGATTACCAATCTCGCAATCCATCGGCTCTTCGGTTCAGTCAGGTGTGCTAACGGAAACGATTCCGCTCTGGCACTTCTCTGGGCATCTCTTGTCCAATTAGAATGACAACTCATAACGCAGCACGTCACTAGCATCGACCTCTGGTCCTCTGAATACACGTCACACATCTGATCCTGGGTGCAAATCTTATTGCAGCAGTGTCTTGGAAGAAACCTGCTCAGGGTCTCTTCGATCTTGCCTATGCCGAACTATACGAAGGCTGGTACTCTTGCCTAATCTTCTTCTCGCTTTCTGGACATCTGTGTTCTCAGCACCGCTTTTCCTCGGGAACTGGTCGTATCTCACACCTTTGTATACATATCAGATCTCTAATCTCAACGGGGAGAAGCAACAGCTCGTTGACATCTCGCACGAACCTCTTGTTCCACTCGTCTTTATTATTGTCTGCTTCGACTTCACGTCATGCTATCTGCGTACTGCAATTGTCTCGGCTACCATCAATCTGGAGTCTCTCACACAGACTTGAAATCACGAACTCGGTATCTTCATCACTCTGTAGAAGATCTCTAGCCGAACACATCCTCGGGAACTCGTCCATACCATCGGAGGAATACTCAATACTCGTCCGTTCTCGATCAATTCACAACGTATCTGGGTGAGGTCCTCTATCTAAAGCTGGTCCACTTACTGGTTTCCTATCACATAATGTCCGGACGACGTTAAACTTTTCGTTCGATTTGTCAAAGTCCCATAATTCCCCGAAAGCTCAACTCTGAGCACAGTTTAATAATATCTAGTACACGCCACAGTACCTATAGACCAACCGTAGAAGGGCAAACCTAAGCCTCACTGATGGCACCACTAAACTGCCACAAACCTTAAGGTTCAAAAGCGGTTCCACGGTCATCATGTCGAGTTAGGGTTTCATTCTTCTAGAGGGTCTATAGAATTACTTGCATGTTCCTCTGAATACCTTAAACTTGGAAAAATGGGTTTCTGACATTCGTTTCGAACTTTTTAACTTTGCCTAGACAAAATGTGAATACCCTTCGTCTCGCAACTCAAGATAGACTAGCTATCATCTGTTGTATCTCTGCCTGAAAGCTCCAGCGGTCTCAGCTCGTTCTCGTGCCACCAGAAAACACGATGGTCAGTCCTCGTCCATGACGAGATCGCCCTGACCGCAACACTAGCAACAGCTCAATCTGCGCTCAAACCATGGTGACAGGAACCTCAAGCATGTATCGATGAAACCATATCAATGGAATGAAAGGAATCAACAGATTCCAAAATGGATGCATGATCATAAGGAGGAACGAAATCAATAAGAGTATGATCATGGAAACAAATAGAATCAAAGATGTCAATATATGTACATCCTAAGGTTTCTTAAGTGGAGTATCGTATCGTAAATATGCTGCGGAACATACGTACGGTACGTCACTCTACTCAAGCTACCTACTCCATCAATCAGGGTCAGCCTATGTAAGGAAAGTTCGGGTCTAATACCCCCCTGTCCAAGTCTAAGTTCCGTAAGGTCAAGCCTAGGTTCTGAATATATATAAATGCCCTAGACTCCACATAGTCAAACCTAAACTCGAACAAAGGTTAAACCTAGTGCTCTGATACCAACTTTGTCACGACCCGAAATATTAGCTCATGACCAGTACTTAAATCACGCAACGTCTAAAGGCGTAACGTAATCCAAGTAAGCTGAAACCCAGAAATCTAAACCTTTTAAAGAAATAAAAGAGGTGCAGTTTTGAAACAAGGTATAATGAAGAAAAATGTTTTTTTACATGCATAGAAAAAGGGAACATGAAAATGCAAGTTTATCTTACTATTATAAAACATGTTCGTCTTTTAAAAATTTGGGCAGCACCTCCCTTGTGTATTTTGATCTAAAACCACAAATACAAGATAATATAAAAGGCACCCCCAAGCGGGAGCTAGCTCTTCGCCAAACGGCGGATCCACAACCACGCAAAGCATCAATATAAGTATACGACGCCCAACGGAGAAGATCAACACAAAAGATAATGAATAAAGCAAGACGTCAAACCCACAAAGCGAACATAAAACCCATCGCTCAAATCTCACAACTACAAGTCTTGCTAAGTCTCATTACTTATACAAATACTAATTTGATTGATGGAGTGACTAGATACAACATGAATAATAAATACAATAGTGGCACGATCCAATGTGTACCACCTACCAAACCAAATCACCCGAATGCAACTGTACGCCAAAGATACCGCTACCGATCCATGCGGTCAACCTGCAATAACCGTGGCACAACGGGGGTGAGTTGCCAACTCGTTAGTAGAAAACATCAACAGGTAGAAATCTAATAAAATAACGATTTCCTAGGTCAATTATATCATGAAGGTAATACTATGATATCTAGGGTGACCGTATGTAAATGTGTGCCAACAATATAAATAAATGCCAGTATGCAAGTGGATATCATCCAATAATGTAATCAATGCCAGTATGAATGTGGATCTCTTCCACTCGAAATATCGTAATAGCATATGCATGTAAATAAATGAGGATATCAAGAATGTGTGTGTCCATCAATGACACACCAAAACATGTAACCTGAGTATCCGACACTACCACTCGAAATATCATGAAACCCATGTCCAGCATCGACACGTAAATCCTCATATCTCAGGCTCCGGCTATCCGGACTGGCCTGCATCCATCTCATGACTCCGGTCGATATCCTCCGGATAACCGCCAGGTCCAAATACTATCACCGGTAGGTAGTGGTCCCTTTGCCGGGCTCAACGCCATCATCTGTGACCTTCTCGCCCCGGGGTACCATACCGAGTACACCATGTACCCGCAGACGGTTCCTCCTCCTCCTCGAATCGGGTGAAACATGTCAATCTCAAAACCGAGAAAACACATGGTGGACGCACTGAAATATCATATCAAGAGAAACCGGGTTTTTAAAACAATACATACTTTCCTTTGAAATAACCACGGTTCTCAAATCCAGAAATCTCATGAAAATAGCACATCTCAATGCGTAAAATCGTAAAGCATGATGTATGCGACATATAACAGAATGTAAGCATATCAGTAATTCATGCAACATGGAACAATAATGTTAGTGTATATGCCCTAGAGGCCATTACTGTATCATACTAGTTTTATATTACTTGATGGAAGCTTAGGATATTCACCTTGTATAGACAATCTTGCTCAATATAGTAGTATGCTACTTGGTTTGTTTCTGCTTTAATGTGTGCATGTGCTTCTTTTAGCATATCGCCTTTACACATTAGTGGAGCCCTTAGGATCTTTGCTTGATTACCAGCGTTGTGATGGCAGTCACACTCATGGGGGCTGGGTAATCCACAAGCACATCCTTATGCAGGTCCCTAGTCGTAGGACTATCGAGACATGGCATCGATACTCCGGAGTAACTAGCGTATACGCTTCTCATCCCAGCTTGGGAGACAGTCTGTCCCACAGCCGTCAGTACGCCGTACTTGAGATAGTATGCGGGTGCTCGTTAGGTTACGAGTACACTGGACAGGACTCGTCGGGAACTATTGGTTGGTACTATACCTATCGTCAGTTATCAGTTCCCAGGTGACATGAGTACAGCTTAGTCCGTTGACTTGACACTGTCACTTCACCTCGAGTGTGTTCCCACTGTACTTTGTGTTAGTGTATATGCCCTAGAGGCCATTACTGTATCATACTAGTTTGTATATTACTTAATGGAAGCTTGGGATATTCACCTTGTATAGACAATCTTGCTCAATATAGTAGTTTGCTACTTGGTTTGTTTCTACTTCAATGTGTATGTGTGTTTATTTTAGTATATCACCTATACACATTAGTGGAGCCCTTAGGATCTTTGCTTGATTACCAGCATTGTGATGGCAGTCACACTAGTGGGGGATGGGTAATCTATAAGCACATCCTTATGCAGGTCCCTAGTCGCAGGACTATCGAGACAGGGCATCGATACTCCGGAATAGACTAGCGTATGCGCTTCTCATCCTAGTGTGGGAGACGGTCTATCCCACAGCCGTCAGTATGTCGTACTTGAGATAGTATGCGGGTACTCGTTGGGTTACGAGTACACTGGACAGGACTCGTCGGGAACTGCTGGTTGGTACTATACCTATCGTCAGTTATCAGTTCCCAGTTGACATGAGTACAGCTTAGTTCGCTGACTTGACACTGTCACTTCGCCTCGAGTGTGTTTCCACTGTACTTAGATTACTACCCTACCACATCTTAAAGGAGTCGTGCAAACAGGTAGTAGTTGGGTGCAGTCCCGAAGCACTTGGAGGCAGTGACGGTTAGACAGGATTCGTCTCTCCTGGTATTGGGGGTTGACATCGCGCTGCGTTTAGGAGAGCCATTACACGAGTAGTCCCTGGCCAGGGCAAGCGAGATATACGGGTAGGTTTCCAGTGTTATCTCAGGGTGTTCTGGGCTTCACTCCGACACGACTTGTACCGCTATTAAGGGACTGACGTTTACCGCCCCCTAAGCCCGCCATGCGATGTATCAGACGAATAGACCGGACTGTGCAGAGATTGTCACATTCAGGCTCAGTAGGAGTTCAGATAGGTTTCACCTCGTCCGTCTTCTTGTCGGCATCTACCTGGGGACCGTTACGCACAGCTAGTGCCGCTTGCGGTCTGTGGTTAAACCCATTGCCAGCGTAGTGTCGAGTCTTTAGAGTCCCACACAGAGGGTTATTCTCCTTTGGGCAAAATAGAGTAGAGGTCGCATGGTTTTGCGACAGGTCGCATGGTTTTATGACAGGGTTCGGTCACATCCGTGCACTTGTGAACGTTTGGTGTCTGGACAGTTAACACTAGAGGGCTTTGGTTTAAGCCAGATCCTAGTGTACATTTTTGGGATTGGTTTTATCTCGTTTGTATTCGTGTTCCACGGAACGTGGATGCGGGTGTGTATGCACAGTTGATAGAGACAGAGGCAGAGGATTCTCATTGGGGTTGTTGACTATTGACTGTTGACTATTGACTTTTGGCTAAACCCTAATGAGAATAAGAAATATAATTAACATTAATATTAATTAAGTATTATAGTGACATGGTTGTTGAGGGGTTGACTTTGTTGACTTGTTGACTTTGTTGACCGGTTGACTAGGTTGGACTAGTTGACCATCATCATGACAATGGCTATCATTTCATGGCAAAGACTTTTGCTTGCTTGTTTGCTCTTGCAAAACGAGTGCATGAAATGATATATCCATTTTGACTTAAACCATCACACAATACTTGATTACTATTTTTGTTATGATGGTTTTGGATTATGAGAGCTAGCATGGCAAAAGAGTTACTCATTCTCTTATTTCATTTCTCTCTCTTGCCATCACTTGCTCAAGCTCTCCCTCTTCCTCTTGCTCTCTCTAGCTCAAGGCAAACCCTTCTCATGTGTTGAGATTCATTGCCTTAGAGATAAAAGCACCAAAACAATCCTCTACTCATCCTAGTTCACAAGGCCTAGCAAGCCAAGTGTTCTAGTTTCTTCAAAGTTCGAAGAAGAAGCCAAAGGTAGAAGCTTTCAGGTGGATCCATCTTCGGCGCAAGGAGACGATGAGGAGAGGCTGATCCGTACACTGGAAAGAGTTGAAGACGAAGGAGTTAAAGAAAGGTATAGCCCTCCTAACCGAGTAGGTAAAAATCTAGTTAGGTTGTCTGTTAGTTGTTTAACAAAGATCCGTATTTTGAGTCCATGTTACCACCCTCTTGAAAATCGTTTTTCATCAATTCCGCAACCCCGTAAGTACCGGGGAAGGGTATCATGGACTTACAGTGGTATCAGAGCCAGGTTAAACACTATCTAACATGTTAGCAAAGTAACTAAAAATTCGATCGGAGAAAAAGTCGCGAAACGAACCCGAAAAATCAAGTTTCTGTCGATTCTGTATTCTGATCAAAAAATGTTAAATCATGCACCAAAAATCGACTCAGGCTTTTTATGAAACACCCAAGAAATTTGGTCCACAGACTCGGTCAAAGCACCGCGGAACCGCGGCCGAGTTGACTCGGCCATTGGGCAAATTTCCTGCAGAGTGTTTCTGGGGTTGTTTTGGGATTTTTAAAATATGTTTTTTCTGCCCAGATTTTCCAGAAAGAAAAATGAGTTTTTGGGGCATGAAAATCCGTATTTTGATCAAACTTCTAAAGACTTAAGCCGACGGGTTTATATCTGTGATGTGTTATATGTATTGAACGTCCGCTAATCGCTATACGTCGATTAGTGGGGGTTATACATATCTGTGATCTGTAATGTTGATGGTATGTGTATATGAATTCATTGGATTGTCGCAGATGAATTGCCGGGGGGTTGTGAGATGAGAGTTTTCTTTTATCTTTCAATTCATGTAATATATAAATTGATGTAATATTATTTTTGGCCGGACAACCGGGTCGGGGTTGTAGCCATCATTGTATAATTTCTTTTTACTGTTTTTGCTCCTAGTATAGACCCAAGGTGGGGTGCACAAACTACCGGGTATCTCGAAGTGCCGAGTGACCTACTCACGTCGTTGAGGGAGGTTGCTCCACTTCGGATATTTGGCGGGTAGTTTGCCGCACCCGTAGGGGTCTAGGGTGGGGTATTGGCTATTCATCGCGACCGTGTAATCCGCTTTTCGTTACAGGCTCGTACAAATTGCGGATTCCTAGTATATCCAATGTATTCATCTATGATCTGAAATGGCTATTATTGCAATATATCTATGTATGATATTATTTAGGCGTTGCTTATGTTTTGCATCCGCGCTAGTCCAGCGCTCGCTCTATCGTTAGTTAAGTAACCTAACGGGTCATGACGGGGCCCCGTGGCGAATGCGGATGGCATAACCGTACGTCATATTTTGGTTGTTTTCTGCAATGGTAGGATTAAATGATGGGACGCATTGGAATTAATGCAAGAAAAATAAACCAAGTAAAAAGTCGTTGGAACACTTTCAAAAACCACTCGGTTTCTTTTCAAAATATCTTTTAAACGCGGAGCTTAAGCCACTCCTTTTAAAAGCTATCTCGTTCCATCGATTATATCAAGTTCACTACGTTCACGGTTTTTCCAAAACCATCCGTAGCCATCCATCATTTCAGTTAAATATTCGGTAGTATTCAAGCTATGTATTTTGACCTCACGCCAAGGCATAGTGATTGGTAGCTGCCGGATATTTATCTGTTGCATAGATAGAATGCGTTGGTTTGAGACAGTCGTACTGCCATTTTGGCCCACGTCAAGGGTAGGTACGGGTGGGTTCAAATTAACCTAGACAGTGATGGGAAGAACTTGACATGCGACTTATGACATTTTGACCTCACGCCAAGGTCATAAGAGCATGGGGCAAAAATCTACATCGGGAGTTTCAAAAGAACTGAAACTTGCTAGCGCTGCATACCATTTGGAGTGTGATGATTCTGGTAGGATTCCTTCAGTTTTGTCACGCAATGATATTTGGATCCTGATCCTACTGTGAGTATATGCTACTCCTCGGGAAATTTCTCACCTAACGATCAATGCTATAAACCAAGTAGGTGTCTAGAAAGGTGTTAGCGGGGCTACGCCCCCAGGGAAAAGAGGTTATTTAATTAAGGAACTTCGCGAAAGCGTTAGAAAACCTCCCTCGAAGTACCGACACCAGCCTGGCCGAACGGTTCAGCAAGTATTGTACGGTGAGATTGATCCTGACTAATTCTTCCTTTTTGGTTTGTGGAGGGATTCGAGAGACAGTGGGAGCCATCCTGTTTAGACAAATTAAAAACCACTCTAAACTTGCAAGAGCATCATGCTAAAGTGTTTCTTCTCTCTCTCCTAATTGCAGCGACCAAACATCATGACCGGACTTAAGTTATTACTAGATAAAAATATACTTACAGGGCCAAACTACAAAGATTGGCTCAGGAATGTTAAAATGGCAATCATTTATGACAAGTTGGGGTATCTCCTTACCACCAAAGCTCCCCCTGTCCGAGGTCCCACCTCCAGCGTCGCGGATAATGAAATCCGTAAGACTTGGGAGATCGATTGCGCGAAGGCCAAGTGTCTCGTGCTTGCCTCTATGAACAACGAACATCAGAGGAGGCATGAGAATATAGACCTCGAATCCATATTTCTCCATTCAAAAGAACTGTATGGAGAGCAATCTCGTATCTCAAGATACGAAGTGTCGAAGAAGTTATTTTCGGCAAGGTTGGCCATCGGATCATCGGTAGCGGAACACGTGCTTAAGATGATTGGCTTCATTGAGGAGCTCGCGGACCTTGGGACCACGTTGGAGAATGAGCTCTATACAGACTTGATTCATCAGTCCCTTCCTTCCACTTATGCCCAGTTCATCCTGAATTTCAACTTGCAAGAAAAGGAAGTTGAACTTTCAGAGCTCCTCAACATGCTGAGGAGTGCAGAGGGCACCCTACAGAAAGGTAGGGAAACATCCACTTTGTTTGTAGGAGGATCTTCCTCTTTTAGGTCCAAGGCGAAAGCCAAAGGAAAGAAGAAGAAAACCCCCGCCAAACCAAGGGGCGGTGTTAGTAAAGTGGATACGAAGGGAAAGGCAAAAGCAACAAAGATAGCGGGGAAACTTGTGGGGAAGGAAGAGTGCTTTTACTGTCATAAGAGAGGGCACTGGAAGAAAGATTGCAGGGCTTGGAAAGCCAGAACACAGGATCTCAAGCAAGTTGCGGCTTCAGCTTCAGGTGTGTATGTTATTGAAAACTGTCTATCAATAAACTCTACTTCCTGGGTATTGGATACCGGATCAGGATCTCATATCTGTAATTCTTTGCAGGCGTTGAGAAACCGTAGGGTTTTGAAGGCAGGTGACATGACCCTCAAAGTTGCAAACGGAGCTTGCATGGATGCTAAGGCCGTGGGGGACTATCACCTGGGAATGTCAGATGGACATGTTTTGGTTTTACGTAATTGCTTTTTTGTACCCAACGCAACTTGTAATATCATTTCTGTATCTTTGATTTCTAAAGAAGGTTATGAATTTGCGTTTGTAAGTAATGTTGTAAACATTCACCTTAATCAGGTTCTGATTGGGTCCGGTACATTAAGCAATGGTATATACGTATTAAACCAACCACAGATTTTCAATATCCAGAATACACACAAAAGAAAGTCTCCGGAAATAAATCAGACTTTCTTATGGCATTGTAGACTGGGTCACATCAATGAGAGAAGGTTGACGAAGTTACATACAGAAGGATATTTGAATCCGTTCGAATATCAATCGTATGCCACTTGTCAATCCTGTCTCAAAGGAAAGATGACAAAGACTCCGTTCACTGGACACGGAGTAAGAGCGAGCGAGCTCTTGGGACTCGTACACAGCGACGTGTGCGGTCCAATGTCTACACATGCGCGAAGCGGTTATTCTTACTTCATTACTTTTACGGATGACTTTTCAAGGTACGGTTATGTCTTCTTAATGAAACATAAATCTGAAGCCTTTGGAAAATTCCAAGAATATAAGAATGAAGTAGAAAAACAAACCGGCAAAAGTATCAAAACACTGAGATCGGATCGAGGTGGTGAATACTTGAGTGCCGAGTTCCTGCATTATTTAAAAGAGAATGGAATTCTCTCTCAGCTTACTCCTCCATACACTCCGCAACATAACGGTGTATCGGAGAGACGGAACCGAACCCTATTGGATATGGTACGTTCCATGATGAGTAACACTGAGTTACCGCGATCATTCTGGGGATATGCACTAGAATCAGCTGCATACCTTTTGAACCGAGTTCCAACTAAGACTGTGCCTACCGCACCATATGAGATATGGAGTGGGAAGAAACCCTATCTTCAATATCTGAAGATCTGGGGATGTCCGGCTTTTGTCAAAAAGCAGTATACGGACAAACTCGAGGCACGCTCAGTACTGTGCAAGTTTGTGGGATACCCAAAGAACTCCAAGGGTATCTCTTCTATTACGCAGAGGAACAAAAGATCATTGTTTCTCGTAATGCCCATTTTCTGGAACACCAGTTCATAGAAAAGGAAACAAGTGGGAGCGAAATAGAATTGGAAGAAATTCCAGAACCACAGACTATTACTGAAAGCTTAGTAGAACCAGAGGGTTCAAAAGAACATGACATTCCTACGCCGCTCCGCAGGAGTAGTAGGCAGTCTCATCCGCCCGAGAGATACTACGGTTTTCTCATAGACGTGGATAAAGAGGATTGCATCATTGATTATGATGAGCCGACTAGCTTCCAGCAGGCCATTCAGAGCGTTGACTCGGTAAAATGGCTGGATGCAATGCGGACCGAAATGGAGTCCATGTACACCAACAAAGTATGGACGTTGGACGTTGCTCCAGATGGGGTAAAACCCGTAGGATGCAAGTGGATCTTCAAAAGAAAGATTGGTGTAGATGGACAGGTTGAGACCTATAAAGCTAGACTGGTTGCAAAGGATTTTCGTCAAAGACCTGGTTTGGACTATGACGAGACCTTTTCTCCAGTAGCTATGCTGAAATCCATTCGGATCCTTCTTGCCATTGCTGCCTTCCACGATTATGAGATTTGGCAAATGGACGTAAAGACCGCTTTTCTAAATGGAAATTTAGAGGAGTGTGTTTATATGGACCAGCCAGAGGGTTTCATTCAGAGTGGGAGCAGCGGAAAGGTGTGCAAGTTGCTTAAGTCCATCTACGGACTAAAGCAGGCATCGCGGAGTTGGAACATCTGTTTTGATGAAACGGTCAAAGAATTTGGCTTTATCAAAAATCCAGATGAACCATGCATCTATAGTAGATTTGTAGCGAGAACTGTAGTATTCATCGTTTTATACGTGGATGATATTCTCTTAATAGGAAATGACATTCCTATGCTACAATCTGTCAAAGGGTTCTTGTCACACAGGTTCTCCATGAAAAACCTGGGTGATGCCTCATACATTCTGGGGATCCGGATCTATCGTGACAGATCCAAGAGGATACTGGGACTCTCACAGTCCATGTACATCGACACCATACTGAAAAGATTCATTATGGAAGATTCCAAGCACGGTAATCTACCGGCTTGTCACGGGATCACCCTTTCCAAAGAGATGTCTCCCAAGACTAATTTGGAAAGGGATCGCATGTCTATTATACCCTACGCTTCTGTGGTAGGCTCTATAATGTATGCGATGTTATGTACCAGACCAGATGTAGCTTATGCACTGAGTGTGGTAAGCCGGTATCAGTCAAACCCTGGGGAGAAACACTGGATAGCGGTAAAGAACATTCTCAAGTACCCGAGAAGGACTAAGGAGATGGTCTTGGTGTATGGCGGAAAAGACCTCCAGATCGAGGCCTTTGCTGACTCCAGCTTCCAGAGTGACAAGGATGATTCCATGTCCATGTCGGGTTATGTCTTTACCCTCAATGGAGGGGCGGTGTGTTGGAAGAGTTCCAAACAAGAAACCGTTGCTGACTCGACGATGGAAGCGGAATATATCGCTGCTGCAGATGCCGCAAAAGAAGCCATCTGGATAAGGAAGTTCTTAACTGAACTTTAGGTGGTTCTGTATATTGTTGATCCAATACCTCTGAATTGCGACAACAACAGGGCTATAGCTTTAGCAAAGGAACCCAGATCCCATCAGAAGTCCAGACACATCTTGAGGCGGTATCACCTAATCAGGGAGATCGTGGGTCGCCAGGAGATCGAGGTTCGGAGAGTTTCTACGGAAGATAACACTGCTGATCCACTCACAAAGGCCTTACCCCAGACTCAGTTCGAGCGGCTGATCGAGATGATAGGTCTTCGATACGCCAGTATATGTCCTTAGTGCAAGTGGAAGATTGTTAGTGTATATGCCCTAGAGTCCATTACTGTATCATACTAGTTTGTATATTACTTAATGGAAGCTTGGGATATTCACCTTGTATAGACAATCCTGCTCAATATAGTAGTATGCTACTTGGTTTATTTCTACTTCAATGTGTACATGTGTTTATTTTAGTATATCACCTATACACATTAGTGGAGCCCTTAGGATCTTTGCTTGATTACCAGCGTTGTGATGGCAGTCACACTAGTGGGGCTGGGTAATCTATAAGCACATCTTTATGCCAGTCCCTAGTCGCAGGACTATCGAGACAGGGCATCGATACTCCGGAGTAGACTAGCGTATGCGCTTCTCATCCCAGTGTGGGAGACGGCCTGTCCCACAGCCGTCAGTACGTCGAACTTGAGATAGTATGCGGGTACTCGTTGGGTTACAAGTACACTGGACAGGACTCATCGGGAACTGCTGGTTCGTATTATACCTATCGTCAGCTATCAGTTCCCAGGTGACATGACCACAGCTTAGTCCGCTGACTTGACACTGTCACTTCGCCTCGAGTGTGTTCCCACTGTACTTAGATTACTACCCTACCACGGCTCAAAGGAGTCGTGCAAACAAGTAGTGGTTGGGTGCAGTCCCGAAGCACTTGGAGGCAGTGACGGTTAGACAGGATTCGTCTCTCCCGGTATTGGGGGTTGACATTGCGCTGTGTCTAGTAGAGCCATTACATGAGTAGTCCCTGGCCAGGGCAAGCGAGATATACTGGTAGGTTTCCTGTGTTATCTCATGGTGTTCTGGGCTTCACTCCGACACGACTTGTACCGCTATTAGGGGACTGACGTTTACCGCCCCTAGGCCCGCCATGCGATGTATCAGACGAACAGACCGGACAGTGCAGTGATTGTCACATTCAGGCTCAGTAGGAGTTCAGATGGGTTTTGTAAGTGCACGGCGGCGCCACGGATGTCAATCCGACGCCGGAATGCAGGGGTGATTTACTTTAACTTTTCAAACCGGCACCACCGCGCACTATAAACCCGGATCGTGCCATTAAACTAGTCCTAGCTAACTACAAGATGGGGAAGAGAGATATACCGAGCGATCCGTGTCCTCCGGTCTTCTCGCCGTCGTCCCGATCTCCCGCGGAATGTCCAGTCTCCAGCTCCTCGCCGGAAGGGCACCACGTCGCCTGTTTCTTTTACGGGCTCCCACCTCTATACCGAGGCAACTCGGGCACGAAGTTGGCGAGCCGACGTGCCCAAGGTTTGCTGTAGAATGTGTGTAGAACTCATGTCTCATTTTGGGGTAGAGGGAGTTGCCATATGGTGGAGGAAATGATATAAGTTTTGGAGATGGAGTTGTGGGGATTTTTCGAAGCCAAAGATACAAAAATCCCATACCAAACAAAAATGGGCAGCCCCTCCCCAATGTGGCCGGCCATGACAAAATGGTGAGGGGAGAGTGAGTGAATGGGGAAGAGCCTCACAATCATGCAAGAGGGAATCATTTTTGATCATGAAAAGAAATCATAAGAAACAAAGTCCAACACTCAACAACCATCTCCCATCATCACATCCAAAGTCAAGCTATGATGACTAAAGAAAGTCAAGCAATGATGGTGCAAGTATCATGATACAATAATATGCATAGACAACCTTCCAAATAGCTAATTTGCACAAATGCAAATAAGCCCTCCTCCACCAATCTTCGGCCAAGGAAAGATACAAAGAAATATGGCCGAAACGGAAAGCAAACTGGCAACTCCAGAAAACTGGTCCCGTTATAAATTACAGGAAAACCCCGATACTGTGTATACACACCCGCATCTGTATTCTGACCGGATACAAATGCAATGAGACAAAATCTACACTGTACTATACTAGGATCCGGCTTAAACCAAAGCCGGCTAGTATTATCCGTCCGATCCTGATCCGTGCAATACCGCACGTATCTGATCGAACCCTGCCATATATCCATACGGCCTCTAGTACTAACCGTCCGATCCTGATCCGTGCAATACCGCACGTATCTGATCGAACCCAGCCATATCTCCATACGGCCTCTACAGCGTTTCGCCCGAAACTTCAGTAACTGAATGTGGGGGACTCTAAAGACTCGTCAATACTATTGCTGTGGATTTAACCACTAGCACGTCAGAGGTATTAGCCATACGTGACGGGCTACCAGCTATTGAACAAAAGGGACCTCGATCAGCGAACTCATCCTGACACCTTACTGAGCCTGTCAGTGACAATATCCGTACAGTCCGGTCCGTTCGTCTATGAGCATCGCATGGCAGGCCTAGGGGGTTGGTAAAAGTCAGACCCCCAAAAGCGGTACAAGTCATGTCGGAGTGTAGCCCAGAACACCCTGAGATACTACTGGAACACCAACCAGTAAATCTCCTGCCTTGGCCAAGGACTTCGTGTAAGGGCTCTCCTTGACACAGCGCGACCTCACCACCAATACCGGGAGAGACGAACCCCTGAAGATCCGCTCACTGCCTCCATGTGGCTCGAGACTGTACCCAACTAAAACCTGTTTGCACGTCTCCTTTGAGCGTGGTAGGGTAGTAATCAAAGTACAGTGGGAACTCACACGAGACAAATGACGATCCTCAGGTCGATGAACTAACCTGTACACATGTCACCAGCGAACTGCTATCTGACGTCAGGTATAAGACCAACTAGCATGTTCCCGGCGAGTCCTGTCCGGTGTACTCATAACCCAATGAGCACCTGTATACATCTTAGGTGAACCTACTGACACCAGTGGCTTGTGAGACCGGCCACCGCACCTCATCGGGGTCTCGACTGTATACACTAGTCTACTCTGGAGTATCGATGCCCTGTCTCGAAACTCCCACGACTAGGGACCTTTTAAGGATGTGCTTATAGACCCCAGCTCCTACGTATATGATCGCCCTCATACTGCTGGTGGCCAAGCAAGAATCCTAGGGGCTCTATCAACGTGCAATAGTGACCTGTCAGGTCATCTAAAGCAATACACGATGATAAAGATAAACCAGATGGCATACTATCATCTCGAGTAAGACTGTCCTATAAGGATAGGTCATCCCTCAATCATTGTAATCATGTGCCTGTGATCCAATAATTGACTCTGAGGGCACTATCTCCAACAATCTCCCACTTGCACTCAAGGCTAATTATTGCGATGTCGCATACTCACAGCCCGTGTGATACCGAACACCCAACTCCTCTACTAGTCAGTCTCACAAATCCCGTTTGTGAAACTATTGCGTTCGAGGAATAGCCTCAGTGAGTGGGTCAGCTATGATGTTTCTTTCTATATCTCTCTATATCTCAAGTTCGCGGAGAAAGCCATCTCCCGAAATGAGCAATACCTGTCTTAGAATGTGTCTGGATGTATGATGGGTCCTAGCTCATAAATGAACTCCAAATCCAAACTTCTTAGATTGTATCGTCAACTGAACTTAATCAGTAACCTGCGCCATGCCTCCCTTAGTATTGCCTTGGACCACCTGTCCAAAATACTGCCCCTCGTCAGAAGGAAAAACTATAACTCTGACAACCTCCTTGTCGTCCAGGTCACCTTGGAAGCCTGGAATGATAACTGTCTCCCAAAAGAGGCCATCGTTATCATATCCCTAGAACATCTACTTATGTTCTAAAACTGCCTCCGACTGTTTCTCCAGGATTGGATCAATATCAACTTATTGCATCTGTTGCAAGAACAACATCTGGTGTGGTACTTGACATCTCATGATTGACTCAATTGCCTGAGCAAGTGATCTGCCAATCATGCACATCCCTCTCCCCTTTATTCTGTAAGACACCTTTAGAGAGGGTGATTCCATCACCTGCAGGTACACTACCGTGCCAGGAGTCGTCCATTCTAAATACTCTTAGAATGCTGTCTAAGTACCCTGATTGGGAAACCACCCAAATCTAGATATAAAACCATAGATCTAGTAACCAGTATGTCTGATATAATGTCCAAGTCCCATGTGGAGAAACCACTGTGTGACGACCAAAGTATAACCGATCGTAGTATAGGAATATCACTTCCTACTCTGTGTATGTCATCCAAATACCATGACATCACACCCTACTACCTTCTCAATTGATCCATCCCCTATTCTGAGATGAAGTCAAACATATGACTGTCACATCAGATATAGATGATCTACCTCCGCTATATCTGCTTTAGTCTATACATAGACATAAGCCACCTGTCCACCAATGCTTCCACTGCTCCCACTGACTACGACAACCCTCTGGTAGAGTCACATAAACGTACACTTCTAAAGTAAGTTTAGAACGACGCTATACTCATCCTCCTGCCGGGTCTCACAGTCTGGAACAACAGCAATGGCAAGTGTGAGTAAACAAGAACCTCCCTGTCACCGTCCTTGAGGCTACCGGAGTACCTCTCGGGTGCCTGAGGTTACCCATCTTATCTGCGGAGTGGCCAATGGAATGTCAATCCAGATTGAATCTTTAGAATCCATATCAAATCTTCAGTAATCATTTGCGGTTCTTGCATCACTTCCAGTTCTACCATAATCCCACTACTGTTTTCTGAAAAAATCCATTTTTATTAAAACTGTGGCGAGTCTAGAACAATATTTCTATTGATCTTCCAGATGGTAGAAAGTCAACCCTCGTCATAGCCTGGGTCAACCCACAAACAGCCATTACAGAAACGTGTCTTGAGTTATCCAGAGTCTGGTTTTAAGCATAAGCCAGACAACTCCCCGTACCTTAACATCGTTAAGTTATGAACTGTTCTATATCAAATATAGAACCAGAGGCACTGATTTAATTGAACCAGATTCAAATCATGCAGCTATCTCCAGTGCATGTCTACTAAATGGAAAGAGGCCGATCAACGTTACTCAACTTAGGAATGCTTCCAATTATGAGTAACCTGAAAGAGAAGTAAGTTCTCTTAATCATTACTATCAACTGAACACCATACACAAGTATCTACATCTTCGATCACTTTGAAGAATCCCGATACTTGCAACACCCGGTTCTCTACTTTATCCATATACCCATGACTTCTCAAAATTCGGATCCTGTGTTTCCACGAAACACCTGTCTAAAAACTAGAGAAGTCATAAGTAAACCGAATATAGTATGAGGACCAACCCCTCTGTCCTGATGAACCCTGGACAACATACAATACTCTGTATAAGTCCCTTGAGTCTGATAACTCATTCACTGTGTGTCGTAGGTTGAAAACTGTACTTATGGTTAAGAAGAATTACACCGCTGTTTAATGCTCCTTACCTAACCATCCACTGATATAGGTAAATGTCATAGACATAATTTCAAAAAGGTATATCTCACTCTATGAAAATAGACGTACAGATATATCAATTTGAAACTGGTGCATAACAGCGGATATTCAAAACCAAATATTTGTCGTCCGGCAAACAACCCAGGCGACTTCCTCAAATATCACCGATTACAACGAATCCCGATATAATGAGGATGATCGCCCAATTCCCAATAACATACTCCCACTCACCATATGTAAAACCATACAGATGTGAGAATCATACCCGGTAAATACATACCCTGGAGTAAGTATCTAATTAGGAAATTAGTTTTCCTTTAATAGTACACAGTGAAAATGAAACATTGAAATGTTTTGATGGGGTATCCCGGTATTCCTAGTAATGCCTCTTCTATTATCCAGATTCACAACTGTAACCGTGTAATTCTTTGTCATCTTTCCAAATCCCTTTATATATCTTTAGTCATTACCTTCTGTACATCCCTTTAGGCCAAATGGTTTTCTTCCTTCCCTACCGTTCGGCACCAGCCTATGGTTTGGAAGAAGACTATCCAATAAGCATAATGGGTGTACTGCCCTAATCCTAGGAGCACTCGCAATGCGAGAGAAGGTGAAGATAAAAGACAACCGAATAAACCTTATTCCTATTTCTCCTGAACCAGAATCCATCCCCGAACTGGAACAAGTTCCCTTCGAGTTCGTATATAACCATACGATGGAGTATCCAATAAACTGTGGATCTTCGTAGTGATACAGAGTGTTCTGGAGAAATACAAAGGTGATTTAGGATTGGCGAAGAAATACTTGGTTTGGTTATGAATAGCAGTCGCAATTTACTTTGCCCTCCTTCTAATCCCTTTCTTTGTCTTTACATAATACCTTCTGTACACCATCGTTAGGCTAATTGGTTTTCTTCATTCCCCACCGGTCGGCACCAGCCTAAGGTTTGGAAGAAGACTATCCAATTTGCGTAATAGGTGTACTATCTCCTAAACTAAGGAGTACTCGCAACCTGAGAGAAGGTAAAAGGAAAAGACAACTGAATAGTCCTATTCGTTTTCTCCAGAACCGGAAACCATCCTCGAATAAATCTTTTTGAGTTCGTATATAACCATATGATGGTTTTGTCCAATGGAAGTGGACGTTCGTAGTAATACGGGGTTTCCTGGAGAAAAGGGTAAAAGTAGGAGTGGCAATGAGGTTTGCAACTCTGACAATCCAAAAGCCAGTGTTTAAGAAGGTTCGGTTAATTTTGGTCACTGAGTCATAGTCTTAGGGTCG
The DNA here is from genome assembly GCA_030015575.1 of Agapanthus africanus. Lineage (NCBI taxonomy): Eukaryota > Viridiplantae > Streptophyta > Magnoliopsida > Asparagales > Amaryllidaceae > Agapanthus > Agapanthus africanus. The sequence continues at coordinate 566,056,170 of CM057339.1, forward strand.
GTTCAATGGTCGCTGCCAAAGAGAGAGAGAAAAGAAACACTCAGCGTGCACTCTAACCTAGATCAGAATGGTCACCAATTTATCTAATATGGAAACCTCCCACTGTACCGTCAAATTCTCCTCCAAACCTGAAAGAAGAATTAGTCGGGATCACCCGAGAAGTAAACCAACTCATCAGTGGGAATCGGGATCCTACTATCATCGCATGATAACGTGACGGAATCCGCTCACGTCATCACACTCCAGAAGGTATGCGCATATCTGGCAAGTTTCAGTTTCTTTAGAAACTCCCGATGTGATTTCTGCCCCATGCTCTTATGACCTTGACGAAGGTCAACAAATCATAAGTCACATGTCAAGTTCTACCCGTCATTGTCCAGGTTAATTTGAACCCACCCGTACAAGCCCTTGACGAAGGTCAACACGGCTATACGACTGTCCCAAACCAACGCATCTATCTATGCAGCAGAAAGGTAACAAGCAGCTACCATTCACTATGCCTTGACGAAGGTTAACAAACATAGCATGAATACTACGTGCTACCCGTCTGAAACGACGGAGGGCTACGAATGGTTTCTGGCGAAAACCTTTAACGTAATGAACTTGATATCGTTGAAGGAACTGGATAGCTTTTATAAAATATAGTGACGAAAACCATTGCTAAAGAGGTCACTCCCGGTGAAGGGATCTCGGCTCTTTCCCCGTAGAATGAGGTGCAGGATATTCCAACTGAATACCACGATGCAAAGCAAAACTAATCGGCTATAGTGAAGTTATTGCCCTGACGCAAACTTCTGTCCAAGGGGTCACTCCCGGTGAAGGGATCTCGGCCCTTGTCTCGTCGACTGAGGAGCAGGATATTCCAACTGAATACCACGATGCAAAACAAAAGAGAACGTCCTTGCAATAACAGCTTTTTGAAAAGTGTTCCAACAACATCAGATTAGGTTTCTTTTTAACTTGCATTGATCCGAATCAACGCAGTCCCATCAATTGATCACACCACAAAGAACGAAAATATATTGATGTACGTATATGCCATCCGCATTTGCCACTGGGTCCCGTCATTACCCGTTAGGTTAGCTAACTAACGACAGAGCGGGGACTGGACTAGCGCGGATACAAAACATATACAACATCTACTAATATATATCAATATATAATATTTCGCTCAAGGCGTGGAAAAAATGCAACATCACAGAAATGTAAAGCATCACAGAACAATACAGATATCTGGGATCCCCGGGTTTCACAGAGCCACTACTGAAACCCGACGTTCCCCTGGTCGTGTGGATAGCCTGTGCAATGAAATCCTAGACCCCTATGGGCGCGGCAAGTTACCCGCCAAAACCTGAAGCGAGGCAGCCCCCTTCAGCAACGTGAATGGACCACCCTGCACTTCACGGAATCCGGTAACTTGGGCACCCCTCCTGGGTCAACCTGTACCCCCTACGAGCGCGGCGAATAGCCCGCCAATTCTAGAGTGAAGCCCCTTCCGTCTCAATGCCATGAGATGCGGGCTTGTTGCCCTCTAGAACCCGGCTATCCGTGCAGCCCTCCGCGGGGTAATCCTAGTACAGAAAGTAAAATATACATACAACGGGTACATCGACCGCAACCTGGTCGTGTCCCAAAATAATACTACAAACAGGCAGTGACGGCAGTCCACATGTCGTACGCTCGCCCCACAATATCAAATGTACATAATACAACAAAACTGTACTAGCATTGCATCCAGGCTATCCCCCACGACCAATCCGCAACATCACAGCATAACACAGAACATCAACATGAAAGTCACGTTCGCAAATCCGTCTAACCGGGCTATAGGAGTTAGACAGGATTTACCGATCAAGTGACATTCACGGTCGCAGATATAATGTAAATACTGTGAACTAATGTGTTTAAAATATCCGATCGATCAAATTTACCAAGTGGGCCCCAAGCACTACTGTAGCATATAAAGAAATCTGGGCCCAAAAAATAATATTCCAAAAACCCTATTTTCATGTCAGGAGCTCTCTGTAAAATTTTGGTGCCATGAACAGTCAAAACAGCGGCGGAACTGCGGCACAAGCTTGGGTTTGGCCGCGGTTCCGCGGTGGGGTAATGAGATCGCGCGACCAAATTTTTACATGAAGCTTATAATCCCCTGCACATCATTCTGAAACAACCTGAAAAATTTTTGGACTCCAAAAAATTTCGACAGAAACTGATGCTATGAAAAATAAGGGTTTTGGAATTTTGTTCGATCGAAAGAGTAAACACATTAGACCAAGCTAGACTAGGTTAATGGCGAGGCTCTGATACCACTGTAAGTGCACGGCGGTGCCCCGGCCGTCAATCCGACGCCGGAATGCGGAAGCGGTGATTTACTTTAACTTTTCAAACCGGCACCACCGCGCACTATAAACCCTGATCGTGCCATTAAACTAGTCCTAGCTAACTACAAGATGGGGAAGAGAGATATACCGAGCGATCCGTGTCCTCCGGTCTTCTCGCCGTCGTCCCGATCTCCCGCGGAATGTCCGGTCTCCAGCTCCTCGCCGGAAGGGCACCACGTCGCCTGTTTCTTTTACGGGCTCCTACCTCTATACCGAGGCAACTCGGGCACGAAGTTGGCGAGCCGACGTGCCCAAGGTTTTCTGTAGAACGTGTGTAGAACTCATGTCTCATTTTGGGGTAGAGGGAGTTGCCATATGGTGGAGGAAATGATATAAGTTTTGGAGATGGAGTTGTGGGGATTTTTCCAAGCCAAAGATACAAAAATCCCACACCAAACAAAAATGGGCAGCCCCTCCCCAATGTGGCCGGCCATGACAAAATGGTGAGGGGAGAGTGAGTGAATGGGGAAGAGCCTCACAATCATGCAAGAGGGAATCATTTTTGATCATGAAAAGAAATCATAAGAAACAAAGTCCAACACTCAACAACCATCTCCCATCATCACATCCAAAGTCAAGCTATGATGACGAAAGAAAGTCAAGCAATGATGGTGCAAGTATCATGATACAATAATATGCAAAGACAACCCTCCAAATAGATAATTTGCACAAATGCAAATAAGTCCTCCTCCACCAATCTTCGGCCAAGGAAAGATACAAAGAAATATGGCCGAAACTGAAAGCAAACTGGCAACTCCAGAAAACTGGTCCAGCAATAAATTACAGGAAAACCCCGATACTGTGTATACACATCCGCATCTGTATTCCGACCGGATACAAATGCAATGAGACAAAATCTACACTGTACTATACTAGGATCCGGCTTAAACCAAAGCCGGCTAGTATTATCCGTCCGATCCTGATCCGTGCAATACCGCACGTATCTGATCGAACCCTGCCATATATCCATACGGCCTCTAGTACTAACCGTCCAATCCTGATCCGTGCAATACCGCAAGTATCTGATCGAACCCTGCCATATCTCCATACGGCCTCTACAACGTTTCGCCCGAAACATCAGTAACTGAATGTGGGGGACTCTAAAGACTCGTCAATACTATTGCTGTGGATTTAACCACTAGCACGTCAGAAGTATTAGCCATACATGACGGGCTACCAGCTATTGACCAAAAGGGACGTCGATGAGCGAACTCATCCTGACACCCTACTGAGCCTGTCAGTGACAATATCCGTACAGTCCGGTCCGTTCGTCTAAGAGCATCGCATGGCGGGCCTAGGGGGTTGGTAAAAGTCAGACCCCTAAAAGCGGTACAAGTCGTGTCGGAGTGTATCCCAGAACACCCTGAGATACTACTGGAATACCTACCAGTAAATCTCCTGTCTTGGCCAAGGACTTCGTGTAAGGGCTCTCCTTGACACAGCGCGACCTCACCACCAATACCGGGAGAGACGAACCCCTGAAGATCAGCTCACTGCCTCCATGTGGTTCGGGACTGTACCCAACTAAAACCTGTTTGCACGTCTCCTTTGAGCGTGGTAGGGTAGTAATCAAAGTACAGTGGGAACTCACACGAGACAAATGACGATCCTCAGGTCGATGAACTAACCTGTACACATGTCACCAGCGAACTGCTATCTGACGTCAGGTATAAGACCAACTAGCATGTTCCCGGCGAGTCCTGTCCGGTGTACTCATAACCCAATGAGCACCTGTATACATCTTAGGTGAACCTACTGACACCAGTGGCTTGTGAGACCGGCCACCGCCCCTCGTCGGGGTCTCGACTGTATACACTAGTCTACTCTGGAGTATCGATGCCCTGTCTCGAAACTCCCACGACTAGGGACCTTTTAAGGATGTGCTTATAGACCCCAACTCCCACGTATATGATCGCCCTCATACTGCTGGTGGTCAAGCAAGAATCCTAGGGGCTCTATCAACGTGCAATAGTGACCTGTCAGGTCACCTAAAGCTGTATACGATGATAAAGATAAACTAGATTGCATACTATCATCTCGAGTAAGACAGTCCTACCGGGATAGGTCCTCCCTCAATAATTGCAATCACGTGCCTGTGATCCAATAATTAACTCTGAGGGCACTATCTCCAACAGTTTTCACCTCGTCCGTCTTCTTGTCGGCATCTACCTGGGGACCGTTACGCACAGCTAGTGCCGCTTGCGGTCTGTGGTTAAACCCACTGCCAGCGTAGTGTCGAGTCTTTAGAGTCCCACACAGAAAGCTATTCTCCTTTAGGCAAAAAAGTAGAGGTCGCATGGTTTTGCGACAGGTCGCATGGTTTTGTGACAGGGTTCGGTCACATCCGTGCACTTGTGCACGTTTGGTGTCCGGACTGTTAACACTAGAGGGCCTTGGTTTAAGCCAGATCCTAGTGTACATTTTGGGATTGGTTTTATCTCGTTTGTATTCGTGTTCCACGGAACGCGGATGCGGGTGTGTATACACAGTTGACAGAGAGACAGAGGCAGAGGATTCTCATTGGGGTTGTTGACTGTTGACTATTGACTTTTGGCTAAACCCTAATGAGAATAAGAAATATAATTAACATTAATATTAATTAAGTATTATAGTGACATGATTGTTGAGGGGTTGACTTTGTTGACTTGTTGACTTTGTTGACCGGTTGACTAGGTTGGACTAGTTGACCATCATCATGACAATGGCTATCATTTCATGGCAAAGACTTTTGCTTGCTTGTTTGCTCTTGCAAAATGAGTGCATGAAATGATATAGCCATTTTGACTTAAACCATCACACAAAACTTGATAACTATTTTTGTTATGATGGTTTTTGATTATGAGAGCTAGCATGGCAAAAGAGTTACTCATTCTCTCATTTCATTTCTCTCTCTTGCCATCACTTGCTCAAGCTCTCCCTCTTCCTCTTGCTCTCTCTAGCTCAAGGCAAACCCTTCTCATGTTTTGAGATTCATTGCCTTAGAGATAAAAGCACCAAAACAATTCTCTACTCATCCTAGTTCACAAGGCCTAGCAAGCCAAGTGTTCTAGTTTCTTCAAAGTTCGAAGAAGAAGCCAAAGGTAGAAGCTTTCAGGTGGATCCATCTTCGGCGCAAGGAGACGACGAGGAGAGGCCGATTCGTACACCGGAAAGAGTTGAAGGTGAAGGAGTTCAAGAAAGGTATAGCCCCCTAACCGAGTAGGTAAAACTCTAGTTAGGTTATTAGTTAGTTGTTTAACAAAGATCCGTATTTTGAGTCCATGTTACCACCCTCTTGAAAATCGTTTTTCACCAATTCCGCAACCCCGTAAGTACCGGGGAAGGGTAGCATGGACTTACACTTTGATTACTACCCTACCACGGCTCAAAGGAGTCGTGCAAACAAGTAGTTTTTGGGTGCAGTCCCGAAGCACTTGGAGCAGTGACGGTTAGACAGGATTCGTCTCTCCCGGTATTGGGGGTTGATATCGCGCTGTGTCCAGGAGAGCCATTACACACAGTCCCTGGCCAGGGCAAGCGAGATAGACTGGTAGGTTTTCAGTGTTATCTCAGGTGTTCTGGGCTACACTCCGACATGACTTGTACCGCTAGTAGGGGACTGACGTTTACCGCCCCCCGCCATGCGACGTTCTCAGATGAACAGACCAGACTGTACGGAGATTGTCACATTCAGGCTCAGTAGGAGTTCAGATGGGTTTCACCTCGTCCGTCTTCTTATCGGCATCTACCAGGGGACCGTTACGTATAGCCAGTGCCGCTTGCGGTCTGTGGTTAAACCCACTGCCAGCGTAGTGTCGAGTCTTTAGAGTCCCACACAGAGGGTTATTCTCCTTTGGGCAAAACAGAGTAGAGATCGCATGGTTTTGCGACAGGGTTCGTTCACATACGCGCACTTGTGCACGTTTGGCGTCCGTACAGACATTACTAGCGGGCTCTGGTTTGAGATAGATCCTAGTATATGCTTTGGGGTTAGTTTTATCTCATTGTATTCTTGTTCCTCGGAACACGAATGCGGGTGTGTATGCACAGTTGATTGAGGCGGAGGAAGAGGTTTTTCATTAGGGTTTTGGAACGGGTGCGTATGCACAATTGACAGTCGTCTTTTTACAAACCCTAATGAATTTATGATATATCAATTAATAATGTTATTTAAATGAAATTGTGTCATGGTTGGGTTTGTTGACTTGTTGACCAAGGTTGACTAGTTGACCATGGTTGAAACTTTGACCATCATCATTTCTTTTCTAGATGCTCTTTGATCTTTGCAAAATCATTTAATGTGAAATGATAATGGTCTTATCAAACCAACCATCACCTTTTTCATTTTGGATTAATATTATTAATTTGATAATTCACATATATTGTTATGGTTGTAAAACTATTCTCATTCTATCATAACCATTCTCTCTCATCTCTTCATCTTCCTCCTCCTCTAGTTCAAGGAGAATCATTCTCATGTGTTGAGAAACCTCTCCTTGGAGATAAAACACCCTAAGCCACTCTCTACTCTTCCTAAGGTTGAAGGTCTAGCAAGCCGAAGACTTTAGTTTTCTCAAAGTTCGAGAAAGGAGCTCAAGGAAGAAACCCTCAGGTGGATCCATCTTCGACAAGAGAAAGCAACGAGGAAAGCACCATCCGACCACCATCAAGAGTCAAAGAGAAGGAGTTCAAGTTGAGGTATAACCCCTAACCGAGTAGATAACTCTCTTGTTAGTTGCTCGTGTGTAGTTTAGCCAAGATCCGTTTTCGTAGTCCATGTTACCTAAACCCTAAAAATCGGTTTTCACCATTTCCGCAAGCCCGAAAGAACCGGGAGAGGTAACGTGGACTTACAGTGGTATCAGAGCCTAACTAAACACACCCTAGCATGTTAGCAAAGTATCTAGAATTTCGACCGGATAAAAAAACCGCGAAACACCCCGGAAAATCCTAGTTTCTGCCGATTTTTCTTTCTGCTCCAAAAATAATAAATCATGTCTTAAAAATCGGCTCAGGCTTTTTAATGAACAGGCAAGAAAAACGATCCAGCGAACCGACCAACTCACCGCGGTTCCGCGGCCGAGTTGACTCGGCCGTAGATCGTTTCTCCTGCAGTTTGTTTCTGGGGGTATTTTTTGATTTTTGAGATGGTTTGTTTCTGCCCAGAATTTCCAGAGAACAAATTTGTTTTTGGGGTGGTTACAAATCCGTATTTTGGTCGATTTTCTGTAGACTTTGGCTAATGGGTTATATCTGTAATGTTATATATGTATTGAACGTCTGCTAATCGCTATACGTCGATTAGTGGGGGTTATACATATCTGTGATCTATAATGTTGATGGATTGTGTATATGAATTCGTTGGATTGTCGCGGATGAATAGCCGGGGGGGATTGTGAGATGAGAGTTTTGTTTATCTTTCAATTATTGTAATATGTAAATTGATGTAATATTATTTGTATGGCCGCACAATCGGGTTGGGGTTGTAGCCGTCATTGTATAATTTCTTTTTACTGTTTTTGCTCCTAGGATAGACCCAAGGTGGGGTGCACAAACTACCGGGTACCTCGAAGTGCCGAGTGGCCTACTCACGTCGTTGAGGGAGGTTGCTTCACTTCGGATAATTGGCGGGTAGTTTGCCGCACCCGTAGGGGTCTAGGGTGGGGTTTGGCTATTCATCGCGACCGTGTAATCCGCTCTTCGTTACAGGCTCGTACGAATTGCGGATTCCTAGTATATCCAATGTATTCATCTGTGATCCGGAATGGCTATCATTGCATGTGACGAATGTTTATATATATCTATATGATATCTATTTAGGCGTTGCTTATGTTTTGCATCCGCGCTAGTCCAGCCTCCGCTCTGTCGTTAGTTAAGTAACCTAACGGGTGATGACGGGACCCCGTGGCGAATGCGGATGGCATGAGCGTACGTCATTTTTCGTTGTTTTCTGCAATGGTAGGATTAATTGATGGGACGCATTAAAATTAATGCAAGAAAAATAAACCAAAGTAAAAGTCGTTGGAACACTTTCAAAAACCACTCGGTTTCCTTTCAAAATTACTTTTAAACGCGGAGCTTAAACCACTCCTTTTAAAAGCTATCTCGTTCCATCGATTATATCAAGTTCACTACGTTCACGGTTTCGCCAAAACCATTCGTATCCCTCCGTCGTTTCACATGGATGGTCAATAGTATTCAAGCTATGTTTGTTGGCCAAAGTCAAGGCATAGTGATTGGTAGCTATTGGGTATTCATGTGCAGCATAGATAGATGTGTTGGTTTGGGACAGTCGTACTGCCTTGTTGGCCAAAGTCAAGGGTAGGTACGGGTGGGTTCAAATTAACCTGGAGAATGACGGGTAGAACTTGACATGTGACTTATGATTTGTTGGCCAAAGTCAAGGTCATAAGAGCATGGGGCAAAAATACACATCGGGAGTTTCAAAAGAACTGAAACTTGCTAGCGCTGCATACCATTTGGAGTGTGATGATTCTGGTAGGATTCCTTCAGTTTTGTCACGCAATGATATTTGGATCCCGATCCTACTGTGAGTATATGCTACTCCTCGGGAAAATTCTCGCTTAACGATCAAAGCTATAAACCTAGTAGGTGTGTAGAAAGGTGTTAGTGGGGCTGCGCCCCCAGGGAAAAGAGGTTATTTAATTAAGGAACTTCGCGAAAGCGTTGGAAAACCTCCATCGAAATACCGACACTAGCCTGGCTGAACGGTTAAGCAGGTATTGTACGGAGAGATTGATCCTGACTAATTCTTCCTTTTTGGTTTGAGGAGGGATTCGAGAGACAGTGGGAGCCATCCTGTTTAGACAAATTAAAAACCACTCTAAACTTGCAAGAGCATCATGCTAAAGTGTTTCTTCTCTCTCTCCTAATTGCAGCAACCAAACAACATGACTGGACTTAAGTTACTACTAGATAAAAACATACTGACAGGGCCAAACTACAAAGATTGGCTCAGGAATGTCAAAATGGCAATCACTTACGACAAGTTGGGGTATCTCCTTACCACCAAAGCTCCCCCTGCCCCAGGTCCTACCTCCAGCGCCGCGGATAAAGAAATCCGTAAGACTTGGGAGATTGATTGCGCGAAGGCCAAGTGCCTCGTGCTTGCCTCTATGGACAATGAACACCAGAGGAGGCACGAGAATATGGACCTTGAATCCATATTTCTTCATACAAAAGAACTGTATGGGGAGCAATCCCGTATCGCCAGATACGAAGTCTCGAAAAAGTTGTTTTCGGCGAGATTGGCCATCGGATCACCGGTAGCGGAACACGTGCTTAAGATGATTGGCTTCATTGAGGAGCTCGCGGACCTTGGGACCACGTTAGAGAATGAGCTCTATACGGACTTGATACTCCAGTCCTTTCCTTCCACTTACGCCCAGTTCATCCTGAACTTCAACTTACAGGAAAAGGAAGTTGAACTTTCAGAACTCCTCAACATGCTGAGGAGTGCAGAGGGTACCCTACAGAAAGGTAGGGAAACATCCACTTTGTTTGTAGGAGGATCTTCATCTTCTAGGTCCAAGGCGAAAGCCAAGGGAAAGAAGAAGAAAACCCCCGCCAAACCAAGGGGTGGTGTTAGTAAGGTGGATACGAAGGGAAAGGCAAAAGCAACAAAGGAAGCGGGAAAACTTGTGGGAAAGGAAGAATGCTTTTACTGTCACAAGAGTGGACACTGGAAGAAAGATTGCAGGGCTTGGAAGGCCAGAACACAGGATCTGAAGCATGTTGCGGCTTCAGCTTCAGGTGTGTATGTTATTGAAAACTGTCTATCAATAAACTCTACTTCCTGGGTATTGGATACCGGATCAGGATCTCATATCTGTAATTCTTTGCAGGCGTTGAGAAACCGTAGGGTTTTGAAGGCAGGTGACATGACCCTCAAAGTTGCAAACGGATCTAGCATGGATGCTAAGGCCGTGGGGGACTATCACCTGGGAATGTCAGATGGACACGTTTTGGTTTTACGTAATTGCTTTTTTGTACCCAACGCAACTTGTAATATCATTTCTGTATCTTTGATTTCTAAAGAAGGTTATGAATTTGCGTTTGTAAGTAATGTTGTAAATATTCACCTTAATCAAGTTCTGATTGGGTCAGGTACATTAAGCAAAGGTATATACGTATTAAACCAACCACAGATTTTCAATATCCAGAATACACACAAAAGAAAGTCTCCGGAAATAAATCAGACTTTCTTATGGCATTGTAGACTGGGTCACATCAATGAGAGAAAGTTGACGAAGTTACATACAGAAGGATATTTGAATCCGTTCGAATATCAATCGTATGCCACTTGTCAATCCTGTCTCAAAGGAAAGATGACAAAGACTCCGTTCACTGGACACGGAGTAAGAGCGAGCGAGCTCTTAGGACTCGTACACAGCGACGTGTGCGGTCCAATGTCTACACATGCGCGAAGCGGTTATTCTTACTTCATTACATTTACAGATGACTTTTCAAGGTACGGTTATGTCTTCTTAATGAAACATAAATTCGAAGCCTTTGGAAAATTCCAGGAATATAAGAATGAAGTAGAAAAACTGACAGGAAAAAGTATCAAGACACTAAGATCTGATCGAGGTGGTGAATACTTAAGTGCCGAGTTCCTAGATTACTTAAAAGAGAATGGAATTCTCTCTCAGCTTACTCCTCCATACACTCCGCAACATAACGGTGTATCGGAGAGATGGAACCGGACCCTATTGGATATGGTACGTTCCATGATGAGTAACGCTGAGTTACCGCGATCATTCTGGGGATATGCACTAGAATCAGCTGCATACCTTTTGAACCGAGTTCCAACTAAGACTGTGCCTACTACACCAAATCAGATGTGGTGTGGGAAGAAACCCTATCTTAAGCACATTAAGAAATGGGGATGTCCAGCTTTTGTCAAAAAGCAGCATGCGGACAAACTCGAGGCACGCTCAGTACAGTGCAAGTTTGTGGGATATCTAAAGAACTCCAAGGGATATTTCTTCTATTGCGAAGAGGAACAAAAGGTTTTGTTTCTTGTCATGCCCACTTCTTGGAAACTGAGTTTTTGGAAAATCAGATAAGTGGGAGCGCAATAGAATTGGAAGAAATTCCAGAACCACGAGCTATTTCTGAAAGCTTAGTAGAACCAGAGGGTTCGAAAGATCAGGACATTCCTAAGCCGCTCCGCAGAAGTAGTAGGCAGTCTCATCCGCCCGAGAGATACTAAGGTTTTCTCATAGACGGGGATCGAGAGAATTGTATCATTGATAGTGATGAGCCTACTAGCTTCCAGCAGGCCATTCAGAGCGTTGACACGGTAAAATGGCTGGATGCAATGCGGACCGAAATGGAGTCCATGTACACCAACAAAGTATGGACGTTGGACATTGCTCCAGATGGGGTAAAACCCGTAGGATGCAAGTGGATCTTCAAAAGGAAGATTGATGTAGATGGACTGGTTGAGACCTATAAAGCTAGACTTGTTGCAAAGGGTTTTCGTCAAAGACCTGGCTTGGACTATGACGAAACCTTTTCTCCAGTGGCTATGGTGAAATCCATTCGGATCCTTCTAGCCATTGCTACCTTCCACGATTATGAGATCTGGCAGATGGACGTAAAGACCGCTTTTCTAAATGGAAATTTAGAGGTGTGTGTCTATATGGACCAGCCAGAGGGTTTCATTCAGAGTGGGAGCAGCAGAAAGGTGTGCAAGTTGCTAAAGTCCATCTATGGACTGAAGCAGGCATCGCGGAGTGGGAACATCTGTTTTGATGAGACGGTCAAAAATTTTGGCTTTATCAAAAATCCAGATGAACCATGCATCTATAGTAGATTTGTAGCATGAACTGTCGTATTCCTCGTTTTATACGTGGACGACATTCTCTTGATAGGAAATGACATTCCTATGCTACAATCTGTCAAAGGGTTCTTGTCACACAGGTTCTCCATGAAAGACCTGGGTGATGCCTCTTACATTCTGGGGATCCGGATCTATCGTGACAGATCCAAGAGGATATTAGGACTTTCGCAGTCAAGGTACACCGACACCATACTGAAAAGATTCAGTATGGAAGATTCCAAGCGCGGTAATCTACCGGCTTGTCACGGGATCACCCTCTCCAAAGAGATGTCTCCCAAGACTGATTTGGAAACGGATCGCATGTCTATTATACCCTACGCTTCTGCGGTAGGCTCTATAATGTATGCGATGTTGTGTACCAGACCAGATGTAGCTTATGCACTGAGTGTGGTAAGCAGGTATCAGTCAAACCCTGGGGAGAAACACTGGATAGCGGTAAAGAATATTCTCAAGTACCTGAGAAGGACTAAGGAGATGTTCTTGGTGTATGGAGGAAAAGGCCTCCAGATCGAGGCCTTTGCTGACTCCAGCTTCCAGAGTGACAAGGATGATTCCAAGTTCATGTCGGGTTATGTCTTTACCCTCAATAGAGGGGCGGTGTGTTGGAAGAGTTCCAAACAGGAAACCGTTGCTGACTCAACGATGGAAGTGGAATATATCGCTGCATCTGATGCCGCAAAAGAAGCCGTCTGGATGAAGAAGTTCTTGATAGAACTTCAGGTGGTTCCATCCATTGTTGATCCAATACCTCTGTATTGTGACAACAACGGGGCTATAGCTTTAGCGAAGGAACCCAGGTCCCATCAGAAGTCCAGGCACATCTTGAGGCGGTATCACCTGATCAGGGAGATCGTGGGTCGCCAGGAGATCGAGGTTCGGAGAGTTGCTACAGAAGATAACACTGCTGATCCATTCACAAAAGGCCTTACCCCAGACTCTGTTCGAGCGGCTGATCGAGATGATAGGTCTTCGATACGCCAGTACATGGCCTTAGTGCAAGTGGGAATTGTTAGTGTATATGCCGTAGAGGCCATTACTGTATCATACTAGTTTGCATATTACTTGATGGAAGCTTGGGATATTCACCTTGTATAGACAATCTTGCTCAATATAGTAGTATGCTACTTGGTTTGTTTCTGCTTTAATGTGTGCATGTGTTTCTTTTAGCATATCACCTTTACACATTAGTGGAGCCCTAAGGATCTTTGCTTGATTACCAGCGTTGTGATGGCAGTCACACTCGTGGGGGCTGGGTAATCCACAAGCACATCCTTATGCAGGTCCCTAGTCGTAGGACTATCGAGACAGGGCATCGATACTCCGGAGTAGATTAGCGTATACGCTTCTCATCCCAGCTTGGGAGATGGTCTGTCCCACAGCCGTCAGTACGCCTACTTGAGATAGTATGCGGGTGCTCGTTAGGTTACGAGTACACCGGACAGGACTCGTCGGGAACTGTTGGTTGGTACTATACCTATCATCAGTTATCAGTTCCCAGGTGACATGAGTACAGCTTAGTCCGTTGACTTGACACTGTCACTTCACCTCGAGTGTGTTCCCACTGTACTTTGATTACTACCCTACCACGGCTCAAAGGAGTCGTGCAAACAGGTAGTTTTTGGATGCAGTCCCGAAGCACTTGGAGGCAATGACGGTTAGACAGGATTCGTCTCTCCCGGTATTGGGGGTTGATATCGCGCTGTGTCCAGGAGAGCCATTACACAAAGTCCCTGGCCAGGGCAAGCGAGATAGACTGGTAGGTTTCCAGTGTTATCTCAGGTGTTCTGGGCTACACTCCGACATGACTTGTACCGCTAGTAGGGGACTGACGTTTACCGTCCCATAGGCCCGCCATGCGATGCTCTCACACGAACAGACCGGACTGTACGGAGATTGTCACATTCAGGCTCAGTAGGAGTTCAGATGGATTTCACCTCGTCCGTCTTCTTATCGGCATCTACCAGGGGACCGTTACGTACAGCTAGTGCCGCTTGCGGTCTGTGGTTAAACCCACTGCAAGCATAGTGTCGAGTCTTTAGAGTCCCACACAGCGGGTTATTCGCCTTTGGGCAAAACAGAGTAGAGGTCGCATGGTTTTGCGACAGGGTTTGTTCACATCCGCGCACTTGTGCACGTTTGGCGTCCGGACGGACATTACTAGCGGGCTCTGGTTTGAGCCAGATCCTAGTATATGCTTTTGGGTTAGTTTTATCTCATTGTATTCATGTTCTTCGGAACACGAATGCGGGTGTGTATGCACAGTTGATTGAGGCGGAGGAAGAGGTTTTTCATTAGGGTTTTGGAACGGGTGCGTATGCACAGTTGACAATCGTCTTTTGCAAACCCTAATGAATTTGTGATATATCAATTAATATGTTATTTAAATGAAATTGTGTCATGGTTGGGTTTGTTGATTTGTTGACCAAGGTTGACTAGTTGACCATGGTTGAAACTTTGACCATCATCATTTCTTTTCTAGATGCTCTTTGATCTTTGCAAAATCATTTAATGTGAAATGATAATGGTCTTATCAAACCAACCATCACCTTTTTCATTTTGGATTAATATTATTAATTTGATAATTCACATATATTGTTATGGTTGTAAAACTATTCTCATTCTATCATAACCATTCTCTCTCATCTCTTCATCTTCCTCCTCCTCTAGTTCAAGGAGAATCATTCTCATGAGTTGAGAAACCTCTCCTTGGAGATAAAACACCCTAAGCCACTCTCTACTCTTCCTAAGGTTGAAGGTCTAGCAAGCCGGAGACTTTAGTTTTCTCAAAGTTCGAGAAAGGAGCTCAAGGAAGAAACCCTCAGGTGGATCCATCTTCGACAAGAGAAGGCAACGAGGAAAGCACCATCCGACCACCATCAAGAGTCAAAGAGAAGGAGTTCAAGTTGAGGTATAACCCCTAACCGAGTAGATAACTCTCTTGTTAGTTGCTAGTGTGTAGTTTAGCCAAGATCCGTTTTCGTAGTCCATGTTACCTAAACCCTAAAAATCGTTTTTCACCATTTCCGCAAGCCCGAAAGAACCGGGAGAGGTAACGCGGACTTACAAGTAATATGCATATATTAAGGGAAAACCACTTTTTAAAATGAATCCTGTTTTAAAATATATCCCGCGGTTCCCAATTCCTCCAAAGTCAAATACAATATCGTATAAAGGTGTATATGTAACTATAGAAAGTAAATTATGCAAGGAGTCATATCATGATGCAGCTATTCTACAGTGTAGTGACATGGCAATTATCGATGATAAAGTGTGTGAGCCTGCAAATCTATGTAAATGTGACATACGCATCATCGATAATGGTGCAGGTGTACTAGCACAAGTATATGAAATTCAATGGTAATGACATGAACGTAGCATAAGGTAAATCGGCAGCTAAAAGCTATAAGGTATACGTATCTAACATGACTGAGTAGGTGAATCTATCAATCGGCCTCCTCTAGTCAAGGGTATGGATCAATTATCAAATCAACTCATCACGTACGGTAACTAATTGTACGGCATCATTAATCAATTTAGGATCCTAACAACCTATAAGACAAAGAGGGTACGGACCTAACGTCTCGTACGGCTTCTCACTCAAGATTCACAGCATTATCCATATATATATATACCTATCTCTCAGGTTCCATCCGTATCAATCTCAGATCATGGGACCGGCAAAGGTACCAATTATCACATATCGACTCGTATCTGTATACCAACATATCATCGAGTTATCATATCACATCATATTTTCTTTTCATCACATTAAGTCAAATTTTATATAAACATTCAACTTTATTAATCTTGTTTCATGTTACGCTAAACTCGATGCTTATTCTAGTGTAATTACTTATCTATAAGTCGTAATTCGCTTTCACTTTTCATATCCCTAAAGCTTTCTCAAATCTCAATATATATATTCAATTACTAATATTATCACTAACTATCTTTTAAACTATATCCCTAGTTTCATAATCTAGGTTTCCACGACTGTATCCTATAGATCGGTTTCCATTTAATATTTGCGATGGTGCTATACGCCATCCACCCGACTTCCCCCATAGATATAGATCTACTCACTTTGATCCTTGCTCGCCGAAGTCGATGACGCCACGCTCCGTCGCCTCGGAATCCACACGAAGGTACCTACAATATCCACACATATCGCAACATCATTAAAATCGAGTTCGGAAAACCAATACGACACACGGTGTGCTCATAGGTTAGAACCTATAGCCTACGCGTGCAAAACAATAAAAGAACCCTTGTTGTTGACGTACAAACGCCCAACAACCAAAAACAAATCCAAACAACAAAACCCAAGTTTACAAAATACGGAAAACATAACCAAAAGCACCCTAATGTGCTCCCAGATTTCACCCTAGGCCAAACTAAGGAATTTTTCATATAGGGTTGCTCTAGATATTACCTAAGGGACTCACCAACCAAATTTCATCAAATTTCACCAAAATGTGGCCGCAATTTGGGGCCACAATGAATAAATCTGCGGCCAGAATACGAGGGTAGGGGCTCAGGTTTCACGGGATGATTCATGGTTGACTGCATGTCTCATGGTCAAGGGAACTTTATTTACAAAGGCCCCGGGTCATCCCAGATCTTTAAATACCATAACTAAATCCACAAAAACCCGATATCGACACATCTAAAGTTCGTATTCCGGGTTCTAAACTCAGTTCTAGGTCTAGAATTTGATCTCTAGGGTCTTGTACAGCCACTACACATCACTAATTCTCCACAATTTCCCAAACCCTTCTCTTGGGATTTCTAATATCACAATTCCACACAAAATCAACCTCTAAACTACACTAGAATGCAAGGAAGCTAGGAACTAAACTAAAGGAAATGTATTATACCTCATGGATGTAGCCAAGCAAAACCTAGCTCCCCAAAGTCCTCAAAATCCAACATTGATGGGTCTAAAGTGTAGAGCGTGAAGAGGGGATCATCTTTTGTGTAGGGGGTATAGGGTTTTGACATGGTTTTTGAGATGGATCTTGGGGTTGAAGTTGAAAGGAATGAGTTGAGGAAGAAGATGAAGATGAAAAATAATGGAGAGGAAATTGATGGGCTTCCCTTGCACCTAGTCTAGGGTTTGGTAGTATCACTCATGCCGCTTTGAAATTTAGGGAGGTGCAAAGCAAACAAACCATGAATCTTTACTAGAATTTTTAGGGTAACAAGGTTTTGTATCACATATAAAGAAATTTTACATCTAAGAGTTTGGGATTACAACCTTTGCAGTCTGTTCCTTCGCTTTATAAGCTCCGTGTTGAGGTCCCTTCGCAGCATGAGATGAATGAGGTATCTTGCTTGAAGTCTTCTTGATCTAAGATGATCTACATTGAAGAATCTCTAACCCAAGCTTACACTTCACTAATGAAGTTATTAGAGAAGTGAACACCCAAATCTAAGTGGCTAGAATAGATAAGGATGATGAAGTAGGAGTTTCACTCTCTTTTGTTTTCAATTTCTCATATAAAATCATCACAAACCAAAAAGCTAGTGAAGCTTTTTTAAGAGCAAGAAGAAGAAGAAAAGATTTTGTGATGAATAATGAATTATTGTTGAGGTTAGAATTGCAACCTAGGGTTAAGCATGACATGCTTAACCCTTGTAGAGACTTTACCATGGGTTAAGATTTGGGTTGGGTTAACAAATATCTCTCCAAAATATCAAAGAAAAATGGACAAAGTCAAACCATCTTGAAGCTTCCACAAACCTCATCCAAACACTTAACCCTAGTCCAAACCCTAACTTGGTTAAATCTCAAAACCTTTGTTGCATTTGTAACCCTAACATGTTACAATATTATATATCATATATATAATATAATGTAACAAAATAAAATAATACAATTAACAAATATCTCATATACATCAATGTATTATCCGAGTGAGAAAAAGAATCAATAAAGCTAGCTTATATTAGTTAATGTAACGTAATATATCACATATATAATTATACATTAAATTATCGAATCAACACTTGATCCGATAATCCGTCTATATTACATATAACCGACTAATATAACAAGTAACCTTTCATTGAATCAACACTTGATCCGATAATCCGGCTATATCACATATACCCGGCCGATATCATATATCGCGAGAATAAAATACGGTATCTCATATCGTATTAGTCTCGGTCCCGTACATATCACATATGTGCTCCTACTCCGTTTTGCCTGAGCCAGGAAACCTCTGTGTAGGACTCTAAAGAATCGTCAATATGCCGGTAGTAGGTGATGATCATATCAAACACCCACAAGCTGCAAGCGGTCAGCTAAACGTAACAGCCACCGAGGTATTGAGCGATCAGAAGATCAACAAGCAAGCCTGTACATTCTCCTGTGAATCCAATCATTAACACTACCTTACAGTCCGGTCTCTTTGTCTGGTATGTCGCATATCAAGTCTAGGGATGGTAAACGTCAGACCCCAGTAACCGATAAGTCATGTAGATGCGAGGCTCATAATGGGTCAAGAAACTACTGATAACTCTTACCAGCAGCACTCCATATCAACCCTGGCCAGGGACTTCCAGTTATAGCCAATCGAACACAACACAATATCAACTCCCTATACCGGGAGAGACGAAACCCCTCCTATCGCTCATTGCCTCCATGTGATTCGGGACTGTACCCAAAACCCACCGTTTTGCACGCCCTCTTGGACGTGGTAAGGTGGAAATCAAAGCACAGTGGGAATCACACAAGACTCTATGACGATCTCGGGTCTACAGACTAACCTGTACTAGTGTCACCGGAGAACTGCTATCTGACGATAGGTATAATACCATCTAGGAGTTCTCGGCGAGTCCGTTCAGTGTACCCAGTCTCCACTGAGCACCCGTACACCATCTTTGATGTCAAACACCGATGGATATGGGATCATTCATCGCCCATCATATGGGTCAAGATGCGTATATGCTAGTCTACTCTGGAGTATCGATGCCCTGTCTCGATACTCCCTCGACTAGGAACAGTTATAGGATGTACTCATTGACTACCCTAGACCCATTAGTATAATCTCATCATATTCCTAGTAGTCAAGTACATATCCTAAGGACTTTATCAACATGTGAGAGCAAGATAGTAAACCAATATAAGTCAACATGTTAAGACAAAGTGAAACCATATAGCATACTATCATATCGAGCAAGAAAGTCCTCTCTATATATATCCAAGCATCCATCATAATATACATCGTATGTACAACAATGGCATCTAGGGCATATATACAACTAACAGAAATGAAATGGGGTGGCTGCCTCCCCTCTCTCTCTTCCTCTTATTCTAACTCTCTCTCTCAATAATTACCCTTTTACCCTTTCTCTTTTTCCTTTTCTTTTAAATTTTAAAACCAATCACATAATACCCCAAAACACCAGAAAACAACATGTAATCAAAATGCGACATGACATGGTGCACTAACAATGGAAAACTGTAGAAACACGGATTTGGCCTAATCGCGATTAGCAGTGCACTAATCGGGTTTTATCCAAACTGCATATAATAAACTTTTTAAAAAAAATGCCAAATCCGATAAATATATTTTTAAATGAATAAAATCATTTTAATTTCCAATTATTTTACAAGTATTGGTATGTATTTATACCTTTTTACGAAAATCCCAATTTCTCAAATCGTGTAGTTTTCGCGAAATATATTATTTTAATATTAAATTCCAAAAATAATATTTTATATTTTCTAAAATGTTACAATCTTTCCCTCTTAAAGAAATTCGGTCCCCGAATTTAAATTTAAACCCCCAAATACTAAAACATTTCAATGATCAACTCAAATCGACGGGGCTCCGAAGTCATGGAAGATATAGAAAAGCCACAGCGCATCGCGTGCGTCTGAAAACGAATACAAACTCAAAGTCGAACTCCGTCAAGCGTCACGCAAATCATCGGATTTGCATGCATATCGAAGGAGTTATAATGGAGATACAGATCTCGAAATCCACTACTGAAATCCAATATGCACAGTCAAATACTATAATACATATATAGCACACATCCTTGGAAAAATATTAAAACTGAATATAACATATGCAAAATCTTTTCTAAATTGCCGTGTGATGCGTAACTCACGGCACAAGTGACGGACACTCATTTGTAAAATAATAAATATACCTTCATATATGTTTTGATAAATATGCGTTCCGTCGTTCCAAAATATCCAAAAGATTTTCCTTTATAACATTCGTGCCGCTCGCGGACAAGTAAGAAATAGTGAGACTATAGCTCCTTTTTGAAAACCTCTTATATATACCCTAGAGGCCATTGTTGTACATATGATGAATATTATAGTGGATGCTTGGATATATATATAGAGAGGACCTTCTTGCTCGACATGATAGTATGCTATATGGTTTCACTTTGTCTAAACATGTTGACTTGTATTGTATTACTGTCTTACTCTCACATGTTGATAAATCCCTTAGGATATGTACTTGACTACTAGGATTATGATGCAGATCATACTAGTGGGGCCAGGGTAGTCCACGAGTACATCCTATAATTGTTCCTAGTCGAGGGTGTATCGAGACAGGGCATCGATACTCCAGAGTAGACTAGCGTATACGCATCTTGACCCATATGATGGGCGATGGATGATCCCACATCCATTGGTGTTTGACATCAAAGATGGTGTACGGGTGCTCAGTGGAGACTGGGTACACTGAACGGACTCGTCGAGAACTCCTAGATGGTATTATACCTACCGTCAGATAGCAGTTCTCTGGTGACACTGGTACAGGTTAGTCTGTAGACCCGAGATCGTTATAGAGA
The DNA here is from genome assembly GCA_030015575.1 of Agapanthus africanus. Lineage (NCBI taxonomy): Eukaryota > Viridiplantae > Streptophyta > Magnoliopsida > Asparagales > Amaryllidaceae > Agapanthus > Agapanthus africanus. Next base: position 566,077,224 of record CM057339.1, read on the forward strand.
CTTGTATGATTCCCACTGTGCTTTGATTTCCACCTTACCACGTTCATGAGAACGTGCAAAACAGTGGCTTTTGGGTGCAGTCCGGAATCACATGGAGGCAATGAGAGATAGGAGGGGTTTCGTCTCTCTCGGTATTGGGGGTTGATGTTGCGCTGTGCTCGATTGGCTATAACTGGAAGTCCTTGTAGGGTTACTAGGTACATTAACAAGGCTCTACAAGGCATCGACCATGCCAAAATTAAATTTTTATGTGCTGAACAACCTTAAGCTAGATCGTATACTAGAGATTAGGCGAATAAATTAGCAAGTAAACAACTTTACTCTAAGGGGATGCAATATACAACCTTTGTAGATCGGTCCTTCACTTATTTAGCTCCTTGATGAAGTCCCTTCGCTGTGATTGTGGTTCTCCCAGACCCTTGCATGGCGTCACGAGGCGAAAGGTGCGACCTTGCTTGAAGTCTCCGAGGCCGAAGATGATCTATGTCGAGGGAATTCCGACTCAAGCTCCTACTTCACGAACTAGAGAATTAGTGAAGCAAACACCCTATACTAAAGTGCTAATCTAGTAGAGGATGGAGAAATAGGAAGTGGGTTTTCTTTGGATTTTTGTTTCTCACAATCTATCTCACTTTTTTCAAAACCCTAGCAAGCTTTTTCTCTTGCTCAATGAAGAAGAAGATGATCAACTAAAGAAAATAAAATGAGGATAATGATTAAGTGAGTAGGCTAACCATGGTGAGTGAGTATCATATACTAACTCTTGTAGAGCCATAACCATAGCTAAGTGTGTGATAGTTAGGTTAAAGTCCTAAGTAAAAACAAATCTAGTGGACTTTAGTCAATGCATCCACAAGCTTCCACAAGCTTCATGCATTTTCTAATTTTCCACTAATTTTGTAATTACTTTTAAACATTAAACCTAATCATAACAAATAGGATGGTGTATGTCTCATACACACATGAATGTTGTATTATCAACCATGATACAATATGATAACACATTTTAACATATATCATATATATGTTAAAGTAGTGTGCATGTGAGAAAAAACCCTAAGTGAACAAGTGTTAGCAAGTGTAAATTAGTATATCTAATATACAATTATACACTTAATTATTAAATCAACACTTGACTTAATAATCCGGTCATATCACATATAACCGGCTAACATCCAATGTATCGCCTTATCGAATCAACACTTGATTCGATAACCCGGCTATATCCTATATATAACCGACCGATACAAAAAGTCGCGAGAATAGAATACGGTATCACATACACGCATTATTCTCGGTCCTCCAGATATCATATATGCGCTCCTATTTCGTTTTTCCTGAGCCATAAAAAATCTCTATGTAGGACTCTAAAGACTCGTCAATACGCCGGCAGTAGGTGATGATCACATCACGCACCCACAAGCCGTCAGCGGTACTAGCTGGAAGTAACGGCTACCCGGGTATTGAGTGATCAGAAGATCAGCAAGCAAGCCCGCTCCAACTCCTGTAAAAGTCTGCCGGTAACACTTCCCGTACAGTCCGGTCTCCTCGTCTGATATGTCGCATATCAAGTCTAGGGGCGGTAAACGTCAGACCCCAATAACCGATAAATCGTGCCGATATGAGGCTCATAACGGGTCGAGAAACCACTGGTAACACTTATCAACAAATCTCTAAATCAGCCCTGGCCAGGGACTTCCCTGTTATAGCCAATCGAGCACAGCGCAACATCAACCCCCAATACCGGGAGATACGAAACCCCTCCTATCGCTCATTATCTCCATGTGTCTCGGGACTGTACCCAAAAACCACCGTTTTGCACGCCCTCATGGACGTGGTAAGGTGGAAATCAAAGCACAGTGGGAATCACACAAGAACTATGACGATCTCAGGTCTACAGACTAACCTGCACAAGTGTCACCAGAGAACTGCCATCTGACGTAAGGTATAATACCATCTGGGAGTTCTCGGCGAGTCCGTCCAGTGTACCCAGTCTCCACTGAGCACCCGTATACTATCTCTGATGTCAAACACCAATGGATATGGGATCATCCATCGCCCATCTCATGGGTCGATATGCGTATACGCTAGTCTACACTGGTGTATCGATGCCCCGTCTCGATACAACCATGACTAGGGACCTTGAAGGATGTACTTATGGACTACCATGTCCCAACTAGTATGATCCGCATCATAGTCCAGGTAGTCAAGTATTCATCCTAAGGGCTTTACCAACATGTAATGATAAGACAGTATAAAGAGACAAGTATACATGTTAAAGTAAAGTGCAACCAGATAGCATACTATCATGTCGAGCAAGAAAGTCCTCTCTATATATGTCCAAGCATCCAATATAAATATACATCATCTGTACAATACTGGCCTCTAGGGCATACATACAACTAACAATCTCCCACTTACACTAGGGCCAGCTGCTGTAGTATCGCATACCGAGCATCCCGAAGAGTCTCTCAAACTGTATCTGGGGAATGGCCTTCGTGAGTGGATCCGCTGTGTTATTCTTCGTGTCAACCCTCCCGACCTCGATCTCCCGGCGATCAACTATCTCCCGGATCAGGTGATACCGCCTCAGAATATGCCTGGATCGCTGATGGGACCTGGGTTCCTTGGCCAAAGCTACCGCTTCATTGTTATCGCAATACAAAGGTATTGGATGCTCAATGGATGGAACCACTCCAAGTTCAGCAATGAACTTCTTGATCCAGACAGCCTCTTTGGCAGCATCGTTGGCAGCGATGTATTCAGCCTCCATCGTCGAGTCTGCCACGGTTTCCTGCTTGGAACTCTTCCAGCTAACCGCCCATCCGTAAAGGGTAAAGACAAATCCCGACTGCGACTTAGAGTCGTCCTTATCACTGTGGAAGCTTGAATCGGTAAAGGACTCCACTTGGACTTCTCCGTTACCATACACCAAGAGCATCTTTTTAGTCCTTCGTAAGTACTTGAGAATGCTCTTCACAGCTGTCCAGTGACTCTCTCCAGGATCAGCTTGATACCTACTCACTACACTTAGTGACTATGCTACATCGGGTCTGGTACATAGCATCGTGTACATGATAGAGCCTTCTGCCGAAGCATAGGGTATCCCTTGCATGCGAGCTCTCTCCAAATCAGTCTTGGGAGACATCTCTTTGGAGAGAGTGAGCCTTGAGATCGTGGGTAAAAACCCACGTTTGAACTCTTCCATACTAAACCTCTTTAGTATGGTGTCAATGTACCTGGATTGGGACAATCCCAATATCCGTTTAGATCTATCTCTACGGATCATAATTCCCAATATGCAGGAGGCATCACCAAGATCTTTCATTGAGAATCTTTGTGATAAGAAGAGCTTGACCGATTGCAGCATAGGAATGCCATTTCCTATCAAGAGTATGTCGTCCACGTACAATACGAGGAAGGCAACCTTACTCTCTGCCACCTTCTTGTAGATACAAGGTTCTTCTATGTTTTTGACGAAATCAAACTCTTTGATAACGACGTCAAAGCAGATGTTCCAACTCCGCGATACTTGCTTTAATCCATAAATGGATTTAAGCAGCTTGCACACCTTCCCACTGCTCCCACTATCTACGAAGCCCTCTGGCTGAGTCATGTACATGCACTCTTCTAAATCACCGTTTAGAAAGGCGGTCTTAACATCCATTTGCCAGATTTCGTAGTCATGATATGCAGCGATGGCAAGCATGATCCGGATTGATTTAAGCATAGCCTATGGAGAAAAGGTTTCGTCATAGTCCACACCTGGTCTTTGACGAAAACCTTTTGCAACAAGTCTAGCTTTGAAAGTCTCCACTTTCCCATCTACACCAAGTTTTTTCTTGAAGATCCACTTGCTCCCAATGGGTTTTACCCCTTCAGGAGCAACTTTCAAAGTCCATACTTTGTTGGTGTACATGGATTCCATCTCGGACCGCATTGCATCCAGCCATTTCACTGAGTCCCCACTCGTGATGGCCCGCTCGAAGCTAGTTGGGTCATCATCAACCATGATGCAATCCTCGCTCCCACCATCCATGAGAAAACCGTAGTATCTCTCAGGTGGGTGAGGAACCCTACTAGATCGGCTTAGTGGCTGGGGTTCATCGGGAACTACCGAATCTTCTGGTTCTACCAAATCTTCTGTTGTGGTTTGTACAGCTGGAACCTCTTCCAGTTCTACCTCAGAGCCACTAATCTCTTTTGCAAGAAATTCCTTTTCTAAAAAGGTGGCGTGTTGAGCAACAAACACCCTTTGTTCCTCACTGTGGTAGAAGATATACCCTCGCGAATGCTTGGGATATCCAACAAACTTACACAAAACAGACCTTGCCTCGAGTTTGTCCGATTTTTGTCTTTTGACATAGGCCGGGCAACCCCATATCTTTATAAAATTAAGATATGTTCTCTTCCCCTCCCATATCTCATATGGGGTGGTAGGCAAAGATTTGGTAGGAACCCTATTCAGTAGGTATGCTGCTGTCTCCAGGGCACATCCCCAGAAGGAAATAGGTAACTCAACTATACTCATCATAGAGCGCACCATATCTAATAGGGTGCGGTTTCTCCGTTCCGATACACCGTTGTGCTATGGTGTATATGGAGGAGTTAGCTGAGAGAGAATCCCATTCTCTTTTAGGAAGTCCAGGAATTCATTGCTCAAGTATTCACCTCCTAGATCAGATCGAAGGATTTTAATACTTTTCCCGGTTTGGTTCTCGACTTCTTGTTTATATTCTCTAAATTTCTCAAAAGCTTCTGATTTATGTTTCATCAGGAACACATATCCGAATCTAGAGAGATCGTTAGTGAATGTAATGAAGTACGAAGAACCATCCCTGGCATGTGTAGACATGGGACCGCATACATCACTATGTATCAGTCCCAAGAGTTCAGTAACTCTCTCTCCGTGTCCCGTAAACGGAGTTTTGGTCATCTTGCCTTTGAGACATGACTGGTAAGTGTCATAAGATGAAAATTCAAACGGATTTAAATATCCATCCTTATGCAACTTAGCTAGTCGTGTCGCATTGATGTGACCCAGTCTACATTGCCACAAGAAGGATTCATTCATTTCTGAACTCTTCCTCTTGTGTGTGTTTGTTATGCTCAGAACTGTTGATTGATTTAGAACATAAATGCCATTGCACAACGTACCTGATCCAACCAACTTTTGGTTAAGGAAAATGTTCATAACATTATCCTGTAATACAAAATTATATCCCTCTTTACTCAACAAAGAAACCGATATAATGTTGCTGTTAGTGTTTATGCCCTAGAAGGCCATTACTGTATCATACTAGCTTGTATATTACTTAATGGAAGCTTGGGATATTCACATGTATATAACAGTCTTGCTAAACATGGTAGTATGCTACTTGGTTTTTCTATCTTAATATGTGAGTGTACGTATTGATAGAGCTCTTAGGATCTTGCTTGTCTACCAGCGTTGTGATGGCAGTCACACTAGTGGGGGCTGGGTAGTCTACAAGCACATCCTTATTCAGGTCCCTGGTCGTTGGATTATCGAGACAGAGCATCGATACTCCGGAGTAGACTGGTGTGTACGCTTCTCATCCCAGTTGGGGAGATGGTCTGTCCCACAGCCGTTAGTACGTCGTACTGGAGATAGTATACAGGTGCTCGTTAGGTTACGGGTACACCGGACAGGACTCACAGGGAACTGTTGGTTGGTTTGATACCAGTCGTCAGTAAACAGTTCCCAGGTGACATGAGTACAGCGTAGTCCGCAGACTTGACACTGCTACTTCGCCTCGAGTGTGTCCCACTGTTCTTAGATTGCTACCCTACCGCGGCTCAAAGGAGTCGTGCAAACAGGTAGCAGTTGGGTGCAGTCCCGAGCACTTGGAGGCAGTGGCGGTTAGACAGGATTCGTCCCTCCCGGTATTGGGAGTAGATATCGTGCTGTGTCAGAGAGCCATTATGCAAAGTCCCTGGCCAGGGCAAGCGAGATTTGCTGGTAGGTTCCAGTAGTTTCTCAGGGTGTAATGGGCTTCACTCCGACATGACTTATACCGCTATTAGGGGACTGACGCTTGCCGCCCCCCTAGGCCCGATATGCGATAGTCTTGGACGAACGGACCGGACTGTATGGAGATTGTCACATCAGACTCAGTAGGAGTTCGGATGGGTTTACTCATCGGCCTTCTTATCGACAACTACCTGGGGACCGTTACGTACAGCTAGTGCCGCTTGCGGTCTGTGGTTAAACCCACTGCCAGCGTAGTAGTCGAGTCTCTAGAGTCCCACACAGAGAGTTTCCTACTCCAGGCGAAACGATATAGAGGTTGCATGGTTTTGCGACGAAGGGTTCGGAAGCATACGTGCGTTTACGCGCGTACGACTTTCGGACAGTTTTTACCAGTCGGCTTTGGTTTAAGCCAGTTACTGGTATCCGGTTATTGGATTTTTACAGTCTAAAGTTTTTCCGTATTTTTGCGGATTGGAGGGGCGTTCTCGTAATTGTACGAGAAGCTTCTAGAAGATGTGACTAAGGAGGTTTCTTTTGGATAAGAAAGTGAGTCATGGTGGTGATTCATTCATTTCATTAATGCACATTTATTGCTTAATGACTCATGCTAATGAATCACCACTAGATATTTTATGAAGCATGCTTATTCATTTCTCTTTATTCATTATTGAAAAATAAGAATGCTTCATAATATATTATGATACACTCTCTCTCTTCTCATTATCTTATCTCACATTCTCTCTCCTCAAGCTCTCATCTTCAAACCCTAATCCTTAATCCTCATGTGTTGAGATCAAAGGATTAGTTAGACTAAACAATCCATAACCTTCACTCTACATCATCCTTTCATCTTTGATTAGCAATCAAAGTTGATTAGTTACCTCAAGTGAGAGGTTTAGCTTGGAGTTTCGCTCTCGGGTGGATCGTCTACTACCTAGAGAAGGTCGAGGAGAACTAAGGAGGACACAAAGACGAAGGACTAGTTTCGATCGGTATAATCCCTAATCACAAGTGATAAGAAAATCTTTGTGTACGGTTATTTATAGTTTAGCTTCGATTTAAGCGGTTAGTCGATGTTCGTTCTTTAAACTTGATTGTTTTTGAAAATTCCGCCTCCCCATAAGTACTGGGGTATACTACATCGACTTACAGTGGTATCAGAGCCTCGCTAAACAATAAATAACTTAATTGCAAATTTGTACGAATTTCGAACGGAAAAACAAAGCCGCAAAACCCTAATTCTGTCAAGTTTCTGTCGAAGTTAAAATCAAGTCAGAAAATTTTTCAGGTGAGTTCAGAGAGCTTGACATGACCACAGGAGAACACCCAAAAAATTTGGGCTTCTGATTCGTCTAACGTGCCGCGGAAGGGCGGCGGATCCCACCGATCCGCCGCGCAACCGCGGCCGAGTTGACGAGTCAGGAACTCGTTTTTTTTGGGTGGGTCCCCTGTGGTATTTTGGGTTTTCTGGAATATTTAATTATTGCTCAGGTTACTGTTTAACAGAGCAGATTTTGGAGCAATATTGATGTTGTTTATTCGATCGAATTGTACAGTATTTGCGTATTGGATTATATCTGTGATTGTTTAATGTGTTCGTAAACCTCCCCCAACTGCTAGTATGTCGGTTGGCAGGGGGTTGCATATTTCTGAAATGGTTATATCTGTTTGTGCATATAAACTGTATTGGACTGTTGTGGTGTATAGCCGGGGTTCGCAATGGGTTATTGATTAATTCATTTGTTGTAAATGTAATTTGTTGTAATATTATTTTCGCGGGGCACTTCCAGGTTGCGGTTGTAGCCACCGTTGTATTATTTCATTTTACTGTTTTTGCTCCTAGGACTGACCCAAGGTGGGGTACACAGACTGCCGGGTGGGTAGTTTGTCGTACCCGTAGGGGTCGAGGGTGGGGTATCGGCTATTCATCACAACTGTGTAATCTGTCTTTTCTTGCAGGCTCAAAAGAAATACAGATTGCTTGCAAATCCAATATTGTTTATCTGTGTTCTGGAATGAATATCATTGCGTCAGACGAATGTAAAATATCTATATTTATGATAGCTATTTAGACGCCACTTATGTTTTACACCCGCGCTAGCCCAGCCCCCGCTCTGTCGTTAGTTAAGTAACCTAACGGGTGATGACGGGACCCCGTGGCGAATGCGGATGGCATAAGAGGACGTTGTATTTTCGTTGTTTTCTGCAATGATAGGTTAATGATGGGACGCATTATCTATAATGCAAAGTAAAACAAACCAAAGTTGAAATCGTTGGAACAATTTAAAAGAAACCACTCGGTTATTTTTAAAACAGATATTTTTAAATGCGGAGCTTTAACCACTCTTTTTAAAAAGCTATCAGGTTCCTTCGGTTATATCAAGTTCACTACGTTCACGGTTTCGCCAAAACCAGTCGTAGCCCTCCGTCATTTCTTATGGATGGTCGGTAGTATTCAAGCTATGCTTGTTGGCATACGTCAAGGCATAGTGTTTGGTAGCTGCTGGGGTATTCATTTGTTGCATAGATAGATGTGTTGGTTTGGGACAGTCGCATTACCTTGTTGGCATACGTCAAGGGTATATACGGGTGGGTTCAAATTAACAAGATAATGATGGGCAGAACTTGACATGTGACTTATGATTTGTTGGCATACGTCAAGGTCATAAGAACATGGGGCAAAAACTTATATCGGGAATTTCTAAAGAAACTGAAATTTGCAAAGAGATGCATACCATTTGGAGTTTGATGAATGTTGGTAGGATTCCTTCAACATTATCATACGATGATATTTGGATCCCGATCCTACTGTGAGTATATGCTACTTATCAGGATATTCGTCGCTTAACGATCAATGCTATAAACCTAGTAGGTGTCCAGAAAAGTGTCAGCGGGGTTACGCCCCCAGAGAAAAGAGGTTATTTAATTAAGGAACTTCGTGAAAGCGTTGGAAAACCTCACTCGAAGTATCGACACCGGCCTGGCTGAACGGTTAAGCAAGTATTGTACGGTGAGAATAGTCTTGGCTAATTCTTCTTTTATGGTTTGAGGAAGGATTCGAGAAACAGTGGGAGCCATCCGGTTTAGATAAATTAAAAACCACTCTAAACTTGCAAGAGCATCATGCTAAAGAGTTTTCTTCTCTCTCTCCTAATTGCAGCGACCCTGAAAATGACTGGACTTAAGTTACTTTTAGAGAAAAATATACTGACGGAGCCAAACTATAAAGATTGGCTGCGGAATGTCAAGATGGCTTTGACCTATGACAAACTGGGGTACGTCCTCACCGCTACGGCACCTGCTGTCCCTGGTCCCAAATCCAGCAATGCGGATAAGGAAATCCGCAAAACCTGGGATTTAGATTGCGCGAGAGCCAAGTGCATCGTGCTTGCCTCGATGAACAATGAACATCAGAGGAGGCACGAGGATATGTCCCTAGATGGCATATTTCTCCATACAAAGGAACTTTATGGAGAGCAATCTCGTATAGCAAGATACGAGACCTCTAAGAAATTGTTTCAAGCGAGGTTGGCTGTCGGGTCATCGGTAGGTGAACATGTCCTACAGATGATTGGGTATATAGAAGAGCTCGCAGACCTTGGGACGACTTTGGATAATGAGCTCTATACAGACCTTGTTCTCCAGTCCCTTCCTCCCACCTACGCCCAGTTTATCCTCAACTTCAATCTTCAAGGAAAAGAAGTTGAACTTGCGGAACTCCTGAACATGTTAAGGAGTGCGGAGGGCACCTTGCAGAAGGCAAGGGAAACACCCGCTATGTTTGTTGGCGGTTCATCTTCTTCCGGGTCCAAGGCTAGGGCCAAAGGAAGGAAGAAGAAGGCCGCACCCAGACCTAGAGGAGGTGTTAGTAAGGTGGGAGGGAAGGGAAAGAAAAAGAAAGCAGCACCGGTAGTTGGCCTGGATGAGTGCTTCCATTGTCACAGGAAAGGGCACTGGAAGAAGGATTGCAAGGCGTGGAACGCCAAGAACCAGGAACCGAAGCAGGCTGTGGCTTCGACTTCAGGTGTGTTTGTAATTGAGAATTGTCTGTCGATCAACTCTACTTCCTGGGTATTGGATACCGGGTCAGGATCTCATATTTGCAATTCATTGCAGGCACTGAGAAACCGTAGAGTGCTGAAGGAAGGTGATATGATCCTCAGGGTTGCTAACGGAGCTAGCGTGGGAGCTGCGTCCGTCGGGGATTATCACCTAGGATTGACGAGTGGACACATTTTGGTTTTACATAACTGTTATTTTGTACCCAGCTTAACGTGTAATATCATATCAGTTTCCTTGTTATCAAATAAAGGTTATGATTTCACGTTTGTAAGAGATGTTGTCAACATCCACCTTAATCATGGTTTGATTGGGTCCGGTACTCTAAATAACGGCATATATGTTTTAAACTAACTCCAAATTTTCAATGTCCAAAACACACTAAAAAGAAAGTCTCCAGATTTAAATAAAGCTTTCTTATGGCATTGTAGACTGGGTCACATCAATGAGAGAAGGTTGACTAAGTTGCATAGAGAAGGATATTTGGACACGTTCGAATATCAAACTTATGACACTTGTCAATCTTGTCTCAAAGGAAAGATGACAAAGACTCCATTCACTGGACAAGGAGTAAGAGCGAGCGAGCTCTTAGGACTCATACATAGTGATGTATGCGGTCCAATGTCTACACATGCGAGAGGTGGTTATTCCTACTTCATTACTTTTACAGATGATTTCTCTAGGTATGGATATGTTTTCTTAATGAAGCATAAATCAGAGGCCTTTGAGAAATTCCTGGAATTCAAGAATGAAGCGGAAAACCAAACAGGTAAAAGTATTAAGACACTAAGATCTGATCGAGGTGGAGAATACTTAAGTGCCGAGTTCCTAGGTTACCTAAAAGAGAAAGGAATTCTCTCTCAGCTTACTCCTCCGTACACTCCACAGCACAACGGTGTATCGGAGAGACGGAATCGAACCCTATTAGATATGGTACGATCCATGATGAGTAATGCTGAGTTACCGCGATCTTTCTGGGGGTATGCGCTAGAATCAGCGATACATCTTTTGAACAGAGTTCCAACCAAAACTGTGCCTACCACACCATATCAGATGTGGAGTGGGAAGAAACCCTATCTTCAGTACCTGAAGACGTGGGGATGTCCAGCTTTTGTAAAAAAGCAGCATCCGGACAAGCTCGAGGCACGCTCAGTAGAGTGTAAGTTTGTGGGATATCCAAAGAACTCTCATGGATATTGCTTCTATTACGCAGAGGAACAAAAGGTTTTTGTTTCTCGTCATGCCCGCTTCTTAGAAACTGAATTTTTGGAAAATCAGAAGAGTGGGAGCGAAATAGAACTGGAAGAAATTCCAGAACCACAAACTGCTACTGAAATTTTGGTAGAACCAGAGGTTCAAGAAGAACAGAACATTCCCGCACCCCTCCGCAGGAGTAGTAGGCCGTCTCATCCGCCTGAGAGATACTACGGTTTTCTCATAGACGGGGATAGAGAGGATTGCATCATAGAAGATGATGAACCTACTGACTTCCAGCAAGCCATCCAGAGCGGCGACTCGGTACGATGGCTAGATGCAATGCGGACCGAAATGGAGTCCATGTACACCAACAAAGTATGGACTTTGGACTTTGCTCCAGATGGGGTAAAACCCATAGGATGCAAATGGATCTTCAAGAAAAAGATTGGTGTAGATGGACAGGTGGAAACCTATAAGGCTAGACTTGTTGCAAAGGGTTTTCGTCAAAGACCTGGTTTGGACTATGACGAAACTTTTTCTCCAGTGGCTATGCTCAAATCCATTCGGGTCCTTCTTGCTATTGCTGCCTTCCATGATTATGAAATCTGGCAGATGGACGTAAAGACGGCTTTTCTGAATGGAAATTTAGAAGAGAGCGTCTATATGGATCAGCCAGAGGGTTTCAATCAGAGTGGGAGCAGCGGGAAAGTATGCAAGCTGCTTAAGTCTATTTATGGACTAAAGCAGGCATCGCGGAGTTGGAACATCTGTTTTGATGAGACAGTCAAAGAATATGACTTTATCAAAAATCCAGATGAACCGTGCATATATAGTAAAGTTGTGGCCAGAAGTGTCGTATTCCTCGTCTTGTACGTGGATGACATTCTATTGATAGGAAATGACATTCCTATGCTACAATCTGTCAAAGGATTCTTGTCACACAGGTTCTCCATGAAAGACCTGGGTGATGCCTCTTACATTCTGGGGATCCGGATCTATCATGATAGATCCAAGAGGATGTTGGGACTTTCGCAGTCCAGGTATATCGACACTGTACTGAAAAGATTCAGTATGGAAGATTCTAAGCGCGGTAATCTACCGGCTTGTCACGGAATCACCCTCTCCAAAGAGATGTCTCCCAAGACTGATTTGGAAAGGGAACGCATGTCTATTATACCCTACGCTTCTGCGGTAGGCTCTATAATGTATGCGATGTTATGTACCAGACCAGATGTAGCTTACGCACTGAGCGTGGTAAGCCGGTATCAGTCAGACCCAGGGGAGAAACACTGGATAGCAGTAAAGAACATTCTCAAGTACCTGAGGAGGACTAAGGAGATGTTCTTGGTTTACGGCGGAAAAGACCTCAGGTTGGAGGCCTTTGCCGATTCCGGCTTCCAGAGTGATAAGGACGATTCCAAGTCCATGTCGGGTTATGTCTTTACCCTCAATGGAGGGGCGGTGTGCTGGAAGAGCTCCAAGCAGGACACCGTTGCTGACTCGACGATGGAAGCGGAGTATATAGCTGCTTGCGATGCCGCAAAAGAAGCAGTCTGGATGAAGAAGTTCCTAACAGAACTTCAGGTGGTTCCTACCATAGTTGATCCAATACCTCTGTATTGCGACAACAACGGAGCTATAGCTTTAGCGAAGGAACCAAGGTCCCATCAGAAGTCCAGACACATCTTGAGGCGGTATCACCTGATCAGGGAGATCATTGATCGTCAGGAGATCGAGGTTCGGAGAGTTGCTTCAGAAGAGAACATTGCTGATCCATTCACGAAGGCCCTTCCTCAGATTCAGTTCGAGAGGCTGCTCGAGATCATTGGTCTACGATATGCCAGTACATGGCCCTAGTGCAAGTGGGAGATTGTTAGTGTTTATGCCCTAGAAGGCCATTACTGTATCATACTAGCTTGTATATTACTTAATGGAAGCTTGGGATATTCACATGTATATAACAGTCTTGCTAAACATGGTAGTATGCTACTTGGTTTTTCTATCTTAATATGTGAGTGTACGTATTGATAGAGCTCTTAGGATCTTGCTTGTCTACCAGCGTTGTGATGGCAGTCACACTAGTGGGGGCTGGGTAGTCTACAAGCACATCCTTATTCAGGTCCCTGGTCGTTGGATTATCGAGACAGAGCATCGATACTCCGGAGTAGACTGGTGTGTACGCTTCTCATCCCAGTTGGGGAGATGGTCTGTCCCACAGCCGTTAGTACGTCGTACTGGAGATAGTATACAGGTGCTCGTTAGGTTACGGGTACACCGGACAGGACTCACAGGGAACTGTTGGTTGGTTTGATACCAGTCGTCAGTAAACAGTTCCCAGGTGACATGAGTACAGCGTAGTCCGCAGACTTGACACTGCTACTTCGCCTCGAGTGTGTCCCACTGTTCTTAGATTGCTACCCTACCGCGGCTCAAAGGAGTCGTGCAAACAGGTAGCAGTTGGGTGCAGTCCCGAGCACTTGGAGGCAGTGGCGGTTAGACAGGATTCGTCCCTCCCGGTATTGGGAGTAGATATCGTGCTGTGTCAGAGAGCCATTACGCAAAGTCCCTGGCCAGGGCAAGCGAGATTTGCTGGTAGGTTCCAGTAGTTTCTCAGGGTGTAATGGGCTTCACTCCGACACGACTTATACCGCTATTAGGGGACTGACGCTTGCCGCCCCCCTAGGCCCGATATGCGATAGTCTTGGACGAACGGACCGGACTGTATGGAGATTGTCACATCAGACTCAGTAGGAGTTCGGATGGGTTTACTCATCGGCCTTCTTATCGACAACTACCTGGGGACCGTTACGTACAGCTAGTGCCGCTTGCGGTCTGTGGTTAAACCCACTGCCAGCGTAGTAGTCGAGTCTCTAGAGTCCCACACAGAGAGTTTCCTACTCCAGGCGAAACGATATAGAGGTTGCATGGTTTTGCGACGAAGGGTTCGGACGCATACGTGCGTTTACGCGCGTACGACTTTCGGACAGTTTTTACCAGTCGGCTTTGGTTTAAGCCAGTTACTGGTATCCGGTTATTGGATTTTTACAGTCTAAAGTTTTTCCGTATTTTTGCGGATTGGAAGGGCGTTCTCGTAATTGTACGAGAAGCTTCTAGAAGATGTGACTAAGGAGGTTTCTTTTGGATAAGAAAGTGAGTCATGGTGGTGATTCATTCATTTCATTAATGCACATTTATTGCTTAATGACTCATGCTAATGAATCACCACTAGATATTTTATGAAGCATGCTTATTCATTTCTCTTTATTCATTATTGAAAAATAAGAATGCTTCATAATATATTATGATACACTCTCTCTCTTCTCATTATCTTATCTCACATTCTCTCTCCTCAAGCTCTCATCTTCAAACCCTAATCCTTAATCCTCATGTGTTGAGATCAAAGGATTAGTTAGACTAAACAATCCATAACCTTCACTCTACATCATCCTTTCATCTTTGATTAGCAATCAAAGTTGATTAGTTACCTCAAGTGAGAGGTTTAGCTTGGAGTTTCGCTCTCGGGTGGATCGTCTACTACCTAGAGAAGGTCGAGGAGAACTAAGGAGGACACAAAGACGAAGGACTAGTTTCGATCGGTATAATCCCTAATCACAAGTGATAAGAAAATCTTTGTGTACGGTTATTTATAGTTTAGCTTCGATTTAAGCGGTTAGTCGATGTTCGTTCTTTAAACTTGATTGTTTTTGAAAATTCCGCCTCCCCATAAGTACTGGGGTGTACTACATCGACTTACAGTTGCATATCAGGTTCGGCATGAAATAACATTCGTTCAGAATCAATGTATTACCATTTGGCAATACAAGGTGATATTCCCCGACGGTTTTAGCTGCAATAATTGCACCATTTCCAACCCTTATGTCTTTATCATCTCCTCCAAGTTCTCTACCTTTCCTAAGCCCATGTAACTGATTACATATATGGGATCCAGATCCGGTATCTAATACCGAGGACATAGAGCAAATGGAGAAACAGTTCTCTGAAACGAACACACCCGAAGAAAATGCATCAACATGTACTTTCTTCATACGGGTGGCATGGGAATCCTGGTATTCCCCTATATCCTGATCAGTCTTATAACTCTTATAAGAAAGAACGGAACCAACGTTCCCCAGCACAGTATAACATGCGGGTTCGGTCAATACATCTATATTATTATCTTGATTAAGGCATGATATGGTCGCTACCTGGAGAGAGAGAGAAGAAAACACTTTAACGTATGCTCTTGCAAGATCAGATTGGTTATTATTTTATCTAATCAGGATGGCTCCCACTGTTTTATCAAATCTTCCTTCAAACCCTAAAAGGAAAGACTAGCCGGGATTAATTACACCCTACAACTTCGCCAATCTTTCAGCCAGGCCAGTATCGGTACTTTGAGGGAGGTTCCCCGTGCTTTCGCACGGACCTAATTAAAGTAAACCTCGTTTTCCCAGAGGCGTAACCCCGTTGACACCTTTCTAGACACCTACTTGATCGGCTAATTGTCCTGTGTAAAACTCTCCCGGGAGTAACAATTACTCGCAGTGGGTATCGGGATCCAACTATCTCATAGAAGGTATGCAATCTCATTGCAAATCTCAACACTTGAAATTCCCGATAATAATTTGCCCCAAGCATCCCATGACCTTGACGGAGGTCAACAAACCATAGGGTGCAAGTCAAGTTCAACCCGTCATTTCTTGATTGAATCAAACCCACCCGCACGACCCTTGACGGAGGTCAACAAGGTCGTACGACTACCCTAATCCAATCTGCATCATATGCATAAGCAGATAAATACTAGTTATCTACCGCACACTACGCCTTGACGGAGGTCAACAAACGTAGCATGAATACTAAGTAGGACTTATCTGAAATAACGGAGGGCTACGACAGGTTTTTCTGAAAACCTATTGCAAATGAACTTGATATCGTTGTAGAATCGAGTGAATTTTGAAATGGAGTGATTTTGAGGCTTTTATTAGTTTTGCTAAAGAGGTCACTCCCGGTGAAGGGATCTCGGCTCTTTCCTTATTGAATAAGGTGCAGGATATATCATTTACATCACTATGCAAAGCAAAACTCCAAAAGCAGTCAAAAGCAAACCGAGTATTGTAGCATCTGCCAGTTTTGCTAAAGAGGTCACTCCCGGTGAAGGGATCTCGGCTCTTTCCTCATCGAATAAGGTGCAGGGTATATCATATATACCGCTATGCAATGCAAAACTGTAGCTACCCTTTTATTTGAAAATTTGATTTTACAACATCTTTTAGGTTTCTTTTCTTTCATTAATCACATTAATGAAGTCCCATCATTTAAGTCACCTAAACATCACAGATAAATACGACGTACACTTATGCCATCCGTATTCGCCTCGATGTCCCCTCGTGCACCGTTAGGTTAGGTAACTAATGGCAGAGCAGGACAGGGCTAGCGCGGGTGTAAAACATAAGTAACGCCTATATAATATATCATATACACTATATACAGTATTTATCACAGAACATCAAATGATCACATCACAGATATCGCAGCAGAAGAAACATATGAAACATTGGATATATTAGGACGTCCGTGTTTTATTTTGAGCCTCTATAAAACACGGATTCCACGGTCGCGATGAATAGCCAAACCCACACCCCTAGACCCCTACGAGAGCGGCAAGCAACCCTACCAATTCTAGAGTTAGGAGACCCGGACTCGACTCCACGAGTTGGTCTCCCACTGGACTCCAGAACCCGGTTACTTGTGCTCTCCTCCTTGGGTCTATCCTAGTGCGGAAAAGTAAATAATATACAAAAGGTGACATCAACCTCATCCCGGAAGTGCTCCAATAAAAGAATATTACATATATTTTATTTTACATGAATGAAAATAAAAACTCCCATCTCGCATAAAAACCCCCGGCTATTCAAAACGCGACGATCCAATATAACATATCCAGCAACACATAACATCACATGTCATCAACGTAAGTAAATATGCGCAACCCAATTGTCGTTGACATATAGCAACGAAACCGGCGATATCACATATTACACTTATGGTCACAGAATAGAAAGTGTAAAACTACAACATTTGGAATCCACAATCTCTTTAGACATCGTAAATCCGAAATATCACATATTTCGCATTTCATGCCTAATCGTATGAATTCCACATATTGTATCACATTCCAGATAAATAGACAATATTAAACTTTCCGATCGAATAATCAAATACCCAAGATTTCTATAATAGCTCAACACTTGAGCGGAGTTCAAAAATTCCAGAATATGTCACAGTAGCAACAGTCCAGCCGTAGAAGGGTCAAGCCAACGCCTCACATGTGACACGCCGTACTGCCCCAAACCCTAAGGTTCAAAGGGCAGTTCAAGACGGTCACATAATCGAGTTAAGGTTTGTTGTCTTCTAGAGGGTCCATCGCATCACATGCACGTATTTCCGAAAGATTTAAACCCGAGAAAAATTCAACATTTGAATGTTTTTCGTGCCGGGAAAAATTGAGTTAATGATATCCGTTCGAACATTTTAGTACTTTCTAAATTATCCGGAATAATAATACGAAATTAAATCTTCCGATCGAATCGACGAATACAAAAGGATCCCCAGAATACTCAACACTTGAGTCAGTTTAAAAATACCCATAAAATAGTACTATCAGATTTCTAAGCATTACGATGCAAAATTGGTGACGTCATCCGTACGGACCGCCGCGATTCCGCGGCAATACCCTGCTTGTGCCGCGGAACAGCGGCGTACAGTGATTGTTTGACTTGGGGTTTGCACATTAATACTTGTATCTTCATTAACCCTACAGTGGTATCAGAGCACAGTGGGAATCACACAAGACTCTATGACGATCTCGGGTCTACAGACTAACCTGCACAAGTGTCACCAGAGAACTGCCATCTGACGTAAGGTATAATACCATCTGGGAGTTCTCGGCGAGTCCGTCCAGCGTACCCAGTCTCCACTGAGCACCCGTATACCATCTCTGATGTCAAACACCAATGGATATGGGATCATCCATCGCCAATCTCATGGGTTGAGATGCGTATACGCTAGTCTACACTGGTATATCGATGCCCCGTCTCGATACACCCGTGACTAGGGACCTTGAAGTATGTACTTATGGACTACCATATCCCCACTAGTATGATCCATATCATAGTCCAGGTAGTCAAGTACACATCCTAAGGGCTTTACCAACATGTAATGATAAGACAGTATAAAGAGACAAGTATACATGTTAAAGTAAAGTGCAACCAGATAGCATACTATCATGTCGAGCAAGAAAGTCCTCTCTATATATGTCCAAGCATCCAATATAAATATACATCATCTGTACAATACTGGCCTCTAGGGCATACATACAACTAACAGTCCTTGGCTAGGAATGATATGGAGATCTACTAGTAAGTGTTATCAGTAGTTTCTCGACCCGTTATGAGCCTCACATCGACATGACTTATC
This sequence comes from Agapanthus africanus, assembly GCA_030015575.1. Taxonomy (NCBI): domain Eukaryota; kingdom Viridiplantae; phylum Streptophyta; class Magnoliopsida; order Asparagales; family Amaryllidaceae; genus Agapanthus; species Agapanthus africanus. The sequence continues at coordinate 566,095,948 of CM057339.1, forward strand.
GGCTACTATGGTCTGACCTTTACCACCCCTAGACTGGATATGCGACATATCAGACGAAGAGACCGGACTGTACGGTAGTGTTACTGATTGGATTCACAGGAGTGTGAGCAGGCTTGCTTGTTGATCTTGTGATCGCTCAATACCCGGGTGGTTGTTACGTTTAGCTGTCCGCTTGCAGCTTGTGGGTGTTTTATATGATCATCACCTACTGCCGGCGTATTGACGAGTCTTTAGAATCCTACACAGAGGTTTCCTGGCTCAGGCGAAACGGAGTAGGAGCACATATGTGATATGTGCGGGAACGAGATTAATACGATATGTGATACCGTATTTTATTCTCGTGATATATGATATCGGACGGTTATATGTGATATAGCCGAGTCATCGGATCAAGTGTTGATTCGACGAAATGATACATATTATATTAGTCGGTTATATGTGATATAGCCGGATTATTAAATTAAGTTTTGATTTAATAATTTAATTTATAATTATATATTTGATATATTAAATTGTATTAACTAATATTTGCTCACTTAAGTATTTCATTTTCTTACTTTGGATACATTTAACATATATGTGTGTTAGTGTGTATGCCCTAGAGGCCATTACTGTATCATACTAGTTTGTATATTACTTAATGGAAGCTTGGGATATTCACTTTGTATTGACAATCTTGCTCAAAATGGTAGTATGCTACTTGGTTTGTTTCTACTTTAATGTGTGCATGTGTTTCTTATAGCATGTCGCCTTTACACATTAGTGGAGCCCTTAGGATCTTTGCTTGATTACCAGCGTTGTGATGGCAGTCCCACTCGTGGGGGCTGGGTAATCCACAAGCACATCCTTATGCAGGTCCCTAGTCATAGGACTATCGAGACAGGGCATCGATACTCCGGAGTAGACTAGCGTATGCGCTTCTCATCCCAGAGTAGGAGACGGTCTGTCCCACAGCCGTCAGTACGTCGTACTTGAGATAGTATGCGGGTGCTCGTTAGGTTACGAGTACACTGGACAGGACTTGTCGGGAACTGTTGGTTGGTATTATACCTATTGTCAGTTATCAGTTCCCAGGTGACATGAGTACAGCTTAGTCCGTTGACTTGACACTGTCACTTCGCCTCGAGTGTGTTCCCACTGTTCTTATATTGCTACCCTACCATGGCTCAAAGGAGTCATGCAAACAGGTAGCAGTTGGGTGCAGTCCTGAAGCACTTAGAGGCAGTGATGGTTAGACAGGATTCGTCTCTCCCGGTATTGGGGGTTGATATCACGCTGTGTCTAGGAGAGCCATTACACAAAGTCCCTGGCCAGGGCAAGCGAGATATACTGGTAGGTTTCCAGTGTTATCTCAGGGTGTTCTGGGCTACACTCCGGAACGACTTATACCGCTATTAGGGGACTGACGTTTACCCCCCTGGGCCCACCATGCGATATTCTTAGACGAACAGACTGGACTGTACGGAGACTGTCACATTCAGGCTCAATAGGAGTTCAGATGGGTTTACCTCGTCAGTCTTCTTATCGGCATCTACCTGGGGACCGTTACGTACAGCTAGTGCCGCTTGCGGTCTGTGGTTAAACCCACTGCCAGCGTAGTGTCGAGTCTTTAGAGTCCCACACAGAGGGTTATTCACCTTTAGGCAAAACGAGTAGAGGTCGCATGGTTTTGCGACGGGGTTCGTTCACATCCGCGCACTTGTGCACGTTTGGTGTCCGGACAACTTATACTATCGGGCTTTGGTTTAAGACAGATCCTAGTATATGTTTTGGTATTGGTTTTATCTCATTGTATTTGTGTTCCTCGGAACACGTATACGGGTGTGTATGCACAGTTGACCGAGGCAGAGGCAGAGGACTTTCATTAGGGTTGATGACCGTTGTCTTTTTCTTAACCCTAATGTTTATATGTGAAATATGATTATTAATATTAATTAATTATAATTGTGTTATGGTTAGGGTTGTTGACCATTTGACTATGGTTGACTTGTTGACCTATGTTGACATATTGACCATCATCATTTCATATGAAAGATGCTCTTTGATTCTTGCAAAAGTAATTAATGTGAAATGATAATGGTCATTTCAAGTTAACCATCACAATTATCTTTAGTTAATTATTTTATTATCATAATTCACATATATGTGAGAAGGTTGGCATTATCTTCTCATTCTATCATTCTCATTCTCTCTCATTCTCTTCCTCTCTCTCAAAGCTCTCCCCTCTCATGAGTTGAGAACCATTAAGCTTTGAGATAAAACCTTCAAAATTACTCTCTACTCTTTCTAAGGTTCTAGGTTTAGCACACCAAGAACCTTAGTTACTTCTAGTTTGAGGTAGGAGCCAAAGGTAGATGCCCTCGGGTAGATCTTTCTTCGGTAAGAGAAGGCGACGAGGACGACCCGTTCATCCCACTCCAAGGAGCAAGAAGAGAAGGACTTAAAGACTTAGGTATAACCCTTTAACCGAGTAGCTAACTCTCTTAGCTTGTTTGTTAGTTTATGTTTAGCAAAGATCCTCATTTAGTTAGTCCATGTTGCCTAGAGTTGTGAAAATCGAATTTTTATACCGTTTCCGCCTCCCCGTAAGCACCGGGGTGGGCAACGTGGACTTAAAGTGCTATCAGAGCTTATCTAAACACAAACTAGCAAGTTAGCAAAGTATCTTGAATTTCGATCGGACAAAAAACCGCAAAACACCCCGTAAAATTCAAGTTTCTGCCGATTTTTATTTCTGCTAAAAAAATAATAAATCATGTACTAAAAATTGGCTCAGGCTTTTTATAGAACATGCAAGAAAAACGATCCAGTGAGTCGACCAACTCACCGCGGATCCACGGCAAGAGCTTGCTCCTGCCGCGGATCCGCGGTCGAGTTGACTCGGCCGTGGATCGTTTCTCCTGCAGTTTTCTTCTGCTGGTGTTTTGTGATTTTTGAGATGGTTTGTTTCTGCCCAGAATTTCCAGAGAATAAGTTTGCTTTTGGGGTGGTTACAAATCCGTATTTTGATCGATTTTCTGTAGACTTTGGCTAATGGGTTGAATCTGTGATGTGATATATGTATTGAACGTCTGCTAATCGCTATACGTCGATTAGTGGGGGTTATACATATCTGTGATCTGTAATGTTGATGGTTTGTGTATATGAATTCGTTGGATTGTCGCGGATGAATAGCCGGGGGGTTGTGAGATGAGAGTTTTCTTATTCTTTCAATTCATGTAATATGTAAATTGATGTAATATTATTTATATGTCCGCACAACCAGGATGGGGTTGTAGCCGTCATTGTATAATTTCTTTTACTGTTTTTGCTCCTAGGATACACCCAAGGTAGGGTGCAAAACTACCGGGTATCTCGAAGTGCCGAGTGGCCTACTCACATTGTTGAGGGAGGTTGCTTCACTTCGGGTACTTGGCGGGTAGTTTGCCGCACCCATAGGGGTCTAGGGTAGGGTTTGGCTATTCATCGCGACCGTGTAATCCGCTCTTCGTTACAGGCTCGTACGAAATGCGGATTCCTAGTATATCCAATGTGTTCATCTGTGATCTGGAATGGCTATCATTGCAAGTGACGAATGTATATATCTATATATGATATCTATTTAGGCGTTGCTTATGTTTTGCATCCGCGCTAGTCCAGCCCCCGCCCTGTCGTTAGTTAAGTAACCTAACGGGTGATGACGGGACCCCGTGGCGAATGCAGATGGCATAAGTGTACGTCATATTTTCGTTGTTTTCTACAATGGTAGGATTAATTGATGGGACACATTAAAATTAATGCAAGAAAATAAACCAAGTAAAAGTCGTTGGAACACTTTCAAAACCACTCGGTTCTTTTCAAAAACAACTTTTAAACGCGGAGCGTGAACTACTCCTTTTGAAAGCTATCTCGTTCCTTCGATTATATCAAGTTCACTACGTTCACGGTTTCGCCAAAACCATTCGTAGCCCTCCGCCGTTTCACATGGATAGTCAATAAGTATTCAAGCTATGTTTGTTGGCCAAAGTCAAGGCATAGTGATTGGTAGCTATTGGGTATTCATATGCAGCATAGATAGATGTGTTGGTTTGGGACAGTCGTACTGCCTTGTTGGCCAAAGTCAAGGGTAGGTACGGGTGGGTTCAAATTAACCTGGAGAATGACGGGTAGAACTTGACATGTGACTTATGATTTGTTGGCCAAAGTCAAGGTCATAAGAGCATGGGGCAAAAATCCACATCGGGAGTTTCAAAAGAAACTGAAACTTGCTAGCACTGCATACTATTTGGAGTGTGATGATTCTGGTAGGATTCCTTCAGTTTTGTCACGCGATGATATTTGGATCCCGATCCTACTGTGAGTATATGCTACTCTTCCGGAACTTTCTCACTTAACGATCAATGCTATAAACCAAGTAGGTGTCTAGAAAGGTGTTAGCGGGGCTACGCCCATAGGGAAAAGAGGTTACTTAATTAAGGAACTTCGCGAAAGCGTTGGAAAACCTCCCTCGAAGTACCGACACTGTCCTGGCTGAACGGTTAAGCAAGAATTGTACGGTGGGATTGATCCCGACTAATTCTTCCTTTATGGTTTGAGGAGGGATTCGAGAGACAGTGGGAGCCATCCGGTTTAGACAAATTAAAAACCACTCTAAACTTGCAAGAGCATCATGCTAAAGTGTTTCTTCTCTCTCTCCTAATTGCAGCGACCAAACATCATGACTGGACTTAAGTTACTACTAGATAAAAACATACTGACAGGGCCAAACTACAAAGATTGGCTCAGGAATGTCAAAATGGCAATCACTTATGACAAGTTGGGGTATCTCCTTACCACCAAAGCTCCCCCTGTCCCAGGTCCCAAAACCAGCGTCGCGGATAGGGAAATCCGTAAGACCTGGAAAATCGACTGCACGAAGGCCAAGTGCCTCGTGCTTGCCTCTATGGACAATGAACGTCAGAGGAGGCACGAGAATATGGACCTCGAATCCATATTTCTCCATACAAAAGAACTGTATGGAGAGCAATCCCGTATCGCCAGATACGAAGTCTCGAAAAAGCTGTTTTCGGCGAGATTGGCCGTCGGATCATCGGTAGCGGAACACATGCTTAAGATGATTGGCTACATAGAAGAGCTCGCGGACCTTGGGACCACGTTGGAGAACGAGCTCTACACGGACTTGATTCTCCAGTCCCTTCCTTCCACTTACGCCCAGTTTATCCTGAACTTCAACTTGCAAGAAAAGGAAGTTGAACTTTCAGAACTCCTCAACATGCTGAGAAGTGCAGAGGGCACCCTACAGAAAGATAGGGAAACATCCACTTTGTTTGTAGGAGGATCTTCCTCTTCTAGGTCCAAGGCGAAAGCCAAAGGAAAGAAGAAGAAAACCCCCACCAAACCAAGGGGCGGTGTTAGTAAAGTGGATACGAAGGGAAAGGCAAAGGCAACAAAGGTAGCGGGAAAGCTTGTGGGGAAGGAAGAATGCTTTTACTGTCACAAGAGTGGACACTGGAAGAAAGATTGCAGGGCTTGGAAGGCCAGAAACCAGGATCTGAAGCAAGTTGCGGCTTCAGCTTCAGGTGTGTATGTTATTGAAAACTGTCTATCAATAAACTCTACTTCCTGGGTATTGGATACCGGATCAGGATCTCATATCTGTAATTCTTTGCAGGCACTAAGAAAGCGTAGGTTTTTTAAGGCAGGTGATATGACCCTCAAATTTGCAAACGGAGCTAGCATGGATGCTGAGGCCGTGGGGGACTATCACCTGGGAATGTCAGATGGACATGTTTTGGTTTTACGTAATTGTTAATTTGTACCCAATGCAACTTGTAATATCATTTCTGTATCTTTAATACCTAAAGAACGTTATGAATTTGCATTTGTAAGTAATGTTGTAAACATTCACCTTAATCAAGTTCTAATTGGGTCAGGTACATTAAGCAATGGTATATACGTACTAAACCAACCACAGATTTTCAATGTCCAGAATACACACAAAAGAAAGTCTCCGGAAACAAATCAGGCTTTCTTATGGCATTGTAGACTGGGTCACATAAATGAGAGAAGGTTGACGGAGTTACATACAGAAGGATATTTGGATCCGTTCGAATATCAATCATTTGCAACTTGTCAATCCTGTCTCAAAGGAAAGATGACAAAGACTCCGTTCACTGGACACGGAGTAAGAGCGAGCGAGCTCTTGGGACTCGTACACAGCGACGTGTGCGGTCCAATGTCTACGCATGCACGAAGTGGTTATTCTTACTTCATTACTTTTACGGATGACTTTTCAAGGTACGGGTATGTCTTCTTAATGAAACATAAATCCGAAGCCTTTGGAAAATTCCAGGAATATAAGAATGAAGTAGAAAAACAAACAGGCATAAGTATCAAGACACTGAGATCTGATCGAGGTGGTGAATACTTGAGTGCCGAGTTCCTGGATTACTTAAAAGGGAATGGAATTCTCTCTCAGCTTACTCCTCCATACACTCTGCAACATAACGGTGTATCGGAGAGACGGAACCAGACCCTATTGGATATGGTACGTTCCATGATGAGTAATGCTGAGTTACCGCGATCATTCTGGGGATATGCATTAGAATCAGCTGCATACCTTTTGAACCGAGTTCCAACTAAGACTGTGCCTACTACACCATATCAGATGTGGTGTGGGAAGAGACCCTATCTTAATCACATTAAGACATGGGGATGTCCAGCTTTTGTCAAAAAGAAGCATGCGGACAAACTCAAGGCACGCTCAGTACAGTGCAAGTTTGTGGGATATCCAAAGAACTCCAAGAGATATTCCTTCTATTGCGAAGATGAACAAAAGGTTTTTGTTTCTCGTCATGCCCACTTCTTGGAAACTGAGTTTTTGGAAAATCAGATAAGTGGGAGCGCAATAGAACTGGAAGATATTCCAGAACCACGAGCTATTACTGAAATCTTAGTAGAACCAGAGGGTTCGAAAGATCAGGACATTCCTGCGCCGCTACGCTGGAGTAGTAGGCAGTCTCATCCGCCCGAGAGATACTACGGTTTTCTCATAGACGGGGATAGAGAGGATTGCACAATTGATAGTGATGAGCCGACTAGCTTCCAGCAGGCCATTCAGAGCGTTGACTCGGTAAAATGACTGGATGCAATGCGGACCAAAATGGAGTCCATGTACACCAACAAAGTATGGACGTTGGACGTTGCTCCAGATGGGGTAAAACCCGTAGGATGCAAGTGGATCTTCAAAAGGATGATTGGTGTAAATGGACAGGTTGAGACCTATAAGTCTAGACTTGTTGCAAAGGGTTTTCGTCAAAGACCTGGCTTGGACTATGACAAAACCTTTTCTCCAGTGGCTATGCTGAAATCCATTCGGATCCTTCTTGCCATTGCTGCCTTCCACGATTATGAGATCTGGCAGATGGACGTAAAGACCGCTTTTCTAAATGGAAATTTAGAGGAGTGTTTCTATATGGACCAGCCAGAGGGTTTCATTCAGAGTGGGAGCAGCGGAAAGGTGTGCATGTTGCTTAAGTCCATCTATGGACTAAAGCAGGCATCGCGGAGTTGGAACTGTAAGTGCACGGCGGCGCCCCGGCCGTCAATCCGACGGCCAAACGCGGAAACGGTGATAAACTTTAAATTTTGCGGACTTAGCAAACCGGCACCACCGCGCACTAAACACCCGGATCGTGCCATTAAACTAGTCTAAGCTAACAAGAGGATGGATTAGAGATGTACCGACTGATCCTAGTCCTCCGGTCTTCATCTCCTCTCCGATCTCCTCGCGGGATCTCCGGTAGTCGCCTCCTCGCCGGAAGGGCACCACGTCGCCTGCATCTTTTACGGGCTCCCGCCTCTATACCGAGGCAACTCGGGCATGAAGCCGGCAACTCGACATGCCCAAGGTTTGCTGTAGGAAGTGTAGTGTAGAATGTATGTCTCACTTTTGGGGTATTGGTTGCCTTTTGAAGATGGAGGAATGAAGGTATGAAAAATGGTGCTTTCATTTTTCCTTGTATCAAAAATGAGATGAATGAATGCTACTCTCTCAAAGATGAAGATGAAGCTCTCTCATTTTCTTCTCTTTTCTTCTTCTCTCTTTCTTTTCTTCTCTCATGAAAAACTTATCATTCATCCTCAAATAAATGGTGGAGGAAAGAATGTATATGAAGCATGAAGGGAGGTGAGTGTAGGAAGTGAAAAGAGGTGACCACATCCTAGACAAGAAAACATCAACCATGCTTACACCTTAATCACATCAAATCTCATTTAATGCAAGTGATGGAGAGAATCAAAGATGCTATCATAATCTCTACAATTGCAAGAAACCCCCTCCACAAATGTTATTTGCACAATTGCAAATAACCCCCTCCATCGGAAAAGTCCGGCCGGGACAGAACAAAGGAAAACCGGCCGGAACGGAATGCAAACTGGCAACTCCAGAAAACTGGTCCCGTAATAAATTACAGGAAAACCCCCATACTGTGCATACACACCCGCATCTGTATTCCGTCCGGATACAAATGCAGTGAGACAAAATCTACACTGTACTATACTAGGATCCGGCTTAAACCAAAGCCGGCTAGTAATATCCGTCCGATCCTGATCCGTGCAATACCGCACGTATCTGATCGAACGCTGCCATATAACCATACGGCCACTAGTACAAAACCGTCCGATCCTGATCCGTGCAATACCGCACGTATCTGATCGGACCCTGCCATATCTCCATACGGCCTCTACAGCGTTTCGCCCGAAAGCTTGAGTAACTGAAAGTGTGGTGGACTCTAAAGACTCGTCAATACTATGGCTGTGGATTTAACCACCAGCACGTCAGAGGTATAAGCCAATACGTGACGGGCCACCAGCTATCGACCAAAAAGGGACGTCGATGAGCGAACTCATCCTGACACCCTACTGAGCCTGTCAGTGACAATATCCGTACAGTCCGGTCCGTTCGTCAATGAGCATCGCATGTCGGGCCTAGGGGGTTGGTAAAAGTCAGACCCCCAAAAGCGGTACAAGTCGTGTTGGAGTGTAGCCCAGAACACCCTGAGATACTACTGGAATACCTACCAGTAAATCTCCTGCCTTGGCCAAGGTCTTCGTGTAATGGCTCTCCTAGACACAGCGCGACCTCACCCCCAATACCGGGAGAGACGAACCCCTGAAGATCCGCTCACTGCCTCCATGTGGCTCGGGACTGTACCCAACTAAAACCTGTTTGCACGACTCCTTTGAGCCGTGGTAGGGTAGTAATCAAAGTACAGTGGGAACTCACACGAGACAAATGACGATCCCCAGGTCGATGAACTAACCTGTACACATGTCACCTGGGAACTGCTATCTGACGTCAGGTATAAGACCAACTAGCATGTTCCCGGCGAGTCCTGTCCGGTGTACTCATAACCCAATGAGCACCTGTATACATTTTAGGTGATCCAACTGACACCAGTGGCTTGTGAGACCGGCCACCGCCCCTCGTCGGGGTCTCGACTGTATACACTAGTCTACTCTGGAGAATCGATGCCCTGTCTCGAAACTCCTACGACTAGGGACTTTTTAAGGATGTGCTTATAGACTCCAGCTCTCACTTATATGATCGCCCTCATACTGCTGGCAGTCAAGCAAGAATCCTAGGGGCTCTATCAACGTGCAATAGCGACATGTCAGGTCGCCTAAAGCAGTACACGATGATAAAGGTAAACCAGATAGCTTACTATCATCTCGAGTAAGACTGTCGCACCGGGATAGGTCCTCCCTCAATCATTGCAATCACGTGCCTGTGACCCAATAATTGACTCTGAGGGCACTATCTCCAACAATCTCCCACTAGCACTCAAGGCTAATTATTGCGATGTCGCATACTCACAGCCTGTGTGATACCGAACACCCAACTCCCCTACTAGTCAGTCTCACAAAAACCATTTGTGAAACTATTGCGTTCGAGGAATAGCCTCAGTGAGTGGATCCGCCTTGATGTCTCTTTCTATGTCTCTCCCTATATCTCAAGTTCGCGGAGAAAGCCATCTCCCGAAATGAGCAATACCTGTCTTAGAATGTCTGGATGTCTGATGGGACCGAGCTCATAAATGAACTCCAAATCCAAACTTCTTAGACTGTATCGTCAACTGAACTTAATCAGTATCCTGCGCCATGCCACCCTCAGTATCACCTTGGACCATCTGTCCAAAATACTACCCCTCGTCAGAAGGATGACTATAACTCTGACAACCTCCTTGTCGTCCATGTCACCTTGGAAGCCTGGAATGATAACTGCCTCCCGACTGTTCCTCCAGGATTGGATCAATATCAACTTATTGCATCTAGTGCAAGAACAACATCTGGTGTGGTACTTGACATCTCATGATTGACTCAATTGCCTGAGCAAGTGATCTGCCAATCATGCACATCCCTCTCCCCTTTAGTCTGTAAGACACCTTTAGAGAGGGTGACTCCATCACCTGCAGGTATACTACCGTGCCAGGAGTCGTCCATTTTAAATACTCTTAGAATGCTGTCAAAGTACCCAGATTGGGAAACCACCCAAATCTAGATCTAAAAACATAGATCTAGTAACCAGTATGTCTGATATAATGTCCAAGTCCCATGTGGAGAGAACACTGTGTGACGACCAAAGTATAACCGATCGTAGTATAGGAATATCACTTCCTACTACCTTCTCAACAGATCTATCCCCTGTTCTGATGACGTCAAACCTATGACTGTCACATCAGAAATGGATGATCTATCTCCGCTACATCTGCTTTAGTCTATAAATAGACATAAGCCTGATGTCCACCAATGCTTCCGCTGCTCCCACTGACTACGACAACCCTCTGGCAGAGTCATACAGACGTGCACTTCTAAAGCTAGTTTAGAACGACGCTATACTCATCCTCCTGCCGGGTCTCGCAGCCTGGAACAACAACAATGGCAAGTGTGGGTAAACAAGAACTTCCTTGTCACCGTCCTTGAGGCTACCGGAGTACCTCTCGGGTGCCTGAAGTTACCCACCTTATCTGCGGAGTGGCCAATGGAATGTCAAAGCAGATTGAATCTTTAGGTTCCTTATCAAATCTTCAGTAATCGTTTGCGGTTCTGGAATCACTTCCAGTTCTACCATACTCCCACTACTGTTTTTGAAAAAATCCATTTTTAATAAAACTGTGGCGAGTCTAGAACAATATTTCTATTGATCTTCCAGATGGTAGAAAGTTAACCCTCGTCATAGCCTGGGTCAACCCACAAACAGCCATTACAGAAACATGCCTTGAGTTGTCCAGTGTCTGGTTTTAATCATAAGCCGGACAACTCCCCGTACCTTAACAACGTTAAGATATGAACTGTTCTATATCCAATATAGAACCAGAGGCACTGATTTAATTTAACCAGATTCAAATCATGCAGCTGTCTCCAGTGCATGTCAACTAAATGGAAGGAGGCCGATCAGCGTTACTCAACTTAGGAATGCTTCCAATTATGAGTAACCTGAAAGAGAAGCAATTTCTCTTTATCATTACTATCAACTGAATACCATACACAAGTATCTACATCTTCGATCACTTTGAAGAATCCCGATACTTGCTACACCTGGTTCTCTACTCTATTCAAATACCTATAACTCCTCAAAACTTAGACCCTGTGTTTCTACGAAACACATGTCTAAGAACTAGAGAAGCTAAAAGTAAACAGAATATAGTATGAGGACCAACCCCTTTGTCACTGGACAACATACAATACTCTGTATAAGTCCGCTGAGTCTAACAACTCTTTCACTGTGTTTCGTATGTTGAAAACTGTACTTATGGTTAAGAAGAATTACACCGCTGTTTAATGCTCCTTACCTAACCATCCACTGATATAGGTAAATGTCATCGACATAATATCAAAAGGTATATCTCACTCTATGAAAATAGACGTACAGATATATCAATTTGAAATTGGTGCACAACAGCGGATATTCAAAACCAAATATTTGCCGACCGGCAAACAAGCCCAGGTGATCTCCACAAATATCACCGATTACAACAAATCCCGATATAATGAGGATGATCACCCAATTCCCAATGACTTACTCCCACTCATCATCTGTAAAACCATACGGATGTGAGAATCATACCTGGTAAATACATACCCTGGAGTAAGTATCTAATCGGGAAATCAGTTTTCTTTTAACATTACACAGTGAAACTGAAACATTGAAATGTTTCGGTGGGGTATTCCGGTATTCAAAGTAATGCCTCTTCCATTATCCAAATTCACAACTATAACCGTATAAATCTTTGCCACCTCTCCAAATCCCTTTATATGTCTTTAGTCATTACCTTCTGCACACCGCTTAGGCCAAATGGTTTTCTTCCTTCCCTACCGTTCGGCACCAGCCTATGGTTTGGAAGAAGACTATCCAATAAGCATAATGGGTGTACTGTCCTAGTCCTAGGAGCACTCGCAATGCGAGAGAAGGTGAAGATAAAAGACACCTGAATGTACTTTATTCCTATTTCTCCTGAACCAGGATCCATCCCCGAACTGGAACAAGTTCCTTTCGAGTTCGTATATAACCATACGATGGAATATCCAAATAAACTGTGGATCTTCGTAGTGATACGGAGTGTCCTGGAGAAATACAAAGGTGATTTAGGATTGGCGAAGAAATACTTGGTTTGGTCGTGAATAGCAGTCGCAACTTACTTTGCCCTCTTACTAATCCCTTTATTTGTCTTAACTTAATACCTTCTGTACACTGTTTAGGCTAACTGGTTTTCTTCATTCCCTACCGGTCGGCACCAGCCTATGGTTTGGAAGAAGACTATCCAATTTGCATAATAGGTGTACTACTCCTAAACTAAGGAGTACTCGCAACCTGAGAGAGGGTGAAAAGAAAAGACAACTGAATAATCCTATCCGTTTTCTCCAGAACCGGAAACCATCCTCGAATTCCTTCGAGTTCGTATCTAACCATACGATGGTTTTGTCCAATGGAAGTGGACGTTCGTAGTAATACGGGGTGTCCCGGAGAAAAGGGTAAAAGTAGGAGTGGCAATGAGGTCTGCAACTCTGACAATCCAAAAGCTAGTGTTAAGAAGGTTCGGTCAACTTGGTCACTGAGTCATAGTCATAGGGTCGGGTCAATGGTCGCTGCCAAGAGAGAGAGAAAAGAAACACTCAGCGTGCACTCTATCCTAGATCAGAATGGTTATCACTTAATCTAATCTGGAAACCTCCCACTGTACCTCAAATTCTCCTCCAAACCTGAAAGAAGAATTAGTCGGGGTCACCCGAGGAGTAAACCAACTCATCAGTGGGAATCGGGATCCAACTCTCATCGCATGATAACGTGACGGAATCTGCTCACGGTATCACACTCCAGAAGGTATGCGCATATCTGGCAAGTTTCAGTACTTTTGAAACTCCCGATGTGATTTCTGCCCCATGCTCTTATGACCTTGACTTTGGCCAACATATCATAAGTCACATGTCAAGTTCTACCCGTCATTCCCCAGGTTAATTTGAACCCACCCGTACATACCCTTGACTTTGGCCAAAATGGCAGTACGACTGTCCCAAACCAACGCATCTATCTATGCTGCATATGAATACCCCAATAGCTACCAATCACTGTGCCTTGACTTTGGCCAACATACACAGCTTGAATACTATTGACTACCCATATGAAACGACGGAGGGCTACGAATGGTTTCTGGCGAAAACCTTTAACGTAATGAACTTGATCTCGTTGAAGGAACGGATAGCTTTTTAGAAAATATAGTGACGAAAACCTTTACTAAAGAGGTCACTCCCGGTGAAGAGATCTCGGCTCTTTCCCCGTAGAATGAGGTGCAGGATATTCCAACTGAATACCACAGTGCAAAGCAAAAGTAATCGGCTATAGTGAAGGTATTGCCCTGACGCAAACTTCTGTCCAAGGGGTCACTCCCGGTGAAGGGATCTCGGCCCTTGCCTCGTCGACTGAGGAGCAGGATATTCCAAATGAATACAACGATGCAAAACAAAAGTGAACGTCCTTGCAATAACAGCTTTTTGAAAAGTGTTCCAACAACATCAGAATAGGTTTGTTTAACTTGCATTGATCCGAATCAATGCAGTCCCATCAATTAATCACACCACAAAGAACGAAAATATACTGACGTACGTATATGCCATCCGCATTCGCCACTGGGTCCCGTCATCACCCGTTAGGTTAGCTAACTAACGGCAGAGCGGGGACTGGACTAGCGCGGATGAAAAGCATATACAACATCTACTAATATATATACCAATATATAGTATTTCGCTCAAGGCGTGAAAAGAAATGCAACATCACAGAAATATACAGCATCACAGAACAATACAGATAGCTGGGATCCCCGGGTTTCACAGAGCCACTACTGAAACCCGACGTTCCCCTGGTCGTGTGGATAGCCTCTGCAATGAAAACCTAGACCCCTACGGGCGCGGCAAGTCACCCGCCAAAACCTGAAGCGAGGCAGCCCCCTTCAGCTCCGTGAATGGACCACCCAGCACTCCACGGAATCCGGCAACTTGGGCACCCCTCCTGGGTCAACCTGTACCCCCTACGAGTGCGGCGAATAGCCCGCCAATCCCAGAGTGAAGCCCCCTCCGTCCCAATGCCATGAGATGCGGGCTTGTTGCCTTCCAGAACTCGGCTATCCGTGCACTCCTCCGCGGGGTAATCCTAGTACAGAAAGTAAAATATACATACACCGGGTACATCGACCGCAACCAGGTCGTGCCCCAAAAGAATAATACAATCAGGCAGTGACGGCAGTCCACATGTCGGACGCTCGCCCCGCAATATCAAATGTACATAATACAACAGCACAGTACTAGCATTGCATCCAGGCTATTCCCCACGACCGATCCGCAACATCACAGCAAATACATAGAACATCAACGTGAAAGTCACGTTCGCAAATCCGTCTAACCGGGCTATAGCAGTCAGACCGGATTTACCGATCGAGTGACATTCACGGTCGCAGATATAATGTAAATACTGTGAAAAATGTGTTTAAAATTTTCCGATTGACCAAAAATTAACAAGTGGGCCCCCAATCAAAACTGTAGCACTCACAGAAAACCTGGGCCCAATTTTAATATTCCAAAACCCATATTTCAAGCCCAGAAGGCCTCTGTAAAAATTTGGTGAACTGATCTCCACAGTGCGCGGCGGAAGGGCGGCGGAAAGGGGGTTTTCGCGGCGGTTCCGCGCTCCCACTGTGGAGTTGCTTCGTCGAATTTTTACAGAGCTCTTAGATTTTCCAGTACATCAATATTTTACAACCTGAAAAATTTTTAGACTTCAAAAAATTTCAACAGAAACTGATGTGAAGGAAAAATACGGTTTTTGGAATTTTGGTCGATCGGAATTGAAAAACACATCAAACGAAGCTAGACGAAGTTAATGGCGAGGCTCTGATACCAGTGTAAGTGCACGGCGGCGCCCCGGCCGTCAATCCGACGGCCAAACGCGGAAACGGTGATAAACTTTAAATTTTGTGGACTTAGCAAACCGGCACCACCGCGCACTAAACACCCGGATCGTGCCATTAAACTAGTCTAATCTAACAAGAGGATGGGTTAGAGATGTACCGACTGATCCTAGTCCTCCGGTCTTCATCTCCTCTCCGATCTCCTCGCGGGATCTCCGGTAGTCGCCTCCTCGCCGGAAGGGCACCACGTCGCCTGCATCTTTTACGGGCTCCCGCCACTATACCGAGGCAACTCGGGTATGAAGCCGGCAACTCGACATGCCCAAGGTTTGCTGTAGGAAGTGTAGTGTAGAATGTATGTCTCACTTTTGGGGTATTGGTTGCCTTTTGAAAATGGAGGAATGAAGGTATGAAAAATGGTGCTTTCATTTTTCCTTGTATCAAAAATAAGATGAATGAATGCTACTCTCTCAAAGATGAAGATGAAGCTCTCTCATTTTCTTCTCTTTTCTTCTTCTCTCTTTATTTTCTTCTCTCATGAAAAACTTATCATTCATCCTCAAATAAATGGTGGAGGAAAGAATGTATATGAAGCATGAAGGGAGGTGAGTGTAGGAAGTGAAAAGAGGTGACCACATCCTAGACAAGAAAACATCAACCATGCTTACACCTTAATCACATCAAATCTCATTTAATGCAAGTGATGGAGAGAATCAAAGATGCTATCATAATCTCTACAATTGCAAGAAACCCCCTCCACAAATGTTATTTGCACAATTGCAAATAACCCCCTCCATCGGAAAAGTCCGGCCGGGACAGAACAAAGGAAAACCGGCCGGAACGGAATGCAAACTGGCAACTCCAGAAAACTGGTCCCGTAATAAATTACAGGAAAACCCCCATACTGTGCATACACACCCGCATCTGTATTCCGTCCGGATACAAATGCAGTGAGACAAAATCTACACTGTACTATACTAGGATCCGGCTTAAACCAAAGCCGGCTAGTAATATCCGTCCGATCCTGATCCGTGCAATACCGCACGTATCTGATCGAACGCTGCCATATAACCATACGGCCACTAGTACAAAACCGTCCGATCCTGATCCGTGCAATACCGCACGTATCTGATCGGACCCTGCCATATCTCCATACGGCCTCTACAGCGTTTCGCCCGAAAGCTTGAGTAACTGAAAGTGTGGTGGACTCTAAAGACTCGTCAATACTATGGCTGTGGATTTAACCACCAGCACGTCAGAGGTATAAGCCAATACGTGACGGGCCACCAGCTATCGACCAAAAAGGGACGTCGATGAGCGAACTCATCCTGACACCCTACTGAGCCTGTCAGTGACAATATCCGTACAGTCCGGTCCGTTCGTCAATGAGCATCGCATGTCGGGCCTAGGGGGTTGGTAAAAGTCAGACCCCCAAAAGCGGTACAAGTCGTGTTGGAGTGTAGCCCAGAACACCCTGAGATACTACTGGAATACCTACCAGTAAATCTCCTGCCTTGGCCAAGGTCTTCGTGTAATGGCTCTCCTAGACACAGCGCGACCTCACCCCCAATACCGGGAGAGACGAACCCCTGAAGATCCGCTCACTGCCTCCATGTGGCTCGGGACTGTACCCAACTAAAACCTGTTTGCACGACTCCTTTGAGCCGTGGTAGGGTAGTAATCAAAGTACAGTGGGAACTCACACGAGACAAATGACGATCCCCAGGTCGATGAACTAACCTGTACACATGTCACCTGGGAATTGCTATCTGACGTCAGGTATAAGACCAACTAGCATGTTCCCGGCGAGTCCTGTCCGGTGTACTCATAACCCAATGAGCACCTGTATACATTTTAGGTGATCCAACTGACACCAGTGGCTTGTGAGACCGGCCACCGCCCCTCGTCGGGGTCTCGACTGTATACACTAGTCTACTCTGGAGAATCGATGCCCTGTCTCGAAACTCCTACGACTAGGGACTTTTTAAGGATGTGCTTATAGACTCCAGCTCTCACTTATATGATCGCCCTCATACTGCTGGCAGTCAAGCAAGAATCCTAGGGGCTCTATCAACGTGCAATAGCGACATGTCAGGTCGCCTAAAGCAGTACACGATGATAAAGGTAAACCAGATAGCTTACTATCATCTCGAGTAAGACTGTCGCACCGGGATAGGTCCTCCCTCAATCATTGCAATCACGTGCCTGTGACCCAATAATTGACTCTGAGGGCACTATCTCCAACAGGAACATCTGTTTTGATGAGACGATCAAAGAATTTGGCTTTATCAAAAATCCAGATGAAACATGCATCTATAGTAGATTTGTAGCAAGAACTATCGTATTCCTTGTTTTATACTTGGATGACATTCTCTTGATAGGAAATGACATTCCTATGCTACAATCTGTCAAAGGGTTCTTGTCACACAGGTTCTCCATGAAAGACCTGGGTGATGCCTCTTACATTCTGTGGATCCGGATCTATCGTGACAGATCCAAGAGGATATTAGGACTTTCACAGTCCAGGTACATCGACACCATACTGAAAAGATTCGCTATGGAAGATTCCAAGCGCGGAAATCTACCGGCTTGTCATGGGATCACCCTCTCAAAAGAGATGTCTCCCAAGACTGATTTGGAAAGGGATCGCATGTCTATTATACCCTAGGCTTCTGCGGTAGGCTCTATAATGTATGCGATATTGTGTACCAGACCGGATGTAGCTTATGCACTGAGTGTGGTAAGCCGGTATCAGTCAAACCCTGGGGAGAAACAATGGATAGCTGTAAAGAACATTCTCAAGTACCTGAGAAGGACTAAGGAGATGTTCTTGGTGTATGGAGGAAAAGACCTCCAGATCGAGGCCTTTGTTGACTCCAGCTTCTAGAGTGACAAGGATGATTCCAAGTCCATGTCGGGTTATGTCTTTACCCTCAATGGAGGGGCGGTGTGTTGGAAGAGTTCCAAACAGAAAACCGTTGCTGACTCGACGATGGAAGCGGAATATATCGCTGCTGCTGATGCCGCAAAAGAAGCCGTCTGGATAAGGAAGTTCTTGATATAACTTCAGGTGGTTCCGTCCATTGTTGATCCAGTACCTCTGTATTGCGACAACAATGGGGCTATAGCTTTAGCAAAAGAACCCAGGTCCCATCAGAAGTCCAGACACATCTTGAGGCGGTATCACCTGATCAGGGAGATCGTGGGTCGCCAGGAGATCGAGGTTCGGAGAGTTGCTACAGAAGATAACACTGCTGATCCATTCACGAAAGCCTTACCCCAGACTCAGTTCGAGCGGCTGATCGAGATGATAGGTCTTCGATACGCCAGTACATGGCCTTAGTGCAAGTGGGAGATTGTTAGTGTGTATGCCCTAGTGGCCATTACTGTATCATACTAGTTTGTATATTACTTAATGGAAGCTTGGGATATTCACCTTGTATTGACAATCTTGCTCAAAATGGTAGTATGCTACTTGGTTTGTTTCTACTTTAATGTGTGCATGTGTTTCTTATAGCATGCCGCCTTTACACATTAGTGGAGCCTTTAGGATCTTTGCTTGATTACCAGCGTTTTCATGGCAGTCACACTCGTGGGGGCTGGGTAATCCACAAGCACATCCTTATGCAGGTCCCTAGTCGTAGGACTATCGAGACAGGGCATCGATACTCCAGAGTAGACTAGCGTATGCGCTTCTCATTCCAGCTTGGGAGACGGTATGTCCCACAGCCGTCAGCACGTCGTACTCGAGATAGTATGCGGGTGCTCGTTAGGTTATGAGTACACTGGACAGGACTCATCGGGAACTGTTGGTTGGTATTATACCTATCGTCAGTTATCAGTTCCCAGGTGACATGAGTACAACTTAGTCTGTTGACTTGACACTGTCACTTCCCCTCGAGTGTGTTCCCACTGTTCTTAGATTGCTACCCTGCCACGGCTCAAAGGAGTCGTGCAAACAGGTAGCAGTTGGGTGCAGTCCCGAAGCACTTAGAGGCAGTGACGGTTAGACAGGATTCGTCTCTCCCGGTATTGGGGGTTGATATCGCGCTGTGTCTAGGAGAGCCATTACACAAAGTCCCTGGCCAGGGCAAGCGAGATATACTGGTAGGTTTCCAGTGTTATCTCAGGGTGTTCTGGGCTACACTCCGACACGACTTGTACCGCTATTAGGGGACTGACATTTACCGCCCCCTAGGCCCACCATGCAATATTCTTAGACGAACAGACCGGACTGTACGAAGACTGTCACATTCTGGCTCAGTAGGAGTTCAGATGGGTTTACCTCGTCAGTCTTCTTATCGGCATCTACCCGGGGACCGTTACGTACAGCTAGCGCCGCTTGTGTAAGGTTCCTAGGCACTCTCAAGAGGTCTCACAAGGCATCAACCATGCCAATTTCAAAAATTACGGTGCCGAGAAACCCTAGACTAGATCGTTGGCTAGATGTTTAAGCGATAAAATGAAACTAGTTAACACTTAACTACAAGAACGGAAATACAACCTTTGTAGATCCGTTTCTCCACCTCCACAGCTCCATGAAGAAGTCCTCTCCGCTGTACAAATCCGATCTTGGACTCTCGCGTTAGCTTCATCAGAGAAATAAGCGGGCAAGGTCGTCGGCTTCGTGCCGAAGATGATCTACGTCGAGGCATCACTAGATCAAGCTCCAACTTCACCAAGTCAAGAAACTTGTGAAGTAAACACACTCCAATACTTGGCAAGAGGTAGAGGATGAAGAAATAGGAAGTGGGTAGACTTTAGAATTGGATTTCTCACTTGTTTTCATCAATCACCATTGATGAAGAATGGTTTTCTTCAAGTGAAGAAGATGATGAAATAGAAGATAATGATATGATAAGTTATTTAGAATAATAAAGAAAAAGAATACTTATCAAAACATTAACTATAGTTAGGTGTAGAGAATTGACTAAGGTTAAAAGAATGGTTAGGGTTAAGCTTGAAGACAAAATGGTCATATGGTCAAAGCTTCATGAAGCTTCATGAAAGAAAGAAAGAAAGAACAAAACCATTTTGTTTTCTTTTGTCATTTCATTTTCTTCCAAAATAAAAAGATAAATGAATGGACAAATAAATAGAAACCTTAACCATTTACTTAACCTAGGTTTAATTCTTTAGACAAACCAATTTTGTATGCATCATCAAACATGATACAATCGAGTGCACAAAAGTATATCACATATACAATGTGTACACCCGAGTGAGAAAATCCATTTAAAGTAAACTGATACTAGTTGATGCAAACTAATATATCAAATATATAATTATGCATTAAATCATTAACTCAACACTTGATTTAACGATCCGGTCATATCGCATATAACCGACTAGTATCTTATGTATCGGCTTATCGAATCAATACTTGATTCGATAACTAGGTTATATCGCATACAACCAATTGATACATACATCGCGAGAATAGAATACGGTATCACATACCCGCATTATTCTCGATCCTGCACATATCTCATACGTGCTCCTATTTCGTTTCGCTTGAGCCAGGAAACCTCTGTGTAGGACTCTAAAGACTCGTCAATACGCCGGCAGCAGATGATGATCATATCAAGCACCCACAAGCCGCAAGTGGTCTGCTAAACGTAACGGCCATCCGGGTATTGATCGATCTAAAGATCGACGAGCAAGCCCGCTCACACTCCAGTGAATCCAACCAGTAACACTACCGTACAGTCCGGTCTTGTCGTCTGATATGTCGCATATCTTGCCTAGGGGTGGTAAACGTCAGACCCCAATAGCTCGATAAGTCGTGTCGATATGAGGTCTATAAAAATTCGAGAAACTACTGGTAACACTTACCAGTAAATCTCAGCAACCCTGGCCAGGGATTTCCTGTTATAGCCAATCGAACACAGCGCAATATCAACTCCCTATACCGGGAGAGACGAATCCCCTCCTATCGCTCATTGCCTCCATGTGATTCGGGACTGTACCCAAAAACCACCGTTTTGCACGCCCACTTGGACGTGGTAAGATGGAAATCAAAGCACAGTGGGAACCACACAAGACTCTATGAAGATCTCGGGTCAACAGACTACTCTGTACCAGTGTCACCAAAGAACTGCCAACTGACGTAAGGTATAATACCATCTGGGAGTTCTCGGCGAGTCCGTCCAGTGTACCCAGTATCTACTGAGCACACGTATATCATCTCTGATGTCAAACACCGATGGATATGGGATCATCCATCGCCCATCTGTGTGGGTCGAGAAGGTACACGCTAGTCTACTCTGGTATATCGATGCCCCATCTCGATACACCCACGACTAGGGACTTTGAAGGATGTACTTATGGACTACCATGTCCCCACTAGTATGATCCGCATCATAGTCCAGGTAGTCAAGTACACATCCTAAGGGCTTTACCAACATGTAATAGAGAGACAATCTGAGTACACGTTAAGGTAAAGAGTAACCAGATAGCATACTATCATGTCGAGCAAGAAAGTCCTCCCTATATATGTCCCAGCATCCACTACAATATACATCCTATGCACAGTAATGGCCTCTAGGGCATACATATAACTAACAGCTTGCGGTCTGTGGTTAAACCCACTGCCAGCGTAGTGTCGAGTCTTTAGAGTCCCACACAGAGGGTTATTCTCCTTTAGGCAAAACGAGTAGAGGTCGCATGGTTTTGCGCGGGGTTCGTTCTCATCCGCGCACTTGTGCACGTTTGGTGTCCGGACAGCTTATACTAGCGGGCTTTGGTTTAAGCCAGATCCTAGTATATGTTTTGGAATTGGTTTTATCTCATTGTATTCGTATTCCTCGGAACACGGATACGGGTGTGTATGCACAGTTGACCGAGGCAGAGGCAGAGGACTTTCATTAGGGTTGATGACCGTTGTCTTTTTCTTAACCCTAATGTTTATATGTGAAATATGATTATTAATATTAATTAATTATAATTGTGTTATGGTTAGGGTTGTTGACCATTTGACTATGGTTGACTTGTTGACCTATGTTGACATATTGACCATCATCATTTCATATGAAAGATGCTCTTTGATTCTTACAAAAGTAATTAATGTGAAATGATAATGGTCATTTCAAGTTAACCTTCACAATTATCTTTAGTTAATTATTTAATTATCATAATTCACATATATGTGAGAAGGTTGGCATTATCTTCCCATTCTCATTCTCTCTCATCCTCTTCCTCTCTCTCAAAGCTCTCCCCTCTCATGAGTTGAGAACCATTAAGCTTTGAGATAAAACCTTCAAATACTCTCTACTCTTTCTAAGTTTCTAGGTTTAGCACACCAAGCACCTTAGTTACTTCTAGTTTGAGGTAGGAGCCAAAGGTATAGGCCCTCGGGTGGATCTTTCTTTGGCAAGAGAAGGCGACGAGGACGACCCGTTCATCCCACTCCAAGGAGCAAGAAGAGAAGGACTTCAAGACTTAGGTATAACCCTTTAACCGAGTAGCTAACTCTCTTAGCTTGTTTGTTAGTTTATGTTTAGCAAAGATCCTCCTTTAGTTAGTCCATGTTGCCTAGAGTTGTGAAAATCGAATTTTTATACCGTTTCCGCCTCCCCGTAAGCACCGGGGTGGGCAACGTGGACTTACAATGTGATATATGTTTATTGTATTCTTTCCTTTTGTTACAAAATTATATATATGTGATATGTATAATTGTAACATGCTAGGTTATACATGCAACTAGGGTTAATGATATTCTCACCATGGCTAGGATTAGGGTTAAATTTAATTATTTTAGTTAATTCTAAATTATGGATTAATGTTGAGATATTTCTTTGTCTTGACTTAGTCCACTCTTTAGATATTTACGAAGATATTTATTAACCTAACCTTTAACCATAGCCCATGGTTTAGTCTCTGTAAGGGTTAAGCATGACATTCTTAACCCATGGTTGCATTTCTAACCTCAACAATAATTCATTCACCACTTCTTCATCTTCTTCTTGCTCTCAAAAAGGCTTGCTAGATTTTTCCTTTGTGATGAAAGATTGTGAGAAAAAGAAAACAAAAGAGAGCAAAATTCCTACTTCATCATCCTCATCTATACTAGCCATATAGATTAGTGTGTTAGCTTCACTAATCCCTAATTAGTGAAGAGATAGCTTAGGTTTGTGACTCCTCAAAGTAGATTATCTTGGATAGTGAAGACTTCAAGCAATGATGCAACATTCACTTCATGGAGCCTCTCAAGAGTCCGAGAGCTTGATGATCGCAGCGAAGGGACCACAACTCGGAGCTTATGAAGCGAAGGAACGGACTACAAAGGTTGTAATCCCTAATCACTTAGTTGTAAAGATGCTTCCATTTCGATTCCATATGATTCTCTAGTAATTGTAAGTGCACGGCGGCGCCCCGGCCGTCAATCCGACGCCGGAATGCGGAAGCGGTGATAAACTTTAATTTTGCGAACTTAGCAAACCGGCACCACCGCGCACTGAAACCCGGATCGAACCATTAACTAGTCCTAGCTAACTACAAGATAGGGAATAGAGATATACCGACTGATTCGAGTCCCCCGGTCTTCTCGTCATCGTCCCGATCTCTCGTGGAATGTCCTGTCTCCACCTCATCGCCGGAAGTGCACCATATCGCCTACATCTTTTACGGGCTCCCACCTCAATACCGAGGCAACTCGGGCACGAAGCTGGCTAGTCGACGTGCCCAAGATTTGCTGTAGAATGTGTAGTGCTTAAGTCTCATTTGGGGTTATGGAATTGCCTTTTGGTGGAGGGATGAACTATGGAGTTTGGAGATGGAACATGTGGGAATTTTGCAAAGCTAGAAGAACAAAATTCCTACCTCAAGAATTTGGGACAGCCCCCTCAAGGCTTGGCCGGCCATGGCTCTTGGTGGGAGTGAGAATGAGAGAGTGTATCAAAAATATGAGAGAGGCCACACCATAATCCAAAAGGAGAGAGAGAGAAGGCTATCATGCAAAGGAATGATCACTAGTAAAGTCCAACACTCAAACAACAATCATCACACTTCATCATCAACAAGCATGATGACAATCAAAGGCCAACACTCCACCACAACCATCATCTCAAGCATGATGACATCAAATGGTCAAACCATCATGACACAAAGAAAGTCAAGTGATAGTGAGCCATCATGATCCAACCAATATGCAAAGACCCCCTTCCAAATTGCTTATTTGCACAAATGCAAATAAGCCCTCCTCCACCAATCTTCGGCCATTGAAAGATACAAATGAAAATGGCCGAAACGGAAAGCAAACTGGCAACTCCAGAAAACTGGTCCTGTAATAAATTACAGGAAAACCCCGATACTGTGTATACACACCCGCATCTGTATTCCGACCGAAATACAAATGCAATGAGACAAAATCTACACTGTACTATACTAGGATCCGGCTTATACCAAAGCTGGCTAGTAAAATCCGTTCGATCCTGATCCGTGCAATACAGCACGTATCTGATCGAACCCTGCCATATACCCATACGGCCAGTAGTACAAACTGTCTGATCCTGATCCGTGCAATACCGCACGTATCTGATCGGACCCTGCCATATCTCCATACGGCCTCTACAGTTTTTCGCCCGAAAGCTTGAGTAACTGAATGTGGGGGACTCTAAAGACTCGTCAACACCTTGGTTGTGGATTTAACCACTAGCACGTCAGAGGTATAAGCCAATACGTAACGGGCTACCAGGTATTGACCAAAAGGGACGTCGATGAGCGAACTCATCCTGACACCCTACTGAGCCTGTCAGTGACAATATCCGTACAGTCCGGTCCGTTCGTCTATGAGCATCGCATGGCGGGCCTAGGGGGTTGGTAAAAGTCAGACCCCCAAAAGCGGTACAAGTCGTGTCGGAGTGTAGCCCAGAACACCCTGAGATACTACTGGAATACCTACCAGTAAATCTCCTGCCTTGGCCAAGGACTTCGTGTAATGGCTCTCCTAGACACAGCACGACCTCACCCCCAATACCGGGAGAGACGAACCCCTGAAGATCCGCTCACTGCCTCCATGTGGCTCGGGACTGTACCCAACTAAAACCTGTTTGCACGACTCCTTTGAGCCGTGGTAGGGTAGTAATCAAAGTACAGTGGGAACTCACACGAGACAAATGACGATCCCCAGGTCGATGAACTAACCTGTACACATGTCACCAGGGAACTGCTATCTGACGTCTGGTATAAGACCAACTAGCATATTCCCGGCGAGTCCTGTCCGGTGTACTCATAACCTAATGAGCACCTGTATACATCTTAGGTGAACCAACTGACACCAGTGGCTTGTGAGACCGGCCACCGCCCCTCGTCGGGGTCTCGACTGTATACACTAGTCTACTCTGGAGTATCGATGCCCTGTCTCGAAACTCCCACGACTAGGGACCATTTAAGGATATGCTTATAGACCCCAGCTCCCACTTATATGATCGCCCTCATACTGCTGGCAGTCAAGCATGAATCCTAGGGGTCTATCAACGTGCAATAGTGACCTGTCAGGTCACCTAAAGCAGTACACGATGATAAAGATAAACCAGATAGCATACTATCATCTCGAGTAAGACTGTCCTACTGGGACAGGTCCTCCCTCAATCATTGCAATCACGTACCTGTGATCCAATAATTGACTCTGAGGGCACTATCTCCAACAATCTCCCACTTGCACTCAAGGCTAATTATTGCGATGTCGCATACTCACAGCCCGTGTGATACCGAACACCCAACTCCTCTACTAGTCAGTCTCACAAAGCTCGCTTGCGAAACTATTGCGTTCGAGGAATAACCTTAGTGAGTGGATCCGCCTTGATGTCTCTTTCTGTGTCTCTCTATATCTCAAGTTCGCGGAGAAACCCATCTCCCGAAATGAGCAATACCTGCCTTAGAATGTGTCTGGATGTCTGATGGGACCAAGCTCATAAATGAACTCCAAATCCAAACTTCTTAGACTGTACCGTCAACTGAACTTAATCAGTATCCTGCGCCATGCCTCCCTCAGTATTGCCTTGGACCACCTGTCCAAAATACTGCCCCTTGTCAGAAGGAAAACTATAACCCCGACAACCTCCTTGTCGTCCATGCCACCTTGGAAGCTTGGAATGATAACTGTCTCCAGAATGAGGCTGTCGTTATCATATCCCTAGAACATCCACTTATGTTCTAAAATTGCTTCCGACTGTTTCTCCAGGATTGGATAAATGTCAACTTATTGCATCAGTGCAAGAACAACATCTGGTGTGGTACTTGACATCTCATGATTGACTCAATTGCCTGAGCAAGTGATCTGCCAATCATGCACATCCCTCTCCTTTAGTCTGTAAGACACCTTTAGAGAGGGTGACTCCATCACCTGCAGGTACACTACCGTGCCAGGAGTCGTCCATTCTAAATACTCTTAGAATGCTGTCTAAGTACCCAGATTGGGAAACCACCCAAATCTAGATCTAAAACCATAGATCTAGTAACCAATATGTTTGATATAATGTCCAAGTCCCATGTGGAGAAACCACTGTGTGGCGTCCAAAGTATAACCGATCGTAGTATAGGAGTTTCTTTTCCTATTCTGTGTATGTCATCCAAATACCATGACATCACACCCTACTACCTTCTCAACAGATCCATCCCTTATTCTGATGAATTCAAACCTATGACAGTCACATCAGAAATTGATGATCTATCTCCGCTATACGTGCTTTTAGTCTATAAATAGACATAAGCCAACTGTCCACCAATGCTTCCGCTGCTCCCACTGACTACGACAACCCTCTGCCAGAGTCATATACACGTACACTTCTAAAACTAGTTTAGAATGACGCTATAATCATCCTCCCGCCGGGTCTCGCAACCTGGAAAAATAGCAAAGGCAAGTGTGGGTAAACAAGAACTTCCCTGCCACCGTCCTTGAGGCTACCGGAGTACCTCTCGGGTGCCTGAAGTTACCCACCTTATCTGTGGAGTGGCCAATGGAATGTCAATCCATATTGAATCTTCAGGTTCCTTATCAAATCTTCAGTAATCATTTGCGGTTCTGGAATCACTTCCAGTTCTACTATACTCCCACTGTTGTTTTTCTGAAAAAAATCCATTTTTAATAAAACTGTGGCGAGTCAAGAACAATATCACTATCGATCTTCCAGATGGTAGAAAGTCAACCCTCGTCATAGCCTGGGTCAACCCACAAACAGCCATTACAGAAACGTGCCTTCAGTTATCCAGAGTCTGGTTTTAATCATAAGCCGGACAACTCCCCGTACCTTAACATCGTTAAGATATGAACTGTTCTATATCCAATATAGAACCAGAGGCACTGATTTAATTGAACCAGATTCAAATCATGCAGCTGTCTCCAGTGCATGTCAACTAAATGGAAAGAGGCCGATCAGCGTTACTCAACTTAGGAATGCTTCCAATTATGAATAACCTGAAAGAGAAGCAAGATCTCTTAATCATTACTATCAACTGAATACCATACACAAGTATCTACATCTTCGATCACTTTGAAGAATCCCGATACTTGCAATACCTGGTTCTCTACTTTATTCAAATACCTATAACTTCTCAAAATTCGGACCCTGTGTTTGTACGAAACACCTGTCTAAAAACTAGAGAAGTCATAAGTAAACCGAATATAGTACGAGGACCAAGCCCTCTGTCCTGATGGATCCTGGACAACATACAATACTCTGTATAAGTCCCTTGAGTCTGATAACTCATTCACTGTGTGTCGTAGGTTGAAAACGGTACTTATGGTTAAGAAGAATTACACCGCTGTTTAATGCTCCTTACCTAACCATCCACTGATATAGGTAAATGTCACTGACATAATTTCAAAAGGTATATCTCACTCTATGAAAATAGACGTACAGATATATCGATTTGAAATTTGTGCATAACAGCGGATATTCAAAACCAAATATTCGCCGACCGGCAAACAGCCCAGGTGATTTCCTCCAATATCACCGATTACAACGAATCCCGATATAATGAGGACGATCACCTAATTCCCAATAACTTACTCCCACTCATCATCTGTAAAACCATACAGATGTGAGAATCAAACCTGGTAAATACATACCCTGGAGTAAGTATCTAATCGGGAAATCAGTCTTCCTTTAACAGTACACAGTGAAACTGAAACATTGAAATATTTCGATGGGGTATCCTGGTATTCCTAGTAATGCCTCTTCCATTATTCAGATTCACAACTGTAACCGTATAATTCTTTGCCACCTCTCCAAATCCCTTTATATGTCTTTATTCATTACCTTCTGCACAACCCTTTAGGCCAAATGGTTTTCTTCCTTCCCTACCGTTCGGCACCAGCCTATAGTTTGGAAGAAGACTATCCAATAAGCATAATGGGTGTGCTGTCCTGATCCTAAGAGCACTCGCAATGCGAGAGAAGGTGAAGATAAAAGACAACCGAATAAACCTTATTCCTATTCCTCCTGAACCAGAATCCATCCCCGAACTGGAACAAGTTCCTTTCGAGTTCGTATATAACCATACGATGGAGTATCCAATAAACTGTGGATCTTCGTAGTGATACGGAGTGTCCTGGAGAAATACAAAGGTGATTTAGGATTGGCAAAGGAATACTTGGTTTGGTCGTGAATAGCAGTCGCAGTTTACTTTGCCCTCTTACTAATCCCTTGCTTTGTCTTAACTTAATACCTTCTGCACACCATCGTTATGCTAATTGGTTTTCTTCATTCCCAACCGTTCGGCACCAGCCTAAGGTTTGGAAAAAGACTATCTAATTTGCGTAATAGGTGTACTATCTCCTAAACCAAGGAGTACTCGCAACCTGAGAGAAGGTAAAAGGAAAAGACAACTGAATAGTCATATCCGTTTCTCCAGAACCGGAAACCATCCTCGAATAAATCCCTTCGAGTTCTTATCTAACCATACGATGGTTTTGTCCAATGGAAGTGGACATTCATAGTAGTACGGGGTGTCCTGGAGAAAAGGGTAAATGTAGGAGAGGCAATGAGGTTCGCAACTCTGACAATCCAAAAGCCAGTGTTAAGAAGGTTCGGTCAGTTTTGGTCACTGAGTCATAGTCTTAGGGTCGGGTCAATGGTCGCTGCCAAAGAGAGAGAGGAAAGAAACACTCAGCGTGCACTCTAACCAAGATCAGAATGGTTACCAATTTATCTAATCTGGAAACCTCTCACTGTTCCGTCAAATTCTCCTCCAAACCTGAAAGAAGAACTAGTCGGGGTCACCCGAGGAGTAAACTAACTCATCAGTGGGAATCGGGATCCAACTATCATCGCATGATAACGTGACGGAATCCGCTCACTGTGTCACACTCCAGAAGGTATGCGCATATCTGGCAAGTTTCAGTTCTTTTGAAACTCCCGATGTGGATTTTTTACCCCATGCTCTTATGACCTTGACTAAGGCCAACAAATCATAAGTCACATGTCAAGTTCTACCCGTCATTATCCAGGTTGATTTGAACCCACCCGTACAAGCCTTTGACTAGGGCCAACAAGGCTATACGACTGTCCCAAACCAACGCATCTATCTATGCTGCATATGAACACCCAATAGCTACCAAACACTGTGCCTTGACTATGGCCAACAAACACAGCTTGAATACTATTGACTATCCATATGAAATGACGGAGGGCTACGAATGGTTTCTGGCGAAAACCTTTAACGTAAAGAACTTGATATCGTTGAAGGAACGGATAGCTTTTAAAATATAGTGACGAAAACCATTGCTAAAGAGGTCACTCCCGGTGAAGGGATCTCGGCTCTTTCCCCGTAGAATGGGGTGCAGGATATTCCAAATGAATACCACGATGCAAAGCAAAAAGTAATCGGCTATAGTGAAGTTAATGCTCTGACGCAAACTTCTGTCCAAGGGGTCACTCCCGGTGAAGGGATCTCGGCCCTTGCCTCGTCGACTGAGGTGCTGGATATTCATAACCGAATATCACTGTGCAAAACAAAAGAGAACTCCCTTGCAATAACAGCCTTTTGAAAAGTGTTCCAACAACATCAGATTAGGTTTGTTTTTAACTTGCATTGATCTGAATCAACGCAGTCCCATCAATTGATCACACCACAAAGAACGAAAATAATATGATGTACGTATATGCCATCCGCATTCGCCACTGGGTCCCGTCATTACTCGTTAGGTTAGCTAACTAACGACAGAGCGGGGACTGGACTAGCGCGGATGTAAAACATATACAACATCTACTAATATATATACCAATATATTATATTTTGCTCAAGGCGTGATAAGAAATGCAACATCACAGAAATGTACAGCATCACAGAACAATACAGATATTTGGGATCCCCGGGTTTCACAGAGCCACTACTGAAACCCGACGTTCCCCTGGTCGTGTGGATAGCCTGTGCAATGAAATCCTAGACCCCTACGGGTGCGGCAAGTTACCCGCCAAAACCTGAAGCGAGGCAGCCCCCTTCAGTACTGTGAATGGACCACCCAGCACTTCACGGAATCCGGTAACTTGGGCACCCCTCCTGGGTCAACCTATACCCCCTACGAGTGCGGCGAATAGCCCACCAATCCAAGAGTGAGGCCCCCTCCGTCTCAATGCCATGAGATGCGGGCCCGTTGCCCTCTGGAACCCGGCTATCCGTGCACCCCACCTTGGGGTAATCCTAATACAGAAAGTAAAATATACAAACAACGGGTACATCGACCTCAACCTGGTCGTGCCCCAAAATAATAATACAATCAGGCAGTGACGGCAGTCCACATGTCGGACGCTCGCCCCGCAATATCAAATGTACATAATACAACAAACTCTGTACTAGCATTGCATCCAGGCTATCCCCCATGACCAATCCGCAACATCACAGCATAACACAGAACATCAACGTGAAAGTCACGTTCGCAAATCCGTCTAACCGGGCTATAGCAGTCAGACAGGATTTACCGATCAAGTGACATTCACGGTCGCAGATATAATGTAAATACTGTGAAATAATGTGTTTAAAATATCCGATCGATCAAATTTTATCAAGTGGGCCCCAAAGTACTACTGTAGCATATCAAGAAATTCTGGGCCCAAAATTAATATTCCAGAAACCGTAAAATCAGCCCAGAAAGCTACTGAAGAAAAATGACACAGTGATCTGATCATAGTGCGGCGGAACCGCGGCCCAAAGGGGGGTTTGGCCGCGGTTCCGCGCTCCCACTATGGAATTACTCTGTCGAATTTCTACAGTAGCCTTATATTTTCCAGTACATCACTTTTCTGTAACCTGAAAAAATTTTCGACTCCAAAAAATTTCAACAGAAAACTGATGCAAACAAAATGCGGATTTTGGAATTTTGGTCGATCGGAAAAGTAAACACATTAAACAAAGTTAGACTAAGTTAATGGCGAGGCTCTGATACCACTGTAAGTGCACGGCGGCGCCCCGACCGTCAATCCGACGCCGGAATGCGGAAGCGGTGATAAACTTTAATTTTGCGAACTTAGCAAACCGGCACCATCGCGCACTAAAACCCGGATCGAACCATTAACTAGTCCTAGCTAACTACAAGATAGGGAATAGAGATATACCGACTGATCCGAGTCCTCCGGTCTTCTCGTCATCGTCCCGATCTCTCGCGGAATGTCCTGTCCTCACCTCATCGCCGGAAGTGCACCATATCGCCTACATCTTTTACGGGCTCCCACCTCAATACCGAGGCAACTCGGGCACGAAGCTGGCTAGTCGACGTGCCCAAGGTTTGCTGTAGAATGTGTAGTGCTTAAGTCTCATTTGGGGTTATGGAATTGCCTTTTGTTGGAGGGATGAACTATGGAGTTTGGAGATGGAACTTATGGGAATTTTGCAAAGCTAGAAGAACAAAATTCCCACCTCAAGAATTTAGGACAGCCCCCTCAAGGCTTGGCCGGCCATGGCTCTTGGTGGGAGTGACAATGAGAGAGTGTATCAAAAATATGAGAGAGGCCACACCATAATCCAAAAGGAGAGAGAGAGAAGGCTATCATGCAAAGGAATGATCACTAGTAAAGTCCAACCCTCAAACAACAATCATCACACTTCATCATCAACAAGCATGATGACAATCAAAGGCCAACACTCCACCACAACCATCATCTCAAGCATGATGACATCAAATGGTCAAACCATCATGACACAAAGAAAGTCAAGTGATGGTGAGCCATCATGATCCAACCAATATGCAAAGACCCCCTTTCAAATTGCTTATTTGCACAAATGCAAATAAACCCTCCTCCACCAATCTTCGGCCATTGAAAGATACAAATGAAAATGGCCGAAACGGAAAGCAAACTGGAAACTCCAGAAAACCGGTCCTGTAATAAATTACAGGAAAACCCCGATACTGTGTATACACACCCGCATCTGTATTCCGACAGAAATACAAATGCAATGAGACAAAATCTACACTGTACTATACTAGGATCCGGCTTATACCAAAGCTGGCTAGTAAAATCCGTTCGATCCTGATCCGTGCAATACCGCACGTATCTGATCGAACCCTGCCATATACCCATACGGCCAGTAGTACAAACTGTCCGATCCTGATCCGTGCAATACCGCACGTATCTGATCGGAACCTGCCATATCTCCACACGACCTCTACAGCTTTTCGCCCGAAAGCTTGAGTAACTGAATGTGGGGGACTCTAAAGACTCGTCAACACCTTGGTTGTGGATTTAACCACTAGCACGTCAGAGGTATAAGCCAATACGTAACGGGCTACCAGGTATTGACCAAAAGGGACGTCGATGAGCGAACTCATCCTGACACCCTACTGATTCCGTCAGTGACAATATCCGTACAGTCCGGTCCATTCGTCTATGAGCAACGCATGGCGGTCCTAGGGGGTTGGTAAAAGTCAGACCCCCAAAAGCGGTACAAGTCGTGTCGGAGTGTAGCCCAGAACACCCTGAGATACTACTGGAATACCTACCAGTAAATCTCCTGTCTTGGCCAAGGACTTCGTGTAATGGCTCTCCTAGACACAACACGACCTCACCCCCAATACTGGGAGAGACGAACCACTGAAGATCCGCTCACTGCCTCCATGTGGCTCGGGACTGTACCCAACTAAAACCTGTTTGCACGACTCCTTTGAGCCGTGGTAGGGTAGTAATCAAAGTACAGTGGGAACTCACATGAGACAAATGACGATCCCCAGGTCGATGAACTAACCTGTACACATGTCACCAGGGAACTGCTATCTGACGTCTGGTATAAGACCAACTAGCATGTTCCCGGCGAGTCCTGTCCGGTGTACTCATAACCCAATGAGCACCTGTATACATCTTAGGTGAACCAACTGACACCAATGGCTTGTGAGACCGGCCACCGCCCTTCGTCGGGGTCTCGACTGTATACACTAGTCTACTCTGGAGTATCGATGCCCTGTCTCGAAACTCCTACGACTAGGGACCATTTAAGGATGTGCTTATAGACCCCAGCTCCCACTTATATGATCGCCCTCATACTGCTGGAAGTCAAGCATGAATCCTAGGGGCTCTATCAACGTGCAATAGTGACCTGTCAGGTCACCTAAAGCAGTACACGATGATAAAGATAAACCAGATAGCATACTACCATCTCGAGTAAGACTGTCCTACTGGGACAGGTCCTCCCTCAATCATTGCAATCACGTACCTGTGATCCAATAATTGACTCTGAGGGCACTATCTCCAACAGTAATCGATCTTGTTTAGGGTTGTTTAAGCATGGCAACAATTTTAATCTGGCATGGATGATGCAACCCGAAACCTTGCTGTTGTGCTTAGGAACCCTACACAAATCACGCCCAAAGGCGGAAAACAATCACCACAAGCATATATACGACGCCGTAGCGAAGAAATAGACAATAAAATGAAAACAACATAAAAGAGATAAAGCAACATAAGAAAGGCCGGCTCATACGATCACGACACCCAGAGTCACGTATAATACAATATCGATCCTCACAACTCGTCTCTAAGTCAATACATGAAAGTGGTAGATGGAGAGTACTAGATACAACAGGATATACAATAGATGTAATCGGATAACAACAAACCCACTTACACGAAAAAGGCCTCACATCCAACCGTAGCGGTATCCGCATAAATAGATATAATAATGAGCCCTGCCACGACTACTCTGAGGGTCAAGCTTGCAAAACACTGTGGCACAACGTGGGTGAGTTGCCAACTCGTGAATAGTAAGTAACATCATACAGATAATCGCAGGTATGCACGAACATCGATAATCTAAATCATGCAATCTGATAGCATAAGTATGGCAATATGGATATGCAACAATCATGATCAAGGTACACCATCAGGGTACTACAACTATATGAAATAATGCATATCTAATAAATCCTGAGTGTGGGATAAAACATAACATTATCAATGAATCATCATCGTGGAAAAACCCGGTGTCCATCAACGACACCCTAAATCTCAATACCTCAGGCCCCGTCACTCTGATCTGCCCTCATATCTGTAAATCTCATGGAACCCGAGTGCCTAACATCGACACTCGAAACATCATGAAAACCCGTGTCCAACATCGACACGTAAATCCACATAACTCGAGCTCCGTCATTCCGGATCGACCCACGGGCTCCGTCAGTCCGGATCGGCCCATATCCATCTCACGACTCCGGTCGGTATCCTCCGGTTAACCGCCGGGTCCAAACTATCACCGGTAGGCAGTAGTCCCTCTGCCAGGCTCATCGTCTACTGCACAACATACCTTTCTTGCCCCGGGGTACCATACCGGGTCCACCATGAACCCGCAAACAGATCATCCATCTCCTCGAACCGGGTTTTTAAAACTAATCTCAGAACCGAGAAAAATCATGGTGGACGCATCGAAATATCATATCAAGAGAAACCGGGTTTTCAAAACAATGCATACTTTCTTGAAATATAACCACGGTTCTCAAATCCATAAATCATATGAAATCAGTATCTCAATGTGTAAATCCATGAAATACGATGTATGCAACATAGAACAGTAATATGAGCATATCAAGGGAAAACCACTCTTTTAAATGAATCAAGTTTTTAATAATATCATGCGGTTCCCACATTCTCCAAAGTCAAATGCAATATCATATAAAGGTGTATATGTAGCTATAGCAAGGTATGTGTGTATGCATGTAGGTATGTATGCATGATGCATTTCATATGCGCAATAGAACAAGAATCAACGTCTAACTATTGATAATAGTGAAGGCGGAACAATCCATATTCCCTTAGTAAGGTGGTACAAGAACAACTGCTCAATATTAATAATGAATGCAGTACCACGTATATGTATATGTTGTGCGTGTCATAACAATTACCAACGGTGTGTGTGTGGCATACAATTTAGTGCCCGTGCAACATGAATCGTCAGTAATTGTGCAGTGTCCAATAGGTACTAAGTCAAGGTATAACAAGTAATGGTATGCAATGATGCTTATGCACAATCAACTCATATGCATATAACATGTGGCTATAACATCATATCTAGACCTCGACGCTTAACGCTATACGGGAGATTCCTCCATAGATGTTAAATCTACTCACCGATGATCTCGAGCTAGGTAAATCCAACCACCTGCTTTCCCTTACTTGTACCGTCCGAAGTTCCCGCAATCGATCATAATATCACACAAAATATAACAAGTGCAACTTAGAAACCGTCCAATAATACATGCAAACTACGTTTAGATTAATGCATCGACTCCTACAACTCTCAAGTGTTAACTTAGTGGCTAACGTGTGTAGCGACATCCCAAATCAAACCTAAGTGCAGCAAGCTACACAAAGAACGCGAACCGTGTCGGATACCGTAACGCGCGTTGCCGAAACACTAGAAATTAGCAAAGTGACCCCAGATTTTGGCTACACTCAATATATAAAAGTCAAGCAGTACCAAACACCCAGGATAACATACAGACATCTACCCTCAAAACCCCAACTCCCCAATCTCCCAAAAATCCGGCGACGCCGGAATTTCTCCTCATCTCGCTGGGTCAACTAGGTTAGGTCGGGTCCGGGTTTCAGGTGAACACTCAGGCTTCTACCACAACACTACTATATTTTTAGATTTTACAGTAACCTATCGTAGTGATAGCAGATCACAGAGACTCCAATATATCACTAAAAATATGATATTACACAAAAACTATAATTTTAGTGTTCTAAACAGCAACCAATAAGCAACACA
Organism: Agapanthus africanus; assembly: GCA_030015575.1. Taxonomy (NCBI): domain Eukaryota; kingdom Viridiplantae; phylum Streptophyta; class Magnoliopsida; order Asparagales; family Amaryllidaceae; genus Agapanthus; species Agapanthus africanus. The sequence goes on from CM057339.1 coordinate 566,132,577, forward strand.
ATATCTTAAGGGCCTAATTAACAGTTAGAGATCACTACCTTACCAAACTTGCTAAAAAACCCTAGCTTTCCATGCTCCAAGTCATCTCTAGAGGCTTACTTGACTTTGTGAGGGTTTTAATGAAGTTTAGTGAAGATTTGGCTTGGTTTAATGATGGAATGGTTAAGGGTTCAGTTTGGGGATAGGGAAAATGGGAAGGGGAAGAAGAAATGAGAGTGTATGAGTGTTAAAGGAAAATGAGAGGGCGTGAGAGTGGTGAAGGAAAATGAGGGTGTGAGGTTAGAAGACGAGTCATGCTCCTTCTCTCTTCTCATTAAATGCTCCTATGCTTGCCCCATGCCTCATCATTCCCCATTGTCAACTCTGTCTCTCCCCCCTCTCTCAAGTCAACCCTTATTTAAATAATAAGAGAGGTGGGTTAAGATGGCTAAAAATTGGTTTAGGGTGCCATGGCTAGTTAAGCATGGTTAACACCTCCATAATCCCCAAGTTAACATGCACAAGTGTGTGCAAGCCAAAAACAAATAATAATAAAATATTAATTAATTTTTATAAAATATATGAAAACTATTTTGGTTAACTTTTTACTAAAAACCCGCACTATCGCTTAATTAACACTAATCACATTTTAAGGTGTTACAATCTTCCCTCCTTAAAGAAATTTGGTCCCCGAATTTAAATATCTTACTATGCGTACCTTCAAAGAGATGGGGAAATTTCTTCCGCATCTCACTCTTGGCTTCCCAAGTGACCTCTTCACTATTCGGGCCACGCCAACGAACCTTCACAGATGGCAAGACCTTTGACCGAAGTTTGTTCACCTGCCGATCCAATATAACTACCGGCGGCTTGGTGAACGAAAGATCGTGCTCTAGCTGAATGGTCTGGAGCTGGATCATGTGAGAAGGGTCATGAAGGTACTTACGAAGTATCGATACATGGAATACGGGGTGAACATCGAGAAAACTGGGCGGAAGTGCCAAACGATAGGCAATGACACCAACTCGCTCAAGGACCTCAAAAAGACTCACAAATCTAGGACTAATCTTCCATTTCTTCCCAAATCTCATCACGCCCTTCATCGGAGAAATCCGTAGGAATACATTATCCCCCACTGCGAACTCAAGCCTAAGACGACGACGGTCAACATAAGACTTCTGTCTGCACCGGGCTGCTCTCATCCTATCCTGAATCAACTGGAACTTCTCTGTAGTCTCTTGAACTAGCTGGGGTCCTAATATTCTGCTCTCGCTAAGTTCGGTCAAACAGACTGGCGATCGACACTTTCTACCATACAAAGCCTCGAAAGGTGCCATCTGAATCGTCTCCTGCTAACTGTTATTGTAGGAAAACTCTATCAACGGCAAGTGACGATCCCAACTGCCACCAAAATCAAGCACGTACGCATGAAGCATATCCTTAAGAGTTTGTATAGTCCGCTCTGATTGACCATCGGTCTGCGGATGGAAAGCGGTGCTAAAACTCAATCGGGTACCCAAAGCTTCCTAAAGCTACTGCCAAAGACGGCTGGTAAACTGGGTTCCCCTGTCGGATACGATGCATGTGGGAACGCCGTGCAAATGCATAATCTCATCAATGTACAACTGAGCATACTGAGCATAACCGAAAGTGGTCTTCACTGGAAGAAAGTGAGCCGCTTTCGTCAACCGGTCAACAATTATCCAAATGGAGTCATACCTTCGACTGGACCTGGGTAGACCCACAACGAAATCCATGGAGATCTGTTCCCATTTTCACTCCGGAACGGGTAAAAGCTGCAACTCTCCTGCCGGTCTCTGATGCTCATCCTTGACTTGTTGACAAGTCAGGCACCTCGAAACGAAATCCGAAACATCACTCTTCATCCCTGCCCACTAGTGATATCTCTTAAGTCATGATACATCTTGGTTGAACCCAGGTGAACACTATAAGTTGGCTGATGTGCCCGCTTTAGGATCTCGCGTCTCAACCCACCGGTATCAGGTATATACAAACGAGTCCCAAAACGTAGCATACCCTGGTTATTGGATATAGTGCCATCAAAGTCAATTATTGGATCGCAGGCATGTGATTGCAATGATTGAGGGAGGACCTATGCCGGTAGGACAGTCTTACTCGAGATAATAGTATGCTATCTGGTTTGTCTTTATCATCGTGTACATGCTTTAGGTGACATTACAGATCATTATTACACGTTGATAGAGCCCTTATGATTCTTGCTTGACTACCAGCAGTATAATGGTGATCGTATACATGAGAGTTGGGTAGTCTATAAGCACATCCTTAAAGTTTCCCAAGTCGTAGGAGTTTCGAGACTGGGCATCAATACTCCATGAGTAGACTAGTGTATACGGATCGAGACCCCGACGAGGGGCGGTGGCCAGTCTCACAAGCCATTGGTGTCAGTTGGTTCACCTAAGACGTATACAGGTGCTCATTGGGTTATGAGTACACCGGACGGACTCGCCGGGAACATGCTAGTTGGTATTATACCTATCGTCAGATAGCAGTGTAACTCTACGGTAGTGCCCCGGCCGTCTAAAAGACGCCAAATGCGGAACAAAAACTTTTACAACTGGCGCTATCGTGTACTATCACCCGAATCTTCCATTAAAGCTAAACTAACAAACTACAAAGTGGGTAGAAATGTTATACCGAATGATCCGAGTTCTTCGGTCTTTAACCATCATCCCACGCTTTGTTGCAGCTGCTCCGATCTCCTCGATCTCCAGTCTTCTCGTCCAGGTGGCAACACGACGACGGATCTTTAAACGGGCTCCCGCCTCTGAACCGAGGCAACTCGATCATCAAGTTTGCTAAAAGAGATGACCAAGATTGATGTAGAGAATGAGTAGATCACTTTTTCTCATTACATCCAAAGCTATGGATGAACGGTTAATGAAGTTGCCTTTTGGAATCAGGTGAAATGAGAAATGAGGCTATCTAATTTCCATGAATCCAAAACTATATTCTTTTCCAAATCAACAGCCATCTCACATTTGCAAGAGGGGGCCGGCCATGTTATAGGATGAGGGAGGTGAGTGTAGGATTCAAAATGGTGACCATTAGCACTAAAACAAATGTATGAGTCATATAGAACACCTAGCATAATCTTTAATGAACTAATGAATCACCATTACCTAGTCATCAACTCATTAAATGCACAATCAATGCACTAATGAGTCACAAGCCACCTCATCATCCTAGTCACCATCTAGATGCTTCTAGAACCTTCCACACTCATCAAGAAAGGATAAATCCATGTTTAACCGAATGTTAAAGACGGGTGATAGAAAACTGGAAACTGGCAACTTCCAAAAGCGATCCCGAAACGAATTTCAGGATAACCCCGTAACAGTATAAACATACACGCATTTGTATTACGACTGAATTCAAATGCAACTGAGACAAAGATATTATATCTACACAGTATAATACTCGGATCCGGCTTAAACCAAAGCCCACCAGTATTATCTGCCCGAAATATGACACGTGCGTAAACGCACGTGCATTTTCTGAACCTTGCCATAAAACCATACGGCCTGTACAACATTTCGCCCGAACAATGGAAACTGTCTGTGGGGAACTCTAATGACTCATCAACACACTGTCACTGGGTATAACCACTAGCACGTCAGATGTACAAGCTGTACGTAACGGTTGCCTATGTATTGATTGGAAGGGAAGCTGACGAGCGAACTCATCCAGAAACCCTACTGAGCCAAACAGTGACAATATACAAACAGTCCGGTCCGTTCGTCTATGAGTATCACATATCGGCCTAGGGGGCTGGTAACGTCAGACCCCCAATAGCGGTATAAGTCGTGTCAGAGAGTAGCCCAGAACACCCTGAGATACTACTGGAGTACCTACCAGTAAATCTCCTGCCTCGGCCGAGGGCTTTGTGTAATGACTCTCCTAGACACAGCGTGATCTCACCCTCAATACCGGGAGAGATGAATCCCCTGCCGATCCGCTCACTTGCCTCCAAGTGGCTCGGGACTGTACCCAAAAAAGACCTGTTTGGACGACTCCTTTGAGCCGTGGTAGGGTAGAAATCAAAGCACAGTGGGAACTCACACGAGACAAATGACGACCTCAGGTCGATGAACTAACCTGTACACATGTCACCAGGGAACTGCTATCTGTCGCTAGGTATAATACCAACTAGCAGGTTCCCGGCGAGTCCTGTCCGGTGTACTCATAACCTAATGAGCACCTGTATACATCTTAGGTGAACCAACTGACACCAATGGCTTGTGAGACCGGCCACCGCCCCTTGTCGGGGTCTCGAATGTATACACTAGTCTACTCTGGGGTATCGATGCCCTGTCTCGAAACTCCCACGACTAGGGACTCTTTAAGGATGTGCTTACAGACCCCAGCTCCTACGTATATGATCGCCATCATACTGCTGGCAGTCAAGCAAGAATCCTATGGGCTCTATCAACATGAAATAGCGAACTAAATCATGTATACGATGATAAAGACAAACCAGATAGCATACTATCATCTCGAGCAAGACTGTCATATCGGTATAGGTACTGCCTCAATCATTGCAATCACGTACCTGCGATCCAATAATTGACTTTGAGGGCACTATATCCAACAATCTCCCACTTGCACTTAAGTCTAATTATTGCGATGTCGCATACTCACAGCCCGTGTGATACCTAATATCTAACTCCTATACTAATCAGTTTCACAAATCCCGTTTGTAAAACTATTGTGTTCGAGAAATAGCCTTAGTGAGTGGATCCGCCCTGATGTTTCTTTCTATGTCTCTCTTAATCTCAAGTTCGCGGAGAATGCCATCTTCCGAATTGAGTAATAGGTGTCTTCGAATATGTCTGGATACCTGATAGGACCTAGTTCATAAATGAACTTCAAATCCAAACTTCTTAGACTGTATTGATAACTGAATCTAATCAGTATCCAGCACCATGCCTCCCACAGTATCCTCTTGGACCACCTGTCCATAATACTGTCCCTCGTCATAGAGAAAACTATAACTCTGACAATCACTCTGTCATCCATGTCACCTTTGAAGCCTGGAATGATAACCGTCTCCCGAAGGAGGCTGCCGTCATCAAATACGTAGAACATGCACTTATGTTCTAAATCGGATTCCTTATGTTTCTCCAGGATTGGATTAATATAAACTTATCGCATCTAGTGCAAAAACAACATCTGGTGTGGTACTTGATATCTCACGATTGACTCAATTACCTAAGCAAGTGATCTGCCAATCATGCATATCCCTCTCCCTTTAGTCTGTAAGACACCTTTAGAGAGGGTGACTCCATCACCTGCAGGTACACCACCATGACAGGAGTCATCTATTCTAAAATACTATTAGAATACTGTCAAAGTACCCACATTGGGAAACTACCCAAATCTAGATCTAATACCATAGATCTAGTAACCAGAATGTCAGATATTATATCCATATCCTTTGTGGAGAACCAACTGTGTGACGACCAAAGTATAACCGATCGCAGTATATGAATTTTACTTCCTACTCTGTGTATGTCATCCAAATACCATGACATTACACCTTACTACCTTCTTAACAGATCCATCCCCTATTCTGATGAAGTCAAAGCCATGAATTTCATAACAAAAATAGATGATCTATCTCCGCTATATGTGCTCTAGTCTATAAATAGACATAAGCTACTTGCCCACTATGCTTCCACTGCTCCCACTGACTACGACAACCCTCTGGCAGAATAATATCTGCGTACACTTCTGAAGCTAGTTTAGAACGACGTTATACTTATCCTCTTGCCGGGTCTCATAGTCTGGAACAACAGTAGTGTCAAGTCTGGGTAAACAAGAACCTCCCTGTCACCGTCCTTGAGGCAACCGGAGTACCTCTCGGGTGTCTGAGGTTACCCACTATATCCGCGGAGTGGCTATTGGAATGTCAAACCTGATTGAATATATAGGTCCTATTAAATTTTCCGTAATCGTTTGCGGTTCTGGAATCACTTCCAGTTCTACCATACTCCCACTACTGTTTTCTGAAAAAATCTATTTTACTAAAACTGTGGCGAGTCAAGAACAATATCACTATTGATCTTCCAGATGGTAGAAAGTTAACCCTCGACTTAGCCCGGGTCAACCCACAAACTGCCATTACAGAAACGTGCCCTGAGTTATTCAGAGTCTGGTTTTAAGCATAAGCCGGAAAACTCCCCGTATCTTAACATCGTTAAGATATGAACCATTCTATATACAAAATAGAAATAGATGCACTAATTTAATCGGAACCAGATTCAAAAAACATGCAGCTATCTCCAGTGCATATCAACTTAATGGAGAGCGGATAATCATCATTACTCAACTTAGGAATCCATCCAATTATGAGTAACCTGAAAGAGAAACAAGTTTCTCAAAACCATTACTTCCATCCGAATACCAATCACAAGAATCTACATCATCGATTTCTTTGAAGAATCCCGATACTTGTGACACTTGGTTCTCTACTTTATTCTTATACCCACAACTTCTCAAAACTTAGACATTGTATTTCTATGAAACACTTGTCTAAAACCTAGAGAAGTCACAAGTAAACAGAATATAGTACGAGGATCAACCCCTTTGTCCTGACGGACACTGAACAACATTAAATACTATGTATAAGTCCGCTGAGTTAAATAACTCAAAACCTGTGCATCGTAGGTTGAAAAACTGTACCCAGGCGATTTCCTCAAATATCACCAATTACAACGAATTCCGATATAATGAGGATGATCTCCTAACTCCTAATAACTTACTCCCACTCATCATCTGTAAAACCATACAGATATGAGAATGAAACCTGGTAAATACATACCCTGAAGTAAGTATCTAATCGGGAAAACAGTTTTCCTTTAACAATGCACTGAAACATGAAAATGTTTCGTAGGGGTATCCTGGTATTTCTAGTAATGCCTCTTCCATAATCCAATTCATGACTTTAACCGTATATATCTTTGCTATCTCTCCAAATCCCTTTATTTGTCTTTATTCATTACCTTTTGTACACCATCGTTAGGCTAAATGGTTTTCTTCCTTCCCTACCGTTCGGCACCAGCCTATGGTTTGGAAGAAGACTATCCAGTAAGCATAATAGGTGTACTCTCCTAATCCTAGGAGTACTTGCAACTTGAGAAAAGGTGATGATAAAAGACAACTGAATAATACCCAATTCTATTAAAGGTGAAATAGGAGTGGCGATGAAGTACGCGGTTTGGTCGTGAATGATAACAGTCGCAATTTACTTTGCCCTCTTTCTAATCCCTTTATCTTGTCTTTACATATTACCTTCTGCACACCCTACTTAGGCTAATTGGTTTTCTTCATTCCCTGCCTTTCGGCACCTGCCTATGGTTTGGAATAAGACTAATCAATAAGCGTAATAGGTTTACTCTCCTAAACTATGGAGCCCTCGCAACCTGAGAGAATGTGATAATAAAAGGCAAATGAATAAACCAATTCTATTTCTCCTGAACCTGGATCCATCCTCGAAGAAGTCCCTTCGAGTTCGTATATAACCATATGATGGATCTATCCAATGGAAGTGGATATCCGTAGTAATACGGGGTGTTCTGAGAAATGCAAAGGGTAAAAGAAGGAGCGGCAATGACTTATGCAACTCAGAAAATCCAAAAGCCAGTATTTTAAGAAGGTTCGGTCAACTTGGTCACTGAGTCATAGTCTAGGGTCGGTCAAAGGTCGATGCCAAAGAGAGAGAGAAAAGAAACACTCTGCGTGCACTCTAACCTAGATCAGAATGGTTATCATTTTATCTAATCAGGAAGCCTCCCACTGTAATCTCAAATTCTCCTCCAAACCTGAAAAAAGAATTAGTCGGGATCACCCGAAGAGTAAACCAACTCATCAGTGAGAATCGGGATCCAACTATCATCGCATGATAACTTGATGGAAGCCACTAAAGTTTTCACACTCCAGAAGGTATGCGCATACTTGGCAAGTTTCAGTTTCTTTTAGAAACTCCCGATATGATTTTTACCCCATGCTCTTATGACCTTGACTAAGGGACAACAAATCATAAGTCACATGTCAAGTTCTTCCCGTCATTATCCAGGTTGATTTGAACCCACCCGTACATACTCTTGACTAAGGGCCAACAAAGTAATACGACTGTCCCAAACCAACGCATCTATCTATGCAACATGTGAACACCCCAGCAACTACCAATCACTATGTCTTGACTAAGGGCCAACAAACATAGCTTGAATACTACTGACCATCCATAAGAAATGACGGAGGGCTACGACTGGTTTTTGGCGAAAAACCTTTAATGTAATGAACTTGATCTCGTTGAAGGAACCTGATAGCTTTTTATAAAGATATAGTGGCGAAAACCTTTTGCTAAAGAGGTCACTCCCGGTGAAGGGATCTCGGCTCTTTCCTCGTGGAATGAGGTGCTGGATATTCTAACTGAATATCGCGATGCAAAGCAACTTGTAATCGACTATAATGAAGTTATTACCCTGACGTAAACTTCTGCCCAAGGGGTCACTCCCGGTGAAGGGATCTCGGCCCTTGCCTCGTCGAATGAGGTGCAGGATATTCCAACTGAATACCGCTATGCAAAACAAAAGGAAATATCTTTGTAATAACACGTTTTAAAATTTGTTCCAACAATATCAAATATAAGTTTATTTTATCCTTGCATTGATAAGAATCAACGCAGTCCTATCAATTAATCACACCAAAAAAGAACGAAAAATAAAATGTACGTATATGCCATCCGCATTCGCCACTAGGTCCCGTCATCACTCGTTAGGTTACATAACTAACGACAGGGCGGTGACTGGACTAGCACGGGTGTAAAACATATACAATATCTAATAGTATATATACCAATATACAATAATCGCTTCAGGCGTGATAATATGCAACATTACAGAAAAGTAATAAGCATCACAGAACAATACAGATAAACTGGGATCCACGGGTTTCACAGAGCCGCTACTGAAACCCGATGTTCCCCTGGTCGTGTGGATAGCCTGTGCAATGAAACCTAGACCCCTACGGGTGCGGCAAGTTACCCGCCAAAACTTGAAGCGAGGCAGCCCCCTACAGCATGGTGAATGGACCACCCGACACTTCATGGAATCCGGTAACTTGAGCACCCCACCTTGGGCCAACCTGTACCCCCTACGAGTGCGGCGAATAGTCTGCCAATTCTAGAGTGAGGCTCCTCTGCCTCTCAAAGCCATGAGATACGGACCCGTTGCCCTCAAGAACCCGGCTATCCGTGCACTCCGTCGCGGGGTAATCCTAGTACATAAAAGAAAATAAAATATACAACGGGTACATCGACCTTAGCCCGGTCGTGCCCTAAAAGAATATTATACAAACAGGCAGTGACGGCAGTCCACATGTTGGACGCTCGCCCCGCAATATCAAATATACAAATTAATTCAAATAGCACTACCATTGCACACTGCCATCCACCACGACAAATCCGCAACATCACAGTACAACACAGAACATCAACGCGAATGTCACGTTCGCAAATCCGTCTAAAAGGACTATATCAATTAGACGCAATTTACCGCTCGAATGAAATTCCCGGTCGGAGATATAATATAAGTACTGCATACTAACAAGTTTAAAATTTCGATCGACAAAACTTCCTGAAGTGGGCCCCACGTACTTCTGCTGTATAGTAACAAAATATTGGCCCAAAAGAAATATTCCAAAAGCCACAATTTGCCATGTAGAACATACAGTAGAAATTTGGCTCATTGTTCCCACAAAAGCGCGGCGGATCAGCGGCCAAACCCTGGTTTGGGCCGCGGATCAGCGGCCGTTCTGTAGGATCACGTGACCAAATTTCACCAGTTTGCTTATAATTACCTGAACAATTTTCTGTGATGCTCAAAATAATTTTTAGGCCAGAGTTAAAATCGACAGAAACTTTGTACAGAAAAATTGTAGTTTTCGAAAATCCGTTCGATCGATATTTTAAACGTGTTAGCACAAGTTAGTAAAGCTTAATGGTGAGGCTCTGATACCACTGTAAGTCTACGGTAGCGCCCCGTCCGTCTAACAGACGCCAAATGCGGAACAAAAACTTTTACAACTGGCGCTATCGTGTACTATCACCCGGATCTGCCATTAAAGCTAAACTAACAAACTACAAAGTGGGTAGAAATGTTATACCGAACGATCCGAGTCCTTCGGTCTTCAACCATCATCCCACGCTTTGTTGCGGCTGCTTCGATCTCCTCGATCTCCAGTCTTCTCGTCCAGGTGGCACCACGTCGACGGATCTTTAAACGGGCTCCCGCCACTGAACCGAGGCAACTCGATCATCAAGTTTGCTAAAAGAGATGACCAAGATTGATGTAGAGAATGAGTAGAACACTTTGTCTCGTTACATCCAAAGCTATGAATGAACGGTTAATGAAGTTGCCATTTGGAATCGGGTGAAATGAGAAATGAGGCTATCTAATTTCCATGAATCCAAAACTATATTCTTTTCCAAATCAACAACCATCTCACATTTGCAAGAGGGGGCCGGCCATGTTATAGGATGAGGGAGGTGAGTGTAGGATTCAAAATGGTGACCATTAGCACTAAAACAAATGTATGAGTCATATAGAACACCTAGCATAATCTTTAATGAACTAATGAATCACCATTACCTAGTCATCAACTCATTAAATGCACAATCAATGCACTAATGAGTCACAAGCCACCTCATCATCCTAGTCACCATCTAGATGCTTCTAGAACCATCCACACTCATCAAGAAAGGATAAATCCATGTTTAACCGAATGTTAAAGACGGGCGATAGAAAACTGGAAACTGGCAACTTCCAAAAGCGACCCCGAAACGAATTTCAGGATAACCCCGCAACAGTATAAACATACCCGCATTTGTATTACGACCGAATACAAATTCAACTGAGACAAAGATATTATATCTACACAGTATAATACTCGGATCCGGCTTAAACCAAAGCCCACCAGTATTATCTGCCCGAAATATGACACGTGCGTAAATGCACGTGCATTTTCCGAACCTTGCCATAAAACCATACGGCCTCTACAACGTTTCGCCCGAACATTGGAAACTTTCTGTGGGGGACTCTAATGACTCATCAACACACTGGCACTAGGTATAACCACTAGCACGTCAGAGGTACAAGCTGTACGTAACGGTTGCCTATGTATTGATTGGAAGGGAAGCTGACGAGCGAACTAATCCAGAAACCCTACAGAGCCTAACTGTGACAATATACATACAGTCTGGTCCGTTCGTCTATGAGTATCGCATATCGGCCTAGAGGGCTGGTAACGTCAGACCCCCAATAGCGGTATAAGTCGTATCAGAGTGTAGCCCAGAACACCCTGAGATACTACTGGAGTACCTACCAGTAAATCTCCTGCCTCGGCTGAGGGCTTTGTGTAATGACTCTCCTAGACACAGTGCGATCTCACCCCCAATACCGGGAGAGACGAATCCCCTGCCGATCCGCTCACTTGCCTCCATGCGGCTCGGGACTGTACCCAAAAAAGACCTGTTTGCACGACTCCTTTGAGCCGTGGTAGGGTAGAAATCAAAGCACAGTGGGAACTCACACGAGACAAATGACGACCTCACGTCGATGAACTAACCTGTACACATATCACCAGGGAACTTCTATCTGACGCTAGGTATAATACCAACTAGCAGGTTCCCGGCGAGTCCTGTCCGGTGTACTCATAACCTAATGAGCACCTGTGTACATCTTAGGTGAACCAACTGACACCAATGGCTTGTGAGACTGGCCACTACCCCTCGTCGGGGTCTCGACTGTATACACTAGTCTACTCTGGGGTATCGATGCCCTGTCTCGAAACTCCCACGACTAGGGACTCTTTAAGGATGTGCTTACAGACCCCAGATCCCACGTATATGATCACCATCATACTACTGGCAGTCAAGAAAGAATCCTATGGGCTCTATCAACATGCTATAGCGAACTAAAGCATGTATACGATGATAAAGACAAACCAGATAGCATACTATTATCTCGAGCAAGACTGTCATATCGGTATAGGTCCTGCCTCAATCATTTAATCACGTACCTGCGATCCAATAATTGACTTTGAGGGCACTATATCCAACAAGCATTTCCCTGGTGACATGTGTACAGGTTAGTCTATCGACCTGAGATCGTCATTTTTCTCGTGTGAGTTCCCACTATACTTTGATTACTACCCTACCACGGCTCAAAGGAGTCGTGCAAACAGCTTTTAGTTGGGTACAGTCCCGCGCCATATGGAGGCAGTGAGCGGATCGGCAGGTGATTCGTCTCTCCCGGTATTGGGGGTGAGATCGTGCTGTGTTTAAGAGAGCTATTACACGAAGTCCTTGGCCAAGGAAAGTGAGATTTACTGGTAGGGATTCCAGTAGTATCTCAGGGTGTTCTTGGCTACACTCCGACACGACTTATACCGCTATTGGGGGTCTGACGTTTACCATCCCCCTAGGCCCGATATACGATACTCATAGACAAACGGACCAGACTGTACGGATATTGTCACTGACAGGCTCAGTAGGGTTTCAGGATGAGTTCGCTCATCGGCCTCCCTTTTGGTCAATACATGGGCGTCCGTTACGTACATCTAGTACCTCTGACGTGCTTTTGGTTAAACCCACTGCCAGCGTATTGATGAGTCTTTAGAGTCCCCAACAGAAAGTTTCCCATGTTCGTGCAAAATGTTGCAGAGGCCGTATGGTTTTATGGCAGGGTTCGATCATATACATGCACTTGTACACGGATCATGATCGGACGGATCATACTAGTGAGCTTTTGTTTAAACCGGATCCTAGTATTAGATTTGTTGGATTACTTTCGTCTCATTGCATTCGTATTCAGTCGGAATGTTGATGCAGGTATGTATATACAGATGAGGGGTATTCTTGTGATCCGTCACGAGTTTACTTTAGTTAATGCCATATCTTTTTGTTGGATTAAACATTTAGTTTAAATATTTAGTGGTGGAAAATATGAGTGCAAGTTTTTTCCATATGCATCATTTCATGTGACATACACTTGGTGACTCATGGTCTTGGTTTATGTGACCATTAAATGCGACATGGATTGATTTTGGAGCTAATTATGATTAGTGGGGATATTTTGGAGAGAGGGGCAGCCAAGTAGAGGCTTGGGGGGTTTGATTATTGATAGATCTCTCTCTCTCTCTCTCTCTCTCTCAAAATATCACACACAACATAAGCCATTTCACTTCTTCTTCTCTTGAGCTCACAATTTCCTCCAATGGCTTCTTCTTCAACCTCCACCCATCCCTTTCATGAGTTGAGAATCCATGGGTGTTTTGAGACAAAGTGATCACACACATTCTCTACTTCACCTTGGACATGTCGGCTAGCAAACTTTATGTCCGAGTTGCTTCGGTTTGAAGCGGGAGCCCGTAAAAAGATTCCTTGACGCGGTGCCACTTCGACGAGGAGACCGGAGATCGAGCGAGATCGAAGAAGCCGTGAGGAGCTTAGGATGATGGCTAAAGACCGAAGGACACGGATCGATCGGTATAGCTATTCTAAACTTCTTTGTAGTTAGCTAGTTTAGGGTTAATGGTACGATCCGGGTAAAAGCCTACGTTAGCGCCAGTTTCATAAAAAGTTTTTGTTCCACGTTTGGCCTCGAATTGACGGCCGGGGCGCTACCGTAGACTTACATGGTATCAGTGCCACGCCATTAACCCCTTTCTAGCTTGTTCTAACATGTTTAAAACGTTGATCGAACGAAATTTCCAAAACCGCAATTCCATTATCAAAGTTTCTGTCGAAATTTAAAAGCGGTCGAAAAATTATTTTCAGTGTGTCAGAAAATCGTGCAGGCTTTTCTAAGACCCTTGAAAAAATCTGAGAGCAAGTTATCACCATCGGACCGTGGAACCGCGGCAAAACTATCATGTTTGTCGCGGTTGCGCGGCGGTATGGTGGCAAAAGTGCACCATTTTTCTTCCTGGGGTCTTTCATCTGGAATTATGGTTTCTGGAATATTTTGTTTAGGCCCAGATTTGCTTGAGTGCTGGGTTTTTTCACTTGGGGCCATTTTGAGAAAAATTGTCGACTGAAATTTTAAATACATTAGTTCACAGTACTTACATTACTATCTAAGACCGTGAATGTCATTCGAGCGGTACAACTTGTCTAATTGCTATATGTTCTTTTAGATAAGTTTGCGAACGTGACATTCACGTTGATGTTGCGGATTCGTCGTGGTAGATAGCTTGGGTGCAATGTTAGTACATTTTACCTTTATTTGTACATTTGATATCGCGGGGCGAGCGTCCGACATGTGGACTGCCGTCATTTCCTGTTTATATATTATTCTTTTGGGCACGACCGGGTCGAGGTCGATGTCACCGTTGTACATATTTTCTTTTCTGTACTAAGATTACCCCACGGTGGAGTGCACGGATAGCCGGGTTCTAGAGGGAAAAGGGCCAGCATCTTATGGCTTTGAGACGGAGGGGGCTTCACTCTAGAATTGGCGGGCTATTCGCCGCACTCGTAGGGGGTACAGGATGACCCAAGGAGGGGTGCTCAAGTTACCGAATTCCGTGAAGTGCTGGGTGGTCCATTCACTTTGCTGAAGGGGGCTGCCTCGCTTCAGGTTTTGGCGGGTAACTTGCCGCACTCGTAGGGGTCTAGGTTTTCATTGCACAAGCTATCCACATGACCAGGGGAACGTCGGGTTTCAGTTGCGGCTCAATGGAAACCTGGGGATCCCAGATTATCTGTATTGTTCTATGATGCTTATTACTTTTCTGTGATGTTGCATTTATCATGCCTGGAGCGATTATTATATATTGATGTATATATTAGTAGATGTTGTATATGTTTTACACCCGCGCTAGTCCAGTCCCCGCTCCATCGTTAGTTAAGTAACCTAACGGGTGATGACGGGATCTGTTCACACCATAATATTGCATTATTATATTCCCCATCCTTATTCGTTTTATAAATAAACAGGTGCTTTTGACGCATGTCTGCTACATATTACAGGTTACAGGTTCTTGGACTGAAAACAGTGAAAACGATGAAAAGACGATGCAAAAGTGGACTTTGACCAACAAACAGAAGACTCTTGATCAAGCCTGTTGGAGATAGTGCCCTCAGAGTCAATTATTGGATCACAGGCACGCGATTGCAATGATTGAGGGAGGACCTATCCCAGGGGGACAGTCTTACTCGAGATGATAGTATGCTATCTGGTTTATCTTTATCATCGTGTACTGTTTTAGGTGACCTGACAGGTCACTATTGCACGTTGATAGAGCCCCTGGGATTCTTGCTTGACTGCCAGCAGTATGAGGGCGATCATATACGTGGGAGCTGGTAGTCTATAAGCACAGCCTTAAAAGGTCCCTAATCGTAGGAGTTTCGAGACAGGGCATCGATACTCCAGAGTAGACTAGTGTATACAGTCGAGACCCCGACGAGGGGCGGTGGCCGGTCTCACAAGCCACTGGTGTCAGTTGGTTCACCTAAGATGTATACAGGTGCTCATTAGGTTATGAGTACACCGGACAGGACTCGCCAGGAACATGCTAGTTGGTCATATACCTGACGTCAGATAGCAGTTCCCTGGTGACATGTGTACAGGTTAGTTCATCGACCTGGGGATCGTCATTTGTCTCGTGTGATTTCCCACTGTACTTTGATTACTACCCTACCACGCTCAAAGGAGACGTGCAAACAGGTTTTAGTTGGGTACAGTCCCGAGCCACATGGAGGCAGTGAGCGTGTCTTCAGGGGTTCGTCTCTCCCGGTATTTGGGGTGAGGTCGCGCTGTGTCTAGGAGAGCCATTACACGAAGCCCTCGGCCGAGGCAGGAGATTTAATGGTAGGTATTCTAGTAGTATCTCAGGGTGTTCTGGGCTACACTCCGACACGACTTGTACCGCTTTTGGGGGTCTGACTTTTACCAACCCCCTAGGCCCGCAATGCGATGCTCATAGACGAACGGACCGGACTGTACGGATATTGTCACTGAAAGGCTCAGTAGAGTGTCAGGATGAGTTCGCTCAACGACGTCCCTTTTGGTCAATGCCTGGCAGCCCGTTACGTATTGGCTAATACCTCTGACGTGCTAGTGGTTAAATCCACAACCAAGGTGTTGACGAGTCTTTAGAGTCCCCCACATTCAGTTACTCAAGCTTTTGGGCGAAACGCTGTAGAGGCCGTATGAAGATATGGTAAGGTCCGATCAGATACGTGCGGTATTGTACGGATCAGGATCGGACAGTTTGTACTATAGGCCGTATGGATATATGGCAGGGTTCGATCAGATACGTGCGGTATTGCACGGATATGGATCGAACGGATATTACTGGCCGGCTTTGGTTTAAGCCGGATCCTAGTATAGTACAGTGTAGATATTGTCTCATTGCATTTGTATTTCGGTCGGAATACAAATGCGGGTGTGTATGCACAGTATCGGGTTTTTCTTGTAATTTATTACAGGACCAGTTTTCTGGAGTTGCCAGCTTGCTTTCCGTTTCGGCCAATTTCATTTGTATCGTTCATTGGCCGAAGATTGGTGGAGGAGGGTTTATTTGCATTTGTGCAAATAAGCTTTTGTGGAGGGGGTCTTTGCATATTTTATTGTATCATGATGGTGCACCATCCTTTGACCTTGCTTGACTTCTTGACTTCATGATGGTTCATGATGGTTGGACTTTGTTTTGTGATGAGTGTTAGTTGAGTGAGGATCTTTGTTGTTGATCATTGCCTTTTTATCATGACCTTTTATCTCTTGCATTATTGGTGAGGCTCCATGATACATACACTCCACTCTCATTCTCTCTCCCCCTTACCTCAAGTGGCCGGCCATGTTGTGATGGGGGCTGTCCAAATTTTTGGCAAGGGTTTTTGGTCTCATTTGCTTGCTAAAAAATTCTATTGTTCACCCCAAAAAGCTCACATATCATATCCTCCACCAATGGCAACTCCCTAAACCCCTAGAGACACAAATAACTCTCTACACTATATTCTACAACAAACCTTGGGCACGTCGACTAGCCAGCTTCGTGCCCGAGTTGCCTCGGCATTGAGGTGGGAGCCCGTAAAAGATGTAGGCGATGTGGTGAACTTCCGGCGATGAGGTGGAGACAGGACATTCCGCGAGAGATCGGGATGATGACGAGAAGACCGGAGGACTCGGATCAGTCGGTATATCTCTATTCCCTATCTTGTAGTTAGCTAGGACTAGTTAATGGTTCGATCAGGGTATTAGTGCGCGGTGGTGCTAGTTCATGAAAAATTTAAGTATATCACCGCTTCCGCATTTTGGCCTCGGGATGGAGGCCAGGGCGCCGCCGTGCACTTAAAGTGGTATCAGAGCCTCCCCATTAACATAGTCTAGCTTTGTTTAATGTGTTTTACATTTCCGATCGACCAAAATTCCAAAAACCCGCATTTTCTTCACATCAGTTTTCTGTCGAATTTTTTCTTGCTCGAAAATTTTTTCAGGTTGTAGAAAAGTGATGTACTGGAAATTCTAAGAACACTGTAGAAATTCGATACAGTGACTCCACAGTGGGAGCACGGAACCGCGGCCAAACACCCCTTTGGGCCGCGGTTCCGCCGCACTATGTTGAGTTCACTGCATCAAATTTCTGCAGTTGCTCTCTGGGTTGTTTTTAGGGTTTTTGGAATATTATATTTGGGCCCAGAATATCTTGATGTGCTACAGTACTACTTGGGGGCCCACTTGGTAAAATTTGATCGATCGGATATTTTAAACACATTAGTTCACATTATTTACATTATATCTGTGACCGTGAATGTCACTCGATCGGTAAATCCAGTCTAACTGCTATAGCCCGGTTAGACGGATTTGCGAACATGATTTTCGCGTTGATGTTCTATGTATTGCTGTGATGTTGCGGATCGGTCGTGGGGGATAGCCTGGTTGCAGTGGTAGTACAGTGTGGTTGTATTATGTACATTTGATATTGCGGGGCGAGCGTCCAACATGTGGACTGCCATCACTGCCTGATTGTATTATTATTTTTGGGCATGACCAGGTTGCGGTCGATGTACCCGTTGTATGTATATTTTACTTTCTGTACTAGGATTACCCCGCAGGGGTGCACGGATAGCCGGATTCTAGAAGGCAACAAGCCCGCATCTCATGGCATTGAGACGGAGGGGGCTTCACTCTGGAATTGGCGGGCTATTCGCCGCACTCGTAGGGGGTACAGGTTGACCCAGGTGGGGTGCCCAGGTTACCGGATTCCGTGAAGTGCTGGGTGGTCCATTCACGGTACTGAAGGGGGCTGCCTCGCTTCAGGTTTTGGCGGGTGACTTGCCGCGCCCGTAGGGGTCTAGGATTTCATTGCACAGGCTATCCACACGACCAGGGGAACGTCGGGTTTCAGTAGTGGCTCTATGAAACCCGGGGATCCCAGATATCTGTATTGTTCTGTGATGCTGTACATTTCTGTGATGTTGCATTTTATCACGCCTTGAGCGAAATATAATATATTGGTATATATATTAGTAGATGTTGTATATGTTTTACATCCGCGCTAGTCCAGTCCCCGCTCTGTCGTTAGTTAGCTAACCTAACGGGTAATGACGGGACCCAGTGGCGAATGCGGATGGCATATACGCACGTCATATTATTTTCGTTCTTTGTGGTGTGATCAATTGATGGGAGTGCGTTGATTCGGATCAATGCAAGTTAAAAACAAACCTAATCTGATGTTGTTGGAACACTTTTCAAAAAGCTGTTATTGCAAGGACGTTCTCTTTTGTTTTGCATCGTGGTATTCAGTTAGAATATCCTGCTCCTCAGTCGACGAGGCAAGGGCCGAGATCCCTTCACCGGGAGTGACCCCTTGGACAAAAAGTTTGCGTCAGGGCAACAACTTCACTATAGCCGATTACTTTTGTTTTGCACTATGGTATTCAGTTGGAATATCCTGCACCTCATTCTACGGGGAAAGAGCCGAGATCCCTTCACCGGGAGTGACCTCTTTAGCAAAGGTTTTCGTCACTATATTTTTAAAAGCTATCCGTTCCTTCAACGATATCAAGTTCTTTACGTTAAAGGTTTTCGCCAGAAACCATTCGTAGCTGTAACATTTTCAAAAAGGTAAAATATTAATTTTGGGAATTTTTATAATTTAATATTATTTTATTGATTATTTTAATATTAAATTTATAATTAAATGCAAATAAATAGGAAAAATGTTAGAAAAATTTTGGAAAATTCTAAAATAGGGTAAATTAGAGAATTATGACATTTTAAAGTTTTTGTGGTTAGTTTGACACTAATTTAGTGCTAATCGCGATTAAAAATCGCTAATCGGACATTTTGACTTTTGTGCAAAACTTGCACATATCATCTTTTATCACACTTGTGCATTTCTCCATGTTACTTTGGGTTTACTATTGGGGTGAGAGGGTTTTGGATTAAAGAGAAAAGGGAAAAGAAAAAAGAAAAAGAAAAAGAAAAAGAGAAAGGAATGAGGGAAGGTGAGAGAGAGGGGTATGGGCCATTGACCTTGAGACTTAGCCATTTTCTCCCATCATTTTCCCTCCCTCTTCTTCCTCCTCCTGCTGCTGCTCCTGCACCTCATTCCCTCCCCTCTTGAACTCCTCACTTCATCTCAAAAACTATCTCAAAACCTCACATTCCTTTCACGAAAAAGATGCACAAGCTCGAGATCTACGCAATGGACTAAGAAAGCATGGATTTTGGCCACTAGGGGCAACTCAAGAAAATTCTTGAGTTGCCAATGGAGGTAATTACTGAACAATTAGCTTAATTATAGCTCTTCCTATAACCCCATGTTATGATTTAATCGATATTGTGTGATATTATGGAATTGAGAATAATCAAGTTAGGGTTTGAGTGAAGTTGTGTTGTATTGGGAAATTAAGCTCAGTTAAGGTTATACCAACACCCTAGTGTATGAATTGGAACCCAAAACCTGAAGCTAGAACCAGAAATACGGATTTTAGAAACCGATATCGGGGAAATTGTGTAATCTGTGAAGGTTAACTTGAATCTGCTATCATACGAGACACCTGAAAATAAAGTTGAGTGGACAGTGAGATGTGCAGGCACCATTGAACCAACACCCCAAACCCTAGCCCCCAACTCATCCGTACGGCCGCCGAAATTCCCATTCTGGCCCCAATTTGCGGCCAGACCAGAGAGGAATTTCCTCGTTTTGCGTGCATGCCCCCATTTCCTCAATTCTTGGCCCTGGGTACTTCTAGTTTTGACAGATTCTCTCTAGGGTAAAATCTGGGACATATATCCTAAGTTGCTATTTTGGATTCGTGTTTCCGTATTCCGTATTTTTTTGATTCTGAAATTGTGGATTTGTGTTTTGCCTCGATTATTTGGCGTTTATACGACGATATAGAGGATTTATTGATGGTTTTGAAGGCGTGCCATAGGTTCTCACCTATAAGCCCCTTATCGTATCGTTTTGGATTTCATGCGCCGTTTTAGCTTGCATTTGGTTTTAATGCGCATATACGATATTTTGATGTGTAGGTACCCATGAAGACTTCGGGACGACAAGCAAAATGCGTGGTGACGTCCGCAAATGATGATGCAAGGTGAGTAGATTATATCTACAGGGGGAAGTCGGGTGGCTGGCGTATAGCACCCCTGCAGTCCGTAGATAGATTATTATGTAGTTTATTGTGATAGTTAGATGTATTATGGATAGTGTAGAGTTGGAAGTGACTAGTGTAGTGCATAGTCGCGAACCTTAGAGTAGAGTTACACTTACACGCACACCCTTGCATATTACTTATACTTGCACTGTGTTTGATGATATGAGATGACTTTGGAGATGAGTCGATGATGTGGGCTTTGTGCCGCGAGATCAGTGATTTGATATGATTCATATTTGGGATATGACTTGTGATTCTTGCGGGCTTGGGATGTGTGTTTACCCCCGCATGCATAATTCATTGATGGTATCGATTTGTACTAGACATAGAGTAGTACCCCAGATTTTATGACCTGATGATAGTGATACCTGTTATGTGATGAGATAGTGAGATGTTGACCTGTACCCAGCTATTGGGATGCCATACGATGATTTACCGTACGAGCCAATATTGATGATAGATCCGCACTCATAACTCGAGGATGTCCTACGATATGTTCTTGAGACGGGATCACCGACTATATATCTATATATTTATCGACTCAGATTTAGGTGGTTTCAACACCTACCCCTCCTGATTGACCTGACACTTAGATCTGTAGTTTTCTTGTAGATGTTAACTGACCCGAGTCATACTTATTTCAATGGCAAGCCGCGTTACTGTTCATTTACTATTCACTCTACAGCTCGCATTGCATTGCATGCTTATATGTTATTGATTCATATTCCTTGTGTATATGTCTTTACAAAGTTCCATGCTCATATTAGTGTTTCATATAGCATGTATTATAATTCATGGATTTCGCACTGTGATATGGTTGCATATGATGATTCTGGATTATTTTACTCCTGAGTATATATATATTAGTGGTATGGGACGCTGATATATATATATACGCATACTTAATATATTATCATGATGATCTATACAGAGGAGCCTATGAGCTCGATGTGATGGGAGCCTATGTGCTCGGAGCCTATGAGCTCGATGTGATGGGAGCCTATGTGCTCGGAGCCTATGAGCTCGATGTGAGAGGAGCCTATGTGCTCGGAGCCTATGAGCTCGATGTGAGAGGAGCCTATGTGCTCGGAGCCTATGAGCTCGATGTGAGAGGAGCCTATGTGCTCGGAGCCTATGAGCTCGATTGGAGAGGAGCCTATGTGCTCGGGGTCTTTATAGTCGATGGTATATTATATCTCCCCTACTCTATATTTATTGCATATGCATTGCATCACATATTAGTAGTACCTGATCGAGTACCTTCATGAATGCTGCATACATGTCGGATGCATGATATACGGGTTTCATGATGTTTTTCCATGATTTTGTTTATATCCTCATATTGCATACATGATGCTTATTGTCATTGGGTGACGGGTGGACGGGTTCTACACATATACAGACTTGGATTATATACAGACTGGATTTACACGGATCATACTTCATTTGTATATATAACAGGGTATGAGGGCGCTGTTATATATACCCTTACACCAATATTAGTGGTATGGGACGCTAATATATGTGTATTGATATCATTGATACTTCATCATATTTACTTCATGCAGACATACCTTATTCTGATGACATGTTATTACCTGAGTACCTGGCACTACATACATATTTAGATGTTACCTTGCCACCTTATCATACTTCAGATGTGCTCTTGTGGTTATATTACTGATTGTTGACCTAGGTTTATGTCTTGCATTCGGTTTCTGCTTGTAGATGTTTCTATTCACGAGTTGGCAACTCACCCCCGTTGTGCCACAGTTCTTGCAGGTTCTGCCGTACAGGTTTCATTGCGGCATTTCTGGTACACTACCTTCTTGCGGGTGAATTGCTTTGGTAGGTGGTTTCTTTCGCATCAAGAACCACCATTGTATTTATTTTATTCTTTGTATCTAGAATTGTCCATCATCCAAAAACTTGTATATTGTTTCAGACTCAGACTTTAGTGATGTATTATTCGACCTTAGAGTCGCGCTTAGTAGTATTGCGGTTTTCTTGTTGCTTTTGAGCTTTCTTTTGGATTTGATCCTCGCCACTTGGCGTTGTATATTATATCGTTGTGTGGTTGTGACCGTCAATTGACGAAGAGCTAGCTCCCGCTTGGGGATGCCTTTATCATTGCATATATTGTTATCCTTGTTGTACCCCATTCGGGGCCAGTTTTACAAAAGAAACTCTGCCGAAATTTTTAGAAAAGACTGTACTGTTTTAAAATGCATATTCGGCTTAGTTATTTAAAAACCTTGATTTCAAACATGTATTTCTTCACTTCTTTAAACCAGTTTCTTTACTTATTCTTAAAAATGGTTTTAGATTTCTGGGATTTTGGCTTACTTGGATCAGATGGAGTCCTATAGACTTCATATGGTTCAAGGGCCAGTCACGTGCTCTTTCGGGTCGTGACAGTAGCCCTCCGTCGTTTCATATGGGTGGTCAATAGTATTCAAGTTGTGTATGTTGGCCAAAGTCAAGGCACAGTGATTGGTAGCTATTGGGGTATTCATATGCAGCAGAGATAGATGCGTTGGTTTGGGACAGTCGTACTGCCATTTTGGCCAATGTCAAGGGTAGGTACGGGTGGGTTCAAATTAACCTGGAGAATGATGGGTAGAACTTGACATGTGACTTATGATATGTTGGCCAAAGTCAAGGTCATAAGAGCATGGGGCAGAAATCACATCGGGAGTTTCTAAAGAAACTGAAACTTGCCAGATATGCGCATACCTTCTGGAGTGTGACACCGTGAGTGGATTCCGTCACGTTATCATGCGATGATAGTTGGATCCCGATTCCCACTGATGAGTTGGTTTACTCCTCAGGTGATCCCGACTAATTCTTCTTTCAGGTTTGGAGGAGAATTTAACGGTACAGTGGGAGGTTTCCAGATTAGATAAATTGGTAACCCTTCTGATCTAGGTTAGAGTGCACGCTGAGTGTTTCTTTTCTCTCTCTCTCTCTTTGGCAACGACCATTGACCCGACCCTAAGACTATGACTCAGTGACCAAGTTGACCGAACCTTCTTAACACTGGCTTTTGGATTGTCAGAGTTGCGAACCCCATTGCCACTCCTACTTTTACCCTTTTCTCCAGGACACCCCGTACTACTATGAACGTCCACTTCCATTGGACAAAACCATCGTATGGTTAGATACGAACTCGAAGGGATTTATTCGAGGATGGTTTCCGGTTCTGGAGAAAACGGATAGGACTATTCAGTTGTCTTTTCCTTTAACCTTATCTCAGGTTGCGAGTACTCCTTGATTTAGGAGATAGTACACCTATTACGCAAATTGGATAGTCTTCTTCCAAACCTTAGGCTGGTGCCGAACGGTGGGGAATGAAGAAAACCAATTAGCATAACGATGGTGTGCAGAAGGTATTAAGTTAAGACAAAGCAAGGGATTAGTAAGAGGGCAAAGTAAATTGCGACTGCTATTCACGACCATACCAAGTATTTCTTCGCCAATCCTAAATCACCTTTGTATTTCTCCAGGACACTCCATATCACTACGAAGATCCACAGTTTATTGGATACTCCATCGTATGGTTATATACGAACCCGAAAGGAACTTTTTCCAGTTCGGGGATGGATTCTGATTCAGGAGAAATAGGAATAAGGTTTATTCGGTTGTCTTTTATCTTCACCTTCTCTCGCATTGCGAGTGTTCCTAGGATTAGGACATTACACCCATTATGCTTATTGGATAGTCTTCTTCCAAACCATAGGCTGGTGCCGAACGGTAGGGAAGGAAGAAAACCATTTGGCCTAAATGGGTGTACAGAAGGTAATGACTAAAGACATATAAAGGGATTTGGAAAGATGGCAATGAATTACACGGTTACAGTTGTGAATCTGGATAATGGAAGAGACATTACTAGGAATACCAGAATACCCCATGAAACATATCAATGTTTCAGTTTCACTGTGTACTGTTAAAAGAAAACTGATTTCCCAATCAGATCTTGCTCCAGGGTATGTATTTACCAGGTATGATTCTCACATCTGTATGGTTTTACAGATGATGAGTGGGAGTAAGTTATTGGGAATTGGGTGATCATCCTCATTATATCGGGATTCGTTGTAATCGGTGATATTTGAGGAAATCACCTGGGCTGTTTGCCGGTCGGCAAATATTTGGTTTTGAATATCCGTTGTTATGCACCAATTTCAAATTGATATATCTGTACGTCTATTTTCATAGAGTGAGATATACCTTTTTGAAATTATGTCTATGACATTTACCTATATCAGTGGATGGTTAGGTAAGGAGCATTAAACAGCGGTGTAATTCTTCATAACCATAGTACAGTTTTCAATCTACGACACAGAGTGAATGAGTTATCAGACTCAAGGGACTTATACAGAGTATTGTATGTTGTCCAGGGTCCATCAGGACAGAGGGGTTGGTCCTCGTACTATATTCAGTTTACTTATGACTTCTCTAGTTTTAGACAAGTGTTTCGTGGAAACACAGGGTCCGAACTTGAGAAGTTATAGGTATTTGAATAAAGTAGAGAACCGTGTATTGCAAGTATCGGGATTCTTCAAAGTGATCGAAGATGTAGATACTTGTGTATGGTGTTCAGTTGATTGTAATGATTAAGAGAACTTGCTTCTCTTACAGGTTACTCATAATTGGAAGCATTCCTAAGTTGAGTAACGCTGATCGGCCTCCTTCCATTTAGTTGACATGCACTGGAGACAGCTGCATGATTTGAATCTGGTTCAATTAAATCAGTGCCTCTGGTTCTATATTGGATATAGAACAGTTCATATCTTAACGATGTTAAGGTACGGGGAGTTGTCCGGCTTATGATTAAAACCAGACACTAGACAACTCAAGGCACGTTTCTGTAATGGTTGTTTGTGGGTTGACCCAGGCTATGACGAGGGTTGACTTTCTACCATCTGGAAGATCAATAGTGATATTGTTCTAGACTCGCCACAGTTTTAAATAAAAATGGATTTTTTTTCAGAAAACAGTAGTGGGAGTATGGTAGAACTGGAAGTGATTCCAGAACCACAA
This sequence comes from Agapanthus africanus, assembly GCA_030015575.1. Lineage (NCBI taxonomy): Eukaryota > Viridiplantae > Streptophyta > Magnoliopsida > Asparagales > Amaryllidaceae > Agapanthus > Agapanthus africanus. Next base: position 566,158,309 of record CM057339.1, read on the forward strand.
ACGATTACTGAAGATTTGATAGGAACCTAAAGATTCAATCTGGATTGACATTCTATTGGCCACTCCGCAGATAAGGTGGGTAACCTCAGGCACCCGAGGGGTACTCCGGTAGCCTCAAGGACGGTGACAGGGAGGTTCTTGTTTACCCACACTTGCCATTGCTGTTGTTCCAGACTGTGAGACCCGGCAGGAGGATGATTATAGCGTCGTTCTAAACTAGTTTTAGAAGTGTACGTGTATATGACTCTGGCAGAGGGTTGTCGTAGTCAGTGGGAGCAGCGGAAGCATTGGTGGACAGTTGGCTTATGTCTATTTATAGACTAAAGCAGGTATAGCGGAGATAGATCGTGTATTTCTGACGTGATAGTCATAGGTTTGACTTCATCAGAATAGGGGATGGATCTGTTGAGGAAGTAGTAGGGTGTGATGTCATGGTATTTGGATGACATACACAGAATAGGAAAAGAAACTCCTATACTACGATCGGTTATACTTTGGTCGTCACACAGTGGTTTCTCCACATGGGACTTGGACATTATATCAAACATACTGGTTACTAGATCTATGGTTTTAGATCTAGATTTGGGTGGTTTCCCAATCAGGGTACTTAGACATCATTCTAAGAGTATTTAGAATGGACGACTCTTGGCACGGTAGTGTACCTGCAGGTAATGGAGTCACCCTCTCTAAAGGTGTCTTACAGACTAAAGGGGAGAGGGATGTGCATGATTGGCAGATCACTTGCTCAGGCAATTGAGTCAATCATGAGATGTCAAGTACCACACCGGATGTTATTCTTGCACTAGATGCAATAAGTTGACATTGATCCAATCCTGGAGAAGCAGTCGGAAGCAGTTTTAGAACATAAGTGGATGTTCTAGGGATATGATAACGACAACCTTATTCGGGAGACAGTTATCATTCCAGGCTTCCAAGGTGACCTGGACGACAAGGAGGTTGTCAGAGTTATAGTTTTTCCCTCTGACGAGGGGCAGTATTTTGGACAGGTGGTCCAAGGCAATACTGAGGGAGGCATGGCGCAGGATACTGATTAAGTTCTGTTGACGATACAGTCTAAGAAGTTTGGATTTGGAGTTCATTTATGAGCTATGTCCCATCAGACATCCAGACACATTCTAAGACAGGTATTGCTCATTTCGGGAGATGGGTTTCTCCGCGAACTTGAGATATAGAGAGACATAGAAAGAAACAACAAAGCGGATCCAGTCACTGAGGCTATTCCTCGAACGCAATAGTTTCGCAAGCGAGATTTGTGAGACTGACTAGTAAAGGAGTTTGGTGTTCGGTATCACACGGGCTGTGAGTATGCGACATCGCAATAATTAGCCTTGAGTGCAAGTCGGAGATTGTTGGAGATAGTGCCCTCAGAGTCAATTATTGGATCACAGGCACGTGATTGCAATGATTGAGGGAGGACCTATCCCAGCGGGACAGTCTTACTCGAGATGATAGTATGCTATCTGGTTTATCTTTATCATCGTGTATTGCTTTAGGTGACCTGACAGGTCACTATTGCACGTTGATAGAGCCCCTGGCATTCTTGCTTGACTGCCAGCAGTATGAGGAAGATCATATACGTGGGAGCTGGTAGTCTATAAGCACATCCTTAAAAGGTCCCTAGTCGTGGGAGTTTCGAGACAGGGCATCGATACTCCAGAGTAGACTAGTATATACAGTCGAGACCCCGACGAGGGGCAGTGGCCGGTCTCACAAGCCACTGGTGTCAGTTGGTTCACCTAAGATGTATATAGGTGCTCATTGGGTTATGAATACACCGGACAGGACTCGCCGGAAACATGCTAGTTGGTCCTATACCTGACGTCAGATAGCAGTTCTCTGGTGACATGTGTACAGGTTAGTTCATCGACCTGGGGATCATCATTTGTCTCGTGTGAGTTCCCACTGTACTTTGATTACTACCCTACCACGCTCAAAGGATACGTGCAAATAGGTTTTAGTTGGGTACAGTCCCGAGCCACATGGAGGCAGTGAGCGTGTATTCAGGGGTTCGTCTCTTCCGGTATTGGGGGTGAGGTCGCGCTGTGTCTAGGAGAGCCATTACACGAAGCCCTCGTCCGAGGCAGGAGATTTATTGGTAGGTATTCCAGTAGTATCTCAGGGTGTTCTGGGCTACACTCCGACACGACTTGTACCGCTTTTGGGGGTCTGACTTTTACCAACCCCCTAGGCCCGCCATGCGATGCTCATAGACGAACAGACCGGACTGTACGGATATTGTCACTGACAGGCTCAGTAGGGTGTCAGGATGAGTTCGCTCATCGACGTCCCTTTTGGTCAATGCCTGGTAGCCCGTTACGTATTGGCTAATACCTCTGATGTTCTAGTGGTTAAATCCACAACCAAGGTTGACGAGTTTTTAGAGTCCCCCACATTCAGTTACTCAAGCTTTCGGGCGAAACGCTGTAGAGGCCGTATGAAGATATGGCAAGGTCCGATCAGATACGTGCGGTATTGCACGGATCAGGATCGGACAGTTTGTACTATAGGCCGTATGGATATATGGCAGGGTTCGATCAGATACGTGCGGTATTGCACGGATCAGGATCGAACGGATATTACTGGCCGGCTTTGGTTTAAGCCGGATCCTAGTATAGTACAGTGTAGATATTGTCTCATTGCATTTGTATTTCGGTCGGAATACAAATGCGGGTGTGTATGCACAGTATCGGGTTTTTCCTGTAATTTATTACAGGACCAGTTTTCTGGAGTTGCCGGCTTGCTTTCCGTTTCGGCCAATTTCCTTTGTATCGTTCATTGGCCGAAGATTGGTGGAGGAGGGCTTATTTGCATTTGTGCAAATAAGCTTTTGTGGAGGAGGTCTTTGCATATTTTATTGTATCATGATGGTGCACCATCCTTTGACCTTGCTTGACTTCTTGACTTCATGATGGTTCATGATGGTTGGACTTTGTTTTGTGATGAGTGTTAGTTGAGTGAGGATCTTTGTTGTTGATCATTGCCTTTTTATCATGACCTTTTATCTCTTGCATTATTGGTGAGGCTCCATGATACATACACTCCACTCTCATTCTCTCTCCCCCTTACCTCAAGTGGCCGGCCATGTTGTGATGGGGGCTGTCCAAATTTTTGGCAAGGGTTTTTGGTCTCATTTGCTTGCTAAAAAAATTCCATTGTTCACCCCAAAAAGCTCACATATCATATCCTCCACCAATGGCAACTCCCTAAACCCCTAGAGACACAAATAGCTCTCTACACTATATTCTACAGCAAACCTTAGGCACGTCGACTAGCCAGCTTCGTGCCCGAGTTGCCTCGGCATTGAGGTGGGAGACCGTAAAAGATGTAGGCGATGTGGTGCACTTCCGGCGATGAGGTGGAGACAGGACATTCCGCGAGAGATCGGGACGATGACGAGAAGACCGGAAGACTCGGAACAGTCGGTATATCTCTATTCCCTATCTTGTAGTTAGCTAGGACTAGTTAATGGTTCGATCCGGGTATTAGTGCGCGGTGGTGCCAGTTCATGAAAAATTTAAGTATATCACCGCTTCCGCATTTTGGCCTCGGGATGGAGGCCGGGGCGCCGCCGTGCACTTACAAAGCCTACATCAAAGATAAAATTCACAAAGTACAAGACAATGCAAGGTCCAAGATTACAAAGCGAATGGTTAAAAGTCCACCGCAATTATTCACTGGAGATCTGGAAGAAACATAGAAGCTATTTTAATAAAAGAACCAAATAATAAGGAAGCCCAAAGACAGAAGAGCTAACAAAGGAAATTTCAAGGTCCAATACTACCTTTTCAAGAGACAGAGACATAAAATTTTACCAAAGCTTGGAGTCTACTTTGACTAGGTCTTCCTAAGGATATTTTGGTAAATGTAGACGTGCGAATCAATTGTAACCTAGGGTTTCCTATCCTCTATAAATAGGAACTCTAAATCATTGTAAAGGCTATGCCTACCTATGCCTCTTTTTATCAATAAAATTTAGATTTCTTTTGGAGAGCATCGATGCCTCTTTTCATTTCAGAAATTCAGATCTGACAAGTCTTGTGTTGATGTTTGGAGAGAGCCATCTGTAAAGTAAGTAGGTAATTTCAATTCTTTCCCCAGGTAATTTTTCATTCTCTGCCCTAGATTAAATTTAATTCCTTGCCCTAGTTAGATAGTTAGATCTTTAATTCAATTGCCCTAGATTAATTTAGTTTTTTAGATTTAATTAATCCATTCACACCGTTTGGAATTAACTCGTAAGAGCGATTAGGAAATTCACAACATCCTTGTGGACCGACCCGTACTCACCGGCTAGCTACCAAGCGACGCCGTTCTTGATTGCGGTTACTAGATAGTTTTTGAGATCAATCAAATGGCGCCGTTGCCTGGGATGGCGTGTTATTTCTTTTTTGCAATTTCGGGTTAATCAAAATTAAAAAATCAAAAAAATCAAAAAAATATATCATCTATTATTTTTAGGAAGGGTATTTTTGTGTGAATTTTGCAGGATCTACGAACAAATTCGGATCTGGAAATCTACAGAGATCAAAAGAGCAAATATCAAATCCGAACAAACAGAAGATCACAACAATCGAGGAACAGAAGAAATTTGGAGGACCGAGTCAAACAAGAAGAATCGCGGTGATCTGGTCCCAAAAAAAAAACGCCGCGCGACCCCATTTCGGCCGCGGAACGGCCGCTCGACCCACCTTCTGGCCGCGGAACCGCCGCGCCCTGATCGGTTCAGGGCTTGAAAAAAAAAAACTCTGCAAGTCTTCTGATCTCCTCCTCTGCAAATCTCTGATATCTTCTGAAAAATCTCCTGCAGGATTCTTTGCGCTTAAAAAAATCTTTTCCTTTCCAAATAACAAATCTTGTGCAGGATTTTTGCGCTTCGCTTAAAATAGAAATTGATTGCAAGTAATATTTTTTGTTCTGCATATCTTTTATCGAAAATCTTTTTGCAAAATTTCCAAATAAAGAGAAAGCGGAAAAAGGAAAATTTTAATTAGAAAGCTTGCAAACTTTGAAATTCACAAAAAAGATTTGATTGCAAGTGATTTACTGTTTTGCATATCTTTAAAACTGACTTTAAGGGGCTTTTGACCAATTCAGATTGGGTGGGGATTTCATCACCCTTCCCAGGACCCTAGAAATAACATAAGGCATTTGCATTGACCATTCTTAATTAAAAAATACTAGACTCGGCCCTAAGGACTTCGAGCTCAATAGGACAGAGGACTAGTTATAGGCATCGACCGTTTATCCTAACCGACTTTGCGGTGTCTAGGAAAGTGTGTCTAAGGCAAGTGGTTACTTAATTAGGACCGCTACTTGTAGCGGGGAGCCTCCCACTTACCTGGCCGCAATTGGCAGTGAAGAGGCGGTTTGAGGTCCTATTTCTAGCCCTTTGGAACAGTTAGAAGCTGTCTAGCTGATCTAGGTGACCCTAGATCTAGGCCTAATTGTGCATTTTTTGTTGATCGAAAGTGTGTCTTAGCTCTTTTCTCGAAAATCTTTTTGCAAACAGTTCTAAATAAAGAGAAAAAGGAAAAAAAGGAAAAAATTTTTTACAAGACTTGCAAACTTTGCCGCTAAGAAATCCTTGCACCACCCACCTTCTTTCTCTTCTCTTTCTTCTATCATGGGTACCCCACCTCATAAATCTCTTGCCGAACTTTGGTATCCCGAACCTAACTTTGCGTCGTACGTCAATTGCTTCGGTCGATTTAAGGAAAATCCTTCCATGCCCAAAATTTCTTTGAAAGATCAAATAGAAGCGTTTAGGAGAAACGGTTCGACTTTGCAACCCACTTTGTGTCAACCTTCACCGCCTTCATACGTTGATACCACTTTTTCAAGTCCTGCTGTAACTCCTAAAACGATGTCCATTGCTGAGCATATTGCTCAATCTCGTAGCCGATCTTTCACTCCTCTCCACACATTCAGTTATAGGGATCAACAAGTTCATTCACCTTTCTATCCACAGGTTGATCCTACTCCTGTCCAACCATCCAATTCCTACCAGTCCTACCCGACTTTCCCACCTTCACTAGACAATGTTTTTACACAGCCAGTTGGGAGTTTCACATATTCAAACAATTTCGACTCTTTTACCAAAACCCCTTCACCACCCATGTCCAGTTTGGAACAGTCGTTGGCAGCTTATATTGCAGCAACAAACAGAATGACTAGGAATGTGGAAGCGTCCATGGCCGCCCTTATGCAACCTACTGAACCGGTAGCTAGTTTCCAACTAGCTTCAAATTTTTCAATGTATGAGGAGGCGGTTGGACAGAGTGAGAATTTAAGAGGAGCGAGTGAGTTCTACACAATTCTAAATCAAACCTACCCCTATCCAATTGAAACCCACAACTCCGGTTTTCCATTGATTGTCCCAAATGATTCACAAGTTGAAAATAAAAACGAGTTGTGTGATTTTGTAGTGCTTGATTTGCCAGATTGTGAAGAACCCCTTTCGAGTGAAACCACACTTAATCCTTTCGATCTTTACACCTCCACTATAGAACCTAAATCGATAAATATCCATGCTTTTGATGAGGTGTCAGAAAAAATTGATTTTCACTTGATTGAGGATATAGACGTCGGGAATATTTTAGATGATGAACCTGTCGATTTGCTTGAAATTTTATGTCCAATTCATCATCCCGAGTCATTAATTGTTTCTCCCGAACTTCATATGCGTCTTGATTTTGATGATAATGTCATGGATGAGCTAAATATTGAGGAGAATTATGATGATAGTATTGAGGAGAGTATTGAGGATAATATTGAGGTTGAACCATTTTTGTTTGATGTGTCAGATTTTCCAATTCATCCTCCTGAAACTTTAACTGTTATATCACCCTCCCTCCTTTCCATCGTTCGGACCACGCACAAGATCACACTTGAAGACTGTGAGCTTGAAAAATTTTCCTTTGAACCTGACACAGTTCTCACAGCCGATAACACGTACGAGTGTTTCACTTTTTCGGACGATGTTGATGACTCACCGCCCGAGTTTGAGTCCTTTACATTTTCAGATGAGTTAGTCGAACCATCAGACTCGGTTGCTTACAGTTGTTTCGAACCATTGATGGAATCCTTCAAGTTCGCGACAGATTACTTAGGTGAGAATAACACTATCCCTAATTCACTCCCTTTCGTCCTTCCTATCGTTCTGACCTTACAAGAGACCGTTACGCTTTCATCTCCAATACCAAGTTCGGCGTACCCATGCTTTCTTGCGAATCTTGAGGGATTTGACCCCATTTCTCGACGGGTTGATAGGTTAGCACAATCGCTTTTAACACATCGGTCATCACATATTGTGCTAATTTATTCACTCGATTTACACCCTCAAGATCGTACTCCACTTCCTTCTCTTTTCCGCCATTCTTCTCCCCCACCGAGACAGTATCCCGTTTCTACCTCCACACGGTCTCGTGTGCTTCTCATCTCTTTTCTTTCCACTCCATTCTTTCACCAACTCGACCATTACCACGATAAGATTTTTGAATGGTTGGTGCTAACCTTTGGCTTGTGTAAGGCCTTGTTTAGTTTGGGGAGGACCTTGTTGTATATATGTATATATATTTTTTTGTTTTTCTATAAAAAAATTTTAAAAAAAAATTCAAAACATTAAAAAAATATAAATTTTTTTATAAAAAAATAAACAGGGGAGTGCCGACATTTTGACCCTCTTGGTGTGGCATGACAGTGAGGACACTGTCAAGTTTAAGTTTGGGGGTATGCTTGGTACGTCTTCTTCATTCGCATTCATATGTATATTTTTGCATTTGCATATTTATTTGAAAACCCATAAAAATTAAAAAATTTCAAAAATTATAAAAAATATTGTATTCAATTTTGGGTTATTTGACTAGAGTTTGACAGATAGGTTAACTAGCTAGGAACAACTAGATCTTTGACGTAGTAAATTAAAAACCCTAAAGATAATCTTCCTTAAAGTTTAGCGGTAGAAAGTATATATCTTTGTAGTTTATTTAGAAATAGGCAAATTTTGAGTTCACTTCTTGGGATAAGTCAAAACAGAGGAAAAGTATTGATGTTCTTATTAGAGTATAAGTTTGAAAAATAGTTCCTAGCTTAAGTCTAGATTCTGAAAATGTATACCCTACAATTTGCACAATCACGCACCTTGAAACTTAGAATAGTAGAAGTGACCTTGAAATGCTCCTGTCTAAAGTCCTTAGTACAATGAAAATAAAAGAAAAAAAAGTGAATAAAGAAAAAAAAATGAACACTGGTTTTTGTGATTGCTTAAGGCTGCAAAAATAGAAAAATATTTAGCGAGGGTGCTTCATCACCTAGTGCCTTAGACCAACTGGTTTGGGAGTCACTGCTAAAAAGCCTTGGGTGTTACAAGACTAGGAAGTACGCTTTAAAGTACAAACGCATTTTGTAATCGGTCGTTGGTACCTCAAGAAGTATTAACGGTCGCATGAAGGATGCGTAAGCAAAATTCAATTAAAAATTCACCTACTAATAAGTACTTTGGACAACGGACAAGGGTATGATTGCTTGATTTGAATTTCCAAGTGTAGGGGTGATTTATACACACACGTGGGGATATGTGATTGGAGTTTAGATGAGAGAAAGGAGTGAAGAATAGAACTTGTATCTTTAGTAGAGTTGATAGAAATTCCTAAGTGGAGATAGAACCCTATAAGGAAAACTTAAGAGATGCCGAAAACTAAGTAAGTCTATAAAACATACATAATCTTAAGTTAAATGATGAGGAAGTGTGAAGAATATGGGTGGATAATTTACGAGTCGACGATAATAGAATTCCTTGTTAGAAAACCTAATTGGAGAATTAAAGTCGAAAAGCCAAATTGATAGGATTTTGTGGGTAGTATCCGTTGAAAACCCTCAGGAGACAACAATCCTCCTACTAGGGACACCTAGAGGTTTAACGGCTTGTTGCACGAGCTAAGTGCAATCGCGTTTCCCTGCGAAAGTGCGGTTAGGTTTTTTGTCAAGAATAAAAAAATAAGTTTGCTCGAGAACGAGCAAAAGATAAGTTTGGGGGTATTTGTTCACACCATAATATTGCATTATTATATTCCTCATCCTTATTCCTGTTAGTTATGTATATGCCCTAGAGGCCATTGTTGTACATATGATGTATATTATGATGGATGCTTGGATATATACAGAGAGGACTTTCTTGCTCATCATGATAGTATGCTATTTGGTTTCACTTTATCTTAACATGAGGACTTGTACTGGTTTACTGTCTTTCTCTTACATGTTGATAAAGCCCTTAGGATCTGTACTCGACTACTGGGACTATCATACTAGTGGGGCCACGGTAGTCGATGAGTACATCCTATAACTGTTCCTAGTCGAGGGTATATCGAGACAGGGCATCGATACACCAGAGTAGACTAGCGTATACGTATCTTGACCCATATGATGGGCGATGGATGATCCCATATCCATCGGTGTTTGACATCAAGGATGGTGTATGGGTGCTCAGTGGAGACTGGGTACACTGGACGGACTCGGCGAGAACTCCCAGATGGTGATATACCACACGTCAGATGGCAGTTCTCCGGTGACACTGGTATAGGGTAATCTGTAGACCCGAGATCGTTATAGAGTCTTGTGTGATTCCCACTGTGCTTTGATTTCCACCTTACCACGTCCAAGAGGGGGTGCAAAATGGTGGCTTTTGGGTACAGTCCTGAATCACATGGAGGCAATGAGCGATAGGAGGGGATTCGTCTATTCCGGTATAGGGAGTTGATGTTGTGCTGTATTCGATTGGCTATAAATGGAAGTCCCTGGCCAGGGCTGATATAGAGATATACTGGTAAGTGTTACCAGTAGTTTCTCGATCCGTTATGAGCCACACATCGACACGACTTATCGGTTACTGGGGTCTGACGTATACCACCCCTAGACTAGATATGCGACATATCAGACGAAGAGACCGGACTGTACGGGAGTGTTACTGATTGGATTCACAGGAGAACGTACAGGCTACCTTGTTGATCTTCTGATCGCTCAATACCTGGGTGGCTGTTACGTTTAGCTGACCGCTTGCAGCTTATGGGTGTTAGATATGATCATCACCTGCTACCGGCGTATTGACGATTCTTTAGAGTCCTACACAGAGGTTCCTTGGCTCAGGCAAAATGGAGTAGAGGCACATATGTGATATATGCAGGACCGAGGATAATGCGATATGAGATACCGTATTATATTCTCGTGATATTTAGATATGAACCGGGACATCGGATCAAGTGTTGATTCGATGAATCGGTACATGATATATTAGTCGGTTATATTCGATATAGACGGATTGTCGAATCAAGTGTTGATTCGATAATTTAATGTATAATAATATATAATATATTGTATTACATTATCTTATATTGGCTCGTTTTATTACTTAATTTTCTCACCGGATAATACATTGATATATATGCGATATATATTAATTGTATTATTTTCTTTTGTTACAAATATAATATATATGTGATATATATTATAGTAACATGATATGATTTATTATGAAACATGTTTAGTGATGATAAAAAGAGATTAGGGTTTGATTAGGGTTAGCTCCTTCTTGCTCATTCTAGAAGGATTTCCATTTGTCTTGGTTAAGATATTATGGTTGATATTTATCCATGACACATTCCTTAACCTAACCAAACCCTAGCTCGAGTTTATTCTCTACAAAGGTTAAGCTTCTCATCCTTGACCATGGTTCCATAATCAATCATATATTCTTATCTACTATTCATCACAAAAGGATTAATCTCATTATTCTTTATCTTCTTCTCTCTTGAGTTTTTGAGAGAGCTCACTAGTTATTTCTTTTATGATGATTTCTTGTGAGAAAATGATATAAAAAGAAAGCATAAATACTACTCCATCATCCTCATCTAATCTAGCCCATTAGATTAGGGTGTTCACCTCATTAGAGTGAGAGAGCTTGAGTCATAGCAACTTCGACGTAGATCATCGGAGAAGCGGAACACTACAAGCTAGCAAGGATCGTTCGAGTCGTGGAGCCTCTCTTGACTCCAGGAGATCGTGGATCGTGGCGAAGGGACTTCTACTCGGAGCTTATGAAGCGAAGGAGTGGACTAAAAAGGTTGTAATCCCTCACACTTAGTAGTAAAGATGTTTACTTGCATGTTAAACCCTAATAATCTAGCAAAGATCCCGGCTTGACAGGCTAGCTTGTTGATCTTCTGATCGCTCAATACCTGGATGGCTGTTACGTTTAGCTGACCGTTTGCAGCTTGTGGGTGTTTGATATGATCATCACCTGCTACCGGCGTATTGACGATTCTTGAAAGTCCTACACAGAGGTTTCTTAGATCAGGCAAAACGGTGTAGAGGCACATATGTGATATGTGCAGGACCAAGGATAATGCGATATGAGATACCGTATTATATTCTCGCGATATTTAGATATGAACCAGGACATCGGATCAAGTGTTGATTCGATGAATCAGGACATGATATATTAGTCGGTTATATTCGATATAGCCAGATTGTCGAATCAAGTGTAGATTCGATGATTTAATGTATAATAATATATATGATATATTGTCTTACATTATCTAATATTGGCTCGCTTTATTATTTCATTTTCTCACCGGATAATACATTGATATATATGAGATATATATTAATTGTATTATTTTCTTTTGTTACAAATATAATATATATGTGATATATATTATAGTAACATGATATGATTTATTATGAAACATGTTTAGTGATGATAAAAAGAGATTAGGGTTTGATTAGGGTTTGCTCCTTCTTGCTCATTCTAGAAGGATTTCCTTTTGTCTTGGTTAAGATATTATGGTAGATATTTATCCATGACACATTCCTTAACATAACCAAACCCTAGCTCTAGTTTATTCTCTACAAAGGTTAAGCTTCTCATCCTTGACCATGGTTCCATAATCAATCATATATTCTTATCTACTATTCATCACAAAAGGATTAATCTCATTATTCTTTATCTTCTTCTCTCTTGAGTTTTTGAGCGAGCTCACTAGTTATTTCTTTTGTGATGATTTCTTGTGAGAAAATGATATAAAAAGAAAGCATAAATACTACTCCATCATTCTCATCTAATCTAGCCCATTAGATTAGGGTGTTCACCTCATTAGAGTGAGAGAGCTTGAGTCATAGCAACTTCGACGTAGATCATCGGAGAAGCGGAACACTACAAGCTAGCATGGATCGTTCGAGTCGTGGAGCCTCTCTTGAGTCCGGGAGATCGTGGATCGCGGCGAAGGGACTTCTACTCGGAGCATATGAAGCGAAGGAGCGGACTACAAAGGTTGTAATCCCTCACACTTAGTAGTAAAGATGTTTACTTGCATGTTAAACCCTAATAATCTAGCAAAGATCCCGGCTTTGGGTTGTTCGGCACATCTAAAATTTTATTCGGGCATGTTTGATGCCTTATGAACCTTCTCAAGAGTGCCTAGGAACCCTACAATTCGTTTTATAAATAAACATATGCTTTTGACGCATGTCTGCTACATATTACAGGTTACAGGTTCTTGGACAGAAAACAGTGAAAACGATGAAAAGACGATACAAAAGTGAACTTTGACCAACAAACAGAAGACTCTTGATCAAGCCTACATCAAAGATAAAATTCACAAAGTACAAGACAATGCAAGGTCCAAGATTACAAACCGAACGGTTAAAAGTGTTAGTGTATATGCCCTAGAGGCCATTACTGTATCATACTAGTTTGTATATTACTTAATGGAAGCTTGGGATATTCATCTTGTATAAACAATCTTGCTCAATATAGTAGTATGCTACTTGGTTTGTTTCTACTTCAATGTGTACTTGTGTTTATTTTAGTATATCACCTATACACATTAGTGGAGCCCTTAGGATCTTTGCTTGATTACCAGCGTTGTGATGGCAGTCACACTAGTGGGGGCTGGGTAATCTATAAGCACATTCTTATGCAGGTCCCTAGCCGCAGGACTATCGAGACAGGGCATCGATACTCCGGAGTAGACTAGCGCATGCGCTTCTCATCCCAGAGTGGGAGACGGTCTGTCCCACAGCCGTCAGTACGTCGTACTGGAGATAGTATGCGGGTGGTCGTTGGGTTACGAGTACACTGGACAGGACTCGTCGGGAACTGACCGGTTGGTACTATACCTATCGTCAGTTATCAGTTCCCAGGTGACATGAGTACAGCTTAGTCCGCTGACTTGACACTGTCACTTCGTCTCGAGTGTGTTCCCACTGTACTTTGATTACTACCCTACCACGGCTCAAAGGAGTCGTGCAAACAGGTGGTAGTTGGGTGCAGTCCCGAAGCACTTGGAGGCAGTGACGGTTAGACAGGATTCGTCTCTCCCGGTATTGGGGGTTGACATCGCGCTGTGTCTAGGAGAGCCATTACACGAGTAGTCCCTGGCCAGGGAAATCGAGATATACTGGTAGGCTTCCAGTGTTATCTCAGGGTGTTTTGGGCTTCACTCCGACACGACTTGTACCGCTATTAGGGGACTGACGTTTACCGCCCCCTAGGCCCGCCATGCGATGTATCAGACGAACAGACCGGACTGTACGCAGATTGTCACATTCAAGCTCAGTAGGAGTTCAGATTGGTTTCACCTCGTCAGTCTTCTTGTCGGCATCTACCTGGGGACCGTTACGCACAGCTAGTGCCGCTTGCGGTCTGTGGTTAAACCCACTGCCAACGTAGTGTCGAGTCTTTAGAGTCCCACACAGAAAGCTATTCGCCTTTGGGCAAAAGAGTAGAGGCCGCATGGTTTTGCTATAGGTCACATGGTTTTTCGACAGGGTTCGGTCACATCCGTGCACTTGTGCACGTACAGTGTCCGGACAGTAAACACTAGCGGGCTTTGGTTTAAGCCAGATCCTAGTGTATGTATTGGGATTGGATTTATCCAGTTTGTATTCGTGTTCCTCGGAACGCGGATGCGGGTGTGTATGCACAGTTGACGGAGAGACAGAGGCGGAGGATTCTCATTAGGGTTGTTGACCGTTGACAGTTGACTATTGACTTTTTGCTCAACCCTAATGAGAATATGATATGTGATTAACAATTATATTAATTAGGTATTATGGTGACATGGTTTTTGAGTTGTTGACTTTGTTGACTTGTTGACTTTTGTTGACTTGTTGACTTTATTGACCGGTTGACTAGGCTTGACTAGTTGACCATCATGATAACCATAGCTATCATTTCATGGCAAAGACTTTTGCTTGCTTGCTCTTTTGTGCAAAATGAGTGCATGAAATGATATGGCTATGGTTGCTTAAACCATCACATAATACTTGATTGATATGATGTGTTATGATTGTTTTGGATTATGAGAGCCAAATGAGAAAAGTCTTCTCTCATTCTTTCATGCTCATTCTCTCTCTTGTTCTTGAGCTCTCATCTTCCTCCTCTTGCTCTCCCTCTCTTGACTCTATGGTTCACTTGTCTCATGAGTTGAGAATCAAGAACCATAGATAGAATCCCATACAAACTCTTCTCTACTCACTCTAGTTCACAAGGTTTGGCAAACCAAGTGAACTAGTTTCTTCAAAGACCGAAAAAGAAGCCAAAGGTAGAAGCATTCGAGGTGGATCTATCTTCGGCGCAAGGAGACGACGGAGTGAAGGCGATCCGGACATCCATCGAGGCTTGAAGACGAAGGAGTTCGAGAAAAAGAATGGTATAACCCCCTAACTGAGTAGTTAGCAACTCGTAGTTAGGTTGTTAGTTAGATGTTTAACAAAGATCCGGGTTTTAAGTCCATGTTACCACCTCTAAGAAAATCATTTTTTATCAAATTCCGCATGCCCGAAAGTACCGGGAGAGGTAGCATGGACTTACAGTGGTATCAGAGCCTAGTTAAACTCTATCTAACATGTTAGCAAAGTAGCTAGAAGATCGATCAAAGAAAAAGTCCCGAAATGAACCCCGTTTTCAAAGTTGCTGTCGATTTTTTATGTTCTGTAAAATTAATAAATCATGCATCAAAAATCGACTCAGGGTTTTTAGAGTGCACTGTAGAAAGACGGTCCCACGATCTCATCATTTAGCCGCGGAAACGCGGCAATAGCTTGATATTGCCGCGGTTCCGCGGCCGTCTTGGCTCCTCTCTGGTTGATCTTTGCTACAGTGTGCTTATGGGGGTATTTTAGGAATTTTGGTATATGAATTTTCAGCCCAGATTTTCCAGAACGAAAATTTTATTTTTGGGGTCCTGAAAATCCGTATTTTTGATCGAACTTCTAAAAGACTTAAGCTAACGGGTTTTTCTGTGATGTGATATTTGTATTGAACGTCAGCTAATCGCTATATGTCGATTAGTGGGGGTTATACAAATCTGTGTTCTGTAATATTGCTGGAATGTGTATATGAATTCATTGGATTGTCGCGGGTGAATAGCCGGGGGTTGTGAGACAAGAGTTTTCTTTTCATTCAATTCATGTAAATTTGTAAATTGATGTAATAATTATTTGTATGGCCGTACAACCGGGTCGGGGTTGTAGCCGTCATTGTATAATTTCTTTTTACTGTTTTTGCTCCTAGGATAGACCCATGGAGGGGGTGCACAAACTACCGGGTATGCCGAAGTGCCGAGTGGCCTACTCACGGGGATGAGGGAGGTTGCTTCGCTTCGGGTCTTGGCGGGTAGTTTGCCGCACCCGTAGGGGTCTTGGGTGGGGTATTGGTTATTCACCGTGACCGTGTAATCTGCTTTTCGTTACAGGCTCGTACGAATTGCAGGTTCCTAGTATATCCAATGTGTTCATCTGTGATCTGAAATGTTTATCATTGCAGTATATCTATATATGATATTATTTAGGCGTTGCTTATGTTTTACAGCCGCGCTAGCCCAGCCCCCGCTCTGTCGTTAGTTAAGTAACCTAACGAGTAATGACAGGGCCCCGTGGCGAATGCGAATGGCATAAGCGTACGTCATATTTTGGTTGTTTTCTGCAATGGTAGGATTAAATGATGGGACGCATTAAAAGAACTAATGCAAGAATATCACACATTAAAAGAACTAATGCAAGAAAATAAACCAAGTAAAAGTCGTTGGAACACTTTCGAAAAACCACTCGGTTCTTTTGAAAACAAACTTTTAAAATACGGAGTTTGAGCCACTCCATTTAAAAGCTATCTCGTTCCATCGACTAAATCAAGTTCACTACGTTCACGGTTTCGCCAAAACCATTCGTAGCCCTCCGTCGTTTCTCTTAAATGGTCAATAGTATTCAAGCTATGTATATTGGCCAAAGTCAAGGCATAGTGATTGGTAGCTTTTGGGTATTCATGTGTAGCATAGATAGATGCGTTGGTTTGGGACAGTCGTACTGCCATTTTGGCCAAAGTCAAGGGTAGGTACGGGTGGATCCAAATTAACCTGGATAATGACGGGCAGAACTTGACATGTGACTTATGATATTTTGGCCAAAGTCAAGGTCATAAGAGCATGGGGCAAAAATCCACATCGGGAGTTTCAAAAGAACTGAAACTTGCTAGTGTTGCATACAATTTGGAGTGTGATGATTCTGGTAGGATTCCTTCAGTTTCGTCACGCGATGATATTTGGATCCCGATCCTACTGTGAGTATATGCTACTCCTCGGGAAATTTCTCACTTAACGATCAATGCTATAAACCTAGTAGGTGTCTAGAAAGGTGTTAGCGGGGCTACGCCCCCAGGGAAAAGAGGTTCTTTAATTAAGGAACTTCGCGAAAGCGTTGGAAAACCTCCCTCGAAGTACCGACACCAGCTTGGCCGAACGGTTAAGCAAGTATTGTACGGTGAGATTGATCCTGACTAATTCTTCCTTTTTGGTTTGAGGAGGGATTCGAGAAACAGTGGGAGCCATCCTGTTTAGACAAATTAAAAACCACTCTAAACTTGCAAGAGCATCATGCTAAGTGTTTCTTCTTCTCTCTCCTAATTGCAGCGACCAATCGAAATGACTGGACTTAAGTTACTTCTAGATAAAAACATACTGACAGGGCCAAACTACAAAGATTGGCTCAGGAATGTCAAAATGGCAATCACTTACGACAAGCTGGGGTATCTTCTTACCACCAAAGCTCCCCCTGTCCCAAGTCCCACTTCCAGCGTCGCGGATAAGGAAATCCGTAAGACCTGGGAGATTGATAGCGCGAAGGCCAAGTGCCTCGTACTTGCCTCGATGGACAACAAACATCAGAGGAGGCACGAGAATATGGACCTTGAATCCATATTTCTCCATACAAAAGAACTGTATGGAGAGCAATCTCGTATCGCAAGATACGAAGTGTCGAAAAAGTTATTTTCGGCAAGGTTGGCCATCGGATCATCGGTAGCGGAACACGTACTTAAGATGATTGGCTTCATTGAGGAGCTCGCGGAACTTGGAACCACGTTAGAGAACGAGCTCTATACGGACTTGATTCTCCAGTCCCTTCCTTCCACTTACGCCCAGTTCATTCTGAACTTCAACTTACAAGAAAAAGAAGTTGAACTTTCAGAGCTCCTCAACATGCTGAGGAGCGCAGAGGGCACCCTACAGAAAGGTAGGGAAACATCCACTTTGTTTGTAGGAGGATCATCTTCTTCTAGGTCTAAGGCGAAAGCCAAGGGAAAGAAGAAGAAAGCCCCCGCCAAACCAAGAGGCGGTGTTAGTAAAGTGGATACGAAGGGAAAAGCTAAAGCAACAAAGATAGCGGGGAAGCTTGTGGATAAGGAAGAATGCTTCTATTGTCATAAGAAAGGTCACTGGAAGAATGATTGCAGGGCTTGGAAAGCCAGAACACAGGAATTGAAGCAGGTTGCGGCTTCAGCTTCAGGTGTGTATGTTATTGAAAACTGTCTTTCAATAAATTCTACTTCCTGGGTATTGGATACCGGATCAGGATCTCATATTTGTAATTCTTTACAGGCGTTGAGAAACCGTAGTGTTTTGAAAGCAGGTGACATGACCCTCAGAGTTGCGAACGGAGCTAGCATGGATGCTAAAGCCGTGGGGGACTATCACCTGGGAATGTCAGATGGACATGTTTTGGTTTTGCGTAATTGTTTTTTTGTACCCAACGCAACTTGTAATATCATTTCTGTATCTTTAGTTTCTAAAGAAGGTTATGAATTTGCATTTGTAAGTAATGTTGTAAACATTCACCTTAATCAAGTTCTGATTGGGTCAGGTACATTGAGCAATGGTATATACGTATTAAACCAACCACAGATTTTCAATGTCCAGAATACACACAAAAGAAAGTCTCCGGAAATAAATCAGACTTTCTTATGGCATTGTAGACTGGGTCACATCAATGAGAGAAGGTTGATGAAGTTACATACAGAAGGATATTTGAATCCGTTCGAATATCAATCGTATGCCACTTGTCAATCCTGTCTCAAAGGAAAGATGACAAAGACTCCGTTTACTGGACACGGAGTAAGGGCAAGCGAGCTCTTGGGACTCGTACACAGCGACGTGTGCGGTCCAATGTCTACACATGCGCGAAGCGGTTATTCTTACTTCATTACTTTTACGGATGACTTCTCAATGTACGATTATGTCTTCTTAATGAAACATAAGTCCGAAGCCTTTGGAAAATTCCAGGAGTATAAGAATGAAGTAGAAAAACAAACCGGCAAAAGTATCAAGATCCTAAGATCGGATCGAGGTGGAGAATACTTAAGTGCCGAGTTCCTGGATTATTTAAAAGAGAACGGAATTCTCTCTCAGCTTACTCCTCCATACACTCCGCAACATAACGGTGTATCGGAGAGACGGAACCGAACCCTATTGGATATGGTTCGGTCCATGATGAGTAACGCTGAGTTACCGCGATCATTCTGGGGGTATGCGCTAGAATCAGCTGCGTACCTTTTGAACCGAGTTCCGACTAAGACTGTGCCTACTACACCATATGAAATGTGGTGTGGGAAGAGACCCTATCTTAAGCACATTAAGACATGGGGAAGTCCAGCTTTTGTTAAAAAGCAGCATGCGGACAAGCTCGAGGCACGCTCAGTACAGTGCAAGTTTGTGGGATATCCAAAGAATTCCAAGGGATATTTCTTCTACTGCGAAGAGGAACAAAAAGTTCTTGTTTCTCGTCATGCCCACTTTCTAGAACACCGGTTCTTAGAAACGGAAATAAGTAGGAGCGCAGTAGAACTGGAAGAAATTCCAGAACCACAGACTATTACTGAAAGCTTAGTGGAACCAGAGGGTTCAAAAGAACAGGACATTCCTACGCCGCTCCGCAGAAGTAGTAGGCAGTCTCATCCGCCCGAGAGATATTACGGTTTTCTCATAGACGGGGATAGAGAGGATTGCATCATAGATTATGATGAGCCTACTAGCTTCCAGCAAGCCGTTCAGAGCGTCGACTCGGTAAAATGGCTGGATGCAATGCGGACCGAAATGGAGTCCATGTACACCAACAAAGTATGGACGTTGGACGTTGCTCCAGACGGGGTAAAACCCGCAGGATGCAAGTGGATCTTCAAAAGGAAGATTGGTGTAGATGGACAGGTTAAGACCTATAAAGCTAGACTGGTTGCAAAGGGTTTTCGTCAAAGACCTGGTTTGGACTATGACGAGACCTTTTCTCAAGTAGCTATGCTGAAATCCATTCGGATCCTTCTTTCCATTGCTGCCTTCCACGATTATGTGATTTGGCAGATGGACGTAAAGACAGCTTTTCTAAATGGAAATTTAGAGGAGTGTGTCTATATGGATCAGCAAGAGGGTTTCATTCAGAGTGGGAGCAGCGGAAAGGTGTGCAAGTTGCTTAAGTCCATTTACGGACTAAAGCAGGCATCGCGGAGTTGGAACATCTGTTTTTATGAGACGGTCAAGGAATTTGGCTTTATCAAAAATCCAGATGACCATGCATCTATAGTAGATTTGTAGCGAGAACTGTAGTATTCCTCGTTTTATACGTGGATGACATTCTCTTAATAGGAAATGACATTCCTATGCTACAATCTGTCAAGGGGTTCTTGTCACACAGATTCTCCATGAAAGACCTAGGTGATGCCTCATACATCCTGGGGATCCGGATCCATCGTGATAGATCCAAGAGGATATTAGGACTTTCACAGTCCAGGTACATCGACACCATACTGAAAAGATTCAGTATGGAAGATTCCAAGCGCGGTAACCTGCCGGCTTGTCACGGGATCACCCTCTCTAAAGAGATGTCTCCCAAGACTGATTTGGAGAGGGATCGCATGTCGATTATACCCTACGCTTCTGCGGTAGGCTCTATAATCTATGCGATGTTGTGTACCAGACCAGATGTAGCTTATGCACTGAGTGTAGTAAGCCGGTATCAGTCAAACACTGGGGAGAAACACTGGATAGAGGTAAAGAACATTCTCAAGTACCTGAGAAGGACTAAGGAGATGTTCTTGGTGTATGGCGGAAAAGACCTCCAGATCGAGGCATTTGCTGACTCCAGCTTCCAGAGTGACAAGGATGATTCCAAGTCCATGTCGGGTTTTGTCTTTACCCTCAATGGAGGGGCGGTGTGTTGGAAGAGTTCCAAACAGGAAACCATTGCAGACTCGACGATGGAAGCAGAATACATCGCTGCATCTGATGCCGCAAAAGAAGCTGTCTGGATGAGGAAGTTCTTGAAAGAACTTCAGGTGGTTCCGTCCATTGTTGATCCAATACCTCTGTATTGCGACAACAACAGGGCTATAGCTTTAGCGAAAGAACCCAGGTCCCATCAGAGATCCAGACACATCTTGAGGCGGTATCACCTGATCAGGGAGATCGTGGATCGCTAGGAGATCGAGGTTCGGAGAGTCGCTTCAGAAGATAACACTGCAGATCCATTCACCAAGGCCTTGCCCCAGACTCAGTTCGAGCGGCTGAGCGAGATGATAGGTCTTTGATACGCCAGTACATGGCCTTAGTGCAAGTGGGAGATTGTTAGTGTATATGCCCTAGAGGCCATTACTGTATCATACTAGTTTGTATATTACTTAATGGAAGCTTGGGATATTCACCTTGTATAAACAATCTTGCTCAATATAGTAGTATGCTACTTGGTTTGTTTCTACTTCAATGTATACTTGTGTTTATTTTAGTATATCACCTATACACATTAGTGGAGCCCTTAGGATCTTTGCTTGATTACCGGCGTTGTGATGGCAGTCACACTAGTGGGGGCTGGGTAATCTATAAGCACATCCTTATGCAGGTCCCTAGTCGCAGGACTATCGAGACAGGGCATCGATGCTCCGGAGTAGACTAGCGCATGCGCTTCTCATCCCAGAGTAGGAGACGGACTGTCCCACTGCCGTCAGTACGTCGTACTAGAGATAGTATGCGGGTGCTCGTTGGGTTACGAGTACACTGGACAGGACTCGTCGGGAACTGACCGGTTGGTACTATACCTATCGTCAGTTATCAGTTCCCAGGTGACATGAGTACAGCTTAGTCCGCTGACTTGACACTGTCACTTCGTCTCGAGTGTGTTCCCACTGTACTTTGATTACTACCCTACCACGGCTCAAAGGAGTCGTGCAAACAGGTGTTAGTTGGGTGCAGTCCCGAAGCACTTGGAGGCAGTGACGGTTAGACAGGATTCGTCTCTCCCGGTATTGGGGGTTGACATCGCGCTGTGTCTAGGAGAGCCATTACACGAGTAGTCCCTGGCCAGGGCAATCGAGATATACTGGTAGGCTTCCAGAGTTATCTCAGGGTGTTTTAGGCTTCACTCCGACACGACTTGTTCCGCTATTAGGGGACTGACGTTTACCGCCCCCCTAGGCCCGCCATGCGATGTATCAGACGAACAGACCGGACTGTACGCAGATTGTCACATTCAGGCTCAGTAGGAGTTCAGATGGGTTTCACCTCGTCAGTCTTCTTGTCGGCATCTACCTGGGGACCGTTACGCACAGCTAGTGCCGCTTGCAGTCTGTGGTTAAACCCACTGCCAGCGTAGTGTCGAGTCTTTAGAGTCCTACACAGAAAGCTATTCGCCTTTAAGCAAAAGAGTAGAGGTCGCATGGTTTTGCGACAGGGTTCGGTCACATCCGTGCACTTGTGCATGTTAGTGTATATGCCCTAGAGGCCATTACTGTATCATACTAGTTTGTATATTACTTAATGGAAGCTTGGGATATTCACCTTGTATAAACAATCTTGCTCAATATAGTAGTATGCTACTTGGTTTGTTTCTACTTCAATGTGTACATGTGTTTATTTTAGTATATCACCTATACACATTAGTGGAGCCCTTAGGATCTTTGCTTGATTACCAGCGTTGTGATGGCAGTCACACTAGTGGGGGCTGGGTAATCTATAAGCACATCCTTATACAGGTCCCTAGTCGCAGGACTATCGAGACAGGGCATCGATACTCCGGAGTAGACTAGCGTATGCGCTTATCATCCCAGTGTGGGAGATGGTCTGTCCTA
Organism: Agapanthus africanus; assembly: GCA_030015575.1. Lineage (NCBI taxonomy): Eukaryota > Viridiplantae > Streptophyta > Magnoliopsida > Asparagales > Amaryllidaceae > Agapanthus > Agapanthus africanus. The sequence goes on from CM057339.1 coordinate 566,180,762, forward strand.
CAGCCATCAGTACGTCGTACTGGAGATAGTATACGGGTGGTCGTTGGGTTACGAGTACACTGGACATGACTCGTCGGGAACTGACAGGTTGGTATTATACCTATCGTCAGTTATCAGTTCCCAGGTGACATGAGTACAGCTTAGTCCGCTGACTTGACACTGGCACTTCGCCTCGAGTGTGTTCCCACTGCACTTTGATCACTACCCTACCACGGCTCAAAGGAGTCGTGCAAACAGGTAATGGTTGGGTGCAGTCCTGAAGCACTTGGAGGCAGTGACGGTTAGACAGGATTCGTCTCTCCCGGTATTGGGGGTTGACATCGCGCTGTGTCTAGGAGAGCCATTACATGAGTAGTCCCTGGCCAGGGCAAGCGAGATATACTGGTAGGCTTCCAGTGTTATCTCAGGGTTTTTGGGCTTCACTCCGACACGAATTGTACCGCTATTAGGGGACTGACGTTTTACCGCCCCCTAGGCCCGACATGCGATGTATTAGACGAACAGACCGGACTGTACGGAGACTGTCACACTCAGACTCAGTAGGAGTTCAGATGGGGTTCACCTCGTCAGTCTTCTTGTCGGCATCTACCTGGGGACCGTTACGTACAGCTAGTGCCGCTTGTGGTCTGTGGTTAAACCCACTGCCAGCGTAAGTGTCGAGTCTTTAGAGTCCCACACAGAGGGCTATTCGCCATTGGGCAAAACAGAGTAGAGGTCGCATGGTTTTGCGACAGGATTCGTTCTCATCCGCGTACTTGTGCACGTTTGGAGTCCGGACGGATATTACTGGCTGGCTCTGGTTTGAGTCAGATACTGGTATATGTTTTGGGGTTGATTTTATCTCACTGTGTTCATGTTCCTCGGAACAAGAATGCGAGTGTGTATGCACAGTTGTTTGAGGGGGGGAAGAGGATTTTCATTAGGGTTTCGGAACGGGTGCGCATGCACAGTTGACAGTCGTCTTTTTCCAAACCCTAATGAATTTGTGATATATCAATTAATAATATTAATAAAATGAAATTGTGTCATGGTTGGGTTTTTGTTGACTTGTTGACCATGGTTGACTAGTTGACCATAGTTGAATGTTTGACCATCATCATTACTTTGCAAAGATGCTCTTTGATTCTAGCAAAATTCATTTAATGAATGAAATGATAATGGTCATTCCAAAACCTTCCATCAACTATTTCATTTTCATTATTATTATTAATTTGATAATTCTTTTTGCTTTTGTTATGGTTGCAAAAGGAAAAAGAACTCATTCTATCATATTGCTTCTCTCTCCTCACTTCATCTTCTTCTTACTCTAGCTCAAGGAGAATCCTTCTCATGTGTTGAGAATCCCTCTCCTTGAAAGAAAAACACCCCAAAGACACTCTCTACTCTCTCTAGGGTTAAAGGTTTAGCAAGCCGGAGATCCTAGTTCACTCTAAGTTCGAGAAAGAGCCCGAAGGTTGAACCCTTAGGTGGATCCATCTTTGACGGAAGAAGGCAACGAGGAAAGAACCATCAACCTCTACAAGGTTTCAAGAAGAAGGAGTTCAAGTTAGGTATAACCTTTCATCCGAGTAGCTAACTCCCTTTAGCATGATAGCTAGTTTTAGTTTAGAAAAGATCCCGACTTTGTTAGTCCATGTTGCCCTATGCGCTAAAAATTTGAGTTTTATACCGTTTCCGCCTCCCCGTAAGAACTGGGGGTCGCAACGTGGACTTACAGTGGTATCAGAGCCTAACTAAACTTAAACTAGCTTTGTAGTACAGTGTATGGAAGTTCGATCGAGAAAAATCGCAAAACCGGAAAATCAAAAACCCTAAGTTTCTGTTGAAATTTTTTGTGCTCTAAAAGTAAAAAGTTTTACTCCTAAAATCGGCTCAGGGTTTTGTGATAACACCCATAAAATACGATCGCATGATTCCTTCAAACCGCCGCGGTTCCACGGCAATGGGTGGCTTAGGCCGCGGAACCGCCGCCGTTTTGTCTCCTCTTGTGATCGTGTTTTGTGCAGTGTTCTTCTGGTAGGGTTTTGGGATTTTTCAGATATGTTATTTGTGCCCAGATTTTCCAGAAAAGAAATTTTTTTTGGGGGCCTATAAATCCGTATTTTTATCGAACTTCACTGCATTTTGACTACAATGGTTATATCTGTGATGTTTGCATGTATTGAACGTCGGCTAATCGCTATATGTCGATTAGTCGGGGTTATACACCTCTGTGACCTGTGTTTGATGATGGTTTGTGTATATGAATGCGTTGGACTGTCGCGGGTGAATAGCCGGGGTGGATGTGAGATGAGCTTTTGTTTTTCTTTCATTCATTTGTAATATGTAAATTGATGTAATATTATTATTTGTATGGCCGCACAACCGGGTCGGGGTTGTAGCCGTCATTGTATAATTCTTTTTACTGTTTTTGCTCCTAGGACAGACCCATGGAGGGGGTGCACAAACTGCCGGGTATGCCGAAGTGCCGAGTGGCCTACTCACGAGGATGAGGGACGTTGCTTCGCTTCGGGTACTTGGCGGGTAGTTTGCCGCACCCGTAGGGGTCTTGGGTGGGGTTTTGGCTATTCACCGCGACCGTGTAATCCGCTTTTCGTTGCAGGCTCGAACGGATTGCGGATTCCTAGTATATCCAATGTATTCATCTGTGATCTGTAATGTCTATCATTGCTTTACATTTATAACTATTTAGGCGTTGCTTATGTTTTACAGCCGCGCTAGCCCAGCCCCCGCTCTGTCGTTAGTTAAGTAACCTAACGGGTGATGACGGGGGCCCGTGGCGAATGCGAATGGCATAAGCGTACGTCATATTTTGGTTGTTTTCTGCAATGGTAGGATTAAATGATGGGACGCATTAAAAGAACTAATGAAAGAATATCACGCATTAAAAGAACTAATGCAAGATAATAAACCAAGCAAAAGTCGTTGGAACACTTTCGAAAAACCACTCGGTTCTTTTCAAAAAAAATAACTTTTAAATGCGGAGCTTAAGCCACTCCTTCTAAAAGCTATCTCGTTCCATCGATTATATCAAGTTCACTACGTTCACGGTTTTACCAAAACCATTCGTAGCCCTCCGTCTTTTCGCATGAATAGGCAATAGTATTCAAGCTATATATGTTGGCCAAAGTCAAGGCATAGTGATTGGTAGCTATTGGGTGTTCATGTGTAGCATAGATAGATGCGTTGGTTTGGGACAGTCGTACTGCCATTTTGGCCAAAGTCAAGGGTAGGTACGGATGGATCCAAATTAACCTGGATAGTGACGGGTAGAACTTGACATGTGACTTATGATATTTTGGCCAAAGTCAAGGTCATAAGAGCATGGGGCAAAAATCCACATCGGGAGTTTCATAAGTACTGAAACTTGCTAGATTTGCATACCATTTGGAGTGTGGTGATTCTGGTAGGATTCCTTCAGTTTCATCACGCAATGATATTTGGATCCCGATCCTACTGTGAGTATATGCTACTCCTCGGGAAATTTCTCACTAAACGATCAATGCTATAAACCTAGTAGGTGCCTAAGAAGGTGTTAGCGGGGCTACGCCCTCAGGGAAAAGTGTTTATTTAATTAAGGAACTTCGCGAAAGCGTTGGAAAACCTCCCTCGAAGTACCGACACTGGCCTGGCTGAACGGTTAAGCAAGTATTGTGCGGTGGGATTGACCCCGACTAATTCTTCCTTTATGGTTTGAGGAGGGATTCGAGAGACAGTGGGAGCCATCCTGTTTAGACAAATTAAAAACCACTCTAAACTTGCAAGAGCATCGTGCTAAAGTGTTTCTTCTCTCCCTCCTAATTGCAGCGACCAATCGACAAGACTGGACTTAAGTTACTTCTAGATAAAAACATACTGACAGGGCCAAACTACAAAGATTGGCTCAGGAATGTCAAAATGGCAATCACTTACGACAAGCTGGGGTATCTTCTTACCACCAAAGCTCCCCCCATCCCAGGTCCCACCTCCAGCGTCGCGGATAAGGAAATCCGTAAGACTTGAGAGATTGATTGCGCGAAGGCCAGGTGCCTCGTGCTTTCCTCTATGGACAACGAACATCAGAGGAGGCACGAGAATATGGACCTGGAATCCATATTTCTTCATACAAAAGAACTGTATGGAGAGCAGTCTCGTATCGCAAGATACGAAGTGTCGAAGAAGTTATTTTCGGCAAAATTGGACGTCGGATCATCGGTAGCGGACCACGTGCTTAAGATGATTGGCTAAAATGAGGAGCTCGCGGAACTTGGGACCACGTTGGAAAGTGAACTCTATACGGATTTAATTCTCCAGTCCCTTCCATCCACTTACGCCCAGTTTATACTGAACTTCAACTTACAAGAAAAAGAAGTTGAACTTTCAGAACTCCTCAATATGCTGAGGAGCGCAGAGGGCACCCTACAGAAAGGTAGGGAAACACCCGCTTTGTTTGTAGGAGGATCTTCTTCTTCTAGGTCCAAGGCGAAAGCCAAGGGAAAGAGGAAGAAAGCCCCCGCCAAACCAAGGGGCGGTGTTAGTAAAGTGGGTACGAAGGGAAAGGAAAAGGCAACAATGATAGAGGGGAAGCTTGTGGGAAAGGAAGAATGTTTCTATTGTCATAAAAGTGGACACTGGAAGAAAGATTGCAGGGCTTGGAAGGCCAGGACACAGGAACTGAAGCAGGTTGCGGCTTCAGCTTCAGGTGTGTATATTATTGAAAACTGTCTTTCTATAAACTCTACTTCCTGGGTATTGGATACCGGATCAGGATCTCATATCTGTAATTCTTTGCAGGCGTTGAGAAACCGTAGGGTTTTGAAGGCAGGTGACATGACCCTCAGAGTTGCAAACGGAGCTAGCATGGATGCTAAAGCCGTGGGGGACTATCACCTGGGAATGTCAGATGGATATGTTTTGGTTTTACGCAATTGCTTTTTTGTACCCAACGCAACTTGTAATATCATTTCTGTATCTTTGGTTTCTAAAGAAGGTTATGAATTTGCGTTTGTAAGTAATGTTGTAAACATTCACCTTAATCAAGTTCTGATTGGGTCAGGTACACTGAGCAATGGTATATACGTGTTAAACCAACCACAGATTTTCAATGTCCAGAATACACACAAAAGAAAGTCTCCGGAAATCAATCAGACTTTCTTATGGCATTGTAGACTGGGTCACATCAATGAGAGAAGGTTGACTAAGTTACATACAGAAGGATATTTAGATCCGTTCGAATATCAATCGTATGCCACTTGTCAATCCTGTCTCAATGGAAAGATGACAAAGACTCCGTTCACTGGACACGGAGTAAGAGCGAGCGAGCTCTTGGGACTCGTACACAGCGACGTGTGCGGTCCAATGTCTACACATGCGCGAAGCGGTTACTCTTACTTCATTACTTTTACGGATGATTTTTCAAGGTACGGTTATGTCTTCTTAATGAAACATAAGTCCGAAGCCTTTGAAAAGTTCCAGGAATATAAAAATGAAGTAGAAAAACAAACCGGCAAAAGTATCAAGATTCTAAGATCGGATCGAGGTGGAGAATACTTAAGTGCCGAGTTCCTGAATTATTTAAAAGAGAAAGGAATTCTCTCTCAGCTTACTCCTCCATACACTCCGCAACTTAACGGTGTATCGGAGAGACGGAACCGAACCCTATTGGATATGGTACGGTCCATGATGAGTAACGCTGAGTTTCCGCGATCATTCTGGGGGTATGCGCTAGAATCAGCTGCGTACCTTTTGAACCGAGTTCCTACTAAGACTGTGCCTACTACACCATATGAGATGTGGTGTGGGAAGAGGCCCCATCTCAGTCACATTAAGACTTGGGGAAGTCCAGCTTTTGTTAAAAAGCAGCATGCGGACAAGCTCGAGGCGCGCTCAGTACAGTGTAAGTTTGTGGGATATCCAAAGAATTCCAAGGGATATCTCTTCTACTACGAAGAGGAACAAAAAGTTCTTGTTTCTCGTCATGCCCACTTTCTAGAACACCAGTTCTTAGAAAAAGAAATAAGTGGGAGCGCAGTAGAACTGGAAGAAATTCCGGAGCCACAGACTATTACTGAAAGCTTAGTGGAACCAGAGGGTTCAAAAGAACAGGACATTCCTTCGCCGCTCCGCAGGAGTAGTAGGCAGTCTCATCCGTCCGAGAGATACTACGGTTTTCTCATAGACGGGGATAGAGAGGATTGCATCATAGATTATGATGAGCCTACTAGCTTCCAGCAGGCCGTTCAGAGCGTTGACTCGGTAAAATGGCTGGATGCAATGCGGACCGAAATGGAGTCCATGTACACCAACAAAGTATGGACGTTGGACGTTGCTCCAGACGGGATAAAACCCGTAGGATGCAAGTGGATCTTCAAAAGTAAGATTGGTGTAGATGGACAGGTTGAGACCTATAAAGCTAGACTTGTAGCTAAGGGTTTCCGTCAAAGACCTGGTTTGGACTATGACGAAACCTTTTCTCCAGTGGCTATGCTGAAATCCATTCGGATCCTTCTTGCCATTGCTGCCTTCCACGATTATGAGATTTGGCAAATGGACGTAAAAACCGCTTTTCTAAATGGAAATTTAGAGGAGTGTGTCTATATGGACAAGCCAGAGGGTTTCATTCAGAGTGGGAGCAGCGGAAAGGTGTGCAAGTTGCTTAAGTCCATCTATGGACTAAAGCAGGCATCGCGGAGTTGGAACATCTGCTTTGATGAGACGGTCAAGGAATTTGGCTTTATCAAAAATCCAGATGAACCATGCATCTATAGTAGATTTGTAGCGAGAACTGTAGTATTCCTCGTTTTATACGTGGATGACATTCTCTTAATAGGAAATGACAATCCTATGCTACAATCTGTCAAGGGGTTCTTGTCGCACAGGTTCTCCATGAAAGACCTGGGTGATGCCTCATACTTCCTGGGGATCCGGATCCATCGTGATAGATCCAAGAGGATATTAGGACTTTCACAGTCCAGGTACATCGACACCATACTGAAAAGATTCAGTATGGAAGATTCCAAGCGCGGTAACCTACCGGCTTGTCACGGGATCACCCTCTCTAAAGAGATGTCCCCCAAGACTGATTTGGAGAGGGATCGCTTGTCTATTATACCCTACGCTTCTGTGGTAGGCTCTATAATGTATGCGATGTTGTGTACCAGACCGGATGTAGCTTATGCACTGAGTGTGGTAAGCCGGTATCAGTCAAACCCTGGGGAGAAACACTGGATAGCGGTAAATAACATTCTCAAGTACCTGAGAATGACTAAGGAGATGTTCTTAGTGTATGGCGGAAAAGACCTCCAGATCGAGGCCTTTGCTGACTCCAGCTTCCAGAGTGACAAGGATGATTCCAAGTCCATGTCGGTTTTTGTCTTTACCCTCAATGGAGGGGCGGTGTGTTGGAAGAGTTCCAAACAGGAAACCGTTGCAGACTCGACTATGGAAGCGGAATACATCGCTGCATCTGATGCCGCAAAAGTAGCTGTCTGGATGAGAAAGTTCTTGAAAGAACTTCAGGTGGTTCCGTCCATTTTTGACCCAATACCTCTGTATTGCGACAACAACGGGGCTATAGCTTTAGCGAAGGAACCCAGGTCCCATCAGAGATCCAGGCACATCTTGAGGCGGTATCACCTGATCAGGGAGATCGTGGATCGCAAGGAGATCGAGGTTTGGAGGGTTGCTTCAGAAGAAAACACTGCAGATCCATTCACCAAGGCCCTGCCCCAGACTCAGTTCGAGCGGCTGATCGAGATGATAGGTCTTCGATACGCCGGTACATGGCCTTAGTGCAAGTGGGAGATTGTTAGTGTATATGCCCTAGAGGCCATTACTGTATCATACTAGTTTGTAAATTACTTAATGCAAGCTTGGGATATTCACCTTGTATAAACAATCTTGCTCAATATAGTAGTATGCCACTTGGTTTGTTTCTACTTCAATGTGTACATGTGTTTATTTCAGTATATCACCTATACGCATTAGTGGAGCCCTTAGGATCTTTGCTTGATTACCAGCGTTGTGATGGCAGTCACACTAGTGGGGGCTGGGTAATCTATAAGCACATCCTTATACAGGTCCCTAGTCCCAGGACTATCGAGACAGGGCATCGATACTCCGGAGTAGACTAGCGTATGCGCTTCTCATCCCAGTGTGGGAGATGGTCTGTCCCACAGCCATCAGTACGTCGTACTGGAGATAGTATACGGGTGGTCGTTGGGTTACGAGTAAACTGGACAGGACTCGTCGGGAACTGACAGGTTGGTATTATACCTATAGTCAGTTATCAGTTCCCAGGTGACATGAGTACAGCTTAGTCCGCTGACTTGACACTGGCACTTCGCCTCGAATGTGTTCCCACTGCACTTTGATCACTACACTACCACGGCTCAAAGGAGTCGTGCAAACAGGTAATGGTTGGGTGCAGTCCCGAAGCACTTAGAGGCAGTGACGGTTAGACAGGATTCGTCTCTCCCGGTATTGGGGGTTGACATCGCGCTGTGTCTAGGAGAGCCATTACACGAGTAGTCCCTGGCCAGGGCAAGCGAGATATACTGATAGTCTTCCAGTATTATCTCAGGGTGTTTTGGGCTTCACTCCGGCACAACTTGTACCGCTATTAGGGGACTGACGTTTTACCACCCCTTAGGCCCGACATGCGATGTATTAGACGAACAGACCGGACTGTACGGAGACTGTCACACTCAGACTCAGTAGGAGTTCAGATGGGGTTCACCTCGTCAGTCTTCTTGTCGGCATCTACCTGGGGACCGTTACGCACAGCTAGTGCCGTTTGCGGTCTGTGGTTAAACCCACTGCCAGCGTAAGTGTCGATTCTTTAGAGTCCCACACAGAGGGCTATTCGCCATTGGGCAAAACAGAGTAGAGGTCGCATGGTTTTGCGACAGGGTTCGTTCTCATCCGCGCACTTGTGCACGTTTGGAGTCCGGACGGATATTACTGCCTGGCTCTGGTTTGAGTCAGATACTGGTATATGTTTTGGGGTTGATTTTATCTCATTGTGTTCATGTTCCTCGGAACAAGAATGCGGGTGTGTATGCACAATTGTTTGAGGCGGATGAAGAGGATTTTCATTAGGGTTTCGGAACGGGTGCGCATGCACAGTTGACAGTCGTCTTTTTCCAAACCCTAATGAATTTGTGATATATCAATTAATAATATTAATAAAATGAAATTGTGTCATGGTTTGGTTTTTGTTGACTTGTTGACCATGGTTGACTAGTTGACCATAGTTGAATGTTTGACCATCATCATTACTTTGCAAAGATGCTCTTTGATTCGAGCAAAATTCATTTAATGAATGAAATGATAATGGTCATTCCAAAACCTTCCATCAACTATTTCATTTTCATTATTATTATTAATTTGATAATTCTTTTTGCTTTTGTTATGGTTGCAAAAGGAAAAAGAACTCATTCTATCATATTGCTTCTCTCTCCTCACTTCATCTTCTTCTTCCTCTAGCTCAAGGAGAATCCTTCTCAATGTGTTGAGAATCCCTCTTCTTGAAAGAAAAACACCCCAAAGACACTCTCTACTCTCTCTAGGGTTAAAGGTTTAGCAAGCCGGAGATCCTAGTTCACTCTAAGTTCGAGAAAGAGCCCGAAGGTTGAACCCTCAGGTGGATCCATCTTTGACGGAAGAAGGCAACGAGGAAAGAACCATCAACCTCTACAAGGTTTCAAGAAGAAGGAGTTCAAGTTAGGTATAACCTTTCATCCGAGTAGCTAACTCTCTTTAGCATGATAGCTAGTTTTAGTTTAGAAAAGATCCCGACTTTGTTAGTCCATGTTGCCCCATGCGCTAAAAATTTGAGTTTTATACCGTTTCCGCCTCCCCGTAAGAACCGGGGGTCGCAACGTGGACTTACAGTGCACGTACAGTGTCCGGACAGTAAACACTAGCGGGCTTTGGTTTAAGCCAGATCCTAGTGTATGTATTGGGATTGGATTTATCCAGTTTGTATTCGTGTTTCTCGGAACGCGGATGCGGGTGTGTATGCACAGTTGACGGAGAGACTGAGGCGGAGGATTCTCATTAGGGTTGTTGACCATTGACAGTTGACTATTGACTTTTTGCTCAACCCTAATGAGAATATGATATGTGATTAACAATTATATTAATTAGGTATTATGGTGACATGGTTGTTGAGTTGTTGACTTTGTTGACTTGTTGACTTGTTGACTTTGTTGACCGGTTGACTAGGCTTGACTAGTTGACCATCATGATAACCATAGCTATCATTTCATGGCAAAGACTTTTGCTTGCTTGCTCTTTTGTGCAAAATGAGTGCATGAAATGATATGGCTATGGTTGCTTAAACCATCACATAATACTTGATTGATATGATGTGTTATGATTGTTTTGGATTATGAGAGCCAAATGAGAAAAGTCTTCTCTCATTCTTTCATGCTCATTCTCTCTCTTGTTCTTGAGCTCTCATCTTCCTCCTCTTGCTCTCCCTCTCTTGACTCTATGGTTCACTTGTCTTATGAGTTGAGAATCAAGAACCATAGATAGAATCCCATACAAACTCTTCTCTACTCACTCTAGTTCACAAGGTTTAGCAAACCAAGTGAACTAGTTTCTTCAAAGACCGAAGAAGAAGCCAAAGGTAGAAGCTTTCGAGGTGGATCTATCTTCGGCGCAAGGAGACGACGGAATGAAGGCGATCCGGACATCCATCGAGGCTTGAAGACAAAGGAGTTCGAGAAAAAGAAAGGTATAACCCCCTAACCGAGTAGTTAGCAACTCGTAGTTAGGTTGTTAGTTAGATGTTTAACAAAGATCCGGGTTTTAAGTCCATGTTACCACCTTTAAGAAAATCGTTTTTTATCAAATTCCGCATGCCCGAAAGTACCGGGAGAGGTAGCATGGACTTACAAAAAGTCCACCGCAATTATTCACTGGAGATCTGGAAGAAACATAGAAGCTATTTTAATAAAAGAACCAAATAATAAGGAAGCCCAAAGACAGAAGAGCCAACAAAGGAAATTTCAAGGCCCAATACTTCCTTTTAAAGAGACAGAGACATAAAATTTTACCAAATTTTGGAGTCTACTTTGACTAGGTCTTCCTAAGGATATTTTGGTAAATGTAGACGTGCGAATCAATTGTAACCTAGGGTTTCCTATCCTCTATAAATAGGAACTCTAAATCATTGTAAAGGCTATGCCTCTTTTTATCAATAAAATTTAGATTTCTTTTGGAGAGCATCGATGCCTCTTTTCATTTCAGAAATTCAGATCTTACAAGTCTTCTGTTGATGTTTGGAGAGAGCAATCTGTAAAGTAAGTAGGTAATTTCAATTCTTGCCCTAGATAATTTTTCATTCTCTGCCCTAGATTAAATTTAATTCCTTGCCCTAGTTAGATAGTTAGATCTTTAATTCAATTGCCCTAGATTAATTTAGTTTTTTAGATTTAATTAATCCATTCACACCGTTTGGAATTAACTCGTAAGAGCGATTAGGAAATTCACAACATCCCTGTGGACCGACCCGTACTCACCGGCTAGCTACCAAGCGACGCCGTTCTTGATTGCGGTTACTAGATAGTTTTTGAGATCAATCAGGATCCAGTGGCGAATGCGGATGGCATATACGTACATCATATTTTCGTTCTTTATTGGAGTGATTAATTGATGGGACTGCATTGATTCAGATCAATGCAAGGAAAACAAACCTGTTTGATGTTGTTGGAACAATTTTCAAAAAGCTGTTATTACAAGGACGTTCTCTTTTGCTTTGCACAGAGGTATTCGGTTATGAATATCCAGACGAGGCAAGGGCCGAGATCCCTTCATCGGGAGTGACCCCTTGAGCAGAGGTTTGCGTCAGGGTAATAACTTCACTATAGTCGAATAATATTCTCTTTGCGTCATGGTATTTAGTTAGAATATCCTGCACCTCATTCTACGGGGAAAGAGCCGAGATCCCTTCATCAGGAGTGACCTCTTTAGCAAAGGTTTTCGCCAATATATATTTATAAAAAACTATCTGGTTCCTTCAACGCTATCAAGTTCATTACGTTAAAGGTTTTCCGCTAAAAACCATTTATATCCATCCGTCATTTCAGACGGGTAGCACATAGTATTCATGCCATGTTTGTTGGCCTTCGTCAAGGCATAGTGTATGGTAGCTTCTTGATACCTTTCTGTTGCATAGATAGATGCGTTGGTTTGGGACAGTCGTACAGCCTTGTTGACCTTCGTCAAGGGCTTGTACGGGTGGGCTCAAATTAACCTGTACAATGACGGGTAGAACTTGACATGTGACTTATGATTTGTTGACCTTCGTCAAGGTCATAAGAGCATGGGGTAAAAATCACATCGGGAGTTTCAAACATACAGGAAACTTGCCAGGAATGCACACACCTTCTGGAGTGTGATAACGTGAGTGGATTCCATTAGGTTATCATGCGATAATAGTTGGATCCCGATTCCCACTGATGAGTTTGTTTACTCCTTAGGTGATTTTAGATGATCCTGAATAATTCTTCTTTCAGGTTTGGAGGAGAATTTGAGGATACAGTAGGAGACATCCTGAGTAGATAAAGTGATTAACCATTCTGATCTAGGTTAGAGACTCAGTAACCAAGTTAACCGAACTTTCTTAAAACACTGGCTTTTTGGATTGTCTGAATTGCATACATCATTGCCACTCCTACTTTTACCCTTTTGCTTTTCTCCGGAACACCCGTATCACTACGAAGATCCATAATTATTTGGATATGACCATAGTATGGTTATATACGAACTCGAAGGAACTTGTTCCAGATTCGAGGATGGTTTACGGTTCTGGAGAAAATGAACAGGGCTATTCAGTTGTCTTTTCCTTTTAGCTTCTCTCAGGTTGTGAGGGCTCCTAGGATTAGGAGAGAGTACACCTATTATGCTTATTGGATAGTCTTCTTCTAAACCATAGGCAGGTGCCGAACGGTGGGGAAGGAAGAAAACCAATTAGCCTAAGTGAGGTGTACAGAAGATTATAAGTAAAGACAAATAAAGGGATCAGAAAGAGGGCAAAGTAAATTGCAACTGCTATCATTCACGGCCAAACCACGTATTTCATCGCCACTCCTACTTCACCTTTGTATTAACCCAGAACACCCCGTATCACTACGAAGATCTACAGTTATTGGATACTCCATCGTATGGTTATATACGAACTCGAAGGAACTTGTTCCAGTTCAGGGATGGATTCTGGTTCAGGAGAAATAGGAATAAGGTTTATTCAGCTGTCTTTTATCATCAACTTCTCTCAGATTGCGAGTACTCCTAGGATTAGGAGAGTACACCTATTACGCTTATTGGATAGTCTTCTTCCAAACCATAGGCTGGTGCCGAACGGTAGGGAAGGAAGAAAACCATTTAGCCTAAGGAAGGTGTACAGAAGGTAACGAGTAAAGACAAATAAAGTGATTTGGAGAGATGGCAAAGAAATATACGGTTACCGTCATGAATCTGATAATGGAAGAGGCATTACAAGGAATACCCGGATACCCCTTCGAAATATTTTCATGTTTCAGTTTCACTATGTATTGTTAATTGAAAACTGATTTCCCAATTAGATCCTTACTCCAGGGTATGTATTTACCAGGTATGATTCTCACATCTGTATGGTTTTACAGATGATGAGTGGGAGTAAGTTATTGGGAATTAGGTGATCATCCTCATTATATCGGAATTCGTTGTAATTGGTGATGTTTGAGGAAATCACCTGGGATTTTGCCGGACGACAAATATTTGGTTTTGAATATCTATTGTTGTGCACCAATTTCAAATTGATATATCTGTATGTTTATTTTATAAAGTGAGATATAACTTTTTGAAATTATGTCCATGACATTTACCTATATCAGTTGATGGTTAGGTAAGGAGCATTAAACAGTGGTGTAATTCTTCATAACCATAGTACAGTTTTCAACCTGCGACGCACAGGGTATGAGTTATTTAACTCAGGGGACTTATACAAAGTATTGTACGTTGTCCGGTGTCCATTAGGACAGAGGGGTTGGTACTCGTACTATATTCTGTTTGTTGGGATTCCTTAGCACCTAGCCAAGGGTTTGCAAGCATCACACATGCCACAACAAAAATTTTAGGGTGTGCTAAGCAATCTAACTAAAGATCATACTAGAAAACTAGGGTAACAAAACATGTAATCTAACATTACAAATGGAAGTGAATGAAAATACAACCTTTGTAGATCCAGTCCTTCACTTCTAAAGCTCCGTGTTGACGCCCCTTCGCTCCAATCATCGTAGTCCCGAACTCTAAAAAGGATTTCCCCGGAGAAATGAACAAGCTAGCTCGTTGTCTTCGAGGCCGAAGATGATCTACGTCGAGGAGACTCAAACTCAAGCTCCATCTTCACTTGGTCAAGAACTTTGTGAAGAGAACACCCTAAACTAAATGGCAAGTAGTAGAGGATGATGAAATAGGAAATGGGTTCACCTTGGATTTTGATTTCTCACTTTATTTCTTCACTTAGAAAATTCTAGCAAGGTTTTCTTCTTGATGAAGAAGAAGAAGAAGGAAAAGAATGAATAATGAGAAAAGAATAAAAAAGTGAAGATAATTATCAATTATGCAACCATAGGCGAGTTAACCTTTGTAGAGACTAAACCATAGTTTAAGTTAGTGGTTTGGTTAATAAATATCTTTAGTGAGACAAAGTTAGTGGACTTGGTCAAATGATGCTAAAAGCTTCATGAAGCTTCAAGCATGACAAAGTGCACAATAATTTTGAATTACAAAATAAATATAAACCTTTTCCACTAACTTAAATATGGTATAAGTTACTCATGCACCCAAGTTTGCATGTATCATCAAGCATGATACAATCTAGTGCACAAACATATATCACATATACAACATGTGCACATTAAGTGAGAAAATCAATCTTAAGTGAACAAATACTAGTTAATGTAAAGTAATATATCAAATATATAATTATACATTAAATCATTAAATCAACACTTGATTTAATGATCCGGTCATATCGCATATAACCGACTAATATCTAGTGTATCAATATATCGAATCAACACTTGATTCGGTAACCCGGCTATATCTCATATAACCGACCGATGATACAAATCGCGAGAATAGAATATAGTATCATATACTGGTATTATTCTCGGTCCCGCACATATCTCATATGCGCTCCTATTTCGTTTCGCTTGAGCCAGGAAACCTCTGTGTGGGACTCTAAAGACTCATCAATACGCCGGCGGTAGGTGGTGATCATATCAGTCACCCACAAGCCGGAAGAGGTCTGCTAAACGTAACGGCCACCCGGGTATTGAGCGATCAGAAGTAAACGAACAAGCCTTCTCACACTCCTGTGAATCCAATTAGTAACACTTACCGCACAGTCCGGTCTGTTCGTCTGATATGTCGCATATCTTGCCTAGGGGTGGTAAACGTCAGACCCCAGTAGCTTGATAAGTTATGCCGATGTTAGGTCTATAACATTCGTGAAACTACTGATAACACTTACCAGTAAATTACAGCAACCCTGGCCAGAGATTTCCAGTTATGGCCAGTCGAGCATAGCGCAACATCAACCCCCAATACCGGGAGAGACGAAACCCCTCCTATCGCTCATTGCCTCCATATGACTCGGGACTGTACCCAAAAACCACCTTTTTGCACGACTCAGTAGAGCCGTGGTAGGGTGGAAATCAAAGCACAGTGGGAGATACACAAGACCCTATAACGATTTCGGGTCGACTGACTAAGCTGTACTAGTGTCACCAGAGAACTGCCATCTGACGTAAGGTATAATACCATCAGGGAGTTCTCGGCGAGTCCGTTCAGTATACCCAGTCTCCACTGAGCACCCGCATACCATCTCTGATGTCAAACACTAATGGATTTGGGATCATCCATCGCCCATCACATGGGTCGAGAAGATATACGCCAGTCTACTTTGGAATATCGATGCCCCGTCTCGATATTCCCATGACTAGGAACATTGAAGGATGTACTCATGGACTACCCAGGCCCCACTAGTATGATCTGCATCATAGTCCTGGAAGTCGAGTACACATTCTAAGGGCTTTATCAACATGTAACAGAGAGACAATAAGTGTACATGTTAAGATAAAGAGCAACTAGATAGCGTACTATCATGTGGAGCAAGAAAGTCCTCCCTATATATGTCCCAGCATCCACTACAATATACATCTCATATACAGTAATGGCCTCTAGGGCATACATATAACTAACAATCTCCCACTTGCACTAGGGCCATCTGTATCAGTGGTTACAGTATCTCATACTCAACCGTCCTATAAAAGTCTCTCTCTGAGAAAAGGCCTTTGTGAGTGGATCCACCATGTTGTCCTCTGAGTCTACTCTCCTAACCTCGATCTCCTTGGAGATCAACTATCTCCATGATCAAGTGATACTGCCTTGGAATATGTCTGGGTCACTGATGGGACCGGGGTTCCTGGGCCAAAGCCACACCTCCATTGTCACAGAATGGTAGGAACCTAGTTCATCTCATGAACTAATATACACCCAAACTGCCTCTTTGGTAATATCTTTGATAGCGATGTCACCAGCCTTTATCGTCTAGTTTGTCACGGTATCTAGCTTGGAACTCTTCCAACATACCGTCCCTCCACTGAGGGTAAAGACAATGCTTGCGACTGACATTCAGTCATCCTTACCACCCTGGAAGCTATCCAGTGATTCTCCCCAGGATCGATTGATACTATCTCACTACACCTAGTGAGAATCCTAACATCCATTTAGATCTATTTTATAGATCCAAAACCTAGGATATAGGAGGTATCACCTAGATCCTACATAGATAATGAATGTGATAAGAGGAGATTGACCGTGCGTAGCATAGGAAACTCTTTTCTTATCAAGAGTATGTCGCCCACGTACAGTACAGGGAATACCACTATACTCTCTACTACCTTTTTGTATATACAAGGTTCATCTACCATTTTGATGAAGTCAAACTCTTTGACTACCACATCAAAACAGATGTTCCAACTCCACGATGCTTGCTTTAACCTGTAAAGCAACTTGTATATGTTTCCGCTGCTCTCACTGCTTACGAAGCCCTCTGGCTGTGTACTTATAGACGCTCTCTTCTAAATCATTATTTAGAAAAGCAGTCATGACACCCAACCACCAGATATCGTAGTCATGGTATGTAGCAATGGCAAGTAGGATCCGGATGGATTTAAGCACAACCACTGGAAATTGTTTCATAATTATCTATACCCGGTCGATGAAGAGAACTTTTAACAAGTCTAGCTTTGAAAGTCTCAACTTTTCTATCTACACCAAGTAATCTTCTCAAGATTTACTTGCTCCTGATGGTGATTTAACCCTTCAGATATAGCAACCAAAGTCCATACTTTGTTGGTGTATATAGATTCCATCTCAGATCGCTAAGCATCTAGCCATTCTTACAGAGTCCCCACTCTTGATGGCCTGCTCGAAACTAGTTGGGTCATCATCTCATGATACAATCCTCGCTCCCACTGTCATCGAGAAACCGAAGTATCTCTCAGGCGGATGAGGAACCTTACCAGATCGGCGGAGAGGCTGAGGCTCGTAGGGAACTATTGAATCCTCCGGTTCTATCAATCATCAGCTGCAGTTTGTATAGCTGGAACTCCTTCCAGTTCTACAGAACTGACCTTGCCTCGAGCTTGTCCGTATTTTGCTTTTAGACATAGGCCAGACAACCTAAAATCTTAACTTGCTTAAGAGATGGGCTCTTCCCACACCATATCTCATATGGAGTGGTAGGCACTGATTTGATTTGAACCCAATTCAATAGGTATGCAGCTTCTCAAGTGCATAACCCCCAAAAGGAAACAGGAAACTCAGTAATACTCATCATAGAGCGCACCATATCTCATAGGGCGCGATTGCTCCACCCCGATACACCATTTTGCTGTGGTGTATACGGAGCAGTAATGCTGAGGGAGAATCTCATTCTCCTTTAGAATAGCTCAGGAATTTTATGCCTAAGTATTCTCCTCCCTGATCACATCAAAGGACGTAATACTTATTTCCGTTTTGGTTCTCTACTTCTGTCTTATATTCTTTGAATTTCTCAAAAGTTTCAGACCTGTGTTTCAATAGGAACATGCGTCCGAATCTTGAGAGATCATCAGTGAATGTAAGGAAGTACAAAGAATCAGTCCTGGCATATGTAGACTGGGGCCCTTCATACATCACTATGTATCAGTCCCAAGAGTTCACTAACTCTTTCTCTGTTTCAAGTAAACAGAGCTATGGTCATCATATCTTTGTGACACGACTGGTAAGTTTCACAAGATGTAAATTCAAACTGATTTAAATATGCATCTAAATGTAACTTAGCTAGTCGGGTCGCATTGATATGACCTAGTCTACAATGACTCAAGAAGAATTCGTTCATTTCTGAACTCTTCCTATTGTGTGTGTTCTGTACGTTAAGAATTGTGATTTGATTTAGAACGTATATGTTTTTAGATAACGTGCCTGAACGGATCAACTTTTGATATAGGAAATGTTCAAAACATTATCCAATAATACAAAATTATATCCTTCTTTACTAAGTAAAGAGACTGATATGATGTTGTATATCAGGTTCGGTATCTAATAACATTCGTTCAGAATCAATGTATTTGGTAATACAGGGTGATAACTGCCAACACCTTGGCTGCAACAATTGCACCGTTTTCAACTCTTGAAACTTATCACCCGTTCTCAGTTCTCTACCTATCTGTAGCCCATGTAACAATTTACATATCTGGAATCCTGATCCGGTATCACATACCCAGGACGTAGAGGATACTGAGAAACAGTTCTTTGTAATGAACATACCCGAAGGAGATGCATCATCATGCATTTTCTTCGTTTGGACGGCATGGGAATCATGGTATTCCCCTATTTCCTGCTCGGTCTTATAACAATTATAAGTTGGAGCGGGACCAATGTTCCCCAGCTCAGTATAACAAGCGGGTTCGGTCAATACATCCATATTATTATCTTTATTAAGGCGTGACATGGTCGTTACCTGGAGAGAGAGAGAAGAAAACACTCTGCGTGCGCTCTTTGCAAGATTAGATTGGTTATATATTTAACTAATCAGGATGTCTCCCACTGTTTTTATCAAATCTTCCTTCAAACCTTAAAAGGAAAGACTAGCCGGGATTAATTACACTCTACAAGTTCGCTAATCTTTCAGCCAGGCCAGTGACGGTACTTTGAGGGAGGTTCCCCGTTCTTTCGCATGGACCTAATTAAAATAAACCTCGTTTTCGCAGGGGCGTAACCCCGTTGAAACCTTTCTAGACACCTACTTGATCGGCTAATTATAAAGTGCAAAACTCTCTCAGGAGTAACAATTACTTGCAGTGGGTATCATGATCCAACTATCATATAGAAGGTATGCAATCTCATTGCAAGTTTCAACACTTGAAACACCCGATAATGGTTTTTACCCCTAGTACTTATGACCTTAACTATGGTCAATAAATCATAAGTACTAGTCAAGTTCTACCCGTCATTTCATGATTAATTAGACCCACCCACATGACCCTTAACTAAGGTCAACTGTAACATTTTCAAAAATATAAAATATTAATTTTGGGAATTTTTATAATTTAATATTATTTTATTGATTATTTTAATATTAAATGCAAATAAATGGGAAAAATGTTAGAAAAAATTATGAAAAATTATGGAAAATTCTAAAATAGGGTAAATTAGTGAATTATGACATTTTAAAGTTTTTGTGATTAGTTTGACACTAATTTAGTGCTAATCGCGATTAAAATCGCTAATCGGGTTTTTTGGCAATTTTGTGCAAAACTTGCACATACCACTTTTTACTACACTTGTGCATTTTTTAGCCATGGTTATCTTTTGGGATTACTATTGATGTGAGAAGGTTTGGATTTTAAAAGAAAAGGAAAAGGAAAGAAAATGTAATGATGAGGGTAGGTGAGAGAGAGAGGTGGGTTTTGACTTAGCATCCTTAGCCATACTCCTTCATTCCTCCTCATTTCTCTCCCTCCCCCATGGCTCCTGCTGCTGCTGCTTCCTTTCTCCCCCCTTCCTCCACCTTCAACCCCTTTCTTCATCTCAAAAACAACCCCAAAACCACATGTCCATTTCATTAAAATTGTGCAAAATCCCTAGATCTACACATGGAGATAAAGAAGCAAGGATTTTGGCCACTAGGGGCAACTCAAGAATTTTCTTGAGTTGCTAATGGAGGTAATTACTGAACCATTAGATTAATTATAGCCTTTCCTATAAACCCATGTTAAGATTTAATCGATATTGTGTGATATTATGGAATTGAGAATAATCAAGTTAGGGTTTGAGGGAACTTATGATGTATTGGGAAATTAAGCTCAGTTAGGGTTTTACCAACACCTTAGTGTATGAATTGGAACCCAAAACCTGAAGCAAAAACCAGAATACGGATTTTAGAAACCAATATCGGGGAAAAACTGGAATCTGCCACTGTTATTTAGAATCTGCTAACACCCCGAGAACCCTAAAATAATATTGAGTGGAAATTGAGATGTGCAGGCACCATAGAGGCAACACCCAAAACCCTAGCTCCCCACTCCACCTTGAGGCCGCCAAAATCTCCATTCTGGCCGCAAATTGCGGCCAGACCAGTGAGGAATCGCCTCGTTTTCTGTGCATAGCCCCAATACCTCAATTCTTGGCCCTGGGTACTTCTAGTTTTGACAGATTCTTTCTAGGGTGAAATCTGGGACATATATCCTAAGTTGCTGTTTTGGATTCGTATTTCCGTATTCCGTATTTTTGATTCTGAAATGGTGGAATGTGTTTTGCCTCGACTATTTGTCGTTTATATGACGATATAGAGGATTTATTGATGGTTTTGAAGGCGTGCCATAGGTTCTCACCTATAGGCCCCCTTATCGTATCGTTTTGGATTTCATGCGCCGTTTTAGTTTGGATTTGGTTTTAATGCGCATATACGATATTTGATGTGTAGGTACTCATGAAGACTTCGGGACGACAAGCAAATACGTGGTGACGTCCGCAATTGGTGATGCAAGGTGAGTAGATTATATCTACAGGGGGAAGTCGGGTGGATGGCATATAGCACCCCCGCAGTCCGTAGATAGATTATTATGTAGTTATTGTGATGATAGGTGTATTATGGATAGTATAGGGTTAGAAGTGACTAGTGCAGTTCATAGTCGCGAACCCTAGGATAGAATTACACCTACACACACACCCTTGCCTATCACTTGTACTTGCACTGTGATTGATGATATGTGATGACTTTGGAGATGAGTCGATGATGTGGGCTTGGTGCCCTGAGATCGGTGATTTGACACGATTCATGTGAGGGATATGACTTGTGATTCCTTGCGGGCTTGGGATATGTGTTTACCCCCGCATGCATGCTTTAGTGATGGTATCGATTTGTACTAGACATAGAGTAGTACCCCCCGACTATATGATCTGATGATACTGATACCTGTTATGTGATGAGATAGTGAGATATTGACCTGTACCCAGCTTTTGGGGATGCCATACGATGATTTACCGTACGAGCCGATATTGATGATAGATCCGCACTCATAACTCGAGGATATCTTACGATATGACATTGAGGCGGGATCGCCGACTATATATTTTTATATATATATATATACCGACTCAGATTTAGGTGGTTTCCACACCTACCCCTCCTGATCGACCTGATACTTAGATGTAGTTTGCATAGTAGATACTTCACTGTGGTGTTGACTACTAGATTTCTGCAGTCTCATGCTATTCGCATTGCTGGCATACATTCATTGCTATATTATTATTATGCTGTTAGGACACCAGCACCATTATCGATGATGCGTATGTTTCACGAACACTATTTGCCGGCTCACACACTTCATCATCGATAATTGCCATGCCACTACACTGTAGTACTATTGCATTCATGAGATGATTCTTCCTTCGACATATGCACATTACTATTCCATGTTGCATGATTTCCGATATGATTACTTTTCTTTACATGTCGCATACATCATGGATTGATTGCATAGCACATCGCATTGGATGTACTTCTTGATGTTGGATTTTCATGGGATTTCTGGATTTGGGAACCGTGTCCTTTTCAATAGTAATCATTTAAAAACCCGGTCCCCTTGATATGATATTTGGGGCGTCGCCCCGTGTTTTCTCGGTGCTAGAGGATGTACTGAGAGAGGGCTGACCCGGACTGACGGATGCCTGATGGATTGATAGAGGGCTGACCCGGACTGACGGAAGCCCGATGTACTGAGAGAGGGATGACCCGGACTGACGGATTCCCGATATATATATACTCTGAGAGAGGGCTGACCCGGACTGACGGAAGCCCGATGGATTGATAGAGGGCTGACCCGGACTGACGGAAGCCCGATGGATTGAGAGAGGAATGACCCGGACTGACGGATTCCCGGTATATACTTTGAGAGAGGGCTGATCCGGATTGACGGAGCCCCATATGGATGAGGATTTACGTGTCGATGCTAGGCACGGGTTTCATGATGAGTTTTCCATGATTTTATTTATATCCTCACATTGCATACATGATGCTTACTGTCAGTGGATGACAGGTGGACGGCTTCCACATATTTACAGACATGGTTCATATACAGACTGGATTTACACTTATCATACTTCATTTGTATATATAACAGGGTATGAGGGCGCTGTTATATATACCCTTACACCAATATTAGTGGTATGGGACGCTAATATATGTGTATTGATATCATTGATATTTCATCATGGTTACTTCATGCAGACATACCTTACACTGATGACATGTTATTACCTGAGTATCTGGCACTACATACATGATTAGATGTTACCTTGCCACCTTATCACACTCAGATGTACTCTTGTGGATTGTATTACTGATCGTTGACTTAGGATTTTGTCTTGCATTCGGTTTCTGCTTGTAGATGTTTCTATTCACGAGTTGGCAACTCACCCCCGTTGTGCCACAGTTCTTGGAGGTTCTGCCGTACAGGTTCTAATGCGGCATTTCTGGCACACTTTCTGTTTGCGGGTGATTTGCTTGGTAGGTGGATTCTATCGCATCAAGAACCACTGTTGTATTTATTTTATTTCATTGTATCTAGAAATTTTCCATCAACCAAAACTTGTATATTCTTTCAGACTTAGAGACAGACTTGTATTATTCGACCTTAGAGTCGCGCTTAGTAGTATTGCGGTTTCCTTGTTGCTTTTGAGCTTTCTTTGGATTTGATCCTCGCCACTTGGCGTTGTATATTATCTCATTGTGTGGTTGTGACCGTCGATTGACGAAGAGCTAGCTCCCGCTTGGGGATGCCTTTATCATTTCATATATATCGTTATTCTTGTTTTACCCCATTCGGGGCCATTTTTACAAAAGAAACTCTGCCGAAATTTTTTGAAAAGACTTTATTGTTTTCAAAACGTACCTTCGGCTTAGTTATTTAAAAACCTTGATTTCCAACCTGTATTTCTTCACTTCTTTAAACCAGTTTCTTTACTTATTCTTAAAAATGGTTTTAGATTTCTGGGCTTTTGGCTTACTTGGATCAGATGGAGTCCTTTAGGCTTCATATGGTTCAAGGGCCAGTCACGCGCTCTTTCGGGTCGTGACAAAGTTGGTATCAAAGCGCTAGGTTGACCTTGGTTCGAGTCAGAGTTTGACTATGTGGAGCCTAGGGAGTTATTTATATACGGAACTTAGGCTTGACCTTACGGAACTTAGACGTGGTCGAGGGGGTATTCGACCCGAACTTTCGTCGTATTAGGATGACCCTTGGTTGATGGATTAGGTGACTAAAGTAGAGTGACGTACCGTTGGTATGTTCCGCGGCATACTTACGACACGCCACTCCGCTTAAGGAACCTTAGGATGTACATACTTTCGAGATCAGTGATTCTCTTCATATCCTGGATTATTCGTCCATTTGAGATTCCCGATTCTATTAGTTTCATGATCATACTTTCATTGATGCTGTTCCTTCCTATGATCATGTATCCACTTTGGATCTGTTGTTTCCTTTCTTGCCATTGATGTGCTCTCTTTGATACTCGACTGAGGTTCCTGTCACCATGTTTGAGCGCAGTTTGGGCTGCTGCTAGGGTTATGGCCGGTGTGAGCTCGTTTGGTACGAGGGCCGACCCTTGTGTTTTCTGGTGACATGGGAACGTCTCGAGTTAGCGTTGTGGATTGTGACCTCTAGTAGAGGCGAGTGCTTGGTCTTGCACCGGATGATCGGACCATTGTTAGAGCTGCCAGTTGAGAGAGGACTGTTGATGTACAGCATACCTCAGAGATTGTGATGTCGCCTACCGTGCAGACAGATGGACCAGCTGGCTGAGATTGACAGGATGTTGCTTTCGGAGCTTACGAGCTGAGGTTTGCCGGAGCTTTCGGGCAGATATGCGACAGATGATAGCTAGTCTACCCGGTTTGAGAGGCGAAGGTGATTCATCCGATTTTGCGCCAGAGCGGGCCCAGTTGAGTTGAAGATTTCCAGTGTGGAGAGTCTTACTCAGATCCTGAGCAGGCCGACTCAGAGATGACCGCTTATGTGTTGCCTTTCCTGGAGGATTGAGGCGTTGTTCGGCGTACAGGCGTATGAGCCAGTTGCTGCTGCAAACGACGAGATATCGCCCAGATGGTTGGAGCTACTGCAGAATGAGCATGTTCTTAGAGATATGATAGCGAGTCGCTAGTCACCGAGGATGAATGACTAGGACGTGTGGTGAGTTTTCTTACCCGATGCGAGTCATCAGGTGGATTGATTCCAGATAGAGACGACTTCACGCAGGTTCGTTGAGAGTCGATAGAGACGATCGAATGTCAGGAGCCTATTTTCCAAGTTTAAAGTATACGGAAAGACATGCAGGTGATTCTATGGACCCTCTAGAAGAATGAAACCCTAACTCGACTTAATGACCGTGTGACAGCCTTTGAACCTTAGGGTTTACGGCGGTTCCGCGGCGCCATTAGTGAGGCTTGGGTTTGCCCTTCTACGGCTGGACCACCGACGCTGTGGCATGTACTCGATACTATTAAACTGTACCCGAGATGTGAGCTCTTGGGGGATTATGAGGATCTGAAGAGTCGATCGGATGGTTCGACATCTTTCGGATATCGTGATGGGACACTGCTTGGGAGACTCCAGATGCGAGCATAGACATCGGAGCGCAGTTCGTGTAGCCATGATGAGACGAGTCCGAATCAGTCGACATTGATGCAGAGTGAAGAAAAGAGTTCGCGAGATTTTGACGAGATGGCGTCCCACTCCGCTGACATTAGAGATGTGTTATGCACCCCGAGGCGTGGTATATGGATATATCTTCCAGAAAGAAGCGCGATAAGTATGCAGCCGTTCCGGAATAAGCTTTAGCCTCAGCATTGGATGATGACTTCCGGGCATTTCGGCAGGATTGAGATTTGAGAAAGGGACCTCGACAGGACCCTTCGGGAAATGATATGAGAAGACCTAGCCCAGGAGTGGTCGTATTGCGCGCACCCAGCAGGCCAGAGTTCGGCATTGTCGACGAGGTAGTTGACCCAGTTCGGATAGAGGAACTTACCCAGATGCGTTGCGAATTGATCAAGGACGGACGAGAGATGAGTATTCCTCCGATGGTTGGGACGTGTTCCCGAGGACCAGTTCGACCTGACATCGGCTACAGAGCGAGGAAGCTACCGAGTACGCGATTTCGAGTCCGTGTGAGAGACTTCAGATTGACCGTGGCCGAGAACATTGCAGTGCATAGTAGCTTGGCGTGACGCCATAGTGGACGACGATAGAGACAGTTGGAACAAGAGGTTCGTGTGAGACACTGATGAGCTGTCATTGCTTCCCGTCGAGACTAGAGACCTGATATGCTTACAGAGACGTTGGGATGTGACCAGTTTCTGAGAAAATATTGTGCTGAGGACACAGGTGTCTTTTGAGCAAGAAGAGGTTGTGCAGGAGAGCCAGCCTCCGTTTGGTTCGGCATAGGCGAAATCGGAAGAGACCTTGAGCAGGATTCCTTCCAGGACATTGCTGCAACGATGTTTGCACCCAGGATCAGATGTGAGACGTGCTTTCAGAGAGCCAGAGGCCGACGCCAGTGATATGCTGCCTTACGTGTGGTCGTGAGGATTGACCGAGAGGTGACCAGAGAAGTGCCAGAACGGAATCGTCCCCGTTAGCACATCTGACAGGGCCGATGAGCCGATTCACCGCGTGATAGGTGATCCGCAGAGAAGATAAAGACCCAGAGAGTCAGAGGACGCCAGACCGCGAGCAAGAGGCAGTAGATATCCTGCGCTGCTAGTAGTGGATGCACCGACTCCTTCTCGACCTTGAAGGAGGATCTACCGGAGACGGTATTTATGATTTGTGATTTTGTGATTTGATTATCACGTATCCGTCATTTTGGATTTCGATATTTTGGGCGTTCTGTTGGCATGATTTAGTTTTTGTGACTGAGTTTCATGATATTGATTTCATGCACCCACTGGATATTTATATAGTTTGTGCAGAGTTATTACATTTGAGATATTGATTGAGATTTCATGTCTACAGTATGCAGTGATTTGATTTGCACTTCCAGCGTGGTTTTCATGCACCTTTAGTGTTTTGATATACGATTTTGGTGCATTCCAGATGCACTAAATCGGGATTCTTCATGCATGTCACATGTACCTGATTTTTCTGTCAGGCACACACGTTGCCTACGACAGATGTTTTGTGCACACCCGTTGCACCTAGATGTTGTTTTCTACACCTGTTTGACACATATATGGATTTTGATTCCTTGCGCACCAGACGCATAGGATATTCTTATATATGCATTTTGGGGATTGATTTCTAGTAGGGCAGTACATTTTTGTGATGTTCTCTATGTGTTGATGTTTTCGGAGCCCCGACAAATTGGACTACTACTGAAATGTTTTTAGTATTGGGGGTTTAAATTTAAATTCAGGAACCGAATTTCTTTAAGGGGGGTAGATTGTAACATTTTCAAAAATATAAAATATTAATTTTGGGAATTTTTATAATTTAATATTATTTTATTGATTATTTTAATATTAAATGCAAATAAATGGGAAAAATGTTAGAAAAAATTATGAAAAATTATGGAAAATTCTAAAATAGGGTAAATTAGTGAATTATGACATTTTTAAGTTTTTGTGATTAGTTTGACACTAATTTAGTGCTAATCGCGATTAAAATCGCTAATCGGGTTTTTTGGCAATTTTGTGCAAAACTTGCACATACCACTTTTTACTACACTTGTGCATTTTTTAGCCATGGTTTTCTTTTGGGATTACTATTGATGTGAGAAGGTTTGGATTTTAAAAGAAAAGGAAAAGAAAAGAAAATGTAATGATGAGGGTAGGTGAGAGAGAGAGGTGGGTTTTGACTTAGCATCCTTAGCCATACTCCTTCATTCCTCCTCATTTCTCTCCCTCCCCCATGGCTCCTGCTGCTGCTGCTTCCTTTCTCCCCCTTTCCTCCACCTTCAACCCCTTTCTTCATCTCAAAAACAACCCCAAAACCACATGTCCATTTCATTAAAATTGTGCAAAATCCCTAGATCTACACATGGAGATAAAGAAGCAAGGATTTTGGCCACTAGGGGCAACTCAAGAATTTTCTTGATTTGCTAATGGAGGTAATTACTGAACCAATAGCTTAATTATAGACTTTCCTATAAACCAATGTTAAGATTTAATCGATATTGTGTGATATTATGGAATTGAGAATAATCAAGTTATGGTTTGAGGGAACTTATGATGTATTGGGAAATTAAGCTCAGTTAGGGTTTTACCAACACCTTAGTATATGAATTGGAACCCAAAACCTGAAGCAAAAACCAGAATACGGATTTTAGAAACCAATATCGGGGAAAAACTGGAATCTGCCACTGTTATTTAGAATCTGCTAACACCCCGAGAACCCTAAAATAATATTGAGTGGAAATTGAGATGTGCAGGCACCATAGAGGCAACACCCAAAACCCTAGCTCCCCACTCCACCTTGAGGCCGCCAAAATCTCCATTCTGGCCGCAAATTGCGGCCAGACCAGTGAGGAATCGCCTCGTTTTCTGTGCATAGCCCCAATACCTCAATTCTTGGCCCTGGGTACTTCTAGTTTTGACAGATTCTTTCTAGGGTGAAATCTGGGACATATATCCTAAGTTGCTGTTTTGGATTCGTATTTCCGTATTCCGTATTTTTGATTCTGAAATGGTGGAATGTGTTTTGCCTCGACTATTTGTCGTTTATACGACGATATAGAGGATTTATTGATGGTTTTGAAGGCGTGCCATAGGTTCTCACCTATAGGCCCCCTTATCGTATCGTTTTGGATTTCATGCGCCGTTTTAGTTTGGATTTGGTTTTAATGCGCATATACGATATTTGATGTGTAGGTACCCATGAAGACTTCGGGACGACAAGCAAATACGTGGTGACGTCCGCAATTGGTGATGCAAGGTGAGTAGATTATATCTACAGGGGGAAGTCGGGTGGATGGCGTATAGCACCCCCGCAGTCCGTAGATAGATTATTATGTAGTTATTGTGATGATAGGTGTATTATGGATAGTATAGGGTTAGAAGTGACTAGTGCAGTTCATAGTCGCGAACCCTAGGATAGAATTACACCTACACACACACCCTTGCCTATCACTTGTACTTGCACTGTGATTGATGATATGTGATGACTTTGGAGATGAGTCGATGATGTGGGCTTGGTGCCCTGAGATCGGTGATTTGACACGATTCATGTGAGGGATATGACTTGTGATTCCTTGCGGGCTTGGGATATGTGTTTACCCCCGCATGCATGCTTTAGTGATGGTATCGATTTATACTAGACATAGAGTAGTACCCCCAGACTATATGATCTGATGATACTGATACCTGTTATGTGATGAGATAGTGAGATATTGACCTGTACCCAGCTTTTGGGGATGCCGTACGATGATTTACCGTACGAGCCGATATTGATGATAGATCCGCACTCATAACTCGAGGATATCTTACGATATGACATTGAGGCGGGATCGCCGACTATATATTTTTATATATATATATACCGACTCAGATTTAGGTGGTTTCGACACCTACCCCTCCTGATCGACCTGATACTTAGATGTAGTTTGCATAGTAGATACTTCACTGTGGTGTTGACTACTAGATTTCTGCAGTCTCATGCTATTCGCATTGCTGGCATACATTCATTGCTATATTATTATTATGCTGTTAGGACACCAGCACCATTATCGATGGTGCGTATGTTTCACGTACACTATTTGCCGGCTCACACACTTCATCATCGATAATTGCCATGCCACTACACTGTAGTACTATTGCATTCATGAGATGATTCTTCCTTCGACATATGCACATTACTATTCCATGTTGCATGATTTCCGATATGATTACTTTTCTTTACATGTCGTATACATCATGGATTGATTGCATAGCACATCGCATTGGATGTACTTCTTGATGTTGGATTTTCATGGGATTTCTGGATTTGGGAACCGTGTCCTTTTCAATAGTAATCATTTAAAAACCCGGTCCCCTTGATATGACATTTGGGGCGTCGCCCCGTGTTTTCTCGGTGCTAGAGGATGTACTGAGAGAGGGCTGACCCGGACTGACGGATGCCCGATGGATTGATAGAGGGCTGACCCGGACTGACGGAAGCCCGATGTACTGAGAGAGGGATGACCCGGACTGACGGATTCCCGATATATATATACTCTGAGAGAGGGCTGACCCGGACTGACGGAAGCCCGATGGATTGATAGAGGGCTGACCCGGACTGACGGAAGCCCGATGGATTGAGAGAGGGATGACCCGGACTGACGGATTCCCGGTATATACTTTGAGAGAGGGCTGATCCGGATTGACGGAGCCCCATATGGATGAGGATTTACGTGTCGATGCTAGGCACGGGTTTCATGATGAGTTTTCCATGATTTTATTTATATCCTCACATTGCATACATGATGCTTACTGTCAGTGGGTGACAGGTGGACGGGTTCCACATATTTACAGACATGGTTCATATACAGACTGGATTTACACTTATCATACTTCATTTGTATATATAACAGGGTATGAGGGCGCTGTTATATATACCCTTACACCAATATTAGTGGTATGGGACGCTAATATATGTGTATTGATATCATTGATATTTCATCATGGTTACTTCATGCAGACATACCTTACACTGATGACATGTTATTACCTGAGTATCTGGCACTACATACATGATTAGATGTTACCTTGCCACCTTATCACACTCAGATGTACTCTTGTGGATTGTATTACTGATCGTTGACTTAGGATTATATCTTGCATTCGGTTTCTGCTTGTAGATGTTTCTATTCACGAGTTGGCAACTCACCCCCGTTGTGCCACAGTTCTTGCAGGTTCTGCCGTACAGGTTCTAATGCGGCATTTCTGGCACACTTTCTGCTTGCGGGTGATTTGCTTGGTAGGTGGATTCTATCGCATCAAGAACCACTGTTGTATTTATTTTATTTCATTGTATCTAGAAATTGTCCATCAACTAAAACTTGTATATTCTTTCAGACTTAGAGACAGACTTGTATTATTCGACCTTAGAGTCGCGCTTAGTAGTATTGCGGTTTCCTTGTTGCTTTTGAGCTTTATTTGGATTTGATCCTCGCCACTTGGCGTTGTATATTATCTCATTGTGTGGTTGTGACCGTCGATTGACGAAGAGTTAGCTCCCGCTTGGGGATGCCTTTATCATTGCATATATATCGTTATTCTTGTTTTACCCCATTCGGGGCCATTTTTACAAAAGAAACTCTGCCGAAATTTTTAGAAAAGACTTTATTGTTTTCAAAACGTACCTTCGGCTTAGTTATTTAAAAACCTTGATTTCCAACCTGTATTTCTTCACTTCTTTAAACCAGTTTCTTTACTTATTCTTAAAAATGGTTTTAGATTTCTGGGCTTTTGGCTTACTTGGATCAGATGGAGTCCTTTAGGCTTCATATGGTTCAAGGGCCAGTCACGCGCTCTTTCGGGTCGTGACATCAACAAAGTCACATGACTGTCCTAACTAATCGCATCATATGCGGTGTAGGAAGACATCAATTAGCTACCGTACACTGTGCCTTAACTAAGGTCAACAAACATAGCACGAATACTAAGTACTCTACTTCCTAAAATGACGGAGGGTTGCAGATGGTTTTTAAAAAACCTTTAACGCTTTGAACTTGATCTTGTTGCAAAATAAAATGGTTTTAAATGGAGTGTTTTTGAGGCTTTTGCTAGTTTCGCTAAAGAGGTCACTCCCGGAGAAGGGATCTCGGCTCTTTCCTCGTCGAATGAGGTGCAGGATATTCACAATACCACTGTGCAAAGCAAGAGCTAGAAAAGCAGTCAAAAGACAAACCGAAGGTTGTAGCATCTGCTAATTATTGCTAAAGTGGTCACTCCCGGTGAAGGGATCTCGGCTCTTTCCTTATCGAATAAGGTGCTGGGTGTTCTACAAGGAACACCGCTATGCAAAGCAACAACTAAAGCTACCTAATTTTTGAAATTCGATTCCACAACATCTTTTAGGTTTATTTTCTTTCATTAATCTCATTAATGAATGTCCCATCATTTAAGTCACCTAAACATCACAGATAAATACAACATACGCTTATGTCATCCGCATTCGCCTTGATGTCCCGTTATGCGGGGCAGGGCTAGCGCGGGTGTAAAACATAAGCAACGTCTATATAATATATCATATATACTATATACAGTATCTATCTGAACATATCACATGATCACATCACAGATAACGCAGCAGAAAACAACATATGAAATATTGGATATACTAGGATGTCCGTGTTTTATTTTGAGCCTATATAAAACACGGATTCCACGGTCGTGATGAATAGCCAAATCCACATCCTAAGACCCCTATAAGAGCGGCAAGCAACCCGACCAATTCTAGAGTTAGGAGACCCGGACTCGACTCTTCGAGATGGTCTCCCACTGGACCCTAGAACCCGGTTACTTGTGCTCCCCTCCTGGGTCTGTCCTAATGCGGAAAAGTAAATAATATACATCAACGGTGATATCTTCCTCAACCCGGAAGTGCCCCAATAAAAGAATATTACATACAAGTTTTTACATGAATGAAAATGAAAAACACTCATCTCGCATAAAAACCCCCGGCTATTCAAACACGACGATCCAATATAACATATCCAGCAACACATAACATTACATGTCATCAACGTAAGTAAATATGCGTATCCCAATTGTCGTTGACGTATAGCAACGAAACCGTCGATACCCCACATATTACACTTACGGCCGCAGAAAAGAAAATGAAAACTACAACAGTTGGAATCCGCAACCACCATAGACATCATAAACCCGTAATATCACATATTTCGGATTTCATGTCTAACAATATGAATTCCTTAGACATCGCATGCCTAACAATTATAAACCCCGCATTTTAGTCTCGATATTGAAAACACATTCCAATAATCAGTCGGGCAATTCAACATGATTCCCGACATCCCGATCGAATGCTCGTCGGAAACTTTGGTAGACGGCCGCACCCCCGATAACGACGACGAAGTGCACTTAGGCGGAACACTACGGCTGCGAGCACCGGGACGGATGATTTTTGGCTACGGAGTTCTCCTATAGTCACTTGGTTGCGGTTATGGGGTGTGGCTATCTAATAATGTTACCCGGTGAGTATCCGAATACGCAAAGCTATTGCGACGGACTTTTGATCGCATCAAAATCCCGTGGCAACCGATCAAATGAGACTAGATTGCTAGACTTATAAAATTCAAATGTTGATTCCAAGTATTGTATCACAATATACTATACGATGTTAAACATTTCGATCGAATCAACAAATCTCCACAACTCCCAATGAGCTCAACACTTGAGCAAAATTAAAGTACCCAAAACGTGCCACAGTACCTACGATCCAGCCGTAGAAGGGTCAAACCAACGCCTCACCTGTGACACCGTGGAACCACGGCAACCCCTAAGGTTCAGACCGCGATTCCGAGGACAAAGAATCGAGTTAAGGTTTAATTTTTTCTAGAGGGTCCATAGAGTTACTTGCACGAACATTGAATATAATTAACTGAGAAAAATTCCAACACTTGGAAATTTCAGAGGGGGTTATAGGGTGAAGTTTGAATTTCGTTCAAAGTGTTAAACATGGTCTAGGTTATCAATACAATGCTAAAAATACGAATACGAAATACTCCGCAAAGTGTCCGTAACACAATTATCATCACATGAAAATTTGGACTAAACAAACAATACCAGAAACCCCAGAATATGAGTAAAAGACCACAAGAGCAAATCGATGGGGAGTGGAGACAAAGGGGTCGGCGACGCCGGAAATTTCCACTTGGCCGCCGGCTAACAACCGGTCACCCCCTCTCGTGTTGCACCAGTGTTCTTAAATCATCTTAAATGTCACTCTGCAGTTGCTTAAATAATTTTCAGGCCACATTTCAAAAAATTTCCAGAGAGCAAATCCATGGGTTTCTAAAATCGTATTTTTGCGGAGTTTTTCGGTTTCGTATTGTCTTAACATCGTCTAAGTTTCTAGTTAGGCTCTGATACCATGTTGGGATTCCTTAGCACCTAGCCTAGGGTTTGCAAGCATCACACATGCCACAACAAAAATTTTAGGGTGTGCTAAGCAATCTAACTAAAGATCATACTAGAAAACTAGGGTAACAAAACATGTAATCTAACATTACAAAAGGAAGTGAATGAAAATAGAACCTTTGTAGATCCGGTCCTTAACTTCTAAAGCTCCGTGTTGACATCCCTTCGCTGGGATCATCGTAGCCCCGAACTCTAGAAAGGATTTCCCGGGAGAAATGAACAAGCTAGCTCGTTGACTTCGAGGCCGAAGATGATCTACGTCGAGGAGACTCAAACTCAAGCTCCATCTTCACTTGGTCAAGAACTTTGTGAAGAGAACACCCTAAACTAAATGGAAAGTATTAGAGGATGATGAAATAGGAAATGGGTTCAATTTGGATTTTGATTTCTCACTTTATTTCTTCACTTAGAAAATTCTAGCAAGGTCTTCTTCTTGATGAAGAAGAAGAAGAAGAAGGAAAAGAATGAATAATGAGAAAAGAATAAACAAGTGAAGATAATTATCAATTATGCAACCATGGGTGAGTTAAGCATTGTAGAGACTAAACCATAGTTTAAGTTAGTAGTTTGGTTAATAAATATCTTTAGTGAGACAAAGTTAGTGGACTTGGTCAAATGATGCTAAAAGCTTCATGAAGCTTCAAGCATGACAAAGTGCACACTAATTTTGAATTACAAAATAAATATAAACCTTTTCCAGTAACTTAAATATGGTATAAGTCACTCATACACCCAAGTTTGCATGTATCATCAAGCATGATACAATCTAGTGCACAAACATATATCACATATACAACGTGTGCACATTAAGTGAGAAAATCAATATTAAGTGAACAAATACTAGTTAATGTAAAGTAATATATCAAATATATAATTATACATTAAATCAACACTTGATTTAATGATCAGGTCATATCGCATATAACCGACTAATATCTAGTGTATTAATATATCGAATCAACACTTGATTCGGTAACCCGGCTATATCTCATATAAGCGACCGATGATACAAATCGCGAGAATAGAATACATTATCACATACTGGTATTATTTTCGGTCCCGCACATATCTCATATGCGCTCCTATTTCGTTTCGCTGGAGCCAGGAAAGCTCTGTGTAGGACTCTAAAGACTCGTCAAAATCAGTCACCCACAAGCCGCAAGCGGTCTGCTAAACGTAATAGCCACCCGGGTATTGAGCGATCAGAAGATCAACGAGCAAGCCTTCTCACACTCCTGGGAATCCAATCAGTAACACTTACCGCACAGTCCGGCCTGTTCGTCTGATATGTCGCATATCTCGCCCACGGGTGGTAAACGTCAGACCCCAGTAGCTTGATAAGTCATGCCGATGTAAGGTCCATAACGTTCGTGAAACTACTGATAACACTTACTAGTAAATCACAGCAACCCTGGCCAGGGATTTCCAGTTATGGCCAGTCGAGCATAGTGCAACATCAACCCCCAATACCGGGAGAGACGAATCCCTTCCTATCGCTCATTGCCTCCATGTGACTCGGGACTGTTCCCAAAAACCACCTGTTTGCACGACTCAGTAGAGCCGTGGTAAGGTGGAAATCAAAGCACAGTGGGAGACACACAAGACTCTATGACAATGTCGGGTTGATAGACTAAGCTGTACCAGTGTCACCAGAGAACTGCCATCTGACGTGAGGTATAATACCATCTGGGAGTTCTCGACGAGTCCTTTCAGTGTACCCAGTCTCCACTGAGCACCCGCATACCATCTCTGATGTCAAAAACCAATGGATATGGGTTCATCCATCGCCCATCACATGGGTCGAGAAGATATACGCCAGTCTACTCTGGAATATCGATGCCCCGTCTCGATATTCCCACGACTAGGAACATTGAAGGTTGTACTCATGGACTACCCAGGCCCCACTAGTATGATCTGCATCATAGTCCTAGAAGTCGATTACACATACTAAGGGTTTTATCAACATGTAACAGAGAGATAATAAGTGTACATGTTAAGATAAAGAGCAACCAGATAGCGTACTATCATGTCGAGCAAGAAAGTCCTCCATATATATGTCCCAGCATCCACTACAATATACATCTCATGTACAGTAATGGCCTCTAGGGCCTACATATAACTAACACTGTATACTTGTGACTTCCCCAGTTTTAGACATGTGTTTCTTTGAAATACAAAGTCTAAGTTTTGAGAAGTTATAGGTACAAGAATAAAGTAGAGAACCAGGTGTTGCAAGTATCAGGATTCTTCAAGGTAATCGGAGATGTAGATACTTGTATTTGGTATTCAGTTGATAGTAATGATTTTGAGAACTTGCTTCTCTTTTTCATGTTACTCATAATTGGATGCACTCCTAAGTTGAGTAATGCTGATTGGCCTCTCTCCATTTAGTTGACATGCACTGGAGACAGCTGCATGATTTGAATCTGGTTCCAATTAAATCAGTGCCTCTATATCTATATTATATATAGAATGGATCATATCTTAACGATGTTAAGGTATATGGAGTTTTCCGACTTATGCTTAAAACCAGACTCTGGATAACTCAAGGCACGTTTCTGTAATGACTGTTTGTGGGTTAACCCGGGTTATGACGAGGGTTAACTTTCTACCATCCGGGAGATCAGTAGTGATATTGTTCTCGACTAGCCACAGTTTTAGTAAAATGGAAATTTTCAGAAAACAGTAGTGGGAGTATGGTAGAACTGGAAGTGATTCCAGAACCACAGACGATTACTGAAAATTTAATAGGACCAAAATATTCAATCAAGTTTGACATTCCATTAGCCACTCCGCAGATATAGCAGGTAACCTCAGGCGCCCGAGAGGTACTCCGGTATCCTCAAAGACGGTGACAGGGAGGTTCTTGTTTACCCAGACCTGTCATTACTGCCGTTCCAGACTATGAGACCTGATCGCACGCTTTTGGAGTGTCGGATGTTCAAAGAATTTAAGTGTAACCGCGATCAGGACGGTGTCGCTTTGCAGCTAGCCGGTTGAGCACGGGTCGGTCCACAGGGAGATGGTGGTATCTTACCTTCTTGTCTTAGACGAGTCAATAAAGAATCTGTATGTTTGTTTGATATAACCTATGTGTTTATTTGCAAGTATAAATTTTTTAAGAAGAAAATACAAGATTGTAAGCTAAGAAATCCGTACTCAAAACCTTTGAGCCGAGTGTTGACCAATTGAAGCTCGAGAAATCGGCAACAACGTGGATTAGGGGATTTAAGCGCGGTATTCATGGAATCCGGCTTATTTACCCTTGTCCTTCCGTTCTTGTCTCTTGCTTTCGCCTCCGGCCAAACCGAACGCAACCGGTCGTGGTTAGGAATCACCGTTACCTTGTCAGGGTAGGGTGCCTAACGGAGCGCTTGCGTATGGTTTGGGCGGAGTTCAATGGAAAATAACGGGAAAAGGAATTGGCAAAGAAACGTTAACTTACAATATCATATGGATTCTTAACAACAATAATAATTACAACATTCACAAAATGAACAAAAGAGAACAAAAAGAAAAGAACAAATAAAAGAAAAGATTACAAGAAGGAAAGTGCATGAATTAAATTGCAAATAATTAAAGACAAGGTAATAAAAAGCAAGTAATAAAAAGCGATAAAAAGAATACGAAACTAGGACTCAAGACAAGCATGTGATCAATAGCCAACCCTTAAACTTGCAAGCTCAATGAAGAGGTTGCAAGATCAAGGGAAGGGTAGAGAACGCATGTGAAATGAAGTGCTAGTCCCGTGAGAAAATACGACCCTTGAGATCAATAACTAACCCTTAACCATTCAAGCTCAATGAAGAGGTTGAATGAGCAAGAGAAAGCAAGAATCTCAAGGGGGAGCAAACTAACAAGAAAGATAAAAAACCCTCATCTTCATTAACATCCACTCAAAAGCTCTCACTACAATTTCATGGAAGAAGAATGAAGAAGAAGAAGAAAGAAGAAGAAAACTACACAAAAAAGAGGCTAAAGAAAAGCTCCCTTGGCTTTGATCAGATCTGCTGTATTTATAGGCAAGAGAATGGAGTTCTAGGGCAACCAGAAGACCACATGTGAAAAGAC
This sequence comes from Agapanthus africanus, assembly GCA_030015575.1. Taxonomy (NCBI): domain Eukaryota; kingdom Viridiplantae; phylum Streptophyta; class Magnoliopsida; order Asparagales; family Amaryllidaceae; genus Agapanthus; species Agapanthus africanus. The sequence continues at coordinate 566,218,557 of CM057339.1, forward strand.
CAAAACACCCCAGAAAAACGTCAGAGAGAGGGCTCCACTTGGCCGCGGATCCGCCGCCAATACCCCATATTGGCCGCGGATCCGCCGCCCTATAGGGGAGTTGGGATGTCAGGTTTTGTGTGCTACCCTGCTCTGCTGTCCCCTATTGTCTGGTACATGTATTTTCTGATAATCTTTCCAGAATATCTGTTGAGGAAAGGTGGACTTTTGTGGATGCTTTTGTCATGATTGCCTCGAGCTCCGCGTAGATTTCTTGGAACTTGTTGTTGCCATTGAGCCTTGTGCATGAAGGTGACATTGATTTGACATTTTGTCTCCCTAAACTGGTATCTGGCAACATACGGATGACGAGCGGAGACCGTGTTTTCTCAGTGGTTGGCAGGAACCCGGATTTTGTCGTGTTTTCCATGAATTTCACCGTTTTAGAACCGAGAACCTGTATCCTGCAAATATGTAACAAACACGGATTAAAAGCACCTACCTATAAACAACCGAGCGTAAGAATGGGCGGTATAAAATGCAGTATTCTGTGATGAACAAATACCCCCAAACTTAACTTTTGCTCGTCCCGAGCAAAACCAATTATTCACAAAAATAAAATGATAACCTCACTTTCGCAGGGAACGCGATTGCACTGAGCGTGTGCAACAAGCCGTTAAACCTCTAGGTGTCCCTAGTAGGAGGAGTGTTGTCTCTTGAGGGTTTTCAGCGGATTACACCCACAAAATCCGGTCAAGCTAGTTTTGCAAAATAACTATGATTCAAACCCTAAAGTTTTGTTTCAGAAAATAACAAATCTATTATCCTAAGTCTAGACTATCGAACCTTTAGTTTTCACACCTCGCTTCTTATTTAACTACAGGTTTTATATGTCTTTACGTGTAGTGCAAATAGTGTCGTTAAGTTCCAGAAAGGTCGATTAAAGTCATCATGTCGCACAATAAAGCCCAGATAACAATTTTAAAAGGATCACATAAGTTTTATAAAGAGTTAAGCATTTTTCAAGTTTCGTTTTCCAGTAAGGTTTCAACTTCAGAATTTCTATCTTCCTTAACGGAAACTAAGTCGTATTTTTCACTCCACCTTTTCTTGTTTTCATTTCATACTCACCTCTGTGAACGTGCAATAGTCTTTATCATAGAATAAAACCTTCATATCTCCATTAAAATTTTTATAAAAGCCTGTCTTTTATCAAGATTATTCTCACACAAAGAACCGTTAGGAATTTTAACTCGGAGAGAACACTTGCTTGACTTTGTTTTAAAACTGGACTTTCTAGGCTTCTTAGCGAGCTTTGGGCCAATGCACCCAAACCAGTTGGTTTTAGGGCATTAGGTGTAGAAAACACCCCAGCGGACTTAATTACTCAAGTTACCTAGGTCCAAAAACAAAAGACAGTTTGTCGTGAAAATCAGATGATTTAATACGAACGGAGATATAACCGGCAGTTCAAATATTTTTTTTTGGATAAAAGACGTGTTTAGTGGGTTTGGTGTGTAATCATTCCAATCAAGTTTTAGATGGGTTATTTTTCAGACTTAGCTCCAATTACGGCATCAATAACATTCCTTCATATTCGCTTTACTTCATAAACTATTCTTGACATTACTTATTTCAGAACAAACCTATTTGATCCTCAGAAAATAATTTATCTGTTTAAAAGTTTAAACATGAAAGACTTGTCATCTAATTCCCACAATTTACGACACGTGTAGTGTGATGTAAAGACGTATATCAGCTATAGTTAACTTCAAAGGAGAGTTATTTTTCAGGTTTTCAAAATCTAAACATAAGATTTAGTTATTCTTATTTTATCAAACAAAAACCGTCGAATGTTGAATCAGAGTTCTTCCACAATCTAACTTGACAAAAAGTTTTTATAATTTTTGGAAATTTTTCGATTTTTGTGGGTTTTTTAATAAGGTATGCAAATGCAAAATATACAAATGAATGCGAAGGAAGAAAGATTACCGAGCACACCCCCAAACTTAAACTTGACAGTGCCCTCACTGTCAGGCTATACCAAGAGGGTTAAAATTGCCGGCGCTTCCTAGAAACAAATTATATACAAAAAGGAAAACAAAAAATATATACAAAAAAGGTGTCCCCCCCAAACTTAAGTAAAACAGTGTTTCCACTGTTAAGCGTTTGAAGTTCAGGATTAGGGGGGAAAGAACAGTATCAAGCTATACAAGGCCTTACACAGGCCAAAAGTTAACACCAACCATTCAAAGATTTTATCGCTATAATGTACCGGTTGGTGGAAGAAGGCGTAGAGAAAAGAGATGGAGAATACGCGAGACCATATGCGGAGAGAAGCGGGATATGGTCTCGGTATATGAGAGGAAGAAGAATGGCGGAAGGGAAAAAGAAGTGGAATACGAACTTGAGGGTGCAAATGGAGTAAATAGATTAGCACAATTTGTGATGAGCGATGTGTGAAAAGTGATAGTGCTAATATATTTACTCGTCGAGAAATTGGGTCGAATCCCTCAAGATTCGTAAGAAACCATGGGTATGCCGAACTTGGTAAACCAGACATATGAAATGTAAGTGAGACGGGTTCTTGCAAGGTCGGAACGATGGAAAGGATGGAGGGAAGTGATCGAGGAGGGGCATCGGTTAGGGTTTCGGGAGGGTGCACACAGTCAATGAAAGGAACAGGATGAATTGGAAAATCCGACTCATCAATTAAAACTGTTTCATCCTCAAAACTATCCTCAATATTCTCCTCAAAATTTATCTCATCCATGCCTTTATCATTAATATCAAGACGCATATGAAGTTCGGTAAAAATAGTTAAAGACTCGGGATGATGATTTGAAGAGACAACCTTAGCCAAATCTACTGGTTCATCATCCGAAATGTTCCCAGCGTCAATATTCTCGATCAAGTGAAAATCAATATTCTCAGACACCTCATCAAAAGCATGGATTTCAATCAATTCAGGTTCTAGAGTGGAGGTGTAGAGGTCAGAAGTTTTGGGATCGGTTTCACTTGGAAGAGACCCTTCACAATCGGGCAAATCAAACACTACGAAGTCGCACAACTCATTAAACATTCTATCTTCAACTGATAATTCATTTGGGACACTTGATAGACTTTCAACATAGGAGTTGTGGGATTCAATTTGAGACGGGTAGGTTTGATTTGGAAGGGTATACAACTCACTCTCTCCACTCAAATTCACAGCCTGTCCTACCGCCTCATCATACATTGGAAAATTTGGAGCTAGCTGGAAACTAGCTACCGGGTCAGTTGGTAGTATGAGAGCGGCCATGGACGCATTCAATTCCATCATCTGTTGGCTTGACGCTACCCTAAAGTCTTCCAAGGACTGTTCTAGACTAGACATTGGTTGTGAAGGGGTTTCAGTAAAAGATTCAAAGTTGTTTGGATACTAAAAACTCCCAAAAGGCTGTGTAGAAGCAATGTCTAGGGAAGGTGTAAAAGTTGGGTAGGACTGGTAGGAATTGAATGGCTGGACAGGAGTGGGATCAACATTTGGATAAGAAGGTGAATGGAATTGTTGATCCCAAGAATTTGTAGTGGTGAAAGGAGTGAAAGATCGGCTACGAGAATGTTCAATACGTTCAGCAATAGACATAGGTCTCGGGGTTACAACTGGATTTTCAAAAGTGGTATCAACGCAAGAAGGTGTGAATGTTTGAAACGGTTGATACGAAGTGGATTGCGGGGTCCAGTTGTTCGTCCTAGACGCGTCTATCCGATCTTTCAAAGAAATTTTTTGCATGGATGGATCGTTCGAAGTTCGACCAAAACAAGAACCGTAGGAAGTAATGTCTGGTTGTGGGTACCAAAGTTCGGCAAGAGTTTTGCGAGGTGGAGTACCCATGATATGAAGAGAGAGAAAGAAAGGTAGAGAAAAGGAGGGGAAAAAAGAATGTGATATTTTTTTTTTATAGACAAAAGAATGAAATATACACAAAAAGAATATGGACAAAAATAATCACGACACAAAAATACCACACACCTAATCGTTCTAGGGTTAACCTAGGTCAACTAGACCTGCTCCAGAACTTGATTGTCGAAGTAAAACTGTGTCGAGAAACAGGCTCAAGATACATTGATCACGAGGCCAGGTAAGTGCAGAGATAAGGGGAGGTTTTCCAACGCTTTCTCGAAGTTCCTTAATTAAATAACCCTTTCTCTTTTGGCGGTTTCGCCGTTAACACTTTCCTAGACACCCCGTAAACAATATACCGTTAAGCAAGGTTCTAAACACAGTTAACTTCTCCTAGTGAGCGCGAAGTCCTTAAGGCTTAAAGTCTAGTTTCTTTTAAAATTTGTGCGGGTAAACGTTATGCTCAAGTTCGTGATTTGTGGGCCACGGAAAAGGTGATGAAATCCTTTACCGTATGTTGTGGGGTTCGCTTGCCCTTAAGTCCGTATTAATTGATGCAATGCGCAATTCAAAAAATTCTTATAAAGAATCAAAAAATCGTTTTTTAGTTTAAGCGCGGCGCTGCAACAAATACGGGTTAGTTAATTTTGGCGTTTGCTAGCGAACTTGCAAAGAATCCTGCAAAGAATAGTATATTGGATGCGTCGGATTTGAGAAGAAGGTGTTAGTAAAATACGTACCGTTATGTTTTGGGTTAGGAAACCCCCGTTGAATCAAATCCGGTAAGCTTGAAAGGTTCGCTTGCGCGGGTCAAACTACCCGGATCTTTGGCACTGTACTTCGTAATCACCTTTGCCTTGAATGCATACTTTTCTCCCCACAATCGCAGTTTGCAAATACGCAAAAATCTGCACACTTACCCACAAAAATGATCAAAAAAAAACAAAGAAGATTTTTATTTTTATTTTTTTATTTTTTATATATATACAAAAAGAATATTAACCCGAATAACAAGAAAGAAAATACGCTACCGTCTCCCCGGCAACGGAGCCATTTGATCGCACGCTTTTGGCGTGTCGGATGTTCAAAGAATTTAAGTGTAACCGCGATCAGGACGGTGTCGCTTTGCAGCTAGCCGGTTGAGCAAGGGTCGGTCCACAAGGAGATGGTGGTATCTTACCTTCTTGTCTTAGACGAGTCAATAAAGAATCTGTATGTTTGTTTGATCTAACCTATGTGTTTATTTGCAAGTATAAATTTGTTAAGAAGAAAATACGAGATTTTAAGCTAAGAAATTCGTACTCAAAACCTTTGAGCCGAGTCTTGACCAATTGAAGCTCGAGCAATCGGCAACAACGTGGATTAGGGGATTTAAGCGCGGTATTCGTGGAATCCGGCTTATTTACCCTTGTCCTTCCGTTCTTGTCTCTTGCTTTCGCCTCCGGCCAAACCGAACGCAACCGGTCGTGGTTAGGAATCACCGTTACCTTGTCAGGGTAGGGTGCCTAACGGAGCGCTTGCGTATGGTTTGGGCGGAGTTCAATGGAAAATAACGGGAAAAGGAATTGGCAAAGAAACGTTAACTTACAATATCATATGGATTCTTAACAACAATAATAATTACAACATTCACAAAATGAACAAAAGAGAACAAAAAGAAAAGAACAAATAAAAGAAAAGATTACAAGAAGGAAAGTGCATGAATTAAATTGCAAATAATTAAAGAAAAGGTAATAAAAAGCAAGTAATAAAAAGCGATAAAAAGAATACGAAACTAGGACTCAAGACAAGCATGTGATCAATAGCCAACCCTTAAACTTGCAAGCTCAATGAAGAGGTTGCAAGATCAAGGGAAGGGTAGAGAACGCATGTGAAATGAAGTGCTAGTCCCGTGAGAAAATACGACCCTTGAGATCAATAACTAACCCTTAACCATTCAAGCTCAATGAAGAGGTTGAATGAGCAAAAGAAAGCAAGAATCTCAAGGGGGAGCAAACTAACAAGAAAGATAAAAAACCCTCATCTTCATTAACATCCACTCAAAAGCTCTCACTACAATTTCATGGAAGAAGAATGAAGAAGAAGAAGAAAGAAGAAGAAAACTACACAAAAAAGAGGCTAAAGAAAAGCTCCCTTGGCTTTGATCAGATCTGCTGTATTTATAGGCAGGAGAATGGAGTTCTAGGGCAACCAGAAGACCACATGTGAAAAGACCAAAACACCCCAGAAAAACGTCAGAGAGAGGGCTCCACTTGGCCGCGGATCCGCCGCCAATACCCCCTATTGGCCGCGGATCCGCCGCCCTATAGGGGAGTTGGGATGTCAGGTTTTGTGTGCTACCCTGCTCTGCTGTCCCCTATTGTCTGGTACATGTATTTTCTGATAATCTTTCCAGAATATCTGTTGAGGAAAGTTGAACTTTTGTGGATGCTTTTGTCATGATTGCCTCGAGCTCCGCGTAGATTTCTTGGAACTTGTTGTTGCCATTGAGCCTTGTGCATGAAGGTGACATTGATTTGACATTTTGTCTCCCTAAACTGGTATCTGGCAACATACGGATGACGAGCGGAGACCGTGTTTTCTCAGTGGTTGGCAGGAACCCGGATTTTGTCGTGTTTTCCATGAATTTCACCGTTCTAGAACCGAGAACCTGTATCCTGCAAATATGTAACAAACACGGATTAAAAGCACCTACCTATAAACAACCGAGCGTAAGAATGGGCGGTATAAAATGCAGTATTCTGTGATGAACAAGACCCGGCAGGAGGATGAGTATAGCGTTGTTCTAAACTAGCTTTAGAAGTGCACGTGTATATGAATCTGCCAGAGGGTTGTTGTAGTCAGTGGGAGCAGCGGAAGCATAGTGGTCAAGCAACTTGTGTCTATTTATAGACTAAAGCAGATATAGAGGAGATAGATCATTTATTTTTGATGCTACAGTCATAGGCTCCGACTTCATCAGAATAGGAGATGGATCTGTTAAGAAAGTAGTAGGGTGTGATGTCCTGGTATTTGGATGACATACATATTGTAGGAAGTGAAATTCCTATACTACGATCGGTTATACCGTGGTTGTCACACGGTGTTTTCTCCACAAAGGATTTAGATTTTATATCAGGCATTCTGATTACTAGATCTATGGTTTTAGATCTAGATTTGGATAGTGTCCTAATCTGGGTACTTGGACAGAATTCTAAAGGTGTTTTAGAATGGACGACTACTGGCATGGTAGTGAACCTGCTGGTGATGGAGTCACCCTCTCTAAAAGTGTCTTATAGACTAAAGGGGAGAGGGATGTGCGTGATTGGCATATCACGTGCTTAGGTAATTGAGTCAATCATGAGATGTCAAGTATCACACCATATGTTGTTTTTGCACTAGAGACAATATGTTGGTATTAATCTAATCTTGGAGAAACGTCCAGAAGAAGTTTTAGAACATATGTGGATGTTCTAGGGAGATGATAACGACAGCCTCCTTCGGGAGACGGTTATCATTCCAGGCTTCTAAGGTGACCTGGATGACAGAGTGACTATCAGAGTTATAGTTTTCCCTCTTACGAAGGGCAGTAGTTTGGACAGGTGGTCCAAGCGGATACTGAGGGAAGCACGACGCAGGATACTGATTAAATTCAGTTAATGATACAGTCTAAGAAGGTTGCTGGATTTGGAGTTCATTTAGAACTGGGTCCCATCAGATATCCAGACATATTCTAAGACAGGTATTGCTCATTTCGGGAGATGGATTTCTTCGCGAACATGAGATTAAGAGAGACATAGAAAGAAACATCACAGCGGATCCACTCACTGAGGCTATTTCTCGAACGCAATAGTTTCACAAACGAGCTTTGTGAAACTGATTAGTAGAGGAGTTGGGAGTTCGGTATCACACGGGCTGTGAGTATGCAACATCGCAATAATTTGCCTTAAGTGCAAGTGGGAGATTGTTGGATATAGTGCCCTCAAAGTCAAATATTGGATCGTAGGCACGTGATTGCAATGATTGAAGGAGGTCCTATGCCGGTAGGACAGTCTTACTCGAGATGATAGTATGCTATCTAGTTTGTCTTTATCATCGTGTATATGTTTTAGGTGACATTACAGATCACTATTACATGTTGATAGAGCCCTTAGGATTCTTGCTTGACTACCAGCAGTATGATGGCAATCATATATGTTAGAGTTGGGTAGTCTATAAGAACATCCTTAAAGTGTCCCTAGTCATGGAAGTTTCGAGACTGGGCATCGATACTCCATAAGTAGACTAGTGTATACGGATCGAGACCCCGACTAGGGGCGGTGGCTGGTCTCACAATCCATTGGTGTCAGTTGGTTCGCCTAAGATGTATACATGTGCTCATTGGGTTATGAGTACACCGGACGGACTCGCCGGAAACATGCTAGTTGGTATTATACCTATCGTCAGATAGCAGTTCCCTGGTGACATGTGTACAGGTTAGTCTATCGACCTGAGATTGTCATTTTTCACATGAGAGTTCCCACTGTACTTTGATTACTACCCTACCATGGATCAAAGGAGTTGTGCAAACAGGTTTTAGTTGGGTACAGTCCCGAGCCACATGGAGGCAATGAGTGGATCGGCAGGGGATTCGTCTCTCCCTGTATTGGGGGCGAGATCGCGCTGTGTTTAGGAGAGACATTATACAAAGTCCTTGGCCAAGGAAAGTGAGATTTACTGGTAGGTATTCCAGTAGTATCTCAGGATGTTCTGGGCTACACTCCGACACGACTTATACCGCTATTGGGGGTCTGATGTTTACCAGCCCGCTAGGCCCGATATGCGATACACATAGAAGAACGGACTGGACTGTACGAATATTTTCACTGACAGGCTCAGTAGGATTTCAGGATGAGTTCTCTCATCGGCCTCCCTTTTGGTCAATACCTGGGCGGCCATTACGTACAACTAGTATCTCTGACGTGCTTGTGGTTAAACCCACTGCCAGCGTATTGACGAGTCTTTAGAGTCCCCCATAGAAAGTTTCCCAAGTTCGGGAGAAATTTTGTAGAGTCCGTATAGTTTTATGGCATGGTTCGATCATATACGTGCACTTGTGTACGGATCATGATCGGACGGATCATACTAGTGGGCTTTGGTTTAAGCCGGATCCTAGTATTAGATTTGTTGGATTACATTCATCTCATTGCATTCGTATTCAGTCGGAATGCGGATGCAGGTATGTATATACAGATGAGGGGTATTCTTGTGATCCGTCATGGGTTTACTTTAGTTGATGCCATATCTTTTTGTTGGATTAAACATTTAGTTTAAATGTTTAGTGGTGGAAAATGTGAGTGCAAGTTTTGTCCATATGCATCATTTCATGTCACATACACTTGGTGACTCATGGTCTTGGTTTATGTGACCATTAAATATGACATGAATTGATTTTGGAGCTAATTATGATTAGTGGGGATATTTTGGAGAGAGAGGGGCAGCCAAGTAGAGGCTTAGGGGTTTGATTATTGATAAATCTCTCTCTCTCTCTCTCTTTCAAAATATCACACACAATATAAGCCATTTCACTTCTTCTTCTCTTGAGCTCAAAATTTCCTCCAATGGCTTCTTCTTCAACCTCCACCAATCCCTCTCATGAGTTGAGAATCCATGGGTGTCTTGAGACAAAGTGATCACACACATTCTCTACTTCACCTTGGACTTGTCGGCTAGCAAACTTCATGTCCGAGTTGCTTCGGTTTGAAGCAGGAGCCCGTAAAAAGATTCCTTGACGTGGTGCCACTTCGACGAGGAAACCGGAGATCGAGCGAGATCGGATAAGCCGCGAGGAGCTTAGGATGATGGCTAAAGACTGAAGGACACGGATCGATCGGTATAGCCATTCTAAACTTCTTTCTAGTTAGCTAGTTTAGGGTTAATGGTACGATTCGGGTAAAAGAATACGTTAGCGGCAGTTTCATAAATAGTTTTTGTTCCATGTTTGGCCTCGGATTGACGGTCGGGGCGCTACCGTAGCTAGTCGGGTCACATTGATATGACCTAGTCTACAATGCCTCAAGAAGGATTCGTTCATTTCTGAACTCTTCCTCTTATGTGTGTTTTGTACGTTAAGAACCATGGTTTGATTTAGATCGTATATGCCATTAGATAACGTGCCTGAACCGATCAACACTTGATATAGGAAATGTTCAAAACATTATCCAACAATACAAAATTATATCATTCTTTACTTAATAAAGAGACTGACATGATGTTGTATATCAGGTTCGGTATCTAATAACATTTGTTCAGAATCAATGTATTTGATAATACAGGGTGATAACTGCCAACAAGCTTGGCTGCAACACTTACACCGTTTTCAACTCTTGAAACTTATTACCCATTCCCAGTTCTCTTCCTATCTGTAGCCCATGTAACAGATTACATATATGGGATCCTGATCCGGTATCTCATACCCAGGACATAGAGGATACTGAGAAACAGTTCTCGGTAATGAACACACCCGAAGAAGATGCATCATCATGCACTTTCTTCGTTTGGGCGGCACGGGAATCCTGGTAATCCCCTATTTCCTGCTCGGTCTTATAACAATTATAAGTTGGAGCGGGACCAACGTTCCCCAGCTCAGTATAACAAGCGGGTTCAGTCAATACATCCATATTATTATCTTGATTAAGGCGTGACATGGTCGCTACCTGGAGAGAGAGAGAGAAGAAAACACTCTGCGTATGCCCTTGCAAGATTAGATCGATTATTATTTTATTTAATCAGGATGGCTCCCACTGTTTTAGTCAAATCTTCCTTCAAACCCTAAAAGGAAAGACTAACCGGGATTAATTACACCCTACAAGTTTGCCAATCTTTCGGCCAGGCCAGTGTCGGTACTTTGAGGGAGGTTCCCCGTGCTTTCGCACGTACCTAATTAAAATAAACCTTGTTTTCCCAGAGGCATCACCCTGTTGACACCTTTCTAGACACCTATTTGATTGGCTAATTGTAATGTGTAAAACTCTCCCAGGAGTAACTATTACTCGCAGTGGGTATCGGGATCTAACTATCTCATAGAAGGTATGCAATCCCATTGCAAATTTCAACACTTGAAATTCTAGATAATATTTTGCCCCTAGCATCCTATGACCTTGACGAAAGCCAACAAAGCATAGGCTGCTAGTCAAGTTCAACCCGTACACTTCAGATTGAATTAAACCCACCCGCACGATCCTTGACGAAATCCAACAAAGTCGCATGACTACCCTAACTCAATCGCATCATATGCTTTTGCAGATAAGCATAAATAGCTATCGCACACTACGCCTTGACGAAAGCCCAACAAACGTAGCACGAATACTATGAAGTACTTATCTGAAATGACGGAGGGCTACGATAGGTTTTTAAGAAAACCCTTTGCGTAATGAACTTGATCTCGTTGTAGAATTGAGTGATTTTTTTAAAAGGAGTGTTTTTGAGGCTTTTACTAGTTTTGCTAAAGAGGTCACTCCCGGTGAAGGGATCTCGGCTCTTTCCTTATCGAATAAGGTGCAGGATATTTCACAAATACCACTATGCAATTCAAAAACTATGAAAGCAATCAAAAGACAAACCGAATGTGTTGTAGTATCTGCTAGTTTCGCTAAAGAGGTCACTCATGGTGAAAGGATCTCGGCTCTTTCCTTATCGAATAAGGTGCTGGATATTCTACAAGGAATACCGCTATGCAAAGCAAGAACTAGAGCTACCAGTTTTTAAAACAAGTTTCTACAACATCTTTTAGGTTTCCTTTATTTCATTAATCTCATTAATGAAGTCCCATCAAATTATGCTTCCTAAGCGTCACATATGAAACGAAAGCAATAATATATAATATATATCATATATATATAATATAAGCATTCGTCTCAGAACATTTCACAGTGATCACATCACAGAGCAGCAGAAGATAACATATGAAATATTGGATATACTAGAATTTCCGTGTTTAATATCAAGCCAGTAATAAACACGGATTCCACGGTCGCGATGAATAGCCAAACCCACATCCCTAGACCCTTACGAGAGCAGCAAGCAACCCTACCAATTCTAGAGTTAGGAGACCTGGTCTCGACTCCTCGAGATGGTCTCCTACTGGACCCTAGAACCCGGTTACTTGTGCTCCCCGCCTTGGGTCTATCCTAATGCGGAAAAGTAAATAATATACATCAACAGTGACATCTTCCTCAACCCGGAAGTGCCCCAATAAAATAATATTACGTACAAGTTTTTCATGAATGAAAATGAAAAACTCTCATCTCACATAAAAACCCCCGGCTATTCAAACACGACGATACAATATAACAAATCCCAGCAACACATAACATCACATGTCATCAACGTAAGTAAATATGCGTATCCCAATTGTCGTTGACGTATAGCAACGAAACCGGCGATACACCACATATTACACTTACGGTCGCAGAAAAGAAAGTGAAAAACTACAACAATTGGAATCCGCAACCACCTTAGACATCATAAATCCGAAATATCTCATATTCCAGATTTCATGACTAACCAAATGAATTCCTTAGACATCGCATGCCTAACAATTATAAACCCCGCATTTTAGTCTCGATATTGAAAACACTTTCCAATAACATGTCGGGTAATTCAACAGGATTCTCGGTAACCTGATCGAATTCTCATCGGAAACTTTAGCAGACGACCGCACCCCCCGACGCCGTCGACGAAGTGCACTAAGGCCGAACACCACGGCCGTGAGAACCAGAACAGATGCTTTTGGCGACGGGGTTCTCCTACAGTCACTTGGTCGGGGATATGGGGCGTGGCTATCTAATAATGTTACCCTGCGAGTATCCGTGTATGCTACGTGACCGCGACGAACTTTTGATCACATCAAAATCCCGTGGCAACCGATCCAATGAAACTAAACTGCTGGATTTATAAAATTCAAACTAGTTATCACATAACTACTTTTGTGGATTCCAAATATTGTATCCCATCACATGATATCCGGACGACGTTAAACTTTTCGATCGATTCATCAAAGTCCTACAATTCCCCGACAGCTCAACACTTGAGCTGTTAGTTATATGTATGCCCTAGAGGCCATTACTGTACATACGATGTATATTGTAGTAGATTCTTGGACATATACAGGGAGGACTTTCTTGCTCGACATGATAGTATGCTATCAGGTTGCACTTTATCTTAACATGTACTCTGATTGTCTCTATGTTATATGTTGATAATGCCCTTAGGATGAGTACTTGACTACAAGGACTATGATGCAGATCATACTAGTGGGGACAGAGTAGTCGTAAAGTACATCCTTCAAATGTTCCTAGTCGTGGGTGTATAGACACAGGGCATCGATATACCAGAGTAGACTAGCGTATAGCATCTCGACCCATGTAGATGGGCGATGGATGATCCCATATCAATTGGTGTTTGACATCAGAGACAAGTATACGGGTGCTCAGTGGAGACTGGGTACACTAAACGGACTCGCCGAGAACTCCCAGATGGTATTATACCTAACGTCAGATGGCAGTTTTCTGGTGACACTGGTACAGGTTAGTCTGTAGACCTAAGATCGTCATAGAGTCTCGTGTGATTCCCACTGTGCTTTGATTTCCACCTTACCATGTTCAAGAGAACGTGCAAAACGGTGGCTTTTGGGTACAGTCCTGAATCACATGGAGGCAATGAGCGATATGAGGGGTTTCGTCTCTCCCGGTATTGGGAGTTGATGTTGCGCTGTGTTCGATTGGCTATAACAGGAAGTCCCTGGCCAGGGCTGCTTTAGAGATATACTGGTAAGTGTTATCAGTAGTTTCTTGACCCGTTATGAGCCTCATATCGACATGACTTGTCGAGTTACTGGGGTTTGACGTTTACCACCCCTAGACGAGATTGCGACATATCAGATGAAGAGACCGGACTGTACGGTAGTGTTACTGATTGGATTCGCAGGAGTGTGAGCAGGCTTGCTTGTTGATCTTCTGATCGCTCAATACCCAGGTGGCTGTTAGGTTTAGCAGACCGATTGCGGCTTGTGGGTGTTTGATATGATCATCACTTACTGCCGGCGTATTGACGAGTCTTTAGAGCCCTACACAGAGGTTTCCTGGTTTAAGAGAAATGGAGTAGGAGCACATATGTGATATGTGCGGGACCGAGATTAATACGATATGTGATACCGTATTCTATTCTCGCGATTTATGACATTGGTCGGTTATATGCAATATAGCTGGGTTATCGGATCAAGTGTTGATTCGATAAGTTGTTATATATGATATTAGTCGGTTATATGTGATATAGCCGGATTATTAAATCAAGAGTTGATTTGATAATCAAATGTATAATTATATATTTGATATATTACATTACATTAACTAGTATTAGCTCACTTATGATTTCTTTTCTCACTAGATTGTGCATGTTTATATATGTGATATATATTAGTGTACAAAAGTATGTGTCATGCTTGATGATACATGCAAGATGTGTGTATACGACTTATACCATGCTAGGGTTAAGTTAGGGTTTATAATTTATTCAAAGTTAAACAAATTAGGAGAGAATTAGTTTAAGGTTCAAAGCTTGTAGAAGCTTGTATGAACCTTTGACTAAGTCCACTCTTTTGTCTAGCTTAGGATATTTGTTAGCCCAACCCTTAACCTTATCCCTCGGTTTATTCTCTACATGAGTTAGGCATGAGGGTTTAACTCACCCATGGTTGCAATAATTCATTGGGATTAATTGATATGATGAGTTCATTCTTCTTCTTCTTCTTCCTAAAAGCTTTCTAGTTTCAATGGAGATATAAGAAAAAATGTGAGAAAATCAAATCTAAAGTGAGACCACTTCCTAATTCATCATCCTCTACTACTTTTCATTTAGTATAGGGTGTTTTATTCACTAATTTCACAATTAGTGAAGAGATAGCTTGGGTTAGTGTCTCCTCGACGTAGATCATCTTCGACCTCGAAGACTTCGAAGCAAGCATGTTTGTTTCTTCATGTGAGCCTCTCTAGAGTCCGGAGTTCACGATCGTAGCGAAGGGACTACTACACGGAGCTATTGAAGTGAAGGACCGGTCTACAAAGGTTGTATTCCTTGCTCACTTTTCATATGCGAAGTTGTTTGCATTACATTCCGTCGATTTCTAGTAGACGATTCTAGGATTAGGGTTAGCTAGAACGGTAAATTTTTTAATATGGCATTAGAGATGCCTCCCGAAACCTTGCTGCCGTCCTAGGTTACCCTGCAGTGGTATCAGAGACATGCTAGAAATTTATACGGATTTTGTTAAGATTACGAAACCGAAATACTCCGAAACTTGAAACGCGAAAATCTTTTTTCTGTCGAATTTAAAATGTTGTATAAAATTTTTTTAAACAAGTACAGAGTGTTATATGGGATATATCATGAACACAGTCAAAATTTCAGGGGGTTCTGCTCGGATTTGGCCGAGATCATGGTGATGGTGGCAGGCCTATTTTTTTGGATTTGCCTGAAATTTTTTGTGTGTTCCAGAGACCTGGTTTTTATGTTTCAGGTGTTATTTGTTTTTGTTAATTTTGCATATGATGTAATCATACACTATAAGCAATTCAGAGCATTTCGTATTCGTAGTTTTAACGTTGTTTCGGGTTATTCGCATGTTGTCTAGACGAAGTTAAAAAGTTTGATCGAATGTCAAAAACCCATTTTTCCAAGTTTAACGTATTCGGAAAAACATGCAAGTGATCCTATGAACCCTCTAGAAGAATGAAACCCTAACTCGACTTTTTTGGATCCCGGAACCGCGATCATACCCTAGGGTTTGTCGTAGTTCCGTGGAGACATGAGTGAGGCTTAGGTTTGCCCTTCTACGGCTGGTGCATAGGTACTGTGGCATATTCTGGGTATTACTAAAACTGTGCTCAAGTGTTGAGCTGTCGGGAAATTGTGGGACTTTGATGAATCAATCGAAAAGTTTAACGTCGTCCGGATATTATGTGATGGGATACAATATTTGGAATCAACAAAAGTAGTTATGAGATAACTAATTTGAATGTTATAAATCTAGCAATTTAGTCTCATTTGATCCGTTGCCACGGGATTTTGATGTGATCAAACGTCCGTCGCAATCACGTAGCGTGCGCGGATACTCGCCGGGTAACCTTATTAGATAGCCACGTCCTATAGCCCTGACCAAGTGACTGTAGGAGAATCCTTTCGCCAAAAGAATCCGTTCGGGTGCTCGCGGCAGTGGTGTTCCGGCTTAGCGCACTTCCTCGACGGTATCGGTGGGTGCGGCCATCTACTAAAGTTTCCGACGAGCATTCGATCTGGATGTCGGGAATCTTGTTGAATTGCCCGACTTGTTATTGTAAAGTGTTTTCAATATCGAGACAAAAATGTGGGGTTTATAATTATTAGGCATGTGATGTCTAAGGAATTCATTTGGTTAGGCATGAAATCCAAAGTATGTGATACGTTGGGTTTATGATGTCTAAGGTGGTTGCGGTAACCAACTGTTGTAGTTTTTCACTTTCTTTTCTGCGACCGTAAGTGTAATATGTGGTGTATCGTCGGTTTCGGTGCTATGTGTCAACGATAATTGGGATACACATATTTACTTACGTTGATAACATATGATGTTATGTGTTGCTGGGATATGTTATATTGGATCGTCGTGTTTTGAATAGCCGGGGGTTTTATGTGAGATGAGGGTATTTATTTTCATTCATGTAAAATTTATTGTATGTAATATTTTTTTATTAGGGCACTTCCGGGTTGAGGATGGTGTCACCATTGTATCTTATTTACTTTTCCGCATTAAGATAGACCCAAGGTGGGGAGCACAAGTAACCGGGTTCTATGGTCCAGTAGGAGACCATCTCGAGGAGTCGAGACCGGGTCTCCTAACTCTAGAATTGTTAGGGTTGCTTGCCGCTCTCGTAGGGGTCTAGAGGTGTGGGATTGGCTATTCATCACGACCGTGGAATCCGTGTTTTATACTGGCTTAATCTAAAACACGGAAATCCTAGTATATCCAATATTTCATATGTTTTATTCTGCTGCGATATTCTATGATGTGATCATTGATTATGTTCTGAGACGAATGCTTATATTATATATATATATTATATATTGTTGCTTTCGTTTCATATGTGATGCTTGGGAAGCATAATAAATGGGACTTCATTAATGAGATTAATGAAATAAAAGAAACCTAAAGATGATGTAGAAACTTGTTTTAAAAACTGGTAGCTCTAGTTCTTGCTTTGCATAGCGGTATTCATTGTAGAATATCCAGCACCTTATTCGATAAGGAAAGAGCCGAGATCCCTTCACCGTGAGTGACCTCTTTAGCGAAACTAGCAGATGTTACAAACTCGGTTTGTCTTTTGATTGCTTTTATAGTTTTTGCTTTGCATAGTGGTATTTGTGAAATATCCTGCACCTTATTCGATAAGGAAAGAGCCCAGATCCCTTCACCGGGAGTGACCTCTTTAGAAAAACTAGTAAAAGCCTAAAAAACACTCCATTTTAAAATTCACTCGATTCTACAACGATATCAAGTTCATTAAGCTCATGGTTTTCTTAAAAACCTGCGTAGCCCTCCGTCATTTCAGATAAGTACTACTTAGTATTCGTGCTGCAGTAGTTTGGCCTTCGTCAAGGCGTAGTGTTCGGTAGCTAACTAGTGCTTATCTGTAGCATGAGAAGCAATTGGATTAGGGTGTTCATACGGCGTAGTTTGGCCTCCGTCAAGGGTCGTGCGGGTGGGTTTAATTCAATCAAGAAATGAAAGGGTTGAACTTGACTAGCGCACTGATTGAAAGAGTTTTAGTTTTAACCGCAATCAAGACGGTGTTGCTTTGCAGCTAGCCGGTTGAGCATGGGTCGATCCACAGGGAGATGGTTGTATTTCCGTTCTTGTCTTAGACGAGTCAATAAAGAATGAGTATATGTTTGTTTAAGTCTAACCTATGTGTTTTATTTGCAAGTATAAAGTTGTTAAGAAAAAGATACTAGATTGTAAGCTAAAGAAATCCGTACTCAAAACCTTTGAGCCGAGTCTTGACCAATTGAAGCTAGAGAAATCGGCAATAACGTGGATTAGGGGATTTAAGCGCGGTATTCGTGGAATCCGGCTTATTTACCCTTGTCCTTCCGTTCTTGTCTCTTGCTTTTACCTCCGGCCAAACCGAACGCAATCGGTTGCGGTTAGGAATCACCGTTACCTTGTTAGGGTAGGGTGCCTAACGGAGCGCTTGCGTATCGTTTGGGCAGAGTTCAATGGAAAATAACGGGAAAAGAAAATGAGCAAAGAAACGTTAACTTACAATATCGTATTGATTCTTAACAACAACAATAATTACAACCATTCACAAAAAGAACAAAAAAGAGCAAAAGAAAAGAAAA
Source organism: Agapanthus africanus (assembly GCA_030015575.1). NCBI lineage: Eukaryota > Viridiplantae > Streptophyta > Magnoliopsida > Asparagales > Amaryllidaceae > Agapanthus > Agapanthus africanus. Next base: position 566,236,813 of record CM057339.1, read on the forward strand.
GATTACAAGTAAGTAAGGGCATGGAATTTAAGTGCATGAAAGTAAAGCAAGGTAATAAAAAGCAAGAAATAAATAAGCAAGAAAAAGAACTAGAAACTAGAACTCAAGACAAGCATGGGATCAATAGCCAACCCTTAAACTTGCAAGCTCAATCAAGAGGTTGCAAGATCAAGAGAAGGGTAAAGAACTCATGTTAAATGAAGCACTAATTCCATAAGAAGATACAACCCTTGAAATCAATAACAAACCCTTAAACTTTCAAGCTCAATGAAGAGGTTGAAAGATCAATAGAAAGCAAGGATCTCAAGGGGAAGCTAAAACAAAAGAATGATACAAAAACCCTCATCTTCATTTCATCATCCACTCAAAAAGCTCTCACTACAATTTTCATGGAGGAAAGAATGAAGAAGAAGAAGAAGAAGACTAAACTACACTAAAACCTACAAAAGAGGCACAAAGAATGGACATCCTTGGTTTGGCTCAGAACTGGGGTATTTATAGGCAGGGAAATGAAAACCTAGGGCAATAATATGGCTCAATATAAAGTTCCCAAACTACCCCTGAAAAACGACACTGCAAGGAGCTAGTATGGCCGCGGAACCGCGGCCAATACCCCCTATTGGCCGCGGATCCGCGGCCGTATAGGGGATTTGGGTCCTCGGTTTTTGGGTGATTTCCTGGTTTGATGTTTCCTTGTGTTTGCCAACTTTAAACTGCAGAAAATCTTCCAGAATATCTTCAGATTTCTTAGTCCAAGATTGCTTTATTTTCTTTACTTTAGACTTCTATCTCCCTCGAGCTCCGCGCACCCATTGATTCTTGTGCTGCCCCCTTCGTGCTCTGTGCTTGTCCGAGACACGAATGACCACTGTCATGTGTCTTGTCTCTGGAACTGGTAAGCGGCACTGGACTGATACGGATGACCGGAAGCCGGCTTTTATCTGCTGTCAACAGATGTTCTGTATTTTGGCGTAACAGTGGAGATTTTGTATCATTTGCGTTATTTTGGACTAGGAACTTGTAGTCTGTAAATATGTAGCAAACACAGATTAAAAGCACCTACCTATAAACAAACGAGAGTAAGAATGGGCGGTAGTAAAAGTAATATTCTGGTATGAACACGCACTATGGGTAGTTTGGCCTCCGTCAAGGTCATAGGACGCTAGGGGTAAAAACCATTATCGGAAATTTCAAGTGTTGAAATTTGCAATGAGATTGCATACCTTCTATGAGATTGTTGGATCCCGATACCCACTGCGAGTAAGAGTTACTCTTGAGAGAGTTTTACACATTACAATTAGCCGATCAAGTAGGTGTTGTAACATTTTGAAAATTTTAGAAAATAAATAAATTTAATTAGTTAAATAATAAAATGTTAATTTAAAAAGTTATTAAAACCAAATAGGACATTTTCATAAGTAGTATATGAAACAAATTAAAATTAAAATTTTAGTTTATAACATTAGTAAATTTCAAGGATTTTAGTGAATTATTTAGCTTCATTTTAAGAAAAAGGGTGTTTATATTATAACATAAATGATGAGGGGTTTTGTGAAAAGATTAGGTAATTGTGGAAATATGAAATTGGTGAGGGTTTATGTGTAAAACGGGGTAGGACTTGGTTAAGTTTAACTTTAACTCTTGGTGTATCATATCATCATGAAGAAACCTCCTTCTTGCATGAAAATACCACCCCTTTCATGCTTACACCTCCTCCTTCCTCTCATGCCGCCTCCATCTCTTAACCTTCACCTCATGCATTCTCTACACCACAAAATACCTAGTAAATGTAGGGTTTTCTTAGCACCTCTATTTGGGTTTAGAAGCATCATACATGCTATAACAATAAAATTTTGAGGTGCTAAGCAAACTATACAAAGAATCGAACTAGAATATATGAAGTAACTATTAATAGTATCAACAATTAAGAGTTAAGTTATACTAAATGATGAGACTACAACCTTTGTAGACCTCTTTGGAAAACTCCTTGGCTTTGAAAAGGTTCGCTTGATCAACTCCTCGTCCATGACGATCCACCCGAAGAACTTTGCTCTAAGCTTGATGCTTCCTTCGATCTTTGAAAAACTTGAACCACAACACCCTATACAAAATAGCTAAGGTTGTGTAGGATGATGAAGTGGTTGCTATTCTTATTTAATACCTTTTCTTTTCTTTCTCTAACTCTAATTTAACATTTAAAAGAGATCTAGGGTTTTGAGGAAGAAGATGGCTCTCTCTTTTTCTTTTGGAGTGAAAATGATAATAATCAATAATGAAAATGAGAGAGAGAGAGATATCTTATCATAACCATAACTTTAGTTAAATATAATATCTAGATATTTCAATTTAGGTTAAAGGCCAAAGGAAAAGAAACCATGGTTGAGTTAAATTCAACCATGGAAATGTGTAGAAGAAATGACTCATTAATCTTTTCTTTTGCCTTTAATCTTTATTGAAAATATCCATATATTATTTTATCTACAATATGATTCTTATATTGCCATCCTATTTGTATCATCAACCATGATACTTTTCATGTATGTATGTATGTATGCACATCATCATGTACATATACATGCATGTATCCATAAGAAGAAAATGATTTAAATAAATAATATAAAAGCCTATATTAAATCAACACTTGATTTAATAAATTGGTCATATCTTATACGACCCGACTAATATTAAATGCCCGATTAAAATACAGTATCATATACTAGTATTTAATCGAGGCTCCGCACATATCTCATATGTGCACCACTTCGTTTCGCCAGAGCCGAGAAATTTCTATGTGGGACTCTAAGACTCGTCAATACGCCAGCAGTAGATGATGATCATATCAAACACCTACAAGCCGCAAGCGGTCAGCTAAACGTAACGGCCACCCGGGTATTGAGCGATTAGAATAAGAACAAGCGAACCTGTCAAAACTCCTGTCAATCCATCCGGCAACACTAACCGTACAGTCCGGTCTCTTCGTCAGATATGCTGCATATCGAGTCTAGGGATGGAATCGTCGACCCCAATAACTCAATAAGTCATGCCGTTATATGGTCTATAACAGATCGAGAAACTTACTGATAACACTTATCAGTAATATCTCAGCAGCCCTGGCCAGGGACTTCCCGTTATAGCCAATCGTGCACAGCACAGCATCAACCCCCAATACCGGGAGAGACGAAACCCCTCCTATCGCTCACTGCCTCCACATGCCTCGAGACTATACCCAAAATCCACCTATTTGTACGACTCAGTAGAGCCGCAGTTGGGTGGAGATCAAAGTACAGTGGGAGGACACACAAGACTCTATGACGATCTCGGGTCTACAGACTAACCTGTACCAGTGTCACCTGAGAACTGCTATCCGACGTATGATATAATACCATATAGGAGTTCTCGGTGAGTCCGTTCAGTGTACCCAGTCTCACTGAGCACCCGTATACTATCTTCGGTGTCAACACACCAGACGGATATGGGATCATCCATCGCCCATCATATGGAACAAGAATGGTATACGCTAGTCTAAACTGGAATATCGATGCCCTGTCTCGATATACCTACGACTAGGAACATTTCAAGGATATGCTTATAAACTACAGATGTCCCACTAGTATGATCCACATCATAATGCCAGTAGTCAAGCCAATATCCTTAGGGCTTTATCAACATGCACCAAATGAATATAAACATGATCAAGTGAACATATGATAAAGTAAAACCAGATAGCATACTATCATATCGAGCAAGACTGTCCCCCGAATATATATATATATATATATATATACATATCAGTACATACACTATCTCATAATGGCCTCTAGGGCATACATATATCCAACAATCTTCCACTTGCACTAAGGCCAGTTATTGGTATATCTCATACCCAACATCTCAAAAAGTCGCTCATGCTGCGGCTGAGGGAGGGCCTTGGTGAATGGATCCGCAGCGTTGTTCTTTGTGTCTATTCTCTTAATCTCGATCTCGCGGTGATCAACAATCTCCCGGATCACATGATATCGTCTCAGGATGTGTCTGGACTTCTGATGGGACCTGGGCTCTTTGGCCAACGCCATAGCCCCATTATTGTCACAATACAGAGGTATTGGATCAATAATGGTTGGAACTACTCCTAGCTCCGCGATGAACTTTCTCATCCAGACGGCTTCCTTGGCAGCATCATTTGCAGCAATATATTCAGCTTCCATTATTGAGTCTGCAACGGTATCCTGTTTGGAACTCTTCCAACTCACCGTCCCTCCATTGAGGGTAAATGTAAACCCTGAGATAGACTTGCTGTCATCCTTGTCACTCTGGAAGCTCGAATCGGTAAAGGCCTCCATTTGGAGATCCCCATTACCATACACCAAGAACAATTCTTTAGTCCTTCGCAAGTACTTAAGAATGTTCTTTACAGCAATCCAGTGATTCTCCCCTGGGTTAGATTGATACCTGCTTACTACACTAAGTGCATAAGCAACATCAGGGCGTGTACATAACATTGCATACATTATCGATCCTACTGCCGAAGCATAGGGAATAATGCTCATGCGAGCTCTCTCTATATCAGACTTTAGGCAATCGTCTTTTGAGAGAGTGACTCCGTGGCAAGCGGGTAAGGCACCCCGCTTGGAGTCTTCCATACTAAATCTCTTTAGGATGGTGTTTATGTACTTGGTTTGGGACAATCCCAATAACCGTCTGGATCTATCCCTATAGATCCGTATACCCAATATGTATGTGGCATCTCCCAGGTCCTTCATGGAGAACCTTTGTGATAAGAATGATTTGACCGACTGTAGCATAGGAATGTCATTTCCTATCAGAAGTATGTCATCTACGTACAATACGAGGATTGCGACATTTCTTCCTACAGTCTTCTTATAAACACAAGGTTCATCTGGATTTTTGATGAAATCAAACTCTTTGATAACATCATCAAAACAGATGTTCCAACTCCGTGATGCCTGCTTTAATCCATAAATGGATTTAAGTAGCTTACATGCTTTACCGCTACTCCCACTATCAATGAATCCCTCTGGCTGATCCATATAAACGCATTCCTCTAAATCACCATTTAGGAATGCAGTTTTAACGTCCATCTGCCAGATTTCATAGTCGTAGTGAGCAGCAATAGCAAGTAGGATCCGAATGGATTTAAGCATGGTTACCGGAGAGAAAGTCTCGTCATAGTCCAAACCTGGTCTATGACGAAAACCTTTCGCTACCAAACTTGCCTTATAGGTCTCTACCTGTCCATCTACACCGATCTTTCTTTTAAAGATCCATTTGCATCCCACAGGTTTTATCCCGGAGGGTACATCTTCCAAAGTCCATACTTTGTTGGTGTACATGGACTCCATTTCGGATCTCATGGCATCCAGCCAATTCACAGAGTCACCACTCGTGATAGCCTGATGAAAGCTGGCAGGATCATCATCATCCATGATGCAATCTTCTCTATCACCATCAACGAGAAAACCGTAGTATCTCTCCGGTGGGCGAGAAATCCTACCAGATCTACGGAGTGGCTGAGGTTCATTAGATTCTGTTATAACTTCAGGTTCAGCCAAGTTGTCATTTGTAACTTGTGTTTCTAGAACTTCTTCTAGATCTACCACATTGCTATTTGTATTGTTTGAAAAAATCTCATCTTCTAAAATGGTGGCATACTGAGAAACAAACACTTTTTGTTCCTCTTTGTGGTAGAAAAGATACCCAAACGAATGTTTAGGATATCCTACAAATATACATTTGACTGATCGTGTTTCGAGTTTGTCTGGATTCTGCTTTTTAACAAAAGCTGGACAACCCCAAATCTTAACTCTTTTAAGAGATGGTTTCTTCCCATGCCATATCTCATATGGAGTGGTAGACACGGTCTTGGTTGGAACTTTGTTTAACATAAAAGCTGTTGTTTCCAATGCATGCCCGCAAAACGAGAGAGGTAACTCAGCATCACTCATCATGGATCGTACCATATCTAATAGGGTACGGTTCCTTCGTTCTGACACACCGTTGTGCTGTCGTGTGTAAGGTGGAGTGAGCTGAGAGAGAATCCCATTCTCTTTTAGGAAGTCTAAGAACTCAGTACTTAAGTACTCTCCACCTCGATCTGATCGAAGTATCTTGATACTCTTTCCTGTTTGGTTTTCTACTTCATGTTTATACTCCTTGAATTTCTCGAAAGCTTCAGATTTATGTTTTATCAAATATACATGACCAAATCTTGAGAAATCATCAGTAAAAGTTATGAAGTATGAAAAACCGCCTCTTGCATGTGTAGACATTGGTCCGCATACATCACTAAGTATGAGGCCTAGGAGCTCAGTAGCTCTTTCTCCGTGTCCTGTAAACGGGGTTTTGGTCATTTTACCTTTGATACAAGACTGGCAAGTTGCATAAGATTTATACTCAAATGAATTTAAATATCCATCTTTATGAAGCTTGTTTAGTCTTGTTTCATTAATATGACCAAGTCTACAATGCTAAAGAAAAGCTTCATTTATCTCTGAAAATTTTCTTTTATTTTTGTGTTGTACGTTGAAAACTGTGTGTTGATTAAGGACGTATATCCCGTTATTTAATGTACCACAACCAATCAACTCTTGATTCAGTCTAATGTTCATAACATTGTGTTGCACAGCAAAATGATACCCTTCATTGTCTAACAAGGAAACAGATATAATATTACAAAGCATACTTGGTACAAAATAACATGGGTTCAAAACCAATATACAACCCGAAGGCAAACCTAGGTGATACTCTCCTACTGAAACTGCATTTACATTGGAACCATTTCCAACTTGGAGAGTATGATCACCTGTCTTCAGAACTCTGCTATTTCTCAACGCCTGCACAGAATTGCAAATATGAGAACCCGAACCGGTATCCAATACCCAGGAAGCAGAGTTAATAGAAAAACAGTTTTCAATTACGAACACACCTGAAGCTGAAGCATCACCATGCTTCTTCTTGAGTGCTAGGTACTCAATACAGTTCCTCTTCCAGTGTCCCGTCTTCTTGCAATGGAAACATTCACTTTTCTATGATGCCCCAACCTTGGACTTGCCTTTTCCCTTCACCTTTTTGACTCCACCCTTAGGTTTGGTGGGTTTCTTCTTCATCTTTCCCTAGGCCTTAACCTTTGGGTAAGAGGAGAAGGATTGCTCAACACTCATAACGGGGGTCTTCACTGACTTCAGTGTGCTCTCTGTACTCCTTAACATATTAAGGAGTTCAGGCAGTTCCTTCTCCATGTTGTGCTTGTTGAAGTTAACGATGAACTGAGCAAAGGTGGAGGGGAGAGACTGCAGAATAATATCTGTATACTGTTCATTGTCCATTGTCCACCCAAGGTCCTCAAGCTCTTCTATGAGAGCTATCATTTTCAGAACATGGTCTCCTACTGCTGTGCCAGCGGTCATGCGCATCTGAAACAGTTTCTTAGAAGCTTCGTATCGTAATACGCGGGATTGCTCTCCATACAACTCTTTTGTATGGAAGAATATGGCTTGTACGTCCATATTCTCGTGCTGCTTTTGATGTGTGTTATCCATCGATACAAGCGTGAGGCATTTTGCCGTGGCACAGTCAGCGTCCCATGTCTTGCGGATTTCCCTATCCGCAACTGAAGATTTAGGACCTAGGGGGGCAAGGCTGGAGCTGTAAGGACATATGATACTTTATCATAAGTCAAGGCTATGTTTAAATTCCTCAGCCAGTCTTTATAGTTGGTCCCATTCAGCTTGTTTTTATCTAATAAAAGCTTAAGTCCTGTCCTGGGTATCTGCCATTAAGAGAGAGAAAAGAATACACTTAGAGAAAGCTCTTGCAAAGATCAGATTGGTTATTATCTTGTCTAATCGATGTCTCCCACTGTTTTTATCAAATTTTCTTTAAAACCTTTTAAAAAGAAAACTAGCCGGGATTAATTACATTCTACAACTTCGCTAACCTCTCAGCCAGGCCAGTGCCGGTACTCGAGGGAGGTTCCCCGTGCTTTCGCACGGACCTAATTAAAGTAAACCCCGTCTTCCCAGAGGCGTAGCCCCGTTTGGCACCTTTCTAGACACCTACCGAGTCAGCTAATTGTAAAGTGCAAAATTCTCCCGGGAGTAACATTTGCTCGCAATGGGATCGGGATCCTACTATCATATAGAAGATATACAATCTCATTGTAATTTTCAACTCTTGAAATTCCCGATATTATTTTTACCCCTAGTACTTATGACCTTAACTAAAGTCAACATATCATAAGTGCTAGTCAAGTTCTTCCCGTCATTTCGTGATTAACTAGACCCACTCATATGACCCTTAACTAAAGTCAACATAATCATATGAATGTCCGAACTAATCTGCATCATATGCAGTGTAGGAAGACATCACTCAGCTACCGTACACTTCGCCTTAACTAAAGTCAAAATACGCAGCACGAATACTAAGTACTCTACTTCCTAAAATGACGGAGGGTTGCGGATAGATTTTAAGAAAACTTTTGACGCTTTGAACTTGATATCGTTGTAGAATCTAATGGGTTTAAAAGGAGTGGCTTAAGCTCCGCATTTTGAAACTTGCTTTTTTTTTTACAAAAAAGGCCGAGTGTGTTTCAAATCTGATTCTACAACATCTTTTTAGGTTCATTTATCTTTTACATTAATCTCATTAATGTAGTCCCATCATTTAAATCCTAAGCCATTACAGAAAGAAACGAAAATATAACGTACACTTATGCCACTCGCATTCGTCACAGTGTCCTGATATGCACCGTTAGGTTACTTAACTAACGGCATACCGGGACGGGGCTAGTGCGGGTGAAAAACATAAGTAACGTCTAATATATATCATATATATATATAATATTTCATTCGTCTCAGATATGCATTAAAAGATCACATCAGATAATAAAAGCAGCAGAAGCACATAAAGGATATCTAGGAGGTCCGTATTTTATATTTAGCCAGCAATAAAAAATACGGATTCCACGGTCGCGATGAATAGCCAAGCCCACACCCCTAGACCCCTACGAGAGCGGCAAGCGACCCTACCAATTTTGGAGTTTTGGAGACCCGGTCTCGACTCCTCGAGATGGCCTCCCACTGAACCCAAGAACCCGGTCACTTATGCCCTCCACCTTGGGTCTATCCTAATGCGGAAAAGTAAATAATATACAACACTGGTGACAACAACCTCATCCCGGAAGTGCCCCAAATAAAAGAATATTACATACAATTTAATTTTACATGAATTAAAAGAATACTCTCATCTCTCATAAAAAAGAAAACCCCCGGCTATTCATTGCGACAATCCTGCATATCAAATCTCATCGACACATAATATCAAATATCATCAACGTAAGTAAGTATGCATACACCGATCGTCATTGATGTATAGCAACGAAAACCGGTAATACATACTAGACTTACGGTCACAGAGAAATAAAATGGGAAAAATACAACAATTGGAATCTTTAACTGCCTTTAGACAACACAAATCCGGAATATCACATATACAAGATTTCATGCCTAAATAATGTAAAGCTCGCATTTGGGTCTCATTCAAGAAAACACCTTTTCAAAACAAACCGGATAATTCAACAAGATTTCCGTTTATCCCGAGACCGAACTGCTAGATTTACAAGCAACAAACAAATTTGTAGATTTCAATTATTGTATCACATACTATTAAACTAAGCGACGTTGGAACATCCGATCAAACGACTTAAACAACCACAGACTGCTCTGAAAGCTCAATACCTGAGCAGATTCTAAAAATAGCAGTAACATCAGAAAACATATATGGGCCAGCACAAGAAAATACGGCCCATGAATCACCTATACCACCGCGGAACCGCCGCAACAAGCCTCTTTGGGCCGCGGTTCCGCGGCCGTATAGTCGATTTAGGGGATCGTTTTTCTGGTGAGCCCATATATTTCCCTGCTTAATTTTTTACATATTTTTAATTTGAAAAATTCCAGGTTTTAAAAAAATTTCCAGAGAGCACCCCCCGGGTGTCGTTTTCGTCCGTTCGATGTTTTCAACGTCGTCTAGGTTACCACAAAGCTCTAGCTTGTCTCTGATACCACTGTAGGGTTTTCATAACACCTCTATTAGGGTTTAGAAGCATCATACATGCTATAACAATAAAATTTTGAGGTGCTAAGCAAACTATACGAAGAATCGAACTAGAATATATGAAGTAACTATTTATAGTATCAACAATTAAGAGTTACGTTATACTAAATGATGAGACTACAACCTTTGTAGACCTCTTTGGAAAACTCCTTGGCTTTGAAAAGGTTCGCTTGATCAACTCTTCGTCCACGACGATCCACCCGAAGCACTTTGCTCTAAGCTTGATGCTTCCTTCGATCTTTGAAAAACTTGAAGCACAACACCCTACACAAAATAGCTAAGGTTGTGTAGGATGATGAAGTGGTTGCTATTCTTATTTAATACCTTTTCGTTTATTTCTCTAACTCTAATTTAACATTTAAAAGAGAGCTAGGGTTTTGAGGAAGAAGATGGCTCTCTCTTTTTCTTTTGGAGTGAAAATGATAATAATCAATAATGAAAATGAGAGAGAGAGATATCTTATCATAACCATAACTATAGTTAAATATAATATCTAGATATTTCAATTTAGGTTAAAGGCCAAAGGAAAAGAAACCATGGTTGAGTTAAATTCAACCATGGAAATGTGTAGAAAAGTGTAGAAGAAATGACTCATTAATCTTTTCTTTTGCCTTTAATCTTTAGTGAAAATATCCATATATTATTTTATCTACAATATGATTCTTATATTGCCGTCCTCTTTGTATCATCAACCATGATACTTTTCATGTATGTATGTATGTATGCACATCATCATGTACATATACATGCATTTATCCATAAGAAGAAAAGGATTTAAATAAATAATATAAAAGCCTATATTAAATCAACACTTGATTTAATAAATTGGTCATATCTTATACGACCCGACTAATATTAAATGCCCGATTAAAATACAGTATCATATACTAGTATTTAATCGAGGCTCCGCACATATCTCATATGTGCACCACTTCGTTTCGCCAGAGCCGAGAAACTTCTATGTGGGACTCTAAGACTCGTCAATACGCCAGCAGTAGATGATGATCATATCAAACACCTACAAGCCGCAAGCGGTCAGCTAAACGTAACGGCCACCCGGGTATTGAGCGATCAGAATAAGAACAAGCAAACCTGTCAAAACTCCTGTCAATCCATCCGGCAACACTAACCGTACAGTCCGGTCTCTTCGTCAGATATGCTGCATATCGAGTCTAGGGATGGAATCGTCGACCCCAATAACTCAATAAGTCATGCCGGTATATGGTCTATAACAGATCGAGAAACTTACTGATAACACTTATCAGTAATATCTCAGCAGCCCTGGCCAGGGACTTCCCGTTATAGCCAATCATGCACAGCACAGCATCAACCCCCAATACCGGGAGAGACGAAACCCCTCCTATCGCTCACTGCCTCCACATGCCTCGAGACTATACCCAAAATCCACCTGTTTGTACGACTCAGTAGAGCCGCAGTAGGGTGGAGATCAAAGTACAGTGGGAGGACACACAAGACTCTATGACGATCTCGGGTCTACAGACTAACCTGTACCAGTGTCACCTGAGAACTGCTATCCTACGTATGATATAATACCATATAGGAGTTCTCGGTGAGTCCGTTCAGTGTACCCAGTCTCACTGAGCACCCGTATACTATCTTCAGTGTCAATACACCAGACGGATATGGGATCATCCATCGCCCATCATATGGAACAAGAATGGTATACGCTAGTCTAAACTGGAATATCGATGCCCTGTCTCGATATACCTACGACTTGGAACATTTCAAGGATATGCTTATAAACTACAGGTGTCCCACTAGTATGATCCACATCATAATTCCAGTAGTCAAGCCAATATCCTTAGGGCTTTATCAACATGCACCAAATGAATATAAACATGATCAAGTGAACATATGATAAAGTAAAACCAGATAGCATACTATCATATCGAGCAAGACTGTCCCCCGAATATATATATATATATATATATATATATATATATATATATATATATATATATATATACATATCAGTACATACACTATCTCATAATGGCCTCTAGGGCATACATATATCCAGCAGTAAATTCCTTAGCCTCTCAACTGAACACTATACATCTTCAACCCAAACCAATAAATTCCTAAGTGTTCATAATAAAAGAGAAAGAGAGAGCAATGGCTTCCTTCATGTCACGACCCGAAAAGTGACGAGTGTGACCGGCACTTAAATTACAAAACGTCTCGAGGCATACATAATCCAAGTAAGCCAAAACCCAGAAATCAAAACCAAAGAAGCAGTAGAGTGAAGGAAAAACCAATTTAAAGCAAGTAGTTTTAACAACATAGGCCGAAGTATGTATTTTTAAAATCTGAAGTATTTTCTGAAAATTTCGGCTGAGTCTCCTTTATAAATACTGGCCCCTGTTCATACCATAATATTGTATTTTATATTCCCCATTCTTATGCATTTTACAATGAAAACAGGTGCTTTTGACCCATGTCTGCTACATGTTACAGGTTACAGGTTCTTGGACAGGAAACAGTGAAAACGATGTAAAGACGATGAAAATATGGACTTTTGACCAACTAATGGGAGGATCTTAGTCAAGCCTACATCGAAAGACAGTTTACAATCGACAAGGCAACTCAAGATCCAAAAATACAAAGCTGACGGTTAAAAATCCACTACAAATGTTCACTGAAGATCTGGAACCAACCTAGAAGCCCAAATGGAAAAAGATATATATGAACAGGAAGTATAAGACACCAGAAGCTAGCCCAAGAAATTACCAAGCGCAATTCTTCCTTTTGGCCGCGGAACCGCGGCCAAACCAGGCCTTGGGCCGCGGTTCCGCGGTGGGATAAGGGGATTAGGAAATGCAAATTTTACCAAAACTCTTTTTATGTGCTGAAAAGATTTCCTGAGGGTATATTTGTAATTTTAGACATGCGGATCAAAATGTAACCTAGGGTTTCCTATTCTCTATAAATAGGAACTCTAATCATTGTAATTTCTTATGCCTCCCTTCATTAATAAATTTTAGAATTCTTTTGGAGAGCATCGGTGTTTCTTTTCAATTCATGAATTCAGATCTGACAACCCTGCGTTGATGATTGGAGAGATGCATCTGTAAGTAGATTTAATTCCTTGCTCTAGTTTAGATTTCAATTCTTGCCCTAGGTAATTTTTATTCTCTGCCCTAGATAAATGTTCTTCAATTCCTTAATAAGCGAGTAGTTTCCTCGCTTGTTAGGGTTAGGAATAGGGAAGGATTTGAGAGATGAAGATCTCTCATCTCTTTTCTTTGCCAATCTTTTATGAAAATTAGAACTCCATGCATACCTTCTTATTCCGCTCCCTACGGCACTCTACCCTCGAGGTAACGGTGACTCCATAGTCTAAAGGCCCGGATTCTAAGGTTTTCCATGGAGGTTAGGGTAAAGATTAAGAAAGGAAGGACAAGGATCTAGAGGAAGAATCAATCTTTCCAATCATCCTAATTCCCTTTGTTAAGATTTACCATAACACTAATATGATATCTTTAATGAAAAGGCAATGGAAAGAGATGTAGATCTTTGTTTACCAAATTTTCCCTAAACCTAATCCTAGCAAGTTTCTAATCCTAGTATTATACAACTTCAATTTCTAGATTTAATAATTAATCCGAACACCCTTCGGAATTAACTCGTAAGCGCGACCAGGAAATTCACAACATCCCTGTGGACCGACCCGTACTCACCGGCTAGCTGCAAAGCGACGCCGTTCTTGATTGCGGTTACAAATATTTTTGATCTATCATTTAAAAGCGCATGCACGCAAAATCACATCCAATCAAATGGCGCCGTTGCCGGGGATGGCGTAGAATTTTCTTTTCGTAATTTCGGGTTAATCATAAAATTAAAAAAATCATAAAAATCTGAAAAATCCCAAAAATTATAAAAATATATCAATTGTTATTTTTTGGAAAAGGTACTTTGTGTTTGAATTTTGCAGGAACAATCGAGACGGATCTGGAAATTTCCAGAAGGCGAAACAGAAATCAGGAGATCAGAACAGAGAAGGATTTCAAAAACAAAATAGTAGAATTTTTCTGGAAATTTGAATCATTCAACGCACCGCGATTCCGCGGCCTAAACCAGACTTAGACCGCGGAAACGCGGCCACCTTGCTGACTCAGTGCGCTACAAAAATTTTGGGGATCCGTGCCGACTTCCCCACCGCGAAACCGCGGTGTTAACCCTCTATTGCCGCGGAAGGGCGGCGCATTGGTAACATCTTCTCCTACAAAAATTTCTGTAAGATCTTCTGGTCCTCCTCTGTAATTTTTGAAATATCTTTTCTGAAAATTCCTGCAGGATTTTGTGCGCTATAAAAATATTTCCCCTTCCATATAACAAGTCTTGTGCAGGATTTTTGGGCCCCGCTTGAACTAAATTGATTGCAAGAAATATTTTGTTGTTGCACATCTTTTCTCAAATACCTTTTTGCAACAGTTTTTTCCAAATAAAGATTCTTGTGATATGCTTAAGATAATAACTGATTGCAGGTAATATATTTTCGGTTGCATATCTTTAATTAAAAATCTTTTTGCAACAAATTTTCAAACAAAGAAAACGAAAAAGGAAAATTTTTATTAGAGAACTTGCAAGCTTTAGCCCCAAATAAATCCTTGCACCATCCAACCTTCCTTTGTGTCACCTTTCTTCTTTTAACATGGGTACCCCACATAAAAAATCATTAGCCGAACTTTGGTATCCTGAACCTAATTTTGCGTCGTTCGGCAATTTGTTCCGTCAATTTAAAGACGATCCTTCCTTGCCTAGAAAATCTTTGAAAGATCACATAGAGGAGTCTAGGAGAAATGGTTTGACTTTTCAACCCACTTTGTGTCAACCAAGTCAACCTTCACCACCTACATATGTTGACACCACTTCTTTAAGTCCTTCTGTCACTCCTAGGCCGATGTCCATTGCTGAGCATATTGCTCAATCTCGTAGCCGATCTTTCACCCCTCTCCACACATCTAGTTCTAGAAAATCTTTGAAAGATCACATAGAGGAGTCTAGGAGAAATAGTTTGACTTTTCAACCCACTTTGTGTCAACCAAGTCAACCTTCACCACCTACATATGTTGACACCACTTCTTTAAGTCCTTCTGTCACTCCTAGGCCGATGTCCATTGCTGAGCATATTGCTCAATCTCGTAGCCGATCTTTCACCCCTCTCCACACATCTAGTTCTAGGGATCAACAAGACTATTCACCTTTCTATCCACATGTTGACCCTACCCCAGTCCAATCACCCACTTCCTACCAGTCCTACCCGACCTTTCCACCTTCACTAGACACTGCTTCTACACAGCTATTAGGGAGTTTCACATATCCAACCAATTTCGAATCTTTTACTGAAACCCCCTTACCACCCAAGTCTAGTTTGGAAGAGGCGTTGGAGGCGTATATCGCAGCAACAAACAAAATGGTTAGGAATGTGGAAGCGTCCGTGGCCACCCTTATGCAACCTGCTGAACCGGTAGCTAGTTTCCAACTAGCTCCAAATTTTTCAATGTATGAGGCGGCAGTTGGACAGAGTGAGAATGAGAGAGGATTTTCAAATCAAACCTACCCTTACCCAATTGAAGCCCACAACTCCAGTTTTCCATCGATTGTCCCTAATGATTCATCAGTTGAAAATAAAAATGAGTTGTGTGATTTTGTAGTGTTTGATTTGCCAGATTTTGAAGAACCCCTTTCGAGTGAAACCGCACCTAATCCTTTCGACCTTTATACTTCCACTCTAGAACCTACATTGATAAACATCCATGCTTTTGAGGAGGTGTCTAAAGAAATTGACTTTCACTTGATTGCGGATATAGACGCCGGGAATATTTCGGATGATGAACCTGTCGATTTAATTGAAATTTTATGTTCAAATCAACATCCCGAGTTATTAAATGTTTCTCCCGAATCTCATATGCGTCTTGATTTTGATGATAATGGCATGGATGAGTTGAATATTGTGGAGAATTATGAGGATAATATTGAGGAGAGTAGTGAGGATCATATTGAGGTTGAACCATTTTCGTTTGATGTGTCGAATTTTCCAATACACCATCCTAAATTCTTAACTGATACCCTTCCTCACTCACTTCCTTCCGTCCTTCCTATCGTTTCAACTGTGCAAGAGACCATTACGCTTTCATCTCCAATACCTAGTTCGACGTACCCATGTTTGCTCACGACTCTTGAGGGATTTAATCTCATTTTTTCGCGGGTTGATAGATTAGCACAATCGCTTTTTACACATCGGTCATTACAAATTGTGCTAATCTATACGCTCCATCCACACCCTCAAATTCGTATTCCCACCTTCTTTGGTTCTTCTAATCTTCCTTTAATGATATCGAGTGTTGATGAATCACAATCCGACATTTTGAGTTCGATAATTTTCAATTGGACCTTCGAGGAAAGTTTCGAAGATATTTTCGCCGATGAACTCGCATTCTTAAATAATATGGATTTTGTGATTAATCAACCTCCACTCGAAGAAGTAGAACCCCTACCATTTCTTCTTCCCCTCCGCCATTCTCCTCCACCGAGACCATATTATCCCTTTCTCTCCACACGGTCTCGTGTGTTTCTCATTTCTTTTCTTTCCACTCCATTCTTTCACCAACTCTACCATTACCACGATAGAATTTTTGAATGGTTGGTGCTAACCTTTGGCTTGTGTAAGGCTAAGCTTAAGTTTGGGGGGAACCTTTGTATATATGTATATATATTTTTGTTTTCTTTTTCTCTAAAAAAAAAAAAAAATTCAAAACATTAAAAATAAATAAAAAATAATAATAAACAGGGGAGTGCCGGTATTTTGACCCTCTTGGTTTAGCATGACAGTGAGGACACTGTCCAGTTCAAGTTTGGGGGTATGCTCGGTACGCCTTCTTCCCTCGCATTCATATGTACATATTTTTGCATTTGCATACTTATTTGAAAACCCATAAAAATTGAAAAATTTCAAAAATTATAAAAATTACTGTATTCAATTTTGGCTTATTTGACTTGAGTTTGACAAATAGGTTAACTGGTTAGGAACAACTAGATCTTAGACTTAGTAAATTAAAAACCCTAAAAATAACCTTTCTTAAAGTTTAACGGTTGAAAGTATATGCCTTGTAGTTTATTTAGAAATAGGAAAATTTTGGGTTCACTTCTTGGGCTAAGTCGAAACAAGGGAAGAGTATTGATGTTCTTATTAGAGTATAAGTTAGAAAAATAGTTCCTAGCTTAAGTCTAGATTCTGAAAATGTATACCCTACAATTTGCACAATCACGCACCTTGAAATTTGGAATAGTAGAAGAGACCTTGAAATGCTCTTGTCTAAAGTCCTTAGTATGAAAAAGTGTGAATGAATAAAAAAAAATGGACACTGGTTTTTGTGATTATTTAAGGCTGCAAAAATAGAAAAATACTTAGCGAGGGTGCTTCATCACCTAGTGCCTTAGACCAACTGGTTTGGGAGCCACTGCTAAAAGCCTTGGGTGTTGCAAAACTAGGAAGTACGCCTTAAAGTGCTAACGCATCTTGTAATCGGTTGTTGGTACCTCAAGAAGTATTAACAGTCGCATGAAGGATGTGAAAGCGAAATTTCACAAGTGCTTTGGACAATGGACGGGAGTACGATTGCTTGATTTGAATTTCCAAGTGTAGGGGTGATATTTACACACACGTGGGGATATGTGATTAGAGTTTAGATAAGGGAAAGGAATGAAGAATAGAACTTGTATCTTTAGTAGAGTTGATAAAAATTCCTAAGTGGAGATGGAAACCCTAGAAGGAAAACTTAAGAGATGCCGAAAGCTAAGTAGGTCTACATAACATATATAATCTTAAGTTAGATGATGAGGAAGTGTGAAGAATATGGGTGGATAATTTGCGAGTCAAAAGATAATAGAATTCCTTGTTAGAAAACCTAATTGGAAAACAAAAGTCGGAAAAGCCAAATTGATAGGATTTTGTGGGTGTAATCCGCTGAAAACCCTCAGGAGACAACACTCCTCCTACTAGGGACACCTAGAGGTTTAACGGCTTGTTGCACGAGCTCAGTGCAATCGCGTTTCCCTGCGAAAGTGCGGTTAGGTTTTTTGTAGAGAATAAAACAATAAGTTTGCTCGAGGACGAGCAAAAGATAAGTTTGGGGGTATTTGTTCACACCATAATATTGTATTTTATATTCCCCATTCTTATGCATTTTACAATGAAAACAGGTGCTTTTGACCCATGTCTGCTACATGTTACAGGTTACAGGTTCTTGGACAGGAAACAGTGAAAACGATGTAAAGACGATGAAAATATGGACTTTTGACCAACTAATGGGAGGATCTTAGTCAAGCCTACATCGAAAGACAGTTTACAATCGACAAGGCAACTCAAGATCCAAAAATACAAAGCTGACGGTTAAAAATCCACTACAAATGTTCACTGAAGATCTGGAACCAACCTAGAAGCCCAAATGGAAAAAGATATATATGAACAGGAAGTATAAGACACCAGAAGCTAGCCCAAGAAATTACCAAGCGCAATTCTTCCTTTTGGCCGCGGAACCGCGGCCAAACCAGGCCTTGGGCCGCGGTTCCGCGGTGGGATAAGGGGATTAGGAAATGCAAATTTTACCAAAACTCTTTTTATGTGCTGAAAAGATTTCCTGAGGGTATATTTATAATTTTAGACATGCGGATCAAAATGTAACCTAGGGTTTCCTATTCTCTATAAATAGGAACTCTAATCATTGTAATTTCTTATGCCTCCCTTCATTAATAAATTTTAGAATTCTTTTGGAGAGCATCGGTGTTTCTTTTCAATTCATGAATTCAGATCTGACAACCCTGCGTTGATGATTGGAGAGATGCATCTGTAAGTAGATTTAATTCCTTGCTCTAGTTTAGATTTCAATTCTTGCCCTAGGTAATTTTTATTCTCTGCCCTAGATAAATGTTCTTCAATTCCTTAATGAGCGAGTAGTTTCCTCGCTTGTTAGGGTTAGGAATAGGGAAGGATTTGAGAGATGAAGATCTCTCATCTCTTTTCTTTGCCAATCTTTTATGAAAATTAGAACTCCATGCATACCTTCTTATTCCGCTCCCTACGGCACTCTACCCTCGAGGTAACGGTGACTCCATAGTCTAAAGGCCCGGATTCTAAGGTTTTCCATGGAGGTTAGGGTAAAGATTAAGAAAGGAAGGACAAGGATCTAGAGGAAAAATCAATCTTCCCAATCATCCTAATCCCCTTTGTTAAGATTTACCATAACACTAATATGATATCTTCAATGAAAAGGCAATGGAAAGAGATGTAGATCTTTGTTTACCAAATTTTCCCTAAACCTAATCCTAGCAAGTTTCTAATCCTAGTATCATACAACTTCAATTTCTAGATTTAATAATTAATCCGAACACCCTTCGGAATTAACTCGTAAGCGCGACTAGGAAATTCACAACATCCCTGTGGACCGACCCGTACTCACCGGCTAGCTGCAAAGCGACGCCGTTCTTGATTGCGGTTACAAATATTTTTGATCTATCTTTTAAAAGCGCAAGCACGCAAAATCACATCCAATCAGCCCCCAAATGGGATACAACATGAATAGTATACGAAATGATAAACGGTATCCCCAAGCGGGAGCTAGCTCTTCGTCAATCGACGGTCACAACCACGCAAGCAATATAATATACAACGCCGAAGGGCGAGGATCAAAACTCAAATGAAAGCCCAAAATCAGCATGAAAACCATAATAATACAACGCGCGACTCTATGGTCGAAATAAATACATGTCTGGTTGATGGAGTTTGCTAGATACAATGAATAAAATAAAATACAATGGTGGTCACGATACAAGTGAACCCACCTACCAAGAAAATCACCCGGAATGGAAGCAGTGTGCCAGTAAAGCCGTAACGAAACCTGTACGGCAAAACCTGCAAGAAACTGTGGCACAACGGGGGTGAGTTGCCAACTCGTGAGTGGAAAACATCACCGAGCAGAAATCGAATGTATAACGCCATCCAAGGTCATTACGATCAGTAATATAAATATCCTCAAATAATAAGGTCTAAAGCATGAAAAGGTGGCAAGGGTAAACATCTAAACATAGTGTAATCCCATGTGCTCGTGTCAGTGCCTCAGGTAACAATATATCATATATATGAGGTATGAATGTAATGTAATGAAATGAGTGAGACAACTGTTTTCTATTTTTAATGAGATATCTTTATGTATATAAATCGAGTAACATCAATGAAATCAACTGAGAAATCCGTGTCAAGCATCGACACTAAACATAAATCCAAATATCTCAATATCTCAGGCTCCGGCTGCCCGGACTGACCTGTATCATCAAATCTCAATATCTCAGTGTCTCAAATCTCAATATCTCAAATCTCAAATATCATTATCTCAGGCATCCGTATCATCTGCGGGATCGGCCCGCGGGCTCCGGCAGAACGAATCAGCCTGTATCCATCTCATGACTCCAGCCGGTATCCTCCGGATAACCGACGAGTCCAAATAATATCACCGGTAGGTAGTGCTCCCCTGCCAGGCTCATCGAATAAAACTCGAGCTTCTTTCCCCGGGGTACCATACCGGGCCCACCATGTACCCGAGACGGTTCATCCAACTTCTCGAATCGGGTCTCGAAATCCAACAACAATCCTGAAAACTCATGGTGGACGACTCATACATCACGGGAAAACCGCAATTTGCATTTTAAAATGATGATACTAAGCTTTTATTAAATTCTTGCGGTTTTCCCCCAAATCCAGAAAATCTCATGTAAATCCGAAATCATCAAAATCATGATACCAATAAACAGTGAATACCGGCATAATTCTCCATAATACTGCATAACCAATGAATATATGAATGCACCTAATATCATGCAATGAATGCAATATTTTAACTAGCATATGGAAGCTATAACATATTGCGACTATCAGCTATCAAGCTATATCAATGAAAATGTATTTTCTAAAGTGTACGTGGCATGTCAATTACCGATGATAATGTGTGTGAGCCGGCAAGTAAGTGTATGTGGAACATACGCATCATCGGTAATGGTGCTGGTGTCCTGACAGCATGGTTCATAATCACTAAGTACACAATAAACATGCAATGAATAGTAATTGCAACAATAATATGCGGAACATGAATGATAACGTAAGAATAAGGAATCTACATCGCTACACCTATGTTATACTGTTTTGCCGTTTGAAATATTACGAATCATGGTGTTTTGAAATTAAGGGCTACGGTGTTTTTAAGAAAATGTACGTTTTATGAAATATCCGTAGTATCCCTTGATATGTCTTTAAAATCCTCAAGATTCGTTAGTTTTGGAAATAGGTATGACTCAAGTCCAGTCTAACATCTACTAGGTAACTACAGGTCTAAATAACAACCAATCGGAAGGGGTATGGAAACTACCTAAATCTGAGTCGATATATTTATATGTGTATAATAGTCGGTGATCCTGCCTCAATAGTATCCCATATTACACCGTATATAATATGACATCCTCGAGTCAAGAGTGCGGATCTATCATCAATATATAGCTCGTACGGTAAATCCGTCGTACGGCCTCCCAAATCTGGGTACGGGTAAAATATCACATTTATCTCATTATTCGTCTGGTATCCTTTCCATCATATATCATGATCTGGGGTACTGATCTAAGTCTAGTACAATACTGATACCATCTATGTAATGCATGTGTGTGTATGAAAACTCCATGCCTAAAGACCCTGCTAAAATATCATGTCGTATCTCAAATACGAACCATATCATATCACCGATCTCATGGCCCCAAGCCCAATCTCATCGACTCATCTCAAATCCCAAGTACCATCCTCATAATCCATGTGTTTATATATATATATAGTCCCATACCCATGTGTGTGTATATATACATATCCCCATATACGCACATGTAAAAAGATGTATGCAAATGCGTGTGTGCGTGTGGGTGTGAACCTATTCTAGGGTTCGCGACTAAGAAGCTATGCTAGTTTACTTCTAATTACCCTAAACTAAACCATGGACACAATAATCATCTCTTGATAACATCCACGTATCATGAATCATATATATAAACATATATATATATATATCACTATACTACGAACTGCGGGGGTGCTATACGCCATCCACCCGACTTCCCCCGTAGATATATATCTACTCACCTGGAAGCCTCGGCTAAACTGATCCGCTCTCCGTCTGTCTTTCCCCGCCGCGTCCGACACCTCAACACCCGACCCTAGGACCGCACACAAGAAATAAAAAGGATAAATATACGAATAGTTGCGAGACAAACGACACCATTCAGTCACGCGCACTAATTAGACGCACACACACTTGGTGCACTGCACGCGCCCGCGACAACGCCACAAACTTCAACTAGGGTCGTAAAGCGTGATAACTACCGAGTCTAAAACTCAATGTACCAATTGCGCATCCATAACCCATTAAATATTAAAAGAAATAGATTGTAGTTCAATTCAACATCAAATTTACTTGAAACCCAATTTTTCCAAAAATCTAGTGAGCCTCCATTAGCCATTTTTGTTCAAATCGACACGTTTTAACCATTCTAGTGGCCAAAGTTTTCACTAAATAACTTAATCAAGTCACACCAAACATTACAAACATTATATCTCACCAATTTATAATAGATCTAAAAACCTAGTTTGCAATTTACTTAATTAGAATAATTTAGATGTAAAAATTAGCAAATTTAGCATTTAGATTACACTTTGCATGCCTTAAGATGATACCCTACACTTAGTTAACATGATTTATTGATCAAAATTCTAACTTTAGTTTAAACCCTTTTCTAGTAAATCTTAAACTAGCAACTACAACCGAATTAAGACTTGAATATTTAGATTAGCATAGTTAAACAACAAATTAGCCTTTGGGTTAAGAATTTTACCTCAAAAATCAAGAGATCAAGAATGAAAACCTATCCTCCAAAATGTTTCTTTTGCTCCAAGATCCATGCTAGGTTGGACAAGAAATAATGGGTAGGGCTTGGATTTGGATTTTGTGCGATTTTTGCATTGATTTTTGAGTGAAATTTGATGAATTTTGAGGGAAATGAGAGGGGAATTTTTTGTGGGGCAGAACAAGGGGGGGCTCGGCCAGAAATGAAGGGGGGGAGAGGGATGAGGAGAGAGAGTGGGGTGTTGAAATGAGAAAAAAACAAAAACCCATTCCACATTTGACTTCTTCTTTTCTTATTCTTTTCTTTTCTTTTCTTTTATTCTTTATTCTATGTTGTGAGGAATGAGGTGGGGACTTGGATGATTGGGGCAGCCCAAGGCTCGGCCATACAAGGAAAATGGGGTTTGTGAGTGAGTGAGTGCACACACAAGAAGGTAAACACCAACCCTCAATTTCTATTTACACTAATTTCACTATTTAAGCCTTTTTCTTCGATATTTTCTAAAACCGTTTAACAATTTCATTTCATTTCAAAAACAATATTTTACATGTTAATTTAATGTGTCATGATGCATAAAATTTGTATCAACCCATTCCAATTTGTAATTATCCCTAATTAAATGTATTAGTGACGGCTTAAAATAATATTAAAATAATTAATTTCGGAAAATTCTTCAATAAATTAGAAATTTTACAAGGGGCTCAATAAACACCAAATACTAGCAATTACATATCTAGAATATGTATATTTAATTTTATATTAAAAGATATTTATATCTTGATTTTTACGGAAAACACCTGTTATTTTACCGATTAACCGAAATTTCACTTGAACGATTTTCAAAATGTTACACTTCATCAAGTGTACCTTTCATCGAACTCAATACACTACAACCCTTAGATGATTCCATCATAAGATTCTTGAGCTGGTGTTCTCTTTTGAATCATTCAATAGGTATAAGTTCAACCCTGCAGTTCTTAATTCAATACTGTTTTTGTTTAGAGGTATGATATCGGTATATATCGTATTTGGATAATGATAGCTTTGTCTGTAATCTGCTATAGTTTAGATGAAAATAAACCTAACCAAACAGTGCCATTATATTGTAATCTGAAATTACAATAACCCATAAGAAGACGAGCCCCTTTGCTCGGATTTTGGCCGGCGACAAGAAGGACAAATCCGATCTCGCCGGATTTTTAGAGGATTTGGGTGTTGGGAATTTTAGGGTAGCTCCATATATCTATATAAGGATGTTTGGTATTGTTAGTTTAAGTTATTTTATCAATATGTGAAATCTGGGAGCTAATATCAGTTTTGGGGTTAAGATTCTTAGATGCGACACGGATATATCGTACCATGGGTTCTGTTTTTATATGTCATGATCAGGAAAGGGTTAGCTCAGATTAACATAAGTTCTGTAACTCACGATATCATCACATAGCCTGTTTAGTTGGTGCAGTATCATAAGATGGGATTTTGTGTTATCTAGCTCACTGCAGAGGGATCGGGAACCATTAAGTGTAACCACTATAAAACTAGCAAGACCAAAAGCATAATGAGACTACTAGGAAACAACACATGAAACCAGAGCCCCAAACACCTAAATTGATCCGGCGAGGCAACCTTGAAATCCGGCGACCCTAGCCTAATAGTGTCCTTTGGTGTTGGTTTTTCTTCTATGGCCTATTTTGGGTATTTGATAAGTCTCTATATTTTTTGGGTTGTCTAAATATTTATACAGTAAAATCTGGGAACATTTTAGAAATGGTTTTATCAAATTTCAGATATTTATGATACGGAGTTTTCGTATTTTGATGTTGCAGCTAAACAGTAGACGTTTATACGTTAACGATAGAATTATATTGGCGTTTTTGTAAGTCAACGTTACACACCCCACAAGATGCGGGGAGGCGGAATAGGTAAAACAATCATTTTGTTCAAAGTAACATCGACTATCAAACGGATCTTTGCTAAACCCTAACTAACAAACTATCTAGAAGTAGTTAACTACTATGATAGAAGATTATATGTCACGACCCGAAAGAGCACGTGACTGGCACTTGAACCATATGAAGCCTATAGGACTCCATCTGATCCAAGTAAGCCAAAAGCCCAGAAATCTAAAACCATTTTGAAGAATAAATAAAGAAAACTGGTTTAAAGAAGTGAAGAAATACAGGTTTGAAATCAAGGTTTTTAAATAACTAAGCCGAAGGTACGTTTTGAAAACAATAAGTCTTTTCTAAAAATTTCGGCAGAGTTTCCTTTGTAAAACTGGCCCCGAATGGGGTACAATAAGGATAACAATACATATACAATGATAAAGGCATCCCCAAGCGGGAGCTAGCTCTTCGTCAATCGACGGTCACAACCACACAATGGTATAATAATATACAACGCCAAGTGGCGAGGATCAAAACCAAAAGAAAGCTCAAAAGTAGCAAGAAAACCGCAATACTACTAAGCGTGACTCTAAGGTCGAATAATACAACACTGTCTCTGAGTCTGAAAGAATATACAAGTTTTGGTTGATGGACAATTTCTAGATACAATGAAATAAATAAATACAAAGGTGATTCCTGATACGAAAGAATCCACCTACCAAAGCAAATCACCCGCAAGAAGGTAGTGTGCCAGAAATGCCGCAATAGAACCTGTACGGCAGAACCTGCAAGAACTGTGGCACAACGGGGGTGAGTTGCCAACTCGTGAATAGAAACATCTACAAGCAGAAATCGAATGCAAGACATAATCCTAAGTCAACGATCAGTAATATAATCCACAAGAGTACATCTGAGTGTAATAAGGTGGCAAGGTAGCATCTAATCATGTATGTAGTGCCAGGTACTCAGGTAATAACATGTCATCAGTGTAAGGTATGTCTGCATGAAGTAGATATGATGAAATATCAAAGATATCAATACACATATATTAGCGTCCCATACCACTAATATTGGTGTAAGATAAGTGTAAAACCAGTCTGTATATGATCCATATCTGTATATCTGTGGAACCCGTCCACCTGTCACCCACTGACAGCAAGCATCATGTATGCAATGTGAGGATATAACCAAATCATGGAAAACTCATCATGAAACCCGTGCCAAGCATCGACACATAAATGCTCATCCATATGGGGCTCCGTCTGCGGTATCGGCCCTCGGCCCCCGGCAGTACGAGTCAACCCATGTCCATCTCTGGGCTCCGTCTGCGGTATCGGCCCGTCGGCCCCCGGCAGTACGCCCATCTCTCGGCTCCAGGCGGTATCCCCCGGATATCCGCCGAGCTCAAATACAATCACCGGTAGGTACTCGCCCGCCTCCAGGCTCAATCGGCATAACCCATCGATCATCTCGCCGAGGGGAACCATACCGGGCCCACCACGAACCCGCAAACGGTACATCACCTCCTCGAATCGGGTTTCAAGCACACGTCTCAGCACCGAGAAAACGCGTGGTGGACGCACCAAATATCATATCATGAGGTACCGGGTTTTTCATAAAGAGCATCTTTTATTAAATGATCCCACGGTCCTCAAAACCAGAAATCACATGAAAATCCACATCGAGAAGTAAATCCAATGCAACGTGCTATGCAATCAATCCATGAAGTATGCGACAAGTAAGGAGAGGTAATCATATCGGAAATCATGTAACATGGAATATCTTGCAGTCCTCAATCTCAATCAAGTATGAATCATCTATGTTTGTATACAGGTACATGTGTACAATATGCCAAGCAGTAATCATATCATGAATGCAACAGTACTACAGTGTAGTGGCATGGCAATTATCGATGATGAAGTGTGTGAGCCGGCAAATAGTGTACGTGAAACATACGCATCATCGATAATGGTGCTGGTGTCCTAACAGCATGATAATAGCATAATAATGAACATATGCCAGCAATGCGAATAGCAGGAAAATGCAGATATCTAGTGGTCAACACCACAGTGAAGTATCCGCTTATGCAAACTACATCTAAGTATCCGGTCAATCAGGAGGGGTAGGTGTAGAAACCACCTAAATCTGAGTCAATGTATATATATGAAGATATGTAGTCGGTGATCCCGCCTCAATGTCATATCGTAAGATATCCTCGAGTTATGAGTGCGGATCTATCATCAATATCGGCTCGTACGGTAAATCGTCGTACGGCATCCCCATAGCTGGGTAGGGGTCAACAACTCACTATCTCGTCACATAACAGGTATCAGTATCATCAGATCATACAGTCTGGGGGTACTACTCTATGTCTAGTACAAGTCGATACCATCAGAGAAGTATGCATGCGGGGGTAAACACATATCCCAAGCCCGCAAGAATCACAAGTCATATCCCACATATGAATCGTATCACATCACCGATACCAGGGCACCAAGCCCACATCATCGACTCATCTCCAAAGTCATCACATATCATCAATCACAGTGCAAGTACAAGTGATAAGCAAGGGTGTGTGTATAGGTGTAATTCTATCCTAGGGTTCGCGACTATGAACTGCACTAGTCACTGCTAACCCTATACTATCCACAATACACCTAATATCACAATAAACTACATAGTAATCTATCTACGGACTGCGGGGGTGCTATACGCCATCCACCCTACTTCCCCTGTAGATATAATCTACTCACCTTGCATCATCATTGCGGACGTCACCACGTATGCTTGTCGTCCCGAAGTCTTCATGGGTACCTACACATCAAAATATCGCATATGCGCATTAAAATCAAATCCAATCTAAAACGGCGCATAAAACCCAAAACGATACGATAAGGGGCCTATAGGTGAAAACCTATGGCACGCCTTCAAAACCATCAATAACTCCTCTATATCGTCGTATAAACGACAAATAGTCGAGGCAAAACACATCCCACCATTTCAGAATCAAAAATACGGAATACGGAAACACGAATCCAAAATAGCAGCTTAGGATATATGTCCCAGATTTTACCCTAGAAGGTATCTGTCAAAACTAGAAGTACCCAGGGCCAAGAATTGATGAAATGGGGCTGTGCACAGAAAACGAGGAGATTCCTCACTGGTCTGGCCGCAATTTGCGGCCAGAATGGAGGTTTTGGCGGCCAGAAGGTGGAGTGGGGAGCTAGGGTTTTGGGTGTTGCCTCTATGTTGCCTGCACAGCTCAATTTCCACTCAATATTATTTTAGGGTTCCCGGGGTGTTAGCAGATTCCAATAACAGTGGCAGATTCCAGGTTTTTCCCCCGATATAGTTTTCTAAAATCCGCATTATGGGTTTAAACTTCAGGTTAGGGTCTCAATTCATACACTAGGGTGTTGGTGTATCCTCAATTGAACTCAATTTCACAATACAACCCAAGTTCCTCTCAAACCCTAACTAGGTTTTCATCAAATCCATAATATCACACAATATCGATTAAATCTTAACATGGGTTTATAGGAAAGGCTATAATTAAGCAAATGGTTCAGAGATTACCTTCATTAGCAACTCAAGAAAATTCTTGAGTTGCCCTCTAGTGGCCAAATCCATGCTTCTTTAGCTCCATGTGTAGATCTAGGGATTTTGCACATTTTTAAAGAAATGGACATGAGCTTTTGGGTATGTTTTTGAGATGATTCATGGCTTGAAGAGGGGAGGATGATGGGGGGAAAGGCAGCAGCAGCAAGAGGAGAAAGAAGAGGGGAAAAATGATGGGAGAAGAAAATGGTTAAGGGTTAAAGGTCAACCTCTCTCTCTCACCTACCCTCATCATTACACTTTCTTTTTCTTTTTCCCTTTTCTTTTAAATCCCTAAACCTTCTCACAAGAATAGTGATCCCAAATGAAAAACCATGGTAAGAAAAGTGTACAAGTGTAGAAAATGTGATATGTGCAAGTTTTGCACAAAATTACCAAAAAACCCGATTAGCGATTTTAATCGCGATTAGCACTAAATTAGTGTCAAAATGATCACAACAACTTAAAAATGTCATAATTTCAATAATTAACCCATTTTAGAATTTTCTAAAATTTTTCATAATTTTTCTAACATTTTTCCTATTTATTTCCATTTAATATTAAAATAATCAATAAAATAATATTAAATTATAAAAATTCCCAAAATTAATATTTTATATTTTTGAAAATGTTACAATCTACCCCCCTTAAAGAAATTCGGTCCCCGAATTTAAATTTAAACCCCCAAATACAAAAACATCTCAGTAATAAACCAAAGTCGTCGGGGCTCCGAAATCATCAACACATAGAACGTCACAGCGCAATGCATGCGCAAGGGTACTGAGCAGATAACTCAAAAGCAAAACTCCGTCAAGCATCTCGCAATCATCGGAGTCGAGGTAAAAACACAATGTCAAATCCAATACAAAACCGATATGATATGGATCAACACTACACATGTAGACATCCAATCTATACATGTAAAAAGCTGATGTAATAGCATGCAAAAGTATATCCAGGTACCGTCCACTGACCAGTCCTGCTCAGCATGAAAGCAAAAATCCAACATCAAAAAAGGTACCGCTCCAAAAGGAAATAATCCCAAAAATGCACATAACACAATCCTGTGCGTCTGGTGCGCACGGAAATCAAGATCCATAAATGTGTCAAACAGGTATACGAAACAACATCTAGGTGCAACGGGTGTGCACGAAACATCTGTCGTAGGCAACGTGTGTGCCTGACAGAAAGAATAAATCAGGTGCAAGTGACATGTACGAAGAATCCCGATATTAGTGCATCTGGCGTGCACCAAAATCGTATATCAAAACACTAAGGTGCATGAAAACCAAGCTGGAAGTGCAAATCAAATCACTGCACACGGTAGGCATGAAATCTCAATCAATATCTCAAATGTAATAACTCTGCGCAAAATATATAAATATCCCGTGGGTGCGTGAAACCAAAATCATGAAACTCAGTCATCAAAACTAAATCATGCAAACAGAACGCCCAAAATACCGAAATCCAAAATGACGGATACGTGATAATCGAATCACCAAATCACAAATCATAAATACCTTCTTCGGTAGTTCCTCCTTCAAGGTCGGGAAGGAGTCGGTACAATCCACTGCTAGCAGCGCAGGATATCTACCTGCCTCTTGCTCACGGTCTGGCGTCCTCTGACTCTCTGGGTCCTTATCTTCTCTGTGGGTTACCAATCTCACAGTCAACCGGCTCATCGGCCCTGTCAGATGTGCTAACGGGGACGATTCCGTTCCGGCACTTCTCTGGTCACCTCTCGGTCAATCCTCACGACCACTCGTGAGGCAGCAATCACTGGCGTCGGCCTCTGGCTCTCTGAAAGCACGTCACACATCTGATCCTGGGTGCAAACATCGTTGCAGCAATGTCCTGGAAGGAATCCTGCTCAAGGTCTCTTCCAATCATGCCTATGCCGATCTGTACGGAGGCTGGCTTTCCTGCACAACCTCTTCTCGCTCAAAAGACACCTGTGTCCTCAGCACAATATCTTCTCAGAAACTGGTCACATCCCAACGTCCCTGTAAGCAAATCAGGTCTCTAGTCTCGACGGGAAGCAATGACAGCTCATCAGTGTCTCACACGAACCTCTTGTTCCAACTGTCTCTATCGTCGTCCACTATGACGTCACGCTAAGCTACGATGCACTGCACTGTTCTCGGCCACGGCCAATCTGAAGTCTCTCACATGGACTCGAAATCGTGTACTCTGTAGCTTCATCATTCTGTAGCAGATGTCGAGACGAACTGGTCCTTGGGAACACGTCCCAACCATCGGAGGAATACTCATCACTCGTCCGCCTTTGATCAATTTGCAACGCATCTGGGTAAGTTCCTTTATCCGAACCTGGTTAACTACCTTGTCGACAAGGCTGAACTCTGTCCTGCTGGGTGCGCGCAATACGACCACTCCTGGTCTAGGTCTTCTCGTATCGTACTCCAGAAAAGTCCTGTCGAGGTTCCTTTCTCAAATCTCAATCCTGCCGAAATGCCCGGAAGTCGTCATCCAATGCTGAAACGAAAGCTTATTCCGGAACGGCTGCCTACTTATCGCGCTTCTTTCTGGACGATATATCCATATACCACGCCTCGGGGTGTGTATCACATCTCTAATATCAGCGGAGTGGGAAGTCATCTCGTCAAAATCTCGTACGGACTCTTTTCTTCACTCTGCGTCAATGTCGACTGATTCGGACTCGTCTCATCATGGCTGCATGTACTA
This sequence comes from Agapanthus africanus, assembly GCA_030015575.1. Classification (NCBI taxonomy): domain Eukaryota; kingdom Viridiplantae; phylum Streptophyta; class Magnoliopsida; order Asparagales; family Amaryllidaceae; genus Agapanthus; species Agapanthus africanus. Next base: position 566,268,087 of record CM057339.1, read on the forward strand.
TGCTCCAACGGCTATGCTCGCATCTGGAGTCTCCCAAGCAGTGTCCCATCACGATATCCGAAAGATGTCGAACCATCCGATCGACTCGTCAGATCCTCATAATCCCCCAAGAGCTCACATCTCGGGTACAGTTTAATAGTATCGAGTACATGCCACAGCGTCGGTGGTCCAGCCGTAGAAGGGCAAACCCAAGCCTCACTAATGGCACCGCGGAACCGCCGTAAACCCTAAGGTTCAAAGGCTGTCACACGGTCATTAAGTCGAGTTAGGGTTTCATTCTTCTAGAGGGTCCATAGAATCACCTGCATGTCTTTCCGTATACTTTAAACTTGGAAAATGGCTCCTGACATTCGATCGTCTCAATCGACTCTCACGAACCTGCGTGAAGTCGTCTCTAGCTGGAAATCAATCCGCCTGATGACCTCGCGTCGGGGTAGCGAACTCACCACACGTCCTAGTCATTCATCCTCGGTGACTAGCGACTCGCTATCATCTCTCTAAGAACATGCTCATGCTGCAGTAGCTCCAACCATCTGGGCGATATCTCGTCATTTGCAGCAGCAACTGGCTCATACGCCTGTACGCCGAACAACGCATCAATCCTCCAGGAAAGGCGATACATAAGCGGTCATCTCTGAGTCGGTCTGCTCTAGATCTGAGTAAGACTCTCCACACTGGAAATCTTCAACTCAACTGGGCCCGCTCTGGCGCAAAATCGGACGAATCACCTTCGTCTCTCAAATCGGGTAGACTAGCTATCATCTGTCTCATATCTGCCTGAAAGCTCCGGCAATCTCAGCTCGTGAGCTCCGAAAGCAACATCCTGTCAATCTCAGCAACAGCTGGTCCATCGGTCTGCACGATAGGCGACATCACATCTCTGAGGTATGTTGTACATCAACAGTCATCTCTCAACTGGCAGCTCTAACAATGGCTCGATCATCCGGTGCAAGACCAAGCACTCGCCTCCACTAGAGGTCACAATCACCAACACTAACTCGAGACGTTCCCATGTCACCAGAAAACACAATGGTCGGCCCTCGTACCAAACGAGCTCACACCGACCGTAACCCTAGCAGCAGCCCAAACTGCGCTCAAACATGGTGACAGGAATCTCAATCGAGTATCAAAGAGAGCACATCAGTGGCAAGAAAGGAAACAATAGATCCAAAGTGGATACATGATCATAGGAAGGAACAGTATCAATGAAGGTATGATCATGAAACTAATAGAAGCGGGAATCTCAAATGGATGTATAATCCAGGATATGAAGAGAATCACTAATCTCGAAAGTATGCACATCCTAAGGTTCCTTAAGCGGAGTGGCGTGTCGTAAGTATGCCGCGGAACATACCAACGGTACGTCACTCTACTTTAGTCGCCTAATCCATCAACCAAGGGTCATCCTAAAACGACGAAAGTTCGGGTTTACACCCCCTCGACCAAGTCTAAGTTCCGTAAGGTCAAGCCTAAGTTCCGTATATAAACAACTCCCTAGGCTCCACATAGTCAAACTTAAACTCGAACCAAGGTCAACCTAGCGCTCTGATACCAACTTTGTCACGACCCGAAAGAGCACGTGACTGGCACTTGAACCATATGAAGCCTATAGGACTCCATCTGATCCAAGTAAGCCAAAAGCCCAGAAATCTAAAACCATTTTGAAGAATAAATAAAGAAAACTGGTTTAAAGAAGTGAAGAAATACAGGTTTGAAATCAAGGTTTTTAAATAACTAAGCCGAAGGTACGTTTTGAAAACAATAAGTCTTTTCTAAAAATTTCGGCAGAGTTTCCTTTGTAAAACTGGCCCCGAATGGGGTACAATAAGGATAACAATACATATACAATGATAAAGGCATCCCTAAGCGGGAGCTAGCTCTTCGTCAATCGACGGTCACAACCACACAATGATATAATAATATACAACGCCAAGTGGCGAGGATCAAAACCAAAAGAAAGCTCAAAAGTAGCAAGAAAACCGCAATACTACTAAGCGCGACTCTAAGGTCGAATAATACAACACTGTCTCTGAGTCTGAAAGAATATACAAGTTTTGGTTGATGGACAATTTCTAGATACAATGAAATAAATAAATACAAAGGTGATTCCTGATACGAAAGAATCCACCTACCAAAGCAAATCACCCGCAAGAAGGTAGTGTGCCAGAAATGCCGCAATAGAACCTGTACGGCAGAACCTGCAAGAACTGTGGCACAACGGGGGTGAGTTGCCAACTCGTGAATAGAAACATCTACAAGCAGAAATCGAATGCAAGACATAATCCTAAGTCAACGATCAGTAATATAATCCACAAGAGTACATCTGAGTGTAATAAGGTGGCAAGGTAGCATCTAATCATGTATGTAGTGCCAGGTACTCAGGTAATAACATGTCATCAGTGTAAGGTATGTCTGCATGAAGTAGATATGATGAAATATCAAAGATATCAATACACATATATTAGCGTCCCATACCACTAATATTGGTGTAAGATAAGTGTAAAACAAGTCTGTATATGATCCATATCTGTATATCTGTGGAACCCGTCCACCTGTCACCCACTGACAGCAAGCATCATGTATGCAATGTGAGGATATAACCAAATCATGGAAAACTCATCATGAAACCCGTGCCAAGCATCGACACGTAAATCCTCATCCATATGGGGCTCCGTCTGCGGTATCGGCCCTCGGCCCCCGGCAGTACGAGTCAACCCATGTCCATCTCTGGGCTCCGTCTGCGGTATCGGCCCGTCGGCCCCCGGCAGTACGCCCATCTCTCGGCTCCAGGCGGTATCCCCCGGATATCCGCCGAGCTCAAATACAATCACCGGTAGGTACTCGCCCGCCTCCAGGCTCAATCGGCATAACCCATCGATCATCTCGCCGAGGGGAACCATACCGGGCCCACCACGAACCCGCAAATGGTACATCACCTCCTCGAATCGGGTTTCAAGCACACGTCTCAGCACCGAGAAAACGCGTGGTGGACGCACCAAATATCATATCACGAGGTACCGGGTTTTTCATAAAGAGCATCTTTTATTAAATGATCCCACGGTCCTCAAAACCAGAAATCACATGAAAATCCACATCGAGAAGTAAATCCAATGCAACGTGCTATGCAATCAATCCATGAAGTATGCGACAAGTAAGGAGAGGTAATCATATCGGAAATCATGTAACATGGAATATCTTGCAGTCCTCAATCTCAATCAAGTATGAATCATCTATGTTTGTATACAGGTACATGTGTACAATATGCCAAGCAGTAATCATATCATGAATGCAACAGTACTACAGTGTAGTGGCATGGCCATTATCGATGATGAAGTGTGTGAGCCGGCAAATAGTGTACGTGAAACATACGCATCATCGATAATGGTGCTGGTGTCCTAACAGCATGATAATAGCATAATAATGAACATATGCCAGCAATGCGAATAGCAGGAAAATGCAGATATCTAGTGGTCAACACCACAGTGAAGTATCCGCTTATGCAAACTACATCTAAGTATCCGGTCAATCAGGAGGGGTAGGTGTAGAAACCACCTAAATCTGAGTCAATGTATATATATGAAGATATGTAGTCGGTGATCCCGCCTCAATGTCATATCGTAAGATATCCTCGAGTTATGAGTGCGGATCTATCATCAATATCGGCTCATACGGTAAATCGTCGTACGGCATCCCCATAGCTGGGTAGGGGTGAACAACTCACTATCTCGTCACATAACAGGTATCAGTATCATCAGATCATACAGTCTGGGGGTACTACTCTATGTCTAGTACAAGTCGATACCATCAGAAAAGTATGCATGCGGGGGTAAACACATATCCCAAGCCCGCAAGAATCACAAGTCATATCCCACATATGAATCGTATCACATCACCGATACCAGGGCACCAAGCCCACATCATCGACTCATCTCCAAAGTCATCACATATCATCAATCACAGTGCAAGTACAAGTGATAAGCAAGGGTGTGTGTATAGGTGTAATTCTATCCTAGGGTTCGCGACTATGAACTGCACTAGTCACTGCTAACCCTATACTATCCACAATACACCTAATATCACAATAAACTACATAGTAATCTATCTACGGACTGCGGGGGTGCTATACGCCATCCACCCGACTTCCCCCTGTAGATATAATCTATTCACCTTGCATCATCATTGCGGACGTCACCACGTATGCTTGTCGTCCCGAAGTCTTCATGGGTACCTACACATCAAAATATCGCATATGCGCATTAAAATCAAATCCAATCTAAAACGGCGCATAAAACCCAAAACGATACGATAAGGGGCCTATAGGTGAAAACCTATGGCACGCCTTCAAAACCATCAATACCTCCCCTATATCGTCGTATAAACGACAAATAGTCGAGGCAAAACACATCCCACCATTTCAGAATCAAAAATACGGAATACGGAAACACGAATCCAAAATAGCAACTTAGGATATATGTCCCAGATTTTACCCTAGAAGGAATCTGTCAAAACTAGAAGTACCCAGGGCCAAGAATTGATGAAATGGGGCTGTGCACAGAAAACGAGGAGATTCCTCACTGGTCTGGCCGCAATTTGCGGCCAGAATGGAGGTTTTGGCGGCCAGAAGGTGGAGTGGGGAGCTAGGGTTTTGGGTGTTGCCTCTATGTTGCCTGCACATCTCAATTTCCACTCAATAGTATTTTAGGGTTCTCGGGGTGTTAGCAGATTCCAATAACAGTGGCAGATTCCAGGTTTTTCCCCCGATATAGTTTTCTAAAATCCGCATTATGGGTTTAAACTTCAGGTTAGGGTCTCAATTCATACACTAGGGTGTTGGTGTATCCTCAATTGAACTCAATTTCACAATACAACCCAAGTTCCTCTCAAACCCTAACTAGGTTTTCATCAAATCCATAATATCACACAATATCGATTAAATCTTAACATGGGTTTATAGGAAAGGCTATAATTAAGCAAATGGTTCAGAGATTACCTTCATTAGCAACTCAAGAAAATTCTTGAGTTGCCCTCTAGTGGCCAAATCCATGCTTCTTTAGCTCCATGTGTAGATCTAGGGATTTTGCACATTTTTAAAGAAATGGACATGAGCTTTTGGGTATGTTTTTGAGATGATTCATGGCTTGAAGAGGGGAGGATGATGGGGGGAAAGGCAGCAGCAGCAAGAGGAGAAAGAAGAGGGGAAAAATGATGGGAGAAGAAAATGGTTAAGGGTTAAAGGTCAACCTCTCTCTCTCACCTACCCTCATCATTACACTTTCTTTTTCTTTTTCCCTTTTCTTTTAAATCCCTAAACCTTCTCACAAGAATAGTGATCCCAAATGAAAAACCATGGCAAGAAAAGTGTACAAGTGTAGAAAATGTGATATGTGCAAGTTTTGCACAAAATTACCAAAAACCCCGATTAGCGATTTTAATCGCGATTAGCACTAAATTAGTGTCAAAATGATCACAACAACTTAAAAATGTCATAATTTCAATAATTAACCCATTTTAGAATTTTCTAAAATTTTTCATAATTTTTCTAACATTTTTCCTATTTATTTGCATTTAATATTAAAATAATCAATAAAATAATATTAAATTATAAAAATTCCCAAAATTAATATTTTATATTTTTGAAAATGTTACATTATACCTCAAGATACTAGTCCTTCTTGTTCTTGTTGTTCACCTCCTCGCCGGCCTCCTTGATGTGATAGAAGATCCACCTGAGAGTTCCTTCTCCAAGCTTTAACCTCTAACTTGAGGTAACTAAGTGGCCAGGATTGCTAATCCAAGTGACTTAGAGGATATAAAGATAGATTAAGGATCTATTAGTCTTGCTAACCCTAGGGTTCTCAACACATGGGAGTATTAGGGTTAGGATGAAAAAGATGAGAGCTTGAGGAGAGAGAATGTATTTGTGATAATGAATTGAACTTGAGTTATTTGGATAATATCATGAAGCATGAAAATATCTAAGCAATAAATTATCAACCATGCTTCATTAATTACTTTGAGGTGAATCACCTCATGACTCATGGTGCAATTAATGAAAATTACATATCACCTCTCCACCTCATTAAGTTTAATTCACAAATGAATTAAAACTAAATGAGTCACCTTTCTTCTAGAAGCTTCTCGAGTAATTACGAGAATGCCCCTCCCATCCGTATTTACGAAAAACACGAATTTACTGAGACTGCATAAATCTAATAATCTAATACTAGAATCTGGCTTAAACCAAAGCCCGCTAGTTTAATCTGTCCGAACATCACACGTGCACAAGTACACGTATGTGTCCGAACCCTATCGTAAAACCATACGACCTCTATATCGTTTCGCCTGAAGCAGGGAAACCCCCGGTGTGGGACTCTAAATACTCGATACTACGCTGGCAGTAGGTTTAACCACAGGACGCAAACGGTACTAGCTGTACGTAACGGTCCCCAGGTAGATGTCGATAAGAAGGCCGAAGAGGAAACCCATCCGAACTCCTACTGAGCCTTATGTGACAATCTCCGTACAGTCCGGTCTGTTCGTCTAAGACTATCGCATATCGGGCCTAGGGGGCGGCAAGTGTCAGTCCCCTAAAAGAAGTATAAGTTGTGTCGGAGTGAAACCCATCACACCTTGAGAAGCTACTGGAGAAACTACCAGTAAATCTCGCTTGCCCTGGCCAGGCACCTTGCGTAATGGCTCTCCAAACACAGCGCGATATCAACCCCCAACACTGGGAGAGACGAATCCGATCTAACCGCCACTGCCTCCAAGTGCTTCAGGACTGCACCCAACTGCTGTTAGTGTATATGCCCTAGGGGCCATTATTGTATCATACTAGTTTGTATATTACTTAATGGAAGCTTGGGATATTCACATGTATATAACATTCTTACTAAACATGGTAGTATGCTACTTGGTTTTTCTATCTTAATATATGAGTATACGTATTGATAGAGCTCTTAGGATCTTGCTTGACTACCAGCGTTGTGATGGCAGTCACACTAGTGGGGGCTGGGTAGTCTACAAGCACATCCTTATTCAGGTCCCTAGTCGTTGGATTATCGAGACAGGGCATCGATACTCCAGAGTAGACTAGTGTGTACGCTTCTCATCCCAGTTGGGGAGATGGTCTGTCCCACAGCCGTCAGTACGTCGTACTGGAGATAGTATGCAGGTGCTCGTTAGGTTACGGGTACACCGGACAGGACTCACAGGGAACTGTTGGTTGGTTTTATACCAGTCATCAGTGAACAGTTCCCAGGTGACATGAGTACAGCATAGTCCGCAGACTTGACACTGCTACTTCGCCTCGAGTGTGTCCCACTGTTCTTAGATTGCTACCCTACCACGGCTCAAAGGAGTAGTGCAAACAGGTAGCAGTTGGGTGCAGTCCCGAGCACTTGGAGGCAGTGGCGGTTAGACATGATTCGTCTCTCCCGGTATTGGGGGTTGATATCGCGCTGTGTCAGAGAGCCATTATGCAAAGTCCCTGGCCAGGGCAAGCGACATTTGCTGGTAGGTACCAGTAGTTTCTCAGGGTGTAATGGGCTTCGCTCCGACATGACTTATACCGCTATTAGGGGACTGACGCTTACCGCCCCCTAGGCCCGATATGTGATAGTCTTAGACGAACAGACCGGACTGTACGGATATTGTCACATCAGACTCAGTAGGAGTTCGGATGGGTTTCCTCATCGGCCTTCTTATCGACATCTACCTGGGGACCGTTACGTACAACGAGTGCCGCTTGCGGTCTGTGGTTAAACCCACTGCCATCGTAGTAGTCGAGTCTCTAGAGTCCTACGCAGAGAGTTTCCCTACTCCAGGTGAAACGATATAGAGGTCGTATGGTTTTACGACAAGGGTTCGGATGCATACGTGTGTTTACGCACGTACGACTTTCGGACAGTTTTTACTAGTCGGCTTTGGTTTAAGCCAGTTAGTAGTATCCGGTTATTGGATTTATACAGTCTAAAGTTTTTCCGTGTTTTCACGGATAGGAAGGGCGTTCTCGTAATTGCGCGAGAAGCTTCTAGAAGATGGTGACTAAGGAGGTTAAGGTGGCATATACATTAAATGAGATTAGTGAGTCATATGGATGATTCATCCATGTCATTAATGCATCATAAATGCTTAATGACTCATGGAGATGAATCACCATTAGATATTTATCAAGCATGGTTGTAAATCATTTTCTTTTCTTTTCTTGAAAAACAATAATGCTTGATATATATTATGATAACTCATTTTCTCATTTGATTATTCTTCTCACCTTCTCTCTCCTCAAGCTCTCTCTCTTCAATCCCTAATCCTCCCCTCTCATGTGTTGAGTACGAGGATTAGTTAGACTACTTAATCCATAACCATACTCTATTTCATCTAGGTACTTTGATTAGCACTTAAAGATACCTAGTTGCCTCAAGTTTAGAGGCAAAGCTTGGAGTTTAGCTCTCGTGGTGGATCGTCTACTACTTGGAGAAGGCCGAGGAGGAGCTGGAGTTCATAAAGACGAAGGACACGGTTCTTTAGGTATAATCCCTTCACATAGTAGTTTAGAACTTCTATGTTTGATGTTAGTTATCGTTTAGCTTCGATTCATGCGGTTAGTCGATGTTTATGCAAAGAACAAGATCGTTTTTCATATTTCCGCCTCCCCGCTAGTCGTGGGGTGTTGTACATTGACTTACAGTGGTATCAGAGACTCGCTAAATAATAAATAACTCACTTGCAAAATTGTATGAATTTCGAACGGAAAAAACAAAACCGGAAAACCCCGATATCATGAGTTTCTGTCGATTTTTAAATGAAGTCCAAAAATTTTTCAGGCAGGTTCAGAAAGACCTAAATGATTGTATTAGAACACCCAAGAAAACTGGGATCATGAATCGGCTAAAGCGCCACGGAACCGCGGCGGATCCCACCTATCCGCCGCGATTCCGCCGCCGAGTTGCCGATTCATCTGCCCACTTTTCCTGTGTTGGTTCTCTGTGATATTTCGTATTTTCTGGAAATTTTTAATTTTTGCTCAGGTTTCAGATTTACAGAGAAGTATTGGAGCAAAATTAAATGTGTTTAATCGATCGAAATTATACGGTATTTGCTTGTTGGATTATACCTGTGTTTGTATAATGTGTTTGTAAACCTCCCCTAACTGCTAGTATGTCGGTTGGCAGGGGGTTGCACATTTCTGTAATGGTTTTTACTGTTTGTGGATATGGACTGTGTTGGACTGTTGTGATGTATAGCCGGGGTTATGTGATGGGTTATTATTTAATTCATATGATGTAAATGTAATTTGTTGTAATATTATTTTGCGGGGCACATCCAGGTTGCGGTTGTAGCCACCGTTGTATTATTTCATTTTACTGTTTTTGCTCCTAGGACAGACCCAAGGTGGGGTGCACAAACTGCTGGGCGGGTAGTTTGCCGTACCCGTAGGGGTCTTGGGTGGGGTAATGGCTATTCATCACAACTATGTAATCTGTCTTTTGTTGCAGGCTCAAAACAAACACGGATTGCTTGTAAATCCAAGAAAGTTCATCTGTGATCTGGAATGCCTATTATTGCGTCTGACGAATGTACAATATCTATATATGATAGCTATTTAGACGTCACTTATGTTTTACACCCGCGCTAGCCCATCCCCCGCTCTGTCGTTAGTTAAGTAACCTAACGGGTAATGACGGGACCCCGTGGCAAATGCGGATGTCATAAGAGGACGTTGTATTTTCGTTGTTTTCTGCAATGATAGGTTAATGATGGGACACATTATTTATAATGCAAAGAAAATAAACCAAAAGTTTAATCGTTGGAACAATTTAAAAGAAACCACTCGGTTAATTTTAAAAACAGATATTTTTAAATGCGGAGCTTTAACCACTCCTTTTAAAAGCTATCAGGTTCCTTCAGTTATATCAAGTTCACTACGTTCACGGTTTCGCCAAAACCATTCGTAGCCCTCCGTCATTTCATCTGGGTGTTCAGTAGTATTCAAGCTATGTATTTTGACCTAACGCCAATGCATAATGTTTGGTAGCTACTGGATATTCATTTGTTGCATAGATAGATGAGTTAGTTTGGGACAGTCGTATTATCATTTTGGCCGAACGTCAAGGATATATACGGATGGGTTCAAATTGACAAGATAATGATGGGTAGAACTTGACATGTGACTTATGACATTTTGACCTAACGCCAAGGTCATAAGAGCATGGGACAAAAATATATATCGGGAATTTCTAAAGAAACTGAAATTTGCAAAGAGTTGCATACCATTTGGAGTTTGATGAATGTTGGTAGGATTCCTTCAACATTATCATACAATGATATTTGGATCCCGATCCTACTGTGAGTATATGCTACTCATCAGGATATTCGTCACTTAACGATCAATGCTATAAACGAAGTAGGTGTCAAGAAAGGTGTCAGCGGGGTTACGCCCCCAGAGAAAAGAGGTTATTTAATTAAGGAACTTCGCGAAAGCGTTGGAAAACCTCCCTCGAAGTATCGACACTAGCCTGGCTGAACGGTTAAGCAAGAATTGTACAGTGAGAATAGTCCTGGCTAATTCTTCTTTTATGGTTTGAGGAAGGATTCGAGAAACAGTGGGAGCCATCCAGTTTAGATAAACTAAAAACCACTCTAAACTTGCAAGAGCATCATGCTAAAGAGTTTTCTTCTCTCTCTCCTAATTGCAGCGACCCTGAAAATGACTGGACTTAAGTTACTTTTAGAGAAAAATATACTGACAGGGCCAAACTATAAAGATTGGCTGCGGAATGTCAAAATGGCTTTGACCTATGACAAATTGGGGTACGTCCTCACCGCTACGGCACCTGCTGTCCCTGGTCCCAAATCCAGTAATGCGGATAAGGAAATCCACAAAACCTGGGATTTCGATTGCGCAAAAGCCAAGTGCATCGTGCTTGCCTCGATGAACAATGAACATCAGAGGAGGCACGAGGATATGGAACTAGATGCCATATTTCTCCATACAAAGGAACTTTATGGAGAGCTGTTAGTTATGTATATGCCCTAGAGGCCATTGTTGTACATTTGATGTATATTATGATGGATGCTTAGATATATACAGAGAGGACTTTCTTGCTCGTCATGATAGTATGCTATTTGGTTTCACTTTATCTTAACATGTTGACTTGTATTGGTTTACTCTCTTTCTCTCACATATTGATAAAGCCCTTAGGATCTGTACTCGACTACTGGGATTATGATGAGATCATACTAGTGGGGCCACGGTAGTCGATGAGTACATCCTATAAATGTTCCTAGTCGAGGGTATATCGAGACAGGGCATCGATACACCAGAGTAGACTAGCGTATACGTATCTTGACCCATATGATGGGCGATGGATGATCCCATATCCATCGGTGTTTGATATCAAGGATGATGTACGGGTGCTCAGTGGAGACTGGGTACACTGGACGGACTCGCCGAGAACTCCCAGTTGGTGATATACCACACGTCAGATGGCAGTTCTCCGGTGACACTGGTACAGGGTAGTCTGAAGACCCGAGATCGTCATAGAGTCTTGTGTGATTCCCACTGTGCTTTGATTTCCACCTTACCACGTCCAAGAGGGCGTGCAAAATGGTGGCTTTTGGGTACAGGCCCGAATCACATGGAGGCAATGAGCGATAGGAGGGGATTCGTCTCTCTCGGTATAGGGAGTTGATGTTGTGCTGTGTTCGATTGGCTATAACTGGAAGTCCCTGGCTAGGGCTGATATAGAGATTTACTGGTAAGTGTTACTAGTAGTTTCTCGACCTGTTATGAGCCTCACATCGACACGACTTATCGGTTACTGGGGTCTGACGTTTATCACCCCTAGACTTGATATGCGACATATCAGACGAACAGACCGGACTGTACGGGAGTGTTACTGATTGGATTCACAGGAGAACGCACAGGCTATCTTGTTGATCTTCTGATCGCTCAATACCTGGGTTATTCTTATGTTTAGCTGACCGCTTGCAGCTTGTGGGTGTTTGATATGATCATCACCTGCTACCGGCGTATTGACGATTCTTTAGAGTCCTACACAGAGGTTTCTTGGCTCAGGCGAAATGGAGTAGAGGCACATATGTGATATGTGCAGGACCGAGGATAATGCGATATGAGATACCGTATTATATTCTCGAGATATTTTGATATGAATCGGGACATCGGATCAAGTGTTGATTCAATGAATCGGTACATGATATATTAGCCGGTTATATTCGATATAGCCGGATCGTTGGATCAAGTGTTGATTCGATGATTTAATGTATAATAATATATATGATATATTGTATTACATTATCTAATATTGGCTCACTTTATTATTTCATTTTCTCACTGGATTAATACATTGATATATATGCGATATATGTTGAATGTATTATTTTCTTTTGTTGCAAATATATAATATATATGTGATATATATTATTGTGACATGATATGATTTATTATTAAACATGTTTAAGGATGATTAAATGGGATTAGGGTTTGATTAGGGTTAGCTTCTTCTTGCACATTCTAGAAGCTTTTCCTTTTGTCTAGGTTAAGATATTATGGTTGATACTTATCCTTAACCTAACCAAACCCTAACTCTAGTTTATTTTCTACAACTTCTTAGCCACTCATCCTTGACCATGGTTGATATATCAATCATATAGATTTCTTTTCTATTCATCACAAAAGGATTTTATCATTTCCATTATCATCTTCTTCTCTCTTGAGTTAAAAAGAAAAAAACTTACAAGAAATTCCATTTGTGATGATAAATTGTGAGAAAGTGAATTAAAAAGAAAGCATAAATACTACTCCCTCATCCTCATCTCATCTAGCCCATGAGATTAGGGTGTTCATCTCTATAGAGTGAGAAAGCTTGGGTTTTTGCAACTTCGACGTAGATCATCGGAGATTCGGAACACTTCAAGCTAGCATGGACCGTTCGAGTCGTGGAGCCTCTCTTGAGTCCGGGAGATCGTGGATCGCGGCAAAGGGACTTCTACTCGGAGCTTGTGAAGCGAAGGAGCGGACTACAAAGATTGTAATCCCTCACACTTAGATAAAAAGTTGTTTTCTTGCATGCTAAACCCTAATAATCTAGCAAAGATCCCGTCTTTGGGTTGTTCGGCACATGTAGAATTTTATTCGGGCATGTTTGATGCTCTATGAACCTTCACTAGTGTGCCTAGGAACCTTACAAGAGCAATCTCGTATAGCAAGATACGAGACCTCTAAGAACTTGTTTCGAGCGAGGTTGGCTGTCGGGTCATCGGTAGGAGAACATGTCCTAAAGATGATCGGCTATATAGAAGAGCTCGCAGATCTTGGGACGACTTTGGATAATGAGCTCTATACAGACCTTATCTCCAGTCCCTTCCTTCCACCTACGCCCAGTTTATCCTGAACTTCAACATTCAAAGAAAAGAAGTTGAACTTCCGGAACTCCTGAACATGTTAAGGAGTGCAGAGGGCACCTTGCAGAAAGCAAGGGAAACACCCGCTATGTTTGTTAGCGGTGCATCTTCTTCCGGGTCCAAGGCTAGGGCCAAAAGAAGGAAGAAGAAGGCCGCCACCAAACCTAGAGGAGGTGTTAGTAAGGTGGGAGGGAAGGGAAAGAAAAAGTTTGCTGTACTGGTAGTGGGCCAGGATGAGTGCTTCCATTGTCACAGGAAAGGGCACTGGAAGAAAGATTGCAAGGCGTGGAACGCCAAGAACCAGGAACCGAAGCAAGCTGTGGCTTCGACTTCAGGTGTGTTTGTAATTGAGAATTGTCTTTCAATTAACTCTACTTCCTAGGTATTGGATACCGGATCAGGATCTCATATTTGCAATTCATTGCAGGCACTGAGAAACCGTAGAGTGCTGAAGGAAGGTGATATGACCCTAAAGGTTGCTAACGGAGCTAGCGTGGGAGCTGCGTTCGTCGGGGATTATCACCTGGGATTGACGAGTGGACACATTTTGGTTTTACATAACTGTTTTTTTGTACCAAGCTTAACGTGTAATATCATATCAGTTTCCTTGTTATCAAATAAAGGTTATGATTTCACGTTTGTAAGAGATGTTGTTAACATCCACCTTAGTCATGGTTTGATTGGGTCCGGTACACTAAATAACGGTATATATGTTTTAAACCAACTCCAAATTTTCAATGTCCAGAACACACTAAAAAGAAAGTCTCCAGATTTAAATAAAGCTTTCTTATGGCATTGTAGACTGGGTCACATCAATGAGAGAAGGTTGACTAAGTTGCATAGAGAAGGATATTTGGACTCGTTCGAATATCAAACTTATAACACTTGTCAATCTTGTCTCAAAGGAAAGATGACAAAGACTCCATTTACTGGACATGGAGTAAGAGCGAGCGAGCTCTTAGGACTCATACACAGCGATGTATGTGGTCCAATGTCTACGCATGCAAGAGGTGGTTTTTCCTATTTCATTACTTTCACGGATGATTACTCAAGATTCGAATTCAATTATCTGATGAAATATAAATCCGAGGCTTTTGAGAAATTCCAAGAGTATAAGAATGAAGTAGAAAACCAAACCGGCAAAAGTATCAAGACACTTAGATCTGATCGAGGTGGTGAATACTTGAGTGCCGAGTTCCTAGGTTACCTAAAAGTGAAAGGAATTCTCTCTCAGCTTACTCCTCCATACACTCCACAGCATAACGGTGTATCAGAGAGACGGAATCGAACCCTATTAGATATGGTACGATCCATGATGAGTAATGCTGAGTTACCACGATCTTTCTGGGGTTATGCGCTAGAATCAGCGGCATATATTTTGAACATGGTTCCTACCAAGACTGTGCCTACCACTCCATATCAGATGTGGAGTGGGAAGAAACCCCATCTTCAGTATATAAAGATTTGGGGATGTCCAGCTTTTGTTAAAAAGCAGCATGTGGACAAGCTCGAGGCACGATCAGTAAAGTGTAAGTTTGTGGGATATCCAAAGAACTCCAGGGGATATCTATTCTATTACGCAGAGGAACAAAAGGTATTTTTTTCTCGTAATGCCCATTTTCTAGAACATCAGTTTTTAGAAAAGGAATCAAGTGGGAGCGAAATAGAACTGGAAGAAATTCCAGAACCACAAACTGCTACTGAAAGTTTGGTAGAACCGGTAGTTCAAGAAGAACAGGACATTCCCGCACCCCTCCGTAGGAGTAGTAGGCCGTCTCATCCGCCTGAGAGATACTATGGTTTTCTCATAGATGGGGATAGAGAGGATTGCATCATAAATGATGATGAACCTACTGACTTCCAGCAGGCCATCCAGAGCGGCGACTCGGTACGATGGATAGATGCATTGCGGACAGAAATGGAGTCCATGTACACCAACAAAGTATGGACTTTGGACTTTGCTCCAGATGGGGTAAAACCCATAGGATGCAAATGGATCTTCAAGAAAAAGATTGGTGTAGATGGATAGGTGGAAACCTATAAGGCTAGACTTGTTGCAAAGGGTTTTCGTCAAAGACCTGGTTTGGACTATGATGAAACTTTTTCTCCAGTGGCTATGCTCAAATCCATCGGGTCCTTCTTGCTATTGCTGCCTTCCATGATTATGAAATCTGGCAGATGGACGTAAAGACAGCTTTTCTGAATGGAAATTTAGAAGAGTGCGTCTATATGGATCAGCCAGAGGGTTTCAATCAGAATGGGAGCAGCGGGAAAGTATGCAAGCTGCTTAAGTCCATTTATGGACTAAAGCAGGCATCGCGGAGTTGGAACATCTGTTTTGATGAGACAGTCAAAGAATATGACTTTATCAAAAATCCAGATGAACCGTGCATATATAGTAAAGTTGTAGCCAGAAGTGTCGTATTCCTCGTCTTGTACATGGATGACATTCTATTGATAGGAAATGACATTCCTATACTACAATCTGGCAAAGGATTCTTGTCACACAGGTTCTCCATGAAAGACCTGGGTGATGCCTCTTACATTCTGGGGATCCGGATCTATCGTGATAGATCCAAGAGGATGTTGGGACTTTCGCAGTCTAGGTATATCGACACTGTACTGAAATGATTCAGTATGGAAGATTCTAAGCGCGGTAATCTACCGGCTTTTCACGGAATCACCCTCTCCAAAGAGATGTCTCCCAAGACTGATTTGGAAAGGGAACGCATGTCTATTATACCCTACGCTTCTGCGGTAGGCTCTATAATGTATGCGATGTTGTGCACCAGACCAGATGTAGCTTACGCACTAAGCGTGGTAAGCCGGTATCAGTCAGACCCAGAGGTGAAGCACTGGATAGTAGTAAAGAACATTCTCAAGTACCTGAGAAGGACTAAGGAGATGTTCTTGGTTTACGGCGGAAAAGACCTCGGGTTGGAGGCCTTTGCTGATTCCGGCTTCCAGAGTGATAAGGACGATTCCAAGTCCATGTCGGGTTATGTCTTTACCCTCAATGGAGGGGCGGTGTGCTGGAAGAGCTCCAAGCACGACACCGTTGCTGACTCAACGATGGAAGCGGAGTATATATCTGCTTGCGATGCCGCAAAAGAAGCAGTCTGGATGAAGAAGTTCCTAACTGAACTTCAGGTGGTTCCTACCATAGTTGATCCAATATCTCTGTATTGCGACAACAACGGAGCTATAGCTTTAGCGAAGGAACCAAGGTCCCATCAGAAGTCCAGACACATCTTAAGGCGGTATCACCTGATCAGGGAGATCATTGATCGTCGGGAGATCGAGGTTCGGAGAGTTGCTTCTGAAGAGAACATTGCTGATCCATTCACGAAGGCCCTACCTCAGATTCAGTTCGAGAGGCTACTCGAGATCATCGGTCTTCGATATGCCAGTACATGGCCCTAGTGCAAGTGGGAGATTGTTAGTGTATATGCCCTAGGGGCCATTATTGTATCATACTAGTTTGTATATTACTTAATGGAAGCTTGGGATATTCACATGTATATAACAGTCTTGCTAAACATGATAGTATGCTACTTGGTTTTTCTATCTTAATATGTGAGTATGCGTATTGATAGAGCTCTTAGGATCTTGCTTGACTACCAGCGTTGTGATGGCAGTCACACTAGTGGGGGCTGGGTAGTCTACAAGCACATCCTTATTCAGGTCCCTAGTCGTTGGATTATCGAGACAGGGCATCGATACTCCGGAGTAGACTAGTGTGTACGCTTCTCATCCCAGTTGGGGAGATGGTCTGTCCCACAGCCGTCAGTACGTCGTACTGGAGATAGTATGCAGGTGCTCGTTAGGTTACGGGTACACCGGACAGGACTCACAGGGAACTGTTGGTTGGTTTTATACCAGTCGTCAGTGAATAGTTCCCGGGTGACATGAGTACAGCATAGTCAGCAGACTTGACACTGCTACTTCGCCTCGAGTGTATCCCACTGTTCTTAGATTGCTACCCTACCATGGCTTAAAGGAGTCGTGCAAACAGGTAGCAGTTGGGTGCAGTCCCGAGCACTTGGAGGCAGTGGCGGTTAGACAGGATTCGTCTCTCCCGGTATTGGGGGTTGATATCGCGCTGTGTCAGAGAGCCATTACGAAAAGTCCCTGGCCAGGGCAAGCGAGATTTGCTGGTAGGTACCAGTAGTTTCTCAGGGTGTAATGGGCTTCGCTCCGACACGACTTATACCGCTATTAGGGGACTGACGCTTGCCGCCCCTAAGGCCCGATTTGCGATAGTCTTAGACGAACAGACCGGACAGTACGGAGATTATCACATCAGACTCAGTAGGAGTTCGGATGGGTTTCCTCATCGGCCTACTTATCGACATCTACTTGGGGACCGTTACGTACAGCTAGTGCCGCTTGCGGTCTGTGGTTAAACCCACTGCCAGCGTAGTAGTCGAGTCTCTAGAGTCCCACGCAGAGAGTTTCCCTACTCCAGGCGAAACGATATAGAGGTCGTATGGTTTTACGACAAGGGTTCGGATGCATACGTGTGTTTACGCACGTACGACTTTCGGACAGTTTTTACTAGTCGGCTTTGGTTTAAGCCAGTTACTAGTATCCGGTTATTGGATTTATACAGTCTAAAGTTTTTCCGTGTTTTCACGGATAGGAGGGGCGTTCTCATAATTGCGCGAGAAGCTTCTAGAAGATGGTGACTAAGGAGGTTAAGGTGGCATATACATTAAATGAGATTAGTGAGTCATATGGATGATTCATCCATGTCATTAATGCATCATAAATGCTTAATGACTCATGGAGATGAATCACCATTAGATATTTATCAAGCATGGTTGTAAATCATTTTCTTTTGTTTTCTTGAAAAACAATAATGCTTGATATATATTATGATAACTCATTTTCTAATTTGATTATTCTTCTCACCTTCTCTCTCCTCAAGCTCTCTGTTCAAACCCTAATCCTCCCCTCTCATGTGTTGAGTACAAGGATTAGTTAGACTACTTAATCCATAACCATACTCTATTTCATCTAGGTACTTTGATTAGCACTTAAAGATACCTAGTTGCCTCAAGTTTAGAGGCAAAGCTTGGAGTTTAGCTCTCGTGGTGGATCGTCTACTACTTGGAGAAGGCCGAGGAGGAGGTGGAGTTCATAAAGACGAAGGACACGGTTCTTTAGGTATAATCCCTTCACATAGTAGTTTAGAACTTCTATGTTTGATGTTAGTTATTGTTTAGCTTCGATTCATGCGGTTAGTCGATGTTTATGCAAAGAACAAGATCGTTTTTCATATTTCCGCCTCCCCGCTAGTCGTAGGGTGTTGTACATCGACTTACAACTGCTACCTGCTTGCACGACTCAGTCGAGCCGTGGTAGGGTAGCAATCTAAGAACAGTGGGAACACACTCGAGGCGAAGCAGCAGTGTCAAGTCTATGGACTATGCTATACTCATGTCACCTGGGAACTGTTAACTGACGATGGGTATAATACCAACCAACAGTTCCCTGCGAGTCCTGTCCGGTGTACCCGTAACTCAACGAGCATCTGCATACTATCTCCAGTACAACGTACTAATGGCTGTGGGACAGACCATCTCCCATGCTGGGATGAGAAGCGTATACACTAGTCTACTCCATAGTATCGATGCCCTGTCTCGATAATCCTACGACTAGGGACCTGAAAAAGGATGTGCTTGTAGACTACCCATCCCCCACTAGTGTGATTGCCATCACAACGCTGGTAGTCAAGCAAGATCATATGGGCTCTATCAATATGTATTCGTGATATGCTAAAAGAAACATATACACATATTAAGATAGATATAAACTAAGTAGCATACTACTATGTTGAGCAAGACTGTTAAAACAACTGTGAATATCCCAAGCTTCCATTAAGTAATATACAAGCTAGTATGATACAATAATGTCCCCTAGGGCATATACACTAACAAACTCCCACTTGCACTAGGGCCATGTACTGGCGTATCGAAGACCTATCATCTCGAATAGCCTCTCGAACTGTGTTAAAGGTAAGGCCTTTGTAAATGGATCTACAGTGTTCTCCTCTATAGCAACTCTCCAGACCTCGATCTCACGGTGATTTATGATCTCCCTGATCAGGTGATACTGCCTCAAGATGCGTCTGGACTTTTGATGGGACCTGGTTCCTTCGCTAAATCTATAGCCCCGTTGTTGTCACAATACAAAGGTATTGGATCAACAATAGATGGAACCACCTGAAGTTCTGTTAAGAACTTCTTTACCTAGACTTCTTCTTTTGCGGCATCAGAAGCTGCGATATACTCCGCTTCCATCGTCGAGTCAACAACGGTGTCCTTCTTAGAACTCTTCCAGCACACCGCCCCTCCATTGAGGGTAAAGACATAACCTGACATGGACTTGGAGTCATCCTTGTCACTCTGGAAGCTGGAGTCATCAAAAGCTTCGATCTGGAGGTCTTTTCCGCCGTAAACCAAGAACATATCCTTAGTCCTTCTCAGGTACTTAAGAATGTTCTTTACTGCTATCCAGTGCTTCTTCCCTGGGTCTGACTGATACCGGCTTACCACGCTTAGTGCGTAAGCTACATCTGGTCTGGTGCACAACATCGCATACATTATAGAGCCAACCGCAGAAGCGTAGGGTATAATCGACATGCGATCCCTTTCCAAATCAGTCTTGGGAGACATCTCTTTGGAGAGGGTGATTCCGTGACAAGCCGGTAAATTACCACGCTTAGAATCTTCCATACTGAATCTTTTCAGTATAGTGTTGATATACCTGGACTGTGAAAGTCCTAACATTCTCTTAGATCTATCACGATAGATCTGGATCCTTAGAATGTAAGAGGCATCACCCAGGTCTTTCATGGAGAACCTGTGTGACAAGAATCTTTTGACAGATTGTAGCATAGGAATATCATTTCCTATCAAGGGAATGTCATCCACATACAAGACAAGGAATACGACAGTTCATGCTACAATCTTACTATAAATATATGGCTCATCTGGATTTTTGATAAAGTCATATTCTTTGACCGTTTCATCAAAATAGATGTTCCAACTCCGCGATGCCTGCTTCAGTCCATAAATGGACTTAAGCAACTTGCACACTTTCGCGCTGCTCCCACTCTGATTGAAACCTTCTGGTTAATCCATATAGACGCACTCGTCCAAATTTCCATTTAGAAAATCCGTCTTTACGTCCATCTGCCAGATCTCATAATCATGGAAGGCAGCAATGGCAAGAAGGATCCTAATGGATTTGAGCATAGCCACTGGAGAAAATGTTTCGTCATAGTCCAAACCAGGCCTCTGACGAAAACCCTTTGCAACAAGTCTAGCCTTATAGGTTTCCACCTGTCCATCTACACCAATCTTCTTTCTGAAGATCTATTTGCATCCTATGGATTTTACCCCATCTTGAGCAAAGTCCAAAGTCCATACTTTGTTGGTGTACATGGACTCCATCTCGGTCCGTATTGCATCCAGCCATCTTACTGAGTCGCCGCTCTGGATGGCCTGCTGGTAGCTAGTAGGTTCATCATTATCAATGACGCAATCCTCTTTATCCCTGTCTATGAGAAAACCGTAGTATCTCTCAGGCGGATGAGACGACCTACTATTTCTGCGAAGGGGTGCGGGAATGTCCTGTTCTTCTGGAACTTCTGGTTCTACCAAGCTTTCAGTTGTATCTTGTGGTTCTGGAATTTCTTCCAGTTCTATTACGCTTCTACTTGTTTCCTTTTCTAAAAATTGTTGTTCTAGAAAATGGGCATTACGAGAAACAAAAACCTTTTGTTCCTCTGCGTAATAGAAAAAATACCCCTTTGAGTTCTTTGGATATCCCACAAACTTACACTGTACAGAGCGTGCCTCGAGTTTGTCCGCATGCTGCTTTTTAACAAAAGCTGGACATCCCCATATCTTGAAATACTGAAGATAGGGTTTCTTCCTACTCCACATCTGATATGGTGTGGTAGGCACAGTCTTGGTAGGAACCCTGTTCAAAAGACATGCAGCTAATTCTAGTGCATAACCCCAGAAAGATCGCGGAAACTCAGCATTACTCATCATGGAACGTACCATATCCAATAGGGTTCGGTTCCGTCTCTCCGATACACCGTTGTGTTGTGGAGTGTATGGAGGAGTAAGCTGAGAGAGAATTTCTTTCTCTTTTAGGTAACCCAGGAACTCGACACTTAAGTATTCACCACCTCGATCAGATCTCAGTGTCTTGATACTTTTGCCGGTTTGGTTTTCTACTTCATTCTTATATTCTTGGAATTTCTCAAAGGCCTCAGATTTATGTTTCATCAAGAAAATGAATCCATACCTAGAGAAATCATCCGTAAATGTAATGAAATATGAAAAACTTCTTCTTGTATGTGTAGACATTGGACCACATACATCGCTGTGTATGAGTCCTAAGAGCTCGCTCGCTCTTACTCCATGTCCAGTGAATGGAGTCTTTGTCATCTTTCTTTTGAGACATGATTGACAAGTAGCATAAGATTGATATTCGAACGGATCCAAGTATCCCTCTTTATGTAACTTAGTTAACCTTGTTTCATTGATGTGACCTAGTCTACAATGCCATAAGAAAGCCTGATTTATATCTGGAGACTTTCTTTTTAGTGTGTTCTGGATATTGAAAATCTGCAATTGGTTTACCACGTATATACCGTTATCTAGTGTACCGGACCCAATCAAACCATGATTAAGGTGGATGTTAACAACATCGCATACAAACGTGAAATCATAACCTTCTTTTGATAACAACGATACTGATATGATATTACACGTTAAACTAGGTACAAAAAAACAGTTGCGCAAAACCAAAATATGTCCACTCGTCAATCCAAGGTGATAATCTCCTACGGACACAGCATCTACGCTCGCTCAGTTCGCAACTCTCAGGGTCATATCACCAGTCTTCAGCACTCTACGGCTTTTCAGTGCCTGCAATGAATTGCATATATGAGATCCTGATCCGATATCCAATACCCAGGAAGTAGAGTTGATTGACAAACAATTTTTAATTACAAACACACCTGAAGCCGAAGCCACAACTTGCCTCGGGTCCTGGTTCTTGGCAATCCAAACTTTGCAATCCTTCTTCCAATGGTCTTTCCTACGACAGTGGAAGCACTCGTCCTTTACTACTACCGGCACCGCAACCTTTGCCTTTCCCTTGACTCCCATCTTACCAACACACCTCTCGGTTTGGTAGCGGCCTTCTTCTTCCTTCCTTTGGCCTTTGCCTTGGATCTGGAAGAGGAAGCACCACGAACAAACATAGTGGGTGTTTCCCTTGCTTTCTGCAAGGTGCCCTCTACACTCCTCAACATGTTAAGGAGTTCTGGAAGTTCAACTTCTTTACCTTGAATATTAAAATTCAAGATAAACTGGGCATAGGTAGAAGGAAGGGAATGTAGAACCATGTCTGTATACAGCTCGTTCTCTAATGTTGTCCCAAGGTCCGCGAGCTCCTCAATATAGCCAATCATCTTAAGGACATGTTCCCCTATAGCTGATCCGACGGCCAGCCTCGACTGAAACAAGTTCTTCGAGGTCTCGTATCTAGCTATATGAGATTGCTCTCTATACAGTTCCTTGGCGTAGAGAATTATGGCTTCAATATCCATATTCTCGTGCCTCCTCTGATGTTCATCATTCATAGAGGCAAGCACGATGCATTTGGCCTTCGCGCAGTCTAACTCCCAGGTCTTGCGGATTTCCTTATCCGCGACACTGGATTCTGGACCTGGGACGGCAGGGGCTTTTGTAGTAAGGACATACCGCAATTTGTCCTAAGTTATTGCCATCTTGACATTCCGAAACCAATCTTTATAGTTTGGCCCTGTCAAAATATTTTTATCTAATAATAACTTAAGGCCCGTCATGTTATTGGTCGCTGCAATTAGGAGAGCGAAGAAAACACTTTAGCATGATGCTCTTGCAAGTTTAGAGTGGTTTTTAGTTTATCTAAACAGGATGGCTCCCACTGTTTCTCGAATCCTTCCTCATACCAAAAAGGAAGAACTAGTCAGGACTATTCTTACTGTACAATACTTGCTTAACCGTTCAGCCAGGCCAGTGTCAGTACTTCGAGGGAGGTTTTACGACGCTTTCGCGAAGTTCCTTAATTAAATAACCACTTTTCCCTGGGGGCGTAGCCCTACTGACACCTTTCTCGACACCTACTTGGTTTACAGCATTGATCGTTAAGTGAAAGAATCTCCTGATGAGTAGCATATACTCACAGTAGGATCAGGATCCAAATATCATTGTGTGATAAAGCTGAAGGTATCCTACCAAAATTATCACACTCCAAATGGTATGAAACTCTAGCAAGTTTCAGTTTCTTTAGAAACTCCCGATATGGATTTTTGCCCCATGCTCTTATGACCTTGGCGTTGGTCAAAATGTCATAAGTCACATGTCAAGTTCTACCCATCATTATCTTGTTAATTTGAACCCACCCGTACATACCCCTGACGTTGGCCAAATGGCAGTACGACTGTCCCAAACCAACTCATCTATCTATGCAACAGATGAATTCCCAGCAGCTACCAAACACTATACTTTGGCGTTGGTCAAAATACATAGCTTGAATACTACTGAATACCCAAATGAAATGACGGAGGGCTATGAATGGTTTTGGCGAAACCATGAATGTAGTGAACTTGGTATGATCGAAAGAACCTGATAGCTTTTAAAAGGAGTGGTTTAAGCTCCGCAATTAAAAATCTGCTGTTTTTAAAATAACCGAGTGGTTTCTTTTAAATTGTTCCAACGATTCAACTTTGGTTTATTTTATTTGCATTAATATAATGCGTCCCATCATTTAACCCATCATTGCAGAAAACAACGAAAATGCAACGTCCGCTTATACCATCCGCATTCGCCACTGGGCCCCGTCATTCACCCGTTAGGTTACTTAACTAACGACAGAGCGGAAGCTGGGCTAGCGCGGATGCAAAACATAAGCAACGCCTACTAGATATCATATATAGATATTGTACATTGGTCAGACGTAATAATAGGCATTCCAGATCACAGATGAACATATTGGATATTATAGGAATCCGCATTTCCTTTGAGCCTGCAATGAAAGACGGATTACATAGTCATGATGAATAGCCAACCCCACCCTACACCCCTACGGGTACGACAAACTACCCGTCAAGTACCCGAAGTGAAGCGGTCTCTCTCAATGACGTGAGTAGGCCACTAAGCACTTCAAAATACCCGGTAGTTTGTGTACCCCACCTTGGGTCTATCCTGGGAGCAGAAAACAGTAAATGAAATAATACAACGGTGGCTACAACCTCAACCCGGATGTGCCCCGCAAAAGAATATTACAACAAATTACAATTTACATTTGAATGAAAGAAACACTCGTATCACATCCCCGGCTATCCATTCACGACAATCCAACAAGTTCATATCCACAAACATAAAGTAACCATTACAGAAATGTGCAACCCCCTGCTAACCGACATACTAGCAATTAGGGGAGGTTTACGAACACATTAATCACAACACATATATAATCCAGTTAGCCAAAATTCTTAGAATTTCGATTAAGCACCACATATGAATCTACTCCGAATAATTCTCTGTGCACATAAAACCTGAGCAGATACAAAATAACCCAGAAAACCCAACATCAACACAGAAGAATAACTGAGCAAATTTGGGTTGACTCGGTGTCAACTCGGCCGCGGATCCGCGGCGGATCGCTTGGATCGGACGCGGTTCCATGGTGGTTTGGACGAGTCACGATCCCAAATTTCTTCACAATTCTTAAAAAACCCTACTTGTATTTTTAAAGGTCCTTGAAAAATTTTTAGACCCCAATTTAAAATCGGCAGAAAATGTCGTTTTTTCGGGATTAAATTACGATCGATTTTCTAAAGACTTTGCCAACATGTTAGTTATAGTTTAGCTAGGCTCTGATACCACTCTAAGTCAACGTTACACACCCCACAAGATGCGGGGAGGCGGAATAGGTAAAACAATCATTTTGTTCAAAGTAACATCAACTATCAAACGGATCTTTGCTAAACCCTAACTAACAAACTATCTAGAAGTAGATAACTTGTAACATTTCAAAAAAATAAAATATTATTTTTGGGGAATTTTTAAAATTTAATAATAATATATTGAATATTTTAAATAAAGCGGTATATTTCAATACCGATAAATTGGGAAAAATTTGGAAAATTATAGAAATTATTAAAAGAGGGCGTTTTATGTGAATTATGCAAATTTTTAAGTTTTTATGATTAATTATAAGCTAATTTAGTGCTAATCGCGATTAAAAATCGCTAATCGCACTTTAAGCGTATTTTGTGCAAACATGCACCATATCTTTTTTTTACACTTGTTGCATTTTTACTACATGTTTTTGGGTGTATGGCTTTTGTTTTGGGGTTACTATTGATGAGAGAAGGAAATTAGAAAAGAAAAGAATATTATATAGAGGTATGATTAAGAGAGAGAAAGAGTGGGTGAGGAGTCAACCCTTTGTCTTGAGCCATCCCCCATCATTATTTCCCTCATTTCCTCTCTCCCTCTTCCCTTGCTGCTGCTGCCCCTGCCCCTCTCTCCCCTCCTCCTCCATCTTCAACCCCCAATACTCCATGAAAAACAACTCAAAACCCAACACCCATTTCACAAAAAGGTGCACAAGCCCTCTAGCTACCTTATGGACCAAGAAAATTTTGATTTTGGCGCTGTAGAGGATTCATGGGAGCTAAGGGAGGTAAACCCTTTCACAATTTGTGTAGTGTTTCAAGTGCTTAAGCCTCAATTCAAGTTTAATATTGTTTTGGCGAAGTTTAGTGGACTTTGGAAAACTCTAGAGAGGGTGAGGGTTAAATTGAGTTATGTTAGTGCAATTAAGCCTTAGTGGTGACCCTTAAACCTCCCTTGGTGCTACAAACCCAGATCCAACACAATACAAAACCTGGAACCCAAAACAGAACAGTCTATGTCGATTTGTGAGTGTTTTAGGCGTGCAGGGAAATCTGGAGTGATCCGGGGCCAATACTAGAAAAGTAAACAATACCAGAGACCTAGTGGGACCCATAGGAAGACACCCTACCAGAACGAGACCCTAACTCCATTCCTAAACCGGCATGGCCGGATTTTCCCCTGATGTGGCTGGCCCCCCTATTAAACTAGGTGCCCATGTTGCTTCTGTAGGTCATATGTACCCTATATATCATCCTAGTGTTGTTTATTTACCCTGTTTTGGCCTGAGTCGAAATCTGGGACCACTTTCTCTAGTTGCTGCTTTGATTTGAGTTATGGTTTTCCGTATAGGTTCTAACCTATAGGCTTTTAAGCGTATCGTTTTGGTTTTTGTATGCCGTTTTGGTTTCGATTTGGTTTTAATGCGATGCGATACGTGTGACATGTAGGTACCCCCATGATGATTCGAGACGATGAAGAAAATGTGGCGACATCGACATCGGCAAGCAAGATCAAGGTGAGTAGATTATATCTACGGGGGAAGTCGGGTGGATGGCGTATAGCACCCCCGCAGTTCGATGTTTAGTATACTATATATGTGTGTGTGTGATAACGTAGGTGTGATATGGTTATTCAAGATGTGATTAGGTGTACTATGGATAGATTAGGGTTTAGAAGTAAACTAGTATAGTTTCCTAGTTGCGAACCCTAGAATAGGTTTATACCCACACACATTCCTATTTATTATACATATACCAGGATGATGAGGATTGTGTATAATATTTGGAGATGAGTCGATGAGATTGGGCATAGTGCCATGAGATCGGTGATATGATATAGTTCGTATTTGGGATACGACATGAGATTTAGCGGGCCTTTGAACGTGTGTTTCACACACGCATTTATATTTATATAGATGGTATCGGTTTGTACCAGACTTAGATCAGTACCCCAGATCACGAGATATGACGATAAGGATACCAGATAATTGATGAGATGATTGTGATATTGACCCGTACCCAAATTTGGGATGTCGTACGATGATTTACCGTACGAGCTTTATATTGATGATAGATCCGCACTCATGACTCGAGGATGTCATATGATGTTGTATCGTACGCGGTACCTTTGAGGCGGGATCAACGACTATTATATTTATATATATAGATATATATATCGACTCAGATTTAGGTGGTTTCCATACCCCTCCTGATTGACTTGTTAGTTAGAGCTGTAGTTTTGCTAGTAGATGTTAGGCTAGGCCGATGTTATACCTATTTCAAAAACTAACGAATCGGGAGTATTTTAAAGACAGGCAAAGGGATTCTACGGATATTTTCAAAAGACGCATCTTTTCTTAAAAACACCGTAGCCCTTATTTTCCTAAAAACCCCGATTTGTCTTCTTTTAAATGGCAAAACAGTATGACATAGATACATTGATGTAGACTCTACACTGTTGTGTTTATTATTCATTTGCCGCATATTCTTACTGTTTGCATCGCATTGCATGTTAAATATTTTTATTGTTATATCAAAACCATGCTGTTAGGACACCAGCACCATTATCGATGATGCATATGTTCCATGTACACCTGCTTGCCGGCTCACACACTTCATCATCGATAATTGCCATGTCACTACACTGTAAGACTGTTGCATTCAGGATATGACCCCTTGCATGGCATACTTGTGCACATACCTGTTGTACACTCATACTTGTGTACTTACATACCGTACACTCATACTTGTGCACTTACATATTGTATACTCATACTTGTGCACATACCTATTGTACACTCATACTTGTGCACACACATATTGTACACTCATACTTGTGTACTTAAATATTGTACACTCATACTTGTGCAACTTCCTGTTGTACACTCATACTTGTGCACATACCTATTGTATACTCATACTTGTATACTTACATATTGTACACTCATACTTGTGTACACACATATTGTACACTCATACTTGTGCACATAATTATTGTATACTCATACTTGTGCACATACATATTGTACACTCATATTTGTGTACTTATATATTGTACACTCATACTTGTGCACACACATATTGTACACTCATACTTGTGTACTTACATATTGTACACTCATACTTGTGCACCTACCTGTTGTACACTCATGCTTGTATACATACGGAATTGCACATACATAGATGATTCTGGCTTGATTTGGAGATTTGGGAACCGCATGATACTCTTTAAAACTTATTCATTTAAAAGAGCGGTTTCCCTCAATATGTGCATATTACTATTCTATGTTGCATGATATACTGATATGCTTACTTTTCTTTTACATGTCGCATACATCATGCTTTATGATTATACTCATTGAGATATGTTGTTTCTATAATATTTCTGGATTTGGGAACCGTGGGTATTTCAAAAGAGAGTATGTATTGTTTTTAAAAACCTGGTTACCCTTGATATGATATTTCAGTGCGTCCACAATGTGTTTTCTCGGTTTTTGAGAGCGACATGTGAAACCCGATTCAAGGAGAGGTAGGCACCGTCTGCGGGTACATGGTGGACCCGGTGAGGTACCCCGAGGCAAGAAGACTCGTATATATTAGACGGTGAGCCTGGCAGGGGAGTACTACCTACCGGTGATTGTATTTGAGCTCGGCGGATATCTGGAGTATACCGACCGGAGTTAAGAGATGAGACGGGCCGATCCGGACTGACGAAGCCCATGGGCCGATCCGGACTGACGGAGCTCTATATATATATATGAGGATTTACGTGCCGATGCTAGGCACAGGTTTCGTGATGTTTTTGAGTGTCGATGCTAGACACTCAGGTTCCATGATTTGATATGTCACGAGCGACACATGTTGATTTACATCCTCATACTTCCATGCATATGCTTTATGATATTTACATGCATGATGCTTACTGTCATTGGGTGACATGTGGACGATTTCCATATACATATAGTTGACATTGATGACATTGATCACATAGTTGGATGATATCCACATATTCATAGACTTCATGATATAGTCGACATTGATCATACCTCATATTTATGACATGTTATTACCTGAGGCACTGGCACGAGCACTTGGCACTACACTTATATATAGATGTTTACCTTGCCACTTTATCATGCATCAGACTTATTCATTTGAGGTTTATATATATATCTGATCGTATTGATCTAGGATTGTGTCATACATACGATTTCTGCTCTGTGATGTTTTCTATTCACGAGTTGGCAACTCACCCATGTTGTGCCATAGTTCTTGCAGGTTTTGCCGTACAGGTTCCATTGCGGCTTTCCGGCACACTGCTTCCCTTACGGGTGATTTGCTTTGGTAGGTGGGTTCTTTTGCATCAGAACCACCATTGTATATGTACTATTCAGTTTTATCTAGTAATTCTATCAACCAAACTTGTATATTGTTTCAGACTTAGAAAACCCGTTGTGTATTATTTCGACCTTAGAGTCGCGCGTTGTTGTATTATGGTTTTCATGCCGATTTTGAGTTTCCTTTGAGTTTTGATCCCCGCCCTTTGGCGTTGTATATTATACTGCTTGCGTGGTTGTGTCCGTCGATTGACGAAGAGCTAGATCCTGCTTGGGGATGCCTTTTATCATTGTGTATATATTATTCTTGTTGTACCCCGTTCGGAGCCAGTATTTACAAAGGAAACTCTGCCGAATTTTCAGAAAAGACATGCGGTTTCTAAAATGCATATTTGGTTTACTATTTTAAAAATCTTGTTTTTTTTAAAAACTTGTTTTCTTCACTTCTTTAAAATTAGTTTTCCTTCGTTTATTATTTAAATGGTTTTAGATTTATTGGCTTTGGCTTACTTGGATTAGATGGGGTCCTATAGACTTCATATGATTCAAGGGCTAGTCACGGGCTATTTCGGGTCATGGCAATGTTGGTATCAAAGCGCTGTGTTAACCTTGATTCGAGTCTAAGTTTGATTATGTGGAGCCTAGAGCGTTTATATATATATATATATATATATATATATATATATATATACGGAACTTAGGCTTGACCTTACGGAACTTAGACTTAGTCGAGGGGGTATTATACCCGAACTTTCGTCGCGTAGGATGACCCTTGGTTGATGGAGTAGGTAGCTTGAGTAGAGTGACGTACCGTACGTATGTTCTGCGGCATATTCACGATACGCTACTCCGCTTAAGAAACCTTAGGATTTACATTTCCTTGCACAGTATTATATTCATTCCTATGATCTATCCTCATCGATATTGGTTATAATTTTGCTGCCACGATTACACTGGCAGAGAGAGCTACGGCTAGAGTTGCGTCAGCTTGAGCTCGTCATGGACGATGACTGACCAGGACGTGATTCCAGGGATGTACGATTGCATAGAGAGGCGTCGTTTTATGGTGTTTTCGCACCACGAGCGTTTGACGGACCGCTTTTATGAGATTTCTCGGATGTACAGATCAGCACCAGAGGATCAGGCTACTGCTAAAGTGTAGGGTTACTAGGCACTCTAATAAGGTTCTACAAGGCATCAACCATGCCGGATTAAAACTTTAGCCGTGCCGAATAACTCAAAACAAGATCTTTGCTAGAAAATTAGGGTAAGACATGCAAGTTAAACTCTTTAACACTATGTGAATACGAAATACAACCTTTGTAGATTGGTCCTTCACTTATTTAGCTCCTTGTAGTAGTCCCTTCGCTGCGATCATCGAACTCCCGGACTCTCGGACGGCTCCATGAGAAGAGGCAACGGTATTGCTTGAAGTCTTCGAGGCCGAAGATGATCTACGTCGAGGGAATACGAACTCAAGTTTCTACTTCACTAACCAAAGAATTAGTGAAGCAAACACCCTAAACTAAAGTGCTAGTCTAGTAGAGGATGGTGAAATAGGAAATGGGTACACTTTAGAATTTGTTTTCTCACTTTGTATCTCTGTCTTTTTCAAACCCTAGAAAGAAAATCAAGGAGGAAGAAGATGAGCTCAAAATGAATATGAAAAATGATCAAGAGAGAGAATGAGCTAACCATGGTGAGTGAGTATCATATACTAACTCATGTAGAGACATAACCATGGCTAAATATATTAGTTAGGTTAATTAATATCCAAAGCAAAACAAAAAGGGTTGAATTTGTCAAAGCACTCACAAGCTTCAAGCATTTTAACAAATATCCACTAATTTTGTATTTACTTTGAATATTAAAAACCATACCAAATATATTTATAATGGTGTATGTCTCATACACCCATGATAGTTGTATCAACAACCATGATACAAAAAAGAACACAAATAAATATATATCACATATATATTAACTTGTGCACAAGTGAGAAAAACAGATGCTTAAGTGAACCAATGTTAGTTAATGTAAATTAGTATATCTACATATACAATTATACACTAAATTATTAAATCAACACTTGACTTAATAATCCGGTTATATCATATATAACCGACTAACATTCAATGCATCGACTTATCGAATCAACCCTTGATTCGATAACTTGGTTATATCGCATATAACCGATCGACACAAACATCACGAGAATAGAATACGGTATCACATACTCGCATTATTCTCGGTCCCGCACATATCACACATGCGCTCCTATTTCGTTTTGCCTGAGCCAGTAAAACCTCTATGTAGGACTCTAAAGACTCGTCAATACGCCGGCAGTAGGTGATGATCATATCAAGCACCCACAAGCCATCAACGGTACTAGCTGGACATAACGGCTACCCGGGTATTGAGCGATCAGAAGATCAGCAAGCAATCCCGCTCCAACTCCTGCAAAAAGCTTGACAGTGACAGTACCGTACAGTCCGGTCTCCTCGTCTGATATGTCGCATATCAAGTCTAGGGATGGTAAACGTCAGACCCCAATAACCGATAAGTCATGCCGATATAAGGCTCATAACGGGTCGAGAAACTACTGGTAACACTTACCAGTAAATCTCTAAACCAACCATGGCCAGGGACTTCCCTGTTATGGCCAATCGAGCATAGCACAACATCAACCCCCAATACCAGGAGAGACGAAACCCCTCCTATCGCTCATTACCTCCATGTGACTCGGGACTGTACCCAAAAACCACCGTTTTGCACGCCCTGTTGGACGTGGTAAGGTGGAAATCAAAGTACAGTGGGAATCACACAAGAATCTATGACGATCTCGGGTCTACAGACTAACCTGTACCAGTGTCACCAGAGAACTGCCATCTGACGTAAGGTATAATACCATCTGGGAGTTCTCGGCGAGTCCGTCCAATGTACCCAGTCTCCACTAAGTACCCGTATATCATCTCTGATGTCAAACACCAATGGATATGGGATCATCCATCGCCCATCTGTATGGGTCAAGAAGGTATACGTTGGTCTACTCTGGTATATTGATGCCCCGTCTCGATACACCCACGACTAGGGACCTTGAAGGATGTACTTATGGACTACCATGTCTCCACTAGTATGATCTGCATCATAGTCCATGTAGTCAAGTACACATCATAAGGGCTTTACCAACATGTAACAGAGAGACAATCAGTGTACACGTTAAGGTAAAGAGTAACCAGATAGCATACTATCATGTCGAGCAAGAAAGTCCTCCCTATATATGTCCAAGCATCCACTACAATATACATCACATGTATAGTAATGGCCTCTAGGGCATACATATAACTAACATAAAGGCCAGCCAGGATGTGATGACCATTGATATATCGCTTATTCATGACGATTGAGGCGTTGTTCAGCGTACAGACGAATGAGCCAGTTGCTGCTGCTGTTAGTTATGTATATGCCCTAGAGGACATTGTTGTACATGTGATGTATATTATAATGGATGCTTGGATATATATAGAGAGGACTTTCTTGCTCGACATGATAGTATGCTATTTGGTTTCACTTTATCTTAACAAGTTGACTTGTATTGGTTTACTGTCTTTCTCTCACATGTTGATAAAGCCCTTAGGATCTGTACTCGACTAATGGGACTATGATGAGATCATACTAGTGGGGACATGGTAGTCGATGAGTACATCCTATAACTGTTCCTAGTCGAGGGTATATCGAGACAGGGCATCGATACACCAGAGTAGACTAGCGTATACGCATCTTGACCTATATGATGAGCGATGGATGATCCCATATCCATCGGTGTTTGACATCAGAGATAGTGTACGGGTGCTCAGTGGAGACTGGGTACACTGGAAGGACTCGCCGAGAACTCCCAGATGGTGATATACCACACGTCAGATGTCAGTTCTCCGGTGACACTGGTACAGGGTAGTCTGTAGAGCCGAGATCGTCATAGAGTCTTGTGTGATTCCCACTGTGCTTTGATTTCCACCTTACCACGTCCAAGTGGGCGTGCAAAACGGTGGCTTTTGGGTACAGTCCCGAATCACATGAAGGCAATGATCGATAGGAGGGGATTCGTCTTTCCCGGTATAGGGAGTTGATGTTGTGCTGTGTTCGATTGGCTATAACTCGAAGTCCTTGGCCAGGGCTGATATAGAGATTTACTGGTAAGTGTTACCAGTAGTTTCTCGACCTGTTATGAGCCACACATCGACACGACTTATCGGTTACTGGGGTCTGACGTATACCACCCCTAGACTAGATATGCGACATATCAGAGGAAGAGACCGGACTGTACGGGAGTGTTACTGATTGGATCACAGGAGAACGTACAGGCTAACTTGTTGATCTTCTGATCGCTCAATACCTGGGTGGCTGTTACGTTTAGCTGACCGCTTGCAGCTTGTGGGTGTTTGATATAATCATCACCTGCTACCGGCGTATTGACGATTCTTTAGAGTCCTACACAGAGGTTTCTTGGCTCAGGCAAAACGGAGTAGAGGCACATATGTGATATATGCAGTACCGAGGATAATGCGATATGAGATACCGTATTATATTCTCGCGATATTTAGATATGAACCGGGTCATCGGATCAAGTGTTGATTCGATGAATCAGTACATGATATATTAGTCTGTTATATTCGATATAGCCGGATTGTCGGATCAAGTGTTGATTCGATGATTTAATGTATAATAATATATATGTTATATTGTATTACATTATCTAATATTGGCTCACTTTATTATTTCATTTTCTCACCGGGTAATACATTGATATATGCGATATATGGTAATTGTATTATTTTCTTTTGTTGCAAATATATAATATATATGTGATATATATTATTGCAACATGATATGATTAATAATGGAAAATGTTTAGTAGAGATTAAACAAGGTTAGGGTTTGATTAGGGTTAGCTCCTTCTTGCACCTTCTAGAAGGAATTCCTTTTGTCATGGTTAAGATATTATGGTTGATATTTATCCATGACTCATTCTTTAACCTAACCAAACCCTAGCCCTAGTTAATTCTCTATAAGGGTTATCCTTGTCATCCCTTGACCATGGTTCCATGATTATTCATATATTCATTTCTATTATTCATCACAAAAGGATTAACTCATTTTATTCATCTTCTTTTTCTCTCTTGAGCTTTGAGAAAGCTTACCAGTTATTCATTTTGTGATGATTTCTTGTGAGAAATTGATATAAAAAGATAGCATAAATACTACTCCATCATCCTCATCTAATCTAGCCCATTATATTAGGGTGTTCACCTCATTAGAGTGAGAGAGCTTGAGTTATTGCTACTTCGACGTAGATCATCGGAGAAAAGGAATACTACAAGCTATCATAGATCGTTCGAGTCATGGATCCTCTCTTGAGTCCAGGAGATCGTGGATCGCGGAGAAGGGACTTCTACTCGGAGCTTATGAAGCGAAAGAGCGGACTACAAAGGTTGTAATCCCTCACACTTAGTAGTAAAGATGTTTACTTGCATGTTAAACCCTAATAATCTAGCAAAGATCCCGGCTTTGGGTTGTTCGGCACGTCTAAAATTTTATTCGGGCATGTTTGATGCCTTATGAACCCTCACAAAAGTGCCGAGGAACCCTACAGCAGCAAATGACGAGATATCGCCCAGGTGATTGGAGCTACTGCAGCATGAGCATATGTTAGAGATATGATGGAAGGTCGCTAGTCACCCAAGGATGAATGACTAGGACATGTGGTTCGTTCGCTTACCCCGATGCGAGGTCATCAGATAGATTAATTCCAGCTAGAGACGACTTCATGCAGATTCGTTGAGAGTCGATAGAGACGATCGAATGTCAGGAACCCGATTCCAAGTTTAAAGTATTCGGAAGACAATGCAAGTAATGATATGGACCCTCTAGAAGAATGAAACCCTAACTCGACGTAATGACCATGGAACTCCTTCGAACCTTAGGGTTCGGTAGTTTAGCGGTGCCATTTGTAAGGCTTGGGTTTGCCCTTCTACGGTTGGTCCACAGGTGTTGTGGTATGTACCAGAATACTATTAAACTGTACTCAAGATGTTGATCTCTTAGGGGATTATGAGGTTCTGACAAATCGATCGGATGGTTCGACATCATTCGGATATCATATGATGGGACACATTGCTTGGGAGAATCCAGATACGAGTATAGCCGTTGGAGCGCAGTTCATGCAGCCACGAGAAGACGAGTCCGAATCAGTCGACATTGGAGCAAAGTGAAGTAAAGAGTTCGCACGAGATTTCGACAAGATGACGTTCCACTCCGCTGACATCAGAGATGCGATACGCATGCAGAGGCGTTGATTATGGATATATCTTCCAGAAGGAGTCATGATGAGTATGCAGCCGTTCCGGAACGAGAAACAGATATAGTAAGTGTGGTAACTTCCGGGCAATTCGGCAGAAACGAGATTGGAGAGGGACCTTGACAGGACCTTTCTGGAATACTATACGAGAAGACTTGGAACCAGGAGTGGTCATATTGCGCACACCCAGCAGGCCAGAGTTCGGCATCGTCGACGAGATAGTTGACCAGGTTCGGATAGAGGACCTCACCGAGATGCGTTGTGAATTTATCAAGAACGGACGGGTATGGAGTATTTCTCCGCAGGGTGGGACGAGTTCCTGAGCACGCGTTCGGCTAGATATCTTCTACAGAGTGATGAAGATACTGAGTTCGTGATTTCGAGTCCGCGTGAGAGACTTCAGATTGACCGTAGCCGAGAACATTTGCAGTGCGCAGATAGAGATGTGACATCGAAGTGGACGATGATACAGACAAGTGGGACAAGAGGTTCATGCGAGATGCTGACGAGCTGTTGTTACTCCCCGTTAAGATTAAAGGTTGGATATGTCTACAGAGGCGTTGGGATGCGACCAGCTTCCCAGGAAATGCTGTGCTAAGGACGCAGATGTCCAGAGAGAGAGAAAAGATTATACAAGAGTACCAGCCTCCGTACAGTTCGGCATAGGCGAGAGCGGAAGAGACCTTGAGCAGGATTCCTTCCAGGACACTGCTGCGATAAGATTTGCACCTAGGATCGGATGTATGATGTGTATTCAGAGGACCAGAGGTCGGCGCTAGTGGCGTGCTGCTTTACGAGTGGTCGTGAGGATTGACCAAGAGATGACCAGAGAAGTGCCAGGACGGAATCGTCCCCGTTAGCACACCTGACAGGGCCGATGAGCCGATGGATTGCGAGATTGTCAATCCGCAGAGGAGATAAGGACCCAGAGACTGAGGACGCCAGACCGTGAGAAAGAGACAAGTAGATATCTTGCGCTGCTAGCATTGGATGCACCGGCACCTTCTCGAGTTTGAAGGAGGAAATATCGACGGCTGTATTTATGATTTGTGATTTGGTGATTCGATTATCACGTATCCGTCAACTTGGATTTCGGTATTTTGGGAGACCTATTCGCATGATTTGGTCTTGATGACGGAGCTTCATGATATTTGTTTTCGTGCACCATGGTTGCACCTACTGGGTATTCATATTTGTCGCACCAGTTTTATATTTCGTGCGTTTGTCGCACCAGTTTTATATTTCGTGCGTTTGTCGCACCAGATTTATATTTCCTGCGTTTGTCACACCAGTTTTATATTTCGTGCGTTCGTCGCACCAGATTTATATTTCGTGCGTTTGTTGCACCTGACTTCGATTTGATGTCATTTGATATGTTGATTTTGATTTCATGCCTATGTTATGCATGTGATTTGACTTATACTTTCAGCATAGTTTTCATGAACTTTTGTGCTTAGATTTGATTTGTGCACGCTGATGCACATGGTTGTGAGATTATATACCGCGGTATACCTGATTTTGTTTGAGCCGTATTGTATACCGTCAATTTGGATTCTGATATTGATGTTGATTTCTTGCACTCCGTGCATTTGATTTGGATTTTGCGCATGTTCGACGCTTGATATTGGATTTCGTGATTTCGTGCATGTTGAATGCGCATGATTTAGATTTTATTCGTGCATGATGGATGCACCTGATTTGGATTTTCGCGCGTGTTGAGCGCATGTTTTGAGATACGATTTTGGTGCACACTAGATGCACTAAATCGGGATTCTTCGTGCATGTCAGATGCACCTGATGTTGCTGCCTGTTGCCCTTGGCAGATGTTTCATGCACACCCGTTGCACCTAGATGTTGTTTCTGTGCACATGTATGGCACATATATGGATTTTGATTTCCGTGCGCACCAGACGCACAGGGTATTCTTATATACATTTTGGGATTGATTTCTTATGGAGCAGTAAGTTTTTACGATATTTGCTATGTGTTTTCGTACTGAGCAGGACTAGTCAGAGGACAGTACCTAGATATATTTTGCATGCATTGATAGTTATCGAAGGGATTTCCAAAAAGCGAGCTATAGTCTCAGTATTTACCTACGTGTCTGATATGACACGAAACGTTTAAAACAAGAAAACCCTTCTAAACTGTTTTCAAAACGGCGGGACGTACATATTAAACAAAAGATATATACATATATGGTTATTTTCTTACAATAGACGTCCGCCACTGTGCAGTGTTATGTGCATCGCACAGCGACTTAAAAAGGTTTGGCATGCTTTTCCTTCAGTTATTTACATATATAGATGTGATGTCTAAATGTATAATTTTGATGTATATCATACTGGTTTTGTTTTGGATTTGACAGTTGGGTCTTTATCATGACTCAGATGATTGCGGGATGCTTGACGGAGCTTTGTTTTTGAGTTATCTGCTCATTACTCATGCGCATGCATTGCGCTATGATGTGTTTTATGTATTGATGATTTCGGAGCCCCGACAACTTGGACTTTTACTGAAATGTTTTAGTATTTGAGGGGTTTTAAATTTAAATTCGGGGACCGAATTTTTTAAGGGGGGAAGATTGTAACATTTCAAATAAATAAAATATTATTTTGGGGAATTTTTATAATTTAATAATAATATATTGAATATTTTAAATAAAGCGGTATAATTAAATACCGATAAATTGGGAAAAATTTGGAAAATTATAGAAATTATTAAAAGAGGGCGTTTTATGTGAATTATGCAAATTATTAAGTTTTTATGATTAATTATACGCTAATTTAGTGCTAATCGCG
Source organism: Agapanthus africanus (assembly GCA_030015575.1). Classification (NCBI taxonomy): domain Eukaryota; kingdom Viridiplantae; phylum Streptophyta; class Magnoliopsida; order Asparagales; family Amaryllidaceae; genus Agapanthus; species Agapanthus africanus. Next base: position 566,306,979 of record CM057339.1, read on the forward strand.
ATTAAAAATCGCTAATCGCGCTTTAAGCGTATTTTGTGCAAACATGCACCATATCTTTTTTTTACACTTGTTGCATTTTTACTACATGTTTTTGGGTGCTTGGCTTTTGTTTTGGGGTTACTATTGATGAGAGAAGGAAATTATAAAAGAAAAGAATATTATATAGAGGTATGATTAAGAGAGAGAAAGAGCGGGTGAGGGGTCAACCCTTAGTCTTGAGCCATCCCCCATCATTATTTCCCTCATCTTGCTGTCGTCCTAGGCACCAGGTTGAAAACCCCTTGTTGCTGCTGTTGCTGCCCCTCTCTCCCCTCCTCCTCCTTCTTCAACCCCCAATACTCCATGAAAAACAACTCAAAACCCAATGCCCATTTCACAAAAAAGGTGCACAAGCCCTCTAGCTACCTTATGGACCAAGAAAAATTTGATTTTGGCGCTGTAGAGGATTCATGGGAGCTAAGGGAGGTAAACCCTTTCACAATTTGTGTAGTGTTTCAAGTGCTTAATGCTCAATTCAAGTTTAATATTGTTTTGGCGAAGTTTAGTGGACTTTGGAAAACCCTAGAGTGGGTGAGGGTTAAATTGAGTTGTGTTAGTGTAATTAAGCCTTAGTAGTCACCCTTAAACCCCCCTTGGTGCTACAAACCCAGATCCAACACAATATAAAACCTGGAACCCAAAACAGAACAATCTTTGTTGGTTTGTGAGTGTTTTAGGCGTGCAGGAAAATCTGGAGTGATCCCGGGCCAATACTAGAAAAGTAAACAATACCAGAGACCTAGTGGGACCCATAGGAAGACACCCTACCAGAACGAGACCCTAACTCCATTCCCAAACCGGCATGGCCGGATTTTCCCCTGATGTGGCTGGCCCCCCTGTTAAACTAGGTGCCCATGTGGCTTCTGTAGGTCATATGTACCCTATATATCATCCCAGTGTTGTTTATATACCCTGTTTTGGCCTGAGTCGAAATCTGTGACCACTTTCTCTAGTTGCTGCTTTGATTTGAGTTATGGTTTTCCATAGTTCGATTTTTATATTTTTGTATATGTGCGTTATCTCGATCATGTGATGTTTGTACGTCTATCTCGAGTGATATCGGGTTGATTTGCGAGAGCTAACCATAGGTTCTAACCTATAGGATTTTAAGCGTATCGTTTTGGTTTTCGTGTGTCGTTTTGGTTTCGATTTGGTTTTAATGCGATGCGATACGTGTGACATGTAGGTACCTCCATGATGATTCGAGACGATGAAGAAAATGTGGCGACATCGACATCGGCAAGCAAGATCAAGGTGAGTAGATTATATCTACGAGGGAAGTCGGGTGGATGGTGTATAGCACCCCCGCAGTTCGATGTTTAGTATACTATATATACTATATATATGTGTGTGATAACGTAGGTGTGATATGGTTATTCAAGATGTGATTAGGTGTACTATGGATAAATTAGGGTTTAGAAGTAAACTAGTATAGTTTCCTAGTTGCGAACCCTAGAATAGGTTTACACCCACACACATTCTTATTTATTATACTTATACCAGGATGATGAGGATAGTGTATGATATTTGGAGATGAGTCGATGAGATTGGGCATAGTGCCATGAGATCGGTGATATGATATAGTTCGTATTTGGGATACGACATGAGATTTAGCGGGCCTTTGAACGTGTGTTTCACACACGCATTTATATTTATATAGATGGTATCGGTTTGTACCGGACTTAGATCAGTACCCCAGATCACGAGATTTGACGATAAGGATACCAGATAATTGATGAGATGATTGTGATATTGACCCATACCCAGATTTGGGATGTCGTACGATGATTTACCGTACGAGCTTTATATTGATGATAGATCCGCACTCATGACTCGATGATGTCATATGATGTTGTATCGTACGCGGTACCTTTGAGGCGGGATCACCGACTATTATATTTATATATATAGATTTATATATCGACTCAGATTTAGGTGGTTTCCATACCCCTCCTGATTGACTTGTTAGTTAGAGCTGTAGTTTTGCTAGTAGATGTTAGGCTAGGCCGATGTTATACCTATTTCAAAAACTAACGAATCGGGAGTATTTTAAAGACAGGCAAAGGGATTCTACGGATATTTTCAAAAGACGCATCTTTTCTTAAAAACACCGTAGCCCTTATTTTCCTAAAAACCTCGATTTGTCTTCTTTTAAATGGCAAAACAGTATGACATAGATACATTGATGTAGATTCTACACTGTTGTGTTTATTATTCATTTGCCGTATATTCTTACTGTTTGCATCGCATTGCATGTTAAATATTTTTATTGTTATATCAAAACCATACTGTTAGGACACCAGCACCATTATCGATGATGCATATGTTCCACGTACACCTGTTTGCCGGCTCACACACTTCATCATCGATAATTGCCATGTCACTACACTGTAAGACTGTTGCATTCAGGATATGACCCCTTGCATGGCATACTTGTGCACATACCTGTTGTACACTCATACTTGTGTACTTACATACCGTACACTCATACTTATGCACTTACATATTGTACACTCTTACTTGTGCACATACCTATTGTACACTCATACTTGTGCACACACATATTGTACACTCATACTTGTGTACTTACATATTGTACACTCATACTTGTGCAACTTCCTGTTGTACACTCATACTTGTGTACATACCTATTGTATACTTAAATATTGTACACTCATAGTTGTGTACACACATATTGTACACTCATACTTGTGCACATACCTATTGTATACTCATACTTGTGCGCATACATATTGTACACTCATACTTGTGTACTTACATATTGTACACTCATACTTGTGCACACATATATTGTACACTCATACTTGTGTACTTACATATTGTACACTCATACTTGTGCACCTACCTGTTGTACACTCATGCTTGTATAAATACGTAATTGCACATACATAGATGATTCTGGCTTGATTTGGAGATTTGGGAACCGCAAGATACTCTTTAAAACCGATTCATTTAAAAGAGCGGTTTCCCTCAATATGTGCATATTACTATTCTATGTTGCATGATATACTGATATGCTTATATTTCTTTTACATGTCGCATACATCATGCTTTATGATTATACGCATTGAGATATGTTGTTTCTATGATAATTCTGGATTTGGGAACCGTGGGTATTTCAAAAGAGAGTATGTATTGTTTTTAAAAACCCGGTTACCCTTGATATGATATTTCAGAGCATCCACAATGTGTTTTCTCAGTTTTGAGAGCGACATGTGAAACCCGATTCGAGGAGAGGTAGGCACCGTCTGTGGGTACATGGTGGACCCGGTGAGGTACCCTGGGGCAAGAAGACTCGTATATGTTAGACGGTGAGCCTGGCAGGGGAGTACTACCTACCGGTGATTGTATTTGAGCTCGGCGGATATCTGGAGGATACCGACCGGAGTTGAGAGATGAGACGGGCCGATCCGGACTGACAGAGCCCATGGGCCGATCCGGACTGACGGAGCTCTTTATATATATATGAGGATTTACGTGCCGATGCTAGGCACAGGTTTCATGATGTTTTCGAGTGTCGATGCTAGACACACAGGTTCCATGATTTGATATGTCACGAGCGACACATGTTGATTTACATCCTCATACTTCCATGCATATACTTTATGATATTTACATGCATGATGCTTATTGTCATTGGGTGACATGTGGACGATTTCCATATACATATAGTTGACATTGATGACATTGATCACATAGTTGGATGATATCCACATATTCATAGACTTCATGATATAGTCGACATTGATCATACCTCATATTTATGACATGTTATTACCTGAGGCACTGGCACGAGCACTTGGCACTACACTTATGTATAGATGTTTACCTTGCCACTTTTTCATGCTTCAGACTTATTCATTTAAGGTTTATATATATAAATCTGATCGTATTGATCTAGGATTGTGTCATACATACGATTTCTGCTCTGTGATGTTTTCTATTCATGAGTTGGCAACTCACCCTTGTTGTGCCATAATTCTTACAGGTTTTGCCGTACAGGTTCCATTGCGGCTTTCTGGCACTCTGCTTCCCTTACGGGTGATTTGCTTTGGTAGGTGGGTTCTTTTGCATCAGAACCACCATTGTATATGTACTATTCAGTTGTATCTAGTAATTCCATCAACCAAACTTGTATATTGTTTCAGACTTAGAAAACCCGTTGTGTATTATTTCGACCTTAGAGTCGCGCGTTGTAGTATTATGGTTTTCATGCTGATTTTGAGTTTCTTTTGAGTTTTGATCCCCGCCCTTTGGCGTTGTATATTATACTGCTTGCGTGGTTGTGTCCGTCGATTGACGAAGAGCTAGCTCCCGCTTGGGGATGCCTTTTATCATTGTGTATATATTATTCTTGTTGTACCCCGTTCGGGGCCAGTATTTACAAAGGAAACTCTGCCGAAATTTTTAGAAAAGATATGAGATTTTTAAAATGCATATTCGGCTTACTATTTTAAAAACCTTGTTTTTTTAAAAATATGTTTTCTTCACTTCTTTAAAACTAGTTTTCCTTCGTTTATTATTTAAATGGTTTTAGATTTCTGGGCTTTGGCTTACTTGGATTAGATGGGGTCCTATAGACTTCATATGATTCAAGGGCCATTAACGGGCTATTTCGGGTCGTGACATAACTACTATGATAGAAGATTATACCTCAAGATACTATTCCTTCTTGTTCTTGTTGTTCACCTCCTCGTTGGCCTCCTTGATGTGATAGAAGATCCACCCGAGAGTTCCTTCTCCAAGTTTTAACCTCTAACTTGAGATAACTAAGTGGCTAGGATTGCGAATCCAAGTGATCTAGAGGATATAGAGATAGATTAAGGATCTATTAGTATTGCTAACCCTAGGGTTCTCAACACAAGAGAGGATTACGATTAGGATGAAGAAGATGAGAGCTTGAGGAGAGAGAATGTATTTGTGATAGTGAATTGAACTTGATTCATTTGGATAATATCATGAAGCATGAAAATATCTAAGCAATAAGATATCAACCATGCTTCATTAATTACTTTGAGGTGAATCACCTCATGACTCATGGTGCAATTAATGAAAATTACACATCACCACTCCACCTCATTATGTTTAATTCACAAATGAAATAAAACTAAATGAGTCACCTTTCTTCTAGATGCTTCTCGAGTAATTACGAGAATTCCCCTCCCATCTGTAAGTCTACGGTAGCGCCCCGACCAATAAACTGAGGCCAAACGCGGAACAAAAACTTTTACAACTGGCGCTATCGCATACTATAACCCGGATCATGCCATTAATGCTAAACTAACAAACTGTAAAGAGGTAGAAAGGCTATACCGATCGATCCGTGTCCTTCGGTCTTTAGCCATCATCCCACGCTCCTCGCGGCATCTCCGATCTCATGTCTCCTCGTCAAGGTGGCACCACGTCTACGGATCTTTATACGGGCTCCCGCCTCTATACCGAGGCAACTTGGACATGAAGTATATCAACCGACATGTAACGTTTTGAAAATCGTTTCGGTGAAATTTCGGAAAATCGGTAAAATAAGGGGGTTTTCTGTAAAATGTCAAAATACAAATATCTTTATTATAAAATTAAATATACATATTCTTTCTATGTAATTACTAGTATTTGGTGTTTATTGAGACACCGGTGAAATTTCAAATTTTCCGAAAAAAATTATTTTAATATTATTTTAAGCCGTCACTAATACATTTAATTAGGGAAAATTACAAATTGGAATGAGTTGAAATAAATTTTGTGCATCATAACACATTAAAAAAAATTTAGCATGCTGTTTTTGAAACAAAATGAATCTGCCAAACGGTGTTAGAAATTATTAAAGAAAAAAGGCTTTTTTTGGTGAAATTAGCGAAAACTTGCAATTTGGTAACTTGAGAGGGTCTTTTTGCACAAAATTTCCTTGCAAACTTTCACAAATCCTCTCCCTAACCCCTTGGCCGAGCCAACCATGGCAGCAGCCCAAATTTTCCCCCTCCAATTTTGCTTCTTCAACTCATTTTAAAGTGGTTGGAAATGAAAAGGTTTAATATATTATATTGAGGTATGGGTTTTAAGTGATTGGATGGGCTTTGACTTAGACATTTTCACACAAATCCCTCACTCTTCCCCACCTCCTCCCTGCTGGCCGAAACAGCCCCTTTCCCCCCTCCTTGTTCCATCTCTTCTCACATCAATTTCTTCACAAAATTCAAATGAAAAATCTATAAATTTCTTCTCAAATTCTAAGCAAATCCTCTTTCTATTCCCTTCTTAAGCCAAAATTGCTTTAAAGTATGGAGAATGATGGTGTCTATGGAGGCTAGGGAAACCTAGGATTTCAATCTTGGGAGGTAAAACTCTAACCTAATGTTTAAATTGTAGTTTGTATATGCTAATTTAGATATTAGAAGTGTTAAATTAGTTGTGGTGGCTTATTTTAGGAAAATCAAGAGAAAGGGGTTGATTTGGAAATGGGATTTGAGGCATTGTAGATGGGATATTTGAGTGTTGTAGGTAGCTAGTAGTGTGGATCGGGTGATTGTGCGGTGTTGTGACCTTTTTGTCGCCAATCCGCGATGTTTGCGCATATTTTCTTTTTTCATGCTTGCTAGGTTTTTGAAAATTGAATTAGAATGTGGGATTAAAATTATGGTTAGGGTTTTATCAGCTCGTTAGCAATTTAATGGGTAGTTTCACACTCTAGTATATGCAAAACCAAGCTTAATTGTTAAATTGTGAATTTTGCTTTAAAAAGAGTTAAAATCGGTATTTTTGCAAACCAGTTTTTTTTAACATATATGGTTTAGGGAAATTAAATTATGCAAATGGGTTTTATAACTTATTTAAGATGTTTAATAAGTATTATGGCCATTAGAATTGTTAAAACATCAAGTTTTGTACTAAAACGGTAAATTTTCGCTTGCTGGATTTTCGGAAAAATGGCTTTTAAAGTGAGTTTGGGGTTTTTGTGAATTTTAACCTATTTTATACTATAATTAGGGTTCGTGAATATGCAAATGAGTGTGTTTGGGTTTTTCTCGATGGTTTGACGTTTCTACATCGACATCGATGGTTGGTTTGGCTATTCTTGCATGCGTAGGCGATAGGTTTTGACCTATGCGTGATACGCGTGCCAATTTGATTTTCGTATGACATTTCGATTTCGAATTTGGTTTTAATGCGGTACGGTGCGTTATGATATGCAGGTACCCCATGTGGACTTCGAGACGACAAGCAAGCGCGTGGCGACGTCGGCACCGGCGAGCGAGGACCAGGTGAGTAGATTTATATCTACGGGGAGAAGTCGGGTGGATGGCGTATAGCACCCCCGCAGTTTGTGGTGATGTATACGAATACGTATACACACATATATATTGATTATATTATTGAGTTTGTTGATGATAAAGATAGATTTTTGGTGTGATTGGATAGGTTTAGTGCTGCGAGACCCTAGAGTAGAGGTTGCACCCTATTTACACACACACACCCCCATACTTGCATACATTCTTCTTTCATATGTGCTTATATGGGGTTATATTGTTATGCGTTCACATGGGTATGGGACTATGTGTTCACATACTGGATTTGAGATGAGTCGATAACATTTGATTGAGACCGCGAGAACGATGATATGGAAGGATTCGTACTTGAGATACGTCCTGATATTATAGCGGATCTTGGGACGACGTTACATGTGAATAGTGTTATACATCGAATGGTTGACATGTGATCATGATATGAGATAAGATATGTTAAGATATTTATAATAGGTCGCATTAGGCGATGTATACCTCTTTATGACGATATATGATGATGATATCGGTTTGTATGAGGCTGTAGATCAGCAGTCAGATCATAACTATATTGATGATATTAGTATCGTACTAGACGTAGATCAGTACCCAGATTATGATCTTGGATAAAGTGGATACCAAATTAATAATGTGATATTGACCCGTACCCAGATTTGGGGATGCCGTACGACGGATTTACGTACGAGCTATATATTGATGATTGATCCGCACTCTTGACTTGGGATGTCTGATTATAGATATGGTATCGGATATGGTATTATTGAGGCGGGATCACTGACTATACATATGCAGGTATGTATATGTATCGACTCAGATGTTAGGGGGTTTCCTTACCTGTAGTTCAGCTTGTTAGTTCAGTCGTATAGTTTAGTGTAGTTTTCAGACTAGATTAGACTCCTACCTATTTCAAAACTAACAGATCGTGGGTATTTTAAAAGACAGGTTATGGGATTCTACGGATATTTCAAAAGGCGTATCTTTTCTTAAAAACACCGTAGCCCTTATTTCCAAAACCCCACGATTTGTGTTATTTCAAATGGCACTATATTATGACGTATATATATTAAATGCAGATTAGTTACCGTTGTGTCTAGTATTTAGCTCTCGCTCATTATTGCTGTTTGCCCCGCATCGCATACTTACATTGCTATTTCATATTGCATTGTTGATATTATGCTGTTAGGACACCAGCACCATTACCGATGATGCGTATGTACCACTTACACTTACTTGATGGCTAACACACATCTTCATCGGTAATTTCCATGTCACGTACACCTCAGAAAATATTATTGCTTGATTTAACTTGATAGTTAGTAGTTTGACATGATATTAGTGTACCTGCCTTATATGCCAGTTTTGACATTGTAGTTATTACTTGTCACTTCATGCATACTGTTATTCCTTGTTATGCCGCATTCATGGATTCTCATGCATATATTCACTATTTTACGTGCTATTGAGGTTTTGGATTCGGATTTCCATGAGATTTTCTGGATTTGGGGGAAAACCACAAAACTTATACAAACTTCTTCTCTCTCTTTTTAAATGAAAAGCGCGGTTTTCCCATGATGCATGAGTCGTCCACTATGAGTTTGCTGATGGATTTCAAGACCCGAGTTCGAGGAGTGGAGGAACCCTTTCGGGTACATGGTGGACCCGGTGCGGTACCCCGGGGAAAGAGGATCGCAGATGATGGCATTGAGCCTCACAGGGGAGCACTACCGACCGGTGATTTTACCCGACGCGTCGGATATCCGGAGGATACCTTCGTAGTCTTGAGATGGATGGTAGGGGCCGGTCTGGACTGACGGCGCCCTAGATATTGAGATTTGAGACATTGAGATTTCGAGATATTGAGGTACTGAGATTTGATGATCCAGGTCAGTCCGGATAGCCGGAGCCTGAGATATTGAGATATGTGGATTTATGTTTTTATGTCGATGCTAGACACGGTTTATACTGATTTCTTTATGATACCTCATTTTTAAAAAATACAGAAATCTCACTGAGTTATGAAAGCAGTTTCTTCAGTACATGTACTCTGTTTTCATGCATTCATACATCATCCATATGATATATTGCTATCTGAGGCACTGACATGAGCACTTGGTATTACCGTTGTTTAGAGGTATACCCTAGCCATTGTTATAGGCTGCTGGTTATATATTTGAGGATATATTATGATTGTATGACTTAGGATTGCGTTGTTCATGCGATTTCTGTTCGTAGATGTTTCTATTCACGAGTTGGCAACTCACCCCCGTTGTGCCACAGTTTCTTGCAGGTTTTGCCGTACAGGTTTCATTACGGCTTTGCTGGCACTACTTCCATTTCCAGGTGATTTGCTAGTAGGTGGGTTTACTGTATCGTACCCATCAGTATACTTGGTATATATTATTATTCAGTTGTATCTAGAAGTTCCATCAACCAAACATGTATTTATTTTTGAGATAGAGACCAGTGATGTTATTCTTTCGACCTTAGAGTCGCGCGTTATATTCCTGTGGATTTCTCGTTGTTTTGAGTTTCCTTTTGAGTTTTGACACTCGCCCTTGGCGTTGTATATTATATTTCTTGTGTTAGTGTATATGCCCTAGAGGCCATTACTGTATCATACTAGTTTGTATATTACTTGATGGAAGCTTGGGATATTCACAGTTGTATATACAATCTTGCTCGAAATGGTAGTATGCTACTTGGTTTGTCTCTGCTTTAATATGTGCATGTGTTTCTTTTAGCATATTGCTGATATACATATTAGTAGAGCCCTTAGGATCTTTGCTTGATTACCAGCGTGGTGATGGCGCTCACACTCGTGGGAGCTGGGTGATCTATAAGCACATCCTTATACAGGTCCCTAGTCGTTGGACTATCGAGACAGGGCATCGATACTCCGGAGTAGACTAGCGTATGCGCTTCTCATCCCAGTGTGGAAGATGGTCTGTCCCACAGCCGTCAGTACGTCGTACTTGAGATAGTATACGGGTGCTCGTTGGGTTACGAGTACACTGGACAGGACTCGTCGGGAACTGTTGGTTGGTATTATACCTATCGTCAGTTATCAGTTCCCAGGTGACATGAGTACAGCTTAGTCCGTTGACTTGACACTGTCACTTCGCCTCGAGTGTGTTCCCACTGTACTTTGATTACTACCCTACCACGGCTCAAAGGAGTCGTGCAAACAAGTAGTTTTTGGGTGCAGTCCCGAAGCACTTGGAGGCAGTGACGGTTAGACAGGATTCGTCTCTCCCGGTATTGGGGGTTGACATCGCGCTGTGTTTAGGAGAGCCATTACACGAGTAGTCCCTGGCCCGGGCAAGCGAGATATACTGGTAGATTTCCAGTGTTATCTCAGGGTGTTCTGGGCTTCACTCCGGCACGACTTGTACCGCTATTAGGGGACTGACGTTCACCGCCCCCTAGGCCCGCCATGCGATGTATCAGACGAACAGACCGGACTGTACGGAGATTGTCACATACAGGCTCAGTAGGAGTTCAGATGGGGTTCACCTCGTCAGTCTTCTTATCGACATCTACCTGGGGACCGTTACGTACAGCTAGTGCCTCTTGCGGTCTGTGGTTAAACTCACTGCCAGCGTAGTGTCGAGTCTTTAGAGTCCCACACAGAGAGCTATTCGCCTTTGGGCAAAATGAGTAGAGGTCGCATGGTTTTGCGACAGGGTTCGTTCACATCGGCGCACTTGTGCACGTTTGCTGTCCGGACAGTTTATACTAGCGGGCTTTGGTTTAAGCCGGATCCTAGTATATGTTTTGAGATTGGTTTTTCTCATTGTATTCGTGTTCCTCGGATGACGGATGCGGGTGCGTATGCACAGTTGCTTGAGACAGAGGGAGAGGACCTTGATTAGGGTTAATGGCTATTGTCATTATATTAACCCTAATGTTTATGTGTGTATTATTGTTAATTAATAATTAGTTTAATAATTGTCCATGGTTATGGTTGTTGACCATTTGACTTCTTTGACTTGTTGACCTTGGTTGACACTTTGACCATCATCATTTCATTTGGAAGATGCTCTTTGATCCTTGCAATTTGCATTTAAAATGAAATGATAATGGTCATGTCTTGATTAAGCCATGACAATTATCTTACTAATTATCTAAATAAATTAATACACATATATTAGTGAGAATGGCTTTATTCTTTCTCATTCTCATATTTCATTTCTCTCTCTTGTTTTTCCTCTCCCTCAAGCTCTCCCCTCTCATGTGTTGAGAAACACTTGAGCTTGAGAAAAACCCTCTCTTGATCTTCTCTACTCTCATCTAGGGTTCAAGTATTAGCACTTCTTGCACCCTAGTTACTCCTAGCTTTGAGTTGAAGCCAAAGGTTGAGGCTTTCGGGTGGATCTTTCTTTGACGGGAGAAGACGACAAGGTGACCTCCTTCTACCACTTCTAGGAGCAAGGAGAGAAGGACAAAAAGACCAAAGGTATAACCTTTCTATCACTTAGCCAGTTTGTAGTTAGCTTTAGCAAGTTTTTGTTTAGTAAAGATCCTTAAAGCATAGTCCATGTTGCCTATAGTTGATAAAAATCCGATTTTTATTATGTTTTCCGCCTCCCCGTAAGCACCGGGGTGGGCAACGTGGACTTACAGCTTGTATGGTTGTGACCGTCGTTTGATGAAGAGCTAGCTCCCGCTTGGGGATGCCTTTTATTGATTTCGTATACTATTCATGTTGTATCCCGTTTGGGGGCCAGTATTTACAAAGGAGACTCTGCCGAAATTTTTAGTAAATATTTGATGTTTTTAAAAAACGCATAATTCGGTTTATTCTATTAAAACTACTTGATTTAAATTGGTTTTCCTTCACTCTACTACTTTTCTTGGTTTGGATTTCTGGGTTTTCGGCTTACTTAGATTACGTACGCCTCGAGACGTTTCGTAATTTAAGTGCAGGTCATGTTCCGTACTTTCGGGACGTGACAAAGTTGGTACCAGAGCGTTAGGTTTTACCTTCGGAGCGTAGGATGACCCTTGGTTGATGGAATAGGTGAATAAAGTAGAGTGACGTACCGTGGGTATGTTCCGCGGCATACTTACGATACGCTACTCCACTTAAGGAGCCTTAGTATGTACATTTCTTTGTTCAGTATTATATTCATTCCTGTTCTAGCCTCATCGGTACCAGTTATGGTTTTGCTGCCACGATTACGGGCAGGGAGAGCTACGGCTAGAGTTGCGGTCAGCACGAGCTCGTTACGAACGAGGACTGGCCAGGACGTAATTCCGGCGACACACGATTGCAGAGATGTGTCTTTTTACTGTGTTTTCACGCCACGAGCGTGGGATGGACCGCTGTATGAGGTTACTCGGACGTGCCGATCAGTACCAGAGGATTGAGCCAATGATAGAAGCCAGTCAGGTTTTGATGACCGTTGGCGTATTGCTTACTCCTGATGATTGAGGCATTGTTCAACGTGCAGACGAGTGAGCCAGTCATTGCTGCGAACGACGAGATATCGTCCCAGATGTTGGAGCTATTGCAGTATGGGTTGTACTAAGAGATGATAGAAGGTCGCTAGTCACCCGAGGATGAATGAATAGGACATGTGGTTCGTTCGCCTACCCCGATGCGAGTGTTGGAGATAGTGCCCTCAGAGTCAATTATTGGATCACAAGCACGTGATTGCAATGATTGAGGGGAGGACCTGTCCCAGTAGGACAGTCTTACTCTAGATGATAGTATGCTATCTGGTTTACCTTTATCATCGTGTACTGCTTTAGGTGACCTTACAGGTCACCATTGCACGTTGATAGAGCCCCTAGGATTCTTGCTTGACTACCGGCAATATGAGGGCGATCATATACGTGGGAGCTGGTAGTCTATAAGCACATCCTTAAATGGTCCCTAGTCGTGGGAGTTTCGAGACAGGGCATCGATACTCCAGAGTAGACTAGTGTATACAGTCGAGACCCCGACGAGGGGCGGTGGCCGGTCTCACAAGCCACTGGTGTCAGTTGGTTCACCTAAGATGTATACAGGTGCTCATTGGGTTATGAGTACACCGGACAGGACTCGCCGAGAACCTGCTAGTTGGGTTTATATACCAGACGTCAGATAGCAGTTCCCTGGTGACATGTGTACAGGTTAGTTCATCGACCTGGGATCGTCATTTGTCTCGTGTGAGTTCCCACTGTGCTTTGATTACTACCCTACCACGGCTCAAAGGAGTCATGCAAACAGGTTTTAGTTGGGTACAGTCCCGAGCCACATAGAGGCAGTGAGCGGATCTGCAGGGGTTCGTCTCTCCCGGTATTGGGGGTGAGGTCGCGCTGTGTCGAGGTGAGCTAGAACATGAAAAGTCCTTGGCCAAGGCAGGAGATTTGCGGGTAGGTATTCCAGTAGTATCTCAGGGTGTTCTGTGCTGCACACCGACACGACTTGTACCGCTTTTGGGGATCTGACTTTTACCAACCCCCTAGGCCCGCCATGCGATGCTCATAGACGAACGAACCGGACTGTACGGATATTGTCACTGACAGGCTCAGTAGGGTGTCAGGATGAGTTCGCTCATCGACGTCCCTTTTGGTCAATTGCTGGTGGCCCGTCACGTATTGGCTTATACCTCTGACGTGCTAGTGGTTAAATCCACAGCCATAGCATTGACGAGTCTTTAGAGTCCACCACACTTTCAGTTACTCAAGCTTTCGGGCGAAACGCTGTAGAGGCCGTATGGAGATATGGCAGAGTTCGATCAGATACGTGCGGTATTGCACGGATCGTGATCGGACGGATTTTTCTAGCCGGCTTTGGCTTAAGCCAGATCCTGGTATTAGATAGTGTAGTTTTGTCTCTTTGCATTTGTGTTCAGTGGGAATACAAATGCGGGCATGTATTTGCAGTAGCGGGGTTTTCCTGTAATTTATTACGGGATCAGTTTTCTGAAGTTGCCAGTTTGCATTCCGTTCCGGCCGGTTTTTCTTTTATTCCTTCACGGCCGGACTTTTTGATGGAGGGGGTTAATTGTAAGTTTGCAATTAACTTATTTGATGAGGGGTTTCATGCATATATGTGGCTTCCTCATCATGAGATTCCATTTGAATCAATCACTTGCATTTATGAGATGAGATATTGTTGTGACCATTATTCTTTTTGTTCTTTTCTTTTTCTCCTTTGAAAAAATTAATCATTTTTTTTCACCCACAACTTGTGGGGGCCGGCCACTGTTCAGGAGGGGAGGGGTTTAATTTGGTGGAAATTTCCTTATGCATGTTTTTTTTAATTTATGCATTCCATCCACTTGTTTACAGAGAGCACAAAATTGTTTTGGCCAGAGCTGATTTTTTTTTGCATGCTTAATTTTTCCTAGCTAGCATCCATGAAAAATCCTTGTGCAAAATTCCTCCATCATGGCAACTATACTAAACCCCAAAGAGACATGGCTACTACATTATTCTACAGCATCCCTTGGACGCGTCGGCTAGCCAACTTCGCGCCCGAGTTGCCTCGGTGAAGAGGTGGGAGCCCGTAAACGATTCCGGCTATGTGGTGCCCTTTCGACGAGGAAGTGACGGACGAAATATCCGCGGGAGATTGGAGTGGAGACGAAGACCGAAGGACACGGATCGCTTGGTATACTTCTCTACCCGTATTTTACTTTGCTAGTTGCTAGGTTAATGGCCCGATCCGGGTAAAAAGTGCGCGGTGGTGCAGGTTGCAAAGTTCGCAAAATTTTTGTTTCCGCGTTTCCGGCGTCGGATCGACGGCCGGGGCGCCGCCGCGGACTTACATTGGTATCAGAGACACGCCATTAACCATGCCTAGCTTGCTCTAGTATGTTTAGTACTCGATCGAACAAAATCCCCCAAAAACCGTATTTTAGTGCACATGTGTTCTCTGTCGAAATTTTTTCTGCTCCAAAAAATTTTTCAGGTTGTCTCAGAATACTGTGCATGAAATTATAAGAATTTTGGTAAAATTTGATACAGTGATCCCTTAGTACGACCGCAGAAACGCGGCCAAACCCCTGGTTTGGCCGCGGTTCCGCGGTGGGAATGTGTCTTCACTGCACAAAATTTTCCCAGTAGGCTTCTGCTTAGGAAATAGGGGTTTTGGGATATTTTCTTTGGGCCCAGATTTTCTGTAAGTGCTACAGTACTGCTTGGGGCCCACTTTGATAAATTTGTTCGATCGGATATTTTAAACATGCCAGTTCACAGTATTTACATTATATCTGCGACCGTGAATGTCACTCGATCGGTAAATCATGTCTAACTGCTATAGCCCGGTTAGACGGATTTGCGAACGTGACATTCACGTTGATGTTCTTTGTTTTGCTGTGTTGTTGCGGATCGGTCGTGGGGGATAGCCTGGTTGCAGTCGTAGTACAGTTTTGTTTTATATGTACATTTGATATTGCCGGGCGAGCGTCCGACATGTGGACTGCCGTCACTGCCTGTTTGTATTATTATTTTGGGGCACGACCAGGTTGCGGTCGATGTACCCGTTGTATGCATATTTTACTTTCTGTACTAGGATTACCCCGCGGAGGGGTGCACGGGTAGCCGGGTTCTGGAGGGAAACAAGCCCGCATCTCATGGCGTTGAGACGGAGGGGGCTTTATTCTAGAATTGGCGGGCTATTCGCCGCACTCGTAGGGGGTACAGGTTGACCCAGGAGGGGTGCCCAAGTTACCGGATTCCGTGAAGTGCTGGGTGGTCCATTCACGACGTTGAAGGGGGCTGCCTCGCTTCAGGTTTTGGCGGGTAACTTGCCGCGCCCGTAGGGGTCTAGGATTTCATTGCACAGGCTATCCACACGACCAGGGGAACGTCGGGTTTCAGCAGCGGCTCTATGAAACCTGGGGATCCCAGATATCTGTATTGATCTGTGTTGCTATACATTTCTGTGTTGCTGCATTTTTATCACGCCTTGAGCGAAAATTATATATTATATATATACTAGTAGATGTTGTATATGTTTTTCATCCGCGCTAGTCCATTCCCCGCTCTGTTGTTAGTTAGCTAACCTAACGGGTGATGACGAGACCCAGTGGCGAATGCGGATGGCATATACGTACGTCAGTATATTTTCGTTCTTTGTGGTGTGATCATTTGATGGGACTGCGTTGATTCGGATCAATGCAAGATAAACAAACCTACTCTGATGTTGTTGGAACACTTTTTCAAAAAGCTGTTATTGCAAGGACGTTCACTTTTGTTTTGCACAGTGGTATTCAGTTGGAATATCCTGCTCCTCGGTCGACGAGGTAAGGGCCGAGCTCCATTCACCGGGAGTGACCCCTTGGACAGAAGTTTGCGTCAGGGCGATAACTTCACTATAGCCGTTTACTTTTGCTTTGTATCGTGGTATTCAGTTGGAATATCCTGCACCTCATTCTACGGGGAAAGAGCCGAGATCCCTTCACCGGGAGTGACCTCTTTAGCAAAGGTTTTCGTTACTATATTTTTAAAAAGCTATCAGTTCCTTCAAAGATATCAAGTTCATTACGTTAAAGGTTTTTGCCAGAAACCATTCGTAGCCCTCCATCATTTCGGTTAAATATTCGGTAGTATTCAAGCTATGTATTTTGACCTCACGCCAAGGCATAGTGATTGGTAGCTGCCGGATATTTATCAGTTGCATAGATAGATGCGTTGGTTTGGGACAGTCATACTACTATTTTGGCCTACGTCAAGGGTATGTACGGGTGGGTTCAAATTAACCTGGATAATGATAGGTAGAACTTGACATGTTACTTATGATATTTTTACCTCACGCCAAGATCATAAGAGCATGGGGTAGAAATCCACATCGGGAGTTTCAAAAGAACTGAAACTTGCCAGATATGCGCATACCTTCTGGAGTATGATAGCGTGAGCGGATTCCGTCACGTTATCATGCGAAGATAGTTGGATCCCGATTCCCACTGATCAGTTGGTTTACTCCTCGGGTTATCCCGGATAATTCTTCTTTCAGGTTTGGGGAAGAATTTGACGTTACAGTGGGAGGTTTCCAGATTAGATAAAGTGATAACCATTCTGATCTAGGTTAGAGTGCACGCTGAGTGTTTCTTTTCTCTCTCTCTCTCTTTGGCAGCGACCATTGACCCCGACCCTAGACTATGACTCAGTGACCAAGTTGACCGAACCTTCTTAACACTGGCTTTTGGATTGTCAGAGTTGCAAACCTCATTACCACTCCTACTTTTACCCTTTTCTCCGGGACATCCCGTATTACTACGAACGTCCACTTCCATTGGACAAAACCATCGTATGGTTATATACGAACTCGAAGGACTTCGAGGATGGTTTCTGGTTCTGGAGAAAACGGATAAGACTATTCAGTTGTCTTTTCTTTTCACCTTCTCTCAGGTTGCGAGTACTCCTTGGTTTAGGAGTAGTACACCTATTACGCAAATTGGATAGTCTTCTTCCAAACCATAGGCTGGTGCCGACCGGTAGGGAATGAAGAAAACCAGTTAGCCTAAACGGTGTACAGAAGGTATTAAGTTAAGACAAAGCAAGGGATTAGTAAGAGGGCAAAGTAAAGTGCGACTGCTATTCACGATCAAACCAAGTATTTCTTCGCCAATCCTAAATCACCTTTGTATTTCTCCAGGACACTCCGTATTACTACGAAGATCCCAGTTTATTGGATAATCCATCGTATGGTTATATACGAACTCGAAAAGAACTTGTTCTAGTTCGGGGATGGATCCTGGTTCAGGAGAAATAGGAATAAAGTACATTCATGTGTCTTTTTTCTTCACCTTCTCTCGCGTTGCGAGTGCTCCTAGGATTAGGACAGTACACCCATTATGCTTATTGGATAGTCTTCTTCCAAACCATAGGCTGGTGCCGAACGGTAGGGAAGGAAGAAAACCATTTGGCCTAAAGGGGTGTACAGAAGGTAATGACTAAAGACATATAAAGGGATTTGGAGAGGTGGCAAAGAATTATACGGTTACAGTCGTGAATCTGGATAATGGAAGAGGCATTACTAGGAATACCAGGATACCCTATCGAAACATTTCAATGTTTCAGTTTCACTGTGTACTGTTAATAGAAAACTGATTTCCCAATTAGACACTTGCTCCAGGGTATGTATTTACCAGGTATGATTCTCACATCTGTATGGTTTTACAGATGATGAGTGGGAGTAAGTTTTTGGGAATTAGGTGACCATCCTCATTATATCGGGATTCGTTGGAATTGGTGATATTTGAGGAAGTCACCTGGGTTGTTTGCCGGTCGGCAAATATTTGGTTTTGAATATCCAGTGTTGTGCACCAATTTCAAATTGATATATCTGTACGTCTATTTTTATAGAGTGATACATACCTTTTTGAAATCATGTCTATGACATTTACCTATACCAGTGGATGATTAGGTAAGGAGCATTGAACAGCGGTGTAATTCTTCTTAACCAAAAGTACAGTTTTCAACCTACGACACACAGTGAATGAGTCACTAGACTCAGGGGACTTATACAGAGTATTGTATATTGTCCAGTGTCCATGAGGACAGAGGGGTTGGTCCTCGTACTGTATTCTGTTTACTTATGACTTCTCTAGTTCTTAGACATGTGTTTCGTAGATACACAGGGTCTAAGTTTTGAGGAGTTATAGGTATAAGAATAAAGTAGAGAACCAGATATTGCAAGTATCGGGATTCTTCAAAGTGATCGAAGATGTAGATACTTGTATATGGTATTCAGTTGATAGTAATGGTTAAGAGAACTTGCTTCTCTTTCAGGTTACTCATAATTGGAAGCATTCCTAAGTTGAGTAACGCTGATCGGCCTACTTCCATTAAGTTGACATGCACTGGAGACAGCTGCATGATTTGAATCTGGTTCAATTAAATCAGTGCCTCTGTTTCTTGGATATAGAACAGTTCATATCTTAACGTTGTTAAGATACGGGGAGTTGTCCGGCTTATGCTTAAAACCAAACTCTGGATAACTCAAGGCACGTTTCTGTAATGGCTGTTTGTGGGTTGACCCGGGCTATGCAGAGGGTTGATATTCTACCATCTGGAAGATCAATAGTGATATTGTTCTTGACTCGCCACAGTTTTAATAAAATGGATTTTTTCAGAAAACAGTAGTGAGAGTATGGTAGAACTGGAAGTGATTCCAGAACCGCAAACGATTACTGAAGATTTGATAAGGAACCTAAAGATTCAATTTGGATTGACATTCCATTGGCCACTCCGCAGATATGGTGGGTAACCTCAGGCACCCGAGAGGTACTTCGGTATACTCAAGGACGGTGGCAGAGAGGTTCTTGTTTACCCAGACTTGCCATTGCTGTTGTTCCAGACTGTGAGACCCGGCAGGAGAATGAGTATAGCGTCGTTCTAAACTAGCTTTAGAAGTGCACGTCTATATGACTTTGCCAAAGGGTTGTCGTAGTCAGTGGGAGCAGCGGAAGAATTGGTGGACATCAGGCTTATGTCTATTTATAGACTAAAGCAGATATAGCGGAGATAGATCATCTATTTCTAATATGACAGTCATAGGTTTGACTTCATCAGAATAGGGGATGGATCTGTTGAGAAGGTAGTAGGGTGTGATGTCCTGGTATTTGATGACATACACAGAGTAGGAAGTGATATTCCTATACTACGATCGGTTATACTATGGTCGTCACACAGTAGTTTCTCCATATAGGACTTGGATATTATATCAGACATTCTGGTTACTAGATCTATGGTTTTAGATCTAGATTTGGGTGGTTTTCCAATCTGGGTACTTAGACAGCATTCTATGAGTATTTAGAAGGGACGACTCCTGGCACGATAGTGTACCTGCAGGTAATGGAGTCACCCTCACTAAAGCTGTCTTACAGACTAAAGGGGAGAGGGATGCCCATGATTGGCAGATCATTTGCTTAGGCAATTGAGTCAATCATGAGATGTCAAGTACCACACCAGATGTTGTTCTTGCAGTAGATGCAATAAGTTGATATTGATCCAATCCTGGAGAAACAGTCGGAAGCAGTTTTAGAACATAAGTAGATGTTCTAGGGATATGATAACAACAGCCTCCTTAGGGAAACGGTTATTATTCCAGGCTTCCAAGGTGATATGGATGGCAGAGTGGCTGTTAGAGTTATAGTTTTCCCTCTGACGAGGGGCAGTATTTTGGACAGTTGGTCCAGGTGGATATTGAGGGAAGGTATGGCACATGATACTGATTAAGTTCAGTTGACGATACAGTCTAAGAAGTTTGGATTTGGAGTTCATTTATGAGCTAGGTCCCATCAGACATCCAGACATTCTAAGACATGTATTGCTCATTTCGGGAGATGGCTTTCTCCGCGAACTTGAGATAGAGAGAGACATAGAAAGAAACACCAGAGCGGATCCACTCACTGAGGCTATTCCTCGAACGCAATAGTTTCGCAAACGAGTTTTGTGAGACGTAGAGGAGTTGGGTGTTCGGTATCACACGGGCTGTGAGTATGCGACATCGCAATAATTAGCCTTGAGTGCAAGTGGGAGATTGTTGGAGATAGTGCCCTCAGAGTCAATTATTGGATCACAGGCACGTGATTGCAATGATTGAGGGGAGGACCTGTCCTAGTAGGACAGTCTTACTCGAGATGATAGTATGCTATCTGGTTTACCTTTATCATCGTGTACTGCTTTAGGTGACCTTACAGGTCACTATTGCACGTTGATAGAGCCCCTAGGATTCTTGCTTGACTACCGGCAATATGAGGGCGATCATATACGTGGGAGCTGGTAGTCTATAAGCACATCCTTAAATGGTCCCTAGTCGTGGGAGTTTCAAGACAGGGCATCGATACTCCAGAGTAGACTAGTGTATACAGTCGAGACCCCGACGAGGGGCGGTGGCCGGTCTCACAAGCCACTGGTGTCAGTTGGTTCACCTAAGATGTATACAGGTGCTCATTGGGTTATGAGTACACCGGACAGGACTCGCCGGGAACCTGCTAGTTGGGTTTATATACCAGACGTCAGATAGCAGTTCCCTGGTGACATGTGTACAGGTTAGTTCATCGACCTGGGATCTTCATTTGTCTCGTGTGAGTTCCCACTGTGCTTTGATTACTACCCTACCACGGCTCAAAGGAGTCGTGCAAACAGGTTTTAGTTGGGTACAGTCCCGAGCCACATGGAGGCAGTGAGCGGATCTCAAGGGGTTCGTCTCTC
Source organism: Agapanthus africanus (assembly GCA_030015575.1). Lineage (NCBI taxonomy): Eukaryota > Viridiplantae > Streptophyta > Magnoliopsida > Asparagales > Amaryllidaceae > Agapanthus > Agapanthus africanus. Next base: position 566,328,488 of record CM057339.1, read on the forward strand.
CCGGTATTGGGGGTGAGGTCGCGCTGTGTCGAGGAGAGCCAGAACATGAAAAGTCCTTGGCCAAGGCAGGAGATTTGCTGGTAGGTATTCCAGTAGTATCTCAGGGTGTTCTGTGCTGCACTCCGACACGACTTGTACCGCTTTTGGGGGTCTGACTTTTACCAACCCCCTAGGCCCGCCATGCGATGCTCATAGACGAACGGACCGGACTGTACGGATATTGTCACTGACAGGCTCAGTAGGGTGTCAGGATGAGTTCGCTCATCGACGTCCCTTTTGGTCAATTGCTGGTAGCCCGTCACGTATTGGCTTATACTTCTGACGTGCTAGTGGTTAAATCCACAGCCATAGCATTGACGAGTTTTTAGAGTCCACCACACTTTCAGTTACTCAAGCTTTCGGGCGAAACGCTGTAGAGGCCGTATGGAGATATGGCAGGGTTCGATCAGATACGTGCGGTATTGCACGGATCGTGATCGGATGGATTTTACTAGCCGGCTTTGGTTTAAGCCGGATCCTGGTATTATATAGTGTAGTTTTGTCTCTTTGCATTTGTGTTCAGTGGGAATACAAATGCGGGCATGTATTTGCAGTAGCGGGGTTTTCCTGTAATTTATTACGGGATCAGTTTTCTAAAGTTTCCAGTATGCATTCCGTTCCGGCCGGTTTTTCTTTTATTCCTTCACGGCCGGACTTTTTGATGGAGGGGGTTAATTGCAAGTTTGCAATTAACTTATTTGATGAGGGGTTTCATGCATATATGTGGCTTCCTCATCATGAGATTCCATTTGAATCAATCACTTGCATTTATGAGATGAGATATTGTTGTGACCATTATTCTTTTTGTTCTTTTCTTTTTCTCCTTTGAAAAAATTAATCATTTTTTTTCACCCACAACTTGTGGGGGCCGGCCACTGTTCAGGAGGGGAGGGGTTTAATTTGGTGGAAATTTCCTTATGCATGTTTTTTTTTAATTTATGCATTCCATCCACTTGTTTATAGAGAGCACAAAATTGTTTTGGCCAGAGCTGATTTTTTTTTGCATGCTCAATTTTTCCTAGCTAGCATCCATGAAAAATCCTTGTGCAAAATTCCTCCATCATGGCAACTATACTAAACCCCAAAGAGACATGGCTACTACACTATTCTACAGCATCCCTTGGACGCGTCGGCTAGCCAACTTCGCGCCCGAGTTGCCTCGGTGAAGAGGTGGGAGCCAGTAAACGATTCCGGCTACGTGGTGCCCTTTCGACGAGGAAGTGACGGACGAAGTATCCGCGGGAGATTGGAGTGGAGACGAAGACCGAAGGACACGGATCGCTTAGTATACTTCTCTACCTGTATTTTACTTTGCTAGTTGCTAGGTTAATGGCCCAATCCGGGTAAAAAGGGCGCGGTGGTGCAGGTTGCAAAGTTCGCAAAATTTTTGTTTCCGCGTTTCCGGCGTCGGATCGACGGTCGGGGCGCCGCCGCGGACTTACAGCGAGGTCATCAGATAGATTGATTCCAGCTAGAGACGACTTCACGCGGAGACGTAAAGAGTCGACAAAGACGATCGAATGTCGGAAACCTATTATTCCAGGTTTATAGTATTCGGAAAGACATGCAGGAAATTCTATGGACCCTCTAGAAGAATGAAACCCTAACTCGACTTAATGACCGTGTGAAAGACTTTGAACCTTAGGGTTTGCGGCAGTTCCGCGGCGCCATTAGTGAGGCTTGGGAACCCTTCTACGGCTGGACCATCGATGCTGTGGTATGTACTCGATACTGTTAAACTGTACCCAAGATGTTGAGGTCTTGGGGGATTATGAGGTTTTAACGAATCGATCGGATGGTTCGACTTCATTCGGATGCTAGGTGGTGAGATGCATTTCTTGGGAGACTCCAGATACGAGGATAGCTGTTGGAGCTCAGTCCATGCAGCCACGACGAGACGAGTCCGAAGCAGTCGACATTAAAGAAAAGTGGAGTAAAGAGGTCCGTACAAGATCTGGATAAGATGTCGTTCCACTCCGCCAACATCAGAGATGCGATGTGCATGCAGAGGCATTGTACTTGGATATACCTTCCAGAAGGAGTCGCGATGAGTATGCAGCCGTTCCGGAACGAGAACAGATTTAGTAAGGGACGATGACTTCCGGACAGTTCGGCAGAGACGTGGTTTGGGAGAGATCTCGATAGGACCTTTCTGGAATAAATTATGAGAAGACTTGGACCCAGGTGTGGTCATGTTATGCACACCGGCAGGCCAGAGTTCAGGATCGTCGACGAGACATGCTATGAGTGACCACGACAGTTGGCCAGAGATTCTTGGAGGATGTGCTTGAGCGGGACTATTCCGCCATATTTGATTTCGGTATTTTCTTCGATCTATTCGCATGACTGGTTTTGATGATTGAGTTTCATGATATTTGTTTTCATGTACCATGGTTGCACCTACTGAGTATTTACGATTTTTGCACAGTTGTTGCACTTGATATCATTTTCGTGCCTTGGTTTCGCATGTTTATGATTTTATGGGTTTCATACAGTTGAGTTGATTTTTTGTGTATGTACGCACACGATTTGGTTTTTGCACTCGGTATAGTTCATATATGCTTGCAGTGCAGTGTTACGTATGTTGTGCATTTAGATGCACTGGACTTCAATTTCGATTGTGATGTTCGATATTTGTTTTGTGCACCTTGTGCGCCTGATTGGATTTTGCGCATGTTCGGCGCTTGATATTGGATTTCATGATTTCGTGCACGATGGATGCACCTGATTTGGATTTTCGCGCATGTTGGGCGCATGTTTTGAGGTGCGATTTTGGTGCATACCAGATGCACTAAATCGAGATTCTTCGTTCATGTCAGATGCACCTGATTTTGCTGTCAGGCACCCACGTTGCCTATGACAGATGTTTCGTGCACACCCGATGCACTTAGAACTTGTTTCTATGCACATGTTGGCACATATATGGATTTTGATTTCCGTGCGCACCAGACACACGTAGTATTCGTATGCATATTTTGGGATTGATTTCTTATAGAGCAGTACGTTTTTATGATATTTGCTATGTGTTTTCGTACTGAGCAGGACTAGTCAGAGGACAGTACCTGAATGTATTTTGCATGCATTGATAGCTATCGAAGGGAATTCCAAAAAGCGAGCTATAGTCTCAGTATTTACCTACGTGTCTGATATGACACGAAATGTTTAAAACAAGAAAACCCTTCCAAATTGTTTCCCAAAACGGCGGAACGTACGTTTCAAACAAAAGGTATATATGTATATGGTTATTTTCTTATGATAGACGTCCGCCACTGTGCAGTGTTATGCGCATTGCACAGTGACTTTAAGAGATTTGGTATGCATTTCCTTCAGATATTTACATATATAGATTTGATATTTACGTGTATAGTTTCGAGTTATATCATATTGGTTTTGTATTGGATTTGACATTTGTGTCTTTACCATGACTCCGATGATTGCGAGATGCTTGACAGAGTTTTGATATTGAGTTATATGTTTATTTTTCATGCGCATGCGCTGCGCTGCGATTTGTTTTATGTATTTATGATTTCGGAGCCCTGACGACTTAATGGTTTTGCTTAGATGTTTTAGTATTTGGGGAGAGTTTTAATTTAAATTCGGGGACTGAATTTCTTTAAGGGGGAAGATTGTAAAGTTTTGAAAATCGTTTCGGTGAAATTTCGGAAAATCGGTAAAATAAGGGGGTTTTCTGTAAAAAGTCAAAATACAAATATCATTATTATAAAATTAAATATACATATTCTAGCTATGTAATTACTAGTATTTGGTGTTTATTGAGCCACTGGTGAAATTTCAAATTTTCAGAAAAAAATTGTTTTAATATTATTTTAAGTCGTCACTAATACATTTAATTAGGGAAAATTACAAATTGGAATGAGTTGAAACAAATTTTGTGCGTCATAACATATTAAACAAAATTTTAACATGTTATTTTTGAAACAAAATGAATCTGCCAAACGGTGTTAGAAATTATTGAAGAAAAAAGGCTTTTTTTGGTGAAATTAGCGAAAACTTGCAATTTGGTAACTTGAGAGGGTCTTTTTGCACAAAATTTCCTTGCAAACTTTCACAAATCCTCACCCTAACCCCTTGGCCGAGCCCACCATGGCAGCAACCCAAATTTTCCCCCTCCAATTTTGCTTCTTCAACTCATTTTAAAGTGGTTGGAAATGAAAAGGTTTAATATATTATATTGAGGCATGTGTTTTAAGTGATTGGATGGGCTTTGACTTAGAAATTTTCACACAAATCCCTCACTCTTCCCCACCTCCTCCCTGCTGGCCGAAACAGCCCATTTCCCCCTCCTTGTTCCATCTCTTCTCACATCAATTTCTTCACAAAATTCAAATGAAAAATCTACAAATTTCTTCTCAAATTCTAAGCAAATCCTCATGCTATTCCCTTCTTAAGCCAAAATTGCTTTAAAGTATGGAGAATGATGGTGTCTATGGAAGCTAGGGAAACCTAGGATTTCAATCTTGGGAGGTAATACTCTAACCTAATGTTTAAATTGTAGTTTGTATATGCTAATTTAGATATTAGAAGTGTTAAATTAGTTGTGGTGGCTTATTTTAGGAAAATCAAGAGAAGGGGGTTGATTTGGAAATGGGATTTGAGGCATTGGAGATGGGATATTTGAGTGTTGTAGGTAGTTAGTACTGTGGATCGGGTGATTGTGCGGTGTTGTGACCTTTTTGTCGCCAATCCGCGATGTTTGCGCATATTTTCTTTTTTCATGCTTGCTAGGTTTTTGAAAATTGAATTAGAATGTGGGATTAAAATTATGGTTAGGGTTTTATCACCTCGTTAGCAATTTAATGGGTAGTTTCACACTCTAGTATATGCAAAACCAAGCTTAATTGTTAAATTGTGAATTTTGCTTTAAAAAGAGTTAAAATCGGTATTTTTGCAAACTAGTTTTTTTTGAACGTATATTGTTTGGTGAAATTAAATTATGGAAATGGGTTTTATGACTTATTTAAGATGTTTAATAAGTATTATGGCCATTAGAATTGTTAAAACATCAAGTTTTGTACTAAAACGGTAAATTTTTGCTTGCTGGATTTTCGGAAAAATGACTTTTAAAGTGAGTTTGGGGTTTTTGTGAATTTTAACCTATTTTATACTATAATTAGGGTTCGTGAATGTGCAAATGAGTGTGTTTGGGTTTTTCTCGATGGTTTGACGTTTGTACATCGATATCGAGGGTTGGTTTGGCTATTCTTGCATGCGTAGGCGATAGGTTTTGACCTATGCGTGATACGCGTGCCGATTTGATTTTCGTATGCCGTTTCGATTTCGAATTTGGTTTTAATGCGGTACGGTGCGTTATGATATGTAGGTACCCCATGTGGACTTCGAGACGACAAGCAAGCGCGTGGCGATGTCGGCACCGATGAGCGAGGACCAGGTGAGTAGATTTATATCTACGGGGAGAAGTCGGGTGGATGGCGTATAGCACCCCCGCAGTTCGTGGTGATGTATATGAATACGTATACACACATATATATTGATTATATTGTTGAGTTTGTTGATGATAAAGATAGATTTTTGGTGTGATTGGATAGGTTTAGTGTTGCGAGACCCTACATTAGAGGTTGCACCACATTTACACACACACACCCATACTTGCATACATTCTTCTTTCATATGTGCTTATATGGGGTTATATTGTTATGTGTTCATATGGGTATGGGACTATGTGTTCACATACTGGATTTGAGATGAGTCGATAAGATTTGATTGAGACCGCGAGAACGGTGATATGGCAGGATTCGTATTTGAGATACGTCCTGATATTATAGCGGATCTTGGGACGACGTTACATGTGAATAGTGTTATGCATCGAATGGTTGACATGTGATCGTGATATTAGATAAGATATGTTAAGATATTTATAATAGGTCGCATTAGGCGATGTATACCTCTTTATGACGATATATGATGATGATATCGGTTTGTATGAGGCTGTAGATCAACAGTCAGATCATGACTATATTGATGATATTAGTAACGTACTAGATGTAGATCAGTACCTAGATTATGATCTTGGATAATGAGGATACCAGATGAATAATGCGATACTGACCCGTACCCAGATTTGGGGATGCCGTACGACGGATTTACGTACGAGCTATATATTGATGATTGATCCGCACTCTTGACTTGGGATGTCTGATTATAGATATGGTATCAGATATGATATTATTGAGGCGGGATCACCGACTATACATATACAGGTATGTATATGTATCGACTCAGATGTTAGGCGGTTTCCTTACCTGTAGTTCAGCTTGTTAGTTCAGCCGTATACTTTAGTGTAGTTGTTATACTAGATTAGACTCCTGCCTATTTCAAAACTAACGGATCGTGGGTATTTTAAAAGACAGGTCAAGGGATTCTACGGATATTTCAAAAGGCGTATCTTTTCTTAAAAACACCATAGCACTTATTTCCAAAACCCCACGATTTGTGTTATTTCAAATGTCACCATAGTATGACGTATATATATTAAATGCAGATTAGTTACCGTTGTGTCTAGTATTTAGCTCCCGCTCATTATTGTTGTTTGCCCCGCATCGCATACTTACATTGCTATTTCATATTGCATTGTTGATATTATGCTGTTAGGACACCAGCACCATTACCGATGATGCGTATGTTCCACTTACACTTACTTGCCGGCTCACACACATCTTCATCGGTAATTGCCATGTCACGTACACCTTAGAAAATATTATTGCTTGATTTAGCTTGTCAGTTAGTAGTTTGACAAGATAATAGTGTACCTGCCTTATATGCCAGTTTAGACATTGTAGTTATTACTTGTCACTTCATGCATATTGTTATTCCTTGTTATGCCGCATTCATGGATTCTCATGCATATATTCACTATTTTACGTGCTATTGAGGTTTTGGATTCGGATTTCCATGAGATTTTCTGGATTTGGGGGAAAACCGCAAAACTTATACAAACTTCTTCTCTCTCTTTTTAAATGAAAAGCGCTGTTTTCCCATGATGCATGAGTCGTCCACCATGAGTTTGCTGATGGATTTCGAGACCCAAGTTCGAGGAGTGGAGAAACCGTTTCGGGTACATGTTGGACCCGGTGTGGTACCCCGGGGCAAGAGGATCGCAGATGATGGCGTTGAGCCTGGCAGGGGAGCACTACCGACCGATGATTTTACCCGATGCGTCGGATATCCGGAGCATACATTCGTAGTCTTGAGATGGATGGTAGGGGCCGGTCTGGACTGACGGTGCCCTAGATATTGAGATTTGAGACATTGAGATTTCGAGATATTGAGGTACTGAGATTTGATGATCCAAGTCAGTACGGGTTGCCGGAGCCTCAGATATTGAGATATGTGGATTTATGTTTTTGTGTCGATGCTAGACACGGTTTATACTGATTTCCTTGTGATACATCATTTTTAAAAAATACAGAAATCTCACTGAGTTATGAAAGCAGTTTCTTCAGTACATGTACTCTGTTTTCATGCATTCATACATCATCCATATGATATATTGCTATCTGAGGCACTGACATGAGCACTTGGTATTACCGTTGTTTAGAGGTATACCCTAGCCATTGTTATAGGCTGCTGGTTATATATTTGAGGATATATTATGATTGTATGACTTAGGATTGCGTTGTTCATGCGATTTCTGTTCGTAGATGTTTCTATTCACGAGTTGGCAACTCACCCCCGTTGTGCCACAGTTTCTTGCAGGTTTTGCCGTACAGGTTTCATTACGGCTTTGCTGGCACTACTTCCATTTCCGGGTGATTTGCTAGTAGGTGGGTTTATTGTATCGTACCCATCAGTATACTTGGTATATATTATTATTCAGTTGTATCTAGAAGTTCCATCAACCAAACATGTATTTATTTTTGAGATAGAGACCAGTGATGTTATTCTTTCGACCTTAGAGTCGCGTGTTATATTCCTGTGGATTTCTTGTTGTTTTGAGTTTCCTTTTGAGTTTTGATCCTCGCCTTTGGCGTTGTATATTATATTACTTGTGTGGTTGTGACCGTCGTTTGACGAAGAGCTAGCTCCCGCTTGGGGATGCCTTTTATTGATTTCGTATACTATTCATGTTGTATCCCGTTTGGGGGCCAGTATTTACAAAGGAGACTCTGCCGAAATTTTTAGTAAATATTTGATGTTTTTAAAAAACGCATAATTCGGTTTATGCTATTAAAACTACTTGATTTAAATTGGTTTTCCTTCACTCTACTACTTTTCTTGGTTTGGATTTCTGGGTTTCGGCTTACTTAGATTACGTACGCCTCGAGACGTTTCGTAGTTTAAGTGCCGGTCATGTTCCGTACTTTCGGGACGTGACACGACATGTCCAAGATGAAGTAGAGAATGAGTGGAATACTTTGTCTCAAACACCCTAGGGTTCTCATCACATGAGAGGGTTAGGGTGGAGGTTGAAGAAGATGCTAAGGTTTGGAGAGTGTGAGCTCAAGAAATGAATCAAGTGAGCAAAAGAACCAAGCATAAACTTGTGTTGATTTTTTCTTTTGTGAGTAGATATATATTAGGTTGTGTAAAGAAAATATCTCATAAAAATATCTCCCAAAAATATCTCCACAAACCCTAAAATATCTACACCCAAAACAAAACACAATACATTCTATCATGACTCACTTTGTGACTCATTAGCATGAGTCACTAATGAACATGCTAGAAGAAATGTGTCACCATGAATGAGTCACACTTTCCAAATCCAATAATCATTTAAACCAAAATGATTATTCTCAAAAGAAATGCATCTTCTAAAGTATTCTCGTAACGGATTACGAGAATACCCCTCACCTGTAAATACATACTTGTATCTGTATTCCGACTGAATACGATGAGACTAAAATATTCCGACTCAATATAATACTTGGATCCGGCTTAAACCAAAGACCACCAGTATTATCTGTCCGAAATATGACACGTGCACAAATGCACGTGCATGTTCGAACCCTGCCATAAAACCATACGACCTCTACAACGTTTTGTCAGAACTTGGGAAACTGTCTGTGGGGGACTCTAAAGACTCGTCAGTACCCTGACAGTGAGTTTAACCACAAGCACGTCGTCGACACTATCTATGCGTAACGGCTACCCATGTACTGACCGAAAGGGAAGCTGATGAGAGAACTCATCCTGGAACTCTACTGAGCCTATCAGTGACAAGATCCGTACAGTCCGGTTTGTTCGTCTATGGGCATCGCATATCCGGCCTAAGGGCTGGTAACGTCAGAACCCCAAAAGCTGTATAAGTCGTGTCGGAGGTTACCCCTAAACACCCTGAGAAACTACTGGAATACTTACCAGTAATTCTCACCTTCCTTGGCCAAAGACTTGGTGTAATGGCTCTCCTAAACACAGCGCGATCTCACCCCCAATACCGGGAGAGACGAATCCCCTGCCGATCCGCTCACTGCCTCTATGTGGCTCGGGACTGTACCCAACTAAAACCTGTTTGCACGAATCCTTTGAGCCGTGGTAGGGTAGTAATCTAAGCACACTGGGAACTCACACGAGACAAATAATGACCTCAGGTCGATGAACTAATCTGTACACATGTCACCAGGGAACTGCTATCTGACGTTAGGTGTAATACCAACTAGCAGGTTCTCGGCGAGTCCTGTCCGGTGCACTCATAACCCAATGAGCACCTGTATACATCTTAGGTGATCCAACTGACACCAATGGCTTGTGAGACCGGCCACCGCCCCTCGTCGGGGTCTCGACTGTATATACTAGTCTACTCCGGAGTATCGATGCCCTGTCTCGAAACTCCCACGACTAGGGACCACTTTTAAGGATGTGCTTATAGACTACCGAACTCTCACGTATATGATCTCCATCATACTGTTGGTAGTCAAGCAGGATTCTAAGGGCTCTATCAACTTGTAATAGTGATCATGTCACCTAAAGCTATACACGATGATAAAGGCAAACCAGATAGCATACTATCATCTTGAGTAAGACTGTCCAATCGGTATAGGTCCTCCCTCAATCATTGTAATCACATACCTGCGATCCAATAATTGACTTTGAGGGCACTATATCCAACAATCTCCCACTTGCACTTAAGGCTAATTAATGCGATGTCGCATACTCATAGCCTATGTGATACCGAACATCCAACTCCTCTACTAATCAGTTTCACAAAGCCCGTTTGTAAAACTTATTGTGTTCAAGAAATAGCCTCCGTGAGTGGATCCGCCCTGATATTTCTTTTTATGTCTCTCTTAATCTCAAGTTCGCGGAGAAAACCATCTCGCGAATTGAGTAATACCTGTCTTTAAATATGTCTGGATATCTGATGGGACCTAGTTCATAAATGAACTCCAAATCCAAACTTCTTAGACTGTATCATCAACTGAACCTAATCAGTATCCTGCACCATGCCTCCCACAGTATCCTCTTTGTTGGAGATAGTGCCCTCATAGTCAATTATTGGATCGCAGGTACGTGATTGCAATGATTGCGGAGGACCTATACCGGTATGACAGTCTTACTCGAGATGATAGTATGCAATCTGGTTTGCCTTTATCAGTCGTGTACATGTTCAGGTGACTGATTGCATGTTACACTTTGATAGAGCCCTTAGGATCTTGCTTTACTACCAACAGTATGATGGCGATCATATACGTGAGAGTTGGGTGGTTTATATGCATATCCTTAATTGTGGTCCCTAGTCGTGGGAGTTTCGAGACAGGGCATAAATACTCCGGAGTAGACTAGTGTGTACAGTCGAGACCCCGACGAGGGGCGGTGGCCGGTCTCACAAGCCACTGGTGTTAGTTGGATCACCTAAGATGTATACAGGTGCTCATTAGGTTATGAGTACACCGGACAGGACTCGCCGGGAATCTGCTAGTTAGTATTATATCTACCGTCAGATAGCAGTTCCCTGGTGACATGTGTACATGTTAGTTCATCGACCTGAGGTCGTCATTTGTCTCGTGTGAGTTCCCACTGTGCTTTGATTTCTACCCTACCACGGCTCAAAGGAGTCGTGCAAACAGGTAGCTTTTGGGTACAGTCCCGAGCCACATGGAGGCACGTGAGCGGATCGGCAGGGGATTCGTCTCTCCCGGTATTGGGGGCGAGATCGTGCTGTGTCTAGGAGAGCCATTACACAAATCCATGGCCATGGTAGGAGATTTACTGGTAGGTACTCCAGTAGTATCTCAGGGTGTTATTGGGCTTCACTCCGACACGACTTATACTGCTATTGAGGGTCTGACGTTGCTAGCCCCCTAGGCAGATATGCGATACTCATTGACGAACGGACCGGACTGTATATACATTGTCACTGTTAGGCTCAGTAAGGTTTTCGGAGGAGTTCGCTCATCGGTCTCCCTTGAGTTCGCTCCTCGGCCTCCCTTGAGGTCAGTCCATGGGCAGCCGTTACGCATAGCTAGTGCCACTGACGGTTTGTGGTTAAACCCACTGCCAGGGTACTGACGAGTCATTAGAGTCCCCCACAGACAGTTTTCCAAGTTCGGGCGAAACGTTGTAGAGGCCGTATGGTTTTATGGCAGGGTTTGGAAAATGCACGTGCGTTTACGCACATGTTATTTTTCGGGCAGATAATACTGGTCGGCTTTGGTTTAAGCCGGATCCGAGTATTATATTGAGTAGGTATAATATCTTTGTCTCAGTTGCATTTGTATTCGGTCGTAATACAAATGCGGGTATATTTATACAGTTTCGGGGTTATCCTGAAAGTCGTTTCAGGATCACTTTTGGAAGTTGCCAGTTTCCAGTTTTCTATCAGCCGTCTTTTAACATTTGGTGAAAGACGGATTTATCTTTTCATCAGATGAGGTGAGTCAGTGTTCTAGAAGGTTCTAGATGAGGTGACTAGGATTAATTGGTGTTGTGTTTTCATTGGATGCATTAAAGGCTTGATGATGTGTTTAGTGATTCATGCTTTTTCATTAAAGCTTTTTGTTTTCCTTAGGATATTTTGAAGTGAGAAGCTTTCTCTTGTGGTCACCCCCCTCTCCTACGGTCACCTCCCTCTTGCTATATATGGCCGGCCCACTCTCTCCTCTCTCTCAATCTCACTTGATGTTTCATTTTGGTTAGAAAAGATTATGATAGTATTCGGGGTGTATGGAATTTTACAGTTCATTTCATTCCATCACCCGATTTCCACGGCAACTTCATTAACCGATCGTCCACGGATTTGGACGAAGTGAGACAAAGTCATCTACTCATTCTCTACATCATTCTTGGTCGTCTCTTTTAGCAAACTTGACGATCGAGTTGCCTCAAGTCAGAGGCGGGAGCCCGTTTAAAGAATCGGTGATGTGGTGCCACCTCGACGAGGATATCGGAGATCGACGAGATCAGAGCAGCCGCAACGGAGCGTGGGATGATGGTTAAAGAACGAAGGACTCGGATCGTTCGGTATAACCATTCTACACTCTTTACAGTTTGTTAGTTTAGCAATAATGGCAGATCCGGGTTAAAGTATACGATAGTGCCAGTTAAATGTTTTTAGTTCCGCATTTGGCGTCTGTCGACTGCCGGGGCGCTAGCGTAGACTTACAGTGGTATCAGAGCCTAACCATTTTGCTACGCTAACTTGTGCTAACGCGTTTAAAACATCGATCGAACCGGAAAACTAAAAACTGCATTTTCTAACATGACAGTTTCTGTTGTTTTTAAATGGTCTCAAAAATTAATTCTACATGTCTCAGAAAACTGTGCAGGCTTTTCTAAGAACCACGACAAAATTTGGGCTCGTGACCCCACCAAACCGCCGCGGAAACGCGGTCAAACCCATGGTTTGACCGCGCATCCGCGGCCACGTGGTGAGCTCGTGCTCCCAAATTTTTCCAGTGGCTTCTCTGTTGGATTTTGGGGTTTTTGGTAAATATCGTTTTGGCCCAGATTTTGTTACTGTTCACCAGTAAGTCGTGGGGCCCACTTTTTGATATTTTGTCGATCGAAATTTAAACATGTTAGTTTACAGTGCTTACATTATATCTCCGACCGGGAATGTCATTTGATCGGTAAACCGCGTTTGATTGCTATAGTTCTTTTAGACGGGTTTGCGAACGTGACATTCGCGTTGATGTTATGTGTTGTGCTGTGATGTTGCGGATTTGTCGTGGTGGATAGCAGTGTGCAATGGTAGTACAGTTTGAGTTTATTTGTACATTTGATATTGCGGGGCGAGCGTCCAACTTGTGGACTGCCGTCACTGCCTGTTGTATAATATTCTTTTGGGGCACGACCAGGTTGCGGTCGATGTACCTATTGTACTATTTTTCATTACTGTACTAGATTTTGCCCCGCGACGGAGTGCACGGATAGCCGGGTTCTGGGGGGCAACGGGTCCGCATCTCATGGCTTTGAGAGGCAGAGGGGTCCCACTCTAGAATTGGCAGACTATTCGCCGCACTCGTAGGGGGTACAGGTTGACCCATGGAGGGGTGCCCAAGATTACCGGATTCCGTGGAGTGCAGGGTGGTCCATTCACTATGCTGTAGGGGGCTGCCTCGCTTCAGGTTTTGGCGGGTAACTTGCCGCACCCGTAGGGGTCTAGGTTTCATTGCACAGGCTATCCACACGATAGGGGAACGTCGAGTTTCAGCAGCGGCTCTGTGAAACTCGGGGATCCCAGATATCTGTATTGTTCTGTGATGCTTATTACTTTTCTGTAATGTTGCATACTATCACGCCTGGAGCGATTATTGTATATTGGTTTATATACTATTAGATGTTGTATATGTTTTACACACGCGCTAGTCCAGTCCCCGCTCTGTCGTTAGTTAAGTAACCTAACGGGTTATGACGGGACATAGTGACGAATGCGGATGGCATATACGTACATTTTATTTTCGTTCTTTTCTGGTGTGATTAAATGATGGGACTGCGTTGATTCTGATCAACGCAAAGTAAAAACAAACCTGTATACAGTTGTTGGAACAATTTAAAAAGTGTTATTGCAAAGACGTTTTCTTTTGTTATGCATAGCGGTATTCAGTGGAATATCCTGCACCTCATTCGACGGGGCAAGGGCCGATATCCCTTCACCGGGACCGACCCCTTGGGCAAAAGTTTGCGTCAGGGTAATAACTTTACTATAGTCGATTACAAGTTGCTTTGCATAGTGGTATTCAGTGGAATATCCTGCACCTCATTCCACGAGGAAAGAGCCGAGATCCCTTTACCGGGAGTGACCTCTTTAGCAAAAGGTTTTCGCCACTATATTTTAAAAAAGCTATCAGGTTCCTTCAGCGATATCAAGTTCACTACGCTAAAGGTTTTTCGCCTAAAACCAGCCGTAGCCCTCCGTCACTTCTTTTGGGTATTTAGTAGTATTCAAGCTATGCATTTTAGCCAAAGTTAAGGCATAGTGTTTGGTAGCTGCTGGGTATTCAATTGTTGCATAGATAGATGAGTTAGTTTGGGACAGTCGTTCTGCCGATTGGCCAAAGTCAGGGGCATGTGCGGGTGGGTTCAAATTGACAAGATAGTGACGGGTAGAACTTGGCATGTGACTTATGACACTTTGACCAAAGCCAAGGTTATAAGAGCATGGGGCAAAAATCATATCGGGAGTTTCTAAAGAAACTGAAACTTGCCAAGTATGCGCATACCATCTGGAGTATGAGTAACGTGGATGCATTCCATCACGTTATCATGCGATGAGAGTTGGATCCTGATTCCCACTGATGAGTTGGTTTACTCTTCGGGTGATCCCGATTGATTCTTCTTTAGGTTTGGAGGAGAATTTGACAGGACAGTGGGAGGTTTCCGGATTAGATAAAGTGATAACCATTCTGATCTAGGTTAGAGTGCACGCAGAGTGTTTCTTTTCTCTCTCTCTTTGGCAGTGACCTTTGACCGACCCTAGACTATGACTCAGTGATCAGGTTGACCGAACCTTCTTAAAATACTGGCTTTTGGATTGTCTGAGTTGCATAAGTCATTGCCACTCCTTCTTTTACCCTTTGCATTTCTTAGAACACCCGTATTACTACGGATATCCACTTCCATTGGATAGATCCATCGTATGGTTATATACGAACTCGAAGGGACTTCTTCGAGGATGGATCCAGGTTCAGGAGAAATAGAATTGGTTTATTCAGTTGTCTTTTATTATCATCTTCTCTCAGGTTGCGAGAGCTCCTTGGTTTAGGAGAGTACACCTATTATTCTTATTGGATAGTCTTATTCCAAACCATAGGCTGGTGCCGAAAGGTAGGGAATGAAGAAAACCAATTAGCCTAAGTAGGGTGTGCAGAAGGTAATATGTAAAGACAAAATAAAGGGATTAGAAAGAGGGCAAAGTAAATTGCGACTGATATCATTCATGACCAAAACCGCGTACTTCATCGCCACTCCTATTTCACCTTTAAAAGAATAAGGTATTATTCAGTTGTCTTTTATCATCACCTTCTCTCAGTTGCGAGTACTCCTTGGTTTAGGAGGGTACACCTATTATGCTTACTGGATAGTCTTCTTCCAAACCATAGGCTGGTGCCGAACGGTAGGGAATGAAGAAAACCATTTAGCCTAACGATGGTGTACAGAAGGTAACAACTAAAGACAAATAAAGGGATTTGGAGAGACGGCAATAAAGTATAAGGTTGAAGTCATGAATTGGATTATGGAAGAGGCATTGCTATGAATACCAGGATACCCCTACGAAACATTTTCATGTTTCAGTGCATTGTTAAAAGAAAAACTGTTTTTCCCGATTAGACACTTACTCCAAGGGTATGTATTTACCAGGTTTCATTCTCATATCTGTATGGTTTTACAGATGATGAGTGGGAGTAAGATATTGGGAATTAGGTGATCATCCTCATTATATCGGAATTCGTTGTAATTGGTGATATTTGAGGAAATCGCCAGGGTACAGTTTTCCACCTACAACGCACAGGTTTTGAGTTGTTCAACTCAGCGGACTTATACAGAGTATTGTATGTTGTCCAGTGTCCATCAGGACAAAGGGGTAGGTCCTCGTACTATGTTCTGTTTACTTATAACTTCTCTAGTATTTAGACAAGTGTTTCGTAGAAATACAAGGTCTAAGTTTTGAGAAGTTGTGGGTATAAGAATAAAGTAGAGAACCAGGTGTCACAAGTATCGGGATTCTTCAAAGAGATCGAAGATGTAGATTCTTGTGATTGGTATTCAGATGATAGTGATGGTTTTGAGAAACGTGTTTCTCTTTCAGGTTACTCATAATTGGATGGATTCCTAAGTTGAGTAATGCTGATTAGCCTCTTTCCATTAAGTTGATATGCACTGGAGACAGCTGCATGATTTGAAAATGGTTCCAATTAAATTAGTGCCAAAGTTTCTGTATTGGATATAGAATGGATCGTACCTTAAAAGATGTTAAGGTACGGGGAGTTGTCCAGCTTATGATTAAAACCAGACTCTGGATAACTCAGGGCACGATTCTGTAATGGCTGTTTGTGGGTTGACCCTGGCTATGACGAGGGTTGATATTCTACCATTTGGAAGATCAATAGTGATATTGTTCTTCACTCGCCACAGTTTTAGTAAAATGGATCTTTTTCAGAAAACAGTAGTGGGAGTATGGTAGAACTGGAAGTGATTCCAGAACCGCAAACGATTACGGAAAATTTAATAGGACCTAAATATTCAATCAGGTTTGACATTCCAATAGCCACTCCGCAGATATGGTGGGTAACCTCAGACACCCGAGAGGTACTTCGGTAGCCTCAAGGACGGTGACAGGGAGGTTCTTATCTACCCAGACTTGACACTACTGTTGTTCCAGGTTATGAGACCCGGTAGGAGGGTTGTCGTAGTCAGTGGGAGCAACGGAAGCATAGTGGGCAAGATGCTTATATCTATTTATAGACTTGAGCAGTTATAGCGGAGATAGATCATCTATTTTTTGATGTGACAGTCATGGGTTTGACTTCAATCAGAATAGGGGATGGATCTGTTAAGAAGGAAGTAGGGTGTGATGTCATGGTATCTGGATGACATACACAGAGTAGGAAGTAAAATTCCTATACTACGATCGGTTGAACTGTGGTCGTCACACAGTTGTTTCTCCAGACAGGATATGGATATAATATTTGACATTCTGGTTTCTAGATCTATGGTTTTAGATCTGGATTTGGGTAGTTTCCCAATGTGGGTACTTTGACAGATATTCTAATGGTTTTTATAATAGTTGACTCCTAGCATGGTGGTGTACCTGCAGGTGATGGAGTCACCCTCTCTAAAGGTGTCTTACAGACTAAAGGGGAGAGGGATGTGCATGATTGGCAGATCACTTGCTTAGGCAATTGAGTCAATCATGAGATGTCAAGTACCACACCAAATGTTGGTTTTGCACTAGATGCAATAAGTTTGTATTAATCCAATCCTGGAGAAACATAAGGAAGCAGTTTTAGAACATAAGTACATGTTCTACGGATTTGATGACAGCAGCCTCCTTCGGGAGACGATTATCATTCCAGGCTTCAAAGGTGACATGGATGACAGAGTGATTGTCAGAGTTATAGTTTTCCCTCTGACGAAGAGGGACAGTATTATGGACAGGTGGTCCAAGAGGATACTGTGGGAGGCATGGTGCCGGATACTGATTAGGTTCAGTGATCGATACAGTCTAAGAAGTTTGGATTTGGAGTTCATTTATGAACTAGGTCCCATCAGATATCCAGACATATTCTAAGACAGGTATTACTCATTTCGGGAGATGGCTTTCTCCGCGAACTTGAGATTTAGAGAGATATAGAAAGAAACTTCTAGGCGGATCCACTCACTGAGGCTATTTCTCGAACACAATAGTTTTACAAACGGGCTTTGTGAAACTGATTAGTAGAGGAGTTGGGTGTTGGTTTCACACGGGCTGTGAGTACGCAACATCGCAATAATTAGCCTTGAGTGCAAGTGGGAGATTGTTGGAGATAGTGCCCTCATAGTCAATTATTGGATCGCAGGTACGTGATTGCAATGATTGCGGAGGACCTATACCGGTATGACAGTCTTACTCGAGATGATAGTATGCTATCTGGTTTGCCTTTATCAGTCGTGTATATGTTCAGGTGACTGATTGCATGTTACACTTTGATAGAGCCCTTAGGATCTTGCTTTACTACCAACAGTATGATGGCGATCATATACGTGAGAGTTGGGTGGTTTATATGCATATCCTTAATTGTGGTCCCTAGTCGTGGGAGTTTCGAGACAGGGCATCGATACTCCGGAGTAGACTAGTGTGAACAGTCGAGACCCCGACGAGGGGCGGTGGCCGGTCTCACAAGCCACTGGTGTCAGTTGGATCACCTAAGATGTATACAGGTGCTCATTAGGTTATGAGTACACCGGACAGGACTTGCCGGGAATCTGCTAGTTAGTATTATATCTACCGTCAGATAGCAGTTCCCTGGTAACATGTGTACAGGTTAGTTCATCGACCTGAGGTCTTCATTTTCTCGTGTGAGTTCCCACTGTTCTTTGATTTCTACCCAACCACGGCTCAAAGGAGTCGTGCAAACAGGTAGCTTTTGGGTACAGTCCCGAGCCACATGGAGGCACGTGAGCGGATCGGCAGGGGATTCGTCTCTCCCGGTATTGGGGGCGAGATCGTGCTGTGTCTAGGAGAGCCATTACACAAATCCATGGCCATGGTTGGAGATTTACTGGTAGGTACTCCAGTAGTATCTCAGGGTGTTATTGGGCTTCACTCCGACACGACTTATACTGCTATTGGGGGTCTGACGTTGCTAGCCCCCTAGGCAGATATGCGATACTCATTGACGAACGGACCGGACTGTATATACATTGTCACTGTTAGGCTCAGTAGGGTTTTCGGAGGAGTTCGCTCATCGGTCTCCCTTGAGTTCGCTCCTCGGCCTCCCTTGAGGTCAGTCCATGGGCAGCCGTTACGCATAGTTAGTGCCGCTGACGGTTTGTGGTTAAACCCACTGCCAGGGTACTGACGAGTCATTAGAGTCCCCCACAGACAGTTTCCCAAGTTCGGGAGAAACGTTGTAGAGGCCGTATGGTTTTATGGCAGGGTTCGGAAAATGCACGTGCGTTTACGCACGTGTTATTTTTCGGGCAGATAATACTGGTCGGCTTTGGTTTAAGCCGGATCCGAGTATTATATTGAGTAGGTATAATATCTTTGTCTCAGTTGCATTTGTATTCGGTCGTAATACAAATGTGGGTATATTTATACAGTTTCGGGGTTATCCTGAAAGTCGTTTCAGGATCACTTTTGGAAGTTGCCAGTTTCCAGTTTTCTATCAGCCGTCTTTTAACATTTGGTTAAAGACGGATTTATCTTTTCTTCAGATGAGGTGAGTCAGTGTTCTAGAAGGTTCTAGATGAGGTGACTAGGATTAATTGGTGTTGTGTTTTCATTGGATGCATTAAAGGCTTGATGATGTGTTTAGTGATTCATGCTTTTTCATTAAAGCTTTTTGTTTTCCTTAGGATATTTTGAAGTGAGAAGCTTTCTCTTGTGGTCACCCCCCCTCTCCTACGGTCACCTCCCTCTTGCTATATATGGCCGGCCCTCTCTCTCCTCTCTCTCACTCTCACTTGATGTTTCATTTTGGTTAGAAAAGATTATGATAGTATTCGGGGTGTATGGAATTTTACAGTTCATTTCATTCCATCACCCGATTTCCACGGCAACTTCATTAACCGATCGTCCACGGATTTGGACGAAGTGAGACAAAGTCATCTACTCATTCTCTACATCATTCTTGGTCGTCTCTTTTAGCAAACTTGACGATCGAGTTGCCTCAAGTCAGAGGCGGGAGCCCGTTTAAAGAATCGGTGATGTGGTGCCACCTCGACGAGGATATCGGAGATCGACGAGATCAGAGCAGCCGCAACGGAGCGTGGGATGATGGTTAAAGAACGAAGGACTCAGATCGTTCGGTATAACCATTCTACACTCTTTACAGTTTGTTAGTTTAGCAATAATGGCAGATCCGGGTTAAAGTATACGATAGCGCCAGTTAAAAGTTTTCCTTCTGTTGACTGCCGGGGCGCTAGCGTAGACTTACACTCTTGGACCACCTGTCCATAATACTGCCCCCTTCGACAGAAGGAAAACTATAACTCTGACAATCACTCTGTTATTAATGTCACCTTGGAAGCCTGGAATTATAACCGTCTCCTAAAGGAGGCTGCCGTTATTAAATCCCTAGAACATCTACTTATGTTCTAAAACTGCTTCCGAATGTTCCTCCAGGATTGGATTAATATAAACTTATTGCATCTAGTGCAAAAACAACATCTGGCGTGGTACTTGACATCTCATGATCGACTCAATTGCCTAAGCAAGTGATATGCCAATCATGCACATCCCTCTCCCCTTTAGTCTGTAAGACACCTTTAGAGAGGGTGACTCCATCACCTGCAGGTATACGACCGTGCCAGGAGTCGTCCATTCTAAATACTTTTAGAATACTGTCTAAGTACCCAGATTGGGAAACTACCCAAATCTAGATCTAAAACCATAGATCTAGTAACCAGAATGTCTGATATTATAACCATATCCTGTGTGGAGAAACAACTGTGTGACAACCAAAGTATAACCGATCGTAGTATAGGAATTTTACTTCCTACTCTGTGTATGTCATACAAATACCAGGACATCACACTCTACTACCTTCTTAACAGATCCGTCCCCTATTCTGATGAAGTCAAACCCATGACTGTCACATCAAAAATAGATGATCTATCTTCGCTATATCTGCTCGAGTCTATAAATAGACATAAGCTACTTGCCCACTATGCTTCCGCTGCTTCCACTGACTACAAAAACCCTCTGGCAGAATAATATATACGTTCACTTCTAAAACTAGTTTAGAACGATGCTATACTCATCCTCCTGCCGGGTCTCATAGCCTGGAACAACAGTAGTGTCAAGTCTGGGTAAACAAGAACCTCCCTGTCACCGTCCTTGAGGCTACCAAAGTACCTCTCGGGTGTCTGAGGTTACCTACCATATCTGCGGAGTGGCTAATGGAATGCCAAACCTGATTGAATCTTTAGGTCCAATTAAATTTTTAGTAATCTTTTGCGGTTCTGGAATCACTTCCAGTTCTACCATACTGTCACTACTGTTTTCTGAAAAAATCCATTTTACTAAAACTGTGGTGAGTCAAGAACAATATCACTATTGATCTTCTAGATGGTAGAATATCAACCCTCGACATAGCCCGGGTCAACCCATAAACTGCCATTACAGAAACATGCCTTGAGTTATCCAGAGTCTGGTGATTGTTAGGATACGTGCGTGTTCAAGTTTAGTTTAAATACCGCAATCAAGACGGTTTTGCTTGTAGCTAGCCGGTTGAGTACGGGTCGTCCGCAGGGAGATGGGAGTCTTTTTCAAAGTGTTTTAACGAGTTAAGTCCGGTTTTCAGATTTTGTTGGATTATCTAAGTGTTGAGTTGAAATTTAAAGAGAGCTTGTTAGGGTTAGGATTAGGTTAGTTTGAGTTAGGAGTCTCCACATCTTTCGTTGCCCCACTTAATATCGGTGTTACGGTAATCGGCAACAACGGGGATTAGCACGACTAGGAAGGAACTTGCGAGTATAAGCTAGGCTTTCCAACGCATAGTCCTTCCTTTTGGTGCTTGTCCGTCCGTTCTTGGCTCTTATCCATAACATCCGGTTAATTCAACCACAACCGGTCTCACTACGGAATCACCGCTATCATGTAGGATAGGATGCCGTAAGGAGCGGATTGTGGTTCAATTAACGGGAGTTGATTTAAGTTGTTGGGCAAGGAAAGAGTGAGAGAGATTTCCTTCTATCAAACTTCCCTTATCCTACCCTAACAAGTATAGAACTACTCACACTTCATAATACGGAAAAATAAAACAAACAAAAGAGGAAGATAGAAAGAAGGAGACTAGAAGAATACGACTAACTATTTGCGACCTTACCTTGGCGAGGATCAAGCGTAAGTATCATTGTCGTATGTAAGGATAAAGAAAAAGGAAGAAGAAAGAAACAACAAGGAAATAACAACAACTACTTAACGAATTTAAAGTTACAACAATTATAACAAAAGTAAGACAAGCATGATAATAAAATGGTCTTCTTTATTCATCACTCTTCACTCAAAAGCTCACTTACAAGTTTAATGGAGAAGAGGTGAGAAGAGGAAGAAGAACATGTAAACTAAAACCTAGCAAAAGAGATACAAGAATTGGACCCTCTCCTTCACAGAATTCTGGGGTATTTATAGGCTGGAAAATGAGAAACTAGGGCAACCATACTGGCCCATATGAATATACCAAACTACCCCCCAAAACACTGCGCAGTTGGCGCCAAGATGGCCGCGGAACCGCGGCCTGGACCCACCTTTGGCCGCGGATCCGCGGCCTTCTGGTCGAATTGGGCCCCCCAAATTCTTGTGGTCACCTGGTTTGATGTGTACATTTTTCTGGTATGTGTATTTTTTCATAATTCCTTCACGAATTTTCCAGAATTTCTGTTGAGGGAAAGGTGGACTTTTTGTCAAGATTTTGTCATGATTGCCTCGAGCTCCGCGTAGATTTCTTGGAAGTTGTTGTTGCCATTGAGCCTTGTGCTTGAGAGTGACATTGATTTGACCTTTTGTCTTCCTATTGATATCTGGCAACATACGGATGAAGAGCGGAGACCGTGTTTTTATCTGTGGTTGGCAGGAACCGGATTTTGTCGTGTTTTCCATGAATTTCTCCGTTTAAGAACCGGGAACCTGTATCCTGCAATTGACTAGCAAACACGGCTCAAGAGTATCTACCGATATGCAATGTGATAAAAATTGGGCGGTATGAAAATGCAAAAATCTGATATGAACAAATACCCCCAAACTTATCATTTGCTCGTCCCGAGCAAAGTCCATTTATTCACAAAAATTCCCTAACCTCACTTTCGCAGGGAACGCGATTGCACTGAGCATGTGCAACAAGCCGTTTAACCTCTAGGTGTCTCTAGTAGGAGGAGTGTTGTCTCCTGAGGGTTTTCAGCGGATACTACCCACAAAATCCGGTCAAGTTGGTTTTGTAAAATAACTAAGCTTCAAACCCTAAAGTTTTGTTTTAGAAAATAACAATTCTATAATCCTAAGTCTAGACCATCGAACCTTTATTTTTCACACCTCGCTTCTTATTTAACTACAAATTTTATATGTCTTTACGCGCAGTGTGAATAGTGTCGTTAAGTTCCCGAAAGGTCGATTAAAATCATCATGTCGCATAATAAAGCCCAGATAACAATTTTAAAAGGATCACATAAGTTTTATAAAGAGTTAAGCATTTTTCAAGTTTCGTTTTCCAGTAAGGTTTCAACTTCAGAATTTCTATCTTCCTTAACAGGAAACTAAGTCGTATTTTTCACTCCACCTTTTTCTTGTTTTCATTTCATACACACCTCTGTGAACGTGCAATAGTCTTTATCAAAGAGTAAAACCTTCATATCTCCGTTAAATTTTTTTTTTAAAAGCCTGTCTTTTATCAAGATTATTCTCACACAATGAACCGTTAGGAATTTTAACTCGGAGAGAACACTTGCTTGACTTTGTTTTAAAACTGGACTTTCTAGGCTTCTTAGCGAGCTTTGGGCCAATGCACCCAAACCAGTTGGTTTTAGGGCATTAGGTGTAGAAACACCCCAGCGGACTTAATTACTCAAGTTACCTAGGTCCAAAAACAAAAGACAGATTGGCGTGCAAATCAGATGATTTAATACGAACGGAGATATAACCGGCAGTTCAAATATTTTTTTTTTTGGATAAAAGACGTGTCTAGTGGGTTTGGTGTGTAATCATTCCAATCAAGTTTTAGATGGGTTATTTTTCAGACTTAGCTCCAATTACGGCATCAATACATTCCTTCATATTCGCTTTACTTCATAAACTATTCTTGACATTACTTATTTCAGAACAAACCTATTTGATCCTCAGAAAATCATTTATCAGTTTAAAAGTTTAAACATGAAAGACTTGTCATCTAATTCCCAAAATCTTACGACACGTGTAGTGTGATGTAAAGACGTATATCAGCTATAGTTAACTTCAAAGGAGAGTTATCTTTCAGGTTTTCAAAATCCAAACATAAGATTTAGTTATTCCTATTGTTTCAAACAAAAACCGTCGAAATGTTGAATCAGAGTTCTTCCACAAGCTAACTTGACAAAAAAGTTTTTATATTTTTAGAAAATTTTCAAATTTTTATGGATTTTATGGATATTAATATGCAGATGCAAAATATACATATGAATGCGAAGGTAAGAAATGCGTACCGAGCGTACCCCCAAACTTAAACTGGACAGTGTCCTCACTGTCGTTGCATGAAGAGAAGTTGGGAGGTTCAAAATTGTCGGTTAGCAATATACAAATTTTTATATGGTTTTGTTTTTAAAGAAAAGAAAAAGAATATACACAAAAAATGGTTTTTACATACCCCCAAACTTATTTGGAACAGTGTCCACTGTTCTTGGCTGGATAACCGAAGTTTGGAGGTAGGCAGAGGAAGATCATTCAGGGTAAACCGGCTCCTGTAGGAACAGGAGCTCCTCTGTTGGTTCGGCGCTAAGGTACGGTTTGCATCGGTGTCCGTTTACCTTGAAGAGTGAACCATCCTTTGGATTTTCCAAATCCAGAGCGCCCTGCGGATACACATTCCGCACAAAATATGGCCCTTTCCAGCGAGATCGGAGCTTTCCAGGATGGAAGTGAAGTCGGGTGTCGTAAAGAAGTACCTGCTGACCAGGTACGAAGGTTTTGCGCAAAAGGTGTTTATCATGAAACACCTTCGTTCGATTCTTAACGACAACCGCGTTGTCGTACGCCTCATCCCTAAGCTCGTTCAGTTCGTTCAGCTGCAGCTTCCGATGGCTGCCCGCGTCCTCAAGAGACAGATTCAGCTCCTTAATCTCCCAAAATGCGCGATGCTCGATTTCGACAGGAAGGTGGCAGGCCTTTCCGTACACAAGCCGATAGGGAGACATGCCAAGGTCGGTCTTATAAGCAGTTCTAAATGCCCAAAGGGCATCAGTGAGTTTCAGAGACCAATCCTTACGGTTCTTGGAAACCGTCTTCTCCAATATCTGCTTGATTTGCCGATTTGAAACTTCGGCCTGCCCGCAGGTTTGGGGGTGGTAGGGCGTAGAAAGCTTATGATTAATGGAGTACTTCCGCATCAAGGCCTCGAAAGTCCTATTGCAGAAATGACTTCCATTGTCGCTAATGATCGCTCGGGGGTGCCCAAACCGGGAGAAAATGTTTTCTTTAAGGAACTTAACGACAACCTTGTTGTCGTTAGTCCGGCTGGGCACAGCCTCGACCCATTTAGAGACGTAATCAACAGCTAGAAGTATGTACAAGTTCCCAAAAGAGCTGGGAAACGGCCCCATGAAGTCTATCCCCCACACATCGAAAATCTCCACAACCAAGATTGGTTGGAGCGGCATCTCGTTCCTCCGGGATATCCGGCCCAAGTGTTGGCACCGGGAGAAAGTCTTGCAATAGTCGTTAGCGTCTTTGAAAAGTTGTGGCCAGTAGAAACCACATTGCAAGATCTTCTCAGCTGTCTTTCTGGGCCCAAAATGCCCGCCACACGCTTGATCGTGGCAAAATGACAGCACACTCTTGAATTCCTCATCGGGGACATACCGACGAATAATCTGGTCGGGACAGTACTTGAACAAGTAGGGATCGTCCCAGTAAAAGTGTTTTACTTGGGACAAGAAGCGAAGTCTGTCCTGACTAGACCATTCGGTCGGTAGTAATCCCGTGGCCAAATAGTTCACAATATCTGCGAACCAGGGTTCGCAAGATACTGTCAAGAGTTGTTCATCCGGGAAAACGTCATTAATCGGAATTGGATGCGAAGGCGAAGAAGGAAGTCGTGAGAGATGGTCGGCAACGACGTTTTCACATCCTCGTTTGTCCTTAATGACAAGGTCAAACTCTTGAAGCAAGAGGATCCAACGTATTAACCGAGACTTGGCATCTTTCTTCGCAAAAAGATGGCGCAGAGCTGAATGGTCCGTATAGACAATGACTGGAGAGCCGATGAGGTAGGGCCTGAACTTTTCTAAAGCAAATACAACAGCTAAGAATTACTTCTCAGTTGTTGTATAGTTAAGTTGGGCGTCGTTCAGGGTCCGGCTCGCGTAATAGATTACATGCGGCATCTTGTTGATGTGCTGTCCAAGGACAGCACCAATGGCATAGTCGGATGCATCGCACATAATCTCGAATAGGTGCGTCCAGTCAGGGGCAGAAAGAACGGGAGCAGAAGTGAGTGAGCGTTTCAGTGACTCGAATGCAGTCACACAGCTCGAGTTGAAGTCGAAAGGCGTGTCCTTGGCCAGCAAAAGTGTCAAGGGCCTAGCAATCTTGCTAAAGTCCTTGATAAACCGTCTGTAGAAACCGGCATGGCCAAGGAAGGCTCGGATATCTCTGACGCATCGGGGAGGAGGCAGATTGGAAATGACCTCAATCTTAGCTTTGTCAACCTCTATGCCATTCTGCGAGATGATATGTCCTAAGACAATACCTTCGCGCACCATGAAGTGGCATTTCTCCCAGTTTAAAGTGAGATTCTTTTCCTTACATCGGGTAAGGACAGCGTCAAGATGCAGCAAACACTCGTCGAAGGAGTCGCCGAAGATGGAGAAGTCATCCATGAAAATCTCCAAAAATTTCTCCACCATGTCTGAGAAAATTCCCATCATACACCGCTGGAAGGTAGCGGGCGCATTGCATAACCCAAAGGGCATGCGTCGATATGCAAACGTGCCGAAAGGACAAGTGAAAGTGGTCTTGTCCTGGTCTTTTTCGGCGATGGGAATTTGATTATAGCCAGAGTAGCCATCAAGAAAAAAATAGTACTCATGTCCGGCCAATCATTCCAGCATCTGGTCAATGAAAGGTAGCGGAAAGTGGTCTTTCCGCGTTGCGGCGTTGAGTTTTCTGTAATCAATGCAAACTCGCCACCCAGTTTGGGTGCGAGTAGGGATTAACTCATTCGCCTCGTTGGTTATGACCGTGATGCCCGACTTCTTAGGGACAACATGAATGGGGCTAACCCACTGGCTATCGGAGATAGGGTAAATGATATCACTATCTAGACATTTGACGATCTCCTTCTTCACAGCCTCTTTCATGACTGGATTAAGACGTCTTTGTGGATCCCGGGGTGGTTTGGCATCATCCATCAGATGAATGTGATGCTCAACGATCAGGGGACTAATCCCCTTGATGTCCGCCATGGACCAGCCAAAAGCTTGCCTGTTGCTGTGCAAGACCGCAAGAAGGGCTTTCTCTTGCTCGGGAGCTAGAGAAGCCGAAATGATGACAGGGAGGGTCTCGTTCTCACCTAAGTAAGCATACTTAAGGTGAGACGGCAACGGCTTGAGTTCGAGCGTTGGAGGTGAAATGATGGAAGGCAAGACTGGTGCGAGGGTCTCGAACTCAAAGGACTCCAGCAAAGGTTCAAAACGAGTGTAGGCAACCGAGTCGGATGGTTCAGGTAACTCATCCGGAAAGCCGAAAGATTCAAACTCGGGTTGTGCGCGGCTAAGATCGTTCGAGAATGTGAAACACTCGTATTCGTTATCGGGCGCAGAGACAGCAGCAGATTCGAAGAGAAACGCACTAGTGGCGTCAAGATTATCGTGGTCAAACAAAAACTCCTCGAATTCACACTCTTCTGGTGTGATCTCCTGGATCGAACAGACATCCAATATATGAGCATTAGGTTCGGCGGGCTGATTCCCTAACCTAAAAATGTTGAGTTCAATCGTCATATTTCCAAAAGAGAGGTTCATTGAACCATTGCGACAATTGATCACAGCATTTGAGGTTGCGAGAAATGGGCGACCGAGTATCACCGGAATTTGATTCCGGGGGTTAGCTACAGGCTGTGTATCTAATACAATGAAGTCAACCGGGAATATGAAGTCCCCTACTTTTATTAGCACATCCTCTAGCTCACCCCTAGGGTGGGTGATCGATCGGTCGGCCATTTGGAGAGTGCAGTGTGTGGGTTTCAACTCTTCGACGCCTAATTGCTCGTATACTGAATACGGAAGCAGGTTAACACTGGCACCAAGATCTAATAATGCGCGGTTGATGTTCTTATCCCCAATGGTAATTGAAATTGTAGGACAGCCAGGGTCCTTCCATTTTTGTGGTAAAGATTGGGTAAGGGCATCACTCACAGCACTAGCCAAGAAAACTTTCTTGGGTACCTGAGACTTCCTCTTTTTCGTGCACAAGTCCTTTAGGATTTTTGCGTAGGACGGGACTTGTTGGACAGCATCTAAAAGAGGAATATTAATGTTAACCTGCTTGAATAACTCCAAAATCTTCTCCATTTGAGGATTTTGTTTATTAGACCTCAACCGGTTTGGAAATGGAACATTTTGAAAATTGGTTGAGTCTAATGCTGGAGGAGGAGATTTTGGAGTTGGAACGGATCCCAGAATAGGTGTTTTCGTGGAGTGAGAAGTGGGTCCGTTCAGAGCAGAAGAAGAGGAAGGAGAGCCTTGTGAAGAACGGAGAATAGGCTCAGAAGACGAAGAAGAAGAAGGAGAAGAAGAAAAAGAAGCGGCGGCCGGGGTGTCATCGTTGATTCGCTTGCCAATGTTGTTTTGCAGCATCCTTCCCGATCTCAGTGTAGTCACGGCACTCACATTATGGTTTTGTTGTTCAAGAGCAACATGTGCATTATGTGGGTGACCGGGATTTGGAAGTGGCTGGGACGGAAGCTTCCCCTTCTCTCGCTCGCTCAAGGCCGCGTTCAGCTGTGCAATCTGGGCCTCGATGGTTTTGATGCTCTGCCCGTGTGCGGCGGTGTGTTGCACTAAAGATTGGATCGAAGACTGGATGTTGGCAGTGGATTGAGTCGATTGTTTAACAAACGCCTCCAGACTTCGCTCGAGCGAGGAAACCTTATCAGTGTTTGACGGAACAAAGTTGTTATTTGGTGGAAAAGAATTGTTTGGTGCAAAGTTGTTCGTCTGGTTTTGGAAAGGTTGGGGTTGGAAGGGCTGCTGATATTGGTGTTGAGTTTGTTGCTGCGCTTGTTGTTGCGGCGGAGGGGCCCTTTGGAAATTGTTGCCTTGGAATTGATTCTGATTCTGATTCCAGGCGAAATTGGGGTGGTTCCTCCAACCGGGATTGTAGGTGGAAGAGTATGGATCATTCCTCGGTCTTTGCTGGAATGCATTAACCTGATCTTGTCCTTGCGATGGTGGATTGTAAGGACACTCTTCGGTCAAGTGAGAAGGATCGGAACAACAGGCGCAGATGGTACGAAGGGGGAGAACAGGGGTAGGAGCAGGAGCAGAAAATTTGCTCTCTATCGCTTCAAGCTTTCGTGTTATTGCAGCCATTTCAGCTTTCATCGCAATAGAGACGTCAAGTTGGTAGATTCCTACCCTAGACTGACCGGTAGAAGTGGAGGTAGAAGAAGAAGAAGTCGGTCTGGTGCTCTCCCACTGTAGCGTTTGCTCCGCAAGATCGTCAAAGAACTGCCACGCTTCCTCATCAGATTTCGATAGGAAGTGGCCCTGACAGATGGTTTCCAGCAACTGCTTCGTTGCTGGGTTCAGTCCCTCGTATAAGGTTTGGCAGAGTTGCCACTTCTCTATACCGTGGTGAGGACACTGAACAAGAAGGTCTTTGTACCGGTCAAAGCACTTCCAGAAGGGTTCAGAAGGAAGCTGGGAGAATTGGTTGATTTCGTTTCGAATTCTTGCGGTCTTATGATTTGGATAGAATTTTTTCAGAAACGCTTTAACAAACTCGTCCCAGCTGGTGATTGAGTGGGAAGCGGTGCTATACAGCCATTTTTCAGCGAGATCGCATAAAGTGAACGGAATGACCCGTAGACGTATAGCATCGTCCGACAGCTGGGTGGTTTTCATCATGGCACAGACATTTTGAAATTTATTGATGAAGATATAGGCATCTTCAGTTTCAAGCCCATGAAAACGTGGAAGCATGTTGATGAAATAGGGCTTAATTTCAAAGTTGTCCCCATTGGCCGGAGGAAGAGAAAGGCAGGTGGGAAGTGCAGAACGGGTGGGGTAGAAACGATCCTGGAGCGCAATTCGCTGCGGTGCTACAACAGGCGGAGGTGGTGGAAGATTGGTCTCCGTAGGAGGTGGAGCCAATCCAGCGGTGGTCAAAGAGATGTTCGGATTAAATCCTGACATCGCGGAAGAAGAGGTTGGTGAAGGTGAAGGTGAAGGTGAAGGTGAAGATGTATGAACAGAATTCCGGTCAACGTCGGAGTTGGCCGGCAAAGGAAGGGGTGAAAGAGGAGTGGACGGAGTATCGACTTCGGAGTCGATCGCGTAGTCGGTAGCGACTAACGTAACGCGGACTAGACGGGCGCTAGTGTCCCGAGTCCAAGCGGACATACACTAAACGGGTTTAGTATAGTCAAAGCGAAGAAGGTGAGGGTAAGAAAACGTCAATGGAGAAAGGCGGTGGGTGGAAAATGGATTTGGCGACAAAAGGGTAAGTTTTTATAAAAGTTTTTGATTTTTTTTTTTTTTAGAAAGAGATTTACAGAAGTATGTACGGAAATACGGCTTAAGCAATCACAAACAAGATATGCACAATCACACCTAGATCTACGGTCGCCTAGGTCTACTAGACCTGCTCCTGAACTTGATTTTCAAAGTTAAACAGTGTCGAGAAACAGGCTTAAAAATACACCGATCACGGGGCCAGGTAAGTGCAGAGATAAGGGGAGGTTGTCCAACGCTTTCGCGAAGTTCCTTAATTAAATAACCCTTTCTCTTTCGGCGGTTGCGCCTTTAACACTTTCCTAGACACCCCGTAAACAATGTACGGTTAAGCGAGGTTCTAAACACGGTTTATCTTCTCCTAATGAGCGCGAAGTCCTTAGGGCTGAAGTCTAGTATTTTTTAATTTACAATGGGCAATGCATATGCTTTAGTGATTTTTGGGGTCCTGGGAAGGGTGATGAAATCCCCACCCAATCTGGATTGGTTTCAAGCCCCTTAAGTCCGTATTAAAGAATGCAAAACAGTAACAAATCAACTGCAAACAATTTTTATTTGCGGCGCAAAGAATCCTGCACAAAAACAGTTTATTGGAAGGGGGAGAAGAATTTGCGCAAAGAAGGCTGCAGAAAACAAAGTTCAGTGGAGTTCAGAGGAGTGGAGAGAGGCAGAGGGACTTACAGAGAGATCTTTGCCGTAGACCGGATGCTTCCTTTTTGTCCGTCGCGGTGTAGCCGCGAAAATGTGGGTCTATCTTCCCACGTCTTTGGCACTGTACTTGAACTCCGTATTATCCGACGTCTTTGGCGCCGATCTTGAACTTCGTATTTTCCTGCGCACTTGCACAAAAACTAATCAAGAATAACAGGATGGTTTTTTACAAAGTATGTATTTTTTTTTCGTTTTTTTTATACTTACAAATTAACCCGAAATTTCACAAAGAAACAAACTACCGTCTCCCCGGCAACGGCGCCATTTGATTGTTAGGATACGTGCGTGTTCAAGTTTAGTTTAAATACCGCAATCAAGACGGTTTCGCTTGTAGCTAGCCGGTTGAGTACGGGTCGTCCGCAGGGAGATGGGAGTCTTTTTCAAAGTGTTTTAACGAGTTAAGTCCGGTTTTCAGATTTTGTTGGATTATCTAAGCGTTGAGTTGAAATTTAAAGAGAGCTTGTTAGGGTTAGGATTAGGTTAGTTTGAGTTAGGAGTCTCCACATCTTTCGTTGCCACACTTAATATCGGTGTTACGGTAATCGGCAACAACGGGGATTAGCACGACTAGGAAGGAACTTGCGAGTATAAGCTAGGCTTTCCAACGCATAGTCCTTCCTTTTGGTGCTTGTCCGTCCGTTCTTGGCTCTTATCCATAACCTCCGGTTAATTCAACCACAACCGGTCTCACTACGGAATCACCGCTATCATGTAGGATAGGGTGCCGTAAGGAGCGGATTGTGGTTCAATTAACGGGAGTTGATTTAAGTTGTTGGGCAAGGAAAGAGTGAGAGAGATTTCCTTCTCTCAAACTTCCCTTATCCTACCCTAACAAGTATAGAACTACTCACACTTCATAATACGGAAAAATAAAACAAACAAAAGAGGAAGATAGAAAGAAGGAGACTAGAAGAATACGACTAACTATTTGCGACCTCACCTTGGCGAGGATCAAGCGTAAGTATCATTGTCGTATGTAAGGATAAAGAAAAAGGAAGAAGAAAGAAACAACAAGGAAATAACAACAACTACTTAACGAATTTAAAGTTACAACAATTATAACAAAAGTAAGACAAGCATGATAATAAAATGGTCTTCTTTATTCATCACTCTTCACTCAAAAGCTCACTTACAAGTTTAATGGAGAAGAGGTGAGAAGAGGAAGAAGAACATGTAAACTAAAACCTAGCAAAAGAGATACAAGAATTGGACCCTCTCCTTCACAGAATTCTGGGGTATTTATAGGCTGGAAAATGAGAAACTAAGGCAACCATACTGGCCCATATGAATATACCAAACTACCCCCCAAAACACTGCGCAGTTGGCGCCAAGATGGCCGCGGAACCGCGGCCTGGACCCACCTTTGGCCGCGGATCCGCGGCCTTCTGGTCGAATTGGGCCCCCCAATTTCTTGTGGTCACCTGGTTTGATGTGTACATTTTTCTGGTATGTGTATTTTTTCATAATTCCTTCACGAATTTTCCAGAATTTCTGTTGAGGGAAAGGTGGACTTTTTGTCAAGATTTTGTCATGATTGCCTCGAGCTCCGCGTAGATTTCTTGGAAGTTGTTGTTGCCATTGAGCCTTATGCTTGAGAGTGACATTGATTTGACCTTTTGTCTTCCTTTTGATATCTGGCAACATACGGATGAAGAGCGGAGACCGTGTTTTTATCTATGGTTGGCAGGAACCGGATTTTGTCGTGTTTTCCAAGAATTTCTCCGTTTGAGAACCGGGAACCTGTATCCTGCAATTGACTAGCAAACACGGCTCAAGAGTATCTACCGATATGCAATGTGATAAAAATTGGGCGGTATGAAAATGCAAAAATCTGATATGAACATCTGGTTTAAAGCATAAGCCGGACAACTCCCCGTACCTTAACATCGTTAAGATATGAACCATTCTATATCCAATATAGAAACTTTGGCACTTATTTAATTAGAACCAGATTCAAATCATGCAGCTGTCTCCAGTGCATATCAACTTAATGAAAAGAGGCTAATCAGCATTTACTCAACTTAGGAATGCATCCAATTATGAGTAACCTGAAAGAGAAACAAGTTTCTCAAAACCATTACTATCAACTGAATACCAATCACAAGTATCTACATCTTCGATCACCTTGATGAATCCCGATACTTGGGACACCTGGTTCTCTACTTTGTTCATATACCCACAACTTCTCAAAACTTAGACTTTGTATTTCTACAAAACACTTGTCTAAAAACTAGAGAAGTCACAAATAAACAGAACATAGTACGAGGACCAACCCCTTTGTCCTGATGGACACTGGACAACATACAATACTATGTATAAGTCCGTTGAGTTGAATAACTCAAAACCTGTGCATCGTAGGTTGAAAACTGTACTTATGGTTAAGAACTACTCCGCTGTTCAATGCTCCTTACCCAATCGTCAACTGATATAGGTAAATGTCATGGACATAATTTCAGAAAGTTATATCTCACTTTATAAAAATAAACGTACAGATATATCAGTTTGAAATTGGTGCACAACAACGGATACTCAAAACCAAATACTTGCCGTCGGGCAAAAACCCAGGCGATTTCCTCAAATATCACCAATTACAACGAATTCCGATATAATGAGGATGATCACCTAATTCCCAATAACTTACTCCCACTCATCATCTGTAAAATCATACAGATGTGAGAATCATACCTGGTAAATACATACCCTGGAGTAAGTATCTAATCGGGAAAACAGTTTTTCCTTTAACAATGCACAGTGAAACTGAAACATGAAAATGTTTCGTAAGGGTATTCTGGTATTCCTAGTAATGCCTCTTCCATAATCCAATTCATGATTGTAACCGTTTATTTCTTTGACATCTCTCCAAATCCCTTTATTTGTCTTTAGTCGTTACCTTCTGTACACCATCGTTTAGGATAAATGGTTTTCTTCCTTCACTACCGTTCGGCACCAGCCTATGGTTTGGAAGAAGACTATCCAATAAGCGTAATAGGTGTATACTCCTAATCCTAGGAGTACTCATAACCTGAGAGAAGGTGATGATAAAAGACAACTGAATAAAACCTTATTCTATTTCTCCCGAACTGGGGAAAAAAGCAATGGTGAAGTAGGAGTAGCGATGAAGTACGCGGTTTGGTCGTGAATGATAGCAGTCGCAATTTACTTTGCCCTCTTTCTAATCCCTTTTTTTTGTCTTTACTTATTACCTTCTGTACACCCTACTTAGGCTAATTGGTTTTCTTAATTCCCTACCTTTCGGCACCTGCCTATGGTTTAGAAGAAGACTATCCAATAAGCGTAATAGGTGTACTCTCTTAAACCAAGGAGCCTTCGGAACCTGAGAGACGGTGATGATAAAAGACAACTGAATAAACTAATTTAATTTCTCCTGAACCTGAATCCATCCTCGAAGTAGTCCCTTCGAGTTCGTATATAACCATACGATGGATTTATCCAATGGAAGTGGATGTTCGTAGTAATACGAGGTGTTCTGAGAAATGCAAAGGGTAAAAGAAGGAGCGACAATGACTTATGCAACTCAGACAATCCAAAAGCCAATATTTTAAGAAAGTTCGGTAATCTTGGTCACTGAGTCATAGTCTAGGGTTGGTCAAAGGTCGCTGCCAAAGAGAGAGAGAGAAAAGAAACACTCTGCGTGTACTCTAACCTAGATCAGAATAGTTATCACTTTATCTAATCAAGAAACCTCCCACTGTACCGTCAAATTCTTCTCCAAACCTGAAAGAAGAATTAGTCGGTATCACCCGAAGAGTAAACCAACTCATCAGTGGGAATCGTGATCCAACTATCATCGCATGATAACGTAAAGGAATCCACTCACGTTATCACACTCAAGAAGGTATGCGCATACCTGGCAAGTTTCAGTTTCTTTAGAAACTCCCGATGTGGATTTTTGCCCCATGCTCTTATGACCCTGACGTTAGCCAAATGCCATAAGTCACATGTCAAGTTCTACCCATCATTATCTTTTTAATTTGAACCCACCCGTACATGCCCCTGACGTTGGCCAAATGGCAGAACGACTGTCCCAAACTAACCCATCTATCTATGCAACAGATGAATACCCAGCAGTTACCAAACACTATGCCTTGGCGTTGGTCAAAATACATAGCTTGAATACTACTGAATACCCAACTGAAATGACGGAAGGCTACAGCTGGTTTTTGGCGAAAAACCTTTAACGTAACGAACTTGATCTCGTTGAAGGAACCTGATAGCTTTTTACAAAAATATAGTGGCGAAAACCTTTGCTAAAGAGGCCACTCCCGGTGAAGGGATCGCGGCTCTTTCCCCGTAGAATGAGGTGCAGGATATTCTAACTGAATACCGCGATGCAAAACAACAAGTAATCGACTATAGTGAAATTATTACCCTGACGCAAACTTCTGCCCAAGGGGTCACTCCGGGTGAAGGGATCTCGGCCCTTGCCTCGTCGAATGAGGTGCGGGATATTCCATCTGAATACCGCGATGCAAAACAACAGAAAACATTTTTGTAATAACACTTTTTGAAAATTATTCCAACAACGTCAAACAGGTTTGTTTTTGCTTTGAATTGATCAGAATCAACGCAATCCCATCAATTAATCACACCAGAAAAGAACGAAAATAAAATGTACGTATATGCCATCCGCATTCGTCACTGGGTCCCGTCATCACTCGTTAGGTTACTTAACTAACGACAGACCGGGGACTGGACTAGTGCGGGTGTAAAACATATACAACATCTACTAGTATATATACCAATATACAATAATCGCTCCTGGCGTGATAAATGCAACATCACAGAAAAGTAATAAGCATCATAGAACAATACAGATAATCTGGGATCTCCGGGTTTCACAGAGCCGCTAATGAAACCCGACGTTCCCCTGGTCGTGTGGATAGCATGTGCAATGAAAACTAGACCCCTACGAGTGCGGCAAGTTACCCGCCAAAACCTGAAGCGAGGCAGCCCCCTACAGCAAAGTGAATGACCACCCTGCACTTCACGGAATCCGGTAACTTGAGCACCCCTCCTTGGGTCAACCTGTACCCCCTACGAGTGCGGCGAATAGTCTGCCAATTTTAGAGTGAGGCCCTTTTGCCTCTCAAAGCCATGAGATACGAACCCGTTTCCCTCCAGAACCCGGCTATCCGTGCACTCCATCGCGCGGTAAACATAGTACAGAAATGAAAATATGTACAACGGGTACATCGACCTCAACCCGGTCGTGTCCCAAAAGAATAATATACAAATAGGCAGAGACGGCAGTCCACATGTTGGACGCTCGCCCCGTAATATCAAATGTACAAATAAATCCAAACTGCACAACCATTGCACACTGCTATCCACCACGAAAAATCCGCAACATCAGAGCACAACACAGAACATCAACGGAAATGTCACGTTCGTAAATCCGTCTAAAAGGACTATAGCAATTAGACATGATTCACCGCTCGAATGACATTCACGGTCGGAGATATAATGTAAGTACTGTAAACTAACACATTTAAAATTCCGATCGACAAAACTTCCCGTAGTGGGCCCCAAGTACAACTCCAGTACTCAAACAAAATTTGTGCCCAAACAAAATATTCCAGAAACCACAATTCCACATGAAAGACACCTAGAAGAAAAATGGTTCACTGTTGCTCCAAAACGGCGGTGGAACCGCGGCCAATACATGGCTTGTGCAGCGGTTCCGCGGCGTTCTTGAAGCTTCAGTCGACCAAATTTCTTCCAGAGTCTTAAAAAAGCCTGCTCGATTTTCTGAGATACTCAAAATAATTTTTAGACCAGTTTAAAAATTCGACAGAAACTTTGACATGAAAAGTGCGGTTTTGGAAATTTCGTTCGATCGATATTTTAAACACGTTAGCACAAGCTAGTAAAGGTTAATGGCGTGTCTCTGATACCATGTAAGTCTACGGTAGCCCCAGCCAATAAATTGAGGTCAAACGCGGAACAAAAACTTTTACAACTGGCGCTATCGCATACTATAACCCGGATCTTGCCATTAACGCTAAACTAACAAACTGTAAAGAGGTTGAAAGGCTATACCGATCGATCAGTGTCCTCCGGTCTTTAGCCATCATCCCATGCTTCTCGCGTCATCTCCGATCTCCTGTCTCCTCGTCGAGGTGGCACCACGTCTACGGATCTTTATATGGGCTCCTGCCTCTATACCGAGGCAACTCGGACACGAAGTATATCAACCGACATGTCTAAGATGAAGTAGAGAATGAGTGGAATACTTTGTCTCAAACACCCTAGGGTTCTCATTGTAAGTGCACGGCGGCGCCCCGGCCTTCAATCCGACGCCGGAATGCGGAAACGAAACTTTTCTAAAAACTAGAAACCGGCACTACCGCGCACTAAAATCCCGGATCGGTCCATTAACCTAACGCTAGCAAATACGAGAAAGGGGTAGGAAGCTATACCGAGCGATCCGTGTCCTTCGGTCTTCGGCCTCCACTCCGATCTCCTCGCGGAATCTCCGGTCTTCGGCTCCTCGTCGGAACGGTCACCACATCGCCGGGTTCTTTTACGGGCTCCCACCTCTGGACTGAGGCAACTCGCGCACGAAGTTAGCAAGCCGACGTGCCCAAGAAATGCTGTAGGCTAAGTGTAGTAGCTTTGTCTCAATGGGGTGGAGTTGCCTTTGATGATGGAGAAGAGAAAAGAACTTTGGAGAGAGAGGTGATGAATTTTTGATAGCAAGCCAAAATGAGATGAAGAAATTCCCACCACTAAAAAAATATGATTTTCTCTCATCCTCCCTCATAGATGTGGCCGGCCAATAACAATGTGGAGAAAATGGAATGATAATGAGAAGTGAATGGTCACGCCATTTTCCAAATCAATCCTATCCAAATCCTTTCTCATTTAATGCATATGAAAAGATGAAAAAGGAATCTAATGATTCAAGAACCATCATGAAGCCACAAATACAAATAACCCCCTCCACAATGCTAATTTGCACATTTGCAAATTAGCCCCTCCATCATAAAAATCTGGCCGTGAAGGAACAAAGGAAAACTGGCCGGAACGGAATGTAAACTGGCAACTTCAGAACACTGATCCCGTAATAAAATACAGGAAAACCCCGCGACTGTATATACATACCCGCATTTGTATTCCAACCGAATACAATTAAAATGAGACAAACTCTACACTGTACAATACTAGGATCCGGCTTAAACCAAAGCCCGCTAGTATTATCTGTCCGATCATGATCCGTGCAATACCGCACGGATAACATCGAACCCTGCCATATCTCCATACGT
Organism: Agapanthus africanus; assembly: GCA_030015575.1. NCBI lineage: Eukaryota > Viridiplantae > Streptophyta > Magnoliopsida > Asparagales > Amaryllidaceae > Agapanthus > Agapanthus africanus. Next base: position 566,367,064 of record CM057339.1, read on the forward strand.
CCTCTACAGCGTTTCGCCCGAAACTTGAGAAGACGGTCTGTGGGGGACTCTAAAGACTCATTAATACTTTGGCTGCGGATTTAACCACTAGCACGTCAGAGGTATTATCCATACGTGACGGGCTACCAGGTATTGACCAAAAGGGATGTCGATGAGCGAACTCATCCTGACACCCTACTGAGCCTGTCAGTGACAATATCCGTACAGTCCGGTCCGTTCGTCTATGAGCATCGCATGGCGGGCCTAGGGGGTTGGTAAAAGTCAGACCCCAAAAGAGATACAAGTCGTGTCAGAGTGTAGCCCAGAACACCCTGAGATACTACTGGAATACCTACCAGTAAATCTCCTGCCTTGGCCAAGGACTTCGTGTAATGTCTCTCCTAGACATAGCGTGACCTCACCCCCAATACCGGGAGAGACGAACCCCTGCAGATCCGCTCACTGCCTCCATGTATCTCGGGACTGAACCCAACTAAAACCTGTTTGCACAACTCCTTTGAGCATGGTAGGGTAGTAATCAAAGCACAGTGGGAACTCATACGAGACAAATGATGATCTCAGGTCGATGAACTAACCTGTACACATGTCACCAGGTACCTGCTATCTGACGTCAGGTATAAGACCAACTAGCATGTTCCGGGTGAGTCCTGTTCGGTGTACTCATAACCCAATGAGCACCTATATACATCTTAGGTGAACCAACTGACACCAGTGGCTTGTGAGACCGTCCACCACCCCTCGTCGGGGATCTCGACTGTATATACTAGTCTACTCTGGAGTGTCGATGCCCTGTCTCGAAACTCCCACGACTAGGGACCTTTTAAGGATGTGCTTATAAAACCCAGCTCCCACGTATATGATCGCCCTCATACTGCTGGCAGTCAAGCAAGAATCCTAGGGGCTATATCAACGTGCAATAGTGACCTGTAAGGTCACCTAAAGCAGTACATGATGATAAAGATAAACCAGATAGCATACTATCATCTTGAGTAAGACTGTCCTACCGGTATAGGTCCTCCCTCAATCATTGCAATCACGTGCCTGTGATCCAATAATGGACTCTGAGGGCACTATCTCCAACACTCATCACATGAGAGGGTTAAGGTGGAGGTTGAAGAAGATGCTAAGGTTTAGAGAGTGTGAGCTCAAGAAATGAATCAAGCGAGCAAAAGAACCAAGCATAAACTTGTGTTGATTTTTTCTTTTGTGAGTAGATATATATTAGGTTGTGTAAAGAAAATATCTCATAAAAATATCTCCCCAAAATATCTCCACAAACCCTAAAATATCTACACCCAAAACAAAACACTATTAATTCTATCATGACTCACTTAGTGACTCATTAGCATGAGTCACTAATGAACATGCTAGAAGAAATGTGTGACCATGAATGAGTCATACTTTCCAAATCCAATAATCATTTAAACCAAAATGATTAATCCAAAAAGAAATGCATCTTCTAAAGTATTCTCCTAACGGATTACGAGAACACCCCTCACCTATAAATACATACCTGTATCCGTATTCCGACCGAATATGAATACGATGAGACTAAAATATTCCAACTCAATATAATACTTGGATCCGGCTTAAACCAAAGCCCATCAGTATTATCTGTCCGAAATATGACACGTGCACAAATGCACGTGCATGTTTGAACCCTGCCATAAAACCATACGGCCTCTATAACGTTTCGCCCGAACTTGGGAAACTATTTGTGGGGGACTCTAATGACTCGTCAATACCCTGGAAGTGGGTTTAACCACAAGCACGTCATCGGCACTAGCTGTGCGTAACGTCTACCCATGTACTGACCGAAAGGGAAGCTGATGAGCGAACTCATCCTGGAACCCTACTGAGCCTATCAGTAACAATATCCGTACAGTCCGGTCCGTTCGTCTATGAGCATCGCATATCCGGCCTAGAGGCTGGTAACGTCAGAGCCCCAAAAGCTGTATAAGTCGTATCGGAGGTTAGCCCTGAACACCCTGAGAAACTACTGGAATACCTACCAATAATTCTCACCTGCCTTAGCCAAGGACTTGGTGTAATGGCTCTCCTAAACACAGTGCGATCTCACCCCCAATACCGGAAGGGATGAATCCCCTGCCAATCCGCTCACTGCCTCTATATGGCTCGGGACTGTACCCAACTAAAACCTGTTTGCATGACTCCTTTGAGCCGTGGTAGGGTAGTAATCTAAGCACAATGGGAACTCACACGAGACAAATGACAACCTCAGGTCGATGAACTAACCTGTACACATGTCACCAGGGAACCGCTATCTGACGCTAGGTATAATACCAACTAGCAGGTTCCCGGCGAGTCCTGTCCGGTGCACTCATAACCCAATGAGAACTTATATACATCTTAGGTGATCCAACTGACACCAATGGCTTATGAGACCGGCCACAGCCCCTCGTCGGGGTCTCGACTGTATACACTAGTCTACTCCGGAGTATCGATGCCCTGTCTCGAAACTCCCACGACTAGGGACCACTTTTAAGGATGTGCTTATAGACTACCCAACTCTCACGTATATGATCGCCATCATACTGTTGGTAGTCAAGCAGGATCCTAAGGGCTCTATCAACGTGCAATAGTGATCATGTCACCTAAAGCTGTACACGATGATAAAGGCAAACCAGATAGCATACTATCATCTTGAGTAAGACTGTCCTATCGGTATAGGTCCTCCCCCAATCATTGCAATCACGTACCTGCGATCCAATAATTGACTTTGAGGGCATTATATCCTACACCATCCGTATTTACGAAAAACACGGATATATTGAGACTGCATAAATCCAATAATCTAATACTAGAATATGGCTTAAAACAAAGCCCGCCAGTATAATCTGTCCGAACATCTCACGTGCACAAGTACACATATGTGTCTGAACCCTGTCGTAAAACCATACGTCCTCTATATCGTTTCGCCTGAAGCAGGGAAACCCTCTATGTGGGACTCTAAAGACTCGATACTACGCTGGCAGTGGGTTTAACCACAGGCCGCAAGCGGTACTAGCTGTACGTAACGGTCCCCAGGTAGATGTCGATAAGAAGGCCGATGAGGAAACCCATCCGAACTCCTACTGAGCCTTATGTGACAATCTTCGTACAGTCTGGTCTGTTCGTCTAAGACTATTGCATATCGGGCCTAGGGGCGGCAAGCGTCAGTCCCATTAAAGCGGTATAAGTCGTGTCGGAGTGAAGCCCATCACACCTTGAGAAGTTACTGGAAAACCTACCAGTAAATCTCGCTTGCCCTGGCCAGGGACCTTGCATAATGGCTCTCCAAACACAGCGTGATATCAACCCCCAACACTGGGAGAGACGAATCCTATTTAACCGCCACTGCCTCCAAGTGCTTCGGGACTGCACCCAACTGCTACCTGTTTGCACGACTCAGTCGAGCCGTGGTAGGGTAGAAATCTAAGAACAGTGGGAACACACTCGAGGCGAAGCAGCAGTGTCGAGTCTACGGACTATGCTGTACTCATGTCACCTGGGAACTGTTAACTGACGACGGGTATAATACCAACCAACAGTTCCCTGCGAGTCCTGTCCGGTGTACCCATAACCCAACGAGCATCTGCATACTATCTCCAGTATAACGTACTAATGGCTGTGGGACAGACCATCTCCCCTGCTGGGGCGAGTAGCGTATACACTAGTCTACTTCAGAGTATCGATGCCCTGTCTCGATAATCCTATGACTAGGGACCTGAAAAAGGATATGCTTGTAGACTACCCAGACCCCATTAGTGTGACTGCCATCACAACGCTGGTAGTCAAGCAAGATCCTATGGGCTTTATCAATATGTATTCGCGATATACTAAAAGAAACATATACACATATTAAGATAGATATAAACCAAGTAGCATACTACTATGTTGAGCAAGACTGTTAATACAACTGTGAATATCCCAATCTTCCATTAAGTAATATACAAGTTAGTATGATACAATAATGGACCTTATGGCATATATACTAACAGTTTTTGGGTTAAGTGTGCTATAGGTTCTAACCTATGGGCGTTTAGCTTGTTGTTTTGGTTTTCGATATGATATTTACATCAATGCGATTTAAATACGAATATAGGTACGATTCGAGGATTCCGAGACGGAGTTGGCGATATAGCAGCATGGATTCAGCGAACTTTTAAGTTGGTGAGTAGATTTACATCTACTGGGGAAGTCGAGTGGATGGCGTATAGCACCCCCGCAACCTTATAAATATTATTATGAAATCTAATTAGTTTAGTTTTTATTCAAGATATTGATATAGTATCGCATCTAGAGTGTCCTTCAATTGCATAAAGTTTCATATGTCGTTTTAAATGAGATATGTACTTGATATTAGATCCGTACGATATGGATATGGTTTGATGGATTTGTACGAGGGATCATGCCGTACTTGAGATGATATAGATATAGCGATATGATGAGATATAATACAAGGATTTATACATATTGGAAATGATGAAATTTGTATGCCGAATAACGACCAATTTATCCTTTGACTCGTAGAGTTAGTGTAGCGTCTTGAAAAGTCGTTTTGGTGTTTTCCTGAAAAACGGTGAAAATTCGGTATTTTTCCGAAAACCGTCTTTTTTGTTATTTTGCAGTTTAGGGCTAATTATACCTAAAATGGATAGGTAATTGCTTGTTTTTAGTAGCTAATGAGTTACTTATTAAATTTTGGTCATTTAAAATTTTTTCCCTATTTTTCAATTTTTTAATATTATTTTAAGCCGGTAAGAAAATACATTAAATTAACGATAAATACAAATTTTTCCGGGCTAATTTTAATCTTTAAAATTATGTTAATTAAAATCTAGTTGTAACATAAATTTTTAGTGTTTTACTTTGATTTTTAACAAATTTTTATGATAGGAAACGAATTTATTGAATTTTAAGCTAAAACTTGCAATTTTTGACTTGTAGGGGGTCTTTTTGCATAAAATTTCTTTTGTAAAACCCCTCTCTCTCTTCCCTCAGCCTTAGGACAGCCCCACCTTGATCAGGTCCAGAAATTTCTGGCCTCACCTTGTTTTTCTTTCATGTGTTGAATTGGTTGTTTGTGAATTTATTTTAAAAATAGTTTGTTGAAGTATGGTGCTTTGACTTTTGGGGGAGTTGACTAATGACTTTTCCCACACACCCACACCCTCCCCTTACCTCTTCTCTGGCCGAAACCTGCTCCCCCTCCTCTTCATCTCTTTTCTTTTCATCTTCTTCAAAATTCTTCAAGTTAAATTCAAAAAAATTGCAATTTAAAGCTTACAAAATAAACCCATCCTTCATCTTTCTTTTCCTTCACCTCCCTAGCTTGGATCTTGATGCTTTGAGGCCATCATTCGAAGCAAATTTATTCTTGCTAGATCTCTAGTTGAGGTATAATTTCTTGCTAAATAAATTCTTTTGATTAAGTTTCTTAAGTTAACTTGTAGTAGTGTTAATTTAGTGTAGTTCTAATCTAGTTTTTTTCCTTAGGTTATGGTTGAAAAATTAAACTAGGGTTCTTGAAACCATTATTAGGTTAATTAAATTATTTTGCTATCTAGTTCCTACACAATCTAATCTAAGAGGTTACCTTGTTATGTGGTCTTTAAACTATGCTAATTTACTAAATTTTAAAAGTGTGATTTTGGTTGTAAATTGTTGTTTTAGGAAATTCAAGAAAGGGTTTATGTATGGAAAATGGGTTTTGAAGCATGATAAATGAGTTGAATTTATGTGATTGTGGCTAACTAGTTGTATGGTTGGATATTTGTGTTGGATTGTGATAACCTTATCGCTAATTTTCGATATTTGCACCAAAATTGCAAGTTTTGTGCTTACTAGGTTTTTATTAAAATTAAATGGTGAATTATTTGTGATACCTTGGGGATATTTTTAGCATCTCCTATGACGTTTAGGATGCGTGAGTGCGGATTTTTGAGTAGTCGGGTTTTAGTTTTGCCGGGCGACCAAATCGGCGATTTTTGGCAGTTTTTGCGATTTTCGCGTATGTTCCGCGCACCCTGCGCACGTTGTACCTAGCTAGTGAACTTTAGTAGTTTCATTTGGGTTTTGCGTCGTTCTTGATACGTAACCTTATGTTTGGTATTGATGTAAATTCCAGGTTCGGTCGCGGAGACGTCAGACGCGGCACGAAAGGGGAAAGCGGTGATTGGACACAGCTAGCCAGGGATTCCGGTGAGTAGATGTAACATCTACGGGGGACTATCGTTGGATGGCGCAGGCCGCCCGATAGTTTTAGTAACTTAAAAGATTCTTAGTAATGTTAGTAATTAGGGGTGTAATACTTGTATGATTATTTGCTACATTCATGCCCTAAATTGACATACCTATACGAAACCATTTTATAGGACACCTGCACCATTGCCAGGGTTTTTATATGCAGCACGAGCACTATTCATGCTTACACACACACCCTGGTAATTGCCATGCCACCACACTAGATAACCTTTAAATTTAAACATTTTACTAATTGATACTTAAACTTGTGCTATTGCCTTTAATTCCTTAAAATGAAACCGTAGGATTGCTATTCATGTGCATGTACTTCATCATATTAATTGTTCATGCCTAATCTATTAATCACACATCGCAACTTGATTATTGATACCATATGCATTCATTATCATTGATATATGCACTTATGAGGATTTCTTGAGATTTTATGATATTTCTGGATTTCGGGGGAAAGCCGCAAAATTTCTAAACTTATTATATTTTTAAAACATGTAAATTGCGGTTTTCTAGTGATGTAAGTGTCGTCCACCATGAGTTTGCTGTGGGTTTTGAGACCCGTTTCGAGGAGTTGGATGAACCGTCTCGGGTACATGGTGGGCCCAGTAGGGTACCCCGGGGCAAGAAGCTCGTGGTGCTGACGATGAGCCTGGCAGGGGACGGATTACCTACCGGTGACTTCATTGGGCACGGCGGATATCCAGAGGATACCGATCGGGGCCGCGAGAGGATGAGATATTGATATTGAGATGGGTCAGCCGGATGGCTGAGGCCAGAGACACTATGACATGGATTTATGAGATTTGAGACAGCTTTTGGGTGTCGTTGCTGGACACCGGTTCTCGTCGATTTCTTTGAGTATTATGCTGGCATTCTAAAAGAGTTTCAAAAACAAAAAGAGATAAAATGTTTCTTATATATACCTATTGAGACCTCAGATATTCATGTTGCATACATATTAGTACACTGATGTTGTATACACACCTGCTAGTGCATCCAGTCATACCTGTATTTTAGATGCTAGGATGCTTGTGTGCATGCATACGATAGCCTTTGTAGATGTTATTTATTACTAACGAGTTGGCAACTCACCCCCGTTGTGCCACAGCCTTTTGCAGGTCCGCTCCGTCAGTACAGTAGCGGCGGGCGCACTTGTTCTTTTGCCTCCTTTGCCTGGACTCGAGGTTTTGCTCTTAGGTGGGTTATATCATTATTTTTGTACCACCTTGTATATTCTTTGTATCTAGTACACTCCATCTACTGTATCTACCAGCATTATTGTATATTGACCTAAATATGAGACTGTGAGATTTGTGACTTTTATGCTGTATTTTGGGGTCGAGCTCACTTGAGTCGACATGCTGTTTTCTTATGCTTCATTATGATTATTTTGCTTGTTGTCATTTTATATTACGTGGGATTTGTGACCGCCTTGTGGCGAAGAGCTAGCTCCCGCTTGGGGATGCCCTATTTTGTTGGATTCATATATATTTTTGTTGTACCCATTTTGGGGGCCAGTATTTACAAAGGAGACTCTGCCGAAATTTTCGGAAAAATTGGTATTGTTTTTAAAAAAGGGTTTTACATGACTTATTTGATAAACTCGCTTTCAATTGATTGGGTTTTCTTCACTCTTTTGCTTAATTGGTTTTGTTTTCTGGGCTTTGGCTTACTTATTTTACGGACGTCTTTAGACGTTTCGTAAACTTAAGTGCCAGTCACGTTCCGTACCCTGCGGGTTGTGACAGTTAGGTTATATTCTATTTTAGGATGTAATACTTGTGTGAGCTATATTCTTTTAAAAACTACGATTCGTTTGTATTTTAAATAAAATACTAGGATGCGTGACAAATGGATATCTATTTTAAATCTAGGGCAGCTTCCTTATTTCAAACTTAACATTTCGATCATTTCTATAGATAGTGGTATAGCTCATAGCAATTAATTATAATAGTTATGTTTAGATTACTTTACATGTTTGCATTATATTATCCGTATTATACGTTTCTGCATTATGCACACTCTGATAGAACACTGCACAAATACCAATGAGTACTATGCTGCACAAGCACGTGAATATATGTTACACTACACCTCATTGGTACTGCCATGTCACTATAGAACCGTGTTGTTATATATGTATTAAAATAAATAGGTTGTTACACCGTAGAACACTTGAACAAATACTAATGATTGCCATATTGCACGAGCACAGACGCGTATGCTACACTACACATCATTAGTAGTGCCATGACACAGTAAAATTGAGATCATTACGCTTATGTGATAAAATTACGTAGTCTTTTCTTATTCCGTTGTAGATTAAGAATATTAGTACTATAGATTCCGTATTTGATTCTTATGGATTTTCTGGATATTTTACTCCTGATTATATATATCGGTAGTATGAGACACTGTTATATATGTATATATATAATATATCATCAATATAATCTATTCAAGTATTCTTATTCCTTACTTGATATTTTGATATGATGAGTTAAACGTCCACCATGAGTTTTGTGTTTTCTGATTTTGATTCCGGACCGAGTGGGGTAGCTATACAGTTCTGGATTTGTGAAATATCCGTACTGAGTGGGGTAGCTATACAGCGGGATACATGGTGTATAGGCGGGGAGCCCAACGAGGATACTCGATACCGGAGATTGAGATGAGCACGGCAGATATCAAGGGGATACTGACCGGGGTTCGATTGGGCACGGCGGATATCCCGGGGATACTGATCGTAGCCAGGATATCGGGTGGCGATCATTTGTTGAGATAGTGTCGACGGTATCTGTATATATGTGTCGATGATGGACACGAGAGATTTCGGATTCGATGTCGATGCTGGACATCTATATCTAAATCGATATGATCATTATCATGAGGTACATAATTATATATTATTTATTGGATTCAACCAGGACTGATCCGGGGGACAGTACCTGCATATATTTGTACAGTCGTTCATATACAAAAGGGATTACAACACGAACTATAGATTCATGATTTTGACTCATATGACATTGAGATATTATACTTGGGATTGCATGATAGTTAGTATTACACATATGCATATCATATAGTATATTGGTACGGATTATGATAGGACTATACCGATGACCTAGGTATCGTCGTGCATTTTGATTTCTACCTTTAGATGTACTTTTATTCACTGAGTTGGCAACTCATCCTCATTGTGCCACAGTTTTTTTGCAGGTTTTACCCCTTGGATTATCAGCGGCTTTGGGCATACTTTCTTCTCGGTAATTGATGGGTATGTGAGTTACTATTGTATCGTACTTGCACTTGGTTATTCTTATATTCTTGTATCTAGTGAAAACTCCGTCAACTTAGAAGTGGTATATTATGGACTTAGAAGCAAGGCTTAGAGTTTATGTGTGGTGATGTCGCACTCTTTGGATTTGATTTCTGATTTAGATTGTTGGTTGCTCCATCGTTTATACATGGAGACTAGCTTCCGTCGGGATGCTATTTTATTATTATGTTGTATCTGGTTTTTATAAAAATGCAAAGGAGGTGATGTCAAGTTTCAAAACGTCATAAATGTTTTCAACATACTTAGTTAAAATTAGATGTTATTTTTAAATTTCATCGGATGAATATTTAAACCCCACCTCCAATAATTTCAAAAAGGGTTTAGATTCTGGGTTTCGGCTTACTTGAACTGCGTCGACGTCTTCAGATGTCACGTGTTTTAAGTGCCGGTCACGTGCCACATTTGGGTCATGACAGGTGTCTAGAATGGTGTTAATGGGGTTATTCCCCTGGGAAAATGAGGTTTATTTTAATTAGATCCGTGCGAAAGCACGGGGAACCTCCCTCAAAGTACCGACACTGGCCTGGCCGAAAGATTGGCGAACTTGTAGGTGTAATTATTCCCGGCTAGTCTTTCCTTTTAGGGTTTGAAGGAAGATTTGACTAAAACGGTAGGAGCAATTCTGATTATATAAATTAAAAACCAATCTAATCTTGCAAGAGCATACGCTGAGTGTTTTCTTCTCTCTCTCTCCAGGTAGCGACCATGTCACGCCTTAATCAAGATAATAATAAGGATGTATTGACCGAACCCGCTTGTTATACCGAGCTGGGGAACGTTGGTCCCACTCCAACTTATAATTGTTATAAGACCGAGCAGGAAATAGGGGATTACCAGGATTCCCGTGCTGCCCAAACGAAGAAAGTGCATGATGATGCATCTTCTTCGGGTGTGTTCATTACAGAGAACTGTTTCTCAGTATCCTTTACGTCCTGGGTATGAGATATCGGATCAGGATCCCACATATGTAATATGATACATGGGCTACAGATAGGTAGAGAACTGAGAGCGGGAGAAAAAGTTTTAAGAGTTGGAAACAGTGCAAGTGTTGCAGCCAAGGTGTTGGTAGTTATCACCCTGTATTACCAAATACATTGATTCTGAACGAATGTTATTAGATACCGAACCTGATATACAATATCATATTAGTCTCTTTATTTAGTAAAGAAGTATATAATTTTGTATTGTTGGATAATGTTTTGAACATTTCCTATATCAAGAGTTGATCGGTTCAGGCACGTTATCTAAAAGCATATACGTTCTAAATCAAACTACAGTTCTTAATGTACAAAACACACACAAGAGGAAGAGTTCAGAAATGAACGAATCCATCTTGAGGCATTGTAGACTAGGTCATATCAATGTGACCCGAGTAGCTGAAGTTTCATTAAGATGCATAATTAAATCAGTTTGAACTTACATCTTGTGAAACTTTCCAGTCATATCACAAAGATAAGATGACCATAGCTCTGTTTATTGGAAACTGTGAAAGGGTTAGTGAACTCTTGGGATTGATACATGATGCTGTATGTAGGTCCCTTGTCTACACATGCCAGGACTGGTTCTTTTTACTTCATTACATTCACTGATGATCTCTCAAGGTTCGCACAGGTGTTCCTGTTGAAACACAAGTCTAGGCCTTTTGAGAAATTCAATGAATATATGTGCGAAGTAGAGAACCAAAACGGGTATAAGTATTATGTCCTTTGATGTGATCAGGGAGGAGAATACTTGAGCACGGAAATCCTGAACTATTCTAAAGGAGAATGAGATTCTCTCTCAGCATTTCTCCTCCGTATACACCACAGCACATTGGTATATCGGGGTGGAGCAAACACACCCTATGTGATAAGGTGTGCTCTATGATGAGTACTACTGAGTTGCCCATTTCCTTTTGGGGGTTATGCACTTGAGAAGCTGCATACCTATTGAATAGGGTTCCAATCAAATCAGATGCCTACCACTCCATATGCGATGTGGTATGGGAAGAGCCCATCTCTCAAGTAAGTTAAGATTTGGGTTGTCCGGCCTATGTCTAAAAAGCAAAATCCGGACAAGCTCGAGGCAAGGTCAGTTCTGTGGAAGTTTGTTGGATATCCCAAGCATTCGCAAGGGAATATCTTCTACCACACTGAGGAGAAAAAGGTGTTTTGTGTCTCAGCATGGCACCTTTGGGAAAGGGAATTTCTTGTGAAAAAATTAGTGGTCATGAGGTAGAACTGGAAAGAGTTCCAGCTATACAAACTACAACTGATGATTTGGTAGAACCGAAGGATTCAATAGCTTCCAACGAACCTCAGCCTCTCCGCCGATCTAGTAGGGTTCCTCACCTACCTGAGAGATACTTCGGTTTTCTCTATGACAGTGGGAGCAAGGATTGCATCATGTGATGATGACCCAACTAGTTTTGAGCAGGCCATCAGGAGTGGTGACTCTGTAGGAATGGCTGGATGCTAAGCGATCTGAGATGGAATCTATGTACACCAACAAAGTATGGACTTTGGTTGTTTTATCTGAAGGGTTAAATCTCCATCAGGAGCAAGTATATCTTGCGAAGATTACTTGGTGTACGTGGAAAAGTTGAGACTTTCAAAGCTAAGACTTGTTACAAAAGGTTCTCGTCATCGACCAGGTGTGGATAATGATGAAACCTTTTCTAGTGCCTATGGTTAAGTCCATCCGGATCCTACTATCCATTGCTACATACCATGACTACGATATCTGGCGGTTGGGTGTCATGACTGCTTTTCTAATTAGTGATTTAGAAGAGAGCGTCTATAAGTACACAGCCAGAGGGCTTCGTAGACAGTGGAAGCAGCGGAAACGTGTGCAAGTTGCTTTATGAGTTAAAGCAGGTATCGCGGAGTTGGAACATCTGTTTTGATGTGGTAGTCAAACTGTTTGACTTCACCAAAATGGTAGTTAAACCTTGTATATACAAAAAAGGTAGTAGGGAGTATGGTGGTGATCCTCGTATTGTACGTGGATGGCATATTCTTGATAGGAAAGGAGTTTCCTATGCTACACTCGGTCAATATCCTCTTATCACAAGGATTCTCCATAGAGGATTAAGGTGATACCTTTTAAATCCTGGGTTTTGGATCTATGAGATAGATCTAATTGGATGTTAGGATTCTCACTAGGTGTAGTGAGATGGTATCAATCGATCCTGGGGAGAATCACTAGATAGCTTCCAGGGTGATAAGGTCGACTGAATGTCAGTCACAGGCATTGTCTTTACCCTCAGTAGAGGGACGGTATGTTAGAAGAGTTCCAAGATAGATACCGTGAAAAACTAGACAATAAAGGCATGATACATTGCTATCAAGGATACTACCAAAGAGGTAGTCTGGATATATAAAAGTTCATGAGATGAACTTCGTTCCTACCATTGTGTGACAATGGAGTTGTGTCTTTGGCCTAGGAACCCCCGTCCCATCAGTGATCCAGACATATTCTTAGGCAATATCATCTGATCATGGAGATAGTTGATCTCCAGGGAGATCGAGGATAGGAGAGTAGACACAGAGGACGACAACGCGGATCCACTCACAAAGGACTATTCCCAGGAGAGACTTTTATGGGATGGTTGAGTATGAGATAATTCAACCACTGCTGATTGTTGGGTATTGGATACTATAACAGATGTGTTGGATATAGTGCCCTCAAAGTCAATTATTGGATCGCAGGTACGTGATTACAATGATTGAGGCAGGACCTATACCGATATGACAGTCTTGCTCGAGATGATAGTATGCTATCTGGTTTGTCTTTATCATCGTATACATGCTTTAGTTCGCTATTGCATATTGATAGAGCCCATAGGATTCTTGCTTGACTATCGGCAGTATGATGGCGATCATATACGTGGGAGCTGGGGTCTGTAAGCACATCCTTAAAGTGTCCCTAATCGTGGGAGTTTCGAGACAGGGCATCGATACTCCAGAGTAGACTAGTGTATACAGTCGAGACCCCGACGAGGGGCGGTGGCCGGTCTCACAAGCTACTGGTGTTAGTTGGATCACCTAAGATGTATACATGTGCTCATTAGGTTATGAGTAAACCGGACAGGACTCACCGGGAACATGCTAGTTGGTTTTATATATATCGTCAGATAGCAGTTCCCTGGTGACATGTGTACAGGTTAGTTTGTCGAGCTGAGATCGTCATTTGTCTCGTGTGAGTTCCCACTGTTCTTTGATTACTACCCTACCATGCTCAAAGGAGACGTGCAAACAGGTTTTAGTTGGGTACAGTCCCGAGCCACATGGAGGCAGTGAGCGGATCGTCGGGGATTCGTCTCTCCCGGTATTGGGGGTTGATGTCGCACAATGCACGGGTAGCCATCACTAGAAATCCTCGGCCGAGGTAGTGGAGAATTACTGATTTGGATCAGTAGTTTCTCAGGTGGTGATGAGCTTCATACCGACACGAATTATCGCGTTGTTAGGGGTCTGACTTTATCCACCCCCTAGACTCAATATGCGATACTCTTAGACGAACGGACCGGACTGTACGGATATTATCATTGTCAGGCTCAGTAGGGTTTCTGGATGAGTTCGCTCGTCAGCTTCTCTTCCGATCAATACATAGGCAACCGTTACGTACAGCTTGTACCTCTGACGTGCTAGTGGTTATACCCAGTGCCAGTGTGTTGATGAGTCATTAGAGTCCCCCACAGACAGTTTCCCAAGTTCGGGCGAAACGTTATAGAGCCCGTATGGTTTATGGCAGGGTTCAGAAAATGCACGTGCGTTTTCGCACGTGTCATATTTCGGACAGATAATACTGGTGGGCTTTGGTTTAAGCCGGATCCAAGTATTTTACTGTGTAGATATAATATCTTTGTCTCAGATGCATTTATATTCGGTCGTAATACAAATGAGGGTATGTTTATACTGTTACGAGGTTATCCTGAAATTCGTTTCGGGATCGCTTTTAGAAGTTGCCAGTTTCCAGTTTTCTATCGCTCTTCTTTAACATTCGGTTAAATACGGATTTATCTTTTCTTCTTTTTGGGTGAGTCATGAGGGGATGTGTGAGGAAGCTTCTAGAGTTAGTGAGGTGTTCTTAATTCATTGGATGCATTAATTGAATGATGACTAGGTTAAGATGATTCATCATTTGCATTAATGATTTGCAAGGTGTTTATTATGACTCATTCATTCATTAATGTTGTGGTCACTCTCCCTACCACCTACACTCACCTCCCTCCTCCTTAAAATGGCCGGCCCCTCTCTTGAATTGAAATGGTTGCTTGAAAAAAGATTAAAGTTTTGGATTCATGGAAATTAGATAGCCTCATTTCTCATTTCACCCGATCCAAAAGGCAACTTCATTAACCGTTCATCCATAGCTTTGGATGTAACGAGACAAAGTGTTCTACTCATTCTCTACATCAATCTTGGTCATCTCTTTTAGCAAACTTGATGATCGAGTTGCCTCGGTTCAGAGGCGGGAGCCCGTTTAAAGATCCATCGACGTGGTGCCGCAACAAAGCGTGGGATGATGGTTGAAGACCGAAGTACTCGGATCGTTCGGTATAACATTTCTACCCACTTTGTAGTTTGTTAGTTTAGCTTTAATGGCAGATCCGGGTTATAGTACACGATAGCGCCAGTTGTAAAAGTTTTTGTTCCGCATTTGGCGTCTGTTAGACGGCCGGGGCGCTACCGTGGACTTACAGTGGTATCAGAGCCTCGCCATTAAGCTTTTAAGCTTTACTGACTTGTGCTAACGCGTTTAAAATATCGATCGAACGGAATTTTGAAAACTACAATTTTCTGTACAAAAGTTTCTGTCGATTTTAAATCTGGCCTAAAAATTATATTGGGCACTACAGAAAAAAGAGCAGGCTTTTATTAGAATACTGGTGAAATTTGGTGGCCCAACTCCACAGTACCGCCGCGAATCCGCGCCCCAAACAAGGTTTTGGCCGCGGATCCGCCGCCATTGTGTGAGATTGGTACTCCAAATTTCTACATTAAGTTCTTCATGGGAAATTGTGACTTCTGGAATATTACTTTTTGGCCCAGATTTTATTACTGTACACCAGATGTACATGGGGCCCACTTCGGGAAGTTTTGTCGATCGAAATTTTAACTTGTTAGTATGCAGTACTTATATTATATCTCCGACCGGGAATGTCATTCGAGCGGTAAATTGCGTCTAATTGCTATAGTCCTTTTAGACGGATTTGCGAACGTGACATTCGCGTTGATGTTCTGTGTTGTGCTGTGATGTTGCGGATTTGTCGTGGTGGATAGCAGTGTGCAATGGTAGTGCTGTTATAGATTTATTTGTACATTTGATATTGCGGGGCGAGCGTCCAACATGTGGACTGCCGTCACTACCTGTTTGTATAATATTCTTTTTGGGACACGACCGGGCTGAGGTCGATGTACCCGTTGTACATATTTTTATTTCTATACTAGGTTTACCCCGCGACGGAGTGCCGGATAGCCGGGTTCTGGAGGGCAACGGGTCCGTATCTCATGGCTTTGAGAGGCAGATGGGCCTCACTCTAGAATTTGTAGACTATTCGCCGCACTCGTAGGGAGTACAGGTTGACCCAAGGAGGGGTGCTCAAGTTACCGTATTCCGTGAAGTGCCGGGTGGTCCATTCACTGTGCTGTAGGGGGCTGCCTCTCTTCAGGTTTGGCTGGTAACTTGCCGCACCCATAGGGGTTGTAGGTTTCATTGCACAGGCTATCCACATGACCAGGGAACGTCGGGTTTCAGTAGCGGATCTGTGAAACCCGGGGATCCAGATTATCTGTATTGTTATATGATGCTTATTACTTTTCTGTAATGTTTCATTTATTAAGCCTGGAGCGATTATTGTATATTGGTATATATACTATTTGATGTTGTATATGTTTTACACCCGCGCTAGTCCAGTCCCCACTCTGTCGTTAGTTAAGTAACCTAACGGGTGATGACGGGACCCAGTGGAGAATGCGGATGGCATATACGTATATTATATTTTCGTTCTTTTCTGGTGTGATTAATTGATGGGACTGCATTGATTCTGATCAATGCAAAGGAAAATAAACCTATATTTGATGTTGTTGGAACAAATTTTAAAAGGTGTTATTACAAAGACGTTTCCTTTTATTTTGCATAGTGATATTCGGTTGGAATATCCTACACCTCATTCGACGAGGCAAGGGCTGATATCCCTTCACCGGGAGAGACCCCTTGGGCAGAAGTTTGCGTCAGGGTAATAACTTCATTATAGTCGATTACAAGTTGCTTTGCATCGCGGTATTCAGTTTGGAATATCCTGCACCTCATTCCACGAGAAAAGAGCCGAGATCCCTTCACCGGGTGTGACCTCTTTAGCAAAAGGTTTTCGCCACTATATTTTTATGAAAAGCTATCAGGTTCCTTCAGCGATATCAAGTTCGTTACGTTAAAGGTTTTTCGCCAAAAACCAGCCGTAGCCCTCCGTCATTTCTTTTGGGTATTCAGTAGTATTCAAGCTATGTATTTTGACCAACGCCAAGGCATAGTGTTTGGTAGCTGCTGGGTATTCATTTGTTGCATAGATAGATGAGTTGGTTTGGGACAGTCGTTCAGCCATTTGGCCAACGTCAGGGGCATGTGCGGGTGGGTTCAAATTGACCTGGATAATGATGGATGGAACTTGACATGTGACTTTTGACATTTTGGCCCTTAGCCAAGGTTATAAGAGCATGGGGTAAAAAAATTACATCGGGAGTTTCAAACATACAGGAAACTTCTCAGGCATGCGCATACCTTCTGGAGTGTGATAACTTGAGTGGCTTCCATCAAGTTATCATACGATGAGAGTTGGATCCCGATTCCCACTGATGAGTTGGTTTACTCTTCGGGTGATCTCGATTGATTCTTCTTTCAGGTTTGGAGGAGAATTTGAGATTACAGTGGGAGGTTTCCTGATTAGATAAAGTGATAACCATTCTGATCTAGGTTAGAGTGCACGCAGAGTGTTACTTTTCTCTCTCTCTCTCTCTCTCTTTTGCAGCGACCATTGACCGACCCTAGACTATGACTCAGTGACCAAGTTGACCGAACCTTCTTAAAATACTGGCTTTTGGATTGTCTATAGTTGCATAAGTCATTGCCGCTCCTTCTTTTACCCTTTGCATTTTCTCAGAACACCCCGTATTACTACGGACATCCACTTCCATTGGATAGATCCATCGTATGGTTATATATGAACTCGGAGGGACTTCTTCGAGGATGGATCCAGGTTCAGGAGAAATAGAATTGGTTTATTCAGTTGTCTCTTATTATCACATTCTCTCAGGTTGCGAGGGCTCCTTGGTTTAGGAGGGTACACCTATTACGCTTATTGGATAGTCTTATTCCAAACCATAGGCAGGTGCCGAATGGTAGGGAATGAAGAAAACCAATTAGCCTAAGTAGGGTGTACAGAAGGTAATAACCAAAGAAAGAATAAAGGGATTAGTGATCAGTCGAAAATAATGTATTTTTTACACGGCAATTTCCCTAACATTTGCACTCATTTAGAAGTGTTCGGTATTCATATTTCACATATTAGCAAATCAGTCGTCAAATATCAGATTTCATGTATTAGACTTTTAAACCGACACTTTAAGGGAAATTACCCGCATTTCATGGCATCGCAACATCTCTGTATTTGCGCAACACTTGTCTGGAGTCTGTGCAGGAAAATCCGGAAGAAAAGTCAAAATTATCATTTTTGCTGATCAAACATTACGCCAACTCAAAGATCTGAGATCTGGTAGAAATACAGAAGGCCAAATGAAATTCCACACATCAAAACAAAGCCCACATACTATAAAGAGAATTAACAGAGAAGTTGAAAGCCCAAGGCCCACAAGTTGTCGTGGATCCGCGGCCAGAGCCTGCTTGGGCCGCGGATCCGCGGCAGTTTCAAGGCTTCAGCTCCCAAAATTTTGTGCAAAACTCCTATCTCTTGGCCCACATTCATTTATGATACCTCAAATTCCAGAATTCTCCAGATTCTTCTTCCAGATCAGCAAAGAAGATTAAGCAAGGCTAATCCTAATTAACATCCTAACTAATCACATCTAGAAGCTTCTCCTCTAACTAACTTTTGGAGGGAAATTCAAATTTCCTCAAAAAACTTTAGGAGGGAAACTTAGAATTTGAAATCCTAGATCTAGGGTTTAGATGTCTATAAATAGGAGCCTAGATCTAAGGGTTATGGTTGTTCATCAATAATCTTAGATATTCCCCCTTTCATCTTCTTCTTCCACAAGTCTAGTGACAAGGCTTGTGCAAAACCCTAACCCTAATTCCACTCCAAATTCAAGATCTTGAGTACCAATCAAGCAAGAAGCCTTCAACCTTTTAGGAGCCGAGCCGATCTTCAATCGGGCAAGCGATCCAAGCCGATCCGCGACCCACGGAGACGAGCGAAGCCAAATCGACGATCGAGTGCTTCCTCTTGTAGTTCTTGAGCGAATGTAACTAAATTGTTAATATAAATAAAACGTGAAATTCTTGAATCTTGCTTTCTTTTAATTCTTGCATCATGATTAGATCTCAAGTTGTAATTGTTGTTCTTATTGTGATGTTTGAGTAAAACTCCGCTTGTAAAGGAGTCGAGACGATTGTAGAATGATGATGTAACAAATCTTAATACGATTTTTAAGTCCTACGAGTTTTGTAAACCCTAGCAAGTTCAAGAATCGATGACCTAGTTTCGTAGCGATACTTTCTTGAATGTGATCGCTCGAAATTAGGGATCTACGATCGTTTCTTGAATTTACTAGAGGCTAGAATGTGAATGATATCGAAGAAAGAACAAGGGATAAGATGAAACCCTAGTTTCACAAGAAATCCCTAATTCTCGTATATCATCATCGATCTAGTATAAATTCATCGAAGGATAAGAATACGTAATTGTATGATTACATCACATCTATAGATCCGATCGATTCCTACGAGCCTCATTTCGATTCTTGATATTTGGTTTGGAAAAATCATCAAACGATCAATTCTTGATTCTATCTTTTTCTTGTTATTAGATCTAGATGTTTTCTAATTCTTGAACTTCAACTATAAATCTTGAATTGTTTTCTTTAAAGTTTCGACTCATCTAATTCAAAAGACGAATGATTACACTTTTCCTGTGGACGATCCGCACTCACTAACAATCTACATCCGACACCGTAGTTGATTGCGGTCAAATAATTTTTGGTTGTGATTTTTTTTAATTTTCATACTACACATCAAGAATTCTTTTCAATCAAATGGCGCCGTTGCCGGGGACTATTTGATAAACACAATCGAGAAATTCTTTTCAATCAAATGGCGCCGTTGCCGGGGACTATTTGATAAACACAATCGAGAAATTCTTTTCAATCAATTAGAAAGAGGGCAAACTAAATTGCGACTGCTATCATTCACGACCAAACCACGTACTTCATCGCCACTCCTATTTCACCTTTGCATTTTCCCTCAGTTCGGGAGAAAGAGAATAAGGTATTATTCAGTTGTCTTTTATCATCACCTTCTCTCAAGTTGCGAGTACTCCTTGGTTTAGGAGGGTACACCTATTATGCTTACTGGATAGTCTTCTTCCAAACCATAGGCTGGAGCCGAACAGTTGGGAAGGAAGAAAACCATTTAGCCTAACGATGGTGTACAGAAGGTAATGAATAAAGACAAATAAAAGGATTTGGGGAGATGGCAAAGAAATATACGGTTAAATTCATGAATTGGATTATGGAAGAGGCATTACTAGGAATACCAGGATACCCCTACGAAACATTTTCATGTTTCAGTGCATTATTAAAGGAAAACTGATTTCCCGATTACATACTTACTCCAGGGTATGTATTTACCAGGTTTCATTCTCATATCTGTATGGTTTTACAGATGATGAGTGGGAGTATGTTATTGGGAATTAGGTGATCATCCTCATTATATCGGAATTCGTTGTAATTGGTGATATTTGAGGAAATCGCCTGGGTACATTTTTCAACCTACGATGCATAGGTTTTGAGTTATTCAACTCAGCGGACTTATACAGAGTATTGTATGTTGTCCAGTGTCCATCAGGACAAAGGGGTTAGTCCTCGTACTCTGTTCTGTTTACTTGTAACTTCTCTAGTTATTAGACAAGTGTTTCGTAGAAATACAATGTCTAAGTTTTGAGAAGTTGTGGGTATAAGAATAAAGTAGAGAACCAGGTATCGAAAGTATCGGGATTCTTCAAATAAATCGAAGATATAGATTCTTGTGATTGGTATTCAGTTGATAGTAATGATTTTGAGAAACTTGTTTCTCTTTCGGGTTACTCATAATTGGATGTATTCCTAAGTTGAGTAATGCTGATTAGTCTCTCTCTATTAAGTTAATATGCACTGGAGACAGCTGCATTATTAGAATCTGGTTCCAATTAAATAAGTGCCAATGTTTCTATATTGGATATAGAATGCTTCATATCTTAACGATGTTAAGGTAAGGGGAGTTGTCCAGCTTATGCTTAAAACCAGACACTGGATAACTGAAGGCACGTTTCTGTAATGGCAGTTTGTGGGTTGACCCTGGCTTTGACGAGGGTTGATTTTCTACCATCTGGAAGATCAATAGTGATATTGTTCTTGACTCGCCACAGTTTTAGTAAAATGGATTTTTTCAGAAAACAGTAGTGGGAGTATGGTAGAACTGGAAGTGATTCTAGAATCGCAAACGATTACGGAAAATTTAATAGGACCTGTATATTCAATCAAGTTTGACATTCCAATAGCCACTCCATAGATATGGTGGGTAACCTCAGACACCCGAGAGGTACTCCGGTAGCCTCAAAGACGGTGACAGGGAGGTTCTTGTTTACCCAGACTTGACACTACTGTTGTTTCAGACTATGAGACCCGGCAAGAGGATAAGTATAACGTCGTTCTAAACTAGCTTTAGAAGTATACGTAGATATTATTCTGCCAGAGGGTTGTCGTAGTCATTGGGACCAGCGGAAGCATAGTGGGCAAGTAGCTTATGTCCATTTATAGACTAGAGCAGATATAGCGGAGATAGATCATCTAATTTTGATATGACAGTCATGGGTTTGACTTCATCAGAATAGGGGATGGATCTGTTAAGAAGGTAGTAGGGTGTGATGTCCTGGTATTTGGATAACATACACAGAGTAGGAAGTAAAATTCCTATACTACGATCGGTTATATTGTGGTCGTCACACAGTTGTTTCTCCGCAAAGGATATGTATATAATATCAGACATTCTGGTTACTAGATCTATGGTTTTAGATCTAGAATTGGGTAGTTTCCCAATCAGGGTACCTTGACAGTATTCTAAAGGTATTTAGAATAGATGACTCCTGGCATGGTGGTGTACCAGCAGTTGATGGAGTCTCCCTCTCTAATGGTGTCTTATAGACTAAAGGAGAGAGGGATGTGCATGATTGGCAGATCACTTGCTTAGGCAATTGAGTAAATCGTGAGATGTCAAATACCACACCAGATGTTGTTTTTGCACTAGATGCGATAAGTTTATATTAATCCAATCCTGGAGAAACATAAGGAAGCAGTTTTAGAACATAAGTGAATGTTCTACGGATTTGATGACGGCAGCCTCCTACAGGAGATGGTTATCATTCCAGGCTTCAAAGGTGACATGAATGACAGAGTGATTGTCAGAGTTATAGTTTTCCCTCTGACGAGGGATAGTATTATGGATAGTTGGTCCAAGAGGATACTGTGGGGGGCATGGTGCTGGATACTGATTAGGTTCAGTTATCGATACAGTCTAAGAATTTTGGATTTGAAGTTCATTGATGAACTAGGTCTCATCAGATATCCAGACATATTCTAAGACAGGTATTACTCGATTCGGGAGATGGCATTCTCCGCGATCTTGAGATTAAGAGAGACATAGAAAGAAACATTAGGGCGGATCCACTCACTAAGGCTATTTCTCGAACACAATAGTTTTACAAACGGGATTTGTGAAACTGATTAGTAGAGGAGTTGGATGTTCGGTATCACACGGGCTGTGAGTATACGACATCGCAATAATTAGCCTTAAGTGCAAGTGGGAGATTGTTGGATATAGTGCCCTCAAAGTCAATTATTGAATCGTATGTACGTGATTGCAATGATTGAGGCAGGACCTATACCGATATTGTAAGTCCACGGTAGCGCCCCGGCAGTCTAACAGACGCCAAATGCGGAACAAAAACTTTTTACAACTGGCGCTATCGCGTACTATAACCCCGATCTGCCATTAAAGCTAAACTAACAAACTACAATGTGGGTAGAAGAGTTATACCGAACGATCTGAGTCCTTCGGTCTTCAACCATCATCCCACGCTTTGTTGCGGCTGCTCCGATCTCCTGAATCTCCTGTCTTCTCGTCCAGGTGGCACCACGTCGACGGATCTTTAAACGGTCTCCCGCCTCTGAACTGAGGCAACTCGATCATCAAGTTTGCTAAAAGAGATGACCAAGATTGATGTAGAGAATGAGTAGAACACTTTGTCTCGTTACGTCCAAAGCTATGGATGAACGGTTAATGAAGTTGCCTTTTTGGATCGGGTGGAAATGTGAAATGAGTATCTCTCAAATTTCCATACACTAAAACTATCATCCTTTTCTCTCAAGAAACCATGCTCTCACAAGAGTGGAGGGGCCGGCCATATTTGTAGAGGGGGGAGGTGAGTGTAGGAGAGGGGAGGGTCACCATAACAATAATGAAGAGGATGAGTCATTTAAACACCTTGTATGAACACTTTTAATGAAACAATGAATCACTAACCTTGTCATCTAAAACATTAAATGAACATTTAAAGCACTAATGACTCACTAGCCTAGTCACCATCCTAGTGTCACGGCCCGAAAGTACGGAACATGACCGGCACTTAGACTACGAAACGTCTCGAGGCGTACGTACTCTAAGTAAGCCGAAAACACAGAAATCCAAACCAAGAGAGTAGTAGAGTGTAGGAAAACCATTTTTTAATCAAGTAGTTTGCAGCTTATGCCGAAGTATGCATTTAAAATCCTAAGTCTTTTCAAAAAAATTCGGCAGAGTCTCCTTTGTAAAAACAGACCCAAAACGGGTACAAAACCTAAATAAGCATATATATATATTGAAAAATGCATCCCCAAGCGGGAGCTAGCTCTTCGTTAATCGACGGTCACAACCACACAAGCAAAAAAATATACAACGCCGAAGGGCGAGGATCAAAACTCAAAGAAAACTTAAATTAACATGAAAACCGTAATACTGCTACATGCGACTCTAAGGTCGAAATAATACATCACTAGTGTCTAAGTCTGAAACAAAATACAAGTTTTGGTTGATGGAATTTCTAGATACAATGAATAATACATGTACAATGGTGGTTCTGATGCAAAAGAACCCACCTACCAAATGCAATTCACCCGCAAGGAAGCAGTGTGCCAGAAATGCCGCTAAGGAACCTGTACGGCAAAATCTGCAAGAACTGTGGCACAACGGGGGTGAGTTGCCAACTCGTGAATAGAAAACATCTACAAGCGGAAACCGAATGCAAGACATAATCCTAGGTCAATACGATTAGTATAATATAAACCTCAAGAGTAAATATGAAGCATGATAAGGTGGAAATGTAACATCTACACATGTAGGTAGTGTCAAGTGCTCGTGCCAGTGCCTCAGGTAAAAACATGTCATAATATAAGGTATGTCTGCATGAAGTAAATATGATAAGGTATCAAAATGGATAACAATACACATATATTAGCGTCCCATTCCACTAATATTGGTGTAAGGGTATATATAACAGCACCCTCATACCCTGTTATATATACAAATGAAGTATGATCAATGAAATCAAGGTCCGTATGTGATCAATGTCTGTATATATGTGGATCCCGTCCACCTGTCACCCAATGACAACAAGCATCATGCATGTAAATGTCGTAAAGCATATGCATGGAAATATGAGGATGTAATCAAATCATGGAACCTGAGTGCCTAGCATCGACACTTGAAAACATCATGAAACCTGTGCCTAGCATCGGCACATAAAACCTCGTCTATTAGGCGCTGTCACCAAGACTGGCCCTGATAGGTACGTATCATACGCTATCTCGAAAACCCGAGTGCCCAGCTTCGACCCTCGAATTTCGACGTATCCATACGTACATACTCCGGTCGGTATCCCCACGGTAACCGCCGAGTCTAAGTACTATCACCGGTAGGTAGTGCTCCCCTACCAGGCTCACCGTCTAACATATACGAGTCTTCTTGCCCCGGGGTACCTTACCGGGTTCACCATGTACCCGCATATGGTGCCTACCGCTCCTCGAATCGGGTTTCATATGCCACTCTCAGAACCGAGAAAACACATGGTGGACGCACTGAAATATCATATCAAGGGAAACCGGGTTTTAAAGACAATACATATTCTCAGTTGAAATAGCCACGGTTCCCAAATCCAGAAATATCATGAAAACAACATATCTCAATGCGTATAATCAGAAAGCATGATGTATGCGACATATAAAAGAATGTAAGCATATCGATGTATCATGCAACAAGGAATCGTGATATGCACATATTGGGGAAAGCCGCTCTTTTAAAATGAATCAGTTTTAAAGAGTATCTTGCGGTTCTTAATCTAGAAATATCATCTATGTATGTGCAAACAAGTATGTGTACAAGTATGAGTATACAGTAAGTATGTGCACAAATATAAGTGTACAATGAGTATGTGTACAAATATGTCATGCAAGGATCGTATCCTGAATGCAACAGTACTACAGTGTAGTGACATGGCAATTATCGATGATGAAGTGTGTGAGCCGGCAAGTAAGTATACGTGGAACATACGCATCATCGATAATGGTGCTAGTGTCCTAGTAACACAATAGTAATATAGCAATAAACATATGCAAAGCAATATGAACAACATGAATATGCGGAAATCAAATAATCAACACCAATATGTATATGTCATGCAGTTATGCCATTTGAAATAAGACGAATCAGGGTTTTTAGTAAAATAAGGGCTACAGTGTTTTTAAGAAAGATCCGTCTTTTGAAAATACCCGTAGAATCCCTTTATTTGTTTTTAAGATAATCCTGATTCGTAGTTTTTGAAATAGGTATGACTCGGGTCTAGTCTAACATCTACTATGCAACTACAGATCTAAGTATCAAATCCATCGGGAGGGGTATGGAAACCACCAAAATCTGAGTCGATATGTATATATAGTAGTCGGTGATCCCGCCTCAGTAGTATCGCGTACGATACAATATATCATATGACATCCTCAAGTCATGAGTGTGGATCTATCATCTATATAAAGCTCGTACGATAAATCGTCGTGCGGCCTCCCAATAGCTGGGTACGGGTCAATATCACATTTCTCTCATCAAATATCAGGTATTCATTATCATCATATCACATAATCTGGGGTACTGATCTAAGTCTAATACAACTGATACCGTCTATAAAGTATGAATGCAGGGGTAAACACACATCCAAAGCCGCAAGAATCACATGTCGTATCCCAAATACGAATCATATCAAATCACCAATCTCACGGCATTATGCCCAAAATCATCGACTCATCTCCAATGTCATCCAATATCATCATCAACACAGTGTAAATATAGTGAATATGCAAGGGTGTGCGAGTGGGTATAAAGCTATTCTAGGGTTCGCAACTAGGAACTACACTTGTTTACTTCTAACCCTAAACTATTCATAATATACCTAACAAAAGAACCACGACACACTAAAAACTTGTAGGGTTCCTAGGCACTCTTGTGAAGGTTCATAAAGCATCAAACATGCCCGAATAAAATTTTAGATGTGCCGAACAACCCAAAGACGGGATCTTTGCTAGATTATTAGGGTTTAACATGCAAGATAACATCCTTAAACCTAAGTGTGAGGGATTACAACCTTTGTAGTCCGCTCCTTCGCTTCACAAGCTCCGAGTAGAAGTCCCTTCGCCACGATCCACGATCTCCCGGACTCAAGAGAGGCTCCACGACTCGAACGATCCATGCAAGTTTGTATTGTTCCGCTTCTCCGATGATCTACGTCGAAGTTGCTATAACCCAAGCTCTCTCACTCTAATGAGGTGAACACCCTAATCTAATGGGCTAGATTAGATGAGGATGATGGAGTAGTATTTATGCTATCTTTTTAATTCACTTTCTCACAAGAAATCATCACAAAAGGAATTTCTAGTGAGCTCTCTCAAAAACTCAAGAGAGAAGAAGATGAAAAATATTGAGATCATTCCTTTTGTGATGAATAGTAGATAAGAATATATGATTGATATGGAACAATGGTCAAGGATGATAGGCTTAACCTTTGTAGAGAATAAACTAGAGCTAGGGTTTGGTTAGGTTAAGGATAAGTATCAACCATAATATCTTAACCAAGACAAAAAGGAAACCCTTCTAGAATAATCAAGAAAAAGCTAACCCTAATCTCTTTTTATTATCCTTAAACATGTTTCATAATAAATCATATCATGTCACAATAATATATATCACATATATATTATATATTTGCAACAAAAGAAAATAATACAATTAACATATATCACATATATATCAATGTATTAATCCGGTGAGAAAATGAAATAATAAAGCGAGCCAATATTAGATAATGTAATACAATATATCATATATATCATTATACATTAAATCATCGAATCAACACTTGATCCGACGATCCGGCTATATCGAATATAACCGACTAATATATCATGTACCGATTCATCGAATCAACACTTGATCCGATGTCCCGGTTCATATCTAAATATCGCGAGAATATAATACGGTATCTCATATCGCATTATCCTCGGTCCTGCACATATCTCATATGTGCCTCTACTCCGTTTTGCCTGAGCCAAGAAACCTCTGTGTAGGACTCTAAAGAATCGTCAATACGCCGGTAGCAGGTGATGATCATATCAAACACCCACAAGCTGCAAGCGGTCAGCTAAACGTAACAGCCACCTAGGTATTAAGCGATCAGAAGATCAACAAGCTAGCCTGTCCGTTCTCCTGTGAATCCAATCAGTAACACTCCCGTACAGTCCGGTCTGTTCGTCTGATATGTCGCATATCAAGTCTAAGGGTGGTATATGTCAGACCCCAGTAACCAATAAGTCGTGTCGACATGAGGCTCATAACAGGTCGAGAAACTACTGGTAACACTTACCAGTAAATTTCTATATCAGCCCTAGCCAGGGACTTCCAGTTATAGCCAATCGAACACAGCACAACATCAACTCCCTATACCGGGAGAGACGAATCCCCTCTTATCGCTCATTGCCTCCATGTGATTCGGGACTGTACCCAAAAGCCACCGTTTTGCACACCCTCTTGGACGTGGTAAGGTGGAAATCAAAGCACAGTGGGAATCACACAAGACTCTATGACGATCTTGGGTCTACAGACTACCCTGTACCAGTGTCACCGGAGAACTGCTATCTGACGTATGGTATATCACCATCTGGGAGTTCTCGGCGAGTCCATCCAGTGTACCCAGTCTCCACTGAGCACCCGTACACCATCTCTGATGTCAAACACCGATGGATATGGGATCATCCATCGCCCATCATATGGGTCAAGATGCGTATACGCTAGTCTACTCGGGTGTATCGATGCCCTGTCTCGATATACCCTCGACTAGGAACAGTTATAGGATGCACTCATCGACTACTATGGCCCCACTAGTATGATCTCATCATAGTACCAGCAGTCGAGTACAGATCCTAAGGGCTTTATCAACATGTGAGAGTAAGACAGTAAACCAATACAAGTCAACATGTTAAGATAAAGTGAAACCAAATAGCATACTATCATGACGAGCAAGAAATTCCTCTCTGTATATATCCAAGCATCCATTATAATATACATCATATGTACAACAATGGCCTCTAGGGCATATACATAACTAACAATCTCCCACTTGCACTAAGGCCAGCTGCTGTAGTATCTCATACCTAGCATCCCGAATAATCTCTCAAACTGTATCTGGGGAATGGCCTTCATGAGTGAATCCGCAGTGTTAACCTTCGTATCTACTCTCCTGACCTCGATCTCCCGGCGATCAACTATCTCCCTGATCAGGTGATACCGCCTCAGAATATGTCTGGACTTCTGATGGGACCTGGGTTCCTTGGCCAAAGCCACAGCTCCATTGTTATCGCAATACAGAGGTATTGGATGTTCAATGGATGGAACCACACCAAGTTCAGTGAGGAACTTCTTCATCCAGACAGCCTCTTTGGCAGCATCGTTGGCAGCGATGTATTCAGCCTCCATCGTCGAGTCTGCAACGGTATCCTGTTTGGAACTCTTCCAACATACCGGCCCTCCATTGAGGGTAAAGACAAATCCCGAGTGCGACTTAGAGTCGTCCTTATCACTTTGGAAGCTGGAATCGGTAAAGGACTTGTTCAGTCGATAAAATTGCACATTTGTAGTACATTTTTCCTACCATTTTTATATTAAAAAAGGACTTTAATATGATATATTATACATATGAGGGTTTATGTGTAAAAACATTATTTTCCATGTGTTAATATATTTTTATTACCGTTTTGTAGGAAAATGTATGCAAATAAATCTATTGACCAAATCCTAGTAGAACTAAGTCTACTAAATATTATTTGAGATTATGGTGCAGAATTTTCCAAGTTGTTATGCAGAATTTATCAAACAAATCAATTTGTTGAAGAAAACTTGCCAAATTAAGAAGCAAAACTTGGAGACCAAGTCTGGAAGCAACCGAGAGAAGATTTCTGAATTCTAAAGGTGCCTAGGATTGCCACATGTCACGAGAAGAAAGCCCAAGAAATTTGATCGAGAGATCCTCACCTTAAAGCGCGGATCCGCGGCCAAACACCCCCTTGGGCCGCGGATCCGCCGCAATATTATGGAGTTGGAAGGAAAGATTTTGGGGCATGATTCTCTGCTATATTTTACCAACTTTTGAAGCAAAAGATTCTGGCTTTGCACTATAAAAAGGCACCGAGAGCCTCTTGGAAAAGCTATCAAGCCGAAGAGATCACGAAGTCCAAGACGGCTCACGCATCCAGGCTGATCATCAACCGTTCGTCTACCTCCTTGGAAGAGATCGAGAAGCAAACTAGTCTTTGTAATCATTTTCTAAGGAATCAAAGTGTAGATTGTTCAAGTTGATTAATAAAGGTAGTTGTTTTATTTAATTCTTTTGCACTTTACATTATGTTTACCCTCTCTATCTTTTCATCTTCTTTTCCCAACATGCGCGAGTAATTCTCCGCTTGTTAGGGTTCGTAGGATTAGGGTAGGCTAATGGACGATAAAGATCCCTAAACCCTTTTTAAGTCCTAAAAAGTTTATGAACTTTATCAAAAGAATCATTAACATCCTAATCGGGCGCGTTAGCAATTCTTTGCTAGTTCCGACCGCGATTAGAGATTAGATTAATGATTGTTTTGGTAAAGGCTAGATATGAACGGAGTTCCGTGTCGAGATAAGGGTTAAGAGTGGGATTCTTTTTCCCTCCAGAAACCCTAATCTACACGCATCACCGTCGTTCTAGTTATAAATCTATTAATGGATAAAAAGGGTAACTTTTAATTAATCGTCCATAACTACTAAATCCTAACGAACCCTACAAGCCCTCTTATTATATTATCTACATCCCTAAAATAATCTAGATCTATATTTTTGCATTCTTGCTTAACGTAGATCTAGAAACCATTCTACAAAATTCTTATTTCCTCCTCTCTTTTTCAACACATCTAAAGCAACAGTAAAAAATTCAACGTTTCCCTGAGGACGACCCGTACTCACCTCGGTCTAGCTACGCGCGACACCGTTTTGATTGCGGTTACACTATAAAAACACACTTTTCAATCAATCAAATGGCGCCGTTGCCGGGAATACGTGCGTAATTTTTTTATTCTTACTATTTGTGTTGAATTCTTAGACGAGTCATATCATTGTTAAAACAAAACTGCAAATTGCAAATTTAACGATTTGTGCGTGAATTTTTGCGAGGAAATCTGGAGTCACAAACTTGAGCAAACAAGAAACAGAGAAATTTTTAGAGATCCAGAGGGGCACAAAAGGCCATACAAAAATTTTCATCAACTGTTCCTTCTGCCATGCGGCGGAACCGCGGCAAAAGCACCCATTCTGCGGCGGAACCGTGGCAAGTTGGAGGAATTAGGGAATAAATCTTCTCTGGTATCTTTCTCAACTCCTTCTCTCTCTCCTCAGATCCAATAAAATCTATCTTCTGCAGGATTCTTTGCAAAATCGCGCCGCTAAAAAATCTTTTTGCAAAAGTTTTGTGATTGGTTTTGTTTTGCATATTTTAATACGGATTCTAAGGCGCAAAGACCAAATCAAGATTAGGTGAGGATTTCATCACCCTTCCTAAGCCCCACAAATCACAAACCGAGCATATAGATCAACCCTTCATTAATTTAAAAAATATCTAGACCAGACTCTAAGGACTGTCGCGCTCAATAAGGACAGAGGAAGGTCGTGGGTAATCTATCGTTTATCCGCATTACTTTTGTAGTGCCTAGGCAAGTGTGACAAAGGCTAGTGGTTTTTAATTAGGCCCACGACGTGGTTCCTTCCCACTTACCTGGCACTTATCTGGCTACAAGGGTAGTACGGAGGCGGTAGAGGATTGATCCTGTGGCTTGTCTTTTGGAAGTCTAGGAGCGGTCTAGAGACTGACCTAGGTAACCTTAGTACTAGGGTTGCTTGTGCATCTTAGGGTGATTTGTCTTGAGTCCCACATTTTCAAAACAAGCCAATTTTAAATCACACACACGCTGCCACTTGCACTAAACCCGCTTAGTGCATGCTCGGCTGGACACGGGATCCTAGTGCCCGTCTTGTCCGCGTTCCTGCTATCGGCTCCAAAGTCGGTACTTCTTCATCCTCTTTTCCCCCACTACACACCACGACCGAGATGGACGGCACTCCATCAGAGTATAACACCACGCTGCCACCGCCCGGAGGTGCGCAGAATCCACCGCGCATCTCTCTCCAAGAGAGATGCTATCCTATCCGTGGTCCTCTTCCCACTTGTCTATCTCTTCCACCACCTAACGGGGATAATTTCGAAATTAAACCCCACTACATCAATCTGCTGCCCAAATTTCACGGGCTTGAGTCGGAAGACTCGTACGTTTTCATCACCAAATTCGAAAACGTATGCGCAATGATGGGTACTTCACAATTGACTTTAGATGCTATGCGCTTACGTCTTCTCCCATTCACACTGTGCGACTTGGCAGAAAAATGGCTTTACAATACTGCCGCACACTCTATCACTAATTGGGATGAATTCATCATAGCATTTCTTAAGAAGTTTTACCCAAACCATAAGACTGCACGTGTTAGGAGCGAGATCAACCAGTTCACCCGGCTTCCCAATGAACCATTTTGGAAGTGCTTTGAACGTTTCAAAGATCTGCTTGTCCAATGTCCTCATCATGGAATCAATAGATGGGATTTATGTCGGATTATATATGAGGGCATTAATTCAGCGACAAAGTAGATGCTTGAAACAATGTGTCAATGCAATTTCATGTCTAAAGATGACGGTGAAGCTTGGAAGTATCTGGAAGACCTCGCTGGACACACTTTGCAGTGGGAAAGCGTAAGACCACCTTCATCTAGGGGAGGAGTTCACCAGCTCGATGTTTCCATCGCAGTGAAAGCCGAAATGGCAGCGATGCAGAAGAAACTCGACGCTATTGAGAGCAGATTCTCATCAGTCTCCCTAAATCAGGTTACGCTTCTTAAGACCGTCTGTGGTTGTTGTTCGGATCCTTCACACTTAACGGAAGAATGTCCTATGAATGCATCGTTTCAAGCTAATGCTGCTTTTCAGCAGCGACCTAGAAACGACCCTTATTCTTCCACGTACAATCAAGGATGGAGGAATCATCCTAACTTTGCTTGGAATCAAAACCAACAAAGTAATTATCAAAGACCTCCTCCACAGCAACCACAACCACAGAATCAGCCCCCTTTCAGTCACAAAATTTCCAAAATCCGGCCAATATTTCTACACCACAAGTGGCCTGTACTGACAACTCACTTGCACAAACTTTGGATATGTTCATGAAACAATCCATGCAAAATTCGGCTGAGATAAGGTCTTCTATTGATGCCCGAACGAAAAACTCCTCCTCCCATGGTGAGAGTATTAAATCAATAGAAAACCAAATCGCACAGTTAAACGCCGCAATGAGTGCGAGAGAGAAAGGGAAACTCCCATCTCAACCCCTACCGAATCCTGGCCATTCACAAAGTCATAATGTGAATGCAATTACTACATTGAGATCGGGGAGAGTGCTGAATAACCAAGTGGGTGAGCAGTTTGATGATAGTGACACATTTGATACCCCTTCTTCTTCTTCTTCTTCCCCTAATTCGTCTAGTCTTCCACCTTCATCCGAGCCTATTCTCCGTTTTCCCAAAGGCTCAAACATTTCGCCAGTTCTATCTAAGTTGATTCCCACTCCAATTTTGGGATCGAATCCATCCCCACAGTCTTCTCCACAAACGTTGGACCCAAAACTTATTGATCAAGCACCTTATCCAAACAGGTTAAGGGGCAACAGACCAAGTCCACAAATGGAGAAGATCATGGAAATTTTTAAGCAAGTTAACATAAACATTCCTCTCCTAGATGCTATTCAGCAAGTTCCGTCATATGCGAAAATCCTAAAGGACTTGTGCACTAGAAAGCGAAAAGTTCAAGTACCTAAAAAAGTTTTCCTTGCGAGTAATGTGAGCACTGCTTTTACACAACAACTACCCAAGAAACGAAAGGACCCCGGAAGTCCTACAATTTCAATTTCTATTGGGGGTAAAAATATTAATCGTGCTCTACTCGATCTAGGTGCTAGTGTTAACTTGCTTCCGTATTCTGTTTATGAGCAATTAGGGATCGGAGAGTTAAAGCCGGCGCATTGCATTCTTCAGATGGCCGATCGATCTATCACCCAACCTAGGGGTGAGCTAGAGGATGTGTTAATCAAAGTCGGGGAATTCATATTTCCTGTGGACTTTATCGTTATTGATACACAGCCTGTGGCAAACCCACGCAATCAAATCCCGGTGATACTCGGTCGACCCTTTTTGGCCACTTCCAACGCGGTAATCAATTGTAGAAACGGCTCTATGACCCTATCCTTTGGGAAGAAGTCAATTGAGCTTAACATTTACAAATTGGGAAGTGAACCCTCCGAACCCTATGCTCATGTGTGTTCTGTCGAATTAATGGATGTCAACAGCAGCGAATTTGATCAACCTCATGATACAGACTCTTTTCATATGTTGTTGTTTGACCCAACCATTTACTCTTCCACCGAGTTGTCCGGGTCAACATCTAATGAGGAACTTTATATTGAGTCTGACGATCACCCCATTTTTTCTGATGACATTATTTTTCGGGGTATCGATGAAAGCTTTGAGGAAATTTTCGCTGATGAACTCGCATTTTTACAAGACACGAGTGTTGAGATGAATCAACTCCAAGATGAAGAAATTGGACCTCCACCCCCTCTTTTGGACAATCATGACAATGCGAGTAATCCATCATTACTATCACTGTGTCGTCTCTCCAAATTGAGATGCAATCCTTTTCCAATACACCTCTTGTCACCTCCCCACTTCTTCACGTCAATAGGTGACATGTTCTTCCACCAACCTTGGTGCTTCATCGATAAAATTTTTGAATGGTTGGTGTTGACCTTCGGTCTTTGCAAAGCTTGGCATTGACCAATAACCTTGACCCTCTCATGCGATTTTAAAAGATTAAAAATGTTTAACTCAAGTTTGGGGGAGGGGTGGTAT
The DNA here is from genome assembly GCA_030015575.1 of Agapanthus africanus. NCBI lineage: Eukaryota > Viridiplantae > Streptophyta > Magnoliopsida > Asparagales > Amaryllidaceae > Agapanthus > Agapanthus africanus. The sequence continues at coordinate 566,401,523 of CM057339.1, forward strand.
ATTTTGGCTCTTGAAAGAAAATGATTTTTACAAAATTGTGAGCCTAAAATAAGTTTGGGGGAGGATTTTCACTTTCATATATTCTTGCCCCCATTAATAATTTCCTCCCAAGTCTACAAGTTTTTTGAGCTTAACGGATGACATCAGTGAGGACACTGCTGTAAACAGGTTTGGGGGAGGTTTGTGCTTATTTACACATCAATTTGCATCATATTTTGCATAAGCACAACATTTTCAAAAAAAAATATATATATATAGAAAAAAAAATTTGATAACAAAAGAATAGAAGGTGAAACATTACATCCAAAAGATAGGAATAGTTTAAGAAAACCAAGAAAATTAGAAGTTTTCTTAAACGAACAAGTAATAAGTAGTTATGAGCTGTTGTCCCAAGGGTTAGTAAGATGAAGGAAGTCACTAATCTGAGGATAAAAATAAGTCTGAAAAATAGTTTCTATTCTGGAAGCCAAACATTTGAATGTTGATACCCTACTATATGCACTTACACACGTCTTGAAACTCGGGATAGTAGAGGATACCTTGAAATGCTCTTGTCTAAAAGCCAAAGTATGAAGGAAATGAAAAAAAAAATGAAGAAAATATAAAAATGGTGAAAAGAAAAAAAAATGAACACTGGTTTTTTATCGCCAAGGCAGCAATAAAAAAAATATAGCGAGGGTGCCTCTTCACCTAGTGCCCTAAGGCCAACTGGTCTGGGAGTCACTGCTAAGACTTAGGTGGTGCAAGATGAGGAAAATATTATCACCTAATCAGCAAGCACATGAGTAATCGGTCGGTTAGTACCTCAAGAAGTATTAACGGTCGCATGAAAAGGTGTGAGCAACCCTAAATATTCATCAAATTAAAAAGTACTAAGGTAGATGGACAAGAGTATGATAGCTTGAATTGAATTTTCCGAGTGTAGGGATGTCCATTTCACACACGTGAGGTTATATGATCAATGTTTGGATGAAAGGTATGAATGAAAAATAAAGACGATGTTTTATTGAGGGATGATGTGATTTCTAACATTTTTTCATGACTATTAAGATATGGCTCATGACAACTGAAAAGCTAGTATAGTTGGAAACTCTTATTTTCAAAGCCTTTCTTTTATGGTTCTCATCTTTATATGTAAATTTCACCATTTTTCTTTTGTTATTGGATTTTGTGGGTGTAATCCGCTGAAAACCCTCAGGAGACAACACTCCTCCTACTAGGGACACCTAGAGGTTTAACGGCTTGTTGCACGTGCTCAGTGCAATCGTGTCTGCCTGCGAAAGTGTGCTTAGTTTTCTCCTATTCTTTTTCTCTTCTTAAATAAACTAGTTTGCTCGGGACGATCAAAGATAAGTTTGGGGGTATTTGTTCAGTCGATAAAATTGCACATTTGTAGTACATTTTTCCTACCATTTTTATATTAAAAAAGGACTTTAATATGATATATTATACATATGAGGGTTTATGTGTAAAAACATTATTTTCCATGTGTTAATATATTTTTATTATCATTTTGTAGGAAAATGTATGCAAATAAATCTATTGACCAAATCCTAGTAGAACTAAGTCTACTAAATATTATTTGAGATTATGGTGCAGAATTTTCCAAGTTGTTATGCAGAATTTATCAAACAAATCAATTTGTTGAAGAAAACTTGCCAAATTAAGAAGCAAAACTTGGAGACCAAGTCTGGAAGCAACCAAGAGAAGATTTCTGAATTCTAAAGGTGCCTAGGATTGCCACGTGTCACGAGAAGAAAGCCCAAGAAATTTGATCGAGAGATCCTCACTTTCAACCGCGGATCCGCGGCCAAACACCCCCTTGGGTCGCGGATCCGCCGCAATATTATGGAGTTGGAAGGAAAGATTTTGGGGCATGATTCTCTGCTATATTTTACCAACTTTTAAAGCAAAAGATTCTGGCTTCGCACTATAAAAAGGCACCGAGAGCCTCTTAGAAAAGCTATCATGCCGAAGAGATCACGAATTCCAAGACGGCTCACGCATCCGGCTGATCATCAACTGTTCGTCTACCTCCTTGGAAGAGATCGAGAAGCAAACTAGTCTTTGTAATCATTTTCTAAGGAATCAAAGTGTAGATTGTTCAAGTTGATTAATAAAGGTAGTTGTTTTATTTAATTCTTTTGCACTTTACATTATGTTTACCCTCTCTATCTTTTCATCTTCTTTTCCCAACATGCGCGAGTAATTCTCCGCTTGTAAGGGTTCGTAGGATTAGGGTAGGCTAATGGACGATAAAGATCCCTAAACCCTTTTTAAGTCCTATAAAGTTTATGAACTTTATCAAAAGAATCATTAACATCCTAATCGGGTGCGTTAGCAATTCTTTGCTAGTTCCGACCGCGATTAGAGATTAGATTAATGATTGTTTTGGTAAAGGCTAGATATGAACGGAGTTCCGTGTCGAGATAAGGGTTAAGAGTGGGATTCTTTTTCCCTCCAGAAACCCTAATCTACACGCATCACCGTCGTTCTAGTTATAAATCTATTAATGGATAAAAAGGGTAACTTTTAATTAATCGTCCATAACTACTAAATCTTAACGAACCCTACAAGCCTTCTTATTATATTATCTACATCCCTAAAATAATCTAGATCTATATTTTTGCATTCTTTCTTAACGTAGATCTAGAAACCATTCTACAAAATTCTTATTTCCTCCTCTCTTTTTCAACACATCTAAAGTAAGAGTAAAAGATTCAACGTTTCCCTGAGGACGACCCGTACTCACCTCGGTCTAGCTACGCGCGACACCGTTTTGATTGCAGTTACACTATAAAAACACACTTTTCAATCAATCAGGACTCCACCTGGAGTTCTCCTTTACCATACACCAAGAACATGTCTCTAGTCCTTCGCAAGTACTTGAGAATGTTCTTCACAGTTGTCCAGTGACTCTCTCCAGGATCTGCTTGATACCGACTCACTACACATAGTGAGTATGCTACATCGGGTTTTGTACATAGCATCGCATACATGATAGAGCCTACTGCCGAAGCATAGGGTATCCCTTGCATGCGAGCTCTCTCCAAATCAGTCTTGGGAGACATCTCTTTGGAGAGAGCGAGTCCAGAGATCGTGGGTTGGTTCCCACGCTTGGATTCTTCCGTACTAAACCACTTTAGTATAGTGTCAATGTACCTGGATTGGAACAATCCCAGTATCCTTTTGGATCTATCTCTATAGATCCTAATCCCCAATATACAGGAAGCATCACCTAGATCTTTCATTGAGAATCTTTATGATAAGAAGAGCTTGACAGATTGCAGCATAGGAATATCATTTCCTATCAAGAGTATGTCATCCACGTAGAATACGAGGAAGGCAACCTTACTCTCTGCCACCTTCTTATAGATACAAGGTTCATCTATATTTTTGATGAATTCAAACTCTTTGACTACTACATCAAAACAGATGTTCCAACTCTGCGATGCTTGCTTTAACCCATAAATGGATTTAAGCAGCTTGCACACCTTTCCGCTGCTCCTACTATCTACGAAGCCCTCTGGCTGAGTCATGTACACGCACTCTTCTAAATCACCATTTAGAAAGGCGGTCTTAACATCCATTTGCCAGATTTCATAGTCATGGTATGCAGCAATGGCAAGTAAGATCCGGATGTACTTAAGCATAGCCACTGGAGAAAAGGTTTCGTCATAATCCACACCTGGTCGTTGACGAAAACCCTTTGCTAGAAGTCTAGCTTTAAAAGTCTCAACTTTTCCATCTACACCAAATTTCTTTTTAAAAAACCAATTGCTCCCAATGGGTTTTACCCCTTCAGGAGCATTTTCCAAAATCCATACTTTTTTGGTGTACATGGGTTCCATCTCAGATCGCATTGCATCCAGCCATTTCACAGAGTCACCACTCGTGATGGCCTGCTCGAAACTAGTCGGGTCATCATCTTCCATGATGCAATCCTCGCTTCCACCATCAATGAGAAAACCGTAGTATCTCTCAGGTGGACGAGAAACCATACTAGATCGGCGGAGAGGCTGGGGTTCGTCGGGTACTACTGAATCTTCTGGTTCCAATAAATCATCAGTTACGGTTTGTGGTGCTGGAACCTCTTCCAGCTCTACCTCTTTGCCACTAATTTCTTTTGCAAGAAATTCCTTTTCCAAAAAGGTGGCATGTTGAGCAACAAACACTTTTTGTTCCTCAGCGTGGTAGAGAAATATCCTTGACAATTCTTTGGATATCCCACAAATTTGCAAAGAATTGATCGTGCCTCGAGTTTGTCCAGATTTTGCCTTTTGACATAGGCCGGACAACCCCATATCTTAACTCGTTTAAAATATGGTCTCTTCCCACTCCATATCTCATATGGTGTGGTAGGTACAGATTTAGACGGAACTAGATTCAATATGTATATGGCTATCTCAAGCGCATAACCCCAGAAGGAAATAGGTAACTCAGCTTCGCTCATCATAGAGCGCACCATATCTAATAGGGTCCGATTCCTCCGTTCCGATACACCGTTGTGCAGCGATGTATAAGGAGGAGTAAGCTGAGAGAGAATCCCATTCTCTTTTAGATAATCCAGAAAATCATTGCTCAAGTATTCTCCTCCTCGATCAGATCGAAGGATCTTAATACTTTTGCCCGTTTGGTTCTCGACTTCATGCTTATATTCTCTGAATTTCTCAAAAGGTTCAGACTTGTGTTTCAACAGGAACACATGCCCGTATCTAGAGAGATCGTCAGTGAATGTAATGAAGTAGGAATAACCGTTCCTGGCGTGTGTATGTAGGGTTACTAGGCACACTCAAGAGGTTCCAAAAGGCATCAACCATGCCAAATTAAAATTTTCCGGTGCCGAGAAACCCTAAACTAGATCGATTACTAGAGGTAAGGCGAAAGAACATGCAAGCAAACTACTTTGCTACTAAGTGAATGGAAATACAACTTTTGTAGATCTGGTCCTCCACTTCTTTAGCTCCGTGTTGACATCCCTCCGCTGCGATCATCGGGATCCCGGACTCTAGCGATGGTTTCGTCGGAGAAATGATCGGGCTAGGTTATTGACTTCGAGGCCGAAGATGATCTATGTCGGGGAGACTCAAACTCAAGCTATTCCTTCACTTGCTCAAAAACTTTGTGAAGAGAACACCCTATACTACATGGCAAGTGGTAGAGGATGAAGAAATAGGAAGTGGGTTCACTTTAGAATTGGATTTCTCACTCTTTTTCTCATGGCACCATTCGAGCTAGCAAGCTTTTGTGAGCTTGATGAAGGAGAAGAAGAAGAAAAGAATTAAAAGAATAATATGAAACTTATCCTTTTAATCATGGCACCATGGTTGAGTTAAGCCCTCATGCTAAACTCTTGTAGAGAATTAACCAAAGCATTAGGTTAAGGGTTGGGTTAACTAATATCTTGAACAAATGACAAAAGAGTTGACTTTGTCAATGTTTATCAAGCTTCATGAAGCTTGGTAACTTTGACCAAAGTCTCACTCTTTTGTTATATGTTAGGAAAATAGTAAACCTTAATTTAACCTTGAGTTGGTTCAAGTCTCATACACTTAACTTGTTTGTATCATCAAGCATGATACAAACATGTACACTTGCATATATCACATATAAACAATGTGCACATTCAAGTGAGAAAATCAATCTTAAATGAACCAATACTAGTTAATGTAAAGTAATATATCAAATATATAATTATACATTGAATCATTAAATCAACACTTGATTTAACGATCCGGTCATATTGCATATAACCGACTAATATCAATAGTAACAACTTATCGAATCAACACTTGATCCGATAACCCGGCTATATCGCATACAACCGATCAATGTAACATATCGCGAGAATAGAATACAGTATCACATACTGGTATTATTCTCGGTCCCGCACATATCTTATATGCGCTTCTATTTCGTTTCGCTTGAGCCAGGAAACCCCTGTGTAGGATTCTAAAGACTCGTCAATACGCCGGCAGTAGGTGATGATCATATCAAACACCCACAAGCCACAAGCGGTCTGCTAAACGTAACGGCCACCCGGGTATTGAGCGATCAGAAGATCAACGAGCAAGCCCGCTCACACTCCTGTGAATCCAACCAGTAACACTACCGTACAGTCCGGTCTATTCGTCTGATATGTCGCTTATCTTGTCTAGGGGTGGTAAACGTCAGACCCCAATAACTCGATAAGTCATGTCGATATGAGGCTCATAACGGATCGAGAAACTACTGGTAACACTTACCAGTAAATCCTTAAAGCAGCCTTAGCCAAGGACTTCCTGTTATAGCCAATCGAGCACTGCGCAACATCAACTCCCTATACCGGGAGAGACGAAACCCCTCCTATCGCTCATTGCCTCCATGTGACTCGGGACTGTACCCAAAAACCACCGTTTTGTACGCCCTCTTGGACGTGGTAAGGTGGAAATCAAAGCACAGTGGGAATCACACAAGACTCTATGACGATCTCGGTTCTACAGACTAACCTGCACCAGTGTCACCAGAGAACTTCCATCTGACGTAAGGTATAATACCATCTGGGAGTTCTAGGTGAGTCCGTCCAGTGTACCCAGTCTCCACTGAGCACCCGTATTTCATCTCTGATGTCAAACACCAATGGATATGGGATCATCCATCGCCTATCTGTATGGGTCGAGAAGGTATACGCTAGTCTACTCTGGTATATCGATGCCCCGTCTCGATACACCCACGACTAGGGACTTTGAAGGAAGTACTTATGGACTACCACGTCCTCACTAGTATGATCCGCATCATAGTCCAGGTAGTCAAGTACACATCCTAAGGGCTTTACCAACATGTAACAGAGAGACAATCAGTGTACGCGTTAAGGTAAAGAGTAACCAGATAGCATACTATCATATCGAGCAAGAAAGTCATCTCTATATATGTCCAAGCATCCACTACAATATACATCCTATGTATAGTAATGGCCTCTAGGGCATACATATAACTAACAATCTCCCACTTGCACTAGGGCCATCTGATAGCAGTATTTGTAGTATCTCATACTCAACCATCCCATAAAAGTCTCTCTCTGGGAAAAGGCCTTTGTCAGTGGATCCGCCGTGTTGTCCTCTGAGTCTGCTCTCCTAACCTCGATCCCCTGGAGATCAACCATCTCCATGATCAGGTGACACTGCCCAAGAATATGTCTGGATCACTGATGGGACGGGCGTTCCTTAGCATAAGCCACAACTCCATTATCACACAATGGAAGGAACAAAGTTCATCTCATGAACTAATATATACCCAGACTTCCTCTTTGGTAGCATCTTTGGTAGTGATGTATCCAGCCTTTATCGTCTAGTATGCCACGGTATCTAGCTTGGAACTCTTCCAACATACCGTCCCTTTACTGAGGGTAAAGACAATGCCTGCGACTGACATTCTGTCGTCCTTATCACCCTGGAACCTTTCCAGTGATTCTTCCCAGGATCAATTGATTCCATCTCACTACAACTAGTGAGTATCCTAACATCCAATTAGATCTATCTCATAGATCCAAAACCCAGGATATAGTAGGTATCACTTTGATCCTATATGGAGAATCCTTGTGATAAGCGGAGATTGACCGAGTGTAGCATAGGAAACTCCTTCCCTATCAAGAGTATGTCATCCACGTACTCTACGAGGATCACCACCATACTCCCTACTACCTTTTTGTTTATACAAGGTTCATCTACCATTTTGATGATGTCAAACTCTTTGACTAACACATCAAAATAGACGTTCCAACTCCGCGATGCCTGCTTTATCTTATAAAGCATCTTGTACATGTTTCCGCTGCTCCCACTGTCTACGAAGCCCTCTGGCTGTGTACTTACAGACGCTCTCTTCTAAAACATCATTTTAGAAAAGCAGTCATGACACCCAACCACCAGATATCGTAGTCATGGTATGTAGCCGTGGAAAGTAGGATCTGGATGGACTTAAGCATAGCTACTTAGAAAAAGGTTTCGTCATAACCCATACCTGGTCAATGATGCAAACCTTTAACAAGCCTAGCTTTGAAAGTCTCAACTTTTCCATGTACACCAAGTAATCTTCTCAAGATATACTTGCTCTTGATGGGGATTTAACCCTTCAGATAAAGCAACCAAAGTCCATACTTTGTTGGTGTATATGGATTCTGTCACGACCCGAAAGTACGGAACGTGACTGGCACTTAGATTACGAGACGTCTAAAGGCGTACCGTAACCTAAGTTAGCCAAAGCCCAGAAAATCTAACCCAAAAACAAAAGAGAGTGAAGGAAAAACCTTTAATGAAATTGGTTTTTAAATCAATTAAGTTGCAAAGAATCCCTTTTTAAAAACATCATAAATTTCTGAAAATTTCGGCACAGTCTCCCCTGTATTTTCTATCCCCCAAAATGGGTACAACAAGATCATAAATCTGTAATCATAAAATGGCATCCCCAAGCGGGAGCTAGCTCTTCGCCCAAGGCGGATCACAACCACATGCAATATAATAACCATATCAAGAAAAGAGTATAAAAGAAACGCAAAATATCAGAAAACACTTCGCCGGCTCAAGTGAGCTCGACCCAAAAGAAACCACAAATATACAACCTCTCAGTCTCACCACTAGGTCACATATACAATATAAAGTGGTAGATGGAGAATACTAGATACAATAATAGAGCAAAAGAAATAAAATATGCTCGCAACCCACCTACGGGCGATGTCGCGAGCCTGAGCAAAAGGAACTGATGATAAGATAGCCGCTGCTACAAGACTGATGAGTCCGACCTGCAAGACACTGTGGCACAACGGGGGTGAGTTGCCAGCTCGTGAGTAAATATAACATCTACTAAGGCAATCGTAAGAATGCACGCAATGCGGAACAACATGTATATCCATATGTGCTATAATATCTCTAGTATGCATGCACAGGTATGCAATGTCATTTTTAAGTCTTTAAGGGTTTTAATGCTAAGGTTATTGAATTCCTAACTTTAAAACATGAACATCTGTATAGTAGCTAAATATCATCAAGAAATCATCTGAAAACCTGTGTCAAGCATCGACACCAAAAATGAATCATATCTGTCTCAATATCGGGCTCCGTCAGTCCGGATCGGCCCATATCATAAATCTCACGACAACGGTCGGTATCCTCCGGATATCCGCCGTGCCAGACATCACCGGTAGGTAGTCTTCCCCTGCCAGGCTCATCGTCTACAACTCGATCTTCTTGCCCCGGGGTACCATACCGGGCCCACCATGTACCCGAGACGGTTCATCCACTCCTCGAATCGGGTCTCGAAATCCAACAGAAAACATGAAAACTCATGGTGGACGACACATACATCACGAGAAAACCGCAACTTTGTTTTAAAAATGACAAATATAAGCTTTTGTTAAATTCTTGCGGTTTTCCCCAAAAATCCAGAAATCGCAGCAATACTGAAATCCTCAAGAAAATCATAATGTTCACATGTTATATATAATAAATGTCTATGATATCAATGTATATGATGTGAATTTTGGATAGAAATCTATGTAAATATGATGATAATGCGAGGTATATGCATGCTATGCAATTTCATATATCATGTATGAATGCAAATGGCGATATTAAGTTAAACAGGTTCTATAGTGCACGTGGCATGGCAATTACCAAAGGCGTGTGTGTCACATGAATAGTGCGCGTGCAGCAGATGCCAATGGTAATGGTGTTCGTGTCCTACGAAGTGATATCGCATAAGTGTATATGAATGTTATATGAATGTCCATGCAATTTAGTATACTGTTAGCTGTGAGGGTATGCAATGCAATAAAGGGGTAAGCTATCTAGCAACACAAGTCTTGCAAGAAATAGGGTAATCCTAACTAGGGGGCGCATCGCGCCATCCAGACGATTCCCCCATAGATGAATACATCTACTCACCTGAAATCCCCGCTAATCCGATCCGACCACCGCCTTGCCTTTACGCGCCGTGTCCGACGTTTCCCCGACTGATCCTATATTTGCACAATACCAAGCATAAGATTACAAAACCTAAAACGATGCAAGTCACAATATACATTTATCGACGCTCTCGAATTAAACATAGCATGCACTCGGTGCGCGGGAAAACGCACGAAAATCGCTAAACTTTAACTAGAATCGTCATTTCGGGGAAATCGACAAAACTACAACCCGACTAGACGAAACCCCGCGTTCGCGCACTCTAATAGTACTATACGAAGCTAATTATATCGCTAACATAACGCAATTTGATCGCATTCTAATTTTTATAAAAATCTAGTAAGCAATTTGCTTACCGATTCGATACAAACATCGCAATTTTGTCGATTTAGCGAGCATAACACTACACAATTAACCACTCCAATCAATTAGATAACCAAACCCTAACTTAAATCCAACCACCATGCTACAAACCCTAATCTAGAACATCATCCCTTTCTTGAAATTTCAAAACTAACCATTACAATGAAATTAATCATTTTAAAATACTAAACTAGCTTTATTAAACTACAAATTAACAACTAGTTTAGGAATTATACCTCCCAAGTGAACCCCAACTTGCACTAAGCCTCCAAAGTGGCCTCCTTTCTCCACTTCTCTAACTAATTAGGGTTAGGGAATGGAGGGATTAAGGTTTTGGTTTGAATCTATGAAGAAAATGGTGCATTTTTGTGGATTTTTCTTGATTTTATCATGATTTTAGAAGCAAGAATGAAGTGAGAAATGAAGGGGGAGCTGCTGAAATTCGACCAGCAAGAAGAGGAGGAGGGTGTGTGGAAATTTGGAGAAGTTTCTAGGTCAATAAACACCCCATGTGCTCATTTAATGCTTTCATATCAACATTTTACAAAAAAAACCTTATTTTACATCATTTTCCCATTAAATTTCCCACCCTAAAACCAAAATTTTGCAAGTCATGCTACAATTTTATTAACACCATATTTTAGCTTATAAAGACTCCTAATTATGAAATTTACCTAATTAAATTTGTATTTATCACTAATTTAATATATTTAAAAAGGCTTAAAATAATAAAAAAATAATTAATTACAATTTTTTTTTATTTAACTAGAAAATTATAAGTGACATTTTAGTGACAAAATTATAGTAATATCTTATCTAAATTTTGTATAATTAGATCTACAATGAAAAATACCTATTTTGACTTTTTACGGAAAAAGCCGAAAAATTAGCCGATTACCGAAAAACTGCCTAAACGATTTTCGAAGGGTTACAATCTTCCCCCCTTAAAGAAATTCGGTCCCCGAATTTAGAATTTAACTATGCGTATCTTCAAAAAGATGGGGATATCTCTTCCTCATCTCGACCTCGGTCTCCCAGGTGACCTCCTCGCTGTTCGGGCCACGCCAAAGAACCTTGACAGACGGTATGACCTTCGACCTCAATTTCTTCACCTGCCGATCCAAGATGACAACCGGCTGCTCGGTGAAAGAAAGATCACGCTCTAACTGGATCGTCTGGTGCTGAATCGCCTGGGAAGGATCATGAAGGTACTTGCGGAGCATCGAGACATGGAATACGGGGTGAACATCGGGGAAGCTGGGCGGAAGAGCTAACCGATAAGCGACTGGACCAACACGCTCTAGGATCTCGAAAGGACCAACATATCTAGGACTCAGCTTCCCTTTCCGCCCAAATCTCATCACACCCTTCATCGGAGAGACCTTCAGGAAAACATGATCGCCAACAGCGAACTCGAGTCGGCGACGACGCCTGTCAGCATAAGATTTCTGTCTGCTCTGTGCCGCTCTCATCCTATCCCGAATCAGCTGTATCTTCTCGGTCGTCTCCTGTACGATCTGCGGCCCCAAAATACTGCTCTCCCTGAGCTCTGTCCAACATACCGGCGATCGACATCTCCTCCCATATAAAGCCTCGAAAGGTGCCATCTGAATCGTCTCCTGGAAGCTATTATTGTAGGAAAACTCGATCAAAGGCAAATGACGATCCCAGCTACCACCGAAATCCAAAACACAAGCTCTGAGCATGTCCTCAAGAGTCTGAATCGTACGCTCCGACTGACCGTCAGTCTGAGGATGAAAGGCTGTGCTAAAACTCAATCGGGTGCCCAAAGCTTCCTGTAGTTTCTGCCACAATCAGCTGGTAAACTGGGTGCCACGGTCGGACACGATGCAAGTCGGAACGCCATGCAGTCGCACTATCTCATCAATATAAACCTGGGCGTACTGAGAAAATCCAAAAGTGGTCTTCACTGGCAGAAAGTGAGCCGCTTTCGTCAGTCGATCCACAATCACCCAAATAGAGTCGTACCCTCGACTGGTCCTGGGTAGACCCACAACGAAGTCCATGGAGACCTGCTCCCACTTCCACTCAGGGATGGGCAAAGGCTGTAACTCGCCGGCTGGCCTCTGGTGCTCGGCCTTGACTTGCTGACAAGTCAGGCATCTGGACACAAAGTCTGTAATATCCTTCTTCATCCCGTCCCACCAGTAAACCTCTCTCAAATCATGGTACATCTTGGTTGAACCTGGATGAACACTGTATACTGATCTATGTGCCTCCTCGAGAATATCACGCCTCAGTCCCTCTGAATCCGGCACGCACAGTCGAGTCCCAAATCGAAGTATCCCCTGATCATCAATCACGAACTCGGAAACTCTGCCCTGCCGAATCTGCTCAATAATCTCTAATGTACGGGCATCGCCGGACTGTGCCTCGTGGATACTGTCAAGTAACTATGGGCGTGCTCTGAAATGGGCTAGCTGTCCCCCTGTAGGAGTAAACTCGAACTGCACTCTGCTATCACATAAAACCTGCCAATCCGCCGTCGACTGCATCTGTACTGCGCTCAAACAAGATAAACTACCTCCGGGCCTCCTACTCAAAGCATCTGCCACTACATTCGCCTTGCCCGGATGGTATAAAATCTCGCAGTCATAATCCTTCACCAACTCCATCCAACGGCGCTGTCTCAGGTTCAAATCTCGCTGCTGGAAGATATACTTCAAACCCTTATGGTCAGTGAATATCTGGCACGACTCACCGTATAGGTAATGTCTCCAGATCTTAAGTGCAAATACTACTGCAGCCATCTCTAAATCATGGGTGGGGTAGTTCTGTTCGTGTTTCCTCAGCTGCCGAGAAGCGTACACGATAACTCTGTCGTGCTGCATCAATACACATCCCAGCCCCACTCGAGAAGCATCACAATAAACCACGAACCCGCCTGATCCTGAAGGCAATGCTAACACTGGTGCAGTAGTCAGACGAGTCTTCAACTGCTGGAAGCTATCCTCACATGCCTGGGTCCAATCAAAAGGAACCCCCTTCCGGGTCAACCCGGTCAACGGTGCAGCAATGCGGGAGAAATCCTGGACGAATCGTCGATAATAGCCGGCCAGACCTAGAAAGCTGCGAACCTCTGTAACTGATACTGGTCTAGGCCAACGCTGAACTGCCTCGATCTTCTTCGGGTCCACGCAAATACCATCTCTCGTCACCACATGACCCAAGAAGTCGACACTGTCTAGCCAGAATGCGCACTTGGAAAATTTGGCGAACAGCTGATGCTCCCTCAAAGTCTGCAATGTGATACGTAAGTGCTGCTCATGTTCCTCCCGGCTCCGAGAATAAACCAAGATGTCGTCAATGAACACAATGATGAACTGATCGAGATACAGCCTGAATACGCGGTTCATCAAATCCATAAATGCTGCCGGGGCATTGGTGAGCCCGAACGACATCACCAAGAACTCGTAATGACTATATCGAGTACGGAAGGCAGTCTTCTGAATATCCTCCTTCCGAACCCGCAACTGGTGATAACCTGACCGTAAATCAACCTTCGAGAAAAACCCTGCACCCTGGAGCTGATCAAATAAGTCATCAATGCGGGGTAGGGGATATCTGTTCCGCACAGTAACCCGGTTCAGCTGACGGTAATCAATGCATAAACGCATACTTCCGTCCTTCTTCTTAATAAACAGGACGGGAGCACCCTAAGGTGACACACTCGGTCGGATAAGCCCTTTGTCCAGCAAGTCCTGTGACTGATCCTTTAGCTCTCTCAGCTCCGCCGGGGCCATCCGATAAGGAGGTATAGAAATAGGCCCCGTGCCGGGGATCAAGTCAATACAGAACTCAATCTCGCGCTCTGGTGGCAGACCAGGCAGCTCGTCAGGGAATACATCAGGAAACTCTCTCACAACAGGGACCTGGTCCAACGGAACCTCTGTGGAGCTAGTATCACAAACATAGGCTAAGAATCCCTGACACCCTTTTCTTAAGAGCTGACCAGCGCGAAGAGAAGAAATCAAGCTGGGAAGGGTAGCACTACGATCTCCCTGAATAATAAGAACCGGCTCACCAGGAAAACTGAATCTGACTGCCTTTTCACGGCAGTCCACAGATGCATAACAGGTGGCTAGCCAGTCCATACCAAGAAGAACGTCAAAGTCAAGCATATCGAGGAGAATCAAATCAACTGAAGAATCTCTCTCCCCGATACGAACGGAACACGATCGGTACACAAAACGGGCAACAAAAGACTCGCCTACCGGGGTAATAACGACAAGCGGCTGATCTAACGGAGAAGACTCTCGGCCCAACCTCGGTGCAAAGTACGTGGAAACATAGGAATGTGTGGAGCCTGGATCAAATAATACCCGTGCATTAAAAGAACATACTGGCAGAGTACCTGTCACGACGGCATTGGATGCCTGTGCATCCTGAGGAGTCAACGCGGACACTCGGGCCTGTCCACCACTAATAGCTGGCTATCCTCTGCCTCTACCTCGGCCTCTGCCTCTGCCTCTGTCGCTTCGTCCTCTCGGAACTGGACCGCCACGCCCACGGCCTCTAGAAGCATCTGGCTGGCGTGAAGCATCATCAGGAATAGGAAGTAAAGCTCTCTGAGAAGGTGGTGAGGGTGGTAAGGTCACATGCGGGACTGTCGCCGCGCCCGGACGTCCCATGGTACAGTCTCTGATACGGTGGTACTGACTCCCACACCGAAAACATCCTGGAGACGACTGCTGGGTCTGTGGATATGAACCAAATAACTGACCTCGTCTCAATCCTCTACCTCCACCATCTCCCGGAAATAATCTATCGCGGTGTCTACCCATCTGCCGCTGAGCTGGCGTATCAGTACGGATCCTCTTCGGCCCAGAAGCGACCGGAGTCTCAGAAATACGCTCCTCCAAAAGTAAGGCTGCATCCATCGCGGCTGCGTATGTATCAAAGTGCTGGGTGCCGATGGCAAGGAATAGCTGTGTATCAAGCCCTCGTACAAACCTATTTACTCTCTTCTCTTCTGTGTCGACTAGGTACGGAGCATATCGAGACAACTGGGTAAACTGTATATCATACTCCGACACTATCATCCCAGGAGTCTTGCGCAAAGACTCAAAACTACGGGCTCGAGCATCTCGGACACTCTCCGGAAGAAAACGGGCAAGAAATGCAGCTGTAAACTCATCCCAGGTCATAGAAGGTAGACCTGCAGCTCGGCCTCTCTCTACTGAGTCGTACCATGTCTGGGCAAGACCCTCCAGACGAAAACTCGCAAACTCCACCAATCTATCATCAGAACACCTCAACGAACGGCAAATCCGAGCCATCCTATCAAGAAATGCCTGTGGGTCCTCTGTCGCATCTGTACCGGTAAAAGCTGGAGGTCTCAATCTCATGAACTCCTGTAGTAAAACAGGGATAGTCTCCGTAGTAGCAGCAGGAGTGACCATCTGTGCAGCAGGTACGATCGTGGTCTGTGGGGTGGAAGGAACGTCCTCGGATCTCTGTGCCCGGCTGGACTCAACTAAAGATCCCATCATCTGTCGCAACTCTTGCATGCCGGCCTCTAGTCTGACAATACGGTCAGGATAAGGCGGATCAGTAGGACCCTGAGGGGTAGGAGTATCCTCCCGCTCGATCCTCGCCTCAGACGGGCCCGCCCGAATCTCATCCCTAGCGGCAGCCCGCTGAGCTCTCGTAGTCTTTGGCGGCATCGAAGCTAGAATAAGAAACAGGACTGATAAGGACATTGCAATTGAATCAAGGAATGCAAGGAATCAAGAAAGGAAATACAAGCAATTATGTCCTAAGGTTACTTAGGCGGAGTACCGTATCGTAAGTATGCCGCGGATCATACCCACGCTACGCCACTCTGCTTAAGTCACCTACTCCATCTACCAAGGTCGTCCTACACTCAGAAAGGTAAAACCTACGCTCTGATACCAACTTTGTCACGACCCGAAAGTACGGAACGTGACTGGCACTTAGATTACGAGACGTCTAAAGGCATACCGTAACCTAAGTCAGCCAAAGCCCAGAAAATCTAACCCAAAAACAAAAGAGAGTGAAGGAAAAACCTTTAATGAAATTGGTTTTTAAATCAATTAAGTTGCAAAGAATCCCTTTTTAAAAACATCATAAATTTCTGAAAATTTCGGCACAGTCTCCCCTGTATTTTCTATCCCCCAAAATGGGTACAACAAGATCATAAATCTGTAATCATAAAATGGCATCCCCAAGCGGGAGCTAGCTCTTCGCCCAAGGCGGATCACAACCACATGCAATATAATAACCATATCAAGAAAAGAGTATAAAAGAAACGCAAAATATCAGAAAACACTTCGCCGGCTCAAGTGAGCTCGACCCAAAAGAAACCACAAATATACAACCTCTCAGTCTCACCACTAGGTCACATATACAATATAAAGTGGTAGATAGAGAATACTAGATACAATAATAGAGCAAAAGAAATAAAATATGCTCGCAACCCACCTACGGGCGATGTCGCGAGCCTGAGCAAAAGGAACTGATGATAAGATAGCCGCTGCTACAAGACTGATGAGTCCGACCTGCAAGACACTGTGGCACAACGGGGGTGAGTTGCCAGCTCGTGAGTAAATATAACATCTACTAAGGCAATCGTAAGAATGCACGCAATGCGAAACAACATGTATATCCATATGTGCTATAATATCTCTAGTATGCATGCACAGGTATGCAATGTCATTTTTAAGTCTTTAAGGGTTTTAATGCTAAGGTTATTGAATTCCTAACTTTAAAACATGAACATCTGTATAGTAGCTAAATATCATCAAGAAATCATCTGAAAACCTGTGTCAAGCATCGACACCAAAAATGAATCATATCTGTCTCAATATCGGGCTCCGTCAGTCCGAATCGGCCCATATCATAAATCTCACGACAACGGTCGGTATCCTCCGGATATCCGCCGTGCCAGACATCACCGGTAGGTAGTCTTCCCCTGCCAGGCTCATCGTCTACAACTCGATCTTCTTGCCCCGGGGTACCATACCGGGCCCACCATGTACCCGAGACGGTTCATCCACTCCTCGAATCGGGTCTCGAAATCCAACAGAAAACATGAAAACTCATGGTGGACGACACATACATCACGAGAAAACCGCAACTTTGTTTTAAAAATGACAAATATAAGCTTTTGTTAAATTCTTGCGGTTTTCCCCAAAAATCCAGAAATCGCAGCAATACTGAAATCCTCAAGAAAATCATAATGTTCACATGTTATATATAATAAATGTCTATGATATCAATGTATATGATGTGAATTTTGGATAGAAATCTATGTAAATATGATGATAATGTGAGGTATATGCATGCTATGCAATTTCATATATCATGTATGAATGCAAATGGCGATATTAAGTTAAACAGGTTCTATAGTGCACGTGGCATGGCAATTACCAAAGGCGTGTGTGTCACATGAATAGTGCGCGTGCAGCAGATGCCAATGGTAATGGTGTTCGTATCCTACGAAGTGATATCGCATAAGTGTATATGAATGTTATATGAATGTCCATGCAATTTAGTATACTGTTAGCTGTGAGGGTATGCAATGCAATAAAGGGGTAAGCTATCTAGCAACACAAGTCTTGCAAGAAATAGGGTAATCCTAACTAGGGGGCGCATCGCGCCATCCAGACGATTCCCCCATAGATGAATACATCTACTCACCTGAAATCCCCGCTAATCCGATCCGACCACCGCCTTGCCTTTACGCGCCGTGTCCGACGTTTCCCCGACTGATCCTATATTTGCACAATACCAAGCATAAGATTACAAAACCTAAAACGATGCAAGTCACAATATACATTTATCGACGCTCTCGAATTAAACATAGCATGCACTCGGTGCGCGGGAAAACGCACGAAAATCGCTAAACTTTAACTAGAATCGTCATTTCGGGGAAATCGACAAAACTACAACCCGACTAGACGAAACCCCGCGTTCGCGCACTCTAATAGTACTATACGAAGCTAATTATATCGCTAACATAACGCAATTTGATCGCATTCTAATTTTTATAAAAATCTAGTAAGCAATTTGCTTACCGATTCGATACAAACATCGCAATTTTGTCGATTTAGCGAGCATAACACTACACAATTAACCACTCCAATCAATTAGATAACCAAACCCTAACTTAAATCCAACCACCATGCTACAAACCCTAATCTAGAACATCATCCCTTTCTTGAAATTTCAAAACTAACCATTACAATGAAATTAATCACTTTAAAATACTAAACTAGCTTTATTAAACTACAAATTAACAACTAGTTTAGGAATTATACCTCCCAAGTGAACCCCAACTTGCACTAAGCCTCCAAAGTGGCCTCCTTTCTCCACTTCTCTAACTAATTAGGGTTAGGGAATGGAGGGATTAAGGTTTTGGTTTGAATCTATGAAGAAAATGGTGCATTTTTGTGGATTTTTCTTGATTTTATCATGATTTTAGAAGCAAGAATGAAGTGAGAAATGAAGGGGGAGCTGCTGAAATTCGACCAGCAAGAAGAGGAGGAGGGTGTGGGGAAATTTGGAGAAGTTTCTAGGTCAATAAACACCCCATGTGCTCATTTAATGCTTTCATATCAACATTTTACAAAAAAAACCTTATTTTACATCATTTTCCCATTAAATTTCCCACCCTAAAACCAAAATTTTGCAAGTCATGCTACAATTTTATTAACACCATATTTTAGCTTATAAAGACTCCTAATTATGAAATTTACCTAATTAAATTTGTATTTATCACTAATTTAATATATTTAAAAAGGCTTAAAATAATAAAAAAATAATTAATTACAATTTTTTTTTATTTAACTAGAAAATTATAAGTGACATTTTAGTGACAAAATTATAGTAATATCTTATCTAAATTTTGTATAATTAAATCTACAATGAAAAATACCTATTTTGACTTTTTACGGAAAAAGCCGAAAAATTAGCCGATTACCGAAAAACTGCCTAAACGATTTTCGAAGGGTTACAGATTCCATCTCAGATCGATAAGCATCCAGCCATTCTTACAGAGTCCTACTCCTGATGGACAGCCCGAAATTAGTTGAGTCATCATCTCATGATGCAATCCTTGCTCCCACTGTCATAGAGAAACCGAAGTATCTCTCAGGTGGGTGAGGAACCCTACTAGATCGGCGGAGAGGCTGAGGTTCGTTGGTTGCTATTGAATCTTTTGGTTCTATCAAATCATCAGTTGCAGTTTGTATAGCTGGAACTCTTTCCAGTTCTACCTCATGTCCACAAATTTCTTCATAAGAAATTCCCTTTCACAAAGTTGGCATGCTGAGTAATAAAACATCTTTTGTTGCTCGGTTAGGTAGAAGATATTCCCTTGCGAATGCTTGGGATATCCAACAAACTTCCACAGAAACGACTTTGCCTCGAGCTTGTCCGTATTATGCTTTTAGACATAGGCTGGACAACCCCAAATCTTAACAAACTTAAGATATGGGCTCTTCCCTTTCCATATCATATATGAAGTGGTAGGCAACTGATTTGATCGGAACCCTATTCAATTGGTATGCAACTTCATTAGTGCATAACTCCCTAAAAGGAAATAGGAAACTCAGTAGTACTCATCATAGAGCACACCATATCTAATAGGGTGTGATTGCTCCGCCCCGATACACCGAGGTGCTGTGGTGTATACGGAGGAGTAATGCTGAGAGAGAATCTCATTCTTAGAATAGTCCAGGAATTCCGTGCTCAAGTATTCTCCTCCTTGATCACATCAAAGGACATAATACTTATACCCGTTTTTGGTTCTCTACTTCTATCTTATATTCTGTGAATATCTCAAAAGGTTCGGACTTGTGTTTCAACAGGAACATAGGTCTGAATCTCGAGAGATCATCAGAGAATTTAATGAAGTACTAAGAACCGGTCTTGGCATTTGTAGACAAGGGACCTTCATACATCAATATGTATCATCCCAAAAGTTCACTAACTCTTTCTCTGTTTCCAATAAACAGAGCTATGGTCATCTTATCTCTGTGACAAGACTGGAAAGTTTCACAAGATGTAAATTCACACAAATTTAAATATGCATCTATATGTAACTTAAGCTAGTCGGGTCGCATTGATATGACGTAGTCTACAATACCTCAAGAAGGATTCGTTCATTTCTGAACTCTTCCTCTTGTGTGTGTTCTGTATACTAAGAACAGTAGTTTGATTTAGAACGTTAATGCTTTTAGATAACGTGCCTGAACTGATCAACTCTTGATTTAGGAAATGTTCAAAACATTATCCAACAATACAAAATTATATCCTTCTTTACTAATAAACAGACTGATATGATTTTGTATATCAGGTTCGGTATCTAATAACATTTGTTCAGAATCAATGTATTCTGGTAATACAGGGTGACAGTGACCAACAGACTTGGCTGCAACACTTGCACCGTTTTCTGCCTCAAGAAACTTATCACCCGTTCTCAGTTCTCTACTTATCTATAGCCCATGTAACAGATTACATATGTGGTATCCTGATCCGGTATCATATACCCAGGACGTAAAGGACATGAAGAAACAGTTCTCTGTAATCAATACACCCGAAGATGATGCATCGGTATGCACTTTCTTCGTTTGGGCGGCACGGGAATTCTGGTAATCCCCAATTTCCTGCTCTGTCTTATAATAATTATAAGTTGGAGCGGGACCAACGTTCCCCAGCCCAGTATAAAAAGCGGGTTCGGTCAATATATCCGTTTTATTATCTTGATTAAGGCGTGAAATGGTCTCTACCTGGAGAGAGAGAGAAGAAAACACTCTGCGTGCGCTCTTGCAAGATCAGATTGGTTATTATTTTATCTAATCAGGATGGCTCCCACTGTTTTAATCAAATCTTCCTTCAAACCCTAAAAGGAAAGACTAACCGGGATTAATTACACGCTACAAGTTCGCCAATCTTTCAGCCAGGCCAGTGTCGGTACTTTGAGGGAGGTTCCCCGTTCTTTCGCACGGACCTAATTAAAGTAAATCTCGTTTTCCTAGAGGCGTAACCCCGTTGACACCTTTCTAGACACCTACTTGATCGGCTAATTGTAATGCGTAAAACTCTCCCTGGAGTAACAATTACTCGCAGTGGGTATCGGGATCCAACTATCTCATAGAAGGTATGCAATCTCATTGCAAATTTCAACACTTGAAATTCCCGATAATTTTGCCCCTAGCACCCTATGACCTTGACGGAGGTCAACAAAACATAGGCTACTAGTGAAGTTCAACCCGTCATTTCTTGATTGAATCAAACCCACCCGCACGACCCTTGACGGAGGTCAACAAGGCCGTACGACTATCCTAATCCAATCTGCATCATATGCATAAGCAGATAAATATTAGTTAGCTACCGCACACTATGCCTTGACGGAGGTCAACAAACGTAGCACGAATACTAAGTAGGACTTATCTGAAATGACGGAGGGCTACGACAGGTTTTTCAGAAAACCTATTGCGTAATGAACTTGATATCGTTGTAGAATCAAATGATTTTAAAATGGAGTGTTTTTTAGGCTTTTCTAGTTTTGCTAAAGGGGTCACTCCCGGTGAAGGGATCGTCGGCCCTTTCCTCATCGAATAAGGTGCAGGATATATCATATATACCGCTGTGCAAAGCAAGAACTATAGGAGTAATCAAAAGACAAACCGAGGGGTGTAGCATCTGTCAGTCATTGCTAAAGGGGTCACTCCCGGTGAAGGGATCTCGGCCCTATCCTTATCGAATAAGGTGCAGGATGTTCTACAAGGAACACCGCGATGCAAAGCAAGAACTGTAGCTACCTGTTTTTAAAAATTCGATTCCACAACATCATTTAGGTTTCTTTTCTTTCATTAATCATATTAATGAAGTCCCATCATTTAAATCACCTAAACATCACAGATAAATACGACGTACACTTATGCCATCCGCATTCGCCTGGATGTCCCCTCGTGCACCGTTAGGTTAGGTAACTAACGGCAGAGCGGGGCAGGGCTAGCGCGGGTGTAAAACATAAGTAACGTTTATATAATATATCAAATATACTATATACTGTATCTATCATCACATATCAAATGATCACATCACAGATATCGCAGCAGAAGAAACATATGAAACATTGGATATACTAGGACGTCCGTGTTTTCAATACGAGCCAATATAAAACACGGATTCCACGGTCGCGATGAATAGCCAAACCCACACCCCTAAACCCCTACGAGAGCAGTAAGCAACCCTACCAATTCTAGAGTTAGGAGACCTGGACTCGACTCCTCGAGTTGGTCTCCCACTGGACTCCAGAACCCGGTTACTTGTGCTCTCCTCCTTGGGTCTATCCTAGTGCGGAAAAGTAAATAATATACAATGGGTGACATCTTCCGCAACATGGAAGTGCCCCAATAAAAGAATATTACATACAACAAATTTTACATGAATGAAAATGAAAAATTCTCATCTCACATAAAACCCCCGGCTATTCAAAACGCAACGATCCAATATAACATATCCAGCAACACATAACATCACATGTCATCATCGTAAGTAAATGTGCGCATCCCAATTGTCGTTGACATATAGCAACGAAACCGGCGATAACACATATTACACTTACGGTCGCAGAAAGAAAGTGTAAAACTACAACAGTTGGAATCCGCAACCTCCTTAGACATCGCATGCCTAACAGTTATAAACCCCGCATTTTAGTCTCTATATCGAAAACACTTTTCAATATCTAGTCGGGAAATTCAACAAGATTCCCGATAATCTGATCGAATGCTCGTCGCAAAATTTAGTAGACGGCCGCACCCCCGGATGCCGTCGACGAAGTGCACTAAGGCGGAACAGCGTTGCCGCGAGCACCCGAACGGATGCTTTTGGCGACGGGGTTCTCCTACAGTCACTTGGTCGGGGCTATGGGGCATGGCTGTCTATTAAGTTTACCCGGCGAGTATCCGCGTACGCTACGTGATTGCGACGGACTTTTGATCGCATCAAAATTCCGTGGCAACCGATCAATTGAGACTAAACTGCTATGTTTATAACATCCAAATCAGTTATCTCATAACCACTTGTGGATTCCAAATATTGTATCACATTCCAGATAAATAGAAAATGTTAAACTTTCCGATCGAACAATCAAACACCAAAGTTTTCCCAAAACAGCTCAACACATGAAATAAGTTTAAAAACATCCACTTCATGCCACAGTACCAACGGTCCAGCCGTAGAAGGGTCAAGCCAACGCCTCACATGTGGCACGCCGTACTGCCCCAAACCCGAAGGTTCAAAGGGAAGTTCAAGACGGTCACATAATCGAGTTAAGGTTTGTTGTCTTCTAGAGGGTCCATCGCGTTACTTGCACTACTTAGACGTTCTTAAACTACGGAAAAATCCAACACATGGAAATTTCCCGGCAGGGGAAAAATTGGGTATTTATATCCGGTTGAACTTTTTAACATGTTCTAAAAATATCCGGAAAACCCATAGACGCAGTTAAAATTCCCGATCGAATCATTGAATCCCCAATACAACCCAGAAAATTCAACTGTTGAAAATAAGTTAAAAATTCCCATAAAACACAGCACTTACAGTAAGATATTACTGTGCAAACCACGTGTCACAATTCACTAATATGGCCGCGGAACCGCCGCGCAAGCCAGGGTGGGGCCGCGGTTCTGCGGCGCTTTAGTCGAGTTATGGTCACGTGCTGCACAGTAACTCCTATAAAACCCTGCTGAATTTTTTGACAATTTTTAATATGGAAAAATCCACATTTTCAGAAAATGTACAGAGAAGGGTTTGAGTTAGAGTTTCGGGGTTCGATCGGATTTCTAACATAGTCTACACTTCGCCTAAAGCTCTAGCTAGGCTCTGATACCACTGTAGGGTTACTAGGCACACTCAAGAGGTTCCACAAGGCATCAACTATGCCAAATTAAAATTTTCCGGTGCCGAGAAACCCTAAACTAGATCGATTACTAGAGGTAAGGCGAAAGAACATGCAAGCAAACTACTTTGCTACTAAGTGAATGGAAATACAACCAATGTAGATCCGGTCCTCCACTTCTTTAACTCTGAGTTGACGTCCCTCCGCTGCGATCATCGGGATCCCGGACTCTAGCGATGGTTTCGTCGGAGAAATGATCGGGCTTGGTCATTGACTTCGAGGCCGAAGATGATCTACGTCGGGGAGACTCAAACTCAAGCTATTCCTTCACTTTGTCAAAAACTTTATGAAGAGAACACCCTATACTACATGGCAAGTGGAAGAGGATGAAGAAATAGAAAGTGGGTTCACTTTAGAATTGGATTTCTCACTCTTTTTCTCATGGCACCATTGGAGCTAGCAAGCTTTTGTGAGCTTGATGAAGGAGAAGAAGAAGAAAAGAATTAAAAGAATAATATGAAACTTATCCTTTTAATCATGGCACCATGGTTGAGTTAAGCCCTCATGCTTAACTATCGTAGAGAATTAACCAAAGCATTAGGTTAAGGGTTGGGTTAACTAATATCTTGAACAAATGACAAAAGAGTTGACTTTGTCAATGTTTATCAAGCTTCATGAAGCTTGATAACTTTGACCAAAGTCTCACTCTTTTGTTATATGTTAGGAAAATAGTAAACCTTAATTTAACCTTGAGTTGGTTCAAGTCTCATACACTTAACTTGTTTGTATCATCAAGCATGATACAAACATGTACACTTGCATATATCACATATAAACAATGTGCACATTCAAGTGAGAAAATCAATCTTAAATGAACCAATACTAGTTAATGTAAAGTAATATATCAAATATATAATTATATATTAAATCATTAAATCAACACTTGATTTAACGATCCGGTCATATTGCATATAACCGACTAATATCAATAGTAACAACTTATCGAATCAACACTTGATCCGATAACCCGGCTATATCGCATACAACCGATCAATGTAACATATCGTGAGAATAGAATACAGTATCACATACTGGTATTATTCTCGGTCCCGCACATATCTCAAATGCGCTCCTATTTCGTTTCGCTTGAGCCAGGAAACCCCTGTGTAGGACTCTAAAGACTCGTCAATACGCCAGCAGTAGGTGATGATCATATCAAACACCCACAAGCCGCAAGCGGTCTGCTAAACGTAACGGCCACCCGGGTATTGAGCGATCAGAAGATCAACGAGCAAGCCCGCTCACACTCCTGTGAATCTAACCAGTAACACTACCGTACAGTCCGGTCTGTTCGTCTGATATGTCGCATATCTTGTCTAGGGGTGGTAAACGTCAGACCCCAATAACTCGATAAGTCATGTCGATATGAGGCTCATAACGGGTCGAGAAACTACTGGTAACACTTACCAGTAAATCCCTAAAGCAGCCTTGGCCAAGGACTTCCTGTTATAGCCAATCGAGCACTGCGCAACATCAACTCCCTATACCGGGAGAGACGAAACCCCTCCTATCGCTCATTGCTTCCATGTGACTCGGGACTGTACCCAAAAACCACCGTTTTTCACACCCTCTTGGACGTGGTAAGGTGGAAATCAAAGCACAGTGGGAATCACACAAGACTCTATGACGATCTCGGGTCTACAGACTAACCTGCACCAGTGTCACCAGAGAACTGCCATCTGACGTAAGGTATAATACCATCTGGGAGTTCTCGGCGAGTCCGTCCAGTGTACCCAGTCTCCGCTGAGCACCCGTATATCATCTCTGATGTCAAACACCAAAGGAAATGGGATCATCCATCGCCTATCTGTATGGGTCGAGAAGGTATACGCTAGTCTACTCTGGTATATCGATGCCCCGTCTCGATACACCCACGACTAGGGACTTTGAAGGATGTACTTATGGACTACCACGTCCCCACTTGAATGATCCGCATCATAGTCCAGGTAGTCAAGTACACATCCTAAGGGCTTTACCAACATGTAACAGAGAGATAATCAGTGTACACGTTAAGGTAAAGAGTAACCAGATTGCATACTATCATATCGAGCAAGAAAGTCATCCCTATATAGGTCCAAGCATCCACTACAATATACATCCTATGTATAGTAATGGCCTCTAGGGCATACATATAACTAACATTGTAGACATAGGACCGCATACATCACTATGTACCAGTCCTAAGAGTTCCGTAACTCTTTCTCCGTGTCCACTAAACGGAGCTTTGGAAATTTTTCCTTTGAGACATGAATGACAAGTATCATAAGATGAAAATTCGAATGAATTCAAATATCCATTTTTATGTAACTTAGCTAGCCGTGTCTCATTGATATGGCCAAGTCTACAATGCCATAAGAAGGATTTTTTCATTTCTGAACTTTTCCTTTTGTGTGTGTTTTGTATATTGAAGACTGTATTCTGATTAAGAATGAATATGCCATTATGTAACGAGCCTAATGCAATCAACTTTTGATCTAGGAATATGTTCATAACATTATCCTTTACTACAATATTATATCCTTCTTTACTTAATAAAGAAACTGATATAATGTTGCACATCATGTTCGGTATATAATAGCACTCATTTAGAATCAGTGTATTACGACTTGGCAATACTAGGTGATATTCGCCAACTGCTTTGGCTGCAATACTTGCACCGTTCCCTACCTGAACGGAATGATCACCTTTTCCCAGTTCTCTACCTTTACGTAGCCCATGTAACAATTTACATATGTGGGATCCTGATCCGGTATCTAATACCCAGGACGTAGGGTGAACTGAGAAACAGTTCTCAATAACTAACACACCAGAAGAAGATGCATCAACATGCATGTTCTTTTGGGCGGCGTGAGAATCCAGATATTCTCCTGTTTCCTGTTCAGTCTTATAACTCTTATAAGAAAGAACGGGTCCAACGTTCCCCTGCTCAGTATAATAAGCGGGTTCAGTCAATACATCCATATTATTATCTTGATTATGGCCTGACATGGTCGCTACCTGGAGAGAGAGAGAAGAAAACACTTTAGCGTATGCTCTTGCAAGATTAGATTGGTTATTATCTTATCTAATCAGGATGTCTCCCACTGTTTTTATCAAATCTACCTTCAAACCCTAAAAGGTAAGATTAGCCGGGATTAATTACACCCTACAATTTCGTCAATCTTTCAGCCAGATCAGTGTCGGTACTTGAGGGAGGTTCCCTGCGCTTTCGCACGGACCTAATTAAAGTAAACCTCGTTTTCCCAGAGGCGTAACCCCGTTAACACTTTTCTAAACACCTACTTGATTGGCTAATTGTCCTGTGTAAAACTCTCCCAGAAGTAACACTTACTCGCAGTGGATATCAGGATCCAACTATCCCATAGGAGGTATGCAATCTCATTGCAAATTTCAACACTCAAATTCCCGATAATATTTTTCCCCTAGCGATCTATGACCTTGACTAAGTCAACAAACCTTAAATCGCAAGTCAAGTTCAACCCGTACATTTCCCGATTGAATTAAACCAACTCGTACGACCCTTGACTGAGTCAACAAGCCCGTGCGAATACCCTAATCCAATCACATCTTATGTTTTAGCAGATAAACACTACTTAGCTACCGTACACTACGCCTTGACTAAGTCAACAAACATAGCACGAATACTAAATAATATCTATCTGAAATGACGGAGGGCTACGCAGGTTTTTCAGAAAAACCATGAGCGTAATGAACTTGATATCGTCGTAGAATCATGTGAAATTTTGAAATGGAGTGTTTTTTAGGCTTTCATTAGTTTTGCTAAAGAGGTCACTCCCGGTGAAGGGATCTCGGCTCTTTCCTCATCGAATAAGGTGCAGGGTATATCATATATACCGCTATGCAAAGTAAAACTCTAAAAACAATCAAAAGACAAACCGAGTTTTGTAGCATCTGCCAGTTTCGCTAAAGAGGTCACTCCCGGTGAAGGGATCTCGGCTCTTTCATCATCGAATAAGGTGCAGGGTATATCATATATACCGCTATGCAAAGCAAAACTGTAGCTACCCCTTTTTATAAAGTTTTGATTCTACAACATCTTTTAGGTTTCTTTTCTTTTTATTAATCTCATTAATAAAAAATCCCATCAGCTTATGCTTCCTAAGCATCACAGATAAATACGACGTACACTTATGCCATCCGCATTCGCCTCGATGTCCCCTCGTGCACCGTTAGGTTAGGTAACTAACGACAGAGCAAGGCAAGGATAGTGCGTGTGTAAAACATAAGTAACGTCTATATAATATATCATATATACTATATATTGTATCCATCACAAGATATCAAATGATCACATCATAGATATCGCAGCAGAAACATAGATATAATGTGGGATATACTAGGACGTCCGTATTTAGTATTTAGCCAACAATAGAAAATATGGATTCCACAGTCGCGATGAATAGCCAAGCCCACACCCTGGACCCCTACGAGAGCGGCAAGCGACCCTACCAATTCTGGAGTTTAGGAGACCCAGTCTCGACTCCTCGAGATGGCCTGCCACTGAACCCCAGAACCCGGTCACCTGTGCTCCCCTCCTTGGGTCCATCCTAATGCGGAAAAATAAATAATATACAACACTGGTGGCATCAACCTCAACCCGGAAGTGCCCCAAATTAAAGAATATTACATTACATTTGAATTTACATGAATGAAAATATAAAACTCTCTTCTCACATAAAACCCCCGGCTATTCAATCACGACAATCCTGCATATCATATCTCAGCAACACATAATATCTCATATCATCAACGTAAGTAAGTATGCATACACCGATCGTCGTCGATGTATAGCAACGACAATCGGCAATACCACTACATACTACACTTACGGTCACAGAAAAGAAAGTGTAAAACTACAATATTTAGAATCCACTATCTATTTAGACATCGGAAATCCGAAATATCACATACTTCGCATTTCATGCCTAACTCTATGAATTCCACATATTGTATCACATTCCAGATAAATTGACAGTATTAAACTTTTCGAACAGATAATCAAATACCCAAAATTTCCTAAATTGCTCAACACTTGAGCTGAGTTCAAATAATCCGGAATGTGTCACAGTAGTAACGGTCCAGCCGTAGAAGGGTCAAGCCAATGCCTCACATGTGGCACGCCGTACTGCCCCAAATGCGAAGGTTCATGAGGCAGTTCAAGACGGTCACATAATCGAGTTAAGGTTTGTTGTCTTCTAGAGGGTCCACCACAAAACATGCACGCATTTGCAAAAGATTTAAACTCGAGAAAAGATTCAACACTTGAAAAATTTTCGTGTCGGGAAAAATTGAGTTAATGATATCCGTTCGAACATTTTAACAGATTCTAAATATCCGGAAATAATAACGAATTTAAATTTTCCGATCGAATCTTCGATTACAAAATAAACCCCAGAAATCTCAACACTTGAGTCAGATTAAAAATACCCATAAAAATTAAATCACAGAAAGAGAAATAACTGTGCAAAAATTAGTCCTTGATTCATCAATAATGCCGTGGTTCCGCGGCCCAAGCGAGGTACGGCTGCGGTTCCGCGGCGGTTTGTACGGAACATGGGCTCGTTTTTCACAGAAGTGCTTATGTTTCCCTGCTGATTTTTTTAGGTATTTTTAATTCAGAAAAATCCCAGATTTCAAAAAATATCCAGAGAGGGGTTTTGTTTTTGTCGGTTCGGGTTCGATCGGAGTTTTAACTTCGTAAACACGTCGCCTAATACTCTAGCTAGGCTCTGATACCACTGTAGGGTTCCTAGTTACTCTTGTGAAGGTTCATAAAGCATCAAACATGCCCCAATAAAATTTTAGATATGCCGAACAACCCAAAGACGGGATCTTTGCTAGATTATTAGGGTTTAACTTGCAAGATAACATCTTTAAACCTAAGTGTGAGGGATTACAACCTTTGTAGTCCGCTCCTTCGCTTCATAAGCTCCGAGTAGAATTCCCTTCGCCGCGATCTACGATCTCCCGGACTCAAGAGAGGCTCCACGACTCGAACGATCCATGCTAGCTTGTATTGTTCCGCTTCTCCGATGATCTACGTCGAAGTTGCTATAACCCAAGCTCTCTCACTCTAATGAGGTGAACACCCTAATCTAATGGGCTAGATTAGATGAGGATGATGGAGTAGTATTTATGCTATCTTTTTAATTCACTTTCTCACAAGAAATCATCACAAAAGGAATTTCTAGTGAGCTCTCTCAAAAACTCAAGAGAGAAGAAGATGAAAAATATTGAGATCATTCCTTTTGTGATGAATAGTAGATAAGAATATATGATTGATATAGAACCATGGTCAAGGATGATAGGCTTAACCTTTGTAGAGAATAAACTAGAGCTAGGGTTTGGTTAGGTTAAGGATAAGTATCAACCATAATATCTTAACCAAGACAAAAAGGAAACCCTTCTAGAATAATCAAGAAAGAGCTAACTCTAATCAAACCCTAATCTCTTTTTATTATCCTTAAACATGTTTCATAATAAATCATATCATGTCACAATAATATATATCACATATATATTATATATTTGCAACAAAAGAAAATAATACAATTAACATATATCGCATATATATCAATGTATTAATCCGGTGAGAAAATGAAATAATAAAGCGAGCCAATATTAGATAATGTAATACAATATATCATATATATCATTATACATTAAATCATCGAATCAACACTTGATCCGACGATCCGGCTATATCGAATATAATCGACTAATATATCATGTACCGATTCATCGAATCAACACTTGATCCGATGTCCCGGTTCATATCTAAATATCGCGAGACTATAATACGGTTTCTCATATCGCATTATCCTCGGTCCTGCACATATCTCATATGTGCCTCTACTCCGTTTTTCCTGAGCCAAGAAAGCTCTGTGTAGGACTCTAAAGAATCGTCAATACGCCGGTAGCAGGTGATGATCATATCAAACACCCACAAGCTGCAAGCGGTCAACTAAACGTAACAGCCAACTAGGTATTGAGCGATCGGAAGATCAACAAGCTAGCTTGTTCGTTCTCCTGTGAATCCAATCAGTAACACTCCCGTACAGTCTGGTCTGTTCGTCTGATATGTCGCATATCAAGTCTAGGGGTGGTATACGTCAGACCCCAGTAACCGATAAGTCGTGTCGACATGAGGCTCATAACAGGTCGAGAAACTACTGGTAACACTTACCAGTAAATCTCTATATCAGCCCTGGCCAGGGACTTCCAGTTATAGCCAATCGAACACAGCACAACATCAACTCCCTATACCGGGAGAGACGAATCCCCTCCTATCACTCATTGCCTCCATGTGATTCGGGACTGTACCAAAAAGCCACCGTTTTGCACGCCCTCTTGGACATGGTAAGGTGGAAATCAAAGCACTGTGGGAATCACACAAGACTTTATGACGATCTCGGGTCTACAGACTACCCTGTACCAGTGTCACTGGAGAACTGCCATCTGACTTGTGGTATATCACCATCTGGGAGTTCTCGGCGAGTCCGTCCACTGTACCCAGTCTCCAATGAGCACCCGTACACCATCTCTGATGTCAAACACCGATGGATATGGGATCATCCATCGCCCATCATATGGGTCAAGATGCGTATACGCTAGTCTACTCTGGTGTATCGATGCCCTGTCTCGATATACCCTCGACTAGGAACAGTTATAGGATGCACTCATCGACTACTATGGCCCCACTAGTATGATCTCATCATAGTCCCAGCAGTCGAGTACAGATCCTAAGCGCTTTATCAACATGTGAGAGTAAGACAGTAAACCAATACAAGTCAACATGTTAAGATAAAGTGAAACCAAATAGCATACTATCATGACGAGCAAGAAAGTCCTCTCTGTATATATCCAAGCATCCATTATAATATACATCATATGTACAACAATGGCCTCTAGGGCATATACATAACTAACAATCTCCCACTTGCACTAAGGCCAGCTGCTGTTGTATCTCATACCTAGCATCCCGAATAATCTCTCAAACTGTATCTGGGGAATGGCCTTCGTGAGTGGATCCGCAGAGTTATCCTTCGTATCTACTCTCCTGACCTCGATCTCCCGGCGATCAACTATCTCCCTGATCAGGTGATACCGCCTCAGAATATGTCTGGACTTCTGATGGGACCTCGGTTCCTTGGCCAAAGCCACAGCTCCATTGTTATCGCAATACATTGGTATTGGATGTTCAATGGATGGAACCACACCAAGTTCAGTGAGGAACTTCTTCATCCAGACAGCCTCTTTGGCAGCATCGTTGGTAGCGATGTATTCAGCCTCCATCGTCGAGACTGCAACGGTATCCTGTTTGGAACTCTTCCAACATACCGCCCCTCCATTGAGGGTAAAGACAAATCCCGAGTGCGACTTAGAGTCGTCCTTATCACTTTGGAAGATGGAATCGGTAAAGGACTCCACCTGGAGTTCTCCATTACCATACACCAAGAACATGTCTCTAGTCCTTCGCAAGTACTTGAGAATGTTCTTCACAGATGTCCAGTGACTCTCTCCAGGATCTGCTTGATACCAACTCACTACACATAGTGAGTATGCTACATCGGGTTTTGTACATAGCATCGCATACATGATAGAGCCTACTGCCGAAGCATAGGGTATCCCTTGCATGCGAGCTCTCTCCAAATCAGTCTTGGGAGACATCTCTTTGGAGAGAGCGAGTCCAGAGATCGTGGGTTGGTTCCCACGCTTGGATTCTTCCATACTAAACCTCTTTAGTATGGTGTCAATGTACCTGGATTGGAACAATCCCAGTATCCTTTTGGATCTATCTCTATAGATCCTAATCCCCAATATACAGGAGGCATCACCTAGATCTTTCATTGAGAATCTTTATGATAAGAAGAGCTTGACTGATTGCAGCATAGGAATATCATTTCCTATCAAGAGTATGTCATCCACGTACAATACGAGAAAGACAACCTTACTCTCTGCCACCTTCTTATAGATACAAGGTTCATCTATATTTTTGATGAAGTCAAACTCTTTGACTACTACATCAAAACAGATGTTCCAACTCCGCGATGCTTGCTTTAACCCATAAATGGATTTAAGCAGCTTGCACACCTTTCCGCTGCTCCCACTATCTATGAAGCCTTCTGGCTGAGTCATGTACACGCACTCTTCTAAATCACCATTTAGAAAGGCGGTCTTAACATCCATTTGCCAGATTTCGTAGTCATGGTATGCAGCAATGGCAAGTAAGATCTGGATGTACTTAATGTAAGTCCACGTTGCCACCCCCGGTTCTTGCGGGGAGGCGGAAACGGTATAAAAATCAAATTTTTAGCGCATGAGGCAACATGGACTAACAAAGTCGGGATCTTTTCTAAACTAAACTAGCAAGAAAGCTAAAGAGAGATAGCTACTCGGATAAAATGTTATACCTAACTTGAACTCCTTCTTGAAACCTTTGTAGGGATTGATGGTGCTTTCCTCGTTGCCTTCTTCTGTCAAAGATGGATCCACCTGAGGGTTCAACCTTCGGGCTCTTTCTCGAACTTTGAGAGAACTAGGATCTTCGGCTTGCTAAACCTCTAACCCTAGAGTGAGTAGAGAGTGGCTTTGGGGTGCTTTTATCTCAAGGAGAGGGATTCTCAACACATGAGAAGGATTCTCCTTTTACGAGAGGAGGAGGAAGAAGAAGAGAGGAGAGAGAAGAGATATGATAGAATGAATAAAATCCTTCTCATTTTGCAACCATAACCAAAATGAAAAGAATTATCAAATTAACAATAATAATAAAAATGAAATAGTTGATGGATGGTTTGGAATGACTATTATCATTACATTCATTAAATGGTTTTGCTAGAATCAAAGAGCATCTTTGATATGTAATGATAATGGTCAAACTTTCAACCATGGTCAACAAGTCAAACTTGGTCAACAAGTCAACAAACCCAACCATAACATAATTTTATTTAATTAATATTATTAATTGATATATCACAAATTCATTAGGGTTTGGAAAAAGACGACTGTCAACTGTGCATACAAACCCGTTCCGAAACCCTAATGAAAATCCTGTTCCTCCGCCTCAAACAACTGTGCATACACACCCGCATTCTTGTTCCGAGGAACATGAACACAATGAGATAAAACTAACCCCAAAACATATACTAGTATCTGGCTCAAACCAGAGCCGGCTAGTAATATCCGTCCGGACTCCAAACGTGCACAAGTGCGCGGATGAGAACGAACCCTGTCGCAAAACCATGCGACCTCTACTCTGTTTTGCCCAAAAGCGAATAGCCCTCTGTGTGGGACTCTAAAGACTCGACACTACGCTGGCAGTGGGTTTAACCACAGACCGCAAGCGGCACTAGCTGTGCGTAACGGTCCCCAGGTAGATGCCGACAAGAAGACTGACGAGGTGAACCCCATCTGAACTCCTACTGAGTCTGAATGTGACAATCTCCGTACAGTCCGGTCTGTTCGTCTGATACATCGCATGGCGGGCCTAAGGGGCGGTAAACGTCAGTCCCCTAATAGCGTTACAAGTCGTGTCAGAGTGAAGCCCAAAACACCCTGAGATAACACTGGAAACCTACCAGTATATCTCGATTGCCCTGGCCAGGGACTACTCGTGTAATGGCTCTCCTAGACACAGCGCGATGTCAACCCCCAATACCGGGAGAGACGAATCCTGTCTAACCGTCACTGCCTCCAAGTGCTTCGGGACTGTACACAACTACTACTTGTTTGCACGACTCCTTTGAGCCGTGGTAGGGTAGTAATCAAAGTACAGTGGGAACACACTCGAGGCGAAGTGACAGTGTCAAGTCAGCGGACTAAGCTGTACTCATGTCACCTGGGAACTGATAACTGGTGATAGGTATAATACCAACCTGTCAGCTCCCGACGAGTCCTGTCCAGTGTACTCGTAACCCAACGAGCACCCGTATACTATCTCCAGTACGACGTACTGATGGCTGTGGGACAGACCATCTCCCACACTGGGATGAGAAGCGCATACGCTAGTCTACTCCGGAGTATCGATGCCCTGTCTCGATAGTCCTGCGACTAGGGACCTGTATAAGGATGTGCTTATAGATTACCCAGCCCCCACTAGTGTGACTGCCATCACAACGCTGGTAATCAAGCAAAGATCCTAAGGGCTCCACTAATGTGTATAGGTGATATACTAAAATAAACACAAGTACACATTAAAGTAGAAACAAACCAAGTAGCATACTACTATATTGAGCAAGATTGTTTATACAAGGTGAATATCCCAAGCTTCCATCAAGTAATATACAAACTAGTATGATACAGTAATGGCCTCTAGGGCATATACACTAACAATCTCCCACTTGCACTAAGGCCATGTACTGGCGTATCGAAGACCTATCATCTCGATCAGCCGCTCGAACTGAGTCTGGGGCAAGGCCTTGGTGAATGGATCTGCAGTGTTTTCTTCTGAAGCAACCCTCCGAACCTCGATCTCCTGGCGATCCACGATCTCCCTGATCAGGTGATACCGCCTCAAGATGTGTCTGGATTTCTGATGGGATCTGGGTTCCTTCGCTAAAGCTATAGCCCCGTTGTTGTCGCAATACAGAGGTATTGGATCAACAATGGACGGAACCACCTGAAGTTCTTTCAAGAACTTCCTTATCCAGACAGCTTCTTTTGCGGCATCAGATGCAGCGATGTATTCCGCTTCCATCGTCGAGTCTGCAACGGTTTCCTGTTTGGAACTCTTCCAACACACCGCCCCTCCATTGAGGGTAAAGACAAAACCCGACATGGACTTGGAATCATCCTTGTCACTCTGGAAGCTGGAGTTAGCAAAGGCCTTGATCTGGAGGTCTTTTCCGCCATACACCAAGAACATCTCCTTAGTCCTTCTCAGGTACTTGAGAATGTTCTTCACCGCTATCCAGTGTTTCTCCCCAGGGTTTGACTGATACCGGCTTACCACACTCAGTGCATAAGCTACATCCGGTCTGGTACACAACATCGCATACATTATAGAGCCTACCGCAGAAGCGTAGGGTATAATAGACATGCGATCCCTCTCCAAATCAGTCTTGGGAGACATCTCTTTAGAGAGGGTGATCCCGTGACAAGCCGGTAGGTTACCGCGCTTGGAATCTTCCATACTGAATCTTTTCACTATGGTGTCGATGTACCTGGACTGAGAAAGTCCTAATATCCTCTTGGATCTATCACGATGGATCCGGATCCCCAGGATGTATGAGGCATCACCCAGGTCTTTCATGGAGAACCTGTGCGACAAGAACCCCTTGACAGATTGTAGCATAGGAATATCATTTCCTATTAAGAGAATGTCATCCACGTATAAAACGAGGAATACTACAGTTCTCGCTAAAAATCTACTATAGATGCATGGTTCATCTGGATTTTTGATAAAGCCAAATTCCTTGACCGTCTCATCAAAACAGATGTTCCAACTCCGCGATGCCTGCATTAGTCCATAGATGGACTTAAGCAACTTGCACACCTTTCCGCTGCTCCCACTCTGAATGAAACCCTCTAGCTGATCCATATAGACACACTCCTCTAAATTTCCATTTAGAAAAGCGGTCTTTACGTCCATCTGCCAAATCTCATAATCGTGGAAGGCAGCAATGGCAAGAAGGATCCGAATGGATTTCAGCATAGCCACTAGAGAAAAGGTTTCGCCATAGTCCAAACCAGGTCTTTGACGAAAACCCTTTGCAACAAGTCTAGCTTTATAGGTCTCAACCTGTCCATCTACACCAATCTTCCTTTTGAAGATCCACTTGCATCCTACGGGTTTTACCCCATCTGGAGCAATGTCCAATGTCCATACTTTGTTGGTGTACATGGACTCCATTTCGGTCCGCATTGCATCCAGCCATTTTACCGAGTCAACGCTCTGAACGGCCTGCTGGAAGCTAGTAGGCTCATCACAATCTATGATGCAATCCTCTCTATCCCCGTCTATGAGAAAACCGTAGTATCTCTCGGGCGGATGAGACTGCCTACTACTCCTGCGGAGCGGCGCAGGAATGTCCTGTTCTTTTGAACCCTCTGGTTCCACTAAGCTTTCAGTAATAGCTCGTGGTTCTGGAATTTCTTCCAGTTCTACTGCGCTCCCATTTATTTCCTTTTCTAAGAACTGGTGTTCTCGAAAATGGGCATGACGAGAAACAAGAACTTTTTGTTCCTCTTCGCAGTAGAAGAAATATCCCTTGGAATTCTTTGGATATCCCACAAACTTACACTGTACTGAGCGTGCCTCGAGCTTGTCCACATGCTGCTTTTTAACAAAAACTGGACTTCCCCAAGTCTTAATGTGACTGAGATGGGGCCTCTTCCCACACCACATTTCATATGGTGTGGTAGGCACAGTCTTAGTAGGAACTCGGTTCAAAAGATATGCAGCTGATTCTAGCGCATATCCCCAGAATGATCGCGGTAACTCAGCATTACTCATCATGGACCGTACCATATCCAATAGGGTCCGGTTCCGTCTCTCCGATACACCGTTATGTTGCAGAGTGTATGGAGGAGTAAGCTGAGAGAGAATTCCATTCTCTTTTAAGTAATTCAGGAACTCGGCACTTAAGTATTCTCCACCTCGATCCGATCTTAAAATCTTGATACTTTTGCTGGTTTGTTTTTCTACTTCATTCTTATATTCCTGGAACTTTTCAAAGGCTTCGGACTTATGTTTCATTAAGAAGACATAACCGTACCTTGAAAAATCATCCGTAAAAGTAATGAAGTAAGAATAACCGCTTCGCGCATGTGTAGACATTGGACCGCACACGTCGCTGTGTACGAGTCCCAAGAGCTCGCTCGCTCTTACTCCGTGTCCAGTGAACGGAGTCTTTGTCATCTTTCCTTTGAGACAGGATTGACAAATGGCATACGATTGATATTCGAACGGATCCAAATACCCTTCTGTATGTAACTTAGTCAACCTTCTCTCATTGATGTGACCCAGTCTACAATGCCATAAGAAAGTCTGATTGATTTCTGGAGACTTCCTTTTGTGTGTATTCTGGACATTAAAAATCTGTGGTTGGTTTAATACGTATATACCATTGCTCAATGTACCTGACCCAATCAGAACTTGATTAAGGTGAATGTTTACAACATTACTTACAAACGCAAATTCATAACCTTCTTTAGAAACCAAAGATACAGAAATGATATTACAAGTTGCGTTGGGTACAAAAAAGCAATTACGCAAAACCAAAACATGCCCATCTGACATTCCCAGGTGAGAGTCCCCCACGGCTTTAGCATCCATGCTAGCTCCGTTTGCAACTCTGAGGGTCATGTCACCTGCCTTCAAAACCCTACGGTTTCTCAACGCCTGCAAAGAATTACAGATATGAGATCCTGATCCGGTATCCAATACCCAGGAAGTAGAGTTTATTGAAAGACAGTTTTCAATAACATACACACCTGAAGCTGAAGCCGCAACCTGCTTCAGTTCCTGTGTCCTGGCCTTCCAAGCTCTGCAATCTTTCTTCCAGTGTCCACTCTTATGACAATAGAAGCATTCTTCTTTTCCTACAAGCTTCCCCGCTATCATTGTTGCCTTTGCCTTTCCCTTCGTATCCACTTTACTAACACCGCCCCTTGGTTTGGCGGGGGCTTTCCTCTTCTTTCCCTTGGCTTTCGCCTTGGACCTAGAAGAAGAAGATCCTCCTACAAACAAAGTGGATGTTTCCCTACTTTTCTGTAGGGTGCCCTCTGCGCTCCTCAGCATGTTGAGGAGTTCTGAAAGTTCAACCTCTTTTTCTCATAAGTTGAAGTTCAGTATAAACTGGGCGTAAGTGGAAGGAAGGGACTGGAGAATCAAGTCCGTATAGAGCTCATTCTCCAAAGTGGTTCCAAGTTCCGTGAGCTCCTCAATGAAGCCAATCATCTTAAGCACGTGTTCCGCTACCAATGATCCGATGGCCAACTTTGCCGAAAATAACTTCTTCGACACTTCGTATCTTGCGATACGAGATTGCTCTCCATACAGTTCTTTTGTATGGAGAAATATGGATTCAAGGTCCATATTCTCGTGCCTCCTCTGATGTTCGTTGTCCATCGAGGCAAGTACGAGGCACTTGGCCTTCGCGCTATCAATCTCCCAGGTCTTACGGATTTCCTTATCCGCGACGCTGGAGATGGGACTTGGGACAGGGGGAGCTTTGGTGGTAAGAAGATACCCCAGCTTGTCGTAAGTGATTGCCATCTTGACATTCCTGAGCCAATCTTTGTAGTTTGGCCCTGTCAGTATATTTTTATCTAGAAGTAACTTAAGTCCAGTCATGTCGATTGGTCGCTGCAATTAGGAGAGAGAGAAGAAACACTTAGCACGATGCTCTTGCAAGTTTAGAATGGTTTTTAGTTTTTCTAAACAGGATGGCTCCCACTGTCTCTCGAATCCCTCCTCAAACCATAAAGGAAGAATTAGTCGGGATCAATCCCACCGCACAATACTTGCTTAACCGTTCAGCCAGGCCAGTGTTGGTACTTCGAGGGAGGTTTTCCAACGCTTTCGCGAAGTTCCTTAAATAAATAA
Source organism: Agapanthus africanus (assembly GCA_030015575.1). Classification (NCBI taxonomy): domain Eukaryota; kingdom Viridiplantae; phylum Streptophyta; class Magnoliopsida; order Asparagales; family Amaryllidaceae; genus Agapanthus; species Agapanthus africanus. The sequence continues at coordinate 566,441,343 of CM057339.1, forward strand.
CCTCTTTTCCCTGGGGGCGTAGCCCCGCTAACACCTTTCTAGGCACCTACTAGGTTTATAGCATTGATCGTTTAGTGAGAAATTTCCCGAGGAGTAGCATATACTCACAGTAGGATCGGGATCCAAATATCATTGCGTGACGAAACTGAAGGAATCCTACCAGAATCACCACACTCCAAATGGTATGCAAATCTAGCAAGTTTCAGTACTTATGAAGCTCCCGATGTGGATTTTTGCCCCATGCTCTTATGACCTTGACTTTGGCCAAAATATCATAAGTCACATGTCAAGTTCTACCCGTCACTATCCAGGTTAATTTGGATCCATCCGTACCTACCCTTGACTTTGGCCAAAATGGCAGTACGACTGTCCCAAACCAACGCATCTATCTATGCTACACATGAACACCCAATAGCTACCAATCACTATGCCTTGACTTTGGCCAACATACATAGCTTGAATGCTATTGCCTATTCATGCGAAACGACGGAGGGCTACGAATGGTTTTGGTAAAACCGTGAACGTAGTGAACTTGATATAATCGATGGAACGAGATAGCTTTCAGAAGGAGTGGCTCAAGCTCCGCATTTAAAAGTTATTTTTGAAAAGAACCGAGTGGTTTTTCGAAAGTGTTCCAACGACTTTTGCTTGGTTTATTATCTTGCATTAGTTCTTTTAATGCGTGATATTCTTGCATTAGTTCTTTTAATGCGTCCCATCATTTAATCCTACCATTGCAGAAAATAACCAAAATATGATGTACGCTTATGCCATTCGCATTCGCCACGGGGCCCCGTCATCACCCGTTAGGTTACTTAACTAACGACAGAGCGGGGGCTGGGCTAGCGCGGCTGTAAAACATAAGCAACGCCTAAATAGTTATAAATGTAAAGCAATGATAGACATTACAGATCACAGATGAATACATTGGATATACTAGGAATCCGCAATCCGTTCGAGCCTGCAACGAAAAGCGGATTACACGGTCGCGGTGAATAGCCAAAACCCCACCCAAGACCCCTACGGGTGCGGCAAACTACCCGCCAAGTACCCGAAGCGAAGCAACCTCCCTCACCACCGTGAGTAGGCCACTCGGCACTTCGAGATACCCGGTAGTTTGTGCACCCCCTCCACGGGTCTATCCTAGGAGCAAAAACAGTAAAAAGAATTATACAATGTCGGCTACAACCCCGACCCGGTTGTGCGGCCAAACAAATAATATTACATCAATTTACATATTACATGATTGAAAGAAAAAGAAAAGCTCATCTCACATCCACCCCGGCTATTCACCCGCGACAGTCCAACGCATTCATATACGCATACCATCATCAAACACAGATCACTGATATGTATAACCCCGACTAATCGACATATAGCGATTAGCCAACGTTCAATACATATAAACATCACAGATATAACCAATATAGTCAAAGTGTAGTGAAGTTCGATAAAAATACGGATTTATAGGCCCCCAAAAACAAATTTCTTTTCTGGAAAACCTGGGCACAAATAAACCATCTGAAAAATCCCAAAACCCTACCATAAGAACACTGCACAAAACCCGATCACGAGAGGAGCCTAAACGGCGGCGGTTCCGCGGCAAATGCATACCTATTGCCGCGGAACCGCGGCGGTTTGAGGGAATCAGGGGATCGTTTTTGGTGGGTGTTCTCACAAAACCCTGAGCCGATTTTAGGAGTAAAACTGTTTACCTTTTGAGCACAAAAAATTTCAACAGAAAGTTAGGGTTTTTAACTTTTAGGTTTTTTGTCATTTTTCCGATCGAACTTCCGTACACTTTACTACCAAGCTAGTTTAAGTTTAATTAGGCTCTGATACCACTGTAAGTCCACGTTGCCACCCCCGGTTCTTGCGGGGAGGCGGAAACGGTATAAAAATCAAATTTTTAGCGCATGAGGCAACATGGACTAACAAAGTCGGGATCTTTTCTAAACTAAACTAGCAAGAAAACTAAAGAGAGTTAGCTACTTGGATAAAAGGTTATACCTAACTTGAACTCCTTCTTCTTGAAACCTTTGTAGGGTTTGATGGTGCTTTCCTCGTCGCCTTCTTCTGTCAAAGATGGATCCACCTGAGGGTTCAACCTTCGGGCTCTTTCTCGAACTTTGAGAGAACTAGGATCTTCGGCTTGCTAAACCTGTAACCCTAGAGTGAGTAGAGAGTGGCTTTGGGGTGCTTTTATCTTAAGGAGAGGGATTCTCAACACATGAGAAGGATTCTCCTTTTACTAGAGGAGGAGGAAGAAGAAGAGAGGAGAGAGAAGAGATATGATAGAATGAATAAAATCCTTCTCATTTTGCAACCATAACCAAAATGAAAAGAATTATCAAATTAACAATAATAATAAAAATGAATTAGTTGATGGATGGTTTGGAATGACTATTATCATTACATTCATTAAATGGTTTTGCTAGAATCAAAGAGCATCTTTGATATGTAATGATAATGGTCAAACATTCAACCATGGTCAACAAGTCAACCTTGGTCAACAAGTCAACAAACCCAACCATAACATAATTTCATTTAATTAATATTATTAATTGATATATCACAAATTCATTAGGGTTTGGAAAAAGACGACTGTCAACTGTACATACATGTTGGAGATAGTGCCCTCAGAGTCAATTATTGGATCACAGGCACGTGATTGCAATGATTGAGGGAGGACCTATCCCGGTAGGACAGTCTTACTCGAGATGATAGTATGCTATCTGGTTTACCTTTATCATCGTGTACTGCTTTAGGTGACCTGACAGGTCGCTATTGCACGTTGATAGAGCCCCTAGGATTCTTGCTTGACTACCGGCAGTATGAGGGCGATCATATACGTGGGAGCTGGTAGTCTATAAGCACATCCTTAAAAGGTCCCTAGTCGCGGGAGTTTCGAGACAGGGCATCGATTCTCCAGAGTAGACTAGTGTATACAGTCGAGACCCCGACGAGGGGCGGTGGCCGGTCTCACAAGCCATTGGTGTCAGTTGGATCACCTAAGATGTATACAGGTGCTCATTGGGTTATGAGTACACCGGACAGGACTCGCCGGGAACATGCTAGTTGGTCTTATACCTGACGTCAGATAGCAGTTCCCAGGTGACATGTGTACAGGTTAGTTCATCGACCTGGGGATCGTCATTTGTCTCGTGTGAGTTCCCACTGTGCTTTGATTACTACCCTACCACGGCTCAAAGGATTCGTGCAAACAGGTTTTAGTTGGGTACAGTCCCGAGCCACATAGAGGCAGTGAGCGGATCTTCGGGGGTTTTCGTCTCTCCCGGTATTGGGGGTGAGGTCGCGCTGTGTCTAGGAGAGCCATTACACGAAGACCTTGGCCAAGGCAGGAGATTTACTGGTAGGTATTCCAGTAGTATCTCAGGGTGTTCTGGGCTACACTCCGACACGACTTGTACCGCTTTTGGGGGTCTGACTTTTACCAACCCCCTAGGCCCGACATGCGATGCTCATAGACGAACGGACTGGACTGTACGGATATTGTCACTGACAGGCTCAGTAGGGTGTCAGGATGAGTTCGCTCATCGACGTCCTTTTTAGTCAATAGCTGGTGGCCCGTTACGTATTGGCTTATACCTCTGACGTGCTAGTGGTTAAATCCACAGCCATAGTATTGACGAGTCTTTAGAGTCCACCACACTTTCAGTTACTCAAGCTTTCGGGCGAAACGCTGTAGAGGCCGTATGGAGATATGGCAGGGTCCGATCAGATACGTGCGGTATTGCACGGATCAGGATCGGACGGTTTGTACTGGAGGCCGTATGGATATATGGCAGGGTTCGATCTGATACGTGCGGTATTGCACGGATCAGGATCGGACGGACATTACTAGCCGGTTTTGGTTTAAGCCGGATCCTAGTTTAGTACAGTGTAGATTTTGTCTCATTGCATTTGTATCCGGTCGGGATACAGATGCGGGTGTGTATGCACAGTATGGGGGTTTTCCTGTAATTTATTACGGGACCAGTTTTCTGGAGTTGCCAGTTTGCTTTCCGTTCCGGCCGGTTTTCCTTTGTCCTTTCCCGACCGGACTTTTCCGATGGAGGGGGGTTATTTGCAATTGTGCAAATAACATTTGTGGAGGGGGTTTCTTGCAAATATATTCATTATGATATGTTTAGCATCTTTCATCCATGATGGTGCATTAATTGTGATTTGAATGGGTATGGGTTGATTAAGGTGTTGATGTGAGGTTTTGCTTTGGATGTGGTCACCTCTTTCTTTTCCTACACTTACCTCCCTCTTGTATTTGTTTTGCCCTCCACCATTTTTCCACCCCATGGATGGCCGGCCACAATTTGTAGGAGAGAGGAAAAATGAGAGTGTTGCAATTTTTTTGATCATCTCATTTTGCTTGCTAAGAATTGATAGCATCATTTCTCTCAAAGTTTCATTCTTCCTTCACCTCCATCAATGGCAACATAACCCCAAAGTGAGACATGCACTCTACAGTACATTCTACAGCAAATCTTGGACGCGTCGGCTAGCCTACTTCGCGCCCGAGTTGCCTCGGTATTGAGGTGGGAGCCCGTAAAAGCTACAGGCAATGTGGTGCCCTTTCCGACGAGGAGGAGACAGACGGAGATCCCGCGAGGAGATCGGAGTGGAGATGAAGACCGGAGGACTCGGATCAGTCGGTATATCTCTGACCCATCTTCTAGTTAGCTTAGACTTGTTAATGGTTACGATCCGGGTGTTTAGTGCGCGGTGGTGCCGGTTTGCTATGTCCGCAAAATTAAAGTTTATCACCGTTTCCGCATTTGGCCGTCGGAGTGACGGCCGGGGCGCCGCCGTGCACTTACAGTGGTATCAGAGCCTCGCCATTAACTTCGTCTAGCTTTGTTTGATGTGTTTTTCAGTTCCGATCGACCAAAATTCCAAAAATCCAATTTTAGTTCACGACAGTTTTCTGTTGAAATTTTTTGGTCTCCAAAAATGTTTCAGGTTGTATAAAATTGATGTACTGGAAATTGTAAGACAACTGGGAAAATTCGACACAGTCAGTCCACTACCAGAGCGCGGAACCGCGGCCAAACCCCCCTTGGGCCGCGGTTCCGCCGCACATTGGGGACTTCACTGTATCATTTTTTCCCAGTGGGCTTCTGGGCTAATTTTAGGGGTTTTGGAATATTAAAATTGGGCCCAGGTTTTCTGTGAGTGCTACAGTATTGATTGGGGGCCCACTTGTTAATTTTTGATCGATCGGATATTTTAAACACATTATTTCACAGTATTTACATTATATATGCGACCGTGAATGTCACTTGATCGGTAAATCCGGTCTAACTGCTATAGCCCGGTTGGACGGATTTGCGAACGTGACTTTCACGTTGATGTTCTATGTATTGCTGTGATGTTGCGGATCGGTCGTGGGGGATAGCCTGGATGCAATGCTAGTACAGTGTTGGTGTATTATGTACATTTGATATTGCGGGGCGAGCGTCCGACATGTGGACTGCCGTCACTGCCTGATTGTATTATTCTTTTGGGGCACGGCCTGGTTGCGGTCGATGTACCCGTTGTATGTATATTTTACTTTCTGTACTAGGTTTACCCCGCGGAGGGGTGCACGGATAGCAGGGTTCTAGAGGGCAACGGGCCCGCATCTCAGGGCATTGAGACGGAGGGGGCTTCAGTCTGGAATTGGCGGGCTATTCGCCGCACTCGTAGGGGGTACAGGTTGACCCAGGAGGGGTGCCCAAGTTACCGGATTCCGTGAAGTGCTGGGTGGTCCATTCACGGTGCTGAAGGGGGCTGCCTCGCTTCAGGTTTTGGCGGGTAACTTGCCGCGCCCGTAGGGGTCTAGGATTTCATTGCACAGGCTATCCACACGACTAGGGGAACGTCGGGTTTCAGTAGTGGCTCTGTGAAACCCGGGGATCCCAGATATCTGTATTGTTCTGTGATGCTGTACATTTCTGTGATGTTACATTTCTTTTCACGCCTTGAGCAAAATATAATATATTGGTATATATATTAGTAGATGTTGTATATGTTTTTCATCCGCGCTAGTCCAGTCCCCGCTCTGTCGTTAGTAAGCTAACCTAACGGGTGATGACGGGACCCAGTGGCGAATGCGGATGGCATATACGTACGTCAGTATATTTTCGTTCTTTGTGGTGTGATTAATTGATGGGACTGCGTTGATTCGGATCAATGCAAGTTAAAACAAACCTATTCTGATGTTGTTGGAACACTTTTCAAAAAGCTGTTATTGCAAGGACGTTCACTTTTGTTTTGCATCGTGGTATTCATTTGGAATATCCTGCACCTCATTCTACGAGGCAAGGGCCGAGATCCCTTCACCGGGAGTGACCCCTTGGACAGAAGTTTGCGTCAGGGCATTAACTTCACTATAGCCGATTACTTTTGCTTTGCACCGTGGTATTCAGTTGGAATATCCTGCACCTCATTCTACGGGGAAAGAGCCGAGATCCCTTCACCGGGAGTGACCTCTTTAGCAAAAGTTTTCGTCACTATATTTTCTAAAAGCTATCCGTTCCTTCAACGATATCAAGTTCATTACGTTAAAGGTTTTCGCCAGAAATCATTCGTAGCCCTCCGTCGTTTCAGACGGGTAGCACGTAGTATTCATGCTATGTTTGTTGACCTTCGTCAAGGCATAGTGCATGGTAGCTGCTTGTTGCCTTTCTGCTGCATAGATAGATGTGTTGGTTTGGGACAGTCGTATAGCCTTGTTGACCTTCGTCAAGGGCTTGTACGGGTGGGTTCAAATTAACCTGGACAATGACGGGTGGAACTTGACATGTGACTTATGATTTGTTGACCTTCGTCAAGGTCATAAGAGCATGGGGCAGAAATCACATCGGGAGTTTCAAAAGAACTGAAACTTGCCAGATATGCGCATACCTTCTGGAGTGTGATACCGTGAGCGGATTCCGTCACGTTATCATGCGATGAGAGTTGGATCCCGATTCCTACTGATGAGTTAGTTTACTCCTCGGGTGACCCCGACTAATTCTTCTTTCAGGTTTGGAGGAGAATTTGAGGTACAGTGGGAGGTTTCTAGATTAGATAAATTGGTAACCATTCTGATCTAGGATAGAGTGCACGCTGAGTGTTTCTTTTCTCTCTCTCTTTGGCAGCGACCATTGACCCGACCCTAGACTATGACTCAGTGACCAAGTTGACCGAACCTTCTTAACACTGGCTTTTGGATTGTCAGAGTTGCAGACCTCATTGCCACTCCTACTTTTACCCTTTTCTCCAGGACACCCCATATTACTACAAACGTCCACTTCCATTGGACAAAACCATCGTATGGTTAGATACGAACTCGAAGGAATTCGAGGATGGTTTCCGGTTCTGGAGAAAACGGATAGGATTATTCAGTTGTCTTTTCCCTTTTACCTTTTCTCAAGTTGTGAGTACTCCTTGGTTTAGGAGATAGTACACCTATTACGCAAATTGGATAGTCTTCTTCCAAACCTTAGGCTGGTGCCGACCGGTAGGGAATGAAGAAAACCAATTAGCCTAAACGGTGTGCAGAAGGTATTAAGATTAAGACAAAGCAAGGGATTAGTAAGAGGGCAAAGTAAATTGCGACTGACATTCACGACTAAACCAAGTATTTCTTCGTCAATCCTAAAATCACCTTTGTATTTCTCCAGGACACTCCGTATCACTACGAAGATCCCAGTTTATTGGATAATCCATCGTATGGTTATATACGAACTCGAAAGGAACTTGTTCCAGTTCGGGGATGGATCCTGGTTCAGGAGAAATAGGAATAAAGTACATTCAGGTGTCTTTTATCTTCACCTTCTCTCGCGTTGCGAGTGCTCCTAGGATTAGGACAGTACACCTATTATGCTTATTGGATAGTCTTCTTCCAAACCATAGGCTGGTGCCGAACGGTAGGGAAGGAAGAAAACCATTTGGCGTAAGGGGTGTGCAGAAGGTAATGACTAAAGACATATAAAGGGATTTGGAGAGGTGGCAAAGAATTATACGGTTATAGTTGTGAATCTGGATAATGGAAGAGGCATTACTAGGAATACCAGGATACCCCATCGAAACATTTCAATGTTTCAGTTCAGCTGTGTACTGTTAAAAGAAAACTGATTTTCCGATTGGACACTTGCTCCAGGGTATGTATTTACCAGGTTTGATTCTCACATCTGTATGGTTTTACAGATGATGAGTGGGAGTAAGTTATTGGGAATTAGGTGATCATCCTCATTATATCGGGATTCGTTGGAATTGGTGATATTTGAGGAAGCCACCTGGGTTGTTTGCCGGTCGGCAAATATTTGGTTTTGAATATCCGTTGTTGTGCGCCAATTTCAAATTGATATATCTGTACGTCTATTTTTATAGAGTGAGATATACCTTTTGATATTATGTCGATGACATTTACCTATATCAGTGGATGGTTAGGTAAGGAGCATTAAACAGCGGTGTAATTCTTCTTAACCATAAGTACAGTTTTCAACATACGACACACAGTGATTGAGTTGTTAGACTCAGCGGACTTATACAGAGTATTGTATGTTGTCCAGTGTCCATTAGGACAGAGGGGTTGGTCCTCGTACTATATTCAGTTTACTTATGACTTCTCTAGTTTTTAGACAGGTGTTTCGTGGAAACACAGTGTCTGAATTTTGAGAAGTTATAGGTATTTGAATAAAGTAGAGAACCAAGTATTGCAAGTTTCGGGATTCTTCAAAGTGATCGAAGATGTAGATACTCGTGCATGGTATTCAGTTGATAGTAATGATTAAGAGAACTTGCTTCTCTTTCAGGTTACTCATAATTGGAAGCATTCCTAAGTTGAGTAACGCTGATCGGCCTCCTTCCATTTAGTTGACATGCACTGGAGACAGATGCATGATTTGAATCTGGTTCAATTAAATCAGTGCCTCTGGTTCTATATTGGATATAGAACAGTTCATATCTTAACGATGTTAAGGTACGGGGAGTTGTCCGGCTTATGCTTAAAACCAGACTCTGGATAACTCAAAGGCACGTTTCTGTAATGGCTGTTTGTGGGTTGACCCAGGCTATGACGAGGGTTGACTTTCTACCATCTGGAAGATCAATAGTGATATTGTTCTTCACTCGCCACAATTTTAAAAGAAATGGATTTTTTCAAAAACAGTAGTGGGAGTATGGTAGAACTGGAAGTGATTCCAGAACCGCAAACGATTACCGAAGATTTGATAAGGAACCTAAAGATTCAATCTGATTTGACATTCCATTGGCCACTCCGCAGATAAGGTGGGTAACTTCAGGCACCCGAGAGGTACTCCGGTAGCCTCAAGGACGGTGACAGCGAAGTTCTTGTTTACCCACACTTGCCATTGTTGTTGTTCCAGGCTGCGAGACCCGGCAGGAGGATGAGTATAGCGTCGTTCTAAACTAGTTTTAGAAGTGCACGTCTATATGACTCTGCCAGAGGGTTGTCGTAGTCAGTGGGAGCAGCGGAAGCATTGGTGGACATCAGGCTTATGTCTATTTATAGACTAAAGCAGATGTAGCGGAGATAGATCATCTATTTCTGATGTGACAGTCATAGGTTTGACGTCATCAGAATAGGGGATGGATCTGTTGAGAAGGTAGTAGGAAGTGATATTCCTATACTACGATCGGTTATACTTTGGTCGTCACACAGTGGTTTCTCCACAAAGGACTTGGACATTATATCAGACATACTGGTTACTATATCTATGGTTTTAGATCTAGATTTGGGTGGTTTCCCAATCAGGGTACTTTGACAGCATTCTAAGAGTATTTAGAATGGACGACTCCTGGCACCGTAGTGTACCTGCAGGTGATGGAGTCACCCTCTCTAAAGGTGTCTTATAGACTAAAGTAGAGAGGGATGTGCATGATTGGCAGATCACTTGCTTAGGCAATTGAGTCAATCATGAGATGTCAAGTACCACACCAGATGTTGTTCTTGCAGTAGATGCAATAAGTTGACATTAATCCAATCCTGGAGAAACAGTCAGAAGCAGTTTTAGAACATAAGTGGATGTTCTAAGGATATGTTAAAGACAGCCTCATTTGGGAGACAGTTATCATTCCAGGCTTCCAAGGTGACATGGACGACAAGGTGATTGTCAGAGTTATAGTTTTCCTTCTGACGAAGGGCAGTATTTTGGACAGGTGGTCCAAGGAAATACTGAGGGAGGCATGGCGCAGGATACTGATTAAGTTCTGTTGACGATACAGTCTAAGAAGTTTGGATTTGGAGTTCATTTATGATCTAGGTCCCATCAGACATCCAGACATTCTAAGACAGGTATTGCTCATTTCGGGAGATGGCTTTCTCCGCGAACTTGAGATAGAGAGAGACATAGAAAGAAACATCAAGGCGGATCCACTCACTGAGGCTATTCCTCGAACGCAATAGTTTCACAAATGGATTTTGTGAGACTGACTAGTAGGGGAGTTGGGTGTTCGGTATCACACGGGCTGTGAGTATACGACATCACAATAATTAGCCTTGAGTGCAAGTGGGAGATTTTTGGAGATAGTGCCCTGTGAGTATACGATATCGCAATAATTAGCCTTGAGTGCAAGTGGGAGATTGTTGGAGATAGTGCCCTCAGAGTCAATTATTGGATCACAGGCACGTGATTGCAATGATTGAGGGAGGACCTATCCCGGTAGGACAGTCTTACTCGAGATGATAGTATGCTATCTGGTTTACCTTTATCATCGTGTACTGCTTTAGCTGACCTGACAGGTCGCTATTGCACGTTGATAGAGCCCCTAGGATTCTTGCTTGACTACCGGCAGTATGAGGGCGATCATATACGTGGGAGCTGGTAGTCTATAAGCACATCCTTAAAAGGTCCCTAGTCGCGGGAGTTTCGAGACAGGGCATCGATTCTCCAGAGTAGACTAGTGTATACAGTCGAGACCCCGACGAAGGGCGGTGGCCGGTCTCACAAGCCATTGGTGTCAGTTGGATCACCTAAGATGTATACAGGTGCTCATTGGGTTATGAGTACACCGGACAGGACTCGCCGGGAACATGCTAGTTGGTCATATACCTGACGTCAGATAGCAGTTCCCAGGTGACATGTGTACAGGTTAGTTCATCGACCTGGGGATCGTCATTTGTCTCGTGTGAGTTCCCACTGTGCTTTGATTACTACCCTACCACGGCTCAAAGGAGTCGTGCAAACAGGTTTTAGTTGGGTACAGTCCCGAGCCACATGGAGGCAGTGAGCGGATCTTCGGGAGTTTTCGTCTCTCCCGGTATTGGGGGTGAGGTCGCGCTGTGTCTAGGAGAGCCATTACACGAAGACCTTGGCCAAGGCAGGAGATTTACTGGTAAGTATTCCAGTAGTATCTCAGGGTGTTCTGGGCTACACTCCGACACGACTTGTACCGCTTTTGGGGGTCTGACTTTTACCAACCCCCTAGGCCCGACATGCGATGCTCATAGACGAACGGACCGGACTGTACGGATATTGTCACTGACAGGCTCAGTAGGGTGTCAGGATGAGTTCGCTCATCGACGTCCCTTTTAGTCAATAGCTGGTGGCCCGTTACGTATTGGCTTATACCTCTGACGTGCTAGTGGTTAAATCCACAGCCATAGTATTGACGAGTCTTTAGAGTCCACCACACTTTCAGTTACTCAAGCTTTCGGGCGAAACGCTGTAGAGGCCGTATGGAGATATGGCAGGGTCCGATCAGATACGTGCGGTATTGCACGGATCAGGATCGGACGGTTTGTACTGGAGGCCGTATGGATATATGGCAGGGTTCGATCTGATACGTGCGGTATTGCACGGATCAGGATCGGACGGACATTACTAGCCGGTTTTGGTTTAAGCCGGATCCTAGTTTAGTACAGTGTAGATTTTGTCTCACTGCATTTGTATCCGGTCGGGATACAGATGCGGGTGTGTATGCACAGTATGGGGGTTTTCCTGTTATTTATTACGGGACCAGTTTTCTGGAGTTGCCAGTTTACTTTCCGTTCCGGCCGGTTTTCCTTTGTTCTTTCCCGGCCGGACTTTTCCGATGGAGGGGGGTTATTTGCAATTGTGCAAATAACATTTGTGGAGGGGGTTTCTTGCAAATATATTCATTATGATATGTTTAGCATCTTTCATCCATGATGGTGCATTAATTGTGATTTGAATGGGTATGGGTTGATTAAGGTGTTGATGTGAGGTTTTGCTTTGGATGTGGTCACCTCTTTCTTTTCCTACACTTACCTCCCTCTTGTATTTGTTTTGCCCTCCACCATTTTTCCACCCCATGGATGGCCGGCCACAATTTGTAGGAGAGAGGAAAAATGAGAGTGTTGCAATTTTTTTGATCATCTCATTCTGCTTGCTAAGAATTGATAGCATCATTTCTCTCAAAGTTTCATTCTTCCTTCACCTCCATCAATGGCAACATAACCCCAAAGTGAGACATGCACTCTACACTACATTCTACAGCAAATCTTGGACGCGTCGGCTAGCCTACTTCGCGCCCGAGTTGCCTCGGTATTGAGGTGGGAGCCCGTAAAAGCTACAGGCGATGTGGTGCCCTTTCCGACGAGGAGGAGACGGACGGAGATCCCGCGAGGAGATCGGAGTGGAGATGAAGACCGGAGGACTCGGATCAGTCGGTATATCTCTGACCCATCTTCTAGTTAGCTTAGACTTGTTAATGGTTACGATCCGGGTGTTTAGTGCGCGGTGGTGCCGGTTTGCTAAGTCCGCAAAATTAAAGTTTATCACCGTTTCCGCATTTGGCCGTCGGAGTGACGGCCGGGGCGCCGCCGTGCACTTACAATACACACCCGTTCCGAAACCCTAATGAAAATCCTCTTCCTCCGCCTCAAACAACTGTGCATACACACCCGCATTCTTGTTCCGAGGAACATGAACACAATGAGATAAAACTAACCCCAAAACATATACTAGTATCTGGCTCAAACCAGAGCCGGCTAGTAATATCCGTCCGGACTCCAAACGTGCACAAGTGCGCGGATGAGAACGAAACCTGTCGCAAAACCATGCGACCTCTACTCTGTTTTGCCCAAAAGCGAATAGCCCTCTGTGTGGGACTCTAAAGACTCGACACTACGCTGGCAGTGGGTTTAACCACAGACCGCAAGCGGCACTAGCTGTGCGTAAATGTCCCCAGGTAGATGCCGACAAGAAGACCGACGAGGTGAACCCCATCTGAACTCCTACTGAGTCTGAATGTGACAATCTCCGTACAATCCGGTCTGTTCGTCTGAAACATCGCATGGCGGGCCTAGGGGGCGGTAAACGTCAGTCCCCTAATAGCGGTACAAGTCGTGTCGGAGTGAAGCCCAAAACACCCTGAGATAACACTGGAAACCTACCAGTATATCTCGATTGCCCTGGCCAGGGACTACTCATGTAATGGCTCTCCTAGACACAGCACGATGTCAACCCCCAATACCGGGAGAGACGAATCCTGTCTAACCGTCACTGCCTCCAAGTGCTTCGGGACTGTACCCAACTACTACCTGTTTGCACGACTCCTTTGAGCCGTGGAAGGGTAGTAATCAAAGTACAGTGGGAACACACTCGAGGCGAAGTGACAGTGTCAAGTCAGCGGACTAAGCTATACTCATGTCACCTGGGAACTGATAACTGACGATAGGTATAATACCAACCTGTCAGTTCCCGACGAGTCCTGTCCAGTGTACTCGTAACCCAACGAGCACCCGTATACTATCTCCAGTACGACGTACTGATGGCTGTGGGACAGACCATCTCCCACACTGGGATGAGAAGCGCATACGCTAGTCTACTCCGGAGTATCGATGCCCTGTCTCGATAGTCCTGCGACTAGGGACCTGTATAAGGATGTGCTTATAGATTACCCAGCCCCCACTAGTGTGACTGCCATCACAACGCTGGTAATCAAGCAAAGATCCTAAGGGCTCCACTAATGTGTATAGGTGATATACTAAAATAAACACAAGTACACATTGAAGTAGAAACAAACCAAGTAGCATACTACTATATTGAGCAAGATTGTTTATACAAGGTGAATATCCCAAGCTTCCATCAAGTAATATACAAACTAGTATGATACAGTAATGGCCTCTAGGGCATATACACTAACACTTAAGCATAGCCACTGGAGAAAAGGTTTCGTCCTAATCCACACCTGGTCGTTGACGAAAACCCTTTGCTACAAGTCTAGCTTTAAAAGTCTCAACTTTTCCATCTACACCAAATTTCATTTTAAAAATCCAATTGCTCCCAATGGGTTTTACCCCTTCAGGAGCATTTTCCAAAATCCATACTTTATTGGTGTACATGGGTTCCATCTCAGATCGCATTGCATCCAGCCATTTCACAGAGTCACCACTCGTGATGGCCTGCTCGAAACTAGTCGGGTCATCATCTTCCATGGTGAAACCAGAGAAAACTGTAGTATCTCTCAGGTGGACGAGAAACCCTACTAGATCGGCGGAGAGGCTGGGGTTCGTCGGGTACTACTGAATCTTCTGGTTCCAATAAATCATCAGTTGCGGTTTGTGGTGCTGGAACCTCTTCCAGCTCTACCTTTTTGCCACTAATTTCTTTTGCAAGAAATTCCTTTTCCAAAAAGGTGGCATGTTGAGCAACAAACACTTTTTGTTCCTCAGCGTGGTAGAGAAATATCCTTGAGAATTCTTTGGATATCCCACAAATTTGCAAAGAATTGATCATGCCTCGAGTTTGTCCGGATTTTGCCTTTTGACATTGGCCGGACAACCCCATATCTTAACTCGTTTAAAATATGGTCTCTTCCCACTCTATATCTCATATGGTGTGGTAGGTTCAGATTTAGACGCAACTAGATTCAATATGTATATGGCTGTCTCAAGCGCATACCCCCAGAAGGAAATAGGTAACTCAGCTTCGCTCATCATAGAGCGCACCATATCTAATAGGGTCCGATTCCTCCGTTCCGATACACCGTTGTGCAGTGGTTTATAAGGAGGAGTAAGCTGAGAGAGAATCCCATTCTCTTTTAGATAATCCAGAAAATCATTGCTCAAGTATTCTCCTCCTCGATCAGATCGAAGGATCTTAATACTTTTGCCCGTTTGGTTCTCTACTTCGTGCTTATATTCTCTGAATTTCACAAAAGCTTCAGACTTGTGTTTCAACAGGAACATATGCCCGTATCTAGAGAGATCGTCAGAGAATGTAATGAAGTAGGAAGAGCCGTTCCTGGCGTGTGTAGACATGGGACCGCATACATCACTATGTACCAGTCCTAAGAGTTCCGTAACTCTTTCTCCGTGTCCACTAAACGGAGCTTTAGAAATTTTTCCTTTGAGATATGAATGGCAAGTATCATAAGATGAAAATTCGAATGAATTCAAATATCCATTTTTATGTAACTTAGCTAGCCGTGTCTCATTGATATGGCCAAGTCTACAATGCCACAAGAAGGATTCGTTCATTTCTGAACTTTTCCACTTGTGTGTGTTTTGTATTTTGAGAACTGTATTCTGATTTAGAATGAATATGCCATTATGTAACGAGCCTGATGCAATCAACTTTTGATCTAGGAATATGTTCATAACATTATCCTTTACTACAAAATTATATCCTTCTTTACTTAATAAAGAAACTGATATAATGTTGCACATCATGTTCGGTATATAATAGCACTCATTTGGAATCAGTGTATTACGACTTGGCAATACTAGATGATATTCGCCAACTGCTTTGGCTGTAATACTTGCACCGTTCCCTACCTGAACAGAATGATCACCTTTTCCTAGTTCTCTACCTTTACGTAGCCCATGTAACAATTTACATATGTGGGATCCTGATCCGGTATCTAATACCCAGGACGTAGGGTGAACTGAGAAACAGTTCTCAATAACTAACACACCTAAAGAAGATGCATCAACATGCATGTTCTTTTGGGCAGCGTGGGAATCCAGATATTCTCATGTTTCCTGTTCAGTCTTATAACTCTTATAAGAAAGAACGGGTCCAACTTTCCCTGCTCAGTATAATAAGCTGGTTCAGTCAATACATCCATATTATTATCTTGATTATGGCCTGACATGGTCGTTACCTGGAGAGAGAGAGAAGAAAACACTTTAGCGTATGCTCTTGCAAAATTAGATTGGTTATTATCTTATCTAATCAGGATGTCTCCCACTGTTTTTATCAAATCTACCTTCAAACCCTTAAAGGTAAGATTAGCCGGTATTAATTACACCCTACAATTTCGTCAATCTTTCAGCCAGATCAGTGTCGGTACTTGAGGGAGGTTCCCCTGGCTTTCGCATGGACCTAATTAAAGTAAACCTCGTTTTCCCAGAGGCGTAACCCCGTTAACACTTTTCTAGACACCCACTTGATTGGCTAATTGTCCTGTGCAAAACTCTCCCAAGAGTAACACTTACTCGCAGTGGGTATCGGGATCCAACTATCTCATAGGAGGTATGCAATCTCATTGCAAATTTCATCACATGAAATTCCCGATAATATTTTGCCCCTAGCGATCTATGACCTTGACTAAGTCAACAAACCATAAATCGCAAGTCAAGTTCAACCCGTACATTTCCCGATTGAATTAAACCCACCCGTACGACCCTTGACTGAGTCAACAAGGCCGTGCGAATACCCTAATCGAA
Organism: Agapanthus africanus; assembly: GCA_030015575.1. Classification (NCBI taxonomy): domain Eukaryota; kingdom Viridiplantae; phylum Streptophyta; class Magnoliopsida; order Asparagales; family Amaryllidaceae; genus Agapanthus; species Agapanthus africanus. Next base: position 566,457,985 of record CM057339.1, read on the forward strand.
TCACATCTCATGTTTTAGTAGATAAATACTACTTAGCTACCGTACACTACGCCTTGACTAAGTCAACAAACATAGCACGAATACTAAATAATATCTATCTGAAATGACGGAGGGCTACGCAGGTTTTTCAGAAAAACCATGAGCGTAATGAACTTGATATCGTCGTAGAATCATGTGAAATTTTGAAATGGAGTGTTTTTGAGGCTTTCATTAGTTTTGCTAAAGAGGACACTCCCGGTGAAGGGATCTCAGCTCTTTCCTCAGCGAATAAGGTGCAGGGTATATCATATATACCGCTATGCAAAGCAAAACTCTAAAAACAATCAAAAGACAAACCGAGTTTTGTAGCATCTGCCAGTTTCGCTAAAGAGGTCACTCCCGGTGAAGGGATCTCGGCTCTTTCCTCATCGAATAAGGTGCAGGGTATATCATATATACCGCTATGCAAAGCAAAACTGTAGCTACCCCTTTTTATAAAGTTTTGATTCTACAACATCTTTTAGGTTTCTTTTCTTTTTATTAATCTCATTAATAAAAAATCCCATCAGCTTATGCTTCCTAAGCATCACAGTTAAATACGACGTACACTTATGCCATCCGCATTCGCCTCGATGTCCCCTCGTGCACCGTTAGGTTAGGTAACTAACGACAGAGCAAGGCAGGGATAGTGCGTGTGTAAAACATAAGTAACGTCTATATAATATATCATATATACTATATACTGTATCCATCACAACATATCAAATGATCACATCACAGATATCGCAGCAGAAACATAGATATAATGTAGGATATACTAGGACGTCCGTATTTAGTATTTAGCCAACAATAGAAAATACGGATTCCACAGTCGCGATGAATAGAAAAGCCCACACCCTGGACCCCTACGAGAGCGGCAAGCGACCCTACCAATTCTGGAGTTTAGGAGACCCGGTCTCGACTCCTCGAGATGGGCTCCCACTGAACCCCAGAACACGGTCACCTGTGCTCCCCTCCTTGGGTCCATCCTAATGCGGAAAAGTAAATAATATACAACACTGGTGGCATCAACCTCAACCCGGAAGTTCCCCAAATTAAAGAATATTATATTACATTTGAATTTACATGAATGAAAATATAAAACTCTCAACTCACATAAAACCCCCGGCTATTCAATCGCGATAATCCTGCACATCATATCTCAGCAACACATAATATCTCATATCATCAACGTAAGTAAGTATGCATACACCGATCGTCGTCGATGTATAGCAACGACAATCGGCAATACCACTACATACTACACATACGGTCACAGAAAAGAAAGTGTAAAACTACAATATTTGGAATCCACTATCACTTTAGACATCGTAAATCCGAAATATCACATACTTCGCATTTCATGCCTAACTCAATGAATTCCACATATTGTATTACATTCCAGATAAATAGACAGTATTAAAATTTTCTAAGAGATAATCAAATACCAAAAATTTCCTAAATTGCTCAACACTTGAGCTGAGTTCAAATAATCCGGAATGTGTCACAGTAGTAGCGGTCCAGCCGTAGAAGGGTCAAGCCAACGCCTCACATGTGGCACGCCGTACTGCCCCAGACCCGAAGGTTCATGAGGAAGTTCAAGACGGTCACATAATCGAGTTAAGGTTTGTTGTCTTCTAGAGGGTCCACCACAAAACTTGCACGCATTTGCGAAAGATTTAAACTCGAGAAAAGATTCAACACTTGAAAATTTTTCGTGTGGGGAAAAATTAAGTTAATGATATCCGTTCGAACATTTTAACAGATTCTAAATATCCGGAAATAATAACGAATTTAAATTTTCCGATCGAATCTTCGATTACAAAATAAACCCCAGAAATCCCATAAAAATTAAATCACAGAAAGAGAAATAACTGTGCAAAAATTAGTCCTTGATTCTTCCATACTGCCGCGGTTCCGCGGCCCAAGCGAGGTACGGCCGCGGTTCCGCGGCGGTTTGTACGGAACATGGGCTCGTTTTTCTCAGAAGTGCTTATGTTTCCCTGCTGATTTTTTTAGGTATTTTTAATTCAGAAAAATCCCAGATTTGAAAAAATATCCAGAGAGGGGTTTTGTTTTTGTCGGTTCGGGTTCGATCGGAGTTCTAACTTCGTAAACACGTCGCCTAATGCTCTAGCTAGGCTCTGATACCATTGTAGGGTTCCTAAGCACTCTTCTGAAGGTTCATAAAGCATCAAATATGCCCGAATAAAATTTTAGATGTGTCGAACAACCCAAAGACGGGATCTTTGCAAGATTATTATGGTTTAACATGCAAGATAACATCTTTAAACCTAAGTGTGAGGGATTACAACCTTTGTAGTCCGCTCCTTCGCCTCACAAGCTCCGAGTAGAAGTCCCTTCGCCGTGATCCACGATCTCCCGGACTCAAGAGAGGCTCCATGACTCGAACGATCCATGCTAGCTTGTATTGTTCCGCTTCTCCGATGATATACGTCGAAGTTGCTATAACCCAAGCTCTCTCACTCTAATGAAGTGAACACCCTAATCTAATGGGCTAGATTAGATGAGGATGATGGAGTAGTATTTATGCTATCTTTTTAATTCACTTTCTCATAAGAAATCATCACAAAAGGAATTTCTAATGAGCTATCTCAAAAACTCAAGAGAGAAGAAGATGAAAAATATTGAGATCAGTCCTTTTGTGATGAATAGTAGATAAGAATATATGATTGATATGGAACCATGGTCAAGGATGATAGGCTTAACCTTTGTAGAGAATAAACTAGAGTTAGGGTTTGGTTAGGTTAAGGATAAGTATCAACCATAATATCTTAACCAAGACAAAAAGGAAACCCTTCTAGAATAATCAAGAAAGAGCTAACCCTAATCAAACCCTAATCTCTTTTTATTATCCTTAAACATGTTTCATAATAAATCATATCATGTCACAATAATATATATCACATATATATTATATATTTGCAACAGAAGAAAATAATACAATTAACATATATCGCATATATATCAATGTATTAATTCGGTGAGAAAATGAAATAATAAAGCGAGCCAATATTAGATAATGTAATACAATATATCATATATATCATTATACATTAAATCATCGAATCAACACTTGATCCGACGATCCGGCTATATCGAATATAACCGACTAATATATCATGTACCGATTCATCGAATCAACACTTGATCCGATGTCCCGGTTCATATCTAAATATCGCGAGAATATAATACGGTATCTCATATCGCATTATCCTCGGTCCTGCACATATCTCATATGTGCCTCTACTCCGTTTTGCTTGAGCCAAGAAACCTCTGTGTAGGACTCTAAAGAATCGTCAATACGCCGGTAGCAGGTGATGATCATATCAAACACCCACAAGCTGCAAGCGGTCAGCTAAACGTAACAGCCACCCAGGTATTGAGCGATCAGAAGATCAACAAGCTAGCCTGTCCGTTCTCCTGTGAATCCAATCAGTAACACTCCCATACAGTCCGGTCTGTTCGTCTGGTATGTCGCATATCAAGTCTAGGGGTGGTATACGTCAGACCCCAGTAACCGATAAGTCGTGTCGACATGAGGCTCATAACAGGTCAAGAAACTACTGGTAACACTTACCAGTAAATCTCTATATCAGCCCTGGCCGCCAGGGACTTCCAGTTATAGCCAATCGAACACAGCACAACATCAACTCCCTATACCGGGAGAGACGAATCCCCTCCTATCGCTCATTGCCTCCATGTGATTCGGGACTGTACCCAAAAGCCACCATTTTGCACGCCCTCTTGGACGTGGTAAGGTGGAAATCAAAGCACAATGGGAATCACACAAGACTCTATGACGATCTCGGGTCTATAGACTACCCTGTACCAGTGTCACCGGAGAACTGCCATCTGACGTGTGGTATATCACCATCTGGGAGTTCTCGGCGAGTCCGTCCAGTGTACCCAGTCTCCACTGAGCACCCGTACACCATCTATGATGTCAAACACCGATGGATATGGGATCATCCATCGCCCATCATATAGGTCAAGATGCGTATACGCTAGTCTACTCTGGTGTATCGATGCCCTGTCTCGATATACCCTCGACTAGGAACAGTTATAGGATGCACTCATCGACTACTATGGCCCCACTAGTATGATCTCATCATAGTCCCAGTAGTCGAGTATAGATCCTAAGGGCTTTATCAACATGTGAGAGTAAGACAGTAAACCAATACAAGTCAACATGTTAAGATAAAGTGAAACCAAATAGCATACTATCATGACGAGCAAGAAAGTCCTCTCTCTATATATTCAAGCATCCATTATAATATACATCATATGTACAACAATGTCCTCTAGGGCATATACATAACTAACAAAACTAACATATATAATACACATATATAGTATACTATCTACGGACTGCGGGGGTGTTATACGCCTTCCACCCGACTTCCCCCTGTAGATATAATCTACTCACCTTGCGTCTTTATCTGTCGATGTCGCCACACGCTTCCTTGTCGTCCCGAAGTCTTCATGGGTACCTACATATCAAAGTATCGTATATGCGCGTTAAAACCAAATCAAAGCTAAAACGGCACGCGAAACTCAAAACGATACGATAAGGGGCCTACAGGTTAGAACCTTTGGGCACGCCTTCCAAAACCATCAATCAATCCTCGATATCGTCATATAAACGCCAATTAGTCGAGGTAAAACACAATACACAATTTCAGAATTACAAATACGGAATACGGAAACACGAATCCAAAACAGCAACTTAGGAAATAGGCTCCAGATTTCACCCTAGGTCAAACTAGACAAATCTATACATACCAGGGGTCTAATCTATGCATGTAGGAGCTACAGAACCAAAACGAGCAAGTTTGGTGCTGGTATGGCCGCAAATTGCGGCCAATGGGAATAAATTGATGGCTTGGAAATAGAAGTGGGGCTGGGGTCTTAGGTGGTGGTTCCTAGGTGCCTGCACATCTCACAGTCAACTCAGTTTTATTTTTAAAAGTCTCGGGTGAAAGCAGATTCCAAAATACAACTCCAGATTTACAGTTTTCCCCGATATCGATTCGCTAAATCCGTATTCTGGGTTTTATCTTCAGGTTTGGTCCAAAGTAACATCCTACCAGGGTTTCTAAGGTCATCAAGATCCTCAATTTCACATTTGGTTCTGATCTAACCTAAACCCTAACTAGAAGTTTCAAAAGTCCATCAAATGACCCCATATCGACACGAAACTAGCATGGATGCACAAGGGAAATGAAATACTACTCTAGGGTGCAGAAATTACCTTCATTGGCAACTCAAGAAAATTCTTGAGTTGCTCAAAGTCCTCAAGATCATCTCTTGCTTAGTCCGTCGTGTAGCTATTGAGCTTGGGAGCAACTTTTGTGAAATGGGAATAGGGTTTTGATTAGGTTTTAATGGTAGATCTAGGTGGAAGAGGGAGGAGGAAGAAGAGGGAGGGGCTGAAGCAGCAGCTCATTGTTGGAGATAGTGCCCTCAGATTCAATTATTCGATCATAGGCACGTGATTACAATGATTGATGGAGGACCTATCCCGATAGGACAGTCTTACTCATGATGATAGTATGCTATCTGGTTTACCTTTATCATCGTGTACTGCTTTAGGTGACCTGACAAGTCGCTATTACACGTTGATAGAGCCCCTAGGATTCTTGCTTGACCACCAGCAGTATGAGGGCGATCATATACGTGGGAGCTGGTAGTCTATAAGCACATCCTTAAATGCTCCCTAGTCGTGTGAGTTTCGAGATAGGGCATCGATACTCCAGAGTAGACTAGTGTGTACATTCGAGACCCCGATGAGGGGCGATGGCCGGTCTCACAAGCCACTGGTGTCAGTTCGTTCACCTAAGATGTATACAGGTGCTCATTGGGTTATGAGTACACCGGACAGGACTCGCCGGGAACATGCTAGTTGGTCATATACCAGACGTCAGATGGCAGTTCCCTGGTGACATGTGTACAGGTTAGTTCATCGACCTGGGGATCGTCATTTGTCTCGTGTGAGTTCCCACTGTACTTTGATTACTACCCTACCACGGCTCAAAGGAGTCGTGCAAACAGGTTTTAGTTGGGTACAGTCCCGAGCCACATGGAGGCAGTGAGCGCATCTTCAGGGGTTCGTCTCTCCCGGTATTGGGGGTGAGGTCGCGCTGTGTCTAGGAGAGCCATTACACGAAGCCCTCGGCCGAGGCAAAGAGATTTACTGGTAGGTATTCCAGTAGTATCTCAGGGTGATCTGGGCTACACTCCGACACGACTTGTACCGCTTTTGGGGGTCTGACTTTTACCAACCCCCTAGGCCCGCTATGCGATACTCATAGACGAACGGACCGGACTGTACGGATATTGTCACTGACAGGCTCAGTAGGGTTGTCAGGATGAGTTCGCTTATCGACGTCCCTTTTAGTCAATACATGGTAACCCGTTACGTATTGGCTTATACCTCTGACATGCTAGTGGTTAAATCCACAACCATGGTGTTGACGAGTCTTTAGAGTCCCCCACATTCAGTTACTCAGCTTTCGGGTGAAAAGTTGTAGAAGCCGTATGGAGATATGGTAAGGTCCGATCAGATACGTGCGGTATTGTACGGATCAGGATCGGACAGTTTGTACTACAGGCCGTATGGATATATGGCAAGGTTCGATCAGATACGTGCGGTATTGCACGGATCAGGATCGGATGGATAATACTAGCCGGCTTTGGTTTAAGCCGGATCCCAGTATAGTACAGTGTAGATTTTGTTTCATTGCATTTGTATTTCCGTCGGAATACAGATGCGGGTGTGTATGCACAGTATCGGGGTTTTCCTGTAATTTATTACGGGACCAGTTTTCTGGAGTTGCCAGTTTGCTTTCCGTTTCGGCCAATTTCCTTTGTATCGTTCATTGGCCGAAGATTGGTGGAGGAGAGCTTATTTGCATTGTTGCAAATAAGTATTTGTGGAGGGGTTCTTTGCATATTCTTGTGTCATGATAGCTTTTCCTTGACCTTGACTTCTTGACTTCTTCTTGTCATCATGGTTTGACTTGTGGAAAGATGATGGTTGCTTTGGAGTGTTGGAATTGTTGTGATCATTTGATTTTTTCTCCTCATCACTTGCTTTTCAACCACCTCTTTGTCTTGACCCTCTCTCTCCCCATTCCCTTGTAGGGGCCGGCCATTCCTTAGGATAGAAGAGATTCCTTTTTGGTGTGGCAATTTTTGGTTCTCATGGTGCTAAGAAAATTCCCACAAGTTCCATCTCCAAATTCCATAGTTCATCCCTCCACCAAAGGCACTCCATGAATCCCAAAGTGAGACATGAGCACTACACATTCTACAGCAATTCTTGGGCACGTCGACTTGCCAGCTTCGTGCCCGAGTTGCCTCGGTATTGAGGTGGGAGCCCGTAAAAGATGCAGACGATGTGATGCCCTTTCCGGCAAGGAGGCGACGACCGGAGTTTCCGCAGGAGATCGGGACGACGACGAGAAAATCGGAGGACTCGGATCAGTCGGTATATCTCTCTTCCCCCTCTTGTAGTTAGCTACGACTAGTTAATGGTTCGATCCGGGTTTTAGTGCGCGGTGGTGCCGGTTTTCTAAGTTCGCAAAATTAAAGTTTATCACCGCTTCCGCATTTTGGCCTCGGGATGGAGGCCGGGGCACCGCCGTGCACTTACAATGGTATCAGAGCCTCGCCATTAACTTAGTCTAGCTTGGTTTAATGTGTTTTGCATTTCCGATCGACCAAAATTCCAAAATCCGCATTTTTGCTTGCATCAGTTTTCTGTTAAATTTTTTTGGTGTCCAAAAATTTTTCAGGTTACAGAAAAGTGATCTACTAGAAAAGATAAGAGTTCTGTGAAAATTCGATGCAGTAAGTCCACTGTAGGAGCGCGGAACCGCGGCCAAACACCCCTTTGGGCCGCGGTTCCGCCGCACAATGATGTGTTCGCTGCACCAAATTTGTACAGTATCTTTCTGGGGTGAAAATAGGGGTTTTGGAATAATAACATTAGGCCCAGAATTTCTTGATGTGCTACAGTAGTACTTTGGGGCCCACTTGTTAAAATTTGATTGATCGGATATTTTAAACACATTATTTCACAGTATTTACATTATATCTGCGACCGTGAATGTCACTTGATCGGTAAATCCAGTCTAACTGCTATAGCCCAGTTAGACGGATTTGCGAACGTGACTTTCACGTTGATGTTCTGTTTTTGCTGTGATGTTGCGGATCGGTCGTGGGGGATAGACTGGATGCAATGCTAGTACAGTTGTGGTTGTATTATGTACATTTGATATTGCGGGGCGAGCGTCCGACATGTGGACTGCCGTCACTACCTGATTGTATTATTATTTTGGGGCACGGCCAGGTTGCGGTCGATGCACCCGTTGTATGTATATTTTACTTTCTGTACTAGGATTACCCCGCGGCGGGGTGCACGGATAGCCGGGTTCCAGAGGGCAACGGGCCCGCATCTCATGGCATTGAGACGGAGGGGGCCTCTCTCTTGGATTGGCGGGCTATTCGCCGCACTCGTAGGGGGTACAGGTTGACCCAGGACGGGTGCCCAAGTTACCGGATTCTGTGAAGTGCCGGGTGGTCCATTCACGGTGCTGAAGGGGGATGCCTCGCTTCAGGTTTTGGCGGGTGACTTGCCACGCCCGTAGGGGTCTAGGGTTTCATTGCACAGGCTATCCACACGACCAGGGGAACGTCGGGTTTCAGTAGTGGCTCTGTGAAACCCGGGGATCCCAGATATCTGTATTGTTCTGTGATACTGTACATTTCTGTGATGTTTCATTTCTTGTCACGCCTTGAGCGAAATATAATATATTGGTATATATATTAGTAGATGTTGTATATGTTTTACATCCGCGCTAGTCCAGTCCCCGCTCTGTCGTTAGTTAGCTAACCTAACGGGTAATGACGGGACCCAGTGGCAAATGCGGATGGCATATACGTATGTCATATTATTTTCGTTCTTTGTGGTGTGATCCATTGATGGGACTGCGTTGATTCAGATCAATGCAAGTTAAAACAAACATATTTTGATGTTGTTGGAACACTTTTCAAAAAGCTGTTATTGCAAGGACGTTCTCTTTTGTTTTGCATCGTGGTATTCATTTGGAATATCCTGCTCATCAGTCGACGAGGCAAGGGCCGAGATCCCTTCACCGGGAGTGACCCCTTGGACAGAAGTTTGCGTCAAGGCATTAACTTCACTATAGCCGATTACTTTTGCTTTGCATCGTGGTATTCAGTTGGAATACCCAGCACCCCATTCTACGGGGAAAGAGCCGAGATCCCTTCACCGGGAGTGACCTCTTTAGCAATGGTTTTCGTCACTATAATTTAAAAGCTATCCGTTCCTTCAACGATATCAAGTTCTTTACGTTAAAGGTTTTTGCCAGAAACCATTCGTAGCCCTCCGTCATTTCATATGGATAGTCAATAGTATTCAAGCTGTGTTTGTTGGCCATAGTCAAGGCACAGTGTTTGGTAGTTATTGGGTGTTCATATGCTGCATAGATAGATGCGTTGGTTTGGGAAAGTCGTATAGCCTTGTGGGCCCTAGTCAAGGGCTTGTACGGGTGGGTTCAAATCAACCTGGATAATGACGGGTAGAACTTGACATGTGACTTATGATTTGTTGGCCTTAGTCAAGGTCATAAGAGCATGGGGTAAAAATCCACATCGGGAGTTTCAAAAGAACTGAAACTTGCCAGATATGCGCATACCTTCTCGAGTGTGACACCGTGAGCGGATTCCGTCACGTTATCATGCGATGATAGTTGGATCCCGATTCCTACTGATGAGTTAGTTTACTCCTCGGGTGACCCCGACTAGTTCTTCTTTCAGGTTTGGAGAAGAATTTGACGGTACAGTTGGAGGTTTCCAGATTAGATAAATTGGTAACCATTCTGATCTAGGTTAGAGTGCACGCTGAGTGTTTCTTTTCTCTCTCTCTCTTTGGCAGCGACCATTGACCCGACCCTAAGACAATGACTCAGTGACCAAGTTGACCGAACCTTCTGAACACTGGCTTTTGGATTGTCAGAGTTGCAGACCTCATTGCCACTCCTACTTTTACCCTTTTCTCCAGGACACCCCGTATTACTACGAACGTCCACTTCCATTGGACAAAACCATCGTATGGTTAGATACGAACTCGAAGGAATTTATTCGAGGATGGTTTCCGGTTCTGGAGAAAACGGATAGGACTATTCAGTTGTCTTTTCCTTTTACCTTCTCTCAGGTTACGAGTACTCCTTCGTTTAGGAGTAGTACACCTATTACGCAAATTGGATAGTCTTCTTCCAAACCTTAGGCTGGTGCCGACCGGTAGAGAATGAAGAAAACCAATTAGCCTAACGATGGTGTACAGAAGGTATTGAGTTAAGACAAAGCAAAGGATTAGTAAGAGGGCAAAGTAAATTGCGACCGCTATTCACGAACAAACCAAGTATTTCTTCACCAATCCTAAATCACCTTTGTATTTCTCCAGAACACTCCGTATCACTACGAAGATCCACAGTTTATTGGATACTCTATCGTATGGTTATATACGAACTCGAAAGGAACTTGTTCCAGTTCGGGGATGGATTCTGGTTCAGGAGAAATAGGAATAAGGTTTATTCGGTTGTCTTTTATCTTCACCTTCTCTCGCATTGCGAGTGTTCCTAGGATTAGGATAGTACACCCATTATGCTTATTGGATAGTCTTCTTCCAAACCATAGGCTGGTGCCGAACGGTAGGGAAGGAAGAAAACCATTTGGCCTAAAGGGGTGTACAGAAGGTAATGACTAAAGACATATAAAGGGATTTGGAGAGGTGGCAAAGAATTACACGGTTACAGTTGTGAATCTGGATAATGGAAGAGGCATTACTAGGAATACCGGGATACCCCATCGAAACATTACAATGTTTCAGTTTCACTGTGTACTGTTAAAAGAAAACTGATTTCCTAGTTAGACACTTGCTCCAGGGTATGTATTTACCAGGTAGAATTCTCACATCTGTATGGTTTTATAGATGATGAGTGGGAGTAAGCTATTGGGAATTGGGTGATCATCCTCATTATATCGGAATTCGTTGTAATCGGTGATATTTGAGGAAATCACCTGGGCTGTTTGCCGGTCGGCAAATATTTGGTTTTGAATATCCGCTGTTATGCACCAATTTCAAATCGATATATCTGTACGTCTATTTTCATAGAGTGAGATATACCTTTTGAAATTATGTCAGTGACATTTACCTATATCAGTGGATGGTTAGGTAAGGAGCATTAAACAGCGGTGTAATTCTTCTTAACCATAAGTACAGTTTTCAACCTACGACACACAGTGAATGAGTTATCAGACTCAAGGGACTTATACAGAGTATTGTATGTTGTCCAGGGTCCATCAGGACAGAGGGGTTGGTCCTCGTACTATATTCGGTTTACTTTTGACTTCTCTAGTTTTTAGACAGGTGTTTCGTGGAAACACAGGGTCCGAATTTTGAGAAGTTATAGGTATTTGAATAAAGTAGAGAACCAGGTATTGCAAGTATCGGGATTCTTCAAAGTGATCGAAGATATAGTTACTTGAGTATGGTATTCAGATGATAGTAATGGTTAAGAGATCTTGCTTCTCTTTCAGGTTACTCATAATTGGAAGCATTCCTAAGTTGAGTAACGCTGATCGGCCTCCTTCCACTTAGTTGACATGCACTGGAGACAGCTGCATGATTTGAATCTGGTTCAAATAAATTAGTGCCTCTGGTTCTATATTGGATATAGAACAGTTCATATCTTAACGATGTTAAGGTACGGAGAGTTGTCCGGCCTATGCTTAAAACCAGACTCTGGATAACTCAAGGCACGTTTCTGTAATGGCTGTTTGTGGGTTGACCCAGGCTATGACGAGGGTTGACTTTCTACCATCTGGAAGATCAATAGTGATATTGTTCTAAACTCGCCACAGTTTTATTAAAAATGGATTTTTTCAGAAAACAGTAGTGGGAGTATGGTAGAACTAGAAGTGATTCCAGAACCACAAACGATTACTGAAGATTTGATAGGAGCCTAAAGATTCAATCTGGCTTGACATTCCATTGGCCACTCCGCGGATAAGGTGGGTAACCTCAGGCACCCGAGAGGTACTCCGGTAGCCTCAAGGACGGTGACAGGGAGGTTCTTGTTTACCCACACTTGCCATTGCTGCTGTTCCAGGCTGCGAGACCCGGCAGGAGGATGAGTATAGCGTTGTTCTGAACTGGCTTCAGAAGTGTACGTGTATATGACTCTGCCATAGGGTTGTCGTAGTCCGTGGGAGCAGCGGAAGCATTGGTGAACAGGTAGCTTATGTCTATTTATAGACTAAAGCAGATATAGCGGAGATAGATCATCAATTTCTGATGTGACAGTCATAGGTTTGACTTCATCAGAATAGGGGATGGATCTGTTGAGAAGGTAGTAGGGTGTGATGTCATGGTATTTGGATGACATACACAGAGTAGGAAGTGATATTCCTACACTACAATCGGTTATACTTTGGTCGTCACACAGTGTTTTCTCCACACAGGACTAGGATATTACATCAGACATACTGGTTACTAGATCTATGGTTTTGGATCTAGATTTGGGTGGTTTCCTAATTAAGGGTACTTAGACAGCATTCTAAGAGTATTTAGAATGGACGACTCCAGGCACGGTAGTGTACCTGCAAGTGATGGAGTCACCCTCTCTAAAGGTGTCTTACAGACTAAAGTAGAGAGGGATGTGCATGATTGAAAGATCACTTGCTTAGGCAATTGAGTCAATCATGAGATGTCAAGTACCACACCAGATGTTGTTCTACTCGATGCAATAAGTTGACATTGATCCAATCCTGGAGAAACAGTCGGAAGCAGTTTTAGAACATAAGTGGATGTTCTAGGGATATGATAACGACAGCCTCATTCGGGAGACAGTTATCATTCCAGGCTTCCAAGGTGACATGGACGACAAGGAGGTTGTCAGAGTTATAGTTTTCCCTCTAACGAGGGGCAGTATTATGGATAGGTGATCCGAGGAAATACTGAGGGAGGCATGGCGCAGAATACTGATTAAGTTCAGTTGTCGATACAGTCTAAGAAGTTTGGATTTGGAGTTCATTTATGAGCTAGGTCCCATCAGACATCCAGACACATTCTAAGACTGGTATTACTCATTTCGGGAGATGGGTTTTCTCCGCGAACTTGAGATATAGAGAGACATAGAAAGAGACATCAAGGCGGATCCACTCACTAAGGCTATTCCTCGAACGCAGTAGTTTCGCAAGCGAGCTTTGTGAGACTGACTAGTAGAGGAGTTGGATGTTCGGTATCACACGTACTGTGAGTATGCGACATCGCAATAATTAGCCTTGAGTGCAAGTGGGAGATTGTTGGAGATAGTGCCCTCAGATTCAATTATTCGATCACAGGCACGTGATTACAATGATTGATGGAGGACCTATCCCGATAGGACAGTCTTACTCATGATGATAGTATGCTATCTGGTCTACCTTTATCATCGTGTACTGCTTTAGGTGACCTGACAAGTCGCTATTACATGTTGATAGAGCCCCTAGGATTCTTGCTTGACCACCAGCAGTATGAGGGCGATCATATACGTGGGAGCTGGTAGTCTATAAGCACATCCTTAAATGGTCCCTAGTCGTATGAGTTTCGAGATAGGGCATCGATACTCCAGAGTAGACTAGTGTGTACATTCGAGACCCCGACGAGGGGCGATGGCCGGTCTTACAAGCCACTGGTGTCAGTTCGTTCACCTAAGATGTATACAGGTGCTCATTGGGTTATGAGTACACCGGACAGGACTCGCCGGGAACATGCTAGTTGGTCATATACCAGACGTCAGATGGCAGTTCCCTGGTGACATGTGTACAGGTTAGTTCATCGACCTTGGGATCCTCATTTGTCTCGTGTGAGTTCCCACTGTACTTTGATTACTACCCTACCACGGCTCAAAGGAGTCGTGCAAACAGGTTTTAGTTGGGTACAGTCCCGAGCCACATGGAGGCAGTGAGCGCATCTTCAGGGGTTCGTCTCTCCCGGTATTGGGGGTGAGGTCGCACTGTGTCTAGGAGAGCCATTACACGAAGCCCTCGGCCGAGGCAAGGAGATTTACTGGTAGGTATTTCAGTAGTATCTCAGGGTGTTCTGGGCTACACTCCGACACGACTTGTACCGCTTTTGGGGGTTTGACTTTTACCAACGCCCTAGGCCCGCCATGCGATACTCATAGACGAACGGACCGGACTGTACGGATATTGTCACTGACAGGCTCAGTAGGGTTGTCAGGATCAGTTCGCTAATCGACGTCCCTTTTAGTCAATACCTGGTAGCCCGTTACGTATTGGCTTATACCTCTGACATGCTAGTGGTTAAATCCACAACCATGGTGTTGACGAGTCTTTAGAGTCCCCCACATTCAGTTACTCAGCTTTCGGGCGAAAAGTTGTAGAAGCCGTATGGAGATATGGCAAGGTCCGATCAGATACGTGCGGTATTGCACGGATCAGGATCGGACAGTTTGTACTACAGGCCGTATGGATATATGGCAGGGTTCGATCAGATACGTGCGGTATTGCACGGATCAGGATCGGACGGATAATACTAGCCGGCTTTGGTTTAAGCCGGATCCCAGTATAGTACAGTGTAGATTTTGTCTCATTGCATTTGTATTTCCGTCGGAATACAGATGCGGGTGTGTATGCACAGTATCGGGGTTTTCCTGTAATTTATTACGGGACCAGTTTTCTGGAGTTGCCAGTTTGCTTTCCGTTTCGGCCAATTTCCTTTGTATCGTTCATTGGCCGAAGATTGGTGGAGGAGGGCTTATTTGCATTGTTGCAAATAAGTATTTGTGGAGGGGTTCTTTGCATATTCTTGTGTCATGATAGCTTTTCCTTGACCTTGACTTCTTGACTTCTTCTTGTCATCATGGTTTGACTTGTGGAAAGATGATGGTTGCTTTGGAGTGTTGGAATTGTTGTGATCATTTGATTTTTTCTCATCATCACTTTCTTTTCAACCACCTCTTTGTCTTGACCCTCTCTCTCCCCATTCCCTTGTAGGGGCCGGCCATTCCTTTGGATAGAAGAGATTCCTTTTTGGTGTGGCAATTTTTGGTTCTCATGGTGCTAAGAAAATTCCCACAAGTTCCATCTCCAAATTCCATAGTTCATCCCTCCACCGAAGGCAACTCCATGAATCCCAAAGTGAGACATGAGCACTACACATTCTACAGCAATTCTTGGGCACGTCGACTTGCCAGCTTCGTGCCTGAGTTGCCACGGTATTGAGGTGGGAGTCCGTAAAAGATGAAGACGATGTGGTGCCCTTTCCGGCAAGGAGGCGACGACCGGAGTTTCCTTAGGAGATCGGGACGACGACGAGAAAACCGGAGGACTCGGATCAGTCGGTATATCTCTCTTCCCCCTCTTGTAGTTAGCTAGGACTAGTTAATGGTTCGATCCGGGTTTTAGTGCGCGGTGGTGCCGGTTTGCTAAGTTCGCAAAATTAAAGTTTATCACCGCTTCCGTATTTTGGCCTCGGGATGGAGGCCGGGGCGCCGCCGTGCACTTACACTCATGAGGGAAGGGAGAGAGAAAATAAAATGGGAAATGATGGGGCAGGGTCAAACAAGGTAAAAGCAACCTTCTCTCTCTCTCTCATCATCATGCTTCACTTTTTCTTTTCTTTTCCCTTTTCTTTTATCTCCCCTCACACAAGGTAAACCCTAAGCAACTATACCCTAAAACATGTAACAAGTGTAACAAGGGTGGAAAAATGATATGTGCACATTTTTGCACAAAAATGCTAAAAATCCAATTAGCGATTTTAAATCGCGATTAACACTAAAATAGTATATAATTAACCATAAAAGCTTAAAAATGACTTAATTCCATAAAATACATTATTTTAGAATTTTCCATAATTTTTCCATAATTTTTCCCATTTATCGGAGTCGTGATAAAGACACAATGTCAAATTCAAAACAAAACTAATATGGTATATATCAAAATTATACATGTATATATGAAATCTGTATGTGTAAATAACTAAAGTAACTACATGCAAAAGTATGCGGGTACTGTCCTCTGACTAGTCCCGCTCAGTATGAAAACACATAGCAAATATCATAAAACGTAATGCTCCATAAGGAATAAATCTCAAAATGTATATATGAATATCCGGTGCGTCTGGTGCGCATGGAAATCAAAATCCATGAACGTGCCATACATGTGCACAGAAACAACATCAAGGTGCAACGGGTGTGCACGGAGCATCTGTCATAGGCAACGTGTGTGCCTGACAGCAAAATCAGATGCCGACATGCACGAAAAATCTCGATTTAGTGCATCTGGTGTGCATTAAAATCGCATCTCATAATACGCGCCCAACGTGCGCGAAAATCCAAATCCGGTATATCGCAGTGTATAAGTTCACAATCATATGCATCAGTGTGCGCAAATCAAATCAAAATACTAAAGGTGCATGAAAACTATGCTGGAAGCGTAAATCAAATCACTGCATAAAATAAGCGTGAAATCACAATCAGTATCTCAAATGTAATAACTATGCGCAAAATATAAATACTCAATGGGTGCATAAAACAAATATCATGAAACTCAGTCATAAAAACTAAATCATGCAAACAGAACGCCCAAAATACCGAAATCCAAGATGACGGATACGTGATAATCGAATCACAAAATCACAAATCATAAATATCGTCGTCGGTAGTTCCTCCTTCAAAGTCGAGAAGGTGTCGGTACATCCAATGCTAGCAGCGCAAGGTATCTACTTGCCTCTTACTCACGGTCTGGCGTCCTCTGTCTCTAGGTCTTTATTTGCTCTGTGGATTACCAATCTCACAATCAGTCGGCTCATCGGCCCTGTCTGGTGTGCTAACGGGGACGATTCCGTTTTGGCACTTCTCTGGTCATCTCCCGGTCAATCCTCACGACCACTCGTAAAGCAGCATGTCACAGGCGTCGGCCTCTGGCTCTCTGAATGCACGTGACACATCTGATCCTGGGTGCAAATATCATTGCAGCAGTGTCCTGGAAGGAATCCTGCTCAGGGTCTCTTCCGATCTTGCCTATGCCGATCTGTACGGAGGCTGGTACTCTTATATAATCTTTTCTCGTATTCTGGACATCTGCGTGTTCCACACATATTTCCTCGGAAACTGGTCATGTCCCAATGCCTCTGTAAGCATATCAGGTCTCTAGCCTCGACGGAAAGTAATGACAGCTCGTCAGCGTCGCGCATGAACCTCTGGTTCCACTTGTCTTTATCGTCGTCCACTATGACGTCACGCCATGCTATCTACGCACCGCACTGTTATCGGCCACGGTCAATCCGAAGTCTATCGCACGGACTCGAAATCGCGTACTCTGTAGCTTCATCATTCTGTAGAAGATGTCTGGCCGAACAGGTCCTCGAAAACGCGTCCCAACCAACGGAGGAAAACTCCATACTCGTCCGTCCTCGATCAACTCACAACGCAACTGGGTGAGGTCCTTTATCCGAACCTGGTCAACTATCTCGTCGATGATCCCGAACTTTGGCATGCTGAGTGTGTGCAATATGAACACTCCTGGGTCCAGGTCTTCTCGTATAGTATTCCAGAAAGGTCCTATCGAGGTCTCTCTCAAATCTCATTTCTGCCGAATCCCCCGGAAGTTATTATCTTTTCTACATCTGTTTCTTGTTCCGGAACGGTAGTATACTCCTCGCGACTCCTCCTGGAAGGTATATCCATATACTACGCATCTGCATGTGTATCGCATCTCCGATGTCAGCGGAGTGGAACGTCACCTCGTCGAAATCTCTTGCGAACTCTTTACTTCACTCGGCTCCAGTGTCGACTTATTCGGACCCGTCACATCGTGGCTGCATGGACTGCGCTCCAACGGCTATGCTCGCATCTGGAGTCTCCCAAGCAATGTGTCGCATCACATGATATCCGAATGATGTCGAACCATCCGATCGACTCATCAGAACCTCATAATCCCGCAAGAGATCAACATCATGGGTACCGTTTAATAGTATCGAGTACATACCATAGCATCAGTGGTCCAGCCGTAGAAGGGCAAACCCAAGCCTCACTAATGGCGCCGCGGAACTGCCGCAAACCCTATGGTTCAAAGGCTTTCATACGGTCATTAAGTCGAGTTAGGTTTTCATTCTTCTAGAGGGTCCATAGAATTGCTTGCACGTCTTTCCGAATACTTTAAACTTGGAATATGGTTTCCTGACATTCGATCGTCTCTATCGACTCTCAACGATTATGCGTGAAGTCGTCTCTAGCTGGAATCAATCTATCTGATGACCTCGCATCGGGGTAGCGAACGAATAACGTGTCCTAGTCATTCATCCTTGGTGACTAGCGACCTTCCATCATATCTCTAAGTACAACTTGTTGGAGATAGTGCCCTCAGAGTAAATTATTGGATCACAGGCACGTGATTGCAATGATTGAGGGAGGACCTATCCCGGTAGGACAGTCTTACTCGAGATGATAGTATGCTATCTGGTTTATCTTTATCATTGTGTACTGCTTTAGGTGACCTGACATGTCGCTATTACACGTTGATAGAGCCCCTAGGATTCTTGCTTGACGACCAGCAGTATGATGGCGATCATATACGTGGGAGCTGGTAGTCTATAAGCATATCCTTAAATGGTCCCTAGTCGTAGGAGTTTCGAGACAGGGCATCGATACTCCATTAGTAGACTAGTGTATACAGTCGAGACCCCGACGAGGGGCGGTGGCCGGTCTCACAAGCCACTGGTGTCAGTTGGTTCACCTAAGATGTATACAGGTGCTCATTAGGTTATGAGTACACCGGACAGGACTCGCCGGGAACCTGCTAGTTGGTCTTATACCAGACGTCAGATAGCAGTTCCCTGGTGACATGTGTACAGGTTAGTTCATCGACCTGAGGATCGTCATTTGTCTCGTGTGAGTTCCCACTGTGCTTTGATTACTACCCTACCACGGCTCAAAGGAGTCGTGCAAACAGGTTTTAGTTGGGTACAGTCCCGAGCCACATGGAGGCAGTGAGCGGCTCTTCAGGGGTTCGTCTCTCCCGGTATTGGGGGTGAGGTCGCGCTGTGTCTAGGAGAGCCATTACGCAAAGCCCTCGGCCGAGGCAGGAGATTTACTGGTAGGTATTCCAGTAGTATCTCAGGGCGTTCTGGGCTACACTCCGACACGACTTGTACCGCTTTTGGGGGTCTGATTTTTACCAACCCCCTAGGCCCGACATGCGATGCTCATAGACGAACGGACCGGACTGTACGGATATTGTCACTGACAGGCTCAGTAGGGTGTCAGGATGAGTTCGCTCATCGACGTCCCTTTTAGTCAATAGCTGGTGGCCCGTTACGTATTGGCTTATACCTCTGACGTGCTAGTGGTTAAATCCACAGCCATAGTATTGACGAGTCTTTAGAGTCCACCACACTTTCAGTTACTCAGCTTTCGGGCGAAACGCTGTAGAGGCCGTATGGAGATATGGCAGGGTCCGATCAGATACGTGCGGTATTGCACGGATCAGGATCGGACAGTTTTGTACTAGTGGCCGTATGGTTATATGGCAGCGTTCGATCAGATACGTGCGGTATTGCACGGATCAGGATCGGACGGATATTACTAGCCGGCTTTGGTTTAAGCCGGATCCTAATATAGTACAGTGTAGATTTTGTCTCATTGCATTTGTATCCGGACGGAATACAGATGCGGGTGTGTATGCACAGTATGGGGGTTTTCCTATAATTTATTACAGGACCATTTTTCTGGAGTTGCCAGTTTGCATTCCGTTCCGGCCGATTTTCCTTTGTTCTTTCCCGGCCGGACTTTTCCGATGGAGGGGGTTATTTGCAAGTTTGCAAATAACATTTTGTGGAGGGTTTATTTGTATGATGAGAGATTATGATGGTATCTTTTATTTTCCACCATCACTTGCATTATTGAGAGGGTATGGGTTTAAAGTGAGAAGCATGGTTGATGTTTCTTTGTCTTTGGATATGGTCACCCTCTTCATTGCTCCTACCATCACCTCCCTTCATGCTATATATCCTTTTCCTCCACCATTCTTCTCACTTGATGAAAATGAGAGAAAAGAAAGAACACTTGAGAGAAAGAAAAGAATGAGAGAGAGTTCATCTTGTTTGTGAGGAATTCTTCATCTCCTTCTTCTTCTTGTTTTGGAAAATTGAAAGCACCATTTTTCCTAACCCTATTCCTCCATCAAGGCAACTACAAACCCCATATGAGACTAGCATCATCTACACTACATTCTACAGCAAATCTTGAGCATGTCGAGTTGCCGGCTTCATGCCCGAGTTGCCTCGGTATCGAGGCGGGAGCCCGTAAAAGACGCAGGCGATGTGGTGCCCTTTCCGGCGAGGAGGCGACGATATGGAGACTACACTTTCCGCGGGAGATCGGGACGATGACGTGAAGACCGGAGGACTCGGATCACTCGGTATACTTCTCACCCTATCTCTTGATTGCTAGCATTAGGTTAATGGTAAACGATCCGGGTTTTCATTGTCCGCGGTAGCGCCGGTTTCCGAGTAAGGA
This sequence comes from Agapanthus africanus, assembly GCA_030015575.1. NCBI lineage: Eukaryota > Viridiplantae > Streptophyta > Magnoliopsida > Asparagales > Amaryllidaceae > Agapanthus > Agapanthus africanus. The sequence continues at coordinate 566,478,639 of CM057339.1, forward strand.
AAATTTTTTATTCCGCATTTTGGCCTCGAGCAAGAGGCCGGGGCGCTGCCGTGGCGCAACATGGTATCAGAGCCACGCCATTAACCTTACCTAGCTTCGTTTGATGTGTTTGCGTTTCCGATCGACCGAAATTTCCAAAAACCGTATTTTTCTAGCACATCAGTTTCTGTCGAAATTTTTTGGAGTCTAAAAATTTTTCAGGTGGTCTCAGAATGATGTGCAGGGAGTTCTAAGAATACTGCAAAAATTTGGTGACATGATTCCTCCGTACGACCGCAGAAGGGCGGCCAAAACCCCCTTTTGGCCGCGCTTCCGCCGCAGGAATGTGGGGTCGTGTGATATATTTTTTGCAGTGGGCTTGGGGACTTAAATTAGGGGTTTTGGAATGTTAAATTTGGGCCCAGGTTTTCTGTGTGTGCTACAGTTTTGATTGGGGGCCCACTTGTTAATTTTTGGTCAATCGGAAAATTTTAAACACATTTTTCACAGTATTTACATTATATCTGCGACCGTGAATGTCACTCGATCGGTAAATCCGGTCTAACTGCTATAGCCCGGTTAGACGGATTTGCGAACGTGATTTTCACGTTGATGTTCTATGTTTATGCTGTGATGTTGCGGATCGGTCGTGGGGGATAGCCTGGATGCAATGCTAGTACAGTTTTGGTGTATTATGTACATTTGATATTGCGGGGCGAGCGTCCGACTTGTGGACTGCCGTCACTGCCTGTTTGTATTATTCTTTTGGGGCACGACCTGGTTGCGGTCGATGTACCCGGTGTATGTATATTTTATTTTCTGTACTAGGATTACCCCGCGGTGGAGTGCACGGATAGCCGGGTTCTAGGGGGCAACGGGCCCGCATCTCATGGCATTGAGACGGAGGGGGCTTCACTCTAGGATTGGCGGGCTATTCGCCGCACTCGTAGGGGGTACAGGTTGACCCAGGAGGGGTGCCCAAGTTACCGGATTCCGTGAAGTGCTGGGTGGTCCATTCACGGTGCTGGAGGGGGCTGCCTCGCTTCAGGTTTTGGCGGGTGACTTGCCGCGCCCGTAGGGGTCTAGGTTTTCATTGCACAGGCTATCCACACGACCAGGGGAACGTCAGGTTTCAGCAGCGGCTCTGTGAAACCCGAGGCTTCCAGATATCTGTATTGTTCTGTGATGCTGTACATTTCTGTGATGTTGCATTTTATCACGCCTTGAGCGAAATATAATATATTGGTATATATATTAGTAGATGTTGTATATGTTTTTCATCCGCGCTAGTCCAGTCCCCGCTCTGTCGTTAGTAAGCTAACCTAACGAGTGATGACGGGACCCAGTGGCGAATGCGGATGGCATATACGTACGTCAGTATATTTTCGTTCTTTGTGGTGTGATCATTTGATGGGACTGCGTTGATTCGGATCAATGCAAGATAAACAAACCTATTCTGATGTTGTTGGAACACTTTTCAAAAAGCTGTTATTGCAAGGACGTCCACTTTTGTTTTGCATCGTGGTATTCATTTGGAATATCCTGCTCCTCAGTCGACGAGGCAAGGGCCGAGATCCCTTCATCGGGAGTGACCCCTTGGACAGAAGTTTGCGTCAGGGCAATAACTTCACTATAGCCGATTACTTTTGCTTTGCATCGTGGTATTCAGTTGGAATATCCTGCACCTCATTCTACGGGGAAAGAGCCGAGATCCCTTCACCGGGAGTGACCTCTTTAGTAAAGGTTTTCGTCACTATATTTTATAAAAAGTTATCCAGTTCCTTCAACGATATCAAGTTCATTACGTTAAAGGTTTTTCGCCAAAAACCATTCGTAGCCCTCCGTCATTTCGGATTAGTATTGCATAGTATTCGCGCTACGTTTGTCGTTGCTATTCGCCGAGGCGTAGTGTGCGGTAGCTTTGTTGTGCTATTCTGTCGCATGGATATGTGGATTGGTTATGACAGTCGTGCGACTTTGTTGATTATTCGTCAAGGGTCGTGCGGGTGGGTTTAACGCAATCAAGATAATGACGGGTTGAACTTGACTAGGACCTTTTGATTTGTTGATTATTCGTCAAGGTCACTTGGGTCCTAGGGGTAAAAATCTCATCGGGAGTTTCAAAAGAACTGAAACTTGCCAAGCATGCGCATACCTTCTGGAGTGTGGTGACGTGAGTGGATTCCGTCACGTTATCATACGATGATAGTTGGATCCCGATTCCCACTGATGAGTTGGTTTACTCCTCGGGTGATCCCGACTAATTCTTCTTTCAGGTTTGGAGGAGAATTTGAGGTACAGTGGGAGGTTTCCAGATTAGATAAAGTGATAACCATTCTGATCTAGGTTAGAGTGCACGCTGAGTGTTTCTTTTCTCTCTCTCTTTGGCACCGACCATTGACCCGACCCTAAGACTATGACTCAGTGACCAAGTTGACCGAACCTTCTTAACACAGGCTTTTGGATTGTCAGAGTTGCAGACCACATTGCCACTCCTACTTTTACCCTTTTCTCCAGGACACCCCGTATTACTACGAACGTCCACTTCCATTGGACAAAACCATCGTATGGTTAGATACGAACTCGAAGGACTTCGAGGATGGTTTATGGTTCTGGAGAAAACGGATAGGATTATTCAGTTGTCTTTTCTTTTCACCTTCTCTCATTACGAGTACTCCTTGGTTTAGGAGATAGTACACCTATTACGCAAATTGGATAGTCTTCTTCCAAACCTTAGGCTGGTGCCGACCGGTAGGGAATGAAGAAAACCAATTAGCATAACGATGGTGTGCAGAAGGTATTAAGTTAAGACAAAGCAAGGGATTAGTAAGAGGGCAAAGTAAGTTGCGACTGCTATTCACGACCAAACCAAGTATTTCTTCGCCAATCCTAAATCACCTTTGTATTTCTCCAGGACACTCCGTATCACTACGAAGATCCCATTTTATTGGATACTCCATCGTATGGTTATATACGAACTCGAAAGGAACTTGTTCCAGTTCGGGGATGGATTCTGGTTCAGGAGAAATAGGAATAAAGTACATTCAGGTGTCTTTTATCTTCACCTTCTCTCGCATTGCGAGTGTTCCTAGGATTAGGACAGTACACCTTTTATGCTTATTGGATAGTCTTCTTCCAAACCATAGGCTGGTGCCGAACAGTAGGGAAGGAAGAAAACCATTTGGGCTAATGGGGTGTACAGAAGGTAATGACTAAAGACATATAAAGGGATTTGGACAGATGGCAAAGAGATATACGGTTACAGTTGTGAATCTGGATAATGGAAGAGGCATTACTAAGAATACCGGAATATCCCACCGAAACATTTCAATGTTTCAGTTTCACTGTGTACTGTTAATGGAAAACTGATTTCCCGATTAGACACTTACTCCAGGGTATGTATTTACCAGGTATGATTCTCACATCTGTATGGTTTTACAGATGATGGGTGGGAGTAAGTTATTGGGAATTAGGTGATCATCCTCATTATTTGAGGAAGTCACCTGGGTTGTTTGCCGGACGGCAATTATTTGGTTTTGAATATCCGCGGTTATGCACCAATTTCAAATTGATATATCTGTACGTCTATTTTTATAGAGTGAGATATACCTTTTGAAGTTATGTCTATGACATTTACCTATATCAGTGGATGGTTAGGTAAGGAGCATTAAACAGCGGTGTAATTCTTCTTAACCATAAGTACAGTTTTCAACCTACGACGCACAGTGAAAGAGTTGTTAGACTCAGCGGACTTATACAGAGTATTGTATGTTGTCCAGTGTCCATTAGGACGGAGGGGTAGATCCTCGTACTATATTCGGTTTACTTATGACTTCTCTAGTTTTTAGACAAGTGTTTCGTATAAACGCAGGGTCCGAATTTTGAGAAGTTATAGGTATTTGGATAAAGTAGAGAACCAGGTATTGCAAGTATCGGGATTCTTCAAAGAGATCGAAGATGTAGATACTTGTGTATGGTGTTTAGTTGAGAGTAATGATAAAGAGAAATTGCTTCACTTTCAGGTTACTCATAATTGGAAGCATTCCTAAGTTGAGTAACGCTGATCGGCCTCCTTCCATTTAGTTGACATGCACTGGAGACAGCTGCATGATTTGAATCTGGTTCAATTAAATCAGTGCCTCTAGTTCTATATTGGATATAGAACAGTTCATATCTTAACGTTGTTAAGGTACGGGGAGTTGTCCGGCTTATGCTTAAAACCAGACACTGGACAACTCAAGGCACGTTTCTGTAATGGCTGTTTGTGGGTTGACCCAGGCTATGACGAGGGTTGATTTTCTACCATCTGGATGAACAATAGCAATATTGTTCTAGACTCGCCACAATTTTAAAAGAAATGGATTTTTTCAGAAAACAGTAGTGGGAGTATGGTAGAACTGGAAGTAATTCCAGAACCACAAACGATTACCGAAGATTTGATAAGGAACCTAAAGATTCAATCTGGTTTGACATTCCATTGGCCACTCCGCAGATAAGGTGGGTAACTTCAGGCACCCGAGAGGTACTCCGGTAGCCTCAAGGACGGTGACAGGGAAGTTCTTGTTTACCCACACTTGCCATTGCTGTTGTTCCAGGCTGCGAGACCCGGCAGGAGGATGAGTATAGCGTCGTTCTAAACTAGCTTTGGAAGTGCACGTCTATATGACTCTGCCAGAGGGTTGTCGTAGTCAGTGGGAGCAGCGGAAGCATTGGTGGACATCAGGCTTATGTCTACTTATAGACTAAAGCAGATGTAGCGGAGATAGATCATCTATTTCTGATGTGACAGTCGTAGGTTTGACGTCATCAGAATAAGGGGTGGATCTGTTGAGAAGGTAGTAGGAAAAGAAACTCCTATACTACGATCGGTTATACTTTGGTCGTCACACAGTGGTTTCTCCACATGGGACTTGGATATTATATCAGACATTCTGGTCACTAGATCTATGGTTTTAGATCTAGATTTGGGTGGTTTCCCAATCTGGGTACCTTGACAGCATTCTATGAGTATTTAGAATGGACGACTCCTGGCACGGTAGTGCACCTGCAGTTGATGGAGTCACCCTCTCTAAAGGTGTCTTATAGACTAAAGGGGAGAGGGATACTCATGATTGGCAGATCACTTGCTTAGGCAATTGAGTCAATCATGAGATGTCAAGTACCACACCAGATGTTGTTCTTGCACTAGATGCAATAAGTTGATATTGATCCAATCCTGGAGAAACAGTCGGAGGCAGTCTTAGAACATAAGTGGATGTTCTAGGGATATGATAACGACAGCCTCATTTGGGAGACAGTTATCATTCCAGGCTTCCAAGGTGACATGGACGACAAGGAGGTTGTCAGAGTTATAGTTTTCCTTCTGACAAGGGGCAGTATTTTGGACAGGTGGTCCAAGGCAATACTGAGGGTGGCATGGCGCAGGATACTGATTAAGTTCAGTTGACGATACAGTCTAAGAAGTTTGGATTTGGAGTTCATTTATGAGCTAGGTCCCATCAGACATCCAGACATTCTAAGATAGGTATTGCTCATTTCGGGAGATGGCTTTCTCCGCGAACTTGAGATATAGAGAGACATAGAAAGAAACATCACAGCGGATCCACTCACTGAGGCTATTCCTCGAACGCAATAGTTTCGCAAACGAGCTTTGTGAGACTGACTAGTAGAGGAGTTGGGTGTTCGGTATCACACGGGCTGTGAGTATGCGACATCGCAATAATTAGCCTTGAGTGCAAGTGGGAGATTGTTGGAGATAGTGCCCTCAGAGTAAATTATTGGATCACAGGCACGTGATTGCAATGATTGAGGGAGGACCTATCCCGGTAGGACAGTCTTACTCGAGATGATAGTATGCTATCTGGTTTATCTTTATCATCGTGTACTGCTTTAGGTGACCTGACATGTCGCTATTACATGTTGATAGAGCCCCTAGGATTCTTGCTTGACGACCAGCAGTATGATGGCGATCATATACGTGGGAGCTGGTAGTCTATAAGCATATCCTTAAATGGTCCCTAGTCGTAGGAGTTTCGAGACAGGGCATCGATACTCCATTAGTAGACTAGTGTATACAGTCGAGACCCCGACGAGGGGCGGTGGCCGGTCTCACAAGCCACTGGTGTCAGTTGGTTCACCTAAGATGTATACAGGTGCTCATTAGGTTATGAGTACACCGGACAGGACTCGCCGGGAACCTGCTAGTTGGTCTTATACCAGACGTCAGATAGCAGTTACCTGGTGACATGTGTACAGGTTAGTTCATCGACCTGAGGATCGTCATTTGTCTCGTGTGAGTTCCCACTGTGCTTTGATTACTACCCTACCACGGCTCAAAGGAGTCGTGCAAACAGGTTTTAGTTGGGTACAGTCCCGAGCCACATGGAGGCAGGGAGCGGATCTTCAGGGGTTCGTCTCTCCCGGTATTGGGGGTGAGGTCGCGCTGTGTCTAGGAGAGCCATTACGCAAAGCCCTCGGCCGAGGCAGGAGATTTACTGGTAGGTATTCCAGTAGTATCTCAGGGCGTTCTGGGCTACACTCCGACACGACTTGTACCGCTTTTGGGGGTCTGATTTTTACCAACGCCCTAGGCCCGACATGCGATGCTCATAGACGAACGGACCGGACTGTACGGATATTGTCACTGACAGGCTCAGTAGGGTGTCAGGATGAGTTCGCTCATCGACGTCCCTTTTAGTCAATAGCTGGTGGCCCGTTACGTATTGGCTTATACCTCTGACGTGCTAGTGGTTAAATCCACAGCCATAGTATTGACGAGTCTTTAGAGTCCACCACACTTTCAGTTACTCAGCTTTCGGGTGAAACGCTGTAGAGGCCGTATGGAGATATGGCAGGGTCCGATCAGATACGTGCGGTATTGCACGGATCAGGATCGGACAGTTTTGTACTAGTAGCCGTATGGTTATATGGCAGCGTTCGATCAGATACGTGCGGTATTGCACGGATCAGGATCGGACGGATATTACTAGCCGGCTTTGGTTTAAGCCGGATCCTAGTATAGTACAGTGTAGATTTTGTCTCATTGCATTTGTATCTGGACGGAATACAGATGCGGGTGTGTATGCACAGTATGGGGGTTTTCCTGTAATTTATTACAGGACCATTTTTCTGGAGTTGCCAGTTTGCATTCCGTTCCGGCCGATTTTCCTTTGTTCTTTCCCGGCCGGACTTTTCCGATGGAGGGGGTTATTTGCAAGTTTGCAAATAACATTTTGTGGAGGGTTTATTTGTATGATGAGAGATTATGATGGTATCTTTTATTTTCCACCATCACTTGCATTATTGAGAGGGTATGGGTTTAAAGTGAGAAGCATGGTTGATGTTTCTTTGTCTTTGGATATGGTCACCCTCTTCATTGCTCCTACCATCACCTCCCTTCATGCTATATATCCTTTTCCTCCACCATTCTTCTCACTTGATGAAAATGAGAGAAAAGAAAGAACACTTGAGAGAAAGAAAAGAATGAGAGAGAGTTCATCTTGTTTGTGAGGAATTCTTCACAACTCGTACGGCAATAGCTCCAGCATCTGGGGCGATATCCCATCGCTCGCAGCAACAACTGGCCCATTCGTCTGTACGCTGAACCGTGCCTCAATCCTCCAGGAAAGGCAATATATTGGCGGTCATCTCTAAATTGGTATGCTCTAGATCTGAGTAAGACTCTCCACACTGGAAATCTTCAACTCAACTGGGCCTGCTCCGGTGCATAAATCGGGCGAATCACCTTCGCCTCTCAAATCGGGGTAGACTAGCTATCATCTGTCTCATATCTGCCTGGAAGCTCCAGTGATCTCAGCTCGTAAGCTCCGGAAGCGACATCCTATCAGTCTCTGAGGTATGCTGTACATCGGCAGTCCTTTCTCAACTGGCAGCTCTAACAATGGCCCGATCCTCTGGTGCTGATCTGCACGTCCGAGAAATCTCATATCGCGATCCATCCAACGCTCGTGGTGCAAAAACATAATAAAAGACACATCTCTGCAATCGTGTGTCACCGGAATTACGCCCTGGTCAGTCCTCGTTTATAACGAGCTCGTGCTGACCGCAACTCTAATCGTAGCTCTCCCAGCCCGTAATCGTGGAAGCAAAACCATAACTGGTACCGATGAGGCTAGATCAGGAATGAATATAATATTGAGCAAAGAAATGTACATCCTAAGGCTCCTTAAGTGGAGTAGCGTATCGTAAGTATGCCGCGGAACATACCCACGGTACGTCACTCTACTTTAGTCACCTATTCCATCAACCAAGGGTCATCCTACGCTCCGAAGGTAAAACCTAATGCTCTGATACCAACTTTGTCACAACCCGAAAGTATAGAACATGACCGGCACTTAGACTACGAAACGTCTCGAGGCGTACGTACTCTAAGTAAGCTGAAAACCCAGAAATCCAAACCAAGAGAGTAGTAGAGTGTAGGAAAACCATTTTTTAATCAAGTAGTTTGCAACATATGCCGAAGTATGCATTTAAAATCCCAAGTCTTTTCAAAAAAATTCGGCAGAGTCTCCTTTGTAAAAACAGACCCAAAACGGGTACAAAACCTGAATAAGCATATATATATATATTGAAAAATGCATCCCCAAGCGGGAGCTAGCTCTTCGTCAATCGACGGTCACAACCACACAAGCAAAAAGATATACAACGCTGAAGGGCCAGGATCAAAACTCAAAGAAAACTCAAATTAACATGAAAACCGTAATACTGCTACACGCGACTCTAAGGTCGAAATAATACATCACTAGTGTCTAAGTCTGAAATAAAATACAAGTTTTGGTTGATGGAATTTCTAGATACAATGAATAATACATGTACAATGGTGGTTCTGATGCAAAAGAACCCACCTACCAAATGCAATTCACCCGCAAGGAAGCAGTGTGCCAGAAATGCCGCTAAGGAACCTGTATGGCAAAACCTGCAAGAACTGTGGCACAACGGGGGTGAGTTGCCAACTCGTGAATAGAAAACATCTACAAGCGGAAACCGAATGCAAGACATAATCCTAGGTCAATACGATCAGTATAATATAAACCTCAAGAGTAAGTCTGAAGCATGATAAGGTGGCAATGTAACATCTACACATGTAGGTAGTGTCAAGTGCTCGTGCCAGTGCCTCAGGTAAAAACATGTCATAATATAAGGTATGTCTGCATGAAGTAAATATGATAAGGTATCAAAATGGATATCAATACACATATATTAGCGTCCCATTCCACTAATATTGGTGTAAGGGTATATATAACAGCGCCCTCATACCCTGTTATATATACAAATGAAGTATGATCAATGAAATCAAGGTCTGTATGTGATCAATGTCTGTATATATGTGGATCCCGTCCACCTGTCACCCAATGACAACAAGCATCATGCATGTAAATGTCGTAAAGCATATGCATGGAAATATGAGGATGTAATCAAATCATGGAACCTGAGTTCCTAGCATCGACACTCGAAAACATCATGAAACCTGTGCCTAGCATCGGCACGTAAATCCTCGTCTATCAGGCACCGTCACCAAGACTGGTCCTGATAGGTACGTATCATATGCTATCTCGAAAACCCGAGTGCCCAGCTTCGACCCTCGAATTTCGACCTATCCATAGGTACATACTCCGGTCGGTATCCCCACGGTAACCGCCGAGTCCAAGTACTATCACCGGTAGGTAGTGCTCCCCTGCCAGGCTCACCGTCTAACATATACGCGTCTTCTTGCCCCGGGGTACCTTACCGGGTTCACCATGTACCCGCAGACGATGCCTACCACTCCTCGAATCAGGTTTCATATGCCACTCTCAGAACCGAGAAAACACATGGTCGACGCACTGAAATATCATATCAAGGGAAACAGGGTTTTAAAGACAATACATATTCTCAGTTGAAATAGCCACGGTTCGCAAATCCAGAAATATCATGGAAACAACATATCTCAATGCGTATAATCAGAAAGCATGATGTATGCGACATATAAAAGAATGTAAGCATATCGATGTATCATGCAACAAGGAATCGTGATATGCATATATTGGGGAAAGCCGCTCTTTTAAAATGAATCAGTTTTAAAGAGTATCTTGCGGTTCCCAATCTAGAAATATCATCTATGTATGTGCAAACAAGTATGTGTACAAGTATGAGTATACAATAAGTATGTGCACAAATATAAGTGTACAATGAGTATGTTTACAAGTATGTCATGCAAGGATCGTATCCTGAATGCAACAGTACTACAGTGTAGTTGCATGGCAATTATCGATGATGAAGTGTGTGAGCCGGCAAGTAAGTGTACGTGGAACATACGCATCATCGATAATGGTGCTAGTGTCCTAGCAACATGATAGTAATATAGCAATAAACATATGCAAAGCAATGTGAACATCATGAATATGCGGAAATCAAATAATCAACACCAATACGTATATGTCATGCAGTTATGCCATTTGAAATAAGACGAATCAGGGTTTTTAGTAAAATAAGGGCTACGGTGTTTTTAAGAAATATCCGTCTTTTGAAAATACCCGTAGAATCCCTTTATTTGTTTTTAAGATAATCCTGATTCGTAGTTTTTGAAATAGGTACGACTCGGGTCTAGTCTAACATCTACTATGCAACTACAGATCTAAGTATCAAATCCATCGGGAGGGGTATGGAAACCACCTAAATCTGAGTCGATATGTATATATAGTAGTCGGTGATCCTGCCTCAGTAGTATCGTGTACGATACAGTATATCATATGACATCCTCAAGTCATGAGTGCGGATCTATCATCAATATAAAGCTCGTACGGTAAATCGTCGTGCGGCCTCCCAATAGCTGGGTACGGGTCAATATCACATTTCTCTCATCAAATATCAGGTATTCATTATCATCATATCACATAATCTGGGGTACTGATCTAAGTCTAATACAACTGATACCGTCTATAAAGTATGAATGCAGGGGTAAACACACATCCAAAGCCGCAAGAATCACATGTCATATCCCAAATACGACATAGATCAGTACCCCTAACTATTGTACGGTAACTCAATTTTTACCCCTGCTCGTACGGTAACTCAATTTTTCCTCAAACCCTAACTATTGTTAGTTATATGTATGCCCTAGAGGCCATTACTGTACATAGGATGTATATTGTAGTGAATGCTTGGACATATATAGGGAGGACTTTCTTGCTCGACATGATAGTATGCTATCTGGTTACTCTTTACCTTAACGTATATACTGATTGCCTCTCTGTTACATGTTGGTAAAGCCCTTAGGATGTGTACTTGACTACCTGGACTATGATGCAGATCATACCAGTGGGGACATGGTAGTCTATAAGTGCATCCTTCAAGGTCCCTAGTCGTGGGTGTATCGAGATGGGGCATCGATATACCAGAGTAGACTAGCGTATACCTTCTCGACCCATACAGATGGGTGATGGATGATCCCATATCCATTGGTGTTTGACATCAGAGATGATATACGGGTGCTCAGTAGAGACTGGGTACACTGGACGGACTCGTCGAGAACTCCCAGATGGTATTATACCTCACGTCAGATGGCAGTTCTCTGGTGACACTGGTACAGGTTAGTCTGTAGACCCGAGATCGTCATAGAGTCTTGTGTGATTCCCACTGTGCTTTGATTTCCACCTTACCACGTCCAAGAGGGCGTGCAAAACTGTGGCTTTTGGGTACAGTCCCGAATCACATGGAGGCAATGAGCGATAGGAAGGGATTCGTCTCTCCCGGTATAGGGAGTTGATGTTGCACTGTGTTCGATTGGCTATAACCGGAAATCCCTGGCCAGGGTTGCTGAAATTTACTGGTAAGTGTTACCAGTAGTTTCTCGAACTGTTATAGACCTCATATCGACACGACTTATCGAGCTACTGGGGTCTGACGTTTACCACCCCTAGGCGAGATATGCGACATATCAGACGATCAGACCGGACTGTACGGTAAGTGTTACTGGTTGGATTCACAGGAGTGTGAGCGGGCTTGCTCGTCGATCTTTTGATCGCTCAATACCCAGGTGGCCGTTATGTTTAGCAGACCGCTTGCGGCTTGTGGGTGTTTGTTATGATCATCACCTGCTGCCGGCATATTGACGAGTCTTTAGAGTCCTACACAGAGGTTTCCTGACTCAAGCGAAACGAAATAGGAGTGCATATGAGATATGTGCGGGACCGAGAATAATGCGTGTATGTGATACCGTATTTCATTCTCGCGATGAATGTTTTGATTGGTTGTATGCGATATAACCTAGTTATCGAATCGAAGATTGATTCGATAAATCGATACATTGAATACTAGTCGGTTATGTGTGATATGACCGGATCATTGAATCAAGTGTTAATTTAATGATTTAATGTATAATTATATATTTGATATATTACTTTGCATTAACTAGTATTGGTTCATTTTAAAAGGATTTTCTCACTTGATGTGCACATTGTATATATGATATATTTTTGTGTACACGTGATTGTATCATGTTTGATGATACATGTTAACTTGTGCATGTGTAAAGACTAAACCATGGTTATATGAATGGTTAGGGTTTTGTTTACTTGTTCATTTATTTATATTGATTATTTATTTTGGAAAAGAAAAGGTAAATGGTGGCTTTCTTTGGTTCTTTCATGAAGCTTCATGAAGAGTTGAAAAGGTTGACCATTTTGTTTTCTTCTCTTAACCTAACCATTCACCTAACCCTAGTTTGCTCTCTACACTTGACTATGGTTAGGATATGATAAGTATTCATATTGTTTTTCTTTTTAAAAAAAAATAAGACTTATCATAATCTATCTTCTTCTTCTACTTCATCTTCAAGAAAAAGCTTGCCACCATTAATGACATTTTGAGGAAAAGAGTGAGAAATCCAATTCTAAAGTGAACCCACCTCCCATTTCTTCATCCTCTACCACTTGCCAAGTAGTATAGGGTGTTTTCTTCACAAGTTTCATGACTTGGTGAAGTTGGAGCATGATCTTATGATGCCTCGACGTAGATCATCTTCGGCATGGACGTCGACGACCTAGCCCGCCTATTTCTCCGATGAAGCCGATGCTAGAGTCATGGATTCGATTTGGACAGCGAGGAGACATCATCACGGAGCTATGGAGGTGGAGTCTCGGATCTACAAAGGTTGTATTTTCGGTTCACTTAGTTAAGTTGTTAACTAGTTGCTTTTTCGCCTAAAATTCTAGTTAACGATCCGTATTAGGGTTTCTCGGCACTTGTAAAATTTGAAATTGGCATGGTTGATGCCTTGTGAGACCTCATTAGCGTGCCTAGGAACCCTACAACTAGGTTAACCTCAAATCCACAAAAACACACAATATCGATATGAAACTTGAATCGAAGCTTAAGCACAAGAAATACCAGTCTAATTGTGGAGGAATTACCTCATAAGACCCACATGAATCCTCAACAGCGCCAAAATGAAAGCTTTCTTGGTCCATCTTATAGCTCGCAAGCTTGTGCACATTTTTTGTGAAATGAGAGTGGGGTTTTAGTGAAGTTTGTGAGATGATTTGGGGCTTAAAGAGGGGAGGATGAAGAGGGGCAGTAGCTTCAGAAGGAGATGGAGGAAGAGGGAGAGAGAAGATGAGAGGAAAAATGAAGAGATGGCTAAGTCCAAGGTCAAAGAAGGCCATACCTCTCTCTCTCACACCATGCTTCATATTTTATTCCCTTTTCCATTTTCTTTTCCTTTTCTTTTTTTTTCCAAAACCTTCTCACTAGAATAGTAACCCTAAATAACATGATATAAAATGCACAAGTGTGAAAAAAGTGATATGTGCATGTTTTGCACAAAATTGCTAAAAAACCGATTAGCGATTTTTAATCGCGATTAGCACTAACTTAGCATATAACTAATCATAAAAACTTTAAAATGGCATAATTCTATAAATTACCCTATTTTAGAATTTTCCATAATTTTTCTAAAATTTTTCCCATTTATTTGTATTTAATAATACCAAAATATTAAAATATTCAATAAAATAATATTAAATTATAAAAATTCCCAAAAATAATATTTTATTTTTTTGAAATGTTACAATCTACCCCCCTTAAATAAATTCGGTCCCCGAATTTAGATTTAAACCACCAAATACCAAAACATTTCAGTAAAAATCCAAATTGTCGGGGTTCCGAAAACATCAATACGTAGCGAATATCATAAAAAAATGTACTGCTCTATAAGAAATCAATCCCCAAAAATGTTTATAAGAATATCCGGTGCGTCTGGTGCGCACGGAAAACAAATCCATATATGTGTCCTACAGGTGTACAAAACAACATCTAGGTACAACTGGTGTGCACGAAACATCTGTTATAGGCAACGTGTGTGCCTGACAGCAAAATCAGGTGAATTTGACATGCACGAAAAATTCCGATTTAGTGCATCTGGCGTGAACCAAAATCGTATATCAAAACACTAAAGGTGCATGAAAACTTTGCTGGAAACGTAAATCAAATCACTGCATAAGATAGGCATGAAATCTCAATCAATAGCTCAAATGTAATAACTATGTGCAAAATATAAATACCCAGTGGGTGCATGAAACAAATATCATGAAACTCAGTCATCAAAACTAAATCATGCAAACAGAATGCCCAAAATACCGAAATCCAAGAGGACGGATACGTGATAACCGAATCACAAAATCACAAATCATAAATACCATCGTCGGTAGTTCCTCCCTCTAAGTCGAGAAGGAGTCGGTGCGTCGAATGCTAGCAGCGCAAGATATCTACTTGCCTCTTGCTCACGGTCTGGCGTCCTCGGACTCTGGGTCTTTATCTTCTCTGCGGATTACCTATTTCGAAATCAATCGGCTCATCGGCCCTGTCAGGTGTGCTAACGCGGACGATTCCGTTCTGGCACTTCTCTGGTCATCTTTCGGTCAATCCTCATGACCACTCATAAAGCAGCCTGTCATTGGCGTCGGCCTTTGGCTCTCTGAATGTACATCATCTGATCCTGAATGCAAATGTCAATGCAGCAGTGTCTTGGAAGGAATCATGCTCAAGGTCTCTTCCGATCTTGCCTATGCCAGTCTGTACGGATGTTGGTACTCTTGCATAATCTCTTCTCGCTCGATGGACATCTTCGTCTTTAGCACAGCATTCCCTCGGAAATTGGTCGCATCCCAACGCCTCTGTAAGCATATCAGGTCTCTAGTCTCGATGGAAAGTAATTACAGCTCGTCAGCGTCTCGCACGAACCTCTTGTCCGCTTGTCTGTATTACCGTCCACTTCGACGTCACGTCTCTATCGGCGTACTGCAATGTTCTCGGCTACGGTCCATCCGAAGTCTCTCGCATATCTCTTTTCTGTCGAATTTCCCGAAAGGCATCGTCCATTGCCGAAGCTAATTCTTGTTCCGGAATGGCTGCATACTCATCGCGCCTTTTCTGGAAGATATATCCATAACAATCCCTCTGTGTTCGTATCGCATCTCTGATGTCAGCGGAGGGGAACATCATCTCGTCGAAATCTCTAGCGAACTCTTTACTTCCCTCTGCTTCAATGTCGACCGATTCGGACTCGTCTCATCGTGGCTGCATGGACTGCGCTCCAACGGCTATACTCGTATCTGGAGTCTCCCATGCAATGCATCTCATCACATGATATCCGAATGATGGCGAATCGTTCGATCAACTCGTCAGAACCTCATAATCCCCCAAGAGATCAACATCTTGAGTACAGTTTAATAGTATCGAGTACATGCCACAGCGTCGGTGGTCCAGCCGTAGAAGGGCAAACCCAAGCCTCACTAATGGCGCCGCGGAACTGCCGCAAACCCTAAGGTTCAAAGGCTTTCACACGGTCATTAAGTCGAGTTAGGGTTTCATTCTTCTAGAGGGTCCATGGAATCGCCTGCATGTCTTTCCGTATACTTTAAACTTGGAAAATGGGCTCCTGACATTCGATCGTCTCCATCGACTCTCAACGTCTCCGCGTGAAGTCGTCTCTAGCTGGAAGCAATCTATCTGATGACCTCGGATTGGGGTAAGCGAACGAACCGCATGTCCTAGTCATTCATCCTCGGGTGACTAGCGACCTTCCAACATATCTCTAAGTATGTACTCATGCTGCAGTAGCTCCAATCGTCTGGGCAATATCCCGTTATTGGCAGCAAAAACTGGCTCATTCGTCTGTACGCCGAACGGCACCTCAATCATTCTGAATAAGCGGTATATCAATGGCCATCACATCTTGGCTGGCCTCTAGCAGTAGCCTGCTCCTCTGGTACCCATCGGCACGTCCGAGAAATCTCGTGAAAGCGATCTGTCAAACGCTCATGGCACGAAAACATAAAAAGACGATGCCTCTCAATGCGATCGTAAGTCTCTGGAATCACATCCTGGTCATTCCTCGTCCACGACGAGCTCATGTTGACGCAACTTGAGCCGTAGCTCTCTCTGCCCGTATGATCGCGGCAGCAAAATCATAACCAGTATCGATGAAAATAGATCAGGAATGAATATAATACTGTGCAAGGAAATGTACATCCTAAGGCTCCTTAAGTGGAGTAGCGTATCGTTAGTATGCCGCGGAACATACACACGGTACGTCACTCTACTGCAGTCACCTACTCCATCAACCAAGGGTCATCCTACGCGACGAAAGTTCGGGTCTAATACCCCCTCGACTAAGTCTAAGTTCCGTAAGGTCAAGCCTAAGTTCCGTATATATATAGACGCCCTAGGCTCCACATAGTCAAACTTAGACTCGAACCAAGGTCAACCTAGCGCTCTGATACCAACTTTGTCACGACCCGAAGGAGCACGTGACTGGCCCTTGAACCATATGAAGTCTATAGGACTCCATCTGATCCAAGTAAGCCAAAAGCCCAGCAATCTAAAATCATTTTAAGAGTAAATAAAGAAAACCGGTTTAAAGAACTGAAGAAAAACATGTTTGAAAGTCAAGGTTTTTAAATAACTAAGCCGAATATGCATTTTAAAAATGTACGGTCTTTTCTAAAAATTTCGGCAGAGTTCCTTTTGTAAATATTGGCCCCGAACGGGGTACAATAAGAACAATATATATATGCAATGATAAAAGGCATCCCCAAGCGGGAGCTAGCTCTTCGTCAATCGACGGTCACAACCACGTAAGCAATATAATATACAACGTCGAATGGCGAGGATCAAAACTCAACAGAAACCCAATAAGCATGAAAACCGTAATATTTCTAAGCGTGACTCTAAGGTCGAATAATACATCACTAGTGTCTAAGTCTAAAACAATATACAAGTTTTGGTTGATGGAATTCTAGATACAATGAATAATGCAAGTACAATGGTGGTTCTTGATGCAAAAGAACCCACCTACCAAATGCAATTCACCCGCAAGGAAGCAGTGTGCCAAAAATGCCGCAATGGAACCTGTACGGCAAAACCTGCAAGAACTATGGCACAACGGGGGTGAGTTGCCAACTCGTGAATAGAAAATATCTACAAGCAGAAACCGAATGCAAGACATAAACCTAGGTCAAAACGATCAGTATAATAGAAACCACAAGAGTACGTCTGAAGCATGATAAGGAGGCAATGTAACATCTAAACATGTATGTAGTGCCAAGTACTCAGGTAATAACATGTCATAAGTATAAGGTATGTCTGCATGAAGTAAATATGATGAAGTATCAAATGGATATCAATACACATATATTAGCGTCCCATTCCACTAATATTGGTTTAAGGTTATATATAACAGCGCCCTCATACCCTGTTATATATACAAAAGAAGTATGATCAATTTAAATCCAGTCTGTATGTGATCAAGTCTGTATAAACGTGGAACCCGTCCACCCCTCACCCAATGACAATAAACATCATGTATGTAAATATGAGGATATAAACAAAATCATGGAAAACATCACGAAACCTGTGCCTTGCATCGGCACGAAAATCCTCATCTATCAGGCACTGTCACCAAGACTAGCCCTGATAGGTACGTATCATACGCTATCTCGAAACCCGAGTGCCCAGCTTCGACCCTCGAATTGCGACGTATGCATACGTACAAGCTCCGGTCGGTATCCCCAAGATAGCCGCCGAGTAAAAGGTAATATCACCGGACAGTATGGTTCCCCAGCCGGGCTCATCGGCTCATAGCACATCGACATCCCTTTCTTGCCCCGGGGTACTCCGGGCCCCACCATGTACCCTCATACGGCCTCGACGCCTCCTCGTAGGGGTATATATATCAGAACCGATAAAACTCATGGTGGAAGCTGAAATATCATATCAAGGGTAACCGGGTTTTAAAACATTTACATAATCTCTTGAAATACCCACGGTTCCCCAAATCCAGAAATATCATGAAAACAAATATCCCAATGCGCATAATCAGAAAGCAAGATGTATGTGACATATAGATGAAATGCAAGTATAACAGCATATCATGCAATATAGAATAATGGTATGCACATACAAGGTCATATCCTGATGCAATAATACTACTGTGTAGTGACATGGCAATTATCGATGATGAAGTGTGTGAGCCGGCAAGCAAGTGTACGTGGAACATATGCATCATCGATAATGGTGCTGGTGTCCTAATAGCATGATGGTAATATATCAATAAACACATGCAAAGCGATGTGAATAGCATGAATATGCGGAAATCGAATAATCAATGCAACAGTAAAGAAACTACATCCATGTGTATATGTCATGCAGTTATTCCATTTGAAAGTAGACGAATCGGGGTTTTGGTAAAATAAGGGGTACGGTGTTTTTAAGAATAGATACGTCTTTTGAAAATACCCGTAGAATCCTTTTACTTATCCTTAAGATATTCCCGATTCGTTAGTTTTGAAATATGTATGACTCGGGTCTAGTCTAACATCTGCTATGCAAACTACAGACCTAAGTATCCAGTAAACCGGGAGGGGTATGGAAACCACCTAAATCTGAGTCGATATGTATATATATATAGTAGTCGGTGATCCCGCCTCAGTAGTATCGTGTACGATACAGTAAATCATATGACATCCTCAAGTCATGAGTGCGGATCTATCATCAATATAAAGCTCGTACGGTAAATCGTCGTACGACACCCCAATAGCTGGGTACGGGTCAATATCACATTCCTCTCATCAAATATTAGGTATCATTATCATCACATCACATAATCTGGGGTACTGATCTAAGTCTAGTACAACTGATACCATCTATATACTGCGTGTGTAAGCACACGTGTAACACCCGAGCCCAATAATACTATTTCTTTTGTTAGTTGAGTGTTTTATACTGCTCATTCCAATTACCCTGATGGCTTGGTGCTTTTTGCAAAATTTTAACCGGTTAAGTCATTTTGGCACATAACAAATTTTAACTCCTAAAATGAAATTAAAAGTATCCTTGTTGGCCTACTCGTCGCCACTAGTCGCGTGGTAGCGTTCGCACGTCGAGATTCCGTCCCATTCGGCTAAACGGGCAAGTTTGGACGACTACGCACGCGTACAAGTGTACGACTTGGGGGCATGCATTTTAATCATTAAACACCTCTTTTCAAAATTTAGACCTCGCTTAAAATCCCATAATTTGAATTTGGAGTATTTGGGCGCAACCCGGGCGCGATTTGGAAATGTTTCATTTAGCGCCAAAAGGGCCCATTTAATTAAATATCCCAAAATTTAATATATACGATTATAATCATTTTTTTTACTGTTAAATCCTTTAAAATCTTTTTAAAATTTTCTTTGTTCACCTCACAGCCAATCACGAGGGATTAAAATCCCTCGTGGGCCCCCTTCCACTCTCTATCTCTCTCCGCCTCTCTCTGTCTCTCTCTCCATTCTCTTTCTCTCTCTCTCTAACAAACACTCTCTATCTCTCTCCTCATCAAATCTTTCTCCCTCTCTCTCTCCAATCTCTCTCTCTCTCCTCCTATATTTATATTGCAGCCGCCCCTACTCATCTTCCCCATCACGAGAAAACCCACGCGAACCCCGAACCCTAACCCTAGCCACCTCCGGACATCGCCGTCGACCTCCCCGCGACCTCGCCGTCGCCGCCCTCGCCACCACGAGCCTAGCCGCACCCACCTACCTCCTTCCTTCGTCTCGTCCCGCGCCTGCACCCAACCCCGACGCCATCACCCGGCCGCAGCTCTCGCCGTCGACGCCGCCTCCCGTCGCCGACGACGCCTGCGACTCCCTCTCTTCCTCCTCGTCCCTACCTCGTCGTCGCCTTCCTCCTCCCCTCGCCGGACCACCACCAGACCCGAGCCGACCCTAGCACCAATCCCGGGTCGCCGGGAACCGCGCCGTCGACCCTCGTCGACGTCACCCGCGCCACCTCCGACCACCTCCTTTCCCCTTCGATCACCAGAGCCGACCACCACCCTCCTATACTCGTCGCACTACCCTCTCCAGCGAACCCGAGGCTGTTCAGCCTTCGCAGCCGCCGTCGCTGCCTCGCCGGCGTTCCAGCGCCGTCGAGCCCACGTGGTTGCCCCCTGGTGTCTCCCGGTAAGCCTTCCTCATCTTTCCTTTTGTGCAAAATCCCCCCCCCCCCGCTGATCTTATTACGTATATCATGTTGCTAACTCGTTGCCGATGACTTTTGCCGGAATCCGACCGTGCCGTCTTTTGGACCCGACGCTCCAGTGAAGTACCCTGGTACGTGTGATCCCGTTGTTCTCTGTTGGGACTCGATCCGTGGCCCGTGCACCCGTCTCGTGTTTTCTGCCGACATTGCATCCGTGCTTTCCGGTTTGCGAAACCGTCGAGGCAAGTATCCGAATACTTGCTTTAACATGCTAGTACACAAGATCAAGTCTTGCTACAAACTTAATCATCATATTATAACCACACAGCTATTAGTAACATCGATACCCTTTTTATAACTTAGAATTGTTGGTCAAAATTATCCGTAACATTAAATCAATATAGTAGTTGCTTGTAATTAACCGGTCTGCTATTAATTCACACTTTAACTAACTAAACCAAGTAGATCGTCCTCACTTCATTTGTTAAATCACCCATGAGACAATTATTATGCTTTAGTTTAAATTCATGTAGCTTCATTACGTATGTTGTTGATATTGTTCCACTTTGTGACTAGTGCACCCCAAGGGTGCTTGAACCGGTTAATAAGAGAATACAAAACATCACTGTGTTTACATGGGATAATATTGTTATTGCTGTTCCTGCTGTTGTTCTTTATTCGTTACTATACCTGTTATCAGCATACATTTGATTGCATTACATATTGACCGATCTTGATACACCTGACACATGTACTGATACACCGGACATGACAGCCTGTACATATCAACTCAACCTGTTGAAACGTGACCTGACCTGTTACCTGATTTCATGCCTAATGCCGACAAACCTGACCATTCCTGCTGTCTATCCAGACAGACCTACTTTACCTGATTTTGGGTTGGCATTAGCCCTTGACTATTGAGTTACATCGACGATTCATCAATTGATTTCAAAGACTATAGAGTAGAAACCTGATAGGACAGTTTAGTCACCACTGCACATTACCCTGCTCTATTATTTCTTAGTACTGCTTTATTCATGTTCATACCTGCATTGCTTATTACCATGTTATATTATACTATTTGGTTGACATGACGCGCTGACGTCTGGGTTTTGCATGGCCCAGATTCCGTACCATTGTCGTCGACCGAGCAGGAGTACTTCAGCCAGCGGGCTGAACTGTGAGTTCCTTAGGGTTTAGTTTATTTATTTTCATTTCATTTCCAGATGTGAGCCCGCATTATGGGACGTACTGTTTATTTATTATATTGGATCATTTGCTTCTGCACTTATTGTTTATTGATTCTTGTTATTATGGATTTGGACATGTATTAGATTAGTTTATTACTTGTTCTTGATATCTCTACAACCGTAATGCGACTGTGGAGGGATAATTCCTACCCACAGGTAGCATGGTTGGCTATGTCACGTGCCCAGTCTTGCGTACTCTGGGAAGCGGGGCGTGACATGGTTCTTTTGGTATCAGAGACATAGGTTAATTGGGTTGATTCTTTGTAGTTGGGTATTGCACCCGATACACGAATCATAATACCCGTGATTAGGAAACATCTCCTGCCACCTTGACCGTTTTACCGTCCTTGAATCATTCTTCCGGATCATGTCGACATGCAAACTTACTTTGCATAGTCAACTCAAAAACCTAACCTCTTGTTATCTCTAGGACTTAGGCGACTTGGGTGGAGTTAAGTAATTGCGGCTATGATACCGCGGCATAGCTACAATGCAGCACTCTATTTAAGTATCTTGGAGTTCTAGCCTTGATCTATACTCAGAATCTATCATCATGCTAATGTTGGGTACTTTGATTTCCAGGAATATGGCCGGTTAGAATTTGAAGATGGACCAAAGAAGTGCGGTCTTAGCCGCCAGGCGTAGAGTGATAAGGGGATTGCTGGAGAATCTAAAGGAATAGACCGAGCTGGAACCGGCATTTGCACTGAACCAAACGTCCGTACGTAGAAGCATTCAGGTGAACAGGCGCAGCGTAGCACCAATGAAGAAAACAAGTGTGGGTGATCGGAAAGGGAGCGTGATTTGTAACTACTGCCATATACCCAGACATGTGCGAAAGGAGTGTCGTAAGAGGCTGGGACTCTGTTTTAGATGTGGAGCGGCAGATCACGCCGTTAACGCTTGTCCGTCGAAGCCTCGCACGAGAGATGATATACAGAAGCCTCCGCAGAGACCGTTCCAAGGGCAGAAACAGCTGACTCAAGGACCAAACCAGGCTCGAGCTTTCACGTTGACAGCTGAGGAAGCCAAGGCATCAGGAGAAGTAGTTTCAGGTACTGTACTCGTTCGTGGTTTTCCCGCATTGGCATTATTTGATTCTGGAGCATCCCACTGTTTTATGTCATCCAAATTTATAACTACACACTCGATTACCTGCACGACCCTGTCTAGTTTTTGGGACATACGCACTGGGAATGGGAAAATCATAGCTAGTAAGGAATGTAAAGATTGTACAGTTGTTGTTTGCGGACGGGAGCTTTTTGCAGATTTCTTGGTGATTGATACGGGCAGTTATGAAGTAGTCCTGGGAATGGATTTTCTTGGCACTTTCCACGCGCACATTGATTGTAGGGCAAGGAAAGTAATTTTCCAGATTCCCGGACACCCTGAGTTTACTTTCATTGGAGGAAGCAGTTCTGTCGGGCCAGTCGAGTTTAGGGCTAGGCCGACGAATAATGTTCTTACGGCTATGGTAGTGGATAGTAATGAAGAGCCGGCAGTTGTCCGCGACTTTATGGATGTGTTTGAAGATATTTCGGGCTTACCGCCGAAGCGAGATGTGGAGTTTGCGATTGACCTTATTCCTGGTGCAGCGCCAGTATCAAAATCTTATTATCCGATGGCACCGGTTGAATCGGAGGAAGTTAAGAAACAAGTTGGTGAATTACTCGAGAAGGGATGGATTCGAAGCAGCAACTCACCTTGGGGAGCTCCAGTTCTTTTAGTAAAGAAGAAGGATGGCACGAGAAGGATGTGCATTGATTATCGAGAATTGAACCGGGTGACTATTAAGAACAAGTACCCGATCTCTCGCATTGGAGAACTTTTTGAGCAGCTTAGTGGTGCGAGGGTATTCTCGAAACTGGACTTGCGATCAGGATATCATCAGGTTCGAGTAAAAGCAGAAGACATTTGAAAGACGGCGTTTCGAACTCGATATGGACATTTCGAGTATCTAGTGATGCCCTTCGGAGTGACTAATGCGCCAGCAATATTTATGGATTTGATGAACAGGATCTTTTCACCGTTCTTGGACCAGTTTATTGTGGTATTCATTGACGATATTCTGGTGTACTCGAAGAGTCCGGAGGAGCATGCTGAGCACTTAAGGATCGCACTGCAGACGCTGAGACAAGAGAAGTTATTTGCGAAGATGAGTAAGTGTGAATTCTGGCTGGAAGAAGTGAAGTTTCTGGGGCATGTCGTGTCGGGTGATGGAATCGCCGTCGATCCCGAAAAGATTGCAGCAGTTCGAGATTGGCCTATTCCAAAGAATGTTGCGGAGATAAGAAGTTTTCTTGGACTCGCCGGTTACTACAGAAGATTTGTGGAGAACTTCGCTCGTTTAGCTGAGCCGTTAACCAAGCTTACGCGCAAGGAGGTACCGTTTGTTTGGACGGAGGGATGCGCATCGGCCTTCGAGACGTTGAAGCAGAAGTTGATAACCGCCCCTATCCTAACCGTACCGGATAATTCAGGAGGACTGGTGATTCATAGCGACGCATCCGGAAAGGGATTGGGATGTGTTTTGATGCAGAATGGGAAAGTCGTCGCTTACGCATCGAGACAACTGAAGACTCATGAGAAGAATTATCCGACTCATGACTTAGAGCTTGCAGCCGTGATCTTCGCCCTGAAGATTTGGAGACACTACCTTTTGGGCGAGAGAGTTGAAATCTTTACAGATCACAAGAGTTTAAAGTATGTGTTCACTCAGAAGGAGTTGAACATGAGGCAACGCAGATGGTTGGAGCTGATGGCCGACTATGACCTTGATCTTAAGTACCATCCGGGAAAAGTCAACGTCGTGCCGGATGCGCTGAGTCGGTTACCAGAAATTCAGATATTGACTGCACAGAGAGAGATCATTGCGGATTTTCGGAGATTTGACTTGGAGGTTGTGCTACTACATGCTACAGGACAGTTGATGCAGTTGCAAGTACAGACGTCCTTAGTTGAGAAGATTAAAACGGCACAATCGCAGGATCCTAGACTACAAAAGTTTCGAGAGCAGGTTGAAGCCGGACTACGAACCGATTTACTGATCCATGAAGATGGTTCGTTGAGATATGGTGGCCGTGTGTGTGTGCCAAAAGGAGACGTGCGTGAAGAGCTTATGAAGGAGGCACACAGTTCAGCTTACTCTGTATATCCAGGAGGGACAAAGATGTACCGAGATATCCGACAGCATTTCTGGTGGGAAGGTATGAAACGGGAAATTGCTCGCTTCGTGGCTAAGTGCTTGGTGTGTCAACAAGTCAAGGCTGAACACCAAAGGGTTGCTGGTTTGTTGCAACCACTTCCGATTCCTCAGTGGAAGTGGGAACATATAACCATGGATTTCGTGACGGTTTTACCGCGGAGTCCAAAGGGCAACAATGCCGTATGGGTGATTGTCGATCGTTTGACCAAGGCAGCTCACTTTATTCCTTTTCGGGTTGGTCAGTCGACAGAGACTTTGGCAGAACGGTACGTGCAGGAGATTGTAAGACTGCATGGAGTATCGGTAAGCATCGTGTCCGATCGGTACACTCGGTTCTTGTCGCACTTTTGGAGGAGTTTACAAGAAAGTTTGGGGACTCGATTGAAGTTTAGCACAGCTTATCATCCTCAAACTGATGGACAATCGGAGAGAACGATCCAGACCCTTGAAGATATGTTGAGGGCTTGCATGTTGGACTTCAAAGGTTCTTGGGAGGATCATCTACACCTGATGGAGTTTTCGTACAACAATAGCTTCCAAGCAACTATTCAGATGGCTCCGTTTGAAGCACTGTATGGTCGTAAGTGTCGTTCACCTGTTTGTTGGGATGATGTTGGTGAACGAAGGTTACTAGGACCAGATTTGGTGGTACAGACAGTCGAGAAGGTGAATACAATCAGAAAGCATATGAAGGCAGCTCAAGACAGACAGAAGAGTTGGGCCGACACGTCAAGAAGACCTCTAGAGTTCGCCGTAAGTGATTTGGTATTCCTGAAGATATCACCGACTAGAGGGGTAATTCGCTTCGGAAGTCGGGGAAAGCTTGGTCCCCGATTCGTTGGACCCTTCGAGATATTGGAGCGTGTTGGAGAGGTAGCGTACCGGTTGGCGTTACCACAGTCATTAGCAGGAGTACACGATGTGTTCCATGTGTCTCAACTACGGAGGTATGTTCGTGATGAGACTCATGTCTTGGATCATTCGGAGTTGACTGTACGGGAGGACCTAACTTTTGAAGAGCGACCAGTTGAAATCAAGGATCGAAGAGAAAAGGTTCTTAAGAACAAGGTTATCCCTCTTGTGCTAGTTTCTTGGGGTAATCGATCGCATGGAGAAACCACTTGGGAGCGAGAAGACGAGATCCGGCAGAAATTCCCTCACCTTTTCCAGTAGTTAGCTATCTTGTATTCTTGGAAGTTCGAGGACGAAATTCTTTTGTAGTTGGGTATGATGTAACACCCGAGCCCAATAATACTATTTCTTTTGTTAGTTGAGTGTTTTATACTGCTCATTCCAATTACCCTGATGGCTTGGTGCTTTTTGCAAAATTTTAACCGGTTAAGTCATTTTGGCACATAACAAATTTTAACTCCTAAAATGAAATTAAAAGTATCCTTGTTGGCCTACTCGTCGCCACTAGTCGCGTGGTAGCGTCCGCACGTCGAGATTCCGTCCCGTTCGGCTAAACGGGCAAGTTTGGACGACTACGCACGCGTACAAGTGTACGACTTGGGGGAATGCATTTTAATCATTAAACACCTCTTTTCAAAATTTGGACCTCGCTTAAAATCCCATAATTTGAATTTGGAGCATTTGGGCGCAACCCGGGCGCGATTTGGAAATGTTTCATTTAGCGCCAAAAGGGCCCATTTAATTAAATATCCCAAAATTTAATATATACGATTATAATCATTTTTTTTACTGTTAAATCCTTTAAAATCTTTTTAAAATTTTCTTTGTTCACCACACAGCCAATCACGAGGGATTAAAATCCCTCGTGGGCCCCCTTCCACTCTCTATCTCTCTCCGCCTCTCTCTGTCTCTCTCTCCATTCTCTTTCTCTCTCTCTCTCTAACAAACACTCTCTATCTCTCTCCTCATCAAATCTTTCTCCCTCTCTCTCTCCAATCTCTCTCTCTCTCCTCCTATATTTATATTGCAGCCGCCCCTACTCATCTTCCCCATCACGAGAAAACCCACGCGAACCCCGAACCCTAACCCTAGCCACCTCCGGACATCGCCGTCGACCTCCCCGCGACCTCGCCGTCGCCGCCCTCGCCACCACGAGCCTAGCCGCACCCACCTACCTCCTTCCTTCGTCTCGTCCCGCGCCTGCACCCAACCCCGACGCCATCACCCGGCCGCAACTCTCGCCGTCGACGCCGCCTCCTGTCGCCGACGACGCCTGCGACTCCCTCTCTTCCTCCTCGTCCCTACCTCGTCGTCGCCTTCCTCCTCCCCTCGCCGGACCACCACCAGACCCGAGCCGACCCTAGCACCAATCCCGGGTCGCCGGGAACCGCGCCGTCGACCCTCGTCGACGTCACCCGCGCCACCTCCGACCACCTCCTTTCCCCTTCGATCACCAGAGCCGACCACCACCCTCCTATACTCGTCGCACTACCCTCTCCAGCGAACCCGAGGCTGTTCAGCCTTCGCAGCCGCCGTCGCTGCCGCGCCGGCGTTCCAGCGCCGTCGAGCCCACGTGGTTGCCCCCTGGTGTCTCCCGGTAAGCCTTCCTCATCTTTCCTTTTGTGCAAAATCCCCCCCCCCCGCTGATCTTATTACGTATATCATGTTGCTAACTCGTTGCCGATGACTTTTGCCGCAATCCGACCGTGCCGTCTTTTGGACCCGACGCTCCAGCGAAGTACCCTGGTCCGTGTGATCCCGTTGTTCTTTGTTGGGACTCGATCCGTGGCCCGTGCACCCGTCTCGTGTTTTCTGCCGACATTGCATCCGTGCTTTCCGGTTTGCGAAACCGTCGAGGCAAGTATCCGAATACTTGCTTTAACATGCTAGTACACAAGATCAAGTCTTGCTACAAACTTAATCATCATATTATAACCACACAGCTATTAGTAACATCGATACCCTTTTTATAACTTAGAATTGTTGGTCAAAATTATCCGTAACATTAAATCAATATAGTAGTAGCTTGTAATTAACCGGTCTGCTATTAATTCACACTTTAACTAACTAAACCAAGTAGATCGTCCTCACTTCATTTGTTAAATCACCCATGAGACAATTATTATGCTTTAGTTTAAATTCATGTAGCTTCATTACGTATGTTGTTGATATTGTTCCACTTTGTGACTAGTGCACCCCAAGGGTGCTTGAACCGGTTAATAAGAGAATACAAAACATCACTGTGTTTACATGGGATAATATTGTTATTGCTGTTCCTGCTGTTGTTCTTTATTCGTTACTATACCTGTTATCAGCATACATTTGATTGCATTACATATTGACCGATCTTGATACACCTGACACATGTACTGATACACCGGACATGACACCCTATACATATCAACTCAACCTGTTGAAACGTGACCTGACCTGTTACCTGATTTCATGCCTAATGCCGACAAACCTGACCATTCCTGCTGTCTATCCAGACAGACCTACTTTACCTGATTTTGGGTTGGCATTAGCCCTTGACTATTGAGTTACATCGACGATTCATCAATTGATTTCAAAGACTATAGAGTAGAAACCTGATAGGACAGTTTAGTCACCACTGCACATTACCCTGCTCTGTTATTTCTTAGTACTGCTTTATTCATGTTCATACCTGCATTGCTTATTACTATGTTATATTATACTATTTGGTTGACATGACGCGCTGACGTCTGGGTTTTGTATGGCCCAGATTCCGTACCATTGTCGTCGACCGAGCAGGAGTACTTCAGCCAGCGGGCTGAACTGTAGGTTCCTTAGGGTTTAGTTTATTTATTTTCATTTCATTTCCAGATGTGAGCCCGCATTATGGGACGTACTGTTTATTTATTGTATTGGATCATTTGCTTCCGCACTTATTGTTTATTGATTCTTGTTATTATGGATTTGGACATGTATTAGATTAGTTTATTACTTGTTCTTGATATCTCTACAACCGTAATGCGACTGTGGAGGGATAATTCCTACCCACAGGTAGCATGGTTGGCTATGTCACGTGCCCAGTCTTGCGTACTCTGGGAAGCGGGGCGTGACAACACGTCCCAAGGCCCGCTAGAGATCACATGTCGTATCCCAAAGACGAAACATATCAAATCGCCGATCTCGCGGCACAATGCCCAACATCATCGACTCATCTCCAATGTCATCCAATATCATCAAACATGGTGCAAGTATAATGAATATGCAAGGGTGTGCGTGTACGTGTAAAGCAATTCTAGGGTTCGCGACTATGACTACACTAGTTACTTTTAACCCTAAACTATCCATAATACACCTAACACAATATCCACAACGCACTAAAACTATCATATATAATATACATATAGTATACTATCTACGGACTGCGGGGGTGCTATACGCCATCCTCCCGACTTCCCCCTGTAGATATAATCTACTCACCTTGTGTCTTTATTTGTTGACGTCGCCACGCGCTTTCTTGTAGTCCTGAAGTCTTCATGGGGTACCTACACATTAACGTATCGCAAATGCGTATCAAAACCAAATCAAAACTAAAACGGCACGCGAAACCCAAAACGATACGATAAGGGGCCTATAGGTTAGAACCTATGGGCACGCCTTCAAAACCATCAATCAATCCTCGATATCGTCATATAAACGGCAATTAGTCGAGGTAAAACACCATACACAATTTCAGAATTAAAAATACTGAATACGGAAACACGAATCCAAAACAGCAACCTAGGAAATAGGCTCCAGATTTCACCCTAGGTCAAACTAGACAAATCTATACATACCAGGGGCTTAATCTACAGATAAGGGAACACCAAAACCAAAACGAGCAAGTTTGGTGGGGTCCAGGCCGCAAATTGCGGCCAAACAGAATAAATCTGCGGCCTGGTCATGGAGTTAGGGGTTGGGGTCTTGTGTGGTGGTTCTTAGGTGCCTGCACATCTCACTGTCCAATCAATTTTATTTTAGGATGTCTCGGGTGATAGAAGATTCCCAAATACAATCCCAGAATTGCAGTTTTTCCTGACATCGTCTCATAAATCCGTATTCTGGATTAAAGCTTCAGGTTAGGGTCCAATATAACATCACACCAAGATTCTAAGGTCACAACAAGTCTTAATTTCACTTCACAACTCAATTTTTCCTCAAACCCTAACTAGGTTATCCTCAAATCCACAAAAACACACAATATCGATATGAAACTTGAATCGAAGCTTAAGCACAAGAAATACCACTCTAATTGTGTAGGAATTACCTCATAAGACCCACATGAATCCTCAACAGTGCCAAAATGAAAGCTTTCTTGGTCCATCCTATAGCTCGCAAGCTTATGCACATTTTTTGTGAAATGAGAGTTGGGTTTTAGTGAAGTTTGTGAGATGATTTAGGGCTTGAAGAGGGGAGGATGAAGAGGGGCAGTAGCTTCAGCAGGAGATGGAGGAAGAGGGAGAGAGAAGATGAGAGGAAAAATGAAGAGATGGCTAAGTCCAAGGTCAAAAAAGGCCATACCTCTCTCTCTTACACCATGCTTCATATTTTATTCCCTTTTCCATTTTCTTTTCCTTTTCGTTTTTTTTTCCAAAACCTTCTCACTAGAATAGTAACCCCAAATAACATGATAGAAAATGCACAAGTGTGAAAAAAGTGATATGTGCATGTTTTGTACAAAATTGCTAAAAAACCGATTAGCGATTTTTAATCACGATTAGCACTAAA
Source organism: Agapanthus africanus (assembly GCA_030015575.1). Lineage (NCBI taxonomy): Eukaryota > Viridiplantae > Streptophyta > Magnoliopsida > Asparagales > Amaryllidaceae > Agapanthus > Agapanthus africanus. The sequence goes on from CM057339.1 coordinate 566,509,245, forward strand.
TTAGCATATAACTAATCATAAAAACTTAAAAATGGCATAATTCTATAAATTACCCTATTTTATAATTTTCCATAATTTTTCTAAAAATTTTCCCATTTATTTGTATTTAATAATACCAAAATATTAAAATATTCAATAAAACAATATTAAATTATAAAAATTCCCAAAAATAATATTTTATTTTTTTGAAATGTTACAACAGAACATCAACGCGAATGTCACGTTCGTAAATCCGTCTAAAAGAACTATTGCAATTAGACGCAATTTACCGCTCGGATGACATTCCCGGTCGGAGATATAAAGTAAGTACTGTATACTAACAAGTTTAAAATTTCGATCGACAAAATTTCCCGAAGTGGGCCCCACGTACATCTGCTGTACAGTAACAAAATCTGGGCCCAAACGAACAGTACCAGAAACCACAATTTATCATGTAGAAACAACAGAAGAAACATGGTCCACTAAGTCACCAATACGGCCGCGGTTCCGCGGTCAAAGCAAGGTTTTGACCGCGTTTCCGTGGCGGTTTGGTCGACTCAGTGGGTCGTTTTTCTTCTGGTTCCTTAAAAATGCCTGCTTAATTTTCTGGTATATGCAAAATAATTTTTAGACCCTTTTAAAAATCGACAGAAACTTTACCATGGAATTTTGCGGTTTTCGAAAATCCGTTCGATCGATATTTTAAACGCGTTAGCACAAGTTAGTATAGCTTAATGGTGAGGCTCTGATACCACTGTAAGTCCACGGTAGCGCCCCGGCCGTCTAACAGATGCCAAATGCGGAACAAAAACTTTTTACAACTGGCGCTATCGCGTACGATAACCCGGATCTGCCATTAAAGCTAAACTAACAAACTACAAAGTGGGTAGAAGAGTTATACCGAACGATCTGAGTCCTTCGGTCTTCAACCATCATCCCACGCTTTGTTGCGGCTGCTCCGACCTCCTGAATCTCCAGTCTTCTCGTCCAGGTGGCACCACGTCGACGGATCTTTAAACGGGCTCCCGCCTCTGAACCGAGGCAACTCGATCATCAAGTTTGCTAAAAGAGATGACCAAGATTGATGTAGAGAATGAGTCGAACACTTTGTCTCGTTATGTCCAAAGCTATGGACGAACGGTTAATGAAGTTGCCTTTTTGGGTCAGGTGGAAATGTGAAATGAGTATCTATCAAATTTACATACACTAAAACTATCATCTTTTTTCTCTCAAGCAACCATGCTCTCACAAGAGGGGAGGGGCCGGCCATACTTGTAGAGGAGGGAGGTGAGTGTAGGAGAGGGGAGGGTCACCATAACAATAATGAAGAGGATGAGTCATTTAAACACCTTGTATGAACATTTTTAATGAAACAATGAATCACTAACCTTGTCATCTAAAACATTAAATGAAATTTAAAGCACTAATGACTCACTAGCCTAGTCACCATCCTAGTCACCATCTAGAAGCTTCCACACTCATCTCAAGAAAAGATAAATCCGCATTTAACCGAATGTTAAATACGGCTGATAGAAAACTGGAAACTGGCAACTTCCAAAAGTGATCCTAAAGCGAATTTCAGGATAACCCCGTAACAGTATAAACATACCCGCATTTGTATTACGACTGAATACAAATGCAGCTGAGACAAAGATATTATATCTACACAGTATAATATTGGGATCCGACTTAAACCAAAGCCCACTAGTATTATTTTCCCGAAATATGACACGTGCGAAAACGCACGTGCATTTTCCGAACCCTGTCATAAAACCATACGGCCTCTACAACGTTTCGCCCGAACTTGGGAAAGTGTATGTGGGGGACTCTAATGACTCATCAACACACTGGCACTTGGTATAACCACTAGCACGTCAGAGGTACGAGCTGTACGTAACGGTTTCCTATGTATTGATTGGAAGGGAAGCTGACGGGAGAACTCATCCATCAACCCTACTGAGCCTAACAGTGACAATATACATACAGTCCGGTCCGTTCGTTTATGAGTATCGCATATCGGCCTAGGGGGATGGTAACGTCAGACCCCCAATAGCAATATAAGTCGTGTCAGAGAGTGGCCCAGAACACCCTGAGATACTACTGGAGTACCTACCAGTAAATCTCCTGCCTCGGCCGAGGGCTATGTATAATGGCTCTCCTATACACAGCGCGATCTCACCCCCAATACCGGGAGAGACGAATCCCCTGCCGATCCGCTCACTTGCCTCCATGTGGCTCGAGTCTGTACCCAAAAAAGACCTGTTTGCACGACTCCTTTGAGCCGTGGTAGGGTAGAAATCAAAGCACGGTGGGAACTCACACGAGACAAATGACGACCTCAGGTCGATGAACTAACCTGTACACATGTCACCAGGGAACTACTATCTGACGATATGTATAATACCAACTAGCATGTTCCCGGAGAGTCATGTCCGGTGTACTCATAACCCAATAAGCACCTGTATACATCTTAGGTGATCCAACCCACACCAATGGCTTATGAGACCGGCCACCGCCCCTCGTCAGGGTCTCGACTGTATACACTAGTCTACTCTGGAGTATCGATGCCCTGTCTCGAAACTCCCACGACTAGGGACACTTTAAGGATGTGCTTACAAACCCCAGCACCCACGTATATGATCGCCATCATACTGCTGGTAGTCAAGCAAGAATCCTATGGGCTCTATCAACATGCAATAGTGATCTAAATCATGTATACGATGATAAAGACAAACCAGATAGCATACTATCATCTCGAGCAAGACTGTCATATCGGTATAGGTCCTGCCTCAATCATTGCAATCACGTACCTGCGATCCAATAATTGACTTTGAGGGCACTATCTTCATTGCAATCACGTACCTGCGATCCAATAATTGACTTTGAGGGCACTATCTCCAACAGATATGACAGTCTTGCTTGAGATGATAGTATGCTATCTGGTTTGTCTTTATCATCGTATACATGCTTTAGTTCGCTATTGCATGTTAATAGAGCCCATAAGATTCTTGCTTGAATAGCAGCAGTATGATGGCGATCATATACGTGGGAGCTGGGGTCTGTAAGCACATCCTTAAAGTGTCCCTAGTCGTGGGAGTTTCGAGACAGGGCATCGATACTCCAGAGTATACCAGTGTATATAGTCGAGACCCCGACGAGGGGCGGTGGCCGGTCTCATAAGCCACTGGTGTCAGTTGGATCACCTAAGATGTATACAGGTGCTCATTAGGTTATGAGTACACCGGACAGGACTCGCCGGTAACATGCTAGTTGGTATTATATATATCGTCAGATAGCAGTTCCCTGGTCACATGTGTACAGATTAGTTTGTCGACCTGAGATCGTTATTTGTCTCGTGTGAGTTCCCCCTGTGCTTTGATTACTACCTTACCACGCTCAAAGGAGACGTGCAAACAGGTTTTAGTTGGGTACAGTCCCGAGCCACATGGAGGCAGTGAGCGGATCGTCGGGGATTCATCTCTCCCGGTATTGGGGGTTGATGTCGCACAGTGAACGGGTGGCCATCACTAGAAATCCTTGGCCGAGGTAGTGGAGAATTGCTGATTTGGATCAGTAGTTTCTCAAGTGGTGATGGGCTTCATACCGACACGAATTATCGCGTTGTTAGGGGTCTGACTTTATCCACCCCCTAAACTCGATATGCGATACTCTTAGATGAACGGACCGGACTGTACGGATATTGTCACTGTCAGACTCAGTAGGGTTCTGGATGAGTTCGCTCGTCAGCTTCCTTTCCGATCAATACATAAGCAACCGTTACGTACAGCTTGTACCTCTGACGTGCTAGTGGTTATACCCAGTGCCAGTGTGTTAATGAGTCATTAGAGTCCCCCACAGACAGTTTCCCAAGTTCGGGCGAAACGTTGTAGAGGCCGTATGGTTTTATGGTAGAGTTCGGAAAATGCACGTGTCATATTTCGGACAGATAATACTGGTGGGCTTTGGTTTAAGTCGGATCCAAGTATTATACTGTGTAGATATAATATCTTTGTCTCAGATGCATTTGTATTCGGTCGTAATACAAATGAGGGTATGTTTATACTGTTACGGGGTTATCCTGAAATTCGTTTCGGGATCGCTTTTAGAAGTTGTCAGTTTCCAGTTTTCTATCGCCCGTCTTTAACATTCGGTTAAATATGGATTTATCTTTTCTTCTTTTTGGGTGAGTAATGAGGGGATGTGTGTGGAAGCTTCTAGAGTTAGTGAGGTGTTCTTAATTCATTGGATGCATTAATTGAATGATGACTAGGTTAAGATGATTCATCATTTGCATTAATGATTTGCAAGGTGTTTATTATGACTCGTTCATTCATTAATGTTGTGGTCACTCTCCCTACCTCCTACACTCACCTCCCTCCTACTTAAAATGGCCGGCCCCTCTCTTGAATTGATATGGTTGCTTGAAAAAAGATTAAAGTTTTGGATTCATGGAAATTAGATAGCCTCATTTCTCATTTCACCCGATCCAAAAGGCAACTTCATTAACCGTTCATCCATATCTTTGGATGTAACGAGACAAAGTGTTCTACTCATTCTCTACATCAATCTTGTTCATCTCTTTTATCAAACTTGATGAACGAGTTGCCTCGGTTCAGAGGTGGGAGCCCGTTTAAAGATCCGTCGACGTGGTGCCACCTGGACGAGAAGACTGGAGATTCAGGAGATCGGAGCAGCCGCAACAAAGCGTGGGATGATGGTTGAAGACCGAAGGACTCGGATCGTTCGGTATAACATTTCTACCCACTTTGTAGTTTGTTAGTTTAGCTTTAATAGCAGATCCGGATTATAGTACGCGATAACGCCAGTTATAAAAGTTTTTGTTCCGCATTTGGCGTCTGTTAGACGGCCGGGGCGCTACCGTGGACTTACAAGATGGCCCTAGTGCAAGTGGGAGATTGCTAGTTATATGTATGCCCTAGAGTCCATTACTGTACATATGATGTATATTGTAGTGGATGCTTGGACATATATAGGGAGGACTTTCTTGCTCGACATGATAGTATGCTATCTGGTTGCACTTTATCTTAACATGTACTCTGATTGTCTCGATGTTATATGTTGATAAAGCCATTAGGATGAGTACTTGACTACCAGGACTATGATGTAGTGGGGACAAAGTAGTCGTTAAGTATACGGGTGTATCGACACAGGGCATCGATATACCAGAGTAGACTAGCGTATAGCTTCTCGACCCATGTAGATGGACGTTGGATGATCCCATATCCATTGGTGTTTGACATCAGAGACAAGTATACGGGTGCTCAGTGGAGACTGGGTACACTGAACGGACTCGCCGATAACTCCCAGATGGTATTATACCTAACGTCAGATGGCAGTTCTCTGGTGAAACTGGTACATGTTAGTCTGTAGACCCGAGATCGTTATAGAGTCTTGTGTGTTTCCCACTATACTTTGATTTCTCCCTTACCACGTTCAAGAGAATGTGCAAAACGGTGGCTTTTGGGTACAGTCCTGAATCACATGGAGGCACTGGGCGATAGGATGGACTTCGTCTCTCCCGGTATTGGGAGTTGATGTTGCACTGTGTTCGATTAGCTATAACAGGAAGTACCTAGCCAAGGCCGCTATAGAGATATTCTGGTAAGTGTTATCAGTAGTTTCTCAACCCGTTATGAGCCTCATATTGACACGAATTTTCGAGTTACTGGGGTCTGACGTTTACCACCCCTAGACGAGATATGCGACATATCAGACGAAGAGACCGGACTGTATGGTAGTGTTACTGATTGGATTTGCAGGAGTGTGAGTAGGCTTGCTTGTTGATTTTCTGATCGCTCAATACCCGGGTGGCCGTTACGTTTAGCAGATCGCTTGCGGCTTGTGGGTGTTTGATACGATCATTACCAACTGCCGGCATATTGACGAGTCTTTAGAGTCCTACACAAAGGTTTCCTGGCTCAAGCGAAACGGAGTAGGAGCACATATGTGATATGTGTGGGACCGAGATTAATACGATATGTGATACCGTATTCTATTATCGCGATTTGTGACATTGGTCAGTTATATGCGATATAGCTGGGTTATCGGATCAAGTGTTGATTCGATAAGTTGTTACATATGATATTAGTCGGTTATATATGATATAGGCGGATTATTAAATCAAGAGTTGATTTGATAATTTAATGTATAATTATATATTTGATATATTACATTACATTAACTAGTATTAGCTCACTTATGATTTCTTTCCTCACTAGATTGTGCATGTGTATATATGTGATATATATTGGTGTACAAAAGTATGTGTCATGCTTAATGATATATGCAATATGGGTGTATGAGACTTATACCATGCTAGGGTTAAGTTAGGGTTTATAATTTATTCAAAGTTAAACAAATTAGGAGAGAATTAGTTTAAGGTTCAAAGCTTGTAGAAGCTTGAATGAACCTTTGACTAAGTCCACTCTTTTGTCTAGCTTAGGATATTTGTTAACCCAACCCTTAACCTTATCCCTTGGTTTATTCTTTACATGAGTTAGGCATGAGGGCTTAACTCACCCATGGTTGCAATAATTCATTAGGATTAATTCATATGATGAGTTCATTCTTCTTCTTCTTCTTCCTAAAAGCTTTCTAGCTTCAATGAAGGTATAAGAAAAAATGTGAGAAAATCAAATATAAAGTGAGCCCACTTCCTACTTCATCATCCTCTACTACTTGCCATTTAGTATAGGGTGTTTGCTTCACTAATTTCACAATTAGTGAAGAGATAGCTTGGGTTAGTGTCTCCTCGACGTAGATCATCTTTGTCCTCGAAGACTTCGAAGCAAGCATGTTCGTTTCTTCATGGGAGCCTCTCTAGAGTCCGGAGTTCACGATCGCAGTGAAGGGACTACAACATTGAGCTATTGAAGTGAAGGACCGGTCTACAAAGGTTGTATTCCATGCTCACTTTTCATATGCAACGTTGTTTGCATTACATTCCGTCGATTTCTAGTAGACGATTCTAGGGTTAGGGTTAGCTAGAACGGAAATTTTTTGAATATGGCATGAGAGATGCCTCCCGAAACCTTGTTGCCGTCCTAGGTTACCATGCATGAGCACAGTTCAATAATACCCAGAACATGCCACAGTACCTATGCACCGGCCGTAGAAGGGCAGACCCAAGCCACATTAATGGCACCATGGAACTGCCGCAAACCCTAAGTTTCGAAAGCGTTTCCATGGTCATTATGTCGAGTTAGGGTTTCATTCTTCTAGATGGTTTACATAATTACTTGCATGATTTTCCGAATACGTTAAACTTAGAAAAATAGGTTTTTGACATTCGATCGAACGTTTTAACTTCGCCTAGACAACATGCGAATACCCGAAATAATGTTAAAACTATGAATACGAAACACTCCGAATTGCTTATAGTGTAAGATCATATCACATGCAAATTTAGAAAAAACAAACAACACCTGAAACACTAAAACCCAGAACCTGGAACACACCCAAAAATTTAACCCCAAATACCACCAAGTGGCCGAGCAGGCCGGAATTTGTGAGCATGTGGCTGGCCATTCTGGCGTGGGGAGCTAAATTTTCTTGTGTGTTCATGTTGCATCTCATACAACATTCTGTACATGTTTAAAAATTTTTTTAAAGACCTTTTAAAATCGACAGAAACTAAGTTTTCGTGTTTTAAATTTCGGAGTCGTTTCGGTTTCGTAATCTAACAAAATCCGTCTAATTTTCTAGCATGGCTCTGATACCACTGCAGGGTTGTCTAGAATGGCAACAAGGTTTCGGGAGGCATCTTCCATGCCAAATTAAAATTTTAGCCGTAATAGCTAACCCTAACCAAGAATCGTATACTAGAAAATCCGACGAAACACAATACAAACAACTTTGAATAAGAAGTGAACAAGGAATACAACCTTTGTAGACCGGTCCTTCACTTCAATAGCTCCATGTAGTAGTCCCTTCGCTATGATCATGAACTCCTGGACTCTAAAGAGGCTCCCATGAAGAAATGATCAAGCCTGCATCGAAGTCTTCGAGGCCGATGACGATCCACGTCGAAGAGACACTAACCCAAGCTACCCCTTCACTAATTGTGGAATTAGTGAAGCAACCACCCTATACTCAATGGCAAGTAGTAGAGGATGATGAAGTAGGAAGTGAGCTCACTTTAGATTTATTTTTCTCACACTAATTCTTCACTTAAAAAAAACCTAGTGAGCTTTTTCTTTGATGATGAAGAAGAAGAATGAACTCATGAGAGAGTAAAATGGCAACCATGGGTGAGTTAAGCATCATATGCTAAACCTTGTAGAGACAAAACCATGGTTATGATAATTGGTTGGGTTAATAAATATCTTAGGCAAAACAAAAGAGTGGACTTAGTCAATGAACAACTTATCGTTTTGTAATTACCATATATTACAAGCTTCTACAAGCTACTACAAGCTACTAGCCATGACAAAATCCCACCATTTTGTAATTACCATAATAAATAAAAACCCTAATAATTATCATAAGCATGTGTGTGTCTCATACACCCATCTTGCATGTATCATCAAACATGACACAAACATGTACACAAATATACATATCAACAACTGAGAAAAGAAATCATAAGTGAGAAAGTATTAGTTAATGTAACTTAATATATCTAATATATAATTGTATAATAAATTATTAAATCAACACTTGATTTAATAATCTGGCTATATCATATATAACCGACTAATATCAAATGTAACAACTTATCAAATCAACACTTGATCCGATAACCCGGCTATATCACATATAACCGACCGATGTCACATGTCATGAGAATAGAATACGGTATCATATATCGTATTAATCTCGGTCCCGCACATATCACATATGTGCTCCTACTCCGTTTCGCTTGTGCCAGGAAACCTCTGTGTAGGACTCTAAAGACTCGTCAATACGCCGGCAGTAGGTGATGATCATATCAAACACCCACAAGCCGCAAGCGGTCTGCTAAACATAACAGCCACCCGGGTGGCCACCCGGGTATTGAGCGATCAGAAGATCAACAAGCAAGCCTTCTCATTCTCCTGCGAATCTAATCAGTAACACTACCGTACAGTCTGGTCCCTTCTTCTGATATGTCGCATATCTTGTTTAGGGGTGGTAAACGTCAGACCCCGGTAACTCGATAAGTCATGCCGATGTGAGGCTCATAACGGGTTGAGAAACTACTGATAACAATTACCGGTATATCTCCGAATCAGCCCTGGCCAGGGACTTCTTGTTATAGCCATTCGAGCACAGCGCAACATCATCTCCCAATACCGGGAGAGACGAAACCCTCCTATCGCTCATTGCCTCCATGTGACTCGGGACTGTACCCAAAAGCCACCGTTTTGCATGTTCTCTTGAACGTGGTAAGGTGGAAATCAAAGCACAATGGGAATCACACAAGACTCTATGATGATCTCAGGTCTACAGACTAACCTGTACCAGTGTTACCAGAGAACTGCCATCTGACGTGAGGTATAACATCATCTGGGAGTTCTCGGCGAGTCCGTCCAGTGTACCCAGTCTCCACTGAGCACCCGTATACTATCTCTAATGTCAAACACCAATGGATATGGGATCATCCATCGCCCATCTACATGGGTCGAGAAACTATACGCTAGTCTACTCTCGTATATCGATGCCCTTCCTCGATACACCCACGACTAGGAACATTTGAAGGATGTACTTACCGACTACTCTGTTCCCACTAGTATGATCTGCATCATAATCCTGGTAGTCAAGTACTTATCCTAAGGGCTTTACCAACATGTAATAGAGAGATAATAAGTGTATATGTTAAGATAAAGAGTAACCAGATAGCATACTATTATGTCGAGCAAGAAAGTCCTCCATATATATGTCCAAGCATCCACTACAATAAACATCGTATGTACAGTAATGGCCTCTACGGCATACATATAACTAACAATCTCCCACTTGCACGAGGACCATCTGTTGTAGTATCACATACCCAACAATTAGCTGTGGTTGAAGTATCTCATACTCAACCATCCCATAAAAAGTCTCTACTGGGAAAAAGGCCTTTGTGAGTGGATCCGCGCCGTTGTCCTCTGTGTCTACTTTCCTAACCTCGATCTCCCTGGAGATCAACCATCTCCATGATCAGGTGATACTGCCTAAGAATTATATCTGGATTTCAGATGGAACGGGGGTTCCTTGGCATAAGCCACAACTCAATTTTCACACAATGGTAAGAACGAAGTTCATCTCATGAACTTATATATCCAGACTACCTCTTTAGTAGCATCCTTGGTAACAATGTATCTTTCCTTTAATTGTCTAGTAAGTCACGGTATCTAGCTTGGAACTCTTCCAACATACCGTCCCTCCACAGAGGGTAAAGACAATTCCTGCGACTGACATTCAGTCATCCTTATCACCCTGGAACCGTTTCCAGTTATTCTCCCAAGGATCGATTGATAACATCTCACTACAACTAGTGAGAATCCTAACATCCAATTAGATCTATCTCATAGATCCAAAACCCAGGATTTAGGAGGTATCACTTTGATCCTATATGGAGAATCATTGTGATAAGTGGAGATTGACCGAGCGTAGCATAGGAAACTCCTTCCCTATCAAGAGTATGTCATCCACGTACTCTACGAGGATCACCACCATACTCCCTACTACCTTTTTGTATATACAAGGTTCATCTACCATTTTGATGGAGTCAAACTCTTTGACTACCACATCAAAACAGATGTTCCAACTCCACGATACCTGATTTATCACATAAAACATCTTGCACACGTTTCCGCTGCTCTCACTATCTACGAAGTCCTCTGGTTGTGTAATTATAGACGCTCTCTTCTAAATCAACATTTAGAAAAGCAGTCATGACACCCAACCGCCAGATATCGTAGTCATGGTATGTAGCCGTGGTAAGTAGGATCTGGATGGACTTAAGCATAGCTTTGAAAGTCTCAACTTTTCCATGTACACCAAGTAATCTTCTCTAGATATACTTGCTCCTAATAGGGATTTAACCCCTCAGATAAAGCAACCAAAGTCCATACTTTGTTGGTGTATAAGGATTCCATCTCAGATCGCATTAGCATCCAACCATTCTTACAGAGTCCCACTCCTGATGGCCAGCTCGAAAATAGTTGGGTCATCATCTTATGATGCAATTCGTGCACGTCGCGAGAGTAGTAGAGGCTTGGGACGAGGACAATTGTTTAGCTATAATCCCCAGGAGGGTCAGCAGCCATCGTATGGATGTTTTCGATGCGGGAGCCTTCAACACTTCGTCTGACATTATTCCTTGTCACCGCGTCAGACTTATGTTCAGAGAGGTCGGGGGCATGGAAGATTCATTCCGAGTATGCAGAATGGCAGAGGAGGAGTTCATCCAGTTGCGGGTAGAGGGCAAGCATGAGCTTTTTCTTCTATTCATCGAGACGCGCAGGCGTCCAGTGCAGAGTTTTCAGGTAATCTTTTTCGGTTGTTCTTTTGTTACGTATGTTTGTTTAATTCGGGATCTATGCACTCGTTTGTTCTACACACTTAGTGTCGTAGTTGGGCCGAGAGTCGTGTATGCTAGATCAGCCGTTTGTTGTGTTAATTTCTGTCAGCGATTCCTTAGTTGCGCAACACGTGTTTCGGTCTTGTGCCAATCGGTTAGGAGATAGAGATTTGTCCGTCGATTTGATCCTTCTTGAGATGTGGACTTTGACGTTCTCCTGGGCACGGACTAGTTAGCTAAGTGCTATGCGTCTGTGGACTGCCGCGAGAAGACATTCAGGTGGTTTTTTTTCCGGCGAGTCAGTTCTTGTTGTGCAGGGGGACTGTGGTGCCACCCCTCACAGCTTGATTTCAGCCTTTTTTCGCTTGTTGGCTTTAGAGGAGAGGATGTCGTGGATTCTTGTCTTTCATTTTTGATACGGAGCCATAGTGGGTTCGTTGGACCGGGTTCCTATCTTGCGAGAGTTTCTGACGTTGTTCCAGATGAGCCGGCGGAGCTTAGGGAGCTTAAGGATCAATTGCAGAGTTGTTAGATAGGGGGACTTGTGCGTCCGAGCGTTTCGCTTTGGGGAGCTCCTACTCTGTTTGTCAAGAGAAGGACGACTGTTTGAGCTTGTGTATTGATTGATCGTCAATTTAACCGAGTTATGGTGCAGATAAGTATCCTTTACCTCGCATTGACTATTTGTTCAATCAGCTCCAGGGTGCGAGACATTTTTCTATGTTTGTTTGGGATCAGGTCATCATTTTTGCGGGATCGGAGTGATGACATTCCGAAGACTTTTTTTGTGCGTGCTACGAGCTTTATGAGTTTTTGGTGGTGTTGTTGGACTCACCAATGCCCCAGCAACATTCATGGATGTGATGAACCAGATTCCTCAGGTCGTTCCTCAACCAGTGGATTGTTGTGTTATTGATGACATTCTGGTCTTTTTCAAGAGTCGTGAGGAACGTGAGCAGCACTTAAGGATTTTCTTTGCAGACATTGGGAGAGCACCACCTGTTTGCTTGATTCTCGGAGTGTTCTTTCAGGCTTGATGGTGTTGACTTCCTAGGTCATGTGGTTATGGGAGACGGTTTTCGTATGGACCTAAGGGAGATCGAGGCCGTACAGCTTTGGCCCAGACTTGTATCAGGGACAGAGGTCCGCAGATTTTTGGGCTTAGCCAGTTTTTACCGCCGTTTCATGCAGGATTTCTTGAGTATCGCTGCACCGTTGACTGTACTGACAAGGAAAGGGTTCCTTTTCTTTAGACTGTGGCATGCGAGCCGAGTTTTCAGCAGTTGAAGACTTGGTGGATGATTGCACCAGTTCTATCCTTGTTTCTGGATCGGGCGACTTTGTTGTTTACTGTGATATTTCGCGAGTGGGGCTCGATTGTGTACTGATGTAGCATGATAGAGTTATTGCTTATGCTTCCCGACAGTTGGAGGAAGTACGAGCAGGATTTATCCCACTCATGATCTGGAGATGGCCGCGGTGGTTTTGCGCTAGAGATTTGGGGGCACTACTTGTTCGGAGAGTCGTGTCATATTTTCACGCACCACCAGAGCTTTGTGTACATCTTCCTGCAGCGGGTGTTGATTGTTGAGGCAGCGCCGTTGGATGGAGCTTGTGAAGGATTGTGATTGTGAGATCCTTCGTTTCCTATGGCGAGGCGATTGTAGTAGCTGATGCTTGAGTCGTAGGCCCGGGGGTAGTTGTTCCAGTTGTGCGCAGTTCAGAGACAGTCTTTTGCAGATTTACAGTTCTTGTGTAACCGTTGAGTACAGCTTAGGTTCGACTCTACTGAGGGGACAGCTTGCTCAAGTCCACGCCCGTCCACTTTTACTAAATCGTTTTCGTGAGGCATAGCCCGCCGATGCTCGGTTGTCTGATATTCTTGAGCATGTTCGGTAGGGTAAAGATTCAGAGTTCTTGATTTATGACCATGGTGTGCTGTGATAGGGACGCGTTGGCGTGTACCGATATTGATGGGTTGAGACGCGTGGTCCTAGAGGAGGCACATCAGTCAGCTTCTTATGTTAATCCAAGTTCCACCGAGATGTGGCGTTACTTGTGAGATAGTTACGGGTGGGCAGAGATGATGAGTGAAGTTTCAGATTTCGTTTCGAGGTGCTTGGCTTGTCAGCGAGCTACGGTAGAGCATTTGAAGCAGGCTGGAGAGTTGCAACCTTTTTTTTTACCGTTCCAGAATGAGAATGGGCGCCGTCAGTCCAGACCGGCCCCTAACATCAATCACAAGACCGCGACGGTATCCTCCAGATATGCCACGCGTCAGATAAAATCACCGGTAGGTAGTCTTCCCCTGCCAGGCTCAACGCCATCATCTGCGACCTTCTCGCCCTGGGGTACCATACCGGGTCCACCATGTACCCGAGACGGTTCATCTAACTCCTCGAATCGGTTTTCGAAATCCATCAGCAAACTCATGGTGGACGACTCATACATCATGGGAAACCCACACTTTTCATTTTAAAAAGAGAGAGAGAAGAAGTTTATATATGTTTCTGCGGTTTCCCCCCAAATCCAGGAATACTCATGAAAATCCGAATCCAAATCACCAATAGCACGTAAAACAGATAACAGTGAATAACAATATGCATGAAGTAGCAAGTGATAACTGAAATGTCTAAACTGGCATATAAGGCAAGTACACTAATATCATGTCGAAACTATTAGCTAACAAGCTATGTCAATGTAATAGTATTTTCTAAGTGTACATGACATGGCAATTACCGATGATGATGTGTGTGAGCCGGCAAGTAAGTGTACGTGGAACATACGCATCATCGGTAATGGTGTTGGTGTCCTAACAGCATGATATCAATAATGGTATATGAATCACAATATAAGTATGCGATGCGGAGCGAACAGCAATAATGTGCGGGAGCTGAATACTAGACACAACGATAACTAATCTGCATTTAATATAAATATAAACATAATTCATACAGTAATGCCTTTTGAAATACTACGAATCGCGGTGTTTTGAAAATAAGGGCTACGGTGTTTTTGAGAAAAGATACGTTCCTTGAAATATGCGTAGAATCCCCTGGCCTGTCTTTTAAAATACCCACGATTCGTTGGTTTTTGAAATAGGTAGGAGTCGAATCAATTCTAACAACTACACTAACTATAGAGCTGAGCTAACAGGCTGAACTAAAGGTAAGGAAACCGCCTAACATCTGAGTCGATACATATATATACATATATTAGTCGGTGATCCCGCCTCAATAATATCACATCCGATACCATATCTGTAATCAGACATTCCCAAGTCAAGAGTACGGATCTATCATCAATATATAGTTCGTACGTAAATCCGTCGTACGGCATCCCAAATCTGGGTATGGGTCAATATCACATTATCCATCCGGTATCCTCTTTATCAAAGATCATAATCCGGGGTACTGATCTACGTCTAGTACAATACTGATATCATCAATGTATTCAAGCACGCGGGTGAAACATTACGTCAAAGGACCCGCGACAACGTCCTGTCGTATCTCAAATACGAACCCTACCAAATCACCGATCTCACGGCCTCAATCAAATCTCATCGACTCATCTCAAATCCGAAGTACTATCCTCAAATCCAGTATATGAACACATAGTCCCATACCCATGTGAACACATAAATATATATTCCTATATACGCACATGTGAAATAAAGAATGTAAGCATGTACGTGTGTGCGTGTGTGTGTGGGTGCAACCCCTACTCTAGGGTTTCGCTACTAACACTAAACCAATCCCAGAACACCAAAAATCCATCTTTATCATCAATCAACTCGAAAAACATATAATAAATATATGTGTGTATACGTATTCGTATACATCACCACGAACTGCGGGGGTGCTATACGCCATCCACCCGACTTCTCCCCGTAGATATAAATCTACTCACCTTGCTTCTTGTGTGCCGATGCCGATATCGCCATCTTCATCTTCAACGCCTCGACATCACGTAGGGTACCTACAAAGATAACACAATCGCAAAGAATCATGAAAATCACATCGGAAAACTAAAACAGCACACGCTACTCTCATAGGTAAAAACCTATAGTCTCGCATGCAAACACGACCAATAACCCTTTGCCGTTAACGTTCAAACGCCGCCTGACAGAAACGAATCATCAAATACCCAAATCCATGTCAAAACAAGTCATAAAACAATGTGCCAACACAAGAAAATTATCCCAGATTCTACCTTATGTGGAATCAGTCAAAATTGCATATGCCAAGGGTCTATTTTATAGGGAATAAAGCTACAGAACAAGAACGGACCCCAGAACCCATGCTCTGGCCGCAAATTGCGGCCAAAAGGGATTAATTGGCGGCCTGAAGAAGGGGGTAGGGGCTAGGTCTTTGGGTGATGGTTCCTAGTCGCCTGCACATCTCACTGTCAATCCAAAAAAAAATTCAGGTGGCTCGGGTGTTAGCGGATTTCCAAAAACACTCACAGAATTACAGTTTTTCCCGATATCTTTTTCATAAATCCGTATTCCGGGTTCTAGTTTCTGGTTTTGTCCAATATAACATCACAACAGGGGTTGTTGTCTCTAATTACACCTCAATTCATCTTTGATTTCAAATCAAACCCTAAACCCTAATTTGAAATTTCCAAAGTTCATCAAAACACACAATATCGACATGAAGAAAGTATGGATTCATAAGAATCGAAATAATACTCTAATGGTGAAGAAATTACCTCCTTTGGCAACTCAAGAATTTTCTTGAGTTGCTCAAAGTCCTCAAAATCATCTCTTTCTTGGTCCGATGTGTTTCTCTCAAGCTTGGGAACAATTTTTGTGAAATGGGAATGGGGTTTTGGGGTGAATTTCATGGTGTTATGTGGCTTTGAAGATGGAGGAGGAAGAGGGAAGGGAGGCAGCAGCAGCAGCAGCTCAAGGAATGAGGGGAGAGAAAATGAGAAGAAGAAATGATGGGGAGCATGGTTCAACAATTCAAAAGTAACCCTCACCCACTCTTTCTCTCTCTTAATCATTCTTTCACTTTTTCTTTTCTTTTCTTTTCCTTCTCCTCACAATAGTAAACCCAAAACAACCCATGCACCCAAAACAAGTAAGAAAATGTAGCAAGTGGAAAAATGATATGTGCATGTTTTGCACAAAAATGCTAAAAATCCGATTAGCGATTTTTAATCGCGATTAGCGTATAATTAATCATAAAAACTTAAAAATGGCATAACTCCATAAAACACCCTATTTTATTATTTTCCATAATTTTTCCCATTTATCGGTATTTAATTATACCGAAATATTAAAATATTCATTAAAAATTAATATAAAATTATAAAAATTCCCAAAAATAATATTTTATTTTATTGAAATGTTACAATCTTCCCCCCTTAAAGAAATTCGGTCCCCGAATTTAAATTAAAACCCCCAAATTCTAAAACATTTTAATAAAATGTTCAAGTCGTCGAGGCTCCGAAATCATCAATACATAAACGCATCATAGCGCAATACATGCGCATGAGTAATGAGCAGATAACTCAAAATCGAAACTCCGTCAAGTATCCCGCAATCATCGGAGTCATGGTAAAGACACGAATACCAAAACCAAAGAAAAACCAATATCATATATAAATCAGAACTATACATGTAAATATCTAAAGGAAATGCATGCCAAATCTATTAAAGTCGATGTACAATGCGCATAGCACTGCACAGTGGAGGACGTCTATCATAAGAAAATAACCATATACATATATACCTTTTGTTTAATGTGTACTTTCCGCCGTTTTGGAAATAATTTAGAAGGGTTTTCTTGTTTTAAACGTTTCGTGTCATATCGGACACGTAGATAAGTACTGAGACTATAGCTCGCCTTTTGGAAATCCCTTCGATAACTATCAATGCATGCAAAATATACTCAGGTACTGTCCTCTTACTAGTCCTGCTCAGTACAAAAACACATAGCAATACCATAAAACGTACTGCTCCACAAGAAATCAATCCCAAAATGTACATATGAAAACCCTGTGCGTCTGGTGTGCACGGAAATCAAATCTAAATATGTGCCATACATGCGCATAGAAACAACATCTAGGTGCAATGAGTGTGCACACAACATCTGTCATAAGCAACGTGTGTACCAGACAGCAAAATCAGGTGCATCCGACATGCACGAAGAATCTCGATTTAGTGCATCTGGTGTGCACCAAAATCGTATCTCATAACATGCGCCCAACATGCGCGAAAATCCAAATCAGGTGCATCCATCGTGCATGAAATCATGAAATCCAATATCAAGCGCCGAACATGCGAAAAATCCAATCAGGTGCACAAGGTGCTGTTCCCCTCCGAACGGACACGCGGGACGTGGGGCCGTCTCGCCTGAGGTTCGGGGCAGATGCTAATTGGTGCTATCCGTCTGCCCCTCCGAAGATGCCAAGTTGATTTATGGCACCGTGTATCGGAGGTTTAAACGGATGCGTCTGATGTAGCAGACTTCATCAGATTCCCCCTCGTTTGAGGGGTTTTTGATTGTGGGGACGCTCTTCCCTGCAGGCGCAAGCCCCTGCAGTTAATTACGCTACCGCATTGCGGTAACAACTTTCTCCTTCTCCTGATGGTCACTTCGTGTCGTGTGTTTTTGTTTTATTGCCCGTGGATCGTTTACGGAGACCGATTTATGTCGTCGCCCGTAGGGCGTGGACTAGTCCAAATCCGTATTATCTTAGATTTGGGTTTGGGGGTTTGGTTTGAGGATACGTTAGCCATACTTGAGGCTAAGATCGACTCAAACATTTGTTAAGGACACGTTAGTCTAGTTTAAGACTAAGATCGACTTGACGGGATCGTTTAGATCCGACAAAGGAGCGTTTGGACTCCATTGTTCCAGTTTTAGGGACATAGTGGTCCATCGTATGTGTGTGGCCGTCGGGACCCGTCACCTCTCTGACGACGTTGAAGGATTACAACGACGGGTGTCAGAGGGGTTCAGAGATGTACCCTCGAGCCAGAGTTAATTGGGGGGATTCGTAGTCCAGTCTGCTTGAAGGTTTAAGGATTCGTTAGCCATCTTTGAGGCTAAGATCAACTTAAACGGGACCGTTTAGATCCGACAAAAGAGCATATAGGGGCTCTATTGTTCTAGTTTAGGGACATTGCGGTCCGTGGGTAGTTTAAGGACATTGCGGTCCGTGGGTAGTTTAAAGGACATTGCGGTCCGTGGGTAGTTTAAGGACATTGCGGTCCGTGGGTAGTTTAAGGACATTGGGGTCCGTGGGTAGTTTAAGAACATTGCGGTCCGTTGTTAGTTTTAAGACATCTCGGTCAAGGTTAAGGACCTCATACTCCATGGGTTTAAGGACTCCACAGTCCGGTATGTGCTCTGGATGCTTCACACGGGTTCACTGCCGTGCTCGGCGAGGAACAGGCTCCGCTCTGGGCGCTTTCCGCGGGGTCAAAGAGTGACGTTATCCGCGTTCCACGTAACCAGGGATTTTGCACTAGATGCTTCACACGGGTTCACTGCCGTGCTCGGCGAGGACTAGGCTCCGCTCTGGGCGTTTTCTGCGGGGTCAAAGAGTGACGTTATCCGCGTTCCACGTAACCAGGAATTTTGCATTAGACATGGGTTTAAGGACCCCACAGTCCATATCATCAGTGGTCATCGGGACTCGTCACCTCTTTGAAGACATTGAGGGATTACAATGCCAAGTATCAAAGGAGTGAAGAGATGTACCCTAGAACCGGAATGGCTTGAGTAGTCCCTGGCCCAATTTGGGTCAAGACTGATTAATTATGTTATGAGCCCATTGGCCCAGTTAATCACGAATTGAGGACTTATGGCCAGCTTGGGCTAAGTCCAGTCAGGTCTGGAATATTGGCTTCTTGTTGGTCCACTGAGGGAGAGGCTTTGCCTCTATCCCTTTAGCCAATCGGGCCAAAGCCTAGTGTTAAACACTTCAGAGCAATCAGTGTTGAACACTGGGAATGAGGTTAGTGTTTAACACTAAGAGATAATTGGTGTTAAACACCAGCGACAAGGCTTTCAAATTAGTGTTAAACACTAAAACAGATCGGTATCAAGCACTGGCAACTGAGCCCTCAAATTAGTGTTAAACACTAAGGTAGTCAGTGTTGAACACTGCAAGTAAAGTTTTTGATTAGTGTTGAACACTAAGGCCCAACAGTTGTTTTAACACTGGATTCGGGAGTTTCGATTTAGTGTTAAACACTAAGGCAAGAGGGGTCACGTGGCAACACGTGAGAGCGCCCTCCCTTCATTAATTCTGCTGAGATTATCGCATTTTTCAGAGTATCACGTGTCATCACGTGACGGGCATTCAAATGCTTATATGTTAACGCTTCTGCCGAGGGTCACGTGGGTCACGTGGGGTGCTGCCTCAAAGGGGCTTTCTGTAGATCTTTTGGGGGGTCACGTGGTGACACGTGACCCTGCCTCTATGTTGTTTAGAGGATCTGTTACTCCTTTTTCAGGAATTAAATTCCTCGAGCTCTAAATTTCAGAGGAATTAAATTCCTACTTCCTTTTGAAGACTTATATTCTGGAACAGAGTTGAACTCTGAATTTTCTGTAGGAATTAAATTCCTCATATATGCGAAGAACTGAATAGGGTTAAACCCTAATAAAAGCTTTTAAGGAATTGAACTCCCATTCTCTGTTAAATTATGATTAAGGGAATTAGATTCCCGCTGTTTCAACAGAACCAGGTTCTTAATTAGGGTTAAACCCTGTTTCTCTTTGTTCTGAAGGAATTAAATTCCCATGATATAGGGTCAAGCCCTAATTTTATTTTAAAGGAATTAAATTCCTATAGTTTTGTGAGAATTTAAATTCTCGTGCTTGTATTCCCTCTCTATGTTTTGGATCTGCATGGCAGGATCTCAACCCATCGAGAATTAAATTCTCAACTTCAAGGGGAGATGTGCTCTTTACAGATCCTCTATCAAAGAGAGAAGAAATATGTTCTTCTGTTTCATATATCAGAGTTAAACTCTGCTGAGAATTGAATTCTCTTTCTTTCAGAAAGCCTTCCCTTTCTTACCTAGGGTTTTCTTTTGCAGAAGATCCAAGTTCCTTCAAAGTATCAAGGCTCTCTCCTTTTTCTTCCCTCTGCGTATATATCTTTCTCTCTATCTCTTGGCTCCTATTTATAGGAGAAGCAGCCGAATAAATTAGTTTTGTGACGAATCTTCATTGAGAGATTTGATTTGCATCCTTCATTCGTTCTGGACCTTTGGATTATTAGGTGAATTTTATTCACCATTGGATTTTAAATCCAGAGATTCTCCTTTGTTATTTTGGTTAGATTTAAGGGGGAAATCTTTCCAAACCGGAGATTTTCCATAGATAGATGATATTTAAATCACTTCTGAATCTTTAATTCGATTGGTCTCAGATAATCACTTTCCTTTGGAAAGATTCAAATCTCCTTCAGAATTTAATTCTGTCGTCAAAATGGGCTTTGAAATCACACGTGACCCATGGTCACGTGTGGACACGTGCCCTCTTTGGAATGAAGAGTCCTCTTTCTTTCTACGCTGTCTTCTGGTTGCCGTTTTAGTCATCACGTGTTAACACGTGACCATTGGTCACGTGTGAACACGTGACCCCTGCTAGGAGCCTCCTTCTTTTTTATCCGACTGAAGGACCGGTCTGCTGCTTCGAGCGTCACGTGCCAACACGTGACCTCTTCTGACGCCTTTTTTCTTGACTTGATCAGTGGACCTTTTCCTTGACTTGATCAGGGAACCCATGAGCCTTTTCCGCTGTTTTCATATGTCACGTGTCAACACGTGACTGCTGGTCACGTGTGAGCACGTGGCCCCTCTTTCTGAAGCTTTTCCCATAAGCTTTTCTGATTTTAAATTAGGAAACAAATGCCCCCACAGCGTTGTTCTCACGTGTCTGCACGTGAGTGCAACGCTGTCATCTTTGTGACCGTTGGATTCATTTAGGGATTTGGGAGATGAAACGTTTCCATTGTCTTCTATAAATACCGCTGTCTCTTCATAGGAGCCTTCACTTTGCTCATCTTCTTTTCTGAGAACTTCCTCTTTGAGAATTTTAATTCTTGCTTCCAGAGCTTAGTTCTCTGTCTCAGACATTTTCCAGAGTTTAACTCTGTTGACGGATCCCTTTTCCTCAGGTAATAATGTTGAACGGCCAAAGCGCCTTCGTCTTTAAAAGAACTCTTTGGATTTTAAATCCGCATTAAGGGTTTCACAGAGAACCCATTTTTCTTCAAGTTTTTCCATAAGAACAGGAAACCACCTAACTTTCGAACTGTAGATCTCTTAGAGTTTAGGTGATCTTTGGGGAGATGATGATGGCGTTTCAACTCCATGGAATTTAATTCCATCAAAAATATTCCTGGGAATTTAATTCCCATTTTCCTAATAAGGAATTTAATTCCTATGAAGAACTCAGTTTCTTCGTATGGAGGCTTCCTGAGGTCTCCTGGCCCTAGGTGGTTCTTCCTGCAATTAATGCGATGGGGGCTTTGTAATGATGTCTTGTGACTTTTATTTCAGGTATCATGGACGCCCATCTGTATAGTCTTGACGAGATCATTTCCTATGGGAATATTCATGCGCTGGGCCGCAGTCAGAACCAGGAGTTCACCGATGCTCAGTGTGCCGAGATCATGAGCCGCTTCGACGAGTACAACCTTAGGCTACTCCCCCGTCGCTCTTCTCTTCTGAGGCTGATCGTGCTGGCGATCCGGGAGGCACTTCCTCTCTTTTGCGCCGGCATACCGCTCGGGGCCTTGGACACTGCCGAGGATAAGGTGCATTCGGTGTACCTTATGGGCTTGATCTCAAAGAGAAGGCGGGATAATCTCATTGATCTCCTTCATCAGATTTTTCAGCAATCAGCCATACTGGGCGCCTACCGGAGGGTAGAGGACATCCGCGGGGACCCCGATGCTTGTGACCGTGAGAGAAAGCATACTCGGGAGGTTCGAAATGCTTGGAAGATCTTGAATAAAGTTAATTTTGAGTTTCTCAACCCATGCCCCGCGTCTGAAGCCTTACCATTGTAAAAGTTTTTCTTTTTATTTTGTATCGCCTTCTTGAAGTCTGGATGATAAGTTTTGTTGTGTCCTTGTATGTTTGCATGCTTTTTCTCTGAGATTTTATTATTTTGCTACTATTGTTGTTTGTGCTTTTTAACATGCAGGGTACCACTCCATATTTTCCTTTTAAATGCACATCAGGTTTAGGCCTCACGTGTTCTACACGTGGGATCCCTTGATGTGGCTGTTCACAAGATTTTCCTCATGCCATATTTTCAGCGCACAATGTTAGGTGCAGAAAAAGGGCCTTGGAAATAGTTCCATCTCCTTGATTTTCGGTGCCTTTCCTTTTTTAGGCCTTGGAAATAATTTCACCATGCAAGATTTTCCGCGCACAGCACTTAATGCATTTCATTATATATGAGGCTATAGCCTTCTTTTCCTTTCACAGAGAGATTCATATCATATATATATATTTTTCTTGAGGGAGAAACGAGTGCCATGGCTTGTAATCGCCCTCATGCTCGTCGACAGCCGTGGGAAGTTCCTCTTGAGGGGATGATCCCCCGCTTTGCTGCTCGGTTGGTGGACCCCCTCCTTTCTGACAACGAATGTGACTCGGCCATGCACGAGCTCTCGATCCGTAGAGAGTCTACCCTCCCGATGGGTTCCCTCTGGCTCCAGATGATTCTCGCGGCCGTGCTTGCCGACATCCCTCCTCACCCAGCAGAGATGACCCTGGCGATGCTTGATGCGGCGGAAGAGAAGCTCGAGGGCTTTCAAGAAGCGTGCCTGATTGCTCAGGCTTTGAAGGATTGCTCGATTCATCTGCTGGGCCAGATCAAGGCCCGGCGAGCTATTATGTCTGCTTTCGTGGACGAACACGGTGCCAATCGATGGGGAGCGACTCCTCGTGAGAACCGTCGCTTTGATGTGCTGGAGAAAGCAGAGAGAGAGATGGAGAATTTTGTCCTTTGCTTCGTTAACCCCTGTGCCGTTGATCCCATGTTTGGTGACCTTTTTCGTTAGCGTAGAACATTTTTTTTTTAAATTAGTCTCTCCTTTTTTACGCTTTATGCAGCACTTCGATGTAGGCTTGGTACTAGTATGTATGCTTCCGCTTGCATAAATAAACTTTGGATTCTTCTCATGAGAACTTTCTTTAATTGCAAATGCTATCATCACTTTCCTGCACATCAGACCCCTTTTTTGGCATTATGAATGTTCATGCAATTGCAAATGCTATCACTATATTTTTTTTGAATACTCATATGATTGCGAACGCATGCTTGAAATATGTCGGAAATCCTTCTTGTTGCCTTTCACGTCAGGTGACATGAGCGCGTTTTAGATCGACTATTCCCGTCGGCTGGAAGCCCATTTATACGGTCTTGTAAATGTCATGTTTGCAAGGCCGTGGTCACGAAAGCGAGCTTACGTGGCCACGTAGCGAACATATCGTTATGCGAGAAAAAGGCTCGGCCATAAATTTTCGGAGAGGGAGCTAGCTTCCAAGGCGCTGAGCGAGCTTCGCACTACCCTTATCACCAAGGCCAACCAAGTGTATGAACTCTGACGGTTGCTTCAGGAGTTCATCAAAGAGATGGTGGCTCTCGACAAAGCTGTCACGTTCACTCGTGAGAGGGTCGAAGCTCATAAGGCCACCGAGAAAGAGCTCAAAGCTCGGCTTGCTTCGTATCAGGCTCAGCAAGCTCAGGCGGAGGCTCGTCTTCTGGAGATCTTGCGTCATGAAGCCGTGGCTCGGCAACAGAATGATGAGCTGGTAAAATTATTGCATCGCCCACCGGCTTGAGGACTTGTATCTTTTCTTTTTTTTTGTACATACTCATGAGAGTATCTTTCTTTTTGTTTCTTACATGAATCGCGCTTTGTATCCATTTTGGCTTATGAATAAAAGATACAATTTTCCTTTCAATGGTGTGTCCCCTTTTTATTGAATGCATTCTGTGGATATTCTATCTTGATCTCCTTGCAGGACAGCGATGGCTCAGGATTCAGGGTTAAGATCTGCTTCCTAAGACTTCTGCATTTTACGAGCCACGAGGGTCTCATAAAGAGTTTTCCTCCCGGTCGTGAGGACTTGTAAGTGCTGGATGCGGTTACCCTTGTCCGTGTTTTACGGAGTCAGGGGTTTCTCCAGATATTGTAGTTTAAAGACGTCGCGGTCAAGGTTAAGGACCTCATAGTCCGTCGATTTAAGGACTCCACAGTCCGCTGTTAGTTTTAAGACATCACGGTCAAGGTTAAGGACCTCATAGTCCATGGATTTAGGGACTCCACAGTCCGATGTTAGTTTTAAGACATCACGGTCAAGGTTAAGGACCTCATAGTCCGTGGATTTAGGGACTCCACAGTCCGATGTTTGGTTGCAGGGACCCGTCACCTCTTTGAAGACGTTGAGGAATTACAACGCCAGGCATCAAAGGAGTGAAGAGATGTACCCTTAAACCGAGGAAAAAATCTGTAAGGAATAGGGGTGGTTGATCGTTAGTTTTAAGACATCGCGGTCGAGGTTAAGGACGTCATAGTCCGTGGATTTTAAGGACTCCACAGTCCGATATTTGCTCTGGATGCTTCATACGGGTTCACTGCCGTGCTTGGCGAGGACCAGGCTCCGCTCTGGGCGTTTTCCGCGGCGTCAAAGAGTGACGTTATCCATGTTCCACGTAACCAGGAATTTTGCACTTGATGCTTCACACGGGTTCACTGCCGTGCTCGGCGAGGACTAGGCTCCGCTCTGGATGCTTCACACGGGTTCACTACCATGCTCTGCGAGGACCAGGATCCGCTCTGGACGTTTTCCACGGGGTCAAAGAGTGACATTATCCGCTTTCCACGTAACCAGGAAGTTTGCACTAGATGCTTCACACGGGTTCACTGCCGTGCTCGGCGAGGACTAGGCTCCGCTCTGGATGCTTCACATGGGTTCACTGCCGTGCTCTGCGAGGACCAGGATCCGCTCTGGACGTTTTCCACGGGGTCAAAGAGTGACATTATCCGCTTTCCACGTAACCAGGAAGTTTGCACTAGATGCTTCACACGGGTTCACTGCCGTGCTCTGCGAGGACTAGGCTCCGCTCTGGATGCTTCACACGGGTTCACTGCCGTGCTCTGCGAGGACCAGGATCCGCTCTGGACGTTTTCCACGGGGTCAAAGAGTGACATTATCCGCTTTCCACGTAACCAGGAAGTTTGCACTAGATGCTTCACACGGGTTCACTGCCTTGCTCTGCAAGGACTAGGCTCCGCTCTGGATGCTTCACACGGGTTCATTGCCGTGCTCTGCGAGGACCAGGATCCGCTTTGGACGTTTTCCACGGGGTCAAAGAGTGACGTTATCCGCGTTCCACGTAACCAGGAAGTTTGCACTAGATGCTTCACACGGGTTCACTGCCGTGCTCTGCGAGGACTAGGCTCCTCTCTGGATGCTTCACACGGGTTCACTGTCGTGCTCTGCGAGGACCAGGATCCGCTCTGGACGTTTTCCACGTAACTAGGAAGTTTTCACTAGATGCTTCACACGGGTTCACTGCCGTGCTCGGCGAGGACTAGGCTCCGCTCTGGATGCTTCACACGGATTCACTGCCGTGCTCTGCGAGGACCAGGATCCGCTCTGGACGTTTTCCACGGGGTCAAAGAGTGACGTTATCCGCGTTCCATGTAACCAGGAATTTTGTCGATTGTATCCGCATTTCACGGAATGGAGGTTTGACTCTTGGTGATATGTATATCGCCGAGCCATGGAGCTGGGGGTTGCCGCCGTTCCGTTTCGCTTGATGTTGTGTCTGCTGACACGAGACGAACGTCGAAATGATCTCTAGGCTATCTGTGAACCGTCGAGGTTTGGCTTCTCCTTATGATGAAACTCGAGGGAGGAGTATGATCCCTTCTTTGATTGCGCCCCTGTAGGGCGAGGGTTTCACTTTTATTTTATTTCTTTTTCCGCGATGCTCTATCATTTCAGCATTTATATCGCGAAGGTTGCGATTGCCCCATTATTTCGGCTATTTTTCGCGGTGCCCAATCATTTCGGCTATTTATTTCATTTTCACTCGCTGTTTTTTATTGCGAGTTGCCCCATCATTTCGGCTATTTTGTCATGCATACATTTTTACTTGCTGCTTTTTATTGCAAGTTGCCCCATCATTTCGGCTATTTCGTATGCATGTGTGGCTCGCTAGCTTTTTCGCTGCAAGCTTGGATTTTAGATACCGATTTCAGCATCAGCACCGCTACAACTGGGATGTTGCCAGGAGCGAATCATCATTTGCCTCTGTCGATGTTTGAATAAAGGTGGCTTAGTAAACAGGGTTAAGGGTCCTGCCGACCAAGGCTTCTGACTTCATGAGCCGTAAGGGTCTCACAAAGATATTTCTCCCTACAAGTCGTGAGGATCTTGCAGGTGTATTTTCTCCTTAGGGATCGTGAGGATTCCTAAGTGTGTGTTCCTCTGTAAGTCGTAAGGATCCTACAAGAGGGCTTTCTCCTCATGGGTCGAGAGGACCTACAAGGGCTGCTCATTATATGGACATATCCCTAGTCACGGGTGGGACTTTGCTGGGGAAATGTTTATTCGCGCCCGTGGATTGTATACAAGGGTCAGTACGAGCCGCTTGTAGGGCAACATCGAGGGTTGTGGAGGATTTTCTTAAGAACAGGTTTAGGTTTCTGTAATTTAAGACTTTCAAGTCTCATGAGCCGTGAGGGTCCCATAAGAGAGTTCTCCTTACCAGTCGTGAGGATCTCGTAAGTGTATTTTCTCCTTAGGAATCGTGAGGATCCCTAAGTGTGCTGCTCCTTTGTGAGTCGTAAGGATCTCACGCAGGCGGTTTCTCCTTACAAGGTCGAGAGGGCCCTATAAGTGTCTTTTAACGAGGTTGCGCCCTTTCGGGTTTTCACAAACACTCGCCGGTAGTCCAGCTGTTTTTACTCACGGAGCCCTTTCGGGTTTTCATCCGTGCCCACTTTGCTTATGGACATACCGTTTTTTATTTTATATACTTTTTTTCTTCTTTTTTTTTTATCTCGTCAGCCTAAGGATGCTGTGGTAGTAGTTTAGGGACGTTTCGGTCCGTCGCTAGTTTAAGGACGTTTCGGTCCGTCGTTAGTTTAAGGACGTTTCGGTCCGGCGTTAGTTTAAGGACGTTTCGGTCCGGCGTTAGTTTAAAGACGTTTCGGTCCGTCGTTAGTTTAAAGACGTTTCGGTCTGTCTTTAGTTTAAGGACGTTTCGGTCCGTCGTTAGTTTAAAGACGTTTCGGTCTGTCTTTAGTTTAAGGACGTTTCGGTCCGTCTTTAGTTTAAGGACGTTTCGGTCCGTCTTTAGTTTAAGGACGTTTCGGTCCGTCTTTAGTTTAAGGACGTTTCGGTCCGTCTTTACGGGAAGGCCGGCTGCTGCTTGTAAAGTCTGAGCCTAGGAAGATAGCGAGCGGACATAGTCGTCGTCATCTATCATTGACCCAGGCTATGGCTCATTAAGCGTAGTATTTCTTTAAGAAACGGCCGTTTATTGGCCTGGAAGGTCTTTCACCGTGCATGTCCATGAGTAGATAGGCTCCACCCTGGTAGACCTTGTCGATGATGTAAGGGCCTTCGTAGTTTGGCTCAAATTTTCCCCGTTTGGCACGATTGGGGATCATAGGTCTCTTGACCACTAGCATGAGTTCGCCTTGGCGGAATGTCCTCGGCCTGGTCAATCTTTCGTACGAGCGCGTCATCTTTGCTTTGTAGGCTTCCAGATGTTGTTGCGCTATGAGTCGGGTTTCGTCGAGGGCATCAAGCTCCTCAAGCCGAAGGTGAGCATTTTCTTCGTCCATCAGCTCGTGGTGGACTGCTACTCGTAGAGAGGGTAACTCTATCTCGAGGGGGAGCACTGCTTCCGTCCCAAATACCAATGCGTACGGCGTTGTGTTCGTGGCCATCTTGAATGTAGTTCGATAAGCCCAAAGGGCCTCTTGCAGCCTCTCGTGTCAGTCTCTCTTATTCCGGGAAACGTTCTTTTTTATGATCTTCGTCAAGGTCTTATTGAAGGCCTCGGCCAGACCGTTAGCTCGTGGGTTGTAAACTGAAGAATACCTCCAGTCTATATTGTGCTGCTGCGCGAAGCGGCTAATCTTATGGCTTCTGTAGGCTGGCCCGTTATCGGAGATAATCCGCCGTGGGGTTCCAAACCGATAGATGACGTGCGTCTTGAAGAAATGGAGGATATTCTCCGTCTTCACTTCCCTCAGTGGTACTGCTTCTGCCCATTTGGAGAAGTAATCAGTCATCGCCAGGATAAAGCGATGTCCCCGGGATGATGCTGGCTCGATGGGGCCGACTATGTCAGTCCCCCACATTTCGAATGGCCAACTAGCCACCGTTGGATGTAGTGGATTCGGATGTTTGTGGATAAAGTCTCCGTGGATCTGGCACGAGTGGCATTGCTTCGCATACTCGAGGCAGTCCTGGATCATCGTGGGCCAGTAGTAACCCATCCGTTTAATTTTTAACTTCATCTTTGGGCCTGCTTGGTGAGACCCGCAAAGTCCGTCGTGAACTTCCTGAATGACTCTTTCCGCTTCGTCAGGTCCTAAGCATCTTAGCCATAGAGAATCAAACGATCTCTTGTATAGAGTATCGTTGACGAAGGCGAAAGATAGAGCTCGTTTCATGAGCTGATGCCTTGAGGATGTATCTTTGGGCATTCTGTGGGACTTAAAGTAGTCTATGAAGACTTCCCTCCAGTCCTCGGCTTTCTCATGGTCTTTTGTTTGCAGGGTCGTCTGCTCAGTCGCTCCCTTTTCTTTATATAATTCTGGAGGTATTTCTGTCGGAGCAAGCACTCGACGTCTTTCTACCACGATTCTTACATCATCAAGGTTTTCGTCCGCCAGTTCTTTAGCAAGTTTGGCTAACGCGTCTGCTTTACTGTTGTCCGCGCGCGGTATACTCTCCAAGGTATAGGAGGGAATTTGGGCCAACAGTTGTTGCACCTTTTCGCCGTACTTTACCAACTCCGGCTTGCACGTTTGGTAGTCACCATTTACTTGACTAACAACTAGCTGAGAATCCCCGTATATAAGGAGGTCTTCAATTCCTATGTCGATGGCGATTTCGAGGCCTGCTATCAGAGCTTCATATTCAGCCTCATTGTTTGTCCTCGGCTCTGTTAAGGAGAAGGCGAAGCGCATTATCCCTCCTTGTGGAGTTGCAAAGATGAGGCCTATCCCCGATTTGATCATTGGGATACCTTGTTTCTGTTTCTTTACGGAGGACGCTCCATCGAAATAGAGTTCCCATCGGGTGCTTCCGCCGCTAATCGCATCAAATGCATGCTCGTCCGGCAAATCACAATTCAGAGGAGAATCGGCCGGTATCGGGTGCTCAGCGAGGAAGTCAGCAATGACCTGGCCTTTCACTGCCTTGAGAGGTTGATAGATTATCGAGAACTCCATCAAGAGCAGGGCCCATTTAGCGAGTCGTCCCGTCAATATGGCTTTTGACATCAGATATTTAAGAGGGTCCACCTTCGAGATGAGACAGACTTCGTGTGCCAACGCATAGTGCCTGAGCTTTGTTATCGCGAAGATTAATGCCAAGCAATGTTTTTCAATGGGAGAGTAATTGCTTTCTGCCCCCAGTAGAACTCGACTTAAGTAGTAGAGTGCTCTCTCTTTCCCCTGATCGTTCTCTTGCGCCCATAATGCGCCCAAGGAACCTTCGAGGGCGGTTGTATAAAGAATGAGGAGTTTTCCCTTGACCGGCGCAGCCAATACCGGCGGGTTCTGCAGGTACTGCTTGATCTCGTCTAGTGCACCTTGGCATTTTTGATCTCAGACGAATGGGGTTCCCTTCTACATCAGGTGACTGTAGGGGCGGCATTTTCCTGAAAGATTTGCGATAAATCGCCGGATGTATGCGAGCTTCCCTTGGAGAGACCGCAACTGTTTGAGGGTTCTTGGCGGAGGCATTTCCATGATCGCTTTAATCTTTGACGGTTCTATTTCAATACCTCGGTGTCGAACGATGAATCCCAGGAATTTGCCCGAGGAGACTCCAAACGCGCATTTGAGGGGATTCATTTTCAAATTATATTGCCGAAGGCGTTGAAACACAGTCTCCAGATGCTTTAAATGCTCTTCGTATGACATGCTCTTTACTACGAGGTCATCGATATATCACTCAACGATGTCATGTATGAGGTCATCGAAGATCTTTGTCATGGCCCTTTGATAGGTAGCGCCAGCGTTCTTTAGACCAAAGGGCATAACCCTGTAGCAGAATATACCCAAAGGGGTCCGGAAAGCGGTGTGCTTCTGGTCTTCGGGATGCATCTTTATCTGATTGTATCCTGACGAACCGTCCATAAAGGAGAAAACCTCGTGAGTGGACGTGTTATCTATCATTAGCTCGGTTACTGGTACTGGGAAATCATCCTTTGGGCAGGCTTTATTGAGATCCCTAAAATCCACGCATATGCGTACCGTCCCATTCTTCTTCATTACCGGGACGATATTGGCGATCCAATCGGGATATTGGAGTTCTTGGATAAATCCAGAATCGATCAGTTTCTTGACTTCGGCGTTGATGCTAATCTCAAGCTCGAGTCGCATCCTTCTTGGTGCCTGCTTGACAGGCTTGATATCTGGGGATATTGCTAATTTATGCACAGCAATCTCCGGATCTAGTCCTGGCATCTCGGAGTAGTTCCACGCGAAGCAGTCTTTATGCTGTAGAAGCACGTTCTTTAACGCAGCCACCCTTTCTTCAGAGAGCAACTCGCTGACGAATGTCGGTCGCGGGTCCTCTGCCGATCCCAACTCAATCTTCCTGAGGTTATCTGCAGTAGTATGTATACCGTCTTCCAGTTCTTTCGGAGCGGGCGGAAATTCTGAGATCACCTCATCATCGCTGTTTTCAAAGCACCGGGGAAGGTCATCTATGTTCTCGGGTTCTTCTTTTAATATCGTAATCGTATAACAGGTGCGAATCCGCTCCCGGGACTGAGGTGGATCCGGTTCTGCTCTTGCGGCCTTGGGCTCGTGCTTTCGTGGCGGCGTTACCCTCCAGCTGTTGGATAAAGCGAATCTGCCACGTCGGTACTGGTCCTCGACCCAGTTCTTGAAGGTGAAGCAGTCTTCGGTAGGATGTCCTATGGCTTGGTGATAAGAGCAATAGCTCGAACGAGAAGCCTTGTTGGCTTGCTCAGGGTGTCTAGATTCTGGAAGCACGATCATTTGATGTTTTAAAGCGAGTTTGAGTAACTTCTCCGTCTTGTCTCGGGGGAAGGAGTACGCTCGACTCATCTTTTCCATGAGGGACGAATCCGAGCCGCGCAGTACCTGTAACCCTCTAATCCTACGTCGTTGTTGTCGGCTCTTCTTTCCGCTCCTTGACTTATTTCCGTCTCCGCATCGGGCCTTTCGAATGATGGGTTGACAAAGATGAACATCTTTGTCTTTTGCCGTCTGTTGAAATAGACGTTGCGTCCTGGCCTTCTCGTAGATGGCCATTTCGCGGTTGTGGTCTTCCCGAGCTTTCTGACCCACTTTCCTGATAGGCTTGCCCATTCGTTCTTCAAACGACGGACTTGGCGCTTCAATCGCGGGGTCTAGTTTTGATGAGGGGTCGGCATCTCCTGACAGGGCGTCCTCTTCTTCATCAAAGGTATATATAGCGTAGCTGCTGTGGGCCCACTCCCGTTTTCCGGTTCTCGCGTATCCAAGCCCAAGTGTTTCCATTTTCCCGTTGGGCAATTTGCGTTGGGTCCCAGGGACATCCCAAATCCTGTTGTAGAACCGAGCCTGTCGAACAGTTTGTTTTAAGGGTACCCCTTGGTGCTTCAATGGCTTCTTTAATCCATTTGTATAGTATCTGGGCAGACGGATGGGTTGGAGCCTGTCAGGTGTAGCATCTGCGCCATGCCAGATCTCTTTCTCTACTTTCGACTCTGAGGATCGGTAGAATAGGATCACCTTCTCACCCCTTCGCCTAGGAGGGACGTAAAACGTTTGCAGGTCCTGCACATTGTGAGCTTGAAGCGTGTC
Source organism: Agapanthus africanus (assembly GCA_030015575.1). NCBI lineage: Eukaryota > Viridiplantae > Streptophyta > Magnoliopsida > Asparagales > Amaryllidaceae > Agapanthus > Agapanthus africanus. Next base: position 566,541,799 of record CM057339.1, read on the forward strand.
GAGATCCTTGTAGTGTTCTCGCGGTACCATGGTGATCTGCAAATTATGATCATCGCCAGGGGGTGCTTGCATTGACAGCCGATTGGAGAATACGGCATTAACTTCATCTTCTGAATCACTTCCGAAGACCAGCATGGGGGTGGGCGTCCCCAGGTTGTTACGCTGAGATGGCCCTGTATAAACTATCTCTTCCTCTTCTTCGGTATCGCTTCCGAAAACAGGGATGGTGGCGGCGGCTTTGTTCTCCGAGTTGCGACACCTTTCTGTATCTTCGAAGTCTGGCAAAAAGTATTTCGCATCTTCGTATTTGCGGACTTCGTTCACGGAGAATGGATTTAACTCTCCTGTTAAGGTATACTCGAAACCATCCTTAAAATACTTCATACACTGATGTTGTGTAGAAGGGACGATGTTGTATTCGTGTAGCCAAGGACGACCGAGCAAGGCGTTGTAGCAGGTTTTGGCGTCAATGACATGAAATTTGATGTCTGTGACGAGAAGTCCAAAGCGTAATGTTACTATCACAGATCCGAGAGTCCGTGACGATTGTGAATCGAAACCGGAGATAGTAATTTTGTCACGAGCGAGGTGTTGCACACTCATGCAGATTTCCTTCAACACCCGAACATTAAGGAGATTGACGGAGGATCCATTATCCACCAGGATCTTGCCTATCTTGATGTCATGGCAGTATCCGGAGACATATAGGGGACGGTTGTGGTCGCTCGTCCCGAGAAGGAGGTCTTCATCACCGAAAGTGACGTCGGCCGTATGCACTTCCTCCAGGTCGTCTTTCATCCTTTCAGTGGCGAGGAAGGCTTGGAATTGTTCAGGTTCTTGCAACGCCTTAATTAGTGAGTCTCGCGATTCTTTTGACAATAGGAGGGCATCAAGGATGCTAAGCTGAGAAGGTAGCTTCCTTAAGTGCGCGAGGATGTTATAGTCCACCTTACCCTTCTTAGGAGGGTCTCTGGTAGTTAGTTCTTTCGTGACTTGATCATCTAAAGTGATATCTTCAATCCCCATTGACATGGCTTTGGCAAACCTTTTCCTCGTCTTGAATATCTTCTTGTCTACTTCGGATGCCATTCGCTCTGGCAGGGGTAGTTCAACTCTTCCGTTCAGTCGCCTGCATTTGGTTCCTTCTGACGCTGCCATCTCACGCTCCTGATCCGCTTTACTCTTTAGCCGAATCTCGTCTAGAAAGGCATTGATCATTTCATTTGTCGGCCACGCACGCTCTGGTTCAGGCCCTGCCTCCAGCTTCTTAGTGCCAGGAGTTTTCTCATCATCGGTAAACGAGTGGGAGATTACGTTACAACTCGCCACATTCCCTTCGGATTCATCCGACGAGCTCTCTCCATCATCTCCCTCTTGAAAGATATGGTTGAGAAACTCTTGCAGTGTGACAGGAGTTCGTGCCTTTTGATTGTATTCTTCCAGCGTGTCGATTTGCTTTTGCAAGTTCGTGTGCTCGTCTCCAAGCTTCGCGGGCTTCTTGGATTTCCTCTTCTTTTTCTTTGAAGATTTTGACGGTTGGGCATGAGTATTTGGGCCCTTATCCTGAATCTTCGTAGTTGTGCGGGGCTTCAACATCCCTTCGATAATTTGAGGTTCAAGAGGGTCCTTCCATTCGATCGCAGGGAACGCATGAAGGTCTCTCAGCATTCTTTTGGTTTTAGTTGATAGTACGAACTCCCATGGAGCTTCTTCAATAAAAGAGCAGGTTGCCCCCGGTGTATCTGCTTTCTTAGGAGTATGCGGTTGTGGTGGGTTCACCTTCCACTTTTCGGACAGTACAAACTTCCCCTGGAGGTATTGATCTTCAATCCATCCTTTGAAGACGAAGCAATCTTCAATCGGATGACTTACCGTTTGATGGTAAGGGCAATAGTTAGGGTTATTCACCTCGGTGGGTTGTGGCGGTCGCCTTGGATTTGGTAGGTTTATAAGTTTGTTGCGTATTGCCAGCTCGAATAACCGTTTCGTCTTGTCTCGTGGGAACGAGTAGGGACGCTTCATCTTTTCATTATAATACCGGCGTCTTTCTTCCAATTGATCTGCCGGTTTCGGGGCGTTAGGTTGCTGTTGGGCATTCGCGACAAAGGTTGCCCTTCCTTTACCCTTGTCATTCCGAGGTTCCGACTTCGGGGGAGGTGGTCTATGACCCATCTGGTCCATCTGAGCCAACTTGTCGATTAAAGCCTGGAATGTGGTTGGCTTAAAGAACATCATGAACTGGGAAATAGTTGCGTGGGGGTCTAGGGTTCCCACGAACATGCCCACTGCGGGTACCTCCTCAATGCGTTGCTCGCATCTCGACCACAAATTCCGCCAGCGTATAGCATACTGGACCCAGGTTTCGCCTGGTTTTACCCTGGCGTTAATCAATGCAGTTATTGGAGTGCGCTCGCTGGCACTTGCGAACCGCTGAGTGAATAACAACTCCATTTCAGCGAACGTTTTGATAGAATCGTTCGGGAGTTCCGAATACCATTCGAACGCTGTTTCTGATAAGCTGCCAACGAACTGACGGAGTAACAGTTTATCATCACCGCCGGTGTTACCGCAGACGGCCCGGAACTGGGCGACATGTTGATGGGGATTGCCGGTCCCCTTATACACATGGAATTTCGGTATCGTATAGCCTTGAGGGTATTTGATTTGATCGTACCAGCTCGGATACGGCCGCCCCGTTTTCACGACTTGACCAGCTGCTTCAGTAGCATGATGGACCCGGATTTGCTGGGCTATGTAGTCAGCCAAGTCAGCTTTAGAGATTGTCTCCTCCTTGGCCGTTGAGAGGGCTGGTGGTGGATTTGACGTTTCTCCCCAGTCGTCTTCCAGAACGATTGGGGGATCCTCGGCGGGTAGGTCCTGCTGGATCATCATTCCTATCATATCTTGGAAGAGAAGGCTCATCCGTTGTATGTTGGCCGCTTGTTCAGCAGCCTCTTTGTCCTTTTTCTCCAGTGGTTGGCGAAGGAATTCAGCGTCGGTTTCCTCCTCCTGGCGTGCGTCTGAGGACGTTTCTGGGCTTTCTTTTGGTCCGGTATGTGCGGCCATAGCATTCATCATTTCCTGAAGCTTTTGTTGCTGCTCCTGGGCTTTCGTCACGGATCGGGTTAGCGGTCGGTGGCCCGTAGAGGTGGGGCTTTCCTCCTTTCCAAAAGCCATATAAACAGTGTGCACCCTCATGCCCCTAGACTTAGGGCATTTGGGCTCAGTGCTTTTAGCTGTTGTTGCATGGTGAGGGATCTTTTCTGGCCTCCTCCTTTTATGAGTCATGGAGGCTGAGGGGGCCGTTGAGGTGGGCGTCCAGATAGCCTTTCGGGGTTTAGCCTGATGACCGGCCTCCGGTTGGATTTTTAGCTTCTTGTGCTGGCGGGAGAAGTTTGGATCGACGATCGAGTCTCGGGCCTGCCGCCAAACCTTATAGATTTTGGAAGACAGCCGTTGAGGAGATCGGGGCTGTTCTGATTCTATTTCCACAACCTTTTTTAATGAGGGAGGAGACCTCTTTAGCACTGCAGTAGGGGAATTCCTTCGTACCTTATTTAGCATCTCGAAGCTGTTCCCAGTTGGAACAGCAGCATTAACTTCTGCCGTCGGGGCTGGTGGAGTCAATCCGGAGGGGGAGTTGCCCCCAGCCTTCCTTATTCGGCGCCAATGACGACGTCGAGCGCGTCGAGCGGACGGCGCTGGTTCAGCGGTGAGAATGGCTTCGTCTTGCCCCCTGTGTAGGTGGGGGGTCGCTGCTGGTGTTAGCCTGTCAAAGACCGATGTCCTTTGTGCAGCAGGAGCGGGAGCTGAAGCCGTTAATCTTGTGAAGATCGACTTCTTGGCTGGGGAAGCCGCCTTGGCATTTCGGAGGCAGGAGCGGCCGCTTTCTTAGAAGCAGTCTTCTCTGAGATCGTAGGTCCCGTGATGAGTTCGCAGGATTTCTGGCCCAATCTAGAGAAGACTGAGGCGTTGACATTGGGCGATTCCTTGAGAGGAGCCGCGGCAGGGGCAAGACGGTCAAAGACCGACTTCTTGAGAGCTTCCTTTGTCATCACCGGCGCCGCGAAGCTTGATGGTGGGAGTATAGTCCCAAAGAACAATCCGGTAGTGGCTTGAGTCACCTGGTCCACCGGCATTGTGAACAACGAAGCAGCTTGGGGTCCATAGGCTATACCTCCTGGCGAGGTAAAGCGTTGGTCGTAATTGCAGTTTGAGCAGTTGGAGAATTTCGCAGAAGTAGAAGTCATCGATCCTTTGCTTTCTGCAATAAGCAAGACGCCAATTCTTAGTATCTTGAAACCCAAGGGCAACTATTAGCGAACCGCGATTGGTTCGCGAATCACGACACACGAAGTGTGGAGTGGAAAGAGGAAAAGGTCCCACCGGGCGTGCCAGAATCTGTTCCCCTCCGAACGGACACGCGGGACGTGGGGCCGTCTCGCCTGAGGTTCGGGGCAGATGCTAATTGGTGCTATCCGTCTGCCCCTCCGAAGATGCCAAGTTGATTTATGGCACCGTGTATCGGAGGTTTAAACGGATGCGTCCGATGTAGCAGACTTCGTCAGATTCCCCTTCGTTTGAGGGGTTTTTGATTGTGGGGACGCTCTTCCCTGCAGGCGCAATCCCCTGCAGTTAATTACGCTACCGCATCACGGTAACAACTTTCTCCTTCTCCAGATGGTCACTTCGTGTCGTGTGTTTTTGTTTTATTGCCCGTGGATCGTTTATGGAGACCGATTTATGTCGTCGCCCGTAGGGCGTGGACTAGTCCAAATCCGTATTATCTTAGATTTGGGTTTGGGGGTTTGGTTTGAGGATACGTTAGCCATACTTGAGGCTAAGATCGACTCAAACATTTGTTAAGGACACGTTAGTCTAGTTTAGGACTAAGATCGACTTGACGGGATCGTTTAGATCCGACAAAGGAGCGTTTGGACTCCATTGTTCCAGTTTTAGGGACATAGTGGTCCATCGTATGTGTGTGGCCGTCAGGACCCGTCACCTCTCTGACGACGTTGAAGGATTACAACGACGGGTGTCAGAGGGGTTCAGAGATGTACCCTCGAGCCAGAGTTAATTGGGGGGATTCGTAGTCCAGTCTGCTTGAAGGTTTAAGGATTCGTTAGCCATCTTTGAGGCTAAGATCAACTTAAACGGGACCGTTTAGATCCGACAAAAGAGCATATAGGGGCTCTATTGTTCTAGTTTAGGGACATTGCGGTCCATGGGTAGTTTAAGGACATTGCGGTCCGTGGGTAGTTTAAAGGACATTGCGGTCCGTGGGTAGTTTAAGGACATTGCGGTCCGTGGGTAGTTTAAGGACATTGTGGTCCGTGGGTAGTTTAAGGACATTGCGGTCCGTTGTTAGTTTTAAGACATCTCGGTCAAGGTTAAGGACCTCATAGTCCATGGGTTTAAGGACTCCACAGTCCGGTATGTGCTCTGGATGCTTCACATGGGTTCACTGCCGTGCTCGGCGAGGACCAGGCTCCGCTCTGGGCGCTTTCCGCGGGGTCAAAGAGTGACGTTATCCGCGTTCCACGTAACCAGGGATTTTGCACTAGATGCTTCACATGGGTTCACTGCCGTGCTCGGCGAGGACTAGGCTCCGCTCTGGGCGTTTTCCACGGGGTCAAAGAGTGACGTTATCCGCGTTCCACGTAACCAGGAATTTTGCATTAGACATGGGTTTAAGGACCCCACAGTCCATATCATGAGTGGTCATCGGGACTCGTCACCTCTTTGAAGACATTGAGGGATTACAATGCCAAGTATCAAAGGAGTGAAGAGATGTACCCTAGAACCGGAATGGCTTGAGTAGTCCCTGGCCCAATTTGGGTCAAGACTGATTAATTATGTTATGAGCCCATTGGCCCAGTTAATCACGAATTGAGGACTTATGGCCAGCTTGGGCTAAGTCCGGTCAGGTCTGGAATATTGGCTTCTTGTTGGTCCACTGAGGGAGAGGCTTTGCCTCTATCCCTTTAGCCAATCGGGCCAAAGCCTAGTGTTAAACACTTCAGAGCAATCAGTGTTGAACACTGGGAATGAGGTTAGTGTTTAACACTAAGAGATAATTGGTGTTAAACACCAGCGAAAAGGCTTTCAAATTAGTGTTAAACACTAAAACAGATCGGTATCAAGCACTGGCAACTGAGCCCTCAAATTAGTGTTAAACACTAAGGTAGTCAGTGTTGAACACTGCAACTAAAGTTTTTGATTAGTGTTGAACACTAAGGCCCAACAGTTGTTTTAACACTGGATTCGGGAGTTTCGATTTAGTGTTAAACACTAAGGCAAGAGGGGTCACGTGGCAACACGTGAGAGCGCCCTCCCTTCATTAATTCTGCTGAGATTATCGCATTTTTCAGAGTATCACGTGTCATCACGTGACGGGCATTCAAATGCTTATATGTTAACGCTTCTGCCGAGGGTCACGTGGGTCACGTGGGGTGCTGCCTCAAAGGGGCTTTCTGTAGATCTTTTGGGGGTTCACGTGGTGACACGTGACCCTGCCTCTATGTTGTTTAGAGGATCTCTTACTCCTTTTTCAGGAATTAAATTCCTCGAGCTCTAAATTTCAGAGGAATTAAATTCCTACTTCCTTTTGAAGACTTATATTCTGGAACAGAGTTGAACTCTGAATTTTCTGTAGGAATTAAATTCCTCATGTATGCGAAGAACTGAATAGGGTTAAACCCTAATAAAAGCTTTTAAGGAATTGAACTCCCATTCTCTGTTAAATTATGATTAAGGGAATTAGATTCCCGCTGTTTCAACAGAACCAGGTTCTTAATTAGGGTTAAACCCTGTTTCTCTTTGTTCTGAAGGAATTAAATTCCCATGATATAGGGTCAAGCCCTAATTTTATTTTAAAGGAATTAAATTCCTATAGTTTTGTGAGAATTTAAATTCTCGTGCTTGTATTCCCTCTCTATGTTTTGGATCTGCATGGCAGGATCTCAACCCATCGAGAATTAAATTCTCAACTTCAAGGGGAGATGTGCTCTTTACAGATCCTCTATCAAAGAGAGAAGAAATATGTTCTTCTGTTTCATATATCAGAGTTAAACTCTGTTGATAATTGAATTCTCTTTCTTTCAGAAAGCCTTCCCTTTCTTACCTAGGGTTTTCTTTTGCAGAAGATCCAAGTTCCTTCAAAGTATCAAGGCTCTCTCCTTTTTCTTCCCTCTGCGTATATATCTTTCTCTCTATCTCTTGGCTCCTATTTATAAGAGAAGCAGCCGAATAAATTAGTTTTGTGACGAATCTTCATTGAGAGATTTGATTTGCATCCTTCATTCGTTCTGGACCTTTGGATTATTAGGTGAATTTTATTCACCATTGGATTTTAAATCCAGAGATTCTCCTTTGTTATTTTGGTTAGATTTAAGGGGGAAATCTTTCCAAACCCGAGATTTTCCATAGATAGATGATATTTAAATCACTTCTGAATCTTTAATTCGATTGGTCTCAGATAATCACTTTCCTTTGGAAAGATTCAAATCTCCTTCAGAATTTAATTCTGTCGTCAAAATGGGCTTTGAAAGCCGGTCACGTGTGGACACGTGACCCATGGTCACGTGTGGACACGTGACCCTCTTTGGAATGAAGAGTCCTCTTTCTTTCTGCGCTGTCTTCTGGTTGCTGTTTTAGTCATCACGTGTTAACACGCGACCATTGGTCACGTGTGAACACGTGACCCCAGCTAGGAGCCTCCTTCTTTTATATCCGACTGAAGGACCGGTCTGCTGCTTCGAGCGTCACGTGCCAACACGTGACCTCTTCTGACGCCTTTTTTCTTGACTTGATCAGTGGACCTTTTCCTTGACTTGATCAGGGAACCCATGAGCCTTTTCCGCTGTTTTCATATGTCACGTGTCAACACGTGACTGCTGGTCACGTGTGAGCACGTGGCCCCTCTTTCTGAAGCTTTTCCCATAAGCTTTTCTGATTTTAAATCAGGAAACAGGTGCACAAAATAAATATCGAGCATCACCATCGAAATCGAAGTCCAGTGCAACTGTAGTGCACAAAATGCGTATCACTGCACTGCAAGCATATATGAACTATACCGAGTGCAAAAACCAAATTGTGTGCATACATATGCACAAAATCAACTCACTGTATGAAACCCATAAAACCATAAACATGGGAAACCAAGGCACGAAAACGATATCAAGTGCAACAACTGTGCAAAAATCGTAAAAAACCAGTAGGTGCAACCATGGTGCATGAAAACAAATATCATGAAACTCAATCATCAAAACGAAATCATGCAAATAAATCGCCCAAAATACCGAAATCCAAAGTGACTGATACGTGATAATCGAATCACAAAATCACAAATCATAAATACTTTCGTCGATATTCCCTCCTTTGCAGTCGAGAAGGTGTCAGTGCATCCAATGCTACCAGCGCAAGATATCTACTTGCCTCTTGCTCACGTCTGGCGTCCTCTGTCTCTGGGTCCTTATCTTCTCTGTGGATTACCAATCTCGCAATCCATCGGCTTATCGGACCTGTCAGGTGTGCTAACGGGGACGATTCCGTTCTGCCACTTTTCTGGTTATTTCTTGGTCGATCCTCAAGACCACTCGTAAAGCAGCGCGTCACTGGTGCCGACCTCTGGTCCTCTGAATGCACATCACACTTCAGCTCCTGGTGCGAATCTTATTGCAGCAATGTCATGGAAGGAATCCTGCTCAATGTCTCTTCCGATCATGCCTAAGCCGAACTGTATGGAGACTGGTACTCTTGCATAATCTTTCCTCGCTCTCTGGACATCTGTATTCTCAGTACAACATTTACTCGGAAGCTGGTCGCATCCCAACGCCTCTGTAGACATATTGCATCTCTGATATCAGCGGAGTGGAACGTCATCTCGTCGAAATCCCTTGCGAACTCTTTACTTCACTCTGCTCCAATGTCGACTGATTCGGACTCGTCTCGTCGTGGCTGCATGGACTGAGCTCCAACAGCTATCCTCGTATCTGGAGTCTCCCAAGAAGTGCATCTCACCACCTAGCATCCGCATGAAGCCGAACCATCCGATCGATTCGATAAAACCTCATAATCCCCCAAGAGTTCAACATCTTGGGTATAGTTTAATAGTATCGAGTACATACCACAGCATCGGTGGTCCAGCCGTAGAAGGGCAAACCCAAGCCTCACTAATGGTGCCGTGGAACTGCCGCAAACCCTAAGGTTCAAAGGCTTTCACACTGTCATTATGTCGAGTTAGGGTTTCATTCTTCTAGATGGTCCATAGAATTGCCTGCATGTCCTTTCGAATACTTTAAACTTGGAATAATAGGTTTCTGACATTCGATCGCCTCTATCGACTCTCAACGTATCCGCGTGAAGTCGTCTCTAGCTGGAATCAATCTATCTGATGACCTCACATCGGGGTAGGCGAACGAACCACATGTCCTAGTCATTCATCCTCGGTGACTAGCGAGCTTCTATCATCTCTTAGTACAACTCGTACTGCAATAGCTCCAACATCTAGGGCGATATCTCGTCGTTCGCAGCAACAACTGGCTCACTCGTCTGCACGCTGAACAGTGCCTCAATCATCATGAATAAGCAATACATTAACGGTCATCAAAATCCGGTTGGCCTCTATCAGTGGCCCAATCCTATGCTACAATCTGTCAAAGGGTTCTTGTCACACAGGTTCTCCATGAAAGACCTGGGTGATGCCCCATACATGCTGGGGATCCGGATCTATCGTGACAGATCCAAGAGGATACTGGGACTCTCACAGTCCAGGTACATCGACACCATACTGAAAAGATTCAGTATGGAAGATTCCAAGAGCGGTAATCTACCGGCTTGTCACGGGACCACCCTTTCCAAAGAGATGTCTCCCAAGACTGATTTGGAAAGGGATCGCATGTCTATTATACCCTACGCTTCTGCGGTAGGCTCTATAATGTATGCGATGTTGTGTACCAGACCAGATGTAGCTTATGCACTGAGTGTGGTAAGCCGGCATCAGTCAAAGCCTGGGGAGAAACACTGGATAGCAGTAAAGAACATTCTCAAGTACCTGAGAAGGACTAAGGAGATGTTCTCGGTGTATGGCGGAAAAGACCTCCAGATCGAGGCCTTTGTTGACTCCAGCTTCCAGAGTGACAAGGATGATTCCAAGTCCATGTCGGGTTATGTCTTTACCCTCAATGGAGGGGCGGTGTGTTGGAAGAGTTCCAAACAGGAAACCGTTGCAGACTCGACGATGGAAGCGGAATATATCGCTCCTGCAGATGCCGCAAAAGAAGCCGTCTGGATAAGGAAGTTCTTAAGGGAACTTCAGGTGGTTCCGTCCATTGTTGATCCAATACCGATGTATTGTGACAACAACGGGGCTATAGATTTAGCGAAGGAACCCAGGTCCCATCAGAAGTCCAGACACATCTTGAGGCGGTATCACCTGATCAGGGAGATCGTGGGTCGCCAGGAGATCGAGGTTCGGAGAGTTTCTATGGAAGATAACACTGCTGATCCACTCACAAAGGCCTTACCCCACACTCGGTTCGAGCGGCTGATCGAGATGATAGGTCTTCGATACGCCAGTACATGGCCTTAGTGCAAGTGGGAGATTGTTAGTGTATATGCCCTAAAGGCCATTACTGTATCATACTAGTTTGTATATTACTTAATGGAAGTTTGGGATATTCACCTTGTATAGACAATCTTGCTCAATATAGTAGTATGCTACTTGGTTTGTTTCTACTTTAATGTGTACATGTGTTTATTTTAGTATATCACCTATACACATTAGTGGAGCCTTTAGGATCTTTGCTTGATTACCAGCGTTGTGATGGCAGTCACACTAGTGGGGGCTGGGTAATCCATAAGCACATCCTTATGCAGGTCCCTAGTCGTAGGACTATCGAGACAGGGCATCGATACTCCGGAGTAGACTAGCGTATGCGCTTCTTATTGTCACGCCCCGAAAGTACGGAACAAGACCGGCACTTAAACTACGAACATCTCGAGGCGTACGTAATCTAAGTAAACCGAAACCCCAGAAACCCAAACCAAGAAAAGTATTAGAGTGAAGGAAAACCAATTTAAAACAAGTAGTTTCAATAGCATAAGCCGAATTATGCGTGTTTCTAAAAACATCAAAAATTTCCTAAAAATTTCGGCAGAGTCTCCTTTGTAAATACTGGCCCCCAAACGGGATACAACATGAATAGTATACGAAATCAATAAAAAGGCATCCCCAAGCGGGAGCTAGCTCTTCGTCAATCGACGGTCACGACCACACAAGCAATATAATATACAACGCCAAGGGCGAGGATCAAAACTCAAAAAAAGAAAACTCAAACCACAAGAAAACCACAGAAATATAACGCGCGACTCTAAGGTCGAAAGAAAACATCACTGGTCTCTATCTCGGAAATAAATACATGTTTGGTTGATGGAACTTCTAAATACAACAGAATAATAATATACAAGATATAAAATGGGGGTACGATACAAGTAAACCCACCTACTAGCAAATCACCCGAAGGAAACTATGCCCGCAAGCCATAAAGAAACCTGTACGGCAAACCTGCAAGAAACTGGGGCACAGCGGGGGTGAGTTGCCAACTCGTGAATAGAAAAATATCTACGCACAGAAATCGCATAAATAACGCAACCTAGGTCAATGATCATAATATATCCTCAAATATATGAATAACACGTAGCCTACAATAAGGCTAGGGTAAATATCTAACCCGAGTGTAATCTCATGTGCCCGTGTCAGTGCCTCAAGTAGCAATATATCATATGAATGAGGTAAGAATGCATGAAAACAGAATACATGTAAATGAAGAACCGTTTTCATAATTTAGTGAGATTTCCTTTGTATTTTTAAAATGAGGTATCATAATGAAATCGGCATAAAGCAGTGCCTAGCATCGGCACAAAACGTAATCCCAATATCTCGATATCTCTGTATCACAGTCTCTGTACCTCAATATCTCGAAATCTCAATGTCTCAATCACAATATCTAAGGCGCCGTCAGTCCAGACCGGCCCCTACCATCCATCTCAAGACTACGACGGTATCCTTCGGATATCCGACGCGTCGGGTAAAATCACCGGTAGGTAGTGCTCCCCTGCCAGGCTCACATCATCATCATCACGCGCTTCTTTCCCCGGGGTACCTTACCGGGTCCACCATGTACCCGAAACGGTTCATCCGTCTCCTCGAATCGGGTCTCGAAATCCATCAGCAAACTCATGGTGGACGACTCATACATCATGGGGAAAACCGCACTTTTTATTTTAAAAAAGAGAAAAGGTTTATTTATGTTTTTGCGGTTTTCCTCCAAATCCAGAAAATCTCATGGAAATCCGAATCCAAACATCAATAACACGTAAAATAGTGAATATATGCATGAGAATCCATGAATGCGGTATAACAATGAATAACAGTATGCATGAAGTAGCAGATAATAACTACAATGTCTAAACTAACATATAAGGCAAGTACGCTATGTCAAGCAATAATACTTTCTAAGGTGTACGTGACATGGCAATTACCGATGAAGATGTGTGTGAGCCGGCAAGTAAGTGTACGTGGTACATACACATCATCGGTAATGGTGCTGGTGTCCTAACAGTATGATGCCAACAATGCAATAAGAAATTATAATATAAGTATGCGATGCGGAGCGAACAGTAATAATGAGTAGGAGCTAAATACTAAACACAACGATAACTAATCTGCATTACCCTAATATAAATCCTACAAATGGTGCCTTTTGAAATAACACGAATCATGGGGTTTTGAAAATAGGGGCTACGGTGTTTTTATAAAAAAGATACGTCTTTTGAAATATCCGTAGGATCCTTTGGGCTGTCTTTTAAAATACCCACGATTCGTTAGTTTTTGAAATAGGTAAGAATCGAATCTAATCCAATCAACTAAACTAAACTAAAGGACTAAGTTAACAAGCTGGGCTGCAGGTAAGGAAACCGCCTAACATCTGAGTCGATACATATACATACCTGTATATATATATTAGTCGGTGATCCCGCCTCAATAATATCATATCCGATACCATATCTATAACCAGACATCCCAAGTCAAGAGTGCGGATCAATCATCAAAATATAGCTCGTACGTAAATCCGTCGTACGGCATCCCCAAATCTGGGTACGGGTCAATATCACATTCATCACACTATTCATCTGGTATCCCCTTTATCAAAGATCGTAATCCGTATACTGATCTATGTCTAGTACAATGCTGATACCACCTACGTATGCATGCACGTGTGTGAAACACTACGTCAAAAGACCCGCTACAATGTCATGTCGTATCTCAAATACGAACCCTGCCAAATCAACGATCTCACGGCCTCAAATCAAATCCCATCGACTCGTCTCAATCCCAAACACTATCCTCAAATCCAGTATGTGAACACATAGTCCCATACCCATGTGAACACATAAACACATAATCCCGTATAAGCACAATGAAAGAAGAAGGTATGCCAGTATGGGTGTGTGCGGGTAAGTGTGGTGCGACCTATACTCTAGGGTCTCGCAACACTAAACCTATCCAATCACACCTAAAATCTATCTTCCTCATAAAAAAACTCAACAATAAATAATCAATATATATGTGTGTGTATACGTATTCGTATACATCACCACGAAATGCGGGGGTGCTATACGCCATCGACCCGACTTCTCCCCGTAGATATAAATCTACTCACCTCGACCTTCGCTTGCCGATGCCGATGTCGTCACGCGCTTGCTTGTCGTCTCGAATTCTTCGTGAGCTTACCTACATATCATAACACACCGTATCGCATTAAAGTCCGACTCACGACCAAATCGACACACGAATCTCACATGGGTTAAAACCTATGGTTTGGTTTCACAAATCAACCCAAAAACTCTCGACATCGGCGTACAAACGCTGATTGATCGAGAAAATCTCAAACGTACAAATCGTAGTTCCCAAAACTCACTAATTATAATATAAAATATGGTTTAAATCATCAAAACATTAAAATAAATCAAATTGATTTATTTCCGAAAACCTAGAAAGCACTAAATTTTCGTGTTAATTCGAAACTTGATGTTTTAACAAAACTAAAGTCCATAATATCCACTAAACATCATAACTAAGTCATATAAACCATTACTAGATTTTATTCTTATCAATTTTCATTGAATCCAACATTCTAGTTTGCAAATACCCAATTTTAACACTTTAAAATCAACAATTTGTAAACTAGCAACTAGATTAGTTTTAGCATTCCATTAACATGTTAATCTCCTCATTAAAACCATAATCAATTTATAAAAACCCTAACTAGATTTTAAATTTCACATTTGAATTAATCACCAAAACCTAGTTTACAAATATATGTGATTTGGACAAATTACATATAACAAGTGCAATTTAATCAACCAAACTAGGTTTTACATAAATTAAGATGTTAAACTAAACATTGCATCCCTAATGATATAATAAAAACCTTAATTGAAATCACAAACCCTTAGTAGATTTTCCAAACATTCAATTAAACCCATATTATCAACTAATTATGTTTGATTAAAGTATTTAACATCACATTAAGAAAAAAAGGGTTAGAGTTATACCTTCACAAACCATGAGATTTAGCATGCAACATGACCCCCAAAATGCAAACTTTTCACCAAGATCCATGCTTGATAGGATAAGGGAAAATGGGTAGAGAGTGGATTTTGATTTTGAGGTTTTAATCTTTGGATTTTGATGGATTTTGTAGAATTTTTTTGATGGAAAAAGGGAGTGGATTTGGGGGAGGGGCTGCTGCAGTTGGGGAGAGGGGGCTTGGCCTGAAGAGAGGGGGGAGGGTAGAGAGAGTGGGGTGATGTTATGAAGTCAAGAATTGACCAAAGTCAACAAAGCCCATACTTACATATATTTATTCTTTCATTCTTTTGTTTTATTTTCTTTTGCAAAACAAGTGGGGACAAGAGAGGGGGCTGCTGAATTCAGCCAAGGGGGAGGGAAAATGGGGGTGTGTGAGTGTGGGTATGGGTGTGGGGTGATGAAAAATGATAAATACTATACCCCAAACATCCATTTACACTAAAAAAAAAGCCTTTTTTCTTCAATAATTTCTAAACCGTTTTGGCAAACGATTTCGTTTCAAAAACCATATGATAAAATTTTATTTAATGTTTTATGATGCACAAAATTTGTTTCAACTCATTCCAATTTGTAATTTTCCCTAATTAAATATATTAGTGCCGGCTTAAAATAATATTAAAATAATTAATTTCGGAAAAAAATTCAGAAAATTTGAAATTTAACCAGTGGCTCAATAAACACCAAATACTAGCAATTACATAGCTAGAATATGTATATTTAATTTTACAATAAAGATAATTGCATTTTGACTTTTTACAGAAAACCCCCTTATTTTACCGTTTTTTCGAAATTTCACTGAAACGATTTTCAAAACGTTACAATCTTCCCCCCTTAAAGAAATTCGGTCCCCGAATTTAAATTAAAACTTCCCCTAAATACTAAAATATTTCAGCCAAAACCATCGAATCGTCGGGGCTCCAAAATCATAAATACATAAAACAAATCGTAGCGCAACGCATGCGCATGAAAAATGAGCATATAACTCAAATCAGAACTCCGTCAAGCATCCCGCAATCATCGGAGTCATGGGGAAGACATCAATACCAATTCCAAAGCAAAACCAATATGATATAACTCGAAACTATACATGTAAAATATATTCAGGTACTGTCCTCTGACTAGTCCTGCTCAGTACGAAAATACATAGCAATATCATAAAAACGTACTGCTCTATAAGAAAAATCAATCCCAAAATACGTGTATGAATACTACGTGCGTCTTGTGCGCACGGAAATCAAAATCCAAATATGTGCCATACATATGCACAGAAACAACATCTTAATGCATCGGGTGTGCACGAAACATCTGTCGTAGGCAACATGTGTGCCTGACAGCAAAATCAGGTGCATCTGACATGCACGAAAAATCTCGATTTAGTGCATATGGTGTGCACCAAAATCACACTTCAAAACATGCGCCCAATATGCGCGAAAATCCAAATCAGGTGCATCCATCGTGCACGAAATCATGAAATCCAATATCAAGTGCCGAACATGCGCAAAATCAAATCAGGTGCACAAGGTGCACAAAACAAATATCGAACATCACCATCGAAATCAAAGTCCAGGGCATCTAAATGCACAACATACGTAACACTGCAATGCAAGCATATATGAACTATACCGCGTGCAAAAACCAAATCATGTGCGTATACACGCACAAAATCAACTCAAATGTCTAAAACCGTAAAATCACAAACATATGAAACCGAGCACGAAAACGATATCAAGTGCAACACTGTGCAAAGATCGTAAATCCTCAATCATCAAAATCAAATCATGCGAATAAATCACCCAAAACATCGAAATCAATAATGGCGGAATAGTACCGCTCAAGCGCATCCTCTAAGAATCTCGGGCCAACTGTCGCGGTCACTAGTGGAACGTCTCGTCGATGATCATGAACTCTGGCCTGCTGGTGTGCGTAACAATGACCACTCCTGGGTCAAGGTCTTCACTGTGAATTACTAATCTCTCGGTCCATCGGCTCATCGGCCCTGTCAGGTGTGCTAACGGGGATGATCCCGTTCTGGCACGTCTCTTGTCATCTCCCGGTCAATCATCGCGACCACTCGTAAGACAGCATATCACTGGTGTCGGCCTCTGGCTCTCTGAATGTACGTGACACATCTGATCCTGGGTGCAAGTATCATTGCAGCAGTGTCCTGGAAGGAATCCTGCTCACGGTCTCTTCCATGTCTCGTCTCTGCCAACTGTCCAGAAGTCATCGTCCTTTCCTACATCTGCATCTTGCTCTGGAACGACTGCATACTCATCGCGACTCTTTCTGGAAGGTTAATCCAAGTACCATGCCTCGGTATGCGCATCGCATCTCTGATGTCGGCAGAGTGGAACGTCATCTCATCTTGATCTGGTACGAACCTCTTACTTCACTTTTCTCTAATGTCATCTGCTTTGGACTCGTCTCGTCGCGGCTATATGGACTGAGCTCCAACGGCTATCCTCGTATCTGGAGTCTCCCAAGAATGCATCTCACCACCTAGCATCCGAATTAAGTCAAGCCATCCGATCGAGTCGTCAAAACCTCATAATCCCCCAAGAGCTCAACATCTTAGACACAATTTAATAGTATCGAGTACATACCACAGCATCGGTGGTCCAGCCGTAGAAGGGCAAACCCAAGCCTCACTAATGGCGCCGTAGAACTGTCGCAAACCCGAAGGTTCAAAGGCTTTCATACGGTCATTAAGTCGAGTTAGGGTTTCATTCTTCTAGAGGGACCATAGAATTGCCTGCATGTCTTCCTGACTACTTTAAACTTGGAATAATAGTTTTCTGACATTCGATCGTCTCTGTCGACTCCTAATGTCTCCGCGTGAAGTCGTCTCTAGCTAGAATCAATCTATCTGATGACCTCGCATCGGGGTAGGCGAACGATCCACATGTCCTAGTCATTCATCCTCGGTGACTAGCGACCTTCTATCATCTCTTAGTACAACTCATACTGCAATAGCTCCAACACCTGGGGCGATATCTCGTCGTTCGCAGCAATAACTGGCTCACTCGTCCGCACGCTGAACAGTGCTTCAATCATCAAGAGTAAGGAATACGCCAACGGTTATCAAAATCTGGCTGGCCTCTACATTGGCTCAATCCTCTGGTACTGATCGGCACGTCCGAGAAATCTCGTAAAGGCGATCCGCCAAACGCTCGTGGCGCGAAAACACAGTAAAAAGACACATCTCCGCAATCGTGTGTCGCCGGAATTATGCCCTGGTCAGTCCTCGTTCGTGACGAGCTCGTGCTGACCGCAACTCTAGCCGTAGCTCTCCCTGCCCATAATCGTGGCAGCAAATCGTAACTGGTACCGATGAGGCTAGATCAGGAATGAATATGATACTGAGCAAAAATAAAATAATGTATATCCTAAGGCTCCTTAAGTGGAGTAGCGCATCGTAAGTATGCCGCGGAACATATGTAAGTCCACGTTGCCAACCCCGGTTCTTGCGGGGAGGCGGAAACGGTATAAAAATCAAAATTTTAGCGCATTAGGCAACATGGACTAACAAAAGTCGGGATCTTTTCTAAACTAAACTAGCTACAAAGCTAAAGAGAGTTAGCTACTTGGAAAAGATGTTATACCTCACTTGAACTCCTTCTTCTTGAAACCTTTGTAGAGCTTGGATGGTGCTTTCCTCGTCGCCTTCTTCCGTCAAAGATAGATCCACCTGAGGGTTCAACCTTCGGACTCCTTTCTCGAACTTTGAGAGAACTAGGATCTTTGGCTTGCTAAACCTCTAACCCTAGAGTGAGTAGAAAGTGGTTTTGGGGTGTTCTTATCTCAAGGAGAGGGATTCTCAACACATGAGAAGGAAGCTCCTTGAACTAGAGGAGGAGGAAGAAGAAGAGAGGAGAGAGAAGAGTTATGATAGAATGAATAAAATCCTTCTCATTCTACAACCATAACCAAAATGAAAAGAATATCAAATTAACAATAATAATAAAAATGAAATAGTTGATGGATGGTTTGGAATGACTATTATCATTACATTCATTAAATGGTTTTGCTAGAATCAAAGAGCATCTTTGATATGTAATGATAATGGTCAAACTTTCAACCATGGTCAACAAGTCAACCTTGGTCAACAAGTCAACAAACCCAACCATAACATAATTTCATTTAATTAATATTATTAATTGATATATCATAAATTCATTAGGGTTTGGAAAAAGACGACCGTCAACTGTGCATACACACCCGTTCCGAAACCCTAATGAAAATCCTCTTCCTCCGCCTCAAACAACTGTGCATACACACCCGCATTCTTGTTCCAAGGAACATGAACACAATGAGATAAAACTAACCCCAAAACATATACTAGTATCTGGCTCAAACCAGAGCCGGCTAGTAAAATCCGTCCGGACTCCAAACGTGCACAAGTGCGCGGATGAGAACGAACCCTGTCGCAAAACCATGCGACCTCTACTCTGTTTTGCCCAAAATCGAATAGCCCTCTGTGTGGGACTCTAAAGACTCGACACTACGCTGGCAGTGGGTTTAACCACAGACCGCAAGCGGCACTAGCTGTGCGTAACGGTCCCCAGGTAGATGCCGACAAGAAGACTGACGAGGTGAACCCCATCTGAACTCCTACTGAGTCTGAATGTGACAATCTCCGTACAGTCCGGTCTGTTCGTCTGATACATCACATAGCGGGCCTAGGGGGAGGTAAACGTCAGTCCCCTAATAGCGGTACAAGTCGTGTCGGAGTGAAGCCCAAAACACCCTGAGATAACACTGGAAACCTACCAGTATATCTCGATTGCCCTGGCCAGGGACTACTCGTGTAATGGCTCTCCTAGACACAGCGCGATGTCAACCTCCAATACCGGGAGAGACGAATCCTGTCTAACCGTCACTGCCTCCAAGTGCTTCGAGACTGTACCCAACTACTACCTGTTTGCACGACTCCTTTGAGCCGTGGTAGGGCAGTAATCAAAGTACAGTGGGAACACACTCGAGGCGAAGTGACAGTGTCAAGTCAGCGGACTAAGCTGTACTCATGTCACCTGGGAACTGATAACTGACGATAGGTATAATACCAACCTGTCAGTTCCCGACGAGTCCTGTCCAGTGTACTCGTAACCCAACGAGCACCCGTATACTATCTCCAGTACGACGTACTGATGGCTGTGGAACAGACCATCTCCCACACTGGGATGAGAAGCGCATACGCTAGTCTACTCCGGAGTATCGATGCCCTGTCTCGATAGTCCTGCGACTAGGGACCTGTATAAGGATGTGCTTATAGATTACCCAGCCCCCACTAGTGTGACTGCCATCACAACGCTGGTAATCAAGCAAAGATCCTAAGGGCTCCACTAATGTGTATAGGGGATATACTAAAATAAACACAAGTACACATTGAAGTAGAAACAAACCAAGTAGCATACTACTATATTGAGCAAGATTGTTTATACAAGGTGAATATCCCAAGCTTCCATCAAGTAATATAGAAACTAGTATGATACAGTAATGGCCTCTAGGGCATATACACTAACAACATACCCACGGTACGTCACTCTACTTTAGTCACCTATTCCATCAACCAAGGGTCATCCTACGCTCCGAAGGTAAAACCCAACGCTCTGATACCAACTTTGTCACGCCCCAAAAGTACGGAACAAGACCGGCACTTAAACTACGAACGTCTCGAGGCGTACGTAATCTAAGTAAACCGAAACCCCAGAAATCCAAACCAAGAAAAGTAGTAGAGTGAAGGAAAACCAATTTAAAACAAGTAGTTTCAATAGCATTAGCCAAATTATGCGGGTTTCTAAAAACATCAAAAATTTCCTAAAAATTTCGGCAGAGTCTCCTTTGTAAATACTGGCCCCAAACGGGATACAACATGAATAGTATACGAAATCAATAAAAAGGCATCCCCAAGCGGGAGCTAGCTCTTCGTCAATCGACGGTCACGACCACACAAGTAATATAATATACAACGCCAAGGGCGAGGATCAAAACTCAAAAAAAGAAAAATCAAACCACAAGAAAACCACAGAAATATAACGCGCGACTCTAAGGTCGAAAGAAAACATCACTGGTCTCTATCTCGGAAATAAATACATGTTTGGTTGATGGAACTTCTAGATACAACAGAATAATAATATACAAGATATAAAATGGGGGTACGATACAAGTAAACCCACCTACCAGCAAATCACCCGAAGGAAACAATGCCCTCAAGCCGTAAAGAAACCTGTACGGCAAACCTGCAAGAAACTGGGGCACAACGGGGGTGAGTTGCCAACTCGTGAATAGAAAATATCTACGCACAGAAATTGCATAAATAACGCAACCTAGGTCAATGATCATAATATATCCTCAAATATATGAATAACGCGTAGCCTATAACAAGGCTAGGGTAAATATCTAACCCGAGTGTAATCTCATGTGCCCGTGTCAGTGCCTCAAGTAGCAATATATCATATGAATGAGGTAAGAATGCATGAAAACATAATACATGTAAATGAAGAACCGTTTTCATAATTTAGTGAGATTTCCTTTGTATTTTTAAAATGAGGTATCATAATGAAATCAGCATAAAACAGTGCCTAGCATCGGCACAAAACGTAATCCCAATATCTCGATATCTCTGTATCACAGTCTCTGTACCTCAATATCTCGAAATCTCAATGTCTCAATCACAATATCTAGGGCACCGTCAGTCCAGACCGGCCCCTACCATCCATCTCAAGACCACGACGGTATCCTCCGGATATCCGACGCGTCGGGTAAAATCACCGGTAGGTAGTGCTCCCCTGCCAGGCTCACATCGTCATCATCACGCGCTTCTTGCCCCGGGGTACCGTACCGGGTCCACCATGTACCCGAAACGGTTCCTCCGTCTCCTCGAATCGGGTCTCGAAATCCATCAGCAAACTCATGGTGGACGCCTCATACATCATGGGGAAAACCGCGCTTTTTATTTTAAAAGAGAGAAAAGGTTTATTTATGTTTTTGCGGTTTTCCTCCAAATCCAGAAAATCTCATGGAAATCCGAATCCAAACCTCAATAACACGTAAAATAGTGAATATATGCATGAGAATCCATGAATGCGGCATAACAATGAATAACAGTATGCATGAAGTAGCAGATAATAACTACAATGTCTAAACTAACATATAAGGCAAGTACGCTATGTCAAGCAATAATACTTTCTAAGGTGTACGTGACATGGCAATTACCGATGAAGATGTGTGTGAGCCGGCAAGTAAGTGTACGTGGTACATACGCATCATCGGTAATGGTGCTGGTGTCCTAACAGTATGATGCCAACAATGCAATAAGAAATTATAATATAAGTATGCGATGCGGAGCGAACAGTAATAATGAGTGGGAGCTAAATACTAAACACAACGATAACTAATCTGCATTACCCTAATATAAATCCTACAAATGGTGCTTTTTGAAATAACACGAATCATGGGGTTTTGAAA
The DNA here is from genome assembly GCA_030015575.1 of Agapanthus africanus. Lineage (NCBI taxonomy): Eukaryota > Viridiplantae > Streptophyta > Magnoliopsida > Asparagales > Amaryllidaceae > Agapanthus > Agapanthus africanus. The sequence goes on from CM057339.1 coordinate 566,563,925, forward strand.
ATAGGGGCTATGGTGTTTTTATAAAAAGATACGTCTTTTGAAATATCCGTAGGATCCTTTGGGCTGTCTTTTAAAATACCCACGATTCGTTAGTTTTTGAAATAGGTAAGAATCGAATCTAATCCAATCAACTAAACTAAACTAAAGGACTAAGTTAACAAGCTGGGCTGCAGGTAAGGAAACCGCCTAACATCTGAGTCGATACATATACATACCTGTATATATATAATAGTCGGTGATCCCGCCTCAATAATATCATATCCGATACCATATCTATAACCAGACATCCCAAGTCAAGAGTGCGGATCAATCATCAAAATATAGCTCGTACGTAAATCCGTCGTATGGCATCCCCAAATCTGGGTACGGGTCAATATCACATTCATCACACTATTCATCTGGTATCCCCTTTATCAAAGATCGTAATCCGTGTACTGATCTATGTCTAGTACAATGCTGATACCACCTACGTATGCATGCACGTGTGTGAAACACTACGTCAAAAGACCCGCTACAATGTCATGTCGTATCTCAAATACGAACCCTGCCAAATCAGCGATCTTACGGCCTCAAATCAAATCCCATCGACTCGTCTCAATCCCAAACACTATCCTCAAATCCAGTATGTGAACACATAGTCCCATACCCATGTGAACACATAAACACATAATCCCGTATAAGCACAATGAAAGAAGAAGGTATGCCAGTATGGGTGTGTGCGGGTAAGTGTGGTGCGACCTATACTCTAGGGTATCGCAACACTAAACCTATCCAATCACACCTAAAATCTATCTTCCTCATCAAAAAACTCAACAATAAATAATCAATATATATATGTGTGTATACGTATTCGTATACATCACCACGAAATGCGGGGGTGCTATACGCCATTGATCGTGTGAGTTTCGGATGTGTCGTATCAAATAGTAAAGAAATCACAACCAAAAAAAATATTTGACCGCAATCAAACAACGGTGTCAGTTGAAGTTAATGAATGAGTGCGGATCGTCCTCAGGGATCTCGAGATTCGTTTTTATTTTATTTGTTCGAAATGAAATGTTAAGCAACAATAAGAGAAAACTCGATTCAAGATTGAATTGTATTCGTGTGTCACTAATCTTTACTAAAGAATCAAGAACTATAAACAACAAGAATCGGGTTTCAATGGTATTTTCCAAACAACAATCAAGAATGATAGAAAAGCTCGTAGGAATCGATAGGATCTTTAGATGTGTTGTAGTCTACAATATTTCGTATTCTTGTCCTTCGAAGAGTTTATACTAGATCAATGGTTATCGACGCGAGTTAGGGTTTTCTTGATGAAATTAGGGTTTCATCTCTTAACCCTTGCTCTTTCGAGGGTACCATTTATATTCTAGCCTCTAGCAATTTCAAGAAGCGATCGGATCACCCCAATCTCGAGCGATGTTGATCAAGAAAGCATCGCATCAAATTGGGTTGTCGATTCTTGAACCTTGCTAGGGTTTACACACTCGTGGGATTCAAGAATTTATTACAAATTTGCTACATCATCATACTAAAGATCATTTCGACTCCTTAACGAGCGGAGTTTTACTCACGCATCACCACATAGACAATATTCAAGAACAGTAAAGATAACATGATGCGGAATTTAAAAGAAACAAGATAGAAGAAAATATCACCTTTTATTTCATCAACAATTTCAATACAATCTTTCAAGATCTACAAGAAGAAAGAAAATCGATCGTTGACTCGGCTTCGCTCGACTCCGTGGATCGTGGATCTACTTTGGATCTCTTGCCCGATGGAAGATCGGCTTGGCTCATAAAAGGGTTGAAGGAATCTTGCTTGGCTTGCACTCAAGATCTTGAATTGTGGTTGGATCTAGGGTTAGGGTTTCCTACAAGATTTCTCACTAATCTTGAGGAAGAAGAAGATGGAGAAAGAGAATGGCTAAACTAAAAATGGGTTGAATCTATCACTCTCCAAGATTGAATCAAGATTTTTCCAAGATTATAAATGAGTGAGCCTAGGGTCTTATTTATAGACCTAGGTTTAGGTTTGAATTAGACTTTCCCTCCCAAAGTTTGTTGGCCAAGTTTGTTGGGGTTTAGCTTAGGGTTTAAGCAAGGGTTTGGGAAAGTTCTAGAGGTTTTAGGCTAGTTTAGGAGCTTGATGATCTGGTGGAAGTGTCTGGACTCTTCTGGACTTTTGTGTGCATTTTTGAGTAGTGGGAACTGAATCAGGAGTTTTGGTGAAATTCGAGGAGCTGACTCCCTGGATCCGCCGCGCAACCGCCGCGTGAGGTGGGCATTGGCCGCCCTTCCGCCGCACATTGGAGACCTTAGGATCAGTGCTTTCTTCAGTAGTCTTGTACTGCTGTATGGGTTATTCTTTGATGTTTAGAATTGCAGTTGCCCTTCTATATTGATACCAGATTTGCTTTCAATGAGTTTACGAGCAATTGTAATGGTCGAGCAATGTATTGATCGAGCAAGTATCTCTTTTCCTGCATAGACTTCAAAATAGGGGTTGCAAGATATAGAAAATATGCTATGTAATGCAATGCAGTTAATTTCCCTAGAATTTCCGGTTTAAAGGTCGAATACATGTAATTTGATATTTTGCGACCAATTAGCTAATATGTGAATTATGAATACCGTACTCTCCTATATGTATGCAGATGTTAAGCAAATTGCCTGCTAAAATATACAGTATTTTCGACTGATCAAATACCCCCAAACTTAATTTCGATCGTCTCGAGAGAATGTTTTATTAAAAAGAGAAGGAGAAAACAAAGAAAGAGAAAAACTAACTAGCACACTTTCGTAGGCAACACGATTGCACTGAGCACGTGCAACAAGCCTTTAAACCTCTAGGTGTCCCTAGTAGGAGGAGTGTTGTCTCCTGAGGGTTTTCAGCGGATTGCACCCACAAAATCCAAAAATAAAAGCAAGATCATGAATATTACATTTAAAGAAAAGAATAGTAAAAGAAAGACTTTGAAAATTAGGGTTTCCAACTAAGCTAGCTTTTCGGTTGTCATGAGCCCTATCTTAATGGTCATGAAAAAATGTTAGAAATCACGTCCTCCCTCAATAAAACATCGTCTTATTCTTCATTCCTATCTTTATTCCAAACATCGATCATATCACCCTGCGTGTGTGTAAAGACATCCCTACACCCGGAGAATTCAATTTAAGCTATCATACTCTTGCCCTTCGACCTCAGTACTTCTTGGCAAACGAGATTGCTTACACACTTTCATGCGACCGTTAATACTTCTTGAGGTACTAACCGACCGATTACTGATGTGCTTGCTAACTTGGTGTATTTTCCTAGTCTTGCACCACCTTAGGCATAGCAGTGACTCCCAGACCAGTTGACCTTGGGGCACTAGGTGAAGAAGCACCCTTTTGCTATATATTTTTCTTACCCTTGGTGATAACAAAACCAGTATCCATTTTTCTCACCACTTTAAAACACATTTTTTTTTTCATACTTTTGGCTTTAAGACAAGAGCATTTCAAGGTATCCTCTACTATCCCAGGCTTCAAGACCTGTGTAAGTGCGAATAGCAGGGTAGCAACGTTCAAAATGTTTGGCTTCCAGAATAGAAACTATTTTTCAGACTTATTTTTATCCTCAGATTAGTGACGTCCTTCATCTTACTAACCCTTGGGACAACGGCTCATAACTACTTATTACTAGTTCGTATAAGAAAACTTCTAATTTTCTTAGTTTTCTAAAATTTTTCCAATCTCATGGATGTAATTGTTCACTGTCTAAACTTTCATTATCTTATTTATATACAAAAAGTGTAAATATTAAAATTATTTTTATATTTGAAAATTTTTAAATTTTTATGGGTTTTGAAAATTTTTCAATTTTTATAGATTTTTTTTTTTTTTTAAAAAGAAATGTTTTGTGCTTATGCAGATGATATGCACATGATGCGAAAATAAGCACAAACCTCCCCCAAACTTGTTTTCAACAGTGTCCTCACTGTTGCCGACAGTTATACCTACAAAAATCTGTAAATCTGGGGGGAATTATTAGTGGGGGCAAAATATATAAGTGAAGAACTTCCCCCAAACTTGTTTTATTTACTCACCTTCATTCAAAATATGATACAATGATATACTGGACATGAAAGTGAGACGGAGGAATTTTAATCAAAATAAACTGGCTCTTGTAAGAACAAGAGCTCCTCCGTGGGGTCAGTGGAAAAATACGGCTTTAATCTATGTCCATTTACTTTGAAAACAGTGCCGTTTTTAACATTTTCAATATCTACTGCCCCGTGCAGGTATACAGACCGCACAACAAAAGGTCCCTTCCAACGAGATCGGAGCTTACCCGCATGAAGGTGTAATCGTGAATCATAAAGAAGGACTTGTTGACCAGGTAAAAATGTTTTCCTCAAAATGTTTTTATCGTGAAAAACCTTAGTCCTATTCTTTGTGATTACAGCATTATCATAAGCTTCATCGCGGAGTTCGCTTAGCTCGTTTAGTTGCAGCTTCCGAAAGTTGCAAGCAAGGTTTAGATCAAAATTAATTTCCTTTATAGCCCACAATGCTTTATGTTCTATCTCAACAGGTAGATGACATGCTTTACCAAAAACTATCCTATATGGAGACATTCCTAGGTCGGTCTTATATGCAGTCCTGAATGCCCAAAGAGCATCCGTCAATTTGGTCGACCAGTCTTTTCTATTTTTAGCAACAGTTTTCTCCAGGATAAGTTTGATTTGTCTGTTTGAGATCTCAGCCTGCCCGCTTGTTTGGGGGTGATAGGGTGTAGAAAGACGGTGGTTGATTGAATATTTCCGCATCAGAGTCTCGAAAGATCTGTTGCAGAAGTGTGTCCCATTATCGCTAATAATAGCGCGTGGGTGTCCAAATCGCGAAATGATATTCTCTTTTAAGAACTTAATGACAACTTTCCTGTCATTAGTGCGACTTGGAATGGCTTCTACCCATTTGGAAACATAATCAACCGCCAGCAATATGTACAGATTCCCAAAGGAGTTGGGAAAAGGACCCATAAAATCTATGCCCCAAACATCAAACATTTCAACAACCAGAATGGGTTGCTGAGGCATTTCATTCCTCTGGGATATTCTACCCGTATACTGATATTGTGTACAGGTTTTGCAATGTTCAAATGCGTCCTTGAATAAGGTCGGCCAATAAAATCCAGATTGCAAAACCTTTTCCGCTGTTTTTCTTGGACCAAAGTGACCCCCACAGGCCTGATCATGACAAAATGAAAGAATACTCTTGAACTCTTCATTTGGGACGCACCGGCGAATGATCTGATCAGGACAATATTTAAACAAATAAGGCTCGTCCCAGTAATAGTGTTTTACTTGGGAAAGAAAACGATATTTGTCCTGTTTTGACCAATCGCTCGGTATAAGTCCCGTGGCATGATAGTTCACAATATCCCTGAACCATGGTTCAGAGGATACGCTCAAGAGTTGTTCGTCAGGGAATGAGTCATTGATCGGCAGGGTCACAGGGGAAGAAACGATGCGTGAAAGGTGGTCAGCTACTACGTTTTCACATCCTTTCTTATCTTTGATAACAAGAACGAATTCTTGTAAAAGAAGGATCCAACGTATTAGTCGACCTTTGGCATCTTTCTTCGCCAACAAATGTTTCAAAGCGGAATGGTCAGTATATACAACAATAGGTGAGCCGATTAAGTAAGGCCTGAATTTCTCCAATGCGAACACAACCGCTAATAGTTCTTTCTCTGTGGTTGTATAATTGATTTGCGCATCATTCAGAGTCTTACTAGCATAGTAAATCACATGTGGCATCTTTTCAACGTGTTGTCCAAGGACAGCACCTACTGCAAAATCAGATGCGTCACACATCAGCTCAAAAGGGTAGTCCCAGTTTGGTGATGATAAAACGGGGGCTGAAGTGAGTGAGTGTTTAAGTGAGTCGAAAGCTGTCTCGCAATCCGAGTCAAAGTGGAAGGTTGTATCCTTGGCCAGGAGTAGTGTTAAAGGTCTAGCAATTTTGCTAAAGTCCTTTATGAATCTCCTATAAAAGCCAGCATGGCCAAGGAAAGAGCGAATATCTTTGACGCTTTTGGGATGAGGGAGGTTTTGAATGACATCTACTTTAGCTCTGTCAACCTCAATGCCCTTCTGTGAAATGACATGTCCAAGGACTATTCCTTCTTGGACCATAAAGTGGCATTTTTCCCAGTTCAAAGTCAAGTTCTTCTCTTTGCATCGAGTAAGAACAGCGTCCAGATTCGCTAGGCATTCAGAAAAAGAGTCTCCAAAAATCGAAAAGTCGTCCATAAAGATCTCCAGGAAATTCTCTACCATATCAGAGAATATCCCCATCATACACCGCTGAAAGGTAGCGGGAGCATTGCATAGCCCGAAGGGCATGCGACTGTAAGCAAAGGTACCAAAAGGACAAGTAAAAGTGGTTTTATCTTGATCCTTTTTGGCGATAGGGACCTGATTGTAGCCTGAGTAACCGTCCATGAAACAATAGTATTGTCGTCCCGCTAAGCGTTCCAGCATTTGATCAATAAATGGTAGAGGAAAATGATCTTTCCTCGTAGCAGCGTTGAGTTTCCTATAATCGATGCATACACGCCACCCAGTTTGGGTGCGTGTCTGAATCAACTCATTCGCTTCATTTGTGATCACAGTGATGCCAGATTTCTTAGGAACGACGTGTATAGGACTTACCCACTGGCTATCGGAGATCGGGTATATAATACCACTATCTAAGCATTTGACGATCTCTTTCATGACAGCTTCCTTCATGACGGGATTTAACCGTCTCTGTGGTTCTCGGGTTGGTCTGGCATCATCCATCACATGTATATGATGTTCGACTATCAAGGGACTAATCCCTTTGATGTCCGCCATACTCCAACCAAACGCCTCTTTATTAGATCTTAATACCGATAAAAGTGCGTTCTCTTGCTCTGATGCAAGAGAAGTGGAAATTATAACCGGTAAAGTCTCGTTCTCACCAAGATATGCATATTTAAGGTGAGAAGGTAAGACCTTGAGATCTAATTCAGGCGGAGAAATGATCGAAGGAAGGATCATAGAATGATTTTTGGATTTACAAAGAAGCTCAGAGCCTGTGAAAGATACAGACTCGGGTGGAGAAAAGTCAGAAGTGCAGGACTCAAGTGTAAGTGTAGTGTCCTCACTAAGTGTAAGATCAAGCAGAGATGTGCTAATGTCATCGAGATCAGTAAAGCAAAGTTCCTCGGCTCCACAACTTTCGGGAGCGATCTCATGGACAGAGCACACATCTAAAATATGAGCACTAGGTTCTGATGGCTGACTTCCAACTCTGTAGATATTTAGTTCAATGGTCATATTTCCAAATGATAAATTCATTGAACCATTTCTACAGTTTATAACAGCGTTGGAAGTGGCAAGGAAAGGACGACCTAAAATCACCGGAATTTGGCCCCGGGGGTTTGCTACAGGATGTGTGTCGAGCACAATGAAGTCTACAGGGAAAACAAATTCCCCGACCTTTATTAACACATCCTCTAATTCACCCCTTGGTTTGGTGATAGATCGGTCCGCCATCTGGAGAGTGCAATGAGCAGGTTTCAGCTCTCCAATTCCTAGTTGCTCATAGACAGAATAAGGTAACAGGTTAACACTCGCGCCAAGGTCTAAAAGAGCACGATTTATGTTTTTACCCCCAATCGAAATCGATATTGTAGGACATCCTGGGTCCTTTCGTTTCTTTGGCAGCTGGGGAATAAAAGCAGTGCTGATATTATTAGCCATAAAGACCTTCTTCGGCACTTGAGTCTTCCTCTTCCTAGTGCACAAGTCCTTTAGAATCTTCGCATAAGCGGGGACTTGTTGAATTGCATTTAGGAGAGGGATATTGATGTTAACTTGTTTGAACATTTCTAAAATTTTCTCCATATGAGGACTCGTTCTGTTAGCCCTTAGCCGATTCGGGTAAGGTGCTTTTGCAATAAGCGCGGGGTCCATCATAGGAGAAGGAAAGGGGGGTAGACGAGATCCCAAAAGAGGTGTGGGGACCGTCTGTGGAGAACTATAAGGGTTGGGTGAAGGTGTTGAGCCTAAAGGGAACTGGAGAATAGGCTCGTGCGAAGATGGTTTGGTAGAAGAAGAAGGATCAGAAGGAGAAGTGTGTGTATGTGGAAAGGTCTCAGCCGGGGTTTTGACATGATTTTCAGTATTATCAATATCTTCCCCGACATTATTATTCAGCACTCTTCCCGATCTCAACGTGGTAATGGTATTTACATTGTAATGCCCAGGATTCTGCAGGGGTTGAGAGGGAAGTTTCCCTTTTTCTCTCGCACTCATTTCAGCTTTGAGGCGTGCGATTTCAGCTTCCATCGATCTGATACTCTCAGCTTGTGACGCTGAGTTTTTCTTTATCTCATTGACGGAAGATCTAACCTCAGTCGAAACCTCCATGAAATTGGATAAGAGTGATTTCATGGTTTGAGTAAATTGAGAGAAATCGTCAGAACAGGACTGCATAGGATTAGACTGTGCAGGAGTGTTGCCCTGGTTTTGGAAATTTTGTGACTGGTAGGGGTGCTGAGTGAGTTGAAGGGGTTGCTGTTGTGGTGGAGGAAGAGCCCTTTGAAAGTTATTTGTGTTTGGAACCGTATTTTGAGATTGATTTTGGTTCCAAGCAAAATTCGGGTGGTTCCTCCAACCCTGATTGTACGTGGAAGAATATGGATCGTTTCGAGGTCGTTGAAATGCGGCATTAGAATGCTCTTGACCTTGAAACGCCGAGTTTAAAGGACATTCTTCCGTTAAGTGTGACGGATCAGAACAGCACCCACAAATAGTTTTGGGGAGTGATACCGGGTTTAGGGAGGCTGCTGCAAATTTGTGTTCCATAGCGTCGAGCTTCTTTTGCATTGCTGCCATTTCTGCTCTAACACCTATGGACACATCTACTTGGTGTACGCCACCCCTATTCAATGGTTGGGTTCCACTCTCCCAAATTAGTGATTTTTCAGCGAACTCTTCTAAGTATCGCCAGGCTTCCCCATCGTCTTTAGTCATAAATGTACCCTGACACATATTCTCAAGGCTTTGTTTCGTGCTTGGGTTACTGCCCTCATAGATGATTCGGCAAAGCTCCCATCTCGGGATGCCGTGATGAGGACATTGAACCATTAGATCCTTGAAACGTTCAAAGTACTTTGAAAATGGTTCGGTAGGGAGCTGGGCAAATTGGTTCAATTCGCTCCGAATTCGAGCCGTTCTTTGGACTGGGTAAAATTTCTTTAGGAATGCAGCGACGAATTCTTCCCAATTTGTGATGGAGTGTGCGGTGGTGTTATATAGCCACTTCTCGGCTATATCGCACAAGGTAAAAGGAAGAAGTCGTAGACGCATCGCATCCACCGAAAGTTGAGACGTACCCATCATAGCACATACGTTTTCAAATTTGGTAATGAAAACGTAAGCGTCCTCGGTCTCGAGTCCGTGATACTTAGGTAGAAGGTTGATATACTGGGGCTTTATTTCAAAATTATCCCCGTTGGCTGGTGGTGTGGATAAGCAGGTCGAAAGAGGACCTCTAAGTGGATAGCATCTTTCCTGAAGAGAAATGTGTGGAGGATTCTGCGCACCAACGGACGGTGGCAGATTGGGGTTAAAGAAGTTTGATGGATTCGGATCCATCGGTGTGGGTGTGGTAGTAGGCAAAGAAAAGGTAAATGAAGAATTATCGACTTCGGAGTCGATAAAAGGTTCGCGGACTAAACGGGCACTAGAATCCCGTGTCCAGCCTATCTTGTACTAAAAAGGGTTAGTACAAGTGGCAGCGTTGGCTTATAATTAGGGGTAAAATGAATGCGGTGTTTGCTTTTGAAAAGGGACGGATTTTGAAAAAATGATGCGACAACCAAATGCAACACACAAACCCTAAAATCTAATGGTCACCTAGGTCCGGCTCTAGACCGCTCCTAACTGCCAAAAGACAAGTCGCAGGATCAATCCTCCACTGCCTCTTTGTTCCCCTGTGGCCGGATAAGTGCCAGGTAAGTGGGAAGGAACCACCACTACAGTGGACCTAATTAATAATCACTAGCCTTAGACACACTCGCCTTAGGCACCACAAGAAAACGCGGATAAGCAATGAATTACCCACGGCCCTCTCTTGTCCTAAATGAGCGCGACAGTCCTTAGAGTCATCTCTAGATTTCTTTTAGTTAATGGGGGTAAATGTGGATGCAAGTTTGGTGGTTTTCGGGGCCTAGGAAGGGTAATGAAATCCCCACCTAATTTGGATTTGGCCGTGCCCCTTAAATTCCGTATTTAATATGCAAAACAACCAAGAAAAGCAAAATCACGCACAATTTTAATTTGCTTTTGCGGCGCAGCAATTGTTTGCAAAGAATCCTGCAGAAAGGATTAGTTGGAGCTAAAAAGGGAGAGGGGAGAGAGCAAGAAATCACCTGCTGGAAAATTTTCCAGAGAACCCTCAATACTGCGGCGCTTCCGCCGCACAAAGCATGTATCTGCCGCCCTTCCGCGGTTGGATATTGGGAACAGTGTACAATTTTTCTTCAGCTGCTTTCTGTTGCTATCTCCAGCTCTCTGGTATATCCCAAATAATTTTTCCACAGCACAGAATGCTCCAGATCACCTTGCAATCAAATCACCACACACGTATAAGAGTTTGTACGAATTTTGAATTCAAGAAATGAAACGTAATAATTCTTTCACTTCAAACTATAAAATGTAAACGAATTAGCGCGCGATCCCCGGCAACGGCGCCATTTTGATCGTGTGAGTTTCGGATGTGTCGTATCAAATAGTAAAGAAATCACAACCAAAAAAAATATTTGACCGCAATCAAACAACGGTGTCAGTTGAAGTTAATGAATGAGTGCGGATCGTCCTCAGGGATCTCGAGATTCGTTTTTATTTTATTTGTTCGAAATGAAATGTTAAGCAACAATAAGAGAAAACTCGATTCAAGATTGAATTGTATTCGTGTGTCACTAATCTTTACTAAAGAATCAAGAACTATAAACAACAAGAATCGGGTTTCAATGGTATTTTCCAAACAACAATCAAGAATGATAGAAAAGCTCGTAGGAATCGATAGGATCTTTAGATGTGTTGTAGTCTACAATATTTCGTATTCTTGTCCTTCGAAGAGTTTATACTAGATCAATGGTTATCGACGCGAGTTAGGGTTTTCTTGATGAAATTAGGGTTTCATCTCTTAACCCTTGCTCTTTCGAGGGTACCATTTATATTCTAGCCTCTAGCAATTTCAAGAAGCGATCGGATCACCCCAATCTCGAGCGATGTTGATCAAGAAAGCATCGTATCAAATTGGGTTGTCGATTCTTGAACCTTGCTAGGGTTTACACACTCGTGGGATTCAAGAATTTATTACAAATTTGCTACATCATCATACTAAAGATCATTTCGACTCCTTAACGAGCGGAGTTTTACTCACGCATCACCACATAGACAATATTCAAGAACAGTAAAGATAACATGATGCGGAATTTAAAAGAAACAAGATAGAAGAAAATATCACCTTTTATTTCATCAACAATTTCAATACAATCTTTCAAGATCTACAAGAAGAAAGAAAATCGATCGTTGACTCGGCTTCGCTCGACTCCGTGGATCGTGGATCTACTTTGGATCTCTTGCCCGATGGAAGATCGGCTCGGCTCATAAAAGGGTTGAAGGAATCTTGCTTGGCTTGCACTCAAGATCTTGAATTGTGGTTGGATCTAGGGTTAGGGTTTCCTACAAGATTTCTCACTAATCTTGAGGAAGAAGAAGATGGAGAAAGAGAATGGCTAAACTAAAAATGGGTTGAATCTATCACTCTCCAAGATTGAATCAAGATTTTTCCAAGATTATAAATGAGTGAGCCTAGGGTCTTATTTATAGACCTAGGTTTAGGTTTGAATTAGACTTTCCCTCCCAAAGTTTGTTGGCCAAGTTTGTTGGGGTTTAGCTTAGGGTTTAAGCAAGGGTTTGGGAAAGTTCTAGAGGTTTTAGGCTAGTTTAGGAGCTTGATGATCTGGTGGAAGTGTCTGGACTCTTCTGGACTTTTGTGTGCATTTTTGAGTAGTGGGAACTGAATCAGGAGTTTTGGTGAAATTCGAGGAGCTGACTCCCTGGATCCGCCGCGCAACCGCCGCGTGAGGTGGGCATTGGCCGCCCTTCCGCCGCACATTGGAGACCTTAGGATCAGTGCTTTCTTCAGTAGTCTTGTACTGCTGTATGGGTTATTCTTTGATGTTTAGAATTGCAGTTGCCCTTCTATATTGATACCAGATTTGCTTTCAATGAGTTTACGAGCAATTGTAATGGTCGAGCAATGTATTGATCGAGCAAGTATCTCTTTTCCTGCATAGACTTCAAAATAGGGGTTGCAAGATATAGAAAATATGCTATGTAATGCAATGCAGTTAATTTCCCTAGAATTTCCGGTTTAAAGGTCGAATACATGTAATTTGATATTTTGCGACCAATTAGCTAATATGTGAATTATGAATACCGTACTCTCCTATATGTATGCAGATATTAAGCAAATTGCCTGCTAAAATATACAGTATTTTCGACTGATCAGCCATCCACCCGAGTTCTCCCCGTAGATATAAATCTACTCACCTCGACCTTCGCTTGCTGATGCCGATGTCGTCACGCGCTTGCTTGTCGTCTCGAAGTCTTCGTGAGCTTACCTACATATCATAACGCACCGTATCGCATTAAAGTCCGACTCACGACCAAATCAACACACGAATCTCATATAGGTTAAAACCTATGGTTTGGTTTCACAAATCAACCCAAAAACCCTAGACATCGGCGTACAAACGCTGATTTATCGAGAAAATCTCAAACGTACAAATCGTAGTTCCCAAAACTCACTAATTATAATATAAAATAGGGTTTAAATCATCAAATCATTAAAATAAATCAAATCGATTTATTTCCGAAAACCTAGAAAGCACTAAATTTTCGTGTTAATTCGAAACTTGATGTTTTAACAAAACTAAAGTCCATAATATCCACTAAACATCATAACTAAGTCATATAAACCATTACTAGATTTTATTCTTATCAATTTTCATTGAATCCAACATTCTAGTTTGCAAAATACCCAATTTTAACACTTTAAAATCAACAATTTGTAAACTAGCAACTAGATTAGTTTTAGCATTCCATTAACATGTTAATCTCCTCATTAAAACCATAATCAATTTATAAAAACCCTAACTAGATTTTAAATTTCACATTTGAATTAATCACCAAAACCTAGTTTACAAATATATGTGATTTGGACAAATTACATATAACAAGTGCAATTTAATCAACCAAACTAGGTTTTACATAAATTAAGATGTTAAACTAAACATTGTATCCCTAATGATATAATAAAAACCCTAATTGAAATCACAAACCCTCAGTAGATTTTCCAAACATTCAATTAAACCCATATTATCAACTAATTATGTTTGATTAAAGTATTTAACATCACATTAAGAAAAAAGGGGTTAGAGTTATACCTTCACAAACCATGAGATTTAGCATGCAACATGACCCCCAAAATGCAAACTTTTCACCAAGATCCATGCTTGATAGGATAAGGGAAAATGGGTAGAGAGTGGATTTTGATTTTGAGGTTTTAATCTATAGATTTTGATGGATTTTGTAGAATTTTTTTGATGGAAAAAGGGAGTGGATTTGGGGGAGGGGCTGCTGCAGTTGGGGAGAGGGGGCTCGGCCTGAAGAGAGGGGGGGAGGGTAGAGAGAGTGGGGTGATGTTATGAAGTCAAGAATTGACCAAAGTCAACAAAGCCCATACTAACATATATTTATTCTTTCATTCTTTTGTTTTATTTTCTTTTGCAAAACAAGTGGGGACAAGAGAGGGGGCTGCAGAATTCAGCCAAGGGGGAGGGAAAATGGGGGTGTGTGAGTGTGGGTATGGGTGTGGGGTGATGGAAAATGATAAATACTATACCCCAAACATCCATTTACACTAAAAAAAAGCGTTTTTTCTTCAATAATTTCTAAACCGTTTTGGCAAATGATTTCGTTTCAAAAACCATATGATAAAATTTTATTTAATGTTTTATGTTGCACAAAATTTGTTTCAACTCATTCCAATTTGTAATTTTCCCTAATTAAATATATTAGTGACGGCTTAAAATAATATTAAAATAATTAATTTCGGAAAATTTTTCAGAAAATTTGAAATTTAACCAGTGGCTCAATAAACACCAAATACTAGCAATTACATAGCTAGAATATGTATATTTAATTTTATAATAAAGATATTTGCATTTTGACTTTTTACAGAAAATCCCCTTATTTTACCGTTTTTTCGAAATTTCACCGAAACGATTTTCAAAACGTTACACTCATCCCAGTGTAGGAGACGGTCTGTCCCACAGCCGTCAGTACGTCGTACTTGATATAGTATGCGGGTGCTCGTTAGGTTACGAGTACACTGGACAGGACTCGTCGGGAACTGTTGGTTGGTACTATACCTATCGTCAGTTATCAGTTCCCAGGTGACATGAGTACAGCTTAGTCCGCTGACTTGACACTGTCACTTCGCCTCGAGTGTGTTCCCACTGTACTTTGATTACTACCGTACCATGGCTCAAAGGAGTCGTGCAAACAGGTAGTAGTTGGGTGCAGTCCCGAAGCACTTGGAGGCAGTGACGGTTAGACAGGATTCGTCTCTCCCGGTATTGGGGGTTGACATCGCGCTGTGTCTAGAAGAGCCATTACACGAGTAGTCCCTGGCCAGGGCAAGCGAGATATACTGGTAGGTTTCCAGTGTTATCTCAGGTTGTTCTGGGCTACACTCCGACACGACTTGTACCGCTATTAGGGGACTAACGTTTACCGCCCCCTAGGCCCGCCATGCGATGTTATCAGAAGAACGGACCGGACTGTATGGAGATTGTCACATTCAGGCTCAGTAGGAGTTCAGATGGGTTTCACCTCGTCCGTCTTCTTGTCGGCATCTACCTGGGGACCGTTACGCACAGCTAGTGCCGCTTGCGGTCTGTGGTTAAACCCACTGCCAGCGTAGTGTCGAGTCTTTAGAGTCCCACACAGAAAGCTATTAGCCTTTAGGCAAAAGAGTAGAGGTCGCATGGTTTTGCGACAGGTCGCATGGTTTTGCGACAGGGTTCGGTCACATCCGTGCACTTGTGCACGTTTGGTGTCCGGACAGTTAACACTAGCGGGCTTTAGTTTAGGCCAGATCCTAGTGTACGTTTTGGGATTGGTTTTATCTCGTTTGTATTCGTGTTCCTCGGAACGCGGATGCGGGTGTGTATGCACAGTTGACAGAGAGACGGAGGCAGAGGATTCTCATTGGGGTTGTTGACTATTGACTGTTGACTATTGACTTTTTGCTAAACCCTAATGAGAATAAGAAATATAATTAACAATAATATTAATTAAGTATTATAGTGGCATGGTTGTTGAAGGGTTGACTTTGTTGACTTGTTGACTTTGTTGACCGGTTGACTAGGTTGGACTACTTGACCATCATCATGACAATGGCTATCATTTCTTGGCAAAGACTTTTGATTGCTTGTTTCTTCTTGCAAAATGAGTGCATGAAATGATATGGCCATTTTGACTTGAACCATCACATAATACTTGATTACTATTATTTGTTATGATGGTTTTGGATTATGAGAGCTTGGATGGCAAAAGACTTTCTCATTCTCTCATTTCATTTCTCTCTCTTGCTTGAGCTCTCCCTCTTACTCTTCCTCTTGCTCTCTCTCTAGCTCAAGGCAACACCCTCTCATGAGTTGAGAAACATTGCCTTAGAGATAAAAGAAAACCCATATCACTTCTCTACTCATCCTAGTTCATAAGGTTTAGCAAACCAAGTGTTCTAGTTTCTTCAAGTTCGAAAAAGAAGACAAAGGTAGAAGCTTTCAGGTGGATCCATCTTCGGCGCAAGGAGACGACGAGGTGAGGCCGATCCGTACACCGGAAAGAGTTGAAGACGAAGGAGTTCAAGAAAGGTATAACCCCCTAACCGAGTAGGTAAACCTCTTGTTAGGTTTGTTAGTTAGTTGTTTAACAAAGATCCGTATTTTGAGTCCATATTACCACTTCTTGAAAAATCTTTTTTCATCATTTCCGCAAGCCCGTAAGTACCGGGAGAGGTAACGTGGACTTACAGGATTTGGCGTAATCGCGATTAGAAGTACACTAATCGGGTTTTATCCAAACTGCATATAATAAATTTTAAAAATACCAAATCCGATAAATATATTTTTAAATGAGTAAATCATTTTAATCTCCAAATATTTCACAATTATTGGTATATATTTATACCATTTTACGAAAACCCCAATTTCGCAAATCTGGTGGTTTTCACGAAATATATTATTTTAATATTAAATTCCAAAAATAATATTTTATATTTTCTGAAATGTTACAGAAAGAAATCCCTCGTTGTATGGTAGAGGGATGATTTTCCCCTTGTTGAACCTTCATTTTCTCCGGTTGACGAGAGTGGTCTTTGTTGATCACAGAGTCCTGGACTTTCCGCCAGACCCTATGGATTTGGGAGTTCAGCCGCTGAGGGGGCTGCTCCGGCTTTTCCTGCGTCATGTTTTCACCGGGAGGAGGAGATTTCTTCAACACCGCGATTGGAGAGTTCTTTCGCACTCTCCTAAGCAGATCGAAACTGTTCCCGGTTGGAACAGCAGCGTCAACTTCCACCATTGGAGCTGGTGGGGTGAGTCCGGAGGGGGAGTTTCCCCCAGCTCTTCTCACTCGGTGCCAGTGGCGACGTCGAGCATGCCTTGCATAAGGGACCACCTCAGTTGTGGAAACGGCTCCGTCGTGCCCCCTGCTTTGGTGAGGAGCTGATGCTGGTGCCAGCCTATCGAAGACTGACGTCCTTTGAGAGAGAATAGCCAATCTTTCGAAGACCGAGTTTCTGGTAGGGGAAGCACTTTTGATGACTTCACCTGCCGGAGGAGTTGGGAGGACTATCCGTTTTGGGATAGCCCCTTCGGGTATCGCAAGCCTCTTTGCGGGCCCACTTGAACTTCGGCTCAGCCTGTTGAAGACTGAGTTGGCAGACTTGGACGACCCGTGGAGAGGGGCTGTGGTGGTTGAAAGTCGATCGAAGACCGACTTCTTGGGGGCTTCCTGTTGTGGCTCTAGGGCGCTGAAGCTTGCTAACGGGACCATGGTCCCGAAGAACAATCCAGTGGTGGCTTGAGTTACCTGCCCTACCGGCATTGAAAAGATGGAGGCCGCATTGGGCCCGTATGTCACTCCTCCAGTTGGGGCGGAGCGGGAGTTGCTATTGCAGTTTGTGCAACTGGAAGCCATTGATTTTATCTTCTTCTTCTGCACAGGAACAATACACCAAATCTTAGTACCTCGAGTCCAAGGGCAACCATATCAAACCGCGATTTTGTTCGCGAGACACGACACACGAAGTGTGGAGTGGAAAGAGGAAAAGGTCCCACTGGGCGTGCCAGAATCTATTCACCGCCGAAAAACGCGACCGGGACGTTTGGACGTCTCGGTCCGTTGATCACCATTTTGGAGGTGAGATTTTAGTTTAAGGACGTCTCGGTCCGTTGAGGTGAGGTTTTAGTTTAAGGATGTCTTGGTCCATTGTCCAGCTTGCGCGTACATGTATTTGTTACGTGACGGGATAAACAATGATGATTTAGGATGCACCCATTTTGGGGTGCGGTCTGATTTGAGGTGTGCACATCAGTTTGGAAGTGCACCAAAAAGCCGTTGGTTGTTGGGACCCACCACCTCTGTGAAGACGTTGAGGAATTACAACGACATGGATCAAAGATGTGGAGAGATGTACCCTTGACCCAATTTCCGTATTTGAGGGAAAAAAGAGTTAGTGGTAAATCCGAAAATCATTAATCATATTTTGAGACTAAAATTTCCTCGGGAGGATGTGGGATGAGTATCGTTTTGGATATCATCAGTTGGAAGATCAATAGTCGTATTTGGAACTAAGATCGGTTTGGGAAATCATGAACGCATGGGCTCAGCTGATCTGAATCAATGAGGTTTTATCCTCAGGGGACCTAGCCAATTTGGGCTTGGTCAATTCAGTTTTTTTTATTGAAAAGTGCCAAACACTTGTTTGGGCTCTGTTTGATTAGTCCCCTTTTTGTTAAAGGGCTGGGCACTTATATAAGTTCTGACACTCACGTATAACCATGTGGGCTCTCAGTCATGGGGATTGCCCAATAAGTGTTAAACACTTTACCCCTTTTTGTCTTTGTATGGAGTGCTAGGCACTCTTTATGGCACCCACGTGCGAAGCACGTGAAGCGCTAGGGGCTGCATAGTGAGCGCTAAGCACTCTTCCATTTTGTGGCGTCCAAATAAGAAACATGTCAGGTGCTGGGCGCTGGGCGCAGCTCATTGAGTGCTAAGCACTCTCCTTTGTAGCCCCCACGTGAGGCGCTGGACGCTGAGCGTCGTTCATTGAGTGGTAGGCACTTTCCTCTGTGGCGTCCACGTGAGGAACACGTGAGGCGCTGGACGCTAGGTTCTTTCTTTTATGAGGACAAGATTTCTCTCAAGAACAAGTTCCTCCCGATGAGAATTAAATTCTTAACTTATGGGAGACTTGTCTTGTGGATCTCAGATCCAGAGAAAGAACTAAGTTCTTTTTTTTAAAGGATTAAACCCTTAGATATGTAAACGATATTATCTTTGTTCTTCTTATTTACCTAAAGTTTTTTGAGGAGGGAAATATTCTTCTCTGTTTCTTTTTTAAGCTCTCTTCTTCTTTTTTTAGAAACTTATGGGGGGGGCTTCCTCTCTTCAGACTTAAATTCTTCGGTCCTTTATATAGTAGAGGCAGTTTGTTAATTAGCTTTGAGGAAATCTCTCAATAAGAGATCCCAATCAATTTGGGAAATTTTACCTTTTACAGAATATATTTTTTTGTTTCTAGATTGGGGAAATATTTTCCATATGCAGAGTTTTATTCTGTGAAATGGTGATTTTTAATCACCATTGAATTTTTAATTCAAGGGTTTTCTGCTTTACAGAGGGCATAGAATTTTATTCTATGATCCCACCGAAGGTATTTTTCTTGTTTTAGAAAGATTTGAGAAATATTTCCTCTCAACGGAATTTTAATTCTGGGTCTTGATGATTTATCATCTCCGTTGGATCTTTGATCCAACGGCTCTGTTTAACAGAGAGTAGAATTTTATTCTACCTAGGCGCCAGCGCTCACGTGTTGTGCACGTGGGCACTAATTATGGTTTTAATTCCTTTATGTGCTTTGCACATTGGCACCCACAAGAGGAGCACGTGCAGCGCCAATATAAGAGATTTTAACTCTGGCGTCGGCGCCCTCGTGGAAGGCACGTGAGGCGCTGCATCTTAAATTTTGAACAGAGCTTTGCTCTTTTATTAGGGGAAACAGTGATTTAGAAGAGAGCGTGTACATGACACAGCCAGAGGGTCATAGACAGTGGGAGCAGCGGAAAGGTGTGCAGGCTGCTTAAATCCATCTACGGATTAAAGCAGGCATCGCAAAGCTGGAACATCTGTTTTTATGAATCTATCAAAGAGTTTGACTTCATCAAAAGCATAAATGAACCTTGCATATACAAAAAGGTTGTAGAGAGTAAGGTTGTCTTCCTCGTATTGTACGTGGATGACATACTCTTAATAGGAAATGATGTTCCTATGCTACACTCGGTCAAGCTCTTCTTATCACAAAAGTTCTCCATGAAAGATCTGGGTGATGCCTCCTACATCCTGGGGATAAAGATCTATAGAGATAGATCTAAGAGGATGTTGGGATTGTCCCAATCCGGGTACATTGACACCATACTAAAGAGGTTTAGTATAGAAGATTCTAAGCGTGGTAATTTACCCGCTTGTTCAGGAATCACTCTTTCCAAAGAGATGTCTCCCAAGACTGATTTGGAGAGGGCTCGCATGCAAGGGATACCTTATGCTTCGGCAGTCGGGTCTATCA
This sequence comes from Agapanthus africanus, assembly GCA_030015575.1. NCBI lineage: Eukaryota > Viridiplantae > Streptophyta > Magnoliopsida > Asparagales > Amaryllidaceae > Agapanthus > Agapanthus africanus. Next base: position 566,583,943 of record CM057339.1, read on the forward strand.
TGTATGCGATGTTATGTACCAGACCAGATGTAGCTTACTCACTAGGTGTAGTGAGCAGGTATCAATCAGATCTTGGGGAGAAACACTGGACAGCTGTGAAGAACATTCTTAAGTACTTAAGAAAGACTAAAGAAATGTTCTTGGTGTATGGTAAATGAGAACTCCAGGTGGAGTCCTTTACCGATTCGAGCTTCCAGAGTGATAAGGACGACAGTAAGTCGGTCTCAGGTTTTGTCTTCACCCTCAATAAAGGAGCGGTATGTTGGAAGAGTTCCAAGCAAGATACAGTAGCAAACTCGACGATGGAGGCTGAATACATCGCTGCCAATGATACTGCCAAAGAGGTTGTCTGGATGAAGATGTTCATTGCTGAACTTGGTGTGCTTCCATCCATTGAGCATCCAATACCTGTGTATTGTGATAACAATGGAGCTGTAGCTTTGGCCAAGGAACCCCGGTCCCATCAGAGATCCAGACACATTCTTAGGCGGTATCACCTGATCTGGGAGATAGTAGATCGATGGGAGATCGAGGTCAGGAGAGTTGACACGAAGGACAACGCAGCGGATCCACTCACGAAGGCCCTCCCCCAAACACAGTTTGAGAGACTTTTTGGGATGTTGCGTATGAGATACTACAACAACTAGCCTTAGTGCAAGTGAGAGATTGTTAGGAATATGTATTCCCTAGAGGCCATTATTGTATGATATAGTGGATGCTTGGACATATATAGAGAGGACTTTCTTGCTCGACATGATAGTATGATATCTGGTTGCTCTTTATCTTAACATGTACACTTGTATTATTATACTGCCTCTCTTATACAGGTTGATAAAGACCTTAGGATGTTTTCTTGACTACCAGGACTATGATGCGGATCATACTACTAGGACTTGTGTAGTCCACAAGCACTTCCTTTAATAGTTCCTAGTCGAGGGGATATCGAGATAGGGCATCGATATTCCAGAGTAGACTAGTGTGTACGTTTCTTGACCCTGTATGGGGCGAAAGTTGATCCCATAACCATTGGTGTTTGACATCAAAGATTGTACACAGGTGCTCATTAGAGAATGGGTACACTGAACAGGACTCGTCGAGAACTACTAGATGGTACCATACCTATCGTCAAATAGCAGTTCTCTGGTGACACTGGTACAGATTAGTCTGTAGACCCGTGATCGTCATAGTGTCTTATGTGGTTCCCATTGTGCTTTGATTTCCTCCCTACCACGGCTCAAAGGAGTTATTCAAACATGTGGATATTGGGTACAGTCCCGAGTCGCATGGAAGCAGTGAGCGATAGGAAGGGTTTCATCTCTCCCGGTATTGAGAGATGATATCGCGCTATGCTCGATTGGCTATAACAGCAAGTCCCTGGCCAGGGCTTATGATATTTACTGGTAAGTCTTATCAGTAGTTTTAGGAACCGTTATAAGCCATACATCGGCATGACTTATCAAGTTACTGGGTCTGACGATTCCACCCCTAGACTTGATATGCGACATATCAGACGAAGAGACCAGACTGTACGATAAGTGTTACTTATAGGCTTCACGGGAGTTTGGACAAGCTTGCTTGTTGATCTTCTAATCGCTCAATATCTGGGTAGCCGTTACGTCCAACTAGTACCGCTGACGGTTTGTGGGTGACTGATGTGATCATCACCTACTGCTGGTGTATTGACGAGTCTTTAGAATTCCACACAGAGGTTTCATAGTTCCAGCGAAATGAAGTATGGCACATATGTTGATATGTGCGGGAGCCTGATTAAATACAAGTATGTGATACCATATTTTAATCTGGCGACATTTGATATCGTTAGGTTATATGTGATATAACCGGATTATTGAATCAAGTGTTGATTTGATAATGTGATATGCAGATAAATGATATTAGTCGGTTATATGTGATATAACCGGATTATTAAATCAAGTGTTGATTTAATAATTTGATATATATTTATATTTGATATAATTATATATTAACTAATATTATTGCTCACTAATTATTTTCTATATATGTGTGTGTGTGTGTATTAAATGAAGCATGGTTGGATTTTCTATTTGAGAAAATAGAAATGAGGTGGAAAATAGGGAGATATTTGTGGAATGGGTGAGGCATGGTTTTTTGCATTGTTTATTCATTTGTTTGAACTATTGAAACATGGTGCATTATATGTATTGCATTTTATTCATGCTTCAATAAGTGAGCAAACACATGAAAACCATTCTTCACTTGTTCAATTTTTCCTTAGCTCTTTTTTTAAAGCTCTCTCCATTTTCCATCTTCTTCTTCCTCTTGCTTAAGCTCTAACCCTCACATGATTTGTGAACCCTAGAGCTTAAGAGAGTTCTAAGTGAGCTTACAAATCCTTACTTCATCATCCTAGTTTAGATTAGTAATTTAAACTAGGGTGTTTCCTTCACTAATGAAAGATTAGTGAAGAGGTAGCTTGAATTAGAGGAGCTTCGGGTGTATCATCTTCGACATGAAGATCGCGAAGGAAGCTCGTTCATTCTTCAAGTGGAGCCTAGAGGAGTTGTAGGGACTACTACCCGGAGCTTTAGAAGTAAAGGACTTGGTCTTCAAAGGTTATTGTTTCTTTCACTTAGTCTAATGCTTATCATATCATGTTTTAACCCTAATAATCTAGTTACATCTTTGGATAGTGTAGCTTAGCATCATGAAAATTTGAATTTTGCATGCTTGATGCCGGTTTTAACCTTGTGGCGGTGCTAGGAAACACTTTCAACTTAGAGCTTAGGGACTACTATTTGGAGCTTTAGAAGTGAAGGACTTGGTCTAAAAAGGTTGTAACTCTCTTCACTTAGTACAGAACTTGCTTTCTTGCTTAGAAAACCCTAATTCTCTAGTTCGATTCTAGGTTAGTGTAGCTTAGACCTCTAGATTTTTTTTAATTGCATACTTGATGCATGTGGAAACCTAGTAGAGGTGCTAAGACACACTTTCAGTATCAACTTGTGCTTTGTTCTCTACTCTGAGAGGCATATCATCCTTTCCCAGTGGTCTACTTTTCCTTAATCCCTGTAATAAATTACATATGTGGGATCCTGAACCAGTATCTAGTACCCAAGAAATAGAGCAAACTGAGAAACAATTCTCAATAAACAACACACCCAAAGAAGATGCATTAGAATACATCTCCTTCATTTGGATCATTTGGAATTCCTTACAGTCTTATTTTCCTTACCCATACTCATGACAGTTTTCATAAGTTAGAGCCAAACAGACGTTCCCCAGCCCAGTATAATATGCTGGTTCAGTCAAGTCAAACATTTTATTATCTTGATTAAGGCATGACATGGTTGCTACCTAGAGAGAGAGAAAAGAAACACTCAGCGTGCACTCTTGCAAGATTAGATTGGTTATTAGTTTATCTAATTAGGATGGCTCCCACTGTTTCCTCGAATTTTCCTTTAAACCTTAAAAGGAAAACAAGTGGGGATCATTCGCACCTTACAAGTTCGCTAACCGTTTAGCCAGGTGGGTGTTGGTACTCCGAGAGAGGTTCCCGTGCTCTCGCACATACCTAATTAAAATAAACCTCGTTTCCGCGGAAGAGTTGCCCCGTTAACACCTTTCTAGATATCTAATAGGTTAGCTAATAGTGAAGTGAAAAATATCTCCCAAGAATAATCCTACTCATCAGTGGGATCGGGACTCAACTATTATTATGTGATAACTTAGATAGAAGCCACTTTAGTTACCACACTCCATAAGGTATGCAACACTAGCAAGTTTCCTGTATATTTGAAACTCCCGATGTGGTTTTTACCCATAACGAACTATAACCTTGACACTTGCCAACAAGTCATAGGCTGCTAATCAAGTTTAACCCGTCATTGTCCTAGATTAACTCGAATCCACCCGCACAAACCCTTGATGCTTGCCAACAAAGCTGTGTGACTGTCTCGATCAATCGCATATCCATGCAATAGATAAATATCACTCAGCTATCGTTCACTATATCTTGACACTTTCCAACAAACATAGCATGAATACTAGGTGCTACCCATATGAAATGACGGAGGGCTACGGCTGGGTTTTTGGCGAAAAACTCTTTAACGTAATGAACTTGATATCGTTGAAGGAACCGAGTAGTTTTGAAAAGGAGTGGTTGATTGATGATGTTTTTAGAGTTGTGTTTGGAGAATAACCGCAATCAATAACGGTGTCGCGTGTAGCTAGACCGAGATGAGTACGGGTCGTCCTCGGAAAAACGTTGAATCTTTTAATCTAACTTTAGATGTGTTGATTAGGTAAGGAGGAAGAATAATGAATAGTGAAGAATGGTTGTAGGTTCTAGATCTACGTCAAACACGGATGCAGGATTTAGATCTAGATTAACTATGGATGTAGGTTTAATATTAGAAGGGGGCTTGTAGGGTTCATTAAGATTTAGGAGTCATGGATGATTAATTAAAGATTACTCCTTTTATCTTTTAATAGATTTAAAACTAGATCGACAGTGATGCATGTGGATTAGGGTTTCTGGAGGGAAAAGGGTTCCCACTCTTAACCCCTATCTTGACATGGATCTCCATTCATGTCTAGCTTTTACCAAAACAATTGTTAATCTGATCTCAAATCGCGGTCGATACTATCAATGAATTGATAGCGCGCCCGATTAGGATGTTAACTATTCTTTTGATAAAGTTTATAAAATTTATAGGACGTAAAAAGAGTTTAAGGATCTTCATCATCCGTTAATCTACCATAATCCTACGAACCCTAACAAGCGGAGAATTACTCGCGCATGTTGGGAAAAGAAAAGATAGAAATCATGAAGAAAATAAAATGATATAAGAAAACAACTACCTTTATTAATCAACAAGATCAAGTACACTTTGTTCCTTTAGAAAATGATTACAAAACCCTAGTTTGCTTCTCGATCTCTTCTAAGGAGATAGATGAACTGTCGATGATCAACCAGGATTCTTGAGCCGTCGTAGACTTCATGATCACGTCGGTTTGATGATTTTTCTAAGAGGCTCTCGGTCCTTATTTATAGTCACAGAGCCAGAATCTCTAGTTTCCTAATAAGGCAACTAGTTGTTAGGATCCTACCCAAAAAATCCAAAATCCCAACTTCCTCAACTTGCGGCGGAACTGCGGCCATTAGGTAGGTTTGGCCGCGGATCCGCGGTTGGTTAGGGGATTTAGGGCTTCATTTTTCTGGGGCTTCATCTCTGTAGTACTTGGTGATCTTTTGAGTATCTAGACTTTGAAAATCTTCTCTAGGTTTCTTCCAGAATTGGTTTCTTCAATTTACTTGAATATCTTCGGCAGATTTGATCTCGCCAACTTGGATTTCCTTGAAACTTCAGTCATGTTATAATTCTTGCACAATTATCTCAATAAATGATATTAGTAGAATTTGTTTTTATTGAGATATTATCTGAACCATTTGTCATGATATTTTAGTTTTAAGAGAATTGGTCAAAAATATTTAATAAGGTAAGCATATTTAAATAGACCAAATATTACATGAATATTATATGCTTACATTTCCCTTCATAATGTTAATTATAATATATATGTTGGAGATAGTGCCCTCAGAGTCAATTATTGGATCACAGGCATGTGATTGCAATGATTGAGGGAGGACCTATCCCAGGAGGACAGTCTTACTCGAGATGATAGTATGCTATCTGGTTTATCTTTATCATCGTGTACTACTTTAGGTGACCTGACAGGTCGCTATTACACGTTGATAGAGCCCCTAGGATTCTTGCTTGACTGCCAGCAGTATGAGGGCGATCATATACGTGGGAGCTGGTAGTCTATAAGCACATCCTTAAAAGGTCCCTAGTCGTAAGAGTTTCGAGACAGGGCATCGATACTCCATTAGTAGACTAGTGTATACAGTCGAGACCCCGACGAGGGGCGGTGGCCGGTCTCACAAGCCACTGGTGTCAGTTGGTTCACCTAAGATGTATACAGGTGCTCATTGGGTTATGAGTACACCGGACAGGACTCGCCGGGAACATGCTAGTTGGTCTTATACCAGATGTCAGATAGCAGTTCCCTGGTGACATGTGTACAGGTTAGTTCATCGACCTGAGATCGTCATTTGTCTCGTGTGAGTTCCTACTGTGCTTTGATTACTACCCTACCACGGCTCAAAGAAGTCGTGCAAATAGGTTTTAGTTGGGTACAGTCCCGAGCCACATGGAGGCAGTGAGCGGATCTGCAGGGGTTCATCTCTCCCGGTATTGGGGGTGAGGTCGCGCTGTTTCTAGGAGAGCCATTACACAAAGCCCTCGGCCGAGGCAGGAGATTTACTGGTAGGTATTCCAGTAGTATCTCAGGGTGTTCTGGGCTACACTCCGACATGACTTGTACCGCTTTTGGGGGTCTGACTTTTACCAACCCCCTAGGCCCGCCATGCGATACTCATAGACGAACGGACCGGACTGTACGGATATTGTCACTGACAGGCTCAGTAGGGTGTCAGGATGAGTTCGCTCATCGACGTCCCTTTTGGTCAATAGCTGGTGGCCCGTCACGTATTGGCTTATACCTCTGACGTGCTAGTGGTTAAATCCACAGCCATAGTATTGACGAGTCTTTAGAGTCCACCACATATTCAGTTACTCAAGTTTCGGGCGAAACGCTGTAGAGGCCGTATGGAGATATGGCAGGGTCCGATCAGATACGTGCGGTATTGCACGGATTAGGATCGGACGGTATGTACTAGTGGCCGTATGGTTATATGGCAGGGTTCGATCAAATACGTGCGGTATTGCACGGATCAGGATCAGACGGATATTACTAGCCGGCTTTGGTTTAAGCCGGATCCTAGTATAGTACAGTGTAGATTTTCTCTCATTGCATTTGTATCCGGTCGGAATACAGATGCGGGTGTGTATGCACAGTATCGGGGTTTTCCTGTAATTAATTACGGGACCAGTTTTCTGGAGTTGCCAGTTTGCATTCCGTTCCGGCCGGTTTTCCTTTATTCTTTCCCGGCCGGACTTTTCCGATGGAGGGGGTTATTTGCAAGTTTGCAAATAACATATTGTGGAGGGGTTTCTTGCATATGGATTGATTATGATGGCATCTTTTCTTTTCATACATCATTTCTTGCTTTATTTGAGATTAGAGTTGATTTGAGTTGATTTGATATAGTTATCATAACCTTTTGATGTGGTCACCTCTTGGAGTTTCCTACACTTACCTCCCTTCATGGTTTTCATTTGTTTTTCCTTCCACCATTTTTCATATGAGAGGGGGCCGGCCATCACTTGAGAGGAGGGAGAGAGAAGTTCATTTTTCATGTGTGGCAATTTGCTTCATCTCATTTTCATTCTTGGCTTGCAAAAGTTTCAAAGCTCTCTCCATTGCTCTTTCTTGATTCCTCCATCAATGGAAACTACATAAACCCCAAGAGACAAAGTTTTCACACTTGCCTACAGCAAATCTTGGACGCGTCGGCTAGCCAACTTCGCGCCCGAGTTGCCTCGGTCCATAGGTGGGAGCCCGTAAAAGAAATCGGCTACGTGGTGCCCTTTCCGACGAGAAGACGACGAATGGTGATTCCGCGGGAGATCGGGACAACGACGAGATGACCGAAGGACACGGATCGCTCGGTATACTTCTCTACCCTTCTCTTGATAGCTAGCATTAGGTTAATGGTTACGATCCGGGTATATTTTCCGCGGTAGCGCCAGTTCAAAAGTTAAGAAAATTTTTGATTCCGCATTTTGGCCTCGGATAGACGGCCGGGGCGTTGCCGTGGCGCAACATGGTATCAGAGCCACGCCATTAACCTAGTCTAACTTGCTCTTGCATGTTTAAAGACCCTATCGAACAAAAATCCTAAAAACCGTATTTCATGTGCATCAGGTTTCTGTCGAAATTTTTTGGACTCTAAAAATTTTTCAGGTAGTTGCAGAATGATGTACAGGGTGTTCTAAGAATTCTGCAAAATTTTGGGGACCTGATTCCACTTTTCCACCGCGGAACCGCGGCCAAACCCATGCATTGGCCGCCGTTCCGTGGCCATAATGTGTCCACGTGGCGCCAAATTTTTTCAGAGGCTCTTGGACTTTTAAATATGGGTTTTGGGACATTCTTTTTGGGCCCAGATTTTCTGTGAGTGCTACAGTAGTGCTTGGGGCCCACTTGGGTATATTTTTTTTCGATCGGATATTTTAAACATGCTAGTTCACAGTATTTACATTATATCTGCGACCGTGAATGTCACTTGATCGGTAAATCCAGTCTGACTGCTATAGCCCGGTTAGACGGATTTGCGAAAGTGACTTTCGCGTTGATGTTCTATGTATTGTTGTGATGTTGCGGATCGGTCGTGGGGGATAGCCTGGATGCGATGCTAGTACAGTTTTTTTTGTATTATGTACATTTGATATTGCGGGGCGAGCGTCCGACATGTGGACTGCCGTCACTCCCTGTTTGTATTATTCTTTTGGGGCACGACCTGGTTGCGGTCGATGTACCCGGTGTATGTATATTTTACTTTCTGTACTAGGATTACCCCGCGAAGGGGTGCACGGATAGCCGGATTCTAGAGGGCAACGGGCCCGCATCTCATGGCATTGAGACGGAGGGGGCTTCACTCTAGGATTGGCGAGCTATTCGCCACACTCGTAGGGGGTACAGGTTGACCCAGGAGGGGTGCCCAAGTTACCGGATTCCGTGAAGTGCTGGGTGGTCCATTCACGTTGCTGAAGGGGGCTGCCTCGCTTCAGGTTTTGGCGGGTGACTTGCCGCGCCCGTAGGGGTCTAGGATTTCATTGCACAGGCTATCCACACGACCAGGGGAACGTCGGGTTTCAGTAGCGGCTCTATGAAACCCGGGGATCCCAGATATCTGTATTGTTCTGTGATGCTGTACATTTTTGTGATGTTGCATTCTTATCACGCCTTGAGCGAATATAATATATTGGTATATATATTAGTAGATGTTGTATATGTTTTGTTAGTTATATGTATGCCCTAGAGGCCATTACTATACATAGGATGTATATTGTAGTGGATGCTGGGACATATATAGGGAGGACTTTCTTGCTCGACATGATAGTATGCTATCTGGTTGTACTTTACCTTAACGTGTACATTGATTGTCTCTCTGTTACATGTTGGTAAAGCCCTTAGGATGTGTACTTGACTACCTGGACTATGATGCGGATCATACTAGTGGGGGCATTGTAGTCCATAAGTACATCCTTCAAAGTCCCTAGTCGTGGGTATATCGAGACGGGGCATCGATATACCAGAGTAGACTAGCGTATACCTTCTCGACCCATAAAGATGGGCGATGGATGATCCCATATCCATTGGTGTTTGACATCGGAGATGATATACGAGTGCTCAGTAGAGACTGGGTACACTGGACGGACTCGCCGAGAACTCCCAGATGGTATTATACCTTACGTCAGATGGCAGTTCTCTGGTGACACTGGTACAGAGTAGTCTGTTGACCAGAGATCGTCATAGAGTCTTGTGTGGTTCCCACTGTGCTTTGATTTCCATCTTACCACGTCCAAAAGGGCGTGCAAAACGGTGGTTTTTGGGTACAGTCCCGAGTCATATGGAGGCAATGAGCGATAGGAGGGGATTCGTCTCTCCCGGTATAGGGAGTTGATGTTGCGCTGTGTTCGATTGGCTATAACAGGAAATCCCTGGCCAGGGTTGCTGAGATTTACTGGTAAGTGTTACCAGTAGTTTCTCGAATTGTTATAGACCTCATATCGACACGACTTATCGAGCTATTGGGGTCTGACGTTTACCACCCCTAGGCAAGATATGCGACATATCAGACGACGAGACCGGACTGTACGGTAGTGTTACTGGTTGGATTCACTGGAGTGTGAGCGGGCTTGCTCGTCGATCTTCTGATCGCTCAATACCCGGGTGGACGTTACGTTTAGCAGACCGCTTGCGGCTTGTGGGTGTTTGATACGATCATCATCTGCTGCCGGCGTATTGACAAGTCTTTAGAGTCCTACACAGAGGTTTCCTGGCTCAAGCGAAACGAAATAGGAGCGCATATGAGATATGTGTGGGACCGAGAATAATGCGTGTATGTGATACCGTATTTCATTCTCGCGATCAATGTGTCGAATGGTTGTATGCGATATAACCTAGTTATCGATTCAAGCGTTGATTCGATAAGCCTATACATTGTATACTAGTCGGTTGTGTGCGACATGACCGGATCATTGAATCAAGTGTTGATTTAATGATTTAATGCATAATTATATATTTGATATATTACTTTGCATTAACTAGTACTGGTTCACTTTAAATGGATTTTCTCACTTGGATTGTGCACATTGTATATGTGATATACTTTTGTACTTTAGTATGTATCATGCTTGATGATACATGCTAACTTGAGCATGTGTAAAGATTAAACCATGGTTGTGTAATGGTTAGGGTTTTCCTTTCATTTTCTTATTCATTTATTTATTTATTTATTCTTTTTGGAAAATGATAAGCATTAAGAGAAAATGGTGGCTTAATTTGTTTTCTAGTTAAAGCTTCTTGAAGCTTCGACCAAAGTCACCCTCTTGTCTCATGCTTAACCCTAACTATTCCCACTTACCCTAGTTTAGTCTCTACACTTGACCATGGTTGGTAGATGATAAGTATTATTATTATTTTCATTTTACATAATACTTATCATAACATTATCATCTTCTTCTTCTTCTTTTTCAAGAAGAGAAACTAGACTTCATCAATGGTGGATTGATGAAACAAGTGAGAAATCCAATTCTAAAGTCTACCCACTTCCTATTTCTTCATCCTCTACCTCTTGCCAAGTAGTAGAGTGTGTTCTCTTCACAAGTTTTTGGACTTGGTGAAGTTGGAGCTTGATCTAGCGATGCCTCGACGTAGATCATCTTCGGCATCGTCGTCGATGACCTAGCCCGTCCATTCTCCGATGAAGCCGACGCTAGAGCCCGGGGTTCGACTTGGACAGCGAGGAGACTTCATTGCGGAGCTATGGAGGTGGAGCACCGGATCTACAAAGGTTGTTTCCGTTATCTTATAGTTTAGTTGTAAACTAGTTCTTTTATCGCCTAGAAATCTAGCCAACGATCCGTATTAGGGTTTCTCGGCACCCCGTATTTTTGAAATTGGCATGGTTGATGCCTTATGAGACCTCACTAGAGTGCCTAGGAACCCCACAGTGGTATCAGAGCCTAGCTAGAGCCTTAGGAGAAGTCTAGACGGAATTTGAAGTCCGAACGAACCGAAACCCCAAAATTTTCATGCTCTCTGGACATTTTCTAAAATCGTGGTTTTTTCAAATTAAAAATATGCAGAAAACCCAGCAGGAAATTGTAAAAATTACTGTGCAAATACGACATTGTTTGGATTTAAAACAGGCACGGAACCGCGGCACGAGCATGGCTCGTGCGGCGGTTCCGCCGCCACTTGATGACGTCAGCCATACCTATTTTCACAGTAATTCCTATTTAACTGTGCTGAGTTCTCTGGGTATTTTTTAAATTTTATTCAAGAGTTGAATTTTCTGGGGTTGTTTTGGGGATTCGGTGTTTCGATAGGGGTATCAGATTTTGTCTAAGTGGCTTTCCGGATAAATTTAAGAATATGTTAAAAGGTTCGACCGGATATAAATACCCAATTTTTCCCCTGTCGGGAAATTTCCAAGTGTTGGATTTTTCCATGGTTTAAAGACGTTTTAAGTAGTGCAAGTAACTCGATGGACCCTCTAGAAGACAACAAACCTTAACTCGATTATGTGACCGTCTTGAACTGCCCTTTGAACCTTCGGGTTTGGGGCAGTATGGCGTGCCACATGTGAGGCGTTGGCTTGACCCTTCTACGGCTGGACCGTTGGTACTGAGGCACGAACTGAACGTCTTTAGACCTGTTTCATGTGTTGATCTGTATCGGGAAAACTTGGGTGTTTGACTGTTCGATTGGAAAGTTTAACATTTTCTATTTATCTGGAATGTGATACAATAATTGGAATTCACAAGTAGTTATGAGATAACTGAATGAATGTTATAAACATAGCAGTTTAGTCTCACTTGATCGGTTGCCACGGAATTTTGATGTGATCAAAAGTCCGTCGCAATCACGTAGCGTACGCGAATACTCGCCGGGTAAACTTAATAGACAGCTACACCCCATAGCCCCGACCAAGTGACTGTAGGAGAACCCCGTCGCCGAAAGCATCCGTTCGGGTGCTCGCGGCAGCGGTGTTCCGCCTTGGTGCACTTCGTCGACGGCGTCGGGGGTGCGGCCGTCTACTAAAGTTTGCGACGAGTATCCGATCAGGATGTCGGGAATCTTGTTGAATTGCCCTACTTGATATTGAAAAGTGTTTTCGATTTTGAGACTAAAATGCGGGGTTTATAATTGTTAGGCATGCGATGTCTAAGTAATTCATTTGGTCAGGCATGCGATGTCTGAGGTGGTTGCGGATTCCAACTGTTGTAGTTTTACACTTTCTTTTCTGTGACCGTAAGTGTAATATGTGATATCGCCGGTTTCGTTGCTATATGTCAACGACAATTGGGATGCGCGTATTTACTTACGTTGATGACATGTGATGTTATGTGTTGCTGGATATGTTATATTGGATCGTCGTGTTTGAATAGCCGGGGGTTTTTATGTGAGATGAGTGTTTTTCTTTTTCATTCATGTAAAAACTTCTATGTAATATTCTTTTATTGGGGCACTTCCAGGTTGCGGAAGTTGTCACCTTCTGTATATTATTTACTTTTCTGCACTAGGATAGACCCAAGGAGGAGGGCACAAGTAACCGGGTTCTGGAGTCCAGTGGGAGACCAACTCGAGGAGTCGAGTCCGGGTCTCCTAACTCTAGAATTGGTAGGGTTGCTTGCCGCTCTCGTAGGGGTCTAGGGGTGTGGGTTTGGCTATTCATCACGTCCGTGGAATCCGTGTTTTATACTGGCTCGTATTAAAAACACGGACGTCCTAGTATATCCAATATTTCATATGTTTCTTCTGCTGCGATATCTGTGATGTGATCATGTGATGTTCTGTGATAGATACAGTATATAGTATATATGATATATTATATAGCCGTTACTTATGTTTTACACCCGTGCTAGCCCTGTCCCGCTCTGTCGTTAGTTACCTAACCTAACGGTGCACGAGGGGACATCGAGGCGAATGCGGATGGCATAAGTGTACGTCGTATTTATCTGTGATGCTTAGGTACTTAAATGATGGGACTTCATTAATGAGATTAATGAAATAAAAGAAACCTAAGATGTTGTAGAATCGAATTTCAAAATTTAAAACAGGTAGCTACAGTTCTTGCTTTGCACAGCGGTATATATGATATATCCTGCACCTTATTCGATGAGGAAAGGACCGAGATCCCTTCACCGGGAGTGACTCCTTTAGCAATAACTGGCAGATGCTACACACTCGGTTTGTCTTTTGATTGCTTTTAAGTGTTTTTGCTTTGCACAGTGATATATATGATATATCCCGCACCTCATTCGACGAGGAAAGGACCGACGATCCCTTCACCGGGAGTGACTCCTTTAGCAAAACTAGAAAAGCCTCAAAAACACTCCATTTCAAAATTCATTCGATCCTACAACGATATCAAGTTCATTACGCAATAGGTTTTCTGAAAAACCTGTCGTAGCCCTCCGTCATTTCAGATATGTACTGGTTAGTATTCGTGCTGCGTTTGTTGACCTCTGTCAAGGCGTAGTGTGCGGTAGCTGATTTGCGCTTTTCTGCATAAGCATATGATGTGATTGATTTAGGGTAGTCGTGCGACCTTGTTGACCTCTGTCAAGGGTTGTGCGGGTGGGTTTACTTCAATCAAGAAATGACGGGTTGAACTTGACTACCAGCCTATGGTTTGTTGACCTCTGTCAAGGTCATAGGACGCTTGGGGCAAAATATTATCGAGAATTTCAAGTGTTGAAATTTGCAATGAGATTGCATACCTTCTATGAGATAGTTGGATCCCGATACCCGCTGCGAGTAAAAGTTACTCCTGGGAGAGTTTTACACATTACAATTAGCCGATCAAGTAGGTGTCTAGAAAGGTGTTAACGAGGTTACGCCTCTGGGAAAACGAGGTTTACATTAATTAGGTTCGTGCGAAAGCACGGAGGACCTCCCTCAAAGTACCGACACTGGCCTGGCTGAAAGATTGGCGAACTTGTAGTGTGTAATTAATCCCGGCTAGTCTTTCCTTTTAGGGTTTGAAGGAAGATTTGATAAAAAGCAGTGGGAGTCATCCTGATTAGATAAAATAAAAACCAATCTATTCTTGCAAGAGCGCACGCTGAGTGTTTTCTTCTCTCTCTCTCCTGGTAGCGACCATATCACGCCTTAATCAAGATAATAATACGGAATATTGACCGAACCCGCTTGTTATACTGAGCTGGGGAACGTTGGACCCGCTCCAACTTATAATTGTTATAAGACAGAGCAGGAAATTGGGGAATACCAGATTTCCCGTGCCGCCCAAACGAAGAGAGTGCATGTTGATGCATCATCTTCGGGTGTGTTCATTACAAAGAACTGTTTCTCAGTATCCTCCGCATCCTGGGTATATGATACCGGATCAGGATCCCAGATATGTAATCTGTTACATAGGGCTACAAAAGGGTAGAAAAACTGAGAACGGGTGATAAGTTTCATGAGGCAGAAAACGGTGCAAGTGTTGCAGCCAAGTCTGTCGGTCACTGTCACCCTGTATTACCAATACATTGATTCTGAACGAATGTTATTAGATACCGAACCTGATATACAAAATCATATCAGTCTCTTTATTAGTAAAGAAATGATAAAATTTTGTATTGCTGGATAATGTTTTGAACATTTCCTATATCAAAAGTTCATCGGTTCAGGCACGTTATCTAAAAGCATTGACGTTCTAAATCAAACTACAGTTCTTAGTATACTGAACACACACAAGAGGAAGAGTTCAGAAATGAACGAATTCTTCTTGAGGTATTGTAGACTAGGTCAGATCAATGTGACCCGACTAGCTAGAGTTACATTTAGATGCATATTTAAATCAGTTTGAATTTACATCTTGTGAAACTCGCCAGTCATGTCACAAAGATAAGATGACCATAGCTCTGTTTATTCGAAACAGAGAAAAAGTTATTGAACTCTTGGGATGATACATGTTGATGTATGTAAGGTCCCCAGTCTACACATGCCAAAACTGGTTCTTTATACTTCATTACATTCTCTGATAATCTCTCAAGATTCAGACATATGTTCCTGTTGAAACACAAGTCCGAACCTTTTGAGATATTCACAGAATATGATTTAGAAGTAGAGAACCAAAATACAGGTATAAGTATTATGTCCTTTGATGTGATCAAGGAGGAGAATACTAAAGCACGGGATTCCTGGACTATTATAAGAATGAGATTCTCTCTCAGCATTACTCCTCCGTATACACCATTGCACGATGGTATGTCGGGGTGGAGCAGATACACCCTATTTGATATGGTGTGCTCTATGATGAGTAATACTGAGTTACCTTTTTCCTTAAGGGGTTATGCACTTGAGAAGCTGCATACCTATTGAATAGGGTTCGAATCAAATCAGTTGCCTACCACTTCATATATGATATGGAAAGGGAAGAGCCCATATCTTAAGTTAGTTAAGATTTGGGGTTGTCCGGCCTATGTCTAAAAGCAAAATCCAGACAAGCTCGAGGCAAGGTCTGTAATGTAGAACTGGAAAGGTTCCAGCTATACAAAATACAGCAGATGATTTGGTACAACCAAAGGATTCAGTAGATTCCAACGAACCTCAGCCTCTCCGCCGATCTAGTAGGGTTCCTCACCCACCTGAGAGATACTTCGGTTTCTCTATGACAGTAGGAGCGAGGATTACATCATGAGATGATGACCCAACTAGTTTCGAGCTGGCCATCAGGAGTGAGACTCTGTAAGAATGGCTGGATGTTTAGCAATCTGAGATGGAATCCTTATACACCAACAAAGTATGGACTTTGGTTGCTATATCTGAAGGGTTAAATCCCCATCAGGAGCAAGTATATCTTGAGAAGATTACTTGGTGTACATGGAAAAGTTGAGACTTTCAAAGCTAGACTTGTTAAAGGTTTTCGTCATTGACCAGGCGTGGCTAATGATGAAACCTTTTCCAGTACCTATGCTTAAGTCCATACAGATCCTACTTGCCACGGCTACATACCATGACTACGATATCTGGTGGTTGGGTGTCATGACAGCTTTTCTAAAATGATGTTTTAGAAGAGTGTGTCTATAAGTACACAGCCAGAGGGCCTCGTAGACAGTAGGAGCAGCGGAAACGTGTGCAAGATGCTTTATAGGATAAAGCAGGCATCGCGGAGTTGGAACATCTGTTTGATGGATTAGTCAAAGAAGTTGACATCATCAAAATGGTAGATGAACCTTGTATAAACAAAAAGGTAGTAGGGAGTATGGTGAAAATCCTCGTAGAGTACGTGGATGACATACTCTTGATAGGGAAAGAGTTTCCTAAGCTACGCTCGATCAATCTCCGCTTATCACAATGATTCTCCATATAGGATCAAAATGATACCTACTAAATCCTGGATTTCGGATCTATGAGATAGATCTAATTGGATGTTAGGATACTCACTAGAAATAGTGAGATGGTATCAATCGATCCTGGGGAGAATAACTGGAAGTGTTCCAGGGTGATAAAGACGACTGAATGTCAGTCGCAGGCATTGTCTTTACCCTCAGTAAAGGGACAGTATGTTGGAAGAGTTCCAAGCTAGATACCGTGGCATACTAGACGATAAAGGCTGGATACATCGCTACTTAAGATGCTACCAAAGAGGCTGTTTGGATGTATATTAGTTCATGAGATGAACTTAGTTCCTACCATTGTGTAATAATGGCGTTGTGGATTATGCCAAGGAACGCAGGTCCCATCAGTGATCCAGACGTATTCTGAGGCAGCATCACCTGATCATGGAGATAGTTGATCTCCAGGATGATCGAGGTTAGGAGAGCAGACCCAGAGGTTAACACGGCGGATCCACTCACGAAGGTCTATTCCCATAGAGTGACTTTTATGGGATGGTTGAGTATGAGATACTACAACCACTGCTACAGATGGCCCTAGTGCAAGTGGAAGATTGTTAGTTATATGTATGCCCTAGAGGCCATTACTATACATAGGATGTATATTGTAGTGGATGCTGGGACATATATAGGGAGGACTTTCTTGCTCGACATGATAGTATGCTATCTGGTTGTACTTTACCTTAACGTGTACATTGATTGTCTCTCTGTTACATGTTGGTAAAGCCCTTAGGATGTGTACTTGACTACCTGGACTATGATGCGGATCATACTAGTGGGGACATAGTAGTCCATAAGTACATCCTTCAAAGTCCCTAGTCGTGGGTATATCGAGACGGGGCATCGATATACCAGAGTAGACTAGCGTATACCTTCTCGACCCATAAAGATGGGCGATGGATGATCCCATATCCATTAGTGTTTGATATCGGAGATGATATACGGGTGCTCAGTAGAGACTGGGTACACTAGACGGACTCGCCGAGAACTCCCAGATGGTATTATACCTTACGTCAGATGGCAGTTCTCTGGTGACACTGGTACAGAGTAGTCTGTTGACCCGAGATCGTCATAGAGTCTTGTGTGGTTCCCATTGTGCTTTTATTTCCATCTTACCACGTCCAAGAGGGCATGCAAAACGGTGGTTTTTGGGTACAGTCCCGAGTCACATGGAGGCAATGAGCGATAGGAGGGGATTCGTCTCTCCCGGTATAAGGAGTTGATGTTGCGCTGTGTTCGATTGGCTATAACAGGAAATCCCTGGCCAGGGTTGCTGAGATTTACTGGTAAGTGTTACCAGTAGTTTCTCGAATTGTTATAGACCTCATATCGACACAACTTATCGAGCTATTAGGGTCTGACGTTTACCACCCCTAGGCAAGATATGCGACATATCAGACGACGAGACCGGACTGTACGGTAGTGTTACTGGTTGGATTCACTGGAGTGTGAGCGGGCTTGCTCGTCGATCTTCTGATCGCTCAATACCCGGGTGGCCGTTACATTTAGCAGACTGCTTGCGGCTTGTGGGTGTTTGATATGATCATCATCTGCTGCCGGCGTATTGACGAGTCTTTAGAGTCCTACACAGAGGTTTCCTGGCTCAAGCGAAACGAAATAGGAGCGCATATGAGATATGTGCGGGACCGAGAATAATACGTGTATGTGATACCGTATTTCATTCTCGCGATCAATGTGTCGAATGGTTGTATGCGATATAACCTAGTTATCGATTCAAGCGTTGATTCGATAAGCCGATACATTGTATACTAGTCGGTTGTGTGCGACATGACCGGATCATTGAATCAAGTGTTGATTTAATGATTTAATGCATAATTATATATTTGATATATTACTTTGCATTAACTAGTACTGGTTCACTTTAAATGGATTTTCTCACTTAGATTGTGCACATTGTATATGTGATATACTTTTGTACATTGGTATGTATCATGCTTGATGATACATGCTAACTTGAGCATGTGTAAAGATTAAACCATGGTTGTGTAATGGTTAGGGTTTTCCTTTCATTTTCTTATTCATTTATTTATTTATTTATTCTTTTTGGAAAATGATAAGCATTAAGAGAAAATGGTGGCTTAATTTGTTTTCTAGTTAAAGCTTCTTGAAGCTTTGACCAAAGTCACCCTTTTGTCTCATGCTTAACCCTAACCATTCCCACTTACCCTAGTTTAGTCTCTACACTTGACCATGGTTGGTAGATGATAAGTATTATTATTATTTTCATTTTACATAATACTTATCATAACATTATCATCATCTTCTTCTTCTTCTTCAAGAAGAGAAACTAGACTTCATCAATGGTGGATTGATGAAACAAGTGAGAAATCCAATTCTAAAGTCTACCCACTTCCTATTTCTTCATCCTCTACCTCTTGCCAAGTAGTAGAGTGTGTTCTCTTCACAAGTTTTTGGACTTGGTGAAGTTGGAGCTTGATCTAGCGATGCCTCGACGTAGATCATCTTCGGCATCGTCGTCGATGACCTAGCCCGTCCATTCTCCGATGAAGCCGATGCTAGAGCCCGGGGTTCGACTTGGACAGCGAGGAGACTTCATTGCGGAGCTATAGAGGTGGAGCACCGGATCTACAAAGGTTGTATTTCCGTTATCTTATAGTTTAGTTGTTAACTAGTTCTTTTATCGCCTAGAAATCTAGCCAACGATCCGTATTAGGGTTTCTCGGCACCCCGTATTTTTGAAATTGGCATGGTTGATGCCTTGTGAGACCTCACTAGAGTGCCTAGGAACCCTACATGTTTTACATCCGCGCTAGTCCAGTCCCCGCTCTGTCGTTAGTTAAGTAACCTAACGGGTGATGACGGGACCCAGTGGCGAATGCGGATGGCATATACGTACATCATTATTTTCGTTCTTTGTGGTGTGATTAATTGATGGGACTGCGTTGATTCGGATCAACGCAAGTTATAAACAAACCTATTCTGATGTTGTTGGAACAATTTTTCAAAAAAGCTGTTATTGCAAGGGCGTTCTCTTTTGTTTTGCATAGTGGTATTCAGTTAGAATATCCTGCTCCTCAGTCGACGAGGCAAGGGCCGAGATCCCTTCACCGGGAGTGATCCCTTGGACAAAAGTTTGCGTCAGGGCAATAACTTCACTATAGCCGATTACTTTTGCTTTGCATCGTGGTATTCAGTTGGAATATCCTACACCTCATTCTACGGGGAAAGAGCCGAGATCCCTTCACCGGGAGTGACCTCTTTAGCAAAGGTTTTCGTCACTATATTTTTACAAAAGGCTATGCAGTTCCTTCAACAATATCAAGTTCATTACGTTAAAAGTTTTTCGCCAAAAACTAGACGTAGCCCTCCGTCATTTCTTACGAGTATTATTTAGTATTCGTGCTGCGTTTGTTGACTCCGTCAAGGCATAGTGTACGGTAGCTAAGTGGTGCTTGTTTGTAGCATAAATGGGATTGGTTAGGACAGTCGTGCGGCCTTGTTGACTCCGTCAAGGGCACGTACGGGTGGGTTTAACGCAATCCAGAAAATGACGGGTTGAACTTGACTAGGACTCTTTGATATGTTGACTCCGTCAAGGTCACTTGGGTCCTAGGGGTAAAAACTTACATCGGGAGTTTCTAAAGAAACTGAAACTTGCCAGGCATGCGCATACCTTCTGGAGTGTGGTGACGTGAGTGGATTCCGTTACGTTATCATGCGATGATAGTTGGATCCCGATTCCCACTGATGAGTTGGTTTACTCCTCGGGTGATCCCGGCTAATTCTTCTTTCTGGTTTGGAGAAGAATTTAAGGTTACAGTGGGAGGTTTCCAGATTAGACAAAGTGATAACCATTCTGATCTAGGTTAGAGTGCACGCCGAGTGTTTCTTTTCTCTCTCTCTTTGGCAGCGACCATTGACCCGACCCTAAGACTATGACTCAGTGACCAAGTTAACCGAACCTTCTTAACACTGGCTTTTGGATTGTCAGAGTTGCAAACCTCATTGCCGCTCCTACTTTTACCCTTTTCTCCAGGACACCCTGTATTACTACGAACGTCCACTTCCATTGGACAAAACCATCGTATGGTTAGATACGAACTCGAAGGAATTTATTCGAGGATGGTTTCCGGTTCTGAAGAAAACGGATAGGACTATTCAGTTGTCTTTTCCTTTTACCTTCTCTCAGGTTGCGAGTACTCCTTGGTTTAGGAGTAGTACACCTATTACGCAAATTGGATAGTCTTCTTCCAAACCTTAGGCTGGTGCCGAACGGTGGGGAATGAAGAAAACCAATTAGCATAACGATGGTGTGCAGAATGTATTAAGTTAAGACAAAGCAAGGGATTAGTAAGAGGGCAAAGTAAATTGCGACTGATATTCACGACCAAACCAAGTATTTCTTCGCCAATCCTAAATCACCTTTGTATTTCTCCAGGACACTCCGTATCACTACGAAGATCCACAGTTTATTGGATACTCCATCGTATGGTTATATACGAACTCGAAAGGAACTTGTTCCAGTTCGGGGATGGATTCTGGTTCAGGAGAAATAGGAATAAGGTATATTCGGTTGTCTTTTATCTTCACCTTCTCTCGCATTGCGAGTGCTCCTAGGATTAGGACAGTACACACATTATGCTTATTGGATAGTCTTCTTCCAAACCATAGGCTGGTACCGAACGGTAGGGAAGGAAGAAAACCATTTGGCCTAAAGGGGTGTGCAGAAGGTAATGACTAAAGACATATAAAGGGATTTGGAGAGATGGAAAAGAGATATACGGTTACAGTTGTGAATCTGGATAATGGAAGAGGCATTACTAAGAATACCAGGATACCCCAATGAAACATTTCAATGTTTCAGTTTTACTGTGTACTGTTAATGGAAAACTGATTTCCCGATTAGACACTTACTCCAGGGTATGTATTTACCAGGTATGATTCTCACATCTGTATGGTTTTACAGATGATGAGTGGGAGTAAGTTATTGGGAATTGGGTGATCATCCTCATTATATCGGGATTCGTTGTAATCGGTGATATTTGAGGAAGTCTCTTGGGTTGTTTGCCGAACGACAATTATTTGGTTTTAAATATCCGCTATTATGCACCAATTTCAAATTGATATATCTGTACGTCTATTTTTATAGAGTGAGATGTACCTTTTTGAAATTATGTCTACGACATTTACCTATATCAGTGGATGGTTAGGTAAGGAGCATTGAACAGCGGTGTAATTCTTCTTAACCATAAGTACAGTTTTCAACCTACGACACACAGTGAATGAGTTATCAGACTCAAGGGACTTATACAGAGTATTGTATGTTGTCCAGCGTCCCTGAGGACAGAGGGGTTGGTTCTCGTACTATATTCGGTTTACTTATGACTCCTCTAGTTTTTAGACAGGTGTTTCGTGGAAACACAGGGTCTGAATTTTGAGAAGTTATAGGTATTTGAATAAAGTAGAGAACCAGGTATTGCAAGTATCGGGATTCTTCAAGGTGATCGAAGATGTAGATACTTGTATATGGTATTCAGTTGATAGTAATGATTAAGAGAACTTGCTTCTCTTTCAGGTTACTCATAATTGAAAGCATTCCTAAGTTGAGTAACACTGATCGGCCTCTTTCCATTTTATTAACATGCACTGGAGACAGCTGCATGATTTGAATCTGGTTCCAATTAAATCAGTGCCTCTGTTTCTGTATTGGATATAGAACAGTTCATATCTTGACATTGTTAAGGTACGGGCAGTTGTCCGGCTTATGCTTAAAACCAGACACTGGACAACTCAAGGCACGTTTCTGTAATGGCTGTTTGTCGGTTGACCCAGGCTATGACGAGGGTTGACTTTCTACCATCTGGAAGATCAATAGTGATATTGTTCTTGACTCGCCACAGTTTTAATAAAAATGGATTTTTTCAGAAAACAGTAGTGGGAGTATGGTAGAACTGGAAGTAATTCCAGAACCATAAAGGATTACTGAAGATTTGATAAGGAACCTAAAGATTCAATCTGGATTGACATTCCATTAGCCACTCCGCAGATATGGTGGGTAACCTCAGGCACTCGAGAGGTACTTCGGTATGCTCAAGGACGGTGGCAGGGAGGTTCTTGTTTACCCAGACTTGCCATTGCTGTTGTTCCAGACTGTGAGACCCGGCAGGAGGATGAGTATAGCGTCGTTCTAAACTAGCTTTAGAAGTGTACGTGTATATGACTCTGCCAGAGGGTTATCGTAGCCAGTGGGAGCAGCGGAAGCATTGGTGGACATGTGGCTTATGTCTATTTATAGACTAAAGCACATGTAGCGGAGAAAGATCATCTATTTCTGACGTGACAGTCATAAGTTTGACTTCATCAGAATAGGGGATGGATCTGTTGAGAAGATAGTAGGGTGTGATGTCCTGGTATTTGGATGACATACACAGAGTAGGAAGTGATATTCCTATACTACGATCGGTTACGCTTTGGTCGTCACACAGTGGTTTCTCCACATGGGACTTGGACATTATATCAAATATACTGGTTACTAGATCTATGGTTTTAGATCTAGATTTGGGTGGTTTCCCAATCAGGGTACTTAGACAGCATTCTAAGAGTATTTAGAATGGACGACTCCCGGCACGGTAGTGTACCTGTAGGTGATGGAGTCACCCTCTCTAAAGGTGTCTTACGACTAAAGGGGAGAGGGATGTGCATGATTGGCAGATCACTTGCTCAGGCAATTGAGTCAATCATGAGATGTCAAGTACCACACCAGATGTTGTTCTTGCACTAGATGCAATAAGTTGACATTGATCCAATCCTGGAGAAACAGTCGGAAGAAGTTTTAGAACATAAGTGTATGTTCTAGGGATTTGATAACGGCAGCCTCCTTCGGGAGACGGTTATCATTCCATGCTTCCAAGGTGACCAGGATGGCAGAATGGCTGTCAGAGTTATAGTTTTTCCTTCTGACGAGGGGCAGTATTTTGGACAGGTGGTCCAGGTGGATACTGAGGGAAGGCATGGCGCGTGATACTGATTAAGTTCAGTTGATGATACAGTCTAAGAAGTTTGGATTTGGAGTTCATTTATGAGCTAGGTCCCATCAGACATCCAGACACATTCTAAGACTGGTATTGCTCATTTCGGGAGATGGCTTTCTCCACGAACTTGAGATATAGAGAGACATAGAAAGAAACATCCTAGCGGATCCACTCACTGAGGCTATTCCTCGAACACAATAGTTTCACAAACGGGTTTTGTGAGATTGACTAGTAGAGGAGTTGGGTGTTCGGTATCACACGGGCTGTGAGTATGCGACATCGTAATAATTAGCCTTGAGTGCAAGTGGGAGATTGTTGGAGATAGTGCCCTCAGAGTCAATTATTGGATCACAGGCACGTGATTGCAATGATTGAGGGAGGACCTATCCCAGGAGGACAGTCTTACTCGAGATGATAGTATGCTATCTGGTTTATCTTTATCATCGTGTACTGCTTTAGGTGACCTGACAGGTCGCTATTACACGTTGATAGAGCCCCTAGGATTCTTGCTTGACTGCCAGCAGTATGAGGGCGATCATATACGTGGGAGCTGGTAGTCTATAAGCACATCCTTAAAAGGTCCCTAGTCGTAGGAGTTTCGAGACAGGACATCGATACTCCATTAGTAGACTAGTGTATACAGTCGAGACCCCGACGAGGGGCGGTGGCCGGTCTCACAAGCCACTGGTGTCAGTTGGTTCACCTAAAATGTATACAGGTGCTCATTGGGTTATGAGTACACCGGATAGGACTCGCCGGGAACATGCTAGTTGGTCTTATACCAGATGTCAGATAGCAGTTCCCTGGTGACATGTGTACAGGTTAGTTCATCGACCTGAGATCGTCATTTGTCTCGTGTGAGTTCCCACTGTGCTTTGATTACTACCCTACCACGGCTCAAAGGAGTCGTGCAAACAGGTTTTAGTTGGGTACAGTCCCGAGCCACATGGAGGCAGTGAGCGGATCTGCAGGGGTTCGTCTCTCCCGGTATTGGGGGTGAGGTCGCGCTGTGTCTAGGAGAGCCATTACACAAAGCCCTCGGCCGAGGCAGGAGATTTACTGGTAGGTATTCCAGTAGTATCTCAGGGTGTTCTGGGCTACACTCCGACACGACTTGTACCGCTTTTGGGGGTCTGACTTTTACCAACCCCCTAGGCCCGCCATGCGATACTCATAGACGAACGGACCGGACTGTACGGATATTGTCACTGACAGGCTCAGTAGGGTGTCAGGATGAGTTCGCTCATCGACGTCCCTTTTGGTCAATAGCTGGTGGCCCGTCACGTATTGGCTTATACCTCTGACGTGCTAGTGGTTAAATCCACAGCCATAGTATTGACGAGTCTTTAGAGTCCACCACACATTCAGTTACTCAAGTTTCGGGCGAAACGCTGTAGAGGCCGTATGGAGATATGGCAGGGTCCGATCAGATACGTGCGGTATTGCACGGATCAGGATCGGACGGTATGTACTAGTGGCCGTATGGTTATATGGCAGGGTTCGATCAGATACGTGCGGTATTGCACGGATCAGGATCGGACGGATATTACTGGCCGGCTTTGGTTTAAGCCGGATCCTAGTATAGTACAATGTAGATTTTGTCTCATTGCATTTGTATCCGGTCGGAATACAGATGCGGGTGTGTATGCACAGTATCGGGGTTTTCCTGTAATTTATTACTGGACCAGTTTTCTGGAGTTGCCAGTTTGCATTCCGTTCCGGCCGGTTTTCCTTTATTCTTTCCCGGCCGGACTTTTCCGATGGAGGGGGTTATTTGCAAGTTTGCAAATAACATATTGTGGAGGGGTTTCTTGCATATGGATTGATTATGATGGCATCTTTTCTTTTCATACATCATTTCTTGCTTTATTTGAGATTAGAGTTGATTTGAGTTGATTTGATATAGTTATCATAACCTTTTGATGTGGTCACCTCTTGGAGTTTCCTTTACTTACCCCCCTTCATGGTTTTCATTTGTTTTTCCTTCCACCATTTTTCATATGAGAGGGGGCCGGCCATCACTTGAGAGGAGGGAGAGAGAAGTTCATTTTTCATGTGTGGCAATTTGCTTCATCTCATTTTCATTCTTGGCTTGCAAAAGTTTCAAAGCTCTCTCCATTGCTCTTTCTTGATTCCTCCATCAAT
Source organism: Agapanthus africanus (assembly GCA_030015575.1). NCBI lineage: Eukaryota > Viridiplantae > Streptophyta > Magnoliopsida > Asparagales > Amaryllidaceae > Agapanthus > Agapanthus africanus. The sequence goes on from CM057339.1 coordinate 566,609,681, forward strand.
GGCAACTACATAAACCCCAAGAGACAAAGTTTTCACACTTGCCTACAGCAAATCTTGGACGCGTCGGCTAGCCAACTTCGCGCCCGAGTTGCCTCGGTCCAGAGGTGGGAGCCCGTAAAAGAAATCGGCTACGTGGTGCCCTTTCCGACGAGAAGACGACAAATGGTGATTCCGCGGGAGATCGGGACGACGAAGAGAAGACCGAAGGACACGGATCACTCGGTATACTTCTCTACCCTTCTCTTGATAGCTAGCATTAGGTTAATGGTTACGATCCGGGTATATTGTCCGCGGTAGCGCCAGTTCAAAAGTTAAGAAAATTTTTGATTCCGCATTTTGGCCTCGGATAGACGGCCGGGGCGCTGCCGTGGCGCAACAATATAAACACATGAAAATAGTATTTTTACGGATAAACCCTTATATGTGTCATATTTATAATAAACATCTTTTATTATATATAAATAATAAGGAAAATGTCATATTAAAAGTGCAGTTTTATCAACTGAACAAATACCCCCAAACTTAACTTTGATCGTCCCGAGAAAACTAGTTTTTCAAGAGAAGGAGAAAAAGAAAAAAAGAAAAACTAAGTAGCACACTTTTGTAGGCAACACGATTGCACTGAGCACGTGCAACAAGCCGTTAAACCTCTAGGTTTCCCTAGTAGGAGGAGTGTTGTCTCCTGAGGGTTTTCAGCGGATTACACCCACAAAATCCTATAATAAAAGAAAAATAGTGAAAGTTACATATAAAGATAAGAACTATATAAAGAAAGAACTTGAAAATAAGAGTTTCCAACTGCACCAGCTTTTCGATTGTCATGAGCCCTATCTTAATGGTCGTGAAAAAAATGTTAGAAATCACATCATCCCTCAATAAAACATCGCCTTTAGTCTTCCTCCCTATCTTTTCTCCAAACATTGATCATATACCCCTACGTGTGTGTAAAAGGCATCTCTACACTTAGAGAATTCAATTCAAGCTATCATACTCTTGTCCATCTTCCAAAGTACTTTATAGTTGGTGAATATTTTCGATAAAATTGCTCATACATTCTTCATGCGACCGTTAATATTTCTTGAGGTACTAACCGACCGATTACAAACTGTGCTCGTGCATTTAGGCGTAATTCCTTGTTTCACAACACCTAAGGCTTAGCAGTGGCTCCCAAACCAGTTGGCCTAAGGCACTAGGTGATAAAGCACCCTCGCTATATTTTTTTATGCTGCCTTGGTAATTACAAAACCAGTGTTCATTTTTTTTTCACCACCATTTATACTTCTCCCTTTTTTTTATAGTAAGGCTTTTAGACAAGAGCATTTCAAGGTATCCTCTACTATCCCAAGTTTCAAGATGTGTGTAAGTTCATATAGTAGGGTATCAACGTTCAAAAGTTTGGCCTCAAGAATAGAGACTATTTTTCAGACTCATTTTTATCCTCAGATTAGCAATTTCCTTCATCTTACTAACCCTTGGGACAACAACTCATAACTACTTATTACTAGTTTTGTTTAAGAAAACATCTAACTTTCTTGCTTTTCTCAAACTATTCATATCTTTCATATACAATTTTTTTCACTTTCTACTCTTTTATTATAAAAAAAATTTTACGCCCAATGCCAAAGATAATTCGGTGAATACAAACCTCCCCCCAAACCTGTTTCCAGCAGTGTCCTCACTGATGTTGTCTTTTGAGAGCATGGACCTGCAGACTTAAAGAAATAATAATAGGGGTAAAATAATAGATAAATGAAGACTACCCCCAAACTTGTTCTTTGGCACACACAGATATTCAGTTAAGTCATGTTTTTCACTCACCTCCATTCTTTAAGATGATACAATGTTACTGTATGGTTACTATGCACTAGAACAAGGTTCTACAAGGCATCAACCATGCCAAAATCAAAATTTTCAAGTGCCGAACAACCCAAGCAAGATCTTAGACTAGAGATTAGGCAAAACAAATAGCAAGTAAACAACTTTACTTCTAAGAGTTAGGGATTACAACCTTTGTAGTCCGTTCTTTCACTTCATAAGCTCTGTGTTGTGGTCTCTTCGCTGCGATCATCAAGTACCCGGACTCTAGAGAAGATCCATGAAGAGAATGATGCAAGCTTGCTTCCGATCTTCAACAACTAAGATGATCTACCTTGAAGAAACTCAAACCCAAGCTCTTGCTTCACTAATCAAGTATTAGTAAAGCAAACACCCTAATCTAAGTGGCTAGAATAGATGAGGATGATGAGGGAGGAATTTAGCTCTCTTTTGTTTTCAATTTCTCACTCATTATCATCACTTGTCAAAAAGCTAGAAAGCTTTTTTCAAGAGGAAGAAGAAGAACAATTTCATTTGTGATGAATAATGAAAACTTGTGTGTGGTTAGAATTGCAACCATGGGTTAAGAATCAAGATTTAACCCTTGTAAAGAACTAACTATGGTAAAGGGTTTGGGTTGGGTTAAGAAATATCTACACAAAATATCATAGTCAAAGTCAAAGCTTCAAGAAGCTTCTTGAAAGTTTCATGCAAGCTTAACCCTAATCCAAACCCTAACCACATTTAAACTCCACAAAACATGTTGCATTTGTAACCATAACATGTTATAATATTATATATCACATATACAATATTTATTGTAACAAAATAAAATAATACAATTAACATCTATCACATATATATCAATGTATTATCCAAGTGAGAAAAAAATCTTTAAGTGGGCTTATATTAGTTAATGTAATATAATATATCAAATATATAATTATACATTAAATTATCGAATCAACACTTGATCCGATAATCCGGCTATTTCACAAATAACCGACTAATATAATCTGTATCAGTTCATTGAATCAACACTTGATCCGATGACCCGGTTATATCACATATACCCGGCCGATATCACATATCGCGAGAATCTAATAGGGTGTCGCATACACGTATTATTCTCGGTCCCGCACATATCACATATGTGCTCCTACTTAGTTTTTCCTGGGCCAGGAAACCTCTGTGTAGGACTCTAAAGAATCGTCAATACGCCGGCAGTGGGTGATGATCATATCAAACACCCATAAGCTGCAAGCGGTCAGCTAAACATAACAGCTACCCAGGTATTGAGTGATCAGAAGATCAACAAGCAAGCATGTACATTCTCCTGTGAATCCAGTCAGTAACACTCCCGTACAGTCCGGTCTCTTCGTCTGATATGTCGCATATCTCACCTAGGGGTGGTAAACGTCAGACCCCAGTAGCTTGATAAGTCCTGTCGATATGAGGTCCATAACAGTTTGAGAAACTACTGATAACACTTACCAGTAAATCTCAGCAACCCTGGCCAGGGATTTCCAGTTATAGCCAATCGAACACAGCGCAACATCAACTCCTTATACCGGGAGAGACGAAACCCCTCCTATCGCTCATGTCCTCCTTGTGATTCGGGACTGAACCTAAAAGCCACCGTTTTGCATGCCCTCTTGGATGTGGTATGATGGAAATCAAAGCACAGTGGGAATCACACAAGACTCTATGACGATCTCGGGTCTACAGACTAACCTGTACCAGTGTCACCAGAGAACTGCCATCTAACGTGAGGTATAATACCATTTGAGAGTTCTCGGCGAGTCCGTCCAGTGTACCCAGTCTCCACTGAGCACCTGTATACTATCTCTGATTTCAAACACCAATGGATATGGGATCATCTATCGCCCATCTACATGGGTCAAGAAGCATACGCTAGTCTACTCTGGAGTATCGATGCCCTGTCTCGATACTCCCACGACTAGGAACATTTGAAGGATGTACTTAGCGACTACACTGTCCCCACTAGTATGATCTGCATCATAGTCCTGGTAGTCAAGTACTCATCCTAAGGGCTTTATCAACATGTAACATAGAGACAATCAGAGTACATGTTAAGATAAAGAGTAACCAGATAGCATACTATCATGTCGAGCAAGAAAGTCCTCCCTATATATTTCCAAGCATCCACTACAATATACATCGTATGTACAGTAATGGCCCCTAGAGCTTACATATAACTAACAAGCTCCCACTTGCACTAGGGCCATCTGTTGTGGTATCGCATACCCAACAATCAGCTGTGGTTGAAGTATCTCATACTCAACCATCCCATAAAAGTCTCTACTGGGAAATAGGCCTTTGTGAGTGGATCCACATTGTTGTCCTCTGTGTCTACTCTCCTAACCTCGATCTCCCTAGAGATCAACCATATACATGATCAGGCGATACTGCCTAAGAATATTTCTGGATCTATGATGGGACGGGGGTTCCTAGGCATAAGCCACAACTCCATTGTCATACAGTGGTAGGAACTAAGTTCATCTCATGAACTATTATATATATCCAGACTGCCTCTTTGGTACCATCCTTGGTAGTGATTTATCCTGCCTTTATCGTCTAGTATGTCACGGTATCTATCTTGGAACTCTTCCAACATACCGTCCCTCCACTGAGGGTAAAGACAATGCCTGCGACTGACATTCAGTCGTGCTTATCACCCTGGAACCTTTTCAGTGATCTCCCCAGGATCGATTGATACCATCTCACTACAACTAGTGAGAATCCTAACATCCAGTTAGATCTATCTCGTAGATCCATAACTCAGGATTTAGGAGGTATCACCTTGATCCTATATGGAGAATCCTTGTGATAAGAGGAGATTGACTGAACATAGCATAGGAAACTCCTTCCCTATCAAGAGTATGTCATCCACGTACTATACGAGGATCACCACCATACTCCCTACTACCTTTTTGTATATACTTGGTTCATCTACCATTTTGATGAAGTCAAACTCTTTGACTACTACATCAAAACAGACATTCTAACTCCGCGATGCCTGGTTTATCCCATAAAACATCTTGCACACTTTTCCGCTGCTCCTACTGTCTATGAAGTCTTATGGCTGTGTACTTATAGACGCTCTCTTCTAAATCATTATTTAGAAAAGCAGTAATGACACCCAACCGCCAGATATCGTAGTCATGGTATGTAGCAGTGGCAAGTAGGATCTGGATGGACTTAAGCATAGCTTTGAAAGTCTCAACTTTTCCATGTACACCAAGTAATCTTCTCAAGATATACTTGCTCCTGATGGGGATTTAACCCTTCAGATAAAGCAACTAAAGTCCATACTTTGTTGGTGTATAAGGATTCCATGTCAGATCACTAAGCATCCAGCCATTCTTCCAAAGTCCCACTCCTGATGGCCTGCTCGAAAATAGTTGGGTCATCATCTCATGATGCAATCCTCGCTCCCACTGTCATAGAGAAACCGAAGTATCTCTCAGGTGGGTGAGGAACCCTACTAGATCGGTGGAGAGGCTGAGGTTCATTAGAAACTATTGAATCCTTCGGGTTTACCAAATCATCAGCTGCAGTTTGTATAGCTGGAACTCCTTCCAGTTCTACCTTATGACCACTAATTTCTTCACAAGAAATTCCCTTTCAAAAAGGTGGCATGCTGAGAGAACAAAACATCTTTTGTTCCTCAGTTTGGTAGAAGATATTCCCTTGCGAATGCTTAGGATATCCAACAAACTTCCACAGAACTGATCTTGCCTCGAGCTTGTCTGGATTTTGCTTTAATGCATAGGCTGGACAACCTAAATCTTAACATACTTAAGATATGGGCTCTTCCCATTCCATATCATATATGAAGTGCTAGGCATCTAATTTGATTGGAACCCTATTCGATAGGTATGCAACTTCTCAAGTACATAACTCCCAAAAGAAAATAAGAAACTCAGTAGTACTCATCATAGAGCGCACCATATCAAATAGGGTGTGATTGCTCCGTCCCGATACACCGACGTGCTGTGGTGTATACGGAGGAGTAATGCTGAGAGAGAATCTCGTTCTTCTTTAGAATAGTCCAGGAATCCCATGCTGAAGTATACTCCTCCCTGATCACATCAATGGACATAATACTTATACCCGTTTTTGGTTCTCTACTTCTAACTTATATTCTGTGAATATCTCAAAAGCTTCGGACTTGTGTTTCAACAGGAACATATGTCTGAATCTTGAGAGATCATCAGTGAATGTAATGAAGTACAAAGAACCGGTCCTGGCATGTGTAGAATGGGGACCTTTATACATCACTATGTATCAGTCCTAAGAGTTCACTAACTCTTTCTCTGTTTCCAATAAACAGAGCTGTGGTCATCTTATCTTTGTGACATGACCGGCAAGTTTCAAAAGATGTAAATTCAAACAGATTTAAATATGCATCTAAATGTAACTTGGCTAGTCGGGTCGCATTGATATGACCTAGTCTACAATGCCTCAAGAAGGATTCGTTCATTTCTGAACATTTCCTCTTGTGTGTGGTCTGTATACTAAGAACTGTGGTTTGATTTAGAACGTCTATGCTTTTAGATAACGTGCCTGAACCAATCAACTCTTGATATAGGAAATGTTCAAAACATTATCCAATAATACAAAATTATATCCTTCTTTACTAATAAAGAGACTGATATGATGTTGTATATCAGGTTCAGTATCTAATAACATTCGTTCAGAATCAATGTATTCTGGTAATACAGGGTGCTAACTGCCAACATACTTGGCTTGCAACAATTGCACTGTTTCCAACTCTTGAAACTTATCACCCGTTCTCAGTTCTCTACCTTTCTGTAGCCCATGTAACAGATTACATTTGCGGGATCCTGATCCGGTATCTCATACCCAGGACATAAAGGATACTGAGAAACAGTCCTCTGTAATGAACACACCCGAAGAAGATGCATCAGCATGCACTTTCTTCGTTTGGGCGGCATGGTAATTCTAGTAATCCCCTATTTCCTGCTCGGTCTTATAACAATTATAAGTTGGAGCGGGACCAACGTTCCTGATCGCACGCTTTTGGCGTGTCAGAGTTCAAAGTTCTAAAGTTATAACCGCGATCAGGACGGTGTCGCTATGCAGCTAGCCGGTTGAGCACGGGTCAATCCACAGGGAGATGGTTGTATGTCCGTTCGAGTTTTAGATGAGTCAATAAAGAATGTATATATGTTTGTTCAGTTCTATCCTAAGTGTTCGTATTTATGTTCAACTAAGCTTGTTAAGATTAAGGTTGGTTAGTAGAGTTAGGATTAGTCTTGTACTTATCTTTTGCCATTCTTAAAACGATATTGGGATAATCGAAAGTAGCGGGGATTAGGAGGACATTGGAATGGGATTTGCGAGTTTAAGCAAGCTTTCCAACGCTAAATCCATTCCTAGTGCCCCTTGTTCGTCCGCTAAATACGCTTATTTCCAACCCTCAGCCAAACACCCGCAACCATGTATCCAATTAAGTCACAACTACATGTCACGTTGTAGTGTGCTTAAAGAACTTCTCGACTTAGGTCGCGACTATATGTCACGTATAGCGCGCCTAAGTGAGGGGGTTGCGTTTGTTTGGTCGGGGTTCGTTTCAAGATGTTTAGCAAAAAGAAGCACAAGGGATTTCTCCGTCCCTCATACCACCTTCCTTAGCCTTAACAAGTGGGAAATTATTCACACATTATAAAATAAAAGAAAACAAAACAAGAAGGAAGAAAAGAGAGAAAAGGAAAATACGGTTTTACAAGTGAAGCAAGCTAACTCTTGGGTCCTCACCTTAGCAAGGAACTCCGTCAAGTATCATCGCTTGAAAATACGGATAAAAGAAGAAAAGAAAAGAGAACAAGAAAAGAAATAACAACAACTAATTAACAACAAATAATAAAGTTACACTAGAAAATAAATTACAATGCAATGAAATAAAAATACAAGATAAGAAAAATAACCCTCATCTTCATTTCATCATCCACTCAATGCTCTCACTACATTTTAATGGAGGAAGACATGAAGAAGAAGAAGAAGCTAAACTAAATCCTAACAAAAAGAGATGGAAAAGAAGACATGAAGAAAACTCTTGGCTTGGGACAAAACTGGGCAATTTATAGGCTGCGTGCTGAAACCCTAGAGCAACATTCTGGCCCCAAATGAAGTTACCAAACTAACCCCAAAATTTGGTCATATGATGACACGAAACCGCGGCGGATCCGCCGCGAAAACCCACATTTGGCGGCGGTTCCGCCGCGGTTTTGTGGAATTGGGATCTCGGATTTTCTGGGTTTCCTTGTGTTGCTATCTTATGATGTTCTACATGTCCCAAATTGCAAAATGCCTTCACAATATCTTCATATCTGCACAGTCCAAACATAGCTTCACTTTTGATTGATTTGACCTTTCTCCCTCGAGCTCCGCGCACCCACTGATTCTTGTGCTGCCTCCCTCGTGCTTTGTGCTGCCCCTCTCGTGCTTTGTGCTTGTCCGAGACACGAATGACCACTGTCATTTGTCTTGTCTTTGGAACTGGTACGCGGCACTGGACGGATACGGATGATCGGAACCCAGCTTTTATCTGCTGGCAACAGATGTTCTGGATTTTGGCGTAACATTGGAGATTTTGTATCATTTTCGTTATTTTGGACTAAGAACCTGTAGACTGTAAATATGTAGCAAACACGGATTAAAAGCACATACCTATAAACAAACGATCATAAGAATGGGCGGTATTAAATGTACTATTCTAGTGTGAACAAATACCCCCAAACATAACTTTTGCTCGTCCCGAGCAAAACCAATTATTCACAAAAAGTCTTAACCTCACTTTCGCAGGGAACGCGATTGCACTGAGCTTGTGCAACAAGCCGTTAAACCTCTAGGTGTCCCTAGTAGGAGGAGTGTTGTCTCCTGAGGGTTTTCAGCGGATTACACCCACAAAATCCCGTCAAGCTAGTGTCATAAGTTAACATCGATTCTACTCCTACAGTTTAGTATCTACGTTAGAAATTCTATCATCCTAAGTTAGAAATATCCAACCCTTATGTTTCACACCTCCTATCTATTTAACCTTAGATCCTATACGTTCCAAAAAAGTATAGAAAGATATTGGTATCTCCTGAGTTTTCCTTCTAAAGCGTGTGGTCTCAAATCAGGGATTTTATCAACTTTACAGAAAACATAAGTCTTATCCTTTATTTCTATCTTTTATCCAAACATCGATTGTATACCCCTATGTGTGTGTATTATTTCACCCCTACACTTGAGAATTCAATTCAAGCTATAATACTCTTGCCCTAATATCTAATACTACTTATTTTCATTTATGATGACCGGTGTTGCTCACACACCTTTTATGCGACTATTAATGCTTCTTGAGGCACTAACAGCCGATTACTGAATGTGTGAGCTTAAAGCGTAAAAAGCAGTTTCCAGGTCTTGACTTTATTCTATTTTTCTTTTTATTTTTTCTTTTTCTTTTTCAAGATCGGATATATTTTTCAATAATGCTCTTTTGGTGTTTAGCTTTAAATACCGTTTTTTCTTTCATACTAGGTTTTCAGGCAAGAGTATTTCTAGGTATCCTCTACTATCCCAAGTTTCAAGGTGTGTGTAAGTACAGTTTGTAGGGTATATACTTTCTAAATTTTAACTCAAGAAAAGAAACTATTTTTCAGACTTATCCTTAAGTAAAGCTTCAATACTTTCCCCTCATCTTGACTTAACTCAAGAACTGAACTCAAGATTACCTACTTCTATAAAAAAAACTGTAAGGACGTATAATCACCAAGTTTAAACAGAATGAGGGTTATTTTTAGGATTTTCAATTCTTAAGCCTAGAATTTAGTTATTTCTAACATATTAACTAAACTTTCAGAATAAAAATCTAAGTTACCCTATTAGCTAACTTGACGACAAAGTTTTTATATTTTTTGGAAATTTTTTCAATTTTTATGGGTTTTTAATAAGGTATGCAAATGCAAAATATACAAATGAATGCAAAGGAAGAAAGCTTACCGAGCACACCCCCAAACTTAAACTTGACAGTGCCCTCACTGTCAGGCTACACCAAGAGGGTCAAAATAGTCGGCGCTCCCTAAAAACAAATTATATACAAAACAAAAAAGGAAAACAAAAAATATATACAAAAATGTTCCCCCCCCAACTTAAGTAAAACAGTGTTTCCACTGTTTAAGCGATGAAGTTCATGATTAGGGGAAAAGAAACCGGTTTCAAACTATACAAGGCCTTACACAGGCCAAAAGTGAGCACCGACCATTCAAAGATTTTATCGCTATAATGTGCAGGTTGGTGGAAGAAGGCGTAGAGAAAAGAGATGGAGAATACGCGAGACCGTATGGAGATAGAAGTGGTATACGGTCTCGGTATATAAGAAGGAGAATGGCGGAAGGGAGAAAGAAGTGGAATACGAACTTGAGGGTGAAAATGGAGTGAATAGATTGTAGGAGATAGTGCCCTCAGAGTCAATTATTGGATCACAGGCACGTGATTGCAATGATTGATGGAGGACCTATCCCGATTGGACAGTCTTACTCGAGATGATAGTATGCTATCTGGTTTATCTTTATCACCGTGTACTGCTTTAGGTGACCTTACAGGTCACTATTGCGCGTTGATAGAGCCCCTAGGATTCTTGCTTGACTGCCAGCAGTATGAGGGCGATCATATACATGGGAGCTGGTAGTCTATAAGCACATCCTTAAAAGGTCCCTAGTCGTGGGAGTTTCGAGACAGGGCATCGATACTCCAGAGTAGACTAGTGTATACAGTCTAGACCCCGACGAGGGGCGGTGGACGGTCTCACAAGCCATTGGTGTCAGTTGGTTCACCTAAGATGTATACAGGTGCTCATTAGGTTATGAGTACACCGGACAGGACTCGCCGGGAACATGCTAGTTGGTCTTATACCTGACGTCAGATAGCAGTTCCCTGGTGACATTTGTACAGGTTAGTTCATCGACCTGAGATCGTCATTTGTCTCGTGTGAGTTCCCACTGTACTTTGATTACTACCCTACTACGCTCAAAGGAGACGTGCAAACAGATTTTTGTTGGGTACAGTCCCGAGCCACATGGAGGCAGTGAGCGGATCTGCAGGGGTTCGTCTCTCCCGGTATTGGGGGTGAGGTCGCGCTGTGTCTAGGAGAGCCATTACACGAAGTCCTTGGCCAAGGCAGGAGATTTACTGGTAGGTATTCCAGTAGTATCTCAGGGTGTTCTGGGCTACACTCCGACACGACTTGTACCGCTTTTGGGGGTCTGACTTTTACCAACCCTTTAGGCCCGCCATGCGATGCTCATAGACGAACGGACCGGACTGTACGGATATTGTCACTGACAGGCTCAGTAGCGTGTCAGGATGAGTTCGCTCATCGACGTCCCTTTTGGTCAATACCTGGTAACCCGTTACGTATAGGCAAATACCTCTGACGTGCTGGTGGTTAAATCCACAACCAAAGTATTGACGAGTCTTTAAAGTCCCCCACAGACCATTTTCTCAAGTTTCGGGCGAAATGTTGTAGAGGCCGTATGGAGATATGGCAGGGTTCGATCAGATACGTGCGGTATTGCACGGATCATGATCGGACGGTTAATACTAGCGGGCTTTGGTTTAAGCCGGATCCTAGTATTGTACAGTGTAGATTTTGTCTCATTGCATTTGTATTCGGTCGGAATACAAATGCGGGTATGTATATACATTAGCGGGGTTTCCTGTAATTTATTACGGGATCAGTTTTATGAAGTTGCCAGTTTTCTTTCCGTTTCGGCCATTTTCCTTTGTATCTTTCCTTGGCTGAAAGTTGGTGGAGGGCTTATTTGCAAGCATGCAAATTTGTTTTGTGGAGGGTGTAATTTGCATGTTGTTGTGTCATGATGGTTCTACCACCATTGACTTCATAAGTTCATGATTGCTTGACTTTTTGGAGTAATCAAGGTTGTTGATGATGACAAGAGTGATGGTTGTTGTTGAGGTGACTTTCTTCATAATGATCATGATTTCCTTTTCCTTGTATTATTGCTTACCCCCCCTTGGACTTTTTCCCTCTCCCTTCACCTCTAGAGGCCGGCCACTATTGTGAATGGGCTGATTGGTTTTTTGGTGTGGGTTTGAGCTCTCATTTTGGCTTGAAAATACTCTCTAGTTCATCACAAAATTCCACAACTCATTCCTCCACTAAAAGGGCAACTCCATACAACCCCAAATGAGACAAAGCATTCTACAGTTAACCTACAGCATCCTTGGGCACGTCGGCTCGCCAACTTCGTGCCCGAGTTGCCTCGGTACAGAGGTGGGAGCCCGTAAAAGAACCCGGCGATGTGGTGCCCTTCCGACGAGGAGATGAAGACTGGAGATTCCGCGGGGAGATCAGGACGAAGACGAGAAGACCGAAGGACACGGATCGCTCGGTACTCTACCCCTTCTCTAGTTTGCTAGGACTATGCTAATGGCCCGATCCGGGATTTTAGTGCGCGGTGGTGCCGGTTAAAAAGTTAAAGTAAATTATCGTTTCCGCATTCTGGACTCGGATTGACGGCCGGGGCGCCGCCGTGCACTTACATAGATTAGCACAATATGTGATGAATGATGTGTAAAAAGTGATTGTGCTAATCTATCAACCCGTCGAGAAATGGGGTCAAATCCCTCAAGATTCGTGAGAAACCATGGGTAAGCCGAACTCGATAAACCAGACACAGGAAGTGAAAATGATACGGTGTCTTGCCAGGTCAGAACGATGGAAAGGATGGAGGTAGGTGATTGAGGAAGGTTATCGGTTAAAGGTTCATGAGGGTGTACACAGTCAATGAAAGGGATAGGATGAATTGGAAAATCCGACACATCAACAAGAACTGTTTCATCCTCAAAAATATCCTCAAAGTTAAGCACATCCATGCATTTATCCTCAAAATCCAGACGCATATGGGGTTCGGGAAAAACATTTAATGACTCGGGATGATGAATTGAAGAGAAAAACTCAGCCAAATCTATGGGTTCATTATCCAAAATATTCCCAGCGTCAATATTCTCAGACACCTCATCAAAAGCATGGATTTCAATCGATTCTGGTTCTAAGATGGAGGTGTAGAGGTCAAAAGGATTGGGTGTGGTTTCACTCAAAAGGGACCCTTCACAATAGGGCAAATCAAACACTACAAAGTCACACAACTCATTATTTGTTCTATCTTTAATCAATGAATCGTTTAGAACACTAGATAGACATTCAAAATCGGAGTTGTAGGTTTCAATTTGCAATGGGTAGGTTTGATTTGGAAGGGTGTATATCTCACTCTCTCTACTTAAATTCTCAACCTGTCCTACCGCCTCTTCATACATTGGAAAATTTGGAGCTAGTTGAAAACTAGCTACCGGGTCACTAGGTTGTATGAGGACGGCCATGGACGCATTCAAATCCATCATCTGTTGGTACGACGCTACTCTAAAGTCTTCCAATAACTGTTCCAGACTAGACATGGGTTGTGAAGGGGTTTCAGTAAAAGATTCAAAGTTGTTTGGATACTGAAAACTCCCAAATGGCGGTTCAGAAGCAATATCTAGGGAAGGTGCAAAAGTCGGGTAGGACTGGTAGGAATTGAATGGCTGGACAGGAGCAGGATCAACATTTAGATAAGAAGGTGAATGGAATTGTTGATCCCAAGAATCTGTAGTGGTGAAAGGAGTGAAAGATCGGCTACGGGATTGTTCAATATGTTCAGCGATGGACAAAGGACGACTTGCAAAACTGGCAGGGTTACCTGCCGGTGAAGGGATCTCGCTAAAAGGTTACCCCCGTTGTTTATATTATATGCCGAGTAACCCTGCCATATTACTCGCTAAAGAGGTCACTCCCGGTGAAGGGATCTCGGCTCTTTCCTTATCGAATAAGGTGTTTGATATTCTACAAGGAATACCACTATGCAAAGCAAGAACTAGAGCTACCAGTTTTTAAACAAGTTTCTACAACATCTTTAGTTTTCTTTTATTTCATTAATCTCATTAATGAAGTCCCATTTTATTATGCTTCACTAGCATCAGATTTGAAACGATATCAACAATATATAATATATATCTCATATATATAATATAAACATTCGTCTCAGGCAGTAATATGATCTCATCACAGAACATTGCAGCAGAAGAACATATATGAAATATTGGATATACTAGGAGTTCCGTGTTTTAATACGAGCCTGTATAAAACACGGATTCCACGGTCGTGATGAATAGCCAAACCCACATCCCTAGACCCCTACGAGAGCGGCAGGTAACCCTGCCAGTTTTAGAGTTAGGAGATCCGGTCTCGACTCCTCGAGTTGGTCTCCCACTGGACCCTAGAACCCGGTTACTTGTGCTCCCCGCCTTGGGTCTATCATAATGCGGAAAAGTAAATAATATACAATGCTGACATCATCCTCAACCTGGAAGTGCCCCAATAAAAGAATATTACATACAATTGAATTTTACATGAATGAAAATGAAAAACTCCCATCTCACATAAAACCCCAAGCTATTCAAAACACGACGATCCAATATAACATATCACAGCAACACATAACATCACATGTCATCAACGTAAGTAAATATGTGTATCCCAATTGTCGTTGACATATAGCACCGAAACCAGCGATACACCACATATTACACTTACGGTCGCAGAAAAGAAAATGTAAAACTACAACAATTGGAATCTGCAACCTCCTTAGACATCGCATGCCTAACCAAATGAATTCCTTAGACATCGCATGACTAACAATTATAAACCCCGGATTTTAGTCTTAATATCGAAAACACTTTTCAATATCTAGTCGGGCAATTCAACAAGATTCCCGACATCCTGATCGAATGCTCGTCGAAAACTTTAGTAGACGGCCGCACCCCTCGATGCCGTTGACGAAGTGCACTAAGGCGAAACACCGCTGCCGCGAGCACCCGAACGGATGCTTTTGACGACGGGGTTCTCCTACAGTCACTTGGTCGGGGCTATGGGGCGTGGCTTTCTTTTAAGTTTACCCGGCGAGTATCCGCGTACGCTACGTGATTGCAACGGACTTTTGATCGCATCAAAATCCCTTGGCAACTGAACATCTGAGACTAAACTGTTATATTTATAACATTCATATTAGTTATCTCATAACTACTTGTGGATTCCAAATATTGTATCACAATCCAGATAAATAGACAATGTTAAACTTTCCGATCGAATAATCAAACAACCGAGATTTCCCAAATAGCTCAACACTTGAGCAGAGTTCAAAAAACATCCCAGAATATGTCACAGCCCCAATGAACCAGCCGTAGAAGGGTCAAACCAACGCCTCACATGTGGTAACGCTAAACTACCACAAACCCTAGGGTTCAGTGGCAGTTTTGACGGTCACATAATCGAGTTAAGGTTACGTTCTTCTAGAGGGTCCACGATACGCTTGCATGATTTGCCGAAAGTTTTAAACTCGTGGAAAAATCCAACATTTGAAAGTCTTCCGACAGGGGAAAAAGTGAGTTATTGATATCCGTTCGAACTTTTTAACACGTTCTAAATTACCCGAAAAAACATAAACGAAGTTAAACTTTCCGATCGAATCAACGAGTTTCCAATATTTCCCAGAAAGCTCAACACTTGAGTAGAATTAAAAATTCCCAGAAGCATGAAAAAGTACCCAAGAATAAACCCCTGAAGTATTAGCCCCTAACTCCCAAAGATGGCCGCGGAACCGCCGCCAAATGCATGGTTTGGCCGCGGTTCCGCAGTCTCTTGAGGGAGTTAGGGCTTCGTACTTCACAGTAATTCTTAGAATTCCCTGCATGATTTTCTGAGTATTTTTAATATGAAAAATTTCAACTTTTGAAAAAAATTCCAGAGAAGGGGTTTGTATCGGGGTTTCGGGGTTCGATCGGACTTCAAACTTCGTCCATACAATGCCTAAAGCTCTAGCTTGGCTCTGATACCACTGTAGGGTTACTATGCACTAGAACAAGGTTTTACAAGGCATCAACCATGCCAAAATCAAAATTTTCAAGTGCCGAACAACCCAAGCAAGATCTTAGACGAGAGATTAGGCAAAACAAATAGCAAGTAAACAACTTTACTTCTAAGAGTTAGGGATTACAACCTTTGTAGTCCATTCCTTCACTTTATAAGCTCCATGTTGTGGTCCCTTCGCTGCGATCATCAAGTACCCGGACTCTAGAGAGGCTCCATGAAGAGAAAGATGCAAGCTTGCTTCCGATCTTCAACAACTAAGATGATCTACCTTAAAGAAACTCAAACCCAAGCTCTTACTTCACTAATCAAGTATTAGTAAAGCAAACACCCTAATCTATGTGGCTAGAATAGATGAGGATGATGAAGTAGGAATTTAGCTCTCTTTTGTTATCAATTTCTCACTCATTATCATCACATGTCAAAAAGCTAGAAAGCTTTTTTCAAGAGGAAGAAGAAGAACAATTTCATTTGTGATGAATAATGAAAACTTGTGTGTGGTTAGAATTGCAACCATAGGTTAAGAATCAAGACTTAACCCTTGTAGAGAAATAACTATGGTAAAGAGTTTGGGTTGGGTTAACAAATATCATAATCAAAGTCAAAGCTTCAAGAAGGTTCTTGAAAGCTTCATGCAAGCTTAACCCTAATCCAAACCCTAACCACATTTAAACTCCACAAAACATGTTGCATTTGTAACCATAACATGTTGCAATATTATATATCACATATACAATATTTATTGTAACAAAATAAAATAATACAATTAACATATATCACATATATATCAATGTATTATCCAAGTGAGAAAAAGAATCTTTAAGTGAGCTTATATTAGTTAATGTAATATAATATATTAAATATATAATTATACATTAAATTATCGAATCAACACTGTAAGTCCATATTGCGACCCCCGGTTCTTACGGGGAGGCGGAAACGGTATAAAAAACAAATTTTTATTGCAAGAAGCAACATGGACTAAACAAGGTCGGGATCGTGTCTAAACTAAACTAGCATACAACCTAAAGAGTCTTAGCTACTCGGATGAAGGTTATACCTAAACTTGAACTCCTTCTTCTTCAAACCTTGTAGATGTTGATGGTTCTTGCCTTGTAGCCTTCTTCCGTCGAAGATGGATCCACCTCGAAGGTTCAACCTTTGGGCTCTTCCTCGATCTTTGAGTGAACTATGGTTTCCGGCTTGCTAAACCTTGAACCTAGAATGAGTAGAGAGTATCTAGGGGTTGTTTTCTTTTCAAGGTGATGGATTCTCAACACATGAGAAGGGGTCACCTTGAGCTTGAGGAAGAAGAAGATGAAGTGAGGAGAGAGAAGCTAAATGAGATAATGAGCTATCTTTTTTCTTTCTTGCAACCATATTGCCAAAAGAAAAAGAATTATCTAAATAATAATAATTCAAATAAGAATAGTTGATGGTAATTTGGAATGACCACTATCATGCTTCTTTAAATGAAATGTAAGCATGAATCAAGGAGGATCTTTACAAAACATGATGGTGGTCAACATTCAACCATGGTCAACAAGTCAACCATGGTCAACAAGTCAACAAAATCAACCATAACATAATTCTCATTTAATTACTATTATTAATAGATAATCCATAAATCTATTAGGGTTTGGAAAATGATAACTGTCAATTGTGCATACGCACCCGTTCCGAAACCCTAATGAAAGTCATCTTCCTCCTCCTCAAAAACTGTGCATACACACCTGCATTCTTGTTCCGAGGAACATGAATACTGAGAGATAAAAGCATCCCCAAAACATATACCAGTATCCGGCTCAAACCAGAGCCCGCTGGCAATATCCGTCCGGACTCCAAACGTGCACAAGTGCGCGGATGAGAACGAACCCTGTCGCAAAACCATGCGACCTTTACTCTGTTTTGCCCAGAGGCGAATACCCTCTGTGTGGGACTCTAAAGACTCGACACTACGCTGGCAGTGGGTTTAACCACAGACCGCAAGCGGCACTAGCTGTGCGTAACGGTCCCCAGGTAGATGCCGACAAGAAGGCTGACGAGGTGAAACCCCATCTGTACTCCTACTGAGTCTGAATGTGACAGTCTCCGTACAGTTCGGTCTGTTCGTCTGATACATCGCATGTCGGGCCTAGGGGGCGGTAAAACGTCAGTCCCCCAATAGCGGTACAAGTCGTGTCGGAGTGAAGCCCAAAACACCCTGAGATAACACTGGAACCTACCAGTTTATCTCGCTTGCCCTGGCCAGGGACTACTCGTGTAATGGCTCTCCTAGACACAGCGCGATGTCAACCCCCAATACCGGGAGAGACGAATCCTGTCTAACCGGCACTGCCTCCAAATGCTTCGGGACTGCACCCAACCACCACCTGTTTGCACGACTCCTTTGAGTCGTGGTAGGGTAGTGATCAAAGTGCAGTGGGAACACACTCGAGGCGAAGTGCTAGTGTCAAGTCAGCGGACTAAGCTGTACTCATGTCACCTGGGAACTGATGACTGACGATAGGTATAATACCAACCTGTCAGTTCCCGACGAGTCCTGTCCAGTGTACTCGTAACCTAACGAGCACCCGTATACTATCTCTAGTACGACGTACTGATGGCTGTGGGACAGACCATCTCCCACACTGGGATGAGAAGCGCATACGCTAGTCTACTCCGGAGTATCGATGCCCTGTCTCGATAGTCCTGCGACTAGGGATCTGTATAAGGATGTGCTTATAGATTACCCAGCCCCCACTAGTGTGACTGCCATCACAACGCTGGTAATCAAGCAAAGATCCTAAGGGCTCCACTAATGCGTATAAGTGATATAGTAAAATAAACACAAGTACACATTGAAGTAGAAACAAACCAAGTAGCATACTACTATATTGAGCAAGATTGTTTATACAAGGTGAATATCCCAAGCTTCCATTAAGTAATATACAAACTAGTATGATACAGTAATGGCCTCTAGGGCATATACACTAACAATCTCCCACTTGCACTAAGGCCATGTACTGGCGTATCGAAGACCTATCATCTTGATCAGCCGCTCGAACTGAGTCTGGGGTAGGGCCTTGGTGAATGGATCTGCAGTGTTCTCTTCTGAAGCAACCCTCCGAACCTCGATCTCCTTGCGATCCACGATCTCCCTGATCAGGTGATACCGCCTCAAGATGTGCCTGGATCTCTGATGGGACCTGGGTTCCTTCGCTAAAGCTATAGCCCCGTTGTTGTCGCAATACAGAGGTATTGGGTCAACAATGGACGGAACCACCTGAAGTTCTTTTAAGAACTTCCTCATCCAGACAGCTTCTTTTGCGGCATCAGATGCAGTAATGTATTCCGCTTCCATAGTCGAGTCTGCAACGGTTTCCTGTTTAGAGCTCTTCCAACACACCGCCCCTCCATTGAGGGTAAAGACAAAACCCGACATGGACTTGGAATCATCCTTGTCACTCTGGAAGCTGGAGTCAGCAAAGGCCTCGATCTGGAGGTCTTTTCCGCCATACACCAAGAACATCTCCTTAGTCCTTCTCAGGTACTTGAGAATGTTCTTTACCGCTATCCAGTGTTTCTCCCCAGGGTTTGACTGATACCGGCTTACCACACTCAGTGCATAAGCTACATCCGGTCTGGTACACAACATCGCATACATTATAGAGCCTACCGCAGAAGCGTAGGGTATAATAGACATGCGATCCCTCTCCAAATCAGTCTTGGGAGACATCTCTTTAGAGAGGGTGATCCCGTGACAAGCCGGTAGGTTACCGCGCTTGGAATCTTCCATACTGAATCTCTTCACTATGGTGTCGATGTACCTGGACTGAGAAAGTCCTAATATCCTCTTGGATCTATCACGATGGATCCGGATCCCCAGGATGTATGAGGCATCACCCAGGTCTTTCATGGAGAACCTGTGTGACAAGAACCCCTTGACAGATTGTAGCATAGGAATGTCATTTCCTATTAAGAGAATGTCATCCACGTATAAAACGAGGAATACTACAGTTCTCGCTACAAATCTACTATAGATGCATGGTTCATCTGGATTTTTGATAAAGCCAAATTCCTTGACCGTCTCATCAAAACAGATGTTCCAACTCCGCGATGCCTGCTTTAGTCCATAGATGGACTTAAGCAACTTGCACACCTTTCCGCTGCTCCCACTCTGAATGAAACCCTCTGGCTGATCCATATAGACACACTCCTCTAAATTTCCATTTAGAAAAGCGGTCTTTACGTCCATCTGCCAAATCTCATAATCGTGGAAGGCAGCAATGGCAAGAAGGATCCGAATGGATTTCAGCATAGCCACTGGAGAAAAGGTTTCGTCATAGTCCAAGCCAGGTCTTTGACGGAAACCCTTTGCTACAAGTCTAGCTTTATAGGTCTCAACCTGCCCATCTACACCAATCTTCCTTTTGAAGATCCACTTGCATCCTACGGGTTTTACCCCGTCTGGAGCAATGTCCAACGTCCATACTTTGTTGGTGTACATGGACTCCATTTCGGTCCGCATTGCATCCAGCCATTTTACCGAGTCAACGCTCTGAACGGCCTGCTGGAAGCTAGTAGGCTCATCATAATCTATGATGCAATCCTCTCGATCCCCGTCTATGAGAAAACCGTAGTATCTCTCGGGCGGATGAGACTGCCTACTACTCCTGCGGAGCGGCATAGGAATGTCCTGTTCATTTGAACCCTCTGGTTCCATTAAGCTTTCAGTAATAGTCTGTGGTTCTGGAATTTCTTCCAGTTCTACTGCGCTCCCACTTGTTTCTTTTTCTATGAACTGGTGTTCTAGAAAGTGGGCATTACGAGAAACAAGGACTTTTTGTTCTTCTGCGTAGTAGAAAAGATACCCCCTGGTGCTCTTTGGGTATCCCACAAACTTGCACAGTACTGAGCGTGCCTCGAGTTTGTCCGCATGCTGCTTTTTGACAAAAGCCGGACATCCCCAAATCTTCAGATATTGAAGATAGGGTTTCTTCCCACTCCATAACTCATATGGTGTGGTAGGCACAGTCTTAGTGGGAACTCGGTTCAAAAGGTACGCAGCTGATTCTAGTGCATACCCCCAGAATGATCGCGGTAACTCAGCGTTACTCATCATGGACCGTACCATATCCAATAGGGTGCGGTTCCGTCTCTCCGATACACCGTTATGTTGCGGAGTGTATGGAGGAGTAAGCTGAGAGAGAATTCCATTCTCTTTTAAGTAGTTCAGGAACTCGGCACTCAAGTATTCTCCACCTCGATCCGATCTTAGAATCTTGATACTTTTGCCGGTTTGTTTTTCTACCTCATTCTTGTATTCCTGGAATTTTCCAAAGGCTTCAGATTTATGTTTCATCAAGAAGACATGTCCGAACCTTGAAAAATCATCCGTAAAAGTAATGAAGTAAGAAAAACCGCTTCGCGCAAGTGTAGACATTGGACCGCACACGTCGCTGTGTACGAGCCCCAAGAGCTCGCTCGCTCTTACTCCGTGTCCAGTGAACGGAGTCTTTGTCATCTTTCCTTTGAGACAGGATTGACAAGTGGCATACGATTGGTATTCGAACGGATTCAAATACCCTTCTTTATGTAACTTAGTCAACCTTCTCTCATTGATGTGACCCAGTCTACAATGCCATAAGAAAGCCTGATTGATATCTGGAGACTTTCTTTTGTGTGTATTCTGGACATTAAAAATCTGTGGTTGGTTTAACACATATATACCATTTCTCAGTGTACCTGACCCAATCAGAACTTGATTAAGGTGAATGTTTACAACATTACTTACAAACGCAAATTCATAACCTTCTTTAGAAACTAAAGATACAGAAATGATATTACAAGTTGCGTTGGGTACAAAAAAACAATTACGCAAAACCAAAACATGCCCATCTGACATTCCCAGGTGATAGTCCCCCACGGCTTTAGCATCCATGCTAGCTCCGTTCGCAACTCTGAGGGTCATGTCACCTGCCTTCAAAACCCTACGGTTTCTCAACGCCTGCAAAGAATTACAGATATGAGATCCTGATCCGGTATCCAATACCCAGGAAGTAGAGTTTATAGAAAGACAGTTTTCAATAACATACACACCTGAAGCTGAAGCCGTAACCTGCTTCAGTTCCTGTGTCCTGGCCTTCCAAGCCCTGCAATCTTTCTTCCAGTGTCCACTCTTGTGACAATAGAAGCATTCCTCTTTACCCACAAGCTTCCCCGCGATCTTTGTTGCCAATTCTTTTCCCTTCGTACCCACTTTACTAACACCGCCTCTTGGTTTAGCGGGGGCTTTCCTCCTCTTTCCCTTGGCTTTCGCCTTGGACCTAGAGGAAGAAGATCCTCCTACAAACAAAGCGGGTGTTTCCCTACCCTTCTGTAGGGTGCCCTCTGCGCTCCTCAGCATGTTGAGGAGTTCTGAAAGTTCAACTTCCTTTTCTTGCAAGTTGAAATTCAGTATGAACTGGGCGTAAGTGGATGGAAGGGACTGGAGAATTATATCCGTATAGAGTTCACTGTCCAACGTGGTCCCAAGTTCCGCGAGCTCCTCAGTGTAGCCAATCATCTTAAGCACGTGGTCCGCTACCGATGATCCGACGGCCAACTTTGTCGAAAACAACTTCTTCGACACTTCGTATCTTGCGATACGAGACTGCTCTCCATACAGTTCTTTTGTATGAAGAAATATGGATTCCAAATCCATATTCTCGTGCCTCCTCTGATGTTCGTTGTCCATCGAGGCAAGTACGAGGCACCTGGCCTTCGCGCTATCAATCTCCCAAGTCTTACGGATTTCCTTATCCGCGACGCTGGAGGTGGGACCTGGGACGGGGGGAGCTTTGGTGGTAAGAAGATACCCCAGCTTGTCGTAAGTGATTGCCAATTTGACATTCCTGAGCCAATCTTTGTAGTTTGGCCCTGTCAATATGTTTTTATCTAGAATCAACTTAAGTCCAGTCATTTCGATTTAGTCGCTGCAGGGGGGAGAGAAGGAACACTTTAGCACGATGCTCTTGCAAGTTTAGAATGGTTTTTAATTTGTCTAAACAGGATGGCTCCCACTGTCTCTCGAATCCCTCCTCAAACCACAAAGGAAGAATTAGCCGGGATCAATCCCACCGTGCAATACTTGCTTAACCGTTCAGCCAGGCCAGTGTCGGTACTTCGAGGGAGGTTTTCCAACGCTTTCGCGAAGTTCCTTAATTAAATAACCTCTTTTCTCTGGGGGCGTAGCCCCGCTGACACCTTTCTAGGCACCTACTAGGTTTATAGCATTGATCGTCTCGTGAGAAATTTCCCGAGGAGTAGCATATACTCACAGTAGGATCGGGATCCAAATATCATCGCGTGACGAAATTGAAGGAATCCTACCAGAATCACCACACTCCAAATGGTATGCAAATCTAGCAAGTTTCAGTGCTTATGAAACTCCCGATGTGGATTTTTGCCCCATGCTCTTATGACCTTGGCGTGAGGTCAAAATGTCATAAGTCACATGTCAAGTTCTTCCCATCATTATCCTGGTTAATTTGAACCCACCCGTACCTACCCTTGACGTAGGCCAAAATGGCAGTACGACTGTCTCAAACCAACGCATTCTATCTATGCAACAGATAAATATCCGGCAGCTACCAATCACTATGCCTTGGCGTGAGGTCAAAATACATAGCTTGAATACTACCGTATATTTAACTGAAATGATGGAGGGCTACGAATGGTTTTGGCGAAACCGTGAACGTAGTGAACTTGATATAATCGATGGAACGAGATAGCTTTTAGAAGGAGTGGCTCAAGCTCCGCATTTAAAAGTTAGTTTTGAAAAGAACCGAGTGGTTTTTCGAAAGTGTTCCAACGATTTTAACTTGGTTTATTATCTTGCATTAGTTCTTTTAATGCGTGATATTCTTGCATTAGTACTTTTAATGCGTCCCATCATTTAAATCCTACCATTGCAGAAAACAACCAAAATATGACGTACGCTTATGCCATTCGCATTCGCCACGGGGTCCCGTCATCACTCGTTAGGTTACTTAACTAACGACAGAGCGGGGGCTGGGCTAGCGCGGCTGTAAAACATAAGCAACGCCTAAATAGAAAGCAATGATAGACATTACAGATCACAGATGAATACATTGGATATACTAGCAATCCGCAATCCTTTCGAGCCTGAAACGAAAAATGGATTACACGGTCGCGGTGAATAGCCAAATACCCCACCCAAGACCCCTACGGGTGCGGCAAACTACCCGCCAAGTACTCGGCAGTTTGTGCACCCCCTCCATGGGTCTATCCTAGGAGCAAAAATAGTAAAAAGAATTATACAATGACGGCTACAACCCCGACCCGGTTGTGCGGCCAAACAAATAATAATTATTACATCAATTTACATTTACAATGAATGAAAGAAAAACAAGAGCTCACCTCACATCCACCCCGGCTATTCACCCGCGACAGTCCAACACATTCATATACACATTCCAATATCAAACACAGATCATGTATAACCCCGACTAATCGTCTTATAGCGATTAGCCGACGTTCAATACATGCAAGCATCACATATATAACCATCATAGTCAAAGTGCAGTGAAGTTCGGAAAAATACGGAATTATAGGACCCCAAAAGCAAATTTCTTTTCTGGAAAATCTGGGCACATATAATATATTTCAAAAATCCTAAAACCAACACAGACACACACTGCACGAAAAACGATGCACAGAAGACGACAAACCGCGGCGCTTCCGCGGCACATGCCTACCTCGTGCGGCGGAAGCGCGGCGGTTTGGATGAATTAGGGTATCGTTTTTCTTGGGTGTTCACACAAAACCCTGAGCCGAATTTACAAGTATAAAGTTTTTCATTTAGAGCAGAAAAAATTTCAACAGAAACTTAGGGTTTTGTTTTTCCGGTTTTGTGATTTTTTCGGTTCCGAACTTCGTTACACTTCACTACCAAGCTAGTTTAAGTTTAGTTAGGCTCTGATACCACTGTAAGTCCATATTGCGACCCCCGGTTCTTACGGGGAGGCGGAAACGGTATAAAAAACAAATTTTTATCGCAAGAAGCAACATGGACTAAACAAGGTCGGGATCGTGTCTAAACTAAACTAGCATACAACCTAAAGAGTCTTAGCTACTCGGATGAAGGTTATACCTAAACTTGAACTCCTTCTTCTTCAAACCTTGTAGAGGTTGATGGTTCTTGCCTTGTAGCCTTCTTCCGTCGAAGATGGATCCACCTCGAAGGTTCAACCTTTGGGCTCTTCCTCGATCTTTGAGTGAACTAGGGTTTCCGGCTTGCTAAACCTTGAACCTAGAATGAGTAGAGAGTATCTAGGGGTTGTTTTCTTTTCAAGGTGATGGATTCTCAACACATGAGAAGGGGTCACCTTGAGCTTGAGGAAGAAGAAGATGAAGTGAGGAGAGAGAAGCTAAATGAGATAATGAGCTATCTTTTTTCTTTCTTGCAACCATATTGCCAAAAGAAAAAGAATTATCTAAATAATAATAATTCAAATAAGAATAGTTGATGGTAATTTGGAATGACCACTATCATGCTTCTTTAAATGAAATGTAAGCATGAATCAAGGAGGATCTTTACAAAACATGATGGTGGTCAACATTCAACCATGGTCAACAAGTCAACCATGGTCAACAAGTCAACAAAATCAACCATAACATAATTCTCATTTAATTACTATTATTAATAGATAATCCATAAATCTATTAGGGTTTGGAAAATGATAACTGTCAATTGTGCATACGCACCCGTTCCGAAACCCTAATGAAAGTCATCTTCCTCCTCCTCAAAAACTGTGCATACACACCTGCATTCTTATTCCGAGGAACATGAATACTGAGAGATAAAAGCAACCCCAAAACATATACCAGTATCCGGCTCAAACCAGAGCCCGCTGGCAATATCCGTCCGGACTCCAAACGTGCACAAGTGCGCGGATGAGAACGAACCCTGTCGCAAAACCATGCGACCTCTACTCTGTTTTGCCCAGAGGCGAATACCCTCTGTGTAGGACTCTAAAGACTCGACACTACGCTGGCAGTGGGTTTAACCACAGACCGCAAGCGGCACTAGCTGTGCGTAACGGTCCCCAGGTAGATGCCGACAAGAAGGCTGACGAGGTGAAACCCCATCTGTACTCCTACTGAGTCTGAATGTGACAGTCTCCGTACAGTTCGGTCTGTTCGTCTGATACATCGCATGTCGGGCCTAGGGGGCGGTAAAACGTCAGTCCCCCAATAGCGGTACAAGTCGTGTCGGAGTGAAGCCCAAAACACCCTGAGATAACACTGGAACCTACCAGTATATCTCGCTTGCCCTGGCCAGGGACTACTCGTGTAATGGCTCTCCTAGACACAGCGCGATGTCAACCCCCAATACCGGGAGAGACGAATCCTGTCTAACCGGCACTGCCTCCAAATGCTTCGGGACTGCACCCAACCACCACCTGTTTGCACGACTCCTTTGAGTCGTGGTAGGGTAGTGATCAAAGTGCAGTGGGAACACACTCGAGGCGAAGTGCTAGTGTCAAGTCAGCGGACTAAGCTGTACTCATATCACCTGGGAACTGATGACTGACGATAGGTATAATGCCAACCTGTCAGTTCCCGACGAGTCCTGTCCAGTGTACTCGTAACCTAACGAGCACCCGTATACTATCTCTAGTACGACGTACTGATGGCTGTGGGACAGACCATCTCCCACACTGGGATGAGAAGCGCATACGCTAGTCTACTCCGGAGTATCGATGCCCTGTCTCGATAGTCCTGCGACTAGGGATCTGTATAAGGATGTACTTATAGATTACCCAGCCCCCACTGGTGTGACTGCCATCACAACGCTGGTAATCAAGCAAAGATCCTAAGGGCTCCACTAATGCGTATAAGTGATATAGTAAAATAAACACAAGTACACATTGAAGTAGAAACAAACCAAGTAGCATACTACTATATTGAGCAAGATTGTTTATACAAGGTGAATATCCCAAGCTTCCATTAAGTAATATACAAACTAGTATGATACAGTAATGGCCTCTAGGGCATATACACTAACAATCTCCCACTTGCACTAAGGCCATGTACTGGCGTATCGAAGACCTATCATCTCGATCAGCCGCTCGAACTGAGTCTGGGGTAGGGCCTTGGTGAATGGATCTGCAGTGTTCTCTTCTGAAGCAACCCTCCGAACCTCGATCTCCTTGCGATCCACGATCTCCCTGATCAGGTGATACCGCCTCAAGATGTGCCTGGATCTCTGATGGGACCTGGGTTCCTTCGCTAAAGCTATAGCCCCGTTGTTGTCGCAATACAGAGGTATTGGGTCAACAATGGACGGAACCACCTGAAGTTCTTTTAAGAACTTCCTCATCCAGACAGCTTCTTTTGCGGCATCAGATGCAGCAATGTATTCCGCTTCCATAGTCGAGTCTGCAACGGTTTCCTGTTTGGAGCTCTTCCAACACACCGCCCCTCCATTGAGGGTAAAGACAAAACCCGACATGGACTTGGAATCATCCTTGTCACTCTGGAAGCTGGAGTCAGCAAAGGCCTCGATCTGGAGGTCTTTTCCGCCATACACCAAGAACATCTCCTTAGTCCTTCTCAGGTACTTGAGAATGTTCTTTACCGCTATCCAGTGTTTCTCCCCAGGGTTTGACTGATACCGGCTTACCACACTCAGTGCATAAGCTACATCCGGTCTGGTACACAACATCGCATACATTATAGAGCCTACCGCAGAAGCGTAGGGTATAATAGACATGCTATCCCTCTCCAAATCAGTCTTGGGAGACATCTCTTTAGAGAGGGTGATCCCGTGACAAGCCGGTAGGTTACAGCGCTTGGAATCTTCCATACTGAATCTCTTCACTATGGTGTCGATGTACCTGGACTGAGAAAGTCCTAATATCCTCTTGGATCTATCACGATGGATCCGGATCCCCAGGATGTATGAGGCATCACCCAGGTCTTTCATGGAGAACCTGTGTGATAAGAACCCCTTGACAGATTGTAGCATAGGAATGTCATTTCCTATTAAGAGAATGTCATCCACGTATAAAACGAGGAATACTACAGTTCTCGCTACAAATCTACTATAGATGCATGGTTCATCTGGATTTTTGATAAAGCCAAATTCCTTGACCGTCTCATCAAAACAGATGTTCCAACTCTGCGATGCCTGCTTTAGTCCATAGATGGACTTAAGCAACTTGCACACCTTTCCGCTGCTCCCACTCTGAATGAAACCCTCTGGCTGATCCATATAGACACACTCCTCTAAATTTCCATTTAGAAAAGCGGTCTTTACGTCCATCTGCCAAATCTCATAATCGTGGAAGGCAGCAATGGCAAGAAGGATCCGAATGGATTTCAGCATAGCCACTGGAGAAAAGGTTTCGTCATAGTCCAAGCCAGGTCTTTGACGGAAACCCTTTGCTACAAGTCTAGCTTTATAGGTCTCAACCTGCCCATCTACACCAATCTTCCTTTTGAAGATCCACTTGCATCCTACGGGTTTTACCCCGTCTGGAGCAATGTCCAACGTCCATACTTTGTTGGTGTACATGGACTCCATTTCGGTCCGCATTGCATCCATCCATTTTACCGAGTCAACGCTCTGAACGGCCTGCTGGAAGCTAGTGGCTCATCATAATCTATGATGCAATCCTCTCGATCCCCGTCTATGAGAAAACCGTAGTATCTCTCGGGCGGATGAGACTGCCTACTACTCCTGCGGAGCGGCATAGGAATGTCCTGTTCATTTGAACCCTCTGGTTCCATTAAGCTTTCAGTAATAGTCTGTGGTTATGGAATTTCTTCCAGTTCTACTGCGCTCCCACTTGTTTCTTTTTCTATGAACTGGTGTTCTAGAAAGTGGGCATTACGAGAAACAAGGACTTTTTGTTCTTCTGCGTAGTAGAAAAGATACCCCCTGGTGCTCTTTGGGTATCCCACAAACTTGCACAGTACTGAGCGTGCCTCGAGTTTGTCCGCATGCTGCTTTTTGACAAAAGCCGGACATCCCCAAATCTTCAGATATTGAAGATAGGGTTTCTTCCCACTCCATAACTCATATGGTGTGGTAGGCACAGTCTTAGTGGGAACTCGGTTCAAAAGGTACGCAGCTGATTCTAGTGCATACCCCCAGAATGATCGCGGTAACTCAGCGTTACTCATCATGGACCGTACCATATCCAATAGGGTGCGGTTCCGTCTCTCCGATACACCGTTATGTTGCGGAGTGTATGGAGGAGTAAGCTGAGAGAGAATTCCATTCTCTTTTAAGTAGTTCAGGAACTCGGCACTCAAGTATTCTCCACCTCGATCCGATCTTAGAATCTTGATACTTTTGCCGGTTTGTTTTTCTACCTCATTCTTGTATTCCTGGAATTTTCCAAAGGCTTCAGATTTATGTTTCATCAAGAAGACATGTCCGAACCTTGAAAAATCATCCGTAAAAGTAATGAAGTAAGAAAAACCGCTTCGCGCAAGTGTAGACATTGGACCGCACACGTCGCTGTGTACGAGCCCCAAGAGCTCGCTCGCTCTTACTCCGTGTCCAGTGAACGGAGTCTTTGTCATCTTTCCTTTGAGACAGGATTGACAAGTGGCATACGATTGGTATTCGAACGGATTCAAATACCCTTCTTTATGTAACTTAGTCAACCTTCTCTCATTGATGTGACCCAGTCTACAATGCCATAAGAAAGCCTGATTGATATCTGGAGACTTTCTTTTGTGTGTATTCTGGACATTAAAAATCTGTGGTTGGTTTAACACATATATACCATTTCTCAGTGTACCTGACCCAATCAGAACTTGATTAAGGTGAATGTTTACAACATTACTTACAAACGCAAATTCATAACCTTCTTTAGAAACTAAAGATACAGAAATGATATTACAAGTTGCGTTGGGTACAAAAAAACAATTACGCAAAACCAAAACATGCCCATCTGACATTCCCAGGTGATAGTCCCCCACGGCTTTAGCATCCATGCTAGCTCCGTTCGCAACTCTGAGGGTCATGTCACCTGCCTTCAAAACCCTACGGTTTCTCAACGCCTGCAAAGAATTACAGATATGAGATCCTGATCCGGTATCCAATACCCATGAAGTAGAGTTTATAGAAAGACAGTTTTCAATAACATACACACCTGAAGCTGAAGCCGTAACCTGCTTCAGTTCCTGTGTCCTGGCCTTCCAAGCCCTGCAATCTTTCTTCCAGTGTCCACTCTTGTGACAATAGAAGCATTCCTCTTTACCCACAAGCTTCCCCGCGATCTTTGTTGCCAATTCTTTTCCCTTCGTACCCACTTTACTAACACCGCCTCTTGGTTTGGCGGGGGCTTTCCTCCTCTTTCCCTTGGCTTTCGCCTTGGACCTAGAGGAAGAAGATCCTCCTACAAACAAAGCGGGTGTTTCCCTACCCTTCTGTAGGGTGCCCTCTGCGCTCCTCAGCATGTTGAGGAGTTCTGAAAGTTCAACTTCCTTTTCTTGCAAGTTGAAATTCAGTATGAACTGGGCGTAAGTGGATGGAAGGGACTGGAGAATTATATCCGTATAGAGTTCACTGTCCAACGTGGTCCCAAGTTCCGCGAGCTCCTCAGTGTAGCCAATCATCTTAAGCACGTGGTCCGCTACCGATGATCCGACGGCCAACTTTGTCGAAAACAACTTCTTCGACACTTCGTATCTTGCGATACGAGACTGCTCTCCATACAGTTCTTTTGTATGGAGAAATATGGACTATACCCAAAAGCCACCGTTTTGCATGCCCTCTTAGACGTGGTATGATGGAAATCAAAGCACAGTGGGAATCACACAAGATTCTATGACGATCTCGGGTCTACAGACTAACCTGTACCAGTGTCACCAGAGAACTGCCATCTGACGTGAGGTATAATACCATCTGGGAGTTGTCGGCGAGTCCGTCCAGTGTACCCAGTCTCCACTTAGCACCCGTATACTATCTTTGATGTCAAACACCAATGGATATGGGGATCATCCATCGCCCATCTACATGGGTCAAGAAGCATACGCCAGTCTACTCTGGAGTATCGATGCCCTGTCTCGGTACTCCCACGACTAGGAACATTTGAAGGATGTTCTTAGCGACTACACTGTCCCCACTAGTATGATCTGTATCATAGTCCTGGTAGTCAAGTACTCATCATAAGGGTTTTATCAACATGTAACATAGAGACAATCAGAGTACATGTTAAGATAAAAAGTAGCCAGATAGCATACTATCATGTCGAGCAAGAAAGTCCTCCCTATATATGTCCAAGCATCCACTACAATATACATCGTATGTACAGTAATGGCCTCTAGGGCATACATATAACTAACAGTTACCGAAACATGGAGGTGAGGCGGAGGAATTTAGTTATGATAAAGCGGCTCCTGTAAAAACAGGAGCTCCTCCACTGGGTCAGCAGAGAAATACGGTTTTAATCTATGCCCATTTATTTTAAAAATTAAACCGTTTTTTATATTTTCAACTTCTACTGCCCTGTGCGGGTGTACATTCTGCACCACAAAAGTTCCTTTCCAACGAGATTTAAGCTTACCCGGATAAAGATGTAGTCGTGAGTCGTAAAGAAGGACTTGTTGTCCCGGTATGAAAGTTTTTCTAAAAAGGTTTTTATCGTGGAACACTTTAGTCCGGTTCTTTACTATCACCGCATTATCGTAAGCTTCATCGCGGAGTTCACTTAGCTTATTCAATTGCAGCTTCCGGTAACTGCTAGCTTGATCAAAATCGAAGTTTAGCTCTTTAATAGCCCACATTGGCTTATGTTCGATCTCAACAGGAAGGTGGCATGCCTTCCCAAACACAAGGCGGTATGGAGACATACTAAGATCGGTCTTATAAGCGGTGCAAAATGCCCAAAGTGCATCTGTCAATTTGGTTGACCTATCTTTACGGTTTTTTGAAACCGTCTTCTCCAAAATTTGTTTGATTTGCCTATTTGAGATCTCAGCTTGCCCGCTTGTTTGGGGATGATAGGGCGTAGAAAGTTTGTGGTTGATTGCATATTTCCACATCAAATCCTCGAAAGACTGATTACAGAAATGCGTCTCGTTGTCGCTAATTATAGCGCGAGGGTGTCCGAATCGCGAAAAGATATTTTCTTTAAGGAACTTAATGACAATCTTGTTATCATTAGTGTGACACGGTATTGCTTCTTCCCATTTCGAGACGTAATCAACCGCTAACAAGATATATAAATTCCCAAAAGAGTTGGGAAAAGGGCCCATAAAATCAATACCCCAAACATCGAATATTTCCACAACCAAGATAGGTTGGAGCGGCATCTCATTTCTTTATGAAATCCGACCCAACTGCTGACACCGCGGGCAAGTTTTGAAATGATCATAAGCATCTTTAAATAGTGTTGGCCAATAAAAACCACATTGCAAAACTTTCTCCGCCGTTTTTCGAGGTCCAAAGTGACCGTCGCATGCCTGATCATGACAAAATGATAACACACTCTTGAATTCATCATTAGGGACACACCTGCGAATGATTTGATCGGAACAATACTTAAATAAATAAGGTTCATGTTAGTTATATGTATGCCCTAGAGGCCATTACTGTACATGAGATGTATAATGTAGTGGATGCTGGGACATATATAGGGAGGACTTTCTTGCTCGACATGATAGTACGCTATCTGGTTGCTCTTTATCTTAACATGTATACTTGTTGTCTCTCTATTACATGTTGATAAAGCCCTTAGGATGTATACTCGACTTCCAGGACTATGATGTAGATCATACTAGTGGGGCCTGGGTAGTCCATGAGTACATCCTTCAATGTTCCTAGTCGTGGGAATATCGAGACGGGGCATCGATATTCCAGAGTAGACTAGCGTATATCTTCTCGACCCATGTGATGGGCGATGGATGATCCCATATCCATTGGTGTTTGACATCAGAGAGACGGTATGCGGGTTCTCAGTGGAGACTGGGTACACTGGACGGACTCGCCGAGAACTCCCAGATGGTATTATACCTTACGTCAGATGGCAGTTCTCTGGTGACACTGGTACATCTTAGTCTGTTGACGCGAGATCGTCATAGAGTCTTGTGTGTCTCCCACTGTGCTTTGATTTCCACCCTACCACGGCTCTACTAAGTCATGCAAACAGGTGGTTTTTGGGTACTATCCCGATTCACATGGAGGCAATGAGCGATAGGAGGGGATTCGTCTTTCCCGGTATTGGGGGTTGATGTTGCGCTATGCTCGACTGGCCATAACTGGAAATCCCTGGCCAGGGTTGCACTGATTTACTGGTATGTGTTATCAGTAGTTTCATGCTTGTTATGGACCTTACATTTGCATGACTTATCAAGCTGTTGGGGTCTGACGTTTACCACCCCTAGGCGAGATATGCGACATATCAGACGAACAGACCGGACTGTGCGGTAAGTGTTACTGATTGGATTCGCAGGAGTGTGAGCAGGCTTGCTCGTTGATCTTCTGATCGCTCAATACCCGGGTGGCCGTTACGTTTAGCAGACCGCTTGCGGCTTGTGGGTGATTGATACGATCACCACCTACTGCCGGCGTATTGACGAGTATTAAGAGTCCTACACATAGGTTTCCTGGCTCAAGCGAAACGAAATAGGAGCGCATATGAGATATGTGCGGGACCGAGAATAATACCAGTATGTGATATTGTATTCTATTCTCGCGATTTGTATCATCGGACGGTTATATGAGATATAGCCGGGTTACCGAATCAAGTGTTGATTCGATACATTGATACACTAGATATTAGTCGGTTATATGCGATATGACCGGATCGTTAAATCAAGTGTTGATTTAATAATTTAATGTATAATTATATATTTGATATATTACTTTACATTAACTAGTATTGGTTCACTTAAGATTGATTTTCTCACTAGATTGTGCACATTGTTTATATGTGATATATGCAAGTGTACATGTTTGTATCATGCTTGATGATACATACAAGATGGGTCTATGAGACTTATATCAAGTTTAGGTTAAATTAGGGTTTATTTATTTCCTTAAGAATAACAAAAGAGAGGAGACTTTAGTCAATGTTATCGAGCTTGTAGAAGCTTGTATGAAACATTGACAAAGTCAACTTTTTTGTCATTCCTTAGGATATTAGTTAACCCAACCCTTAACCTCATACTTTGGTTAATTCTCTACATGAGTTAAGCATGAGGGCTTAACTCAACCATGGTGCAATAATTCAAAGAATAAGTTTTCATTTGGATGGATTATTCTTTCTTCTTCTTCTTCTTCATCAAGCTCCATGAAAAGCTTGCTAGCTCTAATGGTGCCATGAGAAAAAGTGTGAGAAAATCAATTCTAAAGTGAGCCCACTTCCTACTTCTTCATCCTCTACTACTTGCCATGTAGTATAGGGTGTTCTCTTCACAAAGTTCATGACCAAGTGAAGGAATAGCTTGAGTTTGAGTCTCCTCGACGTAGATCATCTTCGGCCTCGAAGTCAACGACCTAGCCCGCTCATTTCTCCGAGGAATCCATCACTCGAGTCCGGGATCTCGATGATCGCAGCGAAGGGACGTCAACACGGAGCTTTAGAAGTGAAGGACTGGATCTACAAAGGTTGTAATCCCTTTCACTTATAGTTAAAATGTTTAACTTGCTAGTTTTCGCATAATCTCTAGTATACGATCTTGGTTAGGGTTGTTCGGCACGGCTATTTTTTTAATCGGGCATGGTTGATGCCTTGTAGAATCTTATTAGAGTGCCTAGGAACCCTACAGTGGTATTAGAGCCAAGCTAGAGCTTTACGCGAAATCTAGGCGAAGTTTAAAGTCCGATCGAACCCGTAAACCCCGACGAATACCCTTCTCTGGACAATTTTCAAAACTGTGATTTTTTATGAATTAAAAATGCTCAAAAAATTAAGCATGAAAAACTAAGAATTACTGTGAAGTACGACCCACTGATTCAACTATATGACCGCGGAACCGCGGCCAAACCAAGGGTTTGGCGGCGGTTCCGCGTCCCAAATTATGATTTAGTCCCTCATACTTCATATATTTATTCTTAGGTCCTTTCTTGTCAATTTTTTCTGGGAATTTTTTTATTCCACTCAAGTGTTGAGTTTTCTTAGGGTTGTATTGGGGACTCGTTGATTCGATCGGATAATTTAACTTTGTTTAGTTTGTCCGGGTAATTTTTAGATCGTGTTAAAAAGTTCGACCGGATATCAATAACTCACTTTTTCCCCTGCCGGAAAATTTCCAAGTGTTGGATTTTTCCGTAGTTTAAGAACGTTCTAAATCGTGCAAGTTACTTGATGGACCCTCTAGAAGACAACAAACCTTAACTCGAATATGTGACCGTCTTGAACTGCCTTTTGAACCTTAGGGTTTGGGGCGGTACGGCGTGCCACATGTGAGGCATTGGCTTGACCCTTCTATGGCTGGACCGTTGGTACTATGGCATGAAATGGATGTTTTTAAACTTTTTTCAAGTGTTGAGCTATTTGGGAAAACTTGGGTGTTTGATTATTCGATCGGAAAGTTTAACATTGTCTGTTTATCTGGAATGTGATACAATATTTGGAATCCACAAGTAGTTATGAGATAACTAATTTGAATGTTATAGACATAGCAGTTTAGTCTCATTTGATCGGTTGCCACGGGATTTTGATGTGATCAAAAGTCCGTCGCAATCACATAGCGTACGTGGATACTCGCCGGGTAAACTTAATAGATAGCCACGCCCCATAGCCCCGACCAAGTGACTGTAGGAGAACCCCGTAGCCAAAAGCATCCGTTCGGGTGCTCGCGGCAGCGGTGTTCCGCCTTAGTGCACTTCGTCGACGGCATCCGGGGGTGCGGCCGTCTACTAAAGTTTGCGACGAGCATTCGATTAGGATGTCGGGAATCTTGTTGAATTGCCCGACTTGATATTGAAAAGAGTTTTCGATAATGAGACGAAAATGCGGGGTTTATAAAAGTTAGGCATGTGATGTCTAAAGAATTCATATGATTAAGCATGCGGTGTCTAAGGAAATTGCGGATTCCAACTGTTGTAGTTTTACACTTTCTTTTCTGCGACCGTAAGTGCAATATGTGATATCGCCGGTTTCGTTGCTATATGTCAACGACAATTGGGATGGGCATATTTACTTACGTTGATGACATGTGATGTTATGTGTTGCTGGATATGTTATATTGGATCGTCGTGTTTGAATAGCTGGGGTTTTTTATGTGAGATGAGTGTTTTTTTCATTTTCATTCATGTAAAAAACTTGTATGTAATATTCTTTTATTGGGGCACTTTCGGGCTGAGGATGATGTCACCATTGTATATTATTTATTTTTCCGCATTAGGATAGACCCAAGGCGGGGAGCACAAGTAACCGGGTTCTAGGGTCCAGTGGGAGACCATCTCGAGGAGTCGAGTCCGGGTCTCCTAACTCTAGAATTGGTAGGGTTGCTTGCCGCTCTCGTAGGGGTCTAAGGGTGTGGGATTAGCTATTCATCACGACCGTGGAATCCGTGTTTTATACAGGCTCAAAATAAAACACGGACGTCCTAGTATATCCAATATTTCATATGATGTTTTCTGCTGCGTTATCTGTGATGTGATCATATGATATGTTCAGATAGATACTGTATATAGTATATATGATATATTATATAGACGTTGCTTATGTTTTACACCCGCGCTAGCCCTGCCCCGCTCTGCCGTTAGTTACCTAACTTAACGGTGCAGACGGGACATCGAGGCGAATACGGATGGCATAAGTGTGCGTTGTATTTATCTGTGATGTTTAGGTGGACTTAAAGGATGGGACATTCATTAATGAGATTAATGAAAGAAAATAAACCTAAATGATGTTGTGGAATCGAATTTCAAAAATTAGGTAGCTCTAGTTGTTGCTTTGCATAGCGGTGTTCCTTATAGAACATCCAGCACCTTATTCGATAAGAAAAGAGCCGAGATCCCTTCACCGGGAGTGACCTCTTTAGCAATAACTAGCAGATGCTACAATCTTCGGTTTGTCTTTTGATTGCTTTTTTAGTTCTTGTTTTGCATAGCGGTATTATCAATATCCTGCACCTCATTCGACGAGGAAAGAGCCGAGATCCCTTCACCGGGAGTGACCTCTTTAGCGAAACTAGTAAAAGCCTCAAAAACACTCCATTTAAAACCATTTGATTCTGCAGCGAGATCAAGTTCAAAGAGTTAAAGGTTTTCTTAAAAACCATCCGCAACCCTCCGTCATTTTAGGAAGTAGAGTACTTAGTATTCGCGCTGTGTTTGTTGACCATAGTCAAGGCACAGTGTACGGTAGCTAAGTGATGTCTTCCTACACCGCATATGATGCGATTAGTTAGGACAGTCGCATGACTTTGTTAACCTTAGTTAAGGGTCATGTGGGTGGGTCTAATTAATCACGAAATGACGGGTAGAGCTTGACTAGTGCTTATGATTTGTTGACCATAGTTAAGGTCATAAGTGCTAGGGGTAAAAACCATTATCGGGAGTTTCAAGTGTTGAAATTTGCAATGAAATTGCATACCATCTATGAGATAGTTGGATCCCGATACCCACTGCGAGTAATTGTTATTCCTGGGAGAGTTTTCCACTTTACAATTAGCCGATCAAGTAGGTGTCTAGAAAGGTGTCAACGGGGTTACGCCCCTGGGAAAACGAGATTTATTTTAATTAGGTCCGTGCGAAAGCACGGGGAACCTCCCTCAAAGTACCGGCACTAGCCTGGCTGAAATATTGGCGAACTTGTAGAGTGTAATTAATCCCGGCTAGTCTTTCCTTTTAGGGTTTGAAGGAAGATTTGATAAAAACAGTGGGAGCCATCCTGATTAGATAAAATATATATAACCAATCTAATCTTGCAAGAGCGCACGCAGAGTGTTTTCTTCTCTCTCTCTCCAGGTAGCGACCATGTCACGCCTTAATCAAGATAATAATATGGATGTATTGACCGAACCCGCTTGTTATACTGAGCTGGGGAACATTGGTCCCGCTCCAACTTATAATTGTTATAAGACCGAGCAGGAATTAGGGGAATACCAGGATTCCCATGCCGCCCAAACGAATAAAGTGCATGATGATGCATCTTCTTCGGGTGTGTTCATTACAAAGAACTGTTTCTCAGTATCCTCTATGTCCTGGGTATTAAATACCGGATCAGGATCCCGCATATGTAATCTGTTACATGGGCTACAGAAAGGTAGAGAATTGAGAACGGGTGATAAGTTTCATGAGATAGAAAACGGTGCAAGTGTTGCAGCCAAGTCTGTTGGTCACTATCACCCTGTATTACCAGAATACATTGATTCTGAACGAATGTTATTAGATACCAAACCTGATATACAACATCATATCAGTCTCTTTACTAGTAAAGAAAGGATATAATTTTGTATTGTTGGATAATGTTTTGAACATTTCCTATATCAAGAGTTGATCGGTTCAGGCACGTTATCTAAAAGCATTGACGTTCTAAATCAAACTACAGTTCTTAGTATACAAAACACACACGAGAGGAAGAGTTCAGAAATGAACGAATTCTTCTTGAGGCATTGTAGACTAGGTCATATCAATGCGACCCGACTTGCTAAGTTACATTTAGATGCATATTTAAATAAGTTTAAATTTACATCTTATGAAACTTTCCAGTCATGTGACAAAGATAAGATGACCATAGCTCCGTTTACTGGAAACAGAGAAAGAGTTAGTGAACTCTTGGGACTGATACATAGTGATGTATAAAGGTCCCCAGTCTACACATGCCAGGACCGGTTCTTTGTACTTCATTACATTCACTAATGATCTCTCTAGATTCAAACATATGTTCCTGTTGAAACACAAGTCCGAAACTTTTGAGATAATCACCGAATATAAGTTAGAAGTAGAGAACCAAAACCGGGAAGAAGTATTATGTCCTATGATGAGATCAAGGAGGAGAATACTTGAGCACGGGATTCCTGGACTATTCTAAAAGAGAATGAGATTCTCTCTCAGCATTACTCCTCCGTATACACCACAGCACGTCGGTGTATCGGGGCGGAGTAATCACACCGTATGTGATATGGTGTGCTCTATGATGAGTACTATCGAGTTTCCTATTCCTTTTTGGAGTTATGCACTTGAGAAGCTGCATACCTATTGAATGGGGTTCCAATCAAATCCATTGCCTACCACTTCATATGTGATATGGAATGGGAAGAGCCCATATCTTAAGTTTGTTAAGATTTGGGGTTGTCCGGCCTATGTCTAAAAGCAAAATCCGGACAAGCTCGAGGCAAAGTCAGTTCTGTAGAAGTTTGTTCGATATCCTAAGCATTCGCAAGGGAATATCTTCTACCTAACAGAGGAACAAAATATGTTTTGTTTCTCAACATACCACCTTTATGAAAGGAAATTTCTTATGATGAAATTAGTGGTTATGAGGTAGAACTGGAAGGAGTTCCATCTATACAAACTACAGCAGATGATTTAGTAGAACCAAAGGATTCAATAGGTTCCGACGAACCTCAGCCTCTCCGCCGATCTAGCAGGGTTCCTCATCCTCCTGAGAGATACTTCGGTTTCTTGATAACAGTGGGAGCGAGGATTGCATCATGAGATGATGACCCAACTAGTTTCGAGCAGGCCATCAAGAGTAGGGACTCTGTAAGAATGGCTGGATGCTTAGCGATCTGAGATGGAATCAATGTACACCAACAAAGTATGGACTTTGGTTGCTATATCTGAAGGGTTAAATTCCCATCAGGAGCAAGTATATCTTGAGAAGATTACTTGGTGTAGATGGAAAAGTTGAGACTTTCAAAACTAGACTTGTTAAAGGTTTTCGTCATCGACCAGGCGTGGATAATGATGAAACCTTTTCCAGTGGCTGTGCTTAATTCCATCCGGATCCTACTTGTCATTGATGCATACCATGACCGCGATATCTGGTGGTTGGGTATCATGACTGCTTTTCTAAATATTGATTTAGAAGAGAACGTCTATAAGTACACAGCCAGAAGGCTTCGTAAACAGTGGGAGCAGCGGAAACGTGTGCAAGTTGCTTTACAGGATAAAGCAGGCATCACGGAATTGGAACATCTGTTTTGATGTGGTAGTCAAAGAGTTTGACTTCATCAAAGTGGTAGATGAACCTTGTATATACGAAAAGGTAGTAGAGAGTAAGGTGAACATCCTCGTATTGTACGTGGACAACATACTCTTGATAGGAAAAGAGTTTCCTATGCTACGCACGGTCAATCTCCTCTTATCACAAGGATTCTCCAAATAGGATAAAGGTG
The DNA here is from genome assembly GCA_030015575.1 of Agapanthus africanus. Taxonomy (NCBI): domain Eukaryota; kingdom Viridiplantae; phylum Streptophyta; class Magnoliopsida; order Asparagales; family Amaryllidaceae; genus Agapanthus; species Agapanthus africanus. Next base: position 566,649,813 of record CM057339.1, read on the forward strand.
ATACCTCCTAAATCCTGGGTTTTGGATCTATGAGATAGATCTAAATGGATATTAGGATTCTGACTAGGTGTAGTGAGATGGTATCAATCGATCCTGGAGAGAATCACTGGACAGCTTCCAGGGTGGTAAGGTTGACTGAATGTCAGTTACAGGCATTGTCTTTACCCTCAGTGGAGGGACAGTATGTTGGAAGAGTTCCAAGCTAGATACCGTGGCACACTAGACGATAAAGGCTGGTGACATCGCTATCAAAGATACTACCAAAGAGGCAGTTTGGGTGTATATTAGTTCATGAGATGAACTAGGTTCCTACCATTGTATGACAATGGAAGTGAGGCTTTAGCCCAGGATCCACGGTCCCATCAGTGACCCAGACATATTCCAAGGCAGTATCACCTGATCATGGAGGTAGTTGATCTCCAGGGTGATCGAGGTTAGGAAAGTAGACTCAGAGGACAACACGGCGGATCCACTCACAAAGGCCTTTTCCCAGAGAGAGACTTATATGGGATGGTTGAGTATGAGATACTGCAACCACTGCTACAGATGGCCCTAGTGCAAGTGGGAGATTGTTAGTTATATGTATGCCCTAGAGGCCATTACTGTACATGAGATGTATAATGTAGTGGATGCTGGGACATATATAGGGAGGACTTTCTTGCTCGACATGATAGTACGCTATCTGGTTGCTCTTTATCTTAACATGTATACTTGTTGTCTCTCTATTACATGTTGATAAAGCCCTTAGGATGTATACTCGACTTCCAGGACTATGATGTAGATCATACTAGTGGGGCCTGGGTAGTCCATGAGTACATCCTTCAATGTTCCTAGTCGTGGGAATATCGAGAAGGGGCATCGATATTCCAGAGTAGACTAGCGTATATCTTCTCGACCCATGTGATGGGCGATGGATGATCCTATATCCATTGGTGTTTGACATCAGAGACGGTATGCGGGTGCTCAGTGGAGACTGGGTACACTGGACGGACTCGCCGAGAACTCCCAGATGGTATTATACCTCACGTCAGATGGCAGTTCTCTGGTGACACTGGTACAGCTTAGTCTGTTGACCCGAGATCGTCATAGAGTCTTGTGTGTCTCCCACTATGATTTGATTTCCACCCTACCACGGCTCTACTGAGGCGTGCAAACAGGTGGTTTTTGGGTACTGTCCCGATTCACATGGAGACAATGAGCGATAGGAGGGGATTCGTCTCTCCCGGTATTGGGGGTTGATGTTGCGCTATGCTCGACTGGCCATAACTGGAAATCCCTGGCCAGGGTTGCACTGATTAACTGGTAAGTGTTATCAGTAGTTTCATGCTTGTTATGGACCTTACATCGGCATGACATATCAAGCTGCTGGGTCTGACGTTTACCACCCTTAGGCGAGATATGCGACATATCAGACGAACAGACCGGACTGTGCGGTAAGTGTTACTGATTGGATTCGCAGGAGAGTGAGCAGGCTTGCTCGTTGATCTTCTGATCGCTCAATACCCGGGTGGTCTTTACGTTTAGCAGACCGCTTGCGGCTTGTGGGTGATTGATAAGATCACCACCTACTGCCGGCATATTGACGAGTCTTTAGAGTCCTACACATAGGTTTCCTGGCTCAAGCGAAACGAAATAGGAGCGCATATGAGATATATGAAGGACCGAGAATAATACCAGTATGTGATACTGTATTCTATTCTCGCGATTTGTATCATCGGACGGTTATATGAGATATAGCCGGGTTACCGAATCAATTGTTGATTCGATACATTGATACACTAGATATTAGTCGGTTATATGCGATATGACCGGATCGTTAAATCAAGTGTTGATTTAATAATTTAATGTAAAATTATATATTTGATATATTACTATACATTAACTAGTATTGGTTCACTTAAGATTGATTTTCTCACTAGATTGTGCACATTGTTTATATGTGATATATGCAAGTGTACATGTTTGTATCATGCTTGATGATACATACAAGATGGGTGTATGAGACTTATATCAAGTTTAGGTTAAATTAGGGTTTACTTATTTCCTTAAGAATAACAAAAGAGAGGAGACTTTAGTCAATGTTATCAAGCTTGTAGAAGCTTGTATGCAATATTGACAAAGTCAACTCTTTTGTCATTCCTTAGGATATTCGTTAACCCAACCCTTAACCTCATACTTTGGTTAATTCTCTACATGAGTTAAGCATTAGGGCTTAACTCAAACATGGTGCAATAATTCAAAGAATAATTTTTCATTTGGATGGAATATTCTTTCTTCTTCTTCTTCTTCATCAAGCTCCATGAAAAGCTTGCTAGCTCTAATGGTGCCATGAGAAAAAGTGTGAGAAAATCAATTCTAAAGTGAGCCCACTTCCTACTTCTTCATTCTCTACTACTTGCCATGTAGTATAGGGTGTTCTCTTCACAAAGTTCATGACCAAGTGAAGGAATAGCTTGAGTTTGAATCTCCTCAACGTAGATCATCTTCGGCCTCGAAGTCAACGACCTAGCCCGCTCATTTCTCCGAGGAAACCATCACTCGAGTCCGGGATCTCGATGATCGCAGCGAAGGGACGTCAACACGGAGCTTTAGAAGTGAAGGACCGGATCTACAAAGGTTGTAATCCCTTTCACTTGTAGTTAAAATGTTAAACTTGCTAGTTTTCGCATAATCTCTAGTATACGATCTTGGTTAGGGTTGTTCGGCACGGCTATTTTTTTAATCGGACATGGTTGATGCCTTTGTAGAACCTTATTAGAGTGCCTAGGAACCCTACAGTTCATCCCGGTAAAAGTATTTTACTTGGGATAGAAATTGAAGTTTGTCTTGTTTCGACCAATTTCTAGGAATAAGTCCCGTCGCTAGATAATTCACAATATCCACGAACCATGGTTCGTAGGATACGGTTAAGCGCTGTTCGTCAGGAAATGAGTCATTTATCGGCACGGTCAACATTGGTGAAGAAGAGATGCGTGAAAGATGGTCAGCTACTACGTTTTCACATCCACTCTCGTCTCGAATGACAAGATCAAATTCTTGTAACAACAGGATCCAATGTATTAGCCTGGCCTTAGCATCCTTCTTCGATAAAAGGTGTCGTAGGGCGGAGTGATCAGTGTAAACCACAATTGGTGAGCCAATCAAGTAGGGCCTGAATTTTTCTAATGCAAATAAAACTGCCAAGAGTTCTTTTTCGGTAGTTGTGTAATTAATTTATGCATCGTTCAAGGTCCTACTTGCATAGTAAATTAAATGTGGCATCTTATCAATGTGTTTTCCTAAGACCGCACCAATAGCAAAATCTGATGCATCACACATAAGCTCGAACGGGTGGTTCCAATCCGGAGATGATAGAACGGGGGCTGTCGTGAGAGTTCTTTTAAGCGACTCAAAAGCAGCCTCACAATCCGAATCGAAGTAAAATGGTGTATCCTTGGACAAGAGAAGAGTTAAGGGTCTAGAAATTTTGCTAAAGTCCTTAATGAATCTTCTATAAAATCCTGCATGGCCAAGGAAGGATCGTATATCTTTGACGCATTTGGGACGAGGGAGGTTATGGATGACATCTATTTTAGCTCTGTCAACCTCAATACCTTTTCGTGAAATTATATGTCCAAGGACAATACCTTCTTAGACCATAAAATGGCATTTTTCCCAATTCAAAGTTAGGTTCTTATCCTTACAGCGGGTAAGAACTGCGTCAAGATGGCGAAGACAGTCCTCAAAGGAGTCCCCAAATATGGAGAAATCGTCCATAAATATTTCCAGAAAATTCTCAACCATGTCTGAGAATATCCCCATCATACATCGCTGAAATATAGCGGGAGCGTTGCATAACCCAAAGGGCATGCGTCTATAAGCAAAAGTGCCGAAAGGTCAAGTAAATGTGGTTTTAACTTGATCCTTTTCGACGATGGGGACCTGGTTATAGCCAGAGTATCCGTCCAAGAAACAATAGTATTCATGTCCAGCTAATTGTTCTAACATCTGGTCAATGAAATGTAGTGGGAAGTGATCTTTCCTCGTTGCGGCATTGAGTTTCCTATAATCAATACATACGCGCCACCCAGTTTGGCTGTGTGTTTGGATCAACTCATTAGTCTCATTAGTTATGACCGTGATACCAGACTATTTAGGGACCACATGAATAGGACTATAACATTTCATAAAATATAAAATATTATTTTTGGAATTTAATATTAAAATAATATTTTTCCTAAAAACTGCCCGATTTGCGAAATTGGGGTTTTCGAAAAAGGGTATAAATATATACCAATAATTGTGAAATAAATGGAGATTAAAATGATTTATTCATTTAAAAATATATTTAAAGGATTTGGCATTTTTAAAATCAATTATATGTAGTTTAAATAAAAACCCGATTAGTGCACTGCTAATCACGATTAAGCCAAATCCGTGTTTCTACAGTTTTCCATGGTTAGTGCACCATGACATGTTACATGTTGTTTCATTTGTGTTGTTTTTTTTGGTTTTATGTGTTTAGGGAAGAAAATAAAAGGGAAAAAGGTGTCATGATGATTAGAGAAAGAGAGAGGGTGAGAAAATGAGTGAATGGGGGTGAGAATAAGAGAGGAAAGAGAGAGAGGGCAGCCACACCATTTCATTTCCCCCATTACTTTTCTTTCTTCATCTTCCTCCAACCATATCTCCCTCCACCTCCATCCCAAGGAATCATCTCCAAATGTTCACCAAAACCCTAAACCACCTTCACAAAAGTTGATCCCCTCTTCACCCTCTATACTTTGGACCCATCAAGGTTGGATTTTGAGGACTTTGGACTTCTAGGGTTTTGCTTGGTGGCATTCATGAGGTATATTTCCCTTCACTTAGTTAGTTATGTTTTCATAGCATTCTAGTTAGTTTAGAAATGGGGTTAAGATGTGGATTTGTGAACTTAGAAATTGCTAGAGAAGGGTTTGAGTGTTGTGTGGATTGGGTGATTCCTAGTAGCTGTTACAAGACCCTAGAGACCAATTCTTGACCTGGACCAGTGACTAAAACCCCAAAATACGAACTTTAGATTCGTCGATATCGGGTTTTTGTGGATTTTGTGATAGTATTTAGAGATCTGGAGTAACCCGGTGAAACCAAAAATCATTTAGTAAAGACTGCGAGATGAGCAGGTGACTGTGAGTGCACCCTAGAGACCCGAGACCTCACAACCCCTTACACGCCGCAGATTTAATACCCTAGACCGCAAATTGCGGACTGGTCTTGATGGTTTAGTGTTTGCTCCATGTCTTCCTTATCTGATATCTAGAGCAACCCAATATGCAATATATTCTAGTTTGGCCTAGGGTGAAATCTGGGAGTGGTTTTCCTATATTGTTGTTTTCGTGTTTTCCGTGTTTTGAATGATAAGTTTTGATATTCGGATTTGTATTTGATTGTTGGATGTTTGTACATCAACGACTAGGGATAATTGGTTGGTTTTGCATGCGTGGGCCATAGGTTCTAACCTATAGGCGATCCGTGTGCCGTTTTGGGTTTCCGAATTCAATTTTAATAGAGATTGCGATTGTGTGTTATTTTAGGTACCTTCGCGTGGATTCCGAGACGACGGAACATGGCATCATCGACTTCGGCAAGCAAGGAGCAAGGTGAGTAGATCTATGTCTACGGGGGAAGTCGGGTGGATGGCGTTTAGCACCCCCGCAAACTTTGATGGAAACCGATTTGTATATAGAGTATGGTTAAGGGAACTTTTAATAGAAAACTATAGATATAGTTAAAAGATAGTTAGAGAAACCATATTAGAAACTAAAGGATAGTTAGAAGCGATTAGATACGACTAATATGTGGTGACGGGATTTGAGGATGATATTTGATGATATTGCCGTTTAGGGTACTATAAGACTAGAAAGCCGACGTAAATGTGTTATCCGAACTATACCTATTTCCAAACTGAAGAATCCTATGCATCTTTTAAACAGATACCTTGAGGGACGTTACGGATTTTCAAATGATATCTTTTCCTTAAAAACACCGTAGCCCCTACTTTCAAAACTACGATTAGCATCTTGTAAAAACTGATTGTATGGTTCGGGTGTGTATGTTATATTAGATACGTATGCTTGGAGTAAAGGTAGAATGTAATTGTAAATTGACCTTATATGAGTTATAGATGCGATGAAAAGAGAATACGATTTGGCATGTGATATGATGATATGTTGGTATACGGATGCGAGTCGATTGAGAGGATTGATACCTTACCGGTCCCCTGATATGAGATTGTTATGGATGTGACTTGGGACATAGGTATATGTATACATGTTGTGAATCATGAATGATAGGTCGTACGTGACATTAGGCCGTACCCTCATTGTCATATAGGTTGATAGGATCCCTACTGGTTAAATGCCGTCGTACGATGATTTTCCGTACGTGATGAGTTTTATGATGATTGATCCATACCCTTGACTAGAGGATGTCGTACGATGGATTATGCCATACGTGATGTTGTGAGGCTGGATGCCGATTGATAGATTCACTGACTCGGTCATGTTAGATACGTATACCTGTCAGCATTCACATACGATTTAATTTATGCTACACTCATGTTATTCTTATTGCATTACATATACATGTGCTAGTACACCTACACCATTATCGATGATGCGTATGTTACACGTACACAGATTGGCCGGCTCACACACTTCATCATCGATAATTGCTATGTCACTACACAGTAGAATCGCTGCATCAGGATATGACTCCTTGCATGAAATACTTGTGTACATACATATTGTACACCCATACTTGCGTACATACCTATTGTACACACATACTTGCTTGCATACATATTGTACATCCATACTTGCGTACATATATATTGTACATCCATACTTGAGTACATACATATTGTACACCCATACTTGCGTACATATATATTGTACACACATACTTGCGTGCATATATATTGTAGATCCATACTTGCATACATACATATTATACACCCATACTTGCGTACATACATATTGTACATCCATACTTGCATACATACATATTGTACACCCATACTTGCGTGCATACATATTGTACATCCATACTTGCGTACATACATATTGTACACCCATACTTGCGTACATACACATATGCACCTTTATACGATGTTGCATTTGACTCTGAAGAAATTGGGACCGCAGGATATATTTTAAAACTGAATCATTTACAAGAGCGTTCTTCCCTTAATATGTCACATCACTGTTCCATGTTGCATGATATACAGATATGCTTACATTTCTATCATATGTCGCATACATCATGCTTTATGATTTTACGCATTGAGATATGCTGTTTTCATGATATTTCTGGATTTGAGAACGGTGGTCATTTTAAAAGAAAGTATGTATTATTTTAAAAACCCGGTTTCTCTTGATATGATATTTCAGTACGTCCACCATGTGTTTCTCGGTTCTGAGACGTGTGACATGTGAAACCCGATTCGAGGAGCTGGATGAGGCCAATTGCGGGTACATTGTGGACCCGGTACGGTATCCCGGGGCGAGAAGATCGTGGGGATGACGATGAGCCTGGCTGAGGGACTACTGCCTACCAGTGATTGGTTGGGCCTGGCGGTTATCTGGAGGATACCGACCGGGTCGAGAGATGGATATTGGGCCGACCCGTCTGCCGGAGCCCGCGGGCCGATCCCGCAGACGGAGGCCGAGGTCCGATCCGGACTGACGGAGCCCGAGATATGAGGATTTACGTGTTGATGCTGGACACGGGTTTCATGATGTTTCGAGTGTCGATGTTGGGCACTCAGGTTCCATGATTTTGATGTGTCGGGAGGGACACACGTTGATTTATATCCTCATACTTTCTTGCATTTTCTTTTATGATATTTACATGCATTATGTTGTTGTGTCATTGGTTGACACGTGGAAAGGATCCACATGCATACATACACTGATGATATGGTAGGATGAGACCCACATTCATACAGACATTGATCACTTGCTTGGATGATATCCCCATACATATAGGTGTTGATTACATTGTTGGCACATATACAGATACGGTCACCCTAGATATCATAGTATTACCTTTATGATATAGTTGACCTAGGAGTCGTTGTTTATTCGATTTCTACTTGTTGATGTATTTTCTACTCACGAGTTGGCAACTCACCCCCGTTGTGCCACAGTTCTTACAGGTTGACCGCACGGATCAGTAGCGGCATCGCTGGCACACAGCTACTTCGGGTGTTTTGCTTTGGTAGGTGGGACATTGTATCGTACCCACTCTTGTATTTGTATTTCATATTGTATCTAGTCAACTCCATCAATCAATCTAGTAATTGTATAAGTAATGAAACTTAGTAAGACATGTAGTTGCGAGACTTGAGCGATGGGTTTTATGTTCGCCTTTTGGGTTGATGTCATGCTTATTTATTTATATTTTGTGGTGAACTTCGCCGTTAGGCGTCGTATACTTATATACTGTCTTGCGCGGTTGTGATCCGCCGTTTGGCGAAGAGCTAGCTCCCGCTTGGAGTTGCCTTTATTATCATTATGTATTTGTGGCTTTGGATCAAAAATACAAAGGAGGTGCTGCCCAAATTTATTTTTACAAAGACGAAACATGTTTTCAAACTAGAAATTTTCACTTGCATTTTATGTCCCTTTTCTATGCATTAAGAAAACTTGATTTCCTTATACCTTTATTTCAAAACTTCACCTCTTTTATTTTCTTTAAAAGGTTTAGATTTCTGGGTTTCAGCTTACTTGAATTACGTTACGCCTTTAGACGTTGCGTGATTTAAGAGCTGGTCACGAGCTAATATTTCGGGACGTGACAAAGTTGGTATCAGAGCGCTAGGTTTAACCTTGGTTTGAGTCTATGTTTGACTATGCGGAGTCTAGGGAGGGTATGTATTTTGGAACCTAGGCTTGACCTTACGGAACTTAGACTTGAACGGGGGGTATTAGACCCGAACTTTCGTTACATAAGCTGACCCTGATTGATGGAGTAGGTAGCTTGAGTAGAGTAACGTACCGTATGTATGTTCCGCAGCATATTTACGATACGATACTCCACTTAAGAAACCTTAGGATGTACCTATTTTAAGATCCGTGATTCTCTTCGTACCCATGATTATACATCCATTTGAGATCCTTGATTCTATTCGTTTCCATGATCATACTCTCATTGATGTTGTTCCTTCTTATGATCATGCATCCATTCTGGATCTGTCGTTTCCTTTCATGCCCTTGATCTATTTTCATCGATACACGATTGAAGTTCCTGTCACCATGGTTTGAGCACAGATTGAGCTGCTTCTAGTGATGCAGTCAGGGTGAGCTCGTCATGGATGAGGACTGACCATTGTGTTTTCTGGTGACATGGGAACGCCTTGATGTAGTGTTGTGTGTGACCTCTTGTTGAGGAGAGTGTTTGGTTTTACACCTGATGATCGGGCCATTGTTAGAGCTGCCAGTTGTGAGAGAACTGTTGACGTATAGCCTACCTCAGAGATTGTGATATCGTCTACCGTGCAGACAGATGACCCAGCTGTTGCTGAGATTGATAGGATGTCGCCTCCAGACTTTACGAGCTGAGATCGCTGGTGCTTCCAGGCAAAGATGTGACAGGTGATAGCTAGTCCATCTCGAGTTGAGAGACGATGGTGATTCGTCAGATTGACGCGCCGACGTAGGCCCAGTTGAGTTGAAGATTTCCGGTGTGGAGAGTCTTATTCAGATCTAGAGCAGACCGATCTAGAGATGACCGTTGATGTATCGTCTTTCCTGGAGGATTGAGGCATTGTTTAGCATGCGGACGAAGGGTATTCACGTGTCGTCTAGGCGAAGTTAAAAAGTTCGAACGAATGTCAGAAACCCATCTTTCCAAGTCTAAGTATTCGAAGGAACATGCAAGTAATTCGGTGGACCCTCTAGAAGAATGAAACCCTAACTCGACATAATGACCATGGAACCGCTTCTGAACCTTAGGGTTTGCAGCAGTTCAGCGGTGCCATCAGTGAGGCTTGGGTTTGCCCTTCTACGGTTGGCCTATGGGTACTGTGGCATGTACTGGATAGTATTAGACTGTGATCAGGTGTTGAGCTTTCGGGGAATTATGGGACTTTGACGAATCGATCGAAAAGTTTGACGTAGTCCGAATATCATGTGATAAGAGATCAGCAAGCTGACCAGCTTTGGATAGAGGACCTCACCCAGATGCGTTGTGAGTTGATCGAGAACGTACGAGTATTGAGCATTCCTCCGATGGTTGGGGCGAGTTCCCGAGGACGTGTTCGGCTAGAGATCTTCTACAGAGTGATGAAGATACCGAGTTGTGATTTCAAGTCCGTGTGAGAGACTCCGGATTGACCGTAGCCGAGGACATAGAAGTACGTGGATAGCACGACGTGATGTTGAAGTGGACGATAATAAAGACGAGTGGAACAAGAGGTTCATGCGAGATGCTGACGAGCTATTGCTACTCCCCGTCGAGATTAGAGATCGGATATGTCTACAGAGGCGTTGGTATGCGACCAGATCCCGAGGAAATGTTGTGCAGAGAACGCAGATGTCCAGAAAACAAGAAAGGATTATCCAAGAGTACCAGCCTCCGTATAGTTCGGCTTAGGCGAGATCGGAAAAGACCCTGAGCAGGTTCCTTCCAGGACACTGCTGCGATGAGATTTGCACCGAGGATCAGTTGTGTCACGAGTATTCAGAGGACCAGAGGCCGACGCCAGTGATGTGCTGCTTTACGAGTGGTCATGCTAATTGGCCGAGAGATGACCAGAGAGGTGCCAGAGCGGAATCGTTTCCGTTAGCATACCTGACCGGGCCGATGAGCCGAAGGATTGTGAGATTGGTAATCCACTGAGAAATGAGGACATAGAGAAAGAAGACGCCAGACCATGAGCAGGAGGCAAACGGATGTTCTTGCTCTTCCAGTTTTGGGCGCACCGATATTTTTCGACATTGTAGGAGGTGTACCTCAATGTCATTTGTGCGATCTGCGTTTGTGATCCGAGTATCACTCTTATGTTGCTTGGATTTGAGTTTTGATGATTCAGTTTCATGATATTGGTTTTTGTGCACCATGGCTGCACCTACTGGGTATTTACATTTTTGTGCATAGTTATTGCACTTGATATATATTTTATACACCGTTGTGTTGATTTGCGATTTGTGCATATCTGTTGCACTTGATGTCGATTTTGTCCTTGGTAGCACGTGTTTATAGTTTCATGGACTTCATACAGTTGATTGATGTTGTGCGAGTGGTACGCACTTGATTTGATTTTTTCACTCGGTATAGCTCATATATGCTTGCAGCGCATTGATACGTGTTTTATGCACGCAGTTCCACACGTTTTTTATTTTATACACCTTGGTACACTCAGTGTTGCTTTTATACGCATTTGAGTTATTGATGCATTTCCGTGCACTTGTTGCACCCGATTTATATTTTGTGCAATTGTCGCACTAAGTTCTTAAGCTATGCAATTGATGCACTGTATTTGTATTTCGTGCACTAGATGCACCGTATTGGTATTTCGCGCACTGGATGCACCGTATTTGTATTTCGTGCACTAGATGCACCGTATTTGTATTTCGTGCACTAGAAGCACCGTATTTGTATTTCGTGCACTGGATGCACCGTATTTGTATTTCGTACACTCGATGCACCATATATTGTATTTCGTGCACTGGATGCACCGTATTTGTATTTCGTGCACTCGATGCACCGTATTTATATTTCGTGCACTGGATGCACCGTATTTGTATTTCGTGCACTTGAAGCACCAGACTTGTATTTCGTGCATTTGTTGCACTAGATTTTCATTTCGTGAATTTGTTGCACCAGATTTTCGTTTCGTGCGTTTGTCGCACCAGATTTATATTTCGTGCGTTTTTTGCACTGGGTATACATTTTGTGCGTTGGTTGCACCATATCGGTATTTCGTGCATTGGTTGCACTAGATTTGCACTCCGTACCTTGGTTGCACCCGATTTATGTCTTTGAGAATTTGTGTTACCAGATTTAGGTTTTTGTGCGCGTTGCACTTGACGTTCGTTTTCGTGCGTTTTACCGCACTGGGCATTTATATGGACTGACGCGCTTGGGTTGGATTTTTGCGCATATTAGGCACTTGATATTGGGTTTTGTGCGCATCGGATGCACTTGAGTGAGATTTTACTCGTGCATGTCGGATGCTCTTGATTTGGATTTTGTTCGTGCATGTTGGATGCACTTGATTTCGATTTCATTCGTGCATGACGGATGCACTTGATTGGGATTTTCGCTCGTGTTGGGCGCATGGTATGAGATGTGATTTGTGCATATCGAACACACTCTATTTTGGATTTTCAATCATGCTTGTAGTTGCTCTGGATTGGGGTTTTCGTGCACTCTAGGTGCACTTGATATTGTTTTCGTGCACACCCGTTGCACTAGACAGATGCTTTCGTACACACCCGTTGCACTTAGTTTTGTTCTTGTGTGTATCATGGCACTTGTATTTGGATTTGATTTTCGTACGCACCAGACACACGTGATTGTTGGATACGCCTTTTGAGGCTGATTTTTCTTTTGGGCACTTTGTTTTCATGTTGGGCACTATATATTATGTAGTAGCCGAACAGGACTGATCTGAGGACAGTACCTGAGTACTTTGAATGCATTGAAAGTTTAGCAAGAGGTTTTCAAAAAGTATCTATAGTCTCACTATTTCCTACGTGTCCGCGAGCGACACGAACGTGTACAAAGGAAAACCTTTTGGGATATTTTAAAAAGGACGGGACGTATATTTGAGCAAACATATACGAAAATATATTTACTATTTTACAAATGAGAATCCGTCACTTATGCCATGAGTTACGCATCACGCGGCGATTCAGAAAAGATTTTGCATGTATTTTATTCAGATTTTGGAGTCTTTCAAGGATGCGTACTATACACGTATTATAGTATTTGACTAGTGTACATTGGATTTCGGTAATGGATTTCAAGATCTGTATCTCCATTGTAACTCTGAGGAAATGCGTGCAAATCCGATGATTTGCGTGACGCTTGACGGAGTTCGATTTTGAGTTTCATACCCGTTTTCATGCATACGCAATGCGCTGTAGTATTTCTATATCTTCCGCGATCTCGGAGCCCTGTTGGTTTAAGATGATTATTGAAATGTTTTCGAATTTGGGGGTTTAAATTTAAATTCGGGGACCGAATTTATTTAAGGGGGAAGATTGTAACATTTCAGAAAATATAAAATATTATTTTTGGAATTTAATATTAAATAATATTTTTCCCGAAAACTGCTCGATTTGCGAAATTGGGGTTTTCGAAAAAGAGTATAAATATATACTAATAATTGTGAAATAAATGGAGATTAAAATGATTTATTCATTTAAAATATATTTAAAGGATTTGGCATTTTTAAAATCAATTATATGCAGTTTAAATAAAAACCCGATTAGTGCACTACTGATCGCGATTAAGTCAAATCCGTGTTTCTACAGTTTTCCATGGTTAGTGCACCATGACATGTTACATGTTGTTTCATTTGTGTTGTTTTTTTGGTTTTACGTGTTTATGGTGAGAAAAGAAAAGAAAAGGAAAAAAAGGTGGCATGATGATTAGAGAGAGAGTATGTGAGAAAATGAGTGAATGGGGGTGAGAATAAGAGAGGAAAGAGAGAGAGGGCAGCCATACCATTTCATTTCCCCCATTACTTTTCTTTCTTCATCTTCCTCCAACCTCATCTCCCTCCACCTCCATCCCAAGGAATCATCTCCAAATGTTCACCAAAACCCTAAACCCCCTTCACAAAAGTTGGTCCCCTCTTCACCCTCTACACTTTGGACCCATCAAGGTTGGATTTTGAGGACTTTGGACTTCTAGGGTTTTGCTTGGTGGCATTCATGAGGTATATTTCCCTTCACTTTGTTAGTTATGTTTTCCTAGCATTCTAGTTAGTTTAGAAATGGGGTTAAGATGTGGATTTGTGAACTTGGAAATTGCTAGAGAAGGATTTGAGTGTTGTGTGGATTGGGTGATGCCTAGTGGCTGTTACAAGACCCTAGAGACCAATTCTTGACCTGGACCAGTGACCAAAACCCCAAAATACGAACTTTAGATTCGTCGATATCGGGTTTTTGTGGATTTTGTGATAGTATTTAGAGATCTGGAGTAACCAGGTGACACCAAAAATCATTTAGCAAAGACAGTGAGATGAGCAGGTGATTGTGAGTGCACCCTAGAGACCCGAGACACCACAACCCCTTGCAGGCCACAGATTTAATCCCCCAGGCCGCAAATTGCGGCCTGGTCTTGATGGTTTGGTTTGGTGTTTGCTCCATGTCTTCCTTATCTGATATCTAGAACAACCCAATATGCAAAATGTTCTAGTTTGGCCTAGGGTGAAATCTGGGAGTGGTTTTCCTATATTGTTGTTTTCATGTTTTCCGTATTTTGAATGATAAGTTTTGATATTCGGATTTTTATTTGGTTGTTGGATGTTTATACATCAACGACTAGGGATAATTGGTTGGTTTTGCATGCATGGGCTATAGGTTCTAACCTATAGGCGATCCGTGTGCCGTTTTGATTTTTCGGATTCGATTTTAATAGCGATTGCGATTGTGTGTTATTGTAGGTACCTTCAAGTGGATTCCGAGACGACTTAGCGTGGCATCATCGACTTTGGCAAGCAATGTGAGTAGATCTATATCTACGGGGGAAGTCGGGTGGATGGCGTATAGCACCCCCGCAAACTTTGATGGAAACCGATTTGTATATAGATTATGGTTAAGGGAACCTTTAATAGAAAACTATAGATAGAGTTAAAAGATAGTTAGAGAAACCATATTAGAAACTAAAGGATAGTTAGAAGTGATTAGATACGACTAATATGTGATGACGGGATTTGAGGATGATGTTTGATGATATTGCCGTTTAGGGTACTATAATACTAGATATCCGACGTAAATGTGTCATCCGAACCATACCTATTTTCAAACTGAAGAATCGTATGCATCTTTTAAACAGATACCTTGAGGGACGTTACGGATTTTCAAATGATATCTTTTCCTTAATAACACCGTAGCCCCTACTTTCAAAACTACGATTAGCATCTTGTAAAAACTGATTGTATAGTTCGGGTATGTATATTATATTAGATACGTATACTTGTAGTAAAGGTAGAATGTAATTGTAAATTGACCTTATGTGAGATATAGATGCGATGAAAATAGAATACGATTTGGCATGTGATATAATGCTATGTTGGTATACGGATGCGAGTCGATTGAGAGGATTGATACCTTGTCGGTCCCCTGATATGAGATTGTTATGGATGTGACTTGGGACATAGGTATATGGATATATATATATGTATACATGTTGTGAATCATGAATGATAGGCCGTTCGTGACATTAGTCCGTACCCTCATTGTCATATAGGTTGATAGGATCCCTACTGGTTAAATGTCGTCGTACGATGATTTTCCGTACATGATGAGTTTTATGATGATTGATCCATACCCTTGACTAGAGGATGCCGTACGATGGATTGTACCGTACGTGATGTTGTAAGCCTGGATGCCGATTGATAGATTCACCGACTCGGTCATGTTAGATACGTATACTTGTCAGCATTCGCATACGATTTACTTTATGCTATGCTCATGTCACTCTCATCGCATTACATATACCTGTGCTAGTACACCTACACCATTATCGATGATGCGTATGTTCCACGCACACAGATTGGTCGGCTCACACACTTCATCAACGATAATTGCTATGTCACTACACAGTAGAATCGCTGCATCAGGATATGACTCCTAGCATGATATACTTGCGTACATACATATTGTACACCCATACTTGCGTACATACCTATTGTACACACATACTTGCGTGCATACATATTGTACATCCATACTTGCGTACATACCTATTGTACATCCATAGTTGCGTACATACATATTGTACAGCCATACTTGCGTACATACATATTGTACACCCATACTTGCGTACATACATATTGTACACACATACCATACATATTGTACATTCATACTTGCCTACATACATATTGTACACCCATACTTGCGTACATACACATATGCACCTGATTAGTCGAAAATATTGCATATTTTAGCCGGCAATTTTCTCATCATTTGTACTCATTTAGAAGTGTACGGTATTCATATTTTACATATTAGCAAAACTGTCGCAAAATATCAGATTGCATAAACCGGCATTTCTAGGGAAATTGACTGCATTTCATTGCATGACATCATTTCTATATATCGCAACCCGTGTTTCGAAGTCCTTGCAGGAAAATCTGAAGCTTGCTTGAATTTGCACTGCTAAAAGATACGCCAACTCATGGATGTGGAATCTAGTATTGTTCTAAGAAGCATGCAGAGATTTAACATGTCATAAAGTACATCAAAATACATAAGAAGACAACACATGAAGTTTGGAGGTATGAAGCCACAACTTGGCCGCGGAACCGCGGCGCAAGCCGTCTTTGGCCTCGGTTCCGCGGCCGTCTTGCCACGTCATCCACCAAGTTTTGCTGCACAATACTTCTCTCAGGGCCCACACTTTATAAAGACACAACAATTTCCAGAAGACTCCAGAGACTTCTGCCAGATCAGCAAACTAGGGTTTCTAATGCTTAAATAATCCTAGCTTAAACCCTAAGCTAGCTCCTAACAAACTCTTTCTAGAAACTCCTCAACAAACTTTTGGAGGGAATTGTAATTTCAAACCTAGACCTAGGGTTTGGGAAGTCTATAAATAGAAGCCTAAACCTAGGGTTAAGATATATACTTGATACTTGGATCCATTATCCAAAACTTAGATACTTCTTCATTTTACCCACTTCATCTTCTTCTTCCACAAGTCTAGTGACAAGGCTTGTGTGAAACCCTAACCCTAATTCCAACTCCAAAAGCCAAGATCCCGAGTACCCATCAAGCAAGAAGCCTTGCAACCTTTTATGAGCCGAGCCGGTCTTCAACGGAGCAAGTGGTCTAAACGATCCGAGACTCACGGAGCCGAGCGACGCCAAATCGACAATTTAGTTCTTCCTCTTGTAGTTCTTGAGCGACTGTAATCAAATTGTTGATATAAATAAAAGGTGAAATTCTTTTATCTTGTTTTCTTTAAATTCTTGCATCATGATTCAATCTAAATTTCTAGTTGTAATTCTTGTTGTGATGTTTGAGTAATACTCCGCTCGTCAAGGAGCCGAGACGATCAATAGAATGATGATGTAATATATCTGAAAACGATTCTTGATTCCTACAAGTTTTGTAAACCCTAGCAAATTCAAGAACCGACAACCCATTTCGTTACGATGCTTTCTTGAATGATATCGCTCGAAATTGGGGAGTTACGATCGTTTCTTGAAATTGCTAGAGGATAGAATGTGAATGATATCGACAAAAGAATAAGGGTAAAATGATGAAACCCTAGTTTCACGAAGAAGCCCTAACTCTCGTCGATCATCAACGATCTAGTATCAATCCTTCGAAGGACAAGAACACGAAATCTTGAGATTACATCACGTCTATAGATCCGATCGATTCCTACGAGCCTCATTTAGATTCTTGACAATTTGGTTGGAAATATCATCGAAACCCTGATTCTCGATTGTTTATCATTTTCTTGCTTCTGATTAGAGTTGTGACACTTGAAACATTTGATAAAATCTTGAATCATGTTTTGTTTTCTTTTCGATTAACTTTTCAATTCAAACTAATCAAATATAAAAACGAATCGCACAATCCCTGTGGACGATCCGCACTCACTTACAATCTATATCCGACACCGTAGTTGATTGCGGTCAAATATAATTCTTTGATTGTGAACTTTATTCAATTTTCTAATTACCGACACAAAGAGACTCTTATTGATTTGATTTACTTACTCAGTCTCGCATTTTACGATCGATCAAATAGCACCGAAATCGGGGACTATTTGAATCGATACTTTTTACTTTTACTTCTACACACCGGAAAATCCATTCAATCAAATGGCGCCGTTGCCGGGGATCGCGTGCTAATTCGTTTTATATCAAAGTTTGAATTGAAAGATTTATTTCATTGTGATTTTTGAGATCAAAATTCGTGCAAACCCTAAACAATTTGTTGTGTTTCATTGCAAGGAGATCTGGAGCTTGCTGGGAATTTGGGAAAAAATTTGGAAAATTCCAGAGAGCTGGAGTTATTGTTCAGTCGATAAAACTGCACATTTGTAGTACATTTTTCCTACCATTTTTATATTAAAAAAAGGACTTTATTATAATATATTATACATATGAGGGTTTATGTGTAAAAACATTATTTTCCATGTGTTAATATATTTTAATTATCATTTTGGTAGGAAAATATATGCAAATATTATTGACCTAATCCTAGTAGAACAAAGTCTACTAAAATCTTATTTGAGTTGTTGTGCAGAATTTTCCAAGTTGTTATGCAGAATATATCAAAGAAATCAAGTTGTTGAAGAAATCTTGCCAAATTAAGAAGCAAACTTGGAGACCAAGTCTGGAAGCAACCGAGAGAATATTTCAAAGATACAAAGATTCCAGAGGAGCCCACATGTCACAAGAACAGAGCCCCTGAAGTTTGATGAACGGCAGAGATTAAATGGCCGCGGATCCGCGGCCTTACCCACCTTATGCCGTGGATCCGCGGCAAGATTGAGGGATCAATTGCTGCGATTTTTTGGCATGAATCTATGACATATTTTACCAAGTTTCCAACTGAAATATTCTGGCTTTGCACTATAAAAAGGCACCGAGAGCCTCTTGGAAAAATCATCAAGCCGAAGAGATCACGAAGTCCAAGACGGCTCACGCATCCTGGCTGATCATCAACCGTTCATCTACCTCCTTGGAAGAGATCGAGAAGCAAACTAGTCTTTGTAATCATTTTCTAAGGAATCAAAGTGTAGATTGTTCAAGTTGATTAATAAAGGTAGTTGTTTTATTTTATTCTTTTGCATTTTACATTATGTTTTCCCTCTCTTTCTTTTCATCTTCTTCTCCCAACATGCGCGAGTAATTCTCCGCTTGTTAGGGTTCGTAGGATTAGGGTAGGCTAATGGACGATGAAAATAATTAAACCCTTTTTAAGTCCTATAAAGTTTAGAAACTTTATCAAAAGAATCATTAACATCCTAATCGGGCGCGCTAGCAATTCTTTACTAGTTCCGACCGCGATTAGAGATTAGATTAATGATTGTTTTGATAAAGGCTAGATATGAACGGAGTTCCGTGTCGAGATAAGGGTTAAGAGTGGGATTCTTTTTCCCTCCAGAAACCCTAATCTACAGGCATCACCGTCATTCTAGTTCTAAATCTATTAATGGATAAAAAGGGTAACTTTTAATTAATCGTCCATAACTACTAAATCCTAACGAACCCTACAAGCCTTCTTATTATATTATCTAAGTCTCTAAAATAATCTAGATCTATATTTTACATTCTTGTTTAACGTAGATCTAGAAACCATTCTATAAAATTCTTTATCCCTCCTCTCTTTCTCAACACATCTAAAGTAAAAGTAAAAGGTTCCACGTTTCCCAGAGGACGACCCGTACTCATCTCGGTCTAGCTACACGCGACACCGTTCTGATTGCGGTTAAACTACAAACAAATTTTCGAACCAATCAAATAGCGCCGTTGCCGGGGATACGTGCGTAATTTTTTATTCTTACTATTTGTGTTGAATTCTTAGACGAGTCATATCATTATTAAAACAAAACTGCAAATTGCATATTTAATGATTTGTGCGTGAATTTTTGCGAGGAAATCTGGAGTCACAAACTTGATGAAACAGGAAATAGAGACATTTTTAGAGATCCAGAGGAGCACAAAAGAACATACAAAAAAATTTCATCAACTGTTCCTTCTGCCAGGCGGCGGAACCGCGGCAAAAGCACCCATTCTGCGGCGGAACTGCGGCAAGTTGGAGGAATTAGGGAATAAATCTTCTCTGGTATCTTTCTCAACTCCTTCTCTCTGTCCTCAAATCCAATAAAATCTATTTTCTGCAGGATTCTTTGCAAAATCGCGCCGCTAAAAAATCTTTTTGCAAAAGTTTTGTGATTGGTTTTGTTTTGCATATTTTAATACGGATTCTAAGGGGCAAAGACCAAATCAAGATTAGGTGGGGATTTCATCACCCTTCCTAAGCCCCACAAATAACAAACCGAGCATATAGATCAACCCTTCATTAATTTAAAAAATATCTAGACCAGACTCTAAGGACTGTCGCGCTCAATAAGGACAGAGGAAGGTCGTGGGTAATCTATCGTTTATCCGCATTACTTTTGTAGTGCCTAGGCAAGTGTGACAAAGGTTAGTGGTTTTTAATTAGGCCCACGACGTGGTTCCTTCCCATTTACCTGGCACTTATCTGGCTACAAGGGTAGTACGGAGGCGGTAGAGGATTGATCCTGCGGCTTGTCCTTTGGAAGTCTAGGAGCGGTCTAGAGACTGACCTAGGTAACCTTAGTTCTAGAGTTGCTTGTGCATCTTAGGGAGATTTGTCTTGAGTCCAACTTTTTCAAAACAAGCCAATTTTAAATCACACACACGCTGCCACTTGCACTAAACCCGCTTAGTGCATGCTCGGCTGGACACGGGATCCTAGTGCCCGTCTTGTCCGGGTTCCTGCTATCGACGCCGAAGTCGGTACTTCTTCATCTTCTTCTCCCCACCACACACCACATCGACCGTGATGGACAGCACTCCATCTAATTATAACACCACGCTGCCACCGCCCGCAGGTGAGCAGAATCCACCGCGCATCTCTCTCCAAGAGAGATGCTATCCTATTCGTGGTCCTCTTCCCACTTGTCTATCTCTTCCACCACCTAATGGGGATAATTTCGAAATTAAACCCCACTACATCAATCTGCTGCCCAAATTTCACGGGCTTGAGTCGGAAGACACGTACGTTTTCATCACCAAATTCGAAAACGTATGCGCAATGATGGGTACTTCACAATTGACTTTAGATACTATGCGCTTACGTCTTCTCCCATTCACACTGTGCGACTTGGCAGAAAAATGGCTTTATAATACTGCCGCACACTCTATCACTAATTGGGATGAATTTGTCATAGCATTTCTTAAGAAGTTTTACCCAAACCATAAGACTGCCTATATTAGGAGCGAGATCAACCAGTTCACCCAGCTTCCCAATGAACCATTTTGGAAGTGCTTTGAACGTTTCAAAGATCTGCTTGTCCAATGCCCCCATCACGGAATACAAAGATGAGATTTATGTCGGATTATATATGAGGGCATTAATCCAGCGACAAAGCAGATGCTTGAAACAATGTGTCAATGCAATTTCATGTCTAAAGATGACGGTGAAGCATGGAAATATCTGGAAGACCTTGCTGAACACACGTTGCAGTGGGAAAGCATAAGACCACCTTCAACTAAGGGAGGTATTCACCAGCTCGATGTTTCTATCGCAGTGAAAGCCGAAATGGCAGCGATACAGAAGAAACTCGATGCTATTGAAAACAAGTTCTCAACATTCTCTCTAAATCAGGTCACGCTTCCTAAGACTGTCTGTGGTTGTTGTTCGGATCCTTCACACTTAACGGAAGAATGTCCTATGAATGCATCGTTTCAAGCTAATGCTGCTTTTCAGCAGCGACCTAGAAATGATCCTTCTTCTTCCACATATAATCAAGGATGGAGGAATCATCCTAACTTTGCTTGGAATCAAAACCAACAAAGTAATTATCAAAGACCTCCTCCACAGAAACCACAACCACAGAATCAGCCCCCCTTTCAGTCACAAAATTTTCAAAATCCGGCCAACATTTCTACACCACAAGTGGCCGGTACTGACAACTCACTTGCACAAACTTTGGATATGTTCATGAAACAATCCATGCAAAATTCGGCTGAGATAAGGTCTTCTATTGATACCCAAACGAAAAACTCCTCCTCCCATGGTGAGAGTATTAAATCAATAGAAAACCAAATCGCACAGTTAAACGCCGCAATGAGTGCGAGAGAGAAAGGGAAACTCCCATCTCAAACCCTACCGAATCCTGGCCATTCACAAAGTCATAATGTGAATGCCATTACTACGTTGAGATCGGGGAGAGTGCTGAATAACCAAGTGGGTGAGCAATTTGATGATAGCGACACCAATGATACCCCAGCTTCTTCTTCTTCCCCTAATTCGTTTAGTCTCCCGCCTTCACCCGAGCCTATTCTCCGTTTTCCCCAAAGCTCGAACCCTTCGCCCATTTCGCCAAATCTATCTAAGTCGATTCCCACTCCATTTTTAGGATCGAATCCATCCCCACAGTCTTCTCCACAAATGTTGGACCCAAAACTTATTGATCAAGCACCTTATCCAAACAGGTTGAGGGGCAACAGACCAAGTCCACAAATGGAGAAAATTGTGGAAATTTTTAAGCAAGTTAACATAAACATTCCTCTCCTAGATGCTATTCAACAAGTTCCGTCATATGCGAAAATCTTAAAGGACTTGTGCACTAGGAAGCGAAAAGTTCAAGTACCTAAAAAAGTTTTCCTTGCGAGTAATGTGAGCACTGTTTTTACACAACAACTACCCAAGAAACGAAAGGATCCCGGAAGTCCTACAATTTCTATTTCCATTGGGGGTAAAAATATCAATCGTGCTCTACTCGATCTTGGTGCTAGTGTTAACTTGCTTCTGTATTCTGTGTATGAGCAATTAGGGATCGAAGAGTTAAAACCTGCGCATTGCACTCTTCAGATGGCCGATCGATCTATCACCCAACCAAGGGGTGAGCTAGAGGATGTGTTAATCAAAGTCGGGGAATTCATATTTCCTGTGGACTTTATCGTTATTAATACACAACCTGTAGCAAACCCACGCAATCAAATCCCGGTGATACTCGGTCGACCCTTTTTGGCCACTTCCAACTCAGTAATTAATTGTAGAAACGGCTCTATGACCCTATCCTTTGGAAAGAAGTCAATTGAGCTTAATATTTACAAGTTGGGAAGTGAACCCTCCGAACCCTATGCTCATGTGTGTTCTGTCGAATTAATGGATGTCGACAGCAGCGAATTTGATCAACCTCATGATACAGACTCTTTTCATATGTTGTTGTTTGACCCAACCATTTACTCTTCCACCGAGTTGTCCGGGTCAACATCTAATGAGGAACCTTATATTGAGTCTGACGATCACCCCAATTTTTCTGATGACATTATTTTTCGGGGTATCGATGAAAGCTTTGAGGAAATTTTTGCTGATGAACTCGCATTTTTACAAGACACGGGTGTTGAGATGAATCAACTCCAAGATGAAGAAATTGGACCTCCACCCCCTCTTTTGGACAATCATGATAATGCGAGTAATCCATCATTACTATCACTGTGTCGTCTCTCCAAATTGAGACGCAATCCTTTTCCATTACACCTCTTGTCACCTCCCCACTTCTTCACGTCAATAGGTGACATGTTCTTCCACCAACCTTGGTGCTTCATCGATAAAATTTTTGAATGGTTGGTGTTGACCTTCGGTCTTTGCAAAGCTTGGCATTGACCAATAACCGTGACCCCCTCGTGTGATTTTAAAAGATTAAAATTGTTTAAGTTTGGGGGGGTATGTTTTAGCTCTTGAAAGAAAATGATTTTTACAAAATTGTGAGCCTAAAATAAGTTTGGGGGAGGATTTTCACTTTCATATATTCTTGCCTCCATTAATAATTTCCTCCCAAATCTACAGGTTTTTTGAGCTTAACGGATGACATCAGTGAGGACACTGCTGTAAACAGGTTTGGGGGAGGTTTGTGCTTATTTACACATCAATTTGCATCATATTTTGCATAAGCGCAACATTTTCAAAAATTAAAAAAAAATTATAACAAAAGAGTAGAAAGTGAAAAATTACATCCAAACGATAGGAATAGTTTAAGAAAACCAAGAAAATTAGAAGTTTTCTTAAACGAACTAGTAATAAGTAGTTATGAGCTGTTGTCCCAAGGGTTAGTAAGATGAAGGAAGTCACTAATCTGAGGATAAAAATAAGTCTGAAAAATAGTTTCTATTCTGGAAGCCAAACATTTGAATGTTGATACCCTACTATATGCACATACACACGTCTTGAAACTCGGGATAGTAGAGGATACCTTGAAATGCTCTTGTCTAAAAGCCAAAGTATGAAGGAAGTGAAAAAAATGAAGAAAATATAAAAATGGTGAAAAGAAAAAAATGAACACTGGTTTTGTATCGCCAAGGCAGCAATAAAAAAAAATATAGCGAGGGTGCCTCTTCACCTAGTGCCCTAAGGCCAACTGGTCTGGGAGTCACTGCTAAGCCTTAGGAGGTGCAAGACGAGGAAAATATTATCACTTAATCTGCAAGCACATGAGTAATCGGTCGGTTAGTACCTCAAGAAGTATTAACGGTCGCATGAAAAGGTGTGAGCAAACCTAAGTATTCATAAAATCAAAAAGTACTGAGGTAGATGGACAAGAGTATGATAGCTTGAATTGAATTCTCCGAATGTAGGGATGTTATTTACACACACGTGGGGTTATATGATCAATGTTTGGATAAAAGGTAGGAATGAAGAATAAAGACGATGTTTTATTGAGGGATGATGTGATTTCTAACATTTTTTCATGACTATTAAGATAGGGCTCATGACAACTGAAAATCTAGTATAGTTGGAAACTCTTCTTTTCAAAGTATTTCTTTTATGGTTCTTATCTTTATATGTAAATTTCACCATCTTTCTTTTATTATAGGATTTTGTGGGTGTAATCCGCTGAAAACCCTCAGGAGACAACACTCCTCCTACTAGGGACACCTAAAGGTTTAACGGCTTGTTGCACGTGCTCAGTGCAATCGTGTCTGCCTACGAAAGTGTGCTTAGTTTTCTCCTTTCTTTTTCTCCTCTTAAATAAACTAGTTTGCTCGGGACGATCAAAGATAAGTTTGGGGGTATTTGTTCAGTCGATAAAACTGCACATTTGTAGTACATTTTTCCTACCATTTTTATATTTAAAAAAGGACTTTATTATAATATATTATACATATGAGGGTTTATGTGTAAAAACATTATTTTCCATGTGTTAATATATTTTAATTATCATTTTGGTAGGAAAATATATTCAAATATTATTGACCTAATCCTAGTAGAACAAAGTCTACTAAAATCTTATTTGAGTTGCTGTGCAGAATTTTCCAAGTTGTTATGCAGAATATATCAAAGAAATCAAGTTGTTGAAGAAATCTTGCCAAATTAAGAAGCAAACTTGGAGACCAAGTCTGGAAGCAACCGAGAGAATATTTCAAAGATACAAAGATTCCAGAGGAGCCCACATGTCACAAGAACAGAGTTCCTGAAGTTTGATGAACGGCAGAGATTAAATGGCCGCGGATCCGCGGCCTTACCCACCTTGTGCCGCGGATCCGCAGCAAGATTGAGGGATCAATTGCTGCGATTTTTTGGCATGAATCTCTGACATATTTTACCAAGTTTCCAACTGAAATATTCTGGCTTTGCACTATAAAAAGGCACCGAGAGCCTCTTGGAAAAATCATCAAGCCGAAGAGATCACGAAGTCCAAGACGGCTCACGCATCCAGGCCGATCATCAACTGTTCATCTACCTCCTTGGAAGAGATCGAGAAGCAAACTAGTCTTTGTAATCATTTTCTAAGGAATCAAAGTGTAGATTGTTCAAGTTGATTAATAAAGGTAGTTGTTTTATTTTATTCTTTTGCATTTTACATTATGTTTTCCCTTTCTTTCTTTTCATCTTCTTCTCCCAACATGCGCGAGTAATTCTCCGCTTGTTAGGGTTCGTAGGATTAGGGTAGGCTAATGGACGATGAAAATAATTAAACCCTTTTTAAGTCCTATAAAGTTTAGGAACTTTATCAAAAGAATCATTAACATCCTAATCGGGCGCGCTAGCAATTCTTTGCTAGTTCCGACCGCGATTAGAGATTAGATTAATGATTGTTTTGGTAAAGGCTAGATATGAACGGAGTTCCGTGTCGAGATAAGGGTTAAGAGTGGGATTCCTTTTCCCTCCAGAAACCCTAATCTACAGGCATCACCGTCATTCTAGTTCTAAATCTATTAATGGATAAAAAGGGTAACTTTTAATTAATCGTCCATAACTACTAAATCCTAACGAACCCTACAAGCCTTCTTATTATATTATCTAAGTCTCTAAAATAATCTAGATCTATATTTTACATTCTTGTTTAACGTAGATCTAGAAACCATTCTATAAAATTCTTTATCCCTCCTCTCTTTCTCAACACATCTAAAGTAAAAGTAAAAGGTTCCACGTTTCCCAGAGGACGACCCGTACTCATCTCGGTCTAGCTACACGCGACACCGTTCTGATTGCGGTTAAACTACAAACACTTTTTCGAATCAATCAGTTATCAACAGGAAGCTTCTGAGGAAGTTTGGTGCATTGATCCCATAGTTCAACCGCGGAAGCGCGGCATAAGGAGGGATTCGCGGCGGAACCGCGGCCCCTTGGTAGGTTCTCTGTACAATTTTTCTTCAGGTGATTTCTTGACTTCTCCTCTCTCCTCTTTTTAGCTCCAACTGACAATTTCCTGCAGGATTCTTTGCAAAGAATAGCAGCTCGCAAATTGCAAAAATTAAATTTGTGCGTGATTTTGTTTCTTGGTTGTTTGCATTCAAAATACGGATATTAAGGGGCACGGCCAAATCCAAATTAGGTGGGGATTTCATTACCCTTCCTAGGCCCCGAAAACCATAAAACTTGCATCTGCATTGACCCATATTAACTAAAAGAAATCTAGAGATGACTCTATGGACTGTCGCGCTCAATTAGGACAGAAGAAGGCCGTGGGTAATTCATTGCTTATCCGCGTTTTCTTGTGGTGCCTAGGAAAGTGTGTCGAAGGCTAGTGGTTATTAATTAGGCCCACTACTTACGTAGTGGAGTACCTTCCCACTTACCTGGCACTTACCTGGCCACAGGGGGACAAAGAGGCAGTGGAGGATTCTATCCCGCGACTTGTCTTTTGGCAGTTAGGAGCGGTCTAGAGCCGGACCTAGGTGACCACTAGATTCTAGGATTTGTGTGCTGCATTTGTTGTGTCGCATCATTTTTTCAAAAATCCGTCCCTTTTTCAAAAGCAAACACCGCATTCATTTACCCCTAATTATAAGCCAACGCTGCCACTTGTACTAACCCTTTTTAGTACAAGATAGGCTGGACACGGGATTCTAGTGCCCGTTTTGTCCGCGTACCCTTTATCTACTCCGAAGTCGATATTTCTCCATTTACCTTTCCTTTACCTACTACCACACCCACACCGATGGATCCAAATCCATCAAACTTCTTTAACCCTAATCTGCCGTCGTCCGTTGGTGCGCAGAATCCACCCCGCATCTCTCTCCAGGAGAGGTTCTATCCACTTAGAGGTCCTCTTTCGACCTGCTTATCCACACCACCAGCCAATGGGGATAACTTTGAGATTAAGCCCCAGTATATCAATCTTTTACCCAAATTCCACGGACTCGAGACTGAGGACGCTTACGTTTTCATTACCAAATTTGAAAACGTGTGCGCAATGATGGGTACGTCACAACTTTCAGTGGATGCTATGCGTCTACGACTTCTTCCATTTACCTTGTGCGATATAGCCGAGAAGTGGCTATATAACACTACCACACACTCTATTACGAATTAGGAAGAATTCATCGCGGCATTTCTTAAGAAATTTTACCCAGTCCAAAAGACAGCTCGAATCCATAGCGAACTGAATCAATTTGCCCAGCTCCCTACTGAACCATTCTCTAAATACTTTGAACGTTTTAAGGATCTTTTGGTTCAATGTCCTCATCACGGCATCCCGAGATGGGAGCTTTGCCGAATCATATATGAGGGCAGTAACCCTAACACTAAACAGAGCCTTGAAAACATGTGTCAAGGTACCTTCATGACCAAGGATGATGGGGAAGCTTGGCGATATTTAGAAGAGTTCGCTGAAATGTCTTTACAATGGGAAAGTCCATCATTTAGGAGTGGCAATAACCAATCATATGTTTCCATAGGAGTTAGAGCTGACATTTCAGCTATACACAAGAAACTCGAGACTATGGAAAACAAATTTTTAGCTGCCTTCCTTAATCAAATGTCACTTTCCAAAACTGTATGTGGCTGCTGTTCTGATCCGTCTCACTTGACGGAAGAATGTCCGTTTCAAGGTCATGAGCATACCAATGCCGCATTTCAAAGACCGAGAAACGATCCTTTTTCTTCCACATATAATCAGGGTTGGAGGAATCACCCTAATTTTGCTTGGAACCAATTACAATCACAAAACACGGTTCCAAACCAAAACAATTTTCAAAAGGCTCTCCCTCCACCACAACAGCAACCACAACTTCAATTGAGTTAGCACCCCTTTCAAGCACATAATTTTCAAAATCAGGTCAACACACCTGCACTGTCTAGTCCTTTACAGTTGACCGGAACTGATGAATTCTCTTCTTTTGCACAATACATGAATTTGGTCTTAACAAATATCATGCAAGTTTCGGCTGAAATGAAGTCATCTGTCGATAAAATTGAGAAAAACTCTGAGTCCCAAAACGAGAGTATTAAATCGATGGAAGAAGAAATTGCACGATTAAAAGCTGAAATGAGTGCAAGAGAAAAAGGGAAACTTCCAGCTCAACCCTTACCCAATCCTGGTTATTCACATCATGTGAATGCAATCACCACGTTGAGATCTAGAAGAGTGCTTAACAGCCATGTTAGGGAAGAAGTTGATGATATTGACAATCCTATCAACACCCCGGCTGAGACCTTTCCTCACACACACACTTCTAGTTCTGACCCCAATTCTTCTACCACACCACCTTCCGAGCCTATTCTTCGTTTCCCAAAAGGCTCGCCACTACAGCCCACCTCTTTTACTCCTCCACGGACGATTCCCACTTCTATTCTGGGATCGGTTCCACACACACTTCCTTCTCCTATGATGGACCCAGCGCTTATTGCTAAAGCACCTTATCCTAATCGGTTAAGGGCTAACACACCAAGTCCACATATGGAGAAGATCACTGAGATGTTTAAACAGGTTAACATCAATATCCCTCTTCTAGATGCTATCCAACAAGTCCCTGCATATGCGAAAGTTCTTAAAGACTTGTGCACTAGAAAGAGGAAGAAACAAATGCCTAAGAAGATATTCATAGCAAAAACAGTAGACGCGGCTTTCCCCCAGCAATTACCGAGGAAACGTAAGGATCCTGGATATCCTACTATTTCCATCTCTATCGGGGAGAAACACATTAACCGTGCTCTACTAGATCTTGGGGCAAGTGTTAACCTGCTTCCTTTATCAGTTTATGAGCAGTTAGGGATCGGAGAGTTGAAACCATCTCCTTGCACTCTCCAGATGGCTGACCGATCAATCACCAGACCTAGGGGTGAACTGGAGGATGTGTTAATAAAAATCGGGGAATTTATATTTCCTGTGGACTTTATTGTAATTGATACACAGCCTGTAGCGAACTCACGGAATCAAATTCCGGTGATTTTAGGTCGCCCCTTTTTGGCCACTTCCAATGCAATCATCAATTGTCGTAACGGTTCTATCACCCTATCCTTCGGGAAGAGGACAATTGAGATGAACATTTACAAGTTAGGAAGTGTACCCTCCGAACCTACTGCTCAGGTCTGTTCTGTCGACTTAATGGATGTCGACAGCAGCGAATTTAATGACCCTCATAATACCGATCTTGACTCTTTTCATACGTTATTGTTTGACCCAACTATGTATCATACACATACGGACTCTTCCACCGAGATGTCCGGGTCAATAATTAACACTGATTATGAACTTCTTTTAGAGTCTGAAGATCACCCCGCACTTTGTGATGACATTATTCTTCGGGGTATTGATAAAACTTTTGAGGAGATCTTCGCTGATGAACTCGCATTTCTAAAAAGCACGGGTGTTGAGATGAATCATCTACCAATCAATGAAATTGAACCTCCACCCCTTCTTCTGACTTGTAAGAAGAATGCGAGTAATCCATCACATACACTGCATCGTCTCTCCAAAATGAGACGCACGCACATTCTATTCCACCACTTACCCTTTCCCCACTTCTTCTTCCACCAACCAGAGCACTGCATTGATAAAATTTTTGAATGGTTGATGTTGACATTCGGTCTTTGCAAAGCTTGGCATCGACCACTGATTTTTGACCCCCTCATGTGATTTTCAAAAGTTTAACATTGCATAACTCAAGTTTGGGGGGGGCATTTTTTCTGGCTCTTGAAAAGAAAATTTTTACAAAATGATGAGCCAAAAATAAGTTTGGAGGAGGTTCTTCACTTAAATATTTTGCCCCCGCTAATAAATTCCTCCCAAGCTTACAGGTTTTTCGAGATTTAGCAGAAGGCAACAGTGAGAACACTGTTGAAAACAAGTTTGGGGGAGGTTTGTGCTTATTTTCGCATCATTTGCATATCATTTGCATAAGCACAAAACATTTTTTTTAAAAAACCTATAAAAATTTAAAAAATTTCAAAAACTATAAAAATATTTTTGTATATAAATAAGATAATGAAAATTTAGATAGTGAACAATTACATCCATGAGAATGGAAAAATTTAAGAAAACTAAGAAAATTAGAAGTTTTCTTATACGAACTAGTAATAA
Organism: Agapanthus africanus; assembly: GCA_030015575.1. Lineage (NCBI taxonomy): Eukaryota > Viridiplantae > Streptophyta > Magnoliopsida > Asparagales > Amaryllidaceae > Agapanthus > Agapanthus africanus. Next base: position 566,680,536 of record CM057339.1, read on the forward strand.
GTAGTTATGAGCCGTTGTCCCAAGGGTTAGTAAGATGAAAGACGTCACTAATCTGAGGATAAAAATAAGTCTGAAAAATAGTTTCTATTCTGGAAGCCAAACATTTTGAACGTTGCTACCCTGCTATTCGCACTTACACACGTCTTGAAGCCTGGGATAGTAGAGGATACCTTGAAATGCTCTTGTCTTAAAGCCAAAAGTATGAAGGAAATAAAAAGAAAAAAAATGAATGAAGAAAATATAAAGTGGTGAGAAAAATGAACACTGGTTTTGTTATCACCGAGGGTAATAAAATGTATAGCGAGGGTGCCTCTTCACCTAGTGCCCTAAGGCCAACTGGTCTGGGAGTCACTGCTATGCCTGAGGTGGTACAAGACGAGGAAAATACACCAAGTAAGCAAGCACAGGAGTAATCAGTCGGTTAGTACCTCAAGAAGTATTAACGGTCGCATGAAAGTGTGTGAGCAATCTCATCTAAATATTCATTAATTAAAAAGTACCGAGGCTGATGGGCAAGAGTATGATAGCTTGAATTGAATTCTCCGGGTGTAGGGATGTCCTTACACACATGCAGGGTAATATGATCGATGTTTGGAAGAAAGATAGGAATGAAAAACAAGACGATGTTTTATTGAGGGAGGACGTGATTTCTAACATCTTTTCATGACTATTAAGATAGGGCTCATGACAACCGAAAAGCTAGCTTAGTTGGAAACCCTAATTTTCAAAGTCTTTCTTCTACAATTCTTGTCTTTAAATGTAACATTCATGATCTTCCTTTTATTATTGGATTTTATGGGTGCAATCCGCTGAAAACCCTCAGGAGACAACACTCCACCTACTAGGGACACCAAGAGGTTTAAAGGCTTGTTGCACGTACTCAGTGCAATCGTGTTGCCTACGAAAGTGTGCTAGTTAGTTTTTTCTCTTTCTTTATTTTCTCCTTCTCTTTTTAATAAAACAGTTCGCTCGAGACGATCGAAATTAAGTTTGGGGGAATTTGATTAGTCGAAAATATTGCATATTTTAGCCGGCAATTTCCTCATCATTTGCACTCATTTAGAAGTGTACGGTATTCATATTTTACATATTAGCAAAACTGTCGCAAAATATCAGATTGCATAAACCAGCATTTCTAGGGAAATTGACTGCATTTCATTGCATGACATCATCTCTATATATCGCAACCCGTGTTTCGAAGTCCTTGCAGGAAAATCTGAAGCTTGCTTGAATTTGCACTGCTAAAAGATACGCCAACTCATGGATGTGGAATCTGGTATTGTTCTAAGAAGCATGCAGAGATTTAACATGTCATAAAGTACATCAAAATACATAAGAAGACAACACATGAAGTTTGGAGGTATGAAGCCACAACTTGGCCGCGGAACCGCGGCGCAAGCCGGCTTAGGCCGTGGTTCCGCGGCCGTCTTGCCACGTCATCCACCAAGTTTTGCTGCACAATGCTTCTCTCAGGGCCCACACTTCATAAAGACACAACAATTTCCAGAAGACTCCAGAGACTTCTGCCAGATCAGCAAACTAGGGGGGTTTCTAATGCTTAAATAATCCTAGCTTAAACCCTAAACTAGCTCCTAACAAACTCTTTCTAGAAACTCCTCAACAAACTTTTGGAGGGAATTGTAATTTCAAACCTAGACCTAGGGTTTGGGAAGTCTATAAATAGAAGCCTAAACCTAGGGTTAAGATATATACTTGATACTTGGATCCATTATCCAAAACTTAGATACTTCTTCATTTTACCCCCTTCATCTTCTTCTTCCACAAGTCTAGTGACAAGGCTTGTGTGAAACCCTAACCCTAATTCCAACTCCAAAAGCCAAGATCCCGAGTACCCATCAAGCAAGAAGCCTTGCAACCTTTTATGAGCCGAGCCGGTCTTCAACGGAGCAAGTGGTCCAAACGATCCACGACTCACGGAGCCGAGCGACGCCAAATCGACAATTTAGTTCTTCCTCTTGTAGTTCTTGAGCGACTGTAATCAAATTGTTGATATAAATAAAATGTGAAATTCTTTTATCTTGTTTTCTTTAAATTCTTGCATCATGATTCAATCTAAATTTCTAGTTGTAATTCTTGTTATGATGTTTGAGTAATACTCCGCTCGTCAAGGAGCCGAGACGATCAATAGAATGATGATGTAATATATCTGAAAACGATTCTTGATTCCTACAAGTTTTGTAAACCCTAGCAAATTCAAGAACCGACAACCCATTTCGTTACGATGCTTTCTTGAATGATATCGCTCGAAATTGGGGAGTTACGATCGTTTCTTGAAATTGCTAGAGGATAGAATGTGAATGATATCGACAAAAGAATAAGGGTAAAATGATGAAACCCTAGTTTCACGAAGAAGCCCTAACTCTCGTCGATCATCATCGATCTAGTATCAATCCTTCGAAGGACAAGAACACGAAATCTTGAGATTACATCACGTCTATATATCCGATCGATTCCTACGAGCCTCATTTAGATTCTTGACAATTTGGTTGGAAATATCATCGAAACCCTGATTCTCGATTGTTTATCATTTTCTTGATTCTTGATTATAGTTGTGACACTTGAAACATTTGATAAAATCTTGAATCATGTTTTGTTTTCTTTTCGATTAACTTTTCAATTCAAACTAATCAAATATCAAAACGAATCGCACAATCCCTGTGGACGATCCGCACTCACTTACAATCTACATCCGACACCGTAGTTGATTGCGGTCAAATATAATTCTTTGATTGTGAACTTTATTCAATTTTCTAATTACCGACACAAAGAGACTCTTATCGATTTGATTTACTTACTCAGTCTCGCATTTTACGATCGATCAAATAGCACCGAAATCGGGGACTATTTGAATCGATACTTTTTACTTTTACTTCTACACACCTGAAAATCCATTCAATCAGCACCTTTATACGATGTTGCATTTGACTCTGGAGAAATTGGGAACCGCATGATATATTTTAAAACTGAATCATTTAAAAGAGCGATCTTCCCTAAATATGTCACATCACTGTTCTATATTGCATGATATACGAATATGCTTACATTTCTATCATATGTCGCATACATCATGCTTTATGATTTTACGCATTGAGATATGTTGTTTTCATGAGATTTATGGATTTGAGAACCGTGGTCATTTTGAAAGAAAGTATGTATTGTTTTAAAAACCCGGTTTCTCTTGATATAATATTTCAGTACGTCCACCATGAGTTTTCTCGGTTCTGAGACGTGTGACATGTGAAACCCGATTCGAGGAGCTGGATGAGGCCGATTATGGGTACATTGTGGACCCGGTACGGTACCCCGGGGCAAGAAGATCGTGGGGATAACGATGAGCCTGGCTGAGGGACTACTGCCTACCAGTGATTGGTTGGGCCAGGCGGTTATCCGGATGATACCGACCGGGTCGAGAGATGGATATTGGGCCGACCCGTCTGCCGGAGCCCGCGGGCCGATCCCGCAGACGGAGGCCGAGGGCCGATCCGGACTGATGGAGCCCGAGTTATGAGGATTTACGTGTCGATGCTGGACACGGGTTTCATGATGTTTCGAGTGTCGATGCTGGGCAGGTTCCATGATTTTGATGTATCGGGAGGGACACACGTTGATTTATATCCTCATACTTTCATGCATTTTCTTTTATGATATTTACATGCATGATGTTGTTGTGTCATTTGTTGACACGTGGACGGGATCCACATGCATACATACATTGATGATATGGTTGGACGAGTCCCATATGCATACAGACATTGATCACTTGGTTGGATGATATCCGCATACATATATGTATTGATTACATTGTTGGCACATATACAGATACGGTCACCCTAGATATCATAGTATTACCTTTATGATATAGTTGACCCAGGAGTCGTTGTTTATTCGATTTCTACTCACGAGTTGGCAACTCACCCCCGTTGTGCCACAGTTCTTGCAGGTTGACCGCACGGAACAGTAGCGGCATCGCTGGCACACAACTACTTCGGGTGTTTTGCTTTGGTAGGTGGGACACTGTATCGTACCCACTCTTGTATTTGTATTTCATAATGTATCTAGTCAACTCCATCAATCAATCTAGTAGTTGTATAAGTAATGAGACTTAGTGAGACATGTAGTTGCGAGACTTGAGCGATGGTTTTATGTTCGCCTTTTGGGTTGATGTCATGCTTATTTATTTATCTTTTGTGGTGAACTTCGCCGTTGGGCGTCGTATACTTATATACTGTCTTGCATGGTTGTGATCCGCCATTTGGCGAAGAGCTAGCTCCCGCTGGGGATGCCTTTATTATCATTATGTATTTGTGACTTTGGATCAAAAATACAAACGAGGTGCTGCCCAATTTTCTTTTAAAAAAGACGAAACTTGTTTTCAAACTAGAAATTTTCACTTGCATTTTATGTCCCTTCTATGCATTAAGAAAACTTGATTTCCTTATTCCTTTATTTCAAAACTTCACCTCTTTTATTTTCTTAAAAAGGTTTAGATTTCTGGGTTTCAGCTTACTTGAATTACGTTACATCTTTAGTCGTTGCATGATTTAAGTGCTGGTCACGAGCTAATATTTCGGGACGTGACAAGGACTTACCCCTTGGCTATCAGATATCGGGTAAATTATACCACTATCTAGGCACTTGATGATTTCTTTCTTTACCGTCTCCTTCATAACGGGATTTAACCATCTTTGTGGGTCTCGGGTTGGCTTGGCTTCATCCATCAGATGTATATAATGTTCAACAATTAAGAGACTAATCCCTTTGATGTCAGCCATTGTCCAACCAAATGCTTGCCGATTTGATCTCAACACCGCCAAAAGTGCGTTCTCTTGCTCTAAGGCTAGATAAGCGGATATGATCACGGGTAAAGACTCATTCTCACCTAACTATGCATATTTAAGATGAGAAGGTAGCGGTTTGAGATCTAGTATTGACGGAGAGACAATAGAAGGTGGGGTAAGGGAATGATGCCCGGACTCCCTAAGAGGTTCATAACTTGCATAGGATATTGACTCGGAAAGTGCTACTGACTTTTGCGATGAGTCAACGGATTCAAACTCGGAGATGGACTCATCGAAGATATCTTCACAATAGGAATTTTCCAAATCAAACAATGTCGCATTAGTGTTGTTGAGATCATCATAGCAAAGTGCTTCCGCTTCGCAGCTATCGGAAGCTATCTCGTTGATGGAACAGACATCAAGCAAATAAGCAGAAGGTTCAGATGGTTGACTTCCTAGCTTGTAAATATTAATCTCAATTGTCATCTTTCCGAAGGATAAGTTCATAGAACCCTTACGACAATTAATTACAGCGTTGGAAGTTGCTAGGAAAGGTCGACCGAGTATCACCGGGATTTGGTTGCGTGGGTTAGCCACAGATTGTGTATTCAAAACAATAAAGTCCACAGGGAATATGAATTCCACGACTTTAATTAACACATCCTCTAGTTCACCCCTAGGTTTGGTGATTGATCGGTCTGCCATTTGGAGAGTACAATGGACGGGTTTCAACTCTCCAATCCCTAACTGCTCATATACGGAATATGGAAGCAAGTTAACGCTAGCGCCAAGGTCGAGTAAAGCACGATTAATATTTTTACCCCCAATAGAAATAGAGATGGTAGGACAGCCAGGGTCCTTACGTTTCTTTGGTATTTGCTGGGTAAAAGCTGTAGGGTTACTAGGCACACTCAAGAGGTTCCACAAGGCATCAACCATGCCAAAATCAAATTTTTCATGTGCCTAAGAATCCTATGCAAGATCGTTAACTAGAGATTAGGCGAAAAGCAAGCAAGTAAACAACTTTATTGCTAAGTGAAAGGGACTACAACCTTTGTAGATCCGCTCCACCATTTCTTTAGCTCCGTGTTGACGTCCCTCCGCTGCGATCATCGGGATCCCGGACTCTAGCGATGGTTTTGTCGGAGAAATGATCGGGCTAGGTCATTGACTTCGAGGCCGAAGATGATCTACGTCGAGGCGACTCAAACTCAAGCTCCATCTTCACTAGGTCAAGAAAATTGTGAAGAAAACACCCTCTACTACATGGTAAGTGATAGAGGATGAAGAAATAGGAAGTGGGTTCACTTTGGATTTGGATTTCTCACTTGGAATCATCACTTAGAATTTTCTAGCAAGCTTTTTCTTTCTTCATGAAGAAGATGAAGAAGAAGAAAGAAAATGAATAATTGAAAAATGAATAATCCATAATAGAAAATGAAGTGATGCTTATCATTTAGCAACCATGGGTTAGTTTAACTCATGTAGAGAATAAACTAGGGTTTAGATAATGGTTAGGTTTAAGAATAGAAACAAAATGGTGAAGCTTCATGAAACTCCAAGAATAAAACAAAAGAAAGCCACCATATTTGTTTCTTGCCAAAAGAAATAAATAAATAAATAAGGCAAATGAAATCCCAACCATTAACTAAACATGGTGTATAGCATACACACACCCAAGTTTGCATGTATCATCAAACATGATACAAACAAGTGCACAAAAATATATCATATATACAATGTGCACAATCTAGTGAGAAAATAATCTTAAGTGAACCAATACTAGTTAATGTAAAGTAATATATCAAATATATAATTATACATTAAATCACTAAATCAACACTTGATTTAATGATCCGGTCATACTGCATATAACCGACTAATATCAAGTGTATCAATCGAATCAACACTTGATTCGGTAACCCGGCTATATCTCATATAACCGTCCAATGATACAAATCGCGAGAATAGAATACAGTATCACATACTGGTATTATTCTCGGTCCCGCACATATCTCATATGCGCTCCTATTTCGTTTCGCTTGAGCCAGGAAACCTCTGTGTAGGACTCTAAAGACTCGTCAATACGCCGGCAGCAGGTGATGATCATATCAAACACCCACAAGCCGCAAGCGGTCTGCTAAACATAACGGCCACCCGGGTATTGAGCGATCAGAAGATCAACGAGCAAGCCCGCTCACACTCCTGTGAATCCAACCAGTAACACTTACCGTACAGTCCGGTCTGTTCGTCTGATATGTCGCATATCTCGCCTAGGGATGGTAAACGTCAGACCCCAATAACTCGATAAGTCGTGTCGATATGAGGCTCATAATGGGTCGAGAAACTACTGGTAACACTTACCAGTAAATCCCTAAAACAGCCTTGGCCAAGGACTTCCTATTATAGCCAATCGAGCACAGTGCAACATCAACTCCCTATACCGGGAGAGACGAAACCCCTCCTATCGCTCATTGCCTCCATGTGATTCGGGACTGTACCCAAAAGCCACCGTTTTGCACGCCCTCTTGGACGTGTAAGGTGGAAATCAAAGCAGAGTGGGAATCACACAAGACTCTATGACGATCTCGGGTCTACAGACTAACCTGCACCAGTGTCACCAGAGAACTGCCATCTGACGTAAGGTATAATACCATCTGGGAGTTCTCGGCGAGTCCGTCCAGTGTACCCAGTCTGCACTGAGCACCCGTATATCATCTCTGATATCAAACACCAATGGATATGGGATCATCCATCGCCCATCTGTATAGGTCGAGAAGGTATATGCTAGTCTACACTGGTATATCGATGCCCCGTCTCGATACACCCACGACTAGGGACTTTGAAGGATGTACTTATGGACTACCACGTCCCCACTAGTATGATCCGCATCATAGTCCAGGTAGTCAAGTACACATCCTAAGGGCTTTACCAACATGTAACCGAGAGACAATCAATGTACGCGTTAAGGTAAAGAGTAACCAGATAGCATACTATCATATCGAGCAAGAAAGTCATCCCTATATATGTCCAAGCATCCACTACAATATACATCCTATGTATAGTAATGGGCTCTAGGGCATACATATAACTAACAATCTCCCACTTGCACTAGGGCCATCTGATAGCAGTGGTTGTAGTATCTCATACCCAACCATCCCATAATAGTCTCTTTCTAGGAAAAGGCCTTTGTGAGTGGATCCGCCGTGCTGTCCTCTGAGTCTACTCTCCTAACCTCGATCCCCTGGAGATCAACCATCTCCTCGATCAGGTGATACTGCATAAGAATATGTCTGGATCACTGATGGGACGGGCGTTCCTTGGCATAAGCCACAACTCCATTGTCACACAACGGGAGGAACGAAGTTCATCTCATGAACTAATATACACCCAGACTTCCTCTTTGGTAGCATCTTTGGTAGCGATGTATCCAGCCTTTATCGTCTAGTATGCCACGGTATCTAGCTTGGAACTCTTCCAACATACCGTCCCTTTAATGAGGGTAAAGACAATGCCTGTGACTGACATTCAGTCATCCTTATCACTCTGGAACCTTTCCTGTGATTCTCCCCAGGATCAACCGATACCTTCTAACTACAGCTAGTGAGGATCCTAAGGTCCACTTAGATCTATCTCATAGATCCAAACTAAGGATTTAGGAGGTATCACTTTGATCCTGTATGGAGAATCGTTGTGATAAGCGGAGATTGACCGAGCGTAGCATAGGAAACTCCTTCCCTATCAAGAGTATGTCATCCACGTACTCTACGAGGATCGCCAGCATACTCCCTACTACCTTTTTGTATATAAAAGGTTCATCTACCATTTTGATGATGTCAAACTCTTTGACTAATCTCATCAAAACAGATGTTCCAACTCCGCGATACCTGCTTTATCACATAAAACATCTTGCATACGTTTCCGCTGCTCACACTGTCTACGAAGCCCTCTGGCTGTGTACTTATAGACGCTTTCTTCCAAATCATCATTTAGAAAAGCAGTCAAGACACCCAACCGCCAGATATCGTAGTCATGGTATATAGCCGTAGCAAGTAGGATCTGGATGGACTTAAGCATAGGTACTTAGAAAAGGTTTCATCACAATCCATAGCTGGTCAATGATGCAAACCTTTAACAAGTCTAGCTTTGAAAGTCTCAACTTTTCCATGTACACCAAGTAATCTTCTCAAGATATACTTGCTCCTGATGGGGATTTAACCCTTCAGATAAAGCAACCAAAGTCCATACTTTGTTGGTGTAAAAGGATTCCATCTCAGATCGATAAACATCCAGCCATTCTTACAGAGTCCCACTCCTGATGGCCAGCTCGAAACTAGTTAGGTCATCATCCCATGATGCAATCCTCGCTCCCACTGTCATAGAGAAACCGGAATATCTCTCAGGTGGGTGAGGAAACCTACTAGATCGGCGGAGAGGCTGAGGTCCGTTGGTTGCTATTGAATCCTTGGGTTCTACCAAATCATCAGCTGGAGTTTGTATAGCTGGAACTCTTTCCAGTTCTACCTCATGTCCTCTAATTTCTTCATAAGAAATTTCCTTTCACAAAAGTGGCATGCTGAGTAACAAAACATCTTTTGTTCCTCAGTTAGGTAGAAGATATTCCCTTGCGTATGCTTGGGATATCCAACAAACTTCTACAGTACTGACTTTGCCTCGAGCTTGTCTGGATTTTACCTTTCAGACATAGGCCGGACAACCCCAAATCTTAACTGACTTAAGAGATGGGCTCTTCCCTTTCCATATCTTATATGAAATGGTAGGCATCTGATTTGATCGGAACCCTATTCAATAGGTATGCAACTTCATAAGTGCATAACTCCCTAAAAGGAAATTGGAAACTCAGTAGTACTCATCATAGAGCACACCATATCACATAGGGTGTTATTGCTCCGCCCCGATATACCATCGTGCTATGGTGTATACGGAGGAGTAATGCTGAGAGAGAATCCCATTCTCCTTTAGAATAATCCAGGAATTCCGTGCTCAAGTATTCTCCTCCTTGATCACATCAAAGGACATAATACTTATACGCGTATTTTGGTTCTCTACTTATAACTTATATTCTGTGAATATCTCAAAAATTTTGGACTTGTGTTTCAACAGGAACATATGTCTGAATCTTGAGAGATTATCAGAGAATGTAATGAAGTACAAAGAACCGGTCTTGGCATATGTAGACAGGGGACCTTCATACATCAGCATGTATCAATCCCAAGAGTTCACTAACTCTTTCTCTGTTTCCAATAAACAGAGCTATGGTCATCTTATCTCTGTGACATGATTGGCTAGTTTCATAAGATGTAAATTCAAACTAATTTAAATATGCATCTTAATGTAACTTCAGCTAGTCGGGTCGCATTGATATGACCTAGTCTACAATGCCTCAAGAAGGATTTGTTCATTTCTGAACTCTTCCTCTTGTGTGTATTCTATATACTAAGAACTGTGGTTTGATTTAGAACGTCAATGCTTTTAGATAACATGCCTGAACCGATCAACTCTTGATATAGGAAATGTTCAAAACATTATCCAACAATACAAAATTATATCCTTTCTTTACTAATAAAGAGATTGATATGATTTTGTATATCAGGTTCGGTATCTAATAGCATTTGTTCAGAATCAATGTATTCTGGTAATACAGGGTGACAGTGACCAACAGGGTTGGCTGCAACACATGCACCGTTTTCTGCCTCATGAAACTTATCACCCTTTCTCAGTTCTTTACCTTTCTGTAGCCCATGTAATAGATTACATATGCGGGATCCTGATCCGGTATCATATACCCAGGACGTAAAGGACATTTGAGAAACAGTTTTCTGTAATGAACACACCCGAAGATGATGCATCAACATGCACTTTCTTCGTTTGGGCGGCACGGGAAATCTGGTATTCCCCAATTTCCTGCTCTGTCTTATAACAATTATAAGTTGGAGCGGGACCAACGTTCCCCAGCTCAGTATAACAAGCGGGTTTGGTCAATATATCCGTTTTTATTATCTTGATTAAGGCGTGATATGGTCGCTACCTGGAGAGAGAGAGAAGAAAACACTCTGCGTGTGCTCTTGCAAGATCAGATTGGTTATTATTTTATCTAATCAGGATGGCTCCCACTGTTTTTATCAAATCTTCCTTCAAACCCTAAAAGGAAAGACTAGCCGGGATTAATTACACGCAACAAGTTCGCCAATCTTTCAGCCAGGCCAGTGTCGGTACTTTGAGGGAGGTTCCCCGTGCTTTCGCACGGACCTAATTAAAGTAAACCTCTTTTTCCCTGAGGCGTAACCCCGTTGATACCTTTCTAGACACCTACTTGATCGGCTAATTGTAATGTGTAAAACTCTCCCAGGAGTAACAATTACTCGCAGTGGGTATCGGGATCCAACTATCTCATAGAAGGTATGCAATCTCATTGCAAATTTCAACACTTGAAATTCCCGATAATTTTGCCCCTAACGTGCTATGACCTTGACGAAAGCCAACAAACCATAGCTCGCTAGTCAAGTTCAACCCGTACATTTCTTGATTGAATTAAACCCACCCGCACGACCCTTGACGAAAGCCAACAAAGCCGTACAACTACCCTAATCCAATCGCATCGTATGCAGCAGATAAGCAGCATATAGCTACCGCACACTACACCTTGACGAAAGCCAACAACTGTAGCACGAATACTATATACAACTTATCTGAAATGATGGAGGGCTACGACAGGTTTTTCTGAAAACCTATTGCGTAATGAACTTGATATCGTTGTAGAATCAAATGATTTTAAAATGGAGTGTTTTTGAGGCTTTTCTAGTTTTGCTAAAGGGGTTACTCCCGGTGAAGGGATCGTCGGCCCTTTCCTCATCGAATAAGGTGCAGGATATATCATATATACCACTGTGCAAAGCAAAAACTATAGAAGCAATCAAAAGACAAACCGAGGGTTGTAGCATCTGCCAGTTATTGCTAAAGGAGTCACTCCCGGTGAAGGGATCTCGGTCCTTTCCTTATCGAATAAGGTGCAGGATGTTCTACAAGGAACACCGCGATGCAAAGCAAGAACTGTAGCTACCTGTTTTTGAAAATTCGATTCCACAACATCTTTTAGGTTTCTTTTCTTTCATTAATCATATTATTGAAGTCTCATCATTTAAGTTACCTAAACATCACAGATAAATACGACGTACACTTATGCCATCCGCATTCGCCTCGATGTCCCCTCGTACACCGTTAGGTTAGGTAACTAACGGCAGAGCGGGGAAGGGCTAGCGCGGGTGTAAAACATAAGTAACGCCTATATAATATATCATATATACTATATACAGTATTTATCACAGAACATCAATTGATCACATCACAGATATCGCAGCAGAAGAATCATATGAAACATTGGATATACTAGGACGTCCGTGTTTTCAATATGAGCCAGTATAAAACACGGATTCCACGGTCGCAATGAATAGCCAAACCTACACCCCTAGACCCCTACGAGAGCATCAAGCAACCCTACCAATTCTAGAGTTAGGAGACCCGGACTCGACTCCTCGAGTTGGTCTCCCACTGGACTCCAGAACCCGGTTACTTATGCCCTCCTCCTTGGGTCTATCCTAGTGCGGAAAAGTAAATAATATACAATGGGAGACATCTTCCGCAACCTGGAAGTGCCCCAATAAAAGAATATTACATACAAGTTTTTACATGAATGAAAATGAAAAACACTCATCTCACATAAAAAAAACCCGGCTATTCAATACGCGACGATCCAATATAACATATCCAGCAACGCATAACATCACATGTCATCAACGTAAGTAAATATACGCATCCCAATTGTCGTTGACATATAGCAACGAAACCGGAGATATCACATATTACACTTACGGTCGCAGAAAAGAAAGTGTAAAACTACAACAGTTGGAATCCGCAACCTGCTTAGACATCACATGCCTAACCATCTGAATTCCTTAGACATCACATGCCTAACAATTATAAACCCTGCATTTTAGTCTCTATATCGAAAACACTTTTGAATATCAAATCGGGAAATTCAACAAGATTCACGATAAACTGATCGAATGCTCGTCGCAAACTTTAGTAGACGGCCGCACCCCCGGATGCCGTCGCCGAAGTGCACTAAGGCGGAACACTGCTGCCGCGAGCACCCGAACGGATGCTTTTGGCGACGGGGTTCTCCTACAGTCACTTGGTCGGGGCTATGGGGCATGGCTGTCTATTAAGTTTACCCGGCGAGTATCCGTGTACGCTACGTGATTGCGACGGAGTTTTGATCACATCAAAATTCCGTGGCAACCGATCAAGTGAGACTAAAGTGCTATGTTTATAACATCCAAATCAGTTATCTCATAACTACTTGTGGATTCCAAATATCGTATCACATTCCAGATAAATAGAAAATGTTAAACTTTCCGATCGAACAATCAAACACCCAAGTTTTCCCGAAACAGCTCAACACTTGAAATAAGTTTTAAAAACATTCACTTCATGCCACAGTACCAACGGTCCAGCCGTAGAAGGGTCAAGCCAACGCCTCACATGTGGCACGCCGTACTGCCCCAAACCCGAAGGTTCAAAGGGCAGTTCAAGACGGTCACATAATCGAGTTAAGGTTTGTTGTCTTCTAGAGGGTCCATCGCGTTACTTGCACTACTTAGAACGTTTTCAAACTATGGAAAAATCCAACATTTGGAAATTTCCCGGCAGGGGAAAAATTGGGTATTTATATCCGGTCGAACTTTTTAACATGTTCTAAAATACCCGGAAAACACACAGACGAAGTTAAACTTCCCAATCGAAACATCGAGTCCCCAATACAACCCAGAAAACTCAACTCTTGAGCAAACTTTAAAAAATTCCCAGAAACTACAGCACTTTCAGAGAGAGATTACTGTGCAAACAGAAAAAGATGAAGTGATATAACGGCCGCGGAACCGCCGCACGAGCATTACGGCCGCGGAACCGCCGCACGAGCCATGCTCGTGCCGCGGTTCCGCGGTGATATAGTCGACTTAGACGCACGTGCAGCACAGTAACCCCTCAAAAACCCTGCTGAATTTTTTGGATATTTTTAATTAGGAAAAATGCACAGTTTCAGAAAATGTACAGAAACGGGTGAAATTTAGGGTTTCGAGGTTCGATCGGGTTTCTAACATCGTATACACATCGCCTAAAGCTCTAGCTATGCTCTGATACCACTGTAGGGTTACTAGGCACACTCAAGAGGTTCCACAAGGCATCAACCATGCCAAAATCAAATTTTTCATGTGCCTAAGAATCCTATGCAAGATCGTTAACTAGAGATTAGGCGAAAAGCAAGCAAGTAAACAAATTTATTACTAAGTGAAAGGGACTACAACCTTTGTAGATCCGCTCCACCATTTCTTTAGCTCCGTGTTGACGTCCCTCCGCTGCGATCATCGGGATCCCGAACTCTAGCGATGGTTTCGTCGGAGAAATGATCGATCTAGGTCATTGACTTCGAGGCCGAAGATGATCTACGTCGAGGCGACTCAAACTCAAGCTCCATCTTCACTATGTCAAGAAAATTGTGAAGAAAACACCCTCTACTACATGGCAAGTGATAGAGGATGAAGAAATAGGAAGTGGGTTCACTTTGGATTTGGATTTCTCACTTGGAATCATCACTTAGAATTTTCTAGCAAGCTTTTTCTTTCTTCATGAAGAAGATAAAGAAGAAGAAAGAAAAGGAATAATTGAAAAATGAATAATCCATAATAGAAAATGAAGTGATGCTTATCATTTAGCAACCATGGGTTAGTTTTACTCATGTAGAGAATAAACTAGGGTTTAGATAATGGTTAGGTTTAAGAATAGAAACAAAATGGTGAAGCTTCATGAAATTCCAAGAATAAAACAAAAGAAAGCCACCATATTTGTTTCTTGCCAAAAGAAATAAATAAATAAATAAGGCAAATGAAATCCCAACCATTAACTAAACATGGTGTATAGCATACACACACCCAAGTTTGCATGTATCATCAAACATGATACAAACAAGTGCACAAAAATATATCATATATACAATGTGCACAATCTAGTGAGAAAATAATCTTAAGTGAACCAATACTAGTTAATGTAAAGTAATATATCAAATATATAATTATACATTAAATCACTAAATCAACACTTGATTTAATGATCCGATCATACTGCATATAACCGACTAATATCAAGGGTATCAATGTATCGAATCAACACTTGATTCGGTAACCCGGCTATATCTCATATAACCGTCCAATGATACAAATCGCGAGAATAGAATGCAGTATCACATACTGGTATTATTCTCGGTCCCGCACATATCTCATATGCGCTCCTATTTCGTTTCGCTTGAGCCAGGAAACCTCTGTGTAGGACTCTAAAGACTCGTCAATACGCCGGCAGCAGGTGATGATCATATCAAACACCCACAAGCCGCAAGCGGTCTGCTAAATGTAACGGCCACCCGGGTATTGAGCAATCAGAAGATCAACGAGCAAGCCCGCTCACACTCCTGTGAATCCAACCAGTAACACTTACCGTACAGTCCGGTCTGTTCGTCTGATATGTCGCATATCTCGCCTAGGGGTGGTAAACGTCTGACCCTAATAACTCGATAAGTCATGTCGATATGAGGCTCATAACGGGTCGAGAAACTACTAGTAACACTTACCAGTAAATCCCTAAAACAGCCTTGGCCAAGGACTTCCTGTTATAGCCAATCGAGCACAGTGCAAAATCAACTCCCTATACCGGGAGAGACGAAACCCCTCCTATCGCTCATTGCCTCCATGTGATTCGGGACTGTACCCAAAAGCCACCATTTTGCACGCCCTCTTGGACGTGGTAAGGTGGAAATCAAACCACAGTGGGAATCACACAAGACTCTATGACGATCTCGAGTCTACAGACTAACCTGCACCAGTGTCACCAGAGAACTGCCATCTGATGTAAGGTATAATACCATCTGGGAGTTCTCGGCGAGTCCGTCCAGTGTACCCAGTCTGCACTGAGCACCCGTATATCATCTCTGAGGTCAAACACCAATGGATATGGGATCATCCATCGCCCATCTGTATGGGTCGAGAAGGTATACGCTAGTCTACACTGGTATATCGATGCCCCGTCTCGATACACCCACGACTAGGGACTTTGAAGGATGTACTTATGGACTACCACGTCCCCATTAGTATGATCCGCATCATAGTCCAGGTAGTCAAGTACACATCCTAAGGGCTTTACCAACATGTAACAGAGAGACAATCAATGTACACGTTAAGGTAAAGAGTAACCAGATTCCATACTATCATATCGAGCAAGAAAGGCATCCCTATATATGTCCAAGCATCCTCTACAATATACATCCTATGTATAGTAATGGCCTCTAGGGCATACATATAACTAACAAAAGCTGTGCTAACATTACTCGTCATGAAAACTTTTTTCGGCACTTGAGTTTTTCTCTTCCTAGTGCACAAGTATTTAAGAACTCTTGCATAAGATGAGACTTGTTGAATAGCATCTAGGAGATAAATTGTAACGTTTTGGAAATCGTTATGCGATTTCGTCCGTTTTAGGGTAAGTTTGTCGGTATGTTCCGTTTTTACCCGACTGTGAACAAACGACCATATAGACTTGCCAGCACCTAGATTAGCTAAAATAAAGCTAGTGCGCGAGCTTTGGGAGTATATGGGACGTTTTGGTTCAATTTGATTTTTCCCAATTTTTAATATTATTTTAATGCGGTATTCAAATTTTGGGAAAATTTCCGTTTGCAATCTTTTCTTTAAAACTTCTAAGTTAGAAAATCCTTCTCATTCACCCTAGGGATTTATGTGTGGCCTAGGATTTAAGATAGGATTTAAAAGAAAAAGAAAAGAAAAGAGAAGGGATTAGATGCATGCATGTGTGTGTAGGTGTGCAAATGCATTTAATAGCAATAAATGAAGGAAATTGCTTGGAAATTCATCACAACTCCACCTCCTCAACCCCTTGGCCGAAATCTCCTCCTTCCTACTGCACTTAATCATTTATTCCTCATAATTTATCAATCCAAACTCACAAAACTCTCAAAATTCTGAAACCTATCACAAAAATACCTTAAACTTGGGATTTCTTGCTTCTTGATCTTTTGGAGATAGGAAAAGCTTGGAGTTAGGAGCAAAGTTGTTAGGTATATTCCCTTTACTGGTAAATTAGAGTTTTTGTGTGGTTTTGATCGTTAATTGTAGCGTAGAACGTAGTTTATATCGATTGAGGCGATATCGGGTTTTTTTAGTGTCGTTTTAGAGATATTAGTATCTGCTGTGACCTGGGAGATTTAGTGTCTGTTTCAACAATTTCAGAGGAGTGTGCAGGTTGACCTGAGACACCACCTAGGAGACGGGGGCCATCCCACCGGCCGGGGCCGGCGAGCTGTGAAGAGGGGGCCGGCGACGCCGGCCGGCTAGTTAGGGTTTGGGGTGGGGTTTCTGTGGGTGTTGTCTGCTATGGTTTTGGGTCTTTTGGTACTGTTTATTTTATTAGTAAATGCAGTATGCAAAATCTGGGATCGATTACCTATAATCGTGTGTTTTGAGTTCGCGTGATACGTGTTGCGACACGAGTCGTGTGTCGTGCTGCGATGTACTCAGTTTGGGTTTAGGTATCGTTTCGTGTGTTTGCACTAGACGTGTATTCGTGAGTTGGTTTAGTGCGTTGTTACGTTTTATAATACGTAGTTTTGCGTTATAGTGATTGCTTCTGAGATGTTCGCTTTATTTCTTGTGTTTGTGATATTATAGCGTCGCAAGCGGGGACTTCAGACGCTGCGAACAAAGGGAAGCAGGTGGTCGGATCTTCATAGCTGGAGACCACAGTGTGAGTAGATTTAACATCTACGGGGAATCGCCCGTATGGCGCTACGCATCGGGGCTAGACATGATATAATATTAGCCGTATGCTTATTTTCTTATATAGAAACATCGCATGATTCATGTTGCATATAGTTACTTGTGCTTAGTACTGTACCTGTTGTACACTGCACTATTATCGACAGTCCATGTTGCACGAGCACCAATGATATGCTACACACACCCTGTCGGTAATTGCCATGACACGCACAATACAAATGCTTATTGTATACCTTGCTATTAGTTAGCGACATTAAACTGTTATACTTGTGCGACAATGCATATTACATAGAACATACCTGTATACCTACATGCTCATATGTATGCCATGTTATATTACTCGTTCGCACATATACCTTGCTATTGTTATATGATCAGTTTTTATTGCATATATATCGGTGGTATGGGACGCCGTATATATATGTATTTTGGATTTGGATTTACATGAATTGTATTGCATATATATCGGTGGTATGGGACGCTGTATATATATGTATTCTGGATTTTTGGGAACCGCGAGATACATTTAATGACTTGATTCATTATTTGGCGAATCGTTCCGTGATATGCTCATATTGATGTTTTATGTTGCACATGCTACTTTATATGGATTTATGCATTTGAGATGCGATATGGGAAATTAAAGTGTCGATCTTGGGCACTTACTTTCCGAGAGATATATGGGATTTGACAGACCGATACGTGGAAATACAAGTGTCGAGATGGGATACTTGGGTTTCGAGGAACGTATGGATATCAGAAAGACCGATACGTGGAAATACAAGTGTCGAGGTGGGATACTTGGGTTTCGAGGAACGTATGAATATCAGTATTTATGTGTCGATGATAGGCACTGGTTTTTATGATGTTTTTGAGTGTCGATGTTTGACACTCAGGTTTCATTGAGATGTACAGGATTTGAGGGCCGATCTGAGGGCCGATCTGAGTATTTTGGGATTTGGGTGTTGCTGAGTTACACCGTGTTTTCCATGCTTATGATATGTGCATGAGATTATTTACTATTCCGCACTCAGTATAAAATTGATATGGATATCATGATAGTTGCATATTCATATTGTCATACTCATGCTATCAGTTCACATGTTATTGATCATTGTTGTTAGTGCATACTTGCGATTACTGTATGATGTTAATTACTATTCACGAGTTGGCAACTCACCCCCGTTGTGCCACAGTGTTTTGCAGGACTTACCCTCTGAGTAGTCGCGGCAGGGCAGCTTATCATCACTACTTTTGGGGATACCGCTACCTTGGCAGTGAGGCCGTTGCATTATAGGTGGGTTTGCGGTTATCCGTTGTACATTGTATATTTTGGTTGGATCTAGTATTCTCCATCTACCCTTGTTGTATATGACTTAGAGACGACTTGTGAGATATCAGTGTTGTATATTGGTTTTGGGAACCGTGCTCGTAGAAGCAGGTTATTTTGGAGATGTTTACTTCTTGATATAGTCGTTCTCTTTGATATTTCTTCGCTTTGGCGTCGTATACTTGTTGTGGTGATTGTCTCCGCCGGTGGGCGTGATTTTTCTCCCACTTGGGATGATTTATATATATATTATCTGTGTTGTACCCGTTTACGGGGCTAGTTTTACAAAGGAGGTGCTGCCGAAATTTTTATGAAAGAAAACTAGAATTAGAGATTTTAAATGGCGACTCCTAACACTTTTAAATTATGTTTTCTCCGTTGATCCAGTTTTGGGTGGTTTAGATTTCTGGGTTTTCGGCTTACTTAAGTTACGTACGCCTGTAGACGTTACGTAGTTTAAGTGCCGGTTACGGGCCGAATTGCGGGTCGTGACAAAGTTGGTATCAGAGCGTTAGGTTTTACCTTTCGGAGTCTAGGATGACCTTGGTATGATGGAGTAGGTAGCTTAAGCAGAGTGACGTAGCGTGTGTATGTTCCGCGGCATACTTACGACACGGTACTCCGCCTAAGTGACCTTAGGACTTGTTGATTGATATTCCTTCCGTGATTGATATACATCTTGTGATTCGATTTCCGTTTCCTTATCAAATCTTGTTTCAATTTATAGCCCATATGCCGCCGAAGACTACGAGGGCTCAGAGAGCGGCCGCGAGGGCCGAGGTCAGAGTTGACTCGCCGGAGGCGAGGACTGACCAGGATGGTACGCCTGTTGTACCGGAGCATATTGCTATGATTGGAGCTGGTATGCAGGATCTGCGCCAGATTGTGGGGACTTTGGTAGAGACCATCCGAGCGCAGGGGCAGGCAGTTGTTCCACCCGCTGCGGAGGCTACGATGGTACCTACGGTTCCGGTAGTTGCAGTTGCAGCTCCGGAGGTTATTGCTGTGTCGTTGACGGATTTCTTGAGGCTGAGACCTCCGGTTTTTACGGGCACAGATGTTACCGAGGATCCGCAGTCGTTTATCGACCGGATGGCCAGGATTTGTCGCTCACTCCGATGTTCCGACGAGAGATGGGTAGAGTTTGCCAGTTTTCATCTGGAGGGTATGGCCCAGAAGTGGTGTGAGTCGTTGGAGAGAGGCAGAGCCGCTGGTCTTGCTCCTATGACCTGGGCTGAGTTTGTGACGTCGTTTCTTGTTCGTTTTCTTCCACCGAGCGTCAGGGATGCGCGAGCGCGCAGATTTGAGTCTTTACGTCAGACGCCGGGGATGATGGTGTCGGATTATGATGTATTGTTTACTGAGCTGTCGATATATGCTCCATACCTGGTGGCGACTGAGGAGATGAGGGTGAAGAGGTTTGTTCGAGGCCTACTTACCCAGATATTCTTAGCCATCAGCATTCAGCATTGTGACACGTATGCAGCAGCGGTGGATGCAGCTCTTTCGGTAGAGGAGCGTCTAGCTGAGTTATCAGTTGTTCCGGGACCGAAGAGAGTTCGTATAGGTGATCTGGCAGCGAGGCAGGCGTTTAGACGTCGAGACAGTTTCCATTCTGATAGTGGCGGTTCGGGACGAGGTAGACTTTATGGTTCTTACCCTCAGGATGATCGGCAGTTTGCTTCGGGATGTTACCGGTGCGGTAGTTTGGGTCATCGGGTTCGAGATTGTATAGAGCCGCGTGTGAACGAGCCAGCTGTACCGCAGGTTACCTTACCACCTTCTCCACCTCAGAGAGCGTTGCCTCTTGTTCCTGTAGTTGCGCCGCGTCAGACTCCTGTTCAGCGAGGTCGTGGTCGCGGAGGTTTTGTACCGAGAGGTCGAGGTGGCAGAGGCAGAGGACAGCCAGTAGCCGGTAGAGGTCAGGCTAGGGTTTTTGCCTTGACTCACCAGGACGCTCAGGCGTCCAATGCCGTGGTTTCAGGTACTCTTTCTGTATGTTCTTATGATGCGCATGTTCTTTTTGATCCGGGATCCACGCATTCGTATGTTTCTACGCACTTCGTGCCGAGGTTAGGCCGAGAGTCGTGTTTGCTGGATCAGCCGCTGGTCGTGACTACTCCGGTGGGAGAGTCGTTTGTTGCGCGTTATGTGTTTCGATCTTGTGTCGTCCATATTGGTGACAGAGATCTGCCCGTCGACTTGATCCTTCTGGAGATGTTGGACTTCGACGTTTTGTTGGGCATGGATTGGCTAGCTACTTTCTATGCGTCCGTGGACTGCCGCGAGAAGACAGTTAGATTTTGTTTTTCCCGGCGAGTCAGTGTTGGTTGTGCAAGGGGACCGTAGTGCCGCCCCTCACAGCTTGATTTCTGCTTTGTGCGCTAGTCGGCTTTTAAGGAGGGGATGTCGGGGATTCTTGGCGTTCATTCATGATACTGGAGCCACAGTGGAGTTGTTGGACCAGGTTTCTACCGTGCGAGAGTTTCCCGATGTTTTTCCCGATGAGTTACCTGGGTTGCCGCCAGAGCGCGATATTGAGTTTTGCATTGATCTGATTCCTGGCACGGAGCCTATTTCTATACCGCCTTATCGGATGGCTCCGGCAGAGCTTAGAGAGCTTAAAGATCAATTGCAAGAGTTGCTTGACTTGGGACTTGTGCGTCCGAGTGTTTCGCCGTGGGGAGCTCCTGTTCTGTTCGTCAAGAAGAAGGACGGCAGTTTGAGGCTTCGTGTGGATTATCGTCAGTTGAACCGTGTTACGGTGCGGAACAAGTATCCTTTACCCCGCATTGACGATTTATTCGATCAGCTCCAGGGTGCGAAACATTTTTCGAAGATTGATTTGCGTTCGGGGTATCATCAGTTGCGGGTTCGGGATGATGACATTCCGAAGACTGCTTTTCGTACGCGCTATGGGCATTATGAGTTTTTGGTGATGTCGTTCGGACTCACCAATGCGCCAGCAGCGTTCATGGATCTGATGAACCGGATTTTCAGGCCGTTCCTCGACCAGTTCATTATCGTGTTTATTGATGACATACTGGTTTACTCTAGGAGTCGAGAGGAGCATGAGCAGCACTTGGGGATTACTTTGCAGATATTGAGAGAGCACCAGCTGTATGCTAAATTCTCAAAGTGCGCATTTTGGCTTGATCGAGTTGACTTCCTGGGTCATGTGGTGACAAGTGATGGTATTCTTGTGGACCCGAGGAAGATCGAGGCTGTACAGCTTTGGCCCAGACCTGTATCGGTGGCTGAGGTCCGCAGCTTTTTGGGCTTAGCTGGTTATTATCGCCGTTTTGTGCAGGATTTTTCGAGTAGCGCTGCACCGTTGACTGGACTGACCCGGAAGGGGGTTCCTTTTCTCTGGACTGATGCGTGCGAGTAGAGTTTTCAGCAGTTGAAGACTCGGTTGATGACAGCACCAGTTCTTTCTTTACCTTCTGGATCGGGAGGCTACGTTGTGTATTGTGATGCTTCTCGAGTGGGGCTCGGCTGTGTTTTGATGCAGCATGATAGGGTGATTGCATATGCTTCCAGCAGTTGAAGAAGCACGAGCAGAATTACCCCACTCACGATCTTGAGATGGCTGCGGTAGTTTTTGCGTTGAGGATCTGGAGACACTACTTGTATGGAGAGTCGTGTCGGATCTTCACGGATCATAAGAGTCTGAAGTACATCTTCCAGCAGAGAGATCTGAACCTGAGACAGCGCCGATGGATGGAGCTAGTGAAGGATTATGATTGTGAGATCCTTTATCACCCGGGCAGGGCGAATGTAGTAGCCGATGCTTTGAGTCGTAGGCCCGTGGGTAGCTTGTCCCAGCTGAGCGCCGTTCGGTGTCAGTCTTCTGCAGATTGGCAGCTCTTGTGTGATAGTAGAGTGCAGTTCGAGTTCACCTCCACTGGGGGACAGTTTGCTCATGTCCGCGCCCGTCCTCTACTTGTTGATCGTATTCGTGAGGCGCAACCCAGTGATGCTCGTTTGTCTGAGATTCTTGAGCTTGTTCGACAGGGTACAGTTTCGGAGTTCACGATTGATGACCAGGGTGTGCTACGATGCGGGACTCGCTTGTGTGTACCGGATGTTGATGGTTTGAGATGCGAGATCCTAGAGCAGGCACATCAGTCGGCCTTTAGCGTTCATCCAGGTTCCACCAAGATGTACCGAGACTTGAGAGACTACTACTGGTGGGAAGGGATGAAGCGCGATATTTCGGACTTCGTTTCGAGGTGCCTGACTTGTCAGCAAGTCAAGGCTGAGCATCAGAGCCCGGCTGGAGAGTTGCAGCCTTTACCCATTCCGGAGTGGAAATGGGAGCAGATTTCCATGGACTTCATTGTGGGTCTACCCAGGACCAGTAGAGGGTATGACTCCATTTGGGTTATTGTAGACCGGTTGACGAAAGCGGCTCACTTCCTTCCAGTGAAGACCACTTTCGGCTATGCTCAGTACGCTCAGCTTTATATAGATGAGATTGTGCGTTTGCACGGTGTTCCCACATGCATAGTATCCGACAGAGGTACCCAGTTTACTAGCCGTCTATGGCAGAAGCTTCAGGAAGCTTTAGGTACCAGATTGAGTTTTGGCACCGCTTTTCATCCGCAGACAGATGGTCAGACGGAGCGGACTATTCAGACTCTGGAGGATATGCTCCGTGCATGTGTGCTTGATTTTGGGGGCAGTTGGGATCGTCACTTGCCGTTGATTGAGTTCTCCTATAATAACAGCTTTCAGGAGACTATTCAGATGGCACCTTTTGAGGCTTTATATGGTAGGAAGTGTCGATCGCCAGTCTGTTGGACCGAGCTTAGTGAGAGTTTGGTGTTGGGACCCCAGCTTGTTCAGGAGACTACGGAGAAGATCCAGCTGATTCAGGACAGGATGAGAGCAGCCCAGTGCAGGCAGAAGTCTTATGCCGACCGTCGTCGTCGCAGACTTGAGTTCGCAGTGGGAGATCATGTATTCCTGAAGATTTCTCCGATGAAGGGCGTTATGAGATTTGGGAAGAGAGGGAAGCTCAGTCCCAGATTCGTAGGTCCTTTCGAGATCCTCGAGCGAGTGGGTTCGGTTGCTTATCGTTTAGCGCTCCCGCCTAGTTTTCCAGATGTTCACCCCGTTTTTCATGTGTCGATGCTTCGTAGATACCTTCATGATCCTTCTCATATGATTCAGCACGAGACCGTTCAGCTTGAGCGTGATCTTTCGTTCACCGAGCAGCCGATAGTTATTTTGGATCGGCAGGTGAAGAAACTTCGGTCTAGGGGACTTGCCTTCTGTAAAGGTTCTGTGGCGTAGTACGACTGGTGAGGAGATCACTTGGGAGATCAAGAGCGAGATGCGGAAGAAATTCCCCCATCTTTTTGAAGGTACGTTTAGTATGAAATTGTAATTCGGGGACCGAATTTCTATAAGGGGGGAGATTGTAACGTTTTGGAAATCGTTATGCGATTTCGTCCGTTTTAGGGTAAGTTTGTCGGTATGTTCCGTTTTTACCCGACTGTGAACAAACGACCATATAGACATGCCAGCACCTAGATTAGCTAAAATAAAGCTAGTGCGCGAGCTTTGGGAGTATATGGGACGTTTTGGTTCAATTTGATTTTTCCCAATTTTTAATATTATTTTAATGCGGTATTCAAATTTTGGGAAAATTTCCGTTTGCAATCTTTTCTTTAAAACTTCTAAGTTAGAAAATCCTTCTCATTCACCCTAGGGATTTATGTGTGGCCTAGGATTTAAGATAGGATTTAAAAGAAAAAGAAAAGAGAAGGGATTAGATGCATGCATGTGTGTGTAGGTGTGCAAATGCATTTAATAGCAATAAATGAAGGAAATTGCTTGGAAATTCATCACAACTCCACCTCCTCAACCCCTTGGCCGAAATCTCCTCCTTCCTACTGCACTTAATCATTTATTCCTCATAATTTATCAATCCAAACTCACAAAACTCTCAAAATTCTGAAACCTATCACAAAAATACCTTAAACTTGGGATTTCTTGCTTCTTGATCTTTTGGAGATAGGAAAAGCTTGGAGTTAGGAGCAAAGTTGTTAGGTATATTCCCTTTACTGGTAAATTAGAGTTTTTGTGTGGTTTTGATCGTTAATTGTAGCGTAGAACGTAGTTTATATCGATTGAGGCGATATCGGGTTTTTTTAGTGTCTTTTTAGAGATATTAGTATCTGCTGTGACCTGGGAGATTTAGTGTCTGTTTCAACAATTTCAGAGGAGTGTGCAGGTTGACCTGAGACACCACCTAGGAGACGGGGGCCATCCCACCGGCCGGGGCCGGCGAGCTGTGAAGAGGGGGCCGGCGACGCCGGCCGGCTAGTTAGGGTTTGGGGTGGGGTTTCTGTGGGTGTTGTCTGCTATGGTTTTGGGTCTTTTGGTACTGTTTATTTTATTAGTAAATGCAGTATGCAAAATCTGGGATCGATTACCTATAATCGTGTGTTTTGAGTTCGCGTGATACGTGTTGCGACACGAGTCGTGTGTCGTGCTGCGATGTACTCAGTTTGGGTTTAGGTATCGTTTCGTGTGTTTGCACTAGACGTGTATTCGTGAGTTGGTTTAGTGCGTTGTTACGTTTTATAATACGTAGTTTTGCGTTATAGTGATTGCTTCTGAGATGTTCGCTTTATTTCTTGTGTTTGTGATATTATAGCGTCGCAAGAGGGGACTTCAGACGCTGCGAACAAAGGGAAGCAGGTGGTCGGATCTTCATAGCTGGAGACCACAGTGTGAGTAGATTTAACATCTACGGGGAATCGCCCGTATGGCGCTACGCGTCGGGGCTAGACATGATATAATATTAGCCGTATGCTTATTTGCTTATATAGAAACATCGCATGATTCATGTTGCATATAGTTACTTGTGCTTAGTACTGTACCTGTTGTACACTGCACTATTATCGACAGTCCATGTTGCACGAGCACCAATGATATGCTACACACACCCTGTCGGTAATTGCCATGACACGCACAATACAAATGCTTATTGTATACCTTGCTATTAGTTAGCGACATTAAACTGTTATACTTGTGCGACAATGCATATTACATAGAACATACCTGTATACCTACATGCTCATATGTATGCCATGTTATATTACTCGTTCGCACATATACCTTGCTATTGTTATATGATCAGTTTTTATTGCATATATATCGGTGGTATGGGACGCCGTATATATATGTATTTTGGATTTGGATTTACATGAATTGTATTGCATATATATCGGTGGTATGGGACGCTGTATATATATGTATTCTGGATTTTTGGGAACCGCGAGATACATTTAATGACTTGATTCATTATTTGGCGAATCGTTCCGTGATATGCTCATATTGATGTTTTATGTTGCACATGCTACTTTATATGGATTTATGCATTTGAGATGCGATATGGGAAATTAAAGTGTCGATCTTGGGCACTTACTTTCCGAGAGATATATGGGATTTGACAGACCGATACGTGGAAATACAAGTGTCGAGGTGGGATACTTGGGTTTCGAGGAACGTATGGATATCAGAAAGACCGATACGTGGAAATACAAGTGTCGAGGTGGGATACTTGGGTTTCGAGGAACGTATGAATATCAGTATTTATGTGTCGATGATAGGCACTGGTTTTTATGATGTTTTTGAGTGTCGATGTTTGACACTCAGGTTTCATTGAGATGTACAGGATTTGAGGGCCGATCTGAGGGCCGATCTGAGTATTTTGGGATTTGGGTGTTGCTGAGTTACACCGTGTTTTCCATGCTTATGATATGTGCATGAGATTATTTACTATTCCGCACTCAGTATAAAATTGATATGGATATCATGATAGTTGCATATTCATATTGTCATACTCATGCTATCAGTTCACATGTTATTGATCATTGTTGTTAGTGCATACTTGCGATTACTGTATGATGTTAATTACTATTCACGAGTTGGCAACTCACCCCCGTTGTGCCACAGTGTTTTGCAGGACTTACCCTCTGAGTAGTCGCGGCAGGGCAGCTTATCATCACTACTTTTGGGGATACCGCTACCTTGGCAGTGAGGCCGTTGCATTATAGGTGGGTTTGCGGTTATCCGTTGTACATTGTATATTTTGGTTGGATCTAGTATTCTCCATCTACCCTTGTTGTATATGACTTAGAGACGACTTGTGAGATATCAGTGTTGTATATTGGTTTTGGGAACCGTGCTCGTAGAAGCAGGTTATTTTGGAGATGTTTACTTCTTGATATAGTCGTTCTCTTTGATATTTCTTCGCTTTGGCGTCGTATACTTGTTGTGGTGATTGTCTCCGCCGGTGGGCGTGATTTTTCTCCCACTTGGGATGATTTATATATATATTATCTGTGTTGTACCCGTTTACGGGGCTAGTTTTACAAAGGAGGTGCTGCCGAAATTTTTATGAAAGAAAACTAGAATTAGAGATTTTAAATGGCGACTCCTAACACTTTTAAATTATGTTTTCTCCGTTGATCCAGTTTTGGGTGGTTTAGATTTCTGGGTTTTCGGCTTACTTAAGTTACGTACGCCTGTAGACGTTACGTAGTTTAAGTGCCGGTTACGGGCCGAATTGCGGGTCGTGACATAAATATTGACGTTAACTTGCTTAAACATTTCCACAATCTTCACCATTTGTGGGTTAGGTTTGTTGGCCCTTAATCTGTTTGGAAACGGAGCTTTATCAATAAGGGTTGGGTCCAACATTGGAGAAGATTGTGGGGATGATCCCAAAATTGGAGTGGGGATCGCTTACGATAGATTCGAGACAGTAGACTAAGGGTTCGAGCCTTGTGGGGAGCGTAGAATAGGCTCAGAAGTAGGTGGGAGACTAGACGAATTAGGGGAAGAAGTAGAAGTCGGGGTATCATTGGTATCACTAACATCATCAACTTGTTCACCCATTCGGTTATCCAGCACTCTTCCCGATCTTAACGTAGTAACGGCACTCACATTATGATGTTGTGAGTGGCCAGGATTCGGTAGGGGTTGAGATGGGAGTTTCCCTTTTTCTCTCGCACTCATCGCGGCATTCAACTGTGCAATTTGGGCTTCTATTGTGTAAGTGCACGGCGCCCCGGCCGTCAATCCGAGGCCAAAATGCGGAAACCATAACTTTTCTTTAACTTTTGAACCGGCACCACCGCACACTATAAAACCCGGATCGGGCCATTAACATAGTCCTAGCTAACTAGAGAAGGAGTAGAGAGATATACCGAGCGATCCGTGTCCTTCGGTCTTCTCGTCGTCGTCCCGATCTCCCCGCGGAATCTCCGGTCTTCATCTCCTCGTCGGAAGGGCACCACATCGCCGGGTTCTTTTACGGGCTCCCACCTCTGGACCGATGCAACTCGGGCACGAAGTTGGCGAGCCGACGTGCCCAAGAATTGCTGTAGAATAATGTAGTGCTATGTCTCATTGGGGTTACTAGAAGTTACCTTTTGAGTGGAGGAATGAGATATACTTTGGAGATGAGCTAAGGGGTTTTTTAGCAAGCCAAAAAGATGAAAAACCCCACACCAAATTTTTGGACAGCCCCTTCCCTCTTGTGGCCGGCCTCATCAAGGAGAGAATGAGAGGAGAGTGAGTGTGGATCAAAAAGAGAGAGAGTCCCATAATGCAAGAGAGAGAAAAAGGGTTATCATGAGAAGAAATGATCACTAATTTAATCCAACACTCTATCAACCATCATGAAAACCATGTCCCCACAAAAGTCAAGCCATGATGAAGTCAAGAAGTAAAATGATGGTGCAACCATCATGAAGCAACAACATGCAAAGACCACCCTCCACAATGCTAATTTGCACAATTGCAAATAAGCCCTCCTCCACCAATTTTCTTCCAAGGAAAGAAACAAAGGAAATTGGCCGAAACGGAAAGCAAACTGGCAACTTCATAAAACTGATCCCGTAATGAATTACAGGAAACCCCGCTACTGTATATACATACTCGCATTTGTATTCCGACCGAATACAAATGCAATGAGACAAAATCTACACTATACAATACTAGGATCCGGCTTAAACCAAAGCCCGCTAGTATTAACCGTCCGATCATGATCCGTGCAATACCGCACGTATCTGATCGAACCCTGCAATATCTCCATACGGCCTCTACAGCGTTTCGCCCGAAACTTGAGAAAACGGTCTGTGGGGGACTCTAAAGACTCGTCAATACTTTGGCTGTGGATTTAACCACTAGCACGTCAGAGGTATTAGCCATACGTAACGGGCTACCAGGTATCGACCAAAAGGGACATCGATGAGCGAACTCATCCTGACACCCTACTGAGCCTGTCAGTGACAATATCCGTACAGTCTGGTCCAACGTCTATGAGCATCGCATGGCGGGCCTAGGGGGTTGGTAAAAGTCAGACCCCCAAAAGCAGTACAAGTCGTGTCGGAGTGTAGCCCAGAACACACTGAGATACTACAGGAATACCTACCAGTAAATCTCCTTCCTTGGCCAAGGACTTCGTGTAATGGCTCTCCTAGACAAAGCGCGACCTCAACCCCAATACCGGGAGAGACGAACCCCTGCAGATCCGCTCGCTGCCTCCATGTGGCTCGGGACTGTACCCAACTAAAACCTGCTTGCACGTCTCCTTTGAGCGTGGTAGGGTAGTAATCAAAGTACAGTGGGAACTCACACGAGACAAATGACGATCTGAGGTCGATGAACTAACCTGTACCCATGTCACCAGGGAACTGCTATCTAACATCAGGTATAAGACCAACTAGCATGTTCCCGGCGAGTCCTGTCCGGTGTACTCATAACCCAATGAGCACCTGTATACATCTTAGGTGAACCAACTGACACCAGTGGCTTGTGAGACCGGCCACCGCCCCTCGTCGGGGTCTCGACTGTATACACTAGTCTACTCTGGAGTATCGATGCCCTGTCTCGAAACTCCCACGACTAGGGAACCTTTTAAGGATGTGCTTATAGACCCCAGCTCCCACGTATATGATCGCCCTCATACTGCTGGAAGTCAAGCAAGAATCCTAAGGGCTCTATCAACATGCAATAGCGACCTGTAAGGTCACCTAAAGCAGTACACGATGATAAAGATAAACCATATAGCATACTATCATCTCGAGTAAGACTGTCTTATCGGGATAGGTCCTCCATCAATCATTGCAATCACGTGCCTGTGGTCCAATAATTGACTCTGAGGGCACTCTCTCCAACAATCTCCCACTTGCACTCAAGGCTAATTATTGTGATGCCGCATACTCACAGCCCGTGTGATACCGAACACCCAACTCCTCTACTAATCAGTCTCACAAAACCCGTTTGCGAAACTATTGCGTTCGAGGAATAGCCTCAGTGAGTGGATCCGCCTTGATGTTTCTTTCTATGTCTCTATATATCTCAAGTTTGCGGAGAATGCCATCTCCCGAAATGAGCAATACCTGTCTTAGAGTATGTCTGGATATCTGATGGGACCTAGTTCATAAATGAACTCCAAACCAAACTTCTTAGACTGTATCGTCAACTGAAACCAATCAGTATCCTGCGTAATGCCTCCCTCAGTGTCCCCTTGGACCACCTGTCCAAAATACTGCCCCTCGTCATAGGGAAAACTATAACTCTGATAACCAATCTGTCATCCAGGTCACCTTGGAAGCCTGGAATGATAACTGTCTCCCGAAATGAGGCCATCGTTATGATATCCCTAGAACATCCACTTATGTTCTAAAACTGCTTCCGACCGTTTCTCCAGGATTGGATCAATATCAACTTATTACATCCACTGCAAAAACAACATCTGGTGTGGTACTCATGATCGACTCAATTGCCTAAGCAAGTAATTTGCCAATCATGCACCTCCCTCTCCCCTTTAGTCTTTAAGACACCTTTAGAGAGGGTGACTCCATCACCTGCAGGTACACCACCATGCCAGGAGTCGTCCATTCTAAATACCTTTAGAATATTGTCTAAGTACCCTGATTGGGACACTTTCCAAATCTAGATCTAAAACCATAGATCCAGTAACCAGAATGTCTTGATATTATATCCAAGTCCCATGTGGAGAAACCACTGTGTGACAACCAAAGTATAACCGATCGTAGTATAGGAACATCACTTCCTACTCTGTGTATGTCATCCAAATACCAGGACATCACACCCTACTACCTTCTTAACAGATCCATCCCCTATTCTGATGAAGTCAAACCTATGACTGTCATATCAGAAATAGATGATCTATCTCCGCCACATCTGCTTTAGTCTATAAATAGACACAAGCCACTTGTCCACCAATGCTTCCGCTGCTCCCGCTGCTCCCACTGACTACGACAATCCTCTGGCAGAGTCATATACATGTACACTTCTAAAGATAGTTTAGAACGACGCTATACTCATCCTCCTGCCGGGTCTCGCAGCCTGGAACAACAGCAATGGCAAGTATGGGTAAACAAGAACCTCCCTGCCACCGTCCTTAAGGCTACCGGAGTACTTCTCGGGTGCCTGAGGTTACCCACCGTATCTGCGGAGTGGCCAATGGAATGTCAAACCAGATTGAATCTTTAGGTTCCTATCAAACTTTCAGTAATCGTTTGCGGTTCTGGAATCACTTCCAGTTCTACCATATTCCCACTACTGTTTTCTGAAAAAATTCATTTTTGTTAAAACTGTGGCGAGTCAAGAACAATATCACTATTGATCTTCCAGATGGTAGAAAGTCAACCCTCATCATAGCCTGGGTCAACCCACAAACAGCCATTACATAAACATGCCTTGAGTTATCCAGAGTCTGGTTTTAAGCATAAGCCGGACAACTCCCCGTACCTTAACATCGTTAAGATATGAACTGTTCTATATCCAATATAGAACCAGAGGCACTGATTTAATTGAACCAGATTCAAATCATGCAGCTGTCTCCAGTGCATGTCAACTAAATAGAGAGAGGCCGATCAGCATTACTCAACTTAGGAGTGCTTCCAACTATGAGTAATCTGAAAGAGAAACAAGTTTCTCAAAATCATTACTATCAACTGAATACCATACACAAGTATCCACATCTTCGATCACTTTGAAGAATCCTGATACTTGCAATACTTAGTTTTCTACTTTATTCATATACTTATAACTTCTCAAAACTTGGACGTTGCATTTCAACGAAATACATGTCTAAGAACTAGAGAAGTCACAAGTAAACAGAATACAGTCCGAGCACCTACCCCTCTGTCCTCATGGACACTGGACAACATACAATACTCTGTATAAGTCTCTTGAGTCTGATAACTCAATCCCTGTGTGTCGTAGGTTGAAAACTGTACCTATGGTTAAGAAGAATTACACCGCTGTTTAATGCTCCTTACCTAACCATCCATTGATATAGTTAAATGTCATAGACATAATTTCAAAAAGTTATATCTCACTCTATAATAATAGACGTACAGATGTATCAATTTGAAATTGGTGCATAACAGGGATATTCAAAACCAAATATTTATCGTCCGGCAAACAACCCAGGCGACTTCCTCAAATATCACCGATTACAACGAATCCCGATATAATTAGGATGATCACCTAATTCCCAATAACTTACTCCCACTCATCATCTGTAAAACAATACAGATGTGAGAATCATACCTGGTAAATACATGCCCTGGAGCAAGTGTCTAATTGGGAAATCAGTTTTCTTTTAACAGTACACAGTGAAACTGAAACATTGAAATGTTTCGATGGGGTATCCGGGTATTCCTAGTAATGCCTCTTCCATTATCCAGATTCACAACTGTAACCGTATAATTCTTTGCCATCTTTCCAAATCCCTTTATATGTCCTTAGTCATTACCTTCTGTACACCCTCTTAGGCTAAATGGTTTTCTTCCTTCCCTACCGTTCGGCACCAGCCTATGGTTTGGAAGAAGACTATCCAATAAGCATAATGGGTGTACTGTCCTAATCCTAGGAGCACTCGCAATGCGAGAGAAGGTGAAGATAAAAGACAACCGAATAAACCTTATTCTTATTTCTCCTGAACCAGAATCCATCCCCGAACTGGAACAAGTTCCTTTCAAGTTCGTATATAACCATACGATGGAGTATCCAATAAACTGTGGATCTTCGTAGTGATACGGAGTGTCCTGGAGAAATACAAAGGTGATTTAGGATTGGCGAAAAAATCCTTGGTTTGGTCGTGAATAGCAGTCGCAATTTACTTTGCCCTCTTACTAATCCCTTGATATGTCTTTACTTAATACCTTCTGTACACCATCGTCAGGCTAATTGGTTTTCTTCATTCCCTACCGGTTGGCACCTGCCTATGGTTTGGAAGATGACTATCCAATTTGCGTAATAGGTGTGCTATCTCCTAAACCAAGGAGTGCTCGCAACCTGAGAGAAGGTAAAAGGAAAAGACAACTGAATAGTCCTATTCGTTTTCTCCAGAACCGGAAACCATCCTCGAATAAATTCCTTCGAGTTTGTATATAACCATACGATGGTTTTGTCCAATGGAAGTGGACATTCGTAGTATACGGGGTGTCCTAGAGAAAAGGGTAAAAGTAGGAGTGGCAATGAGGTTTGCAACTCTGACAATCCAAAAGCCAGTGTTTAAGAAGGTTCGGTTAATTTTGGTCACTGAGTCATAGTCTTAGGGTCGGGTCATGGTCGCGGCCGAAGAGAGAGAGAAAAGAAACACTCAGCGTGCACTCTAACCTAGATCAGAATGGTTATCAATTTATCTAATCAGGAAACCTCCCACTGTACCGTCAAATTCTCCACCAAACCTGAAAGAAGAATTAGACGGCATCACCCGAGGAGTAAAGCAACTCATCAGTGGGAATCAGGATCCAACTATCATCGCATGATAACGTGGCGGAATCCTTTCACGTTATCACACTCCAGAAGGTATGCGCATATCTGGCAAGTTTCAGTTTCTTTAGAAACTCCCGATGTGATTTCTGCCCCATGCTCTTATGACCTTGACTTTGGCCAACAAATCCTAAGTCACATGTCAAGTTCTACCCGTCATTCTCCAGGTTAATTTGAGCCCACCCGTACAAGCCCTTGACTTTGGCCAACAAGGCTATACGACTGTCCCAAACCAACGCATCTATCTATGCTGCATATGAATACCCAATAGCTACCAATCACTGTGCCTTGACTTTGGCCAACAAACACAGCTTGAATACTTATTGACTATCCATATGAAACGACGGAGGGCTACGAATGGTTTCTCGCGAAAACCTTTAACGTAATGAACTTGATATCGTTGAAGGAACCGGATAGCTTTTAAAAATATAGTGACGAAAACCTTTGCTAAAGAGGTCACTCCCGTTGAAGGGATCTCGGCTCTTTCCCCGTAGAATGAGGTTGTCACGACCCGAAAGTACGGAACATGACCGGCACTTAAACTACGAACGTCTCAAGGCGTACGTATTCTAAGTAAGCCGAAAACCCAGAAATCCAAACCAAGAAGAGTAGTAGAGAGTAGGAAAACCAATTTAAATCCAAAAGTTTTAATAGCATAAGCCGAATTATGCGGTTTTTAAAAACATCAAGTATTTTCTGAAAATTTCGGCAGAGTCTCCTTTGTAAATACTGGCTCCCAAACGGGATACAACATGAATAGTATATGAAATCAATAAAAGACATCCCCAAGCGGGAGCTAGCTCTTCGTCAATCGACGATCACAACCACACAAGCAATATAATATACAACGCCAACGGCGAGGATCAAAAACTCAAAGGAAACTCAAAACCACAGGAAATCTGCAGAAATAGACGCGCGACTCTAAGGTCGAAAGAATAACATCACTGGTCTCTATCTCAAAAATAAATACATGTTTGGTTGATGGAATTTACTAGATACAACTGAATCATATAATACAAGGTAATATGATGGGTACGATACCAATAAACCCACCTACTAGCAAATCACCCGAAGGAAACTATGCCCGCAAGCCGTAATGAAACCTGTATGGCAAACCTGCAAGAAACTGGGGCACAACGGGGGTGAGTTGCCAACTCGTGAATAGAAAAACATCTACGAACAGAAATCGCATGTATGACGCAATCCTAGGTCATACGATCATAATATATCCTCAAAATATATAACCAGCAGCCTATAACAAGGCTAGGGTAAATATCTAACCCGAGTGTAATCTCATGTGCCCGTGTCAGTGCCTCAGGTAGCAATATATCATATGAATGAGGTATGAATGCATGAAAACAGAATACATGTAAATGAAGAACTGTTTTCATAATTTAATGAGATTTCCTTTGTATTTTTAAAATGAGGTATCATAATGAAATCAGCATAAAACAGTGCCCAGCATCGACACAAAACAAGTGTCCAAATATCTCGATATCTCTGTATCACAATCTCTGTACCTCAATATCTCAAAATCAATATCTAGGGTGCCGTCAATCCAGATCGGCCCCTACCATCCATCTCAAGACCACGACGGTATCCTCCGAATATCCGACGCGTCGGGTAATATCACCGGTCGGTAGTGCTCCACTGCCGGGCTCAACGTCAACAACACATTCCTCTTGCCCCGGGGTACCGCACCGGGCCCACCATGTACCCGAAACGGTTCCTCCACTCCTCGAATCGGGTCTCGAAATCCATCAGCAAACTCTTGGTGGACGACTCATACATCATGGGAAAACCGCACTTTTTATTTTAAAAGAGAGAAAAGGTTTATTTATGTTTTTGCGGTTTTCCTCCAAATCCAGAAAATCTCATGGAATCCGAATCCAAAACCTCAATAACACGTAAAATAGTTAATATATGCATGAGAATCCATGAATGCGGCATAACAATGAATAACAGTATGCATGAAGTAGCAGGTAATAACTACAATGTCTAAACTATTAGCTAACAGGCTATGTCAAGCAATAATATTTTCTAAGGTGTACGTGACATGGCAATTACCGATGAAGATGTGTGTGAGCCGGCAAGTAAGTGTACGTGGTACATACGCATCATCGGTAATGGTGCTGGTGTCCTAACAGCATGATATCAATAATGGAGTATGAAACATAATATAAGCATGCGATGCGAAGCGAACCACAATAATGAGCGGGAGCAGAATACTAGACGCAACTATAACTAATCTACATTAATCTAATATAAGTCCTACAAATGGTGCCTTTTGAAATAACATGAATCATGGGGTTTTGAAAATAGGGGCTACGGTGTTTTTATGAAAAGATACGTCTTTTGAAATATCCGTAGGATCCCTTGGGCTGTCTTTTAAAATACCCACGATTCGTTAGTTTTTGAAATAGGTAAGAATCGAATCTAATCTAACAACCAAACTAAACTAAAGGTCTAAGCTAACCAGCTGGACTACAGGTAAGGAAACTGCCTAACATCTGAGTCGATACATATACATACCTGTATATATATTAGTCGGTGATCCCGCCTCAATAATATCATATCTGATACCATATCTATAATCAAACATCCCAAGTCAAGAGTGCGGATCAATCATCAAAATATAGCTCGTACGTAAATCCGTCGTACGACATCCCCAAATTTGGGTACGGGTTAATATCACATTCAATCACACTATTCATCTGGTATCTTCTTTATCAAATATCATGATCCGGGACAATGTCCTACGTCTAGTACAATACTGATACCGCCTAAGTATGCATACAGGTGTAAGAATTGCTACGTCAAAAGACCCGCTAAAACATCATGCTGTATCTCAATACGAACCAAATCACATCACCGATCTTCTGGCCTCAAGCCCAAAATCATCGACTCATCTCAAATTCCAAATACTATCCTCAAATCCAGTATATGAACACATAGTCCCATACCCATGTGAACACATAAATATATACTCCCATATACGCACATATAAAAGAAAGAATGTATGCAAATATGTGTGTGTGTGCGTGTGTGAGTGCGACCACTACTCTAGGGTTTCGCAACTACACTAAACGAATCCAAAAATACCAAATATCCATCTTATCATCAATAATCTCAACAACATATAATCAATATCTGTGTGTATACGTATTCGTATACATCACCACGAACTGCGGGGGTGCTATACGCCATCCACCCGACTTCTCCCCGTAGATATAAATCTACTCACCTGGTCCTCGTTCGCCGGTGCCGACGTCGCCACGCGCTTGCTTGTCTTCTCGAAGTCCACATGGGTTACCTACATATCATAACGCACCGTATCGTATTAAAATCCGACTCATGACCAAAACGACGCACGAATCCCAATAGGTCAAAACCTATGGTTGCTTTCACAAATCAACCCAAAAACCCTCGACGTCGGCGTACAAACGCCAAATCATCGAGAAAAACCCAAATACACTCATTTGCAAATTCACGAAAACTAATTTTAATATAAAATAGGTTAAAATTCACAAAAACCCCAATTTCACTTAAAAAGTCATTTTTCCGAAAATCTAGCAAGCACAATTCGCCGTTTTTGTACAAAACATGATGTTTAAACAAATCTAGTGGCCATAATACTTACTAAATATCTTAAATAAGTCATAAAAATAATTTCCATAATTTAATCTCATTAAATTCCATTAACCCCAAAATTCTAGTTTACAAAATACCCGATTTTTTAACAATTTATAGCAAAAATGCACAAACAACAATTTAGCTAGGATTTTCATGAACTAAAAGCATTAAACCACTCAATATATTATCTATAATGACATGAAACCATTATTATAATTTAATCTAAAGCATTTACAAATTTTCCAAAACTCTAGTTAGCAAAATAACTTAATTAGGGCATTTTATAAGTAATGGTTTGGAATTAACAACTAAATTAGCTTTCTATAAAACTTAAGATGTTAATCCACAACACAAAACCATGCACAATTTATCATAACCCATTTCCACAACAAAACCCTAATTCAACTCAAGCCATAAACTTTAAAAAAAAAACTAGTATGCAAATAGCACTAAAATTAACACTAAAACAACTCAATTAAATAAATCTAAACATAAGAATTTAAATGGGTAGAAATTATACCTTAAAATCTAGTGATCTAGAAAGAAGAATTTGCCTCCAATGATGGCTTCATAACACCATGATCCAAGTGATAAAAGCTAAGGAGAATGGGATGAAGAATGGAAATCAATTTGTGAGATTTAAATTGGATTTTGGAGCAATTTTTTTGATTTAAAATTGAAGGAAATGAAAAGAGGAAAGTGAAGGGGGAAGGGCTGCAGAATTTCGGCCATGGGGTGATGGGGGGAATGGTGTGGGTGTTGTGCACAATTGGTCAAGTCAACCCCCCTCAAATCAAGGTACAATGAGCCTCCAAAACAATACATCTTAACCTACACCTATAAACTCTATTTCATCCATACAAATGAGATGGAGAAATTTTTGAGGGGGAGAAGTGGGCTGCTGATGGTGGGCTCAGCCATGGAGGGGTGAGGGTGTGTGTGAGTGATTACAAAAAGAATTCCATGCAAAAAGACCCCCCACAAGCTCAAAATTGCAAGTTTTAGCTTAAATTAATTATTTTTTTGTTCTCCATAATAAAAACCCATTAAAACTAGAAATAAAATACTAAAAATTTATATTACAACTAGATTTTAATTAACATGATTTTAAAGATTAAAATTAGCCCATTTAAATTTGTATTTATCGCTAATTTAATGTATTTTCTTACCGGCTTAAAATAATATTAAAATAATATTTTTTCAGAAAATTTGAAATTTCACCAGTGGCTCAATAAACTCCAAATACTAGTAATTACATAGCTAAAATATGTATATTTAATTTTATAATAAAGATATTTGCATTTTGACTTTTTACAGAAAACCCCCTTATTTTACCGTTTTTTCGAAATTTCACCGAAACGATTTTCAAAACGTTACAATCTTCCCCCCTTAAAGAAATTCGGTCCCCGAATTTAAATTAAAACTTTCCCCAAATACTAAAATATTTCAGCCAAAACCATCAAATCGTCGGGGCTCCGAAATCATAAATACATAAAATAAATCGTAGCGCAACGCATGCGCATGAAAAATGAGCATATAACTCAAATCAGAACTCCGTCAAGCATCCCGCAATCATCGGAGTCATGGGAAAGACATCAATACCAAATCCAAAGCAAAACCAATATGATATAACTCGAAACTATACATGTAAAATATATTCAGGTACTGTCCTCTGACTAGTCCTGCTCAGTATGAAAACACATAACAATATCATAAAAACGTACTGCTCTATAAGAAAAATCAATCCCAAAATACGCGTATGAATACTACGCGCGTCTTGTGCGCATGAAAATCAAAATCCATATATGTGCCATACCTGCGCACAGAAACAATATCTAAGTGCATCGGGTGTGCACGAAACATCTGTCCTGGCCAAGTGTGTGCATGACAGCAAAAACAGGTGCGTCTCATGCACGAAGAATCTCGATTTAGTGCATCTGGTGTGCACCAAATCGCATCTCATAACATGCGCCCAACATGCGCTAAAATCCAATCAGGTGCACAAGGTGCACAAAACAATATCGAGTATCCCAATCGAAATCGAAGTCCAGTGCATCTAAGTACACAACATACGTAACACTGCACTGCAAGCATATATGAACTATACCGCGTGCAAAAACTAAATGCGTATATACGCACAAAATCAACTCAAATGTCTAAACCGTAAAATCACAAACATGTGAAACCAAGCATGAAAACGATATCAAGTGCAACAACTGTGCAAAAATCGTAAATACTCAGTAAGTACAACCATGGTGCATGAAAACACATATCATGAAACCCAATCATCAAAATCAAATCAAGTGAATAAATCGCCCAACAATACTGAAAACAAGTATGGCGGAATAGTCCCGCTCAAGCGCATCCTCCAAGAATCTCTGGCCAACTGTCGTGGTCACTCATAGCATGTCTCATCGACGATCCTGAACTTTGGCCTGCTGGTGTGCGTAACATGACCGCTCCTGGTTTCAAGTCTTCCTTGTGGATTACCAATCTCACGATCCACCGGCTCATCGGCCCTGTCAGGTGTGCTAACGGGGACGATTCCATTTTGGCACTTCTCTGGTCATCTCTCGGTCAATCCGCACGACCACTCGTAAAGCAACATGTCACTGGAGTCGGCCTCTGGCTCTCTAAATGCACGTGACACATCTGATCCTGGGTGCAAATATCATTGCAGCATTATCCTGAAAGGAATCCTACTCAAGGTCTCTTCCAGTCTCATCTCAGCCAACTGTCCGGGAGTCATCGTCCTTTACTATATCTGCTTCTTGTTCCGGAACGGCTGCATACTCATCGCGACTCCTTCTGGAAGGTATATCCAAGTACAATGCCTCGGCATGCGTATCGCATCTCTGATGTCGGTGGAGTAGAACGTCATCTTATCAAGATCTCGTACGCACCGCTTACTCCACTTTTCTCTAAGGTCGACCGCTTCGGACTCGTCTCGTCGTGGCTGCATGGACTGAGCTCCAACGGCTATCCTCGTATCGGGAGTCTCCCAAGAAATGCATCTCACCACCTAGCATCCGAATTAAGTCGAGCCATCCAATCTATTCGTCAAAACCTCATAATCCCCCAAGAGCTCAACATCTTGGGTACAGTATAATAGTATCGAGTACATACCACAGCATCGGTGTTCCAGCCGTAGAAGGGCAAACCCAAGCCTCACTAATGGCGCCGTAGAACTGCCGCAAACCCAAAGGTTCAAAGGCTTTCACATGGTCATTAAGTCGAGTTAGGGTTTCATTCTTCTAGAGGGACCATAGAATTGCCTGCATGTCTTTCCGACTACTTTAAACTTGGAATAATAGGTTTCTGACAATCGATCGTCTCTATCGACTCCCAACGTCTCCGCGTGAAATCGTCTCTAGCTGGAATCAATCTATCTGATGACCTCGCATCGGGGTAGGCGAACGATCCACATGTCCTAGTCATTCATCCTCGATGACTAGCGACCTTCTATCATCTCTTAGTACAACTCGTTCTGCACTAATTCCAGCATCTGGGGCAATATCTCGTCGTTCGCAGCATTAACTGGCTCGCTCGTCTGCACGCTGAACAGTACCTCGATCATCGTGAATAAGCAACACACCAACGGTCATCAAAATCTGGCTGACCTCTATCATTGGCTCAATCCTCTAGTGTCGATCAGCACATCCGAGTAACCTCATAAAAGCGATCCGCCAAACGCTCGTGGCGCGGAAACACAGTAAAAAGACACATCTCTGCAATCGTGTGTTGCCGGAATTTCTCCCTGGCCAGTCCTCGTTCGTGACGAGCTCGTGCTGACCACAACTCTAGCTGTAGCTCTCCCTGCCCGTAATCATGGCAGCAAAACCATAACTGGTACTGATGACGCTAGATCGGAATGAATATAATACTGAGCAAAGAAATGTACATCCTAAGGCTTCTTAAGTGGAGTAGCGTATCGTAAATATGCCGCGGAACATACCAACGGTACGTCACTCTACTTTAGTCACATATTCCATCAACCAAGCGTCATCCTACGCTCCGAAGGTAAAACCTAACGCTCTGATACCAACTTTGTCACGACCCGAAAGTACGAAACATGACCGGCACTTAAACTACGAACGTCTCAAGGCGTACGTATTCTAAGTAAGCCGAAAATCCAGAAATCCAAACCAAGAAGAGTAGTAGAGAGTAGGAAAACCAATTTAAATCCAGAAGTTTTAATAGCATAAGCCGAATTATGCGGTTTTTAAAAACATCAAGTATTTTCTGAAAATTTTGGCAGAGTTTCCTTTGTAAATACTGGCTCCCAAACGGGATACAACATGAATAGTATACGAAATCAATAAAAGGCATCCCCAAGCGGGAGCTAGCTCTTCGTCAATCGACGGTCACAACCACACAAGCAATATAATATACAACGCCAACGGCGAGGATCAAAAACTCAAAGGAAACTCAAAACCACAAGAAATCTGCAGAAATAGACGCGCGACTCTAAGGTCGAAAGAATAACATCACTGGTCTCTATCTCAAAAATAAATATATGTTTGGTTGATGGAATTTACTAGATACAACTGAATCATATAATACAAGGTAATATGATGGGTACGATACCAATAAACCCACCTACTAGCAAATCACCCGAAGGAAACTATGCCCGCATGCCGTAATGAAACATGTACGGCAAACCTGCAAGAAACTGGGGCACAACGGGGGTGAGTTGCCAACTCGTGAATAGAAAAACATCTACGAACAGAAATCGCATGTATGACGCAATCCTAGGTCATACGATCATAATATATCCTCAAAATATATAACCAGCAGCCAATAACAAGGCTAGGGTAAATATCTAACCCGAGTGTAATCTCATGTGCCCGTGTCAGTGCCTCAGGTAGCAATATATCATATGAATGAGGTATGAATGCATGAAAACAGAATACATGTAAATGAAGAACTGTTTTCATAATTTAATGAGATTTTCTTTGTATTTTTAAAATGAGGTATCATAATGAAATCAGCATAAAACAGTGCCCAGCATCGACACAAAACAAGTGTCCAAATATCTTGATATCTCTGTATCACAATCTCTGTACCTCAATATCTCAAAATCAATATCTAGGGTGCCGTCAATCCAGATCGGCCCCTACCATCCATCTCAAGACCACGACGGTATCCTCCGGATATCCGACGCGTCGGGTAATATCTGTTGGAGATAGTGCCCTCAGAGTCAATTATTGGATCACAGGCACGTGATTGCAATGATTGAGGGAGGACTTATCCCGGTAGGACAGTCTTACTCAAGATGATAGTATGCTATCTGGTTTATCTTTATCATCGTGTACTGCATTAGGTGACCTGACAGGTCGCTATTACACGTTGGTAGAGCCCCTAGGATTCTTGCTTGACCACCAGCAGTATGAGGGCGATCATATACGTGGGAGCAGGTAGTCTATAAGCATATCCTTAAAAGGTCCCTAGTCGTGGGAGTTTCGAGACAGGGCATCGATACTCCAGAGTAGACTAGTGTATACAGTCGAGACCCCGACGAGGGGCGGTGGCCGGTCTCACAAGCCACTGGTGTCAGTTGGTTCACCTAAGATGTATACAGGTGCTCATTGGGTTATGAGTACACCGGACAGGACTCGCCGGGAACATGCTAGTTGGTCTTATACCTGACGTCAGATAGCAGTTCCCTGGTGACATGTATACAGGTTAGTTCATCGACCTGGGGATCGTCATTTGTCTTGTGTGAGTTCCCACTGTACTTTGATTACTACCCTACCACGCTCAAAGGAGACGTGCAAACAGGTTTTAGTTGGGTACAGTCCCGAGCCAC
The DNA here is from genome assembly GCA_030015575.1 of Agapanthus africanus. Taxonomy (NCBI): domain Eukaryota; kingdom Viridiplantae; phylum Streptophyta; class Magnoliopsida; order Asparagales; family Amaryllidaceae; genus Agapanthus; species Agapanthus africanus. Next base: position 566,723,865 of record CM057339.1, read on the forward strand.
ATGGAGGCAGTGAGCGGATCTTCAGGGGTTCGTCTCTCCCGGTATTGGGGGTGAGGTCGCGCTGTGTCTAGGAGAGCCATTACACGAAGCCCTCGGCCGAGGCAGGAGATTTACTGGTCGGTATTCCAGTAGAATCTCAGGGTGTTCTGGGCTACACTCCGACACGACTTGTACCGCTTTTGGGGGTCTGACTTTTACCAACCCCCTAGGCCCGCCATGCGATGCTCATAAACGAACGGACCGGACTGTACGGATATTGTCACTGACAGGCTCAGTAGGGTGTCAGGATGAGTTCACTCATTGACGTCCCTTTTGGTCAATAGCTGGTGGCCCGTTACGTATTGGCTTATACCTCTGACGTGCTAGTGGTTAAATCCACAGCCATAGTATTGACGAGTCTTTAGAGTCCCCCACATTCAGTTACTCAAGCTTTCGGGCGAAACGCTGTAGAGGCCGTATGGAGATATGGTAGGGTCCGATCAGATATGTGCGGTATTGCATGGATCAGGATCGGACGGTTAACTGTAGAGGCCGTATGGAGATATGGCAAGGTCCGATCAGATACGTGCGGTATTGCACGGATCAGGATCGGACAGTTTGTACTACAGGCCGTATGGATATATGGCAGGGTTCGATCAGATACGTGCGGTATTGCACGGATCAGGATCGAACGGATATTACTAGCCGGCTTTGGTTTAAGCAGGATCCTAGTATAGTACAGTGTAGATGTTGTCTCATTGCATTTGTATTTCGGTCGGAATACAAATGCGGGTGTGCATACACAGTATTGGGGTTTTCCTGTAATTTATTACGGGACCAGTTTTCTGGAGTTACCAGTTTGTTTTCCGTTTCCGCCATTTTCATTTGTATCTTTCAATGGCCGAAGTTTGGTGGAGGAGGGCTTATTTGCATTTGTGCAAATAAGCATTTGTGGAGGGGGGGGTCTTTGCATTTTATTGTATCATGATTATTCCTCCACCATTTGACTTATTCATTTCATCATGGCTTGACTTTGGAGCAATCATGGTTGTTGTTGATTAGTTGGTGGAGTGTGGATTTGTTAGTGATCATTGGTTGACTTTCTTTGTCATCATGCTTTTGATGATGTTTGAATATGATAACTATTTCTTTTCACTTGCTTATTCTTGTGGCTATCCTTTTTCACTCATTCCCTCACTCCATTCTCTCCACCACAATAGCCATGGCCGGCCACTTCCCATAGGGGCTGTCCAAAATTCTAGTGTAAGGATTTACACTCATTTGGCTTGGCAAAAATCATATTAGCTCCTCCTCCAAAAGCTTGTATCATCCCTCCACCAAAATGGCACCTCCATAAACCCCAAATGAGACACAAGCCTCTACACTACATTCTACAGCAAACCTTGGGCACGTCGACTAGCCAGCTTCGTGTCCGAGTTGCCTCGGTATAGAGGTGGGAGCCCGTAAAAGAACCAGGCGACGTGGTGCCCTTCCGGCGACGAGGTGGAGACCGGAGATTCCGCGGGAAATCGGGACGACGACGAGAAGACCGGAGGACACGGATCACTCGGTATATCTCTCTTTCCCATCTAGTAGTTAGCTAGGACTAGTTAATGGCACGATCCGGGTTCTAGTGCACGATGGTGCCGGTTCAAGAAAATTCAAAGTTGGCCATCGCTTCCGCATTTGGCCTCGGGATTGAGGCCGGGGCGCCGCCGTACACTTACAGTGGTATCAGAGCCTCGCCATTAACATAGTCTAGCTTTGTTTAATGTGTTTGCATTTCCGATTGACCAAAATTCCAAAAACCCGCGTTTTCTTCACATCAGTTTTCTGTCGATTTTTTTCTGGCTCGAAAAAATTTTCAGGTTGTAGAAAAGTGATGTACTGAAAGTCGTAAGAACACTGGAAAAATTTGGTGCCCTGATCCTTCCGTACGACCGCGGAACCGCGGCCATAACCCCTGATCAGTCGAAAATATTGTATATTTTAGCCGGCAATTTCCCAATCTTTTACATACATTTAGAAGCGTTCGGCATTCATATTCTACATATTAGCAAATCTGTCACAAAATATGAGATTGCATGTGTTAGACTTTTAAACCGACACTTTAAAGGAAATTAACCGCATTTCATGGCATCACATCATTTCTGTATTTGCGCAACACTTGTCTTGAGTCTGTGCAGGAAAATACGGAAGAAAATCAAAAGAAGCTGATCAAACAATACGCCAACTAAATCATTTCAGATCTGGTAGCAGTGCAGAAGGAATTAGATAATTCAGTACATCAGAAGAAGGCCCACAACTCAGGCCCAACAATCACCAGAAAGCCCAAGCTCTAAAGCCCCAAAGCTGCCGCCCTTCCGCGGCCCAAACCCCTTATCTGCGGCGGAAGCGCCGCGGTTATGCCACGTCAGCCGTCCAAGTTTGGGCACAATTCCTCTCTCTGGTTCCACAGTCCATTCTGACACTTAAAATTCCAGAAATATCTCGAAGCTGCTGCCAGATCAGAAAAGAAGATTAGGAAAGCTAATCCTAATTAAGCTCCTAATTAATCCTATTCTAGAAGCTCCTCCTAACTAATTACATCTAGAACCTTTTCCCCTAACTAACTTTTGGAGGGAAATTTGAATTCCCTCAACAAACTTTTGGAGGGAAAGTTAGAATTTGAAATCCTAGATCTAGGGTTAGTTATCTATAAATAGAACCTAGATCTAAGGGTTGAGGTTAATCTTCATTAGTTAAAAATAATCATTCTACACCATTTTCTTCCACAAGTCTCGTGACAAGGCTTGTGCGAAACCCTAACCCTAATTCCACTCCAAATCCAAGATCTTGAGTACCAAATCAAGCGAGAAGCCTTCAACCTTTTAGGAGCCGAGCCGATCTTCAATCGGGCAAGTGATCCAAGCCGATCCGCGATCCACGGAGACGAGCGAAGCCAAGTCGACGATCAAGTTCTTCCTCTTGTAGTTCTTGAGCGAATGTAACTAAATTGTTGATATAAATAAAAGGTGAAATTCGTTAATCTTGCTTTCTTTTAATTCTTGCATCATGATTAGATCTCAATTTGTAATTGTTGCTCTTGTTGTGATGTTCGAGTAAAACTCCGCTCGTTAAGGAGTCGAGACGATTGTAGAACGATGATGTAACAAATTGTAATACTATTTTTACGTCCTACGAGTTTTGTAAACCCTAGAAAGTTCAAGAATCGATGACCTAGTTTCGTAGCGATGATTTCTTAATTGTGATCGCTCGAAATTAGGGATCTACGATCGTTTCTTGAATTTACTAGAGGCTAGAATGTGAATGACATCGACGAAAGAACAAGGGATAAGATGAAACCCTAGTTTCACAAGTAATCCCTAATTCTCATCGATGATCATCGATCTAGTATCAATTCATCGAAGGATAAGAATACGTAATTGTAAGATTACATCACATCTATAGATCCGATCGATTACTACGAGCCTCATTTCGATTCTTGAGATTTGGTTTGGAAAAATCAACAAACGATCAATTCTTGATTCTATCTTTTAATGCTTTCTTAGATCTAGTTTTTCTAATTCTTGAACATCAAATACAAATCTTGAATTGTTTGTTTTCTTTTCATTAAAGTTCAATTCATCTAATTCGAAAGACGAACGATTACACTTTCCCTGTGGACGATCCGCACTCACATACTAACTACAATCCGACACCGTAGTTGATTGCGGTCAAATAATTTTTGGTTGTGATTTCTTTACTATTTGATTCGATTTATTACAATCACAGAAATTATAACAATCAAATGGCGCTGTTGCCGGGGACTATTTGATTCGATTTATTACAATCACAGAAATTATCATCAATCAAATGGCGCCGTTGCCGGGGACTATTTGATTCGATTTATTACAATCACAGAAATTATCATCAATCAAATGGCGCCGTTGCCGGGGATCGAACCCGGGTCAGCCGCGGTTCCGCCGCAGGAATGTGGATTCATGTCATCATTTTTTTGCAGTGGGCTTGTGGGCTGAAAATAGAGGTTTTGGTATACTTTGTTTGGGCCCAAAATTTCTGTGAGTGCTACAGTATTGCTTGGGGGCCCACTTGGTAAAATTCTATCGATCGGATATTTTAAACACATTATTTCACAGTATTTAAATTATATCTGCGACCGTGAATGTCACTTGATCGGTAAATCCAGTCCAACTGCTATAGCCCGGTTAGACGGATTTGCGAACGTGACTTTCACGTTGATGTTCTGTGTTATGCTGTGATGTTGCGGATCGGTCGTGGGGGATAGCCTGGATGCAATGCTAGTACAATTGTCGTTGTATTATGTACATTTGATATTGCGGGGCGAGCATCCGACATGTGGACTGCCGTCACTGCCTGATTGTATATTATTATTTTGGGGCACGACCAGGTTGCGGTCGATGTACCCGTTGTATGTATATTTTACTTTCTGTACTAGGATTACCCCAAGGAGGGGTGCACGGATAGCCGGGTTCCAGAGGGCAACGGGCCCGCATCTCATGGCATTGAGACGGAGGGGGCCTCACTCTAGGATTGGCGGGCTATTCGCCGCACTCGTAGGGGGTACAGGTTGACCCAGGAGGGGTGCCCAAGTTACCGGATTCCGTGAAGTGCTGGGTGGTCCATTCATGGTACTGAAGGGGGCTGTCTCGCATCAGGTTTTGGCGGGTGACTTGCCGCGCCCGTAGGGGTCTAGGATTTCATTGCACAGGCTATCCACACGACCAGGGGAACGTCGGGTTTCAGTAGTGGCTCTGTGAAACCCGGGGATCCCAGATATCTGTATTGTTCTGTGATGCTGTACATTTCTGTGATGTTGCATTTTATCACGCCTTGAGCGAATATAATATATTTGTATATATATTAGTAGATGTTGTATATGTTTTACATCCGCGCTAGTCCAGTCCCCGCTCTGTCGTTAGTTAGCTAACCTAACGGGTAATGACGGGACCCAGTGGCGAATGCGGATGGCATATACGTACGTCATATTATTTTCGTTCTTTGTGGTGTGATCAATGGATGGGACTGCGTTGATTCGGATCAATGCAAGTTAAAAAAAAACCTAATCTGATGTTGTTGGAACACTTTTCAAAAAGCTGTTATTGCAAGGACGTTCTTTTTTGTTTTGCATTGTGCTATTCAGTTGGAATATCCTGCTCCTCAGTCGACGAGGCAAGGGCCGAGATCCCTTCACCGGGAATGACCCCTTGGACAAAAAGTTTGCGTCAGGGCAATGACTTTACTATAGCCGATTACTTTTGCTTTGCATCGTGGTATTTAGTTGGAATATTCTGCACCTCATTCTACGGGGAAAGAGCCGAGATCCCTTCACCGGGAGTGACCTCTTTAGCAAAGGTTTTCGTCACTATATTTTCAAAAAGCTATCCAGTTCCTTCAACGATATCAAGTTCATTACGTTAAAGGTTTTCGCCAGAAACCATTCGTAGCCCTCCGTCGTTTCAGACGGGTAGCACGTAGTATTCATGCTATGTTTGTTGACCTTCGTCAAGGCATAGTGAATGGTAGCTGCTTGTTACCTTTCTGCTGCATAGATAGATGCGTTGGTTTGGGACAGTCGTATAGCCTTGTTGACCTTCGTCAAGGGCTTGTACGGGTGGGTTCAAATTAACCTGGACAATGACGGGTAGAACTTGACATTTGACTTATGATTTGTTGACCTTCGTCAAGGTCATAAGAGCATGGGGTAAAAATCCACATCGGGAGTTTCTAAAGAAACTGAAACTTTCCAGATATGCGCATACCTTCTGGAGTGTGATGACGTGAGCGGATTCCGTCATGTTATCATGCGATGATAGTTGGATCCCGATTCCCACTGATGAGTTAGTTTACTCCTCGAGTGACCCCGACTAGTTCTTCTTTCAGGTTTGGAGGAGAATTTGACGGTACAGTGGGAGGTTTCCAGATTAGATAAATTGGTAACCATTCTGATCTAGGTTAGAGTGCACGCTGAGTGTTTCTTTTCTCTCTCTCTTTGGCAGCGACCATTGACCCGACCCTAAGACTATGACTCAGTGACCAAAATTGACCGAACCTTCTTAAACACTGGCTTTTGGATTATCAGAGTTGCAAACCTCATTGCCACTCCTACTTTTACCCTTTTCTCCAAGACACCCCGTATTACTACGAACGTCCACTTCTATTGGACAAAACCATCGTATGGTTATATACGAACTCGAAAGAATTTATTCGAGGATGGTTTCAGGTTCTGGAGGAAACGGATAGGACTATTCAGTTGTCTTTTCATTTTACCTTCTCTCGGGTTGCGAGTGCTCCTTGGTTTAGGAGACAGTACACCTATTACGCAAATTGGATAGTCTTCTTCCAAACCATAGGCAGGTGCCGACCGGTAGGGAATGAAGAAAACCAATTAGCCTAACGATGGTGTACAGAAGGTATTAAGTAAAGACAAAGAAAGGGATTAGAAGGAGGGCAAAGTAAATTGCGACTGATATTCACGACCAAACCAGGTATTTCATTACCACTCCCACTTCACCTTTGTATTTCTCCAGGACACTCCATATCACTACGAAGATCCACAGTTTATTGGATACTCCATCGTATGGTTATATACGAACTCGAAAGGAACTTGTTCCGGTTCGGGGATGGATTCTGGTTCAGGAGGAATAGGAATAAGGTTTATTCGGTTGTCTTTTATCTTCACCTTCTCTCGCATTGCGAGTGCTCCTAGGATCAGGACAGCACACCTATTATGCTTATTGGATAGTCTTCTTCCTAACCATAGGCTGGTGCCGAACGGTAGGGAAGGAAGAAAACCATTTGGCCTAAAAGGGTGTGCAGAAGGTAATGACTAAAGACATATAAAGGGATTTGGAGAGGTGGCAAAGAATTATACGGTTACAGTCGTGAATTTGGAAGAGGCATTACTAGGAATACCGGGATACCCCATCGGAACATTTCAATGTTTCATTTTCACTGTGTACTGTTAAAGGAAAACTGATTTCCCAATTAAGACACTTGCTCTAGGGTATGTATTTACCAGGTATGATTCTCACATCTGTATGGTTTTACAGATGATGAGTGGGAGTAAGTTATTGGGAATTGGGTGATCATCCTCATTATATCGGGATTCGTTGTAATCGGTGATATTTGAGGAAGTTACCTGGGTTGGTTGCCGGACGGCAAGTATTTGGTTTTGAATATCCGCTGTTATGCACCAATTTCAAATCGATACATCTGTACGTCTATTTTTATAGAGTGAGATATATCTTTTTGAAATTATGTCTGTGACATTTACCTATATCAGTGGATGGTTAGGTAAGGAGCATTAAACAGCGGTGTAATTCTTCTTAACCTTAAGTACAGTTTTCAACCTACGACACACAGTGAATGAGTTATCAGACTCAAGGGACTTAGACAGAGTATTGTATGTTGTCCAGAGTCCATCGAGACAGAGGGGTTGGTCCTCGTACTATATTCGGTTTACTTATGACTTCTCTAGTTTTTAGACGAGTGTTTCGTGGAAACACAGGGTCCGAATTTTGAGAAGTTATAGGTATTTGAATAAAGTAGAGAACCAGTTATCGCAAGTATCGGGATTCTTCAAAGTGATCGAAGATGTAGATACTTGTGTATGGTGTTCAGTTGATAGTAATGATTAAGAGATCTTGCTTCCCTTTCAGGTTATTCATAATTGGAAGCATTCCTAAGTTGAGTAACGCTGATCGGCCTCTTTCCATTTAGTTGACATGCACTGGAGACAGCTGCATGATTTGAATCTGGTTCAATTAATTCAGTGCCTCTGGTTCTAATTGGATATAGAACAGTTCATATCTTAACGATGTTAAGTTAAGGGGAGTTGTCCGGCTTATGATTAAAACCAGACTCTGAACAACTCAAGTCACGTTTCTATAATGGCTGTTTGTGGGTTGACCCAGGCTATGACGAGGGTTGATTTTCTACCATCTGGAAGATCAATAGTGATATTGTTCTTGACTCGCCACAGTTTTAAATAAAATAGTTTTTTTCAGAAAACAGTAGTGGGAGTATGGTAGAACTGGAAGTGATTCCAGAACCACAAACGATTACTGAAGATTTCATAGGAACCTAAAGATTCAATCTGGATTGACATTCCATTGGCCACTCCGCAGATTTGGTGGGTAACCTCAGGCACCCGAGAGGTACTCCGGTAGCCTCAAGGACGGTGACAGGGAGGTTCTTGTTTACCCACACTTGCCATTGCTGTTGTTCTAGACTGTGAGACCCGGCAGGAGGATGAGTATAGCGTCATTCTAAACTTACTTTAGAAGTGTACGTGTATATGACTCTGCCAGAGGGTTGTCGTAGTCAGTGGGAGCAGCGGAAGCATTGGTGGACAGGTAGCTTATGTCTATTTATAGACTAAAGCAGATATAGCGAAGATAGATCATCTATTTCTGATGTGACAGTCATAGGTTTGACTTCATCAGAATAGGGGATGGATCTGTTGAGAAGGTAGTAGGGTGTGATGTCCTGGTATTTGGATGACATACACAAAGTAGGAAGTGATATTCCTATACTACAATCGGTTATACTTTGGTCGTCACACAGTGGTTTCTCCACATGGGACTTGGACATTATATCAAACATACTGGTTACTAGATCTATGGTTTTAGATCTAGATTTGGGTGGTTTCCCAATCTGGGTACTTAGACAGCATTCTAAGAGTATTTAGAATGGACGACTCCTGGCACGGTAGTGTACCTGCAGGTGATGGAGTCGCCCTCTCTAATGGTGTCTTACAGACTAAATGGGAGAGGGACGTGCATGATTGGCAGATCACTTGCTCAGGCAATTGAGTCAATCATGAGATGTCAAGTACCACACCTGATGTTGTTCTTGCACTAGATGCAATAAGTTGACATTGATCCAATCCTGGAGAAACAGTCGGAAGCAGTTTTAGAACATAAGTGGATGTTCTAAGGATATGATAACGACAGCCTCATTTGGGAGACAGTTATCATTCCAGGCTTCCAAGGTGACCTGGACAACAAGGAGGTTGTCAGAGTTATAGTTTTTCCTTCTGACGAGGGGCAGTATTTTGGACAGGTGGTCCAAGGCAATACTGAGGGAGGCAAGGCGCAGGATACTGATTAAGTTCAGTTGACGATACAGTCTAAGAAGTTTGGATTTGGTGTTCATTTATGAGCTAGGTCCCATCAGACATCCAGACACATTCTAAGACAGGTATTGCTCATTTCGGGAGATGGGTTTCTCCGTGAACTTGAGATATTGAGAGACTTAGAAAGAGACATCAAGGCGGATCCACTCACTAAGGCTATTCCTCGAACGCAATAGTTTCGCAAGCGAGCTTTGCTAGACTGACTAGTAGAGGAGTTGGATGTTCGGTATCACACGGGCTGTGAGTATGCGACATCGCAATAATTAGCCTTGAGTGCAAGTGGGAGATTGTTGGAGATAGTGCCATCAGAGTCAATTATTGGATCACAGGCACGTGATTGCAATGATTGAGGGAGGACCTATCCCGGTAGGACAGTCTTACTCAAGATGATAGTATGCTATCTGGTTTATCTTTATCATCGTGTACTGCTTTAGGTGACCTGACAGGTCGCTATTACACGTTGGTAGAGCCCCTAGGATTCTTGCTTGACCACCAGCAGTATGAGGGCGATCATATACGTGGGAGCTGGTAGTCTATAAGCATATCCTTAAAAGGTCCCTAGTCGTGGGAGTTTCGAGACAGGGCATCGATACTCCAGAGTAGACTAGTGTATACAGTCGAGACCCCGACGAGGGGCGGTGGCCGGTCTCACAAGCCACTGGTGTCAGTTGGTTCACCTAAGATGTATACAGGTGCTCATTGGGTTATGAGTACACCGGACAGGACTAGCCGGGAACATGCTAGTTGGTCTTATACCTGACGTCAGATAGCAGTTCCCTGGTGACATGTGTACAGGTTAGTTCATCGACCTGGGGATCGTCATTTGTCTCGTGTGAGTTCCCACTGTACTTTGATTACTACCCTACCACGCTCAAAGGAGACGTGCAAACAGGTTTTAGTTGGGTACAGTCCCGAGCCATATGGAGGCAGTGAGCGGATCTTCAGGGGTTCGTCTCTCCCGGAATTGGGGGTGAGGTCGCGCTGTGTCTAGGAGAGCCATTACACGAAGCCCTCGGCCGAGGCAGGAGATTTATTGGTAGGTATTCCAGTAGAATATCAGGGTGTTCTGGGCTACACTCCGACACGACTTGTACCGCTTTTGGGGGTCTGACTTTTACCAACCCCCTAGGCCCGCCATGCGATACTCATAGACGAACGGACCGGACTGTACAGATATTGTCACTGACAGGCTCAGTAGGGTGTCAGGATGAGTTCACTCATCGACGTCCCTTTTGGTCAATAGCTGGTGGCCCGTTACGTATTGGCTTATACCTCTGACGTGCTAGTGGTTAAATCCACAGCCATAGTATTGACGAGTCTTTAGAGTCCCCCACATTCAGTTACTCAAGCTTTCGGGCGAAACGCTGTAGAGGCCGTATGGAGATATGGCAGGGTCCGATCAGATACATGTGGTATTGCACGGATCAGGATCGGACGGTTAGCTGTAGAGGCCGTATGGAGATATAGCAAGGTCCGATCAGATACGTGCGGTATTGCACGGATCAGGATCGGACAGTTTGTACTACAGGCCGTATGGATAAATGGCAGGGTTCGATCAGATACGTGCGGTATTGCACGGATCAGGATCGAACGGATATTACTAACCGGCTTTGGTTTAAGCCGGATCCTAGTATAGTACAGTGTAGATGTTGTCTCATTGCATTTGTATTTCGGTCGGAATACAAACGCGGGTGTATATACACAGTATTGGGGTTTTCCTGTAATTTATTACGGGACCAGTTTTCTGGAGTTGCCAGTTTATTTTCCGTTTCAGCCATTTTCATTTGTATCTTTCAATGGCCGAAGTTTGGTGGAGGAGGGCTTATTTGCATTTGTGCAAATAAGCATTTGTGGAGGGAGGGTCTTTGCATTTTATTGTATCATGATTATTCCTCCACCATTTGACTTATTCATTTCATCATGGCTTGACTTTGGAGCAATCATGGTTGTTGTTGATTAGTTGGTGGAGTGTGGATTTGTTAGTGATCATTGGTTGACTTTCTTTGTCATCATGCTTTTGATGATGGTTGAATATGATAACCATTTCTTTTCACTTGCTTATTCTTGTGGCTATCCTTTTTCACTCATTCCCTCACTCCATTCTCTCCACCACAATAGCCATGACCGGCCACTTCCCATGGGGGCTGTCCAAAATTCTAGTGTAGGGATTTACACTCATTTGGCTTGGCAAAAATCATATTAGCTCCTCCTCCAAAAGCTTGTATCATCCTTCCACCAAAATGGCACCTCCATAAACCCCAATTGAGACACAAGCCTCTACACTACATTCTACAGCAAATCTTGGGCACGTCGACTAGCCAGCTTCGTGCCCGAGTTGCCTCGGTATAGAGGTGGGAGCCCGTAAAAGAACCAGGCGACGTGGTGCCCTTCCGGCGACGAGGTGGAGACCGGAGATTCCGCGGGAAATCGGGACGACGACGAGAAGACCGGAGGACACGGATCACTCGGTATATCTCTCTTTCCCATATAGTAGTTAGCTAGGACTAGTTAATGGCACGATCCGGGTTCTAGTGCGCGGTGGTGCCGGTTCAAGAAAATTTAAAGTTAGACATCGTTTCCGCATTTGGCCTCGAGATGGAGGCCGGGGCGCCGCCGTGCACTTACAGTATCACCGGTCGGTAGTGCTCCCCTGCCGGGCTCAACGTCAACAACACATTCCTCTTGCCCCGGGGTACCCCACCGGGCCCACCATGTACCCGAAACGGTTCCTCCACTCCTCGAATCGGGTCTCGAAATCCATCAGCAAACTCATGGTGGACGACTCATACATCATGGGAAAACCACACTTTTTATTTTAAAAGAGAGAAAAGGTTTATTTATGTTTTTGCGGTTTTCCTCCAAATCCAGAAAATCTCATGGAATCCGAATCCAAAACCTCAATAACACGTAAAATAGTTAATATATGCATGAGAATCCATGAATGCGGCATAACAATGAATAACAGTATGCATGAAGTAGCAGGTAATAACTACAATGTCTAAACTATTAGCTAACAGGCTATGTCAAGCAATAATATTTTCTAAGGTGTACGTGACATGGCAATTACCGATGAAGATGTGTGTGAGCCGGCAAGTAAGTGTACGTGGTACATACGCATCATCGGTAATGGTGCTGGTGTCCTAACAGCATGATATCAATAATGGAGTATGAAACATAATATAAGCATGCTATGCGAACCGAACCACAATAATGAGCGGGAGCTGAATACTAGACGCAACTATAACTAATCTACATTAATCTAATATAAGTCCTACAAATGGTGCCTTTTGAAATAACACGAATCATGGGGTTTTGAAAATAGGGGCTACGGTGTTTTTATGAAAAGATATGTCTTTTGAAATATCCGTAGGATCCCTTGGGCTGTCTTTTAAAATACCCACGATTCGTTAGTTTTTGAAATAGGTAAGAATCGAATCTAATCTAACAACCAAACTAAACTAAAGGTCTAAGCTAACCAGCTGGACTACAGGTAAGGAAACTGCCTAACATCTGAGTCGATACATATACATACCTGTATATATATTAGTCGGTGATCCCGCCTCAATAATATCATATCTGATACCATATCTATAATCAGACATCCCAAGTCAAGAGTGCGGATCAATCATCAAAAAATAGCTCGTACGTAAATCCGTCGTTCGGCATCCCTAAATCTGGGTACGGGTTAATATCACATTCAATCACACTATTCATCTGGTATCTTCTTTATCAAATATCATGATCCGGGACAATGTCCTACGTCTAGTACAATACTGATACCGCCTAAGTATGCATACAGGTGTAAGAATTGCTACGTCAAAAGACCCGCTAAAACATCATGTCGTATCTCAATACGAACCAAATCACATCACCGATCTTCTGGCCTCAAGCCTAAAATCATCGACTCATCTCAAATTCCAAATACTATCCTCAAATCCAGTATATGAACACATAGTCCTATACCCATGTGAACACATAAATATATACTCCCATATACGCACATATAAAAGAACGAATGTATGCAAATATGTGTGTGCGTGCGTGTGTGAGTGCGACCACTACTCTAGGGTTTCGCAACTACACTAAACCAATCCAAAAATACCAAATATCCATCTTATCATCAATAATCTCAACAACATATAATCAATATCTGTGTGTATACGTATTCGTATACATCACCACGAACTGCGGGGGTGCTATACACCATCCACCCGACTTCTCCCCGTAGATATAAATCTACTCACCTGGTCCTCGTTCGCCGGTGCCGACGTCGCCACGCGCTTGCTTGTCGTCTCGAAGTCCACATGGGGTACCTACATATCATAACGCACCATATCGTATTAAAATCCGACTCATGACCAAAACGACGCACGAATCCCACATAGGTCAAAACCTATGGTTGCTTTCACAAATCAACCCAAAAACTCTCGAAGTCGGCGTACAAACGCCAAATCATCGAGAAAAACCCAAATACACTCATTTGCACATTCACGAACACTAATTTTAATATAAAATAGGTTAAAATTCACAAAAACCCCAATTTCACTTAAAAAGTCATTTTTCCGAAAATCTAGCAAGCACAATTCGCCGTTTTTGTACAAAACATGATGTTTAAACAAATCTAGTGGCCATAATACTTATTAAATATCTTAAATAAGTCATAAAAACAATTTCCATAATTTAATCTTATTAAATTCCATTAACCCCAAAATTCTAGTTTACAAAATACCCAATTTTTTAACAATTTATAGCAAAAATGCATAAACAACAATTTAGCTAGGATTTTCATGAACTAAAAGTATTAAACCACTCAATATATTATCTATGATGACATGAAACCATTATTATAATTTAATCTAAAGCATTTACAAATTTTCCAAAACTCTAGTTAGCAAAATAACTTAATTAGGGCATTTTATAAGCAATGGTTTAGAATTAACAACTAAATTAGCTTTCTATAAAACTTAAGATGTTAATCCACAACAAAAAACCATGCACAATTTATCATAACCCATTTCCACAACAAAACCCTAATTCAACTCAAGCCATAAACTTTAAAAAAAAACTAGTATGCAAATAGCACTAAAATTAACACTAAAACAACTCAATTAAATAAATCTAAACATAAGAATTTAAATGGGTAGAAATTATACCTTAAAATCTAGTGATCTAGCAAGAAGAATTTGCCTCCAATGATGGATTCATAACACCATGATCCAAGTGATAAAAGCTAAGGAGAATGGGATGAAGAATGGAAATCAATTTGTGAGATTTAAATTGGATTTTGGAGCAATTTTTTTGATTTAAAATTGAAGGAAATGAAAAGAGGAAAGTGAAGGGGGAAGGGCTGCAGAATTTCGGCCATGGGGTGATGAGGGGAATGGTGTGGGTGTTGTGCACAATTGGTCAAGTCAACCCCCCTCAAATCAAGGTACAATGAGCCTCCAAAACAATACATCTTAACCTACACCTATAAACTTTATTTCACCCATACAAATGAGATGGAGAAATTTTTGAGGGGGAGAAGTGGGCTGCTGATGGTGGGCTCGGCCATGGAGTGGTGAGGGTGTGTGTGAGTGATTACAAAAAGAATTCCATGCAAAAAGACCCCCCACAAGCTCAAAATTGCAAGTTTTAGCTTAAATTAATTATTTTTTTGTTCTCCATAATAAAAATCCATTAAAACTTAAAATAAAATACTAAAAATTTATATTACAACTAGATTTTAATTAACATGATTTTAAAGATTAAAATTAGCCCATTTAAATTTGTATTTATCGCTAATTTAATGTATTTTCTTACCGGCTTAAAATAATATTAAAATAATATTTTTTCAGAAAATTTGAAATTTCACCAGTGGCTCAATAAACACCAAATACTAGTAATTACATGGCTAGAATATGTATATTTAATTTTATAATAAAGATATTTGCATTTTGACTTTTTACAGAAAACCCCTTTATTTTACCGTTTTTTCGAAATTTCACCGAAACGATTTTCAAAACGTTACAGAGGTGCAGGATATTCAACTGAATACCACGATGCAAAGCAAAAATAATCGGCTATAGTGAAGTTATTGCCCTGACGCAAACTTCTGTCCAAGGGGTCACTCCCGGTGAAGGGATCTCGGCCCTTGCCTCGTCGACTGAGGAGCAGGATATTCCAACTGAATACCACTGTGCAAAACAAAAGTGAACGTCCTTGCAATAACAGCTTTTTGAAAAATGTTCCAACAACATCAGAATTGGTTTGTTTAACTTGCATTGATCCGAATCAACGCAGTCCCATCAATTGATCACACCACAAAGAACGAAAATAATGATGTACGTATATGCCATCCGCATTCGCCACTGGGTCCCGTCATTACCCGTTAGGTTACTTAACTAACGACAGAGCGGGGACTGGACTAGCGCGGATGCAAAACATATACAACATCTACTAGTATATATATCAATATATAATATTCGCTCAAGGCGTGATAAAATGCAACATCACAGAAATGTAATAAGCATCACAGAACAATACAGATATCTGGGCTCCCCAGGTTTCATAGAGCCGCTACTGAAACCCGACGTTCCCCTGGTCGTGTGGATAGCCTGTGCAATGAAATCCTAGACCCCTACGGGCGCGGCAAGTTACCCACCAAAACCTGAAGCGAGGCAGCCCCCTTCAGCAACGTGAATGGACCACCCAGCACTTCACGGAATCCAGTAACTTGGGCACCCCTCCTGGGTCAACCTGTACCCCCTACGAGTGCGGCGAATAGCCCGCCAATTCTAGAGTGAAGCCCCCCTCCGTCTCAATGCCATGAGATGCGGGCATGTTGCCCTCTAAAACCCGGCTATCCGTGCACCCCTCCTTGGGGTAATCCTAGTACAGAAAGTAAAATATACATACAACGGGTACATCGACCTCACTCCGGTCGTGCCCCAAAAGAATAATATACAAACAGGCAGTGACGGCAGTCCACATATCGGACGCTCGCCCCGCAATATCAAATGTACATAATACAACCAAAACTGTACTACCATTGCATCCAGGCTATCCTCCATGACCAATCCGCAACATCACAGCACAACACAGAACATCAACGTGAATGTCACGTTCTCAAATCCGTCTAACCGGGCTATAGCAGTTAGACAGGATTTACCGATCAAGTGACATTCACGGTCGCAGATATAATGTAAATACTGTGAACTGACATGTTTAAAATATTCGATCGACCAAATTTTCCCAAGTGGGCCCCAAGCACTACTGTAGCACTCAAAGAAATTCTGGGCCCAAAAAGAATGTTCCAAAAACCCTATTTTCAAGTCATAAGCTTACTGTGCAAATTTGGTGCAGAGAGGAGTCAAGGTCGCGGCGGAACCGCGGCCAATGCATGGGTTTGGCCGCGGTTCCGCGGTGGAACTATGACGTCATGCAACCAAATTTCTACAGAAGTCTTAGAATTCCCTGCACATATTTCTGCAACAACCTGAAAAAAATTTCGAGCCAAAAATATTTCGACAGAAACTGATGCTTTTGAAAATGCGGTTTTTGAAAATCCGATCAATCGAACTTGTAAACAATAGACCAAGCTAGACTAGGTTAATGGCGTGGCTCTGATACCAATGTAAGTACACGGCGGCGCCCCGGCCGTCAATCCGAGGCCAAAATGCAGAAACCAAAACTTTTCTTTAACTTTGAACCGGCACCACCGCGCACTATAAAACCCGGATCGGGCCATTAACATAGTCCTAGCTAACTAGAGAAGGGGTAGAGAGATATACCGAGCGATCCGTGTCCTTCGGTCTTCTCGTCGTCGTCCCGATCTCCCCGCGGAATCTCCGGTCTTCATCTCCTCGTCGGAAGGGCACCACATTGCCGGGTTCTTTTACGGGCTCCCACCTCTGGACCGAGGCAACTCGTGCACGAAGTTGGCGAGCCGACGTGCCCAAGAATTGCTGTAGAATAATGTAGTGCTATATCTCATTGGGGTTACTAGAAGTTGCCTTTTGAGTGGAGGAATGAGATATACTTTGGAGATGAGCTAAGGGGTTTTTTAGCAAGCCAAAAAGATGAAAAACCCCACACCAAATTTTTGGACAGCCCCTTCCCTCTTGTGGCCGGCCTCATCAAGGAGAGAATGAGAGGAGAGTGAGTGTGGATCAAAAAGAGAGAGAGTCCCATAATGCAAGAGAGAGAAAAAGGGTTATCATGAGAAGAAATGATCACTAATTTAATCCAACACTCTATCAACCATCATGAAAACCATGTCCCCACAAAAGTCAAGCCATGATGAAGTCAAGAAGTAAAATGATGGTGCAACCATCATGAAGTAACAACATGCAAAGACCACCCTCCACAATGCTAATTTGCACAATTGCAAATAAGCCCTCCTCCACCAATTTTCAGCCAAGGAAAGAAACAAAGGAAATTGGCCGAAACGGAAAGCAAACTGGCAACTTCATAAAACTGATCCCGTAATGAATTACAGGAAACCCCGCTACTGTATATACATACTCGCATTTGTATTCCGACCGAATACAAATGCAATGAGACAAAATCTACACTATACAATACTAGGATCCGGCTTAAACCAAAGCCCGCTAGTATTAACCGTCCGATCATGATCCGTGCAATACCGCACGTATCTGATCGAACCCTGCCATATCTCCATACGGCCTCTACAGCGTTTCGCCCGAAACTTGAGAAAACGGTCTGTGGGGGACTCTAAAGACTAGTCAATACTTTGGCTGTGGATTTAACCACTAGCACGTCAGAGGTATTAGCCATACGTAACGGGCTACCAGGTATCGACCAAAAGGGATGTCGATGAGCGAACTCATCCTGACACCCTACTGAGCCTGTCAGTGACAATATCCGTACAGTCTGGTCCGTTCGTCTATGAGCATCGCATGGCGGGCCTAGGGGGTTGGTAAAAGTCAGACCCCCAAAAGCGGTACAAGTCGTGTCGGAGTGTAGCCCAGAACACCCTGAGATACTACTGGAATACCTACCAGTAAATCTCCTGCCTTGGCCAAGGACTTCGTGTAATGGCTCTCCTAGACACAGTGCGACCTCAACCCCAATACCGGGAGAGACGAACCCCTGCAGATCTGCTCGCTGCCCCCATGTGGCTCGGGACTGTACCCAACTAAAACCTGTTTGCACGTCTCCTTTGAGCGTGGTAGGGTAGTAATCAAAGTATAGTGGGAACTCACACGAGACAAATGACGATCTGAGGTCGATGAACTAACCTGTACACATGTCACCAGGGAACTGCTATCTGATGTCAGGTATAAGACCAACTAGCATGTTCCCGGCGAGTCCTGTCTGGTGTACTCATAACCCAATGAGCACCTGTATACATCTTAGGTGAACCAACTGACACCAGTGGCTTGTGAGACCGGCCACCGCCCTTCGTCGGGGTCTCGACTGTATACACTAGTCTACTCTGGAGTATCGATGCCCTGTCTCGAAACTCCCACGACTAGGAAACCTTTTAAGGATGTGCTTATAGACCCCAGCTCCCATGTATATGATCGCCCTCATACTGCTGTAAGTCAAGCAAGAATCCTAGGGGCTCTATTAATGTGCAATAGCGACCTGTAAGGTCACCTAAAGCAGTACACGATGATAAAGATAAACCAGATAGCATACTATCATCTCGAGTAAGACTGTCTTATCGGGATAGGTCGTCCATCAATCATTGCAATCACGTTCCTGTGATCGAATAATTGACTCTGAGGGCACTATCTCCAACATATTGATAATACTCTCACCGTGGGAGGCGGAGTCTTTCTTTATGGAATCAATAGAAGACCTCATATCAGCCGACATTTGGATGGAATGTTTCATAAACAAATCCAAAGTTTGTGCGAGTGAAGAGGAGTTATCGGTACTGGTCGTTTCGAAAGAATTATTGGCCGGGTTTTGAACAGGTTGTAATTGAAAGGGGTGCTGACTCTGTGGTGATGGTTGCTATTGCTGTGGAGGAGGTCTTTGGCAATTGCTTTGAAACTGGTTTTGATTTTGGGGTTGGTTTTGGTTCCAAGCAAAATTAGGATGATTCCTCCATCCCTGATTGTATGTGGAAGAATAAGGATCGTTTCTAGGTCGCTGCTGAAAAGTAGCATTAGTTTGCTCGTGACCTTGAAACGGTGCATTCATAGGACATTCTTCCGTCAAGTGTGATGGATCGGAACAGCAACCACACACGGTTTTGGGAAGCGTTACCTGGTTTAGGGAGACTGATGAGAATTTGTTTTCAATAGCGTCGAGTTTCTTTTGCATCGCTGCCATTTCGGCTTTTACTGCGATGGAAATATCGAGCTGGTGAATGCCTCCCCTAGATGAAGGTGGTCTAACGCTTTCCCACTGCAAAGTGTTTTCAGCGAGATCTTCCAGATATTTCCAGGCTTCACCGTCGTCTTTGGACATGAAATTGCATTGACACATTGTTTCAAGCATCTGGTTTGTCGCTGGATTAATACCCTCATATATAATTCGGCATAGATCCCATCTATGTATTCCATGATGAGGACATGGGACAAGCAAATCCTTGAAACGTTCAAAGCACTTCCAAAATGGTTCATTGGGAAGCTGGGTGAACTGGTTGATTTCGCTCCTAACACGGGTGGTCTTATGATTTGGGTAAAATTTCTTAAGGAATGCTATCACGAATTCATCCTAATTGGTAATAGAGTGTTCGGCAGGATTATAAAGCCATTTTTCTGCCAAGTCGCACAAAGTGAATGGGAGAAGATGCAAGCGCATAGCATCCATGGGCAGTTGTGAAGTACCCATCATTGCACATACGTTTTCGAATTTTGTGATGAAAACATACGCGTCTTCAGAATCAAGCCCATGAAATTTGGGCAACAGGTTGATGTAGTGGAGTTTAATTTCAAAATTATCCCCGTTGGCTGGTGGAATAGATAAACAGGTAGGAAGGGGACCGCGTATAGGATAGCATCTTTCTTGGAGAGAGATGCACGGTGGATTCTGCTCACCTACGGGCGGTGACAGGATGGTATTATAATTTGATGGAGTACCATCCATCTCGGTTGATGTGATGGGTGGTGGGGAAAAAGAAAATGGAGAAGTACCGACTTCGGGGTCGATAGCAGGAGCGCGGACAAGACGGGCACTAGAATGCACTAAGCGGGTTTAGCGCAAGTGGCAGCGTGTGTGTGATTTAAAATTGGTTTGTTTTGAAAAAGTGGGACTTAAGAAAAATCACACAAAAACGCACAAACAACCCTAGAACTAAGGTTACCTAAGTCAAGTCTCTGGACCGCTCCTGGACTTCCAAAAGACAAGCCGCGGGATCAATCCTATATCACCTCTTTACTACCCTTGCGGCCAGGTAAGTGCTAGGTAAGTGGGAGGTATCCGCTATACGAATCACCGAAAATAGCGGGCCTAATTAAGTAACCACTTGCCTTAGACACACTTGACTAGACACCATAAAATTAATGCGGATAAGCGATAGATTACCCACGACCTTCCTTTGTCCTTATTGAGCGCAACAGTCCTTAGAGTCTTGTCTAGATAATTTTAATTAATGTATGGTTGATGTGGATGCTCATTTTGTGATTTGTGGGGCTTAGGAAGGGTGATAAAATCCCCACCTAATTTGAATTTTGGTCTTGCCCCTTAAAATCCGTATTAAAATATGAATAAACAAACCAAGTACAAAACTTTGCAAAACGATTTTTGAGCGGCGATATTTTGCAAAGAATCCTGCAGGAAAGATATTTTATTGGATTTCAGAGGAGAGAGAAAGAGTTGAGAAATTTGCCAGAGAAGTTTGGAACCCCAATCCCTCAAATCCGCCGGCTTCCGCCACACTTTTGCTTATTTGCCGCGGTTCCACCGCTAAGTGGAGGGATCTCGTGATGATTTTTTCTACGTGGCCTCCTGTGCTCCTCTGGATCTTGATGAATGTCTCTGGCTCTCTGTTTCCTCAATTCTGTGACTCTAGATCCCTTTGCAAAATTCACACAATAATCGTTAAATATATAATTTGCAGTTTTGTTTTGTTTATGATATGAATCAAATAAGAATTCAACACAAATAGTAAGAATAAAAAATTACGCATGTATCCCCGGCAACGGCGCCATTTGATTGATGATGTTTTTAGAGTTGTGTTTGTAGAATAATCGCAATCAATAATGGTGTCGCGTGTAGCTAGACCGAGATGAGTACGGGTCGTCCTTAGGGAAACGTTGAATCTTTTAATCTTACTTTAGACGTGTTGGTTAGGAAAGGAGAAAGAATAATGAATAGTGAAGAATGGTTGTAGGTTCTAGATCTACGTCAAGCACGGATGCAGGAATTAGATCTAGATTAACTACAGATGTAGGTTTAATATTAGAAGGGGGCTTGTGGGGTTCGTTAAGATTTAGTAGTCATGGATGATTAATTAAAAATTACTCCTTTTATCCTTTAATAGATTTAAAACTAGATCGACAGTGATGCATGTAGATTAGGGCTTCTGGGGGGAAAAGGGTTCCCACTCTTAACCCCTATCTTGACATGGATCTCCGTTCATGTCTAGCCTTTACCAAAACAATTATTAATCTGATCTCAAATCGCGGTCGAGACTAGCAATGAATTGATAGCGTGCCCGATTAGGATGTTAACTATTCTTTTGATAAAGTTTATAAACTTTATAGGACGTAAAAAGAGTTTAAGGATCTTCATCATCCATTAATCTACCCTAATCCTACGAACCCTAACAAGCGGAGAATTACTCGCGCATGTTGGGAAAAGAAAAGATAGAAATCATGAAGAAAATAAAATGATATAAGAAAACAACTACCTTTATTAATCAACAAGATCAAGTACACTTTGTTCCTTTAGAAAATGTTTACAAAACCCAAGTTTGCTTCTCGATCTCTTCTAAGGAGGTAGATGAACTGTCGATGATCAACCAGGATTCTTGAGCCGTCGTAGACTTCGTGATCGCGTCGGTTTGATGATTTTTCCAAGAGGCTCTCGGTCCTTATTTATAGTCACAGAGCCAGAATCTCTAGTTTCCTAATAAGGCAACTAGCTGTTAGGATCCTACCCAAAAAATCCAAAATCCCAACTCCCTCAACTTGCGGCGGAACCGCGGCCATTAGGTAGGTTTGGCCGTGGATCCGCGGTTGGTTAGGGGATTTAGGGGCTTCATTTTTCTGGGGCTTCATCTCTGTAGTACTTGGTGATCTTTTGAGTATCTAGACTTTGAAAATCTTCTCTACGTTTCTGCCAGAATTGGTTTCTTCAATTTACTTGAATATCTTCGGCAGATTTGATCTCGCCAACTTGGATTTCCTTGAAACTTCAATCATGATATAATTCCTGCACAATTATCTCAATAAATTATATTAGTAGAATTTGTTTTTATTGAGATATTATCTAAACCATTTGTCATGATATTTTAGTTTTAAGAGAATTGGTCAAAGATATTTAATAAGGTAAGCATATTTAAATAGACCAAATATAACATGAATATTATATGCTTACATTTCCCTTCATAATGTTAATTATAATATATAAACACATGAAAATAGTATTTTTACGGATAAACCCTTATATGTGTCATATTTATAATAAACATCTTTTATTATATATAAATAATAAGGAAAATGTCATATTAAAAGTGCAGTTTTATCAACTGAACAGTGGTTTAGGCTCCGCTTTTGAAAACTAGTGGTTTTAAAGAAAACCGAGTAATTTATAATAACATAAACTTTTGCTCAAGAGGTCACTCCCCATGAAGGGATCTAGGCTCTCGCTTTCTCGAATGAGGTGCGGGATATTCATGACCGAATACCACTATGCAAAGCGAAAGAATATGACTATAGTTTTTCGAAATTTGTTCCAACAACATCTTATTAGGCTTATTTTCTTGCACTAATTAAAATTAATGCGGTCCCATCAATTAATTTCTATCACACCAGAAAAGAACGAAAATACAATGTACGTATATGCCATCTGCATTCACCACGGGGGCCTGTCATGCACCGTTTGGTTACTTAACTAACGGCAGAGCGGGGGCTGGACTAGCGCGGATGCAAAACATATACAACATCTACCAGTGTGTGTGTGTGTGTGTGTGTATAACCATTCGTACCAGGAATGATATAAGCAACATCACAGAATAGCGATAAATAAAATGGAATGGTGGATAATCTAGGAGCCCCAGGTTTCATTTGAGCCGCAAATGAAACTCGACGTTCTCCGGTCGTGTGGATAGCCTGTGCAATGTAAAACCAAGACCCGTACGAGCGCGGAAAGTTACCTAACAATCCCGAAAGTGAGGCAACCCCAATCAACGAAGTGAATGGGCCACCGACCACTTCACGGAATCCGGTAACTTGAGCACCCCTCCATGGGTCATCCTATACCCCCTACGAGTGTAGCGAATAGCCCGCCAATTCTAGAGTAAACCCCCCCCCCCCGGTCTCAATGCCATGAGATGGAGTCATGTTGCCCTCTAGAACCCGGCTATTCGAGCACTCCTATGCAGGGTAATCTACAGAAAAGAAAAATATATACAATGGTGACATCGACCTCAACCCGGCCGTGCCCCAATAACAGAATATACAAACTGGCAGAAACGGCAGTACACATGTCGGACGCTCGCCCCGCTATAATGAATATACAAATGAATCAAAATTGTACTACAAACATTGCACTAGAGGCTATCCAACGCGACAATCTGAATAAACCATCACAGAGATAAACATCACAGCAGTAGAAGCAAGTATGTGCAACCCCGTCTAAATGACATACAGCAATTAGACGATGTTTGAAAACATATTCACAATATTACAGATATCAACGATGCAAAATTTCAAGTTTTGAAACTTTCCAAGTTACCCCAATGCAAAGATAACACTAAGTGAAATCTGGGGCAAATTAAACAGGACAAAAAATACCAATTTCCAAAACCCAAGACACTGGATGAAAACAAGGACCAGAAGAAACCAAAAAACCGTCCGTAGCAGGGTTTAGAGAAAAACTGGCGATTTTTCTTTGGAGAAATTTCCTTGTTTTCATTGTGTGTCACTATTATATCAAGAGTAAGCATCTGCACTTATTTTAAAAAAATTCATAGACCATAAAATTTTTGGACAGAGAGTTGGTTTTGAAAATCGGAATTTTTCAGTTTTGAAACTAAAGTAGCATCTACTACTAGTTGACAATGTTTGGGTGGCTCTAATACCATGTTGGGGTTCCTAGCGTCCTGGCCACTAACAGCGACCGTTGCGGAACAAAAAAACTTTAACTTTTAAAAACTTATCTCTAGAAACAACTATAACCAAATAGTAAACTAGTAAACAAGAGGTATTCTAGCTACTCTGTAAAAAGGGTTATACCAAAAGATTCGTGTCCTTCGGTCTTCTACCCTCTTCTTTATCTCCATGAAGTCTCCATGATCGAGCTTGACCTCCGGCCTTCCTCCGTCGAAGATGATCCACTTGAGAGATGTGGTTCATGGCTCTAGCTCCACACTAAAAATCTAGTGGAGCAACTAAAGGCTCTAGGTTGCTAATCTAGAGTGTCAAGTGATGTAGTGTGTTGTTCTTGTTAGTTATATGTATGCCCTAGAGGCCATTGTTGTACATGTGATGTATATAATAGTGGATGCTTGGACATATATAGAGAGGACTTTCTTGCTCGACATGATAGTATGATATCTGGTTACTCTTTATCTTAACATGTTGACTTGTATAAGTGATATTGTCTTGCTCTCACATGTTGACAAAACCCTTAGGATGTGTACTTGACTACCAGGACTGTGATGGAGATCATACTAGTGGGGCAAAGGGTAGTCAATAAGTACACCCTATAATTGTTCCTAGTCGAGGGAGTATCGAGACAGGGCATCGATACTCCAGAGCAGACTAGCCTATACGCTTCTTGACCCATATGATGGGCGATGGATGATCCCATATCCATTGGTATTTGACATCAGAGATGGTATACGGGTGCTCAGTGGAGACTGGGTACACTGAACGGACTCGTCGAGAACTCCTAGATGGTATTATACCTATCGTCAGATAGCAGTTCTCTGGTGACACGGGTACAAGTTAGTCTGTCGACCCGAGATCGTCATAGAGCCTTATGTGTCTCCCACTGTGCTTTGATTTCCACCCTACCACGGCTCTACTGAGTCGTGCAAACAGGTGGTTTTTGGGTACAGTCCCGAGTCACATGGAGGCAATGAGCGATAGGAGGGGATTCGTCTCTCCCAGTATTGGGAGTTGATGTTGCGCTATGCTCGATTGGCCATAACATGAAATCCCTGGCCAGGGTTGCTGAGATTTACTGGTAAGTGTTATCAGTAGTTTCTCGAACTGTTATGGACCTTGCATCGGCATGACTTATCAAGCTTTTAGAGTCTGACGTTATACCACCCCCAGGCTACGATATGCGACATATCTGACGAACAAACCGGACTGTATGGTAGTGTTACTGATGGATTCGCAGGAGTACGAGCAGGCTTGCTTGTTGATCTTCTGATCGCTCAATACCCGGGTGGCCGTTACGTTTAGTAGACCGCTTGCGGCTTGTGGGTGTTTGATATGATCAACACCTACTGCCGGCGTATTGACGAGTCTTCAGAGTCCTACACAGAGCTTTCTTGGTTCATGCGAAACGAAGTAGGAGCACATATGTGATATGTGCGGAACCGAGATTAATGCGTGTATGTGATACCGCATTCTATTCTCGCGATATGTGATATCGGACGGTTGTATGTGATATAGCCGGGATATCGGATCAAGTGTTGATTCGATAGATTGTTACATTTGATATTAGTCGGTTGTATATGATATAGCCGAATTATTAAATCAAGTGTTGATTTAATAATTTAATGTATAATTATTTATTTGATATATTATCTTACATTAACTAATATTAGCTCACTTAAGATTTCTTTTCTCACTAGTGTACACTTAGTATATATGTGATATATATTAATGTACATCTTTTGTGTCATGCTAGATGCCACATGCAACATGGGTGTATGAGACTTACACCATGGTTATGATAATCCTAAGGTTTTTATTTATATAGGTAATTCACAAATTAGTGGAAATTGTCACATGTTTGGAGGCTTGGAGAAGCTTGTAGCATCTTTGACTTAGTCCACTAGTTTTGTTTTACTTGTAGATATTTATTAACCCAACCATTATTGTTAACCCATGGTTTTATTCTCTACATGAGTTAGTGTATGACACTAACACACCCATGGTTGCTATTCTCACCTCATGAGTTTATTCTTTCATCTTCATTTCTTCATCTTCTTCTTCATGAGAGAAAAATCTTGCTAGCTTTTTCTAAGTTAGAAAATATTGTGAGAAAATTAAATCTAAAGTGAGCCCATTTCCTACTTCATCATCCTCTACTATTAACCATTTAGTTTAGAGTGTTCGCTTCACCAATCTACCATTAGTGAATAGGTAGCATGTGCTTGAGTCTCCTCGACGTAGATCATCTTCGGCCTCGAAGACTTCGAGCAAGGTTGTTCATTTTTTCATGTGAAACCTTACTAGAGTTCGGATGTTCACTACTTGGTGCGAAGGGACTACTACACAGAGCTTTAGAAGTAAAAGACCGGTCTGCAGAGGTTGTATTCCTCATTCACTTAGATATAAGTTTGATTATATGTTTAGTTTGTCTAATTACTCTAGTTAGATCCTAAATTGGGGTTCTTTAGTACCTTAGAATTTTTGAAAATAGCATGCTTGATGTTTTGAAAACCCAGTAGGGTGCTATGGAATCCCAATAGTGGTATCAGAGCCGAGCTAGAATATTAGATGATATTTGTTAGATTACGAAACCAAAACTACTCCGAAACTTGAAACAACATGACCCAGTTTCTGTCGAATTTTAAATGGCCCCTAAAAATTTTATAAACAACTGCAGAATGATGTATGAGATATATCATGAACACTACCAAAATTTGAACCCTCATTCTCGGATTTTGGCCGAGCAAGAAAAGAAAAATTCCTAGGAGGCCAGCCATTTTAAGGATTTTGGGCTTCAAATTTTAGCTGTGTTTCAATCTCTGGGTTTTGGTGTTTCAGGTGTTACTTGTTTTTCCTAAGATTACATGTGATGTGGTCTTACTGTAACGGCAATTCGGAGTGTTTTGTATTCGCAGTTTAACATTGTTTTCTGGTTTTCACATGTTATCTAGGCGAAGTTAAAAAGTTCAAACAAATGTCAAAAACCCATTTTTCCAAGTTTAAGGTATTCGGAAAATCATGCAAGTCATTCTGTGGACCCTCTAGAAGAATGAAACCCTAACTCGATATAATGACCATGGAACCGTTTTCGAACCTTAGGGTTTGCGGCAGTCCCGCGGTGCCATTAATGAGGCTTGGGTTTGCCCTTCTACGGTTGGTCCATAGGTGTTGTGGCATGATTCTGGGTATTTATAAACCGTGCTCAAGTGTTGAGCTCTCGGGGAATTGTGGGACTTTGATGAATCGTTCGAAGAGCTTAACTTCGTCCGGATATTTATGATGGGATACAATACTTGGAATCCACAATATTTGAATATTATAAATCTAGCAATTTAGTCTCATTTGATCGGTTGCCATGGGATTTTGATGTGATCAAAAGTCCGTCGCAATCACGTAGAGTACGCGGATACTCGCCGGGTAACCTTACTAGATAGCCACGCCCCATAGACCCGACCAAGTGACTGTAGGAGAACTCTGTTGCCAAAAGCATCCGTCCGGGTGCTCGCGGCCGCGGTGTTCCGCCTAAGTGCACTTCATCGTCGGTATCGAGAGGTGCGGCCGTCTACTAAAGTTTCCAACGAGTATTCGATCAGGATGTCGGGAATCTTGTTGAATTGCCCGACTTGTTATTGGAAAGTGTTTTCAATATCGAGACTAAAATGCGGGATTTATAATTGTTAGGCATGCGATGTCTAAGGAATTCATATTGTTAGGCATGAAATTCGGAATATGAGATATTTCGAGTTTATAAAGTCTAAAGTGGTTGTGGATTCCAATTGTTGTAGTTTTCACTTTCTTTTCTGCGACCGTAAGTGTAATATGTGGTGTATCACCGGTTTCATTGCTATATGTCAACGATAATTGGGATACGCATATTTACTTACGTTGATGACATATGATGTTATGTGTTGCTGTAATATGTTATATTGGATCATCGTGTTTTGAATAGCCGGGTTTTTTATGTGAGATGAGAGTTTTTCATTTTCATTCATATAAAAGCTTGTATGTAATATTCTTTTATTGGGGCACTTCCGGGTTGAGGATGATGTCACCATGTGATGTATATTATTTACTTTTCCGCATTAGAATAGACCCAAGGCGGGGAGCACAGGTAACCGGGTTTTAGGGTCCAGTGGGAGACCATCTCGAGGAGTCTAGACTGGGTCTCCTAACTCTAGAATTGGGAGGGTTGCTTGCCGCTCTCGTAGGGGTCTAAGGATGTGGGTTTGTCTATTCATCGCGAGCGTGGAATCGGTGTTTTATACTGTCTTAATTTAAAACATGGAATTCCTAGTATATCTAATACTTCATATGTATTCTTCTGCTGCTGATATTCTGTGATGTGATCATTTGTTATTTTGAGACGGATGCTTATATTTTATATATATGATATATAATAAATATTATTGCTTTCGTTTCTTCTGTGATGCTTAGGAAGCATAAATTTGATGGGATTTCATTAATGAGATTAATGATAGAAAGAAAATGAAACCTAAAGATGTTGTAGAAACTTGTTTTAAAAAAGACTGGTAGCTCTAGTTTTTGCATTGCATAGAGGTATTCCTTGTAGAATATCCAGCATCTTATTCGATAAGGAAAGAGCCGAGATCCCTTCACCGGGAGTGACCTCTTTAGAGAAACTAGCAGATACTACAACACACTCGGTTTGTCTTTTGATTGCTTCTATAGTTTTTACTTTGCATAGTGGTATTTGTGAAATATCCAGCACCTCATTCGATGAGGAAATAGCCGAGATCCCTTCACCGGGAGTGACCTCTTTAGTAAAACTAGTAAAAGCCTCAAAAATACTCCTTTTCAAAATCACTCAATTCTACAACGATATCAAGTTCAAAGCGTTAAAGGTTTTCAAAAAAAACCATCCGCAAACCCTCCGTCATTTTAGGAAGTAGAGCACTTAGTATTCGTGATGCGTATGTCGACTATAGTTGAGGCGTAGTGTATGGTAGCTAAGTGATGTCTTCCTACACAGCATATGATGCGATTAGTTAGGGCATTCATGTGATTATGTCGACCATTGTTGAGGGTCATATGAGTGGGTCTAATTAATCATGAAATGACGGGTAGAACTTGACTAGGACTTATGATAAGTTGACCATAGTTAAGTTCATTAGTACTAGGGGTAAAAACCTTTATCGGGAGTTTCAAGTGTTGAAATTTGCAATGAGATTGCATACCATCTATGAGATAGATGGATCCCGATACCCACTGCGAGTAAGAGTTACTCCTGGGAGAGTTTTGCACATTACAATTAGCCAATCAAGTAGATGTCTAGAAAGGAGTTAACGAGGTTACTCCCCTGGAAAAATGAGGTTTATTTTAATTAGGTCCGTGCGAAAGCACGGGGAACCTCCCTCAAAGTACCGACACGGGCCTGGCCGAAAGATTGCCAAACTTGTAGGGTGTAATTAATCCCGGCTAGTCTTACCTTTTAGGGTTTGAAGGAAGATTTGATAAAATAGTGAGAGCCATCCTGATTAGATAAAATAATAACCAATCTAATCTTGCAAAAGAGCGCACGCAGAGTGTTTTCTTCTCTCTCTCCTGGTAGCGACCATGGCACGCCTTAATCAAGATAATAATATGGATGCATTGACCGAACCTTCTTATTATAATAAGCTACGGAACGTTGGTGCCGCTCTATCTTATAACTATTATAAGTCCGAGCAGGAAATAGGGGAATATCCGGATTCCCATGCCACCCAATCGAAGAAAATGCATGTTGATGCATCTTCTTCGGGTGTGTTCATTACCAAGAACTGTTTTTCAGTATCCTCTACGTCCTAGGTATATGATACCGGATCAGGATCCCGCATATGTAATATGTTACATGGGCTACAGAAAGGTAGAGAACTGAGAATGGGTGATATGTCTCTAAGTGTTAGAGAGTAATGCAATTGTTGCAGCTAAGTCAGTTGGCAAATATCACCTTGTATTAATACATTGATTCTGAACAAATGTTATTAGATACCGAACCTGATATACAACATTACATCGTTTTTTTTTATTAAGTTAAAGAAGGATATAATTCTGTATTGGAGGATAATGTTGTGAACATTTTCCTGAATCAAGAGTTGATTCGATCAGGCACGTTATATAATAGCATATAAGTTCTAAATCAAACCACAGTTCAAAGTATATAGAACACACACAAGAGGAGTAGTTCAGAAATGAACGAATCCTTCTTGAGGCATTGTAGACTAGGTCATATCTATACAACACGACCGGCTAAGTTACATAAGGATGAATATTTGAATCCATTCGAATTTTCATCTTATGATACTTTCCGGTCTTGTCACAAAGGTAACATGACCAATACTCCGTTTACTAGAAACAGAGAAAGAGTTACTGAACTCTTGGGACGCATACATGATGATGTATACGATCCTATGTCTACAAATGCCAAGGCTGGTGTTGGATATAGTGCCCTCAAAGTCAATTATTGGATCGCAGGCACGTGATTGCAATGATTGAGGAGGACCTTTACCTGTAGGACAGTCTTACTCGAGATGATAGTATGCTATCTGGCTTGTCTTTATCATCATGTACATGCTTTAGGTGACATTACAGATCACTATTGCACGTTGATAGAGCCCATGGGATTCTTGGTTGACTACCAGCAGTATGATGGCGATCATATACGTGAGAGTTGGGTAGTCTATAAGCACATCCTTAAAAGTGATCCATAGTCGTGGGAGTTTCGAGACTGGGCATCAATACTCCATTAGTAGACTAGTGTATACATTCGAGACCCCGACGAGGGGCAGTGGCTGGTCTCACAAGCCATTGGTGTCAGTTGGTTCACCTAAGATGTATACAGGTGCTCATTGGGTTATGAGTGCACCGGACAGGACTCGCCGAGAACCTTCTAGTTGGTATTGTACCTAGCGTCAGATAGCAGTTCCCAGCTGACATGTGTACAGGTTAGTTCATCAACCTGAGATCGTCATTTGTCTCGTATGAGTTCCCACTGTGCTTTGATTATTACCCTACCATGGCTCAAAAGAGTCATGCAAATAGGTTTTAGTTGGGTACAGTCCCGAGCCACATAGAGGCAGTGAGCGGATTGGCAGGGGTTTCGTCTCTCCTGGTATTGGGGGTAAGATCGCGCTGTGTCTAGGAGAGCCATTACACAAAGTCCTTGGCCGAGGTAGGAGATTTACTGGTAGGTATTCCAGTAGTATCTCAGGGTGTTCTGGGCTACACTCCGACACGACTTATACCGCTTTTGGGGGTCTGACGTTACCAGCCCCCTAGGCCCGATATGCGATGCTCATAGACGAACGGACCGGACTGTACGGATATTGTCACCGATAGGCTCAGAAGGGTTCCAGGATGAGTTCGCTCATCGACTTCCCTTTTGCTCAATACATGAGGCAGCCATTATGTACAGTTAGTACCACTGACGCGCTTGTGGTTAAATCCACGGCCGGCATATTGACGAGTCTTTAGAGTCCACCACAGATAGTTTTCCAAGTTCGGGCGAAACGTTGTAGAGGCCGTATGGTTTTATGGCAGGGTTCGAACATACACGTGCACTTGTCCCCGTGTCATGGTTCGAACAGATAATACTAGTGGGCTTTGGTTTAAGCTGAATCCTAGTATTATATTGTATAGGAATATTTTTTGTCTAGTTGCATTCGTATTCAGTCGGAATACGGATGCGGGTATGTATATACAGTTGTGGGGTAATCTTGTAATTCGTTTCGGGATTACTTTTGATGTTGCCAATTTTTAATGTGTAAATGTGAGTTTTAGTTTGCATGCATTTTTTGTGTATTCATTAATTAAAGTGCATGCATTTTTGTGGCCATTCTTCTTTTTGTTGTGAACTTTTTTCATATGCATTTCGAAATTGGCAGTGGGTGTTTGGTGTGGGCTTGATTTGTTTTTAGGTGAGTCATGGGTTCTTGCATTGAATGGGCATGGGCAAAGTTGATGAGTCAATGAAGCTTTAATTGGTTTTGTTCGCTTAAGGATTTTTCATGAAGATATTTTTGATGGATATTTTTCCATATGGTCACCCTTGCTAGCTTGAGCTCACCCCCTTTTTCCATTTCCAGTGAACCATCTTCATATAGTGGCCGAGCCCAATTCTTTTGGGTAAGGTAATTTTTCATTACAAAATCTTTTGCTCACTTCATTACGGAAACTTCATTTACCTTCACCCAATTCATTGGGTGCCTTAAGACAAAATATTCTACACTCTCTCTACTTTAATCTTGGACATGTCGGCTAGCAAACTTCATGTCCGAGTTGCCTCGGTATAGAGGCGGGATCCCGTATAAAGATTCGTTGACGTAGTGCAATTTCGACGAGGAGGCCAGAGATCGAGCGAGATCGGTGATGCCGCGAGGAGCGTGGGATGATGGATAAAGACCGAAGGACACGGATCGATCGGTATAGCCATTCTAACATCTTTGTAGTTTGCTAGTTTAGTGTTAATGGCACGATCCGGGTGACAGTCTACGTTAGCGCCAGTTATAAAAGTTTTCGTTCCGCGTTTGGCCTCGGATTGACGGGCGGGGCGCTACCGTAGACTTACATGGTATCAGAGCCACGCCATTAACAGTTTACTAGTTGGTTTAGACAATGTTAAAATATCGAAACCGAAACAAACCTGATACACTGCACAAAGAATTCCAGTTTCTGTCAATTTATAAAGTGTCTTCTAAAATTATTTAAATAAGTGCAGAAGACTACTGACATGACCACTAGCCTACACCCCAAAAACGACCCCAAGACCTCGGATTTTGGCCGAGCCCTTTAATGAAAATTCCGGTGTCGCCGGCCTTTAATGGCATCTTGGTTTGGTTTTGGGGGTGTGGTCTGGTCTCTGGAAAGTTGGTTCAGTGATATTGTTTGTTTAGCCCAGTCTGGATAAAGTTTTTTCAGGTTGTTTGGGGCTATTCGGGGGTTATTTCGAAGTCAATATTTCTAACATCGTTTAAAGTTTTGCAGTACTTACATTATATCTTTGACCGTGAATGTCATTAAAGCGGTATAACTCGTCTAATTGCGATAGTCCTTTTAGACGGGTTTGCGAACGTGACATTCACGTTGATGTTCTGTGTTGAGATGTGATGTTGCGGATTTGTCATGATGGATAGCTTGCATGCAATGGTAGTGCAGTTTGGATTTATTTGTACATTTGATATCGCGGGGCGAGCGTCCGATATGTGGACTGCCGTCACTGCCTGTTTGTATATTATTCTTTTGGGGCACGACCGGGTTGAGGTCGATGTACCCGTTGTACATATTTTCTTTTCTGTACTAGGATTACCCCGCGACGGAGTGTACGGATAGCCGGGTTCTGGAGGGCAACGGGTCCGCATCTCATGGCTTTGAGAGGGAGGGGACCTCACTCTAGGATTGGCGGGCTATTCGCCGCACTCATAGGGGGTACAGGTTGACCCAAGGTAGGGTGCTCAAGTTACCGGATTCCGTGAAGTGCCGGGTGGTCCATTCACTTTGCTGAAGAGGGCTGCCTCGCTTCAGGTTTTGGCGGGTAACTTTCCGCACTCGTAGGGGTCTAGGTTTCATTGCACAGGTTATCCACATGACCAGGGGAACGTCGGGTTTTAGTTGCGGCTCAATGAAACCCGGGGCTCCCAGATTATCTGTATTGTTCTGTGATTCTTATTACTTTTCTGTAATGTTGCATTTATCATGCCTGGAGCGATTATTGTATATTGGTATATATACTAGTAGATGTCGTATATGTTTTACACCCATGCTAGTCCAGTCCCCGCTCTGTCGTTAGTTAAGTAACCTAACGAGTGATGACGGGACCCAGTGGCGAATGCGGATGGCATTTACGTACATTTTATTTTCGTTCTTTTCTGGTGTGATTAATTGATGGGACTGCATTGATTCTGATCAATGCAAGGAAAACAAACCTATTCGATGTTGTTGGAACATTTTTCAAAAAGTTGTTATTACAAGGACGTTCTCTTTTGGTTTGCACAGTGGTATTCGGTTATGAATATCCAGCACCACATTCGACGAGGCAAGGGACGAGATCCCTTCATAAGGAGTGACCTCTTGGACAGAAGTTTGTGTCAGGGTAATAACTTCACTATAGTCAATTACTTTTTGCTTTGCATCGTGGTATTCAGTTGGAATATCCTGCACCTCATTCTACAGGGAAAGAGCCAAGATCCCTTCACCGGGAGTGACCTCTTTAGCAAAGGTTTTCGCCACTATATATTTGTAAAAAGCTATCCGGTTCCTTCAACGATATCAAGTTCATTACGTTAAAGGTTTTTCGCCAAAAACCAGCCGTAGCCCTCCATCATTTCAGTTGGATATTCAGTAGTATTCAAGCTATGTATTTTGACCTACGCCAAGGCATAGTGTTTGGTAGCTGCTGGATATTCATCTGTTGCATAGATAGATGTGTTGGTTTGGGATAGTCATACTACCATTTTGTCCAACGTCAAGGGTATGTACGAGTGGGTTCAAATTAACCTAGATAATGATGGGTAGAACTTGACATGTGACTTATGATATTTTGGCCAACGTCAAGGTCATAAGAGCATGGGGCAAAAATCCACATCGGGAGTTTCAAACATACAGGAAACTTGCCAGGCATGCGCATACCTTCTGGAGTGTGATAACGTGAGTGGATTCCTTCACGTTATCATGCTATGATAGTTGGATCCCGATTCCCACTGATGGGTTGGTTTACTCTTCGGGTGATCCCGACTAATTCTTCTTTCAGGTTTGGAGGAAAATTTGAGGATACAGTGGGAGACATCCTGATTAGATAAAGTGATAACCATTCTGATCTAAGTTAGAGTGCACGCAGAGTGTTTCTTTTCTCTCTCTCTTTGGCAGCGACCATGGCCCGACCCTACACTATGACTCAGTGACCAAGTTAACCGAACCTTCTTAAAACACTGGCTTTTGGATTGTCTGAGTTGCATACATCATTGCCACTCCTTCTTTTACCCTTTGCATTTCTCCAGAACACCCCGTAATACTACGAACATCCACTTCCATTGGATAAATCCATCGTATGGTTATATACGAACTCGAAGGAACTTGTTCCAGATTCGAGGATGGATTTAGGTTCAGGAGAAATTGAATTGGTTTATTCAGTTGTCTTTTATCATCACCTTCTCTCAGGTTGCGAGTACTCCTAGGATTAGGAGGGTACACCTATTACGTTTATTGGATAGTCTTCTTCCAAACCATAGGCAGGTGCCGAAAGGTAGGGAAAGAAGAAAACCAATTAGCCTAAGTAGGGTGTACAGAAGGTAATATGTAAAGACAAAATTAAGGGATTAGAAAGAGGGCAAAGTAAATTGCGACTGCTATCATTCACGACCAAACCGAGTATACCATCGCCACTCCTACTTCACCTTTGTTTTTCTCCAGTTCAGGAGAAATAGAATAAGGTTTATTCAGTTGTCTTATATCATCACCTTCTCTCAGGTTACGAATACTCCTAGGATTAGGAGAGTACACCTATTACGCTTATTGGATAGTCTTCTTCCAAACTATAGGCTAGTGTCGAACGGTAGGGAAGGAAGAAAACCACTTAGCCTAATGGGGTGTACAGAAGGTAATGAATAAAGACAAATAAAGGGATTTGGAGAGATGGCAACGAAATATATGGTTACAGTCATGAATCAGGATAATGGAAGAGGCATTACTAGGAATACCCGGATACACTTTCGAAACATTTCCATGTTTCAGTTTCACTGTGTATTGTTAATTGTAAACTGATTTCCCAATTAGACCCTTGCTCCAGGGTATGTATATAACAGGTATGATTCTCACATCTATATGGTTTTACAGATGATGAGTGGGAGTAAGTTATTGAGAATTAGGTGATCATCCTCATTATATCGGAATTCGTTGTAATTGGTGATATTTGAGGAATCGCCTGGGTACAGTTTTCAACCTACGACGCGCAGGGTTTGAGTTATTTAACTAAGGGGACTTATACAAAGTATTGTATGTTGTCCAGTGTCCATTAGGACAAAATGGTTGGTCCTCGTATTGTATTCTGTTTACTTATGACTTCTCAAGTTTTAGACAAGTGTTTCGTAGAAATACAAGGTCTAAGTTTTGAGAAGTTATAGGTAAAATAATAAAGTAGAGAACCAGGTGTTGCAAGTATCGGGATTCTTTAAGGTGATCGAAGATGTAGATACTTGTGTATGGTATTCAGTTGATAGTAATGGTTTTGAGAAACTTATTGCTCTTTCAGGTTACTCATAATTGGATGCACTCCTAAGTTGAGTAATGTTGATCGGCCTCTCTCCATTTAGTTGACATGCACTGGAGACAGCTGCATGATTTAAATCTGGTTCCAATTAAATCAGTGCCTATGTTTCTATATGGTATATAGAATAGTTCATATCTTAACGATGTTAAGGTATGGGGAGTTGTCCGGCTTATGCTTAAAACCAGACTCTGGATAACTCAAGGCACGTTTCTGTAATGGCAGTTTGTGGGTTAACCCGGGCTTTGACGAGGGTTGAATTTCTACCATCTGGAAAATCAATAGTGATATTGTTCTTGACTCGCCACGGTTTTAGTAAAATGGATTTTTTCAGAAAACAGTAGTGGGAGTATGGTAGAACTGGAAGTGATTCCAGAACCGCAAACGATTACTGAAAATTTAATAGGACCTAAACATTCAATCAGGTTTGACATTCTATTAGCCACTTCGCAGATATGGTAGGTAACCTCAGGCACCCGAAAGGTACTCTGGTATCCTCAATGACGGTGACAGGGAGGTTCTTGTTTACCCAGACTTGCCATTACTGCTGTTCTAGACTATGAGACCCGACAGGAGGATGAGTATAGCGTCGTTCTAAACTAACTTTAGAAGTGCACGTTTATATGACTCTGCCAGAGGGTTGTTGTAGTCAGTGGGAGCAGCGGAAGCAATAGTGGACAAGTAGCTTATGTCTATTTATAGACTAAAACAGATATAGCGGAGATAGATCATCTATTTTTGATGTGACAGACATGGGTTTGACTTCATCAGAATAGGGGATGGATCTGTTAAGAAGGTAGTAGGGTGTGATGTCCTGGTATTTGGATGACATACACAGAGTAGGAAGTGAAATTCCTATATTATGATCGGTTTTACTGTGGTTGTCACACGGTTGTTTCTCCACATAGGATATGGATATTATATCTGATATTTTGGTTACTAGATCTATGGTTTTAGATCTAGATTTGAGAAGTTTCCCAATCTGGGTACTTAGACAGTATTCTAAAAGGTAATTTAGAATGGACGACTCCTGGCATGGTGGTGAACATGCAAGTGATGGAGTCACCCTCTCTAAAGGTGTCTTACAGACTAAAGGGGAGAGGGATGTGCATGATTGGCATATCACTTGCTTAGGCAATTGAGTTAATCATGAGATGTCAAGTACCACACCAGATGTTGTTTTTGCACTATATGCAATCAGTTAAGATATTAATCCAATCCTTGAGAAACGTTTGGAAGCAGTTTTAGAACATAAGCAAATGTTCTAGGGATTTGATAACGGCAGCATCCTTCAGGAGACGGTTATCATTCCAGGCTTCCAAGGTGATATGGATGACAGAGTGACTGTCAGAGTTATAGTTTTCCCTCCTACGATGGGCAGTAGTTTGGACAAATGGTCCAAGCGGATACTGAGGGAGGTGTGGCGCAGGATACTGATTAGGTTCGGTTGACGATACAGTCTAAGAAGTTTGGATTTGGAGTTCATTTATGAACTAGGTCCCATCATATATCCAGACATATTCTAAGACAGTTATTGCTCAATTCGGAAGATAGCTTTCTCCACGAACTTGAGATTAAGAGAGGCATAGAAAGAAACATCAGGGCGGATCCACTCACTGAGGCTATTTCTCGAACACAATAGTTTTACAAACGAGCTTTATGACACTGATTAGTAGAGGAGTTGGGTGTTCGGTATCACACGGGCTGTGAGTATGCGACATCGCAATAATTAGCCTTAAGTGCAAGTGGGAGATTATTGGATATAGTGCCCTCAAAGTCAATTATTGGATCGCAGGCACGTGATTGCAATGATTGAGGAGGACCTATACTGGTAGGACAGTCTTACTCGAGATGATAGTATGCTATCCGGTTTGTCTTTATCATCGTGCACATACTTTAGGTGACATTACAGATCACTATTGCACGTTGATAAAGCCCATGGGATTCTTGATTGACTACCAGCAGTATGATGGTGATCATATACGTGAGAGTTGGGTAGTCTATAAGCACATCCTTAAAAGTGGTCCATAGTCGTGAGAGTTTCGAGACAAGGCATCGATACTCCATTAGTAGACTAGTGTATACAGTCGAGACCCCGACGAGGGGCGGTGGCCGGTCTCACAAGCCATTGGTGTCAATTGGTTCACCTAAGATGTATACAGGTGCTCATTGGGTTATGAGTGCACCGGACAGGACTCGCCGGGAACCTGCTAGTTGGTATTGTACCTAGCGTCAGATAGCAGTTCCCAGGTAACATGTGTACAGGTTAGTTCATCGACCTGAGATCGTCATTTGTCTCGTTTGAGTTCCCACTGTGCTTTGATTATTACCCTACCACGGCTCAAAGGAGTCGTGCAAACAGGTTTTAGTTGGGTACAGTCCCGAGCCACATAGAGGCAGTGAGCGGATCGGCAGGGGTTTCGTCTCTCCCGGTATTAGGGGTGAGATTGCACTGTGTCTAGGAGAGCCATTACACAAAGTCCTTAGCCAAGACAGGAGATTTACAGGTATGTATTCCAGTAGTATCTCATGGTGTTCTAGGCTACACTCCGACACAACTTATACCGCTTTTGGGGGTCTGACGTTACAAGCCCCCTAGGCCCGATATACGATGCTCATAGACGAACGGACCGGACTGTACGGATATTGTCACTGATAGGCTCAGTAGGGTTCCAGGATGAGTTCGCTCATCGGCTTCCCTTTTGCTCAATGCATGGGGCAGCCGTTATGTACAGTTAGTACCACTGACGCGCTTGTGGTTAAATCCACGGCCAGCGTATTAACGAGTCTTTAGAGTCCACCACAGATAGTTTTCCAAGTTCGTACGAAACGTTGTAGAGTCCGTATGGTTTTATAGCAGGGTTCGAACATACACGTGCACTTGTGCACGTGTCATGGTTCGGACAGATAATACTAGTAGGTTTTGGTTTAAGCTGAATCCTAGTATTATATTGTGTAGGAATATTTTTTGTCTCGTTGCATTCGTATTCAGTCGGAATACGGATGCGGGTATGTATATACAGTTGTGGGGTAATCTTGTAATTCGTTACGGGATTATTTTTGAACTTGCCAATTTTTAATGTGTAAATGTGAGTTTTAATTTGCATGCATTTTTTGTGTATTCATTAATTAAAGTGCATGCATTTTTGTGGTCATTCTTCTTTTTGCTGTGAACTTTTTTCATATGCATTTCGAAATTGGCAGTGGGTGTTTGGTGTGGGCTTGATTTGTTTTTGGGTGAGTCATGGGTTCTTGCATTGAATGGGCATGGGCAAAGTTGATGAGTCAATGAAGCTTTAATTGGTTTTGTTCACTTAAGGATTTTTCATGAAGATATTTGTGATGGATATTTTTCCTTATGGTCACCCTTGCTAGCTTGAGCTCACCCCCTTTTTCCATTTCTAGTGAACCATCTTCATATAGTGGCCGAGCCCAATTCTTTTGGG
Source organism: Agapanthus africanus (assembly GCA_030015575.1). Lineage (NCBI taxonomy): Eukaryota > Viridiplantae > Streptophyta > Magnoliopsida > Asparagales > Amaryllidaceae > Agapanthus > Agapanthus africanus. Next base: position 566,763,939 of record CM057339.1, read on the forward strand.
TAAGGTAATTTTTCATTACAAAATATTTTGCTCACTTCATTACGACAACTTCATTTACCTTCACCAAATGCATTGGGTGCCTTAAGACAAAGTATTCTACACCCTCTCTACTTCAATCTTGGACATGTCGGCTAGCAAACTTCATGTCCAAGTTGCCTCGGTATAGAGGCGGGAGCCCGTATAAAGATTCGTTGACGTGGTGCAATTTCGACGAGGAGGCCAGAGATCGAGCGAGATTGGTGATGCCGCGAAGAGCGTGGGATGATGGCTAAAGACCGAAGGACACGAATCGATCGGTATAGCCATTCTAACATCTTTTTAGTTTGCTAGTTTAGTGTTAATGGCACGATCCGGGTGACAGTCTACGTTAGCGCCAGTTATAAAAGTTTTTGTTCCGCGTTTGGCCTCGGATTGACGGTCGGGGCGCTACCGTGGACTTACAACTGGTTCTTTGTACTTCATTATATTCATTGATCATCTCTCAAGATTCGAACATATGTTCCTGTTGAAACACAAGTCTGAAACTTTTGAGAAATTCAAGGAATATAAGCTTGAAGTTAAGAACCAGACGGGTTGAAGTATTAAAATCCTTCGATGTGATCGAGGAGGCGAATACTTGGGCATGGAGTTCATGGATTTTCTAAAAGGAGAATGTGATTCTCTCTCAGCTTACTCCTTCGAGTACACCACAGCACAACGGTGTATCAGAGCGGAGGTATCGCACCTTATGAGATATGGCGCACTCTATGATGAGTACTGCTGAGTTACCTGTTTCCTTTTGGAGTTATGCACTTGAGATGCTGCATACCTATTGAATGGGGTTCCATCCAAATCGATGTCTACCACTCCATATAAGATATGGTATGGGAAGAGACCGTGTCTTAAACGAGTTAAGATATGGATTGTCGGCCTATGTTGAAAGGCAGAATCCGGACAAGCTCGAGGCAAGGTCAGATCTGTATAAGTTTGTTGGATATCCCGAACATTCATGAAGGGTATATCTTCTACCACACTGAGGAGAAAAAGGTGTTTTGTTTCTCAGCATGCCACCTTTTAAGAAAAGGAATTTCTTGTGAAGAAATTAGTGGTCATGAGGTAGAACTAGAAGAAGTTCCAGCTAGACAAACTAACAACTGATGATTTGGTAAAACCAAAGGATTCAATAGTCTCCAACGAATCTCAGCCTCTCCACGAATCTGGTAGGGTTCCTTATCCACTTGAGAGATACTACGGTCTTCTCGGTGACAGTGGGAGCGAGGATTGCATCATGGTAGATGATGGCCCAACCAGGTTCAGGCAGGCCATCACAAGTGGAGACTTTGTGAAATGGCTGGATGCTATGCAATCAAAGATGGAATCCATGTACACCAACAAAGTATGACTTTGCATGTTGCACCTGAAGGGGTAAAACCCATTGGGAGCAAATGGATCTTGAGAAGATTCTTGGTGTAAATGGAAAAGTTGAGACTTTCAAAGCTGTGCTTAAGTCCATCAGGATTAAAGCAAGCATCACGGAGCTGAAACATCTATTTTGATGTGACAGTCAAAGAGTTTGACTTCATCAAAATGGTAAATGAACCTTGTATATACAAGAAGGTTATAGAAAGTGAAGTCTTATACGTATTGTACGTAAGTGACATACTCTTGATAGGAAATGGTTTCATATGCTACATTCGGTCAAGTTCCACTTATCACGAGGATTCTCCATAGAAGATCTGGATGATACCTACTACATCTTGTCGATTATGATCTATGGTGATAGATCTAAGTGGATGTTAGGATTGTCCAAAATCCAGGTACATTAACACCCTACTAAAGGGGTTTAGTATGGAAGATTCTAAGAATGGTGGTTCATCCACTTACTCAGGAATCACTCTCTCCAAAAGGATGTCTTCCAAGACTGATTTGGAGAGAGCTCGCGTGCAAGGGATACCCTATGCTTCGGCAGTAGGCTCTATCATGTATGCGATGTTATGAACCAGACCAGATGTAGATAATTCACTAGATGTAGTGATAAGGAATCAATCAGATCTTAGGAGAATCACTGGACAGCTGCATAGGACATTCTTAAGTACTTAAGAAGCACTAAATGAATGTTCTTAGTTCGAGCTTCCAGAGTGATAAGATCGACTGAAAGTCAGTCACAGGCATTGTCTTTACCCTCGGTGGAGGGACGATATGTTGGAAGAGTTCCAAGCTAGATACCGTGACATACTAGACGATAAAGGCTAGATACATTGCTACCAACGATACTACCAAAGAGGTTGTCTGGACATTTCTTGTTCATGAAATGAACATGGTTCCTACCATTGAGCGTCCAATAACTGTTATTGTAACTGCAATGGAGTTGTGTTTTAGCCTAGGTACAACGGTCCCATCAACGATCCAAACACATTATGAGGCTAGTATCACCTGATCAGCGAGATGGTTGATCTCCAACATATCGAGGTTAGGAGAGTAGATTTTGAGGTTAACACGGCGGATCCACTCACGAAGGCCTGCTTCCCCAAATACTATTTGAGAGATTTTTGGATAGTTGAGTATGGGATACTATAACCACTGCTATATTGTTGGGTATTAGATACTACAACAGATGGCCTTAGTGCAAGTGGGAGATTGTTAGTTATATGTATGCCCTAGAGGGCATTGTTGTACATGTGATGTATATTATAGTGGATGCTTGGACATATATAAAGACGAATTTCTTACTCGACATGATAGTATGCCATCTGGTTACTCTTTATCTTAACATGTTGACTTATATAAATGATGATGTCTTGCTCTCACATATTGACAAAGCCCTTAAGATGTGTACTTGACTACCAGGACTATGATGGAGATCATACTAGTGGGGCAAAGGGTAGTCCACAAGTACAACCTATAATTGTTCCAAGTCGAGGGAGTATCGAGACAGGGCATCGATACTCCATAGTAGACTAGCGTATACGCTTCTTGACCCATATGATGGGCGATGGATGATCCCATATCTATTGGTGTTTGACATCAGAGATGGTATACGGGTGTCACGACCCGAAGTACGAAACATGACCGGCACTTAAACTACGAACGTCTCGAGGCGTATGTAATCTAAGTAAACCGAAAACCCAGAAATCCAAACCAAGAAAAGATGTAGAGTGCAGGAAAAACCAACTTAAAGCAAGTAGTTTCAATAGCATAAGCCGAATTATGCGGTTTTTTAAAAACATCAAAAATTTCCTGAAAATTTCGGCAGAGTCTCCTTTGTAAATACTGGCTCCCAAACGGGATACAACATGAATAGTATACGAAATCAATAAAAGGCATCCCCAAGCGGGAGCTAGCTTTTCGTCAATCGACGGTCACAACCACACAAGCAATATAATATACAACGCCAACGGCGAGGATCAAAAACTCAAAAGGAAACTCAAAACCATAAGAAATCCGCAGAAATATACGCGTGACTCTAAGGTCGAAAGAATAACATCACTGGTCTCTATCTCAAAAATAAATACATGTTTGGTTGATGGAACTTCTAGATACAACAGAGTAATAGTATACAAGTTATATAATAAGGGGTACGATAATAGTAAACCCACCTACTAGCAAATCACCCGAAGGAAACTATGCCTGCAAGCCGTAATGAAACCTGTACGGCAAACCTGCAAGAAACTGGGGCACAACGGGGGTGAGTTGCCAACTCGTGAATAGAAAAACATCTACGCACAGAAATCGCATAAATAACGCAACCTAGGTCAATGATCATAATATATCCTCAAATATATGAATAACATGCAGCCTATAACAAAGGCTAGGGTAATATCTAACCCGAGTGTGATCTCATGTCCCCGTGTCAGTGCCTCAGGTAGAAATATATCATATGAATGAGGTATGAATGCATGGAACAGAATGCATGTACTGACGAAAACTGCTTTCATAAATCAGTGAGATTTCTGTATTTTAAAAGTGAGGTACCATAAATGAAATCAGCATAAAACAGTGCCCAGCATCGACACAAAACAAGTGTCTAAATATCTCGATATCTCTGTATCACAAACTCTGTACCTCAATATCTCAAAATCTCAATATCTCAATCATAATATCTAGGGCGCCGTCAATCCAGACCGGCCCCTACCATCCATCTCAAGACCACGACGGTATCCTCCGGATATCCGACGCGTCGGGTAATATCACCGGTCGGTAGTGCTCCCCTGCCAGGCTCAACGTCAACAACACGATCCTCTTGCCCCGGGGTACCGCACCGGGCCCACCATATACCCGAAACGGTTCCTCCACTCCTCGAATCGGGTTCGAAATCCATCAACAAACTCATGGTGGACGACTCATACATCATGGGAAAACCACACTTTTTATTTTAAAAGGGAGAAAAGGTTTATTTATGTTTTTGCGGTTTTCCACCAAATCCAGAAAATCTCATGGAAATCCGAATCCAAAACCTCAATAACACGTAAAATAGTGAATATATGCATGAGAATCCATGAATGCGGCATAACAATGAATAACAGTATGCATGAAGTAGCAGGTAATAACTACAATGTCTAAACTAACATATAAGGCAAGTACGCTAATATCATGTCTAAACTATTAGCTAACAGGCTATGTCAAGCAATAATATTTTCTAAGGTGTACGTGACATGGCAATTACCGATGAAGATGTGTGTGAGCCGGCAAGTAAGTGTACGTAGTACATACGCATCATCGGTAATGGTGCTGGTGTCCTAACAGCATGATATCAATGATGGAGTATGAAACATAATATAAGCATGCGATGCGAAGCGAACCACAATAATGAGCGGGAGCTGAATACTAGACGCAACTATAACTAATCTGCATTAATCTAATATAAGTCCTACAAATGGTGCCTTTTGAAATAACACGAATCATGGGGTTTTGAAAATAGGGCTACGGTGTTTTTATGAAAAAGATACGTCTTTTGAAATATCCGTAGGATCCCTTGGGCTGTCTTTTAAAATACCCACGATTCGTTAGTATTTGAAATAGGTAAGAATCGAATCTAATCTAACAACTAAACTAAACTAAAGGGCTAAGCTAACAAGCTGGACTACAGGTAAGGAAACCGCCTAACATCTGAGTCGATACATATACATACCTGTATATATATTAGTCGGTGATCCCGCCTCAATAATATCATATCTGATACCATATCTATAATCAGACATCCCAAGTCAAGAGTGCAGATCAATCATCAAGATATAGCTCGTACGTAAATCCGTCGTACGGCATCCCCAAATCTGGGTACGGGTCAATATCATATTCCTCACACTATTCCTCTGGTATCCTCTTTATCCAAGATCATAGTCTAGGGTACTGACCTATGTCTAGTACAATACTAATATCCTCAATATACTCATGATCTGACTACTGATCGACCATCTCATACAAACCGATATCATCAGCACATATCATCATCAAGGGGTATACATCGCCCGATACGGCCTAATATCAATATCCTAGCATATCATGCCTCATATCACGATTACATGTCGACCATTTTATTTATAACACTATTCACCCATATCGCCGCCCCAAGATCCACTATAACACCAGGACGTACCTCAAGTATGAATCCTGCCACATCACCGATACCACAACCTCAACACAAATCTCATCGACTCATCTCAATCCTAAGTATCATCCTCAAATCCGTATGTGAACACATAACTATAAAGAATCCTATGAGCACATATAAATAGGAATGTATGCAAGTATGTATGTGTGTATGTGTAGTGCAACACTACCCTAGGGTTCGCAACACTAAAATAATCCAACACACCAATATCCATCCTAAACATCGTTATTAATCCCAAATAACATATAATAATTGTTGGTGTGTATACGCATCCGTATACACCACCACGGACTGCAGGGGTGCTATCGCTATCCACCCGACTTCTCCCCGTAGATATAAATCTACTCACCCGGTCCTCGCTCGCCGGTGCCGACGTCGCCACGCGCTTTCTTGTCGTCTCGAAGTCTACATGGGGGTACCTACATATCACAACGCATCGTATCGCATTAAAATCCGACTCATGACCAAAACGACACATGAATCCCACATAAGTCAAAACCTATGGTTGCTTTCACAAATCAACCCCAAAACTCTCGACATCGGCGTCCAAACGTCGATTGATCAAGAATAACACCAAACATACCAATCATGGTTTCAAAACTCGCTAACTGTATAAGAAATATGGTTAAATTCATCAAAACCATAAATTTAAAGAAATCGTTTTATTTTCCAAAAACCTAGTTAGCGGTCGCTAACCGTTTTAATACAAATCTTGATGTTTTAGCAAAAACAGTGGTTACAATATTCACTAATTAGCTTAAATAGGCCATATAAACATTTACTAGATTTTTATCTTGCTAAATTATATTAAACCAAAAACCTAGTTTTCATAAAAGCTTAATTTGGACATTTTACAATTAACGATTTGTAATTAACAACTAGATTAGCTTCAACAAGACTTAAGATGCTAATCCACACCACATAACCATGCACAATTGATCACAACCCCATTTCCAAAACAAAACCCTAACTTGAATTCCTTAACCATGTAATTTGAACTCCTATAAAACCCAATTAACACTTAACTAAGTTAACATAAGTATTAATCAACAATTTAACTACAAGGTTCACATTATACCTCTACAATTTTGTAGATCTTATTTGAAATCTAGCCATCCAAAATGCTCTCTTGTCACCCCAATCCATGCATGTAGGGTAAGCTAAAAAGGGTAGGAGTTGGATTTTGATTTAGCTTGATTTTTGTGTTGATTTTGGAAGGATTTTGTGAGGGTTTTTGAAGTGAAAATGGGGTTAAAAAAAATGGGGCTGATTGAGGGGGGGCTCGGCCAGCAAGGATGGGGAGGGAGTGTGGGGTGTGTGGGAGTGGGGAAAGAAAGTCTAAGTCAAGAAAAGATACCCCAAGTCAATACACAACCTTTCTCTTTTCTTTTCTTTTCTTTTCTTTTCTTTTCTTTTACCAAAAGAAGTGGGGGAAAACATTGGGGAGGGCTGCTGAATTCAGCAGTAATGAGGAGGAAAAATGGGTGTGTGTGAGTGTGGGTATGGGTGTGGGGTGATGGAAAATGATAAATATTATACCCCAAACATCCATTTACACTAAATTCACTATTTAAGCCTTTTTTCTTCGATATTTCTAACACCGTTTAACAACATCATTTCATTTCAAAAACAACATGTTAAAATTTTGTTTAAAGTTTTATGATGCACAAAATTTGTTTCAACTCATTCCAATTTGTAATTTTCCCTAATTAAATGTATTAGTGACGGCTTAAAATAATAATAAATTTTTTTTCAGAAAATTTGAAATTTCACCAGTGGCTCAATAAACACCAAATACTAGCAATTACATAGCTAGAATATGTATATTTAATTTTATAATAAAGATATTTGTATTTTGACTTTTTTACAGAAAACCCCCTTATTTTACCGATTTTTTCGAAATTTCACCGAAACGATTTTCAAAACGTTACAACGGGTGCTCAGTGGAGACTGGGTACACTGAACGGACTCGCCGAGAACTCCTAGATGGTATTATACCTATCGTCAGATAGCAGTTCTCTGGTGACACTGGTACAGGTTAGTCTGTCGACCCGAGATCGTCATAGAGTCTTGTGTGTCTACCACTGTGCTTTGATTTCCACCCTACCATGGCTCTGCTGAGTCGTACAAATAGGTGGTTTTTGGGTACAGTCCCGAGTCACATGGAGGCAATGAGCGATAGGAGGGGATTCGTCTCTCCCGGTATTGGGAGTTGATGTTGCGCTATGCTCGATTGGCCATAACATGAAATTCCTGGCCAGAGTTGTTGAGATTTACTGGTAAGTGTTATCAGTAGTTTCTCGAACCGTTATGGACCTTGCATCGGCACAACTTATCAGGCTATTGGGGTTCGACGTTATACTATCCCCAGGCTACGATATGCAACATATCTGACGAACAGACCGGACTGTATGGTAGTGTTACTGATTGGATTCACAGGAGTACGAGCATGCTTGCTTGTTGATCTTCTGATCGCTCAATACCCGGGTGGCCGTTACGTTTAGCAGACTGCTTGCGGCTTATGAGTGTTTGATATGATCATCACCTACTGCCAGCGTATTGACGAGTCTTTAGAGTCCTACACAGAGGTTTCCTGGTTCATGTAAAACGAAGTAGGAACACATATGTGATATGTGCGGGACCGAGATTAATACGTGTATGTGATACCGTATTCTATTCTCGCGATATGTGATATCGGACGGTTGTATGTGATATAGCCGGGATATCGGATCAAGTGTTGATTCGATAGATTGTTATATTTGATATTAGTCGGCTATATATGATATAGACGGATTATTAAATCAATTGTTGATTTAATAATTTAATGTATAATTATATATTTGATATATTATCTTACATTAACTAATATTAGCTCACTTAAGATTTCTTTTCTCACTAGTGAACACTTAGTATATATGTAATATATATTAATGTACATCTTTTGTGTCATGATAGATGCCACATGCAACATGGGTGTATGAGACTTACACCATGGTTATGATAATCCTAAGGTTTTTATTTATTTAGGTAATTCACAAATTAGTGGAAATTGTCACATGCTTGGAAGCTTGGAGAAACTTGTAGCATCTTTGACTTAGTCCACTAGTTTTGTTTTACTTGTAGATATTTATTAACCCAATCATTATTGTTAACCCATAGTTTTATTCTCTACATGAGTTAGTGTATGACACTAACTCACCCATGGTTGCTATTTTCACCTCATGAGTCCATTCTTTCATCTTCATTTCTTCATCTTCTTCTTCATGTGAGAAAAAGCTTGCTAGCTTTTTCTAAGTTAGAAAATATTGTGAGAAAATTAAATCTAAAGTGAGACCATTTCCTACTTCATCATCCTCTACTATTAGCCAATTAGTTTAGGGTGTTTGCTTCACCAATCTACCATTAGTGAAGAGGTAGCATGTTCTTGAGTCTCCTCGACGTAGATCATCTTCGGCCTCGAAGACTTTGAGCAAGGTTGTTCATTTCTTCATGTGAAATCTTACTAGAGTTCGGATGTTCACTACTTGGTGCGAAGGGACTACTACACGGAGCTTTAGAAGTGAAGGACCGGTCTACAAAGGTTGTATTCCTCATTCACTTAGATGTAATGTTTGATTACATGTTTAGTTTGTCTAATTACTCTAGTTAGATCCTAGATTAGGGTTTTTTAGCACCTTAGAATTTTTGAAAATAACATGCTTGATGTTTTGAAAACCCAGTAGGGTGCTATGTAATCCTAACAGTTCTAGTATTTTTTCTACCTCTCTTCAACCTTGATTCTCAACTCATGAGAGTGTAGAATGAAGTGGAAGAAAGAGCTTTAGAAAGGAGAGAGAAAGAGAATGGTGTAATGAAAATCTCATCTCCAAAACAAAAATGCTAGCATGGTTTTGTAAAAAATATTTTTGCAATAATAAAAAGCAACCATACTTGAATAGTGTAGACAAATGAATTATAAATTCATCTGTCTACGCTATTCAACCATGCCTCACACCATTCTCATGCCACCTCACCCCTCCACCTCATTTCTATTTTCTAGAAAAGAAAAACCAAGGAAATAAGGTGTCCTCCTTCTAGAATGTTTTCCATATAAATACGGAATACACTCTACCGTATATACATACCCGTATTCATATCAAAAACGAATACCCAAAGAGTTAGAATAATAAAAAGAACATAATACTAGAATATTCATATTGAAATATGTATATGTAAATTATTAAATCAATACCTGATTTATTAATTCGGTTTAATCCTAAGCCGGCTAGTATTATCAACCGTCCGATCAAAAATCTGGGTAGCTAGTACCCTCATTTGATCAGAACCCTGCACGTATCAAAATACGGCTACTACATCATTTCGCATATGTTAGCTATAGTTCCCTCAAGCCAATTATTGTAATCGCAGGCACATGATTGTGATGATTGAGGGAGGACCTATATGGATAGAACAGTCTTACTCGAGATGATAGTATACTATCTGGTTTGTCTCTATCATCATGTACATGCATTATATGGTATTACATATCACTATTACATGTTGATAGAGCCCATGGGATTCTTGCTTGACTACCAGCATTATGGTGGCGATCATATACGTGGGAGCGGGGTGGTCTATAAGCACATCCTTAAATGTCCCTAGTCGAGGGAGTATCGAGACTGGGCATCGATACTCTAGAGCAGACTAGTGTATACTTATCGAAACCCTGACAAGTGGCGGTGGCCGGTCTCATAAGCCATTAGTGTTAGTCAGTCACCTAAGATAGTATACAGGTGCTCATTGGGTTATGAGTACACTGGACGGACTCGCCGAGAACATGCTAGTTGGTATTATACCTATTGTCAGATAGTAGTTCCCAGGTGACATGTGTACAGGTTAGTCTATCGACTTGAGATCGTCATTTGCCTCATGTGAGTTCCCACTGTACTTTGATTACTACCCTACCACGGCTCAAAGGAGTCGTGCAAACAGTTTTTAGTTGGGTACAATCCCGAGCCACATGGAGGCAGTGAGCGGATCGTCGGGGATTCGTCTCTCCCGGTATTGGGGGTTGATGTCGCGCAGTGCACGGGTGGCCATCACCAGAAATCCTTGGCCAAGGTAGTCGAGAATTACTGATTTGGATCAGTAGTTTCTCAATAGGTGATGGGCTTCATACCGACACGAAATATTGCGTTATTAGGGGTTTGACTTTATTCACCCCCTAGACCTAATATGCGATACTCTTAGACGAACAGACCGAACTGTACGAATAATGTCACTGACAGGCTCAGTAGGGGTTCAGATGAGTTTACTCGTCGATCTTCCTTTCGCTCAATACCTGGGTAGCCGTTACGTACAGCTAGTGTCGCTGACGTGCTTGTGGTTAAACCCACTGCCAGATTATTGATGAGTCCTTAGAGTTCCACACAGAGGGTTTCCCTAGTTCTGGCAAAACAATGTAGTAGCCGTATTGCATACATGCAGGGTTCCGATCGATTGATTGTACTATGTACCAGGACTTTCGATCGGACAGTTGATAATACTAGCCGGCTCGGGTTTGAGCCGGATTATTAAATCAGGTATTGATTTAATAATTTACGTATATGTATTTCGATATGTATATTCTAGTATTATGTTCTTTGTGTTATTCTATCTCTTCAGGTATTCGTATTTCGGTACGAATACAGGTTTGTATATATAGTAGAATGGAATCCGTATTTATCCGGAAAACATTCTAGAAGGTGGACACCTCATTTTGGGTTTGACCATTTACTTTAGATGGATAATGAGGTGGATAGAGGAGAGAGGGGAGTATGGTGATAACCATGCTTGCATAGTATGCACAAATAAATTATTAATTCATTTGTGCAAACTATTCAAGCATGGGCTTGATATTAAATTGAAAAAAAATGTTTTACAAAACCAAGCATGCTCATTTTCTCTCTAATGGATGGCTCATTCATTCTCACTTGAGTTTTCTACTCTCATCATTAGCTTCACTCTCCTCTCTAGGTTTTTCATGAGTTCCTCCACCTTCAAACTTAACCTCCTATCTACAATCTCATGAGTTGAGAATCAAGAGAGGAGGTGAGATGGATAAACACTTAGAACACTCACTACATCCTAGGCATTCTAGATTAGCAACCTAGAATATCTAGTTGCTTCACTTGCTTTTGATGTGGAGTTAGAGCCATGAACTACATCCCTCGGGTGGATCATCTTCGACGAAGGAAGACCGGCGACCAAGTTCAATCGAGCACGCCTTAAGGAGCTAAAGAAGATGATGGAAGACCGAAGGACTTGGTTCGTTCAGTATAACCATGTAGTTTAGCTTTTATAGTTTGCTAGTATTGATTTATGGTTCGATCTTGACGGATACATTAGCGCCAAAATTTTAAACGCCAGTTTTTGTTCCGCACCGGCGATGGTAAATGGCCAGGGCGCTACATAACCTAACAGCCTGAACTAGGAAAACCCTCTGTGTGAGACTCTAAAGACTTGACAGTATGCCGGCAGTGAGTTACTGGATAAATCCATAACCACAAGCACGTAAACGGCACTAGTTGTACGTAACGGCTACTGGGGTACCTGTCGAAAAGGATGGCCGAGGAGCAAGCTCATCTGAACCCCTACTAAGCCTATCTGTGACAATCTCCGTATAGTCCGGTCTCTTCGTCTAAGAGTATCGCATACCGGATCTAAGGGGGTTGGTAAATGTCAGACCCTTACTGACCTGATAAGTTATGTCGATGTGGCTCAGGACCAATCCGAGAAACTACTGATCTAACCATCAGTAAATCTCAACTGCCTTGGCCAGTTCTTATGGTTCGGGCCAACTGGACACGGTGCGATATCGACTCCCAATACCAGAAGAGAAGAATCCCTGACAATCGCTCACTACCGCCATGTGGCTCAAGACTGTACCAAACAAAAACCTGTTTGCACGACTCAGTAGAGCCATGGTAGGGTAGTGACCTAAGTACAGTAAGAACTCACACGAGACAAATGACGATCTCATATCTAAAGACTAACATGTACTCATGTCACCTGAGAACCGCTATCTGGTGATAGGTATAATACCATCTATAGATTCTCGGCGAGTCCGTCCAGTGTATTCATCCCCAGTGAGCACATGTATACAATCTTAGGTGATAACACCAATGGCTGTGGGACTAACCACCGCCCCTCGTCGAGGTCTAGAAACGTATACACAAGTCTACTCTGGAATATTGATGCCCTGTCTCGATACTCTTATGACTTGGGACATTTAAGGATGTGCTTATGGACTACCCAGCCTCCATAAGTATGATCGTCATCATAACGCTGGTAGTCAAGCAAAATCCTATGGGCTTTATCAATATGTATCAGCGATATTTGATATCGAGTAAAACTAATACACGTACTAAGATAAAGACAAACCAAAATAGTATACTACTGTAACGGGTCTTTATCAATATTTATAAGAAATATAAAGCAACAAGAAAAATGAATACATATGTTTAGATAAATACAACTCAAATAATATACTATATAACTGAGCAAGATTTTCCTGTACATACATATCCCTAACATCCTATACAATACAGGCCTCTAGAGCATACATATCCAACATGCAGAATGAAAAACAAAAATTCTAGAGGCGCTAGAAACAACAAAACCTATAATCGAAACCAAACACTTAAACTAGACAACTATATAGAGTTTTAAACTACTATGAAGAGGATTATACCATATGATATGTGTCCTTTGTTCTTCTACCCTCTTCCATAGCTCTTTGAGGTCTCCTTAATCGAGCTTGACCACCGGTCTTCCTCTGTCGAAGATGATCCACTCTAGGGATGTGGTTGTTGGGATTCCTCAGCACCTATCCTAGGGTTTGCAAGCATCTCACATGCCACAACAAAAATTAAAGGGGGTGCTAAGCAATCAACCTCAAAACCACACTAGAAAACTAGGGTAACAAAACTTGTAATCTAACATTACAAAAAGGAAGTGAATGAAAATACAACCTTTGTAGATCCTGTCCTTCACTTCTAAAGCTCCGTGTTGACGTCCCTTCGCTGCGATCATTGAGATCCCGGACTCTAGTGATGGTTTTCTCAGAGAAATGAACGGGCTAGCTCGTTGACTTCGAGGCCGAAGATGATCTACGTCAAGGAGACTCAAACTCAAGCTCCATCTTCACTAGGTCAAGAACTTTGTGAAGAGAACACTCTAAACTAAATGGCAAGTAGTAGAGGATGATAAGATAGTAAATGGGTTCACTTTAGATTTTGATTTCTCACTTTATTTCTTCACTTTTGAAAAATCTAGTAAGCTTTTTCTTCTTGATGAAGAAGAAGAAGAAGAAAGAAAAAGAATAATTAGAAAAGAATAATAAGTGAAGATAATGATAATGCAACCATGGGTGAGTACCTTTGTAGAGACTAAATCATGGTTTAAGTTAATGGTTTGGTTAATAAATATCTTATGCAAAACAAAGTGAGTGGACTTTGTCAAAGATGCTTAAAGCTTCATGAAGCTTCAAGTTAAGACAAAGAAAACCACCATTTTGAATTACAAGGATAAAAAAAAAACTAACCATTATCTTAAATATGGTGTAAGTCATACACACACCCAAGTTTGCATGTATCATCAAGCATGATACAATCTAGTGCACAAACATATATCACATATACAACATGTGCACATAAAGTGAGAAAATCAATCTTAAGTGAACAAATACTAGTTAATGTAAAGTAATATAACAAATATATAATTATACATTAAATCATTAAATCAACACTTGATTTAACGATCCGGTCATATCGCATATAACCGACTAATATCTAGTGTATCAATATATCGAATCAACACTTGATTCGGTAACCCGGCTATATCACATATAACAGACCAATGATACAAATCGTGAGAATAGAATACAGTATCACATACTGATATTATTCTCGGTCCCGCACATATTTCATATGCACTCCTATTTCATTTCGCTTGAGCCAGGAAACCTCTGTGTAGGACTCTAAAGACTCGTCAATACGCCGGCAGTAGGTGGTGATCATATCAGTCACCCACAAACCGCAAGCGGTCTACTAAACGTAACGGCCACCCAGGTATTGAGCGATCAGAAGATCAACGAGCAAGCATGCCCACACTCCTGTGAATCCAATCAGTAACACTTACCGCACAGTCCGATCTGTCCGTCTGATATGTCACATATCTCGCCTAGGGGTGGTAAACGTCAGACCCCAGTAGCTTGATAAGTCATGCTGATGTAAGGTCCATAACAAGCGTGAAACTACTGATAACACTTACCAGTAAATCACATCAACCCTGGCCAGGGATTTCCAGTTATGGCCAGTCGAGCATAGCGCAACATCAACCCCCAATACCGGGAGAGACGAATCCCCTCATATCGCTCATTGCCTCCATGTGACTCGGGACTGTACCCAAAAACCACCTGTTTGCACGACTCAGTAGAGCCGTGGTAGGGTGGAAATCAAAGCACGGTGGGAGACACACAAGACTCTATGACGATCTCGGGTCAACATACTAAGCTGTACCAGTGTCACCAGAGAACTGCCATCTGACATGAGGTATAATACCATCTGGGAGTTCTCGGCGAGTTCGTTCAGTGTACCCAGTCTCCACTGAGCACCCGCATACCATCTCTGATGTCAAACACCAATGGATATGGGATCATCCATCGCCCATCACATGGGTCGAGAAGATATACGCTAGTCTACTCTGGAATATCGATGCCCCGTCTCAACATTCCCACGACTAGGAACATTGAAGGATGTACTCATGGACTACCCAGGCCCCACTAGTATGATCTGCATCATAGTCCTGGAAGTCGAGTACACATCTTAAGGGCTTTATCAATATGTAACAGAGAGACAATAAGTGTACATGTTAAGATAAAGAGCAACCAGATAGCGTACTATCATGTCGAGCAAGAAAGTCCTCCCTATATATGTCCCAGCATCCACTACAATATACATCTCATGTACAGTAATGGCCTCTAGGGCATACATATAACTTACAATCTCCCGCTTGCACTAGGGCCATCTGTTGCAGTGGTTGCAGTATCTCATACTCAACCATCCCATAAAAGTCTCTCTATTGGAAAAGGCCTTTGTGAGTGGATCCGCCGTGTTGTCCTCTGAGTCTGCTCTCCTAACCTCGATCTCCCTGGAGATCAACTATCTCCATGATCAGGTGATACAGACTTGGAATATGTCTGGGTCACTGATGGGACCGGGGTTCCTGGGCCAAAGCCACACCTCCATTGTCACACAATGGTAGGAACCTAGTTCATCTCATGAACTAATATACACCAAACTGCCTCTTTGGTAGTATCTTCGATAGCGATGTCACCAGCCTTTATCGTCTAGTCTGCCACGATATCTAGCTTGGAACTCTTCCAACATACCATCCCTCCACTGACGGTAAAGACAATGCCTGCAACTGACCTTCAGTCTTCCTTACCACCCTGGAATCTATCCAGCGATTTTGCCCAGGATCGATTGATACCATCTCACTACACCTAGTGAGAATCCTAACATCCATTTAGATCTATCTCATGTAAGTACACGGCGGCGCCCCGGCCGTCAATCCGACGGCCAAATGCGGAAGCGGTGATAAACTTTAATTTTGCGAACTTAGCAAACCGGCACCACCGCGCACTAAACAACCGGATCGGACCATTAAACTAGTTCTAGCTAACTACAAGACGGGTTAGAGATATACCAAGTGATCCGAGTCCTCCGGTCTTCTCGTCATCGTCCCGATCTTCTGCGGAAACTCCGGTCGTCGCCTCCTCGCCGGAAGGGAACCACATCGCCTGCATCTTTTACGGGCTCCCACCTCAATACCGAGGCAACTCGGGCACGAAGCTGGCAAGTCGACGTGCCCAAGATTAGCTGTAGAAAGTGTAGTGCTTTGTCTCTTTGGGGTTATGTTGTCTTGATGGAGGAATGAGGTTGTGAAATGAACTTCAAAGTGGAGCTAGAATTTGTGTAGCATGGAAAAATGAGATGAACAAATTTTTCCCTCATGCAAATGAAATGATCCTCTCTCTCTCTCACAAATGTGGCCGGCCTCTTTTTAGAATGGTGGAGGGAATCAAATTGCAAAACCATGAAGGGAGGTAATGGTAGTAAAAGCAAGGGGTGACCATAACCAAACATCATGATAACAAAACTCATATCAAACTCTAATCACCTTTAAGTGATGTAAAGAGAATCAAATGATGGTGGAAAAGAAAAGATGCCATCATAATCAATCATCTCACAAATAAACCCTCCATAAAATGTTATTTGCAAACTTGCAAATAACCCCCTCCATCAGAAAAGTCCGGCCGGGAAAGAACAAAGGAAAACCGGCCGGAACGGAATGCAAACTGGCAACTCCAGAAAACTGGTCCCGTAATAAATTACAGGAAAACTCCGATACTGTGCATACACACCCGCATCTGTATTCCGACCGGATACAAATGCAATGAGACAAAATCTACACTGTACTATACTAGGATCCGGCTTAAACCAAAGCCGGCTAGTAATATCCGTTCAATCCTGATCCGTGTAATACCGTACGTATCTGATCGAATCCTGCCATATATCCATATGGCCGCTAATACAAACCGTACGATCCTGATCCGTGCAATACCGCACGTATCTGATCGGACCCTGCCATATCTCCATACGGCCACTACAGCGTTTCGCCCGAAAGCTTGAGTAACTGAAAGTGTGGTGGACTCTAAAGACTCGTCAATACTATGGCTGTGGATTTAACCACTAGCACGTCAGAGGTATAAGCCAATACGTGACGGGCCACCAGCTATTGACCAAAAGGGACGTCGATGAGCGAACTCATCCTTACACCCTACTGAGCCTGTCAGTGACAATATCCGTACAGTCCGGTCCGTTCGTCTATGAGCATCGCATGTCGGGCCTAGGGGGTTGGTAAAAGTCAGACCCCCAAAAGCGGTACAAGTCGTGTCGGAGTGTAGCCCAGAACACCCTGAGATACTACTGGAATACCTACCAGTAAATCTCCTGCCTTGGCCAAGGACTTCGTGTAATGGCTCTCCCAGACACAGCGCGACCTCACCCCCAATACCGGGAGAGACGAACCCCTGAAGATCCGCTCACTGCCTCCATGTGGCTCGGGACTGTACCCAACTAAAACCTGTTTGCACGACTCCTTTGAGCCGTGGTAGGGTAGTAATCAAAGCACAGTGGGAACTCACACGAGAAAAATGACGATCCCCAGGTCGATGAACTAACCTGTACACATGTCACCTGGGAACTGCTATCTGACGTCAGGTATAAGACCAACTAGCATGTTCCCGGCGAGTCCTGTCCGGTGTACTCATAACCCAATGATCACCTGTATACTTCTTAGGTGAACCAACTGACACCAGTGGCTTGTGAGACTGGCCACCGCCCCTCGTCGGGGTCTCGACTGTATACACTAGTCTACTCTGGAGAATCGATGCCCTGTCTCGAGACTCCTACGACTAGGGACCTTTTAAGGATGTGCTTATAGACTCCAGCTCTCACTTATATGATCGCCCTCATACTGCTGGCAGTCAAGCAAGAATCCTAGGGGCTCTATCAACGTGCAATAGCGACATGTCAGGTCACCTAAAGCAGTACACGATGATAAAGGTAAACCAGATAGCATACTATCATCTCGAGTAAGACTGTCCTACCGGGATAGGTCCTCCCTCAATCATTGCAATCACGTGCCTGTGATCCAATAATCGACTCTGAGGGCACTATCTCCAACAATCTCCCACTTGCACTCAAGGCTAATTATTGCGATGTCGCATACTCACAGCCTGTGTGATACCGAACACCCAACTCCCCTACTAGTCAGTCTCACAAAATCCGTTTGTGAAACTATTGCGTTCGAGGAATAGCCTAAGTGAGTGGATCCGCCTAGATGTTTCTTTCTATGTCTCTCTCTATCTCAAGTTCGCGGAGAAAGCCATCTCCCGAAATGAGCAATACCTGTCTTAGAATGTCTGGATGTCTGATGGGACCTAGCTCATAAATGAACTCCAAATCCAAACTTCTTAGACTGTATCGTCAACTGAACTTAATCAGTATCCTGCGCCATGCCACCCTCAGTATTGCCTTGGACCACCTGTCCAAAATACTGCCCCTCGTCAGAAGGAAAACTATAACTCTGACGACCTCCTTGTCGTCCAGGTCACCTTGGAAGCCTGGAATGATAACTGTTTCCCAAATGGGGCTTTCGTTATCATATCCCTAGAACAGCCACTTATGTTCTAAAACTGCTTCCGACTGTTTCTCCAGGATTGGATCAATGTCAACTTATTGCATCTAGTGCAAGAACAACATCTGGTGTGGTACTTGACATCTCATGATTGACTCAATTGCCTAAGCAAGTGATCTGCCAATCATGAACATCCCTCTCCCCTTTAGTCTGTAAGACACCTTTAGAGAGGGTGACTCCATTACCTGCAGGTACACTACCATGCCAGGAGTCGTCCATTCTAAATACTCTTAGAATGTTGTCTAAGTACCCAGATTGGGAAACCACCCAAATCTAGATCTAAAACCATAGATCTAGTAACCAGTATGTCTGATATAATGCCCAAGTCCTTTGTGGAGAAAACACTGTGTGACGACCAAAGTATAACCGATCGTAGTATAGGAATGTCACTTCCTACTTTGTGTATGTCATCCAAAACCCGGATATTACACCCTACTACCTTCTCAACAGATCCATCTCCTATTCTGATGACGTCAAACCTATGACTGTCACATCAGAAATAGATGATCTATCTCCGCTATATCTGCTTTAGTCTATAAATAGACATAAGCCTGATGTCCACCAATGCTTCCGCTGCTCCCACTGACTACGACAACCCTCTGGCAGAGTCATATAGATGTGCACTTCTAAAGCTAGTTTAGAACGACGCTATACTCATCCTCCTGCCGGGTCTCGCGGCCTGGAACAACAACAATGGCAAGTGTGGGTAAACAAGAACTTCCCTGTCACCGTCCTTGAGGCTACCGGAGTACCTCTCGGGTGCCTGAAGTTACCCACCTTATCTGCGGAGTGGCCAATGGAATGTCAAATCAGATTGAATCTTTAGGTTCCTTATCAAATCTTCAGTAATCATTTGCGGTTCTGGAATCACTTCCAGTTCTACCATACTCCCACTACTGTTTTTGAAAAAATCCATTTTTTAATAAAACTGTGGCGAGTCTAGAACAATATTTCTATTGATCTGCCAGATGGTAGAAAGTCAACCCTCGTCATAGCCTGGGTCAACCCACAAACAGCCATTACAGAAACATGCCTTGAGTTATCCAGAGTCTGGTTTTAATCATAAGCCGGACAACTCCCCGTACCTTAACAATGTTAAGATATGAATTGTACTATATCCAATATAGAACCAGAGGCACTGATTTAATTGAACCAGATTCAAATCATGCAGCTGTCTCCAGTGCATGTCAACTAGATGGAGAGAGAGGCCGATCAGCGTTACTCAACTTAGGAATGCTTCCAATTATGAGTAACCTGAAAGAGAAGCAAGTTATCTTTATCATTACTATCAACTGAATACCATACACAAGTATCTACATCTTCGATCACTTTGAAGAATCCCGATACTTGCTACACCTGGTTCTCTACTCTATTCAAATACCTATAACTCCTCAAAACTTAGACCCTGTGTTTCTACGAAACACATGTCTAAGAACTAGAGAAGTTAAAAGTAAACAGAATATAGTATGAGGACCAACCCCTCTGTCGTAATGGACACTGGACAACATACAATACTCTGCATAAGTCCGCTGAGTCTAACAACTCTTTCACTGTGTGTCGTAGGTTGAAAACTGTACTTATGGTTAAGAAGAATTACACCGCTGTTTAATGCTCCTTACCTAACCATCCACTGATATAGGTAAATGTCATCGACATAATATCAAAAGGTATATCTCACTCTATGAAAATAGACATACAGATATATCAATTTGAAATTGGTGCACAACAGCGGATATTCAAAACCAAATATTTGCCGACCGGCAAACAGCCCAGATGATCTCCTCAAATATCACCGATTACAACGAATCCCGATATAATGAGGATGATTACCCTATTCCCAATAACTTACTCCCACTCATCATCTGTAAAACCATACAGATGTGAGAATCAAACCTGGTAAATACATACCCTGGAGCAAGTGTCCAATCGGGAAATCAGTTTTCTTTTAACAGTACACAGCTGAACTGAAACATTGAAATGTTTCGATGGGGTATCCTGGTATTCCAAGTAATGCCTCTACCATTATCCAGATTCACGACTATAACCGTATAATTCTTTGCCACCTCTCCAAATCCCTTTATATGTCTTTAGTCATTACCTTCTGCACACCCCTTTAGG
The DNA here is from genome assembly GCA_030015575.1 of Agapanthus africanus. Taxonomy (NCBI): domain Eukaryota; kingdom Viridiplantae; phylum Streptophyta; class Magnoliopsida; order Asparagales; family Amaryllidaceae; genus Agapanthus; species Agapanthus africanus. The sequence goes on from CM057339.1 coordinate 566,784,928, forward strand.
CCAATTGGTTTTCTTCCTTCCCTACCGTTCGGCACCAGCCTATGGTTTGGAAGAAGACTATCCAATAAGCATAATGGGTGTACTGTCCTAATCCTAGGAGCACTCGCAATGAGAGAAGGTGAAGATAAAAGACAACCGAATAAACCTTATTCCTATTTCTCCTGGACCAGAATCCATCCCCGAACTGGAACAAGTTCCTTTCGAGTTCGTATATAACCATACGATGGAGTATCCAATAAACTGTGGATCTTCGTAGTGATACGGAGTGTCCTGGAGAAATACAATGGTGATTTAGGATCGGCGAAGAAATACTTGGTTTGGTCATGAATATCAGTCGCAATTTTCTTTGCCCTCTTACTAATCCCTTTCTTTGTCTTAACTTAATACCTTCTGTACACCGTTTAGGCTAATTGGTTTTCTTCATTCTCTACCGGTCGGCACCAGCCTAAGGTTTGGAAGAAGACTATACAATTTGCGTAATAGGTGTACTACTCCTAAACCAAGGGGTACTCGCAACCTGAGAGAAGGTGAAAAGAAAAGACAACTGAATAGTCCTATTCGTTTTCTCCAGAACCGGAAACCATCCTCGAATAAATTCCTTCGAGTTCGTATCTAACCATACGATGGTTTTGTCCAATGGAAGTGGACGTTCGTAGTAATACGGGATGTCCTGGAGAAAAGAGTAAAAGTAGGAGTGGCAATGAGGTTAGCGACTCTGACAATCCAAAAGCCAGTGTTAAGAAGGTTCGATCATCTTGGTCACTGAGTCATAGTCTTAGGGTCGGGTCAATGGTCGCTGCCAAAGAGAGAGAGAAAAGAAACACTCAGCGTGCACTCTAACCTAGATCAGAATGGTTACCTATTTATCTAATCTGGAAACCTCCCACTGTAACTCAAATTCTCCTCCAAACCTGAAAGAAGAATTAGTCGGGGTCACCCGAGGAGTAAACCAACTCATCAGTGGGAATCGGGATCCAACTATCATCGCATGATAACGTGACGGAATCCACTCACGGTGTCACACTCCAGAAGGTATGCACATATCTGGCAAGTTTCAGTACTTTTGAAACTCCCGATGTGATTTCTACCCCATGCTCTTATGACCTTGACTTTGGCCAACATATCATAAATCACATGTCAAGTTCTACCCGTCATTTTCCAGGTTAATTTGAACCACCCGTACATACCCTTGACTTTGGCCAAAATGGCAGTACGACTGTCCCAAACCAACGCATCTATCTATGCTGCATATGAATACCCCAATAGCTACCAATCACTGTGCCTTGACTTTGGCCAACATACACAGCTTGAATACTATTGACTACCCAAATGAAACGACGGAGAGCTACGAATGGTTTCTGGCGAAAACCTTTAACGTAATGAACTTGATATCGTTGAAGGAACGGATAGCTTTTTAGAAAACATAGTGACGAAAACCTTTACTAAAGAGGTCACTCCCGGTGAAGGGATCTCGGCTCTTTCCCCGTAGAATGAGGTGCAGGATATTCCAACTGAATACCACGGTGCAAAGCAAAAGTAATCGGCTATAGTGAAGTTAATGCCCTAACGCAAACTTTTGTCCAAGGGGTCACTCCCGGTGAAGGGATCTCGGCCCTTGCCTCGTCGACTGAGGAGCAGGATATTCCAAATGAATACCACGATGCAAAACAAAAGAGAACGCCCTTGCAATAACAGCTTTTTGAAAAAGTGTTCCAACAACATCAGAATAGGTTTGTTTTAACTTGCATTGATCCGAATCAACGCAGTCCTATCAATTGATCACACCACAAAGAACGAAAATATACTGATGTACGTATATGCCATCCGCATTCGCCACTGGGTCCCGTCATTACCCGTTAGGTTAGCTAACTAACGACAGAGCGGGGACTGGACTAGAGCGGATGTAAAACATATACAACATCTACTAATATATATACCAATATATTATATTCGCTCAAGGCGTGATAAAAATGCAACAACACAGAAATGTACAGCATCACAGAACAATACAGATATCTGGGATCCCCGGGTTTCACAGAGCCACTACTGAAACCCGACGTTCCCCTGGTCGTGTGGATAGCCTGCGCAATGAAAACCTAGACCCCTACGGGCGCGGCAAGTTACCCGCCAAATCCTGAAGCGAGGCAGCCTCCTTCAGCAACGTGAATGGACCACCCAGCACTTCACGGAATCCGGTAACTTGGGCACCCCTCCTGGGTCAACCTGTACCCCCTACGAGTGCGGCGAATAGCCCGCCAATTCTAGAGTGAAGCCCCCTCCGTCCCAATGCCATGAGATGCGGGCTTGTTGCCTTCCAGAACCCGGCTATCCGTGCACTCCTCCGCGGGATAATCCTAGTACAGAAAGTAAAATATACATACACCGGGTACATCGACCGCAACCAGGTCGTACCCCAAAAGAATAATACAATCAGGCAGTGACGGCAGTCCACATGTCGGACGCTCGCCCCGCAATATCAAATGTACATAATACAACAACACTGTACTAACATTGCATCCAGGCTATCCCCCACGACCGATCCGCAACAACACAGCAAAATCACAAAACATCAACGTGAAAGTCACGTTCGCAAACCCGTCTAACCGGGCTATAGCAGTTAGACCGGATTTACCGATCGAGTGACATTCACGGTCGCAGATATAATGTAAATACTGTGAAATAATGTGTTTAAAATATCTGATCGATCAAAAATTAACAAGTGGCCCCCAAGCAATACTGTAGCACTCACAGAAATTCTGGGCCCAAGTTTAATATTCCAAAACCCCTATTTTCAGCCCACCAGCCCATGGGAAAATTTTGACGCATTGATCCATCAAGACGGCGGCGGAACCGCGGCAACAAGGGGGGTTTTGCCGCGGTTCCGCGCTCTTCCTGAGAGATCAATGTCTCGAATTTTCCCAGAACTCTTAGAACTTCTTGTACATCAGTTTTATAGAACCTGAAAAAATTTTGGACTTCAAAAAATTTCGACAGAAAACTGATGTAAGGAAAAACGCGGGTTTTTGGAATTTTGGTCGATCGGAAATGCAAACACATCAAACAAAGCTAGACGAAGTTAATGGCGAGGCTCTGATACCACTGTAAGTGCACGGCGGCGCCCCGGCCGTCAATCCGACGGCCAAATGCGGAAGCGGTGATAAACTTTAATTTTGCGAACTTAGCAAACCGGCACCACCGCGCACTAAACAACCGGATCGGACCATTAAACTAGTTCTAGCTAACTACAAGACGGGTTAGAGATATACCGAGTGATCCGAGTCCTCCGGTCTTCTCGTCATCGTCCCGATCTTCTGCGGAAACTCCGGTCGTCGCCTCCTCGCCGGAAGGGCACCACATCGCCTGCATCTTTTACGGGCTCCCACCTCAATACCGAGGCAACTCGGGCACGAAGCTGGCAAGTCGACGTGCCCAAGATTAGCTGTAGAAAGTGTAGTGCTTTGTCTCTTTGGGGTTATGTTGTCTTGATGGAGGAATGAGGTTGTGAAATGAACTTCAAAGTGGAGCTAGAATTTGTGTAGCATTGAAAAATGAGATGAACAAATTTTTCCCTCATGCAAATGAAATGATCCTCTCTCTCTCTCACAAATGTGGCCGGCCTCTTTTTAGAATGGTGGAGGGAATCAAATTGCAAAACCATGAAGGGAGGTAATGGTAGTAAAAGCAAGGGGTGACCATAGCCAAACATCATGATAACAAAACTCATATCAAACTCTAATCACCTTTAAGTGATGTAAAGAGAATCAAATGATGGTGGAAAAGAAAAGATGCCATCATAATCAATCATCTCACAAATAAACCCTCCACAAAATGTTATTTACAAACTTGAAAATAACCCCCTCCATCAGAAAAGTCCGGCCGGGAAAGAACAAAGGAAAACCGGCCGGAACGGAATGCAAACTGGCAACTCCAGAAAACTGGTCCCGTAATAAATTACAGGAAAACCCCGATACTGTGCATACACACCCGCATCTGTATTCCGACCGGATACAAATGCAATGAGACAAAATCTACACTGTACTATACTAGGATCCGGCTTAAACCAAAGCCGGCTAGTAAAATCCGTTCGATCCTGATCCATGCAATACCGCACGTATCTGATCGAACCCTGCCATATATCCATACGGCCGCTAATACAAACCGTCCGATCCTGATCCGTGCAATACCGCACGTATCTGATCGAACCCTGCCATATCTCCATACGGCCACTACAGCGTTTCGCCCGAAAGCTTGAGTAACTGAAAGTGTGGTGGACTCTAAAGACTCGTCAATACTATGGCTGTGGATTTAACCACTAGCACGTCAGAGGTATAAGCCAATACGTGACGGGCCACCAGCTATTGACCAAAAGGGACGTCGATGAGCGAACTCATCCTTACACCCTACTGAGCCTGTCAGTGACAATATCCGTACAGTCCGGTCCGTTCGTCTATGAGCATCGCATGTCGGGCCTAGGGGGTTGGTAAAAGTCAGACCCCTAAAAGCGGTACAAGTCGTGTCAGAGTGTATCCCAGAACACCCTGAGATACTACTGGAATACCTACCAGTAAATCTCCTGCCTTGGCCAAGGACTTCGTGTAATGGCTCTCCCAGACACAGCGCGACCTCACCCCCAATACCGGGAGAGACGAACCCCTGAAGATCCGCTCACTGCCTCCATGTGGCTCGGGACTGTACCCAACTAAAACCTGTTTGCACGAATCCTTTGAGCCGTAGTAGGGTAGTAATCAAAGCACAGTAGGAACTCACACGAGACAAATGACGATCCCCAGGTCGATGAACTAACCTGTACACATGTCACCAGGGAACTGCTATCTGACGTCAGGTATAAGACCAACTAGCATGTTCCCGGCGAGTCCTGTCCGGTGTACTCATAACCCAATGAGCACCTGTATACATCTTAGATGAACCAACTGACACCAGTGGCTTGTGAGACCGGCCACCGCCCCTCGTCGGGGTCTCGACTGTATACACTAGTCTACTCTGGAGAATCGATGCCCTGTCTCGAGACTCCTACGACTAGGGACCTTTTAAGGATGTGCTTATAGACTCCAGCTCTCACTTATATGATCGCCCTCATACTGCTGGCAGTCAAGCAAGAATCCTAGGGGCTCTATCAACGTGCAATAGCGACATGTCAGGTCACCTAAAGCAGTACACGATGATAAAGGTAAACCAGATAGCATACTATCATCTCGAGTAAGACTGTCCTACCGGGATAGGTCCTCCCTCAATCATTGCAATCACATGCCTGTGATCCAATAAACGACTCTGAGGGCACTATCTCCAACATCTCATAGATCAAAACCCAGGATTTAGGAGGTATCACCTAGATCCTACATAGAGAATCAATGTGATAAGAGGAGATTGACCGTGCGTAGCATAGGAAACTCTTTTCCTATCAAGAGTATGTCATCCACGTACAATACGAGAATGGCCACCTTACTCTCTACTACCTTTTTGTATATACAAGGTTCACCTACCATTTTAATGAAGTCAAACACTTTGACTACCACATCAAAACAGATGTTCCAACTCCGCGGTGCCTGCTTTATCACATAAAGCATCTTGCACACGTTTTCGCTGCTCCCACTGTTTACGAAGCCCTCTGGCTGTGTACTTATAGACGCTCTCTTCTAAATCACTATTTAGAAAGGCAGTCATGACACCCAACCACCCGATATCGTAGTCATGGTATGTAGCAATGGCAAGTAGGATCAGGATGGACTTAAGCACATCCACTGGAAAAGGTTTCATCATTATCCACGCCTGGTCGATGACGAGAACCTTTAACAAGTCTAGTTTTGAAAGTCTCAACTTTTTCATTTACACCAAGTAATCTTCTCAAGATATACTTGCTCCTGATGGGGATTTAACCCTTCAGATATGGCAACCAAAGTCCATACTTTGTTGGTGTACATGGATTCCATCTCAGATCGCTATGCATCCAGCCATTCTTACAGAGTCCCTACTCTTGATGGCCTGCTCTAAACTAGTTGGGTCATCATCTCATGATGCAATCCTCTCTCACACTGTCACCGAGAAACCGAAGTATCTCTCAGGCGGATGAGGAACCTTACTAGATTGGCGGAGAGGCTGAGGTTCGTCGGGAACTATAGAATCCTCCAGTTCTACCAGATCATCAGCTGTAGTTTGTATAGCTGGAACTCCTTCCAGTTTTACAGAACTGACCTTGCCTCGAGCTTGTCTGGATTTTGCTTTTGACACAGGCCGGACAACCCCAAATCTTAACATGCTTAAGACATGGGCTCTTCCCATACCATATCTTATATGGTGTGGTAGGCATTGATTTGATTTGAACCCAATTCAATAGGCATGCAGCTTCTCAAGTGCATAACCCCCAAAAGGAAACAGGTAACTCAGTAGTACTCATCATAGAGCGCACCATATCTAATAGGGTGTGATTGCTCCACCCCGATACACCATTGTATTATGGTGTATACGGAGGAGTAATGCTGAGAGAGAATCTCATTCTCCTTTAGAATACTCCAAGATTTCTATGCCTGAGTATTCTCCTCCCTGATCACATCAAAGGACATAATACTTACACCTGTATTGGTTCTCTACTTCTAACTTATATTCTTTGAATTTCTCAAAAGTTTCAGATATATGTTTCAACAGGAACATGTGTCCAAATCTTGAGAGATCATCAGTGAATGTAAGGAAGTATAAAGAACCAGTCCTGGCATATGTAGACTACGGACCTTCATACATCACTATGTATCAGTCCCAAGAGTTCACTAACTCTTTCTCTGTTTTAAGTAAATGGAGCTATGGTCATTTTATCTTTGTGACATGACTGGCAAGTTTCACAAGATGTAAATTCAAACTGATTTAAATATACATCTAAATGTAACTTAGCTAGTCGGGTCGCATTGATATGACCTAGTCTACAATGCCTCAAGAAGGATTCGTTCATTTCTGAACTTTTCCTCTTGTGTGTGTTCTGTACGTTAAGAACTGTGGTTTGATTTAGAATGTATATGCTTTTAGATAACGTGCCTGAACGATCAACTCTTGATATAAGAAATGTTCAAAACATTATCCAACAATACAAAATTATATCCTTCTTTACTAAATAAAGAGACTGATATGATGTTGTATATCAGGTTCGGTATCTAATAACATTCGTTCAGAATCAATGTATTTAGTAATACAGGTTGATAACTGCCAACACCTTAGCTGCAACAATTGCACCATTTCCAACTCTTGAAATTTTATCACCCGTTCTCAGTTCTCTACCTATCTGTAGCCCATATAACAGATTACATATATGGGATCCTGATCCGGTATCACATACCCAGGACATAGAGGATACTGAGAAACAGTTCTTTGTAATGAACACACCCGAAGAAGATGCATCATAATGCACTTTCTTCGTTTGGGCAGCACGGGAATCGTGGTATTCCCCTATTTCCTGCTCGGTCTTATAACAATTATAAGTTGGAGCGGGACTAACGTTCCCCAGCTCAGTATAACAAGCGGGTTCGGTCAATACATCCATATTATTATCTTGATTAAGACGTGACATGGTCGCTACCTGGAGAGAGAGAGAAGAAAACACTCTGCGTACGCTCTTGCAAAATTAGATTGGTTATATATTTTATCTAATCAGGATGGCTCCCACTGTTTTTATCAAATCTTCCTTCAAACCTTAAAAGGAAAGACTAGCCGGGATTAATTACACTCTATAATATCGCCAATCTTTCAGCCAGGCCAGTGCCGGTACTTTGAGGGAGGTTCCCCGTGCTTTCGCACGGACCTAATTAAAATAAACCTCGTTTTCCCAGGGGTGTAACCCCGTTGACACCTTTCTAGACACCTACTTGATCGGCTAATTGTAAAGTGCAAAACTCTCCCAGGAGTAACAATTACTCGCAGTGGGTATCAGGATCCAACTATCTCATAGAAGGTATGCAATCTCATTGCAAATTTCAACATTTGAAACTCCCGATAATAGTTTTTACCCCTAGCACTTATGACCTTGGCTATGGTCAACAAATCATAAGCACTAGTCAAGTTCTACCCGTCATTTCGTGATTAATTAGACCCACCCACATGACCCTTGGCTAAGGTCAACAAAGTCACATGACTGTCCTAACTAATCGCATCATATGCTGTGTAGGAAGACACCACTTAGCTACCGTACACTGTGCCTTGACTATGGTCAACAAATACAGCACGAATACTAAGTACTCTACTTCCTAAAATGACGGAAGGTTGCGGATGGTTTTTAAGAAAACCTTTAACGCTTTGAACTTGATCTCGTTGCGGAATCAAATGGTTTAAAATGGAGTGTTTTTTAGGCTTTTGCTAGTTTCGCTAAAGAGGTCACTCCCGGTGAAGGGATCTCGGCTCTTTCCTCGTCGAATGAGGTGCAGGATATTCACAATACCACTATGCAAAGCAAGAACTAGAAAAGCAGTCAAAAGACAAACCGAAGGTTGTAGCATCTGCTAATTATTGCTAAAGAGGTCACTCCCGGTAAAGGGATCTCGGCTCTTTCCTCGTCGAATGAGGTGCTGGATATTCTACAAGGAATATCGCTATGCAAAGCAACAACTAGAGCTATCTAATTTTTGAAATTCGATTCCACAACATCTTTTAGGTTTATTTTCTTTCATTAATCTCATTAATGAGTGTCCCATCATTTAAGTCACCTAAACATCACAGATAAATACAACGTACTCTTATGCCATCCGCATTCGCCACGAAGTCCCGTCGTGCACCATTAGGTTAGGTAACTAACGGCAGAGCGGGGCAGGGCTAGCGCGGGTGTAAAACATAAGCAACATCTATATAATATATCATATATACTATATACAGTATATATTTGAACATATCACATGATCACATCATAGATAATGCAGCAGAAAACAACATATGAAATATTGGATATATTAGGATGTCCATGTTTTATTTTGAGCCTTTATAAAACACAGATTCCACGGTCGTGATGAATAGCCAAACCCACATCCCTAGACCCCTACGAGAGCAGCAAGCAACCCTACCAATTCTAGAGTTAGGAGACCCGGACTCGACTCCTCGAGATGGTCTCCCACTGGACCCTAGAACCCGGTTACTTGTGCTCCCCTCCTGGGTCTATCCTAATGCAGAAAAGTAAATAATATACATCAACGGTGGCATCTTCCTCAACCCGGAAGTGCCCCAAATAAAAGAATATTACATACAAGTTTTTACATGAATGAAAATGAAAAACACCCATCTCACATAAAAAAAAGGGCTATTCAAACACGACAATCCAATATAACATATCCAACGACACATAACATCACATGTCATCAACGTAAGTAAATATGCGTATCCCAATTGTCGTTGACATATAGCAACGAAACCGGCGATACTCCACATATTACACTTACGGTCGCAGAAAATAAAATGAAAAATACAACAGTTGGAATCCGCAACTGCCTTAGACATCGCATGCCTAACATTATGAATTCCTTAGACATCGCATGCCTAACAATTATAAATCCCGCATTTTAGTCTTGATATTGAAAACACATTCCAATAATCAGTCGGGCAATTCAACAAGATTTCCGACATCCCGATCAAATGCTCGTCGGAAATTTTAGTAGACGGTTGCACCCCCGATACCGACGACGAAATGCACTTAGGCGGAACACCGCGGCCGCGAGCACCCGGACGGATGCTTTTAGCAACGGAGTTCTCCTACAGTCACTTGGTCAGGGTTATGGGGCGTAGCTATCTAGTAATGTTAACCGGCGAGTATCCGAATACACAAAGTGATTGCGACAGACTTTTGATCGCATCAAAATCCCATGGCAACCGATCAAATGAGACTAAATTTCAAGACTTATAAAATTCAAATGTTGTTGATTCCAAGTATTGTATCACATTATACTAGACTATGTTTAAACATTTCAATCGAATCAACCAATCCCCATAACTCCCAATGAGCTCAACACTTGAGCAAAATTAAAGTATCCAAAACGTGCCACAGTACCTATGATCCAGCCGTAGAAGGGGTAAACCAACGCCTCACCTATGACACCGCGGAACCATGGTAAATCCTAAGATTCAAACCGCGGTTCCGAGGGCATAGAATCGAGTTAAGGTTTATATGTTCTTCTAGAGAGTACATAGAGTTACTTGCACAAACATCGAATATAATTAACTTAGAAAAGTTCCAACACTTGGAAGTTTCAGAGGGGGTCATGGGGGGAAGTTTGAATTTCGTTCGAAATGTTGAACATGGTCTAGGTTACCAATACAATGCTAAAAATACGAATACGAAATACTCCGCAAAGAGTCCATAACACAATTATCATCACATGAAAATCTGGACCAAACAAACAATACCAGAAACCCCAGAATAGGAGTAAAAGATCACAGGTGCAATACGAGGGGGAGGGGAGCCTAAGGGGTCGGCGACGCCGGAAAAATTGGCTCTGTCGCCGGCCTAGGTCCGAGCACCCCCCTTCGTATTTCTCCTGTGTTCTTAGAATCTCCAGTACATCACTCTGCAGTTGCTTAAATAATTTTCAGGCCACTTTTAAAAAAAATTCCAGAGAGCAATTTCATGGGGTTTCCAAAATCATATTTTGCGGGGTTTTTCGTTTTCGTATTATCTTAGCATCGTCTAAGTTTCTAGTTAGGCTCTGATACCATGTTGGGATTCCTCAGCACCTAGCCTAGGTTTGCAAGCATCTCACATGCCACAACAAAAATTAAAGGGGGTGCTAAGCAATCAACCTCAAGATCACACTAGAAAACTAGGGTAACAAAACTTGTAATCTAACATTACAAAAAGGAAGTGAATGAAAATACAACCTTTGTAGATCCTATCCTTCACTTCTAAAGCTCTGTGTTGACGTCCCTTCGCTGCGATCATCGAGATCTCGGACTCTAGTGATAGTTTCCTCGAAGAAATGAACGGGCTAGCTCGTTGACTTCGAGGCCGAAAATGATCTACGTCGAGGAGACTCAAACTCAAGCTCCATCTTCACTAGGTCAAGAACTTTGTGAAGAGAACACCCTAAACTAAATGGCAAGTAGTAAAGAATGATGAGATAGGAAATGGGTTCACTTTAGATTTTGATTTCTCACTTTATTTCTTCACTTTTGAAAAATCTAGTAAGCTTTTTCTTCTTGATGAAGAAGAAGAAAAGAGAGAAAAAGAATAATAAGTGAAGATAATGATAATGCAACCATGGGTGAGTTAGTTTTATCCACTAACCTTTGTAGAGACTAAACCATGGTTTAAGTTAATGGTTTGGTTAATAAATATCTTATGCAAAACAAAGTGAGTGGACTTTGTCAAAGATGCTTAAAGCTACATGAAGCTTCAAGTTAAGACAAAGAAAACCACCATTTTGAATTACAAAGATAAAAAAAACTAACCATTATCTTAAATATGGTGTAAGTCATACACACACCCAAGTTTGCATGTATCATCAAGCATGATACAATTTAGTGCACAAACATATATCACATATACAACATATGCACATAAAGTGAGAAAATCAATATTAAGTGAACAAATACTAGCTAATGTAAAGTAATATATCAAATATATAATTATACATTAAATCATTAAATCAACACTTGATTTAACGATCCGGTCATATCACATATAACCGACTAATATCTAGTGTATCAATATATCGAATCAACACTAGATTCGGTAACCTAGCTATATCACATGTAACCGACCGATGATACAAATCGCGAGAATAGAATACAGTATCACATACTGATATTATTCTCGGTCCCGCACATATCTCTTATGCACTCCTATTTCATTTCGCTTGAGCCAGGAAACCTCTGTGTAGGACTCTAAAGACTCGTCAATACGCCGGCAGTAGATGGTGATCATATCAGTCACCCACAAGCCGCAAGCGGTCTGCTAAACTTAAAGGCCACCCGGGTTTTGAGCGATCAGAAGATCGACGAGCAAGCCTACCCACACTCCTGCGAATCCAATCAGTAACACTTACCGCACAGTCCGGTCTGTCCGTCTGATATGTCGCATATCTCGTCTAGGGGTGGTAAACGTCAGACCCCAGTAGCTTGATAAGTCATGCCGATGTAAGGTCCATAAAAAGCGTGAAACTACTGATAACACTTACCAGTAAATCACATCAACCCTGGCCAGGGATTTCCAGTTATGGACAGTCGAGCATAGCGTAACATCAACCCCCAATACCGGGAGAGACGAATCCCCTCCTATCGCTCATTGCCTCCATGTGACTCGGGATTGTACCCAAAAACCACCTGTTTGCACGACTCAGTAGAGCCGCGGTAGGGTGGAAATCAAAGCACGGTGGGAGACACACAAGACTCTATGACGATCTCGGGTCAACAGACTAAGCTGTACCAGTGTCACCAGAGATCTGCCATCTGACGTGAGGTATAATACCATCTGGGAGTTCTCGGCGAGTCCGTTCAGTGTAGCCAGTCTCCACTGAGCACCCGCATACCATCTCTGATGTCAAACACCAATGGATATGGGATCATCCATCGCCCATCACATGGGTCGAGAAGATATACGCTAGTCTACTCTGGAATATCGATGCCCCGTCTCGACATTCCCACGACTAGGAACATTGAAGGATGTACTCATGGACTACCCAGGCCCCACTAGTATGATCTGCATCATAGTCCTGGAAGTCGAGTACACATCCTAAGGGCTTTATCAACATGTAACAGAGACACAATAAGTGTACATGTTAAGATAAAGAACAACTAGATAGCGTACTATCATGTCGAGCAAGAAAGTCCTCCCTATATATGTCCCAGCATCCACTACAATATACATCTCATGTACAGTAATGGCCTCTAGGGCATACATATAACTAACAGTGGTTCATGGTTCCCGCTCCACACTAAAAATCTAGTGAAGCAACTTGTAACATTTCAAAAAAAAAAAATATTATTTTTTGGGAATTTTTATAATTTAATATTATTTTATTGAATATTTTAATATTTAGGTAAAATTAAATACAGAAAAATTTGGAAAAATTATGGAAAATTCGAAAATAGGTTATTTTATGGAATTATGCCATTTTTAAGGTTTTATAATTAGTTATATGCTAATTTAGTGCTAACCGCGATTAAAAATCGCTAATCGGGTTTTTAGCAATTTGGTGCAAAACATGCACATATCATTTTTCTTTACACTTGTGCATTTTCTACCATGGTTGTTCACTTGGGTTCACTATTCTAGTGAGAAGGGTTTTTGGAGAAGGGAAAAGAAAAAGAAAAAGGAGTTTAGAATAAAGAATTTAGTAGTAGGTGAGAGAGAGAGAGAGGTATGGTTTCACTTTGAGTTAGGACTTAACCATCTCTTCCTTCTTCTTTCATTTTCTCTCTCCCTCTTCCCCTTCTCCTACTGTTGTTGCTCCTTCATCTCCTTCCCCTCTTCAAAGCCCCAAATCATCTCTAAAACAACTCCAAAACCCCACCCCCATTTCATTAAAAGTGTGCACAAGCTCAAGATCTACACATTAGACTAAGAAAGCAAGGATTTTGGCCACTAAGGGCAACTCAAGAAAATTCTTGAGTTGCCAAATGAGGTATTTTCTGGATCATTAGATTAGTTTTAGCAATTCTTATACCCTCATGCTAGTTTAGAACCGATATTGTGTGTGTTTGTGGACTTAAAGAAAACCTAGTTAGGGTTATGGGAAATTGTGAGTTGTAATGTGAAATTGAGTTCAGTAGAGGTTATATAAACACCCTAGTGCTGGAATTGAGACCCCAACCTGAGAGTTGAAACCCGAAATACGGATTTAGAAACCGATATCGGAGAAATTGTGAAATCTGTGATGGTTACATTGAATCTGCTGATACCCCGAGACTCTGAAAATAAAATTGAATGGACAGTGACATGTGCAGGCACCCAGGAAGCTACCACCAAAACCCCAGCCCCTAACTCATTAAGCCGGCCGCAGATTTATTCCAATTGGCCGCAATTTGCGGCCATACCTGCCCCATTTTGCCTCGTTTTGGTTCTACTTCTCCTACATGTATAGATTAGACCCCTGGTATATATAGATTTGTCTAATTTGACCTAGGGTGAAATTTGGGACCCTTTTCTCCAGTTGCTGTTTTGATTCTGTTTCTGTATTTCGTATTTTGAATTCTGGAATTGTGTATCCGTGTTTTACCTCTACTATTTGGCGTTTATACGATGATATCGAGGATTGATAGATGGTTTTGGAAGGTGTTGTCCATAGGTTCTAACCTATAGATCATAGTGTATCGTTTTGGGATTCGTATGCCGTTTTAGTTTGATTTGGTTTTAATACGCATATACGATACTTTGATGTTTAGGTACCCCATGAAGACTTCGGGACGACAAGCAAGCACGTGGTGACGTCGACAAATGAAGACGCAAGGTGAGTAGATTATATCTACGGGGGAAGTCGGGTGGATGGCGTATAGCACCCCCGCAGTCCGTAGTTGATATGTATATATTCTTTATGATAGTATAGTGTAGTGGATTATTTGAGATGTGATAGGGTTAGAAGTAAACTAGAATATTTTCTAGTTGCGAACCCTAGGATAGGTTTATACCCACACGCACACACATGTTGATTTGCTATACTTATACTGTGATGATGATGGATAGTGGATGACTTTGGAGATGAGTCGATGATATTGGGCGTTGTGCCGCGAGATCGGTGACATGATGTGATTCGTATTTGGGGATACGACATGTGATCTCTAGCAGGCCTTTGGACGTGTGCGTACACACGCAGTATATAGATGGTATCAGTTGTACTAGACTTAGATCAGTACCCCAGATTATGTGAGATGTTAATAATGATACCTGATGTTTGTTGAGAGGAATGTGATATTGACCCGTACCCAGTTATTGGGATGTCGTACGACGATTTACCGTACGAGCCTATATTGATGATTGATCCGCACTCGTGACATGAGGATTGGCATATGATATACTGTATCGTACGCGATACTATTGAGGCGGGATCACCGACTATTATATTATATATATATATATATATATATATATATATATATATATATATATATATATATCGACTCAGATTTAGGTGGTTTCCTTACCCCTCCTGATGGACTGGGCTTAGTAGATGTTGGACTAGACCGAGTCATACCTATTTCAAAACCAACGAATCGAGAATATCTAAAGGACAAGTAAAGGGATTCTACGGGTATTTTCGTCTTATTTCACTAAAACCACGATTCATCTTATTTCAAATGGCACCACTGCATGACATATACATATTGGTGTAGATTCTTTAATGTTGCGTTGATTTATTCGATTCCGCATCTCATTGTATGTGCATACTATTATTCCATGTTGCATGATATCCTGTTATACTCGCATTTCATTTATATGTCACATACATCATGTTTTCTGATTATACGCATCGAGATATTCGTTTTCATGATATTTCTGGATTTGGGAACCGTGGATAATTTCAAAGGAAAGTAAGTACTTATTTGAAAAACCTGGTTTCTTTGATATGATATTTGCGCTGCCACCATGAGATTTATCGGTTCTGATTTTATACCCTTACGAGGAGTGGTGCCGTATGAGGGTACATGGTGGGGCCCGATATATGAGATAGTGGGGCTGACCCGGACTGACGGATGCCCGATATATAAGATAGTGGGGCTGACCCGGACTGACGGATGCCCGATATATGAGATAGTGGGGCTGACCCGGACTGACGGATGCCCGATATATGAGAGAGTGGGCTGACCCGGACTGACGGATGCCCGATATATGAGGATTTACGTGCCGATGCTAAGCACAGGTTTCATGATGTTTTCCATGATTTTGACTATATCCTCATATTTGCATGCATGATGCTTATTGTCATTAGGTGATAGGTGGACGGGATCCACATACATACAGACTTTTATTACATTGATCATACTTCTATTGTATATATAACAGGGTATGAGGGCGCTGTTATATATATACCCTTACACCAATATTAGTGGAATGGGACGCTAATATATGTGTATTGATATCCATTTTGATGCTTCATCATATTTACTTCATGCAGACATACCTTATATTTGTGACATGTTATTACCTGAGGCACTGGCACGAGTATTTGGCACTACCTACATGTTTAGATGCTACATTGCCACCTTTTTATGCTTCAGATTATTCTTGAGGTTTATGTTATATCTGATCGTATTGACCTAGGATTAGGTCATGCATTCGGTTTCTGCTTGTATATATTCTCTATCCACGAGTTGGAAACTCACCCCCGTTGTGCCACAGTTCTTGCAGGTTTTGCCGTACAGGTTCCATAGCGGCATTTCTGGCACACTGCTTCCTTGCGGGTGATTTGCATTTGGTAGGTGGGTTCTTTTGCATCAAGAACCACCATTGTACTTGTATTATTCCTTTGTATCTAGAATTCCATCAACCAAAACTTGTATATTATTTCAGACTTGGACACTAGTGATGTATTATTTCGACCTTAGAGTCGCGCTTAGTAGTATTGCGGTTTTCATGCTTATTGAGTTTCTTTTGGATTTGACCCTCGCCATTCGGCGTTGTATATTATACTGCTTGCGTGGTTGTGACCGTCAATTGACGAAGAGCTAGCTCCCGCTTGGGGATGCCTTTTATCATTGAATATATATATTGTTCTTGTTGTACCCCGTTCGGGGCCAGTATTTACAAAAGAAACTCTGCCGAAATTTTTAGAAAAGACTTTACATTTTAAAATGCATATTCGGCTTAGTTATTTAAAAACCTTGGCTTCAAACATGTTTTTCTTCACTTCTTTAAACCAGTTTTCTTTACTTACGCTTAAAATGGTTTTAGATTTCTGGGCTTTTGGCTTACTTGGATCAGATGGTGTCCTATAGACTTCATATGGTTCAAGGGCCAGTCACGTGCTCTTTCGGGTCGTGACACAACTAAAGGATCTAGGTTGATAATATAGAGTGTCTAGTGATGTAGTGAGTTGTTCTAGTATATTTCTATCTCTCTTCCACCCTTGATTCTCAACTCATAAGATGGTAGGGAGGAAGATGAAGAAGAAGGAGGAGAAGCTTAAGAAAGGCTTGTGAAGAGAGAAAAGCAAATGGTGAGAATGATTTTTCATCAAGTGAGAGAAATTATCAAGCAAGGTTTTGTACAAAAGGTTTTTGCAATAAAAATATAGCAACCATACTTGAATAGTTTGCACAAATGAATATACAATTCATTTGTCAAAACTATTCAAGCATGGTTCTCACCATTCTCACCTCACTACCTTTACACCTCATTTTCCATTTAAATCAATAAATGGATAAACTAAAATGAGGTGTCCACCTTCTAGAATGTTTTCCGTATAAATACGGAATACACTCTACTGTATATACATTCCCGTATTCGTATCAAAATATGAATACCTAAAGAGATAGAATAACACAAAGAACATAATATTAGAATATACATATTAATATATATATATACGTAAATTATTAAACCAATACGTAATTTAATAATCCGGCTCAATCCTAAGATGGCTAGTATTATCAACCGTCCGATCGAAAGTCCGGGTAGCTAGTACAATCATTTGATCGGAACCCTGCACGTATCAAAATACGGCTACTATATCATTTCTCCTAAACTAGGAAAACCCTCTGTGTGGAATTCTGAAGACTCGACAGTACGCCGGCAGTAAGTTACTGGATAAATCCATAACCACAAGCACATTAGCGGCACTAGCTGTACGTAACGGCTACCCGGGTACCTGTCGAAAAGGAAGGCCGATGAGCAAACTCATCCAAACCCCTACTGAGCCTATCTGTGACAATCTCCGTATAGTCCGGTCTTTTCATCTAAGAGTATAGCATACGGGTCTATGGGTGGTAAATGTCAGACCCTAATACTTCGATAATTCGTGCCAATGTGTGTCACGACCCGGAAATTTGGCACATGACCGGCACGAGAATCACGCAACGTCTAAAAGCGTAACGTAAATCAAGTAAGCCGAAACCCAGAAATCTAAACCTTTTTGCGGAAAATGGTTGAGGCGCAGTTTTGAAATAAAGGTATAATGAAATCAAGTTTTTCTTTAAATGCATAGATAATGATATATGAAAATGCAAGTGAATTATACTAGTTGAAAGCATTTTTCGTCCTTAAAAAAATTTGGGCAACACCTCCCTTATATATTTTGATCCAAAATCACATACATACAAATAAAAGGCATCCCCAAGCGGGAGCTAGCTCTTCGCCAATTGGAGGAATCACAACCATGCAATAAATCAGTAAATATACGATGCACTACGGCGAAGATCAAATACAGAAAGAACAATAATTAAAGCAAGACATCAAAAATCTCAAATAGTGAACAAACGCCCAACGCTCTAAGTCTCGCAACACAAGTCTGTCTAGGTCTATCAATATACAAAAACTAGTTTCTGATTTGATGGAGTTTATCTAGATACAATGGAATATAAAAGTATGAGGGTGGTCACGATCCAATATGTGTCCCACTTACCGAAGCAAACACCCTGAAGGAACTGTGTGCTAGCGATACCGCTACTGATCCAAGTGGTCGAACCTGCAAGAAAACTGTGGCACAACGGGGGTAAGTTGCCAACTCGTGAGTAGAAGACATCAACAGGTAGAAATCGAATAAACAGCGATTCCTAGGTCATACTATATCATGAAGGTAATACTATGATATCTAAGGTGACCATGTATGCATATATGTCAACAATAGAGTCAATGCCAATGACATGTAAAAATAAACATCTGGAATCATATGACTGTATGCATGTGGATATCATCTATGTGTGTCCATCAACGACACATCAAAATCATGGAAACCTGAGTGTCCAACATCGACACTCAAAAATATCATGAAACTCGTGTCTAGTATCGACACGTAAATCCTCATATATCCAGACGCCACATGCTCAGATCGGCCCTCATATCAATCTCACGCCTCTGGCCGGTATCCTCCGGATAACCGCCGGGTCCATCCTATCACCGGTAGGTAGTGCTCCCCCTGTCAGGCTCATCGTCAACCTCATAAATTTCTCGCCCTGGGGTACCTTACCGGGTCCACCATGTACCCGCAGACGGCTCATCCAACTCCTCAAATCGGGTACTCAAAAAAGCTCAGAACCGAGAAAACTCATGGTGGACACAATTATCATATCAAGGGAAAACCGCGTTTTTAAAACCATACATAACTTCCTTTGAAATATAACCACGGTTTCCAAATCCAGAGATCTCATGAAAAACAGTATCTCAATGCATATAACCATAAAGTACGATGTATGAAAACATAGAACAGTAATATGAGCATGTCAAGTATATCATGCAAGCATGTCCTATGATAGTGCTGAACAATGAAAGTACTTTACATTTAAGAATAATATCGTGATATAGCAATTCTACTGTGCAAGTGGCATAGCAATTACCGATGATGAATGTGTGAGCCGGCAAATCTGTGTAAGTGTAACATGCGCATCATCGGTAATAGTGCAGGTGTACTAGCAGACAATATCATAAAACGGTAATTACCGGAAATACAGCACGTAAGTCATGAGGGATAAATCAACATAAACATAAATGATAAAAAGGTATGAAACTACGCATGAACCATACGGTCAATTAAAAGGATATGAATCGTAGTTTTGAAAGTGGGGGCTACGGTATTTTTGAGGAAAAGGCACCATTTGAAAATCTGTAGCTTCCCATAAGGTTTCCATTTAAAAGTGCATACGATTCGTCAGTTTTGGAAATAAGTATGGTTCAGGTGACATCTTTACGTCGGCGATCCAGCCACATAGCATCAGATGTGGCAATATCCTCGAATATCATCCTCAAATCACGAGCACGGATCAATCATCATGTAGGATTACCTGGCACGGCTACTGGATTTCGGGAGGCATCGACCATGCCGTTTTCAAAATTTTGCCGCACTAAAGAACCCTAACCTAGAATCTTAACTAGAGAATTAGACGAAATATGAATGTAAACAACTTTACATCTAAGTGAACAAGGAATACAACCTTTGTAGACCGGTCCTTCACTTCAATAGCTCCATGTAGAAGTCCCTTCGCTGCAAGTAGTGGTCTCCCGGACTCTAGTTGGACTCCACAAGGTGAAAGGAACAAGCTTGCTTGAAGTCTTCGAGGCCGAAGATGATCTACGTCGAGGAGACTCTAACTCAAGTTACCTCTTCACTAATTAGAGATTAGTGAAGCAAACAACCTAAACTAAATGGCTAATCTAGTGTAGGTTGATGAAGTAAGAATTTTGCTCACTTTAGATTTATTTTTCTCACTAATTTTCTTCACCTCTCAAAACCTAGAGAGCTCTCTCTTGATGAAGAAGAAGATGAAGTGAATCATTGAGGAGAGAGAGAAAAGCAACCATGGGTGAGATAATATCTCATACTAACTCATGTAAAGACTTAACCAAGGCTTAAGGTAATGGTTGGGTTAATAAATATGTAATGTAAAACAAAATTAGTGGACTAAATCAATGGTTCTACAAGCTTCCACTAAGCTCAAACCATGTGACTAATTTCCAACTAATTATTGATTTACTTTAAATAAATAAATCCTACATTATCATAAGCATAGTGTAAGTCTCATATACCCATGTTGCATGTATCAACAAGCATTGACACAATAATATATATCACATATATATATTAAAAGTGCATAAGTGAGAAAAAAGAAATGATTAAGTGAGCTAATATTAGTTAATGTAAATTAATATATCAACATTTGATTTAATAATTCGGCTATATCTCATATAACCGACTAATATTATATGTATCAACTTATCGAATCAACACTTGATTCGATAACCCGGCTATATCACATATAACCGACCGATATCACATATCGCAAGAATAGAATACGGTATCACATACACATACTAATCTCGGTCTTGCACATATCACATATGTGCTCCTATTTCGTATCGCCTGAGCTAGGAAACCTCTGTGTAGGACTCTAAAGACTCGTCAATACGCCGGCAGTAGGTGATGATCATATCAGTCACCCACAAGCCGTCAGCGGTACTAGCTGGACATAACGGCTACCCGGGTATTGAGCGATCAGAAGATCAACAAGCAAGCTTGTCTAAACTCCCGCAAAGCCTGTCATTAACACTACCGTACAGTCCGGTCTTTTCGTTTGATATGTCGCATATCTAGTCTAGGGGTGGTAAACGTCAGACCACAGTAATTTGATATGTCGTGCCGATGTGAGGCTCATAACGGGTCGAGAAACTACTGATAACACTTACCAGTAAATCTCCGTATCAGCCCTGGCCAGGGACTTCCTGTTATGGCCAATCGAGCACAGTGCAATATCAACCCCCAATACCGGGAGAGACGAATCCCCTCCTATCGCTCATTGCCTCTATGTGACTCGGGACTGTACCCAAAAACCACCTGTTTGCACGACATAGTAGAGCCGTGGTAGGGTAGAAATCAAAGCACAATGGGAATCACACAAGTCTTTATGACAATCTTGGGTCTACAGACTAACCTGTACCAGTGTCACCAGAGAACTGCTATCTGACGATAGGTATAATACCATCTAGGAGTTCTCGGCGAGTCCTGTTTAGTGTACCCAGTCTCCACTGAGCACCCATATACCATCTTTGATGTCAAACACCAATGGATGTGGGATCATCCATCGCCCATCATATGGGTCAAGAAGCATATACGCTAGTCTACTCTGGAATATCGATGCCCTGTCTTGATACACCCTCGACTAGGAACAATTAAAGGATGAACTTCTGGACTACCCTGGCCCCACTAGTATGATCTCCATCATAGTCCTGGTAGTCAAGTACACATCCTAAGGGCTTTATCAACATGTGAGAGCAAGACAATATCACAATACAAGTCTACATGTTAAGACAAAGAGCAACTAGATAGCATACTATCATGTCGAGCAAGAAAGTCCTCTCTATATATGTTCAAGTATCCACTATAATATACAATCATGTACAATAATGGCCTCTAGGGCATACATACAACTAACAATCTCCCACTTGCACTAAGGCCAGTTGTTGTAGTATCACATACCCAACATCCCGAAGAGTCTCTCAAATTGTATCTGGGGTATGGCCTTCGTGAGTGGATCCGCCATGTTATTTTTCGTTTCAACTCTCCCGGCCTCGATCTCCCGGCGATCAACTATCTCCCGGATCAGGTAATACCGCCTCAGAATATGCCTGGATCACTGATGGGACCTGGGTTCCTTGGCCAAAGCCACAGCTCCATTGTTATCACAATACAAAGGTATTGGATGCTCGATGGATGGAACCACACCAAGTTCGGTTATGAACTTCTTCATCCAAACAGCCTCTTTGGCAGCATCGTTGGCAGCGATGTATTCAGCCTCCATCATCGAGTCTGCCACGGTTTCTTGCTTGGAACTCTTCCAACAAACTGCCCTTCCATTAAGGGTGAAGACAAATCCCGAGACCGACTTAGAGTCGTCCTTATCACTCTGGAAGCTCGAATCGGTAAAGGACTCCATTTGGAGTTCACCATTACCATACACCAAGAACATTTCTTTAGTCCTTCTCAAGTACTTAAGAATGCTCTTCACAGTTGTCCAGTGATTCTCCCTTGATACCTACTCACTGCACTTAGTGAGTATGCTACATTGGGTCTGGTACATAACACCGTGTATATGATAGAGCCTACTGCCGAAGCATAGGGTATCCCTTGCATGCGAGCTCTTTCCAAATCAGTCTTGGGAGACATCTCTTTGGAGAGAGTGATTCCTGAGATCGTAGGTAAATTCCCACGCTTGGAATCTTCCATACTAGAGCTCTTTAGTATGGTGTCAATATACCTAGATTGGGACAATCCCAGCATCCGTTTACATCTATCTCTATAGACCTTAATCCCCAGTATGTAGGAGGCATCACCTAGATCCTTCATGAAGAATCTTTGTGATAAAAAGAGCTTGACCGAGTGCAGCATAAGAATATCATTTCCTATCAAGAGTATGTCATCCACGTACAATACGAGGAAGACGACCTTACTATCTGCCACCTTCTTGTATGTATAAGGTTCATCTACATTTTTTATGAAGTCAAACTCTTTGACTACCACATCAAAACAGATGTTCCAACTCCGCGATACCTGCTTCAACCCGTAGATTGATTTAAGCAGCTTGCATACCTTTCCGCTGCTCGCACTATCCACAAAGCCCTCTGGCTGAGTCATGTACACGCTCTCTTCTAAATCACTATTTAGAAAGACGATCTTAACATCCCCATCTGACAGATTTCGTAGTCATGGTATGCAGCGATGGCAAGTAGAATCTGGATGGACTTAAGCATAGCCACTGGAGAAAAGGTTTCATCATAATCCACACCTGGTCGTTGACGAAAACCTTTTGCAACAAGTCTAGCTTTGAAACTCACAACTTTTCCATCTACACCAAGCTTCTTATTGAAGATCCACTTGCTCCCGATGGGTTTTACCCCTTCAGGAGCATCTTCCAAAGTCCATACTATGTTAGTGTACATGGATTCCATCTCAGATCGCATTGCATCCAGCCATTTCACAGAGTCCCCACTAATGATAGCCTGCTCGAAGCTAGTTGGGTCATCATCTTCCATGATGCAATCATCGCTCCCACCATCAATGAGAAAACCGTAGTATTTCTCAAGTGGATGAGGAACCCTACTAGATCGGCGGAGAGGCTGAGGTTCGTTGGGAACTATTGAATCCTCTGGTTCTACCAAATCTTCTGCCGTAGTTTGTATAGCTAGAACTTCTTCTAGTTCTACCTCTTTGCCACAAATTTCTTTTACAAGAAATTCCTTTTCTAAAAAGGTGGCTTGCTGAGCAACAAACACCTTTTGTTCCTCAGGGTGGTAGAAGATATGTCCTCGCGAATGCTTGGGATATCCTACAAACTTGCACAGAACTGGCATTGCCTCGAGCTTGTCCGAATTTTGCTTTTTAACATAGGTCGGGCAACCACATATCTTAACAAAATTAAGATACGGTCTCTTCCCCTCCCATATATCATATAGAGTGGTAGGTACTGATTTGGTTGGAAATCTATTCAATAGGTATGTTGTTGTCTCAAGTGCATAACCCCAAAAGGAAATAGGTGACTTAGTGGTGCTCATCATAGAGCGCACCATATCTAATAGGGTGCGATTCCTCCACTCCGATACACCGTTGTGTTGCGGTGTATACGGACGAGTAAGCTGAGAGAGAATCCCATTCTCTTTTAAATTGTCTAAGACCTCATTGCTCAAGTATTCTCCTCTCCGATCAGATCGAAGGATTTTAATACTTTTACCCGTCTGGTTCTCGACTTCATGCTTATGTTCTTTGAATTTCTCAAAAGCTTCAGACTTGTGTTTCAACAGGAACACATGTCCGTATCTTGAGAGATCGTCAGTGAATGTAATAAAGTACGAGGAACCATTCCTGGCATGTGTAGACATGGGACCGCATACATCACTATGTATCAGTCCCAAGAGTTCCGTAACTCTTTCTCCATGTCTAGTAAACGAAGTTTTGGTCATCTTGCCTTTGAGACATAACTAGCAAGTTTCATAAGATGAAAATTCGAACGGATTCAAATATCCATCCTTATGTAATTTAGCTAGTCGTGTCGCGTTGATATGACCTAGTTTACAAGGCCACAAGAAGGATTCGTTCATTTCTGAACTCTTCCTCTTGTGTGTGTTCTGTATGTTAAAAACTGTGGTTTGATTTAGAATGTATATGCCATTACTTAACGAGCCTGATCCAATCAACTTTTGATTCAAAAAAATTGCATAACATTATCCTGCAATACAAAATTATATCCTTCTTTACTTAATAAAGAAACTGATGTAATATTACATATCAGGTTCGGTATGTAATAGCATTTGTTCAGAATCAATGTATTACCATTTGGTAATACAAGATGATATTCGTCAACTGCTTTGGCTGCAACATTTGCACCATTCCCTACTCTTACAGAATGATCACTTATTCCCAGTTCTCTACCTTTCCTTAGCCCATGCAACATATTACATATGTGGGATCCCGATCCGGTATCTAATACCCAGAACGTAGAGTGTACTGAGAAACAGTTCTTAGTAACTAACACACCCGAAGAAGATGCATCAACAAGCTTATTCCTCGTTTGGATGGCGTGGGAATCCGGATATTCCCCTATTTCCTGCTCGAACTTATAAAAATTATAAGATAGAGCGGAACCAACGTTCCCCAGCTCAGTATAACAAGCAGGTTCGGTCAATACATCCATATTATTATCTTGATTAAGGCCTGACATGGTCGCTACTTGGGAAGAGAGAGAAGAAAACACTTAGCGTATGCTCTTGCAAGATTAGATTGGTTATTATCTTATCTAATTAGGATGGCTCCCACTGTATTTATCAAATCTTCCTTCAAACCCTAAAAGGTAAGACTAGCCGGGATTAATTACACCTTACAAGTTCGCTAATCTTTCAGCCAGGTCAGTGTAGGTACTTTGAGGGAGGTTCCCCGTGCTTTCGCACGAACCTAATTAAAATAAACCTCATTTTCCCAGGGGCGTAACCCCGTTAACACCTTTCTAGACACCTACTTGATCGGCTAATTGTGATGTGTAAAACTCTCCCAGGAGTAACTCTTACTCGCAGTGGGTATCGGGATCCAACTATCTCATAGAAGGTATGCAATCTCGTTGCAAATTTAAACACTTGAAATTCCCGATAATACTTTTTCCCCAAACTTCTTATGACCTTGACGGAGGTCAACAAACCATAGGATGCTAGTCAAGTTCAACCCATACATTTCATGATTGAATTAAACCCACCCGCACGACCCTTGATGGAGGTCAATAAGGCCGTACGACTACC
Organism: Agapanthus africanus; assembly: GCA_030015575.1. Lineage (NCBI taxonomy): Eukaryota > Viridiplantae > Streptophyta > Magnoliopsida > Asparagales > Amaryllidaceae > Agapanthus > Agapanthus africanus. The sequence goes on from CM057339.1 coordinate 566,810,825, forward strand.
CTAATCCAATCGCATCATATGCAGCAGATAAGCACTAATCAGCTACCACACACTACGCCTTGACGGAGGTCAACAAACGTAGCACGAATACTAAGTAGCACTTATCTGAAATGACGGAGGGCTACGACAGGTTTTTAAGAAAACCTTTTGCGTAATGAACTTAATATCGTTATAGAATCGAATGATTTTGAAAAGGAGTGTTTTTTAGGCTTTTGCTAGTTTTGCTAAAGAGGCCACTCCCGGTGAAGGGATCTCGGCTCTTTCCTCATCGAATGAGGTGCTGGATATTCATGAATACCTCTATGCAAAGCAAGAACTAAAAAGGCAATAAAAAAACAAAACCGAGTGAGTTATAGAATCTGCTAGCTTCTGCTAAAGAGGTCACTCCCGGTGAAAGGATCTCGGCTCTTTCCTCATCGAAAGAGGTGCTGGATATGTTAGTTATATGTATGCCCTAAAGACCATTATTGTACATATGATGTATATTATAGTGGATGCTTGGATATATATAGAGAGGACTTTCTTGCTCGACATGATAGTATGCTATCCGGTTGCTCTTTGTCTTATCATGTAGACTTGTATTGTGATACTGTCTTGCTCTCACATGTTGATAAAGCCCTTAGGATGTGTACTTGACTACTAGGACTATGATGGAGATCATACTAGTGGGGCTAGGGTAGTCCATAAGTACATCCTTTATTTGTTCCTAGTCGAGGGTGTATCGAGACAGAGCAACGATATTCCATAGTAGACTGGCGTATACGCTTCTTGACCTATATGATGGGCGATGGATGATCCCACATCCATTGGTGTTTGACATCAAAGATGGTATACGGGTGCTCAGTGGAGACTGGGTACACTGAACGGACTCACCGAGAACTCCTAGTTGGTATTATACCCATCGTCAGATAGCAGTTCTCTGGTGACACTGGTACAGGTTAGTCTGTAGACCCGAGATCGTTATAGAGTCTTGTGTGATTCCCACTGTGCTTTGATTTTCACCTTACCACATTCAAGTGAACATGCAAAACGGTTGCTTTTGGGTACAGTCCCGAATCACATGGAGGCAATGAGCGATAGAAGGGATTCGTCTCTCCCGGTATTGGGGGTTGATGTTGCGCTGTGCTCGATTGGCTATAACAGGAAGTCCCTGGCCAGGGCTGATACGGAGATCTACTGGTAAGTGTTATCAGTAGTTTCTCGACCCGTTATGAGCCTCACATCGGCACGACTTATCGGTTACTGGGGTCTGACGTTTACCATCCCTAGACTAGATATGTGACATATCAGACGAAGGGACCGGACTGTACGGTAGTGTTACTGACTGGCTTTACAAGAATAAGAGCAGGCTTGCTTGTTGATCTTCTGATCGCTCAATAACCTGGTAGCCGTTACGTCAAGCTAGTATCGCTGACGGCTTGTGGGTGCCTGATATGATCATCACCTACTGCCGGCGTATTGACGAGTTTTTAGAGTCCTACACAGAGATTTACTGGCTCAGGCAAAATGAAGTAGGAGCACATATGTGATATGTGCGGGACCGAGATTAATACGAGTATGTGATACCGTATTCTATTCTTGCTATATGTGATATCGGTCGGTTATATGAGATATAGCCGGGTTATCGAATCAACTGTTATTCGATAAGTTGTTACAAATAATATTAGTCGGTCATATGAGATATAGCCGGATTATTAAATCAAGTGTTGATTTAATGATTAAATGTATAATTATATATTTGATATATTAATTTGAATTAACTAATATTAGCTCACTTAAGCATTTCTTTTCTCACTTATGCATTTAATATATATGTGATATATATTAATTGTATTTCTTATTGTGTCATGCTTGATGCCACATGCTACATGGGTGTATGAGACTCACACCATGCTTATGATAATGTAGGGTTTATTTATTTAGAGTAAATCAAATATTAGTTGGAAATTAGTCACATGGGTGAGCTTGGTGGAAGCTTGTAGAACCATTGACATAGTCCACTAGTTTTGTCTTACACTAGATATTTATTAACCCAACCATTAACTTAAGCCATGATTAAGTCACTACATGAGTTATATGAGATATTTTCTCACCCATGGTTGCCATAACATGATTGGTCTTCATCTTCTTCTTCATCAAGAGAGAGCTCTCTAGATTTTTGAGAGGTGAAGAAAAATAATGAGAAAAAGAATTTTAAAGTGAGCAAAAATCCACTTCATCATCCTCTACTAGATTAGCCATTTAATTTAAGGTGTTAGCTTCACTAATCCCTAATTAGTGAAGAGGTAGCTTGGGTTAGTGTCTCCTCGATGTAGATCATCTTCGGCCTCGAAGACCTCATGCAAGCTTGTTCCTTTCGTCTTGTGGAGCCATTCTAGAGTCCGGAAGATCACTACTAGGAGCGAAGGGACTACTACACGGAGATATTTAAGTGATGGACCGGTCTACAAAGGTTGTATTTGTTAGTGTATATGCCCTAGGGGCCATTATTGTATCATACTAGGTTGTATATTACTTAATGGAAGCTTGGGATATTCACAGTTGTATATAACAGTCTTGCTGAAAATGGTAGTATGCTACTTGGTTTGTGTCTACTTTAATATGTGCATATGTTTCTTGTAACGTATCACTTATACATATTAGTAGAGTCCATAGGATCTTTGCTTGATTATCAGCGTCGTGATGGCAGTCACACTAGTGGGGGCTGGGTAGTCTGTAAGCAACATCCTATACAGGTCCCTGGTCGTTGGATTATCGAGATAGGGCATTGATATTCCGGAGTAGACTAAGTGTGTACGCTTCTCATCCCAGTTGGGGAGATGGTCTGTCCAACAGCCATCAGTACTTCGTACTGGAGATAGTATACAGGTGCTCGTTAGGTTACGGGTACACCGGACAGGACTCGCAGGGGAACTGATTGGTTGGTATTATACCCATCGTCAGTTAACAGTTCCCAGGTGATATGAGTACAGCATAGTCCGCAGACTTGACACTGCTACTTCACCTCGAGTGTGTCCCACTGTTCTTAGATTGCTACCCTACCACAGCTCAAAGGAGTCGTGCAAACAGGTAGCAGTTGGGTGCAGTCCCGAGCACTTGGAGGCAGTGGCAATTAGATAGGATTCGTCTCTCCCGGTATTGGGAGTTGATATCGCGCTGTGTCATAGAGCCATTACGCAAAGTCCCTGGCCAGGGCAAGCGAGATTTACTGGTAGGTTCCAGTAGTTTCTCAGGGTGTAATGGGCTACGCTCCGACACGACTTATACAGCTATTAGGGGACTGACGCTTGCCGCCCCCTAGGCTCGATATGCGATAGTCTTAGATGAACAGACCGGACTGTACGAAGATTGTCACATCAGGCTCAGTAGGAGTTCGGATGGTTTTCCTCATCGGCCTTCTTATCGACATCTACCTGGGGACCGTTACGTACAGCTAGTGCCGCTTGCGGTCTGTGGTTAAACCCACTGCCAGCATAGTGTCGAGTCTTTAGAGTCCCATACAGAGAGTTTCCCTGCTCCAGGCGAAACGATATAGAGGTCGTATGGTTTTACAACAAGGGTTCGGACGCATACGTGTGTTTACGTACGTACGACGTTCGGACAGTTTTTACTAGTCGGCTTTGGTTTAAGCCAGTTTCTAGCATCAGGTTATTGGATTTATACAGTCTAAAGTTTTTTCGTGTTTTCACGGATTGGAGGGGCGTTCTCGTAATTTTCCGGGAAGCTTCTAGAAGCATGGTGACTTGGGGGTTAAGGTGGCATAAGCATTTATTGCTTAATGACTCATTTGTATGATTCATCCATGGAGTTAATGCTTCATTTATGAAGCTAATGACTCATGAGATGAATCACACAAGGTGAATGCATCAACCATGATGATTAATCATATATATTATTTATTTGATAAATTGTTATCGTTGATATATATACTAATGAGTTCATTTTTCAATTGATTCTTATTCTCACCTTCTCTCTCCTTAAGCTCTCATTCTTGAAACCCTAACCCTAACCTCTCATGTGTTGAGATCAAGGGTTAGCTAGACTAATACATCTATAACCTCACTCTATATCCCCTAAGTAGCTTAGATTAGCACTTTGAGCAACCTAATTATCTCAAGTTAGAGATAAAGCTTGGCGTAGGAGCTCTCGGGTGGATCATCTTTGATTCGAGGAGGCCGTTGAGGTGCCGATGTTCCAAGGAGACTACGAGGAGTGGAGGACCGCGATGAAGACCCGAAGGACAAGTATCGTGAGGTATAACTTCGTATCCGAGTAGTTAAACCTTTCGTAGTTTGTTAGTAACGGTTTAGAAACGATTCATGCGCTCAAGTCCGTGTTACGAAGCTTTGATAATTGTTTTTCATATATTCCGTCTCCCCGCAAGTTCGTGGGGTGCGTGACATGGACTTACAGTTGTATCAGAGCCAACTAAACCATTACTAGCTTGTTAGCAACTGATTAGAACTTCGATCGTCAGAAAACGCGAAAACGAAACCCCGGAAATCCCAAGTTTCTGTTAATTTTAAAAGTGTCTGAAAAAATATTTGACATACCTTAAAATTCACAGCAGGGAAATTAATGAATACTGGGAAAATACGAGCCAGTAACTCGGCAAAACGGCCGCGGATCCGCGGCAATAGAGTGCTTGTGCCGCGGATCCGCCGCCGAGTCAACGCCGAGTTGACTCGGAGTTTCATAGTAATTGATAATTTCTGGTTTTTTGTTTTCCTGTATGTTCTGTTTCTACCCAGGTTACTTCTTTGCTGGTTTGCTTTTGGGGTAAACATGGAATATGGTTATTGATCGATGTTCTAAGATATTTGCTAATCGGGTTATTATCTGTAATGTTTAATGTGTTCGTAAATCTCCCCTAACTGCTAGTATGTCGGTTGGCAGGGGGTTGCACATTTCTGTAATGTTTACTGTTTGTGTATATGGACTTGATTGGAATGTTGTGATGATTAGCCGAGGTTTGAGATGGTTTTAATATTCATTCATTCGATGTAAATGTAATATGATGTAATATTCTTTTGCGGGGCACATCCAGGTTGCGGTTGTAGCCACCGTTGTATTATTTCTTTTTACTGTTTTTGCTCCTAGGATAGACTCAAGGCGGGGTACACAAACTACCGGGTACTTTGAAGTGTTTAGTGGCCTACTCACTTTGTTGAGGGAGGCCGCTTCACTTCGGATACTTGGCGGGTAGTTTGCCGTACCCGTAGGGGTCTAGGGTGGGGTAATGGCTATTCATCACAACTGTGTAATCCGTCTTTTATTGCAGGCTCAAAGCAAATGCGGATTGCTAGTATATCCAATAAAGTTCATCAGTGATCTGGAATGCTTATTATTGCATCTGACGAATGTACAATATCCATATATGATAGCTATTAGACGTCACTATGTTTTACACCCGCGCTAGCCCAGCCCCCGCTCTGTCGTTAGTTAAGTAACCTAACGGGTGATGACGGGACCCCGTGGCGAATGCGGATGGCATAAGAGGACGTGGTATTTTCGTTGTTTTCTGCAATGATAGGATAAATGATGGGACGCATTATTATAATGCAAAGAAAATAAACCAAAGTTAAGTCGTTGGAACAAATTTAAAAGAAACCACTCGGTTATTTTAAAAAGATCAGAATTTTTAATTGCGGAGGTTTAACCACTCCTTTTAAAAAGTATCAGGTTCCTTCGATTAAATCAAGTTCACTACGTTCACGGTTTTGCCAAAACCAGTCGTGGCCCTCCATCATTTCAGTTAAATATTCAGTAGTATTCAAGCTATGTATTTTGACCTTCGCCAAGGCATAGTGATTGGTAGCTGCTAGATATTTATCTGTAGCATAGATAGATGCGTTGGTTTGGGACAGTCGTACTACTATTTTGGCCTTCGTCAAGGGTATGTACGGGTGGGTTCAAATTAACCTGGACAATGACGGGTAGAACTTGACATGTGACTTATGATATGTTGGCCTTCGTCAAGGTCATAAGAGCATGGGGCAAAAATTTATATCGGGAATTTCTAAAGAAACTGGAATTTGCAGTGAGAGCATACCATTTTGGAGTTTAATGAATGTTGGTAGGATTCCTTCAACATTATCATACGATGATATTTTGGATCCCGATCCTACTGTGAGTATATACTACTTATCAGGAGATTCGTCACTTAACGATCAATGCTATAAACCAAGTAGGTGCCTAGAAAGGTGTCAGCGGGGTTACGCCCCCAGAGAAAAGAGGTTATTTAATTAAGGAACTTCGCGAAAGCGTTGGAAAACCTCCCTCGAAGTATCGACACTGTCCTGGCTGAACGGTTAAGCAAGAATTGTACTGTGAGAATAGTCCTGGCTAATTCTTCTTTTATGGTTGAGGAGGGATTCGAGAAACAGTGGGAGCCATCCTGTTTAGATAAATTAAAACACTCTAAACTTGCAAGAGCATCATGCTAATAGTATTTTCTTCTCTTTCTTAAAATTGCAGCGACCTTGTGACCACACATAGGTCACATCTAGATAACAAATTGACTGAATCTGACTTATATGACTGGCAAAGGTCTGTCCAGATGTCCATTGCCTATGACAAGCTGGACCACCCTATTACTACTCAAGATCCCGCCGTCCCAGGTCCAGTTTCCACCGTCACGGATATGGATATCCGCCAGACAAGGGAAAAGGATAAAGCGAAAGCCAAATGCATCGTGTTAGCTTCAGTTGATGGTGTATACCAGAAGCAGCACGAGAAGATGGACTCGGTTTCCATCTTTCTCCATAACAAAGATTTATATGGAGAGCAGTCTCATATCGCTAGATATGAAACCTCGACCGAATTAATTCAAGCGAGGTTGGCTATCGGGTCATATGTAGGGGATAACGTCCTTACAATGACTAGCTATATTGATGAGCTCCAAGACCTGGAGACCGCGTTGGGAAACGAGTCAGATACTGACTTGATTCTACAGTCTCTACCTTCTACCCTGAAGGAAACCAGGGAAGTAGAAGGAAAGAGAAGGGCAAAAGTTTCGGGACTGGATATAGTAAAAGAGGGACGTTCCTATTGTTACAGAAATGAACATTGGCAGAATGATTGCAGGGCTAGCAAAGCCAGTAGCCAGGATTCGAAGCATGTTGTGGCTTCAGCCTCAAGTGTATTTGTAATTAATAACTATTTGTCAATTAACTCTACTTCCTAGGTACTAGATACCGGAGCAGGATCTCATATATGTAATTCATTACATGCTTTGAGAAACCGTAAAGTTATAAGTGTAGGGTTCCTAGGCACTCTAGTGAAGTCTCACAAGTGATCAAACATGCCCAAATCAAATTTTACGGGTGCCTACAAACCCGACTACGGATCATTTACTAGATTTCTAGGCGAAGAGATAACTAGTTAACAATTTAACTATAAAGAATACGGAAATACAACCTTTGTAGATCCGGTGCTCCACCTCCATAGCTCCGCAACGAAGTCCCCTCGCTGTCCATATAAGTTCCCGGGCTCTAGCATCGGCTTCGTCGGAGAATGGGCAAGCTAGGTCGTCGATGTCCATGCCGAAGATGATCTACGTCGAGGCATCGCTAAATCAAGCTCCGACTTCACCAAGTCAAGAAACTTGTGAAGAAAACACACTCTACTACTTGGCAAGAGGTAGAGGATGAAGAAATAGGAGTTGGGTTCACTTTAGAATTGGATTTCTCACTCAAATACTCAAGTTGCCATTGTTGAAGTAAGGTTTCTTCATGAAGAAGAAGAAGAGGAAGAAGATGATAAGTGTTATCTTATTCTTTTTTTAAAAAGAATATAATATCAAATACTTATCTTGAGCCAATCATAGTTTGTTGTAGAGAATAAACCATAGTTAGAATGAAGGGTTAGGGTTAAGCATCAAGACAAAATGGTCACAAGGTCAAAGCTTCATGAAGCTTCAATGTTCAAACAAAAAAAGTCACCATTTTCTCTTTATGCATAATATTTTCCAATGAGAATAAATGAATAAATAAATAAATAAGAAAACCATAACCCTAACCTATATACAACCATGGTTTAATCTTCACACAAACCCTAAAGAGCATGTATCATCAAACATGATACAATCAAGTGCACAAAAAGTATATCACATATACAATGTGCACATCCGAGCGAGAAAATCCATCTTAAGTAAACCGATACTAGTTGATGCAAAGTAATATATCAAATATATAAATATGCATTAAATCATTAAATCAACACTTGATTCAATGATCCGGTCATGTCGCACACAACCGACTAGTATACAATGTATCGGCTTATCGAATCAACGCTTGAATCGATAACTAGGTTATATCGCATACAACCATTCGACACATTGATCGCGAGAATGAAATACGGTATCGCATAACCGAATTATTCTCGGTCCTGCACATATCTTATATGCGCTCCTATTTCGTTTCGCTTGAACTAGGAAACCTCTGTGTAGGACTCTAAAGACTCGTCAATACGCCGGCAGCAGATGATGATCATATCAAACACCCACAAGCCGCAAGCGGTCTGCTAAACGTAACGGCCACCCGGGTATTGAGCGATCAGAAGATCGACGAGCAAGCCCGCTCACACTCCTGTGAATCCAACCAGTAACACTTACCGTACAGTCCGGTCTGTTCGTCTGATATGTCGCATATCTTGCCTAGGGGTGGTAAACGTCAGACCCCAATAGCTCGATAAGTCATGCCGACGTAAGGTCCATAACATTCGTGAAACTACTGATAACTCTTACCAGTATATCACTGCAACCCTGGCCAGGGATTTCCTGTTATGGCCAGTCGAGCATAGCACAACATCAACCCCCAATACCGGGAGAGACGAATCCCCTCCTATCGCTCATTGCATCCATGTGAATCGGGACTGTACCCAAAAACCACCTATTTGCACAACTCAGTAGAGCCGTGGTAGGGTGGAAATCAAAGCACAGTGGGAGACACACAAGACTCTATGACGATCTCGGGTCAACAGACTAAGCTGTACCAGTGTCACCAGAGAACTGCCATCTGATGTGAGGTATAATACCATCTGGGAGTTCTCGGTGAGTCCGTTCAGTGTACCCAGTCTCCACTGAGCACCCGCATACCATCTTCGATGTCAAACACCAATGGATATGGGATCATCCATCGCCCATCGCATGGGTCGAGAAGATATACGCTAGTCTACTCTGGAATATCGATGCCCCGTCTCGATATTCCCTCGACTAGGAACATTTCAAGGATGTACTCATGGACTATCCAGGCCCCACTAGTATGATCTGCATCACAGTCCTGGAAGTCGAGTACACATCCTAAGGGCTTTATCAACATGTAACAGAGAGACAGAAAGTATACACGTTAAGATAAAGAGCAACCAGATAGCGTACTATCATGTCGAGCAAGAAAGTCCTACCTATATATGTCCCAGCATCCACTACAATATACATCCAATGTACAGTAATGGCCTCTAGGACATACATATAACTAACAATCTCCCACTTGCACTAGGGCCATCTGTAGCAGTGGTCGCAGTATCTAATACTCAACCATCCCATATGAGTCTCTCTCTGGGAAAAGGCCTTCGTGAGTGGATCCGCCGTGTTGTCCTCTGAGTCTTGTCTCCTAACCTCGATCACCCTGGAGATCAACTATCTCCATGATCTGGTGATGCTGCCTCAGAATTTGTCTGGGTCACTGATGGGACCAGGGTTCCAGGGCCGAAGCCACACTTCCATTGTCATACAATGGCAGGAACGTAGTTCATCTTATGAACCAATATACACCCAAACTTCCTCTTTGGTAGTATCTTCAATAGCGATGTTACCAGCCTTTATCGTCTAGTTTGCCACGGTATCTAGCTTGGAACTCTTCCAACATACCGTCCCTTTACTGAGGGTAAAGACAATGCCCGTGACTGACATTCAGTCGTCTTTATCACCCTGGAACTCTTCCAGTGATTCTCCCCAGGATCGATTGATACCATCTCACTACATCTAGTAAGAATCCTAGCATCCAATTACATCTATCTCATAGATGAAAACTCAGGATTTAGGAGGTATCACTTTGATCCTATTTGGAGAATCCTAGTGATAATAGGAGATTGGCCGATCGTAGTATAAGAAACTCTTTTCCTATCAAGAGTATGTTGTCTACGTACAATACGAAGATGACCACCTTACTCTCTACTACCTTTTTGTATATACAAGGTTCGTCTACCATTTTGATGAAGTCAAACACTTTGACTATCACATCAAAACAGACGTTCCAACTCCGCGATGCCTGCTTCATTATGTAAAGCAACTTGCACACGTTTCCGCTGCTCCCACTTTTTACGAAGACCTCTGGCTGTGTTCTTATAGACGTTCTCTTCTAAATCAGTATTTAGAAAAGCAGTCATGGCACCCAACCGCCAGATATCGTAGTCATGGTATGTGGCCGTGGTAAGTAGGATCTGGACAGACTTAAGCATAGCTACTGGAAAAAGGTTTCATCACTATCCACGCCTGGTCGATGACGAAAACCTTTAACAAGTCTAGCTTTGAAAGTCTCAACTTTTCCATCTACACCAAGTAATCTTCTCAAGATATACTTGCTCCTGATGGGGATTTAACCCTTCAGATATAGCAGCTAAAGTCCATACTTTGCTGGTGTACATGGATTCCATCTCAGATCGCTAAGCATCCAGCCATTCTTACAGAGTCCCTACTCTCGATGGCCTGCTCGAAACTAGTTGGGTCATCATCTCATGATGCAATCCTTGCTCCCACTGTCATCGAGAAACCGAGGTATCTTTCAGGCGGATGAGGAACCCTACTAGATCGGCGGAGAGGCTGAGGTTCGTCGGGAACTATAGAATCCTTTGGTTCTGTCAAATCATCAACTGCAGTTTTGTATAGCTGGAACCTTTCCAGTTCTACAGAACTGATCCTGCCTCGATCTTGTCCGGATTTTGCTTTAAACATAGGTCGGACAACCCCAAATCTTAACTAGCTTAAGAGATGGGTTCTTCCCATACCATATCTCATATGGAGTGGTAGGCACTGATTTGATTCAAACCTAATTCAATAGGTATGCAGCTTCTTAAGTGCATAACCCCAAAAGGAAATAGGCAACTCAGTAATACTCATCATAGAGCACACCATATCTAATATTGTGAAATTGCTCCGCCCTGATACACCGTTGTGCTGTGGTGTATTCAGAGGAGTAGTACGGAGAGAGAATCTCATTCTCCTTTAGAATGGTCCAGGAATGCCATGCTCAAGTATTCTCCTCCCTGATCTCATCATAGGACATAATACTTATACCCGGTTATTGGTTCTCTACTTCTAACTTATATTCTGTGAATATCTCAAAAAGTTCGGACTTATGTTTCAACAGGAATATATAACTGAATCTTGAGAGATTATCAGAGAATATAATGAAGTATAAAGAACCAGTCCTGGCATGTGTAGACAGGAGACCTTACATACATCATCATGTATCAGTCCCAAGAGTTCATTAACTCTTTCTTTGTTTCCAATAAACAGAGCTATGGTCATATTATCTTTATGACATGACTGGCAAGTTTCACAAGATGTAAATTCAAACTGATTTAAATATGCATCTAAAATGTAACTTTAGCCAGTCGGGTCGCATTGATGTGACCTAGTCTACAATGCCTCAAGAAGGATTCGTTCATTTCTGAACTCTTCCTCTTGTGTGTGTTCTGTATACAAGGAACTGTAGTTTGATTTAGAACGTCAATGCTTTTAGATAACGTGCCTGAACCGATCAACTTTTGATATAGGAAATGTTCAAAACATTATCCAACAATACAAAATTATATCATTTCTTTACTAATAAAGAGACTGATATGATTTTGTATATCAGGTTCGGTATCTAATAGCATTTGTTCAGAATCAATGTACTGGTAATACAGGGTGACAGTGACCAACAGACTTGGCTGCAACACTTGCCCCGGTTTCTGTCTCATGAAACTTATCACCCGTTCTCAGTTTTTCTAGCTTTTTGTAGCCCTATGTAACAGCTTACATCTCTGGGATCCCGATCCGGTATCATATACCCAGGATGCAGAGGATACTGAGAAACAGTTCTTTGTAATGAACACACCCGAAGGAGATACATCATATGCACTTTCTTCGTTTGGACGGCATAGGAAATCTGGTATTCCCCTATTTCCTGCTCTGTCTTATAACAATTATAAGTTGGAGCGGGACCAACGTTCCCCAGCTCAGTATAACAAGCGGGTTCGGTCAATTATCCATATTATTATCTTGATTAAGGCGTGATATGGTCGCTACCAGGAGAGAGAGAGAAGAAAACACTCTGCGTGCGCTCTTGCAAGATCAGATTGGTTATATATTTTATCTAATCAGGATGGCTCCCACTGTTTTTATCAAATCTTCCTTCAAACCCTAAAAGGAAAGACTAGCCGGGATTAATTACACTCTACAAGTTCGCCAATCTTTCAGCCAGGCCAGTGTCGGTACTTTGAGGGAGGTTCCCCGTGCTTTCGCACGGACCTAATTACTGTAAACCTCGTTTTCCCAGAGGCGTAACCCTGTTGACACCTTTCTAGACACCTACTTGATCGGCTAATTGCAAAGTGCAAAACTCTCCCAGGAGTAACAATTACTCGCAGTGGGTATCGGGATCCAACTATCATATAGAAGGTATGCAATCTCATTGCAAGTTTCAACACTTGAAACTCCCGATAATGGTTTTTACCCCTAGCACTTATGACCTTAACTATGGTCAACAAATCATAAGTACTGGTCAAGTTCTACCCGTCATTTCGTGATTAATTAGACCCACCCACATGACCCTTAACTAAGGTCAACAAAGTCACGCGACTGTCCTAACTAATCGCATCATATGCGGTGTAGGAAGACATCACTTAGCTACCGTACACTGTGCCTTGACTATGGTCAACAAACACAGCACGAATACTAAGTACTCTACTTCCTAAAATGACGGAGGGTTGCGAATGGTTTTTGTGAAAACCTTTAACGCTTTGAACTTGATCTCGTTGCGGAATCAAATGGTTTTTAAATGGAATGTTTTTCGAAGCTTTTCTAGTTTTGCTAAAGGGGTCACTCCCGGTGAAGGGATCGTCGGCCCTTTCCTCGTCGAATGAGGTGCGGGATATATCATATATATCACTGTGCAAAGCAGAAACTATAGAAGCGATCAAAAGACAAACCGAGGGTTGTAGCATCTGCCAGTTATTGCTAAAGGAGTCACTCCCGGTGAAGGGATCTCGGTCCTTTCCCTATCGAATAAGGTGCAGGATGTTCTACAAGGAACACCGCGATGCAAAGCAAGAACTGTAGCTACCTGTTTTTATTTTGAAATTCGATTCCACAACATCAATTAGGTTTATTTTCTTTCATTAATCTCATTAATGAATATCCCATCATTTAAATTACCTAAACATCACAGATAAATATGACGTACACTTATGCCATCCGCATTCGTCTCGATGTCCCCTCGTGCACCGTTAGGTTAGGTAACTAACGGCAGAGCGGGGCAGGGCTAGCGCGGGTGTAAAACATAAGCAACGTCTATATAATATATCATATATACTATATATAATACCTGTCACAGAACATCGCATGATCACATCACAGATAAAGCACAGCAGAAGAATCATATGAAATATTGGATATACTAGGACGTCCGTGTTTTCAATACGAGCCAGTATAAAACACGGATTCCACGGTCGTGATGAATAGACAATCCCACACTCCTAGACCCCTACGAGAGCGGCAAGCAACCCTACCAATTCTAGGGTTAGGAGACCCGAACTCGACTCCTCGAGTTGGTCTCCCACTGGACCCCAGAACCCGGTTACTTGTGCTCCCCTCCTTGGGTCTATCCTAGTGCAGAAAAGTAAATAATATACATCAACGGTGACTACTTCCGCAACCTGGAAGTGCCCCAATAAAAGAATATTACATACAAGTTTTTACATGAATGAAAATGAAAAACAGTCATCTCACATAAAAAAAACCCGGCTATTCAAATACGACGATCCAATATAACATATCCAGCAACACATAACATCACATGTCATCAACGTAAGTAAATATACGCATCCCAATTGTCGTTGACATATAGCAACGAAACCGGCGACATCACATATTACACTTACGGTCACAGAAAAGAAAGTGTAAAACTACAACAGTTGGAATCCACAACCACCTCAGACATCGCATGCCTGACCAAATGAATTCCTTAGACATCGCATGCCTAACAATTATAAACCCCGCATTTTAGTCTCAAAATCGAAAACACTTTTCAATATCGAGTCGGGAAATTCAACAGGATTCCCGACATTCTGATCGAATGCTCGTCGCAAACTTTAGTAGGCGGCCGCACCCCCGATACCGTCGACGAAGTGCACCAAGGCGGAACACCGCTACCGCGAGCACCCGAATGGATGCTTTCAGCGACGGGGTTCTCCTACAGTCACTTGGTCGGGGCAATGGAGTGAGGCTGTCTATTAAGTTTACCCGGCGAGTATCCGCGTACCCTACGTGATTGCGACGGACTTTTGATCACATCAAAATTTCGTGGCAACCGATCATGTGAGACTAAAGTGCTATGTTTATAATATTCATTCCGTTATCTCATAACAATTTGTGAATTCCAATTATTGTATCACATTCCGGATAAATAGAAAATGCTAAACTTTTCGATCGAACAATCGAACACCCAAGTTTTCCCGATACAGCTCAACACATGAAATAAGTCTAACAACATTCAGTCCGTGCCTCAGTACCAACGGTCCAGCCGTAGAAGGGTCAAGCCAACGCCTCACATGTGGCACGCCGTACTGCCCCAAACCCGAAGGTTCAAAGGGCAGTTCAAGACGGTCACATAATCGAGTTAAGGTTTGTTGTCTTCTAGAGGGTCCATCGCGTTACTTTCACTACTTAGAACGTTGTTAAACTACGGAAAAATCCAACAATTGGAAATTTCCCGGCAGGGGAAAAAATGGGTATTTATATCCGGTCGAACTTTTTAACATATTCTAAGATTATCCGGAAAAGCCACACTGACAAAATTTGATAATCCGATCGAATACACCGAGTCCCCAAATCAACCCAGAAAATAAAACTCTGGAATAAGCATTAAAATATTCCCAGGAAAACGAGCACAGAAAACTGAGAATTACTGTGCAACTTTTGGTCAACGATGGAACAGTGTTGCCGCGGAACCGCCGCTCCACGTGGGCTAACGCCGCGGTTCCGCAGTTCATTGATTGAATTACGACTAAAATTTTGCACCGTAATTCTGATAAAACCCTGCTTAATTTTCTGGATATTTTTAATTTCGAAAAATCCACATTTTACAGAAAAGTCCAGAGAGCAATTTTCTAGTCGGGTTTTGGGTCGTTCGGACTTCAAATTCCGTCGGGACTTCGCCTAAGGCTCTAGCTAGGCTCTGATACCACTGTAGGGTTCCTAGGCACTCTAGTGAAGTCTCACAAGTGATCAAACATGCCCAAATCAAATTTTACGGGTGTCTACAAACCCGACTACGGATCGTTTACTAGATTTCTAGGCGAAGAGATAACTAGTTAACAATTTAACTATAAAGAATACGGAAATACAACCTTTGTAGATCCGGTGCTCCACCTCCATAGCTCCGCAACAAAGTCCCCTCGCTGTCCATATGAGTTCCCGGGCTGTAGCATCGGCTTCGTCGGAGAATGGGCAAGCTAGGTCGTCGATGTCCATGCCGAAGATGATCTACGTCGAGGCATCGCTAAATCAAGCTCCGACTTCACCAAGTCAAGAAACTTGTGAAGAAAACACACTCTACTACTTGGTAAGAGGTAGAGGATGAAGAAATAGGAGTTGGGTTCACTTTAGAATTGGATTTCTCACTCAAATACTCAAGTTGCCATTGTTGAAGTAAGGTTTCTTCATGAAGAAGAAGAAGAGGAAGAAGATGATAAGTGTTATCTTATTCTTTTTTTAAAAAGAATATAATATCAAATACTTATCATGAGCCAACCATAGTTTGTTGTAGAGAATAAACCATAGTTAGAATGAAGGGTTAGGGTTAAGCATCAAGACAAAATGGTCACAAGGTCAAAGCTTCATGAAGCTTCAATGTTGAAACAAAAAAGTCACCATTTTCTCTTTATGCATAATATTTTCCAATGAGAATAAATGAATAAATAAATAAATAAGAAAACCATAACCCTAACCTATATACAACCATGGTTTAATCTTCACACAAACCCTAAAGAGCATGTATCATCAAACATGATACAATCAAGTGCACAAAAAGTATATCACATATACAATGTGCACATCCGAGCGAGAAAATCCATCTTAAGTAAACCGATACTAGTTGATGCAAAGTAATATATCAAATATATAAATATGCATTAAATCATTAAATCAACACTTGATTCAATGATCCGGTCATGTCGCACACAACCGACTAGTATACAATGTATCGGCTTATCGAATCAACGCTTGAATCGATAACTAGGTTATATCGCATACAACCATTCGACACATTGATCGCGAGAATGAAATACGGTATCGCATACCCGAATTATTCTCGGTCCTGCACATATCTCATATGCGCTCCTATTTCGTTTCGCTTGAACTAGGAAACCTCTGTGTAGGACTCTAAAGACTCGTCAATACGCCGGCAGCAGATGATGATCATATCAAACACCCACAAGCCGCAAGCGGTCTGCTAAACGTAACGGCCACCCGGGTATTGAGCGATCAGAAGATCGACGAGCAAGCCCGCTCACACTCCTGTGAATCCAACCAGTAACACTTACCGTACAGTCCGGTCTGTTCGTCTGATATGTCGCATATCTCGCCTAGGGGTGGTAAACGTCAGACCCCAATAACTCGATAAGTCATGCCGACGTAAGGTCCATAACATTCGTGAAACTACTGATAACTCTTACCAGTATATCACTGCAACCCTGGCCAGGGATTTCCTGTTATGGCCAGTCGAGCATAGCACAACATCAACCCCCAATACCGGGAGAGACGAATCCCCTCCTATCGCTCATTGCCTCCATGTGAATCGGGACTGTACCCAAAAACCACCTATTTGCACAACTCAGTAGAGCCGTGGTAGGGTGGAAATCAAAGCACAGTGGGAGACACACAAGACTCTATGACGATCTCGGGTCAACAGACTAAGCTGTACCAGTGTCACCAGAGAACTGCCATCTGACGTGAGGTATAATACCATCTGGGAGTTCTCGGCGAGTCCGTTCAGTGTACCCAGTCTCCACTGAGCACCCGCATACCATCTTCGATGTCAAACACCAATGGATATGGGATCATCCATCGCCCATCGCATGGGTCGAGAAGATATACGCTAGTCTTGTAACACCTTAGAATAAGGGTTAGTGAATAATTATAATTAAATAATGATTTTTAATAAAAAGTTTACCAAATTGTGTTTTAAATATTTTTCCTAACTTAATAAACATTTTTCCAAAATTTTCCTAGGCTTGCACACACATGTGCATGTAAACTAGGGTTTTTGAAATGTGTTAATACCATAATTTTACCATGGTAGGTTAATATTAGAATTAAGTCTTTTGTTTTAATTTGAATTGTGTTGAGTTGGCATGAGAGAGAGAGAGGCATGGCTTAGCCATGCTTGGCCATGTTGTGGAGAGAGAGAGGAGGGTTGACCTTGGACTTGAGTGTTGCCCCCATTCCTTTGCAATTCCCTCACACTCACTCCCACACACACTTACCTTGCAACTGAACCCCCAGCTCCAGAAGCAGCAGCAGCTAGCAAAGCACAGCAGCAGCAATATGAAGCAATAGCAGCAGCAGCAAAATTCAGCAGTAGCAGCAGTGGGCAGCAGCAGCTCTAGCTCCTAGTGCAGCCCCTCCCCTTCACCTCTCCACCTTCCTGCAGCTCCCTAGGGTCGAGAGTGAGGTATATTTCCTAACTTGATTCCCTAGTTAGCTTAGATTGTGTAGTTTTGCATCGGTTTATGGATATTGGTGCGTTTTAGTGTGATATGGGATGTTTAATAGGATCTTTGTGCTAAAATGATGTGTTAGGGTTTCAGTAGCTTGTTAGTGAGTTAGTGAGACCTTTGTGACCTAGTGCAACCCCAGTTACGCTAAAATACCACGAATTTCACAAATTGTTGCAAAATGTCGTATTTGTACAGATTTTTAGGATTCAGTGATCTGCTTTTACTGCTTGAGTTTTTGAGTGTTTGAAACAACTTCAGAATGCTAGGCAGGCTTTTTCAGGAAATTGAGTGAAGTTCGAACCCATTCCACCGGGGTTGGGCCGGCGACAGGCACTGTTTGGCCGGCGACGCCGGCCTCCCTTCCCCCTTTCTGTCTCGTTTTGTGTGTGGTGGTTTCTGTGGGTATTTTGCAGTGTTTGGTCTTGTTGAAATTGTGGGATTTCTTCCAGGTAAAAATCTGGGAGTTGTTTCCCTTTTGTTGGAATGTGGGTTTAGTGCGACTAGCACGTTTTGTAGGTCTGGTGCGTGCTACGCATCGTAGCGCGTCGGGGTGGTTCTTGGTTCAGCACACACACGTGTTCTAGCGTATCGCGCACACGCGCGATTAGTTTGCGACACGAGTTTCTAGTTTGACCGTGATATCGCGTTTTTGACGAATTTGAGCTTATATGTGTGATATGTGTTTATGATTCTAGGTTCACAGGCCAGTGAGACGGACGCCGCGAAGAAGGGCAAGCAAGTGGTTGGATACACTTAGCGCGAGGCACGGTGAGTAGATTTCACATCTACGGGGATATCGCCCGCATGGCGTTATGCGTCAGGGCTGATAGGACTTATTCACTATATGTTGCATGCACCCCATAGACTATCATCGCATATTGCATTCTCTGCTGTGTTGATATATATCTTGCTTAGAACTGATAGAACACTGCACTATTACTAACGGTTTATGTTGCACGGGCACTATTTACATGCTACACACACACCGTTAGTAATTGTCATGTCACACTCACTATAGAGCTGCCATGTTTATATTGCTATAGTTCGCCTCATATGTGATTTGATATTACCTTCATGTATATTGGGAGCCACATGACATCTTTTAAAACCGGAAATGAAACTACTTTAAAAGCGGTTTTCCCCTTATACCTATACCATGGATTGATGCATATTGTACCTCGCATTGGATTTTACTATTGGTATTGGATTTTCATGTGATTTCTGTTTTGAGGACCGTGGAATTATTTAAGGAAAGATATGCTATTTTGAAAAACCCGGTACCTCGTGATATGATATTTTGGTGCGTCCACCATGCGTTTTCTCGGTGCTGAGACGTGTGCTTGAAACCCGATTCGAGGAGTGGATGTTCCGTTTGCGGGTTCGTGGTGGGCCCGGTATGGTTCCCCTCGGCGAGATGATCGATGGGATTTGCCGATTGAGCCTGGAGGCGGGCGAGTACCTACCGGTGATTGGTTGGACCTGGCAGTTGTCCGGAGGATACTGACCAGAGTCGAGTGATGGATGCGGGATGACCGTGCTGCCGGGGCCGAGAGCCGATACCGCAGACGGACCCCGTGGGGCCGGTCCGGACTGACGGCGCCCGATGTTCGAGGATTTACGTGTCGATGCTGGACACGGGTATTTTATGATGTTTTGGGTGCCGATGTTGGGCACTCGTGATTCCTCCGAGATATACAGGATTTGAGGGCCGATGGGTGTGTCGGCGCCTGAGTATATGTGGGATTTGGGTGCAGTTTGAAGCACCGATTATTGCTTTCCATGTTGACATAGTCCATGTAGATATTATTTATCCCATACTCAGTATTGATTACTATACATCTCATCCTGTGGCATTTACCTGTTAGAGTACATGCATTACTACTGTATCCACTGTTGACATGCATTGATATCATCTGCTGGCATTAGTAGAGCCACGCTATATGTGCGTGCTTGCGATCACCTTTATATGTTATCTCTATTCACGAGTTGGCAACTCACCCCCGTTGTGCCACAGTGTTTGCAGGTTGCCCTTGGGAGTAGTCACGGCTGGCTGTTACCTCATCTTTTGGCACAGATACCCCTTTTGAGCAGAGATAGCCCTTTTGCTGTTTAGGTGGGTTTCGTACGGTATCTGTTATCTTTCAGTTGTATATTGATGTATCTAGTACTCTCCATCTACCTTTCTGTATTGACTTAGAGACAGTTGTGAGGACGATATGTATGATTTTATATTCTGGTGTTGAGCTCGCATGTGAGCCGACGTTACCTTATGCAGTCTCATCTTTTATGATATTGTCCTTGTTTTACTGTGTATTCTTCGCTACGGCGTCGTATATCATATTGTGATGCTTTATTCATGTCACTTGTTATTTCCGCTACACCTTACTTTTACCCGACTTTCGGGGCTAATGTTTTAAAAAGGAAATGTTACCAAAATTATAAAACTCATAACTTGTGAACTTAAAAGGGATTTCTACTAAATAAATGGAAGTTTTTCAGACATTTACTATTGCTTTTACAAAACGTTTTAAATCACTCTATTTATTGGTTTTGATTTCTGGGTTCGGCTTACTTAGCCGCGTTACGCCTGTAGACGTTGCGTGGTTAAGTGCCGGTCACGAGTCGAATTTCTCGGGTCGTGACAAAGTTGGTATCAGAGCGTAGGTTTTACCTTCGGAGTGTAGGATGACCCTGGTATGATGGAGTAGGTAGCTGCGGCAGGGTAGCGTAGCGTGCGTATGTTCCGCGGCATACTCACGACACGGTACTCCGCTTACGCGACCTTAGGACTTGTTGATTTGATTCCTCCTTATATTCTTGTGATTCGATTTCCGTGTTCTCATCGAATCCAAATTTTCTTTCAGCCATTATGCCGCCTAAGACTACGAGGGCACAGAGAGCGGCCGCGAGGGCCGAGATTCGTGTTGACTCGTCCGAGACGAGGACTGATCCGGGCAGTACGCCGGTTGTACCCGAGCAGGCTGTTCCTGCCGTGACAGAGCAGATCGCCTCGTTAGGGGCTGGTATGCAGGAGATGCGCCAGATGATAGGATCGCTAGTTGAGACGCTTCGAGCGCAGCGACCAGAGATAGCTCCACCAGTTCCAGAGACCGCGATGGTGCCTACCGCACAGCCAGTTGCCCCTGCAGCCACGGAGGTGATTACAGTATCGCTATCAGAGTTCATGAGGCTGAAGCCTCCGGTCTTCACAGGCACCGATACAGCCGAGGACCCACAGTCTTTCATCGACAGGATGGCCAGGATATGCCGTTCCCTCAGATGTGCAGATGCGAGATGGGTTGAGTTCGCGAGCTTTCGCCTGGAAGGTCTTGCGCAGAAATGGTGTGATTCAGTAGAGAAGGGCAGAGCAGCAGGTCTTCCTCCTATGACCTGGACGGAGTTCGTGACTATATTTCTAGCCCGTTTCCTTCCCCGGAGTGTTAGAGATGCCCGAGCACGCAGGTTTGAGTCTTTGCGCCAGACGCCAGGGATGACAGTGGCAGAGTATGACGTACTGTTTACAGAGCTAGCAGTCTACGCCCCACATTTAGTGGCCACCGAGGAGTTGCGAGTCCGGAGATTTGTTCGAGGCTTGATTTCACCAGTGTTCCTTGCGATCAGCGCGCAGCACTACGAGACCTATGCAGCAGCTGTAGACGCAGCCCTAGTGGTCGAGGAGCACCTTGTCGAGACTTCGGTACTTCCAGAGCCGAAGAGAGTTCGTACCAGTATTTCCGCACGGAGGCCGTCATTCAGACGCCGCGACAGGTATCGTTCCGGTACGAGGAGTAGCAGAGATTCGGGACGAGGTCGGATGTTTAGTTCGTATCCCCAGGAAGGTCAGCAGTCGCCGCGGGGTTGCTACAGATGTGGCAGCCTACTTCACCTCGTTCGAGATTGTCCAGAGACACACCGGAGGGAGGCGGCAGCACCGCATGTTACCTTACCACCTTCACCACCCCAGAGGGCGTTGCCCGTTGTACCTACCGTTGCTCCGCGCCAGACTTATGCACCGAGAGGTCGTGGGCGTGGAGGAGATGCTCAGAGAGGACGAGATGACCGAGGCAGAGGTCGGTCAGTTACAGGTGGTGGACAGGCGAGGGTCTTTGCTTTGACACACCAGGACGCGCAGGCGTCCAATGCAGTGGTTTCAGGTATCCTTCCTGTATGTTCGGTTGATGCACATGTATTGTTCGATCCCGGATCCACACACTCGTACGTATCCACACACTTCGTGCCGAGTTTGGGTAGAGAGTCCGGCTTACTTGATCAGCCGCTTGTGGTGACTACTCCTGTGGGAGAGTCGTTTGTTGCTAGGCACGTGTTCCGATCCTGTATCGTCTGTATTGGCGAGAGAGAGTTGCCTGTCGACTTGATCCTTCTGGAGATGTTGGACTTCGACGTTCTTTTGGGCATGGATTGGTTAGCCACGTGCTATGCTTCTTTGGACTGCCGCGAGAAGACAGTTAGATTCTGTTTCCCCGGCGAGTCGGTTTTTGTTGTGTTGGGGGACCGTGGTGCCGCCCCTCACAGTGTGATTTCTTCTTTTCGCGCTGGACAGCTTTTGAGGAAGGGATGTCAGGGATTTCTCGCTTATGTTCGCGATGCTCGCGCTACAGAGGTTCCATTGGATCAGGTTCCGGTTGTTAGCGAGTTTCCTGATGTGTTCCCTGACGAGCTTCCTGGGTTGCCGCCCGAGCGCGACATTTCTTTCTGTATTGATTTGGTTCCTGGTTCGGGGCCTATTTCTATACCGCCCTATCGGATGGCCCCGGCGGAACTTCGTGAGCTGAAGGGTCAGTTACAGGATTTACTGGACAAGGGACTTATTCGACCCAGTGTTTCTCCTTGGGGTGCTCCAGTCCTGTTCGTCAAGAAGAAGGATGGCAGTTTGCGTCTTTGTATCGACTACCGCCAGCTGAACAGGGTGACAGTGCGGAACAGGTATCCTTTGCCACGTATCGACGATTTGTTCGACCAGCTTCAGGGGGCAGGGTACTTTTCGAGGATCGATTTACGATCGGGCTATCATCAGCTGCGGGTTCGACAGGAGGACATTCCCCGGACAGCCTTCCGTACGCGCTACGGCCATTACGAGTTTTTGGTGATGTCGTTCGGACTCACCAATGCGCCAGCAGCCTTCATGGACTTGATGAACCGCATTTTCCGGCCTTACTTGGATCTGTTCATATAGTCTTCATTGACGATATCTTGGTGTATTCCCGGAGTAGTGAGGAGCACGAGCAGCACCTGCGGGTTACATTGCAGACATTGAGGGAGCATCAGCTTTATGCGAAATTCTCCAAGTGTGCTTTTTGGCTAGACAGCGTAGATTTCTTGGGGCACGTGATTTCACGAGACGGTATATGTGTTGACCCGAGGAAGATCGAGGCCGTTCAGCGTTGGCCCAGACCCACATCGGTGACGGAGATTCGCAGCTTTTTGGGATTGGCCGGTTACTACAGGCGTTTTGTGCAGGACTTCTCACGTATTGCTACACCGTTGACCGGGTTGACCCGGAAGGGAGTTCCTTTCGATTGGACGGAGGAGTGCGAGCACAGCTTTCAGCAGTTACGGACACGGCTGACGACAGCACCGGTGTTATCTTTACCTTACGAATCGGGCGGATTTGTGGTCTTTTGTGATGCTTCTCGAGTGGGATTGGGATGCGTTCTGATGCAGCATGATAGGGTGATCGCGTATGCCTCGCGACAGTTGAAGAAGCACGAGCAGAACTACCCCACTCATGATTTGGAAATGGCAGCAGTGGTCTTCGCACTTAAGATCTGGCGACATTACTTATACGGCGAGTCGTGCCAGATATTTACGGATCACAAGAGCTTGAAATACATATTCCAGCAGCCGGACCTGAACCTTCGACAGTGTCGATGGATGGAGTTAGTGAAGGATTATGACTGCGAGATCTTATATCACCCGGGCAAGGCAAATGTGGTGGCGGATGCTTTGAGCCGGAGGCCCGGGAGTAGTTTATCTTGTTTGAGCGCAGTGCAGGAGCAGTCATCGGCAGATTGGCAGATATTATGCGACAGTCGAGTACAGTTCGAGTTCACGCCGATTGGGGGACAGATAGCGCATGTCCGTGCACGCCCACAGTTGATCGATCGTATACGTGAGGCACAGCTCAGTGATGACCGATGTTCAGAGATCATAGCACAGATGGGACAGGACAGATTTGCCGAGTTCGTGATCGATGACCAGGGGATACTACGGTTTGGAGTCAGACTGTGCGTACCAGATGCTGGAGGGCTGAGACGCGAGATTCTTGAGGAGGCACATCGATCGGTGTATAGTGTACATCCCGGTTCCACCAAGATGTATCATGATATGAGAGATGTTTACTGGTGGGACGGAATGAAGAGGGACATTGCAGATTTTGTATCGAGATGCCTGACTTGTCAGCAAGTCAAGGCTGAGCACCAGCGGCCCGCGGGAGAGCTACAGCCGTTACCCATTCCGGAGTGGAAATGGGAACAGATTTCGATGGACTTCGTGGTGGGTCTACCCAGGGATAGTAGGGGGTATGACTCCATCTGGGTGATCGTGGATCGTTTGACGAAAGCGGCTCACTTCTTACCGGTGAAGACGACTTTCGGATTTACTCAGTATGCCCAGATCTATATTGACGAGATAGTGCGACTACACGGAGTCCCGACGTGCATTGTGTCCGACAGAGGCACCCAGTTTACTAGTAGACTATGGCAGAGGCTTCAGGAGGCTTTGGGCACTCGCTTGAGTTTCAGCACGGCTTTTCATCCGCAGACCGACGGACAGTCAGAGCGGACCATCCAGACTCTCGAGGACATGCTCAGAGCTTGTGTACTAGATTTCGGAGGTAGCTGGGATCATCATTTGCCCTTGGTAGAGTTTTCCTACAATAACAGCTACCAGGAGACTATTCAGATGGCACCGTTTGAGGCTCTTTATGGGAGGAAATGTAGGTCGCCTACTTGTTGGACAGAGCTCAGTGAGAGCAGTATCTTAGGGCCACAGATCGTTGAGGAGACGACCGCGAAGATCCAGTTGATTCGCGATAGGATGAGAGCAGCGCAGAGTAGGCAGAGGGCTTATGCAGACCGTCGACGACGCAGACTTGAGTTTTCGGTTGGTGATCATGTTTTCTTGAGGGTCTCCCCAATGAAAGGTGTGATGAGGTTTGGAAAGAAGGGGAAGCTTAGCCCCAGGTATGTGGGCCCCTTCGAGATCCTCGAGCGTGTCGGTGCAGTAGCTTACCGGTTAGCCCTTCCGCCCAGCTTTCCAGACGTGCACCCCGTATTCCATGTTTCGATGCTCCGCAGATATCTGCTTGATCCTTCGCATGCGATTCAGCATCCGACGATCCAGCTTGAGCGTGATCTTTCCTATGCAGAGCAGCCGGTGATGATCTTAGATCGACAAGTGAAGAAATTGAGATCGAAGGAGATTCCATCAGTTAAAGTACTTTGGCGTGGCCAGAACCGTGAAGAGGTCACTTGGGAGACTGAAAGCGAGATGATGAAGACGTATCCCCATCTTTTTGAAGGTAACCTTAGTTAGATTTTTGAAATTCGGGGACGAATTTCTTTAAGGGGGAGAGATTGTAACACCTTAGAATAAGGGTTAGTGAATAATTATAATTAAATAATGATTTTTAATAAAAAGTTTACCAAATTGTGTTTTAAATATTTTTCCTAACTTAATAAACATTTTTCCAAAATTTTCCTAGGCTTGCACACACATGTGCATGTAAACTAGGGTTTTTGAAATGTGTTAATACCATAATTTTACCATGGTAGGTTAATATTAGAATTAAGTCTTTTGTTTTAATTTGAATTGTGTTGAGTTGGCATGAGAGAGAGAGAGAGGCATGGCTTAGCCATGCTTGGCCATGTTGTGGAGAGAGAGAGGAGGGTTGACCTTGGACTTGAGTGTTGCCCCCATTCCTTTGCAATTCCCTCACACTCACTCCCACACACACTTACCCTGCAACTGAACCCCCAGCTCCAGAAGCAGCAGCAGCTAGCAAAGCACAGCAGCAGCAATATGAAGCAATAGCAGCAGCAGCAAAATTCAGCAGTAGCAGCAGTGGGCAGCAGCAGCTCTAGCTCCTAGTGCAGCCTCTCCCCTTCACCTCTCCACCTTCCTGCAGCTCCCTAGGGTCGAGAGTGAGGTATATTTCCTAACTTGATTCCCTAGTTAGCTTAGATTGTGTAGTTTTGCATCGGTTTATGGATATTGGTGCGTTTTAGTGTGATATGGGATGTTTAATAGGATCTTTGTGCTAAAATGATGTGTTAGGGTTTCAGTAGCTTGTTAGTGAGTTAGTGAGACCTTTGTGACCTAGTGCAACCCCAGTTACGCTAAAATACCACGAATTTCACAAATTGTTGCAAAATGTCGTATTTGTACAGATTTTTAGGATTCAGTGATCTGCTTTTACTGCTTGAGTTTTTGAGTGTTTGAAACAACTTCAGAATGCTAGGCAGGCTTTTTCAGGAAATTGAGTGAAGTTCGAACCCATTCCACCGGGGTTGGGCCGGCGACAGGCACTGTTTGGCCGGCGACGCCGGCCTTCCTTCCCCCTTTCTGTCTCGTTTTGTGTGTGGTGGTTTCTGTGGGTATTTTGCAGTGTTTGGTCTTGTTGAAATTGTGGGATTTCTTCCAGGTAAAAATCTGGGAGTTGTTTCCCTTTTGTTGGAATGTGGGTTTAGTGCGACTAGCACGTTTCTGTAGGTCTGGTGCGTGCTATGCATCGTAGCGCGTCGGGGTGGTTCTTGGTTCAGCACACACACGTGTTCTAGCGTATCGCGCACACGCGCGATTAGTTTGCGACACGAGTTTCTAGTTTGACCGTGATATCGCGTTTTTGACGAATTTGAGCTTATATGTGTGATATGTGTTTATGATTCTAGGTTCACAGGCCAGTGAGACGGACGCCGCGAAGAAGGGCAAGCAAGTGGTTGGATACACTTAGCGCGAAGCACGGTGAGTAGATTTCACATCTACGGGGATATCGCCCGCATGGCGTTATGCGTCAGGGCTGATAGGACTTATTCACTATATGTTGCATGCACCCCATAGACTATCATCGCATATTGCATTCTCTGCTGTGTTGATATATATCTTGCTTAGAACTGATAGAACACTGCACTATTACTAACGGTTTATGTTGCACGGGCACTATTTACATGCTACACGCACACCGTTAGTAATTGTCATGTCACACTCACTATAGAGCTGCCATGTTTATATTGCTATAGTTCGCCTCATATGTGATTTGATATGACCTTCATGTATATTGGGAGCCACATGACATCTTTTAAAACCGGAAATGAAACTACTTTAAAAGCGGTTTTCCCCTTATACCTATACCATGGATTGATGCATATTGTACCTCGCATTGGATTTTACTATTGGTATTGGATTTTCATGTGATTTCTGTTTTGAGGACCGTGGAATTATTTAAGGAAAGATATGCTATTTTGAAAAACCCGGTACCTCGTGATATGATATTTTGGTGCGTCCACCACGCGTTTTCTCGGTGCTGAGACGTGTGCTTGAAACCCGATTCGAGGAGTGGATGTTCCGTTTGCGGGTTCGTGGTGGGCCCGGTATGGTTCCCCTCGGCGAGATGATCGATGGGATTTGCCGATTGAGCCTGGAGGCGGGCGAGTACCTACCGGTGATTGGTTGGACCTGGCAGTTGTCCGGAGGATACTGACCAGAGTCGAGTGATGGATGCGGGATGACCGTGCTGCCGGGGCCGAGAGCCGATACCGCAGACGGACCCCGTGGGGCCGGTCCGGACTGACGGCGCCCGATGTTCGAGGATTTACGTGTCGATGCTGGACACGGGTATTTTATGATGTTTTGGGTGCCGATGTTGGGCACTCGTGATTCCTCCGAGATATACAGGATTTGAGGGCCGATGGGTGTGCCGGCGCCTGAGTATATGTGGGATTTGGGTGCAGTTTGAGGCACCGATTATTGCTTTCCATGTTGACATAGTCCATGTAGATATTATTTATCCCATACTCAGTATTGATTACTATACATCTCATCCTGTGGCATTTACCTGTTAGAGTATATGCATTACTACTGTATCCACTGTTGACATGCATTGATATCATCTGCTGGCATTAGTAGAGCCACGCTATATGTGCGTGCTTGCGATCACCTTTATATGTTATCTCTATTCACGAGTTGGCAACTCACCCCCGTTGTGCCACAGTATTTGCAGGTTGCCCTTGGGAGTAGTCACGGCTGGCTGTTACCTCATCTTTTGGCACAGATACCCCTTTTGAGCAGAGATAGCCCTTTTGCTGTTTAGGTGGGTTTCGTACGGTATCTGTTATCTTTCAGTTGTATATTGATGTATCTAGTACTCTCCATCTACCTTTCTGTATTGACTTAGAGACAGTTGTGAGGACGATATGTATGATTTTATATTCTGGTGTTGATCTCGCATGTGAGCCGACGTTACCTTATGCAGTCTCATCTTTTATGATATTGTCCTTGTTTTACTGTGTATTCTTCGCTACGGCGTCGTATATCATATTGTGATGCTTTATTCATGTCACTTGTTATTTCCGCTACACCTTACTTTTACCCGACTTTCGGGGCTAATGTTTTAAAAAGGAAATGTTACCAAAATTATAAAACTCATAACTTGTGAACTTAAATGGGATTTCTACTAAATAAATGGAAGTTTTTAAGACATTTACTATTGCTTTTACAAAACGTTTTAAATCACTCTATTTATTGGTTTTGATTTCTGGGTTCGGCTTACTTAGCCGCGTTACGCCTGTAGACGTTGCGTGGTTAAGTGCCGGTCACGAGTCGAATTTCTCGGGTCGTGACAAGTCTACTCTGGAATATCGATGCCCCGTCTCGATATTCCCTCGACTAGGAACATTTCAAGGATGTACTCATGGACTATCCAGGCCCCACTAGTATGATCTGCATCACAGTCCTGGAAGTCGAGTACACATCCTAAGGGCTTTATCAACATGTAACAGAGAGACAGAAAGTATACACGTTAAGATAAAGAGCAACCAGATAGCGTACTATCATGTCTAGCAAGAAAGTCCTACCTATATATGTCCCAGCATCCACTACAATATACATCTAATGTACAGAATGGCCTCTAGGGCATACATATAACTAACAATAAGGGTAGGTGATTTGTCTCTCAGAGTTGCAAACGGAATGAGCGTGGACGCTGAATCCGTGGGAGAATATCGCCTAGGTTTGACAAGTGGGGAGATATTGATTCTACGTAACTGTCTGTATGTACCTAGTTTGACATGTAATATCATATCAGTGTCCTCACTTTCGAGAGAGGGATATGACTTTACATTCGTAAGCGATGTAGTTCACATCCACCTAAATCAAGTTCTGATTGGGTCCGGTACATTAGATGACGGTATATACGTATTAAATAAAGCTCAGGTTTTCTATGTCCAGAACACACTTAAAAGAAAGTCTCCAGAAATAAATCTGGCTTTCTTATGGCATTGTAGACTAGGTCGCATCAATGAAACACGATAAACGAAGTTACATAGAGAAGGATATTTGAATCCGTTCGAATATCAATCTTATGCCACTTGTGAATCTTGTCTCATGGGAAAGATGACAAAGACTCCGTTTACTGGACACGGAGTAAGAACAAGCGAGCTCTTGGGACTCGTACACAGTGACGTGTGCGGTCCAATGTCTACACATGCGCGAGGTGGTTATTCCTACTTCATTACTTTTACGGATGATTTCTCTAGGTATGGATATGTCTTCTTAATGAAGCATAAATCCGAGGCTTTTGAGAAATTCCAAGAATACAAGAATGAAGTGGAAAAACAAACATGCAAGAGTATAAAAACACTGAGATCTGATCGAGGTGGTGAATACTTAAGTGCCGAGTTCCTGGGTTACTTAAAAGAGAATGGTATTCTCTCTCAGCTTACTCCTCCATACACACCACAACACAACGGTGTATCAGAAAGGAGGAATCGAACCCTATTGGATATGGTTCGTTCCATGATGAGTAAGGCTGAGTTACCGCGATTTTTCTAGGGATATGCGCTAGAATCAGCTGCATATCTTTTGAACAAGGTTCCAACCAAAACTGTGCCTACCACACCATATCAGATGTGGAGTGGGAAGAAACCCTGTCTTCAGTACCTGAAGGCATGGGGATGTCCAGCTTTGGTTAAAATGCAGCATGTGGACAAGCTCGAGGCACGCTCAGTACTATGTAAGTTTGTGGGATACCCAAAGAACTCCAGGGGGTATTTTTCTATTACGCAGAGGAACAAAAGGTTTTTGTTTCTCGTAATGCCCATTTTCTAGAACATCAGTTTTTAGAAAAGGAAACAAGTGGGAGCGAAATAGAACTGGAAGAAATTCCAGAACCACAAGCTATTACTGAAAGCTTGGAAGAACCAGAAGGTTCAGGAGAACAGGACATCCCGACGCCACTCCGCAGGAGTAGTAGGCAATCTCATCCGCCCGAAAGATACTACGGTTTTCTCATAGACGGGGATAGAGAGGATTGCACTATTGACTATGATGAGCCTACTAGCTTCCAGCAAGCCGTTCAGAGCGGTGACTCGGTAAAATGGTTGGATGCAATGCGGACCGAAATGGAGTCCATGTACACTAACAAAGTATGGACTTTGGACATTGCTCCAGATGGGGTAAAACCCGTAGGATGCAAATGGATCTTCAAAAGGAAGATTGGTGTAGATAAACAGGTTGAAACCTATAAGGCTAGACTTGTTGCAAAGGGTTTCCGTCAAAGACCTGGTTTAGACTATGACGAAACCTTTTCTCCAGTGGCTATGCTTAAATCTATTCGGGTCCTTCTTGCTATTGCTGCCTTTCACGATTATGAGATCTGGCAGATGGACGTAAAGACGGCCTTTCTAAATGGTAATTTGGAAGAAAGCGTCTATATGGATCAGCCAGAGGGATTCATTCAGAGTGGAAGCAGTGGTAAGGTATGCAAGTTGCTTAAGTCCATTTATGGACTAAAGTAGGCATCGCGGAGTTGGAACATCTGTTTTGATGATGCTGTCAAAGAATTTGACTTCATCAAAAATCCAGATGAACCATGCATATACAGTAAGATTGTAGGGAGAGCTGTT
The DNA here is from genome assembly GCA_030015575.1 of Agapanthus africanus. Taxonomy (NCBI): domain Eukaryota; kingdom Viridiplantae; phylum Streptophyta; class Magnoliopsida; order Asparagales; family Amaryllidaceae; genus Agapanthus; species Agapanthus africanus. Next base: position 566,841,943 of record CM057339.1, read on the forward strand.
GTATTCCTCGTCTTGTACGTGGATGACATTCTCCTAATAGGAAATGATATTCCTATGTTACAGTCAGTCAAAAGATTCTTGTCACATAAATTCTCCATGAAAGACCTGGGTGATGCCACCTACATTCTGGGGATCCGGATCTATCGTGATAGATCAAAGAGGATATTGGGACTTTCCCAGTCCAGGTACATAGACACCATAGTGAAAAGATTCAATATGGATGATTCTAAGCGCGGTAACCTACCGGCTTGTCACGGAATCACCCTCTCCAAAGAGATGTCTCCCAAGACTGATTTGGAAAGGGATCGCATGTCGATTATACCCTACGCTTCTGCGGTAGGCTCTATAATGTATGCGATGTTATGTACCAGACCAGATGTAGCATACGCATTGAGCGTTGTAAGCCGGTATCAGGCAAACCCAGGGGAGAAGCACTGGATAGCAGTAAAGAACATTCTCAAGTACCTGAGGAGGACTAAGGAGATGTTCTTGGTATATGGCGGAAAAGACCTCTAGATGGAGGCCTTTGCCGACTCCGGCTTCCAGAGTGACAAAGATGACTCCAAATCCATGTCGGGTTATGTCTTTACCCTCAATGGAGGGGCGGTCTGTTGGAAGATTTCCAAACAGGAGACCATTGCTGACTCAACGATGGAAGCAGAGTACATAGCTGCTTGCGATGCCGCAAAAGAAGCAGTCTGGATGAAGAAGTTCCTCACAGAACTTCAGGTGGTTCCTACCAGTGTTGATCCAATACCTCTGTATTGTGACAACAACAGCGCTATAGCTTTAGCGAAGGAACCCAGGTCCCATCAGAAGTCCAGACACATCTTAAGGCGGTATCACCTGATCAGGGAGATCGTAGATCGCCGGGAGATCGAGGTAAAAAGAGTAGAGACGGAGAATAACATTGCTGATCCATTCACACAGGCCCTTCCTCAGACGCAGTTCGAGAGGCTGTTCGAGATGATAGGTCTACGGTATGCCAGCTCATGGCCCTAGTCCAAGTGGGAGATTGTTAGTGTATATGCCCTAGGGGCCATTATTGTATCATACTAGGTTGTATATTACTTAATGGAAGCTTGGGATATTCACAGTTGTATATAACAGTCTTGCTAAAAATGGTAGTATGCTACTTGGTTTGTGTCTACTTTAATATGTGCATATGTTTCTTGTAACGTATCACTTATACATATTAGTAGAGCCCATAGGATCTTTGCTTGATTACCAGCGTCATGATGGCAGTCACACTAGTAGGGGCTGGGTAGTCTGTAAGCAACATCCTATACAGGTCCCTGGTCGTTGGATTATCGAGATAGGGCATCGATATTCCGGAGTAGACTAAGTGTGTACGCTTCTCATCCCAGTTGGGGAGATGGTCTGTCCCACAGTCATCAGTACGTCGTACTGGAGATAGTATACAGGTGCTAGTTAGGTTACGGGTACACCGGACAGGACTCGCAGAGGAACTGATTGGTTGGTATTATACCCATCATCAGTTAACAGTTTCCAGGTGACATGAGTACAACATAGTCCGTAGACTTGACACTGCTACTTCGCCTCGAGTGTGTCCCACTGTTCTTAGATTGCTACCCTACCACGGCTCAAAGGAGTCGTGCAAACAGGTAGCAGTTGGGTGCGGTCCCGAGCACTTAGAGGCAGTGGCAGTTAGATAGGATCCGTCTCTCCCGGTATTGGGAGTTAATATCGCGCTGTGTCAGAGAGCCATTACGCAAAGTCCCTGGCCAGGGAAAGCGAGATTTACTGGTAGGTTCCAGTAGTTTCTCAGGGTGTAATGGGCTATGCTCCGACATGACTTATACAGCTATTAGGGGACTGACGCTTGCTGCCCCCTAGGCTCGATATGCGATAGTCTTAGACGAACAGACCGGACTGTACGAAGATTGTCACATCAGGCTCAGTAGGAGTTCGGATGGTTTTTCCTCATCGGCCTTCTTATCGACATCTACCTGGGGACCATTACGTACAGCTAGTGCCGCTTGCGGTTTGTGGTTAAACCCACTGCCAGCGTAGTGTCGAGTCTTTAGAGTCCCACACAGAGAGTTTCCCTTCTCCAGGCGAAACGATATAGAGGTCGTATGGTTTTACGACAAGGGTTCGGACGCATACGTGTGTTTACGCACGTACGACGTTCGGACAGTTTTTACTAGTCGGCTTTGGTTTAAGCCAGTTTCTAGCATCAGGTTATTGGATTTATACAGTCTAAAATTTTTCCGTGTTTTCACGGATTGGAGGGGCGTTCTCGTAATTTTCCGGGAAGCTTCTAGAAGCATGGTGACTTGGGGGTTAAGGTGGCATAAGCATTTATTGCTTAATGACTCATTTGTATGATTTATCCATGGAGTTAATGCTTCATTTATGAAGCTTATGACTCATGAGATGAATCACACAAGGTGAATGCATCAACCATGATGATTAATCATATATATTATTTATTTGATAAATTGTTATGGTTGATATATATACTAATGAGTTCATTTTTCAATTGATTCTTATTCTCACCTTCTCTCTCCTCAAGCTCTCATTCTTGAAACCCTAACCCTAACCTCTCATGTGTTGAGATCAAGGGTTATCTAGACTAATACATCTATAACCTCACTCTATATCCCCTAGGTAGCTTAGATTAGCACTTTGAGCAACCTAGTTATCTCAAGTTAGAGATAAAGCTTGGCGTAGGAGCTCTCGGGTGGATCATCTTTGATTCGAGGAGGCCATTGAGGTGCCGATGTTCCAAGGAGCCTACGAGGAGTGGAGGACCGTGATGAAGACCCAAAGGACAAGTATCGTGAGGTATAACTTCATATCCGAGTAGTTAAACCTTGCGTAGTTTGCTAGTAACGGTTTAGAAACGATTCATGCGCTCAAGTCCGTGTTACGAAGCTTTGATAATTGTTTTTCATATATTCCGCCTCCCAGCAAGTTTGTGGGGTGCGTGACATGGACTTACAGTATTCCATATTCACTTAGATATAATGTTGTTTACATGTTGTTTCATCTAAATCTCTAGTTAAGATTCTATGGTTAGGGTTGTTTAGCATGATAATTTTTTGAAAATGGCATGGACGATGCCTCCCGAAATCTTGTTGTCGTGCTAGGCATTCCCACAATGATATCAGAGCCAAGCTAGATAATTAGACGATATTTGTAGAATTAAGAAACCGAAACAACTCCGAAACACCCGAAATAAAAACCTAGTTTCTGTCAAATTTTTTAAGTCGTCGAAATTTTTGTAAGCAACTGCAGAATGTTATATGAGATGTAACTGTTGTGTTACGGCAGCGTCCCGGCCATCAATCCGTGGCCAAATACGGAACAAAAATTTGTAAAACTTAGGCTACCACAACCAATTACCCGGATCGAACCATTAACCATTTACTAAAAAAACTGTAAAGTGTTCAGAGATTATATCGATCGATCCGTGTCCTTCGGTCTTCAACCTCTTCCCAAGCTCCTCGCGACTGTCCCGAACAAGTTCGCTCTCCGGTCTCCCTCGTCGAAGACGATATACGTCGTGGATTCTTAATACGGGCTCCCGCCTCAAAACCGAGGCAACTCGGGCATCCAGTTTGCTAGCCTAGATACCCAAGGTGAAGTAGAGATAGTGTGTAAATACTTTATCTCAAGGCACCCAAGGATTTGGGTGGAGGTAAATGAAGTTGCCATGGATAGAAATTGTGAGCACAAGAATTTTACCAAGTGAAGAAAGGAAATGGGCTCGGCCATTCTGGAAATTTTGTTCTCTGGGGATTTTGGTGGGGTGTCTCAATTCTAATGCAAGCAACTAAAGAAATATATGTGTGCCCACCAAAATCCACAGCCACCTCACAAAAAAATCTACCCACAAATATCCTCATCATAACAAAGAACATTAAATGCAAAGGGATGAGTCACCAATATAGCCCATCCCCTGCCCACGAAATTTCCATCAGTAGAAAAAGCCAAAACAATAAAGAATTTAGCTAAAATTCATGGCTCGCAATTAATAAATTAAACATTAATCCAAATGTTTAAGTTGAGAAAAGAAATTGGCACCTTCAAAAGTAATCTCGTAACGAATTACAAGATTACCTCTCATCCGTATATACATACCCACATCCATATTCCAACTGAATACGAATACTATGAGACGAAAGTAATCCAACCAATCTAATACTAGGATCCGGCTTAAACCAAAGCCCATTAGTATGATCCGTCCGATCATGATCCGTGCACGAGTGCACATATATGATCGAACCCTGCCATAAAACCATACGGACTCTACAACGTTTCGCCCGAACCAGGGAAACCCTCTGTGTGGGACTCTAAAGACTCGTCAATACGCTGGCAGTGGGTTTAAGCACAAGCACGTCAGTGGCACTAGCTGTACGTAACGGCTACCCAGGTATTGAGAGAAACGGAGGCCGACGAGCGAACTCATCCTGAAACCCTACTGAACCTGACAGTGACAATATTCGTACAGTCCGGTCCGTTCGTCTATGAGTATCGTATGTCGAGCCTAAGGGGGTGGATAAAGTCAGACCCCTAATAACTTGACATTTAGTGTCGGTATGAAGCCTATCGCCAACTGAGAAACTATCAATCCTAGATAGGTAATTCTCGACTACCCGGCCGAGGATTTCTGGTGATGGCCATCCGTGCACTCCGCGACCTCAACCCCCAATACCGGGAGAGAGGAATCCCCTGACGATCCGCTCACTGCCTCTATGTGGCTCAGGACTGTACCAAACTAAAACTTGTTTGCACGACTCCTCTGAGCCATGGTAGGGTAATAATCAAAGCACAGTGGGAACTCACACGAGACAAATGACGATCTCAGGTCGATAGACTAACCTGTACACATGTCACCTGGGAACTGCTATCTGACAATAGATATAGTACCAACTAGCATGTTCCCGGCGAGTCAGTCCGGTATACTCATAACCCAATGAGCACCTGTATACTATCTTAGGTGAACCAACTGACACCAATGGCTTGTGAGACCGGCCATTGCCCCTTGTCGAGGTCTCGATCCGTATACACTAGTCTACTCTCGGAGTTTCGATGCCCAGTCTCGAAACTCCCACGACTAGGGACACTTTAAGGATGTGCTTATAGACTACCCAACTCTCATGTATATGATCGCCATCATACTGCTGGTAGTCAAGCAAGAATCCTATGGGCTCTATCAACATGTAATGGTGAACTGTAGTGTTACCTGAAGCATGTACACGATGATAAAGACAAACCAGATAGCATACTATCATCTCGAGTAAGACTGTTCTACCGGTATAGGTCATCCCTCAATCATTGCAATCACGTGCCTACGATCCAATAATTGACTTTGAGGGCACTATAGCCAACAATCTCCCACTTGCACTTCAGGCTAATTATTGCAGTGTCGCATACTCACAGCCGTGTGATACCGAACACCCAACTTCTCTACTAATCAGTTTCACAAAGCCGGTTTATGAAACTATCGCGTTCGAGAAATAGCCTCAGTGAGTGGATCCGCTCCAATGTTTCTTTCTATGTCTCTCTTTATCTCAAGTTCGCGGAGAAAGCCATCTCCCGAAATGATCAATACCTGTCTTAGAATATGTCTGGATATCTGATGGGAACCAGTTCATAAATTAACTCCAAATCCAGTAAACATCTTAGACTGTATCTTCAACTGAATTTAATCAGTATCCTGCGTCATGCCTTCCTCAGTATCCTCTTGGACCGCCTGTCCAAACTACTGTCCCTCATAAGAGGGAAAACTATAGCTCTAACAGTCACTCTGTCATCCAGGTCACCTTGGAAGCCTGGAATGATAACCGTCTCCCGAAGGAAGCTGCCGTTATCAAATCCCTAGAACATCCACTTATGCTCATAAACTGCTTCCGAACGTTTCTCCGGGATTGGATTAATATATCAACTTATTGCATCTTGTGCAAAAACAACATCTGATGTGGTACTTGATATCTCATGATTGACCCAATTGCCTAAGCAAGTGATATGCTAATCATGCACATCCCTCTCCCCTTTAGTCTGTAAGATACCTTTAGAGAGGGTGACTCCATCACCTGCAGGTACACTACCATGCCAGGAATCGTCCATTCTAAAATACCTTTAGAATACTGTCTAAGTACCCAGATTGTGAAACTACCCAAATCTAGATCTAAAACCATAGATCTAGTAACCAGAATGCCAGATATAATATCCAAATCCTATGTGGAGAAACCACTGTGTGACAACCAAAGTATAACCGATCGTAGTGTAGGAATATCACTTCCTACAAGTGTATGTCATCCAAATACCAGGACATACTATCCTACTATCTTCTTAATAGATCCATCTTCTATTCTGATGAAGTCAAAACCCATGACCGTCGCATCAAAATAGATGATCTATCTCCGCTATATTTTCTTTAGTCTATAAATAAACACAAGCTACTTGTCTACTATGCTTCCGCTGCTCCCACTGACTACAACAACCCTCTGGCGGAGTTATATACACGTGCACTTCTAAACCTAGTTCAGAACGACGCTATACTCATCCTCCTGCTGTTGGAGATAGTGCACTCAGAGTCAATTATTGGATCACAGGCACGTGATTGCAATGATTGAGGGAGGACCTATCCCAGTAGGACAGTCTTACTCAAGATGATAGTATGTTATCTGGTTTACCTTTATCATCGTGTACTGCTTTAGGTGACCTTACAGGTCACTATTGCACGTTGATAGAGCCTCTAGGATTCTTGCTTGACTGCCAGCAGTATGAGGGAGATCATATACGTGGGAGCTGGTAGTCTATAAGCACATCCTTAATAGGTCCCTAGTCGTGGGAGTTTCGAGACAGGGCATCGATACTCTAGAGTAGACTAGTGTATACAGTCGAGACCCCGACGAGGGGTGGTGGCCGGTCTCACAGGCCACTGGTGTCAGTTGGTTCACCTAAGATGTATACAGGTGCTCATTGGGTTATGAGTACACCGGACAGGACTCGCCGGGAACATGCTAGTTGGTCTTATACCAGAGTCAGATAGCAGTTCCCTGGTGACATGTGTACAGGTTAGTTCATCGACCTGAGATCGTCATTTGTCTCGTGTGAGTTCCCACTGTACTTTGATTACTACCCTGCCACGCTCAAAGGAGACGTGCAAACAGATTTTAGTTGGGTACAGTCCCGAGCCACATGGAGGCAGTGAGCGGATCTGCAGGGGTTCGTCTCTCCCGGTATTGGGGGTGAGGTCGCGCTGTGTCTAGGAGAGCCATTACACGAAGTCCTTGGCCAAGGCAGGAGATTTACTGGTAGGTATTCCAGTAGTATCTCAGGGTGTTCTGGGCTACACTCCGACACGACTTATACCGCTTTTGGGGGTCTGACTTTTACCAACCCCCTAGGCCCGCCATGCGATGTTCATAGACGAACGAACCGGACTGTACGGATATTGTCACTGACAGGCTCAGTAGGGTGTCAGGATGAGTTCGCTCATCGACGTCCCTTTTGGTCAATACCTGGTAGCCCGTTACGTATAGGCTAATACCTCTGACGTGCTAGTGGTTAAATCCTCAACCAAAGTATTGACGAGTCTTTAGAGTCCCCCACAGACCAGTTTCTCAAGTTTCGGGCGAAACGCTGTAGAGGCCGTATGGAGATATGGCAGGGTTCGATCAGATACGTGCGGTATTGCACGGATCATGATCGGACGGTTAATACTAGCGGGCTTTGGTTTAAGCCGGATCCTAGTATTGTACAGTATAGATTTTGTCTCATTGCATTTGTATTCGGTCGGAATACAAATGTGGGTATGTATGTACAGTAGCGGGGTTTTCCTGTAATTTATTACGGGATCAGTTTTATGAAGTTGCCAGTTTGTTTTCCGTTTCAGCCTTTTTCCTTTGTATCTTTCCCTGGCTGAAAGTTGGTGGAGGAGGGCTTATTTGCATTTATGCAAATAAGCATTTTGGAGGGTTGTTTTTGCAAGTTGTTGCATCATGATGGTTTCATGATGGTGCACTTTCATTTGACTTCTTTTCCTCATCATTGCTTGACTTTGGGTGTGATGATTGGTTGTTGGAGTATTGGACTTTGATTGTGATCATGTTTCATGATGACCCTTTCCTCTCTCTTGCATTATGGGCACTCTTTCATTTTTTTTGTTAGACTCTCTCCTCTCATTCTCTTGATGATGGATGGCCGGCCATAGAGGGAAGGGGCCGTCCAAATTTTAGCAAGGGGATTTTGTTCTCTTTTGGCTTTGCAAAATTCCCTTGACTCAATCTCCAAAAGGCTTATCTCATTTCCTCCACCATATGGCAACTTCCTCGACCCCCTTTTGAGACAAAGAGCACTACACTATTCTACAGTACTTCTTGGGCACGTCGGCTCACCAACTTCGTGCCCGAGTTGCCTCGGTCCAGAGGTGGGAGCCCGTAAAAGAAGCCGGCGATGTGGTGCCTTTCCGGCGAGGAGGCGAAGACCAGAGATTCCGCGGGGAGATCGAGACGACGACGAGAAGCCCGAAGGACTCGGATCGCTCGGTATATCTCTCTACCCGTTCTTTAGTTAGCTAGGACTAGATTAATGGCCCGATCCGGGTTTATAGTGCGTGGTGGTGCCGGTTCAAAAGTTAAAAGTAAATTATCGTTTCCGCATTTTGGCCTCGGATTGACGACCGGGGCGCCGCCGTGCACTTACACCTGCCAGGTCTCATAGTCTGAAACAACAGTAGTGTCAAGTTTGGGTAAACAAGAACCTCCCTGTCACCGTCCTTGAGGATATCGAAGTACCTCTCGGGTGGCTGGGGTCACCCACCATATCTGCGGAGTGGCTAATGGAATGTTAAACCTGAGTGAATCTTTAGGTTCTATTAAATTTTCAGTAATCGTTTATGGTTCTGGAATCTCTTCCAGTTCTACCATACTCCCACTACTATTTTCTGAAAAAGTCCATTTTACTAAAACTGTGGTAAGTCAAGAACAATATCACTATTGATGTGGTGAGTCAAGAACAATATCACTATTGATCTTCCAGATGGTAGAAAGTTAACCCTCGTCATAGCCTGGGTTAACCCACAAACTACCATTACAGAAACGTGCCTTGAGTTATCCAGAGTCTGGTTTTAAGCATAAGCTGGACAACTCCAAATACCTTAACATCGCTAAGATATGAACCATTCTATATACAATATAGAAACAGAGGCACTGATTTAATTGGAACCAGATTCAAATCATGCAGCTGTCTCCAGTGCATGTCATCCAAATAGAGAGAGGCCGATCAGCATTACTCAACTTAGGAGTGCGTCCAGATATGAGTAACCTGAAAGAGAAGCAAGTTCTCAAAACCATTACTATCAACTGAATACCAAACACAAGTATCAACTTCTTCGACACCTTGAAGAATCCTGATACTTGCAGCACGTGGTTCTCTACTTTATTCTTGTACCTATAACTTCTCAAAACTTGGACCTTGTGTTTCTACGAAACACTTGTCCAAAACTGGAGAAGTTACAAGTAAATGGAATATAGTACGAGGACCAACCCCTCTGTCCTAATGGACACTGGACAACATACAATACTTTGTATAAGTCCCCTGAGTTGAATAACTCGCACCCTGTGCGTCGTAGGTTGAAAACCGTACTTATGGTAAGAAGAATTACACCGCTGTTTAATGCTCCTTACCTAACCATCAACTGATATAGGTAAATGTCATGGACATAATTTCAAAAAGTTATATCTCACTTTATAAAATAAACGTACAGATATATCAGTTTTAAATTGGTGCATAACAACAGATATTCAAAACCAAATATTTGTTGTCCGGCAAAAACCCAGGCGATTTCCTCAAATATCACCAATTACAACGAATTCCGATATAATGAGGATGATCACCTGATTCCCAATAACTTACTCCCACTCATCATCTGTAAAACCATACAGATGTGAGAATCAAACCTGGTAAATACATACCCTGGAGCAAGGATCTAGTTGGGAAATCAGTTTTCAATTAATAACGCATAGTGAATCTGAAACATGAAAATATTTCGAAGGGGGATCCGGGTATTCTTAGTAATGCCTCTTCCATTATCCCGATTCATGACTGTAACTGTATATTTCTTTGTCATCTCTCTAAATCCCTTTATTTGTCTTTACTCAATACCTTCTGTACACCACCCTTAGGCTAAATGGTTTTCTTCCTTCCCTACCGTTCGGCACCAGCCTATGGTTTGGAAGAAGACTATCCAATAAGCATAATAGGTGTACCCTCCTAATCCAAGGAGCCCTTGCAATCTGAGAGAAGGTAATGATAAAAGACAACCTGAATAATCCTATTCAATTTCTCCTCAACCGGAGAAATGCAAATGTGAAGCAGGAGTGGCGATGAACTATGCGGTTTAGTCGTGAATGATAGCAGTCATAATTTTCTTTGCCGTTATTCTAATCACTTCATATGTCTTTACTTATTTCCTTCTGCACACCACACTTATGCTTAATTGGTTTTCTTCATTCCCTACCTTTCGGCACCTGCCTATGGTTTGGAAGAAAACTATCCAATAAGCGCAATAGGTGTACCCTCTCCTAATCCTAGGAGCCCTCATAACCTGAGAGAAGGTAAAAGGAAAAGACAACTGAATAATCATATTCAATCTCTGCAGAACCAGAATCCATCCTCGAAGAAGTTCCTTCGAGTTCGTATGTAACTATACGATGGATTTATCCAATAGAAGTGGATGTTCGTAGTGATACGGGGTGTTCTGGAGAAATGCAAAGGTGATATAGAAGTGAAAATGATATATACGACACCGTGACATTCCAAAAGTCAATATGTTTTAAGAAGGTCTGGTTAACATGGTTACTGAGTTATAGTCTAAGGTTGGGTCATGGTCGCTGCCAAAGAGAGAGAGAAAGAAACACTCAGCGTGTACTCTAACCTAGATCAGAATGGTTAATCACTTTATCTAATCAGGATGTCTCCCACTGTATCCTCAAATTCTTCTCCAAACCTGAAAGAAGAATTAGTCGGGATCACCCGAGGAGTAAACTAACCCATCAGTGGGAATCGGGATCCAACTATCATCGCATGATAACCTGATGGAATCCACTCAAGTTATCACACTCCATAAGGTATGCACATGCCTGGAAAGTTTCCTGTATGTTTGAAACTCCCGATGTGATTTTTACCCCTAGGACCCAAGTGACATTGACGAATAATCAACAAATCAAAAGGTCCTAGTCAAGTTAAACCCGTCATTATCTTGATTGCGTTAAACTTACCCGCATGACCCTTGACGAATAATCAACAAAGTCGTACGACCGTCCTAACCAATCCACATGTCCATATGACAGAAAAGCATTACAGAGCTACCGCACACTACGCCTCGGTGAATAGCAACGACAAACGTAGCGCAAATACTAAGCAATACTAATCTGAAATGATGGAGGGCTACAGCTGGTTTTTGGCGAAAAACCTGTAACGTAATGAACTTGATCTCATTGAAGGAACTGGACAGCTTTTTATAAATATATAGTGGCGAAAACCTTTGCTAAAGAGGTCACTCCCGGTGAAGGGATCTCGGCTCTTTCCTCGTCGAATGAGGTGCAGGATATTCTAAACTGAATACCGCGATGCAAAGCAAAAAGTAATCGGCTATAGTGAAGTCATTACCCTGACGCAAATCTCTACCCAAGGGGTCACTCCCGATGAAGGGATCTCTTCCTTTGCCTCGTCGAATGAGGTGCTGGATATTCATAACCAAATACCACTGTTCAAAGCAAAAGAGAACGTCATTGTAATAACAGCTTTTTGAAAAAATTTCCAACAACATCGAATAGGTTTGTTTTCCTTGCATTGATCTGAATCAACGCAGTCCCATCAATTAATCACACCACAAAAGAACGAAAATATAATGTACGTATATGCCATCCGCATTCGCCACTGGGTCCCGTCATCACCCGTTAGGTTACTTAAGTAACGACAGAGCGGGGACTGGACTAGCGCGGGTGTAACACATATACAACATCAACTAGTATATATATATATATATATAACAATATACAATAATCGCTCCAGGTATGATAAATGCAACATCACAGATAAGTAATAAGCATCACAAAACAATACAGATAATCTGGAAGCCCCGGGTTTCCTTTGAGCCGCAGGTGAAACCCGACGTTCCCCTGGTCGTGTGGATAGCCTGTGCAATGAAAACCTAGACCCCTACAAGTGCAGCAAGTTACCCGCCAAAACCAAAAGCAAAGCAGCCCCCTTCAGCAAAGTGAATGGACCATCCAGCACTTCACAGAATCCGGTAACTTGAGCACCCCTCCTTGGGTCAACCTGTACCCCCTACGAGTGCGGCGAATATCCCGTCAATTCTAGAGTGATGCCCCTCCGTCTCAACGCCATGAGATGCGGACCCGTTGCCCTCCAGAACCCGACTATCCATGCACTCCATCGCGGGGTAATCCTAGTACAGAAAATAAAATATGTACAATGGTGACATCGACCTTAATCCGGTCGTGCCCCAAAAGAATAAAATACAAACAGGCAGTGACGGCAGTCCACATGTCGGACGCTCGCCCCGTGATATCAAATATACAAATAAAACTAAACTGCACTAACATTTCACCCAAGCTATCCACCACGACAAATCCGCAACATCACAGCACAACACAGAACATCAACGTGAATGTCACGTTCGCAAACCCGTCTAAAAGAACTATAGCGATTAGACAAGTTGTACCGATCAAATGACATTCACGGTCGCAGATAGTAATGTAAGTACTGTAATTTTTAAACAATGTTAGAAATTATCGAGTTCGAAATAACCCCGAATAGCCCCCAAACAAGTAGATAACTCCATATCAAAACTGGGCTAAACAAACAATATCACTGAACCAACTTTCCAGAGACCAAAACACACACGAAATACGAAGTCCGGACTCTTCATTTAGGCCGCCCAGCTCGAAAAAAGGCTAATGTGGCCGGTTCAAATTGTGTGGAATTGGCTCGTATTTGGTGTGTGCTCTAAAGGTCATGTCAGTAGTCTTCTGCGGTTGTTTAAATAATTTTTTAAGACACTTTCAAAAACAACAGAACCTGGAATGTTCAGTGCAGTGTATTGGAGTTGTTTTGGTATCGATAGTTTAACATTATCTAAACCAACTAGTATACGATTAATGGGTTGGCTCTGATACCATGTTGGGTTACGGCAGCGCCCCGGCCATCAATCCGTGGCCAAATGCGGAACAAAAATTTGTAAAACTTGGCGCTACCACAACCAATTACCCGGATCGAACCATTAGCTGTTTACTAGAAAAACTGTAAAGTGTTCAGAGATTATACCAATCGATCCATGTCCTTCGGTCTTCAACCTCTTCCCAAGCTCCTCACAACTGTCCCAAACAAGTTCACTCTCCGGTCTCCCTCGTCGAAGACGATCCATGTCGGGGATTCTTAATATGGGCTCCCGCCTCAAAACCGAGGCAACTCGGGCATCCAGTTTGCTAGCCTAGATATCCAAGGTAAAGTAAAGATAGTGTGTGAATACTTTGTCTCAAGGCATCCAAGGATTTGGGTGGAGGTAAATGAAGTTGCCATGGATAGAAATTGTGAGCACAAGAATTTTTCCAAGTGAAGAAAGGAAATGGGCTCGGCCATTATGGAAATTTTGTTCTTTGGGGATTTTGGTGGGGTGTCTCAATTTTAATGCAAGCAACTAAAGAAATATATATGTGCCCACCAAAATACACAGCCACCTCAAAAAAAATCTACCCACAAATATTCTCATCAAAACAAAGAACATTAAATGCAAAGGGATGAGTCACCAATATAGCCCATCCTCTGCCCACGAAATTTCCATCACTAGAAAAATCTAAAACAATAAAGAATTTGGCCAAAATTCATGGCTCACAATTAATAAATTAAACATTAATCCAAATGTTTAAGTCGAGAAAAGAAATTGACAACTTCAAAAGTAATCTCGTAACGAATTACAAGATTACCCATCATCCGTATATACATACCCGCATCCGTATTCCGACTGAATACGAATACTACGAGACGAAAGTAATCCAACCAATCTAATACTAGGATCCGGCTTAAACCAAAGCCCACTAGTATGATCCGTCCGATCATGATCCGTGCACGAGTGCACGTATATGATCGAACCCTGCCATAAAACCATACGGCCTCTACAATGTTTCGCCCGAACTAGGGAAACCCTCTGTGTGGGACTCTAAAAACTCGTCAATACGCTGGCAGTGGGTTTAACCACAAGCACGTCAGTGGCACTAGCTGTACGTAACGGCTACCCAGGTATTGAGTGAAAGGGAGGCCGACGAGCGAACTCATCCTGAAACCCTTCTGTGCCTGACAGTGACAATATCCGTACAGTCCAGTCCGTTCGTCTATGAGTATCGCATGTCGAGCCTAGGGGGTGCATAAAGTTAGACCCCTAATAACTTGACATTTAGTGTCAGTATGAAGCCTATCACCAACTGAGAAACTAGCGATCCTAGATCGGTAATTCTCGACTGCCCTGGCCGAGGATTTCTGGTGATGGCCATCCGCGCACTCCGTGATCTCAACCCCCAATACCGGGAGCGATGAATCCCCTGACGATCCGCTTACTGCCTCTATGTGGCTCGGGACTGTACCCAACTAAAACCTGTTTGCATGGCTTCTCTGAGCCATGGTAGGGTAATAATCAAAGCACAGTGGGAACTCACACGAGACAAATGACGATCTCAGGTCAATAGACTAACTTGTACACATGTGACCTGGGAACTGCTATCTGACAATAGGTATAGTACCAACTAGCATGTTCCCGGCGAGTCCATCCGGTGTACTCATAACCCAAAGAGCACATGTATACTATCTTAGGTGAACCAACTGACACCAATGGCTTGTGAGACCGACCATTGCCCCTCGTCGGGGTCTCGATCTGTATACACTAGTCTACTCTCGGAGTATCGATGCCCAGTCTCGAAACTCCCACGACTAAGGACACTTTAAGGATTTGCTTATAGACTACCCAACTCTCACGTATATGATCGCCATCATACTGCTGGTAGTCAAGCAAGAATCTTATGGGTTCTATCAACATGTAATAGTGAACTGTAGTGTCACCTGAAGCATGTACACGATGATAAAGACAACCAGATAGTATACTATCATATCGAGTAAAACTATGCTACCGGTATAGGTCCTCTCTCAATCATTGCAATCACATGACTGCGATCCAGTAATTGACTTTGAGGGCACTATAGCCAACAGTAACATGAACACTGAACAAATACGAACCCATTTCGCTGGTTTTGACCCGGTGACATGTCCAAATATTCCGGCCTGGCCGACCCCCTCATACCTGTTTTGGTTCGTATTCGTTTGGTGTTCTGGTCACTGGGTTTTGGTGTTTCAGGTGTTGCTTGTTTTTGCTGAAATTGCATGAGATGTTAACTTTCTGTAAAGGAAATTCGGAGTATTTCGTAGTCGTAATTCTAACATTATTTCGGGGTATTTAAACGGCGTTAAAAAGTTCGAACGAATATCAAATACCCACTTTAACCCTCGCTGCAAATTTTCCAAGAGTTGGATTTTTCCAAGTTAAAGAACATTCAAAAATCATGCAAGTAATGCGATGGACCCTCTAGAAGAACGAAAGCCTAACTCGATTCTATGACCGTAAGAACCGCCGCCAAACCCTAGGGTTTGCGGTAGTTCCACGGCGCCATAAGTGAGGCAAGGGTTGGCCCTTCTACGGTTAGTCCATAGGTATTGTGGTATGTTCTGAGTATTTTTAAACTGTGCTCAAGTGTTGAGCTCTTTGGGAAATTTTGGGTGTTTGTTGATTCGATCGGAATGTTTAATATCGTCTAGCTATTTGTGGAATGTGATACAATATTTGGAATTCATATTGTTAGGCATGAAATCTGAAGTATATGATATTTCGGGTTTATGATGTCTAAGGTGATTGTGGATTCCAAATGTTGTAATTTGACATTTTCTTGTCTGCGACCGTAAGTGTAATATGTGGTGTATCGCCGGTTTCGGTGCTATATGTCAACAACAATTAAGATACGCATATTTACTTACGTTGATAACATGTGATATTATGTGTTGCTGGGATATGTTATATTGGATCATCGTGTTTTAAATAGCCGGGGTTTTTTATGTGAGATGAGAGCTTTTTCATTTTCATTCATGTAAAAACTTGTATGTAATATTCTTTTATTGGGGCACTTCCGGGTTGAGGATGATGTCACCATTGCTATATATTATTTACTTTTCCGCATTAGGATAGACCCAAGAAGGGGAGCACAAGTAACCGGGTTCTAAGGTCCAGTGGGAGACCATCTCGAGGAGTCGAGACCGGGTCTCCTAACTCTAGAATTGGTAGGGTTGCTTGCCGCTCTCGTAGGCGTCTAGGGATGTGGGTTTGGCTATTCATCGCGACCGTGGAATCCATGTTTTATACTGGCTTAATTTAAAACGCGGAATTCCAATATTTTATATATTATCTTCTGCTGCTGATATTCTGTGATGTGATCACTTTATATGTGTGAGACGAATGCTTTATTATTATATATATGATATATAATAAACGTTGCTTATATTTTCCACCCACGCTAGTCCCGCCCCGCTATGTCATTAGTTAAGTAACCTAACGGTGCATAACGGGACATTGTGGCGAATGCGGATGGCATAAGCGTACGTTGTATTTTCATTTCTTCTATGATGCTTAGGAAGCATAAATGATGGGACTTCATTAATGAGATTAATGAAAAAGAAAGAAACCTAAAAGATGTTGTAGAATCATATTTTCAAAAAAGGGTAGCTCTATTTTTTGCTTTGCATAGTGGTATTCCTTGTAGAATATCCAGCACCTTATTCGATAAGGAAAGAGCCGAGATCCCTTCACCAAGAGTGACCTCTTTAGCAAAAGCTAGCAGATGCTACAACCCACTCGGTTTTATCTTTTAATTTCTTCTTTAGTTCTTGCTTTACCTAGTGGTATTTGTGAAATATCCTGCACCTTATTCGATAAGGAAAGAGCCGAGATCCCTTCACCGGGAATGACCTCTTTAGCAAAACTAGTAAAAGCCTCAAAAACACTCCTTTTCAAAATCACTCGATTCTACAACGATATCAAGTTCATTACGCAAAAGGTTTTCTTATAAACCTGTCATAGCCCTCCGTCATTTCAGATAAAGACTATTTAGTATTCGTGCTGCATTTGTTGGCCTTTGTCAAGGCGTAGTGTGCGGTAGCTGACTAGTGGTTATCTGTTTATGCATGTGATGCGATTAGATTAGGGTTGTTGTACGACCTTATTGGCCTTTTTCAAGAGTCGTACGGGTGGGTTTAATTCAATCTGGAAATGACGGGTTGAACTTAACAAGCATCCTATGGTTTGTTAGCCTTTGTCAAGGTCATGGGAAGTTTGGGGAAAAAGTATTATCGGGAATTTCAAGTGTTGAAATTTGCAATGAGATTGCATACCTTCTATGAGATAGTTGGATCCCGATACCCACTGCGAGTAAGAATTACTCCTAGGAGAGTTTTATACATCACAATTAGCCGATCAAGTAGGTATCTAGAAAGGTGTTAACGGGGTTACGCCCCTGGGAAAACGAGGCTTATTTTAATTAGGTCCGTGCGAAGGCACGGAGAACCTCCCTCAAAGTACCGACACTGACCTGGCTGAAAGATTAGCGAACTTGTAAGGTGTAATTAATCCCTACTAGTCTTACCTTTTAGGATTTGAAGGAAGATATGATAAAAACAGTGGGAGCCATCCTGGTTAAATAAGATAATAACCAATCTAATCTTGCAAGAGCATACGCTAAGTGTATTCTTCTCTCTCTCTCCAGGTAGCGACCATGTCAGGCTTTAATCAAGATAATAATATGTATGTATTGACCGAACCCGCTTGTTATACTGTGCTGGGGAACGTTGGTTCCGCTCCAACTTATAATTGTTATAAGTCCGAGCAGGAAATAGGGAAATATCCGGATTTCCACGTCACTCAAACGAAGAATAAGCATGTTGATGCATCTTCTTCAGGTGTGTTGGTTACCGAGAACTGTTTCTCAGTACACTCTATGTCCTGGATATTAGATAACGGATCGGGATCTCATATATGTAATATGTTACATGGGCTAAGGAAAGATAGAGAACTGGGAATAGGTGATCATTCTCTAAAAGTAGGGAATGGTGCAAGTGTTGCAGCCAAAACCGTTGGTGAATATCACCTTGTATTACCAAATGGGAATATCTTGATCTTGAACGAATGTTATTACGTACCCTCTATGGTATGCAATTTAATATCAATTTCTTTATTAGATAAAGAAGGATATAACTTTGTAGTAGAGAATAATGTTATGAACATTTACCTAAATCAAGTGTTGATTGGGTTTGGTGCGTTATGTAACGGTTTATACGTTCTAAATCAAAACACAGTTCTTAACGTACAGAACACACACAAGAGGAAGAGTTCAGAAATGAACGAATCCTTCTTGTGGCATTGTAGACTAGGTCATATCAATGCGACACGACTAGCTAAGTTATAGATGGATATTTGAATCCGTTCGAATTATCATCTTATGAAACTTGCCATTCATGTCTCAAAGGAAAGATGACCAAAACTCCGTTTACTGGACACGGAGAAAGAGTTACGGGACTCTTGGAACTGATACATAGTGATGTATATGGTCATATGTCTACACATGCCAGGAATGGTTCATCATACTTCATTACATTCACTGACGATCTCTCAAGATATGGACAAGTGTTCCTGTTGAAACACAAGTCTGAAGCTTTTGAGAAATTCAAAGAATATAAGCATGAAGTTGAGAACCAGACGGGTAAAAGTATTAAAATCCTTCGATCTGATCGAGGAGGAGAATACTTGAACAATAAGTTCCTGGACTATCTAAAAGAGAATGGGATTCTCTCTCAGCTTACTCCTCCGTATACACCACGGCACAATGGTGTATCGGAATGGAGGAATCGCACCCTATTAGATATGGTGCGCTCTATGATGAGCACTGCTGAGTTACCTATTTCCTTTTGGAGTTATGCGCTTGAGACAACTGCATACCTATTGAATCAAGTTCCATCTAAATCTGTACCTACCACACCATATGAGATATGGAGTGGGAAGAGACCATGTCTTAAACGAGTTAAGATATGGGGTTGTCTGGCCTATGTCAAAAGGCAAAATCCGGACAAACTCGATGCACGGTCAGTTCTTTGTAAGTTTGTGGGATATCCTAAACATTCACATGGATATATTTTCTACCACAGCGAGGAACAAAAGGTGTTTGTTTCTCGACATGCCACCTTTTTAGAAAAGGAATTTCTTGCAAAAGAAATTAGTGGCAGAGCTGGAAGAAGTTCCAGCAGCACAAACTACAACTGAAGATTTAATGGAACCAGAGGATTCGATAGTCCCCAACGAACCTCAGCCTCTCCGTCGATCTAGTAAGGTTCCTCATCCACCTGAGAGATACTACGGTTTTCTTATTGATGGCGGGAGCGAGGATTGCATTATGGAAGATGATGACACAACTAGCTTCGAGTAGGCCATCATAAGTGGGGACTCTGTGAAATGGCTGGATGCAATGCGATCTGAGATGGAATCCATGTACACCAACAAAGTATGGACTTTGGAAGATTCTCCTGAAGGGGTAAAACCCATCGGGAGTAAGTGGATCTTCAAGAAAAAATTTGGTGTAGATGGAAAAGTTTAGAATTTCAAAGTTAGACTTATTGCAAAAGGTTTTCGTCAACGACCAGGTGTGGATTATGATGAAACCTTTTCTCCAGTGGCTATGCTTAAGTCCATCCGGATCTTACTTGTCATCGCTGTATACCATGACTATGAAATCTGGCAAATGGATGTTAAGACCGCCTTTCTAAATGGTGATTTAGAAGAGAGCGTGTACATGACTCAGCCAGAGGGCTTCGTGGACAGTGGGAGCAGCGGGAAGGTGTGCAAGCTGCTTAAATCCATCTACGGGTTAAAACAGGCATCGCGGAGTTAGAACATCTATTTTGATGTGGTAGTCAAAGAGTTTGACTTCATCAAAAACGTAGATGAACCTTGTATATACAAGAAGGTGGAAGAGAGTAAGGTTGTCTTACTCGTATTGTACGTGGATGACATACTTTTGATAGGAAATGATGTTCCTATACTGCACTCGGTCAAGCTCTTCTTATCACAAAGATTCTCAATGAAAGATCTAGGTGATGCCTCCTACATCTTGGGGATTAAGATCTATAGAGATAGATATAAACGGATACTGGGATTGTCCTAATCCAGATACATAGACACCATACTAAAGAGATTTAGTATGGAAGATTCCATGCGTGGGAATTTACCCATAATCACAGGACTCACTCTCTCCAAAGAGATTTCTCCCAAGACTGATTTGGAGAGAGCTCGCCTGCAAGGGATACCCTATGCTTTGGCAGTAGGCTCTATCATGTACGTGATATTATGTACCAGACCCGATGTAGCATACTCACTAAGTTAGTGAGTAGGTATCAAGCAGATCCAGGAGAGAATCACTGGACAGCTGTGAAGAACATTCTCAAGTACTTGAGAAACACTAAAGAGATGTTCTTGGTGTATGGTAACGATGAACTCCAATTGGAGTCCTTTTACCGATTCGAGCTTCCAGAGTGATAAGGACGACTCTAAGTCGGTCTCGGGATTTGTCTTCACCCTCAATGGAGAGGCGGTTTGTTGGAAGAGTTCCAAGCAGGAAACCGTGACAGACTCGACGATGGTGGCTGAATACATCGCTCCCAATGATACTGTCAAAGAGGTTGTCTGGATGAAGAAGTTCATAACTGAACTTGGTGTGGTTTCGTCCATCGAGCATCCAATACCTTTGTATTGTGATAACAATGGAGTTGTGGCTTTGGCCAAGGAACCCATGTCCCATCAGCGATCCAGGTATATTTAGAGGTGGTATCACCTGATTCGGAAGATAGTTGATCGCCGGGAGATCGAGGTCAGGAGAGTTGACACGAAGAATAACACGGCGGATCCACTCATAAAGGCCATACCCCAGATACAATTTGAGAGACTCTTTGGGATGTTGGGTATGAGATACTACTGTTGGCTATAGTGCCCTCAAGGCAATTATCATAGTCGCGGACATGTCATTATGATGATTGAGTGAGGACCTATACCGATAGAACAGTCTTACTTGAGATGATAGTATGCTATCTGGTTTGTCTTTATCATCATGTTCATGTTGATAGAGCCCATAGGATTCTTTCTTGACTACCAGCATTACGATGGCGATCATATTCGTGGGAGCTGGGGGTCTATAAGCACATCCTTAAATGTCTCTAGTCGTGGGAGTATCGAGAAGGGGGCATCGATACTCCAGTGTAGACTAGTGTATACTGATCGAGGCCCCGACGAGGGGCGGTGGCCAGATCTCACAAGCCATTAGTGTCAGTTTGTTCACCTAAGATAGTATGCAGGTGCTCATTGGGTTATGAGTACACTGGACGGACTCGCCGGGAACCTGCTAGTTGGTATTATACCTATTGTTAGATAGCAGTTCTCAGGTGACATTTGTACAGGTTAGTCTGTCGACCTGAGATCTTCATTTGTCTCGTGTGAGTTCCCACTGTGCTTTGATTACTACCCTACCACGGCTCAAAAGAGTCGTGCAAACAGGTTTTAGTTGTGTACAGTCCCGAGCCACATGGAGGCAGTGATCGGATTGTCGGGGGTTCGTCTCTCCCGGTATTTGGGGTTGATGTCGCGTTGTGCACGGGTGGCCATCACCAGAAATCCATGGCCATGGTGAACGATAATTATCGATCCAGGATCGATAATTTCTTAGGTGGTGATGGGTTACATGCCGACACTAAATATCGTGTTGTTAGGGGTCTGACTTTATCCACCCACCTAGACTCGATATGCGATATGCTTAGACGAACAGACCGGACTGTACGGATATTATCGCTGTCAGGCTCAGTAGGGGTTCAGGATGAGTTTGCTCGTCGGCCTCCCTTTCGCTCAATACCTGGGTAGCCGTTACGTACAGCTAGTGCCGCTGACGTGCTTGTGGTTAAACTCACTGCCAGTATATTGACGAGTATTTAGAGTCCCACACAGAGGGTTTTCACGGTTCAGGAGATATGGTGTACATGGCGTATGTTGATACATACAGGTGTCCGATTAAATATGTGCACGTGCTGCGCAGAGTTTAATCGGACGGTTGATAATACTAGCGGCTTAGGATTAAGCCGGATTATTAAATCAAGTTTTGATTTAATAATTTACATATGTATGCTAGTATTATTGTTCGCTATTCATTTTCTCTCTTGGCTATTCGTATTTTTTGTACGAATACGCGTATATGTATTTCGATACATGTAACGGGAAGTATTCCGTATTTTATACGGAATAGCTTCTAGAAGGTGCGACCTCATTATTGATTTTCTTTATTGAAAATCTTTTGGGAAATGAGGTGGAGGGGTGACATGGCATGAACATGGTCAAAGCATGGGTCTGTGCATGTTGTGAGGCATGTAGCAAAGCATGGTTTGCATTTCTTTATTGCAAAATGGTGGAGATTTTTTGGGGGGCATGAGAGAGGGGGAGCCGGCCACTTTGGTGGTGGGGATTATTTTCATTTGACACATTACATGAGACATTACACTTGCTCTCTCTCACTCTCTCATGCTCACAAAGACTTAGCCATTTTTGCTCATGCCATTTTGGTTTCATCACCTCTTCCATCTTCTTCTTACATTATTAATTTTAGTTTTGAGATGAGAGAAAATTATAGTGACACACTACTACACCCCCATTCTCCATCGCTGGCAACTTTGGAGCATCGGTTACCTCGTTTGTTGAGGCTGGAGCTTGCGCCGTTTCCCTCAGGTGGATCATCGGAGATGAAGGAAGACCGGCAACCAAACTTCGTCAAGGAACCGCTATGAGCTTAGAATGAAGACCGAAGGACACGCATCAAATCGGTATAACCATTCTAACTTCTATATTAGTTTGCTAGTTTAGGGTTTAAGGTCTATCTGGGAATCGGGTAACGGTAGCGCCGGTTTTAGAAAAATTTTGTTCCGCATTTGGCCGCGTTTCGATGGCCGGGGCGTTGCCGTAACCCTTCAACTATAACAACTAGCCTTAGTGCAAGTGGGAGATTGTTAGTTATATGTATGCCCTAGAGGCCATTATTGTTCATATGATGTATATTATAGTGGATGCTTGGATATATATAGAGAGGACTTTCTTACTCGACATGATAGTATGCTATCTGGTTGCTCTTTGTCTTAACATGTAGACTTGTATTGTGATACTGTCTTGCTCTCACATGTTGATAAAGCCCTTAGGATGTGTACTTGACTACTAGGACTATGATGGAGATCATACTAGTGGGGCCAGAGTAGTCCATAAGTACATCCTTTATTTGTTCCTAGTCGAGGGTATATCGAGACAGGGCATCGATATTCCAGAGTAGACTAGCGTATACGCTTCTTAACCCATATGATGGGTGATGGATGATCCCACATCCATTGGTGTTTGACATCAAAGATGGTATCGGGTGCTCAGTGGAGACTGGGTACACTGAACGGACTCGCCGAGAACTCCTAGTTGGTATTATACCTATCGTCAGATAGCAGTTCTCTGGTGACACTGGTACAGGTTAGTCTGTAGACCCGAGATCGTCATAGATTCTTGTGTGATTTGCTTTGATTTCCACCTTACCACGTTCAAGAGAACGTGCAAAACGGTGGCTTTTGGGTACAGTCCTGAATCACATGGAGGCAATGAGCGATAGGAAGGGATTCGTCTCTCCCGGTATTAGGGGTTGATGTTGCGCTGTGCTCGATTGGCTATAACAGGAAGTCCCTGGCCAGGGTTGATACGGAGATCTACTGGTAAGTGTTATCAGTAGTTTCTCGACCCGTTATGAGCCTCACATCGGCATGACTTATCGGTTACTGGGGTCTGACGTTTACCACCCCTAGACTAGATATGCGACATATCAGACGAAGAGATCGGATTGTACGGTAGTATTACTGACAGGCTTTACAGGAGTAAGAGCAGGCTTGCTTGTTGATCTTCTGATCGCTCAATACCTCGGTAGCCGTTACGTCCAGCTAGTACCGCTGACGGCTTGTGGGTGACTGATATGATCATCACCTACTGCCGGCGTATTGATGAGTCTTTAGAGTCCTACACAGAGGTTTACTGGCTCAGGCAAAACGATGTAGGAGCACATATGTGATATGTGCGGGACCGAGATTAATATGAGTATGTGATACCGTATTCTATTCTCGCGATTTATGATATCAGTCAGTTATATGAGATATAGCTAGGTTATCGAATCAAGTGTTGATTTGATAAGTTGATACAAATAATATTAGTCAGTCATATGATATATAGCCGGATTATTAAATCAAGTATTGATTTAATGATTTAATGTATAATTATATATTTGATATATTAATTTACATTAACTAATATTAGCTCACTTAAGCATTTATTTTCTCACTTATGTATTTAATATATATGTGATATATATTAATTGTATTTCTTATTGTGTCGTGCTTGATGCCACATGCTACATGGGTGTATGAGACTCACACCATGCTCATGATAATGTAGGGTTTATTTATTTAGAGTAAATCAAATATTAGTTGGAAATTAGTCACATGGGTGAGCTTGGTAAAATCTTGTAGAACCATTGACTTAGTCCACTAGTTTTGTCTTACACTAGATATTTATTAACCCAACCATTAACTTAAGCCATGGTTAAGTCTCTACATGAGTTATATGAGATATTTTCTCACCCATGGTTGCCATAACATGATTGGTCTTCATCTTCTTCTTCATCAAGAGAGAGCTCTCTAGATTTTTGAGAGGTGAAGAAAAATAGTGAGAAAAAGAATTCTAAAGTGTTACGGCCCGAAAATTAGTTCGTGACCGACACTTAAATCACGCAACGCCTAAAGGCGCAACGTAAATTAAGTAAGCCAAAGCCCAGAAATCTAAACCTTTTTAAGAAAATAAAAGAGGTGAAGTTTTGAAATAAAGGTATGATTAAATCAAAAGTTTTCTTAATTGCATAAGTAATGGAACATGAAAATGCAAGTAGATTGTATTAGTTGAAAAACATGTTTCGTCTTTTAAAAATTTGGGCAACACCTCCTTTGTATATTTTGATCTAAAACCTCATATACATAACAACAATAAAGGCATCCCCAAGCGGGAGCTAGCTCTTCGCCAATCGGCGGAATCACAACCACGCGAGACAGAATATATATATATATATATATATATATATATATATATATATATACGACACCCAACGGCGAAGATCAGCACAAAGAATAATGAAATAAGCGAGACATCAACCCACCAAGCGAACATATAACACATCGCTCTAAGTCTCGCAACTACAAGTCTTGCTAAGTCTCACTACTTATACAAATACTAGTTTTGATTGATAGAGTTAACTAGATACAATAGGAACAAAAAATACAATAGTGGCATGATCCAACATGTACCACCTACCAAAGCAAATCACCTGAATGCAAGCTGTGTGCCAGCGATGCCGCTACTGATCCATGCGGTCAACCTGCAAGAACTGTGGCACAACGAGGGTGAGTTGCCAACTCGTGAATAGAAAACATCATCAGGTAGAAATCGAATAAAATAACGATTCCTAGGTCAACTATATCATAAAGGTAATACTATGATATCTAGGGTGACCATATGTGCATATATGCCAACAATATAACCAATGCTTATCTGCATATGGATAACATCTACATGTCCATCAATGACACAACAACATCATGCATGTAAATATCATGAAAGCATATGCATGTAAATATGAGGATATAAATCAACGTGTGCCCATCAATGACACATCAAATCATGGAACCTGAGTATCCAGTATCGACACTTGAAATATCATGAAACCCGTGTCCAACATCGACACGTAAATCCTCATATCTCGGGCTCCGTCAGTCCGAATCGGCCCACGGGCTCCGTCAGTCCAGATTGGCCCGTACCATCTCTCGACTCCGGTCGGTATCCTCCGGATAACCGCCGAGCCCAAATATAATCACCGGTGGGTAGTAGTCCCTCTGCCAGGCATATCGTCTACTACACAACATCCTTTTCTTGCCCCGGGGTACCATACCGGGTCCACCATGAACCCGCAAACGGATCATCCAGCTCCTCGAATCGGGTTTCTATCATACGTCTCAGAACCAAGAAAACGCATGGTGGACGCACTGAAATATCGTATCAAGAGAAACCGGGTTTTTAAAACAATACATAATTTTCTTTGAAATTTAACCACGGTTCTCAAATCTAGAATCTCATGAAAACATCAAATCTCAATGCGTATAATCATAAAGCATGATGTATGCAAACATATAACAGAAATGTGGGCATATCCGCATATCATGCAACATGGAACAGAGATGTGAGCATATCAGTATATCATGCAACATATCAAAATGATGTGAGCATAGCAAATATATCAGGCAACATAGCATAATGATGTGGCAATTCTACTGTGTAAGTGACATAGTAATTATCGATGATGAAAGTGTGTGAGCCGAAAAATCTGTGTAAGTGTAACATACGCATCATCGATAATGGTTTAGGTGTACTTGTTAGTTATATGTATGCCCTAGAGGCCATTACTGTACATACGATGTATATTGTAATGGATGCTTGGACGTATATAGGGAGGACTTTCTTGCTCG
Source organism: Agapanthus africanus (assembly GCA_030015575.1). Lineage (NCBI taxonomy): Eukaryota > Viridiplantae > Streptophyta > Magnoliopsida > Asparagales > Amaryllidaceae > Agapanthus > Agapanthus africanus. The sequence continues at coordinate 566,868,706 of CM057339.1, forward strand.
ACATGATAGTATGCTATCTGGTTGTACTTTATCTTAACATGTACTCTGATTGTCTCTATGTTACATGTTGATAAAGCCCTTAGGATATGTACTCGACTACTGGGACTATGATGAGATCATACTAGTGGGGCCACGGTAGTCGGCGAGTACATCCTATAACTGTTCCTAGTCGAGGGTGTATCGAGACAGGGCATCGATGCACCAGAGTAGACTAGCGTATACGCATCTTGACCCATATGATGGGCGATGGATGATCCCATATCCATCGGTGTTTGACATCAAGGATGGTGTACGGGTGCTTAGTAGAGACTGGGTACACTGGACGGACTCGCCGAGAACTCCCAGATGGTATTATACCTCACGTCAGATGGCAGTTCTCCGGTGACACTAGTACAGAGTAGTCTGTTGACCCGAGATCGTCATAGAGTCTTGTGTGATTCCCACTGTGCTTTAATTTCCATCATACCACGTCCAAGAGAGCGTGCAAAAAGGTGGCTTTTGGGTACAGTCCCGAATCATATGGAGGCAATGAGCGATAGGAGGGGATTCGTCTCTCCCGGTATAGGGAGTTGATGCAGCGCTGTGTTCGATTGGCTATGACTGGAAATCCCTGGCCAGGGTTGCTGAGATTTACTAGTAAGTGTTATCAGTAGTTTCTCGAACTGTTATAGACCTCATATCGACACGACTTATCGAGCTACTGAGGTCTGACGTTTACCATCCCTAGGCGAGATATGCGACATATCAGACGACGAGACCAGACTGTACGGGAGTGTTACTGATTGGATTCACAGGAGAATGTACAGGCTTGCTTGTTGATCTTCTGATCGCTCAATACCCGGGTGGTCGTTACGTTTAGCAGACCGCTTGCGGCTTGTGGGTGTTTGATATGATCATCACCTACTGCCGGCGTATTGACGAGTCTTTAGAGTCCTACACAGGGGTTTCCTGGCTCAAGCGAAATGGAGTAGGAGCACATATGTGATATGTGCGGGACCGAGGATAATGCGGTATGTGATACCATATTGGATTCTCGCGATATGAGATATCGGCCGGGTATATGTGATATACCCGGGTCAAAATATTAGTCGGTTATAGCTGGGTTATTAAATCAAGAGTTGATTTGATAATTTAATGTATAATTATATATTTGATATATTACATTACATTAACTAGTATTAGCTCACTTATGATTTATTTTCTCACTAGATTGTGCACATTGTTTATATGTGATATATGCAAGTGTACATGTTTGTATCATGCTTGATGATACATACAAGTTGGGTGTATAAGACTTAGACCAAATCAAGGTTAAATTAGGGTTTACTTATTTCCTAGCAAATAACAAAAGAGATGAGACTTTGGTCAAAGTTATCAAGCTTCATGAAGCTTGAAGAAACATTCACAAAGTCAACTTTTTTGTCATTCCTTAGGATATTAGTTAACCCAACCCTTAACCTCATACCTTGGTTAATTCTCTACATGAGTTAAGCATGATAGCTTAACTCACTCATGGTTACATTATTGAAGGGGAGATAATTCATATGATGATATTATTCCTTCTTCTTCTTCTTCATCAAGCTCTTTGAAATAGCTTTCTAGCTCTAATGGTGCTATGAGGAAAAATGTGAGAAAATCAATTCTAAAGTGAGCCCACCTCCTACTTCTTCATCCTCTACCACTTTCCATGTAGTAGAGTGTGTTCTCTTCACAAAGTTCATGACCTAGTGAAGGAATAGCTTGAGTTAGTGTCTCCCCGACGTAGATCATCTTCGGCCTTGAAGTCATCGAAGCAAGCACGTTCGTTCTTCTTGTGGAGATTCTCTAGAGTCCGGAGTTCACGATCACAGCGAAGGGGACATCTACACAGAGCTATTGAAGTGAAGGACCGGATCTACAAAGGTTGTAATCCCTCTCACTTAGTGTTAAAGTGTTTAACATGCTTGTTTTCGCATAAACTCTAGTTTAAAGATCCGGCTTTGGGTTGTTCGGCACGGCTAAAATTTTAATCGGGCATGGTTGATGCCTCGTAGACCCTTGTGCGCGTGCCTAGCAACCCTATAATGGTATCAGAGCCAAGCTAGAGTTTTAGACGAAGTATAGCGAAGTTTAATGTCCGATCGAACTCCGAATACCCGGTTTATACCCCTCTTTGTACATTTTCTAAAAATGTGATTTTTCAGCATTAAAAATACTCAGAAAAACAAGCAGGAAAAACTAAGAATTACTGTGAAGTACGGACCTGTAATTCGCTGATTGGACCGCGTAACCACGGCCAAACCAAGGGTTTGGCGGCGGTTCCGCGGCCAAAATTATGACTTAGTCCCATACTTCATATATTTATTTTTAGGTCCTTTCTTGTCATTTTTTTCTGAGAATTTTTAAATTCCACTCAAGTGTTGAGTTTTCTAGGGTTGTATTGGGGACTCGTTGATTCGATCGGATAATTTAACTTTGTTTAGTTTGTCCGGGTAATTTTTAGAAACTGTTAAAAAGTTCGAACGGATATCAATAACTCACTTTTTCCCCTGTCGGAAAATTTTTCAAAAGTTGGATTTTTTCTCGAGTTTAAAAACGTTCTAAGTCGTGCAAGTAACGCGGTGGACCCTCTAGAAGACAACAAACCTTAACTCAATTATGTGACCGTCTTGAACTGCCTCTAAACCTTAGGGTTTGGGGCAGTACGACGTGCCACATGTGAGGCGTTGGCTTGACCCTTCTACGGCTGGACCATTGGTACTGTGGCATGTGATGGATGTTTTTAAACTGATTTCAAGTGTTAAGATATATTGGGGAAATCTTGGGTGTTTGATTATTCGATCGGAAAGTTTAACATTGTCTATTTATCTGGAATATGATACAATATTTGGAATCCACAAGTAGTTATGAGATAACTAATTTGAATGTTATAAATCTAGCAGTTTAGTCTCAGATGATCGGTTGCCACGGAATTTTGATCTGATCAAAAGTCTGTCGCAATCACGTAGCGTACGCGGATACTCGCTGGGTAAACTTAATAGACAGCCACGCCCCATAGCCCCGACCAAGTAATTGTAGGAGAACCTCGTCGCCAACAGCATCCGTTCGGGTGCTCGCGGCAGCGGTGTTCCGCCTTAGTGCACTTCGTCGACGGCATCCGGGGGTGTGGCCATCTACTAAAGTTTGCGACGAGTATTCGATCTGGATGTCGGGAATCTTGTTGAATTGCCCGACTTGATATTGAAAAGAGTTTTCGATAATGAGACTAAAATGCGGGGTTTATAATTGTTAGGCATGCGATGTCTAAGGAATTCATTTGGTTAGGCATGCGATGTCTAAGGAGGTTGCGGATTCCAACTGTTGTAGTTTTACACTTTCTTTTCTGTGACCGTAAGCGTAGTATGTGGTGTATCGCCGGCTTCGTTTCTATACATCAACGACAATCGGGATACGCATACTTGCTTACGTTGATGATATGAGATATTATGTGTTGTTGTGATATGTTATATTGGATCGTCGTGTTCTGAATAGCCGGGGGTTTTATATGAGATGAGAGTTTTTTCTTTTTCATTCATGTAAAATTCATTTGTATGTAATATTCTTTTATTGGGGCACTTCCGGGCTGAGGATGATGTCACCATTGAATATTATTTACTTTTCCGCATTAGGTAGACCCAAGTCGGGGAGCACAAGTAACCGGGTTCTAGGGTCCAGTGGGAGACCATCTCGAGGAGTCGAGACCGGGTCTCCTAACCCTAGAATTGGCATTGTTACTTGCCGCTCTCGTAGGGGTCTAGGGATGTGGGTTTGGCTATTCATCGCGACCGTGGAATCCGTGTTTTATACAGGCTCGTATTAAAACACGGACGTCCTAGTATATCCAATATTTCATATATGTTTCTTTTGCTGCAATGTTCTGTGATGAGATCATATTACTGCCTGAGACGAATGTTTATATTATATATATGAGATATATGTTATATTGCAGATTTCGTTTCAAATGTGATGCTTGTGAAGCATATTAAAATGGGACTTCATTAATGAGATTAATGAAACTAAAAGAAACCTAAAGATGTTGTAGAAACTTTTTTAAAAACTGGTAGCTCTAGTTCTTGCTTTGCATAGCGGTGTTCCTTGCAGAACATCCAGCACCTTATTCGATAAGGAAAGAGCCGAGATCCCTTCACCGGGAGTGACCTCTTTAGCGAAACTAGCAGATGCTACAAACTCGGTTTGTCTTTTGTTTGCTTCTATAGTTCTTGCTTTGCTAAGTGGTATATATGATATATCCTGCACCTTATTCGATGAGGAAAGGGCCGACGATCCCTTCACCGGGAGTGACCCCTTTAGCAAAACTAGAAAAGCCTAAAAAACACTCCATTTAAAATCACTCGATTCTACAACGATATCAAGTTCATTACGCAAAGGGTTTTCTTAAAAACCTGTCGTAGCCCTCCGTCATTTCAGATAAGTACTAGTTAGTATTCGTGCTACGTTTGTTAACTATGTTAAGGCGTAGTGTGCGGTAGCTGATTAGTGCTTATCTGTATAAGCATATGATGCGATTGGATTAGGGTAGTCGTGCGACTTTGTTGACTATGTTAAAGGTCGTGCGGATGGGTTTAATTCAATCGGGAAATGACGGGTTGAACTTGACTAGCACTTATGATTTGTTGACTATGTTAAGGTCAAATAGCTGCTAGGGGTAAAATATTATTGGGAGTTTCAAGTGTTGAAATTTGCAATGAGATTGCATACCTTCTATGAGATAGTTGGATCCCGATACCCACGGCGAGTAAGAGTTACTCCTGGGAGAGTTTTACACATTACAATTAGCCGATCAAGTAGGTGTCTAGAAAGGTGTTAACGGGATTACGCCTCTGGGAAAACGAGGTTTACTTTAATTAGGTTCGTGCGAAAGCACGGGGGACCTCCCTCAAAGTACCGGCACTGGCCTGGCTGAAAGATTGGCGAACTTGTAGAGTGTAATTAATCCCGGCTAGTCTTTCCTTTTAGGGTTTGAAGGAAGATTTGATTAAAACAGTGGGAGACATCCTGATTAGATATATTAGATAACCAATCTAATCTTGCAAGAGCATACGCTGAGTGTTTTCTTCTCTCTCTCTCCAGGTAGCGACTATATCACGCCTTAATCAAGATAATAATACGGATATATTGACCGAACCCGCTTGTTATACTGAGCAGGGGAACGTTGGTCCCGCTCCAACTTATAATTGTTATAAGACAGAGCAGGAAATTGGGGATTACCAAAATTCCCGTGCCGCCCAAACGAAGAGAGTGCATGTTGATGCATCATCTTCGGGTATGTTCATTACAGAGAACTGTTTCTCAGTATCCTTTACGTCCTGGGTATGAGATACCGGATCAGGATCCCGCATATGTAATCTGTTACATGGGCTACAGAAAGGTAGAGAACTGAGAATGGGTGATAAGTTTCATGAGACAGAAAATGGTGCAAGTGTTGCAGCCAAGTCTGTTGGTCACTATCACCCTGCATTACCAGAATACATTGATTCTGAACGAATATTATTAGATACTGAACCTGATGTACAACATCATATCAGTCTCTTTATTAGTAAAGAAAGGATATAATTTTGTATTGTTGGATAATGTTTTGAACATTTCCTATATCAAGAGTTGATCGGTTCAGGCACGTTATCTAAAAGCATTGACGTTCTAAATCAAACTACAGTTCTTAGTATACAGAACACACACGAGAGGAAGAGTTCAGAAATGAATGAATCTTTCTTGAGGCATTGTAGACTAGGTCATATCAATGCGACCCGACTAGCTAAGTTACATTTAGATGCATATTTAAATCTGTTTGAATTTACATCTTGTGAAACTTGTCGGTCATGTCACAAAGATAAGATGACCATAGCTCTGTTTATTGGAAACAGAAAAAGAGTTAGTGAACTCTTGGGATTGATACATGCCGATGTATGAAAGTCTCCTGTCTACACATGCCAAGACCGGTTCTTTGTACTTCATTACATTCTCTGATGATCTCTCAAGATTCAGACATATGTTCCTGTTGAAACACAAGTCCGAACCTTTTTGAGATATTCACATAATGTAAGTTAGAAGTAGAGAACCAAAATACGGGTATAAGTATTATGTCATTTGATGAGATCAAGGAGGAGAATACTTGAGCACGGAATTCCTGGATTATTCTAAAGGAGAATGAGATTCTCTCTCAGCATTACTCCTCCGTATACACCACAGCACGTCGGTGTATCGGGGCGGAGCAATAGCACCCTATGTGATATGGTGTGCTTTATGATGAGTACTACTGAGTTTCCTATTTCCTTTTGGGAGTTATGCACTTGAGAAGCTGCATACCTATTGAATAGGGTTCAAATCAAATCAGTTGACTACCACTTCATATGTGATATGGAATGGGAAGAGACCATATCTTAAGTATATTAAGATTTGGGGTTGTCCAGCCTATGTCTGAAAAGCAAAATCCGGACAAGCTCGAGGTAAAGTCGGTTCTGTGGAAGTTTGTTAGATATCCCAAGCATTCGCAAGGGAATATCTTCTACCAAACAGAGGAACAAAAGATGTTTTGTTTCTCAGCACGCCACCTTTGTGAAAGGGAATTTTTTGTGAAGAAATTAGTGGTCATGAGGTAGAACTGGAAGGAGTTCCAGCTATACAAACTACAGCAGATGATTTGGTAGAACCAAAGGATTCAATAGTAACCAACAAACATCAGCCTCTCCGCCGATCTATTAGGGTTCCTCACCCACCTGAGAGATACTTCGGTTTCTCTATGACAGTGGGAGCGAGGATTGCATCATGAGATGATGACCCAACTAGTTTCGAGCAGGCTATCAGGAGTGGGACTCTGTAAGAATGGCTGGATGCTTATCGATCTGAGATAGAATCCTTATACACCAACAAAGTATGGACTTTGGTTGCTTTATCTGAAGGGTTAAATCCCCATCAGGAGCAAGTATATCTTGAGAAGATTACTTGGTGTACATGAAAAAGTTGAGACTTTCAAAGCTATGCTTAAGTCCATCCAGATCCTACTTGCCACGGCTACATACCATGACTACGATATCTGGCGGTTGGGTGTCATGACTGCTTTTCTAAATGATGTTTTAGAAAAGAGCGTCTATAAGTACACAGCCAGAGGGCTTCGTAGACAGTGGGAGCAGCGGAAACGTGTGCAAGATGTTTTATGTGATAAAACAGGCATCGCAGAGTTGGAACATCTGTTTTGATGTGGTAGTCAAAGAGTTTGACTTCATCAAAATGGTAGATGAACCTTGTATATACAAAAAAGGTAGTAGAGAGTATGGTGGTTCAGGTACGTTATTTAAAAGCATTGATGTTCTAAATCAAACTACAGTTCTTAGTATACAGAACACACACGAGAGGAAGAGTTCAGAAATGAACGAATCCTTCTTGAGGCATTGTAGACTAGGTCATATCAATGCGACCCGACTAGCTAAGTTACATTTAGATGCATATTTAAATCTGTTTGAATTTACATCTTGTGAAACTTGCCGGTCATGTCACAAAGATAAGATGACCATAGCTCTGTTTATTAGAAACAGAGAAAGAGTTAGTGAACTCTTGTGATTGATACATGTTGATGTATGAAAGTCTCCGGTCTACACATGCCAAGACCGGTTCTTTGTACTTCATTACATTCTCTGATGATCTCTCAAGATTCAGACATATGTTCCTGTTGAAACACAAGTCCGAACCTTTTAAGATATTCACAGAATGTAAGTTAGAAGTAGAGAACCAAAATACGGGTAAAAGTATTATGTCCTTTGATGTGATCAAGGAGGAGATTACTTGAGCACGGAATTTCTGGACTATTCTAAAGGAGAATGAGATTCTCTCTCAGCATTACTCCTCCGTATACACCACAGCACGTCGGTGTATCGGGATGGAGCAATAGCACCCTATGTGATATGGTGCACTCTATGATGAGTACTACTGAGTTTCCTATTTCCTTTTGGGAATTATGCACTTGTGAAGCTGCATACCTATTGAATAGGGTTCAAATCAAATCAGTTGCCTACCACTTCATATGTGATATGGAAAGGGAAGAGCCCATATCTTAAGTTTGTTAAGATTTAGGGTTGTCCGGCCTATGTCTAAAAGAAAAATCCGGACAAGCTCGAGGCAAGGTCTGTTATGTAGAACTGGAAAGGTTCCAGCTATACAAACTGCAGCTGATGATTTGGTAGAACCAAAGGATTCAATAGTTTCCATTGAACCTCAGCCTCTCTGCCGATCTAGTAGGGTTCCTCACCCACCTGAGAGATACTTCAGTTTCTCTATGACAGTGGGAGCGAGGATTGCATCATGAGATAATGACCCAAATAGTTTCGAGCTGGCCATCAGGAGTGGGACTCTGTAAGAATGGATGGATGCTTATCGATCTGAGATGGAATCCTTATACACCAACAAAGTATGGACTTTGGTTGCTTTATCTGAAGGGTTAAATCCCCATCAGGAGCAAGTATATCTTGAGAAGATTACTTGGTGTACATGGAAAAGTTGAGACATTCAAAGCTATGCTTAAGTCCATCCAGATCCTACTTGCCACTGCTACATACCATGACTACGATATCTGGTGGTTGGGTGTCATGACTGCTTTTCTAAATATTAATTTGGAAGAGAGCGTCTATAAGTACACAGCCAGAAGGCTTCGTAGACAGTGGGAGCAGCGGAAACGTGTGCAAGATGTTTTATGTGATAAAACAGGCATCGCGGAGTTGGAACATCTGTTTTGATGTGGTAGTCAAAGAGTTTGACTTCATCAAAATGGTAGATGAACCAAGTATATACAAAAAGGTAGTAGGGAGTATGGTGGTCCTCGTAGAGTATGTGGATGACATACTCTTGATAGGGAAGGAGTTTCCTATGCTACGCTCGGTCAATCTCCACTTATCATAAGGATTCTCCATATAGGATCAAAGTGATACCTCCTAAATCCTGGGTTTTGGATCTATGAGATAGATCTAATTGGATATTAGGATTCTCACTAGTTGTAGTGAGATGGTATCAATTGATCCTGGGGAGAATCACTGGAAAGGTTCCAGGGTGATAAGGACGACTGAATGTCAGTCGCAGGCATTATCTTTACCCTCAGTGGAGGGACGGTATGTTGGAAGAGTTCCAAGCTAGATACCGTGACTTACTAGACGATTAAAGGCAAGATACATCGTTACCAAGGATGCTACTAAAGAGGCGGTCTGGATATATATAAGTTCATGAGATGAACTTCGTTCCTACCATTGTGTGACAATGGAGTTGTGGCTTTAGCCAAGGAACTACCGTCCCATCAGAAATCCAGATATAATTCTTAGGCAGTATCACCTGATCATGGAGATGGTTGATCTCTAGGGAGATCGAGGTTAGGAGAGTAGACATAGAGGACAACAGCGCGGATCCACTCACAAAGGCTTTTTTCCCCAGTAGAGACTTTATGGGATGGTTGAGTATGAGATACTTCAACCACAGCTAATTGTTGGGTATGTGATACTACAACAGATGGCCCTAGTGCAAGTGGGAGATTGTTAGTTATATGTATGCCCTAGAGGCCATTACTGTACATACGATGTATATTGTAATAGATGCCTGGACATATATAGGGAGGACTTTTTTGCTCGACATGATAGTATGCTATATGGTTGTACTTTATCTTAACATGTACTCTGATTGTCTCTATGTTACATGTTGATAAAGCCCTTAGGATATGTACTCGACTACTGGGACTATGATGAGATCATACTAGTGGGGCCACGGTAGTCAGCGAATACATCCTATAACTGTTCCTAGTCGAGGGTGTATCGAGACAGGGCATCGATGCACCAGAGTAGACTAGCGTATACGCATCTTGACCCATATGATGGGCGATGGATGATCCCATATCCATCGGTGTTTGACATCAAGAATGGTGTACGGGTGCTCAGTGGAGACTGGGTACACTGGACGGACTCGCCGAGAACTCCCAGATGGTATTATACCTCACGTCAGATGGCAGTTCTCCGGTGACACTGGTACAAAGTAGTCTGTTGACCCGAGATCGTCATAGAGTATTGTATGATTCCCACTGTGCTTTGATTTCCATAATACCACGTCCAAGAGGGCGTGCAAAAAGGTGGCTTTTGGGTACAGTCCCGAATCATATGGAGGCAATGAGCGATAGGAGGGGATTCGTCTCTCCCGGTATAGGGAGTTGATGCTGCACTGTGTTCGATTGGCTATGACTGGAAATCCCTGGCCAGGGTTGATGAGATTTACCGGTAAGTGTTATCAGTAGTTTCTCGAACTATTATAGACCTCATATCGACACGACTTATCGAGCTACCGGGGTCTGACGTTTACCACCCCTAGGAGAGATATGCGACATATCAGACGACGAGACCGGACTGTACGGGAGAGTTACTGATTGGATTCACATGAGAATATACAGGCTTGCTTGTTGATCTTCTGATCGCTCAATACCCGAGTGGCCGTTACGTTGAGCAGACCGCTTGTATGATCATCACCTACTGTCGGCGTAATGACGAGTCTTTAGAGTCCTACACAGAGGTTTCCTGGCTCAAGCGAAACGGAGTAGGAGCACATATGTGATATGTGCGGGACCGAGAATAATGCGGTATGTGATACCGTATTGGATTCTCGCGATATGAGATATCGGCCGGGTATATGTGATATACCCGGGTCAAAATATTAGTCGGTTATAGCCGGGTTATTAAATCAAGAGTTGATTTGATAATTTAATGTATAATTATATATTTGATATATTACATTACATTAACTAGTATTAGCTCACTTATGATTTATTGTCTCACTAGATTATGCACATTGTTTATATGTGATATATGCAAGTGTACATGTTTGTATCATGCTTGATGATACATACAAGTTGGGTGTATAAGACTTAGACCAAATCAAGGTTAAATTAGGGTTTACTCATTTCCTAGAAAATAACAAAAGAGATGAGACTTTGGTCAAAGTTATCAAGCTTCATGAAGCTTGAAGAAACATTGACAAAGTCAACTCTTTTGTCATTCCTTAGGATATTAGTTAACCCAACCCTTAATCTCATACCTTGGTTAATTCTCTACATGAGTTAAGCATGATAGCTTAACTCACCCATGGTTACATTATTGAAGGGGAGATAATTCATATGATGATATTATTCCTTCTTCTTCATCATCAAGCTCCTTGAAATAGCTTTCTAGCTCTAATGGTGCTATGAGGAAAAATGTGAGAAAATCAATTCTAAAGTGAGCCCACCTCCTACTTCTTCATCCTATACCACTTGCCATGTAGTAGAGTGTGTTCTCTTCACAAAGTTCATGACCTAGTGAAGGAATAGCTTGAGTTAGTGTCTCCCCGACGTAGATCATCTTCGGCCTTGAAGTCATCGAAGCAAGCACGTTCGTTCTTCTTGTGGAGCTTCTCTAGAGTCCGGAGTTCACGATCGCAGCGAAGGGGACATCTACACAGAGCTATTGAAGTGAAGGACCGGATCTACAAAGGTTGTAATCTCTCTCACTTAGTGTTAAAGTGTTTAGCATGCTTGTTTTCGCATAAACTCTAGTTTAAAGATCCGGCTTTGGGTTGTTCGGCACGGCTAAAATTTTAATGGGGCATGGTTGATGCCCCGTAGACTCTTGTGCGCGTGCCTAGCAACCCTACAGTACTAGCACAGGTATATGTAATAAAATGAGAATGTCATGAACGTAACATAAAGTACATCGTACGCGAAATGCTATCAGGTATACGTATCTACGATATATCCGAGTCGGTGGATCTATCAATCGGCATCCAGCCTCACAACATCACGTACGGCATAATCCTTCGTACGGCTTTCCCTAGTCAAGGGTATGGATCAATCATCAGATAACACTCATCACGTATTATAATCCATCGTACGGTGGCAATAAACAATTAGGGATTCTATCAACCTATATGACAATGAGGGTACGGACCTAACGTCTCGTACGACATATCACTCATTTTCCACAACATAATCCATATATATATTCCTATCTCTCAGGTCACGTCCGTATCAATCTCATATCATGGGACCGGCAAAGGTATCAATTATTTCATATCGACTCGCATCCATATAACGACATATCAAACCAAGTCATCATATCTCATCGTATACTCTTTTCATCACATCAATATCTCACATCAAGCCATCTTAAAAATACATTCTATCTTATACATCTCATGTCATGCTACTCTAAACCTTATACTTATTCTCGTACACTACCTATATTTATATATCGTGATTCACACTCACTTTTCATATCCTTATATATCAATTCGAGACATCATTTATATCATATCATGTCAAAGAGTCATATCCCTATAGCTTTCATCTCATATCTCGATATATATATTCAATCATTCATATCATCTCTAACTATCATTTTAACCATACCCATAGTTTTCTAATATAGGTTTCCTTAACCATATTCTATATATCGGTTTCCATCAAAATTTGCGGGGGTGCTATACGCCATCCACCCGACTTCCCCCGTAGATATAAATCTACTCACCTTGATCCTTACTTGCCAAAGTCGATGACTCCATGCTCCTCCTCGTTATCCGAAGTTCACATGAGGGTGCCTACATATATAAACATACAGTATCGTAAACAGAATCGTGCACGAAAACCAAAACGGCATACGAATCGCACATAGGTTAAAACCTATGGCCTACACATGCAAGAATAACCAAACCACACCCGATATCGACGTACAAACGTCAAGTGGCCGATACAAAACGAAATATCCAAAGTTTCAAGTCATGCAAAAGCCACAATTCAAAACAGCAACTAAAGAAAATGGTCCCAGATTTTGGTTCAGGTAAAATCAGGCCAAACTAGCAGTACAGTGGGGTTGTTAGGGAGTATGTGAGCTACAGACCAAACCTAGACACCAATGCCCACAATGAGACCACCGCACTCATGCAAAATCCGGCCAGATCAGCCAAAGGGAGGAGTTGGGGTTTCGTCTTCTCAGGGTGGTCTCCTAGTGGTCCACCAAGGTCTCTGGGGTTGCTAGTTTTTCATGTAAAGGTTCCAGGTTACTCTAGATTCCCTGTAGGCACAATATAACACAAAACCGACACGGAAGTTTCTAAGTTCGTATTTCGGGTTCTACTCTCTGTTCTAGGTCCAGAAATCGATCTCTAGGGTCTTGTACACACTCACTACAGATCATAAGTCCACAAAATCACCCAAACCCTCTCTAACCCTCTCTAGGAATTTCCAACATCACTAATCATCACTAAACCAATTCTAAACTAAAATAGAAACTAAAGCAACTAAATTACTAAGCTAACGGTGTAGGAAATACCTCTTTTGGCAACTCAAGAATTTTCTTGAGTTGCTCAAAGTCTTCAAAATCCAATTTTGAAAGGTCTAATGTGTTGAGGATGAGGTGGGGATCATTTTTAATGAAGAGAGTATAGGGTTTTGATGAGAATTTTGAGATGGGTCGTGAGGGTAGAAGTGGGGGAGCTTGAAGAAGAAAGTGTTGAAGAAATAATGGGGGAAGAAAGATGATGGCAGCCCTCTCTCTCTCTCTCCTCACCCTCTCTCAAACATCACATGTCGCACTCTCTCTCCAATAATTCACTCTTTTTCTCTTTTTCTTTTCTCTAAAAGCCAAATACCAACAAATACAAATGAAACAACATGCAACCAAATGCAACATGTCATGGTGCACTAACCATGGAAAAATGTAGAAACACGGATTTGGCTTAATCGCGATTAGTAGTGCACTAATCAATTTTTATTCAAACTGCATATAATTAATTATAAAAATTTCAAATCCGATAAATATATTTTTAAATGAATAAATCATTTTAATATTCAATTATTTCACAAATATTGGTATATATTTATACCATTTTACGAAAACCCGAAATTCGCAAATCGGGTAGTTTTCGCGAAATATATTATTTTAATATTAAATTCCAAAAATAATATTTTGTATTTTCTGAAATGTTACATAAAGTGAGAAAAAATCCTACTTCATCATTCTCTACTAGATTAGCCATTTAGTTTAGAGTGATAGCTTCACTAATCCCTAATTAGTGAAGAGGTAGCTTGGGTTAGTGTCTCCTCGACGTAGATCATCTTCGGCTTCGAAGACCTCGTGCAAGCTAGTTCCTTTCGTCTTGTGGAGCCATTCTAGAGTCCGGAAGATCACTACTAGGAGCAAAGGGACTACTACAGGAGCTATTGAAGTGAAGGACCGGTCTACAAAGGTTGTATTCCATATTCACTTAGATATAAAGTTGTTTACATGTTGTTTCGTCTAAATCTCTAGTTAAGATTCTAGGGTTAGGGTTGTTTAGCATGACAATTTTTTGAAAATGGCATGGACGATACCTCCCGAAACCTTGCTGTCGTGCTAGGCATTCCCACAGGATATTTTACAAGGAATACCGCTATGCAAAGCAATAACTAGAGCAACCCTTTTTGAAAATTTGATTCTACAACATCTTTTAAGATTCTTTCTTTTTCATTAATCTCATTAATAAAGTCCCATCATTTATTATTCCCAAGCAACACAGAAGAAACGAAAATACAACGTACGCTTATGCCATCCGCATTCGCCACAGTGTCCCGTTATGCACCGTTAGGTTACTAACTAACGGCATAGCGGGGCGGGACTAGCGCGGGTGTAAAATATAAGCAACGTTTATTATATATCATATATATAATAATAAAGCATTCGTCTCACGCATATAAAGTGATCATATCACAGAATATCAGCAGCAGAAGTCAACATATGAAATACTGGATATACTAGGAGGTTCGTGTTTTATATTAAGCCAGTAAAAAACACGGGTTCCACGGTTGTGATGAATAGCCAAACCCACATCCCTAGACCCCTACGAGAGCGGAAAGCAACCCTACCAATTCTAGAGTTAGGAGACCCAGACTCAACTCCTCGAGATGGTCTCCCACTGGACTCTAGAACCCGGCTACTTGTGCTCCCCACCTTGGGTCTATCCTAATGCGGAAAAGTAAATAATATACATCAATGGTGACATCATCCTCAACCAGGAAGTGCCCCAATAAAAAAGAATATTACATATAAGTTTTTACATGAATGAAAATGAAAAACTCTCATCTCACGCAAAAAACCCCGGGTATTCAAACACGACGATCCAATATAACATATCCCAGCAACACATAATATCGCATGTCATCAACGTAAGTAAATATGCGCATCCCAATTGTCGTTGACATATAGTAACGAAACCGGCGATACACCACATATTACACTTATGGTCGCAGAAAAGAAAATGTCAAACTATAACATTTAGAATCGACAACCACCTTAGATATCATAAACCCGAAATATCACATACTTCGGATTTCATGCCTAACCATATGAATTCCAAATATTGTATCACATTTCACAAATAGCTAGACGATGTTAAACATTCTGATCGAATCAACAAACACGCAAAATTTCCCAAAGAGCTCAACACTTGAGCACAGTTTAAAAATACCCAGAATATGCCACAGTACCTATGGACCAACCGTAAAAGGGCCGACCCACGCCTCACTCATGGCACCGTGGAACTGCCGCAAACCCTAGGGTTTGGCCGCGGTTCCGTGGTGAAAAGGTCGAGTTTGGGTATCGTTCTTCTAGAGGATCCATAGAATTACTTGCATGATTTTTGAATATTTTTAACTTGAAAAAAATCCAACTTTTAGAAAATTTCCAGCGAGGGAGAAAATGGGTTATTGATATTCGTTCAAACTTTTTAACGTCGTCTAAATTACCCAAAACGATGTTAGAATTACGACTAAGAAACACTCCGAATTGCCTTTATAGAAAGAAAACATCACATGCAATCTTAGTAAAAAAAACAATACTTGAAATACCAAACCCCAGAGATCAGAGCACCAGACAAAAACGAGGTCCATGGCTCACCAAAAAACCGGCCAGGCCGGTCCCTATCTAGGTTTTCGACGGGTCAAATCCGACAAAAGATGCTCGTTTTTCTCTGGTGC
This sequence comes from Agapanthus africanus, assembly GCA_030015575.1. Taxonomy (NCBI): domain Eukaryota; kingdom Viridiplantae; phylum Streptophyta; class Magnoliopsida; order Asparagales; family Amaryllidaceae; genus Agapanthus; species Agapanthus africanus. Next base: position 566,884,742 of record CM057339.1, read on the forward strand.
TCATACAATACGATAAAGAACACTCTACGACTGCTTAAAAAAAATTAGAGGCTCTGGAAAATCGACAGAAACTAGGTTTTTCATTTCGATGTTTCGGAGTTTTTTCGGTTTCGTAATTCTACAAATATCGTCTATCTCTAGCTTGGCTCTGATACCACTGTAGGGTTACCTGGCACGGCTACTGGGTTTCGGGAGGCATCGACCATACCGTTTTCAAAATTTTGCCGCACTAAAGAACCCTAACCTAGAATCTTAACTAGAGAATTAGACGAAACATGAATGTAAACAACTTTACATCTAAGTGAACAAGGAACACAACCTTTGTAGACCGGTCCTTCACTTCAATAGCTCCGTGTAGAAGTCCCTTCGCTGCAAGTAGTGGTCTCCCGGACTCTAATTGGACTCCACAAGGTGAAAGGAACAAGCTTGCTGGAAGTCTTCGAGGTCGAAGATGATCTACGTCGAGGAGACTCTAACTCAAGCTACATCTTCACTAATTAGAGATTAGTGAAGCAAACAACCTAAACTAAATGACTAATCTAGTGTAGGTTGATGAAGTAGGAAATTTGCTCACTTTAGATTTATTTTTCTCACTAATTTTCTTCACCTCTCAAAACCTTGAGAGCTCTCTCTTGATGAAGAAGAAGATGAAGTGAATCATTGAGGAGAGAGAGAATAGCAACCATGGGTGAGATAATATCTCATACTAACTCATGTAGAGACTTAACCAAGGCTTAAGGTAATGGTTGCGTTAATAAATATCAAATGTAAAACAAAATTAGTGGACTAAGTCAATGGTTCTACAAGCTTCCACTAAGCTCAAACCATGTGACTAATCTCCAACTAATTATTGATTTACTTTAAATAAATAAACCCTAAATTATCATAAGTATGGTGTAAGTCTCATACACCCATGTTGCATGTATCAACAAGCATGACACAATAATATATATCATATATATATATATATATATATATATATATATTAAAAGTGCACAAGTGAGAAAAAAGAAATGCTTAAGTGAGCTAATATTAGTTAATGTAAATTAATATATCAAATATATAGTTATACATTAAATTATTAAATCAACACTTGATTTAATAATACGGCTATATCTCATATAACCGACTAATATTATATGTATCAACTTATCGAATCAACACTTGATTCGATAACCCGACTATATCACATATAACCGACCGATATCACATATCGTGAGAATAGAATATAGTATCACATACACGTACTAATCTCGGTCCCTCACATATCACATATGCGCTCCTACTTCGTTTCGCCTAAACCAGGAAACCTCTGTGTAGGACTCTAAAGACACGTCTGTAAGTCGATGTACTACACCCCAGTACTTGTGGGGAGGCGGAATTTTCAAAAACGATCATGTTTAAAGAACGAACATCGACTAACCGCTTGAATCGAAGCTAAACGATAACTAACCAAACATATAGTTGTTCTAAACTACTATGCTTAGGGATTATACCTATCGAAACCGGTCCTTCGTCTTTGTGTTCTCCTTTGTTCTCCTCGACCTTCTCTAGGTAGTAGACGATCCACCCGAGAGCAAAACACCAAGCTACACCTCTAACTTGAGGTAACTAATCTACTTTGATTGCCAATCAAAGAAGAAAAGATGATATAGAGTGAAGGTAATGGATGTTTAAGTCTAACTAATCCTTTGATCTCAACACATGAGGATTAAGGATTAGTCTCTTGAAGATGAGAGCTAGAGGAGAGAGAATGTGAGATGAGTGAATGAGATGAGATTGAGTGTATCATAATATATTATGAAGCATTCTTATTTTAGAATAATGAATAATAGAAATGAATAAGCATGCTTCATAAATGAAAAGAGGTGATTCATTAACATGAGTCATTAAGCATTTAAGGTGCATTAATGACCATGATGAATCACCTTCATGACTCATTAATCTTATCCAAAGCTTATGTCACCTTAACCTCCTTAGTCACATCTTCTAGAAGCTTCTCGTACAATTACGAGAACGCCCCTCCAATCCGCAAAAATACGGAAAAACTTTTAGACTGTAAAATCCAATAACCGGATACCAGTAACTGGCTTAAACCAAAGCCGACTGGTAAAAACTGTCCGAAAGTCGTACGTGCGTAAACGCACGTATGCGTCCGAACCCTTTGTCGCAAAACCATGCAACCTCTATATCGTTTCGCCTGGAGTAGGAAACTCTCTGTGTGGGACTCTAGAGACTCGACTACTACGCTGGCAGTGGGTTTAACCACAGACCGCAAGCGGCACTAGCTGTACGTAATGGTCCCCAGGTAGTTGTCGATAAGAAGGCCGATGAGAAAACCCATCCGAACTCCTACTGAGTCTGATGTGACAATCTCCATACAGTCCGGTCCGTTCGTCCAAGACTATCGCATATCGGGCCTAGGGGGGCGGCAAGCGTCAGTCCCCTAATAGCGGTATAAGTCGTGTCGGAGGGAAGCCCATTACACCCTGAGAAATTACTGGAACCTACCAGCAAATCTCGCTTGCCCTGGCCAGGGACTTTGCGTAATGGCTCTCTGACACGGCACGATATCTACTCCCAATACCGGGAGGGACGAATCCTGTCTAACCGCCACTGCCTCCAAGTGCTCAGGACTGCACCCAACTGCTACCTGTTTGCACGACTCCTTTGAGCCGTGGTAGGGTAGCAATCTAAGAACAGTGGGACACACTCGAGGCGAAGTAGCAGTGTCAAGTCTGCGGACTATGCTGTACTCATGTCACCTAGGAACTGCTCACTGACGACTGGTATCAAACCAACCAACAGTTCCCTGTGAGTCCTGTCCGGTGTACCCGTAACCTAACGAGCACCTGCATACTATCTCCAGTACGACGTACTGACGGCTGTGGGACAGACCATCTCCCCAACTGGGATGAGAAGCGTACACACTAGTCTACTCCGGAGTATCGATACTCTGTCTCGATAATCCAACGACCAGGGACCTGAATAAGGATGTGCTTGTAGACTACCCAGCCCCCACTAGTGTGACTGCCATCACAACGCTGGTAGACAAGCAAGATCCTAAGAGCTCTATCAATACGTACACTCACATATTAAGATAGAAAAACCAAGTAGCATACTACCATGTTTAGCAAGACTGTTATACACATGTGAATATCCCAAGCTTCCATTAAGTAATATACAAACTAGTATGATACAGTAATGGCCTTCTAGGGCATAAACACTAACAATCTCCCACTTCCACTAGGGACATGTACTGGCATATCGTAGACCAATGATCTCGAGTAGCCTCTCGAACTGAATCTGAGGAAGGGCCTTCGTGAATGGATCAGCAATGTTCTCTTCTGAAGCAACTCTCCGAACCTCGATCTCCTGACGATCAATGATCTCCCTGATCAGGTGATACCGCCTCAAGATGTGTCTGGACTTCTGATGGGACCTTGGTTCCTTCGCTAAAGCTATAGCTCCGTTGTTGTCGCAATACAGAGGTATTGGATCAACTATGGTAGGAACCACCTGAAGTTCTGTTAGGAACTTCTTCATCCAGACTGCTTCTTTTGCGGCATCGCAAGCAGCTATATACTCCGCTTCCATCGTCGAGTCAGCAACGGTGTCCTGCTTGGAGCTCTTCCAGCACACCGCCCCTCCATTGAGGGTAAAGACATAACCCGACATGGACTTGGAATCGTCCTTATCACTCTGGAAGCCGGAATCAGCAAAGGCCTCCAACCTGAGGTCTTTTCCGCCGTAAACCAAGAACATCTCCTTAGTCCTCCTCAGGTACTTGAGAATGTTCTTTACTGCTATCCAGTGTTTCTCCCCTGGGTCTGACTGATACCGGCTTACCACGCTCAGTGCGTAAGCTACATCTGGTCTGGTACACAACATCGCATACATTATAGAGCCTACCGCAGAAGCGTAGGGTATAATAGACATGCGTTCCCTTTCCAAATCAGTCTTGGGAGACATCTCTTTGGAGAGGGTGATTCCGTGACAAGCCGGTAGATTACCGCGCTTAGAATCTTCCATACTGAATCTTTTCAGCACAGTGTCGATATACCTGGACTGCGAAAGTCCCAACATCCTCTTGGATCTATCACGATAGATCCGGATCCCCAGAATGTAAGAGGCATCACCCAGGTCTTTCATGGAGAACCTGTGTGACAAGAATCCTTTGACAGATTGTAGCATAGGAATGTCATTTCCTATCAATAGAATGTCATCCACGTACAAGACGAGGAATACGACACTTCTGGCTACAACTTTACTATATATGCACGGCTCATCTGGATTTTTGATAAAGTCATATTCTTTGACTGTCTCATCAAAACAGATGTTCCAACTCCGCGATGCCTGCTTTAGTCCATAAATAGACTTAAGCAGCTTGCATACTTTCCCGCTGCTCCCACTCTGATTGAAACCCTCTGGCTGATCCATATAGACGCTCTCTTCTAAATTTCCATTCAGAAAAGCCGTCTTTCCGTCCATCTGCCAGATTTCATAATCATGGAAGGCAGCAATAGCAAGAAGGGCCCGAATGGATTTGAGCATAGCCACTGGAGAAAAAGTTTCGTCATAGTCCAAACCAGGCCTTTGACGAAAACCCTTTGCAACAAGTCTAGCCTTATAGGTTTCCACCTGTCCATCTACACCAATCTTTTTCTTGAAGATCCATTTGCATCCTATGGGTTTTACCCCATCTGGAGCAAAGTCCAAAGTCCATACTTTGTTGGTGTACATGGACTCCATCTCGGTCCGCATTGCATCTAGCCATCGTACCGAGTCGCCGCTCTGGATGGCCTGCTGGAAGTCAGTAGGTTCATCATCATCTATGATGCAATCCTCTCTATCCCCATCTATGAGAAAACCGTAGTATCTCTCAGGCGGATGAGACGGCCTACTACTCCGGCGGAGGGGTGCGGGAATGTTCTGTTCTTCTTGAACCTCTGGTTCTACCATACTTTCAGCAGCAGTTTGTGGTTCTGGAATTTCTTCCAGTTCTATTTCGCTCCCACTTATTTCCTTTTCTAAAAACTGATTTTCCAGAAAATGGGCATTACGAGAAACAAAAACCTTTTGTTCCTCTGCGTAATAGAAATAATATCCCTTGGAGTTCTTTGGATATCCCACAAACATACATTTTACTGATCGTGCCTCGAGCTTGTCCACATACTGCTTCTTAACAAAAGCTGGACATCCCCAAATCTTCATATGCTGAAGATGGGGTTTCTTCCCAGTCCACATCTGATATGGAGTGGTAGGCACAGTCTTGGTAGGAGCCCTGTTCAGAAGATATGCCGCTGATTCTAGCGCATAACCCCAAAAAGATCGCGGTAACTCAGTATTACTCATCATGGATCGTACCATATCCAATAGGGTTCGATTCCGTCTCTCCGATATACCGTTATGCTGTGGAGTGTATGGAGGAGTAAGCTGAGAGAGAATTCCTTTCTCTTTTAGGTAACCTAGGAACTCGGCACTTAAGTATTCTCCACCTCGATCAGATCTTAGTGTCTTAATACTTTTGCCTGTTTGCTTTTCTACTTCATTCTTATACTCTTGGAATTTCTCAAAAGTCTCGGATTTATGTTTCATCAGATAAATGAATCCGTATCTTGAGTAATCATCCGTGAAAGTAATGAAGTAGGAATAACCACCTCTCGCATGTGTAGACATTGGACCGCATACATCGCTGTGTATGAGTCCTAAGAGCTCGCTCGCTCTTACTCCTTGTCCAGTGAATGGAGTCTTTGTCATCTTTCCTTTGAGACAAGATTGACAAGTGTCATAAGATTGATATTCGAACAAGTCCAAATATCCTTCTCTATGCAACTTAGTCAACCTTCTCTCATTGATGTGACCCAGTCTACAATGCCATAAGAAAGCTTTATTTAAATCTGGAGACTTTCTTTTTAGTGTGTTCTGGACATTGAAAATTTGGAGTTGGTTTAAAACATATATGCCGTTATTTAGAGTACCGGACCCAATCAAACCATGATTAAGGTGGATGTTGACAACATCTCTTACAAACGTGAAATCATAACCTTTATTTGATAACAAGGAAACTGATATGATATTACACGTTAAGCTGGGTACAAAATAACAGTTATGTAAAACCAAAATGTGTCCACTCGTCAATCCTAGGTGATAATTCCCGACGGACGCAGCTCCCACGCTAGCTCCGTTAGCAACCCTGAGGATCATATCACCTTCCTTCAGCACTCTACGGTTTCTCAGTGCCTGCAATGAATTGCAAATATGAGATCCTGATCCGGTATCCAATACCCAGGAAGTAGAGTTGATCGACAGACAATTCTCAATTACATACACACCTGAAGTCGAAGCCACAGCTTGCTTCGGTTCCTGGTTCTTGGCGTTCCATGCCTTGCAATCCTTCTTCCAGTGCCCTTTCCTGTGACAATGGAAGCACTCATCCAGGCCAACTACCGGTGCTGCAAACTTTTTCTTTCCCTTCTTTCCCACCTTACTAACACCTCCTCTAGGTTTGGGTGCGGCCTTCTTCTTCCTTCTTTTGGCCCTAGCCTTGGACCCGGAAGAAGATGCACCGCCAACAAACATAGCGGGTGTTTCCCTTGCCTTCTGCAAGGTGCCCTCTGCACTCCTTAACATGTTCAGGAGTTCCGCAAGTTCAACTTCTTTTCCTTGAATGTTGAAGTTGAGGATAAACTGGGCGTAGGTGTGAGGAAGGGACTGGAGAATAAGGTCTGTATAGAGCTCATTATCCAAAGTCGTCCCAAGGTCTGCGAGCTCTTCAATATAGCCGATCATCTGTAGGACATGTTCACCTACTGATGACCCGACAGCCAACCTCGCTCGAAACAAGTTCTTAGAGGTCTCGTATCTTGCTATACGAGATTGCTCTCCATAAAGTTCCTTTGTATGGAGAAATATGCCATCTAGGGACATATCCTCGTGCCTCCTCTGATGTTCATTGTTCATCGAGGCAAGCACGATGCACTTGGCTCTCGCGCAATCTAAATCCCAGGTTTTGCGGATTTCCTTATCCGCATTGCTGGATTTGGGACCAAGGACAGCAGGTGCTGTAGCGGTGAGGACGTACCCCAGTTTGTCATAGGTCAAAGCCATCTTGACATTCCGCAGCCAATCTTTATAGTTTGGCCCCGTCAGTATATTTTTCTCTAAAAGTAACTTAAGTCCAGTCATTTTCAGGGTCGCTGCAATTAGGAGAGAGAGAAAAAAAAACTCTTTAGCATGATGCTCTTGCAAGTTTAGAGTGGTTTTTAGTTTATCTAAACTGGATGGCTCCCACTGTTTTTCGAATCCTTCCTCAAACCATAAAAGAAGAATTAGCCAGGACTATTCTCACCGTACAATACTTGCTTAACCGTTCAGCCAGGCCAGTGTCGATACTTCGAGGGAGGTTTTCCAACGCTTTCGCGAAGTTCCTTAATTAAATAACCTCTTTTCTCTGGGGGCGTAACCCCGCTGACACCTTTCTGGACACCTACTAGGTTTATAGCATTGATCGTTAAGCGACGAATATCCTGATAAGTAGCATATACTCACAGTAGGATCGGGATCCAAATATCATCGTCTGATAATGTTGTAGGAATGCTACCAACATTCATCAAACTCAAAATGGTATGCATCTCTTTGCAAATTTCAGTTTCTTTAGAAATTCCCGATATATATTTTTGCCCCATGCTCTTATGACCTTGGCTTTGGTCAAAATGTCATAAGTCACATGTCAAGTTCTACCCGTCATTATCTTGTCAATTTGAACCCATCCGTATATACCCCTGACTTTGGTCAAATGGTAATACGACTGTCCCAAAACAACTCATCTATCTTATGCAACAAATGAAAACCCAGCAGCTACCAAACACTATGCCTTGACTTTGGCCAAAATGCATAGCTTGAATACTACTGAATACCCAAATGAAATGACGGAGGGCTACGACTGGTTTTGGCGAAACCGTGAACGTAGTGAACTTGATATAACCGAAGGAACCTGATAGCTTTTAAAAAGGAGTGGTTAAAGCTCCGCGTTTTAAAATTATCTGTTTTAAAATTAACCGAGTGGTTTCTTTTAAATTGTTCCAACGATTAAAACTTTGGTTTATTTTTCTTTGCATTATAGATAATGCGTCCCATCATTAACCTATCATTGCAGAAAACAACGAAAATACAACGTCCTCTTATGCCATCCGCATTCGCCACGGGGTCCCGTCATCACCCGTTAGGTTACTTAACTAACGACAGAGCGGGGGCTGGGCTAGCGCGGGTGTAAAACATAAGTGACGTCTAAATAGCTACAATATATATAGATATTTTACATTCGTCTGACGCAATGATATTCATTCCAGAACACAGATAAACAATATTGGATTTGCAAGCAATCTGTATTTCTTTTGAGCCTGCAAGAAAAGACAGATTACACAGTTGTGATGAATAGCCGTTACCCCACCCTCGACCCCTACGGGTACGGCAAACAACCCACCCGGCAGTTTGTGTACCCCACCTTGGGTCAGTTCTAGGAGCAAAAACAGTAAAATGAAATAATACAACGGTGGCTACAACCGCAACCTGGATGTGCCCCGCAAAATAATATTACAACAAATTACATTTACAACAAATGAATTAAATAATAACCCATTGCTAAACCCCGGCTAAACACCACAACAGTCCAATACAGTTTATATGCACAAACAGATATAACCATTTCAGAAATGTGCAACCCCCTGCCAACCGACATACTAGCAGTTAGGGGAGGTTTACGAACACATTAAACAATCACAGATATAATCCAATATGCAAATACTGTACAATTTCGATCGATTAAACATCTTTAATATTGCTCCAAAATCTGCTCTGTTAACTGGAAACCTGAGCAAAATTAAAATATTCCAGAAAACCCCAAATACCAGAGAGGACCCACACATGAAAGATGAGTCCATGACTCGGCAACTCGGCCGCGGAACCGCGGCGGATCGGGGGGATCCGCCGCCCTTCCGCGGCGCTTTAGCCGAGTCATGGGCTCGAATTTCATGGGTGTTCTCCTGGACTCTTTTCTAGCTTTCTGAGCAACCCTGAACAATTTTAGGACATCATTTTAAACTCGACAGAAACTGAAATATTTTAGGGTTTTCCGGCTTCGTTTTTCCGTTCGAAATTCGTACAAATTTGCAATCAAGTTATTTATTGTTTAGCGAGGCTCTGATACCACTGTAAGTCGATGTACTACACCCCAGTACTTGTGGGGAGGCGGAATTTTCAAAAACGATCATGTTTAAAGAACGAACATCGACTAATCGCTTGAATCGAAGCTAAACGATAACTAACCAAACATATAGTTGTTCTAAACTACTATGCTTAGGGATTATACCTATCGAAACCGGTCCTTCGTCTTTGTGTTCTCCTTTGTTCTCCTCGACCTTCTCTAGGTAGTAGACGATCCACCCGAGAGCAAAACACCAAGCTACACCTCTAACTTGAGGTAACTAATCTACTTTGATTGCCAATCAAAGAAGAAAAGATGATATAGAGTGAAGGTAATGGATGTTTAAGTCTAACTAATCCTTTGATCTCAACACATAAGGATTAAGGATTAGTCTCTTGAAGATGAGAGCTAGAGGAGAGAGAATGTGAGATGAGTGAATGAGATGAGATTGAGTGTATCATAATATATTATGAAGCATTCTTATTTTAGAATAATGAATAATAGAAATGAATAAGCATGCTTTATAAATGAAAAGAGGTGATTCATTAACATGAGTCATTAAGCATTTAAGGTGCATTAATGACCATGATGAATCACCCTCATGACTCACTAATCTTATCCAAAGCTTATGTCACCTTAACCTCCTTAGTCACATCTTCTAGAAGCTTCTCGTACAATTACGAGAACACCCCTCCAATCCGCAAAAATACGGAAAAACTTTTAGACTGTAAAATCCAATAACCGGATACCAGTAACTGGCTTAAACCAAAGCCGACTGGTAAAAACTGTCCGAAAGTCGTACGTGCGTAAACGCGCGTATGCGTCCGAACCCTTTGTCGCAAAACCATGCAACCTCTATATCGTTTCGCCTGGAGTAGGAAACTCTCTGTGTGGGACTCTAGAGACTCGACTACTACGCTGGCAGTGGGTTTAACCACAGACCGCAAGCGGCACTAGCTGTACGTAACGGTCCCCAGGTAGTTGTCGATAAGAAGGCCGATGAGAAAACCCATCCGAACTCCTACTGAGTCTGATGTGACAATCTCCATACAGTCCGGTCCGTTCGTCCAAGACTATCGCATATCGGGCCTAGGGGGGCGGCAAGCGTCAGTCCCCTAATAGCGGTATAAGTCGTGTCGGAGGGAAGCCCATTACACCCTGAGAAACTACTGGAACCTACCAGCAAATCTCGCTTGCCCTGGCCAGGGACTTTGCATAATGGCTCTCTGACACAGCACGATATCTACTCCCAATACCGGGAGGGACGAATCCTGTCTAACCGCCACTGCCTCCAAGTGCTCGGGACTGCACCCAACTGCTATCTGTTTGCACGACTCCTTTGAGCCGTGGTAGGGTAGCAATCTAAGAACAGTGGGACACACTCGAGGCGAAGTAGCAGTGTCAAGTCTGCGGACTATGCTGTACTCATGTCACCTGGGAACTGCTCACTGACGACTGGTATCAAACCAACCAACAGTTCCCTGTGAGTCCTGTCCGGTGTACCCGTAACCTAACGAGCACCTGCATACTATCTCCAGTACGACGTACTGACGGCTGTGGGACAGACCATCTCCCCAACTGGGATGAGAAGCGTACACACTAGTCTATTCCGGAGTATCGATGCTCTGTCTCGATAATCCAACGACCAGGGACCTGAATAAGGATGTGCTTGTAGACTACCCAGCCCCCACTAGTGTGACTGCCATCACAACGCTGGTAGACAAGCAAGATCCTAAGAGCTCTATCAATACGTACACTCACATATTAAGATAGAAAAACCAAGTAGCATACTACCATGTTTAGCAAGACTGTTATACACATGTGAATATCCCAAGCTTCCATTAAGTAATATACAAACTAGTATGATACAGTAATGGCCTTCTAGGGCATAAACACTAACAACGTCAATACACCGGCAGTAGGTGATGATCATATCAGTCACCCACAAGCTGTCAGCGGTACTAGCTGGACGTAATGGCTACCTGTGTATTGAGCGATCAGAAGATCAACAAGCAAGCTTGTCTAAACTCCGGCAAAGCCTGTCAGCAACACTAGCGTACAGTCCGGTCTCTTCATCTGATATGTCGCATATCAAGTCTAGAAGTGGTAAATGTCAGACCCTGGTAACTTGATAAGTAGTGCCGATGTGAGGCTCATAATGGGTCGAGAAACTACTGATAACACTTACCAGTAAATCTCCATATCAGCCTTGGCCAGGGACTTCCTGTTATGGCCAATCGAGCACAGCGCAACATTAACCCCCAATACTGGGAGAGACGAATCCCCTCCTATCGCTCATTGCCTCCATATGACTCGAGACTGTACCCAAAAACCGCCGTTTTGCACGTTCTCTTGAACGTGGTAAGGTGGAAATCAAAGCACAGTGGGAATCACACAAGACTCTATGACGATCTCGGGTCTACAGACTAACCTGTACCAGTGTCACCAGAGAACTGCTATATGACGATAGGTATAATATAATCTAGGAGTTCTCGGCGAGTCCTGTTCAGTGTACCCAGTCTCCACTGAGCACCCGTATACCATCTTTGATGTCAAACACCAATGGATGTGGGATCATCTATCGCCCATCATATGGTTCAAGAAGCGTATACGCTAGTCTACTCTGGAATATCGATGCCATGTCTCGATACACCATCGATTAGGAACAATTAAAGGATGAACTTGTAGACTATCCTGGCCCCACTAGTATGATCTCCATCATAGTCCTGGTAGTCAAGTACACATCCTAAGTGCTTTATCAACATGTGAGAGCAAGACAATATCACAATACAAATCTACATGTTAAGAAAAAAAGCAACCAGATAGCATACTATCATGTCGAGTAAGAAAGTCCTCTCTATATATGTCCAAGCATCCACTATAATATACAATCATGTACAATAATGGCATCTAGGGCATACATACAACTAACGCATCCGGTATAACTTATCACGTACAGTAATCTATCGTACGGTGGCATCAAACAGAATATGGATCTTATCGTCCTATTCATCAACAAGGGTATGGATCTAAGGTCTCGTACAGCATATCATCTTTGATTCACATCATATATATATATATATATATATATATATATATATATATATATATATATCTTCAATCTCATGTCATCGTTATATTAATCTCATTATATAACTTGGCACATGTATTTGTGCATCTATACCGCCTCACATCCTCATATCCATCGTATCCGCTCATATCATCTTATATCATTATAATCTCCTCTCATATCTTTTAATCATATCCGTAGGTTCATACTTAGATTTCTCCAAACTATAACTTATATATATATATATATATATATATATATATATATATCGGTTCTTTTATCATTAGTTGCGGGGGTGCTATACGTCATCCACCCGACTTCCCCCGTAGATATAAATCTACCCACCTGCTAATCTCCTCGTTCTAGTCGATCCCGACGGATGCCTTGCCCTCCTTTGTCGTCCTGAAAATCCACGCACTTATACCTACAAATCAAAACGCATCGTATCACATCAAAATCATATTCAAAAACTGACATGACACGCGAAGTGAACATAGGTTAGAACCTATGGTCAACACGCGCTAAAACAACAAAATACTCTCTGACGTCAACGTGCGAACGTCGAACGACCAAGTCACATCAAGAAATCCAAAAATCCAAGATTCAAATATCGGAAAACATTGTCAAAACCAACTCAAAATGCTCCCAGATTTTTTCACATGTAGTTTGGGATAAAACAAACAATACTGTGGCTAAGTTATAAGGAGTGTAAGCTATAGGCCAAACCCCAATATCAAATTCCAAAATTTGGCCGGCGGGAAGTGCTACAGTAACCGGTGTTGGCGGGTCGATTTTGGAGTTTGGATCTCATTCTTTTGTGGTGGTCTCCTAGTGGTCTAACTAGGTCAATGTAGTTGTTTTCTTTTCTTATAAGGACCCCAAGTTGCTCCAGATTCCATTTAAGCATCAACAATCAATGAAAACCAATATCGGAAAAATTCTAAGTTCGTGTATTAGGTTCTAGTCTTTAGTCTTGGCCAGAATTATTATCACTAAGGTCTTGTAAACACTCACTACACCTCAAATACAACTCTACAAGTCCATTCTTCCACTAAACATCAACCTAGAAAATTCTAAGATCACTAAACATACTTTAACGAATACTAAACTTAACTAGTAGGCAAAGAAACAATTTAACAAGATGAGAATGAAATTATATCTCTTAAAGCAACTGAAGAAAATTCCAAGATGGTGCAAATTGCTCAAAATCCAAACTTGAGCTCACTAGGTGGTGTAGGATGAGATTGTGGACAACTTTTGTGAAGGTGGCATGAGGTTTTGGTAAGGTTTTTGAGGTGATCTCAAGGGGGTATAGGAGGATGAAGGAGGAGGAGAAGAAAAAGGAGCGAAGGAAATGAAGTGAAGAAAAAGATGAAGGAAGTGAAGAATGAAGGGTCAAGGAGCCATCCCTCTCTCTCTCTCACTCTCTCTCATGGCATGCTCTCATACCATGCCTCCATGTCATAGTTTGTCCCCCGCTCTCTTTTTCTGTCCCCTCTTCTCTTTTTCTTTTCTTTCTCTTTTCTCACTCATATAAAATCACAATATCAACAAGCACAAATGAAAACATGCAACCAAAATGTAACATGTCATGGTGCACTAACAATGGCTAATTAAAAAGACGGATTTAGCATAATCATGATTAGTAGTGCACTAATCAAGTTTAATTTAAAGCTGCATATAATTAATTGCATAATTATTTATAAAATTTCCAAATTCAATAAATACCCCTTTTAATAAATAATAGATATTAATCTCCAATTATTTTCCAAATATTGGTATATAATTATACCATTTTATGAAAACCCCAATTCGCAAATCGAATAGTTTTCGTGAAATATATTATTTTATTATTTAAATTCCAAAAAAATAATATTTTATATTTCTTAAATGTTACAATGTGGCTCAGGATCAATCCGAGAAACTACTGATCTAACTATCGGTAAATCCCAATTGTCTTGGCCAAGGTCTTATGGTGCTAACCAACCGAACGCAGTGCGATATAGACTTCCTATACCGGGAGAGACGAATCCCTAACAATCGCTCGCTACCTCCATGTGGCTCGAGACTGTACCAAACTAAAACCTGTTTGCACGACTCAGTAGAGCCATGGTAGGAAAGTAATCTAAGTATAGTGGGAACTCACACGAGATAAATGACAATCTTGGGTCTGAAGACTAAGTTGTACTTATGTCACCTGAGAAATGCTATCTAACGATAGCTATAATGCCATCTAAAAGTTCTCGGCGAGTCTGTCCAGTGTACTCACCCCCAGTGAGTACCTGTATACGAACTTAGGTGCGAAAGACCAATGGTTGTAACATCCTAGTTCATTTATACTAGTTCTTTTGGGTATTTCTTTATTTATGGCTATTTCTTGATTTATTGTGTTTTGGGTGCGGACAGTGTAATTGGTATCTGTATTTGCATCCGACCCGACCCGCTTGCTGGAAACCCGTCCTGATTCCTGTTTGTGATTTATCCCGTCTGAATATGAGGATCCATGCACTTTTAATATTGTTTATACTGCATACTGGCATTATATTTGGCATCTGCATTTTTTTAATAAAACAAATATAATCAAATAAAATATTTTAAAAATATTTAGCATGACCTGCATCATACCCCTAACCCTGTTGTTCCGTACATCGTGTTCTCGTCCCGTTCGGTGAAACAGACTCGTTTGGATCGCTACGTACACGCTACGTGTATCCGTTCTTAGGGGTATGTTTTTTCGTGACCCGGATATCCTATTTTGTTTTTGGTTGACACGTATATTATCCGTATTTTCAAACCATAATTTTAGACCCGACCCGGGCGTATTTTGGACTATTTTTGTATTAGCCAGAAAAGTCAAATTCACCAATATTATATTCGTATATGTATATTAACTGTTTTTTTTTACATTCTCAAATTTTTAAAACATAAAAGATTATAAAAGATTTAAAAATAAAATAAAATAATATCCCAGCATCTAATCCTAACTGCTCTGTGTAATATATATTTATATTATATTTTTTTATTTAACCCAAACCTATTTCTATACCCACGTCCTCTCTCTCTCCTTCTTCTCAAATTTTGTTTCTCCCGCCTCGAGCCGCACCCATCGCCTCGCTCGTGCCCGTCGCCCGTCGCTGCTCGACCGTCAACCTCGTCGACGCCTCCCTCTTCTCCTTCTCTCCTCCTTGACCTCCTCTCCCCTTCACCTCCTCCCGACGAGGACCCCGAGCCCGACCACGAAACCCACAGCAGCCAACCCAACACCTTCGCCCATGACCTCTCCTGCCCTCGTCGTCGTCGACCATCCCACACCCTCGTCGACATCTCCTCCTTTTCCCCTCCTCATCCTCAACTCTCCCCTCCTTCCCGGTACACCCCTGCACAACCCGCGACCCATACCCATCACCACTACCCTTCGCCGGCAAACCCCACACCGGTAACCCCTCGTCGTCTTCGCCCTCTCCAACTCCTCTGACCCCGTGACAACACCAGAGAACCCCAGCCTTCTTCTTTTGCTTCTTTCTTCTTCTCCTTGCTTTCTTGATTTCCAGTGATCGCCGGAGCCGTGGTCGACGCTGACGATCCGGGCGACTCGGTTGACGTTCCCAGCCAGCGTGGTCACCTTCTTGCTTTGCCTGGACCTGTTCCATGTGCGCGTGTGTACATTGCGACATTTACCCGACGTTGGACGCTACGTATACACCCCGTCGTGAGATCCGTTCAGGCAAATTTATCTTGCTACATGCTATAATAGATATTTTGCATCCATATGAATAAAAATATCACATGTTGATTGCATTGTACATCCATATTAATGTTTTACTGTTTTCGGATACCCGTGTGCATCCGTATCATTTATTATATGTTTAGTTGCATCTACAGATCACATTATTTCATATTACTGTTACCTTAGCACCCCATGCTTGATAATGTGCATTCTACGTAGTCATGGAGCTGTAGATGTAACCCCTGATAGATATTTGTGCATCCGTATTTTATTGTACATCCATATCATTAATTATATATCTAGTTGTATGCCATGTCACATTATTTCATGTTACTGATACCTTAGCACCCCATGATTGATAATGTGCATCCTACGTAGTCATGGAGCTGTAGATGTAACCCCTGATAGATAATTGTGCATCCATGTTTTACTGTGCATCCGTACTTTTATCGTGCATCCATACTTGCTAGTTTTATTATGAGCATCCGTTTGATACCTGTGCACTACCTGTCATGACCTGATACACCACTACTTGACCGATTACCTGATCCTGTTACTAATGCCAACAATCCTGACTTGTCGCCCCGATAGACGTTACTGTTGTCTGTATAGACAAAACCTGTACCTGCTTAATCCTGTATTGGCATTAGATATCAATTGGCAATACCTGACTTGAACACACAACCCTGGGGATAAGAGAAAATCAAAATGTAACCTTGCCATTTCTCCGGGCGTTACGGAATATATTGTTTGATGTTTTTCCGGGCGTTACGGAATATATTGTTTGCCGTTTTTCCGGGCGTTACGTAATAATCCTGTTACCGTGGTCCCGTGGGGAATGAACGGGGCATAGACCGATGGGTTATTACATTAATTGATTTCGAAGACTTTAGAATAGATAACCCAGTAGTATAGTTTAGATTTCTCACTGCACTTCACCTGCACGTATACACTTCACTGTTGCATATCCATGTTTACCGGTTATATTCATGTCATCATTTATATTCATGCCTGCATATCTCGTGTATCCTGTTCATTTATTATTGTTGATATTATGACGCACTGACGTCTGGGTTCTACATGGCCCAGATCCTCTGTATATTTCGCAAGCTGATCAAGAGTATTTTCGCCGTCAGGCCGAGCAGTGAGGATCATGTTAGTATCCAGTTTAGTTTACTTTTATTTCCGTAATTTCATTTCCTGATGTGAGCCCATATTTGGGACGTATTTTCCTGATGTTTCTGTTATTGGATTTATTGCTTCCGCATATTTATATTTCTTGACTCGTTTATTCTGGCATATGGACATGTATTAGATAGTTTATTTTATTTCTACTGTTCTTAATATCTTATAAACATCCGTAATGTGACTGTGGAGGGATGTTTCCTAGCCATAAGTAGCATGGTTTGCTCTGTCACATGCCGATCTTAGTGCACTCTGGGAAGCGGGGCGTGACAATGGTTGTGAGACCAACCATCGCCTCTCGTCGGTGTCTAGAAACGTATACACCAGTCTACTTCGGAATATCGATGCCTAGTCTCGATACTCTTACGACTAAGGACATTTAAAGATGTGCTTATGGACTACCCAACCACCACATATATGATCGCCATCATAACGTTGGTAGTCAAGCAATGATCCTACGGGCTTTATCAACATGTATTAATGATACATAATAACAAGTAAAACATATATACATGTTAAGATAAAGACAAATCAAATAGCATATTTGTAAGTCCATGTCACGCACCCCACGAGCTTGTGGGGAGGCGGAATATATGAAAAATAATTATCAAAGCTTCGTAACACGGACTTGAGCACACGGATCGTGTCTAAACCATTACTAGCAAACTACGAAAGGTTTAACTACTCGGATACGAAGTTATACCTCACGTTACTTGTCCTTCGGGTCTCCATCACTGTCCTCCACTCCTCGTAGGCTCTATGGAACGTCGGCACCTCAACGGCCTCCTCGAGTCAAAGACGATACACCCGAGAGCTGCTACTCCAAGCTTGACCTCTAATTTGAGATAACTAGGTTACTCAAAGTACTAATCTAAGCAACCTATGGGATATAGAGTAGGATTGTGGATTAACAAGTCTTGCTAACCCTTGATCTCAACACATGAGAGGTTAGGGTTAGGGTTTGAAGAGAGAGAGCTTGAGGAGAGAGAAGGTGAGAATGAGAATCCTTTTGGATAAATGATATCATTTGTGTATATATGAAACATATTATATTATTAAATGAATAACAAATAATGATATATCATCATGTTTCATTAACACACTAAGTGATTCATCACATGAGTCATATGAATCATAAATGAATCATTAACTCCATGGATGATTCACTCTCAAGACTCATTAATCCAATAAATGCAAATGCCACCTTACCCTCCAAGTCATCATCCTTCTAGAAGCTTCCCGACAAATTACGAGAATGCCCCTCCTATCCGTGAAAACACGGAAAAACTTTAGACTGTATAAATCCAATAATCCGATACTAGAATCTGGCTTAAACCAAAGCCGACTAGTAAAAACTGTCCGAACATCGTACGTGGTAAAAACACGTATGCGTCCGAACCCTGTCGTAAAACCATACGACCTCTAAATCGTTTCGCCCGAAGCAGGGAAACTCTCTGTGTAGGACTCTAAAGACTCGACACAACGCTGGCAGTGGGTTTAACCACAGACCGCAAGTGGTACTAGCTGTACGTAACGGTCCGCAGGTAGATGTCGATAAGAAGGCCGATGAGGAAACCCATCCGAACTCCTACTGAACTTGCTGTGACAATCTCCGTACAGTCCGGTCTGTTCGTCTAAGACTATCGCATATCGGGCCTAGGGGGGCGGCAAGCGTCAGTCCCCTAATAGCGGTATAAGTCGTGTCGGAGCGTAGCCCATTACACCTTGAGAAACTACTGGAAAACCTACCAATAAATCTCACTTGCCCTGGCCAGGGACTTTGCGTAATAGCTCTCTGACACAGCGCGATATCAACTCCCAATACCGGGAGAGACGAATCCTGTCTAACCGCCACTGCCTCCAAGTGCTCAGGACTGCAAACGGAAATGAGCGTGGACGCTAAATCCGTAGGAGAATATCGCCTAGGTTTGACAGGTAGGCAGATATTGATTCTACGTAACTGTTTGTATGTACCTAGTTTGACTTGTAATATCATATCAGTGTCCTCACTTTCGAGAGAGGGATAGATTTTGCATTCGTAAGCGATGTAGTTCACATCCACCTAAATCAAGTTCTGATTTGGTCCGGTACATTAGATGAAGGTATATACGTATTGAGTCAAGCTTAGGTTTTCAATGTCCAGAACACACTTAAAAGAAAGTCTCCAGAAATAAATCAGGCTTTCTTATGGCATTGTAGACTAGGTCACATCAATGAAACGTGATTAACTAAGTTACATAGAGAAGGATATTTGAATCCGTTCGAATATCAATCTTATGCTGCTTGTGAATCTTGTCTCATGGGAAAGATGACAAAGACTCTGTTTACTGGACACGGAGTAAGAGCGAGCGAGCTCTTAGGACTCGTACACAGTGACGTGTGCGGTCCAATGTCTACACATGCGCGATGTGGTTTTTCCTACTTCGTTACTTTTACGGATGATTTCTCTAGGTATGGACATATCTTCTTGATGAAGCATAAATCTGAGGCCTTTGAGAAATTCCAGGAATACAAGAGTGAAGTGGAAAACCAAACAGGCAAAAGTATCAAGACACTGAGATCTGATCGAGGTGGTGAATACTTAAGTGCCGAGTTCCTGGGTTACTTAAAAGAGAATGGAATTCTCTCTCAGCTTACTCCTCCATACACACCACAACACAACGGTGTATCGGAAAGGAGGAATCGAACCCTATTGGATATGGTTCGTTCTATGATGAGTCAGGCTGAGTTACCGCGATCTTTCTGGAGTTATGCACTAGAATCAGCTACATATCTTTTGAACAAGGTTCCAACCAAGACTGTGCCTACCACACCATATCAGATGTGGAGTGGAAAGAAACCCTATCTTCAGTACCTGAAGACATGGGGATGTCCAGCTTTTGTAAAAAAGCAGCATCCGGACAAGTTCGAGGCACGCTCAGTACTGTGTAAGTTTGTGGGATATCCAAAGAACTCCATGGGATATTGTTTCTATTACGCAGAAGAACAAAAGGTTTTTGTTTCTCGTCATGCCCACTTCTTAGAAACTGAATTTTTAGAAAATCAGAAGAGTGGGAGCGCAGTAGAACTGGAAGAAATTCCAGAACCACAAGCTGTTACTGAAAGTATGGTAGAATCAGAAGTTTCAGAAGAAAGGGACATACCAGCGCCTATCCGCAGAAGTAGTAGGCAGTCTCATCCGTCCGAGAGATACTACGGTTTTCTCATAGACGGGGATCGAGAAGATTGCGTCATTGATAATGATGACCCTACTAGCTTCCAGCAAGCCATTCAGAGCGGCGACTCGGTAAAATGGCTGGATGCAATGCGGACCGAAATGGAGTCCATGTACACTAACAAAGTATAGACTTTGGACATTGCTCCAGATGGGGTAAAACCCGTAGGATGCAAATGGATCTTCAAAAAGAAGATTGGTGTGGATGGACAGGTTGAAACCTATAAGGCTAGACTTGTTGCAAAGGGTTTCCATCAAAGACCTGGTTTGGACTATGACGAAACCTTTTCTCTAGTGGCTATACTCAAATCCATTCGGGTCCTTCTTGCTATTGCTGCCTTCCACGATTATGAGATCTGGCAGATGGACGTAAAGACGGCCTTTCTAAATGGTAATTTGGAAGAGTGTGTCTATATGGATCAGCCAGAGGGATTCATTGAGAGTGGGAGCAGCGGTAAAGTGTGCAAGCTGCTTTAGTCCATTTATGGACTAAAGCAGGCATCGCGGAGTTGGAACGTCTGTTTTAATGATACTGTCAAAGAATTCGACTTTATCAAAAATCCAGATGAACCATGCATATACAGTAAGATTGTAGGGAGAGTTGTTGTATTCCTCGTCTTGTACGTGGATGACATTCTCCTAATAGGAAATGATATTCCTATGCTACAGTCAGTCAAAAGATTCTTGTCACAGAAGTTCTCCATGAAGGACCTGGGTGATGTCACCTACATTCTGGGGATCCAGATCTATCGTGATAGATCAAAGAGGATGTTGGGACTTTCGTAGTCCAGGTGCATAGACACCATATTGAAAAGATTCAGTATGGAAGATTCTAAGCGCGGTAACCTACCGGCTTGTCACGGAATCACCCTCTCCAAAGAGATGTCTTCCAAGACTAATTTGGAAAGGGATCGCAGGTCTATTATACCCTACGCTTCTGCGGTAGGCTCTATAATGTATGCGATGTTATGTACCAGACCAGATGTAGCATACGCATTGAGCGTTGTAAGCCGGTATCAGGCAAACCCAGGGGAGAAGCACTGGATAGCAGTAAAGAACATTCTCAAGTACCTGAGGAGGACTAAGGAGATGTTCTTGGTGTATGGCGGAAAAGACCTCCAGATCGAGGCCTTTGCCGACTCCAGCTTCCAGAGTGACAAGGATGACTCCAAGTCCATGTCGGGTTATATCTTTACCCTCAATGGAGGGGCGGTCTGTTGGAAGAGTTCCAAGAAGGAGACCGTTGCTGACTCAACGATGGAAGCGAAGTACATAGCTGCTTGCGATGCCGCAAAAGAAGCTGTCTGGATGAAGAAGTTCCTCACAGAACTTCAGGTGGTTCCTACCAGTGTTGTTCCAATACCTCTATATTGCGACAACAACGGCGCTATAGCTTTAGCGAAGGAACCCAGGTCCCATCAGAAGTCCAGACACATCTTAAGGCGGTATCACCTGATCAGGGAGATCGTAGATCGCCGGAAGATCGAGGTAAAGAGAGTAGATACAGAGAATAACACTGCTGATCCATTCACAAAGGCCATTCCTCAGACGCAGTTCGAGAGCCTATTCGAGATGATAGGTTTGCGATATGCCAGTACATGGCCCTAGTGCAAGTGGGAGATTGTTAGTGTTTATGCCCTAGAAGGCCATTACTGTATCATACAAGTTTGTATATTACTTAATGGAAGCTTGGGATATTCACAGTTGTATTGACAGTCTTGCTAAAAATGGTAGTATGCTACTTGGTTTGAGTCTACTTTAATATGTGCATATGTTTCTTGTAACGTATCGCTTATACATATTAGTAGAGCCCTTAGGATCTTTGCTTGATTACCAGCATTGTGATGGCAGTCACACTAGTGGGGGCTGGGTAATCTATAAGCAACATCCTATACAGGTCCCTAGTCGTAGGATTATTGAGACAGGGCATCGATACTCCGGAGTAAACCAGTGTGTACGCTTCTCATCCCAGTTGGAGAGATGGTCTGTCCCACAGCCATCAGTACGTCGTACTGGAGATAGTATACAAGTGTACGTTAGGTTACGGGTACACCGGACAGGACTCACAGGGAACTGTTGGTTGGTATTATACCCGTCGTCAGTTAACAGTTCCCAGGTGACATGAGTACAGCATAGTCCGCAGACTTGACACTGCTACTTCGCCTCGAGTGTGTCCCACTGTTCTTAGATTGCTACCCTACCACAGCTCAAAGGAGTCGTGCAAACAGGTAGCAGTTGGGTTATGAAAAATGTATAAATAGTGGAATATGAAAAATGTATAAATAGTGGAATATGAAAAATGCAAGTGGGTTTTACTAGTAGAAAAACATGTTTCGCCTTTTAAAAAAATTTGGGCAACACCTCCTTTGTATATTTTGATCCAAAACCACATATACATGATAATATAAAAGGCATTCCCAAGCAGGAGCTAGCTCTTCGCTAATCGGCGGAATCACAACCACGCAAGACAGAATATATGTATATGACGCCCCAACGGCGAAGACCAACACCAAAGAATACTGTAAATAAAGAAAGACATCAACCCAACAAGCGAGCATATAACACATCGCTCTAAGTCTCGCAACCACAAGTCTCACTAAGTCTTACTAATTATACAAATACCAGTTTCTGATTTGATGGAGTTAACTAGATACAACAGAAATAATAAATACAAGAGGGGTACGATCTAACATGTACCACCTACCAAAGCAAACACCCGAATGCAGCTATATACCAGCGATACCGCTACTGATCCATGCGGTCAACCTACAAGAACTGTGGCACAACAGGGATGAGTTGCCAACTCGTGAGTAGAAAACATCATCAGGTACAAATTGAAATAAACAACGATCTCTAGGTCAACTGTATCATAAAAGCAATACTATGATATCTAGGGTGACCGTATCTACATATGTGTCAACAATATACTCAATGCATATATGCATGTGGATATCATCCAACCATATAATCAATGACTGTATGCATGTGGGTCTCATCCACGTGTCAACCAATGACACAACTGTAGGGTTCCTAGGCATCCTAGTGAGGTCTCACAAGGCATCGATCATGCCAATTTCAAAATTTTAACGGTGCCGAGAAACCCGACTACGGATCGTTAACTAGAAATCTAGGCGAAATTAAAACAAGCTAACAACTTAGCTAATGAGAATACGGAAATACAACCTTTGTAGATCCGTTTGTCCACCTCCACGGCTCCGAGATGAGGTCCTCTCCGCTGTCCAAATCAAATCCGGGCTCTAGCATCGGCTTCATCGGAGATTTGACGGGCTAGGTCGTCGATGTCCATGCCGAAGATGATCTACGTCGAGGCATCGCTAAATCAAGCTCCACCTTCACCAAGACCTAAAAAACTTGTGAAGGAAACACACTCTACTACTTGGCAAGAGGTAGAGGATGAAGAAATAGGAAGTGGGTAGACTTTAGAATTGGATTTCTCACTTGTTTCATCAATCCACCATTGATGAAGAAAGCTTCTTCAAGTGTAGATGAAGAAGAAGAAGAAGAAGATAAAGTTATGATAAGAATCAATAAAAAGAAAAGAATAATTCATTCTTATCATAATGTTAACTATGGTAATGTGTAGAGAATCAATCATGGTTACATGAGATGGTTAGGGTTAAGCATGAGACAAAATGGTTGCTAAAGTCAAAGTCTTCATGAAGCTTCAACAAGCTTCCAAATAAAGCCACCATTTTGCATTATGCTTATCATTTTCCAATAATGAATAAACAAATAAATAAATAGATATGAAAATGAAAACCTTAACCATTACATAACCATGGTTTAAACTTTACACAAAACACAAGTTAGCATGCATCATCAAACATGATACATACAAGTGCACAAAAGTATATCGCATATACAATGCGCACATCCGAGTGAGAAAATCCATCTTAAGTGAACCAATACTAGTTAATGAAAAGTAATATATCAAATATATAATTATGCATTAAATCATTAAATCAACACTTGATTCAATGATCCGGTCATGTCGCACACAACCGACTAGTATACAATGTATCGGCTTATCGAATCAATCCTTGATTCGATAACTAGGTTATATCGTATATAACCAATCGATACATTCATCGCGAGAATGGAATACGGTATCACATACACGCATTATTCTCGGTCCCGCACATATCTCATACGTGCTCCTATTTCGTTTCGCTTGAGCCAGGAAACCTCTGTGTAGGACTCTAAAGACTCGTCAATACGCCGGCAGCAGGTGATGATCATATCAAACACCCACAAGCCGCAAGCGGTCTGCTAAACGTAACGGCCACCCGGGTATTGAGCGATCAGAAGATCGACGAGCAAGCCCGCTCATACTCCTGTGAATCCAACCAGTAACACTACCGTACAGTCCGGTCTGATCGTCTGATATGTCGCATATCTTGCCTAGGGGTGGTAAACGTCAGACCCCAATAGCTCGATAAGTCGTGTCGATATGAGGTCTATAACACTTCGAGAAACTACTGGTAACACTTACCAGTAAATCTCAGCAACCCTAGCCAGGGATTTCCTGTTATATCCAATCGAACACAGCGCAACATCAACTCCCTATACCGGGAGAGACGAATCCCCTCCTATCGCTCATTGCCTCCATGTGACTCGGGACTGTACCCAAAAACCACTGTTTTGCACGCCCTCTTGGACGTGGTAAGATGGAAATCAAAGCACAGTGGGAACCACACAAGACTCTATGACGATCTCGGGTCAACAGACTACTCTGTACCAGTGTCACCAGAGAACTGCCATCTGACGTGAGGTAGAATACCATCTGGGAGTTCTCGGCGAGTCCGTCCAGTGTACCCAGTCTCTACTGAGCACCCGTATATCATCCCTGATGTCAAACATCAATGGATATGGGATCATCCATCGCCCATCTGTATGGGTCGAGAAGGTATACGCTAGTCTACTCTGGTATATCGATGCCCCGTCTCGATACACCCACGACTAGGGACTTTGAAGGATGTACTTATGGACTACCATGTCCCCACTAGTATGATCCGCATCATAGTCCAGGTAGTCAAGTACACATCCTAAGGGCTTTACCAACATGTAACAGAGAGACAATCAGTGTACACGTTAAGGTAAAGAGCAACCAGATAGCATACTATCATGTCGAGCAAGAAAGTCCTCCCTATATACGTCCCAGCATCCACTACAATATACATCCAATGTACAGTAATGGCCTCTAGGGCATACATATAACTAACAATCTCCCACTTGCACTAGGGCCATCTGTAGCAGTGGTCGAAGTATCTCATACTCAACCATCCCATAAAAGTCTCTCTCTGGGAATAGGCCTTTGTGAGTGGATCCGCCGTGTTGTCCTCTGAGTCTACTCTCCTAACCTCGATCACCCTGGAGATCAACTATCTCCATGATCAGGTGATGCTGCCTTAGAATATGTCTGGATCACTGATGGGACCTGTGTTCCTTGGCATAAGCCACAACTCCATTGTCTCACAATGGTAGGAACGTAGTTCATCTCATGAACTAATATACACCCAAACAGCCTCTTTGGTAGCATCTTAAGTAGCGATGTATCGTGCCTTTATCGTCTAGTATGCCATGGTATCTAGCTTGGAACTCTTCCAACATACCGTCCCTTTACTGAGGGTAATGACAATGCCTGCGACTGACATTCAGTCGTGTTTATCACCCTGGAACACTTCCAGTGATTCTCCCCAGGATCGATTGATACCATCTCACTACAACTAGTGAGTATCCTAACATCCATTTAGATCTATCTCATAGATCCAAAATCCAGGATTTAGTAGGTATCACTTTGATCCTTTATGGAGAATCATTGTGATAAGCGGAGATTGATCGAGCGTAGCATAAGAAACTCCTTTCTTATCAAGAGTATGTCATCCACGTACTCTACGAGGATCACCACCATACTCCCTACTACCTTTTTGTTTATACAAGGTTCATCTACCATTTTGATGATGTCAAACTCTTTGACCAAACCATCATAACAGATGTTCCAACTCCGCGATGCCTGCTTTAATCCTATAAAGCATCTTGCACACGTTTCCGCTGCTCCCAGTGTTTACGAAGCCCTCTGGCTGTGTTCTTATAGACATTCTCTTCTAAATCATTATTTAGAAAAGAAGTCATGACACCCAACCGCCAGATATCGTAGTCATGGTATGTAGCTGTGGCAAGTAGGATCTGGATGGACTTAAGCATAGGTACTGGAAAAGGTTTCATCATTATCCACGCCTGGTCAATGACGAAAACCTTTAACTTCTAGCTTTGAAAGTCTCAACTTTTCCATGTACACCAAGTAATCTTCTCAAGATATACTTGCTCCTGATGGGGATTTAACCCTTCAGATATAGCAACTAAAGTCCATACTTTGTTGGTGTATAAGGATTCCATCTCAGATCGCTAAGCATCCAGCCATTCTTACAGAGTCATACTCCTGATGGCCAGCTCGAAACTAGTTGGGTCATCATCTCATGATGCATTCCTCGCTCCCACTGTCATAGAGAAACCGAAGTATCTCTCAGGTGGGTGAGGAACCCTACTAGATCGGCGAAGAGGCTGAGGTTCGTTGGAATCTACTGAATCCTTCGGTTCTACCAAATCATCAACTCCAGTTTGTATAGCTGGAACGTTTCCAGTTCTACATAACAGACGTTGCCTCGAGCTTGTCCGGATTTTGCTTTTAGACATAGGCCGGACAACCCCAAATCTTAACTAATTTAAGATATGGGCTCTTCCCTTTCCATATCACATATGAAATGGTAGGCTTTGATTTGATTCGAACCCTATTCAATAGGTATGCAACTTCTCAAGCACATAACTCCCTTAAGGAAATCGGTAACTCAGTAGTACTCATCATAGAGCGCACCTTATCATATAGGGTGTGACTGCTCCGCCCCGAAATACCATCGTGCTATGGTGTATTCGGAGGAGTAATGCTGAGAGAGAATCTCATTCTCCTTTAGAAAAGTCCAAGAATTCCGTGCTCAAGTATTCTCCTCCTTGATCACATCAAAGGACATAATACTTATACCCGTATTTTGGTTCTCTACTTCTAAATCATATTCTGTGAATATCTCAAAAGGTTCGGACTTGTGTTTCAACAGGAACATATGACTGAATCTTGAGAGATTATCAGAGAATATAATGAAGTATAAAGAACCAGTCTTGGCATGTGTAGACAGGGGACCTACATACATCAACATGTATCATCCCAAGAGCTCACTAACTCTTTCTCTGTTTCCTATAAACAGAGCTATGGTCATCTTATCTTTGTGACATGACTGGCGAGTTTCACAAGATGTAAATTCAAACTGATTTAAATATGCATCTATATGTAACTCTAGCTAGTCGGGTCACATTGATCTGACCTAGTCTACAATACCTCAAGAAGAATTCGTTCATTTCTGAACTCTTCCTCTTGTGTGTGTTCTGTATACTAAGAACTGTAGTTTGATTTAGAACATCAATGCTTTTAGATAACGTGCCTGAACCGATCAACTTTTGATATAGGAAATGTTCAAAACATTATCCAACAATACAAAATTTTATCGTTTCTTTACTAATAAAGAGACAGATATGATTTTGTATATCAGGTTCGGTATCTAATAACATTCGTTCAGAATCAATGTATTACAATACAGGGTGACAGTGACCAACAGACTTGGTTGCAACACTTGCCCCGTTTTCTGCCTCATGAAACTTATCACCCGTTCTCAGTTTTTCTACCCTTTTGTAGCCCTATGTAACAGATTACATATCTGGGATCCTGATCCGGTATCATATACCCAGGATTCGGAGGATACTGAGAAACAGTTCTTTGTAATGAACACACCCGAAGATGATGCATCAGCATGCACTCTCTTCGTTTGGGCGGCACGGGAAATCTGGTATTCCCCAATTTCCTGCTCTGTCTTATAACAATTATAAGTAGGAGCGGGACCAACGTTCCCCAGCTCAGTATAACAAGCGGGTTCGGTCAAATATCCGTTTTATTATCTTGATTAAGGCGTGATATGGTCGCTACCAGGAGAGAGAGAGAAGAAAACACTCAGCGTGCGCTCTTGCAAGAATAGATTGGTTATTATTTTATCTAATCAGGATGGCTCCCACTGCTTTTCATCAAATCTTCCTTCAAACCCTAAAAGTAAAGACTAGCCGGGATTAATTACGCACTACAAGTTCGCCAATCTTTCAGCCAGGCCAGTGTCGGTACTTTGAGGGAGGTCCCCCGTGCTTTCGCACGAACCTAATTAATGTAAACCTCGTTTTCCTAGAGGCGTAACCCCGTTGACACCTTTCTAGACACCTACTTGATCGGCTAATTGTAATGTATAAAACTCTCCCAGGAGTAACTCTTACTCGCAGCGGGTATCGGGATCCAACTATCTCATAGAAGGTATGCAATCTCATTGCAAATTTCAACACTTGAAATTCCCGATAATATTTTGCCCCTAGCGTCCTATGACCTTGACAGAGGTCAACAAACCATAGGCTGCTAGTCAAGTTCAACCCGTCATTTCTTGATTGAAGTAAACCCACCCGCACGACCCTTGACAGAGGTCAACAAGGTCGCACGACTACCCTAAATCAATCACATCATATGCTTATGCAGATAAGCGCTAATCAGCTACCGCACACTACGCCTTGACAGAGGTCAACAAACGTGGCACGAATACTAACCAGTACATATCTGAAATGACGGAGGGCTACGACAGGTTTTTCTGAAAACCTATTGCGTAATGAACTTGATATCGTTGTAGGATCGAATGAATTTTAAAATGGAGTGTTTTTGAGGCTTTTCCAGTTTTGCTAAAGGAGTCACTCCCAGTGAAGGGATCGTCGGTCCTTTCCTCGTCGAATGAGGTGCGGGATATATCATATATATCACTGTGCAAAGCAAAAACTCTTAAAAGCAATCAAAAACCAAACCGAGTGTGTAGCATCTGCCAGTTATTGCTAAAGGAGTCACTCCCGGTGAAAGGATCTGGTCCTTTCCTTATCGAATAAGGTGCAGGATATATCATATATACCGCTGTGCAAAGCAAGAACTGTAGCTACCTGTTTTATTTTGAAATTCGATTCTACAACATCTTTAGGTTTCTTTTATTTCATTAATCTCATTAATGAAGTCCCATCATTTAAATACCTAAACATCACAGATAAATACGACGTACACTTATGCCATCCGCATTCGCCTCGATGTCCCCTCGTGCACCGTTAGGTTAGGTAACTAACGACAGAGCGGGGCAGGGCTAGCGCGGGTGTAAAACATAAGTAACGGCTATATAATATATCATATATACTATATACTGTATCTATCACAGAACATCACATGATCACATCACAGATATCGCAGCAGAAGAATCATATGAAATATTGGATATACTAGGACGTCCGTGTTTTTAATACGAGCCAGTATAAAACACGGATTCCACGGTCGTGATGAATAGCCAAACCCACACCCCTAGACCCCTACGAGAGCGGCAAGCAACCCTACCAATTCTGGAGTTAGGAGACCCGGACTCGACTCCTCGAGTTGGTCTCCCACTGGACTCCAGAACCCGGTTACTTGTGCTCCCCTCCTTGGGTCTATCCTAGTGCGGAAAAGAAAATAATATACAAAGGGTGACAACTTCCGCTACCTGGAAGCGCCCCAATAAAAGAATATTACATACAAGTTTTTACATGAATGAAAATGAAAAACACTCATCTCACATAAAAAACCCCGGCTATTCAAACACGACGATCCAATATAACATATCCAGCAACACATAACATCACATGTCATCAACGTAAGTAAATATGCGCATCCCAATTGTCGTTGACATATAGCAACGAAACCGGCGATATCACATATTACACTTACGGTCACAGAAAAGAAAGTGTAAAACTACAACAGTTGGAATCCGCAACCACCTCAGACATCGCATGCCTGACCAAATGAATTACTTAGACATCGCATGCCTAACAATTATAAACCACGCATTTTAGTCTCAAAATCGAAAACTCTTTTCAATATCAAGTCGGGCAATTCAACAAGATTGCCGACATCCTGACCGAATGCTCGTCGTAAACTTTAGTAGGCGGCCGCACCCCCGATACCGTCGACGAAGTGCACCAAGGCGGAACACCGCTGCCGCAAGCACCCGAACGGATGCTTTCGGCGACGGGGTTCTCCTACAGTCACTTGGTCGGGGTTATGGGGTGAGGCTGTCTATTAAGTTTACCCGGCGAGTATCCGCGTACGCTACGTGATTGCGACGGACTTTTGATCACATCAAAATTCCGTGGCAACCGATCAAGTGAGACTAAACTGCTATGTTTATAACATTCATTCAGTTATCACATAACTTATTGTGAATTCCAATTATTGTATCCCATTCCGGATAAACAGAAAATGTTAAACTTTTCGATCGAACAATCGAACACCCAAGTTTTCCCGATACAGATCAACACATGAAATAAGTCTAACAATATTCAGTTCGTGCCTCAGTACCAACGGTCCAGCCGTAGAAGGGTCAAGCCAACGCCTCACATGTGGTACGCCGTACTGCCCCAAACCCGAAGGTTCAAAGGGCAGTTCAAGACGGTCACATAATCGAGTTAAGGTTTGTTGTCTTCTAGAGGGTCCATCGCGTTACTTGCACTACTTAGAACGTCGTTAAACTACGGAAAGATCCAACACTTGGAAATTTCCCGACAGGGGAAAAATTGGGTATTTATATCCGGTCGAACTTTTTAACATATTGTAAAATTATCCGGAAAGCCACGCAGACAAAATTTGATATTTCGATCGAAACTCCGAAACCCCAAAACCACCTCTGAAAAATTCAACTCTTTAAAAAATTATTAAAAAATCCCAGAAAACTCAGCATATTAAAAAAGGAATTACTGTGCAAAAGGGAGTCAAAGACTCAACAGTAGCGCCGCGGAACCGCCGCTCCACGTGGGCTTAGGCCGCGGTTCCGCGCCGTTATAACGGAGTTAGATCTCCGTTTTTCACAGTAATTCATAAATATCCCTGCTGAATTTTTTAGCACCTTTTAATATGGAAAAATCCCAGATTTTACAAAATGTCCAGAGAGCATGATTGTGATCGGGTTTCGGGTTCGTTCGGACTTCAAATTCCGTCTGGACTTCGTCTAAGGCTCTAGCTAGGCTCTAGCTAGGCTCTGATACCACTGTAGGGTTCCTAGGCATCCTAGTGAGGTCTCACAAGGCATCGATCATGCCAATTTCAAAATTTTAACGGTGCCGAGAAACCCGACTACGGATCGTTAACTAGAAATCTAGGCGAAATTAAAACAAGCTAACAACTTAGCTAATGAGAATACGGAAATACAACCTTTGTAGATCCGTTTGTCCACCTCCACGGCTCCGAGATGAGGTCCTCTCCGCTGTCCAAATCAAATCCGGGCTCTAGCGTCGGCTTCATCGGAGATTTGACGGGCTAGGTCGTCGATGTCCATGCCGAAGATGATCTACGTCGAGGCATCGCTAAATCAAGCTCCACCTTCACCAAGACCTAAAAAACTTGTGAAGGAAACACACTCTACTACTTGGCAAGAGGTAGAGGATGAAGAAATAGGAAGTGGGTAGATTTTAGAATTGGATTTCTCACTTGTTTCATCAATCCACCATTGATGAAGAAAGCTTCTTCAAGTGTAGATGAAGAAGAAGAAGAAGAAGAAGATAAAGTTATGATAAGAATCAATAAAAAGAAAAGAATAATTCATTCTTATCATAATGTTAACTATGGTAATGTGTAGAGAATCAATCATGGTTACATGAGATGGTTAGGGTTAAGCATGAGACAAAATGGTTGCTAAAGTCAAAGTCTTCATGAAGCTTCAACAAGCTTCCAAATAAAGCCACCATTTTGCATTATGCTTATCATTTTCCAATAATGAATAAACAAATAAATAAATAGATATGAAAATGAAAACCTTAACCATTACATAACCATGGTTTAAACTTTACACAAAACACAAGTTAGCATGCATCATCAAACATGATACATACAAGTGCACAAAAGTATATCGCGTATACAATGCGCACATCCGAGTGAGAAAATCCATCTTAAGTGAACCAATACTAGTTAATGAAAAGTAATATATCAAATATATAATTATGCATTAAATCATTAAATCAACACTTGATTCAATGATCCGGTCATGTCGCACACAACCGACTAGTATACAATGTATCGGCTTATCGAATCAATCCTTGATTCGATAACTAGGTTATATCGTATATAACCAATCGATACATTCATCGCGAGAATGGAATACGGTATCACATACACGCATTATTCTCGGTCCCGCACATATCTCATACGTGCTCCTATTTCGTTTCGCTTGAGCCAGGAAACCTCTGTGTAGGACTCTAAAGACTCGTCAATACGCCGGCAGCAGGTGATGATCATATCAAACACCCACAAGCCGCAAGCGGTCTGCTAAACGTAACGGCCACCCGGGTATTGAGCGATCAGAAGATCGACGAGCAAGCCCGCTCATACTCCTGTGAATCCAACCAGTAACACTACCGTACAGTCCGGTCTGATCGTCTGATATGTCGCATATCTTGCCTAGGGGTGGTAAACGTCAGACCGCAATAGCTCGATAAGTCGTGTCGATATGAGGTCTATAACACTTCGAGAAACTACTGGTAACACTTACCAGTAAATCTCAGCAACCCTAGCCAGGGATTTCCTGTTATATCCAATCGAACACAGCGCAACATCAACTCCCTATACCGGGAGAGACGAATCCCCTCCTATCGCTCATTGCCTCCATGTGACTCGGGACTGTACCCAAAAACCACTGTTTTGCACGCCCTCTTGGACGTGGTAAGATGGAAATCAAAGCACAGTGGGAACCACACAAGACTCTATGACGATCTCGGGTCAACAGACTACTCTGTACCAGTGTCACCAGAGAACTGCCATCTGACGTGAGGTAGAATACCATCTGGGAGTTCTCGGCGAGTCCGTCCAGTGTACCCAGTCTCTACTGAGCACCCGTATATCATCCCTGATGTCAAACATCAATGGATATGGGATCATCCATCGCCCATCTGTATGGGTCGAGAAGGTATACGCTAGTCTACTCTGGTATATCGATGCCCCGTCTCGATACACCCACGACTAGGGACTTTGAAGGATGTACTTATGGACTACCATGTCCCCACTAGTATGATCCGCATCATAGTCCAGGTAGTCAAGTACACATCCTAAGGGCTTTACCAACATGTAACAGAGAGACAATCAGTGTACACGTTAAGGTAAAGAGCAACCAGATAGCATACTATCATGTCGAGCAAGAAAGTCCTCCCTATATACGTCCCAGCATCCACTACAATATACATCCAATGTACAGTAATGGCCTCTAGGGCATACATATAACTAACAACAACAACATCATGCATGTAAACATCATGAAAGCATATGCATGTAAATATGAGGATATCAATCAACGTGTGTCCATTAACGACACATCAAAATCATGGAACCTGAGTTTCCAATATCGACACTCGAAAACATCATGAAACCCGTGTCCAACATCGACACGTAAATCCTCATATCTCGGGCTTCGTCAGTCCGGATCGGCCCATGGGCCCCGTCTGCGGGATCGGCCCTTGGGCTCCGGCAGAACGAATCGGCCCATATCCATCTCTCGGCTCCGGTCGGTATCCTCCGGATAACCGCCAGGTCCAACCAATCACCGGTAGGTAGTAGTCTCTCTGCCAGGCTTATCGTCTACTGCACAACCTTCCATTCTCTCCCCGGGGTACCATACCGGGTCCACCATGAACCCGCAAACGGATCATCCAACTTCTCAAATCGGGTTTCACATATCACACGTCTCAGAACCGAGAAAACGCATGGTGGACGTCTCGAAATATCATATCAAGAGAAACCGGGTTTTTAAAATAATACATACTTTCTTTTGAAATAACCACGGTTCTCAAATCCAGAAATCTCATGAAAACAGTATATCTCAATACGTATAATCGTAAAGCATGATGTGTGCGACATATAACAGGATGTAAGTATATTCGTATATCATGCAACATGGAACAGTGATGTGAGCATGGGCATATCATCATAATGTGAGCATAGCAATATAATAGCATGATATATCAATTCTACTGTGTGAGTGACATAGTAATTATCGATGATGAAGTGTGTGAGCCGGCCAATCTGTGTAAGTGTAACATACGCATCATCGATAATGGTGTAGGTGTACTAGAACAGGTATATATAATGCAATGAGAATGACATGAATGTGGCATAAGGTACATCGTACGCGAAATGCTAACAGGTATACGTATCTACAATATATCCGAGTCGGTGAATCTATCCATCGGCATCCAGCCTCACAACACTACGTACGGTATAATCCATCGTACGATATCCTCTAGTCAAGGGTACGGATCAATCATCATATATATATATCTATATACCTATATCCCAGGTCACATCCGTATCAATCTCATATCAGGGGACCGACAAAGGTATCAACTATCTCATATCGACTCGTATCCATATAACGACATATCCCACCAAGTCATCATATCACATCGTATACTCTTTTCATCACAATAGTATCTCACATCAAGTCATCTTACATATACATTCTATCCTATAAATCTCATGTCACGCTACTCTAAATCTCATACTTATTCTAGTGCAACTACATATCTATAAGTCGTGATTCACATTCACCTTTCATATTTTTATAGCTTTCATCTCATATCTCCATACATATATTCAACCATTCATATCATATCTAACTGCCCTTTTTAACCATATCCCTATTTTTCTAATATAGATTTCTGCGACTGTATCCTATAGATCGGTTTCCATTTATAATTTGCGAGGGTGCTATACGCCATCCACCCGACTTCCCCCGTAGATATAAATCTACTCACCTGCGGAACTCCTTGTTCAACCGTAGTCGATGTGCTTCGTCGTATCAGAATCCACGCGAGATTACTTACAATAAATACACAATCACAAATGCTATTAACATCAAGTTTTGAAATCCAATAGGCACACGGTGCGCTCATAGGTTATAACCTATAGCCTACGCATGCAAAACAACCAAACAAATCCTTGTTGTTGACGTACAAACGCCCAACAACCAATTACAAATCCAAACATCAAAACCAAGCATTCCAAAATACGGAAAACATAACCAAAAACATGTTGGATATATATGCCCTAGAGGCCTTCATTGTATAGGATGCTAGGGATATGTATGTACATGACAGTCTTTCTTAATATGATAGTACGCTATTTGGTTTGTCTTTATCTTAACATATGATATATTTTGCGTAGTATTCATATATATATACATGTTGATAAAGCCCATAGGGTGTTTGCCTGACTACCGACGTTGTGATGGCAGTCATACTAGTGGGAGCTGGATAGTCAATAGGCACATCCTTAGATGTCCCTGGTCGCAGGAGTATCGAGACTGGGCATCGATACTCCGGAGTAGACTGGTGTATACATATCTAGACCCTGAGGAGGGGCGATGGATTGGTCCCGCAGCCATTGGTGGAGTGCGCCTAAGATTGTATACAGATGCTCACTGGGTGTGAGTACACCGGACAGGACTCGCCGAGAACTGACTGGATGGTATTTATACCTAACGTCAGATAGCAGTTCTCAGGTGACATGTGTGCAGATAGTCCGTTGACTTAAGGTCGTCATTTGTCTCGTGTGAGTTCCCACTGTGCTTTGATTACTACCCTACCACGGTTCAAAGGAGTCGTGCAAACAGGTTTTAATTGGGTACAGTCCCGAGCCACGTGGAGGCAGTGAGTGACTGTTAGCGATTCGTCTCTCCCAGTATAGGGAGTTGATATCGCACGGTGATCGGTTGGTCGTTACCATAAGTCCCTGGCCAGGGCTGATTGAGAATTACTATAGATTGATCAGTAGATTCTCGGATGGTGATTGAGCCATGCCGACACGACTTGTACGGTTATTAGAGGTTTGACGTTTACCACCTCCCTAGACCATACATGCGATACTCTTAGACGAACAGACCGGACTGCACGGATATTGTCACGGACAGGCTCAGTAGGAGTTCAGATGGGTTTCCTCATCGGCCTTCTTATCGACATCTACCTGGGGACCGTTACGTACAGCTAGTGCCGCTTGCGGTCTGTGGTTAAACCCACTGCCAGCGTAGTAGTCGAGTCTTTAGAGTCTCACACAGAGTTTTCCCAACTCCAGGCGAAACAATATAGAGGTCGTACGGTTTTACGACAAGGGTTCGGACGAATACGTGTTTAAACGCACGTACGACATTCGGACAATTTTTACTAGACGGCTTTGGTTTAAGCCAGATTCTAGTATCAGGTTATTGGATTTATACAGTCTAAAGTTTTTCCGTGTTTTCACGGATGGGAGGGGCGTTCTCGTAATTTCCGGGAAGCTTCTAGAAGCATGGTGACTTGAGGGGTTTAGGTAGCATTGTCATTAATGTTATTGTGACTCATAATGTGTGATTCACTATGTCATTAATGCATTATTAAATGCTTAATGACTCACATAGTGAATCACTCATAATACATTTATGTAGCATGATGAATAATCTCTTATTATTCATTTATTGAATTATTCATTATGCTTCATATATCAAGTGAGAAACAATTTCATTTTCATAATTCTAGTTCACCTTCTCTCTCCTCAAGCTCACTCTTTCTTCAAGCTCTAATCCTACCACTCATGAGTTGAGAACAAGGATTAGAAAAGACTAAACATCCCATAACCTAACTCTATATGATCTAAGTTCCTTTGATTAGCAACTAGAGAAACTTAGTTACCTCAAGTTTTGAGGTGAAGCTTGGATTAGGGTTCTCGGGTGGATCATCTATCACTTGGAGGAGGCCAAGGAGGACGTAGAGATCGTAAAGACGAAGGAAACGTATCATTAGGTATAATCTCTTTACATAGTAGCTAAGAACTTCTATGGTAGTTGTTAATTATCGTTTAGCAAAGATCTTTGGTTAGTCGATGTATGCTTCAAGAACAAGATCGTTTTTCATATTCCCGTCTACCCGCAACTCGTGGGGTGTTGCACATCGACTTACAGTGGTATCAGAGCCTCACTAAACAATAATTAACTCACTTGCAAAGTCGTATGAATTTCGAACGCAAAACGAACCGGAAAAGATATCGTATTCACATAGTTTCTGTCGATTTTAAAATGAGGTCCAAAAATTTTTCAGGGACCTTCAGCATAACCTACATGGAAACCTAAGAACACTGGAGAAATTTGGGTGCATGAATCGGCCAACTCACCACGGAACCGCGGCCGAACCCACCGATCCGCGGCCGAGTTGAGCCCGATTCACCCCAAATTTCCCCAGTAACTCTTCTGTGAATGTTTTGTCTTTTCTGGAATGCTTATTTTTTGCTCAGGTCTCAGATTTAGAGAGAAGTATTGGAGAAAAATCTAATGGGTTTGATCGATCAAAATTATACGATGTTTGCTTGTTTGATTATATCTGTGAACTGTATTATGTGTTCGTAAACCTCCCCTAACTGCTAGTATGTCGGTTGGCAGGGGGTTGCACATATCTGTAATGTTTTTAACTGTTTGTGATTATGAACTCTATTGGATTGTTGTGATGATTAGCCAGGGTTTTGTGATGGGTTATTATATTAATTCATTCGATGTAATTGTAATAAGTTGTAATATTATTTTGCGGGGCACATCCAGGTTGCGGTTGTAGCCACCGTTGTATTATTTCTTTTTACTGTTTTTGCTCCTAGGATAGACCCAAGGTGGGGTGCACGAACTACCGGGTATTTCAAAGTGCTTAGTGACATACTCACGTTGTTGAGGGAGACCGCTTCACTTCGGGTACTTGGCGGGTAGTTTGCCGTACCCGTAGGGGTCTGGGGTGGGGTAATGGCTATTCATCACAACTGTGTAATCCGTCTTTTCTTACAGGCTCAAAAGAAACGCGGATTGCTTGCATATCCAATAAAGTTTATCTGTGATCCGGAATGCCTATTATTGCGTCTGACGAATGTACAATATCTATATATGATAGCTATTTAGACGTCACTTATGTTTTACACCCGCACTAGCCCAGCCCCCGCTCTGCCGTTAGTTAAGTAACCTAACGGGTGATGACGGGACCCCGTGGCGAATGCGGATGGCATAAGAGGACGTTGTATTTTCGTTGTTATCTGTAATGATAGGTTAAATATGGGACGCATTATTTTAATGCAAAGAAAAATAAAACCTAAACT
This sequence comes from Agapanthus africanus, assembly GCA_030015575.1. Taxonomy (NCBI): domain Eukaryota; kingdom Viridiplantae; phylum Streptophyta; class Magnoliopsida; order Asparagales; family Amaryllidaceae; genus Agapanthus; species Agapanthus africanus. The sequence continues at coordinate 566,923,447 of CM057339.1, forward strand.
GAATCGTTGGAACAATTTCTAAACCACTCGGTTTTCTTCAAAAAGCAAATTTTAAATGTGGAGCTTAAACCACTCCTTTTAATAAAGGCTATCATGGTTCCTTCGATCATATCAAGTTCATTACGTTAACGGTTTTTTGCCAAAAACCAGCCGTAACCCTCCGTCGTTTCAAATAGACAACACATCGTATTCATGCTATGCTTGTTGGCCTACGTCAAGGCATAGTGGATAGTAGCAGTGTGTTTGCTTATTTGTGTCATGACCCGAAAGAGCACGTGACCGGCCCTTGAACCATATGAAGTCTATAGGACTCCATCTGATCCAAGTAAGCCAAAAGCCCAGAAATCTAAAACCATTTTAAGGATAAATAAAGAGAACTGGTTTTTAATAGGTAAAGAAAACATGTTTTGAAGTCAAGGTTTTTAAATAACTAAGCCGAATATGCATTTTAAAAATGTACGGTCTTTTCTAAAAATTTCGGCAGAGTTTCTTTTGTAAATACTGGCCCCGAACGGGGTACAACAAGAAAAATATATATATGCAATGATAAAAGGCATCCCCAAGCGGGAGCTAGCTCTTCGTCAATCGACGGTCACAACCACGCAAGCAATATAATATACAACGCCGAATGGCGAGGATCAAACTCAACAGAAACCCAATAAGCATGAAAACCGCAATACTACTAAGCGCGACTCTAAGGTCGAATAATACATCACTAATGTCTAAGTCTGAAACAATATACAAGTTTTGGTTGATGGAATTCTAGATATAATGAATAATACAAGTACAATGGTGGTTCTTGATGCAAAAGAACCCACCTACCAAATGCAATTCACCCGCAAGGAAGCAGTGTGCCAAAAATGCCGCAATGAAACCTGTACGGCAAAACCTGCAAGAAACTGTGGCACAACGGGGGTGAGTTGCCAACTCGTGAATAGAAAACATCTATGAACAGAAATCGCATGTATGACGCAATCCTAGGTCATACGATCAATATACATCCTCAAAAAAAACCAGCAGCCTATAGCAATGGCTAGGGTATACTTCTAAACGACAGTAATACCAAGTTCTCGTGTCAGTGCCTCAGATAACAATATATCATATGGATGATGTATGAATGCATGAAAACAGAATACATATACTGAAGGAACTGCTTTCATAACTTAGTGAGATTTCTGCATTTTTAAAATGAGGTAACATAAATGAAATCAGCCTAAACAGTGTCTAGCATCGACACAAAACATAAATCCCAATATCTCAATATCTCAGGCTCCGGCTATCCGGACTGGCCTGTATCATCAAATATCAGTACCTCAATATCTCGAAATCTCAATGTCTCAGTCTCAATATCCAGGGCGCCGTCAGTCCAGACCGGCCCCTACCATCAATCTCAAGACCACGGCGGTATCCTCCGGATATCCGACGCGTCGGGTAAAATCACCGGTAGGTAGTGCTCCCCTGCCAGGCTCACATCGTCATCATCACGCGCTTCTTGCCCCGGGGTACCTTACCGGGCCCACCATGTACCCGAAACGGTTCATCCATCTCCTCGAATCGGGTCTCGAAATCCATCAGCAAACTCATGGTGGACGACTCATACATCATGGGAAAACCGCATTTTTATTTAAAAAGAGAGAAAATGTTTATTTATGTTTTTGCGGTCTTCCTCCAAATCCAGAAAATCTCATGGAAATCCGAATCCAAAACCTCAATAACACGTAAAATAGTGAATATATGCATGAGAATCCATGAATGCAGCATAACAATGAATAACAGTATGCATGAAGTAGCAGGTAATAACTACAATGTCTAAACTAACATATAATGCAAGTACACTAATATCATGTCTAAACTATTAGCTAACAGGCTATGTCAAGCAATAATATTTTCTAAGGTGTACGTGACATGGCAATTACCGATGAAGATGTGTGTGAGCCGGCAAGTAAGTGTACGTGGTACATACGCATCATCGGTAATGGTGCTGGTGTCCTAACAGCATGATGTCAACAATGCAATATGAAATAACATTGTAAGTATGCGATGCGGAGCGAGCAACCAAAATGAGCGGGTGCTAAATATTAAACAATGGTGCCATTTGAAATAACACGAATCGTGGGGTTTTGAAAATAGGGGCTACGGTGGTTTTAAGAAAGGATACGTCTTTTGAAATATCCGTAAATACCTTGACCTGTCTTTTAAAATACCCACGACCCGCTAGTTTTGAAATAGGTAGGAGTCTAATCTAATCTAACAACTACACTAAATCAATCCAAAAATACCAAATATCTATCTTTATCATCAATAATCTCAACAACATACAATCAATATATGTGTGTATACGTATTCGTATACATCACCACGAACTGCGGGGGGTGCTATACGCCATCCACCCGACTTCTCCCCGTAGATATAAATCTACTCACCTGTATCCTGCGTGTCGGTGTCGATAACGCCATGCTCCGTCGCCTCGGAATCAACGTGAAGGTACCTACAATGATCAACCATAGCAATGCGTATGAAAATCAAGGCAGAAAACCGATACAGCGCACAGTGTGCTCATAGGTTGGAACTGTTAGTGTATATGCCCTAAAGGCCATTACTGTATCATACTAGTTTGTATATTACTTAATGGAAGCTTGGGATATTCACCTTGTATAAACAATCTTGCTCAATATAGTAGTATGCTACTTGGTTTGTTTCTACTTCAATGTGTACTTGTGTTTATTTTAGTATATCACCTATGCACATTAGTGGAGCCCTTAGGATCTTTGCTTGATTACCAGCGTTGTGATGGCAGTCACACTAGTGGGGGCTGGGTAATCTATAAGCACATCCTTATACAGGTCCCTAGTCGCAGGACTATCGAGACAGGGCATCGATACTCCAGAGTAGACTAGTGTATGCGCTTCTCATCCCAGTGTGGGAGATGGTCTGTCCCACAGCCATCAGTACGTCGTACTGGAGATAGTATACGGGTGCTCGTTGGGTTACGAGTACACTGGACAGGACTCGTCGGGAACTGACAGGTTGGTATTATACCTATCGTCAGTTATCAGTTCCCAGGTGACATGAGTGCAGCTTAGTCCGCTGACTTGACACTGTCACTTCGCCTTGAGTGTGTTCCCACTGTACTTTGATTACTACTCTACCACGGCTCAAAGGAGTCGTGCAAACAGGTAGTAGTTGGGTACAGTCCCGAAGCACTTGGAGGCAGTGACGGTTAGACAGGATTCGTCTCTCCCGGTATTAGGGGTTGACATCGCGCTGTGTCTAGGAGAGCCATTACACGAGTAGTCCCTGGCCAGGGCAATCGAGATATACTGGTAGGTTTCCAGTGTTATCTCCGGTGTTTTGGGCTTCACTCCGACACGACTTGTACCGCTATTAGGGGACTGACGTTTACCGCCCCTAGGCCCGCCATGCGATGTATCGGACGAACAGACCGGACTGTACGGAGATTGTCACATTCAGACTCAGTAGGAGTTCAGATGGGGTTCACCTCGTCAGTCTTCTTGTCGGCATCTACCTGGGGACCGTTACGCACAGCTAGTGCCGCTTGCGGTCTGTGGTTAAACCCACTGCCAGCGTAGTGTCGAGTCTTTAGAGTCTCACACAGAGGGCTATTCGCTTTTGGGCAAAACAGAGTTGAGGTCGCATGGTTTTGCGACAGGGTTCGTTCTCATCCGCGCACTTGTGCACGTTTGGAGTCCGGACGGATATTACTGGCTGGCTCTGGTTTGAGTCAGATACTGGTATATGTTTTGGGGTTGATTTTATCTCATTGTGTTCATGTTCCTCGGAACAAGAACGCGGGTGTGTATGCACAGTTGTTTGAGGCGGAGGAAGAGGATTTTCATTAGGGTTTCGGAACGGGTGTGTATGCACAGTTGACAGTCGTCTTTTTCCAAACCCTAATGAATTTGTGATATATCAATTAATAATATTAATTAAATAAAATTGTGTTATGGTTGGGTTTGTTGACTTGTTGACCAAGGTTGACTTGTTGACCATGGTTGAAAGTTTGACCATTATCATTACATATCAAAGATGCTCTTTGATTCTAGCAAAATTCATTTAATGAATGTGATGATAGTGGTCATTCCAAACCATCCATCAACTATTTCATTTTTATTATTATTGTTAATTTTATAATTCTTTTCATTTGAGTTATGGTTGTAAAATGAAAAGAATAGCTCATTCTATCATAACACCTCTCTCTCCTCTCTTCTTCTTCCTCCTCCTCTAGAAAAAGGAGAATCCTTCTCATGTGTTGAGAATCCCTCTTCTTGAGATAAAAGCACCCCAAAGCCACTCTCTACTCACTCTAGGGTTAGAGGTTTAGCAAGCCGAAGATCCTAGTTCTCTCAAAGTTCGAGAAAGAGACCGAAGGTTGAACCCTCAGGTGGATCCATCTTTGACGGAAGAAGGCGACGAGGAAAGCACCATCAAACCCTACAAAGGTTTCAAGAAGAAGGAGTTCAAGTTAGGTATAACCTTTTATCCGAGTAGCTAACTCTCTTTAGCTTTCTTGCTAGTTTAGTTTAGAAAAGATCCCGACTTTTGTTAGTCCATGTTGCCTCATGCGCTAAAAATTTGATTTTTATACCGTTTCCGCCTTCCCGCAAGGACCGGGGGTGGCAACGTGGACTTACAGTGGTATCAGAGCCTAACTAAACTTAAACTAGCTTAGTAGTAAAGTGTATGGTAGTTCGAACGGAAAAATCGCAAAAAACCGGAGAAACAAAACCCTAACTTTCTGTTGAAATTTTTTGTGCTCTAAAGTGAAAAGGTTTTACTCCTAAAATCGGCTCAGGGTTTTGTGAGAACACCCACCAAAAACGATCCCCTGATTCCCTCAAACCGCCGCGGTTCCGCGGCAATAGGTATGCATTTGCCGCGGAACCGCCACCGTTTAGGCTCCTCTCGTGATCGGGTTTTGTGCAGTGTTCTTCTGGTAGGGTTTTAGGATTTTTCAGATGGTTTATTTGTGCCCAGGTTTTCCAGAAAAGAAATTTGTTTTTGGGGGCCTATAAATCCGTATTTTTATCGAACTTCACTACACTTTGACTATGTTGGTTATATCTGTGATGTTTGTATGTATTGAACGTCGGCTAATCGCTATATGTCAATTAGTCGGGGTTATACATATCTGTGATCTGTGATTGATGATGGTTTGTGTATATGAATGCGTTGGACTGTCGCGGATGAATAGCCGGGGTGGATGTGAGATGAGCTTTTCTTTTTCTTTCATTCATGTAATATGTAAATTGATGTAATATTATTTGTTTGGACGCACAACCGGGTCGGGGTTGTAGCCGTCATTGTATAATTCTTTTTACTGTTTTTGCTCCTAGGATAGACCCATGGAGGGGGTGCACAAACTACCGGGTATCTCGAAGTGCCGAGTGGCCTACTCACGGTAGTGAGGGAGGTTGCTTCGCTTCGGGTACTTAGCGGGTAGTTTGCCGCACCCGTAGGGGTCTTGGGTGGGGTTTTGGCTATTCACCGCGACCGTGTAATCCGCTTTTCGTTGCAGGCTCGAACGGATTGCGGATTCCTAGTATATCCAATGTATTCATCTGTGATCTGTAATGTCTATCATTGCTTTACATTTATAACTATTTAGGCGTTGCTTATGTTTTACAGCCGCGCTAACCCAGCCCCCGCTCTGTCGTTAGTTAAGTAACCTAACGGGTGATGACGGGACCCCGTGGCGAATGCGAATGGCATAAGCGTACGTCATATTTTGGTTGTTTTCTGCAATGGTAGGATTAAATGATGGGACGCATTAAAAGAACTAATGCAAGAATATCACGCATTAAAAGAACTAATGCAAGATAATAAACCAAGCAAAAGTCGTTGGAACACTTTCGAAAAACCACTCGGTTCTTTTCAAAACTAACTTTTAAATGCGGAGCTTGAGCCACTCCTTTTAAAAGCTATCTCGTTCCATCGATTATATCAAGTTCACTACGTTCACGGTTTCGCCAAAACCATTCGTAGCCCTCCGTCGTTTCGTATGAATATTCAATAGTATTCAAGCTATGTTTGTTGACCTTCGTCAAGGCATAGAGATTGGTAGCTGTTGAGTGTTCATATGTAGCATAGATAGATGCGTTGGTTTGGGACAGTCGTATTGCCTTGTTGACCTTCGTCAAGGGTATATACAGGTGGGTTCAAATTAACCTGGAAAATGACGGGCAGAACTTGACATGTGACTTATGATTTGTTGACCTTCGTCAAGGTCATAAGAACATGGGGCAAAAATCCACATCGGGAGTTTCATAAGTACTGAAACTTGCTAGATTTGCATACCATTTGGAGTGTGGTGATTCTGGTAGGATTCCTTCAGTTTCGTCACACGATGATATTTGGATCCCGATCCTACTGTGAGTATATGCTACTCCTCGGGAAATTTCTCACTAAACGATCAATGCTATAAACCTAGTAGGTGCCTAGAAAGGTGTTAGCGGGGCTACGCCCCCAGGGAAAAGAGGTTATTTAATTAAGGAACTTCGCGAAAGCGTTGGAAAACCTCCCTCGAAGTACCGACACTGGCCTGGCTGAACGGTTAAGCAAGTATTGTGCGGTGGGATTGATCCCGACTAATTCTTCCGAGGGATTCGAGAGACAGTGGGAGCCATCCTGTTTAGAAAAACTAAAAACTATTCTAAACTTGCAAGAGCATCGTGCTAAGTGTTTCTTCTCTCTCTCCTAATTGCAGCGACCAATCGACATGACTGGACTTAAGTTACTTCTAGATAAAAATATACTGACAGGGCCAAACTACAAAGATTGGCTCAGGAATGTCAAAATGACAATCACTTACGACAAGCTGGGGTATTTTCTTACCACCAAAGCTCCCCCCGTCCCAAGTCCCACCTCCAGCGTCGCGGATAAGGAAATCCGTAAAACCTGGGAGATTGATAGCGCGAAGGCCAAGTGCCTCGTACTTGCCTCGATGGACAATGAACATCAGAGGAGGCACAAGAATATGGACCTTGAATCCATATTTCTCCATACAAAAGAACTGTATGGAGAGCAATCTCGTATCGCAAGATACGAAGTGTCGAAGAAGTTATTTTCGGCAAAGTTGGCCATCGGATCATCGGTAGCGGAACACGTGCTTAAGATGATTGGCTTCATTGAGGAGCTCGCGGAACTTGGAACCACGTTGGAGAATGAGCTCTATACGGACTTGATTCTCCAGTCCCTTCCTTCCACTTACGCCCAGTTTATACTGAACTTCAACTTACAAGAAAAAGAGGTTGAACTTTCAGAACTCCTCAACATGCTGAGGAGCGTAGAGGGCACCCTACAGAAAAGTAGGGAAACATCCACTTTGTTTGTAGGAGGATCTTCTTCTTCTAGGTCCAAGGCGAAAGCCAAGGGAAAGAAGAGGAAAGCCCCCGCCAAACCAAGGGGCGGTGTTAGTAAAGTGGATACGAAGGGAAAGGCAAAGGCAACAATGATAGCGGGGAAGCTTATAGGTAAAGAAGAATGCTTCTATTGTCATAAGAGTGGACACTGGAAGAAAGATTGCAGGGCTTGGAAGGCCAGGACACAGGAACTGAAGCAGGTTGCGGCTTTAGCTTCAGGTGTGTATGTTATTGAAAACTGTCTTTCAATAAACTCTACTTCCTGGGTATTGGATACCGGATCAGGATCTCATATCTGTAATTCTTTGCAGGCGTTGAGAAACCGTAGGGTTTTGAAGGCAGGTGACATGACCCTCAGAGTTGCAAACGGAGCTAGCATGGATGCTAAAGCCGTGGGGGACTATCACCTGGGAATGTCAGATGGACATGTTTTGGTTTTGCGTAATTGCTTTTTTGTACCCAACGCAACTTGTAATATCATTTCTGTATCTTTGGTTTCTAAAGAAGGTTATGAATTTGCGTTTGTAAGTAATGTTGTAAACATTCACCTTAATCAAGTTCTGATTAGGTCAGGTACACTAAGCAATGGTATATACGTGTTAAACCAACCACAGATTTTCAATGTCCAGAATACACACAAAAGAAAGTCTCCAGATATAAATCAGGCTTTTTTATGGCATTGTAGACTGGGTCACATCAATGAGACACGGTTGACTAAGTTACATAAAGAAGGATACTTGGATCCGTTCGAGTATCAGTCTTATGCCACTTGTGAATCTTGTCTCATGGGAAAAATGACAAAGACTCCGTTCACTGGACACGGAGAAAGAGCGAGCGAGCTCTTAGGACTCATACACAGTGACGTGTGTGGTCCGATGTCTACACATGCACGAAGCGGTTATTCATACTTCATTACTTTCACAGATGATTTCTCTAGGTATGGACATGTCTTCTTAATGAAGCACAAATCCGAGGCCTTTGAGAAATTTCGGGATTACAAGAATGAAGTTGAAAAACAGACAGGCAAAAGTATCAAGATTCTAAGATCGGATCGAGGTGGAGAATACTTAAGTGCCGAGTTCCTGAATTACTTAAAAGAGAATGGAATTCTCTCTCAGCTTACTCCTCCATACACTCCGCAACATAACGGTGTATCGGAGAGACGGAATCGAACCCTATTGGATATGGTTCGTTCCATGATGAGCAAGGCTGAGTTACCGCGATCTTTCTGGGGTTATGCACTAGAAGCAGCTGCATATCTCTTGAACAAGGCTCCAACCAAGACTGTGCCTACCACCCCATATCAGATGTGGAGTGGGAAGAAACCCTGTCTTAAGTATCTTAAGATATGGGGATGTCCAGCTTTTGTAAAAAAACAGCATGCGGACAAGCTCGAGGCACGTTCAGTACAGTGTAAGTTTGTGGGATACCCAAAGAATTCCAGGGGGTATCTGTTCTATTCCGCAGAGGAACAAAAAGTTCTTGTTTCTCAACATGCCCACTTCTTGGAAACTGAGTTTTTAGAAACCCAGATAAGTGGGAGCGCAATAGAACTGGAAGAAATTCCAGAACCACAAGCTATTACTGAAAGCTTGGAAGAGCCAGTAGGTTCAAAAGAACAGGACATTCCTATGCCGCTCCGCAGAAGTAGTAGGCAGTCTCATCCGCCCGAGAGATACTACGGTTTTCTCATAGACGGGGATAGAGAGGATTGCATCATAGATTATGATGAGCCTACTAGCTTCCAGCAGGCCGTTCAGAGCGTTGACTCGGTAAAATGGCTGGATGCAATGCGGACCGAAATGGAGTCCATGTACACCAACAAAGTATGGACGTTGGACATTGCTCTAGACGGGGTAAAACCCGTAGGATGCAAGTGGATCTTCAAAAGGAAGATTGGTGTAGATGGACAGGTTGAGACCTATAAAGCTAGACTTGTTGCAAAGGGATTTCGTCAAAGACCTGGTTTGGACTATGACGAAACCTTTTCTCCAGTGGCTATGCTGAAATCCATTCGGATCCTTCTTGCCATTGCTGCCTTCCACGATTATGAGATTTGGCAAATGGACGTAAAGACCGCTTTTCTAAATGGAAATTTAGAGGAGTGTGTCTATATGGATCAGCCAGAGGGTTTCATTCAGAGTGGGAGCAGCGGAAAGGTGTGCAAGTTGCTTAAGTCCATCTATGGACTAAAGCAGGCATCGCGGAGTTGGAACATCTGTTTTGATGAGACGGTCAAGGAATTTGGCTTTATCAAAAATCCAGATGAACCATGCATCTATAGTAGATTTGTAGCGAGAACTGTAGTATTCCTCGTTTTATACGTGGATGACATTCTCTTAATAGGAAATGACATTCCTATGCTACAATCTGTCAAGGGGTTCTTGTCGCACAGGTTCTCCATGAAAGACCTGGGTGATGCCTCATACATCCTGGGGATCCGGATCCATCGTGATAGATCCAAGAGGATATTAGGACTTTCTCAGTCCAGGTACATCGACACCATAGTGAAAAGATTCAGTATGGAAGATTCCAAGCGCGGTAACCTACCGGCTTGTCACGGGATCACCCTCTCTAAAGAGATGTCTCCCAAGACTGATTTGGAGAGGGATCGCATGTCTATTATACCCTACGCTTCTGCGGTAGGCTCTATAATGTATGCGATGTTGTGTACCAGACCGGATGTAGCTTATGCACTGAGTGTGGTAAGCCGGTATCAGTCAAACCCTGGGGAGAAACACTGGATAGCGGTAAAGAACATTCTCAAGTACCTGAGAAGGACTAAGGAGATGTTCTTGGTGTATGGCGGAAAAGACCTCCAGATCGAGGCCTTTGCTGACTCCAGCTTCCAGAGTGACAAGGATGATTCCAAGTCCATGTCGGGTTTTGTCTTTACCCTCAATGGAGGGGCGGTGTGTTGGAAGAGTTCCAAACAGGAAACCGTTACAGACTCGACGATGGAAGCGGAATACATCGCTGCAGCTGATGCCGCAAAAGAAGCTATCTGGATAAGGAAGTTCTTGAAAGAACTTCAGGTGGTTCCGTCCATTGTTGATCCAATACCTCTGTATTGCGACAACAACGGGGCTATAGCTTTAGCGAAGGAACCCAGGTCCCATCAGAAATCCAGACACATCTTGAGGCGGTATCACCTGATCAGGGAGATCGTGGATCGCCAGGAGATCGAGGTTCGGAGGGTTGCTTTAGAAGAAAACACTGCAGATCCATTCACCAAGGCCTTGCCCCAGACTCAGTTCGAGCGGCTGATCGAGATGATAGGTCTTCGATACGCCAGTACATGGCCTTAGTGCAAGTGGGAGATTGTTAGTGTATATACCCTAGAGGCCATTACTGTATCATACTAGTTTGTATATTACTTAATGGAAGCTTGGGATATTCACCTTGTATAAACAATCTTGCTCAATATAGTAGTATGCTACTTGGTTTGTTTCTACTTCAATGTGTACTTGTGTTTATTTTAGTATATCACCTATGCACATTAGTGGAGCCCTTAGGATCTTTGCTTGATTACCAGCGTTGTGATGGCAGTCACACTAGTGGGGGCTGGGTAATCTATAAGCACATCCTTATACAGGTCCCTAGTCGCAGGACTATCGAGACAGGGCATCGATACTCCGGAGTAGACTAGCCTATGCGCTTCTCATCCCAGTGTGGGAGATGGTCTGTCCCACAGCCATCAGTACGTCGTACTGGAGATAGTATACGGGTGCTCGTTGGGTTACGAGTACACTGGACAGGACTCGTCGGGAACTGACAGGTTGGTATTATACCTATCGTCAGTTATCAGTTCCCAGGTGACATGAGTACAGCTTAGTCCGCTGACTTGACACTGTCACTTCGCCTCGAGTGTGCTTCCACTGTACTTTGATTACTACCCTACCACGACTCAAAGGAGTCGTGCAAACAGGTAGTAGTTGGGTACAGTCCCGAAGCATTTGGAGGCAGTGACGGTTAGACAGGATTCGTCTCTCCCGGTATTGGGGGTTGACATCGCGCTGTGTCTAGGAGAGCCATTACACGAGTAGTCCCTGGCCAGGGCAATCGAGATATATTGGTAGGTTTCCAGTGTTATCTCAGGGTGTTTTGGGCTTCACTCCGACACGACTTGTACCGCTATTAGGGGACTGACGTTTACCGCCCCCTAGGCCCGCCATGCGATGTATCAGACGAACAGACCGGACTGTACGGAGATTGTCACATTCAGACTCAGTAGGAGTTCAGATGGGGTTCACCTCGTCAGTCTTCTTGTCGGCATCTACCTGGGGACCGTTACGCACAGCTAGTGCCGCTTGCGGTCTGTGGTTAAACCCACTGCCAGCGTAGTGTCGAGTCTTTAGAGTCCCACACAGAGGGCTATTCGCTTTTGGGCAAAACAGAGTTGAGGTCGCATGGTTTTGCGACAGGGTTCGTTCTGATCCGCACACTTATGCACGTTTGGAGTCCGGACGGATATTACTGGCTGGCTCTGGTTTGAGTCAGATACTGGTATATGTTTTGGGGTTGATTTTATCTCATTGTGTTCATGTTCCTCGGAACAAGAACGCGGGTGTGTATGCACAGTTGTTTGAGGCGGAGGAAGAGGATTTTCATTAGGGTTTCGGAACGGGTGTGTATGCACAGTTGACAGTCGTCTTTTTCCAAACCCTAATGAATTTGTGATATATCAATTAATAATATTAATTAAATGAAATTGTGTTATGGTTGGGTTTGTTGACTTGTTGACCAAGGTTGACTTGTTGACCATGGTTGAAAGTTTGACCAGTATCATTACATATCAAAGATGCTCTTTGATTCTAGCAAAATTCATTTAATGAATGTGATGATAGTGGTCATTCCAAACCATCCATCAACTATTTCATTTTTATTATTATTGTTAATTTGATAATTCTTTTCATTTGAGTTATGGTTGTAAAATGAAAAGAATAGCTCATTCTATCATAACACCTCTCACTCCTCTCTTCTTCTTCCTCCTCCTCTAGAAAAAGGAGAATCCTTCTCATGTGTTGAGAATCCCTCTCCTTGATATAAAAGCACCCCAAAGCCACTCTCTACTCACTCTAGGGTTAGAGGTTTAGCAAGCCGAAGATCCTAGTTCTCTCAAAGTTCGAGAAAGAGCCCGAAGGTTGAACCCTCAGGTGGATCCATCTTTGACGGAAGAAGGCGACGAGGAAAGCACCATCAAACCCTACAAAGGTTTCAAGAAGAAGGAGTTCAAGTTAGGTATAACCTTTTATCCGAGTAGCTAACTCTCTTTAGCTTTCTTGCTAGTTTAGTTTAGAAAAGATCCCGACTTTTGTTAGTCCATGTTGCCTCATGCGCTAAAAATTTGATTTTTATACCGTTTCCGCCTCCCCGCAAGGACCGGGGGTGGCAACGTGGACTTACAGGAACCTATGGCCCAAACATGCAAATCCAACAAACAACCCCTGTTGTCGATGTACGAACACCCGACAAACAAATACAATTCCAAATATCAAGAAAGTGCATTTAAAAATACAGAAAACATCGCCTAAAACACACCAAAATGCTTCCAGATTTTCCCCAGATGACAATTAGCCAAAACTGCATATAGGAGGGGTCTAATTTAGTGCAAAATGAGCCCTGGAACAAAAATGGACCGATCCTCTTCTACTATGGCCGCAATTTGCGGCCGGAATGATCAAATCTGCGGCCGTAGGTTTGAATTAGGGGCTCGGGTCTTGGTGGTAGCTTCCTAGGTGCCTGCACGACTCACTGTCAGCTCAATTTTATTTTTGGTGCCCCCGGGTTGCTCCAGATTCCAGAACACCTTCACAGATCACACAAACCGACATGAAAAGTTCTGTAATTCCGTATTTTTGGGTTTCAGGTTGTGCTAGGTCAGGGTTCTAGTCAATATAGGGTCTAAGGTCACCATTTAAGTCCAATTGCAAAGCAACATCTCAACTTTACCCTAACCCTCTCTAAGTTGGTCCAAAATACACCAAATTACACGATATCGATATGAAACTTGAATTGAAGCTTAAGCACAAGCAATAACACTCTAATTGTGAAGAAATTACCTCATAATACCCTCATGAATCCTCAACAGCGCCAAAATGACTACTTTCTTGGTCCAAAGGCATGCTTGTGAGCTTGTGTACAATTTTTGTGAAATGGGAGTGGGGTTTTGAGATGTTTATTGAGGTGTTTTGGGGGGATTTTATGATGAAGGAGAGAGGGGCAGCAGCAGCAGCAGCAATGGAGGAGGAAGAGAAGAGAGATGTGTAAATAATTGGAGAAGGATGGCTCAAGACCAAGTCAACAAAACCCTCACCTTTCTCTCTCTTCACCATACCTAATATTCTAATCCAAAACCTTTTCTTTTTCTTTTCAAATTCCATTTTCCTTCTCTCATCAAATAGTAAACCCAAAGTAATAGCCAAGGTAAGAAAATGTAACACACGTGTAGGAAAAAGATATGTGTATGTTTTGCACAAAATTGCTAAAAACCCGATTAGCGATTTTTAATCGCGATTAGCACTAAATTAGCATATAATTAATCATAAAAACTTTAAAATGGCATAATTCCATAAAATACCATATTTTAGAATTTTCCATAATTTTTTTCCATTTATCTGTATTTAATTATACCGAAATATTAAAATATTCATTAAAATAATATTAAATTATAAAAATTCCCAAAAATAATATTTTAATTTTTTTTTGAAATGTTACAATCTTCCCCCCTTAAAGAAATTCGGTCCCCGAATTTAAATTTAAACCCCCAAATTCTAAAACATTTCAATAGAATGTCCAAGTCGTCGGGGCTCCGAAATCATCAATACATAAAACGCATCCTAGCGCAATGCATGCTCATGAGTAATGAGCAGATAACTCAAAAACAAAACTCCCTCAAGCATCCCGCAATTATCGGAGTTATGGTAAGGACACGAATGCCAAATCCAAAGCAAACCAATATGATATAAATCAGAACTATACATGTAAATATCAAATCTATACATGTAAATATCTGAAGGAAATGCATGCCAAATCTTTTAAAGTCGCTGTGCAATGCGCATAACACTGCACAGTGGCGGACGTCTCTTATAAGAAACTAGCCATATACGTATATATCCTTTGTTTTAATATGTACGTTCCGCCGTTTTGGAAACAATTTAGAAGGGTTTCCTTGTTTTAAAACATTTCGTGTCATATCAGACACGTAGGTAAATACTGAGACTATAGCTCGCTTTTGGAAATCCCTTAAAAATCTATCAATGCATCCAAAATATACTCAGGTACTGTCATCTGACTAGTCCTGCTCAGTATGAAAACACATAGCAAATATCATAAAAACATACTTCTGTATAAGAAATCAATCCCAAAATACGCATATGAATACTACGTGCGTCTGGTGCGCACGGAAATCAAAAATCCATATATGTGCCATACATGCGCACAGAAACAACATCTAAGTGCATCGGACGTGCACGAAACATCTGTCATGGGCAACGTGGGTGCCTGACAGCAAAATCAGGTGCATCTGACATGCACGAAGAATCTCGATTTAGTGCATCTGTGTGCACCGAAATCGCTTCTCAAACATGCGCTCAACATGCACGAAAATCAAAACCAGGTGCATTCATTATGCACGAAATCATGAAATCCAATATCAAGCGCCGAACATGCGCAAAATCCAATCAGGTGCACAAGGTGCACAAAACAAATATCGAGTATCACAATCGAAATCGAAGTCCAGTGCATCTAAGTGCACAAAAGGCGTATCACTGCACTGCAAGCATATATAAACTATACAGAGTGCAGGAACCAAATCGTGTGCGTGCATACGCACAAATCAACTCAAATGTCTAAATCCCATAAAATCACAAACATGTGAAACCAAGGCACGAAAACGATATCAAGTGCAACAACTGTGCAAAAATCGTAAATACTCAATAAGTACAACCATGGTGCATGAAAACACATATCATGAAACCCAATCATCAAAACCAAATCATGCGAATAAATCGCCCAAAATACCGAAACAAGTATGGCGGAATAGTCCTGCTCAAGCGCGTCCTCCAAGAATTTCTGGCCAACTGTCGCGGTTACTCGTAGCATATCCCGTCGACGATCCTGAACTCTGGCCTACTGGTGTGCGTATCAATGACCACTCCTGGGTCCAAGTCTTCTCTGTGGATTACCAATCTCACGATCCATCGGCTCATCGGCCCTGTCAGGTGTGCTAACGGGGACGATTCCGTTTTGGCACTTCTCTGGTCATCTCTCGGTCAATCCTCACGACCACTCGTCAAGCAGCATGTCACTGGCGTCGGCCTCTGGCTCTCTGAATGCACGTGACACATCTAATCCTGGGTGCAAATATCATTGCAGCAGTATCCTGGAAGGAATCCTGCTCAAGGTCTCTTCCAAGTCTCGTCTCTGCCTAACTGTCCGGAAGTCATCGTCCTTTACTATATATGTTTCTTGCTCCGGAACGGCTGCATACTCATCACGACTGCTTCTGGAAAGTATATCCAAGTATATCATCTCTGATGTCGGCGGAGTGGAACATCATCTTATCCAGACCTGGTATGAACCTCTTACTCCACTTTTCTCTAATGTCGACTGCTTCGGACTCGTCTCGTCATGGCTGCATGGACTGAGCTCCAACGGCTATCCTCGTATCTGGAGTCTCCCAAGAAATGCATCTCACCGATTATCATCCGAATTAAGTCGAGCCATCCGATCAATTCGTCGAATCCTCATAGTCCCCCAAGAGCTCAACATCTTGGGTACAGTATAATAGTATCGAGTACATACCACAGCATCGGTGGTCCAGCCGTAGAAGGGCAAACCCAAGCCTCACTAATGGCGCCGTAGAACTGCCGCAAACCCTAAGGTTCAAAGGCTTTCATACGGTCATTAAGTCGAGTTAGGGTTTCATTCTTCTAGAGGGACCATAGAATTGCTTGCATATCTTTCCGAATACTTTAAACTTGGAATAATAGGTTTCTGACATTCGTTCGTCTCTGTCGACTCTCAACGTCTCTGCGTGAAGTCGTCTCAGCTGGAATCAATCTATCTGATGACCTCGCGTCGGGGTAGCGAACGATCCACATGTCCTAGTCTCTCATCCTCGGATGACTAGCGACATCTATCATCTCTTAATACAATCTCATACTGCAATAGTTCCAACATCTGGGACGATATCTCATCGTTCGCAGCAATAACTGGCTCACTCGTCTGCACGCTGAACCGTGCATCAATCATTATGAGTAGCAATACACCAACGGTCATCAATATCTGGCTGGCCTCTGTCAGTGGCTCAATCCTCTGGTGCTAATCCGCACGTCCGAGTAATCTCATACAACGATCTATCCAACGCTCGTGGCGCAAAACACAATCAAAAGACGCATCTCTGCAATCGTGTGTCGCCAGAATCACGCCCTGGTCAGTCCTCGTTCGTAACGAGCTCATGCTGACCGCAACTCTAACAGTAGCTTTCCCTGCCCGTAATCGTGGCAGCAAAACCGCAACTGGTACAGATGAAGCTAGATCAGGAATGGATATGATACTGAACAAAGAAATGTACATCCTAAGGCTTCTTAAGTGGAGTGGCGTGTCGTAAATATGCCGCGGAACATACCCACGGTACGTCACTCTACTTTAGTCACCTATTCCATCAACCAAGGGTCATCCTACGCTCCGAAGGTAAAACCTAACGCTCTGATACCAACTTTGTCACGACCCGAAAGAGCACGTGACCGGCCCTTGAACCATATAAAGTCTATAGGACTCCATCTGATCCAAGTAAGCCAAAAGCCCAGAAATCTAAAACCATTTTAAGGATAAATAAAGAAAACTGGTTTTTAATAGATAAAGAAAACATGTTTTGAAGTCAAGGTTTTTAAATAACTAAGCCGAATATGCATTTTAAAAATGTACGGTCTTTTCTAAAAATTTCGGCAGAGTTTCTTTTGTAAATACTGGCCCCGAACGGGGTACAACAAGAAAAATATATATATGCAATGATAAAAGGCATCCCCAAGCGGGAGCTAGCTCTTCGTCAATCGACGGTCACAACCACGCAAGCAATATAATATACAACGCCGAATGGCGAGGATCAAACTCAACAGAAACCCAATAAGCATGAAAACCGCAATACTACTAAGCGCGACTCTAAGGTCGAATAATACATCACTAATGTCTAAGTCTGAAACAATATACAAGTTTTGGTTGATGGAATTCTAGATATAATGAATAATACAAGTACAATGGTGGTTCTTGATGCAAAAGAACCCACCTACCAAATGCAATTCACCCGCAAGGAAGCAGTGTGCCAAAAATGCCGCAATGGAACCTGTACGGCAAAACCTGCAAGAAACTGTGGCACAACGGGGGTGAGTTGCCAACTCGTGAATAGAAAACATCTATGAACAGAAATCGCATGTATGACGCAATCCTAGGTCATACGATCAATATACATCCTCAAAAAAAACCAGCAGCCTATAGCAATGGCTAGGGTATACTTCTAAACGACAGTAATACCAAGTTCTCGTGTCAGTGCCTCAGATAACAATATATCATATGGATGATGTATGAATGCATGGAAACGGAATACATATACTGAAGGAACTGCTTTCATAACTTAGTGAGATTTCTGCATTTTTAAAATGAGGTAACATAAATGAAATCAGCCTAAATAGTGTCTAGCATCGACACAAAATATAAATCCCAATATCTCAATATCTCAGGCTCCGGCTATCCGGACTGGCCTGTATCATCAAATATCAGTACCTCAATATCTCGAAATCTCAATGTCTCAGTCTCAATATCCAGGGCGCCGTCAGTCCAGACCGGCCCCTACCATCAATCTCAAGACCACGGCGGTATCCTCCGGATATCCGACGCGTCGGGTAAAATCACCGGTAGGTAGTGCTCCCCTGCCAGGCTCACATCGTCATCATCACGCGCTTCTTGCCCCGGGGTACCTTACCGGGCCCACCATGTACCCGAAACGGTTCATCCATCTCCTCGAATCGGGTCTCGAAATCCATCAGCAAACTCATGGTGGACGACTCATACATCATGGGAAAACCGCATTTTTTTTTTAAAAAGAGAGAAAATGTTTATTTATGTTTTTGCGGTCTTCCTCCAAATCCAGAAAATCTCATGGAAATCCGAATCCAAAACCTCAATAACACGTAAAATAGTGAATATATGCATGAGAATCCATGAATGCGGCATAACAATGAATAACAGTATGCATGAAGTAGCAGGTAATAACTACAATGTCTAAACTAACATATAATGCAAGTACACTAATATCATGTCTAAACTACTAGCTAACAGGCTATGTCAAGCAATAATATTTTCTAAGGTGTACGTGACATGGCAATTACCGATGAAGATGTGTGTGAGCCGGCAAGTAAGTATACGTGGTATATACGCATCATCGGTAATGGTGCTGGTGTCCTAACAGCATGATGTCAACAATGCAATATGAAATAACAATATAAGTATGCGATGCGGAGCGAGCAACCAAAATGAGCGGGAGCTAAATATTAAACAATGGTGCCATTTGAAATAACACGAATCGTGGGGTTTTGAAAATAGGGGCTATGGTGGTTTTAAGAAAGGATACGTCTTTTGAAATATCCGTAGATCCCTTGACCTGTCTTTTAAAATACCCACGACCCACTAATTTTGAAATATGTAGGAGTCTAATCTAATCTAACTACACTAAACTATACGGCTGAACTAACAAGCTGAACTACAGGTAAGGAAACCGCCTAACATCTGAGTCGATACATATATATACATGTATATGTATAGTCGGTGATCCCGCATCAATAATATCATATCCGATACCACATCTATAATCAGACATCCCAAGTCAAGAGTGCGGATCAATCATCAATATATAGCTCGTACGTAAATCCGTCATACGGCATCCCAAATCTGGGTACGGGTCAATATCACATTCATCATACTAATCATCTGGTATCCTCTTTATCAAATATCATGATCGGGCTACTGATCTACGTCTAGTACAAAACTGATACCGCCTAAGTATGCATGCAGGTGTAAGAATCACTACGCCAAAAGACCCGCGAAAACATCATGTCGTATCTCAATACGAACCAAATCACATCACCGATCTCCTGGCCTCAAGCCTAATCTCATCGACTCATCTCAAATCCCAAATACTATCCTCAAATCCAGTATATGAACACATAGTCCCATACCCATGTGAACACATAAATATATTTTCCCATATACGCACATATGAAAGAAGGATTGTATGCAAGTATGTGTGTGCGTGCGTGTGTGAGTGCGACCACTACTCTAGGGTTTCGCAACTACACTAAACCAATCCAAAAATACCAAATATCCATCTTTATCATCAATAATCTCAACAACATACAATCAATATATGTGTGTATACGTATTCGTATACATCACCACAAACTGCGGGGGTGCTATACGCCATCCACCCGACTTCTCCCCGTAGATATAAATCTACTCACCTATATCCTGCGTGTCGGTGTCGATAACGCCATGCTCCGTCGCATCGGAATCCACGTGAAGGTACCTACAATGATCAACCATAGCAATGCGTATGAAAATCAAGGCAGAAAACCGATACAGCGCACAGTGTGCTCATAGGTTGGAACCTATGGCCCAAACATGCAAATCCAACAAACAACCCCTGTTGTCGATGTACGAACACCCGACAAACAAATACAAATCCAAATATCAAGAAAGTGCATTTAAAAATACGGAAAACATCGCCTAAAACACACCAAAATGCTCCCAGATTTTCCCCAGATGACAATTAGCCAAAACTGCATATAGGAGGGGTCTAATTTAGTGCAAAATGAGCCCTGGAACAAAAATGGACCGATCCTCTTCTACTATGGCCGCAATTTGCGGCCGGAATGATCAAATCTACGGCCGTAGGTTTGAGTTAGGGGCTCGGGTCTTGGTGGTAGCTTCCTAGGTGCCTGCACAACTCACTGTCAGCTCAATTTTATTTTTGGTGCCCCCGGGTTGCTCCAGATTCCAGAACACCTTCACAGATCACACAAACCGACATGAAAAGTTCCGTAATTCCGTATTTTTGGGTTTCAGGTTGTGCTAGGTCAGGGTTCTAGTCAATATAGGGTCTAAGGTCACCATTTAAGTCCAATTGCAAAGCAACATCTCAACTTTACCCTAACCCTCTCTAAGTTGGTCCAAAATACACCAAATTACACGATATCGATATGAAACTTGAATTGAAGCTTAAGCACAAGCAATAACACTCTAATTGTGAAGAAATTACCTCATAATACCCTCATGAATCCTCAACAGCGCCAAAATGACTACTTTCTTGGTCCAAAGACATGCTTGTGAGCTTGTGTACAATTTTTGTGAAATGGGAGTGGGGTTTTGAGATGTTTATTGAGGTGTTTGGGGGGGATTTTATGATGAGGGAGAGAGGGGCAGCAGCAGCAGCAGCAGCAATGGAGGAGGAAGAGAAGAGAGATGTGTAAATAATTGGAGAAGGATGGCTCAAGACCAAGTCAACAAAACCCTCACCTTTCTCTCTCTTCACCATACCTAATATTCTAATCCAAAACCTTTTCTTTTTCTTTTCAAATTCCATTTTCCTTCTCTCATCAAATAGTAAACCCAAAGTAATAGCCAAGGTAAGAAAATGTAACACAAGTGTAGGAAAAAGATATGTGTATGTTTTGCACAAAATTGCTAAAAACCCGATTAGCGATTTTTAATCGCGATTAGCACTAAATTAGCATATAATTAATCATAAAAACTTTAAAATGGCATAATTCCATAAAATACCATATTTTAGAATTTTCCATAATTTTTTCCCATTTATCTGTATTTAATTATACCGAAATATTAAAATATTCATTAAAATAATATTAAATTATAAAAATTCCCAAAAATAATATTTTATTTTTTTTTGAAATGTTACAATTTGTTGCAAAGATAGATGCATTAGTATAGGACAAACGTACAGCCTTGTTGGCCTACGTCAAGGGCGTGTACGATGTACCTAAATTAATCAGGACAACGACGGGTAGAACTTGACTTGCGTCTTATGATTTGTTGGCCTAAGTCAAGGTCATAAGAGCTTGGGGTAAAAACTCACATCGGGAGTTTCAAACATAAAGGAAACTTGCATATTTAGCATACCTTCTGGAGTGTGGTGACTAGAGTGGCTTCCATCTAGTACATCATGCAATGATAGTTGAATCCTGATCCCACTGATGAGTAGGATTACTCTCGGGAAACATTCTCACTTAACAATCAATGCTATAAACCAAGTAGGTGTCCAGAAAGGTGTTAGAGGGGCTACGCCTCCAGGGAAAAGAGGTTATTTAATTAAGGAACTTCGCGAAAGCGTTGGAAAACCTCCCTCAAAGTACCAACACCGGCCTGGCTGAAAGGTTAAGCAAGTATTCTGACGTGTGATAAAATCCTGACTAGTTCTTCTTTTAGGTTTTGAAGAAGGATTTAAGGAAACAGTGGGAGCCATCCTGTTTAGATAAATTGATAACCAATCTAAACTTGCAAGAAGCATATGCTGAGTGTTTTCTTTTCTCTCTCTCTCTAGCAGCTACCATGACAGGACTAAAACTATTACTTGAAAAAAATATACTGACCGGGTAGAACTATAAAGATTGTCTAAGGAACGTCAACATTGCACTGACTTATGACAAAGTAGCATATGTTACCACCGATGTTCCTCCCCTTATCCCAGGACCAGATTCCTCAGTTGTGAACAAGGAAGTTCGCAAAACCTGGGATCTAGATTGTAAGCGAGCTAAGTGTATCGTGCTGGCGTCCATGAACAATGAACTCCAGAAACAGCACGAGAGTATGGATATTATATCCATCTTTCTCCATGTCAAGGAATTATATGGAGAGCACTCCCGTATCGCGAGGTACGAGACCTCAAGGAAACTCTTCCAGATAAGGTTAGCTCCAGGATCGCCTGTAGGAGAGCACGTCCTCAAAATGATCAGCCTCATTGAGGAATTTGCAAACTTGGGATGCGTGCTAGAGAATGATTTGTATATCGACTTGATTTTGCAGTCCCTTTCCCACACCTTCTCTCAGTTCGTGCTTAACTTCAACATGCACGAAATGGAAGCTGATCTTCCAAAGCTCCTCAACATATTGAGGGTAGCAGAGACCTCCTTGAAAAAGGAGAAGACCCCCGTTCTGTATGTTGGCCAATCATCCTCTTCTAAATCTAAAGCGAAAACTAAAGGGAAGAAGAAGATGAAAACCACCAAACCGAAGGGTGGGGTCAAGAAGGTGCAGGGAACGAACAAGGCAGGAAGGGTGAAAGCGGATATAAACGAATGCTTTTATTGTCACAAGCAAGGGCACTGGAAGAAGGACTGTATAGCCTTCAAACCCAAGGACAAGAAGCAAGCATGTTGCTTCTTCTTCAGGTGTGTTCGTAATCGAAAATTGTCTTTCAGTAAACTCTACATCATGGGTACTTGATATCGGTTCTGGTTCTCACATCTGTAATTCATTGCAGGATCTGAGAAATAGTAGAGTACTGGGGACAGGTGATATGATTCTCCGGATGGGCAATGGAATGCATGTAGATGCTATTGCAATAGGGGAATATCACCTAGGGTTGACTAGTGGGCACATTTTGGTGTTGTACAGCTGTTTTTGTATTCCCAGTATGTTATGTAATATTATATCAGTATCTTTGTTATCTAATGAAGGATATAATTTTGCGCTTGAAAGAAATGTCATGAACATTCTCCTAACTCAAGAACTGATTGGGTATGGCACACTGGAAAACGGCATATACATACTTAATCAACCTCGAATTTTCAATATTCAAAACACACTTAAAAGAAAGGCTCCAGATTCAAATCAAGCCTTCCTATGGCATTGTAGACTTGGTCATATAAACGAAACAAGGTTGACTAAGTTACATAAAGATGGATATCTAGATCCGTTTGAATATTCATCATATGCAACTTGTCAATCATGTATCAAAGGAAAAATGACCAAATCTCCGTTCACCGGACACGGAGCAAGAGCCACAGAACTCTTGGGACTTGTACACAGTGATGTATGTGGTCCAATGTCTCCACATGCGAGAAGCGGTCACTCCTACTTCATCACTTTTACTGATGACTTCTCTAAGTATGGACATGTGTTCTTAATGAAACATAAATCTGAGGCCTTTGAGAAGTTTAAGGAGTATAAAAATGAAGTAGAGAAATAAACGGGTAAAAGCATCAAGACACTTCGATCTGATCGAGGTGGAGAATACTTAAGTACCAGTTTCCTTGAATGCTTAAAAGAGAATGGAATTCTCTATCAGCTTACTCCGCTTTATACACCTCAGCATAATGGTGTATCAGAAAGGAGGAATCGCACGCTATTAGATATGGTGCGTTCAATGATGAGTAGTGCTGAGTTGCTACTATCCTTCTGGGGATTTGCTCTAGAATCAGCAGCATACTTATTGAATAGAGTTTCAACTAAGTCTGTGCCTACCACTCCATATGAAACGTGGAGTGGTAAGAGACCATATCTCAAGTATATCAAGATATGGGGGTGTCCGGCATATGTTAAAAAGCATAGTCCGGACAAGCTCGAGGCACGATCGGTTTTGTGCAAGTTTGTAGGATACCCCAAACATTCAAGGGGGTACATGGTCTACCACACTGAAGAACAAAAGGTGTTTGTCGCTCGCCACATTGTCTTCTTAGAAAGCGAATTTCTTGCAAAAGAAATTAGTGGGAGAGCGGTAGAGCTGGAAGAAATTCCAGAACCTCAAACTGCTACCGATGACTTAGAAGAACCTCAGATTTCAATAGAACATGACGAACCAACGCCACTCCGCAGATCTTGTAGGCTTTCTCATCCTCCTGAGAGATACTATGGTTTCTTCTAGATAGGGATCGAGACGATTGCATCATCGATGATGATGAGCCTACTAGTTTTCAGCAGGCTATCACAAGTATTGACTCCGTGAAGTGGCCGGATGCTATGAGATCCAAAATGGAATCCATGTACACCAATAAAGTATGGACTTTAGAAGTTGCTCCTCCTGGGGTGAAACCAGTTGGATGCAAATGGATCTTCAAAAAGAAGATTGGTGCACTTGGACAAGTGGAAACCTACAAAGCTAGACTCGTTGCAAAAAGTTTTCGTCAAAGACCAGGATTGCACTATGATGAAACCTTTTCACATGTAGCTATGCTTAAATCTATTCGGATCCTGCTTGCCATTGCTGCCTTCCATGACTATGAAATCTGGCAGATGGATGTAAAAACAGCTTTTCTAAATGGACATTTAGAAGATAGTGTTTACATGGATCAACCAGAAGGTTTCTTAGACAGTGGGAGCAGCGGAAGAGTGTGTAGGTTGCTTAAATCCATCTATGGATTAAAGCAAGCATCGCAGAGTTGGAGCATCTGCTTTGATGAGACAGTCAAAGAATTTGACTTTATCAAAAATGTAGATGAGCCATGTATTTATAGGAAGATTGTAGAAGGAGCAGTAGTCTTCTTCGTTTTGTACGTCGACGACATACTACTGATAGGGAATGATGTCCCTATGCTACAATCAGTAAAGCTCTTCTTGTCACAGAAATTCTCCATGAAAGACTTGGGTGATACAACCTACATTTTGGGCATTAAGATCTATCGTGATAGATCTAATAAAATGTTGGGACTTTCACAGTCCAGGTATATTGACACTATACTAAAGAGATTTAGTATGGAAGATTCCAAGCGCGGTAATATGCCCGCTTGTCACGGGATCACCCTCTCCAAAGAGATGTCTCCAAAGACTGATGAAGAGAGGGCTCGTATGGGCATTATACCCTATGCTTCGGCAGTAGGATCTATAATGTATGCGATGTTATGTACAAGACCAGATGTAGCTTACGCACTTGGTGTGGTAAGCAGGTATCAGTCTGACCCAGGTGAGAAGCATTAGATAGCGGTAAAGAACATTCTCAAGTACTTGAGAAGGACTAAGGAAATGTTCTTGATTTACGGTAATGGGGACCTCCAGGTAGAGGCTTTTACCGACTCCGGCTTCTAAAGTGACGAAGATGATTCTAAATCCATTTCGGGTTTTGTGTTCACCCTCAATGGAGGGGCGGTATGTTGGAAGAGTTCCAAACAGGATACCGTTGCAGACTCAACTATAGAGGCTGAGTATATAGCTGCTAGTGAAGCCGCAAAAGAGGCTGTCTGGATAAGGAAGTTCATCTCTGAACTTCAGGTGGTTCCGTCCATTACCAATCCAATACCTTTGTATTGTGATAACAATGGGGTTGTAGCATTAGTGAAGGAATCGAGGTCCCATCAGAAATCCAGGCATATCTTAAGACGGTTTCACCTGATCAGGGAGATCGTAGATCGTCGGGAGATCGAGGTACGGAGAGTGGACACAAAAGACAACACGGCAAATCCATTCACCAAGGCCATACCTCAAGTCCAGTTCGAGAGGCTGTTTGAGATGTTGGGCATGCGGTACGCCAACAACTGGATCTAGTGCAGACAGTGGGTACTTATTGCGCCAATTATAGGCCTTAGTGCAAGTGGGAGATTGTTGGATATATATGCCCAAGAGGCCTTCATTGTATAGGATGCTAGAGATATGTATGTACATGACAGTCTTGCTTAATATGATAGTACGCTATTTGGTTTGTCTTTATATTAACATATGATATATTTTGCGTAGTATTCATATATATATACATGTTGATAAAGCCCATAGGGTGTTTGCCTGACTACCGGCGTTGTGATGGCAGTCATACTAGTGGGAGCTGGATAATCAATAGGCACATCCTTAGATGTCCCTGGTCGCGGGAGTATCGAGACTGAGCATCGATACTCCGGAGTAGACTGGTGTATACATATCTAGACCCTGAGGAGGGGCGATGGATTGGTCCCGCAGCCATTGGTGGAGTGCGCCTAAGATTGTATACAGATGCTCACTGGGTGTGAGTACACCGGACAGGACTCGCCGAGAACTGACTGGATGGTATTTATACCTAAAGTCAGATAGCAGTTCTCATGTGACATGTGTGCAGATAGTCCGTTGACTTAAGGTCGTCATTTGTCTCGTGTGAGTTCCCACTGTGCTTTGATTACTACCCTACCACGGTTCAAAGGAGTCGTGCAAACAGGTTTTAGTTGGGCACAATCCTGAGCCACGTGGAGGCAGTGAGTGACTGTTAGGGATTCGTCTCTCCCGGTATAGGGAGTTGATATCGCACGGTGATCGGTTGGTCATTACCATAAGTCCCTGGCCAGGGCTGATTGAGAATTACTGATAGATTGATCAGTAGATTCTCGGATGGTGATTGAGCCATGCAGACACGACTTGTACGGTTATTAGGGGTCTGACGTTTACCACCTCCCTAGACCATACATGCGATACTCTTAGACGAACAGACCGGACTGCACGGATATTGTCACGGACAGACTCAGTAGGAGTTCAGATGGGTTTCCTCATCGACCTTCTTATCGACATCTACCTGGGGACCGTTACGTACAGCTAGTGCCGCTTGCGGTCTGTGGTTAAACCCACTGTCAGCGTAGTAGTCGAGTCTTTAGAGTCCCACACAGAGTTTTCCCAACTCCAGGCGAAACAATATAGAGGTCGTACGGTTTTACGACAAGGGTTCGGACGAATACGTGTTTAAATGCACGTACGACATTCGGACAGTTTTTACTAGACGGCTTTGGTTTAAGCCAGATTCTAGTATCAGGTTATTGGATTTATACAGTCTAAAGTTTTTCCATGTTTTCATGGATGGGAGGGGTGTTCTCGTAATTTCCGGGAAGCTTCTAGAAGCATGGTGACTTGAGGGGTTTAGGTGGCATTGTCATTAATGTTATTGTGAATCATAATGTGTGATTCACTATGTCATTAATGCATTATTAAATGCTTAATGACTCACATAGTGAATCACTCATAATACATTTATGTAGCATGATGAATAATCTCTTATTATTCATTTATTGAATTATTCATTATGCTTCATATATCAAGTGAGAAACAATTTCATTTTCATAATTCTAGTTCACCTTCTCTTTCCTCAAGCTCACTCTTTCTTCAAGCTCTAATCCTACCACTCATGAGTTGAGAACAAGGATTAGAAAAGATTAAACATCCCATAACCTAACTCTATATGATCTAAGTTCCTTTGATTAGCAACTAGAGAAACTTAGTTACCTCAAGTTTTGAGGTGAAGCTTAGATTAGGGTTCTCGGGTGGATCATCTATCACTTGGAGGAGGCTGAGGAGGACGTAGAGATCGTAAAGACGAAGGACACGTATCACTAGGTATAATCTCTTTACATAGTAGCTAAGAACTTCTATGGTAGTTGTTAATTATCGTTTAGCAAAGATCTTCGGTTAGTCGATGTATGCTTCAAGAACAAGATCGTTTTTCATATTTCCGCCTCCCCCCAACTCGTGGGGTGTTGCACATCGACTTACAAAACATCCCAATGTGCTCCCAAGTTTTGGTTCAGGTCAATTGGAACAAAACTAGTAAGTATAGGGAGTTGTATAGGGGGTAAATGAGCTACAGACCAAACCTAGACATAATTGCCCACAATTTTGCCGGCCACATTGCCTGAAAAACCGGCCTGCTCCAAGCTGCTCCATTTTGGTTCGTCTTCTCAGGGTGGTCTCCTATGGGTCTAACTAGGTCTCTGGAGTTACTAGTTTTTCTCGTACAGGTCTCAGGTCATCCCAGATTCCCTGTAGGTACACAATACCTCACAAAAACCGATACGGAACAAATCTTAAGTTCATATCCTCTGTTCTAGGTCCACAAATCGATCTCTAGGATCTTGTACACACTCACTACAGATCACAAGTCCATAAGTCACCAAACCCTCTCTAGGAATTTCCAAACATCGCATAACCAAACCAAATCAACTTCTAACTAAACTAGGATATAAAGAACTAAAAACTAAACTAAATGAAAGAAAATATATCTCATTTGGGCACCCAAGAAAAACCCCCGCTTGTCCAAAACCTCCAAAATTCAACTTTGATTGGTCCATTGTGCTGAGGGTGAGGTGGGGATCAAATTTAATAAAGAGGGTGTAGGATTTTGATGAAGATTTTGAGATGGTAATTGGAGGTGGAGGTGGAGGGAGATATGAGTTGAAGGAAAATGAAAGAAAGCAAATGGAGGAGGATGATGGCAGCCCTCTCTTTCTCTCTCTCTTATCCTCACTTATTCTCACTCTCTTTCTCTCTCATGGCATGCTCCAAGTCATGATGTGGTCCACTCTCTCTCCCCTCAATAATACCCTCTCATTTCTTTCTTTTCTCGCACAAATAGAACTAAAAGAAATGAACAAATACAAAGGAAACAATATGTAACAAAATGCAACATGTCATGGTGCACTAGCCATGATTAAAATGTGGAAACACGGATTTGGCCTAATCGCGATTAGCAGTGCACTAATCGGGTTAAATTTCAAACTTGCATATAATAAATTATAAAAATGCCAGATCCAATAAATATATTTTTAAATGAATAAATCATTTTAATCCCCAATTATTTCACAGTTATTGGTATATATTTATACCCATTTACGAAAACCCCAATTTCGCAAATCGGGTAGTTTTCGCGAAATATATTATTTTAATATTAAATTCCAAAATTAATATTTTATATTTTCTGAAATGTTACATGTAGCCTGTCCTATTTGTTGCTGATATTTAAGTTTTTTTTTGTGTGTGTGTGTGTTTGTGGGTGGGTGGGTGGGGGAGTACATTACTAAAATGGGCTTAACAATTGCAATTTTTACTAAAGTACCTTAATGTTTTCTTATTACATGAAAATACTTTAAAGAAGATAATGATATTTTGCTGCAACAAAAAACAGTTTATGTAATTTTGGTTTAAAACCGCAATAGTTAAAGATATTTTAATGTAATTTATCCGAGCTTCAGATTAGACCATGAAGACCCTTAGCTCTAATCCGACCCGATATGATCATACTCCATTGCGGTTTTCTCTAGTCTCGATACATCATCTCCTTCCTCAAAATCAAGATTAAAATCAATAGACCCCACTTTTTCCTCCAAAAAAAAACTCGCCCCTTTCTTGCCTCACAATCGCAATGTCCCCCGCCGCCACCTCCGCCGCCGCCTCCGACGAAGACGATCACTTCTCCGACGCCCTCGACCACATCCCTCCCTCGTCCTCTCTCCCTCATCCTCCTCCTCCTACTATTCCTCAACCCCAAGAGGAAGAAGATGACGACGATGACGACAACAACCCATCACAACCCAAGAAACCAAAGCTCTCCAACTCCAGCAAGAAGAAGAAGCCCAACAACGTCTGGACCAAACCGACGTCGAGGAAGGGCAAGAAGAAGCCCAAGCCCACCCCAAACATCCCCGCCAACCCCGAGTCCACCGTCCTCATCACCCCCGTCCCCCGATTCTTCCTCGACAAGTCCGACGACTCGCCGGAGGCTACGATCCTGCTCTCCCGGACCCACAAGGCGGAGAAGGTCGAGCTTTCGGATGATCGGCTTACGGCTGCCAGCTATAAGGGGTACCGGATGGTGAGGGCCACCCGGGGGGTGGCCGAAGGTGCTTGGTACTTTGAGATCAAGATCTTGAACCTTGGTAAGAATTGGTACTACATTGTTGTAAATCACATGATTTACTAGTCTACTTACTGCCTTTGTAGGGATCTTGAAGGCCGAACTCCAAAAAATTGTTGAAAATGTGGCTCGTCTAGCAACCCAAATGGAGTTTCTGAAACCGGGGATTGGGAGACTCCAAGCTTCATGGAACCATGGGTTCCAACAGTTTCCGTTAACACAAAACCAAGATTTTGATGGCTACAATTTCCCGTTTTTAAGTTAAGGCGGTGTTTGGGAAACATGCTCATGCAAACCAACGTAGAGTACTCTAATAATAGTAGAGTTTCCAAAAAGTTGCAAAAAGCAAGGGTTTGTGGAGTTCGGGGCCTCCCAAATCCCGGTTTTTGAAAATCCGTTTTGATTGCCTAAAGCAACAAAGCATTTATTTCGGAGTTTGGCCTCTAAATCGTGGGAAACTATGGTTTTGGAAACCATAACCTCAGTTGCCAAACGAGGCCTTGAAGAGTTTTCACAACTCAAGTTTGGAATTGTGTTACTCAACACCTAATCTTAAACAAAGACATGCATTAAGAAAACTGTGGTTGCACAGATAAATCCTAGTTTCCATTTTATCTTGAACAAAATCGTGCTTTAAGAAAACTGTTGTTGCACACGTACAAACCCTAGTTCCCATTCTAACTTAATCGAAATCGTGGTTTTGTATGCTATGTTACCAAACTAGGCTGGTGTTTCTTCTTTAAACACCCCACCCCCGCGCCCTGCACGCGTTTTTCTCCTTTTTATAAAATATTGCGCATCTTCTTTCAAGATAGAGAAGAAGTATTAATGATATACTGGTAATGTATAGATTACCTAAAATGGCCCTAAATGTTCGGTTACTTCTCTATTAATTAAAGGAGAGTAATATGGGAGTGTTGAATTTTTATTGTCGTTTATTAAAACAGAGTTACTTCTTTTGCTTTAACTGGTGCACAACCGCCTAAAAAGACCACTTAACTGAAACAGAGGAAGTAATTAAAATGAATAGATTCAGTAAATATTATAGAACTAAAACTGTTTATTAAAACGGAACTACTTCTTTGCTATACCTGGTGTGCAACAGTTTAAAAAGACCACTATATTGAAACAAAGGAAGTAATTAATATGAATAAATTGAGTAAATATTATATAACAAAACCTAAATAGAGTTTTGAAAACTTTTTGGCTGAAGAGATTAGGCAACTGATTAATGCGATATCGATGCAAATCTCTTTTTGCAAGTTGTTACAATGTTTGTAATTCTATCAACCACTAGATGTTTCCAGCTTTATCATCATTTATTCTATTGATCTTGTTATACCGAATTACTCTCTAAAGTCTAAATTGCTACTTTACTCACTACATCTATTTATGATATTTGCATATTAGAATAGAAGATAATACTCATTCATTGCCTTCTTTTTAAAGAAAAAAGCTACTCTTATTTCCAATATAATTCTCATTATTTTCTTGCTTCTTAATGAAATTAACAATAGCTTGTTGTCTTTTTGCTTTTCGATTAAGTTTACTTCAATGTCCAACAGGTAGCACAGGGCACACAAGATTGGGATGGGCAATGGATAAGGCAGATCTGCAGGCCCCGGTGGGGTACGATGGGCACGGGTTCGGGTATAGGGACGTTGATGGGAGTAAGGTGCACAAGGCATTGAGGGTGAGGTATGGGGAGGAAGGGTATGGAGAAGGGGACGTAATTGGTTTCTATATAAGTTTGCCAGATGGGGGAAGGTATGCTCCAAAGCCCCCACATTTGGTTTTGTATAAGGGCCAGAAGTATATGTATGCAGCTGACGGCAAGGATGGTTCGCCGAAAGTTGTGCCTGGTGAGTTTCAGTTCCTTGTATAGTAGAATGATCATAGTAATTCTTATTTGATTTAGTTAACAACGTTATTTCGTTTTCATGTATGTTCTGATGGATTGAGTTGAATATGAATGCTTAAACAAAAGTACACGTCTAGATATAAATACATGTAATGTATCTTTAAAACCATAACACATCTATATGTTCATCTCCCTTCTATTCTTACAATGTCGCGAATGACCTGAGACACAAATCCAACTCTGAAGAAGTTGATTGTTTAGTGTACTTTAATTGGGCCCAATTTGTTTATTAGCTGGAAGTTGATATCTAATAGTAGATGCTGTGGTATTTATTATTGTTTTTAGCTAAAATAACAAAAATTTCATATTAAAAATTGCATTTATAATGGTTCAAACATATCAAATACGGTCTGTAGTTTTTGTGTTGCCGCTTGCTATTAAAATTTAGAAATAGACCATTCTCTGCTATTATGAAAGAACCAAAGCTGGTAGATAAATAGGGGGGAAAAAGACGTTCTATTAATTTTTTGGAAAGTTCATTCAAATTTTGTTATTGGAAAACCTTTTTAAGCATGTATGAAACATAGGGTAGTTTCATTCGTTATAATAACCTTTTTGGTGTAATTAATATGGGAACATTTATTATTATATTTGATTGAAGGGATCATATGGGAGGTTGCTTGATTCCATTTGCATTGGCAAACACATATTATATCGAAATGCATTTCCTAATTTCTTGCCTTTGTCTGTGAACTAGAATTGCTCTTATAGTTCCTGTTGTTTTCTGTATGTTTTCTTGAATGAGGAATACTATCTATATAATATTAGTTTTACATTTACTTGTGTGTCTTTATAATCATATTAGCAACTAAAGATATTTGTGGATGTATTTTGTTCATTGTTCATGGCTAGATGCTGATGAACTTATGCTGATTTAGGCAAATGCACTGGGTACTTTTCTTCAAAATTACTTGCTTCGGGACCTATTCTTTATCTTTATTAGTCATGCACGATCAAACTCCTGCAACAAACTAACATTCATCCGTTTTAGATCAAAGCTGTAACATTTCTTAAACAGTATTCTAGACAAATGTACTGGCATACAGCTTTGATCAAAAGCTGTTTTTTCCCTTTCTTTTTTTAAAGAACAAAGTTCATCTTATTGTGTACTGTCGTGTGAGCGTTTAGCTTTGATCTAAGATTGCATTATGCAATATTAAGTTCTTAACAGAGTATTGAAGGTAATAAATATGATCTACAGGCAGTTCTTAAAAATATTTCATTACACACGTCACAAAAGAATGACGAGGAACACATGCTTGCTTTGGTTTAGCGCCCTCGTTGAAGTAATGATGACCACAAGCTCATGACATCTATATTCCCCTCCTCGTGAGATCCCGAGGCATAATGTTTGGAAGGAAAATTACAAAAGAGCTATTAACATTATTGCTTAAAATAGTTGAAACATATGGGTACATAGATAATTGATGAGGATATTAAGATATCTTGTCTAACTTAACTAAATTCTCCAGAGCTTGTTGAAATCTCCTCACGTTCATTCTCTGCTGCAACTGTCACCACACATTTTTATTTTAGATAATGAGACTCCAAAGCACTTTAAAAGGATTATTTTAGGCAATTAAGTTAGCATGTCCTATGTTTATTTGTTTTCTTTGGACCTTTAGCTTTGCACATGATATATAGTCCTATTGTCACGCCCCGCTTATCAAAATACGGAATACGGGAGGCGACTAGGCCAACCATGCTCCTACGGTCAAGGAAACAATCCCGTCGTAGTCACACTTCGGTTTCTAGTATTACATGGTAATCAGTACACAACGCAGAAGTAAATGAATCACATCACTAGTTTATTACATCAAATTTCATTGTTCACAGTTTACAATAGTTCGAAAGAAAAGAAACTACTAACCAAGTGCGAATACAAGGTTGATTTATGGAAAGCAGTAAAAGTACTGATGGTACGACCGTCTAGATCTCTGCGAGCTTGAACGGTAGGTCTGACTCCTGAACTGGGTTCTCTCCAAGCTTTGAGCATGCATACTCAGGTCGTCAGGACGACGCAATAGCAATATTATGATAATAAAAATGAGGCAAGAAATAAAAGTAATAACGGGAGAGACAATAAATGCAGGTAATCGATATGTCAATACTCAATGCAGTGTATGACCTGTGTTCCTACTGGTCTCTAAGTCAATTTTGAAATCGAGTTTACGGAAATGTGTGATCATGTTTAACGAGGGTCTCGTGCATACCCGAGACTACGGCCCACTGTTGCCCGGGACATAACCCTGTCAGCCGGACCGTTAAGTCCAAATCTAATATATATAAGAGTCGCTGTTCGAATGATTATCCTCTAAATCGCTAATCTCGCTAAATACAAGTTCCTTTCCACTTCGATTTCCCCCTTTTCCTCAGGTTTCACTGTCTATAGGTATGGGCCAGTTGTATACAAGTACGCACCAACATCACTGCTTTATTCACTATTTACCGTGTTGTTCACTATCACAGTTCATTCACTTTTTACTGGCGTGCTCGACACAACTAAACTGATACCACTGACATTCGACAATGCATTATACACCGGGAATCAATAAAGGCGCTCACTATCGTTAAAGGTATCGCAGTCGGGTAATATGTGAATTCTGCCGCCAAACAAATCATATGCAATACTAGTCATTACACGTCCTAGGAACTTAGAAAAATCACATTAAACCGTACGATCAGAATTAAGCAAAATAATACCAAAAGGGTAAAAAGTAGACTTAATCAGAAATTCAACGAAATTGGTTTCAAGTCAAACGGGTTTCGGGTTCGCGAATTACGGTCATTTCTTTTTAAGTGTTCTCTGCTGGAAGTTCAGTTTCTGAACTGCAAGTTTGTTTCGTAACATAGTTTTCACCCTGTTAAGATCATAATTATGTGACGCTACAGTTGGATAATATTTATGTCTATTAGTTAGGTTTCCAACACGCCATACAGATCGACAATATCCACCGCGTGTTGCGAGATATGCATTATTTAAGATCAATGTATACGTTCTGTCCCGGCTTGGGACTGCAGTACGTATCGATAATTTAAAATATGATTAAAATAGCAAACGACGGTAAAACGAATGAAATCACCATCAATAGTTAGCTAACAGAATAATCTTCGCAATGGTATATGGTTCCGCAAAAATTTCATTCTCACATAGAGTTGTATAAACCTTTTAATCCAGGTGTCGATAAGCAGTGCTGCTCTGGACTGCAGTCCAGAGCCGCATTTCCGAACAGTTTTCGTCACCGCTTTAAAATAGTAACGAACTATAAATTACAGGGGATTCTAGGGTGTCGAGTCGGCTTCGATACGAGCCTTCGAACACATCATTCCAGTATGTATCCAAATTACTATGATTTTCACAAGTTAAGTGTACGGAAAATTCTAGATTTGGTGAAACTAATTAGGGATGACATTTCATGGCATTAGGGTTTGTATTTTCATTCTAACTTCTTCCATATCATCCATTATCACTAAAGTAATATAGTAGACCTATGTTCCGCCATATTCAATTTAGTTTCCACATAGGATTCCGTATTGGACACATAGGTTTATCAGATGATTATCAATCGAAATATCGATTTCCTTTAGTTAAGCGACATGAAAATTTATTTCATAAAGTCTACTTACTATCACCACGGAATTAGTAATCATTAGATGGGTTTCAATCCCTAAATTAACGACAGTGGTTCATGGGGAAAAATTTCGATTATTTTGTTTCGATTTATATATACATATGCGCACACACACATCATGTTATATATATACACACACACACACGTAACGATTCCTACCATGTTAAACAAGTGAAAGGGTTTTCACTTGCCTCAAGACGACGATAATGACGGCGACACGGCTACGACACGACAACGATAGCTTGGAACAGTGACAATGCGGCAACTGCGAGGGTTTGGCCTCGGCTCAAACTTAACTAGGCTTGGGTTCGGCACGGTGGTGAACACGGGGTGCGGCGGAGATAGAGGTGATGGCCGGCGGCGATGTTGGTGGCACGATCAGCGACGAAGCGGCGGCGTTAGTTCAGGTGGCGGTGGGTACTCGGGTTTGGTGGTGACGTGGTGTAGGCAGGGCTCACGGTGTGTTGGGTTCGGTTGGCGGTAGCGAGGGGGTCTGCTTGGGGGCTGGTGGCGACGAGGTAGTCGTAGTGAGGGGCTACGGCAATGAAGTGGTGGTTGCAGAGGTGGTCGCGCTCGGGTGGCAGTGGGGAGCCGACGGGTTGGGAGAAGGTGATGGTGATGTTGTGGGTCGTGGAGGAGAGGGCTCGTCGGTGAGGTGGAGGAGAGCTCGACGGAGGAGGAAGCTCCGGTAGCCGATGGGCTGGTCACGCGGTGAGTGGTGTTGGGGACGCTTCGTGATGGGCACGGTGACTTCGAGTTTGTCGGCGAGAATCTTAGTGGTCACTGGGGAGGTCAATGAAGGCGGCGTCGGGGTGTAGTGGAGGCGGGGAGCTCAGGAAAGAGAGGGAGGAGGGGCTCGGTGTAGAGAGAAGGCGATGGTGGCGAATGAGGTGAGGGGGGAAGAATAGAAGTAGAGGGAGCGGTGAGGGAGTTGTTATGAGAGAAGGGAAGCGGGCGAGGGTTCCTCAGGGAGACGTTTGGCGCATGGCTAAGTCGTTGCCGTTGGAGGGTGCGGGTCTCGCGGAGGCTGGTGCGCAAGTAGAGGGAGAAGGGTTCGCGGAGAGAGAGAAGAGGGGGAAAGAGAAGGGATTCGGGTCGGGCTTAGGCTTGGGTTTGGGATTGGGTAAGGGTTAGGGCTTGGAGTTAATGTTAAAAGAAAAGAAAGGATGGGGGGAAAAGGAAAAAAATGGCTTGGAAAAACCTTAGAAATTAGGGAAAAAATATTTGAGGAATATATATATATATATATATATATATATATATATATATATAGCACACATACTATATATATATTTTTTAGAATTAATTTATTCGAATACGGATACAAAAGAACAGAGTATCAGATCTTACCCCCTTACAAGAATTTCGTCCTCGAAATTAAGGAACGGAAACAGGTAAAGATACAAACAACTACTCAAAAAGATGCGGAAACCGCGAACGGACATCCTCTTCACGTTCCCAGGTGAATTCCCTAGGCAAACGACCGCCCCAAGATACTCGGACTAACGGAATGACTTTATTCTTTAGCACCTTCTCTCTGCGGTCGAGTATCGTAGTAGGCTGCTCCATATAAGACAAATCGGTACCCAAATTCAATTCTGAATGATAGAGAACGTGACTGTCATCTTGAACGTAGCGCCGCAACTGTGACACATGAAACATGTTGTGTACACCAGATAACAAAGGGGGTAAGGCGAGCCGGTAAGCCACTTCTCCCACTCGCTCCAATACCTCGAATGGGCTGATGAATCGGGGACTGAGTTTCCCGCGACCCCTAAATGTGATAACACTGCGGGTAGGTGAAATCTTCAGGAATACATGATCACC
Organism: Agapanthus africanus; assembly: GCA_030015575.1. Lineage (NCBI taxonomy): Eukaryota > Viridiplantae > Streptophyta > Magnoliopsida > Asparagales > Amaryllidaceae > Agapanthus > Agapanthus africanus. The sequence goes on from CM057339.1 coordinate 566,960,845, forward strand.
GACTTCGAATTCTAACGATCTCCTGCTGGCATCTGCCTAACTCTTCTGTCGGTCCTGAGCCGTCTTAATGCGCTGCCTGATCATTCGGACCTTGTCTACTGTCTGAACTATAAGCTTTGAGCCCAGTAATTTTCGCTCACTGACGTTATCCCAACAAACATGGGATCAGCATTTCCATCCATAAAGCGATTTGAATGGAGCCATCTGGATGCTAGCTTTGAAACTGTTGTTATAAGAGAACACCAGATGGAGGTGATCCTCCCCAAAGCCCTGAAAGTCTAGTATGCAGGCTCTCAACATGTCCTCGAGAGTCTGAATAGTACGTTCGGACCGTCCGTCTGTGGATGGTAAGTCGTGCTGAACTTGAGACGTGTACCCAGATTCTTCTCTAAGCTCTTCCAAAAGTGCGAAACGAATCTGGTGTCTCGATTTGAAACTATGCTGACCGGAACTCCGTGAAGTCGCACTACTTCCTGCATGTACTTCTCTGCAAGCGACTCTGTCGACTTTCCCATTCGGAAGGGTATAAAGTGTGCTGCTTTCGTAGGACGGTCGACGATAACCGAGACAGTGTTGTCCTTTGGACTCCGTGGTAAAGCAGTCACAAAATCCATAGTGATGTGCTCCCATTTCCATTCGGGTATTGGAAGCGGTTGCAACAATGCTCCTGTTCTCTGGTGTTCCGCCTTTACTTGCTGGCATATCAAGCACTTGGATACAAACCATGCAATCTCTCGCTTCATCCTGTTCCACCAGTAGTGCTGCCTTAGATCTTGGTATATCTTCGTGCCTCCCGAATGCACTGAATAAGCTGAACTATGAGCCTCAGCTAGTACTTCTCGAACATCCCCCTTGGGAATGCAGTCTGCTACCGAATCTCAAAGAACCGTATCGATATATGAGCAAGTCCGTCCTCAGTCCGGCTTCCACTTGCTCTCTGAACTTCTGCAATCTGGGGTTATCAGCCTGTGCATCCTTAATGCGATCTACAAGTGAAGACTGCACCTGTAATCACCAAAACTGCCTGGTTGCACTCGGTGTAACAACCTTTAGTTCGAGCTTCTGAAAGTCCTCAACGATGCTCCTCTGATTAGTCAACATTATGACCGATGGTTTGCGACTGAGAGCGTCGGGTACGACATTTACTTTCCCCAGATGGTAATGTAAGTCCAAGTCGTAGTCTGCCATTAGTTCTAGCCGGCGTTGTCGCATATTCAATTCCTTCCGAGTAAACACGTATTTCAGACTCTTGTGATCCGTGTATACTTCTACCTTTTCGCCTAGTAAGTAATGTCTCCAGATCTTCAGCGCGAAAACTACCGCAGCCAACTCCAAGTCATGTGTTGGGTAGTTCTTCTCGTGATTCTTCAGCTGCCGGGAGGCATAAGCAACTACCCGACCGCGCTGCATCAGAACACAGAATAAACCCTTCCCTGAAGCATCGCTGTGTATCACCAAACCACCTGAATTATCCGGTACTGTAAGAATAGAAGCCGCGGTCAACTTTTGTTTCAGTAACTTAAAAGCTTGAGTACAAGTCCTCTGACCACACGTAAGGCGCTTCCTTCCGTGTCAGCTTTGTCAAGGGTTCAGTAACTCGTGCAAAGTCATGAACGAAACACCGATAATATCCTGCTAATCCTAGGAAGCTTATGATCTCCGCCATCGACATCGGTGTCGGTCAATCTCTAACAGATTCTATCTTCACCGGGTCCACTGAGATGCCTTCGCCCGAAACAATGTGTCCCAAAAACTGCACTTTGTCGAGCCGGAACTCATACTTGCTCAATTTCGCGTATAGCTTCCCTTCCTGAAGAATTTGTAGTATAGTTCGCAAATGTTTGGCGTGCTCCTCTCGAGTCTTTAGAGTAGATTAGTATGTCGTCGATGAATACAACGACAAACGTGTCCAAGTATTTTGCAAAAACCCTCTTCATCAAATCCATGAATATTGCTGGAGCATTAGTAACATCAAACGGCATCACCAGAAACTCATAATGCTCGTATCGGGTTCGGAAAGCTGTCTTGTATACATCTTCAGTCGTTACCCTGATCTGGTGATAACCCGAACGAAGATCCAGCTTCGAAAATACCTTGGTACCACCCAATTGATCAAATAAGTCGTCGATGCGCGGAATGGGATATTTGTTCTTTATCGTCACTCAGTTCAGCTCACGGTAGTCTATGCACATCCGTTGCGAGCCTTCCTTCTTCACTAACAAGACTGGTGCACCCCACGGCGAAACGTTTGGGCGAATGAATCCCTTCTCCAGAAGATCTCCAATTTGCTTCTTCAATTCTGCCAATTCAACTGGTGCCATTCTGTACGGTGTTTTCGAGACTGGTGATGTACCCGGAATCAAGTCGATTGAGAATCTCAAGACGCGAGGAGGTGGTAGACCAGGTAAATCTTCAGGGAACACATCAAGAAAATCCCGAACGATCTCTGGGGCTGGATTCTCATCAATCTCCATAGCCGTCAATACTTTCGGCTTGGCTTTATACTTGGCTGGCTCTAAAGATTCGTTTTCGCCTTCGAAAATAAACTCAGGGTGATTGGGAATGCAGAAAGTCACCTTCCTAGCTCGACAATCGATGATCGCATGGAAGGTACTCATCCAATCCATCCCGAGAATTGCGTCATAGCTGCCCGTCCCGATTAAAAGGAAATTCGCATAGAATTCCCTGCCGCATACTACCACTGAACATGATCTACATTCCTGACCAGGCACTATGATACTATTACCCGTATGTATATCCCATCCTTTGGTCAATGGTTCATGTGGTATTGAGTTGGTGTCGACAAAATGTGCAGACATGAAACAGTGCGATGCCTCAGAATCAAATAGTACTTTAGCTGGTATAGAATGAACGAGTAGGGTACCTGTAACAACTTCGCCTGAGGTCTCTATCTGCTCGGCCGTCAGGTTGAAAGCCCGCCGCTGACCGCGACCGGTGTTGGTCTGCCTTTGCTCTAATGATCTCTGCTGCTGCGGTTTAGGTCCTCATTGCAACTCTATTTGCTGGGGATAACCACTAACCCTGTGCTGGCTAGATCCGCAAATCAAACACTGTCCCTTAGCACGGCAACAGTCCTTCTGGGTGTGCCCGTCCCTGTGTCAATAGCCGCAGACTAAAGCCTTCCCCTGTGGTTGCTGCCGGGGCACGAAGGGACGCTTCATCTGCGTCGTCCCTGGCCTGTGAACTGGTATGACCCCTCGGGACGATGTATGCGTACGTGTCGGGACAACTGGGGGTCTTCTGTCACTCGAGCCGGGCCCCTGAACTTATTTATTAGCTTCTCCTGAATTCATGCAGCGTTTAGTACCTGCACGAAAGTCTACAACTCGAGTGATGCAATCAACTGCTTCAGCTCAAAGTCCAGTCCCTGCAAGAAACGTCTGGCCCTGGTGGCCTCTGAAGCGACCATATATGAAGCGAATCGGCTCAGGCGGTTGAACTCTGCCGCATACATGTCAACGGGGCGGCCGTTTTGCTTCAGCAGGATAAATCTCTCTTCCATCTCTGCCTTGGCGGTGGTGGGGAAATAGTGGTCCAAGAAGCATTCTTTGAACTTGCTCCATTCGATCGGCCCATCGAGTCTGCTATCTTCGACGGACCACCAAGTATGGGCCTCGTCCTCCAGCTGGATCTTTATCACATTCACCCTCTCCTCGCCGGGACCCGTACGGCCGTCAGTAGGTTCTTCACATGACCAGCCATTGTTTGGCCTCGAGAGGTCCGGCTAGCCCTGTAAACACAGTTGGGTGTAGCCTCCGGAAATCTGACACAGTGTCAGCCCTGGTAAGTGTAGCTGGTGTAACGGTGCCCTCGCGAGCGGCAATGGGAGCGGAGGGTCCTCCTAATGCGGTAATTGCCCTGAGACCCTTAGTAAGCAGGGTCCGTCTTTCTCTCCTGGGCTTTTGCGAGGGTCGTCAGTGTGTTCAGGATTCTCTCTGTACGATCCCGAGAACTAGAGTCCGAGGAGAGGTCGTTCGGGGAAGTCATGTCGCTGGAAAACAGATGAACGGATATGATTAGATACAAGTATGAAAGTGAAAGATAGTGAAGTGAAAATAATATAATAAAGCGTAGTTAATGTCATCCCTTAATACTAAAACCTGGCTCTGATACCAACAAAACCATGTCACGCCCCGCTTCCCAAAATACGGAATACGGGAGGCGACTAGGCCAGCCATGCTCCTACTGTCAGGGAAACAATCCCGTTGTAGTCACACTTCGGCTTCTAGCATTACATGGTAATCAGTAAACACAGCACAGAAGTAAAGGAATCACACCACTAGTTTATTATATCAAATTTCATTGTTCACAGTTTACAATAGTTCGAAAGAAAAGAAACTACTAACCAAGTGCGAATACAATGTTGATTTATGGAAAGCAGTAAAAGTATTGATGGTACGATCGTCTAGATCTCTGCGAGCTCGAATGGTAGGTCTGACTCCTGAACTGGGTTCTCTTCAAGCTCCGATCATGCATACTTAGGTCGTCAGGACGACGCAATAGCAATATTATGATAATAAAAATGAGGTAAGAAATAAAAGTAATAACGGGGGAGACAATAAATGCAGGTAATCGATACGTCAATACTCAATGCAATGTATGACCTGTGTTCCTACTGGTCTCTAAGTCAATTTTGAAATCGAGTTTGCGGAAAGGAGTGATCATGTTTAACGAGGGTCTCGTGTGTACCCGAGACTACGGTCTACTATTGCTCAGGACATAATCCTGTCAGTCGGACCGCTAAGTTCAAACCTAATATATATAAGAGTCGTTCGAATGATCATCCTCTAAATCGCTAATCTCGCTAAATACAAGTTCCTTTCCACTTCGATTTTCCCCTTTTCCTCATCTTTCACTATCTATAGGTATGGGCCAGTTGTATACAATTACACACCAACAAAACTGTTTAATTCACTATTCACCGTGCTGTTCACTATCACAATTCATTCACTTTTTACTGGCGTACTCGACACAACTAAACCGACACCACTCACGTTCGACAATGCATTATACACTGAGAATCAATAAGGACGCTCACTATCGTTAAAGGTATCACAGTCGGGTAATATGTGAGTTCCGCCGCCAAACAAATCATATGCAATACCAGTCATTACATGTCCTAGGAACTTAGAAAAATCACATTAAACCGCATGATCAGAATTAACTAAATTGATACAAAAGGGGTAAAAAGTAGACTTAATCAGAAATTCAACGAAATTGGTTTCAAGTCAAACGGGTTTCGGATTCACGAATTACTGTCATTTCTTTTTAAGTGTTCTCTGCTGGAAGTTCAGTTTCTGAACTGAAAGTCCGTTTCGTAATACAGTTTTCACCCTGATGAGATCATAATTAGGTGACGTTACAGCTGGATAATATTTAGTCTATTAGTTAGGTTTCCAACGCGCCAGACGGATCGACAATATCCGCTGTGTGCTGGGAGATATGCATTATTTAAGATCAAGGTATACGTTCTGTCCTAGCTTAGGATGCTGTACGTATCGATAATTTAAAATATGATTAAAATAGCAAACGACGGTAAAACGAATGAAACCACCACCAATAGTTAGCTAACAGAATAATCTTCGTAATGGTATATGGTTCTGCATAATATCATTCTCACACAGAGTTGTATAAACCTTTTAATCCAGGTGTCGATAAGCAGTGCTGCTTGGACTGCAGTCCAGAGCCGCATTCCCGAACAGTTTTCGTCACTGCTTTAAAATAGTAACGAACTATAAATTACAGAGGATTCTAGGGTGACGAGCCGGTTTCGATACGAGCCTTCGAACACATCATTCCGGTATGTATTCAAATTACTATGATTTTCACAAGTTAGGTGTACGGAAAATTCCAGATTTGTTGAAACTAATTAGGGGTGACATTTCATGGCATTAGGGTCCGTATTTTCATTCTAACTTTTTACATATCATCCATTATCACTAAAGTAATATAGTAGACCCATGTTCCGCCATATTCGATTTAGTTTCAATATAGGATTCCGTATTGGACAGATAGGTTTAACAGACGATTATCGATAAAAACATCGATTTCCTTTAGTTAAGCGACACGAGAATTTATTTCATAAAGTCTACTTACTATCCCCACGGAATTAGTAATCATTAGACCGGTTTCAATCCCTAAATTAACGACAGTGGTTCACGGGGAAAAATTTCGATTATTTTGTTTCGATTTATATATACATATGCACACACACATCATGTTATATATATATATATACACGTAACGATTGCTAGCATGTTAAACAAGTGAAAGGGTTTTCACTTGCCTCAAGACGACGGTAATGACGGCGACACGGTTACGACACAACAGCGATGGCTCGGAACAGTGACAATGCGGCAATTGCGAGGGTTTGGCCTCGGCTCAAACTTGACTAGGCTTGGGTTCGGCACAGTGGTGAACACGGGGTGCGGCGAAAACGAAGGTGATGGCCGGCGGCGATGTTGGTGGCACGAGCAGCGACGAAGCAGCGGCGTTGGTTCAGGCGGCGGTGAGTACTCGGGTTTGGTGGTGACGCGGTGTAGGCGGGGCTCACGGTGTGTTGGGTTCGGTTGGAGATAGCGAGGGGGTCGGCTTGGGGGCTGGTGGTGACGAGGTGGTCGTGGTGAGGGCTGCGGCAATGAAGTGGTGGTTACAGAGGTGGTCGCGCTCGGGTGGCAGTGGGGAGCCGGCGGGTTGGGAGAAGGTGATGGTGATGTTGTGGGTCGTGGAGAAGAGGGCTCGTCGGTGAGGAAGCTCCAGTGGCCGATGGGCTGGTCGCGGTGAGTGGTGTTGGGGGCGTTTCGTGATGGGTGCGTCAGCGAGAATCTTGGTGGTCCCAGGGGAGGTCGGTGAAGACGGCGTCGGGGCGGGGAGCTCGGGAAGGAGAGGGAGGAGGGGCTCGGTGTATGAGAGAAGGCGATGGTGGCGAAGAAGGTGAGGGTGATGTAGTGAGGGGGGAAGATTGGAGGTAGAGGGAGTGGTACGAGAGGGGAGAAGCGGGCGAGGGTTCTTCGAGGAGACGTTGGACGCACGGCTGAGTCGTGGCCGTTGGAGGGTGCGGGGCTCGTGGAGGCAGGTGCGTGGGTAAAGGGAGAAGGGTTCGCGGAGAGAGAGAAGAGGGGGAAAGAGAGGGGATGATGGTCGGGTTTGGGTAAGGGTTTCGACTTGGATAAGGGTCAGGGCTTGGATAAGGGTCAGGGCTTGGAGTTAAAGTTAAAAGAAAAGAAAGGATGGGGGGAAAAGGAAAAAAAAGGCTTGGAAAAACCTTAGAGATCAGGGAAAAAATATTTAAGGAATATAATAAAGCACACAAACTATATATATATATATTTTTTGGAATTAATTCATTCGAATACGGATACAAAGAACAGGGTATCACACCTATCTTGAAGAGTAGAAACTTTATTATGTTTTCCCTTTTAAATTTTCTCAATTTAGGTGTGATTTAGAGAGTTTCTTGGTTACATGAGCTTAAGCTAAGGTATTAGTTATGGTATTTTCTATCAGCAAGTCTTCTAGAATATTACAGAGGCCCTGATCAAGAGGAATTTTTTTTTGATTCCTTCAATGACACACATGTTGGTTAAATTTGCCAATTTAAAATATCTGGGTTAGTCTTCTTAACTTTCTAGATAATATGTCATAGTTCATTAGTTGTGAGCTCCATCTATCTTTATTAATAACAAATTTCGGGATCCTTCAAATCTGTTCTTTAGACTTCTTTGACTTTGGTGAGGGGAAATCATAGATGCATATTGTTTCTTACTGTAACGCTCAAAAACATCCTTAGAGTTGTCTCAAATTTCACGTCAACTTTTTCCTTTTTTGGTTTCATGTAGTGATTTGTGTAAGTCTATGTTGCACACTCTACGGGGTTTGTAGAGATGCGGATTTTTCAAAAATGATTTTGAAGTATGCAACAAAGACAACTAAACCAAGAACTATCATAAACCCTAATAACAAAAACTTTATAGATGTTAATCTACTATGATAGAAGTTTATACCAATAGATTCGTGTCCTTCGAGTCTTCTTGATCCTCTTTTGAAGTTCTTGATCAAGCTTGGTCGTCGGCTTCCTCGATCCTAGATAATCCACCCGAAGGTTCTTGATTCAAACTTCCACTTCAAAAAGAAGCAACTAAACAAACTAGTTTGCTAATCTAGTTTGTTTAGAAGATGTAGAGATTGTTAGTAGTATTTTTTCTATCTCTAAATCTTATGTATCTCAACACATGAGAAAGGTTTAGGATTGAGGAAGAAGAGTGGAGAGTGAAGGAGCTCAAGAAAATGAAGTGAGGTTGTGAAAATAACTCATGACCATTTTTCTTTTGTGAAATCTATTTCACAATTAAAAATGGGAACCATACTTCAATAGTAAATCCAAATGAATTAAAAATCCATTTGGCCATGCATCACACCATTCTTATTTGCCACATAACCCTCCACCTCATTTCTAAATATATGAATAAATGGTTAATACAAGAATGAGGTGTCCTTCTGGAATGTATTTTGTATAAATACAAAATGATTTCTACCTTATATACATATCCTATTCGTACCAAAATACGAATACCTAAGAGATAGAATAATACTACTAATATAATACTAGTATTAAATTAATATCTGATTTAACAATCCGGCATAATCCTAAGCCCGATAGTATTACAATCCGTCCGATTAAATTTCGCATAACTAGTACACGAAATTAGCCGGAACCTTGCAGGTATAAACGTGGGGCCTTTACATCGTTATGCCTGGACCAGAGAAACCCTCCGTGCGGGACTCTAAAGACTCGACAGTACGCTGGCAGTGGATTTCACCACAAGCGCGTCAGCGACACTAGCTGTATGTAACGGCTACTCAGGTACTTGTCGAAAAGAAGGCCTACGAGCAAACTCATCTGAACTCTACTGAGCCTAACCGTGACAATATCCGTACAGTTCGGTCTGTTCGTTTGAGAGTTGTATACCGGGTCTAAAGGGCGGTTATCGTCAGATCCCTACTCTGATAAGTCGTGCTGGTGTGGCTCAAGACCATCCGAGAAACTACTGATCTATCTATCAGTAATTCTCAACTGCTCTGGCCAGATGCTTATGGTGTTGACCAACCAAACACAGTGCGACATTGACTCGCTATATCGGGAGAGACGAATTCTTGATAATCGCAAACTGCCTCCATGTGGCTCGGGACTGTCAACTAAAACCTGTTTGCATGACTCAGTAGAGCCGTGGTAGGGTAGTAATCAAAGCACAGTGGGAACTCACACGAGAGAAATGATAATCTCAGATCGACAGACTATCTGTACACATGCCTTATGAGAACTGCCATCTGACGCTAGGTATAATACCATCTAGCAGTTCTCGGTGAGTCCGTCCAGTATACCCACCCAGTGAGCACCAGTATACAATCTTAGGTGAAATATATCAATGGTTGTGGGACTAACCATCGCTCCTTGTCGAGGTCTAGAAACGTATACACCAGTTTATTCTGGAATTTCGATACCCTGTCTCGATATTCTTACGACCAGGGACATTTTAAGGATGTGCTTATAGACTGTCCAGCCCCCACAAGTATGATCGCCATCACAACGTCGGTAGTCAAGCAATAATCTTACGGGTTTTATCAACATGTATAAGCAATACGTAATAACTAGTAAAATATACTCACATGTTAAGATAAAGGCAAATCAGATAACATACTATCATTTCGAGCAAGATTGTCATGTACATATATATATCCATAGCATCTATTATAAATAATGGTCTCTAGGGCATATGTATCCTACAATCTCCCACCTGCACTGGGGCCAGTAATTTGCATAACGCATCTTCAACATCTCGAATAGCCGCTCGAACCGTGTTTGAGGTAAGGCCTTCATGATTGGATCCGCTGTGTTGTCTTTTGTGTCCACTCTCCGAACTTCGATCTCTTTTGCGATCAATGATTTCCCTGATCAGGTGATACCGTCTCAAGATGTGTCTGGATTTCTGATGGGATCTTTGTTTTATTCGCTAAAGCCATAACACAATTGTTATCGCAATACAAAGGTATTGGATTGGCAATGGACGGAACCGACTGAAGTTCAGAAATGAAACTGCCTCTTTTGCGGCATCGTTAGCAGCTATGTACTCAGATTCCATCGTTGAGTATGCGACGATGTCCTGTTTGAAACTCTTCCAACACATCGTCCCTCCATTAAGGGTAAACACAAAACCCGAGACGGATTTAGAGTCATCCTTATCACTTTGGAAGCTAGAGTCGGTAAAAGCCTCCACTTGGAGGTCCCCATTACCGTACACTAAGAATATCTCTTTAGTCCTTCTGAGGTACTTTAGAATGTTCTTTGCTGCTATCCAATGTTTCTCACCTGGGTTTGACTGACACCTGCTTACCACACTAAGTGCGTTAGCTACGTCTAGTCTGATACATAACATCGCATACATTATACATCCTACCGCCGAACCGTAAGGTACAATGCTCAGGCGGGCCTTCTCTTCATCAGTCTTTGGAAATATCTCTTTGGAGAGGGTGATCCCGTAACAAGCGGGTAAATTACCACGCTTGGAATCTTCCATACTAAAGCTTTTTAGTATGGTGTCGATGTACCTGAACTGTGAAAGTCCCAATATTCTTTTAGACCTATCACGATAGATCTTAATGTCCAGAATGTAGGAGGCATCACCTAAGTCTTTCATGGAGAAATTCTGTGACAAGTAAAGCTTGACTGATTGTAGTATAGGGATGTCATTCCCTATCTGGAGTATGTCATCCACGTATAATACGAGGATGACGACTGCTCCTACAATCTTCCTATAAATGTATGGTTCATCTACATTTTTGATAAAGTCATTTTTTTGACCATCTCATCAAAACAAATGTTCCAACTCTGCGATGCCTGTTTTAATCCATAAATGGATTTAAGCAAATTTGCACACTTTTCCGTTACTCCCACTATCTAAAAAAACCCTCTAGCTGATCCATGTAAACACACTCTTCTAAATTTCCATTTAGAAAAGCAGTTTTCACGTCTATCTGCCAGAGATCATAGTCATGGAAGGCATCAATGGCAAGTAGGATCCAAATGGATTAAGTATAGCCACTGGAGAAAAGGTTTCATCATAGTCCAATCCTGGTCTTTAACGAAAACCATTTGCAACAAGTCTAGCTTTATAGGTTTCTACCTGTCCATTTGCACCAATTTTCTTTTTGAAGATCTATTTGGATCCAACGGGTTTTACCCCAGAAGGGGCAAGTTCCAAAGTCCATATTTTGTTGGTGTACATGGATTTCATCTCGGACCTCATAGCATCCAGCGACTTCACCGAGTCTTTGCTCGTGATAGCCTGAAGAAAACTAGTAAGCTCATCATCGTTGATGATGCAATTCTCTCGATCGCTGTCTATGAGAAACCCATAGTATCTCGCAGACGGATGAGAATGCCTACTAGATCCGCGGAGTGACATCGGTTCGTCGGGCTCTATTGAAACCTTAGGTTCTACCAAGTCTTCAGCAGTAGCTTGTGGTTCAGGAATTTCTTTCAGTTCTACCGCGCTCCCACTAATTTCTTTTGCAAGAAATTTGTTCTCTAAAAAGACTATGTGGCGAGCGACAAACACCTTTTGTTCTTGAGTATGGTAGACAAGATATCCCCATGAATTCTTGAGGTATCCCACAAAGTTGCATAAAACTGATCGTGTCTCGAGTTTGTACGGATTCTGTTTTTTGATAAAAGCTGGACACTCCCATATTTTAAGATACTTAAGACACGGTCTCTCCCCACTCCACATTTCATATGGAGTGGTATACACAGACTTAGTTGGAACCCTATTCAATAGGTATGCAGCTTATTCCAACACAAAACCCCAGAAGAAAAGTAGAAACTCATCACTACTCATCATGGAATGCACCGTATCGAGTAGCGTGCGATTCCTTCTTTTTGATACACCGTTGTGCTGAGGCGTATATGAAGGAGTAAGCTGAGAGAGGATTCCATTCTCTTTTAAGTATTCAAGGAAACTGTTACTCAAGTATTCTCCATCCTGATCAGATCGACGTATCTTGATACTTTTACCTGTTTGTTTCTCCGCTTCATTCTTATACTTCTTGAATTTCTCAGACGCTTCGGATTTATGTTTCATTAAGAATACATGTCTATACCTTGAGAAATCATCAGTAAAAGTGATGAAGTAGGAGTAACCATTTCGTGCATGTGTAGACATCGGACCACATACATCGCTGTGTATGAGTCCTAAGAGCTCAATGTCTCTTTCCCCGTGTCTTGTGAACGGAGATTTGGTCATCTTTCCTTTGATATATAATTGACAAGTTGCATATGATATATATTCGAACGGATCCAAATATCCATCTTTATATAATTTAGTCAACCTTGTTTCATTAATATGACTAAGTCTGCAATACCATAAGAAGGCTTGGTTTGAAGCTGGAGCCTTTCTTTTGAGTGTGTTTTGAACGTTGAAAACTTGATGTTGATTGAGTACGTATATACCGTTATCCAGTATGCTTGATCCAATCAGTTCTTGATTTAGGTGAATATTCATGACATTTCTTTCAAGTGCAAAATTATATTCTTCATTAGACAACAAAGATACTGATATAATATTACACAGCATGCTTGGTACACAAAAACAGCTACACAACACCAAAATGTGTCCACCCGTCAAATCCAGGTGATAATCTCCCACTGCAACAACATCTACGTTGGCTCCGTTGCTAACCCTTAGGATCATATCACCTGCATTCTACACTCTACGGTTTCTCAGTGCCTGCAAAGAATTACAGATGTGAGAACCAGAACCGGTATCTAGTACTCATGATGTAGAGTTAACTGAAAAACAGTTTTCAATCACGAACACACCTGAAGCTGAAGCATCAGCTTGCTTCGTGTTCTTGCTTTTGGCTTTAAAAGCTTTGCAATTCTTCTTCTAGTGACCCTTCTTATGACAGTAATTGCACTCATCCTTTCTAGCTTTCACTTTCCCCGAATTGTTCGTTCCTTGAATCTTTTTGACACCTCCTTTCGGTTTGGTGGGAGTCTTCTTCTTTCCCTTAGCTTTAGCTTTGGATTTAGGGGAAGAAGATTCCCTAACAATAAGAACAGCCGTCTTTTCCTTTTTCAGGGAGCTCTCAGCTACCCTCAACATGTTAAGGAGCTTTGGAAGATCCGCTTCCATCCCGTGCATGTTGAAATTCAGCACGAACTGAGAAAAGGTGTGAGGAAGAGACTGTAGAATCAAGTTGATGTATAACTCATTCTCTGACACACATCCCGGGTTTGTGAGCTCTTCAATAAAACTGATCATCTTTAGGACGTGTTCTCATATAGGTGATCCGACAGCCAACCTCATCTGGAATAATTTTTTTGAGGTCCCGTACCTTGCGATACGAGAGTGCTCTCCATACAAATTCTTGCAATTGAGGAAAATTGATTTTATGTTCATTTTTTTCCTGCCGCTTTTGAAGTTCATTATTCATTGAAGTCAGCATAATGTACCTAGCTTTTTCGCAATCCAGGTCCCACGTTTTGGGGACCTCGATGTCCGTAACCGTGGAAATTGGCCTTGGGACAGGTGGAGCAGTACTGGTGAGGACATATGCCACTTTGTCATAAGTGAGTGCAATATTGATTCCTCAGCCGATCTTTATAGTTTGGCCCAGTCAGTGTATTTTCTCACGTAGTAGTTTAAGTTCTGTCATGGTTGCTGCCAGAGAGAGAAGAAACACTCAGCGTATGCTCTTGCAAAATTAGATTGGTTTATTATCTTATCTAACCAGGATGGCTCCCACTGTTTTCTTGAATTCTTTATCAAACCTTAAAAAGAGAATTAGTCGGGATCATTTATACTTTACAAGTTCGCTAATTGTTCAGCCAGGTGGGTGTTGGTACTCCGAGGGAGGTTCCCCATGCTATTGCACGGACCTAATTAAAATAAACATCGTTTCCGCAGAGGCGTAGCCCCGTTAACACTTTCTAGACACCTAATAGGTTAACTAATTGTGAAGTGAAAAATATCTTTCAAGAGTAATCCTACTCATCAGTGGGATCGGGATCCAACTATCTTCGTGTATTGATCTAGATGGAAGCCGCTCTATTTACCACATTCCAGAAGGTATACTCAATTTGCAAGTTTCATTTATGTTTGAAACTCCCGATGTGATTTTTGCCTCAAGCTCTTATGACCTTGACGGAGGCCAACAAATCATAAGACGCAACTCAAGTTCTTCTCGTCATTGTCCTGATTCCGTACTCGCCCTTGACGAAGGCTGATAAGGCTGTACGACTGTCCTAAATCAATGCATCTATTTATACTACAAACAAGCAACACACCGCTACCATTCACTATACCTTGACGAAGGCCAACAACATACCATGAATACGATGTGCTACTCATTTAAAATGACGGTGGGCTACTGCTAGTTTGTGTGAAAACCTTGAACGTAATGAACTTGATATCGTTGAAGAATTGATAGTTTTGAAAAGGAGTAGGGCAACCCCATTTTTTAAACTAGTGTTTTGAAAAGAACTGAGTGGTTTTTCAAATTGTTCCAACATTCTTTTAGGTTTATTTTCTTGCATCAATTAATATTAATGTGGTCCCACAATTTAAATCCTATTACACCATAAAACAACGAAAATAGAATGTATGGATATGCCACCCGCATTCGTCATGGGGCCTTATCATGCACTGTTAGGTTACTTAACTACCGTCAGAGCGGGGGTAGGGCTAGCGCGGATGCAAAACATATACAACATATATATATATATATATATATATATATATATATATAACACCATTCGTCACAGGCATGATAAGCATCACAGAGAATGGAAAAATAGATAAGCTAGGAACTTTGCATTTCATCGAGCCACTTATGAAACACAATCCTTCACGGTCGTGTGAATAGCCGAGTGTGAACTATCCTAGACCTCTACGAGTGCGGCAAGCTATCCGCCAATCCTAGAATTGGATGACCCGGGTCTCGACTCTTTGAGATGGCCACCCACTGAATTCTAGAACCCGGTAGCTTCTGCCCCCTCCGTGGGTCAATCTTAGATGCAAAAATGAAAAATAATATATAGCCGTTGTCATGCCCCTCTTCCCAAAATACGTAAATACGGCATGTGACAGAGCCAACTATGCTACCTATGGCTAGAAAATATCCCTCCATAGTCACATTACGGCTGTCAATCAGATATCAAGAACAATAAAGAAAATCTAACTAACACATGTCCATCTGCCACGGTAGATAAAAGTCAAGAAATGCATATAGCGGAAACGAATCAAGATCTAATAAAAATAATATCTGAATCACGTCCCTTATAGGATCACATCAATAAATAAAACTACGGAAATAAAATAAACTAAACATCTAGCTTCTTATTGCTCGGCTTGCTTGCTAAAATACTCTTGATTTTCGTGTGACAAAGTTAAAGTAACTTGGCCATGCAAAACCCAGACGTCAGTGCGTCATAAATATCAAAATAATAGTAATAACCAGGATAAGATGATATGATTAAACATGAGTATAAATAATAAACACAGGTGTAAAACAGTGAGCTATATGTATGTGATGTGTATCCTAAAGTCTGTGCTTGTAGGTTATCTATTCTACAAGTCTTTGAAATTAATTAAATGGAATCGTCGATGTAACTTAAGAGTATCCCGTGCGTGCCCGGTAACACGGTCAAGACTCTCAGGGCTGAATCCGAGACATGCCGCTAAGCAGTAAAAACATGATATCATGTACAATCGAATGATGTCAGTATCATCATTCCGGGGCCGAAGCCCGTATCGATTGATCAGTCTCCGGAAGTATCGAACTGTTGAGTTGCAAGTCCGGTTTCATTATTGATTTCCCTTTATCCCAGGTTTTGTATGCAAGTTAGGTATTGATGATATCAATCTAATGCCAACACAGGATCGAACAGGTATAAGTCTTATCTATCTAGACAACAAATCAGGATTGTCGGCATTAGTAATAATCCAAGTAACAGGTCTAGTAATGTCTTGTGAACATGTCAGGCAATGTATATTAAACAAAATAGATACTAGATTGAAAACCGTAACCAATATCTAAATATGGTAACCATGACCAACACCCATGATGCATATGTATCTATCTGTAATAACCGTTTTACGTCTGTTACCAGGTATATGCCAATCTAGATAAAGATTACTGAACTGATATAAAATTTTAATAATATTGTGATGATCCAGCATGTAAGTAGATAAAACCATTATTGGTACGGATACAGATTGATACTATAAAACTGTAAATCGATAATATTTGCTGAATATTAAAACACATATACTATAATTAATCATATAAATATTGATATAAATAAAATAGCATGTTGCAAGTTTATAACTTGCCTGTTCGAAAACTCACGACGAATATACGGATATTCACACGTTGGCAATGTTTCAAAAACACGACGTACTCACGACCTTGGTTACAAGCGACTGTGTACTGCTTTAGGATGCACACCGGTATTCTGTAGAATTCTCGGATGCCGTTGAAGGCGACGGCGACGAGTCGGAGTTCGCCGGCTACGAAACGGAGTCGGAGTTAGAACTTGTGAAAAAGAGGAGAGAAAGATGATGGGGCTGCACGTTGAGGAGGTGGTGACTGGGGTCGTGCTCGTCGGTGAAGGGAAGTGGGCGGCGGCGGCGGCGATCGACTCCGGCGAGGTAAGAACAGAAAAGAGAATAAGAAGGAAATGATGTCGGGGTGATGATAATGGCTGGGTTCGGGGGTTACCGAGGGCAATGAGCGGAGAGGAGAGATTAGGTAGGCGATGGGGAGATGAGGCGAAGTCGACGACGAGGTGTCGTGGACGGTGAGGGGTTGGGCTAGTGGTCGGGGAAACGAGAAGGAGAAGAAGAAGATGGTGATGAGATGGTGGTGTCTGGGTGCTCTGGGGATGACGTCGAGAAAGAGAAGGTGACACAGGGTGATGGTGGTGGTCGGTTCAGGCTACGGCGAGAAGGGAGGTTGAAGGAAGTGGGTTTGGTTGTGGGGGTCGGAGCTCCGGCGAGGTCTCGAGAAAGAGGAGGTGACGACGAGGAAGAGGAGGAGATGAAGGGTGGTGATGACGAGGAGACGAGTGCGGCGACGAGACGGCGGGGGCATGGGTTTAGGGTTTGGGCTAGAGGGGGAGAAAGCGCGAGAGGAGAGAGATTGAGACGGGGAGAGGGTGTTTTTATAATAATAAATTAATAATATATATGGAGAGAGATAGAGAGTATTTATAAAAATTAATATATATATATATATATATATATAAACTGTTATATATATATATAATAGTTATAGGAATATATACTATATATATATATCTATATTGTAGGATTTTACAGATAATACCAGATCACTCCAAATATTACCCGTCCCCCTTCAAAAATATAGTTTTTAAATATAAAGAGCATACGTAAGAATTTTAACCATAATGCAATATTCTGTAATTAAATACATATACTCCCAATAAAATCTACGTAAATATACGTAAATATTTTAAATTATTTTGTAGTCTATATCTTAAGATAAGAACATGATATATGGGCGCAACAACCTGACATTGGGGAATTTTCCATGCAAGGCTAGATAGAAAAAGAATATTATTTGTTCTTATCTTGTATTATAAAGAGATATGTAGAGCTTAAAATATATTATATATATATTTAGTACTCGATTCACATGGATACACTGTATTAGCAAATATTTGATATAACCTCGCACCCTATTGGGTTTCAAACATGCGGGTTGGGTCGGATAATCGCCACAGCTACTAATTGCATCATTCGCAACTCAATAGCAACAATAGTAAAGAATTTTACCGTAAGATTTAAAATACCAAAATATATAGTATAAATGTACTAGGGTGTTAAGCCAGTGACATCATCCTCAACCCGGATGTGCCCCAATGAAAGAATATACATCAATTATTACATGAATTACAAAATTCACTCACATCTAAATGTACACCGGGACATTCACACGACGATCCATCAAACCATTCGCAACATAGAATATCACAAGATATGTGCAACCCATTCTAATCGACGTATAGCGATTAGAAGACGTTTAAGAATACATATACGCATCACAAAAACTAGTAATCGACGTATAGCGATTAGAAGACGTTTAAGAATACATATACGCATCACAAAAACTAGTAAAGAAAACTACGACTTTAGAATTCCGCGCACTATTAGCAAACACTTTCAATTTTCCAACACTTGAAAATTCAGTCCACTAAAGTCCCAAAAACTTTTGTTTTAAGTTAATCCGGGAGTCGAAATGAACTCGAAACCCGTCCGAATCTTCACGACGGCGAAGAACACAAAATTAATGTACGTCTAGAAGGCTTAGGGGGTACCCACCCTTCGGGGCCACCATGAGGTGGCCCTAGGGTTGGGCAAACCCGAGAAAACCCATATGGGGTGCTCTTGGGTCCCCACACCCCAAGGACACCACTTGGTGGTCTCGGGGGGTAGGCCCGACCTTTGGTCCCCCGGGGTTTCCTTGGGGTACCTAAGCACTGCCCCGCGCCTTCTCGGTTCAAACCGTGAGCCCACGGGGTGTGCAAACAAGTCAAAACATTAATTTTTAGGAATGTTTTTGTCGGCAATTCATGCGGGACAAAAATGACGGATTTCCAACGTCGCTACAAGCTATCTAAGGCTTATGGAGTGACTTTGATACCATGTAAGTCTATATTGCACACTCTACGGGGTTTGTAGAGGCGGAATTTTCAAAAACGATTTTGAAGCATGCAACAAAGACAACTAAACTAAGAATTACCATAAAGCCCTAATACCAAAAACTTCATAGATGTTAATCTTAATATGATAGAAGTTTATACCAATATATACGTGTCTTTCGGGTCTTCTTGATCCTCTTCTTAAGCTCCTTTGAAGTCCTTGATTAAGCTTGGTCGTTGGTGTTGGATATGTGCCCTAAAGGCCTTCATTGTATATGATACTAGAGATGTGTATGTACAGGAGAATCTTGCTCGATATGATAGTATACTATTTGGTTTGCCTTTATCTTAATATGTGTATATGTTTTATTTGTTATTTTATATCGTTTATACATGTTGATAAAGCCCGTAGGATCATTGCTTGACTACCAGCATTATGATGACAATCATACTTGTGGGAGCTGGGTGGTCGATAAGCACATCCTTAAATGTCCCTAGTCGTGGGAGTATCGAGACTGGGCACGATACTCCAAAGTAGACTAGTATATACATTTCTAGACCCTGACGAGGGGCGATGATTGGTCCCGCAACCATTGGTGTGACGCACCTAAGATTGTATACAGGTGCTCATTAGGGGTGAGTATACTGGACGGACTCGCCGAGAACTGGCTAGATGGTAATATACTTATCGTCAGATAGCGGTTCTCTGGTGACATGAGTACTGATAGTCCGTCGACCTGAGGTCGTCATTTGTCTCGTATGAGTTCCCACTGTGCTTTGATTACCATCCTACTACGGCTCTACTGAGTCATGCAAACATGTTTTAGTTGGGTACAATCCCGAACCACATGGGGGCAGTGAGCAATTGTTCGGGATTTGTCTCTTCCGGTATAAGGAGTCGATGTCGCTCTGTGTTCGGTTGGCCAATACCATAAGTCCCTGGTCAGGACGGATTAAGAATTACTGATAGTTAGATCAGTAGATCCTCAGATGGTCTTGAGCCACATCGGCACGACTTGTCAGGTTATTAGGGGTTTGACGTTTTTCATCCATGGACCCGGCATACGAAACTTTCAGACGTACAGATCGAATTTTATGGAGATTATCATGGAGAGGCTCAGTAGGAGTTCGGATGAGTTTGCTCATCGACCTTCTTTTCAACAAGTACCTGGGTAGCCGTTATGTACAACTAGTGCCACTGACGGGCTTGTGGTTAATCCACTGCCAGTGTACTGTCGAGTCTTTAGAGTCCCATACAGAGGGTTTCACTGGTTTAGGCGAAACGATGTAGAGACCGCATGGCTTTACGTGCAGGGTTCCGATCATATACGTGTACTAACTACACGAATTTTGTTCGCACAGATAATACTAGCGGGCTTAGGAATAAGCCGTATTCTAGTATTATATTATTGGATTATTTTTATCTCTTGGTATTCGTATTTTTTGTAGTACGAATACGGATATGTATATACGGTGAGGGCATTCTTGTATTTTCACTTGAGTGCTTCTATAAGAAGACACCTCATTTGTTAAATCTATTTATTGAAAATAGATAATGAGTGTAAGTCTACGGTAGCGCCCCGGCCGTCATTCTGACGCCAAACGCGGAACAAAAACTTTTATAACTGGCGCTATCGCATACTATGACCCGGATCTTGCCATTAACGCTAAACTAACAAACTGTAAAGAGATAGAAAGGCTATACCGATCGATCCGAGTCCTTCGGTCTTTAGCCATCATCCCACGCTCCTTGTGGCAACTCCGATCTCTCGTCTCCTCATCGAGGTGGCACCATGTCAAGGATCTTTAAACGGGCTCCCGCCTCTATACCGAGGCAACTCGGTCGTCAAGTCTGCTAAAAGAGATGAACAAGATGAAGTAGAGAATGAGTAGAATACTTTATCTCAAACACCCTAGGGTTCTCATCACATGAGAGGGTTATGGTGGAGGTTGAAGAAGATGATAAGGATTGGAAATGGTGAACTCAAGAAAATCAAGAGAGCAAAGAAAACTAAGCATATAAACTTCTCTTTTTTCTTGTGTGAATAGATATGTGAGGTTATCTCTTTTAAAACCCAAAACAAAATATCTTATAAAAATATCTCCTCAAAAATATCTATCCACAAAACAAAACTCATTAATACTTAATGACTCATTACATGAGTCATTAGTGATCATTTTAGAAGTAATGAGTCACCAAGAATGAGTCATCCTTTTCAAAACCAATTAATCATTTAAACCAAAATGATTAATCCAAAAAGAAATGCATCTTCTAAAATATTCTCGTAACGGATTACGAGAATACCCATCACCTGTATATACATACATGTATCCGTATTCCGACTGAATACGAATACGAGAGACTAAAATATTCCGACTCAATATAATACATGGATCCGGCTTAAACCAAAGCCCACCAGTATTATCTATCCGAAATATGACACGTGCACAAGTGCACATGCATTTTCCGAACCCTGCCATAAAACCATACTGTCTCTACAACGTTTCGCCTGAACTTGGGAAACTATCTGTGGGGAACTCTAAAGACTCGTCAGTACCCTGGCAGTGGGTTTAACCACAAGCACGTCAACGACACTAGCTGTGCGTAACGGCTGCCCATGTACTGACCTCAAGGGAAGCCGATGAGCGAACTCATCCTGGAAACCTACTGAGCCTATCAGTGACAATATACATACAGTTCGGTCCGTTCGTCTATGAGTATCGCATATCGGGCATAGGGGGCTGGTAACGTCAGTTCCCCAATAGCGGTATAAGTCGTGTCAGAGTGTAGCCCAGAACACCCCGAGATACTACTGGAGTACCTACCAGTAAATCTCCTGCCTCGGCCGAGAGCTTTATGTAATGGCTCTCCTAGACACAGCGCGATCTCATCCCTAATACCGGGAGAGACGAATCCCCTGCCAATCCGCTTACTTGCCTCCATGTGGCTCGGGACTGTACCCAACTAAAACCTGTTTGCACGACTTTTTTGAGCTGTGGTAGGGTAGTAATCAAAGCACAGTGGGAACTCACACGAGACAAATGACGATCTCAGGTCGATGAACTAACCTGTACACATGTCACCAGGGAACTGCTATCTGACGCTAGGTATAATACCAATTAGCAGGTTCCCGGCGAGTCCTGTCCGGTGTACTCATAACCCAATGAGCACCTGTATACATCTTAGGTGATCCAACTGACACCGGTGGCTTGTGAGACCGGCCACCGTCCCTCGTTGGGGTCTCGACTGTATACACTAGTCTACTCTCGGATTATCGATGCCCTATCTCGAAACTCCCACGACTAGGGACCATTTTTAAGGATGTGCTTATAGACTACCCAACTCTCACGTATATGATCGCCATCATATTGTTGGTAGTCAAGCAGGATCCTAAGGGCTCTATCAACGTGTAATAGTGATCAGTCACCTAAAGCTGTACACGACTGATAAAGGCAAACCGGATAGCATACTATCATCTCGAGTAAGACTGCCCTACCGGTATAGGTCCTTCCTCAATCATTGCAATCACGTACCTGCGATCCAATAATTGACTTTGAGGGCACTACATCCAACAATTTCCCACCCGCACTTAAGGCTAATTATTGCGATGTCGCATACTCACAGCCCGTGTGATACCGAACACCCAACTCCTCTACTAAACTGTTTCACAAAACTCGTTTGTAAAAACTCTTGTGTTCGAGAAATAGCCTCAGTGAGTGGATCCACCCTGATGTTTCTTTTTATGTCTCTTTTAATCTCAAGTTCGCGGAGAAAGCCATCTCCCGAATTGAGTAATACCTATCTTAGAATATGTCTGGATATCTGATGGGACCTAGTTCATAAATGAACTCCAAATCCAAACTTCTTAGACTGTATCGTCAATTGAACCCCTGCACCATGCCTCCCACAGTATCCTCTTGGACCACCTGTCCATAATACTGCCCCCTTCGTCAGAGGGAAAACTATAACTGACAATCACTGTGTCATCCATGTCACCTTTGGAAGCCTGGAATGATAACCGTTTCCCGAAGTAGGCTGCCGTTATCAAATCCGTAGAACATCCACTTATGTTCTAAAACTGCTTCCGAATGTTTCTCCAGGATTAGATTAATATCTCAACTTATTGCATCTAGTGCAAAAAACATCTGGTGTGGTACTTGACATCTCATGATTGACTCAATTGCCTAAGCAAGTGATCTGTCAATCATGCACATCCCTCTCCCCTTTAGTCTGTAAGACACCTTTAGAGAGGGTGACTCCATCACCTGCAAGTACACTACCATGCCAGGAGTCATCTATTCTAAATACCTTTAGAATACTGTCAAAGTACCCAGATTGAGAAACTACCCAAATCTAGATCTAAAACCATAGATCTAGTAACCAGAATGTCTGATATTATATCCATATCCTGTAAAGAGAAACAACTGTGTGACAACCACAGTACAACCGATCGTAGTATAGGAATTTTACTTCCTACTCTATGTATGTCATCCAAATACCAGGACATCACACCCTACTACCTTCTTAACAGATCCATCCCCTATTCTGATGAAGTCAAACCCATGACCGTCACATCAAAAATAGACGATCTTTCTTCGCTGCGTCTGCTTTAGTCTATAAATAGACATAAGCTATTTGCCCACTATGCTTTCGTTGCTCCCACTGACCACAACAACCCTCTGGCAGAATAATATATACGTGCACTTCTAAAGCTAGTTTAGAACGACGCTATACTTAACCTCCTGCCGGGTCTCATAGCCTGGAACAACAGTAGTGTCAAATCTGGGTAAACAAGAACGTCCCTGTCACCGTCCTTGAGGCTACCGGAGTACCTCTCGGGTGTCTGAGGTTACCCACCATATCTGCGGAGTGGCTAATGGAATGTCAAACCTGATTAAATCTATAGGTCCTATTAAATTTTCCGTAATCGTTTGCGGTTCTGGAATCTCTTCCAGTTCTACCATACTCCCACTACTGTTTTCTGAAAAAATCCATTTTACTAAAACTGTGGCGAGTCAAGAACAATATCACCATTGATCTTTCAGATGGTAGAAAATCAACCCTCGTCATAGCCTGGGTCAATCCACAAACTGCCATTACAGAAACGTGCCTTGAGTTATTCAGAGTCTTGTTTTAAGCATAAGCCGGACAACTCCCCGTACCTTAACATCGTTAAGATATGAACCATTCTATATCCAATATAGAAACTTTGCCACTTATTTAATTGGAACCAGATTCTAATCATGCAGCTGTCTCAATTGCATATCAACTTAATGGAGAGAGGCTAATCAGCATTACTCAACTTAGGAATATATCCAATTATGAGTAACCTGAAAGAGAAACAAGTTTCTCAAAATTATTACTATCAACAGAATACCAATCACAAGTATCTACATCTTCGATCACCTTGAAGAATCCTGATACTTGCGATACCTGGTTCTCTACTTTATTCTTATACCTATAACTTCTCAAAACTTAGACATTGTATTTCTACGAAACACTTGTCTAAAAATTAGAGAAGTCACAAGTAAACAGAACATAGTACGAGGACCAACCCTTTTGTCCTGATGGACACTGGACAACATAGAATACTCTGTATAAGTCCACTGAGTTGAACAACTCAAAACCTGTGCATCGTAGGTTGAAAAATGTACTTATGGTTAAGAACTACTCCGCTGTTCAATGCTCCTTACCCAATCGTCAACTGATATAGGTAAATGTCACGGACATAATTTCAAAAAGTTATATTTCACTTTATAAAAATAAATGTACAGATATATCAGTTTGAAATTGATGCACAACAACGGATACTCAAAACCAAATACTTGCCGTCCGGCAAAAGCCCAGGCGATTTCCTCAAATATCACCAATTACAACGAATTCCGATATAATGAGGATGATCACCTTATTCTAAATAACTTACTCCCACTCATCATCTGTAAAACCATACAGATGTGATAATCATACATGGTAAATACATACCCTGGAGTAAGTATCTAATCGGGAAATCAGTTTTCCTTTAACAATGCACAGTGAAACTGAAACATGAAAATGTTTTGTAGGGGTATCCTGGTATTCCTAGTAACGCCTCTTCCATAATCCAATTCATGACTGTAACCGTATATTTCTTTGCCATCTCTCCAAATCCCTTTATTTGTCTTTAGTCGTTACCTTCTGTACACCCCTTTAGGCTAAGTGGTTTTCTTCCTTCCCTATCGTTCGCCACCAGCCTATGGTTTGGAAGAAGACTATCCAGTAAGCATAATAGGTGTACTCTTCTAATCCTAGGAGTAATCGCAACCTGAGAGAATGTGATGATAAAAGACAACTGAATAATACCTTATTCTATTTCTCTCGAACTGGGGAAAAAAGAAAAGGTGAAATAGAAGTGGCGATGAAGTACGCGGTTTGGTCGTGAATGATAGCAGTCACAATTTACTTTGCCCTCTTTCTAATCCCTTTATTTTGTATTTACTTATTACCTTCTGTACACCCTACTTAGGCTAATTGGTTTTCTTCATTCCCTACCTTTCGGCACCTGCCTATGGTTTGGAAGAAGACTATCCAATAAGCGGAATATGTGTACTCTCCTAAACTAAGGAGCCCTCGCAACCTAAGAGAAGGTGATGATAAAAAACCGAATAAACCAATTCAATTTCTCCTGAACCTGGATCCATCCTCGAAGAAGTCCCTTCGAGTTCGTGTATAACCATACGATGGATTTATCCAATGGAAGTTGATGTCCGTAGTAATACGGGGTGTTATGAGAAATACAAAGAGTAAAAGAAGGAGCGGCAATTACTTATGCAACTTAGACAATCCAAAAGCCAGTATTTAAAGAAGGATCGGTCAACTTGGTCACTGAGTCATAGTCTAAGGTCGGTCAAAGGTCGCTGCCAAAGAGAGAGAGAAAA
The DNA here is from genome assembly GCA_030015575.1 of Agapanthus africanus. Taxonomy (NCBI): domain Eukaryota; kingdom Viridiplantae; phylum Streptophyta; class Magnoliopsida; order Asparagales; family Amaryllidaceae; genus Agapanthus; species Agapanthus africanus. The sequence continues at coordinate 566,986,502 of CM057339.1, forward strand.
GAAACACTCTGCGTGCACTTTAACCTAGATCAGAATGGTTATCACTTTATCTAATCAGGAAACCTCTCACTGTACTGTCAAATTCTCCTCCAAACCTGAAAGAAGAATCAATCGGGATCACCCGAAGAGTAAACCAACTCATCTGTGGGAATCGGGATCCAACTCTCATCGTATGATAACGTGAAGGAATCCACTCACGTTATCACACTCCAGAAGGTATGCGTATGCCTGGCAAGTTTCAGTTTCTTTAGAAACTCCCGATATGATTTTTGCCCCATGTTCTTATGACCCTGATGAAGGCCAACAAATCATAAGTCACATGTCAAGTTCTACCCGTCATTATCTTGTCAATTTGAACCCACCCGTACATACCCTTGACGAAGGCCAACAAGGTAATACGACTGTCCCAAACCAACGCATCTATCTATGCAACATGTGAACACCCCAGCAGCTACTAATCACTATGTCTTGACTAAGGGCCAAACCAACATAGCTTGAATACTACTGACCATTCATATGAAATGACGGAGGGCTACGGCTGGGTTTTGGCGAAAAACCCTTAACGTAACGAACTTGATATCGCTGAAAGAACCTGATAGCTTTTTATAAAAATATAGTGGCGAAAACCTTTGCCAAAGAGGTCACTCCCGGTGAAGGGATCTCGGCTCTTTCCTCTTGGAATGAGGTGCAGGATATTCCAACTGAATACCGCGATGCAAAGCAACAAGTAATCGGCTATAGTGAAGTTATTACCCTGATGCAAACTTCTGCCCAAGGGGTCACTCCCGGTGAAGGGATCTCGGCCTTTGCCTCGTCGAATGAGGTGCAGGATATTCCAACTGAATACCGCTATGCAAAACAAAAGAAAACGTTCTTGTAATAACATTTTTAAAACTGTTCCAACAACGTCCAAACAGGTTTGTTTTCCTTGCATTGATCAAAATCAACGCAATCCCATCAATTAATCACACCAGAAAAGAACGAAAATATAATATACGTATATGCCATCCGCATTCGCCACTGGGTCCCGTTATCACCCGTTAGGTTACTTAACTAACGACAGAGCGGGGACTGGACTAGCGCGGGTGTAAAACATATACAACATCTACTAGTATATATACCGATATACAATAATCGCTCCAGGCGTGATAAATGCAACATTACAGAAAAGTAATAAGCATCACAGAACAATACAGATAATCTGGGATCCCCGGGTTTCACAGAGCCGCTGCTGAAACCCGACGTTCTCCTGGTCCTGTGGATAGCCTGTGCAATGAAACCTAGACCCCTACGGGTGCGGAAAGTTACTCGCCAAAACCTGAAGCGAGGCAGCCCCCTACAGCAAAGTGAATGGACCATCCTACACTTCATGGAATCCGGTAACTTGAGCACCCCTCCTTGGGTCAACCTGTACCCCCTACGAGTGCGACGAATAGTCTGTCAATTCTAGAGTGAGGCCCCTTTGCCTCTCAAAGCCATGAGATGCGGACCCGTTGCCCCCATAACCCGGCTATCCGTGCACTCCGTCGCGGGGTAAACCTAGTACAGAAATGAAAATATATACAACGGGTACATCGACCTCAGCCAGGTCGTGCCCCAAAATAATATTATACAAACAGGCAGTGACGGCAGTCCACATGTTGGACGCTCGCCCCGCAATATTAAATGTATAAATAAATCCAAACTGCACTACCATTGCACACTGCTATCCACCACGACAAATCCACAACATCACAGCACAACACAGAACATTAACGCGAATGTTACGTTCGCAAACCCGTCTAAAAGGACTATAGCAATTAGACGCAATTTACCGCTCGAATGACATCCACAGTCGGAGATATAATGTAAGTACTGTAAACTAACAAGTTTAAAAATTCGATCGACAAAACTTCCCGAAGTGGGCCCCACGTACAACTGCAGTACGCAAACAAAATCTGGGCCCAAACAAAATATTCCAGAAACCACAATTCCCATGAAAGACACTACTGTAGAAAAATGGTGCACTGTTGCTCCAAAACAGCGGCGGAACCACGGCCAATACATGGCTTGTGCGGCGGTTCCGCGGCGCTCTGGAGGTAACAGTTGACCAAATTTCTACAGTATTCTTAAAAAAGCCTGCTCGATTTTCTGAGATGCTCAAAATGATTTTTAGACCAGTTTTAAAAATCGACAGAAACTTTAGCCTGAAAAGTGCGGTTTTGGAAATTTCGTTCGATCGATGTTTTAAACACGTTAGAACATGTTAGTAAAGGTTAATGGCCTGGCTATGATACCATGTAAGTCTACGGTAGCGTCCCGGCCGTCATTCTGACGCTAAACGCGGAACAAAAACTTTTATAACCGGTGCTATCGCATACTATAACCCGGATCTTGCCATTAACGCTAAACTAACAAACTGTAAAGAGGTAGAAAGGCTATACCGATCGATCCGAGTCCTTCGGTCTTTAGCCATCATCCCACGCTCCTTGCGGCAACTCCGATCTCTCGTCTCCTCATCGAGGTGGCACCACGTCAACGGGTCTTTAAACGGGCTCCCGCCTCTGTACCGAGGCAACTCGGTCATCAAGTCTGCTAAAAGAGATGACCAAGATGAAGTAGAGAATGAGTAGAATACTTTGTCTCAAACACCCTAGGGTTCTCATCACATGAGAGGGTTAGTGTGGAGGTTGAAGAAGATGCTATGGATTGGAAATGGTGAACTCAAGAAAATCAAGAGAGCAAAAGAAAACTAAGCATATAAACTTCTATCTTTTTTCTTGTGTGAATAGATATGTGAGGTTATCTCTTTTAAAACCCAAAACAAAATATCTTATAAAAATATCTCCTCAAAAATATCTATCCATAAAACAAAACTCATTAATACTTAATGACCCATTACATGAGTCATTAGTGATCATTATAGAAGTAATGACTCACCAAGAATGAGTCACCCTTTCCAAAACCAATTAATCATTTAAACCAAAATGATTAATCCAAAAAGAAATGCATCTTGTAAAATATTCTCGTAACGGATTACGAGAATACCCATCACCTGTATATACATACCTGTATCTGTATTCGGACCGAATACGAATACGAGAGACTAAAATATTCCGACTCAATATAATACATGGATCCGGTTTAAACCAAAGCCCATCAGTATTATCTGTCCGAAATATGACACGTGCACAAGTGCACGGGCATTTTCCGAACCCTTCCATAAAACCATACGGCCTCTACAACGTTTCGCCCGAACTTGGGAAACTATCTGTGGGGGACTCTAAAGACTCGTCAGTACCCTGGCAGTGGGTTTAACCACAAGCATGTCAGCGGCACTAGCTGTGCGTAACGGCTGCCCATGTACCGACCTCAAGGGAAGCCGATGAGCGAACTCATCCTGGAACCCTACTGAGCCTATCAGTGACAATATACATACAGTCCGGTCCGTTCGTCTATGAGTATCGCATATCGGGCCTAGGGAGCTGGTAACGTCAGACCCCTAATAGCGGTATAAGTCGTGTCAGAGTGTAGCCCAGAACACCCTGAGATACTACTGGAGTACCTACCAGTAAATCTCCTGCCTCGGCCGAGGGCTTTGTGTAATGGCTCTCCTAGACACAGCGTGATCTCATCCCCAATACCGGGAGAGACGAATCCCCTGCCGATCCGCTCACTTGCCTCCATATGGCTCGGAACTGTATCGAACTAAAACCTGTTTGCACGACTCCTTTGAGCCGTGGTAGGATAGTAATCAAAGCACAGTGAGAACTCACACGAGACAAATGACGACCTCAGGTCGATAAACTAACCTGTACACGTCACCAGGGACTGCTATCTGACGCTAGGTATAATACCAACTAGCAGGCTCCCGGCGAGTCCTGTCCGGTGTACTCATAACCAAATGAGCATCTGTATACATCTTAGGTGATCCAACTGACACCAGTGGCTTGTGAGACCGGCCACCGCCCCTCGTTGGGGTCTCGACTGTATACACTAGTCTACTCCGGAGTATCGATGCCCTATCTCGAAACTCCCACGACTAGGGACCACTTTTAAGGATGTGCTTATAGACTACCTAACTCTCACGTAAATGATCGCCATCATATTGTTGGTAGTCAAGCAGGATCCTAAGGGCTCTATCAACGTGTAATAGTGATCAGTCATCTAAAGTTGTACACGACCGATAAAGGCAAATCAGATAACATACTATCATCTCGAGTAAGACTGTCCTACCGGTATAGGTCCTTCCTCAATCATTGCAATCACGTACCTGCGATCCAATAATTGACTTTGAGGTCACTACATCCAACAATGAGGTGGTGGGATGAGGTGTATTAAAGCATGGTATGAAGCATATCATTCTTTTCTTTATTCATTTGTGATAACTATTCAAGCATGGCCACTATATTTTATTGAAAATGAAATGCTTGATAGTTTTGAGCTTAGCCATTTTTCACTTCATTCTACACTTGACATTCTCTCCTTCTTTGCTCTCTTCTTTTTTCTTAAACCTTAACACTCTCATGTGTTGAGAAACCTAGGGTTATAGAGATAAATTAATCCAATTAACTCTCTACATCTTCTAAGTTACCTAGATTAGCAAACTAGGTACTTTATTTACCTCACTTTTAAGGTTGGAGCTTGAATCAAAAACTCTCGGGTGGATGGACTTCGACATGAGGAGGCCGATGACCAAGCTCGAGCTCGACGGACGAGAAGCTTAAGAAGAAGAAAAGGAGACCCGAAGGACTTGAACACGTAGGTATAAATCTCTTCATAGTAGATTAGAACCTATGTTAGTTTTGCTAGTTAGGACTTATGGTAGTTCTTGGGAGTTTAGTAGATTTTGCTTACTATAATTTTTTTTTTGTTAATTCCGCTTCTTTACAAACCCTGTTGTAACACCCTAGTTCAGTTATACCATATTCTCTTTCATTATTTTCCTGTGGCTATTTCTTGGTGTTATTTGTTTTGGGTGCGGATAGTGTTTTGGTATATGTTTTTAGTATCCGACCCGACCCGCATGCTTGAAACTCGTCTCGGTTCTTGTTCACATTTTATCCCTGCTGGTTTTGAGGATCCGTGCTCGCATATGTTCAGTTTACCTGCATTATATCTGGCATCTGCATTTTTTTTAATAATACAATTATAATCAAATAATATATTTTAAAAAATACTTAGCATGACCTGCATCATATCCCTGACCCTGGTGGCATCCGTACATCGTGTTTTCGTTCCGTTTAATGAAACGGATTCGTTTGGATCGCTACGTGCATACTGTGTGTATCCGTTCTTGGGGGTATGCATTTTCTTTAACCGGACATCGCTTTTGGGTTTTGGTTGACACGTATGTTATCCGTATTTTCAAACCATAAATTTAGACCCAACCCGAGCATATTTTGTGTTGGATATAGTGCCCTCAGAGTCAATTATTGGATCACATGCACGTGATTGCAATGATTGAGGGAGGACCTATACCGGTAGGACAGTCTTACTCAAGATGATAGTATGTTATCTGGTTTATCTTATCATCGTGTACTGCTTTAGGTGACCTTACAGGTCACTATTGCACATTGATAGAGCCCTTAGGATTCTTGCTTGACGGCCAGCAGTATGATGGCGATCATATACGTGGGAGCTGGGGTCTATAAGCACACCCTTAAAGTGGTCCTTAGTCGTGGGAGTTTCGAGACTGGGCATCGATACTCCATTAGTAGACTAGTGTATACAGTCGAGACCCCGACGAGGGGCGGTGGCCGGTCTCACAAGTCATTGGTGTCAGTTGGTTCACCTAAGATGTATACAGGTGCTCATTGGGTTATGAGTACACTGGACAGGACTCGCCGGGAACATGCTAGTTGGTATTATACCTGATGTCAGATAGCAGTTCCCTGTGACATGTGTACAGGTTGTTGGAGATAGTGCCCTCAGAGTCAATTATTGGATCACAGGCACGTGATTGCAATGATTGAGGGAGGACCTATCCCGGTAGGACAGTCTTACTCAAGATGATAGTATGCTATCTGGTTTACCTTTATCATCGTGTACTGCTTTAGGTGACCTTACAGGTCACTATTGCACGTTGATAGAGCCCTAAGGATTCTTGCTTGATTGCCAGCAGTATGAGGGCGATCATATACGTGGGAGCTGGGGTCTATAAGCACATCCTTAAAAGGTCCCTAGTCGAGGGAGTTTCGAGACAGGGCATCGATACTTCAGAGTAGACTAGTGTATACAGTCGAGACCCCGACGAGGGGCGGTGGCCGGTCTCACAAGCCACTGGTGTCAGTTGGTTCACCTAAGATGTATACATGTGCTCATTGGGTTATGAGTACACCGGACAAGACTAGCCGGGAACATGCTAGTTGGTCTTATACCTGACGTCAGATAGCAGTTCCCTGGTGACATGTGTACAGGTTAGTTCATCGACCTGAGATCGTCATTTGTCTCGTGTGAGTTCCCACTGTGCTTTGATTACTACCCTACCACGCTCAAAGGAGACGTGCAAACAGGTTTTAGTTGGGTACAGTCCCGAGCCACATGGAGGCAGTGAGCGGATCTGCAGGGGTTCGTCTCTCCTGGTATTGGGGGTGAGGTCGCGCTGTGTCTAGGAGAGCCAGTACATGAAAAGTCCTTGGCCAAGGCAGGAGATTTACTGATAGGTATTCAAGTAGTATCTCAGGGTGTTCTGGGCTACACCCCGACACAACTTGTACCGCTTTTGGGGGTCTGACTTTCACCAACCCTCTAGGCCCGCCATGCGATGCTCATAGACGAACGGACCGGACTGTACGGATATTGTTACTGACAGGCTTAGTAGGGTGTCAGGATGAGTTCGCTCATCGACGTCCCTTTTGGTCAATAGCTGGTAGCCCGTCACGTATGGCTAATACCTCAGACGTGCTAGTGGTTAAATCTACAGCCATAGTATTGACGAGTCTTTAGAGTCCACCACACACAGTTACTCAAGTTTCGGACGAAACGTTGTAGAGGCCGTATGGAGATATGGCAGGGTTCGATCAGATACGTGCGGTATTGCACGGATCGTGATCGGACGGATTTTACTAGCCGGCTTTGGTTTAAGCCGGATCCTAGTATTAGACAGTGTAGATTTTGTCTCTTTGCATCTATATTCAGTGGGAATACAAATGCGGGTATGTATATGCAGTAGCGGGGTTTTCCTGTAATTTATTACGGGATCAGTTTTCTAAAGTTGCCAGTTTGCATTCCGTTCCGGCCGGTTTTCCTTTGTTCCTTCGCGGCCGGACTTTCCGATGGAGGGGGTTATTTGCAGTTGTGCAAATTACATTTTGTGGAGGGGGTTATTTGTGATTGTGGCTTCATGATAGTTCCTTCATGATGAGATTCTTTTTTAGTCTCTTCCTTTGTATTAAATGAGATTAGAATGGATTAGAAGTTGATGTGAGGTTTGCTTTTGGATGTGGTCACCCCTTTGCTTTTACTACTCTCACCTTCCTTCATGAATTCATTCCTTCCACCAATTTCATATAGGGGCCGGCCACTTCAAGAGATGGAGAGGGTTTTTTCATTTGGTATGAGGGAAATTTGATTATCTCATTTTTGCTTGCTACACAAATTCATCAACCTCACTCCAAAGTCCATTCTTGATTCCTCCATCATGGCAACTTCTATAACCCCAAATGAGACGATGGTTTCTACACTACACCTACAGCATCTCTTGGACGCGTCGGCGGGTGGGAGCCCGTAAAAGAACCCGGCGATGTGGTGCCCGTTTCGACGAGGAGGCGACGACCGGAGATTCTGCGAGGAGATCGGAGTAGAGGAGAAGTCCGAAGGACACGGATCGCTTGGTATATCTTTCTACCCATCTTTTAGATTGCTAGTAGCTAGGTTAATGGCCCGATTCGGGTTAATAGTGCGCGGTGGTGCCGGTTTGCAAGTTTCGCAAAGTTTTTCGTTTCCGCATTCCAGCGTCGGAATGACGGCCGGGGCGCCGCCGTGCACTTACACAGGTTAGTTCATCAACCTGAGATCGTCATTTGTCTTATGTGAGTTCCCACTGTGCTTTGATTACTAACCCTACCACGGCTCAAAGGAGTTGTGCAAACAGGTTTTAGTTGGATACAGTCCCGAGCCACATGGAGGCAGTGAGCGGATCGGCAGGGGTTTTGTCTCTCCCGGTATTGGGGGTGAGATCGCGCTGTGTCGAGGAGAGCCAGTATATGAAAAGTCCTTGGCCAAGGCAGAAGATTTACTGGTAGGTATTCCAGTAGTATCTCAGCGTGTTCTGGGCTACACCCCGACACGACTTGTACCGCTTTTGGGGGTCTGACTTTCACCAACCCCCTAGGCCCGCCATGCGATGCTCATAAACGAACGGACCGGATTGTACGGATATTGTCACTGACAGGCTCAGTAGGGTGTCAGGATGAGTTCGCTCATCGACGTCCCTTTTGGTCAATAGCTGGTAGCCCGTTACGTACGGCTAATACCTCTGACGTGCTAGTGGTTAAATCCACAGCCAGTATATTGACGAGTCTTTAGAGTCCCCCACAGACCGTTTCTCAAGTTTCGGGCGAAACGTTGTAGAGGCCGTATGATATATGGCAGGGTCCGATCATATACGTGCGGTAGTGCACGGATCATGATCGGACGGATCATACTAGTGGGCTTTGGTTTAAGCCGGATCCTAGTATTAGATTTGTTGGATTACTTTAGTCTCATCGTATTCGCATTCAGTCGGAATGCGGATGCATGTATGTATATACAGGTGAGGGGTATCCTTGTGATCCGTCACAAGTTTACTTTAGATGTCGTTTCTTTTTATTGTTGCAAACATTTGGATTAATGTTTGCATATGGAAATTATGAGCTAGAAATCATCATTTTGTTCATTTAATGTGACATAGACTTCATGGGTGACTCGTGGTCTCATTTCTTATGCAAATGTCACTTTATTTGATGGATTTGAGTGTTGATATGATAAGAAGAGAGAGAGGGGCTGCCATGATATGGCTTTGGTCTTGTATTTTTTCATAACAAGCTCACACTCTCATTATCATACAACTCAAGAAAGAAAATGCTTCTTCTACTTCTTCTTCCTCTGGCTTACCATTTCCATGGATGGCATCACCTTCAACCTCCATCCATACAATGGATGCAAGAGACAAAGTGATCATACACATTCTCTACTTCACCTTGGGCACGTCGGCTAGCGAACTTTGTGCCCGAGTTGCTTCGGACGAAGCGGGAGCTCGTAAACAGGCTCGATGATGTAGTGCCCTTTCCGACGAGGAGATCGAGACCGGAGATGCCGCGAGGAGCTTGGGATGGTGGCCAAAGACCGAAGGACACGGATCGATCGGTATAGCTTTCCGACCCTTTCTCTAGTTTGCTAGTAGTAGGTTAATGGTTCGATCCGGGTTTTAAGCATACGACAGCGCCGGTTTCTAGTTTGAAAAAGTTTTCATTTCCGCATTTTGGCCTCGGACTAACGGCCGTGGCGCTACCGTAGACTTACATGGTATCAGAGCCACGCCATTAACCTTTACTAGCTTGCTCTTGCGTGTTTAGAATTTCGATCGGACGAAATTTCCATAAACTGCATTTCCAAATTCTGAGTTTCTGTCGAATTTTTTTTATCGGCAAAAAATTATTTGAAGTATCGCAGAAAATCAGGTAGGCTTTTCTATGACCACTGCGAAAATTTGGTGCATTGATGTCCCTGTAGCGCCGCGGAACCGCGGCCGTACCCAAGTTTTGGCCGCGGCTCCGCCGTTGCACTGTAGCAACAATGAACCAAAATTTCCATAGTGGTCTCTGACTTGGAAATGGGGTTTCTGGTATTTTTTGTTTGGGCCCAGATTTGTTTACTGGGAATTGTGCTTGGGGCCCACTTCGGGGAAATTTTGTCGATCGAAAATTTTAAACATGTTAGTTCATAGTATTTACATTATTGTTGGGGTAAAAATTTACACCCCCGTTGACCGAGTCAAGGTCAACCCCAAGCCAGGTAGGCCCAAGCCCAGGTCAAGCGGGCCCATGCCCAAGTCGAGCCCGCGGCCAGCCTCCTCCATGCCAAAATATAGATCATGTAATAAATAATTTTCATGTAATTTTTTATACATGAATGTATGCAAAATGGGCATAAAGCCAAAATTTTGTAAGCCCATGGCTTATGTGCAAAAATAAAATGGCACATGAGCCATGGGATAGGCAAAAATGCCATTTTTGTAAAGCCCAAGGGGCTATATGTAAATATGTAAGCCTATATAAGGCAAAATGATGATGAAAAAGAAGACAACTTTTCATTCTCACAAAAAAACTTAGGGTTTGTATCTCTTTCCCTTTTCTGAAGGTCTCATACCTTTTTCTTTCTTTTGAATTAAATCAAGAGTTTTACTCTTCCTTTTCAAAAATAAAATAGTTTTTCACCACCAAACCCACAAAGGGGAACTTGGATCTGTCATCAGATCTCAAAAAGGAGAGATTTTGAGATCTCACATCTCTTGATCTTCAAGATCCAGCTAACAGAGGAGGAAGAAGAACCCTTCCATTAACCCCAAAAAACACACTCAGGAGTCCAACTCCTCTCTGATTTCTCTTTCGAGAAATCTTTTTTAGGCTAAAAGCCTCTTTTTCTCGCCGGCGCTCGAGCGCAGAGCGCCCGCGTGCCGACACGTGGCGCGCTTGCGCTCCAGCGCTCAGCGCTCGAGCGCAAGTCGCCTACGTGCCGACACGTGGCGCGCAAGCGCTCGAGTGCAAGTCGCCCCCGTGCCGACACGTGGCGCGCTTGCGCTCCAGCGCAAGTCGCCCCCGTGCCGACACGTGGCGCGCTTGCGCTCGAGCGCAAGTCGCCCACGTGCCGACACGTGACACTCTAGCTCCTGAGCGCACAGCACCTAGGCGCACAGCGCCCAAGGTGCTGCCCCACGCATCCTTTGGATGTCTTTTCCCCCTTTTTATACATATATGTATATCTATACATATGTATACATATTTACACACACACATACTCCGCGTAAAAACTCTACGTGGCTCCCGATATATCCAAAACCCCTCTTTCAAAACACAACACACGCACACTGCACATTGAGTTCGCATGTCCAGTTTAACCCGTCAATCGGAGGTTCCCTCGCTCCAAAGGCGAGGGGTAATTAACGGCAGCTTAGTCCGCGGCTGCCGGAGATTCGGATCCCCACAATCATTAAACCCCCGCCTATCCTAGGCAGGGGGAATCTGTAGTACACGCCTGACAAGCGCGTGTATTCCCATCTCAATGGGGTGACGAAAAACACCCTACATACCTGCGACCGTGAATGTCATTTGATCGGTAAATCTTGTCTAATTGCTATAGTTCTTTTAGACGGATTTGCGAACGTGACATTCACGTTGATGTTCTGTATTGTGCTGTGATGTTGCGGATTTGTCGTGGTGGATAGCCTGGATGCAATGGTAGTACAGTTTAGTTGTATTTGTACGTTTGATATTGCGAGGCAAGCGTCCGACATGTGGACTGCCGTCACTGCATGTTTGTATATTATACTTTTGGGGCATGATCGGGCTGTGGTCAATGTACCGGTTGTATATTTTACTTTCTGTACTAGGATTACCCCCAGGTGAGGTGCACGGATAGCCGGGTTCTAGAGGGCAACGGGCCCGCATCTCATGGCTTTGAGACGGAGGGGGCTTTACTCTAGAATTGGTGGGTTATTCGCCGCACTCGTAGGGGGTACAGGTTGACCCAAGGAGGGGTGCTCAAGTTACCGGATTCCGTGAAGTGCTGGGTGGTCCATTCACTTTGTTGTAGGGGGCTGCCTCGCTTCAGGTTTTGGCGGGTAACTTGCCGCGCCCGTAGGGGTCTAGGATTTCATTGCACAGGCTATCCACACGATCAGGGGAACGTCGGGTTTCAGTAGCGGCTCTATGAAACCCGGGGATCCCAGATTATCTGTATTGTTTTGTGATGCTTATTACATTTCTGTGATGCATTTTATCACGCCTTGAGCGAATATTATATATTGATATATATACTAGTAGATGTTGTATATGTTTTACACCCGCGCTAGTCCAGTCCCCGCTCTGTCGTTAGTTAAGTAACCTAACGGGTGATGACGGGACCCAGTGGCAAATGCGGATGGCATATACGCACATCATATTTTCGTTCTTTTGTGGTGTGATTAATTGATGGGACTGCATTGATTCGGATCAATGCAAGCTAAACAAACCTATTCTGATGTTGTTGGAACATTTTTCAAAAAGCTGTTATTGCAAGGACGTTTCTTTTGTTTTGCACAGTGGTATTCAGTTGGAATATCCTGCACCTCAGTCGACGAGGCAAGGGCCGAGATCCCTTCACCGGGAGTGACCCCTTGGACAGAAGTTTGCGTCAGGGTAATAACTTCACTATAGCCGATTGCCTTTTTGCTTTGCATCGCGGTATTCAGTTGGAATATCCTGCACCTCATTCTACGGGAAAAGGGCCGAGATCCCTTCACCGGGAGTGACCTCTTTAGCAAAGGTTTTCGCCACTATATTTTTATAAAAAGCTATGCAGTTCCTTCAACGATATCAAGTTCATTACGTTAAAGGTTTTTCGCCAAAAACCAGCCGTAACCCTCCGTCATTTCTTACAAGTATTACTTAGTATTCGTGATGTGTTTGTTGACTGTGTCAAGGCGTAGTGTGCGGTAGCTAAGTAGTGTTTGTTTGTGGCATATTAATGGGATTGGTTAGGAACAGTCGTGCAACCTTGTTGATTGTGTCAAGGGCTCGTACGGGTGGGTTTAATGCAATCCAGGATAATGACGGGTTGGACTTGACTAGGACTCTTTGATTTGTTGACTGTGTCAAGGTCACTTGGGTCCTAGGGGTAAAAATCACATCGGGAGTTTCTAAAGAAACTGAAACTTGCCAGGCATGCGCATACCTTCTGGAGTATGGTGACTTGAGTGGATTCCATCAAGTTCTCGTGCGATGACAGTTGGATCCCGATTCCCACTGATGAGTTGGTTTACTCTTCGGGTGATCCCGACTAATTCTTCTTTAAGGTTTGGAGAAGAATTTGAGGTTACAGTGGGAGGTTTCCTGATTGAATAAATTGGTAACCATTCTGAACTAGGTTAGAGTGCATGCTGAGTGTTTCTTTTCTCCCTCTCTTTGGCAGCGACCATGGCCCGACCCTTAACTATGACTCAGTGACCAAGATTAACCGAACCCTCTTAAAACACTAGCTTTTAGATTGTCTGAGTTGCATACCTCATTGCCACTCTTACTTTTACCCTTTTCTCCAGAACACCCCGTATTACTACGAACATCTACTTCCATTGGATAAAACCATCATATGGTTATATACGAACTCGAAGGGACTTATTCGAGGATGGTTTCCGGTTATGGAGAAAACGAATAGGACTATTCAGTTGTCTTTTCCTTTTACCTTCTCTCAGGTTGCGAGTGCCCCTTGGATTGGGACGGTACACCTGTTACGCTAATTGGATAGTCTTCTTCCTAACCATAGGCAGGTGCCGAACGGTGGGGAATGAAGAAAACCAATTAGCCTAACGATGGTGTACAGAAGGTAGTAAGTTAAGACAAATAAAGGGATTAGTAAGAGGGCAAAGTAAACTACGACTGCTATTCACGACCAAACCAAGTATTTCTCCGCTAATCCTACATTACCTTTGTATTTCTCCAGAACACTCCGTATCACTACGAAGATCCACAGTTTATTGGATACTCCATCGTATGGTTATATACGAACTCGAAGGAACTTATTCCAGTTCGGGAATGGATTCTGGTTCAAAAGAAATAGGAATAAGGTTTATTCAGTTGTCTTTTATCTTTACCTTCTCTCGGGTTGCGAGTGCTCCTAGGATTAGGACAGTACACCTATTATGCTTATTGGATAGTCTTCTTCCAAACCACAGGCCGGTGCCGAATGGTAGGGAGGGAAGAAAACCATTTAGCCTAAAGAGGTGTACAGAAGGTAATGACTAAAGACATATAAAGGGATTTGGAGAGATGACAAAAAAAATATACGGTTACAGTTGTGAATCTGATAATGGAAGAGGCATTACTAGGAATACTCGGATACCCCTTCAAAACATTTACATGTTTCAGTTTCACTGTGTATTGTTAAAAGAAAACTGATTTCCCAATTAATCCTTGCTCCAGGGTATGTATTTTCCAGGTTTGATTCTCATATCTGTATGGTTTTACAGATGATGAGTGGGAGTAAGTTATTGAGAATTAGGTGATTGTCCTCATTATATCGGGATTCGTTGTAATTGGTGATATTTGAGGAAATCGTCTGGGTTGTTTGCCGGACGGCAAATATTTGGTTTTGAATATCTGTTGTAATGCACCAATTTCAAATTGATATATCTGTACGTTTATTTTTATAAAGTGAGATATCACCTTTTGAAATTATGTCCATGACATTTACCTATATCAGTTGATGGTTAGGTAAGGAGCATTAAACAACGGTGTAATTCTTCTTAACCATAAGTACAGTTTTCAACCTACGACATACGGGGAATGAGTTATTAGACTCAGGGGACTTATACAGAGTATTGTATGTTGTCCAGTGTCCATTATGACAGAGGGGTTGGTACTCGTACTATATTCTGTTTACTTGTGACTTCTCTAGTTCTTAGACATGTGTTTCATAGAAATACAAGATCCAAGTTTTGAGAAGTTATAGGTATATGAATAAAATAGAGAACCAGGTATTGCAAGTATCAGGATTCTTCAAGGTGATCGAAGATGTAGATACTTGTGCATGGTATTCAGTTGATAGTAATGGTTTTTGAGAAACTTATTTCTCTTTCAGGTTACTCATGATTGGAAGCACTCCTAAGTTGAGTAATGCTGATCGGCCTCTCTCCATTTAGTTGACATACACTGGAGACAGCTGCATGATTTGAATCTGGTTCAAATTAAATCAGTGCCTCTGTTTCTATATTGGATATAGAATAGTTCATATCTTAACGATGTTAAGGTACGGGGAGTTGTCCGGCTTGTGCTTAAAACAAGACTCTGGATAACTCAAGGCACGTTTCTGTAATGGCTGTTTGTGGGTTGACCCGGGCTATGACGAGGGTTGACTTTCTACCATCTGGAAGATCAATAGTGATATTGTTCTGGACTCGCCACAGTTTTAATAAAAAATGGATTTTTTCAGAGAACAGTAGTGGGAGTATGGTAGAACTGGAAGTGATTCCAGAACCGCAAACGATTACTGAAAATTTGATAAGAACCTAAAGATTCAATCTGGTTTGACATTCTATTAGCCACTCCGCAGATATGGTGGGTAACCTCAGCCACCCGAGAGGTACTCCGGTAGCCTCAAGGATGGTGACAGGGAGGTTCTTGTTTACCCATACTTGCCATTGCTGTTGTTCCAGACTATGAGACCCGGCAGGAGGATGAGTATAGCGTCATTCAGAACTGGCTTTAGAAGTGCACGTGTATATGACTCTGCCAGAGGGTTGTTGTAGTCAGTGGGAGCAGCAGAAGCATAGTGGACAGGTAGCTTATGTCTATTTATAGACTGAAGCAGATATGGCGGAGATAGATCATCTATTTCTGATGTGACGGTCATAGGTTTAACTTCATCAGAATAGTGGATGGATCTGTTAAGAAGGTAGTAGGGTGTGATGTCCTGGTACATAGATGACATATACAGAGTAGGAAGTGAAATTCCTATACTACGATCGGTTATACTTTGGTTGTCACACAGTGGTTTCTCCACATAGGATATAGATATAATATCAGATATTCTGGTTACTAGATCTATGGTTTTAGATCTAGATTTGGGTGGTTTCTCAATCTGGGTATTTAGACAGCATTCTACAGGTGTTTTAGAATGGACGACTCCTGGCACGGTAGTATACCTGCAGGTGATGGAGTCACCCTCTCTAAAGGTGTCTTACAGACTAAAAGGGGAGAGAGATGTGCATGATTGACAGATCACTTGCTTAGGCAATTGAGTCAATCATGAGATGTCAAGTACCACACCAGATGTTGTTTTTGCACTATATACAATAAGATGATATTAATCCTATCCTAGAGAAACGTTCGGAAGCAGTTTTAAAACATAAGTGGATATTCTAGGGATATGATAACAACAGCCTCTTTTAGGAGACAATTATCATTCCAGGCTTCCAAGGTGACCTGGATGATAGAGTGGCTGCCAGAGTTATAGTTTTCCCTCTGACGAGGGACAGTAGTTTGGACAGGTGATCCAAGCAGACACTGAGGGAGGCATGACGCAGGATACTGATTAAGTTCAGTTGACGATACAGTCTAAGAAGTTTGGATTTGGAGTTCATTTATGAGCTAGGTCCCATCAGATATCCAGACATATTCTAATACATGTATTGCTCATTTCGGGAGATGGCTTTCTCCGCGAACTTGAGATAAAGAGAGACATAGAAAGAAACATCAGGATGGATCCACTCACTGAAGCTATTCCTCGAACGCAATAGTTTCGCAAATGGGCTTTGTGAAACTGATTAGTAGAGGAGTTGGGTGTTCGGTATCACACGGGCTGTGAGTATGCGACATCGCAATAATTAGCCTTGAGTGCAAGTGGGGGATTGTTGGATATAGTGCCCTCAGAGTCAATTATTGGATCACAGGCACGTGATTGCAGTGATTGAGGGAGGACCTATACTGGTAGGACAGTCTTACTCAAGATGATAGTATGCTATCTGGTTTATCTTTATCATCGTGTACTGCTTTAGGTGACCTTACAGGTCACTATTGCACGTTGATAGAGCCCTTAGGATTCTTGCTTGACGGCCAGCAGTATGATGACGATCATATACGTGGGAGCTGGGGTCTATAAGCACACCCTTAAAGTGGTCCCTAGTCGTGGGGGTTTCGAGACTGGGCATCGATACTCCATTAGTAGACTAGTGTATACAGTCGAGACCCCAACGAGGGGCGGTGGCCGGTCTCACAAGCCATTGGTGTCAGTTGGTTCACCTAAGATGTATACAGGTGCTCATTGGGTTACGAGTACACCGGACAGGACTCTCCGGGAACAAGCTAGTTGGTATTATACCTGATGTCAGATAGCAGTTCCCTGGTGACATGTGTACAGGTTAGTTCATCGACCTGAGATCGTCATTTGTCTCGTGTGAGTTCCCACTGTGCTTTGATTACTACCCTACCACGGCTCAAAGGAGTCGTGCAAATAGGTTTTAGTTGGGTACAGTCCCGACCCACATGGAGGCAGTGAGCGGATCGGCAGGGGTTTCGTCTCTCCCGGTATTGAGGGTGAGATCGCGCTGTGTCTAGGAGAGCCATTACACGAAGTTTTTGGCCAAGGCAGGAGATTTACTGGTAGGTATTCCAGTAGTATCTCAGGGTGTTCTGGGCTACACTCCGACACGACTTGTACCGCTTTTGGGGGTCTGACTTTCACCAACCCCCTAGGCCCGCCATGCGATGCTCATAGACGAACAGACCGGACTGTACGGATATTTTCACTGACAGGCTCAGTAGGGTGTCAGGATGAGTTCGCTCATCGACCTCCCTTTTGGTCAATACCTGGTAGCCCGTTACGTACGGCTAATACCTCTGACGTGCTAGTGGTTAAATCCACAGCCAGTATATTGACGAGTCTTTAGAGTCCCCCACAGACCGTTTCTCAAGTTTTGGGCGAAACGTTGTAGAGGCCGTATGATATATGGCAGGGTCCGATCATATACGTGCGGTAGTGCACGGATCATGATCGGACGGATCATACTAGTGGGCTTTGGTTTAAGCCGGATCCTAGTATTAGATTTGTTGGATTACTTTAGTCTCATCGTATTCGCATTCAGTCGGAATGCGGATGCAGGTATGTATATACAGGTGAGGGGTATCCTTGTGATCCGTCACGAGTTTACTTTAGACGTTGCCGTATCTTTTTATTGTTGCAAACATTTGGATTAATGTTTGCATATGGAAATTATGAGCTAGAAATCATCATTTTGTTCATTTAATGTGACATAGACTTCATGGGTGACTCATGGTCTCATTTCTTGTGCAAATGTCACTTTATTTGATGGATTTGAGTGTTGATATAATAAGGAGAGAGAGAGGGGCTGCCATGATATGGCTTTGGTCTTGTATTTCATAACAAGCTCTCACTCTCATTATCATACAACTCAAGAAAGAAAAGGCTTCTTCTTCTTCCTCTAGCTTGCCATTTCCATGGATGGCATCACCTTCAACCTCCATCCATACAATGGATGCAAGAGACAAAGTGATCACATACATTCTCTACTTCACCTTAGGCACGTCGGCTAGCGAACTTCGTGTCCGAGTTGCTTCGGACGAAGCGGGAGCCCGTAAAAAGACTCGATGATGTGGTGCCCTTTCCAACGATGAGATCGAGACCGGAGATGCCGCGAGGAGCTTGGGATGGTGGCCAAAGACCGAAGGACACGGATCAATCGGTATAGCTTTCCGACCCTTTCTCTAGTTTGCTAGTAGTAGGTTAATGGTTCGATCCGGGTTTTAAGCATACGACAGTGCCGGTTTCTAGTTTGAAAAAGTTTTCATTTCCGCATTTTGGCCACGGACTGACGGCCGGGGCGCTACCGTAGACTTACATTTTGGAGTAATTTTGTATTAGCCAAAAACTCAAATTTTCTCAATATAATATTCTAATATATTTAAATTGTTTAATATATACTTATATATATACGTTTTAAAATTTTTATAACCTAAAATCTAACAAATCTAACACTTCTGTTAATATATATTATATTTATATTCTAAATATATTTTATACCTAAATATATTTATACAATCCTAAAGATTTCTTCACCTGCCTCTCTCTCTCGTACCATATATATATATATATTATTTCCATTTTTTATTTACGAAACCCATACACTTTCCCCACGTCTTCCTCTTCTTCCTCACTCGTTCCCGCCTACGAAACCCTAACCCTAGCCTTGCGCCCTCGTCGCCGTCGCCGCCTCCATCCTCGCCCATCACCCATGACCTTCTCCTCTCATCGCCCTTGACCACCTCACCTCTCTCCTCTCCCCTGCGAACGCCGACGAACCCAACCTCGTCGCCCTCGCCTCTGTTCTTACGTCGCCGCCTCACCTTCACCTCCGTCTCCTCTCACCGTCGACCTCCCCTTCTCTTCACCTCCCTCTCCTCCACTCCTCTTCTCCCCCTCTTTCCCCGAGCTCTTCCCTGCACAGAACCTCCGACCCCGACGAGAACCCATCATCTTCTCACTCCGCCGACCCCCGTCGTCACCATCCCCGTCACCACGACCTTCCCTCTCGCCTCCCGAAGCCATAACCATCACCACCCCAAGAACTCTCTTTCCCCGAACCCAACCACCAGCCCCGACCCTCGCCTGCACACCCACATCGCCGAAGCTCCGACCCCGTCGTCACCTTCACGCCCTCGCCACCACCTCTCTCCCCTCTCCTACTTCCCAGACCCACGCCTCTTTTCCCCGCACAAGGACCCGACCCAACAATCCTGCAACCCAACTGCAGCCACTGCCTCGCCGGAAAACCCCATCGTCGGAGTTACCCCACTGCCTCGCCGTAGACCTCATCGGAAACCCACGACTCGTCGACGTCACCCCTCACTGCCTTCTCTGACCCCAGAACCCTGAGACAACTCAATGCACCCTGCAACCACTACAACCCTTTTCTTCTTGTTTCTTGATTCCGCATCTTTCGGTCACCGTCGGATTCGTGCCCGTCGCCGATGATCCGGATGATCCAATCGTCGTCCTCAACCAGCATGGTCATGTTTTTGCATAGCTTGGTCCTGCTCTGTAGGCGCGTGTGCATCGCGACGTTTACCCGACGTCGGACGCAGCGTACGCATTCCGTCGTGTGATCCGATCAGGCAAGTTTCTCTTGCTGCATCCTATGTCGCTATATTTATATCCATAAATAAAATATTACATGTTTATTTCATTGTGCATGTTTGATTATATACAATCATATGTTAAGTGTGGTACATTGTTAGCTTATAGCAAAATCAATCTAGGAAGAGCGTATAACTCTGATCCCAAGTTGAATCCTAGCTGAGTTCGTGCTTCGCATCTTCGTACATCGTTCTTCCGTGATCCTTATCCTCCAGGCAAGTACTGTTGCTTTACTTTTGGTCGATGTACATCGGCATTCCTTTGTGGTTATATATATATATATATATATATATATATATATATATATATATATATATTTCCTGCACTGTTTGAATAAAAGAGAAATGTGTTAGCACCTATTTTTCGTTATATTATACAAGATATATATGAAAACTTTTGTGCTGCAAGTAAGAATAATTAGCAAGTATGGTTTTAAAAATAAGATTTATTTTAACTACAAATAAAGTTCGAAGGTTAACCTATCTCACATTTATATATTTCTAGTCAGATTATGATTAATATACCCATATTCAGGTTAACGATAAAGATAACAATTATAACTCATACCAGCTTGTACACCGTCTTCATGCAGTTACTATTACCTGATAACTTTTACCACTGACAAGTCCTGACTATTCAATATTCTAGTCTTTATGAATGAGATCATTAATTGGAATGCTGAACTACATGCCATGACACCACTATTCATCAGTTTTATTTCCATTCAATTACTATACCACAAGTTCCTATCTTTTCAGCATTCTTAATTAGTGATCTAGTCATTACCATAGTAGCTATAAATACGCGGGTGTTGGGTTAGCTTGAGTGTGCGTTCGTACAACAGGATCTCAGGAGTCCCATGCCGGCAGTCTCATGTTCATTCTACAGTTGGGCCGGGCACAACTCTTGGGTTAGGAATACTGCTGCAAAGGTTGACGCACACACTCGAGCTTACGATATGATAGTTTACCTTTTAGTGACCAGTAGGATGTGACTTGACCGGTTTACATATATGTTTCATAGTGTTAATGCATCTATTTATTTATATATCTGTTTTGCTTGTGCACACGAGCTTCACTACATTCATATATTCATGTTATCATACCACGCATACACTTTATACGTTGAGACTTCTGGGGTGTTCTGACATCCCTGAGATTTGCCATCCCAGGTTTAGAGAATTTTCAGACCGAGCAGGACCGCAGCGATTACCAGGACTTTGCCAAAAATCAGTAACCCGTAGGTTTATTTTCCTTTCAGTTAGTTTTTAGCATGTGCGCCCTTATGGGACATTAGGACTTATGTATCTCTTTTGGATCTTGTTTTATTTCGAATCTTTTGTATCAGATCTTTATTTGCATCAATTATCTAGTGGCCCCATTTTTTAGTATTCTTTGTGGTTTCGTTGCAGCATGATTATCAGTATTATTCCTTTAGGTATTGGATTTTATTTTTGACAGGTTAATCTAGACAGCCTTATGTGACTATGGAAGAATCTTTCCTTACCGTAGGTAGCACGGCTGGCCTTCGTCGCTCTCCACATTCCGCATTTTGGAAAGCGGGGCGCGACACCTGTGGAGTTTGCGACATCGACTTACATGGAGTCAGAGTCACTCCATAAGCCTTAGATAGCTCGTAGCGACGTTTGAAATCTGCCATTTTTATCGCGCACGAACTGCAGACAAAAAGTCTTTAAAAATAAAATTTTGAGATGTTTGCATACCCCGCAGGCTCACAGTTTGAACCGAGAAGCCGCGGAATGAAGCATGGGCACCCCGGGGAACTTCCAGGTGTCCGAAGGTCGGGCCCACCCCCAAGACCACCATAAGGCGACCTTGGGGGTGGTGACCCGAGAGCACCCAAAAGGGTGCTCTCAGGTCTGCCTACCCTTCGGAGCCACCTCGTGGTGGCCCCGGGGGCGGGTACCCCCTAGGCCCCCGAGTCGAAAGTTAATTTTTGCCCTTCGCCTTCGCTAAGATTCGGATGGGTTTCGAGTTCGTTTAGACTCCCGGATTGGCTCAACACGATTTTTTTGGGGACTTTAGTGAACTGTTTTTTCAAGTCTTGGAAAATTGTTTTCGTTCGCTAATTGTGCGCGGAATTCTAACGTCGTGGCTTTTTTACTTGCTTTTGTGATGCGTATACGTGATCTTAAACGTCTTCTAATCGCTATACGTCGATTAGAAGAGCTTGCACATATCTTGTGATGTTCGGTCACGAATGGTTTGATGGATCGTCGTGTGAATGGCCCGGTGTGAATTTAGATGTGAGATTTGAGTGAATTTTTGTAATTGATGTATATTCTTTTATTGGGGCGCATCCGGGTTGAGGATGTAGTCACCGGCTGCATATTATTTTTTCATTTCCGCATCTAGGATTGACCCATGGAGAAGTGCACAAGCTACCGGGTTATAGGATTTAGTGGGTGTCCATCTCGAGGAGTCGAGACCCGGGTCACCCAATTCTTAAATTGGCGGGTAGCTTGCCGCACTCGTAGGGGTCTAGGATTATTCACACTCGGCTATTCACACGACCGCTGAAGACTGTGTTTCATAGGTGGCTCAATGAAATGCAAATATTCCTAGTTGATCCATTTTTCCATTCTCTGTGATGCTTATATCTGCCTGTGTTTCTTATCATACCCGTGATGGATATATATATATATGTGTGTGTGTGTAAGTATAAATAAATGTTGTATATGTTTTGCATCCGTGCTAGTCCAGCTCTCGCTCTGCCGTTAGTTAAGTAACCTAACCGTGCATGACGGGCCCCGTGGTGAATGCGGGTGGTATATACATACATTCTAATTTCGTTCTTTTCTGGTGTGATAAGATTAATTGATAGGACCACATTGATCTCAATTAATGCAAAATAATAAACTTAAAATTTGACGTCGTTGGAACAATTGCAAAACCACTCGGTTTTCTTTAAAAACAACTTTTAAAAGCGGAGCTTAAACCACTCATTTTCAAAAGCTATTCGGTTCCTTCGACTATATCAAGTTCATTACGTTCACGGTTTTCGCCAAAACCAGCCGTAATCCTCTGTCATTTCAGACAGGTATCGACTAGTATTCATGCGATGTGTTTTGACATTCGTCAAGGCATAGTGTTTGGTAGCTAGTGGGTGCTTATATGTAGCATAAATAGATGCATTAATTTCCGGGTAGTTCGGCAGAGATGAGATTTGGAAGAGACCCCGACAGGATCTTTCTGGAATACTACACGAGAAGACTTGGATCCAGAATCGGTCGTATCATGCACACTCAGTGGGTCAGAGTTTGCCATCATTGACAGGACCTTTCTCTGAAGATCTTCTGACCAATTAGCATGGTCACTCGTAATGTATCTGTTCAAGATTAATCTAGACCCATTCGTATAAGCCCTTGACGAAGGTCAAAACAGCTGTACACCTGTCCTTCGGAACTTGACTTGCGACTTATGATGTTTTGACATTCGTCAAGGTTATAAACGCTCGGGGCAAAAACCACATTGGGAGTTTTAAACATACATGAAACTTGCTAGTGTTGCATACCTTCTGGAGTGTTGGTAGTTTTGGTAGGCTTCTTTCAAAATTATCACACGTTGATAGTTGGGTCCCGATCCTACTGTGAGTATCAGCTACTCTTGGGGAGAGTTTTTCACTTTGCAATGAGCTAATCAAGTAGGTGTCTAGAAAGATGTTAACGGGTCTACGTCTCTGGGAAAACGAGGTTGTTTAATTAGGTCCTGTGAAAGCATGATGCATCTCCTTCCGAAGTACCAACATTGGCCTGGCCGAAAGATAAGCAAACTTGTAGGGTGCGATTAATCCTGACTAATTTTTCTTTTAGGGTTTGAAGGAGAATTCGAGAAAACAGTGGGAGCCATCCCGTTTAGATAAACTAATAACCAATCTAAACTTACAAGAGCATATGCTGAGTGTTTCTTTTCTCTCTATCCTAATTGCAGCGATCATGACGGGACTTAAGCTTATACTAGATAAAAACAAACTGACTGAGCCAAACTATAAAAACTGGCCGAGGAACGTCCATATGGCCCTTATTTATGATAAGATTGCATACATCCTCACGGCTAAAGCCCCCGTTCCAGGTCCAAATCCTCGGTCGCGGATCTGGATTGCGCAAAAGCCAAGTGCCTCGTGCTGGCCTTCATGGATAATGAACATCAGAAACATCACGAGAAGATGGACCTTATTTCCATCTTTCTCCATACCAAAGACTTATATGGAGAGCAATCTCGTATCGCAAGATACGAGATCTCGAAGAAATTATTTCAAGCGAGATTGGCTATCAGATCATCTGTTGGGGACCACGTTCCGAAGATGATTACTCTCATTGAAGAGCTCGCGGACCTGGAAACTACGTTGGAGAATGAGTTGTATACCGACTTGATTCTACAGTCTCTTCCTTCCACCTATACCTAATTCGTATTGAACTTCAATATGCAGAAGCTGGAATTTACACTTCCTGAGCTCCTCAACATATTGAGGGTGACATAGGGCATCTTGAAGAAATCCAAGGAAACACCCGCTCTGTTTGTCGGGGAATTTTCTTCCGCTAAATTCAAGGATAAGGCCAAGGGGAAGAAGAAGAAGGCCCCCACCAAACCGAGAGGTATGCAAAAGGTGCAACGGAATGGAAAGAAAAAGATCGGGGGATCAGTCACAAAAGAAGAGTGCTTCTACTGGCACAAGAAGGGACAATGGAAGAAGGATTGCCGGGCTTTAAAGCCAAGAATCAGGACACAAAGCAAGTTGTGGTTTCGGCTTCAGGTGTGTTCGTGATTGAAATCTGTTTCTCTATTAACTCTACTTCATAAGCATTAGATACCGGATCAGGATATCACATCTGTAATTCTTTGCAGGCGCTGAGAAGCCGTAGAGTTTTGAGGAAAAGTGATATGATCTTCAGAGTTGGCAACGGAACCAGTGTGGATGTTGTTGCGGTGGGAGAATATCATCTTGGATTAGTGAGTGGACATATTTTGTTGTTGCATAACTGTTTTTGTGTATCCAGTATGATGTGTAATATTATATATGTATCTTTGTTATTTAATGAAGGATATAATTTTGCACTTGAAAGTAATATCATAAACATTCACCTGAATCAAGAAATGATTGGGTCGGGTACACTTAATAAAAGAGTACGTTCTTAATCAACATCAAGTTTTCAACGTCCAAAATATGCTAAAAAGAAAAACTCCAGAATCAAATCAAGCTTTCTTATGGTATTGTAGACTTTGTCGTATCAATGAAACACAATTGACTAAGTTACATAAAAATGAATATTTAGATCCATTTGAGTATCAATTATATGCAACTTGTCAATCATGTATCAAATGAAAGATAACAAAAACTCCGTTCACTGGACATGGAGAAAGAGCCACTGAGCTCCTGGGACTCACAGCGACGTGTGGGCCAATGTTTACATATGCAAGAAGTGGCTATTTCTACTTTATTACTTTTACATATGATTTCTCAAGGTATAGAGATGTATTCTTGATGAAATATAAATCTGAGGTTTTTGAGAAATTCCAGGAGTATAAGAATGAAGCGGAAAAATAAACCGACAAAAGTATCAAGATGTTCCGATCTGATCGGGGTGGTGAATACTTAAGTGCCGAGTTCTTGCAATATCTAAAAGAGAATAGAATTCTCTCTCAGTTTACTCCATACACACCATAACATAACGGTGTATATATGGTGTGTTCCATGATGAGTAATGCTGAGTTGTTACCATTCTTTTGGGGTTATGCACTAGAATCTGCTGCATACCGATTGAATAAAGTTCCAACTAAGCCTGTTCTTACCATTCAATATGAAATGTGGAGTGGGAAGAAACCATGTCTTAAGTATCTTAAGATATTGGAGGTGTCCTGCTTTTGTCAAAAAGATTCATCTGGACAAGCTTGAGGTACGTTTAGTATTGTGTAAGTTTGTAGGATACCCCAAGAATTTTTGGGGGTATTTTTTCTTTTACACCGAGAAACAAAAGATCGTTGTTTCTCATAATGCCTTTATGGAAACTCAATTTCTTGAAAAAGAGATTAGTAGGGGAGCAATAGAGCTGGAAGAAATTCCAGAACCATAAACTATTACTGAAGACTTAGTAGAACCTGAAGTTTCAATGGAACCGGACGTACCTATGCCGCTCCGCAGATCTTGTTAGTGTATATGCCCTAGAGGCCATTACTGTATCATACTAGTTTGTATATTACTTAATGGAAGCTTGGAATATTCACAGTTGTATAGACAATCTTGCTCAAAATGGTAGTATGCTACTTGGTTTGTTTCTACTTTAATATGTGCATGTGTTTCTTTAAGCATATCGCTTATACATTTTAGTAGAGCCCTTAGGATCTTTTGCTTGATTACCAGCGTTGTGATGGCAGTCACACTAGTGGGGGCTGGGTAATCTACAAGCACATCCTTATACAGGTCCCTAGTCGTAGGATTATCGAGACGGGGCATCGATACTCCGGAGTAGACTAGCATATACGCTTCTCATCCCAGCAGAGGAGATGGTCTGTCCCACAGCCATTAGTACGTTGTACTGGAGATAGTATGCGGGTGCTCGTTAGGTTACGAGTACACTGAACAGGACTCGTCGGGAACTGTTGGCTGGTACTATACCTATCGTCAGATAATAGTTCCCAGGTGACAGGAGTACAGCTTAGTCCGTCGACTTGACACTGCTACTTCGCCTCGAGTGTGTTTCCACTGTAGTTTGATTACTACCCTACCACGGCTCAAAGGAGTCGTGCAAACAGGTAGTAGTTGGGTGCAGTCCCGAAGCACTTGGAGGCAGTAGCGGTTAGACATGATTCATCTCTTCCGGCATTGGGGGTTGATATCGCGCTGTGTCTAGGAGAGCCATTACACAAAGTCCCTGGCCAGGGCAAACGAGATTTACTGGTAGTATTTCCAGTAGTTTCTCAGGGTGTTCTGGGCTACACTCCGACACGACTTGTACTGCTATTAGGGGTTTGACGTTTACCGCCCCCTAGCCCCGACATGCGATACTCTTAGACGAACAGACCAGACTGTACGGAGATTGTCACATTCAGGCTCAGTAGGAGTTCGGATGGGTTTACCTCATCGGTCTTCTTATCGACATCTACCTGGGGATCGTTACGTACAGCTAGTGCCGCTTGCGTTCTGTGGTTAAACCCACTGCCAGCGTAGTGTTGAGTCTTTAGAGTCCCACACAGAGAGTTTCCCTGCACTGGGCAAAAGGTGTAAAGGCCGTATGGTTTTACGGCAGGGCTACGATCACTTACGTGCACTTGTGCGCGTATGATGTTCGGGCAGACAATACTAGTGGGCTTTGGTTTAAGCCAGATCCTAGTATTGTATAGATGGATTAGTTTTGTCTTTTGTGCATTCGCATTCTACGGAATGCGGATGCGGGTGTGTATGCACGGTTGTGAGGAGCGAAGAAGGAGTTGCCTCATTAGGGTTTTGACCATTGATTCGGTTAGAACCATTATGAGGTGAGGAAAATATTTACTAATCTTTTTAATGATAATTGTGTTATGGCTAATTGCTTTGACCATTTGACCATGTTGACCATTTGACCTAGTTGACTATTGTTGACTTGGATATTTCTTGTGAGCTCTAGACTCTTCTTATGGCTTGGATTTAATTTGACATGATAATGGTCAAATCAATGGTAACCATCACACTTTATCATGACAAAAGAATGGTAATTATTTTTCTTATGCATCATTATCTTCTTTTCATTCTCTCTCATCAAAAGAGAGCTCCCATGGTTGCTTCTTCTTCCTCCTCATTACAAAATCTTTTAGCTCTCATGTGTTGAGAAAATAAGGATCTAAATAGACAAACAAATCCATCTTCTTCCTCTACATCACCTAGGACATCAAGAGTAGCAAACTTGTTGCCCTAGTTACCTCGGCTTGAGGTGAAGCTCGGACTATAGACTCTCGGGTGGATCGTCTTCGACTCTAGGAGGCCGCGGAGGTGACCAAGATCCGGATCGACCCATGGAGCCTACGGAGACGAGGAGGATAGCGGAGATGACCCGAAGGACTAATAGCATGAGGTATAATCTCCTTGCATAGTAGATAGAACCTCATGTAGTTTGTTAGCAATGGTTTGGCAAAGATCCTTTAGCTTTAGTCTATGTTGCTATGTAAGAAAGTTTCGATTTTTTACCTGTTCCGCCTCCTAGCTTGCGGGGTGAGCAACATAGACTTACAGATCTAGTAGGCAATCTCATCCGTCCGAGAGATACTATGTTTTCTCGTAAACGGGGATCAAGAAGATTGCATCATCGATGATGATGACCCGACGAGTTTTCAGCAAGCCATCATGAGTGGAGATTCAGTGAAGCGGCTGGATGCTATGAGATCCGAGATGGAATTCATATACACCAATAAAGTATGGACTTTAGATGTTGCTCCTTCTGGGGTAAAACCCGTATGATGCAAATAGATCTTCAAAAAGAAGATTGGTGTAGATGGACAGGTAGACTTATTGCTAAAGGTTTTTCGTCAAAGACCAGGATTGGATTATGACGAAACTTTTTCACCAGTGGCTATACTTAAATCCATTCGGATCCTACTTGTCATTGCTGCCTTCCATGTCTATGACATCTGGCATATGGATGTTAAAACCACTTTTCAAAATGGAAGTTTAGAAGAGTTTACATGGATCAACCAGAGAGTTTCATAAACAGTAGGAGCAGTGAAAATGTGTGCAAGTTGTTTAAATCCATTTACGGATTAAAGCAGGCATCGCAGAATTGGAACATCTACTTTGATGGGACGATCAAGGAATTTGACTTTATCAAAATGTAGTGAAGCTTGTATTTATAAGAAAATTGTATGGAGAACTGTGGTATTCCTCGTTTTATACGTAGATGACATTCTCCTGATAGGAAATGATATTTCTAGGCTACAATCGGTCAAACTGTTCTTATCACAGTCTATGAAAAATCTGGGTGATGCCTCGTACATTCTGGGGATTAAGATCTATCTTGACAGATCTAAAAGAATGTTGGGATTTTCACAGTCAAGATATATATACACCGTACTGAAAAGGTTTAGCATAGAAGATTCCAAGCGCGGTAATTTGTCTGCTTGTCACGGAATCATCCTATCCAAAGAAATGTCTTCCAAGACTGATGAGGAGAGAGCTCGCATGGGCATTGTACCCTATGTTTCGGCGGTAGAGTCGATAATGTATGCGATGTTATGTATCAGACTAGATATAGTTTACGCACTTAGCGTCATAAGCAGGTATCAGTCCAACCCAGGTGAGAAATATTGGATAACTGTAAAGCACACTAAGATGTTCTTGGTGTACGGTAACATGGACCTCCAAATCGAAGTTTTTACCGATTCTGGCTTCCAAAGTGACAATAATGATTCTAAATCCTTCTCGGGTTATGTGTTTACCCTCAACGGAGGAGTGATCTGTTGGAAGAGCTCCAAACAGGACACCGTAGCAAACTCGACGTTGGAGGCTGAGTACATAGCTACTAACGATGCCGCAAAAGAGGCAGTCTGGATGAGGAAGTTCATTTCTGAACTTCAGGTGGTTTCATCCATTGTTGATCCAATACCTTTGTATTGTGATAACAATGGAGCCATGACTTTTGTAAAGGAACCACGGTTCCATCAGAAATCTAGACATATCTTGAGGCGGTATCACCTGATCAGGGAGATCGTGGATTGTAGGGAGATCGAGGTGCGGCGAGTAGATACAAAGGACAACACGGCAGATCCATTCAGCAACTGGCCCTAGTGCAGACGTTGGGTACTCAATACGCCAATAACATGCCTTAGTGCAATTGGGAGATTGTTGGATATGTATACCCTAGAGGCCTTCATTGTATATGATGCTAGGGATATGTATGTACATGACAATCTTGCTCGATATGATAGTATGCTATTTGGTTTGCCTTTATCTTAACATGTGTATATGTTTTACTTGTTATTTTATATCGCTTATACATGTTGATAAAGCCCGTATGATCACTGCTTGACTACCAACGTTATGATAACAATCATACTTGTGGGAGCTGGGTAGTCTATAAACACATCCTTAAATGTCTCTAGTCGTGGGAGTATCGAGACTGAGCATCGATACTCCAAAGTAAACTAGCGTATACAATTCTAGATCCTGATAAGGAGCGATGGTTGGTCCCGCATCCATTGGTGTGATGCACCTAAGATTGTATATAAGTGCTCACTTGGGGTGAGTACACTGGACGAACTCGCCGAGGACTGGCTAGATGGTTTTATACCTATTGTCAGATAACAGTTCTCTGGTGACACGAATACAAATAGTCTGTCGATTTGAGGTTGTCATTTGTCTCGTGTGAGTTTCCACTGTGTTTTGATTACTACGCTACCACGGCTTTACTGAGTCGTGCAAACTGGTTTTATTTGGGTACAGGGTCTAGCCACATGGAGGCAGTGAGTGATAGTTGGGGATTCGTCTCTCTCGGTATAAGGAGTCGATGTCGCGCTGTGTTCGCTGTGTTCGGTTGGCCAACACTATAAGTCCCTGGCCACGGCGGATTGAGAATTACTAATAGTTAGATCAGTAGATTCTCGGATGGTCTTGAGCCACATCGGCACGACTTGTCAGGTTATTAGGGATTTGATATTTTCCATCCCTAGACCCGGCATGCGATACTCTCATACGAACAGATCGGACTGTAAAGAGATTGTCACGGACAGGCTCGGTAAGAGTTCGGATGAGTTTGCTCGTCGGTCTTCTTTTCGACAAGTACCTAAGTACCCGTTACGTACAGCTAGTACCACTGACGGGCTTATGGTTAAACCCGCTGCCAGCGTACTGTCGAGTCTTTAGAGTCCCACACAGAAGGTTTCTCTGGTTCAAGCGAAACAATGTAGAGGCCGCATGATTTTACATGCAGGGTTCCAATCACATACGTGCACTAGATACATGGATTTTGTTCGGACGGATAATACCAGCAGGTTTAGGATTAAGCCGCATTCTAGTATTATATTATTGGATTATTTTTATCTCTTGGTATTCGTATTTTTTGTAGTATGAATACGAGTATGTATATACGATGAGGGCATTCTTGTATTTTCACTTGAGTGCTTCTATAAGAAGACACCTCATTTGTGTTAAATCTATTTATTGAAAATAGATAATGAGGTGGTGGGATGAGGTGTATTAAAGCATGGTATGAATTATGACTATTTCTTTTCTTTATTCATTTGTGATAACTATTCAAGCATGACTACTTTATTTTATTGAAAATGAAATGCTTGATAGTTTTGTGTTTAGCCATTTTTCACTTCATTCTACACTTGACATTCTCTCTCCTTCTTTGCTCTCTTCTTTTTTCTTAAACCCTAACACTCTCATGTGTTGAGAAACCTAGGGTTATAGAGATAAATTAATCCAATTAACACACTCACTTTTGAGGTTGGAGCTTGAATCAAAGACTCTCGGGTGAATCGTCTTCGACACGAAGAGGCCGACGACCAAGCTCGATCCCGACGGATGAGGAACTCAAGAAGATGAAAAGAAGACCCGAAGGACTTGAACACATATGTATAAATCTCTTCATAGTAGATTAGAATCTCCGTTAGTTTTGCTAGTTATAGCTTATGGTATTTCTTAGGAGTTTAGTCGATATTGCTTGCTATAAAATTGTTTTTTGTTAAATTCGCCTCTCTATAAACCCTGTGGAGTGTGCGACATCGACTTACAGTTGATCTCCTCGATCCTCGATGATCCACCCGAAGGATCTTGATTCAAGCTTCCACTTCAAAAAGAAGCAACTAAACAAACTAGTTTACTAATATAGTTTGTTTAGGATATGTATAGATTGTTAGTAGTGTTTTTTCTATCTCTAAACCTTATGTATCTAAACACATGAAAAAGATTTTAGGGATGAGGAAGAAGAGAGGAGGAGCTCAAGAAAATGAAGCGAGATTGTGAAAATATCTCATGACCATTTTTCTTTTGTGAAATCTTTTTCACAATTAAAAATGGGAACCATACTTCAATAGTAAATCTAAATAAATTAAAAATTCATTTGACCATACCTCACACCATTCTTATTTGCCACATAACCTTCCACCTCATTTCCAAATATATGAATAAATGGTTAATGCAAGAATGAGCCGTCCTCTTTCTAGAATGTATTTTGTATAAATACAAAATACTTTCTACCGTATATACATACCCGTATTCGTACCAAAATACGAATACTCTAGAGAGAGAATAATACTAATATAATACTAGTATTAAATCAATATAACAATCCGGCTTAATTTTAAGCCCGCTAGTATTACAACCCGTCCGATTAAATTTCGCGCAATTAGTACACGAAATTAATCGGTACCCTGCATGTATAAACATACGGCCTCTCATCATTTCGTCTGAACTAAGGAAACCATCTGTGTGGGGATCTAAAGACTCGACGGTATGCTGGAAGTGGATTTAACCACAAGCGTGTCAGCGGCACCAGCTGTACGTAACGGCTACCCAGATACCTGTCGAAAAGAAGGCTGACGAACAAACTCATCTGAACCCTTACCGAGCCTAATTGTGACAATATCTGTACAATTCGGTCTATTCGTCTGAGAGTATCGCATACCAGGTCTAAGGGGTGGTTATCGTCTGACCCCTACTAATCCAATAAGTCATGCTGGTATGGCTCAAGACCATCCAAGAAACTACTGATCTATCTATCAGTAATTCTCAATTGTCCTGGTCAGGGGCTTATGGTGTTTGAACAACCAGATAGTGTGATATCGACTCCATATACCGGGAGAAACGAATCCCTAATAATCGCACACTGCCTCCATGTGGCTCGGGACTGTATCCAACTAAAACCTGTTTGCACGACTCAATAAAGCCGTGATAAGGTAGTAATAAAGCACAGTGGAAACTCACACAAAACAAATGCCGACCTCAGGTTGACAGACTAACCTGTACTCATGTCACCAAAGAACTGCTATATGACTCTAGGTATAATACCATTTAGTAGTTCTCGGTGAGTCCGTCCAATGTTCCCACCCTGCGAGTATCTGTATACAATCATAGGTGAAACACACCAATGGCTATGGGACTAACCATCACCCCTCATCGGGGTCTAGATACGTATACTACCAGTCTACCTTGGAATATCGATACCCTGTCTCGATACCCAATCGCCACAAGTATGATCGCCATCACAACGCTGGTAGTCAAGCAATAATCCTACGGACTTTATCAACATGCATAAGCAATACGTAATAACTAGTAAAATATACACACATGTTAAGATAAAGGCAAATCAGATAGCATACTATCATTTCGAGCAAAATTGTCATATATATATATATAGCATCCATTACAAATAATGGCCTCTAAGGCATAC
The DNA here is from genome assembly GCA_030015575.1 of Agapanthus africanus. Taxonomy (NCBI): domain Eukaryota; kingdom Viridiplantae; phylum Streptophyta; class Magnoliopsida; order Asparagales; family Amaryllidaceae; genus Agapanthus; species Agapanthus africanus. The sequence goes on from CM057339.1 coordinate 567,019,743, forward strand.
ATATCCTACAATTTGTATATGATACTTCTTCATTGTAGCTAGATACTACTACAAATCGGGGTTGCTCTTCCTTTGTGCATGTTTCTTTCTGATTTGTCAATGCTCACATTATAAGCATTCAATTATATTGGGGTGCTGGAGACTTTCAAAATTCAATTTTATTTATTTTTTTAAAAAAATCCCAATTTATAATCCCCGCCCATGTCTCTCACTTTTTTCGATTCAAGTGGCACCCCTCTCTCTTCTCTCTAGCAGCAGTGCAAATGCCTCCTCTCTCTTCAAGGCCGTCCATGCTCCTTGCTTTCCTCTCTTTTCCAAACCTGCTTTCACTCTCTCTCCTCTTTCCAAACTCATCGTTGTCACCTCTTTTCCTTCTCTCTCTCCTTTCTCTAGCAGACAATACAAAAGTGAGTTCTTACTTCGTTAAATTGAAATTCATTAACCAAACAACTTTTGTCTAAACTACTAGAAAAGAAGTGATTCACATAAGTGTAGTTATAATGTCCATACATAGCTTTAGTTCAACATTGTTGTCTTTTAATTCTATCTTTAAAATCTTTCTTTTTTTGGCAGTATTAATCTTTTATGTACCTTGGATAAATCTCCAACACTAGATGAAATTTGATGACTTATAATGTATGGTAAATCATTAGATGAAATTCAACACTTTATCATGTATTTTATATGTATATGTTTATAAATAGGCTTATTTCATAGAACCACCTTATGTTTTGATCGAGTTTTCCAAAACCACCTATAGTTCAAACCCATCATGAAATCCCCTGAACTTTCAATTCGTCGTACAAAAACCCCGTGTGGTAAAGTTTGTAAAGTTTTTTGGTGATTAGCGGGTCATGTGACCCATATTTGATCGATTCTTGTAATTTTATCTTAAATCATCCATCCTAATTTCAATATATTAGCTTTTCCCCCATAAATCTTGATTCAATTTCAAATTTCGGCTTTTTCTCCAAATCCTCAAATATAAAGTCATGCTCTCCAAATTAGGGCAAATTGCTCACCAAACGACATTAGGGGTATTGTTTACCTTCAATACATCTAGAAGATCCGTATTTTTATTTAAAAAGCGGTCATTTTAGTTAATTTTTGTAATAAATAATCACAGGGCTTTTTTTGTAACACAAAATAAAAGTTCAGGGTTCTGATGAGTTTAAATTGTAGGCTGGTTTTGGAAAAATTGAGTAAACTATAAGGTGGTTTCTATGAAATAAGCCTTGTAAATATGTCTAATGCGTTTTATAATTTTGATATGTCAAAAGGTACATAGAAATCCATGATACGCACATCCGATGTGAAGCTGAACTTGATCGATATAGAAGCACCCATCCTATATGATCCTGCTATTATTTGAAAATTTGCTTGGGAGTGTTTTAATAGTCCATTATTTCAGGAACCCATTTATCAAGGTTTTTTTGTTGTTGAGGTAATTGTGCTCTAAATTATACATCTTAATAAAAAACAATGTTGTCTAGGCTGTTATGCATCCTAATTAGGGTTTCCTGATTGTGTTAAATGCATATAACTGAAAAAACCGAAAATCCTGAGATGCCACTGTTAGCGGAAGGCAGAACATCACCCAAAATCCTCCCTAAAGTTTTATTTACCCTACTTTTTTTTTATTGTTTCTGTAAGCATATATGTAAAATAAGTTTGAAATCCGTTTCAGTTTTGGCTGTGACATGGGTAATGTGCCATTGTGTACAAATGATTCTGGGTCAGGATTCCCATTTCAGTTTTGGTTGTGACATAGGGTATTGTGCCATTGTGTGCAAATGATTCTGGGTCAGGATTCTTTCAACTTCCACATTGTGAATCACATTAAATTGTCGATGTCTGTTGTGATAGTTCAGCTCAATATTCAATTCGGTTGATGAATATATGGATTTTTAGAAGTTTCGTGTACAGAAAGTTCAATAATCAGCTGGTAACATCATCTTGACGATGTCATAGTGTCATGTTGATTTATGAAGTGTCCTTAAAGCATTTGCAGTTTACGCCTTTGTCAAACACCAGGATACCACTTTCATCTGAAATAGGAATATATAATATTGTTTCATAAACTTAAAGAAAATTAATAAGATATATGCATTTAAAATGTGACTTTTGTCCTCTATTTATACCGTCTTCAATATGAGTGCTAATTAAATTTTGTAGAATTTTAGTAAAATATTCTGTTAATCTAAGTCCGTGTGTTGTGATTTTAGTAAAACACCAGGTTAGACAACAATCTAGTAAAATATTCTGTTCCAAGTCATATGGAGACTGATCCTAGGGGTGTGATGTGCTAATAAAACTATTGAATGGTGATGATAAGTGCTTGACGAGGTATGCATTAGGGTGTTTATATGCAATTAACCTAAATTTTGTAGAATTTTTAGTTTGAGAATTTGGCGCTGTTTATTCATGTGTATTGGTTATCCTTGCTATGTGCTACTGTCACCAAGTTCATATAGTTATAGTGAAATTGTGACTAGCTTAATTAACTATACAAGCATGTATACGTGCAGGGAGTGAGATATCTTTCTTCAGGAACGGAGAATGCCAAGGGGTTGCTTTCAAAGACCTTTTGGGCGGCAGATATTATCCAGCTGCTTCAATGTACACGCTACCTAATGAGCCTAATTGCGAAGTCAGATTCAATTTCGGTCCCAATTTTGAATGTTTGCCTCAAGATTTTGGTGAACGACTGATTCCTCGACCGATAATTGAGGTTCCTTATCATGGGTATGGCGTCCAGAATGAAGCCTCTATAGAAAACAGCTTCCATGAACAAAATCTCTGATTATGATAATTTTCCTGTTAATTAGGACAATGCATGGAATATGAGAATATATTTTTTCCGTTTAAAGTTGTTTTTATTGCTCGTCTAATGGATTTTCTTATGCTGGAGAGAGATAATGCAGATGATATGGTGGTTTCATGTTGTTGTACATTATTTCTCATTGTTGTTGAAAGGTTTATGTTATGACATTTGAGAAGTTCGGCAATGTATTAAGTTTTTGTTAATTTTTGAGTGGCGACATATTCACATGCAACTATTTGATCTTTTTATCCCATAGGATTCACATTTTATTGCAGATTTGAATTTTGTACTATATCAGAGTAGTAATTTCTCCTCTCTTTTTTCCCTCCGAATGAAAGAGGACTGTATTAGATAACAACCGATTAACTATCCAAGGTAAAAACATGTCTAATCATTATGAAAATGAAACCGGCCTGAACGAAATAGGATGATATTGAACTGATTCATATAGTTAGTTGACTCCAAATATTTCTGAACATAGAAATAATTTGTTGTCGTTCTGTAGTTTATGTTTAACTGGGCCATGAAGACTGCAGGTACACGCATAATTATATGAAGGGTTCAAAAGAATAAAAATGAAGGGTGTTGGGATTTCGACTCAGCTGCCTTGTCTTCTCCTCACCCATATAGAAACTAACAGGAGGAAAAAAAATTCTTAGCAAATAAGAGATGATATACCCTTTTTGATACAAAGCAAGCAACCCCTCAGAACCAAGTAAAACAATATGCCTGCATGCAAATCTCAAGGCAACTCTCTCACTTCCTCCTCTCTGCTCATCACTTATCTCAAATCCTTCCTTAATTCAAATCCCCCAACCACCAATCTCAAAGCCCAATTCAAACGTGTTAATCTCTGATGATTCCTTCACTATTGTTTCAATAGTGGAAGCTATAAGCCTTGCCAATGCAGCTGCAGATGCTACGTAAGCCGCTGTTTCTTTAAGAGTTTACGAGCAGAGAAGGAGACGAGTCGGAAACTCGAAGAACAAAGAGGAGGATGAGGAAGAGGAAGAAAAGTAGAGGCTTTTATGAAGATGATGCAGATTCAAGCAAATGTTTGATCAAGGAACCTCATCAAGGTCTGAGAGATCAAGGTATCTTACAAGGAAACAAGAGGCCGATTTCTCTCTCTATCTCAATGTATTTATTTGATAACACTAAGTTCATCTTAGTCAATTGCAATATCACAAAATATATGGTATGCAACGGCAACGCATTGAAACTTCATGGTATTTTAGTGAGGTTTAGCTGGTCAATATATGGTTTGAGATTTCAATACCATTAACCTCCTTCGTCCAAACTACAGCATCATATTTATCCAACAAGGGTAATAATGAACTATTTTAGCAAAGCACTATGTCAGCTTCTGTATCATATATCAAGCCTTAGCTACAAAATATTTCACAATGAACAGATTATGCAATGCTACTTAACTTTTAATGCAAAATCTTTAAAATATATAATTTTAGTACTATACAATAATACGACACTGAAGAATTACATAAAAATTGGCAGACCATTTCGTTGTATAAGATATTACACAAGCACAAATTGTTTATTACATCATTTACACGAAACACATCCTAGAAACGCTTCACATCAAACACTAAACAATCCAGTCGAATATATAGACTAAACAGATCCTGGTTGCATTTCTACAATCCGCGAGGTCCCTGAAATGGCAAGTCAGAAATAACTTCAGCATATGTATTTGCTGGTTATAAGAAAATTGGTGTTGTTTTGGCTCTTGCCGCTTTATTTTTCGCTGTTTCTCCATTTTAAATTCATTAGCACTAGTAAACAAGACTGCTAGCCGTGAAGAAAACACGTGTGATAACATTAAGAATAATGAAGAAACCCATTTATGGTTCCTTTCAATTATGAAGCCGCTTGATGCAAATCTGCTCTGAAGAACCGCGGTTGAATATTACCTGCAATAAAATGTATCATCATTGTTGCGTATACGACGATCACAAAGCCAAAGCAAACGGTAACGTTTAGTAATCAAAACCACAGACAAGATAGAAATATGAATACTAACCACAATAAATAGGCAAAGACAAAGCTTTAGATCTCTAATTAACAAAAGACTATCAGATATCCGGAGGAGTACAAATCGATGAAGAACACAAATCCCTCTCAAACCTTTAGATCTCTCACAATTATCAATGGGTTATCTCTAATTCACAAAAGGCTATCAGATCTAGGTCTAAAATAATCTATCATATATATAGCATACAAAAGATTTCCTCAAAAAACTAATTTCCTAACTAAAGAAATATCGCCCAGCCCAGTACGGCAGACGTTTGTATAAGGAATTGGCAGACTTCTGCCAAAGTATCACCGAAACTCCAGAGCGCCTACCAGACGTCTGATCAAGAATGTGACAGCCGTCTAGATTTCACACCAAAAGAGCATAGCGCTTGGCAGACATCTGAACCTCATCGAGGCAGACGTCTGCCCAAAGCATGCTTGTGCATACAAAGCTGAGGCCGATATCTGTCGCTAAGACTTCTAGACGTCTGACCTGTAGATGACATCAAATCTCCACGTGGTTTCGTGATAACCCCGGATTTTTGAGTAGGAAATCTTAGGGGATCGAATGTGAGACACATCTAACAAATCTCTATCTTACCCCGCATACCACAAACTCTTCCATCAAAATAATTTCACATGCACCACAAAACCACTCAAGGGCTCAAATGAGTGCAACGCACTCCAATTAAGTTTAAGCAGTACTCAAACTTAACTGAAAGAGACTTTGTCAAAATGTCGGCCAGATTATCTGCTGTGTCAATCTTCTTCACAATAATCTCCTTTCTCAATGACTTTCTGCACGAACCAATACCTTACGTTAATGTGCTTCGTCCTATCATGATGCATCTGATCTTTCGATAAGTGAATAGCGCTTTGGCCATCACAGTAGACTATTATGTTATCTTTTGGAATACCAAGTTTTTAAAATAGCCCCTTCAATCAGATCGTTTCCTTAACGGCCGCAACAACGGTTATATACTCCGCCTCCGTCGTAGACAACACTACTGTAGGCTGCAAAGAAACACGCTAACTAATGGCACATCGTCCTAAGGAGAACACGTAACCGGTGATCGATTTGCATTTGTCAAGATCACTTGCATAATCGGAGTCGCTGAATCCAACTAAATTGTCGTCGTTCCTTCCAAACACCAAGCCCACGTCAGACATATCTCGAAGGTATCGTAATATCCATTTCACCGCCTGCCGATGGCTTTTGCCAGAAGATGCCATATAGCGACTAACACTAACGGCGTGTGAAATGTCGGGTCGTGTACAAACCATGGCATACATAACGCTACCCACCGCACCTGCATATGGAACATTCGACATGTATCTAATCTCATGCTGAGTCTGCGGTGATGAACGAGCTGAAATTTTAAAATGAGCTGCTAATAGAGTACTTACAGATTTAGTGTCTGCCGTGCCGAAACGCTCCAAAACTTTCTCAGCATATCGCTGTTGAGACAAGTATAGCTTTCCTCCTTTGCGATCGCGCCTGATCTCCATACCAAGTATTTTCTTGGTCGTTCCAAATCCTTGGTCTTAAACTTACTTTTCAGTTGTTCCTTCAAAATCTGAATATCAATCATATATCTTTTTGCTATCAATATATCAACATAAAGCAGCAAATATATGTAAGAACCATCGGCGAGCTTTTTCAAATATACACAACTGTCGCTCATACTTTTTGTAAACCCTATTTCTTTCATGAAGGAGTCGAACTTCTTCTACTAATGTCTTGGTGACTATTTCAAACCGTAGAAAGACTTCTCTAATAAGCAAACATGGTCTTCTTTATCTTTGACTTCGAAACCTTCGGGCAGTTGCATGGAGATTTTATCTACCAAATCACCATGCAAGAATGCGGTTTTCATATTAAGCTGTTCAAACTCCAAATCTTGCATAGCTACCAAACCGTGTAAGACACGTATAAAGGTGTTTGACCGGAGAAAATACCTCAGTGAAGTGTCACGGCCCGAAATTTGGTGCGTGACTGACACTTAGATTGTATGACATATAAAGATGCCGACATAATCCGAGTAAGCCAGAAAACCAAGATCAAAACCCTATTTGCGGAATTAAGAAAATTTTAGTTTTAAAGTAAAAAGAATGAGGTAGCATGTCGAATGATTTTTAAGAAATGAAATCTAAACAACTGATTTTTAGCATTTAAAATTTCGACAGCACCTTTTTAATTGTTAATAAAAGCATTTATAAAATGTTTAAATAAGTCGCGTCCCTAGTTGGGAGCAAAATAACACCAAACGGCGAAAATCAATACGCAACAACAATACGACGCTTAAAGCGAAGAATTTCATGCATAAGTAAAGAAGCATAATTTAACACAACTAGACGATGTCACTCAATCAAATCAAAATATATACAAGCATATTTCGTTCTAAGTCAAATATACAGGGTCTGATGGAGTGATACTAGATCCAAAATACATATATCAAAAATAGGTGGTCACCGTATATGTAACCTACCTAGCAAAACAAGCGATATAAGCTGACAAGTGAATCCGCACTGCTGCTATGCGTCCACGCGTCTCCTGCAAGGAACTAAGGCACAACGGGAGTGAGTTGCCAACTCAGTGAGCAAAACTAACACCTAACCGTTGATATTGTAAGCATGCCGAAATAATGGTAAAAGCAACAAGATAAGCATGATGTATAGCATCACATTGATGCATGAATATGTACTAAATGAATGTATAACACAATACCGAAATCTTATCAAATATATCTGAATATTGGTCATTTCCAATTTAAGATTCATTTTTCCGTGTCCAACATCGACACAAATCTTCTGTTTTAGCGGACATCGTTCCCCGAACGATCCTGTCAATCAGTAACATCGGTCGGTATCCACCAGATATCCGCCGTGTTTTACAACCACTTCGGTATCGATTATCCTCGCTAGGCTCCCCGCCTCAAATGCGGATTTCCTGCCCCTCGGTCTCGACCGGGTCCACCATGAATCCGACTGTATACTCCCTCACTCAGTCCGGATAACGTAAAAATCCGCAACCGTATGGCTCCCCCACTCGGTCCGGAATAAAACTAAATCATAAAAACATCTCATGGTGGACATATCACTTCAATCATGAAGAACCACTGCATATAACTTAATAGTGTATAAAACTCAAAACCAGAAATCCTCATAATCCAATACATCTTGTGCTACAATTAATAACAATTGAAAGGGAAACATGATAAGTGTCAATAATAATAGCAATGCAAAACAACTACTATTAATACTGCTTATGGTATGAAGTGAATCATATGTGACATAGCAGGTTCTAAGTGGGTACGTGACATGTCAATACCGATGAGATGTAGTGTAACATGTAGGTATGTGCGCGTGCAACATGACTTATCGATAATTAGTGCAGTGTCCTAGCAAGTGTTAGACAATGGAAATTTATAGATATGAATGCATACGATGAAGTTTTTAGTTTTAAATATATACACAATGCAAAGGAAAATAATTAGCTAAACTTCTAATTACGGGCGTATTACGCCATCCATACAAAATCCCCCGGTAGATGTTTAGTCTACTCACCGGAACACGTCGAATCTACTCGAATGTCATCAACCCCTTTGCTTTTCTTGCGGCCTCCGAAGTCCCCGCGATCGAAACTAACATCGAAATTAACTTTCGTATAAGAAACGGCTAAAACTCCGATACAACGAAAACGTGAAAACTACAAGACTTACATACTAAATATGCTACATGCGAATATTGTGAACTATCTAAAACCTATACTAACCTGAGCTAACCCCATGCTGTTCGTAACTGGGAAAACAGAATCGTGACACGAAATATCCGTATCGTATTTAGAACTATAACCCAAAACAAGAATTTGTTTCCAGATATTATATACAGAACATATAACATAATCTAATTATACCAGATACCCTAAAATATATACAGAGAGCTACCCTAGAAAAATCAACAGCCAACTCCCAAGAAAAACCGGCGAGATCGGGAAAATGGGGATTTTCGCCGGTCGAAAAATCATAGAATGGATCCGTGTTTCTAGTGTATATTTTAGGTCCAATTTACAAGGTTACTGTATTATTAGATTTTGCTAAAGATTAACTAACTTATAGCAGATTCAAAACAGAGCTAAAGTCTAACAAATACGACATTACCGATATCAAACATTCTAACTGAACAATACTGAAATAAAAATCTACAGGTTTGGAAATTATACCAATTTGAATGATTAACTGAATGGATTCTTCAAAGATGCACAAGAACATATAATCCTAACTCGAGGGTTGAGGTAAGGATCCCTAGTACTTAGCTTCTTTTTTCTTCTTTTATTCTAATTGAGGTAGAGGATTTTTTTACTAAGTATTTTGTTTCCAAATTTTCTATGCCAATTGAATCAATTATGGAAATGATAAGGATATGAATTAATAATTTAGGAGGTGTCACCATGAAGGATGGTGTGTATTCATGCAAGTAGCAGGTGTGGGCTTGATATTTAACCTAGGGTGTGGTATCTATGAGGTTTGAATTAGCCTTAACCATGACCTAACACTTTCACATAAAAACCCTCACACAACCCCAATTCTCACAAAGAATTAACTTTCCAAAAAAACCCTCATGACATTTATTATTATATAAACAAACTAGTTTCTTTACTAAATTACTTTACTACATCTTAAAAGGCCATTTTATTACAATAAAATTTAAAATAACATTTTTAATTAAATAAATAAAATAATTAATTATCTAAAATATTTCAACATGTTACATGAAGTCAACTCCCCGCGCCTGCGAATAGCTTTAGCTACCAACCGCGTCTTATATCTTGTATCAACCGCCCCTTGGTCACCTTCCTTGTTGAAAACCCAATTGCGGCCAACTATTTTCTTTCCTCTTTCGGGCTTCATGGGCTTCTAAGTCCGGTTCTTATGAAGAGACTCAATCTTTTCATTCATAACGACTAACCAACGAGCTGCTTCATCAGATGAGATTGCTTCTTTATAGCTTGTCGGCTTACTACTATCAACTGTTTCTACAACGGACAACGCATACGCCATTAGGGCATCATAGCCATACCTCAGTAGCGGCCTAATGTCTCTTCTTTGTCGGTCACGAGCGAGCAAATACTTCTCATCATAGGACTGCTCTTCTTGAGGTTGATGGTGAAGGATAGATCTCCTCCAAACCCGAGCCATCACAGACCTCAATATCACCTCTCGGCCCATCCTTCCTTGAATCGTCTACAACAGAAGATTCCTTGTTGTTCGGTTTCAACATAGCAGATTCATCAATCGTCACATCTCTACTAATCATAAATTTAGACGACTTTAGATCCGAACACCACAATCTAGCCCTTAACGCCGGTAGCGTAACCGAGAAATATACATTTCTTCACTCGGGGATCCAACTTGCCTTCACGGTAGTGTGCATAAGTGGGGCAACCAAACACCTTAAGTGTTGAAAAATCAGCGTGTTTTCCCAATCATACCTGCTCCGATATTTTACAACCTAGCGATGTAGGAGGTGACCGATTCACAATACAGCATGCCGTATTTACCTCTTCTACCCAAAACTCCTTTTTGAGCCCTGCGTTGGACAACATGCACCGCCGTTTCTCCAAAAGAGTCCGGTTCATCCGCTCCGCTACTTCATTCTGCAGTGGTGTGTAGAAAACGGTATGATGCCGAACTATCCCTTTCATTTTTGCAGAAATTATTGAAATCTCCATCACAAAACTCTAACCCGTTGTCTGTTCTCAGTCTCTTGATCTACTTCCCCGTCTGCTTCTCAAGCAATGTCTTCCATTACTTGAATATGGTAAACATCACTTTCGTGTTTCAAGAAGTAGACCCAAATTTTTCTCGAAAAGTCATCAATGAAGATAAGCAGATACTTGGTACCGCTTCCTTTAGAAGCAGCTGGAGAAGGTCCCCATAAATCCGAATGGATATAATCAAGATTATCTTTCGTGTTGTACACCGCCGAACTGAAGCTAACACGCTTTTGCTTTCCAAAGGGGAAATGTTCACAAAACTCTAGCTTCGTCGTACTCTTGCAACCAAGTAGACCCTACTTCGACAACTCAGTCACATCTCTCTCACTCATATGCCCGAGCCTCATGTGCCATAATCTGATAGTTTTCGAATCCGTCATGCATTTAGAAGATGAAATAGCCGCCAATCCGGAAGTCGTCAAATCCTGCAATGAATACAAGGATCCTTTCTTCGGCCTTTCCATCACAACGAGAGCGCCTTGGTTACCTTCAAAACTCTACCTTCAGCAGAAAATTTGCAACCCTTGTCATCGAGTGCACCCCTAAAAAGATGAAATTTTTCTTCAAGTCAGGTACGTGTTGGATGTATATGCCCTAGAGGCCATTATTGTATAGTAGATGATTGTATATTATATATGGATGCTTGGGATATATATATATATATATATATATATATATATATATATGTTGCTCGATATGATAGTATGCTATCTGGTTTGCCTTTACCTCAACATGTGTATATATTCTATTTTATATTACATATCTCGATTACATGTTGGTAAAACCCGTAGGAACTTTGCTTGACTACTAGAGTTGTGATGGCAATCATATTCGTAGGGTCTAGATAGTCTATAAGCACATCCTTAGACTGTCCCTGGTCGTTGGAGTTTCGAGATAGAGCATCGATACTCCGGAGTAGACTAATGTACACAATTCTTATTCACGTGAGGGAAGGTGGCATGTCCCACAGTCATTGGTGTTCAACACCAAAGATAATATACAGGTGCTCATTAGGTTATGAGTTATACTGGACGAACTCGCCGAGAACTTCTACATGGTAATATACACAGATAGTAGTTCTCTGGTGACATTGGTAAGTGCACGGCAGCGCCCCGGCCGTCATTCCGAGGCCAAAATGCGGAAACGATACTTTTCTTTAACTTTTAAAACCGGCGCTACCGCGTACTAAAAACCCGGATCGGGCCATTAACCTACTCCTAGCTAACTAGAGAAGGGGTAGAGAGATATACTGAGCGATCTGTGTCCTTCGGTCTTCTCGTCGTCATCCCGATCTCCCTGCGGAATCTCCGGTCTTCATCTCCTCGTCGGAAGGGCACCACATCGCCGGGTTCCTTTACGGGCTCCCATCTATGGACCGAGGCAACTCGGGCACGAAGTTGGCGAGCCGACGTGTCCAAGAGTACTGTAGGCTAAGTGTGGATTACTTTGTCTCAAAGGGTTGTGAAGTTGCCATTTTGGTGGAGGTGAAGAATGAACTTTGGAGAGAGGTGAGGGACTTTTTTTAGCAAGCTAAAAATAAAAAGGATGAATAAATTTCCCTCACCAAAATGAATCCTTTCCTATACCCCTTCTCTATGGCCGGCCAAACAAAAATGGAATAGAGAAATATACAAGGGGGTGAGCAAAAGCTAATACAAGGTGACCATAAGAAAAGATATGGGTAATGATGATAAACAATGATCACAACTAAGTCAAAAAGCCCATCATTCATCATATCTCAAAAGTCAAGCCATGATGAACAAAGAATCAAATGATGGTTGAACCATCATGAAGCTATCACAAAAAGTCTTCTCCATAATAAAATGCACAATTGCAAATAACCCCCCTCCACCAATTTTCAGCCAAAGAAAGAAACAAAGGAAAATGGCCGAAACGGAAAGCAAACTGGCACCTTCAGAAAAACGATCCTGTAATAAATTACAGGAAAACCCCGCGACTGTATATACATACCCGCATTTGTATTCCGACCGAATACAAATGCAATGAGACAAAATATATACTGTACAATACTAGGATCCGACTTAAACCAAAACCCGCTAGTATTATCCGTCCGATCATGATCCGTACAATACCGCACGCATATGATCGAACCCTGCCATAATCTCCATACGGCCTCTACAGCGTTTCGCCCGAAACTTGAGAAACGGTCTGTGGGGGACTCTAAAGACTCGTCAACATTTTGGCTGTGGATTTAACCACAAGCACGTCAGAGGTATTAGCCATACGTAACGGGCTACCAGGTATTGACCAAAAAGGACGTCGATGAGCGAATTCATCCCGACACCCTACTGAGCCTGTCAGTGACAATATCCGTACAGTCCGGTCCGTTCGTCTATGAGTATCGCATGGCGGGCCTAGGGGTTGGTACTAGTCAGACCCCCAAAAGCGGTACAAGTCGTGTCAGAGTGTAGCCGAGAACACCCTGAGATACTACTGGAATACCTACCAGTAAATCTCCTGCCTTGGCCAAGGACTTCGTGTAATGGCTCTCCTAGACACAGCGCGACCTCACCTCCAATACCGGGAGAGACGAACCCCTGCAGATCCGCTTACTGCCTCCATGTGGCTCGGGACTGTACCCAACTAAAACCTGTTTGCACGACTCCTTTGAGCCGTGGTAGGGTAGTAATCAAAGTACAGTGGGAACTCACACGAGACAAATGACGATCTCAGGTCGATGAACTAACCTGTACACATGTCACCAGGGAACTGCTATCTGACGTCAGGTATAAGACCAACTAGCATGTTCCCGGCGAGTCCTGTCCGGTGTACTCATAACCCAATGAGCACATGTATACATTTTAGGTGAACCAACTGACACCAGTGGCTTGTGAGACCGGCCACCGCCCCTCGTCGGGGTCTCGACTGTATACACTAGTCTACTCTGGAGTATCGATGCCCTGTCTCGAAAACTCCCACGACTAGAGACCTTTTAAGGATGTGCTTATAGACCCCAGCTCCCACGTATATGATCGCCATCATACTGCTGGCCGTCAAGCAAGAATCCTAAGGGCCCTATCAATGTGCAATAGTGACCATTAAGGTCACCTAAAGCAGTACACGATGATAAAGGTAAACCAGATAGCATACTATCATCTTGAGTAAGACTGTCCTACCGGTATAGGTCCTCCCTCAATCATTGCAATCACGTGCCTATGATCCAATAATTGACTCTGAGGGCACTATCTCCAACAATCTCCCATTTGCACTCAAGGCTAATTATTGCGATGTCGCATACTCACAGCCCGTGTGATACCGAACACCCAACTCCTCTACTAGTCAGCCTCACAAAACTCGTTTGCGAAACTATTGCGTTCGAGGAATAGCCTTAGTGAGTGGATCCGCTTTGATGTTTCTTTCTACGTCTCTCTATATTTCAAGTTCGCGGAGAAAACCATCTCCCGAAATGAGCAATACCTATCTTAGAATATGTCTGGATATCTGATGGGACCTAGCTCATAAATGAACTCCAAATCCAAACTTCTTAGACTGTATCGTCAACTGAAACCAATCAGTATCCTGCGCCATGCCTCCCTTGGTATCCGCTTGGACCACCTGTCCAAAATACTGCCCCTCGTCAGAGGGAAAACTATAACTCTGACAGTCACTCTGTCATCCAGGTCACCTTGGAAGCCTGGAATAATAACCGTCTCCTAAAAAAGGCTATTGTTATCATATCCCTAAAACATCCACTTATGTTCTAAAACTGCTTCCGATCGTTTCTCCAGGATTGGATTAATATCAATTTATTGCATCCACTGCAAAAACATCTGATGTGGTACTTGACATCTCACGATCAACTCAATTGCCTAAGCAAGCGGTCTGCCGATCATGCACATCTCTCTCCCCTTTAGTCTATAAGACACCTTTAGAGAGGATGACTCCATCACCTGCAGGTACACTACCGTGCCGGAGTCGTCCATTCTAAAACACCTTTAGAATGCTGTCTAAGTACCCTGATTGGGACACTTCTCAAATCTAGATCTAAAACTATAGATCTAGTAACCAGAATGTCTGATATAATGTCCAATTCCTATGTGGAGAAACCACTGTGTGACAACCAAAGTAAAACCGATCGTAGTATAGGAATATCACTTCCTACTCTGTGTATGTCAACCAAATACCAGGACATCACACCCTACTACCTTCTTAACAGATCCATCTCCTATTCTGATGAAGTCAAACCTATGACTATCACATCAGAAATAGATGATCTATCTCCGCTATATTTGCTTCAGTCTATAAATAGACATAAGCCATTTGTCCACCATGCTTCCGCTGCTCCCACTGACTACGACAACCCTCTGGCAGAGTCATATACACGTGCACTTCTAAAGCTAGTTTAGAACGACGCTATACTCATCCTCCTGCCGGGTCTCACAGTCTGGAACAACAGCAATGGTAAGTCTGGGTAAACAAGAACCTCCCTGTCACCGTCTTTGAGCATACCGAAGTACCTCTCGAGTGCCTGAGGTTACCCACCATATCTGCGGAGTGGCCAATGGAATGTCAAACCAGATTGAATCTTTAGGTTCTTATTAAATTTTCAGTAATCGTTTGCGGTTCTGGAATCACTTCCAGTTCTACCATACTCCCACTTCTGTTTTCTGAAAAAATCCATTTTACTTAAAACGGTGGCGAGTCTAGAACAATATCACTATTGATCTTCCAGATGGTAGAAAGTCAACCCTCGTCATAGCCTGGGTCAACCCACAAACAACCATTACAGAAACGTGCCTTGAGTTATCCAGAGTTTGGTTTTAAGCATAAGCCGGACAACTCCCCGTACCTTAACATCGTTAAGATATGAACTGTTCTATATCCAATATAGAACCAGAGGCACTGATTTAATTGGAACCAGATTCAAATCATGCAGCTGTCTCCAGTGCATGTCAACTGAATGGAGAGAGGTCGATCAGCATTACTCAATTTAGGAGTGCTTCCAATTATGAGTAACCTGAAAGAGAAGCAAGTTCTTTTAATCATTACTATCATCTGAATACCACATACAAGTATCTACATCTTCGATCACCTTGAAGAATCTTGATACTTGCAACACCTGGTTCTCTACTTTATTCATATACCTATAACTTCTCAAAACTTGGACATTGTGTTTCTACGAAACACATGTCTAAGAACTAGAGAAGTCACAAGTAAACAGAATATAGTACGAGTACCAACCCCTCTGTCCTGATGGACACTGGACAACATACAATACTCTGTACAAGTCCCTTGAGTCTAATAACTCATTCCCTGTGTGTCGTAGGTTGAAAACTGTACTTATGGCTAAGAAGAATTACACTGCTGTTTAATGCTCCTTACCTAACCATCCACTGATATAGGTAAATGTCATAGACATAATTTCAAAAAGTTATATCTCACTCTATAAAAATAGACGTACAGATATATCAATTTGAAATTGGTGCATAACGGATATTCAAAACCAAATATTTGCCGTCCGGCAAACAACCCAGGTGATTTCCTCAAATATCACCAATTGCAACGAATTCCGATATAATGAGGACGATCACCTAATTCCCAATAACTTACCCCCACTCATCATCTGTAAAACCATACAGATGTGAGAATCATACCTGGTAAATACATACCCTGGAGCAAGTGTCTAATTGGGAAATCGGTTTTCTTTTAACAGTACACAGTGAAAGTGAAACATGTAAATGTTTCGGAGAGGTATCCTGGTATTCCTAGTAATGCCTCTTTCATTATCCAGATTCACAACTGTAACCATATATTTTTTTGCCATCTCTCCAAATCCCTTTATATGTCTTTAGTCATTACCTTCTGTACACCCTCTTAGGCTAAATGGTTTTCTTCCTTCCCTACCGTTCGGCACCAGCCTATGATTTGGAAGAAGATTGTCCAATAAGCGTAATGGGTGTACTGTCCTAATCCTAGGAGCACTCGCAACGCGAGAGAAGGTGAAGATAAAAGACACCTGAATAAACCTTATTCCTATTTCTCCTGAACCAGAATCCATCCCCGAACTGGAACAAGTTCCTTTCGAATTCGTATATAACCATACGATGGAGTATCTAATAAACTGTGGATCTTCGTAGTGATACGGAGTGTCCTGGAGAAATACAAAGGTGAAATGGGAGTGGTAATGAAATACTTGGTTTGGTCGTGAATAGCAGTCGCAGTTTACTTTGCCCTCTTACTAATCCCTTTATTTGTCTTTACATAATACCTTCTGTACACCATCGTTAGGCTAATTGGTTTTCTTCATTCCCTACCGGTCGGCACCTGCCTATGGTTTGGAAGAAGACTATCCAATTTGCGTAATAAGTGTACTATCCCCTAATCTAAGGGGCACTCGCAATCTGAGAGAAGGTAAAAGGAAAAGACAGCTGAATAGTCTTATTTGTTTTCTCCAGAACCAGAAACCATCCTCGAATAAGTTCCTTCGAGTTCGTATATAACCATATGATGATTTTATCCAATGGAAGTGGACGTTCGTAGTAATACGGGGTGTCCTGGAGAAAAGGGTAAAAGTAGGAGTGGCAATGAGGTATGCAACTCTGACAATCCAAAAGTCAGTGTTTAAGAAGGTTCGGTTAATTTGGTCATTGAGTCATAGTCAAGGGTCGGGTCATGGTCGCTGCCAAAGAGAGAGAAAAAAGAAACACTTAGCGTGCACTCTAACCTAAATCAGAATGGTTATCACTTTATCTACTCAGGAAACCTCCCACTGTAACGTCAAATTCTCCTCCAAACCTGAAAGAAGAATTAGTCGGGATCACCCGAGGAGTAAACCAACTCATCAGTGAGAATCGGGATCCAACTATCATCGCATGATAACGTGACGGAATCCGCTCACGTTATCACACTCCAGAAGGTATGCGCATAACTGGCAAGTTTCAGTTTCTTTAGAAACTCCCGATGTGATTTTTACCCCATGCTCTTATGACCTTGACTTTGGCCAACAAATCATAAGTCACATGTCAAGTTCTACCCGTCATTCTCCAGGTTAATTTGAACCCACCCGTACCAACAAGGCAGTACGACTGTCCCAAACCAACGCATCTATCTATGCTGCATATGAATATCCAATAGCTACCAATCACTGTGCCTTGACTTTGGCCAACAAACACAGCTTGAATACTATTGACTGTCCATATGAAATGACGGAGGGCTACGAATGGTTTTTAGCGAAAAACCTTTAACGTAATGAACTTGATATCGTTGAAGGAACTGGATAGCTTTATAAAAATATAGCGACGAAAACCTTTACTAAAGAGGCCACTCCCGGTGAAGGGAACTCGTCTCTTTCCTCGTAGAATGAGGTGCAGGATATTCCAACTGAATACCACGATGCAAAGCAAAAGTAATCGACTATGGTGAAGTTATCGCCCTGACGCAAACTTCTGTTCAAGGGGTCACTCCCTGTGAAGGGATCTCGACCCTTGCCTCGTCGACTGAGATGCTGGATATCCATAACCGAATACCACTATGCAAAATAAAAGAGAACGTCCTTGCAATAACAGCTTTTTGAAAAGTGTTCCAACAATATCAAAATAGGTTTGTTTAGCTTGCATTGATCCGAATCAATGCAGTCCCATCAATTGATCACACCAATAAAGAACGAAAATAATGATGTACGTATATGTCATCCGCATTCGCCACTGGGTCCCGTCATTACCCGTTAGGTTGCTTAACTAACGACAGAGCAGGGACTGGACTAGCGCGAATGCAAAACATATACAACATCTACTAGTATATATATCAATATATAATATTCGCTCAAGGCGTGATAAAATGCAACATCACAGAAATATAATAAGCATCACAGAACAATACAGATATCTGGGATCCCCGGGTTTCATAGAGCCGCTACTGAAACCCGACGTTCCCATGGTCGTGTGGATAGCCTGTGCAATGAAATCCTAGACCCCTACGGGCGTGGCAAGTTACCCGTCAAAACCTGAAGCGAGGCAACCCCCTTCAGCAACATGAATGGACTACCCAGCACTTCACGGAATCCGGTAACTTGTGCACCCCCCTTGGGTCAACCTGTACCCCCTACGAGTGCGGCGAATAGTCCACCAATTCTAGAGTGAAGCCCCCTCCGTCTCAACGCCATGAGATGCGGGCCCGTTGCCCTCAAGACCCCGGCTATCCGTGCACCCCACCTTGGGGTAATCCTAGTACAGAAAATAAAATATACAATAGGTACATCGACCTCAACCCGGTCGTGCCCCAAAAGAATAATATACAAACAGGCAGTGACGGCAGTCCACATGTCGGACGCTCGCCCCGCAATATCAAATGTACATAATAAACCAAACTGTACTAACATTGCATCCAGGCTATCCACCACGACAAATCCGCAATATCACAGCACAACACAGAACATCAACGTGAATGTCATGTTCGCAAATCCGTCTAAAGGGGCTATAGCAGTTAGACAGGATTTACCAATCAAATGACATTCACGGTCGCAGATATAATGTAAATACTGTGAACTAACATGTTTAAAATTTTCGATCGACTAAATTTACCGAAGTGGGCCCCAAGCACAACTGTAGCACTCAAAGAAAATCTGGGCCCAAACAGAATATATCAAAAACCCTATTTCCATGTCAGAGAGCCACTGTAAAAATTTGGTGCAGCAAGGACCTACAATGGCCGCGGAACCGCGGCCAACGCATGGGTTTGGCCGCGTTTCCGCGGTGGAACAGAGATATTAAGCAACCAAATTTTTACAGATTCCTTAAAAAACCCTGCACGTATTTTTACAATGTACCAAATAATTTTTTGAGCACTGCAAAAATTCGACAGAAATTGATGCAAATGGAAACGCGGTTTTGGAAAATTCGTCCGATCGAAGTTCTAAACACGTTAAAGCAAGCTAGACTAGGTTAATGGCCTGGCTCTGATACCACTGTAAGTGCACGGCAGCGTCCCGGCCGTCATTCCGAGGCCAAAATGCGGAAACGATACTTTTCTTTAACTTTTAAAACCGGCGCTACTGCGTACTAAAAACCCGGATCGGGCCATTAACCTACTCCTAGCTAACTAGAGAAGGGGTAGAGAGATATACCGAGCGATCCGTGTCATTCGGTCTTCTCGTCGTCATCCCGATCTCCCCGTGGAATCTCCGGTCTTCATCTCCTCGTCGGAAGGACACCACATCGCCGGGTTCTTTTACGGGCTCCCACCTCTGGACCAAGGCAACTCGAGCACGAAGTTGGCGAGCCGACGTATCCAAGAGTGTTGTAGGCTAAGTGTGAATTACTTTGTCTCAAAGGGTTGTGAAGTTGCCATTTTGGTGGAGGTGAAGAATGAACTTTGGAGAGAGGTGAGGGATTTTTTTTGTAGCAAGCCAAAAATAAAAAGGATGAATAAATTTCCCTCACCAAAATGAATCCTTTCCCACACCCCTTCTCTATGGCCGGCCAAACAAAAATGGAATAGAGAAATATACAAGGGGGTGAGCAAAAGCTAATGCAAGGTGACCATAAGAAAAGAAATGGGTAATGATGATAAACAATGATCACAACTAAGTCAAAAAGCCCATCACTCATCATATCTCAAAAGTCAAGCCATGATGAACAAAGAATCAAATGATGGTTGAACCATCATGAAGCTATCACAAAAAGTCTTCTCCATAATAAAATGCACAATTGCAAATAACCCCCCCTCAACCAATTTTCAGCCAAAGAAAGAAACAAAGGAAAATGGCCGAAACGGAAAGCAAACTGGCAACTTTAGAAAAACGATCCCGTAATAAATTACAGGAAAACCCCGCGACTGTATATACATACCCGCATTTGTATTCCGACCGAATACAAATGCAATGAGACAAAATCTACACTGTACAATACTAGGATCCGGCTTAAACCAAAGCCCGCTAGTATTATCCGTCCGATCATGATCCATGCAATACCGCACGTATATGATTGAACCCTGCTATATCTCCATACGGTCTCTACAGCGTTTCGCCCGAAACTTGAGACACGGTCTGTGGGGGACTCTAAAGACTCGTCAACACTTTGGCTGTGGATTTAACCACAAGCACGTCAGAGGTATTAGCCATACGTAACGGGCTACCAGGTATTGACCAAAAGGGACGTCGATGAACGAACTCATCCTGACACCCTACTGAGCCTGTCAGTGACAATATCCGTACAGTCCGGTCCGTTCGTCTATAAGCATCGCATGGCGGGCCTAGGGGGTGGTAAAAGTCAGACCCCCAAAAGCGGTACAAGTCGTGTCAGAGTGTAGCCCAGAACATCCTGAGATACTACTGAAATACCTACTAGCAAATCTCCTGCCTTAGCCAAGGACTTCGTGTAATGGCTCTCCTAGACACAGCGCGACCTCACCCCCAATACCGGGAGAGACGAACCCCTGCAGATCCGCTCACTGCCTTCATGTGGCTCGGGACTGTACCCAACTAAAACCTGTTTGCACGACTCCTTTGAGCCGTGGTAGGGTAGTAATCAAAGTACAGTGGGAACTCACACGAGACAAATGACGATCTCAGGTCGATGAACTAACCTGTACACATGTCACCAGGGAACTGCTATCTGACGTCAGGTATAAGACCAACTAGCATGTTCCCGGCGAGTCCTGTCCGGTGTACTCATAACCCAATGAGCACATGTATACATTTTAGGTGAACCAACTGACACCAGTGGCTTGTGAGACCGGCCACCGCCCCTCGTCGGGGTCTCGACTGTATACACTAGTCTACTCTGGAGTATCGATGCCCTGTCTCGAAAACTCCCACGACTAGAGACCTTTTAAGGATGTGCTTATAGACCCCAGCTCCCACGTATATGATCGCCATCATACTGCTGGCCGTCAAGCAAGAATCCTAAGGGCCCTATCAATGTGCAATAGTGACCATTAAGGTCACCTAAAGCAGTACACGATGATAAAGGTAAACCAGATAGCATACTATCATCTTGAGTAAAACTGTCCTACCGGTATAGGTCATCCCTCAATCATTGCAATCACGTGCCTGTGATCCAATAATTGACTCTGAGGGCACTATCTCCAACAACATCGTCATTCATCCCGAGTGTGTTCCCACTGTACTTAGATCCCTTCCCTACCACGGATTTAAAGTAGTAGAAACAGGTTTTGGTTGGGTACCGTCCCGAAACACTTGGGACCAGTGAGCGATGGAAGGGATTCCTTTCTCCCGGTACAGGGAGTTGATGTCGCGCTGTTTTCGATTGGTCATAACCATAAGACTTTGGCCAAAGCGGTTGAGATTTACTGATTGTAAGATTGGTGGTTTCTCGGGATGGTTTTGGGCCACATCAACACGACTTATTAGGTTATTAAAGGTCTGGCGTTTTCCACCCCTAGACCGAGTATGCGACACTCTTAGACGAAGAGATTGGACTGTATGTAGATTGTCACTTTCAGGCTCAGTAGGGATACAGACAACTTTGCATGCCGGCCTTCCTTTTTTTTCAATACTTAGGTAGCCGTTACATACAGCTAGTGTCGTTGATGTGCTTGTGGTTAAACTCACTGCTAGCGTATTGTCGAGTCTTTAGAGTCCTACACAGAAAGTTTCCCAGCTTAGGCGAAACGATATAGTGTACGTATTTTGATACGTACTTGGGTTCGATTAAATACGTGTTTTTGTACACGCACTTTTAATCGGACAGTTTGTTAATACTGACAGGTTTGAAAGATAACCAAGTTATCACATTTGGATGAAATGTGAACTAGTATTATTTATCTCTTTTTAGCATCTCTTTTCGTATTCGTATTTTGATAAAATACGGTATTTATACGAATACGGGTATTTGTATGAATACGGGTATTTGTGTCTTTATATGAATACAGGTATTCGTATTTTGATACGAATACGGGTGTTTGTATTTGTAGCATATACTTGTATTAGTGTATTTGTGTGTATTTATATATACACTTATACATATGTATATGTGGACAAGTGAGATGGCTCACTCTTTTCTTCTCATCCTTTCTTGAGTTTGTGAGAAGAGTGTGGACTTGTGACTCACAAGTCTACCCACTTCACAACAAAAGAAAAAGATGAGAGTGAAATGAAATGAGATTTTTTCTTTAGTTGTCATTCTCAAGTCTATCACCATGATCTTCTTCCTTTCATCTTGAGTTTTCTTTAGTTGAGATAAGAAAAGATTGAGTGAGAAACAAATAAAGATTGGCCACCATATTATTTAGTGATCATTTCCTAGCAAGTCTTGATCACTAGTTTTCTTCACTTGGTTTTAGTGTGGAAATATAATCTTTGCTAGGGTTCTCTCGAGTGGATCTTCTTCGACATCGAAGACCGGCATCCAAGCTTGTTCTCGGAGTCCATAGAAGCATAAGAAGTAGAAAAGAAAACGAAGGACACAACTATAAAGGTAGCTATCACTATCCGAGTAGTTAAAACCTTCTTTTGTTCGCTAGTTTAGTGTTTAAATTCGATTCTAGCTCGTAGATATTGTAACATTTAAAAAAAATAAAATATTATTTTTGGGAATTTTTATAATTAAATAATATTATATTGAATATTTTAATAACGCGGTATAATTAAATACCGATAAATTGGAAAAAAATTTGGAAAATAATGGAAATTACTAAAAAGAGGATACTTTATGTGATTTAAGCAAATTATGAGAGTTTATGATTTATTTGACACTATTTTAGTGCTAATCGCGATTAAAAATCGCTAATCGGGCTTTAAGCGTGTTTTGTGCAAAACATGCACCATATCATTTCACACTTGTGTTACATTTTCCTACATGGCTTTATCAAATTTTTTCATTCTTTTCTTTTGTGTTTACTATTGAGGAGAGAAGAAAAGAAAAGAAAAAGGAAATTGATTAAAGAAAGGGGTATGGGTATGAGAGAAAGAGGGTGAGGGGTCAACCAAGTCTTGGCTCATCTTTAACACTTCACCATTTTCATCATTTCTTCTTCCTCAGCCTATGGCTGCTGCCCTCACCCCCTTCCCCTCTTCATCCTCTCAAACTTCATCCAATGCACAAAAAGTCCATCTCCATTTCACAAAAAATGTGCACAAGCTCTCAAGCAACCCTTTGGACCAAGAAAGTTTGTGTTTTGGTGCTGTAGGGGGATTCATGAGTGCCAATGAGGTAACCCTTTCACAATTAGTGTAGTGTTTCAAGTGCTTTAGCCTCTTTTCAAGTTTGTTTTCGTCTTGGCGAAGTTTAGTGAATTTTGGGAAATTCTAGTGAGGGTTAGGGTTTAATTGAGTTGTGTTAGTGTAATTAAGCCTTAGTGGTGACCCTTAAACCCCCCATGGTGTTAAAAACCCAGAAAATACACATAACCAAACCTGAAACCCAAAATACGGAAAAATAGAAACTTTTGATGTTGGTTTGTGAACTTTGAGTGTGCAGGCAAATCTGGAATGAACTGGGATTTTTACTGGGAAAATAAACAACTCCAGAGACCAATTTGAGACCATAGGAACCCACTGTAGCAAGACGAACCACGTTGGGGACCCCCAGGCCGGCGAGCTCGGAATTTTATGGGAGGGGCTCGGCCACTTGGTGAGGGGGTGGGTCCAGGTTTCTTCTGTAGGTCACATATATCCTATATATCACCCCGGTGTTATTTGCATGCCTTGTTTTGGCCTGAGTCAAAATCTGGGACCACTTTCTCTAGTTGCTGCTTTGATTCGAGCAATGGTTTTCCGTATTTTAAATTCTGTATTTTTGTATTTGTGCTTTATCTCGATCACGTGACGTTTTTACCTCCATATCGAGTGATATCGGGTTGATTTGCGGGAGTAGACCATAGGTTTTGACCCATGTGAGTTCCGCGTGTCATTTTGGTTTCGATTTGGTTTTAATGTGATACGATGCGTGTGATATGTAGGTACCCCCACGATGATTTGAGACAATAAAGGAGATGATGGCGACATCGACATCGGCAAGCAAGATCAAGGTGAGTAGATAATATCTACGGGGGAAGTCGGGTGGAAGGCGTATAGCACCCCCGCAGTTCGATGTATAGTATGCTATATATATATGATTATGTGTTCATGGTTAGTTTAGAGTTATTAGAAGTGAACTAGTATAACTTCTCAGTTGCGAACCCTAGAATAGGTTTACACTCACACGCACACATGCTTACTGTTATACTTGTGCGTATATGGAGATATATATATATACACACACACATAGGTATGGGACTCTATATATATATATACTCGTATACCTACCCTTGGATGGTGAGGATAGTTGATGATATTTGGAGATGAGTCGATGAGATTGGGCATGGTGCCATGAGATCGGTGATATGATGTGGTTCGTATGATGAGATACGACATGAGATTTTAGCGGGCCTTTGGACGTGTGTTTTACACACGCATTTATATTTATATAGATGGTATCAGTTTGTACTAGACTTAGATCAGTACCCCAGTTCATGAGATATGATGATAAGGATACCAGATAATTGCTGAGATAAATGTGAGATTCGACCCGTATCCAGATTTGGGATGCCGTACGACGGATTCATGTACGAACTTTATATTGATGATTGATCCGCACTCTTGACTCGAGGATGTCATATTGTATACTGTATCGTATGTGATACTATTGAGTCGGGATCACCGACTATTATATTTATATATATATCGACTCAGAGTTGGGTGGTTTCCATACCCTTCGATTAGCTTGTTAGTTAGATCTATAGTTTACTTGTAAATGCTAGACTAGACCCGAGTCATACCTATTTTCAAAACTAACGAATCGTGAGTATTTTAAAGACAAGCTAAGGGATTCTACGGATATTTTCAAAAGACGCGTCTTTTCTTAAAAATACCGTAGCCCTTATTTTTCTAAAAACCCCGATTCGTCTTACTTCAAATGGCATAACTGTATAACATTCACCTATTGATGTAGATTCTTCACTGTTGCGTTTATTGTTCGATTTTCGCATTTCTTACTATTTGCAATGCATCGCATTGCATGTGTAAATGTGTTTATTGTTATATTAAACCCATGCTGTCAGGACACCAGCACCATTATCGATGATGCTTATATTCCACGTACACCTGCTTGCCGGCTCACACACTTCATCATCGATAATTGCCATGTCACTACACAGTAGGATTGTTGCATCAGGATATGGCATACATATTGTACACTCATACTTGCGTACACATATAGTGTACACCCATACTTGCATACATACGTATTTGCACATACATAGACGATTCTGGCTTGATTTTGGAGATTTGGGGAACCGCCAAATATATTTTAAAACTAGAATCATTTGAAAAGAGCGGTTTTCCTCTCGATGTGTGCATACTACTGTTTTATGTTGCATGATATACGGATATGCTTACATTTCTATCATATGTCGCATACATCATGCTTTATGATTTTACGCATTGAGATATGCTGTTTTCATGAGATTTCTGGATTTGAGAACCGTGGCGATTTCAAAAGAAAGCATGTACTGTTTAAAAAACCCGGTTTCTCTTGATATGATATTTCAGTGCGTCCACCATGTGTTTTCTCGGTTCTGAGAGCGACATGTGAAACCCGATTCGAGGAGGCGGATGAGGCCGATTGCGGGTACATGGTGGACCCGGTATGGTACCCCCGGACGAGAGAGATTTCGTGTGGATGACGATGAGCCTGCCAGAGGGGCCACTACCTACCGGTGATAGTATTTGGGCTCGGCGGATATCCGGAGGATACCGACCAGAGTCGAGAGATGATATGGGCCGATCCGGACTGACGGAGCCCTATATATGAGGATTTACGTGCCGATGCTGGGCACATGTTTCATGATATTTTCGAGTATCGATGCTGGGCACTCCGGTTCCATGATTTTGATGTGTCGCGAAGGACACACATTGATTTACACCCTCATACTTCCATGCATATGCTTTATGATATTTACATGCATGATGTTTTGTGTCCTTGGGAGACACATGGACGAGATCCACATACATACAGACATTGATTAGATAGTTGGATGTTATCCACATACTCATAGACTTCAGGATATAGTCGACACTGATTACATTGATTATACCTCATATTATGATATGTTGCTACCTGAGGCACTGACACGAGCACTTGGTATTACATTGATGTATAGATGTTTACCCTTGCCACCTTATCATGCTTCAGACTTATTCATATTGAGGATATATTATTACCGATCGTATTGACCTAGGATTGAGTCATACATACGATCTGCTATGTGATGTTTTCTATTCACGGGTTGGCAACTCATCCCCGTTGTGCCACAGTTCTTGTAGGTTTTTGCCGTACATGTTTCATTGCGGCTTTTCTGGCACAATGCTTTCTTTCTGGATGATTGCCTTGGTAGGTGGGTTCACTCGCATCGTGACCGTCATTGTACTCATGTATTTTCAGTTGTATCTAGTAAATTTCATCAACCAAACTTGTATATTTATTCAGACTTAGAAAACCAGTTGTGTATTATTTCGACCTTAGAGTCGCGTGTTGTAGTATCATGGTTTTCTTGTAGATTTTGAGTTTCCTTTTGAGTTTTGATCCTCGCCCTTCGGCGTTGTATATTATATTGCTTGCGTGGTTGTGACCGTCGATTGACGAAGAGCTAGCTCCCGCTTGGGGATGCCTTTTATCATTATGCATATATTATTCTTGTTGTACCCCGTTCGGGGCCAGTATTTACAAAGGAAACTCTGCCGAAATTTTCAGAAAAGACTTGAGGTTTTAAAAAATGCATATTCGGCTTACTTACTTAAAAACCTTGTTTTAAAACATGTTTTCTTCACTTCTTTAAAACTAGTTTTCCCTCTTTTATTATTTAAAATGGTGTTAGATTTCTAGGCTTTTGGCTTACTTGAATTAGATGGGGTCTTATAGACTTCATATGATTCAATGGCCAGTCACGTGCTATTTCGGGTCGTGACAAAGTTGGTATCAGAGCGCTAGGTTAACCTTGGTTCGTGTCTAAGTTTGACTATGTGGAGCCTAGAGCATTTTTATATATTCGGAACTTAGGCTTGACCTTACGGAGATTAGACTTAGTCGAGGGGGTATTAAACCCGAACTTTCGTCGCATAGGTTGACCTTGGTTGATGGAGTAGGTGACTTCAGTAGAGTGACGTACCGTGTGTATGTTCCGCGGCATACTTACGATACGCTACTCCGCTTAAGGAGCCTTAGGATGTACATTTCCTTGCACAATATTATATTCATTCCTATGATCTATCCTCATCGATATTGGTTATGATTTTGCTGCCACGATTACACGGGCAGAGAGAGCTACGGCTAGAGTTGCGGTCAGCACGAGCTCGTCACGGACGAGGACTGACCAGGGCGTGACTCCAGGGACATACGATCACATAGAGAGGCGTCGTTTTATTGTGTTTTCGCGCCGTGAGCGTTTGATGGATCACTTCCACGAGATTTCTTGAACGGCAGATTAGCACCAGAGGATCAGGCTACTGCTAGAGGCCAACCGGAATGTGATGACCATCGATGCACTGATTATTGGATGATTGAGGCACTGTTCAGCGTGCGGATAAATAAGCCAGTTGCTGCTGCGAACGACGAGATATTGCCCCAGATGTTGGAGCTATTGCAGTACGAGTTGTACCTAGAGATATGATGGAAGGTCGCTAGTCACCCGAGGATGAATGACTAGGACATGCGGTTCGTTCGCTTACCCCAATGCGAGGTCATTAGATAGATTGATTCCAGCTATAGACGACTTCACGCAGGTACGTTGAGAGTCGATGGAGACGATCGAATGTCAGGAGCCCATTTTCCAAGTTTAAAGTATTCGGAAAGACATGCAAGCGATTCTATGGACCCTCTAGAAGAATGAAACCCTAACTCGACATAATGACCGTGTGAAAGCCTTTGAACCTTAGGGTTTGCGGCAGTTCCACGGTGCCATTAGTGAGGCCTGGGTATGCCCTTCTACGGCTGGTCCACCGATGCTGTGGTTGTAAGTGCACGGCGGCGCCCCGACCGTCAATCCGACACCGGAATGCGGAAACGAAACTTTTCTAAAAACTAGAAACCGGCACCACCGCGCACTAAAATCCCGGATCGGGCCATTAACCTAACTCTAGCAAACTAGAAAATGGGTAGAATGCTATACCGAGCGATCCGTGTCCTTCGGTCTTCGGCCTCCACTCCGATCTCCTCGCGGAATCTCCGGTCTTCGGCTCCTCGTCGGAACGGGCACCACATCGCCGGGTTCTTTTACGGGCTCCCACCTCTGGAACGAGGCAACTCGGGCACGAAGTTGACGAGCCGACGTGCCCAAGAATGTTGTAGGCTAGTGTAGAGTGGATTGTCTCAATGGGGTTGAAGTTGCCTTTGATGATGGAGGAGAGAATGAACTTTGGAGTGATGAGAGGAATTTTGTAGCAAGCTAAAAAATGAGAACCACACACAAATGAAATTTCCTCTCTCCTCTCCATGTAGTGGTCGGCCTTTCATGGTGGAGGGAAAAAAATGCAAGCCAAAAAACAAGTGGAGAAAATGGAATGATAATGAGAAGAGAATGGTCACACCATTTTCCAAATCAATCATATCCAAATCCTTTCTCATTTAATGCATATGAAAAGATGAAAAAGGAATCTAATGATTCAAGAACCATCATGAAGCCACAAATACAAATAACCCCCTCCACAATGCTAATTTGCACATTTGCAAATTAGCCCCTCCATCAGAAAAATCCGGCCGTGAAGGAACAAAGGAAAACTGGCCGGAACGGAATGCAAACTGGCAACTTCAGAAAACTGATCCCGTAATAAATTACAGGAAAACCCCGCGACTGTATATACATACCCGCATTTGTATTCCAACCGAATACAAATGCAAAGAGAAAAAATCTACACCGTACAATACTAGGATCTGGCTTAATCCAAAGCCCGCTAGTATTATCTGTCCGATCACGATCCGTGCAATACCGCACGTATAAGATCGAACCCTGCCATATCTCCATACGGCCTCTAAAGCGTTTCGCCCGAAACTTGAGAAAACAGTCTGTGGGGGACTCTAAAGACTAGTCAATACTTTGGCTGTGGATTTAACCACTAGCACATCAGAGATATTAGCCATACGTGACGGGCTACCAGGTATTGACCAAAAGGGACGTCGATGAGCGAACTTATCCTGACACCCTACTGAGCCTGTCAGTGACAATATCCGTACAGTCCGGTCCGTTCGTCTATGAGCATCGCATGGCGGGCCTAAGGGGTTGGTAAAAGTCAGACCCCCAAAAGCGGTAAAAGTCGTGTCGGAGTGTATCCCAGAACACCCTGAGATACTACTGGAATACCTACCAGTAAATCTCCTGCCTTGGCCAAGGACTTCGTGTAATGGCTCTCCTAGACACAGCGCGACCTCACCCCCAATACCGGGAGAGACGAACCCCTGCAGATCCGCTCACTGCCTCCATGTGGCTCGGGACTGTACCCAACTAAAACCTGTTTGCACAACTCCTTTGAGCGTGGTATGGTAGTAATCAAAGTACAGTGGGAACTCACACGAGACAAATGACGATCTCAGGTCGATGAACTAACCTGTACACATGTCATCAGGGAACTGCTATCTGACGTCAGGTATAAGACCAACTAGCATGTTCCCGGCGAGTCCTGTCCGGTGTACTCATAACCCAATGAGCACCTGTATACATCTTAGGTGAACCAACTGCCACCAGTGGCTTGTGAGACCGGCCACCGCCCCTCGTCGGGGTCTCGACTGTATACACTAGTCTACTCTGGAGTATCGATGCCCTGTCTCGAAACTCCCACGACTAGGAACCTTTTAAGGATGTGCTTATAGACCACAGCTCCCACGTATATGATCGCCCTCATACTGCTGGCAGTCAAGCAAGAATCCTAGAGGCTCTATCAACGTGTAATAGCGACCTGTAAGGTCACCTAAAACAGTACACGATGATAAAGATAAATCAGACAGCATACTATCATCTTGAATAAGACTATCCTACCGGTATAGGTCCTCCCTCAATCATTGCAATCACGTGCCTGTGATCCAATAATTGACTCTGAGGGCACTATCTCCAACAGTGGTATGTACTCGATACTATTAAACTGTACCCAAGATGTTGAGCTCTTGGGGGATTATGAGGTTTTGACGAATCGATCGAAAGGTTCGACATCTTTCGGATATCATGTGATGGGATGCATTGCTTGGGAGACTCCAGATACGAGTATAGCCGTTGGAGCACAGTCCATGCAGCCACGATGAAACGAGTCCGAAGCAGTCGACAGCAGAGAAAGGTGGAGTAAGAGATTCGTACGAGATCTTGATGAGATGACGTTCCCCTCCGCCGACATCAGAGATGCGATACGCATGCAGAGGTGTTGATTATGGATATATCTTCCAGAAGGAGTCGCGATGAGAATGCAGCCGTTCCGGAACAAGAAACGGATAAAGTAAAGGGTGGTAACTTCCGGACAATTCGGCAGAAACGAGATTTGAGAGAGACTTCGACAGGACCTTTCTGGAATATTATACGAGAAGACTTAGACCCAGGAGCGGTCATATTGCGCACGCCCAGCAGGCCAGAGTTCGGCATCGTCGACGAGATAGTTGGCCAGAGATCTGTAGAAGATGTGCCAGAGCGGGACTGTTTCCGTCGTCATTCCATATTGGACCGTTGAGCCGAGGAGCTATATATCTAGCAATGCACAGTGAGAGACGAGCCTAAAAGCACCAGGCGCCAGATCATGAACAGGAGGCAAGTAGATATCTTGCTCTGCTAGCATTGGATGCACCGACACCTTCTTGACTGCGAAGGAGGAAGTATCGACGACGGTATTTATGATTTGTGATTTGGTGATTCGATTATCACGCATCCGTCACTTTGGATTTTGGTATTTTGGGCGATCTATTCGTATGATTTAGTCTTGATGACTGAGTTTCATGATATTTGTTTTCGTGCACCATGGTTGCACCTACTGGATATTCATATTTGTGCACAGTTATTGCACCTGATATTGTTTTTGTGCCTTGGTTGCACATGCTTATGACCTCATGGATTTCATACAGTTGGGTTGATTTTGTGCATATGGTATGCACCCGATTTGATTTTTGCACTCGGTATAGTTCATATATGCTTGCAGTGCTGTGATACGTATTTTGTGCACTACAGTTGCACAGGACTTCGATTTGATGTTATTGGAAGTGTTGATTTTGACTGCATGCCTAGGGCATGCATATGATTTGACTTATGCTTTCGATATAGTTTTCATACACTTTTAGTGTTTTGATTTGATTTATGCACGCTGATGCACATAGTTGTGAGATTATATACCGCGGTATACCGATTTGGATTGAGCTTTATTATATACCGTTGATTTCGATTCTGATATTAATGTTGATTTCGTGCACTATGTGCATTGATTTGGATTTTTACGCATATTTGGCGCGCTTAGATTGGATTTTGCGCATGTTCGGCGTTTGATATTGGATTTCGTGATTTCGTGCATATTGGATAGACATGATTTAGATTTTATTCATGCATGATGGATGCACCTGATTTGGATTTTCGCGCATGTTGGGCGCATGTTATGAGATGCGATCTTGGTGCACACCAGATGCACTAAGTTCGGATTCTTCGTGCATATCAGATGCACCTGATATTTGTTGTCAGGCACACCCGTTGCATTTGACAGGTGTTTCGTGCACACCCGTTGCACTTAGATGTTGTTTCTGTGCATACGTAGGGCACATTGGTGGATTTTGATTTTCGTGCTATGGAGCAGTACGTTTTTTTATGATATTTGCTATTTGTTTTCGTACTGGGCAGAACTAGTCAGAGGACAGTGCCTGGATATATTTTGCATGCATTGATTGTTATCGAAGGGATTTCCAAAATGGGAGCTATAGTCTTTAGTATTTACCTACGTGTCTGATATGACACGAAACGTTTAAAAAACAAGGAAACCCTTCTAAATTGTTTTCAAAACGGCGGAACGTACATATTAAACAAAAGATATATACATATATGATTATCTTCATACAATATGAGTCCGCCACTGTGCAGTGTTATGTGCATCGCACAGCGACTTAAAAATGTTTGGCATGCATTTCCTTCAGATATCTACATGTATAAATTTGATGTTTACATCTATAGCATGTTGGGTTTCGTATTGGATTTGACATTGGTGTCTTCATCTTGACTCCGATGATTGCGGGATGCTTGACGGGGTTTTGATTTTGAGTTATCTGCTCATTGCTCATGCGCATGCATTGCGCTATGATGCGTTTTATGTATTGATGATTTCGGAGCCCCGACGACTTGGACTTTTTACTGAAATGTTTTAGTATTTGAAGGGTTTAAATTTAAATTCGGAGACCGAATTTCTTTAAGGGGGGAAGATTGTAACATTTCAAAAAAAAATATTATTTTTGGGAATTTTTATAATTAAATAATATTATATTGAATATTTTAATAAGGCGGTATAATTAAATACCGATAAATTAGGGGAAAAATTGGAAAATTATGGAAATTACTAAAAAGATGGTACTTTATGTGATTTAAGCAAATTATGAGAGTTTATGATTTATTTGGCACTATTTTAGTGCTAATCGCGATTAAAAATCGCTAATCGGGCTTTAAGCGTGTTTTGTGCAAAACATGCACCATAACATTTCACACTTGTGTTACATTTTCCTACATGGCTTTATTATCTTTTTCATTCTTTTCTTTTGTGTTTACTATTGAGGAGAGAAGAAAAGAAAAGAAAAAAAAGGAAATTGATTAAAAAAAGGGTATGGGCATGAGAGAGAGGGTGAGGGGTCAACCAAGTCTTGGCTCATCTTTAACACTTCACCATCTTCATCATTTCTTCTTCCTCATCCTATGGCTGCTGCCCTCACTCCCTCCCCCTCTTCATCCTCTCAAACTTCATCCAATGCACCAAAAGCTCATCTCCATTTCACAAAAAATGTGCACAAGCTCTCAAGCAACCCTTTGGACCAAGAAAGTTTGTGTTTTGGTGCTGTAGGGGGATTCATGAGTGCCAATGAGGTAACCCTTTCACAATTAGTGTAGTGTTTCAAGTGCTTTAGCCTCTTTTCAAGTTTGTTTTCATTTTTGCGAAGTTTAGTGAATTTTGGGAAATTCTAGTGAGGGTTGGGGTTTAATTGAGTTGTGTTAGTGTAATTAAACCTTAGTGGTGCCCTTAAACCCCCCATGGTGTTAAAAACCCAGAACATACACATAACCATACCTGAAACCTAAAATACGGAAAAACAGAAACTTTTGATGTCGGTTTGTGAACTTTGAGTGTGCAGGCAAATCTGGAATGAACTGGGATTTTTACGGGGAAAATAAACAACTCCAGAGACCATAGAAATCCACTGTAGCAAGACGAACCACGTTGTGGAACCCCAGGCCGGCAAGCTCGGAATTTTATGGGAGGGGCTCGGCCACTTTGTGAGGGGATGGGTCCAGGTTTCTTCTGTAGGTCACATATATCTTATATATCACCCTGGTGTTATTTGCTTACCTTGTTTTGGCCTGAGTTAAAATCTGGGACCGCTTTCTCTAGTTGCTGCTTTGATTCGAGCAATGGTTTTTCGTATTTTAAATTCTGGATTTTTGTATTTGTGCTTTATCTCGATCATGTGACGTTTGTACGTCCATATCGAGTGATATCGGGTTGATTTGCGGGAGTAGACCATAGGTTTTGACCCATGTGAGTTCCGCGTGTCGTTTTGGTTTCGATTTGGTTTTAATGTGATACGATGTGTGTGATATGTAGGTACCCCCACAATGATTTGAGACAATAAAGGAGATGATGGCGACATCGACATCGGCAAGCAAGATCAAGGTGAGTAGATTATATCTACGGGGGAAGTCGGGTGGATGGCGTATAGCACCCCGCAGTTCGATGTATAGTATGCTATATATATACACTATATATATGATTATGTGTTCATGGTTAGTTTAGGATTATTAGAAGTGAACTAGTATAGCTTCTTAGTTGCGAACCCTAGAATAGGTTTATACTCACACGCACACACATGCTTACTGTTATACTTGTGCGTATATGGAGATATATATATATACACACACACATAGGTATGGGACTGTATATATATATATATACTCGTATACCTACCCTTGGATGGTGAGGATAGTGGATGATATTTGGAGATGAGTCGATGGGATTGGGCATGGTGCCATGAGATCGGTGATATGATGTGGTTCGTATGATGAGATACGACATGAGATTTTAGCGGGCCTTTGGACGTGTGTTTTACACACGCATTTATATTTATATAGATGGTATCAGTTTGTACTAGATTTAGATCAGTACCCCAGTTCATGAGATATGATGATAAGGATACCAGATAATTGCTGAGATAAATGTGAGATTCGACCCATACCCAGATTTGGGATGCCGTATGACGGATTCAAGTACGACCTTTATATTGATGATTGATCCGCACTCTTGACTCGAGGATGTCATATTGTATACCGTATCGTATGTGATACTATTGAGGCGGGATCACCAACTATTATATTTATATATATATCGACTCGGAGTTAGGTGGTTTCCATACCCTTCGATTAGCTTGTTAGTTAGATCTGTAGTTTACTTATAGATGCTAGACTAGACCCGAGTCATACCTATTTTCAAAACTAACGAATCGTGAGTATTTTAAAGACAGGCTAAGAGATTCTACGGATATTTTCAAAAGACGCATCTTTTCTTAAAAACACCGTAGCCCTTATTTTTCTAAAAACCTCGATTCGTCTTACTTCAAATGGCATAACTGTATGACATTCACCTATTGATGTAGATTCTTCACTGTTGCGTTTATTGTTCGATTTCCGCATTTCTTACTATTTGCATCGCATCGCATTGCATGTGTAAATGTGTTTATTGTTATATTAAACCCATACTGTCAGGACACCAGCACCATTATCGATGATGCGTATGTTACACGTACACCTGTTTGCCGGCTCACACACTTCATCATCGATAATTATCATGTCACTACACAGTAGGATTGTTGCATGAGGATATGGCATACATATTGTACACTCATACTTGCGTACACATATAGTGTACACCCATACTTGCATACATACGTATTTGCACATACATAGACGATTCTGGCTTGATTTTGGAGATTTGGGGAACCGCAAGATATATTTTAAAACTGGAATCATTTGAAAAGAGCGGTTTTCCCCTCGATGTGTGCATACTACTGTTTTATGTTGCATGATATACGGATATGCTTACATTTCTATCATATGTCGCATACATCATTCTTTATGATTTTACGCATTGAGATATGCTGTTTTCATGAGATTTCTGGATTTGAGAACCGTGGCGATTTCAAAAGAAAGCATGTACTGTTTTAAAAACCCGGTTTCTCTTGATATGATATTTCAGTGCGTCCACCATGTGTTTTCTCGGTTCTGAGAGCGACATGTGAAACCTGATTCGAGGAGGCGGATGAGGCCGATTGCGGGTACATGGTGGACCCGGTATGGTACCCTGGGGCGAAAGAGAGATTTCGTGTGGATGACGATGAGCCTGCCATAGGGACCACTACCTACCGGTGATAGTATTTGGGCTCGGCGGATATCCGGAGGATACCGACCAGAGTCGAGAGATGATATGGGCCGATCCGGACTGACGGAGCCCGATATATGACGATTTACGTGCCGATGCTGGGCATAAGTTTCATGATGTTTTCGAGTGTCGATGCTAGACACTCCGGTTCTATGATTTTGATGTGTCGCGAGGAACCCACGTTGATTTACATCCTCATACTTCCGTGCATATGCTTTATGATATTTACATGCATGATGTTTTGTGTCATTGGGAGACACGTGGACGAGATCCACATACATACAGACATTGATTAGATAGTTGGATGTTATCCACATACTCATAGACTTCAAGATATAGTTGACACTGATTACATTGATTATACCTCATATTATGATATGTTGCTACCTGAGGCACTGACACGAGCACTTGGTATTACACTGATGTATAGATGTTTACCCTTGCCACATTATCATGCTTCAGACTTATTCATATTGAGGATATATTATTACTGATCGTACTGACTAGGATTGAGTCATACATACGATTTCTGCTCTGTGATGTTTTCTATTCACGAGTTGGCAACTCACCCCCGTTGTGCCACAGTTCTTACAGGTTTTTGCCGTACAGATTTCATTGCGGCTTTTCTGGCACACTGTTTCCTTTCTGGGTGATTGCCTTGGTAGGTGGGTTCACTCGCATCGTGACCGCCATTGTACTCATGTATTTTCAGTTGTATCTAGTAAATTCTATCAACCAAACTTGTATATTTATTCAGACTTAGAAAACCAGTTGTGTATTATTTCGACCTTAGAGTCGCGTGTTGTAGTATCATGGTTTTCTTGTAGATTTTGATTTTCCTTTTGAGTTTTGATACTCGCCCTTCGGCGTTGTATATTATATTGCTTGCGTGGTTGTGACCGTCGATTGACGAAGAGCTAGCTCCCGCTTGGGGATGCCTTTTATCATTATGCATATATTATTCTTATTGTACCCCGTTCGGGGCCGGTATTTACAAAGGAAACTCTGCCGAAATTTTCAGAAAAGACTTGAGGTTTTAAAAAATGCATATTCGGCTTACTTACTTAAAAACCTTGTTTTAAAACATGTTTTCTTCACTTCTTTAAAACTAGTTTTCCCTCTTTTATTATTTAAAATGGTGTTAGATTTCTGGGCTTTTGGCTTACTTGAATTAGATGGGGTCGTATAGACTTCATATGATTCAAGGGCCAGTCACGTGCTATTTCGGGTCGTGTTCAAGGGAGGGAAGCAGTTATGTACATAAGTGGATGTTCTTTGGTAATTGGTAACAGCAGCCTCTTTTGGGAAGCAGTTATCAGTTCAGGCTTTCAAGGTGACCTGGATGACAGAGAGACTGACTAGGTTATAGTTTTCCATTTTTTGAGGGGCAGTATGTTGGACAGGTGGTCCAAGTGGATACTGAGGAAGGCATAGTGCAGGATACTGTTTAAATTCAGTGGATGATACAGTCTAAGAAGTTTGTTGGATTTGGAGTTCACTTGTGAACTAGGTCCCATCAGATATCCAGACAAATTCTAAGACAAGTATTGCTCATTTCGGAAGATAGTCGTTCTCCGTGAAGTTGAGATAAAGAGAGATATAGAAAGAACATTGGAGCGGATCCACTCACTGAGGCTATTTCTCGAACACAATAGTTTTACAAACGAGCTTTGCGAAACTGATTAATAGAGAAGTTGGGTATTCGGTTTCACACGGGCTGTGAGTATGCGACACCACAATAATTAGCCTTAAGTGCAAGTAGGAGATTGTTGGCTATAGTGCCCTCAAGTCAATTATTGTAATTGCAGACACGCGATTAGATGATTGAGGGAGGACCTATACGGATAGAACGGTCTTACTCAAAATGATAGTATGCTATCTGGTTTATCTTTATCATCATGTACATGTTTTAGGTGGCATTACATTTCACTATTACATGTTGATAGAGCTCATAGGATTCTTGCTTGACTACCAGTATTATAATGGCGATAATATACGCAGGAGCTGAGTGGTCTATAAGCACATCCTTAAATGTCTCTAGTCGTGGGAATATCAAGACTGGACATCGATACTCTAGAGTAGACTAGTGTATACTGATCGAGAACCTGACGAGGGACGGTGGACGGTCTTACAAGCCATTGGTGTTAGTTTATTCACCTAAGATAGTATATAGGTGCTCATTGGGTTATGAGTACACTAGACGGACTCGCCGGGAACCTACTAGTTGGTATTATACCTATTGTCAGATAACAGTTCCCAGGTGACATGTGTACAGATTAGTCTGTCGACCTGAGATCGTCATTTGTCTCGTGTGAGTTCCCACTGTGCTTTGATTACTATCCTACTACAGCTCAAAGGAGTCGTGCAAACAGGTTTTAGTTGGGTACAGCCCCGAGTCACATGGAGGCAGTGAGCGGATCGTCGGGGATTCGTCTCTCTCGGTATTGGGGGTTGATGTCGTGCAGTACACGAGTGGCCATCACCAGAAATCCTTGATCAAGGTAGTCGAGAATTACTGATTTGGATCAGTAGTTTCTCAGTTTGTGATGGGCTTCATACCGAGTCGAAATGTCGCGTTATTAGGGGTCTGACTTTATCCACCCCTATACTCGATATGTGATACTCTTAGACAAACATACCGTACTGTACGGATATTGTAGGGGTCAGGATGAGTTTGCTTGTCAGCCTTCCTTTCACTCAATACCTGGATAGCCGTTACGTACAGCTAGTGCCGCTGAAGTGATTGTGGTTAAACCCACCGTCAGCGTATTGACGAGTTTTTAGAGTCCTACAGAGGGTTTCCCTGCTTCGGACGAAACGATGTAGATGTCTTATGGTTTTACGGCAGGAATCTATCATATACGTGCACTTGTGCACGTATCATGATTCAGACAGTTAATACTAGTGGGCTTTGGTTTAAACCAGATTCTAGTATTATATTGTTGGATTATTTTCGTCTTATTGTATTCGTATATTTCGGAATACGGATGCGGGTATGTATATACGGATGAGGGGCATTCTTGTAATTTATTACAAGATTGTTTTCTAGAAGATTACAACTTATTTTGTTTATTAACCATTTTAGGTTAAATGGTTAATTGAGGTGAGAGATGAATGTGCTTAGCTTAATTCAAGCATGTTTTATTTAGTGACTCATGGTGGTGACTCATAGGGTGACTCATGGGTGTGACTCATAGAAATACTATTGAATCATGCTTGATGTTTTGTTTGTATTGTGAGATATTTTAATTGACTTGAGATATTTTCATTGACTTGATAATTCCACTCTCACATACTCACAACACTAAGCCATCTTCTTTCTTGAGTTGCTCAAGCTTCACACTCTCATCTCTCATGGCTTTTTCTTCTTCCTCCACCCTAACCCTCTCATGTATTGAGAAACCTAGGGTGTTTAGAGACAAATTAATCCCTCATTAGACTCTAGCTCATCTTGGCTATCTAGTTTAGGAAACTAAATACCCCAGTTACTTCGGTTATGAAATAGGAGCTCGATTCATAGACTCTCGGATGGATCATCTTCGATAGAGGGAGACCGGCGATCAAACTTGATCATGGTGACCACTAGGAGCTTGGGAAGCTTGTTAAAGACCGAAGGACACGAATCATTCGGTATAACATTCCAAACTCTTTTAGATAGCTTGCTAGATTTAGGGTTAATGGTCGATCCGTATTCGGGGGTTGTGGTAGCGCCGGTTTAGAAAAATTTTGTTCCGCGTTCGGCTACGGTTTGATGGCCAGGACGCTGCCATAACCCAACAAAAACCACTCCATCAACGGACTCGTACGTGGTGAAGAAATTCCTATTGGGACAAATGTGGTAAGTGTTGGTTATAGTGCCTTCAAGTCAATTATTAGATCACAGGCACGTGATTGCAATGATTGAGAGAGGACTCATACCGGTAGGACAATCTTACTCGAGATGATAGTATGCTATCTGGTTTGTCTTTATCATCGTGTACATGCTTCAGGTGACACTACATATCACTATTACATGTTGATTGAGCCCTTAGAATTCTTGCTTGACTACCAACAGTATGATGGCGATCATATACGCGGGAGATGGGTGGTCTATAAGCACATCCTTAAATGTCCCTAGTCGAGAGAGTTTCGAGACTGGGCATCGATACTCCAGAGTAGACTAGTGTATACTGATCGAGACCCCGACGAAGGGCGGTGGCCGGTCTCACAAGCCATTGGTGTCGGTTTGTTCACCTAAGATGTATACAGGTGCTCACTGGGTTATAAGTACACCGGACGGACTCGCCGAAAACATGCTAGTTGGTATTATACCTATTGTCAGATAGCAGTTCCCTGGTGACATGTATACATGTTAGTCTATCGACCTGAGATCGTCATTTGTCTCGTGTGAGTTCCAACTGCACTTTGATTACTAACCTACCACGGCTCGAAGGAGTCGTGCAAACAAGTTTTAGTTGGGTACGGTCCCGAACCACATGAGGGCAGTGAGCGGATCGTTAGGGGATTCGTCTCTCCCGGTATTGGGGGTTGATGTCGCGGTGTGCACGGGTAGCCATCACCAGAAATCCTTGGCCAAGGTAGTCGAGAATTACTGATTCGGATCAGTAGTTTCTCAAGTAGTGATAGGTTTCATACCGACACTAAATGTCGCATTATTAGAGGTTTGACTTTATCCACTCCCGTAGACTCGATATGCGATACTTATAGACGAACGGACCGGACTGTATAGATATTGTCACTGTTAGGCTCAATAGGGTTTCAAGATGAGTTTGCTCGTCGGCAACCCTTTCGCTCAATACCTGGGTAGCCGTTACGTACAGCTAGTACCGCTGACGTGCTTGTGGTTAAACCGACTGCCAGCGTATTGACGAGTCTTTAGAGTCCCACACAGAGGGTTTCACTGTTTCGGGCGAAACGTTGTAGAGGCCGTATGGTTTTATGGCAGGGTTCGATCACATACGTGTACTTGTGCATGGATGATGTTCGGACGGATAATACTAGTGGGCTTTGGTTTAAGCCGGATTCTAATATTATATTTGTTGGATTATTTTCGTCTCTTTGTATTCGTATTCTTCGGAATATGGATGCGGGTATGTGTAAGTCCACGTTACCTCTCCCGGTTCTTTCGGGCTTGCGGAAACGGTAAAAAACGATTTTTAGGGTCATGGTAACATGGACTAGAAAACCCGGATCTTTGCTAAACAACACACAAGCAACTAACAAGAGCTCTACCTACTCGGTTAGGAGGTTATACCTTAACTTGAACTCCTTCTCTTGGACTCCTTGTGGTGGTCGGATGGTTCTTTCCTCGTCGTCTTCTCTTGCCGAAGATGGATCCACCTGAGGGTCTCTACCTTGAGCTCCTTCCTCGAACTTGAGGTAACTAAAGTATTAGGTTTGCTAAACCTTCAACCTTAGGATGAGTAGAGATGAGTTTTGGTGTTTTATCTCCAAGGCAAATAGTTCTCAACTCATGAGAGATTTTTGCCTTGAGCTAGAGGAAGAGGGAGAGCAATGGATGAGAGAGAATGAATATGAGAGGATGATAATAGTTTTGCAACCATATCAAATATATGTGAATTAATCAATTAACAAAATTAATCAAAATGAAAAAGGTGATGGTATGTTGAAATGACCATTATCATTTCACAATAAATGAGTTTTGCAAAGATCAACGAGCATCTTTGCTTGAAATTATGATGGTCAACTTTTCAACCTTAGTCAACAAGTCAACAACCCTAACCATAACTCAATTTCCTTTAATTAATATTATTAATTGATATTTCACATATTCATTAGGGTTTGGTAAAAGACAACTGTCAACTGTGCATACACACCCGTACCAAAACCCTAATGAGAATCCTCTGCCTCTGCCTCAGT
This sequence comes from Agapanthus africanus, assembly GCA_030015575.1. NCBI lineage: Eukaryota > Viridiplantae > Streptophyta > Magnoliopsida > Asparagales > Amaryllidaceae > Agapanthus > Agapanthus africanus. Next base: position 567,061,851 of record CM057339.1, read on the forward strand.
GAACTGTGCATACACACCCGCATTCGTGTTCCAAGGAACACGAATATTATGAGATAAAACTAACCCCAAAACATATACTAGGATCTGGCTCAAACCAGAGCCCGCTAGTAATAACTGTCCGGACACTAAACGTGCACAAGTGCGCGGATGTGAACGAACCCCGTCGCAAAACCATGCGACCTCTACTCGGTTTTGCCTAAAGGCGAATAACCCTCTGTGTGGGACTCTAAAGACTCGACACTACGCTGGCAGTGGGTTTAACCACAGACCGCAAGCGGCACTAGCTGTACATAACGGTCCCCACGTAGATGCCGATGAGAAGACTGATGAGGTGAACCCATCCGAACTCCTACTGAGCCTGTATGTGACAATCTCCGTATAGTCCGGTCCGTTCGTCTGAGAATATCACATGGCGGGCCTAAGGGGCGGTAAACGTGAGTCCCCTAATAGCGGTACAAGTCGTGTCGGAGTGTAGCCCAGAACACCCTGAGATAACACTGGAAAACCTACCAGTATATCTCGCTTTAATAGCGGTACAAGTCGTGTCGGAGTGTAGCCCAGAACACCCTGAGATAACACTGGAAAACCAACCAGTATATCTCGCTTGCCATGGCCAGGGACTTTGTGTAATGGCTCTCCTAGACACAGCGCGATATCAACCCCCAATACCGGGAGAGACGAATCCTGTCTAACCGTCACTGCCTCCAAGTGCTTCGGGACTGCACCCAACTACTACCTGTTTGCACGACTCCTTTCAGCCGTGGTAGGATAGTAATCAAAGTACAGTGGGAACACACTCGAGGCGAAGTGACAGTGTCAAGTCAGCGGACTAAGCTGTACTCATGTCACCTGGGAACTGATAACTGACGATAGGTATAATACCAACCAACAGTTCCCGACGAGTCCTGTCCAGTGTACTCGTAACCTAACGAGCACCCGCATACTATCTCAAGTACGACGTACTGACGGCTGTGGGACAGACCATCTCCCCTGCTGGGATGAGAAGCGTATACGCTAGTCTACTCCGGAGTATCGATGCCCTGTCTCGATAGTCCTACGACTAGGGACCTGTATAAGGATGTGCTTATAGATTACCCAGCCCCCACAAGTGTGACTGCCATCACAACGCTGGTAATCAAGCAAAGATCCTAAGGGCTCCATTAATGTGTATAGGCGATATGCTAAAAGAAACACATGTACACATTAAAGTAGAAACAAACCAAGTAGCATACTACCATTTTGAGCAAGATTGTCTATACAACTGTGAATATCCCAAGCTTCCATCAAGTAATATACAAACTAGTATGATACAGTAATGACCTCTAGGGCATATACACTAACAGTATGTATATACGGTTGATGGGTATTCTTGTAATTTATTACAAGATTACTTTTAGAAGATTACACATCATCATGGTTTAAACCTTTTTGGATTAAAAGTTTATTGAGGTGTAGGATGAGGTGTTTATTGCATTTTTGTGGCATGGCTAATTAGTGACCCATGGTTACTATTCAAGCATGCTTAAGGTTTTTGTTTGTTGTGAGATTATGTTGACTTGAGATATTTTTTGTTGACTAAGATATTTTGGAGACATGGACATTTATGTGATGGCTCCATTATTTCTTATCACACACACAACAAACAAAAATGACAAGTCATTATTCATTTCTTTTTCTCTCTCTTGAGTTGCTCTCAACACCTCATCCTCATGGCATCTTTTTCTTCTTCCAGCTCCACCCAAACCCTCATGAGTTGAGAATCCATGCGTGTCTTGAGACAAATTAATCCTTCATCACGCTCTACTTCATCTATGGTATCTAGAGTAGCGATCTTGGTGCCCTAGTTTCTTCGGATATGAGGTTGGAGCTCGTTGCAAAGACTCTCGGGTGGATCATCTTCGATGGAGGGAGACCGGAGATCAAGCTTGATCAAGGAAGCCCCTAGGAGCTTAGGATGATGGTTGAAGACCGAAAGACACGGATCTATTCGGTATAATCACTCTAACCTTATGCTTGTTTTTGTTATCTAAGGCTTATGGGACGATCCGTAGACTAGGGTTCCGTTAGCGCCGGTTTTTGAAACTTTTGTTCCGCATTTGGCCATAGATTGATGGCCGGGACGCTGCCGGAATCCCAACATGGTATCAGAGCCACTCCATAAGCCTTAGTTAACTCTTTGCGACATTAGAAATCCGCCGTTTTTGTCGTGCAAAAACTGCCGACAAAAACAGTTCCAAAAACTGAAAGTTTGAGATGTTTGTACACCTCGCAGGCTCACGGTTTGAACTGAGAAGTCGCGGGGTGGTGCATGGGCACCCCGGGGATCCCCGGGAGGGACTAAACGGCTGGGCTCACTCCCCAAGACCACCACAAGGTGGTCTTGGCGGCGGGGACCCGAAACTGCCCCACCTTAGGCAATTTCGGGTCTGCCTGACCCCCTGGCCACCTCGTGGTGGCCTCGGGGGTGGGGTACCCCCTCTAAGCCTCCTGACTCGAAGTTAATTTCATGCTCTAACTCCCCGCGAAGGTTCGGGCGCGTTTCGTTTTGATTCGGACTTCCGAATTGGTTTTAAACGGTCGGTTTTTGAAACTTTAGCTCACTGTTTTTTCATGGTTTTGGAAATTGGTTTAGTTTGCTAATTGCGTGTGGAATTCTAATGTCGTGGTTTTACAGTACATACATTATTATCTGCGACCGTGAATGTCATTAGAGCGGTACTTAGGGGTGTTTTTCGTCACCCTATTGAGATGGGAATACGCGCGCGCTTGTCAGGCGCATTACAGATTCCCCTGCCTAGGGTAGGCTGGGTTTTATTGATCGTGGGGATCCGAATCTCCGGCAGCCGCGGACTAAGCTGCCGTTAATTACCCATCGCCTTTGGAGCGAGAGAACCTCCGATTGACGGGTTAAACTGGTCATGCGAACTCAATGTGCAGTGTACGTGTGTTTTGTTTTGGAGGGGGCTTGGGTATATCGGGAGCCACGCAGAGTTTTTACGGGGGTCCCGCTGCCCGGATAGCGGGCTGAGGGGCAAGGGGCTAGCAGCCCCCTTGCGGGGTGCGGAGCAGCGCCCCGGCCCAAAAAAATTTTTGGGAGGGACAGTGGTGTAGAGTATGTGTGTGTGTGTATATATATACATATATATATAAAAAAAAAAGAAAGGGAAAGGGCATCAAAGGATGCGTGGGAAAAAGCGCCAGCGCTCCACGTGTCAGCACGTGGGTGCTCGGACGCTAGCGCTCTGAGCGCAAAAGCGCTAGCGTTCCACGTGTCAGCACGTGGACGCTAGCGCTCTGAGCGCAAACGCTCCACGTGTCAGCACGTGGGCGCTCGGGCGCTAGCGCTCTGAGCGCAAGAACGCTAGCGCTCCACGTGTCAGCACGTGGGCGCTAGCGCTCTGAATGCAAGAGCGCTAGCGTCACGTGGGCGCTCGGGCGCTAGCACTTTGGGCGCTAGCGCTCTGAGCGCTAGCGCTCCACGTGTCAGCACGTAGGCGCTCGCGCGGTAAAAGGGATTTGGTCCCTGCAATGGGAGTTGTACTCCCAGAAAGGAGCACTTATTATTTTGTATGTATATATATATATATGAGGAGTTAAACTCCAAGGATGTTTTGAAGCTGATGAAGGGCTTCTCCCCTTAAGCCCTAGTTCTTTCCCAAAGTGGGGTTTCTGGAGATGGGACTCCTTCTTCTTCCTTTGTTGGCCGGATCTTGAAGATCAAGAAATATGAGATTTTAAAAATCTCTCCTTTCCGAGATATGATGGCAGATCTGAGTCCCCCTTTGTGGGTTTTGTGGTGAAAAACTATTTAGTTTTGGAAAAGGAAGAGTAAAACTCTTGATTTAATTCAAAAAGAAAGAAGAAGGTTTGAAACCTTCAGAAAGGGGAAAGATGCACAAACCCTAGGTTTTTGAGAGAATGAAAAGTCTATGCTTTATTCATCATCATGTTGTCTTATATAGGCTTACATATTTACACATAGCCCCTTAGGCTTTACAAAATGGCATTTTGCCCATCGCATGGCTCATGTGCCATTTCTTTTTGCACATAAGCCATGGGCTTTACAAAAATTTGGCTTTCTGCCCATTTTGCATACATTCATGCATAAAAAATTACATAAAAATTATTTATTACATGATCTATATTTTGACATGGAGGAGGCTGGCAGCGGGCTCGACTTGGGCATAGGCCCGCTTGACCTGGGCTTGGGCCCACCTGGCTTGGGGTTGACCTTGACTTTGACTCGGTCAACCGGGGCTGCAAATTTTGACCCCAACAGGTACAACTTGTCTAATTGCTATAGTTCTTTTAGACGGGTTTGGGAACGTGACATTCACGTTGATGTTCTGTGTTGTGCTGTGTTGAGGCGAAATCGTCGTGGTGGATAGCTTGGGTGCAATATTAGTACAGTTTAGTTTCATTTATACATTTGATATTACGGGACGAGCGTCCGATATGTGGACTGCCGTCACTGCCAGTTTGTATATTATTTATTTGTTGCATAACCGGGTTGAGATCAATGTCACAATTGTACATATTTTCTTTTCTGTATTAGGATTACCCCGCGATAAGTGCATGGACAATCGGGTTCTGGAGGGCAACAGAACCGCATCTCATGGCGCTGAGACGGAAGGGGCCTCACTCTAGAATTGGCAAGTTATTCGCCGCACTCGTAGGGGGTACAGGTTGACCCAAGAAGGGATGCTCAAGTTACCGGCTTCCGTGAAGTGCCGGGTGGCCCATTCATTTTGATGAAGGGGGTTGCCTCACTTCTGGTTTTGGCGGGTAACTTTCCGCGCTCGTAGGGGTCTAGGTTTTCATTGCACAGGCTATCCACACGGTCAGGGGAACGTCGGGTTTCAGTTGCGGCTCAAAGGAAACCCGGGGCTCCCAGATTATCAGTATTGTTCTGTGATTCTTATCGCTTATCTGTGATGTTGCATTTATCATGCCTGGAGCTATTATTATATATTGCTATATATATACTAGTAGATGTATATGTTTTTTACCCGCGCTAGTCCAGTCCCCGCTCTGTCGTTAGTTAAGTAACCTAACGGGTGATGACGGGACCCAGTGGCGAATGCGGATGGCATATACGTACATCATATTTTCGTTCTTTTCTGGTGTGATTAATTGATGGGACTGCGTTGATTCTGATCAATGCAAGGAAAACAGACCTATTCGATGTTGTTGGAACATTTTTCAAAAGCTGTTATTACAAGAACGTTTTCTTTTGTTTTGCACAGCGGTATTCGGTTATGAATATCCAGCACCTCATTCGACGAAGCAAGGGCCGAGATCTCTTCATCGGGAGTGACCCCTTGGGCAGAAGTTTGCATCAGGGTAATAACTTCACTATAGTCGATCACTTTTTGCTTTGAATCGCGGTATTCAGTTGGAATATCATGCACCTCATTCCACGAGGAAAGAGCCGACATCCCTTCACCGGGAGTAACCTCTTTAGCAAAGGTTTTCGCCACTATATATTTGTAAAAAGCTATCCGGTTCCTTCAATGATATCAAGTTCATTATGTTAAATGTTTTTCGCCAAAAACCATTCGTAGCCCTCCGTCATTTCAGACGGGTAGCACTTAGTATTCATGCTATGTTTGTTGACCTTCGTCAAGACATAGTGTATAGTAGTTGCTTGTTACCTTTCTGTTGCATAGATAGATGCATTGCTTTGGAACAGTCGTACAGCCTTGTTGGCCTTCGTCAAGTGCGAGTACGGGTGGGTTCAAATTAATCTGGATAATGACGGGTAGAACTTGACATGTGACTTATGATTTGTTGGCCTTCGTCAAGATCATAAAATCACATCAGGAGTTTCAAATATACAGAAAACTTGCCAGATGTGCATACCTTCTGGAGTGTGATAACTTGAGTGGATTCCATCAAGTTATCATGCGATGATAGTTGAATCCCGATTCCCACTGATGAGTTGGTTTTACTCCTCGGATGATTTTAGATGATCCCGACTAATTCTTCTTTCAAGTTTGGAGGAGAATTTGAGAATACAGCGGGAGACATCCTGATTAGATAAAGTGATTAACCATTCTGATCTAGGTTAGAGTGCACGCTGAATGTTTCTTTTTTCTCTCTCTTGGCAGCGACCATGTCCCAAGCCTAGACTAGAACTCAGAAACCAAGTTAACCGAACCTTCTTAAAACACGCTGGCTTTTGGATTGTCATAGTTGCATACATCATTGCCTCTCCTTCTTTTACCCTTTGCTTTTCTCCGGGACATTCCGTATCACTACGAAGATCCACATTTTTTGGATATGACCATCGTATAGTTACATACGAACTCGAAGAAACTTGTTTCAAATTTGAGGATGGTTTCCGGTTCTGAAGAAATTGAATAGGTCTATTCAGTTGTCTTTTCCTTTTACCTTCTCTCAGATTATGATGGCTCTTAGGATTAGGAGAGGATACACCTATTGCGCTTATTGGATAGTCTTCTTCCAAACCATACGCAGGTGCCGAAAGATGGAGAACGAAGAAAACCAATTAGAGTGTGGTGTACATAAGGTAATAAGCAAAGACAAAATAAAGGGATTAGAAAGAGAGCAAAGTAAATTGCGACTGCTATCCTTCACGACCAAACCGCGTATATCATCGCCACTCCTACTCCACCTTTGAATTTCTCCAGAACACCCCGTATCACTACGAAGATCCACAGTTATTGGATAATCCATCGTACTCGAAGGAACTTGTTCCAGTTCGAGGATGGATTCTGGTTCAGGAGAAATAGAATGAGGATTATTCAGTTGTCTTTTATCTTTACCTTCTCTCAGGTTGCGAGGACTCCTAGGATTAAGAGAGTACACCTATTACGCTTATTGGATAGTCTTCTTCCAAACCATAGGCTGGTGCCGAACGGTAGCGAAGGAAGAAAACCATTTAGTTTAAGAATGGTGTACATAAGGTAATGAGTAAAGACAAATAAAGGGATTTGGAGAGATGACAATGAAATATAATGTTACAGTCATGAATCAGGATAATGGAAGAGGCATTATAAGGAATACCTGGATATCCCTTCGAAACATTTTCATGTTTCAGTTTCATTGTCCGTTGTTAATTGAAAACTTATTTCTCAACTAGATCCTTACTCCAGGGTATGTATTTACCAGGTTTGATTCTCACATCTGTATGGTTTTACAGATGAGTGGGAGTAAGTTATTGGGAATTATGTGATTATATTCTCATTATATCGGAATTCATTGTAATTGGTGATACTTGAGGAAATCGCCTGGGGTTTTGCCTGACGGCAAATATTTGGTTTTGAATATTCGTTGTTATGCACCAATTTCAAACTGATATATCGGTACGTTTATTTTATAAAGTGAGATAACTTTTTGAAATTATGTCCATGACATTTACCTATATCAGTTGATGGTTAAGTAAGGAGCATTAAACAGCGGTGTAATTCTTCTTAACCATAGTACAGTTTTTAACCTACGACGCACAGGGTTTGAGTTATTGAACTCATGGGACTTATACAAAGTATTGTATGATGTCCAGTGTCCATTAAGAAAGAGGGGTCGGTGCTCGTACTATATTCTGTTTACTTGTGACTTCTCCAGTTTTAGACAGATATTTCGTAGAAATACAAGGTCCAAGTTTTGAGAAGATACAGATACAAGAATAAAGTAGAGAATTATGTGTTGCAAGTATCAGGATTTTTTAAGGTGATCGAAGATGTAGATACTTATGTATGGTATTCAGATCATAGTAATGGTTTTGAGAACTTGTTTCTCTTTTAGGTTATTCATATTTGGATGAAGTCCTAGTTGAGAATGCTGATCGGCCTCCTTTCATTTAGTTGACATGCACTGGAGACAGCTGCATGATTTGAATCTGGTTCTAATTAAATAAGTGTCTCTGTTTCTATATTGTATATACAATAGTTCATATCTTAACGATGTTAAGCTATATAGAGTTGTCCGGCTTATGCTTAAAACCAGACTCTGGATAACTCAAGACACGTTTCTGTAATGGCAGTTTGTGCGTTATCCCGGGCTATGACGAGGGTTAACTTTCTACCATCTCGAAGATCAATAGTGATATTGTTCTCGACTCGTCACAGTTTTAGTAAAATGGATTTTTTCAGAAAACAGTAGTGGGAGTATGGTAGAATTGGAAGTGATTCCAGAACCACAAACGATTACTGAAAATTTAATAGAACCTAAACATTCAATCAGGTTTGATATTCCATTAGCCACTCCGCAGATATGGTGGGTAATCTCAAGCGCCCGAAGGTACTTCGGTATCCTCAAAGACGGTGACAGGGAGGTTCTTGTTTATCCAGACTTTACACTACCGTTGTTCCAGAGACTCTGTTTTCTCATACACACACACAACATACCCAAGAAAAATATAGCATTCAACATTTTTTTACTGTATTTATCAAAATTTAGCAAAAACTATGTTATTTCAGCACAACTTTAGCAATTTCCGCGAAAAAATGTTTCATCTTCTAAGTGCATATAACATAGTTTCAGTAACAACCATACAAATTTCAGCAGCTTTCTAATTGTAAATTAATACAATGTCAGCAAAAACATATAATCTCAACATTTTCCTGATAAATTCAGCGAAAGTCATATATTTTACCATAAAAATTATATTAAGCACTAAATTTGAGTAAATTAGAAAGCAAAAGTCAACCAATCAAGAAAATTCTAACACAATTGGGGTTTTCTCGACTTTAATTGCAAAATTGAGTTTTTCTATATCGTGTGGCTGCACTAAAACATGACACGTGTCCAATTCCAAAACCGCCTCATTTTACAACGGGACACAGAAATTCGGTGTCGGACACGTGGTGTGCACATATCGGGCATGAATCATGTCCAACACGGATACCGCAGCCTCAAAGACATGTCCGTGCAACCTAGGTCAGCCGTGACAGACGAAGAGCAGAGGGCCGATGACCGGCAACGACGGATGACGGCGGTGATCAGTGGTGACCACCGACAAGCGGAGGAGGGCCGAAGGTCCGTGACCGGGTGGATGGGTCGATGGTTATATTAGGCGGGAATATTTTGTAGGAATAGGATAGACCCTGATTTGAGTGGGAATAAGATTATCACGATTTCCGGACATCTTATTATCGGAGTAATCCTAAATTCTTACGAAAATTATTTGCGTCAAAACAAGCATGGGAATGTTTCATGGGCATCTAGATTTCCCTCCGAAATTACCATGTACCAAGCGCCCCTAAAATCATCTGATCTAAGAGCAGTCATAATTAGTCACGACTCATACCAAAAATATAGGTAGAGATGACCTTATATTGCCAATAGTATCCCATATATAATTGATGGCCTCCATCATGATTAGTTACGCTTTCAAACTAGGAGAAAGTAACATTACAACAGTCTCAAACTGATAAAAGCTCTTTAAGTAAACTTCTCTTTGCTAACTTACATTTGAATGTTCAGAATAGATATCAATTAACACACTTTCATTTTTAACAAGTCGTTAATAGAAAATAATGTTAAGAAATACCTGCCTTATGCTTATGGTAATTAATCAAGAGGAGCTCAGCTGCCAGTCAATTTGTAAATGGCTGCAATTTAATGATGCTTTTACTTTTGTTAAAGAAGCTTCACGGTGCTGCAATAATGAATTTGAAGAATCCTCCTCCTTGCTTTTCTTCCGAGGCATTTTACGGGAGATGCTCTTCCATTTGTATTCAAACTCGCAGGCTAAAGACCATATACAAACCAGGTTACCAAGAAAAACCTTTTGGAAACAGGGAAAAGCGGCATTGACCATTATTAACAAAATCTAGTATAGCAAAGAGAAGGCAAGTAAATGATATCAATTAACTAACTACAGGTTGATCTTTCGTATTTATGTTCAATTACAAACAAGCGCAGAATCATATTAAACATAAAATGGTCTCAACGCGTTTCAAAGTTCATTAAATTTGAGAACTGGTTCAGTCCCTAAGAGTTACCAATTTTTGTAAAGTCCCTTAAAAAGCAAGAGGAGATTATCAGTTACCTTCACTTCGGTCTGTGAATCCTCGAACTATGCATGCAAGATTCCATGGCCTTCCTGCCAAAGATGCTTTAGCTCCACCTTTTAATTCACCATTGTGCTGTTTCAAACTGTAAAGTATTTTATCAATTAAAAAGATGATGAAGATTTGCATCTAAATTTAACTCCAGATATTACGGTCGTTTTTGTGATCACAAATTGATGTTAGGTAACAACTATGTAAAAGTTGAATACCTTGGAAATCAATATAATTTTTTTTTGGCATATTTGAAATGGAATATAGAGGTAGATAAAAATGAAACATTCATAGACTCTACTAACTGATTATATAAACATCACCTGTCTTTCATCGATTTATTTATCCAGTTCAACAGATGATCAGGTTTAAGATGTATAATAAAGTAAATAACTTCACCTAAGTCCTAACAACATAAGCAAGATCGGCCAAGATGTAAACTTCAGCTATAAATGGGGATTGAATGAATTTATGAGTGAATTGAATTCATTCTGCAGATGCTGATCAAGCTAACCAAATAATTTAACAAGTCCTAAGATAATATGAAACTTGAAATAGGCCGCTCAACCCAACCATAAGTTTGAGCTCCCTAACTTTGATTTTCAGTTCGAGTTTCAGGAAAACCTTCTCTAATGGGAGAACGTAGCCAGTAGACTAAGCATGGCTTGGATGAATTTGCAATGAAAGTTTTTTTAAGCTGCATTACTCAAATAGTAATCATCATAGATAACATCTTTGCTATGAAATCAATAACAAGGTTCACTTTTTTAAAGTTCACCAAACCAGTTTATCTTAATTGTTGGCCGCCTATGATTTTGTTTCTTGTGCATCGGTATATTCCTCTCATAGGCTTCTTTGTCATAACAAAACATAACAAACTAAGAGAATGATCCTTCACTGTGTTTCAAGTTAACCATAACATTCAACAAGGCGCATCACCACTTTACACACAGTGAATATTATATCTTGTCATCTCCTTTGTATATTTTAGTTGCGCAAGCATATCTTTCAGAAAATCTAACTGCTTCAATAAATATTATATCTGCTTTGACAGAAGCTAATCTTTGTATTAATTAAGAAGCTTTCAAGTTTCAACTTCATGCGCATGCAGTATGCATGCATCAGCCTATAAGGGGGGGAAATATGCGGAAATTTCCTTCTAAAAAAAGAATTTGGCGTTAAGAAGTGCTTGGATTATATAATAGTTGATTTCGGCCTCCATATATCCCTCTATGCAGCTCTATGAGGGTTGAAATTTAGTAGCAAGCGAACACTAAACACTTGCACAAATATCAGATTCAATCCTTACATAATGGAACTTAACATTGTAACAAAAAAGGCGGTTTGATTCCTTCGAATTATAGCAGGCAGCCACAACTACCGATACATAGGATCTAAAATGCCTGTTGACTACTTCTCCTTTCTTCTTCTTCTTCGATCAAGTTGCAAGATTACTAAACATTTTAAGGAATAAATTTGAGGAACAAATTTTATGGTCATATATTTTAATCAAGTAGCAAATGGGTTCAACCAAAATGTCAAATATTCAGCTGGGTTCAATTCAAATTGTCAAATTAAGACTAGCTTCTGCAAGATCAGAGAAAGAAACAGTGAAGGAAGTTAGCAAATCAATGTTTTTTAATAACCATTTCTTGAATACCAATTGTTTACACAAAAAAGTGGCATTCGATTTAAACGGACCGAATGAGGCAAGATAGAGAAAGGTTAGTTCGGCCCAAATCGTTTGGGAGCCGAATCGGTTACTTAAGGAACCGGGTGAATATTAGTCAAGAATGATACAAAGGATCAGAATAAGGTTTTATGAGATTTATAATCAGTCAAAAGTCGGGGGTTGCGAAACTTAAGCACCAAACAAGAGTGTAATTGATACTCAAATCATGGAAAATCTAGGGTTAAACTATTTCCCAACAAACCGTAGTCTTATAAACGCCATAGTTGAAGACGAAGGAGTTCTCTCAATCAACTAACCAATTATCAATTTTCCTAGTTCTAGGGCTTCTCAGCCACCTTCCTGTAGTTCATGTAACCTAAATTCTGACGACTAACGTCATCTCCATCGAGGCCTTGTCGAGACTTGAGATGACCATCCCTTCTTGATCAGATATGCCTCCACGTTTCTTTAAATCTACCATAAGCAGAGCATGAAGATGAAGGGACGTCCATCGGTCTTCCTTTCGGCACGCCAGCACTCATATAGCGCCGATTGGGGTATGGCCGAGGGCGCTGATGGCCGGATCAGGCTATTATCATTATCATGCCTATGAGAGGTTCAGACGTCCATCCCTACTCTTGTAACATGATAATGGAACCGATCTCAGCCTCTGACCGTATCAAGCTTGATGGTCACAATACAGGGAATTTAGACTTCTATTCCTGCCCTTGTGTTGTGATTTCGGGATTGGTCTCGGTCTAGGTGAGGCGATTGGCCCTCTGCTCGGTCCGGTAATAAACGACCGAGCGATTTAGACGTTCATTCATGCGCACGAGTATTAAGAGCAAGCCGAGCGGTGTGGCCGGTAAATCATGATTCGGCTTGAGGCTCGCGGTGTAGGAGATTTAGATGTCTGTCCCTACTCTTGCACTCGGTCTTCAAAACGGGGTCATTTTTGGATATGTATGCCCTAGAGGCCTTCATTGTACAGGATGCTAGAGATATATATGTACATGACAATCTTGCTTGATATGATAGTATACTATTTGGTTTGTCTTTATCTTAACATGTGATGTGTTTTACTTTGTATTTTATATCTTGTATATATGTTAATAAAGCCCATAGGATCTTTGCCTGACTACCTGCGTTGTGATGGCAATCATACTAGTAGGAGCAGGATAGTCAATAGGCATATCCTTAGAAGCGTCCATAGTCGTAGGAGTGTCGAGACTGGGCATCGTTACTCCAGAGTAGACTAGTGTATACATATCTAGACCCTGACGAGGGGTGATGGATTGGTCCCGCAGTCATTGGTGAAGTGCACCTGAGATTGTATACATGTGCTCACTGGGTTTGAGTACACCGGACGGGACTCGCCGAGAACTGACTAGATCGTATTATACCTAGCGTCAGATAGCAGTTCTCTGGTGACATGAGTGCAGATAGTCTGTCGACCTGAGGTCGTCATTTGTCTGGTGTGAGTTCTCACCGTGCTTTGATTACCACCCTACCACGGCTCGAAAGAGTCGTGCAAACAGGTTTTAGTTGGGTACAGTCCCGAACCACATGGAGGCAGTGAGCGACTGTTGGGGATCGTCTCTCCCGGTATAGGAAGTCGATATCGCGCTTTGATCGGTTGGTCATTACCATAAATCCCTGACCAGGGCGGATTGATAATTACTGGTGGTCGGACCAGTAGATTCTCAAATGGTCTTGAGCCACACTGACACGACTTGTCTAGTTATTAGGGGTCTGACATTTTCCACCCTCCTAGACCTTACATGCGATACTCTCAGACGAACAGACCAGACTGCACGGAGATTGTCACGGACAGACTCAGCAGGGGTTCGGATGAGTTCGCTCGTCGGCCTCCTTTTCGACAAGTACCTGGGTTGCCGTTACGTACAGCTAGTGCCGCTGACGGGCTTATGGTTAAACCCACTGCCAGCGTAGTCTTTAGAGTCCCACACAGATGATTTCTCTGGATCAGGCGAGACGATGTAGAGACCGTATGGTTTTCGCAGGGTTTCGATCACATACGTGTACTGGCTACAAGGATGATGTTCGAACGGATAATACTAGTGGGTTTTGGTTTAAGCTGAATCCTAGTATTATACTATTGGATTATACTTGTCTCTTTGTATTCATATTTTTCGGAATACGAATACGAGTATGTATATACGGTGAGGGCATTCTTGTAATTTCATAAGAATGAGCTTCTAGAAGGAGACACCTCATTATTGATTTATTCTTTTTTGCTAAAGGATTAATGAGGTAGATATTAGGAGACACTTGAGGAATGGGTTAAAAGCATGACTTTGTTATTTGTTTATTCATTTGTACTTCCTATTCAAGCATGGTTGATTATTTGATACTAAAATAATCCATGCTTGAATTATTGTCATGAAACTTAGCCATTCTCTCATCTCATTCTCTAGTTCATTATCATTTTGCTCATTCTCTATCCTAGGTTTTCTCTCCTCCTCCCTCAAGCTCAAATTTTCACATGTGTTGTGATCCATTGAGTTTTGAGACAAATTAATCCATAGATCTTCTCTACATCTACTTAGTAGTCTTCTTTAGCAAATTAGATCACTAAGTTACCTCACTTGAGATTGGAGCTCGACCATAGGCTCTCGGGTGGATCTTCTACGACGCAAAGGAGACCGGCAACCGAGTTCGTTTGGAGCATTCTAGGAGCCAAGGAAAGAAGATCAGAGTAGAAGCTTGATCCAAGGAGCAAAGAACAAAGAGAAGACTCGAAGGACTTGACCGAAAGTATAACCCTCTATCCGAGTAGTCAGAGCCTTCTTGTAGATCAGTTTTGCTAGTTAAGGTTTAATCAAGATCCTAAAGTGGATAAAGTCTATGTTGCAAAGCCAAACATGATCTTTTGATGGAGAAAAATCGTTTTTTTTATGTATTCCGCCTCTCCGTGAACTCGCGGGGTGTGCGACATAGACTTACAGTCATGATCCAAGGGTTTGAGAGTTTGTTTTTATTATCAAATCATATGTAACTGTAACCCAATTTTATCAATAATATGATGGCCGGATGACTTTTAACTTTGCTGTATTATTTATAAATTCTGTACATGCAACCAAAGGGGCTATTTCTATTTATTTAAGCAAGAATGTTCTCGCCAGCCCATTCGTCCAGAAAGTATCGCGCTAATTATTTGTCTTTAGTGCGGATCTAATTTTAGAGCACACGCCAATCAAATCAGCAAATGGGTCCCTTAATTTCCTCAAAATTTCATCTGGGCTCATTCCAAATTGTTCATCAAACACCACAATTCATTCAACAATCACAAAATAATAAGAAAAGATGAGAAAGGAGACCATATTTACCGGCGAGCGAAGTTGGTGGTGACCCCAACATAAGTCTTGGGCAATCGAGAGGAAATGATAAGATACACAGACCATAGCGAGGATCTCTTGCCCTTTGATTTGGCCTTTGATTTTGAGGAGGAAGATAAAGCGATCTCTGAGATTTTGTTCTTGCTGTTATTAATTGGGGCAATGGGAGAAGAGGTTGAGGCTTTGGATTGAATTTTGCGAGATGGGAACAATGTGGACAGCCTCCTCATCGCCTGAGGCTGATCGGCAAGCGAGAGAGAGAGAGAAAGAGAATGTTGTTCTTATGCTAAGGGAATCCAAAGTGAAAAAAGCCCTTCATTTTCATTCCTTTTCCTCACAATTTTAAGAAAAATTTAACTGCTTGGGGATCGTTGGACGGATTAACACTCATAGAATATTATAAAATATTACCAAAGTTGTTTCTGGAAATATAGGATATTCATGATAATCAAATAATATCATTTCATGTTAATCCTGTTCTTCCAAAACATGCGTCTATTATAAATTATCACGAAATATTCCGGTCTAACCTTAAATGAAGCATGACCATCCGCCGCCGTCCTCCCTCGCCATCTGCCCGCCAGCTGGCCTGCCGCCCGTTGTTTGCTAGCCGGCCACCGTCGGTCATTTATTTGCCGGTCATCGTCGATCGTTCACCGACCGACTGTAACTCGTTGCCGGTCGCCACCGTCGATTGGCCGTTCGTCGTCGGCGTTACCGCCATCTACCGGCTCTCCTCCGGCCTAACCACCAATTGACAGTTGGACATAAATATATTACCGGAAATGATTAAAATATATCAAGCACGTTAATGCAAGATTTCTTCGAATTAGATGTTCAGTCATCCCATTCCCGGAAATGTGAGGATAGGTCATCACAATGGAGACACGGGAGAATCCCCTCCTCCCCCGAATGCCATTCATGCCCTATCTTCTCGGATAGATCGACTCGCGTCCGTCGTGGATGCGCTCGTCCGTGTCCAAACGGCCGGGCAAACTCCCCAGGTCGCCGCTCCCCCACCTCGGGACCGGGACCCCTACAGAGGGAGAGAAGACGCTGCCCATGTCGGCACGACCGAGCACCGCCTCGCTGTCTCCGGCGGACGCAGATCCCCTGTGGCGACCAATTCAATGACCCGCTGGGCACCACACAGCTCAACACCGAGGTATCTCGCTAGAGCACCCCGCCTGAGGCCCTTCGCGCTCCTGTTGTAACACCCGAGCCCAATAATACTATTTATATTACTAGTTGAGGGTTGTGGTTTGCTCATTTCCAATTTTCCTGATTTTCTGGTGTTTATTGCTAAATTTTACCCGGTTAAGTCATTTTGGCACATAACAAATTTTAACTCCTAAAATGAAATTTAAGATGTCCATGTTGGCCTACTCGTCGCCACTAGTCGCGTGGTAGCGTCCGCGTGTCGAGATTCCGTTCTGTTTGGCTAAAACGGGCAAGTTTGGACGACTACGCGCGCGTACAAGTGTCCGACTTGGGGGCATGCATTTTAATCACTAAACACCTATTTTCAAAATTTGGAGCCCGCTTAAAATCCTATAATTTGAATTTGGAACATTTGGGCGCAAGCCGGACACGATTTGGAAATGTTTCATTTTGCGCCAAAAAGGGCCCGTTTCAATTTAATATCTAAAACTAAAATATATATACGAATCAATCCCTAACAGTTAAATCTTTCACAAAATTTTACCCAATCCTTCTTAAATATTTCCCCTATCTCCCTCCAGCCAATCACGAGCTCCTATTTGAGCTCGTGGGCCCCGCCTCGTTTTCCCCATCTCTCTCTCTCTCTTCCCTCAATCCCTCGCTCTTTCTCTCTCCAATCTCTCTCTCTCTTCCTCTATTAATTTCCCATGCACCGCCTTCTCCTCCCCATCGACCACGAGAACACCCGAGCAAACCCTAACCCTAACCCTAGCCTCGCGATCCCACCGCCGATTTCCCCGCGACTTCGCCGTCGCCGCCAGCAACGCCTCCTCGACCGCCGCACCTTCCTCCTCCTGTTCTCCCGACGATTCCCGCGCCTGCAACCCATTCCCGACCTCGCCTCCACCCTCGCAGACCTCGCCGTCGACGTCGCCTCTCACCGTCGACGCCTCCCACGACTCCCTTTCACCCTATTCGACCCGACCTCGTCGTCGTTTCCCTCCTCCCCTCGCCGGACCACCAACCCGAGCCATAACCCCTCGCCTAACCTCCGCTGTTCGCCGGAGAAACGCGCCGGCGACCTCGTCGACGCCACCTCCGACCACCTCCCTTCCCCCTCGACCACCAGAGTCGACTACCACCCTCGCGCTCGCTGCAACACCCTCGTTCCAGCGAACTCAGGATTTTCCAGCCACCGTTCTTCGCCGTCGCTGCCTCGCCGGCGTTCCAGTGCCGTCGAGCCATCGTGTTTGCACCCTGTTTCTTCTCGGTGAGTTTTCCTTGTGCTTCCTTTTGGTACAATCCCTTCGCTGGTCGTATTTTGCGTGTATCGTATCTTTGTTGCTAACTTGTTACCGATGACATTTTGCCGGAATCCGACCGTGCCGTCTTGGCGAACCCGACGCTCCAACGAAGTCCCCTGGTCCGTGCGATCTCGTTGATCTCTGTTGGGACTCGATCCGTGGCCCGTGCTTTCATATCGCGTTTCTGCCGACATCGCATCCGTATTCCAGTTTGCAGACCGTCGAGGCAAGTATCTGAATACTTGCTTGAACATGCTAGCGTGCGAGATCTAGTCTTGCCACGCAATTTAATTCACACTATTTAATCCCGTAACTTAATGATGGCATTGATATCATATTATTGCAGTTATCTTTAAAATGGAATCGTTACAACAGGTCCTAGTAATTAACTAACCCACATCACTCCATGCTTTAACTAAATAAAACGACTGAATCAAATCTGCTTGAACTGTTAAACTATTCTTGAGACAATTATTATACTTAGTATAATTTCATGTAATTCCTTAATTTATAATTGTGAATCTTGCTTTACCTTGTGGCTTTTGCACCCTAAAGATGATTGAACCTGTTAATAAGAGAATACAAACATCACTGTAGTTATATGGAACATTGTGATTAATTACTGTTTCCTGCTGTTATTCATTATTGATTGTATACCTGTTGTGAGCACTTACCCGATTGCACGACATATTGACCTGACCCTGCTACACCTGACATATACATACATACCGACTCATCCTGTTGTACCATGACATTACTTGTCTCACGATTTCATGCCTAATGCCGACAAACCTAACCATTCCTGCTGTCGATCCAGACAGACCTACCTTTACTTGACTTTGTGTTGGCATTAGTCCTTGACTACTGAATACCTGACTGACATACATAGTTTGGGGGTATGGGGAAATCAAAGGTGAAACCGACTTGTAACTCAACAGTTCGATACATTGTTCTGATCAGTCTTACGGGCTTGGCCAGCTCCGGAGTGTTGTTGCTGACATCACTCGTCCATCCTACTACCTTTTACTGCTTAGCGGCACGTCTCGGATTCAGCCCCGAGGATCATGACCGTGGTCCCGGGCACGCATGGGATACTATTGAGTTACATCGACGATTCACCAATTGGTTTCAAAGACTATAGAGTAGAAAACCTGACAGGACAGTTTAGTCACCAGTGCACATTACCCTGCTTGTTATTTCTTATTGCTGCTTTATTCATGCTCATACTTGCATTTCTCATTACCATGTTTATGCTATATGCTTGATATCATGACGCGCTGACGTCTGGGTTTTGCATGGCCCAGATTCCGTACCACTGTCTACGACCGAGCAGGAGTACTTCAGCCAGCAGGCTGAACTGTGAGTTCCTTAGAGTTTAGTTTATTTATGTCATTTCATTTCCAGATGTGAGCCCGCATTACGGGACCTACTGTTTATTCATTGTATTGGATCATTAGCTTCCGCACTTATTGTTTATTGATTCTTGTTATTATGGATTTGGACATGTATTAGATTAGTTTTATCTTGTTCTTGATATCCTTACAACCGTAATGTGACTGTGGATGGATACTTCCTACCCACAGGTAGCATGGTTGGCTATGTCACATGCCCAAATCTTGCGTACTCTGGGAAGCGGGGCGTGACATGGTTTTATGGTATCAGAGCCATAGGTTAATTGGGTTGATTCCTTGTAGTTGGGTATCGCACCCGATACACGAATCGTAATACCTGTGATTAGGAAACATACCCTGCCACCTTGACCGTTTTACCATCCTTGAATCATTCTTCCGGATCATGTCGGCATGCAAACTTACTTTGCATTGTCAAACTTGAAAACCTAACTTCTTGTTATCTCTAGGACTTAGGCGACTTGGGTGGAGTTAAGTAATTGCGGCTATGATACCGCGGCATAGCTACAATGCAGCACTCTATTTAAGTATCTTGGAGTTCTAGCCTTGATCTATACTCGAAAACTATCATCATGCTAATGTGGGTACTTTGATTTCCAGGAATATGGCCGGTCAGAATTTGGAGATGGACCCAGGGCATGCGGTTTTAGCCGCCAGGCAAAGAGTGATAAGGGGATTGCTGGAGAAACTAAAGGAACAACTCGAGCTGGAACCAGCATTTGCACTGGACCCCACGTCCGTACGTAGAAGTATTCCAGTGAACAGGCGCAGCGTGGCACCAATGAAGAAAAAAAGTATGGGTGATAGGAAGGGGAGAGTGATCTGTAGATACTGCCATAAACCCGGACATGTGCGAAAGAAGTGTCGTATGAGGCTGGGACTCTATTTTAGATGTGGAGCGGCAGATCACACCGTTGATGCTTGTCCGTCGAAGCCTCGCACAAAGGATGATACACAGAAGCCTCCGCAGGGACCGTTCCAAGGACAGGAACCGCTTACTCAAGGACCACAGCAGGCTCGAGCGTTCGTGTTGACAACTGAAGAAGCTAAGGCATCGGGAGAAGTGGTTTCAGGTAATTTACTCGTTCATGGTTTTCCCGCTTTGGCATTACTTAATTTCGGAGCATCCCATTGTTTATGTCATCCAAATTTATAACTACACACTCGATCACCTGCACGACCCTGTCTAGTTTCTGGGACATACACACTGGGAATGGGAAAATCATAGCTAGTAAGGAAGGTAGAGATTGTACAGTTGTTGTTTACGGACGGGAGCTTTTTGCAGATTTCTTGGTGATAGGTACGGGCAGTTATGAGGTTGTCTTGGGAATGGATTTTCTTGGCACTTTCCACGCACACATTGATTGTAGGGCAAGGAAAGTAATTTTCCAGATTCCCGGACACCCTGAGTTTATTTTCATTGGAGGAAGCAGTTCTGTCGGGCCAGTCGAGTTTAGGGCTAGGCCGACGAACAATGTTCTTGCGGCTATAGTAGTGGAGAGTAATGAAGAGCCGGCAATTGTCCGCAACTTTATGGATGTGTTTGAAGATATTTCGGGCTTACCGCCGAAGCGAGAAGTGGAGTTTGCGATTGACCTTATTCCTGGTGCAGTGCCAGTATCAAAATCTTATCCGATGGCACCGGTGGAATTGGAAGAAGTTAAGAAACAAGTGGGTGAATTACTCGAGAAGGGATGAATTCGAAGCAGCAACTCACCGTGGGGAGCTCCAGTTCTCTTAGTAAAGAAGAAGGATGGCACAAGAAGGATGTGCATTGATTATCGAGAATTGAACCGGGTGACTGTTAAGAATAAGTACCCGATCCCTCGCATTGGAGAATTCTTTGAGCAGCTTAGTGGCGCGAGGGTATTCTCGAAACTGGATTTGCGATCCGGATATCATTGGGTCCTACAGATGTGGAGACAGGAGAAGCTTTTGCGAAGATGAGTAAGTGCGAATTCTGGCTGGAAGAAGTGAAGTTTCTGGGGCATGTCGTGTCGGGCGATGGAATCGCCGTTGATCCCGAGAAGATTGCAGCAGTTCGGGATTGGCCTGTTCCATAGAATGTTGCGGAGATAAGGAGTTTTCTTGGACTCGCCGGATACTACAGAAGATTTGTGGAGAATTTCGCTCGTTTAGCTGAGCCGTTAACCAAGCTTACGCGTAAGGAGGTACCGTTTGTATGGACAGATGGATGTGCACTGGCCTTCGAGACGTTGAAGCAGAAGTTGATAACCGCCCCTATCCTAACCGTACCGGATGATTCAGGAGGACTGGTGATTCACAGCGACGCATCTGGAAAAGGATTGGGATGTGTTTTGATGCAGAATGGGAACGTCGTCGCTTACGCATCGAGACAGCTGAAGACTCATGAGCAGAACTATCCGACTCATGACTTAGAGCTTGCAGCCATGATCTTCGCCCTGAAGATTTGGAGACACTACCTTTTGGGCGAGAGAGTTGAAGTCTTTACGGATCACAAGAGTTTGAAATATGTGTTCACTCAGAAGGAGTTGAACATGAGGCAACGCAGATGGTTGGAGCTGATGGCCGACTACGACCTTGATCTTAAGTACCATCCGGGAAAAGTTAACGTCGTGCCAGATGCGCTAAGTCGGTTACCAGCAATTCAGTTATTGACTGCACAGAGAGAGATCATTGAGGAGTTTCGGAGATTTGACTTGGAGGTTGTGCTACCGCGTGCTACAGGACAGTTGATGCAGTTGCAAGTACAATCGTCCTTAGTTGAGAAGATTAAAGTGGCGCAATCGCAGGATCCTAGACTGCAGAAGTTTCGAGAGCAGGTTGGAGCCGGACTACGAACCGATTTACTGATCCATGAAGATGGTTCGTTGAGATATGGTAGCCGTGTGTGTGCGCCAAAAGGAGATGTGCGTGAAGAGCTTATGAAGGAGGCACACAGTTCAGCTTACTCTGTACATCCAGGAGGGACAAAGATGTACCGAGATATTCGACAGCATTTCTGGTGGGAAGGTATGAAACGGGAAATTGCTCGCTTCGTGGCTAAGTGCTTGGTGTGTCAGCAAGTCAAGGCTGACACCAAAGGGTTGCTGGTTTGTTGCAACCACTTCCGATTCCTCAATGGAAGTGGGAACATATAACCATGGATTTCGTGACGGCTTTACCGCGGAGTCCAAAGGGCAACAATGCTGTATGGGTGATTGTCGATCGGTTGACCAAGGCAGCTCACTTATTTCCTTTTCGGGTTGGTCAATCGACAGAGACTTTGGCAGAGCGGTACATGCAGGAGATTGTCAGATTGCGTGGA
The DNA here is from genome assembly GCA_030015575.1 of Agapanthus africanus. Lineage (NCBI taxonomy): Eukaryota > Viridiplantae > Streptophyta > Magnoliopsida > Asparagales > Amaryllidaceae > Agapanthus > Agapanthus africanus. The sequence continues at coordinate 567,084,073 of CM057339.1, forward strand.
GTACCGGTAAGCATCGTGTCCGATCGGGACACTCGGTTCTTGTCGCACTTTTCGAGGAGCTTACAAGAAAGTTTGGGGACTCGATTGAAGTTCAGCACAGCCTATCATCCTCAAACTGATGGACAATCGGAGAGAACGATCCAGACCCTTGAAGATATGTTGAGGGCTTGCATGTTGGACTTCAAAGGTTCTTGGGAAGATCGTCTACACCTGGTGGAGTTTTCGTACAACAACAGCTTTCAAGCAACTACTCAGATGGCCCCGTTTGAAGCACTATATGGTCATAAGTGCCGTTCACCTGTTTGTTGGGATGATGTTGGTGAACGAAGGTTACTAGGACCAGATTTGGTGGTACAGACAGTCGAGAAGGTGAATACAATCAGGAAGCATATGAGGGTAGCTCAAGACAGACAGAAGAGTTGGGCCGACACGTCAAGAAGACCTCTAGAGTTCGCCGTGGGTGATTTGGTATTCCTGAAGATATCACCGACTAGAGGGGTGATTCGCTTTGGAAGTCGGGGAAAGCTTAGTCCCCGATTCGTTGGACCCTTCGAGATATTGGAGCGTGTTGGAGAGGTATCGTACAGGTTGGCGTTACCACCGTCATTAGCAGGAGTTCACGACGTGTTTCATGTGTCTCAACTACGGAGGTATGTTCGTGATGAGACTCATGTCTTGGATCATTCGGAGTTGACTGTACGAGAGGACCTGACTTTTGAGGAGAGACCAGTTGAAATCAAGGATCGAAGAGAAAAGGTTCTTAAGAACAAGGTTATCCCTCTTGTGCTAGTTTCTTGGGGTAACCGATCGCATGGAGAATCCACTTGGGAGCGAGAAGACGAGATCCGACAGAAGTTCCCTCACCTTTTCCAGTAGTTAGCTATCTTGTATTCTTGGAATTTCGAGGACGAAATTCTTTTGTAGTTGGGTATGATGTAACACCCGAGCCCAATAATACTATTTATATTACTAGTTGAGGGTTGTGGTTTGCTCATTTCCAATTTTCCTGATTTTCTGGTGTTTATTGCTAAATTTTACCCGGTTAAGTCATTTTGGCACATAACAAATTTTAACTCCTAAAATGAAATTTAAGATGTCCATGTTGGCCTACTCGTCGCCACTAGTCGCGTGGTAGCGTCCGCGTGTCGAGATTCCGTTCCGTTTGGCTAAAACGGGCAAGTTTGGACGACTACGCGCGCGTACAAGTGTCCGACTTGGGGGCATGCATTTTAATCACTAAACACCTATTTTCAAAATTTGGAGCCCGCTTAAAATCCTATAATTTGAATTTGGAACATTTGGGCGCAAGCCGGGCGCGATTTGGAAATGTTTCATTTTGCGCCAAAAAGGGACCGTTTCAATTTAATATCTAAAACTAAAATATATATACGAATCAATCCCTAACAGTTAAATCTTTCACAAAATTTTACCCAATCCTTCTTAAATATTTCCCCTATCTCCCTCCAGCCAATCACGAGCTCCTATTTGAGCTCGTGGGCCCCGCCTCGTTTTCCCCATCTCTCTCTCTCTCTTCCCTCAATCCCTCGCTCTTTCTCTCTCCAATCTCTCTCTCTCTTCCTCTATTAATTTCCCATGCACCGCCTTCTCCTCCCCATCGACCACGAGAACACCCGAGCAAACCCTAACCCTAACCCTAGCCTCGCGATCCCACCGCCGACTTCCCCGCGACTTCGCCGTCGCCGCCAGCAACGCCTCCTCGACCGCCGCACCTTCCTCCTCCTATTCTCCCGACGATTCCCGCGCCTGCAACCCATTCCCGACCTCGCCTCCACCCTCGCAGACCTCGCCGTCGACGTCGCCTCTCACCGTCGACGCCTCCCACGACTCCCTTTCACCCTACTCGACCCGACCTCGTCGTCGTTTCCCTCCTCCCCTCGCCGGACCACCAACCCGAGCCATAACCCCTCGCCTAACCTCCGCTGTTCGCCGGAGAAACGCGCCGGCGACCTCGTCGACGCCACCTCCGACCACCTCCCTTCCCCCTCGACCACCAGAGTCGACTACCACCCTCGCGCTCGCTGCAACACCCTCGTTCCAGCGAACTCAGGATTTTCCAGCCACCGTTCTTCGCCGTCGCTGCCTCGCCGGCGTTCCAGTGCCGTCGAGCCATCGTGTTTGCACCCTATTTCTTCTCGGTGAGTTTTCCTTGTGCTTCCTTTTGGTACAATCCCTTCGCTGGTCGTATTTTGCGTGTATCGTATCTTTGTTGCTAACTTGTTACCGATGACATTTTGCCGGAATCCGACCGTGCCGTCTTGGCGAACCCGACGCTCCAACGAAGTCCCCTGGTCCGTGCGATCTCGTTGATCTCTGTTGGGACTCGATCCGTGGCCCGTGCTTTCATATCGCGTTTCTGCCGACATCGCATCCGTATTCCAGTTTGCAGACCGTCGAGGCAAGTATCTGAATACTTGCTTGAACATGCTAGCGTGCGAGATCTAGTCTTGCCACGCAATTTAATTCACACTATTTAATCCCGTAACTTAATGATGGCATTGATATCATATTATTGCAGTTATCTTTAAAATGGAATCGTTACAACAGGTCCTAGTAATTAACTAACCCACATCACTCCATGCTTTAACTAAATAAAACGACTGAATCAGATCTGCTTGAACTGTTAAACTATTCTTGAGACAATTATTATACTTAGTATAATTTCATGTAATTCCTTAATTTATAATTGTGAATCTTGCTTTATCTTGTGGCTTTTGTACCCTAAAGATGATTGAACCTGTTAATAAGAGAATACAAACATCACTGTAGTTATATGGAACATTGTGATTAATTACTGTTTCCTGCTGTTATTCATTATTGATTGTATACCTATTGTGAGCACTTACCCGATTGCACGACATATTGACCTGACCCTGCTACACCTGACATATACATACATACCGACTCATCCTGTTGTACCATGACATTACTTGTCTCACGATTTCATGCCTAATGCCGACAAACCTAACCATTCCTGCTGTCGATCCAGACAGACCTACCTTTACTTGACTTTGTGTTGGCATTAGTCCTTGACTACTGAATACCTGACTGACATACATAGTTTGGGGGTATGGGGAAATCAAAGGTGAAACCGACTTGTAACTCAACAGTTCGATACATTGTTCTGATCAGTCTTACGGGCTTGGCCAGCTCCGGAGTGTTGTTGCTGACATCACTCGTCCATCCTACTACCTTTTACTGCTTAGCGGCACGTCTCGGATTCAGCCCCGAGGATCATGACCGTGGTCCCGGGCATGCACGGGATACTATTGAGTTACATCGACGATTCACCAATTGGTTTCAAAGACTATAGAGTAGAAAACCTGACAGGACAGTTTAGTCACTAGTGCACATTACCCTGCTTGTTATTTCTTATTGCTGCTTTATTCATGCTCATACTTGCATTTCTCATTACCATGTTTATGCTATATGCTTGATATCATGACGCGCTGACGTCTAGGTTTTGCATGGCCCAGATTCCGTACCACTGTCTACGACCGAGCAGGAGTACTTCAGCCAGCAGGCTGAACTGTGAGATCCTTAGAGTTTAGTTTATTTATGTCATTTCATTTCCAGATGTGAGCCCGCATTACGGGACCTACTGTTTATTCATTGTATTGGATCATTAGCTTCCGCACTTATTGTTTATTGATTCTTGTTATTATGGATTTGGACATGTATTAGATTAGTTTTATCTTGTTCTTGATATCCTTACAACCGTAATGTGACTGTGGATGGATACTTCCTACCCACAGGTAGCATGGTTGGTTATGTCACGTGCCCAAATCTTGCGTACTCTGGGAAGCGGGGCGTGACACCTGTCCCTCCCGAGGAGGTGTCGGTCAGCTCGCCTGCTCCTAGGCATGACCGGCACCCCCTCCCTCGACGGGGGCGCGGGGACGGGACTCACCACGGTAGCTCGAAAACGACCTCGCCAGGGGACTTCAGGAACCTCATCGAACGGAACCAGAGCCGCGGTCAGGCCCAGATCGCCAGCAGCAGAGGCCATAAATCAGAGTATGCTGAATCGTTGGGATACCATGATCGAATCGACGCCCTCGAAAAGAAGATCGAAGGCATGCATCGGGAAAATCGTCCTTCAAGCGACGGGGCTAAATATGTCGCCGACTCGCTCACGAAGCTCTTCACCAAAGAGCTACTCGTCGTCCACGTCTCCTCCCGGAACAAGCCCCCGAAGGTCTCCCTCTTCGACGGGAAGTTCGACCCGAAAAATCATTTGGACGCGTTCACAGCCGGGATGAGTTTCCAGGACAATTCCGACGCCGCGTAATGCCGTGCTTTCCCCGCCACTCTCAGCCGCTCTGTGCGAGACTGGTTCTGAGGACTCGCGCCACGCTCAATCTCTACCTTCGATGAGCTGGCCACCCAGTTCCTTGGTCATTTCGTCGGGAACAGACGGCAAAAGCGGACCGTTGATCATCTCTTCACCATAAAGAGTGGGGGCAAAGAATCCTTCAAAGGATATGTCACCGCTTCTACAACGCCCACCTTGAGGTTCCCGAGCACCGAGAGGAGACGGCCATTACGGCCCTTAGGTCGGGTCTTAGGCACAAGGAGTGGCTACGCTCCGTTACATTAGCGCAACCTAAGACCATGGCCAAGGTAAAAGCCTGGACCGAATGTGAGATCCAGCTTGAGTCCGAGGTGAACGCCAACCTGCTCCGGACAAAGCAAGCCGATCAGAAAAAAAGGCTAAGGAGGAGAAAAAGAAGATTGAGCGGCCAAAGCCCTACTCCCCGAAGTTTCAGGAGTACACCCCGCTCAACATCTCCCAGACGGTACTGTTGGAGGAGGCTAAGGGCGAGAGGTTCTTCAAACTCCCCCCAGTCTTGAATAGTGTCACGACCCGAAGGTACGGAACGTGACCGACACTTAAATTACGAAACGTCTAAAGGCGTAACGTAGTCTAAGTAAGCCGAAGCCCAGAAATCTAAACCATTTAAAAGAAGAAGTGTAGAAAAACAAGTTTAAAAGCAACATCAAATTTTCTTAAAAATTTCGGCAGAGTCTCCTTTGTAAAAACTGGCCTCAAATGGGTACAAGCAAGAATATATACATAAGCAATAATAAAAAGGCATCCCCAAGCGGGAGCTAGCTCTACGCCAAATGGCGGAAACAACCACACAATGTACTATAATATACAACGCCGAAGGACGAGGCTCAAAACTCAAAAGAAAACCAAATCCACCAGAAACCATAATAATACAAGCGCGACTCTAAGGTCGAAATAAAACAACTGGTCTTCTAAATCTATCAATAATACAAGTCTGGTTCATGGAGCTTACTAGATACAAATGAAATAATAAAAGTACAACGGCGGTCCTGATACAAGTGAATCAACCTACTAAGCAAATCATCCTGAATGAAATGATGTGCCAGCGAGCTGCCAAGGAAACCTATACATCGAAACCTGTAAGAAAATTTGGCACAACGGGGGTGAGTTGCCAACTCGTGAGTAGAAGACATCCGCGAGTAGAAATCGCATGCACGACGATCTCCTAGGTCATAATAATATACTTAATATAACACTAGTCATGTAGTAGTGGCAGGGTAATAATCTATGCGTAAGTGCAATGCTCGGTGCTCGTGTCAGTGCCTCAAGTAGTAACATGTTATGTGTATGAGTATGCATACTCCATGAATGTAAAACAATCAACCATGAAATCCGGATATAGCTGTATAAGAGATCGTTACTTTTATCATAGTAAAATTTGTATGGTAATCTGAAACATCATCAATGAAATCCATGGAAATCCGTGTCAAGTATCGACACAAAACATGTAAATCTCATAGTCTCAATATCTCATAATATCAATATCTCGGGCTCCATCAGTCCGGATCGGCCCATATCATCAAATCTCACGACAACAGTCGGTATCCTCCGGATATCCGCCGCGCTAGACATCACCGGTAGGTAGTCTTCCCCAGCCAGGCTCATCGTCATCCCCACAAAAACACTCTCGTCCTGGGGTACCGTACCGGGCCCACCATGTACCCGAGACGGTTCCTCTACTCCTCGATTCAGGTCTCGAAATCCAACAGAAAACATGAAAACTCATGGTGGACGACCCATACATCACGAGAAAACCGCAACTTTACATTTTAAAAATGATAATAATAAGCTTTTATTAAATTCTTGCGGTTTTCCTCCAAATCCAGAAATCTCATAGAAATCCAAAATCCCAAAATTATGAGTAAGTAAATAATGAGTGTCGGCATAAGCCCCACAATACTGCATGATAATATGAATATGTGATGCATGAAGTGTCTAAGTATTAAATGCAATGCCTAAACTAGCACATCAGAGTAATCACACAATATTATATTAGACTAGCATTTAGCTGATTATATCAATAAAAGATAATATATTCTAAAGTGTACGTGACATGGCAATTACCGATGATGATGTGTGTGAGCCGGCAAATAAGTGTACGTGGAACATGCGCATCATCGGTAATGGTGCTGGTGTCCTAACAGGAAGAGTTTCATATTAGCTAAAGAAACATATGTGTGAACATGCAATGCGATGAATACAACATGAATATAACAGTGAATGTGTAGTAAACGCACAATTAGAGAATACATACTAATTACGAGTCATACAGTTTGTTGTTTGAAAAAGCACGAATCGTGGTTTTTAGAAAATTAGGGGTTACGGGGTTTTAAGAAAAGATATGTCCTTTGAAAAATCCGTAGTATCCTTTAGGCTGTCTTTAAAATTGCGTACGATTCGTTAGTTTGGAAAATAAGTATGACTCGAGCCTAAACTGTAACACTTTGAAAATCGTTTAGGTAGTTTTTAGATAATCGGTAAAATAATCGGTATTTCCGTAAAAAATGTAAAAATAATTATTTTTCAATATAGGCATAATTATACAAAATTTAGAAAAGAAATTGCTAGAAATTGGTTACTTAATTGTCACTAAAAATTTCTAGTCATTTAAATTTTTTTCCTTAATTAATTATTTTTAATATTATTTTAAGCTTTTAAATATACATTAAATTAGTGATAAATACAAATTCGAATGGGTAAATTACATACTTAGGATCCATTACAAACTAAAATCTTAGTAACAAAAATTTTATCAAGACTTTCCAAGACTTGTTGTTTCTATGGTTTAAATAAATTAAAATGAAATTTTTAATAAGAAAATGATGTGATATGCATTTAATGCATTTGAAGAGACTTTCTTCATAGAAAATTCTACACATTTACCTCACAACTCCCCCACAACTCCCCCCTCTCCCCTCAGACCGATCCTCTCCTGCTGTTGTTCCCCCATTTTCCCCCTCTCTTTTGCTTCAAAATTCTATCAAAAATCCATCGAAGTCCACAAATTTCTTCACAAAACTCAAACAAATCCTTATGCTATCCCTTCTCAAGCCCATATTAGTTTAAAACATGGAGAAATGAGGCATCTTTGGAGGTTAAGTGCAACCTAGGGTTCAAACCTTGTAAGGTATAATTCTAATCAATTGGTTAATTTGTAGTTTAAATGTGTTAAAATGGAACTTTGAAGTGTTAATTTAATAGTAATTGCTTGTTTATGAAATTCAAGAAAGGGGTTTGATTTTGGATTAGGGTTTGAAGCATTTCTAATAGGTTAAATTAGGTGTAGTGGTTATCTAGTGGGTTAGTTTGGATGATTATGCTAGATTGTGGTCATCTTGTCGTTAATCCGCGACGTTTGCACCAAATTCCCAAATTGGATGCTTACTAGGTTTTTATATATTTAAGTGGTGAATTATTTGTGATAGCTTGACTATATTATTAGCATCTCCTACGACATTTAGGGTGTGCGAATGCGAAATTTGGTTTGATCGGGTTAGTTTTGACGGTCGTTCTGAATGACGATTTTAGTTAAGGCTATAGTGATTATCGTGTGTGTTCCGCGCACCTAGTGCGCGTTGTGCCTAACCTGTGGACGTTGATCGTTTCATTTATGACCTTGCGTCGTTTCAGAATATGTAATCTTATGTTTTGTGTTGTGCAATTTTAGGTTCAGTTGCGGAAACATCGGACGAGGCGCGCAAAGGCAAAACAGTGGTTGGATCAGATTAGCGAGGCGTCCGGGTGAGTAGATGTATACATCTATGGGGAAATCGTCTGGATGGCGCGAGACGCCCCATAGTTAGGATCACTTTATTACTTGCAAACTATATGCATAGTTAGTTAGTTAACCATCTCATTCATATGCATATCTTTCTAGTTATTCGTCTGCTGGCATTGCATGGTCATCTTTATACCTATGTGTGATATCACCTCTTAGGACACGTACACTATTACTATTGGCTCTTGTTGCACGCGCACTATTCATGTGAATGTTAGTGTATATGCCCTAGAGGCCATTACTGTATCATACTAGTTTGTATATTACTTAATGGAAGCTTGGGATATTCACCTTGTATAAACAATCTTGCTCAATATAGTAGTATGCTACTTGATTTGTTTCTACTTCAATGTGTACATGTGTTTATTTTAGTATATCACCTATACACATTAGTGGAGCCCTTAGGATCTTTGCTTGATTACCAGCGTTGTGATGGCAGTCACACTAGTGGGGGCTGGGTAATCTATAAGCACATCCTTATACAGGTCCCTAGTCGCAGGACTATCGAGACAGGGCATCGATACTCCGGAGTAGACTAGCGTATGCGCTTCTCATCCCAGTGTGGGAGATGGTCTGTCCCACAGCCATCAGTACGTCGTACTGGAGATAGTATACGGGTGCTCGTTAGGTTACGAGTACACTGGACAGGACTCGTCGGGAACTGACCGGTTGGTATTATACCTATCGTCAGTTATCAGTTCCCAGGTGACATGAGTACAGCTTAGTCCGCTGACTTGACACTGTCACTTCGCCTCGAGTGTGTTCCCACTGTACTTTGATTACTGCCCTACCACGGCTCAAAGGAGTCGTGCAAACAGGTAGTAGTTGGGTGCAGTCCCGAAGCACTTGGAGGCAGTGACGGTTAGACAGGATTCGTTTCTCCCGGTATTGGGGGTTGACATCGCGCTGTGTCTAGGAGAGCCATTACACGAGTAGTCCCTGGCCAGGGCAATCAAGATATACTGGTAGGCTTCCAGTGTTATCTCAGGGTGTTTTGGGCTTCACTCCGACACGACTTGTACCACTATTAGGGGACTGACGTTTACCGCCCCCTAGGCCCGCCATGCGATGTATCAGACGAACAGACCGGACTGTACGGAGATTGTCACATTCAGGCTCAGTAGGAGTTCAGATGGGTTTCACCTCGTCAGTCTTCTTGTCGGCTTCTACCTGGGGACCGTTACGCACAGCTAGTGCCGCTTGCGGTCTGTGGTTAAACCCACTGCCAGCGTAGTGTCGAGTCTTTAGAGTCCCACACAGAAAGCTATTCGCCTTTAGGCAAAAGAGTAGAGGTCGCATGGTTTTGCGACAGGTCGCATGGTTTTGCGACAGGGTTCGGTCACATCCGTGCACTTATGCACGTACGGTGTCCGGATAGTTAACACTAGCGGGCTTTGGTTTAAGCCAGATCCTAGTGTACGTTTTGGGATTGGATTTATCCAGTATGTATTCGTGTTCCTCGGAACGCGGATGCGGGTGTGTATGCACAGTTGACGGAGAGACAGAGGCGGAGGATTCTCATTAGGGTTGTTGACTGTTGACTGTTGACTTTTTTGCTCAACCCTAATGAGAATATGATATAAGATTAACAATAATATTGATTAAGTATTATGGTGACATGGTTGTTGACTTGTTGACTTTGTTGACTTGTTGACTTTGTTGACTTTGTTGACCGGTTGACTAGGTTTGACTAGTTGACCATCATGATGACAATGGCTATCATTTCATGGCAAAGACTTTTTACTTGCTTGTTTCTCTTGTGAGAAATGAGTGCATGAAATGATATGGCTATTGTAGCTTAAACCATTTACACAATACTTGATTACTATTTTTGTGATGATGGCTTTGGATTATGAGAGCCAAGAGAGAAAAGTCTTTCTCATTCTATCATTTTCATTCTCTCTCTTGTGTTCTTGAGCTCTCTTCTTCTTCCTCTTGCTCTCCCTCTCTTTAGTCTATGGTTCACTTGTCTCATGTGTTGAGAACCAAGAACCATAGAGAAAATCCCAACACACTCTTCTCTACTCACTCTAGTTCACAAGGTTTAGCAAACCAAGTGAACTAGTTTCTTCAAAGATCGAAGAAGAAGCCAAAGGTAGAAGCTTTCGAGGTGGATCGATCTTCGGCGCAAGGAGACGACGGGGTGAAGCCGATCCGGACAACCATCGAGGCTTGAAGACGAAGGAGTTCAAGAAAGAAAGGTATAACCCCCTAACCGAGTAGTTAACAACTCCTAGTTAGGTTGTTAGTTAGATGTTTAACAAAGATCCGGTTTTGAGTCCATGTTACCACCTCTAGAAAATTGTTTTTCACCAAATTCCGCATGCCCGAAAGTACCGGGAGTGGTAGCATGGACTTACAGTGAACACACACGCCTTTGGTAATTGCCATGCCACGAGCACTTTAGAACCTGCTTAGTTCAGTATCAAACACTTGCATCATACATGATACATTGAATTGCATAACATGTATATACCTCACTTCATTATCATGCTTATATAGATTCCTCGTCATAAACTACATTGCATAATATTGCTATCATAAGCACCTATCATTTACAACATGTCAGATATTATGATTTCTTGAGGATTTCGGTATTGATGAGATATCTGGATTTTGGGAAAAACCGCAAGAATTTTCCAAACTCATTATGTTTTAAAAAGACAAGTTGCGGTTTTCTCGTGATGTATGTGTCGTCCACCATGAGTTTTCATGTTTTCTGTTGGATTTCGAGACCCGATTCGAGGAGTGGATGAACCGTCTCGGGTACATGGTGGGCCTGGTATGGTACCCCGGGGCAAGAAGCTCGAGTTGTAGACGATGAGCCTGGCAGGGGAAGACTGCCTACCGGTGATGTCTGGCGCGGCGGATATCCGGAGGATACCGACCGTTGTCGTGAGATATGATGATATGGGCCGATCCGGACTGACGGAGCCCGAGGTATTGAGATATTGACATAGTGAGACATTGAGACATATATACTTCCATATTTGGTGTCGATGTTTGACACGGTTTTCGGACGATTTCATTGATGGTACCTTAGCTATTGTAAAGATATTTTTTTCTAAGTTAAGAATGCAGAGATTATCGTATTTAAACACTTAAAGATTTCGTATTGATTTTGTATCCGTGTGCATACATATTAGTAGCATCGCATCATACTTAGATATGCAGGTTGTGACGCATTGCATGCATTCTTACGATAGCCTTATTAGATATTATTTTCTACCCACGAGCTGGAAACTTGTGCCATAGTGTCTTGCAGGTCGGACCCATCAGCCTTGCAGTGGCGGGCGTATCTTTTCATTGGCCTCTTTTGCTTAGACTTGCGACATTGCTCGTAGGTGGGTTGTGAGGACACTTTGTCTCTTTTTGTACTATCATTGTATATATTATTCTCTATCTACCACTTCTTATTTTGTATATGTGATCTAGTGATGAGACTGGGAGATTTGTGTATATGTGGTTCCTCTAGGGTCGAGCTCACTTGAGCCGAAGTTGTATTTTCTTATTTTGTGCTTCTTTATGCTTATTTGCATGATATTGTAAGTCTACGGTAGCGCCCCGGCCGTCTACAGACGCCAAATGCGGAACAAAAAACTTTTAACTGGCGCTATTGTATACTTTAACCCGGATCTGCCATTATTGCTAAACTAACAAACTGTAAAGAGTGTAGAAGGTTATACCGAACGATCCGAGTCCTTCGTTCTTTAACCATTATCCCACGCTCCGTTGCGGCTGCTCCGATCTCTTCGATCTTCGATCTCCTCGTCGAGGTGGCACCACGTCGACGATTCTTTAAACGGGCTCCCGCCTCTGACTTGAGGCAACTCGGTCATCAAGTTTGCTAAAAGAGACGACCAAGAATGATGTAGAGAATGAGTAGATGACTTTGTCTCACTTCGTCCAAGTTCGTGGACGATCGGTAAATGAAGTTGCCGAGGGAATCGGGTGATCGAATGAAATGAGCTGTGAATTCCATACACCCCAAAATCTATCATAATCTTTTCAAGTGAAAATCTCAAGTGAGAGAGAGAGAGAGGAGGGGTCGGCCATATATAGGGAGTGGGAGGTGAGTGTAGGAGAGGGGAGAGTAACCATAAGACTAAATATCATGAACAAATATCCTTAGCTAAACAAGAATCATTAATGTCAAAGGATGAGTCATAATAACACATCATCTAACCATTAATGCAACCAATGAAAACACAACACCAATTAATCCTAGTCACCTCATCTAGATGCTTCTAGAACATTGACTCACCTCATCTGAAGAAAAGATAAATCCGTCTTTAACCGAATGTTAAAAGACGGCTGATAAAAAACTGGAAACTGGTAACTTCCAAAAGTGATCCTGAAACGACTTTCAGGATAACCCCGAAACTGTATAAATATACCCGCATTTGTATTACGACCGAATACAAATGCAACTGAGACAAAGATATTATACCTACTCAATATAATACTCGGATCCGGCTTAAACCAAAGCCGACCAGTATCATCTGCCCGAAAAATAACACGTGCGTAAACGCACGTGCATTTTCCAAACCCTGCCATAAAACCATACGGCCTCTACAACGTTTCGCCCGAACTTGGGAAACTGTCTGTGGGGGACTCTAATGATTCGTCAGTACCCTGGCAGTGGGTTTAACCATAAACCGTCAGCGGCACTAGCTATGCGTAACGGCTGCCCATGGACTGACCTCAAGGGAGGCCGATGAGCGAACTCATCCAGAAACCCTACTGAGCCTAACAGTGACAATGTATATACAGTCCGTTCCGTTCGTCTATGAGTATCGCATATCTGCCTAGGGGGCTAGTAACGTCAGACCCCCAATAGCAGTATAAGTCGTGTCGGAGTGAAGCCCAATAACACCCTGAGATACTACTGGAGTACCTACCAGTAAATCTCCTGCCATGGCCATGGACTTTGTGTAATGGCTCTCCTAGACACAGCACGACCTCGCCCCCAATACCGGGAGAGACGAATCCCCTGCCGATCCGCTCACGTGCCTCCATATGGCTCGGGACTGTACCCAAAAAATACCTGTTTGCACGACTCCTTTGAGCCGTGGTAGGGTAGAAATCAAAGCACAGTGGGAACTCACACGAGACAAATGACGACCTCAGGTCGATGAACTAACCAGTACGCATGTCACCAGGGAACTGCTATCTGACGATAGATATAGTACTAACTAGCAGATTCCCGGCGAGTCCTGTCCGGTGTACTCATAACCCAATGAGCACCTGTATATATCTTAGGTGATCCAACTGACACCAGTGGCTTGTGAGACCGGCCACTGCCCCTCGTCGGGGTCTCGACTGTACACACTAGTCTACTCCGGAGTATCGATGCCCTGTCTCGAAACTCCCACGACTAGGGACCACAATTAAGGATATGCAAATAAACTACCCAACTCTCACGTATATGATCGTCATCATACTGTTGGTAGTAAAGCAAGATCCTAAGGGCTCTATCAAAGTGTAACATGTAATCAGTCACCTGAACATGTACACGACTGATAAAGGCAAACCAGATAGCATACTATCATCTTGAGTAAGACTGTCCTACCGGTATAGGTCCTCCGCAATTATTGCAATCACGTACCTGCGATCCAATAATTGACTATGAGGGCACTATCTCCAACAATCTCCCACTTGCACTCAAGGCTAATTATTGCGATGTCGACTACTCACAGCCCGTGTGAAACCGAACATCCAACTCCTCTACTAATCAGTATCACAAAGCCCGTTTGTAAAACTATTGTGTTCGAGAAATAGCCTTAGTGAGTGGATCCGCCTAGAAGTTTCTTTCTATATCTCTCTTAATCTCAAATTCGCGGAGAAAGCCATCTCCCGAAACGAGTAATATCTGTCTTAGAATATGTCTGCATATCTGATGGGACCTAGTTCATAAATGAACTCCAAATCCAAACTTCTTAGACTGTATCGATCACTGAACCTAATCAGTATCCGGCACCATGCCACCCACAGTATCCTCTTGAACCACCTGTCCATAATACTGTCCCTCTTCATCAGAGGAAAAAAACTATAACTCTGACAATCACTCTGTCATCCATGTCACCTTTGAAGCTTGGAATGATAACCGTCTCCCGAAGGAGGCTGCCGTCATCAAATCCGTAGAACATGTACTTATGTTCTAAAACTGCTTCCTTATGTTTCTCCATGATTGGATTAATACAAACTTATTGCATCTCGTGCAAAAACAACATCTGGTGTGGTACTTGACATCTCACGATTGACTCAATTGCCTAAGCAAGTGATCTGTCAATCATGCACATCCCTCTCCCCTTTAGTCTATACGACACCTTTAGAGAGGGTGACTCCATCACCTGCAGGTACACCACCATGCTAGGAGTCAACTATTCTAAAAACCATTAGAATATCTGTCAAAGTACCCACATTGGGAAACTACCCAAATCCAGATCTAAAACCATAGATCCAGAAACCAGAATGTCAAATATTATATCCATATCTTTTCTGGAGAAACAACTGTGTGACGACCACAGTACAACCGATCGTAGTATAGGAATTTTACTTCCTACTCTGTGTATGTCATCCAGATACCATGACATCACACCCTACTACCTTCTTAACAGATCCATCCCCTATTCTGATTGAAGTCAAAACCATGACTGTCATATCAAAATTAGATGATCTATCTCCACTATAACTGCTCAAGTCTATAAATAGATATAAGCTACTTGCCCACTATGCTTCCGATGCTCCCACTGACTACGACAACCCTCCTACCGGGTCTCATAGCCTGGAACAACAGTAGTGTCAAGTCTTGGTAGATAAGAACCTCCCTGTCACCGTCCTTGAGGCTACCGAAATACCTCTCGGGTGTCTGAGGTTACCCACCATATCTGTGGAGTGGCTATTGGAATGTCAAACCTGATTGAATATATAGGTCCTATTAAATTTTCTGTAATCGTTCGCGGTTCTGGAATCACTTCCAGTTCTACCATACTCCCACTACTGTTTTCTGAAAAAGATCCATTTTTACTAAAACTGTGGCAAGTCAAGAACAATATCACTATTGATCTTCCAAATGGTAGAATATCAACTTCGTCATAGCCAGGGTCAACCCACAAACAGCCATTACAGAAACGTGCCCTGAGTTATCCAGAGTCTGGTTTTAAGCATAAGCTGGACAACTCCCCGTACCTTAACATCTTTTAAGGTACGAACTATTCTATATCCAATATAGAAACTTTGGCACTGATTTAATTGGAACCAGATTCAAATCATGCAACTGTCTCCAGTGCATATCAACTTTAATGGAAAGAGGCTAATCAGCATTACTCAACTTAGGAATCCATCCAATTATGAGTAACCTGAAAGAGAAAACTCGTTTCTCAAAACCATCACTATCATCTGAATACCAATCACAAGAATCTACATCTTCGATCTCCTTGAAGAATCCCGATACTTGTGACGCCTGGTTCTCTACTTTATTCTTATACCCGCAACTTCTCAAAACTTAGACCTTGTATTTCTACGAAACACTCGTCTAAATACTAGAGAAGTTATAAGTAAACAGAACATAGTACGAGGACCTACCCCTTCGTCCTGATGGACACTTGGACAACATACAATACTCTGTATAAGTCCGCTGAGTTAAACAACTCAAAACCTGTGCGTCGTAGGTTGAAAACTGTACCCTGGCGATTTCCTCAAATATCACCAATTACAACGAATTCCGATATAATGAGGATGATCACCTAATTCCCAATATCTTACTCCCACTCATCATCTGTAAAACTATACAGATATGAGAATGAAACCTGGTAAATACATACCCTTGGAGTAAGTATCTAATCGGGAAAACAGTTTTTCTTTAACAATGCACTGAAACATGAAAATGTTTCGTAGGGGTATCCTGGTATTCATAGTAATGCCTCTTCCATAATCCAATTCATGACTTCAACCGTATATTTTATTGCCGTCTCTCCAAATCCCTTTATTTGTCTTTAGTCGTTACCTTCTGTACACCATCGTTAGGCTAAATGGTTTTCTTCCTTCCCTACCGTTCGGCACCAGCCTATGGTTTGGAAGAAGACTATCCAGTAAGCATAATAGGTGTACCCTCCTAAACCAAGGAGTACTCGCATCTCGAGAGAAGGTGATGATAAAAGACAACTGAATAATACCTTATTCTTTTAAAGGTGAAATAGGAGTGGCGATGAAGTACGCGGTTTTGGTCATGAATGATATCAGTCGCAATTTACTTTGCCCTCTTTCTAATCCCTTTATTTTGTCTTTACATATTACCTTCTGCACACCCTACTTAGGCTAATTGGTTTTCTTCATTCCCTACCTTTCGGCACCAGCCTATGGTTTGGAATAAGACTATCCAATAAGCGTAATAGGTGTACTCTCCTAAACCAAGGAGCTCTCGCAACCTGAGAGAAGGTGATAATAAAAGACAACTGAATAAACCAATTCTATTTCTCCTGAACCTGGATCCATCCTCGAAGAAGTCCCTTCGAGTTCGTATATAACCATACGATGGATCTATCCAATGGAAGTGGATATTCGTAGTAATACGGGTGTTCTGAGAAATTCAAAGGGTAAAAGAAGGAGTGGCAATGACTTATGCAACTCAGACAATCCAAAAGCCAGTATTTTAAGAAGGTTCGGTCAACCTGGTCACTGAGTCATGGTCTAGGGTCGGTCAAAGGTCGCTGCCAAGGAGAGAGAGAAAAGAAACACTCTGCGTGCACTCAAACCTAGATCAGAATGGTTATCACTTTATCTAATCCGGAAACCTCCCACTGTGCTGTTAAATTCTCCTCCAAACCTAAAGAAGAATCAATCGGGATCACCCGAAGAGTAAACCAACTCATCAGTGGGAATAGGGATCCAACTCTCATCGCATGATAACGTGATGGAATGCATCCACGTTATTCATACTCCAGAAGGTATGCGCATACTTGGCAAGTTTCAGTTTCTTTAGAAACTCCCGATATGATTTTTGCCCCATGCTCTTATAACCTTGGCGTTGGTCAAAATATCATAAGTCACATGCCAAGTTCTACCCGTCACTATCTTGTCAATTTGAACCCACCCGCACATGCCCTTGACGTTGGCCAAAATGGCAGAACGACTGTCCCAAACTAACTCATCTATCTATGCAACAATTGAATACCCAGCAGCTACCAAACACTATGCCTTGGCGTTGGTCAAAATACATAGCTTGAATACTACTGAATACCCAAAAGAAGTGACGGAGGGCTACGGCTGGTTTTTGGCGAAAAACCTTTAACGTAGTGAACTTGATATCGCTGAAGGAACCTGATAGCTTTTTAAAATATAGTGGCAAAAACCTTTTGCTAAAGAGGTCACTCCCGGTAAAGGGATCTCGGCTCTTTCCTCGTGGAATGAGGTGCAGGATATTCCACTGAATACCGCTATGCAAAGCAACATGTAATCGACTATAGTGAAGTTATTACTCTGACGCAAACTTCTGCCCAAGGGGTCAGTCCCGGTGAAGGGATATCGGCCCTTGCCCCGTCGAATGAGGTGCAGGATATTCCACTGAATACCGCTATGCAAAACAAAGGGAAACGTATTTGCAATAATACTTTTTAAATTTGTTCCAACAACTGTAAACAGGTTTGTTATCCTTTGCATTGATCAGAATCAACGCAGTCCCATCAATTAATCACACCAGAAAAGAACGAAAATAAAATGTACGTATATGCCATCCGCATTCGTCACTGGGTCCCGTCATCACCCGTTAGGTTACTTAACTAACGACAGAGCGGGGACTGGACTAGCGCGGGTGTAAAACATATACAACATCTAATAGTATATAAACCAATATACAATAATCGCTCCAGGCGTGATAGTATGCAACATTACAAAAAAGTAATAAGCATCACAGAACAATACGGATAATCTGGGATCCCCGAGTTTCACAGAGCCGCTGCTGAAACTCGACGTTCCCCTGTCGTGTGGATAGCCTGTGCAATGAAACCTAGACCCCTACGGGTGCGGCAAGTTACCCGCCAAAACCTGAAGCGAGGCAGCCCCCTACAGCATAGTGAATGGACCACCCAGCACTTCACGGAATCCGGTAATCTTGGGCACCCCTCCTTGGGTCAACCTGTACCCCTTACGAGTACGGCGAATAGTCTGCCAATTCTAGAGTGGGGCCCCTCTGCCTCTCAAAGCCATAAGATGCGGACCCGTTGCCTTCCCGAACCCGGCTATCCGTGCACTCCGTCGCGGGGCAGAACCTAGTACAGAAATGAAAAATAGTACAACAGGTACATCGACCGCAACCTGGTCGTGCCCCAAAAGAATATTATACAACAGACAGTGACGGCAGTCCACATGTTGGACGCTCGCCCCGCAATATCAAATGTACAAATAAACTCAAACTGTACTATCATTGCACACTGCTATCCACCACGACAAATCCGCAACAACACAGCACAACACAGAACATCAACGCGAATGTCACGTTCGCAAACCCGTCTAAAAGAACTATAGCAATCAGACGCGGTTTACCGATCAAATGACATTCCCGGTCGGAGATATAATGTAAGCACTGTAAACTAACATGTTTAAATTTCGATCGACCAAATATCAAGAAGTGGGCCCCACGACTTACTGGTGAACAGTAACAAAACCTGGGCCCAAATGATATATACCACAAACCACAAAATCCAGAGAAGAACATACTGTTCAATTTTGGGAGCATGATCTCACCAAGTGGCGGCGGATCCGCGGCCAAACCATGGGTTTGGCCGTGTTTCCGCGGCGGCTTGGTGGGATCACGTGCCCAAATTTTGTCCGTGTTCTTAGAAAAGCCTGCACAGATTTTTAAGACATGTAGAAAAATTTTAGGAGACCATTTAAAATCGACAGAAACCGTGAGCTTGGAATTTTGCAATTTTCGATTTCCGGTTCGATCGATATTTTAAACGCGTTAGCACAAGTTAGCATAGCAAAATGGTTAGGCTCTGATACCACTGTAAGTCTACGGTAGCGCCCCGGCCGTCTACAGACGCCAAATGCGGAACAAAAAACTTTTAACTGGCGCTATCGTATACTTTAACCCGGATCTGCCATTATTGCTAAACTAACAAACTGTAAAGAGTGTAGAAAGGTTATACCGAACGATCCGAGTCCTTCGTTCTTTAACCATCATCCCACGCTCCGTTGCGGCTGCTCCGATCTCTTCGATCTTCGATTTCCTCGTCGAGGTGGCACCACGTCGACGATTCTTTAAACGGGCTCCCGCCTCTGACTTGAGGCAACTCGGTCGTCAAGTTTGCTAAAAGAGACGACCAAGAATGATGTAGAGAATGAGTAGATGACTTTGTCTCACTTCATCCAAGTCCGTGGACGATCGGTAAATGAAGTTGCCGAGGGAATCGGGTGATGGAATGAAATGAGCTGTGAATTCCATACACCCCAAAATCTATCATAATCTTTTCAAGTGAAAATCTCAAGTGAGAGAGAGAGAGAGGAGGGGCCGGCCATATATAGGGAGTGGGAGGTGAGTGTAGGAGAGGGGAGAATAACCATAAGACTAAATATCATGAACAAATATCCTTAGCTAAACAAGAATCATTAATATCAAAGGATGAGTCATAATAACACATCATCTAACCATTAATGCAACCAATGAAAACACAACACCAATTAATCCTAGTCACCTCATCTAGATGCTTCTAGAACACTGACTCACCTCATCTGAAGAAAAGATAAATCCGTCTTTAACCGAATGTTAAAAGACGGCTGATAGAAAACTGGAAACTGGCAACTTCCAAAAGTGATCCTGAAACGACTTTCAGGATAACCCCGAAACTGTATAAATATACCCGCATTTGTATTACGACCGAATACAAATGCAACTGAGACAAAGATATTATACCTACTCAATATAATACTCGGATCCAGCTTAAACAAAAGCCGACCAGTATCATCTGCCCGAAAAATAACACGTGCGTAAACGCACGTGCATTTTCCGAACCCTGCCATAAAACCATACGGCCTCTACAACGTTTCGCCCGAACTTGGGAAACTGTCTGTGGGGGACTCTAATGACTCATCAGTACCCTAGCAGTGGGTTTAACCACAAAACGTCAGCGACACTAGCTATGCGTAACGGCTGCCCATGGACTGACCTCAAGGGAGGCCGATGAGCGAACTCATCCAGAAACCCTACTGAGCCTAACAGTGACAATGTATATACAGTCCGGTCCGTTCGTCTATGAGTATCGCATATCTTCCTAGGGGGCTAGTAACGTCAGACCCCCAATAGCAGTATAAGTCGTGTCGGAGTGAAGCCCAATAACACCCTGAGATACTACTGGAGTACCTACCAGTAAATCTCCTGCCATGGCTATGGACTTTGTGTAATGGCTCTCCTAGACACAGCACGACCTCGCCCCCAATACCGGGAGAGACGAATCCCCTGCCGATCCGCTCACGTGCCTCCATATGGCTCGGGACTGTACCCAAAAACTACCTGTTTGCACGACTCCTTTGAGCCGTGGTAGGGTAGAAATCAAAGCACAGTGGGAACTCACACGAGACAAATGACGACCTCAGGTCGATGAACTAACCTGTACACATGTCACCAGGAAACTGCTATCTAACGATAGATATAGTACTAACTAGCAGATTCCCGGCGAGTCCTATCCGGTGTACTCATAACCCAATGAGCACCTGTATACATCTTAGGTGATCCAACTGACACCAGTGGCTTGTGAGACCGGCCACCGCCCCTCGTCGGGGTCTCGACTGTATACACTAGTCTACTCCGGAGTATCGATGCCCTGTCTCGAAACTCCCACGACTAGGGACCACAATTAAGGATATGCATATAAACTACCCAACTCTCACGTATATGATCGCCATCATACTGTTGGTAGTAAAGCAAGATCCTAAGGGCTCTATCAAAGTGTAACATGTAATCAGTCACCTGAACATGTACACGACTGATAAAGGCAAACCAGATAGCATACTATCATCTTGAGTAAGACTGTCCTACCGGTATAGGTCCTCCGCAATCATTGCAATCACGTACCTGCGATCCAATAATTGACTATGAGGGCACTATCTCCAACAGATATTACATATATATTGCGTGTGGTTGTGATCCGCCTTGGGCGAAGAGCTAGCTCCCGCTTGGGGATGCCATTATATCATTACAGGTTTATATATCTTGTTGTACCCGTTTTGGGGCCAGTATTTACAAAGGAGACTCTGCCGAAATTTTTGGAAAATTTTGATGTTTTTAAAAAGGGGTTAATATAACTTAATTGGTTTTAAAATCGTTTTCATAAAAGGTTTTCCTTCACTCTTGTTGATTTTGGTTTAGATTTTCTGGGCTTTGGCCGACTTAGGTTACGTTACGCTTTTTGACGTCTCGTAATCTAAGTGCCGGTCACGTTCCGTACCTTCGGGTCGTGACATAAACTAAGATCTACCTAACCAACTAAGGAACTAACTAAAGACACTAGTCGAAAGGTAAGAAGATATTGTATATAGTGCCCTCAAAATCAATTATTGGATCGCGGGCACGTGATTGCAATGATTGAGAAAGGACCTATGCCGGAAGGACAGTCTTACTCAGGATGATAGTATGCTATCTGGTTTATCTTTATCATCGTGTGCATGCTTTAGGTGATATTATAGATTACTATTACACGTTGATAGAGCCCTTAGGATTCTTGCTTGACGGCCATCAGTATGATGGCGATCATATACGTGGGAGCTGGGGTCTATAAGCACATCTTTAAAAGGTCCCTAGTCGAGGGAGTTTCGAGATAGGGCATCGATACTCTAGAGTAGACTAGTGTATACGGATCGAGACCCCGACGAGGGGCGGTGGCTGGTCTTACAAGCCATTGGTGTCAGTTGGTTCACCTAAGACGTATACAGGTGGTCATTGGGTTATGAATACACTGGACATGACTCGCCGGGAACATGCTAGTTGGTTTTATACCTAGCGTCAGATAGCAGTTCCCTGGTGACATGTGTACAGGTTAGTTCATCGACCTGAGATCATCATTTGTCTCGTGTGAGTTCCCACTGTGCTTTGATTACTACCCTACCACGGCTCAAAGGAGTCGTGCAAACAGGTTTTAGTTGGGTACAGTCCCGAGCCACATGGAGGCAGTGAGCGGATCGGCAGGGGTTTCGTCTCTCCCGGTATTGGGGGTGAGATCATGCTGTGTCTAGGAGAGCCATTACACGAAGTCCTTGGCCAAGGTACGAAATTTACTGGTAGGTATTCCAGTAGTATCTCAGGGTGTTCTGGGCTATACTCCGACACGACTTGTACCGCTTTTGAGGGTCAGACTTTTACCAACCCCCTAGGCCCGACATGCGATACTCATAGACGAACGGACTGGACTGTACGGATATTTTCACTGACAGGCTCAGTAGGGTGTCAGGATGAGTTCGCTCATCGATCTCCCTTTTGGTCAATACTTGGTAGCCCGTTACGTACAGCTAGTACCACTGACGTGCTAGTGGTTAAATCCACAGCCAAAGTATTGACGAGTCTTTAGAGTCCCCCACAGACAGTTTCTCAAGTTTCGGGCAAAACGTTGTAGAGGCCGTATGGTATTATGGCAGGGTTCGATCATATATGTGCAGTCGTGCACGGATCATGATCGGACGGATCATACTAGTGGGCTTTGGTTTAAGCCGGATCTTAGTATTAGATTTGTTGGATTACTTTAGTCTCATCGCATTCGCATTCAGTCGGAATGCGGATGCAGGTATGTATATACAGGTGAGGGGTATCCTTGTGATCCGTTACGAGTTTACTTTAGATGTTGCCATATCTTTTTATTGTTGTAAACATTTGGATTAATGTTTACATATGGAAATTGTGAGTGGAAATGATCATGAGGAGCATTTAATGTGACATGGACATGGGTAGTGACTCATGGTCTCTTTATTTGTGCATATGTCACATTATTGCTTGATTTATGTGTTGAAATGATAAGAGGAGAGAGAGAGGGCAGCCATATGGCTTTGGGTTAGCTCTTGTGATTATGATTCTAGCCTCTCTCATTTTTCATCTCACACAAGAAAAGAAAAGCTCTTCTTCTTCTTCCTCCTCTAGCTCACAAGTTCCACCAATGGCATCATCTTCAACCTCTATCCATACACTCTCATGTGTTGAGAATCAATGGATGCTTGAGACAAAATTATCACACACATTCTCTACCTCACTTTGGACATGTCGGCTAGCAAACTTCATGTTCGAGTTGTTTCGGATGAAGCGGGAGCCCGTAAAAGGACTCATTGATGTGGTGCCCTTCCGAAGAGGAGACCGGAGATCGGAGATGCCGCGAGGAGCTTTGGATGGTGGCTAAAGACCGAAGGACACAGATCGATCGGTATAGCCACTCTCACTTCTTAGTAGTTAGCTAGTTTAGCGTTAATGGTTCGATCCGTGTCAAAGACTACGATAGCGCCGGTTTCCTAAAAAGTTTTGGTTTCCGCATTTGGCTTCGGATTGACGGCCGGGGCACTACCGTAGACTTACATGGTATCAGAGTCACGCCATTAACCTTTACTAGCTTGTTCTAACGTGTTTAAAATATCGATCGATCGAAATTTCTGAATCGTATTTTCATTTCAGTGTGCTTGCTGTCGAATTTCAAAGTTGTTCAAAAAATTATTTTCGGCATCTTAAAAATACATGCAGGCATGACTAAAGCTACAGAAAAAGTTTGGAGACCTAACTCCAAAATTCCACCGCGGAACCGCCACGAAATGTTGCATTTGGCGGCCCTTCCGCTGCCCTTTTTGGGCTACAGTGCCCTAAATATTTTCTGAGGGTTTAGTTCATGGAAATATGATTTTTGTGATATATAGTTTTGGCCCAGATTATTTTGAGTGCTGGAATTGTACTTGGGGCCCACTTCGGGAAATTTTTTCGATCGAAATTTTAAATAAGATAGTTCGCAGTACTTACATTACTATCTGTGACCGTGAATTTCATTCGAGCGGTAAAACTTGTCTAATTGCTATAGCTCTTTTAGACGGATTTGCGAACGTAACATTCACGTTGATGTTCTGTGTTGTGCTGTGTTGTTGCGGATTTGTCGTGGTGGATAGCTTGCGTGCAATGGTAGTGCAGTTTTGTTATATTTGTACATTTGATATTGCGGGACGAGCGTCCGACATGTGGACCACCGTCACTGCCTGTTTGTATATTATTCTTTTGGGGCACGACCGGGTTGAGGTCGATGTCACCGTTGTACATATTTTCTTTTCTGTACTAGGATTACCCCGCGGTGGAGTGCACGGATAGCCGGGTTCTAGAGGGAAACGAGCCCGCATCTCATGGCTTTGAGACGGAGGGGGCTTCACTCTAGAATTGGCGGGCTATTCGCCGCACTCGTAGGGGGTATAGGTTGACCCATGGAGGGGTGCTCAAGTTACCGGATTCCGTGAAGTGCGCTCTGGGTGGCCCATTCACTTTGTTGAAGGGGGATGCCTCTCTTATGGTTTTGGTGGGTAACTTGCCGCGCCCGTAGGGGTCTAGGATTTCATTGCATAGGCTATCCACACGACCAGGGGAACGTCGGGTTTCAGTCGCGACTCAAAGGAAACCCGGGGCTCCCAGATTATCTGTATTGTTCTG
The DNA here is from genome assembly GCA_030015575.1 of Agapanthus africanus. Lineage (NCBI taxonomy): Eukaryota > Viridiplantae > Streptophyta > Magnoliopsida > Asparagales > Amaryllidaceae > Agapanthus > Agapanthus africanus. The sequence continues at coordinate 567,108,877 of CM057339.1, forward strand.
TGATGCTTATTGCTTTTCTGTGATGTTGCATTTATCACGCCTGGAGTGATTATTATATATTGCTATATATACTAGTAGATGTTGTATATGTTTTACACCCGCGCTAGTCCAGTCCCCGCTTTGTCGTTAGTTAAGTAACCTAACGGGTGATGACGGGACCCAGTGGCGAATGCGGATGGCATATACGTACATCATATTTTCATTCTTTTGTGGTGTGATTAATTGATGGGACTGCGTTGATTTAGATCAAAGCAAGGAAAGCAAACCTATTCGATGTTGTTGGAACAATTTTCAAAAAGCTATTATTACAAGGACGTTCTCTTTTGTTTCGCACAGTGGTATTCAGTTTGGAATATCCAGCACCTCATTCGACGAGGCAAGGGCCGAGATCCCTTCATCGGGAGTGACCCCTTGGACAGAGGTTTGCGTCAGGGTAATAACTTCACTATAGTCGATTACTTTTTGCTTTGCATCGTGGTATTCAGTTGGAATATCCTGCACCTCATTCTACAGGGAAAGAGCCGAGATCCCTTCACCGGGAGTGACCTGTTTAGCAAAGGTTTTCGCCACTATATTTATAAAAAGCTATCCGGTTCCTTCAACGATATCAAGTTCATTACGTTAAAGGTTTTTCGCCAAAAACCAACCGTAGCCCTCCGTCATTTCAGATTAGTATTGCTTAGTATTCATGCTATGTATGTCGTGCTCAGCCGAGGCATAGAGTGCGGTAGCTCTGTAATGCTTTTCTGTCTTATGGATATGTGATTGGTTAGGACAGTCATACGGTCTTTTTGCCTCAGTCAAGGACTCGTGCGGGTGGGTCTAATGCAATCAAGATAATAACGGGTTAAACTTGGCTAGGATCCCTTGATATGTTAGCTCAGTCAAGGTCACTTGGGTCTTAGGGGTAAAAATCACTTCGGGAGTTTCTAAAGAAACTGAAACTTGCCAGGCATGCGCATATCTTCTGGAGTGTGATAACGTGAGTGGATTCCTTCACGTTATCATGCGGTGATAGTTGGATCTCGATTCCCACTGATGAGTTGGTTTACTCCTCGGGTGTCCGTCCAGTGTACCCAGTCCCTACTGAGCACCCGTATACCTTCTCTGATGTCAAACACCAATGGATATGGGATCATCCATCGCCCATCATATGGGTCAAGAAGCGCATACGCTAGTCTACTCTGGAGTATCGATGCCCTGTCTCGGTACTCCCACGACTAGGAACATTTGAAGGATGTACTTGACGACTACTCTGTCCCCACTAGTATGATCAGCATCATAGTCCTGGTAGTCAAGTACTCATCCTAAGGGCTTTATCAACATGTAACATAGAGACAATCAGAGTACACGTTAAGATAAAGGGCAACCAGATAGCATACTATCATGTCGAGCAAGAAAGTCCTCCCTATATATGTCCAAGCATCCACTACAATATACATCGTATGTACAGTAATGGCCTCTAGGGCATACATATAACTAACATCAGCTACCGCACACTACACCTTACGCAGGCCAACAAATGCAGCACGAATACTAAATAGTACTTATCTGAAATGACGGAGGGCTACGCGGGTTTTTAAGAAAACCTTGAGCGTAATGAACTTGATATCGTTGTAGAATCTAGTGATTTTGAAAAGGCGTGTTTTTTAGGCTTTTGCTAGTTTCGCTAAAGAGGTCACTCCCGGTGAAGGGATCTCGGGTCTTTCCTCATCGAATGAGGTACTGGAAATTCTACAGGGAATACCACCATGCAAAGCAAGAACTAGAGAAGCTATCAAAAGAAAAAACCGAGTGGGTTGTAGTATTTGCTAGTTTCGCTAAAGAGGTCACTCCGGTGAAGGGATCTCGGCTCTTTCCTCATCGAATGAGGTGCCGGATATTCATCAAGGAATACCACTATGCAAAGCAAGAACTAGAGCTACCCTTTTGAAAATTTGATTCTACAACATCTTTAGGTTTCTTTCTTTTCATTAATCTCATTAATGAAGTCTCATCATTTAATGTTTCCTAAACATCACAGAAAAATGAAACTAAAATAGAACGTACACTTATGCCATCCGCATTCGCCACTGGGCCCCGTCATGCACCGTTAGGTTACTTAACTACCGGCAAAGCGGGGGATGGACTAGCTGTTGGATATAGTGCCCTCAAAGTCAATTATTGGATCGCAGGTACGTGATTGCAATGATTGAGAGAGGACCTATACCGATAGTATGCTATCTGGTTTGTCTTTATCATCGTATACATGCTTTAGTTCACTATTGCATGATGATAGAGCCCATAAGATTCTTGATTGACTACCAGCAGTATGATGGCGATCATATACATGGGAGCTGGGGTCTATAAGCACATCCTTAAAGTGTCCCTAGTCGTGGGAGTTTCGAGACAGGGCATCGATACTCCAGAGTAGACTAGTGTATACAGTCGAGACCCCGACGAGGGGCGGTGGCCGGTCTCACAAGCCATTGGTGTCAGTTAGATCATCTAAGATGTATACAGGTGCTCATTAGGTTATGAGTACACCGGACAGGACTCGCCGGGAACTTGCTAGTTGGTATTATACATATCGTCAGATAGCAGTTCACAGGTGACATGTGTACAGGTTAGTTTGTCGACCTGAGATCGTCATTTGTCTCGTGTGAGTTCCCACTGTGCTTTGATTACTACCCTACCACGCTCAAAGGAGACGTGCAAACAGGTTTTAGTTGGGTACAGTCCCGAGCCATATGGAGGCAGTGAGCGGATCGTCGGGATTCGTCTCTCCCGGTATTGGGGTTGATGCCGCACAGTGCACGGGTGGCTATCACTAGAAATCCCCGGCCGGGGTATTGGAGAATTACTTATTTGGATCAGTAGTTTCTCAGGAGGTGATGGGCTTCATACCGACACGAATTATCGCGTTATTAGGGGTCTGACTTTATCCACCCCCTAGACTCGATATGCGATACTCTTAGACGAATGGACCGGACTGTACGGATATTGTCACTGTTAGGCTCAGTAGGGTTTCTGGATGAGTTCACTCGTCAGCTTCCCTTCCAATCAATACATAGGCAATCGTTACGTACAGCTAGTACCTCTGACGTGCTAGTGGTTATATCTAGTGCCAGTGTGTTGATGAGTCATTAGAGTCCTCCACAGACAGTTTCCCAAGTTCGGGAGAAACGTTGTAGAGGCCGTATGGTTTTATGGCAGGGTTCAGAAAATGCACGTGCGTTTACGCACGTGTCATATTTCGGGCAGATAATACTGGTGGGCTTTGGTTTAAGCCGGATCCGAGTATTATACTGTGTAGATATAATATCTGTGTCTCAGTTGCATTTGTATTCGGTCGTAATACAAATGCGGGTATGTTTATACTGATACGGGGTTATCCTGAAATTCGTTTCGGGATCGCTTTTGGAAGTTGCCAGTTTCCGGTTTTCTATCACCCGTCTTTAACATTCGGTTAAATACGGATTTATCTTTTCTTGATAAGTGTGGAAGGTTCTAGAAGATTCTAGATGGTGACTAGGATGATGGGGTGTTTAGTGACTCATTTGTGCATTGATTATGCATTAATTGATATGATGACTAGGTTAATGAATCACCATTTTGCATTAAATGTATTAAGTGAGTCATTCTTTCATTAAGTGTTGTGATAAGTTTTCATATCTTATGGTCACCATTTTTTCTTCTACACTCACCCCCTCATGATATATTGGCCGGCCATTCATTCTTGGAGGAAGAGGGTTGCTTGGAAAAGATTAAGGTTTTGGATTCATGGAAATTAGTATATTCAATTCTCATTTCACCCGATTCCAAAAGGCAACTTCATTAACCGTTCGTCCATGGCTTTGGACGAAATGAGACAAAGTGTTCTACTCATTCTCTACATCAATCTTGGTCATCTCTTTTGGCAAACTTGATGATCGAGTTGTCTCGGTTCAGAAGTGGGAGCCCGTTTAAAGATCCGTCGACGTGGTGCCACCTGGACGAGGAGATTGGAGATTCAGGAGATCGGAGCAGCCGCAACAAAGCGTGAGATGATGGTTGAAGACCGAAGGACTTGGATCGTTCGGTATAACATTTCTACCCACTTTGTAGTTTGTTAGTTTAGCAATAATGGCAGATCCGTGTTATAGTACACGATAGCGCCAGTTTAAAAAGTTTTTGTTCCGCATTTGGCGTCTGTTAAACGGCCGGGGCGCTACCGTGGACTTACAGTGGTATCAGAGCCTCGCCATTAAGCTTTACTAACTTGTGCTAACGCGTTTAAAATATCGATCGAACGGAATTTCGAAAACTACAATTTTCTGTACAAAAGTTTCTGTCGATTTTAAATCTGGCCTAAAAATTATTTTGAGCATCACAGAAAATTGTGCAGGTAATTCTAAGCAAACTGGTGAAATTTGGTCACTTGATCCCACAGAACGGCCGCGGATCCACGGCCCAAACCAGGGTTTGGCCGCTGATCCACCGCGCTTTTGTGGTAACAGTGATCTAAATTTCTACAGTATGTTCTACATGGCAAATTGTGGCTTCTGGAATATTTCTTTTGGGCCCATATTTTGTTACTATACAGCAGATGTACGTGGGTCCCACTTCGGGAAGTTTTGTCGATCGAAATTTTAAACTTGTTAGTATGCAGTATTTACATTATATCTCCGACCGTGAATGTCATTCGAGCGGTAAATTGCGTCTAATTGCTATAGTCCTTTTAGACGGATTTGCGAACGTGACATTCACGTTGATGTTCTGTGTTGTACTGTGATGTTGCGGATATGTCGTGGTGGATAGCAGCGTGCAATGGTAGTGCAGTTTGGATTTATTTGTACATTTGATATTGCGGGGCGAGCGTCCAACATGTGGACTGCCGTCACCGCCTATTTGTATAATATTCTTTTGGGGCACGACCGGGCTGAGGTCCATGTACCCGTTGTATATATTTTTTATTTCTGTACTAGGTTTACCCCGCGACAGAGTGCACGGATAGCCCGGTTCTGGAGGGCAACGGGTCCGTATCTCATGGCTTTGAGAGGCAGAGGGGCCTTACTCTAGAATTGGCAAAATATTTGCCGCACTCGTAGGTGTTAGGTTTACCTAGCACCTCATGAAGGGTTTGGAAGCATAACATGTGTCAAAATCAAATTTTTAAGGTGCTAAGTGAACATACAAAGAATCATCACTAGAAAATTAGGGTTTCTAAACATACACATCATCACAAGTAGATAAAGCTAGGGTTTTGAGAGTACAACCTTTGTAGCTCCCTACGCTAGACTCCTTGGCTACTTGAGGGTTGGAAAACGTCTGCTTGAGAACCTCTAGGTCCACGATGATCCACCCGGAGTCCTCTTTGTCCAAGCTTGAAACTTCACAAGATGAAGAGAAGAAATGGAAGCTAACACTCTTCACAAGTGTGCAAGACTAGTGTAGAATGGTGTTGTGGTTGGTTTTCTCACTTCAAAATCCTAACTTGGTCACTCTTTGGCTCACTTGAAAAATCTAGAGAGCAAGAGAGAGGAGGAAGAAGATGATGGCTCTAAAAAACTCAAGAGAATGATAATCTAATGTGAAAAATAGAAAATATAAGTATATATATTTTCTACTCTTCATCTCAAACCATGGTTACATAATAACGATATTATTGTACTTGAGTTAAAAGACAAAAGGAAGATTAACTCATGGTTAAAAAGTGGGTGAACAAAGGTTAGTTTAAAGAAGAGTGTAGAAGATAACCATGGATTAATCTTTTTCTTTTCTTTTGTTTTTAAACAAATACAAATATATATCCATATATAATCATAAGGTGTGAGTCTTATATTGCCACCATCTTCTATATATACAACCATGATAGAATGATGTATGCATGTATGTGAGCATGCACATCCATATGTGCATGAACAAGAATGAATGCATACATGCATACATACACCCAAAAAGACAAGAAAGGATTTCTAGTGAGAAACTAATGGTCAAATGATAAATCAACACTTGATTTAGCAACCCGGTCATATCACATACGACCTGACCAAAAGCAAGCCGCCCGATTAATATACGGTATCTCATACGCGCATTTTAACCGGGTCCACGCGCATATCGCATACGCGCACCACAACTTTTCGCCTGGACTAGGTAACTCCATTGTGGGACTCTAAAACTCGTCAATACGCCGGTAGTGGATGATGATCATATCAAGCACCCCCAAGCCGCAAGCGGTCAGCTAAACGTAACGGCCATCCGGGTATTGAGCGATCAGAAAAAAACAAGCGAACCTGCTACAACTCCTATCGAGCCAACCGGCAACACTACCGTACAGTCCAGTCTCTTCGTCAGATATGCCGCATATCAAGTCTAGGGATGGTAACGTCGACCCCATTAACTCAATAAGTCGTGCCGATGAATGGTCTATAACAGATCGAGAAACTACTGATAACACTTATCAGTAAATCTCAACAGCCCTGGCCAGGGACTTACTGATATAGCCAGTCGAGCACAGCACATCATCAACTCCCAATACCGGGAGAGACGAAACCCCTCCTATCGCTCATCTCCTTCGTGTGTCTCGGGACTGTACCCAACGACCACCTGTTTGCACGACTCAGTAGAGCCGTGGTAGGGTGGTAATCAAAGTACAGTGGGAGAACACACAAGACTCTATGACGATCTCGGGTCTACAGACTAACCTGCACCCGTGTCACCTTAGAACTGCTATCCGACGATAGATATAATTCCATATAGGAGTTCTCGGTGAGTCCGTCCAGTGTACCCAGTCACCACTGAGCACCCATATATGATCTCGATGTCAAACATCGATGAATATGGGAACATCCATCGCCCATCATATGGGTCTAGTATCATATACGCTAGTCTACTCTGGAATATCGATTCCCCGTCTCGATACACCTACGACTAGGGACATTTCAGGATATGCTTATAAACTATAGATGTCCCACTAGTATGATCTCCATCATAATCACAGTAGTTAAGCCTATATCCTCAGGGCTTTATCAACATGTATGAATGAATAAAAGCATGATCAAATTAACATGTCAGATAAAGAAGAACCAGATAGCATACTATCATGTCGAGCAAGAATGTACACTGAATACACACACACACACACATGTATAAATACATCCACTATCATATAATGGCCTTTAGGGCATACATATATCCTATTAGTTATATGTATGCCCTAGAGGCCATTACTGTACATAGGATGTATATTGTAGTGGATGCTGGGACATATATAGGTAGGACTTTCTTGCTCGACATGATAGTACGTTATCTGGTTGCTCTTTATCTTAACATGTATACTTTCTGTCTCTCCGTTACATGTTGATAAAGCCCTTAGGATGTGTACTCGACTTCCAGGACTATGATGTAGATCATACTAGTGGGGCCTGGGTAGTCCATGAGTACATCCTTCAAATGTTCCTAGTCGTGGGAATATCGAGATGGGGCATCGATATTCCAGAGTAGACTAGCGTATATCTTCTCGACCCATGTGATGGGCGATGGATGATCCCATATCCATTGGTGTTTGACATCGGAGACGGTATGCGGGTGCTCAGTGGAGACTGGGTACACTGAACGGACTCGCCGAGAACTCCCAGATGGTATTATACCTCACGTCAGATGGCAGTTCTCTTGTGACACTGGTACAGCTTAGTCTGTTGACCCGAGATCGTCATAGAGTCTTGTGTGTCTCCCACTGTGCTTTGATTTCCACCCTACCACGGCTCTACTGAGTCGTGCAAACAGGTGGTTTTTGGGTACAGTCCCGATTCACATGGAGGCAATGAGCGATAAGAGGGGATTCGTCTCTTCCGGTATTGGGGGTTGATGTTGCGCTATGCTCGACTGGCCATAACTGGAAATCCCTGGCCAGGGTTGCGCTGATTTACTGGTAAGTGTTATCAGTAGTTTCATGCGTGTTATGGACCTTACATCGGCATGACTTATCAAGCTACTGGGGTCTGACGTTTACCATCCTTAGGCGAGATATACGACATATCAGACGAACAGACCGGACTGTACGGTAAGTGCTGCTGGTTGGATTCACAGGAGTGTGAGCGGGCTTGCTCGTTGATCTTCTGATCGCTCAATACCCGGGTGGCCGTTACGTTTAGCAGACCGCTTGTGGTTTGTGGGTGTTTGATATGATCATCACCTGCTACCGACGTATTGACGAGTCTTTAGAGTCCTAAACAGAGGTTTCCTGGCTCAAGCGAAACGAAATAGGAGCGCATATGAGATATGTGCGGGACCGAGAATAATACCAGTATGTGATACTGTATTCTATTCTCGCGATTTGTATCATTGGACGGTTATATATGATATAGCCGGGTTACCGAATCAAGTGTTGATTCGATACATTGATACACTTGATATTAGTCGGTTATATGCGATATGACCGGATCATTAAATCAAGTGTTGATTTAATGATTTAATGTATAATTATATATTTGATATATTACTTTACATTAACTAGTATTTGTTCACTTAAGATGGATTTTCTCACTTGATGTGCACAAGTAGTATATGTGATATATTTTTGTGCACTAGATTGTATCATGTTTGATGATACATACAAACTTGGGTGAGTGTATGCTATACACCATGTTTAGTTAATGGTTAGGGTTTCCATTACCTTATTTATTTATTTATTTTGGTAAAATAGAATGGTTGCTTTCTTTGTCTTTATGCAAGAAGCTTCTTGATGCTTCAAGTATTTTTGACAAAGTAACCATTTTGTTTTTATTCCTTAACCTAACCATTAGCCTAAACCCTAGTTTACTCTCTACATGAGTTTACTCACCCATGGTTGCTAACTGATAGACATCACTTGATTTTCTTTTATAGATAATTCACTATTCATTTTCTTTTCTTCTTCTTCTTCTTCTTCTTCTTCATGAAGAGAAGAAAGCTCTCTTGAAAAATTCCAACTGAGAAATCCAATTCCAAAGTGAACCCACTTCCTATTTCTTCAACCTCTACCACTTGCCATGTAGTAGAGTGTGTTATCTTCACAAGTTTTATGACCAAGTGAAGATAGAGCTTGATCTTGAGTTGCCTCGACGTAGATCATCTTCGGCATCGAAGTTGACGACCTAGCCCGCCCATTTCTCCGATGAAACCGACGCTAGAGTCTGGGATTCCGATGATCGCAGCGGAGGGGCGTTAACATGGAGCTAGAGAAGTGGAGGACCGGATCTACAAAGGTTATAGTCACTTTCACTTGTAGCAAAGTAGTTTGCTTGCATAGTTTCGCCTTACCTCTAGTTAACGATCTAGTATTAGGGTTTCTCGGCACATAAAATTTGAATTGGACATGTTTGATCAGTTGTAGAATCTCATGGGTGTTCCTAGGAACCCTACAGTGGTATCAGAGCCTAGTTAGAGCTTTAGGCGAAGTGTAGGCGATGTTAGAAGTCCGATCGAACCCGAAACCCTAATTCAAAACCCTTCTCTGTACAATTTTTCAAAACTGTGATTTTTGTTAATTAAAAATATGCAGAAAAATCAGCAGGGTTTTTAGGAAATACTGTGCAGCACGTGCCCCTGTATCGACTATTGCGCCGCGGAACCACGGCCCCACCCTAGTTTTTGCGGCGGTTCCGCGACCATAATAGGGAATCTTCACACGTGGTTTGCACAGTAATTTCTTCCTGTAATTGCTGAGTTTTCTGGGAATTTTTAAATTATACTCAAGAGTTGAGTTTTCTGGGTTGTATTGGGAGTTCGTAGATTCGATCGGATTGTCTAATTTTGTCTATGTGTTATTTCCGGATAATTTAAAATATGTTAAAAAGTTCGACCGGATATAAATACCCAATTTTTCCCCTGCCGGGAAATTTCCAATTGTTGGATTTTTCCGTAGTTTGAGAACGTTCTGAGTAGTGCAAGTAACGCGATGGACCCTCTAGAAGACAACAAATCTTAACTCGATTATGTGACCGTCTTGAACTGCCCTTTGAACCTTAGGGTTTGGGGCAGTACGGCGTGCCACATGTGAGGCGTTGGCTTGACCCTTCTACGGCTGGACCGTTGGTACTGAGGCATGAAGTGGATGTTTTTTAACTTATTTCATGTGTTGAGCTGTTTCGGGAAAACTTGGGTGTTTGATTGTTCGAACGGAAAGTTTAATATTTTCTATTTATCTGGAATGTGATACAATATTTGGAATCCACAAGTAGTTATGAGATAACTGATTTGGATATTATAAATCTAGCACTTTAGTCTCACTTGATCGGTTGCCACGGAATTTTGATGCGATCAAAAGTCCGTCGCAATCACGTAGCGTACGCGGATATTCGCCGGGTAAACTTAATAGATAGCCACGCCCCATAGCCACGACCAAGTGACTGTAGGAGAACCCCGTTTCCGAAAGCATCCGTTTGGGTGCTCACGGCAGCGGTGTTCCGCCTTAGTGCACTTCGTTGACGGTATCGGGGGTGCGGCCGTCTACTAAAGTTTGCGACGAGCATTCGATCAAAATATCGGGAATCTTATTGAATTTCCCGACTTGATATTGAAAAGAGTTTTCGATAATGAGACTAAAATGCGGGGTTTATAATTGTTAGGCATGCGATGTCTAAGGAATTCATTTGGTTAGGCATGCGATGTCTAAAGAGTTTGCGGATTCCAACTGTTGTAGTTTTACACTTTCTTTTCTGTGACCGTAAGTGTAATATGTGATATCGCCGGTTTCGTTGCTATATGTCAACGACAATTGGGATGGGCATATTTACTTACGTTGATGACATGTGATGTTATGTGTTGCTGGATATGTTACATTGGATCGTCGTGTTTGAATAGCCGGGGTTTTTTTTATGTGAGATGAGTGTTTTTCATTTTCATTCATGTAAAAACTTGTATGTAATATTCTTTTATTGGGGCACTTCCAGGTTGCGGAAGATGTCACCTTTTGTATATTATTTACTTTTCCGCATTAGGATAGACCCAAGGAGGGGAGCACAAGTAACCGGGTTCTAGGGTCCAGTGGGAGACCATCTCGAGGAGTCGAGTCCGGGTCTCCTAACCCTAGAATTGGTAGGGTTGCTTACCGCTCTCGTAGGGGTCTAGGGGTGTGGGATTGGCTATTCATCGCGACCGTGGAATCCGTGTTTTATACTGGCTCGTATTGAAAACACGGACGTCCTAGTATATCCAATATTTCATATGATATTTTCTGCTGCGTTATCTGTGATGTGATCATGTGATTTGTTCAGATGGATACTGTATATACTATATATGATATATTATATAGACGTTGCTTATGTTTTACACCTGCGCTAGTCCTGCCCCGCTATGCCGTTAGTTACCTAACCTAACGGTGCAGACGGGACATCGAGACGAATGCGGATGGCATAAGCGTACGTTGTATTTATCTGTGATGTTTAGGTGGACTTAATTGATGGGACATTCATTAATGAGATTAATGAAAGAAAATAAACCTAAAAGATGTTGTGGAATCGAATTTCAAAATAAAACAGGTAGCTACAGTTCTTGCTTTGCATCGCGGTGTTCCTAGTAGAACATCCTGCACCTTATTCGATAAGGAAAGGACCGAGATTCCTTCACCCGGAGTGACCCCTTTAGCAATAACTGGCAGATGCTACAACCCTCAATATGTCTTTTGATTGCTTCTATAGTTTTTGCTTTGCACAGCGGTATATGTGATATATCCTGCACCTTATTCGATGAGGAAAGGGCCGACGATCCCTTCACCGGGAGTGACCCCTTTAGCAAAACTAGAAAAGCCTAAAAAACACTCCATTTAAAAACCATTTGATTCCACAACGAGATAAAGTTCAAAGCGTTAAAGGTTTTCATATAAACCATTCGCTACCCTCCATCATTTTAGGAAGTAGAGTACTTAGTATTCGTACTGTGTTTGTTGACCATAGTCAAGGCACAGTGTACGGTAGCTAAGTGATGTCTTCCTACACCGCATATGATGCGATTAGTTAGGACAGTCATGTGGCTTTGTTGACCTTAGCTAAGGGTCATGTGGGTGGGTCTAATTAATCACGAAATGACGGGTAGAACTTGACTAGTGCTTATGATTTGTTGACCTTAGCCAAGGTCATAGGTGCTAGGGGTAAAAACCTTTATCGGGAGTTTCAAGTGTTGAAATTTCAATGAGATTGCATACGTTCTATATGATAGTTGGATCCCGATACCCACTGCGTGTAATTGTTACTCCTGGGAGAGTTTTGCACTTTGCAATTAGCCAATCAAGTAGGTGTCTAGAAAAGTGTCAACGGGGTTACGCCCCTGGGAAAACGAGGTTTACTTTAATTAGGTCCGTGCGAAAGCACGGGGAACCTCCCTCAAAGTACCGACACTGGCCTGGCCGAAAGATTGGCGAACTTGTAGAGTGTAACTAATCCCGTCTAGTCTTTCCTTTTAGGGTTTGAAGGAAGATTTGATAAAAACAGTGGGAGCCATCCTGATTAGATAAAATAAATAACCAATCTAATCTTGCAAGAGCGCACGCAGAGTGTTTTCTTCTCTCTCTCTCCAGGTAGCGACCATGTCACGCCTTAATCAAGATAATAATATGGATGTATTGACCGAACCCGCTTGTTATACTGAGCTGGAGAACGTTGGTCCCGCTCCAACTTATAATTGTTATAAGACCGAGCAGGAAATAGGGGAATACCAGGATTCCCATGCCGCCCAAACGAAGAAAGTGCATGTGATGCATCTCCTTCGGGTGTGTGTTCATTATAAAGAACTGTTTCTCAGTATCCTCTGCATCCTGGGTATTTGATACCAGATCAGGATCCCAGATATGTAATCTGTTACATAGGGCCACAGAAAGGTAGAGAACTGAGAACGGGTGATAAGTTTCATGAGACAGAAAACGGTGCAAGTGTTGCAGCCAAGTCTGTTGGTCACTGTCACCCTGTATTTCCAAATACATTGATTATGAACAAATGCTATTAGATACCGAACCTGATATACAAAATCATATCAATCTCTTTATTAGTAAAGAAAGGATACAATTTTGTATTGTTGGATAATGTTTTGAACATTTCCTATATCAACAGTTGATCGGTTCAGGCACGTTATCTAAAAGCATTGACGTTCTAAATCAAACTACAGTTCCTAGTATACAGAACACACATAAGAAAGGAAGAGTTCAGAATTGAACGATTCCTTCTTGAGGTATTGTAGACTAGGTCATATCAATGTGACCCGACTATCTAAAGTTACATTTAGATGCATATTTAAATCTGTTTGAATTTACATCTTGTGAAACTTGCCAGTCATGTCACAAAGATAAGATGACCATAGCTCTGTTTACTCGAAACAGAGAATGAGTTAGTGAACTCTTGGGACTGATACATAGTGATGTATGTAGGTCCCCTGTCTACATATGCCAAGACCGGTTCTTTGTACTTCATTACATTCACTGATTATCTTTCAAGATTCAGATATATGTTCCTGTTGAAACACAAGTCCGAAACTTTTGAGATATTCACAGAATATAAGTTAGAAGTAGAGAACCAAAAACCGGGTATAAGTATTATGTCCTATGATAAGATCAGGGAGGAGAATACTTGTGCATAGAATTCCTGGACTATTCTAAAGGAGAATGAGTTTCTCTCTCCGTATTACTCCTCTGAATATACCACAGAAACAACGGTGTATCGGGGTGGAGCAATCGCACCATATTAGATACGGTGCGCTCTATGATGAGTACTACTGAGATGCCTATTTCCTTTTGGGGGTTGTGCACTTGAGAAGTTGCATACCTTTTGAATTGGGTTCGAATCAAATCAGTGCCTACCACTCCATATAAGATATGGTATGGGAAGAACCTATCTCTTAAGTAAGTTAAGATTTGGGATTGTCCGGCCTATGTCAAAAGCAAAATCCGGACAAGATCAAGGCAAGGTCAATTCTGTAGAACTGGAAGGAGTTCCAGTTATACAAACTACAGCTGATGATTTGATAGAACCAAAGGATTCAATAGTCTCCGACGAACCTCAGCCTCTCCGCCGATCTAGCAGGGTTCCTCATCCGCCTGAGAGATACTTCGGTTTCTCGATGACAGTGGGAGCGAGGATTGCATCATGAGATGATGACCCAACTAGTTTCGAGCAGGCCATCGAGAGTAGGGACTCTGTAAGAATGGCTGGATGCTTAGCGATCTGAGATGGAATCCATGTACACCAACAAAGTATGGACTTTGGATGCTGTAACTGAAGGGTTAAATCTCCATCAGGAGCAAGTATATCTTGAGAAGATTACTTGGTGTAGATGGAAAAGTTGAGACTTTCAAAGCTAGACTTGTTGAAGGTTTTCGTCATCGACCAGGCGTGGATAATGATGAAACCTTTTTCAAGTGACTATGCTTAAGTCCATCCGGATCCTACTTGCCACGGGTACATACCATGATTACGATATCTGGTGGTTGGGTGCCATGACTACTTTTCTAAATAATGATTTAGAAGTGAACGTCTATAAGTACACAGCCAGAGGGCTTCGTAAACAATGGGTGCAGCGGAAACGTGTGCAAGTTGCTTTACAGATTAAAGCAGGCATCGCGGAGTTGGAACGTTTGTTTTGATGTGGTAGTCAAAGAGTTTGACTTCATCAAAATGGTAGATGAACCTTGTATATACAAAAAGGTAGTAGAGAGTAAGGTGGTGATCCTCGTAGAGTACGTGGATAACATACTCTTGATAGAGAAGGAGTTTTCTATGCTACGCTCGGTCAATCTCCTCTTATCACATGGATTCTCCAATAGGATAAAGGTGATACCTCCTAAATCCTGGGATTTGGATCTATGAGATAGATCTAAATGGATGTTAGGCTTCTCACTAGGTTAAGTGAGATGGTATCAATCGATCCTAGGGAGAATCACTGGAAAGGTTTCAGGATGATAAGGACGACTGAATGTCAGTCACAGGCATTGTCTTTACCCTCAGTAGAGGGACGGTATGTTGGAAGAGTTCCAAGCTATATACCGTGGCAGACTAGAAGATAAAGGCTGGTGACATCGCTATTAAAGATACTACCAAAGAGGCAGTTTGGGTGTATATTGGTTCATGAGATGAACTAGGTTCCTACCATTGTATGACAATGGAAGTGCGGCTTTGGCCCAGGAACCCCGATCCCATCAGTAACCTAGACATATTCTGAGGCAGCATCACCTGATCATGGAAATAGTTGATCTCCAGGGTGATCGAGGTTAGGAGAGTAGACACAGAGAACAACACGGCGGATCCACTCACAAAGGACTTTTCCCAGAGAGAGACTTATAAGGGATGGTTGAGTATTAGATACTGCAACCACTGCTACAGATGGCCCTAGTGCAAGTGGGAGATTGTTAGTTATATGTATGCCCTAGAGGCCATTACTGTACATAGGATGTATATTGTAGTGGATGCTGGGACATATATAGGTAGGACTTTCTTGCTCGACATGATAGTACGTTATCTGGTTGCTCTTTATCTTAACATGTATACTTTCTGTCTCTCTGTTACATGTTGATAAAGCCCTTAGGATGTGTACTCGACTTCCCAGACTATGATGTAGATCATACTAGTGGGGCCTGGGTAGTCCATGAGTACATCCTTCAAATGTTCCTAGTCGTGGGGATATCGAGATGGGGCATCGATATTTCAGAGTAGACTAGCGTATATCTTCTCGAACCATGTGATGGGCGATGGATGATCCCATATCCATTGGTGTTTGACATCAGAGACGGTATGCGGATGCTCAGTGGAGACTGGGTATACTGAACGGACTCGCCGAGAACTCCGAGATGGTATTATACCTCACGTCAGATGGCAGTTCTCTGGTGACACTGGTACAGCTTAGTCTGTTGACCCGAGATCGTCATAGAGTCTTGTGTGTCTCCTACTGTGCTTTGATTTCCACCCTACCACGGCTCTACTGGATTGTCCGAGTTGCATAAGTCATTGCCGCTCCTTCTTTTACCCTTTGCATTTCTCAGAACACCCCGTATTACTACGGACATCCATTTCCATTGGATAGATCCATCGTATGGTTATATACGAACCCGAAGGACTTCTTCTAGGATGGATCTAGGTTCAGGAGAAATAGAATAAGTTATTATTCAGTTATCTTTTATTATCACCTTCTCTCAGGTTGCGAGGGCTCCTTGGTTTAGGAGGGTACACCTATTACGCTTATTGGATAGTCTTATTCCAGACCATAGGCAGGTGCCAAAAGGTAGGGAATGAAGAAAACCAATTATCCTAAGTAGGGTGTGCAGAAGGTAATATGTAAAGACAAGATAAAGGGATTAGAAAGAGGGTAAAGTAAATTGCGACTATTATCATTCACGACCAAACCGCGTACTTCATCGCCACTCCTATTTCACCTTTAATTAAATAAGGTATTATTCAGTTGTCTTTTATCATCACCTTCTCTCAAGTTGCGAGTACTTCTAGGATTAGGAGAGTACACCTATTATGCTTACTGGACAGTCTTCTTCCAAACCATAGGCTGGTGCCGAACGGTAGGGAAGGAAGAAAACCATTTAGCCTAACGATGGTGTACAGAAGGTAATGAATAAAGACAAATAAAGGGATTTGGAGAGATGGCAAAGAAATATACGGTTATAGTCATGAATTGGATTATGGAAGAGGCATTACTAGGAATACCAGGATACCCCTATGAAACATTTTCATGTTTCAGTGCATTGATAAAGGAAAACTGATTTCCCGATTAGATACTTACTCCAAGGTATGTATTTACCAGGTATGATTCTCACATCTGTATGGTTTTACAGATGATGAGTAGGAGTAAGTTATTGGGAATTAGGAGATCATCCTCATTATATCGGAATTCGTTGTAATTGGTGATATTTGAGGAAATCGACTAGGTACAGTTTCCAACCTACGATGCACAGGTTTTGACTTATTCAACTCAGAGGACTTATACAGAGTATTGTATATTGTCCAGTGTCCGTCAGGACAAAGGGGTTGGTCCTAGTACTATGTTCTGTTTACTTATGACTTCTTTAGTTTTTAGACAAGTGTTTCGTAGAAATACAAGGTCTAAGTTTTGAGAAGTTATAGGTATAAGGATAAAGTACAGAACCAGATATCGCAAGTATCGGGATTCTTCAAAGAGATCGAAAATGTAGATTCTTGTGATTGGTATTCAGATGATAGTAATGGTTTTGAGAAACTTGTTTCTCTTTCAGGTTACTTATAATTGGATGGATTCTTAAGTTGTGTAATGCTGATTAGCCTCTCTCCATTAAGTTGATATGCACTGGAGACAGCTGCATGATTTGAATCTGGTTCCAATTAAATGAGTGCCATAGTTTCTATATTGGATATAGAAAGGTTCATATCTTAACGATGTTAAGGTATGGTGAGTTGTCCAGCTTATGCTTAAAATCAGACTCTGGATAACTCAAGGCACGTTTCTGTAATGGCAGTTTGTGGGTTGACCCTGGCTTTGACGAGGGTTGATTTTCTACCATCTGGAAGATCAATAGTGATATTGTATTTGACTCGCCACAGTTTTAGTAAAATGGATTTTTTCAGAAAACAGTAGTGGGAGTATGGTAGAACTGGAAGTGATTCCAGAACCGCAAACGATTACGGAAAATTTAATAGGACCTATATATTCAATCAGGTTTGACATTCCATTAGCCACTCCACAGATATGGTGGGTAACCTCAGACACCCGAGAGGTACTCCGGTAGCCTCAAGGACGGTGACAGGGAGGTTCTTGTTTACCCAGACTTGACACTACTGTTGTTCCAGGCTATGAGACCCGGCAGGAGGGTAAGTATAGCGTCGTTCTAAACTAGCTTTAGAAGTGCACGTATATATTATTCTGCCAGAGGGTTGTCGTAGTCAGTGGGAGCAGCGGAAGCATAGTGGGCAAGTAGCTTATGTCTATTTATAGACTTGAACAAATATAGCGGAGAGAGATCATCTAATTTTGATGTGACAATCATGGCTTTGACTTCATCAGAACAGGGGATGGATCTGTTAAGAAGGTAGTAGGGTGTGATGTCCTGGTATTTGGATGACATACACACAGTAGGAAGTAAAATTCCTATACTACGATCGGTTATACTGTGGTTGTCACACAGTTGTTTCTTCACAAAGGACATGGATATAATATCTGACATTCTGGTTACTAGATCTATAGTTTTAGATCTAGATTTGGGTAGTTTCCCAATGTGGGTACTTTGACAGTATTCTAATAGTATTTTAGAATAGATGACTCCTGGCATGGTAGTGTACCTGTAGGTGATGGAGTCACCCTCTCTAAAGGGGTCTTACAGACTAAAGGGGAGAGGGATGTGCATGATTGGCAGATCACTTGCTTAGGCAATTGAGTCAATCGTGAAAAGTCAAGTACCACACCAGATGTTGTTTTTGCACTAGATGCGATAAATTAATATTAATCCAATCCTGGAGAAACATAAGGAAGCATTTTTAGAACATAAGTGAATGTTCTACGGATTTGATGACGACATCGTCCTTCGGGAGACGGTTATCATTCCATGCTTCAAAGGTGAAATGAATGACAGAGTCATTGTCAGAGTTATAGTTTTCCCTCTGACGAGGGACAGTATTATGGACAGTTGGTCCAAGAGGATACTGTGGGAGGCATGGTGTTGGATACTGATTAGGTTCAGTTATCGATACAGTCTAAGAAGTTTGGATTTGGAGTTCATTTATGAACTAGGTCCCATCAAATATCCACACATATTCTAAGACAGGTATTACTCAATTCGGGAGATGGCTTTCTCCGCGAACTTTAGATTAAGAGAGACATAGAAAGAAACATCAGGGCGGATCCACTCACTGAGGCTATTTCTCGAACACAATAGTTTTACAAACGAGCTTTGTGAAACTGATTAGTAGAGGAGTTGGATGTTCGGTATCACACGGACTGTTAGCATGCGACATCGCAATAATTAGCCTTAAGTGCAAGTGGGAGATTGTTGGATATAGTGCCCTCAAAGTCAATTATTGGATCGCAGGTACGTGATTGCAATGATTGAGAGAGAACCTATACCGATAGTATGCTATCTGGTTTGTCTTTATCATCGTATACATGCTTTAGTTCACTATTGCATGATGATAGAGCCCATATGATTCTTGATTGACTACCAGCAGTATGATGGCGATCATATACATGGGAGCTGGGGTCTATAAGCACATCCTTAAAGTGTCCCTAGTCGTGGGAGTTTCGAGACAGGGCATCGATACTCCAGAGTAGACTAGTGTATACAGTTGAGACCCCGACGAGGGGCGGTGGCCGGTCTCACAAGCCATTGGTGTCAGTTAGATCACCTAAGATGTATACAGGTGCTCATTAGGTTATGAGTACACCGGACAGGACTCGTCGGGAACTTGCTAGTTGGTATTATACATATCGTCAGATAGCAGTTCATAGGTGACATGTATACAGGTTAGTTTGTCGACCTGAGATCGTCATTTGTCTCGTGTTAGTTCCCACTGTGCTTTGATTACTACCCTACCACGCTCAAAGGAGACGCGCAAACAGGTTTTAGTTGGGTACAGTCCCGAGCCACATGGAGGCAGTGAGCGGATCGTCGGGATTCGTCTCTCCCGGTATTGGGGTTGATGTCGCACAGTGCACGGGTGGCTATCACTAGAAATCCTCGGCCGGGTTAGTGGAGAATTACTGATTTGGATCAGTAGTTTCTCAGGAGGTGATGGGCTTCATACCGACACGAATTATCGCGTTATTAGGGGTCTGACTTTATCCACCCCCCTAGACTCGATATGCGATACTCTTAGACGAATGGACCGGACTGTACGGATATTGTCACTGTTAGGCTCAGTAGGGTTTCTGGATGAGTTCACTCGTCAGCTTCCCTTCCAATCAATACATAGGCAATCGTTACGTACAGCTAGTACCTCTGACATGCTAGTGGTTATACCCAGTGCCAGTGTGTTGATGAGTCATTAGAGTTCCCAAAGACAGTTTCCCAAGTTCGGGCGAAATGTTGTAGAGGCCGTATGGTTTTATGGCAGGGTTCGGAAAATGCACGTGCGTTTACGCACGAGTCATATTTCGGGCAGATAATACTGGTGGGCTTTGGTTTAAGCCGGATCCGAGTATTATACTGTGTAGATATAATATCTTTGTCTCAGTTGCATTTGTATTCGGTCGTAATACAAATGCGGGTATGTTTATACTGATACGGGGTTATCCTGAAATTCGTTTCGGGATCGCTTTTGGAAGTTGCCAGTTTCCAGTTTTCTATCACCCGACTTTAACATTCGGTTAAATGCGGATTTATCTTTTCTTGATGAGTGTGGAAGGTTCTAGAAGATTCTAGATGGTGACTAGGATGATGAGGTGTTTAGTGACTCATTTGTGCATTGATTATGCATTAATTGATATGATGACTAGGTTAATGAATCACCATTTTGCATTAAATGTATTAAGTGAGTCATTCTTTCATTAAGTGTTGTGATAAGTTTTCATATCTTATGGTCACCATTTTTTCGCCTACACTCACCCCCTCATGATATATTGGCCGGCCATTCATTCTTGGAAGAAGAGGGTTGCTTGGAAAAGATTAAGGTTTTGGATTCATGGAAATTAGTATATTCAATTCTCATTTCACCCGATTCCAAAAGGCAACTTCATTAACCGTTCGTCCATGGCTTTGGACGAAGTGAGACAAAATGTTCTACTCATTCTCTACATCAATCTTGGTCATCTCTTTTGGCAAACTTGATGATCGAGTTGCCTCGGTTCAGAGGCGGGAGCCCGTTTAAAGATCCATCGACGTGGTGCCACCTGGATGAGGAGACTGGAGATTCAGGAGATCGGAGCAGCCGCAACAAAGCGCGGGATGATGGTTGAAGACCGAAGGACTTGGATCGTTCGGCATAACATTTCTACCCACTTTGTAGTTTGTTAGTTTAGCAATAATGGCAGATCCGGGTTATAGTACACGATAGCGCCAGTTGAAAAAGTTTTTGTTCCGCATTTGTGGTCTGTTAGACGGCCGGGGCGCTACCGTGGACTTACACTAGCGCGGGTGCAAAACATAAGCAACATTTATTACATATCATATATATAATATAACATTCGTCTCGAGCAGTTATTTGACCACATCATAGAACCAAGCAGCAGAAGAAACATATGAAATATTGGATATACTAGGAGGTCCGTTGTCACGACCCGAAGGTACGGAATGTGACTGGTACTTAAATTACGAAACGTCTCAAGGCGTAACGTAATCTAAGTCGGCCAAATCCCAGAATCTAAACCATTAACAAAATAGAGTGAAGGAAAAACCTTACATAAAAAGAGGTGTAGTATATTGAAGTTGCATTAAAGCATTTTTAAAACCTTAAATTTTCCCGAAAATTTCTGCAGAATCTCCTTTGCAAAAACCGGCCCCCAAACGGGTACAAAAAAGAATATACATATGAAATGAATAATGGCGTCCCCAAGCGGGAGCTAGCTCTTCGCCAAAAGCGGAATCACAACCACACACAATATATATCATAGTAGTGCAAAATTAAGCATATAAAAAGCACGAGGAAAACATCACGTCGGCTCAAGTGAGCTCGAC
Organism: Agapanthus africanus; assembly: GCA_030015575.1. Classification (NCBI taxonomy): domain Eukaryota; kingdom Viridiplantae; phylum Streptophyta; class Magnoliopsida; order Asparagales; family Amaryllidaceae; genus Agapanthus; species Agapanthus africanus. The sequence goes on from CM057339.1 coordinate 567,130,442, forward strand.
ACCAGGGAAACAAAATATATACACAAATCTCACGGTCACACCTCTAAGTCGCATATACAATGATAGAAGTGGTAGATGGAGAATACTAGATACAAATAATAGTACAAGATAGAGACAAAAATGTCCTTGCAACCCACCTATGAGCAATGCCGCGAGTTTGAGCAAAAGAAGCCAAGCAAAACACGCCCGCCGCTACAATGCTGACGGGTCAGACCTGCAAGATACTGTGGCACAACGAGGGTGAGTTTCCAATTCGTGAGTAGTAAGTAACATCTAATAAGGCTATCGTAAGAATGCACGCAAATGTGTCACAGCCTACATATACTAATATGATGCGATGCACAATCTGGATGCAACATGAATGTATAATCAACGCGAAATCGTGATATATATGATAAGAGAAGATCTGAATCTTTAACTTAGTGAAACCTTTTTGTGAGATAATACTGAAATATCATCAATGAAATCAACTGAAATCTGTGTCAAGCATCGACACTAATATGTATATCTCAATGTCTCAATATCTCAATGTCTCGACATCTCAATATCTCAATATCTCGGGCTCCGTCAATTTGGATCGGCCCATATTATCAAACCTCACGACTAAGGTCAGTATCCTCCGGATATCCGCCGCGTCAAAAACAAATAACCGGTCGGTAGTGCTCCCCTGCCGGGCTCAATGCCATCTGTGCGATCTTCTTGCCCCGAGGTACCGCACCGGGTCCACTATGTATCCCCAGACGGTGCATCCCCCTCCTCGAATCGGGTATATGATACTGCTCAAGAACCGAGAAAACTCATGGTGGACGCCACACACATCACATCATGAGAAAACCACAAATTTCTGTTTTTTAAAAATGATAATAGGTTTATAAAATTCTTGCGGTTTCCCCCAAAATCCAGTAATCTCATAAATACTGAAATCCTCGAGAAGAATCATAATACATAAACATGTAGGAAAATGATAATGTCTATGATATCCATAACATGAAATGCAATTTATGACTAGGAAACTATGTATGAATGATGACGAAATGCGGTACATATACGACTAGCAATCCTTCGTATCAATCTTGATGAAATGGAAAATACAACTACCGGTTTAAGTATCATGTATGATGAAAATGTTTTGATACTGATCTAGAAAGTTCTAAAGTGTTTGTGGCATAGCAATTACCAAAGGCGTGTGTGTTCACATGAATAGTGTACGTGCAGCAAGAACCAATGGTAATAGTGCAAGTGTCCTATGAGATGATACCGCATATTTGCATATATATGAGATGGTGCGATGCAATGAGATGTTTAACTGGGTTACTACGCATATAAAATGCAAGTACTGCAAATAATCCTAAACTATGGGGCGCCTCGTGCCATCCAGACGATTCCCTCATAGATGTGTACATCTACTCACCGGGACGCCTTAGCTAATCTGATCCGATCTCAGTTTTATCTTTCCGCGCCATGTCCGACGCCTCTGCACCCGATCCTATGATCGAACACAAGAAATTAAGAGAATGAATATACGATTAGTCGCGGACACAAATGACACAAGTCAATCACGCGCACAACAAGACGCGCACACGCTTGGTGCACAAAACGCGCTCGCGACAACGCCACAAACTACAACCAGGTTCGCTAAACGTGACAACCACCCATCCTAGTACCCACTCGTACCAATTACGCATTCATAACACGTTAAATATCTTAGGGATTAAGTTATAACTCATCAAAACCTCAAACTTAATTAGAATCGATTTATTTCAAAAACCTAGTAAGCATCCATTTTCCATTTTAGTTCAAATCTTGATGTTTTAACAATTCTAGTGGCCACAATGCTCACTAAATATCTTAATGAAGTCACACAAACCATTATTAAAATTTTATCTCACCAATTTATTTTAATTCTAAAAACCTAGTTTGCAAATTATATAATTTGGAAAATTTTAAATGTAACAATTAGTAATTTAACCACTAGATTAAATTTTGCATGCCTTATGGTGTTAAACTACACTTTATAACCATGGACAAATGATAAAAAACATAACTTTAATTTAACCCTTCTCTTGAATTTCAAACTTGCAATTTAAAACCATAATTAAACACCTAATTAAATTGATTCAAAGTGTTTAACCAACAATTAAACACTAGGGTTGGGATTTATCTCAACAAAACTTGAATCAAGCTTGCAACTTAGCCTCTAAATTGCTTCCTTGCTCCAAGAATTCAAGCTAGTATTGGCCTAGGAATAATGGGTATGGGTTAAAATTAGGAATTAATGATTTTTTTGTGGATTTTTGAAGAATTTTTGAAGAGAAGAGGAAGTGAGAAGATGAGGGGCTGCATACATGAGGTTTCGGCCAGAATAAAGAGGGAGGGAGAGAGAGAAAAGTGTGTGGGTGAGTGTAGAATTTTCTAGGACAAGAAAAAAACCCACACCTTTTGTTGGATATATATGCCCTAGAGGCCAGTATTGTATATGTATATATATGGATACTAGGGATATGTATTTACAGGACAATCTTGCTCGGTTTTATAGTATATTATTTGACTTTTCTTTGTCAGGATATGTGTATTTATTTCTATTGTTGTTATATCTAGCTAGGACATATTGATAAAGACTCGATATGGTAGTATACTATTATGGTTTGTTTTTATCTTAACATGGCATATGTCATACTAGTTATTACATATTGCAGTTACATGTTGATAAAGCCCGTAGGATCTTGCTTGACTACCTGCGTTGTGATGGCGATCATACTTGTGGGAGCAGGGTAGTCCATAAGAACATCCTTAAATGGTCCCTAATCGCATGAGTATCGAGACTGGGCATTGATACTCCAGAGTAGACTAGTGTATACGTTTCTAGCCCCGTCGGGGGATGGTTGATCCCGTAGCCATTGGTCTGATGCACCTAAGATTGTATACAGGTGCTCACTGGGTGCGAGTACACTGGACGGACTCGCCGAGAACTTCCAGATGGTACTATACCTATCGTCAGATGGAAGTTCTTAGGTGACATGTGTACAGGTTAGACTTTGGACCTGAGATCGGCATTTGTCTCATGTGAGTTCCCACTGGACTTTGATCACTACCCTACCATGGCTCTACTGAGTCATGCAAACAGGTTTTGGTTGGGTACAGTCCCGAGCCACATGGAGGCAGTGAGCGATTGTTGAGGATTCGTCTCTTCCGGTATTGGGAGTTGATATCGCACAGTGATCGATTGATCAGGACTATAAGACCTTGGCCAAGGCAGTTGGGATTTACTGATAGGTTGATCAGTAGTTTTCCTGGATTGGTCCTGAGCCACATCAGCACGACTTATCGGGTTATTAGGGTCTGACGTTTACCACCCTCTAGACCCGGTATGCGATACTCTTTGACAAAGAGACCGGACTATACGGATATTATCACAGATAGGCTCAGTATGAGTTTGGACGAGTTTACTCGTCGTCCTTCCTTTTTGACAGGTACCTGGGTAGCTATTACGTACAACTAGTGCCGCTGACGTGCTTGTGGTTAAATCCACTGCCAGCGTACTGTTGAGTCTTTAGAGTCCCATACAGAGGGTTTCCCAGCTTCGGGCGAAACGAGTAGAGGTCGTATGGTTTTACGACAGGGTTAGATCACATACGTGTACTTGTGCGCGTATGGTGTTCGAGCGGAAAATACTAGTGGGCTTTGGTTTAAGCCGGATCCTAGTATTTGATTATTGGATTAGCTTCGTTTCATAGTATTCGTGTTTCTCGGAACACGGATGCGGGTATGTATATACGGATGAGGGGGGGTATAGAAGGAGATACATCATTAGGATTTTGACCATTGACTTGGTCAAAACAAATATGAGGTAAAGAAAAGTAATTGTTATTTTTGATAAATGATAATTTTGTGGCATGGCTACTTATGTTGACCACTTAACTTAGATTGACTTATTGACCTTAGATATTTTGTGAGATATTTTTGACCTTAGATATTTTGGTGAGATATTTTCCATGCCATGCTTGTGGTCATATATAAGTTATCCATTCTATTTTTTATTATCATTATCACAAATACTTTCTCTTTCCTCAAGCTTGCTCTATCCTTCTTCCTCTCAAAACTCTAAGTGTATCATGTGTTGATAATCAAGGGTTAATAAGACTTAGTGTCACGACCCGAAAATATTAGCTCGTGACCGGCACTTAAATCACACAACGTCTACAGGCATAACGTAACTAAGTAAGCCGAAGCTCAGAAATTTAAACATGTCAAAAGAAGTACGTAAAGAAAACATTGATACAACATTAAGTAAAAGTCCTTACACTTAATTTTATTTCTTTAAAAATTTCGGCAGCACCTCCTTTGTAAAAACCAGCCCCGAAATGGGTACAAACATAGAATATAAATAAAGCATCCCCAAACGGGAGCAAATCACGCCTAACGGCGGAAACAACCACCACAAGCATATATATATACGACGCCCAAAGGCGAAGATCAACACAAAGGAAAATGAAAAAAAAAGACATCAAACCCACCAAGTGAACATATAACCCATCGCTCTAAATCTCACAACTAAAGGTCTTGCTAAGTCTTACAACATATACAAACACTAGTTTCTGATTGATGGAGTGACTAGATACAAAAAGAATAATAATACAAGAGGGGCACAATCCAACATGTACCACCTACCAAAGCAAATCACCCGAAAGCAAGCTGTGTGCCAGCGATGCCGCTATTGATCTATGCGGTCAACCTGCAAGAACTGTGGCACAACGGGGGTGAGTTGCCAACTCGTGAGTAGAAAACATCATCAGGTAGAACTCAAATAAACAATGATTCTTAGATCAACTATATCATAAAGGTAATACTATGATATCTAGGATGATCATATCTGCATATATGCTAACAATAATCAATGCCTGTATGCATATGGATATCATCCAACAATATAATCAATGTCTGTATGCATGTAGATATCATCCAACAATATAATCAATGCCTGTATGCATGTGGATCTCGTCCACCCGAAACATCATGAAAGCATGTGCAGTGTAAATATATGAGCATATCAAAGAACGTGTGTCCATCAATGACACATCAAATCATGGAACCTGAGTGTCCAACACCTACACTCAAAACCTCATGAAACCCGTGTCCAGTATCGATACGTAAATCCTCATATCTTAAGCGCCGCATCCTCATATCGGCCCTCAGGCGCCTCCTACCTGGTCGGCCCTCATATCCATCTCACGACTCCGGTCGATATCCTCCGGATAACCGCCGAGTCCAAATACTATCACCGGTAGGTAATGCTCCCCTGCCAGGCTCACCGCCTAACATATACGAGTCTTCTTGCCCCGGGATACTTCATCGGGTCCACCATGTACCCGCAGACGGTTCCCCCTCACTCCTCGAATCGGGTATCTAACACAAGTCTCAGAACCGAGAAAACTCATGGTGGACACATTGAATTATCATATTAAGAGAAACCGGGTTTTCAAAATAATACATAATTTCTTGAAATATCCCCACGGTTCACAAATCCATAAATCACATGAAATCCATATCTCAATGTATAAACCCATGAAATCTGATATATGCAACATAAAACAGCAATATGAGCATATTAAGGGAAAACCGCTCTTTTAAATGAATCCCATTTTTAAATATAGCATAGGGTTCCCAATTCCTCCAAAATCGAATGCATCATATAAAGGCGTACATGTAGCTCTATCAAGATGTGTGTATATACATGTAAGTATATAAGCATGATGCATTTCATATGCGCAATAGCACAAGAATCAACATCTAAATATCAATAATGATACAATACCACATAGGTGTATGTGCAGCTATAGCAGGGTATGTCAAGCAACATAGCATAATGATGTGAGCATAGCAAGTATATCATAGCATGATGTAGCAATTCTACTGTGTAGTGACATAACAATTATCTATAATGAAAGTGTGTGAGTCGGCCAATCTGTGTAAGTGTAACATACGCATCATCGATAATGGTGTAGGTGTACTAGCAAATGCATATACATAATAAGATGAGAATATCCCGAACGTAGCAGCATGTAAATTGTAAGCTCAATGCTAAAAGGTATACGTATCTATAATATATCTGAGTCCGTGAATCTATCAATCGGCTTCCAGCCTCACAACATCACGTACGGTATAATCTATCGTACGGCATCCTCTAATCAAGGGTATGGATCAATCAACAGGTAAAACTCATCACGTACGGTAATCTATCGTACGGCGGTATTAAACAACTAGGGATTCTATCAACCTATACAACAACGGGGGTAGGGATCAAAGTCTCGTATGGTATATCACTCATTATGCACATCATTATCCATATATATATACCTGTCTCTCAGGCTACATCCGTATCAGTCTCGTATCAGGGGACCGGCAAGGTATCATCTATCTCTTATCGACTCGCATCCATATAACGACATAACAACCAAGTCATCATATCTCATCGTATACTCTTTTCATCGCATCAATCTCTCACATCAAGTCATTTTACATATGCATTCTATCATATGAATCTCATATCACGCTACTCTAAATCTCATACTTAATTTCGTGCAACTACATATCTATATATTATGATTCACATTCACTTTTCTTATTCTTATATAAATTTGAGACATCATTTCTATCATATCATGTCCAAGTGTTATGTCCCTATAGCTTTCATCTCATATCTCGATATATATAATCAATCATTCATATCACTTCTACTATCTTTTAACCATATCTATAGTTTTCTAATATAGGTTTCACCGACTGTATTCTCTCTCTCTCTCTCTCTATATATATATATATATATATCGGTTTCCATTCATAATTTGCGGGGGTGCTATACGCCATCCACCCGACTTCCCCCGTAGATATAAATCTACTCACCTGCGGAACTTCTCGTTCAACTGTAATCGATGTACTCCGTCGCCTCGGAATCCACACGAAGGTACCGATTGATCCGTGTCCTTTGGTCTTCAATATCTGTCCTTAGCATGTTGCGGTTGCCTCGACGAAGTTCACTCTCCGGTCACGCTCTTCAAAGAGGTTACACGTCGAGGATTCTTTATACAGGCTTCCGCTTCAAAACCGAGGCAACTTGGGCATCCAGTTTGCTAGCCTAGATACCCAAGACGAAGTAGAGATAGCGTGTGAATACTTTGTCTCAAAGCACCGAAGGATTTGGGTGGAGGTGAATGAAGTTGCCAAGAGATGTGAAGAAAATGTGAGCAAAGGATTTTGGTTTCAAGAAAAAAAATGGGCTCGGCCAAAACCAGTAAAATGGTTCTCTGTGGAATTCTTCATGTGAGTGTGGTTATCAATCAAGCAACATAATAAATTAAACAAAAACCCATCACAATAATTCACAGCCACCCAAATATCAATCAAGAAAAATATCTAAACTAAATATCTTACCCACTACAAAAACATTCAATGCCAAAATGAGTCATCACAAAGCACACACAAAATAGCCCATGCCTATCAACAACCCATGAATTTCCAGCAAAGGAAAATGGCCAAAACAATGACTCGCATGTCAATAAATTATATTTTTAAATGAATAAATCATTTTAATCTCCAAATTATTTCATAAATATTGGTATATATTTATACCATTTTACAAAAACCCCAAATTCGCAAATCGGTAGTTTTCGCGAAATATATTATTTTAATATTAAATTCCAAAAATAATATTTTATATTTTCTGAAATGTTACACTTAGCCACTCTAAATCACACTCTACTCACTCTAGTCTACTTAGATTAGAAAGCTAAGTATTCTAGTTACCTCTGTAAGTGCACGGCGATGCCCCGGCCTCCATCCCGAGGCCAAATGCGGAAGCGATGGTTAACTTTAAATTTTCTTGAACCGGCACCACCGCGCACTAAAACCCGGATCGTACCATTAACTAGTACTAGCTAACTACAAGATGGAGAAGAGAGATATACCGAGTGATCCGAGTCCTCCGGTCTTCTTGCCGTCGTCCCGATCTCCCGCGGAATGTCCGGTCTCCACCTCCTCGCCGGAAAGGGCGCCACGTTGCCTGCTTCTTTTACGGGCTCCCACCTCTATACCGAGGCAACTCGGGCATGAAGCTGGCGAGTCGATGTGCCCAAGGTTTGCTGTAGAATGTGTGTAGAACCATGTCTCATTTTTGGGGTTCATGGAGGTGCCATTTTGGTGGAGGGATGATACATAAACTATGTAGAGGAACTTGGGGATTTTTGGAGCATGAAATGAACCAAAACCCCCAAGCCAAAAAAATGGGCAGCCCCCATGAGGGAATGGCCGGCCAACCCCAATGGTGGGAGTGAAAGGAGGGTCAAAAATAATGGGAGCCACACACCAATCATACAAGAGAGAGAGGAATGGTTATCATATGAAGAAATGATCACAAAGGAACACCAACACTCCACCAACCTCACCCTTCATCATCACCAACAATCATCACAAACAAATCCATACTCCACCAACTAATCAACAACCATGATTGCTACAAAAAGTCAAGCAATCATGAAAGAAGAAGTCAAATGGTCAAGGGATGGTGCAACCATCATGATCCAACAAAATGCAAAGAACACCCTCCACAAATACTTATTTGCACAAATGCAAATAAGCCCTCCTCCACCAATCTTCGGCCAATGAAGGATACAAATGAAAATGGCCGAAACGGAAATCAAACTGGCAACTCCAGAAAACTGGTCCCGTAATAAATTACAGGAAAAACCCCGATACTGTGTATACATACCCGCATTTGTATTTCGACCGAAATACAAATGCAATGAGACAAAATCTACACTGTACTATACTAGGATCCGGCTTAAACCAAAGCCGGCTAGTATTATCCGTTCGATCCTGATCCGTGCAATACCGCACGTATCTGATCGAACCCTGCCATATATCCATACGGCCTCTAGTACTAACTGTCCGATCCTGATCCGTGCAATACCGCACGTATCTGATCGAACCCTGCCATATCTCCATACGGCCTCTAGTACTAACTGTCCGATCCTGATCCATGCAATACCGCACGTATCTGATCGAACCCTGCCATATCTCCATACGGCCTCTACAGCTTTTCGCCCGAAACTTGAGTAACTGTATGTGTGGTGGACTCTAAAGACTCGTCAATACTATGGCTGTGGATTTAACCACTAGCACGTCAGAGGTATTAGCCATACGTGACGGGCCACCAGCTATTGACCAAAAGGGACGTCGATGAGCGAACTCATCCTGACACCCTACTGAGCCTGTCAGTGACAATATCCGTACAGTCCGGTCCGTTCGTCTATGAGCATCGCATGGCGGGCCTAGGGGGTTGGTAAAAGTCAGACCCCCAAAAGCGGTACAAGTCGTGTCGGAGTGTAGCCCAGAACACCCTGAGATACTACTGGAATACCTACCAGTAAATCTCCTGCCTCGGCCGAGGGCCTCGTGTAATGGCTCTCCTAGACACAGCGCGACCTCACCCCCAATACCGGGAGAGACGAACCCCTGAAGATCCGCTCACTGCCTCCATGTGGCTCGGGACTGTACCCAACTAAAACCTGTTTGCACGTCTCCTTTGAGCGTGGTGGGGTAGTAATCAAAGTACAGTGGGAACTCACACGAGACAAATGACGATCCCCAGGTCGATGAACTAACCTGTACACATGTCACCAGGGAACTGCTATCTGACGTCAGGTATAAGACCAACTAGCATGTTCCCGGCGAGTCATGTCTGGTGTACTCATAACCCAATGAGCACCTGTATACATCTTAGGTGAACCAACTGACACCAGTGGCTTGTGAGACCGGCCACCGTCCCTCGTCGGGGTCTCGACTGTATACACTAGTCTACTCTGGAGTATCGATGCCCTGTCTCGAAACTCCCACGACTAGGGACCTTTTAAGGATGTGCTTATAGACTACCAGCTCCCACGTATATGATCGCCCTCATACTGCTGGCAGTCAAGCATGAATCCTAGGGGCTCTATCAACGTGCAATAGTGACCTGTCAGGTCACCTAAAGCAGTACACTATGATAAAGGTAAACCAGATAGCATACTATCATCTCGAGTAAGACTGTCCTACTGGGATAGGTCCTCCCTCAATCTTTGCAATCACGTGCCTGTGATCCAATAATTGACTCTGAGGGCACTATCTCCAACAATCTCCCACTTGCACTCAAGGCTAATTATTGCGATGTCGCATACTCACAGCCCGTGTGATACCGAACACCCAACTCCTCTACTAGTCAGTCTCACACGTTTGCAAAACTATTGCGTTCGAGGAATAGCCTCAGTGAGTGGATCCGCCTTGATGTCTCTCTATATCTCAAGTTCGCGGAGAAACCCATCTCCCGAAATGAGCAATACCTGTCTTAGAATGTGTCTGGATGTCTGATGGGACCTAGCTCATAAGTGAACTCCAAATCCAAACTTCTTAGACTGTATCGTCAATTGAACTTAATCAGTATCCTGCGCCATGCCTCCCTCAGTATTACCTTGGGCCACCTGTCCAAAATACTGCCCTTCGTCAGAAGGAAAACTATAACTCTGACAACCTCCTTGTCGTCCAGGTCACCTTGGAAGCCTGGAATGATAACTGTCTCCCGCATGAGGCTGTCGTTATCATATCCCTAGAACAACCAATTATGTTCTAAAACTGCTTCCGACTGTTTCTCCAGGATTGGATCAATGTCAACTTATTGCATCCAGTGCAAGAACAACATCTGGTGTGGTACTTGACATCTCATGATTGACTCAATTGCCTAAGCAAGTGATCTGCCAATCATGCACATCCCTCTCCCCTTTGGTCTGTAAGACACCTTTAGAGAGGGTGACTCCATCACCTGCAGGTACACTACCGTGCCAGGAGTCGTCCATTCTAAATACTCTTAGAATGCTGTCTAAGTACCCAGATTGGGAAACCACCAAAATCTAGATCTAAAACCATAGATCTAGTAACCAGTATGTCAGATATAGAATCCATTTCCTTTGTGGAGAAACCACTGTGTGACGACCAAAGTATAACCGATTGTAGTATATGAATATCACTGTAACGTTTTAAAAATAATTAAATAAATAAAATTGTTTAAGTGAATTTTATGATTTTCGGTAAAGCAAAATGTATTTTTCGTAAAATCAAACCGCAATTGTTTTTCATTATAAATTCAAAAATACCTATTTAATTATGTAATTACTAGTAAATAGTGTTTATTTAGCCACTTATAAATTTTTAGTTTAATAAAATATTTTTCCTAAATTAATTATTTTAAATATTAACATAAGCTTTATTTTTACACTAAATTAGTGTAAATTACAAATTTGAATGGTTTTAATTTGTAAAAATGAACCATGGCATATTAGAATTTAGTGTGTATCATGCAAAAATTATTTGCATTTTTTTTCCTATTTTCTAGAGCTTTCTTGAGTTGCTATAGTAAACAAATAAATAAATAATTAAATAAACCATGAAAAGACCTTTAAGTGATATTTCTCCTCTTGAAACTTCTACACTTTTCCTTAATCATTTCTTTCTCTCCCTCACTCCCTCAAGGCTGGCCACAACCCTCCATGGCTGCCCCCCCATTTCCACCTCATTTTTGCACAAAAATCCATCAAATTACATCAAAAATTCAACAAAAAATACACAAAATCCTAATCTCTTCATACCCTTTATTCTCTACCCTTCTTTATATGGATTTTGGAGTGGGAAAGCATGTATTTTGGAGGCTCATTTCTTGTTGGGATTTCATATTTTGGGAGGTACCTTTCAAGTGGACTGCGGGCGATGAAGAGGAGGATGGCGACACCGTCGTCGGCAGACATGGACCAGGTGAGTAGATGTATATCTACGGGGGGAAGTCGGGTGGATGGCATTTAGCACCCCCGCAACGTAGAATAGGTTATTGTCATTAGGAAACCAGATGTGACCCTAGATTCTTAATGAGTAGGACCCTAGTAATGACCCTAGGCTGGACTAGACTGATTTAGGAAAAGCATACCAGAGGATGAATACCTTGGAAAAGGTTCGTAGGTTTCAGGTAGAAACACACACGCATACACTGAAACTTGACGTGGTGTATACGTGCATGTATACATATAGGACGAGGTATAGGTATATACATATACAACACGTATATGGGATACATTGATGTGATATGATATCTGAGGTATGATGAACTAGTGTAACTGGGCTTGATGCCGGGATTATTGGCTATGCAGTCGTATTAAAATGTTAGCGGATCATTAGAAAATGATAATGAACAGGTATACGTAAATTATAATGGGTAGTGATGATATTGAGGTACATGGGACTCTAGAATAGAACCCGAACTGTAACTCGTGACTTAATCACAATATGATACATATGACATGATATTTCTGAGGATAAACTAATGACGCATATTATGATGGCAATGTTATATAATTGATGTATGCGATTACAGTTTAGCACCTTGATCATGAGATGTGTTGATGATGGCATTATACGAATGATGAGACACCTAGGAGATACTTGACCCGTACCCCGATATTGGGATGCCGTATGATGGATTTTACCCTACGAGGCATAGATATGATGATTGATCCGCACTCTTGATTCGAGGAAGCCGTACTACGTACGTGACGCTATTGAGGCAGGATCGCTGACTATTAGAGATATTGATTTAGACCTTAGGTAGACTCTAGTTTCTTACTGACTAGTCTATTAGGTTTAGTTCCTTAGGATGTTAGATGGACACTGGTTTAGGTTCGACTCACATAGTGGTAGTTGTACTCGTATCTCGCAGAGGAGTGGATAATGCACACCTGTATTTACATTCATACTGTAATCATCATGGCGCATGTTCTTTTATATGTTGCTATAATCAGTATAAACTTTACCTGTTAGGACACCAGCACTATTACCGATGATGCGCATATTCCACGCACACTTATTTGCCGGCTCACACACATCATCATCGGTAATCGCTATGTCACGTACACTTTAGATCATATTGTCTTTTATGGATAGAATCAGTTAACAACTAGACAGATATAATATTGTGATTATTCTCTGACATTAGTATAAGACATGATATTTATTACTTAGACATTCATGCATTCATATTTCATGTTATCGCACAGTAGTATGGGCATATGCCGACACTTATCATATACTTACTCATGATTTTGAGATTTGGATTTCTATGAGATTTCTGGATTTTTGGGGAAAACCGCAAGAAATTATAAAACCTCCTCTCTCTCTCCTCCTCTCTTTTTAAAATAAGATGCGGTTTTCTCGTGATGTGTGTGTCGTCCACCATGAGATTTCATGTTTTCTGTTGGATTTCGAGACCCGATTCGAGGAGTGGATGAACCGTCTCGGGTACATGGTGGGCCCGGTATGGTACCCCGGGGCAAGAAGATCGAGTTGTAGACGATGAGCCTGGCAGGGGAAGACTACCTACCGGTGATGTCTGGCGCGGCGGATATCCGGAGGAACCGACCGTTGTCGTGAGATTTGATGATATGGGCCGATCCGGACTGACGGAGCCCGAGATATTGAGACTTGAGATTACATGTGTTGTGTCGATGTTTGACACGGATTTCCATGGATTTCATTATTGAGATTTCTGATTCTTATACATATATATCTGGACTTCAGGATTTATTACTTTACATTCATGGTGCATGCATTTCATTCATATGACATAGTATTATATGAGGTACTGACACGACACGGAGTAGTTGCACTTACACGTAGTATTACCCTGCTATTACTAGATGTTTGGGATATAGTAGTGTATTATTATGACCTAGGATAGCGTCATGCATTCGATTTCTTTTCGTAGATGTCTTCTACTCACGAGTTGGCAACTCACCCCCGTTGTGCCAAATTCTTTACAGGTTTGATGTACAGGTTTCCGTGGCAGCTTGTTGGCACATCTTTTCTCTAGGGTGATTTGCACGGTAGGTTGGTTCACTTGTATCCGAACCACCATTGTACTTTTATTCATTCATTTGTATCTAGTAAGCTCCATCAACCATATTTGTATTACTTGATAAGTTATTGGACCAGTCTTTTATTTCGACCTTAGAGTCGCGCATGTATTATTCTGATCTGCTGGTTTTGTTTTCTTTTGAGTTTTGAGCCTCGCCTATTGGCGTTGTATATTATTGTGCTTGCTGTGGTTGTTTCCGCCTGTTGGCGTTGATGCTAGCTCCCGTTTGGGGATGCTTTTTATTGTTTATGTATATTATACTTGTTGTGCCCTTTTGGGGCCAGTTTTTACAGAGGAGACTCTGCCGAAATTTTTGGTAAAATCTGCTGATGTTTTTATACTTGTTTTCTTTTTTTTTCTTCTTTTTCTTCTTTTATGGTTTAGATTTCTGGGCTTCGGCTTACTTAGGTTACGTGGCGCCTCTAGACGCTTCGTAATCTAAGCGCCTGTCACGTTCCGTACTTTCGGGTCGTGACAATCACTTCCTACTCTGTGTATGTCATCCAAATACCAGGACATCACACCCTACTACTACCTTCTTAACAGATCCATCCCCTATTCTGATGAAGTCAAACCTATGACTGTCACGTCAGAAATAGATGATCTATCTCCGCTATATCTGCTTTAGTCTATAAATAGACATAAGCTACCTGTCCACCAATGCTTCCGCTGCTCCCACTGACTACGACAACCCTCTGGCAGAGTCATATACACGTACACTTCTAAAGCTAGTTTAGAATGACGCTATACTCATCCTCCCGCCGGGTCTCGCAACTTGGAACAACAGCAATGGCAAGTGTGGGTAAACAAGAACCTCCCTGTCACCGTCCTTGAGGCTACCGGAGTACCTCTCGGGTGCCTGAGGTTACCCACCGTATCTGCGGAGTGGCCAATGGAATGTCAAACCAGATTGAATCTTTAGGTTCCTATGAAATCTTCAGTAATCGTTTGTGGTTCTGGAATCACTTCCAGTTCTACCATACTCCCACTACTGTTTTTCTGAAAAAATCCATTTTTAATAAAACTGTGGCGAGTCTAGAACAATATTACTATTGATCTTCCAGATGGTAGAAAGTCAACCCTCGTCATAGCCTGGGTCAACCCACAAACAGCCATTACAGAAACGTGCCTTGAGTTGTCCAGTGTCTGGTTTTAATCATAAGCCGGACAACTCCCCGTGCCTTAACATCGTTAAGACATGAACTGTTCTATATCCTATATAGAACCAGAGGCACTGATTTAATTGAACCAGATTCAAATCATGCAGCTGTCTCCAGTGCATGTCAACTAAATGGAAAGAGGCAGATCAGCGTTACTCAACTTAGGAATGCTTCCAATTATGAGTAACCTGAAAAAGAAGCAAGTTCTCTTAGTCATTACTATCAATTGAATACCATACACAAGTATCTACATCTTCGATCACTTTGAAGAATCCCGATACTTGCGATACCTGGTTCTCCACTTTATTCAAATACCTATAACTTCTCAAAATTCGGACCCTGTGTTTCCACAAAACACCTGTCTAAAAACTAGAGAAGTCATAAGTAAACCGAATATAGTACGAGGACCAACCCCTCTGTCCTGATGGACCCTGGACAACATACAATACTCTGTATAAGTCCCTTAAATCTGATAACTCATTCACTGTGTGTCGTAGGTTGAAAACCGTACTTATGGTTAAGAAGAATTACACCGCTGTTTAATGCTCCTTACCTAACCATCCACTGATATAGGTAAATGTCATCGACATAATTTCAAAAAGTATATCTCACTCTATGAAAATAGACGTACAGATATATCGATTTGAAATTGGTGCATAACAGCGGATATTCAAAACCAAATATTTGCCGACCGGCAAACAGCCCAGGTGATTTCCTCAAATATCACCGATTACAACGAATCCCGATATAATGAGGATGCTCACCCAATTCCCAATAGCTTACTCCCAATACCTGGTAAATACATACCCTCGAGCAAGTGATTTAATAGGGAAATCAGTTTTCTTTAACAGTACACAGTGAAACTGAAACATTGAAATGTTTCGTTGGGGTATCCCGGTATTCCTAGTAATGCCTCTTCCAGATTCACGACTGTAACCATATAATTCTTTGCCACCTCTCCAAATCCCTTTATATGTCTTTAGTCATTACCTTCTGCACACCCCTTTAGGCCAAATGGTTTTCTTCCTTCCCTACCGTTCGGCACCAGCCTATGGTTTGGAAGAAGACTATCCAATAAGCATAATGGGTGTACTGCCCTAATTCTAGGAACACTCGCAAAGCGAGAGAAGGTGAAGATAAAAGACAACCGAATAAACCTTATTCCTATTTCTCCTGAACCAGAATCCATCCCCGAACTGGAACAAGTTCCTTTCGAGTTCGTATATAACCATACGATGGAATATCCAATAAACTGTGGATCTTCGTAGTGATACGGAGTGTCCTGGAGAAATACAAAGGTGAAATGGGAGTGGTAATGAAATACTTGGTTTGGTCGTGAATAGCAGTCGCAATTTACTTTGCCCTCTTACTAATCCCTTGCTTTGTCTTAACTTAATACCTTCTGCACACCATCGTTATGCTAATTGGTTTTCTTCATTCCCCACCGGTCGGCACCAGCCTAAGGTTTGGAAGAAGACTATCCAATTTACGTAATAGGTGTACTATCTCCTAAACCAAGGAGTACTCGCAACCTGAGAGAAGGTAAAAGGAAAAGACAACTGAATAGTCCTATCCGTTTCCTCCAGAACCTGAAACCATCCTCGAATAAATTCCTTCGAGTTCGTATATAACCATACGATGGTTTTGTCCAATGGAAGTGGACGTTCGTAGTAATACGGGGTGTTCTGGAGAAAAGGGTAAAAGTAGGAGTGGCAATGAGGTTTGCAACTCTGACAATCCAAAAGCCAGTGTTTAAGAAGGTTCGGTCAACTTGGTCACTGAGTTATAGTCTTAGGGTCGGGTCAATGGTCGCTACCAAAGAGAGAGAGAAAAGAAACACTCAGCGTGCACTCTAACCTAGATCAGAATGGTTACCAATTTATCTAATCTGGAAACCTCCCACTCTACCGTCAAATTCTCCTCCAAACCTGAAAGAAGAATTAGTCGGGATCACCCGAGGAGTAAACCAACTCATCAGTGGGAATCGGGATCCAACTATCATCGCATGATAACGTGACGGAATCCGCTCACGGTGTCACTCCAGAAGGTATGCGCATATCTTGCAAGTTTCAGTTTCTTTAGAAACTCCCGATGTGATTTCTACCCCATGCTCTTATGACCTTGACTTTGGCCAACAAATCATAAGTCACATGTCAAGTTCTACCCGTCATTTTCCAGGTTGATTTGAATCCACCTGTACCTACCCTTGACTTTGGCCAACAAGGCAGTACGACTGTTCCAAACCAACGCATCTATCTATGCTGCATATGAATAACCAACAGCTACCAAACACTGTGCCTTGACTTTGGCCAACAAACACAGCTTGAATACTATTGACTACCCATATGAAACGACGGAGGGCTATGAATGGTTTCTGGCGAAAACCTTTAACGTAAAGAACTTGATATCGTTGAAGGAACGGATAGCTTTTAAAATATAGTGACGAAAACCATTGCTAAAGAGGTCACTCCCGGTGAAGGGATCTCGGCTCTTTCCCCGTAGAATGAGGTGCAGGATATTCCAACTGAATACCACGGTGCAAAGCAAAAGTAATCGGCTATAGTGAAGTCATTGCCCTGACGCAAACCTTTTGTCCAAGGGGTCATTCCCGGTGAAGGGATCTCGGCCCTTGTCTCGTCGACTGAGGAGCAGGATATTCCAACTGAATATCACGATGCAAAACAAAAGTGAACGTCCTTGCAATAACAGCTTTTTGAAAAGTGTTCCAACAACATCAGATTAGGTTTGTTTTTAACTTGCATTGATCCGAATCAACGCAGTCCCATCAATTGATCACACCACAAAGAACGAAAATAATATGACGTACGTATATGCCATCCGTATTCGCCACTGGGTCCCGTCATTACCCGTTAGGTTAGCTAACTAACGACAGAGCGGGGACTGGACTAGCGCGGATGCAAAACATATACAACATCTACTAATATATATACCAATATATTAAATTTCGCTCAAGGCGTGATAAAATGCAACATCACAGAAATATACAGCATCACAGAACAATACAGATATCTGGGATCCCCGGGTTTCACAGAGCCACTACTGAAACCCGACATTCCCCTGGTCGTGTGGATAGCCTGTGCAATGAAATCCTAGACCCCTACGGGCGCGGCAAGTTACCCGCCAAAATCTGAAGCGAGGCAGCCCCTTTCAACACCGTGAATGGACCACCCAGCACTTCACGGAATCCGGTAACTTGGGCACCCCTCCTGGGTCAACCTGTACCCCCTACGAGTGCGGCGAATAGCCCGCCAATTCTAGAGTGAAGCCCCCTCCGTCCCAATGCCATGAGATGCGGGCTTGTTGCCCTCTAGAACCCGGCTATCCGTGCACCCCTCCGCGGGGTAGTCCTAGTACAGAAAGTAAAATATACATACAACGGGTACATCGACCGCAACCTGGTCGTGCCCCAAAATAATAATACAATCAGGCAGTGACGGCAGTCTACATGTCGGACGCTCGCCCCGCAATATCAAATGTACATAATACAACCACAACTGTACTAGTATTGCATCCAGGCTATCCCCCACGACTAATCCGCAACATCACAGCATAACACAGAACATCAACGTGAAAGTCACGTTCGCAAATCCGTCTAACCGGGCTATAGCAGTTAGACTGGATTTACCGATCAAGTGACATTCACGGTCGCAGATATAATGTAAATACTGTGAAATAATGTGTTTAAAATATCCGATCGATCAAATTTTAACAAGTGGGCCCCAAGTACTACTGTAGCACATCAAGAAATTCTGGGCCCAAATTTAATATTCCAAAAACCCTATTTTCAATCCAGAAAGCAACTGCAGAAATTTGATACGGCAAGGACATCAATGTGCGGCGGAACTGCGGCCCAAGGAGGGGTTTGGCCGCGGTTCCGCGCTCCCATTGTCGAGTTACTGTATCGAAATTCTACAGAATGCTTAGAACTTCCAGTACATCACTATTCAACAACTTGAAAAAATTTTCGAGCCAGAAAAAAAAATCAACAGAAAACTGATGCATGTGTTATTAGGTTTTCGGAACATTTGTTCGATCGGAAGTGTAAAACACATTAGACAAAGCTAGACTATGTTAATGGCGAGGCTCTGATACCACTGTAAGTGCACGGCGGTGCCCCGGCCTCCATCCCGAGGCCAAATGCGGAAGCGATGGTTAACTTTAAATTTTCTTGAACCGGCACCACCGCGCACTAAAACCCGGATCGTACCATTAACTAGGCTAACTACAAGATGGGGAAGAGAGATATACCGAGTGATCCGAGTCCTCCGGTCTTCTTGCCGTCGTCCCGATCTCCTGCGGAATGTCCGGTCTCCACCTCCTCGCCGGAAAGGGCACCACGTTGCCTGCTTCTTTTACGGACTCCCACCTCTATACCGAGGCAACTCGGGCACGAAGCTGGCGAGTCGACGTGCCCAAGGTTTGCTGTAGAATGTGTGTAGAACCATGTCTCATTTTTGGGGTTCATGGAGGTGCCATTTTGGTGGAGGGATGATACATAAACTATGTAGAGGAACTTGGGGATTTTTGGAGCATGAAATGAACCAAAAACCCCAAGCCAAAAAATGGGCAGCCCCCATGAGGGAATGGCCGGCCAACCCCAATGGTGGGAGTGAGAGGAGGGTCAAAAATAATGGGAGCCACACACCAATCATACAAGAGAGAGAGGAATGGTTATCATATGAAGAAATGATCACAAAGGAACACCAACACTCCACCAACCTCACCCTTCATCATCACCAACAATCATCACAAACAAATCCATACTTCACCAACTAATCAACAACCATGATTGCTACAAAAAGTCAAGCAATCATGAAAGAAGAAGTCAAATGGTCAAGGGATGGTGCAACCATCATGATCCAACAAAATGCAAAGAACACCCTCCACAAATACTTATTTGCACAAATGCAAATAAGCCCTCCTCCACCAATCTTCGGCCAATGAAGGATACAAATGAAAATGGCCGAAACGGAAATCAAACTGGCAACTCCAGAAAACTGGTCCCGTAATAAATTACAGGAAAAACCCCGATACTGTGTATACATACCCGCATTTGTATTCCGACCGAAATACAAATGCAATGAGACAAAATCTACACTTTACTATACTAGGATCCGGCTTAAACCAAAGCCGGCTAGTATTATCCGTTCGATCCTGATCCGTGCAATACCGCACGTATCTGATCGAACCCTGCCATATATCCATACGGCCTCTAATACTAACTGTCCGATCCTGATCCGTGCAATACCGCACGTATCTGATCGAACCCTGCCATATCTCCATACGGCCTCTACAGCTTTTCGCCCGAAACTTGAGTAACTGTATGTGTGGTGGACTCTAAAGACTCGTCAATACTATGGCTGTGGATTTAACCACTAGCACGTCAGAGGTATTAGCCATACGTGACGGGCCACCAGCTATTGACCAAAAGGGACGTCGATGAGCGAACTCATCCTGACACCCTACTGCAGTGATAATATCCGTACAGTCCGGTCCGTTCGTCTATGAGCATCGCATGGCGGACCTAGGGGGTTGGTAAAAGTCAGACCCCCAAAAGCGGTACAAGTCGTGTCGGAGTGTAGCCCAGAACACCCTGAGATACTACTGGAATACCTACCAGTAAATCTCTTGCCTCGGCCGAAGGCTTCGTGTAATGGCTCCCCTAGACACTGCGTGACCTCACCCCCAATACCGGGAGAGACGAACCCCTGAAGATCCGCTCACTGCCTCTATGTGGCTCGGGACTGTACCCAACTAAAACCTGTTTGCACGTCTCCTTTGAGCGTGGTAGGGTAGTAATCAAAGTACAGTGGGAACTCACACGAGAAAAATGACGATCCCCAGGTCGATGAACTAACCTGTACACATGTCACCAGGGAACTGCTATCTGACGTCAGGTATAAGACCAACTAGCATGTTCCTGGCGAGTCCTGTCCGGTGTACTCATAACCCAATGAGCACCTGTATATATCTTAGGTGAACCAACTGACACCAGTGGCTTGTGAGACCGGCCACCGCCCCTCGTCGGGGTCTCGACTGTATATACTAGTCTACTCTGGAGTATCGATGCCCTGTCTCGAAACTCCCACGACTAGGGACCTTAAGGATGTGCTTATAGACTACCAGCTCCCACGTATATGATCGCCCTCATACTGCTGGCAGTCAAGCATGAATCCTAGGGGCTCTATCAACGTGCAATAGTGACCTGTCAGGTCACCTAAAGCAGTACACGATGATAAAGGTAAACCAGATAGCATACTATCATCTCGAGTAAGACTGTCCTACTGGGATAGGTCCTCCCTCAATCATTGCAATCACGTGCCTGTGATCCAATAATTGACTCTGAGGGCATTATCTCCAACACCCTCAACTTGGAGGTTTAGCTCAAGGTTGGAACTCTCGGGTGGATGATCGTTGACACAAGGAGGCCGAAGTTCAAGCACGATCTATACTTCCATCGAGGAGCTTAAGGAGAGGATCAAAGACCCGAAGGACTTGGTTTCTTTAGGTATACTTTCTATCATAGTAGATAGAACCCTAACCTGCTAATTAAGTTTATGTTTAAAGATCCGGTTTAGGTTTATTCTAGCGCCAAGTTTCTAATCATCGTAAAATTTTTGTTCCGCATTTGGCCACGGAAGATGGTCGGGCGCTAGCGTAACCCTTCATGGTATTAGAGCCGGCCCATAAACCCTACACTAGTAAGTTTAAACAATGTTAAAACAACGAAACCGAAACGACTCCATAACATTAAAACCCAAACTGCAGTTTCTGTTGATTTTTTAAAGGCTTCAAAAATTTTTTTAAACAAGTGCAGAGTGATCTTTAGATTGTGAGATGTACCCAGAACAAAAACGATGCATTTCTACCATGATATGGCCGGCCACAACCCCCCTAAAATCGTGCCTCATCCGTTCAATGGTGGAGAAATGGGTCAAGTTTTGTTCTGGGCTCTTATCTCGAGAAGTTTGGGTTTCAAGTGTTGCTAGTTTTTTGCCCAATTTTGATTCTATGTTGTTTTTAGTATGGGGAAATTTGGAGAGTTTCGAAGTCGTTATATTTGACACTGTTTAATAGTTTACAGTAAATTCACTTTTATCTGCGACCGTGAATGTCATTCGATCGGTAAACCTGTCTATCTGCTATATGTCCTTTTAGACGAGTTTGCGAACATGACATTCGCATTGATGTTTTGTGCTTGTGTTGTGATTGTGGTTGGATAGCTGTGATGGATAGCATGTGGTGCAATGTTAGCAGTATAGTTTATATTCATTTGTACATTTATTATTGCGGAGCGAGCGTCCGACATATGGACTGCCGTCTTTGCCGGGTTGTATATTATTTGATTGGGGCACGACCGGTTGAGGTCGATGTCACCATTTGTACATATTATTTTCCTTTTCTTATCTAGGATTACCCCACGGTGGAGTGCATGAATAGCTGGGTTGTAGAAGGAAACAAGCCCGCATCTCATGGCGTTGAGACGGAGGGGGCTTCATTCTAGAATTGGCGGGCTATTCGCCGCACTCTTAGGGGGTATAGGATGACCCACGGAGGGGCACCCAAGTTATCGGATTCCATGAAGTGCTGGGTGGCCCATTCACTTTGTTGAAGGGGCTGCCTCACTTCTAGGATTGGCGGGTAACTTGCCGCGCTCGTAGGGGTCCAGGTTTTCATTGCACAGGCTATCCACACGACCGGGAACGTCGGGTTTTATTTGCGGCTCAAATGAAACCCGGGGCTCCAAGATTATCCACCATTCTGTATTGTTGGCTGTGATTCTGTGATGTTGATTATTATCATGCCTGGGATGAATGTTGTATATACTTATATATATACTAGTAGATGTTGTATATGTTTTGCACCCGCGCTAGTCCAGCCCCCGCTCTGTCGCTAGTTAAGTAACCTAACGGGTGATGATGGGCCCCAGTGGCGAATGCAGATGGCATATATGTACATCATATTTTCGTTCTTTTCTGGTGTGATAGGATTAAAACGATGGGACCACATTGATTTTGATTAATGCAAGAAAACAAACCTATATGATGTTGTTGGAACCAAGTTTTAAAAAAAACTGACATTACAGACGTTCTCTTTGCTTTGCACAGTGGTATTCGGTTATGAATATCCAACACCTCATTCGACGAGGCAAGGGCCGAAATCCCTTCATCGAGAGTGACCCCTTGAGTTAAAGTTTGCGTCGACGTAATAACTTCACTATAGTCGATTATTTTTGCTTTGCATCGTGGTATTCAGTTTGGAATATCCTGCATCTCATTCAACGAGGAAAGAGCCGAGATCCTTTCACAGGGAGTGACCTCTTTAGCAGAAGTTTTCGCCACTATATATTTGTAAAACCACTCAGGTTCCTTCAACGATATCAAGTTCATTACGTTAACGGGTTTTTCGCTAAAAACCTAGCCGTAGCCCTCCATCATTTCGGATGAGTTGTACCTAGTATTGGTGCTGCGTTTGTTGGCCTTTGTCAAGGCGTAGTGTACGGTAGCTAGATATTGCTTGTCTATTGCATATTAAGATGCGATTATCTAGGACAGTCGTACAGCCTTGTTGGCCTTTGTCAAGGGTATGTACGGGTGGGTCAAGATTAATCCTAGATAATGACGGGTTGAACTTGACTAGTGGATTATGATTTGTTGACCTTTGTCAAGGTCATAAACCGCTAGGGGCAAAAACCACATCGGGAGTTTCAAATATACAGGAAACTTGCAGATTTAGCATACCTTCTGGAGTGTGGTGACTGTTGGAGATAGTGCCCTCAGAGTCAATTATTGGATCACAGGCACGTGATTGCAATGATTGAGGGGAGGACCTGTCCCAGTAGGACAGTCTTACTCGAGATGATAGTATGCTATCTGGTTTACCTTTATCATCGTGTACTGCTTTAGGTGACCTTACGAGTCGCTATTGCACGTTGATAAAGCCCCTAGGATTCTTGCTTGACTACCAGCAGTATGAGGGCGATCATATAAGTGGGAGCTGGGGTCTATAAGCACATCCTAAAATGGTCCCTAGTCGTAGGAGTTTCGAGACAGGGCATCGATACTCCATTAGTAGACTAGTGTATACAGTCGAGACCCCGACGAGGGGCGGTGGCCGGTCTCACAAGCCACTGGTGTCAGTTGGTTCACCTAAGATGTATACAGGTGCTCGTTGGGTTATGAGTACACCGGACAGGACTCGCCGGGAACCTGCTAGTTGGGATTATACCAGACGTCAGATAGCAGTTCCCTGGTGACATGTGTACAGGTTAGTTCATCGACCTGAGATCGTCATTTGTCTCGTGTGAGTTCCCACTGTACTTTGATTACTACCCTACCACGGCTCAAAGGAGTCGTGCAAACAGGTTTTAGTTGGGTACAGTCCCGAGCCACATGGAGGCAGTGAGCGGATCTTCAGGGGTTCGTCTCTCCCGGTTTGGGGGTGAGGTCGTGCTGTGTCTAGGAGAGCCAGAACATGAAAAGTCCTTGGCCAAGGCAGGAGATTTGCTGGTAGGTATTCCAGTAGTATCTCAGGGTGTTCTGGGCTACACTCCGACACGACTTGTACCGCTTTTGGGGGTCTGACTTTTACCAACCCCCTAGGCCCGCCATGCGATACTCATAGACGAACGG
This sequence comes from Agapanthus africanus, assembly GCA_030015575.1. Taxonomy (NCBI): domain Eukaryota; kingdom Viridiplantae; phylum Streptophyta; class Magnoliopsida; order Asparagales; family Amaryllidaceae; genus Agapanthus; species Agapanthus africanus. Next base: position 567,155,236 of record CM057339.1, read on the forward strand.
ACCGGACTGTACGGATATTGTCACTGACAGGCTCAGTTGGGTGTCGGGGTGAGCTTCCTCATCGACGTCCCATTTGGTCAATAGCTGATGGCCCGTCACGTATTGGCTTATACCTCTGACGTGCTAGTGGTTAAATCCACAGCCATAATATTGACGAGTCTTTAGAGTCCACCACACTTTCAGTTACTCAAGCTTTCGGGCGAAACGCTGTAGAGGCCGTATGGAGATATGGCAGGGTTCGATCAGATACGTGCGGTATTGCACGGATCGTGATCGGACGGTTTTTACTAGCCGGCTTTGGCTTAAGCCGGATTCTAGTATAAGATAGTGTAGTTTTGTCTCTTTGCATTTGTGTTCAGTGGGAATACAAATGCGGGCATGTATTTGCAGTTGCGGGGTTTTTCTGTAATTTATTACGGGATCGGTTTTCTGAAGTTGCCAGTTTGTATTCCGTTCCGGCCGGTTTTCTCTTTTTCCTTCTCGGCCGGACTTTTCGTTGGAGGGGGTTAATTGCAAGTTTGCAATTAACTTTGTTGTGAGGGGCTTTCTTGCTTTTGTGGATTATGATGAGACTAGCTTGATGATGAGATTCCATTCTTGTCCATTTCATTATCTTTTCTTGTGATGGTTTGGATATGGAGATTGATGAGTGAGATGAGGGTGACCATTGTTAATCATTTATTCCTTTTTTCTCCTCTTTATTTATCACCATGATTTTTCCCCACCTGGAATTGGAGGGGCCGGCCACTGTTTAGGAGTGGAGTGAGGTTTAATTTGTGTGTGGGTAATTTCCTTTCTTGATTAATTTAGTGGGCCCCCCTTTTCTTTTGTGTTTGCTGTGAGGTGCTATTTTCTTTATACATGGGATTAATTTATATACACTACACACATCCATTTACAGTGAGCACAAGTTTTTGGCCGGCCACAGATTAGAAAAGAGAGGGGTGCTCATTTTATTTTGGGAGGATTGATCCATCTCCTTTTGATGCTTCTATTCCAAACTTTTTTCCTTCATTTTTCATTCTCCACCTCCACCATCATCAAGGCAACTTGATAACCCCAAAACAGACATAGTATTCGACACTATTCTACAGCATCCCTTGGACGCGTCGGCTAGCCAACTTCGCGCCCGAGTTGCCTCGGTCAAGAGGCGGGAGCCCGTAAAAGATTCCGGCTACGTGGTGCCCCTTTCCGACGAGCGAGGAGGTGACGGAGATTCCGCGGGAGATCGGAGTGGAGACGAAGACCGAAGGACACGGATCGCTTGGTATAATATCTCTACTCTTTTCTAGTTTGCTAGCTAGCTAGGTTAATGGCCCGATCCGGGTAAAAAGTCCGCGGTGGTGCCGTTTTGCAAAGTTCGCAAAGTTTTTGTTTTCCGCGTTTCCGGCGTCGGATCGACGGCCGGGACGCCCCCGCGGGCTTACATTGGTATCAGAGCCACGCCATTAACCTAGCCTAGCTTGCTCTAGCGCGTTTAGAACCCGATCGAACAAAATCCCCAAAAACCGTATTTTTGTGCACATGTGTTCTCTGTTGAAATTTTTTAAGCTCCTAAAATTTTTCTGGTTGTTGCAGAGGCATGTACAAGAAATTCTAAGAATTCTGGGAAAATACGATCCACTGATTCCTCACTTCGACCGCGGAAGGGCGGCCAATGCCCTAGTTTGGCCGCGCTTCCGCGGCGGATAGGAGGAATCGTGGCACCATATTTTCCCAGTAAGCTTATGAGTTAGAAATAGGGCTTTTGGGATATTTTATTTGGGCCCAGGTTTTCTGTAAGTGCTACAGTTCTTTTTGGGGGCCCACTTTGATAAATTTGTTCGATCGGATATTTTAAACATGCCAGTTCACAGTTTTTACATTATATCTGCGACCGTGAATGTCACTTGATCGGTAAATCCTGTCTAACTGCTATAGCCCGGTTAGACGGATTTGCGAACGTGACATTCACGTTGATGTTCTGTGGTTGTACTGTGTTGTTGCGGATCGGTCGTGGGGGATAGCCTGGTTGCAATGGTAGTACAGTTCTGTTTTATATGTACATTTGTTATTGCGGGGCGAGCGTCCGACCTGTGGACTGCCGTCACTGCCTGTTTGTATTATTCTTTTGGGGCACGACCAGGTTGCGGTTGATGCACCCGGTGTATGTATATTTTATTTTCTGTACTAGGATTACCCCGCGGAGGGGTGCACGGATAGCCGGGTTCTAGAGGGCAACAAGCCCGCATCTCATGGCATTGAGACGGAGGGGGCTTCACTCTAGGATTGGCGGGCTATTCGCCGCACTCGTAGGGGGTATAGGTTGACCCAGGAGGGGTGCCCAAGTTACCGGATTCCGTGAAGTGCTGGGTGGTCCATTCACGTCGCTGAAGGGGGCTGCCTCGCTTCAGGTTTTGGCGGGTGACTTGCCGCGCCCGTAGGGGTATAGGATTTTCATTGCACAGGCTATCCATACGACCAGGGGAACGTCGGGTTTCAGCAGCGGCTCTGTGAAACCCGGGGATCCCAGATATCTGTATTGATCTGTGTTGCTATTCATTTCTATGCTGTTGCATTTTTATCACGCCTTGAGCGAAAATTATATGTTATATATGTATTAGTAGATGTTGTATATGTTTTTCATCCGCGCTAGTCCAGTCCCCGCTCTGTCGTTAGTTAGCTAACCTAACGGGTGATGACGGGACCCAGTGGCGAATGCGGATGGCATATACGTACATCAGTATATTTTCGTTCTTTGTGGTGTGATCAATTGATGGGACTGCATTGATTCGGATCAATGCAAGATAAACAAACCTATTCTGATGTTGTTGGAACATTTTTCCAAAAAGCTGTTATTGCAAGGGCGTTCTCTTTTGTTTTGCACAGTGGTATTCAGTTGGAATATCCTGCTCCTCAGTCGACGAGGCAAGGGCCGAGATCCCTTCACCGGGAGTGACCCCTTGGACAAAAGTTTGCGTCAGGGCAATAACTTCACTATAGCCGATTGCTTTTGCTTTGCACCGTGGTATTCAGTTGGAATATCCTGCACCTCATTCTACGGGGAAAGAGCCGAGATCCCTTCACCGGGAGTGACCTCTTTAGCAAAGGTTTTCGTCACTATATTTTTAAAAGCTATCAGTTCCTTCAACGATATCAAGTTCATTACGTTAAAGGTTTTCGCCAGAAACCATTCGTAGCCCTCCGTCGTTTCATATGGGTAGTCAATAGTATTCAAGCTGTGTTTGTTGGCCTTAGTCAAGGCACAGTGTTTGGTAGCTATTGGATATTCATATGCTGCATAGATAGATGCGTTGGTTTGGGACAGTCGTATAGCCTTGTTGGCCTTAGTCAAGGGCTTGTACGGGTGGGTTCAAATCAACCTGGACAATGACGGGTAGAACTTGACATGTGACTTATGATTTGTTGGCCTTAGTCAAGGTCATAAGAGCATGGGGTAAAAATCACATTGGGAGTTTCAAAAGTACTGAAACTTGCCAGATATGCGCATACCATCTGGAGTATGACACCGTGAGCGGATTCCGTCACGTTATCATGCAATGATAGTTGGATCCTGATTCCCACTGATGAGTTGGTTTACTCCTCGGGTGACCCCGACTAATTCTTCTTTCAGGTTTGGAGGAGAATTTGAGGTACAGTGGGAGGTTTCCAGATTAGATAAAGTGACAACCATTCTGATCTAGGTTAGAGTGCACGCTGAGTGTTTCTTTTCTCTCTCTCTTTGGCAGCGACCATTGACCCGACCCTAGACTATGACTCAGTGACCAAGTTGACCGAACCTACTTAACACAGGCTTTTGGATTGTCAGAGTTGCCAACCTCTTTGCCACTCCTACTTTTACCCTTTTCTCCTGGACACCCCGTATTACTACGAACGTCCACTTCCATTGGACAAAACCATCGTATGGTTATATACGAACTCGAAGGACTTCGAGGATGGTTTCTGGTTCTGAAGAAAACGGATAGGACTATTCAGTTGTCTTTTCTTTTCACCTTCTCTCAGGTTGCGAGTACTCCTTGGTTTAGGAGTAGTACACCTATTACGCAAATTGGACAGTCTTCTTCCAAACCTTAGGCTGGTGCCGACCGGTTGGGAATGAAGAAAACCAGTTAGCCTAAACGGTGTACAGAAGGTATTAAGTTCAGACAAAGTAAGGGATTAGTAAGAGGGCAAAGTAAATTGCGACTGATATTCACGACCAAACTAAGTATTTCTTCGCCAATCCCAAATCACCTTTGTATTTCTCCAGAACACTCCGTATCACTACGAAGATCCCAGTTTATTGGATAATCCATCGTATGGTTATATACGAACTCGAAAGGAACTTGTTCCAGTTCGGGGATGGATCCTGGTTCAGGAGAAATAGGAATAAAATACATTCAGGTGTCTTTTATCTTCACCTTCTCTCGCGTTGCGAGTGCTCCTGGGATTAGGACAGTACACCCTTTATGCTTATTGGCTAGTCTTCTTCCAAACCATAGGCTGGTGCCGAACGGTAGGGAAGGAAGAAAACCATTTGGCCTAAAGGGGTGTACAGAAGGTAATGACTAAAGACATATAAAGGGATTTGGAGAAGCGGCAAAGAATTATACGGTTATAGTTGTGAATCTGGATAATGGAAGAGGCATTACTAGGAATACCAGGATACCCCATCGAAACATTTCAATGTTTCAGGTTCACTGTGTACTGTTAAAAGAAAACTGATTTCCCAATTAGACACTTGCTCCAGGGTATATATTTACCAGGTATGATTCTCACATCTGTATGGCTTTACAGATGATGAGTGGGAGTAAGTTATTGGGAATTATGTGACCATCCTCATTATATCGGGATTCGTTGGAATTGGTGATATTTGAGGAAGCCACCTGGGTTGTTTGCCGGTCGGCAAATATTTGGTTTTGAATATCCGTTGTTGTGCACCAATTTCAAATTGATATATCTGTACGTCTATTTTTATAGAGTGAGACATATCTTTTTGAAATTATGTCTATGACATTTACCTATACCAGTGGATGGTTAGGTAAGGAGCATTGAACAGCGGTGTAATTCTTCTTAACCAAAAGTACAGTTTTCAACCTACGACACACAGTGAATGAGTCACTACACTCAAGGGACTTATACGGAGTATTGTATATTGTCCAGTGTCCATGAGGACATAGGGGTTGGTCCTCGTACTATATTCTGTTTACTTTTAACTTCTCTAGTTCTTAGACATGTGTTTCGTAGAAACACAGGGTCTAAGTTTTTGAGGAGTTATAGGTATAAGAATAAAGTAGAGAACCATGTGTTGCAAGTATCGGGATTCTTCAAAGTGATCGAAGATGTAGATACTTGTAGATGGTATTCAGTTGATAGTAATGGTTAAGAGAACTTGCTTCTCTTTCAGGTTACTCATAATTGGAAGCATTCCTAAGTTGAGTAACGCTGATCGGTCTCTCTTCCATTTAGTTGACATGCACTGGAGACAGCTGCATGATTTGAATCTGGTTCAATTAAATCAGTGCCTCTGTTTCTTGGATATAGAACAGTTCATATCTTGACATTGTTAAGATACGGGGAGTTGTCCGGCTTATGCTTAAAACCAGACTCTGGACAACTCAAGGCACGTTTCAGTAATGGCTGTTTGTGGGTTGACCCGGGCTATGACGAGGGTTGACTTTCTACCATCTGGAAGATCAATAGAGATATTGTTCTTGACTCGCCACAGTTTTAATAAAATGGATTTTTTCAGAAAACAGTAGTGGGAGTATGGTAGAACTGGAAGTGATTCCAGAACCGCAAACGATTACTGAAGATTTGATAAGAACCTAAAGATTCAATCTGGTTTGACATTCCATTGGCCACTCCGCAGATAAGGTGGGTAACCTCAGGCACTCGAGAGGTACTTCGGTATGCTCAAGGACGGTGACAGGGAGGTTCTTGTTTGCCCAGACTTGCCATTTCTGTTGTTCCAAACTATGAGACCCGGCAGGAGGATGAGTATAGCGTCATTCTAAACTAGCTTTAGAAGCGTACGTGTATATGACTCTGCCAGAGGGTTGTCGTAGTCAGTGGGAGCAGTGGAAGCATTGGTCGACATCAGGCTTATGTCTATTTATAGACTAGAGCAGATATAGCGGAGATAGATCATCTATTTCTGATGTGACAGTCATAGGTTTGACTTCATCAGAATAGGGGATGGATCTGTTAAGAAGGTAGTAGGGTGTGATGTCCTGGTTTTTGATGACATACACAGAGTAGGAAGTAATATTCCTATACTACGATCGGTTATACTTTGGTCGTCACAATCGGAAGCAGTTTTAGAACATAAGTTGATGTTCTAGGGAATTGATAACGGAAGCCTCCTTTAGGAGACGGTTATCATTCCATGCTTCCAAGGTGACCTGGATGGCAGAGTGGCTGTCAGAGTTATAGTTTTCCCTCTGACGAGGGGCAGTATTTTGGACAGGTGGTCCAGGTGGATACTGAGGGAAGGCATGGCGCAGGATACTGATTAAGTTCAGTTGACGATACAGTCTAAGAAGTTTGGATTTGGAGTTCGCTTATGAGCTAGGTCCCATCAGACATCCAGACATTCTAAGACACATATTGCTCATTTCGGGAGATGGCTTTCTCCGCGAACATGAGATATAGAGAGACATAGAAAGAAACATCAAAGCGGATCCACTCACTGAGGCTATTCCTCGAACGCAATAGTTTCGCAAACGAGCTTTGTGAGACTGACTAGTAGAGGAGTTGGGTGTTCGGTATCACACGGGCTGTGAGTATGCGACATCGCAATAATTAGCCTCGAGTGCAAGTGGGAGATTGTTGGAGATAGTGCCCTCAGAGTCAATTATTGGATCACAGGCACGTGATTGCAATGATTGAGGGGAGGACCTGTCCCAGTAGGACAGTCTTACTCGAGATGATAGTATGCTATCTGGTTTACCTTTATCATCGTGTACTGCTTTAGGTGACCTTACGAGTCGCTATTGCACGTTGATAAAGCCCCTAGGATTCTTGCTTGACTACCAACAGTATGAGGGCGATCATATAAGTGGGAGCTGGGGTCTATAAGCACATCCTAAAATGGTCCCTAGTCGTAGGAGTTTCGAGACAGGGCATCGATACTCCATTAGTAGACTAGTGTATACAGTCGAGACCCCGACGAGGGGCGGTGGCCGGTCTCACAAGCCACTGGTGTCAGTTGGTTCACCTAAGATGTATACAGGTGCTCGTTGGGTTATGAGTACACCGGACAGGAGTCGCCGGGAACCTGCTAGTTGGGATTATACCAGATGTCAGATAGCAGTTCCCTGGTGACATGTGTACAGGTTAGTTCATCGACCTGAGATCGTCATTTGTCTCGTGTGAGTTCCCACTGTACTTTGATTACTACCCTACCACGGCTCAAAGGAGTCGTGCAAACAGGTTTTAGTTGGGTACAGTCCCGAGCCACATGGAGGCAGTGAGCGGATCTTCAGGGGTTCGTCTCTCCCGGTTTGGGGGTGAGGTCGTGCTGTGTCTAGGAGAGCCAGAACATGAAAAGTCCTTGGCCAAGGCAGGAGATTTGCTGGTAGGTATTCCAGTAGTATCTCAGGGTGTTCTGGGCTACACTCCGACACGACTTGTACCGCTTTTGGGGGTCTGACTTTTACCAACCCCCTAGGCCCGCCATGCGATACTCATAGACGAACGGACCGGACTGTACGGATATTGTCACTGACAGGCTCAGTTGGGTGTCGGGGTGAGCTTCCTCATCGACGTCCCATTTGGTCAATAGCTGGTGGCCCGTCACGTATTGGCTTATACCTCTGACGTGCTAGTGGTTAAATCCACAGCCATAATATTGACGAGTCTTTAGAGTCCACCACACTTTCAGTTACTCAAGCTTTCGGGCGAAACGCTGTAGAGGCCGTATGGAGATATGGCAGGGTTCGATCAGATACGTGCGGTATTGCACGGATCGTGATCGGACGGTTTTTACTAGCCGGCTTTGGCTTAAGCCGGATTCTAGTATAAGATAGTGTAGTTTTGTCTCTTTGCATTTGTGTTCAGTGGGAATACAAATGCGGGCATGTATTTGCAGTTGCGGGGTTTTTCTGTAATTTATTACGGGATCGGTTTTCTGAAGTTGCCAGTTTGTATTCCGTTCCGGCCGGTTTTCTCTTTTTCCTTCTCGGCCGGACTTTTCGTTGGAGGGGGTTAATTGCAAGTTTGCAATTAACTTTGTTGTGAGGGGCTTTCTTGCTTTTGTGGATTATGATGAGACTAGCTTGATGATGAGATTCCATTCTTGTCCATTTCATTATCTTTTCTTGTGATGGTTTGGATATGGAGATTGATGAGTGAGATGAGGGTGACCATTGTTAATCATTTATTCCTTTTTTCTCCTCTTTATTTATCACCATGATTTTTCCCCACCTGGAATTGGAGGGGCCGGCCACTGTTTAGGAGTGGAGTGAGGTTTAATTTGTGTGTGGGTAATTTCCTTTCTTGATTAATTTAGTGGGCCCCCCTTTTCTTTTGTGTTTGCTGTGAGGTGCTATTTTCTTTATACATGGGATTAATTTATATACACTACACACATCCATTTACAGTGAGCACAAGTTTTTGGCCGGCCACAGATTAGAAAAGAGAGGGGTGCTCATTTTATTTTGGGAGGATTGATCCATCTCCTTTTGATGCTTCTATTCCAAACTTTTTTCCTTCATTTTTCATTCTCCACCTCCACCATCATCAAGGCAACTTGATAACCCCAAAACAGACATAGTATTCGACACTATTCTACAGCATCCCTTGGACGCGTCGGCTAGCCAACTTCGTGCCCGAGTTGCCTCGGTCAAGAGGCGGGAGCCCGTAAAAGATTCCGGCTACGTGGTGCCCCTTTCCGACGAGCGAGGAGGTGACGGAGATTCCGCGGGAGATCGGAGTGGAGACGAAGACCGAAGGACACGGATCGCTTGGTATAATATCTCTACTCTTTTCTAGTTTGCTAGCTAGCTAGGTTAATGGCCCGATCCGGGTAAAAAGTCCGCGGTGGTGCCGTTTTGCAAAGTTCGCAAAGTTTTTGTTTTCCGCGTTTCCGGCGTCGGATCGACGGCCGGGGCGCCCCCGCGGGCTTACAGTGACTAGAGTGGATTCCATCTAGTGCATCACACAATGATAGTTGGATCCCGATCCCACTGATGAGTAGGATTACTCTCTGGAGATTATCTCACTTAACAATCAATTCTATAAACCAAGTCGGTGTCTAGAACGGTGTTAGCAGGGCTACGCCTCCAGGGAAAAAAGGTTATGTGATTAAGGAACTTCGCAAAAGCGTTAGAAAACCTCCCTCGAAATACCGATACCAGCCTGGCTGAAAGGTTAAGCAAGAATTGTGACGTGCGATTAATCCTGACTAGTTCTTCTTTTAGGGTTTGAAGAAGAATTTGAGGAAACAGTGGGAGCCATCCTGGTTAGAAAAAATAATAACCAATCTAATCTTGCAAGAGTGCACGCTGAGTGTTTCTTTTCTCTCTCCCAGGTAGCAACCATTTTACGCCATAATCAAGATAATAAAATGTATCGCTTGACCGATCCGAATTCTTATTCGGGACTGGGGAGCGTCCGTTCGGCTCTAAACTATGACATAAGTCATGAGTATGAGCAAGGGAAAGAGGAAAGCATGAATTCCTTGATGACCTCATCAAAGAAGAAGCATACTATTGCATCTCCTTCAGGTGTTCTTGTAGTTGAGAACTGCTTTTCGGTCAGTCCTACCTCCGGGGTACTAGATACCGAATCAGGATCCCATATCTGTAATTTATTACAGGGACTGAGAAAAAGTAGGATGGTTGGACCTGGTGATATGTCCCTCAGAGTAGGGAACGGAGCACAAGTTAATCTACAGCCGTTGGTGAATATCACCTTGTGTTACCAAATGATAATACTATGATTTTGAACAATTGCTACTATGTATCTTGCATGGTTTGCAACATCATATCAGTTTCTTTACTTGATAAAGATGGATATAAGTTTGTTCTTGATAGAAATATCATGGGCATTTACCTTAATCAGGTATTGGTTGCAGAAGGTACACTGTGTAATGGTATCTATGTTCTTAATCAAAACACAGTTCTCAGCATACAAAACACACGCAAGAGGAAGAGTTCAGATATGAACGAATCCTACTTGTGGCATTGTAGATTTGGTCATATCGAAGAGAAAAGACTAAGTAAGTTACATAAAGATGGACTCTTGAATATGTTTGAATTTTCATTTTACAAAACTTATCAGTCTTGTCTCAAGGGAAAGATGACCAAATCTCCGTTCACTGGACACGGAGAAAGAGCAGCAGAGCTCTTGGGACTCATACATAGTGATGTATGTGATCCAATGTCTATACATGCAAGGGGTGGGTTCTCGTACTTCATCACATTCACTGACGATCTCTCTAGGTTCGGATATGTGTATCTTATGAAACACAAATCTGAAGCTTTTGAGAAATTCAAAGAATTCAGAAACGAAGCAGAGAACCAGACCGGCAAAAGTATCAAAATCCTCCGATCTGATAGAGGAGGGGAGTACTTAAGCACGGAATTCCTAGAATACCTAGAAGAGAATGGAATTCTCTCTCAGCTTACTCCTCCGTATACACCACAGCACAATGGCGTGTCGGAGAGGAGGAATCGTACCCTATTGGACATGGTTCGCTCCATGATGAGTGATGTTGAGTTGCCTCTTTCATTTTGGGGACATGCGCTTCAAACAGCGGCATATCTTTTGAATCAGGTTGCTTCCAAATCTGTGCCTAAAACTCCGTATGAAATATGGAAAGGAAAAGTACCATGTCTTAAGGGTATTAAGATATGGGGTTGTCCGGCCTATATGAAAACACAGAAACCGGAAAAACTAGAGGCACAGTCAGTCTTATGTAAGTTTGTTGGATATCCAATGCATTCGCATGGATACCTGTTCTACCACACTGAGGAACAGAAGGTGTTTATTGCTCGCCACGCCGTCTTTTTAGAGAAGGAATTTCTTGCAAAAGAAATTAGTGGGAGCACGCTAGAACTGGAAGAAATTCCAGAAGAACAAACTATAGCTGAAGGTTTGGAGGAACCAGAAGATTGAACAGTCCCAGACGAATCTCAGCCGCTCCGCAGATCTGGTAGGATTTCTCATCCGCCCGAGAGATACTACAGTTTTCTTATAGACGGGGATCGAGAGGATTGCATCTTGGAAAAAGATGACCCTACAAGTTTTAGGCAGGCCATCATCAGTAGGGACTCTGATAAGTGGCTGGATGCTATGCGATCCGAAATGGAGTCCATGTACACCAATAAAGTGTGGACCTTGGATATTGCTCCAACTGGGGTAAAACCCGTCGGATGCAAATGGATCTACAAAAGGAAACTTGGTGTAGATGGGCACGTGGAAACCTATAAGGATAGACTCGTTGCAAAAGGTTTTCGTCAAAGACCAGGTGTGGGCTATGACGAAACCTTTTCTCCAGTGGCTATGCTCAAATGCATTCGGATCCTACTTGTCATTGCTGCCTTCCATGACTATGAGATCTGGCAGATGGAAGTAAAAACGGCTTTTCTAAATGGCAGTTTGGAAGGGTGCGTTTATATGGATCAGTCAGAAGGTTTCGTAGACAGTGGGAGCAGCGGGAAGGTATGCAAGTTGCTCAATTCCATTTATGGATTGAAGCAAGCATCGCGGAGCTGGAACATCTGTTTTGATGAGACAGTCAAGGACTTTGACTTTATCAAGAACAAAGATGAGCCATATATATATAAGAAGATTGTAGGACGAACTGTTGTATTCCTAGTCTTATACGTGGACGGCATTCTTTTGATAGGAAATGACATTCCTATGCTATAATCGGTCATGCTATTCTAGTCACAAAGGTTCTCCGTGAAGGACCTGGGTGATGCCTTGTACATTCTGGGGATCAAGGTCTACAGAGATAGATCTAAGAGATTATTGGGACTTTCGCAGTCCAGGTACATAGAGACCGTACTAAAGAGATTTAGTATGGAAGATTCCAAGCAAGGTAACATACCCGCATTGCACGGAATCACCCTCTCCAAGGAGATGCCTCCCAAGACTGACGAGGAGAGGGTTCGCATGAGCACTATACCCTACGCTTCGGCGGTAGGATCTATAATGTATGCGATGCTGTGTATAAGACCAGATGTAGCTTACGCGCTAAGCATGGTGAGCCGATATCAGTCATACCCAGGTGAGAACCACTGGACAGCAGTGAAGAACATTCTCAAGTACCTGAGAAGGACTAAAGAGATGTTCCTGGTTTATGGTAATGGAGACCTCAGGGTCGAGTCCTTTACCGATTCAAGCTTCCAGAGTGACAAGGATGACAGCAAGTCTGTCTCGAGTTTTGTGTTTACCCTCAACGGAGGGGCGGTGTGTTAGAAGAGCTCCAAACAGGATACCATCGTAGACTCGACGATGGAGGCTGAATACATTGCTGCAAGCGATGCCGCAAAAGAGGCGGTCTAGATGAAGAAGTTCATAGCTGAACTTCAGGTAGTTCCGTCCACTGTTGATCTGATACCTGTGTATTGTGATAACAATGGGGCTATAGCTTTAGCGAAGGAACTACAGTCCTATCAGAAATCCAGGCACATCTTAAAGTGGTATCACCTAATCAGGGAGATCGTAGATCGCCAGGAGATCGAGGTCCGGAGAGTGGAAACAAAAGAGAACACGGCGGATCCATTTACAAAAGCCCTCCCTCAAGCACAGTTCGAGCGACTTTTTGAGATGTTGGGTATGCGGTACGCCAGCAGCTGGCCTTAGTGCAGACGTTGGGTATTCGGTACGCCAATTACTGGCCTTTAGTGCAAGTGGGAGATTGTTGGATATATATGCCCTAGAGGCCAGTATTGTATATGTATACATATGGATGCTAGCGATATGTATGTACAGGACACTCTTGCTCAGTTTTATAGTATATTATTTGACTTGTCTTTGTCAGGATATATGTATTTATTTCTATTGTTGTTATATCTAGCTAGCGCATATTGATAAAGACTCGATACGGTAGTATACTATTATGGTTTGTCTTTATCTTAACAAGGCATATGTCATACTAGTTATTACATATTGTGGTATATGTTGATAAAGCCCGTAGGATCTTGCTTGACTATTTGCGTTGTGATGGCGATCATACTTGTGGGAGCAAGGTAGTCCATAAGCACATCCTTAAATGGTCCCTAGTCGCGTGAGTATCGAGACTGGGCATTGATACTCCAGAGTAGACTAGTGTATACGTTTCTAGCCCCATCGGGGGATGGTTGATCCCGCAGCCATTGGTCTGATGCACCTAAGATCGTATACAGGTGCTCACTAGGTGTGAGTACACTGGACGGATTCGCCGAGAACTTCCAGATGGTACTATACCTATCGTTAGATGAAATTTCTCAGGTGACATGTGTACATGTTAGTCTTTGGACCTGAGATCGGCATTTGTCTCGTGTGAGTTCCCACTGGGCTTTGATCACTACCCTACCACGGCTCTACTGAGTCGTGCAAACAGGATTTGGTTGGGTACAGTCCCGAGCCACAAGGAGGCAGTGAGCGATTGTTGGGGATTCGTTTCTCCCGGTATTGGGAGTTGATATCGCACAGTGATCGATTGGTCAGGACCATAAGACCTTGGCCAAGGCAGTTGGGATTTACTGATAGGTTGATCAATAGTTTTCCCGGATTGGTCCTGAGCCACATCGGCACGACTTATCGAGTTATTAGGGTCTGACGTTTACCACCCCCTAGACCTGGTATGCGATATTCTTTGACGAAGAGACCGGACTGTATGGATATTGTCACGGATAGGCTCAGTAGGAGTTCAGACGAGTTTGCTCGTCGGCCTTCCTTTTCGACAGGTACCTGGGTAGCCGTTACGTACAGCTAATGCCGTTGACGTGCTTGTGGTTAAACCCACTGCCTGCGTACTATTGAGTCTTTAGAGTCACACATAGAGGGTTTCCCAGCTTCGGGCGAAACGAGTAGAGGTGTTATGGATTTACGACAGGGTTCGATCACATACGTGTACTTGTGCGCATGTGGTGTTCGAGCGGACAATACTAGTAGGCTTTGGTTTAATCCGGATCCTAGTATTTGAATATTGGATTAGCTTCGTCTCATAGTATTCGTGTTTCTCGGAACACGGATGCGGGTATGTATATACGGATGAGAGGGTGTTAGTTATATGTATGCCTTAGAGGTCATTGTTGTACATACGATGTATATTGTAGTGGATGCTTGGACATATATAGTGAGGACTTTCTTGCTCGACATGATAGTATGCTATCTGGTTGCTCTTTATCTTAACATGTACTCTGATTGTCTCTATGTTACATATTGATAAAGCCCTTAGGATGAGTACTTGACTACCAAGATTGTGATACAGATCATACTAGTAGGGACAGAGTATTCGCTAAGTACATCCTTCAAATGTTCCTAGTCGTATGTGTATCGAGACAGGGCATCGATATACCAGAGTAGATTAGCGTATAGCTTCTCGACCCATGTAGATGGACGATGGATGATCCCATATCCATTGGTGTTTGACATCAGAGACAGTATACGGGTGCTCAGTGGAGACTGGGTACACTGGACGGACTCGCCGAGAACTCCCAGATGGTATTATACCTCATGTCAGATGGCAGTTCTCTGGTGATACTGGTACCGGTTAGTCTCTAGACCCGAGATCTTCATAGAGTCTTGTGTGATTCCCACTGTGCTTTGATTTCCACCTTACCACGTTCAAGAGAACGTGCAAAACGGTGGCTTTTAGGTACAGTCCCGAGTCACATGGAGGCAATGAGCGATAAGAAGGGTTTCGTCTCTCCCGGTATTGAGAGTTGATGTTGCGCTGTGCTCGATTGGCTATAAAAAGAAGTCCTTGGACAAGGCTGCTTCAGAGATATACTGGTAAGTGTTATCAGTAGTTTCTCGACCCGTTATGAGTCTCATATCAACACGACTTATCGAGTTACTGGGGTCTGACGTTTACCACCCCTAGACGAGATATGCGACATATCAGACGAAGAGAGCGGACAGTACGGCAGTGTTACTGATTGGATTCGCAGAAGTGTGAGCAGGCTTCCTTGTTGATCTTCTAATCGCTCAATACCCGGGTGGTCGTTACGTTTAGCAGACCGCTGGCGGCTTTTGGGTCTTTAATTTGATCATCACCTACTGCCGGCGTATTGACGAGTCTTTAGAGTCCTACACAAGGGTTTCCTGGCTCAAGCGAAACGGAGTAGGAGCACATATGTGATATGTGCGGGACCGAGATTGATACGATATGAGATACTGTATTCTAATCTCACAATATGAGATATCGGTCGGTTATATATGATTTAGCCGGGTTATCGGATCAAGTGTTGATTCGATAAGTTGATTCATATGATATTAGTCGGTTATAGGTAATATAGCCGGATTATTAAATCAAGAGTTGATTTGATAATCTAATGTATAATTATATATTTGATATATTACATTACATTAACTAGTATTAGCTCACTTATGATTTCTTTTATCACTTTGGATACATTGATGTATATGTGATATATGTTAAATGTATCATGCTAGGTTAAAAATGCAACTAGGGTTAATGAGGGTTAAACCATGCTAGGGTTAAGATTAGGGTTTATAATTTTATCATTAAGTAATTCAAAAATTGTTAAATTAGTCATGGTTGATATTTGTTGAAAGCTTGGAGAAGCTTGTAAGCATCTTTGACTTTGTTCACTATTTTTGTCTAGCTTAATATATTATTTGACCTAACCTTTAACCATAGTTTATGGTTAACTCTCTACAAGGGTTAAGCATGACATGATTAACCCTTGGTTGCATTTCTAACCTCACACAATAATTCATTTGATGAGTTGGCTTTTCTTCTTCTTCTTCTTCTTCCTCAAAAGCTTTCTAGCTTCAATGGAGGTATGAGAAAATGAGTGAGAAAATCATTTCTAATGTGAGCAAACTTCATACTTCATCATCCTCTACTACTTTCCATTTAGTATAGGGTGTTTGCTTCACTAATTCCATAGTTAGTGAAGAGATAGCTTGGGTTAGTGTCTCCTCGACGTAGATCATCTTCGGCCTCGAAGTCTTCGAAGCAAGCATCTTCGTTTCTTCATGGGAGTCTCTCTAGAGTCCGGAGTTCACGATCGTAGCGAGAGGGACTACTACACGGAGCTATTGAAGTGAAGGACCGGTCTACAAAGGTTGTATTCCTTGCTCACTAGACTTGCAAAGTGTTTGCATTTTCTTTTCCGTCAATTTCTCGTTTACGATTCTAAGTTAGGGTTAGCTAAAACGGAAAAAATTTGAATTTGGCATGGACGATGCCTCCCGAAACCTTGATGCCGTCTTAGGTAACCCTGCAGTGGTATCAGATCCATGCTAGAAATTTATACGGATTTTGTGACTACGAAACCGAAATGCTCCGAAACTTGAAACGCAAAATCATAGTTTCTATCGATTTTAAAAGTTTGTCAAAAAATTATTTAAGCAATTGCAGAATGTTGTATGTGATACACCAGGAACACACAAGAAATTTCACCCCACCTCCTCGGAAAATGGCCGGCGACATGGCCAGGGATTCCGGCGACCTCGGATGAACAGTGTCCTTTGGGGTTAAATTTTTTGGGTGTGTTCCAGGTACTTGGGTTTGGTGTTTCAGGTGTTGTTTGTTTTTGCTAATTTTGCATATGATATAATCTTACACGGTAAACAATTCGGATTGTTTCGTATTCGTAGTTTTAACATTGTTTGGGGTTATTCACATGTTGTCTAGACGAAGTTAAAAAGTTCGATCGAATGTCAAAACCCATTTTTCCAAATTTAACGTATTCGGAAAAACTTGCAAGTGATCCTATGAACCCTCTAGAAGGATGAAACCCTAACTCGACTTTTTTGGATCGCGAAACCACGGTCAAACCTTAGGGTTTTGCCGTAGTTCCGTGGCAACATGAGTGAGACTTAGGTTTGCCCTTCTACGGCTGGTGCATAGGTACTGTGGTATATTCTGGGTATTACTAAAATTGTGCTCAAGTGTTGAGCTGTCGGGAAATTGTGGGACTTTGATGAATCGATCGAAAAGTTTAACGTCGTCCGGATATTATATGATGGGATACAATATTTGGAATCCACAAGTAGTTATGAGATAACTAGTTTGAATGTTATAAATCTAGCAGTTCAGACTCATTTGATCGGTTGCCATGGGATTTTGATGTGATCAAAAGTCCGTCGCAATCACGTAGCGTACGCGGATACTCGCCAGGTTAACTTAATAGATAGCCACGCCCTATAGCCCCGACCAAGTGACTGTAGGAGAACCCCGTTGCCAAAAGCATCCATTCGGGTGCTCGCGGCAATGGTGTTCCGCCTTAGTGCACTTCGTCGACGGTATCGGGGGGTGCGGCCGTCTACTAATGTTTCCGACGAGCATTCGATCAGGATGTCGGGAATATTGTTGAATTGCCCGACTATATATTGAAAAGTGTTTTCGAGATCGAGACTAAAATGTGGGGTTTATGAGCATTCGATCAGGATGTCGGGAATCTTGTTGAATTGCCCGACTAGATATTGAAAAGTGTTTTCGAGATCGAGACTAAAATGCGGGGTTTATAATTGTTAGGCATGCGATGTATAAGGAATTAATTTGGTTAGGCATGTGATGTCTAAGGAGGTTGCGGATTCCAACTGTTGTGGTTTTTCATTTTCATTTCTACGACCGTAAGTGTAATATGTGGTGTATCGCCGGTTTCGGTGCTATATGTCAACGACAACTGGGATACGCGTATTTACTTACGTTGATGACATGTGATGTTATGTGTTGCTGTGATATATTATATTGGATCGTTGTGCTTTGAATAGCCAGGGGTTTTATGTGAGATGGGAGTTTTTCATTTTCATTCATGTAAAATTCATTGTATGTAATATCTTTTATTGGGCACTTCCGGGTTGAGGATGATGTCACCATTGTATATTGTTTACTTTTCCGCATTAGGATAGACCCAAGGCAAGGAGCACAAGTAACCGGGTTCTAAGTTCCAGTGGAAGACCATCTCGAGGAGTCGAGACCGGGTCTCCCAACTCTAGAATTGGTAGGGTTGCTTGCTGCTTTCATAAGGGTCTAGGGGTATGCGATTGGCTATTCATCACGACCGTGGAATCCGTGTTTTATACAGGCTTAATATAAAACACGAAAATCCTAGTATATCCAATATTTCATATATGTTCTTCTGCTGCAATGTTCTGTGACGAGATCATATTACTGCCTAAGACGAATGCTTATATTATATATATATGATATATATTATATATTGTTGCTTTCGTTTCATATGTGATGCTTGGGAAATATATTATAATGGGACTTCATTAATGAGATTAATGAAATAAAAGAAACCTAAAGATGTTGTAGAAACTTGTCTCGAAAACTGGTAGCTCTAGTTCTTGCTTTGCATAGCGGTATTCCTTGCAGAATATCCAGCACCTTATTCGATAAGGAAAGAGCCGAGATCCCTTCACCGGGAGTGACCTCTTTAGCGAAACTAGAAGATGATACAAACTCGGTTTGTCTTTTGATTGCTTTTATAGTTTTTTCTTTGCATAGTGGTATTGTGATATCCTGCATCTCATTCGATGAGGAAAGAGCCGAGATCCCTTCACCGGGAGTGACCTCTTTAGCAAAACTAGTAAAAGCCTCAAAAACACTCCTTTTCAAAATCACTCGATTCGACAACGATATCAAGTTCATTACGCAAAAGGTTTTCTTAAAAACCTGTCGTAGCCCTCCGTCATTTCAGATAAGTACTACTTAGTATTCGTGCTGCGGTAGTTTGGGATGCATCAAGGCGTAGTGTACGGTAGCTAACTAGTGCTTATCTGCTAGCATACGATGCGACTGGATTAGGGTATTCGTACGGCGTTGTTTGGCATGTGTAAAGGGTCGTACGGGTGGGTTTAATTCAATCAGGAAATGCACGGGTTGAACTTGACTAGCGGACTATGGGTTGTTTGGCATGCGTCAAGGTCATAGCATGCTAGGGGTAAAATATTATCGGGAATTTCAAGTGTTGAAATTTGCAATGAGATTGCATACCTCCTATGAGATAGTTAGATCCCGATACCCACTGCGGGTAAAAGTTACTACTGGGAGAGTTTTGCACATTACAATTAGCCGATCAAGTAGGTGTCTAGAAAGGTGTTAACGGGGTTACGCCCCTGGGAAAACGAGGTTTATTTTAATTAGGTCCGTACGAAAGCACGGGGAACCTCCCTCAAAGTACCGGCACTGGCCTGGCTGAAAGATTGGCGAACTTGTAGGGCATAATTAATCCCGGCTAGTCTTTCCTTTTAAGGTTTGAAGGAAAATTTGACTAAAACAGTGGGAGCCATCCTGATTAGATAAAATAATAACCAATCTAATTTTGCAAGAGCATACGCAGAGTGTTTTCATCTCTCTCTCTCTCTCTCCAGGTAGCGACCATGTCACGCCTTAATCAAGATAATAATACGAATGTATTGACCGAACCCGCTTGTTATACTGAGCTAGGGAACGTTGGTCCAGCTCCAACTTATAATTGTTATAAGACCGAGCAGGAAATTGGGGATTACCAGGATTCCCGTGCCGCCCAAACGAAGAAAGTGCATGCTGATGCATCTTCTTCGGGTGTGTTCATTACCGACAATTGTTTCTCAGTTTCCTTTACGTCCTGGGTATGAGATACCGGATCAGGATCCCGCATATGTAATATGTTACATGGGCTATAGATAGGTAGAGAACTGAGAAAGGGTGATAAGTTTCAAGAGTTGGAAATGGTGCAGGTGTTGCAGCCAAGTTTGTTGGCAGTTATCACCCTTTATTATCAAATACATTGATTCTGAACGAATGTTATTAGATACCGAACGTGATATACAACATCACATCAGTCTCTTTATTTAGTAAAGAAGGATATAATTTTGTATTGATGGATAATGTTTTGAACATTTTCCTATATCAAGAGTTGATCGGTTCAGGCACGTTATCTAAAAGCATATACGTTCTAAATCAAAACCACGGTTTTTAACATACAGAACACACACAAGAGGAAGAGTTCAGAAATGAGCGAATCCTTCTTGAAGCATTGTAGACTAGGTCATATCAATGCGACCCGACTAGCTAAGTTACATCAAGATGCATATTTAAATCATTTTGAACTTACATCTTGTGAAACTTGCCAGTCATGTCACAAAGATAAAATGACCAAAGCTCCGTTTATTGGAAACAGAGAAAGAGTTAGTGAACTCTTGGGATTGATACATGATGATGTATGTATGTCCCCTGTCTACACATGCCAGGACTGATTCTTTGTACTTCATTACATTCACTGATGATCTCTCAAGATTCGGGCATATGTTCCTGTTGAAACACAAGTCTGAAACTTTTTAGAAATTCAAAGAATATAAGTTAGAAGTAGAGAACCAAAATGGGTATAAGTATTATGTCCTTTGATGAGATCAGGGAGGAGAATACTTGAGCACGGAGATCCTGAACTATTCTAAAGGAGAATGAGTTTCTCTCTCAGCATTACTCCTCTGCATACACCATAACACGTTGGTATATCAGGACGGAGCAATCGCACCCTATGTGATATGGTGTGCTCTATGATGAGTACTACTGAACTGCCTATTTCCTTTTGGGGGTTATGCACTTGTGAAGCTGCATACCTATTGAATAGGGTTCCAATCAAATCAGGTGCCTACCACCCCATATGTGATATGGTATGGGAAGAGCCCATCTCTTAAGGATGTTAAGATTTGGGGTTGTCCAGCTTATGTCTAAAAGCAAAATCCGGACAAGCTCGAGGCAAGGTCAGTTCTGTGGAAGTTTGTTGGATATCCAAAGCATTCGCAAGGGAATATCATCTACCACACTGAGGAACAAAATGTGTTTTATTTCTCGGCATGCCACCTTTTTAGAAAAGGAATTTCTTTTGAAGAAATTTGTGGTCATGAGGTATAACTGGAAGGAGTTCCAGCTATACAAACTACAGGTGACGATTTGATAGAACCGGAGGATTCAATAGTTCCCAATGAACCTCATCCTCTCCGCCGATCTGGTAGAGTTTCTCATCAACCTGAGAGATACTTTGGTTTCTTTATGACAGTAAGAGCGAGGATTGCATCATGAGATGATGACCTAACTAGTTTCGAGCAGGCCATCAAGAGTGGGGACTCTGTGAGAATGGCTTGATGCTAAGCGATCTGAGATGGAATCCATATACACCAAAAAAATATGGACTTTGGTTGCTTTATCTGAAGGGTTAAATGTTAGATATGTATTCCCTAGAGGCCATTAATGTATAGTACTAGTTTGTATAATACATTTTGTAGGCTTGGGATATATATATACGGTTTTATGACAGTCTTGCTCGATATAGTAGTATGCTACTTGGTTTGTTTCTATCTTAATATGTGTATATGTTTCTTTTAACATATCGCTAAAAACATATTGGTAGAGCCCTTAGGATTTTTTCTTGACTACCGGCGTTGTGATGGAGATCACACTAGTGGGGGCTGGGTAGTCTATAAGCACATCCTTACTTTGGTCCCTAGTCGTAAGATTATCGAGACAGGGCATCGATACTCCAGAGTAGACTGGTGCATACGCTTCTCTTCCTAGCAGGGGAGATGGTCTGTCCCACAGCCATCAGTACGTCGTACTGGAGATAGTATGCAGGTACTCGTTAGGTTACGAGTACACTGGACAGGACTCGTCGGGAACTGTTGGTTGGTATTATACCTATTGTCAGTTAACAGTTCCCAGGAGACATGAGTACAGCTTAGTCCGCTGACTTGATACTGTCACTTTGTCTCGAGTGTGTTCCCACTGTTCTTAGATTACTACCCTACCACGGCTCTACTGAGTCATGCAAACAGGTAGTAGTTTGGTGCAGTCCCGAAGCACTTGGAGGAAGTGACGGTTAGACAGGATTCGTCTCTCCCGGTATTGGGAGTTGATATCGCGTTGTGTCTAGGAGAGCCATTACACATTGTCGTCCCTGGCCAGGGCAAGCGAAAATTGCTGGTAGGTCTTCCAGTAGATTCTCAGGGTGTTTTGGGCTACACTCCGACACGACTTGTACCGCTATTAGGGGACTGACGTTTACTGCCCCCCTAGGCCCGCCATGCGATATTCTCAAACGAACAGACCGGACTGTACGGAGATTGTCACATTCAGGCTCAGTAGGAGTTAGGATGGGTTCACCTCATCAGTCTTCTTATCGGCATCTACCTGGGGACCGTTACATACAGCTAGTACCGCTTGCAGCCTGTGGTTAAACCCACTGCCAGCGTAGTGTCGAGCCTTCAGAGTCCTACACAGAGGGTTACACGCCTTTGGGCAAAACAGAGTGGAGGTTGCATGGTTTTGCGACGGGGTTCGTTCACATCCGCGCACTTGTGCACGTTTGGTGTCCGGACAATTATTACTAGCGGGCTTTGGTTAAAGCCAGATCCTAGTACTTGTTTTGGTATTGGTTTTGTCTCAGTGTATTCGTGTTCCTTGGAACACGGATGCGAGTTTGTATGCACAGTTGACAGAGGCAGAGGAATAGGATTCTCATTAGGGTTGTTGACCATTTGATTTTGGTTGACTTGTTGACCGTTGAGTTTTTTCTAAACCCTAATGAGAATGAGAAATATGATTAATAATATTAATTAAGGATTATTGTGCCATGGTTGAGTTGAACATTTGACTTTTGTTGACTTGTTGACTTTGTTGACCGGTTGACCATTGTGGACTTGTTGACCATCATCATTTCTATGACTTTTGTTTACTTGTTGTTCTTTACAAAATGTAATAATTGCATGAAATGATAATGGTCATTGAAACTAACCATCACAATTCTTAATTATTATTATTATCATCATTATTTTTGCTTTTGTGAGCATGGTTGAATTATGAGAGCTCATTCTATCATATTCTTTCTCTCTCTTAGAAAGAAAGCTCTCCCTCTTCCTCTCTCAAGGTTCAAGTGTTCCATGAGTTGGAAATCATGAACCATTGAGACAAAACCATCATAACTCTTCTCTACTCATTCTAAGGTTCTGTTAGTCTATATGCCCTAGGGGCCATTATTGTATCATACTAGTTTGTATATTACTTAATGGAAGCTTGGGATATTCATATGTATATAACAGTTTTGCTAAATATGGTAGTATGCTACTTGGTTTTTCTATCTTAATATGTAAGTATACGTATTGATAGAGCTCTTAGGATCTTGCTTGACTACCAGCGTTGTGATGGCAGTCACACTAGTGGGGGCTGGGTAGTCTACAAGCACATCCTTATTCAGGTCCCTAGTCGTTGGATTATCGAGACAGGGCATCGATACTCCGGAGTAGACTAGTGTGTACGCTTCTCATCCCAGTTGGGGAGATGGTCTGTCCCAAAGCCATCAGTACGTCGTACTGGAGATAGTATGCAGGTGCTCGTTAGGTTACGGGTACACCGGACAGGACTCACAGGGAACTGTTGGTTGGTTTTATACCAGTCGTCAGTGAACAGTTCCCAGGTGACATGAGTACAGCATAGTCCGCAGACTTGACACTGCTACTTCGCCTCGAGTGTGTCCCACTGTTCTTAGATTTCTACCCTACCATGGCTCAAAGGAGTCGTGCAAACAGGTAGCAGTTGGGTGCAGTCCCGAGCACTTGGAGACAGTGGCGGTTAGACATGATTCGTCTCTCCCGGTATTGGGGGTTGATATCGCGCTGTGTCAGAGAGCCATTACGCAAAGTCCCTGGCCAGGGCAAGCGAGATTTGCTGGTAGGTTCGAGTAGTTTCTCATGGTGTAATGGGCTACGCTCCGACACGACTTATACCGCTATTAGGGGACTGACGCTTGCCCCCCTAGGCCCGATATGCGATAGTATTAGACGAACGGACCGGACTGTATGGAGATTGTCACATCAGACTCAGTAGGAGTTCGGATGGGTTTCCTCATCGGCCTTCTTATCGACATCTATCTGGGGACCGTTACGTACAGCTAGTGCCGCTTGCGGTCTGTGGTTAAACCCACTGCCAGCGTAGTAGTCGAGTCTCTAAAGTCCCACGCAGAGAGTTTCCCTACTCCAGGCGAAACGATATAGAGGTCGTATGGTTTTACGACAAGGGTTCGGACGCATACGTGTTTTTACGCACGTACGACTTTCGTACAGTTTTTACTAGTCGGCTTTGGTTTAAGCCAGTTACTAGTATCCGGTTATTGGATTTATACAGTCTAAAGTTTTTCCGTGTTTTCACGGATAGGAGGGGCGTTCTCGTAATTGCGCGAGAAGCTTCTAGAAGATGGTGACTAAGGAGGTTTAGGTGGCATATACATTAAATGAGATTAGTGAGTCATATGGATGATTCATTCATGTCATTAATGCTTCATAATTGCTTAATGACTCATGGAGATGAATCACCATAAGATATTTATCAAGCATGGTTGTAAATCATTTTCTTTTCTTTTCTTAAAAAACAATAATGCTTGATATATATTATGATAACTTATTTTCTCATTTCATTATTATGTTCATCTTCTCTCTCCTCAAGCTCTCTCTCTTCAAACCCAAATCCTCCCCTCTCATGTGTTGAGTACAAGGATTTGTTAGACTACTTAATCCATAACCATACTCTATTTCATCTAGGTACTTTGATTAGCACTTAAAGATACCTAGTTGCCTCAAGTTTAGAGGCAAAGCTTGGAGTTTAGCTCTCGTGGTGGATCGTCTACTACTTGGAGAAGGCCGAGGAGGAGGTGGAGTTCGTAAAGACGAAGGACACGGTTCTTTAGGTACAATCCCTTCACATAGTAGTTTAGAACTTCTATGTTTGATGTTAGTTATCGTTTAGCTTCGATTCATGCGGTTAGTCGATGTTTAAGCAAAGAACAAGATTGTTTTTCATATTTCCGCCTCCCCGCAAGTTGTGTGGTATTGTACATCGACTTACAGTGGTAACAGAGTCTCGCTAAACAATAAATAACTCACTTGCAAAATTGTATGAATTTCGAACGGAAAAAACAAAACCGGAAAACCCCGATATCATGAGTTTCTGTCGATTTTTAAATGAGGTCCAAAAATTTTTCAGGTACCTTCAGAAAGCCTAAAATGATAGTAAAAGAACACCCAAGAAAACTGGGATCATGAATCGGCTAAAGCGCCGCGGAACCGCCGCGGATCCCAACGATCCGCCGCGATTCCGCCGCCTAGTTGCCGATTCATCAGCCCAATTTTCCTGTGTTGGTTCTCTGTGATATTTGGTATTTTCTGGAATTTTTTAATTGTTGCTCAGGTTTCAGATTTACAGAGAAGTATTGGAGCAAAATTAAATGTGTTTAATCGATCGAAATTATACGGTATTTGCTTGTTGGATTATATCTGTGTTTGTATAATGTGTTCGTAAACCTCCCCTAACTGCTAGTATGTCGGTTGGCAGGGGGTTGCACATTTCTGTAATGGTTTTTACTGTTTGTGGATATGAACTGTGTTGGACTGTTGTGATGTATAGCCGGGGTTATGTGATGGGTTATTATTTAATTCATTTGATGTAAATGTAATTTGTTGTAATATTATTTTGCGGGGCACATCCAGGTTGCGGTTGTAGCCACCGTTGTATTATTTCATTTTACTGTTTTTGCTCCTAGGACAGACCCAAGGTGGGGTGCACAAACTGCCGGGCGGGTAGTTTGCCGTACCCGTAGGGGTCTTGGGTGGGGTAATGGCTATTCATCACAACTATGTAATCCGTCTTTTGTTGCAGGCTCAAAACAAACACGGATTGCTTGTAAATCCAATAAAGTTCATCTGTGATCTGGAATGCCTATTATTGCGTCTGACGAATGTACAATATCTATATATGATAGCTATTTAGACGTCACTTATGTTTTACACCCGCGCTAGCCCAGCCCCCGCTCTGTCGTTAGTTAAGTAACCTAACGGGTAATGACGGGACCCCGTGGCGAATGCGGATGGCATAAGAGGACGTTGTATTTTCGTTGTTTTCTGCAATGATAGGTTAATGATGGGACACATTATTTATAATGCAAAGAAAATAAACCAAAAGTTTAATCGTTGGAACAATTTAAAAGAAACCACTCGGTTAATTTTAAAAACAGATATTTTTAAATGCGGAGCTTTAACCACTCCTTTTAAAAAGCTATCAGGTTCCTTCGGTTATATCAAGTTCACTACGTTCACGGTTTCGCCAAAACCATTCGTAGCCCTCCGTCATTTCATCTGGGTGTTCAGTAGTATTCAAGTTATGTATTTTGACCTAACGCCAAGGCATAGTGTTTGGTAGCTACTGGATATTCATTTGTTGCATAGATAGATGAGTTAGTTTGGGACAGTCGCATTATCATTTTGGCCGAACGTCAAGGATATATACGGATGGGTTCAAATTGACAAGATAATGATGGGTAGAACTTGACATGTGACTTATGACATTTTGACCTAACGCCAAGGTCATAAGAGCATGGGGCAAAAATATATATCTGGAATTTCTAAAGAAACTGAAATTTGCAAAGAGTTGCATACCATTTGGAGTTTGATGAATGTTGGTAGGATTCCTTCAACATTATCATACGAGGATATTTGGATCCCGATCCTACTGTGAGTATATGCTACTCATCAGGATATTCGTCACTTAACGATCAATGCTATAAACCAAGTAGGTGTCAAGAAAGGTGTCAGCGGGGTTACGCTCCCAGAGAAAAGAGGTTATTTAATTAAGGAACTTCGTGAAAGCGTTGGAAAACCTCCCTCGAAGTACCGACACCAGCCTGGCTGAACGGTTAAGCAAGTATTGTACAGTGAGAATAGTCCTGGCTAATTCTTCTTTTATGGTTTGAGGAAGGATTCGAGAAACAGTGGGAGCCATCCAATTTAGATAAACTAAAAACCACTCTAAACTTGCAAGAGCATCATGCTAAAGAGTTTTCTTCTCTCTCTCCTAATTGCAGCGACCCTGAAAATGACTGGACTTTAGTTACTTTTAGAGAAAAATATACTGACAGGGCCAAACTATAAAGATTGGCTGCGGAATGTCAAAATGGCTTTGACCTATGAAAAATTGGGGTACGTCCTCACCGCTACGGCACCTGCTATCCCTGGTCCCAAATCCAGTAATGCGGATAAGGAAATCCGCAAAACCTGGGATTTCGATTGCGCGAAAGCCAAGTGCATCGTGCTTGCCTCGATGAACAATGAACATCAGAGGAGGCACGAGGATACGGAACTAGATGCCATATTTCTCCATACAAAGGAACTTTATGGAGAGCAATCTCGTATAGCAAGATACGAGACCTCTAAGAACTTATTTCGAGCGAGGTTGGCTGTCGGGTCATCGGTAGGAGAACATGTCCTAAAGATGATCGGCTATATAGAAGAGCTCGCAGACCTTAGGACGACTTTGGATAATGAGCTCTATACAGACCTTATTCTCCAGTCCCTTCCTCCCACCTACGCCCAGTTTATCCCGAACTTCAACATTCAAAGAAAAGAAGTTGAACTTCCGGAACTCCTGAACATGTTAAGGAGTGCAGAGGGCACCTTGCAGAAGGCAAGGGAAACACCCGCTATGTTTGTTGGCGGTGCTTCTTCTTCCGAGTCCAAGGCTAGGGCCAAAGGAAGGAAAAAGAAGGCCGTCCCCAGACCTAGAGGAGGTGTAAGTAAGGTGGGAGGGAAGGGAAATAAAAAGTTTGCGGTACCAGTAGTGGGCCAGGATGAGTGCTTCCATTGTCACAGGAAAGGGCACTGGAAAAAGGATTGCAAGGCGTGGAACGCCAAGAACCAGGAACCGAAGCAAGCTGTGGCTTCGACTTCAGGTGTGTTTGTAATTGAGAATTGTCTGTCAGTCAACTCTACTTCCTGGGTATTGGATACCGGATCAGGATCTCATATTTTCAATTCATTGCAGGCACTGAGAAACCGTAGAGTGCTGAAGAAAGGTGATTGACCCTAAAGGTTGCTAACGGAGCTAGCGTGGGAGCTGCGTCCGTCGGGGATTATCACCTGGGATTGACGTGTGGACACATTTTGGTTTTACATAACTGTTTTTTTGTACCAAGCTTAACGTGTAATATCATATCAGTTTCCTTGTTATCAAATAAAGGTTATGATTTCACGTTTGTAAGAGATGTTGTTAACATCCACCTTAATCATGGTTTGATTGGGTCCGGTACACTAAATAACGGTATATATGTTTTAGACCAACTCCAAATTTTCAATGTCCAGAACACACTAAAAAGAAAGTCTCCAGATTTAAATAAAGCTTTCTTATGGCATTGTAGACTGGGTCACATCAATGAGAGAAGATTGACTAAGTTGCATAGAGAAGGATATTTGGACTCGTTCGAATATCAAACTTATGACACTTGTCAATCTTGTCTCAAAGGAAAGATGACAAAGACTCCATTTACTGGACATGGAGTAAGAGCGAGCGAGCTCTTAGGACTCATACACAGCGATGTATGTGGTCTAATGTCTACACATGCAAGAGGTAGTTTTTCCTATTTCATTACTTTCACGGATGATTACTCAAGGTACGGATTCATTTATCTGATGAAACATAAATCCGAGGCTTTTGAGAAATTCCAAGAGTATAAGAATGAAGTAGAAAACCAAACCGGCAAAAGTATTAAGACACTAAGATCTGATCGAGGTGGTGAATACTTGAGTGCCGAGTTCCTAGGTTACCTAAAAGAGAAAGGAATTCTCTCTCAGCTTACTCCTCCATACACTCCACAGCATAACGGTGTATCGGAGAGACGGAATCGAACCCTATTGGATATGGTACGATCCATGATGAGTAATGCTGAGTTACCGCGATCTTTTTGGGGTTATGCGCTAGAATCAGCGGCATATCTTCTGAACATGGTACCTACCAAGACTGTGCCTACCACTCCATATCAGATGTGGAGCGGGAAGAAACCCCATCTACAGTATATAAAGATTTGGGGATGTCCAGCTTTTGTTAAAAAGCAGCATGTGGACAAGCTCGAGGCACGATCAGTAAAGTGTAAGTTTGTGGGATATCCAAAAAACTCCAGGGGATATCTATTCTAATACGCAGAGGAACAAAAGGTATTTGTTTCTCGTAATGCCCATTTTCTAGAACATCAGGTTTTAGAAAAGGAATCAAGTGGGAGCGAAATAGAACTGGAACAAATTCCAGAACCACAAACTAATACTGAAAGTTTGGTAGAACCGGTAGTTCAAGAAGAACAGGACATTCCCGCACCCCTCCGCAGGAGTAGTAGGCCGTCTCATCCGCCTGAGAGATACTACGGTTTTCTCATAGATGGGGATAGAGAGGATTGCATCATAGATGATGATGAACCTACTGGCTTCCAGCAGGCCATCCAGAGCGGCGACTCGGTACGATGGCTAGATGCAATGCGGACCGAAATGGAGTCCATGTACACCAACAAAGATGGACTTTGGACTTTGCTCCAGATAGGGTAAAACCCATAGGATGCAAATGGATCTTCAAGAAAAAGATTGGTGTAGATGGACAGGTGGAAACCTATAAGGCTAGACTTGTTGCAAAGGGTTTTCGTCAAAGACCTGGTTTGGACTATGACGAAACTTTTTCTCCAGTGGCTATGCTCAAATCCATTCGGGTCCTTCTTGTTATTGCTGCCTTCCATGATTATGAAATCTGGCAGATAGACGTAAAGACGGCTTTTCTGAAGGGAAATTTAGAAGAGTGCGTCTATATGGATCAGCCAGAGGGTTTCAATCAAAGTGGGAGCAGTG
The DNA here is from genome assembly GCA_030015575.1 of Agapanthus africanus. NCBI lineage: Eukaryota > Viridiplantae > Streptophyta > Magnoliopsida > Asparagales > Amaryllidaceae > Agapanthus > Agapanthus africanus. The sequence continues at coordinate 567,185,038 of CM057339.1, forward strand.
GGAAAGTATGCAAGCTGCTTAAGTCCATTTATGGACTGAAGCAGGCATTGCGGAGTTGGAACATCTGTTTTGATGAAACAGTCAAAGAATATGACTTCATCAAAAATCCAGATGAACCGTGCATATATAGTAAAGTTGTAGCCAGAAGTGTCGTATTCCTCGTCTTGTACGTGGATGACATTCTGTTGATAGGAAATGACATTCCTATGCTACAATCTGTCAAAGGATTCTTGTCACACAGGTTCTCCATGAAAGACCTGGGTGATGCCTCTTACATTCTGGGGATCCGGATCTATCGTGATAGATCCAAGAGGATGTTGGGACTTTCGCAGTCCAGGTATATCGACACTGTACTGAAAAGATTCAGTATGGAAGATTCTAAGCACGGTAATCTACCGGCTTGTCACGGAATCACCCTCTCCAAAGAGATGTCTCCCAAGACTGATTTGGAAAGGGAACACATGTCTATTATACCCTACGCTTCTGCGGTAGGCTCTATAATGTATGCGATGTTGTGCACCAGACCAGATGTAGCTTACGCACTAAGCGTGGTAAGCCGGTATCAGTCAGACCCAGGGGAGAAGCACTGGATAGCAGTAAAGAACATTCTCAAGTACCTTAGAAGAACTAAGGAGATGTTCTTGGTTTACGGCGGAAAAGACCTCAGGTTGGAGGCCTTCGCTGATTCCGGCTTCCAGAGTGATAAGGACTATTCCAAGTCTATGTCGGGTTATGTCTTTACCCTCAATGGAGGGGCGGTGTGCTGGTAGAGCTCCAAGCAGGACACCGTTGCTGACTCGACGATGGAAGCGGAGTATATTGCTGCTTGCGATGCCGCAAAAGAAGCAGTCTGGATGAAGAAGTTCCTAACAAAACTTCAGGTGGTTCCTACCATAGTTGATCCAATACCTCTGTATTGCGACAACAACGGAGCTATAGCTTTAGCAAAGGAACCAAGGTCCCATCAGAAGTCCAGAAACATCTTAAGGCGGTATCACCTGATCAGGGAGATCATTGATCGTCGGGAGATCGAGGTTTGGAGAGTTGCTTCTGAAGAGAACATTGCTGATCCATTCACAAAGGCCCTACCTCAGATTCAGTTCGAGAGGCTACTCGAGATCATCGGTCTTCGATATGCCAGTACATGGCCCTAGTGCAAGTGGGAGATTGTTAGTGTATATGCCCTAGGGGCCATTATTGTATCATACTAGTTTGTATATTACTTAATGGAAGCTTGGGATATTCACATGTATATAACAGTCTTGCTAAACATGGTAGTATGCTACTTGGTTTTTCTATCTTAATATGTGAGTATACGTATTGATAGAGCTCTTAGGATCTTGCTTGACTACCAGCGTTGTGATGGCAGTCACACTAATGGGGGCTGGGTAGTCTACAAGCACATCCTTATTCAGGTCCCTAATCGTTGGATTATCGAGACAGGGCATCGATACTCCGGAGTAGACTAGTGTGTACGCTTCTCATCCCAGTTGGGGAGATGGTCTGTCCCACAGCCATCAGTACGTCGTACTGGAGATAGTATGCAGGTGCTCGTTAGGTTACGGGTACACCGGACAGGACTCACAGGGAACTGTTGGTTGGTTTTATACCAGTCGTCAGTGAACAGTTCCTAGGTGACATGAGTACAGCATAGTCCGCAGACTTGACACTGCTACTTCGCCTCGAGTGTGTCCCACTGTTCTTAGATTGCTACCCTACCACGGCTCAAAGGAGTCGTGCAAACAGGTAGCAGTTGGGTGCAGTCCCGAGCACTTGGAGGCAGTGGCGGTTAGACAGGATTTGTCTCTCCCGGTATTGGGGGTTGATATCGCGCTGTGTCAGAGAGCCATTACGCAAAGTCCCTGGCCAGGGCAAGCGAGATTTGCTGGTAGGTTCCAGTAGTTTCTCATGGTGTAATGGGCTACGCTCCGACATGACTTATACCGCTATTAGGGGATTGACGCTTGCTGCCCCCTAGGCCCGATATGCGATAGTCTTAGACGAACGGACCGGACTGTATGGAGATTGTCACATCAGACTCAGTAGGAGTTCGGATGGGTTTCCTCATCGGCCTTCTTATCGACATCTATCTGGGGACCGTTACGTACAGCTAGTGCCGCTTGCGGTCTGTGGTTAAACCCACTGCCAGCGTAGTAGTCGAGTCTCTAGAGTCCCACGCAGAGAGTTTCCCTACTCCAGGAGAAACGATATAGAGGTCGTATGGTTTTACGACAAGGGTTCGGACGCATACGTGTGTTTACGCACGTACGACTTTCGGACAGTTTTTACTAGTCGGCTTTGGTTTAAGCCTGTTACTAGTATCCGGTTATTGGATTTATACAGTCTAAAGTTTTTCCGTGTTTTCACTGATAGGAGGGGCGTTCTCGTAATTGCGCGAGAAGCTTCTAGAAGATGGTGACTAAGGAGGTTTAGGTGGCATATACATTAAATGAGATTAGTGAGTCATATGGATGATTCATCCATGTCATTAATGCTTCATAATTGCTTAATGACTCATGGAGATGAATCACCATAAGATATTTATCAAGCATGGTTGTAAATCATTTTCTTTTCTTTTCTTAAAAAACAATAATGCTTGATATATATTATGATAACTCATTTTCTCATTTCATTATTATGTTCATCTTCTCTCTCCTCAAGCTCTCTCTCTTCAAACCCTAATCCTCCCCTCTCATGTGTTGAGTACAAGGATTAGTTAGACTACTTAATCCATAACCATACTCTATTTCATCTAGGTACTTTGATTAGCACTTAAAGATACCTAGTTGCCTCAAGTTTAGAGGCAAAGCTTGGAGTTTAGCTCTCGTGGTGGATCGTCTACTACTTGGAGAAGGCCGAGGAGGAGGTGGAGTTCGTAAAGACAAAGGACACGGTTCTTTAGGTATAATCCCTTCACATAGTAGTTTAGAACTTCTATGTTTGATGTTAGTTATCGTTTAGCTTCGATTCATGCGGTTAGTCGATGTTTAAGCAAAGAACAAGATCGTTTTTCATATTTCCGCCTCCCCGCAAGTCGTGGGGTGTTGCACATCGACTTACAGGTTCTAGGTTTAGCAAACCAAGCACCTTAGTTATCTCTAGGTTGAGATAGGAGCTCAAGTTCGAGGCCCTCGGGTGGATCCATCTACGGCAAAGAGGAGACGACGAGGAGGAGCCGTTCAAGCCACTACAAGGAGCAAGCAAGGAGGAGAACCACCAAAAGAAGAGAAGGAGTTCAAGACCTAGGTATAACCATTCTACATAGTAGCTAGAACTTATAGTTTTTTAGTTAGTTTTTGTTTAACAAAGATCCTTCATGGATGGTCTATGTTACCTTTTGAGGAAAAATTTGATTTTTACCTATTCCGCTTTCCCGAAAGAACCGGGGTGGGTAACGTGGACCTAACAGTGGTATCAGAGCCTAGCTAAGCAACAACTAACTGTTAGCAAAGTGTTTAGAACTTCGATCCGGAAAAAATCCCGAAAACAAACCGAAAAAATTGTATTTTCTGTCGATTTTCAAAACAGGACTAAAAATATTTTGTATGACATGAAAAATACAAGCAGGGTTTTCTAGGAAAAGTCAAGAAATTGGAGCCAACGACTCGGCCAACTCGCCGCGGAACCGCGGCGGAACCATGCGTTCCGCCGCGGATCCGCGGCCGAGTTGACTCGGCCGCAACTCCGATTTGTTGCAGATTTCTTATTTTGGTGTTTTGGAATTTTTGAGATATTTTGTTTCTGCCCAGATTATCCAGAGAAAAATGTTATTTTTGGGGGTGGTTACAAATTTGTATTTTGATCGGAGTTCTATAAACTTTGGATAAATGGTTATATCTGTAATGTGATATATGCACTGAACGTCGGCTAATCGCTATACGTCGATTAGTGGGGGTTGTGCATATCTGTGTTCTGTAATGTTGTTGGATTGTGTATATGAACTTGTTGGATTGTCGCGGATGAATAGCCGGGGTTTTGTGAGATGAGAGTTTTCTTTATCTTTCATTTGATGTAAAATGTAAATTGATGTAATATTATTTTTATGGCCGCACATCCAGGATGAGGTTGTAACCGCCATTGTATATTATTTCTTTTACTGTTTTTGCTCCTAGGATAGACCCAAGGTAGGGTGTACAAATTACCGGGTACGTTGAAGTGCTGAGTGGCCTACTCACGTTGTTGAGGGAGGCTGCTTCACTTCGGGTATTTGGCGGGTAGTTTGCTGCATCCATAGGGGTCTAGGGTGGGGTTTGGCTATTCATCGCGACCGTGTAATCCGTCTTTCGTTGTAGGCTCGAACGAAACGCGGATTCCTAGCATTTCCATTATGTTCATCTGTGATCTGGAATGGCTATCATTGCATCTGACGAATGTATATATCTATATATGATATCTAGTAGGCGTTACTTATGTTTTGCATCCGCACTAGTCCATCCCCCGCTCTGTCGTTAGTTAAGTAACCTAACGGGTAATGACGGGCCCCGTGGCGAATGCGGATGGCATAAGCGTACGTCATATTTTCATTGTTTTCTGCAATGGTAGGATTAATTGATGGGATGCATTATATTAATGCAAAGAAAAAACAAACCTAATAAGACGTTGTTGGAACAATTTTCAAAAAGCTGTTATTGCAAGGACGTTCTCTTTTGTTTTGCATAGAGGTATTCAGTTATGAATGCCCAGCACCTCATTCGACGAGGTAAGGGCCGAGATCCCTTCATCGGGAGTGACCCCTTGGACAAAAGTTTGCGTCAGGGTAATAACTTCACTATAGTCGATTATTCTTGCTTTGCATCGAGGTATTCAGTTTGGAATATCCTGCACCTCATTCGACGAGGAAAGAGCCGAGATCCCTTCACAGGGAGTGACCTCTTTAGCAAAAGTTTTCGCCACTATATTTTCAAAAAGGCAATCATGTTCCTTCAACTATATCAAGTTCATTACATTTACAGGTTTTCGCCAAAACCCAATCGTAGCCCTCCGTCATTTCGGATTGGTATTGCTTAGTATTCATGCTACGTATTTCGTGCTCAGCCGAGGCATGGTGAATGGTAGCTATGTAATATTTTTCTGTAGCATATAAATGTGATTGGTTAGGACAGTCGTGCGGTCATTTTGGCTCAGTCAAGGACTCGTACGGGTGGGTCTAATGCAATCAAGATAATGACGGGTTGAACTTGACTAGGATCTTTTGATATGTTGGCTCAGTCAAGGTCACTTGGGTCCTAGGGGTAAAAACCACATCGGGAGTTTCTAAAGAAACTGAAACTTGCAGATTTAGCATACCTTCTGGAGTGTAGTGACTAGAGTGGATTCCATCTAGGTTATTACACAATGATAGTTGGATCCCGATCCTACTGATGTGTTGGATTACTCTCGGGAGATTATTTCACTTAACAATCAATGCTATAAACCAAGTAGGTGTCTAGAATGGTGTTAGTGGGGCTACGCCTCCAGGGAAAAGAGGTTATTTAATTAAGGAACTTCGCGAAAGCGTTGGAAAACCTCCCTCGAAGTACCAACACTAGCGTGGCTGAAAGGTTAAGCAGGTATTGTGACGTGCGATTAATCCTGACTAGTTCTTCTTTTAGGGTTTGAAGAAGAATTTGAGGAAACAGTAGGAGCCATCCTGATTAGATAAATTAATAAACCAATCTAATCTTGCAAGAGCGCACGCTGAGTGTTTCTTTTCTCTCTCTCCAGGTAGCAACCATTTCACACCCTAATCAAGATAATAAAATGTATCGCTTGACCGATCCAAATTCTTATTCGGGGCTGGGGAACGTTGGTTCGGCTCTAACTTGCGACAACAGTCATAAGTATGAGCAAGGTAAAGAGGATTGTATGGATTCCAAGGATACCCAGTTGAAGAAGAAGCATAGTTTTGCATCTACTTCAGGTGTTCTTGTAATTGAGAATTGCTTTACGGTCAGCCCTACCTCCTGGGTACTTGAGACCGGATCAGGATCTCACATCTGTAATCTATTGCAGGGACTGAGAAAAAGTAGAAAAGTTGTACCTGGTGATATGTCGCTCAGGGTAGCGAACGGAGCACAAGTTAATGCTGCAGCCGTCGGTGAATATCACCTAGTGTTGCCAAATAGCAATACTAGGATTTTGAACGATTGCTACTATGTACTTCCATGGTTTGCAATATCATATGAGTTTCTTTACTCGATAAAGATGGATATAAATTTGTTCTTGATAGAAATATCATGAACATCTACCTTCATAAGGTACTGGTTGCAGAAAGTACACTGTGTAATGGTATCTACGTTCTAAATCAGAATACAGTTCTCAATGTACAAAACACAAGCAAGAGGAAGAGTTCAGATACGAACGAATCCTACTTGTGGAATTGTAGACTTGGTCATATCGGAGAGAAAAGACTAAGTAAGTTGCATAAAGATGGACTCTTGAATACGTTCGAGTTTTCATCTTATAAACTTTTCAGTCTTGTCTCAAAGGAAAGATGACCAAATCTCCGTTCACCGGACATGGAGAAAGGGCAGCAGAGCTCTTGGGACTCATACACAGTGATGTATGTGGTCCGATGTCTATGCATGCAAGGGGTGGGTTCTCATACTTCATCACATTCACTGATGATCTCTCTAGGTTCGGATACGTGTATCTGATGAAACATAAATCCGAAGCTTTTGAGAAATTCAAGGAATTCAGAAACGAAGTAGAGAACCAGACTGGCAAAAGTATCAAGATCCTCCGATCGGATAGGGTAGGGGAGTACTTAAGCACAGAATTCCTAGATTACTTAAAAGAGAATGGTATTCTCTCTCAGCTTACTCCTCCTTATACACCATAGCACAACGGTGTATCGGAGCGGAGGAATCGTACCCTATTGGATATAGTTCGCTCCATGATGAGTAATGCCGAGTTGCCTCTTTCATTTTGGGGACATGCACTTTTAACAGCAGCATATCTATTGAATGATGTTCCGTCTAAATCAGTGCCTAAGACACCATTTGAGATATGGAATGGAAAAGGGCCGTATCTTAAACGTATTAAGATACGGGGTTGTCCGGCCTATGTAAAAGTACAAAATACGGACAAATTGAAGGCACGTTCAGTTCTATGTAAATTTATGGGGTATCCTAAAAACTCTACAGGATATCTGTTCTACCACACCGAGGAACAGAAGGTGTTTGTATCTCGCCACGCCACCTTTTTAGAGTGGCAATTTCTTTCAAAAGAAACAAGAGGGAGTTCGGTAGAACTGGAAGAAATTCAGCGACCACAAAATGAAACTGAAAATTTGACAAAACCTCAGGATTCAATAACCCCAGACGATCATCAGCCACTCCGCAGATCTGGTAGGATTTCTCATCCGCCCGAGAGATACTACGGTTTTCTCATAGACGGGGATAGAGAGGATTGCATCTTGGAAGAAGATGACTCTACCAGTTTCAGGCAGGCCATTATCAGTAGGGACTCTGATAAGTGGCTGGATGCAATGCAATCCGAAATGGAGTCCATGTACACCAATAAAGTGTGGACCTTGGATATTGCTCCACCTGGGCTAAAACCCGTTGGATGCAAATAGATCTACAAAAGGAAACTTGGTGTGGATGGGCAGGTGGAAACCTATAAGGCTAGACTCGTTGCAAAAGGTTTTCGTCAAAGACCTGGTGTGGACTATGACGAAACCTTTTCTCCAGTGGCTATGCTCAAATCCATTCGGATCCTACTTACCATTGCTGCCTTCCATGACTATGAAATCTGGCAGATGGACGTAAAAACGGATTTTCTAAACGGCTGTTTGGAAGAGTGCGTTTACATGGATCAGCCAGAAGGTTTTGTAGACAGTGGGAGCAGCGGGAAGGTGTGCAAGTTACTTAAATCCATTTATGGATTAAAACAGGCATCGCAGAGCTGGAACATCTGTTTTGATGAGGCTATCAAGGAATTTGATTTCATCAAGAACGAAGATGAACCTTGTATCTATAAGAAGATTGTAGGACGAACTGTCGTGTTCCTAGTCTTGTACGTGGGCGACATTCTTTTGATAGGAAATGACATTCCTATGCTACAATCGGTCAAGCTATTTTTGTCACAACGGTTCTCCATGAAGGACCTGGGTGATGCCTCATACATTCTGGGGATCAAGATCTACAGAGATAGATCCAAGAGACTACTGGGACTTTTGCAGTCCAGGTACATAGAGACCGTACTAAAGAGATTTAGTATGGAAGATTCCAAGCGCGGTAATATACCCGCATTGCACGGAATCACCCTCTCCAAGAAGATGTCTACTAAGACTGACGAGGAGAGGGTTCGCATGAGCACTATACCCTACGCTTCGGCGGTAGGATCTATAATGTATGTGATGCTATGTACAAGACTAGATGTAGCTTATACGCTGAGCGTGGTGGGCCGGTATCAGTCACCAGGTGAGGACCACTGGACGGCAGTGAAGAACCTTTTCAAGTACCTGAGAAGGACTAAGGAGATGTTCCTGGTTTACGGTAATGGAGACCTCAGGGTCGATTCCTTTACCGATTCAAGCTTCCAGAGTGACAAAGATGACAGCAAGTCTGTCTCGGGTTTTGTGTTTACCCTCAACGGAGGGGCGGTATGTTGGAGGAGTTCCAAACAGGATACCGTCGCAGACTCGACGATGGAGGCCGAATACATTGCTGCAAGCGATGCCGCAAAAGAGGCGGTCTGGATGAAGAAGTTCATTAGTGAACTTCTGGTGGTTCCGTCCATTGTTGACTCAATACCTTTGTATTGCGATAACAATGGGGCTATAGCTTTAGCAAAGGAACCAAGGTCCCATCAGAAATCTAGACACATCTTGAGGCAGTATCACCTGATCAGGGAGATCATTGATCGCCAGGAGATCGAGGTTCGGAGAGTGGACACAAAAAACAACACGGCGGATCCATTCACAAAAGCCCTCCCTCAAACACAGTTCGAGAGACTTTTTGAGCTATTGGGTATGCGGTACGCCGGCGGCTGGCCTTAGTGCAGACGTTGGGTATGCGGTACACCAATTACTGGCCTTTAGTGCAAGTGGGAGATTGTTAGATATGTACGCCCTAGAGGCCATTAATGTATAGTACTAGTTTATATAATACATTTTGGAGGTTTGGGATATATATATACGGTTTTACGACAATCTTGCTCGATATAGTAGTATGCTACTTGGTTTTTTTCTATCTTAATATGTGTATATGTTTCTTTTAATATATCGCTAAAAACATATTGGTAGAGCCCTTAGGATTTTTGCTTGACTACCGGCGTTGTGATGGCGATCACACTAGTGGGGGCTGGGTAGTCTATAAGCACATCCTTACTTTGGTCCCTAGTCATAGGATTATCGAGACAGGGCATCGATACTCCAGATTAGACTGGTGCATACGCTTCTCTTCCCAGCAGGGGAGATGGTCTGTCCCACAGCCATCAGTACGCCGTACTGGAGATAGTATGCAGGTGCTCGTTAGGTTACGAGTACACTGGACAGGACTCGTCGGGAACTGTTGGTTGGTATTATACCTATCGTCAGTTAACAGTTCCCAGGTGACATGAGTACAGCTTAGTCCGCTGACTTGACACTGTCACTTCGCCTCGAGTGTGTTCCCACTGTTCTTAGATTACTACCCTACCACGGCTCTACTGAGTCGTGCAAACAGGTAGTAGTTGGGTGCAGTCCCAAAGCACTTGGAGGCAGTGACGGTTAGACAGGATTCATCTCTCCCGGTATTGGGAGTTGATATCGCGTTGTGTCTAGGAGAGCCATTACACATTGTCGTCCCTGGCCAAGGCAAGCGAGAATTGCTGGTAGGTCTTCCAGTAGATTCTCAGGGTGTTTTGGGCTATACTCAGACACGACTTGTACCGCTATTAGGGGACTGACGTTTACCGCCCCCTAGGCCCGCCATGCGATATTCTCAGACGAACAGACCAGACTGTACGGAGATTGTCACATTCAGGCTCAGTAGGAGTTAGGATGGGTTCACCTCATCAGTCTTCTTGTCGGCATCTACCTGGGGACCGTTACGTACAGCTAGTACCGCTTGCGGCCTGTGGTTAAACCCACTGCCAGCGTAGTGTCGATCCTTTAGAGTCCCACACAGAGGGTTACTCGCCTTTGGGCAAAACTGAGTGGAGGTTGCATGGTTTTGCGACGGGGTTCGTTCACATCCGCGCACTTGTGCACGTTTGGTGTCCTTACAGTTATTATTAGCGGGCTTTGGTTTAAGCTAGATCCTAGTACTTGTTTTGGGATTGGTTTTGTCTCAGTGTATTCGTGTTCCTTGGAACATGGATGCGGGTGTGTATGCACAGTTGACAGAGACAGAGGAAGAGGATTCTCATTAGGGTTGTTGACCATTTGATTTTGGTTGACTTGTTGACCGTTGACTTTTTTCTAAACCCTAATGAGAATGAGAAATATGATTAATAATATTAATTAAGGATTATTGTGCCATGGTTGAGTTGAACATTTGACTTTTGTTGACTTGTTGACTTTGTTGGCCGGTTGACCATTGTGGACTTGTTGACCATCATCATTTCTATGACTTTTGTTTACTTGTTGTTCTTTACAAAATGCAATAATTGCATGAAATGATAATGGTCATTGAAACTAACCATCACAATTCTTAATTATTTTTATTATCATCATTATTTTTGCTTTTGTGAGCATGGTTGCATTATGAGAGCTCATTCTATCATATTCTTTCTCTCTCATAGAAAGAAAGCTCTCCCTCTTCCTCTCTCAAGGTTCAAGTGTTCCATGAGTTGGAAATCATGAACCATTGAGACAAAACCACCATAAATCTTCTCTACTCATTTTAAGGTTCTAGGTTTAGCAAACCAAGCACCTTAGTTATCTCTAGGTTGAGATAGGAGCTCAAGTTCGAGGCCTTCGAGTGGATCCATCTACGACAAAGATGAGACGACGAGGAGGAGCCGTTCAAGCCACTACAAAGAGCAAGCAAGGAGGAGAACCACCAAAAGAAGAGAAGGAGTTCAAGACCTAGGTATAACCATTCTACATAGTAGCTAGAACTTGTAGTTTTTTAGTTAGTTTTTGTTTAGCAAAGATCCTTCATGGATGGTCCATGTTACCTTTTGAGGAAAAATTTGATATTTACCTATTCTGCCTCCTCGAAAGAACCGGAGTGGGTAACGTGGACCTAACATTAAATCCCCATCAGGAGCAAGTATATCTTGAGAAGATTACTTGGTGTACATGGAAAAGTTGAGACTTTCAAAGCTAAGACTTGTTGCAAAATGTTCTCGTCATCGACCAGGTGTGGATAATGATGAAACTTTTTCTCCAGTGCCTATACTTAAGCCCATCTGGATCCTACTTGCTATTGCTACATACCCTGACTACGAAATCTGGAGGTTTGGTATCATGACTTCTTCTCTAAATGGTGATTTAGATAAGAGTGTCTATAAGTACATAGCCAGACCACTTCCTAGACAGTGGGAGCAGCGGAAACGTGTGCAAGTTGCTTTATGGGATAAAACAGGCATCGCGGAGTTGGAACATCTGTTTTGATGTGGTAGTCAAAGCGTTTAACTTCATCAAAATGGTAGATGAACCATGTATATACAAAAAGGTAGTAGGGAGTATGGTGGTGATCCTCGTATAGTATGTGGATGACATACTCTTGATAGGAAAGGAGTTACCTATGCTACACTCGGTCAATCTCCTCTTATCACAAGGATTCTCCATATAGGATCAAAGGTGATACCTCCTAAATCCTGGGTTTTGGATCTATGAGATAGATCTAAATGGATGTTAGGATTCTCACTAGGTGTAGTGAGATGGTATCAATCGATCCTGGGGAGAATCACTAGATAGCTTCCAGGGTGGTAAGGTCGACTGAATGTCAGTCACATGCATTGTCTTTACCCTCAGTGGAAGGATGGTATATTGGAAGAGTTCCAAGCTAGATACCGTGGCATACTAGACGATAAAGGCTGGATACATTGCTACCAACGATGCTACCAAAGAGGTCGTCTGGATGTAAATTAGTTCATGAGATGAACTTCGTTCCTACCATTATGTGACAATGGAGTTGTGGCTTTGGCCTAGGAACCCCCCGTCCCATCAGTGATCCAGACATATTCTTAGGCAGTATCACCTGATCATGGAGATGGTTGATCTCCAGGGAGATCGAGGTCAGGAGAGTAGACACACAGAACAACACGGCAGATCCATTCACAAAGGCCTATTCCCAGGAGAGACTTTTATGGGATGGTTGAGTATGAGATACTTCAACCACTGCTGATTGTTGGGTATGAGATACTACAACAGATGACCCTAGTGCAAGTGGGAGATTGTTAGTTATATGCATGCCCTAGAGGATATTGCTGTACAAACGATGTATATTGTAGTGGATGCTTGGACATATGTAGTGAGGACTTTCTTGCTCGACATGATAGTATGATATCTGGTTGCTCTTTATCTTAACATGTACTCTGATAGTCTCTATGTTACATGTTGATAAAGCCCTTAGGATGAGTACTTGACTACCAGGATTGTGATGCAGGTCATACTAGTGGGGACAGAGTAGTCGCTAAGTACATCCTTCAAATGTTCCTAGTCGTAGGTGTATCGAGACAGGGCACCGATATACGAGAGTAGACTAGCGTATAGCTTCTCGACCCATGTAGATGGGCGATGGATGATCCAATATCCATTGGTGTTTGACATCAGAGACAGTATACGGGTGCTCAGTGGAGACTGGGTACACTGGACGGACTCGCCGAGAACTCCCAGATGGTATTATACCTCACGTCAGATGGTAGTTCTCTGGTGACACTGGTACAGGTTAGTCTGTTGACCCGGGATCGTCATAGAGTCTTGTGTGATTCTCACTGTCCTTTGATTTCCACCTTACGAGGTTCAAGGGAACGTGCAAAACGGTGGCTTTTGGGTACAGTCCCGAGTCACATGGAGGCAATGAGCGATAGGAGGGTTTCATCTCTCCCGGTATTGGGAGTTGATGTTGCGCTGTGCTCGATTGGCTATAACAGGAAGTCCTTGGCCAAGGCTGCTTCAGAGATATACTGGTAAGTGTTATCAGTAGTTTCTCGACCCGTTATGAGTTTCATATCGACATGACTTATCGAGTTACTGGGGTCTGACGTTTACCACCCCTAGACGAGATATGCGACATATCAGACGAAGAGACCGGACTGTACGGTAGTGTTACTGATTGGATTCGCAGGAGTGTGATCAGGCTTGCTTGTTGATATTCTGATCGCTCAATACCCGGGTGGCCGTTACGTTTAGCAGACCGCTTGCGGCTTGTGGGTGTTTGATATGATCATCACCTACTGCCGGCGTATTGACGAGTCTTTAGAGTCCTACACAGGGGTTTCCTGGCTTAAGCGAAACGTAGTAGGAGCACATATGTGATATGTGCGGGACCGAGATTGATACGATATGAGATACCGTATTCTATTCTCGCGATATGAGATATCGGTCGGTTATATATGATATAGCCGGGTTATCGGATCAAGTGTTGATTCGATAAATTGATTCATATGATATTAGTCGGTTATAGGTAATATAGACGGATTATTAAAGCAAGAGTTGATTTGATAATCTAATATATAATTATATATTTGATATATTACATTACATTAACTAGTATTAGCTCACTTATGATTTCTTTTCTCACTTTGGATACATTGATGTATATGTGATATATGTTAAATGTATCATGCTAGGTTAAAAATGCGACTAGGGTTAATGAGGGTTAAACCATGCTAGGGTTAAGATTAGGGTTTATAATTTTATCATTAACTAATTCAAAAATTGTTGAATTAGTCATGGTTGATATTTGTTGAAAGCTTGTAGAAGCTTGTAAGCATCTTTGACTTTGTTCACTCTTTTTGTCTAGCTTAAGATATTATTTGACCAAACCTTTAACCATAGCTTATGGTTAACTCTCTACATGGGTTAAGCATGACATATTTAACCCTTGGTTGCATTTCTAGCCTCACACAATAATTCATTTGATGAGTTAGCTTTTCTTTTTCTTCTTCTTCCTCAAAAGCTTTCTAGCTTCAATGGAGGTATGAGAAAATGAGTGAGAAAATCATTTCTAATGTGAGCAAACTTCCTACTTCATCATCCTCTGGTACTTTCCATTTAGTATAAGGTGTTTGCTTCACTAATTCCATAGTTAGTGAAGAGATAGCTTGGGTTAGTGTTTCCTCGACGTAGATCATCTTCGGCCTCGAAGTCTTCGAAGCAAGCATGTTCGTTTCTTTATGGGAGCCTCTCTAGAGTCCGGAGTTCACGATCGCAGCGAGAGAGACTACTCCACGGAGCTATTGAAGTGAAGGACTGGTCTACAAAGGTTGTATTCCTTGCTCACTAGACTTGCAAAGTGTTTGCATTTTCTTTTCCGTCGATTTCTAGTTTACGATTCTAACTTAGGGTTAGCTAAAACGGCAAAAATTTGAATTTAGCATGGACGATGCCTCCCGAAACCTTGATGCCGTCTTAGGTAACTCTGCAGAGGGGGTATAAAAGGAGATACTTCATTAGGGTTTTTACCATTGACTTGGTCAAAACAAATATGAGGTAAAGAAAAGTAATTGTTATTTTTGATAAATGATAATTTTGTGGCATGGCTACTTATGTTGACCACTTGACTTGGATTGACTTGTTAACCTTAGATATTTTGTGAGATATTTTTGACCTTAAATATTTTGGTGAGATATTTTTCGTGCCATGCTTGTGGTCATATATAAGTTATCCATTCTATTTTTTATTATTATTATCACAAATACTTTCTCTTTCCTCAAGCTTGCTCTCTCCTTCTTCCTCTCAAAACCCTAAGTATATCATGTGTTGATAATCAAGGGTTAATGAGACTTAGCCACTCTAAATCACACTCTACTCACTTTAGTCTACTTAGATTAGCAAGCTAAGTATTCTAGTTACCTCAATTTGGAGGTTTAGCTCAAGGTTGGAACTCTCGGGTGGATCATCGTTGACACAAGGAGGCCGAAGTTTAAGCACGATCCATACTTCCATCGAGGAGCTTAAGGAGAGGATCGAAGACCCGAAGGACTTGGTTTCTTTAGGTATACTTTCTATCATAGTAGATAGAACCCTAACCTGCTAATTAGGTTTATGGTTAAAGATCCGGTTTAGGTTTATTCTAGCACCAAGTTTCTAATCTTAGTAAAAAATTTGTTCCGCATTTGGCCACGGAAGATGGCCGGGGCGCTAGCGTAACCCTTCACCTTTTTCATTAAACCCCATGCTTTCTTTATTAATTACTTCCTCTTTTAATTTTCTCTGGTGAAAAGAGAGGGGACTGCCCTTCTAGGCTCGGCCAATGTGAGGAGGGGAGTATATGTTTGAGTGTGTGAAAATTTCAAGTCAAGACAAACCCATCAAAGCTTATTAATGCATTTCACATCATTTAAATTTTCATTTTATTTTATTTCCATTTCCTTTTTACCCTAGAACCCACTAGAATTTGGAGACAAGTTATAAAAAGAACATGTTACTAACTAGGTTTAAGTTGTCATGGTTCACTTTTGTACAATTAACCCATTCCAATTTGTAATTTACGCTAATTTAATGTATAAATGAAAAGCTTAAAATAATAATTAAAATAATTAATTAAGGAAAAATATTTAAGTAAACTAACAATTTATAAGTGACTAAATAAATACCAAATACTAGCAATTACCTAGTTAAAATAGGTATTTTTAAGTCTATGATGAAAAATAATTATTTCTTGGTTTTACGGAAAATACAGTTTATTTTACCGATTATCAGAAATTTCACCTAAAGGATTTATTTATTTATTTATTTTTAAAACGTTACAATCTTCCCTCCTTAAAGAAATTCGGTCCCCGAATTTAAAATCTAACTACACGTACCCTCGAAGAGATAGGAACATTGCATCCGCATCTCGGCCTCGGCATCCTACACGGCCTCTTCGCCGCTCTGGCCACGCCAAAGAATCAAAATGGTCGGTATGACCTCGGACCTCGGTTTCATCATCTGCCGATCTAGAATGATTATCGGCCGCATTGTGAGAGAAATATTGTGCTCTAGCTGAATCGTCTGGTGCTACATCGCGTAAGAGGGTCATGAAGGTACTTGCGGAGCATCGATACGTGAAACACGCAGTGAACATCTAGAAAGTCAGGTGGAAAGGCCAAATGATAAGCAACTGCGCCGATACGCTCGAGAATCTCGAAATAACCTACATGCCTGGAACTAAACTTCCCTTCCTTTCCGAATCTCAACACGCCCTGTATCGGAGAAACCTTCAAGAAAATATGATCGCCAATGGTGAACTCAAGTATGCAACGGCGTTTATCAGCATTAAACTTCTGCCTGCTCTAGGCCGCTCTCATCCTATCCCGAATCAACTAAATCTTTTTTGCCATCTCCTGTACAATATGTAGCCCCAAATTACTGCTCTCACTGAGCTCTATCCAACAAACGGGCGATCGACATCTCTTCCCATAAAATGCTTCAAAGGGTGCCATCTGAATCGTCTCCTGGAAGCTGTTATTGTAAAAAAACCTTGTCAAGGGAAAATGACGACCCTAATGTCAAGAAATCTAGAACGCAAGCTCGGAGCATGTCCTCAATAATCGGAATAGTCCTCTCTGATTGACCGTCGGTTTGCGGATAGAATACTGTACTGAAACTCAATTGGTGTCGAACGCCTCCTGAAGTTTCTGCCATAGTCTGCTGGTGAACTGGGTGCCTCTGTCGGATATAAAACAAGTCGAAACTCCATGTAGTGGCACCATCTTATCAACATATATCTGAGCATACTGAACGAATCCGAAAATGGTCTTGACTGGCTGAAAGTGAGCTGCTTTCATTAATCGGTCTACGATTAATCAAATAGTGCCATACTCTCAACTGATCCTAGGTAGACCCACGATAAAATCCATAGAAATTTGCTCTCATTTCCATTCCAAAATAGGCAAAGGTTGTAATTCTCCTACTGACCCCTGATGCTTGGCCTTGACTTGCTAAAAAGTCAGCATCCTGAAACAAAATCTGTGACATCTCTCTTCATCCCTTCACACTATTAGACTTCTCTTAAGTCATGATACATCTTGGTGGAAACCGGATGAACACTATATGCTGACTAATGTGCCTATTCTAAGATCTCGCGTTTCCGTCCCTCGGAATATGGTACACACATTCGAGTCCCAAACCGTCGTACCCCCCGATCATCAATCACGAACTCTGAATCTCTGGCCCGTCGAACTTATTCCGTGATTTTTGACAAACGAACGTCATCGGACTGTGCCTCACAAATATGATCAAATCACTGTGGACATGCACGGACACGGCAAGTTGTCCCCCGGTCGATGTAACTCAAACTGTACTTAGCTATCACATAGAATCTGCTAATCTGCCGTCGACTGTCTCTGAACTGTGCACAAAAAAGAAAAGTTACCTCCGACCGCTGACTCAAAACATCTTCCACAACATTCGCCTTACCCGGACGATAAAAATCTCACATTCATAATCTTTCACTAGCTCCATTCATCGGCGCTGTCTTAAATTTAGATCTCGCTGCTGAAAGATATAAGCTTCTTGTCATCGTAAATATCTAGCATGACTTGTCGTATAAGTAGTGTCTCCAAAACATAAGTGTAAAAACCACCGCAGCCATTTCTAAGTCATGCGTGGGATAGTTCTGCTCGCGCTTCTTCAACTGCCGAGAAACATCACACTAATCAACAATACCGCCTGATCCTGAAGGCAAAGATAGTAACAACACCGTAATCAAACAAATCTTTAACTGCTGAAAGCTGCTCGCATACCTCAGTTCAAAGAAAAGAACTTATTTCCGGGCCAACCCATCAAAGTTGCAGCTATATGAGAAAAATCATGTACGAAATGTTGATAGTATCTGGTTAAACCCAAAATGCTGTGAACCTCTGTAACGGATATTGGTCTGGGCTAATGCTGGACGGCCTCGATTTTCTTCGGTTCCATACTTACTATTTCTCGTAACTACATGACACAAGATGTCAACACCATCCATCTAGAAACACACTTGGATAATTTATCAATTAGCTGGCGCTCCCTCAAAGTCTCCAATGAAATCCTCAATTACTGTCCAGGCTCCACTTGGCCCAAAAGTACACTAAGACGTCTTCAATGAACACGATGATAGACTGATCAAGAAACGGCCTAAATATTCGGTTCATCCAATCCATAAACGCTGCTGGGGCATTGGTGAGCTCGAACGACATCACCAAAACTCATAACGTCCGTAACTTGTGTGAAAAATGATCTTTGGAATATCATCCTCTCGAAGCCACAACTGGTAGTAGCCTGACCGCAAGTTAATCTTCGAGAAATGTTCCGTATAGTAACCCGATTCAACTAACGATAATCAATACATGAACGTAAATGGTTGTCCTTCTGACAGGAGCTCCCCAAGGTGACGCACTCAGACGAACAAGCCCTTTATCCAACAATTCTTGCAACTGATCCTTCAATCCTCTTAGCTCCACCGGGTTTATCTGATATGGCGGTATAGAAAAAGGCTCCGTGCCGAGAATCAAGTCAAAGCAGAACTCAATATCGCGCTCTGCCGACAAACCAAGCAACTTGTCATGAAAACATCTGGAAACTCTCTCCCAATCGGGACCTCTGCGGCTCTAACATCACAAACATACGCTACGAATCCCCGACGTCCTTTCCTCAAGAACGGAGTAGCGTGAAGAGAAGAAATCAAATCGGGAAGGGTGGCGCTACAGTCTCCCTGCATAACAAGAATTGGCTCACTCAGACAACTAAATCTGACTGCCTCCTCACGGCAGTCCATGGATGCCTAACACGTGGCTAACCACTCCATGCTTAGATGAACTTCGAAGTCAAACATATCGGGAAGAATCAAATCGACACAAGAATTCTTATCTCCGATGCGAACGAATCACGAACGAACAACATATCGAGCGACCAAAAGATTAGCCTGTCACAACGGCGTCTATCTAACTGCCTCTGAGCTGGCATACTGATATAATTCCGCTTTGGTCTAGAAACGACCGAAGCCTAAGAAATGTGCTCCTCTAGCAGTAAGGTTACATCCATCGTGGCTGCATAAGTGTCAAAATGCTGAGTGCCTATAGCAAGCAATAACTGTACGTCCAATCTCCACACAAACCTCTTTATCCATTTCTCTCCAGTGTCCTCCAGGTAATGAGCATATCGAACCACTAAGAAATCTGAATGTCATACTCGGACACTGCCATCCCTGAAGTCTTACGCAAAGGCTCGAAACTATGAGCTCGAGCATTTTGAACGCTCTACGGAAGGAAACGAGCAAGAAATACAGCTGTGAACTCCTCCCAAGACATAAGAAGTAGGTCTGCATCCCGGCCTCTCTCAATTGACTCGCACCACGTCTGAGCAAGACCTCTCTAGACGAAAACTCGCAAGCTCAACCCATATCTTGTCAGAACATCTCAGTGAATGACAATTCCTAGCCATCCTATCAAGGATTGTCTATGGATCTTTCACTGCATTTGTGCCGTAAAAACAAACTGGAGGCCTCAGCCTCAAAACTCCTATAAGGATACGGAAAAAAATTCTCGATAACAACAGAAACAGCTGACTGAGCAGCAGGTACAATCACAGTTCCCACAATAGGAGGGACATCATTGGCTCTCGGAGCCCAGCTAACCTCAACTAATAATCCAACATCAGTCGCAAGTCCTAAATACTCGACTCCAGCCTAGCCATTCATCCTGGAAAAGGTGGACCACTCTGTCCCTGAGGAGTAGGCGTACCACCCTGATCGGTCCTCCTCTCAAACGAAACTGCTCTAATCTCATCCTCGGCGGCAGCCCTCTGGCCTTCGTAGTCTCCGGCGGCCTAATGGCTGGAGCAAGAACAGGATCGATAGGAACATTACAATCGAATCAAAGGATTTCCGGAATCAAGGAAGGAATACAAGTAAATATATATCCTAAGGTCAGTTAGGCGGATCCCATATCGTAAGTATGCCGCGGAACATACACACGCTACGTCACTCTGCTTAAGTCACCTACTCCATCTACCAAGGGTCGTCCTACACTCAGAAAGGTAAAATCATGCTCTGATACAAACTTTGTCATGACCCGAAGGTACAGAACGTGACCGACACTTAAATTACGAAACGTCTCAAGGCGTAACGTAATCTAAGTCAGCCAAAGCCTAGAATCTAAATCATTAACAAAATAGAGTGAAGGAAAAACCTTACATAAAAGGAGGTGTAGTATATTGAAGTTGCATTAAAGCAATTTTAAAACCTTAAAATTTCCCGAAAATTTCGGCAGAGACTCCTTTGTAAAAACTGGCCCCCAAACAGGTATAAACAAGAATATACACATGAAATGAATAATGGCATCCCCAAGCGGGAGCTAGCTCTTCGCCCAAAGTGGAATCACAACCACACACAATATATATCATAGTAGTGCAAAAATAAGTATATAAAAGTACGACAAAAGGAAAACATCACGTCGGCTCAAGTGAGCTCGACACCAGAGAAACAAAATATATACACAAATCTCACGGTCATACCTCTAAGTCGTATATACAATGATAGAAGTGGTAGATGGAGAATACTAGATATAAATAATAGTACAAGATGGAGACAAAAATGTCCTCGCAACCCACCTACAAGCAATGCCGCGAGTTTGAGCAAAAGAAGCCAAGCAAAACACGCCTGCCGATACAATGCTGACGGGTCAAACCTGCAAAATACTGTGGCACAACAGGGGTGAGTTTCCAACTCATGATTAGTAAGTAACATCTAATAAGTCTATCGTAAGAATGTACGCAAATGCGTCACAGCCTACATATACTAATATGATGCGATGCACAATCTGGATGCAACATGAATGTATAATCAACGCGAAATCATGATATATATGATAAAAGAAGATATGAGTCTTTAACTTAGTAAAACCTTTTTGTGAAATAATACTGAAATATCATCAATCAAATCAACTGAAATCCGTGTCAAGCCTCGACACTAATATGTTGTCTCAATGTCTCAATGTCTCGACATCTCAATATTTCAATATCTCGGGCTCCGTCAATTCGGATCGGCCCATATTATCAAACCTCACGACTACGGTCGGTATCCTACGGATATCCGCCATGTCAAAAACAAATAACTGGTCGGTAGTGCTCCCCTGCCGGGCTCAACGCCATCTGTACGATCTTCTTGCCCCGAGGTACCGCACCGGGTCCACCGTGTACCCGCAGATGGTGCATCCCCCTCCTCGAATCGGGTATATGATACTGCTCAAAAACTGAGAAAACTCATGGTGGACGCCACACACATCACATCACGAGAAAACCGCAAATTTCTGTTTTTTTAAAAATGATAATAGGTTTATAAAATTCTTGCGGTTTCCCCCAAAATCCAGAAATTTCATTAATACTGAAATCCTCGAGAAGAATCATAATACATAAACATGTAGGAAAATGATAATGTCTATGATATCCATAAAATGAAATGCAATTTATGACTAGGAAACTATGTATGAATGATGACGAAATGCGGTACATATACGACTAGCAATCCTTCGTATCAATCTTGATGAAATGGAAAATACAACTACCGGTTTAAGTATCATGTATGGTGCAAATGTTTTGATACTGATCTAGCAAGTTCTAAAGTGTTTGTGGCATAGCAATTACCAAAGGCGTGTGTGTTCACATGAATAGTGCACGTACAGCATGAACCAATGGTAATAGTGCAAGTGTCCTATGAGATGATACCACATATTTGCATATATATGAGATGGTGCGATGCAATGAGATGTTTAACTGGGTTACTATGCATATAAAATGCAATTACTACAAATAATCCTAAACTATGGGGCGCCTCGCGCCATCCAGACGATTCCCCCATAGATGTGTACATCTACTCACCGGGACGCCTTAGCTAATCTGATCCGATCTCAGTTTTATCTTTCCGCGTCACGTCCGACGCCTCTGCACCCGATCCTATGATCGCACATAAGCAATTAAGAGAATGAATATACGATTAGTCGCAGACACAAACGACACAAGTCAATCACGCGCACAACAAGACGCGCACACGCTTGGTACACAAAACGCGCTCGCGACAACGCCACAAACTACAACCAGGTTCGCTAAACGTGACAACCACCCATCCTAGTACCCACTCGTACCAATTGCGCATTCATAACATGTTAAATATCTTAGGGATTAAGTTATAACTCATCAAAACCTCAAACTTAATTAGAATCGATTTATTTCAAAAACCTAGTAAGCATCCATTTTAGTTCAAATCTTGATATTTTAACAATTCTAGTGGCCACAATACTCACTAAATATCTTAATTATGTCACACAAACCATTATTAAAATTTTATCTCACCAATTTATTTTAATTCTAAAAACCTAGTTTGCAAATTATATAATTTGGAAAATTTTAAATGTCACAACTAGTAATTTAACCACTAGATTAAATTTTGCATGCCTTATGGTGTTAAACTACACTTTATAACCATGAACAAATGATAAAAACCCTAACTTTAATTTAACCCTTCTCTTGAATTTCAAACTTGCAATTTAAAACCATAATTGAACACATAATTAAATTGATTCAAAGTATTTAACCAACAATTAAACACTAGGGTTGGGATTTACCTCAACAAAACTTGAATCAAGCTTGCAACTTAGTCTCTAAATTGCTTCCTTGCTCCAAGAATTCATGCTAGTATTGGTCAAGGAATAATGGGTATGGGTTAAATTAGGAATTAGTGATGTTTTTTTGTTGATTTTTGAAGAAATTTTGAAGAATTTTTTAAGAGAAGAGGAAGTGAGAAGATGAGGGGCTGCATACATGGGGTTTCGGCCAGAATAAAGAGAGAGGGAGAGAGAGAAAAGTGTGTGAGTGAGTGTAGAAATTTCTAGGACAAGAAAAACCCCGCACCTTTTTTATTAAACCCCATTCTTTCTTTATTAATTACTTCTTCTTTAAATTTTCTTTGGTGAAAAGAGTGGGGGTTGCCCTTCTAGGCTCGGCCAATGTGAGGAGGGGAGTATGTGTTTGAGTGTGTGAAAATTTCAAGTCAAGAAAAACCCATCAAAGCCCATTAATGCATTTCACATCATTTAAAATTTTCATTTTATTTTATTTCCATTTCCTTTTTACCCTAGAACCCACTAGAATTTGGAGACAAGTTATAGAAAGAACATGTTACTAACTAGGTTTAAGTTGTCATGGTTCACTTTTGTATAATTAACCCATTCCAATTTGTAATTTATGCTAATTTAATGTATAAATGAAAAGCTTAAAATAATTAATTAAGGAAAAATATTTAAGTAAACTAACAATTTATAAGTGACTAAATAAATATCAAATACTAGCAATTACCTAGTTAAAATAGGTCTTTTTAAGTCTATGATGAAAAATAATTATTTCTTGGTTTTACGAAAAATACAATTTATTTTACCGATTATCAGAAATTTCACCTAAAGGATTTATTTATTTATTTTTAAAACGTTACATTCGTGTTTTAAATTCAGCTAGTAATGTAAAACATTGATTCCACGGTCGTGATGAATAGCCAAACCTACATCCCTAGACCCCTACGAGTGCGGCAAATAACCCTACCAATTCTAGAGTTAGGAGACCCGGTCTCAACTCCTTGAGATGATCTTCCACTGGACTCTAGAATCCGGTTACTTGTGCTCCCCGCCTTGGGTCTATCCTAATGCGGAAAAGTAAATAATATACATCTATGGTGACATCATCCTCAACTCGGAAGTGCCCCAATAAAAGAATATTACATACAGATTTTACATGAATGAAAATATTAAAAATCTCATCTCACATAAAAAAAACCCGGGCTATTCAATCACAACAATCCAATAAAATATATCACAGCAACATATGATATCACATATCATCAACGTAAGTAAATACGCGTATCCTGAATGTCGTTGACATATAGCAACGAAATTCGGGATACCCCATATATTACACTTACGGTCGCAGAAAAGAAATAGAAAACTACAATAATTAGAATCCGTATATCCATTGACATCAGAAACCCGGAATATCTCATATTCCAGATTTCATGCCTAACCTATAATCCTTGTATTTTAGTCTCAAATTGAAAACACTTTTCTATTACTTTAGTCGGGTAATTCAACAGGATTCCTGACTACAATATCGAATACTCGTCGGAAGGTTTAGCAGATGGCCGCACCCCTGATGCCATCGACGAAGTGCACTAAGGCGGAACACCATGGCCGCGAGCACCCGAATGGGTGCTTTTGGCAACGGGGTTCTCCTACAGTCACTTGGTTGGGGCTATGGGGCGTGGCTGTCTACTAGAGTTACCCGGCGAGTGTTCGCGTACAATACGCGATTGCGACGGAGTTTTGATCCGATTCAAAACTCCGTGGAAACCGATTAACCGATACTAAAACACTAGATTTACAATATACTAACTAGTTTTCACAAAACTAATTATTCCGGATTCTAACAATTGTATCAAATATCATCAAAGTCTAAACGATATCAATCATTTCGATCGGTTTAACAAACACCCACAAATTTCAGAGACCTCAACAACTTGAGAATCATTAAAAATACCCAGAAAGTGCTAAATATAACCATGGAGCAGCACAAGAAACGAGAGCCCATGACCCTACAAAACGGCGGCGGAACCGCGGCCAAACTAGGGTTTGGGTCGCGGTTCCATGGCTCTTTGATCGAGTTAGAGTTTCAATTTTCTTGAGGCTCCATAGAAAACCCTGCACGATTTTCTACATATTTTTAATCATCAAAATTCCAACATTTGAAAATTTGACAAAAACTACTCAAATTGGGGTCGAAAATCGATTGAACACTTTGAAACCGTAAAGACCTACCCAAATATTCTAGCTTGGCTCTGATACCATGAAAGTCTACCCTAGCACCACAACAAGGTTCTAGTAGCATCAAGCATGCCAAATTAAAAAATTTCTAGGTGCTAAGTTAGACTAACCAAGATACTAACTAGAATGATTAGGGTTTCCTATGATGATATCAAAAAACTAAGAGAAGGAAAGATGGCTACAATCTTTGATGACCGTGTCATTCTCTTCTAAAGCTCCGGGATGTAGTCCACGCGACTCTACTAGGCTCCTCTTCGAGTTTGAACGAGCCTCCTCCGTGATCTTCGCGCTGAAAATGATCCACTCGAAGTCCGTCTAGCTCAAGTTACCTCTTCACTAAACTATCTTTAGTTAAGGCAACACACTACACTTGATTGCTAATCAAGTGTAGGATGGTGAAGTAGGAGTTTGGTTTAGCTCACTAGTTTGTTCAAAACCCCATGATTCACATCACATGTGAGGGGTTGGAGTTTTGAGGGATGGGGAAGAAGAAGATGGAAGCTAGAGAGAGTGTGAGCTAATCTCAAGAGAGCAAGAATGAAAAAATGATCAAGTGAAGAAATGGCTATCACATGAGCTCACTTATTCAAGCATGGAATTCTTTGCAATAATAAATTGCAATCATGCTTGAATAGTCAGTCAAGACAAATAAAAAATGATAAAGCCCATGCTTCACACCATGCTCAAAAAGTCTCCCCATTTTCCACCTTTTATTCTATTTTCCAAAAATAGAAAATACATGCCATGCTTGATATATTTATATATATATATATATTTAAGAAAATATTAGTGAGCTAATAATATTAGTTAAGATATAATTATATCAAATATAATATATATCACATTATTAAATCAACACTTGATTTAATAATCCGGTTATATCACATATAACCGACTAATATCATTTATCTGTATATCACATTATTAAATCAACACTTGATTCAATAATTCGGTTATATCTCATATAACCTTACCGATAACAGATAACTGCCAGATTACAATACGGTATCACATACACGTATTTAATCAGCCCCCGCACATATCACATATGTGCCCTACTTCGTTTCGCTTGAACCAGGAAACTTCTGTGTGGGACTCTAAAGACTCGTCAATATGCCAGCAGTAGGTGATGATCACATTAGTCACCTACAAGCTGTCAGTGGTACTAGCTGGATGTAACGGCTACCCGGGTATTGAGCGATATGAAGATCAACAAGCAAGCTTGTCCATTCTCTCAATGAAGCCTATCAGTAACACTACCGTATAGTCCGGTCTCTTCGTCTGATATGTCGCATATCATGTCTAGGGGTGGAAATCGTCAGACCCCAGTAACGTGATAAGTTATGCCGATGTCTGGCCTATAACGGTTCGAGAAACTACTGATAACTCTTATCAGTAAGTCTCAGCAGTATCCCTGGCCAGGACTTCCAGTTATAGCCAATCGGTCATTGCACAACATCAACCCCCAATACCGGGAGAGACGAAACCCCTCATATCGCTCATTGCCTCCATGTGACTCGGGACTGTACCTAAAATCCACCTGTTTGCATGTCTCCTTTGAGCGTGATAGGGAGGAAATCAAAGCACAGTGGGATCCAATGACGATCTCGGGTCTACAGAGTAACCTGTACTAGTGTCACCAGAGGACTGCTATCTAACGATAGGTATACTACCAACTAGGAGTCCTCGGCGAGTACTGTTCGGTGTACCCATTCTCCAATGAGCACCTGTGTACAATCTTCGATGTCACACACAATGGTTGTGGGATCAACCATCGCACTCTAAGGGACAAGAAACGTACACACTAGTCTACTCTAGAATATCGATGCCCCTGTCTCGATATCCCCTTGACTGGGAACTGTTTAAAAGTTGTACTTTTGGACCACCCTGGCCCCACTAGTATGATCTCATCATAATCTTGGAAGTCAAGTACAAATCCTAAGGGCTTTATCAACATGTGAGAGAAAGACAGTAAAGAATACTAATCAACATGTTAAGATAAAGAGTAACCAGATAGCATACTATCATGTCGAGCAAGAAAGCCCTCTGTATATATATCCAATCATCCACTGTAATATACATCACATGTACAATAATGGCTTTTAGGGCATACATATTACTAACAATATATATTATTGTGTACTGGACGGAGGGAAATATTTATTTTTTAAATGTTTATATTTTATGCCCTTACGGTTGTCACCGTAAGGGTAAAATGTCAGAAAAAATTAATATTTTGCTCCTACGGTGGTACCTGTAGGGGCATATGATATAAAAGTTTTTTTTAAATTTAAAATGGATGAAACATTACCCCCTGCGATGAATCCATTGAGGCAATTTGTAAGTCCACGCTAGCGCCCCGGCAGTCTACAGACGCCAAATGCGGAACAAAATCTTTTAACTTGGCGCTATCGTATACTTTAACCCGGATCTGCCATTATTGCTAAACTAACAAACTGTAAAGAGTGTAGGAATGTTATACCGAACGATCCGAGTCCTTCGTTCTTCAACCATCATCCCACGCTCCGTTGCGGCTACTCCGATCTCCGATTCCTTCGTCGAGGTGGCACCACGTCGACGATTCTTTAAACGGGCTCCCGCCTCTGACTCGAGGCAACTCGATCGTCAAGTTTGCTAAAAGAGACGACCAAGATTGATGTAGAGAATGAGTAGATGACTTTGTCTCACTTCGTCCAAGTCCGTGGACGATCGGTTAATGAAGTTGCCGTGGAAATCGGGTGATGGAATGAAATGAACTGTGAATTCCATACACCCCAAAACTATCATATCTTTTCTAACCGAAATGAAACCTCAAGTGAGAGTAAAAATAATGAGAGAGAGAGAGGAGGCTTATCATATATATGAAGGAGGGAGGTGACCGTAGGAGAAGGGGGTGACCATATGATAAATATCATATGTGAACACTTACAAATATCTTGCTTAAAGATCTTAAGCAAAACAAGAAAGTAATGAAATCAAAGCATGAGTCACAAAGCTTAGTCACAAATTCTAGAACCTTCTAGAACCTTCTAGAAGCTCGACTCACTCTCATCCAAGAAAAGATAAATCCGCCTTTAACCAAATGTTAAAAGACGGCTGATAGAAAACTGGAAACTGGAAACTGGCCACTTCCAAAAGTGATCCTGAAACGACTTTCAGGATAACCCCGAAACTGTATAAATATGCCCGCATTTATATTACGACCGAATATAAATGCAACTGAGACAAAGATATTATACCTACTCAATATAATACTCGGATCCGGCTTAAACCAAAGCCGACCAGTATCATCTGCCCGAAAACTGACACGTGCGTAAACGCACGTGCATTTTCCGAACCCTGCCATAAAACCATACGGCCTCTACAACGTTTCGCCCGAACTTGGGAAACTGTCTGTGGGGGACTCTAATGACTCGTCAGCACCCTGGCAGTGGGTTTAACCACAAACCGTCAGCGGCACTAGCAATGCGTAACGGCTGCCCACGGACTGACCTCAAGGGTGGCCGAGGAGCGAACTCAAGGGAGACCGATGAGCGAACTCCTCCGAAAACCCTACTGAGCCTAACAGTGACAATGTATATACAGTCCGGTCCGTTCGTCAATGAGTATCGCATATCTGTCTAGGGGGCTAGTAACGTCAGACCCCCAAAAGCAGTATAAGTCGTGTCGGAGTATAGCCCAAATACACCCTGAGATACTACTGGAGTACCTACCAGTAAATCTCCTACCATGGCCATGGATTTGTGTAATGGCTCTCCTAGACAAAGCACGACCTCGCCCCCAATACCGGGAGAGACGAATCCCCTGCCGATCCGCTCACGTGCCTCCATATGGCTCGGGACTGTACCCAAAAGCTACCTGTTTGCACGACTCCTTTGAGCCGTGGTAGGGTAGAAATCAAAGCACAGTGGGAACTCACACGAGACAAATGACGACCTCAGGTCGATGAACTAACCTGTACACATGTCACCAGGGAACTGCTATCTGACGGTAGATATAATACTAACTAGCAGATTCCCTGCGAGTCCTGTCCGGTGTACTCATAACCCAATGAGCACCTGTATACATCTTAGGTGATCCTACTGACACCAGTGGCTTGTGAGACCGGCCACCGCCCCTGGTCGGGGTCTCGACTGTACACACTAGTCTACTCCGGAGTATCGATGCTCTGTCTCGAAACTCCCACGACTAGGGACCACAATTAAGGATATGCATATAAACTACCCAACTCTCACGTATATGATCGCCATCATACTGTTGGCAGTAAAGCAAGATCCTAAGGGCTCTATCAAAGTGTAACATGCAATCAGTCACCTGAACATGTACACGACTGATAAAGGCAAACCAGATAGCATACTATCATCTCGAGTAAGACTGTCCTACCGGGATAGGTCCTCCGCAATCATTGCAATCACGTACCTGCGATCCAATAATTGACTATGAGGGCACTATCTCCAACAATCTCCCACTTGCACTCAAGGCTAATATTGCGATGTCGACTACTCACAGCCCGTGTGAAACCAACACCCAACTCCTCTACTAATCAGTTTCACAAAGCCCGTTTGTAAAACTATTGTGTTCGAGAAATAGCCTCAGTGAGTGGATCCGCCTAGAAGTATCTTTCTATATCTCTCTTAATCTCAAGTTCGCGGAGAAAACCATCTCCCGAATTGAGTAAAACCTGTCTTAGAACATGTCTGGATATCTGATGGGACCTTAGTTCATAAATGAACTCCATATCCAAACTTCTTAGACTGAATCGATCACTGAACCTAATCAGTATCGGGCACCTTGTTTCCCACAGTATCCTCTTGGACCACCTGTCCATAATACTGTCCCTCTTCGTCAGAGGGAAAAACTACAACTCTGACAATCACTCTGTCAACCATGTCACCTTTGAAGCCTGGAATGATAACCGTCTCCCGAAGGAGGCTGCCGTCATCAAATCTGTAGAACATGCACTTATGTTCTATAACTGCTTCCTTATGTTTCTCCAGGATTGGATTAATACAAACTTATTGCATCTAGTGCAAAACCAACATTTGGTGTGGTACTTGACATCTCATGATTGACTCAATTGCCTAAGCAAGTGATCTGCCAATCATGCACATCCCTCTCCCCTTTAGTCTGTACGACACCTTTAGAGAGGGTGACTCCATCACCTGCAGGTACACCACCATGCTAGGAGTCAACTATTCCAAAAACCATTAGAATATCTGTCAAAGTACCCACATTGGGAAACTACCCAAATCCAGATCTAAAACCATAGATCTAGAAACCAGAATGTCAAATATTATATCCATATCCTGTCTGGAGAAACAATTGTGTGACGACCACAGTACAACCGATCGTAGTATAGGAATTTTACTTCCTACTCTGTGTATGTCATCCAGATACCATGACATCACACCCTACTACCTCCTTAACTGATCCATCCCTTATTCTGATTGAAGTCAAACCCATGACTGTCACATCAAAATTAGATGATCTATCTCCGCTATAACTGCTCTAGTCTATAAATAGACATAAGCTACTTGCCCACCAGGCTTCCGTTGCTCCCACTGACTACGACAACCCTCCTACCGGGTCTCATATCCTGGAACAACAGTAGTGTCAAGTCTGGGTAGATAAGAACCTCCCTGTCACCGCCCTTGAGCCTACCGAAGTACCTCTCGGGTGTCTGAGGTTACCTACCATACCTGCGGAGTGGCTATTGGAATGTCAAACCTGATTGAATGTATAGGTCCTATTAAATTTTTCCGTAATCGTTCGCGGTTCTGGAATCACTTCCAGTTCTACCATACTCCCACTACTGTTTTCTGAAAAAAGATCCATTTTTACTAAAACTGTGGCAAGTCAAGAACAATATCACTATTGATCTTCCAAATGGTAGAATATCAACCCTCGTCATAGCCAGGGTCAACCCACAAACAGCCATTACAGAAACGTGCCCTGAGTTATCCAGTGTCTGGTTTTAATCATAAGCTGGACAACTCCCCGTACCTTAGTTTCTTTTAAGGTACGAACTATTCTATATCCAATATAGAAACTTTGGCACTTATTTAATTGGATCCATATTCAAACTATGCACCTGTCTCCAGTGTATATCAACTTAATGGAAAAAGGCTAATCAGCATTACTCAACTTAGGAATCCATCCAATTATGAGTAATCTGAAAGAGAAACACGTTTCTCAAAACCATCACTATAATCTGAATACCATTCACAAGAATCTACATCTTCGATCTCTTTGAAGAATCCCGATACTTGTGACATCTGGTTCTCCACTTTATTCTTATACCCACAACTTCTCAAAACTTAGACCTTGTATTTCTACGAAACACTTGTCTAAATACTAGAGAAGTTATAAGTAAACAGAACATAGTACGAGGACATACCCCTTTGTCCTGATGGACACTTGGACAACATACAATACTCTGTATAAGTCCTCTGAGTTGAACAACTCATAACCTGTGCGTTGTAGGTGGAAAACTGTACCCTGGCGATTTCCTCAAATATCACCAATTACAACGAATTCCGATATAATGAGGACAATCACCTAATTCCCAATATCTTACTCCCACTCATCATCTGTAAAACCATACAGATATGAGAATGAAACCTGGTAAATACATACCCTTGGAGTAAGTGTCTAATCGGGAAAACAGTTTTTCCTTTAACAATGCACTGAAACATGAAAATGTTTCGTAGGGGTATCCTGGTATTCATAGTAATGCCTCTTCCATAATCCAATTCATGACTTCAACCGTATATTTTATTGCCATCTCTCCAAATCCCTTTATTTGTCTTTAGTCGTTACCTTCTGTACACCATCGTTAGGCTAACTGGTTTTCTTCCTTCCCTACCGTTCGGCACCAGCCTATGGTTAGGAAGAAGACTATCCAGTAAGCATAATAGGTGTACCCTCCTAAACTAAGGAGTATTCGCATCTCGAAAGAAGGTGACGATAAAAGACAACTGAATAATACCTTATTTTTTTAAAGATGAAATAGGAGCGGCGATGAAGTACGCGGTTTTGGTCGTGAATGATATCAGTCGCAATTTACTTTGCCCTCTTTCTAATCCCTTTATTTTGTCTTTACATATTACCTTCTGCACACCCTACTTAGGCTAATTGGTTTTCTTCATTCCCTACCTTTCGGCACCAGCCTATGGTTTGGAATAAGACTATCCAATAGGCATAATAGGTGTACTCTCCTAAACCAAGGAGCTCTCGCAACCTGAGAGAAGGTGATAATAAAAGACAACTGAATAAACCAATTCTATTTCTCCTGAACCTGGATCCATCCCCGAAGAAGTCCCTTCGAGTTCGTATATAACCATACGATGGATCTATCCAATGGAAGTGGATATCCGTAGTAATACGGGTGTTCTGAGAAATTCAAAGGGTAAAAGAAGGAGTGGCAATGACTTATGCAACTCAGACAATCCAAAAGCCAGTATTTTAAGAAGGTTCGGTCAACCTGGTCACTGAGTCATAGTCTAGGGTCAGTCAAAGGTCGCTGCCAAAGAGAGAGAGAGAAAAGAAACACTCAGCGTGCACTCAAACCTAGATCAGAATGGTCATCATTTTATCTAATCCGGAAACCTCCCACTGTCATGTCAAATTCTCCTCCAAACCTAAAGAAGAATCAATCGGGATCACCCGAAGAGTAAACCAACTCATCAGTGGGAATCAGGATCCAACTCTCATCGCATGATAACGTGATGGAATGCATCCACGTTACTCATACTCCAGAAGGTATGCGCATACTCGGCATGTTTCAGTTTCTTTAGAAACTCCTGATATTATTTTTGCCCCATGCTCTTATAACCTTGGCGTTGGTCAAAATGTCATAAGTCACATGCCAAGTTCTACCCGTCACTATCTTGCCAATTTGAACCCACCCGCACATGCCCTTGACGTTGGCCAAAATGGCAGAACGACTGTCCCAAACTAACTCATCTATCTATGCAACAATTGAATACCCAGCAGCTACCAAACACTATGCCTTGGCGTTGGTCAAAATACGTAGCTTGAATACTACTGAATACCCAAAAGAAGTGACGGAGGGCTACGACTGGTTTTTGGCGAAAAACCTTTAGCGTAGTGAACTTGATATCGCTGAAGGAACCTGATAGCTTTTTAAAATATAGTGGCGAAAACCTTTTGCTAAAGAGGTCACTCCCGGTAAAGGGATCTCGGCTCTTTCCTCGTGGAATGAGGTGTAGGATATTCCACTGAATACCGCTATGCAAAGCAACTTGTAATCGACTATAGTGAAGTTATTACCCTGACGCAAACTTTTGCCCAAGGGGTCGGTCCCGGTGAAGGGATATCAGCCCTTGCCCCGTCGAATGAGGTGCAGGATATTCCACTGAATACCGCTATGCATAACAAAAGGAAACGTCTTTGCAATAACACTTTTTAAATTGTTCCAACAACTGTATACAGGTTTGTTTTTACTTTGCGTTGATCAGAATCAACACAGTCCCATTAATTATCACACCAGAAAAGAACGAAAATAAAATGTACGTATATGCCATCTGCATTCGTCACTGGGTCCCGTCATCACTCGTTAGGTTACTTAACTAACGACAGAGCGGGGACTGGACTAGCGCGGGTGTAAAACATATACAACATCTAATAGTATATAAACCAATATACATAATCGCTCCAGGCGTGATAATATGCAACATTACAGAAAAGTAATAAGCATCACAGAACAATACAGATATTCTGGGATCCCCGAGTTTCACAGAGCCGCTGCTGAAACTCGACGTTCCCCTGTCGTGTGGATAGCCTGTGCAATGAAACCTAGACCCCTACGGGTGCGGCAAGTTTACCCGCCAAAACCTGAAGCGAGGCAGTCCCCACAGCATAGTGAATGGAACACCCGGCACTTCACGGAATCCGGTAATCTTGGGCACCCCTCCTTGGGTCAACCTGTACCCCCTACGAGTGCGGCGAATAGTCTGCCAATTCTGAAGTGGGGCCCCTCTGCCTCTCAAAGCCATGAGATGCGGACCCGTTGCTTTCCCGAACCCGGCTATCCGTGCACTCCGTCTCGGGGCAAAACCTAGTACAGTAATGAAAAATAGTACAATAGGTACATCGACCGCAACCTGGTCGTGCCCCAAAAGAATATTATACAACAGGCAGTGACGGCTGTCCACAAGTTGGACGCTCGCCCCGCAATATCAAATGTACAAATAAACTCAAACTGTACTACCATTGCACACTGCTATCCACCACGACAAATCCGCAACATTACAGCACAACACAGAACATCAACGCGAATGTCACGTTCGCAAACCCGTCTAAAAGAACTATAGCAATTAAACGCGGTTTACCGATCAAATGACATTCCCGGTCGGAGATATAATGTAAGCACTGTAAACTAACGTGTTTAAATTTCGATCGACCAAAGACCAAATATCAAAAAGTGGGCCCCATAGCTTACTGGTGAACAGTAACAAAATCTGGGCCAAAACTTTATATTCCAAAAACCCCAAAATCAATCAAAGAACCCATTGTCCAAATTTGGGAGCACGTGCTCCCCACGTGGCCGCGGTTGCGCGGCCAAACCATGGGTTTGGCCGCCCTTCCGCGGCAGTCTGGAGGGATCACGATCCCAAATTTGGTCGTGGTTCTTATAATTCCCTGCACGGATTTTTAAGACATCCAGAAATAAATTTTGAAGCCATTTAAAATTAACAGAAACTGTCGGGCTTGAATTTTGTGATTTTTGCAATTTTCGATTTCCGGTCGGATCGATGTTTTAAACGCGTTAGCACAAATTAGTATAGCAAAATGGTTAGGCTCTGATACCACTGTAAGTCCACGCTGGCGCCCCGGCAGTCTACAGACGCCAAATGCGGAACAAAATCTTTTAACTTGGCGCTATCGTATACTTTAACCCGGATCTGCCATTATTGCTAAACTAACAAACTGTAAAGAGTGTAGGAATGTTATACCGAACGATCCGAGTCCTTCGTTCTTCAACCATCATCCCACGCTCCGTTGCGGCTACTCCGATCTCCGATTCCTTCGTCGAGGTGGCACCACGTCGACGATTCTTTAAACGGGCTCCCGCCTCTGACTCGAGGCAACTCGATCGTCAAGTTTGCTAAAAGAGACGACCAAGATTGATGTAGAGAATGAGTAGATGACTTTGTCTCACTTCGTCCAAGTCCGTGGACGATCGGTTAATGAAGTTGCCGTGGAAATCGGGTGATGGAATGAAATGAACTGTGAATTCCATACACCCCAAAACTATCATATCTTTTCTAACCGAAATGAAACCTCAAGTGAGAGTAAAAATAATGAGAGAGAGAGAGGAGGCTTATCATATATATGAAGGAGGGAGGTGACCGTAGGAGAAGGGGGTGACCATATGATAAATATCATATGTGAACACTTACAAATATCTTGCTTAAAGATCTTAAGCAAAACAAGAAAGTAATGAAATCAAAGCATGAGTCACAAAGCTTAGTCACAAATTCTAGAACCTTCTAGAACCTTCTAGAAGCTCGACTCACTCTCATCCAAGAAAAGATAAATCCGCCTTTAACCAAATGTTAAAAGACGGCTGATAGAAAACTGGAAACTGGAAACTGGCCACTTCCAAAAGTGATCCTGAAACGACTTTCAGGATAACCCCGAAACTGTATAAATATGCCCGCATTTATATTACGACCGAATATAAATGCAACTGAGACAAAGATATTATACCTACTCAATATAATACTCGGATCCGGCTTAAACCAAAGCCGACCAGTATCATCTGCCCGAAAACTGACACGTGCGTAAACGCACGTGCATTTTCCGAACCCTGCCATAAAACCATACGGCCTCTACAACGTTTCGCCCGAACTTGGGAAACTGTCTGTGGGGGACTCTAATGACTCGTCAGCACCCTGGCAGTGGGTTTAACCACAAACCGTCAGCGGCACTAGCAATGCGTAACGGCTGCCCACGGACTGACCTCAAGGGTGGCCGAGGAGCGAACTCAAGGGAGACCGATGAGCGAACTCCTCCGAAAACCCTACTGAGCCTAACAGTGACAATGTATATACAGTCCGGTCCGTTCGTCAATGAGTATCGCATATCTGTCTAGGGGGCTAGTAACGTCAGACCCCCAAAAGCAGTATAAGTCGTGTCGGAGTATAGCCCAAATACACCCTGAGATACTACTGGAGTACCTACCAGTAAATCTCCTACCATGGCCATGGATTTGTGTAATGGCTCTCCTAGACAAAGCACGACCTCGCCCCCAATACCGGGAGAGACGAATCCCCTGCCGATCCGCTCACGTGCCTCCATATGGCTCGGGACTGTACCCAAAAGCTACCTGTTTGCACGACTCCTTTGAGCCGTGGTAGGGTAGAAATCAAAGCACAGTGGGAACTCACACGAGACAAATGACGACCTCAGGTCGATGAACTAACCTGTACACATGTCACCAGGGAACTGCTATCTGACGGTAGATATAATACTAACTAGCAGATTCCCTGCGAGTCCTGTCCGGTGTACTCATAACCCAATGAGCACCTGTATACATCTTAGGTGATCCTACTGACACCAGTGGCTTGTGAGACCGGCCACCGCCCCTGGTCGGGGTCTCGACTGTACACACTAGTCTACTCCGGAGTATCGATGCTCTGTCTCGAAACTCCCACGACTAGGGACCACAATTAAGGATATGCATATAAACTACCCAACTCTCACGTATATGATCGCCATCATACTGTTGGCAGTAAAGCAAGATCCTAAGGGCTCTATCAAAGTGTAACATGCAATCAGTCACCTGAACATGTACACGACTGATAAAGGCAAACCAGATAGCATACTATCATCTCGAGTAAGACTGTCCTACCGGGATAGGTCCTCCGCAATCATTGCAATCACGTACCTGCGATCCAATAATTGACTATGAGGGCACTATCTCCAACACAATTATCCACCCCTACGGTGAAATCTGTAGAGGTACGATATTACTGTTTTTTTTAAATAAACCACAAATAAAAAATTCCCCTACGGCGTTTTCCATAGGGGCAATTTTCATCCGTAGAGGCAAAAACTTGCTTTTACGCCATTTAAACCTACAGATTAAATTTTGGCGTCTGCGGTGGGAACCGTAGGGGCAGTGATTTTCCCCTACGATTAGAACCGTATGGGCAACCCCTTTTTGTAGTAGTGAATAGGTATAAAACCATGTAGGAGTTCTCGACGAGTCCGTTCGGTGTACTCGTTCTCTAATGAGCACATGTATATAATTTTCGGTGTCAAACACCAATAGCTGTGGGACCAGCTGATTGATCAAAGAAAAGTAGTATAGTAACCGCAATCAATAACGGTGTCGCGTGTAGCGAGCGTTAGTGAGTACGGATCGTCCTCTGGGATTCGAGGAATTCGTAAATTCTTGCTTTAAATGAGTCGAAAGAACTAGTAAAGAAATTCAAGAAATAGTTCAAGATTTAGTTGAATTTAATAGTTTCAAGAAATTCAAGAAATCGTTTTCAAGAAAGAAAATTCAAGAAAATGTTCAAGATTTAGTTATCAAGAAAATTGTAGAAGGCATGTAGGATTCGAACGGAATTGGTAGCCATGGATAACTATTCAAAATGATTCATCTTATCTATTGATAGAATTAAAACTAGATTTATGGCTAAAAATGAGAATTAGGGATCCCTTGAAGAAACTAGGGTTTCTCCTTCGTTGCCCCTTATCCTTTCATTAATTTTCATTCTTATCTAGCTTTTAACAAGAAGGAACATCAATCTAATCCCCAAATTGTGACGAAATTCACAATAAATTGATCTCGCTCACAATTTAGACATCAATGATTCTCTTTGCTAAACTTTATAATCTTCATAAACCTTAAGATGAATATAGGATTCTCTAACCATTTGATCTACCAAATTTTTTTTAATCCTAACAAGTGGAGATTTACTCACACATCATAAAAATAGAAGAATCAACAATTAAAGATTTCATAATGCGAAGATTTAAAGAAAGCGAGATTAAAAGTAATTATCACCTTTATTATTCAACTTCAAATTACAACTTCTTCAATCCGAGATTACAAGAAGAATTGCTCTCGATCACTCCCTTGAAGAGCTAATTTCTCCGTCGATCTTCGCTTCGCTCAATCACCGTGAGTCTTGGATCTATCGAGAATTACGTGCTCGTTGATGACGATCCGCTTCACGTAAAGGAATCTTGAATGATGTCGCTCGATGAATTTCTCAACGATTCTTGATCTTGGATCTTGATTTGGAATTGGATCTTTTTAGCTCTTTTCTTGATTTGGTTTTTGGATCAAAAGTTTCCAACCCCTCATCTCAAGGCTTAGGTCCTTTTTATAGCCCCTGATCAAGCTTCCCCCATAAGCTAGGTTGTTATAGAGAAGTTTCCAGAACAAGCTTGTTACAACAAGGTAAGCTAGGATGCTGCAATGAAGCTTCTAGAGAATTCTCGATAGCCGACTCCCTGAATCGGTCGCGGATCCACGGCGACTCAGCCTGACTCGGCCATGGATCCGCGGCCGATTAGTGAGCTCATGTCTTCAATTCTCTGTGGTCTTATTCTGTTAATCTCTGGATCTTTATGTGATATCGGGAATCTTTTTATCTCTTCTGAATTTCTGTCATTATTTGATTCTTCGATTTCCTGTATTTTAATCGGCGAATTTCTGATTCCGATATCTGACCAGAGCTACTTTTTGCACAAGATCTCAATGAAGAATGTTAGAGATATACAAAATTATGCGTGAAATATAAACACACAATTTCCTTCATAATGTTGATTATAATGTATAATACATGGTAAATGATATTTTGCAGATGAACTTCTAATATGTGTTATATTTATAGCAAATACCTTTAGATGATTAAGAAAAGTAAGGAAATTGTCATGTTAAAAGTGCACTATTTTCGACTGAACAAATACCTCCAAACTTGACTTTGATCATCTCGAGCAAATTTTATTTATTCAAAAGAAGGAGAAAAATAGAAAGAAAAAGAAAAAACTAACTAGCACACTTTCGTAGACAAAACGATTGCACTGAGCACGTGCAACAAGCCTTTAAACCTCTAGGTGTCCCTAGTAGGAGGAGTGTTGTCTTGAGGATTTTCAGCGGATTGCGCCCACAAAATCCTATAATAAAAGAAAGACTGTGAAAGTTACATATAAAGATAAAAACTATACAAGAAAGAACTTGAAAATTAGAGTTTTCAACTACACTAGCTTTTCGTTTGTCATGAGCCCTATCTTAATAGTCATGAAAAGATGTTAGAAATCACATCATCCCTCAATAAAACGTCGCCTTTATTCTTCATCCCTACCTTTCCTCTAAACACTGATCATATACCCCTACGTGTGTGTAAAAGACATCCCTACACTCGGAGAATTCAATTCAAGCTATCATACTCTTGTCCATCTACCTCAGTACTTTTTAGTCGGTGAATATTTTAGATAGAATTGCTCACACATTTTTCATGCGACCGTTAATACTTCTTGAGGTACTAACCGACTGATTACTAAATGTGCTCACTAATTAGGCGTAATTAGCAATTTTCTCGTCTTGCAACACCTAAGGCTTAACAGTGACTCCCAAACCAGTTGGTCTAAGGCACTAGGTGATGAAGCACCCTCGCTATATTTTTTTATGCTGCCTTGGTGATTACAAAATCAGTGTTTATTTTTCTTCACCATTTTATACTTTTATACTTCATTTATTATTTTCTCCGTACTTTGGCTTTTAGACAAGAGCATTTCAATGTATTCTCTACTATCCCGAGTTTCAAGACGTGTGTAAGTGTGTATAGTAGGGTATCAATATATAAATGTTTGGCTTCAAGAATAGGGACTATTTTTCAGACTTATTTTTATCCTCAGATTACTGACTTCCTTCATCTTACTAACCCTTGGGACAACGGCTCATAACTACTTATTACTAGTTTCGTTTAAGAAAATATGTAACTTTCTTGGTTTTCTTAAAATTTTCCAATCTTTTAAATGTAATTTTTCACTTTCTAACCTTTCATTATAAAAGAAAAAAATTAAAAAATTTAAAAATTTTGTGCTTATGCAAAGTGTAATGCAAAGTAACGCGTAAATAAGCACAAATCTCCCCCAAACCTATTTACAGCAGTGTCCTCACTGTTATCATCTTTTAAATCTCAAAAACCTGTAGACTTGGGAGGAAAAGTTATTAACGGGGTATAAGAATAAATGAACGTGAAAACCTCCCCCAAACTTATTTTTGGTTCACAATTTTGTGTACAAATTTTATTTTCAAGAGCCAAAAATATAACCCCCCCAAACTTGATTTAAACAATATTAAACTTTTAAAATTATAAGAGGGGGGTAAAGTTATTGGTCAATATAAAGTTTTACAAAGACCAAAAGTTAATACCAACAATTCAAAGATTTTATCAATGTAATGCACTGGTTGGTAGAAGAATACATCATCTATCGACGTGAAGAAGTGGGGAAGAGATAAGTGATGGTATGGAAAGGGTTTGCATATCTGTTTGTAGAGATGACACAATGATAATGATGGATTACTCGTATTCTCGTTATTATTAACAAGTAGGGGTGATGGTTCAATATCTTTGGTTTGGGGTTGATTCATCACAACTCCCGTGTTTTCTAAAAATGCGAGTTCATCAGCGAAAATTTCTTCAAAGGTTTCATCGATACCCCCGAAGAATAATCTCATCGGAAAGAACGGGATGATACTTAGACTCCATAAAAGGTTCATAATACGCGTTATGTGTTGACCCGGACAGATCGATAGTGTTAGTTATATGTATGCCCTAGAGGCCATTACTGTACATACGATGTATATTGTAGTGGATGCTTGGACATATAGAGGGATGACTTTCTTGCTCGACATGATAATATGCTATCTAGTTGCTCTTTATCTTAACATGTACACTGATTGTCTCTAAAGTACATGTTGATAAAGCCCTTAGGATGAGTACTTGACTACCAGGACTATGATGCAGATCATACTAGTGGGGACAGAGTAGTCGTTAAGTACATCCTTTAAATGTTCCTAGTCGAGGGTGTATCGAGACTGGGAATTGATATACCAGAGTAGACTGGCGTATACGCTTCTCGACCCATATGATGGGCGATGGATGATCCCATATCCATTGGTATTTGACATCAGAGAAGGTATGCGGGTGCTCAGTGGAGACTCGGTACACTGAACGGACTCGCCGAGAACTCCCAGATGGTATTGTACCTCACGTCAGATGGCAGTTCTCTGGTGATACTGGTACAGGTTAGTCTGTAGACCCAAGATCGTCATAGAGTCTTGTGTGATTCCCACTGTGCTTTGATTTCCACCTTACCACGTTCAAGAGAACGTGCAAAATGGTGTCTTTTGGGTACAGTCCCGAGTCACATGGAGGCAATGAGCGATAGGAGGGGTTTCATCTCTCCCGGTATAGGGAGTTAATGTTGCGTTATGCTCGATTGGCCATAACAAGATTCCCTGGCTAGGGTTGTCGAGATTTACTGGTAAGTGTTATCAGTAGTTTCTTGAACCGTTATAGACCTTGCATCGGCATGACTTATCAGGCTATTGAGGTCTGACGTCATACCACCCCCAGGCTGTAATATGCAATATATCAGACGAAGAGACCGGACTGTACAGTAGTGTTACTGGTTGGATTCGCAGGAGTTATAGCAGGCTTGCTTGTTGATCTTCTTATTGCTCAATACCCAGAAGGCTGTTATGTTTAGCAGACGCTTGCGGCTTGTGGGTGTTTGATATGATCATCACCTACTGTCGGCGTATTGACGAGTCTTTAGAGTCCTACACAGAGGTTTTCTGGTTCATGCAAAACGGAGTAGGAGCACATATGAGATATGTGCGGAACCGAGATTAATGCAAGTATGTGATACTGCATTCTATTTTCACGATATATGATATCGGTCAGTTATATGTGATATAGCCGGGTTATCGGATCAAGTGTTGATTCGATAAGATGATTCATTTGATATTAGTCGGTTATATGTAATATAGCCGGATTGTTAAATCAAGAGTTGATTTAATAGTTTAATGTATAATTATATATTTGATATGTTAAATTACATTAACTAAT
This sequence comes from Agapanthus africanus, assembly GCA_030015575.1. Lineage (NCBI taxonomy): Eukaryota > Viridiplantae > Streptophyta > Magnoliopsida > Asparagales > Amaryllidaceae > Agapanthus > Agapanthus africanus. The sequence continues at coordinate 567,227,064 of CM057339.1, forward strand.
ATTAGCTCACTTAAGATTTCTTTTCTCACTTTATGATGCATTGATATATATGTGATATATATTAATTGTATTCTTTTTGCACAAAATATATATGTGATATATATTGTTGTGTCATGCTAGGTTACACATGCAACATGTATGTATGAGACTCATACCATGCTAGGGTTTATGTTAGGGTTTCATTTATCATTAATTAATTACAAATTAGTGGATTAAATCATTGCTAGAAGCTTGTAGAAGCTTGTGGATTAGCATTGACTAAGTCCACTCCTTTGTTTTTTCTTAAGATATTTTGTAACCTAACCTTTAACCCCTTACCATGGTTAACTCTTTACATGAGTTAGTATATGATTGATATACTCACCCATGGTTGCATTAAACTATATATGATTTATTCATTCATCACTTGAGCTTCATCTTCTTCTTCCTCATTCAAGCTTTCTAGCTTTTGTAAAAGTGATGATAACTTGTGAGAAAAATATATCTAAAGTGAGCCCACTTCCATCTTCATCATCCTCTACTACTTTCCATTTAGTTTAGGGTGTTTTCTTCACTAATCTACACAATTAGTGAAGAGATAGTATGAGCTAGTGTCTCCTCGACGTAGATCATTTTCGGCCTCGAAGACTTCGAAGCAAGCTTGTTCGTTTCTTCATGGGAGCCTTTCTAGAGTCCGGGGATCGTGATCACAGCAAAGGGACTACTACACAGAGCTATTAAAGTGATGGACCGGTCTACAAAGGTTGTATTCCTTGTTCACTTAGATGTAAAGAGTTTACATATCATGTTTAACCTTAATTCTCTAGTTCGATTATTTGGCGGGTTGGTTTAGCACCCCAAAATTTTTAAAGTAGCATGATTAATGCTTGCCAAAACCTTTACAAGGTACTAAGATAACCCTACAGTGGTATCAGAGCCAAGCTAGAGCATTAGGCGTTGTCTATATGAAGTTTGAAGTCCGATCGAACTCCGAAACCCCGATAAATCCCATTTTCTGGAAAAAAATTCAAAAGTTGAAATTTTTCATTTTAAAAATACTCAGAAAATCATGCAGGGAATTCTATGGACCCACCTGAAGAACGAGTCCCTAACTCGCTACAGTGACCACGCAACCGCGGCCAAAACTTGGTTTTTGCGGCGGTTCCGTGGCGCCACTGTGGCGGCTTGGGACGGGCCCTTCAGCGACGGTCCGTAGGTGCTGGGGCATGCTTCTAGGAACTTTTAATTTTGCTCAAGTGTTAAGCTCTCTGGGAATTTTTGGAAATTCGTTGCATCGATCGAATTATCTAACTTTTCCTAGCCATCTGTGATTGTGGTACAATATTTAGAATCCACATAATTGGTTATGAGATAACTAGTCTGAATTTTATAAATCTAACGGTTTAGTCTCATTTGATCGGTTTCCACAGGATTTTGATGTTGATCAAAAGTCCGTCGCAATCACGTAGCGTACGCGGATACTCGCCGGGTAAACTTCATAGATAGCCACGCCCCATAGTCCCGACCAAGTGACTGTAGGAGAACCCCGTCGCCAAAAAGCATCCGTTCGGGTGCTCACGGCAGCGGTGTTCCGCCTTAGTGCACTTCGTCGACGACATCAGGGGGTGCGGCCGTCTAATAAAGTTTCTGACGAGCATTCGATCAGGTTATCGGGAATCTTGTTGAATTACCCGAAAGGTTATTGGAAAGTGTTTTCAATATCGAGACTAAAATGCGGGGTTTATAATTGTTAGGCATGTGATGTCTAAGGAATTCTTTTGGTTAGGCATGAAATCCAATGTATGTGATATATTGGGTTTATGATGTCTAAGGTGGTTGCGGATTCCAACTGTTGTAGTTTTTCACTTTCTTTTTTGTGACCGTAAGTGTAATATGTGGTGTATCGCCGGTTTCGGTGCTATATGTCAACGACAATTGGGATACGCATATTTACTTACGTTGATGACATGGGATGTTATGTGTTGCTGAGATATGTTATATTGGATCGTCGTGTTTTGAATAGCCGGGTTTTTTTATGTGAGATGAGAGTTTTTCATTTTCATTCATGTAAAAGCTTGTATGTAATATTCTTTTATTGGGACACTTCCGGGTTGAGGATGATGTCACCATTGTATATTATTTACTTTTCCGCATTAGGATAGACCCAAGGCGGGGAGCACAAGTAACCGGGTTCTATGTTCCAGTGGGAGACCATCTCAAGGAGTTGAGACCGGGTCACCTAACCCTAGAATTGGCAGGGTTACTTGCCGCTCTCGTAAGGGTTAAGGGATGTGGGTTTGACTATTCATCACGACCGTGGAATCCGTGTTTTATACTGGCTTAACTTAAAACTCGGAATTCCTAGTATATCCAATATTTTATATATGTTCTTCTGCTGCTGATATTCTATGATGTGATCATTTTATATGCCTGAGATGAATGCCTATATTATATATATGAGATATAATTAAATATTGCTGCTTTCGTTTCTTATGTGATGCTTGTGAAGCATAAATAATGGGATTTCATTAATGAGATTAATGAAATAAAAGAAACCTAAAGATGTTGTAGAAACTTGTTTAAAAACTGGTAGCTCTAGTTCTTGCTTTGCATAGTGGTATTTGTGAAATATCCTGCACCTTATTCGATAAGGAAAGAACCGAGATCCCTTCACCGGGAGTGACATCTTTAGCAAAACTAGTAAAAGCCTCAAAAACACTCCTTTTCAAAAATCACTCGATTCTACAACGATATCAAGTTCATTACGCAAAAGGTTTTCTTAAAAACCTGTCGTAGCCCTCCGTCATTTTCGGAAGTAGAGTACTTAGTATTCGTGCTGCGTATGTCGACCATAGTTGAGGCGTAGTGTGCGGTAGCTAAGTGATGTCTTCTTACACAGCATATGATGCGATTAATAAGGACAGTCATGTGATTATGTCGGCCATAGTTGAGGATCATGTGGGTGGGTCTAATTAATCATGAAATGACGGGTAGAACTTGACTAATGCTTATGATATGTTGACCATAGTTAAGGTAATAAGTACTAGGGCTAAAAACAATTATCGAGAGTTTCAAGTGTTGAAACTTACAATGAGATTGCATACCTTCTATGAGATAGTTGGATCCCGATACTCACTGTGAGTAAGAGTTACTCCAGGGAGAGTTTTACACATTACAATTAGCCGATCAAGTAGGTGTCTAGAAAGGTGTCAATGGGGTTACGCCCCTGGAAAAACGAGGTTTATTCTAATTAGGTCCATGCGAAAGCACGGGGAACCTCCCTCAAAGTACCGGCACTGGCCTGGCTGAAAGATTGGCGAACTTGTAGGGTGCAATTAATCCCGGCTAGTCTTTCCTTTTAGGGTTTGAAGGAAGATTTGATAAAAACAGTGGGAGCCATCCTGATTAGATATATATTAATAACCAATATAATCTTGCAAGAGCGCACGCAGAGTGTTTTCTTCTCTCTCTCTCCAGGTAGAGACCATGACACGCCTTAATCAAGATAATAATACGGATGTATTGACCGAACCCGCTTGTTATACTGAGCTAAGGAACGTTGGTCCCGCTCCAACTTATAATTATTATAAGACCGAGCAAGAAATAGGGAATTACCAGAATTCCCGTGCCGCCCAAACGAAGAAAGTGTATATTGATGCATCTTCTTCGGGTGTGTTCATTACAGAGAACTGTTTCTCAGTATCCTTTACGTACTGGGTGTAAGATACCGGGTCAGGATCCCAGATATGTAATCTATTACATGGGCTACAGATAGATAGAGAACTGAGAACGGGTGATAAGTTTCAAGAGTTGGAAACGGTGCAATTGTTGCAAGACAAGCAGTTGGCAATTATCACCCTGTATTACCAAAATACATTGATTCTGAACGAATGTTATTAGATACCGAACCTGATATACAACATCATATCAGTCTCTTTATTTAGTAAAGAAGGATATAATTTTGTATTGTTGGATAATGTTTTGAACATTTCCTATATCAAGAGTTGATCGGTTCAGGCACGTTATCTAAAAGCATATACGTTCTAAATCAAACCACAGTTCTTAAAGTACAGAACACACACAAGAGGAAGAGTTCAGAAATGAACAAATTCTTTTTGAGGCATTGTAGACTAGGTCATATCAATGCGACCCGACTAGCTAAGTTTGATTTAGATGCATATTTAAATCAGTTTGAATTTACATCTTATGAAACTTGTCAGTCATGTCACAAAGATAAGATGACCATAGCTCCGTTTATTGGAAACAGAGAAAAAGTTAGTGAACTCTTGGGATTGATACATGCCGATGTATGAAAGTCCCCTGTCTATACATGTCAGGACTGGTTCTTTGTACTTCATTACATTCACTGATGATCTCTTAAGATTCGCACATGTGTTCCTGTTGAAACACAAGTCTGAAGCTTTTGAGAAATTCAAAGAATATAAGTTAGAAGTAGAGAACCAAAAGCAGGTATAAGTATTATGTCCCTTGATGTGATCAGGGAGGAGAATACTTGAGCATGGAATTCCTGGACTATTTTAAAAGAGAATGAGATTCTCTCTCAGCATTACTCCTCCGTATACACCACAGCACGTCGGTGTATCGGGGCGGAGCAAATCGCACCCTATGTGATATGGTGTGCTCTATGATGAGTACTACTGAGTAGCCTATTTCCTTTTGGGAGTTATGCACTTGTGAAGCTGCATACCTATTGAATAGGGTTCCAATCAAATCAGGTGCCTACCACTCCATATGCGATATGGTATGGGAAGAGCCCATCTCTTAAGTAAATTAAGATTTGGGGTTGTCCGGCCTATGTCAAAAGAAAAATACGGACAAGCTCGAGGCAAGGTCAGTTCTGTGGAAGTTTGGTGAATATCCCAAGCATTCGCAAGGGAATATCTCCTATTGCACCGAGGAACAAAAGGTGTTTTGTTTCTCATCATGCCACCCTTTTTAAAAGGGGAATTTCTTATGAAGAAATTAGTGGTCATGAGGTAGAACCGGAAGGAGTTCCAGCTATACAAACTACAGCTGATGATTTGGTAGAACCGGAGGATTTAATAGTTCCCGACGAACCTCAGCCTCTCCGCCGATCTAGTTGGGTTCCTCATCCACCTGAGAGATACTTCGGTTTTCTCTATGACAGTGGGAGCGAGGATTGCATCATGAGATGATGAACCAACTAGTTTCGAGCAGGCCATCAGGTGTGGGGACTCTGTAAGAATGGCTGGATGCTAAGCGATCTGAGATTGAATCCATATACACCAACAAAGTATGGACTTTGGTTGCTTTATCTGAAGGGTTAAATCCCCATCGGGAGCAAGTATATCTTGAGAAGATTACTTGGTGTACATGAAAAAGTTGAGACTTTCAAAGCTATGCTTAAATCCATCCAGATCCTATTTGCCATTGCTACATACCATAAATACGATATCTGGCAGTTGGGTGTCATGACCGCTTTTCTAAATAGTGATTTAGAAGAGAGCGTCTATAAGTACACAGCCACAGGGCTTCGTAGACAGTGGGAGCAGCGAGAACGTGTGCAAGTTGCTTTATGAGTTAAAGCAGGCATCGCGAAGTTGGAACATCTGTTTTTAATGTGGTAGTCAAAGAGTTTGACTTCATCAAAATGGTAGATGAACCATGTATATACAAAAAGATAATAGGGAGTATGGTGGTGATCCTCGTAAAGTACGTGGATGACATACTCTTAATAGGGAAGGAGTTTCATATGCTACGCTCGGTCAATCTCCTCTTATCACATGGATTCTCGACATAGGATCAAGGTGATACCTCCTAAATCCTGGGTTTTGGATCTATGAGATAGATCTAAGTGGATGTTAGGATTCTCACTAGGTGTAATGAAATGGTATCAATCGATCCTGGGGAGAATCACTGGATAGTTTCCAGGGTGATAAGGTCGACTGAATGTCAGTCACAGGCATTGTCTTTACCCTCAGTGGAAGGACGGTATGTTGGAAGAGTTCCAAGCTAGATACCGTGGCAGACTAGACGATAAAGGCTGGATACATTGCTACCTAAGATGCTACCAAAGAGGTAGTCTGGATGTACACTAGTTCATGAGATGAACTTCGTTCCTACCATTGTGTGACAATGGAGTTATGGCTTTGGCCAAAGAACCCCCGTCCCATCTGTGATCCAGACATATTCTAAGACAGTATCACCTGATCATGGAGATGGTTGATCTCAAGGGAGATCTAGGTTTTGGAGAGTAGACACAGAGGACAACACGGAGGATCCACTCACAAAGGCCTATTCCCAGGAGAGACTTTATGGGATGGTTGAGTATGAGATACTTCAACCACTGCTGATTGTTGGGTATGAGATACTACAACAGATGGTCCTAGTGCAAGTGGGAGATTGTTAGTTATATGTATGCCCTAGAGGCCATTACTGTACATACGATGTATATTGTAGTGGATGCTTGGACGTATAGTGGGATAACTTTCTTGCTCGACATGATAGTATGCTATCTGGTTGCTCTTTATCTTAACATGTACACTGATTGTCTCTAAAGTACATGTTGATAAAGCCCTTAGGATGAGTACTTGACTACCAGGACTATGATGCAGATCATACTAGTGGGGACAGAGTAGTCGTTAAGTACATCCTTCAAATGTTCCTAGTCGAGGGTGTATCGAGACTAGGCATCGATATACCAGAGTAGACTGGCGTATACGCTTCTCGACCCATATGATTGGCGATGGATGATCCTATATCCATTGGTGTTTGACATCAGAGAAGGTATGCGGGTGCTCAGTAGAGACTGGGTACACTGAACGGACTCGCCGATAACTCTCAGATGGTATTGTACCTCACGTCAGATGGCAGTTCTCTGGTGACACTCGTACAGATTAGTCTGTAGACCCGAGATCGTCATAGAGTCTTGTGTGATTCCCACTGTGCTTTGATTTCCACCTTACCATGTTCAAGAGAACGTGCAAAATGGTGGCTTTTGGGTACAGTCCCGAGTCACATGGAGGCATTGAGCGATAGGAGGGGTTTCGTCTCTCCCGGTATAGGGAGTTGATGTTGCGTTATGCTCGATTAGCCATAACAGGAAATCCCTGGCCAGGGTTGTCGAGATTTACCGGTAAGTGTTATCAGTAGTTTCTCAAACTGTTATAGACCTTGCATCGGCATGGCTTATCAGGCTATTGGGGTCTGACGTCATACCACCCCCAGGCTGTGATATGCAATATATCAGACGAAGAGACCGAACTGTACGGTAGTGTTACTGATTGGATTCGCAAGAGTTATAGTAGGCTTGCTTCTTGATCTTCTTATCACTCAATACCCGGGAGGCTGTTACGTTTAGAAGACCGCTTGCGGCTTGTGGGTGTTTGATATGATCATCACCTACTGCCGGCGTATTGATGAGTCTTTAGAGTCCTACACAGAGATTTCCTGGTTCATGCGAAACGGAGTAGGAGCACATAGGAGATATGTGCGGAACCGAGATTAATGAAAGTATGTGATACCACATTCTATTCTCACGATATATGATATCGGTCGATTATATATGATATAGCCGGGTTATCGGATCAAATGTTGATTCGATAAGATGGTTCATTTGATATTAGTCGGTTATATGTAATATAGCCGGATTATTAAATCAAGAGTTGATTTAATAGTTTAATGTATAATTATATATTTGATATATTAAATTACATTAACTAATATTAGCTCACTTAAGATTTCTTTTCTCACTTTATGATACATTGATATATATGTGATATATATTAATTGTATTCTTTTTGCACAAAATATATATGTGATATATATTGTTGTGTCATGCTAGGTTACACATGCAATATGTATGTATGAGACTCATACCATGCTAGGGTTTATGTTAGGGTTTCATTTATCATTAATTAATTACAAATTAGTGGATTAAATCATTGCTAGAAGCTTGTGGATTAGCATTGACTAAGTCCACTCTTTTGTTTTTTCTTAAGATATTTTGTAACCTAACCTTTAATCCCTTACCATGGTTAACTCTCTACATGAGTTAGTATATGGTTGATATACTCACCCATGGTTGCATTAAACCATATATGATTTATTCATTCATCACTTGAGCTTCATCTTCTTCTTCCTCATTCAAGCTTTCTAGCTTTTGTAAAAGTGATGATAACTTGTGAGAAAAATATATCTAAAGTGAGCCCACTTCCTACTTCATCATCCTCTACTACTTGCCATTTAGTTTAGGGTGTTTGCTTCACTAATCTACACAATTAGTGAAGAGATAGCATGAGCTAGTGTCTCCTCGATGTAGATCATCTTCGGCCTCGAAGATTTCGAAGCAAGCTTGTTCGTTTCTTCATGGGAGCCTTTCTAGAGTCCGGGGATTGTGATCGCAGCGAAGGGACTACTACACGGAGCTATTGAAGTGAAGGACCGGTCTACAAAGGTTGTATTCCTTGTTCACTTAGATGTAAAGAGTTTACATATCATGTTTAACCTTAATTCTCTAGTTCGATTACTTGGCGGGTTGGTTTAGCACCCCAAAATTTTTAAAGTAGCATGATTGATGCTTGCCAAAACCTTTACAAGGTGTTAAGCTAACCCTACAGATAGGCGAGTCCGTATGTGTATAACAAATAGCGGGGTCAAACAACTATGTATTGAGGGGGTCTAAATCAGTATCGTGAAGATGTTCAAATTTGTTGTTGTCGACATCCATTAATTCGACAAAACATAATTGAGCAGAAGGTTCGGTGGGTTCACTTCCCAACTTGTAAATGTTAAGCTCAATTGGCATCTTCCTGAAGGATAGGTTCATAATGCCGTTTCGACAATTAATTACAGTGTTGGAAGCCGCTAAAAAGGGTCGACCTAAAATCACCGGAATTTGGTTCCATGGGTTCGCTACAGGCTGTGTATCTAGAATAATGAAGTCTGCAGGGAATATAAATTCCCCGACTTTTATCAACACATCATCAAGCTTACCCCTAGGTTGGGTGATAGATCGATCTGCCATCTGGAGAGTGCATTGTGATGGGTTTAACTCTCCGATACCCAATTGCTCATACACAGAATTTGGAAGCAGGTTAACACTAGCACCTAAATCGAGTAGAGCATGATTGATATTTTTACCTCCAATTGAAATAGAGATTGTAGGACAGCCAGGGTCCTTATGTTTCTTTGGTAATTGCTGGGTATAAGTTGTGCTTACATTACTCGTCATGAAAACTTTTTTAGGTACTTGAGTTCTTCTCTTCCTAGTGCACAAGTCCTTAAGTATTTTCACATAAGCCGGAACTTGTTGTATAGCATCTAGGAGAGGGATATTTATGTTAACCTGCTTAAACATTTCTACAATCTTCTCCATTTGTGGACTTGGTCTGTTTCCCCTTAACCTATTTGGATAAGGAGCTTTATCAATAAGAACTGAGTCCAACAAAGAAGATCGTGGGGGTGGAACGGATCCCAGAATTAGAGTGGGGATCGTTATAGGTAGACTCAAGGAGGTGGGTGGAGGGTTCGAGCCTTGAGGAAAACGGAGAATAGGCTCGGAAGAAGATGGTGGACTAGACGAAATAGGGTTAGAAGTGGAAGCCGGGGTATCATTGATTGATTCCTCATTATCATCCTGTACATCGACTTGATTATTCAGTACTCTTCCGGATCTCAACATGGTGATGGCATACACATTATGATATTGTGAGTGGCCAGGATTCGGTAAAGGTTTAGATGGAAGTTTCCCTTTCTCTCTAGCACTCATTGCGGCATTTAATTATGCAATTTGTGCTTCTATCGATTTTATACTCTCAACGTGTGAGGCGGAGTCCTTCTTTATGGTATCGATAGAAGACCTTATATCAGTTGACATTTGCATGGTATGTTTCATAAACAAATCCAAGGTTCGTTCGAGTGAAGAGGAGTTTTCGGTACCGACCGTTTGGAAAGAATTATTATAAGGTGCAGAATTGTTGGCAGGATTTTGAAAAGTTTGTGGTTGAAAGGGGTACTGATTCTGTGGCGGTTGTTGTTGCTGTGGAGGAGCCCTTTGATAGTTATTTTGGTTTGGAACCGTGTTTTGAGTTTGGTGTTAGTTCCAAGAAAAATTAAGGTGGTTCCTCCAACACTAATTATATGTGGAAGAATAAGGATCGTTTCTAGGTCGCTGCTGAAAAGCAGTATTAGTGTGTTCTTGACCTTGAAACGGAGAATTCAAAGGACATTCTTCCGTCAAGTGTGATGAATCGGAACAACATCCACACACAGTTTTAGGGAGCATAAATTGGTTTAGGGAGGCTGAAGAGACTTTGTTTTCTATAGCATCGAGTTTCCTTTGAATCGCGGCCATTTCGGCTTTCATTGCGGTGGAAACCTCGAGCTGATGGATACCTCCCCTAGACGATTGTGGACTAACGCTTTCCCATTGCAAAGTGTGTTCGGCGAGATCTTCCAGGTATTTACAAGCTTCGCCATTGTCTTTCAACAGGAATTGACATTGACACATGGTTTCAAGCATCTGTTTTGTTGCGGGATCAATACCCTCATATATAATTCGACACAGATCCCATCTATTGATTCCGTGATGAAGGCGTTGTAAAATAAAATCCTTAAACCATTCAAAGTATTTCCAAAATGGTTTATTGGGAAGTTGGGTAAACTGGTTGATCTCGCTTCGAACATGGGCGGTCTTATGATTGGGATAAAACTTCTTAAGGAATGCTATAACAAATTCATCCCATTTGGCAATAGAGTGTGCGGTTGTGTTATAAAGCCATTTTTCGGCTAGATCGCACAAAGTAAATGGAAGAAGACGTAAACGCACAACATCCACAGAAATTTGTGACGTGCCAATCATTGCACATACGTTTTCGAATTTGTTTATAAATGTAAGTCGATGTACAACACCCCACGAGTTGCGGGGAGGCGGAAATATGAAAACCAATCTTGTTCTTTATGCAAACATCGACTAACTGAAGATCTTTACTAAACGATAACTAACAATAACCATAGAAGTTCTTAACTACTATGAAAAGAGATTATACTTAGTGAACCGTGTCCTTCGTCTTTTCGTTCTCTATGTCCTCCTCGGCCTCCTCTACGTGATAGATGATCCGCCCGAGAGCCCTAATCCAAGCTTCACCTCTAATCTTGAGGTAACTAAGTTTCTCTAGTTGCTAATCAAAGGAACCTAGATGATATAGAGTTAGGTTATGGATTAATTAGTCTATTCTAATCCTTGATCTCAACTCATGAGTGGTAGGGTTAGGGTTTGAAGAGAGAGTGGGCTTGAGGAGAGAGAAGGTGAACATGATAATGATAATGGAATTGTTTCTCACTTGAATTATATGAAGCATAATGTTTAATCAAATAAATGAATAAATGTGATTAATCATCATGCTACATTAATTCAATATGAGTGATTCACTATATGAGTCATTAAGCATTTAGTGATGCATTAATGATATGATGAATCACACAAAATGAGTCACAAATGCATTTAATGAAAATGCCACCTAAACCCTCAAGTCACCATGCTTCTAGAAGCTTCCCGTAAAATTACGAGAACGCCCCTCCTATCCGTGAAAACACGGAAAAACTTTAGACTGTATAAATCCTATAACCTGATACTAGAATCTGGCTTAAACCAAAGCCGTCTAGTAAAAACTGTCCGAATGTCGTACGTGCGTTTAAACACGTATGCGTCCGAACCCTTTGTCGTAAAACCATACGACCTCTATATCGTTTCGCCTGGAGTAGGGAACTCTCTGTGTGGGACTTTAAAGACTCGACTACTACGCTGGCAGTGGGTTTAACCACAGACCGCAAGCGGCACTAGCTGTACGTAACGGTCCCCAGGTAGATGTCGATAAGAAGGCCGATGAGGAAACCCATCCGAACTCCTAATGAGCCTGTCCGTGACAATATCCGCGCAGTCCGGTCTGTTCGTCTAAGAGTATCGCATGTATGGTCTAGGGGGGTGGTGAACGTCAGACCCCTAATAACCATACAAGTCGTGCCGGTATGGCTCAATACCATCCGAGAATCTACTGATCAGTACACCAGTAATTCTCAATCAGCCCTGGCCAGGGACTTATGGTAATGACCAACCGATCACAGTGCGATATCAACTCCCTATACTGGGAGAGACGAATCCCTAACAGTCGTTCACCGCCTCCACGTGGATCGGGACTGTACCCAACTAAAACCTGTTTGCACGACTCCTTTAAGCCGTGGTAGGGTAGTAATCAAAGTACAGTGGGAACTCACACGAGACAAATGACGACCTTAAGTCTAAAGACTATCTGCACACATGTCACCTGAGAACTGCTACCTGACGTTAGGTATAATACCATCCAGTCAGTTCTCTGCAAGTCCTGTCCGGTGTACTCACACCCAGTGAGCATCTGTATACAATCTTAGGTGCACATCACCAATGGCTGCAGGACCAATCCATCGCCCCTCCTCAGGGACTAGATATGTATACACAAGTCTACTCTGGAGTATCGATGCTCAGTCTCGATACTCCTGCAACCAGGGACATCTAAGGATGTGCCTATTGACTATCCAGCTCCCACAAGTATGACTGCCATCACAACGCCGGTAGTCAGGCAAACACCCTATGGGCTTTATCAACATGTTTATAAATATTAGTTATATGTATGCCCTAGAGGCCATTACTGTACATAGGATGTATATTGTAGTGGATGCTGGGACATATATAGGGAGGACTTTCTTGCTCGACATGATACTATGCTATCTGGTTACTCTTTACCTTAACGTGTACTCAGATTGTCTCTCTATTACATGTTGGTAAAGCCCTTAGGATGTGTACTTGACTACCTGGACTATGATGCGGATCATACTAGTGGGGACATGGTAGTCCATAAGTACATCCTTCAAAGTCCCTAGTCATGGGTGTATCGAGACGGGGCATCAATATACCAGAGTAGACTAGCGTGTACCTTCTCGACCCATATAGATGGGCGATGGATGATCCCATAACCATCGGTGTTTGACATCAGAGATGATATACGGGTGCTCAGTAGAGACTGGGTACACTGGACGGACTCGCCGAGAACTCCCAGATGGTATTATACCTTACGTCAGATGGCAGTTCTCTGGTGACACTGGTACAGAGTAGTCTGTTGACCCGAGATCGTCATAGAGTCTTGTGTGGTTCCCACTGTGCTTTGATTTCCATCTTACCACGTCTAAGAGGACGTGCAAAACGGTGGTTTTTGGGTACAGTCCCGAGTCACATGGAGGCAATGAGCGATAGGAGGGGATTCGTCTCTCCCGGTATAGGGAGTTGATATTGCACTGTGTTCGATTGGCTATAACAGAAAGTCCCTGGCCAGGGCTGATCAGAGAATTGCTAGTAAGTGTTACCAGTAGTTTCTCGACCCGTTATGAGCCTCATATCGACACGACTTATCGAGTTATTGGGGTCTGACGTTTACCACCCCTAGGCAAGATATGCAACATATCAGACGATCAGACCGGACTATACGGTAGTGTTACTGGTTGGATTCACTGGAGTGTGAGCGGGCTTGCTCGTCGATCTTCTGATCGCTCAATACCCGGGTGGCCGTTACGTTTAGCAGACCGCTTGCGGCTTGTGGGTGTTTGATATGATCATCATCTGCTGCCGGCGTATTGACGAGTCTTTAGAGTCCTACACAGAGGTTTCCTGGCTCAAGCGAAACGAAATAGGAGCGCATATGAGATATGTGCGGGACCGAGAATAATGCGTGTATGTGATACCGTATTTCATTCTCGCGATCAATGTGTCGAATGGTTGTATGCGATATAACCTAGTTATCGATTCAAGCGTTGATTCGATAAGCCGATACATTGTATACTAGTCGGTTGTGTGCGACATGACCGGATCATTGAATCAAGTGTTGATTTAATGATTTAATGCATAATTATATATTTGATATATTACTTTGCATTAACTAGTATTGGTTCACTTTAAATGGATTTTCTCACTTGGATTGTGCACATTGTATATGTGATATACTTTTGTACACAAGTTTGTATCATGATTGATGATGCATGCTTTTTGGTTAAGTGTAAAGATTAAACCATGGTTATTTAAATGGTTAGGGTTTTGTTTTTCATATCTATTTATTTATTCTTTATTCTTTTCGGAAAATTATTAGCATAAAGAATAAATGGTGGCTTTCTTTGGATGGATTATGAAGCTTCATGAAGCTTTTGACTTTGTGACCATTTTGTCTCATGCTTAACCCTAACCATTCCCACTAACCATGATTTGTTCTCTACACTTGACCATGGTTGAGAGATGATAAGTATTCTTATTATCTTATTTTTAAATAATACTTATCATATCATCATCTTCTTCTTCTTCATCTTCTTCAATGAAGAAACCTTCACTTCATCAATGGTGATTGATGAAAATAAGTGAGAAATCCAATTCTAAAGTCTACCCACTTCCTATTTCTTCATCCTCTACCTCTTGCTAAGTAGTAGAGTGTGTTTCCTTCACAAGTTTTCATGGCTTGGTGAAGGTGGAGCTTGATCTAGTGATGCTTCGACGTAGATCATCTTCGGCACGTCGTCGATGACCTAGCCCGTCCATTCTCCGATGAAGCCGACGCTAGAGCCCGGGATTGCATTTGGACAGCGGAGAGGATTTCATCATGGAGTCGTGGAGGTGGAGGACCGGATCTACAAAGGTTGTATTTCCGTTCACTTAGTTAAATTGTTAACTAGTTTGTGTTTCGCCTAGACATCTAGCCAACGATCCGTAGTCTAGGGTTTCTCGGCACCGTAATTTTTGAAATTGGCATGGTTAATGCCTTGTGAGACCTCTAGTGTGTGCCTAGGAACCCTACAGTGGTATCAGAGCCTAGCTAGAGCCTTAGGCGAAGTCCAGACGAAGTTTGAAACCCGAACGAACCCGAAACCCTAAACCAAACATGCTCTCTGGACTTTTTCTAAAATCTGGAGTTTTTCGATATTAAAAATTGCCAAAAAATTCAGCAGGGAATCCTATGAGTTACTGTGAAGCACGTGGTTCTAAATCGACCAAAGAGCCACGGAGCCGCGGCCCCACGCTGGGTTTCGCGGCGGTTCCGCGGCCATGTTGGTGATTTATACCATGTGTCTTGCACAGTAATTCTTGTGTCAAAGTGCTGAGTCTTCTGGAAATTTTTTTTTTTTTTCAAGAGTTGAATTTTCTGGGGTTGTTTTGGGGATTCGGTGTTTCGATCGGAGTATCAAATTTTGTCTGTGTGGCTTTCCGGATAAATTTTAGAATATGTTAAAAAGTTCGACCGGATATAAATACCCAATTTTTCCCCTGTCGGGAAATTTCCAAGAGTTGGATTTTTCCGTAGTTTAACGACGTTCTAAGTAGTGCAAGTAACTCGATGGACCTCTAGAAGACAACAAACCTTAACTCGATTATGTGACCGTCTTGAACTGCCCTTTGAACCTTCGGGTTTGGGGCAGTACGGCGTGCCACATGTGAGGCGTTGGCTTGACCCTTCTACGGCTGGACCGTTGGTACTGAGGCACGAACTGAATGTTTTTAGACTTGTTTCATGTGTTGATCTGTATCGGGAAAACTTGGGTGTTCGATTGTTCGATCGGAAAGTTTAACATTTTCTATTTATCCGGAATGTGATACAACAATTGGAATTCACAAAAGTTATGTGATAACTGAATGAATGTTATAAACATAGCAGTTTAGTCTCACTTGATCGGTTGCCACGGAATTTTGATGTGATCAAAAGTCCGTCGCAATCACGTAGCGTACGCGGATACTCGCCGGGTAAACTTAATAGACAGCCTCACTCCATAGTCCCGACCAAGTGATTGTAGGAGAACCCCGTCGCCGAAAGCATCCGTTCGGGTGCTCCCGGTAGCGGTGTTCCGCCTTGGTGCACTTCGTCGACGGTATCGGGGGTGCGGCCGTCTACTGAAGTTTGCGACGAGTATTCGATCAGGATGTCGGGAATCTTGTTGAATTACCCGACTTAATATTGAAAAGAGTTTTCGATAATGAGACTAAAGTGAGGTTTTATAATTGTTAGGCATGCGATGTCTAAAGAATTCATTTGGTCAGGCATGCGATGTCTGAAGAGATTGCGGATTCCAACTGTTGTAGTTTTACACTTTCTTTTCTGTGACCGTAAGTGTAATATGTGATATCGCCGGTTTCGTTGCTATATGTCAACGACAATTGAGATTGACATATTTACTTACGTTGATGACATGTGATGTTATGTGTTGCTGGATATGTTATATTGGATCGTCGTGTTCGAATAGACGGGTTTTTTTTTATGTGAGATGAGTGTTTTTCATTTTCATTCATGTAAAAACTTGTATGCAATATTCTTTTATTGGGGCACTTCCAGGTTGCGGAAGATGTCACCGTTTGTATATTATTTACTTTTCTGCACTAGGATAGACCCAAGGAGGAGGGCACAAGTAACCGGGTTCTGGAGTCCAGTGGGAGACCAACTCGAGGAGTCGAGTCCGGGTCTCCTAACTCTAGAATTGGTAGGGTTGCTTGCCGCTCTCGTAGGGGTCTAGGGGTGTGGGTTTGGCTATTCATCACGACCGTGGAATCCGTGTTTTATACTGGCTCGTATTAAAAACACGGACGTCCTAGTTATCCAATATTTCATATGTTTCTTCTGCTGCGATATCTGTGATGTGATCATGTGATGTTCTGTGATAGATACTATATATAGTATATATGATATATTATATAGGCGTTACTTATGTTTTACACCCGCGCTAGCCCTGCCCCGCTCTGCCGTTAGTTACCTAACCTAACGGTGCACGAGGGGACATCGAGGCGAATGCGGATGGCATAAGTGTACGTCGTATTTATCTGTGATGTTTAGGTACTTAAATGATGGGACTTCATTAATGTGATTAATGAAAGAAAAGAAACCTAAAAATGTTGTAGAATCGAATTTCAAAATAAAACAGGTAGCTACAGTTCTTGCTTTCCACAGCGGTATATACGATATATCCTGCACCTTATTCGATGAGGAAAGGACCGAGATCCCTTCACCGGGAGTGACTCCTTTAGCAATAACTGGCAGATGCTACACACTCGGTTTGTCTTTTGATTGCTATTAAGAGTTTCTGCTTTGCACAGTGATATATATGATATATCCCGCACCTCATTCGACGAGGAAAGGACCGACGATCCCTTCACCGGGAGTGACTCCTTTAGCAAAACTAGAAAAGCCTAAAAAACACTCCATTTCAAAATTCATTCGATCCTACAACGATATCAAGTTCATTACGCAATAGGTTTTCAGAAAAACCTGTCGTAGCCCTCCGTCATTTCAGATAAGTCCTATTTAGTATTCGTGCTACGTTTGTTGACCTCCGTCAAGGCGTAGTGTGCGGTAGCTAACTAGTATTTATCTGCTTATGCATATGATGCAGATTGGATTAGGGTAGTCATGCGGCTTTGTTGACCTCCGTCAAGGGTCGTGCGGGTGGGTTTAATTCGATCAAGAAATGACGGGTTGAACTTAACTAGTAGCCTATGGTTTGTTGACCTCCGTCAAGGTCATAGGGTGCTAGGGGCAAAATTATCGGGAATTTCAAGTGTTGAAATTTGCAATGAGATTGCATACCTTCTATGAGATAGTTGGATCCCGATACCCGCTGCGAGTAATTGTTACTCCTGGGAGAGTTTTATACATTACAATTAGTCGATCAAGTAGGTGTCTAGAAAGGTGTTAACGAGGTTACGCCTCTGGGAAAACGAGGTTTACATTAATTAGGTCCGTGCGAAAGCACGGGGCACCTCCCTCAAAGTACCGACACTGGCCTGGCTGAAAGATTGGCGAACTTGTAGTGTGTAATTAATCCCGGCTAGTCTTTCCTTTTAGGGTTTGAAGGAAGATTTGATAAAAAGCAGTAGGAGCCATCCTGATTAGATAAAACAAAACCAATCTATTCTTGCAAGAGCGCACGCTGAGTGTTTTCTTCTCTCTCTCTCCAGGTAGCGACCATATCACGCCTTAATCAAGATAATAATACGGATATTGACCGAACCCGCTTGTCATACTGAGCTGGGGAACGTTGGTCCCGCTCCAACTTATAATTGTTATAAGACAGAGCAGGAAATAGGGGAATACCAGATTTCCCGTGCCGCCCAAACGAAGAAAGTGCATGATGATGCATCTCCTTCGGGT
The DNA here is from genome assembly GCA_030015575.1 of Agapanthus africanus. Taxonomy (NCBI): domain Eukaryota; kingdom Viridiplantae; phylum Streptophyta; class Magnoliopsida; order Asparagales; family Amaryllidaceae; genus Agapanthus; species Agapanthus africanus. Next base: position 567,245,228 of record CM057339.1, read on the forward strand.
GTATTCGTTACAAAGAACTGTTTCTCAGTATCCTCTGCATCCTGGGTATATGATACCGGATCAGGATCCCAGATATGTAATCTGTTACATAGGGCTACAAAAGGGTAGAAAAACTGAGAACGGGTGATAAGTTTCATGAGGCAGAAAACGGGGCAAGTGTTGCAGCCAAGTCTGTCGGTCACTGTCACCCTGTATTACCAATACATTGATTCTGAACGAATGTTATTAGATACCGAACCTGATATACAAAATCATATCAGTCTCTTTATTTAGTAAAGAAATGATAAAATTTTGTATTGTTGGATAATGTTTTGAACATTTCCTATATCAAAAGTTGATCGGTTCAGGCACGTTATCTAAAAGCTTTGATGTTCTAAATCAAACTACAGTTCTTAGTATACGGAACACACACAAGAGGAAGAGTTCAGAAATGAACGAATTCTTCTTGAGGTATTGTAGACTAGGTCATATCAATGCGACCCGACTAGCTGAGTTACATTTAGATGCATATTTAAATCAGTTTGAATTTACATCTTGTGAAACTCGCCAGTCATGTCACAATGATAAGATGACCATAGCTCCGTTAACTGGAAACAGAGAAAGAGTTAGTGAACTCTTGGGATGATACATGTTGATGTATGTAGGTCCCCTGTCTACACATGCCAAGACTAGTTCTTTGTACTTCATTACATTCTCTGATGATCTCATTAGATTCAGACATATGTTCCTGTTGAAACACAAGTCCGAACCTTTTGAGATATTCACAGAATATGATTTAGAAGTAGAGAACCAGTAAAGGGTATAAGTATTATGTCCTTTGATGAGATCGAGGAGGAGAATACTTGAGCACGGAATTCTTGGACTTTTCTAAAGGAGAATGAGATTCTCTCTCAGCATTACTCCTCTGTATACACCATAGCACGATGGTATATCGGGGCGGAGCAGATACACCCTATTTGATATGGTGTGCTCTATGATGAGTACTACTGAGTTACCTATTTCCTTTTGGGAGTTATGCACTTGAGAAGCTGCATACCTATTGAATAGGGTTCCAATCAAATCAGTTGCCTACCGCTTCATATGTGATATGGAATGAGAAGAGCCCATATCTTAAGTTAGTTAAGATTTGGAGTTGTCCGGCCTATGTCTAAAAGCAAAATCCGGACAAGCTCGAGGCAAGGTCTGTTATGTAGAACTGGAAATGTTCCAGCCATACAAACTACAGCAGATGATTTGGTACAACCAAAGGATTCAGTAGATGCCAACGAACCTCAGCCTCTCCGCCGATCTAGTAGGGTTCCTCACCCACCTGAGAGATACTTCTGTTTCTCTATGACAGTGGGAGCGAGGATTGCATCATGAGATGATGACCCAACTAGCTTTGAGCTGGCCATCAGGAGTAAGACTCTGTAAGAATGGCTGGATGCTTAGTGATCTGAGATGGAATCCTTATACACCAGCAAAGTATGGACTTTGGCTGCTATATCTGAAGGGTTAAATTCCCATCAGGAGAAAGTATATCTTGAGAAGATTACTTGGTGTAGATGGAAAAGTTGAGACTTTCAAAGCTAGACTTGTTAAAGGTTTTCGTCATTGACCAGGCGTGGATAATGATGAAACCTTTTCCAGTACCTATGCTTAAGTCCATCCAGATACTACTTGTCACGGCTACATACCATGACTACGATATCTGGTGGTTGGGTGTCATGACTGCTTTTCTAAATGATGTTTTAGAAGAGTGCGTCTATAAGTACACAGCCAGAAAGCCTCGTAGACAGTGGGAGCAGCGGAAACGTGTGCAAGATGCTTTATAGGATAAAGCAGGCATCGCGGAGTTGGAACATCTGTTTTGATGGATTAGTCAAGAAAGTTGACATCATCAAAATGGTAGATGAACCTTGTATATACAAAAAGGTAGTAGGGAGTATGGTGGTGATCCTCGTAGAGTACGTGGATGACATACTCATGATAGGGAAGGAGTTTCCTATGCTATGCTCGGTCAATCTCCGCTTATCACAAGGATTCTCCAGATAGGATCAATGTGAAACCTCCTCCATCCTGAGTTTTCATCTATGAGATATATGTTATTTGGGTGTTAGTATACTCACTAGTTGTAGTGAGATGGTATCAATCGATCCTGGGGAGAATCACTGGAAGGGTTCCAGGGTGATAAAGACGACTGAATGTCAGTCGCAGGCATTGTCTTTACCCTCAGTAAAGGGACGGTATGTTGGAAGAGTTCCAAGCTAGATACCGTGGCATACTAGACGATAAAGGCTGGATACATCGCTACTTAAGATGCTACCAAAGAGGCTGTTTGGATGTATATTAGTTCATGAGATGAACTTAGTTCCTACCATTGTGTGACAATGGAGTTGTGGCTTATGCCAGGAACCCCCATCCCATCAGTGATCCAGACTTATTCTAAGGTAGTATCACCTGATCATGGAGATGGTTGATCTCCAGGGTGATCGAGGTTAGGAGAGCAGAAACAGAGGACAACACGGCGGATCCACTCACGAAGGCCTATTCCCAGAGAGAGACTTTTATGGGATAGTTGATTATGAGATACTACAACCACTGCTACAGATGGCCCTAGTGCAAGTGGGAGATTGTTAGTTATATGTATGCCCTAGAGGCCATTACTGTACATAGGATGTATATTGTAGTGGATGCTGGGACATATATAGGGAGGACTTTCTTGCTCGACATGATAGTATGCTATCTGGTTACTCTTTACCTTAACGTGTACTTAGATTGTCTCTCTATTACATGTTGGTAAAGTCCTTAGGATGTGTACTTGACTACCTGGACTATGATGCGGATCATACTAGTGGGGACATGGTAGTCCATAAGTACATCCTTCAAAGTCCCTAGTCGTGGGTGTATCGAGACGGGGCATCGATATACCAGAGTAGACTAGCGTGTACCTTCTCGACCCATATAGATGGGCGATGGATGATCCCATATCCATCGGTGTTTGACATCAGAGATGATATACGGGTGCTCAGTAGAGACTGGGTACACTGGACGGACTCGCCGAGAACTCCCAGATGGTATTATACCTTACGTCAGATGGCAGTTCTCTGGTGACACTGGTACAGAGTAGTCTGTTGACCCGAGATCGTCATAGAGTCTTGTGTGGTTCCCACTGTGCTTTGATTTCCATCTTACCACGTCCAAGAGGGCGTGCAAAACGGTGGTTTTTGGGTACAGTCCCGAGTCACATGGAGGCAATGAGTGATAGGAGGGGATTCGTCTCTCCCGGTATAGGGAGTTGATGTTGCACTGTGTTCGATTGGCTATAACAGGAAGTCCCTGGCCAAGGCTGATCAGAGAATTGCTGGTAAGTGTTACCAGTAGTTTCTCGACCCGTTATGAGCCTCATATCGACACGACTTATCGAGCTATTGGGGTCTGACGTTTACCACCCCTAGGCAAGATATGCAACATATCAGACGATCAGACCGGACTGTACGGTAGTGTTACTGGTTGGATTCACTAGAGTGTGAGCGGGCTTGCTCGTCGATCTTCTGATCGCTCAATACCCGGATGGCCGTTACGTTTAGTAGACCGCTTGCGGCTTGTGGGTGTTTGATATGATCATCATCTGCTGCCGGCGTATTGACGAGTCTTTAGAGTCCTACATAGAGGTTTCCTGGCTCAAGCGAAACGAAATAGGAGCGCATATGAGATATGTGCGGGACCGAGAATAATGCGTGTATGTGATACCGTATTTCATTCTCGCAATCAATGTGTCGAATGGTTGTATGCGATATAACCTAGTTATCGATTCAAGCGTTGATACGATAAGCCGATACATTGTATACTAGTCGGTTGTGTGCGACATGACCGGATTATTGAATCAAGTGTCGATTTAATGATTTAATGCATAATTATATATTTGATATATTACTTTGCATTAACTAGTATTGGTTCACTTTAAATGGATTTTCTCACTTGGATTGTGCACATTGTATATGTGATATACTTTTGTACACAAGTTTGTATCATGATTGATGATGCATGCTTTTTGGTTAAGTGTAAAGATTAAACCATGGTTATTTAAATGGTTAGGGTTTTGTTTTTCATATCTATTTATTTATTCTTTATTCTTTTTGGAAAATTATTAGCATAAAGAATAAATGGTGGCTTTCTTTGGATGGATTATGAAGCTTCATGAAGCTTTTGACTTTGTGACCATTTTGTCTCATGCTTAACCCTAACCATTCCCACTAACCATGATTTGTTCTCTACACTTGACCATGGTTGAGAGATGATAAGTATTCTTATTATCTTCTTTTTAAATAATACTTATCATATCATCATCTTCTTCTTCTTCATCTTCTTCAATGAAGAAACCTTCACTTCATCAATGGTGATTGATGAAAATGAGTGAGAAATCCAATTCTAAAGTCTACCTACTTCTTATTTCTTCATCCTCTACCTCTTGCCAAGTAGTAGAGTGTGTTTCCTTCACAAGTTTTCATGGCTTGGTGAAGGTGGAGCTTGATCTAGTGATGCTTCGACGTAGATCATCTTCGGCACGTCGTCGATGACCTAGCCCGTCCATTCTCCGATGAAGCCGACGCTAGAGCCCGGGATTGCATTTGGACAGCGGAGAGGACTTCATCATGGAGCCGTGGAGGTGGAGGACCGGATCTACAAAGGTTGTATTTCCGTTCACTTAGTTAAATTGTTAACTAGTTTGTGTTTCGCCTAGACATCTAGCCAACGATCCGTAGTCTAGGGTTTCTCGGCACCGTAATTTTTGAAATTGGCATGGTTGATGCCTTGTGAGACCTCTAGTGTGTGCCTAGGAACCCTACAATAAATACAAAGTAAAATATATCACAAGTTAAGATAAAGACAAACCAAATAGCATACTATCATATCAAGCAAGATTGTCATGTACATACATATCCCTAGCATCCTATACAATGAAGGCCTCTAGGGCATATATATCCAACAATCTCCCACTTGCACTAAGGACTATAATTGGCGCAATGAGTACCCACATTCTGTACTAAATCCAGTTGCTGGCGTACCGCATGCCCAACATCTCAAACAGCCTCTCGAATTGGACTTGAGGGATGGCCTTGGTGAATGGATCTGTCGTGTTGTCTTTTGTGTCCACTCTCCGTACCTCGATCTCCCGACGATCCACGATCTCCCTGATCAGGTGATACCGCCTCAAGATATACCTGGATTTCTGATGGGACCTTGGTTCCTTCGCTAATGCTACAGCCCCATTGTTATCACAATACAAAGGTATTGGATTGGCAATGGACGGAACCACCTGAAGTTCAGATATGAACTTCTTCATCCAGACAGCTTCTTTCACGGCTTCGCTTGCAGCTATATACTCAGCCTCCATAGTTGAGTCTACGACGGTACCCTGTCTGGAACTCCTCCAACATACCGCCCCTCCATTGAGGGTAAACACAAAACCCGAAATGGATTTAGAGTCATCTTTATCACTTTGGAATCCGGAGTCGGTAAAAGCCTCAACCTGGAGGTCCCCATTACCGTAAATTAAGAACATCTCCTTAGTCCTTCTCAGGTACTTGAGAATGTTCTTTACCGCTATCCAATGTTTCTCACCTGGGTCAGACTGATACATGCTTACCACACTAAGTGCGTAAGCTACATCTGGTCTGGTATATAACATCGCATACATTATAGATCCTACTGCCGAAGCGTAGGGTATAATGCCCATGCGAGCCCTCTCTTCATCAGTCTTTGGAGACATCTCTTTGGAGAGGGTGATCCCGTGACAAACGGGTAAATTACCGCGCTTGGAATCTTCCATACTAAATCTCTTTAGTATAGTGTCAATATACCTGGACTGTGAAAGTCCTAACTGTAAGTGCATGGCAGTGCCCTGGCCGTCAATCCGACGCCGGAATGCGGAAACGAAACTTTTCTTTAACTTTAAAAACCGGCACTACCGCGCACTATAAACCCGGATCGGGCCATTAACCTACTCCTAGCAAATACGAGAATGGGGTAGAGAGCTATACCGAGCGATCCGTGTCCTTCGGTCTTCGGCCTCCACTCCGATCTCCTCGCGGAACGGGCACCACATCGCCGGGTTCTTTTACGGGCTCCCACCTCTGGACCGAGGCAACTCGGGCACGAAGTTGGCGAGCCGACATGTCCAAGGATGTTGTAGGCAAAGTGTAGAATCCATTTGTCTCTATTGGGGTTGAAGTTGCCATGAGGAAGATGTGTAGGAGAAAATGAACTTTGGAGTGAACTAGTATTTGTGTAGCAAGGAAAAATGAGAGATGAATGATTTTTCCTCCACCAAAATAAATCCCCTCTCCCTCTCAAGAATGTGGCCGGCCATGACATATGGTGGAGGGAAAAAAAGATAGATTAAAACAAGTAAGGAAAATATGTGATAAAAAGATCACATCAAAGTCTTTCATGAAATCCTTTCAATCCACTCTCATTAATGTTAAAGAAATGATGAAAGGAAAAAAGAAAAGATGCTAAATTAATCATAATCCCTCATATACAAATAAACCCCCTACAATTGCTAATTTGCATATTTGCAAATTAGCCCCTCCATCACAAAAATCCGGCCGTGAAGGAACAAAGGAAAACTGGCCGTAACGGAATGCAAACTGGCAACTTCAGAAAACTGATCCCGTAATAAATTACAGGAAAACCCCACGTCCGTATATACATACCCGCATTTGTATTCCCACTGAATACAAATGGAAAGAGATAAAATCTACACTGTACAATACTAGGATCCGGCTTAAACCAAAGCCCGCTAGTATTATCCGTCCGATCATGATCCGTGCAATACCGCACGCATAAGATCGAACCCTGCCATATCTCAGCGTTTCGCCCGAAACTTGAGAAAACGGTCTGTGGGGGACTCTAAAGACTCGTCAATACTTTGGCTGTGGATTTAACTACTAGCACGTCAAAGGTATTAGCCATACGTGACGGGCTACCAGGTATTAGCCATACGTGACGTCGATGAGCGAACTTATCCTGACACCCTACTGAGCCTGCCAGTGACAATATCCGTACAGTCCGGTCCGTTCGTCTATGAGCATCGCATGGCGGGCCTAGGGGGTTGGTAAAAGTCAGACCCCCAAAAGCGGTACAAGTCGTGTCGGAGTGTAGCCCAGAACACCCTGAGATATTACTGGAATACCTACCAGTAAATCTCCTGCCTTGGCCAAGGACTTCATGTAATGGCTCTCCTAGACACAGCGCGACCTCACCCCCAATACCGGGAGAGACGAACCCCTGAAGATCCGCTCACTGCCTCCATGTGGCTCTAGACTGTACCCAACTAAAACCTGTTTGCACGTCTCCTTTGAGCGTAGTAGGGTAGTAATCAAAGCACGGTGGGAACTCACACGAGACAAATGACGATCTCAGGTCGATGAACTAACCTGTACACATGTCACCAGGGAACTGCTATCTGACGTCAGGTATAAGACCAACTAGCATGCTCCCAGCGAGTCCTGTCCGGTGTACTCATAACCCAATGAGCACCTGTATACATCTTAGGTGAACCAACTGACACCAGTGGCTTGTGAGACCGGCCATCGCCCCTCGTCGGGGTCTCGATTGTATACACCAGTCTACTCTGGAGTATCGATGCCCTGTCTCGAAACTCCCACGACTAGGGACCTTTTAAGGATGTGCTTATAGACCCCAGCTCCCACGTATATGATCGCCCTCATACTGCTGGCAGTCAAGCAAGAATCCTAAGGGCTCTATCAACGTGTAATAGCGACCTGTAAGGTCACCTAAAGCAGTACACGATGATAAAGATAAACCAGATAGCATACTATCATCTTGAGTAAGACTGTCCTACCGGTATAAGTCCTCCCTCAATCATTGCAATCACGTGCCTGTGATCCAATAATTTACTCTGAGGGCACTATCTCCAACAATCTCCCACTTGCACTCAAGACTAATTATTGCGATGTCGCGTACTCACAGCCCGTGTGATACCGAACACCCAACTCCTCTACTAGTCAGTCTCACAAAGCTCGTTTGCGAAACTATTGCGTTCGAGGAATAGCCTCAGTGAGTGGATCCGCTGTGATGTTTCTTTCTATGTCTCTCTTTATCTCAAGTTCGCGGAGAAACCCATCTCTCGAAATGAGCAATACCTGTCTTAGAATATGTTTGGATGTCTGATGGGACTTAGTTCACAAGTGAACTCCAAATCCAAACTTCTTAGACTGTATCGTCAACTGAACTTAATCAGTATCCTGCGCCATGCCTCCCTCAGTATCCGCCTGGACCACCTGTCCAAAATACTGCCCCTCTTCAGAGGGAGAACTATAACTCTGACAGTCACTCTGTCATCCAGGTCACCTTGGAAGCCTGGAATGATAGCTGTCTCCCAAAGGAGGCTGCCGTTATCATTTCCCTAGAACATCAACTTATGTTCTAAAACTGCTTCCGATCATTTCTCCAGGATTGGATTAATATCAACTTATTGCGTCTACTGCAAAAACAACATCTGATGTGGTACTTGACATCTCATGATTGACTCAATTGCCTAAGCAAGTGATCTGCCAATCATGCACATCCCTCTCCCCTTTAGTCAGTAAGACACCTTTAGAGAGGGTGACTCCATCACCTGCAGGTACACTACCGTGCCAGGAGTCGTCCATTCTAAATAATCTTAGAATGCTGTCTAAGTACCCAGATTGGAACACTTCCCAAATCTAGATCTAGTAGCCAGAATGTCTGATATGAAATCCAAGTCATATGTGGAGAAAGTACTGTGTGACAACCAAAGTATAACCGACCGTAGTATAGGAATTTCACTTCCTACTCTGTGTATGTCATCCAAATACCAGGACATCACACCCTACTACCTTCTTAACGGATCCATCCCCTATTCTGATGAAGTCAAACCTATGACTGTCACATCAGAAATAGATGATCTATCTCCGCTATATCTGCTTTAGTCTATAAATAGACATAAGCCACTTGTCCACTATGCTTCCGCTGCTCCCACTGACCATGACAACCCTCTGGCAGAGTCATATAGACGTGAACTTCTAAAGCTAGTTTAGAATGACGCTATACTCATCCTCCTGCCGGGTCTCACAGTCTGGAACAACAGCAATGGAAAGTCTGGGTAAACAAGAACCTCCCTGTCACCGTCCTTGAGGCTACCGGAGTACCTCTCGGGTGCCTGAGGTTACCCATCATGTCTGCGGAGTGGCCAATGGAATGTCAAATTAGATTGAATCTTTAGGTTCTTATCAAATCTTCAGTAATCATTTGCGGTTCCGGAATCACTTCCAGTTCTACAATACTCCCACTACTATTTTCTGAAAAAATCCATTTTTATTAAAACGGTGGCGAGTCAAGAACAATATCACTATTGATCTTCCAGATGGTAGAAAGTCAACCCTCGTCATAGCCTGGGTCAACCCACAAATAGCCATTACAGAAACGTGCCTTGAGTTATCTAGAGTCTGGTTTTAAGCATAAGCCGGACAACTCCCCATACCTTGACAATGTCAAGATATGAACTGTTCTATATCCAATACAGAAACAGAGGCACTGATTTAATTGAACCAGATTCAAATCATGCAGCTGTCTCCAGTGCATGTCAACTAAATGGAAGGAGGCCGATCAGCGTTACTCAACTTAGGAATGCTTCCAATTATGAGTAACCTGAAAGAGAAGCAAGTTCTTTTAATCATTACTATTAACTGAATACCATACACAAGTATCTACATCTTCGATCACCTTGAAGAATCCTGATACTTGCAATACCTGGTTCTCTACTTTATTCTTATACCTATAACTTCTCAAAAACTTGGACCCTGTGTTTCTACGAAACACTTGTCTAAAAACTAGAGAAGTCATAAGTAAACCAAATATAGTACGAGGACCAACCCCTCTGTCCTGATGGACACTGGACAATATACAATATTCTGTATAAGTCCCTTGAGTCAAATAACTCACTCTCATTCCCTGTGTGTCGTAGGTTGAAAACTGTACTTATGGTCAAGAAGAATTACACCGTTGTTCAATGCTCCTTACCTAACCATCCACTGATATAGGTAAATGTCATAGACATAATTTCAAAAAGGTATATCTCACTCTATAAAAATAGACGTACAGATATATCAATTTGAAATTGGGGCATAACAACAGATATTCAAAACCAAATATTTGCCGTCCGACAAACAATCCAGGCGATTTCCTCAAATATCACCAATTACAACGAATTCCGATATAATGAGGATGATCACCTAATTCCCAATAACTTACTCCCACTCATCATCTGTAAAACCATACAGATGTGAGAATCATACCTGGTAAATACATACCCTGGAGCAAGTGTCTAATTGGGAAATCAGTTTTCTTTTAACAGTACACAGTGAAACTGAAACATTGAAATGTTTCGATGGGGTATCCCGGTATTTCTAGTAATGCCTCTTCCATTATCCAGATTCACAACTGTAACCGTATAATTCTTTTCCATCTCTCCAAATCCCTTTATATGTCTTTAGTCATTACCTTCTGTATGTTAGTTATATGTATGCCCTAGAGGCCATTACTGTACATAGGATGTATATTGTATTGGATGCTGGGACATATATAGGGAGGACTTTCTTGCTCGACATGATAGTATGCTATCTGGTTACCCTTTACCTTAACGTGTACACTGATTGTCTCTCTGTTACATGTTGGTAAAGCCCTTAGGATGTGTACTTGACTACCTGGACTATGATGCGGATCATACTAGTGGGGACATGGTAGTCCATAAGTACATCCTTCAGAGTCCCTAGTCGTGGGTGTATCGAGACGGGGCATCGATATACCAGAGTAGACTAGCGTGTACCTTCTCGACCCATACAGATGGGCGATGGATGATCCCATATCCATTGGTGTTTGACATCGGAGATGATATACGGGTGCTCAGTAGAGACTGGGTACACTGGACGAACTCGCCGAGAACTCCCAGATGGTATTATACCTCACGTCAGATGGCAGTTCTCTGGTGACACTGGTACAGAGTAGTCTGTTGACCCGAGATCGTCATAGAGTCTTGTGTGGTTCCCACTGTGCTTTGATTTCCATCTTACCACTTCCAAGAGGGCGTGCAAAATGGTGGTTTTTGGGTACAGTCCCGAGTCACATGGAGGCAATGAGCGATAGAAGGGGATTCGTCTCTCCCGGTATAGGGGGTTGATGTTGCGCTGTGTTCGATTGGCTATAACAGGGAATCCCTGGCCAGGGTTGCTGAGATTTACTGGTAAGTGTTACCAGTAGTTTCTCGAATTGTTATAGACCTCATATCGACACGACTTATCGAGCTATTGGGGTCTGACGTTTACCACCCCTAGGCAAGATATGCGACATATCAGACGATCAGACCGGACTGTACGGTAGTGTTACTGGTTGGATTCACTGGAGTGTGAGCGGGCTTGCTCGTCGATCTTCTGATCGCTCAATACCCGGGTGGCCGTTACGTTTAGCAGACCGCTTGCGGCTTGTGGGTGTTTGATATGATCATCATCTGCTGCCGGCGTATTGACGAGTCTTTAGAGTCCTACACAGAGGTTTCCTGGCTCAAGCGAAACGAAATAGGAGCGCATATGAGATATGTGCAGGACCGAGAATGATACCAGTATGTGATACTGTATTTGATTCTCGCGATTTGTGACATTGATCGGTTATATGCGATATAGCCGGGTTATCGGATCAAGTGTTGATTCGATCAGATGTTACTGTTGATATTAGTCGGTTATATGCGATATGACCGGATCATTAAATCAAGTGTTGATTTAATGATTTAATTCATAATTATATATTTGATATATTACTTTGCATTAACTAGTATCGGTTCACTTAAGATGGATTTTCTCACTCGGATGTGCGCATTGTATATGCGATATATTTTTGTGCACTTGCTTGTATCATGTTTGATGATACATGTTTACTTGGTTAAGTGTAAAGAATTAAACCATGGTTAAACTTATGATTAGGGTTTGATTTCCTTTTCTCATTTATTTATCTATTTATTCATTTTGGAAAATAGATGGAAAAAGGAGAAAAAGAATGGTGGCTTTTTTTGTTGTTTAGTGGAAGCTTCATGAAACCTTGACCCTAACCATTCATTTAACCTAAGTTAATTCTCTACACTTTACCATGGTTACTTTTATGATAAGAATGATTATTCTTTTCTTTTCTAATTAATCATTCTCATCATTTCTTCTTCTTCTTCCTTGAACTCAAGAAGAAACCTTCACTTCATCAATGGTGGATTGATGAAATGAGTGAGAAATCCAAAACTAAAGTCTACCCACTTCCTATTTCTTCATCCTCTACCTCTTGCCAAGTAGTAGAGTGTGTTTCCTTCACAAGTTTTCAAGACTTGGTGAAGGTGGTGCTCGATCTAGTGATGCTTCGACGTAGATCATCTTCGGCACGTCGTCGACGACCTAGCCCGTCCATTCTCCGATGAAGCCGACGCTAGAGCCCGGATTTGATTTGGACAGCGGAGAGGACCTCATCTCAGAGCCGTGGAGGTGGAGGACCGGATCTACAAAGGTTGTATTTCCGTATCTCTTAGTTAAGTGTTAACTAGTTAGCTTTTTCGCCTAAATTTCTAGCCGACGATCCGTAGTCGGGTTTCTCGGCACCGTTAAAATTTTAATTTGGCATGATCGATGCCTTGTGAGACCTCACTAGGGTGCCTAGGAACCCTACAGTGGTATCAGAGCCTAGCTAGAGCATTTGGCGATGCGTAGACGGAGTTAGAAGTCCGATCGACCCGAAACCCCGACTTTAAAATGCTCTCTGGACATTTTTGTAAAATGTGGATTTTTGCAAATTAAAAATATGCAGAAAAATCATCAGGTAAATCTAAGAATTACGATGCAAAAATTACCTAATGATCTTTCTAAAGTGCGGCGGAACCGCGGCATTAGCGTGCTAATGCGGCCCTTCCGCGGCTCTTTTGTCTTATCTGCCATTGAATTTTGCACAGTAACTCCTATTTTTCAGTGCTGGTTTTCCTGGGAATTTTTAATCTGAAATAAAGAGTTGAGTATTTTGGGTTGTATTGGGAGTTCATACATTCGATCGGATTGTCAAACTTTGTCTATGTGTCATTCCGGATAATTTTTTTTTGAATATGTTAAAAAGTTCGACCGGATATAAATACCCAATTTTTCCCCTGTCGGGAAATTTCCAAGTGTTGGATATTTCTGTAGTTTAATCACGTTCTAAGTAGTGCAAGTAACACGATGGTCCCTCTAGAAGACAACAAACCTTAACTCGATTATGTGACCGTCTTGAACTACCCTTTGAACCTTCGGGTTTGGGGCAGTACGGCGTGCCACATGTGAGGCGTTGGCTTGACCCTTCTACGGCTGGACCGTTGGTACTGAGGCACGAACTGAATGTTTTTAGACTTGTTTCATGTGTTGATCTGTATCGGGAAAACTTGGGTGTTCGATTGTTCGATCGGAAAGTTTGACATTTTCTATTTATCCGGAATGGGATACAATAATTGGAATTCACAAGAAGTTATGAGATAACTGAATGAATGTTATAAATGTAGCAGTTTAGTCTCACTTGATCGGTTACCACGGAATTTTGATGTGATCAAAAGTCCGTCGCGATCACGTAGCGTACGCGGATATTCGCCGGTAAACTTAATAGACAGCTACACCCCATAGCCCCGACCAAGTGACTGTAGGAGAACCCCGTCGCCGAAAGAATCCGTTCGGGTGCTCGCGGTAGCGGTGTTCCGCCTTGGTGCACTTCGTCGACGGCATCGGGGGTGTGGCCGCCTACTAAAGTTTGCGACGAGCATTCGATCAGGTTGTCGGGAATCTTGTTGAATTGCCCGACTTGATATTGAAAAGAGTTTTCGATAATGAGACTAAAATGCGGGGTTTATAATTGTTAGGCATGCGATGTCTAAGTAATTCATTTGATTAGGCATGCGATGTCTATGCAGGTTGCGGATTCCAACTGTTGTAATTTTACACTTTCTTTTCTGTGACCGTAAGTGTAATATGTGATATCGCCGGTTTCGTTGCTATATGTCAACGACAATTGGGATGGACATATTTACTTACGTTGATGACATGTGATGTTATGTGTTGCTGGATATGTTATATTGGATTGTCATGTTTGAATAGCCGGGGGTTTTTATGTGAGATGAGTGTTTTTCATTTTCATTCATGTAAAAACTTGTATGTAATATTATTTTAGTGGGGCGCTTCCAGGTTGCGGAAGTTGTCACCGTTTGTATATTATTTACTTTTCTGCACTAGGATAGACCCAAGGAGGAGGGCACAAGTAACCGGGTTCTGGAGTCCAGTGGGAGACCAACTCGAGGAGTCGAGTCCGGGTCTCCTAACTCCAGAATTGGTAGGGTTGCTTGCCGCTCTCGTAGGGGTCTAGGGGTGTGGGTTTGGCTATTCATCACGACCGTGGAATCCGTGTTTTATACTGGCTCGTATTGAAAACACGGACGTCCTAGTATATCCAATATTTCATATGATTCTTCTGCTGCAATATCTCTAATGTGTTTCTGTGATGGATATAGTATATAGTATATATGATATATTATATAGACGTTACTTATGTTTTACACCCGCGCTAGCCCTGCCCCGCTCTGTCGTTAGTTACCTAACCTAACGGTGCACGAGGGGACATCGAGGCGAATGCGGATGGCATAAGTGTACGTCATATCTATCTGTGATGTTTAGGTATTTAAATGATGGGACTTCATTAATGAGATTAATGAAATAAAAGAAACCTAAAGATGTTGTAGAATTGAATTTCAAATAAAACAGGTAGCTACAGTTTTTGCTTTGCACAGAGGTATATATGATATATCCTACACCTTATTCGATAAGGAAAGGACCGAGATCCCTTCACCGGGAGTGACTCCTTTAGCAATAACTGGCCGATGCTACACACTCGGTTTGACTTTTGATTGCTTTTAACTGTTTTTGCTTTGCACAGTGATATATGTGATATATCCCGCACCTCATTCGACGAGGAAAGGACCGACGATCCCTTCACCGGGAGTGACTCCTTTAGCAAAACTAGAAAAACCTCAAAGACACTCCATTTCAAAAATCATTTGATTCTACAACGATATCAAGTTCATTACGCAATAGGTTTTCAGAAAAACCTGTCGTAGCCCTCCGTCATTTCAGATAAGTAGTAGTTAGTATTCGTGCTGCGTTTGTTGGCCTTTGTCAAGGCGCAGTGTGCGGTAGCTAACTGGTGATTATCTGCTTATGCATTTGATGCAGATTGGGTTAGGGTAGTCGTGCGACCTTGTTGGCCTTTGTCAAGGGCCGTGCGGGTGGGTTTAATTCAATCAGGAAATGACGGGTTGAACTTGACTAGCATCCTATGGTTTGTTGGCCTTTGTCAAGGTCATAGGAGGTTAGGGGCAAAATATTATCGGGAATTTCAAGTGTTGAAATTTGCAATGAGATTGCATACCTTCTATGAGATAGTTGGATCCCGATACCCGCTGCGAGTAAGAGTTACTCCTGGGAGAGTTTTATACATTACAATTAGCCAATCAAGTAGGTGTCTAGAAAGGTGTCAACGGAGTTACGCCTCTGGGAAAATGAGGTTTACATTAATTAGGTTCGTGCGAAAGCACGGGGGACCTCCCTCAAAGTACCGACACTGGCCTGGCTGAAAGATTGGCGAACTTGTAGTGTATAATTAATCCCGGCTAGTCTTTCCTTTTAGGGTTTGAAGGAAGATTTGATAAAAAGCAGTGGGAGCCATCCTGATTAGATAAAAATAATAACCAATCTATTCTTGCAAGAGCGCACGCTGAGTGTTTTCTTCTCTCTCTCTCCAGGTAGCGACCATATCACGCCTTAATCAAGATAATAATACGGATTATTGACCGAACCCGCTTGTTATACTGAGCTGGGGAACGTTGGTCCCGCTCCAACTTATAATTGTTATAAGACAGAGCAGGAAATTGGGGAATACCAGATTTCCCGTGCCGCCCAAACGAAGAGAGTGCATGCTGATGCATCATCTTCGGGTGTGTTCATTACAAAGAACTGTTTCTCAGTATCCTCCGCATCCTTGGTATGTGATACCGGATCAGGATCCCAGATATGTAATCTGTTACATAGGGCTACAAAAGGGTAGAAAAACTGAGAACGGGTGATAAGTTTCATGAGACAGAAAACGGGGCAAGTGTTGCAGCCAAGTCTGTCGGTCACTGTCACCCTGTATTGTAATACATTGATTCTGAGCGAATGTTATTAGATACCGAACCTGATATACCAAATCATATCACTCTCTTTGTTAGAAAAGAAAGGATATAATTTTGTATTGATGGATAATGTTTTGAACATTTCCTATATCAAAAGTTGATCGGTTCAGGCACGTTATCTAAAAGCATTAATGTTCTAAATCAAACTACATTTCTTAGTATACAGAACACACACAAGAGAAAGAGTTCAGAAATGAACGAATCCTTCTTGAAGCATTGTAGACTAGGTCATATCAATGCGGCCCGACTGGCTGGAGTTACATTTAGATGCATATTTAAATCAGTTTGAATTTATATCTTGTGAAACTCGCCAGTCATGTCACAAAGATAAGATGACCATAGCTCCGTTTATTGGAAACAGAGAAAGAGTTAATGAACTCTTGGGATGATACATGTTGATGTATGTAGGTCCCCTGTCTACACATGCCAAGACTGATTCTTTATACTTCATTATATTCTCTGATAATCTCTCAAGATTCAGTCATATGTTCCTGTTGAAACATGAGTCCGAACCTTTTGAGATATTCACAGAATATAAGCGAGAAGTAGAGAACCAATACGGGTATAAGTATTATGTCCTTTGATGTGATCAAGGAGGAGAATACTTGAACATGGAATTCCTGGACTATTCTAAAGGAGAATGAGATTCTCTCTCAGCATTACTTCTCCGAATACACCATAGCACGATGGTATATCGGGGCAGAGCAATCACACCCTATATGATAAGGTGTGCTCTATGATGAGTACTACTGAGTTACCTTTTTCCTTAAGGGAGTTGTGCACTTAGGAAGTTGCATACCTATTGAATAGGGTTCGAATCAAATCAGTTGCCTACCACTCCATATGAGATATGGTATGGGAAGAGCCCATGTCTTAAGTCAGTTAAGATTTGGGGTTGTCCGGCCTATGTCGCAAAAACCGGACAAGCTCGAGGCAAGGTCTGTAATGTAGAACTGGAAAAGTTCCAGCCATACAAACTGCAGCAGATGATTTGATGGAGCCAAAGGATTCAGTAGATGCCAACGAACCTCAGCCTCTCCGCCGATCTAGTAGGGTTTCTCACCCACCTGAGAGATACTTTGGTTTCTCTATGACAGTGGGAGCGAGGATTGCATCATGAGATGATGACCCAACTAGTTTCGAGCTGGCCATCAGGATTAAGACTCTGTAAGAATGGCTGGATGCTTAGTGATCTGAGATGGAATCCATGTACACCAACAAAGTATGGACTTTGGATGCAATATCTGAAGGGTTAAATCCCCATCAAGAGCAAGTATATCTTGAGAAGATTACTTGGTGTACATCGAAAAGTTGAGACTTTCAAAGCTAGACTCGTTAAAGGTTTTCGTCATCAACCAGGCGTGGATAATGATGAAACCTTTTCCAATACCTATGCTTAAGTCCATCCAGATCCTACTTGCCACGGCTACATACCATGACTACGATATCTGGCGGTTGGGTGCCATGACTGCTTTTCTAAATGATGTTTTAGAAGAGTGCGTCTATAAGTACACAGCCAGAGGTCCTCGTAGACAGTGGGAGCAGCGGAAACGTGTGCAAGATGTTTTATATGATAAAGCAGGCATCGCGGAGTTGGAACATCTGTTTTGATGTATTAGTCAAAGGAGTTGACATCATCAAAATGGTAGATGAACCTTGTATAAACAAAAAGGTAGTAGGGAGTATGGTGACGATCCTCGTAGAGTACGTGGATGACATACTCTTGATAGGGAAGGAGTTTCTTATGCTACGCTCGATCAATCTCCGTTTATCACAAAGATTCTCCGTGAAGGATCAAAATGATACCTCCTAAATCCTGAGTTTTGGATCTATGAGATAGATCTAATTGGATGTTAGGATACTCACTAGTAGTAGTGAAATGGTATCAATCAATCCTTGGGAAAATCACTGGAAGTGTTCCAGAGTGATAAAGACGACTGAATGTCAGTCGCAAGCATTGTCTTTACCCTCAGTAAAGGGACGGTATGTTGGAAGAGTTCCAAGCTAGATACCGTGACATACTAGACGATAAAGGCAGGATACATCGCTACTCAAGATGCTACCAAAGAGGCTGTTTGGGTGTATAATGGTTCATGAGATGAACTACGTTCCTACCATTGTGAGACAATGGAGTCGTGGCTTATGCCGAGGAACGCCTGTCCCATCAATGACCCAGACATATTCTAAGGCAGTATCACTTGATCATGGAGATGGTTGATCTCCAGGGTGATCGAGGTTAGGAGAGTAGACTCAGAGGACAACACGGCGGATCCACTCACGAAGGCCTGTTCCCAGAGAGAGACTTTTATGGGATGGTTGAGTATGAGATACTACAACCACTGCTACAGATGGCCCTAGTGCAAGTGGGAGATTGTTAGTTATATGTATGCCCTAGAGGCCATTACTGTACATAGGATGTATATTGTATTGGATGCTGGGACATATATAGGGAGGACTTTCTTGCTCGACATGATAGTATGCTATCTGGTTACCCTTTACCTTAACGTGTACACTGATTGTCTCTCTGTTACATGTTGGTAAAGCCCTTAGGATGTGTACTTGACTACCTGGACTATGATGCGGATCATACTAGTGGGGACATGGTAGTCCATAAGTACATCCTTCAGAGTCCCTAGTCGTGGGTGTATCGAGACGGGGCATCAATATACCAGAGTAGACTAGCGTGTACCTTCTCGACCCATACAGATGGGCGATGGATGATCCCATATCCATTGGTGTTTGACATCGGAGATGATATACGGGTGCTTAGTAGAGACTGGGTACACTGGACGGACTCGCTGAGAACTCCCAGATGGTATTATACCACACGTCAGATGGCAGTTCTCTGGTGACACTGGTACAGAGTAGTCTGTTGACCCGGGATCGTCATAGAGTCTTGTGTGGTTCCCACTGTGCTTTGATTTCCATCTTACCACTTCCAAGAGGGCGTGCAAAACGGTGGTTTTTGGGTACAGTCCCGAGTCACATGGAGGCAATGAGCGATAGGAGGGGATTCGTCTCTCCCGGTTTAGGGGGTTGATGTTGCGCTGTATTCGATTGGCTATAACAGGGAATCCCTGGCCAGGGTTGCTGAGATTTACTGGTAAGTGTTACCAGTAGTTTCTCGAATTGTTATAGACCTCATATCGACATGACTTATCGAGCTATTGGGGTCTGACGTTTACCACCCCTAGGCAAGATATGCGACATATCAGACGATCAGACCGGACTGTACGGTAGTGTTACTGGTTGGATTCACTGGAGTGTGAGCGGGCTTGCTCGTCGATCTTCTGATCGCTCAATACCCGGGTGGCCGTTACGTTTAGCAGACCGCTTGCGGCTTGTGGGTGTTTGATATGATCATCATCTGCTGCCGGCGTATTGACGAGTCTTTAGAGTCCTACACAGAGGTTTCCTGGCTCAAACGAAACGAAATAGGAGTGCATATGAGATATGTGTCGGAACAAGAATGATACCAGTATGTGATACTGTATTTGATTCTCGCGATTTGTGACATTGATCGGTTATATGCGATATAGCCGGGTTATCGGATCAAGTGTTGATTCGATCAGATGTTACTGTTGATATTAGTCGGTTATATGCGATATGACCGGATCATTAAATCAAGTGTTGATTTAATGATTTAATTCATAATTATATATTTGATATATTACTTTGCATTAACTAGTATCGGTTCACTTAAGATGGATTTTCTCACTCGGATGTGCGCATTGTATATGCCATATATTTTTGTGCACTTGCTTGTATCATGTTTGATGATACATGTTTACTTGGTTAAGTGTAAAGAATTAAACCATGGTTAAACTTATGATTAGGGTTTGATTTCCTTTTCTCATTTATTTATCTATTTATTCATTTTGGAAAATAGATGGAAAAAGGAGAAAAAGAATGGTGGCTTTTTTTGTTGTTTAGTGGAAGCTTCATGAAACCTTGACCCTAACCATTCATTTAACCTAAGTTAATTCTCTACACTTTACCATGGTTACTTTTATGATAAGAATGATTATTCTTTTCTTTTCTAATTAATCATTCTCATCATTTCTTCTTCTTCTTCCTTGAACTCAAGAAGAAACCTTCACTTCATCAATGGTGGATTGATGAAATGAGTGAGAAATCCAAAACTAAAGTCTACCCACTTCCTATTTCTTCATCCTCTACCTCTTGCCAAGTAGTAGAGTGTGTTTCCTTCATAAGTTTTCAAGACTTGGTGAAGGTGGAGCTCGATCTAGTGATGCTTCGACGTAGATCATCTTCGGCACGTCGTCGACGACCTAGCCCGTCCATTCTCCGATGAAGCCGACGCTAGAGCCCGGATTTGATTTGGACAGCGGAGAGGACCTCATCTCAGAGCCGTGGAGGTGGAGGACCGGATCTACAAAGGTTGTATTTCCGTATCTCTTAGTTAAGTGTTAACTAGTTAGCTTTTTCGCCTAAACTTCTAGCCGACGATCCGTAGTCGGGTTTCTCGGCACCGTTAAAATTTTAATTTGGCATGATCGATGCCTTGTGAGACCTCACTAGGGTGCCTAGGAACCCTACAGTGGTATCAGAGCCTAGCTAGAGCCTTAGGCGATGCGTAGACGGAGTTAGAAGTCCGATCGACCCGAAACCCCGACTTTAAAATGCTCTCTGGACATTTTTGTAAAATGTGGATTTTTGCAAATTAAAAATATGCAGAAAAATCATCAGGTAAATCTAAGAATTACGATGCAAAAATTACCTAATGATCTTTCTAAAGTGCGGCGGAATCGCGGCATTAGCGTGCTAATGCGGCCCTTCCGCGGCTCTTTTGTCTTATCTGCCATTGAATTTTGCACAGTAACTCCTATTTTTCAGTGCTGGTTTTCCTGGGAATTTTTAATCTGAAATAAAGAGTTGAGTATTTTGGGTTGTATTGGGAGTTCATACATTCGATCGGATTGTCAAACTTTGTCTATGTGTCATTCCGGATAATTTTTTTTTGAATATGTTAAAAAGTTCGACCGGATATAAATACCCAATTTTTCCTCTGTCGGGAAATTTCCAAGTGTTGGATATTTCTGTAGTTTAATCACGTTCTAAGTAGTGCAAGTAACACGATGGTCCCTCTAGAAGACAACAAACCTTAACTCGATTATGTGACCGTCTTGAACTACCCTTTGAACCTTCGGGTTTGGGGCAGTACGGCGTGCCACATGTGAGGCGTTGGCTTGACCCTTCTACGGCTGGACCGTTGGTAGGGTGCCTAGGAACCCTACACTGTACACCCTCTTAGGCTAAATGGTTTTCTTCCTTCCCTACCGTTCGGCACCAGCCTATGGTTTGGAAGAAGACTATCCAATAAGCACAATGGGTGTACTGTCTTAATCCTAGGAGCACTCGCAATGCGAGAGAAGGTGAAGATAAAAGACAACCGAATAAACCTTATTCCTATTTCTCCTGAACCAGAATCCATCCCCGAACTGGAACAAGTTCCTTTCGAGTTCGTATATAACCATACGATGGAGTATCCAAATAAACTGTGGATCTTCGTAGTGATACGGAGTGTTCTGGAGAAATACAAAGGTGAAGTGGGAGTGGTAATGAAATACTTGGTTTGGTCGTGAATAGCAGTCGCGGTTTACTTTGCCCTCTTACTAATCCCTTTATTTGTCTTAACTTAATACCTTCTGTACACCATCGTTATGCTAATTGGTTTTCTTCATTCCCCACCGTTCGACACCAGCCTAAGGTTTGGAAGAAGAGTATCCAATTTGCGTAATAGGTGTACTATCTCCTAAACCAAGGAGTACTCGCAACCTGAGAGAAGGTAAAAGGAAAAGACAACTGAATAGTCCTATTCATTTTCTCTAGAACCGGAAACCATCTTCGAATAAATTCCTTCGAGTTCGTATATAACCATACGATGGTTTTATCCAATGGAAGTGGACGTTCGTAGTAATACGGGGTGTCCTGGAGAAAAGGGTAAAAGTAGGAGTGGCAATGAGGTTTGCAACTCTGACAATCCAAAAGCCAGTGTTTTAAGAAGGTTCGGTCAACTTGGTCACTGAGTCATAGTCAAGGGTCGGGTCATGGTCACTACCAAAGAGAGAGAGAAAATAAACACTCAGCGTGCTCTCTAACCTAGATCAGAATGGTTATCACTTTATCTAATCAGGAAACCTCCCACTATAACGTCAAATTCTTCCCCAAATCTGAAAGAAGAATTAGTCGGGATCACCCGAGGAGTAAACCAACTCATCAGTGGGAATCGGGATCCAACTATCATCGCATGATAACGTGACGGAATCCGCTCACGTTATCACACTCCAGAAGGTATGCGCATATCTGGCAAGTTTCAGTTTCTTTAGAAACTCCCGATGTGATTTTTGCCCCATGCTCTTATGACCTTAACGAAGGCCAACATATCATAAGTCACATATCAAGTTCTACCCGTCATTATCCAGGTTAATTTGAACCCACCCGTACATACCCTTGACGAAGGCCAAAATAGTAGTACGACTGTCCCAAACCAACACATCTATCTATGCTGCAGAAAAGTAACAAATAGCTACCATACACTATGTCTTGACGAAGGCCAACATACATAGCATGAATACTAAGTGCTACCTTTCTGAAATGACGGAGGGCTACGAATGGTTTTTGGCGAAAAACCTTTAACGTAATGAACTTGATATCGTTGAAGGAACCGGATAGCTTTTTAAAAATATAGTGGCGAAAACCTTTGCTAAAGAGGTCACTCCCGGTGAAGGGATCTCGGCTCTTTCCCCGTAGAATGAGGTGCAGGATATTCCAACTGAATACCACGATGCAAAGCAAAAGTAAACGACTATAGTGAAGTTATTGCCCTGACGCAAACTTCTGTCCAAGGGGTCACTCCCGGTGAAGGGATCTCGGCCCTTGCCTCGTCGACTGAGGAGCAGGATATTCCAACAGAATACCACTGTGCAAAACAGAAGAGAACGTCCTTGCAATAACAGCTTTTTGAAAAAATTGTTCCAACAACATAAAAATAGGTTTGTTTAGCTTGCATTGATCCGAATCAACGCAGTCCCATCAATTGATCACACCAATAAAGAACGAAAATAATGATGTACGTATATGCCATCCACATTCGCCACTGGGTCCTGTCATCACCCGTTAGGTTACTTAACTAACGACAGAGCGGGGACTGGACTAGCGCGGATGAAAAACATATACAGCATCTACTAGTATATATATCAATATATAATATTCGCTCAAGGCGTGATAAAATGCAACATCACAGAAATGTAATAAGAATCACAGAACAATACAGATATCTGGGATCCCCGGGTTTCATAGAGCCGCTACTGAAACCCGACGTTCCCCTGGTTGTGTGGATAGCCTGTGCAATGAAAACCTAGACCCCTACGGGCGCGGAAAGTTACCCTCCAAAACCTGAAGCGAGGCAGCCCCCTTCAGCAACGTGAATGGACCACCCAGCACTTCACGGAATCCGGTAACTTGGGCACCCCTCCTTGGGTCAACCTGTACCCGCTACGAGTGCGGCGAATAGCCCGCCAATTCTAGAGTAAAGCCCCCTCCGTCTCAACGCCATGAGATGCGGGCTTGTTTCCCTCTAGAACCCGGCTATCCGTGCACCCCTCCTTGGGGTAATCCTAGTACAGAAAGTAAAATATACATACAACGGGTACATCGACCCGGTCGTACCCCAAAAGAATAATATACAAACAGGCAGTAACGGCAGTTCACATGTCGGACGCTCGCCCCGCAATATCAAATGTACATATACAACCAAACCGTACTACCATTGCATCCAGGCTATCCACCACGACAAATCCGCAACATCACAGCACAACACAAAACATTAACGTGAATGTCGCGTTCGCAAATCCGTCTAAAAGGGCTATAGCAGTTAGACAGGATTTACCGATCAAATGACATTCACGGTCGCAGATATAATGTAAATACTGTGAACTAACATGTTTAAAATTTTCGATCGACTAAATTTCCCGAAGTGGGCCCCAAGCACAACTGTAGCACTCAAAAACATCTGGGCCCAAAAAGAATATTCCAAAAACCCTATTTCCATGTCCAAGACACACTGCAGAAATTTGGTGCAGCGCAGCTACTGTTCGGCGGCGGAACCGCAGCCAAAAGGGGGTTATGGCCGCGGTTCCGCGGCGCTATAGTGCCTTCAAGCCACCAATTTTCTGCAGTATTCTTTAAAAACCCTGATCGTATTTTTACAATGTACCAAATAATTTTTTAAGCACTGCAAAAATTCGACAGAAACTGTTAAATGGAAACGCGGTTTTTGGAAAATTCGTTCGATCGAACTTGTAAACACGTTAGAGCAAGCTAGACTAGGTTAATGGCGTGTCTCTGATACCATTGTAAGTGCACGGCGGCGCCCCGGCCGTCAATCCGACGCCGGAATGCGGAAACGAAACTTTTCTTTAACTTTAAAAACCGGCACTACCGCACACTATAAACCCGGATCGGGCCATTAACCTACTCCTAGCAAATACGAGAATGGGGTAAAGAGCTATACCGAGCGATCCATGTCCTTCGGTCTTCGGCCTCCACTCCGATCTCCTCGCAGAATCTCCGGTCTTCATCTCCTCGTCGGAACGGGCACCACATCGCCGGGTTCTTTTACGGGCTCCCACCTCTGGACCGAGGCAACTCGGGCACGAAGTTGGCGAACCGACATGTCCAAGGATGCTGTAGGCAAAGTGTAGAATCCATTTGTCTCTATTGGGGTTGAAGTTTCCATGAGGAAGATGTGTAGGAGAAAATGAACTTTGGAGTGAACTAGTATTTGTGTAGCAAGGAAAAATGAGAGATGAATGATTTTTCCTCCTCCAAAATAAATCCCCTCTCCCTCTCAAGAATGTGGCCGGCCATGACATATGGTGGAGGGAAGAAAAGATAGATTAAAACAAGTAAGGAAAATATGTGATAAAAAGATCACATCAAAGTCTTTCATGAAATCCTTTCAATCCACTCTCATTAATGCTAAAGAAATGATGAAAGGAAAAAAGCAAAGATGCTAGATTAATCATAATCCCTCATATACAAATAAACCCCCCACAATTGCTAATTTGCATATTTGCAAAGTAGCCCCTCCATCACAAAAATCCGGCCGTGAAGGAACAAAGGAAAACTGGCCGAAACGGAATGCAAACTGGCAACTTTAGAAAACTGATCCCGTAATAAATTACAGGAAAACCCCGCGACCCAATATACATACCCGCATTTGTATTCCCACTGAATACAAATGCAAAGAGACAAAATCTACACTGTACAATACTAGGATCCGGCTTAAACCAAAGCCCGCTAGTATTATCCGTCCGATCATGATCCGTGCAATACCGCACGCATAAGATCGAACCCTGCCATATCTCCATACGGCCTCTATAGCGTTTAGCCCGAAACTTGAGAAAACGGTCTGTGGGGGACTCTAAAGACTCATCAATACTTTGGCTGTGGATTTAACTACTAGCACGTCAAAGGTATTAGCCATACGTGACGGGCTACCAGGTATTGACCAAAAGGGACGTCGATGAGCGAACTCATCCTGACACCCTACTGAGCCTGTCAGTGACAATATCCGTACAGTCCGGTCCGTTCGTCTATGAGCATCGCATGGCGGGCCTAGGGGGTTGGTAAAAGTCAGACCCCCAAAAGCGGTACAAGTCGTGTCGGAGTGTAGCCCAGAACACCCTGAGATATTACTGGAATACCTACCAGTAAATCTCCTGCCTTGGCCAAGGACTTAGTGTAATGGCTCTCCTAGACACAGCGCGACCTCACCCCCAATACCGGGAGAGACGAACCCCTGAAGATCCGCTCACTGCCTCCATGTGGCTCGGGACTGTACCCAACTAAAACCTGTTTGCACGTCTCCTTTGAGCATGGTAGGGTAGAAATCAAAGCACAGTGGGAACTCACACGAGACAAATGACGATCTCAGGTTGATGAACTAACCTGTACACATGTCACCAGGGAACTGCTATCTGACGTCAGGTATAAGACCAACTAGCATGCTCCCGGCGAGTCCTGTCCGGTGTACTCATAACCCAATGAGAACCTATATACATCTTAGGTGAACCAACTGACACCAGTGGCTTGTGAGACCGGCCACCGCCCCTCGTCGGGGTCTCGACTGTATACACTAGTCTACTCTGGAGTATCGATGCCCTGTCTCGAAACTCCCACGACTAGGGACCTTTTAAGGATGTGCTTATAGACCCCAGCTCCCACGTATATGATCTCCCTCATACTGCTGGCAGTCAAGCAAGAATCCTAGGGGCTCTATCAATGTGTAATAGCGACCTGTAAGGTCACCTAAAGCAGTACATGATGATAAAGATAAACCAGATAGCATACTATCATCTTGAGTAAGACTGTCCTATCGGTATAGGTCCTCCCTCAATCATTGCAATCACGTGCCTGTGATCCAATAATTGACTCTGAAGGCACTATCTCCAACACTAACATTCTATTGGATCTATCACGATAGATCTTAATGCCCAGAATGTATGATGCATCTCCCAAGTCTTTCATGGAGAATTTCTGTGACAAGAAGAGCTTTACTGATTGTAGCATAAGGACATCATTCCCTATCAGTAGTATGTCGTCGACGTACAAAACGAGGAAGACTACTGCTCCTTCTACAATCTTCCTATAAATGCATGGTTCATCTACATTTTTGATAAAATCAAATTCTTTGACCGTCTCATCAAAGCAGATGTTCCAACTCCGCGATGCTTGATTTAATCCATAAATGGATTTAAGCAATTTGCACACTTTTCCGCTGCGCCCACTGTCTAAGAAACCTTCTGGTTGATCCATGTAAACACTCTCTTCTAATTGTCCATTTAGAGAAGCTATTTTTACGTCCATCTGCCAGATTTCATAGTCATGGAAGGCAGCAATGTAAAGCAGGATCCGAATGGATTTAAGCAAAACTACTGGTGAAAAGGTTTCATCATAGTCCAATCCTGGTCTTTGACGAAAACCTTTTTCAACGAGTCTAGCTTTGTAGGTTTCCACTTGTCCTAATGTACCAATCTTCTTTTTGAAGATCCATTTGCATCCAACCGGTTTCACCCCAGGAGGAGCAACCTCTAAAGTCCGTGCTTTATTGGTGTACATGGATTCCATTTCGGATCTCATAGTATCCAGCCATTTCACCGAGTCTATACTCGTGATAGCTTGCTGAAAACTAGTAGGCTCATCATCATCGATGATGCAATCCTCTCGATCCCCATCTAGAAGAAACCCATAGTATCTTTCAGGAGGATGAGAAGGCCTACTAGATCTGCGGAGTGGCATTATTTCGTTGGGTTCTATTGAAACCTGAGCTTCTACTAAGTCCTCGGCAGCAGTTTGAGGTTCTGGAATTTCTTCCAGCTCTACCGCGATCCCACTAATTTCTTTTGCAAGAAATTCGCTCTCTAAGAATACAATGTGGCGAGCGACAAACACCTTTTGTTATTCAGTGTGGTAGACCATATACCCCCTTGAATGTTTGGGGTATCCAAACTTGCACAAAACCGATCGTGCCTCGAGCTTGTCCAGATTATGCTTTTTAACATATGCCGGACATCCCCATATCTTGATATACTTGAGATATGGTCTTTTCCCTCTCCACATTTCATATGGAGTGGCAGGCACAGACTTAGTCGAAACTCTATTCAATAGGTATGCTGCTGATTCTAGAGCAAACCCCCAGAAGAAAAGTGGCAACTCAGCACTACTCATCATTGAATGCACCATGTCCAGTAGCGTGCGATTCCTCCTTTATGATACACCATTATGCTGAGGTGTATAAGGCGGAGTAAGCTGAGAGAGAATTCCATTCTCTTTTAAGTATTCAAGGAAACTGGTACTTAAGTATTCTCCACCTCGATCAGATCGAAGTATCTTGATGCTTTTACCAGTTTGTTTCTCTACTTCATTTTTATACTCCTTAAACTTCTCAAAGGCCTCGGATTTATGCTTTATTAAGAACACATGTCCATACCTAGAGAAGTCATCAGTAAAAGTAATGAAGTAGGAGTGACCGCTTCTTGCATGTGTAGACATTGGACCACACACATCACTGTGTACAAGTCCCAAGAGTTCTGTAGCTCTTTCTCCGTGTCCGGTGAACGGAGATTTGGTCATTTTTTCCTTTGATACATGATTGACAAGTTGCATATGATGAATGTTCAAACGGATCTAAATATCCATCTTTATGTAACTTAGTCAACCTTGTTTCGTTTATATGACCAAGTCTACAATGCCATAGGAAGGCTTGGTTTGAATCTGGAGCCTTTCTTTTAAGCGTGTTTTGAATATTGAAAACTTGAGGTTGATTAAGTATGTATATGTCGTTTTCCAGTGTGCCAAACCCAATCATTTCTTGATTTAGGAGAATGTTCATGATATTTCTTTCAAGCGCAAAATTATATCCTTCATTAGATAACAAAGATACTGATATAATATTACACAGCATACTGGGAATACAAAAACAGTTGTACAATACCAAAATGTTCCCACTAGTCAACCCTAGGTGATATTCTCCTATTGCAATAGCATCTACGTGCATTCCATTGCCCATCCGGAGAGTTGATCAGTCAAAAATAATGTATTTTTAACACGGCAATTTCCCCATCTTTTGCACTCATTTAGAAGTGTTCGGTATTCATATTTCACATATTAGCAAATCAGTCATAAAATATCAGATTTCATGTGTTAGACTTTTAAACTGGCACTTTAAGAGAAATTGACAGCATTTCATGGCATCGCATCATCTCTGTATTTGCGCAACACCTGTGTCGAGATTTGTGCAGGAAAATCCGAAAAAAAAGCCAAAATTGTCATTTTGCTGATCAAACATTACGCCAACTCAAAGACCTGAGATATGGTAGCAATCCAGAAGGAATTACACAATTAAACATATCAAAACAAGGCCCAATTGTCATCCCAAAGCACCAGAAGAAGTTACAAGCCATAAGGCCTCAAAATCGCCGCGGAACCGCCGCGGGAGCCGGCTTGAGCCGCGGTTCCGCGGCGTCTTGGTCAGATCATCATTCCATTTTCAGTGCACAATTCATCTCTCGGGGCCCACATTCCTTTCTGATACTTCAAATTCCAGAAGGATCTCGAAGCTACTGCCAGATCAGCAAAGATCATTAAGCAACCTAATCTTGATTAAGCTAATCAAACTCCTAACAAACTTCATCTAGAAGCTTCTCCTCAACAAACTTTTGGAGGGAAATTCAAATCTCTTCCAACTAACTTTTGGAGGGAAATTCAAATTCTAATCTTAGATCTAGGGTTTAGGGAAGTCTATAAATAGAAGCCTAGACCTAGGGTTAAAATGGTAATCAGTCAATCTTTAGTTAGTTGTTCTCCCATTCCTAAATCTCTAATTCTTCATCTTCTTCCATAAGTCTAGTGACAAGGCTTGTGCGAAACCCTAACCCTAATTCCAATCAAAAGTCAAGATCCCGAGTACCAAATCAAGCGAGAAGCCCTTCAACCTTTTAGAAGCGGAGCCGATCTCCAATCGAGCAAGTGATCCAAGCGGATCCGTGACTCACGGAGCCGAGCGAAGCCAAATCGACGATCGAGTTCTTCCTCTTGTAGTTCTTGAGCGAATGTAATGAAATTGTTGATATAAATAAAAGGTGAAATTCTTTAATCTTGTTTTTTTTAAATTCTTGCATCATGATTCGATCTCAATTTGTAATTGTAGTTCTTGTTGTGATGTTTGAGTAAAACTCCGCTCGTCAAGGAGTCGAGACGATCAATAGAATGATGATGTAACAAATCTTAAAACGATTCTTAAGTCCTACGGGTTTTGTAAACCCTAGCAATTTCAAGAACCGATGACCTAGTTTCGTTGCGATGCTTTCTTGATTGTGATCGCTCGAAATTAGGGATCTACGATCGTTTCTTGAATTTACTAGAGGCTAGAATGTGAATGATATCGATGAAAGAACAAGGGATAAGATGAAACCCTAGTTTCACTAGAAATCCCTAATTCTTGTCGATCATCATCGATCTAATATCAATTCATCAAAGGATAAGAATACGTCAATGTAAGATTACATCACATCTATAGATCCGATCGATTCCTACGAGCCTCATTTAGATTCTTGATATTTGGTTGGAAAAATCATCAAACTATCAATTCTTGATTCTATCTTTTTCTTGTTATTAGATCTAGATTTTCTAATTCTTGAACTTCAAATACAAATCATGAATTGCTTTCTTTTCTTTCTTTTAAAGTTTCAATTCATCTAATTCAAAAGACGAACTATTACACTGTCCCTGTGGACGATCCGCACTCACTTACAATCTACATCCGACACCGTAGTTGATTGCGGTCAAATAATTTTTGGTTGTGATTTCTTTACAATTTCCAACTACACAATCCGAAACGTTTACAATCAAATGGTGCCGTTGCCGGGGATAGTGCGCTAATTGTTCGTATTTTGAAATTTGAGTTAAAAATTTTATTCCATTATAATTTTTAGATTTAAACTCGCACAAACCCTAATACGTGTGTTGTGATTTGATTGCGAGGAAATCTGGAATCATTGGAGCTTGGATAAAATTTTTGTGAATATTCCAGAGAGCTCAAGGAGTGAAGAGGGACCTTCTGTGATTTTTTTGTACAGTGATCCCACTACAACACCGCGATTCCGCGGCAAACACCACATTCCTGCGGCGGTTCCGCGGCAAGTTTGCTTCTTCACTGCACCAATTTTCCCCTGTGAGTCTCTATCTTTCTTATATTCTCCTCTGTCTGCTCTAAATAACAATTTACTGCAGGTTTCTTTGCAAATAATCGCAGCGCCGGAAAAAAAAAAGCAAAATTAAATTGTGCTTGTTTTGATCTTGTGGTTGTTTGCATAATTAATACGGACATTAAGGGGCAAAGACCAAATCCAGATTAGGTGGGGAGTTCATTACCCTTCCTAAGCCCCAAAAATCACAAAATTTGCATCCACATTTGACCCTCATTAACTAAAAAATATCTAGAGATGACTCTAAGGACCGTCGCGCTCACTTAGGACAGAAGAAGGCCGTGGGTAATTCATTGCTTATCCGTGTTTTCTTATGGTGTCTAGGCAAGTGTGTCGAAGGCTAGTGGTTATTAATTAGGCCCACTACTTACGTAGTGAAGTACCTTCCCACTTACCTGGCACTTACCTGGCCACAGGGGGACAAAGAGGTAGTGGAGGATTTATCCTGCAACTTGTCTTTTGGCAGTTAGGAGCGGTCTAGAGCTTTGACCTAGGTGACCCCTAGAATTAGGGTTTTTGTGTGTTGCATTTGTTGTGTTGCATCATTTTTTTCAAAAATCCATATCATTTTTTTTCAAAGAAAACATCGCATTCATTCTCTCCCCTAATTATAAATTCACGCTGCCACTTGTACTAACCCTTTTTAGTGCAAGATAGGCTGGACACGGGATTCTAGTGCCCATTAGTCCGCGTTCCCTTCATCGACCCTAAAGTCGGTATTTCTACATTTACCCTTTCTTTTACCCACCACCACACCCACATCGATGGATCCACCTCCATCGAATTTCTTTAACACTAATCTGCCGCCATCCGTTGGTGCGCAGAATCCACCTCGCATCTCTCTCCAAGAGAGGTGCTATCCTACACGAAGCCCCCTTTCCACTTGTCTTTCCATTCCACCAGCCAACGGGGAAAATTTTCAAATAAAACCCCAATACATCAACCTTCTACCAAAATTTCACGGTCTCGAGTTTGAAGATGCATATGCATTTATCACCAAATTTGAAAATGTATGCGCAATGATGGGTACCTCACAGCTTTCTGTGGATGCTTTACGTCTTCGTCTTCTCCCATTCACTTTGTGCGATTTAGCCGAGAAGTGGCTATATAACACTACCGCACATTCCATTTCAAATTGGGACGAATTCGTCAAAGCATTCCTTAAGAAATTCTACCCACACCATAAAACAGCTCGAGTCCGTAGCGAAATCTATCAATTCACCCAGCTTCCAAATGAAACATTTTTCAAAATGTCTTGAACGTTTCAAGGATCTGTTAGTCCAATGTCCACATCACGGCATCCCGAGATGGGATCTGTGCCGAATCATTTATGAGGGCATTAATCCTAACACAAGACAGACCCTTGAATCCATATGTCAAGGCAATTTTATGACCAAAGATGATGGGGAAGCCTGGAACTTTCTAGAAGATTTCGCTGAAAAATCTTTACAGTGGGAGGGTGTGAGTCAATCGACTAGGGATGGCAATGATATTTCCATAGGAGTTAGAGCTGACATTGCAGCTATATACAAGAAACTCGAGACTATGGAAAATAAATTTTTAGCCGCCTCCCTAAATCAAATGCCACTCTCCAAAACTGTATGTGGATGCTGTTCTGATCTGTCTCACTTGACGGAAGAATGTCCGTTTCAAGGTCATGAGCATACCAATGCCGTATTTCAAAGACCTAGAAACGATCCTTCTTCCTCCACATATAATCAGGGTTGGAGGAATCACCCTAACTTTGCTTGGAACCAATCACAATCTCAAAACACGGTTCCAACCCAACACAATTTCCAAAAGGTCCCTCCACCACAATAGCAGCCACCACTTCAATTGAGTCAGCACCCCTTCTAATCACAAAACTTCCAAAATCCGGCCAACACTTTTGCACCACATGAAAACTCTTTGCAATTGACCGGTACAGATAATACCTCTGCACTAGCACAAACCTTGGATACTTTCATGAAACAATCCATCCAAGGGACGGTAAGTTTGCAATCTTCCGTCGAGAATGTGATGAAGATCATTATCTCTCAAAATGAGAACATCAAATCGATGGAAGAACAAATTGCACAACTAAAAGCCGAAATGCGTGCAAGAGAGAAAAGGAAACTTCCGGCTCAACCTTTACCCAATCCTGGCTATTCACATCATGTGGATGTAATCACGTCGAGATCTGGAAGAGTGCTTGACAATCACGTTGGGGAAGAGTTTGATGATTCTGATAAATCAATCAAAAACACCCCGGCTGAGACCTTTCTTCACACACACCCTTCTAATTCTGACCCCAGTTCTTCTACCCTACCACCTTCTTCCGAGCCTATTCTTCGTTTTCTAAAAGGCTCGCCACTTCAGCCCACCTCTTTTACTCCTCCACGGACGATCCCCACTTCTATTTTGGGATCGGGTCCACACACACTTCCTTCTCCTATGATGGACCCAGCGCTTATTGCTAAAGCACCTTATCCTAATCGGTTAAGGGCTAACACACCGAGTCCACATATGGAGAAGATTATGAACATTTTTAAGCAAGTTAACATCAACATCCCTCTCCTAGATGCCATCCAACAAATTCCATCCTATGCGAAAACTCTTAAGAACTTGTGCACTAGGAAGAGGAAGACTCAAGTGCCCAAGAAGATTTTCATGGAAAAGACAGTAGACACGGCTTTCCCCCAACAATTACCGATGAAACGTAAGGATCCTGGATATCCTACTATTTCCGTTTCTATTGGGGAAAAACACATCAACCGTGCTCTACTAGACCTTGGCGCTAGTGTTAACTTGCTTCCATACTCGGTTTATGAGCAACTAGGTATCGGAGAGTTGAAGCCAACCCATTGCACTCTCCAGATGGTTGACCGATCAATCACCAAACCTAGGGGTGAACTGGAGGATGTGTTAATAAAAATCGGGGAATTTATATTTCCTGTGGACTTTATTGTAATTGATACACAGCCTGTAGCGAACCCACGGAATCAAATTTCGGTGATTTTAGGTCGCCCCTTTTTGGCCACTTCTAATGCAATAATCAACTGTCGTAATGGTTCTATGACCCTATCCTTCGGGAATAGGTCAATAGAGCTGAACATTTACAAGTTGGGAAGTGTACCCTCCGAACCTACTGCTCAGGTATGTACTGTCGACTTAATGGATGTCGACAGCAGTGAATTTGATGATCCTCCTGATACTGATCTTGACTCTTTTCATATGTTGTTGTTTGACCCAACTATGTATCATACACATACGGACTCTTCCACTGAGATGTCCGGGTCAATAACTAACATTGATTATGAACCGTTCTTAGAGTCTGAAGATCACCCCGCACTTTGTGATGACATTATTCATCGGGGTATAGATGGAACTTTTGAGGAGATCTTCGCTGATGAACTCGCATTTTTGAATAACACGGGTGTTGAGATGAATCATCTCCCAAACATTGAAATTGAACCTCCACCCCTTTTTCTGAACTGTATAAAGAATGCGAGTAATCCATCACATTCACTGCATCGTCTCTCCAAAGTGAGACGCACACACATTCTATTCCACCTCTTACCCTTTCCCCACTTTTTCTTCCACCAACCAGAGCACTGCATTGATAAAGTTTTTGAATGGTTGGTGTTAACATTCGGTCTTTGCAAAGCTTGGCATCGACCACTGATTTTTGACCCCCTCATATGATTTTCAAAGATTAACATTGCATAACTCAAGTTTGGGGGGGCATTTTTTTTCTGGCTCTTGAAAAGAAAATTTTTACAAAATGTGAGCCAAAAATAAGTTTTGGGGAGGATCTTCACTTAAATATTTTGCCCCCGCTAATAAATTCCTCCCTAGCTTACAGGTTTTTCGAGATTTAGCAGATGGCAACAGTGAGGACACTGTTGAAAACAAGTTTGGGGGAGGTTTGTGCTTATTTTCACATCAGTTGCATCATACTTTGCATAAGCACAAAACATTTTTGAAAACCTATAAAAATTTAAAAAATTTCAAAAGATAAAATATAAAAACAATTTTTGTACATAAATAAGATAATAAAAGTTTAGATAGTGAAAAATTACATCCATGAGATTAGAAAAATTTAAGAAAACCAAGTAAATTAGAAGTTTTCTTATACGAACTAGTAATAAGTAGTTATGAGCCGTTGTCCCAAGGGTTAGTAAGATGAAAGACGTCACTAATCTGAGGATAAAAATAAGTCTGAAAAATAGTTTCTATTCTGGAAGCCAAACATTTTGAACGTTGATACCCTACTATTCGCACTTACACACGTCTTAAAGCCTGGGATAGTAGAGGATACCTTGAAATGCTCTTGTCTTAAAGCCGATGTATGAAGGAAATAAAAAGAAAAAGTGAATGAAAAAAATATAAAGTGGTGAGAAAAATGGACACTGGTTTTTGTTATCACCAAGGGCAATAAAAAATATATAGCGAGGGTGCCTCTTCACCTAGTGCCCTAAGGCCAACTGGTCTGGGAGTCACTGCTATGCCTGAGGTGGTGCAAGACGAGGAAAATACACCAAGTAAGCAAGCACAGGAGTAATCGGTCGGTTAGTACCTCAAGAAGTATTAACGGTCGCATGAAAGTGTGTGAGCACATCTAAATATTCATTAATTAAAAAGTACCGAGGCTGATGGGCAAGAGTATGATAGCTTGAATTGAATTCTCCAGGTGTAGGGATGTCCTTTACACACACGCAGGGTTATATGATCGATGTTTGGAAGAAAGATAGGAATGAAGAATAAGACGATGTTTTATTGAGGGAGGACGTGATGACATCTTTTCATGACCATTAAGATAGGGCTCATGACAACCGAAAAGCTAGCTTAGTTGGAAACCCTAATTTTCAAGGCTTTTTTTTACAATTCTTGTCTTTAAATGTAATATTCATGATCTTTCTTTTATTATTGGATTTTGTGGGTGCAATCCGCTGAAAACCCTCAGGAGACAACACACCTCCTACTAGGGACACCTAGAGGTTTAAAGGCTTGTTGCACGTGCTCAGTGCAATCGTGTTGCCTATGAAAGTGTGCTAGTTAGTTTTTCTCTTTCTTTATTTTCTCCTTCTCTTTTTAATAAAACAATTCGCTTGAGACGATCGAAATTAAGTTTGGGGGAATTTGATCAGTCGAAAATAATGTATTTTTAACACGGCAATTTCCCCATCTTTTGCACTCATTTAGAAGTGTTCGGTATTCATATTTCACATATTAGCAAATCAGTCATAAAATATCAGATTTCATGTGTTAGACTTTTAAACCGGCACTTTAAGGGAAATTGACAGCATTTCATGGCATCACATCATCTCTGTATTTGCGCAACACCTGTGTCGAGATTTGTGCAGGAAAATCCGGAAGAAAAGCCAAAATTGTCATTTTGCTGATCAAACATTACGCCAACTCAAAGACCTAAGATCTGGTAGCAATCCAGAAGGAATTACACAATTAAACATATCAAAACAAGGCCCAATTGTCATCCCCAAAGCACCAGAAGAAGTTACAAGCCATAAGGCCTCAAAAGCGCCGCGGAACCGCCGCGGGAGCCGGCTTGATCCGCGGTTCCGCGGCGGCTTGGTCAGATCATCATTCCATTTTCAGTGCACAATTCATCTCTCGGGGCCCACATTCCTTTCTGATACTTCAAATTCCAGAAGGATCTCGAAGCTACTGCCAGATCAGCAAAGATCATTAAGCAACCTAATCTTGATTAAGCTAATCAAGCTCCTAACAAACTTCATCTAGAAGCTTCTCCTCAACAAACTTTTGGAGGGAAATTCAAATCTCTTCCAACTAACTTTTGGAGGGAAATTCAAATTCTAATCTTAGATCTAGGGTTTAGGGAAGTCTATAAATAGAAGCCTAGACCTAGGGTTAAAATGGTAATCACTCAATCTTTAGTTAGTTGTTCTCCCATTCCTAAATCTCTAATTCTTCATCTTCTTCCATAAGTCTAGTGACAAGGCTTGTGCGAAACCCTAACCCTAATTCCAATCAAAAGTCAAGATCCCGAGTACCAAATCAAGCGAGAAGCCCTTCAACCTTTTAGGAGCGGAGCCGATCTCCAATCGAGCAAGTGATCCAAGCGGATCCGTGACTCACGGAGCCGAGCGAAGCCAAATCGACGATCGAGTTCTTCCTCTTGTAGTTCTTGAGCGAATGTAATGAAATTGTTGATATAAATAAAAGGTGAAATTCTTTAATCTTGTTTTCTTTAAATTCTTGCATCATGATTCGATCTCAATTTGTAATTGTAGTTCATGTTGTGATGTTTGAGTAAAACTCCGCTCGTCAAGGAGTCGAGACGATCAATAGAATGATGATGTAACAAATCTTAAAACGATTCTTAAGTCCTACGGGTTTTGTAAACCCTAGCAAGTTCAAGAACCGATGACCTAGTTTCGTTGCGATGCTTTCTTGATTGTGATCGCTCGAAATTAGGGATCTACGATCGTTTCTTGAATTTATTAGAGGCTAGAATGTGAATGATATCGATGAAAGAACTGTTGGAGATAGTGCCCTCAGAGTCAATTATTGGATCACAGGCACGTGATTGCAATGATTGAGGGGAGGACCTGTCCCAGTAGGACAGTCTTACTCAAGATGATAGTATGCTATCTGGTTTATCTTTATCATCGTGTACTGCTTTAGGTGACCTTACGA
This sequence comes from Agapanthus africanus, assembly GCA_030015575.1. Classification (NCBI taxonomy): domain Eukaryota; kingdom Viridiplantae; phylum Streptophyta; class Magnoliopsida; order Asparagales; family Amaryllidaceae; genus Agapanthus; species Agapanthus africanus. The sequence continues at coordinate 567,282,974 of CM057339.1, forward strand.
GTCGCTATTACACGTTGATAGAGCCCCTAGGATTCTTGCTTGACAACCAGCAGTATGAGGGCGATCATATAAGTGAGAGCTGGAGTCTATAAGCACATCCTTAAAAGGTCCCTAGTCGTGGGAGTTTCGAGACAGGGCATCGATACTCCAGAGTAGACTAGTGTATACAGTCGAGACCACGACGAGGGGCGGTGGCCGGTCTCACAAGCCACTGGTGTCAGTTGGTTCACCTAAGATGTATACAGGTGCTCATTGGGTTATGAGTACACCGGATAGGACTCGCCGGGAACCTGCTAGTTGAGATTATACCTGATGTCAAATAGCAGTTCCGTGGTGACATGTGTACAGGTTAGTTCATCGACCTGAGATCGTCATTTTTCTCGTGTGAGTTCCTACTGTGCTTTGATTACTACCCTACCACGACTCAAAGGAGTCGTGCAAACAGGTTTTAGTTGGGTACAGTCCCGAGCCACATAGAGGCAGTGAGCGGATCTGCAGGGGTTCGTCTCTCCCGGTATTGGGGGTGAGGTCGCGCTGTGTCTAGGAGATCCAGAACATGAAAAGTCCTTGGCCAAGGCAGGAGATTTACTGGTAGGTATTCCAGTAGTATCTCAGGGTGTTCTGGGCTACACTCCGACACGACTTGTACCGCTTTTGAGGGTCTGACTTTTACCAACCCCCTAGGCCTGCCATGCGATGCTCATAGACGAACGGACCAAACTGTATGGATATTGTCACTGACAGGCTCAGTAGGGTGTCAGGATGAGTTCGCTCATCGACGTCCCTTTTAGTCAATAGCTGGTGGCCCGTCACGTATGGCTAATACCTCTGACGTGCTAGTGGTTAAATCCACAGCCATAGTATTGACGAGTCTTTAGAGTCCCCCACACAGACAGTTACTCAAGTTTCGGGTGAAACGCTGTAGAGGCCGTATCGAGATATGGCAGGGTTTGATCAGATACGTGCGGTGTTGCACGGATCGTGATCGGACGGATTTTACTAGCCGGCTTTGGCTTAAGCCGGATCCTAGTATTAGACAGTGTAGTTTTTTCTTTTTGCATTTGTGTTCAGTGGGAATACAAATACGGGCATGTATTTGCAGTAGCGGGCTTTTCCTGTAATTTATTACGGGATCGGTTTTCTGGAGTTGCCAGTTTGCATTCAGTTCCGGCCGTTTTTCCTTTGTTCCTTCACGGCCGGACTTTTCGATGGAGGGGTAATTTGCAATTGTGCAAATTACTTTTTGTGGAAGGATTTCATGCATATGTGAGGCATCATGAGTGTTCTTTCATGATGAGATTCCTTTTGAATCAACTCACTTGCTTTCATTATGATGGGTTTTGATTTGAAATGGATGTGGCCATTTTCTTTTCTCATGTTGATATATTCTTTCTTGCATTATTCTTTTTCAAATCTCCATCATTCTTTCATGGGAGGGGCCGGCCACATCCTAGTGGGGAGAGAGAGAAGTTCATGTTTTTTGGGTGTGGCATTTTATCTTCATCTCATTCCATGGTAGCAAAAGACTAGCTTAAAAGGCTCATTCTCTTTCTCATTCTCCTCTCAATACCTCCATCAATAGCAACCTCATAAACCCCAAAGAGACATGGCTACTACACTATTCTACAACATCCCTTGGACGCGTCGTCTAGCCAACTTCGCGCCCGAGTTGCCTCGGTCCAGAGGTGGGAGCCCGTAAAAGTATCTGGCTACGTGGTGCCCTTTCCAACGAGAACGTGACGGACGGAGATTCCTCAGGAGATCGGAGTGGAGACGAAGACCGAAGGACACAGATCGCTTGGTATAGCTTCTCTACTCTTTTCTAGTTTGCTAGTAGCTAGGTTAATGGCCCGATCCGGGTGAAAAGTGCGCGGTGGTGCCGGTTTGCTAGTTTGCAAAGTTTTTTGTTTCCGCGTTTCCGGCGTCGGATCGATGGCCGGGGCGCCGCCGCGGACTTACATTTGTATCAGAGCCACGCCATTAACCATGCCTATCTTGCTCTAGTATGTTTAAAACCCGATCGAACAAAAATCGCAAAAACCGTATTTTCAGTGCATGTGTTTTCTGTCGAAATTTTTTTTGCTCCAAAAAATTTTTCAGGTTGTTTCAGAATACTGTGCATGAAAATCTAAGAAATCTGTGAAATTTGGTCGCGAGATCTCTCCAAACCGCCGCGGAACCGCCGCCAAACCCATGCTTGGGCCGCGGTTCCGCCGCGCTTTTTACTATTCATCGCACCAAATTTTAACAGTAGGCTTTTGGGTTGGAAATAGGGGTTTTGGGATATTCTTTTTGGGCCCAGATTTTCTGTAAGTGCTACAGTATTACTTGGGGCTCACTTGGATAATTTTTGATCGATCGAAAAATTTAAACATGTTAGTTCACAGTGTTTACATTATATCTGCGACCGTGAATATAATTTGATCGGTAAATCCAGTCTATCTGCTATAGCCCTTTTAGACGGATTTGCGAACGTGATATTCACGTTGATGTTCTGTGTTTTGCTGTGTTGTTGCGGATCGGTCGTGGGGGATAGCCTGGATGCAATGTTAGTACTGTTTTGTTTTATTTGTACATTTGATACTGCGGGGTGAGCGTCCGACATGTGGACTGCTGTCACTGCCTGTTTGAATTATTATTTTGGGGCACGACCAGGTTGCGGTAGATGTATCCGTTGTATGTATATTTTACTTTCTGTACTAGGATTACCCCGCGGAGGGGTGCACGGATAGCCGGGTTCTAGAGGGAAACGGGCCCGCATCTCATGGCATTGAGACGGAGGGGGCTTCACTCTAGAATTGGCGGGCTATTCGCCGCACTCGTAGGGGGTACAGGTTGACCCAAGGAGGGGTGCCTAAGTTACCAGTTTCCGTGAAGTGTTGGGTGGTCCATTCACGTTGCTGAAGGGGGCTGCCTCGCTTCAGGTTTTGGCGGGTAACTTGCCGCGCCCGTAGGGGTCTAGGATTTCATTGCACAGGCTATCCACACGACCAGGGGAACGTCGGGTTTCAGTAGCGGCTCTATGAAACCCGGGGATCCCAGATATCTGTATTATTCTGTGATGCTGTACATTTTAGTGATGTTGCATTTTATCATGCCTTGAGCGAAAAATTATATATTATATATATACTAGTAGATGTTGTATATGTTTTGCATCCGCGCTAGTCCAGTCCCCGTTCTGTCGTTAGTTAAGTAACCTAACGGGTGATGACGGGACCCAGTGGCGAATGCGGATGGCATATACGTACATCATTATTTTCGTTCTTTTGTGGTGTGATCAATTGATGGGACTGCGTTGATTCGGATAAATGCAAGTTAAACAAACCTATTCTGATGTTGTTGGAACACTTTTAAAAAAGCTGTTATTGCAAGGGCGTTCTCTTTTGTTTTGCACAGTGGTATTCAGTTGGAATATCCTGCTCCTCAGTCGACGAGGCAAGGGCCGAGATCCCTTCACCGGGAGTGACCCCTTGGACAGAAGTTTGCGTCAGGGCAATAACTTCACTATAGCCGATTACTTTTGCTTTGCATTGTGGTATTCAGTTGGAATATCCTACACCTCATTCTACGGGGAAAGAGCCGAGATCCATTCACCGGGAGTGACCTCTTTAGCAAAGGTTTTCGTCACTATATTTTTAAAAGCTATCCGGTTCCTTCAACGATATCAAGTTCATTACGTTAAAGGTTTTCGCCAGAAACCATTCGTAGCCCTCCGTCGTTTCAGACGGGTAGCACGTAGTATTCATGCTATGTTTGTTGGCCTTCGTCAAGGCATAGTGTATGTTAGCTGCTTGTTACCTTTCTGCTACATAGATAGATGCGTTGGTTTGGGACAGTCGTATAGCCTTGTTGGCCTTCGTCAAGGGCTTGTACGGATGGGTTCAAATTAACCTGGACAATGACGGGTAGAACTTGACATGTGACTTATGATTTGTTGGCCTTCGTCAAGGTCATAAGAGCATGGGGAAAAAATCCACATCGGGAGTTTCAAAAGAACTGAAACTTGCCAGATATGCGCATACCTTCTGGAGTGTGATAACGTGAGCGGATTCCGTCACGTTATCATGCGATGATAGTTGGATCCCGATTCCCACTGATGAGTTGGTTTACTCCTCGGGTTATCCCGAGTAATTCTTCTTTTGGGTTTGGAGAAGAATTTAAGGTTACAGTGGGAGGTTTCCAGATTAGATAAAGTGATAACCATTCTGATCTAGGATAGATTGCACGCTGAGTGTTTCTTTTCTCTCTCTCTCTTTGGCAGCGACCATTGACCCGACCCTAGACTATGACTCAGTGACCAAATTAACCGAACCTTCTTAACATTAGCTTTTGGATTGTCAGAGTTGCAGACCTCATTGCCACTCCTACTTTTACCCTTTTCTCCAGGACATCCCGTATTACTACGAACGTCCACTTCCATTGGACAAAACCATCGTATGGTTATATACGAACTCGAAAGAATTCGAGGATGGTTTCTGGTCCTGGAGAAAACGAATAGGACTATTCAGTTGTCTTTTCCTTTTACCTTCTCTCTCAGATTGCGAGTACTCCTTGGTTTAGGTGATAGTACACCTGTTACGCAAATTGGATAGTCTTCTTCCAAACCTTAGGCTGGTGCCGAACGGTGGGGAATGAAGAAAACCAATTAGCCTAAACGGTGTACAGAAGGTATTAAGTTAAGACAAAGCAAGGGATTAGTAAGAGGGCAAAGTAAATTGCGACTGCTATTCACGACCAAACCATGTATTTCTTCGCCAATCCTAAATCACCTTTGTATTTCTCCAGGACACTCCGTATCACTGCGAAGATCCCAGTTTATTGGATAATCCATCGTATGGTTATATATGAACTCGAAAGGAACTTGTTCCAGTTCGGGGATGGATCCTGGTTCAGGAGAAATAGGAATGAGGTTCATCCGGTTGTCTTTTATCTTCATCTTCTCTCGCATTGCGAGTGCTCCTACGATTAGGACAGTACACCCATTATGCTTATTGGATAGTCTTCTTCCAAACCATAGGCTGGTGCCGAACGGTAGGGAAGGAAGAAAGCCATTTGGCCTAAAGGGGTGTACAGAAGGTAATGACTAAAGACATATAAAGGGATTTAGAGAGATGGCAAAGAATTATACGGTTACAGTTGTGAATCTGGATAATGGAAGAGGCATTACTAGGAATACCGGGATACCCCATCGAAACATTTCAATATTTCAGGTTCACTGTGTACTGTTAAAGGAAAACTGATTTCCCAATTAGACACTTGCTCCAGGGTATGTATTTACCAGGTATGATTCTCACATCTGTATGGTTTTACAGATGATGAGTGGGAGTAAGTTATTGGGAATTAGGTGATCATCCTCATTATATCGGGATTCGTAGTAATTGGTGATATTTGAGGAAGTCACCTGGGTTGTTTGCCAGACGGCAAATATTTGGTTTTGAATATCCGCTGTTATGCACCAATCTCAAGTTGATGTATCTGTACGTCTATTTTTATAGAGTGAGATATACCTTCTTGAAATTATGTCTATGACATTTACCTATACCGGTGGATGGTTATGTAAGGAGCATTGAATAGCGGTGTAAATCTTCTTAACCATAAGTACAGTTTTCAACCTACGACACACAGTGAATGAGTCATTTGACTCAAGGGACTTGTACAGAGTATTGTATATTGTCCAGTGTCTATTAGGACAGAGGGGTAGGTCCTCGTACTATATTCTGTTTACTTATGACTTCTCTAGTTCTTAGACATGTGTTTCGTAGAAACACAGGGTCTAAGTTTTGAGGAGTTATAGGTATAAGAATAAAGTAGAGAACCAGGTATTGCAAGTATCGGGATTCTTCAAGGTGATCGAAGATGTAGATACTTGTGTATGGTATTCAGTTGATAGTGATGATTAAGAGAACTTGCTTCTCTTTCAGGTTACTCATAATTGGAAGCATTCCTAAGTTGAGTAACTCTGATCGGCCTCCTTCCATTTACATAACATGCACTGGAGACAGCTGCATGATTTGAATCTGGTTCAATTAAATCAGTGTCTCTATTTCTGTATTGGATATAGAACAGTTCATATCTTGACGTTGTTAAGATACGGGGAGTTGTCCGGCTTATGCTTAAAACCAGACTCCGGATAACTCAAGGAACGTTTCTGTAATGGCTGTTTGTGGGTTGACCCGGGCTATGACGAGGGTTGACTTTCTACCATCTGGAAGATCAATAGTAATATTGTTCTTAACTCGCCACAATTTTAACAAAAATGGATTTTTTCAAAAAACAGTAGTGGGAGTATGGTAGAACTGGAAGTGATTCCAGAACCGCAAACGATTACTGAAGATTTGATAAGAACCTAAAGATTCAATATGGTTTGACATTCCATTGGCCACTCCGCAGATATGGTGGGTAACCTCAGGCACTTGAGAGGTACTTCGGTATGCTCAAGGACGGTGGCAGGGAGGTTCTTGTTTACCCAGACTTGCCATTGCTGTTATTCCAGACTGTGAGACCCGGCTGGAGGATGAGTATAGCGTCGTTCTAAACTATCTTTAGAAGTGTACGTCAATATGACTTTGCCAAAGGGTTGTCGTAGTCAGTGGGAGCAGCGGAAACATTGGTGGACAGTTGGCTTATGTCTATTTATAGACTAAAGCAGATATAGCGGAGATAGATCATCAATTTCTGATGTGACAGTCATAGGTTTGACTTCATCAGAATAGGGGATGGATCTGTTAAGGAGGTAGTAGGATGTGATGTCCTGGTATTTGGATGACATACACAGAGTAGGAAGTGATATTCCTATACTACAATCGGTTATACTTTGGTCGTCACACAGTGGTTTCTCCACATGGGACTTGGACATTATATCTGACATACTGGTTACTAGATCTATGGTTTTAGATCTAGATTTGGGTGGTTTCCTAATCAGGGTACTTAGACAGCATTCTAAGAGTATTTAGAATGGACGACTCCTGGCACGGTGGTGTACCTGCAGGTGATGGAGTCACTCTCTCTAAAGGTGTCTTACAGACTAAAGGGGAGAGGGATGTGCATGATTGACAGATCACTTGCTTAGGCAATTGAGTCAATCATGAGATGTCAAGTACCACACCAGATGTTGTTTTTGCAGTAGGTGCAATGAGTTGATATTGATCCAATCCTGGAGAAACAGTCGGAAGCAGTTTTAGAACATAAGTTGATGTTCTATGGATATGATAACGGCAGCCTCCTTTAGGAGACGGTTATCATTCCAGGCTTCCAAGGTGACCTGGATGACAGAGTGTCTGTCAGAGTTATAGTTTTCCCTCCGACGAGGGGCAGTATTTTGGACAGGTGGTCCTGGTGGATACTGAGGGAAGGATGGCGCAGGATACTGATTAAGTTCAGTTGACGATACAGTCTAAGAAGTTTAGATTTGGAGTTCACTTATGAGCTAGGTCCCATCAGACATCCAGACACATTCTAAGACAGGTATTGCTCATTTCGGGAGATGGCTTTCTCCGCGAACTTGAGATAAAGAGAGACATAGAAAGAAACATTAGAGCGGATCCACTCACTGAGGCTATTCCTCGAACGCGATAGTTTCACAAACGAGCTTTGTGAGACTGACTAGTAGAGGAGTTGGGTGTTCGGTATCACACGGGTTGTGAGTATGCGACATCGCAATAATTAGCCTTGAGTGCAAGTGGGAGATTGTTGGAGATAGTGCCCTCAGAGTCAATTATTGGATCACAGGCACGTGATTACAATGATTGAGGGGAGGACCTGTCCCAGTAGGACAGTCTTACTAAGATAATAGTATGCTATCTGGTTTATCTTTATTATCGTGTATGCTTTAGGTGACCTTACGAGTCGCTATTACACGTTGATAGAGCCCCTAGGATTCTTGCTTGACTACCAGCAATATGAGGGCGATCATATAAGTGAGAGCTGGAGTCTATAAGCACATCCTTAAAAGGTCCCTAGTCGTGGGAGTTTCGAGACAGGGCATCGATATTCCGGAGTAGACTAGTGTATACAGTCGAGACCCCGACGAGGGGCGGTGACCGGTCTCACAAGCCACTGGTATCAGTTGATTCACCTAAGATGTATACAGGTGCTCATTGGGTTATGAGTACACCGGACAGGACTCGCCGGGAACCTGCTAGTTGGGATTATACCTGATGTCAGATAGCAGTTCCCTGGTGACATGTGTACAGGTTAGTTCATCGACCTGAGATAGTCATTTGTCTCGTGTGAGTTCCCACTGTGCTTTGATTACTACCCTACCATGACTCAAAGGAGTCGTGCAAACAGGTTTTAGTTGGGTACAGTCCCGAGCCACATGGAGACAGTGAGCGGATCTGCAGGGGTTCATCTCTCCCGTTATTGGGGGTGAGGTCGCACTGTATCTAGGAGAGCCAGAACATGAAAAGTCCTTGGCCAAGGCAGGAGATTTACTGGTAGGTATTCCAGTAGTATCTCAGGGTGTTCTGGGCTACACTCCGACACGACTTGTACCGCTTTTGGGGGTCTGACTTTCACCAACCCCCTAGGTCCGCCATGCGATGCTCATAGACGAACGGACCGAACTGTACGGATATTGTCACTGACAGGCTCAGTATGTTGTCAGGATGAGTTCGCTCATCGACGTCCCTTTTAGTCAATAGCTGGTGGCCAGTCACGTATGGCTAATACCTCTGACGTGCTAGTGGTTAAATCCACAGCCATAGTATTGACGAGTCTTTAGAGTCCCCTACACAGACAGTTACTCAAGTTTCGGGCGAAACGCTGTAGAGGCCGTATCGAGATATGGCAGGGTTTGATCAGATACGTGCGGTGTTGCACGGATCGTGATCGGAAGGATTTTACTAGCCGGCTTTGGCTTAAGCCGGATCCTAGTATTAGACAGTGTAGTTTTTTCTCTTTGCATTTGTGTTCAGTGGGAATACAAATGCGGGCATGTATTTGCAGTAGCGGGGTTTTCCTATAATTTATTGCAGGATCGATTTTCTGGAGTTGCCAGTTTGCATTCAGTTCCGGCCGTTTTTCCTTTGTTCCTTCATGGCCGGACTTTTCGATGGAGGGGGTAATTTGCAATTGTGCAAATTACTTTTTGTGGAGGGCTTTCATGCATATGTGAGGCATCATGAGTGTTCTTTCATGATGAGATTCCTTTTGAATCAACTCACTTGCTTTCATTGTGATGGGTTTTGATTTGAAATGGATGTGGCCATTTTCTTTTCTCATGTTGATATATTCTTTCTTGCATTATTCTTTTTCAAATCTCCATCATTCTTTCATGGGAGGGGCCGGCCACATCCTAGTGGGGGGAGAGAGAGAAGTTCATGTTTTTTGGGTGTGGCATTTTATCTTCATCTCATTCCATGGTAGCAAAAGACTAGCTTAAAAGGCTCATTCTCTTTCTCATTCTCCTCTCAATACCTCCATCAATGGCAACCTCATAAACCCCAAAGAGACATGGCTACTACACTATTCTACAGCATCCCTTGGACGCGTCGGCTAGCCAACTTCGCGCCCGAGTTGCCTCGGTCCAGAGGTGGGAGCCCGTAAAAGTATCCGGCTACGTGGTGCCCTTTCCGACGAGGACGTGACGGACGGAGATTCCGCAGGAGATCGGAGTGGAGACGAAGACCGAAGGACACGGATCGCTTGGTATAGCTTCTCTACTCTTTTCTAGTTTGCTAGTAGCTAGGTTAATGGCCCGATCCGGGTGAAAAGTGCGCGGTGGTGCCGGTTTGCTAGTTTGCAAAGTTTTTTGTTTCCGCGTTTCCGGCGTCGGATCGACGGCCGGGGCGCCGCCGCGGACTTACAAGAACAAGGGATAAGATGAAACCCTAGTTTCACTAGAAATCCCTAATTCTTTTCGATCATCATCGATCTAGTATCAATTCATCGAAGGATAAGAATACGTCAATGTAAGATTACATCACATCTATAGATCCGATCGATTCCTACGAGCCTCATTTCGATTCTTGATATTTGGTTGGAAAAATCATCAAACTATCAATTCTTGATTCTATCTTTTTCTTGTTATTAGATCTAGATTTTCTAATTCTTGAACTTCAAATACAAATCATGAATTGTTTTCTTTTCTTTCTTTTAAAGTTTCAATTCATCTAATTCAAAAGACGAACTATTACACTGTCCCTGTGGACGATCCGCACTCACTTACAATCTACATCCGACACCGTAGTTGATTGCGGTCAAATAATTTTTGGTTGTGATTTCTTTACAATTTCCAACTACACAATCCGAAACGTTTACAATCAAGAGTCATATCAGCTGTCTCCAGTACTCTACTATTTCTCAGATCCTGCAAAGAATTACAGATGTGAGAACCAGGACCGGTATCAAGTACCCATGATGTAGAGTTTGCTGAAAGACAATTTTCGATAACAAACACACCTGAAGCAGAAGGAACCGCTTGCTTCGTGTTCTTGGCTTTGAAGGCCACACAGTCTTTCTTCCAGTGCCCTTGCTTGTGACAATAATAGCATTCGTTCTTATCCTCCTTCACCTTTCCTGCCTTGTTCGTTCCCTGCACCTTCTTGACCCCGCCTTTCGGTTTTGTGTCTTTCATCTTCTTCTTCCCTTTAGCTTTCGCTTTAGATTTAGAAGAGGATGATTGGCCAACATACAGAACGGGGGTCTTCTCCTTTTTCAAGGAGGTCTCTGCTACCCTCAACATGTTGAGGAGCTTTTGAAGATCAGCTTCCATTTCGTGCATGTTGAAGCTCAGCACGAACTGAGAGAAGGTGTGGGAAAGTGTAACGTTTTGGAAATCGTTATGCGATTTCGTCTGTTTTAGGGTAAGTTTGTCGGTATTTTCCGTTTTTACCCGACTGTGAACAAACGACCATATAGACTTGCCAGCACCTAGATTAGCTAAAATAAAGCTAGTGCGCGAGCTTTGGGAGTATATGGGACGTTTTGGTTCAATTTGGTTTTTTCCCAATTTTTAATATTATTTTAATGCGGTATTCAAATTTTGGGAAAATTTCTATAGCAATCTTTTCTTTAAAACTTCTAAGTTAGGAATCCTTCTCACCTCACCTTAGGATTCATTGTGTGGACTAGAATTAAACTTGGAAATTAAAAGAAAAAGAAAAAGGGAAAAGATGACTAGATGCATGCATGTGTGTGTATGTGTGCAAGGCTTTAATGTTGCAATAAATGAGGAAGTTGCTAGGAAATTCTTCACAATTCTCCACCTCCTCACCCTTGGCCGAAATCCTCCTCCCTCTACTGCACTAAATCCATTATTCCTCATATTTTATCAATCAAACTCTCAAAATTCTGAAACCTATCACAAAAATACCAAAAGCTTTGGATTTCTTGATCTTGATCACTTGGAGATAGGGAAAAGCTTGGAGTTTGGAGCAAAGTTGTTAGGTATATTCCCTCTACTGATAATTTGTAGTTTTTGTGTGGGTTTGATCGTTAATTTCTGCGTAGAACGTAGTTTATATCGATTGAGGCGATATCGGGTTTTTAGTGTCTTTTTAGAGATATTCGTATCTGCTGTGACCTGGGAATTGTAGTGATGGAATCAACAACTTTAGAGAGATGTGCAGGTTGACCTGAGACACCACCCAGGAGACGGGGACCATCCCACCGGCCTGGGCCGGCGAGCCTTAAGGAGGGGGCCGGCGACGCCGGCCGGCTTGGAGAGTTTTGGGGTGGGGTTCCTGTGGGTAGTTGTCTGCTGTTATTTGGGGTTGTTTGGTACTGTTGATTTACTTAATAAATGCAGTATACAAAATCTGGGATCGATTACCTATAATCGTGTGTTTTGAGTTCGCGTGATACATGTTGCGACACGAGTCGTGTGTCGTGCTGCGATATACTCAGTTTGGGTTTAGGTATCGTTTCGTGTGTTTGCGCTAGACGTGTATTCGTGAGTTGGTTTAGTGCGTTGATACGTTTTATAATACGTAGTTTTACGTTATTGTGATTGCTTCTGAGATGTTCGCTTTATTTCTTGTGTTTGTGATATTATAGCGTCGCAAGCGGGGACTTCAGACGCTGCGAACAAAGGGAAGCAGGTGGTCGGATCTTCATAGCTGGAGACCACAGGGTGAGTAGATTTAACATCTACGGGGAATCGCCCGTATGGCGCTACGCGTCGGGGCTAGATATGATATAATATTAGCCGTATGATCATTTGCTTATATAGAGATATTGCATGATTCATGTTGCATATAGTTACTTGTGCTTAGTACTGTACCTGTTGTACACTGCACTATTATCGACAGTCCATGTTGCACGAGCACCAATGATATGCTACACACACCCTGTCGGTAATTGCCATGACACGCACAATACAAATGCTTATTGTATACCTTGCTATTAGTTAGCGACATTAAACAGTTATACCTGTGCGACAATGCATATTACATAGAACATACCTGTATACCTACATGCTCATATGTATACCATGCTATATTACTCGTTCGCACATATACCTTGCTATTGTTATATGATCACTTTTTATTGCATATATATCAGTGGTATGGGACGCTGTATATATATGTATCCTGGATTTGGATATTACAGTTTTTATAGCATATATATCAGTGGTATGGGACGCTGTATATATATGTATTTTGGATTTGGATTTACATGATTTGTATTGCATATATATCGGTGGTATGGGACGCTGTATATATATGTATTCTGGATTTGGCGATTCGTTCCGTGATATGCTCATATTGATGTTTTAAGTTGCATATGCTACTTTTTATGGATTTATGCATTTGAGATGCGATATGGGAAATTAAGGTGTCGATGTTGGGCACTTAATTTCCGAGAGATATATGGGATTTGACAGACCGATACGTGGAAACGCAAGTATCGAGGTTGGATACTTGGTTTTCGAGGAACGTATGAATATCAGAAAGACCGATACGTGGAAACGCAAGTATCGAGGTGGGATACTTGGTTTTCGAGGAACGTATGAATATCAAAAAGCCCGATACGTGGAAACGCAAGTATCGAGGTTGGATACTTGGTTTTCGAGGAACGTATGGATATCAGTATTTATGTGTCGATGATAGGCACTGGTTTTTATGATGTTTTTGAGTGTCGATGTTTGACACTCAGGTTTCATGAGATGTACAGGATTTGAGGGCCGATCTGAGTATTTTGGGATTTGGGTGTTGCTGAGTTACACCGTGTTTTCTATGCTTATGATTTGTGCATGAGATTATTTACTATCCCGCACTCAGTATAAAATTGATATGGATATCATGATAGTTGTATATTCATATTGTCATACTCATGCTATCAGTTCACATGTTATTGATCATTGCTGTTAGTGCATACTTGCGATTACTGTATGATGTTAATTACTATTCACGAGTTGGCAACTCACCCCCGTTGTGCCACAGTGTTTTGCAGGACTTACCCTCTGAGTAGTCGCAGCAGGGCAGCTTATCATCACTACTTTTGGGGATACCGCTACCTTTGGCAGTGAGGCCGTTGCATTATAGGTGGGTTTGCGGTTATCCGTTGTACATTGTATATCTTTTTGGTTGGATCTAGTATTCTCCATCTACCCTTGTTGTATATGACTTAGAGACGACTTTTGAGAGATCAGTGTTGTATATTGGTTTTGGGAACCGTGCTCGTAGAAGCAGGTTATTTTGGAAATGTTTACTTCTTGATATAGTCGTTCTCTTTGATATTTCTTCGCTTTGGCGTCGTATATTTGTTTTGGTGATTGTCTCCGCCGGTGGGCGTGATTTTTCTCCCGCTTGGGATGATTTATATATTATCTGTGTTGTACCCGTTTACGGGGCCAGTTTTACAAAGGAGGTGCTGCCGAAATTTTTATGAAAGAAAACTAGAGTTAGAGATTTTAAATGGCGGCTTCTAATACTTTTAAATTTTGTTTTCTCCGTTGATCCAGTTTTGGATGGTTTAGATTTCTGGGTTTTCGGCTTACTTAAGTTACGTACGCCTGTAGACGTTACGTAGTTTAAGTGCCGGTTACGGGCCGAATTGCGGGTCGTGACAAAGTTGGTATCAGAGTGTTAGGTTTTACCTTTCGGAGTCTAGGATGACCTTGGTATGATGGAGTAGGTAGCTTAAGCAGAGTGACGTAGCGTGTGTATGTTCCGCGGCATACTTACGACACGGTACTCCGCCTAAGTGACCTTAGGACTTGTTGATTGATATTCCTTCCGTGATTGATATACATCTTGTGATTCGATTTCCGTTTCCTTATCGAATCTTGTTTCAATTTATAGCCCATATGCCGCCGAAGACTACGAGGGCTCAGAGAGCGGCCGCGAGGGCCGAGGTCAGAGTTGACTCGCCTGAGGCGAGGACTGACCAGGATGGTACGCCTGTTGTACCGGAGTATATTGCTATGATTGGAGCTGGTATGCAGGATCTGCGCCAGATTGTGGGGACTTTGGTAGAGACCATCCGAGCGCAGGGGCAGGCAGTTGTTCCACCCGCTGCGGAGGCTACGATGGTACCTACGGTTCCGGTAGTCGCAGTTGCAGCTCCGGAGGTTATTGCTGTGTCGTTGATGGATTTCATGAGGTTGAGACCTCCGGTTTTTACGGGCACAGATGTTACCGAGGATCCGCAGTCGTTTATCGACCGGATGGCCAGGATTTGTCGCTCACTCCGATGTTCCGACGAGAGATGGGTAGAGTTTGCCAGTTTTCGTCTGGAGGGTATGGCCCAGAAGTGGTGTGAGTCGTTGGAGAGAGGCAGAGCCGCTGGTCTTGCTCCTATGACCTGGGCTGAGTTTGTGACGTCGTTTCTTGTTCGTTTTCTTCCACCGAGCATCAGGGATGCGCGAGCGCACAGATTTGAGTCTTTACGTCAGACGCCTGGGATGACGGTGTCAGATTATGATATATTGCTTACTGAGCTGTCGATATATGCTCCATACCTGGTGGCGACTGAGGAGATGAGGGTGAAGAGGTTTGTTCGAGGCCTACTTACCCAGATATTCTTAGCCATCAGCATTCAGCATTGTGACACGTATGCGGCAGCGGTGGATGCAGCTCTTTCGGTAGAGGAGCGTCTAGCTGAGTCATCAGTCGCTCCGGGACCGAAGAGAGTTCGCATAGGTGATTCGGCAGCGAGGCAGACGTTTAGACGTCGAGACAGTTTCCGTTCTGATAGTGGCGGTTCGGGACGGGGTCGACTTTATGGTTCTTACCCTCAGGATGATCGGCAGTTTGCTTCGGGATGTTACCGGTGCGGTAGTTTTGGTCATCGGATTCGAGATTGTACGGAGCCGCGTGTGAACGAGCCAGCTGTACCGCAGGTTACCTTACCACCTTCTCCACCTCAGAGAGCGTTGCCTCTTGTTCCTGTTGTTGCGCCGCGTCAGACTCCTGTTCAGCGAGGTCGTGGTCGCGGAGGTTTTGTACCGAGAGGTCGAGGTAGCAGAGGCAGAGGACAGCCAGTAGCCGGTAGAGGTCAGGCTAGGGTTTTTGCCTTGACTCACCAGGACGCTCAGGCGTCCAATGCCGTGGTTTCAGGTACTCTTTCTGTATGTTCTTATGATGCGCATGTTCTTTTTGATCCGGGATCCACGCATTCGTATGTTTCTACGCACTTCGTGCCGAGGTTAGGCCGAGAGTCGTGTTTGCTGGATCAGCCGCTGATCGTGACTACTCCTGTGGGAGAGTCGTTTGTTGCGCGTTATGTGTTTCGATCTTGTGTCGTCCATATTGGTGACAGAGATCTGCCCGTCGACTTGATCCTTCTGAAGATGTTGGACTTCGACGTTTTGTTGGGCATGGATTGGCTAGCTACTTGCTATGCGTCCGTGGACTGCCGCGAGAAGACAGTTATATTTTGTTTTCCCGGCGAGTCGGTGTTCGTTGTGCAGGGGGACCGTAGTGCCGCCCCTCACAGCTTGATTTCTGTTTTGTGCGCTAGTCGGCTTTTGAGGAGGGGATGTCGGGGATTCTTGGCGTTCATTCATGATACTGGAGCCACAGTGGAGTTGTTGGACCAGGTTTCTACCGTGCGAGAGTTTCCCGATGTTTTTCCCGATGAGTTACCTGGGTTGCCGCCAGAGCGCGATATTGAGTTTTGCATTGATCTGATTCCTGGCACGGAGCCTATTTCTATACCGCCTTATCGGATGGCTCCGGCAGAGCTTAGAGAGCTTAAAGATCAATTGCAAGAGTTGCTTGATTTGGGACTTGTGCGTCCGAGTGTTTCGCCGTGGGGAGCTCCTGTTCTGTTCGTCAAGAAGAAGGACGGCAGTTTGAGGTTATGTGTGGATTATCGTCAGTTGAACCGTGTTACGGTGCGGAACAAGTATCCTTTACCCCGCATTGACGATTTATTCGATCAGCTCCAGGGTGCGAAACATTTTTCGAAGATTGATTTGCGTTCGGGTTATCATCAGTTGCGGGTTCGGGATGATGACATTCCGAAGACTGCTTTTCGTACACGCTATGGGCATTATGAGTTTTTGGTGATGTCGTTCGGACTCACCAATGCGCCAGCAGCGTTCATGGATCTGATGAACCGGATTTTCAGGCCGTTCCTCGACCAGTTCATTATCGTGTTTATTGATGACATACTGGTTTACTCTAGGAGTCGAGAGGAGCATGAGCAGCACTTGGGGATTACTTTGCAGATATTGAGAGAGCACCAGCTGTATGCTAAATTCTCAAAGTGCGCATTTTGGCTTGATCGAGTGGACTTCCTGGGTCATGTGGTGACTAGTGATGGTATTCTCGTGGACCCGAGGAAGATCGAGGCTGTACAGCTTTGGCCCAGACCTGTATCGGTGACTGAGGTCCGCAGCTTTTTGGGCTTAGCTGGTTATTATCGCCATTTTGTGCAGGATTTTTCGAGTATCGCTGCACCGCTGACTGGTTTGACCCGGAAGGGGGTTCCTTTTCTCTGGACTGATGCGTGCGAGCAGAGTTTTCAGCAGTTGAAGACTCGGTTGACGACAGCACCAGTTCTTTCTTTACCTTCTGGAACGGGAGGCTACGTTGTGTATTGTGATGCTTCTCGAGTGGGGCTCGGCTGTGTTTTGATGCAGCATGATAGGGTGATTGCATATGCTTCCAGGCAGTTGAAGAAGCACGAGCAGAATTACCCCACTCACGATCTTGAGATGGCTGCGGTAGTCTTTGCGTTGAAGATCTGGAGGCACTACTTGTATGGAGAGTCGTGTCAGATCTTCACGGATCACAAGAGTCTGAAGTACATCTTCCAGCAGAGAGATCTGAACCTGAGACAGCGCCGATGGATGGAGCTAGTGAAGGATTATGATTGTGAGATCCTTTATCACCCGGGCAGGGCAAATGTGGTAGCCGATGCTTTGAGTCGTAGGCCCGTGGGTAGCTTGTCCCAGCTGAGCGCCGTTCGGTGT
Source organism: Agapanthus africanus (assembly GCA_030015575.1). Taxonomy (NCBI): domain Eukaryota; kingdom Viridiplantae; phylum Streptophyta; class Magnoliopsida; order Asparagales; family Amaryllidaceae; genus Agapanthus; species Agapanthus africanus. The sequence goes on from CM057339.1 coordinate 567,300,339, forward strand.
CAGTCTTCTGCAGATTGGCAGTTCTTGTGTGATAGTAGAGTTCAGTTCGAGTTTACCTCCACTGGGGGACAGTTTGCTCATGTCCGCGCCCGTCCTCTACTTGTTGATCGTATTCGTGAGGCGCAACCCAGTGATGTTCGCTTGTCTGAGATTCTTGAGCTTGTTCGACGAGGTACAGTTTCGGAGTTCATGATTGATGACCAGGGTGTGCTACGATGCGGGACTCGCTTGTGTGTACCGGATGTTGATGGGTTGAGACGCGAGATCCTAGAGCAGGCACATCAGTCGGCCTTTAGCGTTCATCCAGGTTCCACCAAGATGTACCGAGACTTGAGAGACTACTACTGGTGGGAAGGGATGAAACGCGATATTTCGGACTTCGTTTCGAGGTGCCTGACTTGTCAGCAAGTCAAGGCTGAGCATCAGAGACCGGCTGGAGAGTTGCAGCCTTTACCCATTCCGGAGTGGAAATGGGAGCAGATTTCCATGGACTTTATTGTGGGTCTACCCAGGACCAGTAGAGGGTATGACTCCATTTGGGGTATTGTAGACCGGTTGACGAAAGCGGCTCACTTCCTTCCAGTGAAGACCACTTTCGGCTATGCTCAGTACGCTCAGCTTTATATAGATGAGATTGTGCGTTTGCACGGTGTTCCCACATGCATAGTATCCGACAGAGGCACCCAGTTTACTAGCCGTCTATGGCAGAAGCTTCAGGAAGCTTTGGGTACCAGATTGAGTTTTAGCACCGCTTTTCATCCGCAGACAGATGGTCAGACGGAGCGGACTATTCAGACTCTGGAGGATATGCTCCGTGCATGTGTGCTTGATTTTGGGGGCAGTTGGGATCGTCACTTGCCGTTGATTGAGTTCTCCTATAATAACAGCTTTCAGGAGACTATTCAGATGGCACCTTTTGAGGCTTTATATGGTAGGAAGTGTCGATCGCCAGTCTGTTGGACCGAGCTTAGTGAGAGTTTGGTGTTGGGACCCCAGCTTGTTCAGGAGACTACGGAGAAGATCCAGCTGATTCAGGACAGGATGAGAGCAGCCCAGTGCAGGCAGAAGTCTTATGCCGACCGTCGTCGTCGCAGACTTGAGTTCGCAGTGGGAGATCATGTATTCCTGAAGATTTCTCCGATGAAGGGCGTTATGCGATTTGGGAAGAGAGGGAAGCTCAGTCCCAGATTCGTAGGTCCTTTCGAGATCCTCGAGCGAGTGGGTTCGGTTGCTTATCGTTTAGCACTCCCGCCTAGTTTTCCTGATGTTCACCCCGTTTTTCATGTGTCGATGCTTCGTAGATACCTTCATGATCCTTCTCATATGATTCTGCACGAGACCGTTCAGCTTGAGCGTGATCTTTCGTTCACCGAGCAGCCGATAGTTATTTTGGATCGGCAGGTGAAGAAACTTCGGTCTAGGGACTTGCCTTCTGTAAAGGTTCTGTGGCGTAGTCCGACTGGTGAGGAGATCACTTGGGAGATCGAGAGTGAGATGCGGAAGAAATTCCCTCATCTTTTTGAAGGTACGTCTTAGTATGAAATTGTAATTCGGGGACCGAATTTCTATAAGGGGGGAGATTGTAACGTTTTGGAAATCGTTATGCGATTTCGTCTGTTTTAGGGTAAGTTTGTCGGTATTTTCCGTTTTTACCCGACTGTGAACAAACGACCATATAGACTTGCCAGCACCTAGATTAGCTAAAATAAAGCTAGTGCACGAGCTTTGGGAGTATATGGGACGTTTTGGTTCAATTTGGTTTTTTCCCAATTTTTAATATTATTTTAATGCGGTATTCAAATTTTGGGAAAATTTCTATAGCAATCTTTTCTTTAAAACTTCTAAGTTAGGAATCCTTCTCACCTCACCTTAGGATTCATTGTGTGGACTAGAATTAAACTTGGAAATTAAAAGAAAAAGAAAAAGGGAAAAGATGACTAGATGCATGCATGTGTGTGTATGTGTGCAAGGCTTTAATGTTGCAATAAATGAGGAAGTTGCTAGGAAATTCTTCACAATTCTCCACCTCCTCACCCTTGGCCGAAATCCTCCTCCCTCTACTGCACTAAATCCATTATTCCTCATATTTTATCAATCAAACTCTCAAAATTCTGAAACCTATCACAAAAATACCAAAAGCTTTGGATTTCTTGATCTTGATCACTTGGAGATAGGGAAAAGCTTGGAGTTTGGAGCAAAGTTGTTAGGTATATTCCCTCTACTGATAATTTGTAGTTTTTGTGTGGGTTTGATCGTTAATTTCTGCGTAGAACGTAGTTTATATCGATTGAGGCGATATCGGGTTTTTAGTGTCTTTTTAGAGATATTCGTATCTGCTGTGACCTGGGAATTGTAGTGATGGAATCAACAACTTTAGAGAGATGTGCAGGTTGACCTGAGACACCACCCAGGAGACGGGGACCATCCCACCGGCCTGGGCCGGCGAGCCTTAAGGTGGGGGCCGGCGACGCCGGCCGGCTTGGAGAGTTTTGGGGTGGGGTTCCTGTGGGTAGTTGTCTGCTGTTATTTGGGGTCGTTTGGTACTGTTGATTTACTTAATAAATGCAGTATACAAAATCTGGGATCGATTACCTATAATCGTGTGTTTTGAGTTCGCGTGATACGTGTTGCGACACGAGTCGTGTGTCGTGCTGCGATATACTCAGTTTGGGTTTAGGTATCGTTTCGTGTGTTTGCGCTAGACGTGTATTCGTGAGTTGGTTTAATGCGTTGATACGTTTTATAATACGTAGTTTTACGTTATTGTGATTGCTTCTGAGATGTTCGCTTTATTTCTTGTGTTTGTGATATTATAGCGTCGCAAGCGGGGACTTCAGACGCTGCGAACAAAGGGAAGCAGGTGGTCGGATCTTCATAGCTGGAGACCACAGGGTGAGTAGATTTAACATCTACGGGGAATCGCCCGTATGGCGCTACGCGTCGGGGCTAGATATGATATAATATTAGCCGTATGATCATTTGCTTATATAGAGATATTGCATGATTCATATTGCATATAGTTACTTGTGCTTAGTACTGTACCTGTTGTACACTGCACTATTATCGACAGTCCATGTTGCACGAGCACCAATGATATGCTACACACACCCTGTCGGTAATTGCCATGACACGCACAATACAAATGCTTATTGTATACCTTGCTATTAGTTAGCGACATTAAACAGTTATACCTGTGCGACAATGCATATTACATAGAACATACCTGTATACCTACATGCTCATATGTATACCATGCTATATTACTCGTTCGCACATATACCTTGCTATTGTTATATGATCACTTTTTATTGCATATATATCAGTGGTATGGGACGCTGTATATATATGTATTCTGGATTTGGATATTACAGTTTTTATAGCATATATATCAGTGGTATGGGACGCTGTATATATATGTATTTTGGATTTGGATTTACATGATTTGTATTGCATATATATCGGTGGTATGGGACGCTGTATATATATGTATTCTGGATTTGGCGATTCGTTCCGTGATATGCTCATATTGATGTTTTATGTTGCATATGCTACTTTTTATGGATTTATGCATTTGAGATGCGATATGGGAAATTAAGGTGTCGATGTTGGGCACTTAATTTCCGAGAGATATATGGGATTTGACAGACCGATACGTGGAAACGCAAGTATCGAGGTTGGATACTTGGTTTTCGAGGAACGCATGAATATCAGAAAGACCGATACGTGGAAACGCAAGTATCGAGGTAGGATACTTGGTTTTCGAGGAACGTATGAATATCAGAAAGACCGATACGTGGAAACGCAAGTATCGAGGTTGGATACTTGGTTTTCGAGGAACGTATGGATATCAGTATTTATGTGTCGATGATAGGCACTGGTTTTTATGATGTTTTTGAGTGTCGATGTTTGACACTCAGGTTTCATGAGATGTACAGGATTTGAGGGCCGATCTGAGTATTTTGGGATTTGGGTGTTGCTGAGTTACACCGTGTTTTCTATGCTTATGATTTGTGCATGAGATTATTTACTATCCCGCACTCAGTATAAAATTGATATGGATATCATGATAGTTGTATATTCATATTGTCATACTCATGCTATCAGTTCACATGTTATTGATCATTGCTGTTAGTGCATACTTGCGATTACTGTATGATGTTAATTACTATTCACGAGTTGGCAACTCACCCCCGTTGTGCCACAGTGTTTTGCAGGACTTACCCTCTGAGTAGTCGCGGCAGGGCAGCTTATCATCACTACTTTTGGGGATACCGCTACCTTTGGCAGTGAGGCCGTTGCATTATAGGTGGGTTTGCGGTTATCCGTTGTACATTGTATATCTTTTTGGTTGGATCTAGTATTCTCCATCTACCCTTGTTGTATATGACTTAGAGACGACTTTTGAGAGATCAGTGTTGTATATTGGTTTTGGGAACCGTGCTCGTAGAAGCAGGTTATTTTGGAAATGTTTACTTCTTGATATAGTCGTTCTCTTTGATATTTCTTCGCTTTGGCGTCGTATATTTGTTGTGGTGATTGTCTCCGTGGTGGGCGTGATTTTTCTCCCGCTTGGGATGATTTATATATTATCTGTGTTGTACCCGTTTACGGGGCCAGTTTTACAAAGGAGGTGCTGCCGAAATTTTTATGAAAGAAAACTAGAGTTAGAGATTTTAAATGGCGGCTTCTAATACTTTTAAATTTTGTTTTCTCCGTTGATCCAGTTTTGGGTGGTTTAGATTTCTGGGTTTTCGGCTTACTTAAGTTACGTACGCCTGTAGACGTTACGTAGTTTAAGTGCCGGTTATGGGCCGAATTGCGGGTCGTGACAGAAAGGGACTGCAAAATCAAGTCGATATACAAATCATTCTTTAGCACGCATCCCAGGTTTGCTAGTTCCTCAATGAGGCTGATCATTTTCAGAACGTGCTCTCCTACAGGTGATCCTGGAGCTAACCTCATCTGGAAGAGTTTCCTTGAGGTCTCGTACCTCGTGATACGGGAGTGCTCCCCATAAAATTCCTTGCAATGGAGAAAGATGGATATAATATCCATACTCTCGTGCTGTTTCTGGAGTTCATTGTTCATGGACGCCAGCACGATACACTTAGCTCTCTCACAGTCTAGATCCCAGGTTTTGCGACCTCCTTGTCCGCAACTGAGGAATCTGGTCCTGGGATAAGGGGAGGAACAGCGGTGGTAATATATGCTACTTTGTCATAAGTCAGTGCAATGTTGACGTTCCTTAGCCAATCTTTATAGTTCTGCCCGGTCAGGATATTTTTTTCAAGTAATAGTTTTAGTCCTGTCATAGTAGCTGCCAGAGAGAGAGAAAAGAAAACACTCAGCATATGCTCTTGCAAGTTTAGATTGGTTATTAATTTATCTAAACAGGATGGCTCCCACTGTTTCCTCAAATCCTTCTTCAAAACCTAAAAGAAGAACTAGTCAGGATTTAATCACACGTCACAATACTTGCTTAACCTTTCAGCCAGGCGAGTGTTGGTACTTCGAGGGAGGTTTTCCAACGCTTTCGCGAAGTTCCTTAATTAAAGAACCTCTTTTCCCTGGAGGCGTAGCCCCTCTAACACCTTTCTAGACACCTACTTGGTTTATAGCATTGATTGTTAAGTGAGAAAATTTCCCGAGAGTAATCCTACTCATCAGTGGGATCAGGATCCAACTATCATTGCATGATGCCCTAGATGAAAGCCACTCTTGTCACCACACTCCAGAAGGTATGCTAAATCTACAAGTTTCCTTTATGTTTGAAACTCCCGATATGATTTTTACCCTAAGCTCTTATGACCTTGACGTAGGCCAACAAATCATAAGACGCAAGTCAAGTTCTACCTGTCGTTTTCCTGATTAATTTAGGTCCATCGTACATGCCCTTGACGTAGGCCAACAAGGCTGTATGTCTGTCCTAAACTAATGAATCTATCTATGCAACAAATAAGCAACCCATTTCTACCATACACTATGCCTTGACGTAGGCCAACAAACATAGCATGAATACGATGTGCTGTTTATTTGAAACGACAGAGGGTTACGGGTGGTTTTTGGCAAAAAACCATTAATGTAGTGAACTTGATATAATCGAAGGAACCAAGATAGCTCTTTTTAAAAGGAGTGGTTTAAGTTCCGCATTTAAAATTTTCTTTTTGAAGAAAACCGAGTGGTTTTGAAATTGTTCCAACGATTAAGTTTAGGTTTTATTTTCTTTGCATTAATGATAATGCGTCCCATCATTAACCTATCATTACAGAAAACAACGAAAATACAACGTCCTCTTATGCCATCCGCATTCGCCACGGGGTCCCGTCATCACCCGTTAGGTTACTTAACTAACGGCAGAGCGGGGGCTGGGCTAGCGCGGGTGTAAAACATAAGTGACCGCTAAATAGCTATCATATATAGATATTGTACATTCGTCAGACGCAATAATAGGCATTCCAGATCACAGATAAACATTATTGGATATACAAGCAATCCGTGTTTCTTTTGAGCCTGCAACGAAAGACGGATTACACAGTTGTGATGAATAGCCATTACCCCCCCTAGACCCCTACGGGTATGGCAAACTACCCGCCAAATATCCGAAGTGAAGCGGTCTCCCTCAACAACGTGAGTAGGCCACTAAACACTTCAAAGTACCCGGTAGTTTGTTCACCCCACCTTGGGTCTATCATAGGAGCAAAAACAGTAAAATGAAATAATACAACGGTGGCTACAACCGCAACCTGGATGTGCCCCGCAAAATAATATTACAACATATTACAATTACATCGAATGAATTAATACAATAACCCATCACAAAACCCCGGCTAATCATCACAACAATCCAATATAGTTCTGTAACATCTTCAAAAATATAAAATATTAATTTTGGGAATTTTTATAATTTAATATTATTTATTGATTATTTTAATATTAAATGCAAATAAATAGGAAAAATGTTAGAAAAATTATGAAAAATTATAGAAAATTCTAAAATGGGTTAATTATTGAAATTATGACATTTTTAAGTTGTTGTGATCATTTTGACACTAATTTAGTGCTAATCGCGATTAAAATCGCTAATTGGGTTTTTTGGCAATTTTGTGCAAAACTTGCACATACCACTTTTTCTATACTTGTGTATTTTTCTAGCCATGGTTTTCATTTGGGTTTACTATTCTTGTGAGAAGGTTTAGGGATTTAATAGAAAAGGGAAAAGAAAAGGAAAGACTAGGTAATGATGAGAGAGAGAGGGACAAGGTCAACCCTACCTTTTTTGCACCATGCTTCCATCATTCCTTCACTCTCATTTCTTCCCCTCTCTCCCATAGTTGCTGCTGCTGCTGCCCTAGCCCTCTCTCCCCTCCACTAAATCCTCTCACTTCATCTCAAAAACATATCCAAAACCCCAAACTCCTTTCATTAAAATTGTGCAAAATCCCTAGATCTACACATGGAGCTAAAGAGGCATGGATTTGGCCACTAGAGGGCAACTCAAGAAAATTCTTGAGTTGCCAAATGAGGTATTTTCTGAACCATTTGCTTAATTATAGCCTTTCCTATAACCCCATGTCAAGATTTTATCGATATTGCGTGATATTATGAATTTGAGAGAAACCTAGTTAGGGTTTGAGTGAATTGGTGTTGCATTATGAAATTGGGCTCAGTATTGATCTTACCAACACCCTAGTGTTTGAATTAGAACCCCAAACCTGAAGTTTAAACCCATAATGCGGATTTTAGAAAACTATATCGGGGGAAAAACCTGGAATCTGCCACTGTAATTGAAATCTGCTAACGCCCCGAGAACCCTAAAATAATATTGAGTGGAAATTGAGATGTGCAGGCAACATAGAGGCAACACCCAAAACCCTAGCCCCTGTCTCTTCTTCCCGGCCGCCAAAACCTCCTTTCTGGCCGCAATTTGCGGCCAGACCAGAGAGGAATCTCCTCGTTTTGCGTGCATGGCCCCATTTCATCAATTCTTGGCCCTGGGTACTTCTAGTTTTGACAGATTCTGTCTAGGGTGAAATCTGGGACATGTATCCTATGTTGTCGTTTTGGATTCGTGTTTCCGTATTCCGTATTTTTGGATTCTGAAATGGTGGAATGTGTTTTGCCTCGACTATTGTCGTTTATACGACGATATAGAGGAGTATGGATGGTTTTGAAGGCGTGCCATAGGTTCTCACCTATAGGCCCCTTATCGTATCGTTTTGGAGTTTATGCGCCGTTTTAGATTGGATTTGGTTTTAATGCGCATATACGATATTTTGATGTGTAGGTACCCATGAAGACTTCGGACGACAAGCAAATGCATGGTGATGTCCGAAATTGGTGATGCAAGGTGAGTAGATTATATCTACGGGGGAAAGTCGGGTGGATGGCGTATAGCACCCCCGCAGTCCGTAGATAGCTTATTATATGGTATTGTGATATTAGGTGTATTTTGGATAAGGTAGGGTTAGAAGTGACTAGTGTAGTTCATAGTCGCGAACCCTAGGATAGAATTACCCTATACACATACCCTTGCTTTTCACATATACTTACACTGTGATTGATGATATGTGACGACTTTGGAGATGAGTCGATATTGTGGGCTTGGTGCCCTGGGATCGGTGATTTGATGCGATTCATATGTGGGGTATGACTTGTGATTCTTGCGGGCTTGGGATGTGTGTTTACCCCCGCATGCATACTTTACCGATGTTACCGTTTGTACTAGAGATAGAGTAGTACATCCAGACTATATATCTACATATATACATTGACTCAGTTTTAGGTGGTTTCCACACCTACCCCTCCTGATTGACAGGATACTTAGATGTAGTTGCATAGTAGATACTTCACTGTGCTGTTGATTACTAGATTTCCGCATATTCATACTATTCGCATTGCTGGCATATGTTCATTATTATGCTATTATCATGCTGTTAGGACACCAGCACCATTATCGATGATGCGTATGTTTCACGTACACTATTTGCCGGCTCACACACTTCATCATCGATAATTGCCATGTCACTACACAGTAGTACTATTACATTCGTAATATGATGCTTCCTTTGACATATGCGCATTCCTATTCCATGTTGCATGATTTCCGATATGATTACTCTCTTTACATGTCGTATATATATCATGGATTGATTGCATAGTACATCGCATTGGATTTACTGCTGGATGTTGGATTTTCATGTGATTTCTGGTTTTTGAGGACCGTGGGGTTATTTAAGAAAAGAGGCACTTTATGAAAACCCGGTACCTCGTGATATGATATTTCGGTGCGTCCACCACGCGTTTTCTCGGTGCTGAGACGTGTGCTTGAAACCCGATTCGAGGAGGTGATGTACCGTTTGCGGGTTCGTGGTGGGCCCGGTATGGTTCCCCTCGGCGAGATGATCGATGGGTTATGCCGATTGAGCCTGGAGGCGGGCGAGTACCTACCGGTGATTTTACCTGAGCTCGGCGGATATCCGGGGGATACCGCCTGGAGCCGAGAGATGGGCATACTGCCGGGGCCGACGGGCCGATATCCGCAGACGGAGCCCAGAGATGGACATGGGTTGACTCATACTGCCGGGGCCGAGGGCCGATATCCGCAGACGGAGCCCCATATGGATGAGGATTTACGTGTCGATGCTTGGCACGGGTTTCATGATGGGTTTTCCATGATTTTATTTATATCCTCACATTGCATACATGATGCTTGCTGTCAGTGGGTGACAGGTGGACGGGTTCCACAGATATACAGACTGGATTTACATTTATCTTACACCAATATTAGTGGTATGGGACGCTAATATATGTGTATTGATATTATTGATATTTCTTCATTGATACTTCATGCAGACATACCTTACACTGATGACATGTTGTTACCTGAGTACCTGGCACTATATACATGATTAGATGTTACCTTGCCACCCTATTACACTCAGATGTACTCTTGTGGATATTTTACTGATCGTTGACTTAGGATTATGTCTTGCATTCGATTTATCCTTGTAGATGTTTCTATTCACGAGTTGGCAACTCACCCCCGTTGTGCCACAGCTCTTGCAGGTTATGCCGTACAGGTTCTATTGCGGCATTTATGGCACTTTTCCTTCTTGCGGATGATTTGCTTTGGTAGGTGGATTCTTTCGTATCAGGAATCACCTTTGTGTTTATTTATTTCATTGTATCTAGAAATGTCCATCAACCAAAACTTGTATATTCTTTCAGACTCAGAGACAGTGTTGTATTATTCGACCTTAGAGTCGCGCTTAGTAGTATTGCGTTTTCTTGCTACTTTTGAGCTTTCTTTTGATTTTGATCCTCGCCATTTGGCGTTGTATATTATCATATCATTGCGTGGTTGTGACCGTCGATTGACGAAGAGCTAGCTCCCGCTTGGGGATGCCTTTATCATTTTATATATTGTTATTCATGTTGTACCCCATTCGGGGCCAGTTTTACAAGAGAAACTCTGCCGAAATTTTTAGAAAAGACTTATTGTTTTCAAAACATACCTTCGGCTTAGTTATTTAGAAACCTTGATTTCAAACCTGTATTTCTTCACTTCTTTAAACCAGTTTTCTTTATTTATTCTTCAAAATGGTTTTAGATTTCTGGGCTTTTGGCTTACTTGGATCAGATGGAGTCCTATAGGCTTCATATGGTTCGAGTGCCAGTCACGTGCTCTTTCGGGTCGTGACAAAGTTGGTATCAAAGCGCTAGGTTGACCTTGGTTCAAGTTTAAGTTTGACTATGTGGAGCCTAAGGAGTTGTTTACCTACGGAACTTAGGCTTGACCTTACGGAACTTAGACTTGGTTGAGGGGGTGTAAACCCGAACTTTCGTCGTTTTAGGATGACCCTTGGTTGATGGATTAGGTGACTAAAGTAGAGTGACGTACCGTTGGTATGTTCCGCGGCATACTTACGACACGCCACTCCGCTTAAGGAACCTTAGGATGGACATTTGTTTTGAGATTAGTGATTCTTTTCATATCCTGGATTATTCATCCATTTGAGATCCCCGATTCTATTAGTTTCATGATCATACCTCCATTGATGTTGTCCCTTCCTATGATCATGTATCCCCTTTGGATCTGTTGTTTCCTTTCTTGCCTTTGATGTGCTCTCTTTTGATACTCGATTGAGATCCCTGTCGCCATGTTTGAGCGCAGTTTGGGCTGCTGCTAGGGTTACGGCCGATGTGAGCTCGTTTGGTACGAGGGCCGACCTTTGTGTTTTCTGGTGACATGGGAACGTCTCGAGTTAGTGTTGGTGTTCGTGACCTCTAGTGGAGGCGAGTGCTTGGTTTGCACCGGATGATCGTGCCTTTGTTAGAGCTGCCAGTTGAGAGAGGACTGTTGATGTACAGTATACCTCAGGGATTGTGATGTCGGCTACCGTGCAGACAGATGGACCAGCTATTGCTGAGATTGACAGGATGTCGCTTTCCGAAGCTTACGGGCTGAGATTGCCGGAGCTTTCAGGCAGATATGCGACAGATGATAGCTAGTCTACTCGATTTGAGAGACGAAGGTGATTCGTCCGATTTTGCGCCAGAGCGAGCCCAGTTGAGTTGAAGATTTCCAGTGTGGAGAGTCTTACTCAGATCTAGAGCAGGCTGATTCAGAGACGACCGCCATTGTGTTGCCTTTCCTGGAGGATGGAGGCATTGTTCGACGTACAGGTGTATGAGCCAGTTGTTGCTGCAAATGATGAAATATCGCCCAGATGATTGGAGCTACTGCAGCATGAGCATGTACTTAGAGAGATGATAGCGAGTCGCTAGTCACCGAGGATGAATGACTAGGACGTGTGGTGAGTTCGCTTACCCCGATGCGTGGATATCAGATTGATTGTTTCCAGCTAGAGACGACTTCACGCAGGTTCGTTGAGAGTCGATTGAGACGATCGAATGTCAGGAGCCTATTTTCCAAGTTTAAAGTATACGGAAAGACATGCAGGTGATTCTATGGACCCTCTAGAAGAATGAAACCCTAACTCGACTTAATGACCGTGTGACAGCCTTTGAACCTTAGGGTTTACGGCGGTTCCGCGGCGCCATTAGTGAGGCTTGGGTTTGCCCTTCTACGGCTGGACCACCGACGCTGTGGCATGTACTCGATACTATTAAACTGTACCCGAGATGTGAGTTCTTGGGGGATTATGAGGATCTGACGAGTCGATCGGATGGTTCGACATCTTTCGGATATCGTGATGGGACACTGCTTGGGAGACTCCAGATGCGAGGATAGCCGTCGGAGCGCAGTTGTGTAGCCATGATGAGACGAGTCCGAATCAGTCGACATTTGAGCAGAGTGAAGAAAAGAGTTCGTACGAGGTTTCGACGAGATGATGTTCCACTCCGCTGACATTAGAGATGTGATACGCACCCCGAGGCGTGGTATAGGGATATATCTTCCAGAAAGAAGCGCGATAAGTATGCAGCCGTTCCGGAATAAGCGTGAGCTTCAGCATTGGATGATGACTTCCGGGCACTTCGGCAGGATTGAGATTTGAGAAAGGAATCTCGGCAGGACCTTTCTGGAGTACGATATGAGAAAGACTTAGACCCAGAGTGGTCATTTTATGCACACCCAGCAGACCAGGGTTCGGCATTGTCGACGAGGTAGTTGGCCAGGTTCGGATAAAGGAACCTACCCAGATACGTTGCGAATTGATCAAGGATGGACGAGTGATGAGTATTCCTCCGATGGTTGAGACGTGTTCCCGAGGACCAGTTCGGCCTGACATCTGCTATAGAGTGATGAAGCTACAGAGTACGAGATTTCGAGTCCGTGTGAGAGACTTCAGATTGACCGTGGCCGAGACGGTGCAGTGCATAGTAGCTTGGCGTGACGTCATAGTGGACGACGATAGAGACAGTTGGAACAAGAGGTTCGTGTGAGACCCTGACGAGCTGTCATTGCTTTCCGTCGAGACTAGAGACCTGAGATGCTTACAGAGACGTTGCGATGTGACCCGTTTCTGGAGAAATATTGTGCTGAGGACACAGATGCCCTTTGAGCGAGAAGAGGTTATGCAGGAGAGCTAGCCTCTGTACAGATCGGCATAGGCATGATTGGAAGAGACCTTGAGCAGGATTCCTTCCAGGACATAGCTGCCATGATGTTGCACCCAGGATCGGATGTGTGACGTGCGTTCAGAGAGCCAGAGGTCGACGCCAGTGATATGCTGCCTTACGAGTGGTCGTGAGGTTTGCCCGAGAGGTGACCAGAGAAGTGCCAGAATGGAATCGTCCCCGTTAGCACACCTGACAGGGCCGATGAGCCGATTGATTGTGAGATTGGTAATCCGCAAAGAAGATAAGAACCCAGAGAGTCAGAGAACGCCAGATCGTGAGCAAGAGGCAGGTAGATGTCCTGCGCTGCTAGCAGTGGATTGCACTGACTCCTTCTCGACTTTGAAGGAGAAACTACCGAAGACGGTATTTGTGATTTGTGATTTTGTGATTCGATTATCACGTATTTGCCATTTTGGATTTCGGTATTTTGGGTGCTCTGTTTGCATGATTTAGTTTTGGTGACCGAGTTTCATGATATTGGTTTCATGCACCCACTGGATATTTATATGTTTCGCGCAGAGTTTTCATGCATTTTAGTGTTATGCTTTGATTCGTGCACGCTGATGCACACGATTGTGAGATTTTCCTTTGAGGTACACCTGATTTTGGTTTGAGACGCATTTTATCGTTGATTCTGACCCGGATTTTGATGGTTGGTTTTGCACTCCGTGCTGGTGATGTGCTTTACACCTATTCGATGTTTGTTATTGGATTTCGTGATTCCGTTCATGTTGAGTGCGCAGGGTTTAGATTTTCGTTCGTGCACGATAGATGCACAGATTTGGATTTTCGCGCATGTTGGGCGCATGTTTTTAGATACGATTTTGGTGCGCACCCGATGCACTAAATCGAGATTTCTTCGTGCATGTTAGATGCACCGGACCTTGGCTGTCAGGCACATACGTTGCCCATGACAGAGGTTTCGTGCACACCCGTTGCACCTAGATGTTGTTTTGTGCACCTGTTTAGCACATATTGGATTTTTGATTTCCGTGCGCACCAGACGCACAGGATTGTGTTACGTACATTTTTTTGAGATTTATTCCCTTTGGAGCAGTACCTTTTATGATGTTGGGTTTTTGCTTTCATGCTGAGCAGGACTAGTCAGTAGACGGTACCTGGATATACTTTTGCATGTTTTACATCAGCTTTTTACGTGTATAGATTGGGTGTCTACATGTGTAGTTTCGATCCATATCATATCGGTTTTGTATTGGATTTGACATTGTGTTTTTACATCGACTCCGATGATTGCGGGATGCTTGACGGAGTTTTGTTTTTGAGTTATCTGCTCAGTACCCTTGCGCATGCATTGCGCTGTGACGTTCTTTGTGTTGATGATTTCGGAGCCCCGATGACTTTGGTTTATTACTGAGATTGTTTTAGTAGTGGGGGTTTAAATTTAAATTCGGGGACCGAATTTCTTTAAGGGGGGTAGATTGTAACATCTTCAAAAATATAAAATATTAATTTTGGGAATTTTTATAATTTAATATTATTTTATTGATTATTTTAATATTAAATGCAAATAAATAGGAAAAATGTTAGAAAAATTATGAAAAATTATAGAAAATTCTAAAATGGGTTAATTATTGAAATTATGACATTTTTAAGTTGTTGTGATCATTTTGACACTAATTTAGTGCTAATCGCGATTAAAATCGCTAATTGGGTTTTTTGGCAATTTTGTGCAAAACTTGCACATACCACTTTTTCTATACTTGTGTATTTTTCTAGCCATGGTTTTCATTTGGGTTTACTATTCTTGTGAGAAGGTTTAGGGATTTAATAGAAAAGGGAAAAGAAAAGGAAAGAGTAGGTAATGATGAGAGAGAGAGGGACAAGGTCAACCCTACCTTTTTTGCACCATGCTTCCATCATTCCTTCACTCTCATTTCTTCCCCTCTCTCCCATAGTTGCTGCTGCTGCTGCCCTAGCCCTCTCTCCCCTCCACTAAATCCTCTCACTTCATCTCAAAAACATATCCAAAACCCCAAACTCCTTTCATTAAAATTGTGCAAAATCCCTAGATCTACACATGGAGCTAAAGAGGCATGGATTTGGCCACTAGAGGGCAACTCAAGAAAATTCTTGAGTTGCCAAATGAGGTATTTTCTGAACCATTTGCTTAATTATAGCCTTTCCTATAACCCCATGTCAAGATTTTATCGATATTGCGTGATATTATGAATTTGAGAGAAACCTAGTTAGGGTTTGAGTGAATTGGTGTTGCATTATGAAATTGGGCTCAGTATTGATCTTACCAACACCCTAGTGTTTGAATTAGAACCCCAAACCTGAAGTTTAAACCCATAATGCGGATTTTAGAAAACTATATCGGGGGAAAAACCTGGAATCTGCCACTGTAATTGAAATCTGCTAACGCCCCGAGAACCCTAAAATAATATTGAGTGGAAATTGAGATGTGCAGGCAACATAGAGGCAACACCCAAAACCCTAGCCCCTGTCTCTTCTTCCCGGCCGCCAAAACCTCCTTTCTGGCCGCAATTTGCGGCCAGACCAGAGAGGAATCTCCTCGTTTTGCGTGCATGGCCCCATTTCATCAATTCTTGGCCCTGGGTACTTCTAGTTTTGACAGATTCTGTCTAGGGTGAAATCTGGGACATGTATCCTATGTTGTCGTTTTGGATTCGTGTTTCCGTATTCCGTATTTTTGGATTCTGAAATGGTGGAATGTGTTTTGCCTCGACTATTGTCGTTTATACGACGATATAGAGGAGTATGGATGGTTTTGAAGGCGTGCCATAGGTTCTCACCTATAGGCCCCTTATCGTATCGTTTTGGAGTTTATGCGCCGTTTTAGATTGGATTTGGTTTTAATGCGCATATACGATATTTTGATGTGTAGGTACCCATGAAGACTTCGGACGACAAGCAAATGCATGGTGATGTCCGAAATTGGTGATGCAAGGTGAGTAGATTATATCTACGGGGGAAAGTCGGGTGGATGGCGTATAGCACCCCCGCAGTCCGTAGATAGCTTATTATATGGTATTGTGATATTAGGTGTATTTTGGATAAGGTAGGGTTAGAAGTGACTAGTGTAGTTCATAGTCGCGAACCCTAGGATAGAATTACCCTATACACATACCCTTGCTTTTCACATATACTTACACTGTGATTGATGATATGTGACGACTTTGGAGATGAGTCGATATTGTGGGCTTGGTGCCCTGGGATCGGTGATTTGATGCGATTCATATGTGGGGTATGACTTGTGATTCTTGCGGGCTTGGGATGTGTGTTTACCCCCGCATGCATACTTTACCGATGTTACCGTTTGTACTAGAGATAGAGTAGTACATCCAGACTATATATCTACATATATACATTGACTCAGTTTTAGGTGGTTTCCACACCTACCCCTCCTGATTGACAGGATACTTAGATGTAGTTGCATAGTAGATACTTCACTGTGCTGTTGATTACTAGATTTCCGCATATTCATACTATTCGCATTGCTGGCATATGTTCATTATTATGCTATTATCATGCTGTTAGGACACCAGCACCATTATCGATGATGCGTATGTTTCACGTACACTATTTGCCGGCTCACACACTTCATCATCGATAATTGCCATGTCACTACACAGTAGTACTATTACATTCGTAATATGATGCTTCCTTTGACATATGCGCATTCCTATTCCATGTTGCATGATTTCCGATATGATTACTCTCTTTACATGTCGTATATATATCATGGATTGATTGCATAGTACATCGCATTGGATTTACTGCTGGATGTTGGATTTTCATGTGATTTCTGGTTTTTGAGGACCGTGGGGTTATTTAAGAAAAGAGGCACTTTATGAAAACCCGGTACCTCGTGATATGATATTTCGGTGCGTCCACCACGCGTTTTCTCGGTGCTGAGACGTGTGCTTGAAACCCGATTCGAGGAGGTGATGTACCGTTTGCGGGTTCGTGGTGGGCCCGGTATGGTTCCCCTCGGCGAGATGATCGATGGGTTATGCCGATTGAGCCTGGAGGCGGGCGAGTACCTACCGGTGATTTTACCTGAGCTCGGCGGATATCCGGGGGATACCGCCTGGAGCCGAGAGATGGGCATACTGCCGGGGCCGACGGGCCGATATCCGCAGACGGAGCCCAGAGATGGACATGGGTTGACTCATACTGCCGGGGCCGAGGGCCGATATCCGCAGACGGAGCCCCATATGGATGAGGATTTACGTGTCGATGCTTGGCACGGGTTTCATGATGGGTTTTCCATGATTTTATTTATATCCTCACATTGCATACATGATGCTTGCTGTCAGTGGGTGACAGGTGGACGGGTTCCACAGATATACAGACTGGATTTACATTTATCTTACACCAATATTAGTGGTATGGGACGCTAATATATGTGTATTGATATTATTGATATTTCTTCATTGATACTTCATGCAGACATACCTTACACTGATGACATGTTGTTACCTGAGTACCTGGCACTATATACATGATTAGATGTTACCTTGCCACCCTATTACACTCAGATGTACTCTTGTGGATATTTTACTGATCGTTGACTTAGGATTATGTCTTGCATTAGATTTATCCTTGTAGATGTTTCTATTCACGAGTTGGCAACTCACCCTCGTTGTGCCACAGCTCTTGCAGGTTATGCCGTACAGGTTCTATTGCGGCATTTATGGCACTTTTCCTTCTTGCGGGTGATTTGCTTTGGTAGGTGGATTCTTTCGTATCAGGAATCACCTTTGTGTTTATTTATTTCATTGTATCTAGAAATGTCCATCAACCAAAACTTGTATATTCTTTCAGACTCAGAGACAGTGTTGTATTATTCGACCTTAGAGTCGCGCTTAGTAGTATTGCGTTTTCTTGCTACTTTTGAGCTTTCTTTTGATTTTGATCCTCGCCATTTGGCGTTGTATATTATCATATCATTGCGTGGTTGTGACCGTCGATTGACGAAGAGCTAGCTCCCGCTTGGGGATGCCTTTATCATTTTATATATTGTTATTCATGTTGTACCCCATTCGGGGCCAGTTTTACAAGAGAAACTCTGCCGAAATTTTTAGAAAAGACTTATTGTTTTCAAAACATACCTTCGGCTTAGTTATTTAGAAACCTTGATTTCAAACCTGTATTTCTTCACTTCTTTAAACCAGTTTTCTTTATTTATTCTTCAAAATGGTTTTAGATTTCTGGGCTTTTGGCTTACTTGGATCAGATGGAGTCCTATAGGCTTCATATGGTTCGAGTGCCAGTCACGTGCTCTTTCGGGTCGTGACAAGTTCATAATCACAAACAGTTAAAACATTACAGATATGTGCAACCCTCTACCAACCGACATACTAGCAGTTAGGGGAAGTTTACGAACACATAATACAGTTCACAGATATAATCAAATTAGCAAACATCGTATAATTTCGATCGATCAAACACATTAGATTCTACTCCAAAACTTCTCTGTAAACCTGAGATTTGAGCAAAAAATAAACATTCCAGAAAAGATAAAATATTCACAGAAGAATAACTGGGGAGATTTGGGGTGAATCGGTCTCAACTCGGCCGCGGATCCACGGCGGATCGATGGATCGGCCGCGGTTCCACGGTGGGTTGGCCGATTCATGCACCCAAATTTCTCTAGTGTTCTTAGGTTTCCCTGCTTGTATTTTTAGAGGACCCTGAAAAATTTTTAGACCTCAATATAAATTCGACAGAAACTATGTGAATACGATATATTTTCCGGTTCGTTTTGCGTTCGAAATTCATACGACTTTGCAAATGAGTTAATTATTGTTTAGTGAGGCTCTGATACCACTGTAAGTCGATGTACAACACCCCACGAGTTGCGGGAAGGCGGAAATATGAAAAACAATCTTGTTCTTTATGCAAACATCGACTAACTGAAGATCTTTACTAAACGATAACTAACAATAACCATAGAAGTTCTTAACTACTATGAAAAGAGATTATACCTAGTGAACCGTGTCCTTCGTCTTTTCGTTCTCTACGTCCTCCTCGGCCTCCTCTACGTGATAGATGATCCACCCGAGAGCCCTAATCCAAGCTTCACCTCTAATCTTGAGGTAACTAAGTTTCTCTAGTTGCTAATCAAAGGAACCTAGATGATATAGAGTTAGGTTATGGATTAATTATTCTATTCTAATCCTTGATCTCAACTCATGAGTGGTAGGATTAGGGTTTGAAGAGAGAGTGAGCTTGAGGAGAGAGAAGGTGAACATGATAATGATAATGGAATTGTTTCTCACTTGAATTATATGAAGCATAATGTTTAATCAAATAAATGAATAAATGTGATTAATCATCATGCTACATTAATTCAATATGAGTGATTCACTATATGAGTCATTAAGCATTTAATGATGCATTAATGATATGATGAATCACACAAAATGAGTCACAAATGCATTTAATGAAAATGCCACCTAAACCCTCAAGTCACCATGCTTCTAGAAGCTTCCCGTAAAATTACGAAAACGCCCCTCCTATCCGTGAAAACACGGAAAAACTTTAGACTGTATAAATCCAATAACCTGATACTAGAATCTGGCTTAAACCAAAGCCGTCTAGTAAAACTGTCCGAATGTCGTACGTGCGTTCAAACACGTATGCGTCCGAACCCTTTGTCGTAAAACCATACGACCTCTATATCGTTTCGCCTGGAGTAGGGAACTCTCTGTGTGGGACTCTAAAGACTCGACTACTACGCTGGCAGTGGGTTTAACCACAGACCGCAAGCGGCACTAGCTGTACGTAACGGTCCCAAAGTAGATGTCGATAAGAAAGCCGATGAGGAAACCCATCCGAACTCCTACTGAGCCTGTCCGTGACAATATCCGCGCAGTCCGGTCTGTTCGTCTAAGAGTATCGCATGTATGGTCGAGGGGGGTGGTGAACGTCAGACCCCTAATAACCGTACAAGTCGTGCCGGTATGGCTCAATACCATCCGAGAATCTACTGATCAGTCTACCAGTAATTCTCAATCAGCCCTGGCCAGGGACTTATGGTAATGACCAACCGATCACAGTGCAATATCAACTCCCTATACCGGGAGAGACGAATCCCTAACAGTCGTTCACTGCCTCCACGTGGATCGGGACTATACCCAACTAAAACCTGTTTGCACGACTCCTTTAAGCCGTGGTAGGGTAGTAATCAAAGTACAGTGGGAACTCACACGAGACAAATGACGACCTTAAGTCAACAGACTATCTGCACACATGTCACCTGAGAACTGCTACCTGACGTTAGGTATAATACCATCCAGTTAGTTCTCTGTGAGTCCTGTCCGGTGTACTCACACCCAGTGAGCATCTGTATACAATCTTAGGTGCACATCACCAATGGCCGCGGGACCAATCCATCGCCCCTCCTCAGGGACTAGATATGTATACACTAGTCTACTCTGGAGTATCGATGCCCAGTCTCGATACTCCTGCGACCAGGGACATCTAAGGATGTGCCTATTGACTATCCAGCTCCCATAAGTATGACTGCCATCACAACGCCGGTAGTCAGGCAAACACCCTATGGGCTTTATCAACATGTTTATAAATACAAAGTAAAATATATCACACGTTAAGATAAAGACAAAACAAATAGCATACTATCATATCAAGCAAGATTGTCATGTACATACGTATCCCTAGCATCCTATACAATGAAGGCCTCTAGGGCATATATATCCAACAATAAAAATGTATGCGTCTTCGGACTCAAGACCATAAAATTTGGGCAATAGTTTGATAAATTGGGGTTTAATTTCAAATTATCCCTATTGGCTGGTGGAATAGAAAGACAAGTAGGAAGGGGACCACGTATAGGGTAGCATCTCTCTTGGAGAGATATACGCGGTAGATTCTGCGCACCTGCGGGTGGTGGCAGAGTGGTGTTATTGAAATTTAATGGAGAACCGTCCATCTCGGTGGATGTTGTGGGTGGTAAGAAAAAAGAAGATGAAGAAATACCGACTTCGGAGTCGATAGAAGAAACGCGGACAAGACGGGCACTAGAATCCCGTGTCCAGCCGAGCATGCACTAAGCGGGTTTAGCGCAAGTGGCAGCGTATGTGTAAATTAAAAGAAAGGTTTGATTTATGGTTTGTTTTGAAAAAGAGGGATTTAAAAAAATCACAAAAAAATGCACAATCAACCCTAGATCTAAGGTCACCTGGGTCAAGTCACTAGACCGCTCCTAGACTTCCAGAAGACAAATCGCAGGATAAATCCTCTACTACCTCTTTATCTCTCTTGTAGCCAGGTAAGTGCCAGGTTAGTGGGAGGTATCCGCTATATAAATAGCGGGCCTAATTAAGTAACCACTTGCCTTAGACACACTTGCCTAGACACCACAAAAGAAATGTGGATAAGCTGTAGATTACCAACGACCTTCCTCTGTCCTAATTAAACGTGATGGTCCTTAGAGTCTTGGTCTAGATATTTTTTTTAATTAATGAAGGGTGGTGCAGATGCTAGTTTTGTGATTTTTGGGACTTAGGAAGGGTAATGAAATCCCCACCTAATCTGAATTTGGTCTTTGCCCCTTAATTTCCGTATTCAAATATGCAAAAACAACCAATATCAAAACACGCAATAAGAATTTTTTAAGCGGAGAATTTTTGCAAAGAATCCTGCAGAAAAATTGTTATTGGACTTTTCAGAGGAGAGAGAAGAAGATAGAAATTATACCACAGAGAGCTGAAACCCTAATTCTTCAAGAACACCGCGGTTCCGCCGCCAATTCCTGCTTCTTGCCGCGGTTCCGCGGTCAACTAGACTGTTCTTTGAACAATTTTTGGTACCGATGCTCCCCTTGCTCCTCTGGTCTCGATGAAATTACCTGAATCATTATCTTCCTGCTACAGTGATTCCAGATTTCCTTACAAAATTCACACACTAATCGTTAAGCATACAATGCGTTTTTTATTTAAATTTTGATGGAATAATAATATTTCAACCCAAATAGCAAGAAAAAATAAATTACGTACGTATCCCCGGCAACGGTGCCATTTGATTGATCAAAGACAATTAGTAGTAGTAGTAACCTCAATCAATAACAATGTCGCGTGTAGCAAGCGTTAGTGAGTACGGGTCATCCTCTGGGATTTAAGGAATTCGTAAATTCTTGCTTTAGATGAGTTGAAAGAACTATTAAAGAAATTCAAGAAATAGTTCAAGATTTAGTTGAATTTAATAGTTTCAAGAAATTCAAGAAATCGTTTTCAAGAAAGAAAATTCAAGAAAATGTTCAAGATTTAGTTATCAAGAAAATTGTAGAAGGCTTGTAGGATTTGAACGGAATTGGTAGCCATGGATGACTATTCAAAATGATTCATCTTATCTATTTATAGAATTAAAACTAGATTTATGGCTAAAAATGAGAATTATGGATCCCTTGAAGAAACTAGGGTTTCTCCTTCATTGCCCCTTGTCCTTTCATTGATTGTCATTCTTATCTAGCCTTTAACAAGAAGGATCATCAATCTAATCCCCAAATTGTGACAAAATTCACAATAAATTGATCTCGCTCTCAATTTGGACATCGATGATTCTCTTTGCTAAAGTTTATAATCTCCATAAGACTTAAGATAAATATAGGATTCTCTCACCATTTGATCTACCAAATTCATTTGAATCCTAGCAGGCAGAGATTTACTCAGACATCATGAAAATAGAAGAATCAACAATTAAAGATTTCATAATGCGGAGATTTAAAGAAAGCGAGATTAAAAGTAATGATTACCTTTATTATTCAACTTCAAATTACAACTTCTTCAATCCGAGATTACAAGAAGAATTGCTCTCGATCACTCCCTTGAAGAGCTAATTTCTCCGTCGATTTTCGCTTCGCTCGATCACCGTGAGTCTTAGATCTATCGAGGATCACATGCTCGTTGATGACGATCGGTTTCGCGTAAAGGAATCTTGAATGATGTCGCTCAAGAATTTCTCAACGATTCTTGATCTTGGATCTTGATTTGGAATTGGATCTTTTTAGCTCTTTTCTTGATTTGGTTTTTGGATCAAAAGTTTCCAACCCCTCACCTCAAGGCTTAGGTCCTTTTTATAGCCCCTAATCAAGCTTCCCTCATAAGCTGGGTTGTTATAGAGAAGTTTTCAGAACAAGATTGTTACAACGAGGCTTCCCCAATAAGCTAGGACGTTGCAATGAAGCTTCTGGAGAATTCTCGATAGCCGACTCCCTGAATCGGTTGCGGATCTGCGGCGACTCGGCCTGACTCGGCCACGGATCCGTGGCCGATTAGTGAGCCCATGTCTTCAATTCTCTGTGGTCTTATTCTGTTGATCTCTGGGTCTCTATGTGATATCTGGAATCTTCTTATCTCTTCTGAATTTCTGCCAGTATTTGATTCTTCGATTTCCTGTATTTTAATCGGCGAATTTCCGATTCCGATATCTGACCTGAGATAATTTTTGCATAAGATCTCAATGAAGAATGTTAGAGATATACAAAATTATGCGTGAAATATTAAACACACAATTTCCTTCATACTGTTGATTATAATGTATAACACATGGTAAATGATATTTTGCACATGAACTTCTAATATGTGTTATATTTATAGCAAATACCTTTAGATGATTAAGAAAAGTAAGGAAATTATCATGTTAAAAGTGCACTATTTTCGACTGAACACCAGCCATTGCCCCGGTCGGGGTCAAGAAACGTAGACACTAGTCTGCTTTGGAGTTCCGATGCCCTGTCTCGACTATCACGACTAGAAACATTTAAGATTGTGCTTATGGACCACCCAGACCCCACTAGTGTGATCACATCGTAATCGTGACAGTCAAGCAAAAATCATAAGGGCTTCATCAACATGTATTAGCGATATATAATAGCAAGTAAAATATATACACATGAATGATAAAGTAAACCAGATAGTATACTATCATCTCGAGTAAGAATGTTCTATCCATATAGGTTCATATACAATTACAATAATTGCCTTCAGAAAACCTATATCTAACATTAATATCCATGGTTTTGTTTCTAATTAGTAAGAGAACAAATAACTTTCTTTGATACAAGGTACAAACACCATCTTTATCTATTATTTCTTTGACTATGCTCTCATGCTGTCACTTTGTTCTACATTAATGTTTAATAGTTGTTGTTAGATGTTGAGGTCGTGTCTTCTATTTATAGCAAGATGTTTATTCTTTTCGGATAATATTTGGTTGCATTACATCTTAAATAGTTATCTTCTTACTTTTGCTTTGATTTGGATTTGGCTAGGCCGAATCTCAAGAGAAGGTCATATGCCTTGTTGCACGGTGCTTTGATCGAAATTGGTGCTTTTGATCATTGTCTACCATCGGTTTTTGTGTTTGGGGTTTTATGGCAACCATCTTCAATTATATATGATGTTTGATGGATGTCGAGATCTCCTTCGGATGTTACCTTCCGTTGATCTGCAGCGAGTGGAGACGAGCGGCTGACATTGAGTTGGGAGGTTGCCTCCTGGAGCGTGTGGATCTCAATGGACTTGATGTAGTTGAAGTTGAGCTACCTGTGAGGAAGTCCCGGGATGGTTGCGCCACCGAGGACCCTCCGACGATCAAGTTAGACGGGCTAAATGGGTAGAGTAACGGCCTATTGGGGTAAAATTGACTTACCTGAGTCGACTGAGAGAGGGATTTATATAGTGGCAGCCATGGGCAAGCGTGCGAGATTCACGCCGGCCGTTATGCCCCTGACGTTACGCCCGCGTGAAAGGCGGGATACCCCATTAATGACGAGATATGCTCGTTATTGGGGGAATGCGATGGCGTGGAACGCGGGATCATGGGCGGCGGATATCTTGCGTCTGGAGAGATTCGCGGAGCCGTGGTGGAGATGCCTGATCAGTGCTGTGGGTCGGTCGATAAGACCAAGGAAGCTAGGCTCGGAAGGAGACTCGGAGGCGAGCAGGAGGCCGAGCAAGCTTGGTTCCGTGATAGCTCGGAGGCGAGCTGGGAGGGCCGAGGAGGACCATCGTGTAGGAGAGCTCGGAGGTGAGCCGATGGTTGTTTGCAGGACGAGCATATGAGAGTTTTGCGGTCATCGAGGGTCGAGAGCAACCTCGGGTCGAAGGCCCAGGGTAGGCCTCCAACGTACTGTTCTCGATCCTTTCTCGTAGTCCTTGTGACATGTCATTTGTCACATGTCATGATCTAGGGAAACCCCGGTATCGAGTATCATCATTAGCCCACCACTCTCGACTCAACCCGTTAACGGGTTGGGTCGAGAGTGGTCTGACCGATCACCTGGGGTAAGCCCATATTTGAAGATATCGTCGGCGCGTGTTCCCGGGCAACTAGTTGTATTTTCTTGATGACATCAGCGGATCATGGGAGAGATCTCGCATTATAGAGGAAGCGCCGATTTGTGCGTATGTTCTTCGAAGCTCAAGTCCACGTGTCTGGCGCTCGTTGGATGACGTGACAGGAATCGGTGTTCTTCGTGTTAGTGTATATGCCCTAGAGGCCATTACTGTACCATACTAGTTTGTATATTACGTAATGGAAGCTTGGGATATTCACAGTTGTATAAACAATCTTTCTCAATATAGTAGTATGCTACTTGGTTTGTTTCTACTTCAATGTGTACATGTGTTTATTTTAGTATATCACCTATACACATTAGTGGAGCCCTTAGGATCTTTGCTTAATTACCAGCGTTGTGATGGCAGTCACACTAGTGGGGGCTGGGTAATCTATAAGCACATCCTTATAAAGGTCCCTAGTCGCAGGACTATCAAGACAGGGCATCGATAATCCGGAGTAGACTAGCGTATGCGCTTCTCATCCCAGTGTGGGAGATGGTCTGTCCCACAGCCATCAGTACGTCGTACTGGAGATAGTATACGGGTGCTCGTTAGGTTACGAGTACACTGGACAGGACTCGTCGGGAACTGACCGGTTGATATTATACCTATCGTCAGTTATCAGTTCCCTGGTGACATGAGTACAGCTTAGTCCGCTGACTTGACACTGTCACTTCGTCTCGAGTGTGTTCCCACTGTACTTTGATTACTACCCTACCACGGCTCAAAGGAGTCGTGCAAACAGGTAGTAGTTGGGTACAGTCCCGAAGCACTTGGAGGCAGTGACGGTTCGACAGGATTCGTCTCTCCCGGTATTGGGGGTTGACATCGCGCTGTGTCTAGGAGAGCCATTACACGAGTAGTCCCTGGCCAGGGCAATCGAGATATACTGGTAGGCTTCCAGTGTTATCTCAGGGTGTTTTGGGCTTCACTCCGACACGACTTGTACCGCTATTAGGGGATTGACGTTTACCGCCCCCCTAGGCCCGCCATGCGATGTATCAGACGAACAGACCGGACTGTACGGAGATTGTCACATTCAGGCTCGTAGGAGTTCAGATGGGTTTCACCTCGTCAGTCTTCTTGTCGGCATCTGCCTGGGGACCGTTACGCACAGCTAGTGCCGCTTGCGGTCTGTGGTTAAACCCACTGCCAGCGTAGTGTCGAGTCTTTAGATTCCCACACAGAAAGCTATTCGCCTTTAGGCAAAAGAGTAGAGGTCGAATGGTTTTGCGACAGGTCGCATGGTTTTGCGACAGGGTTCGGTCACATCCGTGCACTTGTGCACGTACAGTATCCGGACAGTTAACACTAGCGGGCTTTGGTTTAAGCCAGATCCTAGTGTACGTTTTGGGATTGGTTTTATCCAGTATGTATTCGTGTTCCTCAGAACGCGGATGCGGGTGTGTATGCACAGTTGACAGAGAGACAGAGGCAGAGGATTCTCATTAGGGTTGTTGACTGTTGACTGTTGACCATTGACTTCTTTGCTCAACCCTAATGAGAATATGATATATAATTAACAATAATATTAATTAAGTATTATAGTGACATGGTTGTTGAGGGGTTGACTTTGTTGACTTTGTTGACCGTTTGACTAGGTTGGACTAGTTGACCATCATGATGACAATGGCTATCATTTCATGGCAAAGACTTTTGCTTGCTTGTTCTCTTGTGCAAAATGAGTGCATGAAATGATATGGCTATTGTAGCTTAAACCATCACTAATACTTGATTGCTATTATGGGTTATGATGGTTTTTGATTATGAGAGCCAAGAGAGAAAAGTCTTGCTTATTTTTTCATTTCCATTCTCTCTCTTGTTCTTGAGCTCTCATCTTCTTCCTCTTGCTCTCCCTCTCTTTAGTCTATGGTTCACTTGTCTCATGTGTTGAGAACCAAGAACCATAGAGGAAAATCCCAACACACTCTCCTCTACTCACTCTAGTTCACAAGGTTTAGCAAACCGAGTGAACTAGTTTCTTCAAAGCTCGAAGAAGAAGCCAAAGGTAGAAGCTTTCAGGTGGATCGATCTTCGGCGCAAGGAGACAACGGGGTGAAGCCGATCCGGACAACCATCGAGGCTTGAAGACGAAGGAGTTCAAGAAAGAAAGGTATAACCCCCTAACCGAGTAGTTAACAACTCTTAGTTAGGTTGTTAGTTAGATGTTTAACAAAGATCCGGCTTTGAGTCCATGTTACCGCCTCTAGAAAATTGTTTTTCACCAAATTCCGCATGCCCGAAAGTACCGGGAGAGGTAGCATGGACTTACAGTGGTATCAGAGCCTAGTTAAACTCTATCTAACATGTTAGCAAAGTAACTAAAAGATCGATCAAAGAAAAAGTCACGAAATACACCAAAAATTCATGCTTGCTGTCGATTTTCAAAGTACTGTAAAAGTAATAAATCATGCTTCAAAAATCGACTCAGGGTTTTTAGAGTATACTGTAGAAAGACGGTCCTCTGATCTCATCAAAGAGCCGCGGAAACACGTGCTATTGTCGCGGTTCCGCGGCCGTATTGGCTCCTCTCTGGATCTTCTTTGCTACAGAATATTCAGTGGGGTATTTTGGGAATTTTGGTATATGTTTTTTCAGCCCAGATTTTCCAGAAAGAAAATTTAGTTTTTGGGGCTTTAAAAACCGTATTTTGATCGAGTTTCTTATGACTTAAGCTGACGGTTTTTTTTATCTGTGATGTGATATTTGTATTGAACGTCTGCTAATCGCTATATGTCGATTAGTGGGGGTTATACAAATCTGTGATCTGTAATGTCATTGGAATGTGTATATGAATTCATTGGATTGTCGCGGGTGAATAGCCGGGGGTTGTGAGACGAGAGTTTTCTTTTCTTTCAATTCATGTAAATTTGTAAATTGATGTAATAATTATTTGTATGGCCGCACAACCGGGTCGGGGTTGTAGCAGTCATTGTATAATTTCTTTTTACTGTTTTTGCTCCTAGGATAGACCCATGGAGGGGGTGCACAAACTACCGCGTATGCCGAAGTGCCGAGTGGCCTACTCACGGAGATGAGGGAGGTTGCTTCGCTTTGGGTACTTGGCGGGTAGTTTGCCGCACCCGTAGGGGTCTTGGGTGGGGTTTGGCTATTCACCGCGACCGTGTAATCTGCTTTTCGTTACAGGCTCATACGAATTGCGGGTTCCTAGTATATCCAATGTGTTCATCTGTGATCTGAAATGGCTATCATTGCAATATATCTATTTATGATATTATTTAGGCATTGCTTATGTTTTACAGCCGCGCTATCCCAGCCCCCGCTCTGTCGTTAGTTAAGTAACCTAACGGGTAATGACGGGGCCCCGTGGCGAATGCGAATGGCATAAGCGTACGTCATATTTTGGTTGTTTTCTGCAATGGTAGGATTAAATGATGGGACGCATTAATAGAACTAATGCAAGAATTACATGCATTAAAAGAACTAATACAAGAAAATAAACCAAGTAAAATTCGTTGGAACACTTTCGAAAAACCACTCGGTTCTTTTCAAAACCAACTTTTAAAATGCGGAGTTTGAGCCACTCCTTTTAAAAACTATCTCGTTCCATCGATTATATCAAGTTCACTACGTTCACGGTTTCGCCAAAACTATTCGTAGCCCTCCGTCATTTCAGTTAAATATTCGGTAGTATTCAAGCTATGTATTTTGACCTCACGCCAAGGCATAGTGATTGGTAGCTGCCGGATATTTATCTGTTGCATAGATAGAATGCGTTGGTTTGAGACAGTCGTACTGCCATTTTGGCCTACGTCAAGGGTACGTACGGGTGGGTTCAAATTAACCTGGATAATGATGGGAAGAACTTGACATGTGACTTATGACATTTTGACCTCACGCCAAGGTCATAAGAGCATGGGGCAAAAATCTACATCGGGAGTTTCAAAAGAACTGAAACTTGCTAGCACTGCATACCATTTGGAGTGTGATGATTCTGGTAGGATTCCTTCAGTTTTGTCACGCAATGATATTTGGATCCCGATCCTACTGTGAGTATATGCTACTCCTCGGGAAATTTCTCACTTAACGATCAATGCTATAAACCAAGTAGGTGTCTAGAAAGGTGTTAGCGGGGCTACGCTCCCAGGAAAAAGTGGTTCTTAAATTAAGGAACTTCGCGAAAGCGTTGGAAAACCTCCCTCGAAGTACCGACACCAGCCTGGCCGAACGGTTAAGCAAGTATTGTACGGTGAGATTGATCCTGACTAATTCTTCCTTTTTAGTTTGAGGAGGGATTCGAGAAACGGTGGGAGCCATCCTATTTAGACAAACTAAAAACCACTCTAAACTTGCAAGAGCATCATGCTGAGTGTTTCTTCTTCTCTCTCCTAATTGCAGCGACCAATCGACATGACTGGACTTAAGTTACTTCTAGATAAAAACATACTGACAGGGCCAAACTACAAAGATTGGCTCAGGAATGTCAAAATGGCAATCACTTACGACAAGCTGGGGTATCTTCTTACCACCAAAGCTCCCCCCGTCCCAGGTCCCACCTCCAGCGTCGCGGATAAGGAAATCCGTAAGACTTGGGAGATTGATTGCGCGAAGGCCAGGTGCCTCGTGCTTGCCTCTATGGACAACGAACATCAGAGGAGGCACGAGAATATGGACCTTGAGTCCATATTTCTCCATACAAAAGAACTGTATGGAGAGCAGTCTCGTATCGCATGGTATGAAGTGTCGAAGAAGTTATTTTCGGCAAGGTTGGCCGTCGGATCATCGGTAGCGGAACGCGTGCTTAAGATGATTGGCTACATAGAAGAGCTCGCGGTCCTTGGGACCACGTTGGAGAATGAGCTCTATACGGACTTGATTCTCCAGTCCCTTCCTTTCACTTACGCCCAGTTTATCCTGAACTTCAACTTACAAGAAAAGGAAGTTGAACTTTCAGAACTCCTCAACATGCTGAGGAGCGCAGAGGGCACCCTACAGAAAGGTAGGGAAACATCCACTTTATTTGTAGGAGGATCTTCCTCTTCTAGGTCCAAGGAGAAAGCCAAGGGAAAGAAGAAGAAAGCCCCCGCCAAACCAAGGGGCGGTGTTAGTAAAGTGGATACGAAGGGAAAGGCAAAGGCAACAAAGAAAGCGGGGCAGCTTGTGGATAAAGAAGAATGCTTCTATTGTCATAAGAAGGGACACTGGAAGAATGATTGCAGGGCTTGGAAAGCCAGGACACAGGAACTAAAGCAAGTTGCGGCTTCAGCTTCAGCTTCAGGTGTGTATGTTATTGAAAACTGTCTATCAATAAACTCTACTTCCTGGGTATTGGATACCGGATCAGGATCTCATATCTGTAATTCTTTGCAGGCGTTGAGAAACCGTAGGGTTTTGAAGGCAGGAGACATGACCCTCAAAGTTGCAAACAGAGCTAGCATGGATGCTAAGGCTGTGGGGGACTATCACCTGGGGTTGTCAGATGGACACGTTTTGGTTTTGCGTAATTGCTATTTTGTACCCAACGCAACTTGTAATATCATTTCTGTATCTTTGACTTCTAAAGAAGGTTATGAATTTGCGTTTGTAAGTAATGTTGTAAACATTCACCTTAATCAAGTTCTGATTGGGTCAGGTACATTAAGCAATGGTATATTCGTATTAAACCAACCACGGATTTTCAATGTCCAGAATACACACAAAAGAAAGTCTCCGGAAATAAATCAGACTTTCTTATGGCATTGTAAACTGGGTCACATCAATGAGAGAAGGTTGACGAAGTTACATGCAGAAGGATATTTGAATCCGTTCGAATATCAATCGTATGCCACTTGTCAATCCTGTCTCAAAGGAAAGATGACAAAGACTCCGTTCACTGGACACGGAGTAAGAGCGAGCGAGCTCTTGGGACTCGTACACAGCGACGTGTGCGGTCCAATGTCTACACATGTGCGAAGCGGTTATTCTTACTTCATTACTTTTACTGATGAATTTTCAAGGTACGGTTATGTCTTCTTAATGAAACATAAATCCGAAGCCTTTGGAAAGTTCCAGGAATATAAGAATGAAGTAGAAAAACAAACCGGCAAAAGTATCAAGATTCTAAGATCGGATCGAGGTGGTGAATACTTGAGTGCCGAGTTCCTGGACTATTTAAAAGAGAACGGAATTCTCTCTCAGCTTACTCCTCCATACACTCCACAACATAACGGTGTATCGGAGAGACGGAACCGAACCCTATTGGATATGGTATGGTCCATGATGAGTAACGCTGAGTTACCGCGATCATTCTGGGGGTATGCGCTAGAATCAGCTGCATACCTTTTGAACCGAGTTCCAACTAAGACTGTGCCTACCACACCATATGAGATATGGAGTGGGAAGAAACCCTATCTTCAATATCTGAAGATCTGGGGATGTCCGGCTTTTGTCAAAAAGCAGCATGCAGACAAGCTCGAGGCACGCTCAGTACTGTGCAAGTTTGTGGGATACCCAAAGAATTCCAGGGGGTATCTCTTCTATTACGCAGAGGAACAAAAGATCATTGTTTCTCGTAATGCCCACTTTCTAGAACACCAGTTCTTAGAAAAGGAAATAAGTGGGAGCGAAATAGAACTGGAAGAAATTCCAGAACCACAGACTATTACTGAAAGCTTAGTAGAACCAGAGGGTTCAAAAGAAAATAACATTCCTACGCCGCTCCGCAGGAGTAGTAGGCAGTCTCATCCGCCCGAGAGATACTACGGTTTTCTCATAGACGGGGATAGAGAGGATTACATCATAGATTATGATGAGCCTACTAGCTTCCAGCAGGCCGTTCAGAGCGTTGACTCGGTAAAATGGCTGGATGCAATGCGGACCGAAATGGAGTCCATGTACACCAACAAAGTATGGACGTTGGACGTTGCTCCAGACGGGGTAAAACCCGTAGGATTCAAGTGGATCTTCAAAAGGAAGATTGGTGTAGATAGACAGGTTGAGACCTATAAAGCTAGACTGGTTGCAAAGGATTTTCGTCAAAGACCTGGTTTGGACTATGACGAGACCTTTTCTCCAGTAGCTATGCTGAAATCCATTCGGATCCTTCTTGCCATTGCTGCCTTCCAAGATTATGAGATTTGGCAGATGGACGTAAAGACCGCTTTTCTAAATGGAAATTTAGAGGAGTGTGTCTATATGGACCAGCCAGAGGGTTTCATTCAGAGTGGGAGCAGCGGAAAGGTGTGCAAGTTGCTTAAGTCCATTTATGGACTAAAGCAGGCATCGCGGAGTTGGAACATCTGTTTTGATGAGACGGTCAAGGAATTTGGCTTTATCAAAAATCCAGATGAACCATGCATCTATAGTAGATTTGTAGCGAGAGCTGTAGTATTCCTCGTTTTATACGTGGATGACATTCTCTTAATAGAAAATGACATTCCTATGCTACAATCTGTCAAGGGGTTCTTGTCACACAGGTTCTCCATGAAAGACCTGGGTGATGCCTCATACATCCTGGGGATCCGGATCCATCGTGATAGATCCAAGAGGATATTAGGACTTTCACAGTCCAGGTACATCGACACCATACTGAAAAGATTCAGTATGGAAGATTCCAAGCGCGGTAACCTACCGGCTTGTCGCGGGATCACCCTCTCCAAAGAGATGTCTCCCAAGACTGATTTGGAGAGGGATCGCATGTCTATTATACCCTACGCTTCTGCGGTAGGCTCTATAATGTATGCGATGTTCTGTACCAGACCGGATGTTGCTTATGCACTGAGTGTGGTAAGCCGGTATCAGTCAAACCCTGGGGAGAAACACTGGATAGTGGTAAAGAACATTCTCAAGTACCTGAGAAGGACTAAGGAGATGTTCTTGGTGTATGGCGGAAAAGACCTCCAGATCGAGGCCTTTGCTGACTCCAGCTTCCAGAGTGACAAGGATGATTCCAAGTCCATGTCGGGTTTTGTCTTTACCCTCAATGGAGGGGCGGTGTGTTGGAAGAGTTCCAAACAGGAAACCGTTGCAGACTCGATGATGGAAGCGGAATATATTGCTGCATCTGATGCCGCAAAAGAAGCTGTCTGGATGAGGAAGTTCTTGAAAGAACTTCAGGTGGTTCCGTCCATTGTTGATCCAATACCTCTGTATTGCGACAACAACGGGGCTATAGCTTTAGAGAAGGAACCCAGGTCCCATCAGAGATCCAGACACATCTTGAAGCGGTATCACCTGATCAGGGAGATCGTGGATCGCCAGGAGATCGAGGTCCGGAGGGTTGCTTCAGAAGATAACACTGCAGATCCATTCACCAAGGCCTTGCCCCAGACTCAGTTCGAGCGGCTGATCGAGATGATAGGTCTTCGATACGCTAGTACATGGCCTTAGTGCAAGTGGGAGATTGTTAGTGTATATGCTCTAGAGGCCATTACTGTATCATACTAGTTTGTATATTACGTAATGGAAGCTTGGGATATTCACAGTTGTATAACAATCTTGCTCAATATAGTAGTATGCTACTTGGTTTGTTTCTACTTCAATGTGTACATGTGTTTATTTTAGTATATCACCTATACACATTAGTGGAGTCCTTAGGATCTTTGCTTGATTACCAGCGTTGTGATGGCAGTCACACTAGTGGGGGCTGGGTAATCTATAAGCACATCCTTATACAGGTCCCTAGTCGCAGGACTATCGAGACAGGGCATCGATACTCCGGAGTAGACTAGCGTATGCGCTTCTCAACCCAGTGTGGTAGATGGTCTGTCCCACAGCCATCAGTACGTCGTACTGGAGATAGTATACGGGTGCTCGTTAGGTTACGAGTACACTGGACAGGACTCGTCGGGAACTGACCGGTTGGTATTATACCTATCGTCAGTTATCAGTTCCTAGGTGACATGAGTACAGCTTAGTCCGCTGACTTGACACTGTCACTTCGCCTCGAGTGTGTTCCCACTGTACTTTGATTACTACCCTACCACGGCTCAAAGGAGTCGTGCAAACAGGTAGTAGTTGGGTACAATCACGAATCACTTGGAGGCAGTGACGGTTAGACAGGATTCGTCTCTCCCGGTATTGGGGGTTGACATCGCGCTGTGTCTAGGAGAGCCATTACACGAGTATTCCCTGGCCAGGGCAATCGAGATATACTGGTAGGCTTCCAGTGTTATCTCAGGGTGTTTTGGGCTTCACTCCGACACGACTTGTACCGCTATTAGGGGACTGGCGTTTACCGCCACCTAGGCCCGCCATGCGATGTATCAGACGAACAGACCGAACTGTACGGAGACTGTCACATTCAGGCTCAGTAGGAGTTCAGATGGGTTTCACCTCGTCAGTTTTCTTGTCGGCATCTGCCTGGGGACCGTTACGCACAGCTAGTGCCGCTTGCGGTCTGTGGTTAAACCCACTGCCAGCGTAGTGTCGAGTCTTTAGAGTCCCACACAGAAAGCTATTCGCCTTTAGGCAAAAGAGTAGAGGTCGCATGGTTTTGCGACAGGTCGCATGGTTTTGCGATAGGGTTCGGTCACATCCATGCACTTGTGCACGTACAGTGTCCGGACAGTTAACACTAGCGGGCTTTGGTTTAAGCCAGATCCCAGTGTACGTTTTGGGATTGGTTTTATCCAGTATGTATTCGTGTTCCTCAGAACGCGGATGTGGGTGTGTATGCACAGTTGACAGAGAGACAGAAGCAGAGGATTCTCATTAGGGTTGTTGACTGTTGACCATTGACTTCTTTGCTCAACCCTAATGAGAATATGATATGTAATTAACAATAATATTAATTAAGTATTATAGTGACATGGTTGTTGAGGGGTTGACTTTGTTGACTTGTTGACTTTGTTGACCGGTTGACTAGGTTGGACTAGTTGACCATCATGATGACAATGGCTATCATTTCATGGCAAAGACTTTTGCTTGCTTGTTCTTTTGTGCAAAATGAGTGTATGAAATGATATGGCTATTGTAGCTTAAACCATCACTAATACTTGATTGCTATTATGGGTTATGATGGTTTTTGATTATGAGAGCCAAGAGAGAAAAGTCTTGCTCATTTTTTCATTTCCATCCTCTCTCTTGTTCTTGAGCTCTCATCTTCTTCCTCTTGCTCTCCCTCTCTTTAGTCTATGGTTCACTTGTCTCATGTGTTGAGAACCAAGAACCATAGAGGAAAATCCCAACACACTCTCCTCTACTCACTCTAGTTCACAAGGTTTAGCAAACCGAGTGAACTAGTTTCTTCAAAGCTCGAAGAAGAAGCCAAAGGTAGAATCTTTCAGGTGGATCGATCTTCGGCGCAAGGAGACGACAGGGTGAAGCCGATCCGGACAACCATCGAGGCTTGAAGACGAAGGAGTTCAAGAAAGAATGGTATAACCCCCTAACCGAGTAGTTAACAACTCTTAGTTAGGTTGTTAGTTAGATGTTTAACAAAGATCCGGCTTTGAGTCCATGTTACCGCCTCTAGAAAATTGTTTTTCACCAAATTCCGCATGCCCGAAAGTACCGGGAGAGGTAGCATGGACTTACACTTCGCGCCCGATGGGACGCGCCCGATGCGAGTGCGACAGGTGGAATGTTGACGGACGTTGATTGCGGAGCGTTTTTTGGCGGGAGACGATCGGCGCCGTAGGATGCGTACTCCGGCCGCTATAAATAGAGGTGGGATCCTCCTTAGGGTCCATACCTCACTATCATTTCCTCTTCATCTCCCGTGTTAGCTCGGCACTCCACTCTTTAGGTCGGATTTCCTGTGTTCTTCTCTCATACATCTCCTTCCTCAGCTCAGGTTAGATGTCTTCCTATGAGGAGTTTGTCGAGGTAGTAGAGGCAGAGTCCAGGAAGTCTTCTGCAGCTTCCTCTTCTGCTTCTTCCTCTTCCTCGTCTGAGTTGGAGTCCCCTCGGGAAGTTAGGGTTAGCATGCTCCCCGGGGTCATGCGACGGGGGCGGTCCCCAGAGCGCAGGTTAGGGGTGTTCATGACGCGTCATCCATGATGAGAATGCGGATGAGCTTGCCACCATACGGGCTCGCTTCCACATTCCTCCCGGCTACTCGCTTCGTCTGGCCGGGGAGGGGGAGAGGACAGACCAGGTATGGGGCAAGGAGATTGCCTTGTACCTGGAAGATTTTTAGGCTAGAATGCGCCTGCCCTTCTCCCCCTAGGTGTGTGCGGCGTTGAATTGTTTTCAGTTAGCCCCGGGCCAGTTAGTGCCGAACTCTTAGAGGATTCTTCTTGGGTTCCTGGTCCGGTTGAAATTGCGGGAGATCCCTTTCAGTTTGAGCCTTCTCCTTTCCTCTCTCTGCTACAAAACCCATCCCGGTACTCGCAGGAACGAGCCAAGCTAGGTGTACATTTCTTTTATAAAGCACTGGGGAGGTGCTGCCGGGTCGGGGGTCGTCGTAGTACCTTCTTCCATCCATGAATGGAAGAAGAATTTTTGTTTGTCGGGCCACCCAAGGGTGAGGATTGGCCTATGCCCGTCCAGTAGCACAGGGTTGACTGCCCACGGCTGAGTTGGGCGAATGATCCCGATGCGGTGGCGATGTTGGAGTGGGAGCCCCTACCCCAGGCCGATGTGCTGCTGTCTGAGCAGACCCTTATTTGGGCTGGGCTCAGCTCCGCTCAGCCTGCGGGTAAGGTGGGAGTTTTTAGGCGACCTGTTTAGACGTATTCTTCTACTTTCTCTGGCATTGCTAACTCCTTTGTATTTTCGTCTTATGCAGAACCCATGGACCTGGCTAAATTTTGAGCAGCCCTGGTCGAACAGAAGAAAGGGAAGAATTCCTAAATCGGTGTCGGCTCCACCGGCGGCCGCTCCAGCCAGGCGCTCAAGCACGCCTTGGGCCCCGGAGTCCAGCCATGCGCCGAGCCGAAAACGCGCTCGAGGGCAGGAGCCCCGGGTTTTGGAGGTGGGAGGTGAGACTGGCTCTCCCGCGTCTCTCCTCAAGAGGTACCACAGGATGGTGCCCCACTCCCCGGCTTCCCATATCATCGTGGATGAAGGGGAGCTTCGCTTTGAGGTGCCCTAGGGGCTTTCCGTCGCCGACAGCCTGCTCTCGGAGATGGAAAGGTCGGCCGGGGGCAGAATCCCTCGGAGGACCCTCAGGGCCCAAATGGCGGCCATAGCCCAGGAGGCCGTGCAGGTCAGTGTTCATACCTTACTCGGGTTTTTATTCAGTACTTTTTGTTCGCAAGATTGGGTGCCCCCTTCCCTTTTTAACCCCTCCTTTAAGTTCTTCAGGTCCTCCAGCACTGAGCCCTCGTTGTCAACATGGAGGAAGAGGAAATTGCCCCGGCGATGCAGATCGCGGGCTAGTCCTCCTCATGGGAGGAGAGCTCAAGGCTGGAGCTGCAAACGGCGATGGAGAGGGTCGCCGCCCTCGAAGACCGGGTGGCGGTCGGGGATCGGAAGATCGCCAACTGCCGAGAGGCCGCCCGAGCCACTGAGGCTAAGATGGAAGATTCACGGATGCTTGTCGCCACCCTGAAGAAGACGACGAACACCCTCCGGAGGGAGAGCGAGGAGGCGAAGGAAGGAGTGAAGCATGCCGAACTCCGAGCGTCAAAGCCGGTGAAGAGCTATAAGAAGTCGGACCAGTACTACGCTGACTTCGCTGAAGCCGCTGCCCTCGTCTGGCATGAGGCCCTTGACGCTGTCAAGGCCCTGATACCGGAGTTTCCTGGCGGCCAGCTCCGGGGTGAGTACCCCCTCAGGGGTGAGGGTCATGGAAATGCCCCCGGAAGCACTGCCGGGGGAAAGGCCCCTGGTGGGAGCGTTAGGGAGAAGTCGGTCGTCCCAGCTCCCGGCGCCGAGGCTCCTACAG
Organism: Agapanthus africanus; assembly: GCA_030015575.1. Taxonomy (NCBI): domain Eukaryota; kingdom Viridiplantae; phylum Streptophyta; class Magnoliopsida; order Asparagales; family Amaryllidaceae; genus Agapanthus; species Agapanthus africanus. The sequence goes on from CM057339.1 coordinate 567,338,544, forward strand.
TGGGCGCCGACCTTCAAGATGTAAGTCTACGGTAGCGCCGCGGCCGTCGATCCGAGGCCAAAATGCGGAAACAAAAACTTTTTCATAAACTTGAAAATGGCGCTAACGTATGCTATAAACCGGATCAAACCATTAACATTAACTAGCAATCTAGAAGAAATTAGGAAAGGCTATACCGATCGATCTGTGTCCTTCGGTCTTTAGCCATCGTCTCTAGCTTCTCGCGGCATCTCCGATCTCGCTCGATCTCCGGTCTCCTCGTCGGAAAGGGCACTGCATCTTTGAATCCTTTTACGAGCTCCCGCTTCGAACCGAAGCAACTCGGACACGAAGTTTGCTAGCCAACGTGTCCAAGGTGAAGTAGAGAATGTGTGTGATAACTTTGTCTCTTGACACTCTAGGATTCTCAACACATGAGATGGTTAGAGTGGAGGTAGAAGATGATGCCATGGTGGAGGTTGTGAGCAAGAAGAAGAGGAAGAAGAAGAGGCTCTTTTTCTTTTGTGTTGTGTTGAATTATTATGATAGCACTCCAAAAGAAAATACAAGAGCTAACCCCATATTAGTGGCTGCCTCTCCTCTCTCTTCACAACAATTCAACACCCTAATCAATCACATAATGTGACATTTGCACAAGAAATGAGACCATGAGTCACATATGAAGTACATGTCTCATTTAATGCACAAAATGATGAAATCCACTCACAATTTCCACCATCCAAACATTAATCCAAATGTTTAGTCCAATAAAAAGAACGGCATCATCTAAAGTAAACTCATGACGGATCACAAGAATACCCTCACCTGTATATACATACCTTCATCCGCATTCCGATTGAATGCAAATGCGATGAGACTAAAGTAATCCAACAAATCTAATACTAGGATCCGGCTTAAACTAAAGCCCACTAGTATGATCCGTCTGATCATGATCCGTGCAATACTGCACATATATGATCGAACCCTGCCATAATACCATACGGCCTCTACAACGTTTCGCCCGAAACTTGAGAAACTGTCTGTGGGGGACTCTAAAGACTCGTCAATACTTTGGCTATGGATTTAACCACTAGCACGTCAGTGGTACTAGCTGTACGTAACGAGCTACCAGGTATTGACCAAAAGGGAGGTCGATGAGCGAGCTCATCCTGACACCCTACTGAGCCTGTCAGTGACAATATCCATACAGTCCGGTCCGTTCGTCTATGAGTATCGCATGTCGGGCCTAGGGGGTTGGTAAAAGTCAGACCCCCAAAAGCGGTACAAGTCATGTCGGAGTGTAGCCCAGAACACCCTGAGATACTACTGGAATACCTACCAGTTGGCCAAGGACTTTATGTAATGGCTCTCCTAGACACAGCGCGATCTCACCCCCAATACCGGGAGAGACGAAACCCCTGCCGATCCGCTCACTGCCTCCATGTGGCTCGGGACTGTACCCAACTAAAACCTGTTTGCACGACTCCTTTGAGCCGTGGTAGGGTAGTAATCAAAGCACAGTAGGAACTCACACGAGACAAATGACGATCTCAGGTCGATGAACTAACCTGTACACATGTCACCAGGGAACTGCTATCTGACGTCAGGTATAATACCAACTAGCATGTTCCCGGCGAGTCCTGTCCGGTGTACTCATAACCCAATGAGCACCTGTATACATCTTAGGTGAACCAACTGACACCAATGGCTTGTGAGACCGGCCACCATCCCTCGTCGGGGTCTTAACTGTATACACTAGTCTACTAATGGAGTATCGATGCCCAGTCTCGAAACTCTCACGACTAGGGACCACTTTAAGGATGTGCTTATAGACTACCCAACTCTCACGTATATGATCGCCATCATACTGTGTCAAGCAAGAATCCTAAGGGCTCTATCAACGTGTAATAGTGATCTGTAACATCACCTAAAGCATGTACACGATGATAAAGATAAACCAGATAGCATACTATCATCTCGAGTAAGACTGTCCTACCGGCATAGGTCCTCCCTCAATCATTGCAATCACGTGCCTGTGATTCAATAATTGACTTTGAGGGCACTATATCCAACAATCTCCCACTTGCACTCATGGCTAATTATTGCGATGTCGCATACTCACAGCCAGTATGATACCGAACACCCAACTCCTCTACTTATCAGTTTCATGAAGCCCGTTTGTGAAACTATTGCGTTCGAGAAATAGCCTCAGTGAGTGGATCCGCCCTGATGTTTCTTTCTATGTCTCTTTTTATCTCAAGTTCGCGGAGAAAGCCATCTCCCGAAATGAGCAATACCTGTCTTAGAATATGTCTGGATATCTGATGGGACCTAGTTCATAAATGAACTCCAAATCCAAACTTCTTAGACTGTATCTTCAACTGAACTTAATCGGTATCCTTTGCCATGCCTCCCTCAGTATCCCCTTGGACCTCCTGTCCAAACTACTGCCCCTCGTCAGAGGGAAAACTATAACTCTGACAGTCACTCTGTCATCCAGGTCACCTTTGGAAGCCTGGAATGATAACTGTCTCCCGAAGGAGGATGCCGTTATCATACCCCTAGAACATCCACTTATGTTCTAAAACTGCTTCCGAACGTTTCTCCACGGTCGGATCAATATCAACTTATTGCATCTAGTGCAAAAACAACATCTGGTGTGGTACTTGACATCTCATGATTTACTCAATTGCCTAAGCGAGTGGCATGTCAATCATGCACATCTCTCTCCACTTTAGTCTGTAAGACACCTTTAGAGAGGGTGACTACATCACCTGCAGGTATACTACCGTGCCAGGAGTCGTCCATTCTAAAACACCTGTAGAATGCTGTCTAAGTACCCAGATTGGGAAACTACCCAAATCTAGATCTAAAACCATAGATCTAGTAACCAGAATGTCTGATATAATATCTATAACCTATGTGGAGAAACCACTGTGTGACAACCAAAGTATAACCGATCGTAGTATAGGAACTTCACTTCCTACTCTGTGTATGTCATCCAAATACCAGGACATCACACCCTACTACCTTCTTAACAGATCCATCCCCTATTTTGATGAAGTCAAACCCATGACTGTCACATCAAAAATAGATGATCTATCTCTGCTATATCTGCTTTAGTCTATAAATAGACACAAGCTACTTGTCCACTATGCTTCCGCTGCAACCACTGACTACGACAACCCTCTGGCGGAGTCATATACGCGTGCACTTCTAAAGCTAATTTAGAAAGACGCTATACTCATCCTCCTGCCAGGTCTCATAGTCTGGAACAGCAGCATGGCAAGTCTGGGTAAACAAGAACCTCCCTGTCACCGTCTTTAAGCATACCGAAGTACCTCTCGAGTGCCTAAGGTTACCCAACATATTTGTGGAGTGACCAATGGAATGTCAACCCTGATTGAATCTTTAGGTTCTTACTAAATTTTCAGTAATCGTTTGTGGTTCTGGAATCACTTACAGCTCTACCATACTCCCACTACTGTTTTCTGAAAAAAAATCCATTTTTATTAAAACTGTGGCGAGTCAAGAACAATATCACTATTGGTCTTCCAGATGGTAGAAAGTCAACCCTCGTCATAGCCTGGGTCAACCCACAAACAGCCATTACAGAAACGTGCCTTGAGTTATCCAGAGTCTGATTTTAAGCATAAGCCGGGCAACTCCATATACCTTAACATCGTCAAGATATGAGCTATTCTATATCTAATATAGAAACAGAGACACTGATTTAATTGGAACCAAATTCAAATCATGCAGCTGTCTCCAGTGCATGTCAACTAAATGGAGAGAGGCCGATCGGCATTACTCAACTTAGGAGTGCATCCAAAATATGAGTAACCTGAAAGAGAAACAAGTTTCTCAAAACCATTACTATCAACTGAATACCGGATACAAGTATCTACATCTTCGATCATCTTGAAGAATCCCGATACTTGCAACACCTGGTTCTCTACTTTATTCTTATACCTATAACTTCTTAAAACTTAGACCTTGCAATTCTACGAAACACTTGTCTAAAAACTAGAGAAGTCACAAGTAAACAGAATATAGTACGAGGACCAACCCCTCTGTCCAAATGGACACAGGACAACATACAATACTTTGTATAAGTCCCCTGAGTTGAATAGCTCAAACCCTGTGCGTCATAGGTTGAAAACTGTACTATGGTTAAGAAGAATTACACCGCTGTTTAATGCTCCTTACCTAACCATCAACTGATATAGGTAAATGTCATGGACATAACTTCAAAAGGTTATATCTCACTTTATAAAAATAAACGTACAGATATAACAATTTGAAATTGGTGCATAACAACGGATATTCAAAACCAAATATTTGCCGTCCGGCAAACACCCAGGCGATTTCCTCAAATATCACCAATTACAACGAATCCCGATATAATGAGGATGGTAACCTAATTCCCAATAATTTACTCCCACTCATCATCTGTAAAACCTACAGATGTGAGAATCATATTTGGTAAATACATACCCTGGAGTAAGGACTAATTGGGAAATCAGTTTTCTATTAACAATACACAGTGAAACTGAAACATAAATATGTTTCGAAGGGGTATCCGAGTATTCCTAGTAATATCTCTTCCATTACCAGATTCACAACTGTAACCGTATATTTCTTTGTCATCTCTCCAAATCCCTTTATATGTCTTTTGTCATTACCTTCTGTACACCACCTTTAGGCCAAATGGTTTTCTTCATTCCCTACCGTTCGGCACCAGCCTATGGTTTGGAAGAAGACTATCCAATAAGCATAATGGGTGTACTCTCCTAATCATAGGAGCACTCGCAACGCGAGAGAAGGTAAAGATAAAAGACAACTGAATAAACCTTATTCCTATTTCTCCTGAACCAGAATCCATCTCCGAAATGGAACAAGTTCCTTCGAGTTCGTATATAACCATAGAATGGATTACCCAAATAACTGTAGATCTTCATAGTGACACGGGGTGTTCTGAAGAAATACAAACGTGAAATAGGAATGGCGATGAAATACATGGTTTGGTCGTGAATGATAGCAGTCGCAATTTACTTTGCCCTCTTACTAATCCCTTTATTTGTCTTTACTTAATACCTTCTGTACACCTTTTAAGCTAAATGGTTTTCTTCATTCCCCTCCTTTTGGAACCTGCCTATGGTTTGGATGAAGACTATCTGTCACGACCCGAAATTACGGAACACGACCGGCACTTAGACTACGAACGTCTCAAGGCGTACGTATTCTAAGTAAGCCGAAACCCAGAAATCCAAACCAAGAGAAGTAGTAGAGTATAGGAAAAACCATATGTGACTCAACCTGTAAGCAACATAATATACAACGCCTAAAGGCGAGGATCACAACAAATAAAAAGAACTCCAACCAGCATGAAATCCATAGAATATGGAGTGGGTGAATTTATGTGGACATATGTAGAAGCATTCCCATCATCTTATATTTTAATCCCCTCTTTAAATTTCTTTTATTAATTGAAGTGGAGAGAAATGAGTGGGGAGTGGGGGCAAAATAGGGGCTGCCATAAGAGGGCTCGGCCTGTCATGTGGGTGTGTGTGTTGGGTAGAATTTCCATTCACAAGAAACCCCCCATCAACTCATCTTATTGTAAGTCCATGCTACCTCTCCCGGTACTTTCGGGCATGCGGAATTTGATAAAAAACGATTTTCTTAGAGGTGGTAACATGGACTTAAAACCCGGATCTTTGTTAAACATCTAACTAACAACCTAACTACGAGTTGCTAACTACTCGGTTAGGGGGTTATACCTTTCCTTCTTGAACTCCTTCTTCTTTGACTCTTGATGGTAGTCCGGATTGGCTTCACTCCGTCGTCTCCTTGCGCCGAAGATAGATCCACCTCGAAAGCTTCTACCTTTGGCTTCTTCTTCGGTCTTTGAAGAAACTAGTTCACTTGGTTTGCTAAACCTTGTGAACTAGAGTGAGTAGAGAAGAGTTTGTATGGGATTTTATCTATGGTTCTTGGTTCTCAACTCATGAGACAAGTGAACCATAGAGTCAAGAGAGGGAGAGCAAGAGGAGGAAGATGAGAGCTCAAGAACAAGAGAGAGAATGAGCATGAAAGAATGAGAGAAGACTTTTCTCATTTGGCTCTCATAATCCAAAACAATCATAACACATCATATCAATCAAGTATTATGTGATGGTTTAAGCAACCATAGCCATATCATTTCATGCACTCATTTTGCACAAAAGAGCAAGCAAGCAAAAGTCTTTGCCATGAAATGATAGCTATGGTTATCATGATGGTCAACTAGTCAAGCCTAGTCAACCGGTCAACAAAGTCAACAAGTCAACAAAGTCAACAACTCAACAACCATGTCACCATGATACCTAATTAATATAATTGTTAATCACATATCATATTCTCATTAGGGTTGAGCAAAAAGTCAATGGTCAACGGTCAACAACCCTAATGAGAATCCTCTGCCTCTGTCTCTCCGTCAGCTGTGCATACACACCCGCATCCGCGTTCCGAGGAACACGAATACAAACTGGATAAATCCAATCCCAATACGTACACTACGATCTGGCTTAAACCAAAGCCCGCTAGTGTAAACTGTCCGGACACTGTACGTGCATAAGTGCATGGATGTGACCGAACCCTGTCGCAAAACCATGCGACCTGCCGCAAAACCATGCGACCTCTACTCTTTTGCCTAAAGGCGAATAGCTTTCTGTGTGAGACTCTAAAGACTCGACACTACACTGGCAGTGGGTTTAACCACAGACCGCAAGCGACACTAGCTGTGCGTAACGGTCCCCAGGTAGAAGCCGACAAGAAGACTGACGAGGTGAAACCCATCTGAACTCCTACTGAGCCTGAATGTGACAATCTCCGTACAGTCCGGTCTATTCGTCTGATACATCGCATGGCGGGCCTAGGGGGGCGGTAAACGTCAGTCCCCTAATAGCGGTGCAAGTCGTGTCGGAGTGAAGCCCAAAACACCCTGAGATAACACTGGAAGCCTACCAGTATATCTCGATTGCCCTGGCCAGGGACTACTCGTGTAATGGCTCTCCTAGACACAGCGCGATGTCAACCCCCAATACCGGGAGAGACGAATCCTGTCTAACCGTCACTGCCTCCAAGTGCTTCGGGACTGCACCCAACTACCACCTGTTTGCACGACTCCTTTGAGCCGTGGTAGGGTAGTAATCAAAGTATAGTGGGAACACACTCGAGACGAAGTGACAGTATCAAGTCAGCGGACTAAGCTGTACTCATGTCACCTGGGAACTGATAACTGACGATAGGTATAATACCAACCGGTCAGTTCCCGACGAGTCCTGTCCAGTGTACTCGTAACCCAACGAGCACCCGCATACTATCTCCAGTACGACGTACTGACGGCTGTGGGACAGACCGTCTCCCACTCTGGGATGAGAAGCGCATGCGCTAGTCTACTCCGGAGTATCGATGCCCTGTCTCGATAGTCCTGCGACTAGGGATCTGCATAAGGATGTGCTTATAGATTACCCAGCCCCCACCAGTGTGACTGCCATCACAACGCTGGTAATCAAGCAAAGATCCTAAGGGCTCCACTAATGTGTATAGGTGATATACTAAAATAAACACATGTACACGTTGAAGTAGAAACAAACCAAGTAGCATACTACTATATTGAGCAAGATTGTTTATACAAGGTGAATATCCCAAGCTTCCATTAAGTAATATACAAACTAGTATGATACAGTAATGGCCTCAAGGGCATATACACTAACACTTATAACTTATTTTCACAAATTAAGCATTTTCTTTTATATTTTCTAAACCCATCTTGACAAATTCATTTTGTTTCAAAAACGACATGTTAAAATTTTGTTTAATGTGTTATGATGCACAAAATTTGTTTCAACTCATTCCAATTTGTAATTTTCCCTAATTAAATGTATTAGGGACGCCTTAAAATAATATTAAAATAACTAATTTCGGAAAAAATTTCAGAAAATTTGAAATTTCACCAGTGGCTCAATAAACATCAAATACTAGCAATTTCATAGCTAGAATATGTATATTTAATTTTATAATAAAGATATCTGTATTTTGACTTTTTACCGAAAACCCCCTTATTTTACCGATTTTCCGAAATTTCACCGAAACGATTTTCAAAACGTTACAATCTTCCCCCCTTAAAGAAATTCGGTCCCCGAATTTAAATTAAAACTCCCCCATATACTAAAACATCTAAGAAAAACCATCAGGTCGTCGGGGCTCCGAAATCGTAAATACGTAAAACAAATCATAGTGCAACGCATGTGCATGAAAAATAAGCATATAACTCAAAATCAAAACTCCGTCAAGCATCCCGCAATCATCGGAGTCATGGTAAAGACACAAATGTCAAATCCAATACAAAACCAATATGATATAACTCCAAACTATACACGTAAATATCAAATCTATATATGTAAATATATGAAGGGAATGCATGCCAAATCTCTTAAAGTCGCTGCGCAATGCGCATAACACTGCACAGTGGCGGACGTCTATCATAAGAAAATAATCATATACATATATACCTTTTGTTTGAACTGTACGTTCCGCCATTTTGGGAAACAATTTAGAAGGGTTTTCCTTGTTTTAAACGTTTCGCGTCATATCAGACACGTAGGTAAATACTGAGACTATAGCTCGCTTTTTGGAAATCCCTTCAATAACTATCAATGCATGCAAAATATATTCAGGTACTGTCCTCTGACTAGTCCTGCTCAGTACAAAAACTCATAGCAATCATCATAAAAACATACTGCTCCATAAGAAATCAATCCCAAAATACGCGTATGAATACTGCGTGCGTCTGGTGCGCACGGAAATCAAAATCCATATATGTGCCATACATATGCACAGAAACAAGATCTAAGTGCATCGGGTGTGCACAAAGCATCTGTCGTAGGCAACGTGTGTGCCTGACAACAAAATCAGGTGCATCTAACATGCATGAAAAATCTTGATTTAGTGCATCTGGTGTGCACCAAAATCACATCTCAAAACATGCGCTCAACATGCGCGAAAATCCAAGGCAGGTGCATCTATCATGCACGAAATCATGAAATCCAATATCAAGCGCCGAACATGCGCAAAATCAAATCAGGTGCACAAGGTGCACAAAACAAATATCGAGTATCACAATCGAAATCGAAGTCCAGTGCATCTAAGTGCACAAAAGGCGTATTACTGCACTACAAGAATATATAAACTATACAGAGTGCAGGAACCAAATCGTGTGTGTGCATACGCACAAAATAAACTCAAATGTTTAAAACCGTAAAATCACAAACATGTGAAACCAAAGCACGAAGACGATATCAAGTGCAACACTGTGCAAAGATCGTAAATCCTCAATCATCAAAATCAAATCATGCGAATAAATCACCCAAAACATTGAAATCAATAATGGCGGAATAGTACCGCTCAAGTGCATCCTCTAAGAATCTCGGGCCAACTGTCGCGGTCACTAGTGGGACGTCTCGTCGATGATCATGAACTCTGGCCTGCTGGTGTGCGTAACAATGACCACTCCTGGGTCAAGGTCTTCACTGTGAATTACCAATCTCTCGGTCCATCGGCTCATCGGCCATGTCAGGTGTGCTAACGGGGATGATCCCGTTCTGGCACTTCTCTGGTCATCTCTCGGTCAATCATCGCAACCACTCGTAAGACAGCATATCACTGGCGTCGGCCTCTGGCTCTCTGAATGTACATGACACATCTGATCCTGAGTGCAAGTACCATTGCAGCAGTGTCCTGGAAGGAATCCTGCTCACGGTCTCTTCCATGTCTCGTCACTGCCAACTGTCCGGAAGTCATCGTCCTTTCCTATATCTGCATCTTGCTCTGGAACGACTGCATACTCATCGCGACTCCTTCTGGAAGGTAAATCCAAGTACCGTGCCTCGGCATGCGCATCGCATCTCTGATGTCGGCGGAGTGGAATGTCATCTCTTCTAGATCTAGTACGAAACTCTTACTTCACTTTTCTCTAATGTCGTCTGCTTTGGACTCGTCTCGTCGCGGATGCATGGACTGAGCTCCAACGGCTATCCTCGTATCGGGAGTCTCCCAAGAAATGCATCTCACCACCTAGCATCCGAATTAAGTCGAGCCATCCGATCGAGTCGTCAAAACTCATAATCCCCCAAGAGCTCAACATCTTGGGCACAGTTTAATAGTATCGAGTACATACCACAGCATCGGTGGTCCAGCCATAGAAGGGCAAACCCAAGCCTCACTAATGGCGCCGTAGAACTGCCGCAAACCCGAAGGTTCAAAGGCTTTCACACGGTCATTAAGTCGAGTTAGGGTTTCATTCTTCTAGAGGGACCATAGAATTGCCTGCATGTCTTTTCGACTACTTTAAACTTGGAATAATAGTTTTCTGACATTCGATCGTCTCTGTCGACTCTCAACGTCTCCGCGTGAAGTCATCTCCGGCTGGAATCAATCCATCTGATGACCTCGCATCGGGATAGGCGAACGAACCACCCGTCCTAGTCATTCATCATCGGGTGACTAGCGGCCTTCTATCATCTCTTCGTACTACTCGTCCCGCAATAGCTCCAACATATGGGGCGATATCTCGTCACTCACAGCAACAACTGGCTCACTCTTCTGCACGCTGAACAGTGCCTCGACCATCATGAATAAGCAATACACCAACGGTCATCAAAATGTGGCTGGCCTCTGTCGGTGGCTCAATCCTCTGGTACTGATCGGCACGTCCGAGAAATCTCATAAAGGCGATCCGCCAAACGCTCGTGGCGCGAAACACAGTAAAAAGACACATCTCCGAAATCGTGTGTCGCCAAAATTACGCCCTGGACAGTCCTCGTTCGTGACGAGCTTGTGCTGACCGCAATTCTAGCTGTAGCTCTCCCTGCCCGTAATCGTGGCAGCAAACCGCAACTGGTACCGATGAGGCTAGATCATAGGAAGGAATATAATACTGAACAAAGAAATGTACATCCTAAGGCTTGTTAAGTGGAGTAGCGTATCGTAAGTATGCCGCGGAACATACCCACGGTACGTCACTCTACTTTAGTCACCTACTCCATCAACCAAGGGTCATCCTACGCTCCGAAGGTAAAACCTAACGCTCTGATACCAACTTTGTCACAACCCGAAATTACGGAACATGACCGGCACTTAGACTACGAACGTCTCAAGGCGTACGTATTCTAAGTAAGCCGAACCCAGAAATCCAAACCAAGAGAAGTAGTAGAGTATAGGAAAAACCATATGTGACTCAACCTGTAAGCAACATAATATACAACGCCTAAAGGCGAGGATCGCAACAAATAAAAAGAACTCCAACCAGCATGAAATCCATAGAATATAACGCGCCACTCTACGGTCGAAAGAATAAACATCCCTGGTCTCTATCTCAAATAAATACATGTTTTGGTTGATGGAACTTCTAGATACAACAGAATAATGATATACAAGATATATAATGGGGGTACGATACAAGTAAACCCACCTACTAGAAAATCACCCGAAGGAAACTATGCCCGCAAAGCCGTAATGAAACCTGTACGACAAACCTGCAAAAAACTGGGGCACAACGGGGGTGAGTTGCCAACTCGTGAATAGAAAAACATCTATGGAAAGAAATCGCATAAATAACGCAACCTAGGTAAATGATCATAATATATCCTCAATTATATATATATATATATATATATATATATATATAACATGCAACCTATAACAAGGCTAGGGTAAATATATAACCCGAGTGTAATCTTATGTGCCCGTGTCAGTGCCTCAGGTAGCAATATATCATATGAATGAGGTATGAATGCATGAAAACAGAATACATGTAAATGAAGAACTATTTTCATAATTTAGTGAGATTTCCTTTGTATTTTTAAAATGAGGTATCATAATGAAATCAGCATAAAACAGTGCCTAGCATCGGCACCAAACGTAATCCCAATATCTCGATATCTCTGTATCACAGTCTCTGTACCTCAATATCTCGAAATCTCAATGTCTCAATCACAATATCTAGGGCGCCGTCAGTCCAGACCGGCCCCTACCATCCATCTTAAGACCACGACGGTATCCTCCGGATATCCGACGCGTCAGGTAAAATCACCGGTAGGTAGTGCTCCCCTGCCAGGCTCATATTGTCATCATCACGCGCTTCTTACCCCGGGGTACCTTACCGGGTCCACCATGTACCCGAAACGGTTCATCCGTCTCCTCGAATCGGGTCTCGAAATCCATCAGCAAACTCATGGTGGACGACTCATACATCATGGGAAAAACCGCACTTTTTATTTAAAAAGAGAGAAATCAGTTTATATAAGTTTTGCGGTTTCCCCCCCCCCCCCCCAAATCCAGAAAATTTCATGGAAATCCGAATCCAAATCATCAATAGCATGTAAAACCATGAATATAGGCATAACAATGAATAACAGTATGCATGAAGTGACAAGTAATTACTACAATGTTAAGCTGGCATATAAGGCAGGGACACTAATATCATGTCAAATTACTAACTAACACGCTAAGTCAGGCAATAATATTTTCTAAGGTGTACGTGACATGGCAATTACCGATGAAGATGTGTGTGAGCCGGCAAGTAAGTGTACGTGGTACATACGCATCATCGGTAATGGTGCTGGTGTCCTAACAATATGATATCAACATTGTAATAAGAAATTATAACATAAGTATGCGATGTGAAGCGAACCACAATAATAAGCGGAAGCTGAATACTAGACGCAACTGTAACTAACCTGCATTAATCTAATATAAGTCCTACAAATGGTGCCTTTTGAAATAACACGAATCATGGGGTTTTGAAAATAGGGGCTACGGTGTTTTTATGAAAAGATACGTCTTTTGAAATATCCGTAGGATCCCTTTGGCTGTCTTTTAAAATACCCACGATTCGTTAGTTTTTGAAATAGGTAAGAATCGAATCTAATCTAACAACTAAACTAAACTAAAGGGCTAAGCTAACAAGCTGGACTACAGGTAAGGAAACCGCCTAACATCTGAATTGATCCATATACATACCTGTATATATATTAGTCGGTGATCCCGCCTCAATAATATCATATCCGATACCATATCTACAATCAGACATCCCAAGTCAAGAGTGCGGATCAATCATCAAGATATAGCTCGTACGTAAATCCGTCGTACGGCATCCCCAAATCTGGGTACGGGTCAATATCATATTCCTCACACCATTCCTCTGGTATCCTCTTTATTCAAGATCATAGTCTATGGTACTGACCTATGTCTAGTACAATACTAATATCCTCAATATACTCATGATCTGACTACAGATCGACAATCTCGTACAAACCGATACCGTCAGCACATAGCATCATCAAGGGTATACATCGCCCGATACGGCCTAAGATCAATATCCTAGCATATCATGCTTCATATCACGACCAAATGTCGATCATTTTATTTATAACACTATTCACCCGTATCGCCGCCCCAAGATCCGCTATAACACCAGGACGTACCTCAAGTACGAATCCTGCCATATCACCGATATCACAACCACAAAACAAATCTCATCGACTAAGCTCAATCCCAAGTATCATCCTCAAATCCGTATGTGAACACATAGTCCCATACCCATGTGATCACATAACTATAAAGAATCCCATGAGCACATATAAATAGGAATGTATGCAAGTATGTAGGTGTGTATGTGTAGTGCAACACTACCCTAAGGTTCACAACACTAAAATAATCCCACACACCAATATCCATCCTTAACATCGTTATTAATCCCAAATAACATATAATAATTGTTGGTGTGTATACGCATCCGTATATACCATCACGGACTGCGGGGGTGCTATACGCCATCCACCCGACTTCTCCCCGTAGATATAAATCTACTCACCTGATCTGAGCTCGCCGGTGCCGACGTCGTCTCGCGCTTGCTTGTCGTCTCGAAGTCCACCTGGGGTACCTACATGTCGCCACGTATCGTAATGCATAAAAACCAAATCCGAAATCGAAACGGTATACAAAAACCAATTCGGCACGCGTATCACGCATAGGTCAAAACCTATCGTCTACGCATGCAAGAATAGCCAAACCAACCCTCGATGTCGATGTACAAACGTCAACCATCGAGAAAAACTCAAACGCACCATTCGCGGTTTCACAACACCTAATTATATATATATATAAAATAGGGTTTAAATCATCAAAACTTCAAATTCACTTTAAAAGCTATTTTTCCGAAACCTAGTAAGCAAAACTAACCGTTTTAATACAAATCTCTTATGTTTTAGCAAAACTAGCGGTCACAATATTAACTAAATAGCTTAAATAGGCCACATAAACATTTACTAGATTTTTAATCTTGCTAAATTTCCTTAAACCAAAATCTAGTTAGCACAATTACCCTTTTTGTTCAAAACTTGATGTTTTATCCAATAAAAACATTTTAACAAATTTTAGTGGCCATAATGGTCACTAATTAACTCAACTAATTCACACAAACCATTTCTAATTTCATCTCTCTTCTAATTATATTAATTATAAAAACCTAGTTAGCAAAATTTATGAAATTGGACAAATTTTGAAGCAACAATTAGTAAACTAACTAGTAGCTTACATTCTCCAAAACATAAGATGTTAAACTACCCATTACAACAAAAAAAACAAGTGATACAACATTCACTTGAATTCTAAAACCCCCTCTAGAAATCTTAAACTTGAAATCTAACCCATAATACTAACTAATTATGTCTTGATTTAAAGTATTAATACAATAATTTAACTAAAGGTTTAGAATTTATACCTCATTGATTGAAGATCAAACATGAATCTTAGCCTCCCAAACTTTCTTCCATCCCCCAAGATCTATGCTAAATTGGCTAAAGGAAAATGGGTAAAGCATGGATTTGGAGTTTGTGAGGTTTTTCTCTTGATTTTGTTGAAATTGTGTGAAATTTTGTGTTAGAAAAGAAGTGGGGAGAATTGGGGGCTGATTGGGGAGGGCTCGGCCAGCAGGAATTTGGGAGGGGGAGAGAGAAAATGGAGTGGGAGAATTTATGTGGACATATGTAGAAGCATTCCCATCATCTTATATTTTAATCCCCTCTTTAAATTTCTTTTATTAATTGAAGTGGAGAGAAATGAGTGGGGAGTGGGGGCAAAATAGGGGCTTCCATAAGAGGGCTCGGCCTGTCATGTGGGGGTGTGTGTTGGGTAGAATTTCCATTCACAAGAAACCCCCCATCAACTCATCTTATAACTTATTTTCACAAATTAAGTATTTTCTTTTATATTTTCTAAACCCATCTTGACAAATTCATTTTGTTTCAAAAACGACATGTTAAAATTTTGTTTAATGTGTTATGATGCACAAAATTTGTTTCAACTCATTCCAATTTGTAATTTTCCCTAATTAAATGTATTAGGGATGCCTTAAAATAATATTAAAATAATTAATTTCGGAAAAAATTTCAGAAAATTTGAAATTTCACCAGTGTCTCAATAAACATCAAATACTAGCAATTTCATAGCTAGAATATGTATATTTAATTTTATAATAAAGATATCTGTATTTTGACTTTTTACCGGAAACCCCCTTATTTTACTGATTTTCCGAAATTTCACCGAAACGATTTTCAAAACGTTACAATCTTCCCCCCTTAAAGAAATTCGGTCCCCGAATTTAAATTAAAACTCCCCCGTATACTAAAACATCTAAGCAAAACCATCAAGTCGTCGGGGCTCCGAAATCGTAAATACGTAAAACAAATCATAGTGCAACGCATGCGCGTGAAAAATGAGCATATAACTCAAAATTAAAACTCCGTCAAGCATCCCGCAATCATCGGAGTCATGGTAAAGACACAAATGTCAAATCCAATACAAAACCAATATGATATAACTCCAAACTATATACGTAAATATCAAATCTATATATGTAAATATCTGAAGGGAATGCATGCCAAATCTCTTAAAGTCGCTGCGCAATGCGCATAACACTGTACAGTGGCGGACGTCTATCATAAGAAAATAATCATATACATATATACCTTTTGTTTGAACTGTACGTTCCGCCATTTTGGGAAACAATTTAGAAGGGTTTTCCTTGTTTTAAACGTTTCGTGTCATATCAGACACGTAGGTAAATACTGAGACTATAGCTCGCTTTTTGGAAATCCCTTCAATAACTATCAATGCATGCAAAATATATTCAGGTACTGTCCTCTGACTAGTCTTGCTCAGTACAAAAACTCATAGCAATCATCATAAAAATGTACTGCTCCATAAGAAATCAATCCCAAAATACGTGTATGAATACTACGTGCGTCTGGTGCGCACGGAAATCAAAATCCATATATGAGCCATACATATGCACAGAAACAAAATCTAAGTGCATCGGGTGTGCACAAAGCATCTGTCGTAGGCAACGTATGTGCCTGACAGCAAAATCAGGTGCATCTAACATGCACGAAAAATCTTGATTTAGTGCATCTGGTGTGCACCAAAATCACATCTCAAAACATGCGCTCAACATGCGCGAAAATCCAAGGCAAGTGCATCTATCATGCACGAAATCATGAAATCCAATATCAAGCGCCGAACATGCGCAAAATCAAATCAGGTGCACAAGGTGCACAAAACAAATATCGAGTATCACAATCGAAATCCAGTGCATCTAAGTCCAGTGCATCTAAGTGCACAAAAGGCGTATCACTGCATCTAAGTGCACAAAAGGCGTATCACTGCACTGCAAGCATATATAAACTATACAGAGTCCAGGAACCAAATCGTGTGCGTGCATACGCACAAAATAAACTCAAATGTTTAAAACCGTAAAATCACAAACATGTGAAACCAAAGCACGAAGACGATATCAAGTGCAACACTGTGCAAAGATCGTAAATCCTCAATCATCAAAATCAAATCATGCGAATAAATCACCCAAAACATTGAAATCAATAATGGCGGAATAGTACCGCTCAACTGCATCCTCTAAGAATCTCGGGCCAACTGTCGCGGTCACTAGTGCGATGTCTCGTCGATGATCATGAACTCTGGCCTGCTGGTGTGCGTAACAATGACCACTCCTGGGTCAAGGTCTTCACTGTGAATTACCAATCTCTCGGTCCATCGGCTCATCGGCCATGTCAGGTGTGCTAACGGGGATGATCCCGTTCTGGCACTTCTCTGGTCATCTCTCGGTCAATCATCGCGACCACTCGTAAGACAGCATATCACTGGCGTCGGCCTCTGGCTCTCTGAATGTACGTAACACATCTGATCCTGAGTGCAAGTACCATTGCAGCAGTGTCCTGGAAGGAATCCTACTCACGGTCCCTTCCATGTCTCGTCTCTGCCAACTGTCCGGAAGTCATCGTCCTTTCCTATATCTGCATCTTGCTCTGGAACGACTGCATACTCATCGCGACTCCTTCTGGAAGGTAAATCCAAGTACCATGCCTCAGCATGCGCATCGCATCTCTGATGTCGGCGGAGTGGAACGTCATCTCTTCTAGATCTGGTACGAACCTCTTACTTCACTTTTCTCTAATGTCGTCTTTGGACTCGTCTCGTCGCGGCTGCATGGACTGAGCTCCAACGGCTATCCTTGTATCGGGTGTCTCCCACGAAATGCATCTCACCACCTAGCATCCGAATTAAGTCGAGCCATCCGATCGAGTCGTCAAAACCTCATAATCCCCCAAGAGCTCAACATCTTAGGCACAGTTTAATAGTATCGAGTACATACCACAGCATCGGTGGTCCAGCCATAGAAGGGCAAACCCATGCCTCACTAATGGCGCCGTAGAACTGCCGCAAACCCGAAGGTTCAAAGGCTTTCACACGGTCATTAAGTCGAGTTAGGGTTTCATTCTTCTAGAGGGACTATAGAATTGCCTGCATGTCTTTCCGACTACTTTAAACTTGGAATAATAGTTTTCTGACATTCGATCGTCTCTGTCGACTCTCAACGTCTCCGCGTGAAGTCATCTCTGGCTGGAATCAATCTATCTGATGACCTCGCATCGGGGTAGGCGAACGAACCACCCGTCCTAGTCATTCATCATCGGGTGACTAGCGACCTTCTATCATCTCTTCGTACTACTCGTCCCGCAATAGCTCCAACATATGGGGCGATATCTCGTCACTCGCAGCAACAACTGGCTCACTCGTCTGCACGCTGAACAGTGCCTCGACCATCATGAATAAGCAATACACCAACGGTCATCAAATTCTGGCTGGCCTCTGTCGGTGGCCCAATCCTCTGGTACTGATCGGCACGTCCGAGAAATCTCATAAAGGCGATCCGCCAAACGCTCGTGGCGCGAAACACAGTAAAAAGACACATCTCTGAAATCGTGTGTCGCCAAAATTACGCCCTGGACAGTCCTCGTTCGTGACGAGCTTGTGCTGACCTAAATTCTAGCTGTAGCTCTCCCTGCCCGTAATCGTGGCAGCAAACCGCAACTGGTACCGATGAGGCTAGATCATAAGAAGAAATATAATACTGAACAAAGAAATGTACATCCTAAGGCTTCTTAAGTGGAGTAGCGTATCATAAGTATGCCGCAGAACATACCCACGGTACGTCACTCTACTTTAGTCACCTACTCCATCAACCAAGGGTCATCCTACGCTCCGAAGGTAAAACCTAACGCTCTGATACCAACTTTGTCACGACCCGAAATTACGGAACATGACCGGCACTTAGACTACGAACGTCTCAAGGCGTACGTATTCTAAGTAAGCTGAAACCCAGAAATCCAAACCAAGAGAAGTAGTAGAGTATAGGAAAAACCATATGTGACTCAACCTGTAAGCAACATAATATACAACGCCTAAAGGCGAGGATCACAACAAATAAAAAGAACTCCAACCAGCATGAAATCCATAGAATATAACGCGCCACTCTAAGGTCGAAAGAATAAACATCCCTGGTCTCTATCTCAAATAAATACATGTTTTGGTTGATGGAACTTCTAGATACAACAGAATAATGATATACAAGATATACAATGGGGGTACGATACAAGTAAACCCACCTACTAGAAAATCACCCGAAGGAAACTATGCCCGCAAAGCCGTAATGAAACCTGTACGGCAAACCTGCAAGAAACTGGGGCACAACGGGGGTGAGTTGCCAACTCGTGAATAGAAAAACATCTATGGAAAGAAATCGCATAAATAACGCATCCTAGGTCAATGATCATAATATATCCTCAATTATATATATATATATATATATATATATATATATATAACATGCAACCTATAACAAGGCTAGGGTAAATATCTAACCCGAGTGTAATCTCATGTGCCCGTGTCAGTGCCTCAGGTAGCAATATATCATATGAATGAGGTATGACTGCATGAAAACAGAATACATGTAAATGAAGAACTGTTTTTATAATTTAGTGAGATTTCCTTTGTATTTTTAAAATGAGGTATCATAATGAAATCAGCATAAAACAGTGCCTAGCATCGGCACCAAACGTAATCCCAATATCTCGATATCTCTGTATCACAGTCTCTGTACCTCAATATCTTGAAATCTCAATGTCTCAATCACAATATCTAGGGCGCCGTCAGTATAGACCGGCCCCTACCATCCATCTCAAGACCACGACGGTATCCTCCGGATATCCGACGCGTCGGGTAAAATCACCGGTAGGTAGTGCTTCCCTGCCAGGCTCACATCGTCATCATCACGCGCTTCTTGCCCAGGGGTACCTTACCGGGTCCACCATGTACCCGAAACGGTTCATCCGTCTCCTCGAATCGGGTCTCAAAATCCATCAGCAAACTCATGGTGGACGACTCATACATCATGGGAAAAACCGCACTTTTTATTTAAAAAGAGAGAAATCAGTTTATATAAGTTTTGCGGTTTCCCCCCCCCCCCCAAATCCAGAAAATTTCATAGAAATCCGAATCCAAATCATCAATAGCATCTAAAACCATGAATATAGGCATAACAATGAATAACAGTATGCATGAAGTGACAAGTAATTACTACAATGTTAAGCTGGCATATAAGGCAGGTACACTAATATCATATCAAATTACTAACTAACACGCTAAGTCAGGCAATAATATTTTCTAAGGTGTACGTGATATGGCAATTACCGATGAAGATGTGTGTGAGCCGGCAAGTAAGTGTACGTGGTACATACTCATCATCGGTAATGGTGCTCGTATCCTAACAATATGATATCAACATTGCAATAAGAAATTATAACATAAGTATGCGATGCGAAGCGAACCACAATAATAAGCGGAAGCTGAATACTAGACGCAACTGTAACTAACCTGCATTAATCTAATATAAGTCCTACAAATGGTGCCTTTTGAAATAACACGAATCATGGGGTTTTGAAAATAGGGGCTACGGTGTTTTTATGAAAAGATACGTCTTTTGAAATATCCGTAGGATCCCTTGGGCTGTCTTTTAAAATACCCACGATTCGTTAGTTTTTGAAATAGGTAAGAATCGAATCTAATCTAACAACTAAACTAAACTAAAGGGCTAAGCTAACAAGCTGGACTACAGGTAAGGAAACCGCCTAACATCTGAGTCGATCCATATACATACCTGTATATATATTAGTCGGTGATCCCGTCTCAATAATATCATATCTGATACCATATCTACAATCAGACATCCCAAGTCAAGAGTGCGGATCAATCATCAAGATATAGCTCGTACGTAAATCCGTCGTACGGCATCCCCAAATCTGGGTACGGGTCAATATCATATTCCTCACACCATTCCTCTAGTATCCTCTTTATTCAAGATCATAGTCTAGGGTACTGACCTATGTCTAGTACAATACTAATATCCTCAATATACTCATGATCTGACTACACTCGACAATCTCGTACAAACCGATACCATCAGCACATAGCATCATCAAGGGTATACATCGCCCGATACGGCCTAATATCAATATCCTAGCATATCATGCTTCATATCACGACCACATGTCGACCATTTTATTTATAACACTATTCACCCGTATCGCCGCCCCAAGATCCGCTATAACACCAGGACGGGTACGAATCCTGCCATATCACCGATATCACAACCACAAAACAAATCTCATCGACTCAGCTCAATCCCAAGTATCATCCTCAAATCCGTATGTGAACACATAGTCCCATACCCATGTGATCACATAACTATAAAGAATCCCATGAGCACATATAAATAGGAATGTATGCAAGTATGTAGGTGTGTATGTGTAGTGCAACACTACCCTAGGGTTCGCAACACTAAAATAATCCCACACACCAATATCCATCCTTAATATCGTTATTAATTCCAAATAACATATAATAATTGTTGGTGTGTATACGCATCCGTATACACCACCACGGACTGCGGGGGTGCTATACGCCATCCACCCGACTTCTCCCCGTATATATAAATCTACTCACCTGATCTGAGCTCGCCGGTGCCGACGTCGTCACGCGCTTGCTTGTCGTCTCGAAGTCCACCTAGGGTACCTACATATCGCCACGTATCGTAACGCATAAGAACCAAATCAGAAATCGAAACGGTATACAAAAACCAATTCGGCACGCGTATCACGCATAGGTCAAATCCTATCGTCTACGCATGCAAGAATAGCCAAACCAACCCTCGATGTCGATGTACAAACATCAACCATCGAGAAAAACTCAAACGCACCATTCGCGGTTTCACAACACCTAATTATATATATAAAATAGGGTTTAAATCATCAAAACTTCAAATTCACTTTAAAAGCTATTTTTCTGAAACCTAGTAAGCAAAACTAACCGTTTTAATACAAATCTCTTATGTTTTAGCAAAACTAGCGGTCACAATATTAACTAAATAGCATAAATAGGCCACATAAACATTTACTAGATTTTTAATCTTGCTAAATTTCCTTAAACCAAAATCTAGTTAGCACAATTACCCTTTTTGTTCAAAACTTGATGTTTTAACCAATAAAAACATTTTAACAAATTTTAGTGGCCATAATGGTCACTAATTAACTCAACTAATTCACACAAACCATTTCTAATTTCATCTCTCTTCTAATTATATTAATTATAAAAACCTAGTTAGCAAAAATTATGAAATTGGACAAATTTTGAAGCAACAATTAGTAAACTA
Source organism: Agapanthus africanus (assembly GCA_030015575.1). Classification (NCBI taxonomy): domain Eukaryota; kingdom Viridiplantae; phylum Streptophyta; class Magnoliopsida; order Asparagales; family Amaryllidaceae; genus Agapanthus; species Agapanthus africanus. Next base: position 567,360,691 of record CM057339.1, read on the forward strand.
ACTACTAGCTTACATTCTCCAAAACATAAGATGTTAAACTACCCATTACAACCAAAAAACAAGTGATACAACATTCACTTGAATTCCAAAACCCCCTCTAGAAATCTTAAACTTGAAATCTAACCCATAATACTAACTAATTATGTCTTGATTTAAAGTATTAATACAACAATTTAACTAAAGGTTTAGAATTTATACCTCATTGATTGAAGATCAAACATGAATCTTAGCCTCCCAAACTTTCTTCCATCCCCCAAGATCTATGCTAAATTGGCTAAAGGAAAATGGGTAAAGCATGGATTTGGAGTTTGTAAGGTTTTTCTCTTGATTTTGTTGAAATTGTGTGAAATTTTGTGTTAGAAAAGAAGTGGGGAGAATTGGGGGCTGATTGGGGAGGGCTCGGCCAGCAGGAATTTGGGAGGGGGAGAGAGAAAATGGAGTGGGTGAATTTATGTGGACATATGTAGAAGCATTCCCATCATCTTATATTTTAATCCCCTCTTTAAATTTCTTTTATTAATTGAAGTGGAGAGAAATGAGTGGGGAGTGGGGGCAAAATAGGGACTGCCATAAGAGGGCTCGGCCTGTCATGTGGGTGTGTGTGTTGGGTAGAATTTCCATTCACAAGAAACCCCCCATCAACTCATCTTATAACTTATTTTCACAAATTAAGCATTTTCTTTTATATTTTCTAAACCCATCTTGACAAATTCATTTTGTTTCAAAAACGACATGTTAAAATTTTGTTTAATGTGTTATGATGCACAAAATTTGTTTCAACTCATTCCAATTTGTAATTTTCCCTAATTAAATGTATTAGGGACGCCTTAAAAAAATATTAAAATAATAATTTCGGAAAAATTTTCAGAAAATTTGAAATTTCACCAGTGGCTCAATAAACATCAAATACTAGCAATTTCATAGCTAGAATATGTATATTTAATTTTATAATAAAGATATCTGTATTTTGACTTTTTACCGAAAACCCCCTTATTTTACCGATTTTCCGAAATTTCACCGAAACGATTTTCAAAACGTTACACTATCCAATTAGCGTAATAGGTGTACCGTCCTAATCCAAGGAACACTCGCAACCTGAGAGAAGGTAAAAGGAAAAGACAACTGAATAGTCCTATTCATTTTCTCCAGAACCGGAAACCATCCTCGAATCTGGAACAAGTTCCTTCGAGTTCATATATAACCATACGATGGTTTTATCCAATGGAAGTAGATGTTCGTAGTAATACGGGGTGTTCTGGAGAAAAGGGTAAAAGTAGGAGTGGCAATGAGGTATGCAACTCTGACAATCCAAAAGCCAGTGTTTTAAGAAGGTTCGGTTAATCTTGGTCACTGAGTCATAGTCTAGGGTCGGGCCATGGTCGCTGCCAAAGAGAGAGAGAGAAAAGAAACACTCTGTGTGCACTCTAACCTAGATCAGAATGGTTATCACTTTATCTAATCAGGAAACCTCCCACTGTATCCTCAAATTCTCCTCCAAACCTGAAAGAAGAATTAGTCGAGATCACCCGAGGAGTAAACCAACTATGTTAGTTATGTATATACCCTAGAGGCCATTGTTGTACATATGATGTATATTATGATGGATGCTTGGATATATACAGAGAGGACTTTCTTGCTCGTCATGATAGTATGCTATTTGGTTTCACTTTATCTTAACATGTTGACTTGTATTGGTTTACTGTCTTTCTCTCACATGTTGATAAAGCCCTTTGGATATGTACTCGACTACTGGGATTATGATGAGATCATACTAGTGGGGCCACGGTAGTCGATGAGTACATCCTATAATTGTTCCTAGTCGAGGGTATATCGAGACAGGGCATCGATACACCAGAGTAGACTAGCGTATACGCATCTTGACCCATATGATCGGCGATGGATGATCCCATATCCATCGGTGTTTGACATCAAGGATGGTGTACGGGTGCTCAGTGGAGACTGGGTACACTGGACGGACTCGCCGAGAACTCCCAGATGGTGATATACTACAGGTCAGATGGCAGTTCTCCGGTGACACTGGTACAGGGTAGTCTGTAGACCCGAGATCGTCATAGAGTCTTATGTGATTCCCACTGTGCTTTGATTTCCATCTTACCACGTCCAAGAGGGCGTGCAAAACGGTGGCTTTTAGGTACAGTCCCGAATCACATGGAGGCAATGAGCGATAGGAGGGGATTCGTCTCTCCCGGTATAGGGAGTTGATGTTGTGCTGTGTTCGATTGGCTATAACTGGAAGTCCCTGGCCAGGGCTGATATAGAGATATACTGGTAAGTGTTACCAGTAGTTTCTCGACCTGTTATGAGCCTCACATCGACACGACTTATCGGTTACTGGGGTCTGACGTATACCACCCCTAGACTTGATATGCGACATATCAGACGAACAGACCGGACTGTACGGGAGTGTTACTGATTGGATTCACAGGAGAACAAACAGGCTAGCTTGTTGATCTTCTGATCGCTCAATACCTGGGTGGCTGTTACGTTTAGCTGACCGTTTGCAGCTTGTGGGTGTTTGATATGATCATCACCTGCTACCGGCATATTGACGATTCTTTAGAGTCCTACACAGAGGTTTCTTGGCTCAAGCAAAACGGAGTAGAGGCACATATGTGATATGTGCAGGACCGAGGATAATGCGATATGAGATACCGTATTATATTCTCGCGATATTTAGATATGAACCGGGACATCGGATCAAGTGTTGATTCGATGAATCGGTACATGATATATTAGTCGGTTATATTCGATATAGCCGGATCGTCGGATCAAGTGTTGATTCGATGATTTAATGTATAATGATATATATGATATATTGTATTACATTATCTAATATTGGCTCGCTTTATTATTTCATTTTCTCACCGGATTAATACATTGATATATATGCGATATATGTTAATTGTATTATTTTCTTTTGTTGCAAATATATAATATATATATGATATATATTATTGTGACATGATATGATTTATTATGAAACATGTTTAAGGATGATAGAATGAGATTAGGGTTTGATTAGGGTTAGCTCCTTCTTGATTATTCTAGAAGGATTTCCTTTTGTCTTGGTTAAGATATTATGGTTGATACTTATCCTTGACTCATACTTAACCTAACCAAACCCTAGCTCTAGTTTATTCTCTACAAAGGTTAAGCCTATCATCCTTGACCATGGTTCCATATCAATCATATATTCTTATTACTATTCATCACAAAAGGATGATCTCATTCTCATTATTCTTCATCTTCTTCTCTCTTGAGTTTTTGAGAGAGCTTACTTGTGATTTCTTTTGTGATGAGTTCTTCTGGGAAAATAATATAAAAAGAAAGCATAAATACTACTCCATCATCCTCATCTAATCTAGCCCATTAGATTAGGGTGTTCACCTCATTAGAGTGAGAGAGCTTGGGTTATAGCAACTTCGACGTAGATCATCAGAGAAGCGGAACACTACAAGTTAGCATGGATCGTTAGAGTCGTGGAGCCTCTCTTGAGTCCGGGAGATTGTGGATCGCGGAGAAGGGACTTCTACTCGGAGCTTGTGAAGCGAAGGAGCGGACTACAAAGGTTGTAATCCCTCACACTTAGCTTTAAAGATGTTATCTTGCATGTTAAACCATAATAATCTAGCAAAGATCCCGGCTTTGGGTTGTTCGGCACGTCTAAAATTTTATTCGGGCATGTTTGATGCCTTATGAACCTTCACAAGAGTGCCTTGGAACCCTACAGTGGTATCAGAGCCTAGCTAGAGCATTAGGCGACGTGTTTACGAAGTTAAAACTCCGATCGAACCCGAACCGACAAAGTTAACCCCCTCTCTGGATATTTTTCAAAAACTGTGATTTTTCTGAATTAAAAATATCTAAAAATAACAGCAGGAAATTATAAGAATTATGGTGCAAAACGACAGTGTAATGTGTACGGACCGCTGCGGAACCGCGGCCAATCCTTGCTTGGGCCGCGGATCCGCAGCCGTACAGTTGTGTTTTGCCTGTCTGTTTGCACAGTAATTTCTAATTCTGTTAGTTATTAATTATGGGTATTTTTAAATTGACTCAAGTGTTGAGTGTTCTGGGGTTTATTTTGTAATCGTAGATTCGATCGGAATATTTAAATTCGTTTTTATATTTCCGGATATTTAGAAACTGTTAAAATGTTCGAACGGATATCATTAACTCAATTTTTCCGGCACGAAAAACATTCAAGTGTTGAATTTTTCTCGGGTTTTAATCTTTCGGAAAAACGTGCATGTGACGCGATGGACCCTTTAGAAGACAACAAACCTTAACTCGATTATGTGACCGTCTTGAACTGCCTTTTGAACCTTAGGGTTTGGGGCAGTACGGCGTGCCACATGTGAGGCGTTAGCTTGATCCTTCTACGGCTGGACCGTTGCTACTGTGACGTATTCTGGAACTTTTGAACTCCGCTCAAGTGTTGAGCTATTTAGGAAATTTTGGGTATTTGATTATCTGTTCGGAAAGTTTAATACTGTCTATTTATCTGGAATGTGATACAATATGTGGAATTCATAGAGTTAGGCATGAAATGCGAAGTATGTGATATTTCGGATTTACGATGTCTAAAGTGATTGTGGATTCCAAATATTGTAGTTTTACAATTTCTTTTCTGTGACCGTAAGTGTAGTATGTAGTTGTATTGCCGGTTTTCGTTGCTATACGACAACGACGATCGGTGTATGCATACTTACTTACGTTGATGATATGTGATATTATGTGTTGCTGTGATATGTTATATTGGATCGTCGTGTTATGAATAGCCGGGGGTTTTATGTGAGATGAGGGTTTTATTTTCATTCATGTAAAATTCAATTGTATGTAATATTCTTTTATTGGGGCACTTCCGGGATGAGGTTGATGTCACCATTGTATATTATTTACTTTTCCGTATTAGGTAGACCCAAGGAGGGGAGCACAAGTAACGGTTCTAGGGTCCAGTGGGAGGCCATCTCGAGGAGTCGAGACCGGTCACCTAACCTAGAATTGGCAGTGTTACTTGCCGCTCTCGTAGGGGTCTAGGGATGTGGGATTGGCTATTCATCACGACCGTGGAATCCGTGTTTTATACAGGCTCGTATTGAAAACACGGACGTCCTAGTATATCCAATATTTCATATATGTTCTTCTGCTGCAATGTTCTGTGATGAGATCATATTACTGCCTGAGACGAATGCTTATACTATATATATATATATGCTGATATATAAATATTACTGCTTTCGTTTCTTCTGTGATGCTTAGGAAGCATAAGCTGATGGGATTTTATTAATGAGATTAATAAAAGGAAAGAAACCTAAAAGATGTTGTAGAATCAAAACTTTATAAAAAGGGTAGCTACAGTTTTGCTTTGCATAGCGGTATATATGATATACCATGCACCTTATTCGATGAGGAAAGAGCCGAGATCCCTTCACCGGGAGTGACCTCTTTAGCGAAACTGGCAGATGCTACAAAACTCGGTTTGTATTTTGATTGCTTTAAGACTTTTACTTTGCATAGCGGTATATATGATATACCCTGCACCTTATTCGATGGGGAAAGAGCCGAGATCCCTTCACCGGGAGTGACCTCTTTAGCAAAACTAATGAAAGCCTCAAAAACACTCCATTTCAAAATTTCACATGATTCTACGACGATATCAAGTTCATTACGCTCATGGTTTTCTGAAAAACCTGCGTAGCCCTCCGTCAATTCAGATAAGTAATATTTGTAAGTCCGCGGAGGCGCCCCGGCCGTCGATCCGACGCCGGAAACGCGGAAACGAAAAACTTTGCAAACTAGCAAACCGGCACCACCGCGCACTTTTTACCCGGATCGGGTCATTAACCTAGCTACTAGCAAAAAGGAAAAGAGTAGAGAAGCTATACCAAGTGATCCGTGTCCTTCGGTCCTCGTCTCCACTCCGATCTCCCGCGGATACTTCGTCCGTCACCTCCTCGTCGAAACGGGCACCACATCGCCAAAGTCTTTTACGGGCTCCCACCTCTGGACCGAGGCAACTTGGGCGCGAAGTTGGCTAGCCGACGCGTCTAAGATTTGCTGTAGAATAGTGTAGTAGCCATTGTCTCTTTGGGGTGAAGAAGTTGCCTTAATGTTGTGGAGGTGAAGAAAGCAACTAAGGAAATGTGCTTAGGAATTTAGGTAGCAAGAAAAGGAGATGAAACAATTTTCTCACACAATGAAACCACTTCCCTCCTCTCTCCAAAAGTGGCGGCCACTACCTCCATGGTGGAGATAATAGAATGAAAAAATTCCATGGAGAAAAGAAAAGATACTGCAATATAAAAGGTCACACCAATTTTCCCTTTACAATCCACTCACAAAACAATCACAAGAAAAGCAAATGAGTGGACTCAAAAAGCATCTCATGATGAAAGAATAATCATGAAGCCACACTTATGCAAGATACCCCTCCACAAATAAGTTATTTGCAAATGTACAAATAACCCCCTTCCATCGGAAAGTCCGGCCGTGAAGGAACAAAAGAAAACCGGCCGGAACGGAATGCAAACTGGCAACTTCAGAAAACTGATCCCATAATAAATTACAGGAAAAACCCCGCTACTGCAAATACATGCCCGCATTTGTATTCCCACTGAATACAAATGCAAAGAGACAATATCTACACTATCTTATACTAGGATCCGGCTTAAGCCAAAGCCGGCTAGTAAAAACAGTCCGATCACGATCCGTGCAATACCGCACGTATCTGATCGAACTCTGCCATATCTCCATACGGCCTCTACAGCGTTTCGCCCGAAACCTGAGTAACTGTGTGTGGTGGACTCTAAAGACTCATCAATACTATGGATATGGATTTAACCACTAGCACGTCAGAGGTATCAGCCATACGTGACGGGCCACCAGCTATTGACCAAAAAGGGACGTCGATGAGCGAACTCATCTTGGCACCCTACTGAGCCTGTCAGTGACAATATCCGTACAGTCCGGTCCGTTCGTCTATGAGCATCGCATGGCGGGCCTAGGGGGTTGGTAAAAGTCAGACCCCCAATAACGGTACAAGTCGTGTCGGAGTTTAGCCCAGAACACCCTGAGATACTACTGGAATACCTACCAGCAAATCTCCTGCCTTGGCCAAGGACTTTTCATGTTCTGGCTCTCCTAGACACAGCGCGACCTCACCCCCAATACCGGGAGAGACGAACCCCTGCAGATCCGCTCACTGCCTCTATGTGGCTCGGGACTGTACCCAACTAAAACCTGTTTGCACGTCTCATTTGAGCGTGGTAGTGTAGTAATCAAAGCACAGTGGGAACTCACACGAGACAAATGACGATCTCAGGTCGATGAACTAACCTGTACACATGTCACCAGGGAACTGCTATCTGACGTCTGGTATAATCCCAACTAGCAGGTTCCCGGCGAGTCCTGTCCGGTGTACTCATAACCCAATGAGCACCTGTATACATCTTAGGTGAACCAACTGACACCAGTGGCTTGTGAGGCCGGCCACCGCCCTTCGTCGGGGTCTCGACTGTTGGAGATAGTGCCCTCAGAGTCAATTATTGGATCACAGGTACGTGATTGCAATGATTGCGGAGGACCTATACCGGTAGGACAGTCTTACTCGAGATGATAGTATGCTATCTGGTTTGCCTTTATCAGTCGTGTACATGTTCAGGTGACTGATTACATGTTACACTTTGATAGAGCCCTTAGGATCTTGCTTTACTACCAACAGTATGATGGCGATCATATACGTGAGAGTTGGGTAGTTTATATGCATATCCTTAATTGTGGTCCCTAGTCGTGGGAGTTTCGAGACAGGGCATCGATACTCCGGAGTAGACTAGTATGTACAGTCGAGACCCCGACGAGGGGCGGTGGCCGGTCTCACAAGCCACTGGTGTCAGTTGGATCACCTAAGATGTATACAGGTGCTCATTAGGTTATGAGTACACCGGACAGGACTCGCCGGAATCTGCTAGTTAGTATTATATCTATCATCAGATAGCAGTTCCCTGGTGACATGTGTACAGGTTAGTTCATCGACCTGAGGTCGTCATTTGTCTCGTGTGAGTTCCTACTGTGCTTTGATTTCTACCCTACCATGGCTCAAAGGAGTCGTGCAAACAGGTAGCTTTTGGGTACAGTCCCGAGCCATATGGAGGCACGTGAGCGGATCGGCAGGGGATTCGTCTCTCCCGGTATTGGGGGCGAGATCGTGCTGTGTCTAGGAGAGCCATTACACAAAGCCCACGGTCGTGGCAGGAGATTTACTGGTAGGTACTCCAGTAGTATCTCAGGGTGTTATTGGGCTTCACTCCGACACGACTTATACTGCTATTGGGGGTCTGACGTTACTAGCCCCCTAGGCAGATATGCGATACTCATAGACGAACGGACCGGACTGTATATACATTGTCACTGTTAGGCTCAGTAGGGTTTCCGGATGAGTTCGCTCATCGGCCTCCCTTAAGGTCAGTCCATGGGCAGCCGTTACGCATAGCTAGTACCGCTGACGGTTTGTGGTTAAACCCACTGCCAGGGTACTGACGAGTCATTAGAGTCCCCCACAGACAGTTTCCCAAGTTCGGGCGAAACGTTGTAGAGGCCGTATGGTTTTATGGCAGTGTTCGGAAAATGCACGTGCGTTTACGCACGTGTTATTTTTCGGGCAGATGATACTGGTCGGCTTTAGTTTAAGCCGGATCCGAGTATTATATTGAGTAGGTATAATATCTTTGACTCAGTTGCATTTGTATTCGGTCGTAATACAAATGCGGGTATATTTATACAGTTACGGGGTTATCCTGAAAGTCGTTTCTGGATCACTTTTGGAAGTTGCCAGTTTCCTGTTTTCTATCAGCCGTCTTTTAACATTCGGTTAAAGACGGATTTATCTTTTCTTGGATGAGGGTGAGTCATACTTCTAGAAGGTTCTAGAAGGTGATGACTAGGTTAAATGGTGTTGTGTTTTCATTGGTTGCATTAATGAATGGATGACTAGGTTTAGTGAGTCATTCATTTCATTAATGAGTTTTGTTTTGCTTAAGAATATTTGTTGTTGATCTTTGTTTATGGTCACCTCCTTGATTGCTCCTACACTCACCCTCCTCCTCCATTTAAGTGGCCGGCCCCCTCTCCTCCTCCACTTACTCTCACTTGATGTTTCATTTGAAAAGTTATGATAGTTTTCGGTGTATGGAATTTCACAGCTCATTTCATTCCATCACCTGATTCCCACGGCAACTTCATTAACCGATCGTCCACGGCTTTGGACGAAGTGAGACAAAGTCATCTACTCATTCTCTATATCATTCTTGGTCGTCTCTCTTAGCAAACTTGACGACCGAGTTGCCTCGAGTCAGAGGCGGGAGCCCGTTTAAAGAATCAGTGACGTGGTGCCACCTGGACGAGCAGATCGGAGATCGACGAGATCGGAGCAGCCGCAACGGAGCGTGGGATGATGGTTGAAGAACGAAGGACTCGGATCGTTCGGTATAACCTTTCTACACTCTTTATAGTTTGTTAGTTTAGCAATAATGGAAGATCCGGGTTAAAGAATACGATAGCGCCAGTTAAAAAGTTTTTGTTCCGCATTTGGCATCTTTAGACGGCCGGGGCGCTACCGTAGACTTACGGTGGTATCAGAGCCTCACCATTTTGCTTTACTAACTTGTGCTAACGTGTTTAAAACATCGATCGAACCGGAAATCAAAAACCGCATTTTTTACAATTTCACAGTTTCTGTAGATTTTAAATGATGTCTTAAAATTATTCTACATATCTCAGAAAGCTGTGCAGGGTTTTATAAGAACGCCGTACAAATTTGGGCACGTGAATCGATAAGACTGCCGCGGAAACGCAGCCAAACCCATGGTTTGGCCGCGCATCCGCGGCCGTTCTGAGCGATCATGCCCCCAAATTTGCACAGTGTATTCTTCTCAGGAATTTTGGGTTTTTGGTATATATCTTTTGGGCCCAGATTTTATTACTGTTCAGCAGATTTGCGTGGGGCCCACTTTGTGATATTTAGTCGATCGAAATTTAAACACGTTAGTTTACAGTGCTTACATTATATCTCCGACCGGGAATGTCATTTGATCGGTAAACCGCGTCCGATTGCTATAGTTCTTTTAGACGGGTTTGCGAACATGACATTCGCGTTGATGTTCTGTGTTGTGCTGTGATGTTGCGGATTTTTTGTGGTGGATAGCAGTGTGCAATGGTAGTACGGTTTGAGTTTATTTGTACATTTGATATTGCGGGGCGAGCGTCCAACTTGTGGACTGCCGTCACTGCCTGTTGTATAATATTCTTTTGGGGCACGACCAGGTTGCGGTCGATGTACCTGTTGTACTATTTTTCATTACTGTACTAGGTTTTGCCCCGCGACGGAGTGCACGGATAGCCGAGTTCTGGAGGGACAACGGGTCCGCATCTCATGGCTTTGAGAGGCGGAGGGGCCCCACTCTAGAATTGGCAGACTATTCGCCGCACTCGTAGGGGGTACAGGTTGACCCAAGGAGGGGTGCCCAAGATTACCGGATTCCGTGAAGTGCTGTGTGGTCCATTCACTATGCTGTAGGGGGCTGCCTCGCTTCAGGTTTTGGCGGGTAACTTGCCGCACCCGTAGGGGTCTAGGTTTCATTGCACAGGCTATCCACACGACAGGGGAACGTCGGGTTTCAGCAGCGGCTCTGTGAAACCCGGGGATCCCAGATTATCTGTATCGTTCTGTAATGCTTATTACTTTTCTGTAATGTTGCATATTATCACACCTGGAGCGATTATTGTATATTGGTTTATATACTATTAGATGTTGTATATGTTTTACACCCGCACTAGTCCAGTCCCCGCTCTGTCGTTAGTTAAGTAACCTAACGGGTGATGACGGGACCCAGTGACGAATGCGGATGGCATATACGTACATTTTATTTTCGTTCTTTTCTGGTGTGATCGATTGATGGGACTGCGTTGATTCTGATCAATGCAAAGTAAAGCAAACCTGTTTACAATTTTTGGAAAAAATTTAAAAAGTGTTATTGGAAAGACGTTTCATTTTGTTATTCATAGCGGTATTCAGTGGAATATCCTGCACCCCATTCGACGGGGCAAGGGCCGATATCCCTTCACCGGGACTGACCCCTTGGGCAGAAGTTTGCGTCAGGGTAATAACTTCACTATAGTCGATTACAAGTTGCTTTGCATAGCGGTATTCAGTGGAATATCCTGCACCTCATTCTACGAGGAAAGAGCCGAGATCCCTTTACTGGGAGTGACCTCTTTAGCAAAAGGTTTTCGCCACTATATTTTAAAAAAAAGCTATCAGGTTCCTTCAGCGATATCAAGTTCGTTACGTTAAAGGTTTTTCGCCAAAAACCAGTCGTAGCCCTCCGTCACTTCTTTTGGGTATTCAGTAGTATTCAAGCTATGCATTTTAGCCAAAGTTAAGGCATAGTGTTTGGTAGCTGCTGGGTATTCATTTGTTGCATAGATAGATGAGTTAGTTTGGGACAGTCGTTCTGCCGATTGGCCAAAGTCAGGGGCATGTGCGGGTGGGTTCAAATTGACAAGATAGTAACGGGTAGAACTTGGCATGTGACTTATGACATTTTGACAAAAGCCAAGGTTATAAGAGCATGGGGCAAAAATTATATCGGGAGTTTCTAAAGAAACTGAAACTTGCCAAGTATGCGCATACCTTCTGGAGTATGAGTAACGTGGATGCATTCCATCACGTTATCATGCGATGAGAGTTGGATCTCGATTCCCACTGATGAGTTGGTTTACTCTTCGGGTGATCCCGATTGATTCTTCTTTCTGGTTTGGAGGAGAATTTGACAGGACAGTGGGAGGTTTCCGGATTAGATAAAGTAATAACCATTCTGATCTAGGTTAGAGTGCACGCAGAATGTTTCTTTTCTCTCTCTCTTTGGCAGCGACCTTTGACCAACCCTAGACTTTGACTCAGTGACCAAATTGACCGAACCTTCTTAAAATACTGGCTTTTGGATTGTCTGAGTTGCATAAGTCATTGCCACTCCTTCTTTTACCCTTTGAATTTCTCAGAACATCCGTATTACTACGGATATCCACTTCCATTGGATAGATCCATCGTATGGTTATATACGAACTCGAAGGGACTTCTTCGAGGATGGATCAAGGTTCAGGAGAAATAGAATTGGTTTATTCAGTTGTCTTTTATTATCACCTTCTCTCAGGTTGCGAGGGCTTCTTGGTTTAGGAGAGTACACCTATTACGCTTATTGGACAGTCTTATTCCAAACCATAGGCAGGTGCCGAAAGGTAGAGAATGAAGAAAACCAATTAGCCTAAGTAGGGTGTGCAGAAGGTAATATGTAAAGACAAAATAAAGGGATTAGAAAGAGGGCAAAGTAAATTGCGACTGATATCATTCACGACCAAAATCGCGTACTTCATCACCACTCCTATTTCACCTTTAAAAAAAATAAGGTATTATTCAGATGTCTTTTACCATCACCTTCTCTCAAGATACGAGTACTCCTTGGTTTATGAGGGTACACCTATTATGCTTACTGGATAGTCTTTTTCCAAACCATAGGCTGGTGCCGAACGGTAGGGAAGGAAGAAAACCATTTAGCCTAACGATGGTGTACAGAAGGTAATGACTTAAGACAAATAAAGGGATTTAGAGAGATGGCAAAGAGATATACGGTTGAAGTCATGAATTGGATTATGGAAGAGGCATTACTATGAATACCAGGATACCCCTACGAAACATTTTCGTGTTTCAGTGCATTGTTAAAGGAAAACTGTTTTCCCGATTAGATACTTACTCCAAGGGTATGTATTTACCAGGTTTCATTCTCATATCTGTATGGTTTTACAGATGATGAGTGGGAGTAAGTTATTGGGAATTAGGTGATCATCCTCATTATATCGGAATTCGTTGTAATTGGTGATATTTAAGGAAATCGCCGGGGTACAGTTTTCAACCTACGACGCACAGGTTTTGAGTTGCTTAAACTCAGCGGACTTATACAGAGTATTGTATGTTGTCCAGTGTCCATCAGGACAAAGGGGTAGGTCCTCGTACTATGTTCTGTTTACTTATAACTTCTCTAGTATTTAGACAAGTATTTCGTAGAAATACAAGGTCTAAGTTTTGAGAAGTTGTGGGTATAAGAATAAAGTAGAGAACCAGGTGTCACAAGTATCGGGATTCTTCAAAGAGATCGAAGATGTAGATTCTTGTGATTGGTATTCAGATGATAGTGATGGTTTTAAGAAACGTGTTTCTCTTTCAGGTTACTCATAATTGGATGGATTCCTAAGTTGAGTAATGCTGATTAGCCTTTTTCCATTAAGTTGATATGCACTGGAGACAGCTGCATGATTTGAATATGGTTCCAATTAAATAAGTGCCAAAGTTTCTATATTGGATATAGAATAGTTCGTACCTTAAAAGATGTTAAGGTACGGGGAGTTGTCCAGCTTATGCTTAAAACCAGACTCTGGATAACTCAGGGCACGTTTCTGTAATGGCTGTTTGTGGGTTGACCCTGGCTATGACGAGGGTAGATATTCTACCATTTGGAAGATCAATAGTGATATTGTTCTTGACTCGCCACAGTTTTAGTAAAAATGGATTTTTTCAGAAAACAGTAGTGGGAGTATGGTAGAACTCGAAGTGATTCCAGAACCGCGAACGATTACCGAAAATTTAATAGGATCTATATATTCAATCAGGTTTGACATTCCAATAGCCACTCCGCAGATATGGTGGATAACCTCAGACACCCGAGAGGTACTCCGGTAGCCTCAAGGACGGTGACAGGGAGGTTATTATCTACCCAGACTTGACACTACTGTTGTTCCAGGATATGAGACCCGGTAGGAGGGTTGTCGTAGTCAGTGGGAGCAGCGGAAGCATAGTGGGCAAGATGCTTATATCTATTTATAGACTTGAGCAGTTATAGCGGAGATAGATCATCTAATTTTGATGTGACGGTCATAGGTTTGACTTCAATCAGGATAGGGGATGGATCTGTTAAGAAGGTAGTAGGGTGTGATGTCATGGTACATGGATGACATACACAGAGTGGGAAGTAAAATTCCTATACTACGATCGGTCGTACTGTGGTCGTCACACAGTTGTTTCTCCAGACAGGATATGGATATAATATTTGACATTCTGGTTTCTTGATCTATGGTTTTAGATCTGGAATTGGGTAGTTTCCCAATGTGGGTACTTTGACAGTATTCTAATGGTTTTTAGAATAGATGACTCCTAGCATGGTGGTGTATCTGCAGGTGATGGAGTCACCCTCTCTAAAGGTGTCTTACAGACTAAAGTGGAGAAGGATGTGCATGATTGGCAGATCACTTGCTTAGGCAATTGAGTCAATCATGAGATGTCAAGTACCACACCAAATGTTGTTTTTGCACAAGATGCAATAAGTTTGTATTAATCCAATCCTGGAGAAACATAAGGAAGCAGTTACAGAACATAAGTACATGTTCTACGGATTTGATGACGGCAGCCTCCTTCGGGAGACGATTATCATTCCAGGCTTCAAAGGTGACATAGTTGACAGAGTGATTGTCAAAGTTATAGTTTTTCCTCTGATGAGGAACAGTATTATGGACAGGTGGTCCAAGAGGATACTTTGGGAGGCATGGTGCCGATACTGATTAGGTTCAGTGATCGATACAGTCTAAGAAGTTTGGATTTGGAGTTCATTTATGAACTAGGTCCCATCAGATATCCAGACATATTCTAAGACAGGTATTACTCAATTCCGGAGATGGCTTTCTCCGCGAACTTGAGATTTAGAGAGACATAGAAAGAAACATCTAGGCGGATCCACTCACTGAGGCTATTTCTCGAACACAATAGTTTTACAAACGGGCTTTGTGAAACTGATTAGTAGAGGAGTTGGATGTTCGGTTTCACACGGGCTGTGAGTAGTCGACATCGCAATAATTAGCCTTGAGTGCAAGTGGGAGATTGTTGGAGATAGTGCCCTCAGAGTCAATTATTGGATTGCAGGTACGTGATTGCAATGATTGCGGAGGACCTATACCGGTAGGACAGTCTTACTCGAGATGATAGTATGCTATCTGGTTTGCCTTTATCAGTCGTGTACATGTTCAGGTAACTGATTACATGTTACACTTTGATAGAGCTCTTAGGATCTTGCTTTACTACCAACAGTATGATGGCGATCATATACATGAGAGTTGGGTAGTTTATATGCATATCCTTAATTGTGGTCCCTAGTCGTGGGAGTTTCGAGACAGGGCATCGATACTCCGGAGTAGACTAGTGTGTACAGTCGAGACCCCGACGAGGGGCGGTGGCCGGTCTCACAAGCCACTGGTGTCAGTTGGATCACCTAAGATGTATACAGGTGCTCAATGGGTTATGAGTACACTGGACAGGACTCGCCGGGAATCTGCTAGTTAGTACTATATCTATCGTCAGATAGCAGTTCCCTGGTGACATGTGTACAGGTTAGTTCATCGACCTGAGGTCGTCATTTGTCTCGTGTGAGTTCCCACTGTGCTTTGATTTCTACCCTACCATGGCTCAAAGGAGTCGTGCAAACTGGTAGCTTTTGGGTACAGTCTCGAGCCATATGGAGGCACGTGAGCGGATCGGCAGGGGATTCGTCTCTCCCTGTATTGGGGGCGAGATCGTGCTGTGTCTAGGAGAGCCATTACACAAAGCCCACGGTCGTGGCAGGAGATTTACTGGTAGGTACTCCAGTAGTATCTCAGGGTGTTATTGGGCTTCACTTCGACACGACTTATACTGCTATTGGGGGTCTGACGTTACTAACCCCCTAGGCAGATATGCGATACTCATAGACGAACGGACCGGACTGTATATACATTGTCACTGTTAGGCTCAGTAGGGTTTCCGGATGAGTTCGCTCATCGGCCTCCCTTAAGGTCAGTCTATGGGTAGCCGTTACGCATAGCTAGTGCCGCTGACGGTTTGTGGTTAGACCCACTGCCAGGGTACTGACGAGTCATTAGAGTCCCCCACAGACAGTTTTCCAAGTTCGGGCGAAACGTTGTAGAGGCCGTATGGTTTTATGGCAGGGTTCGGAAAATGCACGTGCGTTTACGCACGTGTTATTTTTCGGGAAGATGATACTGGTCGGCTTTGGTTTAAGCCGATCCGAGTATTATATTGAGTAGGTATAATATCTTTGTCTCAGTTGCATTTGTATTCGGTCGTAATACAAATGCGGGTATATTTATACAGTTACGGGGTTATCCTGAAAGTCGTTTCAGGATCACTTTTGGAAGTTGCCAGTTTCCTGTTTTCTATCAGCCGTCTTTTAACATTCGGTTAAAGACGGATTTATCTTTTCTTGGATGAGGGTGAGTCATGCTTCTAGAAGGTTCTAGAAGGCGATGACTAGGTTAAAAGGTGTTGTGTTTTCATTGGTTGCATTAATGAATGGATGACTAGGTTTAGTGAGTCATTCATTTCATTAATGAGTTTTGTTTTGCTTAAGGATATTTGTTGGTGATCTTTGTTTATGGTCACCTCCTTGATTGCTCCTACACTCACCCGCTTCCTCCATTTAAGTGGCCGGCCCCTCTCCTCCTCCACTTACTCTCACTTGATGTTTCATTTGAAAAGTTATGATAGTTTTCGGTGTATGGAATTTCACAGCTCTTTTCATTCCATCACCCGATTCCCACGGCAACTTCATTAACCGATTGTCTACGGCTTTGGACGAAGTGAGACAAATTCATCTACTCATTCTCTACATCATTCTTGGTCGTCTCTCTTAGCAAACTTGACGACCGAGTTGCCTCGAGTCAGAGGCGGAAGCCCGTTTAAAGAACCATTGACGTGGTGCCACCTGGACGAGCAGATCGGAGATCGATGAGATCGGAGCAGCCGCAACGGAGCGTGGGATGATGGTTGAAGAACGAAGGACTCGGATCGTTCGGTATAACCTTTCTACACTCTTTACAGTTTGTTAGTTTAGCAATAATGGAAGATCCGGGTTAAAGTATACGATAGCGCCAGTTAAAAAGTTTTTGTTCCGCATTTGGCATCTTTAGACGGCCGGGGCGCTACCGTAGACTTACATCGACTGTATACACTAGTCTACTCTGGAGAATCGATGCCCTGTCTCGAAACTCCCACGACTAGGGACCTTTTAAGGATTTGCTTATAGACCCCAGCTCCCACTTATATGATCGCCCTCATACTGCTGGTAGTCAAGCAAGAATCCTAGGGGCTCTATTAACGTGTAATAGCGACTCGTAAGGTCACCTAAAGCAGTACACGATGATAAAGATAAACCAGATAGCATACTATCATCTCGAGTAAGACTGTCCTACCGGGATAGGTCCTCCCTCAATCATTGCAATCACGTGTCTGTGATCCAATAATTGACTCTGAGGGCACTATCTCCAACAATCTCCCACTTGCACTCAAGGCTAATTATTGCGATGTCGCATACTCACAGCTCGTGTGATACCGAATACCCAACTCCTCTACTAGTCAGTCTCACAAAGCTCGTTTGCGAAACTATTGCGTTCGAGGAATAGCCTCAGTGAGTAGATCCGCTCTGGTGTTTCTTTCTATGTCTCTCTATATCTCAAGTTCGCGGAGAAAGCCATCTCCCGAAATGAGCAATACCTGTCTTAGAATGTGTCTGGATATCTGATGGGACCTAGCTCATAAGTGAACTCCAAATCCAAACATCTTAGACTGTATCGTCAACTGAACTTAATCAGTATCCTGTGCCATGCCTTCCCTCAGTATCCATCTGGACCACCTGTCCACAATACTGCCCCTCGTCAGAGGGAAAACTATAACTCTGATAGCCACTCTGCCATCTAGGTCACCTTGGAAGCCTGGAATGATAACTGTCTCCCGAAAGAGAATGTTGTTATCATATCCCTAGAACATTAACTTATGTTCTAAAACTGCTTTCGACTGTTTCTCCAGGATTGGATCAATATCATCTTATTGCACCTACTGCAAGAACAACATCTGGTGTGGTACTTTACATCTCATGATTGACTCAATAGCCTAAGCAAGTGATCTGCCAATCATGCACATCCCTCTCCACTTTAGTCTGTAAGACACCTTTAGAGAGGGCGACTCCATTACCTGCAGGTACACCACCATGCCAGGAGTCGTCCATTCTAAATACTTTTAGAATGCGGTCAAAGTACCCAGATTGGGAAACCACCCAAATCTAGATCTAAAACCATAGATCTAGTAACCAGAATGTCTGATATAATATCCAAGTCCTATGTGGAGAAACCACTGTGTGACGACCAAAGTGTAAGTCTACGCTAGCGCCCCGGCAGTCTACAGACGCCAAAATGCGGAACAAAACTTTTAAACTTGCGCTATCGTATACTTTAACCCGGATTTGCCATTATTGCTAAACTAACATACTGTAAAGAGTGTAGAAAGATTGTACCGAACGATCCGAAACCTTCGTTCTTCAACCATCATCCCACGCTCCGTTGCGGCTGCTCCGATCTCGTCGATCTCCGATATCCTCGTCGAGGTGGCACCACATGATCGGTTCTTTAAACGGGCTCCCGCCTCTGACTCGAGGCAACTCGATCGTCAAGTTTGCTAAAAGAGACGACCAAGATTGATGTAGAGAATGAGTAGATGACTTTGTCTCACTTCGTCCAAATCCGTGGACGATCGGTTAATGAAGTTGCCGTAGGAATTGGGTGATGGAATGAAATGAACTGTAAAATTCCATACACCCCGAATACTATCATAATCTTTTCTAACCAAAATGAAACATCAAGTGAATCGAGATCGATCAAGAGAGAGAGAGGGGCCGGCCACCTTATAAGGAAGAGGGGGGTGACCGTAGGAGGAGGGAGGTGACCATAAACCAAAAGCTTCTCACTAAAATATCTTAAGCCAAAACAAAATGCATTAATGAAAAAGGATGAGTCATTTAGAAACATTGAACTAAAAACCCTAGTCACCAAAAGCTTTAATGACACCATTAATGCCTAATGAGTAATGAAGCCAAGTCATCACCCTAGTCACCATATCTAGAAACTTCTAGAAGCACGACTCATCATATCTGAAGAAAAGATAAATCCGTCTTTAACAGAATGTTAAAAGACGGCTGATAGAAAACTGGAAACTGGCAACTTCCAAAAGTGATCCTGAAACGAATTTCAGGACAACCCCGAAACTGTATAAATATACCCGCATTTGTATTACGACCGAATACAAATGCAACTAAGACAAAGATATTATACCTACTCAATATAATACTCGGATCCGGCTTAAACCAAAGCCGACCAGTATCATCTGCCCGAAAAATAACACGTGCGTAAACGCACGTGCATTTTCCGAACCCTGCCATAAAACCATACGGCCTCTACAACGTTTCGCCCGAACTTGGGAAACTGTCTGTGGGGGACTCTAATGACTCGTCAGCACCCTGGCAGTGGGTTTAACCACAAACCGTCAGCGGCACTAGCAATGCGTAACGGCTGCCCACGGACTGACCTCAAGGGTGGCCGAGGAGCGAACTCAAGGGAGACCGATGAGCGAACTCCTCCGAAAACCCTACTGAGCCTAACAGTGACAATGTATATACAGTCCGGTCCGTTCGTCAATGAGTATCGCATATCTGCCTAGGGGGTTAGCAACGTCAGACCCCCAATAGCAGTATAAGTCGTGTCGGAGTGAAGCCTCAATACACCCTAAGATACTACTGGAGTACCTACCAGTAAATCTCCTACCATGGCCATGGATTTGTGTAATGGCTCTCCTAGACACAGCACGACCTCGCCCCCAATACCGGGAGAGACGAATCCCCTGCCGATCCGCTCACGTGCCTCCATATGGCTCGGGACTGTACCCAAAAGCTACCTGTTTGCACGACTCCTTTGAGCCGTGGTAGGGTAGAAATCAAAGCACGGTGGGAACTCACACGAGACAAATGACGACCTCAGGTCGATGAACTAACCTGTACACATGTCACCAGGGAACTGCTATCTGACGGTAGATATAATACTAACTAGCAGATTCCCGGCGAGTCCTGTCCGGTGTACTCATAACCCAATGAGCACCTGTATACATCTTAGGTGATCCAACAGACACCAGTGGCTTGTGAGACCGGCCACCGCCCCTCGTCGGGGTCTCGACTGTACACACTAGTCTACTCCGGAGTATCGATGCCCTGTCTCGAAACTCCCACGACTAGGGACCACAATTAAGGATATGCGTATAAACTACCCAACTCTCACGTATATGATCGCCATCATACTGTTGGTAGTAAAGCAAGATCCTAAGGGCTCTATCAAAGTGTAACATGCAATCAGTCACCTGAACATGTACACGACTGATAAAGGCAAACCAGATAGCATACTATCATCTCGAGTAAGACTGTCCTACCGGGATAGGTCCTCCGCAATCATTGCAATCACGTACCTGCGATCCAATAATTGACTATGAGGGCACTATCTCCAACAATCTCCCACTTGCACTCAAGGCTAATATTGCGATGTCGACTACTCACAGCCTGTGTGAAACCGAACATCCAACTCCTCTACTAATCAGTTTCACAAAGCCCGTTTGTAAAACTATTGTGTTCGAGAAATAGCCTCGGTGAGTGGATCCGCCTAGAAGTTTCTTTCTGTATCTCTCTTAATCTCAAGTTCGCGGAGAAATCCATCTCCCGAATTGAGTAGTACCTGTCTTAGAATATGTCTGGATATCTGATGGGACCTTAGTTCATAAATGAACTCCATATCCAAACTTCTTAGACATAATCGATCACTGAACCTAATCAGTATCGGGCACCTTGCTTCCCACAGTATCCTCTTGGACCACCTGTCCATAATACTGTCCCTCTTCGTCAGAGGGAAAAACTAAAACTCTGACAGTCACTCTGTCATCCATGTCACCTTTGAAGCCTGGAATGATAATCGTCTCCCGAAGGAGGCTGCCGTCATCAAATCCGTAGAACATTTACCAATGTTCTAAAACTGCTTCCTTATGTTTCTCCAGGATTGGATTAATACAAACTTATTGCATCTAGTGCAAAAACAACATTTGGTGCGGTACTTGACATCTCATGATTGACTCAATTGCCTAAGCAAGTGATCTGCCAATCATGCACATCCCTCTCCCCTTTAGTCTATACGACACCTTTAGAGAGGGTGACTCCATCACCTGCAGGTACACTACCATGCTAGGAGTCAACTATTCCAAAAACCATTAGAATATCTGTCAAAGTACCCACATTGGGAAACTACCCAAATCCAGACCTAAAACTATAGATCTAGAAACCAGAATGTCAAATATTATATCCATATCCTGTCTGGAGAAACAACTGTGTGACGACCACAGTACAACCGATCGTAGTATAGGAATTTTACTTCCTACTCTGTGTATGTCATCCAGATACCATGACATCACACCCTACTACCTTCTTAACTGATCCATCCCCTATTCTGATTGAAGTCAAACCCATGACCGTCACATCAAAATTAGATGATCTATCTCCGCTATAACTGCTCAAGTCTATAAATAGATATAAGCATCTTGCCCACTATGCTTCCGCTGCTCCCACTGACTATGACAACCCTCCTACCGGGTCTCATATCCTGGAACAACAGTAGTGTCAAGTCTTGGTAGATAAGAACCTCCCTGTCACCGTCTCTGAGGCTACCGAAGTACCTCTCGGGCATCTGAGGTTACCTACCATACCTGCGGAGTGGCTATTGGAATGTCAAGCCTGATTGAATGTATAGGTCCTATTAAATTTTTCCGTAATCGTTCGCGGTTCTGGAATCACTTCCAGTTCTACCATACTCCCACTACTGTTTTCTGAAAAAGATCCATTTTTACTAAAACTGTGGCGAGTCAAGAACAATATCACTATTGATCTTCCAAATGGTAGAATATCAACCCTCGTCATAGCCAGGGTCAACCCACAAACAGCCATTACAGAAACGTGCCCTGAGTTATCCAGTGTCTGGTTTTAATCATAAGCTGGACAACTCCCCGTACCTTAACATCTTTTAAGGTACGAACTATTCTATATCCAATATAGAAACTTTGGCACTTATTTAATTGGAACCAAGATTCAATCCATGCAGCTGTCTCCAGTGCATATCAACTTAATGGAAAGAGGCTAATCAGCATTACTCAACTTAGGAATCCATCCAATTATGAGTAACCTGAAATAGAAACACGTTTCTCAAAACCATCACTATCATTTGAATACCAATCACAAGAATCTACATCTTCGATCTCTTTGAAGAATCCCGATACTTGTGATACCTGGTTCTCTACTTTATTCTTATACCCACAACTTCTCAAAACTTAGACCATGTATTTCTACGAAACACTTGTCTAAAAACTAGAGAAGTTATAAGTAAACAGAACAAAGCACGAGGACCTACCCCTTTGTCCTGAAGGACACTGGACAACATACAATACTCTGTATAAGTCCGCTGAGTTGAACAACTCTAAACCTGTGCGTTGTAGGTAGAAAACTGTACCCTGGCGATTTCCTCAAATCTCACCAATTACAACGAATTCCGATATAATAAGGATGATCACCTAATTCCCAATATCCTACTCCCACTCATCATCTGTAAAACCATACAGATATGAGAATGAAACCTGGTAAATACATACCCTTGGAGTAAGTGTCTAATCGGGAAAACAGTTTTTCCTTTAACAATGCACTGAAACATGAAAATGTTTCGTAGGGGTATCCTGGTATTCATAGCAATGCCTCTTCCATAATCCAATTCATGACTTCAACCGTATATTTTATTGCCCTCTCTCCAAATCCCTTTATTTGTCTTTAGTCGTTACCTTCTGTACACCATCGTTAGGCTAAATGGTTTTCTTCCTTCCCTACCGTTCGGCACCAGCCTATGGTTTGGAAGAAGACTATCCAGTAAGCATAATAGGTGTACCCTCCTAAACCAAGGAGTACTCGCATCTCGAGAGAAGGTGACGATAAAAGACAACTGAATAATACCTTATTCTTTTAAAGGTGAAATAGGAGTGGCGATGAAGTACGCGGTTTTGGTCGTGAATGATATCAGTCGCAATTTACTTTGCCCTCTTTCTAATCCCTTTATTTTGTCTTTACATATTACCTTCTGCACACCCTACTTAGGCTAATTGGTTTTCTTCATTCCCTACCTTTCGGCACCAGCCTATGGTTTGGAATAAGACTATCCAATAGGCGTAATAGGTGTACTCTCCTAAACCAAGGAGCTCTCGCAACCTGAGAGAAGGTGATAATAAAAGACAACTGAATAAACCAATTCTATTTCTCCTGAACCTGGATCCATCCCCGAAGAAGTCCCTTTGAGTTCGTATATAACCATACGATGGATCTATCCAATGGAAGTGGATATCCGTAGTAATACGGGTGTTCTGAGAAATTCAAAGGGTAAAAGAAGGAGTGGCAATGACTTATGCAACTCAGACAATCCAAAAAGCCAGTATTTTAAGAAGGTTCGGTCAACCTGGTCACTGAGTCATAGTCTAGGGTCGGTCAAAGGTCGCTGCCAAAGAGAGAGAGAGAGAAAAGAAACACTCTGCGTGCACTCTAACCTAGATCAGAATGGTTATCACTTTATCTAATCCGGAAACCTCCCACTGTCCTGTCAAATTCTCCTCCAAACCTAAAGAAGAATCAATCGGGATCACCCGAAGAGTAAACCAACTCATCAGTGGGAATCGGGATCCAACTCTCATCGCATGATAACGTGATGGAATGCATCCACGTTACTCATACTCCAGATGGTATGCGCATACTTGGCAAGTTTCAGTTTCTTTAGAAACTCCCGATAAAGTTTTTGTCCCATGCTCTTATGATCGTGACTAAGGGCCAGCCCACCATAAGTCACATGTCAAGTTCTTCCCATCATTATCTTGTTAATTTGAACCCACCCGTACTCGCCCTTGACTAAGGGCCAACAAGGCTGTACGACTGTCCCAAACCAACTCATCTATCTATGCAACATGTGAACACCCCAGCAGCTACCAATCACTATGTCCTAGCTAAGGGCTAGACCAACATAGCTTGAATACTACTGACCATCCATATGAAATGACGGAGGGCTACGGCTGGTTTTTGGCGAAAAACCTTTAGCGTAGTGAACTTGATATCGCTGAAGGAACCTGATAGCTTTTTAAAATATAGTAGCGAAAACCTTTTGCTAAAGAGGTCACTCCCGGTAAAGGGATCTCGGCTCTTTCCTCGTGGAATGAGGTGCAGGATATTCCACTGAATACCGCTATGCAAAGCAACTTGTAATCGACTATAGTGAAGTTATTACCCTGACGCAAACTTCTGCCCAAGGGGTCAGTCCCGGTGAAGGGATATCAACCCTTGCCCCGTCGAATGAGGTGCAGGATATTCCACTGAATACCGCTATGCATAACAAAAGGAAACGTCTTTGTAACAACACTTTTTAAATTGTTCCAACAACTGTATACAGGTTTGTTTTAACTTTGCATTGATCAGAATCAACGCAGTCCCATCAATTAATCACACCAGAAAAGAACGAAAATAAAATGTACGTATATGCCATCCGCATTCGTCACTGGGTCCCGTCATCACTCGTTAGGTTACTTAACTAACGACAGAGCGGGGACTGGACTAGCGCGGGTGTAAAACATATACAACATCTAATAGTATATAAACCAATATACAATAATCGCTCCAGGCGTGATAGTATGCAACATTACAGAAAAGTAATAAGCATCACAGAACAATACAGATATCTGGGATCCCCGAGTTTCACAGAGCCGCTGCTGAAACTCGACGTTCCCCTGTCGTGTGGATAGCCTGTGCAATGAAACCTAGACCCCTACGGGTGCGGCAAGTTACCCGCCAAAACCTGAAGCGAGGCAGTCCCCCACAGCATAGTGAATGGAACACCCGGCACTTCACGGAATCCGGTAAATTGAGCACCCCTCCTTGGGTCAACCTGTACCCCCTACGAGTGCGGCGAATAGTCTGCCAATTCTAGAGTGGGACCCCTCTGCCTCTCAAAGCCATGAGATGCGGACTCGTTGCCCCCCAGAACCCGGCTATCCGTGCACTCCGTCTCGGGGCAAAACCTAGTACAGTAATGAAAAATAGTACAATAGGTACATCGACCGCAACCTGGTCGTGCCCCAAAAAGAATATTATACAACAGGCAGTGACGGCAGTCCACAAGTTGGACGCTCGCCCCGCAATATCAAATGTACAAATAAACTCAAACTGTACTACCATTGCACACTGCTATCCACCACGACAAATCCGCAACATCACAGCACAACACAGAATATCAACGCGAATGTCACGTTCGCAAACCCGTCTAAAAGAACTATAGCAATTGGACGCGGTTTACCGATCAAATGACATTCCCGGTCGGAGATATAATGTAAGCACTGTAAACTAACGCGTTTAAATTTCGATCGACCAAATATCAAAAAAAATGGGCCCCACGACTTACTGGTGAACAGTAACAAAACCTGGGCGCAATTGATATATACCAAAAATCCCAAAATCCAACACAGAGCCCACTGACCAAATTTGGGAGCACGTGCTCCCCACGTGGCCGCGGATGCGCGGCCAAACCATGGGTTTGGCCGCGTTTCCGCGGCAGCTTGGAGGAGTTACGACCCCAAATTTTGTCGTGGCTCTTAGAATTCCCTGCACAGATTTTTAAGACATCCAGAAATAAATTTTGAGACCGTTTAAAATTAACAGAAACTGTCAGGTAGGAATTTTGCAATTTTTGTTTTTCGGTTCGATCGAAGTTTTAAACGCGTTAGCACAAGTTAGCATAGCAAAATGGTGAGGCTCTGATACCACTGTAAGTCTACGCTAGCGCCCCGGCAGTCTACAGACGCCAAAATGCGGAACAAAACTTTTAAACTGGAGCTATCGTATACTTTAACCCGGATCTGCCATTATTGCTAAACTAACATACTGTAAAGAGTGTAGAAAGATTGTACCGAACGATCCGAGTCCTTCGTTCTTCAACCATCATCCCACGCTCCGTTGCGGCTGCTCCGATCTCGTCGATCTCCGATATCCTCGTCGAGGTGGCACCACATGATCGGTTCTTTAAACGGGCTCCCGCCTCTGACTCGAGGCAACTCGATCGTCAAGTTTGCTAAAAGAGACGACCAAGATTGATGTAGAGAATGAGTAGATGACTTTGTCTCACTTCGTCCAAATCCGTGGACGATCGGTTAATGAAGTTGCCGTAGGAATTGGGTGATGGAATGAAATGAACTGTAAAATTCCATACATCCCGAATACTATCATAATCTTTTCTAACCAAACTGAAACATCAAGTGAATCGAGATCGATCAAGAGAGAGAGAGGGGCCGGCCATCTTATAAGGAAGAGGGGGGTGACCGTAGGAGGAGGGAGGTGACCATAAACCAAAAGCTTCTCACTAAAATATCTTAAGCCAAAACAAAATGCATTAATGAAAAAGGATGAGTCATTTAGAAACATTGAACTAAAAACCCTAGTCACCAAAAGCTTTAATGACACAATTAATGCCTAATGAGTCATGAAGCCAAGTCATCACCCTAGTCACCATATCTAGAAACTTCTAGAAGCACGACTCATCATATCTGAAGAAAAGATAAATCCGTCTTTAACAGAATGTTAAAAGACGGCTGATAGAAAACTGGAAACTGGCAACTTCCAAAAGTGATCCTGAAACGAATTTCAGGACAACCCCGAAACTGTATAAATATACCCGCATTTGTATTACGACCGAATACAAATGCAACTAAGACAAAGATATTATACCTACTCAATATAATACTCGGATCCGGCTTAAACCAAAGCCGACCAGTATCATCTGCCCGAAAAATAACACGTGCGTAAACGCATGTGCATTTTCCGAACCCTGCCATAAAACCATACGGCCTCTACAACGTTTCGCCCGAACTTGGGAAACTGTCTGTGGGGGACTCTAATGACTCGTCAGCACCCTGGCAGTGGGTTTAACCACAAACCGTCAGCGGCACTAGCAATGCGTAACGGCTGCCCACGGACTGACCTCAAGGGTGGCCGAGGAGCGAACTCAAGGGAGACCGATGAGCGAACTCCTCCGAAAACCCTACTGAGCCTAACAGTGACAATATATATACAGTCCGGTCCGTTCGTCAATGAGTATCGCATATCTGCCTAGGGGGCTAGCAACGTCAGACCCCCAATAGCAGTATAAGTCGTGTCGGAGTGAAGCCTCAATACACCCTGAGATACTACTGGAGTACCTACCAGTAAATCTCCTACCATGGCCATGGATTTGTGTAATGGCTCTCCTAGACACAGCACGACCTCGCCCCCAATACCGGGAGAGACGAATCCCCTGCCGATCCGCTCACGTGCCTCCATATGGCTCGGGACTGTACCCAAAAGCTACCTGTTTGCACGACTCCTTTGAGCCGTGGTAGGGTAGAAATCAAAGCACAGTGGGAACTCACACGAGACAAATGACGACCTCAGGTCGATGAACTAACCTGTACACATGTCACCAGGGAACTGCTATCTGACGGTAGATATAATACTAACTAGCAGATTCCCGGCGAGTCCTGTCCGGTGTACTCATAACCCAATGAGCACCTGTATACATCTTAGGTGATCCAACAGACACCAGTGGCTTGTGAGACCGGCCACCGCCCCTCGTCGGGGTCTCGACTGTACACACTAGTCTACTCCGGAGTATCGATGCCCTGTCTCGAAACTCCCACGACTAGGGACCACAATTAAGGATATGCGTATAAACTACCCAACTCTCACGTATATGATCGCCATCATACTGTTGGTAGTAAAGCAAGATCCTAAGGGCTCTATCAAAGTGTAACATGCAATCAGTCACCTGAACATGTACACGACTGATAAAGGCAAACCAGATAGCATACTATCATCTCGAGTAAGACTGTCCTACCGGGATAGGTCCTCCGCAATCATTGCAATCACGTACCTGCGATCCAATAATTGACTATGAGGGCACTATCTCCAACACAAAGTATAACCGATCGTAGTATAGGAATATCACTTCCTACTCTGTGTATGTCATCCAAATACCAGGACATCACACCCTACTACCTTTTTAACAGATCCATCCGTTATTCTGATGAAGTCAAACCTATGACTGTCACATCAGAAATAGATGATCTACCTCCGCTATATCTGCTTTAGTCTATAAATAGACATAAGCTAACTGTCCACCAATGCTTCCGCTGCTCTCACTGACTACGACAACCCTCTGGCAGAGTCATATAGACGTACACTTCTAAAGCTAGTTTAGAACGATGCTATACTCATCCTCCTGCCGGGTCTCATACTCTGGAACAACAGTAATGGCAAGTCTGGGTAAACAAGAACCTCCCTACCACCGTCCTTGAGCATACCGAAGTACCGCTCGAGTGCCTAAGGTTACCCACTTTATCTGCGGAGTGGCCAATGGAATGTCAAACCAGATTGAATCTTTAGGTTCTTATCAAATCTTCAGTAATCGTTTGTGGTTCTGGAATCACTTCCAGTTCTACCATACTCCCACTACTGTTTTCTGAAAAAATCCATTTTTAATTAAAACTGTGGCGAGTTAAGAACAATATCACTATTGATCTTCCAGATGATAGAAAGTCAACCCTCGTCATAGCCCGGGTCAACCCACAAACAGCCATTACAGAAACGTGCCTTGAGTCATCCAGTGTCTGGTTTTAAGCATAAGCCGGACAACTCCCCGTACCTTAACAATGCCAAGATATGAACTGTTCTATATCCAATATAGAAACAGAGGCACTTATTTAATTGAACCAGATTCAAATCATGCAGCTGTCTCCAGTGCATGTCAACTAAATGGAAGGAGGCTGATCAGCGTTACTTAACTTAGGAATGCTTCCAATTATGAGTAACCTGAAAGAGAAGCAAGTTCTCTTAACCATTACTATCAACTGAATACCATATACAAGTATCTACATCTTCGATCACCTTGAAGAATCCCGATACTTGCAATACCTGGTTCTCTACTTTACTCTTATAACTATAACTTCTCAAAACTTCGACCTTGTGTTTCTGCGAAACACCTGTCTAAGAACTAGAGAAGTTATAAGTAAACAGAATATAGTACGAGGACCAACCCCTCTGTCCTAATGGACACTGGACAATATACGACACTCTGTACTGTTGGAGATAGTGCCCTCAGAGTCAATTATTGGATCACAGGCACGTGATTGTAATGATTGAGGGAGGACCTATCCCGGTAGGACAGTCTTACTCAAGATGATAGTATGCTATCTGGTTTACCTTTATCATCGTGTACTGCTTTAGGTGACCTGACAGGTCGCTATTGCACGTTGATAGAGCCCTAGGATTCATGCTTGACTGCCAGCAGTATGAGGGCGATCATATAAGTGAGAGCTGGAGTCTACAAGCACATCCTTAATAGGTCCCTAGTCGTGGGAGTTTCGAGACAGGGCATCGATTCTCCAGAGTAGACTAGTGTATACAGTCGAGACCCCGACGAGGGGCGGTGGCCGGTCTCACAAGCCACTGGTGTCAGTTGGATCACCTAAGATGTATACAGGTGCTCATTGGGTTATGAGTACACCGGACAGGACTCGCCGGGAACATGCTAGTTGGTCTTATACCTGACGTCAGATAGCAGTTCCCTGGTGACATGTGTACAGGTTAGTTCATTGACCTGGGGATCGTCATTTGTCTCGTGTGAGTTCCCACTGTACTTTGATTACTACCCTACCACGGCTCAAAGGAGTCGTGCAAACAGGTTTTAGTTGGGTACAGTCCCGAGCCACATGGAGGCAGTGAGCGGATCTTCAGGGGTTCGTCTCTCCCGGTATTGGGGGTGAGGTCGCGCTGTGTCTAGGAGAGCCAGAACATGAAAAGACCTTGGCCAAGGCAGGAGATTTACTGGTAGGTATTCCAGTAGTATCTCAGGGTGTTCTGGGCTACACTCCGACACGACTTGTACCGCTTTTGGGGGTCTGACTTTTACCAACCCCCTAGGCCCGCCATGCGATGCTCATAGACGAACGGACCGGACTGTACGGATATTGTCACTGACAGGCTCAGTTGGGTGTCGGGGTGAGCTTCCTCATCGACGTCCCTTTTGGTCAATAGCTGGTGGCCCGTCACGTATTGGCTTATACCTCTGACGTGCTAGTGGTTAAATCCACAGCCATAGTATTGACGAGTCTTTAGAGTCCACCACACTTTCAGTTACTCAAGCTTTCGGGCGAAACGCTGTAGAGGCCGTATGGAGATATGGCAGGGTCCGATCAGATACGTGCGGTATTGCACGGATCAGGATCGGACCGTTTGTACTAGAGGCCGTATGGAGATATGGCAGGGTCCGATCAGATACGTGCGGTATTGCACGGATCAGGATCGGACCGTTTGTACTAGTGGCCGTATGGTTATATGGCAGCGTTCGATCAGATACGTGCGGTATTGCACGGATCAGGATCGGACGGATCTTACTAGCCGGTTTTGGTTTAAGCTGGTCCTAGTTTAGTACAGTGTAGATTTTGTCTCATTGCATTTGTATCCGGACGGAATACAGATGCGGGTGTGTATGCACAGTATGGGGGTTTTTCCTGTAATTTATTACGGGACCAGTTTTCTGGAGTTGCCAGTTTGCTTTCCGTTCCGGCCGGTTTTTCTTTGTTCTTTCCCGGCCGGACTTTTCCGATGGAGGGACTAATTTGCAATTGTGCAAATTGGTATTTGTGGAGGACTTATTTGCATAAGGGTTGACATGATAAGCATCTTTGCTTTTCATGATTTGATGAGATTAGAAATGATTTGAGGTTGATGTAAGTTTAGTGATGATTATGTTTGGATGTGGTCACCCTCCTCCTTTTACTACACTCACCTCCCTCTTGCTTCATATTGTTATCCTCCACCATTTCTAAATGAGTGAGATTATTATCATGGTTGTAAAAAGAAAGAGAGAAGAAGAAAAGAGAAGAAAATGAGAGCTTCATCTTTGAGAGGAAGAAAAATGAGAGTGATTCATTTTGTGTATATCATTCTTCATCTCATTCCATTGCTAGAAAATTGAAAGCACCAATTTTCTATACACCATTCCTTCATCTATGGCAACCAACCCCAAAGTGAGACATACACTCTACACTATATTCCTACAGCAAATCTTGGACGCGTCGATTCGCCAGCTTCGCGCCCGAGTTGCCTCGGCATTGAGGTGGGAGCCCGTAAACGTACCCGGCTTCGTGGTGCCCTTTCCGACGAGGAGGAGACGACCGGAGATCCCGCGAGGAAATCGGAGTGGAGATGAAGACCGGAGGACTTGGATCAGTCGGTACATCTCTAACCTATCTTGTTACTTAGCTTAGACTAGTTTAATGGCACGATCCGGGGTTTAGTGCGCGGTGGTGCCGGTTTGCTAAGTCCGCAAATTTTAAAGTTTATCACTGTTTCCGCGTTTGGCCGTCGGATTGACGGCCGGGGCGCCGCCGTGCACTTACAGTGGTATCAGAGCCTCGCCATTAACATAGTCTAGCTTGGTGTAATGTGTTTTTCTGTTTCGATCGATCGAATGTTCCAAAACTGCATTTTAGTTCGAATCAGTTTCTGTTGAAAATTTTTGGTCTCGAAAAATTTTTCAGGTTGTAAAATATTGATGTACTGGAAAATCTAAGAGTTCTGTAAAAATTTGACGAAATAACTCCACAGTGGGAGCGCGGAAGCGCCGCGAAAACCCCAATCCCGCGGCCCTTCCGCCGCGCACTATTCACATCACTTCACCAAATTTTTTCAGAGGCCTTCTGGGCTTAAAATATGGGTTTTGGAATATTAAAATTGGGCCCAGGATTTCTGTGAGTGCTACAGTTTTGATTGAGGGCCCACTTGTTAATTTTTGATCGATCGGATATTTTAAACACATTTTTCACAGTATTTACATTATATCTGCGACCGTGAATGTCACTCGATCGGTAAATCCTGTCTAACTGCTATAGCCCGGTTAGACGGATTTGCGAACGTGACTTTCACGTTGATGTTCTATGTTTATGCTGTGATGTTGCGGATCGGTCGTGGGGATAGCCTGGTTGCAATGCTAGTACAGTTGTGGTGGTATTATGTACATTTGATATTGCGGGGCGAGCGTCCGACATGTGGACTGCCGTCACTGCCTGTTTGTATTATTATTTTGGGACACGACCTGGTTGCGGTCGATGTACCCGGTGTATGTATATTTTACATTCTGTACTAGGATTACCCCGCGGTGGGGTGCACGGATAGCCGGGTTCTAGAGGGCAACAAGCCCGCATCTCATGGCATTGGGACGGAGGGGGCTTCACTCTAGGATTGGCGGGCTATTCGCCGCACTCGTAGGGGGTACAGGTTGACCCAGGAGGGGTGCCCAAGTTGCCGGATTCCGTGGAGTGCTGGGTGGTCCATTCAAGGAGCTGAAGGGGGCTGCCTCGCTTCAGGTTTTGGCGGGTAACTTGCCGCGCCCGTAGGGGTCTAGGATTTCATTGCACAGGCTATCCACACGACCAGGGGAACGTCGGGTTTCAGTAGTGGCTCTGTGAAACCCGGGGATCCCAGATATCTGTATTGTTCTGTGATGCTGTACATTTTCTGTGATGTTGCATTTCTTTCACGCCTTGAGCGAAATATAATATATTGGTATATATATTAGTAGATGTTGTATATGTTTTGCATCCGCGCTAGTCCAGTCCCCGCTCTGTCGTTAGTAAGCTAACCTAACGGGTAATGACGGGACCCAGTGGCGAATGCGGATGGCATATACGTACATCAGTATATTTTCGTTCTTTTTGGTGTGATCAATTGATGGGACTGCGTTGATTCAGATCAATGCAAGTTAAAAACAAACCTATTCTGATGTTGTTGGAACACTTTTCAAAAAAAACTGTTATTGCAAGGACGTTCACTTTTGTTTTGCATCGTGGTATTCATTTGGAATATCCTGCTCCTCAGTCGACGAGGCAAGGGCCGAGATCCCTTCACCGGGAGTGACCCCTTGGACAGAAGTTTGCGTCAGGGCATTAACTTCACTATAGCCGATTACTTTTGCTTTGCACCGTGGTATTCAGTTGGAATATCCTGCACCCCATTCTACGGGGAAAGAGCCGTGATCCCTTCACCGGGAGTGACCTCTTTAGCAACGGTTTTCGTCACTATATTTTTAAAAGCTATCCGTTC
The DNA here is from genome assembly GCA_030015575.1 of Agapanthus africanus. Lineage (NCBI taxonomy): Eukaryota > Viridiplantae > Streptophyta > Magnoliopsida > Asparagales > Amaryllidaceae > Agapanthus > Agapanthus africanus. The sequence continues at coordinate 567,393,924 of CM057339.1, forward strand.
CTTCAACGATATCAAGTTCACTACGTTAAAGGTTTTCGCCAGAAACCATTCGTAGCCCTCCGTCATTTCATATGGATGGTCAATAGTATTCAAGCTGTGTATGTTGGCCAAAGTCAAGGCACAGTGTTTGGTAGCTGTTGGGGTATTCATATGCAGCATAGATAGATGCGTTGGTTTGGGACAGTCGTACTGCCATTTTGGCCAAAGTCAAGGGTATGTACGGGTGGATTCAAATTAACCTGGAGAATGACGGGTAGAACTTGGCATGTGACTTATGATATGTTGGCCAAAGTCAAGGTCATAAGAGCATGGGGCAAAAATCACATCGGGAGTTTCAAAAGTACTGAAACTTGCCAGATATGCGCATACCTTCTGGAGTGTGACACCGTGAGCGGATTCCGTCACGTTATCATGCAATGATAGTTGGATCCCGATTCCCACTGATGAGTTGGTTTACTCCTCGGGTGTTCCCGACTAATTCTTCTTTCAGGTTTGGAGGAGAATTTGAGGTACAGTGGGAGGTTTCCAGATTGGATAAATTGGTAACCATTCTGATCTAGGTTAGAGTGCACGCTGAGTGTTTCTTTTCTCTCTCTCTGGCAGCGACCATTGACCCGACCCTAAGACTACGACTCAGTGACCAAGTTGACCGAACCTACTTAACACTGGCTTTTGGATTGTCAGAGTTGCAGACCTCATTGCCACTCCTGCTTTTACCCTTTTCTCCAGGACACCCCGTATTACTACGAACGTCCACTTCCATTGGAAAAAACCATCGTATGGTTATATACGAACTCGAAGGACTTCGAGGATGGTTTCTGGTTTTGGAGAAAACGGATAGGATTATTCAGTTGTCTTTCCTTTTCACCCTCTCTCAGGTTGCGAGTACTCCTTAGTTTAGGAGTAGTACACCTATTATGCAAATTGGATAGTCTTCTTCCAAACCATAGGCTGGTGCCGACCGGTAGGGAATGAAGAAAACCAGTTAGCCTAAACGGTGTACAGAAGGTATTAAGTTCAGACAAAGCAAGGGATTAGTAAGGGGGCAAAGTAAGTTGCGACTGCTATTCACGACCAAACCAAGTATCTCTTCGCCAATCCTAAATCACCTTTGTATTTCTCCAGGACACTCCGTATCACTACGAAGATCCCATTTTATTGGATAATCCATCGTATGGTTATATACGAACTCGAAAGGAACTTGTTCCAGTTCGGGGATGGATTCTGGTCCAGGAGAAATAGGAATAAAGTACATTCAGGTGTCTTTTATCTTCACCTTCTCTCGCGTTGCGAGTGCTCCTAGGATTAGGACAGTACACCCATTATGCTTATTGGATAGTCTTCTTCCAAACCATAGGCTGGTGCCGAACGGTAGGGAAGGAAGAAAACCATTTGGCCTAAGGGGTGTGCAGAAGGTAATGACTAAAGACATATAAAGGGATTTGGAGAGGTGGCAAAGAATTATACGGTTATAGTTGTGAATCTGGATAATGGAAGAGGCGTTACTAAGAATACCGGGATACCCCACCGAAACACTTCAATGTTTCAGTTTCACTGTGTACAGTTAATAGAAAACTGATTTCCCAATTAGACACTTGCTCCAGGGTATGTATTTACCAGGTTGGATTCTCACATCTGTATGGTTTTACAGATGATGAGTGGGAGTAAGTTATTGGGAATTGGGTGATCATCCTCATTATATCGGGATTCGTTGTAATCGGTGATATTTGAGGAGATCACCTGGGTTGTTTGCCGGTCGGCGAATATTTGGTTTTGAATATCCGCTGTTGTGCACCAATTTCAAATTGATATATCTGTACGTCTATTTTCATAGAGTGAGATATACCTTTTGATATTATGTCGATGACATTTACCTAGATCAGTGGATGGTTAGGTAAGGAGCATTAAACAGCGGTGTAATTCTTCTTAACCATAAGTACAGTTTTCAACCTACGACACACAGTGAAAGAGTTGTTAGACTCAGCGGAATTATATAGAGTATTGTATGTTGTCCAGTGTCCATTAGGACAGAGGGGCTGGTCCACATACTATATTCTGTTTACTTTTAACTTCTCTAGTTCTTAGACATGTGTTTCGTAGAAACACAGGGTCTAAGTTTTGAGGAGTTATAGGTATTTGAATAGAGTAGAGAACCAGGTGTAGCAAGTATCGGGATTCTTCAAAGTGATCGAAGATGTAGATACTTGTGCATGGTATTCAGTTGATAGTAATGATAAAGAGAAATTGCTTCTCTTTCAGGTTACTCATAATTGGAAGCATTCCTAAGTTGAGTAACGCTGATAGGCCTCCTTCCATTTAGTTGACATGCACTGAAGACAGCTGCATGATTTGAATCTGGTTCAATTAAATCAGTGCCTCTGGTTCTATATTGGATGTAGAACAGTTCATATCTTAACGTTGTTAAGGTACGGGGAGTTGTCTGGCTTATGATTAAAACCAGACTCTGGATAACTCCAGGCACGTTTCTGTAATGGCTGTTTGTGGGTTGACCCAGGCTATGACGAGGGTTGATTTTCTACCATCTGGAAGATCAATAGAAATATTGTTCTAGACTCGCCACAGTTTTATTAAAAATGGACTTTTTTCAAAAACAGTAGTGGGAGTATGGTAGAACTGGAAGTGATTCCAGAACCGCAAACGATTACTGAAGATTTGATAAGGAACCTAAAAATTCAATCTGGCTTGACATTCCATTGGCCACTCCGCAGATAAGGTGGGTAACTTCAGGCACCCGAGAGGTACTCCGGTAGCCTCAAGGACGGTGACAGGGAAGTTCTTGTTTACCCACACTTGCCATTGTTGTTGTTCCAGGCTGCGAGACCCGGCAGGAGGATGAGTATAGCGTCGTTCTAAACTAGCGTTAGAAGTGCACGTCTATATGACTCTGCCAGAGGGTTGTCGTAGTCAGTGGGAGCAGCGGAAGCATTGGTGGACATCAGGCTTATGTCTATTTATAGACTAAAGCAGATGTAGCGGAGATAGATCATCCATTTTTGATGTGACAGTCATAGGTTTGACGTCATCAGAATAGGGGATGGATCTGTTGAGAAGGTAGTAGGAAGTGATATTCCTTTACTACGATCGGTTATACTTTGGTCGTCACACAGTGGTTTCTCCACAAAGGACTTGGACATTATATCAGACATACTGGTTACTAGATCTATGGTTTTAGATCTAGATTTGGGTGGTTTCCTAATCTGGGTACCTTGACAGCATTCTATGAGTATTTAGAATGGACGACTCCTGGCACGGTAGTACACCTGCAGGTAATGGAGTCACCCTCTCTAAAGGTGTCTTACAGACTAAAGGGGAGAGGGATGTGCATGATTGGCAGATCACTTGCTTAGGCAATTGAGTCAATCATGAAATGTCAAGTACCACACCAGATGTTGTTCTTGCAGTAGATGCAATAAGTTGATATTCATCCAATCCTGGAGAAACAGTCGGAGGCAGTTTTAGAACATAAGTGGCTGTTCTAGGGATATGATAACGAAAGCCCCATTCGGGAAACAGTTATCATTCCAGGCTTCCAAGGTGACATGGACGACAAGAAGGTTGTCAGAGTTATAGTTTTCCTTCTGACGAGGGGCAGTATTTTGGACAGGTGGTCCAAGGCAATACTGAGGGTGGCATGGCGCAGGATACTGATTAGGTTCAGTTGACGATACAGTCTAAGAAGTTTGGTTTTGGAGTTCATTTATGAGCTTGGTCCCATCAGACATCCAGACATTCTAAGACAGGTATTGCTCATTTCGGGAGATGGCTTTCTCCGCGAACTTGAGATATAGAGAGACATAGAAAGAAACACCACAGGCGGATCCACTCACTGAGGCTATTCCTCGAACGCAATAGTTTCACAAACGAGTTTTGTGAGACTGACAAGTAGAGGAGTTGGGTGTTCGGTATCACACGGGCTGTGAGTATGCGACATCGCAATAATTAGCCTTGAGTGCAAGTGGGAGATTGTTGGAGATAGTGCCCTCAGAGTCAATTATTGGATCACAGGCACGTGATTGTAATGATTGAGGGAGGACCTATCCCGGTAGGACAGTCTTACTCAAGATGATAGTATGCTATCTGGTTTACCTTTATCATCGTGTACTGCTTTAGGTGACCTGACAGGTCGCTATTGCACGTTGATAGAGCCCTAGGATTCATGCTTGACTGCCAGCAGTATGAGGGCGATCATATAAGTGAGAGCTGGAGTCTACAAGCACATCCTTAATAGGTCCCTAGTCGTGGGAGTTTCGAGACAGGGCATCGATTCTCCAGAGTAGACTAGTGTATACAGTCGAGACCCCGACGAGGGGCGGTGGCCGGTCTCACAAGCCACTGGTGTCAGTTGGATCACCTAAGATGTATACAGGTGCTCATTGGGTTATGAGTACACCGGACAGGACTCGCCGGGAACATGCTAGTTGGTCTTATACCTGACGTCAGATAGCAGTTCCCTGGTGACATGTGTACAGGTTAGTTCATTGACCTGGGGATCGTCATTTGTCTCGTGTGAGTTCCCACTGTACTTTGATTACTACCCTACCACGGCTCAAAGGAGTCGTGCAAACAGGTTTTAGTTGGGTACAGTCCCGAGCCACATGGAGGCAGTGAGCGGATCTTCAGGGGTTCGTCTCTCCCGGTATTGGGGGTGAGGTCGCGCTGTGTCTAGGAGAGCCAGAACATGAAAAGACCTTGGCCAAGGCAGGAGATTTACTGGTAGGTATTCCAGTAGTATCTCAGGGTGTTCTGGGCTACACTCCGACACGACTTGTACCGCTTTTGGGGGTCTGACTTTTACCAACCCCCTAGGCCCGCCATGCGATGCTCATAGACGAACGGACCGGACTGTACGGATATTGTCACTGACAGGCTCAGTTGGGTGTCGGGGTGAGCTTCCTCATCGACGTCCCTTTTGGTCAATAGCTGGTGGCCCGTCACGTATTGGCTTATACCTCTGACGTGCTAGTGGTTAAATCCACAGCCATAGTATTGACGAGTCTTTAGAGTCCACCACACTTTCAGTTACTCAAGCTTTCGGGCGAAACGCTGTAGAGGCCGTATGGAGATATGGCAGGGTCCGATCAGATACGTGCGGTATTGCACGGATCAGGATCGGACCGTTTGTACTAGAGGCCGTATGGAGATATGGCAGGGTCCGATCAGATACGTGCGGTATTGCACGGATCAGGATCGGACCGTTTGTACTAGTGGCCGTATGGTTATATGGCAGCGTTCGATCAGATACGTGCGGTATTGCACGGATCAGGATCGGACGGATCTTACTAGCCGGTTTTGGTTTAAGCTGGTCCTAGTTTAGTACAGTGTAGATTTTGTCTCATTGCATTTGTATCCGGACGGAATACAGATGCGGGTGTGTATGCACAGTATGGGGGTTTTTCCTGTAATTTATTACGGGACCAGTTTTCTGGAGTTGCCAGTTTGCTTTCCGTTCCGGCCGGTTTTTCTTTGTTCTTTCCCGGCCGGACTTTTCCGATGGAGGGACTAATTTGCAATTGTGCAAATTGGTATTTGTGGAGGACTTATTTGCATAAGGGTTGACATGATAAGCATCTTTGCTTTTCATGATTTGATGAGATTAGAAATGATTTGAGGTTGATGTAAGTTTAGTGATGATTATGTTTGGATGTGGTCACCCTCCTCCTTTTACTACACTCACCTCCCTCTTGCTTCATATTGTTATCCTCCACCATTTCTAAATGAGTGAGATTATTATCATGGTTGTAAAAAGAAAGAGAGAAGAAGAAAAGAGAAGAAAATGAGAGCTTCATCTTTGAGAGGAAGAAAAATGAGAGTGATTCATTTTGTGTATATCATTCTTCATCTCATTCCATTGCTAGAAAATTGAAAGCACCAATTTTCTATACACCATTCCTTCATCTATGGCAACCAACCCCAAAGTGAGACATACACTCTACACTATATTCCTACAGCAAATCTTGGACGCGTCGATTCGCCAGCTTCGCGCCCGAGTTGCCTCGGCATTGAGGTGGGAGCCCGTAAACGTACCCGGCTTCGTGGTGCCCTTTCCGACGAGGAGGAGACGACCGGAGATCCCGCGAGGAAATCGGAGTGGAGATGAAGACCGGAGGACTTGGATCAGTCGGTACATCTCTAACCTATCTTGTTACTTAGCTTAGACTAGTTTAATGGCACGATCCGGGGTTTAGTGCGCGGTGGTGCCGGTTTTCTAAGTCCGCAAATTTTAAAGTTTATCACTGTTTCCGCGTTTGGCCGTCGGATTGACGGCCGGGGCGCCGCCGTGCACTTACATGTACAAGTCCTCTGAGTCTAATAACTCATTCACTGTGTGTCGTAGGTTGAAAACTGTACTTATGGTTAAGAAAAATTACACCGCTGTTCAATGCTCCTTACATAACCATCCACTGATATAGGTAAATGTCATAGACATAATTTCAAAAAGTATATCTCACTCTATAAAAATAGACATACAGATATATCAATTTGAAATTGGTGCATAACAACGGATATTCAAAACCAAATATTTGCCGTCCGGCAAACAACCCAGGTGACTTTCTCAAATATCACCAATTACAACAAATCCCGATATAATGAGGATGATCACCTAATTCCTAATAACTTACTCCCACTCATCATCTGTAAAACCATACAGATGTGAGACTCATACCTGGTAAATACATACCCTGGAGCAAGTGTCTAATCGGGAAATCAGTTTTCTTTTAACAGTACACAGTGAAACTGAAACATTGAAATGTTTCGATGGGGTATCCTGGTATTCTTAGTAATGCCTCTTCCATTATCCAGATTCACAACTATAACCGTATAATTCTTTGCCATCTCCCTAAATCCCTTTATATGTCTTTAGTCATTACCTTCTATACACCCCTTTAGGCCAAATGTTTTTCTTCCTTCCCTACCGCTCGGCACCAGCCTATGGTTTGGAAGAAGACTATCCAATAAGCATAATGGGTGTACTGTCCTAATCCTAGGAGCACTCGTAATGCGAGAGAAGGTGAAGATAAAAGACAACTGAATAAACCTTATTCCTATTTCTCCTGAACCAGGATCCATCCCCGAACTGGAACAAGTTCCTTTCGAGTTCGTATATAACCATACGATGGATTATCCAATAAACTGGGATCTTCGTAGTGATACGGAGTGTCCTGGAGAAATACAAAGGTGATTTAGGATTGGCGAAGAAATACTTGGTTTGGTCGTGAATAGCAGTCGCAATTTACTTTGCCCTCTTACTAATCCCTTTCTTTGTCTTAACTTAATACCTTCTGTACACCACCGTTAGACTAATTGGTTTTCTTCATTCCCTACCGGTCGGCACCTACCTATGGTTTGGAAGAAGACTATCCAATTTGCGTAATAGGTGTACTATCTCCTAAACCAAGGAGTACTCGCAACCTGAGAGAAGGTAAAAGGAAAAGACAACTGAATAGTCCTATTCGTTTTCTCCAGAACCGGAAACCATCCTCGAATTCCTTCGAGTTCGTATATAATCATACGATGGCTTTGTCCAATAGAAGTGGACGTTCGTAGTAATACGGGGTGTCCTGGAGAAAAGGGAAAAAGTAGGAGTGGCAATGAGGTTTGCAACTCTGACAATCCAAAAGCCAGTCTTATAAGAAGGTTCGGTCAACTTGGTCACTGAGTCATAGTCAAGGGTCGGGTCAATGGTCGCTGCCAAAGAGAGAGAGAAAAGAAACACTCAGCGTGCACTCTAACCTAGATCAGAATGGTTACCACTTTATCTAATCTGGAAACCTCCCACTGTAACGTCAAATTCTTCCCCAAACGTGAAAGAAGAATTAGCCGGGATCACCCGAGGAGTAAACCAACTCATCAGTGGGAATCGGGATCCAACTATCATCGCATGATAACGTGACGGAATCCGCTCACGTTATCACACTCCAGAAGGTATGCGCATAACTGGCAAGTTTCAGTTCTTTTGAAACTCCCGATGTGGATTTTTACCCCATGCTCTTATGACCTTGACTAAGGCCAACAAATCATAAGTCACATGTCAAGTTCTACCCGTCATTGTCCAGGTTGATTTGAACCCACCCGTACAAGCCCTTGACTAGGGCCAACAAGGCTATACGACTGTCCCAAACCAACGCATCTATCTATGCAGCATATGAACACCCAATAGCTATCAAACACTGTGCCTTGACTATGGCCAACAAACACAGCTTGAATACTATTAACTATCCATATGAAACGACGGAGGGCTACGAATGGTTTCTGGCGAAAACCTATAACGTAATGAACTTGATATCGTTGAAGGAACGGATAGCCTTTTAGAAAAATATAGTGATGAAAACCTTTGCTAAAGAGGTCACTCCCGGTGAAGGGATCTCGGCTCTTTCCCCGTAGAATGAGGTGCAGGATATTCCAACTGAATACCACGATGCAAAGCAAAAGTAATCGTCTATAGTGAAGTTATTGCCCTGACGCAAACTTCTGTCCAAGGAGTCACTCACGGTGAAGGGATCTCGGCCCTTGCCTCGTCGACTGTGGAGCTGGATATTCATAACCGAATACCACTATGCAAAACAAAAGAGAACGCCTTTGCAATAACAGCTTTTTGAAAAAGTGTTCCAACAACATCAGAATAGGTTTGTTTATCTTGCATTGATCCGAATCAACGCAGTCCCATCAATTGATCACACCACAAAAGAACGAAAATAATGATGTACGTATATGCCATCCGCATTCGCCACTGGGTCCCGTCATCACCCGTTAGGTTACTTAACTAACGACAGAGCGGGGACTGGACTAGCGCGGATGCAAAACATATACAACATCTACTAGTATATATATATAATATATAATTTTCGCTCAAGGCGTGATAAAAAGCAACATTACAGAAATGTACAGCATCACAGAATAATACAGATATCTGGGATCCCCGGGTTTCACAGAGCCGCTACTGAAACCCGACGTTCCCCTGGTCGTGTGGATAGCCTGTGCAATGAAATCCTAGACCCCTACGGGCGTGGCAAGTTACCCGCCAAAACCTGAAGCGAGGCAGCCCCCTTCAGCAACGTGAATGGACCACCCAGCACTTCACGGAATCCGGTAACTTGGGCACCCCTCCTGGGTCAACCTATACCCCCTACGAGTGCGGCGAATAGCCCGCCAATTCTAGAGTAAAGCCCCCTCCGTCTCAATGCCATGAGATGCGGGCTTGTTGCCCTCTAGAATCCGGCTATCCGTACACCCCTCCGCAGGGTAATCCTAGTACAGAAAGTAAAATATACATACAACGGGTACATCGACCGCAACCTGGTCGTGCCCTAAAAGAATAATACAAACAGGCAGTGACGGCAGTCCACATGTCGGACGCTCGCCCCGCAATATCAAATATACATAATACAACAAAACTGTACTACCATTGCATCCAGGATATCCCCTACGACCGATCCGCAACAACACAGCACAATCACAGAACATCAACGTGAATGTCACGTTCGCAAATCCGTCTAACCGGGCTATAGCAGTCAGACAGGATTTACCGATCGAGTGACATTCACGGTCGCAGATATAATGTAAATACTGTGAACTAGCATGTTTAAAATATCCGATCGAACAAATTCACCGAAGTGGGCCCCAAGCAGTACTGTAGCACTTACAGAAAATCTGGGCCCAAAAAGAATATCCCAAAACCCCCATTTTGAACTCAGGACACTCTGCAAAAATTTGGTCAAATGAAGAGTCAAAAGCGCGGCGGAACCGCGGCCCAAGCATGGGTTTGGCCGCGGTTCCGCGATCGTATGGTGAGATCACTTGACCAATTTTTCACAGATTGCTTAGAATTCCCTGCACAACATTCTGAAACACCCTGAAAAATTTTTAGAGCTGAAAAAATTTCGACAGAGAACACATATGCACTAAAATACGGTTTTTGGGGATTTTTGTTCGATCGAGTTCTAAACATACTAGAGCAAGCTAGGCATGGTTAACGGCGTGGCTTTGATACCAATGTAAGTCCGCGGCGGTGCCCCGGCCGTCGATCCGACGCCGGAAACGCGGAAACTAAAAACTTTGCAAACTAGCAAACCGGCACCACCGCGCACTTTTTGTAGGGTTGCTAGGCACGCGCACAAGGGTCTACGAGGCATCAACCATGCCCGAATGAAAATTTAGCCGTGCTGAACAACCCGAATACGGAACTTTAAACTAGAGATTAGGCGAAAACATGCATGCTAAACAATTTAACACTAAGTGAGAGGGATTACAACCTTTGTAGATCCGGTCCTTCACTTCATATGCTCCGTGTTGTGGTCCCTTCGCTGCGATCATCGGGATCCGGACTCTCGAGAGGTTCCACGAAGAGAAAGACGCAACCTTTGCTTCCGATCTTCGATACTTTGATGATCTACCTTGAAGTTTCTTTAACACAAGCTAACACTCATGAAATGATGTGAACACCCTCATCTAAATGGCAAGGGAAGATGAGGATGATGAAGTAGGATTTTTGCTCTCTTTATTTATATTTTTCTCACATTTATCCATCACAAAATCAAAGCAAGAAACCATTTTCAAGCAAAGAAGAAGAAGGAAGAAGATGATGAATAATGAATTATCTCTTTGTGATGAATAGGAAAAGGAGATATGATAGAATTATGCAACCATGGTTCACTTAACCATTGTAGAGAATTGACCAAGGGTTAGGGTTTGGGTTGAGTTAAGAATGAGTCACACACAAATATCTTTCACAAAACAAAAAGGAAACCTTCTAGAAACATCTAGAAAGTTTAACCCTAATCCAAACCCTAATCATGATTAATCTTTACTAAATAAGTTGCATTATTTATCATATCATGTTACAATATTATATATCACATATACAATATTTATCGTAACAAAATAAAATAATACAATTAACATATATCGCATATATATCAATGTATTACCCAAGTGAGAAAAAGAATCTATTAGTGAGCAAATATTAGTTAATGTCTTTTAATATATCATATATATTATTATACATTAAATTATCGAATCAACACTTGATCCGACAATCCGGCTATATCGCATATAACCGACTAATATTTATCCGTACCGATTCATCGAATCAACACTTGATCCGATGACCCGGCTGATATCAAATATCGCGAGAACATAATACGGTATCACATATCGTATTATCCTCGGTCCCGCACATATCACATATGTGCCCCTACTCCGTTTTGCCTGAGTCAAGAAACCTCTGTGTAGGACTCTAAAGAATCGTCAATACGCCGGCAGTAGGTGATGATCATATCAAACACCCACAAGCTGCAAGCGGTCAGCTAAACGTAACAGCTACCCAGGTATTGAGCGCTCAGAAGATCAACAAGCAAGCCTGTAACTTCTCCTGTGAATCCAAACAGTAACACTCCCGTACAGTCCGGTCTCGTCGTCTGATATGTCGCATATCTCGCCTAGGGGTGGTAAACGTCAGACCCCAGTAGCTCGATAAGTCGTGTCGATATGAGGTCTATAACAGTTCGAGAAACTACTGATAACACTTACCAGTAAATCTCAGCAACCCTGGCCAGGGATTTCCGGTTATAGCCAATCGAACACAGCACAACATCAACTCCCTATACCGGGAGAGACGAATCCCCTCCTATCGCTCATTGCCTCCATATGATTCGGGACTGTACCCAAAAGCCACCTTTTTGCACGCCCTCTTAGACGTGGTATGATGGAAATCAAAGCACAGTGGGAATCACACAAGACTCTATGACGATCTCGGGTCAACAGACTACTCTGTACCAGTGTCACCGGAGAACTGCCATCTGACGTATGGTATAATACCATCTGGGAGTTCTCGGCGAGTCCGTCCAGTGTACCCAGTCTCCACTGAGCACCCGTACACCATCCTTGATGTCAAACACCGATGGATATGGGATCATCCATCGCCCATCATATGGGTCAAGATGCGTATACGCTAGTCTACTCTGGTGCATCGATGCCCTATCTCGATACACCCTCGACTAGGAACAGTTATAGGATGTACTCGTCGACTACCGTGGCCCCACTAGTATGATCTCATCATAGTCCCAGTAGTCGAGTACATATCCTAAGGGCTTTATCAACATGTAATATAGAGACAATCAGAGTACATGTTAAGATAAAGTACAACCAGATAGCATACTATCATGTCGAGCAAGAAAGTCCTCCCTATATATGTCCTAGCATCCACTACAATATACATCGTATGTACAGTAATGGCCTCTAGGGCATACATATAACTAACAATCTCCCACTTTCACTAGGGCCATCTGTTATGGTATCGCATACCCAACAATTAGCTGCGGTTGTAGTATCTCATACTCAACCATCCCGTAAGAGTCTCTACTGGGAAAAAGGCCTTTGTGAGTGGATCCGCGCTGTTGTCCTCTGTGTCTACTCTCCTAACCTCGATCTCCCTGGAGATCAACCATCTCCATGATCAGGTGATACTGCCTAAGAATTATATCTGGATTTCTGATGGGACGGTAGTTCTTTGGCTAAAGCCACAACTCCATTGTCACACAATGGTAGGAACTAAGTTCATCTTATGAACTTATATATATATCCAGACTGCCTCTTTGGTAGTATCGTTGGTAATGATGTATGTTGCCTTTAATCTTCTAGTATGTCACGGTATCTAGCTTGGAACTCTTCCAACATACCGTCCCTCCACTGAGGGTATAGACAATGCCTGCGACTGACATTCAGTCGTCCTTATCACTCTGGAACCTTTCCAGTAATTCTCCCCAGGATCGATTGATACCTTCTCACTACAACTAGTGAGTATCCTAACATCCAATTAGATCTATCTCATAGATCCAAAACCCCGGATTTAGGAGGTATCGCTTTGATCCTATATGGAGAATCCTTGTGATAAGCGGAGATTGACCGATCGTAGCATAGGAAACTCCTTCCCTATCAAGAGTATGTCATCCACGTACTCTACGAGGATCACCACCATACTCTCTACTACCTTTTCGTATATACAAGGTTCATCTACCATTTTGATGAAGTCAAACTCTTTGACTACCATATCAAAACAGATGTTCCAACTCCGCGATGCATGTTTTATCATATAAAACATCTTGCACACGTTTCCGCTGCTCCCACTGTCTACGAAGCCCTCTGGCTGTGTACTTATAGACGCTCTTTTCTAAAACATCATTTAGAAAAGCAGTCATGACACCCAACCACCAGATATCGTAGTCATGGTATGTAGCCGTGGCAAGTAGGATCTGGATGGACTTAAGCATAGCTTTGAAAGTCTCAACTTTTCCATGTACACCAAGTAATCTTCTCAAGATATACCCGCTCCTGATGGGGATTTAACCCTTCAGATAAAGCAACCAAAGTCCATACCTTGTCGGTGTATAAGGATTCCATCTCAGATCGATAAGCATCCAGCCATTCTTACAGAGTCCCACTCCTGATGTCTAGCTCGAAAATAGTTGGGTCATCATCTCATGATGCAATCCTCGCTCCCACTGTCATAGAGAAACCGAAGTATCTCTCAGGTGGGTGAGGAACCCTACTAGATCGGCGGAGAGGCTGAGGTTCGTTGGAAACTATTGAATCCTTTGGTTCTACCAAATCATCAACTGCAGTTTGTATAGCTGGAACCTTTCCAGTTCTACATAACAGACCATGCCTCGAGCTTGTCCGGATTTTGCTTTTATACATAGGCCGGACAACCCCAAATCTTAACAAGCTTAAGATATGGGCTCTTCCCTTTCCATATCATATATGAAGTGGTAGGCAACTGATTTGATTCGAACCCATTTCAATAGGTATGCAACTTCACAAGTGCATAACTCCCTAAAGGAAATAGGAAACTCAGTAGTACTCATCATAGAGCACACCATATCACATAGGGTGCTATTGCTCCGCCCCGATATACCATCGTGCTATGGTGTATAGGAGGAGTAATGCTGAGAGAGAATCTCATTCTCCTTTAGAATAGTCCAGGATTTCCGTGCTCAAGTATTCTCCTCCTTGATCTCATCTAAGGACATAATACTTATACCCGTATTTTGGTTCTCTACTTCTAACTTATATTCTGTGAATATCTCAAAAGGTTCGGACTTGTGTTTCAACAGAAACATATGTCTGAATGTTGAGAGATTATCAGAGAATGTAATGAAGTACAAAGAACCGATCTTGGCATGTGTAGACAGGGGACTTTCATACATCAGCATGTATCAATCCCAAAAGTTCACTAACTCTTTCTCTGTTTCCAATAAACAGAGCTGTGGTCATCTTATCTTTGTGACATGACCGGCAAGTTTCACAAGATGTAAATTCAAACTAATTTAAATATGCATCTATATGTAACTTACCTAGTCGGGTTGCATTGATATGACTTAGTCTACAATACCTCAAGAAGGATTCGTTCATTTCTGAACTCTTCCTCTTATGTGTGTTCCGTATACTTAGAACTGTAGTTTGATTTAGAACGTCAATGCTTTTAGATAACGTGCCTGAACCGATCAACTCTTGATATAGGAAATGTTCAAAACATTATCCAACAATACAAAATTATATCCTTTCTTTACTAATAAAGAGACTGATATGATTTTGTATACAGGTTCGGTATCTAATAACATTTGTTCAGAATCAATGTATTCTGGTAATACAGGGTGATAGTGACCAACAGACTTGGCTGCAACACTTGCACCGTTTTCTGTCTCATGAAACTTTTCACCCGTTCTCAGTTCTCTACCTATCTGTAGCCCATGTAACAAATTACATATACGGGATCCTGATCCGGTATCACATACCCAGGACGTAAAGGATACTGAGAAATAGTTCTGTGTAATGAACACACCCGAAGATGATGCATCAACATGCACTTTCTTCGTTTGGGCGGCACGGGAAATCTGGTATTCCCCAATTTCCTGCTCTGTCTTATAACAATTATAAGTTGGAGCGGGACCAACGTTCCCCAGCTCAGTATAACAAGCGGGTTCATTCAATATATCCGTTTTATTATCTTGATTAAGGCGTGATATAGTCGCTATCTGGAGAGAGAGAGAAGAAAACACTCAGCGTATGCTCTTGCAAGATTAGATTGGTTATATAATATATCTAATCAGGATGTCTCCCACTGTTTTAGTCAAATCTTCCTTCAAACCCTAAAAGGAAAGACTAGCCGGGATTAATCACACGCTACAAGTTCGCCAATCTTTCAGCCAGGCCAGTGTCGGTACTTTGAGGGAGGTCCCCCGTGCTTTCGCACGAACCTAATTAAAGTAAACCTCGTTTTCCCAGAGGCGTAACCCCGTTAACACCTTTCTAGACACCTACTTGATCGGCTAATTGTAATGTGTAAAACTCTCCCAGGAGTAACTCTTACTCGCAGCGGGTATCGGGATCCAACTATCTCATAGAAGGTATGCAATCCCATTGCAAATTTCAACACTTGAAATTCCCAATAATATTTCGCCCCAAGCGTCCTATGACCTTGACAAAGGCCAACAAACCATAGGCTGCTAGTCAAGTTCAACCCGTCATTTCTTGATTGTATTAAACCCACCCGCACGGCCCTTGACAAAGGCCAACAAGGTCGCACGACTACCCTAATCCAATCTGCATCATATGCATAAGCAGATATGTACTATTCAGCTACCGCACACTACGCCTTGACAAAGGCCAACAAACGCAGCACGAATACTAAACAGTCCTTATCTGAAATGACGGAGGGCTACGACGGGTTTTTCAGAAAACCCTTTGCGTAATGAACTTGATATCGTTGTAGAATCGAGTGATTTTAAATGGAATGCTTTTGAGGCTTTTCTAGTTTTGCTAAAGGGGTCACTCCCGGTGAAGGGATCGTCGGCCCTTTCCTTATCGAATAAGGTGCAGGATATATCATATATACCGCTGTGCAAAGCAGAAACTATAGAAGCAATCAAAAGAAAAACCGAGGGTTGTAGCATCTGCCAATTATTGCTAAAGGAGTCACTCCCGGTGAAGGGATCTCGGTCCTTTCCTTATCGAATAAGGTGCTGGATGTTCTACAAGGAACACCGCTATGCAAAGCAACAATTAGAGCTACCAGTTTTTAATTTAAACAAGTTTCTACAACATCTTAGGTTTCTTTTAATTCATTAATCTCATTAATAAAGTCCCATTTTAATTATGCTTCATAAGCATCTCTTTTGAAACGAAATCTGCAATATAACATATATCTCATATATATAATATAAACATTCGTCTCAGGCAGTAATATGATCTCATCACAGAACATTGCAGCAGAAGAACATATATGAAATATTGGATATACTAGGACGTCCGTGTTTTCAATACGAGCCTGTATAAAACACGGATTCCACGGTCGCGATGAATAGCCAAACCCACATCCCTAGACCCCTACGAGAGCGGCAAGTAACACTGCCAATTCTAGGGTTAGGAGACCCGGTCTCGACTCCTCGAGATGGTCTCCCACTGGACCCTAGAACCCGGTTACTTGTGCTCCCCGCCTTGGGTCTACCTAATGCGGAAAAGTAAATAATATACAACGGTGACATCTTCCGCTACCTGGAAGTGCCCCAATAAAAGAATATTACATACAAATGAATTTTACATGAATGAAAAAGAAAAACTCTCATCTCACATAAAACCCCCGGCTATTCAAACACGACGATCCAATATAACATATCACAGCAACACATAATATCTCATATCATCAACGTAAGCAAGTATGCGTATCCCGATTGTCGTTGATGTATAGCAACGAAGCCGGCGATACACCACATACTACGCTTACGGTCACAGAAAAGAAAGTGTAAAACTACAACAGTTGGAATTCGTAACCTCCTTAGACATCGCATGCCTAACCAAATGAATTCCTTAGACATCGCATGCCTAACAATTATAAACCCCGCATTTTAGTCTCATTATCGAAAACTCTTTTCAATATCAAGTCGGCCAATTCAACAAGATTCCCGACGTCCTGATCGAATGCTCGTCGCAAACTTTAGTAGACGTCCACACCCCCGATACCGTCGACGAAGTGCACCAAGGCGGAACACCGCTACCGGGAGCACCCGAACGGATGCTTTCGGCGACGGGGTTCTCCTACAGTCACTTGGTCGGGGCTATGGAGTGAGGCTGCCTATTAAGTTTACCCGGCGAGTATCCGCGTACCCTACGTGATTGCGACGAACTTTTGATCACATCAAAATTCCGTGGCAACCGATCATCTGAGACTAAACTGCTGTGTTTATAATATTCAAATTAGTTATCACATAACTACCTGTGGATTCCAATTATTGTATCACATTCCAGATAAATAGAAAAAGTTAAACTTTCCGATCGAATTGTCAAGTACCCAAGATTTCCCCAATATATATCAACACTTGAAATCAGTTTAAAAACATCCATTACATGCCACAGTACAAATGGTCCAGCCGTAGAAGGGTCAAGCCAACGCCTCACATGTGGCACGCCGTACTGCCCCAAACCCTAAGGTTCAAAAGGCAGTTCAAGATGGTCACATAATCGAGTTAAGGTTTGTTGTCTTCTAGAGGGTCCACCGAGTTACTTGCATGACTTAGAACGTTCTTAAACACGAGAAAAAATCCAACTTTTGAAAAATTTTCCGACAGGGGAAAAAGTGAGTTATTGATATCCGTTCGAACTTTTTAACAGTTTCTAAAAATTATCCGAACAAACTAAACAAAGTTAAATTATCCGATCGAATCAACGATTCCCTAATACAACCCTTGAAAAATCAACACTTGAGTGGAATTAAAATATTCCCAGAAAAAATTAACAAGAAAGGGCCTACAAATAATTACATGAAATTTCAGGGACTAAGTCCAAATTTTGGCCGCGGAAGAGCCGCAATACCCATGTTTTCGCGGCGGTTCCGCGGTCCAATTTTCGAGTTAGAGGTCCGTACTTCACAGTAATTCTTAGTTTTTCCTGCTTAATTTTCTGAGAACTTTTAATTCAGAAAAAACCACATTTTTGAAAAATGTACAGAGAGGGTTCCGTGTCGGGGTTTCGGCGTTCGATCGGACTTTAAACTTTGTCTAGACTTCGCCTAAAGCTCTAGCTTGGCTCTGATACCACTGTAGGGTTGCTAGGCACGCGCACAAGGGTCTACGAGGCATCAACCATGCCCGAATGAAAATTTAGCCGTGCCGAACAACCCGAATACGGAACTTTAAACTAGAGATTAGGCGAAAACATGCATGCTAAACAATTTAACACTAAGTGAGAGGGATTACAACCTTTGTAGATCCGGTCCTTCACTTCATATGCTCCGTGTTGTGGTCCCTTCGCTGTGATCATCGGGATCCGGACTCTCGAGAGGTTCCACGAAGAGAAAGACGCAACCTTTGCTTCCGATCTTCGATACTTTGATGATCTACATTGAAGTTTCTTTAACACAAGCTAACACTCATGAAATGATGTGAACACCCTCATCTAAATGGCAAGGGAAGATGAGGATGATGGAGTAGGATTTTCTCTCTCTTTATTTATATTTTTCTCACATTTATCCATCACAAAATCAAAGCAAGAAACCATTTTCAAGCAAAGAAGAAGAAGGAAGAAGATGATGAATAATGAATTATCTCTTTGTGATGAATAGGAAAAGGAGATATGATAGAATTATGCAACCATGGTTCACTTAACCATTGTAGAGAATTGACCAAGGGTTAGGGTTTGGGTTGAGTTAAGAATGAGTCACACAAAAATATCTTTCACAAAACAAAAAGGAAACCTTCTAGAAACATCTAGAAAGTTTAACCCTAATCCAAACCCTAATCATGATTAATCTTTACTAAATAAGTTGCATTATTTATCATATCATGTTACAATATTATATATCACATATACAATATTTATCGTAACAAAATAAAATAATACAATTAACATATATCGCATATATATCAATGTATTACCCGAGTGAGAAAAAGAATCTTTTAGTGAGCAAATATTAGTTAATGTCTTTTAATATATCATATATATTATTATACATTAAATTATCGAATCAACACTTGATCCGACAATCCGGCTATATCGCATATAACCGACTAATATTTATCCGTACCGATTCATCGAATCAACACTTGATCCGATGACCCGGCTGATATCAAATATCGCGAGAACATAATACGGTATCACATATCGCATTATCCTCGGTCCCGCACATATCACATATGTGCCCCTACTCCGTTTTGCCTGAGTCAAGAAACCTCTGTGTAGGACTCTAAAGAATCGTCAATACGCCGGCAGTAGGTGATGATCATATCAAACACCCACAAGCTGCAAGCGGTCAGCTAAACGTAACAGCTACCCAGGTATTGAGCGCTCAGAAGATCAATAAGCAAGCCTGTAACTTCTCCTGTGAATCCAAACAGTAACACTCCCGTACAGTCCGGTCTCGTCGTCTGATATGTCGCATATCTCGCCTAGGGGTGGTAAACGTCAGACCCCAGTAGCTCGATAAGTCGTGTCGATATGAGGTCTATAACAGTTCGAGAAACTACTGATAACACTTACCAGTAAATCTCAGCAACCCTGGCCAGGGATTTCCGGTTATAGCCAATCGAACACAGCACAACATCAACTCCCTATACCGGGAGAGACGAATCCCCTCCTATCGCTCATTGCCTCCATATGATTCGGGACTGTACCCAAAAGCCACCTTTTTGCACGCCCTCTTGGACGTGGTATGATGGAAATCAAAGCACAGTGGGAATCACACAAGACTCTATGACGATCTCGGGTCAACAGACTACTCTGTACCAGTGTCACCGGAGAACTGCCATCTGACGTATGGTATAATACCATCTGGGAGTTCTCGGCGAGTCCGTCCAGTGTACCCAGTCTCCACTGAGCACCCGTACACCATCCTTGATGTCAAACACCGATGGATATGGGATCATCCATCGCCCATCATATGGGTCAAGATGCGTATACGCTAGTCTACTCTGGTGCATCGATGCCCTGTCTCGATACACCCTCGACTAGGAACAGTTATAGGATGTACTCGTCGACTACCGTGGCCCCACTAGTATGATCTCATCATAGTCCCAGTAGTCGAGTACATATCCTAAGGGCTTTATCAACATGTAATATAGAGACAATCAGAGTACATGTTAAGATAAAGTACAACCAGATAGCATACTATCATGTCGAGCAAGAAAGTCCTCCCTATATATGTCCTAGCATCCACTACAATATACATCGTATGTACAGTAATGGCCTCTAGGGCATACATATAACTAACAATTTTTACCCCGATCGGGCCATAAACCTAGCTACTAGCAAAAAGGAAAAGAGTAGAGAAGCTATACCAAGCGATCTGTGTCCTTCGGTCTTCGTCTCCAATCCGATCTCCCGCGGATACTTCATCCGTCACCTCCTCGTCGAAACGGGCACCACATCGCCAAAGTCTTTTACGGGCTCCCACCTCTGGACCGAGGTAACTCGGGCGCGAAGTTGGCTAGCCGACGCGTCCAAGATTTGCTGTAGAATAGTGTAGTAGCCATTGTCTCTTTGGGGTGAAGAAGTTGCCTTAATGTTGTGGAGGTGAAGAAAGCAACTATGGAAATGTGCTTAGGAATTTAGGTAGCAAGAAAAGGAGATGAAACAATTTTCTCACACAATGAAACCTCTTCCCTCCTCTCTCCAAAAGTGGCCGGCCACTACCTCCATGGTGGAGATAATGGAATGAAAAAATTCCATGGAGAAAAGAAAAGATACTGCAATATAAAAGGTCACACCAATTTTCCCTTTTCAATCCACTCACAAAACCATCATAAGAAAAGCAAATGAGTGGACTCCAAAAGCATCTCATGATGAAAGAATAATCATGAAGCCACACTTATGCAAGATACCCCTCCACAAATAAGTTATTTGCAAATATGCAAATAACCCCCTTCCATCGGAAAGTCCGGCCGTGAAGGAACAAAAGAAAACCGGCCGGAACGGAATGCAAACTGGCAACTTCAGAAAACTGATCCCGTAATAAATTACAGGAAAAACCCCGCTACTGCAAATACATGCCCGCATTTGTATTCCCACTGAACACAAATGCAAAGAGACAATATCTACACTATCTTATATTAGGATCCGGCTTAAGCCAAAGCCGGCTAGTAAAAACCGTCCGATCACGATCCGTGCAATACTGCACGTATCTGATCGAACTCTGCCATATCTCCATACGGCCTCTACAGCGTTTCGTCCGAAACCTGAGTAACTGTGTGTGGTGGACTCTAAAGACTCGTCAATACTATGGCTGTGGATTTAACCACTAGCACGTCAGAGGTATCAGCCATACGTGACGGGCCACCAGCTATTGACCAAAAAGGGAAGTCGATGAGCGAACTCATCATGACACCCTACTGAGCCTGTCAATGACAATATCCGTACAGTCCGGTCCGTTCGTCTATGAGCATCGCATGTCGGGCCTAGGAGGTTGGTAAAAGTCAGACCCCCAATAGCGGTACAAGTCGTGTCGGAGTGTAGCCCAGAACACCCTGAGATACTATTGGAATACCTACCAGCAAATCTCCTGCCTTGGCCAAGGACTTTTCATGTTCTGGCTCTCCTAGACACAGCGCGACCTCACCCCCAATACCGGGAGAGACGAACCCCTGCAGATCCGCTCACTGCCTCCATGTGGCTCAGGACTGTACCCAACTAAAACCTGTTTGCACGTCTCCTTTGAGCGTGGTAGGGTAGTAATCAAAGCACAGTGGGAACTCACACGAGACAAATGACGATCTCAGGTCGATGAACTAACCTGTACACATATCACCAGGGAATTGCTATCTGACGTCTGGTATAATCCCAACTAGCAGGTTCCCGGCGAGTCCTGTCCGGTGTACTCATAACCCAATGAGCACCTGTATACATCTTAGGTGAACCAACTGACACCAGTGGCTTGTGAGACCGGCCACCGCCCCTCGTCGGGGTCTCGACTGTATACACTAGTCTACTCTGGAGAATCGATGCCCTGTCTCGAAACTCCCACGACTAGGGACCTTTTAAGGATTTGCTTATAGACCCTAGCTCCCACTTATATGATCGCCCTCATACTGCTGGTAATCAAGCAAGAATCCTAGGGGCTCTATCAACGTGTAATAGCGACTCGTAAGGTCACCTAAAGCAGTACACGATGATAAAGATAAACCAGATAGCATACTATCATCTCGAGTAAGACTGTCCTACCGGGATAGGTCCTCCCTCAATCATTGCAATCACGTGCCTGTGATCCAATAATTGACTCTGAGGGCACTATCTCCAACAATATTTAGTATTCGTGCTCCGGTAGTTTGGCATGCATCAAGGCGTAGTGTACGGTAGCTGATTATTACTTATCTGCAGCATGAGATGCGATTGGATTAGGGTATTCTTACGGTGTTCTTTAGCATGCGTCAAGGGTCGTACGGGTGGGTTTAATTCAATCACGAATTGTACGGGTTGAACTTGACTAGCGGACTATGGGTTGTTTGGCATGCGTCAAGGTCATAGCACGCTAGGGGTAAAAAATATTGTCGGGAATTTCAAGTGTTGAAATTTGCAATGAGATTGCATACCTCCTATAAGATAGTTGGATCCCGATACCCACTGCGAGTAAGAGTTACTCCTGGGAGAGTTTTACACGGGACAATTAGCCGATCAAGTAGGTGTCTAGAAAAGTGTTAACGGGGTTACGCCTCTGGGAAAATGAGGTTTACTTTAATTAGGTCCGTGCGAAAGCACGGGGAACCTCCCTCAAGTACCGACACTGATCTGGCTGAAAGATTGACGAAATTGTAGGGTGTAATTAATCCCGGCTAATCTTACCTTTTAGGATTTGAAGGTAGATTTGATAAAAACAGTGGGAGACATCCTGATTAGATAAGATAATAACCAATCTAATCTTGCAAGAGCATACGCTAAAGTGTTTTCTTTTCTCTCTCTCCAGGTAGCGACCATGTCAGGCCATAATCAAGATAATAATATGGATGTATTGACTGAACCCGCTAATTATACTGAGCAAGGGAACGTTGGACCCGTTCTTTCTTATAAGAGTTATAAGACTGAACAGGGAATAGGAGAATATCTAGAATCTCAAGCCGCCCAAAAGAACATGCATATTGATGCATCTTCTTCAGGTGTGTTAGTTATTGAGAACTGTTTCTCAGTTCACCCTACGTCCTGGATATTGGATACCGGATCAGGATCCCACATATGTAAAATGTTACATGGGCTACGTAAAGGTAGAGAACTGGGAAAAGGTGATCATTCCGTTCAAGTAGGGAATGGGGAAAATGTTGCAGCCAAAGCAGTTGGCGAATATCACCTAGTATTACCAAGTGGTGATACACTGATTCTGAATGAGTGCTATTATATACCGAACATGATGTGCAACATTATATCAGTTTTTTTATTAAGTAAAGAAGGATATAATTTTGTAGTACAGGATAATGTTATGAACATATTCCTAGATCAAAAGTTGATTGCATCAGGCTCGTTATATAATGGCATATTCATTCTAAATCAAAATACAGTCCTCAATATACAAAACACACACAAGAGGAAGAATTCAGAAATGAACGAATCCTTCTTATGGCATTGTAGACTTGGTCATATCAATGCGACACGACTGGCAAAGTTACATAAAGATGGATATTTGAATCCGTTTGAATTATCATCTTATGATACTTGCCATTCATGTCTCAAAGGAAACATGACCAAAGCTCCATTTAGTGGACACGGAGAAAGAGTTACGGAACTCTTAGGACTGGTACATAGTGATGTATGCGGTCCCATGTCTACGCATACCAGAAACGGTTCTTTCTACTTCATTACTTTCACTGACGATCTCTCTAGATTCGGACATGTGTTCCTGATGAAACACAAGTCTGAAGCTTTTGAGAAATTCAGAGAATATAAGCACGAAGTAGAGAATCAAACGGGCAAAAGTATTAAGATTCTTCGATCTGATCGAGGAGGAGAATACTTAAGCAATGAGTTCCTAGATTATCTAAAAGAGAATGGGATTCTCTCTCAGCTTACTCCTCCATATACACCACAGCACAACAGTGTATCGAAACGGAGGAATCGCACCCTATTAGATAGGTGCACTCTATGATGAGTACAGCTGAGTTACCTATTTCCTTCTGGGGATATGCGCTTGAGACAGCCATAGACCTATTGAATAGAGTTCCCACCAAATCTGTGCCTACCACTCCATATGAGATATGGAAAGGGAAGAGACCACATCTTAATTATATTAAGATATGGGGTTGTCCGGCCTATGTCAAAAGGCAAAATCCGGACAAACTCGAGGCAAGATCTGTCTTATGTAAGTTTGTAGGATATCCCAAAAATTCTCAAGGGTATATCTTCTACCACCCCGAGGAACAAAAGGTGTTTGTTTCTCGACATGCCACTTTCTTAGAAAAAGGTTTTCTTATGAAACAGAATAGTAGCATTGAGGTAGAACTGGAAGAGGTTCCAGCAACACAAACTATAACAGAAGACTTGGTAGAACCAGAGGATTCAGTAGTACCCGACGAACCACAGCCTCTCCGCCGATCTAGCAGGGTTTCTCATCCGCCTGAGAGATACTACGGTTTTCTCATTGATGGTGGAAGCGAGGATTGCATCATGGAAGATGATGACCCGACTAGTTTCGAGCATGCCATCATGAGTGGTGACTCTGTGAAATGGCTGGATGCAATGCGATCTGAGATGGAATCCATGTACACCAATAAAGTATGGACTTTAGAAAATGCTCCTGAAGGGGTAAAACCCTTTGGGAGCAAGTGGATTTTTAAAAAGAAATTTGGTGTAGATGGAAAAGTTGAGACTTTCAAAACTAGACTTGTAGCAAAGGGTTTTCGTCAACGATCAGGTGTGGATTATGACGAAACCTTTTCTCCAGTGGCTATGCTTAAGTCCATCCGGATCTTACTTGCCATTGCTGCATACCATGACTACGAAATCTAGCAAATGGATGTTAAGACCGCCTTTCTAAATGGTGATTTAGAAGAGTGCGTGTACATGACTCAGCCAGAGGGCTTCGTAGATAGTGGGAGCAGCGGAAAGGTGTGCAAACTGCTTAAATCCATTTATGGGTTGAAGAAAGCATCGCGGAGTTGGAACATCTATTTTGATGTTGTAGTCAAAGAGTTTGACTTCATCAAAAACATAGATGAACCTTGTATCTATAAAAAGGTAGCAGAGAGTAAGGTTGTCTTCCTCGTATTGTACGTAGATGACATACACTTAATAGGAAATGATATTCCTATGCTGCAATCAGTCAAGCTCTTCTTATCAAAAAGATTCTCAATGAAAGATCTAGGTGATGCCTCCTGCATATTGGGAATCATGATCTATAGAGATAGATCTAAACGGATATTGGAATTGTCTCAATCCAGGTACATTGACACCATACTAAAGAGGTTTAGTATGGAAGAATCCAAGCGTGGGAACCAACCCACGATCTCTGGACTCACTCTCTCCAAAGAGATGTCACCCAAGACTGATTTGGAGAGAGCTCGCATGTAAGGGATACCCTATGCTTCGGCAGTAGGCTCTATCATGTATGCGATGCTATGTACCAGACCCGATGTAGTATACTCACTAAGTGTAGTAAGTCGGTATCAAGCAGATCCTGGAGAGAGTCACTGGACAGCTGTGAAGAACATTCTCAAGTACTTGCGAAGGACTAGAGACATGTTCTTGGTGTATGGTAACGGAGAACTCCGGGTGGAGTCCTTTACCGATTCCAGCTTCCAAAGTGATAAGGACGACTCTAAGTCGCACTCGGGATTTGTCTTTACCCTCAATGCAGGGGCGGTATGTTGGAAGAGTTCCAAACAGGATACCATTGCAGACTCGACGATGGAGGCTGAATACATCGCTGCCGACGATGCTGCCAAAGAGGTTGTCTGGGTTAAGAAGTTTATTAGTGAACTTGGTGTGGTTCCATCCATTGAGCATCCAATACCTTTATATTGCGATAACAATGGAGCTGTGGCTTTGGCCAAGGAACCTAGATCCCATCAGAAGTCCAGACATATTCTGAGGCGGTATCACCTGATCAGGGAGATAGTTGATTGCCGGGAGATCGAGGTCAGGAGAGTAGATACGAAGGATAACACTGCGGATCCACTCACGAAGGCCATTCCCCAGATACAGTTTGAGAGATTATTCGGGATGCTAGGTATGAGATACTACAGCAGCTGGCCTTAGTGCAAGTGGGAGATTGTTAGTTATGTATATGCCCTAGAGGCCATTGTTGTACATATGATGTATATTATGATGAATGCTTGCATATATACATAGAGGACTTTCTTGCTCGTCATGATAGTATGCTATTTGGTTTCACTTTATCTTAACATGTTGACTTGTAATGGTTTACTGTCTTTCTCTCACATGTTGATAAAGCCCTTAGGATCTGTACTCGACTACTGGGATTATGATGAGATCATACTAGTGGGGCCACGGTAGTCGATGAGTACATCCTATAACTATTCCTAGTCGAGGGTATATCGAGACAGGGCATCGATACACCAGAGTAGACTAGCGTATACGCATCTTGACCCATATGATGGGCGATGGATGATCCCATAACCATCGGTGTTTGACATCAAGGATGGTGTACGGGTGCTCAGTGGAGACTGGGTACACTGGACGGACTTGCCGAAAACTCCCAGATGGTGATATACCACACGTCAGATGGCAGTTCTCCGGTGACACTGGTACAGGGTAGTCTGTAGACCCGAGATCGTCATAGAGTCTTGTGTGATTCCCACTGTGCTTTGATTTCCACCTTACCACGTCCAAGAGGGCGTGCAAAACGGTGGCTTTTGGGTACAGTCCCGAATCACATGGAGGCAATGAGCGATAGGAGGGGATTCGTCTCTCCCGGTGTACGGAGTTGATGTTGTGCTGTGTTCGATTGGCTATAACTGGAAGTCCCTGGCCAGGGCTGATATAGAGATATACTGGTAAGTGTTACCAATAGTTTCTCGACCTGTTATGAGCCTCATATCGACACGACTTATCGGTTACTGGGGTCTGACGTATACCACCCCTAGACTTGATATGCGACATATCAGACGAACAGACCGGACTGTACGGGAGTGTTACTGATTGGATTCACAGGAGAACGGACAGGCTAGCTTGTTGATCTTCTGATCGCTCAATACCTGGGTGGCTGTTACGTTTAGCTGACCGCTTGCAGCTTGTGGGTGTTTGATATGATCATCACCTGCTACCGGCGTATTGACGATTCTTTAGAGTCCTACACAGAGGTTTCTTGGCTCAAGCAAAACGGAGTAGAGGCACATATGTGATATGTGCAGGACCGAGGATAATGCGATATGAGATACCGTATTATATTCTCGCGATATTTAGATATGAACCGGGACATCGGATCAAGTATTGATTCGATGAATCGGTACATGATATATTAGTCGGTTATATTCGATATAGCCGGATCGTCGGATCAAGTGTTGATTCGATGATTTAATGTATAATGATATATATGATATATTGTATTACATTATCTAATATTGGCTCGCTTTATTATTTCATTTTCTCACCGGATTAATACATTGATATATATGCGATATATGTTAATTGTATTATTTTCTTTTGTTGCAAATATATAATATATATGTGATATATATTATTGTGACATGATATGATTTATTATGAAACATGTTTAAGGATGATAGAATGAGATTAGTGTTTGATTAGGGTTAGCTCCTTCTTGATTATTCTAGAAGGATTTCCTTTTGTCTTGGTTAAGATATTATGGTTGATACTTATCCTTGACTCATACTTAACCTAACAAAACCCTAGCTCTAGTTTATTCTCTACAAAGGTTAAGCCTATCATCCTTGACCATGGTTCCATATCAATCATATATTCTTATTACTATTCATCACAAAAGGATGATCTCATTCTCATTATTCTTCATCTTCTTCTCTCTTGAGTTTTTGAGAGAGCTTACTTGTGATTTCTTTTGTGATGGGTTCTTGTGGGAAAATGATATAAAAAGAAAGCATAAATACTACTCCATCATCCTCATCTAATCTAGCCCATTAGATTAGGGTGTTCACCTCATTAGAGTGAGAGAGCTTGGGTTATAGCAACTTCGACGTAGATCATCGGAGAAGCGGAACACTACAAGCTTGCATGGATCGTTCGAGTCGTGGAGTCTCTCTTGAGTCCGGGAGATCGTGGATCGCGGCGAAGGGACTTCTACTCGGAGCTTGTGAAGCGAAGGAGCGGACTACAAAGGTTGTAATCCCTCACACTTAGCTTTAAAGATGTTATCTTGCATGTTAAACCCTAATAATCTAGCAAAGATCCAGGCTTTGGGTTGTTCGGCACGTCTAAAATTTTATTCGGGCATGTTTGATGCCTTATGAACCTTCACAAGAGTGCCTTGGAACCCTACAAACTCATCAGTAGGAATCGGGATCCAACTATCATCGCATGATAACGTAATAGAATCCACTCACGTTATCACACTCCAGAAGGTATGCGCATGCCTGGCAAGTTTCAGTTTCTTTAGAAACTCCCGATGTGATTTTTACCCCATGCTCTTATGACCTTGACGAAGGTCAACAAATCATAAGTCACATGTCAAGTTCTACCCGTCATTGTCTAGGTTAATTTGAACCCACCCGTACAAGCCCTTGATGAAGGTCAACAAGGCTGTACGACTGTCCCAAACCAACGCATCTATCTATGCAACAGAAAGGTAACAAGCAGCTACCATACACTATGCCTTGATGAAGGTCAACAAACATAGCATGAATACTAAGTGCTACCCATCTAAAATGACGGAGGGCTACGAATGGTTTTTGGCGAAAAACCTTTAACGTAATGAACTTGATATCGTTGAAGGAACCGGATAGCTTTTTATAAATATAGTGGCGAAAACCTTTGCTAAAGAGGCCACTCCCGGTGAAGGGATCTCGGCTCTTTCCCCGTAGAATGAGGTGCAGGATATTCCAACTGAATACCACGATGCAAAGCAAAAAGGCAATCAGCTATAGTGAAGTTATTACCCTGACGCAAACTTCTATCCAAGGGGTCACTCCCGGTGAAGGGATCTCGGCCCTTGCCTCGTCGACTGAGTTGCTGGATATTCATAATCGAATACCACTGTGCAAAATAAAAGAGAACGTCCTTGTGATAACAGCTTTTTGAAAATTGTTCCAACAACATCAAACAGGTTTGTTTAGCTTGCATTGATCCGAATCAATGCAGTCCCATCAATTGATCACACCAATAAAGAACGAAAATATGATGTACGTATATGCCATCCGCATTCGCCACTCGGTCCCGTCATCACCCGTTAGGTTACTTAACTAACGACAGAGCGGGGACTGGACTAGCGCGAATGTAAAACATATACAACATCTACTAGTATATATATCAATATATAATAATCGCTCAAGGCGTGATAAAATGCAACATCACATAAATGTAATAAGTATCACAGAACAATACAGATAATCTGGGATCCCTGGGTTTCCTTTGAGCCGCAACTGAAACCCGACATTCCTCTGGTCGTGTGGATAGCCTGTGCAATGAAATCCTAGACCCCTACAGGTGCGGCAAGTTACCCGCCAAAACCTGAAGCGAGGCAGCCCCCTTCAACAAAGTGAATGACCACCTATCACTTCACGGAATCCGGTAACTTGAGCACCCCTCCTTGGGGTCAACCTATACCCACTACGAGTGCGGAGAATAGCCCGCCAATTCTAGAGTAAAGCCCCCTCCGTCTCAAAGCATGAGATGCGGGCCCGTTGCCCTCTAGAACCCGGCTATCCGTGCACCCCACCATAGGGTAATCTTAGTACAGAAAATAAAATATGTACAACGGGTACATCGACCTCAACCCGGT
This sequence comes from Agapanthus africanus, assembly GCA_030015575.1. Lineage (NCBI taxonomy): Eukaryota > Viridiplantae > Streptophyta > Magnoliopsida > Asparagales > Amaryllidaceae > Agapanthus > Agapanthus africanus. The sequence goes on from CM057339.1 coordinate 567,423,838, forward strand.
CGTGCCCCAAAAGAATAATATACAAACAGGCAGTGACGGTAGTCCACATGTCGGACGCTCACCCCGCAATATCAAATGTACAAATATAACCAAACTGTACTACCATTGCATCCAGGCTATCCACCACGACAAATCCGCAACATCACAGCACAACACAGAACATCAACGTGAAGGTCACGTTCGCAAATCCGTCTAAAAGGGCTATAGCGATTAGACAAGATTTACCGATCGAATGACATTCACGGTCACAGATATAATGTAATGCACTGTAAACTTTAAACAATATTATAAAATATCGAATCCGAAATAACCCCTGAATAGCCCAGAAAAAACTGATAAAACCATATCCAAATTGGGCCGAATAAACAATACCACTGTACTGACTTCCCAGAGACCAGGCAGTAGCCCAAATACGAAGCCCATACACCATACCTGGGCCGGCTTGGCCGGAAAATAATGCTTGGTGGCCGGTTTTTTTCAGGTGGGTGGGTGTCGTTTTTGGTTTGTGGTCATATGGTCTCAAGAGTGTTCTTCTACACTTGTTTAAAAAAATTTATGAACACCTTTTCAAAACCACAGAGAGCATGACAGCAGTGGGGGTGTTTGGGTTTCGTTATGGTTTCGATACATTAACATTATTTAAAACAAGCTAGCTAAGGTTAATGGCGTGGCTCTGATACCATGTAAGTCTACGGTAGCGCCCAACCGTCGATCCGAGGCAAAAATGCGGAAACAAAAACTTTTTCATAAACTTGAAAATGGCGCTAACGTATACTATAAACCGGATCGAACCATTAACATTAACTAGCAATCTAGAAGAAGTTAGGAAAGGCTATACCGATCGATCCGTGTCCTTTGGTCTTTAGCCATCGTCTCTAGCTTCGCGCGGCATCTCCGATCTCGCTCGATCTCCGGTCTCCTCGTCGGAAAGGGCACCACATCTTCGAATCCTTTTATGGGCTCCCGCTTCAAACCGAAGCAACTCGGACACGAAGTTTGCTAGCCGACGTGACCAAGGTGAAGTAGAGAATGTGTGTGATAACTTTGTCTCTTGACACTCTAGGATTCTCAACACATGAAATGGTTAGAGTGGAGGTAGAAGATGATGCCATGGTGGAGGTTGTGAGCAAGAAGAAGCGGAAGAAGAAGAGGTTCTTTTTCTTTTGTGTTGTGTTGAATTATTGTGAGAGCACTCCAAAAGAAAATACAAGAGCTAACCCCATATTAGTGGCTTCCTCTTCTCTCTCTTCACAACAATTCAACACCCTAATCAATCACATAAAGTGACATTTGCACAAGAAATGAGACCATGAGTCACATATGAAGTACATGTCTCATTTAATGCACAAAATGATGAAATCCACTCACAATTTCCACCATCCAAACATTAATCCAAATTTTTAGTCCAATAAAAAGAACGGCATCATCTAAAGTAAACTCGTGACGGATCACAAGAATACCCCTCACCTGTATATACATACCTTCATCCGCATTCCGATTGAATGCAAATGCGATAAGACTAAAGTAATCCAACAAATCTAATACTAGGATCCGGCTTAAACTAAAGCCCACTAGTATGATCCGTCCGATCATGATCCGTGCACTACTGCACATATATGATCGAACCATGCCATAATACCATACGGCCTCTACAACGTTTCGCCCGAAACTTGAGAAACTGTCTGTGGGGGACTCTAAAGACTCGTCAATACTTTGGCTATGGATTTAACCACTAGCACGTCAGTGGTACTAGCTGTACGTAACGAGCTACCAGGTATTGACCAAAAGGGAGGTCGATGAGCGAGCTCATCCTGACACCCTACTGAGCCTGTCAGTGACAATATCCATACAGTTCGGTCCGTTCGTCTATGAGTATCGCATGTCGGGCCTAGGGGGTTGGTAAAAGTCAGACCCCCAAAAGCGGTACAAGTCATGTCGGAGTGTAGCCCAGAACACCCTGAGATACTACTGGAATACCTACCAGTTGGCCAAGGACTTTATGTAATGGCTCTCCTAGTCACAGCGCGATCTCACCCCCAATACCGGGAGAGACGGAACCCCTGCCGATCCGCTCACTGCCTCCATGTGGCTCGGGACTGTACCCAACTAAAACCTGTTTGCACGACTCCTTTGAGCCGTGGTAGGGTAGTAATCAAAGCACAGTGGAAACTCACACGAGACAAATGACGATCTCAGGTCGATGAACTAACCAGTACACATGTCACCAGGGAACTGCTATCTGACGTCAGGTATAATACCAACTAGCATGTTCCCGGCGAGTCATGTCCGGTGTACTCATAACCCAATGAGCATCTGTATACATCTTAGGTGAACCAACTGACACCAATGGCTTGTGAGACCGGCCACCGCCCCTCGTCGGGGTCTCGACTGTATACACTAGTCTACTAATGGAGTATCGATGCCCAGTCTCGAAACTCCCACAACTAGGGACCACTTTAAGGATGTGCTTATAGACTACCCAACTCTCACGTATATGATTGCCATCATACTGCTGGTAGTCAAGCAAGAATCCTAAGGGCTCTATCAATGTGTAATAGTGATCTGTAATATCACCTAAAGCATGTACACGATGATAAAGATAAACCAGATAGCATACTATCATCTCGAGTAAGACTGTCCTACCGGCATAGGTCCTCCCTCAATCATTGCAATCATGTGCCTGCGATCCAATAATTGACTTTGAGGGCACTATATCCAACACAAGATGCAACCCCGGTTGTCGTGGTGGAAGTGGAGCTCATCGAGGTTCTTCCCGGCCCCGAGACCTGAATCTCCTCACCTCCTTATTTTCTTTTGCGCTAAAATTTTGTAAGCCTCCGGGCGTTTTTGTAAGGCTGGGGAGCCCATAATACCTCTGTAAAGACTTCCGACCTTTATGAATGAAATCATTTTGCAGTGTTCTTTGCGTACATATTTTCCCCTTTGTTTGTGGTAAAATCTATATTTGCGCGGTATTGCTTTCATGATGCGTACGGTCGAAGATCGGTTTTTCATCTGGCGATCACACGTCGAGTTGAATTCAACCATTTGCCAAGTGTGCAAAGACTGGTGCAAGGTCGGTATCTCCATGGCCCCAAAGTCGATATGGGGATCGCTTAGTAAAGACACGTAAGAAGTCACCCTCCAAGGATGGATTGAGCAGGGAAGCTGCTCAATGGCCTCTTGATGAGGGCTTTGATCCTTGGCGTCGTTGGGTAGGAGATTACCGGCCAAGGATGGACCGAGCAGGGTTGCTGCTTGGTGGCCTCTTGATGAGGGCTTTGATCCTTGGTGTCATTGAGTAAGAGATTACCAGCCAAGGATGGACCGAGCAGGGAAGCTGCTCGGTGGCCTTTTGATGAGGGCTTTGATCCTTAGCGCAGGAAGGCAAGGAGTTGCCTGCTAAGGATGGACCGAACAGGAAAGCTGCTCAGTGGCCTCTTGATGAGGGCTTTGATCCTTGTGTAACATTTCAAAAAAATAAAATATTATTTTTGGGAATTTTTATAACTTAATATTATTTTAATGAATATTTTAATATTTCGGTATAATTAAATACCGATAAATGGGGAAAATTTTGGAAAAATTATGGAAAATTCTAAAATAGGGTATTTTATGGAATTATGCCATTTTTTTTTAAGTTTTTAAGATTTATTTGATACTAATTTAGTGCTAATCGCGATTAAATATCGCTAATCGGAATTTTAGCATTTTTGCACAAAACATGCACATATCATTTTTACACTTGTGTTTCATTTATTTCTTTGCCTTCTCTTCATTTTAGCATGGTTGCTTAGGGTTTACCATTGTGTGAGAAGGAAATAAAAGGAAAAGAAAAGCGAAAGAATGATTAAGAGAGAGAAAGAGTGGGTGAGGGGTTTACTTTTGACTTGTTGAACCATTCCTCCATCATTTCTTCTTCTCTTCTCTCTCTCCTTCCTCCCATGAGCTGCTACTGCTCCTGCTCCTCACTCACTCCCCCTCTTCAATCCCCCCAAAAACACCATGAATACAACTCCAAAACCCCATTCCCACTTCACAAAAATTGTTCACAAGCTTGAGAGGAACACATTGGACCACGAAAGAGATGATTTTGAAGATTTTGAGCAACTCAAGAAAATTCTTGAGTTGCCAAAGGAGGTAATTTCTGCACCCTTAGGGTAGTATTTCGATTCCTTATGCATCCATACTTGTTTCATGTCGATATTGTGCGGTTTAGTGAACTTGGAAGATTTCTAGAAGAGGTTATGTGGGATTTTGAGTGGTGTTAGTGCAATTGGACCTTAAAGATGACTTTAAACCCCCCCTATGAGGTTAGAAACCCAGATCTTTTTGAAACGAACCAAGTTTACTGCAAAACAGAAACTTTCATGTCGGTTTGTGAGCTATTTAGTGTGCAGGGAAATCTGGAGTGAACCGAGACCAAAACATGAAAAGCAAACAATACCTGAGACATTTTTGGACCAATGTGAGACCACCCTGCAAGTTCGAGGCCATTCCACCAAGACAAAACCGAGGAGGCCGGTTTTCCCATTGTTGTGCTCGGCCACTTAATGAGGGAATGGGTCCAGGTTGCTACAGTAGGTCACATACACCCTATATATCACCCTAGTGTTGTTTTGGAACCTTGGTTTCACCTGAGACAAAATCTGGGAACACTTTTATAAGTTGCTGCTTTGAATTTGGTTATGGTTTTCCGTATTTTGATTTCCAAATTTTGATATTTGTGCGTTATCTCGATTGCGTGACGTTTGTACGTCTATATCGAGTGATTTCGGGTTATTTTGCGAAGGCTAACCATAGGTTCTAACCTATAGGCTTTTAAGCGTACCGTTTTGGTTTTCGTGTGTCGTTTTAGTTTTAATGCGACACGATACGTGTGACATGTAGGTACCCCCACGGTGATCCGAGACGACGAAGAAGATGGTGGCGACATCGACACCGACACGCAGGATGCAAGGTGAGTAGATTTATATCTACGGGGAGAAGTCGGGTGGATGGTGTATAGCACCCCCACAGTTCGTGGTGATGTATACGGATACGTATACACACATATATTTATTATATGTTGTTTGAGTTGATTTGATGATAAAGATGGATTTTTGGTGTTCTTGGATTGGTTTAGTGTTAGTTGCGAAACCCTAGAGTAGTGGTTGCACCCACACCCACATGCATACATATACTTGCATACATTCTTTCTTTCACATGTGTGTATATGGGAATATATATTTATGTGTTCACATGGGTATGGGACTATGTGTTCATATACTGGATTTGAGGATAGTACTTGGGATTTGAGATGAGTCGGTGAGATTTGATTTGAGGCCGTGAGATCGGTGATATGGCAGGGTTCGTATTTGAGATACGTCATGATGTTATAGCGGATCTTTGGACGACGATACCAGGTGAATAGTGATATACATAGAATAGTTGACTTATGATCGAGATTGAGATAAGATATGTTAGGATATTTATAATAGGTCGCATTGGGCGATGTATACCTCTTTATGATGATATGTGTTGATGACATCGGTTTGTATGAAGCTGTAGATCAGTAGTCAGATCATGATTATATTGATGATATCAGTATTGTACTAGACGTAGATCAGTACCCCGGATTATGATCTTTGATAAAGAGGATACCATATGAATAATACGATGAATATGATATTGACCCGTACCCAGATTTGGGATGCCGTACGACGGATTTACGTATGAGCTATATATTGATGATGGATCCGCACTCTTGACTTGGGAATGTCTGATTATAGATATGGTATCGGATGTGATATTATTGAGGTGGGATCACCGACTAATATATATATATATATATATATATATCGACTCAGATGTTAGGCGGTTTCCTTACCTTCAGTTAGCCTGTTAGCTCAGCCCTATAGTTTAGTGTAGTTGTTAGACTAGATTTGATTCCTACCTATTTCAAAAACCAACGAATCGTGGGTATTTTAAAAGACAGGTCAAGGGATTCTACGGATATTTCAAAGAACATATCTTTTCTTAAAAACATCGTAGCCCTTATTTTCAAAACACCGCGATTCGTATTATTTCAAAAGGCACTACTGTATGATTTATATTTATATTAAATGCAGATTAGTTATCATTGTGTCTAGTATTCAGCTCCCACACATTATTGCTGTTCGCCACGCATCGCATACTTATATTGTGATTCATATACCATTATTGATAGCATGATGTTAGGACACCAGCACCATTACCGATGATGCGTATGCTCCACGTACACTTACTTGCCGGATTACACACATCATGGTCGGTAATTGCCATGTCACGTACACTTTAGAGAATACTATTTCATGGACATAACTTGTTAGCTAATAGTTTCAACATGATATTAGTGTACTTGCCTTACATGCCAGTTTAGACATTGTAGTTATTACTTGTTGTTTCATGCATATTATTATTCACTGTTATGCTGCATTCATGGATTTTATGCCTATATTCACTGTTTTACGTGCTATTGATGATTTGGATTCGGATTTTCATGAGATTTCCTGGATTTGGGGGAAAACCGCAAGAACATATATAAACTTCTTCTCTTTCTCTTTTTAAAATGAAAAGTGCGGTTTTCCCATGATGTATGAGTAGTGCACCATGAGTTTGCTGATGGATTTCGAGACCCGATTCGAGGAGTTGGATGAACCGTCTCGGGTACATGGTGGACCCGGTAAGGTACCCCGGGGCAAAAAGTTCGAGTAGTAGACGATGAGCCTGGCAGGGGAAGACTACCTACCGGTGATTTTACCCGACGCGTCGGATATCCGGAGGATACCGTCGTGGTCTTGTGATGGATGTTAGGGGCCGGTCTGGACTGACGGCGTCCTAGATAGTGAGATATTGAGGTACTGAGATTTGATGATACAGGCCAGTCCGGATAGCCGGAGCCTAAGATTTTGAGATATTGGGATTTATGTTTTGTGTCGATACTAGACACTGTTTATGCTGATTTCATTTATGATACCTCGTTTTAAAAATACAGAAATCTCACTAAGTTATGAAAGCAGTTTCTTCATTTACATGTATTCTGTTTTCATGCATTCATACCTCATCCATATGATATATTGCTACCTGAGGCACTGACACGAGCACATGGGATTACACTTGGGTTAGATATTTACCCTTGCCACCTTTTCATGCTCTAAACTTGTAATTTTGAGCATTATATATATATAGTGATCGTATGACCTAGAATTGCGTTATTCATGCAATTTCTGCTCGTAGATGTTTTCTACTCACGAGTTGGCAACTCACCCCCGTTGTGCCACAGTTTCTTGCAGGTTTTGCCGTACAGGTTTCATTACGGCTTTGCTGGCACACTGCTTCCTTTCCGGGTGATTTTCTTGGTAGGTGGGTTTACTTGCATCGTGACCATCACTATACTTTGTATATTATTATTCAGTTGTATCTAGTAAACTCCATCGACCAAACATGTATTTATTTCAGAGATAGAGACCAGAGATGTTTATTATTTCGACCTTAGAGTCGCGCGTTGTATTTCTATGGATTTCATGCTGTTTTGAGTTTCCTTTTCTGTTGTGGTCCTCGCCCTTCGGCGTTGTATATTATTGCTTGCGTGGTTGTGACCATCGATTGACGAAGAGCTAGCTCCCGCTTGGGGATGCCCTTATTCATTATATATGCTTTATCAGGTTTTGTACCCGTTTGGGGTCAGTTTTTACAAAGGAAACTCTGCCGAAATTTTTAGAAAAGACTTGTGATTTTAAAAATGCATATTCGGCGTATGTTGCAAACTACTTGATTTAAATTGGTTTTTCCTTCACTCTACTACTTTTATTGGTTTGGATTTCTGGGTTTTCGGCTTACTTAGATTACGTACGCCTCGAGACGTTTCGTAGTTTATGTGCCGGTCATGTTCCGTACTTTCGATAGAGTGACGTACCATACGTATGTTCCGCGGCATATTTACGATACGCTACTCCACTTAAGAAGCCTTAGGATGTACATTTCTTTGTTCAGTATTATATTCATTCATGATCTAGCCTCATCAGTACCAGTTATGGTTTTGCTACCACGATTACGGGCAGGGAGAGCTATGACTAGAGTTGCGGTCAGCACGAGCTCGTCACGAACGAGGACTGACCAGGGCGTAATTCCGGCGACACACGATTGCAGAGATGTGTATTTTTATTGTGTTTTCGCGCCACGAGCGTTTGATGGATCGCTGTATGAGATTACTCGGGCGTGCAGATCGGCACCAGAGGATTGGGCCACTGATTGAGAGCAGCCAGATTTTGATGACCGTTGATGTATTGCGTATTCATGATGATTGAGGCACTGTTCAGCGTGCAGACAAGTGAGCCAGTTGTTGCTGCGAACGAAGAGGTATCGCCCCAGATGTTGGAGCCAATGCAGTACTAGTTGTACTAAGAGATGATAGAAGGTCGCTAGTCACCGAGGATGAATGACTAGGAAAAGTGGTTCGTTCGCCTATCCCGATGCGAGGTCATCAGATCGATTGATTCCAGCTAGAGACGACTTCATGCGGATACGTTGAGAGTCGATAGAGGCGATCGAATGTCAGAAATCTATTATTCCAAGTTTAAAGTAATCGGAAAGACATGCAGGAAATTCTATGGACCCTCTAGAAGAATGAAACCCTAACTCGACATAATGACCGTGTGAAAGCCTTTGAACCTTAGGATTTGCGGCAGTTCCGCGGCGCCATTAGTGAGGCTTGGGTTTGCCCTTCTACGGCTGGACCACCGATGCTGTGATATGTACTCGATACTATTAAACTGTACCCAAGATGTTGAGCTCTTGGGGGATTATGAGGTTTTGACGAATCGATCGGATGGTTCGACTTCATTCGGATGCTAGGTGGTGAGATGCATTTCTTGGGAGACTCCAGATACGAGGATAGCTGTTGGAGCTCAGTCCATGCAGCCACGACGAGACGAGTCCGAAGTAGTCGACATTAGAGAAAAGTGGAGTAAGAGGTTCGTACCAGATCTGGATGAGATGACGTTCCACTCCACCGACACCAGTGATGCGGTACGCATGCCAAGGCATTGTACTTGGATATACCTTCTAGAAGGAGTCATGATGAGTATGCAGCCGTTCCGGAACAAGAAACAGATATTGTAAAGGATGATGACTTCCGGACAGTTAGGCAGAGACGAGATTTGGGAGAGACCCAGACAAGACCTTTCTGGAATAAATTACGAGAAGACTTGGACCCAGGAGCAGTCATGTTACGCACACCGGCAGGCCAGAGTTCATGATCGTCGACGAGACATGCTATGAGTGACCACGACAGTTGGCCAGAGATTCTTGGAGGATGTGCTTGAGCGGGATTATTCCGCCATACTTGATTTCGGTATTTTGGGCAATCTATTCGCATGATTGATTTTGATGATTGAGTTTCATGATATTTGTTTTCATGCACCATGGTTGCACCTACTGAGTATTTACGATTTTGCACAGTTGTTGCACTTGATATCGTTTCCGTGCCTTGGTTTCTCATGTTTATGATTTTATGGGTTTCATACAGTTGAGTTGATTTTGTGCATATGTACGCACACGATTTGGTTTTTGCACTCGGATGGATGCACCTGATTTGGGTTTTCGCGCATGTTGGGCGCATGTTATGAGATGCGATTTTGGGTGCACACCAGATGCACTAAATCGAGATTCTTCGTGTATATTAGATGCACCCGATTTGCTGTCAGGTACACCCGTTGCCTAGGACAGATGTTTCGTGCACACTCGTTGCACTTAGATGTTGTTTTGGTGCACATGTATGATTTTGATTTCCATGCGCACCAGACGCACGTAGCATTCATATGCACATGTTGGGATTAATTTCTTATGGAGTAGTACGTTTTTATGATATTTACTATTTGTTTCGTATTGAGCAGGACTAGTCAGAGGACAGTACCTGGATATATTTTTGCATGCATTGATAGTTATCGAGGGGATTTCCAAAAAAAAGGAGCTATAGTCTCAGTATTTACCTACGTGTCTGAGATGACACGAAACGTTTAAAACAAGGAAACCTTTCTAAATTGTTTCCAAAACGGCGGAACGTACATATTAAACAAAGGATATTGTCACGACCCGAAAGAGCACGTGACTGGCCCTTGAACCCTATGAAGCCTATAGGACTCCATCTGATCCAAGTAAGCCAAAAGCCCAGAAATCTAAAACCATTTAAAAAGTAAATAAGGAAAACTGGTTTTTAGAAGTAAAGAAATCGTGTTTCAAAAATCCAAGTTTTTAAATAACTAAGCCGAATATGCATTTTTAAAATGTGTAACCTTTCCTGAAAATTTCGGCAGAGTTTCCTTTGTAAAAACTGGCCCCGAACGGGGTACAACATGAATAATATATATGAAATGATAAAAGGCATCCCCAAGCGGGAGCTAGCTCTTCGTCAATCGACGGTCACAACCACGCAAGCAATAAAAATATACAACGCCAAAGGCGAGGATCAAATCCAAAAAGAACTCAAAACAGCCAGAAAACCGTAATACTACAAGCGCGACTCTAAGGTCGAAATAAAACAACATTGTTCTCTAAGTCTGAAACAATATACAAGTTTTGGTTGATGGAAATTCTAGATACAATAAATGATACATGAACAATGGCGGTTCTGATACAAAAGAACCCACCTATCCAAGCAAGTCACCCATAAGGAAGAAGTGTGCCAGAAATGCCGCTATGGAATCTGTACGGCAAAAACCTGTAAGGACTGGGGCACAACGGGGGTGAGTTGCCAACTCGTGAATAGAAAATATCTACAAGCAGAGATCGAATGCATGACCCATCCTAAGTCAATACGATCAGATATAAATAACCTCAATATGAATAAAGCTGAAGCATGCTAAACTGGCAATGTAACCTCTACATGAGTGTAGTGCCAAGTGCTCGTGCTAGTGCCTCAGGTAATAGCATGTCATGAATATGAGGTATGATCAATGTAATCAAATCTGCACACATGTGGATCCCGTCCACTCGTCACCCAATGACAATAACCATCATGCAAGTAAATATCATGAAACCTGTGCATGGAAATATGAGGATATAACCCACCCGTGTCCCTCGCGACACGTCAAAATCATGGAACCGGAGTGCCCAGCATCGGCACTCAAAAACATCATGAAAACTGTGCCCAGCATCGGCACGTAAATCCTCATATATCGGGCTCCGTCAGTCCGGATCGGCCCGCGGGCTCTGTCTACGGTATCGGCCCTCGGCCCCGGCAGGACGCCCAAATCTATCCATCGACTCTGGTCAGTATCCTCCGGATAACTGCCAGGTCCAACCAATCACCGGTAGGTACTCGCCCACCTCCAGGCTCAATCGGCAAAACCCATCGATCATCTCGCCGAGGGGAACCATACCGGGCCAACCACGAACCCGCAAACGGAACATCCACTCCTCGAATCGGGTTTCAAGCACACGTCTCAGCACCGAGAAAACACGTGGTGGACACACCAAAATATCATATCACGGGTAACCGGGTTTTTAAAACAATTACATATTCTCTTTGAAACACCCACGGTTCCTATAACCAGAAATATCATGGAAACATCATATCTCAATGCGTATAATCAGAAAGCAGCATATATGCGACATATAGCAGAAAGGTAAGCATATCAGTATGTCATGCAAGGGTCATATCCTGAATGCAACAGTACTACAGTATAGTGACATGGCAATTATCGATGATGAAGTGTGTGAGCCGGCAACAGTGTACGCGGAACATACGCATCATCGATAATGGTGCTGGTGTCCTAGCAGCATGACTGAAATATATCCACAATATAAGCGATGCAATACAAACAGCATGAATGTGCGGAATCAAGTAATCAACGCAACAGTAGAGAATCTACACCAATAGCTATATCATGCAACCTTGCCTTTTGAAATAAGACGAATCAGGGCTTTTGGTAAAATAAGGGCTACGGTGTTTTAAGAAAAGATGCGCCTTTTAAAATATCCGTATAAACCCTTTTGCTTATCTTTAAAATATCCCCGATTTGTTAGTTTTGAAATAGGTATGACTCGGGTCTAGTCTAACGCCTACTATGCGAACTACGAACCCACAGTCAAGTCAAAAGAGAGGGGTATGGAAACCACCTAAATCTGAGTTGAGATCACACTATCTCATCACATGACAGGTATCACTACCATCATATCACATCTCCAATACGACTCTGTCATGTCGCCAAATCTCACGGCCTCAATCGAATCTCATCGACTCATCTCAATCCCACGTATCATCCTCAAAACCCGTATATAAACACATAGTCCCATACCCATGTGTAGATATACCCACCACCATATGCGCACAGATATATGAAAGAATGTATGCAAGTATATGTGTATGTGTGAGTGTGGGTGCAACCACTACTCTAGGTTTCGCACTACTCAACCAATACATCCTTATCACCAATAATCCATTATTACCATCAATTACCCTAAACAACACATAATAAATATATGTGTGTATACGTATTCGTATACATCACCACGGACTGCGGGGGTGCTATACGCTATCCACCCGACTTCTCCCCGTAGATATAAATCTACTCACCTTGTTTCTCGTGTGCCAAAGACGATGTCGCCATCTTCATCTTCTTTGTCTCAACATCTCGTAGGGTACCTACAAGTACATCACAATGCTAAAGTACATGAAAATCACATCGGAAACCAAAATAGCACACGCTACCCGCATAGGTAAAAACCTGTCGACTCACATGTAAACACAATCAAAATCCACTTGTCGTTGACGTCCAAACGCCACCCGACAGGAATGAATCACAAAACACTAAAATCCATGCTAAATCAAGTCGTAAATCATACACCAACATAGGAAAATCAACCCAAATTTCACCCTAGATGGAATCAGTCAAAACTAGAAGTACCCAGGGTCAATACTAGAGGAAATAGGGGCATGCACGCAAAACGAGGCATTTCCCTCCTGCTCTGGCCGCAAATTGCGGCCAGAATGGGAGAATTGGCGGCCTCAGTTTGGAGTTGGAGGCTAGGGTTTGGGGTGATGGTTCTCTGGTGCCTGCCCATCTCACTGTTAACTCAGTTTCATTTTTGGGGTCTCGGGGTGATAGCAGATTACACAAAACAGTCCCAGATTTCCAGTTTTTCCGATATCGATTTCGTAATTCCATATTCTGTTTTCAAGTTCCAGGTTTGGGTCCAATTTTGCATTACACCAGGTTTTCTAAGGTCACAATAAGCCTTAATTTCATCTTGATTCTCAGTTTTACCTTAAACCCTAACTTGAATTCTCTAAAATCCACAACCATCACAATATCGATACAAAACTAGTATCGATGCACAAGGAATTGAAATACTACTCTATAGGTGCAGGAATTACCTCCTTTGGCAACTCAAGAAAATTCTTGAGTTGTTCAAAGTCCACCAAATCCAATCTTGCTCGGTTCAAAGTGTAGCTAGTGAGCTCGGGAACATTTTTTGTGAAGGGGGAATGAGGTTTTGGCTTGGTTTTCATGGTGGATCTAAGCTTTTGTGAAGAGGGTGAGAGAGGGAAAGGGAGCTGCAGCAGCAACAAAGGGGGAGGGAGAAGAGAGAGAATGAGGAAAGGAAAATGATGAGGGATGGTTCAAAAAGTGGGGGTTTGACTTGGTCTCTCTCTCTCTCACTCATTACTTACTTTTTCCCTTTTCTTTTTCTAAACTCTTCTCACTCAAATAGTGCACCCAAAAGAACAACCATGGCCAAAGAATGTAACACAAGTGTAACAAGTGTGGAAAATGATATGTGCACATTTTTGCACAAAAATGCTAAAAATCCAATTAGCGATTCTTAATCGCGATTAGAACTAAATTAGCATATAAATAATCTTAAAAACTTTAAAATGGCATAATTCCTTAAAATACCTTATTTTAGAATTTTCCATAATTTTCCCCATTTATTTGTATTTAATTATACCAGAATATTAAAATATTCATTAAAATAATATTAAATTATAAAATTTCCCAAAAATCATATTTTATTATTTTGAAGATGTTACAGATATATACGTATGTGGCTATTTTCTTATGAGAGACGTCCGCCACTGTGCAGTGTTATGCGCATTGCACAGCGACTTTAAAATATTTGGCATGCATTTCCTTTAATTATTTGCATGTATAGATTTGATATTTACATGTATAGTTCTGAATTATATCATATTGGTTTTGCTTTGAATTTGGCATTCGTGTCTTTACCATGACTCCGATGATTGGGGGACGCTTGACGGAGTTTCGATTTTGAGTTATCTGCTCATTACACATGCACATGGATTGCGCTATGATGCGTTTTATGTATTGATGATTTCGGAGCCCCGATGACTTGGACTTTCCTTTGAAATGTTTTAGAATTTAGGGGTTTAAATTTAAATTCGGGGACCAAATTTCTTTAAAGGGAGAAGATTGTAACATTTCAAAAAAATAAAATATTATTTTTGGGAATTTTTATAACTTAATATTATTTTAATGAATATTTTAATATTTCGGTATAATTAAATACCGATAAATGGGGAAAATTTTGGAAAAATTATGGAAAATTCTAAAATAGGGTATTTTATGGAATTCTGCCATTTTTTAAGTTTTTATGATTTATTTGACACTAATTTAGTGCTAGTCGCGATTAAAAATCGCTAATCGGATTTTTAGCATTTTTGCGCAAAACATGCACATATCATTTTTACACTTGTGTTTCATTTGTTTCTTTGCCTTCTCTTCGTTTTAGCATGGTTGCTTAGGGTTTACCATTGTGTGAGAAGGAAATAAAAGGAAAAGAAAAGTGAAAGAATGATTAGGAGAGAGAAAGAGTGGGTGAGGGGTTTACTTCTGACTTGTTGAACCATTCCTGCATCATTTCTTCTTCTCTTTTCTCTCTCCCTCCTCCCATGAGTTGCTGCTGCTCCTGCTCCTCACTCACTCCCCCTCTTCAATCCCCCAAAAACACCATGAATACAACTCCAAAACCCCATTCCCACTTCACAAAAATTGTTCACAAGCTTGAGAGGAACACATTGGACCAAGAAAGAAATGATTTTAAGGATTTTGAGCAACTCAAGAAAATTCTTGAGTTGCCAAAGGAGGTAATTTCTGCACCCTTAGGGTAGTATTTCGATTCCTTATGCATCCATACTTGTTTCATGTCGATATTGTGCGGTTTAGTGAACTTGAAAGATTTCTAGAAGAGGTTATGTGGGATTTTGAGTGGTGTTAGTGCAATTGGACCTTAGAGATGACCTTAAACCCCCCTATGAGGTTAGAAACCCAGATCTATTTGAAACAAACCAAGTTTACTGCAAAACAGAAACTTTCATGTCGGTTTGTGAGATATTTAGTGTGCAGGGAAATCTGGAGTGAACCGAGACCAAAACTTGAAAGGCAAACAATACCTGAGACATTTTTGGACCAATGTGAGACCACCCTGCAAGTTCGAGGCCATTCCACCAAGCCAAAACCGAGGAGGCCGGTTTTCCTATTGTTGTGCTCGGCCACTTAGTGAGGGAATGGGTCCAGGTTGCTACAGTAGGTCACATACACCCTATATATCACCCTGGTGTTATTTTGGAACCTTGGTTTCACCTGAGACAAAATCTGGGAACACTTTTATAAGTTGATGCTTTGAATTTGGTTATGGTTTTCTGTATTTCGATTTCCAGATTTTGATATTTGTGCGTTATCTCGATTGCGTGACGTTTGTACGTCTATATCGAGTGATTTCGGGTTGTTTTGCGAAGGCTAACCATAGGTTCTAACCTATAGGCTTTTAAGCGTACCGTTTTGGTTTTCGTGTGTCGTTTGGGTTTTAATGCGACGCGATACGTGTGACATGTAGGTACCCCCACGGTGATCCGAGACGACGAAGAAGATGGTGGCGACATCGACACCGACACACAGGATGCAAGGTGAGTAGATTTATATCTACGGGGAGAAGTCGGGTGGATGGCGTATGGCACCCCCGTAGTTCGTGGTGATGTATACGGATACGTATACACACATAGATTTATTATATGTTGTTTGAGTTGATTTGATGATAAAGATGGATTTTTGGTGTTCTTGGATTGGTTTAGTGTTAGTTGCGAAACCCTAGAGTAGTGGTTACACCCACACCCACACGCACACATATACTTGCATACATTCTTTCTTTCACATGTGTGCATATGGGAATATATATTTATGTGTTCACATGGGTATGGGACTATGTGTTCATATACTGGATTTGAGGATAGTACTTGGGATTTGAGATGAGTCGGTGAGATTTGATTTGAGGCCGTGAGATCGGTGATATGGCAGGGTTCGTATTTGAGATACATCATGATGTTATAGCGGATCTTTGGACGATGATACCAGGTGAATGGTGATATACATAGAATAGTTGACTTATGATCGAGATTGAGATAAGATATGTTAGGATATTTATAATAGGTCGCATTGGGCGGTGTATACCTCTTTATGATGATATGTGTTGATGACATCGGTTTGTATGAGGCTGTAGATCAGTAGTCAGATCATGATTATATTGATGATATCAGAATTGTACTAGACGTAGATCAGTACCCAGGATTATGTTCTTTGATAAAGAGGATACCAGATGAATAATACGATGAATATGATATTGACCCATACCCAGATTTGGGATGCCGTACGACAGATTTACGTACGAGCTATATATTGATGATGGATCCGCACTCTTGACTTGGGAATGTCTGATTATAGATATGGTATCGGATGTGATATTATTGAGGCGGTATCACCGACTAATATATATATATATATATATATATATATATATATATATGTATGTATGTATGTATGTATATGTATCGACTCAGATGTTAGGCGGTTTCCTTACCTTCAGTTAGCCTGTTAGCTCAGCCCTATAGTTTAGTGTAGTTGTTAGACTAGATTTGATTCCTACCTATTTCAAAAACCAACGAATCGTGGGTATTTTAAAAGACAGGTCAAGAGATTCTACGGATATTTCAAAGAACGTATCTTTTCTCAAAAACCCTGTAGCCCTTATTTTCAAAACACCGCGATTCGTATTATTTCAAAAGGCACTACTGTATGATTTATATTTATATTAAATGCAGATTAGTTATCGTTGTGTCTAGTATTCAGCTCCCGCACATTATTGCCGTTCGCCCCGCATCGCATACTTATATTGTGATTCATATACCATTATTGATAGCATGATGTTAGGACACCAGCACCATTACCGATGATGCGTATGCTCTACGTACACTTACTTGCCGCCTCACACACATCATCATCGGTAATTGTCATGTCACGTACACTTTAGAGAATACTATTTCATGGACATAACTTGTTAGCTAATAGTTTCGACATGATATTAGTGTACTTGCCTTACATGCCAGTTTACACATTGTAGTTATTACTTGCTGTTTCATGCATATTGTTATTCACTGTTATGCTGCATTCATGGATTTTATGCCTATATTCACTGTTTTACGTGCTATTGATGATTTGGATTCGGATTTTCATGAGATTTCCTGGATTTGGGGGAAAACCGCAAGAACATATATAAACTTCTTCTCTCTCTCTCTTTATAAAATGAAAAGTGCGGTTTTCCCATGATGTATGAGTCGTCCACCATGAGTTTGCCGATGGATTTCGAGACCCGATTCGAGGAGTTGGATGAACCGTCTCGGGTACATGGTGGACCCGGTAAGGTACCCCGGGGCAAGAAGTTCGAGTAGTAGACGATGAGCCTGGCAGGGGAAGACTACCCACCGGTGATTTTACCCGATGCGTCGGATATCCGGAGGATACCGTCGTGGTCTTGTGATGGATGTTAGGGGCCGGTGTGGACTGACGGCGCCCTAGATAGTGAGATATTGAGGTACTGAGATTTGATGATACAGGCCAGTCCGGATAGCCGGAGCCTGAGATTTTGAGATATTGGAATTTATGTTTTGTGTCGATGCTAGACACTGTTTTTGCTGATTTCATTTATGATACCTCATTTTAAAAATACAGAAATCTCACTAAGTTATGAAAGCAGTTTCTTCATTTACATGTATTCTGTTTTTATGCATTCATACCTCATCCATATGATATATTGCTACCTGAGGCACTGACACGAGCACATGGGATTACACTTGGGTTAGATATTTACCCTTGCCACCTTTTCATGCTCTAAACTTGTAATTTTGAGGATTATATATATATAGTGATCGTATGACCTAGAATTGCGTTATTCATGCGATTTCTGCTCGTAGATGTTTTCTACTCACGAGTTGGCAACTCACCCATGTTGTGCCACAGTTTCTTGCAGGTTTTGCCGTACAGGTTTCATTACGGCTTTGCTGGCACACTGCTTCCTTTCCGGGTGATTTGCTTGGTAGGTGGGTTTACATGAATCATGACCATCACTATACTTTGTATATTATTATTCAGTTGTATCTAGTAAACTCCATCGACCAAACATGTATTTATTTCAGAGATAGAGACCAGAGATGTTTATTATTTCGACCTTAGAGTCGCGCGTTGTATTTCTATGGATTTCATGCTGTTTTGAGTTTCCTTTTCTGTTGTGGTCCTCGCCCTTCGGCGTTGTATATTATTGCTTGCGTGGTTGTTACCGTCGATTGACGAAGAGCAAGCTCCCGCTTGGGGATGCCCTTATTCATTATATATGCTTTATCAGGTTTTGTACCCGTTTGGGGTCAGTTTTTACAAAGGAAACTCTGCCGAAATTTTTAGAAAAGACTTGTGATTTTAAAAATGTATATTCTCCGTATGTTGCAAACTACTTGATTTAAATTGGTTTTTCCTTCACTCTACTACTTTTCTTGTTTGGATTTCTGGGTTTTCGGCTTACTTAGATTACGTACGCCCCGAGACATTTCGTAGTTTAAGTGTCGGTCATGTTCCGTACTTTCGGGTCGTGACACCTTGGCATCGTTGGGTAAGAGATTACCAGCCAAGGATGGACCGAGCAGGGAAGTTGCTCGGTGGCCTCTTGATGAGGGCTTTGATCCTTAGCGCGGGAGGGCAAGGAGTTACCTGCTAAGGATGGACCGAGCAGGGTTGCTGCTCGATGGCCTCCTTATGTGGGCTTTGATCCTTAGCGCGGGAGGGCAAGGAGTTGCCTGCTAAGGATGGACCGAGCAGGGTTGCTGCTCGATGGCCTCCTTATGTGGGCTTTGATCCTTAGCGCGGGAGGGCAAGGAGTTGCCTGCTAAGGATGGACCGAGCAGGGTTGCTGCTCGATGGCCTCCTTATGTGGGCTTTGATCCTTAGCGCGGGAGGGCAAGGAGTTGCCTGCTCGGTTGCCTCTTGGGGAGGGGTTTGATCCTAGACGTCGTTGGGTAAGAGATTACCAGCCAAGGATGGACCGAGTAGGGAAGCTGCTCGGTGGCCTCTTGATGAGGGCTTTAATCCTTAGCGCGGGAGGGTGAGGAGTTGCCTGCTAAGGACAGACCGAGCAAGGTTGCTGCTCGGCTTTGCGAGGCTCGGTCTAACCTTCCTTTGTGTGTGAACATCGGGAAGAGTGATCGTCATGGACGACACGTGTCAGGCACGCATGGGGGAGGCGAAGCGTTTCGAAGAGCCGCGTCAGTTCTGCCACGTGGAGGCGCGGTATTGGAGGAATTTGGGTGGATCCCAGGATTCGCGCCTATGTGCGCGCGAATTTAGGTCCTTAGGGATGTTGTTTGGGGTTATAAATAGAGAAGGGTGTGTTTCCTGAATGATCATCTTTGTGTGTATTTGGAAATGTTTCACAACCAAAGAAATTTATACCGTAATCAATTGACGGTGTCTATTGTAGTTTCGTCAAGGAGAATGGATCGTCCACTGAGATGTGTGTTTTGATCGATTTTGTTTTAGATGAATTGAAATGAAAATAGTAAAGAAAATGATTCAAGATTTATGAGATTTGACTTTAAGAAACATAAAGAAAATAGATCAAGAATCAAGAAGATGTCCAAATCAATTTGATTATCAAGATTTGTAAAGTAGCTTGTAGGAATCGATCAAATAAGTAGTGATCATGAAAACTAAAGATTATGAAATCTTATCTATTGAAAAATTGTTTCTAGATCGATGATGATCAACGAGGTTTAAGGATCTATTGAAAAAACTAGGGTTTCTCCTTCACCATCCCTTGTCCTTTCATTGATTCTCATTCAAATTCTAGCCTCTAGCAAATTAAACCACCGATCGTTGATCTCAAATTTGGAGCGAAAACATTCAAGAAAGCGACCTCGCTCAAATTAGGTCTTCGATGATTCAATTTCCTAAAGTTTACAAAACTCATAAGACTTAAGAATCGTTCAAGAATTTCATCATCATCTACCTATTCTCTCGATTCCGCTACAAGCGGAGATTTCACTCAAACATCATGAAAAAGGAAAGAATCAAGAATCGGTAACTTTTCATAATGCAAGAATGTAAAGAAAAGAAAGATTTATAATTTTCACCTTTATTAATAGACGATTAGGTACAATTCACTCAAAAGATTACAAGATTTGAGGAGGTAACTAGATCCGCCGAAATTAGCTTCGCATCGATCTTCTTGTTGGAGATAGTGCCCTCAGAGTCAATTATTGGGTCACAGGCACGTGATTGCAATGATTGAGGGAGGACCTATCCCGGGAGGACAGTCTTACTCGAGATGATAGTATGCTATCTGGTTTACCTTTATCATCGTGTACTGCTTTAGGTGACCTGACATGTCGCTATTGCACGTTGATAGAGCCTCTAGGATTCTTGCTTGACTGCCAGCAGTATGAGGGCGATCATATAAGTGAGAGCTGGAGTCTATAAGCACATCCTTAAAAGGTCCCTAGTCGTAGGAGTTTCGAGACAGGGCATCGATTCTCCAGAGTAGACTAGTGTATACAGTCGAGACCCCGACGAGGGGCGGTGGCCGGTCTCACAAGCCACTGGTGTCAGTTGGTTCACCTAAGATGTATACAGGTGCTCATTGGGTTATGAGTACACCGGACAGGACTCACCGGGAACATGCTAGTTGGTCTTATACCTGACGTCAGATAGCAGTTCCCAGGTGACATGGGTACAGGTTAGTTCATCGACCTGGGGATCGTCATTTGTCTCGTGTGAGTTCCCACTGTGCTTTGATTACTACCCTACCACGGCTCAAAGGAGTCGTGCAAACAGGTTTTAGTTGGGTACAGTCCTGAGCCACATGGAGGCAGTGAGCGGATCTTCAGGGGTTCATCTCTCCCGGTATTGGGGGTGAGGTCGCGCTGTGTCTAGGAGAGCCATTACACGAAGTCCTTGGCCAAGGCAGGAGATTTACTGGTAGGTATTCCAGTAGTATCTCAGGGTGTTCTGGGCTACACTCCGACACGACTTGTACCGCTTTTGGGGGTCTGACTTTTACCAACCCCCTAGACCCGACATGCGATGCTCATAGACGAACGGACCGGACTGTACGGATATTGTCACTGACAGGCTCAGTAGGGTGTCAGGATGAGTTCGCTCATCGACGTCCCTTTTAGTCAATAGCTGGTGGCCCGTCATGTATTGGCTTATACCTCTGACGTGCTAGTGGTTAAATCCACAGCCATAGTATTGACGAGTCTTTAGAGTCCACCACACTTTCAGTTACTCAAGCTTTCGGGCGAAACGCTGTAGAGGCCGTATGGAGATATGGCAGGGTCCGATCAGATACGTGCGGTATTGCACGGATCAGGATCGGACAGTTTTGTACTAGTGGCCGTATGGTTGTATGGCAGCGTTCGATCAGATACGTGCGGTATTGCATGGATCAGGATCGGACGGATATTACTAGCCGGCTTTGGTTTAAGCCGGATCCTAGTATAGTACAGTGTAGATTTTGTCTCATTGCATTTGTATCCGGACGGAATACAGATGCGGGTGTGTATGCACAGTATCGGGGTTTTCCTGTAATTTATTACGGGACCAGTTTTCTGGAGTTGCCAGTTTTCTTTCCGTTCCGGCCGGTTTTCCTTTGTTCTTTCCCGGCCGGACTTTTCCGATGGAGGGGGTTATTTGCAATTGTGCAAATAACTTTTGAGGAAGGGGTTTCTTGCACTTGTATTCATTATGATAAGCATCTTTTGTTTTTTCTTTCATGATGGTGCTTTAATGAGATTTGAGTGGGTATGGGTTTGATGTAAGTAATAAGCATGGTTGATGTTTGTTTATGGTCACCTCTTCTCATCTCCTACCATCACCTCCCTCTTGGATTATGTTATCACTCCACCACCATTTCCCACTAGATATGGCCGGCCAATTTTTGAGAGAGAGAGGGCTTTGATTTTGGTGGTGTGGCAAATTTCATTCATCTCATTTTTGATACAAGGAAAAATGAAAGCACCATTTTTTCATACCTTCATTCCTCCATCTTCAAAAGGCAACCAATACCCCAAAGTGAGACATGCACTCTACACTACATTCTATAGCAAGTCTTGGGCATGTCGACTTTCCAGCTTCATGCCCGAGTTGCCTCGGTATAGAGGCGGGAGCCCGTAAAAGATGCAGGCGACGTGGTGCCCTTCCGGCGAGGAGATGGAGACCGGACATTCCGCGAGAGATCGGGACGACGACGAGAAGACCGGAGGACTCGGATCACTCGGTATATCTCTAACCCGTCTTGTTGTTAGCTAGATCTAGTTTAATGGCCCGATCCGGGGTTTAGTGCGCTGTGGTACCGGTTTGCTAAGTTCGCAAAATTAAAGTTTATCACCGTTTCCGCATTTGGCCGTCGGATTGACGGCCGGGGCGCCACCGTGCACTTACACTTCTTGAGTCGCGGATCGTCGTGGATCTCTTGCTCGGATGAAGATCGGCGTTGCTTCAAAGGCTCGTTGAAGGCTTGCTTGAGATGCTTCTCGATGAATCTTGATTTGGCTTTGGATTTGGATTTGGGTTAGGGTTTTGGATCACAAGTTGTGTCACTCAACTTGTGGGTGAATTGATGTCTAATGATCAACAACCGAACAACTCAACAACAGCTGAACCCTTTGTAATGAAGCTCTAGGTCTCCTTTTATAGTTTTCCTCTATCTTCTCTTAGAAGCTTGGTTGTTATGAGGCTTGCATGAGAAGCTTGGTAGGTATCAAACTTGCACAAGAAGCTTGGCTGTTGGAGAGAAGCTTCTGGAGAAATCTACACAATTTGAAGCATCTTGGAGAAGCTAGGAAGTTATATGGAGGCCTCTGAAAAAAGTACCAACCGCCAACGAGTCAGATCGGCGGCGGATCCGCAGCGGATCGGCCTGACTCGGCCGCGGATCTGCGGCCGTTTGATGGAGTCGGTGCATGAAAATCTCTGGATTATTTCATGTTGGCTTTATGGTTGTTTCCTGATGTCTGGAATCTTATAGTTCTTTCTATTTTACTTCCAGATCTCAAGTCTTAGACTTGCTGCAATTTATCAGCACTTTTGTGATTCCGGCTCTTTAACCTGGAGAATTTCCTGCACACAATTTTGAGACAAGTGTCTAAATATACAAAGATCATGCATATAGTAATAAACACACAATTTCCCTCATAATGCCGGTTATAATGTATAACACATGTTATTTGATATTTCGCAGACGAATTGCTAATATGTGCTATATTTATACCAAACACCTTTAGATGATTAGAAAGATAAGGGAAATTGATGTGTTAAGAATGCAATATTTTCGACTGATCAAATTCCCCCAAACTTAATTTTGGTCGTCTCGAGCAAACATCTTTTATTTTAAAGAGAAGGATAAAATAAAGAAAAAGAAAAACCAACTAGCACACTTTCGTAGGCAACACGATTGCACTGAGCACGTGCAACAAGCCTTTAAACCTCTAGGTGTCCCTAGTAGGAGGAGTGTTGTCTCCTGAGGGTTTTCAGCGGATTACACCCACAAAATCCAATAATAAATGGAAGACCGTGAAACTTACATATAAAGATAAGAATTGTAAAAGAAAAACTTTGAAAATTAGAGTTTCCAACTACACTAGCTTTTCGGTTGTCATGAGCCCTATCTTAATAGTCATGAAAAGATGTTAGAAATCACATCATCCCTCAATAAAACATCGTCTTTATTCTTCATTCCTACCTTTCTTCCAAATATCGATCATATACCCCTACGTGTGTGTAAAAGACATCCCTACACTCGGAGAATTCAATTCAAGCTATCATACTCTTGTCCATCTACCTCAGTACTTTTTAATCGGTGAATATTTAGATGGAATTGCTCACACATTTTTCATGCGACCGTTAATACTTCTTGAGGTACTAACCGACCGATTACTCATATGCTCGCTGATTAGGCGTATTAGTAGTTTCCTCGTCTTGCAACACCTAAGGCTTAGCAGTGACTCCCAAACCAGTTGGTCTAAGCCACTAGGTGATGAAGCACCCTCGCTATATTTTTTTTATTGTTGCCTTGGTGTTTACAAAACCAGCGTTCATTTTTATATACCATTTTATCTTTTATTTATTTATAATTTCCTTCATACTTTGGCTTTTAGACAAGAGCATTTCAAGGTATCCTCTACTATCCCGAGTTTCAAGACGTGTGTAAGTGCGTATAGTAGGGTATCATCATTCAAATGTTTGGCTTCCAGAATAGGAACTATTTTTCAGACTTATTTTTATCCTCAGATTAGTGACTTCTTTCATCTTACTAACCCTTGGGACAACAGCTCATAACTACTTATTACTAGTTCATTTAAGAAAACTTCTAAATTTCTTGGTTTTCTTAAATTTTTCCAATCTTTTAGATGTAATTTTTCACTTTCTAATCTTTAATTATCTTATTTATATACAAAATATTTTATTATTATTATATGTTTTGTGCTTATGCAAAGTATGATGCAGAGTGATGCGTAAATAAGCACAAACCTCCCCCAAACTTGTTTAGAACAGTGTCCTCGCTGTTGTCATTTGTTAAAGCTCGAATACCTGTAGACTTGGGAGGAAATTTATTAATGGTGGCAATAAATATGATCGTGAAAATCCTCCCCCAAACTTATTTTTAGCTCACAATTTTGAGGACAACTTTTATTTTCAAGAGCCAAAAATATACCCCCTCCCTAAACTTGAGTTAAACAATATTAAGATCATAAGAGGGGGGTAAAGTTATTTGGTCAATATAAGACCTTGCAAAGACCAAAAATTAATACCAACCATTCAAAGATTTTATCAAAGTAACGTATAGGTCGGTGGAAGAACATGTTGTATCGAGTCAGGAAAAAGTGGGGAAGAGATAAGTGGTGGTCTGGAAAGGCTTTGAGTTTTAAATTATAGAAATGAAAGAATGAGGATGAATGACAGCGAGAATGTGAATGATTAGAAAGAAGGAGTGATGGCGGTTCAACTTCTATAGGTGGAGGTTGATTAATCACAAAATCCGTATTGTTTAGGAATGCAAATTCGTCAGCAAAAAGTTGTTCAAAACTTTCATCAATGGTGTGATCGAACATTTTGCTGTCAATAAGTTTTGTACCAGAATTTATCATACTTGATTTGTCAAAAATTATGGAGGTAGAATACTTGAAAAACTCATCTACCTCATTTTCAAAAGTATCCAAATCAAGTTGACTTTCTGGTATTATCGAACTTGAATTATCGGATTGTGATTCATCAACACTCGCTAACATTACAGGAACAGAAGAAGAACCGGAGTAAGTAGAAGATGAAATGGGTAAACCTATTGATGTGTCGAGTGTTGCTGAACCAGATGTGGGAGATGGAGGCTGAATTTCGGTTTGATCTTCGGTTATACGATTATCATCAACTTCAAGACGCATTTGGGGTTCGGGAAGAATTAAAGGCTCAAGATGATGACCACAAGGAAGTGAAAGGACCTGATGAATTAGTGGGACAAACTCATCCAAAATTTCGGGTTTATCAATCAATATATCCCCAACGTCAATCACCTCATTCAAGTGAAGGTTAAAATTCTCAAACACCTCATCAAAAGTATGGATTTCAATCAATTTTGGTTCAAGAGTGGAGGTGTAGAGATCACAAGGATTTGGCAAGGTTTCACTTGAAATGGCCCCTTCACAGTCGGGTAAATCAAACACTTCAAAGTCACACAACTTATCAATTGGTGGATCATTTGGTGTACTCGATGAATTTGTGAAACTGAAGTTGTGGATTTCAGTTTGGAAAAGGAATGTTTGATTAGGAAAGGTGTACAGTCCTGTCTCACTACCTAAATTCTGACTTTGTCTTATGCCCGAATTATACAATGAAAATTTTTGGGCAGGTTTAACATTTTTTTCTTGCCTCCACTCTGCTAGTTCCTTCCTAATTTGGTTCGACATTTCCAAATATTTTTCTAATGTCTGCTCAAGACTGGACTTGGGCCAATACGGGGTTTCAGTATAAGATTGAAATTCTTGTGGACAATTAAAACTCCCAAATGACTGATTAGAAGGACTGTCTAGAGAAGGTGGAAAGGTTGGATTGGGTTGATAGGAATTGAATGGTTGTGAAAATTGGGCAGGAGTATGGTCAACTTTGTGGAAAAGTGGAGGTGATGGTTGATATTGGTCCGGATTGAAACTTTGGCATTTAGCCCTAGCTATATGCTCAGCAATGGACATGCGTCTAAGGTCATCCTCACTCGGAGTATCAACTAAAACGGATGTAGAATTAGGATACAGTTGATACGACCTGGATTGTGGTGGCCAACTGTTTCTATCCGCTTGCGCTATCCGATCTCTTAAAGACATGGGAGAGTCGGATGGTATACCGAAGCGATTACGAAAACAAGAAATAATTTGTTGTGGACAGCAAAGCTCGGCAAGAGTTCGTCTGTTTGGGTCACCCATTATAAGAAGAGAAAAAGGGGAAAAGGGTAAAAAGGGGAGAAAATAATTGGTTTGTTTTGAAAAAGGACGGATTTATGAAAATTCACACAAACATGCACAAGCAACCCTATATCTAATGGTCACCTAGGTCAAGTCTCTAGACCACTCCTATACTTCCAGAAAACAAATCGCAGGATAGATCCTCTACAGCCTCGTTATCCCTCCTGTGGCCAGTTAAGTGCCAGGTAAGTGGGGGGTTCTCCGCTACGTAAGTAGCGGGCCTAATTAAGTAACCACTTGTCTAAGACACATTTGCCTTAGACACCACAAAAGAAATGCGAATAAGCAATAGATTAACCATGACCTTCTTCTATCCTAATTGAGCGCGACAGTCCTTAGAGTCTTGTCTAGATATTTTTTAGTTAATGAAGGGTGATGCGGATGCTAGTTTTGTGATTTTCGGGGCTTAGGAAGGGTAATGAACTCCCCACCTAATATGAATTTGGTCTTTGCCCCTTAAATTCCGTATTAAAATATGCAAACAACCAATTTCAAGAATCGCAACAAATTTATTTTTTAGCGGCGCTGAATTTTAGCAAAGAATTCTGCAAGAAATTGATTATTGGACAAGATCAGAGAGGAGAGAAGAGAACAGAGAGTGTACCACAGAAATTTGGAACAGCGAACCACCTAAACGGCGGCGGAACCGCCGCAAAAATGCCCCATTGGCTGCTGATCCGCGGTGTAAAGGAGGGATTAGGGTTTCAACTTTTTTCTGTAGCTTCTTGTACTCCTCTGGAATCTGTAGAAAGTCTCTGAATCTTGATCTCACTGCTACAATGATTCCAGATTCCCTCACAAAAAATTCAAACACTAATCGTTAAGCACTTGAAATGATTCTTGAATTAAAATTCTGATGGAATGATAAATTTTCAACTCAAATAACAAAAATGAACAAAATAGCACACATCCCCGGCAACGGCGCCACTTGATTGATCATCTTCGTGTGTATTTGGAAATGTTTCACAACCAAAGAAATTTATACCGCAATCAATTGACGGTGTCTATTGTAGTTTCGTCAAGGAGAACGGATCGTCCACTGAGATGTGTGTTTTGATCGATTTTGTTTTAGATGAATTGAAATGAAGATAGTAAAGAGAATGATTCAAGATTTATGAGATTTGACTTTAAGAAACATAAAGAAAATAGATCAAGAATCAAGAAGATGTCCAAATCAATTTGATTATCAAGATTTGTAAAGTAGCTTGTAGGAATCGATCAAATAAGTAGTGATCATGAAAACTAAAGATTATGAAATCTTATCTATTGAAGATTTGTTGCTAGATCGATGATGATCAACGAGGTTTAGGGATCTATTGAAGAAACTAGGGTTTCTCCTTCACCATCCCTTGTCCTTTAATTGATTCTCATTCAAATTCTAGCCTCTAGCAAATTAAATCACCGATCGTTGATCTCTAATTTGGAGCGAAAACATTCAAGAAAGCGATCTCGCTCAAATTAGGTCTTCGATGATTCAATTTCCTAAAGTTTACAAAACTCATAAGACTTAAGAATCGTTCAAGAATTTCATCATCATCATCTACCTATTCTCTCGATTCCGCTAAATGCGGAGATTTCTCTCAAATATCATGAAAAAGGAAAGAATCAAGAATCGGTAACTTTTCATAATGCAAGAATGTAAAGAAAAGCAAGATTTATAATTTTCACCTTTATTAATCGATGATTAGGTACAATTCACTCAGAGATTACAAGATTTGAGGAGGTAACTAGATCCGCCGAAATTAGCTTCGCATCGATCTTCTTAAGTCGCGGATCGTCGTGGATCTCTTGCTCGGATGAAGATCGGCGTTGCTTCAAAGGCTCGTTGAATACTTGCTTGAGATGCTTCTCGATGAATCTTGATTTGGCTTTGGATTTGGATTTGGGTTAGGGTTTTGGATCACAAGTTGTGTTACTCAACTTGTGGGTGAATTGATGTTTAATGATCAATAACCGAACAACTCAACAACAACTGAACCCTTTGTAATGAAGCCCTAGGTCTCCTTTTATAGTTTTCCTCTATCTTCTCTTAGAAGCTTGGTTGTTATGAGGCTTGCATGAGAAGCTTGGTAGGTATCAAACTTGCACAAGAAGCTTGGCAGTTGGAGAGAAGTTTCTGGAGAAATCTACACAATTCGAAGCATCTTGGAGAAGTTAGGAAGTTATATGGAGGCCTCTGAAAAATGTACCAACCGCTGACGAGTTAGATCGGCGGCGGATCCGCGGCGGATCTGAAAGGTTCCTAGGCACCCTAGAGAGGTCTCACAAGGCATCAACCATGCCATTTTCAAAAATTATGGGTGCCGCGAAACCTTAACGCGGATCTTAGACTAGAATTCTAGGCGAAATACAAAACTAGTTAACAAATTAACTAAAGGTTAGATGCTACAACCTTTGTAGATCCGGTTATCCTCTTCCTTGGATCCACGTAGGCATCCTCTCGCTGTCCATCTCGATTCCCAAACTCGAACGTCGGCTTCACCGGAGAATAGGGCGGACTAGGTCGTCGGCTTCGTGCCGAAGATGATCTACGTCGAGGCATCGCAAGTTCAAGCTCCGACTTCAACAAGTGGTGAAACTTGTGAAGAAAACACCCAAAACAACTTGGCAAGAGGTAGAGGGTGAAGAAATAGGAGGTGGGTTCACTTTAGAATTGGATTTCTCTCACTAGAACTCAAGTTGCCATTGATGGCAACAAGGTTTCTATCTTGAAGAAGAAGAAGAAGAAGAAGCTAGTTTTATGATAAGTTATTTTAAATGAAAAGAAAAATGTATACTTATCATAATCTAACAAGGGTTAAGTGTAGAGAATAAACCATGGTCATTTGGAGAGTTAGGGTTAAGCATGAGGACAAGAATGGTTGCAAAAGTCAAGGCTTCATGAAGCTTCAACTAAAGACAAAAGAAAGCCACCATTCTCTTTAAATCATTTCTAAATGAATAAATGAAACAAATAAATAAATAAATGAATATGCAAAACCCTAATTATCAAATTAACCATGGTTTAATTCTATATACTTAACTAAACAATAAAGTATCATCAAACATGATACAAATGTGTGCACAAAAGTATATCACATATACTTCTTGCACATCAAGTGAGAAAATCCATATAAAGTGAACCAATACTAGTTAATGCAAAGTAATATATCAAATATATAATTATACATTAAATCATCAAATCAACATTTGATTCAATGATCCGGTCATGTCGCACATAACCGACTAGTATTCAATGTATCGATTTATCGAATCAATGATTCGATAACTAGGTCATATCGAATATAACCAATCGAAACATTTATCGCGAGAATGAAATGCGGTATCACATACACGCATTATTCTCGCTCCCGCACATATCTCATATGCGCTCCTATTTCGTTTCGCTTGAGCCAGGAAACCTCTGTGTAGGACTCTAAAGACTCGTCAATACGCCGGGAGCAGATGATGATCATATCAAGCACCCGCAAGCCGCAAGCGGTCTGCTAAACGTAACGGCCATCCGGGTATTGAGCGATCAGAAGATCGACGAGCTAGCCCGCTCACACTCCTGTGAATCCAACCAGCAACACTTATCGTACAGTCTGGTCTGTTCGTCTGATACGTCGCATATCAAGTCTAGGGGTGGTAAACGTCAGACCCCAATAACCGATAAGTATTGCCGATATGAGGCTCATAACGGGTCGAGAAACTACTGGTAATACTTACCAGCAAATCTCTGATCAGCACTGGCTAGGGACTTCCCTGTTACGGCCAATCGAGCACAGCGCAACATCAACCCCCAATACCGGGAGAGACGAAACCCCTCCTATCGCTCATTGCCTCCATGTGACTTGGGACTGTACCCAAAGACCACCGTTTTGCACGCCCTCATGGACATGGTAAGGTGGAGATCAAAGCACAGTGGGAATCACACAAGACTCTATGACGATCTCGGGTCTACAGACTAACCTGTACAAGTGTCACCTGAGAACTGCCATCTGACGTGAGGTATAATACCATCTGGGAGTTCTCGGCGAGGCCTTCCAGTGTACCCAGTCTCCACTGAGCACCCGTATATCATCTCCGATGTCAAACACCAGTGGATATGGGATCATCCATCGCCCATCTGTATGGCTCGAGAAGGTATACGCTAGTCTACTCTGGTATATCGATGCCCCGTCTCGATACACCCATGACTAGGGACTTTCAAGGATGTACCTATGGACTACCATGTCCCCACTAGTATGATCCGCATCATAGTCCAGGTAGTCAAGTACACATCCTAAGGGCTTTACCAACATGTAACAGAGAGACAATCAATGTACACGTTAAGGTAAAGAGTAACCAGATAGCATACTATCATGTCGAGCAAGAAAGTCCTCCCTATATATATCCCAGCATCCACTACAATATACATCCTATGTACAGTAATGGCCTCTAGGGCATACATATAACTAACAATCTCCCACTTGCACTAGGGCCATCTGTAGCAGTAGTCGTAGTATCTCATACTCAACCATCCCATGAAAATCTCTCTCTGGGAATAGGCCTTCGTGAGTGGATCCGCTGCGTTATCCTCTAAGTCTGCTCTCCTTGCCTCGATCACCCTGGAGATCAACCATCTCCATGATCAGGTGATACTGCCTTAGAATAAGTCTGGATCACTGATGGGACCGGCATTCCTTGGCATAAGCCACAACTCCATTGTCTCACAATGGTAGGAACATAGTTCATCTCATGAACTAATATACACCCAAACATCCTCTTTGGTAGCATCTTGAGTAGCGATGTATCCAGCCTTTATCGTCTAGTTAGTCACGGTATCTAGCTTGGAACTCTTCCAACATACCGTCCCTTTACTGAGGGTAAAGACAATGTCTGTGACTGACATTCAGTCGTCTTTATCACCCTGGAACCTTTCCAGAGATTCTCCCCAGGATCGATTGATACCATCTCACTACAGCTAGTGAGTATCCTAACATCCAATTAGATTTATCTCATAGATCCAAAATCCAGGATTTAGTAGGTATCACTTTGATCCTATACTGAGAATCTTTGTGATAAACGGAGATTGATCGAGCGTAGCATAAGAAACTCCTTTCTTATCAAGAGTATGTCATCCACGTACTCTACGAGGATCACCACCATACTCCCTACTACCTTTTTGTTTATACAAGGTTCATCTACCATTTTGATGAAGTCAAACTCTTTGACTAACACATCAAAACAGACGTTCCATCTCCGCTATGCCTGCTTTATCAGATAAAACATCTTGCACACGTTTCCACTGCTCCCACTGTCTACGAAGCCCTCTGGCTGTGTACTTATAGACGCACTCTTCTAAAACATCATTTAGAAAAGCAGTCATGACACCCAACCACCAGATATCGTAGTCATGGTATGTAGCCGTGGCAAGTAGGATCTGGATGGACTTAAGCATAGCTACTTGAAGAGGTTTCACCACTATCCACGCCTGGTTGATGATGAAAACCTTTAACAAGTCTAGCTTTGAAAGTCTCAACTTTTCCATGTACCCCAAGTAATCTTCTCAAGATATACTTGCTCCTGATGGGGATTTAACCCTTTAGATATAGCAACTAAAGTCCATACTTTGTTGGTGTATAAGGATTCCATCACAGATCGCTAAACATCCAGCCATTCTTACAGAGTCCCTACTCTTGATGGCCAGCTCGAAACTAGTTGGGTCATCATCTCATGATACAATCCTCGCTCCCACTGTCATAGAGAAACCGAAGTAACTCTCAGGTGGGTGAGGAACCCTACTAGATCGGCGGAGAGGCCGAGGTTCGTTGGAATCTACTGAATTCTTTGGTTCTATCAAATCATCTGCTGCAGTTTGTATAGCTGGAATATTTCCAGTTCTACATAACAGTATTTTCCTCGAGCTTGTCCGGATTTTGCTTTTAGACATAGGCCGGACAACCCCAAATCTTAACCAACTTAAGATATGGGCTCTTCCCGTTCCATATCACATATGAAGTGGTAGGCAACTGATTTGATTTAAACCCTATTCAATAGGTATGCAGCTTCATAAGTGCATAACTCCCAAAAGGAAATAGGTTACTCAGTAGTACTCATCATAGAGCACACCTTATCATATAGGGTGTGATTGCTCCGCCCCGATATACCATCGTGCTATGGTGTATACAGAGGAGTAATGCTGAGAGAGAATTTCATTCTCCTTTAGAATAGTCCAGGATTTCCGTGCTCAAGTATTCTCCTCCTCGATCACATCAAAGGACGTAATACTTATACCCGTATTTTGGTTCTCTACTTCTAACTTATATTCCGCGAATATCTCAAAAGGTTCGGACTTGTGTTTCAACAGGAACATAGGTCTGAATCTCGAAAGATTATCAGAGAATGTAATGAAGTACAAAGAACCGGTCTTGGCATGTGTAGACAGGGGACCCACATACATCAACATGTATCATCCCAAGAGTTCACTAACTCTTTCTCTGTTTCCAATAAACAGAGCTATGGTCATCTTATCTTTGTGACATGACTGGCGAGTTTCACAAGATGTAAATTCAAACTGATTTAAATATACATCTAAATGCAACTTCAGCCAGTCAGGTCGCATTGATCTGACCTAGTCTACAATACCTCAAGAAGAATTCGTTCATTTCTGAACTCTTCCTCTTGTGTGTGTTCCGTATACTAAGAACTGTAGTTTGATTTAGAACATCAACGCTTTTAGATAACGTGCCTGAACCGATCAACTTTTGATATAGGAAATGTTCAAAACATTATCCAACAATACAAAATTTTATCGTTTCTTTACTAATAAAGAGACAGATATGATTTTGTATATCAGGTTCGGTATCT
The DNA here is from genome assembly GCA_030015575.1 of Agapanthus africanus. NCBI lineage: Eukaryota > Viridiplantae > Streptophyta > Magnoliopsida > Asparagales > Amaryllidaceae > Agapanthus > Agapanthus africanus. The sequence goes on from CM057339.1 coordinate 567,457,532, forward strand.
AATAACATTCGTTCAGAATCAATGTATCGGTAATACAGGGTGACAGTGACCGACAGACTTGGCTGCAACTCTTGCCCCGTTTTCTGCCTCATGAAACTTATCACCCGTTCTCAGTTCTTTACCTTTCTGTAGCCCTATGTAACAGATTACATATCTGGGATCCTGATCCGGTATCATATACCCAGGACGTAAAGGACATTGAGAAACAGTTCTGTGTAATGAACACACCCGAAGATGATGCATCATCATGCATTCTCTTCGTTTGGGCGGCACGGGAAATCTGGTATTCCCCTATTTCCTGCTCTGTCTTATAACAATTATAAGTTGGAGCGGGACCAACGTTCCCCAGCTCAGTATAACAAGTGGGTTCGGTCAATAATCCGTATTATTATCTTGATTAAGGCGTGATATGGTCGCTACCAGGAGAGAGAGAGAAGAAAACACTCAGCGTGCGCTCTTGCAAGAATAGATTGGTTATTTTATCTAATCAGGATGGCTCCCACTGCTTTTTATCAAATCTTCCTTCAAACCCTAAAAGGAAAGACTAGCCGGGATTAATTACACACTACAAGTTCGCCAATCTTTCAGCCAGGCCAGTGTCGGTACTTTGAGGGAGGTCCCCCGTGCTTTCGCACGAACCTAATTAATGTAAACCTCGTTTTCCCAGAGGCGTAACCCCGTTGACACCTTTCTAGACATCTACTTGATCGGCTAATTGTAATGTATAAAACTCTCCCAGGAGTAACAATTACTCGCAGCGGGTATCGGGATCCAACTATCTCATAGAAGGTATGCAATCTCATTGCAAATTTCAACACTTGAAATTCCCGATAATATTTTGCCCCTAGCGTCCTATGACCTTGACGTAGGCCAACAAACCATAGTCCGCTAGTCAAGTTCAACCCGTCATTTCCTGATTGAATTAAACCCACCCGCACGACCCTTGACGCAGGCCAACAAAGTCGCACGACTACCCTAATCCAATCTGCATCATATACATAAGCAGATAAATACTAGTTAGCTACCGCACACTACGCCTTGACGCAGGCCAACAAACGTAGCACGAATACTAACTACCACTTATCTGAAATGACGAAGGGCTACGACAGGTTTTTCTGAAAACCTATTGCGTAATGAACTCGATATCGTTGTAGAATCAAATGATTTTAAAAATGGAGTGCTTTTGAGGCTTTTCTAGTTTTGCTAAAGGAGTCACTCCCGGTGAAGGGATCGTCGGTCCTTTCCTCGTCGAATGAGGTGCGGGATATATCATATATATCACTGTACAAAGCAAAAACACTTAAAAGCAATCAAAAGACAAACCGAGTGTGTAGCATCTGCCAGTTATTGCTAAAGGAGTCACTCCCGGTGAAGGGATCTCGGTCCTTTCCTTATCGAATAAGGTGCAGGATATATAGCATATACCGCTGTGCAAAGCAAGAACTGTAGCTACCTGTTTTATTTTGAAATTCGATTCTACAACATCTTAGGTTTCTTTTATTTCATTAATCACATTAATGAAGTCCCATCATTTAAGTACCTAATCATCACAGATAAATACGACGTACACTTATTCCATCCGCATTCGCCTCGATGTCCCCTCATGCACCGTTAGGTTAGGTAACTAACGGCAGAGCGGGGCAGGGCTAGCGCGGGTGTAAAACATAAGTAACGTCTATATAATATATCATATATACTGTATACTGTATCTATCACAGAACATCACATGATCACATCACAGACATCGCAGCAGAAGAAACATATGAAATATTGGATATACTAGGACGTCCGTGTTTTCAATACGAGCCAGTATAAAACACGAATTCCACGGTCGTGATGAATAGCCAAACCCACACCCCTAGACCCCTACGAGAGCGGCAAGCAACCCTACCAATTCTGGAGTTAGAAGACCCGGACTCGACTCCTCGAGTTGGTCTCCCACTGGACTCCAGAACCCGGTTACTTGTGCCCTCCTCCTTGGGTCTATCCTAGTGCGGAAAAGTAAATAATATACAACGGGTGACAACTTCCGCATCCTGGAAGTGCCCCAATAAAAGAATATTAGATACAAGTTTTTACATGAATGAAAATGAAAAAACACTCATCTCACATAAAAACCCCCGGCTATTCAAACACGACAATCCAATATAACATATCCAGCAACACATAACATCACATGTCATCAACGTAAGTAAATATGCGCATCCCAATTGTCGTTGACATATAGCAACGAAACCGGCGATATCACGTATTACACTTACGGTCACAGAAAAGAAAGTGTAAAACTACAACAGTTGGAATCCGCAATCTGCATAGACATCGCATGCCTAATCAAATGAATTACTTAGACATCACATGCCTAACAATTATAAACCCCGCATTTTAGTCTCATTATCGAAAACTCTTTTCAATATCAAGTCGGGCAATTCAACAAGATTCCCGACAACCTGATCGAATGCTCATCGCAAACTTTAGTAGGCGGCCGCACCCTCGATGCCGTCGATGAAGTGCACCAAGACGGAACCCCGCTACCGCGAGCGCCCGAACGGATGCTTTCGGCGACGGGGTTCTCCTACAGTCACTTGGTCGGGGCTATGGGGTGTAGCTGTCTATTAAGTTTACCGGCGAATATCCGCGTACGCTACGTGATCGCGACGGACTTTTGATCACATCAAAATTCCGTGGTAACCGATCAAGTGAGACTAAACTGCTACGTTTATAACATTCATTCAGTTATCTCATAACTTCTTGTGAATTCCAATTATTGTATCCCATTCCGGATAAATAGAAAATGTCAAACTTTCCGATCGAACAATCGAACACCCAAGTTTTCCCGATACAGATCAACACATGAAACAAGTCTAAAAACATTCAGTTCGTGCCTCTGTACAAACGGTCCAGCTGTAGAAGGGTCAAGCCAACGCCTCACATGTGGCACGCCGTACTGCCCCAAACCCGAAGGTTCAAAGGGTAGTTCAAGACGGTCACATAATCGAGTTAAGGTTTGTTGTCTTCTAGAGGGACCATCGTGTTACTTGCACTACTTAGAACGTGATTAAACTACAGAAATATCCAACACTTGGAAATTTCCCGACAGGGGAAAAATTGGGTATTTATATCCGGTCGAACTTTTTAACATATTCAAAAAAATTATCCGGAACGACACATAGACAAAGTTTGACAATCCGATCGAATGTATGAACTCCCAATACAACCCAAAATACTCAACTCTTTATTTCAGATTAAAAATTCCCAGGAAAACCAGCACTGAAAAATAGGAGTTACTGTGCAAAATTCAATGGCAGATAAGACAAAAGAGCCGCGGAAGGGCCGCATTAGCACGCTAATGCCGCGGTTCCGCCGCACTTTAGAAAGATCATTAAGTAATTTTTGCATCGTAATTCTTAGATTTACCTGCTGATTTTTCTGCATATTTTTAATTTGCAAAAATCCACATTTTACAAAAAAGTCCAGAGAGCATTTTAAAGTCGGGGTTTCGGGTCGATCGGACTTCTAACTCCGTCTACGCATCGCCTAAGGCTCTAGCTAGGCTCTGATACCACTGTAGGGTTCCTAGGCACTCTCAAGAGGTCTCACAAGGCATCAACCATGCCAATTTCAAAAAATCTAGGTGCCGAGAAACCCGACTACGGATTGTTGGCTAGAAATCTAGGCGAAACATTAAACTAGTTAACACTTAACTATAAGAAAACGGAAATACAACCTTTGTAGATCCGGTTCTCTACCTCCATAGCTCCGCAACGAAGTCTCCTCGCTGTCCAAGTCGAACCCCGGGCTCTAGCGTCGGCTTCATCGGAGAATGGACGGGCTAGGTCATCAACGACGTGCCGAAGATGATCTACGTCGAGGCATCACTAGATCAAGCTCCAACTTCACCAAGTCAAGAAAACTTGTGAAGGAAACACACTCTACTACTTGGCAAGAGGTAGAGGATGAAGAAATAGGAGGTGGGTTAACTTTAGAATTGGATTTCTCACTGATTTCATCAAGTTGCCATTGATGGAGGCATGCTTTCTTCAAGTGAAGAAGAAGAAGAAGAAGATGAATAATATGATAAGTATTTTTAAAATGAATAATAATATCAATACTTATCATATGGCAACCATGATTAGGTGTAGAGAATAGACCATGGTTAATTGCAAGGGTTAGGGTTAAACATGAAGACAAAATGGTCACTAGGTCAAAGCTTCAAGAAGCTTCATAAACAAACAAAGAAAGCCACCATTATCTCTTCATTATTTTCTTTTGCTAAAATAAACAAAATGGATAAATAAATGAATAAATGAAGCAAAAGAAACCCTAACCATTGACCAACCATGGTTTAATCCATACACCAAACTATCATGTATCATCAAACATGATACAATCAAATGCACAAAAGTATATCATATATACAATGTGCACATCAAGTGAGAAAATCCTTTTTAAGTGAACCTATATTAGTTAATGTAAAGTGATATATCAAATATATAATTATACATTAAATCATTAAATCAACACTTGATTTAACGACCCGGTCATATCGCATATAACCGACTAATATCAATAGTAACAACTTATCGAATCAACACTTGATCCGATAACCCGGCTATAACGCATATAACCGATCAATGTTACAAATCGCGAGAATGGAATACGGTATCACATACACGCATTATTCTCGGTCCCGCACATATCTCATATGCGCTCCTATTTCGTTTCGCTTGAGCCAGGAAACCTCTGTGTAGGACTCTAAAGACTCGTCAATACGCCGGCAGCAGATGATGATCATATCAAGCACCCACAAGCCGCAAGCGGTCTGCTAAACGTAACGGCCACCCGAGTATTGAGCGATCAGAAGATCGACGAGCAAGCCCGCTCACACTCCAGTGAATCCAACCAGTAACACTACAGTACAGTCCGGTCTCGTCGTCTGATATGTCGCATATCTCGCCTAGGGGTGGTAAACGTCAGACCCCAATAGCTCGATAAGTCGTGTCGATATGAGGTCTATAACAATTCGAGAAACTACTGATAACACTTACCAGTAAATCTCAGCAACCCTGGCCAGGGATTTCCTGTTATAGCCAATCGAACACAGCGCAACATCAACTCCCTATACCGGGAGAGACGAATCCCCTCCTATCGCTCATTGCCTCCATGTGATTCGGGACTGTACCCAAAAACCACCGTTTTGCACGCCCTCTTGGACGTGGTAAGGTGGAAATCAAAGCACAGTGGGAACCACACAAGACTCTATGACGATCTCGGGTCAACAGACTACTCTGTACCAGTGTCACCAGAGAACTGCCATCTGACGTGAGGTATAATACCATCTGGGAGTTCTCGGCGAGTCCGTCCAGTGTACCCAGTCTCCACTGAGCACCCGTATATCATCTCCGATGTCAAACACCAGTGGATATGGGATCATCCATCGCCCATCTGTATGGGTCGAGAAGGTATACGCTAGTCTACTCTGGTATATCGATGCCCCGTCTCGATACACCCATGACTAGGGACTTTCAAGGATGTACCTATGGACTACCATGTCCCCACTAGTATGATCCGCATCATAGTCCAGGTAGTCAAGTACACATCCTAAGGGCTTTACCAACATGTAACGGAGAGACAATCAATGTACACGTTAAGGTAAAGAGTAACCAGATAGCATACTATCATGTCGAGCAAGAAAGTCCTCCCTATATATATCCCAGCATCCACTACAATATGCATCCTATGTACAGTAATGGCCTCTAGGGCATACATATAACTAACAGTAACCTCGTTAACACCTTTGTAGACACCTACTTGATCAGCTAATTGCATTGTGTAAAACTCTCCCAGGAGTAACTCTTACTCGCAGTGGGTATCGGGATCCAACTATCTCATAGAAGGTATGCAATCTCATTGCAAATTTCAACACTTGAAATTCCCGATAATGCTTTTGCCCCTAGCGTGCTATGACCTTGACGCATGCCAAACAACCCATAGTCCGCTAGTCAAGTTCAACCCGTACAATTCGTGATCGAATTAAACCCACCCGTACGACCCTTGACGCATGCCAAACAACGCCGTACGAATACCTTAATCCAATCGCATCTCATGCTGCAGATAAGTAATAATCAGCTACCGTACACTACGCCTTGACGCATGCCAAACAACCGTAGCACGAATACTGAATATTACATATCTGAATTGACGGAGGGCTACGCAGGTTTTTCTGAAAACCATGAGCGTAATGAACTTGATATCGTTGTAGAATCAAATGAAGTTTTGAAATGGAGTGATTTTGAGGCTTTTCTAGTTTTGCTAAAGGAGTCACTCCCGGCGAAGGGATCTCGGTCCTTTCCTCGTCGAATGAGGTGCGGGATATATCATATATATCGCTGTGCAAAGCAAAAAACCCAAAAGCAGTCAAAAGCAAACCGAGTGTGTAGCATCTGCCAGTTATTGCTAAAGGAGTCACTCCAGGTGAAGGGATCTCGGTCCTTTCCTCATCGAATAAGGTGCAGGGTATATCATATATACCGCTGTGCAAAGCAAAAAACTGTAGCTACCTGTTTTATTTTAAAATTCGATTCCACAACATCTTAGGTTTCTTATCTTTCATTAATCACATTAATGAAGTCCCATCATTTAAATACCTAAAACATCACAGATAGATATGACGTACACTTATGCCATCCGCATTCGCCTCGATGTCCCCTCGTGCACCGTTAGGTTAGGTAACTAACGACAGAGCAGGGCAGGGCTAGCGCGGGTGTAAAACATAAGTAACGTCTATATAATATATCATATATACTATATACTATATCCATCACAGAATCACAACACAGATATCGCAGCAGAATCAACATATGAAATATTGGATATTCTAGGACGTCCGTGTTTTCAATACGAGCCAGTATAAAACACGGATTCCACGGTCGTGATGAATAGCCAATCCCATACCCCTAGACCCCTACGAGAGCGGCAAGCAACCCTGCCAATTCTAGGGTTAGGAGACCCGGACTCGACTCCTCGAGTTGGTCTCCCACTGAACCCCAGAACCCGGTTACTTGTGCTCCCCTCCTTGGGTCTAACCTAATGCGGAAAAGTAAATAATATACAAAGGGCGACAACTTCCGCTACCTGGAAGTGCCCCAAATAAAAGAATATTACATACAAGTTTTTACATGAATGAAAATGAAAAACACTCATCTCACATAAAAACCCCCGGCTATTCTTACACGACGATCCAATATAACATATCCAGCAACACATAACATCACATGTCATCAACGTAAGTAAGTATGCATACCCCAATTGTCGTTGACGTATAGCAACGAAACCGGCGATATGAACATACTACACTTACGGTCACAGAAAAGAAAGTGTAAAACTACAACAGTTGGAATCTGCAACCTCTTTAGACATCACATGCCTAATCAAATGAAATACTTAGACATCTCATGCCTAACAGTTATAAATCCCGCATTTTAGTCGCATTATCGAAAACTCTTTTCAATATCATGTGGGACTAAACTGCTAGATTTATAACATTCATTCAGTTATCTCATAACTGTTTGTGAATTCCAATTATTGTATCACATTCCAGATAAACAGCAAATGTTAAACTTTCCGATCGAACAGTCGAATACCCAAGTTTTCCCGATACAGCTCAACACATGAAATAAGTCTACCAACATTCAGTTCGTGCCTCAGTACCAACGGTCCAGCCGTAGAAGGGTCAAGCCAACGCCTCACATGTGGCATGCCCTACTGCCCCAAACCCGAAGGTTCAAAGGGCAGTTCAAGACGGTCACATAATCGAGTTAAGGTTTGTTGTCTTCTAGAGGGTCCATCGCGTTACTTGACTACTTAGAACGTCGTTAAACTACGGAAAAATCCAACACTTGGAAATTTCCCGACAGGGGAAAAGTTGGGTATTTATATCCGGTCGAACTTTTTAACAAATTCAAAAATTATCCGGAAAAACACAAGGACGAAGTTTGATAATCCGGTCGAAACACCGAAGCTCTAATACACCCCAGAAAATTCAACTCTCGAATTAATTTTAAAAATACCCAGAGAACTCAGAACCTGAAACTATGAATTACTGTGCAAACAGTTAGGGCTGACATCACAATTCTGCCGCGGAACCGCCGTATAAGCTAGGCTTATGCCACGGTTCCGCCGCCGATTACACTGTTCATGCAATAAATTTTGCGCCGTAATTCTTAGAATTCCCTGCTGAGTTTTCTGCATATTTTTAATTTGGAAAAATCCACGATTTTAGAAAAAGTACAGAGAGCAATTTTTGGGGTTGAGTTTCGGTTCGATCGGAGTTCAAATTCCGTCTAGACTTCGCCTAAGGCTCTAGCTAGGCTCTGATACCAGTGAAAGGTTCCTAGGCACCCTAGAGAGGTCTCACAAGGCATCAACCATGCCATTTTCAAAAATTATGGGTGCCGCGAAACCCTAACGCGGATCTTAGACTAGAATTCTAGGCGAAATACAAAACTAGTTAACAAATTAACTAAAGGTTAGATGCTACAACCTTTGTAGATCCGGTTATCCTCTTCCTTGGCTCCACGTAGGCATCCTCTCGCTGTCCATCTCGATTCCCAAACTCGAACGTCGGCTTCACCGGAGAATAGGGCGGACTAGGTCGTCGGCTTCGTGCCGAAGATGATCTACGTCGAGGCATCGCAAGTTCAAGCTCCGACTTCAACAAGTGGTGAAACTTGTGAAGAAAACACCCAAAACAACTTGGCAAGAGGTAGAGGGTGAAGAAATAGGAGGTGGGTTCACTTTAGAATTGGATTTCTCTCACTAGAACTCAAGTTGTCATTGATGGCAACAAGGTTTCTATCTTGAAGAAGAAGAAGAAGAAGCTGGTTTTATGATAAGTTATTTTAAATGAAAAGAAAAATGCATACTTATCATAATCTAACAAGGGTTAAGTGTAGAGAATAAACCATGGTCATTTGGAGAGTTAGGGTTAAGCATGAGGACAAGAATGGTTGCAAAAGTCAAGGCTTCATGAAGCTTCAACTAAAGACAAAAGAAAGCCACCATTCTCTTTAAATCATTTCTAAATGAATAAATGAAACAAATAAATAAATAAATGAATATGCAAAACCCTAATTATCAAATTAACCATGGTTTAATTCTATATACTTAACTAAACAATAAAGTATCATCAAACATGATACAAATGTGTGCACAAAAGTATATCATATATACTTCTTGCACATCAAGTGAGAAAATCCATATAAAGTGAACCAATACTAGTTAATGCAAAGTAATATATCAAATATATAATTATACATTAAATCATCAAATCAACATTTGATTCAATGATCCGGTCATGTCGCACATAACCGACTAGTATTCAATGTATCGATTTATCGAATCAATGATTCGATAACTAGGTCATATCGAATATAACCAATCGAAACATTTATCGCGAGAATGAAATGCGGTATCACATACACGCATTATTCTTTCTCCCGCACATATCTCATATGCGTTCCTATTTCGTTTCGCTTGAGCCAGGAAACCTCTGTGTAGGACTCTAAAGACTCGTCAATACGCCGGTAGCAGATGATGATCATATCAAGCACCCGCAAGCCGCAAGCGGTCTGCTAAACGTAACGGCCATCCAGGTATTGAGCGATCAGAAGATCGACGAGCTAGCCCGCTCACACTCCTGTGAATCCAACCAGTAACACTTACCGTACAGTCCGGTCTGTTCGTCCGATACGTCGCATATCAAGTCTAGGGGTGGTAAACGTCAGACCCCAATAACCGATAAGTATTGCCGATATGAGGCTCATAACGGGTCGAGAAACTACTGGTAATACTTACCAGCAAATCTCTGATCAGCACTGGCTAGGGACTTCCCTGTTACGGCCAATCGAGCACAGCGCAACATCAACCCCCAATACCGGGAGAGACGAAACCCCTCCTATCGCTCATTGCCTCCATGTGACTTGGGACTGTACCCAAAGACCACCGTTTTGCACGCCCTCATGGACATGGTAAGGTGGAGATCAAAGCACAGTGGGAATCACACAAGACTCTATGACGATCTCGGGTCTACAGACTAACCTGTACAAGTGTCACCTGAGAACTGCCATCTGACGTGAGGTATAATACCATCTGGGAGTTCTCGGCGAGGCCTTCCAGTGTACCCAGTCTCCACTGAGCACCCGTATACCATCTCTGATGTCAAACACCAATGGATATGGGATCATCCATCGCCCATCTCATGGGTCGAGAAGCGTATACGCTAGTCTACTCTGGTATATCGATGCCCCGTCTCGATACACCCATGACTAGGGACCTTGAAGGATGCACTTATGGACTACCATGTCCCCACTAGTATGATCTGCATCATAGTCCAGGTAGTCAAGTACACATCCTAGGGGCTTTACCAACATGTAACCATAAGACAGTTTAAAGAGACAAGTGTACATGTTAAGATAAAGAGTAACCAGATAGCATACTATCATATCGAGCAAGAAAGTCATCTCTATATATGTCCAAGCATCCAATATAATATACAATATCTGTACAATACTGGCCTCTAGGGCATACATACAACTAACAGGATCGGCCTGACTCGGCCGCAGATCCGCGGCCGTTTGATGGAGTCAGTGCATGAAAATCTCTGGATTGTTTCATGTTGGCTTTATTGTTGTTTCCTGATGTCTGGAATCTTATAGTTCTTTCTAGTTTACTGCCAGATCTCAAGTCTTGGACTTGCTGCAATTTATCAGTACTTTTGTGATTCTGGCTCTTTAACCTGGAGAATTTCATGCACACAATCTTGAGACAAGTGTCTAAATATACAAAGATCATGCATGTAGTAATAAACACATAATTTCCCTCATAATGCTGGTTATAATGTATAACACATGTTATTTGATATTTCGCAGATGAATTTATAATATGTGCTATATTTATACCAAACACCTTTAGATGATTAGAAAGAGTAGGGAAATTGATGTGTTAAGAATGCAATATTTTCGACTGATCATTGCCCATACTTAGGTTTGCACCCTGAAACACAATAATAATGGACGGATTCCCTTTCTCCATTTCCGAGATCATTTCCTTCGAAGACGTATATTTGTACGATCAGTAGAGCTCTGAGGAGACGTTGCGGGCGGTGGTTCAGCATGTGGAGGATCATGTCGGCCGCTTGCTTCCCCGGCGATCACCCCTGCTCCAGCTGCTGATGTATTCGATTTGGAGGGCATCGCCGGTGCTGCATAACCCCTTGTCTGAACAACTGAAGGATGAGGTGGTTGGCAAGCTGAGATCGCTATGCCATCTCGACCTGATCTTGATAAGTCGGCGGGATCGCTCGGTGGCACTCATCCTCGAGTGTTACCGACTGAGGTATCTCACCGATGGGTGCTCGCCCATAGAGCCTTCCGGCCCATCCGTGGCCTCGAGGGTTGGCGGACAGCATCAGAGGCAGAGGTCCGAGGCGGCCAGGGCTCGGCTGACGACTGTTTCTGTAAGTCCACGTTACCTCTCCCGGTTCTTTCGGGATTGCGGAAATGATGAAAAACGATTTTTCGGGTCATGGTAACATGGACTATCAAACACGGATCTTTGCTAAACTACACACTAGCAACTAACAAGAGCTATTACTACTCGGTTAGGGGTAATACCTCAACTTGAACTCCTTCTCTTGGACTCTTGATGGTGGTCGGATGGTTCGTTCCTCGTCTCCTTCTCTTGCCGAAGATGGATCCACCTGAGAATCTATACCTTGAGCTTCTTTCTCGAACTTGAGAAAACTAAAGTGTCCGGCTTGCTAGACCTTCAACCTTAGGATGAGTAGAGAGTGGCTTTGGGTGTTTAATCTCCAAGGAAATGTTTCTCAACTCATGAGAATGATTCTCCTTGAACTAGAGGAAGAGGAAGAGGAAAATGGAGAAGAGAGAATGGTTATGATAGAATGAGAATAGTTTTACAACCATAACAATATATGTGAATTAATCAAATTAATAATTTTAATCAAATGAAAAAGTTGATGGTTGGTTTGATGAGACAATTATCATTTCACATTAAATGGTTTTTGCAAAGATCAAAGAGCATCTTTGATGTGTAATGATGATGGTCAAAGTTTCAACCATGGTCAACTAGTCAACCTTGGTCAACAAGTCAACAAACCCAACCATGACACAATTTCATTTAATTAATATTATTAATTGATATATCACAAATTCATTAGGGTTTGGAAAAAGACGACCGTCAACTGTGCATACGCACCCGTTCCAAAACCCTAATGAAAAACCTCTTCCTCCGCCTCAATCAACTGTGCATACACACCCACATTCGTGTTCCGAGGAACATGAATACAATGAGATAAAACTAACCCCAAAACATATACTAGGATCTGGCTCAAACCAGAGCCCGCTAGTAATGTCTGTCCGGACGCCAAACATGCACAAGTGCGCGGATGTGAACGAACCCTGTTGCAAAACCATGCGACCTCTACTCTGTTTTGCCCAAAGGCGAATAACCCTCTGTGTGGGACTCTAAAGACTCGACACTACGCTGGCAGTGGGTTTAACCACAAACCGCAAAAGGCACTAGCTGTACGTAACGGTCCCCAGGTAGATGCCGATAAGAAGACTGACGAGGTAAACCCATCTGAACTCCTACTGAGCCTGAATGTGACAATCTTCGTACAGTCCGGTCTGTTCGTCTAAGAACATCGCATGGCGGGCCTAGGGGGCGATAAACGTCAGTCCCCTACTAGCGGTACAAGTCGTGCGGGAGTGTAGCCCAGAACACCTGAGATAACACTGGAAACCTACCAGTCTATCTCGCTTGCCCTGGCCAGGGACTTTGTGTAATGGCTCTCCTAGACACAGCGCGATATCAACCCCCAATACCGGGAGAGACGAATCCTGTCTAACCGTCACTGCCTCCAAGTGCTTCGGGACTGCACCCAAAAACTACCTGTTTGCACGACTCCTTTGAGCCGTGGTAGGGTAGTAATCAAAGTACAGTAGGAACACACTCGAGGCGAAGTGACAATGTCAAGTCAACGGACTAAGCTGTACTCATGTCACCTGGGAACTGATAACTGACGATAGGTATAGTACCAACCAACAGTTCCCAACGAGTCTTGTCCAGTGTACTCGTAACCTAACGAGCACCCGCATACTATCTCAAGTACGACGTACTAACGGCTGTGGGACAGACCGTCTCCCAAGCTGGGATAAGAAGTGCATACGCTAGTCTACTCCGGAGTATCGATGCCCTGTCTCGATAGCCCTGCGACTAGGGACCTGCATAAGGATGTGCTTATAGATTACCCAGTCCCCACGAGTGTGACTGCCATCACAACGCTGGTAATCAAGCAAAGATCCTAAAGGCTCCACTAATGTGTAAAGGCGATATGCTAAAAGAAACACATGCACACATTAAAGCAGAAACAAACCAAGTAGCATACTACCATTTTGAGTAAGAATGTCAATACAAGGTGAATATCCCAAGCTTCCATCAAGTAATATGCATGCTAGTATGATACAGTAATGGCCTCTAGGGCATATACACTAACAATCTCCCACTTGCACTAAGGCCATGTACTGGCATATCGAAGACCTATCATCTCGATCAGCCGCTCGAACTGAGTCTAGGGTAAGGCCTTGGTGAATGGATCAGCAGTGTTATCTTCCGTAGCAACTCTCCGAAGCTCGATCTCCTGGCGACCCACGATCTCCCTCATCAGGTGATACCGCCTCAAGATGTGCCTGGACTTCTGATGGGACCTGGGTTCCTTCGCTAAAGTTATAGCTCCGTTGTTGTCACAATACAACGGTATTGGAGCAACAATGGTAGGAACCACCTGAAGCTCCGTGAGGAACTTCTTCATCCAGACAGCTTCCTTTGCAACATCTGCAGCAGCGATATATTCCGCTTCCATCGTCAAGTCAGCAACGGTTTCCTGTTTGGAACTCTTCCAACACACCGCCCCTCCATAGAGGGTAAAGACATAACCCGACATGGACTTGGAATCATCCTTGTCACTCTGGAAGCTGGAGTCAGCAAAGGCCTCGATCTGGAGGTCTTTTCCGCCATACACCAAGAACATCTCCTTAGTCCTTCTCAGGTACTTGAGAATGTTCTTTACCGCTATCCAATGTTTCTCCCCAGGGTTTGACTGATACCGGCTTACCACACTCAGTGCATAAGATACATCTGGTCTGGTACACAACATCGCATACATTATAGAGCCTACCGCAGAAGGGTAGGGTATAATCGACATGCGATCCTTTTCCAAATCAGTCTTGGGAGACATCTCTTTGGAGAGGGTGATCCCGTGACAAGCCGGTAGATTACCGCGCTTGGAATCTTCCATACTGAATCTTTTCAGTATGGTGTCAATGTACCTGGACTGTGATAGTCCTAATATCCTCTTGGATCTGTCACGATAGATCCGGATCCCCAGAATGTATGAGGCATCACCCAGGTCTTTCATGGAGAACCTGTATGACAAGAACCCTTTGACAGATTGTAGCATAGGAATGTCATTTCCTATCAAGAGAATGTCATCCACGTATAAAACGAGGAATACTGCAGTTCTCGGTACAAATCTACTATAGATGCATGGTTCATCTGGATTTTTGATAAAGCCAAATTCTTTGACCGTCTCGTCAAAACAGATGTTCCAACTCCGCGATGCCTGCTTTAGTCCATAGATGGACTTAAGCAACTTGCACACCTTTCCGCTGCTCCCACTCTGAATGAAACCCTCTGGCTGGTCCATATAGACACACTCCTCTAAATTTCCATTTAGAAAAGCGGTCTTTACGTCCATTTGCCAGATCTCATAATCGTGGAAGGAAGCAATGCAAAGAAGGATCCGAATGGATTTCAGCATAGCCACTGGAGAAAAGGTTTCGTCATAGTCCAAGCTAGGTCTTTGACGGAAACCCTTTGCAACAAGTCTATAGCTTTATAGGTCTCAACCTGTCCATCTACACCAATCTTCCTTTTGAAGATCCACTTGCATCCTACGGGTTTTACCCCATCTGGAGCAATGTCCAACGTCCATACTTTGTTGGTGTACATGGACTCCATTTCGGTCCGCATTGCATCCAGCCATTTTACCGAGTCAACGCTCTGAATGGCCTGCTAGAAGCTAGTCGGCTCATCACTATCAATGATGCAATCCTCTCTATCCCCGTCTATGAGAAAACCATAGTATCTCTCGGACGGATGAGACTGCCTACTACTTCTGCGGAGCAGCGTAGGAATGTCCTGATCTTTCGAACCCTCTGGTTCTACTAAGCTTTCAGTAATAGCTCGTGGTTCTGGAATTTCTTCCAGTTCTATTGCGCTCCCACTTATCTGATTCTCCAAAAACTGAGTTTCCAAGAAGTGGGCATGCCGAGAAATAAGAACCTTTTGTTCCTCTTCGCAATAGAAAAAATATCCCTTGGAGTTCTTTGGATATCCCACAAACTTGCACTGTACTGAGCGTACCTCGAGCTTGTCCGCATGCTGCTTTTTTTACAAAAGCTGGACATCCCCATGTCTTAATGTGATTAAGATAGGGTCTCTTCCCACACCATATCTGATATGGTGTAGTAGGCACAGTCTTAGTTGGAACTCGGTTCAAAAGGTATACAGCTGATTCTAGTGCATATCCCCAAAATGATCGCGGTAACTCAGCGTTACTCATCATGGACCGTACCATATCCAATAGGGTTCAGTTCCGTCTCTCCGATACACCGTTATGTTGCGGAGTGTATGGAGGAGTAAGCTGAGAGAGAATTCCATTCTCTTTTAAGTAATCCAGGAACTCGGCACTTAAGTATTCACCACCTCGATCAGATCTCAGTGTTTTGATACTTTTGCCTGTTTGTTTTTCTACTTCATTCTTATATTCCTGGAATTTTCCAAAGGCTTCGGATTTATGTTTCATTAAGAAGACATAACCGTACCTTGAAAAGTCATCCGCAAAAGTAATGAAGTAAGAATAACCGCTTCGTGCATGTGTAGATATTGGACCGCACACGTCGCTGTGTATGAGTCCCAAGATCTTGCTCGCTCTCACTCCGTGTCTAGTGAACGGAGTCTTTGTCATCTTTCCTTTGAGACAAGATTGACAAGTTGCATATGATTGATATTCGAACGGATCCAAATATCCTTCTGTATGTAACTTTGTCAACCTTCTCTCATTGATGTGACCCAGTCTACAATGCCATAAGAAAGTCTGATTTATTTCTGGAGACTTTCTTTTGTGTGTATTCTGGACATTGAAAATCTG
Source organism: Agapanthus africanus (assembly GCA_030015575.1). NCBI lineage: Eukaryota > Viridiplantae > Streptophyta > Magnoliopsida > Asparagales > Amaryllidaceae > Agapanthus > Agapanthus africanus. The sequence continues at coordinate 567,473,820 of CM057339.1, forward strand.
TGGTTGGTTTAATACGTATATACCATTGCTCAATGTACCTGACCCAATCAGAACTTGATTAAGGTGAATGTTTATAACATTACTTACAAACGCAAATTCATAACCTTCTTTAGAAACTAAAGATACAGAAATGATATTACAAGTTGCATTGGGTACAAAAAAGCAATTACGTAAAACCAAAACATGTCCATCTGACATTCCCAGGTGATAGTCCCCTACGGCCTCAGCATCCATGCTAGCTCCGTTTGCAACTTTGAGGGTCATGTCACCTGCTTTCAAAAACCTACGCTTTCTCAACGCCTGCAAAGAATTACAGATATGAGATCCTGATCCGGTATCCAATACCCAGGACGTAGAGTTTATTGATAGACAGTTTTCAATAACATACACACCTGAAGCTGAAGCCACAACCTGCTTCAGGTGTTCAGGCTTTCCAAGCCCTGCAATCTTTCTTCCAGTGTCCACTCTTGTGACAGTAAAAGCATTCTTCCTTATCCACAAGCTTCCCCGCTACCTTTATTGCTTTTGCCTTTCCCTTCGTATCCACCTTACTAACACCGCCCCTTGGTTTGGCGGGGGTTTTCTTCTTCTTTCCCTTGGCTTTCGCCTTGGACCTAGAAGAGGAAGATCCTCCTATAAACAAAGTGGATGTTTCCCTACCTTTCTGTAGGGTGCCCTCTGCACTCCTCAGCATGTTGAGGAGCTCTGAAAGTTCAACTTCCTTTTCTTGCAAGTTGAAATTCAGGATGAACTGGGCGTAAGTGGAAGGAAGGGACTAAAGAATCAAGTCCGTATAGAGCTCATTCTCCAATGTGGTCCCAAGGTCCGCGAGCTCCTCTATGAAGCCAATCATCTTAAGCACGTGTTCCGCTACCGATGATCCGACGACCAATCTTGCCGAAAACAACTTCTTCGACACTTCGTATCTGGCGATACAGGATTGCTCTCCATACAGTTCTTTTATATGGAGAAATATGGATTCGAGGTCCATATTCTCGTGCCTCCTCTGATGTCCGTTGTCCATAGAGGCAAGCACGAGGCACTTGGCCTTCGCGCAGTCGATTTCCCAGGTCTTGCGGATTTCCCTATCCACGACGCTGGTTTTGGGACCTGGGACAGGGGGAGCTTTAGTGGTAAGAAGATACCCCAACTTGTCATAAGTGATTGCCATTTTGACATTCCTGAACCAATCTTTGTAGTTTGGCCCTGTTAGTATGTTTTTATCTAGAAGTAACTTAAGTCCAGTCATGATGTTTGGTCGCTGCAATTAGGAGAGAGAGAAGAAACACTTTATCATGATGCTCTTGCAAGTTTAGAGTGGTTTTTAATTTATCTAAACAGGATGGCTCCCACAGTCTCTCGAATCCCTCCTCAAACCATAAAGGAAGAACCAGTCGGGATCAATCTCACCATACAATACTTGCTTAACCGTTCAGCCAGGCCAGTGTCGGTACTTCGAGGGAGGTTTTCCAACGCTTTCGCGGAGTTCCTTAATTAAGTAACCTCTTTTCCCTGTGGGCGTAGCCCCGCTAACACCTTTCTAGACACCTACTTGGTTTATAGCATTGATCGTTAAGTGAGAAAGTTCCGGAGGAGTAGCATATACTCACAGTAGGATCGGGATCCAAATATCATCGCGTGACAAAACTGAAGGAATCCTACCAGAATCATCACACTCCAAATGGTATGCAGCGCTAGCAAGTTTCGGTTCTTTTGAAACTCCCGATGTGGATTTTTGCCCCATGCTCTTATGACCTTGACTTTGGCCAAAATATCATAAGTCACATGTCAAGTTCTACCCGTCATTCTCCAGGTTAATTTGAGCCCACCCGCACATACCCTTGACTTTGGCCAAAATGGTATAACGACTGCCCCAAACCAACACATCTATCTATGCTGCATATGAATACCCAATAGCTACCAATCACTATGCCTTGACTTTGGCCAACATACATAGCTTGAATACTTATTGACCATTCATGTGAAACGACGGAGGGCTACGAATGGTTTTGGCAAAACCGTGAACGTAGTGAACTTGATATAGTCGAAGGAACGAGATAGCTTTCAAAAGGAGTGGTTCAAGCTCCGCATTTAAAAGTTTGGTTTTAAAAAGAACCGAGTGGTTTTCAAAGTGTTCCAACGACTTTTACTTGGTTTATTTTTTCTTGCATTAATTCCAATGCGTCCCATCATTTAATCCTACCATTGCAGAAAACAACGAAAATATGACGTACGCTTATGCCATCCGCATTCGCCACGGGGTCCCGTCATCACCCGTTAGGTTACTTAACTAACGACAGAGCGGGGGCTGGACTAGCGCGGATGCAAAACGTAAGCAACGCCTAAATAGATATCATATAGATATATATAAACATTCGTCACATTCAATGATAGCCATTCCAGATCACAGATGAATACATTGGATATACTAGGAATCTGCAATTCGTACGAGCCTGTAACGAAGAGCGGATTACACGGTCGCGATGAATAGCCAAACCCCACCCTAGACCCCTACGGGTGCGGCAAACTACCCGTCAAGTATCCGAAGTGAAGCAACCTCCCTCAACGACGTGAGTAGGCCACTCGGCACTTCAAGGTACCCGGTAGTTTGTGCACCCCACCTTGGGTCTATCCTAGGAGCAAAAACAGTAAAAAGAAATTATACAAAGACGGCTACAACCCCGACCCGGTTGTGCGGCCATACAAATAATATTACATCAATTTACATATTACAAGGATTGAAAGATAAACAAAACTCTCATCTCACAATTCCCCCCGGCTATTCATCCGCGATAATCCAACGAATTCATATACACAATCCATCAACATTACAGATCACAGATATGTATAACCCCCACTAATCGACGTATAGCGATTAGCAGACGTTCAATACATATATTACATTACAGATAACACCCATTAGCCAAAGTCTACAGAAAATCGACCAAAATACGGATTTGTAACCACCCCAAAAACAAACTTGTTCTCTGGAAAATCTGGGCAGAAACAAAACATCTCAAAAATCACAAAATACCACCAGAGACAAACTGCAGGAGAAACGATCCACGGCCGAGTCAACTCGACCACGGATCCGCGGCAGAAGCAAGCTTCTGCCGCGGAACCGCGGTGAGTCGGTCGGTTCGCTGGATCGTTTTTCTTGCCTGTTCATTAAAAATCCTGAGCCGATTTTTAAGACATGATTTATTATTTTTGGAGCAGAAAAAAAATCGGCAGAAACTAGGATTTTCCGGGGTGTTTCGCGGTTTTTTGTCCGGTCGAAATTCTAGATACTTTGCTAACATGCTAGGGTGTGTTTAGTTAGGCTCTGATACCACTGTAAGTCCACGTTACCTCTCCCGGTTCTTTCGGGCTTGCGGAAATGATGAAAAACGATTTTTCGGGTCATGGTAACATAGACTATCAAACACGGATCTTTGCTAAACTACACACTAGAAACTAACAAGAGCTATTGCTACTCGGTTAGGGGTTATACCTCAACTTGAACTACTCCTCTTGGACTCTTGATGGTGGTCGGATGGTTCGTTCCTCGACTCCTTCTCTTGCCGAAAATGGATCCACCTGAGGGTCTCTACCTTGAGCTTCTTTCTCGAACTTGAGAAAACTAAAGTGTCCGGCTTGCAAGACCTTCAACCTTAGGATGAGTAGAGAGTGGCTTTGGGTGTTTAATCTCCAAGGAAAGGTTTCTCAACTCATGAGAATGATTCTCCTTGAACTAGAGGAAGAGGAAGAGCAAAATGGAGGAAAGAGAATGGTTATGATAGAATGAGAATAGTTTTACAACCATAACAATATATGTGAATTAATCAAATTAATAATTTTAATCAAATGAAAAAGTTGATGGTTGGTTTGATGAGACAATTATCATTTCACATTAAATGGTTTTTGCAAAGATCAAAGAGCATCTTTGATGTGTAATGATGATGGTCAAAGTTTCAACCATGGTCAACTAGTCAACCTTGGTCAACAAGTCAACAAACCCAACCATGACACAATTTCATTTAATTAATATTATTAATTGATATATCACAAATTCATTAGGGTTTGGAAAAAGACGACTGTCAACTATGCATACGCACCCGTTCCAAAACCCTAATGAAAAACCTCTTCCTCCGCCTCAATCAACTGTGAATACACACCCGCATTCGTGTTCCGAGGAACATGAATACAATGAGATAAAACTAACCCCAAAACATATACTAGGATCTGGCTCAAACCAGAGCCCACTAGTAATGTCTGTCCGGACGCCAAACGTGCACAAGTGCACGGATGTGAACGAACCCTGTCGCAAAACCATGCGACCTCTACTCTGTTTTGCCCAAAGGCGAATAACCCTCTGTGTGGGACTCTAAAGACTCGACACTGCGCTGGCAGGGGGTTTAACCATAGACCGCAAGCGGCACTAGCTGTACGTAACGGTCCCCAGGTAGATGCCGATAAGAAGACTGACGAGGTAAACCCATCTGAACTCCTACTGAGCCTGAATGTGACAATCTCCGTACAGTCCGGTCTGTTCGTCTAAGAACATCGCATGGCGGGCTTAGGGGGCGGTAAACGTCAGTCCCCTACTAGCAGTACAAATCGTGCCGGAGTGTAGCCCAGAACACCTGAGATAATACTGGAAACCTACCAGTTTATCTCGCTTTCCCTGGCCAGGGACTTTGTGTAATGGCTCTCCTAGACACAGCGCAATATCAACCCCCAATACCGGGAGAGACGAATCATGTCTAACCGTCACTGCCTCCAAGTGATTCGGGACTGCACCCAAAAACTACCTGTTTGCACGACTCCTTTGAGCCGTGGTAGGGTAGTAATCAAAGTACAGTGGGAACACACTCGAGGGGAAGTGACAATGTCAAGTCAACGGACTAAGCTGTACTCATGTCACCTGGGAACTGATAACTGACGATAGGTATAGTACCAACCAACAGTTCCCAACGAGTCATGTCCAGTGTACTCGTAACCTAACGAGCACCCGCATACTATCTCAAGTACGACGTACTGACGGCTATGGGACAAACCGTCTCTCAAGCTGGGATAAGAAGCGCATACGCTAGTCTACTCCGGAGTATCGATGCCCTGTCTCGATAGCCCTGCGACTAGGGACCTGCATAAGGATGTGCTTATAGATTACCCAGCCCCCACGAGTGTGACTGCCATCACAACGCTGGTAATCAAGCAAAGATCCTAAGGGCTCCACTAATGTGTAAAGGCGATATGCTAAAAGAAACACATGCACACATTAAAGCAGAAACAAACCAAGTAGCATACTACCATTTTGAGCAAGAATGTCAATACAAGGTGAATATCCCAAACTTCCATCAAGTAATATACATGCTAGTATGATACAGTAATTGCATCTAGGGCATATACACTAACAGTTTCTTCGGAGTAGCACGAGCAATGTTTCTTGCACCCCATTTCCCCACTGTTGTAAGATTTTTTCTTTTCTTTTTGATGTAAGGCTGAGGAGCCTACAATACCTTTCGAATAAATAAAATTCTCCATTTTGCGATGCTCTATTGTTTCCCTCTTATTATTAAATAAAAAGAACTTTAGAAAGATTTACATCGCTTTTGTTAAAGAAGAAATATACATTCGTAGATATCTTTTCAGAGGTACAGCTTGAGTTTTTCGGCGTTGTAAGGCCATGGAAATTTGTGACCATTCGCATCTTATAAACGATAGGATCCGCCGGGCAGGACCTCGGAGACAAGGAAGGGACCGTCCTATTTTGGGGAAAACTTATGTAGCTTGCCTTGATCGGCGAACTCGTTCCACCTTAGGACTAAATCTCCGGTTTTGAAGAAACGACGCTTGACTCGCGCGTTGTAGTAGCAGGCGGTTTGCTGTTGATAGGCGACAACTCTGATCTTAGCCCGGTCCCGTTTCTCTAACAACACGTCCAGATTAGTCCGGAGGGCCGAGGTGTTGGCTTCATCCTCGAAGTGCTCGACCCTGTGGCCGGGCAGCCCGATCTCCGCTGGGACCATTGCCTCAGTGCCGTAGCAGAGGCTGAAAGTGGTCTCTCCGGTGGGGGTCTTCTTCGACGTGGGTAGTTCCTCTACCCAACTGCCTTGGCATCCTTCTAGGCATGTCTGAAGACCTCAGAGGACGTCCCGGTTAGCGACCTCGGCTTGCCCGTTGCATTGGGGATGCGCGACCGCGGCAAACTTCATGAGGATATGGTATTCGTTGCAGAATTCCTTAACTTTTTCATTCTCGAAATTTGTCCCGTGGTCGGTGATGATAAACCTCGGGATACCGAACCGGAGTATCATGTTGTTCTGCATGAACTTGATAGTTGTGGTGGCGTCCGGTTTCCTAATGGGGATGGCCTCGATCCACTTCGTGAAGTATTCCACTGTGACGAGGACATGCTTATGCCGGCCCGTACCGGTAGGGAACTGGCCTATCAAGTCCATTCCCCACTGGGCAAACGGCCAGGGGAAGGTTAGGCAGTTAGCTCGGTAGCCGGAAGGAGAGGTATGCTGCCATGGAGTTGGCAACTTTTGCAGCTCCTGACGAGCTTCTGGGCGTCCTGATGAATCGTCGGCCAATAGTACCTGTAACGTTTTGAAAATCGTTTAGGTGAAATTTCGGGTAATCCGTAAAATAACTGGTGTTTTCCGTAAAAACCCAGATACAATTATTTTTCAATATAGACTTAAATATACCTATTCTAGTTATGTAATTGCTAGTATTTGGTATTTAATTGGTAACTTGTAAATTTCTAGTTTACAAAAAAAAATTCGTAATTAATTATTTTAAATATTATTTTAAGCCTTCACTAATACATTTAATTAGAGATAGTTAAAATTGGAATGGGTTAATACAATTTTTGTGCATCACGACACATTAAACTAAAACGTAACATGTTGTTTTTATGGTGAAAAGAAGTTGTGAAAATGGTTTTAGAAAATATAAAAGAAAAAAAAGGCTTATTTTGTGGGAAAAAATTAAAGTAAGTGAGGTATGGGGGTATTTCTTTCACTTGGAACTGCTATACACACACCCACACTCACGCACACCCATTTTTCCTCACATGTGGCTGAAACCCCCTCCCCATTTTCAGCAGCCCACAATCCCCCAAATTTCCCCACTTGAATAGTTAAAAGAAAAGAAAATTCAAAAAGAAAGCAATTAAGAAAAGAGTATGGGGTTAGGTTGAAGTATGGGCTTTTCTTTCTTGACTTGGTCATAACCCACACCTCACACTCTCTCTCCCCTTCCCTCTCTTAGCCAGCAACTCCCAACAGCAGCCCCCCTTTTTCTCATCTCATTCTCTTCAAAAAAACTCATCAAAATTGCCTCACAAATCAACACAAAACCTCACAAATCCCAAATCCATTCCTTACCCATTATTCCTCGGACATTCAAGCATGGATCTTGGGGAAAAGTTAGCATTTTGGAGGATAATTTTTTGCAAATGTGGATCTCATTCCAAATGATTTTGAGGTATAATCTTAACCCAATGTTTACTTGATGTTTAATCACTTCAATTTAACTAATTTCGGTGCTTAATTGTGGTTCTAAGTGCTAACTTGAAAATTCAAGAATTGGGTTTGGATCAAGTTAGGGTTTATATCATTTGATCATGGTTTAATTGTGTAGTTTAAGACTTTAAGACTTGTAAAATCTAACCTAGTAGCTAGTTTGCTAATTGTTAGTTTAAAATTGTTAAAAGTGGTTAATTTTGCAAACTAGTTTCTTTTGAATTAATACAATTAGTGTGATAAAATTATAGTGATGGTTTGTGTGACTTAATTAAGATAATTAGTGAGCATTGTGGCCACTAGATTGGTTAAAACATCAAGTTTGGAACTAAAATGGGAATTTATGCTTACTAGGTTTTTGAAAGAAATCGATTTGAATTCAGTTTGAGGTTTTGTTGGTTAACCACCTATTTCATATAATATTTTGAGTTTTGTGAATTGCGCAATTGGTACGAATGGGTACTAGTTTTGGTGGTTTTCACGTTTAGTGACCATAGTTGTAGTTTGTGGAATTGTCGCGGCGTGTTTCGTGCACCGAGTGTGTGCGCGTCAAGTTAATGCGCGTGGTTGATTGGTATTGTTTATGTCCGCGACTATTTATATTTATTCTCTTGTTTTCCTTGTGTACATTCCTAGGATCAGGTGCAGAGGCGTCGGATGTGGCGCGGAGATGGCGGAGCTGGAGTCGGATCAGAGTAGCCAAGGCGTCCAGATGAGTAGATATATATCTATGGGGGAAGTCGGGTGGATGGCGTATAGCACCCCCGCAGTTTCGTAGTATTGAACGCGAATGCGTTATGGTTATATATATTTATATACGGATGTGATATGAGATGAGTTTACCTAGTAAGAAATGTTTAGATGACTTTGGGTTAGTATAGCATACTTGTAAGATAGTGTTTTAGTTAGTTTCTTAGTCGCGAACCCTAGAGTAGTGATTTGCATACACGCGCACACACACGCATACATTGTGTTTTCTTATGCGTATATGGGGATATGTATACACACACACACACACATACACATAGGTATGGGACTATATATATATATATATATATATATATATATATATATATATATATATATATATATATACATATACATGGATGATGAGGATAGTATACGATATTTGAAGATGAGTCGATGAGATTGGGCATGATGCCACGAGATCGGTGATATAGCATGGTTCGTATTATGAGATACGACATGATTAGTATAGCGGGTCCTTAGGCAATATATTTTCATACACATGCATATATATATGTAGATGGTATCAGTATGTACTAGACTTTAGATCAGTACCCCAGTTCACGATATGATGATAAGGATACCAGATAAATGTGATATTCGACCCGTACCCAGATTTGGAATGACGTATGATGGATTTACCGTATGAGCTATATGATTATGATGATTGATCCACACTCTTGACTTGAGGATGTCATATTATATATTGTATCGTATGTGATACTATTGAGGCGGGATCACCAACTATTATATATATATATATATATATATATATATATATATATATATATATATATATATATATATATATATATATATATATCGACTCAGACTTAGGTGGTTTTCCTTATCCCTTTTCGATTAGTCTGTTAGTTTAGTCCTGTAGTTACTTAGTAGATGTTAGACTGAGCATGAGTAATACTTATTCCCAAAACTAACGAATCGTGAGTATTTTAAAGATAGGCCAAGGGATATTACAGATATTTCAAAGGACGTACATTTTCATAAAAACACCGTAGCCCCATTTTCTAAACACCACGATTCGTGCAATTTCAGATATCAAAAACTGTATGACTCGTATATAGGAATGTATATTTCATTATTGCTGCATTTACTATTCATTGCCATTTATTCTGTTGTTCGCATTGCATTGCATGCCTATATATATTTTCATGAGTAATGATGAAACCTGTTGTTAGGACACCCATACCATTACCGATGATGCGTATGCTCCACGTACACTTGCTTTCCGGCTCACACACATCTTCATCGGTAATCGCTATGTCACGTACACTTTAGAGAATATTATTTCATCGACATATCTTGCTAGCTGATAGTTCCTATATGTTATTGCTTTCATGTGCTAGTTTAGATATTGCATTCTTTATTTAGATAACCATGCATTTTATATTCATTTGTCATGCAATATTATGGGTCAGTCCGGATTGCTGGAGCCCAGTATTCACTGTTATTTACACTTGAGATTGTTATTTCGAATTTCCATGGGATTTCTGGATTTAGAGAAACCACAAGGATTTATAAAACGTATTATCATTTTTAAAGATACAAAAGTGCGGTTTTCTCCTGATATGATTTGAGATATGTCCACCATGAGTTTTCTCGGCTCTTGAGCGATATCATACACCCGATTCGAGGAGGAGGAGGAACCGTCTGTGGGTGCATGGTGGACCCAGTGCGGTACCTCGGGACGAGAAGGTCGCAGATGATGGCGTTGAGCCTGAGACAGAGGAGCACTACTGACCGGTGATTTTATTGTGAAGCACCGGATATCCGGAGGATACCGACGTGGTCTTTTACTTGAGGATTTGGGCCAGTCCGGATAGCCGGATCCCTAGATATTAATATTTGATGATACAAACCAATCCGGATAGCCGAAGCCTGAGATATTGAGATTTGATGATATAGGCCAGTCCGGATAGCCGGAGCCTGGGATATTGAGATTTATATTTTGTGTCGATGCTTGACACTGATTCTATGTTGATTTCATTAATGATACTTCGATTTAAATATACAGAAATCTCACTAAATTAAGAAAACAGTTTTCTCATTCATGATGTATTCTGTTTTTATTACATTGCATTCTTAACTCATATTTATGATATGTTGCTATCTGAGGCACTGACACGACCACATGGTATTACACTTATGTATAGATGTTTACTCTTGCAACCTTATCATGCTTCAGACTTTCTCATTTTGAGGTTATATATTACTAATCGTATTGACCTAAGATTGAGTCATACATATGATTTCTGCTCGGTGATATTTTCTACTCACGAGTTGGCAACTCACCCCCGTTGTGCCACAGTTTCTTGCAGGTTTTGCCGTACAGGTTCGTTGCGGCTTTGCTGGCACACTGCTCCTTTTCGGGTGATTGCTATGGTAGGTGGGTTCATTTGCATCGTGTCCACCATTGTACCTTTTATTTATATTCAGTTGTATCTAGAAACTCCATCAACCAGAATTGTATATTTATTAGACTTAGAAAACCAGTTGTATATTTTTTCGACCTTAAAGTCGCGCGCTGTATTATTATGGTTTTCTGATGGTTATTGATTTTCCTTTTGAGCTTTGATCCTCGCCTTCGGCGTTGTATATTATATTGCTTGCGTGGTTGTGACCGCTAATTGGCGAAGAGCTATTTCCCGCTTGGGGATGCCTTTATTCATATTATTCATGTTTGTACCCGTTTAGGGCCAGTATTTACAAAGGAAACTCTGCCGAAATATTCAGAAAAGACTTGATGTTTTAAAAAGGTTTACTACGACTTTTCAAAGTGATTATATGCAAACTTTAAAACAAGTTTTCCTTCACTTCCTTCTTTCAAATGGTTTAGATTTCTGGGATTTTTGGCTTACTTGAATTAGATGGGGTCTTATAAACTTCATATGATTCAAGTGCCAGTCACGTGCCATTTCGGGTCGTGACAGTACCCTTGGAGCAGTGCCTTCTGGATTAAGGTGCGGGCCCCTTGGTGCGCGCCGCCGACCCCTTCGTGAATCTCCCGGAGGACGTAGTCAACCTCGTGGGGGTCGACGCACCGGAGCAGGGGTTGAGTGAAGGATTTCTTATACAGGTTCCCATTGCTCGAGACGAAATTGTGGGCTTTGGCTCGGAGACAGCGGGCTTCCCCTCAATCTTCTGGGAGTGTACCTTCCCTCAGGAATTCCATGAGGGGCTTCCTCCAATCCCGGTCTTCTTCCCGGGCTATGTACACCTGAAGTGGCATCGCCCCGTCTTCCACGCTGGGCCGTGGCAAGACCTCGAAGAGGATGTTCCTCTTGTTATTGGCCATATAAGATGAAGCCAGCTTACTCAAGGCGTCGTCCTAGGCATTTAGCTGTTTGGGGATCTGTTCCACCTGGACTTCGTCGAAGTCTTTTCGTAATCTTCTCACCTCGGCCAGATACTTCACTATCAGAGGCTTCCATGCCTCGAATCGGCCGGTCACTTGGCCAACGACTAGGGTGGAGTCGATGCGGATCCGGATCATTTTCAGCCCCACTCCGGAGGCTATCCGTAGTCCGGCCAGCAAGGCCTCGTATTCCGCTGCATTGTTTGAAGCTTTGAACCCAAGTTTTAGAGAACACTCCATCTCTGCCTCATCCGGGACCCGAATGATGAGGCCGGCACCACAGCCTTCCTCGGTTGAGGACCCGTCAACGTAAAGGATCCAATCAGGAATGGAGTCGGGCTTCTCATCGACTGAGGGTTAAGCTCCAGGGGCCAGCGTGGATTACGGCTCTTTACTGGGGATGGTGCACTCGACGATAAAATCGACCAGGGCTTGTGCCTTGATAGCCTGCCTCGGGCGGTATTTTATGTCGAACTGGGACAACTCCCACCTCCATTTCTCCAAACGACCAGAGGACTCAGGAGAGGCGAGGATGGCCCCTAAAGGCCGCTCGGTAAGAACGAGGATGGTGTGCGCCTGGAAATAGTGTCGTAGTTTCCTAGAGGCCACGATGAGTGCCAAGACGATATTCTCTATGCTGGGTACCTCGTTTCCGCGTCCTTAAAGACGTGGCTCATATAGTATACTGGCTTCTGGACTCCCTCGACCTCTCAGACGAGCACCGAACCTGCATCTTGGTTGGACACCGCTAGATATAGCGATAGCTCGTCCCCTTCAACTGGCCGGGTGAGCAGCGAGGGAGTCGCAAGGTACCTCTTTAATTGCTCAAAGGCAGTATGGCACTCCTCTGACCATTCGAACCTTGGTATCTTCCTTAGAGCTTTGAAGAACAGGAGGCACTTCTCCCTAGACCTTGACATGAAACGGCTCAGAGCGGCTACCCGCCCTATTAGCCGCATGATTTTGACGTTAGTCTTGGGCGCATACATGTTGGGGATGGCGGTGATTTTCTCCGAGTTAGCCTCGATAACACGGTGGGTGACCATGAAGCCTAGGAACTTTCCACTGGCGACCCCGAATGTGCACTTGGCGGGGTTCAGTTTCATCTTGTATCTGCAGAGGACGTCGAAGGCCTCGCCCGGATCCTTAGTGTGTTCATCCGACGAGGTTGATTTGACGAGCATGTCGTCGACGTAAACCTCTATATTCCTGCCGATCTGTGGCTTGAACATCCGATTAACCAAGCGTTGGTATGTAGCCTCAGCGTTTTTGAGGCCGAAGGGCATCACCTTATAGCAGTATACCCCCGGTCTGTTGTGAATGCGGTGAGATCCTTGTCCGCCGGATTCATACGGATCTGATTGTAGCCGGAGAATGCATCCATAAAGCTAATTAGCTCGTGGCCTGCCGAACTATCGACGAGCTGATCTATCCTAGGGAGGGGATAGTTGTCTTTCGGGCAGGCCTTGTTAAGGTCGGTGAAGTCAACACACATGCGCCATTTCCCGCTAGACTTTCTAACCATGACTACATTCGCCAACCATTCTGAGTAAGGCACGTTCCGAATGAAGTTGGCGGCGAGGAGCCTGTCTACCTCATCCTCAATTGCTTTTTGTTTGACTGGGACGAAGCTTCACTTTTTCTGCCTGACGGGCCGGACTGTAGAGTCTACCCCGAACTTATGTGATATGATTTTGGGGTCAATCACCGGCATGTCGGCAGGCGCCCAGGCGAATACGTCCGAGTTATTCCTGAGGAAGTGGATTAGGTCGTCTCGACGATTCCCCGTCAAGAGTGACCCGATCTGGACGGTTCGCTCATTGTCTGCAATGGGGACCTCAGTCAGTGGTTCCACTGGGGTTCCTCGGACCTCTTTTTGCTCGTCTCGAGTATCCAGGGAACCCTTGATGTCCTCCTCGCCCTTAATATCATTGTTTGGCCGCTCATACGTAGATGTTGCGGTGAAGCAGACATTTGCGGTTCGTTGGTCCCCGTAAGCCCGACCTATCCCTCCTTGGTCGAGCGATAACTTTATCGCTAGGTGGTAGGTCGATATCTGGGCGCGGAGGGAGTTCAGTATCGGGCGACCTAGGAGGACGTTGTAGGCCGATGGAATTCTCGCGACGATAAACTCCATAGGCACGGTGCGCGTACGGACCGCTTCCCCGATGTTAAATTAGAGGGTGATTGCCCCTTCCGCCGGGATGGAGTGGTTAGTGAACCCCGACAGGATGTGGGCGGTCGGTATTAGGTCCGACGGGATGAGTCCCATACGCAGAAAGCAGCCATAAAAGAGAATGTCCGCCGAGCTTCCCGAGTCGACCAATATCCTCTACACTTCGTAGCAATAAACCCGGGCTGTGATCACCAGTGGGTCATTATGAAGTTGTGATCACCAGTGGGTCGTTGTGAGGCAGGGATATCCCGTGGAGGTCCTCGTCGGTAAAGATGATCGGCTCGGCTGCTTTAGCTCTTTTCCTTGGGTGGCTGCCAGTCCCCTCGACGGGTAAGAGGTGCCGCGTTTCGTCGGTCCCCGTCGTACCCCCCCCCCCCCCCCCGCTGACACGACCATGATTTGGCCGATTGTCAACTCGCCGGGAGGGGGATGGTGCTCTTGTTCACGGTTGGCTTGCCGCTTGTCTCGCAAGTACCTCGCTAGGTGCCCCGAGCGGATCAACTCCTCGATGTAGTCTCGGAGCTGCTTGCAGTTCTCGGTAGGGTGGCCCTGTGACCTGTGGAAAGCGCAGGAGGGGCCCCGGATAAGCTTTGCCGCCCTATTTGTAACGTTTTAAACATAAATAAATAAACAATTAAATAAATAAAATTCTTTAGGTGAATTTTCTGATAATCGGTAAAATAAACCGTATTTTCCGTAAAACTCAACTACAATTATTTTTTAATATAAACTTAAATACGCTTATTTTAATTATGTAATTGCTAGTAATTGGTATTTATTTGGTCACTTGTAAATTTCTAGTTTACTAAAATATTTTTCCTAAATTAATTAAATTAAAATATTAACATAAGCTTTAATTATACATACAATTAGTGTAAATTACAAATTAGAATGGGTTAATTACACAATTTGTGCACCATGACAACTTAATATTTAAATTGTAACATGTTGTTTTTGGAAAATTTCTCAATGGTTCTAGACTTTTCTAAGTAAAGTTTTAATAGAAAATAAAGAAAATGAGAAAAATGAATTATTAAATGAGTTAAAAGATGCATCAATTAGTGAAGTTTCTACACACCACACTCTCTCTCCCCCTCTCCAAAATGGTGGCCGAGCCCACCTTGTGGCAGCCCCAAAATTTTGCTCTCTCATTCCCACTTCATTCCAACACAAAACTCTTCAAAATCAACACAAAAATTGTACCAAATTCCTAATTAAATCATTACCCATTATTCTTTGCTCATTCTAGCTTGAATCCTTGGAGGAAGAGACCATTTTAGAGGTTAAGTTGCATGCTAGATATCTTGATTTTGAGGTAAAATCCTAACCCTAGTGCTTAATTTTAGGTTAATTATTTCAACTTAATGAATTTGTGTGTTTAATTATGGTTTAAATTTCTAACTTGAAAAATTCAAGAAAGGATTTTTGAATGCAATTAGGGCTCTTATCATGTAATCATGGTTTGAAAGTGTAGTGTGACGTCTTAGGGTATGCAAAATGAAATTTAGTTGTCAATTTACTAATTGTTGCAATTTAATTGTTCAAATTAAGCTATCCGCAAACTAGATTTTTATAAATCATGTATATTGGTGAGATAAAATTATGATGAGGGTTTCTATCATTAGATTATGGTTTTAATGAGGAGATTAACATGTTAATTGAATGCAAAACTTAATTTGGTTACTAGTTGTTATTTGTTAGTTAAAAATTGTGATAAATATGCTATTTTGTAAACTAGGTTTTAGAAATTAAATTAAAATTTGATATTTTTGCAAACTAGAATTTTGTATTTAATACAAATTGATGAGGTTAAATTATGGTGAAGGTTTGTATGACTTAGTTATGATATTTAGTGAATATTATGGCCATTAGTTTTGTTAGAACATCAAGTTTCGAATTAAAATGAAAATTTAGTGCTTTCTAGGTTTTCAGAAATAAATCGATTGATTTATCTTAAGGTTTTGATGATTTAAACCCTATTTTATATTATAATTAGTGAGTTTTGGAACTACAACTTCTACGTTCGTGTTATATCTCGATCAATCGGCTTTTGTACGCCGATATCGAGGGTTATTTGGTTCTTTTGCATGAGCGGGTCATAGGTTTTAACCTATGCGTGTTTTGTGCGCCGTTTTGGTTTTGTCCGCGATTTCGGTTTACGATATTATATATGATTGTGTATAGGTACCCCTCACGTGGACTTCGGGCGATGAAGAAGAGGATGGCGGCATCGACTTCGGCAGACAAGGACCAGGTGAGTAGATGTATATCTACGGGGGAAGTCGGGTGGAAGTCGGGTGGATGGTGTATAGCACCCCCGCAAACGTAGAATAAGGATATTACGTACTGTTATTACGAAGTCGGACGTGACCTTAGATTCTTGGCGAGTAGGGTCCTATTGAAGACTTTAAGTTGGACTAGACTGATTTAGAAAGACTTAACCAGAGGATGACTGCCTTGGAGGGAATTCGCAAGTTTCATGTAGACACACACACACGCACGCGCACATGCACTTGACCTGGTGTATATGTATATATGTGTGTGTGTGTGTGTATGAATGTGTGTAGGTTTCTATATGTATAAATATATAACATATACACGTGATATGAGGATGTTATATGATATCTGGGGATGAGTCGGTATGACTGGGCATGATGCCGTGAGATATTGGATATACGATCGAGTTATGATATGAGATGTATTATGATATTAGCGGATCGTTGAGAAATGAGGAAGTGTATATTTATATATAAACGATAAAAGGTGATGATGACACTGAAATGTACGAGACTCTAAAATAGAACCCGGATTGTAATATGTGACTTAATCACGATATGATATATGACATGATATTTTAGTGGATCATTTGATGATGGATATTTACACAGACGATGATATATGTTTGATGATATTTGGATGTATGTGATTATAGTACAGTACCCTTGATCATGATATTGTTTGATGATGATACTATACGAACGCTGATGTATATATGTGATGGTTGACCCGTACCCCGATTTTGGGATGTCATACGATGGATTTTACCGTACGAGACATAGATGTGATGATTGATCCGCACTCTTGACTCGAGAAAGTCGTACTATGTACGTGACGCTATTGAGGCCGGATCGCCGACTACTAGAGATATCGACTCAGACTTTAGGAGGATTCTTCTGTAAGTCTACGGTAGCGCCCCGGCCGTCAATCCGAAGCCAAATGCGGAAACAAAAACTTTTTAGGAAACCGGCGCTATCGTAGTCTTTCACCCGGATCGAACCATTAACGCTAAACTAGCTAACTACTAAGAAGTGAGAGTGGCTATACCGATCGATCCGTGTCCTTCGATCTTTGGCCACCATCCCAAGCTCCTCGCGGCATCTCCGATCTCCAGTCTCCTCGTCGGAAGGGCACCACATCAATGAGTCTTTTTACGGGCTCCCGCTTCATTCGAAGCAACTCGAACATGAAGTTTGCTAGCCGACATGTCCAAGGTGAGGTAGAGAATGTGTGTGATAACTTTGTCTCAAGCATCCATTGATTCTCAACACATGAGAGTGTATGGATGGAGGTTGAAGATGATGCCATTGGTGGAACTTGTGAGCTAGAGGAGGAAGAAGAAGAAGAGCTTTTATTTTCTTGTGTGAGATGAAAAATGAGAGAGGCTAGAATCATAATCACAAGAGCTAACCCAAAGCCATATGGCTGCACTCTCTCTCTCTCTCTCCTCTTATCATTTCAACATATAAATCAAGCAATAATGTGACATATGCACAAATAAAGAGACCATGAGTCACTACCCATGTCCATATCACATTAAATGCTCCTCATGATCATTTCCACTCACAATTTCCACATGTAAACATTAATCCAAATGTTTACAACAATAAAAAGATATGGCAACATCTAAAGTAAACTCATGACGGATCATAAGGATACCCCTCACCTGTATATACATACCTGCATCCGCATTCCGACTGAATGCGAATGCGATGAGACTAAAGTAATCCAACAAATCTAATACTAAGATTCGGCTTAAACCAAAGCCCACTAGTATGATCCGTCCGATCATGATCCGTGCACGACTGCACGTATATGATCGAACCCTACCATAATACCATACGGCCTCTACAACGTTTCACCCGAAACTTGAGAAACTGTCTGTGGGGGACTCTAAAGACTCGTCAATACTTTGGCTGTGGATTTAACCACTAGCACGTCAGTGGTACAAACTGTACGTAACGGGCTACCAGGTATTGACCAAAAGGGAGATCGATGAGCGAACTCATCCTAACACCCTACTGAGCCTGTCAGTGACAATATCCGTACAGTCCGGTCCGTTCGTCTATGAGTATCGCATGTTGGGCCTAGGGGTTGGTAAAAGTCATACCCCAAAAGCGGTACAAGTCGTGTCGGAGTATAGCCCAGAACACCCTGAGATACTACTGGAATACCTACCAGTAAATCTCGTGCCTTAGCCAAGGACTTCATGTAATGGCTCTCCTAGACATAGCGCGATCTCACCCCCAATACCGGGAGAGACGAAACCCCTGCCGATCCGCTCACTGCCTCCATGTGGCTCAGGACTGTACCCAACTAAAACCTGTTTGCACGACTCCATTGAGCCGTGGTAGGGTAGTAATCAAAGCACAGTGGGAACTCACACGAGACAAATGACGATCTCAGGTCGATGAACTAACCTGTACACATGTCACCAGGGAACTGCTATCTGAGCTAGGTATAAAACCAACTAGCATGTTCCCGGCGAGTCATGTCCGGTGTACTCATAACCCAATGAGCACCTGTATACATCTTAGGTGAACAAACTGACACCAATGGCTTGTGAGACCAGCCACCGCCCCTCGTCGGGGTCTCGATCCGTATACACTAGTCTACTCTGGAGTATCGATGCCCAGTCTCGAAACTCCCTCGACTAGGGACCTTTTAAGGATGTGCTTATAGACCCCAGCTCCCACTATATGATCGCCATCATACTGCTGGCCGTCAAGCAAGAATTCTAAGAGCTCTATCAACGTGTAATAGTAATCTGTAATATCACCTA
Organism: Agapanthus africanus; assembly: GCA_030015575.1. NCBI lineage: Eukaryota > Viridiplantae > Streptophyta > Magnoliopsida > Asparagales > Amaryllidaceae > Agapanthus > Agapanthus africanus. The sequence continues at coordinate 567,492,692 of CM057339.1, forward strand.
AAGCATGTACACGATGATAAAGATAAACCAGATAGCATACTATCATCCTGAGTAAGACTATCCTTCCGGCATAGGTCCTCCCTCAATCATTGCAATCACGTGCCTGCGATCCAATAATTAACTTTGAGGGCACTATATCGAACAATCTCCCACTTGCACTCAAGGCAAATTATTGCAATGTCGCATACTCACAGCCCGTGTGATACCGAACACCCAACTCCTCTACTGATCAGTCTCACAAAGCCCATTTGTGAAACTATTGCGTTCGAGGAATAGCCTCAGTGAGTGGATCCGCTCTGATGTTTCTTTCTATGTCTCTCTTAATCTCAAGTTCGCGGAGAAAGCCATCTCCCGAAATGAGAAATACATGTCTTAGAATATGTATGGATATCTGATGGGACCTAGTTCATAAATGAACTCCAAATCCAAACTTCTTAGACTGTATTGTCAACTGAATTTAATCAGTATCCTGTGTCATTCCTCCCTCAGTGTCCGCTTGGATCACCTGTCCAAACTACTGCCCCTCGTCAGAGGGAAAACTATAACTCTGACAGTCACTCTGTCATCCATGTCACCTTGGAAGCCTGGAATGATAACCGTCTCCCAAAAGAGGCTATTGTTATCATATCCCTAGAACATCCGCTTATGTTCATAAACTGCTTCCGAACGCTTCTCCAGGATTGGATTAATATCAACTTATTGCATCTAGTGCAAAAACAACATCTGGTGTGGTACTTGACATCTCATGATTGACTCAATTGCCTAAGCAAGTGATATGCCAATCATGCGTATCCCTCTCCCTTTTAGTCTGCAAGACACCTTTAGAGAGGGTAACTCCATCACCTGCAGGTATACTACCGTGCCAGGAGTCGTCCATTCTAAAACACTTTTAGAATACTGTCTAAGTACCCAGATTGGGACACTTCCCAAATCTAGATCTAAAACCATAGATCTAGTAATCAGAATATCTGATAAAATATCCATATCCTATGTGGAGAAACCACTGTGTGACAACCACAGTATAACCGATTGTAGATAGGAATTTTACTTCATACACTGTGTATGTCATCCAAATACCAGGACATCACACCCTACTACATTCTTAATAGATCCATCTCCTATTCTGATGAAGTCAAAACCTATGATTGTCACATCAAAAAAATAGATGATCTATCTCCGCTATGTCTGCTTTAGTCTATAAATAGACACAAGCTATTTGTCCACTATGCTTCCGCTACTTCCACTGACTACGACAACCCTTTGGCAGAGTCATATACACGTGCACTTCTAAAGCTAATTTAGAACGACGCTATACTCATCCTCCTGCCAGGTCTCATAGTTTGGAACAGCAGCAATGGCAAGTCTGGGTAAACAAGAACCTCCATGTCACCGTCCTTGAGGCTATCGGAGTACCTCTCGGGTGCCTGAGGTTACCCACCATATCTGTGGAGTGGCTAATGGAATGTCAAACCTGATTGAATTTTTAGGTCCTATTAAATTTTCAGTAATCGTTTGTGGTTCTGGAATCACTTCCAGTTCTACCATACTCCCACTACCGTTTTCTGAAAAAATCCATTTTACTAAAACTGTGGCGAGTCAAGAACAATATCACTATTGATCTTCCAGATGGTAGAAAGTCAACCCTCGTCATAGCCCGGGTCAACCTACAAACAGCCATTACAGAAACGTGCCTTGAGTTATCCAGAGTCTGGTTTTAAGCATAAGCCGGACAACTCCATATACCTTAACATCGTTAAGATATGAGCCATTCTATATCTAATATAGAAACAAAGGCACTGATTTAATTGGACCAGATTCAAATCATGCAGCTGTCTCCAGTGCATGTCAACTAAATGGAAGAAGGCCGATCAGCGTTACTCAACTTAGGAATGCATCCAGATATGAGTAACCTGAAAGAGAAACAAGTTTCTGAAAACTATTACTATCAACTGAATACCATACACAAGTATCTACATCTTCGATTACCTTGAAGAATCCTGATACTTGCAACACGTGGTTCTCTACTTTACTCTTATACCTATAACTTCTCAAAACTTAGACCTTGTATTTCGATGAAACACTTGTCTAAAAACTAGAGAAGTCATAAGTAAACAGAATATAGTACGAGGACCAACCCCTCTGTCCTTATGGACACTGGACAATATACAATACTCTGTATAAGTCCACTGAGTTGAATAACTCAAACCCTGTGCGTCGTAGGTTGAAAACTGTACTATGGTTAAGAAGAATTACACCGCTGTTTAATGCTCCTTACCTAACCATCAACTGATATAGGTAAATGTCATAGACATAATTTCAAAAAGTTATATCTCACTTTATAAAAATAAACGTACAGATATATCAATTTGAAATTGGTGTACAACAACGGATATTCAAAACCAAATATTTGCCGTCCAGCAAAAACCCAGGCGATTTCCTCAAGTATCACCAATTACAACGAATCCCGATATAATGAGGATGATCACCTAATTCCCAATAACTTACTCCTACTCATCATCTGTAAAACTATACAGATGTGAGAATCAAACCTGGTAAATACATAACCTGGAGCAAGGACTAATTCGGAAATCAATTTTCTGTTAACAACGCGCAGTAAGACTGAAACATGAAAATGTTTCGAAGGGGTATCCTGGTATTCCCAGTAATGCATCTTCCATTATCCAGATTCATGACTGTAACCGTATATTTCTTTGCCATCTCTCCAAATCCCTTTATATGTCTTTAGTCATTACCTTCTGTACACCACCTTTAGGCCAAATGGTTTTCTTTCTTCCCTACCGTTCGGCACCAGCCTATGGTTTGGAAGAAGACTATCCAATAAGCGTAATAGGTGTACTGTCCTAATCCTAGGAGCACTCGCAACCCGAGAGAAGGTAAAGATAAAAGACAACTGAATAAACCTCATTCCTATTTCTCCTGAACCAGAATCCATCCTCGAACTGGAACAAGTCCCTTCGAGTTCGTATATAACCATACGATGGAGTATCCAATAAACTGTGGATCTTCGTAGTGATACGGGGTGTTACGGAGAAATACAAAGGTGAAGCAGGAGTGGCGATGAAATACTTGGTTTTGTCGTGAATAGCAGACGCAGTTTACTTTGCCCTCTTTCTAATCTCTTTATTTTGTCTTTACTTATTACCTTCTGTGCACCACACTTAGGCTGATTGGTTTTCTTCCTTCCCCACCTTTCGACACCTACCAATGGTTTGGAAGAAGACTATCCAATAAGCGTAATAGGTGTACCGTCCTAATCTAAGGAACACTCGCAACCTGAGAGAAGGTAAAAGGAAAAGACAACTGAATAGTCCTATTCATTTTCTCCAGAACTGGAACCATCCTCGAATCTGGAACAAGTTCCTTCGAGTTTGTATATAACCATACGATGGTTTTATCCAATGGAAGTGGATGTTCGTAGTAATACGGGGTGTTCTGGAGAAAAGGGTAAAAGTAGGAGTGGCAATGAGGTATGCAACTCTGACGATCCAAAAGCCAGTGTTTTAAGAAGGATCGGTTAACTTGGTCACTGAGTCATAGTCTAGGGTCGGGCCATGGTCGCTGCCAAAAAGAGAGAGAAAAGAAACACTCTGCGTGCACTCTAACCAAGATCAGAATGGTTATCAATTTATCTAATCAGGAAACCTCCCACTGTAACCTCAAATTCTCCTCCAAACCTGAAAGAAGAATTAGTCGGGATCGGGTTCGTTTCGTGACTTTTTCTTTGATCGATCTTCTAGTTACTTTGCTAACATGTTAGATAGTGTTTAACTAGGCTCTGATACCACTGTAAGTCCATGCTACCTCTCCCGGTACTTTCGGGCATGCGGAATTTGGTGAAAAACAATTTTCTAGAGGCGGTAACATGGACTCAAAACCGGATCTTTGTTAAACATCTAACTAATATCCTAACTAGGAGTTGTTAACTACTCGGTTAGGGGGTTATACCTTTCTTTCTTGAACTCCTTCGTCTTCATCTCTTGATGGTGTACGGATTGGCTTCACCCCGTCGTCTCCTTGCGCCGAAGATCGATCCATCCGAAAGCTTCTACCTTTTGGCTTCTTCTTCGAACTTTGAAGAAACTAGTTCACTAGGTTTGCTAAACCTTGTGAACTAGAGTGAGTAGAGGAGAGTGTGATGGGATTTTCTCTATGGTTCTTGCTTCTCAACACATGAGACAAGTGAACCATAGACAAGAGAGAGAGCAAGAGGAAGAGGGTGAGAGCAAGAGAATGAGAGAGCTCAAAACCAAGAGAGAGAAAGACAATGAAAGAAAATGAGCCTCTCTTTTGTCATACACCCTCTCATAATCCAAAAGCATCATGAGCCATAATGTTAATCAAGTATTATGTGATGGTTCATATCATGTCAAAGGCAATATCATTTCCATGCACTCATTTTGCAAACCACAACAAGCAAGCAAAAGTCTTTGCATGAAAATGACAACCATTGTCATCATGATGGTCAACTAGTCCAACCTAGTCAACCGGTCAACAAAGTCAACAAGTCAACAAAGTCAACCCCTCAACAACCATGTCACTATAATACTTAATTAATATTATTGTTAATTACAAATCATATTCTCGTTAGGGTTGAGCAAAAAGTCAATGGTCAACAGTCAACAGTCAACAACCCTAATGAGAATCCTCTGCCTCTGTCTCTCTGTCAACTGTGCATACACACCCGCATCCGCGTTCCGAGGAACACGAATACATACTGGATAAAACCAATCCCAAAACGTACACTAGGATCTGTCTTAAACCAAAGCCCGCTAGTGTTAACTGTCCGGACACTGTACGTGCACAAGTGCACGGATGTGACAGAACCCTGTCGCAAAACCATGCGACCTGTCGCAAAATCATGCGACCTCTACTCTTTTGCCTAAAGGCGAATAGCTTTCTGTGTGGGACTCTAAAGACTCGACACTACGCTGGCAGTGGGTTTAACCACAGACCGCAAGCGGCACTAGCTGTGCGTAACGGTCCCCAGGTAGATGCCGACAAGAAGACTGACGAGGTGAAACCCATCTGAACTCCTCCTGAGCCTGAATGTGACAATCTCCGTACAGTCCGGTCTGTTCGTCTGATACATCGCATGGCGGGCCTAGGGGGGCGGTAAACGTCAGTCCCCTAATAGCGGTACAAGTCGTGTCGGAGTGAAGCCCAAAACACCCTGAGATAACACTGGAAGCCTACCAGTAAATCTCGATTGCCCTGGCCAGGGACTACTCGTGTAATGGCTCTCCTAGACACAGCGCGATGTCAACCCCCAATACCGGAAGAGACGAATCCTGTCTAACCGTCACTGCCTCCAAGTGCTTCGGGACTGCACCCAACTACTACCTGTTTGCACGACTCCTTTGAGCCGTGGTAGGGTAGTAATCAAAGTACAGTGGGAACACACTCGAGGCGAAGTGACAGTGTCAAGTCAGCAGACTAAGCTGTACTCATGTCACCTGGGAACTGATAACTGACGATAGGTATAATACCAACCGGTCAGTTCCTGACGAGTCATGTCCAGTGTACTCGTAACCTAACGAGCACCCGCATACTATCTCCAGTACGACGTACTGATGCCTGTGGGACAGACCATCTCCCACTCTGGGATGAGAAGCGCATGCGTTAGTCTACTCCGGAGTATCGATGCCCTGTCTCGATAGTCCTGCGACTAGGGACCTGCATAAGGATGTGCTTATAGATTACCCAGCCCCCACTAGTGTGACTGCCATCACAACGCTGGTAATCAAGCAAAGATCCTAAGGGCTCCACTAATGTGTATAGGTGATATACTAAAATAAACACATGTACACATTGAAGTAGAAACAAACCGAGTAGCATACTACTATTTTGAGCAAGATTGTTTATACAAGGTGAATATCCCAAGCTTCCATTAAGTAATATACAAACTAGTATGATACAGTAATGGCCTCTAGGGCATATACACTAACAAAGGGTAGGTATGGGTGGGTTCAAATTAACCTGGATAATGACGGGTAAAACTTGACATGTGACTTATGATTTGTTGGCCAAAGTCAAGGTCATAAGATCATGGGGTAAAAATCACATCGGGAGTTTCTAAAGAAACTGAAACTTGCCAGATATGCGCATACCTTCTGGAGTGTGATAACGTGAGTGGATTCCATCACGTTATCATGCGATGATAGTTGGATCCCGATTCCTACTGATGAGTTGGTTTACTCCTCGGGTGATCCCGACTAATTCTTCTTTCAGGTTTGGAGGAGAATTTGACGATACAGTGGGAGGTTTCCTGATTAGATAAACTGATAACCATTCTGATCTAGGTTAGAGTGCACGCAGAGTGTTTCTTTTCTCTCTCTCTTTGGCAGCGACCATAGCCCGACCCTAGACTATGACTTAGTGACCAAGTTAACCGAACCTTCTTAAAACACTGGCTTTTGGATTGTCTGAGTTGCATACCTCATTGCCACTCCTACTTTTACCCTTTTCTCCAGGACACCCCGTATTATTACGAACATCCACTTCCATTGGATAAAACCATCGTATGGTTATATACGAACTCGAAGGAACTTATTCGAGGATAGTTTCCGGTTCTGGAGAAAACGAATAGGACTATTCGGTTGTCTTTTTCATCCAAACCATAGGCAGGTGCCGAACGGTAGGGAATGAAGAAAACCATTTAGCCTAAAAGGTGTACAGAAGGTATTAAGTAAGGACAAATAAAGGGATTAGTAAGAGGGCAAAGTAAATTGCGACTCCTATTCACGACCAAACCAAGTATTTCTTCACCAATCCTACATCACCTTTTTATTTCTCCAGAATACTCCGTATCACTACGAAGATCCACAGTTATTTGGATACTCCATCGTATGGTTATATACGAACTCGAAGGGACTTGTTCCAGTTCGGGGATGGATTCTGGTTCAGGAGAAATAGGAATAAGGTTTATTCAGTTGTCTTTTATCTGTACCTTCTCTCGCGTTGCGAGTGCTCCTAGGATTAGGACAGTACACCCATTATGCTTATTGGATAGTCTTCTTCCAAGCCATAGGCTGGTGTCGAACGGTAGGGAGGGAAGAAAACCATTTAGCCTAAAGGGGTGTACAGAAGGTAATGACTAAAGACATATAAAGGGATTTGGAGAGATGGCAAAGAAATACACGGTTACAGTTGTGAATCTAATAATGGAAGAGGCATTACTAGGAATACCCGGATACCCCTCCGAAACATTTACATGTTTCAGTTTCACTGTGTATCGTTAAAAGAAAACTGATTTCCCAATTAGCCCTTGCTCCAGGGTATGTATTTACCAGGTTTGATTCTCACATCTGTATGGTTTTACAGATGATGAGTGGGAGTAAGTTATTGGGAATTGGGTGATCATCCTCATTATATCGGGATTCGTTGTAATTGGTGATATTTGAGAAAATCGCCTGGGTTGTTTGCCAGACGGCAAATATTTGGTTTTGAATATCCGTTGTTATGCACCAATTTCAAATTGATATATCTGTACGTTTATTTTTATAAAGAGAGATATAACTTTTTGAAATTATGTCTATGACATTTACCTATATCAGTGGATAGTTAGGTAAGGAGCATTAAACAGCGGTGTAATTCTTCTTAACCATAAGTACAGTTTTCAACCTACGACACACAGGGAATGAGTTATTAGACTCAGGGGACTTATACAAAGCATTGTATATTGTCCAGTGTCCATTAGGACAGAGGGGTTGGTCCTCGTACTATATTCTACTTCCTTGTGGCTTCTCTAGTTTTTAGACAAGTGTTTTTTTAGAAATACAAGATCTAAGTTTTGAGAAGTTATAGGTATAAGAATAAAGTAGAGAACCAGGTGTTGCAAGTATCAGGATTCTTCAAGGTGATCGAAGATGTAGATACTTGTATTCGGTATTCAGTTGATAGTGATGGTTTTGAGAAACTTGTTTCTCTTTCAGATTACTCATATCTGGATGCATTCCTAAGTTGAGTAACGCTGATCGGCCTCCTTCCATTTAGTTTACATGCACTGAAGACAGCTGCATGATTTGAATCTGGTTCCAATTAAATCAGTGTCTCTGTTTCTATATTGGATATAGAACGGTTCATATCTTAACGATGTTAAGGTACGGGGAGTTGTCCGGCTTATGCTTAAAACCAGACTCTGGATAACTCAAGACACGTTTTTGTAATGGCTGTTTGTGGGTTGACCCGAGCTATGACGAGGGTTGACTTTCTACCATCTGGAAGATCAATAGTGATATTGTTCTTGACTCGCCACAGTTTTAATAAAAATGGATTTTTTTCAGAAAACAGTAGTGGGAGTATGGTAGAACTGGAAGTGATTCCAGAACCGCAAAGGATTACTGAAAATTTGATAAGAACCTAAAGATTCAATTTGGTTTAACATTCCATTGGCCACTCCGCAGATATGGTAGGTAACCTCAGGCACTCGAGAGGTACTTCGGTATGCTCAAGGACGGTGACAGAAAGGTTCTTGTTTATCCAGACTTGCCATTGCTGTTGTTCCAGACTGTGAGACCCGGCAGGAGGATGAGTATAGCGTCGTTCTAAAAAATCTTTAGAAGTGTACATGTATATTATTCTGCCAGAGGGTTGTCGTAGTCAGTGGGAGCAGCGGAAGCATAGTGGACAAGTAGCTTATGTCTATTTATAGACTAAAGCGGTATATAGCGGAGATAGATCATCTATTTCTGATGTGACAGTCATAGGTTTGACTTCATCAGAATAGGGGATGGATCTGTTAAGAAGGTAGTAGTGTGTAATGTCCTGGTATTTGGATGACGTACACAGAGTAGGAAGTGAATTTCCTATACTACGATCGGTTATGCTTTGGTTGTCACACAGTGGTTTCTCCATATAGGATATAGATATAATATCAGACATTCTGGTTACTAGATCTATGGTTTTAGATCTAGATTTAGGTAGTTTCCCAATCTGGGTACTTAGACAGCATTCTAAAGGTATTTAGAATGGATGACTCCTGGCATGGTGGTGTACCTGCAGGTGATGGAGTCATCCTCTCTAAAGGTGTCTTACAGACTAAAAGGGATAGAGATGTGCATGATTGGCAGATCACTTGCTTAGGCAATTGAGTCAATCATGAGATGTCAAGTACCACACCAGATGTTGTTTTTTGCACTAGATGCAATAAGTTGATATTAATCCTATCCTGGAGAAACGTTCGGAAGCAGTTTTAGAACATAAGTGGATGTTCTAGGGATATGACAACAACAGCCTCTTTTAGGAGACGGTTATCATTCCAGGCTTCCAAGGTGACCTGGATGACAGAGTGGCTGTCAGAGTTATAGTTTTCCCTCTGACGAGGGACAGTAGTTTGGACAGATGGTCCAAGCGGATACTGAGGTAGGCATGGCGCAGGATACTGATTAAGTTCAGTTGATGATACAGTCTAAGAAGTTTGGATTTGGAGTTCATTTATGAACTAGGTCCCATCAGATATCCAGACATATTCTAAGACAGGTATTGCTCATTTCGGGAGATGGCTTTCTCCGCGAACTTGAGATAAAGAGAGACATAGAAAGAAACATCAGGGCGGATCCACTCACTGAGACTATTCCTCGAATGCAATAGTTTCGCAAACGGGCTTTGTGAGACTGGTTAGTAGAGGAGTTGGGTGTTCGGTATCACACGGGCTGTCAGTATGCGACATCGCAATAATTAGCCTTGAGTGCAAGTGGGAGATTGTTAGATATAGTGCCCTCAGAGTCAATTATTGGATCACAGGCACGTGATTGCAATGATTGAGGGAGGACCTATACTGGTAGGACAGTCTTACTCAAGATGATAGTATGCTATCTGGTTTATCTTTATCATCGTGTACAGCTTTAGGTGACATTACAGGTCACTATTACACATTGATAGAGCCCTTAGGATTCTTGCTTGACTACCAGCAGTATGATGGCGATCATATACGTGAGAGTTGCGTAGTCTATAAGCACATCCTTAAAGTGGTCCCTAGTCGTGGGAGTTTCGAGACTGGGCATCGATACTCCATTAGTAGACTAGTGTATACAGTCGAGACCCCGATGAGGGGCGGTGGCCGGTCTCACAAGCCATTGGTGTCAGTTGGATCACCTAAGATATATACAGGTGCTCATTGGGTTATGAGTACACCGGACAGGACTCGCCGAGAACATGCTAGTTGGTATTATACCTGACGTCAGATAGCAGTTCCCTGGTGACATGTGTACAGGTTAGTTCATCGACCTGAGATCGTCATTTTTCTCGTGTGAGTTCCCACTGTGCTTTGATTACTACCCTACCACGGCTCAAAGGAGTCGTACAAACAGGTTTTAGTTGGGTATAGTCCCGAGCCATATGGAGGCAGTGAGCGGATCGGCAGGGGTTTTGTCTCTCCCGTTATTGGGGGTGAGATCGCGCTGTGTCTAGGAGAGCCATTACACGAAGTCCTTGGCCAAGGCAGGAGATTTACTGGTAGGTATTCCAGTAGTATCTCACGGTGTTCTGGGATACACTCCGACATGACTTGTACTGCTTTTGGGGGTCTGACTTTTACCAACCCCCTAGGCCCGACATGCGATGCTCATAGACGAACGGACCGGACTGTACGGATATTGTCACTGACAGGCTCAGTAGGGTGTCAGGATGAGTTCGATCATCGACCTCCTTTTTGGTCAGTACCTGGTAGCCCGTTACGTACGGCTAGTACCACTGACGTGCTAGTGGTTAAATCCACAGCCAAAGTATTGACGAGTCTTTAGAGTCCCCCACATACAGTTTCTCAAGTTTCGGGCGAAACGTTGTAGAGGTCGTATGATATATGGCAGGGTTCGATCATATACTTGCAGTAGTGCACGGATCATGATCGGGCGGATCATACTAGTGGGCTTTGGTTTAAGCCGGATCCTAGTATTAGATTTGTTGGATTACTTTAGTCTCATAGAATTCGCATTCAGTGGGAATGCGGATGCAGGTATGTATATACAGGTGAGGGGTACTCTTGTGATCCATCACGAGTTTACTTTAGTAGATGCCATTCTCTTTTTATTGTTGCAAACATTTGGATTAATGTTTTAATATGGAAATAATGAGCTCAAAATCATGATTAGGAGCATTAATTATGACACATACACAAGTAATGAGTCATGGTCTCTTTACTTGTGCATATGTCACATTATTGATTATTTGATGTGTTGAAATGATAAGTAGAGAGAGAAAGGGCAGCCATAAGGTAATGGTTAGCTCTTGTATTTCTTTCTTAATATCTCTCTCATTAACATCTCAACAAAAAAAAGAAAAAGGAAAGGAAACTTCTTCTTCCTCCTCTTCTTTCTTGAGCTCACTATCTCCTCACTAATGGCATCCACTAAATCCTCAAGAGACAAAGTGATCACACACATTCTCTACTTCACCTTGGACACGTCGGCTAGCAAATTTCATGTCCGAGTTGCTTCGGATGAAGCGGGAGCCCGTAAAAAGACTCGAAGATGTGGTGCCCTTTCCGACAAGAAGATCGGAGATGCCGCGTAGAGTTAGGGATGGTGGCTAAAGACCGAAGGACACGGATCGATCGGTATAGCTTTTCTAACCTTTCTCTAGTTAGCTAGTTGTCGGTTAATGGTTCGATCCGGGATTTAATTCTGCGATAGCGCCGGTTTCTAGTTTAGAAAAAGTTTTCGTTTCTGCATTTTGGCCTCGGACAGACGGTCGGGGCGCTACCGTAGACTTACACTTCCAACATACCGTCCCTCCACTGAGGGTGAAGACTAAACCCGAGACTGACTTTCAGTCGTCCTTATCACTCTGGAAGCTCGAATCGGTAAAGGACTCCATCTGGAGTTCACCGTTACCATACACCAAGAACATCTCTTTAGTCCTTCTCAAGCACTTACGAATGTTCTTCACAGCTGTCCAGTGGTTTTCCCTAAGATATTTTCGATACTTACTCACTACACCTAGTGAGTAAGCTATATCTGGTATGGTACATAACATCGCATACATGATTGACCCGTCTGCCGAAACATAGGGTATCCCTTGTATGCGAGCCCTCTCCAAATCAGTCTCGAGAGATATCTCTTTTGAGAGAGTGATTCTTGAATAAGAGGGTACATTACCACGCTTAGAATCATCCATACTAAAAACCCTTTTAGCATGGTGTCTATGTACCTCGATTAGGACAATCCTAAATCCATTTAGATCTATCTTTATAGATCTATATCCTTAGGATGTAGGAGGCATCAGTTAGATCTTTCATGGAGAACCTTTGTGATAAGAGGTGCTTGACCGAGTGTAGCATAGGAACATCGTTTCCTATCAAGAGTATGTCATCCACGTACAATATGAGGAAGACAACCATACTCTCTACAACCTTCTTATTTATACATGGTTCATCTACCTTTTTGATGAAGTCAAACTCTTTGACAGTTTCATCAAAACAGATGTTCCATCTCCGCGATGCCTGCTTTAACCCATAGATGGACTTAAGCAGCTTTCACATGCTTCCGCTGCTCCCACTGTCTACGAAGCACTCCGGCAGTGTCATATACATGCTCTCTTCTAAATCACCATTTAGAAAAGCAGTTTTGACGTGCTGTCTGCCAGATTTGGTAGTCATGGTATGCAGCAATAGTAAGTAGGATCCTGATGGACTTAAGCATAGCTTTGAAAGTCTCAACTTTTCCATCTACACCAAATTATCTTTCTCAAAGATGCTCTTGCTCCCGATGGGTTTTACCCCTTCAGGAGCAACATCCAAAGTCAATACTTCGTTGGTGTACATGGATTCCATCTCAAATCGCATAGCATCTAGCCATTTCAAAGAGTCCCCACTCGTGATGGCCTACTCGAAACTAGTTGGGTCATCATCTCTATGATGCAATCCTCGCTCCCACCATCTACGAGAAAACCATAGTATCTCTCAGGTGGATGAGGAACCCAACTAGATCTGTGGAGTGGCTGCGGTTCGTCGGGGACTATTGAATCCTCCGGTTCCACCAAATCGTCAGTTATAGTTTCCTTTGCTAGAACTACTTCCAGTTCTACCTCATCGCCGCTAATTTCTTCCACAATAAATTCCTTTTCTAAAAAGGTGGCATGTCGAGAAACAAAACATCTTTTGTTCCTCAGTGTGGTAGAAGATATACCCTCGCGAATGGTTGGGATATCCTACAAACTTGCACAGAACTGACATTGCCTCAAGCTTGTCCGGATTATGTTTTTCAACATAGGCTGGACAACCCCATATCTTAACTAATTTAAGAGATGGTCTCTTCCCATTCCATATCTCATATGGAGTGGTAGGCAACTGATTTGGTCGGAACTCTATTCAATAGGTATGCATCTTCTCAGGTGCATGTCCATGAAAGGAATTAGGCAACTCAGCTGTACTCATCATAGAGCGCACCATATCTCATAGGGTGCAATTCCTCCACCCTGGTATACCGTTGTGTTGTGGTGTATATGGAGGAATAAACTGAGAGAGAATCTCATTCTCTTTTAAATAATCCCGGAATTCCGTGCTCAAGTATTCTCTTCCCCGATCATATCGAAGGACTTGAATACTTTTACCCATCTAGTTCTCATCTCGTACTTATATTCCTTGAAATTCTCAAAAGATTCAGATTTGTGTTTCAACAAGAATACATGTCCGTATCTTGAGAGAACATTGGTGAATTTAATAAAGTACGCGGAACCATCCCTGGCATATGTAGACATAAGACCGCATACATCACTATGTATCTGTCCAAGTGTTCAGTAGCTCTTTCTCCGTTTCCAGTAAACGGAGATTTGGTCACCTTGGTCTTTGAGACATGACTGGCAAGTTTCATAAAATGTAAATTCGAACGGATTCAAATATGCACCCTTATGGAACTAGCTAGTCGTGTTCCATCTATATGACCCAGTCTACAATGCCACATAAAGACTTCGTTCATTTATGAATTGTTCCTCTTGTGTGTGTTATGTACGTTTAGAACTGTAGTTTGATTCAGAACGTGTACACTGTTATACAACATACCTTACCCAATCAACACTTGATTTAGGAAAATATTCTTAATATTATTGGTATGAAATAACAGTCACTCAGAATCATTGTATTACCAGTTGGTAATACTGGGTGATACTGTAGGGTTCCTAGGCACTCTTGTGAAGGTACATAAGGCATCAAACATGCCCGGATTAAATTTTAGACGTGCCGAACAACCCAAAGCCGGGATCTTTGCTAGATTATTAGGGTTGTATTGGAGATAGTGCCCTCAGAGTCAATTATTGGATCACAGGCACGTGATTGCAATGATTGAGGGAGGACCTATCCCGGTAGGACAGTCTTACTCGAGATGATAGTATGCTATCTGGTTGATCTTTATCATCGTGTACTGCTTTAGGTGACCTGACATGTCGCTATTACACGTTGATAGAGCCCCTAGGATTCTTGCTTGACGACCAGCAGTATGGTGGCGATCATATACGTGGGAGCTGGTAGTCTATAAGCATATCCTTAAAAGGTCCCTAGTCGTAGGAGTTTCGAGACAGGGCATCGATACTCCATTAGTAGACTAGTGTATACAGTCGAGACCCCGACGAGGGGCGGTGGCCGGTCTCACAAGCCACTGGTGTCAGTTGGTTCACCTAAGATGTATATAGGTGCTCATTGGGTTATGAGTACACCGGACAGGACTCGCCGGGAACCTGCTAGTTGGTCTTATACCAGACGTCAGATAGCAGTTCCCTGGTGACATGTGTACAGGTTAGTTCATTGACCTGGGGATCGTCATCTGTCTCGTGTGAGTTCCCACCGTACTTTGATTACTACCCTACCACGGCTTAAAGGAGTCGTGCAAACAGGTTTTAGTTGGGTACAGTCCCGAGCCACATGGAGGCAGTGAGCGGATCTTCAGGGGTTCGTCTCTCCCGGTATTGGGGGTGAGGTCGCGCTGTGTCTAGGAGAGCCATTACGCAAAGCCCTCGGCCGAGGCAGGAGATTTACTGGTAGGTATTCCAGTAGTATCTCAGGGCGTTCTGGGCTACACTCCGACACGACTTGTACCGCTTTTGGGGGTCTGACTTTTACCAACCCCCTAGGCCCGACATGCGATGCTCATAGACGAACGGACCGGACTGTACGGATATTGTCACTGACAGGCTCAGTAGGGTGTCAGGATGAGTTCGCTCATCGACGTCCCTTTTGGTCAATAGCTGGTGGCCCGTCACGTATTGGCTAATACCTCTGACGTGCTAGTGGTTAAATCCACAGCCATAGTATTGACGAGTCTTTAGAGTCCACCACACATACAGTTACTCAAGCTTTCGGGCGAAACGCTGTAGAGACCGTATGGAGATATGGCAGGGTCCGATCAGATACGTGCGGTATTGCACGGATCAGGATCGGACAGTTTGTACTAGTGGCCGTATAGTTATATGGCAGAGTTCGATCTGATACGTGCGGTATTGCACGGATCAGGATCGAACGGATATTACTAGCCGGCTTTGGTTTAAGCCGGTCCTAGTTTAGTACAGTGTAGATTTTGTCTCATTGCATTTGTATCCGGACGGAATACAGATGCGGGTGTGTATGCACAGTATAGGGGTTTTCCCGTAATTTATTACGGGACCAGTTTTCTGGAGTTGCCAGTTTGCATTCCGTTCCGGCCGGTTTTCGTTTGTTCTTTCCCGGCCGGACTTTTCCGATGGAGGGGGTTATTTGCAATTGTGCAAATAACTTTTGTGGAGGGGTTTCTTGCAATTGTGGGATTATGATATCTTTCATCCATAATGGTGCTTTAATTGAGATTTGAGAGGGTATGGGTTTAATAGTGTGAAGCATGGTTGATGTTTTTATGTCTAGGTTATGGTCACCCTCTTCATTGCTCCTACCATCACCTCCCTTCATGCTATATATCCTTTCCCTCCACCATTCTTCTCACTTGATGAATATGATAAGTTTTTCCATTAGAAAAGAGAGAAGAAGAAAAAGAAAAGAGAGAAGAAGAAAAAGAAAAGAGAGAAAGAAAAAGAATGAGAGAGTTCATCTTAGTTTTGGGAGGAATTCTTCATCTCCTTCTTCTTCTTGTTTTGGAAAAATGAAAGCACCATTTTTCCTAATCCCATTCCTCCATCAAGGCAACTACAAACCCTAAAAAGAGACAAGCATCTTCTACACTACATTCTACAGCACATCTTGAGCATGTCGAGTTGCCGGCTTCATGCGCGAGTTGCCTCGGTATTGAGGCGGGAGCCCGTAAAAGAAGAAGGCGATGTGGTGCCCTTTCCGGCGAGGAGGCGACGATGTGGAGGCAACACTTTCCGCGGGAGATCGGGACGATGGAGATGAAGATCGGAGGACTCGGATCAGTCGGTATACTTCTCTTCCCCTCTCTTGTTAGCTAGCTTAGGTTAATAGTAAACGATCCGGGTTTTCATTGTCCGCGGTAGCGCCGGTTTCCGAGCAAGGAAAATTTTTGATTCCGCATTTTGGCCTCGAGTACGAGGCCGGGGCGCTGCCGTGGCGCAACATGGTATCAGAGCCACGCCATTAACCTTACCTAGCTTGTTCTAATGTGTTTTGCTTATCCGATCGACCGAAATTCCAAAAACCATATTTTTCCTTCACATCAGTTTCTGTTGAAATTTTTTGAAGTCTAAAAATTTTTCAGGTGGTCTCAGAATGATGTGCAGGGAGTTCTAAGAACTCTGGGAAAATTCGAGACAGTGATCACTCAACAGGAGCGCGGAAGCGCGGCAAGAACCCCCTTTGTGCCGCCCTTCCGCCGCAGGTTGGTGGGGTCACTGCTTCGAATTTCTCCAGTGGGCTTCTGGGCTATAATTAGGGGTTTTGGAATATTAAAATTGAGCCCAGGTCTTCTGTGAGTGCTACAGTTTTTCTTGGGGGCCCACTTGTTAATTGTTTGATCGATCGGATATTTTTAAACACATTATTTCACAGTATTTACATTATATCTGCGACCGTGAATGTCACTCGATCGGTAAATCCGGTCTAACTGCTATAGCCCGGTTAGACGGATTTGCGAACGTGACTTTCGCGTTGATGTTCTATGTTTATGCTGTGATGTTGCGGATCGGTCGTGGGGGATAGCCTGGATGCAATGCTAGTACAGTTTTGGTGTATTATGTACATTTGATTTTGCGGGACGAGCGTCCGACATGTGGACTGCCGTCACTGCCTGTTTGTATTATTCTTTTGGGGCACGACCTGGTTGCGGTCGATGTACCCGGTGAATGTATATTTTACTTTCTGTACTAGGATTACCCCGCGGTGGGGTGCACGGATGGCCGGGTTCTAGAGGGCAACAAGCCCGCATCTCATGGCATTGAGACGGAAGGGGCTTCACTCTGGGATTGGCGGGCTATTCGCCGCACTCGTAGGGGGTACAGGTTGACCCAGGAGGGGTGCCCAAGTTGCCGGATTCCGTGGAGTGCTGGGTGGTCCATTCACGGAGCTGAAGGGGGCTGCCTCGCTTCAGGTTTTGGCGGGTGACTTGCCGCGCCCGTAGGGGTCTAGGTTTTCATTGCACAGGCTATCCACACGACCACGGGAACGTCGGGTTTCAGCAGCGGCTCTGTGAAACCCGGGGCTTCCAGATATCTGTATTGTTCTGTGATGCTGTACATTTCTGTGATGTTGCATTTTATCACGCCTTGAGCGAAATATAATATATTGGTATATATATTAGTAGATGTTGTATATGTTTTACATCCGCGCTAGTCCAGTCCCCGCTCTGCCGTTAGTTAGCTAACCTAACGGGTGATAACGGGACCCAGTGGCGAATGCGGATGGCATATACGTACGTCAGTATATTTTCGTTCTTTGTGGTGTGATTAATTGATGGGACTGCGTTGATTCGGATCAATGCAAGATAAACAAACCTAATCTGATGTTGTTGGAACATTTTTTAAAAAGCTGTTATTGCAAGGACGTTCACTTTTGTTTTGCATCGTGGTATTCATTTGGAATATCCTGCTCCTCAGTCGACGAGGCAAGGGCCGAGATCCCTTCACCGGGAGTGACCCCTTGGACAGAAGTTTGCGTCAGGGCATTAACTTCACTATAGCCGATTACTTTTGCTTTGCATCGTGGTATTCATTTGGAATATCCTGCACCTCATTCTACGGGGAAAGAGCCGAGATCCCTTCACCGGGAGTGACCTCTTTAGTAAAGGTTTTCGTCACTATATTTTATAAAAGGTTGTGCAGTTCCTTCAACGATATCAAGTTCATTACGTTAAAGGTTTTTTCGCCAAAAACCAGCCGTAGCCCTCCGTCATTTCCTACAGGTATTATTTAGTATTCGTGCTGCGTTTGTTGACCTAGTCAAGACGTAGTGTTCGGTAGCTAAGTGGTACTTGTTTGTTGCATAAGTGGGATTGGTTAGGACAGTCGTGCGGCCTTGTTGACCTAGTCAAGGGCACGTACGGGTGGGTTTAATGCAATCCAGAATAATGACGGGTTGAACTTGACTGGCGGTTTATGGTTTGTTGACCTAGTCAAGGTCATAAACCGCTTGGGGTAAAAATCACATCGGGAGTTTCAAAAGAACTGAAACTTGCCAGGCATGCGCATACCTTCTGGAGTGTGGTGACTTGAGTGGATTCCGTCAAGTTATCATGCGATGACAGTTGGATCCCGATTCCCACTGATGAGTTGGTTTACTCCTCGGGTGATCCCGACTAATTCTTCTTTCAGGTTTGGAGGAGAATTTGAGGTACAGTGGGAGGTTTCCAGATTAGATAAAGTGATAACCATTCTGATCTAGGTTAGAGTGCACGCTGAGTGTTTCTTTTCTCTCTCTCTGGCAGCGACCATTGACCCGACCCTAGACTATGACTCAGTGACCAAGTTGACCGAACCTTCTTAACACAGGCTTTTGGATTGTCAGAGTTGCAGACCACATTGCCACTCCTACTTTTACCCTTTTCTCCAGGACACCCCGTATTACTACGAACGTCCACTTCCATTGGACAAAACCATCGTATGGTTAGATACGAACTCGAAGGACTTCGAGGATGGTTTCTGGTTCTGGAGAAAACGGATAGGATTATTCAGTTGTCTTTTCTTTTCACCTTCTCTCATTACGAGTACTCCTTGGTTTAGGAGATGGTACACCTATTACGCAAATTGGATAGTCTTCTTCCAAACCTTAGGCTGGTGCCGACCGGTAGGGAATGAAGAAAACCAATTAGCATAACGATGGTGTGCAGAACGTATTAAGTTAAGACAAAGCAAGGGATTAGTAGGAGGGCAAAGTAAATTGCGACTGATATTCACGACCAAACCAAGTATTTCTTCGCCAATCCTAAATCACCTTTGTATTTCTCCAGGACACTCCGTGTCACTACGAAGATCCACAGTTTATTGGATACTCCATCGTATGGTTATATACGAACTCGAAAGGAACTTGTTCCAGTTCGGGGATGGATTCTGGTTCAGGAGAAATAGGAATAAAGTACATTCAGGTGTCTTTTATCTTCACCTTCTCTCGCGTTGCGAGTGTTCCTAGGATTAGGACAGTACACCCTTTATGCTTTTTGGATAGTCTTCTTTCAAACCATAGGCTGGTGCCGAACGGTAGGGAAGGAAGAAAACCATTTGGCCTAAAGGGGTGTGCAGACGGTAATGACTAAAGACATATAAAGGGATTTGGACAGATGGCAAAGAGATATACGGTTACAGTTGTGAATCTGGATGATGGAAGAGGCATTACTAGGAATACCAGGATACCCCAACGAAACATTTCAATGTTTCAGCTTCACTGTGTACTGTTAATGGAAAACTGATTTCCCGACTAGACACTTACTCCAGGGTATGTATTTACCAGGTATGATTCTCACATCTGTATGGTTTTACAGATGATGAGTGGGAGTAAGTTATTGGGAATTAGGTGATCATCCTCATTATTTGAGGAAGTCACCTGGGTTGTTTGCCGGACGGCAATTATTTGGTTTTGAATATCCGCAGTTATGCACCAATTTCAAATTGATATATCTGTACGTCTATTTTCATAGAGTGAGATATACCTTTTGATATTATGTCGATGACATTTACCTATATCAGTGGATGGTTAGGTAAGGAGCATTAAACAGCGGTGTAATTCTTCTTAACCATAAGTACAGTTTTCAACCTACGACACACAGTGAAAGAGTTGTTAGACTCAGCGGACTTATACAGAGTATTGTATGTTGTCCAGTGTCCATTAGGACAGAGGGGTTGGTCCTCGTACTATATTCGGTTTACTTATGACTTCTCTAGTTTTTAGACAAGTGTTTCGTAGAAACACAGGGTCCGAATTTTGAGAAGTTATAGGTATTTGGATAAAGTAGAGAACCAGGTATTGCAAGTATCGGGATTCTTCAAAGAGATCGAAGATGTAGATACTTGTGTATGGTATTCAGTTGATAGTAATGATAAAGAGAAATTGCTTCTCTTTCAGGTTACTCATAATTGGAAGCATTCCTAAGTTGAGTAACGCTGATCGGCCTCCTTCCATTTAGTTGACATGCACTGGAGACAGCTGCATGATTTGAATCTGGTTCAATTAAATCAGTGCCTCTGGTTCTATATTGGATATAGAACAGTTCATATCTTAACGATGTTAAGGTACGGGGAGTTGTCCGGCTTATGATTAAAACCAGACTCTGGATAACTCAAGGCACGTTTCTGTAATGGCTGTTTGTGGGTTGACCCAGGCCATGACGAGGGTTGATTTTCTACCATCTTGACTCGCCACAGTTTTAACAAAAATGGATTTTTTCAGAAAACAGCAGTGGGAGTATGGTAGAACTGGAAGTGATTCCAGAACCGCAAACGATTACTGAAGATTTGATAAGGAACATAAAGATTCAATCTGGTTTGACTTTCCATTGGCCACTCCGCAGATACGGTGGGTAACTTCAGGCACCCGAGAGGTACTCCGGTAGCCTCAAGGACGGTGACAGGGAAGTTCTTGTTTACCCACACTTGCCATTGCTGTTGTTCCAGGCTGCGAGACCCGGCAGGAGGATGAGTATAGCGTCGTTCTAAACTAGCTTTGGAAGTGCACGTCTATATGACTCTGCCAAGGGGTTGTCGTAGTCAGTGGGAGTAGAGGAAGCATTGGTGGACATCAGGCTTATGTCTATTTATAGACTAAAGCAGATGTAGCGGAGATAGATCATCTATTTCTGATGTGACAGTCATAGGTTTGACGTCATCAGAAAAAGGGGTGGATCTGTTGAGTAGGTAGTAGGAAGTGATATTCCTATACTATGATCGGTTATACTTTGGTCGTCACACAGTGTTTTCTCCGTATGGGATTTGGACATTATGTCTGACATACTGGTTACTAGATCTATGGTTTTAGATCTAGATTTGGGTAATTTCCCAATTTGGGTACCTTGACAGCATTCTATAAGTATTTAGAATGGACGACTCCTGACACGGTAGTGCACCTGAAGTTGATGGAGTCACCCTCTCTAAAGGTGTCTTACAGACTAAAGGGGAGAGGGATACGCATTATTGACAGATCACTTGCTCAGGCAATTAAGTCAATCATGAGATGTCAAGTACCACACCAGATGTTATTCTTGCAGTAGATGCAATAAGTTGATATTAATCCAATCCTGGAGAAACGGTCGAAAGCAGTTTTAGAACATAAGTTGATGTTCTAGGGATATGATAATGGCAGCCTCCTTTAGGAGACAGTTATCATTCCAGGCTTCCAGGGTGACATGGACGACAAGGAGGTTGTCAGAGTTATAGTTTTCCTTCTGACGAGGGGCAGTATTTTGGACAGGTGGTCCAAGGCAATACTGAGGGTGGCATGGCGCAGGATACTGATTAAGTTCAGTTGACGATACAGTCTAAGAAGTTTGGATTTGGAGTTCATTTATGAGCTAGGTCCCATCAGACATCCAGACGTTCTAAGACAGGTATTGCTCATTTCGGGAGATGGCCTTCTCCGCGAACTTGAGATATAGAGAGACATAGAAAGAAACATCACAGCGGATCCACTCACTGAGGCTATTCCTCGAACGCAATAGTTTCGCAAACGAGCTTTGTGAGACTGACTAGTAGAGGAGTTGGGTGTTCGGTATCACACGGGCTGTGAGTATGCGACATCGCAATAATTAGCCTTGAGTGCAAGTAGGAGATTATTGGAGATAGTGCCCTCAGAGTCAATTATTGGATCACAGGCACGTGATTGCAATGATTGAGGGAGGACCTATCCCGGTAGGACAGTCTTACTCGAGATGATAGTATGCTATCTGGTTGATCTTTATCATCGTGTACTGCTTTAGGTGACCTGACATGTCGCTATTACACGTTGATAGAGCCCCTAGGATTCTTGCTTGACGACCAGCAGTATGGTGGCGATCATATACGTGGGAGCTGGTAGTCTATAAGCATATCCTTAAAAGGTCCCTAGTCGTAGGAGTTTCGAGACAGGGCATCGATACTCCATTAGTAGACTAGTGTATACAGTCGAGACCCCGACGAGGGGCGGTGGCCGGTCTCACAAGCCACTGGTGTCAGTTGGTTCACCTAAGATGTATACAGGTGCTTATTGGGTTATGAGTACACCGGACAGGACTCGCCGGGAACCTGCTAGTTGGTCTTATACCAGACGTCAGATAGCAGTTCCCTGGTGACATGTGTACAGGTTAGTTCATTGACCTGGGGATCGTCATTTGTCTCGTGTGAGTTCCCACCGTACTTTGATTACTACCCTACCACGGCTCAAAGGAGTCGTGCAAACAGGTTTTAGTTGGGTACAGTCCCGAGCCACATGGAGGCAGTGAGCGGATCTTCAGGGGTTCGTCTCTTTCGGTATTGGGGGTGAGGTCGCGCTGTGTCTAGGAGAGCCATTACGCAAAGCCCTCGGCCGAGGCAGGAGATTTACTGGTAGGTATTCCAGTAGTATCTCAGGACGTTCTGGGCTACACTCCGACACGACTTGTACCGCTTTTGGGGGTCTGACTTTTACCAACCCCCTAGGCCCGACATGCGATGCTCATAGACGAACGGACCGGACTGTACGAATATTGTCACTGACAGGCTCAGTAGGGTGTCAGGATGAGTTCGCTCATCGACGTCCCTTTTGGTCAATAGCTGGTGGCCCGTCACGTATTGGCTAATACCTCTGACGTGCTAGTGGTTAAATCCACAGCCATAGTATTGACGAGTCTTTAGAGTCCACCACACTTACAGTTACTCAAGCTTTCGGGCGAAACGCTGTAGAGACCGTATGGAGATATGGCAGGGTCCGATCAGATACGTGCGGTATTGCACGGATCAGGATCGGACAGTTTGTACTAGTGGCCGTATAGTTATATGGCAGAGTTCGATCTGATACGTGCGGTATTGCACGGATCAGGATCGAACGGATATTACTAGCCGGCTTTGGTTTAAGCCGGTCCTAGTTTAGTACAGTGTAGATTTTGTCTCATTGCATTTGTATCCGGACGGAATACAGATGCGGGTGTGTATGCACAGTATCGGGGTTTTCCCGTAATTTATTACGGGACCAGTTTTCTGGAGTTGCCAGTTTGCATTCCGTTCCGGCCGGTTTTCGTTTGTTCTTTCCCGGCCGGACTTTTCCGATGGAGGGGGTTATTTGCAATTGTGCAAATAACTTTTGTGGAGGGGTTTCTTGCAATTGTGGGATTATGATATCTTTCATCCATAATGGTGCTTTAATTGAGATTTGAGAGGGTATGGGTTTAATAGTGTGAAGCATGGTTGATGTTTTTATGTCTAGGTTATGGTCACCCTCTTCATTGCTCCTACCATCACCTCCCTTCATGCTATATATCCTTTCCCTCCACCATTCTTCTCACTTGATGAATATGATAAGTTTTTCCATTAGAAAAGAGAGAAGAAGAAAAAGAAAAGAGAGAAGAAGAAAAAGAAAAGAGAGAAAGAAAAAGAATGAGAGAGTTCATCTTAGTTTTGGGAGGAATTCTTCATCTCCTTCTTCTTCTTGTTTTGGAAAAATGAAAGCACCATTTTTCCTAATCCCATTCCTCCATCAAGGCAACTACAAACCCTAAAAAGAGACAAGCATCTTCTACACTACATTCTACAGCACATCTTGAGCATGTCGAGTTGCCGGCTTCATGCGCGAGTTGCCTCGGTATTGAGGCGGGAGCCCGTAAAATAAGAAGGCGATGTGGTGCCCTTTCCGGCGAGGAGGCGACGATGTGGAGGCAACACTTTCCGCGGGAGATCGGGACGATGGAGATGAAGACCGGAGGACTCGGATCAGTCGGTATACTTCTCTTCCCCTCTCTTGTTAGCTAGCTTAGGTTAATGGTAAACGATCCGGGTTTTCATTGTCCGCGGTAGCGCCGGTTTCCGAGCAAGGAAAATTTTTGATTCCGCATTTTGGCCTCGAGTACGAGGCCGGGGCGCTGCCGTGGCGCAACAGGTTGAACATGTAATTAGATAACTTTTATCTAAGTGTGAGGGATTACAACCTTTGTAGTCCGCTCTTTCACTTCACAAGCTCCGAGTAGAAGTCCCTTTGCCGCGATCCACGATCTCCCGGACTCATGAGAGGCTCCACGACTCGAACGATCCATTCTAGCTTGTCGTAATCCAAATCTCCGATGATCTACCTTGAAGTTACTTCGACTCAAGCTTTCTCACTCAAAAGAGAAGAACACCCTAATCCCAAGGGCTAGATGAGATGAGGATGAGAGAGTAGTGATATTGCTTTCTTTTAAAATCATTTTCTCAATTTTATTCATCACTTCAAGAAAATCTAGCAAGCTTTTCTTTTTAAGAGAGAAGAAGAAGATGATAATGGATAAAGAAATAATGATAATCCCTTTTCTTTTGTGATGAATAGAAATATAAACATATGATTGAATTATTAACCATGGTCAAGGATGAATGGATGAGAATGTGTAGAGAAACAACTAGGGTTAGGGTTTGGTTAAGTTAAAAAGTGTCATCCAAAATATCTTTACAAATGACAAAAGAAAATTGCTTCTAGAAAGAACTTGAAGCAACTAAACCCAATCAAACCCTAACCTCAATTAATCATCCTTAAACATGTTTAACAATTAATCATATCATGTCACAATAATATATATCACATATATATTATATATTTGCAACAAAAGAAAATAATACAATTAACATA
The DNA here is from genome assembly GCA_030015575.1 of Agapanthus africanus. Taxonomy (NCBI): domain Eukaryota; kingdom Viridiplantae; phylum Streptophyta; class Magnoliopsida; order Asparagales; family Amaryllidaceae; genus Agapanthus; species Agapanthus africanus. Next base: position 567,517,827 of record CM057339.1, read on the forward strand.
TATCGTATATATATCAATGTATCATCCACTGAGAAAATGAAATAATAAAGTAAGCCAATATTAGTTAATATAATAATATATCATATATATTATTATATATTAAATCATCGAATCAACACTTGATCCGACGATCCGGCTATATCGAATATAACCGGCTAATATATCATGTACCGATTCATCGAATCAACACTTGATCCGATGACCCGATTCATATCCATAAATCGCGAGAATATAATACGGTATCTGATCAGTCGAAAATACTGTATATTTTAGCCGGCAATTTCCTTAACATTTGCATACATTTATAAGTGTTCGGCATTCATATTCTACATATTAGCAAATCTGTCACAAAATATGAGATTGCATGTGTTAGACTTTTAAACCGACACTTTAAAGGAAATTAACCGCATTTCATGGCATCGCATCATTTCTGTATTTGCGCAACACTTGTCTTGAGTATGTGCAGGAAATACGGAAGGAAAAGCAAAAGAGCTGATCAACATTACGCCAATTCAATCAATTCAGATCTGGTAGCAGTGTAGAAGGAATTAGACAATTATATATATCAAACAAAGGCCTAACAAACAATCCAAGACCAAGCCCAAAAGCACAAGCCCCAAAGCCCCAAGAGCGCCGCGCTTGCGCGGCAGGAGCAGTCTTGCGCCGCGCAAGCGCGGCGGTTCTTCCACGTCAGCAGTCAAGTTTTGGGCACTATTCATTTCTCTGGTCCCACACCTCATTGTGACACTTCAAAGTCCAGAATTCTCTCGAACCTACTACCAGATCAGCAAGGGAGATTAAGAAGGCTAATCCTAAATTAAGCTCCTAATTAATCCTATTCTAGAAGCTCCTCCTAACTAATTACATCTAGAACCTTCTTCCCCAACTAACTTTTGGAGGGAAATTTGAATTTCCCCCAACAAACTTTTGGAGGGAAAGTTAGAATTTGAAATCCTAGATCTAGGGTTAGTTATCTATAAATAGAGCACTAAATCTAAGGGTTAAAGGCTAATCAATAACCATTGGTTCATTCTACACCATCTTCTTCCACAAGTCTCGTGACAAGGCTTGTGCGAAACCCTAACCCTAATTCCACTCCTAATCCAAGATCTTGAGTACCAAATCAAGCATGAAGCCTTCAACCTTTTAGGAGCCGAGCCGATCTTCAATCGGGCAAGTGATCCAAGCCGATCCGCGATCCACGGAGACGAGCGAAGCCAAGTCGACGATCAAGTTCCTCCTCTTGTAGTTCTTGAGTGATTGTAACGAAATTGTTGATATAAATAAAAGGTGAAATTCGTTAATCTTGCTTTCTTTTAATTCTTGCATCATGATTAGATCTCAATTTGTAATTGTTGCTCTTGTTGTGATGTTCGAGTAAAACTCCGCTCGTTAAGGAGTCGAGACGATTGTAGAGTGATGATGTAACAAATTTAAATACTATTTTTAAGTCCTACGAGTTTTGTAAACCCTAGCAAGTTCAAGAATCGATGACCTAGTTTCGTAGCGATGCTTTCTTGATTGCGATCGCTCGAAATTAGGGATCAACGATCGTTTCTTGAATTTACTAGAGGCTAGAATGTGAATGACATCGACGAAAGAACAAAGGATAAGATGAAACCCTAGTTTCACAAGAAATCCCTAATTCTCATCGATGATCATCGATCTAGTATCAATTCATCGAAGGATAAGAATACGTAATTGTAAGATTACATCACATCTATAGATCCGATCGATTCCTACGAGCCTCATTTCGATTCTTGAGATTTAGTTTGGAAAAATCATCAAACTATCAATTCTTGATTCTATCTTTTAATGCTTTCTTAGATCTAGTTTTTTCTAGTTCTTGAACTTCAACTACAAATCTTGAATTGTTTTGTTTTCTTTCTTTAAAGTTTCAATTCATCTAATTCGAAAGACGAACGATTACACTTTCCCTGTGGACGATCCGCACTCACATACTAACTACAATCCGACACCGTAGTTGATTGCGGTCAATAATTTTTGGTTGTGATTTCTTTACAATTTCATTCGATTTATTACAATCACAGAAATTATAACAATCAAATGGCGCCGTTGCCGGGGACTATTTGATTCGATATTTCACAACAACATTTTATTACAATCAAATGGCGCCGTTGCCGGGGATAGTGCGCTAATAGTTCGTATTTTGAAATTTGATTTGAACAATTTATTCCATCATAATTTTTAGATCTAAATTCGTGCAAACACTAATACGTGTGTTGTGATTTGTTGCGAGAAAATCTGGAATCATTGGAGCTGGAGAAAATTTTTTCTGAGCATTCCAGAGAGCTGTGTAGGTGAACAGGAGCTTGTACAGAAAATTTTGTACACTGATCCCAAAATTCCGCGGCGGAAGAGCGGCAATAGGCAGCATTTGCGGCGGAAGAGCCGCGGTTCCAGCTCTTCTCTGTGCCAATTTTTCTCTGTGAGACACTAACTTTCTTATCTTCTTCTTTCTCTGCTCCAACTAATATTTTGTGCAGGTTTCTTTGCAAATAAATCGCAGCGCCGCAAAGCAATAATAAATTTGTGCGTGTTTTTGATTCTTGTGGTTGTTGCATATTAATACGGAAATTTAAGGGGCACGACCAAATCCAAATTAGGTGGGGATTTCATTACCCTTCCTAGGCCCCGAAAATCGCAAAACTTGCATCCGCATTTACCCTTATTAATTAAAAGAAATCTAGAGATGACTCTAAGGACCGTCGCGCTCAATTAGGACAAGAGAAGGCCGTGGGTAATTCATTGCTTATCTGCGTTTTTCTGTGGTGCCTAAGGCGAGTGTGTCTAAGGCTAGTGGTTATTAATTAGGCCCACTGTAGTGGTGGTTCCTTCCCACTTACCTGGCACTTATCCGGCCACAGGGGGACAAAGAGGCAGTGGAGGATTTATCCTGCGACTTGTCTTTTGGCAGTTAGGAGCGGTCTAGAGTTTGACCTAGGTGACCACTAGATTTTAGGGTTTTGTGTGTTGCATTTGTTTTGTTGCATCATATTTTCAAAAATCCGTATCTTTTTCAAAATAAACACCACATTCATATCATTCCCCTAATTATAAATTCACGCTGCCACTTGTACTAACCCTTTTTAGTGCAAGATAGGCTGGACACGGGTGTCTAGTGCCCGTTAGTCCGCGTTCCCTCATCGACCCAAAAGTCGGTTTTTCTACATTTACCCTTTCTTTTACCCACCACCACACCCACATCGATGGATCCACCTCCATCGAACTTCTTTTCCACTACCCTGCCGCCGTCTGTTGGTGCGCAGATTCCACCTCGCATCTCTCTCCAAGAGAGATGTTATCCTACACGAGGCCCACTTTCCACCTGTCTTTCCACACCACCAGCCAACGGGGAAAATTTTCAAATAAAACCCCAATACATCAACCTTTTACCAAAATTTCACGGTCTCGAGTCTGAAGACGCATACGTGTTTATCACGAAATTTGAAAATGTATGCGCAATGATGGGTACTTCACAGTTGTCTGTGGATGCTTTACGTTTTCGTCTTCTCCCATTCACCTTGTGCGATTTAGCCGAGAAGTGGCTATATAACACTACCGCACATTCCATTTCAAATTGGGACGAATTCGTCAAAGCATTCCTTAAGAAATTCTACCCACATCAAAAGACAGCTCGAGTCCGTAGCGAAATCTATCAATTCACCCAGCTTCCAAATGAAACATTTTCAAAATGTCTTGACCGCTTCAAGGATCTGTTACTCCAATGTCCACATCACGGCATCCCGAGATGGGAATTGTGCCGAATCATTTATGAGGGCATTACTCCTTACACAAGACAGTCTCTTGAATCCATGTGTCAAGGCAACTTTATGACCAAAGATGATTGGGAAGCCTGGAAATTTCTAGAAGATTTCGCTGAAAAATCTTTACAGTGGGAGGGTGTGAGTCAATCGTCTAGGGATGGCAATGATATTTCCATAGGAATTAGAGCTGAAATTTCAGCTTTACACAAGAAATTTGACGCTATGGAAAATAAATTTTTAGCCGCCGCCCTAAGTCAAATATCACTCTCCAAAACTGTATATGGATGTTGTTCTGATCCGTCTCACTTGACGGAAGAATGTCCGTTTCAAGGTCACGAGCATACCAATGCATCATTCCAAAGACCTAGAAACGATCCATCTTCCTCCACATATGATCAGGGTTGGAGGAATAACCCTAACTTTGCTTGGAACCAATCACAATTTCAAAACACGGTTCCAACCCAAAACAATTTCCAAAGGGTCCATCCACCACCACAGCACCCACCACTTCAATTGAGTCAGCACCCCTTCCAAGCACAAAACTTTCAAAATCCGGCCAATACTTTTGCACCGTCTAGTCCTTTGCAATTGACCGGTACAGATAATACCTCTGCACTAGCACAAACCTTGGATACTTTCATGAAACAATCCATCCAAGGGACGGCAAGTTTGCAATCTTCCGTCGAGAATGTAATGAAGATCATTATCTCTCAAAATGAGAACATCAAATCGATGGAAGAACAAATTGCACAACTAAAAGCCGAAATGAGTGCACGAGAGAAAGGGAAACTTCCAGCTCAACCTTTACCTAATCTTGGCTATCCACATCCTGTGGATGCAATCACGTTGAGATCTGGAAGAGTGCTTAACACTCACCTTGGGGAAGAGTTTGATGATACTGATAAATCAATCAATAGAACCACGGCTGAGACCTTTCCACACACTTCTTACCCCAGTTCTTCTACCCTACCATCTTCTTCCGAGTCTATTCTTCATTTCCCAAAAGGCTCGCCATTACAGCCCACCTCTTTTACCCCTCCACGGACGATTCCCACTTCTATTCCGGGATCGGTTCCACACATACTTCCTTCTCCTATGATGGACCCAGCGCTTATTACTAAAGCACCTTATCCTAATCGGTTAAGGGCTAACACTCCGAGTCCACATATGGAGAAGATTATGAACATTTTTAAGCAAGTAAACACCAACATCCCTCTCCTAGATGCCATCCAACAAGTTCCGTCCTATGCAAAAACTCTTAAGAACTTGTGCACTAGGAAGAGGAAGAATCCAGTGCCAAAGAAGATTTTCATAGAAAAGACAATAGACACGGCTTTCCCCCAACAATTACCGAGGAAACGTAAGGATCCAGGATATCCTACTATTTCCGTTTCTATTGGGGAAAAACACATTAACCGTGCTCTATTAGACCTTGGCGCTAGTGTTAACTTGCTTCCATACTCAGTCTATGAGCAGTTAGGGATCGGAGAGTTGAAGCCAACCAATTGCACTCTCCAGATGGCTGACCGATCTATCACCAAACCTAGGGGTGAACTGGAGGATGTGTTAATAAAAATCGGAGAATTTATATTCCCGGTAGATTTTATTGTAATTGATACACAGCCTGTAGCGAACCTACGGAATCAAATTCCGGTGATTTTAGGTCGCCCCTTTTTGGCCACTTCCAATGCTATTATCAATTGTCGTAATGGTTCTATGACCCTATCTTTCGGGAATAGGTCAATAGAGCTGAACATTTACAAGTTGGGAAGTGTACCCTCCGAACCTATTGCTCAGGCATGTTCTGTCGACTTAATGGATGTCGACAGCAGCGAATTTGATGATCCTCCTGATATCGATCTAGACTCTTTTCATATGTTATTGTTTGACCCAACTATGTATCATACACATACGGACTCTTCCACCGAGATGTCCGGGTCAACAATTAACACCGATTATGAAATGTTTTTAGAGTCTGAAGATCACCCCGCACTTTGTGATGACATTATTCATCGGGGTATTGATGGAACTTTTGAGGAAATCTTCGCTGATGAACTCGCATTTTTGAATGACACGGGTGTTGAGACGAATCATGTCCAAATCAATGAAATTGAACCTCCACCCCTTCTTTTGACTTGTAAAAAGAATGCGAGTAATCCATCACAAACACTACTTCGTCTCTCCAATATGAGACGCACATACATTCTCTTCCACCACTTAACCTTTCCCCACTTCTTCTTCCACCAACCCGAGCACTGCATTGATAAAATTTTTGAATGGTTGGTGTTGATATTCGGTCTTTGCAAAGCTTGGCATCGACCAATGATTTTTGACCCCCACTTGTGATTTTAAAAGATTAACATTGCATAACTCAAGTTTGGGGGGGTATAATCGGGCTCTTGAAAATAAATTTTTTACAAAAATTTTGAGCCAAAAATAAGTTTCGGGGAGGTTCTTCACTTAAATATTTTGCCCCCACTAATAAATTCCTCCGAAGCTTACAGGTTTTTCCAGATTTAGCAGAAGGCAACAGTGAGGACACTGTTGAAAACAAGTTTGGGGGAGGTTTGTGCTTATTTACGCATCATTTGCATATCATCTGCATAAGCACAAAACATTTTTTTTCGAAAACCATAAAAAATTTAAAAAATTTCAAAATTATAAAAATATTTTTTGTATATAAATAAGATAATGAAAGTTTAGACAGTGAACAATTACATCCATGAGATTGGAAAAATTTTAGAAAACTAAGAAAATTAGAAGTTTTCTTATACGAACTAGTAATAAGTAGTTATGAGCCGTTGTCCCAAGAGTTAGTAAGATGAAGGACGTCACTAATCTGAGGATAAAAATAAGTCTGAAAAATAGTTTCTATTCTGGAAGCCAAACATTTTGAACGTTGCTACCCTGCTATTCGCACTTACACACATCTTAAAGCCTGGGATAGTAGAGGATACCTTGAAATGCTCTTGTCTTAAAGCCAAAAGTATGAAAAAAAAAATGTGTTTTAAAGTGGTGAAAAAAATGGATACTGGTTTTTGTTATCACCAAGGGCAAGAAAAATATATAGCAAAAGGGTGCTTCTTCACCTAGTGCCCCAAGGTCAACTGGTCTGGGAGTCACTGCTATGCCTAAGGTGGTGCAAGACTAGGAAAATACACCAAGTTAGCAAGCACATTAGTAATCGGTCGGTTAGTACCTCAAGAAGTATTAACGGTCGCATGAAAGTGTGTAAGCAATCTCGTTTGCCAAGAAGTACTGAGGCCGATGGGCAAGAGTATGATAGCTTGAATTGAATTCTCCGGGTGTAGGGATGTCTTTACACACACGCAGGGTTATATGATCGATGTTTGGAATACAGATAGGAATGAAAAATAAGACGATGTTTTATTGAGGGAGAACGTGATTTCTGACATCTTTTCATGACCATTAAGATAGGGCTCATGACAACCGAAAAGCTAGCTTAGTTGGAAACCCTAATTTTCAAGGACTTTCTTTTACAATTCTTGTCTTTAAATGTAATATTCATGATCTTTCTTTTATTATTGGATTTTGTGGGTACAATCCGCTGAAAACCCTCAGGAGACAACACTCCTCCTACTAGGGACACCTAGAGGTTTAAAGGCTTGTTGCACATGCTCAGTGCAATCGTGTTGCCTACGAAAGTGTGCTAGTTAGTTTTTCTCTTTCTTTATTTTCTCCTTCTCTTTTTAATAAAACATTCGCTCGAGACGATCGAAATTAAGTTTGGGGGTATTTGATCAGTCGAAAATACTGTATATTTTAGCCGGCAATTTCCTTAACATTTGCATACATTTATAAGTGTTCGGCATTCATATTCTACATATTAGCAAATCTGTCACAAAATATGAGATTGCATGTGTTAGACTTTTAAACCGACACTTTAAAGGAAATTAACCGCATTTCATGGCATCGCATCATTTCTGTATTTGCGCAACACTTGTCTTGAGTATGTGCAGGAAATACGGAAGGAAAAGCAAAAGAGCTGATCAACATTACGCCAATTCAATCAATTCAGATCTGGTAGCAGTGTAGAAGGAATTAGACAATTATATATATCAAACAAAGGCCTAACAAACAATCCAAGACCAAGCCCAAAAGCACAAGCCCCAAAGCCCCAAGAGCGCCGCGCTTGCGCGGTAGGAGCAGTCTTGCGCCGCGCAAGCGCGGCGGTTCTTCCACGTCAGCAGTCAAGTTTTGGGCACTATTCATTTCTCTGGTCCCACACCTCATTGTGACACTTCAAAGTCCAGAATTCTCTCGAACCTACTACCAGATCAGCAAGGGAGATTAAGAAGGCTAATCCTAAATTAAGCTCCTAATTAATCCTATTCTAGAAGCTCCTCCTAACTAATTACATCTAGAACCTTCTTCCCCAACTAACTTTTGGAGGGAAATTTGAATTTCCCCCAACAAACTTTTGGAGGGAAAGTTAGAATTTGAAATCCTAGATCTAGGGTTAGTTATCTATAAATAGAGCACTAAATCTAAGGGTTAAAGGCTAATCAATAACCATTGGTTCATTCTACACCATCTTCTTCCACAAGTCTCGTGACAAGGCTTGTGCGAAACCCTAACCCTAATTCCACTCCTAATCCAAGATCTTGAGTACCAAATCAAGCATGAAGCCTTCAACCTTTTAGGAGCCGAGCCGATCTTCAATCGGGCAAGTGATCCAAGCCGATCCGCGATCCACGGAGACGAGCGAAGCCAAGTCGACGATCAAGTTCCTCCTCTTGTAGTTCTTGAGTGATTGTAACGAAATTGTTGATATAAATAAAAGGTGAAATTCGTTAATCTTGCTTTCTTTTAATTCTTGCATCATGATTAGATCTCAATTTGTAATTGTTGCTCTTGTTGTGATGTTCGAGTAAAACTCCGCTCGTTAAGGAGTCGAGACGATTGTAGAGTGATGATGTAACAAATTTAAATACTATTTTTAAGTCCTACGAGTTTTGTAAACCCTAGCAAGTTCAAGAATCGATGACCTAGTTTCGTAGCGATGCTTTCTTGATTGCGATCGCTCGAAATTAGGGATCAACGATCGTTTCTTGAATTTACTAGAGGCTAGAATGTGAATGACATCGACGAAAGAACAAGGGATAAGATGAAACCCTAGTTTCACAAGAAATCCCTAATTCTCATCGATGATCATCGATCTAGTATCAATTCATCGAAGGATAAGAATACGTAATTGTAAGATTACATCACATCTATAGATCCGATCGATTCCTAGAGCCTCATTTCGATTCTTGAGATTTAGTTTGGAAAAATCATCAAACTATCAATTCTTGATTCTATCTTTTAATGCTTTCTTAGATCTAGTTTTTTCTAGTTCTTGAACTTCAACTACAAATCTTGAATTGTTTTGTTTTCTTTCTTTAAAGTTTCAATTCATCTAATTCGAAAGACGAACGATTACACTTTCCCTGTGGACGATCCGCACTCACATACTAACTACAATCCGACACCGTAGTTGATTGCGGTCAATAATTTTTGGTTGTGATTTCTTTACAATTTCATTCGATTTATTACAATCACAGAAATTATAACAATCAAATGGCGCCGTTGCCGGGGACTATTTGATTCGATATTTCACAACAACATTTTATTACAATCAGTATCATATATCGCATTATTCTCGCTCCTGCGCATATCACATATGTGCCACTACTCTGTTTCGCCTGAGCCAAGAAACCTCTGTGTAGGACTCTAAAGAATCGTCAATACGCCGGTAGCAGGTGATGATCATATCAAACACCCACAAGCTGCAAGCGGTCAGCTAAACGTAACAGCCACCCAGGTATTGAGCGATCAGAAGATCAACAAGCTAGCCTGTGCGTTCTCCTGTGAATCCAACCAGTAACACTCCCGTACAGTCCGGTCTGTTCGTCTGATAAGTCGCATATCAAGTCTAGGGGTGGTATACGTCAGACCCCAGTAACCGATAAGTCGTGTCGATGTGTGGCTCATAACGGATCGAGAAACTACTAGTAACACTTACCAGTAAATCTCCATATCAGCCCTGGCCAGGGACTTCCAGTTATAGCCAATCGAACACAGCACAACATCAACTCCCTATACCGGGAGAGACGAATCCCCTCCTATCGCTCATTGCCTCCATGTGATTCGGGACTGTACCCAAAAGCCACCGTTTTGCATGCCCTCTTGGACGTGGTAAGGTGGAAATCAAAGCACAGTGGGAATCACACAAGACTCTATGACGATCTCGGGTCTACAGACTACCCTGTACCAGTGTCACCGGAGAACTGCCATCTGACGTGTGGTATATCACCATCTGGGAGTTCTCGGCGAGTCCGTCCAGTGTACCCAGTCTCCACTGAGCACCCGTACACCATCTCTGATGTCAAACACCGATGGATATGGGATCATCCATCGCCCATCATATGGGTCAAGATGCGTATACGCTAGTCTACTCTGGTGTATCGATGCCCTGTCTCGATATACCCTCGACTAGGAACAGTTATAGGATGTACTCATCGACTACCGCGGCCCCACTAGTATGATCTCATCATAGTCCCAGTAGTCGAGTACAGATCCTAAGGGCTTTATCAACATGTGAGAGTAAAACAGTAAACCAATACAAGTCAACATGTTAAGATAAAGTGAAACCAAATAGCATACTATCATGACGAGCAAGAAAGTCTTCTCTATATATAACCAAGCATCCATTATAATATACATCAAATGTACAACAATGGCCTCTAGGGCATATACATAACTAACAATCTCCCACTTGCACTAAGGCCAGCTGCTGTAGTATCTCATACCTAGCATCCCGAATAATCTCTCAAACTGTATCTGGGGAATAGCCTTCGTGAATGGATCCGCAGTGTTGTCCTTCGTATCTACTCTCCTGACCTCGATCTCCCGGCGATCAACTATCTCCCTGATCAGGTGATACCGCCTCAGAATATGTCTGGACTTCTGATGGGACCTGGGTTCCTTGGCCAAAGCCACAGCTCCATTGTTATCGCAATACAGAGGTATTGGATGCTCAATGGATGGAACCACACCAAGTTCACTAATGAACTTCTTGATCCAGACAGCCTCTTTGGCAGCATCGTTGGCAGCGATGTATTCAGCCTCCATCGTTGAGTCTGCAACGGTATCCTGTTTGGAACTCTTCCAACATACCGCCCCTCCATTGAGGGTAAAGACAAAACCCGAATGCGACTTAGAGTCGTCCTTATCACTTTGGAAGCTGGAATCGGTAAAGGACTCCACCTGGAGTTCACCGTTACCATACACCAAGAACATCTCCTTAGTCCTTCGCAAGTACTTGAGAATGTTCTTCACTGCTGTCCAATGACTCTCTCCAGGATCTGCTTGATACCGACTCACTACACTTAGTGAGTATGCTACATCGGGTCTGGTACATAGCATCGCATACATGATAGAGCCTACTGCCGAAGCATAGGGTATCCCTTGCATGCGAGCTCTCTCCAAATCAGTCTTGGGAGACATCTCTTTGGAGAGAGTGAGTCCAGATATCGTGGGCTAATTCCCACGTTTGGATTCTTCCATACTAAACCTCTTTAGTATGGTGTCAATGTACCTGGATTGGGACAATCCCAGTATCCGTTTAGATCTATCTCTATAGATCATGATTCCCAATATGCAGGAGGCATCACCTAGATCTTTCATTGAGAATCTCTGTGATAAGAAGAGCTTGACTGATTGCAGCATAGGAATATCATTTCCTATCAAGAGTATGTCATCCACGTACAATACGAGGAAGACTACCTTACCCTCTGCCACCTTCTTATAGATACAAGGTTCATCTATATTTTTGATGAAGTCAAACTCTTTGACTACAACATCAAAACAGATGTTCCAACTCCGCGATACTTGCTTCAACCCATAAATGGATTTAAGCAGTTTGCACACCTTTCCGCTGCTCCCACTATCTACGAAGCCCTCTGGCTGAGTCATGTACACGCACTCTTCTAAATCACCGTTTAGAAAGGCGGTCTTAACATCCATTTGCCAGATTTCGTAGTCATGGTATGCAACAATGGCAAGTAAGATCCGGATGGACTTAAGCATAGCCACTGGAGAAAAGGTTTCGTCATAGTCCACACCTGGTCTTTGACGAAAACCTTTTGCTACAAGTCTAGCTTTGAAAGTCTCAACTTTTCCATCTACACCAAATTTCTTTTTAAAAATCCACTTGCTCCCAATGGGTTTTACCCCTTCAGGAGCATTTTCTAAAATCCATACTTTATTGGTGTACATGGATTCCATCTCAGATCGCATTGCATCCAGCCATTTCACAGAGTCAACACTCGTGATGGCCTGCTCGAAACTAGTCGGTTCATCATCATCCATGATGCAATCCTCGCTTCCACCATCAATGAGAAAACCGTAGTATCTCTCAGGTGGACGAGAAACCCTACTAGATCGGCGGAGAGGCTGGGGTTCGTCGGGTACTACTGAATCCTCTGGTTCCACTAAATCTTCAGTTGCAGTTTGTGTTACTGGAACTTCTTCCAGTTCTACCTCAGAGCCACTAATTTCTTTTTCAAGAAATTCCTTTTCTAAAAGGTGGCATGTTGAGCAACAAACACTTTTTGCTCCTCACTGTGATAGAAAAAATATCCATATGAATTCTTTGGATATCCTACAAACTTGCAAAGAACTGATCGTGCCTCGAGTTTGTCCGGTTTTTGCCTTTTGACATAGGCCGGACAACCCCATATCTTAACTAGTTTAAGATACGGTCTCTTTCCACTCCATATCTCATATGGTGTGGTAGGTACAGATTTAGTTGGAACTTGATTCAATAGGTATGCCGCTGTCTCAAGCGCATACCCCCAGAAGAAAATAGGTAACTCAGCTGTACTCATCATCGAGCGCACCATATCTAATAGGGTGCGATTCCTCCGCTCAGATACACCGTTGTGCTGTGGTGTATAAGGAGGAGTAAGCTGAGAGAGAATCCCATTCTCTTTTAGATAATCTAGGAACTCACCGCTTAAGTATTCACCTCCTCGATCAGATCGAAGAATCTTAATACTTTTGCCCGTTTGGTTCTCTACTTCGTGCTTATATTCTCTGAATTTCTCAAAAGCTTCAGATTTGTGTTTCATCAGGAATACATATCCGAATCTTGAGAGATCGTCAGTGAATGTAATGAAGTAGGAAGAACCGTTCCTGGCATGCGTAGACATGGGACCGCATACATCACTATGTACCAGTCCTAAGAGTTCAGCAACTCTTTCTCCGTGTCCACTAAACGGAGCTTTGGTCATTTTTCCTTTGAGACATGAATGGCAAGTATCATAAGATGATAATTCGAACGGATTCAAATAACCATCTCTATGTAACTTAGCCAGTCGTATCGCATTGATATGACCAAGTCTACAATGCCACAAGTAGGATTCGTTCACATCTGAACTTTTCCTCTTGTGTGTGTTTTGTATATTCAGGACTGTATTCTGATTTAGAATGAATATGCCATTATGTAACGAGCCTGATGCAATCAACTTTTGATCTAGGAATATGTTCATAACATTATCCTGTACTACAAAATTATATCCCTCTTTACTCAATAAAGAAACTGATATAATGTTGCACATCATGTTCGGTATATAATAGCATTCATTTAGAATCAGTGTATTACGACTTGGTAATACAAGGTGATATTCGCCAACTGCTTTGGCTATAATACTTGCACCGTTCCCTACTTGAACGGAATGATCACCTTTTCCCAGTTCTCTACCTTTACGTAGCCCATGCAACTGTTTGCATATGTGGGATCCTGATCCGGTATCTAATACCCAGGACGTAGGGTGAACTGAGAAACAGTTCTCAATAACAAACACACCCGAAGAAGATGCATCAACATGCATGTTCTTTTGGGCGGCGTGAGAATCCAGATATTCTCCTGTTTCCTGTTCAGTCTTATAACTCTTATAAGAAAGAACGGGTCTGACGTTCCCTTGCTCAGTACAATAATCAGGTTCAGTCAATACATATTATTATCTTGATTATGGCCTGAAATGGTCGCTACCTGGAGAGAGAGAGAAGAAAACACTTTAGCGTATGCTCTTGCAAGATTAGATTGGTTATTATCTTATCTAATCAGGATGTCTCCCACTGTTTTTATCAAATCTACCTTAAAACCCTAAAAGGTAAGATTAGCCGGGATTAATTACACCCTACAATTTCGTTAATCTTTCAGCCAGATCAGTGTCGGTACTTTGAGGGAGGTTCCCCGTGCTTTCGCACGGACCTAATTAGCAAACCTCGTTTTCCCAGAGGCGTAACATCGTTAACACTTTTCTAGACACCTACTTGAATGACTAATTGTCCTGTGTAAAACTCTCCCAGGAGTAACTCTTACTCGCAGTGGGTATCAGGATCCAACTATCTCATAGGAGGTATGCAATCTCATTGCAAATTTCAACACTTGAAATTCCCGATAATATTTTGCCCCAAACGATCTATGACCTTGACAAGGTCAACAAACCATAGACCGCAAGTCAAGTTCAACCCGTCATTTCTTGATTGAATCAGACCCACCCGCACGACCCTTGACAAGGTCAACAAGGCCGCACGACTACCCTAACCCAATCTGCATCATATGCATAAGCAGATAAATACTGGTTAGCTACCGCACACTGCGCCTTGACAAGGTCAACAAACGCAGCACGAATACTAAACAGTACTTATCTGAAAAGACGGAGGGCTACGACAGGTTTTTCTAAAAACCTATTGCGTAATGAACTTGATATCGTCGTAGAATCATGTATTTTTGAAAAGGAGTGTTTTTTAGGCTTTTCTTAGTTTCGCTAAAGGGGTCACTCCCGGTGAAAGGATCGTCGGCCCTTTCCTCATCGAATAAGGTGCAGGATATATCATATATACCGCTGTGCAAAGCAAAACACTAAAAGCAATCAAAAGACAAACCGCGTTTTGCAGCATCTGCCAGTTTCGCTAAAGGGGTCACTCCCGGTGAAGAGATCTCGGTCCTTTCCTCATCGAATAAGGTGCAGGATATATCGTATATATCACTGTGCAAAGCAAAACTGTAGCTACCCTTTTTATTAAGTTTTTGATTCTACAACATCTTTAGGTTTCTTTTCTTTTATTAATCTCATTAATAAAAATCCCATCAGCTTATGCTTCCTAAGCATCACAGAAGAAACGAAAGCAGTAATATTTATATATCAGCATATATATATAGTATAAGCATTCGTCTCAGGCAGTAATATGATCTCATCACAGAACATTGCAGCAGAAGAACATATATGAAATATTGGATATACTAGGACGTCCGTGTTTTCAATACGAGCCTGTATAAAACACGGATTCCACGGTCGCGACGAATAGTCAAACCCACATCCCAAGACCCCTACGAGAGCGGCAAGTAACTCTGCCAATTCTAGGGTTAGGAGACCCGGTCTCGACTCCTCGAGATGGCCTCCCACTGGACCCTAGAACCCGGTTACTTGTGCTCCCCTCCTTGGGTCTACCTAATGCGGAAAAGTAAATAATATACACTGGTGACAGCAACCGCAACCAGGAAGTGCCCCAAATAAAAGAATATTACATTACAAAAGAATTTTACATGAATGAAAATAAAAACCCTCATCTCACATAAAACCCCCGGCTATTCTGATCGCGACGATCCAATATAACATATCACAGCAACACATAATATCTCATATCATCAACGTAAGCAAGTATGCGTATCCCGATTGTCGTTGATGTATAGCAACGAAGCCGGCGATACACCACATACTACGCTTACGGTCACAGAAAAGAAAGTGTAAAACTACAATATTTGGAATCCACAATCACTTTAGACATCGTAAATCCGAAATATCACATATTCCGCATTTCATGCCTAACTCTATGAATTCCACATATTGTATCACATTCCAGATAAATATACGGTATTAAACTATTTGAACAGATAATCAAACACCCAAAATTTCCCGAAGTGCTCAACTCTTGAGCGGAGTTCAAATAATCCCAGAATATGTCACAGTACCAGTGATCCAGCCGTAGAAGGGCCAAGCCAACGCCTCACATGTGGCACGCCGTACTGCCCCAAACCCGAAGGTTCAAAAAGCAGTTCAAGACGGTCACATAATCGAGTTAAGGTTTGTTGTCTTCTAGAGGGTCCACCGCTTAACTTGTACAATTTTCCGAAAGATTTAAACCCAATAAAAATTCAACGCTTGAAAGTTTGCCGTGCCGGAATAAAGTGGGTTAATGATATCCGTTCAACCAGTTTAACAGTTTCTAAATATCCGGAAAGAAATACGAACTTAAATATTCCGATCGAGTCTACTATTACAAAACAAACCCCAGAATTTTAAACACCTGGAACAGAATAAAAATATCCAGAATGGTCAGCAAGTACCTACGGGAATTACCATCAAAGCCACGTGTCAAGATTTCACTGTTCCGCCGCGGAAGCGCCGCGCAAGCCATGCTTACGCCGCCCTTCCGCCGCCGTTTGGTCGAATTAGGGGCTCGGGTTTTATTGTAATTCTTAGATTTCCCTGCTGATTTTTTTACATATTTTTAATTCAGAAAAATCCCAAAATTTAAAAAATTTCCAGAGAGGGGTCAATTTTGTCCGTTTCGGGTTCGATCGGAGTTTTAACTTCGTAAACACATCGCCTAATGCTCTAGCTAGGCTCTGATACCACTGTAGGGTTCCTAGGCACTCTTGTGAAGGTACATAAGGCATCAAACATGCCCGGATTAAATTTTAGACGTGCCGAACAACCCAAAGCCGGGATCTTTGCTAGATTATTAGGGTTGAACATGTAATTAGATAACTTTTATCTAAGTGTGAGGGATTACAACCTTTGTAGTCCGCTCCTTCACTTCACAAGCTCCGAGTAGAAGTCCCTTTGCCGCGATCCACGATCTCCCGGACTCATGAGAGGCTCCACGACTCGAACGATCCATTCTAGCTTGTCGTAATCCAAATCTCCGATGATCTACCTTGAAGTTGCTTCGACTCAAGCTTTCTCACTCAAAAGAGAAGAACACCCTAATCCCAAGGGCTAGATGAGATGAGGATGAGAGAGTAGTGATATTGCTTTCTTTTTAAATCATTTTCTCAATTTTATTCATCACTTCAAGAAAATCTAGCAAGCTTTTCTTTTTAAGAGAGAAGAAGAAGATGATAATGGATAAAGAAATAATGATAATCCCTTTTCTTTTGTGATGAATAGAAATATAAACATATGATTGAATTATTAACCATGGTCAAGGATGATTGGATGAGAATGTGTAGAGAAAAAACTAGGGTTAGGGTTTGGTTAAGTTAAAAAGTGTCATCCAAAATATCTTTACAAATGACAAAAGAAAATTGCTTCTAGAAAGAACTTGAAGCAACTAAACCCAATCAAACCCTAACCTCAATTAATCATCCTTAAACATGTTTAACAATTAATCATATCATGTCACAATAATATATATCACATATATATTATATATTCGCAACAAAAGAAAATAATACAATTAACATATATCGCATATATATCAATATATCATCCACTGAGAAAATGAAATAATAAAGTAAGCCAATATTAGTTAATATAATAATATATCATATATATTATTATATATTAAATCATCGAATCAACACTTGATCCGACGATCCGTCTATATCGAATATAACCGGCTAATATATCATGTACCGATTCATCGAATCAACACTTGATCCGATGACCCGATTCATATCCATAAATCGCGAGAATATAATACGGTATCATATATCGCATTATTCTCGCTCCTGCGCATATCACATATGTGCCACTACTCTGTTTCGCCTGAGCCAAGAAACCTCTGTGTAGGACTCTAAAGAATCGTCAATACGCCGGTAGCAGGTGATGATCATATCAAACACCCACAAGCTGCAAGCGGTCAGCTAAACGTAACAGCCACCCAGGTATTGAGCGATCAGAAGATCAACAAGCTAGCCTGTGCGTTCTCCTGTGAATCCAACCAGTAACACTCCCGTACAGTCCGGTCTGTTCGTCTGATATGTCGCATATCAAGTCTAGGGGTGGTATACGTCAGACCCCAGTAACCGATAAGTCGTGTCGATGTGTGGCTCATAACGGATCGAGAAACTACTAGTAACACTTACCAGTAAATCTCCATATCAGCCCTGGCCAGGGACTTCCAGTTATAGCCAATCGAACACAGCACAACATCAACTCCCTATACCAGGAGAGACGAATCCCCTCCTATCGCTCATTGCCTCCATGTGATTCGGGACTGTACCCAAAAGCCACCGTTTTGCACGCCCTCTTGGACGTGGTAAGGTGGAAATCAAAGCACAGTGGGAATCACACAAGACTCTATGACGATCTCGGGTCTACAGACTACCCTGTACCAGTGTCACCGGAGAACTGCCATCTGACGTGTGGTATATCACCATCTAGGAGTTCTCGGCGAGTCCGTCCAGTGTACCCAGTCTCCACTGAGCACCCGTACACCATCTCTGATGTCAAACACCGATGGATATGGGATCATCCATCGCCCATCATATGGGTCAAGATGCGTATACGCTAGTCTACTCTGGTGTATCGATACCCTGTCTCGATATACCCTCGACTAGGAACAGTTATAGGATGTACTCATCGACTACCGCGGCCCCACTAGTATGATCTCATCATAGTCCCAGTAGTCGAGTACAGATCCTAAGGGCTTTATCAACATGTGAGAGTAAAACAGTAAACCAATACAAGTCAACATGTTAAGATAAAGTGAAACCAAATAGCATACTATCATGACGAGCAAGAAAGTCTTCTCTATATATAACCAAGCATCCATTATAATATACATCAAATGTACAACAATGGCCTCTAGGGCATATACATAACTAACAGATATTTGCCAACTGCTTTGGCTGCAACAATTGCACCATCTGTACTACTAGAGACATATCACCCTTTCCCAGTTCTCCACTTTTCTATAGCCCATGTAACAAATTACATGTGTGAGATCCTGATCCGGTATCCAATACCCAGGACATAGAGGTAACTGAGAAACGGTTCTTAGTTACGAACACACCCGAAGATGATGCATCAACATGCAAATTCTTCGTTTGGGTGGCGTGGGAATCCGAATATTCCCTTATTCCTTGCTCAGATTTATGACAATCATAAGATAGAGCGGAACCTATCCCAGTATAATAAGTAGGTTCGGTCAATACATCCATATTATTATCTTGATTAAGGCATTTCATTGGTCACTACCAGGAGAGAGAGAAGGGTAATCACATTGTGTGCGCTCTTTGAAAGATTAGATTAGTTATTTTATCAAATCATGATGGCTCCCACTGTTTTTATCAAATCTTCCTTCAAACCCTAAAAGGTAAGATTAGCCGAGATTAATTACACCCTACAGGTTCGTCAATCGTTCGGCCAGGCAGATATCGGTACTCCGAGGGAGGTTCTCCGTACTTTCGCACGGACCTAATTAAAATAAACCTCGTTTCCCTAAAGGCATAACTCCATTGACACCTTTCTAGACACCTACTGGATTAGCTAATTGTAAAGTGCAAAAACTCTCCCAGGAGTAACTCTTACTCGCAGTGAGTATTAGGATCCAACTATCATATAGAAGGTATGCAATCTCATTGCAAATTTCAACACTTGAAATTCCCGATAATGTTTTTTACCCCTAGCAACTTATGACCTTGGCTATGGTCAACAAATCATAAGTGCTAGTCAAGTTCAAACCATCATTTCTTGATTGAATTAAATCCACCCGTGCGACCCTTGGCTAAGGTCAACAAAGCCGCACGACTACCCTAATCCAATCGCATCACATGCTATAGACAAGCATTAATTAGCTACCGCACACTACACCTTATCTATGGTCAACAAAAGCAGCACGGATACTAAATATTACTTATCTGAAATGACGGAGGGCTACACAGGTTTTTAAGAAACCATGAGCGTAATGAACTTGAAATCGTTGTAGAATCTAATGATTTTGAAAAGGAGTGTTTTTTAGGCTTTTGCTAGTTTCCCTAAAGAGGTCACTCCCGGTGAAGGGATCTTGGCTCTTTCCTCATCGAATGTGGTGCAGGATATTTAAGAATACCATTATGCAAAGCAAGAACTAGAGAAGCTGTCAAAAACAAAGCCGAGTGGGTTGTAGCGTTTGCTAGTTTCGCTAAAGAGTTCACTCCCGGTGAAGGGATCTCGGATCTTTCATCATCGAATGAGGTGTTGGATATTCATCAAGGAATACCACTATGCAAAGCAAAAACTAGAGCTACCCTTTTTAAAAGTTTGATTCTACAACATCTTTAGGTTTCTTTCTTTTCATTAATCTCATTAATGAAGTCCCATCATTTAATGTTTCCTAAACATTACAGAAAAGTGAAACGAAAATAGAACGTACGCTTATACCATCTGCATTCGCCTCTGGGCCCCGTCATGCACCGTTAGGTTACTTAACTACCGGCAGAGCGGGGGCTGGACTAGCTCAGGTGCAAAACATAAGCAGCGTTTATTATATATCATATATATAATAGAGCATTTGTCTCACGCAGTTATATGATCAAATCACAGAACCAAGCAGCAGAAGCAACATATGAAATATTGGATATACTAGGATTTCCGTGTTTTAAATTTAGCCAGTAATGTAAAATATGGATTCCACCGTCGTGAAGAATAGCCAAACCCACGTCCCTAGACCCCTATGAGAGCGGCAAGTAACCCTACCAATTCTAGAGTTAGGAGACCCGGTCTCAACTCCTTGAGATGGTCTCCCACTATACCCTAGAACCCGGTTACTTGTGCTCCCTGCCTTGGGTCTATACTAATGCGGAAGAGTAAATAATATACAACAGTGGTGACATTATCCTCAACCCGGAAATGCCCCAATAAAAGAATATTACATACAGATTTTACATGAATGAAAATGAAAAACTCTCATCTCACATAAAACTCCCAGCTATTCAATCACGACGATGCAATAAAACATATCAGCAACACATAATAACACATATCATCAACGTAAGTAAATACACGTATCCTAAATTCCGTTGACATATAGCAACGAGAATTGGTATACCCCACGTGTTGCACTTACGATCGCAGAAAAGAAATATAAAACTGCAATAATTAGAATCCGCATATCCTTAGACATCATAAACCCGGAATATCTCATATTCCGAATTTCATGCCTAACCAGATAAATCTTGTATTTTAGTCTCAAATTGAAAACACTTTTCAATCACTTAGTCGGGGATTCAACAAGATTCCTGACTACAATATCGAATACTCGTCAAAAACTTTAGTAGATGGTCGCACCCCCGATGCCATCGACGAAGTGCACTAAGGCGAAACACCGTGGCCGCAAGCACCTGAGTGGATGCTTTTGGCAGCGGGATTCTCCTACAGTCACTTGGTCGGGGCAATGGGGAGTGGCAACCTA
The DNA here is from genome assembly GCA_030015575.1 of Agapanthus africanus. NCBI lineage: Eukaryota > Viridiplantae > Streptophyta > Magnoliopsida > Asparagales > Amaryllidaceae > Agapanthus > Agapanthus africanus. The sequence continues at coordinate 567,539,087 of CM057339.1, forward strand.
GCAAAGTTATTTGGCGAGAATTCGCGTACAATACGCGATTGAGACGGAGTTTTGATCCGAATCAAGACTCTGTGGCAACCGATTATCCGAGACTAAAACACTAGATTTACAAACAAACTAGTTTTCACAAAACTAATTTAATGTGGATCCTAACTACTGCATCCATATCAAACATAAACCCGAAACGATGTAATAATTACGAATACGGAACACTCTGTGTTAGCCCCTTAACAAAATTAACATCACATGCAATTTTGGAAAAAAAAAACATAACCTGAAACCCTAAAACCAAGAGATCAGAACACCATAAAAATTTGAAGGTCTTTTGCAACAAAAAAAAAGGTGAGGCCAGTTTTTTTAGCATTCTCACCGGGTCAATTTTGGAGTTTTGCCTTCAAATTTCTGTGGTGTTCTAGTTACATCACATATAACATTCTGCACTTGTTTAAAAAAAATTTAGAGACCTTTAAAAAATCGACAGAAACTTGGAGTTCGGGTTTGCAGTTTCGAAGTTGTTTCGGTTACGTGTTTCTAATAACATCGTCTAATCTTCTAGCTTTGGCTCTGATACCATGAAAGTCTACCCTAGCACCACCATAGGGTCTAAGTGTCATCAAGCATGCCAAATTCAAATTTTTATGGTGCTAAGCTAGACTATCCAAGATCTTTAGCTAGGTGATTATGGTTTAGTTTTGATATCTTGTAAAACTATAAGAAATGAAAGATGGCTATACCCTCATAGATCGAGTCCTTCACTTCACATGCTCCGTATAGTAGTCCCGTGACTCCACTAGGCTCCACTTGAGATTTTGGACGAGCTTCCTCCGATGACCTTCGTGCCGAAGATGATCCACGCGAAGTCCCTCCAACTCAAGCTACCTCTACACTAAACTCTTTAGCGTAGTAAACACACTATACTCGATCGCTAGTCAAGTGTAGGATGGTGAAGTAGGGGATGTTAAGGCTCACAAGTTTGTGTTCAAGCTTCATGGTTCACATCACATGTGAGGGTTGAAGCTTGAACCATGGCAATAAGAAGGATGAAGAAGCTAGAGAGCAACCATGGGAGTAAGTCAAGAAAATGGCTAAGTGTTTAGAATGAATGGCAACTCTTGACCCCCACTCATTCAAGCATGGAATTTTGCAATATAAAATTGCAACCATGCTTGAATAGTGAGTCAAGATGAATAAACAAATATAAAGCCCATGCTTGCAACCATGCTCTCATTTTCCTCCTCATTTCTATTTTTCTCAAAAATAGAAATCATACCATGCTATATATATATATATATATATATATATATATATATAAAAGAAAATATTTAGTGAGCTAATGATATTAGTTAAGATTGTAAGTACACGGTAGTGCCCCGGCCATCTAACAGACGCCAAATGCGGAACAAAAACTTTTACAACTGTCGCTATCGCATACTATAACCCGGATCTGCCATTAAACGCTAAACTAACATACTGTAAAGAGGGTAGAATTGTTATACCGAACGATCCGAGTCCTTCGGTCTTCAACCATCATCCCACGCTTTGTTGCAGCTGTTCCGAACTCGCTCGATCTCCAGTCTCGTCGTCCAAGTGGCACCACGTCGACGGATCTTTAAACGGGCTCCCGCCTCTGAACCGAGGCAACTCGATCATCAAGTTTGCTAAAAGAGATGACCAAGATTGATGTAGAGAATGAGTAGAACACTTTGTCTCGTTACGTCCAAGGCTATGGACGAACGGTTAATGAAGTTGCCTTTTTGGATCGGGTGAAATGAGAAATCAACATATGAAATTTCCATGAAGCAAATTTCACAAGCTTTTGCCAAATGAATTAATCCTCTTCTTTTCCCACAAGGGGCCGACCACAATAATATAGGATGGAGGTGAGTGTAGGAGAGAGGAGGGGGTGATCATAAGCACAAGATCTTATCTCTTCACTTAATGAATGAATGAATGAATCACTAAAAAACATCAAATGCAAAAATGGTGATTCATAACAACACATCACCATTTCATTTAATGCTTAACTATGAATCATCATATCATTAAATGGTAACCATGAGTCACCTAATCTAGAACCTTCTAGAACCATAACTCATCCAAGAAAAGATAAATCCGTATTAAACCGAATGTTTAATACGGGTGATAGAAAACAGGAAACTGGCAACTTCCAAAAGCGATCCTGAAACGAATTTCAGGATAACCCCGTAACAGTATAAACATACCCGCATTTGTATTACGACCGAATACAAATGCAACTGAGACAAAGATATTATATCAACACAGTATAATACTCGGATCCGGCTTAAACCAAAGCCCACCAGTATTATCTGCCCGAAATATGACACGTGCGTAAACGCACGTGCATTTTCCGAACCTTGCCATAAAAACATACGGCTTCTACAACGTTTCGCCCGAACATGGGAAACTATCTGTCGGGGACTCTAATGGCTCATCAATACACTGGCACTGGGTATAACCACTAGCACGTCAGAGGTACTATCTGTACGTAACGGTTGCCTATGTATTGATTGGAAGGGAAGCTGACGAGCAAACTCATCCAGAAACCCTACTGAGCCTGACAGTGACAATATCCGTACAGTCCGGTCCATTCGTCTATGAGTATCACATATAGGGCCTAGGGGGCTTATAAACGTCAGACCCCCAATAGCTGTATAAGTCGTGTCAGAGAGCAGCCCAGAACACCCTGAGATACTACTGGAATACCTTCCAGTAAATCTCGATTACCCTGGCCAGGGATTTCGTGTAATGGCTCTCCTAAACACAGCGCGATCTCACCCCCAATACCGGGAGAGACGAATCCCCGATGATCTGCTCACTGCCTCCATGTGGCTCGGGACTGTACCCAAAAAATACCTGTTTGCACGACTCCTTTGACTCGTGGTAGGGTATAAATCAAAGCACAGTGGGAACTCACACGAGACAAATGACGACCTCAGGTCGATGAACTAACCTGTACACATGTCACTAGGGAACTGCTATTTGACGCTAGGTATAATACCACCCAGCAAGTTCCCGGTGAGTCCTGTCTGGTGTACTCATAACCCAATGAGCACCTGTATACATCTTAGGTGAACAAACTGACACCAATGGCTTGTGAGACTGGCCACCGCCCCTCGTCAGGGTCTCGATTGTATACACTAGTCTACACTGGAGTATCGATGCCCTGTCTCGAAACTCCCACGACTAGGGACACTTTAAGGATGTTCTTATAGAACCCAGCTCTCACGTATATGATCGCCATCATACTGCCGGCAGTCAAGCAAGAATCCTATGGGCTCTATTTAACATGCAATAGTGAACTAAAGCATGTATATGATGATAAAGACAAACCAGATAGCATACTATCATCTTGAGCAAGACTTTCATATCGGTATAGGTCATCCCTCAATCATTGCAATCACGTACCTACGATCCAATAATTGACTTAGAGGGCACTATATCCAACAAAGATATAATTATATCAAATATAATATATATCACATTATTAAATCAACAATTGATTTAATAATCCGGTTATATCACATACGACCGTCTAATATCATTTATCTGTATATCACATTATCAAATCAACACTTGATTCGACAATCTGGTTATATCACATATAACCAAATCGATAACAGATAACTGCCAGATTACAATACGGTATCACATACACGTATTTAATCAGGCCCACACACATATCACATATGTGTCATATTTCGTTTCGTTTGAACCAGGGGACTTCTGTGTGGGACTCTAAAGACTCGTCAATACACCAGCAGTAGGTGATGATCATATCAGTCACCTACAAGCCGTCAACGGTACTAGCTGGACGTAACGGCTACCCGGGTATTGAGCGATATGAAGATCAAAAAGCAAGCATGTTCATACTCTTCATGAAGCTTATCAGTAACACTACCGTACAGTCCGGTCTCTTCGTCTGATATGTCACATATCATGTCTAGGGGTGGTAAACGTCAGACCCCGGTAACGTGATAAGTCATGCTGATGTCTGGCCTATAACGGTTTGAGAAACTACTGATAACACTTATCAGTAAATCTCATAAGCAGCCCTGGACAGGGACTTCCAGTTATAGCCAATCGAGCATAGCGCAACATCAACCCCCAATGCCGGGAGAGACGAAACCCCTCCTATCGCTCATTGCCTCCATGTGACTCGGGACTGTACCCAAAATCCACCTGTTTATACAACTCCTCTTGAGCCTGGTAGGGAGGAAATCAAAGCACAATGGGACCCATACAAGACTCTATTACGATCTCGGGTCTACAGACTAAACTGTACCAGTGTCACCAGAGGACTGCTATCTGACGATAGGTATACTACCACATAGGAGTCCTCAGCGAGTCCTGTTCGGTGTACCCATTCTCCAATGAGCACATGTATACAATCTTTGATGTCACACACCAATGGTTGTAGGATCAACCATCGCCCTCTAAGGGACAAGAAACATACACACTAGTCTACTCTGGAATATCGATGCCCTAGTCTCGATATTCTCTCGACTAGGAACTGATTAAAGGATGTACTTGTGGACCACCCTGACCCCACTAGTATGATCTCATCATAGTCCTGGTAGTCAAGTACATATCCTAAGGGCTTTATCAACATGTAAGAGACAGACAGTATAAATACCAGTCTACATGTTAAGATAAAAGTAGCCTGATAGCATACTATCTTGTCGAGAAAGAAAGTCCTCTATATATATGTCCAAGCATCCACTATATCAACAATAATAGCCTCTAGGGCATATATATTCCTAATAGGTGAGGTGTTATCATTCATTGAATGAAGTATGGCTACATGGTGACTCACTTAGTGAGTCATGGATTACTATTGAGGCAAGGTGGCATCTAGATATTTTGTGGAAAATATCTAGATATTTTGTGGTGAAGATAATTTTTTATTGTTATTTTGGGAAGCTTGTTTTATTAGTCACAAGACTTAGTCATTCTACATTCTATTCTTATTATGCTTACTACAACACTCTCTCTCCTCCAAGCTCTCTTCTTCTTCCTCTTACCCTAACATGTCTCATGAGTTGAGAATCCTAAGGTTCAAGAGACTAAACAAATCCTAATCACTCTCTATATCATCTAGGCTACTTAGATTAGCATACTAGGTAACCTAGTTATCTTGGTTTAAAGGTAGGAGCTCAAAGTAGACACTCTCGGGTGGATCATCTTTGATGTGAGGAAGCCGTCAATCAAGCTCAATCATGGAGGCCACTAGGAGCATGCTAAAGGAGAGGAGTGAAGACCTGAAGGACTTGAGTCTTTTGGTATAAACTCTTTTCATAGTAGATAGCTTCTTTAGTTACTAGTTAGGTTTATGGTAGATCCGGTTTAGGGTTATTCTAGCGCCAGTTTTCAATCGTAGTAAAATTTTTGTTCCGCAATCGGTCTCGAATGATAGCCAGGGCGTTAGCATAACCTTTCAAGTCCTCTATATATATGTCCAAGCATCCACTATATCATACAATAATGGCCTCTAGGGCATATATATTCCTAACATTTTGTTGAGATCAAGAGGAGAGACGAAATCCTATCTCTTGACGGAGATTTACCAACACGAACCAACAACTCGTAACTAATAGTACTCCCTCCTCGGATTTTCTAGCACCCTTCACTGGTACTTATGCGTAGATCATAGAGAGACGATTGCACAGGAATTTTTCTGAAATTATTTGGATATCAGAAATGTGAGATATGAGAGAAAAGGTGGAGCCTGTTTAAAGAGCTCCAAACCAATTCTTATCCATCCGCAGAATCCTATTAAAATCTTCGAAAATCTGCAAAAATCCTAACCGTTTTATTATTCAAAAAAAATTCGATCTTCTTTTCAAAAATTACCTTTTTTAAATTCAGAAAATGTGGAGAAATTCAAAGAAATTATATTTAATTATTTTCTTTATTTTGTAACAATTTTCACTAAATTTAATTTCCTTTTCCATAAAAATATTTCATAAAATATTTTTTTCCTTTCTAAAAATTAAATTAAATTATTAAAAATTACCTAAAATTATATTAAATAGTTTTTAATATAAAACAACCGTTTTACAACTTTTTTTTATTCAAAAGAATTTTAAAAATTTTGCAATGATACCAAGAAAAATATTTAAAAGATCTTTATTAAAGTATTTACAAAAAGCAGTCTTTACATAAATATTTGGAAAATTGTACATCTTATTTTAATTATACTATGTTTAATTTGAAATGTGAGCCACATGTTTTTTTATGCCTAATCTATTTGTATTTCCAAGCATACAATACCAAAAGAAAAATTAGTTCATTTCATTATTATTCTTGTTTGTTTAATTGATATAAAACAAAGCTAATGTGATCAAATATTTTCCATACATGCATGTATCCAAGCTTATTCGTAGGTTAATGTTTTTATATTTATTATATACTTCTTCCATTAAAAAAATATTAATTAAATCATGTAATTTTAAAGAATTGTTTTTATTATTTGTACTGATGGGTTATATAGTTATTTATTATGTATTAATAAAGATCTTACGTTAGAAAGGTATCTTTGTCATATGTTTGCCATTTTCAAAACAAGATTTACTATTTTCAGGACACACTCCTGGATTCAATACAACACAAAAAAAAAAAAGGGAAGGTCTTTACATGTCAGACTACAAAAAATTTTAAGTTGGAAAAATCAAACGATAATTTTGATATTTCTGATATTTCTAAAAATCTCCGCAAAACGTTGCATCTCTTGATGTTGATTCTCATAAGAACAACGATCTACAAAGTCAACGGACATATAAAATAGCTATAGGAGTTTGGAAAGATTCCATAGCAGCTGTATATAGACCGATGGAAAACACATATTATTATGGATTCAATATTTGTGTGTAATTGAAATTTATTTGATGTTATGAATTTTATAGGCTAAAAATGCAGGAAATATTCCTCACTCTTGCAAGAAAAGTAGAAAACCTGTCTAAACTCAAAAAAACAAGTATTTTATTCCAAAAAACCCTAACGGTGTTAATTTTCCATCCATACGATTTTTTATTCCAAAAGTACCCCTAAGATAAATTTAATTGATAAACTAACATTTTCTTTTTTCTTTATCTTTTCCAATTCATACTTTCTTGAATTCATGCTCATTCTTTGGAGAAGAGAGAAGATGTGATGATTTAACAAGTTTTGAAGGGGGGAAATAAAAAATTAAAGAAGAAAATGTTGGAATAATTGGAGGAAAAAAGGCTTGAAGAGCAATACCGGAAACATGCAAAAAAATTGATGGTGTTAAAATTTTGAGGTAAAATGCTTGTTTTTTAAGTTTAAGGGGATTTCTGCTTTTCAAGTAAAAGTAAGAAGGGTTTCCGCATTTTGGCCAATTTTATAATCTTTGAAACCATTTTGATTGAATAAATATTTGATATTTTATATTTAATTAAATGCAACTTTTAATTATATCAAGAATAATATATTATTAGTAATATTATTTTGGTTTGACATGATACTAATATAATTTATACTACTAATTATTAATTTAAATTATTTCTAAAATAGAATCCTTTTCACTGATTGTTATATATAAACTAATAAAACATATATACTAATTAATTAAGTTTACTAGAAAATAGTATAAATAAATAAATAAAGATGTCATATAAAAAATGAAATAGGATGCATGCATAAAATTTTAATATTTTACGACAGATATAAAATAAAATGAATGGATGGTGCATAAGTAAAAAGTTCTAGTAAAGTTATGGTTCTCAATTCTAGGGGTTCCACAATCCTAAGAAAAAGTCCAAGTTCCAATGAAAGTCCCAAAAAAATCCTTATTTTCAAAATATCAGTTCTATATGAAAGCGCAACATGGCCTGAGAACTTTTCAAATCTTTTGTTTATGATGCTAACATATGTGTACACACATGCAAAACGTCGACGATGAGGATGCATGTGCAAGAAGTTGATGATGTGCATCATTTGAGAATTAAGGAGTTTTCTCGTCTTTCTGAATATTTCATTAGAATTGAATGTGAGAATGACACGTAATCCCCCTGGTCTTTGAGCTAAATAGCCGAGATATAAAGATAAATACATTCGATCAAGCTTTCAGACTCGGAATATCACAAATACTTTAAAGCAACCATTATGTTGTTTATATAAACCTTTTTTATTTAACAATTTCTTTATTTGTGTGTGTGTATACATATCAAGTGTGTGTGGTGTACACATCTATCTAGTATTAGAATTTTGCACGATGGAATGCTCTTATAAATATGGTATTCTCATGGAAAAACATTTTAGATGATTTTATAAAATTTTAGTTGAACAATGGAGGTTATTAAAAAATCTTACTATAAATTTTTTGGAAAAATAGTTTAAGTCCCTAACTTTGAAAAGCGATAGGTTTAGATATCTAACCCAAAAATTTGTGAAAAACTCCTTAAACTTAAAGATTCTTGTATTTTAGTCTATATAGTACATTTACTATTTTTTATACTAACACTGACCCTTCAGGTAAACTACTACATTTATCTTTTAAATTATTATAGTTATCTTTTAAAAAACTATATTAATCTTCTAAAGTGCTGCATTTATATTGAAATATGTCAAATGTAATAGATATAGTGATTTTACGAAAAAAAATATAACAATTTCATGTCAAATGTGGTATTTTAACACAAATGCAGTACAAATGCACTATATCTATTACATTTTACATATTTCAATATAAATGCAGTACTTTATAACATAAATGGAGCACTTTGAAACATAACTATAGTATTTTAAAAGCTAAATATAGTAGTTTACGTGAAATGGCAGTATTGGCATAAAACAATAATAAATGTACTATAGGCACTAAAACACAATCTTTAAATATAGGGAGTTTTTCACAACTTTTTTTGTGCCATGGATCTAAACCTGTTACTTTTCAAAACTAGGGATTTAAAACCATTTTTCCCTAAAAATTTTTAGTGTTTGAAAAGATTTCATTATTTTAGAATAATAAAATTATAAATGTTGCATTTTTCTTCAAAATTATGAGAAGTTTCTTGCAACATGTCATTTTTATAATCAAGATGGGATATTGTTGAGAAAATATTATTTGAGCGTTCTTTTCTCTCTCTTTTTTTTGAGAGAGAGAAACCTGTTGGATGAGAAAACTTTAGGGATATTGGTAGAACATGCGATTTTTTTTCTATTTCTAATTTATTGCAATGTAATATATATGGAAATTCTATTCTTTTTTCTTTGATTTTTATAAAGAAAAGAGCAAGCCATGTCAGCAATAGTAGAGATAATTATGTACGTGGGGCAACCTTAACTAGGGTTATCTAAACTCAAAAGTTCATTTTGGTCCTGAGATTGACATTTTTGAGATAGAATTTTGCAAATCAGAATTGCATAACCTATGCCTCCAGACTATAAACGCTGATACAACCAAGCCATACAGGGAATGAAAATTTTGGATCCAAGTAAAACACAAGTTCTTTTTTTTTTCCCTTGATTAAAATAGCATCTCCGTTTCATTAAAATCAACTTTAATGAAACTGCAAAAAAAATACAACTTCTTTTCTTGCAGCCAATCCTCAAACAATCTTGTTTGATCAAAAGACGATTGTGAAATCCATCGGACCTGAACTAGAACTTTCAACCAGTTGTTGCTTTTCATTAAGACCACCAGTTGATCTCACTTCTTGAAATGTTGCAGCCTTGAAAAATGGTGAAATCGAGGCTTAAACTACAGCAGCAAGCAAAGAAGCATCCCACTCCATTTATGTAGATTTTTCCAACAATGCATAATGAGATTTCGCCGTAAACTCACCATGTTACTACTATACATGAATGCAGGTCGCTCTAAGAGCAAGTGAGAACTCTGAAGCTTCGAACACTAAATAGGGGTCGGCTGAGAGCTCAAAAAATGCAAGACCCCCCAACAATAAAAAAAATCATTTAGATATCACTAACTGAAATGATTAATCTAATTGATTCGGTTCTTCATATATATTCATTCAGTACAGATATAGATTGATCATGTCTTCATAGACTAAGCGATGACTGATGTGAGTGTAATCAAATATATGTATCATCAAAAGACATAATAAGAAGAATCAAATACACCAACTTTGAATAAGATGCAAATACACTGCTTGAAACCTTATGCTGCAGACCTTTATTAAGAGGTTAAAAAAATAAAACATAAAACGAAGCGAGATTCTTGCTTCAATTTGATACACAATAAAATCATACAGCTTATTCATTTTGCTAAATCAAGGGATACAAATATATGGGACTACAATGCCCGCCACAAATAAAAGAATTAACTTCTGTATTTTTGCAAAATCATTACTCATCGCCGCTCACCATCATCCCAAATAACAAAATATATACTAAATCCAGAAAAGAAAAGGTTTAACTCGTTTTTTTCTCCCTTCTTTTTTATAATTTTATTTCTTTCTTCCTTATCTTGTTTTCTATATCTTGTGCTACATGAAGTCAAAAGAGATCAAGCTTTCTTTTCAGCATTTCTTGCTTCCACTTGGGTTGCTGATTGAACACCTCCTTAGTCATCCCGAAAACTGTCTCGAACTCGTCCTCGGAAAGATAAGTCTACAAAAAATATTATATTTCTTGAAAACACTTCAAATAAAATATAAATTGGTTTCCAAGACATGATTTGCTTGTGCAACAAAAAGATATTAGAGTTTAATTTTATTATAGAATGATAATATTATTTATTTTTATAAGCAAAGAAAATAATTGAAGCTCACTTGTTATCAGATTTATATTTATAAAAACTAATTATTAAAATTAACTTTTATAATATATTCTTAATTTCATAGTTTTGGACTAGGATAAAAAAAAATCTATTCTTTGTTTTTAGGAGACAATGCCAAATGACAACTAAATATATGTCCACATGACCTTCAAAGGTGTAAATTGTTCTTAAGTTGGGTTCTTAGGTTGCAACCTGATTAATTGACCTAAAATCATATAATGGACAATCTAAATGGGCGCAAACCATCATCATGACACACACACACACACAGAGAGAGAGAGAGAGGATCCGCTAGGGCTGGGTCATGTTTTTCAAATTAAACATATTATTTTTGGAACGTCCGATCGAAGATCCGTTTCGATCAAGATAATTAACACATCCAAAATTGTGTGGTTACAAAATCACTTGGTTTGGAAGTGCATATATATGCATAAACATACGAAATTATTTTAGCCGTAGAATTTTTACAACTTTAAAATTAGTTGTAGCATATGTAAAACATTTCCAAACAAAGTCGATTTTGTATACACACTATCTATGATATGTTGATCAGCTTGATCGAAACGTATCATCCATCAGACGTCCTAAAAAATATCGTGAATTTAAAAAACATAAACCCACCCTACCGAATTTGCACTGTATATATATATATATATATATATATATATATATATATATATATATATATATGCACGGAGCCGATTATGAAAAAAAATTCATTTATTGGGATATTTCATGGCCGGTGTAACTTAGTTACACCTAGGGAGTACAATAGTCGCTCCCATATATATACATATATATGAGAATAATGTAGGAAAGAGGCCCTAGGAGGCTTTTTCGTTAGGCGGTGTCAAAAAACTACACCCCACCATTTTATTCGACGATCAGCATCCATCATCATCATCTTTATCATCTAAGATGTGGATACGCCAAATTTCATATGATTCCAACATCTTTTCACCGTAGATTTAGCAATGTAAAAAGTTCTAATGTTGAGAAACCGTTAAATTTACACCCACTAAATCAACGGTGAAAAAGTAGAGTCACGTGAAATTTGATGTATCGACATCTTAGATGATCAAGATGATGATGACGAGTGCCAATCGTCGGAAAAAATGGAGGATGAATTTTTTTGCGGTAACCAACGAAAAAACCCTCTTAGGGCCTCTTTCCTCCATTATTCTCTCTCTATATATATAATAGAGAGAGAGAGAAATGATCCTATGAGAAGCAGGTTATGATTAGAGCAATGAGAGGAAGCAATTACAACCACTGAATTATATTTCACGATCAAGATTAAATAGTGTAATATTTTTTTAGATATTGTAAAATCAATAACAAAATCTGTTAGAAACCTTTTTCTCTCTAAATTACTTACCCCTGCATTTCAACGTTGGAAGTAAAAGAAAAACCGGAAACCTTAATAACTAAAAGAATGGTTCCATTGGTGATTATCAAAAGGCGCTTAAACAGATGAGAACGCATAGTAAAACTCAAATTTAATTGATTATAAGAACACAAGAAGCCGCCTTATAGCAACAAGGGCTATTCATAATCTACTTAAATTCAATTCAAATCTTTTTAACTTGTTGCAAGAAGATGTCTCAATAGGAATTACAAAGCATCCCATAGGTTTATACAAGGTCCAATTAATGTCTACAGTGTTTCCTTGTTGAAACCCGATGGTTATTTCTCTCGATATAGAGATGGAGAGAAAGCTTAGTCATTTACATAGGAAGGTGGGTGAGTGGGAAGAGAAGGGGGGAGAGAATCACAAAGATTTTCCTAAGATTTAGTTTCTATTTTTTGATATTTACTTTTAAAATCAATTAATGATCTCAACCGTGAAATATAATCCAGTGAATGTAATTGCTTACTCTCATTGCTCTTACCATAAGATGCTTCTCATAAGATCATTCCTCTATATATGTGTGACTAAAAGAGAGTAATAATGGAAGACAAAGGCATTAGGAAAGGATTTTCTCCTATAGTGTCGCAAAAAGTCTATTCTCCAACACTTTTCTCGTTGATCGGCACATGTCATTCTCATCTTTATCAACTAAGATGTATATATACCAAATTTCATGTTATTCTAGTATTTTTTATCGTTGAATTAGTGTGTTCAAAATTAACGGTTTTCCGATAATAGAACATATTTAGAATGTATATACTTGTGTAAGTTAGAAAAAAACGTTTATGGTTTTCCAAATTAACTGACAAGGATGGGCTAATTTGAACTTAATGTATATGCTTATGGAATCACATGTTATTCCAACTTAATGTAACCACATGAAGAGGGTGGAACCACGTTCCAAAATTAATGGGTTCCCAAAATTAACGGCTAAGATGTATATAAACAGAATTTCATGAAAGTTAGAAAAAATGTTGGAATGATAAGAATCTCTAATTAGTTAGAACCACATGAAATTTGGTGTATATACATTTTAAATGATAAGGATCAAGGTGGACGGTACCGATGGACGAAAATACGATGGAGGGTGTACTTATTTCAACGCTATAGGAGGGCTTTCCATCTAGGACCTTTGCCCTCCATCTATCTATCTATCTATAATCTAACTATCTATCTATCTATATCTATAATATAGTATAAAGTTAGGATTTAATAGGACAAAAGGCACCATTTTTTGTTATTCCATATTTGCCCTTAACAATTTCTTAGTCTCAAATGTGCAAATGGAGTCATCTAGCTTTTCAAATAAATTTGGGGGCATTTTGGGTCTCTTTATGGATTTGCACATGACTTCCCATTAGAAATTAACCATGGAGAATGGGAAAATGTTCTACATATCCTTCTTACAATCCTTATTTCGGTATTGATCAAAATAAGATTGACAATGTAATATAAATTTTATCCATATAGAGAAAAAAATGGATATAAATATTAAAGGTAAATTACGCTAAAATACCCTAAAGTATCAAGATTTTTAAAATAATATCTTTTAAAGTTTTAAATTACACTAAAGTACCTTACACTATTTTTGTAAGTAGATTTAATGCAGTAAAATTCTCTTATTATTAGCAGTCAAGACGTTTTATTGTAATTAAAATAATTTAAGGAATTTTACTGAACAAAAAAGATGGTTAATGGTATTTTATTATAATTTACCCAAATATTAATGACTTATCATATATCTCTATGATGTTTATTACATGGTAAATTATTTGACTTTATTTTTTTAATATCCATGCCTATGTATGATTATGCGCGTAACGCGCAGGGTTATCCGCTAGTGTGTGTGGGGAGAGAGAAACGGAGCATACCGTAGCACGGTAGGAAATCTCCTACTATGGCATCTCTACAAGTTAACCATCCGTCGATATTTTCGGTGATCGGTTCCGGCCATGTTGATTTCCATGTCCTTAAATATGTCTACCAATTTTTATTTCATTTGCATACTATTCGTCCTTGCTTCGGATGATTGCAAAATTAATGGATCGCCGACAATGGAACATTTCAAAACACTATATGAATGGACAAAAAGCAATCAAATGGCATGAGCACCGGTAAACATATATTTAAGGACATGTAGATTAACATGATCGGAGCCGATCGTCGAAAATATCGACGGATGGTTGAATTTTAGAGGCACCACGGTGTACTCCGTTTCCTTATATGTGTGTGTAATCCATTGCAAATCGGTCCGCGTTTTTTAAAAATGGAAACTCCCGATCTACGACGTATTTTAACCATCCGATCCGTTCAAGTTGATCACCCTACGCTCAAATATATATGTATGAAAAATCAAAGGACTTGAAGATCTTTAACCTATATATCGGATGAAGTTTATGTTGTATTATCGAAAGGCGTCCATTTTGTACTCACCGATGCATAGGCTAGAGGTCTTCAAATCATTTGATTTTTCACACATATATTTGAGATTAGGTTGATCAACTTGAACGGATCATATCGTTAAAATACGTCGTAGATCGGGAGTTCCCGTTGTTAAAAAACACAAAGTGGTTTGCAATAAAGCACCCCTATATGTGTGTATGTGGAGCTGATCTTATGAGATCCGGCCTCATTTCTTATTTTGAGGTCCATTTTTCTAACACACAATACGTCGTGTTTTTCACCAATCCGTACCGATTATCGTGATCTATATATGTTAGATATGTTATGTATCAAATTTTACATATCAAATTTTACAAGATTTAGAGACATCTAACTAATCCATCAAATAGACTACAAATTGACGACTTTACGATGAATGAAAAACAAGATCGCTTGATGGATGTGATAAAGGTCTCCAAATTTAATAAAGCTTCATACATAACCTAACTAATACAAATAGATCAAAGTGACAGTTACGGATCGGGGAAAAATACAGGCTTGTGTTTAAAAGTTTGGTCTCAAAATAAGAAATGAGTACCGGCCTTCTAGGATCATCTCCCAATATATATATATATATATATATATATATATATATATAAGAGAATAATAGAGGAAAGAGGCCCTAGGAGGCTTTTTCGTCAAGTCGCGTAAACAATCTATACCCTCCACCATTTTATTCGACGATGAGCACCTTTCATGTTGATCTTCATCATCAAATATGTTGATACACTAAATTTGAATAAAATGGTGGAGGATGTAGTTTTTAACGCCACCTAACGAAAAAAACCTCCTAGAGCCTCTTTCCTCCTTCACACACACACGTGTGTATGTGTATGAGAATAATGGAGGGAATGTGCCATAGGAGGGAATTTCCTTCTATAGCATCGAAAAACACCCTTCACGATTTATTTAGACGATCGGCATTCATCATCTTGGATACACCAAATTTCATGTAATTTTACAACTTTTTCACCGTTGATCAGTGGGTGCAAAATTAACGGTTTACCAACAATGGAACTTTTTATATTGCTAATTCAACGGTGAAAAAGTGGTAGAATCACATGAAATTTGGTGTATCCCATGTTAGATGATGAAGATGATGATGGATGCTCATCGTTGAATAAAATGTTGGAAGGTGTATTTTTTCGACGTCACCTAATGAAAATCCCTCCTAGGGCCTCTTTGTTTCATTATTCTCATGTGTGTGTGTCTCATGCAATTTTGATACTTCTCAACAATAAATCAAATGATGGTAAAATGAACGGTTTACCGATAATAGATCATAAATCTTCACTTGATTGAGAGTTTATAAATGTTCAATTCAAATGATTTTTTAGATCATGCAGAGCATTTGAGCGATGTGGATCATCCATTTTGGTTTAACTACCATAAGATTTTTAGGCGGACTCCTTTGTTTGGAGTCACTTTAGGGACACATTTATTTAGGCTAACCACCATGAGATGCTTAAAAAAATATAGTATAGAAAAAGATAAAAGGAGCATTTAAAGGACAAACCTCTCTTTGTTTGTTATTGATTCCTTTCACTGGATTACTGGAATTGGATTTTAGCCGTTCGTAACTGTACATTTGTCCCTCACCCTCGTCTCCTTCATTCTCATCTATTGTCTCTGAATCATCTATTACCTCAGCTTCTTCCATCCCCTTGGTCTCGGAGAATGATCTATCATCCCCTATTCCTTCATCTTCTAAAGCTTCAAAGGGCACTCCAGTTACTTGTTCTACAACATCCCCCATCATGGGGCTGGAAATTTCGCTTTTCACCTCATCTGCAGAAAATTATAACCAAATCTTATAAGGAAACTAACAGTGGTACATTGGGAAAATGGTAAATTATACTATAACCCCCCCCCCCACCCCCCCCCCCACCCCGCCGCCAACCCCCCAAAAAATTTTTATTCCCAACTGACAGTCTAAGGGATTACACACGGGAAAAGGGTAAATTATACTAAACCCCATCAATTTTTATTTCAAACTGACGGCCTAAGGGATTACACATTTGAAAGAGGGTAAACCATACTGAACCACATCAAATTTTGTACCAAACTGATAGCCTATGAGATTACTCATTGGACAGAGGGTAAGGTATACTGAACCCCATCAAATTTTAACCTAAATTATTACACATTTTGGAAAAAAGCTAAATTATACTAAACCCCCATCAAATTTTATACCAAGCTAACAGTTAAGGGATTAATCGAAAAAGGGTAAAGTATATTAAACCCATCAAGCCTAAGACCAAATCATACTAAAACTCTGGCAAAAGGGTAAATTATACTAACACTACCAAAAGAGAGAATCAAATTAAACCCCATAAATTTTTATACTAAACTAACAGCCTAAGGGATTACACGTTAAAGGGGTAAATTATACTAGAGCCCATGAAGTTATTGTTTATTAGGTAAAATAGTTGAGCTTTATAAATAAATATATCACCATCAAACTTCCATTTCCCTTCTCCATAATTTTAAGCAGCATTCCTATATTGTTATATGAATTTATAAAGTTAAGTAGTTTTATCGGAAAACAATGAAAGCTAATGGGGGTTTCTATTTTTTTTCTTTTTTGATATAAAAGGATGGGATCAAGGAGATCCCTGCCTAAAAAGAAATTTTATTGACCAAGATTTTTTAAAAGTTACAAATGTTACATGTAACAAAAATACAATTTTTTTATATATCATCCCTAAAACTTTAGCTATTTCTAAATATCACCAAACTTTGATGTTCCATATATCACTCTAAAAGTAAAAACTTGTAAGTTATCAAAATTTCTCCCCTGAGCCAATTTTCAGATGAAATACTCCTTACCAATGAAAACAGCCTTTGTTCTAACATGAATGGTGCAAGGTGAAGTCTAGTTTGGATTTGTCAAGAAATCAAGGATTTTATGCTGACGGATTGAATAAAGTGAATTTAGGGGGAAAAAGAGACCTTAAGAGAAAAGAATAAGAGAGAAATAAGCTAACTGTGATTTTCTAACCTACAACCTAAGTTAAGCTAATACAATTTGAGTTAAAAAAAATTGACACTGGAAGCAAAAGGAGGTGATTTTTGAATAATGACAATATTTTTTGAATAACTTGTATGGTTAAGGATGACTTTTAGATAATGACAATGTTTTGAGAATGTTTTTTGGATAACTTGTATGTTTCAAGGGTGATTTTTGGAATAACTTATATATTTTGGGGGTGATGTATGGAATATCAAAGTTTTAGGGGTGGCATATAGGGGAAAAATAGAGCTCAAGTCAAGAAGTATGTCAAATAGCCTGGTAGCAACACAAACGTAAATAAATTTCAACAAAATCGGTAGCATTTCCAACATGTTTCATTTAAATCTTCTTTGATAATCCAAGGACCTATGTCCAAGATTGAAAGGAAAATTTCAGTTATTTATGAACGTCCAAAACATATTTAGAGACACCGCAAGAATTTCTTTGATTTCTTTCTTTCCATAGGCACCATATCAAAGTCATGACAGCACAGCCTCAATAAACCCTCAAACTATCAGTGATATTCCTTCTACTCTATCCATCCCAACAATCTTCCGAAGTCTTAGAAGAAGAGGATAAATGCAAAGCGGATATTATCCAATCCTAAGGGCTTGTTGTGAAATTGTCTTCAAAGAAATTATGTCGACAACTTTCTCTAACTGAGAAACAGAGAGGGTGCATATTTCATAGTTGATGCCACTTTTTTGCAATTGATAAGTTAGAATTCTTTTCCGAGCAACCAACCATATTAACTTAACATTAAGAAAAACTTTAGCAGTCTACAGAAAATTAAAAGGACCCATGTTCAACAAATTAGAGCTCTATACATTGATTGGATTGGGTACAGTCTATGTTAGACAATTTCCACATTTCTCATTTGGGGTCAAAGAGATAGTTGCATGGATACTTGTAAATGCCACACGAATCGTCCCCGATGGCATATCGGAGTCTGAAACTATCAGATTCGCTCGGGCTTGTAAATGTCTCTCCAAGCTCTGTCGAATCGACACTTCTCTTTCTTCTAGAAATTAAGGGTCTCAAAAATTTGAAAGTATATTGAATATCTAACATAATTCCATTATTTATTTATAGGAATTTTTGACATATCACCCTAAAAAAATATGCTATTTCCAAAATTCACCCTAAAAAATCCGTAATTCTATATATCACCACCAAAAGTTTTCCGTTACTCAAAAACCACCCTCCGTTATCCTTTTCGATCTATTCTTAATTTGGAGTTGGTTGAGTTTCACTAGGGTTAAGATTGCTTTAAAAAAACCTCCTTTCACACCATCTCTCTCAGGTACTCTTTCATTCTTCTCCAAGTTCCTTACTACCTTCTTCAATTCTCGTCGATCTTTAAATAAAACCATAAAAATCCATTTCCCTCATTTCGAGCTTCAAAGAATGCCCCAATTATATGAAAGAAGCTCTAATTTAGTTCAGTGGAAGATCTCACTATTTGCTCAACTTCTAAGAATCAATACTTGTAGATTAAAAAAATTGACATGTACAACTTGTATAGGATTTATATTTGACCTCATTAATCTTATTTTCAAATCACCGAGAACATCAATTGAACAAGGCAAACCACTTGATTTAAACAAAATAATAAAAAGAGAACTCTAAGGTTTGAAAACTAAGAGAATACACCAGCCACATGAGAAATCTTTCCTTCATCGAAGTATAAGAATCTGGTTGAGTGGAACTCTAATTTTGTGTAATGGAAAGCCAAAGCTTTTAATTGGGGGAAAATCTCTAACCTTAACCCATCTACAACATTCAAGAGGGGGAAGACATGATTGTTCAAGGTCATTTTGGTCTTTTATTTGGTTTCAAACGGTTGCAAAGTAACATAAAAGGAATATTCCCAAGTGATACCGCGTAAAACCAACCGCGGGGAGGGATTGTCGTGTGGGATAGCCTCTAGTGCAATGGTAGTTGTACAATTTTGATTCATTTGTATATTCATTATTGCGGGAAGAGCGTCCGACTTGTGGACTGCCGTTTCCGCCAGTTTGTATATTCTTTTATTGGGACACGACCGGGTTGAAGTCGATGTCACCATTGTATATATGTTTTTCTTTTCTGTACTATAATTACCCCGCGGTGGAGTGCTCGAGTAGCCGGGTTCTAAAGGGCAATGGCCCCGCATCTCATTGCGTTGAGACGAAATGGGCCTCACTCGAGAATTGACAGGCTATTCGCCACACTCATGTGGGTATAGGATGACCCACGGGGGTGCTCAAGTTACCGGATTCAATGAAGTGTTGGGTGACCCATTCACTTTGTTGATTGGGGTTGCCTCATTTCTGGGATTGACGGGTAACTGCCGCACTCGTATGGGTCTTGGTTATACATTGCACATGCTATCCACACGACTAAGGAACGTCGGGTTTCATTTGCGGCTCAAATGAAACCCGGGGCTCCTAGATTATCCGTTATTCTGTTTTGTTTATCGTTTTTCTGTGATGTTGCTTATATCATGCATGGGACAAATGTTATATATATTTATATATATACTAGTAGAGTATATGTTTTGCACCCACGCTAGTCCAGCCCCCGCTCTGCCGTTGGTTAAGTAACCTAACGGTGCATGACGGGGCCCCGTGGTGAATGCGGATGGTATATACGTATATTGTATTTTCGTTCTTTTCTGGTGTTATAGGGATTAATTGATGGGGCTGCGTTAATTTTGATTAATGCAAGAAAAAATAAACCTAAATGATGTTGGAACCAATTTTTGAAAACTGACATTACATATGTTTCATTTTGCTTTGCACGGCGGTATTCGGTTATGAATATCCAGCACCTCATTCGACGAGGCAAGAGCCGAGATCCCTTCATAGGGAGTGACCTCTTGGGTAAAGGTTTACGTCTTTGTAATAACTTCACTATAGTCGATTCTTTTGCTTTGCACAGCGGTATTAGGTTATGAATATCCATCATCTCATTCGATGAGGAAAGAGCCTAGATCCCTTCATAGAGACTGACCTCTTTAGCAAAAGTTTACACCACTATATATTTGTAAAACCACTTGGTTCCTTCAACGATATCAAGTTCATTACGTTAAAGGTTTTTCGCCAAAAACCAGCCGTAGCCCTCCGTCATTTCAGATTAGTATTGCTTAGTATTCGTGCTACGTATGTGGTGCTCAGCCGAGGCGTAGTGTTCGGTAGCTATGTAGTGATTTTCTGTTGCATGGTGATGCGATTGGTTAGGACAGTTATACGGTCATTTTGGCTCAGTCAAGGACTCGTACGGATGGGTTTGATGCAATCAAGATAATGACGGGTTGAACTTGATTAGGACTCTTTGATATGTTGGCTCAGTCAAGGTTACTTAGGTCCTAGGGATAAAAACCATATCGGGAGTTTCAAATATAAAGGAAACTTGCTAGGCATGCGCATACCTTCTGGAGTATGGTGACTTGAGTGGCTTCCATCAAGTTATCATGCGATGATAGTTGGGTCGCGATTCCCACTGATGAGTAGGTATTACTCCTCGGGTGATTTTCAGATGATCACGACTAATTCTCCTTTTAGGGTTTGAAGGAGAATTCAAGGAAACGGTGGGAACCATCCTGATTAGATAAAATGATTAACCAATCTAATCTAGATTAGAGTGCATGTTGAGTGTTTCTTTTCTCTCTTTGGTAGCGAGCATGACCTGACCTTAAACTAAAACTCATGAACCAAATTAACCGAACCTTCTTACACACTTTGGTTTTGGATTGTCATGATTCACAAAAAAGTCGTATATATCCCTGCCACTTCAACTTCCCCTTTTGCATTTCTCCAGAACACTCTGTATCACTACGATGATCCATATTGTTTGGGTACGCCATCGTATAGTTGCATACAAACTCGAAAAAACTTGTTTCAGTTCGAGAATGGTTTCCGATTCTGTAGAAATTGAATAAATTATTCGGTTGTCTTTTCTCTTTACCTTCTTTCAGGTTGTAAGGGCTCTCAGTATTATGAGAGTACACTTATTACGCTTATTAGATAGTTTTTTTCCAAACCTTAGGCAAGTGTCAAAAGGTAGAGAAGGAAGAAAACCAATTAGCCTAAGTATGGTGTACAGAAGGTAAGAAATAAAGATATATAAAGGGATTGGGGTGAGGGTAAGGAAAATTGCGACTACTGTCATGAATCTGTATGGTGGAAGAGGCATTACTAGGAATACCCGGCCACCCCCTCGAAACATTTTCATGTTTCAGTCTTACTGTGCGGTGTTAATTGAAAACTACTTTCCCAATTAGATTCTGACTCTGGGGTGTTCCCCTCCGAAGGACGGCCGCACAGGACTGCTGAAGTCCTGGCGCTGAGGTTCGGGGCAGATGCTATTTGGTTTTATCCGTCTATCTCTCCGAAGATGCCAAGTTGATTTATGGCACCGTGTATCGGAGGTTTAGACGGATGCGGCCGATGTAGCAGACTTCGTCAGATTCCCCCTCAGGGTGAGGGGTTTTTGATTGTGGGGACGCTCTTCCCTGCAGGCGCAAGCCCCTGCAGTTAATTACGCTACCGCGTCGCGGTAACAACTTTCTCCTTCTCCAGAATTTCGCTTCGTGTCGTGTGTGTTTGTTTTGTTTGTGATTGCCCGTGGATTGTATACGGAGACTGAGTGATGTCGTCACCCGTAGGACGTGGATAATTAGTCCAAATCCGTATTTACTTAGATTTGGGTTTGGTGTTTTTAGTTTAAGGATGCATTAGTCGCGTTGCGTCTAAGATCAACTTAAACGTTCGTCAAGAATACGTTAGTCCTGTTTTGGACTAAGATCAACCTGACGTGATGATTCATTTAATTATCTGGCCGTCGGGACTCGTCACCTCTCTGACGTCGTTGAGGGATTACAACGACAGGCGTCAGAGGAGTTCAGAGATGTACCCTTGCACCAAAGTTGATTCGGAGTTTTATTGTTTATATAAAGATCTAAGGACGCATTAACCATATTCGGGGCTAAGGTCAACTTAGACGGGACCGTTTAGATCCGGCAAAAGAGCGTTCAGGCTCGATTGCGCTAGTTTAAGGACGTGGCGGTCCATCGCCAGTTTTAAGGACGTGGTGGTCCATTATTAGTTTAGGGACGTTTCGGTCCGTCGCCAGTTTAAGGACGTAGTGGTCCATATTCCAGTTTAGGGACGTGGTGGTCCGATATTAGTTTAGGGACGTTTCGGTCCGATATTAGTTTAGGGACGTTTCGGTCCGATATTAGTTTAGGGACGTTTCGGTCCATATTCCAGTTTAGGGACGTGGTGGTCCGATATTAGTTTAGGGACGTTTCGGTCCGATATTAGTTTAGGGACGTTTCGGTCCGATATTAGTTTATGGACGTTTCGGTCCGATATTAGTTTAAGGACGTTTCGGTCCGATATTAGTTTAGGGACGTTTCGGTCCATCATTAGTTTAGGGACGTTTCGGTCCAATATTAGTTTAGGGACGTTTCGGTCCATCATTAGTTTAGGGACGTTTCGGTCCAATATTAGTTTAGGGACGTTTCGGTCCGATATTAGTTTATGGACGTTTCGGTCCGATATTAGTTTAGGGACGTTTCGGTCCATCATTAGTTTAGGGACGTTTCGGTCCAATATTAGTTTAGGGACGTTTCGGTCCATCATTAGTTTAGGGACGTTTCGGTCCAATATTAGTTTAGGGACGTTTCGGTCCATCATTAGTTTAGGGACGTTTCGGTCCAATATTAGTTTAGGGACGTTTCGGTCCGATATTAGTTTATGGACGTTTCGGTCCGATATTAGTTTAAGGACGTTTCGGTCCGATATTAGTTTAGGGACGTTTCGGTCCATCATTAGTTTAGGGACGTTTCGGTCCACGAGTTTAAGGACCCCGCAGTCCATATCGATGTGTGGTCGTTAGGACCCGTCACCTCTTTGACGTCGTTGAGGAATTACAACGACGGATGTCAAAGGAGTTCGGAGATGTACCCTCGAACCAGATATAGATTGATTTCAGAGAGCAATCTTTGCTCAACCGATTTAATTTAAGGACTTACGGCCAAAATTGGGCTAAGTCCAGTTGAAAACGTTCAACATCCTTATTTATTTTTGGTCTATTAGACCTGTGCTAGGGCTTTGCCCCCACTTAAATAATGCATTGCATTACTTCAGGCCATTTATACCTATTTCGACAGGGCTCTGCCCTTTGCAGATCATTTGTTTTGGTCCATTGGACCTTTCAATTAGGCTCTGCCCTTTCAAACAATGCACAGCATTTTATTTATTAGGCCTGTTAAGCCTTTTAATTGGGCCTGGCCCTTCATGAAGTGAAATACATTGCATTTGTCAGACGCTTTGCGTCTATCACTGAGCGCAAGCGCTTGTGGTGAAGACACGTGTCATGCTCTGGCGAGCGCAAGCGCACTAGCGCAGCGCATTGCGCTGTTGCGCGGCGCAATTGCGCTGCTGACACGTGGCGCGCTCTCAGCGAGCTGCGCTAGTTCCAGAGAGCAAAGCTCTATCTTAAGAGCGCTTAGCGCAAATGGTTTTATGGCCGACACGTGGCGCTCTCTCAGCGAGCTGCGCTAGTTCCAGAGAGCAAAGCTCTATCTTAAGAGCGCTTAGCGCAAATGGTTTTATAGCCGACACGTGGCGCTCTCTTAAGAGCGCAACGGCGCAAATTGGAAGTGCAAAGCACTAAGAATCTTTTAGATTCAAGAAGGGAAGTGCAAAGCACTGTTTAATTTCTTCGTCTAAGTTGGATCAAAGAAAAATAAATTTTTCTTTATTCGAAGAACCAGAGGTTCTTAAAAGTGCAAAGCACTATTCATTTATTATTTTATTATTTTTGTTGTTTTTACAGAACCGAATGTTCACAAGAAGTGCAAAGCACTTTTTTTTTATAAAGATCCTTGATCTTATTTTTAGATCGATGATCTATTAGAAGGCCCCCTTTTTTCTACCTCATGAAGGTTCTTTACCTTTTTCTTCTCGGAGTTTTCTCTGTTTTAGGGTTCTTGATTTTTCGAGAAAATTCTTGATGCCTTTTGAATGAGGTCTGGGGTCCTATTTATAGTGCCCCATAAATTTGTTGAATTTGTTAACGGGATCTTTCTTGAATGATTTTCGGGTGTTTTCCCACCGTTGGATCTTTGATCCAGAGGCCGAAGAAAATCTTCTAGTTCTGGAAAGAACAGAAAAGATTTCATGAAATCTTAATTCAGTTGGGCGCGGATACCTCAGCGCATGACACGTGTCGCGCAGCGCAGAACGCAGCGCAAGTGCGCTAGCGCATCTGCGCTGACACGTGTCGCGCAGCGCAGAGCGCAGCGCAACTGCGCTAGCGCATCTGCGCTGACACGTGTCACTCAGCGCAGAGCGCAGCGTAGCTGAAGCGTTGCTTCCTTTAAACAGAGCTTTGCTCTGATTGGGCGCGCCTTCTTGGACGCTGCGCTCGGCGCGTTGCGCCTGACACGTGGCGCGTTGCGCCCAGCACAAAGAATCTGAAGCGTTGCTTCAGTTATTAAAGCTTAAATTTCCGCAGCAGAGCTTTGCTCTGATTGGGGGAAGATGAAGCGTTGCTTCATCTCCCGCCTCGGAATTTGAACAGAGCTTTGCTCTGATTGGGGTAAACAAAATGCCCCCCGCACCGTTGCGCTTACGTGGCCCCAAACGTGAGCGCAACGGTGGCGAGATTCCAACCGCCATGACGACTTTGGAAGTCGAAGAGGCACTTGGTGCCTATAAATAGGACCTCTGGTCCCCTACAGATGCTTATCATCTTTCCGGTTTTTATTTTCAACAGCTTCAGAGCTTTGCTCTTGCCTTCAAGAACTCTAGAGCTTTGCTCTTCTTTCCAAAGTTTTTTAGAGAAAATTTTAGGTAAAATTAATATAAATCAAATTAACTTAAATTAATCTTAATCAAAGAGCCCTGCTCTTGCAGATCTTTTGATCTAAAGAGGTCCCCATTGGGGTTTCACTAGCAGAGCTTTGCTCAATTCCAAAATTGGAAACTTTAGGTAAATTTAATGTAAATCAAATTAATTTAAATTAATCTCAGTCAAAGAGCTTTGCTCTCACAGATCTTTTGATCTAAAGAAATCCCCATTGGGGTTTCATTAAGCTTTTGTTCGTGGGTTTTAATCCTTGAATAGAGCTTTGCCCTCCAAAAGATTTGTAATTTCTTGATTCATTAATGGAGCTTCGCTCCTTTTAAATTATATAACATAGCTTTTAAGGGTTACTGATTGTTGTCGATCTTCTTCTACAGGAACAATGGACGCCCATATGTATGCTCTTAACGAGATCATCTCCTACGGGGACATCCGCCGACTTGGCCGCTCTCAAAATCGAGAGTTCACAAACGCGGAGTGTGCTGAAATCATGAGCCGCTTCGACGCATACAATGGTCCACTGCTTCCCCGGCGTTCTTCTCTTCTCAAGCTTATAGTGGGAGCCATCTGGGAGGCGCTTCCCCTCTTCTGTTCCGGCGTACCGCTTAGGGCGTTGGATGCTGCTGAGGACAAGGTGCACTCGGTGTACCTGTTGAATTTTATCTCAAAGAGGCGACGAGACAGCCTTATCGATCTCCTGCATGAGGTCTTTCAACAGTCCGCCATACTCGCCGCTTATCGAAGGGTGGAAGACATCAGGGGGGACCCTGACGCTTGTGCTCGTGAAAGGAAGCATACCAGGATGGTCCGCGCGGCCTGGAAAGTCATAGATAGGGTGGCTTTCGAGTTCCTCAATCCATGCCCTGGGTTCGAGGTTATTCCGTTGTAATAACATTTTTAATTTATCGCTTTATGATTGTAAGAACTTTGGGCGATATTAATGAAAATTTTGTCTTTCCTATCTTGTCTTATCTTCTGCTCTGAATCTTTCACCTGACTGAATGCGTCTCATATGCCCGATCAAGTGTAAATCATATGCTTTTTTTTTGTTGCTTCTCCTCTTTTTCAGCATGTCGTCACAATTAGCAGGTAGTAGAGTAAGCTTCTTGATTTCTTCGAGATATAACGATGGCTTAGGCCGCAGTTTCAGGTCTGCCGCCTAGGACTTTTCAACTCCATGAGCCGTGAGGGTCTCATGGAGACTTTTCTCCCTACGGATCGAGAGGATCTCGTAGGTGGGTTTTCTCCTTAGGAATCGTGAGGATTCCTAAGTGTGGTTTTCTCTTTATAAGTCGTAAGGATCCTATAAGAGAATTTTCCCTCTTACGAGTCGAGGGGATTCGAAAGTGGTTGTTTCCCTCTTTGTCGAAAATTGACTTCAGAGAGTGAGACCCGTGAATAGTATGCAAGAGACCATTTAGGATTGACTTGCAGGGTCCCATTACCCTCTTACGAGTCGAGAAGGCTCGTAAGCGGTTGTTTCCCTCTTTGTCGAGAATCGACTTCAGAGAGTGAGACCCGTGAATAGTATGCAAGAGACCATTTAGGATTGACTTGCAGGGTCCCATTGTTCAGGAAGCAAGTTTTTGAATCCTTACTGCCCGAGATGTGAGTCAAAGAAGCTCTCGTCACGGAGCGTTTGTATCCGTGAGTTGAGAAGTTTGCCGGGATTATTTGTTTCCCGAGCGCCAAGGATTATTCGTGTCCTTGGGGTTTGAAACGAGTCGAGGGTTCCTACGGAGACACTGGTGGCTCTGTGGGTCGACGCGGATCAGAAGGCTCTCGTCAAGGAATGTTTGTATCCGTGAGTTGAGGAATTTGCCGGGATTATTTGTTTCCCGAGCGCCAAGGATTATTTGTGTCCTTGGGGTTTGAAACGAGTCGAGGGTTCCTACGGAGACACTGGTGGCTCTGCGGGTCGACGCGGATCAGAAGGCTCTCGTCAAGGAGTGTTTGTATCCGTGAGTTGAGGAATTTGCCGGGATTATTTGTTTCCCGAGCGCCAAGGATTATTTGTGTCCTTGGGGTTTGAAACGAGTCGAGGGTTCCTACGGAGACACTGGTGGCTCTGTGGGTCGACGCGGATCAGAAGGCTCTCGTCAAGGAGTGTTTGTATCCGTGAGTTGAGGAATTTGCCGGGATTATTTGTTTCCCGAGCGCCAAGGATTATTTGTGTCCTTGGGGTTTGAAACGAGTCGAGGGTTCCTATGGAGACACTGGTGGCTCTGTGGGTCGACGCGGATCAGAAGGCTCTCGTCAAGGAGTGTTTGTATCCGTGAGTTGAGGAATTTGCCGGGATTATTTGTTTCCCGAGCGCCAAGGATTATTTGTGTCCTTGGGGTTTGAAGCGAGTCGAGGGTTCCTACGGAGACACTGGTGGCTCTGTGGGTCGACGCGGATCAGAAGGCTCTCGTCAAGGAGTGTTTGTATCCGTGAGTTGAGGAATTTTCGTTGAAGTCACTGGCTTCTTCGGTTGAAATGAACCGTTGAGGCTTGGTTTCGTTGTTTGACGGAATCCGCTGGGGAGGTATGGTTTCTTCTTTGTTTACGCCCTTGGATTGTATACAGGGATCGATATGATCTTAACTGTAGGGCCGAAGTTTTATCATTTCTTATTTTTTTTG
This sequence comes from Agapanthus africanus, assembly GCA_030015575.1. NCBI lineage: Eukaryota > Viridiplantae > Streptophyta > Magnoliopsida > Asparagales > Amaryllidaceae > Agapanthus > Agapanthus africanus. The sequence continues at coordinate 567,567,211 of CM057339.1, forward strand.
TTTTATTTTATTTCCGCGATGCTCTATCATTTCAGCTTTTATATCGCGAAGGTCGCGATTGCCCAAACATTTCGGCTATTTTTCGCGGTGCCCAATCATTTCGGCTATATTTTTTTTTTTATATTTTTTTTATATTTTTTTTTTTTTTTTTTACTCGTTGCATTTTATTACGAGTCGCCCAATCATTTCGGCTATTTTGCATGCATACATTTTACTTGCTGCTTTTTATTGCAAGTTGCCCTATCATTTCGGCTATTTCGTATGCATGAGTGGTCTACTGGCTTTCGTCGTCAACCTGAAATTGAACACCGATTTCGGCATCAGCACCGCTGCAACTGGGATATTACCAGGAGCGAATCATCATTTGCCTCTATCGTTGTTGAACAAAGGAGGCTTATCGACCAGGGTTAGGATCCCGTCGGCTAAGGCTTTTGACTTCATGAGCCGTAAGGGTCTCGTGAAGGTATTTCTCCCTACAAGTCGTGGGGATCTTGTAAGTGTATTTTCTCCTTAGGAACCGTGGGGGTTCCTAAGTGTTTTGCTCTTCTGTAAGTCGTAAGGATCCCACAGGAAGGTTTTCTCCTCATAAATCGAGGGGATCTATAAGGGTTGTTTACCATACGAACGTATTCCCGGTCATGGATGAACCTTGGTTAGGGAAACGTTTATTCGCGCCCGTGGATTGTATACAAGGGTCAGTATTGAGCCACTTGTAGGGCAATATTGGAAGTTTGTGGGGGTTTGCTTAAGCACAGGTTTAGGTCTCTGTGACTTAAGACTTTCAGATCCTATGAGCCGTGAGGGTCCCATAAGAGAGTTCTCCTTACGAGTCGTGAGGATCTCGCAAGCGTATTTTCTCCTTAGGAATCGTGGGGATTCCTAAGTGCGTTGTTCCCTTGTAAGTCGTAAGGATCTCACGCGGGTGGTTTCTCCTTACGGGGTCGAGAGGACTCCATAAGGGTTCTTTAACGAAGTTGCGCCCTTTCGGGTTTTTACAACATCCGCCGGTAGTCCTGCTGTTTTTACTCACGGAGCCCTTTCGGGTTTTCATCCGTGCCCATTCTGCTTATGGACTTACCGTTTTTTTTTTTTTATTTTATTTTTATTTTATTTTTATTTTTTATATTTTTTTTTTTTTTTATTTTTTTTTTTTATTTCTTTTTTTTATTCATCTCGTCAGCCCAAGGATGCCGCAGTATTAGTTTAAAGACGTTTTCGGTCTGCTATTAGTTTAAGGACATTCCGGTCCACCGTTGAGAGGGTTGGCTACTACTTATAAAGCTTGAGCTTAGGAAGATAGCGAGCGGACATAGTCGTCGTCATCTACCGTTAACCTGGGCTGTGGCTTATTAAGCGTAGTATTTCTTTAGGAAGCGTCCGTTTATTGGCCTGAAAGGCCTTTCACCGTGCATGTCCATGAGTAAATAGGCCCCGCCTTGGTAGACTTTATCAATGATATACGGTCCTTCATAGTTTGGCTCAAATTTTCCCCGCTTGGCGCGATTGGGGATCATGGGCCTTTTGACCACTAACACGAGTTCGCCTTGGTGGAATGTCCTCGGGCGGCTCAATCTTTCATATGAGCGCGTCATCTTTGCTTTATAGGCTTCCAGATTTTGTTGTGCTAGAAGCCGGATTTCATCAAGGGCGTCAAGCTCTTCAAACCGAAGGTGAGCATTTTCTTCATCCGTCAGCTCGTAGTGGACTGCCACTCGTAGAGAGGGTAATTCTATCTCGAGAGGGAGTACTGCTTCCGCCCCAAATACCAACGCGTATGGCGTCGCGTTTGTGGCCGTTTTAAACGTAGTCCGATACGCCCAAAGAGCCTCTTGCAATCTTTCGTGCCAATCTCTCTTATTTCGTGACACTGTTTTCTTTATGATCTTCGTCAAGGTCTTGTTGAAGGCTTCAGCTAGACCGTTAGCTCGCGGGTTATAAACTGAGGAATATCTCCAGTCTATATTGTGCTGCTGTGCGAAACGGCTAATTTTATGACTTCGATAGGCTGGCCCATTATCAGAGATGATTCTTCTCGGGGTTCCAAACCGGTAGATGACATGCGTTCTGAAGAAATGGAGGATGTTCTCCGTCTTCACTTCCCTCAATGGTACTGCCTCTGCCCATTTGGAGAAGTAATCAGTCGTCGCCAAGATGAAACGATGTCCCTTTGACGATGCTGGTTCGATGGGACCGACTATGTCAGTTCCCCACATTTCGAATGGCCAACTAGCCATTGTTGGATGCAGTGGGTTGGGATGCTGATGGATGAAGTCCCCATGAATTTGGCATGGATGACATTGCCTCGCATATTCCAGGCAATCCTGCATCATCGTGGGCCAGTAGTAGCCCATCCGCTTTATCTTCAATTTCATCTTAGGGCCTGCTTGGTGGGAACCACAGAGTCCGTCGTGAACTTCTTGGACGACCCTTCTCGCTTCGTCAGGTCCTAAGCATCTCAACCACAGAGAGTTGAATGACCTCTTGTATAGAGTATCATTGACGAAGGCGAAAGACAGAGCTCGTTTCGTGAGCTGATGTCTTGTGGACGCCTCTTCAGGCATTCGGTGGAACTTGAAGTAATCTATGAAGACTTCTCTCCAATCCCCGGTATTTTCCCAGTCTTTTATTTGCAGGGTTGTCTCCTCTTTCGCTCCTTTTTCTTCATACGATTTCGGAGATATTTCTGTTGGGGCGAGCACTCGACGGCTTTGTACCACAATTCTAACGTCGTCGAGGTTCTCGTCAGCCAATTCTTTAGCAAGTTTGGCCAGTGCGTCCGCTTTGCTGTTTTCCGCGCGCGGTATACTTTCCAAAGTGTAAGAGGGAATTTGGGTTAGCAGTTGCTGCACTTTTTCACCGTATTTTACCAATTCCGGTTTGCACGTTTGGTAGTCGCCGTTTACTTGACTAACGACCAGTTGGGAATCACCGTATATGAGGAGATCTTCAATTCCCATGTCAATGGCGATCTCGAGGCCTGCTATCAGAGCTTCGTATTCGGCTTCATTGTTTGTTCTCGGCTCCGTTAGAGAGAACGCGTAGCGCATTATCCCTCCTCGTGGAGTTACAAAGATGAGTCCTACCCCTGATTTAATTATAGGGGTACTTTGTTTACGTTTCTTCATGGAAGATGCTCCATCGAAATAAAGCTCCCATCGAATATTACCGCCGTCGATCGCATCGAACGCATGTTCGTCTGGGAGATCGCAATTCAGAGGAGAATCGGCGGGTATCGGATGCTCAGCGAGGAAGTCGGCGATGGCCTGGCCTTTCACTGCCTTGAGAGGTTGATACGTTATCGAGAATTCCATCAAGAGCAGGGCCCATTTAGCGAGTCGTCCTGTCAATATGGCTTTTGACATTAGATATTTAAGAGGGTCCACCTTTGAAATCAGACGGACCTCGTGCGCCAACGCGTAGTGCCTAAGCTTTGTTATTGCGAAGATCAACGCCAGGCAGTGTTTTTCAATGGGAGAGTAGTTGCTTTCTGCCCCCAGCAGAACTCGACTTAAGTAGTAGAGTGCTCTTTCTTTCCCTTGATCGTTCTCTTGTGCCCATAATGCGCCTAAGGAACCTTCGAGGGCGGTTGTATATAGAATAAGAGGCTTTCCCTTAACCGGAGCAGCCAACACCGGCGGGTTCTGTAGGTATTGCTTGATCTCATCCAGTGCGCCTTGGCATTTTTGGTCCCAAACAAATGGGGTTCCCTTCTTCATCAGGTGGCTGTAAGGACGGCACTTTCCTGAAAGGTTGGCTATGAATCGCCGTATATACGCGAGTTTCCCTTGGAGAGACCGCAGCTGTTTGAGAGTCCTCGGCGGAGGCATTTCCATGATCGCTTTGATCTTTGACGGATCTATTTCAATACCTCGGTGTCGAACGACGAATCCCAGGAATTTGCCCGAGGAAACCCCGAACGCACATTTAAGAGGGTTCATCTTCAAGTTGTATTGCCGAAGGCGTTGAAATACAGTCTTCAGATGCTCGAGATGTTCCTCGTATGATTTGCTCTTGACCACGAGATCGTCGATATAGCATTCGACGATTTCGTGTATAAGGTCGTCGAAGATCTTCGTCATGGCCCTCTGATAAGTAGCACCGGCGTTCTTCAAACCGAAAGGCATCACTTTATAACAAAATATACCAAGCGAAGTTCTGAAGGCCGTGTGCTTCTGATCTTCAGGGTGCATTCTTATTTGATTATACCCCGATGAGCCGTCCATGAAGGAGAAAACCTCATGAGTGGATGTGTTGTCTATCATCAGTTCGGTGACTGGCACTGGGAAATCATCTTTTGGGCAGGCTTTATTGAGATCCCGGAAGTCTACGCATATGCGCACTGTCCCATTTTTCTTCATCACTGGGACAATGTTGGCGATCCATTCAGGGTATTGGACTTCTTGGACGAAGCCTGAATCTATCAGCTTTTTGACTTCGGCGTTGATGCTCATCTCAAGCTCGAGTCGCATTCTCCTCGGCGCTTGTTTGACTGGCTTGATGTCCGGGGATATCGCCAACTTGTGTACTGCAATTTCTGGATCTAGTCCCGGCATTTCGGAATAGTTCCACGCGAAGCAATCTTTGTGCTGTAGAAGCACATCCTTTAACGCAGCCACCCTTTCTTCAGATAGCAGCTCGCTGATGAATGTCGGTCGCGGGTCATTTTCCGTTCCCAACTCAATTTTCTTGAGATTATCTGCAGTGGTATGTATTCCGTCCTCCAGTTCTTTCGGAGCTGGGGGAAATTCTGAGATTACCTCATCGCTGCCGCTTTCAAAGCACCAAGGGAGATTGTTCATGTCCTCGGACCCTTCTTTCAATATTGTTATCACATGGCAGGTGCGAATTTTCTGCCAATCCCAATGCGGAGTTGGTTTTATTCTTGTGTTTTCAGGTTCGTGCTTTTGCGGCGGCGCTACCCTCCAACTATCAGACAACGCGAATTTGCCAAGCTGGTATTGGTCCTCAACCCAATTCTTAAAGGTGAAGCAATCTTCAAGCGGATGCCCTACTACTCGATGGTAAAAGCAATACTTCGGGTTGGAGACTTCGCCTGCTTGTTCAGGGTGTTTAGACTCTGGCAACGTAAGCATTTGATATTTTAAAGCGAGATCGAATATTTTCCTTGTTTTGTTCCGAGGAAAAGAGTATGCTCGAACCATTTTCTTCCCGAGGGCTAAGTCAATAACGCTCGATTCTCGGATGCGCGGCTTCTTAGATCTGCTTTGTAGTTGTCGAGCGCCTCTCTTGCCTTTCGACTTGCTTTTGTTCTCGCGTCGAACCTTTTTTGTAGCAGGTTGATAAGGAACGGCATCTTCGTTCTTTACTGCCTGTTGGAGGAGGCGCTGTGTCTTAGCTTTCTCATAGATTGCCATTTCATGATCGTGATCATCTCGGGCTTTTTGACTCGCGTCCCTTATAAGTTTGCTCATCTGGTCTTCAGATGATGGACTGGGCGGTTTTGTATCCGGAACTTTTGCTGGTTCGAGATCAGCGTCCTCCCATTGAGCGTCCGCCTCTTCATCGAAGTCATATATGGCATAACAGCTGTTTACTAGCTCCCGCTTCCTTGGCCGGATGTACCCAAGCCCTTTGGTTTCTACTTTCCCATTAGGCAGTTTGCATTGGGTCCCGGGAATGTTCCAGACCTTGTCATAGAATTTGGCTTTTCTAACGGTCTGTGCGAAGGACATCCCCTGGCGTTTTAGCAGTTTTTTCAAACCTTCGGTATAATATCGGGGAAGACGGATAGGCTGAAGCCTGTCAAGCGTGGGATCCGCGCCATGCCAAACTTCTTTTTCTACTTTGTTCTCTTCAGAACGGTAGAATAAGATCGCCTTCTCACCCCTTCGTCCGGGAGGGATATAGAATGTCTGCAATTCTTCTACGCTGTTAGTGTCGAGTGCATCCAGTTCTTTGTAATGTTCAAGCGGCACCATGGTTATCTGCAGACTTCGCTCTTCATCAGCGGAGATCTGTATCGAAGGCCGAGCAGGGAATACAGCATGAACTTCATCCTCTGAATCACTACCGAAGATTAACGAAGGGACGGATGGTCCTGGCCTGGTAGATTGGGGTGGACCTGAACAAATTATATCTTCTTCCTCGGTATCACTGCCGAAGACAGGGATGGTGGCATTAGTTTTGTTCTCTGGTTTGTGACACCTTTCCGTGTCTTCGAAGCTCGGCAAGAAATATTTGGCATCTTCATACTTGCGAACTTCGTTCACGGAAAACGGATTCAACTCTCCGGCCACAGTGTACTCGAGGCCATCCCTGGAATACTTCATGCACTGATGCTGTGTAGAAGGGATGATGTTGTACTCGTGTAGCCATGGTCGGCCGAGCAGAGCATTATAGCACGTCTTGGCATCTATAACATGGAATTTGATGTCTGTGACGAGCAACCCGAAGCGTAGCGTCAATATCACAGATCCAAGAGTCTTTGAAGATTGAGAGTCGAAACCGGAGATAGTGATCTTGTCCCGGGCAAGGTGTTGGACACTCATGCAAATCTCCTTTAACACTCGTACGTTGAGTAAATTGACGGACGATCCGTTATCGACCAAGATTTTACCTATCTTTATGTCATGGCAGTATCCTGAGACATAAAGAGGGCGATTGTGTTCACACGTCCCGAGAAGAAGGTCCTCGTCACCAAAAGCAACGTCGGCTGTGTGCACTTCTTCCAATTCGTCTTTCATCTTTTCTTCGGCCAAGAAGGCTTGGAACTGGTCCGGATCTTGTAGCGCCCTAATCAAAGAGTCTCTCGCCTCCTTTGATAGTAACAAGGCATCAAGGATGCTGAGTTGTGAGGGTAGCTTCCTCAGATGCGCTAAGACATTGTAATCCACTTTACTCCTCTTTGACGGATTTTTGGCGGTTAACTCTTCCGCGACTTGGTCATCCAAAGTGATGTCTTCAGAGACCTTCTCTTTCCCTTTATCTTTTCTATTCGAGGGTCCGAGGTTCTTTTCAGGCAGTGTCCGATTCCGCAGCTGTATATTTTCGCAAGGCTTCGGTTCTTCTTCTTTTCCCGAAGTTGACTCTTTAAAGAGAGGGGCAATCTCTAGTTCCTCATCAGAGTCGCTCCCAAATGTGGGCACTTGTGACCTGGTAGTGTTAACCATGTGACAGTTGCCGGCAGTTCTTTCAAGCACTTTGGTCGTGTTTCTTTGCTCTCGACGAACCCTGCGCTTTTCCCGTTTAAAGCGTTGTTGATTAGCGACGTATCCTTGCCACCATTTATCGAACGCTCTGCACTCTTGGGTAGAATGTGAGACCTTTTGATGATATAAGCAATAAGAGGGATGCATTTCTGCCACGCTAGTAACTTTTTCTTCTGAGAGTGGTAGCTTCATGCCCATCGATATGGCCTTAGCGAACTTCTTTTTTATCTTAAATTGACTTTTGTCAGCGGTGGAGGTATTTTGCTCCAGTGAGATCATCTCAGCTCCTCCCTCAAGTCGCTGGCGTTTGGCCGTTTCGAATATCGCCGTCTCGCGTTCTTGATCAGCTTTACTTTTCAATCGAGCTTCACTAAGAAACGCGTCAATCATTCCTATTGATAATTCCGGAACCATTGACTCAGTATTTGCCCCCGGCGTTTTGGTGCCAGATGTCCCTTCATCGTTCGAGGTCGAGTGAGAGATCATATGACAGCTTGCCACATATCCGTCGGGTTCATCCGATGAAGCTTCTTCCTCATCTTCTTTTTGAAAGACGTGATCAAGAAAATCTTGGAGCGTAATGGGAGTCCGCGCCTTTTGGTTATACTCATCCAGCGCGTCGATATGCTTTTGTAAGTCCGTCCGCTCGTCGCTAGGCTTCGCAGGCTTCTTAGATTTCTTCTTCTTATTTTTCGAAGATTTTGACGGCTGGTTATGAACGCTTGAACTACCACCATCGGCCTTCGGAGTCGGACGTGGTTTCAACATCCCCTCAATAACCTGCGGCTCCAATGGGTTCTTCCACTTGACCGCTGGGCAGGTCTGCAGATCATTCAGCATTCTCCTCGTTTTGGCTGATAATACAACCTCCCAGGGAGCTTCTTCAATGACGGAGCATGTTGCTCCTGGCGTATTCGTTCCCTTGTAGGTGTGGGGTTGTGGAGGATTCACCTTCCATTTGTCGGATAGCGCAAACTTGCCTTGACGGTACTGGTTTTCGAGCCAATTTTTGAACACGTAACAGTCTTCGATTGGATGTCCTAGCACTCTATGATAAGGGCAGTAATTAGGATCGTTGACGTCACTTGGTTGTGACGGACGTTTTGGATCCGGCAGATTTATAAGCCTATTGCGCAATGCCAGCTCAAATAACCTCCTTGTTTTATCACGGGGGAAGGAGTAAGCACGTCCCATCCTGTCCTCAAGGGGTACGTACGGGCGCGTGTTATTTGGACGAGCAACCGGCTTCGAGTCGTTCGGTTGCTGTTGGGCATTAGCGACGATGATAGCTTTTCCCTTTCCTTTGTCGTTTCGAGAGTCGGGCTTCGGGAGAGGGGGTTTATGGCCCATCTGGTCCATCTGCGCCAATTTGTCGATCAAAGCCTGGAAAGAAGTCGGCTTGAAGAACATCATAAACTGCGAAATGGTTGCTTGTGGATCAAGGGTTCCAACAAACATTCCCACCGCAGGGGCTTCTTCTATACGCTGTTCACATTTAGACCATAAATTACGCCACCGTATAGCGTACTGGACCCACGTCTCGCCGGGCTTTACCCTGGCGTTAATCAGCGCCGTCATCGGAGTACGTTCGCTGGCGCTTGCAAAGCGTTGGGTGAAGAGCAGCTCCATCTCTGCGAAGGTTTTAACGGAATCGTTGGGGAGCTCGGAATACCACTCGAAAGCCGTATCTGATAAACTTCCCACAAACTGGCGCAGTAAGAGCTTGTCGTCGCCTCCAGTGTTACCACAAAGCGCCCTGAATTGGGCAACATGTTGATGGGGATTGCCGGTCCCCTTGTAGACATGAAACTTTGGAATTGTGTAACCTGGCGGGTACTTAATTTGGTCATACCAGCCCGGGTATGGCCGCCCTGTTTTTACAACGTGGCCGGCTGCCTCGGCCGCGTGATGAACTTTTATCTGCTGGGCTATATATTCGTCCAGGTCCGTTTTAGAGATTGTGTCTTCTTTAGCCGTCGATAGAACGGGCTGAGGGTTTGATGTTTCTCCCCTATCATCCCCAAGGACGATCGGGGGTTCTTCAGTCGGGGATTCTGGTTGTATCATCATCCCTATCATATCCTGGAAGAGAAGGCCCATGCGCTGTATATTGGCTGCTTGTTCAGCAGCCTCTTGGTCTCTCTTTTCGAGCATTCGGCGAAGGAACTCGGCGTCGGTCTCTTCTTCTTGACGTTCATCTAAGGACGTCTCAGGATTCTCTTTTGGCCCCGTGAGCGCAGCCATGGTAGTCATCATCTCCTGGAGCTTTTGTTGCTGCTCCTGAGACTTGGTCACTGACCGGGTAAGCGGTCGGTGACCCATAGAAGTACGACTTTCTTCTTTCCCCGAAGCCATATAGACTGTATGAACTGTGATGCCCCCTGACTTGGGGCGTTTAGGTTCACCGTTCTTAGACTTTGTCAGCGTCATGGGAGCCTTTTCTGGCCTCTTCCTTTTATGGGCCTTTGAGGTTGAAGGAGCCGCTGAATTGGGCATCCTAACATTTGTTGCCCCCTGTTGTTTGGCGGGGCGATTTTTGTCTTTTTCCACTCTTGCCCTGTTCCGGTGACGGAGGTGATCTGAGCCAATCACGGAGTCTTGAACCCTCCGCCAAACTTTATAAACTCTCGCTGACAGCCGTTGAGGGGGCTGTTCCTGTTTCATCTCAGGAGCTTTTTCCATGGGTGGAGGAGACCTTTTTAACGTGGCCACCGGGGAGTTCTTTCTCACTTTCCTCAGCATTTCAAAGCTGTTCCCAGTTGGAACAGCAGCATCGACTTCCACTACTGGAGCAGGTGGGGTTAGCCCTGAGGGGGAGTTGCCCCCTGCCTTCCTTACTCTCTGCCAATGGCGACGTCGCGCGCGACGAGCCGCCGGGATTGGCTCGGAGATTGAGGTGGTTTCTTGTTGCCCCCTGTTCGAGCGTGGGGTAACTGTCGATGTCAGCCTATCGAAGACTGATGCCTTCTGACCAGCTGGAGGAGGAGTAGGAGCCGTCAATCTCGTGAAGACTGACTCTCTGATAGGAGAAGCCGCTTTAACGACTTCCAAAGCAGCGGCCGTTGCCCTCTTTGGGACAGCCATCTTATAGTTCTGACCCAGCCTGGTGAAAACGGAGGCTGTTGGTCCAGTAGCAGGCGACCCGCTGACAGGGGTCGGAGTAGCAGTGAGCCGGTCGAACACCGACTTCTTGTTCGCTTCCAGTGTGGGTATCGGTGCCGAGAAGCTTGTAGGTGGGACCATGGTCCCGAAGAACAAGCCGGTGGTGGCCTGAGTCAACTGGCCTACCGGCAGTGTCAGGAAGGAAGCCGCCTGGGGCCCATATGCTACACCTCCAGGTGAGGTGGAGCGTCCGTTGCAGTTGCACTTCGAGCAGTTGGTGCAGTTGGTGGCCATTGAATATTTGAGTTCTGCACCAAACAAAAGACCAAATCTTAGCAACTTGAAATCCGAAGGCAATCATTTAACAAACCGCGATTGGTTCGCGAAGACGATACACGAAGTGTGGAGTGGAAAGAGGAAGAGGTCCCACCGGGCGTGCCAGAATCTGTTCCCCTCCGAAGGACGGCCGCACAGGACTGCTGAAGTCCTGGCGCTGAGGTTCGGGGCAGATGCTATTTGGTTTTATCCGTCTATCTCTCCGAAGATGCCAAGTTGATTTATGGCACCGTGTATCGGAGGTTTAGACGGATGCGGCCGATGTAGCAGACTTCGTCAGATTCCCCCTCAGGGTGAGGGGTTTTTGATTGTGGGGACGCTCTTCCCTGCAGGCGCAAGCCCCTGCAGTTAATTACGCTACCGCGTCGCGGTAACAACTTTCTCCTTCTCCAGAATTTCGCTTCGTGTCGTGTGTGTTTGTTTTGTTTGTGATTGCCCGTGGATTGTATACGGAGACTGAGTGATGTCGTCACCCGTAGGACGTGGATAATTAGTCCAAATCCGTATTTACTTAGATTTGGGTTTGGTGTTTTTAGTTTAAGGATGCATTAGTCGCGTTGCGTCTAAGATCAACTTAAACGTTCGTCAAGAATACGTTAGTCCTGTTTTGGACTAAGATCAACCTGACGTGATGATTCATTTAATTATCTGGCCGTCGGGACTCGTCACCTCTCTGACGTCGTTGAGGGATTACAACGACAGGCGTCAGAGGAGTTCAGAGATGTACCCTTGCACCAAAGTTGATTCGGAGTTTTATTGTTTATATAAAGATCTAAGGACGCATTAACCATATTCGGGGCTAAGGTCAACTTAGACGGGACCGTTTAGATCCGGCAAAAGAGCGTTCAGGCTCGATTGCGCTAGTTTAAGGACGTGGCGGTCCATCGCCAGTTTTAAGGACGTGGTGGTCCATTATTAGTTTAGGGACGTTTCGGTCCGTCGCCAGTTTAAGGACGTAGTGGTCCATATTCCAGTTTAGGGACGTGGTGGTCCGATATTAGTTTAGGGACGTTTCGGTCCGATATTAGTTTAGGGACGTTTCGGTCCGATATTAGTTTAGGGACGTTTCGGTCCATATTCCAGTTTAGGGACGTGGTGGTCCGATATTAGTTTAGGGACGTTTCGGTCCGATATTAGTTTAGGGACGTTTCGGTCCGATATTAGTTTAAGGACGTTTCGGTCCGATATTAGTTTAGGGACGTTTCGGTCCATCATTAGTTTAGGGACGTTTCGGTCCAATATTAGTTTAGGGACGTTTCGGTCCATCATTAGTTTAGGGACGTTTCGGTCCAATATTAGTTTAGGGACGTTTCGGTCCGATATTAGTTTATGGACGTTTCGGTCCAATATTAGTTTAAGGACGTTTCGGTCCGATATTAGTTTAGGGACGTTTCGGTCCATCATTAGTTTAGGGACGTTTCGGTCCAATATTAGTTTAGGGACGTTTCGGTCCATCATTAGTTTAGGGACGTTTCGGTCCAATATTAGTTTAGGGACGTTTCGGTCCATCATTAGTTTAGGGACGTTTCGGTCCAATATTAGTTTAGGGACGTTTCGGTCCGATATTAGTTTATGGACGTTTCGGTCCAATATTAGTTTAAGGACGTTTCGGTCCGATATTAGTTTAGGGACGTTTCGGTCCATCATTAGTTTAGGGACGTTTCGGTCCACGAGTTTAAGGACCCCGCAGTCCATATCGATGTGTGGTCGTTGGGACCCGTCACCTCTTTGACGTCGTTGAGGAATTACAACGACGGATGTCAAAGGAGTTCGGAGATGTACCCTCGAACCAGATATAGATTGATTTCAGAGAGCAATCTTTGCTCAACCGATTTAATTTAAGGACTTACGGCCAAAATTGGGCTAAGTCCAGTTGAAAACGTTCAACATCCTTATTTATTTTTGGTCTATTAGACCTGTGCTAGGGCTTTGCCCCCACTTAAATAATGCATTGCATTACTTCAGGCCATTTATACCTATTTCGACAGGGCTCTGCCCTTTGCAGATCATTTGTTTTGGTCCATTGGACCTTTCAATTAGGCTCTGCCCTTTCAAACAATGCACAGCATTTTATTTATTAGGCCTGTTAAGCCTTTTGATTGGGCCTGGCCCTTCATGAAGTGAAATACATTGCATTTGTCAGACGCTTTGCGTCTATCACTGAGCGCAAGCGCTTGTGGTGAAGACACGTGTCATGCTCTGGCGAGCGCAAGCGCACTAGCGCAGCGCATTGCGCTGTTGCGCGGCGCAATTGCGCTGCTGACACGTGGCGCGCTCTCAGCGAGCTGCGCTATTTCCAGAGAGCAAAGCTCTATCTTAAGAGCGCTTAGCGCAAATGGTTTTATGGCCGACACGTGGCGCTCTCTCAGCGAGCTGCGCTAGTTCCAGAGAGCAAAGCTCTATCTTAAGAGCGCTTAGCGCAAATGGTTTTATGGCCGACACGTGGCGCTCTCTCAGCGAGCTGCGCTAGTTCCAGAGAGCAAAGCTCTATCTTAAGAGCGCTTAGCGCAAATGGTTTTATAGCCGACACGTGGCGCTCTCTTAAGAGCGCAACGGCGCAAATTGGAAGTGCAAAGCACTAAGAATCTTTTAGATTCAAGAAGGGAAGTGCAAAGCACTGTTTAATTTCTTCGTCTAAGTTGGATCAAAGAAAAATAAATTTTTCTTTATTCGAAGAACCAGAGGTTCTTAAAAGTGCAAAGCACTATTCATTTATTATTTTATTATTTTTGTTGTTTTTACAGAACCGAAGGTTCACAAGAAGTGCAAAGCACTTTTTTTTTATAAAGATCCTTGATCTTATTTTTAGATCGATGATCTATTAGAAGGCCCCCTTTTTTCTACCTCATGAAGGTTCTTTACCTTTTTCTTCTCGGAGTTTTCTCTGTTTTAGGGTTCTTGATTTTTCGAGAAAATTCTTGATGCCTTTTGAATGAGGTCTGGGGTCCTATTTATAGTGCCCCATAAATTTGTTGAATTTGTTAACGGGATCTTTCTTGAATGATTTTCGGGTGTTTTCCCACCGTTGGATCTTTGATCCAGAGGCCGAAGAAAATCTTCTAGTTCTGGAAAGAACAGAAAAGATTTCATGAAATCTTAATTCAGTTGGGCGCGGATACCTCAGCGCATGACACGTGTCGCGCAGCGCAGAACGCAGCGCAAGTGCGCTAGCGCATCTGCGCTGACACGTGTCGCGCAGCGCAGAGCGCGGCGCAACTGCGCTGACACGTGTCACTCAGCGCAGAGCGCAGCGTAGCTGAAGCGTTGCTTCCTTTAAACAGAGCTTTGCTCTGATTGGGCGCGCCTTCTTGGGCGCTGCGCTCGGCGCGTTGCGCCTGACACGTGGCGCGTTGCGCCCAGCACAAAGAATCTGAAGCGTTGCTTCAGTTATTAAAGCTTAAATTTCCGCAGCAGAGCTTTGCTCTGATTGGGGGAAGATGAAGCGTTGCTTCATCTCCCGCCTCGGAATTTGAACAGAGCTTTGCTCTGATTGGGGTAAACATGGGGTATGTATTTACCAGACTTTATTCTCACACCTGTATGGCATTACAAATGCCGAGTGGGAGTAGAATATTGGGAATTGGGTGATTAGATCCCCAATATCAGAATTCTTTGTAATTGATGATATTTGAGGAAATCACCTGGTTTTTGCCTAATGGCAAATATTTGGTTTTGAATATCCGTTGTTGTGCACCAATTTCAAACTGATACATCTGTAAGTTTATTTTATAAAGTGAGATATAACTTTTTGGAATTATGTTTATGACATTTACCTATATCAGTTGATGGTTAAGGTGCATTCAACAACGGTGTAATTCTTCTTAAACATAATACAGTTTTCAACCTACGATGCATAAGATTTGAGTTATTAAACTCAGAGGACTTATACAAAGTATTATATGTTGTCTGATGTCCATTAGGACAAAGGGGTTGGTACTCGTACTATATTCCGTTTACTTATGATTTCTCTGGTTTTAGACACGCATTTCGTTGAAATACAAGATCCAAATTTTAAGAAGTTATAGATATAAGAATAAAGTAGAGAACCATACGTTGCAAGTATCAGGATTCTTCGGGGTGATCGAAGGTGTAGATACTCAAGCTAGGTATTCCGTCGTAAGTAATATATTTGAGAACTTGCTTCTCTCTCAGGTTACTCATCCGTGGGTACACTCCTTGATGAGTAATACTGCTTGGCCTTCTTCCATTTAGTCGATATGCACTGGAAACAGCTGCATGTTTTTTTGAATCTGGTTCAAATTAAATTAGTGTCTTTGTTTTTATATTGGATATAGAATGGATTCATATCTTAATGATGTTAAGGTATATGGAGTAGTCCGGTTTATGCTTAAAACCATAATCTGGATAAACTCAAGGCACGTTTCAGTAATGGCAGTTTGTGGGTTATCCCGGACTTTAACGAGGGTTAACATTCTACCATTTGGAGGATCAATAGTTATATTGTTCTTAACTCGCCACCTCTTTAGTAAAATGAATTTTTTTTCAGAAAACACAAGTGAGGGTATGGTAGAACTGGAAATGATTCCAGAACCACAAACGATTACTGAAAATTTAGTAGAACCTAAAAATTCAATTGGATTCAACAATCCATTAGCCACTCCGCAGATATGGTGGGTAACATCACCACCCGAGAGGTACTTCGGTCTCCTCAAAAACGGTGACATGGAGATTTTTGATGACCCGAGCTTGTTGCTACTGTTGTCTTAGACTATGAGATCTGGCAGGTGGATGAATATAACACCGTTCTAAATTAGCTTTAGAAGTGCACGTGTATATGACTCTGTCAAAGGATGGTTGTAGTCGGTGGGAGCAGCGGCAACGTGGTAGGCCAGTAGTTTATGTCTATTTATAGACTAAAGCAAGTATAGCGGAGATAGGTCGTCTATTTTTGATATGACAGTCATAGAATTTGACTTCATCAGAATAATAGATGAACCTGATAAGAGGATAGTAGGGAGTCATGTCCTGGTATTTGGATGACGTACTCCTTATAGGAATTGAAATTCCTATACTACGATCGGTTATACTGTGGTTGTCACAAGGTATTTCTCCACATAGGATCTGAATAAAATATCAGGGATTCTGATCACAAGATCTATGGTTTTAGATCTAGATTTGGAAAGTGTCCCGATTTGGATACTTTACACTATTCTAAAGTGTTTTAGAATGGACGACTCCTGGTGTGGTGGTGTACCCGCAGATGATAGAGTCACCATCTCTAAAGAGATGTCTTCTAAACTGGTGAGGAGAGAGATTTGCATGATTGACATATCACTTTCTTAGGCAATCGAGTCAATCATGAAATGTCAAGTACCACACCAGATATTGCTTTTGCATTGTATGCTATGAGCATATATATTAATCCAATCCTGGAGAAACATTGGGAAGCAGTTATGAACATAAATGGATGTTCTTGGTATATGGTAACGGCAGCCTCCTTCAGGAGGCGGTTATCATTTCAGGCTTCCAAGGTGACCTGGATGACAGAGTGGCTGTCAGGGTTAATAGTTTTCCCTCTTTTGAGGGGCAGTATGTTGGACTGGTGGTCCAAGCGGATACTGAGGAAGGCATGGCGCAGGATACTGATTAAATTCAGTGGAAGATACGGTCTAAGAAGTTTGTTGGATTTGGAGTTCATTTGTGAACTAGATCCCATCAGATATCCAGACAAATTCTAAGACATGTTTCGATCATTTCGGGAGATGGTCTTTCTCCGCGAAGTTGAGATATAGAGAGATAAAGATAGAAAGATTGGAGCGGATCCACTCACCGAGGCTATTTCTCGAACGCAATAGTTTCACAAATGTGCTTTGCAAGACTGATTAGTAGAGAAGTTGGGTGTTCGGTATCACATAGACCGTGAGTATACGACACCGCAATAATTAGCTTTAAGTGCAAATGGGAGATTGTTGGATATAGTACTCTCAAGTCAATTATTGTAATCGCAAGCACGCGATTGTGATGATTGAGGGAGGACCTATACGGGTAGAACAGTCTTACTCAAAATAATAGTGTGCTATCTAGTTTGTCTTTATCATCATGTACATGCATTATGTGGTATTACATATCACTATTATATGTTGATAGAGCACATAGGATTCTTGCTTGACTACCAGCATTATGATGGCGATCATACATATGGGGGCTGGGTAGTCCATAAGCACATCCTTAAATGTCCCTAGTCGTGGGAGTATCGAGACCGGGCATCGATATTCCGAAGTAGACTGGTGTATACGTTTCTAGACCCCGACGAGGGCGATGGTTGGTCCCACAGCCATTGGTCTTTCGCACCTAAGATCGTATACAGGTGCTCACTGAGAGTGAGTACACTAGACAGACTCACCGAGAACATACTTGTTGGTATTATACTTATTGTCAGATAGCAGGTCTCAGGTGACATGAGTACAGGTTGGTCCTTCGACCTGAGATCGTCATTTGTCGCGTGTGAGTCCCACTGTGCTTTGATTACTACCCTATCATGGCTTAAAGGAGTCGTGCAAACAGGTTTTAGTTGGGCACAGTCCCGAGCCATATTGAGGCAGTGAGCGGATCGTCGGGGATTTTTCCCTTTCGGTATTGGGGGTTGATGTCGTGCTATGCACGGGTGGCCATCACCAGAAATCCTTGGCCAATATGGACGAGAATTACTGATTTGGATCAGTGGGTTCTCAGTGGGTGATAGGTTTCACACCGACACGAAATATCGTGTTATTAGGGGTCTGACTTTATCCACTCCCTAGACCCGATATGCCCCCTAAACCCGATATACGATACTCTTAGACGAAGAAACTGGACTGTACGGAAATTGTCACAGATAGGCTCAGTAGGGATCCGGATGAGTTTTCTCGTCAGCCTTCCTTTTCGACAAGTACCCAGATAGCCGTTACGTACAGCTAGTGCCGCTGACGTTCTTGTGGTTATGGATTTATCCAGTAACTCACTACCGACATACTGTTGAGTCTTTAGAGTCACATACAGAGGGTTTCCCTGGTTCAGGCGAAATGGTGTAGTAGATGTATTTTGATACGTGCAGGGTTCCGATCGAATGATTGTACTAGTTATCCGGACTTTCGATCGGACGGTTGATAATACTAGCCGGCTTAGAATTGAGCCGGATTATTAAATCAGATATTGATTTAATAATTTACGTATATATATTTCGATATGTTTATTCTAGTATTATGTTCTTTGTGTTATTATATCTCTTTGGGTATTCGCATTTTGATACAAATACGGGTGTATATACAGTTGAGTGTATTCTGTATTTATACGGAAAACATTGTAGAAGATGAACACCTCATTTTGGTTTATCCATTTATTAATTTAAATGGAAATGAGGTGTAAAGGTAGTGAAGAGAGGATGGTGAGAACCATGCTTGAATAGTGTTGACAAATGAATTGAAAATTCATTTGTGCAAATTATTCAAGTATGGTTGCTTTATTTTATTTGGAAAATGGTTTTTACAAAACCATGCTTCATATCATACTCTCATTTTTTGGATGTAGGATGAACACTTGGTTGTTTTTTTTATGAAAACTCTCTCCCCATTTGCCTCATCTCTCCTCACTAGCCTTTCTTGAGGTCCTCCTACTTCTACTTGATCTTCCATCCTACCATCTCATGAGTTGAGAATCAAGAGTGGAAAAGAGATAGAAATACACTAAGAACAACACACTACATCACTAGACACTCTAGATTAGCAACCTAGAGTCCCTAGTTGCTCCACTAGATTTTTGGTGTGGAGTTAGAGTCATGAACCGCATCCCTCAGATGGATCATTTTCGACGGAGGAAGACCGGCGGCCAAGCTCGATCAAGGAGACCTCAAGGAGCTAAGGAAGAGGGTAGAAGACCGAAGGACACGGATCTTTTGGTATAACACTTATATCTCAGTAGTTAATCTCTTTGTAGCTTGCTAATTTCATGTTTGGTTTCGATTCTAGGTAGTTGTTTCTAACGCCAAATTTTTAAACACCAAAAAATTTCGTTCCGCAATGGCCGCGGTCGACGGCCAGGACGCTAGGAACCCCAACATAACAATGAGGGCAATGAATCCCTTTGTCTCAAACCTCTCCAACAAGATAACTTTTCTTTGCTTTCGTTAATAATATAAACAAAAATAACTTCCGGCAAATATAAATGCCACCTATTATCTCCATTTAGCTCCAAACCTTCTCGCCGCCGCAAATCATTAACAAAGTCCCAAAGAATCGAGTCAAATACTTTTTCAAAGTCGATCTTAATTTCAGCCCAGTTTAATCCCTTCTTTGACAGTCATGAATAATTTCTTGTGCAACACAGTTTAAAATAGCTCTCCTTTGGGGAATGCAAACTGGTTTTTGTCAACTAAAATATTCATTTTACGACGTAGTTTATTAGCAAGAACGTTTATGAAGATCTTATAATTGAATTCAGTAAATTGATTGGTCTGAAATGGCTCATTTCATTAGCACGTTCCTATTTAGGAACCAGGTCAATAAAAGCATCATTAAGTTTAAAACATTCATCGTTGTCATCATATATATCCTTGAATACTTCCATACGGTCATTTTTTATTACTTACCAGAAAATTTAAAAGAATGCTAGAGGAAACCTGTTGAGGCTTGGACTCTTTATCTCCTGCTAAATCAAATATTCCTGCCTTGACCTCCACTTCTGAAAAATAATTCTCCGGTTCCTCAGCAACACCATTCACAGTATTCATAGGTTTCAGTCCATTGTAAACTGCATAGTCTATCATGAGGTTTACCAAAAATATTACAATAATGATTATTGAATGCTTTACTGATTTGTTCCCGACCATTAATTTCTAGTCCTTGCCCCGAGATATTGTTGATGGTGTTAAAATTGTTCCCTTCCGTTGTAATTAAATGAGAAATGGGAATTACAATCAACTTCTCTCAACTACTGCACTCTCGATCTTTGCCTCCACGTAATTTCTTCTTTCTTGTAAACTGCCAATAAATCATTCTGAAGAGAAATTCTCCTTTGACAAATCGGTTTCAAACAATCGATTTAATTCCTCTTCTCCATTAAGCTCACTAATAGTGCTCAAGAATTGCAATTTCCGTTTAAGGATATTACCAAAACAATTGCAACTACATTTTTTCCAATTATCTCTAATATGAGTCAATTTGTTAACATATTATTCAGCAATACTTCCCCATTTATTACAGTCGGCCCACTATACGACCAATTCAAAAAAAAATCTTTTTCTCACCATACTTATTCAAAACGAAATATTTATTTTTGTTATAAGATTCTCTACTATCAAGCACAATAGGACAATGATATGAAAAATGTACGAGGAAGCCCGGAACAATTAGAAAGTGGAAAGGTATTCTCCCATTCATCAGAGAACAAAAATCTGTCGAGTTTTACATGAGTAGGATCTTTTATCATAGTTGACTAAGTAAAAGATCTACCATTCAGAGGCACCGCAAATAATTTAAAATCTCTAGCAAATTCATTGAAAGAATTCTTATATGAAAATGAATCAGATTTTCCTTTATTTCTCCATGATGAATCTAACCACATTGAAATCCCAAGCAACCAATCGCTATTTATTAAAGCAAGAACTCACCTCCTCCTAAGAACATGGTCTATCAATTTTATTGCAAGGGCCATAGATTTTTTTGGCCAAATGGAGGCCATAGATATTGGTAACGATGAAATATGTTCGTCCATCATTCCTTTGAATTTAGTTGTTAATGAAAATCTACCAAAAAATTCAAACTCCAACTCAAACTTAGTAGAATTCCATCATGTTAACAAACCTCCAAAAGAACCAACAGAATCAAGCACACGCAAACAATTGAAGCATCTTCCTTCTATGGACCGTAACAAATTAGAATCTAGCATAGAAACTTTGGTTTCTTGAAAGCAACAAATATCCTAACCATGCTTTTGATAAAATTCCTTTGCACACTACTTTTATCTAAATCCCTTAAACCCCTCACACCCATGAACAAATATTCACTAGGATAGAAATAAAAACCCACGAAAGAAACAATATGGAGAAATCAAGATTCTAATCTATCCACCTCCAAAAACCTAGTCTTCTTAACGACATCAAAAGGTTGTGCATAAAAATAAAAAATTAAACCTACACACCTCACTATTTCCATTCAATTGAACATCAAAGGTTTTGTTAAAAAGATATTTAGAATTGCAGAAGCCAAAAATGTCTAACCTTCCTCTTGATCTAAATAAGTCACCAATTTATCAAGGCAACTAGATTCTAAACTCAACTTCTTTTTTCGCTTAGTAGCTCAAGTCATGACAGGAGTAGAAGCTTTTTCATTAAGTCTATAAAATCTTCGAACAGAGGTGACAGACATCGCTCGTCTTCTTTTAGTTGAAGAAATAGTTTGTTCAACTTGCTCATTTGTTTGTCCACCGATAAAGAACGAACCATCCTTAAATAATGGAGCAACTGAAATTAGTTCGGCAATAAGAGAATCTGACGGAACTGTTAAGGCCATCCCATCCACTTAAGCTTCATCTAGCAATTCACAATGAGCTTCAGACAAAGCCATGACCTTTTGAATGTTTCGACTTAATTGTGCCAAAACAAACTTGACCACAATCCCCCCTTGTGCTAGGAGAAAACATCAAGATAACGTTGAATGAAATCATTAAAGAAAACATCACTATGATCCGCCAACTCTCTCATTGAAAAATGAAAACTGTAATTATTGTTAACTTGAACAACGGAACTAAGAAAAACCTCGAGAGGTTGCAACATCATATTAATGTTTAATGCATTTTTCCGGACAACGAATCATTCGATCCTTCGCCAACCTCAGAAACCTTGTTTTTTTCTATCCTCAACCAAAATTGATTCATTCGAATGCTCATCTCGTGAAGTATGAGCTACATCCTCTTTAGATCAAGGACAACTCGCCATACTTTCATAATACTTTTTAAATAAATTTTTGGACACCACTGCTCAGTAAAAATTTTATTCTTACCACCACCATCAACACCGCGTCCTTCCAAAAAAATATTTGAAAAGACATTTTTTGCATGACTAGCGGCCATAGCGACGAATTCCTCTCTCTTCATTATAGGACCTGGTGGATGATAGTTATTCATCAAGAAGAATGGCATCCATCATATGCAAATGACTCTCCATAAGAAGATCACAAACATCCGGAATTATTTGTCCTTCAACTGCTATTTGAACAATATGAGCGTTACAAGAGAACCGACCATGGCTGCCCTGTAAAATAAGGTTCCCAAGACCTTTAATGGCGGCTTCCATAGCCTTGAAAGAAACCGGAAATGGTGGTAAACCTTTCAACCTAACCCAGACTTTCTTCTCACATTTTCTAAGAATTGAATCCTCGGTCCAGCTCCAGTGTTTGACAACAAAAGAAAAACTACTTGTTTTGATAATTCCTTTAGCTACCACTTCATGCATGTGCTGATATGACCCGAATTTCGCTAAGAATATGTTAGGTTTGTATTCATGCACAACCCACTCATAAGAAGACCACAATTTGTTATGTTCCACCACCAATCTTTTAGCAGAAATGTCCCCCTTAACAATAGAAAAGAACCCAAATTTCTTGTTTGTAGCCTTCAACTATGGATTGATTCATCTCCGTAAATAACTTAGGCACGTCTTTGAGAGGATGAGAACTCTTCGAAGAGTTTTTCACCTGATCATAATTTTGAGGAAAATGATTCACTTTGATGACAAAATCTCATAAGATGTCCCGTTTCTTCATAACTGAAACAATTTGACGGACGAAAACATTTTTTGCCATATGCCTTCTTCTTCCGCACCACAAGTAATGATCCTTGAGCAAAAGCAGCGGTGGAAGATAAGGTTTAGCCTTTTTCTTTTTGGAGACCAAATTCCACCCATCCTTATCTTCAATAAGAAATTCCTCCTGGGCATGACTCTTGAAAGTGAACCCATAACACATATTTTTGTAAGATCTGGAAATCTAATGGGAAGGATGAAAGAGTCTGCAGATTCTTCCTTCCTCTCCAAATCGCCTCAAGTTGTATCTTCTTTCCATGCTAAATTTCATGTATTTGTGAGATTGGGGATGTATGGTTTTTGTAAGCGGCAGCGCGAGCAGTGGCGATGGTTGTAGCCCGAGGGATGATAGCAAAAGGTGTCGGCGTTGTAGTTATCTCTAGTGGGAGGCGGTGGCTGTAGGGATGTTGGATGAGAGTGGCTGAGGCAAGGCTGGTAAGGAGAGAGGATGAGAGGAGGCGGTGAAAGGATGGAAGGCGGCAGCGTAGAGAGACGGTGAGAGGATGAGAGGCAACAGCGGACTGATTATAAAAGGAAGCGAACTGATTGGAGGCGGTGGTGGAGATGGTTAGAAGGCAGCGGTGGCATGCTTGAAGGCAGCATTGGCGTGCTTGGAGGCGGTGAGGATGAGAGGCGGCGGTGGCGAAAGAAAAGCAAGTTAGGCGAGGCATGACTAGTTAGACAAGAGACGGTAGCGGTAAGCGTGGACGAGAGGCGGCAGCGGCATGGTTCTCATAGGGCAGCGGCGACGTTAAAAGAGGATATGATAATTCATGTTTCTAATTTAATGGGGATTTCTATAATTTACCTATGGTAAAATGTCTACTTTTATGGAAACAAGAAATTGACCCCACGCGTTACTAACGCGTGTGATCAAAATGATTCAAGATATTTCTGAAAAATTTGAAAAAGTAAATAGAAAATCAATATACATTTATTTTGTCAAGAAGTTAATACCCATTTTAAAAACATAGAAAATTAGTTTTAGTTTCATTTTAATAAATCCATATTATGATTTTTTTTAAAGCACTCCATAAAATTTTAAACATTGATAATTAATTTTTTGAAGGAACATTGATAATTATTTAAATAATGAAACATGAGCACCACCTTTAAAGTAACTACAATATCTATAAGCAGCTGTAAAGTATGGATTATCCAGTAAACATATTTTATTCTATTATGCTCATATTTTATTCTATTATGCTTGATTTTTTATTAAAAAGTATGAAGATAAAAAAAAATACTATTGGTTTTCGTGAAAAAAATAAATATATCAGAATTTCTTTCGAAATCAATATCAAATCATTGCTCGTCGTAGGATCTAAAGATAAATTAAGGAAATAAAAAAGAACAAAGAAAAAAATTGAAAACCAAACAAATAGAAAAACCCACAAAATATTTTGGGGGGGGGGGGGGGGGGGCGTCATATGGGGCTTTGGAAATGGGTAGGAAAAAAATACAATGAAAAGGCAAGGATATAAAAGGAAAGGGGAAAAATAGTGTTTTGGGAAAAGATTCCCTAGATGGCCCAACTTTATAGTAGTACAATGATAATGAAGGCTGAAAAAATGCAAAACAAGGAAGAGCAACTATGGTTGACATACTGTTATCATCAATATGAAACTACTCGATGCAGAAGCAATGCAATGCTTTTTGGAAACTGATGGTTTCTCTTTATTTCTTGACCAAAAACATTTCCATCACCCTTTTTTGTCTCTGATTTAGGAGTTATGGAAAAGGATGTACCATATGGATATAAGTCTTGGACACGAGATTTCATCCTAATTTAGTCTTTAGCATTTGGATGCAGCAGGATTCTTCTGTGTGCTCTTACATGTAGCCCATGGTAAAACCAAAAAATAACTAGTAACAAACATAACAATAATATTCTCCTAATCAATTGATCGTGACATGGGTTCAAAACAAATACATGTCTATATATATATATATATATATATATATATATAGAGAGAGAGAGAGAGAGAGAGAGACAGATAGATAGAGCATGAAAAGAGTATCTTGTCCCTTCTGTTAACACATACGGTTGCGGACTTTTAACAAAAAATCTGAAGGCAATTGCAGCTACAAGCATCTATTGCAGTCGGATTGCTATTAATTACTGAGGCATGACCCTCCTACACTTTTATAAAAGGGTTGACTCTGATAAATAGCATCTAATTCATGAACTTTATCTGTTTGTCACCAAACTACCATATATTATTCTATATTTACACATTGCTATCATGAACTGGTTTTGCTAAACTACCATCTATCAGATTCCTATAGTTTATGTGTCATGTAAGTAACATATGATCCAACCAGCCATTAATACTGTCAGAATGGTGGTAAGCATCACAATTGTATGACACAAGATACATAAAAGAAGATGTTTAAGTCTCATAAAATGTATTGATTAGGGACATAATAGCGAGTAGTGTAATATGCTTAGTCCTATCAAACATTATCACAGCAAGGATATAAATTACCAGAAGCAGGCGCATCTTGGGAAGAACCTTGGCTTAAACGGCCTTTGACGGCTTCAGATTGCTCCCTCTCTTGTTCAGCAGTCAATACATTAGACAATGCAGCAACTGCAGCTGCTCTCTGTGACCCTTGGGCTGATCGAGCTGGCTTTGGAGCTACAGCTTTTTCTCTAGAAGGAGGATTAAATGCAGAAGATAAGGCTGCTAATGCTTCTGCTCTTTGAGTGTACCCACCTTGGCTTGAATCACAAGACTTGCTTCTAGGCTGCAGCATGTCATGAATGGTATAAATTGCTGAACACACTAATATATGCTCTTAACAAGTCATAATATGTATATGTATTACGCACAATTCTCGAAGGATTGAATGCAGAAGTTAAAGCTGCTAAAGCTTCTGCTCTTTGTCTGGGTCCACCTTCGGTTGAAGTGTTCAACTTATCATTAGACTGCAGCACATTGCTCGAAGGATTGAATGCAGAAGTTAAAGCTGCTAAAGCTTCTGCTCTTTGTCTGGGTCCACCTTCGGTTAAAGTGTTCAACTTATCGTTAGACTGCAGCACATTGCTCGAAGGATTGAATGCAGAAGTTAAAGCTGCTAAAGCTTCTGCTCTTTGTCTGGGTCCACCTTCGGTTGAGGTGTTCAACTTATCGTTAGACTGCAGCACATTGCTCGAAGGATTGAATGCAGAAGTTAAAGCTGCTAAAGCCTCTGCTCTTTGTCTGGGTCCACCTTCGGTTGAGGTGTTCAACTTATCATTAGACTGCAGCACATTGCTCGAAGGATTGAATGCAGAAGTTAAAGCTGCTAGAGCTTCTGCTCTTTGTCTCGGTCCACCTTCGGTTGAAGTGTTCAACTTATTGTTGGACTGCAGAACATTGCTTGTAGGATTGAATGCAGAAGTTAAAGCTGCTAAAGCTTCTGCCCTTTGTCTGGGTCCGCCATGGGTTGTGTTTGATTTGTCGTGAGACTGTAGAACATGATGAAAATTATGAAACCCTGAACTAATTAACATCCATTGTTGGACGTTAAAGAAAAGTTAATAGACAAATGTTCTTTTGAATAAATATATACTCACTCTGTTTCTTATAATTAGTCCTTTTTTCCTATTTAATTTTTCATATTACTAGTCTCTTTAAAATATCACAAAGCATGTTGTACTCCATGCTTCTAAAACCAATGAACTTCATATATGAAGTCCCAAATTTTCCCCTGATTGGAAGAAAAAATGAAGTCTATTATAAGGTTAAATTAGGAATTTCTCAGTTATATGATATGTTAGATTTTAGAGTAGTTATATTCTTCTTAATAAGCGTGCAAAAGAGAAAAGGGACTAGTAAAAGAAACAGAGAGAGTCGATCACTAGAATAACTCACAAAAAAACATTGGTAGATTATCAAGTCAATAATTTTAAGAAAAGATGGACAATTACAAAAGCAGTATATACATATTAAGCATGCACTCCTAATATGCTTCTAGACAGAACAATTATAAGAAGATCTGTACGTTTATTGGTTGATACTGTCTTCCTTTTGACATTGCTGCTTTTTAATACAATGTTTTGGATAGTTATGAATGGAATTTAGCATGTTTCATGTGGTGATGAACATGGGTGGTGTCATGGTTGTTACATGAGATTGAAGTAAAGTATTTTACACGTTTTCTTGTAGTGAAGTGAGATGTAACCATGTCAAGCGTTGACATGTGGACTCTGTATCTCTTCTGGTATGAAGTGAATGTAAAAGTTTTTGAGACTTCCAACTCACTGTTGCATCTCTTTGGAACCTTCTCCAGTAACAGAAGAAGTAAATGCAAATGAATATGCAGATTACACATGCACAACTGAGAGAAGGTTCTATTTGCCCGGATTGCAGAAAAAGAAGTAAAGGCAAGTGAATATGCAGATTGCACATGCAAGTGAATGCACATCTTTTGTTGGCCTATTCGCCTAGGTTGCACTGTTGCATGGACACGGATACGGGACACGACACGATGCGACACGGTAAAGTCCCAAAATATAGGATACGGGGACACAGCTTCACACACATGCACGCGCGCATGCGCACACACATACATATACATACACCAAGCATACAAATAACCCATACGATTTCAGCATTATCTTAATTATATTTAAAATGATTTCAGCAAAAACCATATAGCAATTTTCAACAATTTTCAACATAATTTCAGAGAAAAAAGGATAATTTCGGCATAGAAATTTAATAAATAATAGAAAATTTGAATTATGATTTCAGTAAAGAAGATAGAACTCATAGAAAAACTGATAAAATAGCAATGAAAAACTGAAAAATCAGCAAATTGATGTTAAATTGAACAAATCCCAGAAAGATTACGGTTTCTTTTTATCACCTTTAAATGAAGAAATTGAGCAAAGTAGCAAGAGATAGACGTGAGCCTCACTCAGGCTGCACTTGAGTAGAAAGAGCCGAAAGAGAAGAAAAAGGCTTCTTGTTCATAGCAAGGAGAAAGGGGCTCGATTTCGAAGAAGGGGGTTTTGTTCGACGATGAGAAAGTGGCCAAATAAGAGGAGAAAGAGCGGGTAGTAGGTCGTAGGTGGGGCGATGGTAGTCAATGGAGGTGGAGGAGAGAGGGTAGCAGCTCTTGTCGGAGAGGGGAGGCGGCTTTGCTGAGGAATTAGGGATGTAGTGATAAAGTGTGCATGGAGAGACAGTCTGCATTGGTGAGTGCTTACCCTCTTTTATTTTGACTCCAACGGTGAGAAAGAATTATGGATTCAGGGTTTATTGTTGGAAACGGGAATTAGCTTGATAATGGTTAAACCCGCTAAAACAAATTTAAGACGTATCCAACCCATGTCCTCACACATCCAAGTGACAGCCGCTGAATTTTAGGCACGACACGAAATTTGTGTCCGGCATGCGACGGGCTCGAATCCGAATCCGTGTCCGACACGAATTAATGAACCAATTTCATATATTCGTGCTTCCTAGCTATTCGTTTATTTGATGAATAAAATGTTTTTTGTTCGAGTGTCGGTCTCAAAGTCATAATATATATAGGGGAGTGCTCCACTGCTAACCGTTCCGTGTTTTTTAAAAACGGGAACTCTCGATCTACGGCATATTTTAACGTTCCGAGCCGTTCAAGTTGATCATCTTACCCTCAAATGTATGTGTAAGAAAAATCGAAGGATTTGGAGTCCTCTAACCTATGCATCGATGGGTGAAAAATGAACGTCTTTCAATAATGTAACATAAACTTCATTCGATGCATAGGTTAGAGCTCTTCAAATCCTTTGATTTTTCATATATATATATATATATATATATATATATATATATGAGGGTAGGGTGATCAACCTGAACGGCTTATATCGTTAAAATATGTCGTAGACAGAGAGTTCCCATTTTTTTAAAAATACGGACCGGTTTGCAATAGATCACTCTCATATATATATATATATATATATATATATATATATATATATAAGAATAATGGAGAAAAGAGGCTTTAGGAGGGATTTTCGTTAGGCGGTGTTGAAAAAATACACCTTCCAACATTTTATTCAACGGTCGGCATCCATCATCATCATTTTTATCATCTAAGATGGGCATACACCAAATTTCACGAGATTCTTCAACTTTTTCACCATTGGATTAGCAATGTTAAAAGTTCTATTGTCGGTAAACCGTTAGTTTCGCACCCACTAAATCAACGGTGAAAAAATGGTAGAATCGCATAAAATTTGGTGTATCCATATCTTAGATGATGAAGATGAAGATCATATATGCCGATTGTTGGGAAAAATGGAGTGTATTTTTTCGACGCCATAGAAGAAAATTGCCTCCTATGGCACCTTTTCTCCATTATTCTATATATTCTATATATATATATATATATATATATATATATATAAATGGAGTGGCACGACAGTAAATTTCCTGCATTGGTGGCTTGATAGGTCAACCATCCATGGATTTATCATGTGAATTGAATAGCATTCGTCCATGCATCGGATGATTGCAAAATTAACGGTTTTCCAATAATAGAACATTTTACAATGCTAAGTGAATGGGCAAAAGAGTGTCCAAATGACATGAAAATTGGCATACGCATAGTTCAGGGAATGAAGATCAATATGGCATGTGTCGATCATCCAAAAAGTCGACGGCTGGTAGACTTATCAAGCCACCAATGTAGGAAATTTCCTACCTTGCCACCTTATACTTCACATCCTATGTGTGTGGAGACAGAGTGAGACAATGCTCTACTAAATAGTATTTGAAAACAAATCCTATCATATTTTTAGCTATAAAATATGCTTTAAGTATTGTGCAAACAATGATATCATGATTAATATAAATGAAAGCTTTTCTTCATAATTGATTACACAAATCCCAAAATGAATCTAATTGCTAAAAACTAGACAGCGTTTGTTTCCAATTCCTACATATTTATATATCTGAGTGCGTGTGTATGTGCATACATATATGTAAATGTTTCAGTGTATACATATACATATACATACACATACATACGCATACATACAAGGGGGGTTGCCCTATTGCAAAGCGGTTCGTGGTTTTAAAAACAGGAACTCTTGATCTATGACATATCTGAACAATCTGATCCGTTCTAGCCAATACATCGGATGAAGTTTATCGATAAAATATGTGTATACCCTTAAATATACACTACACATACATACAAACATATTTGAACGTCTTTCACTAATACAACATAAACTTCTTCCAATGCATTGGTTAGAGGACTTCAAATCATTTGATTTTTCATACACATAGATTTAAAAGTAGGGTGATCCGCTTGAACGGATCGGATCATTCAAATATGTAGTAGACCGAGAGTTCCTGATTTTAAAAAACGGGAACCAGTTTGCAATAGAGCACCTCCTACATATAAGTGTGTGTGCACATGTTTGTTCATACATATATGTAAATAGAGTAAGGTTAATTTACTCTAAGTGCATAACCAGCTTCGTTATGCAATGTGGATATTTACTACATTTGTTCTGCATCCATGGATAAAGTAGGGGTTGTTTTTGTCATTTACAAGAAGAGATAAAGTAGAGAATCATGTAATTAACGAGGCAAATGATTAATACAAGGAGAGAATCTCATGGAATTTTTAGAAGATAGAAAATCCCATAGGATTTTTAGACGATTCTCTATTTTATATCTCCTTGTAAATGACAAAAACAACCCCCGCTTCATCCATGAATAAAGAGAAAATGGAGTAACTGTCCACAAGGCATAACTACAAGGCATGACTAAGTTGGTTATGACATGGAAGTAAATTAGCCTCACCCATCTATATATACATATACATGTATGTGCATATATCCATATACATGTTTATATATCTATACATATACATATATAGAAACTCACACATATGTATATATACATATATATGCATGTATATATAGAGTAATGATATGGTGAGATGATGAGATGAATAAGTTTAAAGTGAGATGGACAATATCAGCTGTTGGCTGAGAATCAATGGTTGAAATCATTTTAGTTTTCTTTCCCCTTCTTACCTCTCTAGTTGGTTGGCCCGTTCTGTTGGATATGTATGCCTTAAAGGCCTGTATTGTATAGGATATTTGGGATATGTATGTACAGGACAATTTTGCTCACTTGTATATAGTATATTATTTGAAATGTCTCTTCCTTAATATATGTATTTCTTTCTCTTGTTGCTTTATATTGCTTACTCATATTGATAAAGACTCGATACGGTAGTATACTATTATGGTTTGACTTTATCTTAACATGTGCATATGTTATACTCGATATCACATATGGCGGATACATGTTGATAAAGCCCATAGAATCTTACTTGACCACCAGCATTATGATGGCGATCATACTTTATACGAGTTGGGCAGTCTATAAGCACATCCTTAAAGTCCCAAGTCGCAGGAGTATCGAGACCGGACATCGATATTCCAGAGTACTTATGTATACGTTTCTAGACCCCAACGAGGGGTGGTGGTTGGTCCCACAGCCATTGGTGTGATCGCCTAAGATTGTATACAAGTGCTCACTGGGGGTGAGTACACTGAACGGACTCGCCGAGAACCTCTAGATGGTATTATAACTATTATCAGATAACAGTTCTCAAGTGACATGAGTACGGGTTAGTCTTCGGACCTGAGATCGTCATTTGTCTCGTGTGAGTTCCCACTGTGCTTTGATCACTGCCCTACCACGGCTCTACTGAGTCGTGCAAACAGGTTTTGATTGAGTACAGTCCCGAACCATATGAAGGCAGTGAGTGATTGTCAGGGAATTGTCTCTCTCGGTATTGAGAGTCGATATCGCACTGTGTCTGGTTGGCCAGAACTATAAAACCTTGGTCAATGCAGTTGAGATTTACTGATGGTTAGATCAATAGTTTATCAGATCGGTCCTGAGCCAAATCGACACGACTTATCGGGTCAGTAAAGGTCTGACGTTTACCATCTCGTAGACCCGGTATACGATACTCTTAGATGAAAAGACCGAACTGTACGGAGATTGTCACGGATAGACTTAGTGGGGGTCAGGATGAGCTTGCTCGTCGGCCTTCTTTTCGACAGGTACATGGGTAGCCATTACGTACAACTAGTGCCGCTGACGGCTTGTGATTAAACCCACTACCAGCGTACTGTCGAGTCCCATACAGATGGTTTCTCTGATTCAAGCGAAACGATGTAGTGGCCGTATGTTTATACGTGCAGGGTTTCGATTGAATGATATTTCTAGCCGGCTTAAGATTAAGCCGGATTATTAAATCGGGTATTGATTTAATAATTTACATATATATGTATATTCTAATGTTATACAGATTTTCGATCGGACGGTTGATGATACCAGTAGGCTTAGGATTAAACCGGTATGGTAAATCGGATATTGATTTAATACTAGTATTATATTAGTAGAATTATTCTATCTCTTGGGTATTCGTATTTTGGTACGAATACGGATATGTATATACGGTAGAGTGTTCCGTATTTATAAGGAAAACATTTTAGAAGGTGGACAGCTCATTTTTTATTTATTCATTTATTCTTTTAAATGGAAATGAGGTGTAAAGATGGTGAGATGAGAATGGTGAGAACCATGCTTCAATAGTGTTGACAAATGAATTGAATATTCATTTGTGCTACATATTCAAGCATGGTTGTAATTTTATATTGGAAAATTGAGATATACAAAACCATGGTTCATTATTTTTCATACAAGTTTTGATCTCATTTCTGACCATGAGCTTCTCTCCTCTCTCGCCTTTCTTGAGTCGTCCTTCATCTTCCTCCCTACCATCTCATGAGTTGAGAATCAAGAGAGGAAAAGAGATAGAAATACACTACAAAACTCACTACATCTTACTAACCTAGATTAGCAAACTAGGTTACTAAGTTATTTCATTAGTGAAGCTAAGCTTGGATCATAAACTCTCGGGTGGATCATCTAGGATCAAGAAGGCCATCAAGCAAGGTTGATCCAGAGACCTCAAGGAGCTTAAGAAGAAGAGTGAAGACGAGGACATGTATCTTAGGTATAAGCTCTTATCACAGTAGCTAGACTTCTCTAGTTTGCTAGTTTTGATGTTTGCTTAAATTCTAGGATGTATTTTCTAGCGCCAAAGTTTTAAAAGTCGGTTTTTCATTCCGCAGCTGCCGCGGTAGGCTGCCAGGGCGCTAAGAAACCAAACATGATATCAAAACCACCCAAGCATTAGAAATTAGTAGTAGACGATGCATTAATTTCAAAACCGAAAAATTACGATTTTCAAAACCCCGTTCTCTGTTCAAAATTTTATAGTCTCTGAAAAAATTTTAAACAAGCACAGAGACTTGCTCTTAACATGCTAGTCACACATAATGAAAACGAGAAAGAACGGCCATACAAAAACCGCCCAAATCGTTGAAACTCCCGCTACT
This sequence comes from Agapanthus africanus, assembly GCA_030015575.1. NCBI lineage: Eukaryota > Viridiplantae > Streptophyta > Magnoliopsida > Asparagales > Amaryllidaceae > Agapanthus > Agapanthus africanus. Next base: position 567,600,029 of record CM057339.1, read on the forward strand.
GGAGGTTTTGTGTTGGCCTCTTCTCCTCGTTTTCATTCTATGTCTTGGGTTTTGGATATTGGGATTTTTGGTGTTATTTGATTTGTCCCAAATTTCACTTAGTGTTATCTCTGCTTTGGGGCAACTCGAAAAGTTTAGAACTTGAAACTTCTGCATCGTTGATTCTGTGATGTGGTGTATGTGTTTTCAAACGTCATCTATTTGCTATTACGGGGTTGCACATACTTGCTTATAATGTTGTGATGTTTATATCTGTGATGGTTTATTCAGATTGTCGTGTTAGATAACCCTAGTGCAATGGTAGTGGTACAGTTTAGATTTATTTGTATATTCATTATTACGGGACGAGCATCCTACATATGGACAGCCGTCTCTGCCGGTTTGTATATTCTTTTATTGGGGCACGGCCAGATTGAGGTCGATGCCACCTTTTGTATATATATTTTTCTTTTCTGTACTAGGATTACCCCACGGAGAAGTGCTCGAATAGCCAGGTTCTAAAGGGCAACGGGCCCGCATCTCATGGCGTTGAGACGGAAGGGGCCTAACTCTAGAATTGGCGGGATATCGCCGCACTCGTAAGGGTATAGGATGACCCACAGATGGGTGCTCAAGTTACCAGATTTCGTAAAGCGTTGGGTGGCACATTCATTTTGTTGATTGGGGTTGCCTCACTTCCGGAATTGGCGGGTAACTTACAGCACTCGCGGAAGTCTAAGTTCTTCATTGCACGGGCTATCCGCACTACCGAGGAACGTCGAGTTTCATTTGCGACTCAAATGAAAACCGAGGCTCCTTAATTATCCGTTATTCCATGTTGCTTATTGCTGTTATGTGATATTGCTTATATTATGCCTGTGATGAATGGTAATATATATATATATATATATATTTATTTATATATACTAGTAAATGTATATGTTTTTCATCTACGCTAATCTTGCCCCCTCTCTGCCGTTAGTTAACCTAACGGTGCATGACGAGGCCCCATAGCGAATGTGGCTGGCATATACGTACATTTTATTTTCGTTCTTTTCTGGTGTGATAGGATTTAATTGATGGGACCACATTAATTTTAATTAATGCAACGAAAAAGAAATCTAAAAGATGTTGTCGGAACCACTTTTCGAAAAACTATAGCCGTATTATTTTGCTTTGTATAGTGGTATTCGGTTAAGATTATTCAGCACCTCATTCGAGAAGCCAAGAGCCTAGAACCCTTCATGGGGAGTGACCTCTTGAGCGAAAGTTTACGTTACTATAAATCACTCGGTTTTCTTCAAAATCACTGGTTTTCAAAAGCGGAGCCTAACCCACTCCTTTTCAAAAACTACGATATCAAGTTCATTACGTTAATGGGTTTTTCGCCAAAAACCTAGCCGTAGCTCTCCGTCGTTTCAGATAATCACTACTTAGTATTCGTGCTGCGTTTGTTGATTATTCGTCAAGACGTAGTGAACGGTAGCTAAGTAATGATTGTCTGTAGCATAGATAATGCAATTGGTTAGGACGGTCGTGTGACTTTGTTGATTATTTGTCAAGGGTCGTGTGGGTGGGTCTAATGCAATCTTGGATAATGACGGGTTGAACTTGACTAGGACTATTTTGATTTGTTGATTATTCATCAAGGTCACTTGGGCCCTAAGGGCAAAACCCACATCGGGAGTTTCAAATATACATGAAACTTGCTAGTGTCACATACCTTCTGGAGTGTGGTGACTAGAGTGGCTTCCATCTAGATTATCACACGATGATAGTTGGATTCCGATCCCACTGATGAGTAGGATTACTCTTGAAAGATATTTTTCACTTCACAGTTAGCTAACCAATTAGGTGTCTAGAAAAGTGTTAACGGGGTTACGCCTCTGCGAAAACGAGGTTTATTTTAATTAGGTCCGTGCGAGAGCACGGGGAACCTTCCTCAGAGTTCCAACACTCACCTGGCTGAACGGTTAGTGAACTTATAAAGTACGAATCATTCTGACTAGTTTTCCTTTTAAGATTTGAAAAAAATTCGAGAAAACAGTGAGAGCCATCCTAATTAAATAAACTAATAACCAATCCAATTTTGTAAGAGCGCACGCTGAGTGTTTCTTTTCTCTCTCCAGGTAGCAACCTATAACATTTTGGAAAATTATAATTATTAATTTATAATTTTAAATATAAAAATAATGAGTTTATAAAAGTGATATCACATACAACTTTTGGTACCGGAATTATATCCGTAAAAATGTAGTTATTTCGGTAAATATGAATAAAAGTGTGTGATGTCATAAAAATGATATTTTAATTATTTTAACATGACATTGTATTTTTCATTAAGCTAATGACATTTAAGTGATAGATTTATCATTTCATATCTTTTATGTTAGATGAATTTAAATTGTAAAATGGATTTAAAATGTAACATGAAAGGTTATGATATTTTGATAATTCTTTTAATGATTGTTATATTTTAACCTAGGCTAAACCCTCACAACACCGCATCCTCACCCATGCTCAACTCCCTCCACCTCCTCCTTCAAATTTTACACCTTCTCACTTTGCATCATTCCCTCACAACACTACACCTCACCCTCATGGTTGACACCTCTTCCTTTCTCTACACAAATCCTAACACCTCCAACCTTATCTTATCACCACACTTATAATTCTTTTAGTTATTCTAAACTGAACAAAACATAGCTACTTCAAGCTCCAAACTGAAAGTTCTAAGTGTTCTTCATATCAAGAGAGAAAAGCCATGATTTCTTTTATGAAAGTTGTTCGCATCTTCAGGCTTGAGCAACCCCTATCCCTATGAGCTTCCATCATACAATTCTTGAGCTGGTGTTCTTTTGTGAATTATCTTCATAGGTATAATTCTTTTTTTCTTTTCAAATATCAAATCTGTTCAATATCTGTTTTTGTGTGCAGTGTCAAAAACATGAAACTTTTATGATATCTGTGGATGTATAATTGAATCTGGAACCACTAGGTATAACCACTAGAAAATCTAACAAGACCAAAAGTATCATAAGATCACTAGGAGACTAAACTTAAAGCCCGAGCCCCTAACTCCATGATTGATCCGGCGACAATCATCAAATATCCGGCGACGCCGGCCCCCTAGGTTGGTTAGTGTTGGTTTTTCTTCTGTAGCTTTAGTTTGGTATTTTATGAGTTACTGTATTGTTTGATTTGTCCCGATATTCATACAGTGAAATCTGGGAATGTTTTAGTAAAGGTTTTATGAAGTTTCCGATATTCCGATACGGGGTTTTCGTATTTTGTACTGCAACTGAAGTATCGACGTTCGTACGTTAATTTCAATGGCATATTGTCGTTTTGGGGTTAGGTATACTGTAGGTTCTAACCAATGGTTGCCTATCTTGTTTTTGGATTTTGATATGATATTTACGTCGATATGATATAACTACGATTATAGGTACAATCGCGAAGATTTTCGAGACGGGGTTGGCAGAAATAGCAATCGTGGATCGATGAGCTCGACAAGATGGTGAGTAGATTTACATCTACGAGGAAAGTCGGGTGGATGGCGTATAGCATCCCCGCAACCTTATAAATAGTATTATGATGTATAGTTAGTTTTAGTAATTATTCAAGATGTGGATATTGGAGTTAATTTGTATCTAGCATGATACTCATTTGCATGTAGTTTACTTATGGTTTGGTAAATTGGTACGAAGGATCATGCCGTACTATAGATGATTTAGATATAGTGATAATGTGAAATATTATACGAGGAATTATACCGTATTGGTGGTGATGAGTTCGTATGCCGAAAAACGGCTCAGTTCCTTTAGACTCGTAAGATAAGGTTTTATTTCGTTTTAAAACGTAATACTTGAGTGAGATATATTCTTTTAAAAACTAACGATTCGCTTCCCTTTTCTGATGATAAAAGACAAAGATGCAATGCCAATTTCCAAAACAAATATCCATTTTTCAATCCAAGGCAGCTTCCTAATTTCAAAACAAACGTTTCGTTCATTTTCAAAGATAATGGTATAGCTCATAGCAAGTAGTTACATTTATAAGTTACGCTTAGATTTACTTTACATGTTCGCGTTAAAATTATCAATGTTATACGTTTCCGTAATACGAACACTCTGCACAACTACCAATGAGTACTATACTGCACAAGCACGTATACATATGTTACACCACATCTCATTGGTACTGTCATGTCACTGTAGAACCGTTATGTTATGTAATGCGTATGTAGATATTGATATGAGTAGGCTATTACACTTTTAGAACACTTGCACAAATACTAATGATTGTCATGCTGCACGAACACTGATGCGTATGCTACACTACACATCATTAGTAGTGCCATGACACAGTAGAATTGATATCTTTATACCTGTATGATTCAGTTACACGGTCTTCCTTTATTACCTGTTGCGTATTGCGAATACCAGTATTATGGATGTTTATATTGATTCTTATGGGTTTTCTGGATGTTTTATTTTTGATGATATATATCAGTGGTATAGGACACTGTTATATATGTATATATATAATATATCATCAGAATGATCTATGCAAGTATTCGCATTCTTTACTTGATAATTCTGGATATGATGAGTTGACGTCCACCATGAGCTTGATATTTTCTGATTGTTTTATTCTGAACCGAGCGGGGGAGCTATACGGTTTTGGACTTGATACTTATCCAGACTGAGTGGGGGAGATATACAGTCGGATACATGGTGGACTCGATCGAGACCGATGGGCAGGATAGCCGCAGTTGAGGCGGGGAGCCTAGCGAGGATACTCGATACCGGAGATAGAGATGAGCACGGCAGATATCCAGGGCATACTGACTGGGGTTCGATTTAGGCACGGCGGATATCCAGGGGATACCGACCGGGACCAGGGATATCGGGTGGCGATCATCTGTTGAGATGGTGTCAACGGTATCTTTGTGTGTCGATGATGGACACGAGAGATTTGAGAATTTGCGTGTCGGTGATCGACACGAGGACACGAGGGATTTCTGATTTTGGGGTGTCGATACTGGACATCCATATATATTGATATGTTGCTATCATTAAGGTATATTGTTATGAGTATTGTAGCCGACCAGGACTGATCCGGGGGACAGTACCTGCATATCTTGTTACGGGCATTCATATACATAAAAAGGAATTCAAACACGAGCTATAGTCTCATTATTTTGAAATGTCTGATATGACACTGGGATTTTTAAATTGTAAACCTCTTAACATTTTTCACCAAAACAGTAGGACGTATATCTTAAGATACCTATTTTATTTTATACTATCGCGTCTGCTTTTATACCGTGACATATCTATTCAGCGGTTATTTTTAAAGAAGAGGTTTATATATATATATTTTCGGCTACCTTTGGCTTTATACCTAGATACAAGTCATTTACATTTGATATGTTCTACTTTGGGATCGCATGATAGATAATGTTGTATTTACGATACATATGCATATCATATATCATATTAGTACAGATTATGACAGTACTATACTTATGACCTAGGTATCGTCGTGCATTTCGATTTCTACCTTGTGATGTACTTTTATTCACTGAGTTGGCAACTCACCCCCGTTGTGCCACAGTTTCTTGCAGGTTTTACCCATTGGATTATCAGCGGCTTAGGCACACACTCCTTTCGGTGATTGCTAAGTAAGTGGGTTACTATTATATCGTACTCACGCTTGGTTATTCATATATTCTTGTATGTAGTAAAAACTCCATCAACTTAGAAATAGTAGATTGTGGACTTAGAAGCGAGACTTAGAAATTGTGTGTTGTGATGTCGCACTCATTGGAGTCGACTTTTTATATCGTTTGCATGGTTGCTCCGCCGTTTGGGCATGGAAGCTAATTTCCGTTGGGATGCTATTTTATTATTATGTTGTATCGGGTTTTTATGCAAAATTTATAAAGGAGGTGCTGTCGAATTTCAAAATGTCATAGATGCTCTTTAAATATATTTAGTTAAAATCAAATGGTTATTTTAAAATGATTCCATCTAATGATTATTTAAAACTTCACCTCCATTGTTTTCAAAAAGAAAAGGGTTTAGATTCCGGGTTTCTGCTTACTTGGACCGTGTCGACATCTTTAGATGTCACGTGATTTAAGTGTCGGTCACGTACCATATTTGGGTCGTGACACAACCATTTCACGCTCTAATCAAGATAATAAAATGTTTGACTTAACCGAACCAGCTTATTATATTGGGCTGGGGAACGTCGGTTCGGTTCTAACTTATTTACAACTGTCACGAGTATGGATAAAGAAAAAAGGACCGTAAGGAATTCCAGATGAACCTATTGAAGGAGAAGCATTCTAATGCATCTTCGAGTGTATTTGTTATTGAAAACTATTTTTCGGTCAACTCTACCTCCTAGGTACTAGATACCGGATTAGGATCTCATATCTGTAATTTATTACAAGGACTGAGAAAAAGTAGAATGGTTGAACCGGGTGATATGTCCCTCAAAGTATGGAACGGAGCACAAGTTGATGTTGCTGCCGTCGGAGAATATCACCTAATGTTGCCAAACGGCAACACTATGATTTTGAACAATTTTTACTATGTACCTTCCATACTTTGCAACATCATATCAGTTTCTTTACTTGATAAAGATGGATATAACTTTGTTCTAGATAGAAATATCATGAACATTTACCTTAATCAGGTATTGGTTGCTGTAACACCTTAGAATGTGTTTTGTAGCTAATTATATTTTAATGTATGGTTTTTAATAAAAAGTTTACCAAATTAAGTTTTAAATATTTTATCCTAATTATTGTGTATTTTATTAGAATTTTGTTAGGCACACACACACTTGTGCATGATAACTAGGCTTGTTTTTGGTGTTTAACCATGATTAGCAACCATGGTTAACTAACCATTTCTCTAGCCTAGGGTTAGGTGTGGTTTAAGTGTTATAGTTGTAATTAGTAATGATATTTTTAAATTGAAAATGAATTTAAAGAAAAAAGGATTTCTTTATGTGGTTGACTTTGAGAGAGAGTGAGCATGGGCATCATTGCTTTGCCCATGCCTCATTATGAGAGAGAGAGTAAGAAGGGGTCCTTGGGTGTGCCCATTTCTCCATTTCCTTTTCTTTCTCTCATTTCCCTCACACTCTCTCACACACACACACACTCACTGCAGAGAGAGAGAGAAGCAGCAGCAGCAAGCCTTGGCAGCAGCAGCAACAGAGTGAGAGAGAGAGAGGCAGCAGCAGCAACAGAGTGAGAGAGAGAGAGAGGCAGCAGCAGCAGCTGGGGGCAGCAGCAACATCATCATCATTATCATCATCATCAACACAATAACAACAACAACAACAGCAACTATAGCAGCAACAATAGCAGCAACAACAGAAGCAGCATTAGCAGGCAGCAGCAACAGCAACAGGGACCCCAGTGCTCGCAGGAGCTCTTCTCCACACCTTCACCTGCCTTCTAGGGTTCAGTGGGTATATTTCCTTAACCCCATTGCATGGTTTGCTTAGTTGTGCATCGATTGATTGGATTAGTGCTAAATTAGCTAATTTGTGCTAAATTGTGGTGTTTAAGTGGAATTTTGGTAAATTGTTGATTTGGTTAGCTACCTTAGGTTGGTTTAGTGTTAGTTAGGCCACTTCAACTGAGATATTAGCCAAACTTCACTAAAATACCATAAGATTTCTATTTTGTGCAAATTTGTGACTTTTGATGTGATTTTGTGATATCTGGAACCTGCTGTGACTTGAGATGTATACTAGTAAATTAAACAGTGTGGTATTGTTGTACTAGAGACCCTGGAGCACCATCTAGGAGACGAACCCCATCCCACCGGCCAGGGCCGGCGACAGCTGAAGGAGGGGCCGGCGACGTCGGCCAAGTAGAGGAGTTAGGGTTTGGTTTTTCCTGTGTAGGTGTCTGCTATGGTTAGGGTTCCTCTGGTCTTGTTGAATTGTTTAGTTTTCACAGTAGTCAAAATCTGGGACCATATGTCGGTTTTGGTGTCCGTTGTGTTTGCGCGATACGCGAGTGGGTTCTGTGATCCAGCGTATCGCGGCGTGTCGCGATGGTTTCTAGACGCGTACACACACGATTCAGCGTATCGTGCACACGCGCGCTTAGTTCGCGACGCGAGTTTCTCGTTTCGATTCGATATCGCGTTTCGCGAGATATTTGGCTTATATGTGATTTCCTTATCTTATTTGCAGGTTTGCAGGCAGGAACCACGGACACGGCTACAGAGGGAGCAGACGGTAGAATTCACCCCGCGTGGAGTTTAGGTGAGTAGATATAACATCTACAGGGGAATCGCCCGCATGGTGTTATGCGTCTGGGCTAGGATTTGGGAACCGCGGGGGTTCATGAAATTATGCATACATATAACAACCCGGTTTCCTTGATATGATATTTGAGCGTCCCCCATGAGTTTTATCGGTGCTGATTATATGCTCCATACGAGGTGCGGTTGCCGTATGAGGGTACATGGTGGGGCCCGGTATGGTTCCCCTCGGCAAGAAGATCGATGGGTTTGCCGATTGAGCCTGGAGGCGGGCGAGTACCTACCGGTGATTGTTTGGACCTGGCAGTAGTCCGGAGGCTACTGGCCAGAGTAGAGAGATGGATGCGGGATGACCTGTACTGTCGGGGCCGAGGGCCGACACTGCAGACGGACCCCGTGGGCTGATTCAGACGGACGGAGCCCCATATATGAGGATTTCTGTGTCGATGCTTGGCACACGTTTTCATGATATTTCTTTAACCCCTTTTTGTATATATAACAGGGGATTTAGCCGTTGTTATATATACCCTTACACCAATATTAGTGGTATGAGACGCTAATATATGTGTATTGCCCCCATCATATTTATTTCTGTATATATATTTACCTTTAGGATGCTAGAAACTTACTTGAGATTGGACTTGGGATACTAGGTGATTCATTGGGATTTGGGCATTGGATATACCTATGTGATTGGTGATTTGTACATTCGGGATATAGGAGATTACTCGATATTGTACATTGAGGAGATGTGAGACTTATATGATGTGAGTGCCCTATGTGGGGGCTGATTTGAGGATTTGGGATTGGAGTATCTTGATGGATTGTGATCCTGCCACGATGTCAGGTTTCCGTGGAAGATGACATATTCCACCCTATACCTCACCCTTACCTACCTTATGCACAGATTCATATGTTGGTAGTACTTGTAGTGTACCCTTATGATAGTTGCATATTTGCTTTCTCATATCTCTATTGCATAGTTATTGCATACTTTTATCATGTCATCATTGCTTCACATATTGATTGTACCTGCTAGTGTACTCTCTTATTTCAGTATTGCATGACATATTACTATTGTAATCGCATATCTTAGATTCATGCTGTACGTGCATTCCTGCGATTACCTGCATATGTTTTATACTATTCACGAGTTGGCAACTCACCCCCGTTGTGCCACAGGTGTTTCAGGTTTTCCCCCAGAGTAGTCGAGGCAGGCTATTTCTTTATTCAGCTATCCAGCTACCACCTTTTGCTACAGATACCGCATCAGCTCACAGTACCTTTTGCTTAGATGGGTTAGACGGTTATCTGTATTTCATATTGTACCTTCGTTGTATATTGTACTCTCTCCATCTACTATTGTATATTTGACATAGAGACTTGGTGAGGACGTTAGTATGTATTATTGTGGATTTGATGTCTTTTATATACATCTTTCTCTCTACTGTCTTTATTTCTTCGCTACGGCGTCGTATATTTGCATTGTATTCATCTTTGCTGGTTTTTACAAAAAGGGGTGTTGCTAAAATTTTAAAGAAAGAAAGTAAGACTTTTAAAGAATTTGGGTTGCGATTTCAATTGTTTCAAAACTTATATTATCTTTTCCGTATTTTTATGGTTTAGATTTCTGGGTTTGGCTTTCTTTTACGACGTTGCGTCTTTAGGCGTTGCGTAGTGTTAGGGCCGTCACGGGCCAATTCTGGGTCGTGACAAAGTTGGTATCAGAGCGTTAGGTTTTACCTTTCGGAGTGTAGAATGACCTTAGTATGATGGAGAAGGTAGCTTAAGCAGAGTAACGTAGTGTGTGTATGTCTGCAGCATACCCACAGCGCGGTACTTTGTATTAAGTGACCTAAGTACAATTTGCTTGACATTCCTTTCTTGATGATTCATATCTTTGAGATTCGATTTCCTCATTCTTATCGAATCTCATCTTATATTTATTTATAGCCTTGCCGCCGATGACTATGGGGACTCAGAGCGATGCAGCGAGGGCCGAGGTCAGAGTTAGCTCGGGTGAGACGAGTACTGACCAGGATGGCACTCTAGTTGCACAGGTGCAGACGGATCAGCCTACGACCTATACCATGGATAGACTGTTGGTAGAGATGCAGGAGTTCCGCCAGACGATGAGTTCGTTAGTTGACGTCGTTCGGGAGCTACGACAGGAGGTTGTCACCCCCGTTACTCAGCTATCCCTTACGATCAGTATGCAGCAGTCCGTCACCTACATAGCACCAGTGGTTGCAGCTCCAGTTGACGAGGCGCATATTACAGAGGCTCAGAGAGTTCCAGGACAGTGGAGGACTCGTACCAGAGTACCAGCCTAGAGACAGAGGTTCGGTCGTCGAGACAGATTTCATGGCCGTCGCGGGAGTAACAGAGGCTTAGGACGAGGACAGTCGTTCAGCTTTCATCCCCAGGATGGTCAGCAGTCAGCACGTGGATGTTTTCGATGTGGAAGCCTTCAACACTTCGTCAGGGATTGTTCCTCAGCACGGCGTCAGGATCGTATTCAGAGAGGCCATGGACGTGGAAGATTTGCTCAGAGGGCTCAGGCTACCAGAAGAGTTCATCCAGCTGCGAGTAGAGGGCAGACACAGGAGTTTGCTTCTACTCATCGGGACGCGCAGACGTCCAATGTGGAGTTTTCAGGTACCCTTGAGTTATATTTTCTCTTGGTGTATTTGTTTGGTTCTTGCTTGTACCGTGGTTGGATAGATTAGTAGTAGTTGTTTTAACTTCCGTCAGCGATCCTTTTGTTGTGCGACGCGTATTTCAGTTGTGTGCCAATCGGATAGGAGATAGAGATTCGTCCGTCGTCTGGATCCTTCTAGGGATGCTGGATTTGACGTTCTCCTGGGCACGGACTGGTTAACTACGTGTTAGGCGTCTGTGGACTACCGTGTGGAAACAAGTTAGTTTTGTTTTCCCCGGCAAGTCAGTTCTTGTTGTGCAGGTGGATAGTTGTGCCGCCTCTCACAGCTTGAATTCAGCCTTTTTCGCTAGTCGGCTACTGAGGAGATGTCGTGAATTCTTGGCGTTCATTCGTGATACCGGAGCCACCGTGGGATTGTTGGACCGGGTTCTTTTCGTGCGAGAGTTTTTCCGACGTTGTTCCAGATGAGCCGGCAAAGCTGAGGGAGCTTAAGGATCAGCTGCAGAGTTTTGGTTTGGGGAGTTTTGTGCGTCTGAGTGTTTCGCTTTTGGAAACTCCTAATTCTGTTCGTCGAGGAGAAAGACGACAGTTTGAGGTTGTGTATCGACGGATCGTCAATAGAACCGGCTTATGGTGCGGATAGGTATCCTTCACCTTGCCGTGGCGATTTCTTCGATCAGCTCCAGAGTGCGAGGCATTTTTCTAAGTGTGTTTGGGATCAGGTCATCATTATTGCGGATTCGGAGTGACGGCATTCCGAAGACTGCCTTGTGCGTGCTACGGGCTTTGGATGTTTTTTTTTTTGTGAGTCGTTGGATTCACTGTCGCCCTAGCAGCATTCGGGGATATGATGAACCAGATTTCTGCAGGCCGTTCCTCGACCAGTTTCTGTTGTGTTATTTACGACACTCTGGTCTATTTAATGTGTTTTGAGGGACAGGAGTAGCACTTGAGGATTTGTTATGCGGATGCTGGGAGAGCACCAGCAGTTGCTAATTCTCAGGGTGTTTCTTCAGGCTTGTTTTGTGTTGACTCCTAGGTCTTGTAGTCACGGGAGACGGTTCCGTATGGTTCCGAGGGAGATGGTGACTGTACGGCCTAAGTCCATACATGTGTGCAGGACGGAGATCCGCAGATTGTTGGGCTTAGCAGGTTTTACCGCCGTTTCAGGCAGGATTGCTAGAGTGGTGCTGCACCAGTGACTGAATTGACCAAAAGGAGGTTTCTTTTCTTTGAACTGAGGCACGTGTACGGAGTCTTCAGCAGTTGAAGATTCAGTTAACAGCTGCATCAGTTCTTCCTTTGTTTTTGGTTCGGGCGACCTTGTTGTTTAACTGTAATGTTTCTTGAGTGGGTTCGAGGGTGTACTGAGGTGACACTATAGAGATATCACTTTTGCTTTCCCTACATTTGGAGGAAGTACGAGGAGGATATTCCACTCATGATCTAGAGATGGCCGCGGTGGTTGTGCGTTGGAGATTTGGAGACACACTACTTGCTTGAGAGTCGTGTCAGATTTTCCACGGACCACTAGAGCTTAATGTACATCTTCCTGCAGCAGATTTGGATTGTTGTGATGGTCTTCTGCAGATTTACAGTTTTTGTGTGTTCGTTGAGTATAGCTTAGTTCGTCTCTACGGAGGGGACAGCTTGCTCATGTCCGCGCCCGACCCCTTTCCTTAAATCGTTTTCGCGAGACACTGCCCGCCTATGCTCATTCGTCAGCGATACTTGAGCATTTTCGGCTGGGTAATGATTCAGAGACCTTGATTTGTGACAAGGATGTGCTAAGTTAGGGACGCGTTTGTATACCTGGTTTCTTCGGGTAGAGACGTATAATCCTAAAGTATGTACATCTGTCAACTCCCTCTATGCATTCAAGTTCCACCAGCTTTGGCGTGACTTGTGAGATAGTTACGAGTGGACAGGAATGTAAGGAGAAGTTTCAGGTTTCGTTTCAAGTGTCTGTCTTGTTGTGTGCTTTGGGTCGAGCATCTGAGGCCGGCTGGAGAATTGCAATCTTTTTACCGTTCCGAAGAAGGAATGGGGGCAGATCTCCACAAACTTCGTTATGGTTTCCACCCAAGTTTGGATAGGGTGTGACTCCATTCGGATTCTTGTCATCCGGTTTTACTCAGTTTGCTCAGCTGTTTTGTTTAAATTGTGTGTTTGTTTTGTTTGGTCGTCAGCAGCTTGGGATCGTCACTCGCCATCATTACGGTTCTCTTTCGATAGCTATTATCAGGAGACACTCCAATTGGCCACCCTTAGGCTTAGGGGTTAGGTCGTGTCGATCGCCAGCCTGTTGTTTTCTGACTCTGCGTAAGTAGGACTTTGGACCCCAGCTAGTCTAGAGATTTCGGAGACGGTCCAGTTGTGTTAGGTCAGGATGGGGACTGTCCATTTCGAACTGAGGTCTTATGACGACTGTGTTGGTCATAGACTCGAGTTCGTAGGACAGATCATGTATTCCTACGGACCTTCCGATGAGCGACGTGTTGGATTTTGGGAAGCTTATCCCAGGATTTTAGGTCCTTTTAGATCCTATAAGCGAGTTAGTTTCGTTGCCTTTAACTTGGCACTTCCGCCCAGATTATTGGATTTTCACCCCGTATTCCTTGTGATGATACTTTACAATTACCTTCTTGACCTTTCTCACATGTTTTGGCACCAGACCATTTAGCTTTGACGCGATCTTTCGTTCACCAGCAGCCAACTGTGTGATAATGGCTCGGCAGGTGGAGGGACATCGGTCAAGGGTCTTGCCATCTGTGAAGGGTTTCTCGGGCATAGCCGTGTGTGAGATAGTCACTTGGGAGGCTGCGAGCGAGATTTGAGGATTTTAATCTTCTTTTGAAGGTACACGTAACAGTATAAGTTTTAAATTCGGGGACGAATTTCTTTTAAGGGGGGGAGATTGTAACACCTTAGAATGTGTTTTGTAGCTAATCATATTTTAATGTATGGTTTTTAATAAAAAGTTTACCAAATTAAGTTTTAAATATTTTATCCTAATTATTGTGTATTTTATTAGAATTTTGTTAGGCACACACACACTTGTGCATGATAACTAGGCTTGTTTTTGGTGTTTAACCATGATTAGCAACCATGGTTAACTAACCATTTCTCTAGCCTAGGGTTAGGTGTGGTTTAAGTGTTATGGTTGTAATTAGTAATGATAGTTTTAAATTGAAAATGAATTTAAAGAAAAAGGGATTTCTTTATGTGGTTGACTTTGAGAGAGAGTGAGCATGGGCATCATGGCTTTGCCCATGCCTCATTATGCGAGAGAGAGTAAGAAGGGGTCCTTGGGTGTGCCCATTTCTCCATTTCCTTTTCTTTCTGTCATTTCCCTCACACTCTCACACACACACACACACACTCACTGCAAAGAGAGAGAGAGAGAAGCAGCAGCAGCAAGCCTTGGCAGCAGCAGCAACAGAGTGAGAGAGAGAGAGGCAGCAGCAGCAACAGAGTGAGAGAGAGAGAGAGGCAGCAGCAGCAGCTGGGGGCAGCAGCAACATCATCATCATTATCATCATCATCAACACAATAACAACAACAACAGCAGCAACTATAGCAGCAACAATAGCAGCAACAACAGAAGCAGCATTAGCAGGCAGCAGCAGCAGCAACAGGGACCCCAGTGCTCGCAGGAGCTCTTCTTTACACCTTCACCTGCCTTCTAGGGTTCAGTGGGTATATTTCCTTAACCCCATTGCATGGTTTGCTTAGTTGTGCATCGATTGATTGGATTAGTGCTAAATTAGCTAATTTGTGCTAAATTGTGGTGTTTAAGTGGAATTTTGGTAAATTGTTGATTTGGTTAGCTACCTTAGGTTGGTTTAGTGTTAGTTAGGCCACTTCAACTGAGATATTAGCCAAACTTCACTAAAATACCATAAGATTTCTATTTTGTGCAAATTTGTGACTTTTGATGTGATTTTGTGATATCTGGAACCTGCTGTGACTTGAGATGTATACTAGTAAATTAAACAGTGTGGTATTGTTGTACTAGAGACCCTGGAGCACCATCTAGGAGACGAACCCCATCCCACCGGCCAGGGCCGGCGACAGCTGAAGGAGGGGCCGGCGACGCCGGCCAAGTAGAGGAGTTAGGGTTTGGTTTTTCCTGTGTAGGTGTCTGCTATGGTTAGGGTTCCTCTGGTCTTGTTGAATTGTTGGTTTTCACAGTAGTCAAAATCTGGGACCATATGTCGGTTTTGGTGTCCGTTGTGTTTGCGCGATACGCGCGATACGTGAGTGGGTTCTGTGATCCAGCGTATCGCGGCGTGTCGCGATGGTTTCTAGACGCGTACACACACGATTCAGCGTATCGTGCACACACGCGCTTAGTTCGCGAGTTTCTCGTTTCGATTCGATATCGCGTTTCGCGAGATATTTGGCTTATATGTGATTTCCTTATCTTATTTGCAGGTTTGCAGGCAGGGACCACGGACACGGCTACAGAGGGAGCAGACGGTAGAATTCACCCCGCGTGGAGTTTAGGTGAGTAGATATAACATCTACAGGGGAATCGCCCGCATGGCGTTATGCGTCTGGGCTAGGATTCAATTACTTGTCGCACATTCTACGTCATTGTAGAATTGCGCCTTACTGCATTTCCTTAGATACTGTTATACTGTGACTAGCAGCCGTAGGACACTGCACACATTATTGACGGTCCATGTTGCACGAGCACGGATTGCATGCTACACACACACCGTCAATAATTGTCATGTCACACACTATCCTTTATAGCTACTATTGCTTGCCACACATGACATCTAGCTTATCGGTATACCTATAGCGTATCATACCTTTAGTGATAGGTATATTTTCACGTTGCGATACAGCTACAGGTATACCTCCTACATATTTTACCTATACCGGGAGGGATTTCCTACATATGTTACTTATACCCAGGAGGGTATACGACATCAGTTCCTATAGGTAGATACCTGTGCATTGCTACACCTGTATGTTAGATACATATTCAGTTGCTGTCGCATATTTACATTTACTGATGTTACTTAGCTGTACCTTATCTTGATTTCGCATACATCTGGTTCAGCTATATACTTGTGTTTACCTGTTCGCATTCAGATATATCGCATACATTTATTCCTGGATTGCGCATTGTTTATCTGGATTTTTATATGATGTTTTCGGGATTTGGGAACCGCGGGGGTTCATGAAATTATGCATACATGTAACAACCCGGTTTCCTTGATATGATATTTGAGCGTCCCCCATGAGTTTTATCGGTGCTGATTATATGCTCCATACGAGGTGCGGTTGCCGTATGAGGGTACATGATGGGGCCCGGTATGGTTCCCCTCGGCAAGAAGATCGATGGGTTTGCCGATTGAGCCTGGAGGCGGGAGAGTACCTACCGGTGATTGTTTGGACCTGGCAGTAGTCCGGAGGCTACTGGCCAGAGTAGAGAGATGGATGCGGGATGACCTGTACTGTCGGGGCCGAGGGCCGACACTGCAGACGGACCCCGTGGGCTGATTCAGACGGACGGAGCCCCATATATGAGGATTTCTGTGTCGATGCTTGGCACACGTTTTCATGATATTTCTTTAACCCCTTTTTGTATATATAACAGGGGATTTAGCCGTTGTTATATATACCCTTACACCAATATTAGTGGTATGGGACGCTAATATATGTGTATTGCCCCCATCATATTTATTTCTGTATATATATTTACCTTTAGGATGCTAGAAACTTACTTGAGATTGGACTTGGGATACTAGGTGATTCATTGGGATTTGGGCATTGGATATACCTATGTGATTGGTGATTTGTACATTCGGGATATAGGAGATTACTCGATATTGTACATTGAGGAGATGTGAGACTTATATGATGTGAGTGCCCTATGTGGGGGCTGATTTGAGGATTTGGGATTGGAGTATCTTGATGGATTGTGATCCTGCCACGATGTCAGGTTTCCGTGGAAGATGACATATTCCACCCTATACCTCACCCTTACCTACCTTATGCACAGATTCATATGTTGGTAGTACTTGTAGTGTACCCTTATGATAGTTGCATATTTGCTTTCTCATATCTCTATTGCATAGTTATTGCATACTTTTATCATGTCATCATTGCTTCACATATTGATTGTACCTGCTAGTGTACTCTCTTATTTCAGTATTGCATGACATATTACTATTGTAATCGCATATCTTAGATTCATGCTGTACGTGCATTCCTGCGATTACCTGCATATGTTTTATACTATTCACGAGTTGGCAACTCACCCCCGTTGTGCCACAGGTGTTTCAGGTTTTCCCCCAGAGTAGTCGAGGCAGGCTATTTCTTTATTCAGCTATCCAGCTACCACCTTTTGCTACAGATACCGCATCAGCTCACAGTACCTTTTGCTTAGGTGGGTTAGACGGTTATCTGTATTTCATATTGTACCTTCGTTGTATATTGTACTCTCTCCATCTACTATTGTATATTTGACATAGAGACTTGGTGAGGACGTTAGTATGTATTATTGTGGATTTGATGTCTTTTATATACATCTTTCTCTCTACTGTCTTTATTTCTTCGCTACGGCGTCGTATATTTGCATTGTATTCATCTTTGCTGGTTTTTACAAAAAGGGGTGTTGCTAAAATTTTAAAGAAAGAAAGTAAGACTTTTAAAGAATTTGGGTTGCGATTTCAATTGTTTCAAAACTTATATTATCTTTTCCGTATTTTTATGGTTTAGATTTCTGGGTTTGGCTTTCTTTTACGACGTTGCGTCTTTAGGCGTTGCGTAGTATTAGGGCCGTCACGGGCCAATTCTGGGTCGTGACAGTTGCAGAGGGTACACTGTGTAATGGTATCTATGTTCTTAATTAAAACACGGTTTTCAATGTACAAAACACACGTAAGAGGAAGAGTTCAGATACAAACGAAGCTTGTGGTATTGTAGACTTGGTCATATCGGTAAAAAAAGACTAAGTGGCATAAGGATGGATATCTAAATCCGTTCGAATTTTCATCCTATGAAACTTGTCAGTCTTGTCTCAAAAGAAAGATGACCAAAACTCTGTTCACCGGATACGGAGAAAAAGCTACAGAGCTCTTAGGACTCATACACAATGATGTATATGGTCCGATGTCTATACATGCGAGGGGTGGGTTCTCGTATTTCATTACATTCAGTGACGATCTCTTTAGGTTCGGACATGTGTACCTTTTGAAACACAAATCTGAACCTTTTGAGAAATTCAAACAATATAAGAACGATGTAGAGAACCAGACTGGCAAAAGTATCAAGATCATCAGATCTAATAGAGGAGGGGAATATTTAAGCATGGAATTCTTAGAATACCTGAAAGAGAATGGTATTCTCCATACACACCACAGCACAACGGTGTATTGAAACGGAGGAACTGTACCCTATTGAACATGGTTTGCTCCATGATGAGTAGCGTTGATATGCATCTTTTATTTTGGGGACATGCGCTTCAAACAGCGGCATACTTATTGAATCAGGTTCCATCCAAATCTGTGTCTAAGACTCCATATGAAATATAGAGTGGTAAGAAACCATATCTTAAATTCATTAAGATATGGGATTGTCTAGCTTACATTAAAAAGCAAAATCCAGATAAACTAGAGGCACGATCGATTCTTTGTAAGTTTGCGGGATATTCAAAGAATTCGCTAGAATATCTGTTCTACCACACTGAGAAACAGAAGGTGTTTGTGTCTCGCAACGCCACCATTTTGGAAAGGGAATTTCTTGCAAAAAAAATTAGTGGGAACACAATAGAACTGGAAGAAATTCTGAAACCACAAACTGAAACTGAAGGTTTTGTAGAACCAGAGAATTCAATAATCCCGGACGAACCTTGGCCACTCCGCATGTCTAGTAGGATTTCTCGTCCACCCGAGAGATACTACGATTTTCTCATAGATGGGGATCGAAAGGATTGCATCTTAGAAGAAAATGATGCTACTAGTTTTGAACAGAAGGCTTGATGCTATGCAATCCGAAATGGAGTCCATGTACACCAACAAAGTTTGGACTTTGGATATTGCTCCTCCTGAGATAAAACCCGTTGGATGCAAGTGGATCTTCAAAAAAAAGATCGGTGCAGATGGGCAGGTGAAAACATATAAGGCTAAACTTGTTGCAAAAGGTTTTCGTCAAAAACCAGAAATGGACTATGACGAAATCTTTTCTCCAGTGGCTATGCTAAAATCCATTCGGATCTTACTTGCCATTGTTGCCTACTAGATGGACGTTAAAACGGCTTTTCTAAATAGAAATTTAGAAGAGTGCATTTATATGGATCAGCCGGAGAGATTCGTACAGTGGGAGCAACTGGAAGGTGTGCAAGTTGTTTAAATCCATTTATGGATTAAAATAGGAGTTGCGGAACTGGAACATCTATTTTGATAAGACAATCAAGGAATTTGACTTCATCAAAAACGAAGATGGGCCTTGTATATATAAGAAGATTGTAAGAAGAACTGTCATATTCCTAGTCCTGTACGTGAACGACATTCTCTTGATAGGATTCCTATGCTACAATCGGTCAACCTGTTCTTGTCACAAAAGTTCTTCATAAAGGACATGGGTGATGCCTCCTACATTCTGGAGATTAAGATCTACAGAGATAAATCTAAGAGATTGTTGGGACTTTCCCAGTCCAGATATATAGAGACCATACTAAAGAGATTTAGTATGGAAGATTCCAAACGCTGTAATATACCCGCATTGCACGGAACCACCCTATCCAAAGAGATGTCTATCAAGACTGATGAGGAGAGAGTTTGCATGAGCACTATACCCTACGCTTCGGCGGTATGATCTATAATGTATGTGATGCTGTGTACCAGACCAGATGTAGCATACTCGCTTAGTGTGGTGAACCGGTATCAGTCGAACCCAGGTGAGAATTATTGAACAGCTGTGAAAAACATTCTCAAGTACCTGAGGAGGACTAAGAAGATGTTCTTAGTTTAAGGTAATGGAGACCTCCAAATCGAGTCATTTACCGACTCTAGCTTCCAAACTGACAAGGATGATAGCAAGTTTGTCTCAGGTTTTGTGTTTACCCTCAATGGAGGGGCGGTGTGTTGGAAGAGCTCCAAACAGGACACCGTCATAGACTCGACGATGGAGGCTGAATACATTGCTTGCCAACAATGCCACAAAAGAAGCGGTCTGGATGATTAAGTTCATTACTGAACTTGAGGTGGTTCCGTCCATTGTTAATCCAATATGTTTGTATTGCGATAACAATGGGGCTATAAAGATCGTCGGCAGATCAAGATCCGGAGAGTAGATATGAAAGACAACACGGTGGGTCCATTTACCAAGGCCCTCCCTCAAGCGCAGTTGAGCGACTTTTTGAGATGTTGGGTATGCGATACGCCAACAACTGGCACTAGAGCAGACGTTGAGTATTCGGTACGCCAATTAAATGCCTTAATGCAAGTAGAAGATTGTTTGATATGTATGCCCTAGAGGCCTGTATTGTATAGGATGCTAGAGATATGTATGTACAGGATAATCTTGCTCAGTTGTATATAATATATTATTTGAGATGTCTCTATCTTAATGTGTATTTCTTTCTCTTGTTGCTTTATATTGCTTACACATATTGATAAAGACTCGATACAGTAGTTTACTATTATGGTTTGGCTTTATCTTAACATGTGTATATGTTATACTCGATATCACATATAGCGGATACATGTTGATAAAGCACATAGGATCTTGCTTAACTACCAGCGTTATGATGGCGATCATACTTGTGCGAGCTAGGCAGTCCATAAGCACATCCTTAAAGGTCCCAAGTCGCAGAAGTATCGAGACTGGGTATCGATATTCCAGAGTAGACTTGTGTATACGTTTTTAGACCCCGACGAGGGGCAGTGGTTGGTCCCACAGTCATTGGTGTGATCAACTAAAATTGTATACAGGTGCTCACTGAGGGTGAGTACACTGGACAGACTCGCCGGGAACCTCTAGATGGTATTATACCTATCGTCTGATAGCGGTTCTCAAGTGACATGAATGCAGGTTTGTCTTCGGACCTGAGATCGTCATTTGTCTGGTGTGAGTTCCCAGTGTGCTTTGATCACGACCCTATCAACAGGTTTTGGTTGGGTACAGTCCCGAGCCACATGGAGGCAGTGAGTGATTATCAAGGATTCGTCTCTCCCGGTATTAGGAGTTGATATCGCACTGTGTCCGGTTGGCCAGAACCATAAGACCTTGGTCAAGACAGTTGAGATTTACTGATGGTTAGATCAGTAGTTTCTCGGATCGGTCCTGAATCAAGTCAACACGACTTATCGGGTCAGTGGAGGTCTGATGTTTACCACACCGTAGACCCAGTATGATTTACTCTTAGACGAAGAGACCGGACTGTACGGAGATTGCCGTGGATAGGCTCAGTAGGGGTCCGAATGAGCTTGCTCGTCGGCCTTCTTTTCGACAGGTACCTGGGTAGCCGTTACGTACAGCTAGTGTCACTGACGTGCTTGTGGTTAAACCCACTGCCAACATACTGTCAAATTTTTCGAGTCACACAGAGGGTTTCTCTGATTCAGGCGAAACGATGTAGTGGTCGTATATTTATACGTGCAGGGTTTTGATTGAATGATAATTCTAGCCGGCTTAGGATTAAGCCGGATTATTAAATCGGGTATTGATTTAATAATTTACATATATATGTACATTCTAGTGTTATCCAGGTTTTCGATTGGACGGTTGATAATACTAGCGGGTTTAGGATTAAGTCTGTTCGTTAAATCAGATATTGATTTAATACTAGTATTATATTAGTAGTATTATTCTATCTCTTGGGTATTCGTATTTTGGTACGAATACGGGTATGTATATACGGTAGAGTGTTCCGTATTTACACAGAAAACAGTCTAAAAGGTGGACACCTCATTTTTTATTTATCCATTTATTCTTTTAAATGGAAATGAGGTGTAAAGGTGATAAAATGAGAATGGTAAGAACCATACTTCAATAATGTTGACAAATGAATTGAATATTCATTTGTGCAACCTATTCAAGTATGGTTGTGATTTTATATTGGAAAATTGAGATATACAAAACCATGGTTCATTATTTTTCATACAAGTTTTGATCTCATTTCTCACCATGAGCTTCTCTCCTCTCACGCCTTTCTTGAGTTCGTCCTTCATCTTCCTCCCTACCATCTCATGAGTTGAGAATCAAGAGTGGAAGAGAGAGAGAAATACGCTACATCTCCTTACTAACCTAGATTAGCAAACTAGGTTACTGAGTTACTTCATTAGTGAAGCTAAGCTTGGATCATAAACTCTCGGGTGGATCATCTAGAATCAAGAAGGCCATCAAGTAAGATTGATCTAGGAGACCTCAAGGAGTTTAAGAAGAGGAGTGAAAACCCGAAGGACGCGTATCTTAGGTATAACCTCTTATCACAGTAGCTAGACTTCTCTAGTTTGCTAGTTTCGATATTTGGTTAGATTCTAGGATGTTTTTCTAGTGCCAAAATTTTAAAAGCCAAAGTTTTTCATTCCGCAACGGCCACGGTAGGTGACCAGGATGCTAGGAAACCCAACACGTTCCCTCATCGGAACCCACGCAGCCCATATCCATGTCTCTGCTCCCTCAACAGAAACCACCCATCTCTTTATTCTCTCCTTCCACATAGCTCTCTCGCCCAATTTCTCCTTTGTTAGTGGTTGATGACGATGACCATGACCACAAATTCATTCCTTGGTTTTTGGCGGCCAATATAAATTACTTGCCATCAAATTTTGACATGGAAAATTTACCAATAATGATGAAGTTGCATTGAAGAGCCCAACCAAAAGCAGCTTCCATATCCTAATTTTTTTGAATTCGTTTGATTGTACTTGTATAGAACCTTTTTTCCCTGTCAATTGCTTTGTACTCAAATGAGATAATATATCACATTAGTTACGTATGAAATGGATATTTTTGAGGAGGCTATGAACAATTAAGAAGTTTCTGTAAGTTGATGCCCAATTCAAAAGTGACATGAAATTATTGGAGATGAACCATGCTTGTGACATCTTCAATATTTTACCTGAGATAAAAATAGATTGATGTGCAATTCTTGAGAAGCATGGAGAGAAGCCATGGATAAGAGAGAGAGAGAGAGTCGGTAGCGATTTCTGGAGAGGAAGGAAGAAAAACAGCCTGTTGGGACAGGAGGACCAAATATGACTCACTAAACTAGGATTTAATCTTAACCATTGATTCTCATCCAACGGCCGATATTCTCCATCTCACTTTAAACTTATTCATCTCACCATATCACTACCATATATACATATATATACATATATATATATATATATAGACACACACACTACATATATATGGATTAATTTCAAAAAAAAACAACCGAATACTTTGGCCCAATTACAAGAAACTACCAAAAACTATCATAATGACAAGAAACTACCACTTTGAAAGTTTTGTGGTAGTCTCTTGCAAATATTGCAAACGTGGTTATGGTATTTTTTCGTAGTTTTTAAAAGTTTTGTGGTAGTTTTTTGCAGTTTCTGAAAGTCGGGTAGTTTCTTTTAGTTTCTGAAAGTTGTGGTAGTTTCTCGTCGTTTTGAGTGTATTTGGTAGTTTCTCATAACTGAGCCAAAAAATTTGGTGGTTTTTTAGAATTAAGCCTATGCATACATACATATGCGGGCGCACATATATATGATTTTATTGAAATAATGTAATTTCAAATGCAGAGCATATGTCAATAACTTCAATACTGCCACGACATTAAATTCAATTTGTGGAAGAGCATATTAAATCAAACATGCCACTAAGATTTAACTATTTGAGATTGTAAATATATTGTTGATGCAATGGATAACTACTTTCCCAGATTAATAACGATACAGATAATTATTTACCTCTGGAGCACGAATGGCTGTTCCAAATAACTGAGAGAGCTTCTTCTGAAATGAATTCCCTTTTACCTATTTTCATGAGAATAAAATTAAGTATTAAATTTGCACACAACATATATTAAATATTTATCCACAAGATCTTTTCTTTAGAAGTTGATAAGATACAGAAATTTGTTGATGCATTGGTTGCAAGAAATGGTTAAAGAACATGGCAAAAACATGCTGCATGTTCCTTTCAAACTCTTTGCAAAAACGCTTTGTACTCATAAACGCGATGTAAATGTTGTCATCTCCACCAGTTTACTTCACAATATTTATATAAGGTAAAGTTAACTGCTGGAACTTAATATAGAATGTGAGAAGTTACTAAGTTCGAAATAAAGATTAGCATGAAGTTATCTTGCGCCACATAGCTAGAGGACCAGAGCATGCAATTTGAGAATGCAACTTAGATTAATCAAACCAACCCAGCTGGTCTCGCCTAGACCCAAGCACCTGATCCGTAGATGACACACAAAGCAACATACATAAATTGATGCAAGGGAATAAAGTAATGCAACCTTAACTGTACGAAGTAAACACCCAATGATCCAATTTCTTTTGGAAGAATAACCTGGGCACATCCTTGATAACCATGTTTAAAACACTCCAGAGTTCACTGAATTTACTAATCTTCTCTAAATACCATGAAAGCCATGCAAACTGTCAAAGTTCAGAAGCCAGTGCTACTGAAGCTGTCCCCAAGCTATCGATTAAATAATTTAGGAACAGGCCTGCCCCCAAGTTGATGGCCCACAAAAAAGAAATAAAACACAGCATCCCCACCTGAGACCCCCTGACACCGTCTCGTGATCCCAACCCGAGACCCCCCTTCCTCTCGAAAAAAAACCCTAGTTGCTCTCTCTGGCAGCGGCGACTGCAACGGCGACGTTGGTGCGGCTCTCTCTCTCTATCTCGGAAAAACCAAGGTTTGAAAACTCGGTTTTGGTTTCATTTCCGGACTTTTCATTTCTGAAAAGTTTCAGTAGGTTTTTTGGTTGGTTTCGGTTCATGTTTCGGTTTCGGTTTCGGTTTCGGCGATATACATAATCTAAATAGTTGTTTCAAAACAAGTAAAAATTAAGAGACTAAATATAATAGTTTCGGAAGGTTCCGGTTCATGGTATTTTTTTAGTGTACTATTGATGGAAATTATCTACAATCATCTAAGTTCATGTTTTTTTACAATGTACTAAGTTCATGGAAATCATTTATGATAACCTAAATTCACGGTTTTTTTTACAATATACTAAGCTTATGGTATTCTTTCGCAATATAACTATGTTCATGGTAATTATTTAAATAACTAAATTTAAGATATTTTTTGCAATAAACATAAGTTCATGGTATTTATTTATAATTAACTAAGTTTATGGTATTTTTTGCAATATAATTAAGTTCATGGTAATTAATTACAATTAACAAGTTTATGCTTTTTTTTGTTTTGCACCATCCTAAGTTCATGTGATTTATTTACGGTCGATAGCTCATTGTATTTTATTCCAACTTACTAAGTTAATGGTATTTATCACAATTAAGTTTATTGAAAAAATGTAAATGTGATATTTATCATGCATTTAAAACTACGATTTATTCTTTAAGTTATTTGTAATTTACAAAGTGAATGACAAGCATCTTGAAAGTGATGTTGTGCATGGTATTTTAGTGAAATTTATTTTTTAATTTCTAGGAAAGAGTTCAACTGAAATATTACCAATTCATATAAATGTTAATTTATACAAAACTATTAATAAAAAATCCAACCCAATTAATTATAAGGGTTTTTACTAAAAAGCCCCTTCATACTTAGCTATTTACTAAAACACACACCCATACTTCATATTTACTTAAAAATCCCCTTGTACATTTAAATTGCACTAAAAACCCCTCATTAATTTTTCATCCAAAATTAGCGTCTCATTAGAAAGATAGAGCTCGAACTTGAACTTGAACCACTCTCTTACATTTTAGGTATTTAGGTTGGTCTTTCTCCCAAAAAAACTCAAATCCTCTCTTAATTAAAGATTGGGTCTCAGCGTAACTAATGAATCACTCATTTCAAATGAGATCGCCCACTAACTAGAATTTTGCAATTGAAGAGAACACGACATTCAACAAGCTAGCTACTGGATAAGGTTGAGAAAGACGGGTCGGTTTTCATCATTAATTTGAGAGATTTTTTATCGAAACCTAACCCTAAAACCAATTTGGAGGAAAAGTTAGGAACTTTGCGATATGGGCTAGGGTGTTTTAAAATCCTAGCCCGATACTCATCGTTAACCCCCTAACGAAGCAGTGAAAGATGCTATATAGATTCTCTTTTTTAGCATGTTAGAGAGTTTTTTTAGTGAAATTTAAATGTATTAGGGTCTTTTAAATAAATATGAAGTATGAGGAGGAACTTTAGTAATTGGAGAAGTATCGAAGGGCTTTTTGGTAAAAAGCCCTTATTATAATATAAAGATCTATACCTAAATTTATATGCCAATATGATGATGCTGAGTGCTTGTCAACTCTCGAATCAAGTTGTACTAGGTTTATCAAGACTGTTGAAGACCTAAAAATGCAACACTTGATCAATATTGAAAATAGCGATAGCGTAATGCATAGTGCTCCGCTGCCAAATAGGAAGAAACCCAAATAGCGTAACGTGTAGCGTAGGCTACGGAGTTTATTGATATTTTAATTTAAAAACATTAATATAGTTATACTAATATCAAAAAATAGTAAAAATAAAAGAATTACTTTTTTCCAAAAATCTAAGAAATATTTTTTTCCAAAAATCTTAGGAACTTCTAAGCACTGGCATACAACAATTTTCCTAATATTTAATTCATGAGTTTATACTTCCATCCGTCTTCAATGGTTCACAAGAACGTTATATACCCATCTATAATATATATATCGACAATCAACTTTAAGTATTTAAAAAACAAAATAACATAAGCAAAAATAACTTGAGTATTTAAAACGTCATATATGTATTGATGGCATCAAATAGAGCCTCGAAAGAGGTAGGCGATGGCCTCAAAGGCCAACAATAAGACAAGGCCTTGGATGACCGTGGTTGGAAAGATCGATTTAGGAGAGAAATGGGGGAAAAGGAGATAGAGCGGTGATGATCGATTTGAGTTTCTGAATACTTTTGTTTATGGGTTCAAGGGATTTAGGTAGGATTTTTTTTAACAAATACCCACTAAAAGCCCTATGCACCATAGCTTAAATAGCTTAAATTATAAAACGTAACCTATCTTTAAAAATGGTGTAAGCTAAGGTATATTCACGCCACGTGCAACGCTGTGTAGCGAAATAGTCCTTAATATGCTATGTAGCGTGCTATTTATGCTACGACCTACGTAGCACGCTATTTTCTACTATGCACTTGATAAGCGGGGGTTCGACGAACATGATTTATTGAAGAATATGATACGAGAGAACATAATAAGAAAAAACGAAAAGTAGAAGGGAATTTGTTAAATAAATAAAAAAAAATCTTTTTCTGAAATATTTTTCAAAAAAAAACGGTTTTCTTTTCGATTTGCCTCTATTTATAACAAAATAACTAGGGTATTTTTAAGGGTAAATTGACCAAAAAAAACCACACTTTTTCCTACTGTCAAAAGCCCCCTGGCCTCGAAGTGGTAGTCAAAACTCCCTGAAATTTTTTCTGCGGTATCTACATAGTAGCCTGCTATATCTAATCAATTCATACAAACTATTTTGATATCGCAGGAAACGGTTCAGATATCGCAGGAAACTAGATATAATATGCAACTACTAGATATCACGGTTAAGGGGTTTCTTGACAACTGAAAAAAAAATTCGGGGGGTTTTGATTACCGCTTCGAGGCTAGTGGGTTTTTGATAGCGGGAAAAAGTGCTTAGGGTTTTTTGATAATATACCATTTTTTTAATTACATTGAATGACTAAAATATTTAAATTATCCTTAATTTACTACTTAATAACTTATTCTTGACTACGACGCAACTCTTTCTTAACCACTAAGTAACTCTTTATTCTTAATCACTAAGTAACTTTTTATCCTTAACATACACATATTTAAGAACATGATGAGTAAGAGGACCGGTGCCGTACAGAATAAAATCGATGGATGGTTGACTTTTAGAGCCATCAGTGTAGAAAATTTCTATGGTGGCAACGTATGCTCCTTTTCCCCTAATATTCCTATCTTTTATTTTGTCTAAAGGAAATATTGTTTTTATGTTGTTGTACACAAGCCATCAGCATTATGCATAATTTTGCAACAGAACATGAAAATAAAATTTATAAGTTGCCAGACATACAGTTGCCTTTGTTCCATCCCAGGAGAAGTATGTTGTGAAGAAACATGGTTCATTCCCTTCAGAGACTTTGTAAAGTGGTACATCAGGAGATAACCCTTCAAGAGCAGCTGCAAGCTCAATGTATTTCTGGAAAATGTATTTGATAAATTAAGGACATCATAAAATTGATAACACGGCATAGATAGATATAATCAAGTAGTCATACATGGCCAATATTAACAGCCTCTTGGTTTTCTTTGGGACCCACCGATTGACCAACCCAAACAAAAACCTCCGCATGAGTATTGAGTATTAAGATGTCTTCGGTCAATAAATCATCTTGAGAGAAGTTGAAAACCTCAGCCACCTGTGAGAGAGAGAGAGAGAGATGAGAGAACATAGACCCAACACAAATATCACAATTTACAATGCAATAAGAACGGGATAGCAAACCTGTAGTTTTCCTGGGTAATCACCAGTACGTCAAAAAAATCATGCCATCCAGATTCATTAGATATTCCGATACACAGAACAGAGTGAAAGGCATTAAAAATAGGGATAGACATGTTTATGCTATCAAATATATGATTATCATTACGCGCAGATTACCAACCTTTGTTAAAGGAATAGGTGTACAAGTGAGGCTCTCTTACAGAATCATTTGTAACCTTTTTAGTGGTAAAACTTTGCATTCCACCAAGAGCAAACCAAAATGCAGAGCTCTCTGTTCCTTCCTTGGCATGCTTCAGCACAACCCCAGGCTGTGGGCTCAAAAGTTAAAATACAGTAGAAAATTGAATTGTTAAGGGGGCAATAAAAAAACCAAAGTAAATTATATTTGAATGTAAAATGTAAATCTTGCTGCTTCATATTCGGGAAAAGGCATTGAAGTCCCAACTTCAAGATATAAAAGTTTATAACAATCATAATTACACTAAAACGTTAGAAAAATTTATACAAGATTGAAATTAGTTTTGGATATTTTGGGAGATTTATTCATATATCCCCCATTTTAGTTCATATTTCCATGTATTCCCCTCAAAACATTTAAGTTAAACTGAAAAACCCTCTAGCTAATTTAATTCGGAATAAATAGGAAGTATTCTGTCAATGACTGTTAAGCTGTTAGTAGGGCAGGAAAAATAACAAAATTACACATCAAGACATTTCGCTCTCACCTTCTTCTCTCTTCAACTTCTCTACATTTCTTCTGTTCATTTCCAAATTCTTCTTCCTAAGTCCATTTTCAAGTCTTGCTCTTTATTTTTCAAGCTTTGTTCTCCAATTACAAGTGTTGATCTCAAAACCCCAAACTTAATTTCCAAATCCAACCTTAAATGAATAATAAGAAGGGATCGGGATTTCATGTGTGGTTGTTGGACGAAGAATCTATTGGTTATCTCTCCCTTCACCACTTTGCTCTTCATCTTCTACATACTTCTTTCCAAACCCATTTATTCACAAACAATACTCTTTTATTTCTTTTGCAAAGAACACTCTTATTTGAAATGTGTTTTGGCCACGGAAAGGGTAATCAAAGAAGATGGGTTTAATTTGAGAAATTGGGTTTAGGTTTATTTAATTTTTCTATAATTTGGGTTTAATTTTTCTATAATTTGGGTTTAATTTGGAAATGATGGAACGAAATTAGTAGATCCAACCATAGTTAGGTTAACAATGAACCCTAGTTAACTTTTTGGACAGAAAGGCATTTTTTGAGTGACGATAAACTTTTAAGGGGGTATATTGAAATATGAAATGAAGGGAAATATACGAAATTAGGCAAATTTTGAGGGCATATATGGAAAAATCCATATTTCTTACAAAAAAAGAGAAGATAAAATTCAAAGTTATCTTCTATTGGAAAAAAAATTCACATTTACGTTAGCCAGGAGGATGGTTTGTCAACATCCTAAAAGGAAAGAAAGGAGTGCCTTTGTTTCGCTCACAAGGATGTAAAAGAGTTTGCTATGCTTAAAGGATGTTGAGCATTTGAATTTGCAGTGATCACACACACTTTAATTGGAAAATAATAGATGGACTTCTGACTGTCAAAAACTAACATTTGTTTAGGTAGCTAGAATAGGTGTGTGAATTGGTCACACTTCCCAGCCTGGAACAGCGTTATTGTGTTTTAGTAATCTTCTTTTCATTTTTAAATAAACATTACTGATGGTTTTTGCTAGAGGTGTTGTTTCATGGGTCATACAAAAATAGCTGTGTGATTTTGATGTCAAATTTTGTCACTCATGCAATTTTCAATAACATTTTTAGTGTGTGCTGGACGTTTGTCATTCCTACTAGTCTTTTTTCTATTTTTCTTAATAATTTAACGTAAGAAAATAGTTGGAAAAAGAAGCACTCAGAAACAAGAAATAGAGCCTAAAGAGTCATGGACATAAATACGCATAATTATAAGCTCATATCGTATAAGATTGGTGTTAGAGAGAATCATGAAAAATAGTGGAAAATGAAATATTTTCTGAAAATATACCTTTAAAAGTTCACCTAGTTTTGCAGCCCGCTGCTGTTGTTCAAAGGTACTAGAACTGCCATGCCAATTGAATAGAGTATTCCCAGATTGCAACAGGAAACAGTCAGCAGAGCATAAGGAAGTTGCTACCTAAATGATACATAAATTAGACGCGAATCGAGCCAACTTACATCCATAATATTTTTGTAGATTCTTAGAAAAGAGTACTATAAACCCTGTTCATAAGCAACAAACATAACTGCTAGATGAACATAATGCTCAACACAATTGACAAACTTGACTTCTTCAAAAAATGGGAAGACATTAAATACAGAAAGTATGCATGAAAAAATCTAGAAATTGAGATAAGTTATGCCTATTTGAACTGAGGAACTCTAGTACTGAGGATAGAACACAAAGGTGCCCGTCTAAGTAATTAGGTCTACCACAAGAGTACCTGGCATGCCATATAAAAAGGTCAAAGAAAAACCATTATAAATCCATGACATCATATATGTTTGTTTTTATCATCTATTAATGTCACTTGATTAAACTCCCTGTCTATAGGACCTAGTGTTAGAGCTTCCTTATGGCAATACAACGTGCTCAAGCTACGGTCAGCATAACGCAATGCACCTAGAGTTAGGTGCGACCTACATTGACCGACAATCAACTGGGCTTAGCTCAGTTAAGCCCAGTTGGTACCAATTTCCTCTCATTGGAGAGGTCGCAAATTCGATCCCCGAAGGGGGTTGATTTCAAAAAATAAAATAAAATACACTGCACTACTCCACTGTCATACGTGACATATGCTCAAGCCAGGCACACATAAAAACTTGAGTTCTTAGAGATAGGGGACTGAGTTGAAACTGTAGTCAACTCTCTTTATCACCGCCTCTCACATGAAAGAAGCCGTAAGAACATGCAGGCATGCCAAAAAAAACTGCTTTTTCTCTCTGTTTTTAAGAGGAAAATGATAGAAACTGATTAAGCAGGGGACCACTGGCTTCTAGTAATTTGTATCGACTACATGGTATGACCAATGGAGGTACTTATACTGAACCATAAAGAAGATGACAGAATCATGATTATGACGAGCTCTATATTTCTGGATCAATGTGCATCCATTCTCCTTTCTGAATTAAGAATGTACAAAACTAATAAATCATCTCTGCTACGTTCGATGGGTTAACATGGACATTGCTTATATATATATATATATATATATATATATATATATATATATATATATATATATATATATAGGTCAGGAAGAATGGTAAGAATAGTATAAAACTTGTAAGCTCACCGCATCAACTTGAACTACTTTGTTATTATGGACTGAAGTACCAGATACCCGAAATAGTGCAATGCCATCAGATTTGTATGTATCGTCATTCAAATTCTTTTCAATGATGTTGTTTTTGAAACCTGAGCTGATTCCCCCCTGCAGTTAAGTTAAAATTAGAGAGGCGGGTAACCATCACCTGGTCAACTTTATTTGATCTGTAAATAAGAGTATCATGTAGGAAGGACCGCTTTCATATATAAAAGTAGGGAAACAGACCAATAAATTAATTAAATAATACCTTCAAAACAACCATGGGCTGAAAAAGTGCAATAAACTGTGGTGATTCCATTCCTTGGAAAATGCGACCCTGCAAGAAAGCTCTGTGGGAATCAAGCCTCAAGCAAAATACATCTTGCATTTAATTAGAATAAACAAAACTGAGCAAGTACCATGTTGAAAGTAAAAAACCAAATGATGGGACTTTAAAGATAGTCCCACATTGAAAACAATAAAAGAAACACATGGGTATAAAATATAAGTTGGCCAAACCTCAATAAGGCTTGAGTTTATTGTTGGAACCCACTTATCATTAAAAGCCCATGTGTTTTACTCTACTCTATTTTAAAAATAACTTTAACATACCAGAACAGGCCGACCTTTCAAGGAGGTGCACATTGTGTTGGCTAACCGAGTAGCCATTATTTGCTCATCCTAGAAAAAGAATTAACATTAACTGAAAGGTCCACATGAAGAGGGGGGGAAATTTGAAGATACAGCCATTTTTTCAAGAGACAAGGATTAATTAACAGGTGCAGACAATTACGTTGTGAGGATTAAGAAAACAATATATGGAAAATTATATTTTCGACAATATAGATTATCGATATAAGAAACACAGCGTGATAAGATCACAAAGTAATAATTAGTTCTGACTACATATTTGCTGATAGTGCTGTTGATAACAAAGTGTTGAACTAAATCAGTAATATCAGTCCTAAACAATGACCTTATAGAATAAGAAATTTTATAAAGGTATGGGCAAACAATAAGAAATTTCGACATATAACAAGTAAAACTTCAAAGACTAATCGCTGAGCATTAAGGGGTTGGCTGTGCCCCAATCATTTTCCTAGTTACTAATCTATTATTTTCATTTTCAGTTATAGGATTCAGCATATGAGAATCACTAATTGAAGCTTTGCAATGAAGTGTATTATGATGGATGTGAAGCCCACTTAGGCCATGACTAATTTGATCCTGTGGCCCTTGTCAGCTCGCACCAAGTGAATGAGACTCATAGGTGTCAAACAACAGCTTTCTCATTATTCAGACAGTAGAAGTAAGCATCTCCAAACAGAAAGTGCATGCAAGTCGATATATGGAGGATACACAAGTATATTTCCAAGGATTGGCAGGGATCCAATCAACTACAAGAACGCCAACATTAGTGAAAGACATGATAAAATAACAACATAATATGAAGCTGACATATTATAGATGCAAAAGTTTCAGGCAAAGGGTACAATTATTTTTTCAAAATGGGACAGGTTCTGACAGCTGAAAATTTCAGTTTTCTTCTTCCGTCTCCAATATACGCCATAAAATGCTGCAATTCTATTTGTTTATATATTTCATTAAAGACATTTATGGAAATGTTAGGAAAGCGATGATGGCTGTTATGGAGTTTGAAGCTACAATGAATTCAAGGATAGCGGTATATTGTTGATTGCTTTTAAGGCCTTCTTCTGACTCTTCTTGATCTACGCTAACTATAATATATTTCAGCCCTTAGATTAAGCATTTGATGCATCTACTTAAGCATGAGCCCAAACCAAGACTTCAGTCGCCGTGAAGTTTAACCATGCTCTCTAACAATGACATTCTTGTCTTGTGATGACGGAGGTACCTCTGTTTGACATGCAAAATTTTCATATCAAGATTCGGGGAAATGGCATGACAGATATTAATACATGGATATAAATCCATGTAGCTGATTAATCTTTGTATATTAGACATGTATTGATCATCAAAATGCGGATGCATAT
The DNA here is from genome assembly GCA_030015575.1 of Agapanthus africanus. Lineage (NCBI taxonomy): Eukaryota > Viridiplantae > Streptophyta > Magnoliopsida > Asparagales > Amaryllidaceae > Agapanthus > Agapanthus africanus. The sequence goes on from CM057339.1 coordinate 567,634,025, forward strand.
ATCTGCCAAGCGTCGGTTCTTTACTTATTAGTGTGAGGTTCTTTACTTATCAGTGTGAAACTAAGTATAATTTGAACAGGTCCAGAAACAAAACCCAGTGGAATTTCCTATGAGGAGAAGCATGCATTGGATGATTAGAAATTGCAATATACCCTTCACGTTGGTAATCAATACAAAGAACATCCTTTCTGTAAGAAGTTTTAGCTAAATTTTACCTGGATACTATTCTTCCCCATCCAACATGATAAGAAGTATTCCTCTTTCTTGTCACCCAAATGATATGTATATAGAACAATATAACAATCTCCACTATAGAATTTACCAATATCTTCCCCAGGAAGTGGATTTTTGGCACTACCGTTAATGCGCCACACCTGAAAGATATGCAAAAGAGTCAGCTGTCTGCTTATAGAACTTGAGTGGAGTATTCCAGAAACATTGTTATGTTTGATATTCATATTATATGCAGATGATACGGGATTTTCAAACCTCAAGCTTGCCACCTGCTTCTAGTAAAGGAGGGATTTCCTCGTTGCCAGGAGAACCTTTTGTGCTTCCCTTTACATCAATTCCTTGTTGCTTCAATAGAGCTACAAAACATGGAGCAGATGTTATTTTCACAAGCAAGCACAGAACTGACCATTCATTGATTACATAAAGGACTAAAGGCATGTGCTACTGTCACTAATGTAAAAGACAGAAGGTACCTGCCACTTTTCCTCTTCCTTCCTCTCCGGTAGTCATCCCTGTTCCCGAACATACTGGCCAAGATTCGAAGTTGGACTTGAAAGAATGTGTCTCACATCCTTGAATAACTCGAGTTATGCGAGTTGACTTGGGTCTATCGTTGGCAATAAGTTCCTGGACAATGATTGAAATAAACAGTTATTGCTAGTTAACCATCTCAGTCAAAACAGAAATTTCCTTTCTACCTCAGCAGTTTTACAGGCAGATTTTCTGTCATCCACTTGTGTTATCCGTCCAACCCAAACAAAAATTTCAGCTCCACAATCCAGTAAATAGCATTTACTATTTTCCAGCATAGCTTTAGTAAGTGTGCCATCTTCCAACTCCATCTGGCCATCATTGATACTGAAGTGGGGAAAACAACGTAATTTATTGATTCATACAACTCATTTTGTCTCAATAAATATATGAAATGTGATATTTAAATAAATTGAATATTGTAACAGCCCAGTTGACCTCAAATTTGACACCCTTGTGTCCCCTGATTGTTTCCAGGATAACCAACAAAACTTTTTCCTTCTTGTTGCGGTTTGGGTTGGATTGGGCTTTGCACTGAGGAGGGTGACATCCTACTTGATTATGATTGACCCAAATCCAACCTGATTAAAAATTGGGTGATAGATGTCTACCAGAAACCAAATCATTTATAAACAGGTTACCCGATCTGACAAGAAACCCATTCATTAAATGGGCCAGGTGTTTATGTAGCTTTTCAAGATTAGTTAAGAATATCTTAAGTTAAAAATAGTAATAAATTCATGAAAACACGACTGAAATCTCCATGCTTCCAATAAAATCACATATACCAATACCCAATGCTCTAACCACTAATGATGCAATGCAACTGTTTAAAGAGTATATACCGAATGTCCAAGAATGAAGAATCTGATAGCATATGCTGAATTGGCGCATGCCGCATAAGTCACAAGCGGCCATACATGTGTTTGGTGTTTTTAGATATGAACAGAGAATAAAAAAAAATAACAAATGAAAAAAATGAAGGAAAAAAAACTGGAAAATTACGAAAGGGGGGATTTGGATTCTCTCCACATGCTTTTATGGAGGGTCTGTTGGTTGGGATCCACCCACCCAATCAAATGAATGCATGCAGGGATCAGTCCCCCATACAGTGATGGATGTTTGGGACACTATCAAAGGAGCCTGCTCTGACTTTCTTTAAGCAGATAGAATCTAAAACCAAAAAAATTGTAGAATATCTGAAATATTGCTCTCTCCTATTCTCTATTTCTATCTCAATCTTCATTTATATAATTTTGGTTGTTTTCATGATTTGTTTAATATTAGTTATATTACCTGCCTTTATTGCATTACTATTTCTTCCCAACTAATGTTGGGTACATATAGTTCCTTTTTTTAACCACCGCTATTCAACCCAAGCTCTAAGCATAGGGCTGAGTGGCAGACTTGTGGTTTACATTATATTTCTATAATTATGTTTGTAAAAAATGGTGTTATTATGTCTATTTGGTAGGGATAAATACATCGTACTGCTTTTACAGTAGGAAAAAAATCATAATGATGGAAAAAAGTCAAAAGACATACAATGTAGTTATATACTTCTAAGCTCTGAGGGAAAAAGGCATTTCAAACTCTAGGGGGGGAATGGAAGGAGAAGCGACTAAAAAGGAATGCATTTCATAAGAACTTTTACTAGTCCTATTTTTAATGCATAGTGATCAAGGAAATTTTCCTTTTTCTTTTAGAATTATAAGGCAGATCTCTCCCCTAGTGAGTTACAGTTCCTCACACATGTTGACAGGATGAATTAAACCAGATCTCTTCCATGATCCCGGTACATGGAAACACCTCTACGAACAGTCCACTTTCCTCTTTTCAATGACAGTGAAAACAATAATTCACATGTTGACAGGATGAATTAAACCAGATCTCTTCCATGATCCCGGTACATGGAAACACCTCTACGAACAGTCCACTTTCCTCTTTTCAATGACAGTGAAAACAATAATTATCAGATATGAAGAGTTCTAGGCATAAAATAGAACATCAATTTTTATAGCACATATCAAAAATAAATAAGTAACTGAAGGCAGCATTGCACTAAACGCTTATAGTGAAAGATTAAACAATTCAAAATGATAGTAGTTCCAGGATGTTAAGGACTGAGTATTCTTTTAAGTGGATTTGGAAGCAACCAAAAGAATGCTTGCACAAAATACATTTATTTGCAGGTTTTGCTTTTGGTTTGGTATCACCAACTCCTTAATAAAATTATTATATATAGGATATGCTCATTTCTTATGGTTCCACCACTATAATTAAGTAAGAGCATCTCCAAAGAATGAGTGTAGTTGAAATGAAAATGTTGAGATAGATGAGTGCCAAAAATACAAAACATTAGAAAAGCAATGGGTGTGACAAGTCTGACGGGTTGGCGTGTCCGTGTCCAGCACATGAGATGCCGACACTTGCACGACATGTATCGGACACATTGTACACGTGTCATGTATGTATTTCATGTGTGTCCTACGTACGTCCTATGTGTCTTATACATGTCGTTAGTATGTTAAAGATGAATTTTATAATGTCTCCTTTGGATGTTTTACTTTTTATGAAAAACTTGGTCATCACTTATCTTATCATCTAATATTTTGGATATTATTGGTGTTAAATTTGAAGAATGGCATATGATTGTATGTTGTTATTATGATGTGTCTATATAAATGTAAGACTTGTGAACTTATCTTATGTTGTAGTAGTCGTTTGATTTTTATTTCTTTTATAAAACTATATATGTACGTACATATGTATGTATGTATCTCTGTGTCCCTGTATCCTATATTTTGGGATTTTTTGTGTCGTTTCGCATCGTGTTATGTCCGTGTCCATGCAACCTTGGGTCAAACCCATAGAGGATAAAATGAGGGATAAGGGGATAATTGATTGAGATGGTTGCTCTAATCAAAATTTGTGACAATATTGTAGTTAATGCACACGAGAGTTAAGGGTAGACAAAAAACAGGGATCGAGACAATTGCAAAAAGACATGTGCAATGAGCGCTGAGGGTAGACCTAAACAAACAAGGATTGAGATAGTTATGAAAGATATGTTGATAGTCAATTTAATTGAGGAGATGTCACTTGACAGAGTAAAAAGGAACTATAATCAAAAAGAATTTATATAGCCAACTCCAAAAATTTGGGGGCACCGTCTTCTTGTTGATGTTGTGAAACAAATATATACCATTTACATAAGTAGCATCATGCATGCTTATGTGACTTCTTAAAGAAGTCCTTCGGTTTAGAAATTAAATCCATTTGATTAGGTAGTATAATATCATCAAATCATGCACAACAGTTGTGTGGGGAATCAAGTAGTGATGCTAGAAGAGCATGTTTGAAAGGATGATTCACAGGTGAAAAAATACTTAAGAAAAGTCCCATGTTTTCCTACACCTATAAATAACATATTTCATCATCCAGAATAATGTAAGCTTTTGCATGTTTCAGTTGACATTAACAAATCACCTATAAAGCTTGGCTAAAGTAGCCTCCGCTGTGACATCATCTTCAGAAACAGTCTTTCTTCCAATTGGTGCAAAGCCCCCAAAAAGGACCCAAAATTCACCTGAACCAGACTCTGCTTCAAGCTTTCCATCATCTAACGTTTCCCAGAGCAGAAGGAAATTAAATGATATAATATCATGGGCATCTTCACAAGTATCTGTAATTATAGTGACTTACCAATAATTGCAACATCACTCTTTCCTTCATGATACTTCTCCTTCAAATATTGTATTACTTCTAAAGCTTTAGCTCTTTCTTGGATATTGGAGTTGGCACCATTAAATTGATATATCTTACTTTCAGTGTCCAAGATAAAGACGTCGTCATGATTAAGAGAAGATCGAGTAAAAGGAACCTACACAAGTCAAAAATGCAATATCACCACTAGCTACCTACACATTGCAAGCTGTAGACCTTCTAACACTATGAGGCATTGCTCCATCATGATTCTCATAACAAAGACAGACGATTACCTCCTACTACGAAATTTTTTAACATATGATATCCCAAAGAAATAAAAGATGAGTCCTTGAACCTGTCTCAATCTGACAGCTCGTTTTCCTTTGCAAACATACAGGCATGTTCCGAACTTTTTCTCTTCAGGCTTCTTGAATCCAGAAGCAATGCCACCTTCTAACGGGATGATGCACGGTTTGAAATAGGACAAAAACTTATCGGATTCATAACCTTGAAGTTCCCTGTGCTGAACTGCACGTCCCCCAAGGACTGCATCAAGTTCAACTGTCTTGATTGCAGCAGTGCCAGCTTCATCCTATAAAAGTTTATAAAAATGATGCCAAAGAGTATCAGCTATCTTTGAATGTGCATGACAAAACAAAGAAACTTACTTGGCTCGTATCTTTTCCGATCCAAAAGTGTATGTCATAGAGGAATGTACCACCCTTTCCAGCACTTGTCTGCATCAATAAATTGTGAATGACACGATGAAAGATGGGAAGCAGCTAAATATCTTCCAAAATCATCAGGAGATAGCTACATGAATTAGAGCATCAAGCTTATAAGAAGGTATCTCGAGAGAAGAAAAAATTATATAGGTGTTTCTACTTATAGAGCATTAAGCTTACAATTAACAGCTTACTACTTATAGAGCATTAAGCTTACAATTAACAGCTTACATGCATCAAAAATATTATTCCCAATTAGAAATGCCTTAAGGTTATCTTAGCACCTCAAGTATAAAGAGAGAACATATATAGCATCAAGGACCTCCAGTACATCTACTTCTTTAACGCTACTTTCTATAAGAGAGGAGTATTCAAAATATGAAAGCTGAAATTACACTTGTAAGGGTGCTGCGATGTGTGACTACATTATAGATGCAAGTCAAGACCAAAGCTCACTACTTCAGATTAGGGTGAGGTTTAAGAATCCACAGAATAAATTATTTTTGAAAACAGACACCATGTCGAAGTGAGATATGCATACTTATTGCTAGTCAGAATTCTGGATGGGAATACATTCTACGGCCAACTGTAGAAATTGAATATTTTCAAAAAGAGTATTAAAAGACCTGACAAGAAACAGTAGCCCCCATTCCAGATACAATGTCACTGTGACATACATGCTGCTTAGTCTGATGAAATGATATAATATGCTTGTTAACATAATTTTCGATATGTTTATTGACATAATTTTGAATGAATTCTAGAGGATTACTGTTTCTGTTTAATCCCGCATAAACTACTTTTATACGTAATATAAATTGTTTGGAACTCTTCCAAAGGCATTTTATAATTTCCGAATTATCAAGGTATAGATTTGGAAACAGTTATTGAGAAGCAGTAGATATAAAAAAAAAAGTCACGAAGCATTGGCAAATTCTCGAATTTTCGAAATTTTTTAATTTTTAAGAAAATTGATGGGATCGCCATCAAAAGTAAACTGTTAAAATATAAAATCAAGTCGATCTTAATTTTATGATCTACAGTAAACAGATTGAAAAATTAAGCTGGACATACTTTAAAGATATCTTCATCTCATGTCTGATACATTTTCTCTATCAATTACATAGCATTGTATAGATCAAGAGTTTGCTACCCATTTTTGTATTGATAAGTTTTGCCAAAAAAAGATTGACCTCTTAAATAGGATGTGACCCTTAACAAGTTCTATATAGGTGATCAACCTACCCAAGGATTATCTTCTCCTTAACTAGAAGCTTTGAATTGAAAATTAAATTAATTCGTGCAACATAAGCCCCATTGATGAGATAAGACCTTTACAGCACAGACATGGACATAGGTACATTCAAAAGCATCTTATACAAATACTTCTATGCAAAACAAAAACAAAAAAAAACATGAGCAGGTGGCAGTAATACAAGATGAATTGACAATCTTTACCTGTAAAATAATGTAAGAGTCTCCTGAATAGAATTTACCATGATCAGATTTTAGCAAAGGAACTGGTTGAAAATTTTCAATTCGCCAAATCTCCATACCACTATGTCATGTTAAGTAATCAATGAGATACTTGCTAGCATGACCAGTAAGCATATGATTAGCGACTTGTAAGCCATAATAATAGGCAACGTTTAGAGAATATGGCAAGACTATGAAGGAAGAATGAGCCATGTTATATTTATAAATAGGATACATTCTTTGTCCAGCTCCATGAAATGCAGGCTCCATATTTTTTGCAGAGCTAGCCATTTACCAATAGTTTTCTTTGTTGGCCCTTACCTTATATTCGCAATAAGAGACTTCTGCAATTTGCAAAAGGTTGTTGCTGTTTGTCAGAAAGGAAAAAAATTTATAACCATTAAAACTATATAACTTATTCTTGCGACAAAATTTACGGTAAATAAACTAAAGCCAACTGTTTGTTTTTGCATTCAAACAGTAAACATCACATGGCCTAACAAAGATGCCAAGTATCCAGTTTCTGGTTATAATGCATCAACAACCATAATTACCAAATAGCGATGCATGGTGCAATTAGAAGGACCAGTAACATAAATATGTCAGCAGTGAGGCGCGTAAGTGTGACAGCTGAGTACATTGCATATCCTATTAAGGTAAAACATGATGCTCCCAAGCATAAGTAGAACATAATTTGAGGAAGAATGTTATCATCAGAGGAGTTCACATAACACTTATTTAGTTAATCATTAGCAAGAGACTAACTGAAACAGGAGTAGGCAACAAGAAGAAGAACTGCCGATTCAAAAAGCTTAAAATAATATGATAACTTATAAAAATGAAAATATATATAACTGTTCAGCACCTAATGAATCGGGTTTCCGGTATTCTCAAAGCAATCGCTTCACAAGAACAAGTTATTTCACAAAGAGAAAAAATACAATTGCAACACTATCGATGATGTAAAACAACAACCAAACTTTTATCCCAAACTTCAGAGGCCTTGAATCATCTTCTACCATTTTACTCTATTTAAAGGACATCTCCTCAAATATGATGTAAATAAAATATATTTATATAATGCAGGAAACAATCTTGCAAAGTTGTTGTAAGCTCTTGTTACTAATGATGATGGGAAAAAGATAACAACCAGAAATATATTAAAAGTTTACAAGAACACCCCTTTGAAGAATATTATGAAGTCAATATCGAGCAACCATATAGCTTGATCTACTTTCCTCGTCATGGCAGCTGCTTGCGCCCTGCACTATATAGCTATATGTAGGTAGCATTTATCACTGTGTCATATACAATAAGAACTGAACCAATTTACAAAACTTACAAGATGGTCCTGTTAATATTTTTAGTTCTCTTAAAGGATGAATGTAGTTCAAAGAAAATTATGCATCGCAATATCAAGTTATCAACAATCATCATGATGCTATATCATTATGATTGTTAACGGAATTCCCAGATATTAGCTCCATTCCTTATGTTAAGATCTTCCAGACCAATAGTAATGTTAGCTTGTTGGAAGTTGTCAAATCGTGATATGAATCGTATATCGTTTTTCTTATGAATTGTATTGTATAGAATCGTAAATAGTAAGACATGATATCCGTTTGTGCAAAATCAAAGCAATAAGACTTATTATATATATAGTACTCTACTAAGTGAAAATAAGAAAAAAGTTTCGTAGTCCTCTTTTGGTAGTCCTTTTTTAATCTCAAACTCCTTTTATAGTGGACAATCTTATGTGTTTTATAAAATTAATTCTTTTAGATGTATATTTAAAGTTAAAATGGAGTGGTAATATCTAAAGTACTCTATTTTATGTTACCATTGTCTTTATTATTAACTTCTATTTATTGGATTATATTACTATCTCTTATATGCGTGATAAAAAATAGATAATTGATATAAGATCACTTATTTTTTTATGAAAAACTCATGAACAAGAATCCCAAGAGGCAATCCATGATGCTAGCAATAAACTAATTGCTAAAATTAATACTTGATATTGGATTCATATATGATATGGAGTTGCTTCTCTTCAATATTAGTGTTAAAATGATCCTCTTAACTTTTCCCTTCCCAGCATCTACAAAAGTTTTATTACTCTCTCTCCACTAATGGTTCATTACTAAGAAAAACATTATGTTTTATACATTCAATTTTATAAATAACAACCGGGAGCCTTTCGTGCTCTTTTTAATACTTAATTGAAATATATTAATCATCTCGCATTCTTCATAAAAATTACAAAGATATTCATTTATGTCTTATAAATTTGCAAGCAATCGAATCCATCAAATTTTCTTAATACCTCTATTTATAACCCATCCATCTCTGAGTTCTCTCCCATGTGTATCCAAATATTACAATAATTTTTCTTCTTTTTAGTCCCCATCCTCATATTCTCCTACTAAGGTCCGACCATTCTTGCTTTGCTTACATTTTAAGCACATCTGGAACTTGAAATAACCTACGAAATGGGCACCAAAATCGAGTTGGTAGATTATTGGAGCGCATCCACGTAACTCGATTATGAGATGTTGATAGGGTATTCATGTGATCAAGAAGCCCACAATCCACAATGTTGGTTTTGATTAACCTTACATTTGAAGAAGAAACTATAACACGGTTTTTTTATTCCAGCTTGCTATTCTATCCGATTTTTGTTTTTCAAGTCGTTGGTGTCTTGGTGAGCAATGGTTATACACCAATAAAGTTGTAAGGTGTGCTATAATTTCATCAAAAATACTATGGCTCATGTTCATCCATGCAGATCACAAGGACTTATATGTATAAAGTCTTGTAATTATTAGGTTTCCTTGTTTTTCTTAATCTTTTCTTTATACTTGTACTCATGTATGATCCCTTTATTAATAAGAAATAAATGGATGTATACAATATTGAAAATATTGTTGATTAGTCATCCATATGTGTAAAAGCGCATGCACGCATATATATATATATATATATAAGAGAAGTTAATGATTTCTTTTCCCTTTTCTATATTTTTTCTATTTTCATTGAAATGCCAGTCAACTTCTATATGTCTTTGATTATTATATAGTTAATTATCGTTTATTCTATTAACGAATATACTTTTACTCTTGATAATATATGCATCCACTATTCTCTTGTATGTATATTAACTAATAAAATTTTGGCATTACGATATCCTTATGTGTAATTACTTAAGCATGAATATTTTTATTTTTATTTTTTATGGAAAATCTATTAAACTATCAATATATAAACAAGAAATCATCCGGTTAATAGAAGAAGAACAAAGGTTGGAAGCCCATAAAATAAATAATTTATAGATGCCAATTGATCTTGTAAGAATTTCATCACCTTATATCCTAGGAAATAATTGATTTTAAAACTTAAAGTTTAGTAAATCAATTTTGCAATCTATTTTCTCCGATCTTTCATTAAAAATGCAATAATTAATATCTAATTATAGCCTATCAACATGTTTATATTTTTTTCTCAACTAAAAATCTATTTATCAATTAATTTTTCAAACGCTACATAGTTTTCGCTAATAACATAATAGATAATCAAGAACAAAAATTTCTTATAAATTTTTCACGTGCGTAGCACATGCACATGACTAGTGTGTGTGTTGATTAGCAATATAAGACAATACGTTATATAAAATATAGTATTTAGTCAATTATGCGACTGACATAATACACTTATATATGTGCAAAATCCAACAAAGAATATATGGAGTCAATAAAGTCATATGAATACGTTGTTAATCATAGAAATTAAGATAATTAGTCAATTGCCAGGCGTTGAGACAAGGACAATTCAGCAAGGAAGTCGAGAGCGAGGCGTCGGGTCAAAGACTCGAAGGCGAGAAGGATTGTCAGTGCGAAAGAGATGGAGAGACTGAGAAAAGATTGAAAAAGTAAGGATTTTGCCAATTTGGGGTTAATGAAACTGGAACTTAAATTGTTATATGACTCAAAATTCAGACCTACCCAAAAATTCAAACCCGGACCATTTACCGAAATAATATTGTGAATCATAAAATCTTATCAAATTGTATGATACGAATCGTGAATCGTATGATTCAATCATAATCCGATACAACCTTGCGATATGTACTAGAGCTTGTCCGAATCGCATCGAATCGTAATATTTTAACAACTATAATTGGAACTACTTGGATACATGACATTTTAACACCTTTTTAATACCAAAAACCATACTATACTACTACAAGAAGTTCATATTCCGAAAGCTTATTCCATCTGTCAATTTAGCCATACTTTAATTTTAGCTACTTCATAGAGAGAGAAATAGAAAATTAATGATAGCATGTAAACTCATAGAAATCATACTTTTAAGAATTACTTCTTATCCTATTTTATCCGGACCAATCTAGAAGTATAGCTGGAAATACTCAAAGGCTAACACATGAATTCAACTCATGTCGTGCAATGACCTATCTTTAAACTCATGATCTACTTAAGTAACTAGAAAGATCCAAATCTCCAATCAACATGTGAGACCTTCAAAGACACAAGGACGAAAATCTTCAAGAACATGTATAAATCAGATAAGCGATTGTCGCTTGGTAGGAGACTCAAGGCACACAAAATCCCATTTCTAAATTATACTTACTTCATGATCCATCCTGACAGACACAATGGATGGGTTTTTGACAGAAAGACATCCATGCTCTCTAACCCTATTCTGTATGTGTGTCCTGCTTAATCTATAAGGCAATCTAATAGCTTAAACTTCTCTCCGTAACTTATGCTAGTTCTTATAGATTCCAATCACAATCTTCTTCTAATTTCCAGCATATAGTATCTTATAGATATGCTTTTAGTTTGCTCCTTATTTTACACCTCTTCAATTTCAATTAGTAGCCCATTCTGGTCCTTCTTAAATGTACAAATATTATACGAGTTTTGAGTTGATAGGAAGTGTTCAAAATCTCTTTTTGATGACAACACATAAATTACTAGTATATACTCATAGCATTTTGCATACACATCACTTGTGCAACTCTCTAGAAAACTATTGATTCTGAATCATATAATCAACCAAATTAATGCATAGATTCAAGCATTAGAGCTTGACGATTGACTAATCCTTATTCGGCGTGAATCATGGCACAAAAATTTCACTATACCAAAAAATGATTTGATCTGGTGTGTGTGAGAGAGTGAAAAATCATGTCTTTCTCTGCAAGCGCAAAGTAATTCCCAAGCTTATAGATCAAATCGCCACAAATGAGAGCTACATCCCCAAAAAGTATAGCAGATCCCCATGGGAAAGAGAAAAAAAGAGCTATTTTGAGTCGTGAGAATTGATTGATTACCAAATCGAGAGTGAATCCAATCGATGATCTGAAGGCAAGATATGTGATTGACGATGATCTTAGGGATACGATGCAATGGAGAAAAAGAGAGCGATCACAGCAGAAACTTATGATGATCGCTGTTCCACGCACACCGCACAACACTTGTGCAACTCTCTAGAAAACTATTGATTCTGAATCATATAATCAACCAAATTAATGCATAGATTCAAGCATTAGAGCTTGAACGATTGATTAATCCTTATTCGGCATGAATCATGGCACAAAAATTTCACTATACCAAAAATTGATTTGATCTGGTGTGTGTGAGAGAGTGAAAAATCATGCCTTTCTCTGCAAGCGCAAAGTAATTCCCAAGCTTATAGATCAAATCGCCACAAATGAGAGCCAAATCCCCAAAAAGTATAGCAGATCCCCAAGGGAAAGAGAAAGAAAGAGCTATTTTGAGTCGTGAGAATTGATTGATTACCAAATCGAGAGTGAATCCAAACTATGATCTGAAGGCAAGATATGTGATTGACGATGATCTTAGGGATACGATGCAATGGAGAAAAAGAGAGCGATCACAGCAGAAACGTATGATGATCGCTATTCCACGCACACCGCACATCACTTGTGCAACTCTCTAGAAAACTATTGATTCTGAATCATATAATCAACCAAATTAATGCATGGATTCAAGCATTAGAGCTTGAACGATTGATTAATCCTTATTCGGCGTGAATCATAGCACAAAAATTTCACTATACCCAAAAATGATTTGATGAAAAATCATACCTTTCTCTGCAAGCGCAAAGTACTTCCCAAGCTTATAGATCAAATCGCCAAGAATGAGAGCTAAATCCCCAAAAAGTATAGCAGATCCCCAAGAGAAAAAGAAAAAAAGAGCTGACTTGAGTCGTGAGAATTGATTGATTACCAAATCGAGAGTGAATCCAAACGATGATCTGAAGGCGAGATTTGTGATTGATGATGATCTTAAGGGGCTGTTTGGTTGCAACATTATGAAATTTGGATTCCAAAACAGCATGATTGAAAATTTATGGATTTGGCAATTTATTGTTTATTTGGTTTTGGATTTTCAATATTGGATTTGTACATCCTTATAATCATTGTTTCATTGATGAAAAAAAAGTGGAATTTAGATTTGAAAATTTTAAAATGAGATAAATAGAGAGAGGATTATTAAATAAATAAGCTATCCCGGACCCCATCTAAAAGTACAATGAATAGTGTCAAATCCTTACGAATTCTCCAAAATTTTGAGGATTCAAGGATCTTTTTTGTAGTGGGCCCCCCATAAAAAACAAAGAAATCCTATAAATCCAAATTCTATAACCAAGCACAAAATTGTGGACTCCTCTAATTTTTTTGGATATCACAATCCAATTCTTTCATAATCTTGCAAACAAACATGCCTTAAGGATACGATGCAATGGAGAAAAAGAGAGCAATCACGGCAGAAATTTATGATGATCGTCGTTCCATGTACACCGTACTCCAACACACAACACACAACACACAACACACAGGACACCGGGACCTACGAATTTGCCCAAAAGCTTAATTTGTGGAATTTTTTTCCTAATTAACCCTATCAAATAAATTAAATCTCTAGATGACCCAAAACGTAAATAATTCCAGCATGGTTTTAGGAGGCCAGAAGAAAAGAGTGGTTCTGAGATGCCACGTCAGGAAAAAAAAAGCTGGTTAGGATAGCCTTTTCTTCCTATCGAATACGCTATCCCAAATAGCGTACTTACACACACATCCGAACACAGAGACACATAGAAGAAGAAAATTTTGCTCAGGGACTCAAACGAAAACGTTATTTGTGATAGCTAATATATATAGGGAAAACACTATCACAAGTAATGTTTTCCCTCATTCCTTCCTCATCTGTTGCTACTCCCCTACTGAACCCCTGAGCACCAAAGTCACTGTTGCTGCTCCCCTGAACCCCTAAGCTCCAATGCTGATGTCATTTCCCCCCCTTTTCCCACCATTGAACAGATCTTCATTTATCGACGAATGAAATAGAATTTAAATTCAAAAATTTTGGTTTTCATAGTTTATGATGAATTTTAGTAACGGATAAATTCTGAAATAAAATGGACAGCATTTCCTTTATAAATATTGATATATTTTCATAAATACATAATAATCTCCACTCCGGAGTAATACAAGCCATACACGGCTCCAAAAAAATCTTACCTCGAAGGGTGGAATTACACAGTAGAAAATATATCACATAAAATATAAACACACAACCACACAAATAAGAAGCTAACAAAATATATTCTGGATGCTACAAAGTTCATAAATAATATATCATACGTCACATAAAATTGTAGTATTGCCTCTTCTTCTTCCGTGGGGCTTGCTGTGATGGTCTTGCTACGCCACTCTAAGTCATCTGAGTCAACTGTGATGTAGGGACGATATCAAGACTGCGCTCATCCGCCACCGTCTCATCCTGTTGGATACGTATGCCCTAAAGGCCTTCATTGTACATGCTGGTAGGGATATATATGTACATGACAATCTTGTTTGATATGATAGTATGCTATTTGGTTTGTCTTTATCTTAACATGTGATGTGTTTTACTTTGTATTTCATATCTTATATACATGTTGATAAAGCCTGTAAGATCTTTGCCTGACTACCTACGTTGTGATGGCGATCATACTTGTGGGAGCTGGGTTGTCAAAAGGCACATCCTTAAAAGCGCCCCTAGTCGTAGGAGTATCGAGACTGGGCATCGTTACTCAAGAGTAGACTAGTGTATACATATCTTGACCCTGAAGAAGGACGATGGATTGGTCCCGCAACCATTGGTGAGGTACACCAAAGATTGTATACAGGTGCTTATTAGGTGTGAGTAATGTAAGCCCGCGGTGGCGCCCCGGCCGTCGAACCGACGCCGGAAATGCGGAAACAAAAAACTTTGCAAAACTTGCAACCGGCACCACCGCGCACTTTTCACCCGGATCGGGCCATTAACCTAGCTAACTAGCAAATAAAAAAAGAGTAGAGAAGTTATACCAAGCGATCTGTGTCCTTCGGTCTTCATCTCCACTCCGATCTTCCGCGGAATCTCCGTCCATCATCGTCTCGTCGGAAAAGGGCACCACGTAACCGAAATCTTTTACGGGCTCCCACCTCTTGACCGAGGCAACTCGGGCGCGAAGTTGGCTAGCCGACGCGTCCAAGGGATGCTGTAGAATAGTGTGGTAGCCATGTCTCTTTTGGGGTTTATGAGGTTGCCATGTTGGAGGAATTTTGCACAAAGATATTCATGGATCAAAGCTTGATGAAGAATGGGGCATGCAATCAAAAAGAATGAGCATTTCCACAAAAGAGCTCGGCCAGCCATTAATATTGTGCTCACTGTGAAATCAAGTGGGTTGGTTGCAAAAATTAAGTCCCAGGGAATACCAAATCAGCCCCCCCTTTCAAATCAATTAGCATATGCAACCAAAGAAAATTAATTAATGCAAAAGGAAATTTCCACCAAAATTAAACCACACTCCATTCCCAAACAGTGGCCGGCCCACTCAAAAACATGGGTGAGGGAAAAATCATGGAATAAATTAAGAGGAGAAAAAAAAGAATAGATAATTATCAAAGGTCACCCTCATCTCACTCATCAATCTCCATTTTCAAACCATCAAAAGAAAAGATAATGAAGTGGACAAGAATGGAATCTCATCATGAAGCTAGTCTCATCAAAAAGCCACATATGCAAGAAAGCCCCTCACAACTAAGTTAATTGCAAACTTGCAATTAACCCCCTCCAACGAAAAGTCCGGCCGTGAAGGAATAAAAGAAAACAGGCCGGAACGGAATGCAAACTGGCAACTTCAGAAAACTGATCCCGTAATAAATTACAGGAAAACCCCGCTACAACAAATACATGCCCGCATTTGTATTCCCACTGAACACAAATGCAAAGAGACAAAACTACACTATCTAAAACTAGAAACCGGCTTAAGTCAAAACCGGCTAGTAAAAACCGCCCGATCACGATCCTGCAATACCGCACGTATCTGATCGAACCCTGCCATATCTCCATACGGCCTCTACAGCGTTTCGCCCGAAACCTGAGTAACTGAGTGTGTGGTGGACTCTAAAGACTCGTCAATACTATGGCTGTGGATTTAACCACTAGCACGTCAGAGGTATAAGCCATACGTGACGGGCCACCAGCTATTGACCAAAAGGGACGTCGATGAGCGAACTCATCCTGACACCCTACTGAGCCTGTCAGTGACAATATCCGTACAGTCCGGTCCGTTCGTCTATGAGCATCGCATGGCGGGCCTAGGGGGTTGGTAAAAGTCAGACCCCCAAAAGCGGTACAAGTCGTGTCGGAGTGTAGCCCAGAACACCCTGAGATACTACTGGAATACCTACCATTAAATCTCCTGCCTTGGCCAAGGACTTCGTGTAATGGCTCTCCTAGACACAGCGCGACCTCACCCCCAATACCGGGAGAGACGAACCCCTGAAGATCCGCTCACTGCCTCCATGTGGCTCGGGACTGTACCCAACTAAAACCTGTTTGCACGACTCCTTTGAGCCGTGGTAGGGTAGTAATCAAAGCACAGTGGGAACTCACATGAGACAAATGACGATCCCCAGGTCGATGAACTAACCTGTACACATGTCACCTGGGAACTGCTATCTGACGTCAGGTATAAGACCAACTAGCATGTTCCCGGCGAGTCCTGTCCGGTGTACTCATAACCCAATGAGCACCTGTATACATCTTAGGTGAACCAACTGACACCAGTGGCTTGTGAGACCGGCCACCGCCCCTCGTCGGGGTCTCGACTGTATACACTAGTCTACTCTGGAGAATCGATGCCCTGTCTCGAAACTCCTACGACTAGGGACCTTTTAAGGATGCGCTTATAGACTCCAGCTCTCACTTATATGATCGCCCTCATACTGCTGGCAGTCAAGCAAGAATCCTAGGGGCTCTATCAACGTGCAATAGCGACCTGTCAGGTCACCTAAAGCAGTACACGATGATAAAGGTAAACCAGATAGCATACTATCATCTCGAGTAAGACTGTCCTACCGGGATAGGTCCTCCCTCAATCATTGCAATCACGTGCCTGTGATCCAATAATTGACTCTGAGGGCACTATCTCCAACAATCTCCCACTTGCACTCAAGGCTAATTATTGCGATGTCGCATACTCACAGCCCGTGTGATACCGAACACCCAACTCCTCTACTAGTCAGTCTCACAAAGCTCGTTTGCGAGACTATTGCGTTCGAGGAATAGCCTCAGTGAGTGGATCCGCTCTGGTGTTTCTTTCTATGTCTCTCTATATCTCATGTTCGCAGAGAAAACCATCTCCCGAAATGAGCAATACCTGTCCTAGAATGTCTGGATGTCTGATGGGACCTAGCTCATAAGTGAACTCCAAATCCAAACTTCTTAGACTGTATCGTCAACTGAACTTAATCAGTATCCTGCGCCATGCCTTCCCTCAGTTTCCACCTGGACCACCTGTCCAAAATACTGCCCCTCGTCAGAGGGAAAACTATAACTTTGACAGCCACTCTGCCATCCAGGTCACCTTGGAAGCCTGGAATGATAACCGTCTCCTAAAGGAGGCTGCCGTTATCAATTCCTTAGAACATCAACTTATGTTCTAAAACTGCTTCCGATTGTTTCTCCAGGATTGGATCAATATCAACTTATTGCACCTACTGCAAGCACAACATCTGGTGTGGTACTTGACATCTCATGATTGACTCAATTGCCTGAGCAAGTGATCTGCCAATCATGCACATCCCTCTCCCCTTTAGTCTGTAAGACACCTTTAGAGAGGGTGACTCCATTACCTGCAGGTACACTACCGTGCCAGGAGTCGTCCATTCTAAATACTCATAGAATGCGCCCAGATTGGGAAACCACCCAAATCTAGATCCAAAACCATAGATCTATTAACCAGAATGTCTGATATAATATCCAAGTCCTTTGTAGAGAAACCACTGTGTGACGACCAAAGTATAACCGATTGTAGTATAGGAATATCACTTCCTACTCTGTGTATGCCATCAAATACCAGGACATCACACCCTACTACCTTCTTAACAGATCCATCCCCTATTCTGATGAAGTCAAACCTATGACTGTCACATCAGAAATAGATGATCTATCTCCGCTATATCTGCTCTAGTCTATAAATAGACATAAGCCTGATGTCCACCAATGCTTCCGCTGCTCCCACTGACTATGACAACCCTCTGGCAGAGTCATATAGATGTGCACTTCTAAAGCCAGTTTAGAACGACACTATACTCATCCTCCTGCCGGGTCTCACAGTCTGGAACAACGGCAATGGCAAGTCTGGGTAAACAAGAACCTCCCTGCCACCGTCCTTGAGCATACCGAAGTACCTCTCGAGTGCCTGAGGTTACCCACCATATCTGCGGAGTGGCCAATGGAATGTCAAACCAGATTGAATCTTTAGGTTCTTATGAAATCTTCAGTAATCGTTTGTGGTTCTGGAATCACTTCCAGTTCTACCATACTCCCACTACTGTTTTCTGAAAAAAAACATTTTTGATAAAACTGTGGCGAGTCAAGAACAATATCACTATTGATCTTCCAGATGGTAGAAAGTCAACCCTCGTCATAGCCCGGGTCAACCCACAAACAGCCATTACTGAAACGTGCCTTGAGTTGTCCAGAGTCTGGTTTTAAGCATAAGCCGGACAACTCCCCGTATCTTAACAATGTCAAGATATGAACTGTTCTATATCCAAAAACAGAGGCGCTGATTTAATTGAACCAGATTCAAATCATGCAGCTGTCTCCAGTGCATGTCAACTAAATGGAAAGAGGCCGATCAGCGTTACTCAACTTAGGAGTACTTCCAATTATGAGTAACCTGAAAGAGAAGCTAGTTTTTTAATCATTACTATCAACTGAATACCATTCACAAGTATCTGTTGGAGATAGTGCCCTCATAGTCAATTATTGGATCGCAGGTACGTGATTGCAATGATTGCGGAGGACCTATCCCGGAAGGACAGTCTTACTCGAGATGATAGTATGCTATCTGGTTTGCCTTTATCAGTCGTGTACATGTTCAGGTGACTGATTGCATGTTACACTTTGATAGAGCCCTTAGGATCTTGCTTTACTACCAACAGTATGATGGCGATCATATACGTGAGAGTTGGGTAGTTTATATGCATATCCTTAATTGTGGTCCCTAGTCGTGGGAGTTTCGAGACAGGGCATCGATACTCCGGAGTAGACTAGTGTGTACAGTCGAGACCCCGACGAGGGGCGGTGGCCGGTCTCACAAGCCACTGGTGTCAGTTGGATCACCTAAGATGTATACAGGTGCTCATTGGGTTATGAGTACACCGGACAGGACTCGCCGGGAATCTGCTAGTTAGTATTATATCTACCGTCAGATAGCAGTTCCCTGGTGACATGTGTACAGGTTAGTTCATCGACCTGAGGTCGTCATTTGTCTCGTGTGAATTCCCACTGTGCTTTGATTTCTACCCTACCACGGCTCAAAGGAGTCATGCAAACAGGTAGCTTTTGGGTACAGTCCCGAGCCATATGGAGGCACGTGAGCGGATCGGCAGGGGATTCGTCTCTCCTGGTATTGGGGGCGAGGTCGTGCTGTGTCTAGGAGAGCCATTACACAAAGTCCATGGCCATGGCAGGAGATTTACTGGTAGGTACTCCAGTAGTATCTCAGGGTGTTATTGGGCTATACTCCGACACGACTTATACTGCTATTGGGGGTCTGACGTTACTAGCCCCCTAGGCAGATATGCGATACTCATTGACGAACGGACCGGACTGTATATACATTGTCACTGTTAGGCTCAGTAGGGTTTTCCGGATGAGTGCGCTCATCGGCATCCCTTGAGGTCAGTCCATGGGCAGCCGTTACGCATTGCTAGTGACGCTGACGGTTTGTGGTTAAACCCACTGCCAGGGTACTGACGAGTCATTAGAGTCCCCCACAGACAGTTTCCCAAGTTCGGGCGAAACGTTGTAGAGGCCGTATGGTTTTATGGCAGGGTTCGGAAAATGCACGTGCGTTTACGCACGTGTCAGTTTTCGGGCAGATGATACTGGTCGGCTTTGGTTTAAGCCGGATCCGAGTATTATATTGAGTAGGTATAATATCTTTGTCTCAGTTGCATTTGTATTCGGTCGTAATACAAATGCGGGTATATTTATACAGTTTCGGGGTTGTCCTGAAATTCGTTTCAGGATCACTTTTGGAAGTTGCCAGTTTCCAGTTTTCTATCAGCCGTCTTTTAACATTCTGTTAAAGACGGATTTATCTTTTCTTGGATGAGAGTGAGTCGTGCTTCTAGAAGGTTCTAGAAGGTTCTAGAATTTGTGACAAGGCTAAGTGACTCATGCTTTGATTTCATTACTTTCTTGTTATGCTTAAGATCTTTATGCAAGATATTTAGTTTGTGTTCACATATGATATTTATCCTATGGTCACCCCCCTCTCCTACGGTCACCTCCCTCTCTTTATAAGAGGCCGGCCCCCTCCTCTCTCTCTTATGGTTGTTGATTTCATTTGTAGAAAAGATATGACAGTATTCGGGGTGTATGGAATTTTACAGTTCATTTCATTCCATCACCCGATTTCCACGGCAACTTCATTAACCGATCGTCCACGGATTTGGACGAAGTGAGACAAAGTCATCTACTCATTCTCTACATCATTCTTGGTCGTCTCTTTTAGCAAACTTGACGATCGAGTTGCCTCGAGTCAGAGGCGGGAGCCCGTTTAAAGAATCGATCATGTGGTGCCACCTCGACGAAGGAATCGGAGATCGACGAGATCGGAGCAGCCGCAACGGAGCGTGGGATGATGGTTGAAGAACGAAGGACTCGGATCGTTCGGTATAACATTCCTACACTCTTTACAGTTTGTTAGTTTAGCAATAATGGCAGATCCGGGTTAAAGTATACGATAGCGCCAGTTAAAAGTTTTTTGTTCCGCATTTGGCGTGCCGGGGCGCTAGCGTAGACTTGCAGTGGTATCAGAGCCTAACCATTTTGCTATACTAACTTGTGCTAACGCGTTTAAAACATCGATCAGACCGGAAATCGAAAACTACAAAATTCCTAGCTTGACAGTTCTGTTGATTTTAAATGGTCTCAAAAATTAATTCTGTATGTCTTAAAAATCTGTGCAGGCTTTTCTAAGAATCACGACAAAATTTGGGCACGTGACTCCTCCAAGCAGCCGCGGAAACGCGGCCAAACCCATGGTTTGGCCGCGCATCCGCGGCCACGTGGTGAGCTCGTGCTCCCAAATTTTTCCAGTGGCTTCTCTGTTGGATTTTGGGGGTTTTGGTAAATATCGTTTTGGCCCAGGTTTTGTTACTGTTCACCAGTAAGCAGTGGGGCCCACTTTTTGATATTTGGTCTTTGGTCGATCGAAATTTAAACACGTTAGTTTACAGTGCTTACATTATATCTCCGACCGGGAATGTCATTTGATCGGTAAACCGCGTTTAATTGCTATAGTTCTTTTAGACGGGTTTGCGAACGTGACATTCGCGTTGATGTTCTGTGTTGTGCTGTGATGTTGCGGATTTGTCGTGGTGGATAGCAGTGTGCAATGGTAGTACAGTTTGAGTTTATTTGTACATTTGATATTGCGGGGCGAGCGTCCAACTTGTGGACTGCCGTCACTGCCTGTTGTATAATATTCTTTTGGGGCACGACCAGGTTGCGGTCGATGTACCTGTTGTACTATTTTTCATTACTGTACTAGGTTTTGCCCCGAGACGGAGTGCACGGATAGCCGGGTTCTGAGAAGCAACGGGTCCGCATCTCATGGCTTTGAGAGGCAGAGGGGTCCCACTCTAGAATTGGCAGACTATTCGCCGCACTCGTAGGGGGTACAGGTTGACCCAAGGAGGGGTTCCCAAGATTACCGGATTCCGTGAAGTGCCGGGTGTTCCATTCACTATGCTGTGGGGGACTGCCTCGCTTCAGGTTTTTGGCGGGTAACTTGCCGCACCCGTAGGGGTCTAGGTTTCATTGCACAGGCTATCCACACGACAGGGGAACGTCGAGTTTCAGCAGCGGCTCTGTGAAACTCGGGGATCCCAGATATCTGTATTGTTCTGTGATGCTTATTACTTTTCTGTAATGTTGCATATTATCACGCCTGGAGCGATTATTGTATATTGGCTTATATACTATTAGATGTTGTATATGTTTTACACCCGCGCTAGTCCAGTCCCCGCTCTGTCGTTAGTTAAGTAACCTAACGAGTAATGACGGGACCCAGTGACGAATGCGGATGGCATATACGTACATTTTATTTTCGTTCTTTTCTGGTGTGATTAAATGATGGGACTGCGTTGATTCTGATCAATGCAAAGTTAAAACAAACCTGTATACAGTTGTTGGAACAATTTAAAAAGGTGTTATTGCAAAGACATTTCCTTTTGTTATGCATAGCGGTATTCAGTGGAATATCCTGCACCTCATTCGACGGGGCAAGGGCCGATATCCCTTCACCGGGACTAACCCCTTGGGCAGAAGTTTGCGTCAGAGTAATAACTTCACTATAGTCGATTACAAGTTGCTTTGCATAGCGGTATTCAGTGGAATATCCTGCACCTCATTCCACGAGGAAAGAGCCGAGATCCCTTTACCGGGAATGACCTCTTTAGCAAAAGGTTTTCGCCACTATATTTTAAAAAGCTATCAGGTTCCTTCAGCGATATCAAGTTCACTACGCTAAAGGTTTTTCGCCAAAAACCAGTCGTAGCCCTCCGTCACTTCTTTTGGGTATTCAGTAGTATTCAAGCTACGTATTTTGACCAACGCCAAGGCATAGTGTTTGGTAGCTGCTGGGTATTCAATTGTTGCATAGATAGATGAGTTAGTTTGGGACAGTCGTTCTGCAATTTTGGCCAACGTCAAGGGCATGTGCGGGTGGGTTCAAATTGGCAAGATAGTGACGGGTAGAACTTGACATGTGACTTATGACATTTTGACCAACGCCAAGGTTATAAGAGCATGGGGCAAAAATAATATCAGGAGTTTCTAAAGAAACTGAAACTTGCCGAGTATGCGCATACCTTCTGGAGTATGAGTAACGTGGATGCATTCCATCACGTTATCATGCGATGAGAGTTGGATCCTGATTCCCACTGATGAGTTGCTTTACTCTTCGGGTGATCCCGATTGATTCTTCTTTAGGTTTGGAGGAGAATTTGACAGGACAGTGGGAGGTTTCCGGATTAGATAAAATGATGACCATTCTGATCTAGGTTAGAGTGCACGCAGAGTGTTTCTTTTCTCTCTCTCTCTTTGGCAGCGACCTTTGACCGACCCTAGACTATGACTAAGTGACCAGGTTGACCGAACCTTCTTAAAATACTGGCTTTTGGATTGTCTGAGTTGCATAAGTCATTGCCACTCCTTCTTCTACCCTTTGAATTTCTTAGAACACCCGTATTACTACGGATATCCACTTCCATTGGATAGATCCATCGTATGGTTATATACGAACTCGAAGGGATTTCTTCGAGGATGGATCCAGGTTCAGGAGAAATAGAATTGGTTTATTCAGTTGTCTTTTATTATCACCTTCTCTCAGGTTGCGAGAGCTCCTTGGTTTAGGAGAGTACACCTATTACGCTTATTGGATAGTCTTATTCCAAACCATAGGCTGGTGCCGAAAGGTAGGGAATGAAGAAAACCAATTAGCCTAAGTAGGGTGTGCAGAAGGTAATATGTAAAGACAAAATGAAGGGATTAGAAAGAGGGCAAAGTAAATTGCGACTGTTATCATTCACGACCAAAACCGCGTACTTCATCGCCACTCCTAATTCACCTTTAAAAGAATAAGGTATTATTCAGTTGTCTTTTATCGTCACCTTCTCTCGAGATGCGAGTACTCCTTGGTTTAGGAGGGTACACCTATTATGCTTACTGGATAGTCTTCTTCCAAACCATAGGCTGGTGCCGAACGGTAGGGAAGGAAGAAAACCATTTAGCCTAACGATGGTGTACAGAAGGTAACGACTAAAGACAAATAAATGGATTTAGAGAGACGGCAATAAAATATACGGTTGAAGTCATGAATTGGATTATGGAAGAGGCATTACTATGAATACCAGGATACCCCTACGAAACATTTTCATGTTTCAGTGCATTGTTAAAGGAAAAACTGTTTTCCCGATTAGACACTTACTCCAAGGGTATGTATTTACCAGGTTTCATTCTCATATCTGTATGGTTTTACAGATGATGAGTGGGAGTAAGATATTGGGAATTAGGTGATCATCCTCATTATATCGGAATTCGTTGTAATTGGTGATATTTGAGGAAATCGCCAGGGTACGGTTTTCCACCTACAACGCACAGGTTTTGAGTTGTTCAACTCAGCGGACTTATACAGAGTATTGTATGTTGTCCAGTGTCCATCAGGACAAAGGGGTAGGTCCTCGTACTATGTTCTATTTACTTATAACTTCTCTAGTATTTAGACGAGTGTTTCGTAGAAATACAAGGTCTAAGTTTTGAGAAGTTGTGGGTATAAGAATAAAGTAGAGAACCAGGTATCACAAGTATCGGGATTCTTCAAGGAGATCGAAGATGTAGATTCTTGTGATTGGTATTCAGATGATAGTGATGGTTTTGAGAAACGTATTTCTCTTTCAGGTTACTCATAATTGGATGGATTCCTAAGTTGAGTAATGCTGATTAGCCTCTTTCCATTAAGTTGATATGCACTGGAGACAGCTGCATGATTTGAATATGGTTCCAATTAAATAAGTGCCAAAGTTTCTGTATTGGATATAGAATGGATCGTACCTTAAAAGAAATTAAGGTACGGGGAGCTGTCCAGCTTATGCTCAAAACCAGACTCTGGATAACTCAGGGCACGTTTCTGTAATGGCTGTTTGTGGGTTGACCCTGGCTATGACGAGGGTTGATATTCTACCATTTGGAAGATCAATAGTGATATTGTTCTTGACTCGCCACAGTTTTAGTAAAAATGGATCTTTTTCAGAAAACAGTAGTGGGAGTATGGTAGAAATGGAAGTGATTCCAGAACCGCGAACGATTACGGAAAATTTAATAGGACCTATATTTTCAATCAGGTTTGACATTCCAATAGCCACTCCGCAGGTATGGTAGGTAACCTCAGACACCCGAGAGGTACTTCGGTAGGCTCAAGGACGGTGACAGGGAGGTTCTTATCTACCAAGACTTGACACTACTGTTGTTCCAGGCTATGAAACCCGGTAGGAGGGTTGTCGTAGTCAGTGGGAGCAGCGGAAGCATAGTGGGCAAGATGCTTATGTCTATTTATAGACTTGAGCAGTTATAGCGGAGATAGATCATCTAATTTTTGATGTGACAGTCATGGGTTTGACTTCAATCAGAATAGGGGATGGATCAGTTAAGAAGGTAGTAGGGTGTGATGTCATGGTATCTGGATGACATACACAGAGTAGGAAGTAAAATTCCTATACTACGATCGGTTGAATTATGGTCGTCACACAGTTGTTTCTCCAGACAAGATATGGATATAATATTTGACATTCTGGTTTCTGGATCTATGGTTTTAGATCTGGATTTGGGTAGTTTCCCAATGTGGGTACTTTGACAGATATTCTAATGGTTTTTGGAATAGTTGACTCCTAGCATGGTGGTGTACCTGCAGGTGATGGAGTCACCCTCTCTAAAGGTGTCTTACAGACTAAAGGGGAGAGGGATATGCATGATTGGCAGATCACTTGCTTAGGCAATTGAGTCAATCATGAGATGTCAAGTACCACACCAAATGTTGTTTTTGCACTAGATGCAATAAGTTTGTATTAATCCAATCCTGGAGAAACATAAGGAAGCAGTTTTAGAACATAAGTGCATGTTCTACGGATTTGATGACGGCAGCCTCCTTCGGGAGACGATAATCATTCCAGGCTTCAAAGGTGACGTGGTTGACAGAGTGATTGTCAGAGTTATAGTTTTTCCCTCTGACGAAGAGGGACAGTATTATGGACAGGTGGTCCAAGAGGATACTGTGGGTGGCTTGGTGCCCGATACTGATTAGGTTCAGTGATCGATACAGTCTAAGATGTTTGGATTTGGAGTTCATTTATGAACAAGGTCCCATCAGATATCCAGACATATTCTAAGACAGGTATTACTCGATTCGGGAGATGGCTTTCTCCGCGAACTTGAGATTAAGAGAGATATAGGAAGAAACTTCTAGGCGGATCCACTCACTAAGGCTATTTCTCGAACACAATAGTTTCTCAAACGGGCTTTGTGAAACTGATTAGTAGAGGAGTTGGATGTTCGGTTTCACACGGGCTGTGAGTAGTCGACATCGCAATATTAGCCTTGAGTGCAAGTGGGAGATTGTTGGAGATAGTGCCCTCATAGTCAATTATTGGATCGCAGGTACGTGATTGCAATGATTGCGGAGGACCTATCCCGGAAGGACAGTCTTACTCGAGATGATAGTATGCTATCTGGTTTGCCTTTATCAGTCGTGTACATGTTCAGGTGACTGATTGCATGTTACACTTTGATAGAGCCCTTAGGATCTTGCTTTACTACCAACAGTATGATGGCGATCATATACGTGAGAGTTGGGTAGTTTATATGCATATCCTTAATTATGGTCCCTAGTCGTGGGAGTTTCGAGACAGGGCATCGATACTCCGGAGTAGACTAGTGTGTACAGTCGAGACCCCGACGAGGGGCGGTGGCCGGTCTCACAAGCCACTGGTGTCAGTTGGATCACCTAAGATGTATACATGTGCTCATTGGGTTATGAGTACACCGGACAGGACTCGCCGGGAATCTGCTAGTTAGTATTATATCTACCGTCAGATAGCAGTTCCCTGGTGACATGTGTACAGGTTAGTTCATCGACCTGAGGTCGTCATTTGTCTCGTGTGAGTTCCCACTGTGCTTTGATTTCTACCCTACCACGGCTCAAAGGAGTCGTGCAAACAGGTAGCTTTTGGGTACAGTCCCGAGCCATATGGAGGCACGTGAGCGGATCGGCAGGGGATTCGTCTCTCCCGGTATTGGGGGCGAGGTCGTGCTGTGTCTAGGAGAGCCATTACACAAAGTCCATGGCCATGGCAGGAGATTTACTGGTAGGTACTCCAGTAGTATCTCAGGGTGTTATTGGGCTATACTCCGACACGACTTATACTGCTATTGGGGGTCTGACGTTACTAGCCCCCTAGGCAGATATGCGATACTCATTGACGAACGGACCGGACTGTATATACATTGTCACTGTTAGGCTCAGTAGGGTTTTTCGGATGAGTGCGCTCATCGGCATCCCTTGAGGTCAGTCCATGGGCAGCCGTTACGCATTGCTAGTGCCGCTGACGGTTTGTGGTTAAACCTACTGCCAGGGTACTGACGAGTCATTAGAGTCCCCCACAGACAGTTTCCCAAGTTCGGGCGAAACGTTGTAGAGGCCGTATGGTTTTATGGCAGGGTTCGGAAAATGCACGTGCGTTTACGCACGTGTCAGTTTTCGGGCAGATGATACTGGTCGGCTTTGGTTTAAGCCGGATCCGAGTATTATATTGAGTAGGTATAATATCTTTGTCTCAGTTGCATTTGTATTCGGTCGTAATACAAATGCGGGTATATTTATACAGTTTCGGGGTTGTCCTGAAATTCGTTTCAGGATCACTTTTGGAAGTTGCCAGTTTCCAGTTTTCTATCAGCCGTCTTTTAACATTCTGTTAAAGACGGATTTATCTTTTCTTGGATGAGAGTGAGTCGTGCTTCTAGAAGGTTCTAGAAGGTTCTAGAATTTGTGACAAGGCTAAGTGACTCATGCTTTGATTTCATTACTTTCTTGTTATGCTTAAGATCTTTATGCAAGATATTTAGTTTGTGTTCACATATGATATTTATCCTATGGTCACCCCCTCTCCTACGGTCACCTCCCTCTCTTTATAAGAGGCCGGCCCCCTCCTCTCTCTCTTATGGTTGTTGATTTCATTTGTAGAAAAGATATGACAGTATTCGGGGTGTATGGAATTTTACAGTTCATTTCATTCCATCACCCGATTTCCACGGCAACTTCATTAACCGATCGTCCACGGATTTGGACGAAGTGAGACAAAGTCATCTACTCATTCTCTACATCATTCTTGGTCGTCTCTTTTAGCAAACTTGACGATCGAGTTGCCTCGAGTCAGAGGCGGGAGCCCGTTTAAAGAATCGATCATGTGGTGCCACCTCGACGAAGGAATCGGAGATCGACGAGATCGGAGCAGCCGCAACGGAGCGTGGGATGATGGTTGAAGAACGAAGGACTCGGATCGTTCGGTATAACATTTCTACACTCTTTACAGTTTGTTAGTTTAGCAATAATGGCAGATCCGGGTTAAAGTATACGATAGCGCCAGTTAAAAGTTTTTTGTTCCGCATTTGGCGTGCCGGGGCGCTAGCGTAGACTTACAGTATCTACTCTTCGATCACCTTGAAGAATCCCGATACTTGCAACACCTGGTTCTCTACTTTACTCTTATACCTATAACTCCTCAAAACTTAGACCCTGTGTTTCTACGAAACACATGTCTAAGAACTAGAGAAGTTAAAAGTAAACAGAATATAGTACGAGGACCAACCCCTCTGTCCTAATGGACACAGGACAATATACAATACTCTGTATAAGTCCCCTGAGTGTAGTGACTCATTCACTGTGTGTCGTGGGTTGAAAACTGTACTTTTGGTTAAGAAGAATTACACCGTTGTTCAATGCTCCTTACCTAACCATCTACTGGTATAGGTAAATGTCATAGACATAATTTCAAAAAGATATGTCTCACCCTATAAAAATAGACGTACAGATATATCAATTTGAAATTGGTGCACAACAACGGATATTCAAAACCAAATATTTGCCGACCGGCAAACAACCCAGGTGGCTTCCTCAAATATCACCAATTCCAACGAATCCCGATATAATGAGGATGGTCACCTAATTCCCAATAACTTACTCCTCTTCATCATCTGTAAAACCATACAGATGTGAGACTCATACCTGGTAAATACATACCCTGGAGTAAGTATCTAATCGGGAAATCAGTTTTCTTTTAACAGTACACAGTGAAACTGAAACATTGAAATGTTTCGATGGGGTATCCTGGTATTCCTAGTAATGCCTCTTCCATTAACCAGATTCACGACTGTAACCGTATAATTCTTTGCCATCTTTCCAAATCCCTTTACATGTCTTTTGTCATTACCTTCTGTACACCCCTTTAGGCCAAATGGTTTTCTTCCTTCCCTACCGTTCGGCACCAGCCTATGGTTTGGAAGAAGACTATCCAATAAGCATAATGGGTGTACTGTCCTAATCCTAGGAGCACTCACAATACGAGAGAAGGTGAGGATAAAAGACAACCGAATGAACTTAATTCATAGGTGATTTAGGATTGACAAAGAAGTACATGGTTTGGTTGTGAATAGCAGTCGCAATTTACTTTGCCCTCTTACTAATCCCTTGCTTTGTCTGAACTTAATACCTTCTATACACCGTTTAGGCTAATTGGCTTTCTTCATTCCCCACCGTTCGGCACCAGCCTAAGGTTTGGAAGAAGACTATCCAATTTGCGTAATAGGTGTACTACTCCTAAACCAAGGAGTACTCGCAACCTGAGAGAAGGTAAAAGGTAAAGACAACTGAATAGTCCTATTCGTTTTCTCCAGAACCGGAAACCATCCTCGAAGTCCTTCGAGTTCGTATATAACCATACGATGGTTTTGTCCAATGGAAGTGGACGTTCGTAGTAATACGGGGTGTCCTAGAGAAAAGGGTAAAAGTAGGAGTGGCAATGAGGTCTGCAACTCTGACAATCCAAAAGCCAGTGTTAAGAAGGTTCGGTCAACTTGGTCACTGAGTCATAGTCTAGGGTCGGGTCAATGGTAGCTGCTAAAGAGAGAGAGAAAAGAAACACTCAGCGTGCACTTTAACCTAGATCAGAATGGTTATCACTTTATCTAATCTGGAAACCTCCCACTGTAACGTCAAATTCTTCCCCAAACCTGAAAGAAGAATTAGTCGGGAATACCCGAGGAGTAAACCAACTCATCAGTGGGAATCGGGATCCAACTCTCATCGCATGATAACGTGACGGAATCCGCTCACGTTATCACACTCCAGAAGGTATGCGCATATCTGGCAAGTTTCAGTTCTTTTGAAACTCCCGATGTGGATTTTTACCCCATGCTCTTATGACCTTGGCGTGAGGTCAAAATATCATAAGTCACATGTCAAGTTCTACCCATCATTTTTCTGGTTAATTTGAACCCACCCGTACATACCCTTGACGTAGGCCAAAATAGTAGTACGACTGTCCCAAACCAACGCATCTATCTTTGCAGCAGATAAATACCCGGCAGCTACCAAACACTATGCCTTGGCGTGAGGTCAAAATACATAGCTTGAATACTACCGAATATTTAACTGAAATGATGGAGGGCTACGAATGGTTTCTGGCGAAAACCTTTAACGTAATGAACTTGATATCGTTGAAGGAACTGATAGCTTTTAAAAATATAGTTACGAAAACCTTTGCTAAAGAGGTCACTCCCGGTGAAGGGATCTCGGCTCTTTCCCCGTAGAATGAGGTGCAGGATATTCCAACTGAATACCACGATGCAAAGCAAAAGTAATCGGCTATAGTGAAGTTATTGCCCTGACGCAAACTTTTGTCCAAGGGGTCACTCCCGGTGAAGGGATCTCGGCCCTTGCCTCGTCGACTGAGGAGCAGGATATTCCAACTGAATACCACTGTGCAAAACAAAAGTGAACGTCCTTGCAATAACAGCTTTTGAAAAAGTGTTCCAACAACATCAGAATAGGTTTGTTTATCTTGCATTGATCCGAATCAACGCAGTCCCATCAATTGATCACACCACAAAGAACGAAAATATACTGACGTACGTATATGCCATCCGCATTTGCCACTGGGTCCCGTCATCACCCGTTAGGTTAGCTAACTAACGACAGAGCGGGGACTGGACTAGCGCGGATGAAAAACATATACAACATCTACTAGTATATATATGATATATAATTTTCGCTCAAGGCGTGATAAAATGCAGCAACACAGAAATGTATAGCAACACAGATCAATACAGATATCTGGGATCCCCGGGTTTCACAGAGCCGCTGCTGAAACCCGACGTTCCCCTGGTCGTGTGGATAGCTTGTGCAATGAAAATCCTAGACCCCTACGGGCGCGGCAAGTTACCCGCCAAAACCTGAAGCGAGGCAGCCCCCTCAGCAACGTGAATGGACCACCCAACACTTCACGGAATCCGGTAACTTGGGCACCCCTCCTGGGTCAACCTATACCCCCTACGAGTGCGGCGAATAGCCCGTCAATTCTAGAGTAAAACCCCCTCCGTCTCAACGCCATGAGATGCGGGCTTTTTGCCCTCTAGAACCCGGCTATCCGTGCACCCCTCCGC
Source organism: Agapanthus africanus (assembly GCA_030015575.1). Lineage (NCBI taxonomy): Eukaryota > Viridiplantae > Streptophyta > Magnoliopsida > Asparagales > Amaryllidaceae > Agapanthus > Agapanthus africanus. The sequence continues at coordinate 567,665,571 of CM057339.1, forward strand.
GGGGTAATCCTAGTACAGAAAGTAAAATATACATACACCGGGTACATCGACCGCAACCTGGTCGTGCCCCAAAAGAATAATACAAACAGGCAGTGACGGCAGTCTACATGTCGGACGCTCGCCCCGCAATATCAAATGTACATAATACAACAAAACTGTACTACCACTGCAACCAGGCTATCCCCCACGACCGATCCGCAACAACACAGTACAATCACAGAACATCAACGTGAATGTCATGTTCGCAAATCCGTCTAACCGGGCTATAGCAGCTAGACAGGATTTACCGATCAAGTGACATTCACGGTCGCAGATATAATGTAAATACTGTGAACTAGCATGTTTAAAATATCCGATCGAACAAAATTTATCAAGTGGGCCCCAAAAAGTATTGTAGCACTTACAGAAAATCTGGGCCCAAAAATAATATCCCCAAAACCCCTATTTCCTATTCAAAAGCTTACTGTGAAAATATGGTGCAACGATTCCTCTTACCCACCGCGGAACCGCGGCCAAACCAGGGGTTTGGCCGCGTTTCCGCGGTCGTAGTAAGGAATCATTGAGCCGTATTTTCCCAGAATTCTTAGAATTTCTTGCATGTCTTTCTGCAATGACCTGAAAAATTTTAGGAGCTGAAAAAATTTCAACAGAGAACACATGCATGGAAAATACGGATTTTGGGGATTTTGTTAGATCGGGTTTTAAACACACTAGACCATGCTAGGCTAAGTTAATGGCATGGCTTTGATACCAATGTAAGCCCGCGGTGGCGCCCCGGCCGTCGAACCGACGCCGGAAATGCGGAAACAAAAAACTTTGCAAAACTTGCAACCGGCACCACCGCGCACTTTTCACCCGGATCGGGCCATTAACCTAGCTAACTAGCAAATAAGAAAAGAGTAGAGAAGTTATACCAAGCGATCCGTGTCCTTCGGTCTTCATCTCCACTCCGATCTTCCGCGGAATCTCCGTCCATCATCGTCTCGTCGGAAAAGGGCACCACGTAGCCGGAATCTTTTACGGGCTCCCACCTCTTGACCGAGGCAATTCGGGCGCGAAGTTGGCTAGCCGACGCGTCCAAGGGATGCTGTAGAATAGTGTGGTAGCCATGTCTCTTTTGGGGTTTATGAGGTTGCCATGTTGGAGGAATTTTGCACAAAGATATTCATGGATCAAAGCTTGATGAAGAATGGGGCATGCAATAAAAAAGAATGAGCATTTCCACATAAGAGCTCGGCCAGCCATTAATATTGTGCTCACTGTGAAATCAAGTGGGTTGGTTGCAAAAATTAAGTCCCAGGGAATACCAAATCAGCCCCCCCTTTCAAATCAATTAGCATATGCAACCAAAGAAAATTAATTAATGCAAAAGGAAATTTCCACCAAAATTAAACCACACTCCATTCCCAAACAGTGGCCGGCCCACTCAAAAACATGGGTGAGGGAAAAATCATGGAATAAATTAAGAGGAGAAAAAAAAGAATAGATAATTATCAAAGGTCACCCTCATCTCACTCATCAATCTCCATTTTCAAACCATCAAAAGAAAAGATAATGAAGTGGACAAGAATGGAATCTCATCATGAAGCTAGTCTCATCAAAAAGCCACATATGCAAGAAAGCCCCTCACAACTAAGTTAATTGTAAACTTGCAATTAACCCCCTCCAACGAAAAGTCCGGCCGTGAAGGAATAAAAGAAAACCGGCCGGAACGGAATGCAAACTGGCAACTTCAGAAAACTGATCCCGTAATAAATTACAGGAAAACCCCGCTACAGCAAATACATGCCCGCATTTGTATTCCCACTGAACACAAATGCAAAGAGACAAAACTATACTATCTAAAACTAGAAACCGGCTTAAGCCAAAACCGGCTAGTAAAAACCGCCCGATCACGATCCGTGCAATACCGCACGTATCTGATCGAACCCTGCCATATCTCCATACGGCCTCTACAGCGTTTCGCCCGAAACCTGAGTAACTGAGTGTGTGGTGGACTCTAAAGACTCGTCAATACTATGGCTGTGGATTTAACCACTAGCACGTCAGAGGTATAAGCCATACGTGACGGGCCACCAGCTATTGACCAAAAGGGACGTCGATGAGCGAACTCATCCTGACACCCTACTGAGCCTGTCAGTGACAATATCCGTACAGTCCGGTCCGTTCGTCTATGAGCATCGCATGGCGGGCCTAGGGGGTTGGTAAAAGTCAGACCCCCAAAAGCGGTACAAGTCGTGTCGGAGTGTAGCCCAGAACAACCTGAGATACTACTGGAATACCGACCAGTAAATCTCCTGCCTTGGCCAAGGACTTCGTGTAATGGCTCTCCTAGACACAGCGCGACCTCACCCCTAATACCGGGAGAGACGAACCCCTGAAGATCCGCTCACTGCCTCCATGTGGCTCGGGACTGTACCCAACTAAAACCTGTTTGCACGACTCCTTTGAGCCGTGGTAGGGTAGTAATCAAAGCACAGTGGGAACTCACACGAGACAAATGACGATCCCCAGGTCGATGAACTAACCTGTACACATGTCACCTGGGAACTGCTATCTGACGTCAGGTATAAGACCAACTAGCATGTTCCCGACGAGTCCTGTCCGGTGTACTCATAACCCAATGAGCACCTGTATACATCTTAGGTGATATAACTGACACCAGTGGCTTGTGAGACCGGCCACCGCCCCTCGTCGGGGTCTCGACTGTATACACTAGTCTACTCTGGAGAATCGATGCCCTGTCTCGAAACTCCTACGACTAGGGACCTTTTAAGGATGCGCTTATAGACTCCAGCTCTCACTTATATGATCGCCCTCATACTGCTGGCAGTCAAGCAAGAATCCTAGGGGCTCTATCAACGTGCAATAGCGACCTGTCAGGTCACCTAAAGCAGTACACGATGATAAAGGTAAACCAGATAGCATACTATCATCTCGAGTAAGACTGTCCTACCGGGATAGGTCCTCCCTCTATCATTGCAATCACGTGCCTGTGATCCAATAATTGACTCTGAGGGCACTATCTCCAACAAGTACACCGGACAGGACTCGCCGAGAACTGACTAGTTGGTATTATACCTAGCGTCAGATAGTATTTCTCTGGTGACATGAGTGCAGATAGTCTGTCGACCTGAGGTCGTCATTTTTCTCGTGTGAGTTCTCACTGTGCTTTGATTACTACCCTACCACGGCTCAAAGGAGACATGCAAACAGGTTTTAATTGGGTACAGTCCCGACCCACATGGAGGCAGTGAGTGACTGTTGGGGATTCGTCTCTCCCGGTATAGCGAGTCGATATTGCGCTGTGATCGGTTGGTCATTACCATAAGTCCCTGGCCAGGGCTGATTGAGAATTACTGGTGGTCGGACCGGTAGATTCTCGGATGGTCTTGAGCCACATCGACATGACTTGTCTGGTTATTAGGGGTCTGACGTTTTCCGCCCTCCTAGACCTTACTGCGATGCTCTCAGACGAACAGACCGGACTGCACGGAGATTGTCACGGATAGGCTCAGTTGGGGTTTCGGATGAGTTCGCTCGTCGGTGTAACACCTTATAATGCGATTAGTGTTAATTAAGCGATAATGCGGGTTTTTAATTAAAAGATTACCAAAATAGTTTCTCACATTTTATTAAGATTAATCATTATTTTATTATTATTTGTTTTGGCTTTCACACACTTGTGCATGTTTGCTTGTGGGTTATTTAGTGTTAACCTTGTTTAGTAGCCATGGCACCTTAAATAAATCCATGCCATATTAACCTTGCACTTAGCCTTTGTTGTGATGATTATCCACTTGTTTTGGAATGAGGGAGGTGGCAAGGTGACTCATGGAGGAAGCATGCTTGCATTTATGAAGTGAGGGAGAGAGTAAGTGTAAGGATACACTCACCCTACACTCATCCTTATCTCATTTCAACTCTCATTTCAATCCCTCATTCTCACCTCACTCTCTTATTCTCTATTATTATTATTCTTCTCTTCTCTCAACTGAAACCCTCACTACTTCATCACAAAACCTTGCAAAACTTCATTAAACACCACTAAAACACTTCTCAAGTCTTGACTTAGCCACTAAGATGACTTGAAACTTGGAAAGATTGGATTTTTGAGCAAGAGTGGATAGGTAATGACCTCTAACTAATAATTAGGTGTTTATATTGTTGTGTTGCCTTGTAGTTGTGGTTTAGAACACTAAAGGTATAGTTTTGTGCACATATCGTATTTTTTAGCGTCATATTGGAGTCTCTGTGATCTGTTATGACCCCGAGTGTGTACAGTAAAATCTAGCAATGTAGTAGTTATGTACTAGTGACCCTGAGTGTACACCTGAAGCACGAACCCCACCTTATCGGTTTTGGCCGGCGACAGTAGGGAAAAATCCGGCGACCTCGGTCCTTTGGGGGAGTTGGGGCTTGTGTTTTGTAGGGTAGTTGTCTTCAGTTGTTTGGTATTGCTGGATTTATATGTTTTGACAGTATAAAAAATCTGGGATCACTTTGCTATAATCTAGTGTTTTGACTACGCGCGTTACGTTATCCGACACGGTTCGTGATCTAGTGTAGCTGCTGCACTTGGTTTGGTTTCGGGGTGTCGCTATACATGTTAGCCACTAGGCAAACACTTGAGAGTTGGATTGGAGTTGGTGCGTCGGTCAAACGTAGTTTGTACATGATATTGGTCGATTTCTGAGTTGCACTTTGTATTAATAGGATCGCAGGCGGGGACTTCGAACGCTGCGAAGAAAGGGAAGCAGGTGATTGGATTTACCTAGCTCGAGATCGTCGGTGGGTAGATTTAACATCTATGGGGAAATCGCCCGTATGGCGTTAAGCGTCAGGGCTAGATATGATATGATATTAGCCACATATTTATATGCACATATAGAGATGGTGCATGAACTTTATTGCATATTATTACTTATTGTGCCTGGACATGTACCCCTTCGGACACTGCACTGTTATTGACAGTTCATGTTGCACGAGCACTAATTGTATGCTACACACACACTGTCGGTAATTGCCATGACACACACAACACATATACATATGTGATATCATATTAGTTAGTGACATGGAGACATTGATTCTTGTGCGATAGCGCATATGAAATATAGCATACATGCATACCTACATGCTTACACATATACCTTGCTATAGCTACATGTTCACCTTTATATGATGTTGCGTTGGATTTTGGAGAATTGGGAACCACATGATATATTTAATGTTGGGTTTCCCTTGCACCTAATCTAGGATTTAGAAGCATCACACATGCCACTTTAAAATTTAGAGAGGTGCAAAGCAAACTAACCATGAATCTTTGACTAGAATATTTAGGGTAACAAGCAAAGTATCATATACAAATAAGAAACTATCACTAAGTGAAGAGATTACAACCTTTGTAGACCTTCCTTGGTGACTCCTTGGACCTTTGAGAGTTTGGAACGGATCGCTAGAGGCTTTCCTCGTCCACGATGATCCACCCGAAGTCCCTTTGCCCAAAGCTCCTTGCTTTACTTGATGTATGAAAGAAGTATAGCAAACACCATACACAAATGGGCTAGAGAGGTGTAGAATGATGAGGTGGTTTGTATTCTATAATCAAAACCCTTTCTTTTTATCAACCTCACTCTTTAGAAATATCAAGAGAGCTTGGAGGAAGAAGAAGATAATGGTGGCTAAGCTTTTCTCAAAAGATAATGATATGATGAATAATAATAGTAATGAAGATGAGAATGAATAAACAATATTATATCATTCTCACTTCAAACCATAGTTAGTAAATATCTAGATATTTACAATTGAGTTCAAAAGCCAAAAGAAAATTAACTCATGGTTAATAGTTAGGCGAAGTTTAGTCAAAGTAGATAAATATCAACCATGAGTGAATTATCTTTAACTTTAACTTAAAATACACACACACACACACACACACACACACACACACACACACAACTATGTGAGTCTTGCATTGCCACCATCCATTGTATCAACAACCATGATACAATGTATGTATGTATGTGTCCATGCACATCAACATGTGCATACATGCATGCATACATCTATTTAGAAAAAAGGTTTAAATAAAGAATTGTTCTAAAAGTCAAATGTTTAATCAACACTTGATTTAACAAACCGGTCATATCACATACGACCCGACCAATAGAAAAACGCCCGATTAAATATACGGTATCACATACACGCATTTAATCGGGTCCCCACGCATATCTCATATGTACACCACATCGTTTTGCCTGAGCTAGGAAACTTCATTGTGGGACTCTAAGACTCGTCAATACGCCGGCAGTAGGTGATGATCATATCAAACACCCACAAGCCGCAAGCAGTCAGCTAAACGTAACGGCCACCCGGGTATTGAGCGATCAGAAGAAAACCAGCGAAGCTGTCAAAACTCCTGTCGAGCCAACTGGCAACACTTACCGTACAGTCCGGTCTCCTCGTCAGATATGTTGCATATCGAGTCTAGGGATGGAATCGTCGACCCCAATAACTCAATAAGTCATGCCGGTGTATGGCTCATAACAGATCGAGAAACTACTAATAACACTTATCAGTAAATCTCAGAAGCCCTGGCCAGGGACTTCCTGTTATAGCCAACCGAGCATAGTACAATATCAACCCCCAATACCGGGAGAGATGAAACCCCTCTTATCGCTCATTGCCTCCATGTGCCTCGAGACTGTACCCAAAGTCCACCTGTTTGCACGACTTAGTAGAGCCGTGGTAGGGTGGAAATCAAAGTACAGTAGGATGACACACAAGACTCTATGACAATCTTGGGTCTACAGACTAACCTGTACCAGTGTCACCTGAGAACTGCTATCCGACGATAGATATAATACCACATAGGAGTTCTCGGCGAGTCCGTTCAGTGTATGCAGTCTCCACTGAGCACCCTCATACAATCTTTGGTGTCACCACACCAGATGGATATAGGATCATCCATCGCCCATCATATGGGACAAGAATGGTATACGCTAGTCTACTCTGGAATATCGATGCCCCGTCTCGATACACCCACGACTAGGAACAATTAAAGGATATGCTTATAAACTATAAGTGTCCCACTAGTATGATCTGCATCATAGTCCCAGTAGTCAAGCAAATATCCTAAGGGCTTTATCAACATGTACCAAATGAATAAGATGCATGATCAAATGAACATGTTAAGACAAAGTAAACCAGATAGCATACTATCATGTCGAGCAAGAAAGTCATCTATATACATATATACATGTCCAAGAATCTACTATACATATAATGGTCTCTAGGGCATACATATATCCAACATTTAATAACTTGATGCATTTAAATTGGTTTTCCCTTGATATGCTCATATTACTGTTCTATGTTGCATACATCATATTACATGGATTTACGCATTGAGATATGGTTTTCATGTGATTTTCTGGATTTGAGAACCGCGGGGATATTTCAAGAAATGTGTATTGTTTTGAAAACCCGGTTTCTCTTGTTATTATATTTCGATGCGTCCACCATGAGTGTTCTCAGTTCTGAGACTTGTGTTAGAAACCCGATGCGAGGAGTGGATGAGGCCGTTTGCGGGTTCGTGGTGGACCCGGTATGGTACCCCGGGACAAGAAAGATATGTCGATGGATTAGCCGATGAGCCTGGCAGAGGGACTACTACCTACCGGTGATAGTTTTTGTAACACCCGAGCCCAATAATACTATTTCTGTTACTGGTTGAGTGTTAGACATTGCTCATTTCAATTATCTTGCTTGTTTGGTTCTTGTTGCAAAATTTTAACCGGCTAAGTCATTTTTTGCATATAACAAATTTTAACACCTAAAATGAAATTAAAAATATCCATATCGGCCTACTCGTCGCCACTAGCCGCGTGGTAGCGTCCGCGCGTCGAGATTTCATCCCGTTCGGTGAAACGGGCGAGTTTGGACGGCTACGCGCGCGTGCAAGTGTCCGACTTGGGGGCACGCATTTTAATCATAGGACATCTCATTTTAAAATTTGGAACTCGCTTAAAATCCTATTATTTGAATTTCAAATATTTGGGTGCAAGCCGGGCGCGATTTGGAAATGTTTCATTTAGCGCCAAAATCCCCATTTAATTAAATATATTAAAACCATAATATATATATATATATATATATATATATATATATATCTCAAACTGTTAGCGTAAATAATGATTTAAATCCTTTTAAATCTTTATTTTAAATTCCCTTTTCAACTTCCCAACCAATCACGAGGGGCTTTACCCTCGTGGGCCCCACCGTAACTCTCTCTCTCTCTCTCTACGTCTCTCTCTTCTCTACCTCTATCTCTCTGTATCTCTCCTCTCCCTTTCTCTCTCTATAATCTCTCTCTCTCTCTATCCATATATATATTCTCGCCTCGTCCTCGTCTTCGCAGAGAAACCCACGAGAAACCCCACGAACCCCATCGAACCCTAGCCTCGTCGTGCCGTCGCCTCCGCAGTCCCCGCGCCAACGACACTACCACCATCACCCTTGCCTCCACAGCCTCGACCGCACCTCCTTCCTCCGTTCTCCTTTCCTTCCAGCGCCTGCAGCCAACGCCACCGCCACCTGCACCCGCAGTGCTCGCCGTCGCCGCCGCCTCTCGTCGCCGACGACGCCAACTTCCTCCCTTCGCCCTCTTCCCGACCTCTTCACCTTCCTCCTCCTTCCCTCGCCGGCGCTGCAACAGAACCCGATGCCCGAACCCTAGCACTTTCTCCAGTCGCCGGAAAAGCCGCCATCGACCCTCGTCGTCGTCGCCTGCGCCACCGCCGACCACCTCCTCTCCCCCTGCAACCCAAACCAGGCCTTTACCTCCCCCTACTCACAGCACAACCCAATCCAGCCACCTCCAGCACTGCTGCCACGTTCCCTGTTCGCCGCCGGCGCCCCATCGCCGTCGAACCCGTCGCGGTTGCCACCCTTGCTATCCCTGTAAGCATCTCTTTACCTTCTCCCTTCGTTTTATCCCCTCGCTGGTCGATCTTGTCCATGCTTAGTATTTCGCTAACTTCGTCGCTGTTTTGACTTTTCGCCGGATTCCGGCCGTGCCGACGGCTTGACCCGACTTTCCAGCAAGGTACTCCAGTCCGTGTGGTCCCGCTGTTCGTTGTTTGGACTCGATCTGTGACCCGTGCATCCGTCGCGTGTTTTCCGCCGACGTTACGTTCGTGTTTTCCGGTTTGCGAAACCGTCGAGGCAAGTATTACTTGCTACATGCTATGTTATACTAATTAGGTGTGCTTGACTCATAAAACCTGCAGAGATTAACTAGTGTTGTTACTTTTCTCATTTGGATGAAATATGATATATATCATGATACTGTAACCTAAACCGTATTTTGCCACTGTAACCCTAATAACAAAACTACCAGTTAATCATTTTGCTATTTAAAGGACGATAATCGTACACATATAGCTTCATTACTTTCTGTTATTGATATTGCAGTACCTTGTGATTATTGCACCCCAAGGGTGCTCGAACCTGTTAATATGATAATACAACTGCACCATATTAATGCACCATTGTGATTAGATGAACTGTTATTGTTGTTTACTTTATTTCCTGCTGTGATTCCTTATTCGATTATATACCTGTTGTGAGCACACCCTCGATTGCGTCATATATTGACCTGACCTTGATACACATGACATATATACATACCGATGCACCGGACATGGTACCCTTTACTATCAACTCAACCTGATGTACCATGACCCGACCTGTTACCTGATCTCATGCCTAATACCAACAAACCTGACTTGGGGTCCTCATGGACCATTCCTGTTGTCTATCCAGACAAACCTGCTTTTACCTGATCCTGTGTTGGCATTAGTTCTTGATTACTGAATACCTGACCTGACATACATAACTTGGGGGTATGGGGAAATCAAAGGTGAAACCGACTTGTAACTCAACAGTTCGATACCTGTTCTGATCAGTCTTACGGGCTTGGCCAGCCCCGGAGTGATGATGCTGACATCACTCGCCCATCCTGCTACCTGTTACTGCCTAGCGGCACGTCTCGGATTCAGCCCCGAAGGTCTTGACCGTGGTCCCGGGCATGCACGGGATACTATTGAGTTACATCGACGAGTCATCAATTGATTTCAAAGACTTTAGGATAGAAAAACCTGATAGAACAGTTTAGTTCCCCACTGTACACCACCCTGCACTGCTTGCTCCATATTACTGCTTATTCATGTTTACTTTCTGCATTTCTTACTACCATGTTCATATTATATTATTGGTTGATATGACGCGCTGACGTCTGGGTTTTGCATGGCCCAGATTCTTTACCACTGTCGCCGACCGAGCAGGAGTACTTCAGCCAGCAGGCTGATTTGTGAGTTCTGTAGTGATTAGTTTATTTATAGCATTTTATTTCCAGATGTGAGCCCGCATTATGGGACGTACTTTTCTATTTATTGTATTGGATCATTTGCTTCCGCACTTATTTTTCATTGACTCTTGTTATGATGGATTTGGACATGTGTTAGATAGTTTATTTATCTTGTTCTTGATATCTCTACAGCCGTAATGTGACTGTGGATGGATACTTCCTACCCACAGGTAGCATGGTTGGCTATGTCACGCGCCCAATCTTGCGTACTCTGGGAAGCGGGGCGTGACAGTTTTGGACTCGGCGGTTATCCGAAGGATATCGACCGGAGTCGTGAGATGGATATGGGCCAATTCGTACTGCCGGAGCCCGCGGGCCGATCTGGACAGACAGAGCCATGATATGTGGATTTGCGTGTTGATGTTGTTGGAGATAGTGCCCTCAGAGTCAATTATTGGATCACAGGCACGTGATTGCAATGATTGATGGAGGACCTATCCCGGTAGGACAGTCTTACTCAAGATGATAGTATGCTATCTGGTTTATCTTTATCATCGTGTACTGCTTTAGGTGACCTGACAGGTCACTATTGCACGTTGATAGAGCCCCTGGGATTCTTGCTTGACTGCCAGCAGTATGAGGGCGATCATATACGTGGGAGCTGGTAATCTATAAGCACATCCTTAAATGGTCCCTAGTCGTGGGAGTTTCGAGATAGGGCATCGATACTCCAGAGTAGACTAGTGTATACAGTCGAGACCCCGACGAGGGGCGGTGGCCGGTCTCACAAGCCACTGGTGTCAGTTGGTTCACCTAAGATGTATACAGGTGCTCATTGGGTTATGAGTACACCGGACAGGACTCGCCGGGAACATGCTAGTTGGTCTTATACCAGACGTCAGATAGCAGTTCCCTGGTGACATGTGTACAGGTTAGTTCATCGACCTGGGGATCATCATTTATCTCGTGTGAGTTCCCACTGTACTTTGATTACTACCCTACCACGGCTCAAAGGAGTCGTGCAAACAGGTTTTAGTTGGGTACAGTCCCGAGCCACATGGAGGCAGTGAGCGGATCTTCAGGGGTTCGTCTCTCCCGGTATTGGGGGTGAGGTCTTGCTGTGTCTAGGAGAGCCATTACACGAAGTCCTTGGCCAAGGCCGGAGATTTACTGGTAGATATTCCAGTAGTATCTCAGGGTGTTCTGGGCTACACTCCGACACGACTTGTACCGCTTTTGGGGGTCTGACTTTTACCAACCCCCTAGGCCCGCCATGCGATGCTCATAGACGAACGGACCGGACTGTATGGATATTGTCACTGACAGGCTCAGTAGGGTGTCAGGATGAGTTCGCTCATCGACGTCCCTTTTGGTCAATACCTGGTAGCCCGTTACGTATTGGCTTATACCTCTGACGTGCTAGTGGTTAAATCCACAGCCAAGGTGTTGACGAGTCTTTAGAGTCCCCCACATTCAGTTACTCAAGCTTTCGGGCGAAAAGCTGTAGAGGCCGTATGGAGATATGGCAGGGTCCGATCAGATACGTGCGGTATTGAACGGATCAGGATCGGACAGTTTGTACTACTGGCCGTATGGTTATATGGCAGGGTTCGATCAGATACGTGCGGTATTGCACGGATCAGGATCGAACGGATTTTACTAGCCGGCTTTGGTATAAGCCGGATCCTAGTGTAGTACAGTGTAGATTTTGTCTCATTGCATTTGTATTTCGGTCGGAATACAGATGCGGGTGTGTATACACAGTATCGGGGTTTTCCTGTAATTTATTACAGGACCAGTTTTCTGGAGTTGCCAGTTTGCTTTCCGTTTCGGCCATTTTCATTTGTATCTTTCAATGGCCAAAGATTGGTGGAGGAGGGCTTATTTGCATTTGTGCAAATAAGCAATTGTGGAGGGGGTCTTTGCATATTGGTTGGATCATGATGGCTCACCATCACTTGACTTTCTTTGTGTCATGATGGTTTGACCATTTGATGTCATCATGCTTGAGATGATGGTTGTGGTGGAGTGTTGGCCTTTGATTGTCATCATGCTTGTTGATGATGAAGTGTGATGATTGTTGTTTGAGTGTTGGACTTTACTAGTGATCATTCCTTTGCATGATAGCCTTCTCTCTCTCTCCTTTTGGATAATGGTGTGGCCTCTCTCATATTTTTGAGACTCTCTCATTCTCACTCCCCATTCCAAGCCATGGCCGGCCATTTTCCCTCTTGGGCTGTCCAAAATTTGTAGTGTGGGATTTTGGTTCTTTTCATGTTAGAAAAAATCCCCAAGTTCTTCTACAAAGTTCATATATCATTTCCTCCACCAAAAGGCAATCTCCATGAACCCCATGAGACACATAGTTCTCTACACGATTCTACAGCAAACCTTGGGCACGTCGACTAGCCAGCTTCATGCCCGAGTTGCCTCGGCATTGAGGTGGGAGCCCGTAAAAGATGTAGGCGATGTGCTGCACTTCCGGCGATGAGGTGGAGACAGAACATTCCGCGAGAGATCGGGACGATGACGAGAAGACCGGAGGACTCGGATCAGTCGGTATATCTCTATTCCCTATCTTGTAGTTAGCTAGGACTAGTTAATGGTTCGATCCGGTAAGTTCGCAAAATTAAAGTTTATCACCGCTTCCGCTTTCCGGCGTCGGATTGACGGCCGGGGCGCCGCCGTGCAGATACAGTGGTATCAGAGCCTCGCCATTAACATAGTCTAGCTTTGTTTAATGTGTTTACATTTCCGATCGACCAAAATTCCAAAAACCCGCGTTTTCACATACATCAGTTTTCTGTTGAATTTTTTCTTGCTCGAAATTTTTTTCAGGTTGTAGAAAAGTGATGTACTGGAAATTCTAAGAACGCTGTAGAAATTCGATACAGTGACTACACAGTGGGAGCGCGGAACCGCGGCCAAACACCCCTTTGGGCCGCGGTTCCGCCGCACTATGTTGAGATCACTGCATCAAATTTATGCAGTTGCTCTCTGGGTTGTTTTTAGGGTTTTTTGGAATATTATATTTGGGCCCAGAATTTCTTGATGTGCTACAGTAGTACTTGGGGGCCCACTTGGTAAAATTTGATCGATCGGATATTTTAAACACATTAGTTCACAGTATTTACATTATATCTGCGACCGTGAATGTCACTCGATCGGTAAATCCAGTCTAACTGCTATAGCCCGGTTAGACGGATTTGCGAATATGACTTTCACGTTGATGTTCTGTGTTATGCTGTGATATTGCGGATCGGTCGTGGGGGATAGCCTGGATGCAATGCTAGTACAGATTTGGTTGTATACATTTGATATTGCGGGGCGAGCGTCCGACATGTAGACTGCCGTCACTGCCTGATTGTATTATTATTTTGGGGCACGACCAGGTTGCGGTCGATGTACCCGTTGTATGTATATTTTACTTTCTGTACTAGGATTACCCCAGGAGGGGTGCACGGATAGCCGGGTTCTAGAGGGCAACAAGCCCGCATCTCATGGCATTGAGACGGAGGGGGCTTCACTCTAGGATTGGCGGGCTATTCGCCGCACCCGTAGGGAGTACAGGTTGACCCAGGAGGGGTGCCCAAGTTACTGAATTCCGTGAAGTGCTGGGTGGTCCATTCACGGTACTGAAGGGGGCTGCCTCGCTTCAGGTTTTGGCGGGTGACTTGCCGCGCCCGTAGGGGTCTAGGATTTCATTGCACAGGCTATCCACACGACCAGGGGAACGTCGGGTTTCAGTAGTGGCTCTGTGAAACCCGGGGATCCCAGATATCTGTATTGTTCTGTGATGCTGTACATTTCTGTGATGTTGCATTTTTATCACGCCTTGAGCGAAATATAATATATTGGTATATATATTAGTAGATGTTGTATATGTTTTACATCCGCGCTAGTCCAGTCCCCGCTCTGTCATTAGTTAGCTAACCTAACGGGTAATGACGGGACCCAGTGGCGAATGCGGATGGCATATACGTACGTCATATTATTTTCGTTCTTTGTGGTGTGATCTATTGATGGGACTGCGTTGATTCGGATCAATGCAAGTTAAAACAAACCTAATCTGATGTTGTTGGAACACTTTTCAAAAAGCTGTTATTGCAAGGACGTTCTCTTTTGTTTTGCACAGTGATATTCGGTTATGAATATCCAGCACCTCAGTCGACGAGGCAAGGGCCGAGATCCCTTCACCGGGAGTGACCCCTTGGACAGAAGTTTGCGTCAGGGCAATAACTTCACTATAGCCGATTACTTTTGCTTTGCATCGTGGTATTCAGTTGGAATATCCTGCACCTCATTCTACGGGGAAAGAGCCGAGATCCCTTCACCGGGAGTGACCTCTTTAGCAAAGGTTTTCGCCACTATATTTTAAAAAGCTATCCGTTCCTTCAACGATATCAAGTTCTTTACGTTAAAGGTTTTCGCCAGAAACCATTCGTAGCCCTCCGTCGTTTCATATGGGTAGTCAATAGTATTCAAGCTGTGTTTGTTGGCCAAAGTCAAGGCACAGTGTTTGGTAGCTGTTGGGTATTCATATGTAGCATAGATAGATGCGTTGGTTTGGGACAGTCGTACTACCTTGTTGTCCAAAGTCAAGGGTATGTACGGGTGGATTCAAATCAACCTGGAGAATGACGGGTAGAACTTGACATGTGACTTATGATTTGTTGGCCAAAGTCAAGGTCATAAGAGCATAGGGTAAAAATCACATCGGGAGTTTCAAAAGAACTGAAACTTGCCAAATATGCGCATACCTTCTGGAGTGTGATAGCGTGAGCGGATTCCGTCACGTTATCATGCTATGATAGTTGGATCCCGATTCCCACTGATGAGTTAGTTTACTCCTCGGGTGATCCCGACTAATTCTTCTTTCAGGTTTGGAGGAGAATTTGACGGTACAGTGGGAGGTTTCCAGATTAGATAAATTGGTAACCATTCTGATCTAGGTTAGAGCGCACGCTGAGTGTTTCTTTTCTCTCTCTCTTTGGCAGCGACCATTGACCCGACCCTAAGACTATGATTCAGTGACCAAGTTGACCGAACCTACTTAACACTGGCTTTTGGATTGTCAGAGTTGCAAACCTCATTGCCACTCCTACTTTTACCCTTTTCTCTGGGACACCCCGTATTACTACGAACGTCCACTTCCATTGGACAAAACTATCGTATGGTTATATACGAACTTGAAGGACTTCGAGGATGGTTTCTGGTTCTGGAGAAAACGGATAGGACTATTCAGTTGTCTTTTCTTTTCACCTTCTCTCAGGTTGTGAGTACTCCTTGGTTTAGGAGTAGTACACCTATTACGCAAATTGGATAGTCTTCTTCCAAACCATAGGCTGGTGCCGACTGGTAGGGAATGAAGAAAACCAGTTAGCCTAAACGGTGTACAGAAGGTATTAAGTTCAGACAAGGCAAGGGATTAGTAAGAGGGCAAAGTAAATTGCGACTACTATTCATGACCAAACCAAGTATTCCTTCGCCAATCCTAAATCACCTTTGTATTTCTCCAGGACACTCTGTATCACTACGAAGATCCACAGTTTATTGGATACTCCATCGTATGGTTATATACGAACTCGAAAGGAACTTGTTCCAGTTCGGGGATGGATTCTGGTTCAGGAGGAATAGGAATAAGGTTTATTCGGTTGTCTTTTATCTTCACCTTCTCTCGCATTGCGAGTGTTCCTAGGATTAGGACAGTACACCCATTATGCTTATTGGATAGTCTTCTTCCAAACCATAGGCTGGCGCCGAACGGTAGGGAAGGAAGAAAACCAATTGGCCTAAAGGGGTGTGCAGAAGGTAATGACTAAAGACATATAAAGGGATTTGGAGAGGTGGCAAAGAATTACACGGTTACAGTTGTGGATCTGGATAATGGAAGAGGCATTACTAGGAATACCGGGATACCCCATCAAAACATTTCAATGTTTCAGTTTCACTGTGTACTGTTAAAGGAAAACTGATTTCCCAGTTAGACACTTGCTCCAGGGTATGTATTTACCAGGTATGATTCTCACATCTGTATGGTTTTACAGATGATGAGTGGGAGTAAGTTATTGGGAATTGGGTGATCATCCTCATTATATTGGGATTCGTTGTAATCGGTGATATTTGAGGAAGTCACCTGGACTGTTTGCCAGTCGGCAAGTATTTGGTTTTGAATAACCGCCGTTATGCACCAATTTCAAATTGATATATCTGTACGTCTATTTTCATAGAGTGAGATATACCTTTTTGAAATTATGTATGTGACATTTACCTATATCAGTGGATGGTTAGGTAAGGAGCATTAAACAGCGGTGTAATTCTTCTTAACCATAAGTACAGTTTTCAACCTACGACACACAGTGAATGAGTTATCAGACTCAAGGGACTTATACAGAGTATTGTATGTTGTCCAGGGTCCATCAGGACAGAGGGGTTGGTCCTCGTACTATATTCGGTTTACTTATGACTTCTCTAGTTTTTAGACAAGTGTTTCGTGGAAACACAGGGTCTGAATTTTGAGAAGTTATAGGTATTTGAATAAAGTAGAGAACCAGGTATTGCAAGTATCGGGATTCTTCAAAGTGATCGAAGATATAGATACTTGTGTATGGTATTCAGTTGATAGTAATGATTAAGAGAACTTACTTCTCTTTCAGGTTACTCATAATTGGAAGCATTCCTAAGTTGAGTGAGCTGATCGGCCTCCTTCCATTTAGTTGACATGCACTGGAGACAGCTGCATGATTTGATTCTGGTTCAATTAAATCAGTGCCTCTGGTTCTATTTTGGATATAGAACAGTTCATATCTTAACGATGTTAAGGTACGGGGAGTTGTCCGGCTTATGATTAAAACCAGACTCTGGATAACTCAAGGCACGTTTCTGTAATGGCTGTTTGTGGTTTGACCCAGGCTATGACGAGGGTTGACTTTCTACCATCTGGAAGATCAATAGTGATATTGTTCTTGACTAGCCACAGTTTTATTAAAAATGGATTTTTTCAGAAAAACAGCAGTGGGAGTATGGTAGAACTGGAAGTGATTCCAGAACCGCAAACGATTACTGAAGATTTGATAAGGAACCTAAAGATTCAATCTGGATTGACATTCCATTGGCCACTCCGCAGATAAGGTGGGTAACCTCAGGCACCCGAGAGGTACTCCGGTAGCCTCAAGGACGATGACAGGAAAGTTCTTGTTTACCCACAATTGCCATTGCTGTTGTTCCAGACTGTGAGACCCGGCGGGAGGATGATTATAGCGTCGTTCTAAACTAGTTTTAGAAGTGTACGTGTATATGACTCTGCCACAGGGTTGTCGTAGTCAGTGGGAGCAGCGGAAGCATTGGTGGACAGGTAGCTTATGTCTATTTATAGACTAAAGCAGGTATAGCGGAGATAGATCATCAATTTCTGATGTGACAGTCATAGGTTTGACTTCATCAGAATAAGAGATGGATCTGTTGAAAACGTAGTAGGGTGTGATGTCATGGTATTTGGATGACATACACAGAATAGGAAAAGAAACTCCTATACTACGATCGGTTATACTTTGGTCGTCACACAGTGGTTTCTCCACATGGGACTTGGACATTATATCAAACATACTGGTTACTAGATCTATGGTTTTAGATCTAGATTTGGGAGGTTTCCCAATCTGGGTACTTAGACAGCATTCTAAGAGTATTTAGAATGGACGACTCCTGGCACGGTAGTGTACCTGCAGGTGATGGAGTCACCCTCTCTAAAGGTGTCTTACAGACTAAAGGAGAGGGATGTGCATGATTGGCAGATCACTTGCTCAGGCAATTGAGTCAATCATGAGATGTCAAGTACCACACCAGATGTTGTTCTTGCACTAGATGCAATAAGTTGACATTGATCCAATCCTGGAGAAACAGTCGGAAGCAGTTTTAGAACATAAGTGGATGTTCTAGGGATATGATAACGACAGCCTCATTCGGGAGACAGTTATCATTCCAGGCTTCCAAGGTGACTTGGACGACAAGGAGGTTGTCGGGGTTATAGTTTTCCTTCTGACGAGGGGCAGTATTTTGGACAGGTGGTCCAAGGCAATACTGAGGGAGGCATGGCGCAGGATACTGATTAAGTTCAGTTGATGGTACAGTCTAAGAAGTTTGGATTTGGAGTTCATTTATGAGCTTGGTCCCATCAGACATCCAGACACATTCTAAGACAGGTATTGCTCATTTCGAGAGATGGGTTTCTCCGCGATCTTGAGATATAGAGAGACATAGAAAGAGACATCAAGGCGGATCCACTCACTAAGGCTATTCCTCGAACGCAATAGTTTCGCAAACGGGTTTTGTGAGACTGAATAGTAGAGGAGTTGGGTGTTCGGTATCACACGGGCTGTGAGTATGCGACATCGCAATAATTAGCCTTGAGTGCAAGTGGGAGATTGTTGGAAATAGTGCCCTCAGAGTCAATTATTGGATCACAGGCACGTGATTGCAATGATTGATGGAGGACCTATCCCGGTAGGACAGTCTTACTCAAGATGATAGTATGCTATCTGGTTTATCTTTATCATCGTGTACTGTTTTAGGTGACCTGACAGGTCACTATTGCACGTTGATAGAGCCCCTGGGATTCTTGCTTGACTGCCAGCAGTATGAGGGCGATCATATACGTGGGAGCTGGTAATCTATAAGCACATCCTTAAATGGTCCCTAGTCATGGGAGTTTCGAGATAGGGCATCGATACTCCAGAGTAGACTAGTGTATACAGTCGAGACCCCGACGAGGGGCGGTGGCCGGTCTCACAAGCCACTGGTGTCAGTTGGTTCACCTAAGATGTATACAGGTGCTCATTGGGTTATGAGTACACCGGACAGGACTCGCCGGGAACATGCTAGTTGGTCTTATACCAGACATCAGATAGCAGTTCCCTGGTGACATGTGTACAGGTTAGTTCATCGACCTGGGGATCGTCATTTGTCTCGTGTGAGTTCCCACTGTACTTTGATTACTATCCTACCACGGCTCAAAGGAGTCGTGCAAACAGGTTTTAGTTGGGTACAGTCCCGAGCCACATGGAGACAGTGAGCGGATCTTCAGGGGTTCGCCTCTCCCGGTATTGGGGGTGAGGTCGTGCTGTGTCTAGGAGAGCCATTACACGAAGTCCTTGGCCAAGGCAGGAGATTTACTGGTAGATATTCCAGTAGTATCTCAGGGTGTTCTGGGCTACACTCCGACACGACTTGTACCGCTTTTGGGGGTTTGACTTTTACCAACCCCCTAGGCCCGCCATGCGATGCTCATAGACGAACGGACCGGACTGTACGGATATTGTCACTGACTGGCTCAGTAGGGTGTCAGGATGAGTTCGCTCATCGACGTCCCTTTTGGTCAATACCTGGTAGCCCGTTACGTATTAGCTTATACCTCTGACGTGCTAGTGGTTAAATCCACAGCCAAGGTGTTGACGAGTCTTTAGAGTCCCCCACATTCAGTTACTCAAGCTTCCGGGCGAAAAGCTGTAGAGGCCGTATGGAGATATGGCAGGGTCCGATCAGATACGTGCGGTATTGCACGGATCAGGATCGGACAGTTTGTACTACTGGCCATATGGTTATATGGCAGGGTTCGATCAGATACGTGCGGTATTGCACGGATCAGGATCGAACGGATTTTACTAGCCGGCTTTGGTATAAGCCGGATCCTAGTGTAGTACAGTGTAGATTTTGTCTCATTGCATTTGTATTTCGGTCGGAATACAGATGCGGGTGTGTATACACAGTATCGGGGTTTTCCTGTAATTTATTACAGGACCAGTTTTCTGGAGTTGCCAGTTTGCTTTCCGTTTCGTCCATTTTCATTTGTATCTTTCAATGGCCGAAGATTGGTGGAGGAGGGCTTATTTGCATTTGTGCAAATAAGCAATTGTGGAGGGGGTCTTTGCATATTGGTTGGATCATGATGGCTCACCATCACTTGACTTTCTTTGTGTCATGATGGTTTGACCATTTGATGTCATCATGCTTGAGATGATGGTTATGGTAGAGTGTTGGCCTTTGATTGTCATCATGCTTGTTGATGATGAAGTGTGATGATTGTTGTTTGAGTGTTGGACTTTACTAGTGATCATTCCTTTGCATGATAGCCTTCTCTCTCTCTCCTTTTGGATAATGGTGTGGCCTCTCTCATATTTTTGAGACTCTCTCATTCTCACTCCCCATTCCAAGCCATGGCCGGCCATTTTCCCTCTTGGGCTGTCCAAAATTTATAGTGTGGGATTTTGGTTCTTTTCATGTTAGAAAAAATCCCCAAGTTCTTCTACAAAGTTCATATATCATTTCCTCCACCAAAAGGCAATCTCCATGAACCCCATGAGACACATAGTTCTCTACACGATTCTACAACAAATCTTGGGCACGTCGACTAGCCAGCTTCATGCCCGAGTTGCCTCGGCATTGAGGTGGGAGCCCGTAAAAGATGTAGGCGATGTGGTGCACTTCCGGCGATGAGGTGGAGACAGAACATTCCGCGAGAGATCGGGACGATGACGAGAAGACCGGAGGACTCGGATCAGTCGGTATATCTCTATTCCCTATCTTGTAGTTAGCTAGGACTAGTTAATGGTTCGATCCGGGTTTAAGTGCGCGGTGGTGCCGGTTTGCTAAGTTCGCAAAATTAAAGTTTATCACCGCTTCCGCTTTCCGGCGTCGGATTGACGGCCGGGGCGCCGCCGTGCACTTACAGATGTTGGATATGAGTATTTCATGATGTTTCGAGTGTCAAATTGGACACTCAGGTTCCATGAGATATACGGATATGAGGGCCTCTCTGAGTGACAGCGCCTGAGGATTTTGGGATTTGGGGTGTCGTTGATGGACACCGGGTTTTTTCCATGCTGATGATTTGTGCATAAGGTTTATTATTTACCCCACACTCAGGATTTTACTTGATATGCATTTGATTCATGTAGATGTGGTATCCTGGTGGTGTACCTTGATCATGATTGCTGCATATCCATACTGCCATACTTATGCTATTAGATTGCATGTGATAGATTATCGCTGTTCGTTCATATTTGCGAATACATTATGATGTTATTTACTATTCACGAGTTGGCAACTCACCCCCGTTGTGCCACAGTGTTTTGCAGGTTTGACCCTCAGAGTAGTCGCGGCAGGGCGTCTTTTTGTACCTATTTCAGCGGATACCGCTACGGTTGGCTGTGAGGCCTTTTGCTATAGGTGGGTTTGCGGTTATTCGATGATGTTCATTGTATATCTTTTGTATCTAGTACTCTCCATCTACCACCTTCATGTATTGACTTAGAGACGAGTTGTGAGGATCGATGTTGTATATTCTTGTAACTCTGGGTGTCGTGCTCGTGTGAGCCAGCCTTTACTATGTTGCTTATCACTAGTATGATGTTTCATTTATATTGTCTATATCTTCGCTACGGCGTCGTATATCTTCTTGTGGTGGTTGTTTCCGTCTTTAGGCGAGATTTGCTCCCGTTTGGGGATGCTATACTTAAATCTTATGTTTGTACCCGTTCGGGGCTAGTTTTTACAAAGGAGGTGCTGCCAAAATTTTTAAGAAAACAAACTTAAGCTTTACAGTTTTGCTTGAGATTTCCAAATATTTCTATCTTTTACTTCTTGTAATAGTTTAGATTGCTGGGTTTTCGGCTTACTTAAATTGCGTTATGCCTGTTGACGTTACGTGGTCTAAGTGTCGGTCATGTGCCTAATTTGGGTCGTGATAAAGTTGGTATCAGAGCGCTAGGTTTTACCTTTCGGAGTGTAGGATGACCTTGGTATGATGGAGTAGGTGGCTTAAGCAGAGTGACGTAGCGTGTGTATGTTCCGCGGCATACATACGACACGGTATTTCGCCTAAGTGACCTTAGGACCTATTCCTTCCGTGATTATATACATCTTTGTGATTCAATTTCTATGTTCTTATCGAATCCTGTTTCCACTTCCAGCCTTTATGCCGCCGAAGACTACGAGGGCGCAGAGAGCGTCCGCGAGGGCCTTGGTCAGAGTTGGCTCGTCTGAGACGAGGACTGACCAGGGCGGTACGCCCGTTGTACATGAGCAGATTGATCCACCTTCGATGGACCGTATTGCTAGGCTTGAGGCCGGTATGCAGGATATGCACCAGATGATGAGGTCGTTGGTTGAGGCCAGTCGAGCGCAGCGACAGGAGGTTGTCTCACCTGTTGCGGGGACCGCAATGGTGCCTACTGTTCCGGCAGTTGTACCTACAGCTACAGAGGTTATCACCGTATCATTATCGGAGTTCCTGAGGCTGAAGCCTCCGGTTTTCACTGGTACCGATGCAGCTGAGGATCCCCAGTCGTTTATCGATCGGATGGCCAGGATATGTCGTTTGCTGAGATGCTCCGACGCGAGATGGGTAGAGTTCGCGAGTTTTCGTCTGGAGGGTCTTGCCCAGAAGTGGTGCGAGTCTTTAGAGAAGGGCAGAGCAACAGGTCTTTCTTCTATGACCCGGGCTGGGTTCGTGACGGTGTTTCTTGCCCGTTTTCTTTCGCAGAGCGTCAGGGATGCTCGAGCGCGTAGTTTTGAGTCGTTGCGCCAGACTCCGGGTATGACGGTGGCAGAGTACGATGTGCAGTTTACCGAGCTATCTGTTTATGTTCCGTATTTGGTAGCTATTGAGGAGATGCGGATCAAGAAGTTTGATCGAGGCTTGCTTACCCAGTTTTTCCTCGCTACCAGCACACAGCATTGTGATACATATGCAGTGTTCCCCTCCGAAAGATGGCGCGACAGACGTCTTGCCAGAAATTCGGGACAGATGCTAATTGGTGCTATCCATCTACCTCTCCGAAGATGCCAAGTTGATTTATGGCACCATGTATCGAAGGTTTAAACGGATGCGTCCGATGTAGCAGACTTCGTCAGATTCCCCCTCGCTTGAGGGGTTTTTGATTGTGGGGACGCTCTTCCCTGCAGGCGCAAGCCCTGCAGTTAATTACGCTACCGCATTGCGGTAACAACTTTCTCCTTCTCCAGATGATCACTTCGTGTCGTGTGTGTTTGTTTTGTGTTTGGTTGCCCGTGGATTGTATACGGAGACTGAGTTATGTCGTCGCCCGTAGGGCGTGGACTAGTCCAAATCCGTATTTACTTAGATTTAGGTTTGGGGTTTTGGTTTGAGGATACGTTAGCCATATTTGAGGCTAAGATCAACTCAAACGTTTGTTAAGGATACGTTAGTCTAGTTTTAGACTGAGATCAACTTAACGGGATCGTTTAGATCCAACAAGAGAGCAATTAAGGGGGGCCCTGTTGTTTAGTTTAGTGACATTGCGGTCAATAGGTATTTTAAGGACATTGCGGTCCAATGTTAGTTTTAAGACGTTGCGGTCAAGGTTAAGGACATCATAGTCCGTGGATTTAAGGACTCCACAGTCCGGGGTTAGTTTTAAGACATCACGGTCAAGGTTAAGGACATCATAGTCCGTTGTTAGTTTTAAGACATCCCGGTCAAGGTTAAGGACATCATAGTCCATGAGTTTAAGGACCCCACAGTCCAATGTTAGTTTTAAGACATCACGGTCAAGGTTAAAGATATCATAGTCCGTGGATTTCAGGACTCCACAGTGCAATGTTAGTTTTAAGACATCACGGTCAAGGTTAAGGACATCATAGTCCATGAGTTTAAAGACCCCACAGTCCGTATCAATGTGTGGCCATCGGGACCCGTCACCTCTTTGAAGACGTTGAGGAATTACAACGCCAAGTATCAAAGGAGTGAAGAGATGTACCCTTGAACCAAGGTAGATTAAGTAATCTTTGGCCCAATTTGGAACTAAGACCAATTAATTATATTATGAGTCCATTAGCCCAGTTAAGTTTGAATTGAGGACTTATGGCCAGCTTGGGCTAAGTCCAATCATGTTTAGAATATTGGTCCTCTGTTGGTTCATTGAAGGAGAGGCTTTGCCTCTAGCAACTTAGCTAATTGGGCTAAAGCTAGTGCTAAACACTAAAGACCAACAGTGTTGAATACAGGGAATAAGATTAGCAAGTTAGTGTTTAAACACTAAAAGATAATCAATCTTAAACACTAGCAACAGGGCTTTCAAATTAGTGTTAAACACTAAAGCAAATCAGTGTTAAACACTGGAAACAGAGATTTCAAATTAGTGTTAAACACCAAAGCAAATCAGTGTTAAACACTGGAAACGGAGATTTCAAATTAGTGTTAAACACTAAGAAAATCAGTGTTAACCACTGGAAACAGAGATTTCAAATTAGTGTTAAACACTAAGAAAATCAGTGTTAAACACTGGGAATAGAGTTTTCAAATTAGTGTTAAACACTAAGAAAATCAGTGTTAAACACTGGGAACAAAGTCTTCAAATTAGTGTTAAACACTAAGGAGAGAGGGGTCACGTGTGGACATATGAGAGCGCCCTGATTCCCCTTATTTTATTCTGCCAAAAGTATTGAATACTTTCTATAATTGCTCTTGGAGCATCACGTGCTGTCACGTGATGGGAATGTGGGTTTTTAACTGTTAAAGCTTTTGCCAAGGGGTCACGTGGTAGCACGTGAGGGCGCCCATAGCTTCTGTTTGCTTTTTCTTTGTATCCTTCAGGGGTCACGTGGGGCACGTGAGGCGTTGCCTCAAAGTTCTTTTCTGTGGATCTTTACAGGGGTCACGTGGTAGCACGTGACTCTGGTTCTTTGCATGTTTTAAAGATCTGTTCATCTTTTAAGAATTAAATTCTTCATAGGGTCAAACCCTAGCAATAAATTTTAGAGGAATTAAATTCCTATTTTCTTCTGAAGAATTATATTCTTAGATAGGGTTAAACCCTAATTTCTTTTCAGTAGGAATTAAATTCCCCATATATGTAAAGAATTAAATTCTGGTATAGGGTTAAACCCTAATTTCTTTTTTAAGGGAATTAAATTCCTGTGAGTTTGAGAGAATTAAGTTCTCAATTAGGGTTAAACCCTAGTTCTGTCCATTCTGAAGGAATTAAATTCCTATGGTTAAACCCTAATTTTATCTTAAAGGAATTAAATTCCTATAATTCTGTGAGAATTAAATTCTCAAAACTCAATTCCTCCTCTATGTTTTATGTCTGCATGGCAGGATCTCAACCTAATGAGAATTAAATTCTCAATTCATGGGGAGATGTGCACTTTGCAGATCCTCAACCAGAGAAAGAACTAAGTTCTTTTCTTTATATAAGAGTTAAACTCTTTTGAGAATTAAATTCTCTTTTTGACGCCTCCCTTTTCTTACCTAGGGTTTTTCTTTTGCAGAGAATCAAATTCTTCCTTCTGAATTTTCAAGATTCCAAGGCTCTATATCTCTCTCTGTCTCTTTTTCTCTTTTCTCCTCTTTCTCTCTCTCTCTTGAGAATTAAATTCTCCTCTCTTTTTCTCTCTCTCTTGAGAATTAAATTCTCCTCTCTTTTTTCTCTCTTGAGAATTAAATTCTCCTCTCTTTTTTCTCTCTGTTCTTTTCTCTCTCTCAAAAAAAAGTAGTTCCCTTCTCTTTTCTTCTTGGCTCCTATTTATATGAGAAAGAAAAAAATCAATTTGTTTAGTAAATCTTTCATTGAAAGATTTTGTTTGTTTTCATAATTAATATGATCCTTTAGATCATTCAGTGAATTTTATTCACCGTTGGATTTTAAATCCAAAGATATTCTGTTTGTTATTTTCGGTGAGATTTAGGGGAAATCTTTCCTTGTCTAAGATTTTTCCATAAATTGGTGATATTTAATCACCCTTGGATCTTTAATCCAACAGTCCCCATAATCCTTTTCCATTTGGAAAGATTTAGAAGATTTTAGAATTTAATTCTATTAACTGTAAGGCTTTCGAAGCCAGTCACGTGCTGGCACGTGACCATTGGTCACGTGTGAGCACGTGACCACCAATTGAGTCCTTTTCTCAGCATTTATTTATGCTTCAGTTTTAACCATCACGTGTCAACACGTGACCATTGGTCACGTGTGAGCACGTGATACCTCATTGAGGTATTTCCTTCAGCCGTTTGTTTTTATTTCTGTTTTAACTATCACGTGTCAACATGTAACTATTGGTCACGTGTGAGCACGTGACCCCCAATTGGGTCCTTCTTCAGCCGTTTGTTTTTATTCATGTTTTAACTATCACGTGTGAACACGTGATCATTGATCACGTGTGAGCACGTGATACCTCATTGAGGTAATTCCTGATTTTTTAATCAGGGAACAGTGCATAGTATATTTGCTCATAACTTTTGATCCCGGATGAATTATGAAGCCCATAATATATCAAATCGAAGGGTTTTTCGAGATTCTTCCAATAACATCAGAATTTAGCTGTTTCTCCTTCGGGAGTTTATCCAAAATACAGGCCGGAAGATACTGGTTCCCATTTTCTTAAGCGTATCGCTGCCATTTGATACCTTGGGCTCTTTTGCGCAGAAATTTTTGGCGGGAACAAATGCCCCCACTACTTTGCCCACGTAAGTATGTACGTGGGTGAAGTAGTGCAGAGTTACGCATGGTAATAGAATTGATGGCTTAGGAGACAAGTTTAAAGTTCTTGTAACCTAAGACTTCTTTCATCTTCATGAGCCGTAAGGGTCTCAAGAAGGTTTTTTCTCCCTACGAGTCGAGAGGATCTCATAGGTGTATTTTCTCCTTAGGAATCGTGAGAACTCCTAAGTGCGTTTTCCCTTGAGAGTCGTAAGGATCTCACAAGAGAATTTTCTCCCTTACAAGTCGAGAGGACTCATAAATGATTGTTTCCCTCCTTGTCAATGTTTGACTTCGGGGAGTGTGGCCCGTAGATAGTCCATCTTGGCCTCTTTGTAGGGCAGTGATGGCTTAGGAGACAGGGTTAGGATCTGTCACCTAAGACTTTTCAACTTTATAAGCCGTGAGGGTCTCATAAAGAATTTTTCTCCCTACAGATCGAGGGGATCCCATAGGTGTGGTTTCTCCTTAAGAATCGTGAGGATTCCTAAGTGCCTGTTTTCTCTTGAAAGTCGTAAGGATCTCACAAGAGAATTTACTCCCTTACGAGTCGTGAGGACCCGCAAGTGATGGGTGAAGTTGTCCTTATCCGCATTTCACAGAGTTAAGGGTTGCTCCGGATGCTTCCCACGGGTTTACTGCCGTGTTCGGCGAGGACCAGGCTCCTCTCTGGATGTTCTCTGGGGTACCGTAGTTTAAAGACATCGCGGTCGAGGTTAAGGACATCATAGTCCGTGGCTTTAAGGACTCCACAGTCCGTTGCTTGCTCTGGATGCTTCACACGGGTTCATTGCCGTGCTCTGCGAGGACCAGGCTCCGCTCTGGACGTTTTCCGCGGGGTCAAAGAGTGACGTTATCCGCGTTCCACGTAACCAGGAATTTTGCTCTGGATGCTTCCCACGGGTTCACTGTCATGTTCGGCGAGGACCAGGCTCCGCTCTGGATGCTTCACACGGGTTCACTGCCGTGCTCTGCGAGGACCAGGATCCGCTCTGGACGTTTTCCACGGGGTCAAAGAGTGACGTTATCCGTGTTCCACGTGACCAGGAATTTTTCTCTGGATGCTTCCCACGGGTTCACTGCCGTGTTCGGCGAGGACCAGGCTCCGCTCTGGGTGCTTCACACGGGTTCACTGCCGTGCTCTGTGAGGACCAGGATCCGCTCTGGACGTTTTCTACGGGGTCAAAGAGTGACGTTATCCGCGTTCCACGTGACCAGGAATTTTGCTCTGGATGCTTCCCACGGGTTCACTGCCGTGTTCGGCGAGGACCCGGCTCCGCTCTGGGTGCTTCACACGGGTTCACTGCCGTGCTCTGCGAGGACCAGGATCCGCTCTGGACGTTTTCCACGGGGTCAAAGAGTGACATTATCCGCGTTCCACGTGACCACGAATTTTGCTCTGGATGCTTCCCACGGGTTCACTGCCGTGTTCTGCGAGGACCAGGCTCCGCTCTGGGTGCTTCACACGGGTTCACTGCCGTGCTCTGCGAGGACCAGGATCCGCTCTGGACGTTTTCCACGGGGTCAAAAGTGACATAATCCGTGTTCCACGTAGCCAGGGATTTTGCTCTGGATGCTTCACACGGGTTCACTGCCGTGCTCTGCGAGGACCAGGATCCGCTCTGGACGTTTTCCACGGGGTCAGAAGTGACGTTATCTGCATTCCACGTAACCAGGAATTTTGCTCTAGATGCTTCCCACGGGTTCACTGCCGTGTTCGGCGAGGACTAGGCTCCGCTCTGGATGCTTCACACGGGTTCACTGCCGTGCTCTGCGAGGACCAGGATCCGCTCTGGACGTTTTCCATGGGGTTAGAAGTGACGTTATCCGCGTTCCACGTAGCCAGGAATTTTGCTTTATCCGCATTTCGCGGAGTCGAGATTTGACTCTTGGTTATCTGTGCACCGCCGAGTCATGGAAGTGGGGGTTGTCGCTGTTCCGCTTTGCTTGATGTTGCGTCTGTTGTAATGAGCCGAATGTTGAGATGCCCTCTCGGCTATCTATGAGCCGTCGAGATTTGGCTTCTTCTTCTGAGGAAACCTGGGGAGGAGGAGTGTGATTGTCACGCCCCGCTTCCCAAAATGTGGAATACGGGAAGCGACGAAGGCCAGCCGTGCTACCTACGGTAAGGAAAAGTCCTTCCATAGTCACATAAGGCTGTCTAGATTAAACTGTCAATATAAAATCCAAGAGCAAATGAAATAATACTAATAATCATGCTGCAATGAAACCATAAGAAATCCTAAAATGGGTCCACTAGATAATTGATGCAATTAAAGATCCAAAAACAGAAGATTCGGAATAAAATAAGATCCGAAAGAGATACAAAAGTCCTAACGTCCCACAAGGGCGCACATGCTAAGAGTTAAAAGTAAAGGAAAATAACCTACGATTACTGATCTCCAGCAAAATCCTGATAGCCGCTCTGTTCCTGCTCAGCCTGCAGATCTGCCTCTAAACCTGAGATGGCAAATCTCAGGGATGTCAGAACACCCCAGCAAGTACTCAACGTATAAAGTGTGTGTAGCATAATAACAAGAATATATAAAAGTGAAGCCCGGTGCGCAAGAAAACATGTATATAAGTAATTAAATGCACTAACACTATGAAACATGTACGTAAGGGATCATGTCATAACCTAACTGGCCACTAAAAGGTAAACTATCCTATCGTAAGCTTGAGTGTGTGCGTCAACCTCCGCAGGAGTATTCCTAACCCAAGAGTGGTGCCCCAGGGGCTAGGAAACACGGGCCCAACTGTGGAATGAACAAGAGACCGCTATAGCCCGGTACGAGCTGTAATCATGTGACCGCTATAGCCCGGTACGAGCTGTAATCATGTGACCGCTATAGCCCGGTACGAGCTGCCGGCATGGGACTCCTGAGATCCTGTTGTACAACGCACACTCAAACTACCCCAACACCCACGTATTTATAGCTGCTATGGTAAAGACTAGAGCACTAAATAAGAATGCTGAAAAGACAGGAACTTGTAGTATGGTAATTGTATGGAAGAAAAACTGGTGAAATATAGTTAGTGATATAGCAAATATATGTAGATAAAATAGAATATGGAAAGAAAGAAATCTGTTGGAAACGATATTTGTTTGGAGAGAGAGAATAATATTTGTTTTAAAAAGAATAAAGTTATCAGGTGAGACATATATGGTGATTGGAGAAAGAAAATTGAGTTGTTAGTTTAGGAAAAATATTTATATGGTTAAAAGATTTAATAGGGGCTCTCAAGACTTTTCAAAATTAAATATTTTAACCAAATATATATCGTAAGACAAAATATCTTATAAATAGAATTTTAAAAGGGGTAAAATCTTATGTATATGTATTGTTTAAAGAAATACCAAATAAAATATCTTTTGTTTAAACTATGATACTAAAATATAAATATGGTTATAAAATAGTATTTGACAAATAAATATTTAAATACCAATAATATGCATATTTAACAAACTTGAAAAATCATAATTATATGCATATATCTTAATTAAAAGTATTAAACTCCAAATTATAATAATAGTAAAACAAAACCCAATATATCCAAGAAAAAGAAACGTACGATCGGACTAGGGTGTTACAGTGATTCCTTCTTTGTTTGCGCCCCTGGATTGTATACAGGGATTGATGTAACATCACCTGTAGGGCATAAATTTCATTCATTCATTTTTTTTATTTCTTTCCACGATGCTCTATCATTTCAGTTTTTTATATCGCGAAGGTCGCGATTGCCCAATCATTTCGTCTATTTTTCGCGGTGCCCAATCATTTCAGCTATTTGTTTTATTTTTACTCGCTGCTTTTTATTGCGAGTTGCCCAATCATTTCGGCTATTTTGCATGCATACATTTTTTTTTACTTGCTGATTTTGTTTGCAAGTTGCCCCATCATTTCGGCTATTTCGTATGCATGCATGGCTTGCCAGCTTTTTGCTGCAAGCTTGGGATTAGACACCGATTTCGGCATCAGCACCGCTACAACTGGGATATTGCCAGGAGCGAATCATCATTTGCCTCTGTCGATGTCGAACAAAGGTGGCTTAGCAAACAGGGTTAGGATTCTGTCGACTAAGGCTTTTGACTTCATGAGCCGTAAGGGTCTCATAAAGGTATTTCTCCCTACAAGTCGTGAGGATCTCATAGGTGTGTTTTCTCCTTAGGAATCGTGAGGATTCCTAAGTGCGTGTTCTCTTATAAGTCGTAAGGATCTTACAAGAGTGTTTTCTCTTCATAAGTCGAGAGGACTTATATGGGTTATTCACCGTGTAGACATATCCCTAGTGACGGATGGGACTTTGGTAGGGAAATGTTTATTCGCGCCCATGGATTGTATACAAGGGTCGACGTTGAGCCGCTTGTAGGGCAATGTCGAAGGTTGGGGGGTTTGCTTAAGAACAGGTTCAGGTTTCTGTAACTTAAGACTTTCAAATCTTATGAGCCGTGAGGGTGCCATAAGAGAGTTCTCCTTACGAGTCGTGAGGATCTCGCAAGTGCAATTTCTCATTAGGAATCGGGAGGACTCCTAAGTGTGTTGCTCCCTTGTGAGTCGTAAGGATCTCACGCGGGTGGTTTCTCCTTACAAGGTCGTGAGGACCCTGCAAGTGTCTTTTAACGAGGTTGGGCCCTCTCGGGTTTTCACAAACACTCGCCGGTAGCCCTGCCGTTTTTACTCACGGAGCCCTTTCGGGTTTTCATCCGTGCCCGTTTTGCTTATGGACATACCGTTTTTATTTTTATTATTATATTTTTTAATATATATATATATATTTTTATATATCGGCTTTGAGATGCTGCAATTCACCGTAGTTTATCGACATCTCGGTCAACAGCTAGTTTTAGGACATAGTGGTCCATTGCTAGTTTAAGGACGTTTCGGTCCATCGTTAGTTTAAGGACGTTTCGGTCCGTTGTTAGTTTAAGGACATTTCGGTCCGTTGTTAAAGAATGCCTATCACTACTTTATAGAGTTTAGGCTCAGGAAGATAGAGAGCGGACATAGTCGTCGTCATCTATCATTGACCTAGGCCGTGACTCGTCAAGCGTAGTATTTCTTCAGGAAGCGACCGTTTATTGGCCTGAAAGGCCTTTCACCATGCATGTCCATGAGTAGATAGGTTCCACCATGGTAGACCTTGTCTATAATATACGGGCCTTCATAATTCGGCTCGAATTTCCCTCGTTTAGCACGATTGGGGATCATAGGTCTTTTGACCACTAGCACGAGTTCGTCTTGGCGGAATGTCCTCGGCCTAGTCAATCTTTCGTATGAGCGCGTCATCTTTGCTTTGTAAGCCTCCAGATTTTGTTGCGCTATGAGCCGGGTTTCATCAAGGACATCAAGCTCCTCAAGCCGAAGGTGAGCATTTTCTTCGTCCGTCAGCTCGTAGTGGACTGCCACTCGTAGAGAGGGTAACTCTATCTCGAGGGGGAGTACTGCTTCCGTACCGAATACCAATGCGTATGGCGTTGTGTTCATGGCCGTCTTGAACGTAGTTCGATACGCCCAAAGAGCTTCTTGCAGTTTCTCGTGCCAATCCTTTTTGTTTCGGGACACCGTCTTCTTCACGATCTTTGTCAAGGTTTTGTTGAAAGCCTCGGCTAGACCGTTAGCTCGGGGATTATAAACCGAGGAATATCTCCAATCTATATTATGCTGTTGCGCGAAGCGACTGATCTTGTGGCTTCTGTAGGCTGGCCTATTATCGGAGATGATCCGTCTTGGCGTTCCAAACTGATAAATGATATGCGTCTTGAAGAAATGGAGGATATTTTCCGTCTTCACTTCCCTCAGTGGCACTGCTTCTGCCCATTTAGAGAAGTAATCAGTGGTCGCTAGGATGAAACGATGTCCCCTGGACGTTACTGGTTCGATAGGGCCGACTATGTCAGTTCCCCACATTTCGAATGGTCAGCTAGCCACCGTTGGATGTAGAGGATTTGGGTGCTGATGGATAAAGTCTCCATGAATCTGGCACTCGTGGCATTGCTTCGCATATTCGAGGCAGTCCTGAATCATTGTGGGCAAATAGTAGCCCATTCGTTTAATCTTCAACTTCATCTTCGGGCCTGCTTGGTGAGAACTGCAGAGTCCGTCGTGAACTTCCTGAACGACTCTTTTCGCTTCGTCAGGTCCTAGGCATCTCAACCACAGAGAATCAAACGACCTCTTGTACAGGGTATCATTGACGAAGGCGAAAGACAGAGCTCGTTTCGTAAGCTGATGTCTTGAGGGCGCATCTTCAGGCGTTCGACGGGATTTGAAGCAGTCTATGAAGATTTCTCTCCAATCTTCAACCTTCTCTTGGTCCTTTATTTGCATAGCCATTTGCTCGGTTGATTCCTTTTCCTCAGATGATTCCGGAGATATTTCTGCTGGTGTGAGGACCCGACGGCTCTGTACCATGATTCTTACGCCATCGATGTTCTCGTCGGCCAGTTCTTTGGCGAGCTTAGCTAACGCGTCCGCCTTGCTATTTTCTGCACGCGGTATGCTTTCCAGCATGTAGTAGGGAATTTGGGTCAACAGTCGCTGTACTCTCTCGCCATACTTCACCAGCTCTGGCTTGCACGTCTGGTAGTCGCCGTTTACTTGACTAACGACCAGTTGGGAGTCTCCGTATATCAGGAGGTTCTCAATCCCCATGTCGATGGCGATCTCGAGGCCTGCTATCAAAGCTTCGTATTCAGCTTCATTATTCGTCCTCGGCTCTGTCAAGGAGAAGGCGAAGTGCATTATCCCTCCTTGTGGGGTCACGAAGATGAGGCCTACCCCTGATTTGATTATGGGGGTGCTTTGTTTGCGCTTCTTCATGGAGGTGTAGGGGTTCCTAGGCACACTAATGAGGTCTCACAACAGATCAAACATGCCCAATTCAAATTTTTATGTGCCAAGTGACCCTAAGCAAGATCGTAACTAGAGGATAGGCGAAAACTATGCAAGTTAACAACTTTAACTAAAAGGGAAGTGACTACAACCTTTGTAGATCCGGTCCTCCACTTCCTTAGCTCCGTGACGATGTCCCCTCGCTGCGATCATCGGATCCCAGACTCTAGCGTCGGCTTCATCGGAGAAATGGGCGGGCTAGGTCGTCGACTTCGATGCCGAAGATGATCTACGTCGAGGCAACTCAAGATCAAGCTCCAACTTCACCAAGTCATGAAACTTGTGAAGAAAACACCCTATACTACATGGCAAGTGGTAGAGGATGAAGAAATAGGAAGTGGGTTCACTTTGGATTTGGATTTCTCACTCTTTTTCTCAAGTCACCATTGAATGTAGCAAGCTTCTTTGAAGCTTAATGAAGATGAAGATGATGAAAGAATAAAAGGATTATTTTTTAAAAAGAAAATCCCATTCATTCTTATCATAATGTAACCTTGGTTAAGTGTAGAGAATAAACTAGGGTTAGGTGAATGGTTAGGTTTAGGAGATGAAGACAAAATGGTCACTTAGTCAAAGATGCATGAAGCATCAAGAAACTTCTTGTATAAAAGCAACCATTTTGTTTTCCTTTTTCTTTTAACCAAAATAAATATATAAATAAATAAAGTAATGGAAACCCTAACCATTAACTAAACATAGTGTATAGCATACACACACCCAAGGTTGCATGTATCATCAAACATGATACAATCTTGTGCAAAAAAATATATCACATATACAATGTGCACAAACAAGTGAGAAAAATATCTTAAGTGAACCAATATTAGTTAATGTAAAGTAATATATCAAATATATAATTATACATTAAATCATTAAATCAACACTTGATTTAACGATCTGGTCATATCGCATATGACCGACTAATATCCAATGTATCGACTTATTGAATCAATCTTTGATTCGATAACTAGGTTATATCGCATGCAACCAATCGATATATTCATCGCGAGAATAGAATACGGTATCACATACATGCATTATTCTCGGTCCCACACATATCTTATATGCGCTCCTATTTCGTTTCGCTTGAGCCAGGAAACCTCTGTGTAGGACTCTAAAGACTCGTCAATACGCCGGCAGCAGGTGATGATCATATCAAACACCCACAAGACGCAAGCGGTCTGCTAAACGTAACGGCCACCCGGGTATTGAGCGATCAGAAGATCGACGAGCAAGCCCGCTCACACTCCTGTGAATCCAACCAGTAACACTAACCGTACAGTCCGGTCTGTTCGTCCGATATGTCGCATATCTCGCCTAGGGATGGTAAACGTCAGACCCCAGTAGCTTGATAAGTCATGCCGATTTAAGGTCCACAATAATAGCATGAAACTACTGATAACACTTACCAGTAGATCATTGCAACCCTGGCCAGGGATTTCCAGTTATGGCCAGTCGAGCATAGCACAACATCAACCCCCAATACCGGGAGAGACGAATCCCCTCCTATCGCTCATTGCCTCCATATGAATCGGGACTGTACCCAAAAACCACCTGTTTGCACAACTCAGTAGAGCCGTGGTAGGGTGGAAATCAAAGCACAATGGGAGACACACAAGACTCTATGACGATCTCGGGTCAACAGACTAAGTTGTACCAGTGTCACCAGAGAACTGCCATCTGACGTGAGGTATAATACCATCTGGGAGTTCTCGGCGAGTCCGTTCAGTATACCCAGTCATCACTGAGCACCCGTATACCATCTCTGATGTCAAACACCAATGGATATGGGATCATCCATCGCCCATCACATGGGTTGAGAAGATAAACGCTAGTCTACTCTGGAATATCGATGCCCCGTCTCGATATTCCCACGACTAGGAACAATGAAGGATGTACTCATTGACTACCCAGGCCCCACTAGTATGATCTACATCATAGTCCTGGAAGTCGAGCACACATCCTAAGGGCTTTATCAACATGTAACAGAAAGACAGTAAGTATACATGTTAAGATAAAGAGCAACCGGATAGCATACTATCATGTCGAGCAAGAAAGTCATACCTATATATGTCCCAGCATCCACTACAATATACATCCAATGTACAGTAATGGCCTCTAGGGCATACATATAACTAACAGGAGGATGCTCCGTCAAAGTAAAGTTCCTACCAGGTACCACTTCTGTTGATCGTGTCAAACGCATGTTCGTCTGGCAGCTTGCAATTCAGAGGAGAGTCGGCAGGTATCGGGTGCTCGGCGAGGAAGTCGGCGATGGCTTGGCCTTTCACTGCCTTAAGAGGCTGATAGGTTATCGAAAACTCCATTAAGAGTAGGGCCCATTTAGCGAGTCTCCCTGTCAATATGGCCTTTGACATCAAATATTTAAGAGGGTCCACCTTCGATATGAGGCGGACTTCGTGCGCCAACGCATAGTGTCTGAGTTTCGTTATCGCAAAGATCAGTGCCAGGCAGTGCTTTTCGATGGGAGAATAATTGCTTTCTGCCCCCAGTAGAACTCGACTAAAGTAATAGAGAGCTCTTTCTTTCCCTTGGTCATTCTCTTATTCCCATAATGCGCCCAAAGAACCTTCGAGGGCGGTTGTATAAAGAATAAGAGGCTTTCCTTTGACTGGAGCAGCTAACACCGGCAGATTCTGCAGGTATTGCTTGATCTCGTCCAGTGCGCCTTGGCATTTGTGATCCCAGACGAACGGGGTTCCCTTCTTCATCAGGTGAATGTAAGGGCGGCACTTGCCTGAAAGGTTAGCTATAAATCGCTGGATGTACGCGAGCTTCCCTTGGAGAGACCGCAACTGTTTGAGAGTCCTTGGCGGTGGCATTTCCATGATCGCCTTGATCTTTGACGGATCTATCTCGATACCCCGGTGTCGGACAATGAACCCTAGGAATTTGCCTGAGGATACCCCGAACGCGCATTTGAGAGGGTTCATCTTCAAGTTGTATTGTCGAAGGCGTTGAAATACGGTCTTCAGATGCTCTAAATGCTCCTTGTATGATTTGCTTTTCACCACGAGGTCGTCGATATAGCATTCGACGATTTTATGTATGAGGTCATCGAAGATCTTCGTCATGGCCCTCTGATAGGTGGCACCGGCGTTCTTTAGACCGAAGGGCATAACTTTGTAGCAGAATATTCCCATAGGGGTCCGGAAAGCGGTGTGTTTCTAGTCTTCGGGATGCATCTTTATCTGGTTATATCCTGATGAGCCATCCATGAAGGAGAAAACCTCATGAGTGGACATGTTATCTATCATCAGCTCGGTGACTGGCACTGGGAAATCATCCTTCGGGCAGGCTTTATTGAGATCCCGGAAGTCCACGCATATGCGCACCGTCCCATTTTTCTTCATTACCGGGACGATGTTGGCGATCCAATCAGGGTACTGAACCTCCTGGATAAACCCAGAGTCGATCAGCTTCTTGACTTCGGCATTGATGCTCATCTCAAGCTCGAGCCGCATTCTTCTCGGTGCTTGTTTGACTGGCTTGACGTCCGGGGATATTGCTAATTTATGGACAGCTATTTCTGGATCCAGTCCTGGCATTTCGGAATAGCTCCATGCGAAGCAATCTCTATGCTGCATAAGCACGTCTTTTAACGCAGCCACCCTTTCTTCAGATAGCAGCTCGCTGACGAATGTCGGTCGCGGGTCGTTCGTCGTCCCCAACTCAATTTTCTTGAGGTTATCGGCAGTGGTGTGTATTCTATCTTCCAGCTCTTTCGGTGCTGGTGGAAATTCTGAAATTACCTCGTCGTCAATGTTTTCGAAGCACCAAGGAAGGTCATCCATATTCTCGGGCTCCCCTTTTGATATTGCTATCATATGACAAGTACGAACTCGCTTTCAAGACCGATGTGGATCTGGTTCTGCTCTTGTGGCTTTGGGTTCGTGCTTTTGTGGTGGCGTTACCTTCCAGCTGCTGGATAGAGCAAACTTGACGAGCTGATACTGATCTTCAATCCAGTTCTTAAAGGTGAAGCAGTCTTCGATAGGGTGCCCTATGGCTCGGTGATAAGAGCAATAGCCCGGATGAGAGACCTCGTTAGCTTGCTCGGGATGCTTAGATTCCGGAAGTGTAATCATTCGATGTTTTAAAGCGAGATCAAGTATTTTCTTCGTCTTGTCTTGAGGGAAAGAATACGCTCGACTCATTTTCTTCATGAGGGGAAAATCCGGACCGCGCAATTCTCGATCACATGACTCTTTGATCCCGCGTTGTCGTTGTCGAATCCCTTTCCCGCTCTTTGACTTATTTTTGCCTCTGCGTCGGGCCTTTTGCACAACAGGTTGACAGGGGGGAGCATCTTCGTCTTTTGCAGCCTGTTGAAGAAGGCGTTGCGTCCTGGCTTTCTCATAGATGGCCATTTCGCGATTATGGTCGTCCCGAGCTTTTTGACCCGCTTTCGTGATAAGCCTGTCCATTTGCTCTTCAAATGACGGACTCGACACTTTGATTGCGGGATCTAGTTTTGATAAGGGGTCGGCGTTTCCCGACAGGGCGTCCTCTTCTTCATCGAAGTTATATATGGCGTAGCTACCGTGGACTCGTTCCCGTTTCCCGGATCTCACATATCCAAGCCCAAGCGTTTCTATTCTCCCATTGGGCAATTTGCGCTGAGTCCCAGGGACATCCCAAATCCTGTTGTAGAACCGAGCTTGTCGAATGGTCTGTTTTAAGGGTACCCATTGGCGCTTCAATAGCCTTTCTAGTCCGTTCGTGTAATATCTGGGCAAACGGATGGGTTGGAGCCTGTCGAGGGTAGAATCCGCGCCATGCCAGATTTCTTTCTCCACTCTTGTTTCCGTGGATCGGTAAAATAGGATCGCCTTTTCACCTTTTCGCCTGGGAGGGACGTAAAATGTCTGCAGGTCTTGCACATTGTAAGCTTCAAGCGCGTCAAGATCTTTGTAGTGCTCCTACGGAATCATGGTGATTTGCAAACTCTGATCGCCACCAGGGAATTCTAGTATTGACGGCCGACTGGAGAACACAACATTAACCTTATCTTCCGAGTTACTTCCGAAGATCAATATGGGGGCGGACGGTCCCGAGTTGTTGCGTCGAGATGGCCCAGCATAAACTATCTCTTCTTCTTCTTCTTCGGTATCACTCCCGAAAACAGGAATGGTGGCGGCGGCTTTGTTCTCTGGTTTGCGACACCTCTCTGTGTCCTCGAAATCTGGCAAAAAGTATTTTGCATCTTCGTACTTGCGGACTTCGTTCACGGAGAATGGGTTTAGCTCACCTGTTACGGTATACTCAAGACCATCCTTGAAATACTTCATATACTGATGTTGCGTAGAAGGGATGATGTTGTACTCGTGTAACCAAGGACGACCGAGCAAGGCGTTGCAGCAGGTCTTGGCGTCAATGATGTGAAACTTAATATCCGTGACGAGTAGCCCGAAGCGTAATGTTAGTATCACCGATCCGAGGGTCCGTGATGACTGAGAATCGAAACCGGAGATGGTAATTTTATCATGAGCGAGGTGCTGAACACTCATGCAGATTTCCTTCAACACCTGTACATTAAGGAGATTGACGGAGGATCCATTATCAACCAGGATTTTGCCTATCTTGATATCATGGCAATATCCAGAGACGTATAGGGGACGATTGTGGTCGCACGTCCCAAGGAGAAGGTCTTCATCACCGAACGTGACATCGGCTGTGCGCACTTCTTCCAGTTCATCCTTCATCCTTTCTTCGGCGAGGAAGGCTTGGAATTGCTCGGGCTCTTGCAGCGCCTTGATTAATGAATCTCTCGCTTCTTTTGATAATAAGAGGGTGTCAAGAATGCTGAGCTGCGAGGGTAGCTTCCTCAGGTGCGCTAGGACGTTGTAGTCCACCTTACTCTTCTTGGACGGGTCCTTGGCAGTCAACTCTTTCATGACTTGGTCATCTAAGGCGATATCCTCAGCGACCTTTTCCTTTCCCTTATCTTTTCTAGTTGTGGGTCCGAGGTTCTTTTCGGGAAGCGTGCGATTGCGCAGCTGAATGTTTTCGCAGGCCCTGGTTCTTCCTCTTTCCCTAAGATGGATTCTTTAAAGAGAGGGCCCAGAGCCATTTCCTCATCAGAGTCGCTCCCAAAGGTGAGAACTTGTGATCTTCCGGCGTTGACCATGTAACAGTTACCGGTAGTTCTTTTGTGCCCTTCGGTTATACTTCTCTGCTCCCGACGAGTTCTACGTTTCATTCGCTTAAAATGTTGCCGGTGAGCCACATATCCCTACCACCATATCTTAAAAGCGTCGCACTCTACAGTGGGGTGTGAAATCTTCCGATGATATGAGCAGTAATTAGGGTGCCTCTTCACTCCATTGAGCATGTTTTCTTCCGAGGGTGGTAGCTCCATTCCCATTGATATGGCTTTGGCAAACCTCTTCCTCGTCTTGAATATGTTTTTATCCGCATCGGGCGTCTTTTGATCTGGCGGGAGTGCTTCGACTCTTTCGTTTAGTCGCCTGCGTTTGGCTCCTTCTGATGCGGCCATCTCACGCTCCCGATCGGCTTTACTTTTCAAACGAATCTCATCCAGAAAAGCGTCGATCATTTCGTCTGACGGCCATACAAGCTCCGGTTCAGGCTCTGCCCCCAGTTTCTCAGTGCCAGGAGTTTTTTCATCGTCCGTAAATGAGTGGGAGATCACATGACAACTCGCCACGTATCCCTCGGATTCATCCGACGAGCTCTCTCCATTATCTTCCTCCTGAAAGACGTGGTTGAGGAACTCTTGGAGTGTGATGGGAGTCCGCGCCTTTTGATTGTACTCCTCCAGCGCGTCAATCTGTTTCTATAAGTCCGTGCGCTTGTCGCCAGGCTTCACGGGCTTTTTGGATCTCTTCTTCTTCTTCTTTGAAGGTTTCGATGGCTGGGTGTGAGTACTTGGGCCATCACCACCGATCTTTGGAGTTGGGCGTGGCTTCAGCATCCCTTCAATGATCTGGGGTTCCAGCGGGTTCTTCCACCTTATCGCCGGGCATGTCTGGAGCTCATTCAGTATTCTTTTGGTTTTTTCTGAAAGCACGATTTCCCATGGAGCTTCTTCAATGAAAGAACAAGTTTCCCATGGTGTGTCCGTCTTCTTAGGAGTGTGCGGTTGTGGCGGGTTCACCTTCCACTTCTCGGACAGCGCAAACTTGCCCTGTAGGTACTGATCTTCAATCCATCCTTTGAAGACGAAGCAATCCTCAATCGGATGGCTTACCGTTTGATGGTAAGGGCAATAATTGGGGTTATTCACCTCACTGGGTTGCAGCAGTCGCCTTGGATTTGGCAAGTTGATAAGCCTGTTGCGTACTGCTAGCTCGAATATCCTTTTCGTTTTATCCCGCGGGAATGAGTAGGGGCGCTTCATTTTCTCATTATAATACCGCCGTCTTTCTTCCAGTTGATCCGCTTGCTTTGGGGCATTGGGTTGCTGCTGAGCGTTCGCAACGAAGGTTGCCTTCCCTTTACCTTTGTCATTCCGAGGTTCCGGCTTCGGGGGAGACGGTCTGTGACCCATTTGGTTCA
This sequence comes from Agapanthus africanus, assembly GCA_030015575.1. NCBI lineage: Eukaryota > Viridiplantae > Streptophyta > Magnoliopsida > Asparagales > Amaryllidaceae > Agapanthus > Agapanthus africanus. The sequence goes on from CM057339.1 coordinate 567,706,871, forward strand.
TCTGGGCCAGCTTGTCGATCAAAGCCTGGAACGTGGTTGGCTTAAAGAACATCATGAACTGTAAGATAGTTGCATGAGGATCTAGGGTACCCACGAACATGCCCACTGCAGGCGCTTCCTCAACGTGTTGTTCGCATTTCGACCACAAGTTTCGCCAGCGTATAGCCTACTGGACCCACGTCTCGCCTGGTTTCACCCTAGCATTAATCAATGCCGTTATCGGGGTGCGTTCGCTGGCGCTCGCGAATCGCTGAGTGAATAGCAACTCCATTTCAGCGAACATCTTGACGGAATCGTTCGGGAGTTCAGAATACCATTCGAACGCTGTTTCTGACAAGCTGCCGACGAATTGGCGAAGCAAGAGCTTATCGTCGCCGCCCGTGTTGCCACAAAGCGCCCTGAACTGGGCAACATGCTGATGGGGATTGCCCGTCCCCTTATAGACATGGAATTTCGGTATTGTATAGCCCGGCGGGTACTTGATCTGATCATACCAGCTCGGATATGGTCGCCCTGTTCTGACAACTTGACCGGCTGCCTCAGTCGCCTGGTGAACCCGTATCTGCTGAGCTATATATTCGTCCAAGTCAACTTTGGAGATTGCCTCCTCCTTGGCTGTTGACAGAGCCGGTGGAGGATTTGACGTTTCTCCCCTGTCATCTTCAAGGACGATCGGAGGATCTTCAGCAGGAGGATCTTATTGGATCATCATACCCACCATGTCCTGGAACAGAAGGGCCATTTGCTTTATATTGGCTGCTTGTTCCGCAGCCTCTTTATCCTTCTTTTCCAGTATCCTGCGAAGGAATTCAGCGTCAGTTTCCTGCTCCTGGCGTTGATCCGAGGATGCTTCGGGGATTTCTTTTGGCCCAGTGAGTGCGGCCATCGCATTCATCATTTCTTGGAGCTTCTGCTGCTGCTCTTGAGCTTTAGTCATCGATCGCGTGAGCAGTCGATGACCTGTAGATGTACGGCTGCCCGCCTTCCCGGATGCCATGTAAACGGTGTGCACCACCATGCCCCCAGACTTATGACGTTTAGGCTTACTGTCTTTGACATTAGCTGTAGGCGTAGGGACCTTCTCCGGCCTTCCTCTCTTTTGAGTAATCGACGTTGAGGGAGCCGTTGCAGCGGGCACCCAAGTGGTTGTCGTCCTTTGGGGTTTGACAGGACGGTTCTTTTCTTCCTGAACTTTCACCTTCTTTTTCCGGTGAGAGTGATCTTGAATGATTATCGAGTCCTGAACCCGTCGCCAGACCTTGTAAATTTTGGAGGACAGCCGTTGAGGGGGCTGCTCCGGCTTTGCATCTGTAATACTCTCCGCAGGTGGAGGAGATCTTTTTAGCGTGGCAGTCGGAGAGTTCTTGCGTACCCTCCTTAGCGGTTCAAAGTTGTTCCCAGTTGGAACAACAGCATTAACTTCCACCATTGGAGCCGGTGGAGTTAGCCCTGAGGGAGAGTTGCCCCCGGCCTTCCTTACTCGGCGCCAGTGACGACGTGGAGCGTGTCGAGCTGTTGGGGCTGGTCCGGTGATGGGGATAGTTTCGTCTTGCCTCTTGTCTGGATGAGACGCCGCTGGTGCCAGCCTCTTGAAGACTAACGTCTTTTGAGTGGTGATGTTCAATCTGTCAAAAACAGACCCTCGAGCAGGAGCAGGAGCCGGAATAGTCGGCCTTGAGAAGACCGACTCTTTAGCAGAAGAAGCCGTCTTGACGACCTCAGGAATGGAGATGGCTGTCTTCTTTGCGATGGCCATGTCAGGGGTCACGGGCTTCTTGGCAGGCCCATTAAAGTTCAGGTTCAGCCTGGTAAAGACCGAGGCTACCGGCTTGACATTGGACGACCCATTGAGAGGGGCCGTTGTAGCAGTGAGCCGATCGAAGACCGACTTCTTTTGCGCTTCCAGTGCGGGCACTAGAATGGCGAAGCTTGCAGACGGGAGCATGGTCCCGAAAAACAGACCGGTGGTGGCCTGAGTCACCTGTTCCACCGGCATGGCAAGGATAGAGGCCGCTTGAGGCCCATAGGCTACACCTCCAGGTGAGGCGGAGCGTCGGTTGCATTGGCATTTGGAGCAGCTCGAGCAGTTGGAGGCCATTGATGCTTGATTTCTGCACCAGGCAAAATACCAAATCTTAGTAACTTGAAACCCAAAGGCAACCACTAACAAACCACGATTCATTCGGAAGACGACACACGAAGTGTGGAGTGGAAAGAGGAAAAGGTCCCACCGGGCGTGCCAGAATCTGTTCCCCTCCGAAAGACGGAGCGACAGACGTCTTGCCTGAAATTCGGGGAAGATGCTAATTGGTGCTATCCGTCTACCTCTCCGAAGATGCTAAGTTGATTTATGACACCATGTATCGAAGGTTTAAACGGATGCGTCCGATGTAGCAGACTTCGTCAGATTCCCCCTCGCTTGAGGGGTTTTTTTATTGTGGGGACGCTCTTCCCTGCAGGCGCAAGCCCCTGCAGTTAATTACGCTACCGCATTGCGGTAACAACTTTCTCCTTCTCCAGATGATCACTTCGTATCGAGTGTGTTTTTTTTGTGCTTGGTTGCCCGTGGATTGTATACGGAGACTGAGTTATGTCGTCGCCCGTAGGGCGTGGACTAGTCCAAATCCGTATTTACTTAGATTTGGGTTTGGGGTTTTGGTTTGAGGATACGTTAGCCATATTTGAGGCTAAGATCAACTCAAACGTTTGTTAAGGATACGTTAGTCTAGTTTTAGACTGAGATCAACTTAATGGGATCGTTTAGATCCAACACGAGAGCAATTAAGGGGGAGGCCCAGTTGTTTAGTTTAGTGACATTGCGGTCAATAGGTAGTTTAAGGACATTGCGGTCCAATGTTAGTTTTAAGACGTTGCGGTCAAGGTTAAGGACATCATAATCCGTGGATTTAAGGACTCCACAGTCCGACGATAGTTTTAAGACATCACGGTCAAGGTTAAGGACATCATAGTCCGTTGTTAGTTTTAAGATATCCCGATCAAGGTTAAGGACATCATAGTCCATGAGTTTAAGGACCCCACAGTCCAATGTTAGTTTTAAGACATCACGGTCAAGGTTAAGGACATCATAGTCCGTGGATTTAAGGACTCCACAGTCTAATGTTAGTTTTAAGACATTACGGTCAAGGTTAAGGACATTATAGTCCATGAGTTTAAGGACCCCACAGTCTGTATCAATCTGTGGCCATCGGGACCCGTCACCTCTTTGAAGACGTTGAGAAATTACAATACCAAGTATCAAAGGAGCGAAGAGATGTACCCTTGAACCAAGGTAGATTAAGTAATCTTTGGCCTAATTTGGAACTAAGACCAATTAATTATATTATGAGCCCATTAGCCCAGTTAAGTTTGAATTGAGGACTTATGGCCAGCTTGGGCTAAGTCCAATCATGTTTAGAATATTGGCCCTCTGTTGGTTCATTGAAGGAGAGGCTTTGCCTCTAGCAACTTAGCTAATTGGGCTAAAGCTAGTGTTAAACACTAAAGACCAACAGTGTTGAACACTGGGAATAAGATTAACAAGTTAGTGTTTAAACATTAAAAGATAATCAGTGTTAAACACTAGCAACATGGCTTTCAAATTAGTGTTAAACACTAAAGCAAATCAGTGTTAAACACTGGAAACAGAGATTTCAAATTAGTGTTAAACACCAAAGCAAATCAGTGTTAAACACTGGAAACGGAGATTTCAAATTAGTGTTAAACATTAAGAAATCAGTGTTAAACACTGGAAACAGAGATTTCAAATTAGTGTTAAACACTAAGAAAATCAGTGTTAATACTGGGAATAGAGTTTTCAAATTAGTGTTAAACACTAAGAAAATCAGTGTTAAACACTGGGAACAAAGTCTTCAAATTAGTGTTAAACACTAAGGAGAGAGGGGTCACGTGTGGACACGTGAGAGCGCCCTGATTCCCCTTATTTTATTCTGCCAAAAGTATTGAATACTTTCTATAATTGCTCTTAGAGCATCACGTGCTGTCACGTGATGGGAATGCGTGTTTTTAACTGTTAAAGCTTTTGCCAAGGGGTCACGTGGTAGCACGTGAGGGCGCCCATAGCTTCTGTTTACTTTTTCTTTGTATCCTTCAGGGGTCACATGGGGCACGTGAAGCGTTGCCTCAAAGTTCTTTTCTGTGGATCTTTACAGGGGTCACGTGGTAGCACGTGACTCTGGTTCTTTGCATGTTTTAAAGATCTTTTCATCTCTTAAGAATTAAATTCTTCATAGGGTCAAACCCTAGCAATAAACTTTAGAGGAATTAAATTCCTATTTTCTTCTGAAGAATTATATTCTTAGATAGGGTTAAACCCTAATTTCTTTTCAGTAGGAATTAAATTCCCCATATATGTAAAGAATTAAATTTTGGTATAGGGTTAAACCCTAATTTCTTTTTTAAGGGAATTAAATTCCTGTGAGTTTGAGAGAATTAAGTTCTTAATTAGGGTTAAACCCTAGTTCTGTCCATTCTGAAGGAATTAAATTCCTAGGGTTAAACCCTAATTTTATCTTAAAGGAATTAAATTCCTATAATTCTGTGAGAATTAAATTCTCAAAACTCAATTCCTCCTCTATGTTTTAGATCTGCATGGCAGGATCTCAACCCAATGAGAATTAAATTCTCAATTCATGGGGCGATGTGCACTTTGCAGATCCTCAACCAGAGAAAGAACTAAGTTCTTTTCTTTATATAAGAGTTAAACTCTTTTGAGAATTAAATTCTCTTTTTGACGCCTCCCTTTTCTTACCTAGGGTTTTTCTTTTGCAAAGAATCAAATTCTTCCTTCTGAATTTTCAAGATTCCAAGGCTCTATATCTCTCTCTGTCTCTTTTTCTCTTTTGTCCTCTCTTTTTTCTCTCTTGAGAATTAAATTCTCCTCTCTTTTTTCTCTCTTGAGAATTAAATTCTCCTCTCTTTTTTCTCTCTGTTCTTCTCTCTAAAAAAAAAGTAGATCTCTTCTCTTTTCTTCTTGGCTCCTATTTATAGGAGAAAGAAAAGAATCAATTTATTTAGTAAATCTTTCATTGAAAGATTTTGTTTGTTTTCATAATTAATATGATCCTTTAGATCATTCATGGAATTTTATTCACCGTTGGATTTTAAATCTAAAGATATTCTGTTTGTTATTTTCGGTGAGATTTAGGGGAAATCTTTCCTTGTCAAAGATTTTTCCATAAATTGGTGATATTTAATCACCCTTGGATCTTTAATCCAACGGTTCCCATAATCCTTTTCCATTTAGAAAGATTTAGAAGATTTTAGAATTTAATTCTATTAACTGTAAGGCTTTCGAAGCCAGTCACGTGCTGGCACGTGACCATTGGTCACGTGTGAGCACGTGACCACCAATTGAGTCCTTTTCTCAGCGTTTATTTATGCTTCAGTTTTAACCATCACGTGTCAACACGTGACCATTGGTCACGTGTGAGCACGTGATACCTCATTGAGGTATTTCCTTCAGCCGTTTGTTTTTATTTCTGTTTTAACTATCACGTGTCAACACGTAACCATTGGTCACGTGTGAGCACGTGACCCCCAATTGGGTCCTTCTTCAGCCGTTTGTTTTTATTCATGTTTTAACTATCACGTGTGAACACGTGACCATTGATCACGTGTGAGCACGTGATACCTCATTGAGGTAATTCCTGAATTTTTAATCAGGGAACAGTGCATAGCATATTTGCTCATAACTTTTGATCCCGGATGAATTATGAAGCCCATAATATATCAAATCGAAGGGTTTTTCGAGATTCTTCCAATAACATCAGAATTTAGCTGTTTCTGCTTCAGGAGTTTATCCAAAATACAGGCCGAAAGATACTGGTTCACATTTTCTTAAGCGTATCGCTGCCATTTGATACCTTGGGTTCTTTTGCGCAGAAATTTTTGGCGGGAACATGCAGCAACAGTGGATATGGCCCTATTGGTTGAGGAACGTTTTTCTGAGACGTCGGTTGTTCTGGAACCGAAGAGGGTTCGTACTGGTGTATTATCACGGAGACAGACGTTTAGACGCCGTGACAGATTCCGTTCAGGTACCGGGGGTAGTGAAAGCTTGGGACGAGGCCAGTTATTTAGCTCTTATCCCTAGGAGGGTCAGTTTTCATCTGGATGTTTCCGGTGTGGGAGTTTGTATCATCGAGTCAGAGATTGTAAGTGCACGGCGGCGTCCTGGCCTCCATCCCGAGGCCAAATGCAGAAGCGATGGCTAACTTTAAATTTTCTTGAACCGGCACCACCGCGCACTAAAACCCGGATCGTGCCATTAAACTAGTCCTAGCTAACTACCAGATGGGGAAGAGAGATATACCGCGTGATCCGAGTCCTCCGGTCTTCTTACCGTCGTCGTGTCGATGCTTCGTATAAACCTTCATGATCCTTCTCACATGATTCAGCACCAGACCGTTCAGCTAGAGCGTGATCTTTCGTTCACCGAGCAGCCGGTAGTTATATTGAAGCAGCAGGTGAAGAAACTTCGATCAAAGGTCTTTCCATCTGTGAAGGTTCTTTGGCGTAGCCAGACTAATGAGGAGATCACTTGGGAGGCTGAGAGCGAGATGCAGAAGAAATTCTTTCATCTCTTTGAAGGTACGTTTAGTAAGAATTTTAAATTCGGGGACGAATTTCTTTAAGGGGAAGGGGAGATTGTAACATCTTAGAATGCGATTAGTGTTAATTAAGCGATAATGCGGGTTTTTAATTAAAAGATTACCAAAATAGTTTTCTCACATTTTATTAAGATTAATCATTATTTGTTTTGGCTTGCACACACTTGTGCATATTTGCATGGGGCTTATTTAGTGTTAACCTTGTTTAGTAGCCATGGCACCTTAAATAAATCCATGCCATGTTAACCTTGCACGTAGCCTTTGTTGTGATGGTTATCCACTTGTTTTGGAATGATGGAGGTGGCAAGGTGACTCATGGAGGAAGCATGCTTGCATTTATGAAGTGAGGGAGAGAGTAAGTGTAAGGATACACTCACCCTACACTTACCCTCTCATCCTTATCTCATTTCAACTCTCATTTCAATCCCTAATTCTCACCTCACTCTATTATTCTCTATTATTCTTATTCTTCTCTTCTCTCAACTGAAACCCTCACTACTTCATCACAAAACCTTGCAAAACTTCATTAAACACCACTAAAACACTTCTCAAGTCTTTGACTTAGCCACTAAGTTGACTTGATGCTTGGAAAGATTGGATTTTTGAGTAAGAGTGGATAGGTAATGACCTCTAACTGATAATTAGGTGTTTATATTGTTGTGTTGCCTTGTAGTTGTAGTTTAGAACACTAAAGGTATAGTTTTGTGCACATATCGTATTTTTTAGTGTCATATTGGAGTCTCTGTGATCTGCTGTGACCCCGAGTGTGTACAGTAAAATCTAGCAATGTAGTAGTTATGTACTAGTGACCCCGAGTGTACACCTGAAGCACGAACCCCACCTTATCGGTTTTGACCGGCGACAATAAGGAAAAATCTGGCGACCTCGGTCCTTTGGGGGAGTTGGGGCTTGTGTTTTGTAGGGTAACCGTCTTCAGTTGTTTAGAGGTGTTTGGTGCTGCTGGATTTTTATGTTTTGACAGTATACAAAATCTGGGATCACTTTGCTATAATCTAGTGTTTTGACTACGCGCAATACGTTTTCTGACACGGTTCGTGATCTGGTGTAGCTGCTGCACTTGGTTTGGTTTTGGGGTGTTGCTATACACGTTAGCCACTAGGCGAACACTTGAGAGTTGGATTGGAGTTGGTGCGTCGGTTAAACGTAGTTTGTACGTAATATTGGTCGATTTCTGAGTTGCACTTGTTATGTTTTGTGTTAATAGGATTGCAGGCGGGGACTTCGAATGCTGCGAAGAAAGAGAAGCAGGTGATTGGATTTACCTAGCTTGAGATCGTCGGTTAGTAGATTTAACATCTACGAGGAAATTTCCCGTATGGCGTTAAGCGTCAGGGCTAGATATGATATGATATTAGCCGCATGTTTATATGCACATATAGAGATGGTGCATGAACTTCATTGCATATTATTACTTGTTGTGCCTGGACTTGTACCCCTTCGGACACTGCACTATTATTGACATTTCATGTTGCACGAGCACTAATTGTATGCTACACAACACTGTCGGTAATTTCTATGACACGCACAACACATATACATATGTGATATTATATTGGTTAGTGACATGGAGACATTGATTCTTGTGCGATTGCGCATATGAAATTGTCATGACCCGAAAGTACGGAACATGACCGGCACTTAAATTACGAAGCGTCTCGAGGCGTACGTAATCTAAGTAAGCCGAAAACCCAGAAATCCAAACCAAGAAAAGTAGTAGAGTGAAGGAAAACCAATTTAAAACAAGTAATTTCAATAGCATAAGCCGAATTATGCGGTTTTTAAAACATCAAAAATTTACTGAAAATTTCGGCAGAGTCTCCTTTGTAAATACTGGCCCCCAAACGGGATACAACATGAATAGTATACGAAATCAAGAAAAAGGCATCCCCAAGCGGGAGCTAGCTCTTCGTCAATCGACGGTCACAACCACACAAGCAATATAATATACAACGCCAACGGCGAGGATCAAATCTCAAAAGGAAACTCAAAACCACCAGAAATATAACGAGCGACTCTAAGGTCGAAAGAATAAACAACACTGGTCTCTATCTCAATAAATACATGTTTGGTTGATGGAATTTACTAGATACAACGGAATAATATTATACAAGGTAAAATGATGGGTACGATACAAGAAAAACCCACCTACTAGCAAGTCACCCGAATGAAACTGAGCCCGCAAAGCCGTAATGAAACCTGTACGGCAAACCTGCAAGAAACTGGGGCACAACGGGGGTGAGTTGCCAACTCGTGAATAGAAAAACATCTACGAACAGAAATCGCATGTATGACGCAATCCTAGGTCATACGATCATAATATATCCTCAAAATATATAACCAGCAGCCTATAACAAGGCTAGGGTAAATATCTAACCCGAGTGTAATCTCATGTGCCCGTGTCAGTGCCTCAGGTAGCAATATATCATATGAATGAGGTATGAATGCATGAAAACAGAATACATGTAAATGAAGAACTGTTTTCATAATTTAATGAGATTTCCTTGTATTTTTAAAATGAGATATCATAATGAAATCAGCATAAAACAGTGCCCAGCATCGACACAAAACAAGTGTCCAAATATCTCGATATCTCTGTATCACAATCTCTGTACCTCAATATCTCAAAATCAATATCTAGGGTGCCGTCAATCCAGATCGGCCCCTACCATCCATCTCAAGACCACGACGGTATCCTCCGGATATCCGACGCGTCGGGTAATATCACCGGTCGGTAGTACTCCCCTGCCGGGCTCAACGTCAACAACACATTCCTCTTGCCCCGGGGTACCATACCGGGTCCACCATGTATCCGAAACGGTTCATCCGTCTCCTCGAATTGGGTCTCGAAATCCATCAGCAAACTCATGGTGGACGACTCATACATCATGGGAAAAAACCGCACTTTTATTTAAAAAGAGAGAAATCAGTTTATATATGTTTTGCGGTTTTCCTCCAAATCCAGAAAATATCATGGAAATCCGAATCATCAATAGCATGTAGAACCATGAATATAAGCATGAGAATGAATAACAGTATGCATGAAGCGACAAGTAATAACTACAATATCTAAGCTGGCATATAAGGTATGTACACTAATATTATGTCAAACTACTGGCTATCAAGCTAAGTTAAGCAACAATATTTTCTAAGGTGTACGTGACATGGCAATTACCGATGAAGATGTGTGTGAGCCGGCAAGTAAGTGTATGTGGTACATACGCATCATCGGTAATGGTGCTGGTGTCCTAACAACATAATGTCAACAATGCAATATGAAATAACAATGTAAATATGCGATGCGGAGCGAGCAACCAAAATGAGCGGGAGCTAAAAACTAGACGCAACTATAACTAATCTGTATTAATCTAATATAAGTCCTACAAATGGTGCCATTTGAAATAACACGAACCGCGGGGTTTTGAAAATAGGGCTACGGTGGTTTTTAAGAAAGGATACGTCTTTTGAAATATCCGTAGATCCCATTGACCTGTCTTTTAAAATACCCACGATCCCCTAGTTTTGAAATAGGTAGGAGTCTAATCTAATCTAACAACTACACTAAACTATACGGCTGAACTAACAAGCTGAACTATAGGTAAGGAAACCGCCTATCATCTGAGTCGATACATATACATACCTGTATATATACAGTCGGTGATCCCGCCTCAATAATATCATATCCATAACCAGACATCCCAAGTCAAGAGTGCGGATCAATCATCAAAATATAGCTCGTACGTAAATCCGTCGTACGACATCCCCAAATCTGGGTACGGGACAATATCACATTCATCATACTATTCACCTGGTATCCTCTTTATCAAATATCATGATCGAGGTACTGATCTACGTCTAGTACCATACTGATACCGCCTAAGTATGCATACACGTGTGTGAAACACTACGTCAAGACCCGTTACAACGTCATGTCGTATCTCAAATACGAATCCTGCCATATCACCGAAGTTACAACCTCAATTCAAATCTCATCGACTCATCTCAAACCCAAGCCTCAAATTCGTATGTGAACCCATAGTCCCATACCCATGTGAACACATAACTATATATCCCGTATAAGCATAAATGAAAGAAGAAAGTATGCAAATATGGGTTGGTGTATGCATGTGTAGTGCGACCACTACTCTAGGGTTTCGGGACACTAAATCATCCAAGAACACCAAATATCCATATTATCATCAATATACTGAAACAATATATATAGGTGTGCATACGTATTCGTATACATCACACGAACTGCGGGGGTGCTATACGCCATCCACCCGACTTCTCCCCATAGATATAAATCTACTCACCTGGTCCTCGCTTGCCGGTGCCGATGTCGACACGCGCTTTCTTGTCTCCTTGAAGTCTTCGTGAGGGTACCTACATATCATAACACACCGCATCGCATTAAAGTCCGACTCATGACCAAATCGACACACGAATCTCACATAGGTCGAAACCTATGGTTTGCTTCACAAATCGACCCAAAAACCCTCGATGTCGGTGTACAAACGCCAAACCATCGAGAAAAATCCAATCACGCTCATTTGCACATTCTCGAACACTAATTTTAATATAAACTAGGTTAAAACTCACAAAAACCCCAATTTCACTTAAAAAGTCATTTTTCCGTAAATCTAGCAAGCACAATTCGCCGTTTTTGTACAAAACATGATGTTTAAATGAATGTAGCGGCCAATATACTTATTAAATATCTTAAATAAGTCATAGAAACAATTTCCGGAATTTAATCTCATTAAATTCCAAAAACCCTAATATTCTAGTTTACAAAATACCCTTTTTAACAATTTCATAGCAAAAACGCACAAACCACAATTTAGGTTGGATTTCCATGCTCTAAAGCATTAAACTACACTTAATAAAGTTAATAATACGATAAAAACCCTAACCATATTTTTAATCTCATATTTCGAATTAAATCAGAAAACCTAGTTTGCAACAAAAAGCTTAATTTAGACATTTTTCAAGTAACAACTAGTAATTAACAACTAGATTAGTTTTCTACAAAACTAAATATGTTAATCCACATCATTAAACCATGCACAATCAAACACAACTCATTTCCACAACAAACCCTAACTTGAAATCTTTTAATCATGCAATCAAACTCACATAAACCAAATTAACACTTAGTTAAATTAGCTTTAAGAAATTAAGTAACAAACTAAGCAAAAAGGTTTAGAATTATACCCAAAAACATTTGAAGATCCACAAGCATCCATGGCCCTCCAAAATGCTCTCTTTTCACAAAGATCCATGCTATACGGGCTAAGCTAATATGGGTAGGAGTCGGATTTGGGTTTTGGGATTTTTTTGATGGATTTTGGGGGAATTTTTGATGAAGTTTTGAAGAGAAAAGAGAAGGAAAATGGGGGGGGGGGGGGCTGCTGCTGCTGCTTGTAGGAGAGGGGTTCGGCTGGAATGGGAGGGGGAGAGGAGAGAGAGGGAGGTAGAGAAAGTGGGGGGAGAAAGTCAAAGTCCAACCAAAGTCAAAAGTCTAACTAATTTATCCATTTTCTTTTCTTTTCTTTCATTTCTTTTCCTTTGAAATTCAAGTGGGGACAAAGATGGGGGCTGCTGAATTCAGCCAAGGGGAGAAGTGAATGTGGGTGTGTGGGTGTGGGTACGGGTGTGGGGTGATGAAAAATGATAAATACAATACCCCAAACATCCATTTACGCTAAAAAAGCCTTTTTTCCTTCAATAATTTCTAAACCGTTTTGGCAAATAATTTCATTCCAAAAACCACATGATAAAATTTCATTTAATGTTTTATGATGCAAAAAATTTGTTTCAACTCATTCCAATTTGTAATTTTCCCTAATTAAATGTATTAGTGACGGCTTAAAATAATATTAAAATAATAATTTTTTCAGAAAATTTGAAATTTCACCAGCGGCTCAATAAACACCAAATAATAGCAATTACATAGCTAGAATATGTATATTTAATTTTTTATAATAAGATATTTGTATTTTGACTTTTTACAGAAAACCCCCTTATTTTACCGATTTTTTCGAAATTTCACCGAAACGATTTTCAAAACGTTACAGAAATATAGTATACATGCTGTTAGTTATATGTATGCCCTAGAGGCCATTACTGTACATTGGATGTATATTGTAGTGGATGCTGGGACGTATATAGGGAGGACTTTCTTGCTCGACATGATAGTATGCTATCTGGTTGCTCTTTACCTTAACGTGTACACTGATTGTCTCTCAGTTACATGTTGGTAAAGCCCTTAGGATGTGTACTTGACTACCTGGACTATGATGCGGATCATACTAGTGGGGACATGGTAGTCCATAAGTACATCCTTGAAAGTCCCTAGTCGTGGGTGTATCGAGACGGGGCATCGATATACCAGAGTAGACTAGCGTGTACCTTCTCGACCCATACTGTAACACCTTAGGATAAGTGTTAGTGAATAATTATAATTAAATAATGATTTTTAATAAAAAGTTTACCAAATTGTGTTTTAAATATTTTTCCTAATTTAATGAACATTTTTCCAAAATTTTCCTAGGCTTGCACACACTTGTGCATGTAAGCTAGGGTTTTTGAAATGTGATGATACCATAATTTTACCATGGTAGGTTAATATTAGAATTAAGTCTTTTGTTTTAAATTTAATTGTGTTGAGTTGGCATGAGAGAGAGAGAGAGGCATGGCTTAGCCATGCTTGGCCATGTTGTGGAGAGAGAGAGGAGGGTTGACCTTGGACTTGAGTGTTGCCCCCATTCCTTTGCCATTCTCTCTCAAACACTCACACCCCCACACACTTACCTCTTTCCCCCAGCTCCAGAATAAGCAGCAGCAGCAGCAAACACAACAACAGCAACAATCTCTGAAGCAAGAGGCAGCATCAGCAGCAGAGAGCAGAAGCATCAGCAGCAGTGAGCAGCAGCAGCTCCAGCACCATGTGCAGCCCCTCCCCTTCACTTCTTCTCCTTCCTGCAGCTCCCTAGGGTCGAGAGTGAGGTATAATTCCTAAACTTATTCCCTAGTTTGCCTAGTTAGTGTAGTTTTGCATCGGTTTAAGGATTTTTGTGTGTTTTAGTGCGATATGGGGTATTTAGTGTGAACTTTGTGCTAATGAGATGTAGATTAGTTCCAGTAGGATGCTTGAGGTTTGTTGTGACCATGTAAACCTAGTCCAACCCCGATTTCACTAAAATACCACCAGATTTCATATTGGATGCAAATGTCGTTTTTGGGCAAAATCTGAGTTTTCTGGAACTGCTATTGACTCGGTGAGTGCAGAATGATTTTGGGAAGACTGTAGTGTAGTGGAGTGGAGATGATGCACCAGGTGAAACCCGACCCCCTAACTCCCCCCTTTGGCCGCCAAAACCGCCATTCTGGCCGCAATTTGCGGCCAGACATGGGGTGTTTTGGTGGTTTTTGGGTTCTGTAGGTGTGTTTTTGTGTGTAGGGTATTTTGGTATATTTATATTTTTAAGATTTGTTCTGTAGAAAAATCTGGGACCAGTTACCTGTTTTGCCGTTTTTCTAAACCTTCGCGACACGCGTGATACGTGAGTAGGTTTGGGTTCTGCGTATCGCGGCGCGTCGGGGTAGTTTTGTGGCGCGTGAGTACACGTTTTAGCGTATCGCGCACACGCGCGATTAGTTTGCGACACGAGTTTCTAGTTTGACCGTGATATCGCGTTTTTGACAAATTTGAGCTTATATGTGTGATATGTGTTTATGATTCTAGGTTCGCAGGCCAGTGAGACGGACGCCGCAAAGAAGGGCAAGCAAGTGGTTGGATACACTTAGCGCGAGACACAGTGAGTAGATTTCACATCTACGGGGATATCGCCCGCATGGCGTTATGCGTCAGGGCTGATATGACTTATTTACTATATGTTGCATGCACCTCATAGACTGTCATCGCATATTGCATTCTCTGCTGTGTTGATATATATATTGCTTAGAACTGATAGAACACCGCACTATTACTAACGGTTTATGTTGCACGGGCACTATTTACATGCTACACACGCACCGTTAGTAATTGTCATGTCACACTCACTATAGAGCTGCCATGTTTATATTGCTATAGTTCGCCTCATATGTGATTTGATATGACCTACATGTATATTGGGAGCCGCATGACATCTTTTAAAACCGGAAATGAAACTACTTTAAAAAGCGGTTTTCCCCTTATACCTATACCATGGATTGATGTATATTGTACCTCGCGTTGGATTTTACTATTGGTATTGGATTCTCATGTGATTTCTGTTTTGAGGACCGTGGAATTTTTAAGGAAAGATATGCTATTTTGAAAAACCCGGTACCTCGTGGTATGATATTTTGGTGTGTCCACCACGCGTTTTCTCGGTGCTGAGACGTGTGCTTGAAACCCGATTCGAGGAGTGGATGTTCCGTTTGCGGGTTCGTGGTGGGCCCGGTATGGTTCCCCTCGGCGAGATGATCGATGAGATTTGCCGATTGAGCCTGGAGGCGGGCGAGTACCTACCGGTGATTGGTTGGACCTGGCAGTTGTCCGGAGGATACTGACCAGAGTCGAGTGATGGATGCGGGATGACCGTGCTGCCGGGGCCGAGGGCCGATACCGCAGACGGACCCCGTGGGGCCGGTCCGGACTGACGGCGCCCGATGTTCGAGGATTTACGTGTCGATGCTGGACACGGGTATTTTATGATGTTTTGGGTGCCGATGTTGGGCACTCGTGATTCCTCCGAGATATACAGGATTTGAGGGCCGATGGGTGTGCCGGCGCCTGAGTATATGTGGGATTTGGGTGCAGTTTGAGGCACCGATTATTGCTTCCCATGTTGACATAGTCCATGTAGATATTATTTATCCCATACTCAGTATTGATTACTATACATCTCATCCTGTGGCATTTACCTGTTAGAGTACATGCATTACTACTGTATCCACTGTTGACATGCATTGATATCATCTGCTGGCATTAGTAGAGCCACGCTATATGTGCATGCTTGCGATCACCTTTATATGTTATCTCTATTCACGAGTTGGCAACTCACCCCCGTTGTGCCACAGTGTTTGCAGGTTGCCCTTGGGAGTAGTCACGGCTGGCTATTACCTCATCTTTTGGCACAGATACCCCTTTTGAGCAGAGATAGCCCTTTTGCTGTTTAGGTAGGTTTTGTACGGTATCTGTTATCTTTCAGTTGTATATTGATGTATCTAGTACTCTCCATCTACCTTCTGTATTGACTTAGAGACAGTTGTGAGGACGATATGTATGATTTTATGTCTGGTGTCGAGCTCGCATGTGAGCCGACGTTACTTTATGCAGTCTCATCTTTTATGATATTGTCCTTGTTTTACTGTGTATTCTTCGCTACGGCGTCGTATATCATATTGTGATGCTTTATTCATGTCACTTGTTATTTCCGCTACACCTTACTTTTACCCGACTTGCAGGGTTAATGTTTTTAAAAAGGAAATGTTACCAAAATTATAAAACTCATAACTTGTGAACTAAAAAGGGATTTCTACTAAATAAATGGAAGTTTTTCAGACATTTACTATTGCTTTTTACAAAACGTTTTAAATCACTCTATTTATTGGTTTTGATTTCTGGGTTCGGCTTACTTAGTCGCGTTGCGCCTGTAGACGTTGCGTGGTTAAGTGCCGGTCACGAGTCGAATTTCTCGGGTCGTGACAAAGTTGGTATCAGAGCATAGGTTTTACCTTCGGAGTGTAGGATGACCCTGGTATGATGGAGTAGGTAGCTGCGGCAGGGTAGCGTAGCGTGCGTATGTTCCGCGGCATACTCACGACACGGTACTCCGCTTACGCGACCTTAGGACTTGTTGATTTGATTCCTCCGTATATTCTTGTGATTCGATTTCCGTGTTCTTATCGAATCCAAATTTTCTTTCAGCCATTATGCCGCCTAAGACTACGAGGGCACAGAGAGCGGCCGCGAGGGCCGAGATTCGTGTTGACTCGTCTGAGACGAGGACTGATCCGGGCAGTACGCCGGTTGTACCCGAGCAGGCTGTTCCTGCCGTGACAGAGCAGATCGCCTCGTTAGGGGCTGGTATGCAGGAGATGCGCCAGATGATAGGATCGCTAGTTGAGACGCTTCGAGCGCAGCGACCAGAGGTAGCTCCACCAGTTCCAGAGACCGCGATGGTGCCTACCGCACAGCCAGTTGCCCCTGCAGCCACGGAGGTGATTACAGTATCGCTATCAGAGTTCATGAGGCTGAAGCCTCCAGTATTCACAGGCATCGATACAGCCGAGGACCCACAGTCTTTCATAGACAGGATGGCCAGGATATGTCGTTCCCTCAGATGTGCAGATGCGAGATGGGTTGAGTTCGCGAGCTTTCGCCTGGAAGGTCTTGCGCAGAAATGGTGTGATTCAGTGGAGAAGGGCAGAGCAGCAGGTCTTCCTCCTATGACCTGGACGGAGTTCGTGACCATATTTCTAGCCCGTTTCCTTCCCCGGAGTGTTAGAGATGCCCGAGCACGCAGGTTTGAGTCTTTGCGCCAGACGCCAGGGATGACAGTGGCAGAGTATGACGTACTGTTTACAGAGCTAGCAGTCTACGCCCCACATCTAGTGGCCACCGAGGAGTTGCGAGTCCGGAGATTTGTTCGGGGCTTGATTTCACCAGTGTTCCTCGCGATCAGCGCGCAGCACTACGAGACCTATGCAGCAGCTGTAGACGCAGCCCTAGTGGTCGAGGAGCACCTTGTCGAGACTTCGGTACTTCCAGAGCCGAAGAGAGTTCGTACCAGTATTTCCGCACGGAGGCAGTCATTCAGACGCCGCGACAGGTATCGTTCCGGTACGAGGGGTAGCAGAGATTCGGGACGGGGTCGGATGTTTAGTTCGTATCCCCAGGACGGTCAGCAATCGCCGCGGGGTTGCTACAGATGTGGCAGCCTACTTCACCTCGTTCGAGATTGTCCAGAGACACACCGGAGGGAGGCGGCAGCACCGCATGTTACCTTACCACCTTCACCACCCCAGAGGGCGTTGCCCGTTGTGCCTACCGTTGCTCCGCGCCAGACTCATGCACCGAGAGGTCGCGGGCGTGGAGGAGTTGCTCAGAGAGGACGAGATGACCGAGGCAGAGGTCAGTCAGTTACAGGTGGTGGACAGGCGAGGGTCTTTGCTTTGACACACCAGGACGCACATGCGTCCAATGCAGTGGTTTCAGGTATCCTCCCTGTATGTTCGGTTGATGCATATGTATTGTTCGATCCCGGATCCATACACTCGTACGTATCCACGCACTTTGTGCCGAGTTTGGGTAGAGAGTCCGGCTTACTTGATCAGCCGCTTGTGGTGACTACTCCTGTGGGAGAGTCGTTTGTGGCTAGGCACGTGTTCCGATCCTGTATCGTCTGTATTGGCGAGAGAGAGTTGCCTGTCGACTTGATCCTTCTGGAGATGTTGGACTTCGACGTTCTTTTGGGCATGGATTGGTTAGCCACGTGCTATGCTTCTGTGGACTGCCGCGAGAAGACAGTTAGATTCTGTTTCCCCGGTGAGTCGATTTTCGTTGTGTTGGGGGACCGTGGTGCCGCCCCTCACAGTGTGATTTCTTCTTTTCGCGCTGGACAGCTTTTGAGGAAGGGATGTCAGGGATTTCTCGCTTATGTTCGCGATGCTCGCGCTACAGAGGTTCCATTGGATCAGGTTCCGGTTGTTAGCGAGTTTCCTGATGTGTTCCCTGACGAGCTTCCTGGGTTGCCGCCCGAGCGCGACATTTCTTTCTGTATTGATTTGGTTCCTGGTTCGGGGCCTATTTCTATACCGCCCTATCGGATGGCCCCGGCGGAACTTAGTGAGCTGAAGGGTCAGTTACAGGATTTGCTGGACAAGGGACTTATTCGACCCAGTGTTTCTCCTTGGGGTGCTCCAGTCCTGTTCGTCAGGAAGAAGGACGGCAGCTTACGTCTTTGTATCGACTACCGCCAGCTGAACAGGGTGACAGTGCGGAACAGGTATCCTTTGCCGCGTATTGACGATTTGTTCGACCAGCTTCAGGGGGCAGGGTACTTTTCGAGGATCGATTTACGATCGGGCTATCATCAGCTGCGGGTTCGACAGGAGGACATTCCCCGAACAGCCTTCCGTACGCGCTACGGCCATTACGAGTTTTTGGTGATGTCGTTCGGACTTACCAATGCGCCAGCAGCCTTCATGGACTTGATGAACCGCATTTTCCGGCCTTATTTGGATCTGTTCATCATAGTCTTCATTGACGATATCTTGGTGTATTCCCGGAGTAGTGAGGAGCACGAGCAGCACCTGCGGGTTACATTGCAGACATTGAGGGAGCACCAGCTCTATGCGAAATTCTCCAAGTGTGCTTTTTGGTTAGACAGCGTGGACTTCTTGGGTCACGTGATTTCACGAGACAGTATATGTGTTGACCCGAGGAAGATCGAGGCCGTTCAGCGTTGGCCCAGACCCACATCAGTGACGGAGATTCGCAGCTTTTTGGGATTGGCCGGTTACTACAGGCGTTTTGTGCAGGACTTCTCACGTATTGCTACACCGTTGACCGGGTTGACCCGGAAGGGAGTTCCTTTCGTTTGGACGGAGGAGTGCGAGCACAGCTTTCAGCAGTTACGGACACGGCTGACGACGGCACCGGTGTTATCTTTACCTTCCGGATCGGGCGGATTTGTGGTCTTTTGTGATGCTTCTCGAGTGGGATTGGGATGCGTTCTGATGCAGCATGATAGGGTGATCGCGTATGCCTCGCGACAATTGAAGAAGCACGAGCAGAACTACCCCACTCATGATTTGGAGATGGCAGCAGTGGTCTTCCCACTTAAGATCTGGCGACATTACTTATACGGTGAGTCGTGCCAGATATTTACGGATCACAAGAGCTTGAAATACATATTCCAGCAGCGGGACCTGAACCTTCGACAGCGTCGATGGATGGAGTTAGTGAAGGATTACGACTGCGAGATCTTATATCACCCGGGCAAGGCAAATGTGGTGGCGGATGCTTTGAGCAGGAGGCCCGGGAGTAGTTTGTCTTGTTTGAGCGCAGTGCAGGAGCAGTCATCGGCGGATTGGCAGATATTACGCGACAGTCGAGTACAGTTCGAGTTCACGCCGATTGGAGGACAGATAGCGCACGTCCGTGCACGCCCACAGTTGATTGATCGTATACGTGAGGCACAGCTCAGTGACGACCGATGTTCAGAGATCATGGCACAGATGGGACATGACCGATTTTCCGAGTTCGTGATCGATGATCAGGGGATACTACGGTTTGGAGTCAGACTGTGCGTACCTGATGCTGAGGGACTGAGGCGTGAGATTCTTGAGGGGGCACATCGATCGGTGTATAGCGTACATCCCGGTTCCACCAAGATGTATCATGATATGAGAGATGTTTACTGGTGGGACGGAATGAAGAGGGACATTGCAGATTTTGTATCGAGATGCCTGACTTGTCAGCAAGTCAAGGCTGAGCACCAGAGGCCCGCGGGAGAGCTACAGCCATTACCCATTCCGGAGTGGAAATGGGAACAGATTTCGATGGATTTCGTGGTGGGTCTACCCAGGACTAGTCGGGGGTATGACTCCATCTGGGTGATCGTGGATCGTTTGACGAAAGCGGCTCACTTCCTACCGGTGAAGACGACTTTCGGATTTACTCAGTATGCCCAGATCTATATTGACGAGATAGTGCGACTACACGGAGTCCCGACGTGCATTGTGTCCGACAGAGGCACCCAGTTTACTAGTAGACTATGGCAGAGGCTTCAGGATGCTTTGGGCACTCGCTTGAGTTTCAGCACGGCTTTTCATCCGCAGACCGACGGACAGTCAGAGCGGACCATCCAGATTCTCGAGGACATGCTCAGAGCTTGTGTACTAGATTTCGGAGGTAGCTGGGATCATCATTTGCCCTTGGTAGAGTTTTCCTACAATAACAGCTACCAGGAGACTATTCAGATGGCACCGTTTGAGGCCCTTTACGGGAGGAGATGCAGGTCACCTACTTGTTGGACAGAGCTCAGTGAGAGCAGTATCTTAGGGCCACAGATCGTTGAGGAGACGACCGCGAAGATCCAGTTGATTCGCGATAGGATGAGAGCAGCGCAGAGTAGGCAGAGGGCTTATGCAGACCGTCGACGACGCAGACTTGAGTTTTCTGTTGGTGATCATGTTTTCTTGAGGGTCTCCCCAATGAAAGGTGTGATGAGGTTTGGGAAGAAGGGGAAGCTTAGCCCCAGGTATGTGGGCCCCTTCGAGATCCTCGAGCGTGTCGGTGCAGTAGCTTACCGGTTAGCCCTTCCGCCCAGTTTTCCAGACGTGCACCCCGTATTCCATGTTTCGATGCTCCGCAGATATCTACATGATCCTTCGCACGCGATTCAGCATCCGACGATCCATCTTGAGCGTGATCTTTCCTATGCAGAGCACCCGGTGATGATCTTAGATCGACAAGTGAAGAAATTGAGATCGAAGGAGATTCCATCAGTTAAAGTACTTTGGCGTGGTCAGAACCGTGAAGAGGTCACTTGGGAGACCGAAAGCGAGATGATGAAGACGTATCCCCATCTTTTTGAAGGTAACCTTAGTTAGATTTTTGAAATTCGGGGACGAATTTCTTTAAGGGGGAGAGATTGTAACACCTTAGGATAAGTGTTAGTGAATAATTATAATTAAATAATGATTTTTAATAAAAAGTTTACCAAATTGTGTTTTAAATATTTTTCCTAATTTAATGAACATTTTTCCAAAATTTTCCTAGGCTTGCACACACTTGTGCATGTAAGCTAGGGTTTTTGAAATGTGATGATACCATAATTTTACCATGGTAGGTTAATATTAGAATTAAGTCTTTTGTTTTAAATTTAATTGTGTTGAGTTGGCATGAGAGAGAGAGAGAGGCATGGCTTAGCCATGCTTGGCCATGTTGTGGAGAGAGAGAGGAGGGTTGACCTTGGACTTGAGTGTTGCCCCCATTCCTTTGCCATTCTCTCTCAAACACTCACACCCCCACACACTTACCTCTTTCCCCCAGCTCCAGAATAAGCAGCAGCAGCAGCAAACACAACAACAACAACAATCTCTGAAGCAAGAGGCAGCATCAGCAGCAGAGAGCAGAAGCATCAGCAGCAGTGAGCAGCAGCAGCTCCAGCACCATGTGCAGCCCCTCCCCTTCACTTCTTCTCCTTCCTGCAGCTCCCTAGGGTCGAGAGTGAGGTATAATTCCTAAACTTATTCCCTAGTTTGCCTAGTTAGTGTAGTTTTGCATCGGTTTAAGGATTTTTGTGTGTTTTAGTGCGATATGGGGTATTTAGTGTGAACTTTGTGCTAATGAGATGTAGATTAGTTCCAGTAGGATGCTTGAGGTTTGTTGTGACCATGTAAACCTAGTCCAACCCCGATTTCACTAAAATACCACCAGATTTCATATTGGATGCAAATGTCGTTTTTGGGCAAAATCTGAGTTTTCTGGAACTGCTATTGACTCGGTGAGTGCAGAATGATTTTGGGAAGACTGTAGTGTAGTGGAGTGGAGATGATGCACCAGGTGAAACCCGACCTCCTAACTCCCCCCTTTGGCCGCCAAAACCGCCATTCTGGCCGCAATTTGCGGCCAGACATGGGGTGTTTTGGTGGTTTTTGGGTTCTGTAGGTGTGTTTTTGTGTGTAGGGTATTTTGGTATATTTATATTTTTAAGATTTGTTCTGTAGAAAAATCTGGGACCAGTTACCTGTTTTGCCGTTTTTCTAAACCTTCGCGACACGCGTGATACGTGAGTAGGTTTGGGTTCTGCGTATCGCGGCGCGTCGGGGTAGTTTTGTGGCGCGTGAGTACACGTTTTAGCGTATCGCGCACACGCGCGATTAGTTTGCGACACGAGTTTCTAGTTTGACCGTGATATTGCGTTTTTGACAAATTTGAGCTTATATGTGTGATATGTGTTTATGATTCTAGGTTCGCAGGCCAGTGAGACGGACGCCGCAAAGAAGGGCAAGCAAGTGGTTGGATACACTTAGCGCGAGACACAGTGAGTAGATTTCACATCTACGGGGATATCGCCCGCATGGCGTTATGCGTCAGGGCTGATATGACTTATTTACTATATGTTGCATGCACCTCATAGACTGTCATCGCATATTGCATTCTCTGCTGTGTTGATATATATATTGCTTAGAACTGATAGAACACCGCACTATTACTAACGGTTTATGTTGCACGGGCACTATTTACATGCTACACACGCACCGTTAGTAATTGTCATGTCACACTCACTATAGAGCTGCCATGTTTATATTGCTATAGTTCGCCTCATATGTGATTTGATATGACCTACATGTATATTGGGAGCCGCATGACATCTTTTAAAACCGGAAATGAAACTACTTTAAAAAGCGGTTTTCCCCTTATACCTATACCATGGATTGATGTATATTGTACCTCGCGTTGGATTTTACTATTGGTATTGGATTCTCATGTGATTTCTGTTTTGAGGACCGTGGAATTTTTAAGGAAAGATATGCTATTTTGAAAAACCCGGTACCTCGTGGTATGATATTTTGGTGTGTCCACCACGCGTTTTCTCGGTGCTGAGACGTGTGCTTGAAACCCGATTCGAGGAGTGGATGTTCCGTTTGCGGGTTCGTGGTGGGCCCGGTATGGTTCCCCTCGGCGAGATGATCGATGAGATTTGCCGATTGAGCCTGGAGGTGGGCGAGTACCTACCGGTGATTGGTTGGACCTGGCAGTTGTCCGGAGGATACTGACCAGAGTCGAGTGATGGATGCGGGATGACCGTGCTGCCGGGGCCGAGGGCCGATACCGCAGACGGACCCCGTGGGGCCGGTCCGGACTGACGGCGCCCGATGTTCGAGGATTTACGTGTCGATGCTGGACACGGGTATTTTATGATGTTTTGGGTGCCGATGTTGGGCACTCGTGATTCCTCCGAGATATACAGGATTTGAGGGCCGATGGGTGTGCCGACGCCTGAGTATATGTGGGATTTGGGTGCAGTTTGAGGCACCGATTATTGCTTCCCATGTTGACATAGTCCATGTAGATATTATTTATCCCATACTCAGTATTGATTACTATACATCTCATCCTGTGGCATTTACCTGTTAGAGTACATGCATTACTACTGTATCCACTGTTGACATGCATTGATATCATCTGCTGGCATTAGTAGAGCCACGCTATATGTGCATGCTTGCGATCACCTTTATATGTTATCTCTATTCACGAGTTGGCAACTCACCCCCGTTGTGCCACAGTGTTTGCAGGTTGCCCTTGGGAGTAGTCACGGCTGGCTATTACCTCATCTTTTGGCACAGATACCCCTTTTGAGCAGAGATAGCCCTTTTGCTGTTTAGGTGGGTTTTGTACGGTATCTGTTATCTTTCAGTTGTATATTGATGTATCTAGTACTCTCCATCTACCTTCTGTATTGACTTAGAGACAGTTGTGAGGACGATATGTATGATTTTATGTCTGGTGTCGAGCTCGCATGTGAGCCGACGTTACTTTATGCAGTCTCATCTTTTATGATATTGTCCTTGTTTTACTGTGTATTCTTCGCTACGGCGTCGTATATCATATTGTGATGCTTTATTCATGTCACTTGTTATTTCTGCTACACCTTACTTTTACCCGACTTGCAGGGTTAATGTTTTTAAAAAGGAAATGTTACCAAAATTATAAAACTCATAACTTGTGAACTAAAAAGGGATTTCTACTAAATAAATGGAAGATTTTCAGACATTTACTATTGCTTTTTACAAAACGTTTTAAATCACTCTATTTATTGGTTTTGATTTCTGGGTTCGGCTTACTTAGTCGCGTTGCGCCTGTAGACGTTGCGTGGTTAAGTGCCGGTCACGAGTCGAATTTCTCGGGTCGTGACACATACAGATGGGCGATGGATGATCCCATATCCATTGGTGTTTGACATCGGAGATGATATACGGGTGCTCAGTGGAGACTGGGTACACTGGACGGACTCGCCGAGAACTCCCAGATGGTATTATACCTCACGTCAGATGGCAGTTCTCTGGTGACACTGGTACAGAGTAGTCTGTTGACCCGAGATCGTCATAGAGTCTTGTGTGGTTCCCACTGTGCTTTGATTTCCATCTTACCACGTCCAAGAGGGCGTGCAAAACGGTGGTTTTTGGGTACAGTCCCGAGTCACATGGAGGCAATGAGCGATAGGAGGGGATTCGTCTCTCCCGGTATAGGGAGTTGATGTTGCGCTGTGTTCGATTGGCTATAACAGGAAATCCCTGGCCAGGGTTGCTGAGATTTACTGGTAAGTGTTACCAGTAGTTTCTCGAATTGTTATAGACCTCATATCGACACGACTTATCGAGCTATTGGGGTCTGACGTTTACCACCCCTAGGCGAGATATGCGACATATCAGACGATCAGAACGGACTGTACGGTAGTGTTACTGGTTGGATTCACTGGAGTGTGAGCGGGCTTGCTCGTCGATCTTCAGATCGCTCAATACCCGGGTGGCCGTTACGTTTAGCAGACCGCTTGCGGCTTGTGGGTGTTTGATATGATCATCGCCTGCTGCCGGCGTATTGACGAGTCTTTAGAGTCCTACACAGAGGTTTCCTGGCTCAAGCGAAAAGAAATAGGAGTGCATATGAGATATGTGCGGGACCGAGAATAATGCGTGTATGTGATACCGTATTCCATTCTCGCGATGAATGTATCGATTAGGTTATATGCGATATACCCTAGTTATCGAATCAAAGGTTGATTCGATAAGCCGATACATAGGATACTGGTCGGTTATATGCGATATGACCGGATCGTTAAATCAAGTGTTGATTTAATGATTTAATGTATAATTATATATTTTATATATTACTTTGCATTAACTAGTATTGGTTCACTTTAAATGGATTTTCTCACTCGGGTGTGCGCATTGCATATGCGATATGATTTTTGTGCACTTGATTGTATCATGTTTGATGATACATGCTTTTTGGTTAAGTGTAAAGTATTAAACTATGGTTAAGTGGATGATTAGGGTTTTTACTTATTCATTTATTTATATCATTTATTCTTTTTGGAAAATAGAATGCAAAGAGAAAAATGGTGGAATTCTTTTGTTCATTCATGAAGCTTCATGAATACTTTGACTTAGTCACCATTTTTGTCTTCATACCTAACCTAACCATTCACTTAACTTGAGTTTAGTCTCTACACATAACCATGGTTGGATTATGATAAGTTTGTATTTTCTTTTCTATTTTAAATATACTTATCATATCAATTCTTCTTCTTCTTCCTTTTACTTCACTTGAAGAAAGCAAGGTCATCAATGGTGATTGATGATAAAGAGTGAGAAATCCAAAACTAAAGTCTACCCACTTCCTATTTCTTCATCCTTTACCTCTTGCCAAGTAGTAGAGTGTGTTTCCTTCACAAGTTTTCAAGACTTGGTGAAGGTGGAGCTCGATCTAGTGATGCTTCGACGTAGATCATCTTCGGCACGTCGTCGACGACCTGGCCCGTCCAGTCTCCGATGAAGCCGACGCTAGAGCCCGGATTCGATTTAGACAGCGGAGAGGACCTCATCTCGGAGCTATGGAGGTGGAGAACCGGATCTACAAAGGTTGTATTTCCGTATTCTCATAGTTTAGTTGTAAACTAGATTGTTTTTCGCCTAGATTTCTAGCAAACGATCTTGTTAGGGTTTGTAGGCACCGTTAAAATTTGAAAATGGCATGTTCAATGCCTTGTGTAACCTCATTAGGGTGCCTAGGAACCTTTCATTGGTATCAGAGCCTAGCTAGAGCCTTAGGCGAAGTCTAGACGGATTTTGAAGTCCGATCGAACCCGAAAGTCCAAAATTTCCATGCTCTCTGTACATTTTTGAAAACAGTGAGTTTTTCAACATTAAAAATATTCAGAAAATCAAGCAGGGTTTTATATGAATTACTGTGAAATACGGGGGTCTAATTCGAATAATCCACCGCGGAACCGCGGCACGAGCTAGGCATGTGCGGCGGTTCCGCGGCCGTTTGGTCTCCTGCTGCGTTGACTTTTGCACAGTAATGCATATTTAACTGTTCTTAGTTCTCTGGGTATGTTTAAGTTTTATTCAAGAGTTGAATAATCTGGGATGTTTTGGAGCTTCGATGATTCGATCGGGTTTATCAAATTTTGTTTGTGTGGCTTTCCGGATAAATTTTAGAATATGTTAAAATGTTCGACCGGATATAAATACCCAATTTTTCCCCTATCGGGAAATTTCCAAGTGTTGGACTTTTCCGTAGTTTAATGACGTTCTAAGTAGTGCAAGTAACGCGATGGACCCTCTAGAAGACAACAAACCTTAACTCGATTATGTGACCGTCTTGAACTGCCCTTTGAACCTTCGGGTTTGGGGCAGTACGGCGTGCCACATGTGAGGCGTTGGCTTGACCCTTCTACGGCTGGACCGTTGGTACTGAGGCACGAACTGAATGTTGTTAGACTTATTTCATGTGTTGATCTGTTTCGGGAAAACTTGGGTGTTTGACTGTTCGATCGAAAAGTTTAACATTTTCTGTTTATCTGGAATGGGATACAAATGTGATAACTGGATGAATGTTATAAACATAGCAATTTAGTCTCACTTGATCGGTTACCACGGAATTTTGATGTGATCAAAAGTCCGTCGCAATCACGTAGCGTACGCGGATACTCTCCGGATAAACTTAATAGACAGCCTCACCCCATAGCCCCGACCAAGTGACTGTAGGAGAACCCCGTCGCCGAAAGCATCCGTCCGGGTGCTCGCGGTAGCGGTGTTCCGCCTTGGTGCACTTCGTCGACGGTATCGGGGGTGCGGCCGCCTACTAAAGTTTGCGACGAGCGTTCGATCAGAATGTCGGGAATCCTGTTGAATTGCCCGACTTGGTATTGAAAAGTGTTTTCGATAATGAGACTAAAATGCGGCGTTTATAATTGTTAGGCATGCGATGTCTAAGTAATTCATTAGGTCAGGCATGCGGTGTCTGAGGAGGTTGCGGATTCCAACTGTTGTAGTTTTACACTTTCTTTTCTGTGACCGTAAGTGTAATATGTGATATCGCCGGTTTCGTTGCTATATGTCAACGACAATTGGGATGCGCATATTTACTTACGTTGATGACATGTGATGTTATGTGTTGCTGGATATGTTATATTGGATCGTCGTGTTTGAATAGCCGGGGTTTTTTTTATGTGAGATGAGTGTTTTTCATTTTCATTCATGTAAAAACTTGTATGTAATATTCTTTTATTGGGGCACTTCCAGGTAGCGGAAGATGTCACCGTTTGTATATTATTTACTTTTCCGCACTAGGATAGACCCAAGGAGGAGGGCACAAGTAACCGGGTTCTGGAGTCCAGTGGGAGACCAACTCGAGGAGTCGAGTCCGGGTCTCTTAACTCTAGAATTGGTAGGGTTGCTTGCCGCTCTCGTAGGGGTCTAGGGGTGTGGGTTTGGCTATTCATCACAACCGTGGAATCCGTGTTTTATACTGGCTCGTATTGAAAACACGAACGTCCTAGTATATCCAATATTTCATATGATTCTTCTGCTGCGATATCTGTGATGTGATCATGTGATGTTCTGTGATAGATACAGTATATAGTATATATGATATATTATATAGATGTTACTTATGTTTTACACCCGCGCTAGCCCTGCCCCGCTCTGCCGTTAGTTACCTAACCTAACGGTGCACGAGGGGACATCGAGGCGAATGCGGATGGCATAAGTGTACGCCGTATTTATCTGTGATGTTTAGGTACTTAAATGATGGGACTTCATTAATGTGATTAATGAAATAAAAGAAACCTAAGATGTTGTAGAATCGAATTTCAAAAATAAAACAGGTAGCTACAGTTCTTGCTTTGCACAGCGGTATATATGATATATCCTGCACCTTATTCGATAAGGAAAGGACCGAGATCCCTTCACCGGGAGTGACTCCTTTAGCAATAGCTGGCAGATGCTACACCCTCGGTTTGTCTTTTGATTGCTTTTAAGAGTTTTTGCTTTGCACAGTGATATATATGATATATCCCGCACCTCATTCGACGAGGAAAGGACCGACGATCCCTTCACCGGGAGTGACTCCTTTAGCAAAACTAGAAAAGCCTCAAAAACACTCCATTTCAAAATTCATTCGATCCTACAACGATATCAAGTTCATTACGCAATAGGTTTTCAGAAAAACCTGTCGTAGCCCTCCGTCATTTCAGATATGTACTGGTTAGTATTCGTGCTACGTTTGTTGACCTCTGTCAAGGCGTAGTGTGCGGTAGCTGATTAGCGCTTATCTGCATAAGCATATGATGTGATTGATTTAGGGTAGTCGTGCGACCTTGTTGACCTCTGTCAAGGGTCGTGCGGGTGGGTTTACTTCAATCAAGAAATGACGGGTTGAACTTGACTAGCAGCCTATGGTTTGTTGACCTCTGTCAAGGTCATAGGACGCTAGGGGCAAAATATTATCGGGAATTTCAAGTGTTGAAATTTGCAATGAGATTGCATACCTTCTATGAGATAGTTGGATCCCGATACCCGCTGCGAGTAAGAGTTACTCCTGGGAGAGTTTTATACATTACAATTAGCCAATCTAGTAGGTGTCTAGAAAGGTGTCAACGAGGTTACGCCTCTGGGAAAACGAGGTTTACATTAATTAGGTTCGTGCGAAAGCACGGGGGACCTCCCTCAAAGTACCGACACTGGCCTGGCTGAAAGATTGGCGAACTTGTAGTGTGTAATTAATCCCGGCTAGTCTTTCCTTTTAGGGTTTGAAGGAAGATTTGATAAAAAGCAGTGGGAGCCATCCTGATTAGATAAAATAATAACCAATCTATTCTTGCAAGAGCGCACGCTGAGTGTTTTCTTCTCTCTCTCTCCTGGTAGCGACCATGTCACGCCTTAATCAAGATAATAATACGGATAATTGACCGAACCCACTTGTTATACTGAGCTGGGGAACGTTGATCCCGCTCCAACTTATAATTGTTATAAGACAGAGCAAGAATTTGGGGAATACCAGATTTCCCGTGCCGCCCAAACGAAGAGAGTGCATGCTGATGCATCATCTTCGGGTGTGTTCATTATACAGAACTGTTTCTCAGTATCCTCCGCATCCTTGGTATATGATACCGGATCAGGATCCCAGATATGTAATCTGTTACATAGGGCTACAAAAGGGTAGAAAAACTGAGAACGGGTGATAAGTTTCATGAGGCAGAAAACGGGGCAAGTGTTGCAGCCAAGTCTGTTGGTCACTGTCACCCTGTATTGTAATACATTGATTCTGAACGTATGTTATTAGATACCGAACCTGATATACAAAATCATATCTGTCTCTTTATTAGTAAAGAAACGATAATATTTTGTATTGTTGGATAATGTTTTGAACATTTCCTATATCAAAAGTTGATCGGTTCAGGCACGTTATCTAAAAGCATTAATGTTCTAAATCAAACTACAGTTCTTAATATATGGAACACACACAAGAGGAAGAGTTCAGAAATGAACGGATTCTTCTTGAGGTATTGTAGACTAGGTCAGATCAATGCGACCCGACTGGCTGAGTTACATATAGATGCATATTTAAATCAGTTTGGATGTACATCTTGTGAAACTTGCCAGTCATGTCACAAAGATAAGATGACCATAGCTCTGTTTATTGGAAACAGAGAAAGAGTTAGTGGACTCTTGGGATGATACATGTTGATGTATAAAGGTCCCCTGTCTACACATACCTGGTAAGGTTCTTTGTACTTCATTACATTCTCTGATAATCTCTCGAGATTCAGACATATGTTCCTGTTGAAACACAAGTCTGAACCTTTTGAGATATTCACAGAATATAAGATAGAAGTAGAGAACCAATACGGGTATAAGTATTATGTCCTATGATGAGATCAAGGAGGAGAATACTTGAGCACGGAATTCCTGGACTATTCTAAAGAAGAATGAGATTCTCTCTCAGCATTACTCCTCTGAATACACCATTGCACGATGGTATATCGGGGCGGAGCGATCACACCCTATATGATAAGGTGTGCTCTATGATGAGTAATACTGAGTTACCTTTTTCCTTAAGGGGTTATGCACTTGAGAAGTTGCATACCTATTGAATAGGGTTCCAATCAAATCAGTTGCCTACCGCTTCATATGTGATATGGAATGGGAAGAGCCCATGTCTTAAATTAGTTAAGATTTGGGGTTGTCCGGCTAATGTCTAAAAGCAAAATCCAGACAAGCTCGAGGCAAGGTCTGTTAAGTACAACTGGAAAGGTTCCAGCTATACAAATTACAGCAGCTGATTTGGTAGAACCAAAGAATTCAGTAGAAACCAACGAACCTCAGCCTCTCCGCCGATCTAGTAGGGTTCCTCACCCACCTGAGAGATACTTCTGTTTCTCTATGACAGTGGGAGCGAGGATTGCATCATGAGATGATGACCCAACTAGTTTCGAGCTGGCCATCAGGAGTAAGACTCTGTCAGAATGGCTGGATGCTTAGTGATCTGAGATGGAATCCTTATACACCAACAAAGTATGGACTTTAGTTGCTATATCTGAAGGGTTAAATCCCCATCAGGAGCAAGTATATCTTGAGAAGGTTACTTGGTGTACATGGAAAAGTTGAGACTTTCAAAGCTAGACTTGATAAAGGCTTTCATCATCAACCAGGCATGGATAGTGGTGAAACCTCTTCAAGTAGCTATGCTTAAGTCCATCCAGATCCTACTTGCCACGGCTACATACCATGACTACGATATCTGGTGGTTGGGTGTCATGACTGCTTTTCTAAATGATGTTTTAGAAGAGTGCGTCTATAAGTACACAGCCAGAGGGCTTCGTAGACAGTGGGAGCAGCAGAAACGTGAACAAGATGCTTTATAGGATAAAGCAGGCATCGCGGAGATGGAACATCTATTTTGATTAGTCAAAGAAGTTGACATCATCAAAATGGTAGATGAACCTTGTATAAACAAAAAGGTAGTAGGGAGTATGGTGGTGATCCTCGTAGAGTACGTGGATGACATACTCTTGATAAGAAAGAAGTTTCCTATGCTACGCTCGATCAATCTCCGTTTATCACCAAGGTTCTCCGTGTAGGATCAATATGATACCTACTAAATCCTGGTTTTGGATCTATAAGATAAATCTAATTGGATGTTAGGAATCTCACTAGTAGTAGTGAGATGGTATCAATCGATCCTGGGGAGAATCACTGGAAGTGTTCCAGAGTGATAAAGACGACTGAATGTCAGTCGCAGGCATTGTCTTTACCCTCAGTAAAGGGACGGTATGATGGAAGAGTTCCAAGCTAGATACCGTGACATACTAGACGATAAAGGCTGGATACATCGCTACTAATGATGCTACTATAGAGGATGTTTGGATGTATAATGGTTCATGAGATGAACTATGTTCCTACCATTGTGAGACAATGGAGTTGTGGCTTATGCCAAGGAACGCCGGTCCCATCAGTGATCCAGACTTATTCTAAGGCAGTATCACCCGATCATGGAGATGGTTGATCTCCAGGTTGATCGAGGCAAGGAGAGTAGACTTAGAGGATAACACAGCGGATCAACTCACGAAGGCCTATTCCCAGAGAGAGACTATTATGGGATGGTTGAGTATGAGATACTACAACCACTGCTACAGATGGCCCTAGTGCAAGTGGGAGATTGTTAGTTATATGTATGCCCTAGAGGCCATTACTGTACATTGGATGTATATTGTAGTGGATGCTGGGACGTATATAGGGAGGACTTTCTTGCTCGACATGATAGTATGCTATCTGGTTGCTCTTTACCTTAACGTGTACACTGATTGTCTCTCAGTTACATGTTGGTAAAGCCCTTAGGATGTGTACTTGACTACCGGGACTATGATGCGGATCTACTAGTGGGGACATGGTAGTCCATAAGTACATCCTTGAAAGTCCCTAGTCGTGGGTGTATCGAGACGGGGCATCGATATACCAGAGTAGACTAGCGTGTACCTTCTCGACCCATACAGATGGGCGATGGATGATCCCATATCCATTGGTGTTTGACATCGGAGATGATATACGGGTGCTCAGTGGAGGCTAGGTACACTGGACGGACTCGCCGAGAACTCCCAGATGGTATTATACCTCACGTCAGATGGCAGTTCTCTGGTGACACTGGTACAGAGTAGTCTGTTGACCCGAGATCGTCATAGAGTCTTGTGTGGTTCCCACTGTGCTTTGATTTCCATCTTACCACGTCCAAGAGGGCGTGCAAAACGGTGGTTTTTGGGTACAGTCCCGAGTCACATGGAGGCAATGAGCGATAGGAGGGGATTCGTCTCTCCCGGTATAGGGAGTTGATGTTGCGCTGTGTTCGATTGGCTATAACAGGAAATCCCTGGCCAGGGTTGCTGAGATTTACTGGTAAGTGTTACCAGTAGTTTCTCGAATTGTTATAGACCTCATATCGACACGACTTATCGAGCTATTGGGGTCTGACGTTTACCACCCCTAGGCGAGATATGCGACATATCAGACGATCAGACCGGACTGTACGGTAGTGTTACTGGTTGGATTCACTAGAGTGTGAGCGGGCTTGCTCGTCGATCTTCAGATCGCTCAATACCCGGGTGGCCGTTACGTTTAGCAGACCGCTTGCGGCTTGTGGGTGTTTGATATGATCATCGCCTGCTGCCGGCGTATTGACGAGTCTTTAGAGTCCTACACAGAGGTTTCCTGGCTCAAGCGAAACGAAATAGGAGTGCATATGAAATATGTGCGGGACCGAGAATAATGCGTGTATGTGATACCGTATTCCATTCTCGCGATGAATGTATCGATTAGGTTATATGCGATATACCCTAGTTATCGAATCAAAGGTTGATTCGATAAGCCGATACATAGGATACTGGTCGGTTATATGCGATATGACCGGATCGTTAAATCAAGTGTTGATTTAATGATTTAATGTATAATTATATATTTGATATATTACTTTGCATTAACTAGTATTGGTTCACTTTAAATGGATTTTCTCACTCGGGTGTGCGCATTGCATATGCGATATGATTTTTGTGCACTTGATTGTATCATGTTTGATGATACATGCTTTTTGGTTAAGTGTAAAGTATTAAACTATGGTTAAGTGGATGATTAGGGTTTTTACTTATTCATTTATTTATATCATTTATTCTTTTTGGAAAATAGAATGCAAAGAGAAAAATGGTGGAATTCTTTTGTTCATTCATGAAGCTTCATGAATACTTTGACTTAGTCACCATTTTTGTCTTCATACCTAACCTAACCATTCACTTAACTTGAGTTTAGTCTCTACACATAACCATGGTTGGATTATGATAAGTTTGGATTTTCTTTTCTATTTTAAATATACTTATCATATCAATTCTTCTTCTTCTTCCTTTTACTTCACTTGAAGAAAGCAAGGTCATCAATGGTGATTGATGATAAAGAGTGAGAAATCCAAAACTAAAGTCTACCCACTTCCTATTTCTTCATCCTCTACCTCTTGCCAAGTAGTAGAGTGTGTTTCCTTCACAAGTTTTCAAGACTTGGTGAAGGTGGAGCTCGATTTAGTGATGCTTCGACCTAGATCATCTTCGGCACGTCGTCGACGACCTAGCCCGTCCAGTCTCCGATGAAGCCGACGCTAGAGCCCGGATTCGATTTGGACAGCGGAGAGGACCTCATCTCGGAGCTATGGAGGTGGAGAACCGGATCTACAAAGGTTGTATTTCCGTATTCTCATAGTTTAGTTGTAAACTAGATTGTTTTTCGCCTAGATTTCTAGCAAACGATCTTGTTAGGGTTTGTAGGCACCGTTAAAATTTGAAAATGGCATGTTCAATGCCTTGTGTAACCTCATTAGGGTGCCTAGGAACCTTTCATTAGTATCAGAGCCTAGCTAGAGCCTTAGGCGAAGTCTAGACGGATTTTGAAGTCCGATCGAACCCGAAAGTCCAAAATTTCCATGCTCTCTGTACATTTTTGAAAACAGTGAGTTTTTCAACATTAAAAATATTCAGAAAATCAAGCAGGGTTTTATATGAATTACTGTGAAATACGGGGGTCTAATTCGAATAATCCACCGCGGAACCGCGGCACGAGCTAGGCATGTGCGGCGGTTCCGCGGCCGTTTGGTCTCCTGCTGCGTTGACTTTTGCACAGTAATGCATATTTAACTGTTCTTAGTTCTCTGGGTATGTTTAAGTTTTATTCAAGAGTTGAATAATCTGGGATGTTTTGGAGCTTCGATGATTCGATCGGGTTTATCAAATTTTGTCTGTGTGGCTTTCCGGATAAATTTTAGAATATGTTAAAATGTTCGACCGGATATAAATACCCAATTTTTCCCCTATCGGGAAATTTCCAAGTGTTGGACTTTTCCGTAGTTTAATGACGTTCTAAGTAGTGCAAGTAACGCGATGGACCCTCTAGAAGACAACAAACCTTAACTCGATTATGTGACCGTCTTGAACTGCCCTTTGAACCTTCGGGTTTGGGGCAGTACGGCGTGCCACATGTGAGGCGTTGGCTTGACCCTTCTACGGCTGGACCGTTGGTACTGAGGCACGAACTGAATGTTGTTAGACTTATTTCATGTGTTGATCTGTTTCGGGAAAACTTGGGTGTTTGACTGTTCGATCGAAAAGTTTAACATTTTCTGTTTATCTGGAATGGGATACAAATGTGATAACTGGATGAATGTTATAAACATAGCAATTTAGTCTCACTTGATCGGTTGCCACGGAATTTTGATGTGATCAAAAGTCCGTCGCAATCACGTAGCGTACGCGGATACTCTCCGGATAAACTTAATAGACAGCCTCACCCCATAGCCCGACCAAGTGACTGTAGGAGAACCCCGTCGCCGAAAGCATCCGTCCGGGTGCTCGCGGTAGCGGTGTTCCGCCTTGGTGCACTTCGTCGACGGTATCGGGGGTGCGGCCGCCTACTAAAGTTTGCGACGAGCGTTCGATCAGAATGTCGGGAATCCTGTTGAATTGCCCGACTTGGTATTGAAAAGTGTTTTCGATAATGAGACTAAAATGCGGCGTTTATAATTGTTAGGCATGCGATGTCTAAGTAATTCATTAGGTCAGGCATGCGGTGTCTGAGGAGGTTGCGGATTCCAACTGTTGTAGTTTTACACTTTCTTTTCTGTGACCGTAAGTGTAATATGTGATATCGCCGGTTTCGTTGCTATATGTCAACGACAATTGGGATGCGCATATTTACTTACGTTGATGACATGTGATGTTATGTGTTGCTGGATATGTTATATTGGATCGTCGTGTTTGAATAGCCGGGGTTTTTTATGTGAGATGAGTGTTTTTCATTTTCATTCATGTAAAAACTTGTATGTAATATTCTTTTATTGGGGCACTTCCAGGTAGCAAACGATCTTGTTAGGGTTTGTAGGCACCGTTAAAATTTGAAAATGGCATGTTCGATGCCTTGTGTAACCTCATTAGGGTGCCTAGGAACCTTTCACATGCATACCTATATGCTTACACATATACCTTGCTATAACTACATGTTCACTTTTATATGATATTGCGTTGGATTTTGGAGAATGGGGAACTGCATGATATATTTAATAACTTGATGCACTTAAATAGCGGTTTTCCCTTGATATGCTCATATTACTGTTCTATGTTGCATACATCGTATTACATGGATTTACGCATTGAGATATGGTTTTCATGTGATTTTCTGGATTTGAGAACTGTGGGGATATTTCAAGAAATGTGAAGTGTTTTGAAAACCCGGTTTATCTTGTTATGATATTTCGATGCGTTCACCATGAGTGTTCTCGGTTCTGAGACTTGTGTTAGAAACCCGATGCGAGGAGTGGATGAGGCCGTTTGCGGGTTCGTGGTGGACCCGGTATGGTACCCGGGGCAAGAAAGGTATGTCGAAGGATTAGCCGATGAGCCTGGCAGAGAGACCACTACCTACCGGTGATAGTTTTGGACTCGGCGGTTATCCGGAGGATATCGACCGGAGTCGTGAGATGGATATGGGCCGATTCGTACTACCCGAGCCTGCGGGCCAATCCGGACAGACGGAGCCCATGATATGTTGATTTGCGTGTCGATGTTGGACACGAGTATTTCATGATGTTTCGAGTGTCGATGTTGGACATTCAGGTTCCATGAGATGTACGGATATGAGGGCCGGTATGAGTGACGGCGCCTGAGGATTTTGGGATTTGGGGTGTCGTTGATGGACACCGGGGTTTTTCCATGCTGATGATTTACGCGTGAGGTTTATTATTTATCCCACACTCAGGATTTTACTTGATATGCATTTGATTCATGTAGATGTAGTACCTTGGTGGTGTACCTTGATCATGATTGCTGCATATCCATACTGCCATACTTATGCTATCAGATTGCATATGATAGATTGTCGCTGTTCGTGCATACTTGCGATTACAGTATGATTTTATTTACTATTCACGAGTTGGCAACTCACCCCGTTGTGCCACAGTGTTTTGCAGGTTTGACCCTCAGAGTAGTCGCGGCAGGGCGTCTTTTTGTACCTATTTCAGCGGATACTGCTACGGTTGGCTGTGAGGCCGTTTGCTATAGGTGGGTTTGCAGTTATTCGATAATGTTCATTGTATATCTTTTGTATCTAGTACTCTCCATCTACCACCTTCATTTATTGACTTAGAGACGAGTTGTGAGGATCGATGTTGTATATTCTTGTAACTCGGGGTGTCGTGCTCGTGTGAGCCAGCCTTTACTATGTTGCTTATCACTAGTATGCTGTTTCATTTATATTGTCTATATATTTGCTACGGCGTCGTATATCTGCTTGTGGTGGTTGTTTCCGCCTTTGGGCGAGATTTTCTCCTGTTTGGGGATGCTATACTTAAATCTTATGTTTGTACCCGTTCGGGGCTAGTTTTTACAAAGGAGGTACTACCAAAATTTTTAAGAAAACAAACTTAAGCTTAAAAGTTTTGCTTGAGATTTCCAAATGTTTATATCTTTAACTTCTTGTAATGGTTTAGATTGCTGGGTTTTCGGCTTACTTAATTGCGTTACGCCTGTTGACGTTACGTGGTCTAAGTGCCGGTCATGTGCCTAATTTGGGTCGTGACAGTCGTCTCCTTTTTAACATGTACCTGGGTTGCCGTTACGTACAGCTAGTGCCACTGATGGACTTATGGTTAAACCCACTGCCGGCTGATTGATGCGAAAGAGTGTGTTTGTAGTTTAACCGCAATCAATAACGGTGTCGCACGTAGCTAGACCGAGATGAGTACGGGTCGTCCTCTGGGAAACGTGGAACCTTTTACTTTTACTTTAGATGTGTTGAGAAAGAGAGGAGGGATAAAGAATTTTATAGAAAGATTTCTAAATCTACGTTAAACAAGAATGTAAAATATAGATCTAGATTATTTTAAAGATGTAATTAATATAATAAGAGGGCTTGTAGGGTTCGTTAGGATTTAGTAGTTATGGATGATTAATTAAAAGTTACCCTTTTTATCCATTAATAGATTTAGAACTAGAACGACGGTGATGCGTGTAGATTAGGGTTTCTGGAGGGAAAAAGAAATCTCACTCTTAACCCTTATCTCGACACGGAACTCCGTTCATATCTAGCCTTTACCAAAACAATCATTAATCTAATCTCTAATCGCGGTCGGAACTAGCAAAGAATTGCTAGCGCGCCCGATTAGAATGTTAATAATTCTTTTGATAAAGTTCCTAAACTTTATAGGACTTAAAAAGGGTTTAATTATTTTCATCGTCCATTAGCCTACCCTAATCCTACGAACCCTAACAAGCGGAGAATTACTCGCGCATGTTGGGAAAAGAAGATGAAAAGATAGAGAGGGAAAACATAATGTAAAATGCAAAAGAATTAAATAAAACAACTACCTTTATTAATCAACTTGAACAATCTACACTTTGATTCCTTAGAAAATGATTACAAAGACTAGTTTGCTTCTCGAACTCTTCCGAAGGAGGTAGATGAACAGTTGATGATCAGCCTGGATGCGTGAGCCGTCTTGGACTTCGTGATCTCTTCGGCTTGATAACTTTTCCAAGAGGCTCTCGGTGCCCTTTTATAGTCCAAAGCCACAATCTTTTGTTTCAAAAGTTGGTAAAATATAGCAGAGATTTAAGCCACAAAATCTTAGCAAATGATCTCTCTAGATTGCCGCGGAGCCGCGGCCAACAGGGGGGTTTGGCCGCGGTTCCGCGGCCAATGGTGGGGATCTCTTGATCATTTTTCTTGGGCTTTGTGATTGTGACATGTGGCAATCCTAGGCACCTTCAGAATTCAGAAATCTTTTCTCGGCTGCTCCCAGACTTGGTCTCCAAGTTTTGCTTCTTAATTAGGCAAGTCTTCTTCAACAACTTGATTTGCTTGATTCTAGTCTTTGAAAAATTCTGCACACTTGGAAATCTTTTGCACAACAACTCAAATAATATTTAGTAGACTTAGTTCTACTAGGATTAGGTCAATGAATTTATTTGCATATATTTTTCTACCAAATACTAATTAAAATATATTAACACATAGAAAATAGTGTTTTTACACATAAACCCTCATATGTATAATATATTATAATAAAGTTCTTTTTTAATATGAAAATGGTAGGAAAAATATAATACAAATGTGCAGTTTTATCAACTGAACAAATACCCCCAAACTTATCTTTGATCGTCCCGAGCAAACTAGTTTATTCAAGAGAAGAAGAAAAAAAAGAAAGGAGAAAACTAAGCACACTTTCGTAGGCAAACACGATTGCACTGAGCACGTGCAACAAGCCGTTAAACCTCTAGGTGTCCCTAGTAGGAGGAGTGTTGTCTCCTGAGGGTTTTCAGTGGATTACACCCACAAAATCCAATAACAAAAGAGAGATGGTGAAATTTACATATAAAGATAAGAACCATAAAAGAAAGACTTTGAAAATAAGAGTTTCCAACTATACTAGCTTTTCAGTTGTCATGAGCCCTATCTTAATAATCATGAAAAGATGTTAGAAATCACATTATCCCTCAATAAAACATCGTCTTTATTCTTCATTCCTACCTTTCATCCAAACATTGATCATATACCCCTACGTGTGTGAAATGGTCATCCCTACACTCGGAGAATTCAATTCAAGCTATCATACTCTTGTCCATCTACCTTAGTACTTTTTAATTTGATGAATACTTAGGTTTGCTCACACCTTTTCATGCGACCGTTAATACTTCTTGAGGTACTAACCGACCGATTACTCAAGTGCTTGCTGATTAGGTGAGAATATTTTCCTCGTCTTGCACCACCTAAGGCTTAGCAGTGACTTCCAGACCAGTTGGCCTTAGGGTACTAGGTGAAGAGGCACCCTCGCTATATTTTTTTATTGCTGCCTTGGCGATAACAAAACCAGTGTTCATTTTTCTTTTCACCATTTTTATATTTTCTTCATTTTTTTTCCTTCATACTTTGGCTTTTAGACAAGAGCATTTCAAGGTATCCTCTACTATCCCGAGTTTCAAGACGTGTGAAAGTGCATATAGTAGGGTATCAACATTCAAATGTTTGGCTTCCAGAATAGGAACTATTTTTCAGACTTATTTTTATCCTCAGATTAGTGACTTCCTTCATCTTACTAACCTTTGGGACAACAGCTCATAACTACTTATTACTAGTTCGTGTAAGAAAACTTCTAATTTTCTTGGTTTCCTTAAATTATTCCTATCTTTTGGATGTAATTTTTTTCACTTTCTATTCTTTTGTTATAATTTTTTTTTTAAAATTTTTTTGAAAATGTTGTGCTTATGCAAAATATGATGCAAATTGATGTGTAAATAAGCACAAACCTCCCCCAAACCTGTTTACAGCAGTGTCCTCACTGATGTCATCCGTTAAGCTCAAAAACCTGTAGACTTGGGAGGAAATTATTAATGGGGGCAAGAATATATGAAAGTGAAAATCCTCCCCCAAACTTATTTTTGGCTCACAAATTTGAGGACAAAAGTTATGTTCAAGAGCCAAAATATACCCCCCTCAAACATGAGTTAGACAATACGAAGCATTTTAAGAGGGGGTGAGTCATTTGGCCAAAGTAAGACTTTACAAAGACCAAAAGTCAACACCAACCATTCAAAGATTTTATCAGTATATCGTATAGGTTGGTGGAAGAATGTGTTGTATCGCGTCAAGAAAAAGTGGGGAAGGGATAAGAGGTGGTCAGGAAAGGGTTTGAATTTAGAGAAAAGAAAGAATGAGGAGGAATGTGAATGATTAGGAAGAAGGAATGGTGACGGTTCAACCTCTATAGGTGGAGATTGGTCCATCACAAAATCCGTATTGTTTAAAAATTCAAGTTCGTCAGCAAAAAGTTCTTCAAAACTTTTATCAATGGTGTGATTGAATATTTTGCTGTCAAAGAGTTTTATGCCAGAATTTATTCTACTTGATTCATAAAAAATCACTGAGGTAAAGGACTCGAAAAACTCATCTACCTCTTTTTCAAAAATATCCAAATCAAGTTGAATTTCTGGTATTACTGAACTTAAATTAACGGATTGTGATTTTTCAAAACTCACTGAAACTATAGGAACAGAAGAAGAACCGGAGAAAGTAGAAGGTAAAATGGGTAAACAAATTGGTGTGTCGAGTGTTGCTGAACCAGATGTGGAAGATGGAGGCTGTATTTCGATCTGATCTTCGGGTATACCTTTATCATCAATTTCAAGACATATTTGGGATTCGGGAAGAATTAAAGGCTCAAGATGATGACCACAAGGAAGTGAAAGGATTTGATGAATTGGTGGGACAAAATCATCCAAAATTTCGGGTTCATCAATCAATATATCCCCAATGTCAATTACCTCATTCAAGTGAAGGTTAAAATTCTCAAACTCCTCATCAAAAGTATGGTTTTCAATCAGTTTTGGTTCAAGAGTGGAGGTGTAGAGATCACAAGGGTTGGGTATGGTTTCACTTGAAAGGGACCTTTCACAGTTGGGTAAATCAAACACTACAAAGTCACACAACTTATCAGTCATTCTATTTGGTGTACTTGATGAATCTATGAAACTGGAGTTGTGGATTTCAGTTTGGAAAGGGGAGGTTTGATTAGGAAGGGTGTATAGTTCTATCTTACTACGCAAATCCTTCATAATTTGATTCGTCAGTTCCATATATTTTTCTAATGTCTGCTCTAGACTAGTCTTGGGTTGATAAGGGGTTTCAGTATAAGATTGAAATTCCTGTGGATAATTAAAATTCCCAAATGACTGATTAGAAGAACTGTCTAGAGTAGGTGGAAAAGTCGGATTGGATTGATAGGAACAGAATGGTTGCTGAACTTGGGTAGGAGTAGGATCAATATTATGATAAGAAGAATATTGATATGGGTTGGTTGGTTGGCTATATACAAACCGCATATTAAACTCTTCTCCGGACAGTGGTGGTGATGGTTGATATTGGTCCGGGTTGAAACTTTGGCCTCTAGACCTAGCTATGTGCTCAGCAATGGACATTCGTCTAGGGGCTTCCTCACTCTGGGTATGAACTGAAACAGGTGTAGGATTAGGATACGGTTGATAAGACCTAGACTGAGGTGGCCAACTGTTTCTTCCTGCTTGTTCTATATGATCTCTTAAGGACATGGAAGAGCCGGACGGTATACCGAAGGGATTTCGAAAACAAGAGATATCAGGTTGTGGACAGCAAAGCTCGGCAAGTGTTCTTCTGTTTAGGTCACCCATTATAAGAAGAGAAGAAGGGGGAAGGGGTAAAAAGGAGAGAAAGTAATTGGTTTGTTTTAAAAAAAAGACGGATTTAGACAAATCACAAAAATGCACAACCCTAGAACTATGGTTACCTAGGTCTAGTCTCTAGACCGCTCCTAGACTTCCAAAGGACAAGCCACAGAATAAATCCTCTACCGTCTCCGTACTACCCTTATAGCCAGGTAAGTGCCAGGTAAGTGGGAAGGAACCACATCGTGGGCCTAATTAAAAACCACTAGCCTTCGACACACTTGCCTAGGCACTACAAAAATAATGCGGATAAACGATAGATTACCCACGACCTTCCTCTGTCCTTATTGAGCGCGACAGTCCTTAGAGTCTGGTCTTGATATTTTTAAATTAATGAAGGGTTGATCTATATGCTTGGTTTGTGATTTGTGGGGCTTAGGAAGGGTGATGAAATCCCCACCTAATCTTGATTTGGTCCTTGCCCCTTAAAGATCCGTATTAAAATATGCAAAAACAAACCGAAAAACAAAACTTTGCAAAAAGATTTTTGAGCGGTGATATTTTGCAAAGAATCCTGCAGAAAATAGATTTTATTGGATTTTAGAGGAGAGAGAAGGGAGTTAGAATCTTACCAGAGAAGTGTCAACCCTAGATCTCCTGTTTCCTCAAGTCCGTGACTCCAGATTTCCTCGCAAAAATTCACACAATAATCGTTAAATATACAATTTGCAGTTTTGTTTTAATAATGATATGACTCGTCTAAGAATTCAACACAAATAGTAAAAATAAAAAATTACGCACGTTTCCCCGGCAACGGCGCCATTTGATTGATGCGAAAGAGTGTGTTTGTAGTTTAACCGCAATCAATAACGGTGTCGCACGTAGCTAGACCGAGATGAGTACGAGTCGTCCTCTGGGAAACGTGGAACCTTTTACTTTTACTTTAGATGTGTTGAGAAAGAGAGGAGGGATAAAGAATTTTATAGAAAGATTTCTAGATCTACGTTAAATAAGAATGTAAAATATAGATCTAGATTATTTTAAAGATGTAATTAATATAATAAGAGGGCTTGTAGGGTTCGTTAGGATTTAGTAGTTATGG
Source organism: Agapanthus africanus (assembly GCA_030015575.1). Taxonomy (NCBI): domain Eukaryota; kingdom Viridiplantae; phylum Streptophyta; class Magnoliopsida; order Asparagales; family Amaryllidaceae; genus Agapanthus; species Agapanthus africanus. The sequence goes on from CM057339.1 coordinate 567,750,406, forward strand.
ATGATTAATTAAAAGTTACCCTTTTTATCCATTAATAGATTTAGAACTAGAACGACGGTGATGCGTGTAGATTAGGGTTTCTGGAGGGAAAAAGGATCCCACTCTTAACCCTTATCTCGACACGGAACTCTGTTCATATCTAGCCTTTACCAAAACAACCATTAATCTAATCTCTAATCGCGGTCGGAACTAGCAAAGAATTGCTAGTGCGCCCGATTAGGATGTTAATAATTCTTTTGATAAAGTTCCTAAACTTTATAGGACTTAAAAAGGGTTTAATTATTTTCATCGTCCATTAGCCTACCCTAATCCTACGAACCCTAACAAGCGGAAAATTACTCGCGCATGTTGGGAAAAGAAGATGAAAAGATAGAGAGGGATAACATAATGTAAAATGCAAAAGAATTAAATAAAACAACTACCTTTATTAATCAAATTGAACAATCTACACTTTGATTCCTTAGAAAATGATTACAAAGACTAGTTTGCTTCTCGAACTCTTCCGAAGGAGGTAGATGAACAGTTGATGATCATCCTGGATGCGTGAGCCGTCTTGGACTTCGTGATCTCTTCGGCTTGATAACTTTTCCAAGAGGCTCTCGATGCCCTTTTATAGTCCAAAGCCACAATCTTTTGCTTCAAAAGTTGGTAAAATATAGCAGAGATTTAAGCCACAAAATCTTAGCAAATGATCTCTCTAGATTGCCGCGGAGCCGCGGCCAACAGGGGGGTTTGGCCGCGGTTCCGCGGCCAATGGTGGGGATCTCTTGATCATTTTTCTTGGGCTTTGTGATTGTGACATGTGGCAATCCTAGGCACCTTCAGAATTCAGAAATCTTTTCTTGGCTGCTCCCAGACTTGGTCTCCAAGTTTTGCTTCTTAATTAGGCAAGTCTTCTTCAACAACTTGATTTGCTTGATTCTAATCTTTGAAAAATTCTGCACACTTGGAAATCTTTTGCACAACAACTCAAATAATATTTAGTAGACTTAGTTCTACTAGGATTAGGTCAATGAATTTATTTGCATATATTTTTCTACCAAATACTAATTAAAATATATTAACACATGGAAAATAGTGTTTTTACACATAAACCCTCATATGTATAATATATTATAATAAAGTTCTTTTTTAATATGAAAATGGTAGGAAAAATATAATACAAATGTGCAGTTTTATCAACTGAACACCGGCGTACTGTCGAGTCTTTAGAGTTCCACACAGAGGGTTTCCCTGGAAGGCGAGACGATGTAGAGGCCGTATGGTCTTACGGCAGGGTTTCGATTGCATACGTGTACTAGCTACACGAATGATGTTCTGACGGATAATACTAGTGGGCTTTGGTTTAAGCCGGATCCTAGTATTATACTATTGGATTATACTTGTCTCTGTGTATCCGTATTTTTCGGAATACGGATACGGGTATGTATATACGGTGATGGCATTCTTGTAATTTCACAAGAATGAGCTTCTAGAAGGAGACACCTCATTATTAATTTATCCTTTTTTGATAAAGGATTAATGAGGTGGAAATTAGAAGACACTTGAGGAATGGGTTGAAAGCATGGCTTTGTTTATTGTTTATTCATTTGGAGTTTCTATTCAAGCATGGTTGATTATTTTGAGACTAAAATAATCCATGCTTGAATTATTGTCACAATACTTAGCCATTCTCTCATCTCATTCTCTACATCATTATCACATTCTCATTCTCTCTCCTAGGTTTTTCTCTCCTTCTCCCTCAAGCTCATCCCTTTACATGTGTTGTGATCCATTGAGCTTTGAGACTAAATAAGCCATAGATCACACTCTACATCTACTTAGTAATCTCATCTATCACATTAGATCACTAAGTTACCTCACTTGAGGTTAGAGCTTGACCATAGGCCCTCGGGTGGATCTTCTATTACTTAAAGAAGACCGTCAACCGAGTTCGTTGGAAGCTTCGGAGGAGCCAAAGAAAGGAGTTCAAACTTGAAGCTCGATCCAAGGAGAAAAGAACCACTTGAAGACCCGTAGGACTTGACACGAGGGTATAACACTTTAACCGAGTAGTTAACGCCCTCTTGTAGTTTAGCTTTTACTAGTTAAGGTTTAATCAAGATCCTAAAGTGGATAAATTCTATGTTGCAAAGCAAAACAAGATTTTTTGATGTGAGAAAAATCGTTTTTGATGTATTCCGCCTCCCCGCTAACACGTGGGGTGTGCTACATAGACTTACACTGGTATTAGAGCCTAATTAAACCCTAGCTAACAGATTCGAAGTATAAAATTACGAAACTGAAATAACTCCGAAACTACGAAACATGAATCCAAGTTTCTGTCGATTTTTGCAGAGCCTCAAATTTTTTTTAAAACAATTGCAGAGTGCTCCTTTACTTGTGAAATGAACACACAACAAAAACGATGCAATTCCACTGTAGCATGGCCGGCCGAAAGCCCATTTTCCCTCGCCTCACCCTTTCAAAAGTGTGGCATTGCGTCGAAATTTGTTCTGTGTTATTCTCTCTTGGATTTAGGGTTTCAGGTGATGTTTGATTTTGCCAGTTTTGACTATACTGTTAACTTTTTACTGGGCAATTTCAGAGTGTTTCGAAGTCGTAATTTTAGTGTCGTTTAAGTTTCAGTTGTTATATGTATTGATATATGTGTTCGTAAACTTCCGCTAACCGCTATATGTTGGTTAGTTGGGGTTGCACATATCTGTGATGTTGGTTTGTGTATATGAACTTTATTGGATCGTCGATGATGAGTAGCCGGGGGATGTGAGATGAGTGTTTTTTTTCTTTCATTCAATGTAATTTGTAAAAGTGATGTAATATTATTTTGCGGGGCACATCCGGGTTAAGGTTGTAGCCATCGTTGTACTATTTTCTTTTATTGTTTTTGCTCCTAGGATAGACCCAAGGTGGGGTGCACAAACTATGGGGTTCTTTGAATGCCGAGTGGCCTACTCACTTTGTTGAGAGAGGCTGCTTCACTTCGGGAATTTGGCGGGTAGTTTGCCGCACCTGTACGGGTCTAGGGTGGGGTTTGGCTATTCACCACGACAGTGGAATCCATCTTTCGTTATGAGCTTAAACGAAGTGCGGAATTCCTAGTATATCCAATATGTTCATCTGTGATCTGGAATGCCTATTATTGCGTGAGACGAATGTATATATCTATATATGATATTTAGTAGGCATTGCTTATGTTTTGCACCCGCGCTAGTCCAGCCCCCGCTCTGTCGTTAGTTAAGTAACCTAACGGGTGATGACGGGGCCCCATGGCGAATGCAGATGGCATAAGAGTACGTTGTATTTTCGTTTCTTTTGCTGCAATGATAAGGTTAATTGATGGGACCGCATTAATTCTAATTAATGCAAGAAAATAAACCTAAAATCTGATGTCGTTGGAACAATTATAAAACCACTCGGTTTTCTTCAAAAAGAAATTTTAAAAGCGGAGCTTAAACCACTCCTTTTCAAAAGCTATCAGGTTCCTTCGACTATATCAAGTTCAATACGTTAACGGTTTTTTCGCCAGAAAACCAGCCGTAACCCTCCGTCATTTCAGATAGGTATCTACTAGTATTCATGCTATGTGTTTTGACCTTCACCAAGACATAGTGTTTGGTAGCTGGTAGGTGCTTATCTTAGATAGATGCATTAATCTAGGACAGGCGTACAACTGTTTTGACCTTCGTCAAGGGATTGTACGAATGGGTCTAGATTAATCTGGATAATGACGGGTAGAACCTGACTTTCGACTTATAATGTTTTGGCCTTCGTCAAGGTTATAAGCGCACGAGGCAAAAATCACATCGGGAGTTTCAAACATAAAGGAAACTTGCTAGTGTTGCATACCTTCTTGAGTGTGGTGTTTTGTCACGACCCGAAATATTAGGTTGTGACCAGCACTTAAATCACGCAACGTCTAAAGGCGTAACATAATTCAAGTAAGCTGAAACCCAGAAATCTAAACCTTTTAAGAAAATAAAGGAGGTGAAGTTTTGAAATAAAGGTATAATGAGATCAAGTTTTCTTAAAATGCATAGAAAAGGGACATGAAAATGCAAGTGGAATTTACTAGTTTGAAAACATGTTTCGTCTTTTTAAAAATTTGGGCAGCACCTCCTTTATATATTTTGATCCAAAATCACATATACAAGATAATGATAAAGGCATCCCCAAGCGGGAGCTAGCTCTTCACCAAACGGCGGATCACAACCACGCAAGACAATATAAATAAGTATACGACGCCCAACGGTGAAGATCACCACAAAAGATAAAGGAAAGCAAGACATAAAAACCACAAGTAGCGGAAAACCCCTCGCCCTAAGTCTCGCAACCACAATCCCACTAAGTCTTATTGCTTATACAAGTTACTAATTTTGATTGATGGAGTTGACTAGATACAATATGAAATAGAAAATACAAGAGTGGGTACGATACAAATGTCCCACCTACCAATGCAAAACACCCGAATGCAACTGTGTGCCAGCGAAGCCGCTACTGATCCAAGCGGTCAACCTGCAAGAACTGTGGCACAACGGGGGTGAGTTGCCAACTCGTGAGTAGAAAATATCAACAGATAAAAATCGAATAAACAACGACTCCTAGGTCAATTATATCATAAAGGTAATACTATGATATCTAGGGTGACCGGGTCTGTATATGTGCCAACAAGGTAGTCAATGCCTATAAGCATGTGGATAACATCCAACAGTATAATCAACGCATGTATGCATGTGGATCTCGTCCACCCATATGATCAATGTCTGTATGCACGTAAATATCATAAAGGAGTGTGCATGAAAGTATGAGAATATAATTCAATGGTGTCCCTCGCGACACATAAAAATCATGGAACCTGAGTGTCCAACATCGACACCCGAAAACATCATGAAACCCGTGTCCAGCATCGATACATAAATCCTCATATCTCGGGCTCCGTCAGTCCGGATCGGCCCACGGGCTCCGTCAGTCCGGATCGGCCCATATCATCTCTCGACTCCGGTCGGTATCCTCCGGATATCCACCATGTCCAACCAATCATCGGTAGGTAGTAGTCCCTCTGCCAGGCTCACCGTCTGTATACACAGCATCCCTTTCTTGCCCCGGGGTACTATACCGGGTCCACCATGTACCCACAATCAGCCTCATCCGCTTCCTCGAATTGGGTTTCACATGTCGCTCTCAGAACCGAGAAAACACATGGTGGACGCACTGAAGTATCATATCAAGAGAAACCGAGTTTTTAAAACAGTACATGCTTTCTTTTGAAATCGCCACGGTTCTCAAATCCAGAAATCTCATGAAAACAACATATCTCAATGCGTAAAATCATAAAGCATGATGTATGCGACATATGATAGAAATGTAAGCATATCCATATATCATGCAACATGGAACAGTGATGCGACAATATCAGGGAAAACCGCTCTTTTAAAATGATTCACGTTTTTAAATATATACCGCGGTTCCCAATTTCCCTCAAGTCAAATGCAACATCGTATAAGGTGCATATGTAACTATAGCAAGTAAACTATGCAAGGGGTCATATCATGATGCAGCAATCCTGCTGTGTAGTGACATGGAAATTATCGATGATGAAGTGTGTGAGCCGGCAAATCTGTGTAAGTGTAACATACGCATCATCGATAATGGTGTAAGTGTACTAGCACAGGTATAAGTAATGCAATGCGAGTAACATGAATGCGGCATAAGGTAAATCATATGCAAATGCTGACGGGTATACGTATCTAACATGACCGAGTCGGTGAATCTATCAATCGGCATCCAGCCTCACAACATCACGTACGGTATAATCCATCGTACGACATCTTCTAGTCAAAGGTATGGATCAATCATCAAGTCAAACTCATCACGTACGGAAAATCATCGTACGACGGCATCAAGCTATTAGGGATCCTATCGACCTATGCGACAAAAGGGGGTACGGACCTAACGTCTCGTACGACATATCACACATGATTCACCATATATATAAATATATATATCCACGTACCTAGGCCCCAAGTCACATCCATAACAATCTCATATCAGGAGACCGGTAAGGTATCAATCATCTCAATCGACTCGCATCCGTATACCAACATATCATCGTATCATCATATTACGTCTTATATTCTTTTATCACATTTATATCCCACATCAAGTCAATTTCACATATTCATTCTACCTTTACTAAAAACATAAGTATCTAATCTAATAAACACACCCAAACCATACAAACAGTTTTTTGAAAGATGCGAATCGTAGTTTTGAAAGTAGGGTTTTCGGTGTTTTTAAGGAAAAGATATCATTTGAAAATCCGTAACATCTCTCAAGGTATATGTTTAAAAGATGCATACGATTCTTTAGTTTGGAAATAGGTATGGTTCGGATAACACATCTACGTCGGCTATCTAGTCCTATAGCACCCTAAACAGCAATATCGTCAATCTCATTCTCAAGTTCCGTCATCATATACTAGTCGTATCATATCACTTCTAACTATACTTAATTTGTAATATGGTTTCACTAACTTTCTTTTAATTCTATTTAGAGTTTTCTATATAAGGTTCCCTTAACCATATTCTATGTAACAATCGGTTTCCATCAAAGTGTGCGGGGGTGCTATACGCCATCCACCCGACTTCCCCCGTGGATATAGATCCACTCACCTTGGTCTTCGCTTGCCGAAGTCAATGACGCCACGCTCCGTCGCCTCGGAATCCACGTGAAGGTACCTACAATAAAAACACATATCGCCACGCTATTAAAATCAAGTTCTGAAATCCAAAACGGTACGCGCATTGCTCATAGGTCAGAACTTATGGCCTACGCGTACAAAATCAACCAAACCACCCTTGTTGTTGATGTACAAACATCCAATAACCAAATACAAACCCACATATCAAAACTTAGCATTTCAAAATACGGAAAACATAGCCAAAATCACACTAAAAAGCTCCCAGATTTTGACTCAGGCCAAAAGGAGTTGCACAAACAAGTCTAGGGTGCTGTATATGATGTATATGAGCTACTGGACCAACCCCGACACCCCATGCCACCAAGTGGCCGTCCACTTACCCCCAAAATCCGGCCACCTCGGCCTCCCAGGCTCCTATGGGCTTCGTTTTCGTAGAGTGGTCTCCTGGTGGTGTATCTAGGTCCTTGGTATTGTTTGCTACTCTCAAAAATCCCCCGGGTTGCTCTAGATTTCCCTGCACACCCTTTATTCCCACAAACTGGCATGAACTCAAATTCCAAATCCGTATTTTGGTTTCCCATACTCATTCTCATGTCTTAAACAGCCACCCAAACATCACCAATCCACAACTTTACTCAAACCCTCACTAGGATTTTCCAATTTCCACAAATCACCACCAAACTATCTCTAAACTAAACTAGAATAGAAAGAAGCTTAAAACTAGATAAATGGAAGAAGCTATACCTCATTCAAGCCACTCTAGACAGCCCTAGCTCCCCATTGTCATCAAAATTCCACTTTGCTTGGTTCAATGTGCAGAGGAAGAGATGGGGATTAATTTTTGTGAAGGGAGTATAAGGTTTTGGGGATTATTTGGAGATGGATCTAGGGTTTGAAGTGGAGGGAAGTGGGGTTGGAGGAAGATGAAGAAGGAGGAGGAAAATGATGGGGGAAAAGATTAGGCAGCAGCCCCCCCTCACTTATTCACACACACTCTCTCTCTCTCCAATCATACCCTTTTTCACTAAATTACCCTTTTGCCATTTCTTTTTCTTTTCTCTTTTAAATTTCAAAACCAAATCACATAATACCCATAAAACAACACAAATGCAACAACATGTAACCAAATATAACATAACATGGCGCACTAGCCATGAAAACTGTAGAAACACGGATTTGGCCTAATCGCGATTAGCAGTGCACTAATCGGGTTTTTATCGAAACTGCATATAATAAATTTTAAAAATGCCAAATCCTTTAAATATATTATTAAATGAATAAATCATTTTAATTTCCATTTATTTCACAATTATTGGTATATATTTATACCCTTTTTCGAAAACCCCAATTTCGCAAATCGGGCAGTTTTCGGGAAATATATTATTTTAATATTAAATTCCAAAAATAATATTTTATATTTTATGAAATGTTACAGTGTTTTTGGTAGGCTTCCTTCAGATTCATCACACAATGATAGTTGGGTCCTGATCCTACTGTGAGTATCCGCTACTCTTCGGGAAATAATTTCACTTAACAATCAATGCTATAAACCAAGTAGGTGTCTAGAACAGTGTTAGCGGGGCTAAGCCTCCAGGGAAAAGAGGTTATATAATTAAGGAACTTCACGAAAGCGTTGGGAAACCTCCCTCGAAGTACCGACACTAGCCTGGCCAAAAGGTTAAGCAAGTATTGTGACGTGCGATTAATCCTGACTAATTCTTCTTTTAGGGTTTGGAGAAGAATTCGAGGAAACAGTGGGAGCCATCCTGCTTAGATAAAATAAAAACCAATCTAAACTTTCAAGAGCATATGCTGAGTGTTTCTTTTCTCCTCTCTTAAATTGCAGTGACCATGACTGGACTTAAGCTCATATTAGATAAAAATAAACTCGCTGGGCCAAACTATAAAGACTGGCTTAGGAATGTCCATATGGCCCTTACTTATGATATGGTTGCATACGTCTTCACGGTGAAAGCTCCCCTATTCCCAGTCAAGCATCCTCGGTTGTGAATATTGAGTTCCGTAAGACCTGAGATCTTGATTGCGCGAATGCCAAGTGTCTCGTGCTGGCCTCCATAGACAATGAACATCAGAGGCGGCACGAGAAGATGGAACTTGCTTCCATCATCCTCCATACTAAAGAGTTATATGGAGAGAAATCTCGTATCGCAAGATACGAGACCTCGAAGAAGCTTTTTCAAGCGAGGTTGGCTATCAGATCATCTGTCGGGGACCACGTCCTGAAGATGATTTCTCTCATCGAAGAGCTCGCGGACCTGGGAACCACGTTGGAAAATGAGTTGTACATCGACTTGATCCTCCAGTCCCTTCCCTCCACCTATGCCTATTTCATATTGAACTTCAATATAAACAGTATGGAAGTTACACTTCCTGAGCTCATCAACATGTTGAGGATGGCAGAGGGCACCTTGAAAAAGGGCAAGGAAACACCCGCTTTGATTGTTGGAGGATCTTCTTCTTCTAGATCCAAGGCCAAGGCCAAGGGGAAGAAGAAGAAGGCCCCTACCAAACCGAGGGGAGGTGTGCAGAAGGTGGTGGGAAAGGGAAAGGATGAGTTCTTCTATTAGAAGAAGAAAGGTCATTGGAAGTAGGTCTGCAGGGCCCTAAAGGCCAAGAATCAGGACACGAAGCAGGTTGTGGCTTCGGCTTCAGGTGTGTTCGTGATTGAAAACTGCTTCTCTATAAACTCTGCTTCCTGGGTATTGGATACCGGATCAGGATCTCACATCTATAATTCTTTGCAGGCACTGAGAAGCCGTAGGGATTTGAATAAAGGTGATATGACCCTCAAGGGTGGCAATGGAGCCAGTGTGGACGCAGTTGCAGTAGGGGAATATCACCTTGGATTGGCGAGTGGACATATTTTGTTGTTACATAACTGTTTTTGTGTACCCAGTATGGTGTGTAATATGTTAGTTATATGTATGCCCTAGAGGCCATTACTATACATATGATGTATATTGTAGTGGATGCTTGAACATATATAGGGAGGACTTTCTTGCTTGACATGATAGTATGCTATCTGGTTGCTCTTTATCTTAACATGTACACTGATTGTCTCTATGTTACATATTGATAAAGCCCTTAGGATTAGTACTTGACTACCGGGTTTATGGTGCATACCATATTAGTGGGGACAGAGTAGTCGGTAAGTACATCCTTCAAATGTTCCTAGTCGTGGGTGCATCGAGACAAGGCATCGATATACAAGAGTAGACTACCGTATAGCTTCTCGACCCATGTAAATGGGCGATGGATGATCCCATATCCATTGGTGTTTGACATCAGAGATCGTATACGGGTGCTCAGTAGAGACTGGGTACACTGGACGGACTTGCCGAGAACTCCTAGATGGTATTATACCTCACGTCAGATGGCAGTTCTCTGGTGACACTAGTACATGTTAGTCTGTAGACCCGAGATCGTCATAGAGTCTTGTGTGATTCCCACTGTGCTTTGATTTCCACCTTACCACGTTCAAGAGAACGTGCAAAACGGTGGCTTTTGGGTACAGTTCCGAATCACATGGAGGCAATGTGCGATAGGAGGGGTTTCGTCTCTCCCGGTATTGGGGGGTGATGTTGCGCTGTGATCGATTGGCTATAACAGGAAGTCCTTGGCCAGGGCTGCTTCAGAGATATACTGGTAAGTGTTATCTGTAGTTTCTCGACCCGTTATGAGCCTCACATAGACACGACTTATCGAGTTACTGGGGTCTGACGTTTACCACCCCCTAGACAAGATTTGCGACATATCAGACGAAGAGACCAGACTGTACGGTAGTATTACTGATTGGATTCACAGGAGTATGGACAAGCTTGCTTGTTGATCTTCTGATCGCTCAATACCCGGGTGGCCGTTACGTTTAGCAGACCGCTTGCGGCTTGTGGGTGTTTGATATGATCATCACCTACTGCCGGCGTACTGACGAGTCTTTAGAGTCCTACACAGAGATTTCCTGGCTCAAGCGAAATGGAGTAGTAGCACATATGTGATATGTGCGGGACCGAGATTAATACGATATGTGATACCGTATTCTATTCTCGTGACATGTGATATCGGTCCGTTATATATGATATAGCCGGGTTATTGGATCAAGTGCTGATTCGATAAGTTCATTCATTTGATATTAGTCGGTTATATAAAATATAGCTGGATTATTAAATCAAGAGTTGATTTAATAATTTAATGTATAATTATATATTTAATATATTACATTACATTAACTAATATTAGTTCACTTAAGATTTCATTTCTCACTTTGGATACTTTTAACATATATGTGATATATGTTTATTGTATTCTTTTCTTTTGTTACTAAATTATATATATGTGATATGTATAATTGTAACATGCTAGGTTACACATGCAACATGGACGTGAGAGACTTATACCATGCTAGGGTTAAGATTAGGGTTTACATTTTATTCATAGATAATTCAAAATGTTTGGATTTATGCTAAGATATTTATCATAGTTGACTAAGTCCACCCTTTTGGATATTTCTAAGATATTTGTTAACCTAACCTTTAACCCTAGCTCATGGTTAAGCCTCTATAAGGGTTAAGCATGACATGATTAACCCATGGTTGCATTTCTAACCTCATTCATTCTCTTCATCACTTCACTTGAGTTTCTTCTTCTTCATTGATTTTTTTGCTCTCTTGACTTGAGCAAGTGATGAAAAATAGTGAGAAAAATAAATTTAAAGTGAACCCACTTCCTACTTCATCATCCTCTACTACTTTCCATTTAGTATAGGGTGTTTGCTTCACTAATTCTACAATTAGTGAAGAGATAGCTTGGGTTAGTGTATCCTCGACGTAGATCATCTTCGTTCTCGAAGACTTCTATGAAAGCATGTTCATTTCTTCATGGGAGCCTCTCTAGAGTCCGGGACTTCATGATCACAGCGAAGGGACTACTACATGGAGCTAATGAAGTGAAGGACCAGTCTACAAAGGTTGTATTCCTTGTTCACTTTACTTGCAAAGTTGTTTGCATTTCATTCCGTCGGATTTCTAGTAAACGATTATATGTTAGGGTTAGCTAGAGCGGAAAATTTTTAAAATTGGCATGGACGATGCCTCCCGAAACCTTGCTGCCGTGCTAGGCAACCCTTCAGTGGTATCAGATCCATGCTAGAAAATTTGACGGATTTTGTTTAGATTACGAAACCAAAAATACTTCGAAACTTGCAACACGAAACTCTAGTTTTTGTCGATTTTAAAAAGTCCTCAAATTTTTTTTAAACAGTTGCAGAATGATATATGGGATATATCATGAACACCATGGAAATTTCAGGGAGTTTGCTCAGATTTTGGTCGAGCAAAAGTGCAAATATTCCGAGGTGGCCGGCCATTTGATGTTGGTTTTGCTTGAAATTTTCAGGGTGTTCCAGGCACTGGGTTTGGTGTTTCAGGTGTTGTTTGTTTTTCTAAGTTTGCATGTGATGTGATCTTACACTATAAGTAATTTGGAATGTTTCGTATTCGTAGGTTTAACATTGGTTCGGGTTGTTGCATGTTGTCTAGGCGAAGTTAAAAAGTTCGATTGAATGTCAAAAACCTAATTTTCCAAGTTTAACGTATCCGGAAAATCATGCAAGTTATTCTATGAACACTCTAGAAGAATGAAATCCTAACTCGACTTTTTGGATCGCGGAAACGCGGTCATACCCTAGGGTTTGCCGCAGTTCCGTGACGACATGAGTGGGGCTTGGGTCCGCCCTTCTACGGCTGGTGCATAGGTACTGTGGCATGTTCTGGGTATTATTAAATTGTGCTCAAGTGTTGAGCTCACGGGGAATTATGGGACTTTGATGAATCGATCGAAAAGTTTAATGTCGTCTGGGTATCATGTGATGGGATATAATATTTGGAATCCACAAAAGTAGTTATGAGATTGTTGGAGATAGTGCCCTCAGAGTCAATTATTGGATCACAGGCACGTGATTGCAATGATTGAGGGAGGACCTGGTCCCAGTAGGACAGTCTTACTCGAGATGATAGTATGCTATCTAGTTTATCTTTATCATCGTGTACTGTTTTAGGTGACCTTACAGGTCACTATTGCGCGCTGATAGAGCCCCTAGGATTCTTGCTTGACTGCCAGCAGTATGAGGGCGATCATATACGTGGGAGCTGGGGTCTATAAGCACATCCTTAAAAGGTCCCTAGTCGTGGAAGTTTCGGGACAGGGCATCGATACTCCAGAGTAGACTAGTGTATACAGTCGAGACCCCGACGAGGGGCGGTGGCCGGTCTCACAAGCCACTGGTGTCAGTTGGTTCACCTAAGATGTATACAGGTGCTCATTGGGTTATGAGTACACCGGACAGGACTCGCCGGGAACATGCTAGTTGGTCTTATACCTGACGTCAGATAGCAGTTCCCTGGTGACATGTGTACAGGTTAGTTCATCGACCTGAGATCGTCATTTGTCTCGTGTGAGTTCCCACTGTACTTTGATTACTACCCTACCACGCTCAAAGGAGACGTGCAAACAGGTTTTAGTTGGGTACAGTCCCGAGCCACATGGAGGCAGTGAGCGGATCTGCAGGGGTTCGTCTCTCCCGGTATTGGGGGTGAGGTCGTGCTGTGTCTAGGAGAGCCATTACACGAAGTCCTTGGCCAAGACAGGAGATTTACTGGTAGGTATTCCAGTAGTATCTCAGGGTGTTATGGGCTACACTCCGACACGACTTGTACCGCTTTTGGGGGTCTGACTTTTACCAACCCTCTAGGCCCGCCATGCGATGCTCATAGACGAACGGACCGGACTGTACGGATATTGTCACTGACAGGCTCAGTAGGGTGTCAGGATGAGTTCGCTCATCGACGTCCCTTTTGGTCAATACCTGGTAGCCCGTTACGTATGGCTAATACCTCTGACGTGCTAGTGGTTAAATCCACAACCAAAGTATTGACGAGTCTTTAGAGTCCTCCACAGACCGTTTTCTCAAGTTTCGGGCGAAACGCTGTAGAGGCCGTATGGAGATATGGCAGGGTTCTATCAGGTACGTGCAGTATTGCACGGATCATGATCGGACGGATAATACTAGCGGGCTTTGGTTTAAGCCGGATCCTAGTATTGTACAGTGTAGATTTTGTCTCATTGCATTTGTATTCGGTCGCAATACAAATGCAGGTATGTATATACAGTAGCGGGGTTTTCCTGTAATTTATTACGGGATCAGTTTTTTGGAGTTGCCAGTTTGCTTTTTCGTTTCGGCCATTTTTCTTTGTATCTTTCGTTGGCTGGAAAAATGGTGGAGGAGGGCTTATTTGCATTCGTGCAAATAAGCATTTTGGAGGGTTGTCTTTGCGTATGGTTGTATCATGATGTTTCTCCCACCCTTGACTTTCTTTTGCTTCATGATAGTTTTCATGATGGGTGCAGCTTTCATTGACTCCATGACTTCATGATTGCTTGACTTTAGGTGTGATGATGGATGATGGAGTGTTGGATTTGCTTGTGATCATTTCTTCACATCATCACTCCTTTTTCTCTCTTTCATGATATTGGCTCACTCTTATTTTTGATCCTCACACTCTACTCTCTCTCCATTCCTTCCTCATACATGGCCGGCCACTCAAAAAGGGGGGGCTGTCCAAAAGTTTTGGAGTGGGATTTTGTTCTCTACATGCTAGAAAAATCCCCAAGTTGATCTAGAAAAAGTTCGCATATCATTCCTCCACCATTATGGCAACTTCCACAACCCCAAAGAGACATTGAGTTCTACAGTTAACCTACAGCACTCTTGGGCACGTCGGCTCGCCAACTTCGCGCCCGAGTTGCCTCGGTCCAGAGGTGGGAGCCCGTAAAAGAAGCCGGCGACGTGGTGCCCTTCCGGCGAGGAGGTGAAGACCGGAGATTCCGCGGGGAAATCGGGACGACGACGAGAAGACCGAAGGACACGGATCGCTCGGTATATCTCTCTACCCCTTCTCTAGTTAGCTAGGATTATGTTAATGGCCCGATCCGGGTTTAAAGTGCGCGGTGGTGCCGGTTCAAAAGTTAAAGTTGAAAGGTTCCTAGGCACTCTAGTAAGGTCTCACAAGGCATCGGACATGCCAATTTAAAATTTTTGTGCCGAGAAACCCTAGACTACGGATCTTTAGACTAGATGTTTAGGCGAAACGAAAAACTAGTTAACTATTTAACTAAAGGTTAGATGCTACAACCTTTGTAGATCCGGATTTCCACCTCCTTAGCTCCACGTGATCATGCCCTCGCTGTCCATCACGAACCCTCGACTCATTCGTCGTCTTCATCGGAAAAGTGAGCGGAATAGTTCGTCGGCTTTGTGTCAAAGACGATCTACGTCGAGGTTGCACTAGTTCAAGCTCCGACTTCACAAACTTGTAAAACTTGTGAAGAAAACACCCAAAACCACTTGGCAAGAGGTAGAGGATGAAGAAATAGGAGATGGGTTCACTTTAGATTTGGATTTCACACTCTAGATCACAAGTTGTCATTAATGGCATCAAGGTTTCTCACTTTGAGAAGAAGAAGAAGATGATAGAAAAACTTATGATAAGTTATTTCTAAAATGAATAATAAAGGAATTCTTATCATCTTCTAACCATGGTCAAGTGTAGAGAATTGACCATGGTTAGTGGGAGTGGTTAGGTTTAAGCAAGGAGACAAAATGGCATCATTACTAAAAGCTTCATGAAGCTTCACCACACTTCATGATAAAATGAAACCCTTTTGTTTCCATAAATCCATTTAATAAATAATAAATGGATTTAATAATAAGAGAATAAATCTTAAACCCTAACCACTCTCATAACCATGGTTGCATTCTTTACACAAAGCCAAAACTACATGCATCATCAAACATGATACATATAATTGCACAAAAGTATATCTCATATACAATGTGCAATCCAAGTGAGAAAAATCCGTTTAAAGTGAACCAATACTAGCTAATGCAAAGTAATATATCAAATATATAATTATACATTAAATCATTAAATCAACATTTGATTCAATGATCCGGTCATGTCGCACATAACCGACTAGTATTCAATGTATCGATTTATCGAACCGATCTTCGATTCGATAACTAGGTTATATCGCATACAACCATACGAAACATTAATCGCGAGAATTAAATACGGTATCACATACACGCATTATTCTCGGTCCCGCTCATATCTCATATGCGCTCCTATTTCGTTTCGCTTGAACCAGGAAACCTCTGTGTAGGACTCTAAAGACTCGTCAATACGCCGGTAGCAGATGATGATCATATCAAGCATCCACAAGCCGCAAGCGGTCTGCTAAACGTAACGGCCACCCGGGTATTGAGCGATCAGAAGATCGACGAGCTAGCCCGCTCACACTCCTGCGAATCCGACCAGTAACACTTACCGTACAGTCCGGTCTCTTCGTCTGATATGTCGCATATCAAGTCTAGGGTTGGTAAACGTCAGACCCCAATAACCCGATAAGTCGTGCTGATGTGAGGCTCATAACGGGTCGAGAAACTACTGGTAACACTTACCAGCAAATCTCTGATCAGCCCTGGCCAGGGACTTCCCTGTTACGGCCAATCGAGCACAGCGCAACATCAACCCCCAATACCGGGAGAGACGAAACCCCTCCTATCGCTCATTGCCTCCATGTGACTCGGGACTGTACCTAAAGACCACCGTTTTGCACGCCCTCATGGACGTGGTAAGGTGGAGATCAAAGTACAGTGGGAATCACACAAGACTCTATGACGATCTCGGGTCTACAGACTAACCTGTACAAGTGTCACCTGAGAACTGCCATCTGACGTGAGGTATAATACCATCTGGGAGTTCTCGGCGAGTCCGTCCAGTGTACCCAGTCTCCACTGAGCACCCGTATACCATCTCTGATGTCAAACACCAATGGATATGGGATCATCCATCGCCCATCACATGGGTCGAGAAGCGTATACGCTAGTCTACTCTGGTATATCGATGCCCCGTCTCGATACACCCACGACTAGGGACCTTGAAGGATGTACTTATGGACTACCATGTCCCCACTAGTATGATCTGCATCATAGTCCAGGTAGTCAAGTACACATCCTAAGGGCTTTACCAACATGTAACTATAAGACAGTATAAAGAGACTAGTGTACATGTTAAGATAAAGAGTAACCAGATAGCATACTATCATATCGAGCAAGAAAGTCATCTCTATATATGTCCAAGCATCCAATATAATATACAACATCTGTACAATACTGGCCTCTAGGGCATACATACAACTAACAATCTCCCACTTGCACTAGGGCCAGCTGCTGTAGTATCGCATACCGAGCATCCCGAAGAGTCTCTCAAACTGCGTCTGGGGAATGGCCTTCGTGAGTGGATCCGCCGTGTTATTCTTCGTGTCAACTCTCCTGACCTCGATCTCCCGGCGATCAACTATCTCCCGGATCAGGTGATACCGCCTCAGAATATGCCTGGATCGCTGATGGGACCTGGGTTCCTTGGCTAAAGCCACCGCTCCATTGTTATCGCAATACAAAGATATTGGATGCTCAATGGATGGAACCACTCCAAGTTCAGAAATGAACTTCTTGATCCAGACAGCTTCTTTAGCAGCATCGTTGGCAGCGATGTATTCAGCCTCCATCGTCGAGTCTGCCACGGTTTCCTTCTTGGATCTCTTCCAGCTAACCGCCCCTCCGTAAAGGGTAAAGACAAAGCCCGACTGCGACTTAGAGTCGTCCTTATCACTCTGGAAGCTCGAATCGGTAAAGGACTCCACTTGGAGTTCTCCGTTACCATACACCAAGAACATATCTCTAGTCCTTCTCAAGTACTTGAGAATGCTCTTCACAGCTGTCCAGTGACTCTCTCCAGGATCAGCTTGATACCTGCTCACTATACTTAGTGAGTATGCTACATCGGGTCTGGTACATAGCATCGCATACATGATAGAGCCTACTGCCGAAGCATAGGGTATACCTTGCATGCGAGCTCTCTCCAAATCAGTCTTGGGAGACATCTCTTTGGAGAGAGTGACTCCAGAGATCGTGGGTAAGTTCCCACGCTTGGACTCTTCCATACTAAACCTCTTTAGTATGGTGTCAATGTACCTGGATTGGGACAATCCCAAAATCCGTTTGGATCTATCTCTATAGATCCTGATTCCCAATATGCAGGAGGCATCACCAAGATCTTTCATTGAGAATCTTTGTGATAAGAAGAGCTTGACCGATTGCAGCATAGGAATATCATTTCCTATCAAGAGTATGTCGTCCACGTACAATACGAGGAAGACAATCTTACTCTCTGCCACCTTCCTGTAGATACAAGGTTCATCTGGATTTTTGACGAAATCAAACTCTTTGATAACGACGTCAAAGCAGATGTTCCAACTCCGCGATGCTTGCTTTAATCCATAAATGGATTTAAGCAGCTTGCACACCTTCCCGCTGCTCCCACTGTCTACGAAGCCCTCTGGCTGAGTCATGTACACGCACTCTTCTAAATCACCATTTAGAAAGGCGGTCTTAACATCCATTTGCCAGATTTCGTAATCATGATATGCAGCGATGGTAAGCATGATCCGGATGGATTTAAGCATAGCCACTGGAGAAAAGGTCTCGTCATAGTCCACACCTGGTCTTTGACGAAAACCCTTTGCTACAAGTCTAGCTTTGAAAGTCTCCACTTTCCCATCTACACCAAGTTTCTTCTTGAAGATCCACTTGCTCCCAATGGGTTTTACCCCTTCAGGAGCAACTTCCAAAGTCCATACTTTGTTGGTGTACATGGATTCCATCTCGGACCGCATAGCATCCAGCCATTCACTGAGTCCCCACTCGTGATGGCCTGCTCGAAGCTAGTTGGGTCATCATCCTCCATGATGCAATCCTCGCTTCCACCGTCAATGAGAAAACCGTAGTATCTCTCTGGTGGACGAGAAACCCTACTAGATCGGCGGAGAGGCTGGGGTTCATCGGGAACTACGGAATCCTCTGGTTCCACCAGATCTTCTGTTGTAGCTTCTGCAGATGGAACCTCTTCCAGTTCTACCTCATGACCACTAATCTCTTTTTCAAGAAATTCCTTTTCTAAAAAGGTGGCATGCCGAGAAACAAACACTCTTTGTTCCTCAGGGTGGTAGAAGATATACCCTTGAGAATTCTTGGGATATCCTACAAATTTGCATAGAACAGACCGTGCCTCGAGTTTGTCCGGATTTTGTCGTTTGACATAGGCTGGACAACCCCATATCTTAACATAGTTAAGACTTGGTCTCTTCCCTTTCCATATCTCATATGGAGTGGTAGGCACAGATTTGGTGGGGACCATATTCAATAGATGTATGGCTGTCTCAAGCGCATACCCCCAGAAGGAAATAGGTAACTCAGCTGTGCTCATCATAGAGCGCACCATATCTAATAAGGTGCGGTTCCTCCGTTCTGATACACCGTTGTGCTGTGGTGTATATGGAGGAGTCAGTTGAGAGAGAATCCCATTCTCTTTTAGGAAGTCCAGGAATTCATTGCTCAAGTATTCACCTCCTCGATCAGATCGAAGGATTTTAATACTTTTTCCGGTTTGGTTTTCGACTTCTTGTTTATATTCTCTAAATTTCTCAAAAGCTTCAGACTTGTGTCTTATCAAGTACACATGTCCGTATCTTGAGAGATCGTCAGTGAATGTAATGAAGTACGAAGAACCATCCCTGGCATGTGTAGACATGGGACCACATACATCACTATGTATAAGTCCCAAGAGTTCGGTAACTCTTTCTCCGTGTCCCGTAAACGGAGTCTTGGTCATCTTGCCTTTGAGACATGACTGGCAAGTGTCATAAGATGAAAATTCGAAAGGTTTCAAATATCCATCCTTATGCAACTTAGCCAGTCGTGTCACATTGATGTGACCCAGTCTACAATGCCACAAGTAAGATTCGTTCAGTTCTGAACTCTTCCTCTTGTGTGTGTTTGTTATGCTCAGAACTGTTGATTGATTTAGAACATAAATGCCATTGCATAACGTGCCTGATCCAACCAACTTTTGGTCATGGAAAATGTTCATAACATTGTCCTGTAATACAAAATTATATCCTTCTTTGCTTAATAAAGAAACCGATATAATGTTGCATATCAGGTTGGGCATGTAATAGCATTCGTTCAGAACCAATGTATTACCAGTTGGTAATACAAGGTGATATTCCCCGACAGTCTTAGCTGCAACAATTGCACCATTTCCAACTCTAATGTCTTTATCACCTTCTCCAAGTTCTCTACCTTTCCTAAGCCCATGTAACTGATTACATATATGGGATCCTGACCCGGTATCTAATACCCAGGACGTAGAGCAAATGGAGAAACAGTTCTCAGTAACGAACACACCCGAAGAAAATGCATCAACATGTACTTTCTTCATTCGGGTGGCATGGGAATCCTGGTATTCCCCTATATCCTGTTCATTCCTATAACTCTTATAAGAATGAATGGAACCAACGTTCCCCAGCACAGTATAACATGCGGGTTCGGTCAATACATCCATATTATTATCTTGATTAAGGCATGAACTGGTCGCTACCTGGAGAGAGAGAGAAGAAAACACTTTAGCGTATGCTCGTGCAAGATCAGATTGGTTATTATCTTATCTAATCAGGATGGCTCCCACTGCTTTTTATCAAATCTTCCTCCAAACCCTAAAAGGAAAGACTAGCCGGGATTAATTACACACTACAAGTTCGCCAATCTTTCAGCCAGGCCAGTGTCGGTACTTTGAGGGAGGTCCCCCGTGCTTTCGCACGAACCTAATTAATGTAAACCTCGTTTTCCCATAGGCGTAACCTCGTTAACACCTTTCTAGACACCTACTTGATCAGCTAATTGCAATGTGTAAAACTCTCCCAGGAGTAACTCTTACTCGCAGAGGGTATCGGGATCCAACTATCTCATAGAAGGTATGCAATCTCATTGCAAATTTCAACACTTGAAATTCCCGATAATGCTTTTGCCCCTAGCGTGCTATGACCTTGACGAAAGCCAACAAATCACAGCCCACTAGTCAAGTTCAACCCGTACATTTCTTGACTGAATCAAACCCACCCGCACGACCCTTGATGAAAGCCAACAAAGCCGTACGACTACCCTAATCCAGTCGCATCATATGCAGCAGATAAACAACACATAGCTACCGCACACTACACCTTGACGAAAGCCAACAAATGTAGCACGAATACTATATGTAACCTATCTGAAATGACGGAGGGCTACACAGGTTTTTCTGAAAACCTATTGCGTAATGAACTTGATATCGTTGTAGAATCAAATGAAGTTTTGAAATGGAGTGATTTTGAGGCTTTTCTAGTTTTGCTAAAGGAGTCACTCCCGGTGAAGGGATCTCGGTCCTTTCCTCGTTTAATGAGGTGCGGGATATATCATATATATCGCTGTGCAAAGCAAAAACCCAAAAGCAGTCAAAAGCAAACCGAGTCTGTAGCATCTGCCAGTTATCGCTAAAGGAGTCACTCCCGGCGAAGGGATCTCGGTCCTTTCCTCATCGAATAAGGTGCAGGGTATATCATATATACCGCTATGCAAAGCAAGAACTGTAGCTACCTGTTTTATTTAAAATCTGATTCTACAACATCTTAGGTTTCTTATCTTTCATTAATCACATTAATGACGTCCCATCATTTAAATACCTAAACATCACAGATAGATATGACGTACACTTATGCCATCCGCATTCGCCTCGATGTCCCCTCGTGCACCGTTAGGTTAGGTAACTAACGACAGAGCAGGGCAGGGCTAGCGCGGGTGTAAAACATAAGTAACGTCTATATAATATATCATATATACTATATATACTATATCCATCACAGAGTCACAACACAGATATCGCAGCAGAATAAACATATGAAATATTGGATATACTAGGACGTCCGTGTTTTCAATACGAGCCAGTATAAAACACGGATTCCACGGTCGTGATGAATAGCCAATCCCACACCCCTAGACCCCTACGAGAGCGGCAAGCAACCCTGCCAATTCTAGGGTTAGGAGACCCGGACTCGACTCCTCGAGTTGGTCTCCCGCTGGACCCCAGAACCCGGTTACTTGTGCTCCCCTCCTTGGGTCTATCCTAATGCGGAAAAGTAAATAATATACAAAAGGTGACATCTTCCGCTACCTGGAAGTGCCCCAAATAAAAGAATATTACATACAAGTTTTTACATGAATGAAAATGAAAAACACTCATCTCACATAAAAACCCCCGGCTATTCGAATACGACGATCCAATATAACATATCCAGCAACACATAACATCACATGTCATCAACGTAAGTAAGTATGCATACCCCAATTGTCGTTGACGTATAGCAACGAAACCGGCGATATGAACATACTACACTTACGGTCACAGAAAAGAAAGTGTAAAACTACAACAATTGGAATCCGCAACTCCTTT
Source organism: Agapanthus africanus (assembly GCA_030015575.1). NCBI lineage: Eukaryota > Viridiplantae > Streptophyta > Magnoliopsida > Asparagales > Amaryllidaceae > Agapanthus > Agapanthus africanus. The sequence goes on from CM057339.1 coordinate 567,772,564, forward strand.
AGACATCGCATGCCTAACAGATATAAATCCCGCATTTTAGTCTCATTATCGAAAACTCATTTCAATATCATATGGGACTAAACTGCTAAATTTATAACATTCATCCAGTTATCTCATAACTGTTTGTGAATCCCAATTATTGTATCACATTCCAGATAAACAGATAATGTTAAACTTTCCGATCGAACAATCGAATACCCAAGTTTTCCCGATACAGTCCAACACATGAAATAAGTCTAACAACATTCAGTTCGTGCCTCAGTACCAACGGTCCAGCCGTAGAAGGGTCAAGCCAACGCCTCACATGTGGCACGCCGTACTGCCCCAAACCCGAAGGTTCAAAGGGCAGTTCAAGACGGTCACATAATCGAGTTAAGGTTTGTTGTCTTCTAGAGGGTCCATCGCGTTACTTGCACTACTTAGAACGTCGTTAAACTACGGAAAAATCCAACACTTAGAAATTTCCCGACAGGGGAAAAATTGGGTATTTATATCCGGTTGAACTTTTTAACATATTCTGGAAATTATCCGGAAATACACAAAAGACGAAATTTGATAATCCGATCGAAATACCGAATCCCCAAAACAACCCCAGAAAATTCAACACTTGAATGAATATTAAACATTCCCAGAAGACTCAGCACTGTGTGAAATGAATTACTGTGCAAACTACTTTCTCTAAATCATCACAGTAGCCGCGGAACCGCCGCGCTTCCTATGGTGGGGGCCGCGGTTCCGCGCCTAAATAGTTGACTTAGTCAAACGTGCTTCACAGTAACTTATTAAATTCCCTGCTGAATTTTTTGGCAATTTTTAATCTGTAAAAATCCACGTTTTTATAAAAAGTACAGAGAGCATGTTTGTATTGGGTTTTCGGGTTCGTTCGGACTTCAAACTCCGTCTGGACTTCGCCTAAGGCTCTAGCTAGGCTCTGATACTAGTGAAAGGTTCCTAGGCACTCTAGTAAGGTCTCACAAGGCATCGGACATGCCAATTTAAAATTTTTGTGCCGAGAAACCCTAGACTACGGATCTTTAGACTAGATGTTTAGGCGAAACGAAAAACTAGTTAACTATTTAACTAAAGGTTAGATGCTACAACCTTTGTAGATCCGGATTTCCACCTCCTTAGCTCCACGTGATCATGCCCTCGCTGTCCATCACGAACCCTCGACTCATTCGTCGGCTTCATCGGAAAAGTGAGCGGAATAGTTCGTCGGCTTTGTGTCAAAGACGATCTACGTCGAGGTTGCACTAGTTCAAGCTCCGACTTCACAAACTTGTAAAACTTGTGAAGAAAACACCCAAAACCACTTGGCAAGATGTAGAGGATGAAGAAATAGGAGATGGGTTCACTTTAGATTTGGATTTCTCACTCTAGATCACAAGTTGCCATTAATGGCATCAAGGTTTCTCACTTTGAGAAGAAGAAGAAGATGATATAAAAACTTATGATAAGTTATTTCTAAAATGAATAATAAAGGAATTCTTATCATCTTCTAACCATGGTCAAGTGTAGAGAATTGACCATGGTTAGTGGGAGTGGTTAGGTTTAAGCAAGGAGACAAAATGGCATCATTACTAAAAGCTTCATGAAGCTTCACCACACTTCACGATAAAATGAAACCCTTTTGTTTCCATAAATCCATTTAATAAATAATAAATGGATTTAATAATAAGAGAATAAATCTTAAACCCTAACCACTCTCATAACCAAGGTTGCATTCTTTACACAAAGCCAAAACTACATGCATCATCAAACATGATACATATAATTGCACAAAAGTATATCTCATATACAATGTGCAATCCAAGTGAGAAAAATCCGTTTAAAGTGAACCAATAATAGCTAATGCAAAGTAATATATCAAATATATAATTATACATTAAATCATTAAATCAACATTTGATTCAATGATCCGGTCATGTCGCACATAACCGACTAGTATTCAATGTATCGATTTATCGAACCGATCTTCGATTCGATAACTAGGTTATATCGCATACAACTATACGAAACATTAATCGCGAGAATTAAATACGGTATCACATACACGATTATTCTCGGTCCCGCGCATATCTCATATGCGCTCCTATTTCGTTTCGCTTGAACCAGGAAACCTCTGTGTAGGACTCCAAAGACTCGTCAATACGCCGGTAGCAGATGATGATCATATCAAGCATCCACAAGCCGCAAGCGGTCTGCTAAACGTAACGGCCACCCGGGTATTGAGCGATCAGAAGATCGACGAGCTAGCCCGCTCACACTCCTGCGAATCCGACCAGTAACACTTACCGTACAGTCCGGTCTCTTCGTCTGATATGTCGCATATCAAGTCTAGGGGTGGTAAACGTCAGACCCTAATAACTCGATAAGTCGTGCTGATGTGAGGCTCGTAACGGGTCGAGAAACTACTGGTAACACTTACCAGCAAATCTCTGATCAGCCCTGGCCAGGGACTTCCCTGTTAGGGCCAATCGAGCACAGCGCAACATCAACCCCTAATACCGGGAGAGACGAAACCCCTCCTATCGCTCATTGCCTCCATGTGACTCGGGACTGTACCCAAAGACCACCGTTTTGCACGCCCTCATGGACGTGGTAAGGTGGAGATCAAAGCACAGTGGGAATCACACAAGACTCTATGACGATCTCGGGTCTACAGACTAACCTGTACAAGTGTCACCTGAGAACTGCCATCTGACGTGAGGTATAATACTATCTGGGAGTTCTCGGCGAGTCCGTCCAGTGTACCCAGTCTCCACTGAGCACCCGTATACCATCTCTGATGTCAAACACCAATGGATATGGGATCATCCATCGCCCATCACATGGGTCGAGAAGCGTATACGCTAGTCTACTCTGGTATATCGATGCCCCGTCTCGATACACCCACGACTAGGGACCTTGAAGGATGTACTTATGGACTACCATGTCCCCACTAGTATGATCTGCATCATAGTCCAGGTAGTCAAGTACACATCCTAAGGGCTTTACCAACATGTAACTATAAGACAGTATAAAGCGACTAGTGTACATGTTAAGATAAAGAGTAACCAGATAGCATACTTGTAAGTCTACGTTAGCGCCCCGGCAGTCTACAGACGCCAAAATGCGGAACAAAACTTTTAAACTGGCGCTATCGTATACTTTAACCCGGATCTGCCATTATTGCCAAACTAACAAACTGTAAAGAGTGTAGGAATGTTATACCGAACGATCCGAGTCCTTCGTTCTTCAAACATCATCCCACGCTCCGTTGTGGCTGCTCCGATCTCGTCGATCTCCGATCTCCTCGTCGAGGTGGCACCACATGATCGGTTCTTTAAACGGGCTCCCGCCTCTGACTCGAGGCAACTCGATCGTCAAGTTTGCTAAAAGAGGCGACCAAGATTGATGTAGAGAATGAGTAGATGACTTTGTCTCACTTCGTCCAAGTCCGTGGACGATCGGTTAATGAAGTTGCCGTGGAAATCGGGTGATGGAATGAAATGAACTGTAAATTCCATACACCCCAAACTATCATAATCTTTTTCTACAAATGAAATCATCAAGTGAGAGTGAGGAGAGAGAGGGCCGGCCATATATAGCAAGAGGGAGGTGACCGTAGGAGAGGGGGGTGACCACAAGAGAAACCTTCTCACTTTAAAAATATCTTAAGCAATCCAAGAATGCATTAATACAAAGCATGACTCACTAAACCTAGTCACCCTTTAATAAATGCAACCAATTAGAATACAACACCAATTAGCCTCATCATCACTTCTAGAAGCTTCTAGAATGATGACTCACCCCAACTGAAGAAAAGATAAATCCGTCTTTAACCGAATGTTAAAAGACGGTTGATAGAAAACTGGAAACTGGCAACTTCCAAAAGTGATCCTGAAACAACTTTCGGGATAACCCCGAAACTGTATAAATATACCCGCATTTGTATTACGACCGAATACAAATGCAACTGAGACAAAGATATTATACCTACTCAATATAATACTCGGATGCGGCTTAAACCAAAGCCGACCAGTATCACCTGTCCGAAAATCGACACGTGCGTAAACGCACGTGCATTTTCCGAACCCTGCCATAAAACCATACGGCCTCTACAACGTTTCGCCCGAACTTGGGAAACTGTCTGTGGGGGACTCTAATGACTCGTCAGTACCCTGGCAGTGGGTTTAACCACAAACCGTCAGCGGCACTAGCTATGCGTAACGGCTGCCCATGGACTGACCTCAAGGGTGGACGAGGAGCGAACTCAAGGGAGACCGATGAGCGAACTCCTCCGAAAACCCTACTGAGCCTAACAGTGACAATGTATATACAGTCCGGTCCGTTCGTCAATGAGTATCGCATATCTGCCTAGGGGGCTAGTAACGTCAGACCCCCAATAGCAGTATAAGTCGTGTCGGAGTGAAGCCCAATAACACCCTGAGATACTACTGGAGTACCTACTAGTAAATCTCCTGCCACGGCCGTGGGCTTTGTGTAATGGCTCTCCTAGACACAGCACGATCTCGCCCCCAATACCGGGAGAGACGAATCCCCTGCCGATCCGCTCACGTGCTTCCATATGGCTCGGGACTGTACCCAAAAGCTACCTGTTTGCACGACTCCTTTGAGCCGTGGTAGGGTAGAAATCAAAGCACAGTGGGAACTCATACGAGACAAATGACGACCTCAGGTCGATGAACTAACCTGTACACATGTCACCAGGGAACTGCTATCTGACGGTAGATATAATACTAACTAGCAGATTCCCGGCGAGTCCTGTCCGGTGTACTCATAACCCAATGAGCACCTGTATACATCTTAGGTGATCCAACTGACACCAGTGGCTTGTGAGACCGGCCACCGCCCCTCGTCGGGGTCTCGACTGTACACACTAGTCTACTCCGGAGTATCGATGCCCTGTCTCGAAACTCCCACGACTAGGGACCACAATTAAGGATATGCATATAAACTACCCAACTCTCACGTATATGATCGCCATCATACTGTTGGTAGTAAAGCAAGATCCTAAGGGCTCTATCAAAGTGTAACATGCAATCAGTCACCTGAACATGTACACGACTGATAAAGGCAAACCAGATAGCATACTATCATCTCGAGTAAGACTGTCCTACCGGGATAGGTCCTCCGCAATCATTGCAATCACGTACCTGCGATCCAATAATTGACTATGAGGGCACTATCTCCAACAATCTCCCACTTGCACTCAAGGCTAATATTGCGATGTCGACTACTCACAGCCCGTGTGAAACCGAATATCCAACCCCTCTACTAATCAGTTTCACAAAGCCCGTTTGTAAAACTATTGTGTTCGAGAAATAGCCTCGGTGAGTGGATCCGCCTAGAAGTATCTTTCTTTATCTCTCTTAATCTCAAGTTCGCGGAGAAAGCCATCTCCCGAATTGAGTAGTACCTGTCTTAGAATATGTCTGGATATCTGATGGGACCTTAGTTCATAAATGAACTCCATATCCAAACTTCTTAGACTGTATGGATCACTGAACCTAATCAGTATCCGGCACCATGCCACCCACAGTATCCTCTGGAACCAGCTGTCCATAATACTGTCCTTCGTCAGAGGGAAAACTAAAAACTCTGACAATCACTCTGTCATCCATGTCACCTTTGAAGCCTGGAATGATAACCGTCTCCCGAAAGAGGCTGCCGTTATCAAATCCGTAGAACATGTACCAATGTTCTAAAACTGCTTCCTTATGTTTCTCCAGGATTGGATTAATACAAACTCATTGCATCTAGTGCAAAAACAACATCTGGTGTGGTACTTGACATCTCATGATTGACTCAATTGCCTAAGCAAGTGATCTGCCAATCATGCACAGCCCTCTCCCCTTTAGTCTATACGACACCTTTAGAGAGGGTGACTCCATCACCTGCAGGTACACTACCATGCTAGGAGTCAACTATTCTAAAAACCATTAGAATATCTGTCAAAGTACCCACATTGGGAAACTACCCAAATCCAGATCTAAAACCATAGATCCATAAACCAGAATGTCAAATATTATATCCATATCCTGTCTGGAGAAACAACTGTGTGACGACCACAGTACAACCGATCGTAGTATAGGAATTTTACTTCCTATTCTGTGTATGTCATCCAGATACCATGACATCACGGCCTACTACCTTCTTAACTGATCCATCCCCTATTCTGATTGAAGTCAAACCCATGACTGTCACATCAAAATTAGATGATCTGTCTCCGCTATAACTGCTCAAGTCTATAAATAGATATAAGCTACTTGCCCACCATGCTTCCGTTGCTCCCACTGACTACGACAACCCTCCTACCGGGTCTCATATCCTGGAACAACAGTAGTGTCAAGTCTGGGTAGATAAGAACCTCCCTGTCACCGTCTTTGAGGCTACCGGAGTACCTCTCGGGTGTCTGAGGTTACCTACCATACCTGCGGAGTGGCTATTGGAATGTCAAACCTGATTGAATGTATAGGTCCTATTAAATTTTCCATAATCGTTTGCAGTTCTGGAATCACTTCCAGTTCTACCATACTCCCACTACTGTTTTCTGAAAAAGATCCATTTTTACTAAAACTGTGGCGAGTCAAGAACAATATCACTATTGATCTTCCAAATGGTAGAATATCAACCCTCGTCATAGCCAGGGTCAACCCACAAACAGCCATTACAGAAACGTGCCCTGAGTTATCCAGAGTCTGGTTTTAAGCAAAAGCTGGACAACTCCCCGTACCTTAATTTCTTTTAAGGTACGATCCATTCTATATCCAATACAGAAACTTTGGCACTTATTTAATTGGAACCATATTCAATCTGTGCAGCTGTCTCCAGTGCATATCAACTCAATGGAAAGAGGCTAATCAGCATTACTCAACTTAGGAATCCATCCAATTATGAGTAACCTGAAAAGAGAAAACTCGTTTCTCAAAACCATCACTATCATCTGAATACCAATCACAAGAATCTACATCTTCGATCTCTTTGAAGAATCCCGATACTTGTGACACCTGGTTCTCTACTTTATTCTTATACCCACAACTTCTCAAAACTTAGACCTTGTATTTCTACGAAACACTCGTCTAAATACTAGAGAAGTTATAAGTAAATAGAACATAGTACGAGGACCTACCCCTTTGTCCTGAAGGACACTTGGACAACATACAATACTCTGTATAAGTCCGCTGAGTTAAACAACTCAAAACCTGTGCGTCGTAGGTAGAAAACTGTACCCTGGCGATTTCCTCAAATATCACCAATTACAACGAATTCCGATATAATGAGGATGATCACCTAATTCCCAATATCTTACTCCCACTCATCATCTGTAAAACCATACAGATATGAGAATGAAACCTGGTAAATACATACCCTTGGAGTAAGTGTCTAATCGGGAAAACAGTTTTCCTTTAACAATGCACTGAAACATGAAAATGTTTCGTAGGGGTATCCTGGTATTCATAGCAATGCCTTTTCCATAATCCAATTCATGACTTCAACCGTATATTTTATTGCCGTCTCTCCAAATCCCTTTATTTGTCTTTAGTCGTTACCTTCTGTACACCATCGTTAGGCTAACTGGTTTTCTTCCTTCCCTACCGTTCGGCACCAGCCTATGGTTTGGAAGAAGACTATCCAGTAAGCATAATAGGTGTACCCTCCTAAACCAAGGAGTACTCGCATCTCGAGAGAAGGTGACGATAAAAGACAACTGAATAATACCTTATTCTTTTAAAGGTGAAATAGGAGTGGCGATGAAGTACGCGGTTTTGGTCGTGAATGATATCAGTCGCAATTTACTTTGCCCTCTTTCTAATCTCTTTATTTTGTCTTTACATATTACCTTCTGCACACCCTACTTAGGCTAATTGGTTTTCTTCATTCCCTACCTTTCGGCACCAGCCTATGGTTTGGAATAAGACTATCCAATAGGCGTAATAGGTGTACTCTCCTAAACCAAGGAGCTCTCGCAACCTGAGAGAAGGTGATAATAAAAGACAACTGAATAAACCAATTCTATTTCTCCTGAACCTGGATCCATCCTCGAAGAAGTCCCTTCGAGTTCGTATATAACCATACGATGGATCTATCCAATGGAAGTGGATATCCGTAGTAATACGGGTGTTCTGAGAAATTCAAAGGGTAAAAGAAGGAGTGGCAATGACTTATGCAACTCAGACAATCCACAATCCAGTATTTTAAGAAGGTTCGGTCAACCTGGTTACTGAGTCATAGTCTAGGGTCGGTCAAAGGTCGCTGCCAAATAGAGAGAGAGAAAAGAAACACTCTGCGTGCACTCTAACCTAGATCAGAATGGTCATCACTTTATCTAATCCGAAAACCTCCCAATGTCCTGTCAAATTCTCCTCCAAACCTAAAGAAGAATCAATCGGGATCACCCGAAGAGTAAACCAACTCATCAGTGGGAATCGGGATCCAACTCTCATTGCATGATAACGTGATGGAATGCATCCACGTTACTCATACTCCAGAAGGTATGCGCATACTTGGCAAGTTTCAGTTTCTTTAGAAACTCCCGATATGATTTTTGCCCCATGCTCTTATAACCTTGGCTTTGGTCAAAATGTCATAAGTCACATGCCAAGTTCTACCCGTCACTATCTTGTCAATTTGAACCCACCCGCACATGCCCCTGACTTTGGCCAATCGGCAGAACGACTGTCCCAAACTAACTCATCTATCTATGCAACAATTGAATACCCAGCAGCTACCAAACACTATGCCTTAACTTTGGCTAAAATGCATAGCTTGAATACTACTAAATACCCAAAAGAAGTGACGGAGGGCTACGGCTGGTTTTTGGCGAAAAACCTTTAGCGTAGTGAACTTGATATCGCTGAAGGAACCTGATAGCTTTTTAAAATATAGTGGCGAAAACCTTTTGCTAAAGAGGTCACTCCCGGTAAAGGGATCTCGGCTCTTTCCTCGTGGAATGAGGTGCAGGATATTCCACTGAATACCGCTATGCATAGCAACTTGTAATCGACTATAGTAAAGTTATTACTCTGACGCAAACTTCTGTCCAAGGGGTCAGTCCCGGTGAAGGGATATCGGCCCTTGCCCCGTCGAATGAGGTGCAGGATATTCCACTGAATACCGCTATGCATAACAAAAGAAAACGTCTTTGCAATAACACTTTTTAAATTGTTCCAACAACTGTATACAGGTTTGTTTTTACTTTGCGTTGATCAGAATCAACGCAGTCCCATCATTCAATCACACCAGAAAAGAGCGAAAATAAAATGTACGTATATGCCATCCGCATTCGTCACTGGGTCCCGTCATCACCCGTTAGGTTACTTAACTAACGACAGAGCGGGGGCTGGACTAGCGCGGGTGTAAAACATATACAACATCTAATAGTATATAAACCAATATACAATAATCGCTCCAGGCGTGATAATATGCAACATTACAGAAAAGTAATAAGCATCACAGAACAATACAGATATCTGGGATCCCCGAGTTTCACAGAGCCGCTGCTGAAACTCGACGTTCCCCTGTCGTGTGGATAGCCTGTGCAATGAAACCTAGACCCCTACGGGTGCGGCAAGTTACCCGCCAAAACCTAAAGCGAGGCAGTCCCCCACAGCATAGTGAATGGAACACCCGGCACTTCACGGAATCCGGTAAATTGAGCACCCCTCCTTGGGTCAACCTGTACCCCTACGAGTGCGGCGAATAGTCTGCCAATTCTGAAGTGGGGCCCCTCTGCCTCTCAAAGCCATGAGATGCGGACCCGTTGCTTTCCCGAACCCGGCTATCCGTGCACTCTGTCACGGGGTAAAACCTAGTACAGTAATGAAAAATAGTACAATAGGTACATCGACCGCAACCTGGTCGTGCCCCAAAAGAATATTATACAACAGGCAGTGACGGCTGTCCACAAGTTGGACGCTCGCCCCGCAATATCAAATGTACAAATAAACACAAACTGTACTACCATTGCACACTGCTATCCACCACGACAAATCCGCAACATCACAGCACAACACAGAACATCAATGCGAATGTCACGTTCGCAAACCCGTCTAAAAGAACTATAGCAATTAAACGCGGTTTACCGATCAAATGACATTCCCGGTCGGAGATATAATGTAAGCACTGTAAACTAACGTGTTTAAATTACGATCGACCAAAGACCAATTATCAAAAAGTGGGCCCCACTGCTTACTGGTGAACAGTAACAAAACCTGGGCCAAAACTATATTTATCAAAAACCCCAAAATCCATCACAGAACCCACTGGAAAAATTTGGGAGCACGTGCTCCTCACATGGCCGCGGAAGCGCGGCTAAACCATGGGTTTGGCCGCCCTTCCGCGGCAGCTTGGAGGAGTCACGACCCCAAATTTCTTCGTGGTTCTTAGAAAAGCCTGCACGGATTTTTAAGATATACAGAAATCAATTTTGACACCGTTTAAAATTAACAGAAACTGTCGGGTTGAAATTTTGCAATTTTGGTTTTTCGGTTCGATCGAAGTTTTGAACACGTTAGCACAAGTTAGTATAGCAAAATGGTTAGGCTCTGATACCACTGTAAGTCTACGTTAGCGCCCCGGCAGTCTACAGACGCCAAAATGCGGAACAAAACTTTTAAACTGGCGCTATCGTATACTTTAACCCGGATCTGCCATTATTGCTAAACTAACAAACTGTAAAGAGTGTAGGAATGTTATACCGAACGATCCGAGTCCTTCGTTCTTCAACCATCATCCCACGCTCCGTTGCGGCTGCTCCGATCTCGTCGATCTCCGATCTCCTCGTCGAGGTGGCACCACATGATCGGTTCTTTAAACGGGCTCCCGCCTCTGACTCGAGGCAACTCGATCGTCAAGTTTGCTAAAAGAGACGACCAAGATTGATGTAGAGAATGAGTAGATGACTTTGTCTCACTTCGTCCAAGTCCGTGGACGATCGGTTAATGAAGTTGCCGTGGAAATCGAGTGATGGAATGAAATGAACTGTAAATTCCATACACCCCAAACTATCATAATCTTTTTCTACAAATGAAATCATCAAGTGAGAGTGAGGAGAGAGAGGGCCGGCCATATATAGCAAGAGGGAGGTGACCGTAGGAGAGGGGGGTGACCACAAGAGAAACCTTCTCACTTTAAAAATATCTTAAGCAATCCAAGAATGCATTAATACAAAGCATGACTCACTAAACCTAGTCACCCTTTAATAAATGCAACCAATTAGAATACAACACCAATTAGCCTCATCATCACTTCTAGAAGCTTCTAGAATGATGACTCACCCCAACTGAAGAAAAGATAAATCCGTCTTTAACCGAATGTTAAAAGACGGCTGATAGAAAACTGGAAACTGGCAACTTCCAAAAGTGATCCTGAAACAACTTTCGGGATAGCCCCGAAACTGTATAAATATACCCGCATTTGTATTACGACCGAATACAAATGCAACTGAGATAAAGATATTATACCTACTCAATATAATACTCGGATGCGGCTTAAACCAAAGCCGACCAGTATCACCTGTCCGAAAATCGACACGTGCGTAAACGCACGTGCATTTTCCGAACCCTGCCATAAAACCATACGGCCTCTACAACGTTTCGCCCGAACTTGGGAAACTGTCTGTGGGGGACTCTAATGACTCGTCAGTACCCTGGCAGTGGGTTTAACCACAAACCGTCAGCGGCACTAGCTATGCGTAACGGCTGCCCATGGACTGACCTCAAGGGTGGCCGAGGAGCGAACTCAAGGGAGACCGATGAGCGAACTCCTCCGAAAACCCTACTGAGCCTAACAGTGACAATGTATATACAGTCCGGTCCGTTCGTCAATGAGTATCGCATATCTGCCTAGGGGGCTAGTAACGTCAGACCCCCAATAGCAGTATAAGTCGTGTCGGAGTGAAGCCCAATAACACCCTGAGATACTACTGGAGTACCTACTAGTAAATCTCCTGCCACGGCCGTGGGCTTTGTGTAATGGCTCTCCTAGACACAGCACGATCTCGCCCCCAATACCGGGAGAGACGAATCCCCTGCCGATCCGCTCACGTGCCTCCATATGGCTCGGGACTGTACCCAAAAGCTACCTGTTTGCACGACTCCTTTGAGCCGTGGTAGGGTAGAAATCAGAGCACAGTGGGAACTCATACGGGACAAATGACGACCTCAGGTCGATGAACTAACCTGTACACATGTCACCAGGGAACTGCTATCTGACGGTAGATATAATACTAACTAGCAGATTTCCGGCGAGTCCTGTCCGGTGTACTCATAACCCAATGAGCACCTGTATACATCTTAGGTGATCCAACTGACACCAGTGGCTTGTGAGACCGGCCACCGCCCCTCGTCGGGGTCTCGACTGTACACACTAGTCTACTCCGGAGTATCGATGCCCTGTCTCGAAACTCCCACGACTAGGGACCACAATTAAGGATATGCATATAAACTACCCAACTCTCACGTATATGATCGCCATCATACTGTTGGTAGTAAAGCAAGATCCTAAGGGCTCTATCAAAGTGTAACATGCAATCAGTCACCTGAACATGTACACGACTGATAAAGGCAAACCAGATAGCATACTATCATCTCGAGTAAGACTGTCCTACCGGGATAGGTCCTCCGCAATCATTGCAATCACGTACCTGCGATCCAATAATTGACTATGAGGGCACTATCTCCAACAATACTGTCATATCGAGCAAGAAAGTCATCTCTATATATGTCCAAGCATCCAATATAATATACAACATCTGTACAATACTGGCCTCTAGGGCATACATACAACTAACAAAAGTAAATTATCGTTTCCGCATTTTGGCCTCGGATTGACGGCCGGGGCGCTGCCGTGCACTTACAGAGATAACTAATTTGAATGTTATAAATATAGCAATTTAGTCTCATTTGATCGGTTGCCACGGGATTTTGATGTTGATCAAAAGTCCGTCGTAATCACACAGCGTATGCGGATACTCGCCGGGTAACCTTATTAGATAGCCACGTCCCATAGCCCCGACCAAGTGACTGTAGGAGAACCCCGTCGCCAAAAGCATCCGTTCGGGTGCTCGCGGCCGCGGTGTTCCGCCTTAGTGCACTTCGTCGACGGCATCGGGGGGTGCGGCCGTCTACTAAAGTTTTCGACGAGCATTCAATCAGGATGTCGGGAATCTTGTTGAATTGCCCGACTTGATATTGAAAAGTGTTTTCGAGATCGAGACTAAAATGCGGGGTTTATAATTGGTAGGCATGTGATGTCTAAGGAATTCATTTGGTTAGGCATGAAATCCAAAGTATGTGATACGTTGGGTTTATGATGTCTAAGGTGGTTGCGGATTCCAACTGTTGTAGTTTTTCACTTTCTTTTCTGCGACCGTAAGTGTAATATGTGGTGAATCGCCGGTTTCGTTGCTATATGTCAACGACAATTGCGATACGCATATTTACTTACGTTGATGACATGTGATGTTATATGTTGCTGGGATATGTTATATTGGATCGTCGTGTTTTGAATAGCTGAGGGTTTTATGTGAGATGAGAGTTTTTCATTTTCATTCATGTAAAAGCTTGTATGTAATATTCTTTATTGGGGCACTTCCGGGTTGAGGAAGATGTCACCGTTGATGTATATTATTTACTTTTCCGCATTAGGATAGACCTAAAGCGGGGAGCGCAAGTGACCGGGTTCTAGGGTCCAGTGGGAGACCATCTCGAAGAGTCGAGACCGGGTCTCCTAACTCTAGAATTGGTAAGGTTACTTGCCGCTCTCGTAGAGGTCTTGGGATGTGGGTTTGGCTATTCATCGCGACCGTGGAATCCGTGTTTTATACTGGCTTAATCTAAAACATGGAAATCCTAGTATATCCAATATTTCATATATTTTATTCTGCTGCGATATTCTGTGATGTGATCATTGATTATATTCTGAGACGAATGCTTATATTATATATATATGATATATATTTATATATTGTTGCTTTCGTTTCATATGTGATGCTTGGGAAGCATATTATGATGGGACTTCATTAATGAGATTAATGAAATAAAAGAAACCTAAAAGATATTGTAGAAACTTGGTTTAAAAACTGGTAGCTCTAGTTCTTGCTTTGCATAGCGGTATTCCTTGTAGAATATCCAGCACCTTATTCAATAAGGAAAGAGCCGAGATCCCTTCACCAGGAGTGACCTCTTGAGCAAAACTAGAAGATGCTACAATCTATTCGGTTTGTCTTTTGATTGCTTCTATAGTTTTTGCTTTGCATAATGGTATTTGTGAAATATCCTGCACCTCATTCAATGAGGAAAGAGCCGAGATCCCTTCACCGGGAGTGACCTCTTTAGTAAAACTAGTAAAAACCTCAAAAACACTCCTTTACAAAATCACTCGTTTCTACAACGAGATCAAGTTCATTACGCAAAGGGTTTTCTTAAAAACCTGTCGTAGCCCTCCGTCATTTCAGATAAGTACTTCATAGTATTCGTGCTACGTTTGTTGGCTTTCGTCAAGGCGTAGTGTGCGGTAGCTATTTATGCTTATCTGCAGCATATGATGTGATTGAGTTAGGGTAGTCGTGCGGCTTTGTTGACTTTAGCCAAGGGTCGCGCGGGTGGGTTTAATTCAATCAAGAAATGATGGGTTGAACTTGGCTAGCACTTATGATTTGTTGACCTTAGCCAAGGTCATAAGTTGCTAGGGGCAAAATATTATCGGGAATTTCAAGTGTTGAAATTTGCAATGAGATTGCATACCTTCTATGAGATAGTTGGATCCCGATACCCATTGCGAGTAAGAGTTACTCCTGGGAGAGTTTTACACATTACAATTAGCCGATCAAGTAGGTGTCTAGAAAGGTGTTAACGGGATTACGCCCCTGGGAAAACGAGGTTTATTTTAATTAGGTCCGTGCGAAAGCACGGGGAACCTCCCTCAAAGTACCGACACTTGCCTGGCCGAAAGATTGGTGAACTTGTGGAGTGTAATTAATCCCGACTAGTCTTTCCTTTTAAGGTTTGAAGGAAGATTTGACTAAAACAGTGGGAGCCACCCTGATTAGATAAAATAATAACCAATCTAATCTTTCAAGAGCATATGCTGAGTGCTTTCTTCTCTCTCTCTCCAGGTAGCGACCATGTCACGCCTTAATCAAGATAATAATATGGATGTTTTGACCGAACCCACTTGTTATACTGAGCTGAGGAACGTTGGTCCCGCTCCAACTTATAATTGTTATAAAACCGATCAGGAAATAGGGGAATACCAGGATTCCCGTGCCGCCCAAACGAAGAAATTGCATGCTGATGCATCTTCTTCGGGTATGTTCATTACTGAGAACTGTTTCTTAGTATCCTCTACATCCTGGGTATGAGATACCGGATCAGGATCCCATATATGTAATCTTTTACATGGGCTACAGATAGGTAGAGAACTGGGAATGGGTGATAAGTTTCAAGAGTTGGAAACGGTGCAAGTGTTGCAGCCAAGTTTGTTGGCAGTTATCACCCTGTATTACCAAATACATTGATTCTGAACAAATGTTATTAGATACTGAACCTGATATACAACATCATATCAGTCTCTTTATTAAGTAAAGAAGGATATAATTTTGTATTGTTGGATAATGTTTTGAACATTTCCTATATCAAGTGTTGATCGGTTCAGGCACGTTATCTAATAACATATATGTTCTAAATCAAACTACAGTTCTTAACGTACAAAACACACACAAGAGGAAGAGTTCAGAAATGAACAAATTCTTCTTAAGGCATTGTAGACTAGGTCATATCAATACGACATAACTAGCTAAGTTACATTTAGATGCATATTTAAATTAGTTTGAATTTACATCTTGTGAAACTTGCCAGTCATGTCACAAAGATAAGATGACCATAGCTCTGTTTATTTGAAACAGAGAAAGAGTTAGTGAACTCTTGGGATTGATACATGATGATATATGTAAGTCCCCTGTCTACACATGCCAGGACTGGTTCTTTGTACTTCATTACATTCACTGGTGATCTCTCAAGATTCGCACATGTGTTCCCGTTGAAACACAAGTTTGAAGCTTTTGAGAAATTCAAAGAATATAAGATAGAAGTAGAGAACCAAAATGGGTATAAGTATTATGTTCTTTGATGAGATCAGGGAGGAGAATACTTGAGCATGGAATTCCTGGACTATTCTAAAGGAGAATGAGATTCTCTCTCAGCATTACTCCTCCATATACACCACAGCACGTAGGTGTATCGGGGTGGAGCAATCGCACCCTATGTGATATGGTGCGCTCTATGATGAGTACTACTGGGTTACCTATTTCCTTTTGGGGTTATGCACTTGTGAAGCTGCATACCTATTGAATAGGGTTCCAATCAAATCAGGCGCCTACCACTCCATATGTGATATGGTATGGGAAGAGCCCATCTCTTAAGTAAGTTAAGATTTGGGTTGTTCGGCCTATGTCTAAAAGCAAAATTCGGACAAGCTCGAGGCAAGGTCAGTTCTGTGGAAGTTTGTTGGATATCCCAAGCATTCGCAAGGGAATATCTTATACCGCCCGAGGAACAAAAAGTGTTTTATTTCTCAGCATGCCACCTTTTTAGAAAAGGAATTTCTTGTGAAGAAATTAGTGGTCATGAAGTAGAACTAGAAGGAGTTCCAGGTATACAAACTACAGCTGATGATTTGGTAGAACCGGAGGATTCAATAGTTCCCAACGAACCTTAGCCTCTCCGCCGATCTGGTAGGGTTCCTTATCCACCTGAGAGATACTTTAGTTTTCTCTATGACAGTGGGAGCGAGGATTGCATCATGAGATGATGACCTAACTAGTTTCGAGCAGGCCATCAGGAGTGGGGACTCTATGAGAATGGCTGGATGCTAAGCGATCTGAGATGGAATCCATATACACCAACAAAGTATGGACTTTGGTTGCTATATCTGAAGGATTAAATCCCCATCAGGAGCAAGTATATCTTGAGAAGATTACTTGGTGTACATGGAAAAGTTGAGACTTTCAAAGTTAAGACTTGTTGCAAAAGGTTCAAGTCATCCACCAGGTGTGGATAATGACGAAACCTTTTCTAGAGCCTATGCTTAAGTCCATCCGGATCCTACTTGCCATTGCTACATACCATGACTACGATATATGGCGGTTGGGTGTCATGATTGCTTTTCTAGATAGTGATTTAGAAGAGAGCGTCTATAAGTACACAGCCAGAGGGCTTCGTAGACAGTGAGAGCAGCAGAAATGTGTGCAAGTTGCTTTATGGGTTAAAGCAGGTATCGCGGAGTTGGAACATCTGTTTTGATGTGGTAGTCAAAGTGTTTGACTTCATCAAAATGGTAGATGAACCTTGTATATACAAAAAGGTAGTAGGGAGTATGGTGGTGATCCACGTATTGTACGTGGATGACATACTCTTGATAGGAAAGGTGTTTCCTAAGCTACACTTGGTCAATCTCCTCTTATCATAAGGATTCTCCATATAGAATCAAGGCGATACCTCATAAATCCTGGGTTTTGGATCTATGAGATAGATCTAATTGGATGTTAGGATTCTCACTAGGTGTAGTGAGATGGTATCAATCGATCCTGGGGAGAATCACTGGATAGCTTTCAGGATGGTAAGGACGACTGAATGTCAGTCACAGGCATTGTCTTTACCCTCAGTGGAGGGAAGGTATGTTGGAAGATGTCACGCCCCGCTTCCCGGTGTACGGCGAAGGGGACGCGACGAGGCCCGCTACGTATATACTCAGAAGTACATACGCTAAGCGTATCTAAGCAATATAAAATAAATACACAAGAGACAAGAAATAAAAAAAAC
The DNA here is from genome assembly GCA_030015575.1 of Agapanthus africanus. NCBI lineage: Eukaryota > Viridiplantae > Streptophyta > Magnoliopsida > Asparagales > Amaryllidaceae > Agapanthus > Agapanthus africanus. Next base: position 567,790,389 of record CM057339.1, read on the forward strand.
AACTTTTGTTAATTAACATTCTTTGTACAATGCTTGAAAGGAAATACAACTGAAATAAAAAGATGCCTAAACAGTGGCATAACAGAAAATGAAAAGTACAGAAAGGAAAAGTGTATAATGAAACTAAAGTGCAGGGTCTTCGGCAAACTGCTCCAAGTCTTCTTGAGTTGGTTCGATCTCCGCCGGGTCCAAACCACCTGACGACATTCAAAGAAGAAAGAAACAGAATGTCGTCAGCGAACAGGTCGCTCGGTAAGTCCCAAAGATAAGGGAGGAGTAGACAGAGAGTAAGAGAGAGAGATAGTAGCTTTTAATGTTGTATTATAATATTGTAATGTTGTATTAACGCTGTTGTTTGTAGCCTGGTACAGAAGATACCAGTGTATACGAAGGGAGTCCCACTTACACCGGGGACCTTGGTAACCTGTAGTACAAGGCTCCGTCGATAATACCACGGAACATTGGCATGGATGTAATTACGTCTTAAGTGACCACCTCGTGCCACCTATAACATATTCCGTACCAGTCTACCCCTTAAACCCCGCGATGTCTTGTTTGTATTGTTATCTTGTAAATTGTATTGATTGTAAGATTGATTGACTGACCGAAACCATGATATCAGTAAGAGGTTGTAACCATAGAGTCATGTAAATGGAATAACTGAGAATCATGTAAAGGGAATAGGTATATCCATGGTTCGGTTCAGTCAAGATGTATAGATTGATATTGGATTCATAAATTCATGAGTTCATATTGAAGTGGAAACTTGTAGATTATAGATTGACTTGAATCATATTCAAGTCAGATTAATCAGACTCAAACCCAAGTCAGACAATCAGAAATGTGAATCGAAGTCTTATAATTGCTAAGGTCCTTAGGGTAATTTATAAAACTTGAGGGGGTTTTATGTAAAAATACTTTTATATACTTTTCAAAATACACCTCAAGTATTTATTGTTCGTCTTTAGAGTTGTAATGAGGGTGGATTTTATGTTATGACATTTCTAGTGAAAATATCCTAGTTTTATAAATAAGGGTATTTATCTGTAATATTGATTATTTGAAGTTCATGGTATTTTAGTGTAAAATTTATTCTTGTGATCTTTAGAAAAAGGTGAAAAATTTATATTATAATAAAATAGAAATTTAAATGATAAATATACATATTTTTATACAAAAATAATTTTAATAAATATTTTATATTCTAAAAATCTCATTTTCTTAAAATGTCGTATTTTAAAGCTTTCGAGACCGAATGCTCCTTGCGGAGGTCTGAATCTCGCACTACTAGCCCGAGGGTGCGCGATAAACCGCATGATCCCAAACGGGTTCCTCGAACATGGGTTGTAGCGGTGCTTTGCAAATATTGTAAAATACTAATCCTTTAGAAAACGGTTTTATAAAGTAAAAGGTATTTATTTGCAAAGTGTAATTTTCCGTATTTTAGATTCTAGGGTTTCCTAAGCCAACTAGCCTATTTCTAAATGGTCTAAACGACAAGTCGTTAGAAGCCTCAAATCGCCTCTTCACCGCCAATTATGGCCAGGTAAGTACAAGTGAGGAAGGAGGGATCCGCTCACGAATCGTGCGACGGGCCTTTTAAAATTACCTTTGCTCACTTGCCTAACCTAGACACCACAAAGTCAGGTTTAGATAAACGATCGATGTCCACAACTTATCGTGTTTTCCTAATAAGAGGTATTTATTTAAAAGTGTAACAAAGCTAAAACTTCTAGAATTGATTTTATTAAGAAAATGGTATTTAAATGAAAGTATTGTTTTTATCGTATTCTAATTTTTTGATGATGTCGCTTAGGGTTGTATTTACGTGTGTGTGGAGGTAGGTCATTATCTCGTGCTCTACTTTAAATGTATAGCAAAGTTAAGGGGTTAAATGTGAAATCGAAACATGATGGTATTAAAGTGAAAAAATACGATAGATTGGAAAGGTTATCATTTCATGTGAGAAAACTTGTTCAAATTATTCGTTGAATGTTTAATAGTCAACATAGAGATGATTAAGCATGATTGAATTGATTATAAGTGAAATTTTTATAGAAAACCGAATCGAAAATCGGATTTGTTTCGATTCCGTCGGGTTTCGTAGTTTCGTATTTCAGAGAAATAGAAAGGGGGATAGAATGGGACTTACGGGTTTCGATCTATACTAAGGAGTGTAGGGGAACTAAAGGAGTTGCCGAGGCGTTGCTTCGTCGCCGGTTGTTTCTAAAAACGTCGCCGGAATTCCTGCCGGAATTTCGTCGGAGCTTCGCCGCGAACTTGTTTTCGAAGTACACAACTCTTGGAAAATTTTGAGAGAGTGAGCTTAGGATTTTGGGGGTGAGAGGGTAGTGTGTAGGGTTGGTATTTATAGGGTTAGGTTAGGGTTAAGGTAGATGAAAAGTTAAAAATAAAAATGTGATAAAATGTAATAAAAATGTATTAAAAGTGGAGTAATTGGGGTTTTTAAAGAGCTCTGGAAGTGGTCTGAGGCTGAAATTTTGCAGGTGCATAGGGAATATGAAAAAACACAACTTTCATGTTGGGGCCGTCGCCGGAATCGGCCGACTCGGGGGTGACTCGGCCGTGACTCGGTCTGAGCACTGAGTCGGCCAAGTTGAGGCCGAGTTGGACGATTCCCGGCCGAGTCAGGCAGCCAGGATCCCCCCTATGGTTCATCTAACTCTTGCAAGTGTTACATGTTTGGGTGTAGTGGGTTTTTTGTGAGATATGCACGTGTAAACTCTTGGTATTCTAAAGGTTTTAAAAAAAATCAATATTAAAAATAATGTGGGGTATGGGATTTGAACTCTGGTGGCTTGGTTCAGCAGTGCAAGGTATTACCATTGAGTTACAAGCTCCTTCTTGTAATTATGGAGTTATTTAATTACTTAAAATGATAGCAGCAAGAGTAAATACTCCAAGTATACATTAAATTTAAAGTAATTTCTTGTACACTAAAAAGGAGTTATTACATTCTTGTAACTTGTAATTAAAAACAAAATAATTACTTATATCTTATGCTCAGGCTAAAATACCCCTTTATGGATTTTGAAATTTTTTTAAAATTTTGTATAGAAAAGTGTATAGGAAAATTAGGGTTGTTACAGAAGAGTTCCAAGCTAAATACCGTGGCAAACTAGACGATAAAGGATGGATACATCGTTACCAAGGATGCTACCAAAGAGGCAAGTCTGGATATATATTTGTTCATAAGATGAACTTCGTTCCTACCATTATGTGATAATGGAGTTGTGGCTTATGCCTAGGAACCTCCGTCCCATCAGAGATCCAAACATATTCTTAGGCAGTATCACCTGATCATGGAGATGGATGATCTCCAGGGAGATCGAGGATAGGAGAGTAGAATACAGGGGACAACACGGCAGATCTACTTACAAAGGCCTTTTCCCAAGAGAGACTTTTATGGGCTGGTTGAGTATGAGATACTTCAACCACTGCTGATTGTTGGGTATGGGATAGTACAACAGATGGCCCTAGTGCAAGTGGGAGATTGTTAGTTATATGTATTCCCTAGAGGCCATTACTATACATATGATGTGTATTGTAGTTGATGCTTGGACATATATAGGGAGGACTTTCTTACTCGACATGATAGTATGCTATCTGGTTGCTCTTTATCTTAACATGTACACTGATTGTCTCTATGTTACATGTTGATAAAGCCCTTAGGATTAGTACTTGACTACCAGGATTATGATGCAGATCATACTAGTGGGGACATAGTAGTCGGTAAGTACATCCTTCAAATGTTCCTAGTCGTGGGTGCATCGAGACAGGGCATCGATATACAAGAGTAGACTACCGTATAGCTTCTCGACCTATGTAGATGGGCGATGGATGATCCTATATCCATTGGTGTTTGACATCAGAGATAGTATACGGGTGCTCAGTGGAGACTGGGTACACTGGACGGACTCTCCGAGAACTCCTAGATGGTATTATACCTCACGTCAGATGGCAGTTCTCTGGTGACACTGGTACAAGTTAGTCTGTAGACCCGAGATCGTCATAGAGTCTTGTGTGATTCCCACTGTGCTTTGATTTCCACTTTACCACATTCAAGAGAACGTGCAAAATGGTGGCTTTTGGGTATAGTTCTGAATCACATGGAGGCAATGAGCGATAGGGGGGTTTCGTCTCTCCCGGTATTGGGGGATGATGTTGCGCTGTGCTCGATTGGCTATAACAGGAAGTCCCTGGCCAGGGCTGCTTCAGAGATATACTGGTAAGTTTTATCAGTAGTTTCTCGACCCGTTATAAGCCTCACATTGGCATGACTTATCGAGTTACTGGGGTCTGACGTTTACCACCCCTAGACAAGATATGCGACATATCAGATGAAGAGACCGGACTGTACGGTAGTGTTACTGATTGGATCCGCTGGAGTATGGACATGCTTGCTTGTTGATCTTCTGATCGTTCAATACCCGGGTGGCCGTTACGTTTAGTAGACCGCTTGCGGCTTGTTAGTGTTTGATATGATCATCACCTACTACCGGCGTATTGACGAGTCTTTAAAGTCCTACACAGAGATTTCCTGGCTCAAGCGAAACGGAGTAGGAGCACATATGTGATATGTGCGGGACCGAGATTAATACGATATGTGATACCGTATTCTATTCTCGCGATATGTGATATCTGTCACAACCCGAAATGGCACGTGACTGGAACTTGAATCGTATGAAGTCTATAGGACCCCATCTAATTCAAGTAAGCCAAAAATCCCAGAAATCTAAACCATTTAAAGAAGAAAGTGAAGGAAAACTTTAGTTTTAAAGCGAGCGGTTTAACAAAATAAGCCGAAGTATGCATTTTTAAAACCTCAAGTCTTTTCTAAAATTTTCGGCAGAGTTTCCTTTGTAAATACTGGCCCCAAAAGGGTACAACACAAGAAATATATATAAAGGCATCCCCAAGCGGGAGCTAGCTCTTCGCCAATTGGCGGTCACAACCATACAAGCAATATAATATACAACGCCGAAGGGCGAGGATCAAAACTTAGAAGAAAACCAAAGTCCACCAGAAAACCATAATAATACAAGCGTGACTCTAAGGTCGAAAAAATAACAACTGGTTTTCTAAGTCTGAAAAATATACAAGTCTGGTTGATGGAGTTTACTAGATACAACTGAATAAAATAAAGTACAATAGTGGTCACGATGTGAGTGAACCCACCTACCAAAGTAATCATCCGGAAAGAAGCAGTATGCCAGCAAAGCCGCCAAGAAACCTGTACGACAAAACCTTTAAGAAACTGTGGCACAACGAGGGTGAGTTGCCAACTCGTGAGTAAAAAACATCACCGAGCAGAAATCGTATGTATGACTCAATCCTAGGTCATACGATAGTATATATCCTCAAAATGATATAGCCTGAAGCATCTAATAATGGCATGGGTAAACATCTATACATAACTGTAATACCAAGTGCTCGTGTCAGTGCCTCAGGTAGCAACATATCATAAATATGAGGTATGAATGCATTAAATGAAAACAGAATACATCATAAATGAGAAAACTGTTTTCTTTATATAGTGAGATTTCTGTATATATAAATCTAGGTATCATCAATGAAATCAACATAGAATCAGTGTCAAGCATCGACACAAAACATATATCCCAATATCTCAGGCTCCGGCAATCCGGACTGGCCCGTATCCTCAAATCTCAATATCTAGGGCTCCGGCTATCCGGACAGGCCCATATTATCAAATCTCAAAACCTCAGGCTCCGGCAATCCGGACTGGCCTATACTCCGATCGGTATCCTCCGGATATCTGTCGAGTCAAAATAAAATCACCGGTCGGTAGTGCTCCCCTGCCAGGCTCAACGCCATCATCTGCGACCATCTTGCCCTGAGGTACCGCACCGAGTCCACCATGCACCCACAGACGGTTCCTCCTCCTCCTCGAATCGGGTGTATGATATTGCTCAAGAGCTGAGAAAACTCATGTTGGACTCCTCTCAAATCATATCATGAGAAAACCATAATTTTCTATCTTTAAAATGATAATAAGTTTATAAAATCTTTGCGGTTTCTCCAAATCCAGAAATCTCATGGAAATCTGAAATCCCAATCTTATGGGTAAATAAACAATGAAATACAAGCATAAAGTTCTATAATATTGCATGACAATAAATAAATGAATGCATCGGATATCAAGCAAGGAATGCAATAATTAAACTAGCAAATGAAAGCAATAACATATTGGAACTATCAGTTAACAAGCTATGTCAATGAAATAATATTCTCTAAGGTGTACGTGACATGGCAATTACCGATGATGATGTGTGTGAGCCGGAAAGCAGGTGTACGTGGAGCATACGCATCATCGGTAATGGTGCTGGTGTCATAACAGCATGATTTTATAACAACTAATGAAAACACAACTAAACATGCAATGCGATGCGAACAACAAGAATATACGGAACATGAATAATAACGCAACATATAAGAATATACATTTATAAATATGAGTCATACAGTTTGGCATTTGAAATAACACGAATCGTGGTGTTTAGAAAATAGGGGCTACGGTATTTTTAAGAAAAGGTACGCCCTTATCTGTAGTATCCATTGTCCTGTCTTTAAAATACTCACGATTCGTTAGTTTTGGAAATAGGTATGACTCGAGCACAGTCTAACATCTACTAAGTAAACTACAGGGCTAAACTAACAGACTAATCGAAAGGGTAAGGAAAACCACCTAAGTCTGAGTCGATATATATATATAGTAGTCGGTGATCCCGCCTCAATAGTATCACGTACGATACAATATATATAATATGATATCCTCGAGTCAAGAGTGCGGATCTATCATTATAATTATAGCTCGTACGGTAAATCTATCGTACGGCATCCAAAATCTTGGTACGAGTCAACTATCACATTTATCTCATTATTTACCTGGTATCATCATCATCATATCCAAAATAAGGGTATTGATTTAAAGTTTAGTACATACTGATACCATTAACATATATCTGTGTGTGTATGAAAACACATCGCTAAATGATCCGCTAAAATCTCATGTTGTATCTCATAATATGACCCAAGTCACATCACCGATCTCGTGGCATCATGCCCAATCACATCGACTCATCTCCAAGTACCATATACTATCCTCGTTATCCATGTATATGTATGTATGTATGTATACACACACACACAATCACATACATATATGTGTGTGTGTGTATATATATATATATATATATATCCCCATATACGAACAAGAAAATAAAATGTATGCGTGTGTGTGCGCGTGTACCTTATTCTAGGGTTTCGCGGCTAAAAACTAGCTAATGACACTATCATCCAATTACATTAAAATTTAACCCATGATCTCCTAAATCTTACTTTCTAACTATCCATGTTTCACATAACACATAATCATATATAACTATAATATATCATAGGCTACACTACGAACTGCGGGGGTGCTATACGCCATCCACCCGACTTCCCCCGTATATATATATCTACTCACCTCGATCCTCGCATTGCCTAGGTCGGTGACGCCTTGTCCTACCTTGTCTTCCTGAAAATCCATGTGAAGGTACCTACAATTCAAAGCATATCGTAATGACATCAAAATCAATTCCGAAAACCGAAATGGCAAACGAAACATACATAGGTTAGAACCTATGGTCCACGCATGCAAGAACAACCAAACAACTCCCGACGTCGACGTACAAATGTCAAATGACCGAGTCAAAACTAAAATACCCTAAAACCAAGTTTTAGAAGTCGCAAAACATCGCCAAAAATCAAGTAAAATGACTATAGATTTTTATTAATGCAAAATTAGACTTTTTTGCATACAGGGTAGGTCTAGTTATCTAAAAAGTGAGCTACAGACCAAGTTTCAGACCCTAGCTCAAAAATTGGGCAGCAAATTGCGGCCAAATCGAATAAAACGGCGACCAAAATTTAAAGGCTTGGGCTTGGGTTTCTAGAGTATCTTCCTAGTGGTCTGCACATCTTACTATATCTGCAAAATATTTTTCAGAGTCTCCAGGTCATAGCAGATCTCTGGAAATCATCAAAATTCCCACAAAAACCCGATATCGGCAATTCTAAAGTTCAAGTCTCGGGGATTAGTCTCTGGTTTAGCCCATAATATTAACTCTACAGGGTTTGTGGACACTAATACATCTCAATTTCACCTTATCAACTCATAAAATCACCTAAACCTCAACTTGGAATTTTCAAAGCTCACAAAACCTCACTAAATCGATTCTAAACTTAAATAGAGGCTAAAGGAAAAGGATTACTACTTTAATGGTGAAAGAATTACCTCATTTGGCAACTTAAGAATTTTCTTGAGTTGTCCCAAGTCTCCAAAATCCAAACTTTCTTGGTCCAAAATGCTTGTAGCGAGCTTGTGCACATTTTTAATGAAAGGGAGATGATGTTTTGATGTGTTTTGGGGTGTGTTGTGAGGTGTTTGAGGAGGGGGAAAGAGGAGGGCAGCCATGGTGAGAGGGAGAGGGAAAATGAAGAAGAAAATAATGAAGGGGACAATGAGCCATGGTCCAAGGTTGACCCCTCACCTCTCTCTCTCTCTTCACTCTCTTGCCCATACTCATTTGTTTACTCTTTTCTTTTATTTTCTTTATTTTCCTTTTTCTTTTCCATTAACCAAAATTCAAAACCCAAACATGAAGAAAAAAGGAAAAGCCATGGTAGGAAAAATGTAACAAATGTGTAATATGACATGGTGCATGTCATGTGCACAAATCAAACTTAATGCACGATTAGTGATATTTAATCGCGATTAGCATTAAAATGGAATATAATTAATCATAAAGAATTTATAATTTGCTTAAATCATATAAAACACCTTCATTTCAGAAATTCCTATAATTTTCCAAATATTTCCCAATTTATCGGTATTTAAATATATCACATTCTTAAAATATTCATAATATTTATTATTTAATTATATAAATTCCCAAAAACAATATTTTATTTTTCTGAAATGTTACAATATCGGTCTGTTATATATGATATAGCCGGGTTATTGGATCAAGTGCTGATTCGATAAGTTGATTCATTTAATATTAGTCGGTTATATGAAATATAGCCGGATTATTAAATCAAGAGTTGATTTAATAATTTAATGTATAATTATATATTTGATATATTACATTACATTAACTAATATTAGTTCACTTAAGATTTCATTTCTCACTTTGGATACTTTTAACATATATGTGATATATGTTTATTGTATTTTTTTCTTTTGTTACTAAATTATATATATGTGATATGTATAATTGTAACATGCTAGGTTACACATGCAACATGGATGTGAGAGACTTATACCATGCTAGGGTTAAGATTAGGGTTTACAATTTATCCATAGATAATTCAAAATGTTTGGATTTATTCTAAGGCATTTATCATAGTTGACTAAGTCCACCCTTTTGGATATTTCTAAGATATTTGTTAACCTGACCTTTAACCCTAGCTCATGGTTAAGTCTTTACAAGGGTTAAGCATGACATGATTAACCCATGGTTGCATTTCTAACTTCATTCATTCTCTTCATCACTTCACTTGAGCTTCTTCTTCTTCATTGATTTTTTTGCTCTCTTGACTTGAGCAAGTGATGAAAAATAGTGAGAAAAATAAATCTAAAGTGAACCCACTTCCTACTTCATCATTCTCTACTACTTGCCATTTAGTATAGGGTGTTTGCTTCACTAATTCTACAATTAGTAAAGAGATAGCTTGGGTTAGTGTCTCCTCGACGTAGATCATCTTCGGCCTTAAAGACTTCGATGCAAGCATGTTCATTTCTTCATGGGAGCCTCTCTAGAGTCCGGGACTTCATGATCGCAGCGAAGGGACTACTACACAGAGCTAATGAAGTGAAGGACTGGTCTACAAAGGTTGTATTCCTTGTTCACTTTACTTGCAAAGTTGTTTGCATTTCATTGCGTCGGATTTCTAGTAAACGATTCTATGTTAGGCTTAGCTAGAACGACAAAATTTTAAAATTGGCATGGACGATGCCTCCCGAAACCTTGCTGCCGTGCTAGGCAACCCTTCATAATATTATATCAGTATCTTTATTATCAAATGAAGGATATAATTTTGCACTTGTAAGCAATGTTATCAACATTCACCTGAATCATGAAATGGTCGGGCCGGGTACACTAACCAACGGAATATACATTCTCAATCAACATCTAGTTTTCAATCCAAAACACTCTAAAAAGAAAATCTCTGAAATCAAACCAAGCTTTTCTATGGCATTGTAGACTCGGTCATATCAATGAAACACGACTGATTAAGTTACATAAAGAAGGATACTTACATCCGTTTGAGTATCAATCATATGCAACTTGTCAATCCTGTATCATATGAAAGATGACAAAAACTCCGTTCACTGGACACGGAGAAAGAGCCACTGAGCTCCTGGGACTTATACACAGCGACGCGTGTGGGCCAATGTCTATACATGCACGAAGTGGCTATTTCTACTTCATTATTTTCACAGATGATTTCTCTAGGTATGGATATGTATTCTTAATGAAACATAAATCCAAGGCCTTTGAGAATTTTTCAAGAGTATAAGAATGAAGCGGAAAAGCAAACCGGCAAAAGTATCAAAATGCTCCGTTCCGATAGGGGCAGAGAATACTTAAGTGCCGAGTTCCTGGAATACCTAAAAGAGAATGGAATTCTCTCTCAGTATACTCCTCCATACACACCACAACACAACACAACGGTGTATCAGAAAGACGGAATCACGCCTTACTTGATATGGTGCGTTCCAAGATGAGTAATGTTGAGTTGCCGCTTCCTTCTGGGGTTATGCACTGGAATCTGCTGCATACCTATTGAACAAGGTTCCAACTAAGTCTGTGCTTACCACTCCATATGAAATGTGGAGTGGGAAGAAACCCTGTCTTAAGTATTTAAAGATATGGGGCTATCCTGCCTTTGTCAAAAAGGTTCATCCGGACAAACTCGAGGCACGTTCAGTACTGTGTAAGTTTGTGGGATACCCCAAAAATTCTAGGGGGTATTATTTCTATCATGCTGAGGAATAAAAGATATTTGTTTCTCATCATGCCCGCTTCATGGAAACTCAATTTCTCAAAAAAGAGATAAGTGGGAGCGCGATGGAGCTGGAAGAAATTCCAGAACCACAGACTATTACTGAAAAATTAGTAGAACTTGAGACTTCAATAGAACAGGACGTACCCACGCCACTCCACAGATCTAGTAGGCTATCTCATCCGCCCGAGAGATACTACGGTTTTCTCATAGATGGGGATCGAGAAGATTATATCATCGACGATGATGAGCTCACTAGTTTTCAGCAAGCCATCACGAGTAAAGACTCGGTGAAGTGGCTAGATGCTATGCGAACCGAGATGGAATCCATGTACACAAACAAAGTTAGATTTTGGATTTTGCTCCTACTGGGGTAAAACCCGTAGGGTGCAAATGGATCTTCAAAAGAAGATTGGTGTAGATGGTCAGGTAGAAACCTACAAAGTTAGACTTGTTGCTAAAGGTTTTCATCAAAGACCAGGATTGGATTATGACGAAACTTTTTCACCAGTGGCTATGCTTAAATCCATTCGGATCCTACTTGCCATTGCTGCCTTTCATGACCATGAGATCTGGCAGATGAATGTTAAAACCGCCTTTCTAAATGGAAGTTTAGAAGTGTGTGTTTTCATGGATCAACCAGAGGGCTTCATAGACAGTGGGAGCAGTGGAAAAGTGTCCAAGTTGCTTAAATCCATTTATGGATTAAAGCAGACATCGCGGAGTTGGAACATCTACTTTGATGAGACGGTCAAAGAATTTGACTTTATCAAAAATGTAGATGAACCTTGTATTTATAAGAAGATTGTAGGGAGAGCTGTGATATTCCTTATTTTATACGTTAATGACATTCTCCTGATAGGAAATGACATTCCTATGCTACAATCGACCAAGCTATTCTTGTCACAGAAGTTCTTTATGAAAGACCTGGGGGATGCCTCGTACATTCTGGGGATTAAGATCTATCGTGACAGATCTAAAAGAATGTTGGGACTTTCACAGTCGTGGTACATAGACACCGTACTAGAGAGGTTTAGTATGGAAGATTCTAAGCGCGGCAATTTGCCCTCTTGTCACGGAATCACCCTCTCTAAAGACATGTCTCCCAAGACCGATGAGGAGAGGGCTCGCATGAGCATAGTACCCTACGCTTCAGCGGTAGGGTCAATAATGTATGTGATGTTATGTACCAGGCCAGATGTATCTTACGCACTCAGCGTGGTAAGCAGGTATCAGTCTGACCCAGGTGAGAAACATTGGATAGAAGTTAAGAACATTCTTAAGTACCTGAGAAGGACTAAAGAGATGTTCCTGGTGTACGGTAATGGGGACCTCCAGATCGAGGGTTTTACCGACTCTGGCTTCCAAAGTGACAATGATGACTCTAAATCTGTCTCGGGTTATGTGTTCACCCTCAACGGAGGGGCAGTCTGTTGGATGAGCTCCAAACAGGATACCGTAGCAGACTCGATGTTGGAGGCTGACGCTGCGAGCGATGCCGCAAAAGAGGCAGTTTGGATCAGGAAGTTCGTTTCTGAACATCAGGTGGTTCCATCCATTGCTAATCCAATACCTTTGTATTATGATAACAACGGAGCCATGGCTTTAGCAAAGGAACCACAGTCCCATCAGAAATCCAGACATATCTTGAGGCGGTGTTACCTGATCAGGGAGATCGTGGATCGCCAGGAGAACGAGGTACGAAGAGTGGACACAAAAGACAACACGGCAGATTCATTCACCAAGGCCATCCCTCAAATCCAGTTCGAGAGACGGTTCGAGATGTTGGGCATGCGGTACGCCAGCTACTGGGTCTAGTGCAGACAGTAGGTACTCATTGCGCCAATTACAGGCCTTAGTGCAAGTGGGAGATTGTTGGATATGTATGCCCTAGAGGCCTTCATTGTACAGGATGCTAGGGATATATATGTACATGACAATCTTGCTCGATGTGATAGTATACTATTTGGTTTGTCTTTATCTTAACATGTGATGTGTTTTACTTTGTATTTAATATCTTATATACATGTTGATAAAGCCTGTATGATCTTTGCCTGACTACCTGCGTTGTGATGGCGATCATACTTGTGGGAGCTAGGTTGTCAAAAGGAACATCATTAAAAGCGTCCCTAGTCGTAGGAGTATCGAGACCGGGTATCGTTACTCCAGAGTAGACTAGTGTATACATATCCAGACCCTAACGAGGGGCGATGGATTGATCCCGCAACCATTGGTGAGGTGCACCAAAGATTGTATACAGGTGCTCACTGGGTGTGAGTACACTGGACAGGACTCGCCGAGAACTGACTAGTTGGTATTATACCTAGCGTCAGATAGCAGTTCTCTGGTGACATGAGTGCAGATAGTCTGCCGACCTGAGGTCGTCATTTGTCTCGTGTGAGTTCCTACTGTGCTTTGATTACTACCCTACCATGGCTCAAAGGAGACGTGCAAACAGGTTTTAGTTGGGTACAGTCCCGAGCCATATGGAGGCAGTGAGGGACTGTTGGGGATTCGTCTCTCCCGGTATAGGGAGTCGATATCGCGTTGTGATCAGTTGGTCATTACCATAAGTCCCTGGCCAGGGCTGATTGAGAATTACTGGTGGTCAGACCAGTAGATTCTCGGATTGTCTTGAGCCACACCGATATGACTTGTCTGGTTATTAGGGGTCTGACGTTTTCTGCCCTCCTAGACCTTACATGCGATGCTCTCAGACGAACAAACCGGACTGCACGGAGATTGTCACGGATAGGCTCAGTAGTGGTTTCAGATGAGTTCGCTCGTCGGCCTCCTTTTCGACATGTACCTGGGTTGTCGTTACATACAACTAGTGCCACTGACGGACTTATGGTTAAACCCACTGCCAGCGTACTGTCGAGTCTTTAGAGTCTCACACAGAGGGTTTCCTTGGATCAGGCGAGATGATGTAGAGGCCGTATGGTCTTACGGCAGGGTTTCGATTGCATACGTGTACTAGCTACACGAATGATGTTCTGGCGGATAATACTAGTAGGCTTTGGTTTAAGCCGGATCCTAGTATTATACTATTGGATTATACTTATCTCTGTGTATCCATATTTTTCGGAATACGGATACGTGTATGTATATACGGTGAGGGCATTCATATAATTTCATAAGAATGAGATTCTAGAAGGAGACACCTCATTATTGATTTATCCTTTTTTGATAAAGGATTAATGAGGTGGAAATTAGGAGACACTTGAGGAATGGGCTGAAAGCATGTCTTTGTTAATTGTTTATTCATTTGGAGTTCCTATTCAAGCATGGTTGATTATTTTGAGACTAAAATAATCCATGCTTGAATTATTGTCACAATACTTAGCCATTCTCTCATCTCATTCTCTACATCATTATCACATTCTCATTCTCTCTCTTAGGTTTTGCTCTCCTTCTCCCTCAAGCTCATCCCTTTACATGTGTTGTGATCCATTGAGCTTTGAGACTAAATAATCCATAGATCACACTCTATATCTACTTAGTAATCTCATCTAGCATATTAGATCACTAAGTTACCTCACTTGAGGTTGGAGCATGACCATAGGCCCTCGGGTGGATCTTCTATTACTTAAAGGAGTCCGGCAACCGAGTTCCTTGGAAATTTCGGAGGAGCCAAAGAAAGGTGTTCAAACTTGAAACTCGATCCAAGGAGCAAATAACCACTTGAAAACCCGAAGGACTTGACACGAGGGTAGAACACTTTAACCGAGTAGTTAACGCCCTCTTGTAGTTTAGCTTTTGCTAGATAAGGTTTAATCAAGATCCTAAAGTGGATAAAGTCTATGTTGCAAAGCAAAACATGATCATTTGATGTGAGAAAAATCATTTTTGATGTATTCCTCCTCCCCTCTAACATGTGGGGTGTGCTACATAGACTTACACATCCTCCTCATCTTCATCCGCCTCATACTCTGTCACGACCCAATTTAGGAACGTGACCAGCACTTAAACCACGTGACGTCATCAGGCGTAACGCAATTCAAGTATGCTGAAAACCCAGAAATCTAAATCAAGAGAAGGAGTAAAGTAATAAAACATTGCTAAAAACATTTGGAAATCCTAAGTTAAAATCTCAGACTTAAATCATTTTCTTAAAAATTTTGGCAGCACCTCCTTTGTAAAACTAGCCTCGAAACGGGTACAAACACAGAATATAAATAAAGCATCCCAAATGGGAGAAAATCATGCCCAAAGGCTTAACACTACCACCAAAAGTATATATACGATGCCGTAGCGAAGAAATATGCAATAAGAATGAAAACAACATAAAAAGAGGTAAAGCAACATAAGAAAAGCCGGCTCACACGAGCACGACTCCCTGAGTCACATAATACAATATCGATCCTCACAAACTCGTCTCTAATTCATTTACATGAAAGTGGTAGATGGAGAGTACTAGATACAATGAGATATACAATAGACGTGTTCGGATAACCGCTAACCCACCTACACCAAAAAGGCCTCACAGCCAACCGTAGCGGTATCCGCAAAAATAGATACAATAAGGAGCCCTGCCGCGACTACTCTGAGGGTCAAGCCTGCAAAACACTGTGGCATAATGGGAGTGAGTTGCCAACTCGTGAATAGTAAGTAACATCATACAGATAATCGCAAGTATGCACGAACAGCGGTAATCTAACACATGCAATCTGATAGCCTAAGTATGGCAATATGGATATGCAACTAATCATGATCAAGGTACACCATTAGGGTACTACAACTACATGAAACAATGCATATCAAATAAATCCTGAGTGTGGGATAAAACATAATCATCATCAATGAATCATCATCGTGGAAAACCCGGTGTCCATCAACGACACCCTAAATCCCAATATCTCATGCGCCATCACTCTGATCGGCCCTCATATCCGTAAATCTCATGGAATCTGAGTGCCCAACATCGACACTCGAAACATCATGAAAAACCGTGTCCATCATCGACACATAAATCCACATAACCCGGGCTCCTTCAGTCCGTATCGGCCCACGGGCTCCGTCAGTCCGGATCGGCCCATATCCATCTCACGACTCCAGTCGGTATCCTCCGGATCACCGCCGGGTCTAAACTATCACCGGTAGGTAGTAGTCCCTCTGCCAGGCTCATCGTCTACTGCACAACATACCTTTCTTTCCCCGGGGTACCATACCGGGTCCACCATGAACCCGCAAACAGATTGTCCATCTCCTCGAATCGGGTTTCGAAAACCAATCTCAGAACCGAGAAAACTCATGGTGGACGCATCGAAATATCATATCAAGAGAAACCGGGTTTTCAAAACAATGCATACTTTATTTGAAATATAACCACGGTTCTCAAATCTATAAATCACATGAAATTATTATCTCAATGCGTAAATCCATGAAATACGATGTATGCAACATAGAACAGTAATATGAGCATATCAAGGGAAAACCACTCTTTTAAATGAATCAAGTTTTAAAGATATCATGCGGTTCCCAAATTCCCTGAAGTCAAATGCAACATCATATAAAGGTGTATATGTAACTATAGCAAGGTATGTGTGTATGCATGTATGTATGTATGTATGTATGCATGATGCAATTCATATGCGCAATAAAACAAGAATCATCGTCTAACTATTGATAATAATGAAGGTAGTACAATACATATTCCCTTAGCAAGGTGCTACAAGATCAACTGCCTCAATATCAATAACGAATGCAGTACCATATATATGTATATGTTGTGCGTGTCATGGTAATTACCGACGGTGTGTGTGGGGCATACAATTCAGTGCTCGTGCAATATGAACCGTCAGTAATGGTGCAGTGTCCAATAGGTACTAAGTTAAGGTACAACAAGTAATGTTATACAAATGATGCTCATGCACAATCAACGTATATGCGTATAAACATGTGGCTATAACCGTAATGTTTTAAAAATCGTTTAGGTTAATTTTCCGATAATCGGTAAAATAATGCGTGTTTTCCGTAAAAACCAAGATATAATTAATTTTCAATATAGACTTAAATACACCTATTTTAACTATGTAATTGTTGGTATTTGGTATTTAATTAGTCACTTATAAATTTCTAGTTTAATTAAATATTTTCCTGAATTAATTATTTTAAATATTATTTTAAGGTTTCACTTATACATTTAATTAGTGAAAATTATAAATTAGAATGGGTTAAGTACACATTAATAAACCATGAGAACTTAAAACATAGTGTGCAACATGTTTTCTTTTTCTCTAGTTGTCTCGAAAATTCTAGAGAATTCGATGTTTCAATAATAAAATAAAATAAAATAAAAATAGAATTGAATTGTGAGGTGCATTAATGAGACTTGAAGTGATCACAACCCACATCTCACTCTCTCTCCTCACTCCCATCTTGGCCGAGCCTCCCCCATGAGCAACCCCAACTTTCTCCACCTCATTCTCACATCAAAAATTCATCATTTTTGCCTCAAAAATCCTTACAAATTCCCACTAAATTGGAATTAAACCTTTACCCATTATTCCTTGGCTAATCTAGCATGGATCTTGGAGCAAGGAAGCACATTTGGGAGGCTAAGTTGCATGTTAGATTTACAAATCTTTGAGGTATAAATCCTAACCCCATGTTTAATTTGTTGTTAAATTTCTTTAATCTAATTTAATTAAGTATTTATATGGTTCTAATTTCAAGTCTTGAGTTTTCAAGAGAAGGGTTTGAATTTCAAGTTAAGGTTTTTATCACATCATTAAGGTTGCAATGTATAGTTTAACATCTTAAGACTTGGAAAATTTAAACTAGTTGCTAAATTGCTAATTGTTGCTTTTAAATTGTCTTAATTAATTAATATTGCAAACTAATTTTTTTGATTAACATAAATAGGTGAGGTTAAAATCTAGTAAATAATGGTGTGACCTAATTAAGATTTTAAGTGAGCTTTGTGGCCATTAGTTTTGTTCAAACATCAAGATTTGAACTAAAATGATAAATTGATGCTTATTAGGTTTTTAGGATAAATCGATTTTAATTAAATTTGAGGTTTTGATGAGTTACAACTTATTTCATATAAGATTCAGCGTGTAATGAATGGGAAATTGGTACGATCGAGTTTTAGACTTGGTAGTTTTCACGTATAGCAACCCTAGTTGTAGGTGTGGCGTTGTCGCGAGCGCGTTTTGTGTAAGTCTACGGTAGCGCCCCAGCCGTCTTTCAGACGCCAAATGCGGAACAAAATTTTTTATAAACTGGCGCTATCATATACTATAACCCGGATCTGCCATTAACGCTAAACTAACATACTGTAAAGAGGGTAGAAATGTTATACCGAACGATCTGAGTCCTTCGTTCTTTAACCATCATCCCACGCTTTGTTGCGGCTGCTCCGATCTCCTAAATCTCCAGTCTTCTCGTCCAGGTGGCACCACGTTGATGGATCTTTAAACGGGCTCCCGCCTCTGAACCGAGGCAACTCGGACATCAAGTATGCTAAAAGAGATGACCAAGATTGATGTAGAGAATGAGTAGAACACTTTGTCTCGTTACATCCAAAGCTATGGATGAACGGTTAATGAAGTTGCCCTTTTGGATCGGGTGAAATCAGAAATCAACTTATGAAATTTCCATGAAGCAAATTTCATATACTTTTTCCAAATGAACAACCATGATCTTCTCAAAGAGGGGCCGGCCACTATAAGAAGAGGAGGGAGGTGAGTGTAGGAGCAAGGGTGGTAATCATAAGGTAAAAGATCAAGGAGAAATATCTTAAGCATTACAAAACCTCATTAATGCAAAATCCACCCTGCATAAAACATTAAATGCATAATGGTGACTCACTAACCCTAGTCATCAACCATTAAAGCAAAATGGTGACTCACCCTCATGACTTACCAAATGACTCACCCTCATGAAGAAAAGATAAAACCGTATTAAACCGAATGTATAATACGGGTGATAGAAAACTGGAAACTGGCAACTTCCAAAAGCGATCCCGAAACGAATTTCAGGATAACCCCGTAACAGTATAAACATACCCGCATTTGTATTACGACCGAATACAAATACAACTGAGACAAAGATATTATATCTACACAATATAATACTCGGATCCGGCTTAAACCAAAGCCCACTAGTATTATCTGCCTGAAAAATGACACGTGCGTAAACGCACGTGCATTTTCCGAACCCTGCCATAAAACCATATGGCCTCTACAATGTTTCGCCCGAACTTGGGAAACTATCTGTGGGGGACTCTAATGACTCATCAACACACTGGCACTGGGTATAACCACTAGCACGTCAGAGGTACTAGCTGTACGTAACGGTTGCCTATGTATTGATAAGAAGGGAAGCTGACGAGCGAACTCATCCAGAAACCCTACTGAGTCTGACAGTGACAATATCCGTACAGTCCGGTTCGTTCGTCTATGAGTATCGCATATAGGGCCTAGGGGGCTGGTAAACATCAGACCCCAAATAGCTGTATAAGTCGTGTCGGAGTGAAGCCCAGAACACCCTGAGATACTACTGGAATACCTTCCAGTAAATCTTGATTACCCTGGCCAGGGATTGCGTGTAATGGCTCTCCTAAACACAGCGCGATCTCACCCCCAATACCGGGAGAGACGAATCCCCGACGATCCGCTCACTGCCTCCATGTGGCTCGGGACTGTACCCAACTAAAACCTATTTGCACGACTCCTTTGAGCCGTGGTAGGGTAGTAATCAAAGCATAATGGGAACTCACACGAGACAAATGACGATCCCAGGTCGACAGACTAACCTGTACACATGTCACCAGGGAACTGCTATCTGACGATATGTATAATACCAACTAGCATGTTCCCGGCGAGTCCAGTCTGGTGTACTCATAACCCAATGAGCACCTGTATACATTTTAGGTGAACCAACTAACACCAATGGCTTATAAGACTGGCCACCACCCCTCGTCGGGGTCTCGACTGTATACACTAGTCTACTCTGGAGTATCGATGCCCTGTCTCGAAACTCCCATGACTGGAGACATTTAAGGATGTGCTTATAGACCCCAGCTTCCACATATATGATGTAAGTCCATGTCACGCACCCCACGAACTTGCGGGGAGGCGGAATATATGAAAAACGATTATCAAAGCTTCGTAACACGGACTTGAGCGCATGAATCGTTTCTAAACCGTTACTAGCAAACTACGAAAGGTTTAACTACTCGGATTCAAAGTTATACCTCATGTTACTTGTCCTTCGGGTCTTCATCGTGGTCCTCCACTCCTCGTAGGCTCCTTGGAACATCGGTACCTCAACGGCCTCCTCGAGTCAAAGACGTTCCACCCGAGAGCTCCTACGCCAAGCTTTATCTCTAACTTGAGATAACTAGGTTGCTCAAAGTGCTAATCTAAGCTACCTAGGGGATATAGAGTGAGGTTATGGATGTATTAGTCTAGCTAACCCTTGATCTCAACACATGAGAGGTTAGGGTTAGGGTTTCAAGAATGAGAGCTTGAGGAGAGAGAAGGTGAGAAAGTGAATTCCTTTGGATGAATGAAATCATTTGAGTATATATGAAACATATGATATTATTAAGTAAATAATAAATAAAGCTTTATCATCATGTTTCATTAATACCCTAAGTGATTCATCATATGAGTCAAATAAATCATTAAATGAATCATTAACTCATTGCATGAATCACTACATGACTCACTAATCCAATTAATGCAAATGACACCTTAGCCTCCAACTCACCATGCTTCTAGAAGCTTCCCGGAAAATTATGAGAACGCCCCTCCAATCCGTGAAAACACGGAAAAACTTTAGACTGTATAAATCCAATAACCCGATACTAGAATCTGGCTTAAACCAAAGCCGGCTAGTAAAAACTGTCCGAAAAGTCGTACGTGCGTAAACACACGTACGCGTCCGAACCCTTGTCGTAAAACCATACGACCTCTATATCGTTTCTCCTGGAGCAGGGAAACTCTCTGTGTGGGACTCTAAAGACTCGACACTACGCTGGCAGTGGGTTTAACCACAGACCGCAAGCGGCACTAGCTGTACGTAACGGTCCCCAGGTAGATGCCGATAAGAAGGCCGATGAGGAAAACCATACGAACTCCTACTGAGCCTGATGTGACAATTTTCGTACAGTCCGGTCTGTTCGTCTAAGACTATCACATATCGAGCCTAGAGGGCGGCAAGCGTCAGTCCCCTAATAGCTGTATAAGTCGTGTCGGAGCGTAGCCTATTACACCCTGAGAAACTACTGGAACCTACCAGTAAATCTCGCTTGCCCTGGCCAGGGACTTTGCGTAATGGCTCTCTGACACAGCGCGATATCAACTCCCAATACCGGAAGAGACGAATCCTATCTAACTGCCACTGCTTCCAAGTGCTCGGGACTGCACCCAACTGCTACCTGTTTGCACGACTCCTTTGAGCCGTGGTAGGGTAGCAATCTAAGAACAGTGGGACACACTCGAGGCGAAGTAGCAGTGTCAAGTCTGCGGACTATGCTGTACTCATGTTACCTGGGAACTGTTAACTGACGATGGGTATAATACCAACCAATCAGTTCCCCTGCGAGTCCTGTCCGGTGTACCCGTAACCTAACGAGCACCTGTATACTATCTCCAGTACGACGTATTGATGGCTGTGGGACAGACCATCTCCCCAACTGGGATGAGAAGCGTACACACTTAGTCTACTCCGGAATATCGATGCCCTATCTCGATAATCCAACGACCAGGGACCTGTATAGGATGTTGCTTACAGACTACCCAGCCCCCACTAGTGTGACTGCCATCACAACGCTGGTAATCAAGCAAAGATCCTATGAGCTCTACTAATATGTATAAGTGATATGTAACAAGAAACATATACAAATATTAAAGTAGACTCAAACCAAGTAGCATACTACCATGTTTAGCAAGACTGTATATACAACTGTGAATATCCCAAGCTTCCATTAAGTAATATACATACAAGTATGATACAATAATGGCCCCTAGGGCATATACACTAACAATCTCCCACTTGCACTAGGGCCATGAGCTGACATATCGTAGACCTATCATCTCGAATAGCCTCTCGAACTGCGTCTGAGGAAGGGCCTTTGTGAATGGATCAACAATGTTATTCTCCGTCTCTACTCTCTTCACCTCGATCTCCCGGCGATCTACGATCTCCCTGATCAGGTGATACCGCCTTAAGATGTGTCTGGACTTCTGATGGGACCTGGGTTCCTTTGCTAAAGCTATAGCGCCGTTGTTGTCACAATACAGAGGTATTGGACCAACACTGGTAGGAACCACTTGACGTTCTGTGAGGAACTTCTTCATCCAGACAGCTTCTTTTGCGGCATTGCAAGCAGCTATGTACTCTGCTTCCATCGTTGAGTCAGCAACGGTCTCCTGTTTGGAACTCTTCCAACAGACCGTCCCTCCATTGAGGGTAAAGACATAACCCGACATGGACTTGGAGTCATCTTTGTCACTCTGGAAGCCGGAGTTGGCAAAGGCCTCAATCTGGAGGTCTTTTCCGCCATACACCAAGAACATATTTTTAGTCTTCCTCAGGTACTTGAGGATGTTCTTTACTGCTATCCAGTGCTTCTCCCCTGGGTTTGCCTGATACCGGCTTACAACGCTCAATGCGTATGCTACATCTGGTCTGGTACATAACATCACATACATTATAGAGCCTACCGCAGAAGCATAGGGTATAATCGACATGCGATCCCTTTCCAAATCAGTCTTGGGAGACATCTCTTTGGAGAGGGTGATTCCGTGACAAGCCGGTAGGTTACCGCGCTTAGAATCATCCATACTGAATCTCTTCACTATGGTGTCTATGTACCTGGACTATGAAAGTCCCAACATCCTCTTTGATCTATCATGATAGATCCGGATTCCCAGTATGTAGGTGGCATCACCCAGGTCTTTCATGGAGAATTTATGTGACAAGAATCTTTTGACTGACTGTAACATAGGAATATCATTTCCTATTAGGAGAATGTCATCCACGTACAAGACGAGGAATACTACAGCTCTCCCTACAATCTTACTGTATATGCATGGTTCATCTGGATTTTTGATAAAGTCAAATTCTTTGACAGCATCATCAAAACAGATGTTCCAACTCCGCGATGCCTTCTTTAGTCCATAAATGGACTTAAGCAGCCTGCATACTTTACCGCTGCTCCCACTCTGAATGAATCCCTCTGGCTGATCCATATAGACGCTCTCTTCCAAATTACCATTTAGAAAGGCCGTCTTTACGTCCATCTGCCAGATTTCATAATCGTGGAAGGCAGCAATAGCAAGAAGGACCCGAATGGATTTAAGCATAGCCACGGGAGAAAAGGTTTCGTCATAGTCCAAACCACTCGTTGACGGAAACCTTTTGCAACAAGTCTAGCCTTATAGGTTTCAACCTGTCTATCTATACCAATCTTCTTTTTGAAGATCCATTTGCATCCTACGGGTTTTACCCCATCTGGAGCAATGTCCAAAGTCCATACTTTGTTAGTGTACATGGACTCCATTTCGGTCCGCATTGCATCCAGCCATTTTACTGAGTCACCGCTCTGAATGGCTTGCTGGAAGCTAGTAGGCTTATCAAAGTCAATAGTGCAATTCTCTCTATCCTCGTCTATGAGAAAACCGTAGTATCTTTCGGGCGGATGAGATTGCCTACTACTCCTTCGGAGTGGCGTCGGGATGTCCGGTTCTTCTGAAACCTCTGGTTCTACCAAGCTTTCAGTAATAGCTTGTGGTTCTGGAATTTCTTCCAGTTCTATTGCGCTCCCACTTATCTGATTTTCTAAAAACCCAGTTTCCAAGAAGCGAGCATTATGAGAAACAAAAATCTTTTGTTCCTCTTCGTAATAGAAATAATATCCTTTGGAGTTTTTTGGATATCCCACAAACTTACACTGTACTGAACGTGCCTCTAGCTTGTCCGCATGCTGCTTCTTTACAAAAGCTGGACATCCCCATATCTTAATATGTTTAAGATAGGGTTTCTTCCCACACCACATCTGATATGGTGAAGTAGGCACAGTCTTAGTTGGAACTCGGTTTAAAAGGTATGCAGCTGATTCTAGTGTATATCCCCAGAATGATCATGGTAACTCAGCTTTACTTATCATGGAACGAACCATATCCAATAGGGTTCGATTCCTTCTTTCCGATACAACGTTGTGTTGTGGTGTGTATGGAGGAGTAAGCTGAGAGAGAATTCCATTCTCTTTTAAGTAACCTAGGAACTCGGCACTTAAGTATTCACCACCTCGATCAGATCTCAGTGTCTTGATACTTTTGCCTATTTGTTTTTCCACTTCATTCTTGTATTCTTGGAATTTCTCAAAAGCCTCGGATTTATGCTTCATTAAGAAGACATATCCATACCTAGAGAAATCATCCATAAAAGTAATGAAGTAGGAATAACCACCTCGCGCATGTGTAGACATTGGACCGCACACGTCACTGTGTACGAGTCCCAAGAGCTCGCTTGCTCTTACTCCGTGTCCAGTAAACGGAGTTTTTGTCATCTTTCTTATGAGACAAGATTCACAAGTAGCATAAGATTGATATTCTAACGGATTCAAATATCCTTCTCTATGTAACTTAGTCAACCTTCTCTCATTGATGTGACCTAGTCTACAATGCCATAAGAAAGCCTGATTTATTTCCGGAGACTTTCTTTTAAGTGTTTTCTGGACATTGAAAACCTGAGCTTGATTTAATACGTATATTCCGTTTTGTAATGTACCTGACCCAATCATAACTTGATTTAGGTGGATGTGAACCACATCACTTATAAAAGTAAAATCATATCCTTCCTTAGAAAGTAAGGATACAGATATGATATTACAAGTTGTACCTGGTACATAAAAACAGTTACGCAGAATCAATATCTGCCCAGTTGTCAGTCCAAGATGATATTCCCCTACGGATTCAGCGTCCATGCTCATTCCATTAGCAACTGTGATGGTCATATCACCTATCCTGATAACCCTACGGTTTCTCAGAGCCTGTAAAGAATTACAGATGTGAGTTCCTGACCCGGTATCCAATACCCAGGAAGTAGGGTTAACTAACATACAGTTCTCTATTACAAACACACCCGAAGCTGAAGCTACAACATGCTCCGAATCCTGGCTACTGGCTTTGCTAGCCCTGCAATCATTCTGCCAATGCTCATTCCTGTAACAATAGAAACGTCCATCTTTTACTATATCCAGTCCCGAAACTTTTGCCTTTCTCTTTCCTTCTACTTCCCTGGTTTCCTTCAGGGTAGGAGGCAGAGACTGTAGAATCAAGTCAGTATTTGACTCGTTTCAAAAAGCGGTCTCCAGGTCCTGGAGCTTATCAATACAGCTAGTTATTGTAAGGACGTTGTCCCCTACAGATGACCCGTCAGCCAACCTCGCTTGAATTAATTCGTTCGAGGTTTCATATCTAGTGATATGAGATTGCTCTCCATATAAATCTTTGTTATGGAGAAAGATGGAAACTATGTCCATCTTCTCGTGCTGCTTCTGGTATACACCATCAACTGAAGCTAACACGAGGCACTTAGCTTTCGCTTTATCTTTTTCCCTTGTCTGACGGATATCCATATCCGCGACAGTGGAAACTGGACCTGGGACGGCGGGATCTTGAGTAGTAATAGGGTGGTCCAGCTTGTCATAGGCAATGGACATCTGGACAGACTTTGCCAGTCATGATTCAGTCAATTTATTATCTAGATGTAACCTATGTGTGGTCACAAGGTCGCTGCAATTTTAAGAGAGAGAAGAAAATACTATTAGCATGATGCTCTTGCAAGTTTAGAGTGGTTTAATTTATCTAAACAGGATGGCTCCCACTGTTTCTCGAATCCCTCCTCAAACCATAAAAGAAGAATTAGCCAGGACTATTCTCACCGTACAATTCTTGCTTAACCGTTCAGCCAGGTCAGTGTCGATACTTCGAGGGAGGTTTTCTAACGCTTTTGCGAAGTTTCTTAATTAAATAACCTCTTTTCTCTGGGGGCGTAACCCCGCTGACACCTCTCTAGGCACCTACTTGGTTTATAGCATTGATTGTTAAGCGACGAATCTCCTGATAAGTAGTATATACTCACAGTAGGATCGAGATCCAAAATATCATCGTATGATAATGTTGAAGGAATCCTACCAACATTCATCAAACTCCAAAATGGTATGCTCTTTCTGCAAATTTCAGTTTCTTTATAAACTCCCGATGTGGATTTTTGCCCCATGCTCTTATGACCTTGACTTTGGCCAAACAAATCATAAGTCACATGTCAAGTTCTACCCGTCATTGTCTAGGTTAATTTGAACCCATCCGCACATACCCTTGACTTTGGCCAAACAAGGTAGTACGACTGTCCCAAACCAACGCATCTATCTATGCTACATATGAATATCGAACAGCTACCAAACACTGTGCCTTGACTTTGGCCAAACAAACACAGCTTGAATACTATTGACTATCCATATGAAATGACGGAGGGTAACGATTGGTTTTGGCAAAACCGTGAACGTAGTGAACTTGATATAATCGAAGGAACCTGATACTTTTTAAAAGGAGTGGTTAAAGCTCCGCAATTAAAAAATCTGTTCCTTTTTAAAATAACCGAGTGGTTTTTTAAATTTGTTCCAACGATTTGAACTTTTGGTTTATTTTCTTTGCATTATAATAATGTGTCCTGATTAGTCGAAAATATTGTATATTTTAGCCGGCAATTTCCTCATCATTTGCACTCATTTAGAAGTGTACGGTATTCATATTTCACATATTAGCAAAACGGTCGCAAAATATTAGATTGCATGTATTAGACTTTAAAACCGGCATTTCTAGGGAAATTGACTGCATTTCATTGCATGACATCATTTCTATATATCGCAACCCGTGTTTCGAAGTCTGTGCAGGAAAATCAGAAGCTTGCTCGAATGGACACTGCTAAAACATTACGCCAACTCAATGATTTCAGTTCTGGTATCAATCCAAAAGGGAAAATACAAATCAACATATCAGATAAAGCCCCAAATGTCATTCCAAGACAACACCAGAAAGACCAAGGCCCAAGCCCCACAAAGAGCCGCGGATTCGCGGCAGGAGCCTGCTTGCGCCGCGGATCCGCGGTGAGTCCAAGGAGTTAGCTCCTCAATTTTGGTGCAAAATGTTTATCTCAGTGGCTAAAGCTCAGAATAACACTCCAATTTCCAGAAGACTCCAGAGACTTCTGCCAGATCAGCAAACCCTTGTTTCTACACTAAACTAAGCTTTGTAATCTAGAACCTTCTTCTTAAACCCTAAGCTAAGCCTAACAAACTCTTTCTAGAAGTTCCTCAACAAACTTTTGGAGGGAACTCAAAGGCTTAGGGTTTGGGTGCTCTATAAATAAAGACCCTAGGCTCACTTGTAAAGGATGATTGAATCA
Source organism: Agapanthus africanus (assembly GCA_030015575.1). Classification (NCBI taxonomy): domain Eukaryota; kingdom Viridiplantae; phylum Streptophyta; class Magnoliopsida; order Asparagales; family Amaryllidaceae; genus Agapanthus; species Agapanthus africanus. Next base: position 567,817,914 of record CM057339.1, read on the forward strand.
ACCCAATTCTAGTTCATTTGAGAGCCATTCTATCTCTCTTCATCTTCTTCTTCCACAAGTCTAGTGAGAGGACTTGTGTGAAACCCTAACCCTAATTCCAACCCAAATTCAAGATCCCGAGTACCCGTCAAGCAAGAAGCCTTGCAACCTTTTATGAGCCGAGCCGATCTTCAACAGAGCAAGTGGTCCAAACGATCCGCGACTCACGGAGCCGAGCGACGCCAAATCGACAATTTAGTTCTTCCTCTTATAGTTCTTGAGCGACTGTAATCAAATTGTTGATATAAATAAAAGGTGATTTTCTTTTATCTTGTTTTCTTTAAATTCTTGCATCATGATTCAATCTAAATTTCTAGTTGTAATTCTTGTTGTGATGCTTGAGTAATACTCCGCTCGTCGAGGAGTCGAGACGATCAATAGAATGATGATGTAATATATCTGAAAATGATTCTTGATTCCTACAAGTTTTGTAAACCCTAGAAAGTTCAAGAACCGACAACCCATTTCGTTACGATGCTTTCTTGAATGATATCGCTCGAAATTGGGGAGTTACGATCGTTTCTTGAAATTGCTAGAGGCTAGAATGTGAATGATATCGACAAAAGAACAAGGGTAAAATGATGAAACCCTAGTTTCACGAAGAAGCCCTAACTCTCGTCGATCATCATCGATCTAGTATCAATCCTTCGAAGGACAAGAACACGAAATCTTGAGATTACATCACGTCTATAGATCCGATCGATTCCTACGAGCCTCATTTAGATTCTTGACATTTTGGTTGGAAATATCATCGAAACCCAATTCTTGATTGTTTATCAGTTTCTTGATTCTTGATTAAACTCGTGACACCTGAATCAATTGATAAAATCTTGAATCATGTTTTCTTTTCTTTTCGATTAACTTTTCGATTCAAATAAATCAAATATAAAAACGAATCGCACAATCCCTGTGGACGATCCGCACTCGCTTACGATCTACAATCGACACCGTAATTGATTGCGGTCAAATATAATTCTTTGATTGTGAACTTTATTCAATTTTCTAATTACCGACACAAAGAGACTCTTATCGATTTGATTTACTTACTCAGTCTCGCATTTTACAATCGATCAAATAGCACCGAAATCGGGGACTATTTGAATCGATACTTTAATACTTTTTACATTTACACAATCCGGAAATCATTCGAATCACGTCCCATCATTAAAACTATCATTGCAGAAAACAACGAAAATACCACGTCCTCTTATGCCATCCGCATTCGCCACGGGGTCCCGTCATCACCCGTTAGGTTACTTAATTAACGACAGAGCGGGGGCTGGGCTAGCGCGGGTGTAAAACATAAGTGACGTCTAATAGCTATCATATATAGATATTGTACATTTGTCAGACGCAATAATAAGCATTCCAGATCACTGATGAACTTTATTGGATATACTAGCAATCCGCATTTGCTTTGAGCCTGCAATAAAAGACGGATTACACAGTTGTGATGAATAGCCATTACCCCACCCTAGACCCCTACGGGTACGGCAAACTACCCGCCAAGTACCCGAAGTGAAGCGGTCTCCCTCAACAAAGTGAGTAGGCCACTAAACACTTCAAAGTACCCGGTAGTTTGTGCACCCCACCTTGGGTCTGTCCTAGGAGCAAAAACAGTAAAAAAGAAATAATACAACGGTGGCTACAACCGCAACCTAGATGTGCCATGCAAAAGAATATTACATCAAATTACATTTATATCTAATGAATGAATATTAAACCCATTTCAAACCCCGGCTAATCATCACAACATTCCAATCAAGTCCATATACACAAACAGTAAACATTACAGAAATGTGCAACCCCCTGCCAACCGACATACTAGCAGTTATGGGAGGTTTACGAACACATTAAACATTACAGATAAAAACCCAATTAGCAAATATCTTAGAACATCGATCGATTACCATATTCCGTGTCTACCCCAAAAGCAAAGCAGCACTGAAGTAACCTGGGTATAAACAGAACAAACAGAGAACCAAAACACCAAAAAATAAGAATTACAGAGCAAATCCGAGTCAACTCGGAGTTGACTCGGCGGCGGATCCGCGGCACAAGCACTCTATTGCCGTGGATCCGCGGCCACACAACCGAGTTGGAACTTCGTATTTTCCCAGTATTCTTATATTTCCCTGCTGTGAATTTTAAGGCATATCAAATATTTTTTCAGACATGTTTAAAATTAATAGAAACTTGGGATTTCCGGGGTTTCGTTTTTGCGTTTTCCGTCGATCGAACTTCTAATTAGTTGCTAACAAGCTAGTAATGGTTTAGTTGGCTCTGATACCAATTTAAGTCCATGTCACGCACCCCACGAACTTGCGTGGAGGCGGAATATATGAAAAACGATTATCAAAGCTTCGTAACACGGACTTGAGCGCATGAATCGTTTCTAAACCGTTACTAGCAAACTACGAAAGGTTTAACTACTCGGATTCGAAGTTATACCTCATGTTACTTGTCCTTCGGGTCTTCATCGTGGTCCTCCACTCCTCGTAGGCTCCTTGGAACATCGGCACCTCAACGACCTCCTCGAGTCAAAGACGATCCACCCGAGAGCTCCTACGCCAAGCTTTATCTCTAACTTGAGATAACTAGGTTGCTCAAAGTGCTAATCTAAGCTACCTAGGGGATATAGAGTGAGGTTATGGATGTATTAGTCTAGCTAACCCTTGATCTCAACACATGAGAGGTTAGGGTTAGGGTTTCAAGAATGAGAGCTTGAGGAGAGAGAAGGTGAGAAAGTGAATTCCTTTGGATGAATGAAATCATTTGAGTATATATGAAACATATGATATTATTAAGTAAATAATAAATAAATCTTTATCATCATGTTTCATTAATACCCTAAGTGATTCATCATATGAGTCATATAAATCATTAAATGAATCATTAACTCATTGCATGAATCACTACATGACTCACTAATCCAATTAATGCAAATGACACCTTAGCCTCCAACTCACCATGCTTCTAGAAGCTTCCCGGAAAATTACGAGAACGCCCCTCCAATCCGTGAAAACACGGAAAAACTTTAGACTGTATAAATCCAATAACCCGATACCAGAATCTGGCTTAAACCAAAGCCGGCTAGTAAAAACTGTCCGAAAAGTCGTACGTACGTAAACACACGTACGCGTCCGAACCCTTGTCGTAAAACCATACGACCTCTATATCGTTTCGCCTGGAGCAGGGAAACTCTCTGTGTGGGACTCTAAAGACTCGACACTACGCTAGCAGTGGGTTTAACCACAGACCGCAAGCGGCACTAGCTGTACGTAACGGTCCCCAGGTAGATGTCGATAAGAAGGCCGATGAGGAAAACCATCCGAACTCCTACTGAGCCTGATGTGACAATCTCCGTACAGTCCGGTCTATTCGTCTAAGACTATCGCATATCGAGCCTAGGGGCGGCAAGCGTCAGTCCCCTAATAGCTGTATAAGTCGTGTCGGAGCGTAGCCCATTACACCCTGAGAAACTACTGGAACCTACCAGTAAATCTCGCTTGCCCTGGCCAGGGACTTTGCGTAATGGCTCTCTGACACAGCGCGATATCAACTCCCAATACCGGGAGAGACGAATCCTATCTAACTGCCACTGCCTCCAAGTGCTCGGGACTGCACCCAACTGCTACCTATTTGCACGACTCCTTTGAGCCGTGGTAGGGTAGCAATCTAAGAACAGTGGGACACACTCGAGGCGAAGTAGCAGTGTCAAGTCTGCAGACTATGCTGTACTCATGTCACCTGGGAACTATTAACTGACGATGGGTATAATACCAACCAATCAGTTTCCCTGCGAGTCCTGTCCGGTGTACCCATAACTTAACGAGCACCTGTATACTATCTCCAGTACGACGTACTGATGGCTGTGGGACAGACCATCTCCCCAACTGGGATGAGAAGCGTACACACTTAGTCTACTCCAGAATATCGATGCCCTATCTCGATAATCCAACGACCAGGGACTTGTATAGGATGTTGCTTACAGACTACCCAGACCCCACTAGTGTGACTGCCATCACAACGCTGGTAATCAAGCAAAGATCCTATGGGCTCTACTAATATGTATAAGTGATATGAAACAAGAAACATATGCACATATTAAAGTAGACTCAAACCAAGTAGCATACTACCATGTTTAGCAAGACCGCCATCATACTGCTGGCAGTCAAGCAAGAATCCTATGGGCTCTATCAACATATGATGATAAAGACAAACCATATAGCATACTATCTTCTCGAGTAAGACTGTTTTATCGGTATATGCCCTTCCTCAATCATCACAATCACTTGCTTGTGACTACGATAATTGTCTTGAGGGCATTATAGCCAACAATCTCCCACTTGCACTCAAGGCTAATTATTGCGATGTCGCATACTCACAGCCCGTGTGATACCGAACATCCAACTCCTCTACTAATCAGTTTCACAAAGCCCGTTTGTACAACTATTGTGTTCGAGAAATAGCCTTATTGAGTGGATCCGCCTTGATGTTTCTTTCTATATCTCTCTTAATTTCAAGTTCGTGGAGAAAGCCATCTCCCGAATCGAGTAATACATGTCTTAGAATATGTCTGGATATCTGATGGGACCTAGTTCATAAATGAACTCCAAATCCAAACTTCATAGACTGTATCATCACTGAACCTAATCAGTATCCAGCACCATGCCTCCCACAGTATCCTTTTGGACCACCTGTCCATAATACTGTCCCTCGTTAGATGGAAAACTATAACTCTGACAATCACTTTGTCATCTATGTCACCTTTGAAGCCTGGAATGATAACCGTCTCCCGAAGGAGGCCGCCGTCATCAAATCCGTAGAACATGTACTTATGTTCTAAAACTGCTTCCTTGTGTTTCTTCAGGATTGGATTAATATAAACTTATCGCATCTAGTGAAAAACGACGTCTGGTGTGGTACTTGACATCTCATGATTGACTTAATTGCCTAAGCAAGTGATCTGCCAATCATGCACATCCCTCTCCCCTTTAGTCTGTAAGACACCTTTAGAGAGGGTGACTCCATCACCTGTAGGTACACCACCATGCCAGGAGTCATCTATTCTAAAATACTATTAGAATACTGTCAAAGTACCCATATTGGGAAACTACCCAAATCTAGATCTAAAACCATAGATCTAGTAACCAGAATGTCAGATATTATATCCATATCCTTTGTGGAGAAACAACTGTGTGACGGTCACAGTACAACCGATCGTAGTATATGAATTTTACTTCATACTCTGTGTATGTCATCCAAATACCAGGACATCACACCCTACTACCTTCTTAACAGATCCATCCCCTATTCCGATGAAGTCAAACCCATGACTATCACATCAAAAAATAGATGATCTTATCTCCGCTATATGTGCTCAAGCCTATAAATAGACATAAGCTACTTGCCCACTATGCTTCCGCTGCTCCCACTGACTACGACAACCCTCTGGCAGAATAATATATACGTACACTTCTAAAGCTAGTTTAGAATGACGCTATACTTATCCTTCTGCCGGGTCTCATAGTTTGGAACAACAGTAGTGTCAAGTCTGGGTAAACAAGAACCTCCCTGTCACCGTCCTTGAGGCTACCGAAGTACCTCTCGGGTGTCTGAGGTTACCCACCATATCTGCGGAGTGGCTATTGGAATGTCAAACCTGATTGAATATATAGGTCCTATTAAATTTTCCGTAATCGTTTGCGGTTCTGGAATCACTTCCAGTTCTACCATACTCCCACTATTGTTTTCTGAAAAAAATCCATTTTACTAAAACTGTGGCGAGTCTAGAACAATATCACTATTGATCTTCCAAATGGTAGAAAGTCAACCCTCGTCAAAGCCAGGGTCAACCCATAAACTGCCATTACAGAAACGTGCCTTGAGTTATCCAGAGTCTGGTTTTAAGCATAAGCTGGAAAACTCACCGTACCCTAACATCGTTAAGATATGAACCATTCTATATCCAATATAGAAACTTTGACACTTATTTAATTGGAACTAGATTCTAATCATGCTACTGTCTCCGGTGCATATCAACTCAATGGAGAAAAGCTAATCAGCATTACTCAACTTTGGAATCCATCCAATTATGAGTAACCTGAAAGAGAAACAAGTTTCTCAAAACCATTAACTGAATACCAATCACAAGAATCTACATCTTCGATTTCTTTGAAGAATCCCGATACTTGCGACACCTGGTTCTCTACTTTATTCCTATACCTACAACTTCTTAAAACTTTAGACTTTGTATTTCTACGAAACACTTGTCTAAAAACTAAGGAAGTCACAAGTAAACATAACAGAGTACGAGGACCCACCCCTTTGTCCTGATGGACACTGGACAACATACAATACTCTGTATAAGTCCACTGAGTTGAATAACTCAAAACCTGTGCGTCGTAGGTTGAAAACTGTACCTAGGCGATTTCCTCAAATATCAATAATTACAAAGAATTCCGATATAATGAGAATGGTCACCTAATTCCCAATAGCTTACTCCCACTCATCATCTGTAAAACCATACAGATGTGAGAAACATACTTGGTAAATACATACCCTGGAGCAAGGGTTTAATTGGGAAATCAGTTTACAATTAACAATGCACAGTGTAATCGAAACATGAAAATGTTTCGAAGGGGTATCCTGGTATTCTTAGTAATGCCTCTTCCATAATCCAATTCATGACTTTAACCGTATATTTGTTTGCCATCTCCCCAAATCCCTTTATTTGTCTTTATTCATTACCTTCTGTACACCATCATTAGGCTAAGTGGTTTTCTTCCTTCCCTACCGTTCGGCACCAGCCTATGGTTTGGAAGAAGACTATCCGATAAGCATAATAGGTGTACTCTCATAATCCTAGGAGTACTCGCAGCTTGAGAGAAGGTGATGATAAAAGACAACTGAATAATACCTTATTCTATTTCTCCCAAACTGGGAAAAAAGCAAAGGTGAAATAGGAGTGGCGATGAAGTATGCGGTTTGGTCGTGAATGATAACAGTCGCAATTTACTTTGCCCTCTTTCTAATTCCTTTATTTTGTCTTTAGTTATTACCTTCTGTACAACCTACTTAGGCTAATTGGTTTTCTTCATTCCCTACCTTTCGACACCTGCCTATGGTTTGGAAGAAGACTATCCAATAAGCATAATAGGTGTACTCTCCTAAACTAAGGAGCTCTCGCAACCTGAGAGAAGGTGATAATAAAAGATAACTTAATAAACCAATTCTATTTCTCCTGAACCTTGATCCATCCTCGAAGAAGTCCCTTCGAGTTCGTATATAACCATACGATGGATCTATCCAATGGAAGTGGATGTCCGTAGTAATACGGGGTGTTCTGAGAAATATAAAGGGTAAAAGAAGGAGCGGCAATGACTTATGCAACTCGGACAATCCAAAAGCCAGTATTTTAAGAAGGTTCGGTCAACTTGGTCACTGAGTCATAGTCTAGGGTCGGTCAAAGGTCGCTGCCAAAGAGAGAGAGAAAAGAAACACTTTGCGTGCACTCTAACCTAGATCAGAATGGTTATCACTTTATCTAATCAGGAAACCTCCCACTGTAATCTCAAATTCTCCTCCAAACCTGAAAGAAGAATTAGTCGGGATCACCCAAAGAGTAAACCAACTCATTAGTGGGAATCGGGATCCAACTCTCTTCGCATGATAACGTGACGGTATCCACTCACGTTATCACACTCCAGAAGGTATGCACAAGTCTGGAAAGTTTCCTGTATGTTTGAAACTCCTGATGTAATTTTTATCCTATGCTCTTATGACCTTGACGTAGGCCAACAAATCATAAGTCACATGTCAAGTTCTACCCGTCATTGTCCAGGTTAATTTGAAGCACCCGTACAAGCCCTTGACGTAGGCCAACAAGGCTATACGTCTGTCCCAAACCAACGTATCTATCTATGCAGCAAATGAATACCCCAGCAGCTACCAAACACTATGCCTTGATGTAGGCCAACAAACATAGCTTGAATACTACTGACTATCCATAAGAAATGACGGAGGGCTACGGCTGGTTTTTGGCGAAAAACCTTTAACGTAATGAACTTGATCTCGTTGAAGGAACCTGATAGCTTTTTATAAAAAATATAGTGGCGAAAACCTTTGCTAAAGAGGTCACTCCCGGTGAAGGGATCTCGGCTCTTTCCTCGTCGAATGAGGTGCAGGATATTCATAACCGAATACCACGATGCATAACAACTTGTAATCGACTATAGTGAAGTTATTACCCTGACGCAAACTTCTGCCCAAGGGGTCACTCCCGGTGAAGGGATATCGGCCCTTGCCTCGTCGAATGAGGTGCTGGATATTCATAACCGAATACCTCTATGCATAACAAAAGGAAACATCTTTGTAATAACACCTTTTAAAATTGGTTCCAACAACATCAAATATAGGTTTGTTTTATCCTTGCATTGATAAGAATCAATGCAGTCCCATCAATTAATCACACCAGAAAAGAACGAAAATAAAATGTACGTATATGCCATCCGCATTCGTCACTGGGTCCCGTCATTGTCCGTTAGGTTACTTAACTAACGACAGAGCGGGGACTGGGCTAGCGCGGGTGCAAAACATATACACCATCTACTAGTATATATAAATATATAATAATCGGTCCAGGCATGATAAATGCAACATCACAGAAAAGTAATAAGCATCACAGAACAATACAGATAATCTGGGATCCCCGGGTTTCACAGAGCTTCTACTGAAACCCGGCGTTCCCTTGGTCGTGTGGATAGCCTGTGCAATGAAACCTAGACCCCTACGGGTGCGACAAGTTACCCGCTAAAACCTGAAGCGAGGCATCCCCTTACAACAAAGTGAATGGACCACCCAACACTTCACGGAATCTGGTAACTTGAGCACCCCTCCTTGGGTCAACCTGTACCCCTTACGAGTGCGGCGAATAGCCCGCCAATTTTAGAGTGGTGCCTCCTCCGTCTCAACGCCATGAGATGCGGGCCTGTTGCCCTCTAGAACCCGGCTATTCGTGCACCCCACCGCGGGGTAATCCTAGTACAGAAAAGAAAAATATATACAATGGGTACATCGACCTCAGCCCGGTCGTGCCCCAAAAGAATATTATACAAACAGGTAGTGACGGCAGTCCACAAGTCGGACGCTCGCCCGCAATATCAAATGTATAAATAAATCCAAACAGCACTACCATTGCACACTGCTATCCACCACGACATATCCGCAATATTACACCACAACACAGAACATCAACGCGAATGTCTCGTTCGCAAATCCGTCTAAAAGAACTATAGCAATTAGACGTAATTTACCGCTCGAATGACATTCACGGTCGGAGATATAATATAAGTACTGTAAACTAACAAGTTTAAAATTTTGATCGACAAAACTTCCCGAAGTGGGCCCCACGTACATCTGGTGTACAGTAATAAAATCTGGGCCCAAAAGAAATATACCAAAAACCACAATTTACCATGGAGAACACACTGTAGAAATTTGACTCACTGTTCTCACAATATCGCGGCGGATCCACGGCCGTACTGTGGGATCACATGATGAAATTTCACCAGTTTTCTTCAAAAAGCCTGCACAATTTTCTGTGATGCTCAAAATAATTTTTAGACCTGATTTAAAATCGACAGAAACTTTGTACAGAAAATTGTAGTTTTGCGAAAAATCCGTTCGATCGATATTTTAAACGCGTTAGCACTAGTTAGTAAAGCTTAATAGCGAGGCTCTGATACCAATGTAAGTCTACGGTAGCGTCCCGGCTGTCTTTCAGACGCCAAATGCGGAACAAAAACTTTTATAAACTGGCGCTATCATATACTATAACCTGGATCTGCCATTAACGCTAAACTAACATACTGTAAAGAGGGTAGAAATGTTATACCGAACGATCCGAGTTCTTCGTTCTTTAACCATCATCCCACGCTTTGTTGCGGCTGCTCCGATCTCCTGAATCTCCAGTCTTCTCGTCCAGGTGGCACCACGTCGATGGATCTTTAAACGGGCTCCCACCTCTGAACCGAGGCAACTCGGACATCAAGTTTGCTAAAAGAGATGACCAAGATTGATGTAGAGAATGAGTATAACACTTTGTCTCGTTACATCCAAAGCTATGGATGAACGGTTAATGAAGTTGCCTTTTTGGATCGGGTGAAATCAGAAATCAACTTATGAATTTTCCATGAAGCAAATTTCCATGAGCCGTGGTAGGGTAGTAATCAAAGCATAATGGGAACTCACACGAGACAAATGACGATCCCAGGTCGACAGACTAACCTGTACACATGTCACCAGGGAACTGCTATCTGACGATATGTATAATACCAACTAGCATGTTCCCGGCGAGTCCTGTCCGGTGTACTCATAACCCAATAAGCACCTGTATACATTTTAGGTGAACCAACTAACACCAACGGCTTGTGAGACCGGCCACCGCCCCTCGTCGGGGTCTCGACCGTATACACTAGTCTACTCTGGAGTATCGATGCCCTGTCTCGAAACTCCCACGACTAGGGACATTTAAGGATGTGCTTATAGACCCCAGCTCCCACATATATGATCGCCATCATACTACTGGCAGTCAAGCAAGAATCCTATGGGCTCTATCAACATATGATGATAAAGACAAACCATATAGCATACTATCATCTCGAGTAAGATTGTTTTATCGGTATATGCCCTTCCTCAATCATCACAATCACTTCCCTGTGACTACGATAATTGTCTTGAGGGAATTATAGCCAACATTTTGTGCACCGAGTGTGCGCACGTCTTGTTGTGTGTGTACATTGACTTGTGTCGTTTGTATCCTCGACTATCATTTATTTATCCTCTTAATTGCTTGTGTGCGATTCTAGGATCGGGTGCAGAGGCGTCGGATGTGGCGCGGAAAAGACATGGCTGAGATCAGATCAGATTAGCCGAGGCGTCCCGGTGAGTAGATATACACATCTACGGGGGGAATCGTCTGGATGGCGCGAGGCGCCCGATGGTTTAGGCTTACTTGTAGTATTTGCATTTTATATGCGTAGTTTCCTAGTTATGCATCTCATCGCATTGCATCATCTTATATGTGTGTGTGTGTGTGTGTGTGTGTGTGTGTGACATCATCATAGGACACTTGCACCATTACCATTGGTTCATGCCGCACGTGCACTATTCATGCGAACACACACGCCTTCGGTAATTGCTATGTCACGAACACTATAGAACTTGTTTAAAATCGGTAATTGTGCATTTGCATCATATATGATCTGTAGATTTATACTTGTATATTCATTTCATTAAATGGATATGTAAGATTGTTAGTCATTTATACATATCTCATTGCATCATGATTCATGCATAGCTTCTGGCCGTACTTCTCATGGTATATACTACCGTATCATAGATTTCCATCATCATCGACATGTTTTCATATTGTGATCCTTCTTGAGGATTTCTGTACTTATGAGATTTCTGGATTTTGGGGAAAACCGCAAGAATTTTATAAACTTATTAGCATTTTACAAAATAGAAATTTGCGATTTTCTCGTGATATGATGTGTTTGGTGTCCACCATGAGTTTTCTCGATTCTTGAGCTGTATCATATACTCGATTCGAGGAGGGGGATGTACTGTCTGCGGGTACATGGTGGACCCGGTATGGTACCCCAGGGAAAGAGGATCGCAGATGATGACGTTGAGCCCGGCAGGGGAACGCTACCTACCGGTTATTTATGGCGCGGCGGATATCCAGAGGATACCGACCGTAGTTGTGAGATTTGATGATATGGGTCGATCCGGACTGACGGAGCCCGAGATATTTGCAGGGTTGTCTAGCACGGCAGCAAGGTTTCGGGAGGCATCGTCCCTACTAATTTCAAAATTTTGCCATTCTAGCTAACCCTAACCCTAGAATCGTTACTAGAAAATCCGACGATACTAAATATAAACACTTTACATCTAAGTGAATGAGGGAATACAACCTTTGTAGACCGGTCCTTCACTCCTAAAGCTCCATGTCGTAGTCCCTTCGCTGCAAGTTGTGAAGACCCGGACTCTAGTAAGGGTTCACATGAAGAAACGAACAAGCTTGCTCAATGTCTTCGAGGCCGAAGATGATCTACGTCGAGGAGACTCGAGCTTATGCTACCTCTTCACTAATGGTGAGATTAGTGAAGCAAACACCCTAAACTAAATGGTTAATAGTAGAGGATGATGAAGTAGGAAGTTGGCTCACTTTAGTTTTATTTTTCTCACAAGGTTTCATCACTTAGAGAAAACTAGCAAGCTTTTTCTCAAGTGAGGAAGAAGATGATGAATGAAACTCATGAGGTTAGAAATGCAACCATGGTAAGTGTATGTCATGCACTGACCATTGTAGAGACTAAACCATAGCTATGAGTTAAGGGTTGGGTTAACAAATATCTTAAGCTAGACAAACAAGTGAACTAAGTCAATGTTCTACTAGCTTCTCCAAGCTCATCCATGATTAATTCCAAATGTTTGAATTACTTAAAACTAATAAAACCCTAGCATTAACCTAGCATGGTATGAGTCTATTACAAACATGTTTCATGTGTAACCTTGCATGACACAACAATATATATCACATATATATTTTGTGCAAAAAGAAAACAATACATTTAACATATATCACATATATATCAATGTATCATAAGTGAGAAAAATGAATACTTAAGTGAGCTAATATTAGTTAATGTAATTTAATATATCAAATATATAATTCTACATTAAATTATTAAATCAACACTTGATTTAATAATCCGGCTATATCTCATATAACCGACTAATATCAACAGTAACAACTTATCGAATCAACACTTGATTTGATAACTTGGATATATCACATATAACCGACGAATGTCACATATCGCGAGAATAGAATACAGTATTGCATACACGTACTAATCTCGGTCCCGCACATATCACATATGTGCTCCTACTTCGTTTCGCATGAACCGGGAAACCTCTGTGTAGGACTCTAAAGACTCGTCAATACGCCGGCAGTAGGTGATGATCATATCAAACACCCACAAGCCGAAGCGGTCTGCTAAACGTAACTGTAGGGTTGCTAGGCTCACGCACAAGGGTCTTCGAGGCATAACCATGCCCGATTAAAATTTTAGCCGTGCCGAACAACTCTAATACGGATCTTTAAACTAGGGTTTAGGCGAAAACTTGCATGTTAACAACTTTAACACTAAGTGAAAGGGATTACAACCTTTGTAGATCCGGTCCTCCACTTCATTAGCTCCGTGTAGACGTCCCCATCGCTGCGATCGTGAACACCGGACTCTAGAGAAGCTCCACGAGAAGAACGAACGTGCTTACTACGATGACTTCGAGGCCGAAGATGATCTACGTCGGGGAGACACTAACTCAAGCTATTCCTTCACTAGGTCATGAAATTTGTGAAGAGAACACACTCTTCTACATGGCAAGTGGTAGAGGATGAAGAAGTAGGAAGTGGGCTCACTTTAGAATTGATTTTCTCACTCTTTTTCTCATGGCACCATTGGAGCTAGTAAGCTTTTGGATGGAGCTTGATGATGAAGAAGAAGAAGAAAAAAAAATTCCATCCAAATGAAAACTTATCTAATAAATAATGGCACCATGTTTGAGTTAAGCCCTCATGCTTAACTTATGTAGAGAATTAACCAAGGCTTTAGGTTAAAGGTTAGGTTAAAGAATATCAAAAGAAATGACAAAAGAGTGGACTTTGTCAAAGCTTCTCCAAGCTTCTTCAAACTTGATTTCTTTGACTAAGTTAAACCCTTTTATTAAATCTTAAGATAAAACAATAACCCTAATCTTTACCCTAATCTTGGTATGAGTCTCATACACCCAACTTTGATGTATCATCAAGCATGATACAAACATGTACACATGCATATATCATATATAAACAATGTGCACAAACTAGTGAGAAAATAAATCATAAGTGAGCTAATACTAGTTAATGCAATGTAATATATCAAATATATAATTATGCATTAAATTATTAAATCAACTCCTGATTTAATAATCCGGCTATAACCGACTAATATCAAAAGTAACAACTTATCGAATCAACACTTGATCCGATAACCCGGCTATATCGCATAAAACCGATCAATGTCACGAATCGCGAGAATAGAATACGGTATCTCATATCGTATTAATCTCGGTCCCGCACATATCACATATGTGCTCCTACCCCGTTTCTCTTGAGCCAGGAAACCCTTATGTAGGACTCTAAAGACTCGTCAATACGCCAGCAGTAGGTGATGATCATATCAAACACCCACAAGCCGCAAGCGGTGTGCTAAACGTAACGGCCACCCGGGTATTGAGAGATCAGAAGATCAACAAGCAAGCCCGCTAGTTCTCCTGCGAATCCAATCAGTAACACTCTCGTACAGTCCGGTCTCGTCGTCTGATATGTCGCATATCTCGTCTAGGGGTGGTAAACGTCAGACCCCAGTAGCTCGATAAGTCGTGTCGATATGAGGTCTATAATAGTTTGAGAAACTACTGGTAACACTTACCAGTAAATCTCAGCAACCCTGGCCAGGGATTTCCGTTTATAGCCAATCGAACACAGCACAACATCAACTCCCTATACCGGGAGAGACGAATCCCCTCCTATCGCTCATTGCCTCCATGTGATTCGGGATTGTACCCAAAAACCACCGTTTTGCACGCCCTCTTGGACGTGGTAAGGTGGAAATCAAAGCACAGTGGGAATCACACAAGACTCTATGACGATCTCGGGTCAACAAACTACTCTGTATCAGTGTCACCGGAGAACTGCCATCTGACGTGAGGTATAATACCATCTGGGAGTTCTCGGCGAGTCCGTCCAGTGTACTCAGTCTCCACTGAGCACCCGTACACCATCCTCGATGTCAAACACCGATGGATATGGGATCATCCATCGCCCATCATATGGGTCAAGATGCGTATACGCTAGTCTACTCTGGTGCATCGATGCCCTGTCTCGATACACCCACGACTAGGGAGCTTGAAGGATGTACTTATGGACTACCATGTCTCCACTAGTATGATCCTCATCATAGTCCAGGTAGTCAAGTACACATCCTAAGGGCTTTACCAACATGTAACAGAGAGACAATCAGTATACATGTTAAGGTAAAGTGTAACCAGATAGCATACTATCATGTCGAGCAAGAAAGACCTCCCTATATATGTCCAAGCATCCACTACAATATACATCGTATGTACAGTAATAGACTCTAGGGCATACATATAACTAACAATCTCCCACTTGCACTAGGGCCATCTGTTGTGGTATCACATACCCAACAATTAGCCGCGGTTGAAGTATCTCATACTCAACCATCTCATAAAAGTCTCTACTGGGAAAGGCCTTCGTGAGTGGATCCGCGCTGTTGTCCTCTGTGTCTACTCTCCTAACCTCGATCTCCCTGGAGATCAACCATCTCCATGATCAGGTGATACTGCCTAAGAATTATATCTGGATTTCTGATGGGACGGGGAGGGGGGTTCCTTGGCAAAAACCACAACTCCATTGTCACACAATGGTAGGAACGAAGTTCATCTCATGAACTTATATATATCCAGAATGCTTCTTTGGTAGCATCCTTGGTAACGATGTATGTCACGACCCAAGTTTGGCCCGTAACTGGCACTTAAACTACGTAACGTCAACAGGCGTACGCAACTCAAGTAAGCCGAAAACCCAGAAATCTAAACCACCCAAAACTGGATCAACGGAGAAAACATAGTTTAAAACATTTTGAAAATCACAAGTAAAATCTCTAACTCTAGTTTTCTTTCTTGAAAATTTCGGCAGCACCTCCTTTGTAAAAACTAGCCCCGAAAACGGGTACAACACAGATAATATATAAAGCATCCCAAATGGGAGAAAAATCACGCCCAACGGCGGAGACAATCACCACAACAAGTATACGATGCCGAAGCGAAGGATATAAAGGAAACTGTATAAAGAGGTAAACTTCCCAACATAACCGGCTCCCACGAGCACGGCACCCAAAGTCACCAAAATAATACAACACTGAATCCTCACAAGTCGTCTCTAAGTCATATACAAACAGTGGTAGATGGAGAATACTAGATCCAAAAAAAAGATATACAAAGTACAGACAGATAACCGCAAACCCACCTAAAAGCAAAGGCATCACTGCCTAATCTAGCGGTATTTGCAAAAGTAGAGATGATAAGATGCCCTGCCGCGACTACTCTGAGGGTAAGTCCTGCAAAACACTGTGGCACAACGGGGGTGAGTTGCCAACTCGTGAATAGTAATTACATCATACTGTAATCGCAGGTATGCACGAACAGCGATCTATCTATCACATGTAATCCGATAGCATAAGTATGATAAGTGAATATGCAACAACCATGTAAAGGTACATCATCAGGGTACTACAACTACATGAAGCAATGCATATCAACATAATCCTGAGTGTGTGGGGGTGATATAATAAAATCTCAGGCAAAATCATCAGCATGGAAAAACACTAGTGTCCCTTACTGACACATCAAATCCTAAATCCTCAGGCACCGCATCCTCAGATCGGCCCTCACATCCTGTAAGTCTCATGGAACCTGAGTGTCTATCATCGACACCTGAAACATCATGAAAACATATACCTGTAAGTATATATATATAAGGATATCAACCACGTATGTCCACCGACGATACGTAAAAATCATGGAAACCTGAGTGTCTAACACCGACACTCGAAACATCTATAAAACTCGTGTCTAGCATCGACACGTAAATCCTCATAACTCAGGCGCTATCACCATGACTGGCCCTGACGATATGTCGTACATCACTCCAGTCGGTATCCCCATGATAACCGCCAAGTCCAAATACAATCACCGGTAGGTAGTGGTCCCACCCCCAGGCTTATCGTCTACACCACGAAATCACCACTCGTCCCGGGGTACCATACCGGGTCCACCATGTACCCGCAGATGGTGCCTCCTGCTCCTCGAATCGGGTATCACAAGCCAAATCTCAGAACCGAGAAATTACATGGTGGACGCACTGAAATATCATATCAAGAGAAACCGGGTTTTCAAACAATACACAGTTTCTTGAAAATACCCCCACGGTTCTCAAATCCATAATCATATGAAATCCATATCTCAATGCGTAGAATCCATATAAAACTGATATATGCAACATAAAACATCAATATGAGCACATAAAGGGAAAACCGCTCTTTAAATGAATCCAGCTTTTAAAATATATCTTGCGGTTCCCAAAATCCTCCGAAAACAAATACAGCATCATATGAAGTGTACATGTAAGTGTAGCAAGGTTTAAGTATCTACATGTAAGCAAGTGGGTATGATGCATTTCATAAGCGCAATGATCAACAACTCAATACCACATATCAAAACAATACCACTTGGGGTACATACAACTATAGCAAAAATATGCGATGTACATGTCAATATGAGTGCATGATATACATGTAACTATAATAGACTATGTGGGTGTACATGTCAATATGTATGCAAGATGTACAATAGAGCTAATGTAAGGTATACGTGAAATGGAATAAGGGTTACTACCTCAACTATTCCTGCCCAATGCAATGTGACGTATGTAAGTGTCAACAATATCTCATATGCACAATGGGATAAGGGCTACTACCACAACTATCCCTATCCACTACCGTATCACGTATGTAGGTGGTTTGTGCATGTCATGGCAATTACAGACGGTATGGGTGTAGCATACAATTTAGTGCTCGTGCAACATGAACCGTCAGTAATGTGTTATATTTAAAGGTATGAGTCAGGTACAACAGATAATACTATGCAAT
This sequence comes from Agapanthus africanus, assembly GCA_030015575.1. Classification (NCBI taxonomy): domain Eukaryota; kingdom Viridiplantae; phylum Streptophyta; class Magnoliopsida; order Asparagales; family Amaryllidaceae; genus Agapanthus; species Agapanthus africanus. The sequence continues at coordinate 567,835,799 of CM057339.1, forward strand.
GACATTCATATGAAAGTAACTAATATGCAAATACTATGCAGCTAACATATCATATTCGCCCCGACGCTTAACGCCATATGGGCGATTTCCCCGTAGATGTTAAATCTACTCACCAATGGTCTCCAGCTATGAAAATCCGACCACCTGCTTCCCCTTGTTCACAGCGTCCGAAGTCCCCGCTTGCGACGCTATATTTTCACAAACACAAGAAATAATGCGAACATCTCAGAATCGATCAATATAACGCAAAACTACGTATTCAAAAATGCACCAACACACTAAACTAACTCGCGAGTGCACGTCTAGTGGCTAACGTGCGCAACGATACCTCAAAACCTAACTGAGTACAGCAGCAGCACAAGCTCACGACTCGTGTCGCAATACGTATTACACGGACTCAAAACACTAGATTATAGGTAATCGATCCCAGATTTTGCATACTGAATTTACTAAAAAAGTAAACAGTACCAAACACCCCTAGCCAACAGCAGACAACAACCCACAGATGACCAACCCCAACCCCCTCCTACCTAGCCGGCGTCGCCGGATCGCGCTATAGGGGTCGCCGGCCCCGGCCGATGGGGTGGTCCCCGTGTCTCGGGTGATGTCTCAGGTTCACTAGTACATCTCTATAATTTTGTTTAGTCAAACACTAAATTCCCCAGAACACAGCAGTTCACAAAGGTTCAATAAAGACACTAAAAACCCGATATTGCACTAATCGATATAAAAAGCGTGCTACGCTACAACCAACGAGCAAAACAACATACAAACTCCTAATTAACAGTATAGGGATTATACCTAACAACTTTGCTTACAAGCTCTTAGCTTTCCCTAGCTCCAAGTGATCCAAGAGCCAAAAATCAAGAACTTTTGGTATTTTTGTGATATGTTTTGAGATTTTGAGGATTTATGAGTTTAGATTGATGTAAAATGAGAAGGAAAAGAGCAAGGGCAGTAGGGAAAGAAGGGATCTCGTCCAAGAGAGTGAGGTGGGAGTTTGGTGAGGGTTTCCTAGCAATTACAAGCATTTAATGCAATTAAATGCATTCACATACACATATGCACACATGCATGCATCTACATTCATTTCTTTTCTTTTTCTTTACGTTTAAACTTAAATCCTAGTCCACACAATGAATCTAGGTAAAGTGAGAAGGTTTAAGATTAACTCAACTTAATTGAAGAAAATATCACAAAAAGAGAAATTTCCCAAAATGTGAATACCGCATTAAAATAACATTAAAATTGGGAAAAATTCAAATTGAACCAAAACGTCCCATATACCCCCAAAGCTTGCGCACTAGCTTTATTTTAGCTAAACTAGGTGCCGACAAGTATATATGGTCGTTCGTTCACAGTCGGGTTAAAACGGAAAATACCGACAAACTTACCCTAAAACGGACAAATTCGCATAACGATTTCTAAAACGTTACAATGTATCTTGCCTTTAATCGTCTAGCATGTCACAGTATCTAGCTTGGAACTCTTCCAACATACCGTCCCTCCACTGAGGGTAAAAGACAATGCCTGCGACTGACATTCAGTCGTCCTTATCACCCTGGAACCTTTCCAGTGATTCTCCCCAGGATCGATTGATACCTTCTCACTACAACTAGTGAGTATCCTAACATCCAATTAGATATATCTCATAGATCCAGAACCCAGGATTTAGTAGGTATCACTTTGATCCTATATGGAGAATCCTTGTGATAAGCGGAGATTGACTGAGCGTAGCATAGGGAACTGCTTCCCTATCAAGAGTATGCCATCCACGTACTCTACGAGGATCACCACCATACTCCCTACTACCTTTTTGTATATACAAGGTTCATCTACCATTTTGATGAAGTCAAACTCTTTGACTACCACATCAAAAACAGACGTTCCATCTCCGTGATGCCTGCTTTATCACATAAAACATCTTGCACACGTTTCCGCTGCTCCCACTGTCTACGAAGCCCTCTGGCTGTGTACATATAGACGCTCTCTTCTAAAACATCATTTAGAAAAGCAGTCATGACACCCAACCACCAGATATCGTAGTCATGGTATGTAGCCGTGGCAAGTAGGATCTGGATGGACTTAAGCATAGCTTTGAAAGTCTCAACTTTTCCATATACACCAAGTAATCTTCTCAAGATTTACTCGCTCCTGATGGGGATTTAACCCTTCAGATAAAGCAACCAAAGTCCATACTTTGTTGGTGTATAAGGATTCCATCTCAGATCGATAAGCATCCAGCCATTCTTACAGAGTCTCATTCCTGATGGCCAGCTCGAAACTAGTTGGGTCATCATCTCATGATGCAATCCTCGCTCCCACTGTCATAGAGAAACCGAAGTATCTCTCAGGTGGGTGAGGAACCCTACTAGATCGGCGGAGAGGCTGAGGTTCGTTGGTTACTATTGAATCCTTCGGTTCTACCAAATCATCTGTTGTAGTTTGTATAGCTGGAACTCCTTCCAGTTCTACCTCATGACCACTAATTTTTCCATAAGAAATTCCTTTCACAAATGTGGCATGTTGAGAAATAAAACACTTTTGTTTCTCAGTTTGGTAGAAGATATTCCCTTGCGAATGCTTGGGATATCATACAAACTTCCACAGATCTGACTTTGCCTTGAGCTTGTCCGGATTTTGCTTTTTAGACATAGGCCGGACAACCCCAAATCTTAACAAACTTAAGATATGGGCTCTTCCCATTCCATATCATTTATGAAGTGGTAGGCAACTGATTTGATTTGAACCCTATTCAATAGGTATGCATCTTCTCAAGTGCATAACTCCCAAAAGGAAATAGGAAACTCAGTAGTACTCATCATAGAGCACACCATATCACATAAGGTGCTATTGCTCCGCCCCGACATACCATTGTGCTATGGTGTATACAGAGGAGTAATGCTGAGAGAGAATCTCATTCTCCTTTAGAATAGTCCAGGATTTCCGTGCTCAAGTATTCTCCTCCTTGATCTCATCAAAGGACATAATACTTATACCCGTTTTTGGTTCTCTACTTCTAACTTACATTCTGTGAATATCTCAAATGGTTCGGACTTGTGTTTCAACAGGAACATATGTCTGAATCTTGAGAGATCATCAGAGAATGTAATGAAGTACAAAGAACCGTTCTTGGCATGTGTAGACAGGAGATTTTCATACATCAGCATGTATCAATTCCAAGAGTTCACTAACTCTTTCTCTGTTTCCAATAAACAGAGCTATGGTCATCTTATCTTTGTGACATGACTGGCAAGTTTCACAAGATGTAAATTCAAAAAAATTTAATTATGCATCTTAATGTAACTTCAGCCAGTCGGGTCGCATTGATATGACCTAGTCTACAATGCCTCAAGAAGGATTCATTCATTTCTGAACTCTTCCTCTTGTGTGTGTTCTGTACGTTAAGAACTGTGGTTTGATTTAGAACGTCTATGCTTTTAGATAACGTGCCTGAACCGATCAACTCTTGATATAGGAAATGTTCAAAACATTATCCAACAATACAAAATTATATCCTTTCTTTACCAATAAAGAGACTGATATGATGTTGTATATCAGGTTCGGTATCTAATAACATTCGTTCAGAATCAATGTATTCAAGTAATACAGGGTGACAGTGACCAACAGACTTGGCTGCAACACTTGCACCGTTTTTTGTCTCATGAAACTTATCACTCGTTCTCAGTTCTCTACCTATTTGTAGCCCATGTAACAGATTACATATGCGGGATCCTGATCCGGTATCTCATACCCAGGACGTAAAGGATACCGAGAAACAGTTCTCTGTAATGAACACACACGAAGAAGATGCATCAGCATGCACTTTCTTCGTTTGGGCGGCACGGGAAATCTGGTATTCCCCAATTTCCTGCTTTGTCTTATAACAATTATAAGTTGGAGCGGGACCAACGTTCCCCAGCTCAGTATAACAAGCGGGTTCAGTCAATATATCCGTTTTATTATCTTGATTAAGGCGTGATTTGGTCGCTACCTGGAGAGAGAGAGAAGAAAACACTCAGCGTATGCTCTTGCAAGATCAGATTGGTTATTATTTTATCTAATCAGGATGGCTCCCACTGTTTTAATCAAATCTTCCTTCAAACCCTAAAAGGAAAGACTAGCCGGGATTAATTACACGCTACAAGTTCGCCAATCTTTCAGCCAGGCCAGTGTCGGTACTTTGAGGGAGGTTCCCCGTGCTTTCGCACGGACCTAATTAAAGTAAACCCCGTTTTCCCAGAGGCGTAACCCCGTTAACACCTTTCTAGACACCTACTTGATCGGCTAATTGTAATGTGTAAAACTCTCCCAGGAGTAACTCTTACTCGCAGCGGGTATCGGGATCCAACTATCTCATAGAAGGTATGCAATCTCATTGGAAATTTCAACACTTGAAATTCCCGATAATATTTTGCCCCTAACGTGCTATGACCTTGACGAAAGCCAACAAACCACAACCCGCTAGTCAAGTTCAACCCGTACATTTCTTGACTGAATTAAACCCACCCGCACGACCCTTGACGAAAGCCAACAAAACCGTACGACTACCCTAATCCAATCGCATCGTATGCTGCAGATAAGTAGCATATAGCTACCGCACACTACACCTTGACGAAAGCCAACAAATGTAGCACGAATACTATATACAACTTATCTGAAATGACGGAGGGCTACGACAGGTTTTTCTGAAAACCTATTGCGTAATGAACTTGATATCGTTGTAGAATCAAATGATTTTAAAATGGAGTGTTTTTGAGGCTTTTCTAGTTTTGCTAAAGGGGTCACTCCCGGTGAAGGGATCGTCGGCCCTTTCCTCATCGAATAAGGTGCAGGATATTTCACAAATATCACTATGCAAAGCAAAAACTCCAAAAGCAATCAAAAGACAAACCGAGGGGTGTAGCATCTGCCAGTCATTGCTAAAGGGGTCACTCCCAGTGAAGGGATCTCGGCCCTTTCCTTATCGAATAAGGTGCTGGATGTTCTACAAGGAACACCGCGATGCAAAGCAAGAACCGTAGCTACCTGTTTTTGAAAATTCGATTCCACAACATCATTAGGTTTCTTTTATTTCATTAATCTCATTAATAAAGTCCCATCATTTAAGTAACCTAAATATCGCAGATAAATACGACGCACACTTATGCCATCCGCAATCGCCTCGATGTCCCCTCGTGCACCGTTAGGTTAGGTAACTAACGGCAGAGCGGGACAGGGCTAGCACGGGTGTAAAACATAAGTAACGTCTATATAATATATCGTATATACTATATACAGTATCTATCACAACATATCAAATGATCACATCACAGATATTGCAGCAGAAGAAACATATATGAAATATTGGATATACTAGGACGTCCGTGTTTTTAATACGAGCCAGGATAAAACACGGATTCCACGGTCGCGATGAATAGCCAAACCCACATCCCTAGACCCCTACGAGAGCGGCAAGCAACACTGCCAATTCTAGGGTTAGGAGACCCGGTCTCGACTTCTCGAGATGGTCTCCCTCTGGACCCTAGAACCCGGTTACTTGTGCTCCCCGCCTTGGGTCTACCTAATGCGGAAAAGTAAATAATATACAAGTGGTGACATCAACCTCATCCCGGAAGTGCCCCAATAAAAGAATATTACATACAAATGAAATTTACATGAATGAAAAAGAAAAAACTCTCATCTCACATAAAACCCCCGGCTATTCGACGATCCAATATAACATATCACAGCAACACATAATATCTCATATCATCAACGTAAGCAAGTATGCGTATCCCGATTGTCGTTGATGTATAGCAACGAAGCCGGCGATACACCACATACTACGCTTACGGTCATAGAAAAGAAAGTGTAAAACTACAACAGTTGGAATCCGCAACCTTCTTAGACATTATATGCCTATCCAAATGAATTCCTTAGACATCGCATGCCTAACATTTATAAACCCCGCATTTTAGTCTCATTATCGAAAACTCTTTTCAATATCAAGTCGACAATTCAACAGGATTCCCGACATCCTGATCGAATGCTCGTCGCAAACTTTAGTAGACGGCCGCACCCCCGGATGCCGTCGACGAAGTGTACTAAGGCGGAACACCGCTGCTGCGAGCACCCGAATGGATGCTTTTGGCTACGGGGTTCTCCTACAGTCACTTGGTCGGGGCTATGGGGTGCAGCTGTCTATTAAGTTTACCGGCGAGTATCCGCGTACGCTACGTGATTGCGACAGACTTTTGATCACATCAAAATTCCGTGGCAACCGATCAATTTGAGACTGAACTGCTAGATTTACAACATTCAAATTAGTTATCTCATAATTACCTGTGGATTCCAAATATTGTATCACATTCCAGGTAAATAGACAATGTTAAACTTTCCGATCGAATAATCAAAGACCCAAGATTTCCCCAATTTATCTCAACACTTGAAATCAGTTTAAAAACATCCATCACATGCCACAGTACCAATGGTCCAGCCGTAGAAGGGTCAAGCCAACGCCTCATATGTGGCACGCCATACTGCCGCAAACCCTAAGGTTTAGAGGCAGTTCAAGACGGTCACATAATCGAGTTAAGGTTTGTTGTCTTCTAGAGGGTCCATCGCGTTACTTGCACTACCTAGAACGTTCTTAAACAACAGAAAAATCCAACACTTGAAAATTTCCGGCAGGGGAAAAAATGAGATATTGATATCCGGTCGAACTTTTTAACACGTTCTAAATTACCCGGAAAAACACATAGACGAAGTTAAACTTTCCGATCGAATCTACGAACTCCCAATACAACCCAGAAAACTCAACTCTTGAGTATAAATAAAAATTACCCATAAAACACAGGAATCAGTATAGGACATTACTGTGCAAACAGTGGACAAGGAAGCTACAGTGTGGCCGCGGAACCGCCGCGCGACCTAGGGTACGGCCGCGGTTCCGCGGCGGGTTGATGGAGTTGGGCCCACGTGTTTCACAGTAATTCCTAGAAAACCCTGCTGAATTTTTTGAGTATTTTTAATTTGGAAAAAACCACATTTTCAGAAAATGTACAGAGAAGGGTTTGAATTAGGGTTTCGGGGTTCGATCGGATTTCTAACATCGTCTACACATCGCCTAAACCTCTAACTTGGCTCTGATACCACTGTAGGGTTGCTAGGCTCACGCACAAGGGTCTTCGAGGCATCAACCATGCCCGATTAAAATTTTAGCCGTGCCGAACAACTCTAATACGGATCTTTAAACTAGGGTTTAGGCGAAAACTTGCATGTTAACAACTTTAACACTAAGTGAAAGGGATTACAACCTTTGTAGATCCGGTCCTCCACTTCATTAGCTCCGTGTAGACGTCCCCATCGCTGCGATCATGAACTCCGGACTCTAGAGAAGCTCCACGAGAAGAACGAACGTGCTTGCTACGATGACTTCGAGGCCGAAGATGATCTACGTCGGGGAGACACTAACTCAAGCTATTCCTTCACTAGGTCATGAACTTTGTGAAGAGAACACACTCTACTACATGGTAAGTGGTAGAGGATGAATAATTAGGAAGTGGGCTCACTTTAGAATTGATTTTCTCACTCTTTTTCTCATGGCACCATTGGAGCTAGTAAGCTTTTGGATGGAGCTTGATGATGAAGAAGAAGAAGAAAAAAAAATTCCATCCAAATGAAAACTTATCCAATAAATAATGGCACCATGGTTGAGTTAAGCCCTCATGCTTAACTCATGTAGAGAATTAACCAAGGCTTTAGGTTAAAGGTTAGGTTAAAGAATATCAAAAGAAATGACAAAAGAGTGGACTTTGTCAAAGCTTCTCCAAGCTTCTTCAAGCTTCTTCAAGCTTGATTTCTTTGACTAAGTTAAACCCTTTTGTTAAATCTTAAGATAAAACAATAACCCTAATCTTTACCCTAGTCTTGGTATGAGTCTCATACACACAATTTTGATGTATCATCAAGCATGATACAAATATGTACACTTGCATATATCATATATAAGCAATGTGCACAAACTAGTGAGAAAATAAATCATAAGTGAGCTAATACTAGTTAATGCAATGTAATATATCAAATATATAATTATGCATTAAATTATTAAATCAACTCTTGATTTAATAATCCGGCTATAACCGACTAATATCAAAAGTAACAACTTATCGAATCAACACTTGATCCGATAACCCGGCTATATCGCATACAAACGATCAATGTCACGAATCGCGAGAATAGAATACGGTATCTCATATCGTATTAATCTCGGTCCCGCACATATCACATATGTGCTCCTACTCCGTTTCGCTTGAGCCAGGAAACCCCTGTGTAGGACTCTAAAGACTCGTCAATACACCGGCAGTAGGTGATGATCATATCAAACACCCACAAGCTGCAAGCGGTGTGCTAAACGTAACGGACACTCGGGTATTGAGCGATCAGAAGATCAACAAGCAAGCCCGCTAGTTCTCCTGCGAATCCAATCAGTAACACTCCAGTACAGTCCGGTCTCGTCGTCTGATATGTCGCATATCTCGTCTAGGGGTGGTAAACGTCAGACCCCAGTAGCTCGATAAGTCATGTCGATATGAGGTCTATAACAGTTCGAGAAACTACTGGTAACACTTACCAGTAAATCTCAGCAACCCTGGCCAGGGATTTCCGGTTATAGCCAATCGAACACAGCATAACATCAACTCCCTATACCGGGAGAGACGAATCCCCTCCTATCGCTCATTGCCTCCATGTGATTCTGGACTGTACCTAAAAACCACCGTTTTGCACCCCCTCTTGGACGTGGTAAGGTGGAAATCAAAGCACAGTGGGAATCACACAATACTCTATGACGATCTCGGGTCAACAGACTACTCTGTACCAGTGTCACCGGAGAACTGCCATCTGACGTGAGGTATAATACCATCTGGGAGTTCTCGGCGAGTCCGTCCAGTGTACTCAGTCTCCACTGAGCACCCGTACACCATCCTTGATGTCAAACACCGATGGATATGGGATCATCCATCGCCCATCATATGGGTCAAGATGCGTATATTCTAGTCTACTCTGGTGCATCGATACCCTGTCTCGATACACCCACGACCAGGGACCTTGAAGGATGTACTTATGGACTACCATGTCTCCACTAGAATGATCCGCATCATAGTCCAGGTAGTCAAGTACACATCCTAAGGGCTTTACCAACATGTAACAGAGAGACAATCAGTATACACGTTAAGGTAAAGTGTAACCAGATAGCATACTATCATGTCGAGCAAGAAAGTCCTCCCTATAAATGTCCAAGCATCCACTACAATATACATCGTATGTACAGTAATGGCCTCTACGGCATACATATAACTAATAGTAACGGCCACCCGGGTATTGAGCGATCAGAAGATCAACAAGCAAGCCTGCTCGTACTCCTGCGAATCCAATCAGTAACACTACCGTACAGTCCGGTCTCTTCGTCTGATATGTTGCATATCACAGGCTGGGGGTGGTATAACGTCAGAACCCAATTGCCTGATAAGTCATGCCGATGCAAGGTCCATAACGGTTCGAGAAACTACTGATAACACTTACCAGTAAATCTCAGCAACCCTCGCCAGGGATTTCCTTTTATGGCCAATCAAACATAGCGCAACATCAACTCCCAATACCGGGATAGACGAAACCCCTCCTATCGCTCATTTCCTCCATGTGATTCAGGACTGTATCCAAAAACCATCTTTTTGCACAACCTCTTGACCGTGGTATGGTGGAAATCAAAGCACAGTGGGAATCACACAAGACTCTTTGACGATCTCGGGTCTACAGACTAACATGTACCAGTGTCACCTGAGAACTGCTATCCGACGATAGGTATAATACCATCTAGGAGTTCTCGGCGAGTCCGTCCAGTATACCCAGTCTCCACTGAGCACCCGTATACCTTCTCTGATGTCAAACACCAATGGATATAGGATCATCCATCGCCTATCACATAGGTTGAGAAGCGTATATGCTAGTCTACTCTGGAGTATCGATGTCCTGTCTCGATACTCCCACGACTAGGAACAATTATAGGGTGTACTTGTGGACTACCCTTGGCCCCACTAGTATGATCTCCATCATAGTCCTGGTAGTCAAGTACATATCCTAAGGGCTTTATCAACATGTGAGAGCAAGACAATATCACGTATACAAGTCAACATGTTAAGATAAAGAGCAACCGGATAGCATACTATCATATCGAGCAAGAAAGTCCTCCCTATATATGTCCAAGCATCCACTACAATATACATCCCATGTACAATAATGGCCTCTAGGGCATACATATAACTAACAATCTCCCACTTGCACTAAGGCCATCTATCGTAGTATCCAATACCCAACAACATAACAGTGGTTGTAGTATCCCATACTCAACCATCCCAAAATATCTCAAATAGTATTTGGGGAAGCAGGCCTTGGTGAGTGGATCCGCCGTGTCAACCTCAAAATCTACTCTCTTTACCTCGATCGTTTGGAGATCAACCATCTCTCTGATCATGTGATACTTGCCTCAGAATATGTCTGGAATGCTGATGGGACCTGTGTTCCTAGGACAAAACCACAACTCCATTGTTGTCACAATAACAGTTATTGGACGCTCAATGGTAGGAACCTTGTTCATCTCATGAACAAGAGCTGCCCAGACAGTCACTTTGGCAACATCAATGATAGCAATGTATTTAGCCTTTATCGTCCAGTATGTCACGATATCTAGCTTGGAACTCTTCCAACATACCGTCCCTCCACTGAGGGTAAAGACAATGCATGTGACTGGCTTTCAGTCGAACTTATCACTCTGGAAGCTGGAACTAAGAACTTTCTTTTAGTGCTTCTCAAGTACTTTAAGAATGTCCTCTACAGCTTCCAGTGATTCTCCCAAGATCCGATTGATTCCTGATCACTACACCTAGTGAGTCAGCTACATCTGGTCTAGTACATAACATCGCATACATGATAGAGCCTACTGCTGAAACATAGGGTATTCCTTGCACGCGAGCTCTCTCCAAATCATTCTTTGAAGAAATCTTTTTGGAGAGAGTGATTCCTCAGTAAATGGGCGAACCACCATACTTAGAATCTTCCATACTAAACCCCTTTAGCATGGTGTTAATGTACCTGGATTTGGGACACTCCAAACATCCACTTAGATCCATCACTATAGATTATAATTCAGAAGATGTAGTAGGTATCATCCAGATCTTCTATTGAGAATCTTCATGATAAGAGGAGCTTGACCGAGTGTAGCATAGGAAACCATTTACTATCAAGAGTATGTCATCTACGTACAATACGTAGAAGACAACCTTACTCTCTACAACTTTCTTGTATATACAAGGTTCATCTACCATTTTGATGAAGTCAAACTCTTTGACTGTCACATTAAAACAGATGTTCCAACTCCGCGATGTTTGCATTGATCCTGATGGACTTAAGCATAGCTTTGAAAGTCTCAACTTTTCCATTTACACCAAGAATCTTCTCAATATCCATTTATTCCTAATGGGATTTACCCCTTTAGGTGCAACATGCAAAGTCATACTTTATTGGTGTAGACAGATTCCATCTTTGATCGTATAGCATCCAGCCTTTTCACAGAGTCCCCACTCGTGACGGCCTGCCTGAACCTAGTTGGGCCATCATCTACCATGATGTAATCCTCGCTCCCACTGTCACCGAGAATACCGCAGTATCTCTCAAGTGGATGAAGAACCCAACCAGATTCGTGGAAAGGCTGAGGTTCGTTGGAGACTATTGAATCCTTTGGTTTCACCAAATCATCAGCTGTTAGTTTGTCTAGCTGGAACTCCTTCCAGTTCTACCTTATGATCACTAATTTCTTCACAAGAAATTTCTTTTCTAAAAAGGTGGCATGCTGATAAACAAAACACCTTTTGCTCTGATCGCACGCTTTCGGCATGTCGAGTTTTAAGTTCTAAAGTTTAACTGCGATCAGGACGGTGTCGCTTTGCAGCTAGCCGTGATGAGCACGGGTCGATCCGCAGGGAGACAAAGCATTTTACGTTCTTGTTCTCACGAGTTAATGCGTGTGGACGGAAAGTTCTTTATCTATCCTATGTGTTATATGCAAAGTTAAACTTTTTAGGAAATGATAGGATAATCTAAGTTAATGGATTCCGTATTCAAGTCCTTTGAGCCGAACTCAACCAATGAAGCTAGAGCAATTGGCAACAATGTGGATTAGGGTATTTAAGCACGGTATTTGTGGAATCCGGCTTATTGACCCTTGTCCTTCCGTTCTTGTCTCTTGCTTTTGCCTCCGGCCAAACCGAACGCAACCGATCACGGTTAGGGATCACCGATACCTTAGTAGGGTAGGGTGCCTAACGGAGTGCTTGCGTAAGATTTGGGCGGAGTTTCAAATGGAAAATACGGGAAAAGGAAATGAGAAACGAAACGTTAACTTATAATGCCAATCTATTTCCTAACAACACACATTTACAACCATTCAAACAACAAACCCAAAAGAGCTAAGAAAAGAACAAATAAAGGAAAGAAAAGAGAAACAAGCAAATAAGTAAAGGGTATGAAATTTAAATTGCAAGAATGTAAAGCATGGAATGGAAATGACATGAAAGTAAAGCAAGTAATAAAAGAGCAAGAAAGTAAAAGAGCAAGAATATAAAGAGCAAGAATAACTAGGAACCCAAGTGTGCAAAATGATATCTTTATTATGTCCAAGATACAACCTTGAGATCAAAAGCCAAATCTTAAACTTGCAAGCTCATTGAAGAGGTTGCAAGATCAAGAGGAGGCAAGGAGCTCAAGGGATACAAAGCTATGTACAAGAGCAAAGAGAAGAAAAACAAAAAGAGTAACAAAATGTATGAAATGTTTAACAAAACTTGGACCCCTCTCCCTTGCTCATTGTTTTTGTATTTATAGGCTCAAAAGAAAATTAAACAAACAATAAAAATGAGCTGACGTGGCAACAAGGGAGGGACTGTGAGAAACTGGGGGAATTTGTGCACTGTTTGGCTGGCCAAGGGGGTGTTGTGCTCGTCCCAAATCCGAGATCTGGGTCTCGTTCTTGTTGTGTTGGCTTGTGTTGTCCCCCACATCACTCTGATGTTGTTTGCTTGGTCTAAAATAACCTGATTTATCTTCAGAGTTTGGAAGGAAACTAGATGTTTTAACTCACATCAACACTTTATTGCATTTATTGCACCATCAATGCACATCACACCATGCCTACTTGTGCCATGATTCATGGCTGCCCCCACCATGGTCCATGTGCCAAAAAGTCTTATGTACACACTTGTATGTGTTGGACCATTTAGATAAAAAGTGTGTACACAACCTTGTTGCAAAAAGAAACTCATGAAGTATCGGTCGGTTTGCGGTTCTGGTTGCAGTGTCGGCTCACAAATGATATATCCGTGATTTTGAATGTATTTCCAGTATTTTGTCATGGATACCTGTAATCTGTATTACTGAGTAGACACTGGTTAATAGTACCGATAAATACAAAAAATAGATAATGAATGAACGGTATTAAAATGCAATATTCTGGTATGAACAAATACCCTCAAACTTATCTTTTGCTCGTCCCGAGCAAAACAAAATCATAGCCTCACTTTTGCAGCGAACGCGATTGCACTGAGTGTGTGCTGTTAGTTATATGTATGCCCTAGAGGCCATTACTGTACATAGGATGTATATTGTAGTGGATGCTGGGACATATATAGGGAGGACTTTCTTGCTCGACATGATAGTATGCTATCTGGTTGCTCTTTACCTTAACGTGTATACTGATTGTCTCTCTATTACATGTTGGTAAAGCCCTTAGGATGTGTACTTGACTACCTGGACTATGATGCGGATCATACTAGTGGGGACATGGTAGTCCATAAGTACATCCTTGAAAGTCCCTAGTCGTGGGTGTATCGAGATGGGGCATCGATATACCAGAGTAGACTAGCGTATACCTTCTCGACCCATACAGATGGGCGATGGATGATCCCATATCCATTGGTGTTTGACATCGGAGATGTTATACGGGTGCTCAGTAGAGACTGGGTACACTGGACGGACTCGCCGAGAACTCCCAGATGGTATTATACCTTACGTCAGATGGCAGTTCTCTGGTGACACTGGTACAGAGTAGTTTGTTGACCCGAGATCGTCATAGAGTCTTATGTGGTTCCCACTGTGCTTTGATTTCCATCTTACCACGTCCAAGAGGGCGTGCAAAACGGTGGTTTTTGGGTACAGTCCCGAGTCACATGGAGGCAATGAGCGATAGGAGGGGATTCGTCTCTCCCGGTATAGGGAGTTGATGTTGCGCTGTGTTCGATTGGCTATAACAGGAAATCCCTGGCCAGGGTTGCTGAGATTTACTGGTAAGTGTTACCAGTAGTTTCTCGAATTGTTATAGACCTCACATCGACACGACTTATCGAGCTATTGGGGTCTGACGTTTACCACCCCTAGGCGAGATATGCGACATATCAGACGATCAGACCGGACTGTACGGTAGTGTTACTGGTTGGATTCACTGGAGTGTGAGCGGGCTTGCTCGTCGATCTTCTGATCGCTCAATAGCCGGGTGGCCGTTACGTTTAGCAGACCGCTTGCGGCTTGTGGGTGTTTGATATGATCATCACCTGCTGCCGGCGTATTGACGAGTCTTTAGAGTCCTACACAGAGGTTTCCTGGCTCAAGCGAAACGAAATAGGAGCGCATATGAGATATGTGAGGGACCGAGAATAATGCGTATATATGATACCGTATTCCATTCTCGCGATGAATGTGTCGAATGGTTGTATGTGATATAACCTATTTATCGAATCGAGGATTGATTCGATAAGCCGATACATTGGATACTAGTCGGTTATATGCGATATGACCAGATCGTTAAATCAAGTGTTGATTTAATGATTTAATGTATAATTATATATTTGATATATTACTTTGCATTAACTAGTATTGGTTCACTTTAAATGGATTTTCTCACTTGGACTGTGCACATTGTATATGTGATATACTTTTGTACACAAGTTTGTATCATGTTTGATGATACATGCTAGTTTGGGTTTGTGTAAAGAATTAAACCATGGCTACATAAGTGGTTAGGGTTTCATTTCCTTTTCTCATTTATTTATTTATTTATTTCATTTAGAAAAGATAAAGAGAAAAGAATGGTTGCTAATTTTGTTTTATTTGAAGCTTCTTGAAGCTTTGAACAAGTCCACCATTCTTGTCTCTTCTCTAACCCTAACCACTCATCTAACCTTAGTTAAATCTCTACACTAAACCATGGTTATTATCATGATAAGTATTCCTTTTCTTTTCCTTTTAATTAACTTATCATAATATATACTTCTTCTTCTTCTTCTTCTTCTTCAAGAAGAAGCAAGACTCCATCAATGTTGATTGATGAAATCATGTGAGAAATCCAATTCTAAAGTCTACCCACTTCCTATTTCTTCATCCTCTACCTCTTGCCAAGTAGTAGAGTGTGTTTTCTTCACAAGTTTCTTGACTTGGTGAAGTTGGAGCTTGATCTAGCGATGCCTCGACGTAGATCATCTTCGGCACGTCGTCGATGACCTAGCCCGTCCATCCTCCGATGAAGCCGACGCTAGAGCCCGGGGTTCGACTTGGACAGCGAGGAGACTTCATTGCGGAGCTATGGAGGTGGACAACCGGATCTACAAAGGTTGTATTTCCGTACTTGTAGTTAAGTGTTAACTAGTTTCTTTTTATCGCCTAGAAATCTAGCCAACGATCCGTAGTCTAGGGTTTCTCGGCACCGTATTTGTTGAAATTGGCATGGTTGATGCCTTGTGAGACCTCTTGAGAGTGCCTAGGAACCCTACAGTGGTATCAGAGCCTAGCTAGAGCCTTAGGCGAAGTCCAGACGGAGTTTGAAGTCCGAACGACCCGAAACCCCAACCCTAAACGTGCTCTCTGGACAATTTTCAAAATCGTGGTTTTTTCCAGATTAAAAATATTCAGAAAAATTAGCATGAAGATCTAAGGTTTACTGCAAAATTCGAGGGTCTAATTCCTTAAGATCGCCGTGGATACGCGGCATGAGCATGCTCATGCGGCGGTTCCGCGGCAACTTTGTCTTTTTATGCATCGAATTTTGCACCTAAATTCCTAGTTTTCTGTGATGGTTTTCCTGGGAAGTTTTAATAATTTTTCCAGAGTTGTATTTTCTGGGTTGTATTAGGGATTCGGAGATTCGACCGGATTATCAAATTTTTGTCTGTGTGGCTTTCCGGATAAATTTTAGAATATGTTAAAAGTTCGACCGGATAAAAATACCCAATTTTTGCCCTGTCGGGAAATTTCCAAGTGTTGGATCTTTCCGTAGTTTAACGACATTCTAAGTAGTGCAAGTAACGCGATGGACCCTCTAGAAGACAACAAACCTTAACTCGATTATGTGACCGTCTTGAACTGCCCTTTGAACCTTCGGGTTTGGGGCAGTACGGCGTGCCACATGTGAGGCGTTGGCTTGACCCTTCTACGGCTGGACCGTTGGTACTGAGGCACGAACTGAATGTTGTTAGACTTGTTTCATGTGTTGATCAGTATCGGAAAACTTGGGTGTTTGACTGTTCGATCGGAAAGTTTAACATTTTCTGCTTATCCGGAATGTGATACATCAATTGGAATTCATAATAGTTATGTGATAACTGAATGAATGTTATAAACAAAGCAGTTTAGTCTCACTAGATCGGTTGCTACGGAATTTTGATGTGATCAAAAGTCCGTCGCAATCACGTAGCGTACGCGGATATTCGCCGATAAACTTAATAGACAGCTACACCCCTTAGCCCCGACCAAGTGACTGTAGGAGAACCCCGTCGCCGAAAGCATCCGTTCGGGTGCTCCCGGTAGCGGTGTTCCGCCTTGGTGCACTTCGTCGCGGTATCAGGGGTGCGACCGTCTACTGAAGTTTGCGATGAGCATTCGACCAGGATGTCGGGAATCTTGTTGAATTGCCCGACTTGATATTGAAAAGAGTTTTCGATTTTGAGACTAAAATGCGGGGTTTATAATTGTTAGGCATGCGATGTCTAAGTAATTCATTTGGTCAGGCATGCGATGTCTGAGGTGATTGCGGATTCCAACTGTTGTAGTTTTACACTTTCTTTTCTGTGACCGTAAGTGTAATATGTGATATCGCCGGTTTCGTTGCTATATGTCAACGAAAATTGGGATGCGCACATTTACTTACGCTGATGACATGTGATGTTATGTGT
This sequence comes from Agapanthus africanus, assembly GCA_030015575.1. Lineage (NCBI taxonomy): Eukaryota > Viridiplantae > Streptophyta > Magnoliopsida > Asparagales > Amaryllidaceae > Agapanthus > Agapanthus africanus. The sequence continues at coordinate 567,853,051 of CM057339.1, forward strand.
TGCTGGATATGTTATATTGGATTGTCGCGTTTTGAATAGCCGGGGGTTTTATGTGAGATGAGTGTTTTTCATTTTCATTCATGTAAAATTTATTGTATGTAATATTCTTTTATTGGGAGACCAACTCGAGGAGTCGAGTCCGGGTCTCCTAACTCTAGAATTGGTAGGGTTGCTTGCCGCTCTCGTAGGGGTCTATGGGTGTGGGTTTGGCTATTCATCACGACCGTGGAATCCGTGTTTTATACTGGCTCGTATTGAAAACACGGACGTACTAGTATATCCAATATTTCATATGATTCTTCTGCTGTGATATCTGTGATGTGATCATGTGATGTTCTGTGATAGATACTGTATATAGTATATATGATATATTATAGATGTTACTTATTTTTTACACCCGCGCTAGCCCTGCCCCGCTCTGTCGTTAGTTACCTAACCTAACGGTGCAAGAGGGGACATCGAGGCGAATGCGGATGGCATAAGTGTACGTCGTATTTATCTGTGATGTTTAGGTACTTAAATGATGGGACTTCATTAATATGATTAATGAAATAAAAGAAACCTAAGATGTTGTAGAGTCGAATTTCAAAATAAAACAGGTAGCTACAGTTCTTGCTTTGCACAGCGGTATATATGATATATCCTGCACCTTATTCGATAAGGAAAGGACCGAGATCCCTTCACCGGGAGTGACTCCTTTAGCAATAACTAGCAGATGCTACACACTCGGTTTGTCTTTTGATTGCTTTTAAGTGTTTTTGCTTTGCACAGTGATATATATGATATATCCCGCACCTCATTCGACGAGGAAAGGACCGACGATCCCTTCACCGGGAGTGAATCCTTTAGCAAAACTAGAAAAACCTCAAAGACACTCCATTTCAAAATTCATTCGATCCTACAACGATATCAAGTTCTTTACGCAATAGGTTTTCAGAAAAACCTGTCGTAGCCCTCCGTCATTTCAGATAAGTCCTACTTAGTATTCGTGCTACGTTTGTTGACCTCCGTCAAGGCGTAGTGTGCGGTAGCTAACCAGTATTTATCTGCTTATGCATATGATGCAGATTGGGTTAGGGTAGTCGTGCGGTCTTGTTGACCTTGTCAAGGGTCGTGCGGGTGGGTTTGATTCAATCAAGAAATGACGGGTTGAACTTGACTTGCGGTCTATGGTTTGTTGACCTTGTCGAGGTCATAGATCGTTCGGGGCAAAATATTATCGGGAATTTCAAGTGTTGAAATTTGCAATGAGATTGCATACCTTCTATGAGATAGTTGGATCCCGATACCCGCTGCGAGTAATTGTTACTCCTGGGAGAGTTTTATACATTACAATTAGCTGATCAAGTAGGTGTCTAGAAAGGTGTCAACGGGGTTACGCCTCTGGGAAAACGAGGTTTACATTAATTAGGTTCGTGCGAAAGCACGGGGGACCTCCCTCAAAGTACCGACACTGGCCTGGCTGAAAGATTGGCGAACTTGTAGTGTGTAATTAATCCCGGCTAGTCTTTCCTTTTAGGGTTTGAAGGAAGATTTGATAAAAAGCAGTAGGAGCCATCCTGATTAGATAAAATATAACCAATCTATTCTTGCAAGAGCGCACGCTGAGTGTTTTCTTCTCTCTCTCTCCTGGTGGCGACCATATCACGCCTTAATCAAGATAATAATACGGAATATTGACCGAACCCGCTTGTTATACTGAGCTGGGGAACGTTGGTCCCGCTCCAACTTATAACTGTTATAAAACAGAGCAGGAAATTGGGGAATACCAAGATTGCCGTGCCGCCCAAACGAAGAGAGTGCATGCTGATGCATCATCTTCGGGTGTGTTCATTATACAGAACTGTTTCTCAGTATCCTCCGCATCCTTGGTATATGATACCGGATCAGGATCCCAGATATGTAATCTGTTACATTGGGCTACAAAAGGGTAGAAAAACTGAGAACGGGTGATAAGTTTCATGAGGCAGAAAAACGGGGCAAGTGTTGCAGCCAAGTTTGTTGGTCACTGTCACCCTGTATTGTAATACATTGGTTCTGAACGAATGTTATTAGATACCGAACCTGATATACAAAATCATATCAGTCTCTTTATCAGTAAAGAAGTGATAAAATTTTGTATTGTTGGATAATGTTTTGAACATTTCCTATATCAAAAGTTGATCAATTCAGGCACGTTATCTAAAAGCATTGATGTTCTAAATCAAACTACAGTTCTTAGAATATAGAACACACACAAGAGGAAGAGTTCAGAAATGAACGAATTCTTCTTGAGGTATTGTAGACTAGGTCAGATCAATGTGACCCGACTAGCTAGAGTTACATATAGATGCATATTTAAATCAGTTTGAATTTACATCTTGTGAAACTCGCCAGTCATGTCACAAAGATAAGATGACCATAGCTCTGTTTATTGGAAACAGAGAAAGAGTTAATGAACTCTTGGGACTGATACATGATGATGTATGCAAGGTCTCCTGTCTACACATGCCAGGACTGGTTCTTTATACTTCATTACATTCTCTGATGATCTTTCGAGATTCAGACCTATGTTCCTGTTGAAACACAAGTCTGAATCTTTTGAGATATTCACAGAATATAAGTTAGAAGTAGAGAACCAAAATACGGGTATAAGTATTATGTCCTTTGATGTGATCGAGGAGGAGAATACTTGAGCACGGAAATTCTGGACTATTCATAAGGAGAATGAGATTCTCTCTCAGCATTACTCCTCCGTATACACCATAGCACGATGGTATATCGGAGCGGAGCAATTGCACCCTATTCGATATGGTGTGCTCTATGATGAGTACTACTGAGTTACCTATTTCCTTTTGGGAGTTATGCACTTATGAAGCTGCATACCTATTGAATTAGGGTTCGAATCAAATCAAAGCCTACCATTTCATATGTGATATGGAAAGGGAAGAGCCCATGTCTTAAGCTAGTTAAGATTTGGGGTTGTCCGGCCTATGTCTGAAAAGCAAAATCCGGACAAGCTCGAGGCAATGTCTGTAATGTAGAACTGGAAAGGTTCCAGCTATACAAAATACAGCAGATGATTTGGTACAACCAAAGGATTCAGTAGATTCCAACGAACCTCAGCCTCTCCGCCGATCTAGTAGTGTTCCTCACCCACCTGAGAGATACTTCGGTTTCTCTTTGACAGTGGGAGCGAGGATTGCATCATGAAATGATAACCCAACTAGTTTTGAGCTGGCCATCAGGAGTAAGACTCTGTAAGAATGGCTGGATGCTTAGCGATCTGAGATGGAATCCTTATACACCAACAAAGTATGGACTTTGGTTGCTATATCTGAAGGGTTAAATCCCCATCAGGAGCAAGTATATCTTGAGAAGATTACTTGGTGTAAATGGAAAAGTTGAGACTTTCAAAGCTAGACTTGTTAAAGGTTTTCTTCATTGACCAGGCGTGGATAATGATGAAACCTTTTCCAGTACCTATGCTTAAGTCCATCCAGATCCTACTTGCCACGGCTACATACCATGACTACGATATCTGGTGGTTGGGTGCCATGACTGCTTTTCTAGATGTTGTTTTAGAAGAGTGCGTCTATAAGTACACAGCCAGAGGGCCTCGTAGACAGTGGGAGCAGCGGAAACGTGAGCAAGATGCTTTATTTGATAAAGCAGGCATCGCGGAGTTGGAACATCTGTTTTGATGGATTAGTCAAAGAAGTTGACATCATCAAAATGGTAGATGAACCTTGTATATACAAAAAGGTAGTGGGGAGTATGGTGATGATCCTCGTAGAGTACGTGGATGGCATACTCTTGATAAGAAAGGAGTTTTTTATGCTACGCTCAATCAATCTCCGTTTATCACAAAGATTCTCCGTGTAGGATCAAAGTGATACCTACTAAATCCTGGATTTTGGATCTATGAGATAGATCTAATTGGATGTTAGGAATCTCACTAGTAGTAGTGAGATGGTATCAATCGATCCTGGGGAGAATCACTGGAAGTGTTCCAGGGTGATGAAGACGACTGAATGTCAGTCGCAGGCATTGTCTTTACCCTCAGTAAAGGGACGGTATGTTGGAAGAGTTCCAAGCTAGATACCGTGACTTACTAGACGATAAAGGCAGGATACATCGCTACTTAAGATGCTACCAAAGAGGCTGTTTGGGTATATATTGGTTCATGAGATGAACTATGTTCCTACCATTGTGAGACAATGGAGTTGTGGCTTATGCCAAGGAACGCCGGTCCCATCAGTGATCCAGACTTATTCTAAGGCAGTATCACCTGATCATGGAGATGGTTGATCTCCAAGGTGATCGAGGCAAGGAGAGCAGACTCAGAGGATAACACGGCGGATCCACTCACGAAGGTCTATTCCCAGAGAGAGACTTTTATGGGATGGTTGAGTATGAGATACTACGACCACTGCTACAGATGGCCCTAGTGCAAGTGGGAGATTGTTAATTATATGTATGCCCTAGAGGCCATTACTGTACATAGGATGTATATTGTAGTGGATGCTGGGACATATATAGGGAGGACTTTCTTGCTCGACATGATAGTATGCTATCTGGTTGCTCTTTACCTTAACGTGTATACTGATTGTCTCTCTATTACATGTTGGTAAAGCCCTTAGGATGTGTACTTGACTACCTGGACTATGATGCGGATCATACATGTGGGGACATGGTAGTCCATAAGTACATCCTTGAAAGTCCCTAGTCGTGGGTGTATCGAGATGGGGCATCGATATACCAGAGTAGACTAGCGTATACCTTCTCGACCCATACAGATGGGCGATGGATGATCCCATATCCATTGGTGTTTGACATCGGAGATGTTATACGGGTGCTCAGTAGAGACTGGGTACACTGGATGGACTCGCCGAGAACTCCCAGATCGTATTATACCTTACGTCAGATGGCAGTTCTCTGGTGACACTGGTACAGAGTAGTTTGTTGACCCAAGATCGTTATAGAGTCTTGTGTAGTTCCCACTGTGCTTTGATTTCCATCTTACCACGTCTAAGAGGGCATGCAAAACGGTGGTTTTTGGGTACAGTCCCGAGTCACATGGAGGCAATGAGCGATAGGAGGGGATTCGTCTCTCCCGGTATAGGGAGTTGATGTTGCGCTGTGTTCGATTGGCTATAACAGGAAATCCCTGGCCAGGGTTGCTGAGATTTACTGGTAAGTGTTACCAGTAGTTTCTCGAATTGTTATAGACCTTACATCGACACGACTTATCGAGCTATTGGGGTCTGACGTTTACCACCCCTAGGCGAGATATGCGACATATCAGACGATCATACCGGACTGTACGGTAGTGTTACTGGTTGGATTCACTGGAGTGTGAGCGGGCTTGCTCGTCGATCTTCTGATCGCTCAATAGCCGGGTGGCCGTTACGTTTAGCAGACCGCTTGCGGCTTGTGGGTGTTTGATATGATCATCACCTGCTGCCGGCGTATTGACGAGTCTTTAGAGTCCTACACAGAGGTTTCCTGGCTCAAGCGAAACGAAATAGGAGCGCATATGAGATATGTGCGGGACCGAGAATAATGCGTGTATATGATACCGTATTCCATTCTCGCGATGAATGTGTCGAATGGTTGTATGTGATATAACCTAGTTATCGAATCGAGGATTGATTCGATAAGCCGATACATTGGATACTAGTCGGTTATATGCGATATGACCGGATCTTTAAATCAAGTGTTGATTTAATGATTTAATGTATAATTATATATTTGATATATTACTTTGCATTAACTAGTATTGGTTCACTTTAAATGGATTTTCTCACTTGGACTGTGCACATTGTATATGTGATATACTTTTGTACACAAGTTTGTATCATGTTTGATGATACATGCTAGTTTGGGTTTGTGTAAAGAATTAAACCATGGTTACATAAGTGGTTAGGGTTTCATTTCCTTTTCTCATTTATTTATTTATTTATTTCATTTAGAAAAGATAAAGAGAAAAGAATGGTTGCTAATTTTGTTTTATTTGAAGCTTCTTGAAGCTTTGAACAAGTCCACCATTCTTGTCTCTTCTCTAACCCTAACCACTCATCTAACCTTAGTTAAATCTCTACACTAAACCATGGTAATTATCATGATAAGTATTCCTTTTCTTTTCCTTTTAATTAACTTATCATAATATATACTTCTTCTTCTTCTTCTTCTTCAAGAAGAAGCAAGACTCCATCAATGGTGATTGATGAAATCAAGTGAGAAATCCAATTCTAAAGTCTACCCACTTCCTATTTCTTCATCCTCTACCTCTTGCCAAGTAGTAGAGTGTGTTTTCTTCACAAGTTTCTTGACTTGGTGAAGTTGGAGCTTGATCTAGCGATGCCTCGACGTAGATCATCTTCGGCACGTCGTCGATGACCTAGCCCGTCCATCCTCCGATGAAGCTGACGCTAGAGCCCGGGGTTCGACTTGGACAGCGAGGAGACTTCATTGCGGAGCTATGGAGGTGGACAACCGGATCTACAAAGGTTGTATTTCCGTACTTGTAGTTATGTGTTAACTAGTTTCTTTTTATCGCCTAGAAATCTAGCCAACGATCCGTAGTCTAGGGTTTCTCGGCACCGTATTTGTTGAAATTGGCATGGTTGATGCCTTGTGAGACCTCTTGAGAGTGCCTAGGAACCCTACAGTAGTATCAGAGCCTAGCTAGAGCCTTAGGCGAAGTCCAGACGGAGTTTGAAGTCCGAACGACCCGAAACCCCAACCCTAAACGTGCTCTCTGGACAATTTTCAAAATCGTGGTTTTTTCCAGATTAAAAATATTCAGAAAAATTAGCACGAAGATCTAAGGTTTACTGCAAAATTCGAGGGTCTAATTCCTTAAGATCGCCGCGGATATGCGGCATGAGCATGCTCATGCGACGGTTCCGCGGCAACTTTGTCTTTTTGTGCATCGAATTTTGCACCTAAATTCCTAGTTTTCTGTGATGGTTTTCCTTGGAAGTTTTAATAATTTTTCCAGAGTTGTATTTTCTGGGTTGTATTGGGGATTCGGAGATTCGACCGGATTATCAAATTTTTGTCTGTGTGGCTTTCCGGATAAATTTTAGAATATGTTAAAAAGTTCGACCGGATAAAAATACCCAATTTTTCCCCTGTCGGGAAATTTCCATGTGTTGGATCTTTCCGTAGTTTAACGACGTTCTAAGTAGTGCAAGTAACGCGATGGACCCTCTAGAAGACAACAAACCTTAACTCGATTATGTGACCGTCTTGAACTGCCCTTTGAACCTTCGGGTTTGGGGCAGTACGGCGTGCCACATGTGAGGCATTGGCTTGACCCTTCTACGGCTGGACCGTTGGTACTGAGGCACGAACTGAATGTTGTTAGACTTGTTTCATGTGTTGATCAGTATCGAAAAACTTGGGTGTTTGACTGTTCGATCGGAAAGTTTAACATTTTCTGCTTATCCGGAATGTGATACAACAATTGGAATTCACAATAGTTATGTGATAACTGAATGAATGTTATAAACATAGCAGTTTAGTCTCACTAGATCGGTTGCCACGGAATTTTGATGTGATCAAAAGTCCGTCGCAATCACGTAGCGTACGCGGATATTTGCCGGTAAACTTAATAGACAGCTACACCCCTTAGCCCCGACCAAGTGACTGTAGGAGAACCCCGTCGCCGAAAGCATCCGTTCGGGTGCTCCCGGTAGCGGTGTTCCGCCTTGGTGCACTTCGTCGACGGTATCAGGGGTGCGACCGTCTACTGAAGTTTGCGACGAGCATTCGATCAGGATGTCGGGAATCTTGTTGAATTGCCCGACTTGATATTGAAAAGAGTTTTCGATTTTGAGACTAAAATGCGGGGTTTATAATTGTTAGGCATGCGATGTCTAAGTAATTCATTTGGTCAGGCATGCGATGTCTGAGGTGATTGCGGATTCCAACTGTTGTAGTTTTACACTTTCTTTTCTGTGATCGTAAGTGTAATATGTGATATCGCCGGTTTCGTTGCTATATGTCAACGACAATTGGGATGCGCATATTTACTTACGTTGATGACATGTGATGTTATGTGTTGCTGGATATGTTATATTGGATCGTCGTGTTCGAATAGCCGGGGTTTTTTTTATGTGAGATGAGTGTTTTTCATTTTCATTCATGTAAAAACTTGTATGTAATATTCTTTTATTGGGGCACTTCCAGGTTGCGGAAGTTGTCACCTTTTGTATATTATTTACTTTTCCGCATTAGGATAGACCCAAGGAGGAGGGCACAAGTAACCGGGTTCTAGAGTCCAGTGGGAGACCAACTTGAGGAGTCGAGTCCGGGTCTCCTAACTCTAGAATTGGTAGGGTTGCTTGCCGCTCTCGTAGGGGTCTATGGGTGTGGGTTTGGCTATTCATCACGACCGTGGAATCCGTGTTTTATACTGGCTCGTATTGAAAACACGGACGTCCTAGTATATCCAATATTTCATATGATTCTTCTGCTGCGATATCTGTGATGTGATCATGTGATGTTCTGTGATAGATACTGTATATAGTATATATGATATATTATAGATGTTACTTATGTTTTACACCCGCGCTAGCCCTACCCCGCTCTGTCGTTAGTTACCTAACCTAACGGTGCAAGAGGGGACATCGAGGCGAATGCGGATGGCATAAGTGTACGTCGTATTTATCTGTGATGTTTAGGTACTTAAATGATGGGACTTCATTAATATGATTAATGAAATAAAAGAAACCTAAGATGTTGTAGAATCGAATTTCAAAATAAAACAGGTAGCTACAGTTCTTGCTTTGCACAGCGGTATATATGATATATCCTGCACCTTATTCGATAAGGAAAGGACCGAGATCCCTTCACCGGGAGTGAATCCTTTAGCAATAACTGGCAGATGCTACACACTCGGTTTGTCTTTTGATTGCTTTTAAGTGTTTTTGCTTTGCACAGTGATATATATGATATATCCCGCACCTCATTCGACGAGGAAAGGACCGACGATCCCTTCACCGGGAGTGACTCCTTTAGCAAAACTAGAAAAACCTCAAAGACACTCCATTTCAAAATTCATTCGATCCTACAACGATATCAAGTTCTTTACGCAATAGGTTTTCAGAAAAACCTGTCGTAGCCCTCCATCATTTCAGATAAGTCCTACTTAGTATTCGTGCTACGTTTGTTGACCTCCGTCAAGGCGTAGTGTGCGGTAGCTAACCAGTATTTATCTGCTTATGCATATGATGCAGATTGGGTTAGGGTAGTCGTGCGGTCTTGTTGACCTTGTCAAGGGTCGTGCGGGTGGGTTTGATTCAATCAAGAAATGACGGGTTGAACTTGACTTGCGGTCTATGGTTTGTTGACCTTGTCAAGGTCATAGATCGTTCGGGGCAAAATATTATCGGGAATTTCAAGTGTTGAAATTTGCAATGAGATTGCATACCTTCTATGAGATAGTTGGATCCCGATACCCGCTGCGAGTAATTGTTACTCCTGGGAGAGTTTTATACATTACAATTAGCCGATCAAGTAGGTGTCTAGAAAGGTGTCAACGGGGTTACGCCTCTGGGAAAACGAGGTTTACATTAATTAGGTTCGTGCGAAAGCACGGGGGACCTCCCTCAAAGTACCGACACTGGCCTGGCTGAAAGATTGGCGAACTTGTAGTGTGTAATTAATCCCGGCTAGTCTTTCCTTTTAGGGTTTGAAGGAAGATTTGATAAAAAGCAGTGGGAGCCATCCTGATTAGATAAAATATAACCAATCTATTCTTGCAAGAGCGCACGCTGAGTGTTTTCTTCTCTCTCTCTCTCCTGGTAGCGACCATATCACGCCTTAATCAAGATAATAATACGGAATATTGACCGAACCCGCTTGTTATACTGAGCTGGGGAACGTTGGTCCCGCTCCAACTTATAACTGTTATAAAACAGAGCAGGAAATTGGGGAATACCAAGATTCCCGTGCCGCCCAAACAAAGAGAGTGCATGCTGATGCATCATCTTCGGGTGTGTTCATTATACAGAACTGTTTCTCAGTATCCTCCGCATCCTTGGTATATGATACCGGATCAGGATCCCAGATATGTAATCTGTTACATAGGGCTACAAAAGGGTAGAAAAACTGAGAACGGGTGATAAGTTTCATGAGGCAGAAAAACGGGGCAAGTGTTGCAGCCAAGTCTGTTGGTCACTGTCACCCTGTATTGTAATACATTGGTTCTGAACGAATGTTATTAGATACCGAACCTGATATACAAAATCATATCAGTCTCTTTATCAGTAAAGAAGTGATAAAATTTTGTATTGTTGGATAATGTTTTGAACATTTCCTATATCAAAAGTTGATCAATTCAGGCACGTTATCTAAAAGCATTGATGTTCTAAATCAAACTACAGTTCTTAGTATATAGAACACACACAAGAGGAAGAGTTCAGAAATGAACGAATTCTTCTTGAGGTATTGTAGACTAGGTCAGATCAATGTGACCCGACTAGCTAGAGTTACATATAGATGCATATTTAAATCAGTTTGAATTTACATCTTGTGAAACTCGCCAGTCATGTCACAAAGATAAGATGACCATAGCTCTGTTTATTGGAAACAGAGAAAGAGTTAATGAACTCTTGGGACTGATACATGATGATTTATGCAAGGTCTCCTGTCTACACATGCCTGGACTGGTTCTTTATACTTCATTACATTCTCTGATGATCTTTCGAGATTCAGACCTATGTTCCTGTTGAAACACAAGTCTGAATCTTTTGAGATATTCACAGAATATAAGTTAGAAGTAGAGAACCAAAATACGGGTATAAGTATTATGTCCTTTGATGTGATCGAGGAGGAGAATACTTGAGCACGGAAATTCTGGACTATTCATAAGGAGAATGAGATTCTCTCTCAGCATTACTCCTCCGTATACACCATAGCACGATGGTATATCGGAGCGGAGCAATTGCACCCTATTCGATATGGTGTGCTCTATGATGAGTACTACTGAGTTACCTATTTCCTTTTGGGAGTTATGCACTTATGAAGCTGCATACCTATTGAATTAGGGTTCGAATCAAATCAAAGCCTATCATTTCATATGTGATATGGAAAGGGAAGAGCCCATGTCTTAAGCTAGTTAAGATTTGGGGTTGTCCGGCCTATGTCTGAAAAGCAAAATCCGGACAAGCTAGAGGCAATGTCTGTAATGTAGAACTGGAAAGGTTCCAGCTATACAAAATACAGCAGATGATTTGGTACAACCAAAGGATTCAGTAGATTCCAACGAACCTCAGCCTCTCCGCCGATCTAGTAGTGTTCCTCACCCACCTGAGAGATACTTCGGTTTCTCTATGACAGTGGGAGCGAGGATTGCATCATCAAATGATAACCCAACTAGTTTCGAGCTGGCCATCAGGAGTAAGACTCTGTAAGAATGAATAGATGCTTAGCGATCTGAGATGGAATCCTTATACACCAACAAAGTATGGACTTTGGTTGCTATATCTGAAGGGTTAAATCCCCATCAGGAGCAAGTATAACTTGAGAAGATTACTTGGTGTAAATGGAAAAGTTGAGACTTTCAAAGCTAGACTTGTTAAAGGTTTTCGTCATTGACCAGGCGTGGATAATGATGAAACCTTTTCCAGTACCTATGCTTAAGTCCATCCAGATCCTACTTGCCACGGCTACATACCATGGCTACGATATCTGGTGGTTGGGTGCCATGACTGCTTTTCTAGATGTTGTTTTAGAAGAGTGAGTCTATAAGTACACAGCCAGAAGGCCTCGTAGACAGTGGGAGTAGCGGAAACGTGAGCAAGATGCTTTATTTGATAAAGCAGGCATCGCGGAGTTGGAACATCTGTTTTGATGGATTAGTCAAAGAAGTTGACATCATCAAAATGGTAGATGAACCTTGTATATACAAAAAGGTAGTGGGGAGTATGGTGATGATCCTCGTAGAGTACGTGGATGACATACTCTTGATAAGAAAGGAGTTTCTTATGCTACGCTCGATCAATGTCCGTTTATCACAAAGATTCTCCGTGTAGGATCAAAGTGATACCTACTAAATCCTGGATTTTGGATCTATGAGATAGATCTAATTGGATGTTAGGAATCTCACTAGTAGTAGTGAGATGGTATCAATCGATCCTGGGGAGAATCACTGGAAGTGTTCCAGGGTGATGAAAACGACTGAATGTCAGTCGCAGGCATTGTCTTTACCCTCAGTAAAGGGACGGTATGTTGGAAGAGTTCCAAGCTAGATACCGTGACATACTAGACGATAAAGGCATGATACATTGCTACTTAAGATGCTACCAAAGAGGCTGTTTGGGTATATATTGGTTCATGAGATGAACTATGTTCCTACCATTGTGAGACAATGGAGTTGTGGCTTATGCCAAGGAACGCCGGTCCCATCAGTGATCCAGACTTATTCTAAGGCAGTATCACCTGATCATGGAGATGGTTGATCTCCAAGGTGATCGAGGCAATGAGAGCAGACTCAGAGGATAACACGGCGGATCCACTCACGAAGGCCTATTCCCAGAGAGAGACTTTTAGGGGATGGTTGAGTATGAGATACTACGACCACTGCTACAGATGGCCCTAGTGCAAGTGGGAGATTGTTAGTTATATGTATGCCCTAGAGGCCATTACTGTACATAGGATGTATATTGTAGTGGATGCTGGGACATATATAGGGAGGACTTTCTTGCTCGACATGATAGTATGCTATCTGGTTGCTCTTTACCTTAACGTGTATACTGATTGTCTCTCTATTACATGTTGGTAAAGCCCTTAGGATGTGTACTTGACTACCTGGACTATGATGCGGATCATACTAGTGGGGACATGGTAGTCCATAAGTACATCCTTGAAAGTCCCTAGTCGTGGGTGTATCGAGATGGGGCATCGATATACCAGAGTAGACTAGCGTATACCTTCTCGACCCATACAGATGGGCGATTGATGATCCCATATCCATTGGTGTTTGACATCGGAGATGTTATACGGGTGCTCAGTAGAGACTGGGTACACTGGACGGACTCGCCGAGAACTCCCAGATGGTATTATACCTTACGTCAGATGGCAGTTCTCTGGTGACACTGGTACAGAGTAGTTTGTTGACCCAAGATCGTCATAGAGTCTTGTGTGGTTCCCACTGTGCTTTGATTTCCATCTTACCACGTCCAAGAGGGCGTGCAAAATGGTGGTTTTTGGGTACAGTCCCGAGTCACATGGAGGCAATGAGCGATAGGAGGGGATTCGTCTCTCCCGGTATAGGGAGTTGATGTTGCGCTGTGTTCGATTGGCTATAACAGGAAATCCCTGGCCAGGGTTGCTGAGATTTACTGGTAAGTGTTACCAGTAGTTTCTCGAATTGTTATAGACCTCACATCGATACGACTTATCGAGCTATTGAGGTCTGACGTTTACCACCCCTAGGCGAGATATGCGACATATCAGACGATCAGACCGGACTGTACGGTAGTGTTACTGGTTGGATTCACTGGAGTGTGAGCGGGCTTGCTCGTCGATCTTCTGATTGCTCAATAGCCGGGTGGCCGTTACGTTTAGCAGACCGCTTGCGGCTTGTGGGTGTTTGATATGATCATCACCTGCTGCCGGCGTATTGACGAGTCTTTAGAGTCCTACACAGAGGTTTCCTGGCTCAAGCGAAACGAAATAGGAGCGCATATGAGATATGTGCGGGACCGAGAATAATGCATGTATATGATACCGTATTCCATTCTCGCGATGAATGTGTCGAATGGTTGTATGTGATATAACCTAGTTTTCGAATCGAGGATTGATTCGATAAGCCGATACATTGGATACTAGTCGGTTATATGCGATATGACCGGATCGTTAAATCAAGTGTTGATTTAATGTATAATTATATATTTGATATATTACTTTGCATTAACTAGTATTGGTTCACTTTAAATGGATTTTCTCACTTGGACTGTGCACATTGTATATGTGATATACTTTTGTACACAAGTTTGTATCATGTTTGATGATACATGCTAGTTTGGGTTTGTGTAAAGAATTAAACCATGGTTACATAAGTGGTTAAGGTTTCATTTCCTTTTCTCATTTATTTATTTATTTATTTCATTTAGAAAAGATAAAGAGAAAAGAATGGTTGCTAATTTTGTTTTATTTGAAGCTTCTTGAAGCTTTGAACAAGTCCACCATTCTTGTCTCTTCTCTAACCCTAACCACTCATCTAACCTTAGTTAAATCTCTACACTAAACCATGGTTATTATCATGATAAGTATTCCTTTTCTTTTCCTTTTAATTAACTTAACATAATATATACTTCTTCTTCTTCAAGAAGAAGCAAGACTCCATCAATGGTGATTGATGAAATCAAGTGAGAAATCCAATTCTAAAGTCTACCCACTTCCTATTTATTCATCCTCTACCTCTTGCCAAGTAGTAAAGTGTGTTTTCTTCACAAGTTTCTTGACTTGGTGAAGTTGGAGCTTGATCTAGCGAGGCCTCGACGTAGATCATCTTCGGCACGTCGTCGATGACCTAGCCCGTCCATCCTCCGATGAAGCCGACGCTAGAGCCCGGGGTTCGACTTGGACAGCGAGGAGACTTCATTGTGGAGCTATGGAGGTGGACAACCGGATCTACAAAGGTTGTATTTCCGTACTTGTAGTTAAGTGTTAACTAGTTTCTTTTTATCGCCTAGAAATCTAGCCAACGATCCGTAGTCTAGGGTTTCTCGGCACCGTATTTTTGAAATTGGCATGGTTGATGCCTTGTGAGACCTCTTGAGAGTGCCTAGGAACCCTACATGTGCAACAAGCCGTTAAACCTCTAGGTGTCCCTAGTAGGAGGAGTGTTGTCTCCTGAGGGTTTTCAGTGGATTACACCCACAAAATCCCGTCAAACTAGTTCATAAGTTAACATCGATTCTACTCCTTCAGTTTAGTATCTACGCTAGAAACTTTATCATCCTAAGTTAGAAATATTCAACTCTTATGTTTCACACCTCCTATCTATTTATCCTCGGATCCTATACGTTTCAAAAAAGTTTAGAAAGATGTTGGTATCTCCTAAGTTTTCCTTCTAAAAGTGCGGTCTTAAATCAGGAATTTTTATCAGTTTTTACGGAAATCATAAGTCTTATTCTTTATTTCTATCTTTCCTCCAAAAATCGATTGTATACCCCTGCGTGTGTGTAAATTTTTCACCCCTACACTTAAGAATTCAATTCAAGCTATAGTACTCTTACCTTAATACCTAATACTACTTTTTTTCATTAATGATGGTAGGTGTTGCTCTCACATCTTTCATGCGACTATTAATCCTTCTTGAGGTACTAACGACCGATTACTGAATGTGTGAGCTTAAAGCGTAAATAGCAGTTTCCAGGTCTTGACTTTATTTATTTTTTCTTTTTCTTTTTTCTTTTTTCTTTTTTCTTTTAAGACCGGATATATTTTTCAATGATGCTCTTTTAGGTGTTTAGCTTTAAATACCGTTTTTTCTTTCATACTAGGTTTTCAGGCAAGAGTATTTCTAGGTATCTTCTACTATCCCAAGTTTCAAGGTGCGTGTATATGCAATTTGTAGGGTATATACTTCAGTAAAGCTTCAATACTTTGTAGGGTTCCTAGGCACACTCAAGAGGTCTCACAAGGCATCAACCATGCCAATTTCAAAAATTGCGGTGCCGAGAAACCCTAGACTACGGATCGTTGGCTAGAATTCTAGGCGAATGATGCAACTAGCTAACAAATTAACTAAAGGAACGGAAACACAACCTTTGTAGATCCGGTCCTCCACCTCCATAGCTCCGCAATGAAGTCTCCTCGCTGTCCAAGTGGAACCCCGGGCTCTAGCGTCGGCTTCATCAGAGAATGGACGGGCTAGGTCATCGACGACGATGCCGAAGATGATCCACGTCGAGGCATCGCTAGATCAAGCTCCAACTTCACCAAGTCAAGAAACTTGTGAAGGAAACACACTCTACTAGTGGGCAAGAGATAGAGGATGAAGAAATAGGAAGCGGGTAGACTTTAGAATTGGATTTCTCACTCTTTTTCATCAATCACCATTGATGAAGTGAAGCTTTCTTCAAGTGATGAAGAAGAAGAAGATGATGAAGTTATGATAAGTTTTTGAGTTATTTTCAAAATAGAAAATAATTAGATACTTATCATAATCTCAACCATAGTTAGGTGTAGAGAATATACCATGGTTAATGTGAATGGTTAGGGTTAGGCATGAAGACAAAATGGTCACTTAGTCAAAGCTTCATGAAGCTTCAACTAGAATACAAATCAAGCCACCATTTTATTTTCATTAATCTTTTGCCAAAATAAATAAATAAATAAATAAATAGATAAGAAAAAGAAAACCCTAACCATCACTTAACCATGGTTTAATCTAAACATACACACTAACAATCATGTATCATCAAACATGATACAAACTTGTGTACAAAAGTATATCACATATACAATGTGCACAAGTCAAGTGAGAAAATCCATTTAAAGTGAACCAATACTAGTTAATGCAAAGTAATATATCAAATATATAATTATACATTAAATCATTAAATCAACACTTGATTTAACGATCCGGTCATATCGCATATAACCGACTAGTATCCAATGTATCGGCTTATCGAATCAACCCTCGATTCGATAACTAGGTTATATCGCATATAACCATTCGATACATTCATCGCGAGAATAGAATACGGTATCACATACACGCATTATTCTTGGTCCCGCACATATCTCATATGCGTTCCTATTTCGTTTCGCTTGAGCCAGGAAACCTCTGTGTAGGACTTTAAAGACTCGTCAATACGCCGGCAACAGATGATGATCATATCAATCACCCACAAGCCGCAAGCGGTCTGCTAAACGTAACGGCCACCCGGGTATTGAGCGATCAGAAGATCGACGAGCAAGCCCGCTCACACTTCAGTGAATCCAACCAGTAACACTACCGTACAGTCCGGTCTCGTCGTCTGATATGTCGCATATCTTGCCTAGGGGTGGTAAACGTCAGACCCCAATAGCTCGATAAGTCGTGTCGATATGAGGTCTATAACAATTCGAGAAACTACTGGTAACACTTACCAGTGAATCTCAGCAACCCTGGCCAGGGATTTCCGGTTATAGCCAATCGAACACAGCGCAACATCGACTCCCTATACCGGGAGAGACGAATCCCCTCCTATCGCTCATTGCCTCCATGTGATTCGGGACTGTACCCAAAAAACACCGTTTTGCATGCCCTCTTGGACGTGGTAAGGTGGAAATCAAAGCACAGTGGGAACCACACAAGACTCTATGACGATCTCGGGTCAACAGACTACTCTGTACCAGTATCACCAGAGAACTGCCATCTGACGTAAGGTATAATACCATCTGGGAGTTCTCGGCGAGTCCGTCCAGTGTACCCAGTCTCTACTGAGCACCCGTATATCATCTCTGATGTCAAACACCAATGGATATGGGATCATCTATCGCCCATCTGTATGGGTCGAGAAGGTATACGCTAGTCTACTCTGGTATATCGATGCCCCGTCTCGATACACCCATGACTAGGGACTTTGAAGGATGTACTTATGGACTACCATGTCCCCACTAGTATGATCCGCATCATAGTCCAGGTAGTCAAGTACACATCCTAAGGGCTTTACCAACATGTAACAGAGAGACAATCAGTATACACGTTAAGGTAAAGATCAACCAGATAGCATACTATCATGTCGAGCAAGAAAGTCCTCCCTATATATGTCCCAGCATCCATTACAATATACATCCTCTGTACAGTAATGGCCTCTAGGGCATACATATAACTAACAATCTCCCACTTGCACTAGGGCCATCTGTAGCAGTGGTTGTAGTATCTCATACTCAACCATCCCCTAAAAGTCTATCTCTGGGAATAGGCCTTCGTGAGTGGATCCGCCGTGTTATCCTCTAAGTCTGCTCTCCTAACCTCGATCACCCTGGAGATCAAACATCTCCATGATCAGGTGATACTGCCTTAGAATAAGTCTGGATCACTGATGGGACCGGCGTTCCTTGGCATAAGCCACAACTCCATTGTCTCACAATGGTAGGAACATAGTTCATCTCATGAACCATTATACATCCAAACAGCCTCTTTGGTAGCATCTTAAGTAGCGATGTATCCAGCCTTTATCGTCTAGTATGCCACGGTATCTAGCTTGGAATTCTTCCAACATACCGTCCCTTTACTGAGGGTAAAGACAATGCCTGTGACTGACACTCAGTCATATTTATCACCCTGGAATACTTCCAGTGATTTTCCCCAGGATCAATTGATACCATCTCACTACATTTAGTGAGAATCCTAACATCCATTTAGATCTATCTCATAGATCCAAAATCCAGGATTTAGTAGGTATCACTTTGATCCTATGTGGAGAATCATTGTGATAAGCGGAGATTGATCGAGCGTAACATAGGAAACTCCTTCCCTATCAAGAGTATGTCATCCACGTACTCTACGAGGATCG
This sequence comes from Agapanthus africanus, assembly GCA_030015575.1. Taxonomy (NCBI): domain Eukaryota; kingdom Viridiplantae; phylum Streptophyta; class Magnoliopsida; order Asparagales; family Amaryllidaceae; genus Agapanthus; species Agapanthus africanus. The sequence goes on from CM057339.1 coordinate 567,871,560, forward strand.
CCTCCATACTCCCTACTACCTTTTTGTTCATACAAGGTTCATCCACCATTTTGATGAAGTCAAATTTTTTTGACTAATCCATCAAAACAGATGTTCCAACTCCGCGATGCCTGCTTTATCCTATAAAGCATCTTGCACACGTTTCCGCTGCTCCCATTGTCTACGAAGCCCTCTGTCTGTGTATTTATAGACGCACTCTTCTAAAACATCATTTAGAAAAGCAGTCATGACACCCAACCACCAGATATCGTAGTCATGGTATGTAGCCGTGGCAAGTAGGATCTGGATGGACTTAAGCATAGGTACTGGAAAAGGTTTCATCATTATCCACGCCTGGTCAATGACGAAAACCTTTAACAAGTCTAGCTTTGAAAGTCTCAACTTTTCCATTTACACCAAGTAATCTTCTCAAGATATACTTGCTCCTGATGGGGATTTAACCCTTCAGATATAGCAACCAAAGTCCATACTTTGTTGGTGTATAAGGATTCCATCTCAGATCGCTAAGCATCCAGCCATTCATACAGAGTCCTACCCCCGATGGCCAGCTCGAAACTAGTTGGGTCATCATCTCATGATGCAATCCTCTCTCCCACTGTCATAGAGAAACCGAAGTATCTCTCAGGTGGGTGAGAAACCCTACTAGATCGGCGGAGAGGCTGAGGTTCGTTGGCATCTACTGAATCCTTTGGTTGTACCAAATCATCTGCTGTAGTTTGTATGGCTGGAACATTTCCAGTTCTACATAACAGACCTTGCCTCGAGCTTGTCCGGATTTTGCTATTAGACATAGGCCGGACAACCCCAAATCTTAACAAACTTAAGATATGGGCTCTTCCCATTCCATATTATATATGAAGCTATAGGCAACTGATTTGATTGGAACCCTATTCAATAGGTATGCAACTTCTGTTAGTTATATGTATGCCCTAGAGGCCATTACTGTACATTGGATGTATATTGTAGTGGATGCTGGGACGTATATAGGGAGGACTTTCTTGCTCGACATGATAGTATGCTATCTGGTTGCTCTTTACCTTAACGTGTACACTGATTGTCTCTCTGTTACATGTTGGTAAAGCCCTTAGGATGTGTACTTGACTACCTGGACTATGATGCGGATCATACTAGTGGGGACATGGTAGTCCATAAGTACATCCTTCAAAGTCCCTAGTCGTGGGTATATCGAGACGGGGCATCGATATACCAGAGTAGACTAGCGTATACCTTCTCGACCCATACAGATGGGCGATGGATGATCCCATATCCATTGGTGTTTGACATCAGAGGAGATATACGGGTGCTCAGTAGAGACTGGGTACACTGGACGGACTCGCCGAGAACTCCCAGATGGTATTATACCTCACGTCAGATGGCAGTTCTCTGGTGACACTGGTACAGAGTAGTCTGTTGACCCGAGATCGTCATAGAGTCTTGTGTGGTCCCCACTGTGCTTTGATTTCCATCTTACCACGTCCAAGAGGGCGTGCAAAACGGTGGTTTTTGGGTACAGTCCCGAGTCACATGGAGGCAATGAGCGATAGGAGGGGATTCGTCTCTCTCGGTATAGGGAGTTGATGTTGCGCTGTGTTCGATTGGCTATAACTGGAAATCCCTGGCCAGGGTTGCTGAGATTTACTGGTAAGTGTTACCAGTAGTTTCTTGAATTGTTATAGACCTCATATCGACACGACTTATCGAGCTATTGGGGTCTGACGTTTACCACCCCTAGGCGAGATATGCGACATATCAGACGATCAGACCGGACTGTACGGTAGTGTTACTGGTCGGATTCACTGGAGTGTGAGCGGGCTTGCTCGTCGATCTTCAGATCGCTCAATACCCGGGTGGCCGTTACGTTTAGCAGACCGCTTGCGGCTTGTGGGTGTTTGATATGATCATCATCTGCTGCCGGCGTATTGACGAATCTTTAGAGTCCTACACAGAGGTTTCCTGGCTCAAGCGAAACGAAATAGGAGCGCATATGAGATATGTGCGGGACCGAGAATAATACCAGTATGTGATACTGTATTTGATTCTCGCGATGTGACATTGATCGGTTATATGCGATATAGCCGGGTTATCGGATCAAGTGTTGATTCGATAAGTTGTTACTGATGATACCAGTCGGTTATGTGCGACATGACCGGATCGTTAAATCAAGTGTTGATTTAATGATTTAATGCATAATTATATATTTGATATATTACTTTGCGTTAACTAGTATTGGTTCACTTTAGATGGATTTTCTCACTCGGGTGTGCGCATTACATATGCGATATGATTTTGTGCATTTGATTGTATCATGTTTGATGATACATGATTACTTGGTTAAGTGCAAAGAATTAAACCATGGTTAAAAGAATGGTTAGGGTTTCATTTCCTTTATTTATTCATTTATTTATTTGTTTATTCATTTTGGAAAAGAGGAGAAAAGAATGGTGGCTTATTTTGGAGTTTAGTTGAAGCTTCATGAAACTTTGATCAAGTCAACCATTCTTATCTCATCCTTAACCCTAACCATTCCCACTAACTATGATTCATTCTCTACACTTGACTCTAGTTAACATTATGATAGGTTTTGATTTTTCTATTGTTTTTAATTAACTTATCATATATTTCTTTCTTCTTCTTCTTCATGAGCAAGGAAGAAAAAGCTTTCTTCATCAATGGTGATTGATGATAAAGAGTGAGAAATCCAATTCTAAATTCTACCCACTTCCTATTTCTTCATCCTCTACCTCTTGCCAAGTAGTAGAGTGTGTTTACTTCACAAGTTTCTTGACTTGGTGAAGTCAGAGCTTGATTTAGCGATGCCTCGACATAGATCATCTTCGGCACGTCGTCGACGACCTAGCCCGCTTCTTCTCCGATGAAACCGACACAAGAGCCCGGATTTCGGATTTGTACAGCGGAGATGACTTCTTCATGGAGCTATGGAGGTGGACAAACGGATCTACAAAGGTTGTATTTCCGTATCTATTAGTTAAGTGTTAACTAGTTCATGTTTTCGCCTAGAAATCTAGCAAACGATCCGTACATTAGGGTTTCTTGGCACCGAATTTTTGAAATTGGCATGGTAGATGCCTTTAGAGACCTCACTAGAGTGCCTAGGAACCCTACAGTGGTATCAGAGCCTAGCTAGAGCCTTAGGCGAAGTCCCGACGGAATTTGAAGTCCGAACGAACCCGAAACCCCGAACCAATCTTGCTCTCTGTACATTTTTGAAAACAGTGAGTTTTTCCAAATTAAAAATATTCAGAGAACTCAGCAGGGAAATATAAGAATTACGGCGCAAAATTTTTTGGATGAACAGTTAAACCCGCGGCGGAAGCGCGGCATAAGATAGGTTAATGCGGCGGTTCCGCCGCACATTGATGACGTCAGCCCTAAATTTTTACACTGTAATTCATTGTATCTGGTTCTGAGTTCTCTGGATGTTTTGAAATTTTATTCAAGAGTTGTATTTTCTGGAGTTGTTTTGGGGATTCGGTATTTCGATCGGGGTATCAAATTTTGTCTATGTGGCTTTCCGGATAAATTTTAGAATATGTTAAAATGTTCGACCGGATATAAATACCCAATTTTTCCCCTATCGGGAAATTTCCAAGTGTTGGATTTTTCCGTGGTTTAACGACGTTCTAAGTAGTGCAAGTAATGCAATGGACCCTCTAGAAGACAACAAACCTTAACTCGATTATGTGACCGTCTTGAACTGCCCTTTGAACCTTCGGGTTTGGGGCAGTACGGCGTGCCACATGTGAGGCGTTGGCTTGACCCTTCTACGGCTGGACCGTTGGTACTGAGGCACGAACTGAATGTTGTTAGACTTGTTTCATGTGTTGATCTGTATCGGGAAAACTTGGGTGTTCGATTGTTCGATCGGAAAGTTTGACATTTTCTATTTATCCGGAATGGGATACAATAATTGGAATTCACAATAAGTTATGTGATAACTGAATGAATGTTATAAACATAGCAGTTTAGTCTCACTTGATCGGTTGCCACGGAATTTTGATGTGATCAAAAGTCCGTCGCAATCACGTAGCGTACGCGGATACTCGCCGGGTAAACTTGATAGACAGCTTCACTCCATTGCCCCGACCAAGTGACTGTAGGAGAACCCCGTCGCCGAAAGCATCCGTTCGGGTGCTCACGGTAGCGGTGTTCCGCCTTGGTGCACTTCGTCGACGGCGTCGGGGGTGCGGCCGTCTACTGAAGTTTGCGACGAGTATTCGATCAGGATGTCGGGAATCTTGTTGAATTGCCCGACTTGATATTGAAAAGAGTTTTCGATTTTGAGACTAAAATGCGGGGTTTATAATTGTTAGGCATGCGATGTCTAAGGTATTCATTTGGTCAGGCATGCGATGTCTGAGGTGGTTGCGGATTCCAACTGTTGTAGTTTTACACTTTCTTTTCTGTGACCGTAAGTGTAATATGTGATATCGCCGGTTTCGTTGCTATATGTCAACGACAATTGGGATGGACATATTTACTTACGTTGATGACATGTGATGTTATGTGTTGCTGGATATGTTATATTGGATCGTCGTGTTTGAATAGCCGGGGGTTTTTATGTGAGATGAGTGTTTTTCATTTTCATTCATGTAAAAACTTGTATGTAATATTCTTTTATTGGGGCGCTTCCAGGTTGCGGAAGTTGTCACCCGTTGTATATTATTTACTTTTCCGCACTAGGATAGACCCAAGGAGGAGGGCACAAGTAACCGGGTTCTGGAGTCCAGTGGGAGACCAACTCGAGGAGTCGAGTCCGGGTCTCCTAACTCCAGAATTGGTAGGGTCGCTTGCCGCTCTCGTAGGGGTCTAGGGGTGTGGGTTTGGCTATTCATCACGACCGTGGAATCCGTGTTTTATACTGGCTCGTATTGAAAACACGGACGTCCTAGTATATCCAATATTTCATATGTTTCTTCTGCTGCGATATCTGTGATGTGATCATGTGATGTTCTGTGATAGATACTGTATATAGTATATATGATATATTATATAGCCGTTACTTATGTTTTACACCCGCGCTAGCCCTGCCCCGCTCTGTCGTTAGTTACCTAACCTAACGGTGCACGAGGGGACATCGAGGCGAATGAGGATGGCATAAGTGTACGTCATATCTATCTGTGATGTTTAGGTACTTAAATGATGGGACTTCATTAATGAGATTAATGAAATAAAAGAAACCTAAGATGTTGTAGAATCGAATTTCAAAATAAAACAAGTAGCTACAGTTCTTGCTTTGCACAGCGGTATATATGATATATCCTGCACCTTATTCGATAAGGAAAGGACCGAGATCCCTTCACCGGGAGTGACTCCTTTAACAATAACTGGCAGATGCTACACCCTCGGTTTGTCTATTGATTGCTTTTAAGAGTTTTTGCTTTGCACAGTGATATATGTGATATATCCCGCACCTCATTCGACGAGGAAAGGACCAACGATCCCTTCACCGGGAGTGACTCCTTTAGCAAAACTAGAAAAGCCTCAAAAGCACTCCATTTTAAACTTCATTTGATTCTACAACGATATCAAGTTCATCACGCAATAGGTTTTCAGAAAAACCTGTCGTAGCCCTCCGTCATTTCAGATAAATCCTGTTTAGTATTCGTGCTGCGTTTGTTGACCTTGTCAAGGCGCAGTGTGCGGTAGCTAACCAGTATTTATCTACTTATGCATATGATGCAGATTGGGTTAGGGTAGTCGTGCGGCCTTGTTGACCTTGTCAAGGTTCGTGCGGGTGGGTTTGATTCAATCAAGAAATGACGGGTTGAACTTGACTTGCGGTCTATGGTTTGTTGACCTTGTCAAGGTCATAGATCGTTCGGGGCAAAATATTATCGGGAATTTCAAGTGTTGAAATTTGCAATGAGATTGCATACCTTCTATGAGATAGTTGGATCCCGATACCCGCTGCGAGTAAGAGTTACTCCTGGGAGAGTTTTATACATTACAATTAGCCGATCAATTAGGTGTCTAGAAAGGTGTCAACGGGGTTACGCCTCTGGGAAAACGAGGTTTACATTAATTAGGTTCGTGCGAAAGCACGGGGGACCTCCCTCAAAGTACCGACACTGGCCTGGCTGAAAGATTGGCGAACTTGTAGTGTGTAATTAATCCCGGCTAGTCTTTCCTTTTAGGGTTTGAAGGAAGATTTGATAAAAAGCAGTGGGAGCCATCCTGATTAGATAAAATAATAACCAATCTATTCTTGCAAGAGCGCACGCTGAGTGTTTTCTTCTCTCTCTCTCCTGGTAGCGACCATATCACGCCTTAATCAAGATAATAATACGGATTATTGACCGAACCCGCTTGTTATACTGAGCTGGGGAACGTTGGTCCCGCTCCCACTTATAAATGTTATAAGACAGAGCAGGAAATTGGGGAATACTAGATTTCCCGTGCCGCCCAAACGAAGAGAGTGCATGTTGATGCATCATTTTCGGGTGTGTTCATTATACAGAACTGTTTCTCAGTATCCTCCGCATCCTTGGTATATGATACCGGATCAGGATCCCAGATATGTAAGATGTTGCATAGGGCTACAAAAATGGTAGAAAAACTGAGAACGGGTGATAAGTTTCATGAGGCAGAAAACGGGGCAAGTGTTGCAGCCAAGTCTGTTGGTCACTGTCACCCTGTATTGTAATACATTGATTTTGAACGAATGTTATTAGATACCGAACCTGATATACAAAATCATATCTGTCTCTTTATTAGTAAAGAAACGATAAAATTTCGTATTGTTGGATAATGTTTTGAACATTTCCTATATCAAAAGTTGATCGGTTCAGGCACGTTATCTAAAAGCATTAATGTTCTAAATCAAACTACAGTTCTTAGTATACGGAACACACACAAGAAGAAGAGTTCAGAAATGGACGGATCCTTCTTGAGGTATTGTAGACTAGGTCATATCAATGCGACCCGACTAGCTGGAGTTACATAAAGATGTATATTTAAATTAGTTTGAATTTACATCTTGTGAAACTCGCCAGTCATGTCACAAAGATAAGATGACCACAGCTCTGTTTATTAGAAACAGAGAAAGAGTTAGTGAACTCTTGGGATGATACATGTTGATGTATGTAGGTCTCCTGTCTACACATACCAGGATTGGTTCTTAATACTTCATTACGTTCTCTGATGATCTCTTTAGATTTAGACATATGTTCTTGTTGAAACACAAGTCCGAACCTTTTGAGATATTCACAGAATATAAGTTAGAAGTAGAGAACCAAAATACGGGTATAAGTATTATGTCCTTTGATGAGATCAAGGAGGAGAATACTTGAGCACGGAAATTCCTGGACTATTCTAAAGGAGAATGAGATTCTCTCTCAGAATTACTCCTCCGTATACACCATAGCACGATGGTATATCGGGGCGGAGCAGATACACCCTATTTGATATGGTGTGCTCTATGATGAGTACTACTGAGTTACCTTTTTCCTATTGGGTGTTATGCACCTGTGAAGTTGCATACCTATTGAATAGGGTTTGAATCAAATCAGTGCCTACCACTTCATATGAGATATGGAAAGGGAAGAGCCCATATCTTAAGTTAGTTAAGATTTGGGGATGACCGGCCTATGTCTAAAAGCACAATCCGGACAAGCTCGAGGCAAAGTTAGTTATGTAGAACTGGAAGTGTTCCAACTATACAAACTACAGCAGATGATTTGGTATAACCAGAGGATTCAGTAGATACCAACGAACGTCAGCCTCTCCGCCGATCTAGTAGGGTTCCTCACCCACCTGAGAGATACTTCTGTTTCTCTATGACAGTGGGAGCGAGGATTGCATCATGAGATGATGACCCAACTAGTTTCGAGCTGGCCATCAGGAGTAAGACTCTGTAAGAATGGCTGGATGTTTAGCGATCTGAGATGGAATCCTTATACACCAACAAAGTATGGACTTTAGTTGCTATATCTGAAGGGTTAAATCCCCATCAGGAGCAAGTATATCTTGAGAAGATTACTTGGTGTACATGGAAAGGTTGAGACTTTCAAAGCTAGACTTGTTAAAGGCTTTCATCATCAACCAGGCGTGGATAGTGGTGAAACCTCTTCAAGTAGCTATGCTTAAGTCCATCCAGATCCTACTTGTCACGGCTACATACCATGACTACGATATCTGGTGGTTGGGTGTCATGACTGCTTTTCTAAATGTTGTTTTAGAAGAGTGCGTCTATAAGTACACAGCCAGAGGGCCTCGTAGACAGTGGGAGCAGCGGAAACGTGTGCAAGATGTTTTATAAGATAAAGCAGGCATCGCGGAGTTGGAACGTCTGTTTTGATGCGTTAGTCAAAGAAGTTGACATCATCAAAATGGTAGATGAACCTTGTATAAACAAAAAGGTAGTAGGGAGTATGGTGGTGATCCTCGTAGAGTACGTGGATGACATACTCTTGATAAGAAAGGAGTTCCTTATGCTACGCTCGATCAATCTCCGTTTATCACAAAGATTCTCCATATAGGATCAAAGTGATACCTCCTTAATCCTGGGTTTTGGATCTATGAGATAGATTTAATTGGATGTTAGGATTCTCACTAGTTGTAGTGAGATGGTATCAAGCGATCCTGGGGAGAATCACTGGAAGTGTTCCAGGGTGATAAAGACGACTGAATGTCAGTCGCAGGCATTGTCTTTACCCTCAGTAAAGGGACGGTATGTTGGAAGAGTTCCAAGCTAGATACCGTGACATACTAGACGATAAAGGCTGGATACATCGCTACTTATGATGCTACTAAAGAGGATGTTTGGATGTATATTAGTTCATGAGATGAACTTAGTTCCTACCATTGTGAGACAATGGAGTTGTGGCTTATGCCGAGGAACACAGGTCCCATCAGTGATCCAGACATATTCTAAGGCAGTATCACTTGATCAAGGAGATGGTTGATCTCTAAGTGATCGAGGCAAGGAGAGCAGACTCAGAGGATAACACGGCGGATCCACTCACAAAGGCCTATTCCCAGAGAGAGACTTTTATGGGATGGTTGAGTATGAGATACTTCGAACACTGCTACAGATGGCCCTAGTGCAAGTGGGAGATTGTTAGTTATATGTATGCCCTAGAGGCCATTACTGTACATTGGATGTATATTGTAGTGGATGCTGGGACGTATATAGGGAGGACTTTCTTGCTCGACATGATAGTATGCTATCTGGTTGCTCTTTACCTTAACGTGTACACTGATTGTCTCTCTGTTACATGTTGGTAAAGCCCTTAGGATGTGTACTTGACTACCTGGACTATGATGCGGATCATACTAGTGGGGACATGGTAGTCCATAAGTACATCCTTCAAAGTCCCTAGTCGTGGGTATATCGAGACGGGGCATCGATATACCAGAGTAGACTAGCGTATACCTTCTCGACCCATACAGATGGGCGATGGATGATCCCATATCCATTGGTGTTTGACATCAGAGGAGATATACGGGTGCTCAGTAGAGACTGGGTACACTGGACGGACTCGCCGAGAACTCCCAGATGGTATTATACCTCACGTCAGATGGCAGTTCTCTGGTGACACTGGTACAGAGTAGTCTGTTGACCCGAGATCGTCATAGAGTCTTGTGTGGTTCCCACTGTGCTTTGATTTCCATCTTACCACGTCCAAGAGGGCGTGCAAAACGGTGGTTTTTGGGTACAGTCCCGAGTCACATGGAGGCAATGAGCGATAGGAGGGGATTCGTCTCTCCCGGTATAGGGAGTTGATGTTGCGCTGTGTTCGATTGGCTATAACAGGAAATCCCTGGCCAGGGTTGCTGAGATTTACTGGTAAGTGTTACCAGTAGTTTCTTAAATTGTTATAGACCTCATATCGACACGACTTATCGAGCTATTGGGGTCTGACGTTTACCACCCCTAGGCGAGATATGCGACATATCAGACGATCAGACCGGACTGTACGGTAGTGTTACTGGTCGGATTCACTGGAGTGTGAGCGGGCTTGCTCGTCGATCTTCAGATCGCTCAATACCCGGGTGGCCGTTACGTTTAGCAGACCGCTTGCGGCTTGTGGGTGTTTGATATGATCATCATCTGCTGCCGGCGTATTGACGAGTCTTTAGAGTCCTACACAGAGGTTTCCTGGCTCAAGCGAAACGAAATAGGAGCGCATATGAGATATGTGCGGGACCGAGAATAATACCAGTATCTGATACTGTATTTGATTCTCGCGATGTGACATTGATCGGTTATATGCGATATAGCCGGGTTATCGGATCAAGTGTTGATTCGATAAGTTGTTACTGATGATACCAGTCGGTTATGTGCGACATGACCGGATCGTTAAATCAAGTGTTGATTTAATGATTTAATGCATAATTATATATTTGATATATTACTTTGCGTTAACTAGTATTGGTTCATTTTAGATGGATTTTCTCACTCGGGTGTGCGCATTACATATGCGATATGATTTTGTGCATTTGATTGTATCATGTTTGATGATACATGATTACTTGGTTAAGTGCAAAGAATTAAACCATGGTTAAAAGAATGGTTAGGGTTTCATTTCCTTTATTTATTCATTTATTTATTTGTTTATTCATTTTGGAAAAGAGGAGAAAAGAATGGTGGCTTATTTTGGAGTTTAGTTGAAGCTTCATGAAACTTTGATCAAGTCAACCATTCTTATCTCATCTTTAACCCTAACCATTCCCACTAACTATGATTCATTCTCTACACTTGGCTCTAGTTAACATTATGATAAGTTTTGATTTTTCTATTGTTTTTAATTAACTTATCATATATTTCTTTCTTCTTCTTCTTCATGAGCAAGGAAGAAAAAGCTTTCTTCATCAATGGTGATTGATGATAAAGAGTGAGAAATCCAATTCTAAAGTCTACCCACTTCCTATTTCTTCATCCTCTACCTCTTGCCAAGTAGTAGAGTGTGTTTACTTCACAAGTTTCTTGACTTGGTGAAGTCGGAGCTTGATTTAGCGATGCCTCGACGTAGATCATCTTCGGCACGTCGTCGACGACCTAGCCCGCTTCTTCTCCGATGAAACCGACACAAGAGCCCGGATTTCGGATTTGTACAGCGGAGATGACTTCTTCATGGAGCTATGGAGGTGGACAAACGGATCTACAAAGGTTGTATTTCCGTATCTATTAGTTAAGTGTTAACTAGTTCATGTTTTCGCCTAGAAATCTAGCAAACGATCCGTACATTAGGGTTTCATGGCACCGAATTTTTGAAATTGGCATGGTAGATGCCTTTAGAGACCTCACTAGAGTGCCTAGGAACCCTACAACTTCTCAAGTGCATAACCCCCTAAGGAAAAAGGTAACTCAGTATTACTCATCATAGAGCACACCATATCAAATAGGGTGTATCTGCTCCGCCCCGACATACCATCGTGCTATGGTGTATACGGAGGAGTAATGCTGAGAGAGAATCTCATTCTCCTTTAGAATAGTCGAGAAATTCTATGCACAAGTATTCTCCTCCTTGATCTCATCAAAGGACATAATACTTATACCCGTATTTTGGTTCTCTACTTCTAACTTATATTCTGTGAATATCTCAAAATGTTCAGACTTGTGTTTCAACAGGAACATAGGTCTGAATCTCGAAAGATTATCAGAGAATGTAATGAAGTACAAAGAACCGGTCTTGGTATGGTAGACAGGGGACCTACATACATCAACATGTATCATCCCAAGAGTTCACTAACTCTTTCTCTGTTTCCAATAAACAGAGCTATGGTCATCTTATCTTTGTGACATGACTGGCGAGTTTCACAAGATGTAAATTCAAACTAATTTAAATATGCATCTATATGTAACTCCAGCTAGTCGGGTCGCATTGATATGACCTAGTCTACAATACCTCAAGAAGGATCCGTTCATTTCTGAACTCTTCCTCTTGTGTGTGTTCAGTATACTAAGAATTGTAGTTTGATTTAGAACATTAATGCTTTTAGATAACGTGCCTGAACCGATCAACTTTTGATATAGGAAATGTTCAAAACATTATCCAACAATACAAAATAATATCCTTTCTTTACTAATAAAGAAACTGATATGATTTTGTATATCAGGTTCGGTATCTAATAACATTCGTTTAGAATCAATGTATTGGTAATACAGGGTGACAGTGACCGAAAGACTTGGCTGCAACACTTGCCCCGTTTTCTGCCTCATGAAACTTATCACCCGTTCTCAGTTCTCTACCTATCTGTAGCCCTATGTAACAGATTACATATCTGGGACCCTGATCTGGTATCACATACCCAGGACGTAGAGGATACAGAGAAACGGTTCTTTGTAATGAACACACCCGAAGATGATGCATCAGCATGCACTCTCTTCGTTTGGGCGGCATGGGAAATATGGTATTCCCCAATTTCCTGCTCGGTCTTATAACAATTATAAGTTGGAGCGGGACCAACGTTCCCCAGCTCAGTATAACAAGCGGGTTCGGTCAATAATCCGTATTATTATCTTGATTAAGGCGTGATATGGTCGCTACCTGGAGAGAGAGAGAAGAAAACACTCAGCGTGCGCTCTTGCAAGAATAGATTGGTTATTATTTTATCTAATCAGGATGGCTCCCACTGCTTTTTATCAAATCTTCCTTCAAACTCTAAAAGGAAAGACTAGCCGGGATTAATTACACACTACAAGTTCGCCAATCTTTCAGCCAGGCCAGTGTCGGTACTTTGAGGGAGGTCCCCCGTGCTTTCGCACGAACCTAATTAATGTAAACCTCGTTTTCCCAGAGGCGTAACCTCGTTAACACCTTTCTAGACACCTACTTGATTGGCTAATTGTAATGTATAAAACTCTCCCAGGAGTAACTCTTACTCGCAGCGGGTATCGGGATCCAACTATCTCATAGAAGGTATGCAATCTCATTGCAAATTTCAACACTTGAAATTCCCGATAATTTTGCCCCTAGCAGCTATATGACCTTAACATAGTCAACAAATCATAAGTGCTAGTCAAGTTCAACCCGTCATTTCCCGATTGAATTAAACCCACCCGCACGACCCTTAACATAGTCAACAAAGTCGCACGACTACCCTATCCAATCGCATCATATGCTTATACAGATAAGCACTAATTAGCTACCGCACACTACGCCTTAACATAGTCAACAAACGTAGCATAAATACTAACTAGTACTTATCTGAAATGACGGAGGGCTACGACAGGTTTTTCTGAAAACCTATTGCGTAATGAACTTGATATCGTTGTAGAATCAAATGGTTTTAAAATGGAGTGCTTTTGAGGCTTTTCTAGTTTTGCTAAAGGAGTCACTCCCGGTGAAGGGATCGTCGGTCCTTTCCTCGTCGAATGAGGTGCTGGATATATCATATATATCACTGTGCAAAGCAAAAACACTTAAAAGCAATCAAAAGACAAACCGAGGGGTGTAGCATCTGCCAGTTATTGCTAAAGGAGTCACTCCCGGTGAAGGGATCTCGGTCCTTTCCTTATCGAATAAGGTGCATGATATATCACATATACCGCTGTGCAAAGCAAGAACTGTAGCTACCTGTTTTATTTTGAAATTCGATTCTACAACATCTTAGGTTTCTTTTATTTCATTAATCTCATTAATGAAGTCCCATCATTTAAGTACCTAAACATCACAGATAAATACGACGTACACTTATGCCATCCGCATTCGCCTCGATGTCCCCTCATGCACCGTTAGGTTAGGTAAGTAACGGCAGAGCGGGGCAGGGCTAGCGCGGGTGTAAAACATAAGTAACGCCTATATAATATATCATATATACTATATACTGTATCTATCACAGAACATCACATGATCACATCGCAGATATCGCAGCAGAAGAAACATATGAGATATTGGATATACTAGGACGTCCGTGTTTTCAATACGAGCCAGTATAAAACACGGATTCCATGGTCGTGATGAATAACCAAACCCACACCCATAGACCCCTACGAGAGCGGCAAGCAACCCTACCAATTCTGGAGTTAGGAGACCCGGGCTCGACTCCTCGAGTTGGTCTCCCACTGGACCCCAGAACCCGGTTACTTATGCCCTCCTCCTTGGGTCTATCCTAGTGCGGAAAAGTAAATAATATACAAAAGGTGACAACTTCCGCAACCTGGAAGTGCCCCAATAAAAGAATATTACATATAAGTTTTTACATGAATGAAAATGAAAAACACTCATCTCACATAAAAACCCCCGGCTATTCAAACACGACGATCCAATATAACATATCCAGCAACACATAACATCACATGTCATCAACGTAAGTAAACATGCATATCCCAATTGTCGTTGACATATAGCAACGAAACCGGCGATATCACATATTACACTTACGGTCACAGAAAAGAAAATGTAAAACTACAACAGTTGGAATCCGCAACCACCTCAGACATCGCATGCCTGACCAAATGAATTACTTAAACATCGCATGCCTAACAATTATAAACCCCGCATTTTAGTCTCAAAATCGAAAACTCTTTTCAATATCAAGTCGGGCAATTCAACAAGATTCCCGACATCCTGATCGAATGCTCGTCGCAAACTTTAGTAGGCGGCCGCACCCCCGATACCGTCGACGAAGTGCACCAAGGCGGAACACCGCTGCCGCGAGCACCCGAACGGATGCTTTCGGCGACGGGGTTCTCCTACAGTCACTTGGTCCGGGCTATGGGGTGTAGCTGTCTATTAAGTTTACCCGGCGAGTATCCGCGTACGCCACGTGATTGCGACGGACTTTTGATCGCATCAAAATTCCGTGACAACCGATCAAGTGAGACTAAAGTGCTATATTTATAACATTCATTCAGTTATCACATAACTTTTGTGAATTCCAATTGTTGTATCACATTGCGGATAAACAGAAAATGTTAAACTTTCCGATTGGACATTCGAACACCCAAGTTTTCCCGATACAGATCAACATATGAAACAAGTCTAAAAACATTCAGTTCGTGCCTCAGTACCAACGGTCCAGCCGTAGAAGGGTCAAGCCAACGCCTCACATGTGGCACGCCATACTGCCCCAAACCCGAAGGTTCAAAGGGCAGTTCAAGACGGTCACATAATCGAGTTAAGGTTTGTTGTCTTCTAGAGGGTCCATCGAGTTACTTGCACTACTTAGAACGTCTTTAAACTACGGAAAAATCCAACACTTGGAAATTTCCCGACGGGGGAAAAATTGGGTATTTATATCCGGTCGAACTTTTTAACTTATTCTAAAATTTATCCGGAAAGCCACATAGACAAAATCTGATACTCCGATCGAAACACCGAATCCCTAAAACAACCCAGAAAATAAAACTCTGGAATAAATATTAAAATATTCCCAGGAAAACCAGCACTGACAATTATTGATTATGGTGCAAATTTCGATGAACAATACGACAAAACGGCCGCGGATCCGCCGCCCGAGCCATGATCGTGCCGCGGATCCGCGGCGGAATGATGGAATTAGGTCATCAAAATTCACCGTAACTCTTAGATATCCCTGCTGGTTTTTCTGAATATTTTTAATCTGGAAAAAACCACGATTTTAGAAAAAGTACAGAGAGCGTTTTCCGGGTTGGGTTTTCGGTTCGATCGGGTTTCAAACATCGTCTAGACTTCGCCTAAGGCTCTAGCTAGGCTCTGATACCACTGTAGGGTTCCTAGGCACTCTCAAGAGGTCTCACAAGGCATCAACCATGCCAATTTCAAAAATTGCAGTGCCGAGAAACCCTAGACTACGGATCGTTGGCTAGAATTCTAGGCGAAAGATGCAACTAGCTAACAAATTAACTAAAGGAACGGAAATACAACCTTTGTAGATCCGGTCCTCCACCTCCATAGCTCCGCAATGAAGTCTCCTCGCTGTCCAAGTGGAACCCCGGGCTCTAGCGTCGGCTTCATCGGAGAATGGACGGGCTAGGTCATCGACGACGATGCCGAAGATGATCTACGTCGAGGCATCGCTAGATCAAGCTCCAACTTCACCAAGTCAAGAAACTTGTGAAGGAAACACACTCTACTACTTGGCAAGAGGTAGAGGATGAAGAAATAGGAAGTGGGTAGACTTTAGAATTGGATTTCTCACTCTTTTTCATCAATCACCATTGATGAAGTGAAGCTTTCTTCAAGTGATGATGAAGAAGAAGATGATGAAGTTATGATAAGTTTTTGAGTTATTTTCAAAATAGAAAATAATTAGATACTTATCATAATCTCAACCATAGTTAGGTGTAGAGAATATACCATGGTTAATGTGAATGGTTAGGGTTAGGCATGAAGACAAAATGGTCACTTAGTCAAAGCTTCATGAAGCTTCAACTAGAATACAAATCAAGCCACCATTTTATTTTCATTAATCTTTTTCCAAAATAAATAAATAAATAAATAAATAAATAAATAAATAAATAGATAAGAAAAAGAAAACCCTAACCATCACTTAACCATGGTTTAATCTAAACATACACACTAACAATCATGTATCATCAAACATGATACAAACTTGTGTACAAAAGTATATCACATATACAATGTGCACAAGTCAAGTGAGAAAATCCATTTAAAGTGAACCAATACTAGTTAATGCAAAGTAATATATCAAATATATAATTATACATTAAATCATTAAATCAACACTTGATTTAACGATCCGGTCATATCGCATATAACCGACTAGTATCCAATGTATCGGCTTATCGAATCAACCCTCGATTCGATAACTAGGTTATATCGCATATAACCATTCGATACATTCATCGCGAGAATAGAATACGGTATCACATACACGCATTATTCTCGGTCCTGCACATATCTCATATGCGCTCCTATTTCGTTTCGCTTGAGCCAGGAAACCTCTGTGTAGGACTCTAAAGACTCGTCAATACGCCGGCAACAGATGATGATCATATCAATCACCCACAAGCCGCAAGCGGTCTGCTAAACGTAACGGCCACCCGGGTATTGAGCGATCAGAAGATCGACGAGCAAGCCCGCTCACACTTCAGTGAATCCAACCAGTAACACTACCGTACAGTCCGGTCTCGTCGTCTGATATGTCGCATATCTTGCCTAGGGGTGGTAAACGTCAGACCCCAATAGCTCGATAAGTCGTGTCGATATGAGGTCTATAACAATTCGAGAAACTACTGGTAACACTTACCAGTGAATCTCAGCAACCCTGGCCAGGGATTTCCGGTTATAGCCAATCGAACACAGCGCAACATCGACTCCCTATACCGGGAGAGACGAATCCCCTCCTATCGCTCATTGCCTCCATGTGATTCGGGACTGTACCCAAAAACCACCGTTTTGCACGCCCTCTTGGACGTGGTAAGGTGGAAATCAAAGCACAGTGGGAACCACACAAGACTCTATGACGATCTCGGGTCAACAGACTACTCTGTACCAGTGTCACCAGAGAACTGCCATCTGACGTAAGGTATAATACCATCTGGGAGTTCTCGGCGAGTCCGTCCAGTGTACCCAGTCTCTACTGAGCACCCGTATATCATCTCTGATGTCAAACACCAATGGATATGGGATCATCCATCGCCCATCTGTATGGGTCGAGAAGGTATACGCTAGTCTACTCTGGTATATCGATGCCCCGTCTCGATACACCCATGACTAGGGACTTTGAAGGATGTACTTATGGACTACCATGTCCCCACTAGTATGATCCGCATCATAGTCCAGGTAGTCAAGTACACATCCTAAGGGCTTTACCAACATGTAACAGAGAGACAATCAGTATACACGTTAAGGTAAAGATCAACCAGATAGCATACTATCATGTCGAGCAAGAAAGTCCTCCCTATATATGTCCCAGCATCCATTACAATATACATCCTCTGTACAGTAATGGCCTCTAGGGCATACATATAACTAACATACTTTCCCTTCATCTCGACTTAACTCAAGAACTGAACTCAAGAACTGAACTCAAGATTACCTACTTCTATAAAAAAAAACTGTAAGGACGTATAATTACCAAAGTTAAATAAAATGAGGGTTATTTTTAGGGTTTTCAATTCTTAGGCCTAGGATTTGGTTATTTCTAACGTATCAACTAAACTTTCAGAATAAAAATTTAAGTTACCCTATTAGCTAACTTGACGACAAAGTTTTTTATATTTTTGTAATTTTTTTGATTTTTGTGGGGTTTTAATAAGTATGCAAATGCAGAATATACAAATGAATGCGAAGGTAGAAAGCTTACCGAGCACACCCCCAAACTTAAACTTGACAGTGCCCTCACTGTCAGGTAACACCAAGAGGGTGAAAATTGTCAGTGCTTCCTAAAAAAAATATATACAACACAAAAAGCAAAACAAAAATATATACAAAAAAAGGTTCCCCCCAAACTTAAGTGAAACAGTGCTTCCACTGTTAAGCGTTGTAGTTCAGAGTTAGGGGGGAAGAGAATAGTATCAAGCTATACAAGGCCTTACACAGGCCAAAAATGAGCACGAACCATTCAAAAAATTTATTGCTATAAGGCCCGGGCTGGTGACAGAATGTGGTGAGAAAATAAATGGAGAATACGTAAGACCGTATGGGGATAGAAGTGGTATACGGTCTCGGTATATGAGGAGAAGAATGGCGGAAGGGGAAAAGAAACGGAATACGAACTTGAGGGTGAAAATGGAGTGAATAAATTAGCACAATTTGTGATGACCGATGTGTAAAATTCCATTGTGCTAATCTATTAACCCGTCGAGAGATGGGGTCAAATCCCTCAAGATTCGTGAGAAAACATGGCTACACCGAACTTGGTAAACCATATATAGTAAATGCAAGTGATACGGTTTCTTGTAAGATCGGAACGATGGAAAGGATAGAGGGGAGTGATCGAGGAAATGGATCGGTTAAACGTTCAGGAGGGTGTACACAGTCAATGAAAGGGATAGGATGAATTGGAAAATCCGACTCATCAAGTAAAACTGGTTCATCCTCAAAACTATCCTAAAAAATTAGCTCATCCATGAATTGATCATCAATATCAAGATGCATATAGAGTTCGGGAAAAACTGTTAATGACTCGGGATGATGAATTGGAGAGAAAAACTCAGCCAAATCTGCGGGTTCATCATCCAAAATATTCCCAGCGTCAATATCCTCAAGCAAGTGAAAATCAATTTTCTCAGACACCACATCAAAAACATGGATGTCAATCGATTCTGGTTCTAAGATGGAGGTGTAGATGTCAAAAGGTTGGGAGTTGGTTTCACTTGACAGGGTCCCTTCACAATCGGGTAAATCAAACACTACAAAGTCGCACAATTCATTAAACATTCTATCTTCAATTGATAATTCATTTGGGACACTTGATAGACATTCAAAACCAGAGTTGTGGGATTCAATTTGCAATGGGTAGGTTTGATTTGGAAGGGTGTACAGCTCACTCTCTCCACTCAAATTCTCAACCTATCCTACCGCCTCATCATAAATTGGAAAATGTGGAGCTAGTTGGAAACTAGCTACCAGGTCACTTGGTTGTATGAGGGAAGCCATGGACGCATTCAAATCCATCATTTGTTGGAATGACGCTACCCGAAATGCTTCTAACGACTGTTCCAGACTGGACATGGGTTGTGAAGGGGTTTCGGTATAAGATTCGAAGTTGTTTGGATACTGGAAAATCCCAAAAGGCTGTTCAAAAGCAATGTCTAGGGAAGGTGCAAAAGTTGGGTAGGATGGATAGGAATTGAATGGTTGGATAGGGGTAGGATCAACATACGGATAAGAAGGTGAATGGAATTGTTGATCCAAAAAATTTGCAGTCGTGAAAGGAGTGAAAGATCGGTTACGAGATTTTTCAATACGTTCAGCAAGAGACATAGGTCTTGGAATTACAACTGGACTCTCAAAAGGGGTATCAATATAAGAAGGTAGGTGAGGTTGAAACGGTTGATACGAAGTGGATTGCGGAGTCCAATTGTTCGTCATAGACGCGCCTATCCGATCTTTCAAAGAAAGTTTGGGCATGGATGGATCGTTCAAAGTTCGACCAAAACAAGAATCGTAGGAAGTAATGTCTGGTTGTGGGTACCAAAGCTCGGCAAGAGTTTTGTGAGGTGGAGTACCCATGATATGAAGAGAAGAAGAGAGGAAAAATAATGTGGTTTTTTTTCAATTCTTAGTTAGCTATCAACAAAAGAATGAAATATACACACAAAAAGAATCTGGACAAAAACAATCACGACACAAAAATACAACGCACCTAATCAGTCTAGGGTCCACCTAGGTCAACTTGTTCATATCAGAATTTTGCATTATTATATTCCCCATTCTTAATCATATTACAAATAAATAGGTGCTTTTGATCCATGTCTGCTAAATAGTTGCAGGTTACAGGTTCTCAGATTAATACAGTGAAATTCATGAAAAGACGCTACAAATGTGAGACTATGACCAACAATAAATGAATCTGTATGATGCCGCTTACCAGTTTAAGGAACAAACGAAGACCAGCAAACAGTTCAATGCACAAAGTACAAAGGCAGCACAGGATTAAAGACTTCAACGCGAAGCTCACGGCAAAAAGTCCACAACATTCTTCACTGTGGAAATCTGGAAGAAAGTAGAAAAGATTCTGAGGAACCAAGTGAAGAAAACAGAAGCAAATAGCAACATGAAGCAGCCCTGAGAAAGGGAACTCAAGACCCCTCAATACGGCTGCGGATCCGCGGCCAAACATGGCATTCTGCCGCGGTTCTGCTGCCGTGCAGTGCACGTGTCGGTGCTTTGACCCGGCTTTCTTAGGGTAGTTCTGTAAATTCAAATGTGAATCAGATGTAAAACTTAGGGTTTCTCTTATCTATAAATAGGAAAGCCTACAGCCTAAATTGGCATGCCTCTTTTTAATTTCTAGATTAAATTTTAGTTTCATTGTAATCGTCAAGAGGTGTTAATAAAAGTAAGTTTTTTTATCTTGCATTTTTCATTCGAATTTAATTTCTGCAATTTTCATATCTGTCTTTTATTAGCTGCATGTTAATTAGTTAATTAAAAAGAAAATTATAAAAATGATTCTCATCGTAATTTCCCTAATGAATGAGTAATTCCTCACTTGTTAGGGTTAGGATTGGGTAGATTTGAGAGATGAACATCTCTCACTCCTTTCTTGCCCGTATAATATTTTAAATTAGGACTCTATGTGAAGCAAACACACACCGCTCACTACGACACCCTATCCTACGAGATAGCGGTGATTCCCTAGTTAGACCGGTTGTGGTTGATTTACATAGAGGTTAGGGCTAAGAGTTAAGAAATAACGGATAAGGACCAAAGGGAAGAAACTACGTTTCTTCCTAGTCGTGCTAATCCCCTTTGTTGACTATTACCCTAACACCTATGTTCTTAATTAGGGCAAAAGGTGTTAGTGTATATGCCCTAGAGGCCATTACTGTATCATACTAGTTTGTATATTACTTAATGGAAGCTTGGGATATTCACCTTGTATAAACAATCTTGCTCAATATAGTAGTATGCTACTTGGTTTGTTTCTACTTCAATGTGTACATGTGTTTATTTTAGTATATCACCTATACACATTAGTGGAGCCCTTAGGATCTTTGCTTGATTACCAGCGTTGTGATGGCAGTCACACTAGTGGGGGCTGGGTAATCTATAAGCACATCCTTATACAGGTCCCTAATCGCAGGACTATCGAGACAGGGCATCGATACTCCGGAGTAGACTAGCGTATGCGCTTCTTATCCCAGTGTGGGAGATGGTCTGTCCCACAGCCATCAGTACGTTGTACTGGAGATAGTATACGGGTGCTCGTTAGGTTACGAGTACACTGGACAGGACTCGTAGGGAACTGACGGGTTGGTATTATACCTATCGTCAGTTATCAGTTCCCAGGTGACATGAGTACAGCTTAGTCCGCTGACTTGACACTGTCACTTCGCCTCGAGTGTGTTCCCACTGTACTTTGATTACTACCCTACCACGGCTCAAAGGAGTCATGCAAACAGGTAGTAGTTGGGTACAGTCCCGAAGCACTTGGAGGCAGTGACGGTTAGACAGGATTCGTCTCTCCCGGTATTGGGGGTTGACATCGCGCTGTGTCTAGGAGATCCATTACACGAGTAGTCCCTGGCCAGGGCAATCGAGATATACTGGTAGGCTTCCAGTGTTATCTCAGGGTGTTTTGGACTTCACTCCGACACGACTTGTACCGCTATTAGGGGACTGATGTTTACCGCCCCCTAGGCCGCCATGCGATGTATCAGACGAACAGACCGGACTGTACGGAGACTGTCACATTCAGACTCAGTAGGAGTTCAGATGGGGTTCACCTCGTCAGTCTTCTTATCGGCATCTACATGGGGACCGTTACGCACAGCTAGTGCCGCTTGCGGTCTGTGGTTAAACCTACTGCCAGCGTAGTGTCGAGTCTTTAGAGTCCCACACAGAGGGCTATTCGCTTTTGGGCAAAACAGAGTAGAGGTCGCATGGTTTTTGCGACAGGGTTCGTTCTCATTCGCGCACTTGTGCACGTTTGGAGTCCGGACGGATATTACTACCGGGCTCTGGTTTGAGCCAGATACTAGTATATGTTTTGGGGTTAGTTTTATCTCATTGTGTTCATGTTCCTCGGAACAAGAATGCGGGTGTGTATGCACAGTTGATTGAGGCGGAGGAAGAGGATTTTCATTAGGGTTTCGGACCAGGTGTGTATGCACAGTTGACAGTCGTCTTTTTCCAAACCCTAATGAATTTATGATATATCAATTAATAATATTAATTAAATGAAATTGTGTCATGGTTGGGTTTGTTGACTTCTTGACCAAGGTTGACTTGTTGACCATGGTTGAAACTTTGACTATCATCATTACATATCGAAGATGCTATTTGATTCTAGCAAAACCATTTAATGTGTGTAATGATAATTGTCATTCCAAACCATCCATCAACTATTTCATTTAGATTATTATTATTAATTTGATAATTCATTTCTTATTATGTTATGGTTGTAAAAAGCCATTTCATTCTATCATAACACTTCTCTCTCCTCTCTTCTTCTTCCTCCTCCTCTAGTTCAAGGAGACTCACTCTCATGTGTTGAGAAACTCTCTCCTTGAGATAAGAACACTCCAAAACCACTCTCTACTCACTCTAGGGTTAGAAGTTTAGCAAGCCAAAGATCCTAGTTCTCTCAAAGTTCGAGAAAGGAGCCCGAAGGTTGAACCCTTAGGTGGATCCATCTTTGACGGAAAAAGGCGGCGAGGAAAGCACCATCCTAGCTCTACAAAGGTTTCAATAAGAAGGAGATCAAGTTAGGTATAACATCTTTTCCGAATAGCTAACTCTCTTTAGCTTGGTAGCTAGTTTAGTTTAGAAAAGATCCCGACTTTTGTTAGTCCATGTTGCCTAATGCGCTAAAAATTTGTTTTTTATACCGTTTCCGCCTCCCCGCAAGAACCGGGGTTGGCAACGTGGACTTACAAAAGGAAGCAGTGAGAAGAATTCTCTTTCCAAACTAACCTAATCCTAACCCTAGCAAGGTTTTAAATCGAATTAAATTCAATCTTAGTTTTTCTAAAATTCAAAACCTACCAAAAAATAGGACTTAACTCGTTAGAACAATAAGAAAAGAACACGTTTTCCCTGTGGACCGACCCGTACTCAATCGGCTAGCTACCAAGCGACACCGTTATTGATTGTGGTATATTCTTAACTTTGATTTTAAAATGCACACGCTAAACATATCGAACAATCAAATGGCGCCGTTGCCGGGGAAACGGTAGTTATTTTCTTTTTGTAATTTCGGGTTAATTGAAATTGAAAAAAATATAAAAATTGAAAAAATAAAAATTCATAAAAAAATTCATCTTGTTCTTTTTGATCGGTTTTTGTGCGACTTGTGCAGGAACGGAAGACGGACATATTCAGATGTGGAAAAAGCCCGGTGAACAAATCAACAAACAGAAGATTTGAACAGACAGGGGAGAACCATAACAGCAAACAGGAAAATTTTGGAGATCCAAACCAACTTAACCACCACGGAACCGCGGCGGATTCAAGCGTTTGACCGCGGCACCGCGATCAACCAGTGACGTAAGCTTCCCAAAATTCTCTGTAAGTATTTTTGTCCTCTTTTCTACCCTCTGTACTCCTCTGAAAAAAATTTCCTGCAGGGTTCTTTGCGCAAAACTTCTTCTTCCTCTCTAATAAATCAATTTTGTGCAGGATTCTTTGCGCCGCAAATAAAAATAAATTTTTTTGGCAAGTGTTTTAGATTTTGTATGTTAATTTCTTTGCATATTTAAAATGGAATTAAGGGGCTATAACACCAATCCAGATTGGGTGGGGATTTCATTACCCTTCCTAAGACCCCAGAAATCACAAAAAGCATATGCATCACCCTCGAGTTAATTAAAAAATATCTAGACTCAGCCAATTAAGAACTGTCGCGCCCATTAGGACAAAGGAAGGTTGTGGGTATTCAGTCGTTTATCTAAACCTGACTTTGTGGTGCTTAGGCTAGACACGTGAGAAATGTAACTTTAAAAGGCCCGTCTTACGGTGATTCGTGAGCGGAACCCTCCTTTCTTCACTTGTGCTTACCTGGCCACAATTGGCCGTGAAGAGGCAATTTGAGGGATATCTCACAACTTGTCGCTTTGGACCAGTTAGGAGCAGTCTAGTTGACTTAGGAGATCCTAGCTTTAGGCTTGATTGTGCATGCTTAAATTGTGACTGTTTGAAAGTGTGTCGTAGTTACTTACAAAATCTTTTGCAAAACTCCTTATAAAAAAAAAAAACAAACACAAAACAATTTTTTTTTTTATAAAAACTTGCCATTTGTCGCTAGAATTCCATTGCACCCAACCTTTACCCACATTCCCCATTGACGTTTGCCTACCCTCACATTCTGCTTTTCGACTACACTACAACTTGTTTAGTGTATGTCCGGTTGGACTAGGGACACTAGCGCCCGTTTAGTCCGTGTCTCGTTAGTCCCTACTGACGACGAGTTCGACTTCGAAGTCGAAATTCCCTCCACTTCTTTACCTTCATCTTCACATTCATCATCTTCTAAGGAGATGTCAGGATTCAATCCTAACAACCCCTTACCTACTTCAGGACTGATTCCACCTCAACTGGGTGCGAATAACCCACAACACCCTCCTGTTGAAGCGCCCCAGCGAATCGCGCTCTAGGATCTTTTTTATCCTAACCGCACCGCACTTCCCACTTATCTTTCACTTCCGCCGGATAATAGGGATAATTTCGAAATTAAGCCCCACTTCATCAATATGTTGTCCAAATTTCACGGGCTGGAATCCGAAGATGCCTATATCTTCATTAACAAATTGCAGAATGTTTGTGCAATGATGAAGACCACCCAACTTTCCGATGATGCAATAAGGCTACGAGTCATTCCCTTCACTTTATGTGACCTAGCTGAAAAGTGGCTATATAGTACAGCATCGCATTGCATAAAAAGTTGGGAAGAGTTTGTTAAGGCTTTTCTTAAAAAGTTTTACCCACATCACAAGACCGCGAGAATTCGTAATGAAATTAACCAATTTTCCCAGCTTCCTTCTAAACCTTTTTGGAAGTGTTTCGAACGATTTAAGGACCTTCTTGTTCAGTGCCCTCATCACGGTATTGAGAGATGGCAACTTTGCCAAACTTTATACGAAGGACTGAACTCAGCAACTAAGCAGTTGCTGGAAACCATCTGTCTAGGTCACTTCCTTACAAAATCTGACGAGGAAGCTTGGCCTTGCTGAACAAACGCTTCAGTGGGAAAGCACTAGACAGACCGCTTCGTCCACTTCATCTACTACATCCGGTTCGTCTAGGGCAGGTGTTCATCAACTTGACATGTCAATTGCAATGAAAGCCGAAATGGCCGCAATTACACATAAACTAGAAGCAATTGAGAGCAAATTCTCATCGCCTTCTCCTGCCCCTGCTTTACCCCCTCGCATTATATGCGCTTGTTGTTCGGATCCGTCCCATTTGACTGAAAAGCGTCCTTACAACCCACCTGCTCAAGGACAGGATCAAGTCAATGCTGCCTTTCAGCAAAGACAAAGAAATGATCCAAACTCTTCAACTTACAATCCTGGTTGGAGGAACCACCCAAATTTTGCTTGGAATCAAAATCAATAACAATTCCAAGGCAACAAAAATTTCCAAAGGCCTCCTCCTCAACAACAGGCACCTCAACAAACTCAATATCAGCAATCTTTCCAACCCCAACCTTACCAAAATAAAATGAACAATTTTGCACCCAATAACTCTTTTCCTCAAAATAATTTTGTTCAGCCAAATAACGATAAGGTTTCCTCGCTAGAACGAAGTTTGGATGCGTTTTTAAAACAATCTACTCAATCCTCTGCGAACATCCAGTCTTCCATTCAGTCTTTAGTGCAACACACTGCATCACATGGGCAAAGCATCAAAACCATTGAAGTCCAAATTGCACAACCGAATGCTGCTTTAAGCGAGCGAGAGAAGGGAAAGCTTCCATCTTAACCACTGCCAAATCCCGGTCACCCACAAAATGCACATGTTGCTCATCAACAACAAAATCATAATGTGAGTGCCTTGACTATATTGAGATCTGGAAGGACGTTGCACAACAATGTTGTCATTGATGATGACACCCCTGCCGCCGCTTCTTCATCTTCATCTTCATCTTCTTCATCTTCAGAGCCTATTCTCCATTCTTCACAAGGCTCTACTTCTTCTACTACTCCGAATGGATCCACATCCTACTCCACGAAAAAACCAACACTGGGATCCGTTCCTACTCCGCAATCTCCTCCACAAACATTGGACTCAACCAATTTTCAAAATATTCCATTTCCAAACAGGTTGAGATCCAATAAACAAACTCCACAAATGGAGAAGATTATGGAGTTATTTAAACAGGTTAGCATTAATATGCCTCTCTTGGATGCAATCCAACAAGTCCCTTCTTACGCTAAAATCTTGAAGGACTTATGTACCAAGAAGAGGAAATCACAGGTACCTAAGAAAGTTTTCTTGGCTAGTGCAGTAAGTGATGCTCTTACCCAACCTTTACCTCAAAAACGGAAGGACCCTGGCTGTCCTACAATTTCAATAACTATTAGGTATAAGAACATCAACCGCGCACTATTAGATCTTGGTGCCAGTGTTAACCTGCTTTCTTATTCAGTGTATGAGCAATTAGGCGTTGGAGAGCTGAAACCCACACATTGTACTCTCCAAATGGCCGACCGATCCATCACCCATCCTAGAGGTGAGTTAGAGGACGTGTTGATTAAGGTAGGGGACTTCATATTCCCCGTTGATTTCATTGTTATGGACACACAGCCTGTAGCTAATCCGCGGAGTCAAATTCCGGTGATACTCGGTTGACCATTCCTTGCGACTTCTAATGCGGTGATCAATTGTCGAAATGGTTCGATGAACCTATCTTTTGGAAATATGACAATTGAGCTCAACATTTTTGTTAGTGTTTATGCCCTAGAAGGCCATTACTGTATCATACTAGTTTGTATATTACTTAATGGAAGCTTGGGATATTCACAGTTATATAACAGTCTTGCTAAACATGGTAGTATGCTACTTGGTTTTATCTATCTTAATATGTGAGTATACGTATTGATAGAGCTCTTAGGATCTTGCTTGACTATCAGTGTTGTGAGGGCAGTTACACTTGTGGGGGCTGGGTAGTCTACAAGCACATCCTTTTTCAGGTTCCTAGTCGTTGGATTATCGAGACAGGGCATCGATACTCCGGAGTAGACTAGTGTGTACGCTTCTCATCCCAGTTGGGGAGATGGTCTGTCCCACAGCCATCAGTACGTCGTACTGGAGATAGTATACATGTGCTCATTAGGTTACGGGTACACCGGACAGGA
Source organism: Agapanthus africanus (assembly GCA_030015575.1). NCBI lineage: Eukaryota > Viridiplantae > Streptophyta > Magnoliopsida > Asparagales > Amaryllidaceae > Agapanthus > Agapanthus africanus. The sequence goes on from CM057339.1 coordinate 567,899,437, forward strand.
CTCACGGGGAACTGTTGGTTGGGATTATACCCGTTGTTAGTTAACAGTTCCCAGGTGACATGAGTACAGCATAGTCCGCAGACTTGACACTGCCACTTCGCCTCGAGTGTGTCCCACTGTTCTTAGATTGCTACCCTACCACGGCTCAAAAGAGTCGTGCAAACAGGTAGCAGTTGGGTGCAGTCCCGAGCACTTGGAGGCAGTGGCGGTTAGACAGGATTCGTCTCTCCCGGTATTGGGAGTTGATATCGCACTGTGTCAGAGAGCCATTACGCAAAGTCCCTGGCCAGGGCAAGCGAGATTTACTGGTAGGTTTTCCAGTAGTTTCTCAAGGTGTAATGGGCTACGCTCCGACACGACTTATACCGCTTTTAGGGGACTGACGCTTGCCGCCCCCTAGGCCCGATATGCGATAGTCTTAGAAGAACAGACTGGACTGTACGGAGATTATCACAGCAGGCTCAGTAGGAGTTCAGATGGGTTTACTCATCGGCCTTCTTAACGACATCTACCTGGGGACCGTTACATACAGCTGTGCCACTTGCGGTCTGTGGTTAAACCCACTGCCAGCGTAGTGTCGAGTCTTTATAGTCCCACACAGAGAGTTTCCCTGCTTCGGGCGAAACGATATAGAGGTCGTATGGTTTTACGACAGGGTTCGGACGCATACGTGTTTTTACGCACGTACGATGTTCGGACAGTTTTTACTAGTCGGCTTTGGTTTAAGCCAGATTCTAGTATCGGATTATTGGATTTATACAGTCTAAAGTTTTTCCGTGTTTTTACGGATAGGAGGGGCGTTCTCGTAATTTGTCGGGAAGCTTCTTGAAGCATGGTGACTTGGGGGTTAAGGTGGCATTTGCATTAATTGGATAAGTGAGTCATGGTGTGATTCATACATGGAGTTAATGAATCATTTATGATTTATATGACTCATGTGATGAATCACTAAGTGTATTAATGAAACATGATGATATATCATTATTTATTATTCATTTAATATATATGATATGTTTCATATATACACAAAATGATTCATTCATCCAAAAGGATTCTCATTCTCACCTTCTCTCTCCTCAAGCTCTCTCTCTTCAAACCCTAACCCTAACCTCTCATGTGTTGAGTTCAAGCGTTAGCTAGACTAATACTTCCATAATCCAACTCTATATCACCTAGGTTGCTTAGATTAGCACTTTGAGTAACCTAGTTACCTCAAGTTAGAGGTTAAGCTTGGAGTAGGAGCTCTCGGGTGGATCGTCTTTGACTCGAGGAGGCCGTTGAGGTGACGACGTTCCAAAGAGCCTACATGGAGTGGAGGACAGTGATGAAGACCTAAAGGACAAGTAACGTGAGGTATAACTTCGAATCAGAGTAGTTAAACCTTTCGTAGTTTGCTAGTAACGGTTTAGACACGATTCATGCGCTCAAGTCCGTGTTACGAAGCTTTGATAATCGTTTTTCATATATTCCGCCTCCTCGCAAGTTCGTGGGGTGCGTGACATGGACTTACAGTGGTATTAGAGCCAACTAAACCATTACTAGCTTGTTAGCAACTAAGTAGAACTTCGATCGATGGAAAACACGAAAATAACACCCCGAAACCCTATCAGTTTTTGTTAATTTTAAAAGTGTCAGAAAAATTATTTGATAGGCCTTAAAATTCACAGCAGGATATTATAAGAAAACTGGGAAAATACGAGCTCTCAACTCGGTGAGATGGCCGCGGATCCGCGGCACAATAGTGCTTTTGGCCGCGGATCCGCCGCCGAGTCAACTCCGAGTTGACTCGGATTTGCGCAGTAATTCATATAATTTGGTGTTTTGTTTTCTAGTATATTCTGTTTCTGCCCAGGTTACTTCTGTGCTGGTTTGCATTTGGGGTAGACACGGAAAATAGTATGTCGATCGATATTCTAAGTTATTTGCTAATCGGGTTTTTATCTGTAATGTTTAATGTGTTCGTAAACCTCCCATAACTGCTAGTATGTCGGTTGGCAGGGGGTTGCACATTTCTGAAATGTTTACTGTTTGTGTATATGAACTTGATTGGATCGTTGTGATGATTAGCCGGGGTTTGAGATGGGTTTTATATTCATTCATTCGATATAAATTGTAATATGATGTAATATTCTTTTGCGGGGCACATCCAGGTTGCGGTTGTAGCCAGCATTGTATTATTTCATTTACTGTTTTTTGCTCCTAGGATAGACCCAAGGTGGGGTACACAAACTACCGGGTACGTTGAAGTGTTTAGTGGCCTACTCACGTTGTTGAGGGAGACCGCTTCACTTCGGGTACTTGGCGGGTAGTTTGCCGTAATCGTAGGGGTCTAGGGTGGGGTAAAGGCTATTCATCACAACTGTGTAATCCGTTTTTTGTTGCAGGCTCAAAGCAAACGCGGATTGCTTGTATATCCAATAATGTTCATCTAAGATTTGGAATGCCTATTATTGCGTCTGACGAATGTACAATATCTTTATATGATAGCTATTTAGACGTCACTTATATTTTACACCCGCGCTAGCCCAGCCCCCGCTCTGTCGTTAGTTAAGTAACCTAACGGGTGATGACGGGACCCAGTGGCGAATGCGGATGGCATAAGAGGACGTTGTATTTTCGTTGTTTTCTGCAATGATAGGTTAAATGATGGGACACATTATTTTAATGCAAAGAAAATAAACCAAAGATGAATCGTTGGAACAAATTTAAAAGAAACCACTCGGTTATTTTAAAAGAGCAGAATTTTTAATTGCGGAGCTTTAACCACTCCTTTTAAAAAGCTATTAGGTTCCTTCGATTATATCAAGTTCACTACGTTCACGGTTTCGCCAAAACCAGTCGTAGCCCTCCGTCATTTCTTATGAATGGTCAGTAGTATTCAAGCTATGTTTGTTTGGCCTTTAGTCAAGACATAGTGATTGGTAGCTGCTGGGGTATTCATTTGTTGCATAGATAGATGAGTTGGTTTGGGACAGTCGTATTACTTTGTTTGGCCCTTAGTCAAGAGTATATACGGATGGGTTCAAATCAACAAGATAATGATGGGCAGAACTTGACATGTAACTTATGATTTGTTGGCCCTTAGTCAAGGTCATAAGAACATGGGGCAAAAATCCACATCGGGAGTTTCTAAAGAAACTGAAACTTGCTAGTGTTGCATACCATTTGGAGTTTGATGAATGTTGGTAGGATTCCTTCAACATTATCATACGATGATATTTGGATCCCGATCCTACTGTGAGTATATGCTACTTATCAGGAGATACGTCACTTAACGATCAATGCTATAAACCAAGTAGGTGTCGAGAAAGGTGTCAGCGGGGCTACGCCCCCCAGAGAAAAGAGCTTATTTAATTAAGGAACTTCGCGAAAGCGTTGGAAAACCTCCCTCGAAGTACCGACACTAGCCTGGATGAACGGTTAAGCAAGTATTGTACAGTGAGAATAGTCCTGGCTAATTCTTCTTTTATGGTTTGAGGAAGGATTCGGGAAACAGTGGGAGCCATCCAGTTTAGATAAATTAAAAACCAATCTAAACTTGCAAGAGCATCATGCTAAAGTGTTTTCTTCTCTCTCTCTCATTGCAGCGACCATGTGACCATGACTAGGTTACATCTAGATAACAAGTTGACTGAATCTAACTTATATGACTGGCAAAGGTCTGTCCAGATGTCCATTGCCTATGACAAGATGGACCACCCTATTACTACTCAAGATCCCGCCGTCCCAGGTCCAGTTTCCACCATCGCGGATATGAATATCCGTCAGACAAGGGAAAAGAATAAAGCGAAAGCTAAGTGCCTCGTGTTAGCTTCAGTTGATGGTGTATACCAGAAGCAGCACGAGAAGATGGACTTAGTTTCCATCTTTCTCCATAACAAAGATTTATATGGAGAGCAATATCATATCGCAAGGTATGAGGCCTCGAACGATTTAATTCAAGCGAGGTTGGCTGTCGGGTCATCTGTAGGGGACAACGTCCTTACAATGACTAGCTATATTGATGAGCTCAAGGACCTGGAGACCACGTTGGGAAACAGGTCATACGCTGACTTATTTCCACAATTCCTACCCTCTACTTACAGCCTGAAAGAAACCAGGGAGACACAAGCTCTGCTTAATGGGGGACCTTCTTCTTCTACATCCAGGGCGAAAGCAAAGGGTGAAAAGAAGAAGACCTCTACAAAGCCGATATACGGTGTCAATAAAGTAGGAGGAAAGGGAAGAGCAAAAGTTTCGGGACTTGGTGTAGCTAAGGAGGGATGTTCCTATTGTTATGGGAACGGGCATTGGCAGAAGGATTGCAGGGCTTTGGAAGCCAGTAGCCAGGATACGAAGCATGTTGTGGCTTCAGCCTCAAGTGTGTTTGTAATTGAGAACTGTTTGTCAATTAACTCTACTTCCTGGGTACTAGATACCGGAGCAGGATCTCATATCTGTAATTCATTACATGCTTTGAGAAACCGTAGAGATATAAGGATAGGTGATTTGTCTCTCAGAGTTGCAAACGGAATGAGCGTGGATGCTGAATCCGTGGGAGAATATCGCCTAGGTTTGACAAGTGGGCAGATATTGATTCTACGTAACTGTATGTATGTATCTAGTTTGACTTGTAAAATCATATCAGTGTCCTCACTTTCGAGAGAGGGATATGACTTTACATTCGTAAGCGATGTAGTTCACATCCACCTAAATCAAGTTCTGATTGGGTCCGGTACATTAGATGACGGTATATACGTATTGAATCAAGCTCAGGTTTTCAATGTCCAGAACACACTTAAAAAGAAGTCTCCAGAAATAAATCAGGCTTTCTTATGGCATTGTAGACTAGGTCACATCAATGAAACACGATTAACGAAGTTACATAGAGAAGGATATTTGAATCCGTTCGAATATCAATCTTATGCCACTTGTGAATCTTGTCTCATGGGAAAGATGACGAAGACTCCGTTTACTGGACACGGAGTAAGAGCGAGCGAGCTCTTAGGACTCGTACACAGTGACGTGTGCGGTCCAATGTCTACACATGCAAGAGGTGGTTATTCCTACTTCATTACTTTTATGGATGATTTCTCTAGGTATGGATATATCTTCTTAATGAAGCATAAATCCGAGGCCTTTGAGAAATTCCAAGAGTACAAGAATGAAGTGGAAAAACAGACAGGCAAAAGTATCAAAACACTAAGATCTGATCGAGGTGGTGAATACTTAAGTGCCGAGTTCCTGGGATACTTAAAAGAGAATGGAATTCTCTCTCTGCTTACTCCTCCATACACACCACAACACAACGGTGTATCGGAAAGGAGGAATCGAACCCTATTGGATATGGTTCGTTCCATGATGAGTAAGGCTGAGTTACCGCGATCTTTCTGGGGTTATGCACTAGAATCAGCTGCATATATTTTGAACCAGGTTCCAACCAAGACTGTGCCTACCACACCATATCAGATGTGGAGTGGGAAGAAACCCTGTCTTAAACACTTTAGGACATGGGGATGTCTAGCTTTTGTAAAAAAGCAGCATCCGGACAAGCTCGAGGCACGCTCAGTACAGTGTAAGCTTGTGGGATATCCAAAGAACTCCAAGGGATATTATTTCTATTACGCAGAGGAATAAAAGGTTTTTGTTTCTCGTCATGCCCACTTCTTAGAAACTGAATTTTTAGAAAATCAGAAGAGTGGGAGCGCAGTAGAACTGGAAGAAATTCCAGAACCACAAGCTGTTACTGAAAGTTTGGTAGAACAAGAAGTTTCAGAAGAAAGGGACATACCAGCGCCTATCTGCAGAAGTAGTAGGCTGTCTCATCCGCCCGAGAGATACTACGGTTTTCTCATAGACGGGGATCGAGAAGATTGCGTCATTGATAATGACGACCCTACTAGCTTCCAACAAGCCATTCAGTGCGGTGACTCAGTAAAATGGCTGGATGCAATGCGGACCGAAATGGAGTCCATGTACACTAACAAAGTATGGACTTTGGACATTGCTCCAGATGGGGTAAAACCCGTAGGATGCAAGTGGATCTTCAGAAAGAAGATTGGTGTAGATAGACAGGTTGAAACCTATAAGGCTAGACTTGTTGCAAAGGGTTTCCGTCAAAGACCTGGTTTGGACTATGACGAAACCTTTTCTCCAGTGGCTATGCTCAAATCCATTCGGGTCCTTCTTGCTATTGCTGCCTTCCACGATTATGAGATCTGGCAGATGGACGTAAAGGCGGCCTTTCTAAATGGTAATTTGGAAGAGTGCGTCTATATGGATCAGCCAGAGGGATTCATTCAGAGTGGGAGCAGCGGTAAAGTATGCAAGCTGCTTAAGTCCATTTATGGACTAAAGTAGGCATTGTGGAGTTGGAACATCTGTTTTGATGATACTGTCAAAGAATTCGACTTTATCAAAAATCCAGATGAACCATGTATATACAGTAAGATTGTAGGGAGAGTTATTGTATTCCTCGTCTTGTACGTGGATGACATTCTCCTAATAGGAAATGATATTCCTATGCTGTTAGTTATATGTATTCCCTAGAGGCCATTACTGTACATTGGATGTATATTGTAGTGGATGCTGGGACATATATAGGTAGGACTTTCTTGCTCGACATGATAGTACGCTATCTGGTTGCTCTTTATCTTAACATGTATACTTTCTGTCTCTCTGATTACATGTTGATAAAGCCCTTAGGATGTGTGCTCGACTTCCAGGACTATGATGTAGATCATACTAGTGGGGCCTGGGTAGTCCATGAGTACATCCTTCAATGTTCCTGGTCGTGGGAATATCGAGACGGGGCATCGATATTCTAGTGTAGACTAGTGTATATCTTCTCGACCCATGTGATGGGCGATGGATAATCCCATATCCATTGGTGTTTGACATCAGAGATGGTATGCGGGTGCTGAGTGGAGACTGGGTACACTGAACGGACTCGCCGAGAACTCCCAGATGGTATTATACCTTACGTCAGATGGCAGTTCTCTGGTGACACTGGTACAGCTTGGTCTGTTGACCTGAGATCGTCATAGAGTCTTGTGTGTCTCCCACTGTGCTTTGATTTCCACCCCACCACGACTCTACTGAGTTGTGCAAACAGGTGGTTTTTGGGTACAGTCCCGATTCACATGGAGGCAATGAGCGATAGGAGGGGATTCGTCTCTCCCGGTATTGGGGGTTGATGTTGTGCTATGCTCGACTGGCTATAACAGGAAATCCCTGGCCAGGGTTGCAGTGATATACTGATAAGAGTTATCAGTAGTTTCACGAATGTTATGGACCTTACGTCGGCATGACTTATCAAGCTACTAGGGTCTGACGTTTACCACCCCTAGGCGAGATATGCGACATATCAGATGAACAGACCGGACTGTATGGTAAGTGTTACTGGTTGGATTCACAGGAGTGTGAGCGGGCTTGCTCGTCGATCTTCTGATCGCTCAATACCCGGGTGGCCGTTACGTTTAGCAGACCGCTTGCGGCTTGTGGGTGTTTGATATGATCATCACCTGCTGCCGGCGTATTGACGAGTCTTTAGAGTCCTACACAGAGGTTTCCTGGCTCAAGCGAAACGAAATAGGAGCGCATATGAGATATGTGCGGGACTGAGAATAATGCGTGTATGTGATACCGTATTCTATTCTTGCGATGAATGTATCGATTGGTTGTATGCGATATAACCTAGTTATCGAATCGAAGATTGATTCGATAAGCCGATACATTGGATATTAGTCGGTTATATGCGATATGACCGGATCGTTAAATTAAGTATTGATTTAATGATTTAATACATAATTATATATTTGATATATTACTTTGCATTAACTAGTATTGGTTCACTTTAAAAAGGATTTTCTCACTTGATGTGCACATTGTATATGTGATGTATTTTTGTGCACTTGATTGTATCATGTTTGATGATACATGAAAGTTTGAGTGTATGATTAAACCATGGTTATGTTAATGGTTAGGGTTTACATTTTACTTATTCATTTATTTATTCTCTTAATTCATTTTTTGGGCAAGAATGAAATGGTGGCTTAATTTGTTTTGTTGTTGAAGCTTCATGAAGCTTTGACTAAGTGACCATTTTGTCTTCATGTCCTAACCCTAACCATTCAACTTAACCCTAGTTTAGTCTCTACACTTAATCATGGTTGCTATATGATAAGTATCATTTTTTTCTATTTGAAAAATACTTATCATATTCTTTTCTTCTTCTTCTTCTTCTTCAACAAAGAAGAAAGCTTGTTTCCATCAATGGCAACTTGAGAAAAAGAGTGAGAAATCCAATTCTAAAGTGAACCCACTTCCTATTTCTTCATCCTCTACCACTTGCCAAGTAGTATAGGGTGTTTTCTTCACAAGTTTCATGACTTGGTGAAGTTGGAGTTTGATCTTGAGTTGCCTCGACGTAGATCATTTTCGGCATCGAAGTCGGCGACCTAGCCCGATCTTTTCTCCGATGAAACCACCGCGAGAGTCTAGGATTCCGATGGGTACAGCGGAGGGACGTCATCATGGAGCTGGAGAGGTGGAGGACCGGATCTACAAAGGTTGTAGCCCCTTTCCTTTAGTTAAAGTTGTTAACTTGCATTGCATCGCCTATACATCTAGTTAACGATCTAGCGTTAGGGTTTCTTTGGCACATGAATTTTTGAATTGGCCATGTTTGATCTATTGTGAGACCTCATTAGTGTGCCTAGGAACCCTACAGTGGTATCAGAGCCTAGCTAGAGCTTTGACGAAGTATAGACGAAGTTAGAAGTCCGATCGAACCCGTAAACCCCGACAAAACCCTTCTCTGTACATTTTTCAAACAGTGGATTTTTGTGAATTAAAAATGCTCAGAAAAATAAGCAGGAAAAACTAAGAATTACTGTGAAGTACAGTCCACTAAGTCCTCAAAATGACCGCGGAACCGCGGCGAAACCAGGGGTTTTGCGGCGGTTCCGCGGCCAAAATTTGGACTTAGTCCCTGAAATTTCATATATTTATTCGTAGGTCCTTTCTTGGCAATTTTTTATGCGAATTGTTTAATTCCACTCAAGTGTTGAGTTTTCTAGGGTTTTATTGGGGACTCGTTAATTTGATCGGATAATTTAACTTCGTTTAAGTTTTTCCGGATATTTTAGAAAATGTTAAAAAGTTCGACCGGATATAAATACCCACTTTTTCCCTTGTCGGGAAATTTCCAAGTGTTGGATCTTTCCGTAGTTTAAGAACGTTCTAAGTAGTGCAAGTAACGCGATGGTCCCTCTAAAAGACAACAAACCTTAACTCGATTATGTGACCGTCTTGAACTGCCCTTTGAACCTTCGAGTTTGGGGAAGTACGGCGTGCCACATGTGAGGCGTTGGCTTGACCCTTCTACGGCTGGACCGTTGATACTGAGGCATGAACTGAATGTTTTTAAACTTATTTCATGTGTTGAGCTTTATCGGAAAAACTTGGGTGTTCGATTGTTCGATCGGAAAGTTTAACATTTTCTATTTATCCGGAATGTGATACAATACTTGGAATTCACAAGTAGTTATGAGATAACTGAATGAATGTTATAAACATAGCACTTTAGTCTCACTTGATCGGTTGCCACGGAATTTTGATGCGATCAAAAGTCCGTCGCAATCGCGTAGCGTACGCGGATACTCGCCGGATAAACTTAATAGACAGCCTCACCCCATAGCCCCGACCAAGTGACTGTAGAAGAACCCCGTCGCCGAAAGCATCCGTTCGGGTGCTCGCGGCAGCGGTGTTCCTCCTTAGTGCACTTCGTCGACGGTATCGGGGGTGCGGCCGTCCACTAAAGTTTGCGACGAGCATTCGTTCTGGATGCCGGGAATCTTGTTGAATTGCCCGACTCGATATTGAAAAGAGTTTTCGATAAATGAGACTGAAATGCAGGGTTTATAATTGTTAGGCATGTGATGTCTAAGGAATTCATTTGATTAGGCATGTGATGTCTAAGTAGGTTGCGGATTCCAACTGTTGTAGTTTTACACTTTCTTTTCTGTGACCGTAAGTGTAATATGTGATATCGCCGGTTTCGTTGCTATATGTCAACGACAATTAGGATGCGCATATTTACTTACGTTGATGACATATGATGTTATGTGTTGCTGGATATGTTATATTGGATCGTCGTGTTCGAATAGCCGGGTTTTCTTTTATGTGAGATGAGTGTTTTTCATTTTCATTCATGTAAAAACTTGTATGTAATATTCTTTTATTGGGGCACTTCCAGGTTACGGATGATGTCACCATTTGTATAATATTTACTTTTCCGCATTAGGATAGACCCAAGGAGGGGAGCACAAGTAACCGGGTTCTAGGGTTCAGTGGGAGACCATCTCGAGGAGTCGAGTCCGGGTCTCCTAACCCTAGAATTGGTAGGGTTGCTTGCTGCTCTCGTAGGGGTCTACGGGTGTGGGATTGGCTATTCATCACGACCGTGGAATCCGTGTTTTATACTGGCTCGTATTAAAAACACGGACGTCCTAGTATATCCAATATTTCATATGATTTTTTCTGCTGCGTTATCTGTGATGTGATCATGTGATTTGTTCAGATCGATAGTATATATAGTATATATGATATATTATATAGACGTTGCTTATGTTTTACACCCGCGCTAGCCCTGCCTCGCTCTGCCGTTAGTTACCTAACCTAACGGTGCAGACGGGAGATCGAGGCGAATGTGGATGGCATAAGCGTACGTTATATTTATCTGTGATGATTAGGTGGACTTAAATGATGGGATATTCATTAATGTGATTAATGAAAGAAAATAAACCTAAAAGATGTTGTGGAATCGAATTTTAAAATAAAATAGGTAGCTACAGTTCTTGCTTTGCATCGCGGTGTTCCTTGTAGAACATCCAGCACCTTATTCAATAAGGAAAGGACCGAGATCCCTTCACCGGGAGTGACTCCTTTAGCAATAACTGGCAGATGCTACAACTCTCGGTTTGTCTTTTGATTGCTTGTATAGTTTCTGCTTTGCACAGCGGTATATATGATATATCCTGCACCTTATTCGATGAGGAAAGGGCCGACGATCTTTTCACCGGGAGTGACCCCTTTAGCAAAACTAGATAAGCCTAAAAAACACTTCATTTAAAAACCATTTGATTCCGCAACGAGATCAAGTTCAAAGCGTTAAAGGTTTTCATAAAAACCATTCGCAACCCTCCGTCATTTTAGGAAGTTGAGTACTTAGTATTCGTGCTGTGTTTGTTGACCATAGTCAAGGCACAGTGTACGGTAGCTAAGTGATGTCTTCCTACACCGCATATGATGCGATTAGTTAGGACAGTCGCGTGACTTTGTTGACCTTAGTTAAGGGTCATGTGGGTGGGTCTAATTAATCATGAAATGACGGGTAGAACTTGACTAGTACTTATGATTTGTTGACCATAGTTAAGGTCATAAGTGCTAGGGGTAAAAACCTTTATCGGGAGTTTCAAGTGTTGAAATTTGCAATGAGATTGCATACCTTCTATATGATAGTTGGATCCCGATACCCACTGCGAGTAATTGTTACTCCTGGGAGAGTTTTTCACTTTACAATTAGCCGATCAAGTAGGTGTCTAGAAAGGTGTCAACGGGGTTACGCCTCTGGGAAAACGAGGTTTACTGTAATAAGGTCCGTGCGAAAGCACGGGGAACCTCCCTCAAAGTACTGACACTGGCCTGGTTGAAAGATTGACGAACTTGTAGAGTGTAATTAATCCCGGCTAGTCTTTCCTTTTGAGGTTTGAAGGAAGATTTGATAAAAACAGTGGGAGCCATCCTGATTAGATAAAATATATAACCAATCTAATCTTGCAAGAGCGCACGCAGAGTGTATTCTTTTCTCTCTCTCCAGGTAGCGACCATATCACGCCTTAATCAAGATAATAATATGGATGTATTGACCGAACCCGCTTGTTATACTGAGCTGGGGAACGTTGGTCCCGCTCCAACTTATAATTGTTATAAGACTGTCACGACCCGCAGGGTACGGAACGTGACTGGCACTTAAGTTACGAAACGTCTCAAGACATCCGTAAAATAAGTAAGCCAAAGCCCAGAAACCAAAACCAAATAAGCAAAAGAGTGAAGAAAACCCAATCAATTGAAAGCGAGTTTATCAAATAAGTCATATAAAGCCTTTTTAAAAACAAAATCAATTTTTCCGAAAATTTCGACAGAGTCTCCTTTGTAAATACTGGCCCCCAAAATGGGTACAACAAGAATATATATGAATCCAACAAATAAGGCATCCCCAAGCGGGAGCTTGCTCTTCGCCACAAGGCGGTCACAAATCCCACGCAATATAAAACAACAACATGCAAAATAATCATAAAGAAGCATGAAAGAAAACAGCATGTCGACTCAAGTGAGCTCGACTCCAAAATACAGCATAAAAAGACCAAAATCTCACAGTCTCATCTCTAGGTCCATATACAACAATACTGGTAAGTACAGTAGATGGAGTACACTAGAAACAAAGAATATACAAGGTGGTACAAAAATAATGATATGACCCACCTAAGGCAAAAGAGGCAAAAGAAGCAAGTGCGCCCGCCGCTACTGTATTGACGGAGCGGACCTGCAAAAGGCTGTGGCACAACGGGGGTGAGTTGCCAACTCGTGAATAATAAATAACATCTACACAGGCTATCGAAAGCATGCACACAAGTATCCTGGCATCTAAAATATAGGTAAGGCAGGACATAATAGCAGGTATGTATGCAATATGAATATACTAGCAGGTATGAATGCAATGCGAATCAACTCATGATCTGAATGTGTAAGTATAAGAATCATGTTTTTCCTTTAGGAACCTCTTTTGAAATACCAGCACAATACCAATAGAATCAACAAGAACCTGTGTCCAGCAACGACACCTCAAAACTATCACAAATCTCATATATCCATATCATAGCATCTCTGACCTCAGCCATCCGGCTGACCCATCTCAATATCAATATCTCATCATCTCGCGGCCACGGTCGGTATCCTCTGGTTATCCGCCATCCCAAACAGTCACCGGTAGGTAATCCGTCCCCTGCCAGGCTCATCGTCAGCAACACGAGCTTCTTGCCCCGGGGTACATTACCGGGCCCACCATGTACCCGAGACGGTTCATCCAACTCCTCGAAACGGGTCTCGAAAACCACAGCAAACTCATGGTGGACGACACTTACATCACTAGAAAACCGCAATTTATATATTTTAAAAATATAATAAGTTTAGAAATTTTGCGGCTTTCCCCCGAAATCCAGAAATATCATAAAATCTCAAGAAATCCTCATAAGTGCATATGTCAATGATAATGAATGCATATGGTATCAATAATCAAGTTGCGATGTGTGATTAATAGATTAGTCATGAACAAATAATATGATGAAGTACATGCACATGAATAGCAATCCTACGATTTCATTTTAAGGAATTAAAGCAATAGCGCAAGTTTAAGTATCAATTATAGTAAAAGGTTTCAATTTAAAGGTTATCTAGTGTGGTGGCATGGAAATTACCAGGGTGTGTGTGTAAGCATGAATAGTGCTCGTGCTGCATATAAAAACCCTGGCAATGGTGCAGGTGTCCTATAGAATGGGTTCGTATATGAATGTCAATATAAGGCATGAATATAGCAAATAATCATACAAGTATTACACCCCTAATTACTAACATTACTAAGAATCTTTTTAAGCTACTAAAACTATCGGGCGACTTGCGCCATCCAACGATAGTCCCCCGTAGATGTTACATCTACTCACCGGAATCCCTAGCTAGTCACGTCCAATCACCGCTTTCCCCTTTCGTGCCGTGTCTGACGTCTCCGCGACCGAACCTGGAATTACATCAATACAAAGCATAAGGTTACATATCAAGAACGACGCAAAATCCAAACGAAGATACTAACGTCCACAAGCTAGGTACAACGTGCACAAGGTGCGCGGAACACACGCGAAAATCGCAAAACTAACTAGAATCGTCGATTTGGTCTCCCGGAAAAACTAAAACCCGAACACTCAAAAATCCGCACTCACACATCCTAAAAGTCATAGGATACGCTAAAAATGTCATCAAGACATCGCAATTAATTCATCACAATATTTTATAACACAACTAGTAAGCTAGAATTTGCAATTTGGTGCAAACATCGACAATTAGCGACAAAGTTATCACAGTCCAACACAACCATCTAACCACACAACTAGTTAGCCACAATAACACAATTTTAACTCATTTACCATGCTACAAAACCCAATATCCAACCACAACCCTTTCTTGAATTTGGTAATTAGCAATCTTAACGAAAATTTCACACAAGTTTAACTTAGATTAGCATAATATGAAGCCACTTAAGCAAAGTAACCTTAAAGATTGGTTTAGTAAACAACTAGATAGCTAATTAGCTTTAATTAACTAAATAATGGTTTCAAAAAAAACCCTAGTTTAACTCTAACCATAAACCTTTAAAAACTAGATTAGAAACTAACACTAAATTAACACTAGATTTTAGCCCAATTAGCAAGTTAACCACTTAGATTAAGCTAACAAAATAACTAGATAACAAAATAGCTTAATTAATCTCTTAATAGTGTTCTAAACCCTAAATTAATTTCAAACCACAAACTTTAAAAAAACTAGTATGCAAATAGCACTAAAATTAACACTAATACAATTTAATTTAAGAAACTTAACCAAAAGAATTTAATTAGGAAGAGTTTATACCTCAACTAGAGATCTAGCAAGAACAATTTGCCTCCAAAGATGCCTCCTTTCACCAAGATTTAAACTAAAGTGGGTGTGAGAAGAGATGGATTAAGGTTTTGTGTTGAAATAGTGAAGGATTTGTTGATTTTTGTTGAATTTTGAGGTGAATTTGTGAACAAAAGAGAGAGGAAAGATGAAGGAGGGGAGCTGCTGGAATTTCGGCCATAAAGAGGGAGAGGGGGATGGTGTGGGGTGTGGGGTGTGGGAAAAGTCTTGGTCAACCCACACCAAACAAGTAAAGACCCTTACCCAATAAAAAAATCCAAAATCCTTAAAAAAAACCTCTTTTCTACACAAGAATGAAGTCAAAGAGGCAAGCATTTTTTTTCTTGGGTTGCTGGAAATGGGCCGGCCTAGGGCTGAGGGAAGAGAGAGAGGGGTTTTACAAAAGAAATTTTATGCAAAAAGACCCCCTACTAGTCCAAAATTGCAAGTTTTAGTTTAAAATTCAATAAATTTCGTTTTCCATAATAAAAATTAGTTAAAACTTAAAATAAAATACTAAAAATTTATGTTACAACTAGATTTTAATTAACATGATTTTAAAGCTTAAGTTTAGCCCATTTAAATTTGTATTTATCGCTAATTTAATGTATTTTCTTACCGGCTTAAAATAATATTAAAAATTGAAAAATTAGGGAAAATTTTTAAACGACCAGAATTTCATAATTAACTCATTTGCTACTAAAAACTAGCAATTACCTATCCAAATTAGGTATAATTAGTCCTAAACTGCAAAATAACAAAAAGGACGGTTTTCAGAAAAATACCGAATTTTCACCGATTTTCAGGAAAACACAAAAACGACTTTTCAAGGCGTTACAATCTTCCCCCTAAAGAAATTCGGTCCCCGAATTTAAAAATATAACTACACGTACCTTCAAAGAGATGGGGATATTTCTTCCTCATCTCGCCCTCGGTCTCCCAGGTAACCTCCTCGCTGCTCGGGCTACGCCAAAGGACCTTGACGGTCGGTATAACTTTCGATCTCAACTTCTTCACCTGCCGATCTAGGATGCCCACCGGCTGCTCTGCAAACGAAAGGTCGCGCTCCAGCTGGACTGTCGGGTGCTGAATCGCATGCGAAGGGTCGTGAAGGTACTTGCGGAGCATCGAAACATGGAAGACGGGGTGAACATCGGGAAAGCTGGGTGGAAGGGCCAAACGATATGCAACAGCGCCGACACGCTCGAGGATCTCGAAAGGACCTACGAATCTAGGGCTAAGCTTCCCCTTTCGCCCAAAACGCATCACGCCCTTCATCGGAGAGACTCTCAGAAAAACATGGTCGCCAACTACGAACTCTAATCTGCGACGGCGCCTGTCCGCATACGATTTCTGCCTGCTCTGAGCCGCTCTCATCAGGTCTCGGATCAACTGTATCTTCGCTGTCGTCTCCTCAACAAGCTGCGGCCCTAAAATACTGCTCTCGCTGAGCTCTGTCCAACAGACGGGCGATCTGCATCTCCTCCCATACAATGCCTCGAAAGGTGCCATCTGAATAGTATCCTGGAAGCTGTTGTTGTAGGAGAACTCCACTAGAGGTAAATGACGATCCCAGCTACCGCCGAAGTCTAAAACGCACGCTCTGAGCATGTCCTCGAGAGTCTGAATGGTCTGCTCTGACTGTCCGTCGGTCTGCGGATGAAACGCTGTGCTGAAGCTCAAACGAGTGCCCAAAGCCTCTTGAAGTCTCTGCCAAAGTCGGCTGGTGAACTGGGTGCCTCGATCTGACACGATACAAGTCGGTACGCCATGCAACCGCACGATCTCGTCGATGTAAAGCTGGGCATACTGAGCGAAGCTGAAAGTGGTCTTCACTGGAAGGAAGTGAGCCGCTTTCATCAATCGATCTACGATCACCCAGATGGAGTCGTACCCTCGACTAGTCCTGGGTAGACCCACAACGAAATCCATCGAAATCTGCTCCCATTTCCATTCTGGAATGGGTAACGGCTGTAGCTCTCCTGCGGGCCTCTGGTGCTCGGCCTTGACCTGCTGACAAGTCAGGCATCTCGATACAAACTCCGCAATGTCCCTCTTCATCCCGTCCCACCAGTAGGTCTCTCTCATATCATGGTACATCTTGGTGGAACCGGGGTGGACACTATACACTGATCGGTGTGCCTCCTCAAGAATGTCGCGCCGTAATCCATCAGCATCTGGTACGCACAGTCTAGATCCATAGCGTAAAATCCTCTGATCGTCAATCACGAACTCGGAAAATCTGCCCTGTCCCATCTGTGCCATGATCTCTGAGCAACGGTCGTCACTGCGCTATGCCTCATATATACGGTCAAGCAACTGTGGGCGTGCACGAACATGCGCGAGCTGTCCCCCTGTCTGAGTGAACTCGAACTCAACTCGGCTGTCGCATAACATCTGCCAATCTGCTGACGACTGCCTCCGCACTACGCGCAAAAAGGATAGACTACCCCCGGGCCTCCTACTCAACGCATCTGCCACCACATTCGCCTTGCCTGGGTGATATAAGATCTCGCAGTCGTAGTCTTTCACCAACTCCATCCAACGACGCTGTCTGAGGTTCAGGTCTCGCTGCTGAAATATGTATTTTAAGCTCTTGTGGTCTGTGAATATTTGGCACGACTCGCCATATAGGTAATGTCGCCAAATCTTCAATGCAAAGACCACTGCAGCCATCTCCAAATCATGAGTGGGGTAGTTCTTTTCATGCTTCTTCAACTGCCGAGAAGCATATGCGATCACCCAGCCATGCTGCATCAATACGCATCCTAACCCCACTCGCGAAGCAGCACAGTAGACCACAAATCCGCCTGATCCTGAAGGCAAAGATAATACCGGCGCCGTAGTCAAACAAGTCCGTAGCTGCTAAAAACTGCGCTCGCACTCCTCTGTCCAAACGAAAGGAACTCCCTTCTGGGTCAAACCGGTCAAAGGTGCATCTATACGGGAGAAGTCCTGAACAAAACGCCTATAGTAGCCCGCCAGGCCTAGAAAACTACGGATCTCAGTAACCGATGTAGGTCGGGGCCACTGCTGAACAGCCTCAATCTTCTTCGGGTCCACACATATGTCGTCTCTCGTAACCACGTGACCCAAGAATCTGATGCTGTCCAGCCAGAATGCACACTTGGAGAACTTTGCGAACAGCTGGTGCTCCCTCAGAGTCTGTAACGTAATCTGCAAGTGCTGCTCGTGCTCCTCTCTGCTCCGGGAGTACACCAAGATATCGTCGATAAACACGGTGATGAACGAGTCAAGATACGGCCTGAATGTACGGTTCATCAAATCCATGAATGCTGCTGGGGCGTTGGTGAGTCCGAACGACATCACCAAAAACTCATAGTGGCCGTAGCGCGTGCGGAAAGCTGTCCTCGGTATATCCTCCTGTCGAACTCGCAGCTGATGGTATCCTGATCGCAAGTCGATCCTCGAAAAATACCCCGCACCCTGAAGCTGGTCGAACAAATCATCAATGCGTGGCAACGGATATCTGTTCCGCACGGTAACCTTGTTCAGCTGGCGGTAGTCGATACATAAGCGCAAACTTCCATCCTTCTTCTTGACAAACAGGACCGGAGCACCCCACGGAGAAACACTAGGTCGAATAAGCCCCTTCTCTAACAAATCCTGCAACTGATCCTTCAGCTCTCGAAGCTCTGCCGGGGCCATCCGATAAGGCGGTATAGAAATAGGCCCCGAGCCGGGAATCAAATCAATGCAGAACTCAACATCGCGCTCAGGCGGTAGCCCAGGTAGCTCATCAGGGAAAACATCAGGGAGCTCACAAACAACCGGGACCCGGTCCAACGGAACCTCTGCAGCTCGAGTATCACAAATATACGCTAAGAATCCCTGACATCCCTTCCACAAGAGCTGACCAGCGCGAAGAGACGAAATCAAGCTAGGAAGGGTGACACTGCGGTCTCCCTGAATAACAAGGACTGGCTCTCCCGGAAAGCTAAATCTGACTGCCTTCTCACGGCAGTCCACCGAAGCATAACAAGTGGCTAGCCAATCCATGCCCAGAAGCACATCAAAGTCCAACATATCGAGGAGAATCAAATCAACTGATGAATCTCTCTCCCCGATACGAACGAAACACAAACGAAATACAAAACGAGCGACAAACGACTCGCCTACCGGAGTAACAACAACAAGCGGATGATCTAACGATGACGACTCACGGCCCAACATCGGTGCAAAGTGTGTAGAGACGTATGAATGTGTGGAACCTGGGTCAAATAATACCCGTGCGTCGAAAGAACAAACTGGCAAGGTACCTGTCACAACGGCATTGGATGCCTGCGCATCCTGCGGTGTCAAAGCAAAAACTCAGGCCTATCCTCCACCGATAGCGGGATGGCCTCGACCTCGGCCTCTGCCTCCTCGTCCTCTCTGAACAGGACCGCCGCGTCCACGGCCTCTGGGTGCACCTAACTGGCGTGGAGCATCGCCGGTGGTAGGAAGTAGGGATCTCTGAGGAAGGGGTGGTGATGGTGGTAGGGTCACATGCGGAACTGTCGCTGCTCCCTGTCGTCTCGCCGGACAGTCTCTGACAAGATGGTGCGGACTCCCGCACCCAAAATACCCTGGCGACGACTGCTGTCCCTGGGGATAAGAACCATATAACTGTCCCCGTCCAAACCCTCTGCCAGGCCTATCTCTCGGAAAGAATCTGGCGCGCTGCCTCTGAGACGGTACATCGGTGCGAATCCTCTTCGGCCCAAAAACAGCCGAAGTCTGTGATATGCGTGCCTCCATCCGTAATGCCGTATCCATAGCAGCTGAATAAGTGTCGTAGTGCTGGGCGCCAATGGCAAGATATAGCTGGGCATCAAGTCCCTGTACGAACCTCTTCACCATCTTCTCTTCGGTATCCACCAAATACTGAGCATATCGGGATAACTGTGTAAACTGGATGTCATACTCAGACACCGTCATCCCAGGTGTCTTGACTAAGGCCTCGAAGCTACGAGCTCTGGCGTCACGAACGCTCTCTGGGAGGAAACGAGCTAGAAAGACCGCTGTAAACTCGGCCCACGTCATAGGCGGTAGACCTGCATCTCGACCTCTCAAGACTGACTCCCACCATGTCTGCGCGAGACCCTCTAGTCGGAAACTCGCAAGCTCTACCCATCGATCATCCGAATATCTCAGCGAACGGCAGATCCTGGCTAAACTGTCAAGGAACGTCTGTGGGTCCTCCGCTGCCTCGGTGCCGGTGAATACTGGAGGTCTCAGCCTCATGAAATCCTGTAGTGAAACCGGGATGGTCACGGCGGTAGTAGTAGGAGCAGGTATCATGGTCGTCTGTGATGAAGTAGGTGCGTCATCCGGCCTCGGTGTACGACTGGCTGCAACTAGGGATCCTACCATCTGACGTAGCTCCTGCATGCCCCCCATCATCTGTCGCAACTCCTCCATACCAGTCTCGAGCCTAACCATACGGCCTAGGGAAGGTGGATCGGTCTGTCCCTGTGGTGTAGGCATACCACCCTGCTCAGTCCTAGTCTCGGACGAGCCAGCTCGAATCTCGTCTCGGGCGGCAGCCCTCTGTGCTCTCGTAGCCTTCGGCGGCATAGTGGCTGTTACAGGAAAACGGATAGTAAGAACAGTGCAATAGGATCATAGGATACACGGAATTGAAGAAGGAATTTCAAGCAAGTATATCCTAAAGTCACTTAGGCGGAGTACCGTATCGCAAGTATGCCGCGGACATACACACGCTACGTTACCCTACTTAAGTCACTTACTCCATCTACCAAGGGTCATCCTACACTCAAAAAGGTAAAACCTATCGCTCTGATACCAACTTTGTCACGAGCAGCAGGGTACGGAACGTGACTGGCACTTAAGTTACGAAACGTCTCAAGACATCCGTAAAATAAGTAAGCCAAAGCCCAGAAACCAAAACCAAATAAGCAAAAGAGTGAAGAAAACCCAATCAATTGAAAGCGAGTTTATTAAATAAGTCATATAAAGCCTTTTTAAAAACAATATCAATTTTTCCGAAAATTTCGGCAGAGTCTCCTTTGTAAATACTGGCCCCCAAAATGGGTACAACAAGAATATATATGAATCCAACAAATAAGGCATCCCCAAGCGGGAGCTAGCTCTTCGCCACAAGGCGGCCACAAATCCCACGCAATATAAAACAACAACATGCAAAATAATCATAAAGAAGCATGAAAGAAAACAGCATGTCGACTCAAGTGAGCTCGACCCCAAAATACAGCATAAAAAGACCAAAAATCTCACAGTCTTATCTCTAGGTCAATATACAACAATACTAGTAGGTACAGTAGATGGAGTACACTAGATACAAAGAATATACAAGGTGGTACAAAAATAATGATATGACCCACCTAAGAGCAAAACCTCGAGTCCAGGCAAAAGAGGCAAAAGAAGCAAGTGCGCCCGCCGCTACTGTACTGACGGAGCGGACCTGCAAAAGGCTGTGGCACAACGGGGGTGAGTTGCCAACTCGTGAGTAATAAATAACATCTACACAGGCTATCGAAAGCATGCACACAAGTATCCTGGCATCTAAAATACAGGTAAGGCAGAACATAATAGCAGGTATGTATGCAATATGAATATACTAGCAGGTATGAATGCAATGCGAATCAACTCATGATCTGAATGTGTAAGTATAAGAATCATGTTTTTCCTTTAGGAACCTCTTTTGAAATACCAGCACAATACCAATAGAATCAACAAGAACCTGTGTCCAGCAACGACACCTCAAAACTATCACAAATCTCATATATCCATGTCATAGCATCTCTGGCCTCAGCCATCCGGCTGACCCATCTCAATATCAATATCTCATCATCTCGCGGCCACGGTCGGTATCCTCTGGATATCCGCCGTCCCAAACAATCACCGGTAGGTAATCCGTCCCCTGCCAGGCTCATCGTCAGCAACACGAGCTTCTTGCCCCCGGGTACCTTACCGGGCCCACCATGTACCCGAGACGGTTCATCCAACTCCTTGAAATGGGTCTCGAAAACCACAACAAACTCATGGTGGACGACTCTTACATCACTAGAAAACCGCAATTTATATATTTTAAAAATATAATAAGTTTAGAAATTTTGCGGCTTTCCCCAGAAATCCAGAAATATCATAAAATCTCAAGAAATGCTCATAAGTGCATATGTCAATGATAATGAATGCATATGGTATCAATAATCAAGTTGCGATGTGTGATTAATAGATTAGGCATGAACAAATAATATGATGAAGTACATGCACATGAATAGCAATCCTACGATTTCATTTTAAGGAATTAAAGCAATAGCGCAAGTTTAAGTATCAATTATAGTAAAAGGTTTCAATTTAAAGGTTATCTAGTGTGGTGGCATGGAAATTACCAGGGTGTGTGTGTAAGCATGAATAGTGCTCGTGCTGCATATAAAAACCCTGGCAATGGTGCAGGTGTCCTATAGAATGGGTTCGTATATGAATGTCAATATAAGGCATGAATATAGCAAATAATCATACAAGTATTACACCCCTAATTACTAACATTACTAAGAATCTTTTTAAGCTACTAAAACTATCGGGCGACTTGCGCCATCCAACGATAGTCCCCAGTTGATGTTACATCTACTCACCGGAATCCCTAGCTAGTCACGTCCAATCACCGCTTTCCCCTTTCGTGCCGCGTCTGACGTCTCCGCGACCGAACCTGGAATTACATCAATACCAAGCATAAGGTTACATATCAAGAACGACGCAAAACCCAAACGAAGATACTAACGTTCACAAGCTAGGTACAACATGCACAAGGTGCGCGGAACACACGCGAAAATCGCAAAACTAACTAGAATCGTCGATTTGGTCGCCCGGAAAAACTAAAACCCCAACACTCAAAAATCCGCACTCACACATCCTAAAAGTCATAGGATACGCTAAAAATGTCATCAAGACATCGCAATTAATTCATCACAATATTTTATAACACAACTAGTAATCTAGAATTTGCAATTTGGTGCAAATATCGACAATTAGCGACAAAGTTATCACAGTCCAACACAACCATCCAACCACACAACTAGTTAGCCACAATAACACAATTTTAACTCATTTACCATGCTACAAAACCCAATATCCAACCACAACCCTTTCTTGAATTTGGTAATTAGCAATCTTAACGAAAATTTCACACAAGTTTAAGTTAGATTAGCATAATATGAAACCACTTAAGCAAAGTAACCTTAAAGATTGGTTTAGTAAACAACTATATAGCTAATTAGCTTTAATTAACTAAATAATGGTTTCAAAAAAAAACCCTAGTTTAACTCTAACCATAAACCTTTAAAAACTAGATTAGAAACTAACACTAAATTAACACTAGATTTTAGCCCAATTAGCAAGTTAACCACTTAGATTAAGCTAACAAAATAACTAGATAACAAAATAGCTTAATTAATCTCTTAATGGTGTTCTAAACCCTAAATTAATTTCAAACCACAAACTTTAAAAAAACTAGTATGCAAATAGCACTAAAATTAACACTAAAACAATTTAATTTAAGAAACTTAACCAAAAGAATTTAATTAGGAAGAGTTTATACCTCAACTAGAGATCTAGCAAGAACAATTTGCCTCCAAATATGCCTCCTTTCACCAAGATTTAAACTAAAGTGGGTGTGAGAAGAGATGGATTAAGGTTTTGTGTTGAAATAGTGAAGGATTTGTTGATTTTTGTTGAATTTTGAGGTGAATTTGTGAACAAAAGAGAGAGGAAAGATGAAGGAGGGGAGCTACTAGAATTTCGGTCAGAAAGAGGGAGAGGGGGATGGTGTGGGGTGTGGAAAAAGTCTTGGTCAACCCACACCAAACAAGTAAAGACCCATACCCAATAAAAAAAATCCAAAATCCTTAAAAAAAACCTCTTTTCTACACAAGAATGAAGTCAAAGGGGCAAGCATTTTTTTTTCTTGGGTTGCTGGAAATGGGCCGGCCTAGGGCTGAGGGAAGAGAGAGAGGGGTTTTACAAAAGAAATTTTATGCAAAAAGACCCCCTACAAGTCCAAAATTGCAAGTTTTAGCTTAAAATTTAATAAATTTCGTTTTCCATAATAAAAATTAGTTAAAACTTAAAATAAAATACTAAAAATTTATGTTACAACTAGATTTTAATTAACATGATTTTAAAGATTAAATTTAGCCCATTTAAATTTGTATTTATCGCTAATTTAATGTATTTTCTTACCGGCTTAAAATAATATTAAAAATTGAAAAATTAGGGAAATTTTTTAAACGACCAGAATTTCATAATTAACTCATTTGCTACTAAAAACTAGCAATTATCTATCCAAATTAGGTATAATTAGTCCTAAACTGCAAAATAACAAAAATGACGGTTTTCGGAAAAATACCGAATTTTCACCGATTTTCAGGAAAACACCAAAACGACTTTTCAAGGCGTTACAAAGACAGAGCAAGAAATAGGGGAATACAAGGATTCCCATGCCGCCCAAACGAAGAAAGTGCTTGAGATGTATCTCCTTCGGGTGTGTTCATTATAAAGAACTGTTTCTCAGTATCCTCTGCATCCTGGGTATCTGATACCGGATCAGGATCCCAGATATGTAATCTGTTACATAGGGCTACAAAAAGGCAGAGAACTGAGAACGGGTGATAAGTTTCATGAGATAGAAAATGGGGCAAGTGTTGCAGCCAAGTCTGTTGGTCACTGTCACCCTGTATTACCAGTACATTGATTCTGAACAAATGCTATTAGATACCGAACCTGATATACAAAATCATATTAGTCTCTTTATTAGTAAAGAAGGATAAAATTTTGTATTGTTGGATATTTTTTTGAACATTTCCTATATCAAAAGTTGATCGGTTCAGGCACGTTATCTAAAAGCATTGATGTTCTAAATCAAACTACAGTTCCTAGTATACAGAACACACACAAGAGGAAGAGTTCAGAAATGAACGAATCCTTCTTGAGGTATTGTAGACTAGGTCATATCAATGCGACCCGACTGGTTGAAGTTACATTTTAGATGCATATTTAAATCAGTTTGAATTTACATCTTGTGAAACTTGCCAGTCATGTCACAAAGATTAGATGACCATAGCTCTGTTTACTGGAAACAGAGAAAGAGTTAGTGAACTCTTGGGATGATACATGTTGATGTATGCAAGGTCCCCTGTCTACATATGCCAAGACCAGTTCTTTGTACTTCATTACATTCTCTGATGATCTCTCAAGACTCAGTCATATGTTCCTGTTGAAACATAGGTCCAAAGCTTTTGAGATATTCACAGAATATAAGTTAGAAGTAGAGAACCAAAATACGAGTATAAGTATTATGTCCTATGATAAGATCAGGGAGGAGAATACTTGTGCATGGAATTCCTGGACTATTCTAAAGGGGAATAGGATTCTCTCTCAGTGTTATTCCTCTGAATACACCACAGCACAACGGTGTATCAGGGCGGAGCAATCGCACCATATTAGATATGGTGTGCTCTATGATGAGTATTACTGAGTTACCTGTTTCTTTTAAGGGGTTATGCACTTGAGAAGCTGCATACCTATTGAATTGGGTTCGAATCAAATCAGTGCCTACCACTCCATATAAGATATGGTATGGAAAGAACCTATCTCTTAAGTATGTTAAGATTTGGGATTGTCCGGCCTATGTCAAAAGAAAAATCCGGACAAGATCGAGGCAAGGTCAGTTCTGTAGAACTGGAAAGGTTTCAGCTATACAAACTGCAACTGTTGATTTGACAGAACCAAAGGATTCAATAGTTCCCGACGAACCTCAGCCTCTCCGCCGATCTAGCAGGGTTCCTCACCTGCCTGAGAGATACTTCGGTTTCTCGATGATAGCGGGAGCGAGAATTGCATCATGAGATGATGACCCAACTAGTTTCGAGCAGGCCATCGAGAGTGGGGACTCTGTAAGAATGGCTGGATGCTTAGCGATCTGAGATGGAATCCATGTACACCAACAAAGTATGGACTTTGGATGCTGTATCTGAAGGGTTAAATCCCCATCAGGAGAAAGTATATCTTGAGAAGATTACTTGGTGTAGATGGAAAAGTTGAGACTTTTAAAGATAGACTTGTTAAAGGTTTTCGTCATCGACCAGGCGTGGATAATGATGAAACCTTTTCCAGGGGCTATGCTTAAGTCCATCCGGATCCTACTTAACATTGCTACATACCATGACTACGATATCTGGTGGTTGGGTGCCATGACTGCTTTTCTAAATAATGATTTAGAAGAGAACGTCTATAAGAACACAGCCAGAGGGTTTCGTAAACAGTGGGAGCAGCGGAAACGTGTGCAAGTTTCTTTACATGATAAAGCAGGCATCGCGGAGTTGGAACGTCTGTTTTGATGTGGTAGTCAAATAGTTTGACTTCATCAAAATGGTAGACGAACCTTGTATATACAAAAAGTTAGTAGAGAGTAAGGTGGTGATCCTCGTATTGTACGTGGACAACATACTCTTGATAGGAAAGGAATTTCCTATGCTACGATCGGTCGATCTCCTCTTATCACATAGATTCTCCATATAGGATCAAAGTGATACCTCCTAAATCCTGGGTTTTGGATCTATGAGATAGATCTAAATGGATGTTAGGATTCTCACTAGTTGTAGTGAGATGGTATCAGTTGATCCTGGGGAGAATCACTGGAAAGGTTCCGGGGTGATAAGGACGACTGAATGTCAGTCGCAGGCATTGTCTTTACCCTCAGTGGAGGGACGGTATGTTGGAAGAGTTCCAAGCGAGATACCGTGGCAGACTAGACGATAAAGGCTGGTAACATCGCTATTAAAGATACTACCAAAGAGGCAGTTTCGGTGTAGAGTGGTTCATGAGATGAACTAGGTTCCTACCATTGTGTGACAATGGAAGTGTGGCTTTGGCCAAGGAACTATGATCCCATCAGTGACCCAGACATATTCTGAGGCAGCATCACCTGATCATGGAGATAGTTGATCTCCAAGTTGATCGAGGTTAAGGAGAGTAGACTCAGAGGACAACACGGCAGATCCACTCACAAAGGCTTTTTCCCAGAGAGAGACTTATATGGGATGGTTGAGTATGTGATATGCAACCACTGCTACAGATGGCCCTAGTGCAAGTGGGAGATTGTTAGTTATATGTATGCCCTAGAGGCCATTACTGTACATTGGATGTATATTGTAGTGGATGCTGGGACATATATAGGTAGGACTTTCTTGCTCGACATGATAGTACGCTATCTGGTTGCTCTTTATCTTAACATGTATACTTTCTGTCTCTCTGATTACATGTTGATAAAGCCCTTAGGATGTGTGCTCGACTTCCAGGACTATGATGTAGATCATACTAGTGGGGCCTGGGTAGTCCATGAGTACATCCTTCAATGTTCCTGGTCGTGGGAATATCGAGACGGGGCATCGATATTCCAGTGTAGACTAGCGTATATCTTCTCGACCTATGTGATGGACGATGGATGATCCCATATCCATTGGTGTTTGACATCAGAGATGGTATGCGGGTGCTCAGTGGAGACTGGGTACACTGAACGGACTCGCCGAGAACTCCCAGATGGTATTATACCTTACGTCAGATGGCAGTTCTCTGGTGACACTGGTACAGCTTAGTCTGTTGACCTGAGATCGTCATAGAGTCTTGTGTGTCTCCCACTGTGCTTTGATTTCCACCCTACCAAGACTCTACTGAGTTGTGCAAACATGTGGTTTTTGGGTACAGTCCCGATTCACATGGAGGCAATGAGCGATAGGAGGGGATTCGTCTCTCCCGGTATTGGGGGTTGATGTTGTGCTATGCTCGACTGGCTATAACAGGAAATCCCTGGCCAGGGTTGCAGTGATATACTGATAAGAGTTATCAGTAGTTTCACGAATATTATGGACCTTACGTTGGCATGACTTATCAAGCTACTGGGGTCTGACGTTTACCACCCCTAGGCGAGATATGCGACATATCAAACGAACAGACCGGACTGTACGGTAAGTGTTACTGGTTGGATTCACAGGAGTGTGAGCGGGCTTGCTCGTTGATCTTCTGATCGCTCAATACCCGGGTGGCCGTTACGTTTAGCAGACCGCTTGCGGCTTGTGGGTGTTTGATATGATCATCACCTGCTGCCGGCGTATTGACGAGTCTTTAGAGTCCTACACAGAGGTTTCCTGGCTCAAGCGAAACGAAATAGGAGCGCATATGAGATATATGCGGGACCGAGAATAATGCGTGTATGTGATACCGTATTCTATTCTCGCGATGAATGTATCGATTGGTTGTATGCGATATAACCTAGTTATCGAATCGAAGATTGATTCGATAAGCCGATACATTGGATATTAGTCGGTTATATGCGATATGACCGGATCGTTAAATCAAGTATTGATTTAATGATTTAATGCATAATTATATATTTGATATTACTTTGCATTAACTAGTATTGGTTCACTTTAAAAAGGATTTTCTCACTTGATGTGCACATTGTATATGTGATGTATTTTTGTGCACTTGATTGTATCATGTTTGATGATACATGAAAGTTTGAGTGTATGATTAAACCATGGTTATGTTAATGGTTAGGGTTTACATTTTACTTATTCATTTATTTATTCTCTTAATTCATTTTTTGGGCAAGAATGAAATGGTGGCTTAATTTGTTTTGTTGTTGAAGCTTCATGAAGCTTTGACTAAGTGACCATTTTGTCTTCATGTCCTAACCCTAACCATTCAACTTAACCCTAGTTTAGTCTCTACACTTAATCATGGTTGCTATATGATAAGTATCATTTTTTTTCTATTTGAAAAATACTTATCATATTCTTTTCTTCTTCTTCTTCTTCTTCTTCTTCAACAAAGAAGAAAGCTTGTTTCCATCAATGACAACTTGAGAAAAAGAGTGAGAAATCCAATTCTAAAGTGAACCCACTTCCTATTTCTTCATCCTCTACCACTTGCTAAGTAGTATAGGGTGTTTTCTTCACAAGTTTCATGACTTGGTGAAGTTGGAGTTTGATCTTGAGTTGCCTCGACGTAGATCATTTTCGGCATCGAAGTCGGCGACCTAGCCCGATCTTTTCTCCGATGAAACCACCGCGAGAGTCTAGGATTCCGATGGGTACAGCGGAGGGACGTCATCACGGAGTTGGAGAGGTGGAGGACCGAATCTACAAAGGTTGTAGCCCCTTTCCTTTAGTTAAAGTCGTTAACTTGTATTGCTTCGCCTATACATCTAGTTAACGATCTAGCGTTAGGGTTTCTTTGGCACATGAATTTTTGAATTGTCCATGTTTGATCTGTTGTGAGACCTCATTAGTATGCCTAGAAACCCTACATATGCTACAGTCAATCAAAAGATTCTTGTCACAGAAGTTCTCCATGAAAGACCTGGGTGATGCCACCTACATTCTGGGGATCCAGATCTATCGTGATAGATCAAAGAGGATGTTGGGACTTTCGCAGTCCAGGTACATAGACACCATATTGAAAAGATTCAGTATGGATGATTCTAATCGCGGTAACCTACCGGCTTGTCACGGAATCATCCTCTCCAAAGAGATGTCTCCCAAGAATGATTTGGAAAGGGATCACATGTCGATTATACCCTACGCTTCTGCGGTAGGCTCTATAATGTATGCGATGTTATGTACCAGACCAGATGTAGCATACGCATTGAGCGTTGTAAGCCGGTATCAGGCAAACCCAGGGGAGAAGCACTGGATAGCAGTAAAGAACATTCTCAAGTACCTGAGGAGGACTAAGGAGATGTTCTTGGTGTATGGCGGAAAAGACCTCCAGATCGAGGCCTTTGCTGACTCCAGCTTCCAGAGTGACAAGGATGACTCCAAGTCCATGTCGGGTTATGTCTTTACCCTCAAAGAAGGGGCGGTCTGTTGGAAGAGTTCCAAGCAGGATACCGTTGCTGACTCAACGATGGAAGTGGATTACATAGCTGCTTCCGATGCCGCAAAAGAAGCTGTCTGGATGAAGAAGTTCCTCACAGAACTTCAGGTGGTTCCTACCAGTGTTGATCCAATACTTCTGTATTGCGACAACAACGGCGCTATAGCTTTAGCGAAGGAACCCAGGTCCCATCAGAAGTCCAGACACATCTTAAGACGGTATCACCTGATCAGGGAGATCGTCGATCACCGGGAGATCGAGGTAAAGAGAGTAGATACATAGAATAACACTACTGATCCATTCACAAAGGCCATTCCTCAGACGCAGTTCGAGAGGCTATTCGAGATGATAGGTCTGCGATATGCCAGTACATGGCCCTAGTGCAAGTGGGAGATTGTTAGTGTTTATGCCTTAGAAGGCCATTACTGTATCATACTAGTTTGTATATTACTTAATGGAAGCTTGGGATATTCACAGTTATATAACAGTCTTGGTAAACATGGTAGTATGCTACTTGGTTTTATCTATCTTAATATGTGTGTATACGTATTGATATAGCTCTTAGGATCTTGCTTGACTACCAGCGTTGTGATGGCAGTCACACTAGTGGGGGCTGGGTAGTCTGCAAGCACATCCTTTTTCAGGTCCCTAGTCGTTGGATTATCGAGACAGGGCATCGATACTCCGGAGTAGACTATTGTGTACGCTTCTCATCCCAGTTGGGGAGATGGTCTGTCCCACAGCCATCAGTACATTGTACTGGAGATAGTATACAGGTGCTCGTTAGGTTACGGGTACACCGGACAGGACTCATGGGGAACTGTTGGTTGGGATTATACCCATCGTCAGTTAACAGTTCCCAGGTGACATGAGTACAGCATAGTCCGCAGACTTAACACTGCTACTTCGCCTCGAGTGTGTCCCACTGTTCTTAGATTGCTACCCTACCACGGCTCAAAGGAGTCATGCAAACAGGTAGCAGTTGGGTGTAGTCCCGAGCACTTGGAGGCAGTGGCGGTTAGACAGGATTCGTCTCTCCCGGTATTGGGAGTTGATATCGCGCTGTGTCAGAGAGCCATTACGCAAAGTCCCTGGCCAGGGCAAGCGAGATTTACTGGTAAGTTTTCCAATAGTTTCTCAGGATGTAATGGGCTACGCTCCGACACGACTTATACCGCTTTTTGGGGACTGACGCTTGCCGCCCCATAGGCCCGATATGCCATAGTCTTAGACGAACAGACCGGACTGTATGGAGATTGTCACAGCAGGCTCAGTAGGAGTTCGGATGGGTTTACTCATCGGCCTTCTTATCGACATCTACCTGGGGACCGTTACGTACAGCTAGAGCCGCTTGCGGTCTGTGGTTAAACCCACTGCCAGCGTAGTGTCGAGTCTTTAGAGTCCCACACAAAGAGTTTCCCTGCTTCGGGCGAAACGATATAGAGGTCGTATGGTTTTACGACAGGGTTCGGACGCATACGTGTTTTTACGCACGTACGATGTTCGGACAGTTTTTACTAGTCGGCTTTGGTTTAAGCCAGATTCTAGTATCAGATTATTGGATTTATACAGTCTAAAGTTTTTCCGTGTTTTTACGGATAGGAGGGGCGTTCTCGTAATTTGTCTTGAAGCTTCTTGAAGCATGGTGACTTGGGGGTTAAGGTGGCATTTGCATTAATTGGATAAGTGAGTCATGGTATGATTCATACATGGAGTTAATGAATCATTTATGATTTATATGACTCATGTAATGAATCACTAAGTGTATTAATGAAACATGATGATATATCATTATTTATTATTCATTTAATATATATGATATGTTTCATATATACACAAAATGATTCATTCATCCAAAAGGATTCTCATTCTCACCTTCTCTCTCCTCAAGCTCTCTCTCTTCAAACCCTAACCCTAACCTCTCATGTATTGAGTTCAAGCATTAGCTAGACTAATACTTCCATAATCCAACTCTATATCACCTATGTTGCTTAGATTAGCACTTTGAGTAACCTAGTTACCTCAAGTTAGAGGTTAAGCTTGGAGTAGGAGCTCTCGGGTGGATCGTCTTTGACTCGAGGAGGCCGTTGAGGTGCCGACGTTCCAAAGAGCCTACATAGAGTGGAGGACAGTGATGAAGACCCGAAGGACAAGTAACGTGTGGTATAACTTCGAATCAGAGTAGTTAAACCTTTCGTAGTTTGCTAGTAACGGTTTAGACACGATTCATGCGCTCAAGTCCGTGTTACGAAGCTTTGATAATCGTTTTTCATATATTCCGCTTCCCCGCAAGTTCGTGGGGTGCGCGACATGGACTTACAATTTTTAAGTTGGGGAATCAGCCCGTCGAACCTAATGCTAATATACTTGATGTTTGCTCGATCCAAGAGATCACCCAGGAGGACTGTGAGCTCGAAAAATTTCTGTTCGATCACAACAATTTTGACGCCACTAGTGCGTTCCTCCTCGAATCTGACACTGCTTTCACACCCGATAATGATTACGAGTGTTTCACTTTCTCGAACGATTTTGAAGAATCACTACCCGAGTTTGAATCCTTTGAATTTTCGGATGAGTTAACTGAACCATTCGACTCGGTTGCTTACACTCGCTTTGAACCTCTATTGGAATCCTTCGAGTTTGAGACAATTTCACCAATTTTACCTTCAATTGTTTCGCCTCCAACACTCGAACTCAAGCTATTGCTGTCTCACCTTAAATACGCTTACTTAGGTGAGAATGAGACCCTTCCTGTTATCATCTCGGATTCTTTATCCCCCGAGCAAGAGAAAGCCCTTTTAACGGTCTTACAAAACAATCGGTAAGCTTTTGGCTGTACTATGGCGGACATCAAGGGGATTAGTCCCCTAATAGTTGAACATCATATTCATAGGATGGATGATGCCAAGCCAGCAAGGGATCCACAGAGACGACTAAACCCAATAATGAAGGAGGCTGTTAAAAAGGAGATTGTAAAATGTCTTGATAGTGGTATCATTTACCCTATCTCTGATAGCCAGTGGGTTAGCCCCATTCACGTTGTCCCAAAGAAATCGGGCATTACGGTCATAACTAATGAGGCAAATGAGTTAATACCTACTCAC
This sequence comes from Agapanthus africanus, assembly GCA_030015575.1. NCBI lineage: Eukaryota > Viridiplantae > Streptophyta > Magnoliopsida > Asparagales > Amaryllidaceae > Agapanthus > Agapanthus africanus. Next base: position 567,932,205 of record CM057339.1, read on the forward strand.
ACCCAAACTGGGTGGCGAGTATGCATCGATTATAGAAAACTCAACGCCGCGACACGGAAAGACCACTTTCCATTACCTTTTATTGACCAAATGATAGAACGATTGGCTGGGCACTAGTACTATTGCTTTTTGGATGGCTATTCCGGCTATAATCAAGTTCACATCGCCGAAAAGGACCAAGACAAGACCACATTCACTTGTCCTTTCGGTACGTTTGCTTACCGTCGCATGCCCTTTGGGTTATGCAATGCACCCGTTACTTTCCAGCGGTGTATGATGGGTATTTTTTTAGACATGGTGGAAAAATTCTTGGAGATTTTTATGGATGATTTCTCCATTTTCGGCGACTCCTTTGATGAGTGTTTGCTACATTTAGACGCAGTTCTTACCCGGTGTAGGGATAAGAACCTTACTTTAAATTGGGAGAAGTGCCACTTTATGGTATGAGAAGGTATTGTCTTAGGACATATCATCTCGCAAAATGGCATTGAGGTAGATAAAGCTAAGATCGAAGTCATTTCCAATCTTCTTCCTCCCAAATGCGTCCGAGACATTCGAGCCTTCCTTGGCCATGCCGGTTTCTATAGACGGTTCATCAAGGATTTTAGCAAGATTGCTAGACCCTTGACTCTTTTGTTGGCCAAGGACACCACATTTGATTTCGACTCAAGCTGTATGAAGGTGTTCGAGTCATTGAAAAACTCACTTACTTCCGCTCCCATTCTTTCATCTCCTGACTGGACGCATCCATTTGAAATTATGTGCGATGTATCTGATTTTGCCATTGGCGCTGTCCTTGGACAGCACATTAATAAGATGCCGCATGTAATTTATTACGCTAGCCGAACCTTGAACGAGACCCAATTAAATTACACAACAACTGAGAAGGAATTCTTAGTTGTTGTGTTTGCATTAGAAAAGTTCAGGCCCTATTTAATCGGCTCTCCAGTCATTGTTTACACTGACCACTCAGCTCTTCGCCATCTTTTCGCGAAGAAGGACGTTAAATCTCGGCTGATACGTTGGATCCTCTTATTACAAGAGTTTGACCTTGTCATCAGAGACAAGAGAGGATGCGAAAACGTAGTCGCCGACCACCTTTCACGCCTCCCTTCTTCGCCTACACTTCAAATTCCTATTAAAGATGTTTTTCCAGATGATCAGCTCTTGACTGTGTCATGCGAAACTTGGTTCGCAGATATTGTAAATTATTTGGCCACCGGACTTATATTAAACGAATGGTCGAATCAGGACAGACTCAGATTTCTATCCCAGGTAAAACATTTTACTGGGATAAACCATATCTAGTCAAATACTGTCCCGACCAAATTATTTGTCGGTGTGTCCCCGACAATGAGTTTAAGAGCGTACTGTCTTTTTGCTACGATCAAGCGTGTGGCGGGCATTTTGGACCTAAAAAGACAGCAGAAAAGATCTTGCAGTGTGGCTTCTACTGGCCACAACTTTTTAAAGATGCACATGATTACTGCAAGACATGCTCCCGGTGCCAACACTTGGGCCGGATATCTAGGAGAAACGAAATGCCGCTCCAACCAATATTGGTTGTGGAAATTTTTGATGTTTGGGGGATAGATTTTATGGGACCGTTTCCCAATTCTTTTGGGAACGTGTATATTCTCCTCACTGTTGACTATGTTTCTAAGTGGGTCGAGGCTGTGCCCAGCCGGGCTAATGACAACAAGGTTGTCGTTAGATTCCTCAAAGAAAACATTTTCTCTCGGTTTGGGCACCCCCGCGCAATCATCAGTGATAATGGAACTCATTTTTGTAATAGAACTTTCGAGTCCTTAATGCAGAAATATTCCACTAATCACAAGCTTTCAACGCCCTATCATCCCCAAACATGTGGGCAAGCCGAGATTTCAAATCGGCAAATTAAACAGATATTGGAGAAAACGGTTTCCAAAAACTGTAAAGATTGGTCGTCAAACTTATTGATGCCCTTTGGGCATTTAGAACTGCCTATAAGACCGATCTTGGCATGTCTCCGTATAGACTTGTTTATGGAAAGGCTTGCCACCTTCCTGTTGAAATTGATCATCGAGCATTTTGGGCAATAAAAGAGTTGAATCTATCTCTAGGAGATGCGGGCATCCATAAAAAGCTGCAATTGAATGAATTGAACGAGCTTCGGGATGAAGCATACGAGAACGCGGTTGTCGTTAAAAACCGAACGAAGGTGTTTCAAGATAAACACCTTATGCGCAAAACTTTCAAACCTGGTCAACAGGTTTTACTTTACGACACCCAGTTACATTTCTATCCCGGCAAGCTCAGATCTCGATGGAAAGGACCATTTTTGGTACGCACCGTATATCCGTACGGTGCGGTCGATTTAGAAAATCCGGAGGACGGTTCACTATTTAAAGTGAACGGACATAGACTTAAACCGTTCCTCACTGCAGACCCTTCGGAGGAGCTCCTGTTTTTGCAGGAGCCGATTTACATTGACTGATCTTCCTCCATCTACCCTTAAATTTCGATTATCCAGCCAAAACACTGTTTCAAATAAGTTTGGGGGTATGTATCACTTGTAATTATATAAAAACAAAATAAAAATAAAAAAATTAAAAATAAAATATTTTTTGGGTATTTTTGTAAATTTTCAGTAATAATAATAAATAAAATAATTTTTTTTACATATAAATTCCTCTTTTCAAGAGGACCTTTTTGCAAATAACCAAAACATCCCCCTATAAATAGAACCCGACTGCTCTCTGTTTTTATTAAACCCTAAAAGAATTCCTCTCAGAAAAGCCTAGCCGCCGTGGCGGCCAGAAGAAGGAGATCGACCCACGCCGCCGCGCAACCGCCGCCGAACGTGCCTTCTTGCCGCTGATCCGCCACGCCTCTGTGACGTCGCCCTCTGAAATCTTCAAAGGAGGTTTGCGCTTCCTTTTCCCTCTCTGTAAAATCTATATTTTTTCAATTAGCTTTCTGTGATGGCACCAACCCTACAATTTGAGAGGGAATTTTCACAAATATTTGCACACACAATCTACGGTAGCTATTTCGGTGAAGAGATCCGGTGGAGAGGGTGGAATTTCTTACTTTTTAATCATCCAAACTCCTTCGCTCTTCCAGATCTCGTCACACGATTTTATGAATGCATGGAAGACGGATGCCTTTCACAACACAGATATATTAGGCTTATTTGGGGTGATAGGGAAATCATTATCGATAGGGACTTCATCCATGAAGTCACCTTAATACCTAGACTACCTACCCATGACCAACCCCTCCAATTCGAGGATTATTTACCCTTGATGGGTACTGACTGTTCGAGGGAGCCACGTAAGGGCATCCAATCTAGAACCCTCTTTGCAAACGAACTGACTATGTGCCATTGGGCACAAAATAACATTTTTGGTAGTTCGCACAATACTACCTTTTTCACACCATCCTTTAATATCGTGCACACCTTAATGACTAGGAACCCAAGATATGATATGTGCACGGTATTGCTTAATTCGATTGGTGCGGGCAAAAGGGCTGCCAATTACTCATGCCCTATGTTAGTGACACAACTATGTCACTATTTCCTCCCTGTGGAGGAATTTGAGTTTTACATGCATGGAGGTATCCCTATTAGGCCTCTTATTGAGGGCGTATCCACGTCCTATACCCGCTTAAATGATGTATGGTCGCGACCTGAACCGGCCGAGAATGTACCCGCCAGGACACCCAGCTCCAGCTCGACTGCGAGCGAGGAAGAGCTTACCCTCGCAGAACATGCACGTTTACTTAGGAAAGCCACTAGGGGGATAGACAGATTGGTAGGGATGGTGACCAACTTGGATCACCGTGTGACAGAGATTGAGCACGGTATGTCCACACTGCCGGCGAGAGAGGAACGTTCCCGTTCACGTTCAAGGGGACGGCGAGGTCATGAGCAGTGAGGGCACTGCTTTTGGTAAGTTTGGGGGAGGAGGTGGTTTGTAAATAGTTATCATTGCATTGCATATTTTAATTTTTGTACATATTTTTTTTCTTTGCATGTTTAATTCTGCATTGCATCTTTATAAAAAATTTATAAAAATTAAAAAAAAAATGAAAATAAAAAAATTCAAAAGTAAAATCAATAAAAAAATTTGAAAAACTAAAAAGATTTTTTTTTTCAATTTTGGCCATATTTGACTTAAGTTTGACAAGACGGTTAACTAGCTAGGAAAAACTAGATCCTAAACTTAGTAAATTAAAAAACCCTAAAAATAACCTTTCTTAAAGTTTAACGGTAGAAAATATATGTCCTTGTAGTTTATTTAGAAATAGGCAAGTTTTGAGTTCAGTTCTTGGGCTAAGTCAAAATAAGGGAAGAGTATTGAAATTTTTATTGAAGTGTAAGACTGAAAAATAATTCCGAACGTTTAGTCTAAATTCTGAAAATATATACCCTACAACTCGCACATACACGCACCTTGAAACTTGGGATAGTAGAGAATACCTTGAAATGCTCTTGTCTAAAATCCTTAGTATGAGAAAAAATTAAAGTATAAGTGTGAAATAAGAGATATAAAAAAATGAACACTGGTTTTGTAATTACTTAAGGCTGCGTAAAATGAAAAAATATATAGCGAGGGTACTTTATCACCTAGTGCCTTAGACCAACTGGTTTGTGAGTCACTGCTAAAGCCTTAGGTATGACAAGACGAGGAATTACGCCTAAATGCGTGAGCACATTTTGTAATCGGTCGTTAGTAGCTCAAGAAGTATTAACGGTCGCATGAAGGATGTGTGAGCAATTTCATCTAAAATTCACCAACTAAAAGTACTTTGGACGATGGACAAGAGTATGATAGTTTGAATTGAATTTCCAAGTGTAAGGGTGATAATTACACACACGTAGGGGTATATGATTGGGGTTTGGTTGAGAGATAGGAATGAAAGATAGGGCTTATATTTTCAGTAGAGATGATAAAAATTCCTTAATTGAGATGGAACCTTAGAAGGAAAATTCAAAAGATGCTGAAAGCTTCATGAATTTACAGAACATATACGATCTTAAGTTAAATGATAAGTGAGTGTGAAAAATATGGGTTGATAATTTCCAAGTTGAAGATAATAGAATTTCTTGCTAGAACACCGAATTGAAGAATGAAAGTCAACATGCCAAATTGATCGAATTTTGTGGGTAGTATACGCTGAAAACTCTCAGGAGACAACACTCCTCCTACTAGGGACACATAGAGGTTTAACGGCTTGTTGCACGAGCTCAGTGCAATCGCGATTCCCTGCGAAAGTGAGGTTAGGATTTTTCGAGAATAAAAATAGCTTTGCTCGGGACGAGCAAAAGATAAGTTTGGGGGTATTTGTTCATATCAGAATTTTGCATTATTATATTCCCCATTCTTAATCATATTACAAATAAATAGGTGCTTTTGATCCATGTCTGCTAAATAGTTGCAGGCTACAGGTTCTCAGATCAATACAGTGAAATTCATGAAAAGACGCTACAAATGTGAGACTACGACCAACAATAGATGAATCTGTATGATGCCGCCTACCAGTTTAAGGAACAAACGAAGATCAACAAACAATTCAATGCACAAAGAACAAAGGCAACACAGGATTAAAGAATTCAACGCGAAGCTCACGGCAAAAAGTCCACAACATTCTTCACTGTGGAAATCTGGAAGAAAGTATAAAAGATTCTGAGGAACCAAGTGAAGAAAACAGAAGCAAATAGCAACATGAAGCAGCCCTGAGAAAGGGAACTCAAGACCCCTCAATACGGCCGTAGATCCACGACCAAACATGGCATCCTGCCACGGTTCCGCGGCCGTGCAGTGCACGTGTCGGTGCACGTGTCGGTGCTTTGACCCGGCTTTCTTAGGGTAGTTCTGTAAATTCAAATGTGGATCAGATGTAAAACCTAGGGTTTCTCTTATCTATAAATAGGAAAGCCTACAGCCTAATTTGGCATGCCTCTTTTTAATTTCTAGATTAAATTTTAGCTTCATTGTAATCGTCAAGAGGTGTCAATAAAAGTAAGTTTTTTTATCTTTCATTTTTCATTCGAATTTAATTTCTGCAATTTTTGTATCTGTCTTTTTTATCTGCACGTTAATTAGTTAATTAAAAAGAAAATTATAAAAAATGATTCTCATCGTAATTTCCCTAATGAGTGAGTAATTCCTCACTTGTTAGGGTTAGGATTGGGTAGGTTTGAGAGATGAACATCTCTCACCCTTTCTTGCCCGTACAATATTTTAAATTAGGACTCTATGTGAAGCAAACACACACCGCTCACTACGGCACCCTATCCTACGAGATAGCGGTGATTCCCTAGTTATACCGGTTGTGGTTGATTTACATAGAGGTTAGGGCTAAGAGTTAAGAAAGGACGGACAAGGACCAAAGGGAAGAAACTACGTTTCTTCCTAGTCGTGCTAATCCCCCTTGTTGACTATTACCCTAACACCTATGTTCTTAAGAAGGGCAAAGGAAGCAGTGAGAAGAATTCTCTTTCCAAACTAACCTAATCCTAACCCTAGAAAGGTTTTAAATCGAATTAAATTCAATCTTAGTTTTTCTAAAATTCAAAACCTACCAAAAAATAGGACTTAACTCGTTAGAACAATAAGAAAAGAACACGTTTTCCCTGTGGACCGACCCGTACTCAATCGGCTAGCTACCAAGCGACACCGTTATTGATTGCGGTATATTCTTAACTTTGATTTTAAAACGCACACGCTAAACATATCAAACAATCACAACTAGACCTGCTCAAGAACTTGATTGTTTTAGTAAAACTGTGTCGAGAAACGGGCTCAAGATATACTGATCACGAGGCCAGGTAAATGCAGAGATAAGGGGAGGTTTTCCGACGCTTTCGTGAAGGCCCTTAATTAAATAACCCTTTCTCTTTTGGCGGTTTCGCCGTGAACACTTTCCTAGACACCCCGGGAACGATATACCGTTAAGCGGTGTTCTAAACACAGTTAACTTCTCCTAGTGAGCGCGAAGTCCTTAAAGGCTTAAAGTCTAGTTTCTTTTAAAATTTTTGCGGGTAATCGTTATGCTTATTTTCATGATTTTTGGGCTACGGAAAAAGTGATGAAATCCTTTACCGTATGTTGTGGGGTTCACTTGCCCTTAAGTCCGTATTAATGGATGCAATGCGCAATTCAATAAAAAATTTTGTTCAAAACATCAAACAATCTTTTTTTTATGTTTAAGCTCGGCACTGCAACAAATATGGGTTAGTCAATTTTAGTGTTGCTAACGAACTTGCAAAGAATCTTGCAAAGATATTATAATGGATGTGTCAGATTTGAGAAGAAGGTGTTCGTAAAGTACGTACCGATAAATTTTTGGGTTAAGGAACCCCCGTTGAAGTAAATCCGAATAGCTTGGAAAGTTCGCTTGCGCGGGTCAAACTACCCGGATCTTTGGCACTGTACTTCGCAACCACCTTAATGTTGAATGTGCACTTTGCTCCCCACAATCGCAGTTCACAAATCCGTAAAAATCTACAAATGTCGGAAAAATAGATATTAGTGCGAAAAAACGATACAAATGCCCAAATACCTGCACACTAAAAATTATAAAAAACAAACAATAAAAATGGGACAAAAACAGAACAATGGAGCAGAGAACAAAAATTTGGAGCAAATGGGGGAGCTTCGACCGGTGAGCTCGGAAGAGGTAGTGATGTCGCCGATCAACTTGTGGTAGATGGGCTCCAACTTTCTTCTGTGTTCACAGTGCTCCACTAGTGTCTTACTCATATTGTTTGATTTTTTAGTTCAGATCCAAAGTGCTAGCAGGTATGAAATCTAGAGAACAAAAATGGTTAGATGTGTTAATTTTTGTTTTGGTTTTGAAAATTTTGAAATTTTTAGTTTGTTTTGAAAATAGGGTTAGTTGTATAAATGAGATGTACAATGATTAACCCGAAATAACAAGAATAAAAATGTTACCGTCTCCCCGGCAACGGCGCCATTTGATCGCATGCTTTCGGCGTGTCGAGTTTTAAGTTCTAAAGTTTAACCGCGATCAGGACGGTGTCGCTTTGCAGCTAGCCGCGATAAGCACGGGTTGATTCGCAGGGAGACGGAGCGTTTTACATTCTTGTTTTCACGAGTTAATGCGCATGGGAGGAAAGTTCTTTATCTATCTTATATGTTATATGCAAAGTTAAACTTTTTAGGAAACGATAGGATAATATAAGTTAATGGATTCTGTATTCAAGTCCTTTGAGCCGAACTCAACCAATGAAGCTAGAGCAATCGGCAATAACGTGGATTAGGGTATTTAAGCACGGTATTCATGGAATCCGGCTTATTGACCCTTGTCCTTCCGTTCTTATCTCTTTCTTTCGCCTCCGGCCAAACCGAACGCAACCGGTCGCGGTTAGGGATCACCGATACCTTGGTAGGGTAGGGTGCCTAACGGAGCGCTTGCGTAAGGTTTGGGCGGAGTTTCAAATGGAAAATACGGGAAAAGGAAATGATAAACGAAATGTTAACTTACAATACCAATCTATTTCCTAACAATACACATTTACAACCATTCAAACAACAAACCAAAAAGAGCTAAGAAAAGAACAAATAAACAAAAAGAAAAGAGAAACAAGCAAATAAGTAAAGGGCATGAAATTTAAATTGCAAGAATGTAAAGCATGGAATGTAAATGACATGAATGTAAAGCAAGTAATAAAAGAGCAAGAAAGTAAAAGAGCAAGAATATAAAGAGCAAGAATGACTAGGAACCCAAATATGCAAAATGATATCTTTATTTTGTCCAAGATACAACCTTGAGATCAATAGCCAAATCTTAAACTTGCAAGCTCATTGAAGAGGTTGCAAGATCAAGAGGAGGCAAGGAGCTCAAGGGATACAAAGCTATGTACAAGAGCAAAGAGAAGAAAAACAAAAAGAGTAACAAAATGTATGAAATGTTTAACAAAACTTGGACCCCTCTCCCTTGCTCACTGGTTCTATATTTATAGGCTCAAAAGAAAATTAAAAAACAATAAAAATGAGCTGACGTGGCAACAAGGGAGGGACTGTGAGAAACTGAGGGCATTTGTGCACTGTTTGGCCGGCCAAGGGGGTGTTGTGCTCGGCCCAAATCCGAGCTATGGGTTTCGTTCTTGTTGTGTTGGATTGTGTTCTCCCCCACATCACTCTGATGTTGTTTTCTTGGTCTAAAATAACCCGATCTGTCTTCAGATTTTGGAGGGAAACTAGATGTTTTAACTCACATCAACACTTTATTGATTTATTGCACTATCAATGCACATCACACCATGCCCACTTGTGCCATGATTCATGGCTACCCCCACCATGGTCCATGTGCCAAAAAGTCTTGTGTACACACTTGTATGTGTTGGACCATTTAGATAAAAAGTGTGTACACAAACTTGTTGCAAAAAGAAACTCATGAAGTATCAGTCGGTTTGCGGTTCTGGTTGCAGTGTCGGCTCACAAATGATATATCCATGATTTTGAATGTATTTCCAGTATTTTATCACGGATACCTGTAATCTGTATTACTGAGCAGACACTGGTTAATAGTACCGATAAATACAAAAAATAGATAATGAATGAGCCGTATTAAAATGCAATATTCTCGTATGAACATGCTCCTCAGTGTGGTAGAAGATATTCCCTCATAAATGTTTGGGATATCCTAACAAACTTATACAGAACTGACCTTGCCTCGAGCTTGTCCGAATTCTTCTTTTCAACATAGGCCGAACAACCCCATATCTTAACTCGTTTAAGATATGGTCTCTTTCCATTCCATATCTCATATGTAGTGTTAGGCCCTGATTTAGATGGAACCCCATTCAAAAGGTATGCAACTTCTCAAGTGCATAACAACAAAAGGAAACAGGTAACTCAGCAGTACTCATCATAGAGCGCGCCATATCTTATAGGGTGTGATACCTCTGCCCCGATACACCGTTGTGCTGTAGTGTAATCGAAGGAGTAAGCCGAGAGAGAATCACATTCTCCTTTTAGAAACTCCAGGAATTCCATGCGCAAGTATTCTATTCTTCGATCATATCGAAGGACTTAATACTTCTACCCATCTGGTTCTCAACTTCAAGCTTATATTCCTTGAATTTCTCAAAAGTTTCAGACTCGTGTTTCAACAGGAACACATGTCTGAATCTTGAGAGATAGTCGATGAATGTAATGAAGTACAAGAACCAACCCTGGCATTTATAAACATCAAACCTTATACATCATCATGTATCCATCCCAAGAGTTCAATAACTTTTTCTCTGTTTCCAGTTAATGGAGTATTGGTCATCTTACCTTTGAGACAAGACTGGAAAGTGGCATAAGATGAAAATTCGAACAGATTCTCATATTCATCCTTATTTAACTTAGCCGGTCATGTCGCATTGATATGACCTAGTCTACAATGCCACAAGAAGGATTTGTTCATTTCTGAACCACTCCTATTTTTTTTTTGTGTTCTAGATACATTGAACTGTGGTTTGATTTAGAACGTATATGCTATTATATAAATTGCCTGATCCAATCAACTCTTGATTCAGGAAAATGTTCACAACATTATCCTCTAATACAGAATTATATCCTTCTTTAACTCATTAAAGAAACCGATGTAATGCTGTATATCAGGTTCGGTATGTAATAACTTTCGTTCAGAATCAATGTATTAATACAAGGTGATATCTGCCAACAGATTTGGCTGTAACAATTGCACCATTCTTTAACACTTAGAGACATATCACCCATTCCCAGTTCTCTACCTTTCTTTAGCCCATGTAAGATATTACATATGCGGGATCCTGATCCGGTATCACATACCCAGGACTTAGAGGGCACTAAAAAATAGTTCTAAGTAATGAACACACCTGAAGAGGATGCATCAACATGCACTTTCTTTGATGGGGTGGCATGGGAATCCGGATATTCTCTTATTTCCTGTTCGGACTTATAACAATTATAAGTTGGAGCGGAACCAACGTTCCCTAGCAAAGTATAATAAGTAGGTTCGGTCAATGCCTCCATATTATTATCTTGATATTTCGTACAAGATTTTTTCGCATACAGCTGCAACGTTGACCGGGTTGACCCGGAAGGGAGTTTCTTTTCGTTGGACTGAGGTATGCGAGCAGAGTTTTCAGCAGTTGAAGACTTGTTTGATTACGGTGCCAGTATTATCTTTGCCTTCAGGATCAGGAGGTTTTGTTGTTTATTGTGATGCTTCTCAGCAGGTTAAGAAGCACGTGTAGAATTATTCCACGCATGACTTAGAGATGGCTGCGGTGGTTTTTACACTTAGATCTGGAGACATTATAACTTTCAGCAGCGAGATTTGAATTTAAGACAGCACCGATGGATGGAGCTAGTGAAAGACTATGACTGCGAGATTCTTTATCGTCTGGGCAAGGCAAATGTTGTGACAGATACTTGAGTCGGAGGCCCGGAGGTAGCTTAACTTGTTGAGCACAGTTCAGAGACAGTCGACGGCAGATTAGCAGATTCTTTGTGACAGCCGAGTATAGTTTGAGTTTACGTCGACCGGGGGACAACTTGTCCGTGTCCGTCCACATCCACAGCTATTTGATCATATCCGTGAGGCATAGTTTGATGACGTTCATTTGTCAGAGATCTTTGAGCAGGTTTGACAGGGCAGAGATTCATGGTTCGTGATTGATGATCAGGGGGTATTATGATTTGGGACTCAACTATGTATGCCAGATTCCGAGGGACTGATACGTGAGATCTTATAGGAGGCGCATCGGTTAGTATATAGTTTTTATCTGATATATTATGAATTGAGAGAAGTCTACTAATTCGAGGAGGGATGAAGAGAGATGTCACAGATTTTGTTTCGGGATGCTGACTTGTCAGCAAGGTTAAGGCTGAGCATCAGAGGCCAGCAGGAGAATTACAACCTTTGCCCATTCCGGAGTGAAAATGGGAATACATTTCTATGGATTGTATTGTGAGTCTATCTAGGACCAGTCGAGAGTATGGCTCTATTTGAGAGATCGTAGACCGATTGACGAAAGCAGCTCACTTTCTGCCAGTGAAGACCACTTTCGGATTCGTTCAGTATGCTCAGACATATGTTGATGAGGTTGTGCGACTACATGGAGTTCCGACTTGTATTGTGTCCGACAGAGACACCCAGTTCACCGGCCGACTATGGCAGAAACTTCAGAAGGCTTTGGACACCAATTGAGTTTCATTACAGTTTTCTATCCGCAGACCGACAGTCAATCAGAGCAGACCATTCAGATTCTTGAGGACATGCACCGAGCTTGCGTTCTAGATTTCATGGCAGTTGGGATCGTCACTTGATCTTGATAGAGTTTTCCTATAATAATAGCTTCCAGGAGACGATTCAGATGGCACCTTTTGAAGCGTTTTATGGGGATAGATGTCGATCGCCCATTTGTTGAACAGAGCTCAGTGAAAGCATTATTTTGGGGTCACAGATTGTGCAGGAGATGACCGAAAGGATTCAGTGGATTCGGGATAGGATGAGAGCGGCCCAGAGCAGGCAGCAATCTATTACTGATAGACGTCGTTGCAGACTTGAGTTCGTCACTGTAGATCATGTTTTCTTGAAGGTTTCTCCGATGAAGGGGCGTGTTGAGATTCAGAAAGGAAGGAAGCTTAGTTCCAGATTTGTGGGTTATTTCAAGATTCTCGAGCGTATCGGCACAGTTGTTTATCGTTTGGCTCTTCAACCTAGTTTCTAGATGTTCACCCCGTGTTCCATGTATCAATGCTCCGCAAGTACCTTTCTAACCCCGCTCACGCGATACAACATCAGATGATTCAGCTAGATCGCAATCTTTCTTTCATCGAGCAGCCGATAGTTATTCCAGATCGGCAGGTGAAGAAACCGAGGTCCGAGGACATACCGTCCGTAAATGTTCTTTGGCGTGGCTCGAGCGGCGAAGAGGACACGTGGGAAGCCGAGAATGAGATGAGAGAGAGCTATTCCCGTGAGCGTAGTTAGATTTTAAATTCGGGGACTGAATTTCTTTAAGGGGCGAAGATTGTAACGTTTTAAAAATCGTTTAGGTTAATTTTCTGATAATCGATAAAATAATGCGTGTTTTCCGTAAAAACCAAGATATAATTAATTTTCAATATAGACTTAAATACACCTATTTTAACTATGTAATTGCTGGTATTTGGTATTTAATTGGTCACTTATAAATTGCTAGTTTAATTAAATATTTTCCTTAATTAATTATTTTAAATATTATTTTAAGCTTTCACCTATACATTTAATTAGTGATAATTACAAACTAGAATGGGTTAAGTACACATTAATAAACCATGAGAACTTAAAACATAGTGTGTAACATATTTTCTTTTTCTCTAGTTGTCTCTAATGTTCTAGAGAATTCTAGGTTTAAATAAGAAAATAAAATAAAATAAAAACAGAATTGATTTGTGAGGTGCATTAATGAGACTTGAAGGGGGCTTCCTTGACTTGATCACAACCCACACCTCACTCTCTCTCCTCACTCCCATCTTGGCCAAGCCTTCCCCATGAGCAGCTCCAACTTTCTCCACCTCATTCTCACATCAAAAATTCATCATTTTTGCCTCAAAAATCATTACAAATTCCCACTAAATTGCAATTAAACCTTTACCTATTATTCCTTGGCCAATCTAGCATGGATCTTGGAGCAAGGAAGCACATTTGGGAGGCTAAGTTGCATGTTAGATTTACAAATCTTTGAGGTATAAATCATAACCCCATGTTTAATTTGTTGTTAAATTTCTTTAATCTAATTTAATTAAGTATTTATATGGTTCTAATTTCAAGTCTTGAGTTTTCAAGAGAAGGGTTTGAATTTCAAGTTAAGGTTTTTATCACATCATTAAGGTTGCAATGTATAGTTTAACATCTTAAGACTTGGAAAATCTAAACTAGCTGCTAAATTGCTAATTGTTGCTTTTAAATTGTCTTAATTAATTAATATTGCAAACTAAATTTTTTTGATTAACATAAATAGGTGAGGTTAAAATCTAGTAAATAATGGTGTGACCTAATTAAAGTTTTAAGTGAGCTTTGTAGCCATTAGTTTTGTTAAAACATCAAAATTAGAACTAAAACGATAAATTGATGCTTATTAGGTTTTTGGGATAAATCGATTTTAATTAAATTTGAGGTTTTGATGAGTTATAACTTATTTCATATAAGATTTAGCGTGTAATGAATGAGCAATTGGTACGATCGAGTTTTAGGCTTGGTAGTTTTCACGTATAGCGACCCTAGTTGTAGTTTTGACGTTGTCGCGAGCGCGTTTTGTGCACCAAGTGTGCGCGCGTCTTGTTGTGCGCGTGGATTGACTTGTGTCGTTTGTATCCGCGACTATCATTTATTTATCCTCTTAATTGCTTGTGTGCAATTTTAGGATCGGGTGCAGAGGCGTCGGATGTGGCGTGGAAAAGACATGGTTGAGATCGGATCAGATTAGCCGAGGCGTTCCGGTGAGTAGATGTACACATCTACGGGGGAATTTTCTGGATTGCGCGAGGCGCTTGATGGTTTAGGCTTACTTGTAGTACTTGCATTTTATATGCATAGTTTCCCAGTTATGCATCTCATTGCATTGCATCATCTTATATATGTGTGTGTGTGTGTGTGTATGTGTGTGTGTGTGTGTGTGTGTGTGTGTGTGTGTGTTACATCATCATAGGACACTTGCACCATTACCATTGGTTCATGCCGCACGTGCACTATTCATGCGAACACACATGCCTTTGGTAATTGCTATGTCATGAATGCTATAGAACTTGTTTAAAATTGGTAACTGTGCATTTGCATCACATATGATCCGTAGATTTATACTTGTATATTCATTTCAGTAAATGGATACGTAATATTGTTAGTCATTTATACATATCTCATTGCATCATGATTCATGCACAGCTTCTGGCCGTACTTCGCATGGTATATACTACCGTATCATAAATTTCCAACATTATCGACATATTTTCATGTTGTGATCCTTCTTGAGGATTTCTGTACTTATGAGATTTCTGAATTTTGGGGAAAACCGCAAGAATTTTACAAACCTATTAGCATTTTAAAATAGAAATTTGCGGTTTTCTCGTGATATGATGTGTGTGGTGTCCACCATGAGTTTTCTCGGTTCTTGAGCTGTATCATATACTCGATTCGAGGATGGGGATGTACCGTCTACGGGTACATGGTGGATCGGTATGGTACCCCGGGGCAAGAGGACCGCAGATGATGGCGTTGAGCCCGGCAGGGGAGCACTACCTACCGGTTATTTGTGGCGCGGCGGATATCCGGAGGATACCGACCATAGTCGAGAGATTTGATGATATGGGCCGATTCGGACTGACGGAGCCCGAGATATTGAGACATTGAGATATTGAGACATTGAGATATTGCGATATTGAGACATTGAGATATTGGGATATACATATATTGTGTCGATGCTTGACATGGATTTTATGTTGATTTCATTGATGATACTCAGTTTATTGCACAGATGCTTTTCTATGATAAGAATAAAGGTTTTCTTATACCAGACATGTTCAGGTTTCATGTTTAATTATGCATTCATGTTACATTCATGCTAGTACATAGTATCATTTTGAGATACGTAGGTTATGACGCATTTGCGTGCATGCTTACGATAGCCCTATTAGATGTTACTTACTACTCACGAGTTGGCAACTCACTCTCGTTGTGCCATAGTATCTTGGAGGTCCGACCCGTCAGCACAGTAGCGGCGGGCGCACTTCCTCATTTTGTTCCTTTTGCTTGGACTTGCGGCATTGCTCTGTAAGTCGATGTACAACACCCCACGACTTGCGGGGAGGCGGAATAATGAAAAACGATCTTGTTTTAGGCGTAAACATCGACTAACCGAGAATCTTTGCATAAACAATAACTAACAAGAAACCATAGAAGAGTTAACTACTATGATAAGTGATTATACCTAAAGAACCGAGTCCTCCGTCTTATCGTTCTCCACGTCCTCTCCGGCCTTCTCTATGTAGTAGAAGATCCACCCGAGAGCTTAACTTCAAGCTTCACCTCTAACTTGAGGTAACTAGGTTTCTTAAATCGCTAATCTAAGTAACCTAGGTGATATAGAGAATGGTTAAGGATTAAGTAGTCTACTCTAATCCTTGGTCTCAACACATGAGAGGGAAGGATTAGGGTTTGAAGAGAGAGAGAGCTTGAGGAGAGAGAAAGTGAGCAAGAGAATGAGATGAGATAATAAGCTATCATAATATATATCAAGCATTATGATTTATCCAACAAAAGAAAATGAATGATTAATCATCATGCTTAATAAATATAAGAGGGTGATTCATCTCCATGAGTCGTTAAGCATTTATGATGCATTAATGACTTGGATGAATCACTCAAATGACTCACTAATCTCATTTAATGCATATGCCACCTTAACCCCCAAGTCACCATCTTCTAGAAGCTTCTCGCGCAATTACGAGAACGCCCCTCCTATCCGTGAAAACACGGAAAAACTTTGGACTGTATAAATCCAATAACCGGATACTAGAAACTGGCTTAAACCAAAGCTGACTAGTAAAAACTGTCCGGATGTCGTACGTGCGTAAACACACGTATGCGTCCGAACCCTTGTCGTAAAACCATACGACCTCTATATTGTTTCGCCTGGAGTACGGAAACTCTCTGTGTGGGACTCTAGAGACTCGACTACTACGCTGGCAGTGGGTTTAACCACAGACCACAAGCGGCACTAGCTGTACGTAACGGTCCCCAGGTAGATGTCGATAAGAAGGCCGATGAGGAAACCCATCCGAACTCCTACTGAGTCTGATGTGACAATCTCCGTACAGTCCGGTCTATTCGTCTAAGACTATCGCATATCGGGCCTAGGGGGCGGCAAGCGTCAGTCCCCTAATAGCGGTATAAGTCGTGTCGGAGTGAAGTCCATTACACCCTGAGAAACTACTGGAACCTACCAGCAAATCTCGCTTGCCCTGGCCAGGGACTTTGCGTAATGGCTCTCTGACACAGCGCGATATCAACCCCCAATACCGGGAGAGACGAATCCTGTCTAACCGCCACTTCCTCCAAGTGCTCGGGACCGCACCCAACTGCTACCTGTTTGCACGACTCCTTTGAGTCGTGGTAGGGTAGCAATCTAAGAACAGTGGGACACACTCGAGACGAAGTAGCAATGTCAAGTCTGCGGACTATGCCGTACTCATGTCACCTGGGAATTGTTCACTGACGACTGGTATAAAACCAACCAACAGTTCCCTGTGAGTCCTGTCCGGTGTACCCGTAACCTAACGAGCACCTGCATACTATCTCCAGTACGACGTACTGACGGCTGTGGGACAGACCATCTCCCCAACTGGGATGAGAAGCGTACACACTAGTCTACTCCGGAGTGTCGATGCCCTGTCTCGATAATCCTACGACTAGGGACCTGAATAAGGATGTGCTTGTAGACTACCCAGCCCCCACTAGTGTGACTGCCATCACAACGCTGGTAGTCAAGCAAGATCCTAAGAGCTCTATCAATACGTATACTCACATATTAAGATAGAAAAACCAAGTAGCATACTACCATGTTTAGCAAGACTGTTATATACATGTGAATATCCCAAGCTTCCATTAAGTAATATACAAACTAGTATGATACAATAATGGCCCCTAGGGCATATACACTAACAATCTCCCACTTGCACTAGGGCCATGTGCTGGCATATCGAAGACCGATGATCTCGAGTAGCCTCTCGAACTGAATCTGAGGTTGGGCCTTCGTGAACGGATCAGCAATGTTCTCTTCTATAGCAACTCTCCGAACCTCGATCTCCTGACGATCAATGATCTCCCTGATAAGGTGATACCGCCTTAAGATGTGTTTGGACTTCTGATGGGAACTTGGTTCCTTCGCTAAAGTTATAGCTCCGTTGTTGTCGCAATACAGAGGTATTGGATCAACAATGGTAGGAACCACCTGAAGTTCTGTTAGGAACTTCTTCATCCAGACCGCTTCTTTTGCGGCATCGCAAGCAGCAATATACTCCGCTTCCATCGTCGAGTCAGCAACGGTGTCCTGCTTGGAACTCTTCCAGCACACCGCCCTTCCATTGAGGGTAAAGACATAACCTGACATGAACTTAGAATCTTCCTTATCACTCTGAAAGCCGGAATCAGCATAGGCCTCCATCCTGAGGTCTTTTCCGCCGTAAACCAAGAACATCTCCTTAGTCCTCCTCAGGTACTTGAGAATGTTCTTTACTGCTATCCAGTGCTTCTCCCCTGGGTCTGATTGATACCGGCTTACCACGCTCAGTGCGTAAGCTACATCTGGTCTGGTGCACAACATCGCATACATTATAGAGCCTACCGCAGAAGCGTAGGGTATAATAGACATGCGTTCCCTTTCCAAATCAGTCTTGGGAGACATCTCTTTGAATAGGGTGATTCCGTGACAAGCTGGTAGATTACCGCGCTTAGAATCTTCCATACTGAATCTTTTCAGTACAGTGTCGATATACCTGGACTGCGAAAGTCCCAACATCCTCTTGGATCTATCACGATAGATCCAGATCCCCAGAATGTAAGAGGCATCACCCAGGTCTTTCATGGAGAACCTGTGTGACAAGAATCCTCTGACAGATTGTAGCATAGGAATATCATTTCCTATCAATAGAATGTCATCCACGTACAAGACGAGGAATACGACAGTTCTTGCTACAACTTTACTATATATGCACGGTTCATCTGGATTTTTGATAAAGTCATATTCTTTGACTGTTTCATCAAAACAGATGTTCCAACTCCGCGATGCCTGCTTCAGTCCATAAATGGACTTAAGCGACTTGCATACTTTCCCGCTGCTCCCACTCTGATTGAAACCCTCTGGCTGATCCATATAGACGCACTCTTCTAAATTACCATTCAGAAAAGCCGTCTTTACGTCCATCTGCCAGATTTCATAATCATGGAAGGCAGCAATAGCAAGAAGGACCCGAATGGATTTGAGCATAGCCACTGGAGAAAAAGTTTCGTCATAGTCCAAACCAGGTCTTTGACGAAAACCCTTTGCAACAAGTCTAGCTTTATAGGTTTCCACCTGTCCATCTACACCAATCGTTTTCTTGAAGATCCATTTGCATCCTATGGGTTTTACCCCATCTGGAGCAAAGTCCAAAGTCCATACTTTGTTGGTGTACATGGACTCCATTTCGGTCCGCATTGCATCTAGCCATCGTACCGAGTCGCCGCTCTGGATGGCCTGCTGGAAGCAAGTAAGTTCATCATCATTTATGATGCAATCCTCTCTATCCCCATCTATGAGAAACCCGTAGTATCTCTCAGGCGGATGAGACGGCCTACTACTCCTGCGGAGGGGTGCGGGAATGTCCTGTTCTTCTTGAACTACCGGTTCTACCAAACTTTCAGTATTAGTTTGTGGTTCTGGAATTTCTTCCAGTTCTATTTCGCTCCCACTTGATTCCTTTTCTAAAAACTGATGTTCTAGAAAATGGGCATTACGAGAAACAAATACCTTTTGTTCCTCTGCGTAATAGAATAGATATCCCCTGGAGTTCTTTAGATATCCCACAAACTTACACTTTACTGATCGTGCCTCGAGCTTGTCCACATGCTGCTTTTTAACAAAGGCTGGACATCCCCAAATCTTTATATACTGTAGATGGAGTTTCTTCCCACTCCACATCTGATATGGAGTGGTAGGCACAGTCTTGGTAGGTACCATGTTCAAAAGATATGCCGCTGATTCTAGCGCATAACCCCAAAAGATCGCGGTAACTCAGCATTACTCATCATGGATCGTACCATATCTAATAGGGTTTGATTCCGTCTCTCCGATACACCGTTATGCTGTGGAGTGTATGGAGGAGTAAGATGAGAGAGAATTCCTTTCTCTTTTAGGTAACCTAGGAACTCGGCACTCAAGTATTCACCACCTCGATCAGATCTTAGTGTCTTGATACTTTTGCCGGTTTGGTTTTCTACTTCATTCTTATACTCTTGGAATTTCTCAAAAGCCTCGGATTTATGTTTCATCAAATAAATGAATCCGTACCTTGAGTAATCATCCATGAAAGTAATGAAATAGAAAAAACCACCTCTTGCATGTGTATACATTGGACCACATACATCGCTGTGTATGAGTCCTAAGAGCTTGCTCGCTCTTACTCCATGTCCTGTAAATGGAGTCTTTGTCATCTTTCCTTTGAGACAAGATTGACAAGTGACATAAGTTTGATATTCGAACGAGTCCAAATATCCTTCTCTATGTAACTTAGTTAACCTTCTCTCATTGATGTGACCCAGTCTATAATGTCATAAGAAAGCTTTATTTAAATCCGGAGACTTTCTTTTTAGTGTGTTCTGGACATTGAAAATTTGGAGTTGGTTTAACACATATATACCGTTATCCAGTGTATCGGACCCAATCAAACTATGATTAAGGTGGATGTTAACAACATCACTTACAAACGTGAAATCATAACCTTTATTTGATAACAAGGATACAGATATGATATTACACGTTAAACTGGGTACACAAAAACAGTTATGTAAAACCAAAATGTGTCCACTCGTCAATCCCAGGTGATAATCCCCTACGGACACAGCTCCCACGCTAGCTCCGTTAGCAACCATCAGGGTCATTTCACCTTCCTTCAGCACTCTACGGTTTCTCAGTGCCTGCAATGAATTGCAAATATGAGATCCTGATCCGGTATCCAATACCCAGGAAGTAGAGTTGATTGACAGACAATTCTCAATTACAAACACACCTGAAGTCGAAGCCACAGCTTGCTTCAGTTCCTGGTTCTTGGCGTTCCACGCCTTGCAATCCTTTTTCCAGTGCCCTTTCCTGTGACAATGGAAGCACTCATCCTAGGCCACTACCGGTACCGTAAACTTTTTCTTTCCCTTCCCTCCCACCTTACTAACACCTCCTCTAAGTCTGTTGGCGGCCTTATTCTTCCTTCCTTTGGTTTTAGCCTTGGACCCGGAAGAAGAAGTACCGCGAACAAACATAGCGGGTGTTTCCCTTTCCTTTTGCAAGGTGCCCTCTGCACTCCTCAACATGTTAAGGAGCTCTGAAAGTTCAACTTCTTTTCTTTGAATGTTGAAGTTCAGAATAAACTGGGCGTAGGTGGGAGGGAGGGACTGGAGAATAAGGTCTGTATAGAGCTCATTATCCAAAGTCGTCCCAAGGTCTGCGAGCTTTTCTATATAGCCAATCATCTTTAGGACATGTTCTCCTACCGATGATCCGACGGCCAACCTCGCTTGAAACAGCTTCTTTGAGGCCTCATATCTTGCTATACGAGATTGCTCCCCATACAGATCTTTTGTATGGAGAAATATGGATTCAAGATCCATATCCTCGTGCCTCCTCTGATGTTCATTGTTCATCGAGGCAAGCATGATGCACTTGGCCTTTGCGCAATCTAAATCCCAGGTTTTGCGGATTTCCTTATCCGCATTACTGGATTTGGGACCTGGGACTTCAGGTGCCTTAGCGGTGAGGACATACCCCAATTTGTCATAAGTCAAGGCCATTTTGACATTCTGCAGCCAATCTTTATAGTTTGGCCCTGTCAGTATATTTTTCTCTAAAAGTAACTTAAGTCCAGTAATTTTCAGGGTCGCTGCAATTAGGAGAGAGAGAAGAAAACTCTTTAGCATGATGCTCCTACAAGTTTATAATGGTTTTTAATTTATCTAAACTAGATGGCTCCCACTGTTTCTCGAATCCTTCCTTAAACCATAAAAGAAGAATTAGCCAGGACTATTCTCATTGTACAATACTTGCTTAACCGTTCAGCCAGGCTGGTGTCGGTACTTCGAGGGAGGTTTTCCAACGCTTTCGCGAAGTTCCTTAATTAAATAACCTCTTTTCTCTGGGGGCGTAACCCCGCTGACACCTTTCTTGACACCTACTTGGTTTATAGCATTGATCGTTAAGTGACGAATATCCTGATGAGTAGCATATACTCACAGTAGGATCGGGATCCAAATATCATCGTATGATAATGTTGAAGGAATCCTACCAACATTCATCAAACTCCAAATGGTATGCAACTCTTTGCAAATTTCAGTTTCTTTAGAAATTCCCGATATATATTTTTGCCCCATGCTCTTATGACCTTGGCGTTAGGTCAAAATGTCATAAGTCACATGTCAAGTTCTACCCATCATTATCTTGTTAATTTGAACCCATCCGTATATATCCTTGACGTTGGGCCAAAATGATAATACGACTGTCCCAAACTAACTCATCTATCTATGCGACAAATGAATACCCAGCAGCTACCAAACACTATGCCTTGGCGTTAGGTCAAAATACATAGCTTGAATACTACTGAATACCCAAATGAAATGACGGAGAGCTACGAATGGTTTTAGCGAAACCGTGAACGTAGCGAACTTGATATGACCGAAGGAACCTGATAGCTTTTAAAAGGAGTGGTTAAAGCTCCGCAATTTAAAAATATCATCTGTTTTATAATAACCGAGTGGTTTCTTTTAAATTGTTCCAACGATTCATCTTTTGGTTTATTTTCTTTGCATTATAAATAATGCGTCCCATCATTAACCTATCATTGCAGAAAACAATGAAAATACAACGTCCTCTTATGCCATCCGCATTCGCCACTGGGTCCCGTCATCACCCGTTAGGTTACTTAACTAACGACAGAGCGGGGGCTGGGCTAGCACGGGTGTAAAACATAAGTGACGTCTAAATAGCTATCATATATAGATATTGTACATTCGTCAGACGCAATAATAGGCATTCCAGATCTCATATGAACTTTATTGGATTTGCAAGCAATCCGCGTTTGTTTAGAGCCTGCAACAAAAGACGGATTACACAGTTGTGATGAATAGCCATTACCCCACCCTAGACCCCTACGGGTACGGCAAACTACCCGTCAAATACCCGAAGTGAAGCGGTCTCCCTCAACAAAGTGAGTAGGCCACTAAACACTTCAAAGTACCCGGTAGTTTGTTCACCCCATCTTGGGTCTATCCTAGGAGCAAAAACAGTAAAATGAAATAATACAACGATGGCTACAACCGCAACCTGGATGTGCCCCGCAAAATAATATTACAACATATTACAGTTACATTGAATGAATGAATATAACAACCCATCTCAAACCCCGACTAATCATCACAACAGTCCAATACAGTTCACAACCACAAACAGTAAAAAACCATTACAGAAATATGCAACCCCCTGCCAACCGACATACTAGCAGTTAGAGGAGGTTTACGAACACATTATACAAACACAGATATAATCATATCAGCAAACATCATAAAATTTCGATCGAGCAAAACACTTTAGATTCTACCCCAAAACTTCTCTGTGCACCTGAGATCTTAGCAGAAAATAAAATATCCTAGAAACATCATTATTAACACCTAGGAGTTACTGAAGAAATTGGGGCTGACTCGGCCCCAACTCGGCCGTGGATCCGCGGCAGATCGCATGGATCCGCCGCGGTTCCGCGGTGAGTTAGCCGAGTCACAGGTCCAAATTTCTTCAGTAGCCTTAGTTTTTCCTGCTTGTTATTCTGAAGCTCCCTGAAAAATTTTTAGAGCCAGTTTTAAATTCGACAGAAACTGTGATAATTCGATGATGTTTCCGGTTCTTTTTGCGTTCGAAATTCTTACGACTTTGCTAATGAGTTAATTATTGTTTAGCGAGGCTCTGATACCACTGTAAGTCGATGTACAACACCCCACGACTTGCGGGAGGCGGAATAATGAAAAATGATCTTGTTTTAGGCGTAAACATCGACTAACCGAGAATCTTTTCATAAACAATAACTAATAACTAACAAGAAACCATAGAAGAGTTAACTACTATGATAAGTGATTATACCTAAAGAACCGAGTCCTTCGTCTTGTCGTTCTCCACGTCCTCTCCGGCCTTCTCTATGTAGTAGAAGATCCACCCGAGAGCTTAACTTCAAGCTTCACCTCTAACTTGAGGTAACTAGGTTTCTTAAATCGCTAATCTAAGTAACCTAGGTGATATAGAGAATGGTTAAGGATTAAGTAGTCTACTCTAATCCTTGGTCTCAACACATGAGAGGGGAGGATTAGGGTTTGAAGAGAGAGAGCTTGAGGAGAGAGAAAGTGAGCAAGAGAATGAGATGAGATAATAAGCTATCATAATATATATCAAGCATTATGATTTATCCAACAAAAGAAAATGAATGATTAATCATCATACTTAATAAATATAAGAGGGTGATTCATTTCCATGAGTCATTAAGCATTTATGATGCATTAATGACTTGGATGAATCACTCAAATGACTCACTAATCTCATTTAATGCATATGCCACCTTAACCCCGAAGTCACCATCTTCTAGAAGCTTCTCGCGCAATTACGAGAACGCCCCTCCTATCCGTGAAAACACGGAAAAACTTTAGACTGTATAAATCCAATAACCGGATACTAGAAACTGGCTTAAACCAAAGCCGACTAGTAAAAACTGTCCGGATGTCGTACGTGCGTAAACACACGTATGCGTCCGAACCCTTGTCGTAAAACCATACGACCTCTATATCGTTTCGCCTGGAGTACGGAAACTCTCTGTGTGGGACTCTAGAGACTCGACTACTACGCTGGCAGTGGGTTTAACCACAGACCGCAAGCGTCACTAGCTGTACGTAACGGTCCCCAGGTAGATGTCGATAAGAAGGCCGATGAGGAAACCCATCCGAACTCCTATTGAGTCTGATGTGACAATCTCCGTACAGTCCGGTCTGTTCGTCTAAGACTATCGCATATTGGGCCTAGGGGGCGGCAAGCGTCAGTCCCCTAATAGCGGTATAAGTCATGTCGGAGTGAAGCCCATTACACCCTGAGAAACTACTGGAACCTACCAGCAAATCTCGCTTGCCCTGGCCAGGGACTTTGCGTAATGGCTCTCTGACACAGCGCGATATCAACCCCCAATACCGGGAGAGACGAATCCTGTCTAACCGCCACTGCCTCCAAGTGCTCGGGATTGCACCCAACTGCTACCTGTTTGCACGACTCCTTTGAGCCGTGGTAGGGTAGCAATCTAAGAACAGTGGGACACACTCGAGGCGAAGTAGCAATGTCAAGTCTGCGGACTATGCTGTACTCATGTCACCTGGGAACTGTTCACTGACGACTGGTATAAAACCAACCAACAGTTCCTAATAAGTCATGTCCGGTGTACCCGTAACCTAACGAGCACCTGCATAGTATCTCCAGTACGACGTACTGACGGCTGTAGGACAGACCATCTCCCCAACTGGGATGAGAAGCGTACACACTAGTCTACTCCGGAGTATCGATGCCCTGTCTCGATAATCCTACGACTAGGGACCTGAATAAGGATGTGCTTGTAGACTACCCAGCCCCCACTAGTGTGACTGCCATCACAACCCTGGTACTCATGCAAGATCCTAAGAGCTCTATCAATACGTATACTCACATATTAAGATAGAAAAACCAAGTAGCATACTACCATGTTTAGCAAGACTGTTTTATATATGTGAATATCCCAAGCTTCCATTAAGTAATATACAAACTAGTATGATACAATAATGGCCCCTAGGGCATATACACTATCATGCTCGTAGGTGGGTTGCGAGGATTTTTTATCCCATCATGTATATTATTTGTATCTAGTATACTCCATCTACCCTTGTATATTTGACTAGACGGTGAGACTCGTGAGACTTGTATTTGTGGTTTGGTGTCGATGCTCACTTGAGCCGACGTGATATTTTCTCATTTCTTGCTTTCAGATACTTATTTCGCACTTTTGTTATACATACTGCAAGTAGTTGTGATTCCGCCATTGGCGAAGAGCTAGCTCCCGCTTGAGGATGCCTTTATTCATCATTTATATGTATTTTCATATGTTGTACCCGTTTGGGGGCCAATATTTACAAAGGAGACTCTACCAAAATTTTCGGGAAAATATGATGTTGCTTTTAAATGTTTGATGCCACATATTTTGTTAAAACCATTTGATTTAAAACAAGTTTTCCTTCACTCTAATTGTTAAACGGTTTAGTTTTCTGGGCTTTGGCTTACTTAGATTACGTTACGCCTTGAGACGTTTCGTAATTTAAGTGCTAGTCACGTTCCGTACCTTCGGGTCATGACAATAACACAAAATCTAGCCCTCGACGCTTAACGCCATACGGGCGATTACCCCGCAGATGTTAAATCTACTCACCGATGATCTTGAGCTAGGTAAATCCAACCACTTGTTTTCCCCTCCTTGCAGCGTCCGAAGTCCCCTCCTGCGATCCTATTATCACACAACACAATAATGCGTAGATTTAGCAAACTACCCAATAATAAACGAACACAACGCCAATTAACGAATCGGTTCCCTCAAGCTACAAAGGGTTCACTTAGCGGCTAAACGCGTACAACGGCATCTCCAAATAAATCCACGATTGCAAGTTACCGGTAACAATTAAACTAAGTTGGATTAATCGTATCGCACGTTTCCGAAACACTAAAAATTAGCTAAGTGGTCCTAGATTTTTCCACACAAAGAATTAGTGAAAGTTGCAAGTTCCACGAGACTACAGATAACACCAGAGACCCCACGACCAAGACTCGAGGCCCCAGTCTCCAATCTGGCCGCAATTTGCGGCCAGAAGCAATATATTTGCGACCAAGTATGAAGGGAATGGTCTCAGGTTTTTAGGGTAGCTTCTAGGACTCTAAACTAAGTCTCTGTGATGGCAACTTCTCAAACAAAAACCTGACTCGATAGCAGATTCACCCGAGACACAAAACCTTACCAAAATACGATATTTGCACAAAAACTAAAACTTTAGTGTTCTAAACTGTAACTAATAAGCAACACAATAACTTAAAAGCCTAGATAACAGTTAGAGATCACTACCTCACCAAGCTTGCTTGAAAACACTAGCTTTCCAAGCTCCAAGTCATCTCAAAAGGCTTAACTTGATTTTTTGAGGGTTTTAATGAAGTTTAGTGAAGATTAGGCTTGGGTTTGTGATGAAAAGGTATAGGTTTCAGTTGAAGAAAGGAAGGAGAAGGAGAAATAATTGAGAATGAGAGAGTGAGGTGAGAAGGAGGGAGTGTATAAGTGAGGGATGAGGGAAATGAGGGTGTGAGGTTAGGAATGAGCCATGCCCTTTCTCTCTCCTCATTAATACTCCCATGCTTGCCCCATGCCTCATAATTCTTCATTGTCAACTCTCTCTCTCTCTCTCTCTCTCTCTTAATAAAAGATAAACCCTTACTAAAAATTAAGTGAAATGGGGTAACATGGCTTGAAATTGGTTTAGGGTGCCATGGCTAGTTAAGCATGGTTAACTCCTCCATAACCCCAAAGTTAACATGCACAAGTGTGTGCAAGCTTAAACAAATAATAATAAAATATTAATTAATTTTTATAAAATATGTGAAAACTATTTTGGTTAACTTTTTATTAAAAACCCGCATTATCGTTAATTAACACTAATCACATTCTAAGGTGTTATAATCTTCCCCTCTTAAAGAAATTCGGTCCCCGAATTTAAAAATCTTACTATGCGTACCTTTAAAGAGATGAGGGAATTTCTTCCACATCTCGCTCTCGGCTTCCCATGTGACCTCTTCTCTATTCGGGCCACGCCAAAGAACCTTCATAGATGGCAAGACCTTTGACCGAAGTTTCTTCACCTGCCGATCCAATATAACTACCGGCTGCTTGGTGAACGAAAGTCCGCGCTCCAGCTGAACGGTCTGGTGCTGAATCATGTAAGAAAGGTCATGAAGGTACCTGAGAAGCATCAATACATGAAACACGGGGTGAACATCCGGAAAACTGGGCGGAAGTGCCAAACGATAGGCAACGATATCAACTCGCTCAAGGATCTCAAAAGGACCCACAAACCTGGGACTAAGCTTCCCTTTCTTCCTAAATCTCATCATGCCCTTCATTGGAGAAATCCGTAGGAATACATGATCTCCCACTGCAAACTCAAGCCTGCGACGATGATGGTCGGCATAAGACCTCTGTATGCACTGGGCTTCTCTCATCCTATCCTGAATCAACCGGATCTTCTCCGTAGTCTCTTGAACTAGCTAGGGTCCCAATATCCTGCTCTCGCTGAGTTCGGTCCAGTAGACAGGCGATCGACACTTTCTACCATACAAAGCCTCAAAAGGTGCTATCTAAATCGTCTCTTGATAACTGTTATTGTAGGAGAACTCTATCAATGGCAAGTGACGATCCCAACTGCCACCAGAATCAAGCACGCACGCACGAAGCATATCCTCCAGAGTCTGTATAGTCTGCTCTGACTGACCATTGGTCTGCAGATGGAAAGCTGTAATACCCCAGGTGGAGTTAGGGCTGAATACCACCTACCCCATGAGAAGTGAGATGTTATCCAGTATCGAGGTGGGGATGTAACCGATACGGATGCACACGGGGACCCACCAGAACAATGGGGAGTATCGAATTACATTCCGAAAGAGGGCACGATCTGAACTATAAATGGAATGATACCACTCTTATAACACAGAGGCGCCTTTTGGATGAATCAGAACTCTGGAGTTTGAAAAACTCCGTAGTTAAGCATGCTTGAGCAAGAGAAATTCTGGGATGGGTGACCTACTAGGAAGTAGCCCCGGGTTCATTCAAAAGGACAAAACCGTGTGGCTTCGGCCAGAGCGGACAATACCATCTGTGTTTGGGGGTGGGTCGTGACAAATATGGTATTAGAGCCGGTCCCTCAAAAGTAGGTCTGTGGTTCGAGGAAGAACCATTGTTCTAAGTGGGGGTGGGGGGTGGGGGGAGGGAATGTAATACCCCAGGTGGAGTTGGGGCTGAATACCACCTACCCCGTGAGAAGTGAGATGTTATCCGGTATCGAGGTGGGGATGTAACCGATACGGATGCACACGGGGACCCACCAGAACAATGGGGAGTATCGAATTCCATTCCGAAAGAGGGAATGATATGAACTATAAATGGAATGATACCACTCTTATATCACAGAGGCGTCTTTTGGATGAATCGGAACTCCGGAGTTTGAAAAACTCCGTAGTTAAGCTTGCTTGAGCTAGAGAAATTCTGGGATGGGTGACCTATTGGGAAGTAGCCCCCGGTTCATTCAAAGGGACAAAACCGTGCGGCTTCGGCCAGAGCGGACAATACCATCTGTGTTTGGGGGTGGGTCATGACAAAAGCGGTGCTAAAACTCAATCGGGTACCCAAAGCTTCCTGCAGTTTCTGCCAAAGACGGCTGGTAAACTGGGTGCCCCTGTCGGATACGATGCATATAGGAACGCTGTGCAAACACACAATCTCATCAATGTACAACTGAGCATACTGAGCATAACCGAAAGTGGTCTTCACTGGAAGGAAGTGAGCCGCTTTCGTCAACCGGTCAACAATCACCCAAATGGAGTCATACCCTCAACTGGACCTGGGTAGACCCACAACGAAATCTATAGAGATCTGTTCCCATTTTCACTCCGGAACGGGTAAAGGCTGCAACTCTCCTGCCGGTCTCAGATGCTCAGCCTTGACTTACTGACAAGTCAGGCACCTCAAAACGAAATCCGAAACATCATTCTTCATCCCTGCCCACCAGTAGATATCTCTCAAGTCACGATATATCTTGGTGGAACCTCGGTGAACACTATAAGCTGACTGATATGCATGTTCTAGGATCTCGCGTCTCAACCCATCGGTATTAGGTACACACAAATGAGTCCCAAAACGTAGCACACCCTGGTCATCAATCTCAAACTCCGAATCTCTACCCTGCCGAACATGCTCAAGAATCTAAGACAAACGGGCATCGTTGGGTTGTGCCTCACGAATACGATCAAGTAGAAGTGGAAGGGCGCGGACATGAGGAAGCTGTCCCCCAGTGGAAGTGAACTCAAACTGTACTCTACTGTCACACAAGATCTGCCAATCTGCAGAAGACTCTCTGAACTGCGCTCAACTGGGACAAGCTGCCCCCGGGCCTATGACTCAAAGTATCAGCTACCACATTCGCCTTGCCCGGGTGATAAAGGATCTCACAATCATAATCCTTCACGAGTTCCATCCAACGTCGCTGTCTCAAATTCAGATCCCGCTGCTGGAAAATGTACTTTAAGCTCTGGTGGTCTGTGAAAATCCAACACGACTCCCCATACAAGTAGTGTCTCCAAATCTTAAGCGCAAAGACCACCGCGGCCATCTCAAGATCATGAGTGGGATAATTATACTCATGCTTCTTCAACTGCCGGGAAGCAGAAGCGATAACTCTATCATGCTGCATCAATACACAACCGAGCCCCACTCGAGAAGCATCACAGTAAACGATAAAGCCGTCCAATCCAGATGGCAAAGATAAAACTGGTGTAGTAGTCAACCGAGTCTTCAACTGCTGAAAACTCAGCTCGCATGCCTCAGTCCAAAGAAAATGAACTCCTTTCCTGGTCAGTCCGGTCAGCGGTGCAGCGATACTCAAGAAATCCTGCACGAAATGACGGTAATAACCGGCTAAGCCCAAAAGGTTGTGGACCTCTGTCACTGATATAGGTCTGGGCCAAAGCTGTACGGCCTCGATCTTCCTCGGGTCCACACGAATACTGTCTCCCGTAACCACATGACCCAGGAAGTCAACACTATCAAGCCAGAAGGCGCACTTCGAGAATTTAGCAAACAGCTGGTGCTCTCTCAATGTCTGCAAAGCAATTCTCAAGTGCTGCTCATGCTTCTCTCGACTCCTGGAATAGACCAGAATGTCATCAATAAACACAATAATGAACTGGTCAAGGAACGGCATGAAAATCCGGTTCATCAAATCCATGAATGCTTCTGGGGCATTGGTGAGTCCGAACGACATCACCAAAAACTCATAATGTCCGTAGCGCGAACGAAAAGCAGTCTTCGGAATGTCATCATTCCGAACCCGCAACTTATGATAACCCGATCTCAAATCAATCTTGGAAAAATGTCCCTCACCCTAGAGCTGATCAAACAAATCATCAATGCGAGGTAATGGATACCTATTCCGCACCATAACACGGTTTAATTGATGTAATCAATGCACAACCTCAAACTGCCGTCCTTCTTCTTGACGAACAGAACAGGAGCTCCCCAAGGCGAAACACTCGGACGCATAAGTCCCCTATCAAGCAACTCTTGTAGCTGATCCATAAGCTCCTTAAGCTCCGCCGGGGCCATCTGGTAAGGCGATATAGAAATAGGCCCCGTACCGGGGATCAAATCAATGCAAAACTCAATATCACGCTCTGGCGGCAATCTAGGTAACTCGTCGGGAAATACGTCGGGAAACACTATCATAATAGGAACCCGGTCCAACAAATCTATCGTGGCTCCGGTATCATGAATAAAAGCTAAGAATCCCTAACATCCTCTCCTCAAGAGCCGACTAGCGCAAAGGGCAGAAATCAAATTGTGAGGGGCGGAACCATGGTCCCCCTGCACAACAAGAACCTCCTTTCCCGGAAAACAAAACCTGACTGTCTTCTTACGGCAGTCCACTGACGCATAGCAAGTAGCTAACCAATCCATGCCCAGGAGAACATTGAAGTCCAACATCTCAAGAAGGATCAAGTCGACGGATGAATCTCTATCTCCAATACGAACGGCACACGACCGAAACACGTGTCGCGCAACAAAAGACTCACCAACTGGAGTAGTCACGACAAGCGTCTCATCTAGCAAAGACGACTCTCGGCCCAACCTCGGCACGAAGTGTGTAGAAACATATGAGTGCGTGGATCCCAGATCAAATAAAACGTGTGCATCGAAAGAACATACTGAAAGAGTACCTGAAACTACTGCATTGAACGCCTGCGCGTCCTGATGAGTCAAAGCAAATAATCGAGCCTACCCTCTACCGGCGACTGGCTGTCCTCCGCCTCAGCCACCTGTCCTCTCTAAACAAAACCTCCGTGGCCACGACCTCTCTGAACATAAGTCTGGCATGGAGCAACAACAGGCATAAGAGGCAACGCTCTCTGAGGTGGAGAAGGTGGTAAGGTGACATGTGGTACAACTACCTCGTCTTCACGTGCCTTAGTACAATCTCTGATGCGATGATATAAACTCCCGCACCGAAAACATCCAGACGACGACTGCTGGCCCTCTTGGGGATAAGAGATAAATAACTGGCCTCGTCCCAAGCCTCTGCTACCTCCATGACCTGAACGAAATCTGTCACGGAGTCTATACATCTGTCTCTGGGCTGATACACCAGTACGAATCCTCTTTGGTCCGGAACGACCGAAGTCTCGGAAAGACTCTCCTCAACCAGTAGGACTGCATCCACCATGGCTGCATATGTGTCAAAATGCTAGGCGCCGATAGCGAGGAACAACTAGGTAATCAGACCTCGAACAAACCTCTTGATCCGCATCTCTTCAGTGTCCACCAAATATGGAGCATACATGGATAGCTGGATAAACTGAACATCATACTCCGCCACCGTCATACCCGGAGTCTGGCGTAATGACTCAAAACTGCGAGCTCGAGCATCCCTGACGCTCTGAGGAAGAAAACGGGCAAGACAAACCATTACGAACTCAGTCCAGGTCATAGGAGAAAGACCTGTGTCTCGGCCCCTCTCTAAAGACTCGCACCAAGTCTGTGCAAGACCCTCCAGACGAAAACTAGTGAACTCCACCCATCTCGAGTCGGAGCATCTCAGCGAACGACAGATCTTGGCCATTCGATTGATAAACGACTGCGGATCCTCAGCTGCGTCGGTGCCGGTGAAAACCGGAGGCTTCAGCCTCATGAACTCAGATAATGATATGGTGATAACCTCCATAGCTGTAGGTACGACTGCCTGAACAGTAGGCACCGTCACGGCCCCCATGACAGGTGGGACAACCTTCTATCTCTGTGCTCGACTGGCCTCCACCAACGACCCTATCATCTGGCGCAAATCCTGTATACCGGCCTCTAACCTAAGAATATGATCTGGCAAAGGTGGATCAATCTGCTCCTATAAAATAGGCATACCGCCCTGGTCAGTCCTCGTCTCTGACGAGCCTGCCCTGACATCGGCTCTAGCGGCAACTTTCTGCGCCCTCGTAGTCTTCGACGGCATAATGGCTGGAAATGAAAACAGGATTCGATAAGAACATAGAAATCGAATCATAAGGATACATGGAAATCAAGGAAGGAATTACAAGCAATGTGTCCTAAGGTTGCTTAGGTGGTGTATCGTGTTGTAAGTATGCGGCGGAACATACACACGCTACGTCATTCTGCTTAAGCTACCTACTTCATCATACCAAGGTTATCCTACACTCCGAAAGGTAAAACCTAGCGCTCTGATACCAACTTTGTCACGACTCAATTTAGGAACGTGACCGGCACTTAAACCACGTGACGTCATCAAGCGTAACGCAATTCAAGTAAGCCGAAAACCCAGAAATCTAAACCAAGAGAAGGAGTAAAGTAATAAAACATTGCTAAAACATTTGGAAATCCCAAGTTAAAATCTCAGACTTAAATCATTTTCTTAAAAATTTTGGCAGCACCTCCTTTGTAAAACTAGCCTCGAAACGGGTACAAACACAGAATATAAATAAAGCATCCCAAACGGGAGCAAATCATGCCTAATGGCTTAACACAACCACCACAAGCATATATACGACGCCGTAGCGAAGAAATAGGCAATAAGAATGAAAACAACATAAAAAGACGTAAAGCAACATAAGAAAAGCCGGCTCACACGTGCACGACTCCCAGAGTCACATAATACAATATCGATCCTCACAAACTCGTCTCTAAGTCAAATACATGAAAGTGGTAGATAGAGAGTACTAGATACAATGAGATATACAACAGACGTGTTCGAATAACCGCAAACCCACCTACACCAAAAAGGCCTCACAGCCAACCGTAGTGGTATCCGCTGAAATAGATACAATAAGGAGCCCTGCCGTGACTACTGTGAGGGTCAAGCCTGCAAAACATTGTGGCACAACGGGGGTGAGTTTCCAACTCATGAATAATAAGTAACATCATACAGATAATCGCAAGTATGCATGAACATCGATAATCTAACACATGCAATCTGATAGCCTAAGTATGGCAATATGGATATGCAACTAATCATGATCAAGGTACACCATCAGGGTACTACAGCTACATGAAACAATGCATATCAAATAAATCCTGAGTGTGGGATAAAACATAATCATCATCAATGAATCATCATCGTGGAAAAACCCGGTGTCCATTAACGACACTCCAAATCCCAATATCTCAGGCGCCATCAGTCTGATCGGCCCTCATATCCGTAAATCTCATGGAACCTGATTGCCCAATATCGACACTCGAAACATCATGAAAACCCGTGTCCAGTATCGACACGTAAATCCACATAACTCAGGCTCCGTCAGTCCGGATCGGCCCATATCCATCTCATGACTCTGGTTGGTATCCTTCGGATAACTGCCGGGTCCAAACTATCACCGATAGGTAGTAGTCCCTCTGCCAGGCTCATCATCTACTGCACAACATACCTTTCTTGCCCCGGGGTACCATACCGGGTCCTCTATTAACCCGCAAATAGATCGTCCATCTCCTCGAATCAGGTTTCGAAAACCAATCTCAGAACCGAGAAAACTCATGGTGGACGCATCGAAATATCATATCAAGAGAAACCGGGTTTTCAAAACAATGCATACTTTATTTGAAATATAACCACGGTTTTCAAATCCATAAATCACATGAAATCATTATCTCAATGCATAAATCCATCAAATACGATGTATGCAACATAGAACAGTAATATGAGCATGTCAAGGGAAAACTGCTATTTTAAATGAATCAAGTTTTTAAAGATATCATGCGGTTCCCAAATTCCCCAAAGTCAAATGCAACATCATATAAAGATGTATATGTAACTATAGCAAGGTATGTGTGTATGCATGATGCAATTCATATGCGCAATAAAACAAGAATCAGCGTCTAACTATTGATAATAATGAAGGTGGTACAATACATATTCCCTTAGTAAGGTGATACAAGAACAACTGCCTCAATGTCAATAACGAATGCAGTACCATATATATGTATATGTTGTGCGTGTCATGGTAATTACCGACGGTGTGTGTGTGGCATACAATTCAGTGCTCGTGCAACATGAACCGTCAGTAATGGTGCAGTGTCCAATATGTACTAAGTCAAGGTACAACAAGTAATGGTATACAAATGATGCTCATGCACAATCAACATATATGCGTATAAACATGTGGCTATAACACCGAATCTAGCCCTCGACGCTTAACGCCATACGGGCGATTCCCCTTTAGATGTTAAATCTACTCACCGACGATCTTGAGCTAGGTAAATCCAACCACATGTTTTCCCCTCCTTGCAGCGTCCGAAGTCCTCGCCTGCGACCCTATTATCACACAACATAATAACGCGTGGATTTAGCAAACTACCCAATAATAAACGAACACAACGCCAATTAACGAATCGGTTTCCTCAAGCTACAAAGGGTTCGCTTAGCGGCTAAATGTGTACAACGGCATCTCCAAATAAATCCACGACTGCAAGTTACCAGTGACAATTAAACTAAGTTGGATTAATCGTATCGCAAGTTGCCGAAACACTAAAAATTAGCTAAGTGGTCCCAGATTTTCCCACACAAAGAATTAGTGAAAGTTGCAAGTTCCACGAGACTACAAACAACCCCAGAGACCCGACGACCAAGACTCGAGACCCCGGTCCCCAATCTGGCCTCAATTTGCGGCCAGAAGCAATATATTTGCGGCCAAGTATGAAGGGAATGGTCTCAAGTTTTTAGGGTAGCTTGTAGGTCTCTAAACTAAGTCTCTATCATGAAAACTTCTCAAACAAAAACTCTAACATTTCAGAAAATATAAAATATTATTTATGGAATTTAATATTAAAATAATATATTTCCCGAAAACTGCCCGATTTGCGAAATTGGGGTTTTCGAAAAAGGGTAGAAATAAATACCAATAATTGTGATATAAAAGGAAATTAAAATGATTAATTCATTTAAAAATATATTTAACGGATTTGGCAATTTTAAAATTTATTATACGCAGTTTTGATAAAAACCCGATTAGTGCACTGCTAATCACGATTAAGCCAAATCCGTGTTTCTACAGTTGTCATGGTTAGTGCACCATGACATGTTTCATTTGGTTACATATTATTTCATTTGTGGTTTTATATGGGTGTATGTGTTTTTGGTGAGAAAAAGAAATGGGAAAAAGAAAAGTAAAAAAGGGGACATAATGATTAGGGTTGACTTTTGGAGTGAGAGAGAGTGTGTGATTATATGAGAGAGAGGGATGGGGTTGCTGCCTAATTTGAATCCCCCATCTTTTTTCTTCTCCTTCCTCAAGCCACAACCCTCCACTTAAACCCTAGATCTATCTCCAAACAATCCCCAAAACCCTACACTCCCTTCACAAAAATTAATCCACATCTCTTCATCTACACTTTGAACCGAGCAAAGTGAGATTTTGACGACATTGGGAGGTTAGTGCTGCCTAGAGTGGACTAGATGAGGTATAACTTCTTCCTTTTAGTTTAGTTTTGTACGATATAGTGTTTTATTGTCATTTTGTGACATCGATGACCTGCTGTGACCCCAAGTGTTCACTGTAAAAACAAACAGTGAGATAGTGTTGTACCCGTAACCCTAAGTGACCACCTGAAGAACGAGACCGATATGGGCGGTTTGGGCCGGCGAGTATGGGGTACAATCCGGCGACCTCGGGTGGGTAGGTGAGCTAGGGTTTGGGTTTTGTAGGGTAGTTAGCTGAAGGTGTTTAAGGGGGTCTGGTTCTACTTGATTTTTCTGTAATGACCATAGGTAAAATCTGGGAGCTGTTGTGAGTGTTTGTTTTACCATGGTGACACGATTCCTGACCTGAGCCATAGAGTTGAACCCGATGCACGAACTTAGGATTTGTTCCGTATTGGCTTTGTGACTTTTAGTGTGCCTACTGTGAATCTGGGATGACCTGGGGAATAACTGAGACAACCAAACAATACCAGGGACCTAGACACACTACCAGAAGACCACAATGACAGAATTGACCCATTCAGAGACCCCCTGGCCGGCGAGCTCGGAATTTTGGGTAAAGGGGCCGGCCACTTGGTGAGGGTAGGGGCCTAGGTTAGTTCAGTAGCTCACATATACTATATACATCACCCTATACTTGTTTGCTTGGATTTATTTGACCTGAGTCAAAATCTGGGAACACTTGTGTGTGATTTAGGATATGTTTCCCTATTTTGAATGATGAGTTTTTATATTTGGATTCGTTTTTGGTTGTCGCATGTTTGTACATCGACAACAAGAGTTGTTTGGTTGATTTTGTACGCGTAAGCTATAGGTTCGAACCTATGAGAAATGCGCGTGCCATTTTGGATTTTTAAGCTTGATTTTAATATTGTTACGATATGTGTTGTTATTGTAGGTACCTTCGCGTGGATTCCGAAGCAACGGAGCGAGGCGTCATCGACTTAGGCGAGCGAAGATCACGGTGAGTAGATCTATATTTTCCGGGGAAGTCGGGTGGATGGCGTATAGCACCCCCGCAAAGTTTTGATGGAAAACTGATTTATAGAATATGGTTAGGAAACCTAGATTAGGAAACTAGGGTTAGAATGAAGATAGCTATGAAACCATATTAGGAACTAGAGGATAGTTAGAAATGATATGTTACGATTATTATAAGATGACGGAATTCGAGGACGACGTTTGTCGATATTGCCGTTTAGGGTACTGTAGGACTAGATAGTCGATGTAGATGTGTCATCTGAACCATACATTTTTCTAAACCGAAGAATCGTATGTATCTTTTAAATATATACTTTGTGGGATGTTACAGATTTTCAAATGATATCTTTTCCTTAAAAACACCGTAACCCCTATTTTCAAAACTACGATTCACTTCTTTAAAAATCTGATTGTATGGTTTGGGTGTGTATGTTAGATTAGATACTTAAACTTAGTAGAGATAAAATGTTTATGTAAATTCGATTTGATATGAGATATAAATGCGACGAAAGAATATAAGACGGATATGATGATATGATGAGATGATGATATGATGAGATGATGATATGGTGGTATACAGATGCGAGTCGATCGAGATGATTTATACCCTGCCGGTCACCTGATATGAGATTATTGCGGATGTGACCTGGGACATAGGTACATAGATATATATACATATATAGAATGTTGTGAATCATGGATGATAGGCCGTATGTGATATTAGGTCGTACCCTCATTTGTCTTATAGGATGATAGGATCCCTATTGGTTTAATGCCGCCGTACGATGATTTTCCGTGCGTGATGAGTTTGACTTGATGATTGATCCATACCCTTGACTAGAGGTTGTCGTACGATGGATTAGACCGTACGCAATGTTGTTAGGCTATATGCCGATTGATAGATTCACCGACTCTGACATATGATAGTTACGTACACCTTATAGCTTTTAGCTGATGATTTACCTTATGCTGCATTCATGATATTAGCATTGCATTACTCATACATGTGATAGTACACCTGCACCATTATCGATGATGCGTATGTTACACGCACACAGACTGTAGGCTCACACACTTCATCATCGATAATTGCCATGTCACTACACATTAGTATTGCTGCATCATGATATGACTCTTCGCATGACATGCTTAAATATACATTGATATATCCACATTTGCGCACATATACATTGTATATTCATATTGGTGCACATAGACATTGTATACCCATATTTGCGCACATACATACTGTATATCCATATTGGTGCACACATACATAGGTACATCTATACTTGCGTATTTGCATATTGTGCCTACATAGATAACTGATTTTATTGGAAAATTGGGAACCGCATGATATACTTTAAAAACTGGAATCATTTAAAAGAGAGGTTTTTCCCCTTAACATGTCATATCACTTTTCCATGTTGCATGATATACGGATATGCTTACATTTCTATTATATGTTGCATACATCATGCTCTATGATTTTACGCATTGAGATATGCTGTTTTCATGAGATTTCTGGATTTGAGAACCGTGGACATTTTAAAAGAGATTATGTGTTGTTTTAAAAACCCGGTTTCTCTTGATATGATATTTCAGTGCGTCCACCATGTGTTTTCTCGGTTCTGAGAGCGACATGTGAAACCCGATTCGAGAAGGCGGATGAGGCCGATTGTGGGCACATGGTGGATCCAGTATGGTACCCCGGGGCGAGAACGGATCACTGTGCAGTAGATGGTGAACCTGGCAGAGGGACTACTACCTACCGGTGATAGTATTTGGGATC
Source organism: Agapanthus africanus (assembly GCA_030015575.1). Lineage (NCBI taxonomy): Eukaryota > Viridiplantae > Streptophyta > Magnoliopsida > Asparagales > Amaryllidaceae > Agapanthus > Agapanthus africanus. The sequence continues at coordinate 567,971,575 of CM057339.1, forward strand.
GGCGGATATCCGGAGGATACCGACCGGAGTCGAGAGATGATATGGGCCGATCCGGACTGACGGAGCCCGTGGGCCGATCCGGACTGACGGAGCCCGATATATGAGGATTTACGTGCCGATGCTGGGCACGGTTTTCATAATGTTTTCGAGTGTCGATGCTAGGCACTCAGGTTCCATGATTTTGATGTGTCGGGAGGGACACCGTTGATATATATATCCTCATACTTTCATGCACACTCTTTTATGATATTTACGTGCATACAGACACTGATGTTGGGTGGACGAGATCCACATGCATGCATACCTTGATTATGGTTGGACGAGATCCATATACATGCATTGATTATTACTGTTGGATGTTATCCGCATGCATATAGGTTTGACTACCTTGTTGGCACATATACCGACCTGGTCACCCTAGATATCATAGTATTACCTTTATGATATAGTTGACCTAGGAGTCGTTGTTTATTCGATTTCTACTTGTAGATGTTTTTCTACTCACGAGTTGGCAACTTACCCCCGTTGTGCCACAGTTCTTGCAGGTTGACCGCTTGGATCAGTAGCGGCATCGCTGGCACACAGCTTCATTTAGGTGTTTTGCAGTGGTAGGTGGGACATTTGTATCGTACCCACTCTTGTATTATATTTCATATTGTATCTAGTTAACTCCATCAATCAATCAAAATGTGTAAATTGTATAAGTAATGAGACTTAGTGGGATTGTGGTTGCGAGACTTAGAGCGAGGGGTTTTTCGCTACTAGTGGTATTTATGTCTTGCTTTTTCTTTATCTTTTGTGGTGATCTTCGCCGTTGGGCATCGTATATTCATATTTACTGTCTTGCGTTGTTGTGATCCGCCGTTTGGCGAAGAGCTAGCTCCCGCTTGGGGATGCCTTTATCATCATTATGTATTTGTGGTTTTGGATCAAAATATGCAAAGGAGGTGTTGCCAAAATTTTTAATAAAAGACGAAACATGTTTTCAAACTAGTAAATTTCACTTGCATCATTCATGTTTCTTTTATATGCATTTAAGCACACTTGATTTCATTATACCTTTATTTCAAAAACTTCACCTCCTTTATTTTCTTAAAAAGGTTTAGATTTCTGGGTTTCAGCTTACTTGAATTCCATTACGCCTTTAGACGTTGCGTGATTCAAGTGCTGGTCACGAGCTAATATTTCGGGTCGTGACAAAGTTGGTATCAGAGCGTTAGGTTTAACCTTTGTTCGAGTCTATGTTTGATTATGCGGAGTCTAGGGCGGGTATGTATTTCGGAACCTAGGCTTGACCTTACGGAACTTAGACTTGAACATGGGGTATTAGACCTGAACTTTCGTTTCATAGGCTGACCTTGATTGATGGAGTAGGTAGCATGAGTAGAGTGATGTACCGTACGTATGTTCCGTGGCATATTTACGATACGATACTCCACTTAAGAAACCTTAGGATGTGCATATTTTTGAGACTTATGATTCTCTTCACACCCATGATTATACATCCATTTGAGATCCTTGATTCTATTCGTTTCCATGATCATACTCTCATTGATGTTGTTCCTTCTTATGATCATGTATCCATTCTGGATCTTTCGTTTCCTCTCATGCCATTGATCTGCTTTCTTCGATACTCGATTGAGGTTCCTGTCACCATAGTTTGAGTGCAGTTTGAGCTGCTGCTAGTGTTGCGGTCAGGACGAGCTCATCTGGTACGAGGACTGACCATTGTGTTTTCTGGTAACATGAGAATGTCTCGATGTAGTGTTATGTTGTGGCCTCTTGTGGAGGCGAGTGCTTGGTTTTACACCGGATGATCGGGCCATTATTAGAGCTGCCAGTTACGAGAGGACTGTTGATGTACAGCATACCTCGGAGATTTTGATGTCGCCTACCGTGCAAACAGGTGACCCAGCTGTTACTGAGATGATGGGATGTCGCTTCCGGAGCTTACGAGCTAAGATCGCCGGAGCTTCCAGGCAGAAATGCGACAGATGATAGCTAGTCTACACTGATTTGAGAGATGAAGGTGATTCGTCAGATTGATGTGTCGACGTAGGCCCAGTTGAGTTGAAGATTTCCAGTGTGGAGAGTCTTACTCAGATCTAGAGCAGCCCGATCCGGAGATGACCGTCGATGTATCACCTTTCCTGGAGGATTAAGGCATTGTTTAGCGTGTGACGAAGGGTATTCACATGTTGTATAGACAAAGTTGAAAAGGTTCGAACGAGTGCCAGGAAACCATTTTTCCCAAGTTTAAAGTGTTCGGAGGAACATGCAGGTAATTCTGTGGACCCTCTAGAAGAATGAAACCCTAACTCGACATGATGACCATGGAACCGCTTTGAACCTTAGGGTTTGTGGCAGTTTAGCGGTGACATCAGTGAGGCTTGGGTTTGCCCTTCTACGGCTGGTCCAGAGGTACTGTGGTATGTACCAGATATTTTTAGACTGTGCTCAGGTGCTGACCTATCGGGAAATTTTTGGACCTCGATGACTCGATCGAAAAGTTTAACGCCGTCCGGATTCCATGTGATAGGAGACCAATAAGCTGACTAGCTTCGGAATGAGGACCTCACCCAGATGAGTTGTGAGTTGATCGAGAGCGGGCGAGTATAGAGTATTCCTCTGATGGTTGGGGCGAGTTCCCGAGAACGTGTTCGGCCAGATATCTTCTATAGAGTGATGAAGATACCGAGTTCGTGATTTCGAGTCTGTGTGAGAGACTTCGGATTGACCATGGCCGAGAACAGTAGCAGTACGCAGATAGCAAGACGTGACGTCAAGGCGGACGATGACAAAGGCGAGTGGAGCCAGAGGTTCATGCGCGATGCTGACGAGCTGTTGCTACTCCCCGTCGGGATTAGAGATCTGATATGTATACAGAGGCGTTGGGATACGGCCTGTTCCCGAGGGAAGGTGTGCGGAACACGTAGATGTCTAGAAAATGAGAGAAGATTATGCAAGAGTACCAGCCTTCGTACAGTTCGGCATAGGCGAGATCGGAAGAGACCTTGAGCAGGATTCTTTCTGGGACACTGCTGCAATGAGATTTTCACCCAGGACCAGATGTGTCACGTGTATTCAGAGAGCCAGAGGCCGACGCCAGTGAAGTGCTGCCTTACGAGTGGTCGTGATGATTGACCGAGAGATGACCGGAGAAGTGCCAGAACGGAATCGTCCCCGTTAGCACACCTGACAGGGCCGATGAGCCTATGGATTGCGAGAGTAGTAATCCACAGAGAAAAAGAAGACCCAGAGATAGAAGACGCCAGAACGTGAGCAGGAGGCGAGTGGATATTCTTGTTCTGTCGGTTTTAGGTGCACCGATTCTTTTTCGACATTGTAGGAGGTGTACCTCAATGTCCTTTGTTGCGATTTGCGTTTGTGAACTAAGTATCACGCTTATATCGCTTGGATTTGAATTTTGATGATTGAGTTACATGATATTGTTTTCATGCACCATGGTTGCACCTACTGGGTATTTACATTTTGCGCATAGTTGTCACATTCGACATATATTTTATACACCGCTATGTTGTTTTGCGATTTGTGCATATCTATTGCATTGTTGTCGATTTTGTACCTTCGTAGCATGTGTTTATGATTTTGTGGATTTCATACGGATGATTCGATTTTTGCACTCGGTATAGCTTATATGTGCTTGTAGTGCATTGATACGTATTTTATGCACCACAATTGCACCTGACTTCGTTTTGATGTCATTTGAGATATTTATTGTGATTTCATGCCTGGGGCATGCAGATGATTTGATTTAGGCTTTCGGCATAGTTTTCATGCACTTTGGGTATTTGATTTGCTTTTGTGCACGCTGATGCATATGGTTGTGAGATTATATGCCACGGTATACCTGATTTGGATTTGGATTGAGATGTGTTGTATACCGTCGATTTTGATTTTTATACTCGATATTTGTTTTGTGCACCTTATGTACCTGAGTTGGATTTTCGCGCGTGTGGGCGCATGATGTGAGATGCGATTTCGGTGCACACCAGATGCACTAAATCGGGATTCTTGTGCATATCAGATGCACCCGATATTGTTGTCGTGCACACCCGTTGCAGTGGACAGATGCTTTTGTGCACACCCGTTGCACTTAGTTTTGTTCTGTATTGTGGCAACTGTATTTGAACTTGATTCCCATGCGCACCAGACGCATATAATTATCGGATACGCCTTTTGAGGCTGATTTTGCTTTTGAGCACTTTGTTTTCATGATGGGCACTATATTGTGTAGTATCCGAACATGACTGATCCGAGGATAGTACCTGAGTACTTTGCATGCATTAAAAGCTTACCAAGAGGTTTTCAAAGGAGCTATAGTCTCGCCATTTCCTACGTGTCCGTGAGCGACGCGAACGTTTATAAAGGAAAACCTTTTGGGATATTTTCAAAACGTCGGAACGTATATTTAGCAAAATATATAAGGACATATATTATTTCCTTATTAATGGAAGTCCGTCAGTTATGCCATGAGTTACGCATCACACGACGATTTAGAAAAGATTTTTTCATGAGTTTTATTTAGTTCTTGGAGGTTTTCCAAAGATGCATACTATACACGTATTATAGTATTTTACTAGTGTATATTGGATTTCAGTAGTGGATTTCGAGATCTGTGTCTTTATTGTAACTCCGAGGATATGCGTGCAAATCCGATGATTTGTGTGACGCTTGACGGAGTTCGATTTTGAGTTTTATACTCGTTTTCATGCGCACTTGGCGCGCTGTGTTATTTCTGCGTTTTCCGTGATTTCAGAGCCCCGTTGATTTGAGCTGATTATTGAAATGTTTTAGATTTTGGGGGTTTAAATTTAAATTCGGGGACCAAATTTATTTAAGGGGGGAAGATTGTAACATTTCAGAAAATATAAAATAATATTTTTGGAGTTTAATATTAAAATAATATATTTCCCGAAAACTGGCCGATTTGCGAAATTGAGGTTTTCGAAAAAGGGTATAAATAAATACCAATAATTGTGATATATAAGGAAATTAAAATGATTTATTCATTTAAAAATATATTTAACGGATTTGGCAATTTTAAAATTTATTATACGCAGTTTTGATAAAAACCCGATTAGTGTACCTCTAATCGCGATTAAGCCAAATCCGTGTTTCTACAGTTGTCATGGTTAGTGCACCATGACATGTTTCATTTGGATATATGTTATTTCATTTGTGGTTTTATATGGGTGTATGTGTTTTTGGTGAGAAAAAGAAATGTGAAAAAGAAAAGTCGAAAATGGGACATAATGATTAGGGTAGACTTTTGGAGTGAGAGAGAGTGTGTGATTATATGAGAGAGAGGGAGGGGGCTGCTGCCTAATTTGAATCCCCCATCTTTTTTCTTCTCCTTCCTCATCTTCCTCAAGCCACAACCCGCCACTTAAACCCTAGATCTATCTCCAAACAATCCCCAAAACCCTACACTCCCTTCACAAAAATTAATCCCCATCTCTTCCTCTACACTTTGAACCGAGCAAAGTAGGATTTTGACGACATTGGGAGGTTAGTGCTGCCTAGAGTGGACTAGATGAGGTATAACTTCTTCCTTTCAGTTTAGTTTTGTACGATATCGTGTTTTAGTGTCGTTTTGTGACATCGATGACCTGCCGTGACCCCGAGTGTTCACTGTAAAAACAAACAGTGAGATAGTGTTATACCCGTAACCCTAAGTGACCACCTGAAGAACGAGACCGATCTGGGCGGTTTGGGCCGGCGAGTATGGGGTAAAATCCGGTGACCTCGGGTGGGTAGGTGCGCTAGGGTTTGGGTTTTGTAGGGTAGTTACCTGAAGGTGTTTAAGGGGGTTTGGTTCTACTTGATTTTTTTGTAATGACCATATGTAAAATCTGGGAGCTGTTGTGAGTGTTTGTTTGACCATGGTGACACGATTCCTGACCTAAGCTATAGAGCTGAACCCGATGCACGAACTTAGGATTTGTTCCGTATTGGCTTTGTGACTTTTAGTGTGCCTACTGTGAATCTGGGATGACCTGGGGAATATCTGAGACAACCAAATAGTACCAGGGACCTAGACACACTACCAGAAGACCACAATGACAGAATGGACCCATTCAGAGACCCCCTGGCCGGCGAGCTCGCAATTTTGGGTAGAGGGGCCGGCCACTTGGTGAGAGTAGGGGCCTAGGTTGGTTCAGTAGCTCACATATACTATATACATCACCCTATACTTGTTTGCTTGGATTTATTTGACCTGAGTCAAAATCTGGGAACACTTGTGTGTGATTTAGGATATGTTTCCGTATTTTGATATTTGGATTCGTTTTTGGTTGTCGCATGTTTGTATATCGACAACAAGAGTTGTTTGGTTGATTTTGTACGCGTAAGCTATATGTTCGAACCTATGAGAAATGCGCGTGCCGTTTTAGATTTTTGAGCTTGATTTTAATATCGTTATGATATGTGTTGTTATTGTAGGTACCTTCGCGTGGATTCCGAAGCGACGGAGCGAGGCGTCATCGACTTCGGCGAACGAAGACCACGGTGAGTAGATCTATATCTACCGGGGAAGTCGGGTGGATGGCGTATAGCACCCCTGCAAAGTTTTGATGGAAAACTGATTTATAGAATATGGTTAGGAAACCTAGATTAGGAAACTAGGGTTAGAATGAAGATAACTATGAAACCATATTAGGAACTAGAGAATAGTTAGAAGTGATATGTTACGATTATTATAAGATGACGGAATTCGAGGACGACGTTTGTCGATATTGCCGTTTAGGGTACTGTAGGACTAGATAGTCGATGTAGATGTGTCATCCGAACCATACCTTTTTTAAACCAAAGAATCATATGTATCTTTTAAATATATACCTTGAGGGATGCTACAGATTTTCAAATGATATCTTTTCCTTAAAAACACCGTAACCCCTATTTTCAAAACTACGATTCACTTCTTTAAAAATCTGATTGTATGGTTTGGGTGTGAATGTTAGATTAGATACTTATACTTAGTAGAGATAAAATGGTTATGTAAATTCGATTTGATATGCGATATAAATGTGACGAAAGAATATAAGACGGATATGATGATATGATGAGATGATGATATGATGATATGATGAGATGATGATATGATGATATGGTAGTATACGGATGCGAGTCGATCGAGATGATTTATACCCTGCCGGTCCCCTGATATGAGATTATTGCGGATGTGACCTGGGACATAGGTACATAGATATATATACATATATAGAATGTTGTGAATCATGGATGATAGGCCGTACGTGATATTAGGAAGCCGTACCCTCATTTGTCTTATAGGATGATAGGATCCCTACTGGTTTAATGCCACCGTACGACGATTTTCCGTGCGTGATGAGTTTGACTTGATGATTGATCCATACTCTTGACTAGAGGTTGTCGTACGATGGATTAGACCGTACGCAATGTTGTTAGGCTAGATGCCGATTGATAGATTCACCGACTATGACATATGATAGTTACGTATACCTTATAGCTTTTAGCTGATGATTTACCTTGTGCTGCATTTATGATTTTAGCATTGCATTACTCATACCTGTGATAGTACACCTGCACCATTATCGATGATGCGTATGTTACACGTACACAGACTGTAGGTTCACATACTTCATCATCGATAATTGCCATGTCACTACACATTAGTATTGCTGCATCATGATATGACTCTTCGCATGACATGCTCACATATACATTGATATATCCAAATTTGCGCACATACACATTGTATATTCATATTGGTGCACATAGACATTGTATACCCATATTTGCGCACATACACACTGTATATCCATATTGGTGCACACATACATTGGTACATCTATACTTGCGTATTTGCATATTGTGCCTACATAGATAACTGATTTTATTGGAAAATTGGGAACCGCATGTTATACTTTAAAAACTGGAATCATTTAAAAGAGCTGTTTTTCCCATTAATATGTCATATCACTTTTCCATGTTGCATGATATACGGATATGCTTACATTTCTATTATATGTCACATACATCATGCTATATGATTTTACGCATTGAGATATGCTATTTTCATGAGATTTCTGGATTTGAGAACCGTGGACATTTTAAAAGAGATTATGTGTTGTTTTAAAAACCCGGTTTCTCTTGATATGATATTTCAGTGCGTCCACCATGTGTTTTCTCGGTTCTGAGAGCGACATGTGAAACCCGATTCGAGGAGGCGGATAAGGCCGATTGCGGGTACATGGTGGACCCGGTATGGTACCCCGGGGCAAGAACGGATCGCTGTGCAGTAGACGGTGAGCCTGGCAGAGGGACTACTACCTACCGGTGATAGTATTTGGGCTCGGCGGATATCCGGAGGATACCGACCGGAGTCGTGAGATGATATGGGCCGATCCGGACTGACGGAGCCCGTGGGCCGATCCGGACTGACGGAGCCCGATATATGAGGATTTACGTGCCGATGCTGGGCACGGTTTTCATGATGTTTTCGAGTGTCGATGCTAGGCACCCAGGTTCCATGATTTTGATGTGTCGGGAGGGACACCGTTGATATATATATCCCCATACTTTCATGCACACTCCTTTATGATATTTACGTGCATACAGACACTGATTTTGGGTGGACGAGATCCACATGCATGCATACCTTGATTATGGTTGGATGAGATCCATATACATGCATTGATTATTAATGTTGGATGTTATCCGCATGCATATAGGTTTGACTACCTTATTGGCACATATACCGACCCGGTCATCCTAGATATCATAGTATTACCTTTATGATATAGTTGACCTATGAGTCGTTGTTTATTCGATTTCTATTTATAGATATTTTTCTACTCACGAGTTGGCACTCACCCCTGTTATGCCACAGTTCTTGCAGGTTGACCATTTGGATCAGTAGCGGCATCGCTGGCACACAACTTTATTTGGGTGTTTTGTAGTGGTAGGTGGGACATTTGTATCATACCCACTCTTGTATTATATTTCATATTGTATCTAGTTAACTCCATCAATCAATCAAAATGTGTAAATTGTATAAGTAATGAGACTTAGTGGGATTGTGGTTGCGAGACTTAGAGCGACGGGTTTTTCGCTACTAGTGGTATTTATGTCTTGCTTTTTCTTTATCTTTTGTGGTGATCTTCGCCGTTGGGCGTCGTATATTCATATTTACTGTCTTGCGTGCTTGTGATCCGCCGTTTGGCGAAGAGCTAGCTCCCGCTTGGGGATGCCTTTATCATCATTATGTATTTGTGGTTTTGGATCAAAATATGCAAAGGAGGTGCTGCCAAATTTTTTAATAAAAGACGAAACATGTTTTCAAACTAGTAAATTTCACTTGCATCATTCATGTTTATTTTCTATGCATTTAAGCACACTTGATTTCATTATACCTTTATTTCAAAAACTTCACCTCCTTTATTTTCTTAAAAAGGTTTAGATTTCTAGGTTTCAGCTTACTTGAATTCCGTTACGCCTTTAGATGTTGCGTGATTCAAGTGCTGGTCACGAGCTAATATTTCGAGTCGTGACAAAAACCTGGTTCGATAGCAGATTCACCCGAGATCGTCATAGAGTCTTGTGTGATTCCAACTGTGCTTTGATTTCCACCTTACCACGTCCATGAGGGCGTGCAAAATGGTGGTTTTTGGGTACAGTCCCGAGTCACATAGTGGCAATGAGCGATAGGAGGGGTTTCTTCTCTCCCGGTATTGGGGGTTAATGTTGCGCTATGCTCGATTGGCCGTAACAGGGAAGTCCCTGGCCAGGGCTGATTAGAGATTTACTGGTAAGTGTTACCAGTAGTTTCTCGACTCGTTATGAGCCTCACATCGGCACGACTTATCGGTTATTGGGGTCTGACGTTTACCACCCCTAAAATTGATATGCGACATATCAGACGAGGAGACCGGACTGTACGGGAAGTGTTACCGGCAGGCTTTTACAGGAGTTGGAGCGGGCTTGCTTGCTGATCTTCTGATCGCTCAATACCCGGGTAGCCGTTACGTCCAGCTAGTACCGCTGACGGCTTGTGGGTGCGTGATGTGATCATCACCTACTGCCGGCGTATTGACGAGTCTTCAGAGTCCTACATAGAGGTTTTACTGGCTCAGGCAAAACGAAATAGGGGCGCATATGTGATATGTGCGGGACCGAGAATAATGCGTGTATGTGATACCGTATTCTATTCTCGCGACTTTTTGTATATGTCGGTTATATATGATATAGCCGGGTTATCGAATCAAGTGTTGATTCCATAAGTCGATACATTGAATGTTAGTCGGTTATATGTGATGTAGGGTTCCTAGGCACACTAAGGAGGTCTCACAAGGCATCAACCATGCCAATTTCAAATTTTACAAGTGCCGAGAAACCCTAATACGGATCGTTGACTAGAGATTAGGCGATACAAGAAGCTAGTTAACAACTTAACTAAAAGAAAGAGGCTACAACCTTTGTAGATCCGGTCCTCCACCTCCTAGGCTCCATGATGACGTCCCTCCGCTGTCCAAATCGAATCCCGGACTCTAGCATCGGCTTCATCAGAGAAATGGGCGGGCTAGGTCGTCGGCTTCGATGCCGAAGATGATCTACGTCGAGGAAACACAAGATCAAGCTCCAACTTCACCAAGTCATGAAACTTGTGAAGAAAACACCCTATACTACTTGGCAAGAGGTAGAGGATGAAGAAATAGGAGGTGGGTTCACTTTAGAATTGGATTTCTCACTCTTTTGCTCAAGTTGCCATTGATGGAGGCAAGCTTTTCTTCTTGAAGAAGAAGAAGAAGAAGATGATAGAATATGATAAGTTTTTTCTAAAAAAGAAAATGATATGAATACTTATCATATACCAACCATAGTTAGGTGTAGAGAATAAACTAAGGTTAGTTAAATGGTTAGGGTTAGGAGATGAAGACAAAATGGTTGCTTTAGTCAAAGATGCTTTGAAGCTTCAAGAAGCTTCAAGCAAAGAACAAAGAAAGCCACCATTTACTCTTTATCATTTTCTTTTGCCAAAATAAACAAAATAAATAAATAAATGAATAAGTAAATAAACAAAACCCTAACCACTCATATAACCATGGTTTAATTCTTTACACAAACCCTAGTGAGCATGTATCATCAAACATGATACAAACAAGTGCACAAAAATATATCATATATACAATGTGCATATCAAGTGAGAAAATCCATTTAAAGTGAACCAATACTAGTTAATGCAAAGTAATATATCAAATATATAATTATACATTAAATCATTAAATCAACACTTGATTCAATGATCCGGTCATGTCGCATATAACCGACTAGTATCCAATGTATCGGCTTATCGAATCAATCCTTGATTCGATAACTAGGTTATATCACATACAACCATTCGATACATTCATCGCGAGAATGGAATGCGGTATCATATACTCGCATTATTCTCGGTCCCGCACATATCTCATATGCGCTCCTATTTCGTTTCGCTTGAGCCAGGAAACCTCTGTATAGGACTCTAATGACTCGTCAATACGCCGGCAGCAGGTGATGATCATATCAAACACCCACAAGCCGCAAGCAGTCTGCTAAACGTAACGGCCACCCGGGTATTGAGCGATCAGAAGATCGACGAGCAAGCCCGCTCACACTCCTGTGAATCCAACCAGTAACACTTACCGTACAGTCCGGTCTGTTCGTCTGATATGTCGCATATCTCGCCTAGGGGTGGTAAACGTCAGACCCCAATAGCTCGATAAGTCGTGTCGATATGAGGTCTATAACAGTTTGGGAAACTACTGGTAACACTTACCAGTAAATCTCAGCAACCCTGGCCAGGGATTTCCGGTTATAGCTAATCGAACACAGCGCAACATCAACTCCCTATACCGGGAGAGACGAATCCCCTCCTATCGCTCATTGCCTCCATGTGATTCGGGACTGTACCCAAAAGCCTCCGTTTTGCACGCCCTCTTGGACGTGGTAAGGTGGAAATCAAAGCACAGTGGGAATCACACAAGACTCTATGACGATCTCGGGTCTACAGACTAACCTGTACCAGTGTCACCAGAGAACTGCCATCTGACGTGAGGTATAATACCATCTGGGAGTTCTCAGCGAGTCCGTCCAGTGTACCCAGTCTCTACTGAGCACCCGTAAATCATCTCTGATGTCAAACACCAATGGATATGGGATCATCCATCGCCCATCTGTATGGGTCGAGAAGGTATACGCTAGTCTACACTGGTATATCGATGCCCCGTCTCGATACACCCACGAGTAGGGACCTTGAAGGATGTACTTATATATTACCATGTCCCCACTGGTATGATCCGCATCATAGTCCAGGTAGTCAAGTACACATCCTAAGGGCTTTACCAACATGTAACAGAGAGGCAATCAGTATACACGTTAAGGTAATGAGTAACCAGATAGCATACTATCATGTCGAGCAAGAAAGTCCTCCCAATATATGTCCCAGCATCCACTACAATATACATCCTATGTACAGTAATGGCCTCTAGGGCATACATATAACTAACATTCTCCTACTTGCACTAGGGCCATCTGTAGCAGTGGTTGCAGTATCTCATACTCAACCGTCCCATAAAAGTCTCTCTCTAGGAATAGGCCTTCGTGAGTGGATTCGCCGTGTTATCCTCTGAGTCTGCTCTCCTAACCTCGATCACCCTGGAGATCAACTATCTCCATGATCAGGTGATGCTGCCTCAGAATACGTCTGGGTCACTGATGGGACCGGGGTTCCTGGGCTAAAACCACACTTCCATTGTCACACAATGGTAGGAACCTAGTTCATCTCATGAACCTATGTACACCCAAACTGCCTCTTTGGTAGCATCTTTAGTAGCGATGTATCCAGCCTTTATCGTCTAGTATGCCACAGTATCTAGCTTGGAACTCTTCCAACATACCGTCCCTTTACTGAGGGTAAAGACAATGCCTGTGACTGACATTCAGTCGTCTTTATCACCCTGGAACCCTTCCAGTGATTCTCCCCAGGATCAATTGATACCATCTCACTACAGCTAGTGAGTATACTAACACCCAAATAACATCTATCTCATAGATGAAAACTCAGGATGGAGGAGGTATCACTTTGATCCTATATGGAGAATCCTTGTGATAAGCGGAGATTGACCGAGCGTAGCATAGGAAACTCCTTCCCTATCAAGAGTATGTCATCCACGTACTCTACGAGGATCACTACCATACTCCCTACAACCTTTTTGTATATACAAGGTTCATCTACCATTTTGATGATGTCAAACTGTTTGACTAACTCATCAAAACAGATGTTCCAACTCCGCGATGCCTGCTTTATCACATAAAACATCTTGCACACGTTTCCGCTGCTCCCACTGTCTACGAGGTCCTCTGGCTGTGTACTTATAGACGCACTCTTCTAAAACATCATTTAGAAAAGCAGTCATGGCACCCAACCGCCAGATATCGTAGTCATGGTATGTAGCCGTGGCAAGTAGGATCTGGATGGACTTTAGCATAGCTACTTGAAAAAGGTTTCATCATAATGCACGCCTGGTAAATGATGCAAACTTTTAACAAGTCTAGCTTTGAAAGTCTCAACTTTTCCATCTACACCGAGTAATCTTCTCAAGATATACTTGCTCCTGATGGGGATTTAACCCTTCAGATATAGCAGCCAAAGTCCATACTTTGCTGGTGTATAAGGATTCCATCTCAGATCGACAAACATCCAGCCATTCTTACAGAGTTTCACTCCTGATGGCCAGCTCGAAACTAGTTAGGTCATCATCTCATGATGCATTCCTCGCTCCCACCGTCATAGAGAAACCGAAGTATCTCTCAGGTGGGTGAGGAACCCTACTAGATCGGCGGAGAGGCTGAGGTTCGTTGGAAACTATTGAATCCTTTGGTTCTGTCAAATCATCAGCTGCAGTTTGTATAGCTGGAACATTTCCAGTTCTACACAACATACCTTGCGTCGAGCTTGTCCGGATTTTGCTTTTAGACAAAGGCCGGACAACCCCAAATCTTAACTGACTTAAGATATGGGCTCTTCCCTTTCCATATCTCATATGAAGTGGTAGGAAACTGGTTTGATTTGAACCCTATTCAATAGGTATGCAACTTCATAAGTGCATAACTCCCAAAGGAAATAGGTAACTTAGTAGTACTCATCATAGAGCACACCTTATCATATAGGGTGTGATTGCTCCGCCCCGATATACCATCGTGCTATGGTGTATACGGAGGAGTAATTCTGAGAGAGAATCTCATTCTCCTTTAGAATAGTCCAGGATTTCCGTGCTCAAGTATTCTCCTCCTCGATCACATCAAAGGACATAATACTTATACCCGTATTTTGGTTCTCTACTTCTAACTTATATTCTGTGAATATCTCAAAAGGTTCAGACTTGTGTTTCAACAGGAACATATGTCTGAATCTCGAGAGATTATCAGAGAATGTAATGAAGTACAAAGAACCGGTCTTGGCATGTGTAGACTGGGGACCTACATACATCAACATGTATCATCCCAAGAGTTCACTAACTCTTTCTCTGTTTCCAGTAAACAGAGCTATGGTCATCTTATCTCTGTGACATGACTGGCAAGTTTCACAAGATGTAAATTCAAACTAATTTAAATATGCATCTAAATGTAACTTCAGCCAGTCGGGTCGCATTGATATGACCTAGTCTACAATGCCTCAAGAAGGATTCGTTCATTTCTGAACTCTTCCTCTTGTGTGTGTTCTATATACTAAGAACTGTAGTTTGATTTAGAACATCAATGCTTTTAGGCAACGTGCCTGAACCGATCAACTTTTGATATAGGGAAATGTTCAAAACATTATCCAACAATACAAAATTTTATCATTTCTTTACTAATAAAGAGACTGATATGATTTTGTATATCAGGTTCGGTATCTAATAACATTCGTTCAGAATCAATGTATTGGTAATACAGGGAGACAGTGACCGACAGACTTGGCTGAAACACTTGCCCCGTTTTCTGCCTCATGAAACTTATCACCCGTTCTCAGTTCTCTACCTATCTGTAGCCCTATGTAACAGATTACATATCTGGGATCCTGATCTGGTATCATATACCCAGGACGTAAAGGACATTGAGAAACAGTTCTTTATAATGAACACACCCGAAGATGATGCATCAGCATGCACTCTCTTCGTTTGGGCGGCACGGGAATTCAGGTAATCCCCTATTTCCTGCTCTGTCTTATAACAATTATAAGTTGGAGCGGGACCAACGTTCCCCAGCTCAGTATAACAAGCGGGTTCGGTCAATATATCCATTTTATTATCTTGATTAAGGCGTGATATGGTCGCTACCTGGAGAGAGAGAGAAGAAAACACTCAGCGTATGCTCTTGCAAGATCAGATTGGTTATTATTTTATCTAATCAGGATGGCTCCCACTGTTTTTATCAAATCTTCCTTCAAACCCTAAAAGGAAAGACTAGCTGGGATTAATTACACGCTACAAGTTCGCCAATCTTTCAGCCAGGCCAGTGTCGGTACTTTGAGGGAGGTCCCCCGTGCTTTCGCACGAACCTAATTAATGTAAACCTCGTTTTCCCAGAGGCGTAACCCCGTTAACACCTTTCTAGACACCTACTTGATCGGCTAATTGTAATGTGTAAAACTCTTCCAGGAGTAACAATTACTCGCAGTGGGTATCGGGATCCAACTATCACATAGAAGGTATGCAATCTCATTGCAAATTTCAACACTTGAAATTCCCGATAATATTTTGCCCCTAACCTCCTATGACCTTGACAAAGGCCAACAAACCATAGGATGCTAGTCAAGTTCAACCCGTCATTTTCTGATTGAATTAAACCCACCCGCACGACCCTTGACAAAGGCCAACAAGGTCGCACGACTACCCTAACCCAATCTGCATCATATGCATAAGCAGATAAGCACCAGTTAGCTACCGCACACTACGCCTTGACAAAGGCCAACAAACGCAGCACGAATACTAACTACTACTTATCTGAAATGACGGAGGGCTACGACAGGTTTTTCTGAAAACCTATTGCGTAATGAACTTGATATCGTTGTAGGATCGAATGAATTTTGAAATGGAGTGTTTTTGAGGCTTTTCTAGTTTTGCTAAAGGAGTCACTCCCGGTGAAGGGATCGTCGGTCCTTTCCTCGTCGAATGAGGTGCAGGATATATCATATATATCACTGTGCAAAGCTGAAACTATAGAAGCAATCAAAAGACAAACCGAGAGTTGTAGCATCTGCCAGTTATTGCTAAAGGAGTCACTCCCGGTGAAAGGATCTCGGTCCTTTCCTCATCGAATAAGGTGCAGGATATATCATATATACCGCTGTGCAAAGCAAGAACTGTAGCTACCTGTTTTAATTTTTGAAATTCGATTCCACAACATCTTTAGGTTTCTTTTATTTCATTAATCACATTAATGAAGTCCCATCATTTAAGTACCTAAACATCACAGATAAATACGACGTACACTTATTCCATCCGCATTCGCCTCGATGTCCCCTCGTGCACCGTTAGGTTAGGTAACTAACGACAGAGCAGGGCAGGGCTAGTGCGGGTGCAAAACATAAGTAACGTCTATATAATATATCATATATACTATATACTGTATCCATCAGAACATATCAAATGATCACATCACAGATATTGCAGCAGAAAATATCATATGAAATATTGGATATACTAGGACGTCCGTGTTTTTAATACGAGCCAGTATAAAACACGGATTCCACGGTCGTGATGAATAGCCAATCCCACACCCCCAGACCCCTACGAGAGCGGCAAGCAACCCTACCAATTCTAGGGTTAGGAGACCCGGACTCGACTCCTTGAGATGGTCTCCCACTGGACCCTAGAACCCGGTTACTTGTGCTCCCCTCCTTGGGTCTATCCTAATGCGGAATAGTAAATAATATACAAAAGGTGACAACTTCCGCAACCTGGAAGTGCCCCAATAAAAGAATATTACATACAAGTTTTTTACATGAATGAAAATGAAAAAACACTCATCTCACATAAAAAAAACCCGGCTATTCAAACACGACGATCCAATATAACATATCCAGCAACACATAACATCATATGTCATCAACGTAAGTAAATATGCGCATCCCAATTGTCGTTGTCATATAGCAACGAAACCGGCGATATCACATATTATACTTACGGTCACAGAAAAGAAAGTGTAAAACTACAATAGTTGGAATCCCCAACCTCTTTAGACATCGCATGCCTAATCAAATGAAATACTTAGACATCACATGCCTAACAATTATAAACCCCGCATTTTAGTCTCATTATCGAAAACTCTTTTCAATATCAAGTGAGACTAAACCACTAGATTTATAACATTCATTCAGTTATCTCATAACTGTTTGTGAATTCCAATTATTGTATCACATTCCAGATAAATAGAAAATGTCAAACTTTCCGATCGAACAATCGAACACCCAAGTTTTCCCGATACAGCTCAACACATGAAATAAGTCTAAAAACATTCAGTTCGTGCCTCAGTACCAACGGTCCAGCCGTAGAAGGGTCAAGCCAACGCCTCACATGTGGCACGCCGTACTGCCCCAAACCCTAAGGTTCAAAGGGCAGTTCAAGACGGTCACATAATCGAGTTAAGGTTTGTTGTCTTCTAGAGGGTCCATCGTGTTACTTGAACTACTTAGAACGTTGTTAAACCACGGAAAGATCCAACAATTGGAAATTTCCCGGCAGGGGAAAAATTGGGTATTTACATCCGGTCGAACTTTTTAACATATTCTAAAATATTCGGAAAGCCACATATACAAAGTCTGATAATCCGATCGAATTATCTAAGCTCTAAAACACCCCAGAAAACTCAACTCTTTAGTTCAGATTAAAAAATCCCAGAAAACTCAGCACCTCAAATAACAAATTACTGTGCAAAATTGGAAGGCTGACGTCATCAGATGGCCGCGGAACCGCCGCATAAGCCAGGCTTCTGCCGCGGTTCCGCCGCACTTTGGACGTATCTTTTTGAAAATTTTGCACCGTAATTCTTAGAATTTCCTGCTGAATTTTTTAAGAATTTTTAATCTGGAAAAAATCCAGTTTTTGAAAAAAGTCCAGAGAGCATTTTGGAATTAGGGTTTCGGTTCGATCGGGTTTCAAACGTCGTCTACACTTCGCCTAAGGCTCTAGCTAGGCTCTGATACCACTGTAGGGTTCCTAGGCACACTAAGGAGGTCTCACAAGGCATCAACCATGCCAATTTCAAATTTTACAAGTGCCGAGAAACCCTAATACGGATCGTTGACTAGAGATTAGGCGATACAAGAAGCTAGTTAACAACTTAACTAAAAGAAAGAGGCTACAACCTTTGTAGATCCGGTCCTCCACCTCCTAGGATCCATGATGACGTCCCTTCGCTGTCCAAATCGAATCCCGGACTCTAGCATCGGCTTCATCGGAGAAATGGGCGGGCTAGGTCGTCGGCTTCGATGCCGAAGATGATCTACGTCGAGGCAACACAAGATCAAGCTCCAACTTCACCAAGTCATGAAACTTGTGAAGAAAACACCCTATACTACTTGGCAAGAGGTAGAGGATGAAGAAATAGGAGGTGGGTTCACTTTAGAATTGGATTTCTCACTCTTTTGCTCAGCTTGCCATTGATGGAGGCAAGCTTTTCTTCTTGAAGAAGAAGAAGAAGAAGAAGATAGAATATGATAAGTTTTTTCTAAAAAAGAAAATGATATGAATACTTATCATATACCAACCATAGTTAGGTGTAGAGAATAAACTAAGGTTAGTTAAATGGTTAGGGTTAGGAGATGAAGACAAAATGGTTGCTTTAGTCAAAGATACTTTGAAGCTTCAAGCAAAGAACAAAGAAAGCCACCATTTACTCTTTATCATTTTCTTTTGCCAAAATAAACAAAATAAATAAATAAATGAATAAGTAAATAAACAAAACCCTAACCACTCATATAACCATGGTTTAATTCTTTACACAAACCCTAGTGAGCATGGATTATCAAACATGATACAAACAAGTGCACAAAAATATATCATATATACAATGTGCATATCAAGTGAGAAAATCCATTTAAAGTGAACCAATACTAGTTAATGCAAAGTAATATATCAAATATATAATTATACATTAAATCATTAAATCAACACTTGATTCAATGATCCGGTCATGTCGCATATAACCGATTAGTATCCAATGTATCGGCTTATCGAATCAATCCTTGATTCGATAACTAGGTTATATCACATACAACCATTCAATACATTCATCGCGAGAATGGAATGCGGTATCATATAATCGCATTATTCTCGGTCCCGCACATATCTCATATGCGCTCCTATTTCGTTTCGCTTGAGCCAGGAAACCTCTGTGTAGGACTCTAAAGACTCGTCAATACGCCGGCAGCAGGTGATGATCATATCAAACACCCACAAGTCGCAAGCGGTCTGCTAAACGTAACGGCCACCCGGGTATTGAGCGATCAGAAGATCGATGAGCAAGCCCACTCACACTCCTGTGAATCCAACCAGTAACACTTACCGTACAGTCCGGTCTGTTCGTCTGATATGTCGCATATCTCGCCTAGGGGTGGTAAACGTCAGACCCCAATAGCTCGATAAGTCGTGTCGATATGAGGTCTATAATAGTTTGAGAAACTACTGGTAACACTTACCAGTAAATCTCAGCAACCCTGGCCAGGGATTTCCGGTTATAGCCAATCGAACACAGCGCAACATCAACTCCCTATACCGGGAGAGACAAATCCCCTCCTATCGCTCATTGCCTCCATGTGATTTGGGACTGTACCCAAAAGCCACCGTTTTGCACGCCTGCTTGGACGTGGTAAGGTGGAAATCAAAGCACAGTGGGAATCGCATAAGACTCTATGACGATCTCGGGTCTACAGACTAACCTGTACCAGTGTCACCAGAGAACTGCCATCTGACGTGAGGTACAATACCATCTGGGAGTTCTCGGCGAGTCCGTCCAGTGTACCCAGTCTCTACTGAGCACCCGTATATCATCTCTGATGTCAAACACCAATGGATATGGGATCATCCATCGCCCATCTGTATGGGTCGAGAAGGTATACGCTAGTCTACACTGGTATATCGATGCCCCGTCTCGATACACCCACGACTAGGGACCTTGAAGGATGTACTTATAGACTACCATGTCCCCACTGGTATGATCCGCATCATAGTCCAGGTAGTCAAGTACACATCCTAAGGGCTTTACCAACATGTAACAGAGAGGCAATCAGTATACACGTTAAGGTAAAGAGTAACCAGATAGCATACTATCATGTCGAGCAAGAAAGTCCTCCCTATATATGTCCCAGCATCCACTACAATATACATCCTATGTACAGTAATGGCCTCTAGGGCATACATATAACTAACATGTGATATGACCGGATTATTAAGTCAAGTGTCGATTTAATAATTTATTGTATAATTGTATATTTGATATACCAGTTTACATTAACTAACACATGTTCACTTAGGGTTTTTTCTCACATGTACACATCTTTACTATATATATGATATATATTAAAATGTGTTATATTATTGTATCATGGTTGATGATACATCACACTTGGGTGTATGAGACATACACCATGCTATTTGTTATGTTGGGTTTTAACATTTAAAAGTAATTACAAAATTAGTGGTAAATTAGAAAATGCATGAAGCTTGTGGAAGCTTGTGGATGCATTGACTAAAGTCCACTAAATTTGTTTTTACTTTGGGTTTTAACCTAACCTTAACACTTAGCCATGGTAATGTCTCTACAAGAGTTAGTATATGATACTCACTCACCATGGTTAGCCTTCTCACTTGATCATTATCCTCATTCTTTTCTTTTGTTCATCTTCTTCTTCATTGAGCAAGAGAAAAAGCTTGCTAGGGTTTTGAAAAAAGAGTGAAACTTTGTGAGAAATAAAATTCCAAAGAGAACCCACTTCCTATTTCTCCATCCTCTACTAGATTAGCACTTTAGTTTAGGGTGTTTACTTCACTAATTCTCTAGTTAGTGAAGTAGTAGCTTGAGTCGGAATTCCCTCGACGTAGATCATCTTCGGCCTCGGAGACTTCAAGCAAAGGTCGCATCTTTCGCCTCGTGAAGCCATGCAAGAGCCCGGGAGAACTTTGATCGCAGTGAAGGGACTACGACAAGGAGCTCTAGAAGTGAAGGACCGATCTACAAAGGTTGTATTTCGCATACCCTTAATCATAAAGTTGTTTACTTGCTATTTTCTTCGCCTAATCTCTAGTATACGATCTAGCTTAGGGTTGTTCGGCACATAAAAATTTAATTTTGGCATTGTCGATGCCTTGTAGAGCCTTGTTAGTATGCCTAGTAACCCTATAGTGTCGAGTCTTTAGAGTCCCACACAGAGAGTTTCCCTGCTCCAGGCAAAACGATATAGAGGTCGTATGGTTTTACGACAAGGGTTCGAACGCGTACGTGTGTTTACGCACGTACGACGTTCGGACAGTTTTTACTAGCCGGTTTTGGTTTAAGCCAGATTCTAGTATCGGGTTATTGGATTATACAGTCTAAAGTTTTTCCGTGTTTTCACGGATTGGATGGGCGTTCTCTTAATTTTCCGGGAAGCTTCTAGAAGCATGGTGACTTGGGGGCTAAGGTGGCATTTGCATTAATTGGATTAATGAGTCATGTAGTGATTCATACATTGAGTTAATGATTCATTTAATATTTTATATGACTCATGTGATGAATCACTTAATGTATTAATGAAACATGGTGATAATTCATTATTTGTTATTTACTTAATATTATCATATGTTTCATATATACACAAATGATTTCATCCAAAAGGATTCTTATCATCACCTTCTCTCTCCTCAAGCTCTCTCATTCTTGAAACCCTAACCCTAACCTCTCATGTGTTGAGATCAAGGGTTAGCTAGACTAATACATCCATAACCTCACTCTATATCCTCTAGGTAGCTTAGATTAGCACTTTGAGCAACCTAGTTATCTCAAGTTAGAGATCAAGCTTGGAGAAGGAGCTTTCGGGTGGATCGTCTTTGACTCGAGGAGGCCGTTGAGGTGCCGATGTTCCAAGGAGCCTACGAGGAGTGGAGGACAGTGATGAAGACCCGAAGGACATGTAACATGAGGTATAACTTCGAATCCGTGTAGTTAAACCTCTCGTAGTTTGTTAGTAACGTTTTAAATACGATTCATGCGCTCAAGTCCGTGTTACGAAGCTTTGATAATCGTTTTTCATATATTCCTCCTCCCTGCAAGATCGTGGGGTGCGTGACATGGACTTACAGTGGTATCAGAGCCAACTAAACCATTACTAGCTTGTTAGCAACTAATTAGAAGTTCAATCGTCGGAAAACGTGAAAACAACACCCCGAACCCCCTATCAGTTTCTGTTAATTTTAAACGTGTCGAAAAAAAATATTTGATATGCCTTAAAATTCACAGCAGGGGAATATAAGAATTCTGGGAAAATACGAGATTGCAACTCGGTTAGATGGCCGCGGATCCGCAGCAAGATAGTGCTTTTGGCCGCGGATCCGCCGCCGAGTCAACTCCGAGTTGACTCGGATTTGCTCAATAATTCATATTTTTTGGTGTTTTGGTTTCCTGTATATTCTGTTTCTACCTAGGTTACTTCTGTGCTGGCTTGCTTTTGGGGTAGACACGGAAAGAGGTTGTCGATCGATGTTCTAACTTTTTTGCTAATCGGGTTTTTATCTGTAATGTTTAATGTGTTCGTAAACCTCCCCTAACTGCTAGTATGTCGGTTAGCAGGGGGTTGCACATTTCTGTAATGATTCTACTGTTTGTGTATATGAACTGTATTGGACTATTGTGATGATTAGCCGGGGTTTGAGATGGGTTATTATATTCATTCATTCGATGTAATTGTAATATGTTGTAATATTATTTTGCGGGGCACATCCAGGTTGCGGTTGTAGCCACCGTTGTATTATTTCTTTTTTACTGTTTTTGCTCCTAGGATAGACCCAAGGTGGGTTACACAAACTACCGGGTACGTCGAAGTGTTTAGTGGCCTACTCACGTTGTTGAGGGAGACCACTTCACTTCGGGTACTTGGCGGGTAGTTTGCCGTACCCGTAGGGGTTTAGGGTGGGGTAATGGCTATTCATCACAACTATGTAATCCGTTTTTTGTTGCAGGCTCAAAGCAAACGTGGATTGCTTGCATATCCAATAAAGTTCATCTGTAATCATGAATGCTTATTATTGCGTCTGACGAATATACAATATCTATATATGATAGCTATTAGACGTCACTTATGTTTTACACCCGCGCTAGCCTAGCCCCCACTCTGTCGTTAGTTAAGTAACCTAACGGGTGATGACGGGACCCAGTGGCGAATGCGGATGGCATAAGAGGATGTGGTATTTTCGTTGTTTTCTGCAATGATAGGATAAATGATGGGACGCATTATTATAATGCAAAGAAAATAAACCAAAGTTCAATCGTTGGAACAAATTTAAAAGAAACCACTCGGTTATTTTAAAAGATCAGAATTTTTAATCGCGGAGCTTTAACCACTCCTTTTAAAAAGTATCAGGTTCCTTCGATTATATCAAGTTCACTACATTCACGGTTTTTCCAAAACCATTTGTAGCCCTCCGTCATTTCATTTGGGTATTCAGTAGTATTCAAGCTATGTATTTTTGGCCCTTAGTCAAGACATAGTGTTTGGTAGCTGCTGAGGTATTCATTTGTTGCATAGATAGATGCGTTGGTTTGGGACAGTCGTATTACTTTTCTTGGCCCTTAGTCAAGAGTATATACGGGTGGGTTCAAATTAACCTGGTTAATGACAGGTAGAACTTGACATGTGACTTATGACATTTTTGGCCCTTGGTCAAAGTCATAAGAGCATGGGGCAAAAATCCATATCGGGAGTTTCTAAAGAAACTGAAATTTGCTAGGGTTGCATACCATTTGGAGTTTGATGAATGTTGGTAGGATTCCTTCAACATTATCATACGATGATATTTGGATCCCGATCCTACTGTGAGTACATGCTACATATCAGGAGATTCGTCACTTAAAGATCAATGCTATAAACCAAGTAGGTGTCGAGAAAGGTGTCAGCGGGGCTACACCCCCAGAGAAAAGAGGTTATTTAATTAAGGAACTTCGCGAAAGCGTTAGAAAACCTCTCTCGAAGTATCGACACTGGCCTGGCTAAACGGTTAAGCAAGTATTGTACGGTGAGAATTGTCCTGACTAATTCTTCTTTTATGGTTTGAGGAAGGATTCGAGAAACAGTGGGAGCCATCCAGTTTAGATAAACTAAAAACCAATCTAAACTTGCAAGAGCATCATGCTAAAATGTTTTCTTCTCTTTCTCTCATTGCAGCGACCTTGTGACCACACATAGGTTACATCTAGATAACAAATTGACTAAATCTGACTTATATGACTGGCAAAGGTCTGTCCAGATGTCCATTGCCTATGACAAGCTGGACCACCCTATTACTACTCAAGATCCCGCCGTCCCAGGTCCAGTTTCCACCGTCACGGATATTGATATCCGTCAGACAAGGGAAAAGGATAAAGCGAAAGCCAAGTGCCTCGTGTTAGCTTCAGTTGATGGTGTATACCAGAAGCAGCACGAGAAGATGGACTCAATTTCCATCTTTCTCCATAACAAAGATTTATATGAAGAGCAATCTCATATCGCAAGATTTGAGACCTCGACCGAATTAATTCAAGCGAGGTTGGCCGTCGGGTCATTAGTAGGGGACAACGTCCTTACAATGACTAGCTATATTGATGAGCTCCAGGACCTGGAGACCACATTGGGAAACAAGTCAGATACTGACTTGATTCTATAGTCTCTGCCTTCTACCCTGAAGGAAACCAGGGAAGAAGAAAGAAAGAGAAGGGCAAAAGTTTCGGGACTGAATGTAGTAAAAGAGGAACGTTCCTATTGTTATGGGACTGGGCATTGGCATAAAGATTGCAGGGCTTTAGAAGCCAGTAGCCAGGATACGAAGAATGTTGTAGCTTCGGCCTCAAGTGTATTTGTAATTGAGAACTGTTTGTCAATTAACTCTACTTCCTGGGTACTAGATACCGGAGCAGGATCTCATATCTGTAATTCATTACATGCTTTGAGAAACCATAGAGTTATAAAGGTAGGTGATTGGTCTCTCAGAGTTGCAAACGGAATGAGCGTGGACGCTAAATCCGTGGGAGAATATCGCCTAGGATTGACAAGTGGGCAGATATTGATTCTACGCAATTGTTTGTATGTACCTAGTATGACTTGTAATATCATATCAGTATCCTCACTTTCGAGAGAGGGATATGATTTTACATTCGTAACCGATGTAGTTCACATCCACCTAAATCAAGTTTTGATTGGGTCCGGTACATTAGATAACGGCATATACGTATTGAGTCAAGCTCAGGTTTTCAATGTCCAGAACACACTTAAAAGAAAGTCTCCAGAAATAAATCAGGCTTTCTTATGGCATTGTAGACTAGGTCACATCAATGAGAGAAGATTGACTAAGTTACATAGAGAAGGATATTTGAATCCGTTCGAATATCAATCTTATGCTACTTGTGAATCTTGTCTCAAAGGAAAGATGACAAAGACTCCGTTCACTGGACACGGAGTAAGAGCAAGCGAGCTGTTGGGACTCGTACACAGTGACGTGTGCGGTCCAATGTCTACACATGCGCGAGGTGGTTATTCCTATTTCATTACTTTTACGGATGATTTCTCTAGGTATGGATATGTCTTCTTAATGAAACATAAATCCGAGGCCTTTGAGAAATTCCAAGAATACAAGAATGAAGTGGAAAAACAAACAGGCAAGAGTATAAAGACACTGAGATCTGATCGAGGTGGTGTATACTTAAGTGCTGAGTTCCTGGGTTACTTAAAAGAGAATGGAATTCTCTCTCAGCTTACTCCTCCATACACACCACAACACAACGGTGTATCAGAAAGGAGGAATCGAACCCTATTGGATATAGTTCGTTCCATGATGAGTAACGCAGAGTTACCGCGATCATTCTGGGGATATACATAAGAATCAGCTGCATATCTTTTGAACCAGGTTCCCACCAAGACTGTGCCTACCACACCTTATCAGATGTGGAGTGGGAGGAAACCCTATCTTCAGTATCTGAAGATTTGGGGATGTCCGGCTTTTGTTAAAAAGCAGCATGCGGACAAACTCGAGACACGATCAGTACTATGTAAGTTTGTGGGATATCCAAAGAACTCCAGGGGGTATCTATTCTATTACGCAGAGGAACAAAAGGTTTTTGTTTCTCGTAATACCCATTTTTTAGAATATCAGTTTTTAGAAAAGGAAACAAGTGGGAGCGAAATAGAACTGGAAGAAATTCAAGAACCATAAACTACTACTGAAAGTTTGGTAGAACCAGAAGTTCAAGAAGAACATGACATTCCCGCACCCCTCCGCATGAGTAGTAGGTCGTCTCATCCGCCTGAGAGATACTACTGTTTTCTCATAGATGGGGATAGAGAGGATTGCGTCATTGATGATGATGACCCTACTAGTTTCCAGCAAGCCATTCAGAGCGGTGACTCAGTAAAATGGCTGGATGCAATGCGGACCGAAATGGAGTCCATGTACACTAACAAAGTATGGACTTTGGACATTGCTCCAGATAAGGTAAAACCCGTAGGATGCAAATGGATCTTCAAAAAGAAGATTGGTGTAGATAAACAGGTTGAAACCTATAAGGCTAGACTTATTGCAAAGGGTTTCCGTTAAAGACCTGGTTTGGACTATGATGAAACCTTTTCTCCAGTGGCTAGCTCAAATCCATTCGGGTCTTTCTTGCTATTGCTGCCTTCCACGATTATGAGGTCTGGCGGATAGACGTAAAGACAGCCTTTCTAAATGGTAATTTGGAAGCGTGTGTTAGTGTTTATGCCCTAGAAGGCCATTACTGTATCATACTAGCTTGTATATTACTTAATGGAAGCTTGGGATATTCACATGTATATAACAGTCTTGCTAAACATGGTAGTATGCTACTTGGTTTTTCTATCTTAATATGTGAGTGTACGTATTGATAGAGCTCTTAGGATCTTGCTTGTCTACCAGCGTTGTGATGGCAGTCACACTAGTGGGGGCTGGGTAGTCTACAAGCACATCCTTATTCAGGTCCCCGGTCGTTGGATTATCGAGACAGAGCATCGATACTCCGGAGTAGACTGGTGTGTACGCTTCTCATCCCAGTTAGGGAGATGGTCTGTCCCACAGCCGTCAGTACGTCGTACTGGAGATAGTATACAGGTGCTCGTTAGGTTACGGGTACACCGGACAGGACTCACAGGGAACTGTTGGTTGGTTTGATACCAGTCGTCAGTGAACAGTTCCCAGGTGACATGAGTACAGCGTAGTCCGCAGACTTGACACTGCTACTTCGCCTCGAGTGTGTCCCACTGTTCTTAGATTGCTACCCTACCACGGCTCAAAGGAGTCGTGCAAACAGGTAGCAGTTGGGTGCAGTCCCGAGCACTTGGAGGCAGTGGCGGTTAGACAGGATTCGTCCCTCCCGGTATTGGGAGTAGATATCGTGCTGTGTCAGAGAGCCATTACGCAAAGTCCCTGGCCAGGGCAAGCGAGATTTGCTGGTAGGTTCCAGTAGTTTCTCAGGGTGTAATGGGCTTCACTCCGACACGACTTATACCGCTATTAGGGGACTGACGCTTGCCGCCCCCCTAGGCCCGATATGCGATAGTCTTGGACGAACGGACCGGACTGTATGGAGATTGTCACATCAGACTCAGTAGGAGTTCGGATGGGTTTACTCATCGGCCTTCTTATCGACAACTACCTGGGGACCGTTACGTACAGCTAGTGCCGCTTGCGGTCTGTGGTTAAACCCACTGCCAGCGTAGTAGTCGAGTCTCTAGAGTCCCACACAGAGAGTTTCCTACTCCAGGCGAAACGATATAGAGGTTGCATGGTTTTGCGACAAAGGGTTCGGACGCATACGTGCGTTTACGCACGTACGACTTTCGGACAGATTTTACCAGTCGGCTTTGGTTTAAGCCAGTTACTGGTATCCGGTTATTGGATTTTTTCAGTCTAAAGTTTTTCCGTATTTTTACGGATCGGAGGGGCGTTCTCGTAATTACTCGAGAAGCTTCTAGAAGATGTGACTAAGGAGGTTTGTTTTGGAAAGAGAGTGAGTCATAGTGGTGATTCATTCACTTCATTAATGCACATTTATTGCTTAATGACTCATGTTAATGAATCATCACAAGATATTTTGTGAAGCATGCTTATTCATTTCCTTTATTGATTTTTAGATAATAAGAATGCTTCATAATAATATGATACACTCTCTCTCTTCTCTCATTATGATATCACACATTCTCTCTCCTCAAGCTCTCATCTTCTAACCCTAATCCTTAATCCTCATGTGTTGAGATCAAAGGATTAGTTAGACTAAACAATCCATAACCCTCACTCTATATCATTCTCTCATCTTTGATTAGCAATCAAAGTTGATTAGTTACCTCAAGTTAGAGGTTTAGCTTGGAGTTTTGCTCTCGGGTGGATCGTCTACTACCTAGAGAAGGCCGAGGAGAACAAAGGAGGACGTAAAGGAGAAGGACCGGTTCATTAGGTATAATCCCTAATCTCTTATGAAAAGAAACTCATAGAATACGGTTATTTATAGTTTAGCTTCGATTCAAGCGGTTAGTCGATGTTCGTTGTTTAAACTTGATTGTTTTTGAAAATTCCGCCTCCCCATAAGTACTGGGGTGTACTACATCGACTTACAGTGGTATCAAAGCCTCGCTAAACACTAAATAACTTAATCGCAAATTTGTACGAATTTCGAACGAAAAAACGAAGCCGGAAAACCCTAAAAAATGTAAGTTTCTGTCGAATTTAAAACGATGTCAGAAAATTTTTCAGGTGAGCTCAGAGTGCTTGACATGACACCAGAAGAACACCCAAGAAAAACAGTCGACTGAATCGACCAACTCGCCGCGGAACCGCGGCCTCAGCCACTGAGTTGCCGCGCTTCCGCCGCCGAGTTGGCGAGTCAGCGGCCGATTTTTCTTCTGTTGCTTCTCTGGGTAATTTGGGGTTTTCTGGAATGTTTAATTATTGCTCAGGTTACTGTTTAACAGAGCAGATTTTGGAGCAATATTGATGTTGTTTATTCGATCGAATTGTACAGTATTTGCGTATTGGATTATATCTGTGATTGTTTAATGTGTTCGTAAACCTCCCCTAACTGCTAGTATGTCGGTTGGCAGGGGGTTGCACATTTCTGAAATGGTTATATCTGTTTGTGCATATAAACTGTATTGGACTGTTGTGGTGTATAGCCGGGGTTTGCAATGGGTTATTGTTTTAATTCATTTGTTGTAAATGTAACTTGTTGTAATATTATTTTTGCGGGGCACTTCCAGGTTGCGGTCGTAGCCACCGTTGTATTATTTCATTTTACTGTTTTTGCTCCTAGGACTGACCCAAGGTGGGGTACACAGACTGCCGGGTGGGTAGTTTGCCGTACCCGTAGGGGTCGAGGGTGGGGTAACGGCTATTCATCACAACTGTGTAATCTGTCTTTTCTTGCAGGCTCAAAAGAAATACAGATTGCTTGCAAATCCAATATTGTTTATCTGTGTTCTGGAATGAATATCATTGCGTCAGACGAATGTAAAATATCTATATTATGATAGCTATTTAGACGTCACTTATGTTTTACACCCGCGCTAGCCCAGCCCCCGCTCTGTCGTTAGTTAAGTAACCTAACGAGTGATGACGGGACCCCGTGGCGAATGCGGATGGCATAAGAGGACGTTGTATTTTCGTTGTTTTCTGCAATGATAGGTTAATGATGGGACGCATTATCTGTAATGCAAAGTAAAACAAACCAAAGTTTTAATCGTTGGAACAATTTAAAAGAAACCACTCGGTTATTTTTAAAACAGATAATTTTAAAATGCGGAGAGTTAACCACTCCTTTTAAAAGCTATCAGGTTCCTTCGGTTATATCAAGTTCACTACGTTCACGGTTTCGCCAAAACCAGTCGTAGCCCTCCGTCATTTCTTATGAATGGTCAGTAGTATTCAAGCTATGTTTGTTTGGCCCTTAGTCAAGACATAGTGATTGGTAGCTGCTGGGGTATTCATTTGTTGCATAGATAGATGAGTTGGTTTGGGACAGTCGTATTACTTTGTTGGCCCTTAGTCAAGAGTATACGGATGGGTTCAAATCAACAGGATAATGATGGGCAGAACTTGACATGTGACTTATGATTTGTTGGCCCTTAGTCAAGGTCATAAGAGCATGGGGCAAAAACTTATATCGGGAATTTCTAAAGAAACTGAAATTTGCAAAGAGATGCATACCATTTTGAGTTTGATGAATGTTGGTAGCATTCCTACAACATTATCAGACGATGATATTTGGATCCCGATCCTACTGTGAGTATATGCTACTTATCAGGATATTCGTCGCTTAACGATCAATGCTATAAACCTAGTAGGTGTCCAGAAAAGTGTCAGCGGGGTTACGCCCCCAGAGAAAAGAGGTTACTTAATTAAGGAACTTCGCGAAAGCGTTGGAAAACCTCCCTCGAAGTATCGACACCGGCCTGGCTGAACGGTTAAGCAAGTATTGTACGGTGAGAATAGTCTTGGCTAATTCTTCTTTTATGGTTTGAGGAAGGATTCGAGAAACAGTGGGAGCCATCCAGTTTAGATAAACTAAAAACCACTCTAAACTTGCAAGAGCATCATGCTAAAGAGTTTTCTTCTCTCTCTCCTAATTGCAGCGACCCTGAAAATGACTGGACTTAAGTTACTTTTAGAGAAAAATATACTGACGGGGCCAAACTATAAAGATTGGCTGCGGAATGTCAAGATGGCCTTGACCTACGACAAATTGGGGTACATCCTCACCGCTACGGCACCTGCTGTCCCTGGTCCCAAATCCAGCAATGCGGATAAGGAAATCCGCAAAACCTGGGATTTAGATTGCGCGAGAGCCAAGTGCATCGTGCTTGCCTCGATGAATAATGAACATCAGAGGAGGCACGAGGATATGTCCTTAGATGGCATATTTCTCCATACAAAGGAACTTTATGGAGAGCAATCTCGTATAGCAAGATACGAGACCTCAAAGAAATTGTTTCGAGCGAGGTTGGCTGTCGGGTCATCGGTAGGTGAACATGTCCTACAGATGATTGGCTATATAGAAGAGCTCGCAGACCTTGGGACGACTTTGGATAATGAGCTCTATACAGACCTTGTTCTCCAGTCCCTTCCTCCCACCTACGCCCAGTCTATCCTCAACTTCAATCTTCAAAGAAAAGAAGTTGAACTTGCGGAACTCCTAAACATGTTAAGGAGTGCGGAGGGCACCTTGCAGAAGGCAAGGGAAACACCCGCTATGTTTGTTGGCGGAGCATCTTCTTCCGGGTCCAAGGCTAGGGCCAAAGGAAGGAAGAAGAAGGCCGCACCCAGACCTAGAGGAGGTGTTAGTAAGGTGGGAAAGAAGGGAAAGAAAAAGATTGCAGCACCGGTAGTTGGCCTGGATGAGTGCTTCCATTGTCACAGGAAAGGGCACTGGAAGAAGGATTGCAAGGCGTGGAACGCCAAGAACCAGGAACCGAAGCAAGCTGTGGCTTCGACTTCAGGTGTGTTTGTAATTGAGAATTGTCTGTCGATCAACTCTACTTCCTGGGTATTGGATACCGGATCAGGATCTCATATTTGCAATTCAATGCAGGCACTGAGAAACCGTAGAGTGCTGGAGGAAGGTGATATGATCCTCAGGGTTGCTAACGGAGCTAGCGTGGGAGCTGCGTCCGTCGGGGATTATCACCTAGGATTGACGAGTGGACACATTTTGGTTTTACATAACTGTTATTTTGTACCCAGCTTAACGTGTAATATCATATCAGTTTCCTTGTTATCAAATAAAGGTTATGATTTCACGTTTATAAGAGATGTTGTCAACATCCACCTTAATCATGGTTTGATTGGGTCCGGTACTCTAAATAACGGTATATATGTGTTAAACCAACTCCAAATTTTCAATGTCCAGAACACACTAAAAAGAAAGTCTCCAGATTTAAATAAAGCTTTCTTATGGCATTGTAGACTGGGTCACATCAATGAGAGAAGGTTGACTAAGTTGCATAGAGAAGGATATTTGGACACGTTCGAATATCAAACTTATGACACTTGTCAATCTTGTCTCAAAGGAAAGATGACAAAGACTCCATTCACTGGACAAGGAGTAAGAGCGAGCGAGCTCTTAGGACTCATACACAGTGATGTATGCGGTCCAATGTCTACACATGCGAGAGGTGGTTATTCCTACTTCATTACTTTTACAGATGATTTCTCTAGGTATGGATATGTTTTCTTAATGAAGCATAAATCAGAGGCCTTTGAGAAATTCCTGGAATTCAAGAATGAAGCGGAAAACCAAACAGGCAAAAGTATTAAGACACTAAGATCTGATCGAGGTGGAGAATACTTAAGTGCCGAGTTCCTAGGTTACCTAAAAGAGAAAGGAATTCTCTCTCAGCTTACTCCTCCATACACTCCACAGCATAACGGTGTATCGGAGAGACGGAATCGAACCCTATTGGATATGGTACGATCCATGATGAGTAATGCTGAGTTACCGCGATCTTTCTGGGGTTATGCGCTAGAATCAGCAGCATATCTTTTGAACCAGGTTCCAACCAAGACTGTGCCTACCACACCATATCAGATGTAGAGTGGGAAGAAACCCTGTCTAAAACATTTTAGGACATGGGGGTGTCCAGCTTTTGTAAAAAAGCAGCATGTGGACAAGCTCGAGGCACGATCAGTACTGTGTAAGCTTGTGGGATATCCAAAGAACTCCAAGGGATATTATTTCTATTACGCAGAGGAACAAAAGGTCTTTGTTTCTCGTCATGCCACCTTCTTAGAAACTGAATTTTTAGAAAATCAGAAGAGTGGGAGCGCAATAGAACTGGAAGAAATTCCAGAACCACAAGCTGTTACTGAAAGTTTGGTAGAACCAGAGGTTCAAGAAGAACAGAACATTCCCGCACCCCTCCGCAGAAGTAGTAGGCCGTCTCATCCGCCTGAGAGATACTACGGTTTTCTCATTGACGGGGATAGAGAGGATTGCATCATAGATGATGATGAACCTACTGACTTCCAGCAGGCCATCCAGAGCGGCGACTCGGTACGATGGCTAGATGCAATGCGGACCGAGATGGAGTCCATGTACACCAACAAAGTATGGACTTTGGACTTTGCTCCAGATGGGGTAAAACCCATAGGATGCAAATGGATCTTCAAGAAAAAGATTGGTGTAGATGGACAGGTGGAAACCTATAAGGCTAGACTTGTTGCAAAGGGTTTTCGTCAAAGACCTGGTTTGGACTATGACGAAACTTTTTCTCCAGTGGCTATGCTCAAATCCATTCGGGTCCTTCTTGCTATTGCTGCCTTCCATGATTATGAAATCTGGCAGATGGACGTAAAGACGGCTTTTCTGAATGGAAATTTAGAAGAGAGCGTCTATATGGATCAGCCAGAGGGTTTCAATCAGAGTGGGAGCAGCGGGAAAGTATGCAAGCTGCTTAAGTCCATTTACGGACTAAAGCAGGCATCGCGGAGTTGGAACATCTGCTTTGATGAGACAGTCAAAGAATATGACTTTATCAAAAATCCAGATGAACCGTGCATATATAGTAAAGTCGTGGCCAGAAGTGTCGTATTCCTCGTCTTGTACGTGGATGACATTCTATTGATAGGAAATGACATTCCTATGCTACAATCTGTCAAAGGATTCTTGTCACACAGGTTCTCCATGAAAGACCTGGGTGATGCCTCTTACATTCTGGGGATCCGGATCTATCGTGATAGATCCAAGAGGATGTTGGGACTTTCGCAGTCCAGGTATATCGACACTGTACTGAAAAGATTCAGTATGGAAGATTCTAAGCGCGGTAATCTACCGGCTTGTCACGGAATCACCCTCTCCAAAGAGATGTCTCCCAAGACTGATTTGGAAAGGGAACGCATGTCTATTATACCCTACGCTTCTGCGGTAGGCTCTATAATGTATGCGATGTTGTGTACCAGACCAGATGTAGCTTATGCACTGAGCGTGGTAAGCCGGTATCAGTCAGACCCAGGGGAGAAACACTGGATAGCAGTAAAGAACATTCTCAAGTACCTGAGGAGGACTAAGGAGATGTTCTTGGTTTACGGCGGACAAGACCTCAGGTTGGAGGCCTTTGCTGATTCCGGCTTCCAGAGTGATAAGGACGATTCCAAGTCCATGTCGGGTTATGTCTTTACCCTCAATGGAGGGGCGGTGTGCTGGAAGAGCTCCAAGCAGGACACCGTTGCTGACTCGACGATGGAAGCGGAGTATATAGCTGCTTGCGATGCCGCAAAAGAAGCAGTCTGGATGAAGAAGTTCCTAACAGAACTTCCGGTGGTTCCTACCATAGTTGATCCAATACCTCTGTATTGCGACAACAACGGAGCTATAGCTTTAGCGAAGGAACCAAGGTCCCATCAGAAGTCCAGACACATCTTGAGGCGGTATCACCTGATCAGGGAGATCATTGATCGTCAGGAGATCGAGGTTCGGAGAGTTGCTTCAGAAGAGAACATTGCTGATCCATTCACAAAGGCCCTTCCTCAGATTCAGTTCGAGAGGCTGCTCGAGATCATTGGTCTGCGATATGCCAGTACATGGCCCTAGTGCAAGTGGGAGATTGTTAGTGTTTATGCCCTAGAAGGCCATTACTGTATCATACTAGCTTGTATATTACTTAATGGAAGCTTGGGATATTCACATGTATATAACAGTCTTGCTAAACATGGTAGTATGCTACTTGGTTTTTCTATCTTAATATGTGAGTGTACGTATTGATAGAGCTCTTAGGATCTTGCTTGTCTACCAGCGTTGTGATGGCAGTCACACTAGTGGGGGCTGGGTAGTCTACAAGCACATCCTTATTCAGGTCCCCGGTCGTTGGATTATCGAGACAGAGCATCGATACTCCGGAGTAGACTGGTGTGTACGCTTCTCATCCCAGTTGGGGAGATGGTCTGTCCCACAGCCGTCAGTACGTCGTACTGGAGATAGTATACAGGTGCTCGTTAGGTTACGGGTACACCGGACAGGACTCACAGGGAACTGTTGGTTGGTTTGATACCAGTCGTCAGTGAACAGTTCCCAGGTGACATGAGTACAGCGTAGTCCGCAGACTTGACACTGCTACTTCGCCTCGAGTGTGTCCCACTGTTCTTAGATTGCTACCCTACCACGGCTCAAAGGAGTCGTGCAAACAGGTAGCAGTTGGGTGCAGTCCCGAGCACTTGGAGGCAGTGGCGGTTAGACAGGATTCGTCCCTCCCGGTATTGGGAGTAGATATCGTGCTGTGTCAGAGAGCCATTACGCAAAGTCCCTGGCCAGGGCAAGCGAGATTTGCTGGTAGGTTCCAGTAGTTTCTCAGGGTGTAATGGGCTTCACTCCGACACGACTTATACCGCTATTAGGGGACTGACGCTTGCCGCCCCCCTAGGCCCGATATGCGATAGTCTTGGACGAACGGACCGGACTGTATGGAGATTGTCACATCAGACTCAGTAGGAGTTCGGATGGGTTTACTCATCGGCCTTCTTATCGACAACTACCTGGGGACCGTTACGTACAGCTAGTGCCGCTTGCGGTCTGTGGTTAAACCCACTGCCAGCGTAGTAGTCGAGTCTCTAGAGTCCCACACAGAGAGTTTCCTACTCCAGGCGAAACGATATAGAGGTTGCATGGTTTTGCGACAAAGGGTTCGGACGCATACGTGCGTTTACGCACGTACGACTTTCGGACAGATTTTACCAGTCGGCTTTGGTTTAAGCCAGTTACTGGTATCCGGTTATTGGATTTTTTCAGTCTAAAGTTTTTCCGTATTTTTACGGATCGGAGGGGCGTTCTCGTAATTACTCGAGAAGCTTCTAGAAGATGTGACTAAGGAGGTTTGTTTTGGAAAGAGAGTGAGTCATAGTGGTGATTCATTCACTTCATTAATGCACATTTATTGCTTAATGACTCATGTTAATGAATCATCACAAGATATTTTGTGAAGCATGCTTATTCATTTCCTTTATTGATTTTTAGATAATAAGAATGCTTCATAATAATATGATACACTCTCTCTCTTCTCTCATTATGATATCACACATTCTCTCTCCTCAAGCTCTCATCTTCTAACCCTAATCCTTAATCCTCATGTGTTGAGATCAAAGGATTAGTTAGACTAAACAATCCATAACCCTCACTCTATATCATTCTCTCATCTTTGATTAGCAATCAAAGTTGATTAGTTACCTCAAGTTAGAGGTTTAGCTTGGAGTTTTGCTCTCGGGTGGATCGTCTACTACCTAGAGAAGGCCGAGGAGAACAAAGGAGGACGTAAAGGAGAAGGACCGGTTCATTAGGTATAATCCCTAATCTCTTATGAAAAGAAACTCATAGAATACGGTTATTTATAGTTTAGCTTCGATTCAAGCGGTTAGTCGATGTTCGTTGTTTAAACTTGATTGTTTTTGAAAATTCCGCCTCCCCATAAGTACTGGGGTGTACTACATCGACTTACAGCGTGTGTCTATATGGATCAGCCAGAGGGATTCATTCAGAGTGGGAGCAGCGGTAAAGTATGCAAGTTGCTTAAGTCCATTTATGGACTAAAGCAGGATCGCGGAGTTGGAACATCTGTTTTGATGATGCTGTCAAAGAATTTGACTTTATCAAAAATCCAGATGAACCATGCATATACAGTAAGATTGTAGGGAGAGTTGTAGTATTCCTCGTCTTGAACGTGAATGACATTCTCATAATAGGAAATGATATTCCTATGTTATATTCAGTCAAAAGATTCTTATCACAGAAATTCTCCATGAAAGACCTGGGTGATGCCACCAACATTCTGAGGATCCGGATCTATCGTGATAGATCAAAGAGGATGTTGGGACTTTCGCAGTCCAGGTATATAGACACCATAGTGAAGAGATTCAGTATGGATGATTCTAAGCGCGGTAACCTACCGGCTTGTCAAGGAATCACCCTCTCCAAAGAGATGTCTCCCAAGACTGATTTGGAAAGGGATCGCATGTCGATTATACCCTACGCTTCTGCGGTAGGCTCTATAATGTATGCGATGTTATGTACCAGACCAGATGTAGCATACGCATTGAGCGTTGTAAGCCAATATCAGGCAAACCCAGGGGAGAAGCACTGGATAGCAGTAAAAAACATTCTCAAGTACCTAAGGAGGACTAAGGAGATGTTCTTGGTGTATGGCGGAAAAGACCTCCAGATCGAGGCCTTTGCTGACTCCAGCTTCCAGAGTGACAAGGATGACTCCAAGTCCATGTCGGGTTATGTCTTTACCCTCAATGGAGGGGCGGTCTGTTGGAAGAGTTCTAAACAGGAGACCGTTGCTGACTCAACAATGGAAGCGGAGTACATAGCTGCTTGCGATGCCGCAAAAGAAGCTGTCTGGATGAAGAAGTTCCTCACAGAACTTCAGGTGGTTCCTACCAGTGTTAGTCCAATACCTCTGTATTGCGACAACAACGGCGCTATAGCTTTAGCGAAGGAACCCAGGTCCCATCAGAAGTCCAGACACATCTTAAGGCGGTATCACCTGATCAGGGAGATCGTAGATCACTGGGAGATCGAGATAAAG
The DNA here is from genome assembly GCA_030015575.1 of Agapanthus africanus. Classification (NCBI taxonomy): domain Eukaryota; kingdom Viridiplantae; phylum Streptophyta; class Magnoliopsida; order Asparagales; family Amaryllidaceae; genus Agapanthus; species Agapanthus africanus. The sequence continues at coordinate 568,009,391 of CM057339.1, forward strand.
AAAGTAAAGACGGAGAATAACATTGCTGATCCATTCACAAAGGCCATTCCTCCGACGCAGTTCGAGAGGCTATTCGAGATGATAGGTCTACGTTATGCCAGCTCATGGCCCTAGTGCAAGTGGGAGATTGTTAGTGTATATGCCCTAGGGGCCATTATTATATCATACTAGCATGTATATTACTTAATGGAAGCTTGGGATATTCACAGTTGTATTGACAGTCTTGCTAAACATGGTAGTATGCTACTTGGTTTTTGTCTACTTTAATATATGCATATGTTTCTTGTAACGTATCACTTACACATATTAGTAGAGCCCTCAGGATCTTTGCTTGATTACCAGCATTGTGATGGCAGTCACACTAGTGTGGGGCTGGGTAGTCTATAAGCAACATCCTATACTTGTCCCTAGTCGTAGGATTATCGAGACAGGGCATCGATATTCCGGAGTAGACTAGTGTGTACGCTTCTCATCCCAGTTGGGGAGATGGTCTGTCCCACAGCCATCAGTACGTCGTATTGGAGATAGTATACAGGTGCTCGTTAGGTTACAGGTACACCGGACAGGACTCGCAGAGGAACTGTTGGTTGGTATTATACCCGTCTTCAGTTAACAGTTCCCAGGTGACATGAGTACAGCATAGTCCGCAGACTTGACACTACTACTTCGCCTCAAGTGTGTCCTACTGTTCTTAGATTGCTACCCTGCTACGGCTCAAAGGAGTCGTGCAAACATGTAGCAGTTGGGTGCAGTCCTGAGCACTTGGAGGCAGTGGCGGTTAGATAGGATTCGTCTCTCCCGGTATTGGGAGTTAATATCGCACTGTGTCAGAGAGCCATTACGCAAAGTCCCTGGCCAGGGCAAGCGAGATTTACGGGTAGGTTCCAGTAGTTTCTCAGGGTGTAATGGGCTACGCTCCGACAAGCATTATACCGCTATTAGGGGACTGACGCTAGCCGCCCCCTAAGCTCTATATGCGATAGTCTTAGACGAACAGACCGGACTGTACGGAGATTGTCACATCAGACTCTGTAGGAGTTCGGACGGGTTTCCTCATCGGCCTTCTTATCGACATCTACCTGCGGACCGTTACGTACAGCTAGTGCCGCTTGCGGTCTGTGGTTAAACCCACTGCCAGCGTAGTGTCGAGTCTTTAGAGTCCCACATAGAGAGTTTCCCTGCTCCAGGCAAAACGATATAGAGGTCGTATGGTTTTACGACAAGGGTTCGAACGCGTACGTGTGTTTACGCACGTACGACGTTCGGAAAGTTTTTACTAGCCGGCTTTGGTTTATGCCAGATTCTAGTATCGGGTTATTGGATTTATACAGTCTAAAGTTTTTCCGTGTTTTCACGGATTGGTGGGGCGTTCTCGTAATTTTCCGGGAAGCTTCTAGAAGCATGGTGACTTGGGGGCTAAGGTGGCATTTGCATTAATTGGATTAATGAGTCATGTAGTGATTCATACATTGAGTTAATGATTCATTTAATATTTTATATGACTCATGTGATGAATCACTTAGTGTATTAATGAAACATGGTGATAATTCATTATTTGTTATTTACTTAATATTATCATATGTTTCATGTATACACAAATGATTTCATCTAAAAGGATTCTTATCATCACCTTCTCTCTCCTCAAGCTCTCTCATTCTTGAAACCCTAACCCTAACCTCTCATGTGTTGAGATCAAGGGTTAGCTAGACTAATACATCCATAACCTCACTCTATATCCCCTAGGTAGCTTAGATTAGCACTTTGAGCAACCTAGTTATCTCAAGTTAGAGATCAAGCTTGGAGAAGGAGCTTTCGGGTGGATCGTCTTTGACTAGAGGAGGCCGTTGAGGTGCCGATGTTCCAAGGAGCCTACGAGGAGTGGAGGACAGCGATGAAGACCCGAAGGACATGTAACGTGAGGTATAACTTCGAATCCATGTAGTTAAACCTCTCGTAGTTTGTTAGTAACGGTTTAGATACGATTCATGCGCTCAAGTCCGTGTTACGAAGCTTTGATAATCGTTTTTCATATATTCCGCCTCCCCGCAAGATCGTGGGGTGCGTGACATGGAATTACAGTGTATACTGATCAAGACCCCGACAAGGGGAGATGGCCGGTCTGACAAGCCATTGGTATCAGTTTGTTCACCTAAGATGTATACATGTGCTCATTGGGTTATGAGTACACTGGACGGACTCGTCGGGAACATGCTAGTTGGTATTATACCTATTATCAGATACCATTTCCCAGGTGACATGTGTACAGATTAGTCTATCGACCTTAGATCGTCATTTGTCTCGTGTGAGTTCCTATCGTGCTTTTATTACTACAGTACCACGACTCAAAGGAGTCGTGCAAACAGGTTTTAGTTTGGTACAGTCCCGAACCATATAGAGGCAGTGAGCGGATCGTCAGGGGATTCGTCTCTCCCGGTATTGGGGTTGATGTCGCATTGTGCACGGGTGGCCATCACCAGAAATCCTTAGCCAAGATAGTCGAGAATTACTGATTCGGATCAGTAGTTTCTCAGTGGGTGATGAGCTTCATACCGACACTAAATGTTGTGTTATTAGTGGTCTGACTTTATCCACCCCCTAGACTCGATATGCGATACTCATAGAAGAACGGACTAGACTGTACGGAGATTGTCACTATCAGGCTCAGTAGGGGTACGGATAAGTTTGCTCGTCGGCCTTCCTTTCGCTCAATACATGGGTAGCCGTTACGTACAACTAGTGCCGCTGACGTGCTTGTGGTTAAACCCACCGCCAGCGTATTGACGAGTCATTAGAGTCCCACACAGAGGGTTTTCACGGTTCAGGTGATATGGTATAGATGACGTATGTTGGTACATACAGGTGTCCGATTAAATATGTGTACAAGCTACACATACTTTAATCGGACGGTTGATAATACTAGCGGCTTAGGATTAAGCCGGATTGTTAAATCAGGTTTTGATTTAATAATTTATATATGTATTTATATATATGTATTCTAGTATTATTGTTCACTATTCATTTTCTCTTTTGGCTATTCGTATTTTTGTACGAATACCCGTATGTGTATTTCGATACATATACCAGGTTGTATTCCGTATTTATATGGAATAGTTTCTAGAAGATGGACACCTCATTTGTATGATTTTCTTTTTAGGAAATCATTTGTTTTACAAATGAGATGGAGGGGTGAGTAGGCATAAGCATGGCTTGATGGCATGTAGAGAGGTATAGCACCACATTAGTTTATTTGATAAATGTAAAGAGATATTTTTCATTGCATGATTGAAATGGCCAGCCAAAATTCTTTACATGCCATGCTAGTTCTTTTCTTCACTTGATTGATTCACTCTCATTCTTGAGACTTAGCCATTTTTCCTTGGTTGCTCATGCCACTTGGTTTCCTCACCTCCTCTTCATTTTCTATGGTTGCTCTTTTGAGCATTAGTGCTAAGAGAAAATTATAGTTAGACATTCCTACACCTCTACTCTCCATTGCTAGCAATCTTGGAGCGTTGGTTGCCTTGCTAAGCAAGGCTGAAGCTTACGCCGTTACCCTCGGGTGGATCATCGTAGATGGGGGAAGACCGGCAACCAAATTTGATCCGCGACTTCATGGAGCTTGGGAGATGGTAGAAGACCGAAGGACTTGGTTCATTAGATATAACCATTCTAACTCCTTTGCATATTTTGTTATCTAGGGCTTATGGGTCGATCCGGGTTATAGGGTTGTGTTAGGGCTGGTTTTTGAAAATTTTTGTTCCGCATTTGGCCATGGATTGATGACCGGGGTGCTTTCATAACCCAACATGGTATCAGAGCCACTCCATAAGCCTTAATTTTCTCATTGTGACATTAGAAATTCACCGTTTTTGTCGTGTAAAAACTGCCGACAAAAACAGTTCTAAAAACTGAAAGTTTGAGATGTTTGCACACCCCGTGAGCTCACGGTTTGAACTAAGAAGCTGTAGGGTGGTGCATGGGAACCCTGGGGAGACCCCGAGGGGACCGAATGGCTGGGCCCACTCCCCAAGATCACCACAAGGTGGTCTTGGAGGTGGGGAGCCAAAACTACCCCACCTTGGGCAGTTTCGGGTTTGCCTCACTCCTTGGCCATCTCGTAGTGGCCTCGGGGGTGGGGTACCCCTTCTAGGCCCCCCAACTCAAAGTTAATTTCATGCTCTAACTCCCTGCGATGGTTCACGCGCATTTCGTTTTGATTCGGACTTCCGAATTGGCTTTAAACGTCGGTTTTTGGAACTTTAGCTCACCGTTTTTTCATGGTTTTGGAAATTGGTTTAGTTTGCTAATTGCGTGCGAAATTCTAATGTCATAGTTTTCAGTACATATATTACTATCTGCGACCGTGAATGTCATTAGAGCGGTACAGCTCGTCTAATTTCTATATGACTTTTAGACAGGTTTGCGAACGTGACATTCACGTTGATGTTCTGTAGTTGTGGTTGGATCGTCGTTGTGGATAGCTTGGGTGCAATGGTAGTACAGTTTAGTTTCATTTATACATTTGATATTACGGGGTGAGCGTTCGACATGTGGACTGCCGTCACTGCCCGTTTGTATATTATTTGTTTAGGGCACTACCGGGTTGAGGTCGATGTCACCCTTGTACATATTTCTTTTCTATACTAGGATTACCCCATGGTGGAGTGCACGAATAGCCGGGTTCTAGAGGGCAACGGGCCCGCATCTCATGGTGGTGAGACGGAGGGGGCCTCACTCTAGAATTGGCAGGCTATTCGTCGCACTCGTAGGGGGTATAGGTTGACCCAAGGAGGGGTGCTCAAGTTACCGGATTCCGTGGAGTGCTGGATGGCCCATTCACGTTGTTGATTGGGGTTGCCTCACTTCTGGGATTGGCGAGTAACTTTCCGCGCTCGTAGGAGTCTAGGTTTTTATTGCACAGGCTATCGACATGATAGGGAACGTCGGGTCTCATTTACGGCTCAAATGAAACCCTAGGCTCCAGGATTATCCACCACTCTGTGTTGCTTGGCTGAGATTCTGAGATGTTACTTTATATCATGCCTGGGACGATTGTTATATATATTTATATATATACTAGTAGATGTTGTATATGTTTTGCACCTGCGCTAGTCCAGCCCCCACTCTGTCATTAGTTAAGTAACCTAACGGGTGATGACGGGGCCCAGTGTCGAATGCGGCTGGCATATACGTACATTATATTTTTCATTCTTTTCTGGTATGATTAATCGATGGGACTGCGTTGATTCTGATCAATGCAAAGATAAAACAAACCTATTTGATGTTGTTGGAACCAAGTATTTTTAAAAACAAACATTACATGCGTTTTCTTTTGTTTTGCACAGTGGTATTCGATTGGGAATATCCTGCACCTCATTCACGAGGTAAGGGCCGAGATCCCTTCATCAGGAGTGACCACTTGGGCAATATTTTGCGTCATCGTAATAACTTTACTATAGCTGATTCTTTTGCTTTGTATCGAGGTATTCAGTTTGGAATATCCTGCACCTCATTCGATAAGGAAAGAGCCTTGATCCCTTCACTGGGAGTGACATTTTTAGCAAAAGTTTTCGCTACTATACTTTTGTAAAACCACTTGGATATATCAAGTTCATTACGTTAAAGTTTTTTCGCCAAAAACCAGCCGTAGCCCTCCGTCATTTCAGACGGGTAGCGCTTAGTATTCATGCTATGTTTGTTGTCCTTCGTCAAGGTATAGTGTATGGTAGCTATGTGTTACTTTTTTGTTGCATGGATTTGCATTAATCTAGGACAGTCGTACAGCTTTGTTGGTCTTCGTCAAGGCCGAGTACGGGTGAGTTTAGATTAATCTGGACAATGACTGGTAAAACTTGACTTGCGACTTATGATTTGTTGGCCTTCGTCAAGGTCATAAGACGCTTGGGGTAAAAATCACATCGGGAGTTTCAAACATACAGGAAACCTGCCAGGCATGCACATACCTTCTGGAGTGTGATAACTTGAGTGGCTTCCATCAAGTTATCATGTGATGATAGTTGGATCCCGATTCCCACTGATGAGTTGGTTTACTCATTGGGTGATTTTAAATGATCCCGACTAATTCTTCTTTTGGGTTTGGAGGAGAATTCGAGGAAACAGTGGGAGACATCCTGATTAGATAAAGTGATTAACCATTCTGATCTAGGTTAGAGTGCACGCTGAGTGTTTCTTTTCTCTCTCCTTAGCAGCGACCATGGCTCGACCCTAGACTAAAACTCATGAACCAAGTTAACCGAACATTCCGTATCACTACGAAGATCCACATTTATTGGATATGACCATCGTATAGTTACATACGAAGTCGAAGAAACTTGTTTCAGATTCGAGGATGGTTTCCAGTTTTGGAGAAATAGAATAGGACTATTCAGTTGTCTTTTCCCTTTACCTTCTCTCAGGTTGCGAGAGCTCCTGGTATTTAGGAGAGTACACCTATTACGCTTATTGGATAGTCTTCTTCCAAACCATAGTCTGGTTCCGAATGGTAGGGAAGGAAGAAAACCGATTAGCCTAAGTGTGGTGTACAGAAGGTAATAAGTAAAGACAAATAAACAGATTATAAAGAGGGAAAAGTAAATTGCGACTGCTATCATTCACGACAAAGACGCGTATATTATCGCCACTCCTACTTCACCTTTGAATTTCTTCTGAACATTCCGTATCACTACGAAGATCCACATTTCTTGTTTACGCCATCGTATAGTTACATACGAACTCGAAGGAACTTGTTCCAGTTCGAGCATGGTTTCTGGTTCTAGAGAAATAGAATAAGGTTTATTCAGTTGTCTTTTCCCTTTACCTTCTCTCAGGTTGTGAGGGCTCCTGGTATTTAGGAGGGTACACCTATTACGCTTATTGGATAGTCTTCTTCCAAACCATAGGATGGTGCCAAAAGGTAGGGAAGGAAGAAAACCATTTAGCCTAAAGATGGTGTACAGAAGGTAATAAGTAAAGACATATAAAGAGATTGGAGAGATGGCAAGGAAATATACGATTACAGTCATGAATCTGGATAGTGGAAGAGGCATTACTAGGAATACCTGGAAACCCCTTCGAAACATTTTCATGTTTCAGTTTCACTGTGCGTTGTTAATTGAAAACTAATTTCCCAATTAGATTCTAACTGCAGGGTATGTATTTACCAGACTTGATTCTCACATCTGTATGGTATTACCGATGATGAGTGGGAGTAAGATATTGGGAATTAGGTGGTTATATCCTCATTATATCGGAATTCTTTATAATTGGTGATATTTGAGGAAATCACCTGGGTTTTTGCCGGACGACAAATATTTGGTTTTGAATATCCGTTGTTATGCACCAATTTCAAACCGATATATCTGTACGTTTATTTTTTAAAGTGAGATATAACCTTTTGAAATTATGTCTATGACATTTACCTGTATCAGTGGATGATTGGGTAAGGAGCATTCAACAACGGTGTAATTCTTCTTAACCATAGTACAGTTTTCAACCTACGCGCACATGGTTTGAATTATTAAACTCAGGGGACTTATACAAAGTATTCTATGTTGTCCAGTGTCCATTAAAACAAAAGGGTTGGTTCTTGTACTATATTCTGTTTACTTGTGACTTCTCCAGTTTTAGACAAGTATTTCGTTGAAATACAAGGTCCAAATTTTGAGAAGTTATAGGTACAAGAATAAAGTGGAGAACTATTGTTGCAAGTATCAGGATTCTTCAAGGTAATCGAAGATGTAGATACTTGTGTTTGGTATTCTATTGATAGTAATGGTTTTGAGAACTTGCTTCTCTTTCAGGTTACTCATATGTGGATGCACTCCTAGATGAGTAATGTTGCTTAGCCTCATTCCAGTTAGTTGACATGCACTGGAGACATCTGCATGATTTGAATCTAGTTCCAATTAAATTAGTGCCTCTGTTTCTATATTGTATATAGAATGGTTCATATCTTAACGATGTTAAGGTATATGGAGTTGTCCCGCTTATGCTTAAAACCAGACTCTGGATAAACTCAAGGCACGTTTCAGTAATGGCTATTTGTAGGTTACCCCGGGCTATGACGAGGGTTAACTTTCTACCATCTGGAAGATCAATAGATATATTGTTCTTGACTCGCCACAGTTTTAGTAAAATGGAATCTTTTCAGAAAACATTAGTGGGAATATGGTAGAACTGGAAGTGATTCCAGAAGCACAAACGATTACTGAAAATTTAATAGAACCTAAAGATTCAACTGGTTTTGACGATCTATTAGCCACTCCGCAGATTTGGTGGGTAACCTCAGGCACCCGAGAGGTACCTCGGTCTTCTCAGAAACGGTGACAGGGAGGTTCTTGTTTACTCATATTTGCCATTACTGCTGTTCTAGACTATGACACCCATTTGGAGGATTGGTATAACGTCGTTCTAAACTAGATTTAGAAGTGCACGTGTATATGACTCTGCCAGAAAATTGTTGTAGTCAGTGGGAGCAGCGGAAGCATAGTGGATAAATAGCTTGTGTCTATTTATAGACTAAAGCAAATATAGAGGAGATTGATCATCTATTTTTGATGTGACAGTCATAGGCTTTGACCTCATCAGATTAGGAGATGGATCTGGTAAGAAGGTAGTAGGGTGTGATGTCCTGGTATTTGGATGACTTGCACTTTATAGGAAGTGAAATTCCTATACTACGATCGGTTATACTGTGGTTGTCACAAAGTTGTTTCTCCACATAGGATATGGATATAATATCAGGTTTTCTGGTTACTAGATCTATGGTTTTAGATCTAGATTTGGGAAGTGTCCCAATCTGGGTACTTTGACATTATTCTAAAGGTGTTTTAGAATGGTTGACTCCTGGCATGGTGGTGTATCTGCAGGTGATGGAGTCACCCTATCTAAAGGATGTCTTTCATACTAAATGGGAGAGGGATTTGCATGGTTGGCATAACACTTGCTTAGGAAATTGAGTCAATCATGTGATGTCAAGTACGGCACCAGATGTTGTTTTTGCACTAGCTGTATTAAGCATATATATATTAATCCAATCCTGGAGAAACATTGGGAAGCAGTTAAGAACATAAGTGGATGTTCTTGGGATATGGTAATGGCAGCCTCCTTCAGGAGACGGTTATCATTTCAGGCTTCCAAGATGACCTGGATGACAGAGTGACTGTCAGAGTTTTAGTTTTCGCTCTTTTGAGGGACAGTATGTTGAACAGGTAGTCCAAGCGGATACTGAGGAAGGCGTGGTGCAGGATACTGATTAAGTTCAGTGGACGATACAGTCTAAGAAGTTTGCTGGATTTAGAGTTCATTTGTGAACTGGGTCCCATCAGATATCCAGACATATTCTAAGACAGGTATTGCTCATTTCGGGAGATAGCTTTTCTCCGCGAAGTTGAGATATAGAGAGATACAGAAAGAAACATTGGAGCGGATCCACTCACTGAGGCTATTTCTCGAACACAATAGTTTCGCAAACGAGCTTTGCGAGACTGATTAGTAGAGGAGTTGGGTGTTCGGTATCACACGGGCTATGAGTATGCGACACCGCAATAATTAGCCTTAAGTGCAAGTGGGAGATTGTTGGCTATAGTTCCCTCAAGACAATTATCATAGTCACAGGCAGGTAATTATGATGATTGAGGGATGACCTATACCGGTAGAACAGTCTTACTCAAGATGATAGTATGCTATCTGGTTTGTCTTTATCATCATGTACAACATTAGGTGGTATTACAGATCACTATTACATGTTGATAGAGCCCATAGGATTCTTGCTTGACTGCTAGCAGTATGATGGTGATCATATACGTAGGAGCTGAGTAGTTTATAGGCACATCCTTAAATGTCCCTAATACTAGGAGTTTCGAGACTGGACATCGATACTCCAGAGTAGACTAGTGTATACTGATCGAGACCCTGATGAGGGGCGGTGGCCGGTCTCACAATCCATTGGTGTCAGTTTGTTCACCTAAGATGTATACAGGTGTTCATTGGGTTATGAGTACACCAGACGGACTCGCCGGGAACATGCTAGTTGGTATTATACCTATTGTCAGATAGCAGTTCCTAGGTGACATGTGTACAGGTTAGTCTATCGACCTGAGATCGTCATTTGTCTCGTGTGAGTTCCCACCGTGCTTTGATTACTGTCCTACCACGGCTCAAAGGAGTCATGCAACAGGTTTTAGTTGGGTACAGTCCCTAGCCACGTGGAGGCAGTGAGCGGATCGTCAGGGGATTCTTGTCTCTCGGTATTGGGGTTGATGCCGCGTTGTGCATGGGTGGCCATCACAAGAAATCCTTGGCCAAGGTAGTCGAGAATTACTGATTCTGATCAGTAGTTTCTCAATGGGTGATGGGCTTCATACCGACACTAAATGTCGCGTTATTAGGGGTTTGATTTTATCCACCCCCTAGACTCGATATGCCATACTCATAGACGAACGGACCAGACTGTACGGAGATTGTCACTGTCAGGCTCAGTAGGGGTACGGATGAGTTTGCTCGTTGGCCTTCCTTTCGCTTAATACCTGGGTAGCCGTTATGTACAGCTAGTGCCGCTGACGTGCTTGTGGTTAAACCCACTACTAGCATATTGACGAGTCTTTAGAGTCCCATGTTCATATCAGATTTTTGCATTTTTATACCGCCCAATTTTTATCACATTGCTTATCGGTAGGTACTCTTGAGCCGTGTTTGCTAGTCAATTGCAGGATACAGGTTCTCAGCTCTAAACAGTGAAATTCATGGAAAAACACGACAAATTCCAGATTACTGCCAACCACAGATAAAACACGGGTCTCCGCTCTCTATCCGTATGTTGCCGCACACCAGTTTAAGGGACAAAATGGCAAATCAATGTCATTTTCATGCACAAAGCTCAATGGCAACACAAGATCCAACATATCTACGCGGAGCTTAAGAAAAATCATGACAAAAGATCCACATTACATCATCTTCTGTTCTGCTGAAATTCTGGAAATATTGTGAAGAGATTCTGAGAAACAACATATACCACACTGAAGAGTACTAAAAAGAAGGGAAAACCACCAAATTTCATGGCCTAACTCCACTAAAGGGCCGCGGTTCCGCGGCATAAGCATGCTTAGGCCGCGGAACCGCGGCCTTACGGGCTCCTCAGTGGATGATGTTTCAGGGGTATTTTGGTCATTCTATATGGAGGCAGTTTGTTGCCCTAGGTTTCCATTTCTGTAACACCTTAGAATGTGTTTTGTAGCTAATTATATTTTAATGTGTGGTTTTTAATAAAAAGTTTACCAAATTAAGTTTTAAATATTTTATCTTATTTAATGCATATTTTATTAGAATTTTGTTAGGCACACACACACTTGTGCATGATAAACTAGGGTTGTTTTGGGGTTATACCATGATTTGCAACATGGTTAACTAGCCTTTTCCTCTAATCTAGTGTTAAGTGTTGGGTTAGGTGTTATGGTTGTTAAATAATAAGGGTTTTTATATTTTGTTATGTTGACTTTTGAGAGAGAGATGGGCATGAGAGCATGGTGTGAGCCATGCCCATTTAATGAGAGAGAGAGTGAGAATGGGAGGGGGTCTTGACTCTTCTCTCATTTCTCCTTTGCCTTCTCTCATTCAAACACTCTCACACAATACACACACTCACACACTCACCTGAGAGAGAGAGAGAGAGCAGCAGCAGCTAGCATCATCAGCATCATTGGCAGCAGCAGCAACAGCAGTAACAACAACAACATCGACCACAACAACAGCAGCAACTTCATCACACACACATACCCACAGCAGGAGGGCAGCAGCAGCAGCCATCATCATCACCATCATTATTGTCATCAGCATCAACATCATCACCTTCTTCATCATCATCAGCAGAAGCAGCAGCACACCAGAAGCAGCAGCAGTTGCAACAGCAGCAGCAGCAGGAGGAACCCCGGCACCTGCAGATGCTCTTCATCCCTCACGCACCTCTTCACCTGCTTCTTGGGGGCCTTTAGGGTATAACTCTTATACCCAATTCCCCCTATTGCCTAGTTGTGTGATGGTTGGCTTCGGTTTGTGTTAAATTGCAAGTTTAGTGCTAGTTTGTGGTGTTTTGGTGGAATTGTGGTAAATTGTTGATTTGGTTAGCTACCCTAGATAAATTGAGTGTTAGTAAGGCCACTTCATCTGAGAAATCCACAGATTTCACTAAAATAGCATAAGGGTTCTATTTGGTGCAAATTGTCGTTTTTAAGTGATATTTTGGACATCTGGAATCTGCTATTGACCCGATGCCTTCAGGTAAAAATTGAGGAAACTGGAGCATGCTTGCTAGGTTTAGATAACACCACCAGAAAACGAGACCCCCACTCTCATTCTCGGCCGCCAATTTTGGGATTCTGGCCGCAATTTGCGGCCAGGTTAGGGGTTTGGGTGTTGGGGTTTTGTCTGGGGTAGTCTGCAGTGTTGTGTAGTGTGTTGGTATGTCTAGTTTTGTAATATTCTACCTGTAGGAAAATCTGGGACAATATATCGTTTTTGGTGTCCGTTGTGTTTGCGCGATACGCGCGATACGTGAGTGGGTTCTGTGATCCAGCGTATCGCGGCGTGTCGCGATGGTTTTTAGACGCGTACACACACGATTCAGCGTATCGTGCACACGCGCGTTTAGTTCGCGACGCGAGTTTCTCGTTTCGATTCGATATCGCGTTTCGCGAGATATCTTGGCTTATATGTGATTTTCATGTTATATTTACAGGTTTGCAGGCAGGAGCTACGGACACAGCTACAGGGGGAGCAGGTGATAGGATTCACCCAGCGTGGAGTTTAGGTGAGTAGATATAACATCTACAGGGGAATCGCCCGCATGGCGTTATGCGTCTGGGCTAGGATTCAAATTCCTGTCGCACATTCTACGTCATTGTAGAATTGCGCATTTACTGCATTTCCTAGATATAGCTATATACTGTGACTAGCAGCCGTAGGACACTGCACACATTATTGACGGTTCATGTTGCACGAGCACGGATTGCATGCTACACACACACCGTCAATAATTGCCATGTCACACACTACCCCTTATAGCTACCATTGCTTACCACGCTTGACATCTAGTTTACCGGTATACCTATAGTGTATCATACCTTTAGTGATAGGTATATTTTCACTTGCGATACAGCTACAGGTATACCTCCTACATATTTTACCTATACCGGGAGGGATTTCCTACATATGTTACTATACCCAGGGGGGTAAACGACATCAGTTCCTATAGGTAGATACCTATACTTTGCTACACCTGTATGTTAGATACCTATTCAGTTGTTGTCGCATATTCACATTTACTGATGTTACTTAGCTGTACCTTATTATGATTTCGCATACATCTGGTTCAACTATATACTTGTGTTTACCTGCTCGCATTCAGATATATCGCATACATCTATTCCTGTATTTATGAATTGTTTATCTGGATTTCATATGATGTTTTCGGGATTTGGGAACCGCGGGAGTTCATGAAATTATGCATACATGTAACAACCCGGTTTCCTTGATATGATATTTCGAGCGTCCCCCATGAGTTTTATCGGTGCTGATTACCTACTCCATACGAGGTGTGGTTGCCGTATGAGAGTACATGGCGGGGCCCGGTATGGTTCCCCTCGGCAAGAAGATCGATGGGTTTGCCGATTGAGCCTGGAGGCGGGCGAGTACCTACCGGTGATTGTTTGGACCTGGCAGTTGTCTGGAGGCTACTGGCCAGAGTAGAGAGATGGATGCGGGATGACCTGTACTGTCGAGGCCGAGGGCCGACACTGCAGACGGACCCCGTGGGCTGTCCGGACTGACGGAGCCCCATATACCAGGATTTCTGTGTCGATGCTTGGCACACGGTTTCATGATATTTCTTTAAACCCCTTTTTGTATATATAACAGGGGACTTAGCCGTTGTTATATATACCCTTACACCAATATTAGTGGAATGGGACGCTAATATATGTGTATTGCCCCCCATCATATTCATTTCTGTATATATATTTATCTTTAGGATGCTAGAACCTACTTGAGATTGGACTTGGGATACTAGGTGATCCATTGGGACTTGGACATTGGATATACCTATGTGATTGGTGACTTGTACATTCGGGATATAGGAGATTACTCGACATTGTACATTGAGGAGATGTGAGACTTATTTGATGTGAGTGCCCAATGTGGGGCCTGGTTTGAGGACTTGGGATTGGAGTATCTTATTGGATTGTGATCCTGCCACGACGTCAGGTTTCCGTGGGAAATGACACATTCCACCCTATACCTCACCCTTACCTATCTTATGCACAGATTCATATATTGGCAGTACTTGTAGTGTACCCTTATGATAGTTGCATATTTGCTTTCTCATATCTCTATTGCACAGACATTGCATACTACTATCATGCCATCATTGCTTCATATATTGATTGTACCTGCTAGTGTACTCTCTTTATTCCAGCATTACATGACATATTATTACTACTGTAATCGCATATCTTAGATTCATGCTGTACGTACATTCCTGCGATTACCTGCATATGTTTTATACTATTCACGAGTTGGCAACTCACCCCCGTTGTGCCACAGGTGTTTCAGGTTATTCCCCAGAGTAGTCGAGGCAGGCTATTCCCCTATCCAGCTATCCAGCTACCATCTTTTGCTACAGATACCGCATCAGCTCACAGTACCATTTTGCATAGGTGGGTTAGACGGTTATCTGTATTATATTTGTACCTTCGTTGTATTGTACTCTCCATCTACTGTTGTATTATTGACATAGAGACTTGGTGAGGACGTAGTGTGTATTATGGTGGATTTGGTGTCTTTTTATATACAGCTTTTTCTCTACTGTCCTTATTCTTCTGTTGTACTCTTATTGGCTAGTCTTTATGAAAATGGGGTGTTGCTAAAATTTTAAAGAAAGAAAGAAAGACTTTTAAAGAATTTGGGTTGCGATTTCAATTGTTTTCAAAACTTATATTATCTTTTCCGTATTTTTATGGTTTAGATTTCTGGGTTTTGGCTTTCTTTTACTACGTTGCGTCTTTAGGCGTTGCGTAGTATTAGGGCCGTCACGGGCCATTCTTGGGTCGTGACAAAGTTGGTATCAGAGCGTTAGGTTTTACCTTTCGGAGTGTAGGATGACCTTAGTATGATGGAGTAGGTAGCTTAAGCAGAGTAACGTAGTGTGCGTATGTCTGCAGCATACCCACAGCGCGGTACCTTGCATTAAGTGACCTAAGTATAATTTGCTTGACATTCCTTCCTTGATGATTCATATCTTTGAGATTCGATTTCCTCATTCTTATCGAATCTCATTTTATATCTATTTATAGCCTTGCCGTCGATGACTATGGGGACTCAGAGCGATGCAGCGAGGGCCGAGGTCAGAGTTAGCTCGGGTGAGACGAGTACTGACCAGGATGGCACTCTAGTTGCACAGGTGCAGACGGAGCAGCCTACGATCTATACTATGGATAGACTTTTGGTAGAGATGCAGGAGTTCCGCCAGACGATGAGTTCTTTAGTTGACGTCGTTCGGGAGCTACGACAGGAGGTTGTCACCCCTGTTACTCAGCTGTCCCTTACGATCAGCATGCAGCAGTCCGTCACTTACATAGCACCAGTGGTTGCAGCTCCAGTTGACGAGGCACACATTCCAGAGGCTCAGAGAGTTCCAGGACAGTGGAGGACTCGTACCAGCGTACCAGCCCAGAGACAGAGGTTTGGTCGTCGAGACAGATTTCGTGGCCGTCGCGGGAGTAGCAGAGGCTTGAGACGAGGACAGTCATTTAGCTCTCATCCCCAGGATGGTCAGCAGTCAGCACGAGGATGTTTTCGATGCGGGAGCCTTCAGCACTTCGTCAGGGATTGTTCCTTAGCACCTCGTCATGATCGTATTCAGAGAGGCCGTGGACGTGGAGGATTTGCTCAGAGGGCTCAGGCTACCAGAGGAGTTCATCCAGCTGCGAGTAGAGGGCAGACACAGGAGTTTGCTTCTACTCATCGGGACGCGCAGACGTCCAATGTGGAGTTTTCAGGTACCCTTGAGTTATATTTTATTTTCTCTTGGTGTATTTGTTTGTTTCTTGCTTGTACTGTGGTTAGGTAGATTAGTCATAGTTGTGCTAACTTCTGTCAGCAATCCTTTTGTTGCGCGACACGTATTTCAGTTCGTGCCAATCGGATAGGAGATAGAGATTCGTCCATCGTTTTGATCCTTCTAGAGATGTTGGATTTGACGTTCTCCTGGGCACGGACTGGTCAGCTACGTGTTAGGCGTCTGTGGACTACCGTGCGGAAGCAAGATAGGTTTTGTTTTCCCCGGCAAGTCAATTCTTGTTGTACAGGTGGATAGTTGTGCCGCCTCTTACAGCCTGAATTCAGCCTTTTTCGCTAGTCGGCTATTGAGGAGATGACGTGGATTCTTGGCGTTCACTAGTGATACCGGAGCCACAGTGAGATTGTTGGACCGGGTTCCTTTCGTGCGAGAGTTTTTTTTTCCCGACGTTGTTCCAGATGAACCGGCGAAGCTAAGGGAGCTTAAGGATCAGCTGCAGAGTTTTGGTTTGGGAAGTTTTGTGTGTCTGAGTGTTTCGCTTTTGGAAACTCCTATTTCTGTTCGTCGAGGAGAAAGACGGAAGTTTAGGGTTGTGTATCGACGGATCGTCAATTGAACCGGCTTACGGTGCGGATAGGTATCCTTCATCTCGCCGTGACGATTTCCTCCGATCAACTCCAGAGTGCGAGACATTTCTCTAAGTTTGTTGGGATCAGGTCATCATTATTGCGGATTCGGAGTGACGGCATTCCGAAGACTGCCTTGTGCGTGCTACGGGCTTTGTGTGTTTTTGTGAGTCGTTGGATTCACTGTCGCCCTAGCAGCATTCGTAGATATGATGAACCAGATTTCTGCAGGCCGTTCCTCGACCAGTTCTGTTGTGTTACTTACGACATTCTGGTCTATTTAATGGGTCTTGAGGGACAGGAGTAACACTTGAGGATTGTTATGCAGATGCTGGGAGAGCGCCAGCAGTTTGCTAAATTCTCGGAGTGTTTCTTCAGGCTTGTTTGTGTTGACTCCTAGGTCTTGTAGTCACGGGAGACGGTTTCGTATGGTTTCGAGGGAGATCGTGGCCGTACAGCTTAGGCCCAGACTTGTGTGCAGGACGGAGATCCGCAGATTGTTGGGCTTAGCAGGTTATACCGCCGTTTCAGGCAGGATTGCTAGAGTGGTGCTGCACCAGTGACTGAATGGACCAGAAGGAGGTTTCTTTTCTGTGGACTGAGGCATGTGTACGGAGTTTTCAGCAGTTGAAGATTCAGTTAACAACTGCATCAGTCTTTCTTGCTTTTGGTTCGGGCGACCTTGTTGTTTGACTGTAATGTTTCTTGAGTGGGCTCGAGGGTGTACTGAGGTGACACTATAGAGATATCGCTTTTGCTTCCCCTACATTTGGAGGAAGTACGAGGAGGATATTCCACTCATGATCTGGAGATGGCCGCGGTGGTTTTGCGTTGGAGATTTAGGGACACTACTTGTTTGAGAGTCGTGTCAGATTTTCACGGACCACCAGAGCTTAATGTACATCTTCCTGCAGCAGATTTGGATTGTTGTGTTGGTCTCCTGCAGATTTACAGTTCTTGTGTGATCGTCGAGTATAGCTTAGTTCGTCTCTACGGAGGGGACAGCTTGCTCATGTCCGCGCCCGACCACTTTCCTTAAATCGTTTTCGCGAGACACTGCCCGTCGAAGCTCGTACGTCAGAGGTACTTGGGCATATTCGGCTGGGTAATGATTCAGAGACCTTGATTCGTGACAAAGATGTGCTAAGTTAGGGACGCGTTTGTATACCTGGTTTCTTCGGATAGAGACGTATAATCCTAAAGTATGCACATCTGTCAACTCCCTCTATGCATTCAAGTTCCACCAGCTTTGGCGTGACTTGTGAGATAGTTACGAGTGGACAGGAATGTAAGGAGAAGTTTCAGGTTTCGTTTCAAGTGTCTGTCTTGTTGTGTGCTTTGGGTCGAGCATCTGAGGCCGGCTGGAGAATTGCAATCTTTTTACCGTTCCGAAGAAGGAATGGGAGCAGATCTCCATGAATTCCGTTATGGTTCCCACCTAATTTTGGTTAGGGTGCGACTCCATTCAGATTCTTGTCATCCGGTTTTACTCAGTTTGCTCAGTTGTTTTGTTTAATTGGGTGTTTGTTGTTTTGTTTGGTCGTCAGCAGCTTGGGGTCGTCAGCAGCCATCGTTCGGGTTCTCCTTCGATAGCTGTTATCAGGAGACACTCCAATTGGCTACCCTTAGGCTTAGGGGTTAGGTCGTGTCGATCGCCAGCATGTTGTCTTCTGACTCTGCGTAGGTAGGATTTTGGACCCCAGCTATGTCTAGAGAATTCGGAGATGGTCTAGTTGTGTTCAGGTCAGGATGAGAACTGCCCATTGCAAACAGATGTTTCATGCGACTGTGTTGGTCGCAGGCTTGAGTGTGCAGTGGCAAATCATGGATTCCTATGGACTTTCCGATGAATGACGTGTTGGATTTTGGGAAACTTATCCCAGGGTTTTAGGTCCTTTAGGTTCTATTAGCGAGTCAGTCTTGTTGCCTTTAATTTGGCACTTCCGTCCAGATTATTGGATTTTCACCCCGTATTCCTTGTGATGATACTTTACAATTACCTTCTAGACCTTTCTCACATGTTTTGGCACCAGACCTTTTAGCTGGACGCGATCTTTCGTTCACCCGCAGCCATGTGTGTTAATGGCTCGACAGGTGGAGAAACGTCGGTCAAAGGTCCTGCCATCTGTGAAGGGTTTTCTTGGACGTAGCCGTATAGTGAGGTAGTAACTTGGGAGGCTGCGACGAGATTTGAGGATTTTAATCTTCTCTTTGAAGGTACACGTAACAGTATAAGTTTTAAATTCGGGGACGAATTTCTTTTAAGGGGGGGAGATTGTAACACCTTAGAATGTGTTTTGTAGCTAATTATATTTTAATGTGTGGTTTTTAATAAAAAGTTTACCAAATTAAGTTTTAAATATTTTATCTTATTTAATGCATATTTTATTAGAATTTTGTTAGGCACACACACACTTGTGCATGATAAACTAGGGTTGTTTTGGGGTTATACCATGATTTGCAACATGGTTAACTAGCCTTTTCCTCTAATCTAGTGTTAAGTGTTGGGTTAGGTGTTATGGTTGTTAAATAATAAGGGTTTTTATATTTTGTTATGTTGACTTTTGAGAGAGAGATGGGCATGAGAGCATGGTGTGAGCCATGCCCATTTAATGAGAGAGAGAGTGAGAATGGGAGGGGGTCTTGACTCTTCTCTCATTTCTCCTTTGCCTTCTCTCATTCAAACACTCTCACACAATACACACACTCACACACTCACCTGAGAGAGAGAGAGAGAGCAGCAGCAGCTAGCATCATCAGCATCATTGGCAGCAGCAGCAACAACAGTAACAACAACAACATCGACCACAACAACAGCAGCAACTTCATCACACACACATACCCACAGCAGGAGGGCAGCAGCAGCAGCCATCATCATCACCATCATTATTATCATCAGCATCAACATCATCACCTTCTTCATCATCATCAGTAGAAGCAGCAGCACACCAGAAGCAGCAGCAGTTGCAACAGCAGCAGCAGCAGGAGGAACCCCGGCACCTGCAGATGCTCTTCATCCCTCACGCACCTCTTCACCTGCTTCTTGGGGGCCTTTAGGGTATAACTCTTATACCCAATTCCCCTTATTGCCTAGTTGTGTGATGGTTGGCTTCGGTTTGTGTTAAATTGCAAGTTTAGTGCTAGTTTGTGGTGTTTTGGTGGAATTGTGGTAAATTGTTGATTTGGTTAGCTACCCTAGATAAATTGAGTGTTAGTAAGGCCACTTCATCTGAGAAATCCACAGATTTCACTAAAATACCATAAGGGTTCTATTTGGTGCAAATTGTCGTTTTTAAGTGATATTTTGGACATCTGGAATCTGCTATTGACCCGATGCCTTCAGGTAAAAATTGAGGAAACTGGAGCATGCTTGCTAGGTTTAGATAACACCACCAGAAAACGAGACCCCCACTCTCATTCTCGGCCGCCAATTTTGGGATTCTGGCCGCAATTTGCGGCCAGGTTAGGGGTTTGGGTGTTGGGGTTTTGTCTGGGGTAGTCTGCAGTGTTGTGTAGTGTGTTGGTATGTCTAGTTTTGTAATATTCTACCTGTAGGAAAATCTGGGACAATATATCGTTTTTGGTGTCCGTTGTGTTTGCGCGATACGCGCGATACGTGAGTGGGTTCTGTGATCCAGCGTATCGCGGCGTGTCGCGATGGTTTTTAGACGCGTACACACACGATTCAGCGTATCGTGCACACGCGCGTTTAGTTCGCGACGCGAGTTTCTCGTTTCGATTCGATATCGCGTTTCGCGAGATATCTTGGCTTATATGTGATTTTCATGTTATATTTACAGGTTTGCAGGCAGGAGCTACGGACACAGCTACAGGGGGAGCAGGTGATAGGATTCACCCAGCGTGGAGTTTAGGTGAGTAGATATAACATCTACAGGGGAATCGCCCGCATGGCGTTATGCGTCTGGGCTAGGATTCAAATTCCTGTCGCACATTCTACGTCATTGTAGAATTGCGCATTTACTGCATTTCCTAGATATAGCTATATACTGTGACTAGCAGCCGTAGGACACTGCACACATTATTGACGGTTCATGTTGCACGAGCACGGATTGCATGCTACACACACACCGTCAATAATTGCCATGTCACACACTACCCCTTATAGCTACCATTGCTTACCACGCTTGACATCTAGTTTACCGGTATACCTATAGTGTATCATACCTTTAGTGATAGGTATATTTTCACTTGCGATACAGCTACAGGTATACCTCCTACATATTTTACCTATACCGGGAGGGATTTCCTACATATGTTACTATACCCAGGGGGGTAAACGACATCAGTTCCTATAGGTAGATACCTATACTTTGCTACACCTGTATGTTAGATACCTATTCAGTTGTTGTCGCATATTCACATTTACTGATGTTACTTAGCTGTACCTTATTATGATTTCGCATACATCTGGTTCAACTATATACTTGTGTTTACCTGCTCGCATTCAGATATATCGCATACATCTATTCCTGTATTTATGCATTGTTTATCTGGATTTCATATGATGTTTTCGGGATTTGGGAACCGCGGGAGTTCATGAAATTATGCATACATGTAACAACCCGGTTTCCTTGATATGATATTTCGAGCGTCCCCCATGAGTTTTATCGGTGCTGATTACCTACTCCATACGAGGTGTGGTTGCCGTATGAGAGTACATGGCGGGGCCCGGTATGGTTCCCCTCGGCAAGAAGATCGATGGGTTTGCCGATTGAGCCTGGAGGCGGGCGAGTACCTACCGGTGATTGTTTGGACCTGGCAGTTGTCTGGAGGCTACTGGCCAGAGTAGAGAGATGGATGCGGGATGACCTGTACTGTCGAGGCCGAGGGCCGACACTGCAGACGGACCCCGTGGGCTGTCCGGACTGACGGAGCCCCATATACCAGGATTTCTGTGTCGATGCTTGGCACACGGTTTCATGATATTTCTTTAAACCCCTTTTTGTATATATAACAGGGGACTTAGCCGTTGTTATATATACCCTTACACCAATATTAGTGGAATGGGACGCTAATATATGTGTATTGCCCCCCATCATATTCATTTCTGTATATATATTTATCTTTAGGATGCTAGAACCTACTTGAGATTGGACTTGGGATACTAGGTGATCCATTGGGACTTGGACATTGGATATACCTATGTGATTGGTGACTTGTACATTCGGGATATAGGAGATTACTCGACATTGTACATTGAGGAGATGTGAGACTTATTTGATGTGAGTGCCCAATGTGGGGCCTGGTTTGAGGACTTGGGATTGGAGTATCTTATTGGATTGTGATCCTGCCACGACGTCAGGTTTCCGTGGGAAATGACACATTCCACCCTATACCTCACCCTTACCTATCTTATGCACAGATTCATATATTGGCAGTACTTGTAGTGTACCCTTATGATAGTTGCATATTTGCTTTCTCATATCTCTATTGCACAGACATTGCATACTACTATCATTCCATCATTGCTTCATATATTGATTGTACCTGCTAGTGTACTCTCTTTATTCCAGCATTACATGACATATTATTACTACTGTAATCGCATATCTTAGATTCATGCTGTACGTACATTCCTGCGATTACCTGCATATGTTTTATACTATTCACGAGTTGGCAACTCACCCCCGTTGTGCCACAGGTGTTTCAGGTTATTCCCCAGAGTAGTCGAGGCAGGCTATTCCCCTATCCAGCTATCCAGCTACCATCTTTTGCTACAGATACCGCATCAGCTCACAGTACCATTTTGCATAGGTGGGTTAGACGGTTATCTGTATTATATTTGTACCTTCGTTGTATTGTACTCTCCATCTACTGTTGTATTATTGACATAGAGACTTGGTGAGGACGTAGTGTGTATTATGGTGGATTTGGTGTCTTTTTATATACAGCTTTTTCTCTACTGTCCTTATTCTTCTGTTGTACTCTTATTGGCTAGTCTTTATGAAAATGGGGTGTTGCTAAAATTTTAAAGAAAGAAAGAAAGACTTTTAAAGAATTTGGGTTGCGATTTCAATTGTTTTCAAAACTTATATTATCTTTTCCGTATTTTTATGGTTTAGATTTCTGGGTTTTGGCTTTCTTTTACTACGTTGCGTCTTTAGGCGTTGCGTAGTATTAGGGCCGTCACGGGCCATTCTTGGGTCGTGACAAAGTTGGTATCAGAGCGTTAGGTTTTACCTTTCGGAGTGTAGGATGACCTTAGTATGATGGAGTAGGTAGCTTAAGCAGAGTAACGTAGTGTGCGTATGTCTGCAGCATACCCACAGCGCGGTACCTTGCATTAAGTGACCTAAGTATAATTTGCTTGACATTCCTTCCTTGATGATTCATATCTTTGAGATTCGATTTCCTCATTCTTATCGAATCTCATTTTATATCTATTTATAGCCTTGCCGTCGATGACTATGGGGACTCAGAGCGATGCAGCGAGGGCCGAGGTCAGAGTTAGCTCGGGTGGGACGAGTACTGACCAGGATGGCACTCTAGTTGCACAGGTGCAGACGGAGCAGCCTACGATCTATACTATGGATAGACTTTTGGTAGAGATGCAGGAGTTCCGCCAGACGATGAGTTCTTTAGTTGACGTCGTTCGGGAGCTACGACAGGAGGTTGTCACCCCTGTTACTCAGCTGTCCCTTACGATCAGCATGCAGCAGTCCGTCACTTACATAGCACCAGTGGTTGCAGCTCCAGTTGACGAGGCACACATTCCAGAGGCTCAGAGAGTTCCAGGACAGTGGAGGACTCGTACCAGCGTACCAGCCCAGAGACAGAGGTTTGGTCGTCGAGACAGATTTCGTGGCCGTCGCGGGAGTAGCAGAGGCTTGAGACGAGGACAGTCATTTAGCTCTCATCCCCAGGATGGTCAGCAGTCAGCACGAGGATGTTTTCGATGCGGGAGCCTTCAGCACTTCGTCAGGGATTGTTCCTTAGCACCTCGTCATGATCGTATTCAGAGAGGCCGTGGACGTGGAGGATTTGCTCAGAGGGCTCAGGCTACCAGAGGAGTTCATCCAGCTGCGAGTAGAGGGCAGACACAGGAGTTTGCTTCTACTCATCGGGACGCGCAGACGTCCAATGTGGAGTTTTCAGGTACCCTTGAGTTATATTTTATTTTCTCTTGGTGTATTTGTTTGTTTCTTGCTTGTACTGTGGTTAGGTAGATTAGTCATAGTTGTGCTAACTTCTGTCAGCAATCCTTTTGTTGCGCGACACGTATTTCAGTTCGTGCCAATCGGATAGGAGATAGAGATTCGTCCATCGTTTTGATCCTTCTAGAGATGTTGGATTTGACGTTCTCCTGGGCACGGACTGGTCAGCTACGTGTTAGGCGTCTGTGGACTACCGTGCGGAAGCAAGATAGGTTTTGTTTTCCCCGGCAAGTCAATTCTTGTTGTACAGGTGGATAGTTGTGCCGCCTCTTACAGCCTGAATTCAGCCTTTTTCGCTAGTCGGCTATTGAGGAGATGACGTGGATTCTTGGCGTTCACTAGTGATACCGGAGCCACAGTGAGATTGTTGGACCGGGTTCCTTTCGTGCGAGAGTTTTTTTTTCCCGACGTTGTTCCAGATGAACCGGCGAAGCTAAGGGAGCTTAAGGATCAGCTGCAGAGTTTTGGTTTGGGAAGTTTTGTGTGTCTGAGTGTTTCGCTTTTGGAAACTCCTATTTCTGTTCATCGAGGAGAAAGACGGAAGTTTAGGGTTGTGTATCGACGGATCGTCAATTGAACCGGCTTACGGTGCGGATAGGTATCCTTCATCTCGCCGTGACGATTTCCTCCGATCAACTCCAGAGTGCGAGACATTTCTCTAAGTTTGTTGGGATCAGGTCATCATTATTGCGGATTCGGAGTGACGGCATTCCGAAGACTGCCTTGTGCGTGCTACGGGCTTTGTGTGTTTTTGTGAGTCGTTGGATTCACTGTCGCCCTAGCAGCATTTAGGATATATGTTGTTGTTCTTCCTCTTCTCATCTCTTCTCCATTAAAAACTTGTAGTGAGCTTTTGTGAGTGAAGAATGAATAAAGGAGTTCTTGTTGTTACCATGCTTATCTTGTTGTAGTTGTTAATTATAATTGCTTGTATTTTTCATTTGCTAATCTAGTTGTTGTTATTTGTTGTTTGTTTCTTTCTTGTTCTCTTTTTCTTTATTCTTAAACAACAATGATGCTTAAACTTGATCCTTGCCAAAGTGAGGTCTCAAATAGCTAGTTATAATCTTCTAACCTCTTTCTTTCTATTTTTCTCCTTTTGTTTTATTTTCTTTTTCTTATAATGGGTGATTAGTTTTCATACTTGTTAGGGTAGGATAAGGAAAGTTTGAGAAAATGAAATCTCTCTCACTCTTTTCTTGCCCAACATCTTGATTCGGACTCCCGTTAATTGAACCACAATCCGCTCCCTACGGCACCCTATCCTACATGATAGCGGTGATTCCTTAATGAGACCGGTTGTGGTTGAATTAACTGGAGGTTAAGGCTAAGAGCCAAGAACGGACGGACAAGCACCAAAAGGGAGAACTTATGCGTTGGAAAGCCTAGCTTATACTCGCAAGTTCCTTCCTAGTCGTGCTAATCCCCGTTGTTGCCGATTACCGTAACACCGATATTAAGAGTGGCAACGAAAGAAGTGAGCGACTCCTAACTCAAACTAACCTAATCCTAACCCTAACAAGCTCTCTTTATATAACATTTTAGCACATAGTTAATCTCAAAACAAACCTGGACATTTGGACTTTACTCGTTAAAGCACATAGAAAAAGATTCCCATCTCCCTGCGGACAACCCGTACTCAACCGGCTAGCTACAAGCGAAACCATCTTGATTGCGGTAATTAACTAAGCACGCAAAAATTCTACCAATCAAATGCCGCCGTTGCCGGGGAGACGGTAGTTTATTTCTTTGTGTAATTTCGGGTTAATTTGTGAATATAAATATAACCGAAAAACAAAACAAAAAAAATACATTGTAAAAAACCATCTTGTTATTTTTGATTAGTTTTTGTGCAAGTGTGCAGGATAAAAAGACGGTCGAGTTCAGTGCCAAAGATGTGGAAAGTTAGACCCATATCTCGCGGCTACACCGCGACGGATCAAGACGGAGCCAACGGTCTACTGTAAAATTCTGGAGCATATTCAGTGAGCAAATCAAGATTCAGGAGCTCTAGACAAGAAAAGAACAGACAAGGAAGCACACACAAAAATTTCAGAAGCCCAATTCCACCTTATTGCCGCGGGACCGCGGCATAAGCAGGCTTAGGCCGCGGAACCGCGGCCGTTTGGTGCCTTCAGGGTGCCAAATTCCCAGTGAGTGTTCCTTATCTTCTCCCCACTCCTCTAAACTCCACTGAACTGTGTTTTCTGCAGCATTCTTTGCGCAAACTCTCTTCCCCCTTCCAATAAATTGTTTTTGTGCAGGATTCTTTGCGCCGCGCTAAAAAATAAAAAATTGATTGCAGTTGATTGTTACTGCTTTGCATTTATTAATACGGACTTTAAGGGGCTTGAAACCAATCCAGATTGGGTGGGGATTTCATCACCCTTCCCAGGACCCCAGAAATCACAAAAAGCATATGCATTGACCATTGTTTAATTAAAAAATACTAGACTCGGCCCTAAGGACTTCGCGCTCAATAGGACAGAGGACTAGTTACAAGCATCAGCCGTTTATCCTATCCTGACTTTGCGGTGTCTAGGCAAGTGTGTCCAAGGCAAGTGGTTACTTAATTAGGACCACTACTTACGTAGTGGGGAGCCTCCCACTTACCTGGCACTTACCTGGCCGCAATTGGCGGAGAAGAGGCGGTTTGAGGTCCTATTTCTAGCCCTTTGGAACAGTTAGGAGCTGTCTAGCTGACCTAGGTGACCCTAGATCTAGGTGTGATTGTGCATATCCTGTTTGTGATTGCTTGAAGCCGTAAGTCCGTACATATTTCTGTAAAGCTCTTTCTAAAAAAAACATAAAACCAAAAACTTTTATAAAATCTTGCTCTTTGTCGCCAGAATCCATTTTTTCACCCACCTCCCATCGTATTTCTCCATTGACGTTTTCTTACCCCCACCTTCTCCGCTTTGACTATACTAAACTCGTTTAGTGTATGTCCGCTTGGACTCGGGACACTAGCGCCCGTCTAGTCCGCGTTACGTTAGTCGCTACCGACTACGCGATCGACTCAGACGTCGAAACTCCGTCCACGCCTCATTCACCCTTAGCTTTGCCGGCCAACTCCGACGTTGACCCAAATTCTGTTCATACATCCTCACCTTCACCATCACCAACCTCTTCTTCCGCGATGTAAGGATTTAATCCAAACATCTCTTTGACTCCCCCGGGATTGATTCCACCTCCTATGGATGCGAATAACCCACCACCACCGCCTGTTGTAGCGTCGCAGCGAATCGCGCTCCAGGATCGTTTCTATCCCACCAGTTCTGCACTTCCCACCTGTCTTTCCCTTCCACCGGCCAATGGGGATAATTTTGAAATTAAGCCCCACTTCATTAACATGCTTCCGAAATTTCATGGGCTTGAATCTGAAGATGCCTATATCTTCATCAACAAGTTTCAAAATGTTTGTGCCATGATGAAAACTACCCAGCTGTCAGACGATGCTATACGGCTACGGGTCATTCCGTTCACTTTGTGCGATCTTGCTGAAAAATGGCTGTATAGCACCGCTTCCCACTCCATAACTAGTTGGGACGAGTTTGTGAAAGCGTTTCTCAAGAAATTCTATCCGAATCATAAAACCGCAAGGATCCGGAACGAAATCAACCAATTCTCTCAGCTTCCTACTGAACCCTTCTGAAAGTGCTTTGACCGGTATAAAGACCTTCTTGTCCAGTGCCCTCACCATGGTATCGAGAAATGGAAACTTTTTCAAACCTTATATGAGGGCCTGAACCCAGCAACCAAGCAGTTGTTGGAAACCATTTGTCAGGGCCACTTCCTATCGAAATCTGACGAGGAAGCGTGGCAATTCTTCGACGACCTTGCGGAACAAACGCTTCAATGGGAGAGCACCAGACCAACTTCTTCTTCTTCCTCCAGTTCTACTGGTCAGTCTAGGGTAGGAATTCACCAACTCGATGTCTCTATTGCGATGAAATCTGAAATGGCTGCAATAACAAGAAAACTCGAAGCGATATAGAGAAAATTTTCATCTCCTGCTCCTGCCCCTGTTCTTCCCCTTCGTACCATTTATACTTGTTGTTCCGATCCTTCTCACTTAACCGAAGAGTGTCTTTACAATCCACCATCTCAAGGACAGGATCAGGTTAATGCTGCATTTCAGCAAAGACCGAGAAATGATCCATACTCTTCCACCTACAATCCCGGTTGGAGGAACCACCCCAATTTCGCCTGGAATCAGAATCAGCATCAATTCCAAGGAAACAATTTCCAGAGGCCCCCTCCTCCGCAACAACAAGCGCAACAACAGACTCAACAGCAGTTTCAGCAGCCTTTCCAACCCCAACCTTTTCAAAATCAGACGAACAACTTTGCACCCAACAATTCTTTTCCGCAAAACAACTTTGTTCCGTCAAACAACGATAAGGTTTCCTCGCTAGAACGAAGTCTGGAGGCATTCGTTAAACAATCAACACAATCCACCGCCAACATCCAGTCGTCTATTCAGTCTTTGGTGCAACACACTGCTGCACACGGTCAAAGCATCAAGACCATCGAAGCCCAGATTGCACAGCTGAATGCGGCGTTAAGAGAGCGAGAAAAGGGGAAGCTTCCATCTCAACCACTCCCAAATCCCGGTCACCCACATAATATACATGTTGCTCTTGAACAACAGAACCATAATGTGAGTGTCGTGACTACATTGAGATCGGGAAGGATGCTGCACAACAACATCGGCACAACAATTGAGGATAATGACACCCCGGCCGCTTCTTCTTATTCTTCTTCTTCGTCTTCTGAGCCTATTCTCCATTCTTCAAAAGGCTCTTCTTCTTCTTCTGCTCTGAACGGACCCACTTCCCACTCCACGAAAACACCAGCTCTGGGATCCATTCCAACTCCACAATCTCCTCCACAAGCATTGGACTTAACCAATTTTAAAAACATTCCATTTCCATGCCGGTTGAGGTCCAATAAACAAAATCCAAAAATGGAGAAGATTCTGGAGTTGTTTAAGCAGGTTAACATCAACATTCCCCTTTTAGATGTTGTCCAACAAGTCCCGTCCTACGCAAAAATCTTAAAGGACTTGTGCACGAAAAAGAGGAAATCTCAGGTACCCAAGAAAGTTTTCTTGGCTAGTGCTGTGAGTGATGCTCTTACCCAATCTTTACCTCAAAAACGGAAGGACCCTGGTTGTCCTACGATTTCTATTACCATTGGGGATAAGAACATCAACCGCGCACTATTAGATCTTGGTGCCAGTGTTAACCTGCTTCCGTACTCAGTATATGAGAAACTAGGTGTAGGAGAGCTGAATCCCACACACTGCACTCTCCAAATGGCCGACCGATCGATCACCCATCCTAGGGGTGAGCTAGAGGATGTGTTAATCAAGGTTGGGGACTTCATATTCCCCGTTGACTTCATTGTTTTAGACACACAGCCTGTAGCTAACCCCTGGAATCAAATTCCGGTAATACTCGGTCGCCCATTCCTTGCAACCTCAAATGCTGTGATCAATTATCGAAATAGTTCGATGAACCTATCTTTTGGAAACATGACAATTGAACTCAACATTTTTAGGTTGGGGAATCAGCCCACCGAACCTAATGCTCATATACTAGACGTTTGCTCAATCCAGGAGATCACCCCAGAAGAGTGTGAATTCGAGGAGTTTTTGTTCGATCACGATAACCTTAACGCCAATAGTGCGTTCCTCTTCGAACCTGCTGCTGTTTCTGCGCCCGACAATGACTACGAGTGTTTCACTTTCTCGAACGATCTTAGCCACTCACCACCCGAGTTTGAATCCTTCGAATTTCCGGATGAGTTACCTGAACCATCCAACTCGGTCGCTTACACTCGTTTTGAACCTGTAACGTTTTGAAAATCGTTTCGGTGAAATTTCGAAAAAATCGGTAAAATAAGGGGGTTTTCGGTAAAAAGTCAAAATACAAATATCTTTATTATAAAATTAAATATATATATTTTAGCTATGAAATTGCTAGTATTTGGTGTTTATTGAGCCACTGGTGAAATTTCAAATTTTCTGAAAATTTTTCCGAAATTAATTATTTTAATATTATTTTAAGCCGTCACTAATATATTTAATTAGGGAAAATTACAAATTGGAATGAGTTGAAACAAATTTTGTGCATCATAAAACATTAAACAAAATTTTATCATGTGGTTTTTGAAATTAAATCGTTTGCCAAAACGGTTTAGAAATTATTGAAGAAAAAAGGCTTTTTTTTAGTGTAAATGGATGTTTGGGGTATTGTATTTATCATTTTTCATCACCCCACACCCATACCCACACTCACACACCCCCATTTATTTCCTCCCTTGGCTGAATTCAGCAGCCCCATCAATTTTCCCCACTTGAATTTCAAAGTTAAGAAGAAAGGAAAAGAAAAGAAAAGAAAAGAAAATGAAAGAAAGTCAAAAGGGGGGGTGGACTTTGCCTTTTTCTCCCCACTTTCTCTACCTCACTCTCTCTCCTCCCCCACTCCCCCATCATGGCCGAAATTCCTGCTGCAAAACAGCCCCTCTTTCCCCCCATTTTCCCATCTTTTTGATTCCAAAAATTCATCAAATACCCATCAAAAAAATCCCAAAATCTAAATCTAGTTCTTACCCATTTTATTGTAGCCTTAGATGCATGGATCTTGGTGCAAGGATTTAATTTGGGAGGTCTATATTTCATGTTTGATCATGGATTTGTGAGGTATAAATTTTGTTCCCCATGGTTGTTTGTTGATTAGTTGCTTATATGATTTTGTTTATAAGTGTTAAATTGGTTGTTGTGGTTTGTGTGATGAAAATTCAGGAGAAGAATTTGAATCATGTTAGGGTTTTATGTTATGAGATTATGCTTGTGTGATGTTTTGACATATTAATGGTTGCTAAATCAAATTAAGTTGCTAGGTTGCATTTTTGTTGATTTAAATTGTGACAATTACGCTAATTGCTAACTAGGTTTTGAAAACTATGAATATAATTAAGAGAAAAATCTAAATATGTTTTTCATGACTTCTTTAACATTATTAAGTGTAGTTTAATACTTTAGTTCATGAAAATCAAAGCTAGATTGTGGTTTGTGCATTTTTTGCTATAAAATTGTTAAAATTTAGGTATATTGTAAACTAGAATTTTGGAATTTATGGAAATTGATGAGAATAAATTATAGGAATGGTTTATATGACTTTGTTATGATATTTAGTGAATATTGTGGCCACTAGATTCGTTTAAACATCAAGAGGTTGTATTAAAGCGGTTAATTTTGCTTATTAGGTTTTCGGAAAAATAGCTTTAAAGCGAATTTGAAGTTTTGGTGATTTTAACCCTATTATATATATATAATTAAGGTGTTGTGAAACCACGATTGATACGTTTGAGTTTTTCTCGATGGTTTGGCGTTTGTACGCCGATGTCGAGGGTTTTTGGGTTGATTTGTGAAAGCAACCATAGGTTTTGACCTATGTGGGATTCACGTGTCGTTTTTGGGTCCTGAGTCGGATTTTAATACGACACGGTGCGTTATGATATGTAGGTACCCCTTGTGGACTTTGAGACAACAAGAAAGCGCGTGGCGACGCCGGCACCGGCTAGCGAGGACCAGATGAGTAGATTATATCTACGGGGAGAAGTCGGGTGGATGGCGTATAGCACCCCCGCAGTCCGTAGTGTAGCTCATATATATATGTTTATATAGGTGTTTTATGATAAGAGAATGTTTATTCATGTTATGTTTATGTGTTCATGGAGTACCTTTGGGTTAGTTGCGAAACCCTAGAGTAGTTGTTATACCCACATACGCACACACAGACTTGCATACTTTACTTTCTTGTGCGCAGATCGGGATGTGTATATATGTATATATGCGTGGGTATGGGACTATGCATATGTACATTCATATACGCATGCATGGATAATGAGAATAGTACTTGGGATTTAAGATGAGTCGACGAGATTTGATTTGAGGCCATGAGATCGGTGATATAGCAGGGTTCGTATTTGAGATACGACATGACGTTGTAGCGGGTCCTTGACGTAGTGTTTCCCACACGTGCATGCATACTTAGGCGGTATCAGTATTGTACTAGACGTAGATCAGTACCCCGATCATGATATTTGATAAAGAGGATACCAGATGAATAGTATGATGAATGTGATATTGACCCGTACCCAGATTTCGGATGCCGTACGACGGATTTACGTACGAGCTATATATTGATGATTGATCCGCACTCTTGACTTGGGATGTCTGATTATAGATATGGTATCGGATATGATATTATTGAGGCGGGATCACCGACTATACATATACAGGTATGTATATGTATCGACTCAGATGATAGGCGGTTTCCTTACCTGTTGTTCAGCTTGTTAGTTCAGCCGTATAGTTTAGTGTAGTTGTTAGATTAGATTAGACTCCTACCTATTTCAAAACTAGCGGATCGTGGGTATTTTAAAAGACAGGTCAAGGGATCTACGGATATTTCAAAAGACGTATCCTTTCTTAAAACTACCGTAGCCCTATTTTCAAAACCCCACGATTCGTGTTTTTTCAAATGGCACCATTGTTTAATATTTAGCTCCCGCTCATTTTGGTTGCTCGCTCCGCATCGCATACTTACATTGTTATTTCATATTGCATTGTTGACATTATGCTGTTAGGACACCAGCACCATTACCGATGATGCGTATGTACCACGTACACTTACTTGCCGGCTCACACACATCTTCATCGGTAATTGCCATGTCACGTACACCTTAGAAAATATTATTGCTTAACTTAGCTTGATAGCTAGTAGTTTGACATAATATTAGTGTACTTACCTTATATGCCAGCTTAGATATTGTAGTTATTACTTGTCACTTCATGCATACTGTTATTCATTGTTATGCCGTATTCATGGATTCTTATGCCTATATTCATGGGTTTATATGCTATTGATGATTTGGATTCGGATTTCTATGAGATTTTCTGGATTTGGGGGAAAACCGCAAAACTTGTATAAGCTTCTTCCCTCTCTTTTAAATACAAAGTGTGGTTTTTCCATGATGTATGAGTCATCCACCATGAGTTTGCTGATGAATTTCGAGACCCGATTCGAGGAGTGGAGGAACCGTTTCGGGTACATGGTGGGCCCGGTGCGGTTCCCCGGGGCAAGAGGATCGTGTTGTTGACGTTGAGCCTGGCAGGGGAGCACTACCAACCGGTGATATTACCCGACGCGTCGGATATCCGGAGGATACCGTCGTGGTCTTGAGATGGATGGTAGGGGCCGGTATGGACTGACGACGCCCTAGATATTGTGATTGAAACATTGAGATTTTGAGATATTGAGGTACAGAGATTGTGACACAGAGATATCGAGATATTTGGATACTTGTTTTGTGTCGATGCTGGGCACTGTTTTATGCTGATTTCATTTATGGTACCTCCTATTTAAAATACAGAAATCTCACTGATTTATAAAAGTAGCCTTATTCAGACATGCCTTCTGTTTCATGCATTCATACATCATCCATATGATATATCGCTACCTGAGGCACTGACACGGGCACATGGGATTACACTCGGGTTAGATATTTACCCTAATCATTGTTAGGCTGCATGTTATACATATATTTAAGGATATATTATGATCATTGACCTAGGTTGCATTATTTAAGCGATTTCTTTCCGTAGATGTTTTTCTATTCACGAGTTGGCAACTCACCCCCGTTGTGCCCCAGTTTCTTGCAGGTTTTGCCGTACAGGTTTCATTACGGCTTTGCTGGCACCGCTTCCCATTTTCCGGGTGACTTGCTAGTAGGTGGGTTTACTTGTATCGTACCCCCATTATATATCTTGTATATCATTATTCTGTTGTATCTAGAAGTTCCATCAACCAAACATGTATTTATTTTTGAGATAGAGACCAGTGATGTTATTCTTTCGACCTTAGAGTCCCGCGTTGTATTTCTGTAGATTTCTTGTTGTTTTGCATTTTCTTTTGAGTTTTGATCCTCGCCCTTGGCGTTGTATATGATATTACTTGTGTAGTTGTGACCGTCGATTGACGAAGAGCTAGCTCCCGCTTGGGGATGCCTTTTTATTGATTTCGTATACTATTCATGTTGTATCACGTTTGGGGGCCAGTATTTACAAAGGAGACTCTGCCGAAATTTTCGGGAAATATTTGATGTTTTTAAAACCGCATAATTCGGCTTATGCTATTAAAACTACTTGATTTATATTGGTTTTCCTTCACTCTGCTAATTTTCTTGGTTTGGATTTCTGGGTTTTCGGCTCACTTAGATTACGTATGCCTCGAGGCGTTCGTAGTTTAAGTGTCGGTCATGTTCCGTACTTTCGGGGCGTGACAAAGTTGGTATCAGAGCGTTTGGTTTTACCTTCGGAGCGTAGGATGACCATTGGTTGATGGAATAGGTGACTAAAGTAGAGTGGCGTACCGTAGGTATGTTCCGCGGCATATTTACGATACGCTACTCCACTTAAGAAGCCTTAGGATGTACATTTCTTTGCTCAGTATTATATTCATTCCGATCTAGCCTCATCAGTACCAGTTATGGTTTTGCTGCCATGATTACGGGCAGGGAGAGCTACAGCTAGAGTTGCGGTCAGCACGAGCTCGTCACGAACGAGGACTGACCAGGGCGAAATTCCGGCGACACACGATTGCGGAGATGTGTCTTTTTACTGTGTTTCCGCGCCACGAGTGTTTGGCGGATCGCCCTTATGAGGTTACTCGGATGTGCTGATCGACACTAGAGGATTGAGCCAATGATAGAGGCCAGCCAGATTTTGATGACCGTTGGTGTATTGCTTACTCATGATGATTGAGGCACTGTTCAGCGTGCAGACGAGTGAGCCAGTTGTTGCTGCGAGCGACGAGATATCGCCCCATATGTTGGAGCTATTGCAGTACGAGTTGTACTAAGAGATGATAGAAGGTCGCTTGTCACTAAGGATGAATGACTAGGACATGTGGTTCGTTCGCTACCCCGATGCGAGGTCATCAGATAGATTGATTCCAGCTAGAGACGACTTCACGCGGAGACGTTGAGAGTCGACAGAGACGATCGAAGGTCAGCAACCTATTATTCCAAGTTTAAAGTATTCGGAAAGACATGCAGGCAATTCTATGGACCCTCTAGAAGAATGAAACCCTAACTCAACTTAATGACCGTGTGAAAGCCTTTGAACCTTAGGGTTTGCGGCAGTTCCGCGGCGCCATTAGTGAGGCTTGGGTTTGCCCTTCTACGGCTGGACCACCAATGCTGTGGTATGTACTCGATACTATTAAACTGTGCCCAAGATGTTGAGCTCTTGGGGGATTATGAGGTTTTGACGACTCGATCGGATGGTTCGACTTAATTCGGATGCTAAGTGGTGAGATGCATTTCTTGGGAGACTCCCGATACGAGGATAGCCGTTGGAGCTCAGTCCATGCAGCCGCGACGAGACGATTCCAAAGCAGACGACATTAGAGAAAAGTGAAGTAAGAGGTTCGTACCAGATCTAGATGAGATGACGTTCCACTCCGCCGACATCAGAGATGCGATGCGCATGCCGAGGCATGGTACTGGGATTTACCTTCCAGAAGGAGCCGCGATGAATATGCAGTCGTTCCAGAGCAAGATGCAGATATAGGAAAGGACGATGACTTCCGGACAGTTGGCAGAGACGAGACATGGAAGAGACCGTGAGCAGGATTCCTTCTAGGACACTGCTGCAATGATACTTGCACCCAGGATCAGATGTGTCACGTACATTCAGAGAGCCAGAGGCCGACGCCAGTGATATGCTGTCTTACGAGTGGTCGCGATGATTGACCGAGAGATGACCAGAGAAGTGCCAGAACGGGATCATCCCCGTTAGCACACCTGACAGGGCCGATGAGCCGATGGACCGAGAGATTGGTAATTCACAATGAAGACCTTGACCCAGGAGTGGTCATTGTTACGCACACCAGCAGGCCAGAGTTTATGATCATCGACGAGATGTCCCACTAGTGACCGCGACAGTTGGTCCGAGATTCTTAGAGGATGCGCTTGAGCGGTACTATTCCGCCATTATTGATTTCGATGTTTTGGGTGATTTATTCGCATGATTTGATTTTGATGATTGAGAATTTACGATCTTTGCACAGTGTTGCACTTGATATCGTTTTCGTGCTTTGGTTTCACATGTTTGTGATTTTACGGTTTTAAACATTTGAGTTGATTTTGTGCGTATGCACGCACACTATTTGGTTCCTGTACTCTGTATAGTTTATATATGCTTGCAGTGCAGTGATACGCCTTTTGTGCACTTAGATGCACTGGACTTCGATTTCGATTGTGATACTCGATATTTGTTTTGTGCACCTTGTGCACCTGATTTGATTTTGCGCATGTTCGGCGCTTGATATTGGATTTCATGATTTCGTGCATGATGGATGCCCCTGGTTTTGGGTTTTCGTGCATGTTGAGCGCATGTCTTGAGATGCGATTTTGGTGCACCCCAGATGCATTAAATCGAGATTTTTTCGTGCATGTCAGATGCACCTGATTTTGCTGTCAGGCACACACGTTGCCTACGAAAGATGCTTTGTGCACACCCGATGCACTTAGATCTTGTTTCTGTGCACTTGTATGGCACGTATATGGATTTTGATGGTCG
This sequence comes from Agapanthus africanus, assembly GCA_030015575.1. Taxonomy (NCBI): domain Eukaryota; kingdom Viridiplantae; phylum Streptophyta; class Magnoliopsida; order Asparagales; family Amaryllidaceae; genus Agapanthus; species Agapanthus africanus. Next base: position 568,045,916 of record CM057339.1, read on the forward strand.
TGCGCACCAGACGCACATAGTATTCATACGCGTATTTTGGGATGGATTTCTTATAGAGCAGTACGTTTTTATGATGATTTCTATGAGTTTTTGTACTGAGCAGGACTAGTCAGAGGACAGTACCTGAATATATTTTGCATGCATTGATAGCTATTGAAGGGAATTCCAAAAAGCGAGCTATAGTCTCAGTATTTACCTACGTGTCTGATATGACGCGAAACGTTTAAAACAAGGAAAACCCTTCTAAATTGTTTCCCAAAACGGCGGAACGTACATTTCAAACAAAGGTATATATGTATATAGTTATTTTCTTATGATAGACGTCCGCCACTGTGCAGTGTTATGTGCATTGCACAGCAACTTAAAAGATTTGGCATGCATTTCCTCCTGATGTTTACATGTATAGTTCTGATTTATAGCATATCGGTCTTGCTTTGGATTTGGCATTTGTGTCTTCACCTTTACTCCGATGATTGCGGGATGCTTGACGGAGTTTTGATTTCGAGTTATCTGCTCATTACTCATGCGCATGCATTGCGCTATGATGCATTTTATGTATTTATGATTTCGGAGCCCCGGCGATTTTATGGTTTTGGCTGAAATATTTTAGTATTTGGGGGGAGTTTTAATTTAAATTCGGGGACCGAATTTCTTTAAGGGGGGAAGATTGTAACGTTTTGAAAAACGTTTCGGTGAAATTTCGAAAAAATCGGTAAAATAAGGGGGTTTTCGGTAAAAAGTCAAAATACAAATATCTTTATTATAAAATTAAATATACATATTCTAGCTATGAAATTGCTAGTATTTGGTGTTTATTGAGCCACTGGTGAAATTTCAAATTTTCTGAAATTTTTTCCGGAATTAATTATTTTAATATTATTTTAAGCCGTCACTAATATATTTAATTAGGGAAAATTACAAATTGGAATGAGTTGAAACAAATTTTGTGCAACATAAAACATTAAACAAAATTTTATCATGTGGTTTTTGAAATGAAATCGTTTGCCAAAACGGTTTAAAAATTATTGAAGAAAAAAGGCTTTTTTTTAGTGTAAATGGATGTTTGGGGTATTGTATTTATCATTTTTCATCACCCCACACCCATACCCACACTCACACACCCCCATTTATTTCCTCCCTTGGCTGAATTCAGCAGCCCCATCAATTTTCCCCACTTGAATTTCAAAGTTAAGAAGAAAGGAAAAGAAAAGAAAAGAAAATGAAAGAAAGTCAAAAGGGGGGGTTGGACTTTGCCTTTTTCTCCCAACTTTCTCTACCTCACTCTCTCTCCTCCCCCACTCCCCCATCATGGCCAAAATTCCTGCTGCAAAACAGCCCCTCTTTTCCCCCCATTTTCCCATCTTTTTGCTTCCAAAAATTCATCAAATACCCATCAAAAAAATCCCAAAATCTAAATCTAGTTCTTACCCATTTTAGTGTAGCCTTAGATGCGTGGATCTTGGTGCAAGGATTTCATTTTGGAGGTCTAGATTTCATGTTTGATCATGGATTTGTGAGGTATAAATTTTGTGCCCCATGGTTGTTTGTTGATTAGTTGCTTATATGATTTTGTTTATAAGTGTTAAATTGGTTGTTGTGGTTTGTGTGATGAAAATTCAAGAGAAGAATTTGAATCATGTTAGGGTTTTATGTTATGAGATTATGCTTGTGTGATGTTTTGACATATTAATGGTTGCTAAATCAAATTAAGTTGCTAGGTTGCATTTTTGTTAATTTAAATTGTGACAATTACGCTAATTTGCTAACTAGGTTTTGAAAACTATGAATATAATTAAGAGAAAAATATAAATTTGTTTTTCATGACTTCTTTAACATTATTAAGTGTAGTTTAATACTTTAGTTCATGAAAATCCAAGCTAGATTGTGGTTTGTGCATTTTTTGCTATAAAATTGTTAAAATTTGGGTATATTGTAAACTAGAACTTTGGAATTTATGGAAATTGATGAGAATAAATTATAGGAATGGTCTATATGACTTTGTTATGATATTTAGTGAATATTGTGGCCGCTAGATTCGTTTAAACATCAAGAGATTGTATTAAAGAGGTTAATTTTGCTTATTAGGTTTTCGGAAAAATAGCTTTAAAGCGAATTTGAAGTTTAGGTGATTTTAACCCTATTATATATATAATTAAGGTGTTGTGAAACCACGATTGATACATTTGAGTTTTTCTCGATGGTTTGGCGTTTGAACTCCGACGTCGAGGGTTTTTGGGTTGATTTGTGAAAGCAACCATAGGTTTTGACCTATGTGGGATTCACGTGTCGTTTTTGGGTCATGAGTCGGATTTTAATACGACACGGTGCGTTATGATATGTAGGTACCCCATGTGGACTTCGAGACGACAAGCAAGCGGGTAGCGACGCCGGCACCGGCTAGCGAGGACCAGGTGAGTAGATTATATCTACGGGGAGAAGTCGGGTGGATGGCGTATAGCACCCCCGCAGTCCGTAGTGTAGCTCATATATATATGTTTATATAGGTGTTTTATGATACCAGAATGTTTATTCATGTTATGTTTATGTGTTCATGGAGTACCTTTGAGTTTGTTGCGAAACCCTAGAGTAGTTGTTATACCCACATACGCACACACAGACTTGCATACTTTACTTTCTTGTGCGCAGATCGGGATGTGTATATATGTATATATGCGTGGGTATGGGACTATGCATATGTACATTCATATACGCATGCATGGATAATGAGAATAGTACTTGGGATTTAAGATGAGTCGATGAGATTTGATTTGAGGCCGTGAGATCGGTGATATAGAAGGGTTCGTATTTGAGATACGACATGACGTTGTAGCGGGTCCTTGACGTAGTGTTTCCCACACGTGCATGCATACTTAGGCGGTATCAGTATTGTACTAGACGTAGATCAGTATCCCGATCATGATATTTGATAAAGAGGATACCAGATGAATAGTATGATGAATGTGATATTGACCCGTACCCAGATTTGGGATGCCGTACGACGGATTTACGTACGAGCTATATATTGATGATTGATCCGCACTCTTGACTTGGGATGTCTGATTATAGATATAGTATCGGATATGATATTATTGAGGCGGGATCACCGACTATACATATACAGGTATGTATATGTATCGACTCAGATGATAGGCGGTTTCCTTACCTGTAGTTCAGCTTGTTAGTTCAGCCGTATAGTTTAGTGTAGTTGTTAGATTAGATTAGACTCCTACCTATTTCAAAACTAGCGGATCGTGGGTATTTTGAAAGACAGGTCAAGGGATCTACGGATATTTCTAAAGACGTATCCTTTCTTAAAACTACCGTAGCCCTATTTTCAAAACCCCACGATTCTTGTTTTTTCAAATGGCACCATTGTTTAATATTTAGCTCCCGCTCATTTTGGTTGCTCGCTCCGCATCGCATACTTACATTGTTATTTCATATTGCATTGTTGACATTATGCTGTTAGGACACCAGCACCATTACCGATGATGCGTATGTACCACGTACACTTACTTGCCGGCTCACACACATCTTCATCGGTAATTGCCATGTCATGTACACCTTAGAAAATATTATTGCTTAACTTAGCTTGATAGCTAGTAGTTTGACATAATATTAGTGTACTTACCTTATATGCCAGCTTAGATATTGTAGTTATTACTTGTCACTTCATGCATACTGTTATTCATTGTTATGCCGTATTCATGGATTCTTATGCCTATATTCATGGGTTTATATGCTATTGATGATTTGGATTCGGATTTCTATGAGATTTTCTGGATTTGGGGGAAAACCGCAAAACTTGTATAAGCTTTTTCCCTCTCTTTTAAATAAAAAGTGCGGTTTTCCCATAATGTATGAGTCGTCCACCATGAGTTTGCTGATGGATTTTGAGACCCGATTCGAGGAGTGGAGGAACCGTTTCGGGTACATGGTGGCCCCGGTGCGGTACCCCGGGGCAAGAGGATCGTGTTGTTGACGTTGAGCCTGGCAGGGGAGCACTACCGACCGGTGATATTACCCGACGCGTCGGATATCCGGAGGATACCGTCGTGGTCTTGAGATGGATGGTAGGGGCCGGTCTGGACTGACGGCGCCCTAGATATTGTGATTGAAACATTGAGATTTTGAGATATTTTAGGTACAGAGATTGTGACACAGAGATATCGAGATATTTGGATATTTGTTTTATGTCGATGCTGGGCACTGTTTTATGCTGATTTCATTTATGGTACCTCCTATTTAAAATACAGAAATCTCACTGATTTATGAAAGTAGCCTTATTCAGTACATGCCTTCTGTTTCATGCATTCATACATCATCCATATGATATATCGCTACCTGAGGCACTGACACGGGCGCATGGGATTACACTCGGGTTAGATATTTATCCTAATCATTGTTAGGCTGCATGTTATACATATATTTGAGGATATATTATGATCATTGACCTAGGTTGCGTTATTTATGCGATTTCTTTCCGTAGATATTTTTCTATTCACGAGTTGGCAACTCACCCTCGTTGTGCCCCAGTTTCTTGCAGGTTTTGCCGTACAGGTTTCATTACGGCTTTGCTGGCACCGCTTCCCATTTTCCGGGTGACTTGCTAGTAGGTGGGTTTACTTGTATCGTACCCCCATTATATATCTTGTATATCATTATTCTGTTGTATCTAGAAGTTCCATCAACCAAACATGTATTTATTTTTGAGATAGAGACCAGTGATGTTATTCTTTCGACCTTAGAGTCGCGCGTTGTATTTCTATAGATTTCTTATTGTTTTGCGTTTCCTTTTGAGTTTTGATCCTCGCCCTTGGCGTTGTATATGATATTACTTGTGTGGTTGTGACCGTCGATTGACGAAGAGTTAGCTCCCGCTTGGGCATGCCTTTTTATTGATTTCGTATACTATTCATATTGTATCCCGTTTGGGGGCCAGTATTTACAAAGGAGACTCTGCCGAAATTTTTTGGAAATATTTGATGTTTTTAAAACCGAATAATTCGGCTTATGCTATTAAAACTACTTGATTTAAATTGGTTTTCCTTCACTCTGCTAATTTTCTTGGTTTGGATTTCTGGGTTTTCGGCTCACTTAGATTACGTACGCCTCGAGACGTTCGTAGTTTAAGTGCCGGTCATGTTCCGTACTTTCGGGGCGTGACAGAACCTTTGCTGGAATCCTTTGAGTTCGAGACCTTTTCACCAATCTTGCCTTCAATCGTTTCACCTCCTACGCTCGAACTCAAGCCTTTTCCGTCTCACCTTAAGTACGCTTACTTGGGTGAGAACGAGACCCTCCCTGTTATCATCTCAGCTTCTCTAGCTCCAGAGCAAGAGAAAGCCCTTTTTGCGGTCTTGCACAGCAATAGGCAAGCTTTTGGCTGGTCCATGGCGGACATCAAGGGGATTAGTCCCCTGATCGTTGAACATCACATTCATCTGATGGATGATGCCAAACCAGCCAGGGATCCACAAAGGCGACTCAATCCAGTCATGAAGGAGGCTTGAAAAAGGAAATCGTAAAGTGTCTGGATAGTGGTATCATTTACCCTATCTCTGATAGCCAGTGGGTTAGCCCCATTCACGTTGTCCTTAAGAAATCAGGCATAACGGTCATCACTAACGAGGCGAACGAGTTAATCCCTACTCGCACCCAAACTGGGTGGCGAGTATGCATCGATTACAGAAAACTCAACTCCGCAACGCGAAAGGACCACTTTCCGCTACCTTTCATTGACCAAATGCTTGAACGATTGGCCGGACACGAGTTCTACTGCTTTCTTGATGGCTACTCCGGCTATAATCAGATTCCCATCGCCGAAAAAGACCAGGACAAGACCACATTCACTTGTCCTTTCGGCACGTTCGCATACCGTCGCATGCCCTTTGGTTTATGCAATGCGCCCGCTACCTTCCAGCGGTGTATGATGGGAATCTTCTCAGACATGGTGGAGAAATTCCTGGAGATCTTCATGGACGATTTCTCCATCTTCGGCGATTCCTTCAACGAGTGTTTGCTGCATCTTGACGCTGTCCTTACCCGATGTAAGGACAAGAACCTCACTTTGAATTGGGAGAAGTGCCACTTCATGGTGTGCGAAGGTATTGTCTTAGGACATATCATTTCGCAAAATGGCATAGAGGTTGACAAAGCAAAGATTAAGGTCATTTCCAATCTCCCTCCTCCCAGATGCGTCAGAGACATCCGAGCCTTCTTTGGCCATGCCGGTTTCTATAGACGGTTCATCAAGCACTTTAGCAAGATTGCTAGGCCCTTGACTCTTCTACTGGCCAAGGACACGCCATTCGACTTCAACTCGAGCTGTGTGACTGTGTTCGAGTCATTAAAAAGCTCACTCACTTCTGCTCCCGTTCTTTCTTCACCTGACTGGACGCACCCATTTGAGATTATGTGCGATGTATCCGACTTTGCCATTGGTGCTGTCCTTGGACAACACATCAACAAGATGCCGCACGTGATCTATTATGCTAGCCGAACCCTGAACGACGCCCAACTTAATTATACAACAACTGAGAAGGAATTCTTAGCTGTTGTATTTGCTTTAGAAACGTTCAGGCCTTATCTCATCGGCTCTCCAGTCATTGCCTACACAGACCATTCTGCTCTGCGCCATCTTTTTGCGAAGAAAGATGCAAAATCTCGGCTAATACGTTGGATCCTCTTGCTTCAAGAGTTTGACCTTGTCATCAAGGACAAAAGAGGATGTGAAAACGTAGTCGCCGACCATCTCTCACGACTTCCTTCTTCGCCGTCGCCTCAACTTCCGATCAACGACGTTTTTCTGGATGAACAGCTCTTGACAGTATCTTGCGAACCCTGGTTCGCAGATATTGTGAACTATTTGGCCACAGGATTACTACCGACTGAATGGTCAAGTCAGGACAGACTTTGATTCTTATCCCAAGTAAAACACTTTTACTGGGACGAACCCTATCTGTTCAAGTACTGTCCCGACCAGATTATTCGTCGGTGTGTCCCTGACGATGAATTCAAGAGTGTGCTGTCATTTTGCCACGATCAAGCATGTGGCGGGCATTTTGGCCCCAGAAAGACAGCTGAGAAGATCTTGCAGTGTGGTTTCTACTAGCCACAACTCTTCAAAGACGCTCATGACTACTGCAAGACTTGCTCCCGGTGCTAACACTTGGGCCGGATATCCAGGAAGAACGAGATACCACTCCAAACAATCTTGGTTGTGGAGATTTTCGACGTTTGGGGGATAGATTTCATGGGGCCATTTCCCAGCTCTTTTGGGAACTTGTACATCCTTCTCGCTGTTGATTACGTCTCTAAGTGGGTCGAGGCTGTGCCCAGCCGGACTAATGACAACAAGGTTGTCGTTAGATTTCTTAAAGAAAACATTTTCTCCCAGTTTGGGCACCCCCGAGCGATCATTAGCGACAATGGAACTCATTTCTGCAATAAAACTTTCGAGGCCTTGATGCGGAAATATTCCATTAATCATAAGCTATCTATGCCCTACCACCCCCAAACCTGTGGGCAAGCCGAAGTTTCAAATCAGCAAATCAAGCAGATACTGGAGAAGACGGTTTCCAAGAACCGTAAGGATTGGTCGTTGAAACTCACTGATGCCCTTTGGGCATTTCGAACCGCTTATAAGACCGATCTTGGCATGTCTCCCTATCGGCTTGTGTACGGAAAGGCTTGCCACCTCCCTGTGGAAATAGAGCATCGTGCATTTTGGGTGATAAAAGAGCTGAATCTGTCTCTCGAAGATGCGGTCAGCCATCGGAAGCTGCAGTTGAACGAATTGAGCGAGCTTAGGGATAAGGCTTACGAAAACGCGATTGTCGTTAAGAACCGAACGAAGGTGTTTCACGATAAACACTTTTTGCGCAAAACTTTTGTACCTGGTCAACAGGTACTACTTTACGACACCCGGCTGCATTTCCATCCAGGTAAGCTCAGATCTCGCTGGAAAGGGCCATACTTTGTGCGGAATGTGTATCCGTATGGCGCTGTGGATTTGGAGAATCCAAAGGACGGTTCATTTTTCAAAGTAAACGGACACCGACTTAAACCGTACCTTAGCGCTGAACCAACAGAGGAGCTCCTGGTCTTACAGGAGCCAGTTTACCCTGCATAATCTTCTTCTGCCTACCACCAGACTTCGGTTATCCAGCCAAGAACAGTGGACACTGTTCCAAATAAGTTTGGGGGTATGTATATACCTTTTTGTATATATTTGTGAATATTCTTTTCCATTTTTACTATTTTTCTTTTCTTTAAACACTAAAACAAAAAAAAAATTGTGTATATCTAACCGACAATTTTGACCCTTCAATGATCTCTTCATGCAATGACAGTAAGGACACTGTCCAGATTAAGTTTGGGGGTACGCTCGGTACGCATTTCTAACCTTCGCATTCATATGTATATTTTGCATATGCATATTAAAATCCATAAAATCCATAAAATCCATAAAAATCAGAAAATTTTCTAAAAATATAAAAACTTTTCTGTCAATTTAGCTAGTGGGAGAACTCTGATTCAACATTTTGACGGTTTTGTTTGATAAGATAAGAATAACTAAATCTTATTTTTAGATTTTGAAAACCTGAAAGATAACTCTCTTTTGAAGTTAACTATAGCTGATATACGTCTTTACATCACACTACACGTGTCGTGAGTTTTGGAAATTAGATAACAAGTATTTTATGTCTAAAAAAACTTTTAAATGGATAAATGATTTTCTGAGGATCAAATAGGTTTGTTCTGAAATAAGTAATATCAAGAATAGTTTATGAAGTGAAGCGAATATGAAGGAATGTTATTGATGCCTTAATTGGAACTAATTCTGAAAAATAACCCATCTGAAACTTGATTGGAATGATTACACACCTAACCCACTAAACACGTCTTTTATCCCAAAAAAAAAATAACTGAACTGCCGGTTATATCTCCGTTCGCATTGTATCATCATGATTTTCCCGCTAAATTGTCTTTTGTTTTTGGTCCTAGGTAACTTGAGTAATTAAGTCCGCTGGGGTTTCTCTACACCTAATGCCCTAAAGCCAACTGGTTTGGGTGCATTGGCCCAAAGCTCGTTAAGAAGCCTAGAAAGTCCAGATTAAAACAAAGTCAAGCAAGTGTTCTCTCCGAGTTAAAATTCCTAACTGTTCTTTGTGTGAGAATAATCTTGACAAAAGACAGGTTTTTATAAAAAAATATTTCTAGCAGAGATATGAAGGTTTTATTATATGATAAAGACTATTGCACGTTCACAGAGGTGTGTATGAAATGAAAACAAGAAAAAGGTGGAGTGAAAAATAAGACCTAGTTTCCTGTTAAGGAAGATAGAAATTCTGAAGTTGAAACCTTACTGGAAAACAAAACTTGAAAAATGTTTAACTCTTTATAAAACTTATGTGATCCTTTTAAAAATTTTATCTGGGCTTTATTGTGTGACATGATGACTTTAATCGATCCTTCTGGAACTTAACGACACTATTTGCACTGCACGTAAAGACATATAAAATCTTAAGTTAAATAAGAAGCGAGGTGTGAAAAATAAAGGTTCGATAGTCTAGACTTAGGATAATAGAATTTTTATTTTCTGAAACAAAACCTTAGGGTTTGAATCATAGTTATTTTGCAAAACTAGCTTGACCGGATTTTGTGGGTAGTATCTACTGAAAACCCTCAGGAGGCAACACTCCTCCTACTAGGGACACCTAGAGGTTTAACGGCTTAATGCACATGTTCAGTGCAATCGCGTTCCCTGCGAAAGTGAGGTTAGGATTTTTTTGTGAATAAATTGGCTTTGCTCGGGACGAGCAAATGATAAGTTTGGGGGTATTTGTTCATATCATATTTTTGCATTTTTATACCGCCCAATTTTTATCACATTGCTTATCGGTAGGTACTCTTGAGCCGTGTTTGCTAGTCAATTGCAGGATACAGGTTCTCAGCTCTAAACAGTAAAATTCATGGAAAAACACGACAAATTCCAGATTACTGCCAACCACAGATAAAACATGGGTCTCCGCTCTCTATCCGTATGTTGCCGCACACCAGTTTAAGGGACAAAATGGAAAATCAATGTTATTTTCATGCACAAAGCTCAATGGCAACACAAGATCCAACATATCTACGCGGAGCTCAAGAAAAATCATGACAAAAGATCCACATTACATCACCTTTTGTTCTGCTGAAATTCTGGAAATATTGTGAAGAGATTCTGAGAAACAACATATACCACACTGAAGAGTACTAAAAAGAAGGGAAAACCACCAAATTTCATGGCCTAACTCTACTAAAGGGCCGCGGTTCCGCGGCATAAGCATGCTTAGGCTGCGGAACCGCGGCCGTACGGGCTCCTCAGTGGATGATGTTTCAGGGGTATTTTGGTCATTCTATATGGAGGCAGTTTGTTTCCCTAGGTTTCCATTTCCCTGCCTATAAATAGTCCAGAACTTGCCAGAGCCAAAGGGTGCTTATTCTTGTATTTAGATTTTAGGATATATGTTGTTGTTCTTCCTCTTCTCATCTCTTCTCCATTAAAAACTTGTAGTGAGCTTTTGTGAGTGAAGAATGAATAAAGGAGTTCTTGTTGTTACTATGCTTATCTTGTTGTAGTTGTTAATTATAATTGCTTGTATTTTTCATTTGCTAATCTAGTTGTTGTTATTTGTTGTTTGTTTCTTTCTTGTTCTCTTTTGCTTTATCCTTAAACAACAATGATGCTTAAGCTTGATCCTTGCCAAAGTGAGGTCTCAAATAGCTAGTTGTAATCTTCTAACCTCTTTCTTTCTATCTTCCTCCTTTTGTTTTATTTTCTTTTTCTTATAATGGGTGATTAGTTTTCATACTTGTTAGGGTAGGATAAGGAAAGTTTGAGAAAATGAAATCTCTCTCACTCTTTTCTTGCCCAACATCTTGATTCGGACTCCCGTTAATTGAACCACAATCCGCTCCCTACGGCACCCTATCCTACATGATAGCAGTGATTTCTTAGTGAGACCGGTTGTGGTTGAATTAACCGGAGGTTAAGGCTAAGAGCCAAGAACGGACGGACAAGCACCAAAAAGAAGAACTTATGCGTTGGAAAGCCTAGCTTATACTCGCAAGTTCCTTCCTAGTCGTGCTAATCCCCATTGTTGCCGATTACCGTAACACCGATATTAAGAGTGGCAACGAAAGAAGTGAGCGACTCCTAACTCAAACTAACCTAATCCTAACCCTAACAAGCTCTCTTTATATAACATTTTAGCACAATCTCAAAACAAACCTGAACATTTGGACTTAACTCGTTAAAGCACATAGAAAAAGATTCTCATCTCCCTGCGGACGACCCGTACTTAACCAGCTAGCTACAAGAGAAACCGTCTTGATTGCGGTAATTAACTAAGCACGCAAAAATTCTACCAATCATCCCACGCAGAGGGTTTTCACGGTTTAGGTGATATGGTATAGATGACGTATGTTGGTACATACAGGTGTCCGATTAAATATGTGTACAAGCTACACAAACTATAATCGGACGGTTGATAATACTAGCGGCTTAGGATTATGCCGGATTGTTAAATCAGGTTTTGATTTAATAATTTGTATATGTATTTATATATATGTATTCTAGTATTGTTGTTCACTATTCATTTTCTCTCTTGGCTATTCGTATTTTTGTACGAATACGTATATGTGTATTTCGATACATACACCAGGTTGTATTCCGTATTTATACGGAATTGTTTCTATAAGATAGACACCTCATTTGTATGATTTTCTTTTTAGGAAATCATTTGTTTTACAAATGAGGTGGAGGGGTGAGTTGGCATAAGCATGGCTTGATGGCATGTAGAGATGTATGACACCACATTAGTTTATTTGATAAATGAAAAGAGATATTTTTCATTGTATGAGTGAAATAGGAAGCCATAATTCTTTACATGCCATGCTAGTTCTTTTCTTCACTTGATTGATTCACTCTTATTCTTGAGACTTAGCCATTTTTCATTGGTTGCTCATGCCACTTGTTTTCCTCACCTCCTCTTCATCTTCTATGGTTGCTCTTTTGAGCGTTAGTGATGAGAGAAAATTATAGTGAGACATTCCTACACCTCCAATCTCCATTGCTAGCAACCTTGGAGCATCGGTTGCCTTGCTAGGCAAAGCTGAAGCTTGCGCCGTTTCCCTCGGGTGGATCATTGTAGATGGAGGAAGACCGGCAACCAAATTCGATTCGCAACTTCATGGAGCTTGGGAGATAGTAGAAGACCGAAGGACTTGGTTCATTAGGTATAACCATTCTAACTCTTTTGCATGTTTTGTTATCTAGGGCTTATGGATCGATCGGGTTATAGGGTTGTGTTAGTGCCTGTTTTTGAAAATTTTTGTTCCGCGTTTGGCCACGCATTGATGGCCGGGGCGCTTGCATAACCCAACAGATAGTAGTACTCGACAAACATGAAGTGTATGAGTGGTGCCGTGGTCAACTATAGCAAGTGGTAGGGATGGGAAGTGCACAGAGGTGGTAGAAGCATGACACTCTCATCTGTGTAAGGCTTCCATGTCACAAACTTGTCTTGTAGCGTGTTCAGCCTATCCCTGTATAAATCAAAGCACTCATGAGGGTTCTTCCTCCATGTTTGCCGACCTGCCCACCGAACATCTAGAGGAGACCTTTGATCCTCAGGACCATCGATGATCCACCTATCCAAGAGATGCGTGATCTCAAGGAGTCCAATGTGTAATCTCTCCTATGCCCATATCTGTAAAAATATGGAAGATCTGGTCATCTGCATCGTGACATGCGATGCATGACACAAACCACGATATAGACATGCCAAGATCGTGCTGGCCCATCTAAATGACCCCGTTGCATCTCTGGTCAGACCGGCGATCAATGGTAGATACAACAACGACACTATATCTCCGGATGAATTTGGGAATAGGACACCCCCGAACAAAGTCAAAATGTACGCATGAACGTAACACTCTATGTGATACGGATCAGATTCCTCGGTGATAGTATCATGAAACTAATCTTGTAACCATGAAAGCGGTAGACGTAAACCCTGGAGACGACCCGCTGGTAGCATAACTCCCAAAAGTTGATCGCGTAATGTTGGCTGTTGGGACTTTACCTGCGCGCCAATTTGTAGGTTTTGAAAAGAATTGGTTTTTAGAAATATTGTGCACGCGAGCTCGGTCTCGTTTTAAAATTTATAAACCGCAAGTGCACGGCGCGTTGTAGCGAGCCGACAAGTACGAGTCGATCCACAGGGAATTGGTGATTAAGGATTGTTGCTTAAGGTTCGAGAATAAAAGAATTTGGGTTGTGTCACAAAATTAGAAAATACGAAATATAAAACCAAGTTAAAAGAAACTGGCCGTGGCTTTGGTTCGGATGGTTGAATCGCGGCGATTTCATCGACGCTCCCTTAATCATGAGTTATCCGTCCTTGTGTTGATCCCAACGTGAAGTATGACTTGTCAAGACGGTTGCGAAGCACAAGTCATCAAAATACCGAAGTTCGACACAAGACACGAAACAAATTCGTCTTGTCTTACTTACCATTTGTATGTCCAAGCTTGAGGTATCAACACTAAGCACAAGGGTTAGCAAGCATACATCAACATCAAATACATAAATTAGTATGTGAGAGCAAGTAGTTTTAGAGTTAAGCTTGCTAAGTGGTTTGTGATAGCATAGGGTATATGAAAACAAGAAGTGTGTCGAGCCACTTGTTAACAAAATACCATATCTAATGCTTAGCAACCTTAACACTAAATTGATTTTAACTTTAACATTGTAAAATGGAGAATAAGTGTGAATATGGTATATGAAGAGGTTACCTTGTAACCATGGTTTCAAAATACCATATCACAAAAATAGCATAGAACAATATTGATGTTAGAATCACAAATTGAGCATATTAAACAATCACAAGAGGAGGAGGAAGGTAATGTTGGATATATGTATGCCGTAGAGGCCATTATATGATAATGTATGTACCGGTATGTGTGTGTGTGTGTGTGTGTGTGTGTGTGTGTGTGTGTGTATTCAGGGGACATTCTTGCTCGACATGATAGTATGCTATCTGGTTGCACCTTTTATCTTGACATGTTCATTTGATCGTGCTTTCATTCATTTAGTACATGTTGATATAGCCCTTAGGGTGATGCATGACTACTGAGATTATGATGCAGATCATACTAGTGGGACATGTGTAGTCTATAAGCATATGCTTGAAATGTTCCTAGTCGTGGGTGTGTCGAGACGGGGCATCGATATCACCAGAGTAGATTAGCGTATACGTTACTTGTACCATATGATGGGCGATGGATGATCCCATATCCATTGGTGTGGTGACACCAAAGATCGTATACGGGTGCTCAGTGGAGACTGGGTACACCGAAAGGACTCGCCGAGAACTCCTATGTGGTATTATATCTATCGTCGGATAGCAATTCTCAGGTGAAACTGGTACAGGTTAGTTTGTAGACCCAAGATCGTCAAAGAGTCTTGTGTGTCTCCCACTGTACTTTGATCTCCACCCTACCACGGCTCTACTGAGTCGTGCAAAAAGGTGGATTTTGGGTACAGTCCCGAGGCACATGGAGGCAATGAGCGATAGGAGGAGTTTCGTCTCTCCCGGTAGTGGGGGTTGATGTTGCACCATGTACGATTGGCTATAACAGGAAGTCCCTGGCCAGGGCTGCTGAGATTTACTAATAAGTGTTATCAGTAGTTTCTCGATCTGTTATGAGCCATATACCGGCATGACTTATTGGGTTATTGAGGTCGACGGTACCATCCCTAGACTCACATATGCAGCATATTTGACGAAGAGACCGGACTGTACGGTAAGTGTTGCCAGTTGGCTCAACGGGAGTTTTAGCAGGTTTGCTTGTGTTTCTTCTGATCGCTCAATACCTAGGAGCCGTTATGTACTGCTTGTGCCACCGACGGTTTGTGGGCATGTGATGTGATCATTGCCTACTGCTAGCGTATTGACGAGTCTTAGAGTCCTACAAAGGAGTCTCCTAGCTCAGGAGAAATGATTTGGGGTGCATATGTGATATGCGCAGGAGCTCGATTAAATGCGTGTATTGGATACCGTATTTTATTCGGGCGTTTTCTATTGGACAGGTCGTATGTGATATGACCGGGTTATTAAATCAAGTGTTGATTTAATATTAAGTCCGTTAGCTCATTTATTAAAACCTATTTCTTTTGATGCATGCATACGTGTATGTATATGTTGATGTGCATGCACACATGCAAGCATACATGTGTCATGGTTGATGATACATTGGTGGTGGCAATGCAAGACTCACATGGTTACATATTTATACATATATTTTGTTAATTTGAGATTAAGAAAAATTACAAATGGAATCATGGTTGACTATTCAACTCTCATTTCCTTGTGTTGACAAGTCAAAACCATGGTTTCATTTGCCCATGGTTTCATTTGCCCATGGTTTTGGCCCATGGTTTTGCTTAAACTCAAGTTACAAAATATCTAGATATTTTGTAACCATAGTTTGTCATGATACTCTCTCTTACTCTCTTGAGTTAAGCAAGGGTTATCATTTGTTGGTGTGGGTTATACATATCTGTGATCTGTAATGTTGATGGTATGCGTATATGAATTCATTGGATTGTCGCGGATGAATAGCCGGGGGGTTGTGAGATGAGAGTTTTCTTTTTCTTTCAATTCATGTAATTTGTAATTGATGTAATATTATTTATATGGTCGCACAACGGGGATGGGGTTGTAGCCGTCATTGTATAATTTCTTTTACTGTTTTTGCTCCTAGGATAGACCCAAGGTGGGGTGCATAAAATACCGGGTATCTCGAAGTGCCGAGTGGCCTACTCACGATGTTGAGGGAGCTTTCTTCGATTCGGGTACTTGGAGGGTAGTCTGCCGCACCCGTAGGGGTCTAGGGTGGGGTCTTGGCTATTCATCGCGATCGTGTAATCCGCTCTTCATTACAGGCTCGTACGGATTGCGGATTCCTAGTATATCCAATGTGTTCATCTGTGATCTGGAATGGCTATCATTGCATGTGACGAATGTGTATATCTATATATGATATCTATTTAGGCGTTGCTTATGTTTTGCATCCGCGCTAGTCCAGCCCCCGCTCTGTCGTTAGTTTAGTAACCTAACGGGTAATGACAGGGCCCCGTGGCGAATGCGAATGGCATAAGCGTACGTCATATTTTCGTTGTTTTCTGCAATGGTAGGATTAAATGATGGGACGCATTAAATTAATGCAAGAAAATAAACCAAAGTTGAGTCGTTGGAACACTTTCAAAACCACTCGTTTCTTTTCAAAAACAACTTTTAAATGCGGAGCTTAAGCCACTCCTTTTAAAAGCTATCTCGTTCCATCGATTATATCAAGTTCACTACGTTCACGGTTTCGCCAAAACCATTCGTAGCCCTCCGTCGTTTCACATGGATAGTCAATAGTATTCAAGCTATGTTTGTTGGCCAAAGTCAAGGCATAGTAATTGGTAGCTATAGGGTATTCATGTGCAGCATAGATAGATGTGTTGGTTTGGGACAGTCGTACTGCCTTGTTGGCCAAAGTCAAGGATAGGTACGGGTGAGTTCAAA
Organism: Agapanthus africanus; assembly: GCA_030015575.1. Lineage (NCBI taxonomy): Eukaryota > Viridiplantae > Streptophyta > Magnoliopsida > Asparagales > Amaryllidaceae > Agapanthus > Agapanthus africanus. The sequence goes on from CM057339.1 coordinate 568,062,541, forward strand.
TTAACCTGGAGAATGACGGGTAGAACTTGACATGTGACTTATGATTTGTTGGCCAAAGTCAAGGTCATAAGAGCATGGGGCAAAAATCCACATCGGGAGTTTCAAAAGAACTGAAACTTGCTAGCGCTGCATACCATTTGGAGTGTGATGATTCTGGTAGGATTCCTTCAGTTTTGTCACGCAATGATATTTGGATCCCGATCCTACTGTGAGTATATGCTACTCCTCAGGAAATTTCTCACTTAACGATCAATGCTATAAACCAAGTAGGTGTCTAGAAAGGTGTTAGCGGGGCTACGCCCATAGGGAAAAGAGGTTATTTAAATAAGGAATTTCGCGAAAGCGTTGGAAAACCTCCCTTGAAGTACCGACACTAGCCTGGCTGAACGGTTAAGCAAGTATTGTACGGTGAGATTGATCCTGACTAATTCTTCCTTTTTGGTTTGAGGAGGGATTCGAGAGACAGTGGGAGCCATCCTGTTTAGACAAATTAAAAACCACTCTAAACTTGCAAGAGAATCATGCTAAAGTGTTTCTTCTCTCTCTCCTAATTGCAGCGACCAAACATCATGACTGGACTTAAGTTACTACTAGATAAAAACATACCGACATGGCCGACATGGCCAAACTATAAAGATTGGATCAGGAATGTCAAAATGGCAATCACTTATGACAAGTTGGGGTATCTCCTCACCACCAAAGCTCCCCCTGTCCCAGGTCCCAAAACAAGCGTTGCAGATAGGGAAATCCGTAAAATCTGGGAAATCGATTGCGTGAAGGCCAAGTGCCTCGTGCTTGCCTCTATGGACAATGTGTAAGTGCACGGCGGTGCCCCGGCCGTCAATCCGACACCGGAATGCGGAAGCGGTGATAAAATTTAATTTTGTGAACTTAGCAAACCGGCACCACCGCGCACTAAAACCCGGATCGAACCATTAACTAGTCCTAGCTAACTACAAGATGGGGAAAAGAGATATACCGACTGATCCGAGTCCTCCGGTCTTCGCGTCGTCGTACCGATCTCCCGCGGAATGTCCTGTCTCCACCTCGTCGCCGGAAGTGCACCACATCGCCTACATCTTTTACGGGCTCCCACCTCAATGCCGAGGCAACTCGGGGACGAAGCTGGCTAGTCGACGTGCCCAAGATTTGCTGTAGAATGTATAGTAGAACTTGTGTCTCACTTTGGGGTTGTAGGAATTACCTTTTGGTGGAGGGATGAACTATGGAGTTTGGAGATGGAACTTGTGGGAATTTTGCAAAGCAAGAAGAACAAAATTCCCATCACAAGAATTTTGGGACAGCCCCCCTTCTATGTGGCCGGCCAAGCATTGTGAGGGGAGAGTGAGAATGAGAGTGTCATCCAATAATCCAAGGGAGAGAGAGAGAAGGCTATCATGCAAAGAATCATCATCACAACAATTCCAATACTCAACCAACAACCATGATAGCTAAACCAACCTCACACTCCAACACCACCATCATCACCTCACAAAGTCAAGCAATCATGAACTCAAGAAAGGTCAAGGGATGGGGCTCCATCATGCAACCATCATGATACAAATATATGCAAAGACCCCCTCCACAAATACTTATTTGCAACAATGCAAATAAGCCCTCCTCCACCAATCTTCGGCCAATGAACGATACAATGGAAAATGGCCGAAACGGAAAACAAACTGGCAACTCCAGAAAACTGGTCCCGTAATAAATTACAGGAAAACCCGGATACTGTGCATACACACCTGCATCTGTATTCCGACCGAAATACAAATGCAATGAGACAAAATCTACACTGTACTATACTAGGATCCGGCTTAAACCAAAGCCGGCTAGTAATATCCGTTCGATCCTGATCCGTGCAATACCGCACGTATCTGATCGAACCCTGCCTTATATCCATACGGCCTGTAGTACAAACTGTCCGATCCTGATCCGTGCAATACCGCACGTATCTGATCGGACCTTGCCATATCTCCATACGGCCTCTACAGCTTTTCGCCCGAAACTTGAGTAACTGTAAGTGTGGGGGACTCTAAAGACTCGTCAACACCTTTTTTGTGGATTTAACCACTAACACGTCAGAGGTATAAGCCAATACGTAACGGGCTACCAGGTATTGACTAAAAGGGACGTCTGTGAGCGAACTCAGCCAGACAACCCTACTGAGCCTGTCAGTGACAATATCCGTACAGTCCGGTCCGTTCGTCTATGAGCATCGCATGGCGGGCCTAGGGGGTTGGTAAAAGTCAGACCCCCAAAAGCGGTACAAGTCATGTCGGAGTGTAGCCCAGAACACCCTGAGATACTACTGGAATACCTACCAGTAAATCTCCTGCCTCGGCCGAGGGCTTTGTGTAATGGCTCTCCTAGACACAGCGCGACCTCACCCCCAATACCGGGAGAGACGAACCCCTGAAGATCCGCTCACTGCCTCCATGTGGCTCGGGACTGCACCCAACTAAAACCTGTTTGCACGACTCCATTGAGCCGTGGTAGGGTAGTAATCAAAGTACAGTGGGAACTCACACGAGACAAATGACGATCCCCAGGTCGATGAACTAACCTGTACACATGTCACCAGGGAACTGCCATCTGACGTCTGGTATATGACCAACTAGCATGTTCCCGGTGATTCCTGTCCGGTGTGCTCATAACCCAATGAGCACCTGTATACATCTTAGGTGAACCAACTGACACCAGTGGCTTGTGAGACCGGCCACCGCCCCTCGTCGGGGTCTCGAATGTACACACTAGTCTACTCTGGAGTATCGATGCCCTATCTCGAAACTCCCACGACTAGGGACCATTTAAGGATGTGCTTATAGACTACCAGCTCCCACGTATATTATCGCCCTCATACTGCTGGTGGTCAAGCAAGGATCCTAGGGGCTCTATCAACGTGCAATAGTGACCTGTCAGGTCACCAAAAGCAGTACTCGATGATAAAGATAAACTAGATAGCATACTATCATCTCGAGTAAGAATGTCCTATCGGGATAGGTCCTCCATCAATCATTGTAATCACGTGCCTGTGATCCAATAATTGACTCTGAGGGCACTATCTCCAACAATCTCCCACTTGCACTCAAGGCTAATTATTGCGATGTCGCATACTCACAGCACGTGTGATACCGAACACCCAACTCCTCTACTAGTCAGTCTCACAAAGCTCGCTTGCGAAACTATTGCGTTCGAGGAATAGCCTTAGTGAGTGGATCCGCCTTGATGTCTCTTTCTATGTCTCTCTATATCTCAAGTTCGCGGAGAAACCCATCTCCCGAAATGAGCAATACCTGTCTTAGAATGTGTCTGGATGTCTGATGGGACCTAGCTCATAAATGAACTCCAAATCCAAACTTCTTAGACTGTATCGTCAACTGAACTTAATCAGTATCCTGGGCCATGCCACCCTCAGTATTGCCTTGGACCACCTGTCCAAAATACTGCCCCTCGTCAGAAGGAAAACTATAACTCTGACAACCTCCTAGTCGTCCATGTCACCTTGGAAGCCTGGAATGATAACTGTCTCCCGAATGAGGATGTCGTTATCATATTCCTAGAACATCCACTTATGTTCTAAAACTGCTTCCGACTGTTTCTCCAGGATTGGATCAATGTCAACTTATTGCATCTAGTACAAGAACAACATTTAGTGTGGTACTTGACATCTCATGATTGACTCAATTGCCTAAGCAAGTGATCTGTCAATCATGCACATCCCTCTCTACTTTAGTCTGTAAGACACCTTTAGAGAGGGTGACTCCATCACCTGCAGGTACACTACCGTGCCAGGAGTCGTCCATTCTAAATACTCTTAGAATGCGGTCTAAGTACCCTGATTGGGAAACCACCCAAATCTAGATCTAAAACCATAGATCTAGTAACCAGTATGTCTGATATATTATCCAAGTCCTCTGTGGAGAAACACTGTGTGACGACCAAAGTATAACCGATCGTAGTATAGGAGTTTCTTTTCCTATTCTGTGTATGTCATCCATATACCATGACATCACACCCTACTACCTCCTCAACAGATCCATCCCCTATTCTGATGAAGTCAAACCTATGACTATCACGTCAGAAATAGATGATCTATCTCCGCTATACCTGCTTTAGTCTATAAATAGACATAAGCCAACTGTCCACCAATGCTTCCGCTGCTCCCACTGACTACGACAACCCTCTGCCAGAGTCATATACACGTACACTTCTAAAACTAGTTTAGAACGATGCTATAATCATCCTCCCGCCGGGTCTCACAGTCTGGAACAACAGCAATGGCAATTGTGGGTAAACAAGAACCTCCCTGTCACCGTCCTTGAGGCTACTGGAGTACCTCTCGGGTGCCTGAGGTTACCCATCTTATCTACGGAGTGGCCAATGGAATGTCAAACCAGATTGAATCTTTAGGTTCCTATCAAATCTTTAGTAATCGTTTGTGGTTCTGGAATCACTTCCAGTTCTACCATACTCCCACTACTGTTTTCTGAATAAAATACATTTTTAATAAAACTGTGGTGAGTCTAGAACAATATCGCTATTGTTCATCCAGATGGTAGAAAGTCAACCCTCGTCATAGCTTGTGTCAACCCACAAACAGCCATTACAGAAACGTGCCTTGAGTTATCCAGAGTCTGGTTTTAATCATAAGCCGGACAACTCCCCGTACCTTAACATCGTTAAGATATGAACTGTTCTATATCCAATATAGAACCAGAGGCACTGATTTATTTGAACCAGATTCAAATCATGCAGCTGTCTCCAGTGCATGTCAACTAAATGGAAGAAGGCCGATCAGCGTAACTCAACTTAGGAATGCTTCCAATTATGAGTAACCTGAAAAAGAAGCAAGTTCTCTTAATCATTACTATCAACTGAATACCATACACAAGTATCTACATCTTCTATCACTTTGAAGAATCCCGATACTTGCAATATCTGGTTCTCTACTTTATTCAAATACCTACAACTTCTCAAAATTCAGACCCTGTGTTTCCACGAAACACTTGTCTAATAACTAGAGAAGTCATAAGTAAACCGAATATAGTACGAGGACCAACCCCTCTGTCCTGATGGACCCTGGACAACATAAAATACTCTGTATAAGTCATTGAGTCTGATAACTCATTTACTGTGTGTCGTAGGTTGAAAACTGTACCTTTGGTTATGAAGAATTACACCGCTGTTCAATGCTCCTTACCTAACCATCCACTGATATAGGTAAATGTCGTGGACATAATTTCAAAAGGGTATATCTCACTCTATGAAAATAGACGTACAGATATATCGATTTGAAATTGGTGCATAACAACGGATATTCAAAACCAAATATTTGCCGACCGGCAAACAGCCCAGGTGATTTCCTCAAGTATCAACGATTACAATAAATCCCGATATAATGAGGATGATCACCTAATTTCCAATAACTTACTCCCACTCAGCATCTGTAAAACTATACAGATGTGAGAATCATACTTGGTAAATACATACCCTGGAGCAAGTGTCTAACTGGGAAATCAGTTTTCGTTTAACAGTACACGGTGAAACTGAAACATTGAAATGTTTCGATGGGGTATCCCGGTATTCCTAGTAATGCCTCTTCCAGTTTCACGACTGTAACCGTATAATTCTTTGCCACCTCTCCAAATCCCTTCATATGTCTTTAGTCATTACCTTCTGCACACCCCTTTAGGCCAAATGGTTTTCTTCCTTCCCTACCGTTCGGCACCAGCCTATGGTTTGGAAGAAGACTATCCAATAAGCATAATGGGTGTACTGTCCTAGTCCTAGGAGCACTCGCAATGCGAGAGAAGGTGAAGATAAAAGACAACCGAATAAACCTTATTCCTATTTCTCCTGAACCAGAATCCATCACCGAAATGGAACAAGTTCCTTTCGAGTTCGTATATAACCATACGATGGAGTATCCAGTAAACTGTGGATCTTCGTAGTGATACGGAGTGTTCTGGAGAAATACAAAGTTGATTTTAGGATTGGCGAAGAAATACTCGGTTTGATCATGAATAGCAGTCACAATTTACTTTGCCCTCTTACTAATCCCTTGCTTTGTCTTAACTTAATACCTTCTGCACACCATCGTTATGCTAATTGGTTTTCTTCATTCCCTACCGGTCGGCACCAGCCTAAGGTTTGGAAGAAGACTATCCAATTTGCGTAATAGGTGTACTATCTCCTAAACCAAGGAGTACTCGCAACCTGAGAGAAGGTAAAAGGAAAAGACAACTGAATAGTCCTATCTGTTTTCTCCAGAACCTGAAACCATCCTCGAATTCCTTCGAGTTCGTATATAACCATACGATGGTTTTGTCCAATGGAAGTGGACGTTCGTAGTAATACGGGGTGTCCTGGAGAAAAGGGTAAAAGTAGGAGTGGCAATGAGGTTTGCAACTCTGATAATCCAAAAGCCAGTGTTAAGAAGGTTCGGTCAACTTGGTCACTGAGTCATAGTCTTAGGGTCGGGTCAATGGTCGCTGCCAAAGAGAGAGAGAAAAGAAACACTCAGCGTGCACTCTAACCTAGATCAGAATGGTTACCAATTTATCTAATCTGGAAACCTCCCACTGTACTGTCAAATTCTCCTCCAAACCTGAAAGAAGAATTAATCGGGATCACCCGAGGAGTATACCAACTCATCAGTGGGAATCGGGATCCAACTATCATCGCATGATAACATGACGGAATCCGCTCACGGTGTCACACTCCAGAAGGTATGCGCATATCTGGCAAGTTTCAGTTCTTTTGAAACTCCCGATGTGATTTCAGCCCCATGCTCTTATGACCTTGACTTTGGCCAACAAATCATAAGTCACATGTCAAGTTCTACCCGTCATTCTCCAGGTTGATTTGAATCCACCCGTACATACCCTTGACTTTGGCTAACAAGGTAGTACGACTGTTCTAAACCAACGCATCTATCTATGCTGCATATGAATAGCCAACAGCTACGAAACACTGTGCCTTGACTTTGGCCAACAAACACAGCTTGAATACCATTGACTACCCATATGAAACGACGGAGGGATACGAATGGTTTCTGGCGAAAACCTTTAACGTAAAGAACTTGATATCGTTGAAGGAACGGATAGCTTTTAAAATATAGTGACAAAAACCATTGCTAAAGAGGTCACTCCCGGTGAAGGGATCTCGGCTCTTTCCCCGTAGAATGGGGTGCAGGATATTCCAAATGAATACCACGATGCAAAGCAAAAAGTAATCGGCTATAGTGAAGTTAATGCCCTGACGCAAGCTTCTGTCCAAGGGGTCACTCCCGGTGAAGGGATCTCGGCCCTTGCCTCGTCGACTGAGGTGCAGGATATTCCAACTGAATATCACTGTGCAAAACAAAAGTGAACGTCCTTGCAATAACAACCTTTTGAAAAGTGTTCCAACAACATCAGATTAGGTTTGTTTTTAACTTGCATTGATCCGAATCAACGCAGTCCCATCAATTGATCACACCACAAAGAACGAAAATAATATGATGTACGTATATGCCATCCGCATTCGCCACTGGGTCCCGTCATTATCCGTTGGGTTAGCTAACTAACGACAGAGCGGGGACTGGACTAGCGCGGATGTAAAACATATACAACATCTACTAATATATATACCAATATATTATATTTCGCTCAAGGCGTGATAAGAAATGCAACATCACAGAAATGTACAACATCACAGAACAATACAGATATTTGGGATCCCCGGGTTTCACAGAGCCACTACTGAAACCCAACGTTCCCCTGGTCGTGTGGATAGCCTGTGCAATGAAATCCTAGACCCCTACGGGCGCGGCAAGTCACCCCCCAAAACCTGAAGCGAGGCAGCCCCCTTCAGTACCGTGAATGGACCACCCAGCACTTCACGGAATCCGGTAACTTGGGCACCCCTCCTGGGTCAACCTGTACCCCCTACGAGTGCGGCGAATAGCCCGCCAATTCTAGAGTGAAGCCCCCTCCGTCTCAATGCCATGAGATGCGGGCCCGTTGCCCTCTAGAACCCGGCTATCCGTGCACCCCACCGCGGGGTAATCCTAGTACAGAAAGTAAAATATACATACAACGGGTACATCGACCGCAACCTGGCCGTGCCCCAAAATAATAATACAATCAGGCAGTGACGGCAGTCCACATGTCGGACGCTCGCCCCGCAATATCAAATGTACATAATACAACAACAACTGTACTAGTATTGCATCCAGGCAATCCCCCACGACTAATCCGCAACATCACAGCATAACACAGAACATCAACGTGAAAGTCACGTTCGCAAATCCGTCTAACCGGGCTATAGCAGTTAGACTGGATTTACCGATCAAGTGACATTCACGATCGCAGATATAATGTAAATACTGTGAAATAATGTGTTTAAAATATCCGATCGATTAAATTTTATCAAGTGGGCCCCCAAGTACTACTGTAGCACATCAAGAAATTCTGGGCCCAAATATAATATTCCAAAACCCCTATTTTTAACCCAGAAAGCGACTACAAAAATTTGATACAGCGAGGACACAAATGTGCGGCGGAACCGCGGCCCAAAGGGGGGTTTAGCCGCGGTTCCGCGCTTCAGTGGTCGACTCACTATGTCGAATTTCTACAGAGTGCTTATAATTTCCAGTACATCACTTTTCTACAACCTGAAAAAAATTTCGACTCCAAAAAATTTCAACAGAAAACTGATGTGAACAAAAACGCGGATTTTGGAATTTTGGTCGATCGGAAATGTAAACACATTAAACAAAGATAGACTAAGTTAATGGCGAGGCTCTGATACCACTGTAAGTGCACGGCGGCGCCCCGGACACCATCCCGAGGCCAAAATGCGGAAGCGGTGATAAACTTTAAATTTTGCGAACTTAGCAAACCGGCACCACCGCGCACTAAAACCCGGATCGAACCATTAACTAGTCCTAGCTAACTACAAGATGGGGAAGAGAGATATACCGACTGATCCGAGTCCTCCGGTCTTCTCGTCGTCGTCCCGATCTCCCGCGGAATGTCCTGTCTCCACCTCGTCGCCGGAAGTGCACCACATCGCCTACATCTTTTACGGGCTCCCACCTCAATGCCGAGGCAACTCGGGCACGAAGCTGGCTAGTCGACGTGCCCAAGATTTGCTGTAGAATGTATAGTAGAATTTGTGTCTCACTTTGGGGTTGTAGGAATTGCCTTTTGGTGGAGGGATGAACTATGGAGTTTGGAGATGGAACTTGTGGGAATTTTGCAAAGCAAGAAGAACAAAATTCCCATCACAAGAATTTTGGGACAGCCCCCCTTCTATGTGGCCGGCCAAGCATTGTGAGGGGAGAGTGAGAATGAGAGTGTCATCCAATAATCCAAGGGAGAGAGAGAGAAGGCTATCATGCAAAGAATCATCATCACAACAATTCCAATACTCAACCAACAACCATGATAGCTAAACCAACCTCACACTCCAACACCACCATCATCACCTCACAAAGTCAAGCAATCATGAACTCAAGAAAGGTCAAGGGATGGGGCTCCATCATGCAACCATCATGATACAAATATATGCAAAGTCCCCCTCCACAAATACTTATTTGCAACAATGCAAATAAGCCCTCCTCCACCAATCTTCGGCCAATGAACGATACAATGGAAAATGGCCGAAACGGAAAACAAACTGGCAACTCCAGAAACTGGTCCCGTAATAAATTACAGAAAAACCCCGATACTGTGCATACACACCTGCATCTGTATTCTGACTGAAATACAAATACAATGAGACAAAATCTACACTGTACTATACTAGGATCCGGCTTAAACCAAAGCCGGCTAGTAATATCCGTTCGATCCTGATCCGTGCAATACCGCACGTATCTGATCGAACCCTGCCATATATCCATACGGCCTGTAGTACAAACTGTCCGATCCTGATCCGTGCAATACCGCACGTATCTGATCGGACCTTGCCATATCTCCATACGGCCTCTACAGCTTTTCGCCCGAAACTTGAGTAACTGTAAGTGTGGGGGACTCTAAAGACTCGTCAACACCTTGGTTATGGATTTAACCACTAACACGTCAGAGGTATAAGCCAATACGTAACGGGCTACCAGGTATTGACTAAAAGGGACGTCTGTGAGCGAACTCAGCCAGACAACCCTACTGAGCCTGTCAGTGAAAATATCCGTACAGTCTGGTCCGTTCGTCTATGAGCATCGCATGGCGGGCCTAGGGGGTTGGTAAAAGTCATACCCCCAAAAGCGGTACAAGTCGTGTCGGGGTGTAGCCCAGAACACCCTGAGATACTACTGGAATACCTACCAGTAAATCTCCTGCCTCGGCCGAGGGCTTTGTGTAATGGCTCTCCTAGACACAGCGCGACCTCACCCCCAATACCGGGAGAGACGAACCCCTGAAGATCCGCTCACTGCCTCCATGTGGCTCGGGACTGCACCCAACTAAAACCTGTTTGCACGACTCCTTTGAGCCGTGGTAGGGTAGTAATCAAAGTACAGTGGGAACTCACACGAGACAAATGACGATCCCCAGGTCGATGAACTAACCTGTACACATGTCACCAGGGAACTGCCATCTGACGTCTGGTATATGACCAACTAGCATGTTCCCGGCGAGTCCTGTCCGGTGTACTCATAACCCAATGAGCACCTGTATACATCTTAGGTGAACCAACTGACACTAGTGGCTTGTGAGACCGGCCACCGCCCCTCGTCGGGGTCTCGAATGTACACACTAGTCTACTCTGGAGTATCGATGCCCTATCTCGAAACTCCCACGACTAAGGACCATTTAAGGATGTGCTTATAGACTTCCAGCTCCCACGTATATGATCTCCCTCATACTGCTGGTGGTCAAGCAAGGATCCTAGGGGCTCTATCAACGTACAATAGTGACCTGTCAGGTCACCTAAAGCAGTACACGATGATAAAGATAAACCAGATAGCATACTATCATCTCGAGTAAGACTGTCCTATCGGGATAGGTCCTCCATCAATCATTGTAATCACGTGCCTGTGATCCAATAATTGACTCTGAGGGCACTATCTCCAACACAATGAACATCAGAGGAGGCACGAGAATATGGACCTCGAATCCATATTTAAAAAGAACTGTATGGAGAGCAATCCCGTATCTCCAGATACGAAGTCTCGAAAAAGCTGTTTTCGGCGAGATTGGCCGTCGGATCATCGGTAGCGGAACACGTGTTTAAGATGATTGGCTTCATTGAGGAGCTCGCGGACCTTAGGACCACGTTAGAGAACGAGCTCTACACGGACTTGATTCTCCAGTCCCTTCCTTCCACTTACACCCAGTTTATCCTGAACTTCAACTTACAAGAAAAAGAAGTTGAAATTTTAGAACTCCTCAACATGCTGAGGAGTGCAGAGGGAACCCTACAGAAAGGTAGGGAAACATCCACTTTGTTTGTAGGAGGATCTTCCTCTTCTAGGTCCAAGGCGAAAGCCAAGGGAAAGAAGAAGAAAGCTCCCGCCAAACCAAGGGGCGGTGTTAGTAAAGTGGATACGAAGGGAAAGACAAAGGCAACAAAGGCAGCGGGAAAGCTTGTGGGAAATGAAAAATGCTTTTACTGTCACAAGAGTGGACACTGGAAAAAAGATTGCAGGGCTTGGAAGGCCAGAACCCAGGATCTGAAGCAAGTTGCGGCTTTAGCTTCAGGTGTGTATGTTATTGAAAACTGTCTATCAATAAACTCTACATCCTGGGTATTGGATACCGGATCAGGATCTCATATCTGTAATTCTTTACAGGCACTGAGAAGACGTAGGGTTTTGAAGGCAGGTGATATGACCCTCAGAGTTGCAAACGAAGCTGGCATGGATGCTGAGTCCGTGGGGGACTATCACCTGGGGTTGTCAGATGGACACGTTTTGGTTTTGCGTGATTGTTATTTTGTACCCAATGCAACCTGTAATATCATATCTGTATCTTTATTATCTAAAGAAGGTTATGAATTTGCATTTGTAAGTAATGTTGTGAACATTCACCTTAATCAAGTTTTGATTGGGTCAGGTACATTAATCAATGGTATATACGTATTAAACCAACCATAGATTTTCAATGTCTAGAATACACACAAAAGAAAGTCTCCGGAAACAAATTAGGCTTTCTTATGGCATTGTAGACTGGGTCACATCAATGAGAGAAGGTTGACGAAGTTACATACAGAAAGATATTTGGATCCGTTCGAATATCAATCATATGCAACTTGTCAATCATGTCCTAAAGGAAAGATGACAAAGACTCCGTTCACTGGACACGGAGTAAGAGCGAGCGAGCTCTTGGGACTCGTACACAGCGACGTGTGTGGTCCAATGTCTACACATACGCGAAGCGGTTATTCTTACTTCATTACTTTTACGGATGACTTTTCAAGGTACGGATATGTCTTCTTAATGAAACATAAATCCGAAGCCTTTGGAAAATTCCAGGAATATATGAATGAAGTAGAAAAAAAAACAGGCAAAAGTATCAAGACACTGAGATCTGATCGAGGTGGTGAATACTTAAGTGCCGAGTTCCTGGATTACTTAAAAGAGAATAGAATTCTCTCTCAGCTTGCTCCTCCATACACTCCGCAACATAACGGTGTATCGGAGAGACGGAACCGGACCCTATTGGATATGGTACGTTCCATAATGAGTAACGCTGAGTTACCATGATCATTCTGGGGATATGCACTAGAATCAGCTGCATGCCTTTTGAACCGAGTTCCAATTAAGACTGTGCCTACCACACCATATCAGATGTGGTGTGGGAAGAAACCCTATCTTAAACACATTAAGACATGGGGATGTCCAGCTTTTGTCAAAAAGCAGCATGCGGACAAACTCGAGGCACGCTCAGTACAGTGCAAGTTTGTGGGATATCCAAAGAATTCCAAGGGATATTTCTTCTATTGCGAAGAGGAACAAAAGGTTTTTGTTTCTCGTCATGCCCACTTCTTGGAAACTGAGTTTTTTGAAAATCAGATAAGTGGGAGCGCAATAGAACTGGAAGAAATTCCAGAACCACGAGCTATTACTGAAAGCTTAGTAGAACCAGAGGGTTCGAAAGATCAGGACATTCCTGCGCCGCTCCGCAGGAGTAGTAGGCAGTCTCATCCGCCCGAGAGATACTACGGTTTTCTCATAGACGGGGATAGAGAGGATTGCATCATTGATAATGATGAGCCGACTAGCTTCCAGCAAGCCATTCAGAGCGTCGACTCGGTAAAATGGCTGGATGCAATGCGGACCGAAATGGAGTCCATGTACACCAACAAAGTATGGACGTTGGACGTTGCTCCAGATGAAGTAAAACCCGTAGGATGCAAGTGGATCTTCAAAAGGAAGATTGGTGTAGATGGACAGGTTGAGACCTATAAAGCTAGACTTGTTGCAAAGGGTTTTCGTCAAAGACCTGGTTTGGACTATGACGAAACCTTTTCTCCAGTGGCTATGCTGAAATCCATTCGGATCCTTCTTGCCATTGCTGCATTCCACGATTATGAGATTTGGCAGATGGACGTAAAGACCGCTTTTCTGAATGGAAATTTAGAAGAGTGTGTCTATATGGACCAGCCAGAGGGTTTCATTCAGAGTGGGAGTAGCGGAAAGGTGTGCAAGTTGCTTAAGTCCATCTATGGACTAAAGCAGGCATCGCGGAGTTAGAACATCTGTTTTGATGAGACGGTCAAAGAATTTGGCTTTATCAAAAATCCAGATGAACCATGCATCTATAGTAGATTTGTAGCAAGAACTGTCGTATTCCTCGTATTATACGTGGATGACATTCTTTTGATAGGAAATGACATTCCTATGCTACAATCTGTCAAGGGATTCTTGTCACACAGGTTCTCTATGAAAGACCTGGGTGATGCCTCTTACATTCTGGGGATCCGGATCTATCGTGAAAGATCCAAGAGGATATTAGGACTTTCACAGTCCAGGTACATCGACACCATACTGAGAAGATTCAGTATGGAAGATTCCAAGCACGGTAATCTATCGGCTTGTCACGGGATCACCCTCTCCAAAGAGATGTCTCCCAAGACTGATTTGGAAAGGGATCGCATGTCTATTATACCCTACGCTTCTGCGGTTGGCTCTATAATGTATGCGATGTTGTGTACCAGACCAGATGTAGCTTATGCACTGAGTGTTGTAAGCCGGTATCAGTAAAACCCTAGGGAGAAACACTGGATAGCGGTAAAGAACATTCTTAAGTACCTGAGAAGGACTAAGGAGATGTTCTTGGTGTATGGAGGAAAAGACCTCCAGATCGAGGCCTTTGCTGACTCCAGCTTCCAGAGTGACAAGGATGATTCCAAGTCCATGTCGGGTTATGTCTTTACCCTCAATGGAGGGGTGGTGTGTTGGAAGAGTTCCAAACAGGAAACCGTTGCTGACTCGACAATGGAAGCGGAATATATCGCTGCTGCAGATGCCACAAAAGAAGCCGTCTGGATAAGGAAGTTCTTGACAGAACTTCAGGTGGTTCCGTCCATTGTTGATCCAATACCTCTGTATTGCGACAACAACGGGGCTATAGCTTTAGCGAAGGAACCCAGGTCCTTTCAGAGGTCCAGACACATCTTGAGGCGGTATCACCTGATCAGGGAGATCGTGGGTCGCCAGGAGATCGTGGTTCGGAGAGTTGCTACAGAAGATAACACTGTTGATCCATTCAAGAAGGCCTTACCCCAGACTCAGTTCAAGCGGCTGATCGAGATGATAGGTCTTCGATATGCCAGTACATGGCCTTAGTGCAAGTGGGAGATTGTTAGTGTATATGCCGTAGAGGCCATTACTGTATCATACTAGTTTGTATATTACTTAATGGAAGCTTGGGATATTCACCTTGTATAGACAATCTTGCTCAAAATAGTAGTATGCTACTTAGTTTGTTTCTACTTTAATGTGTACATGTGTTTATTTTAGTATATCATCTATACACATTAGTGGAGCCCTTAGGATCTTTGCTTGATTACCAGCGTTGTGATGGCAGTCACACTCGTGGGGGTTGGGTAATCCACAAGCACATCCTTATGCAGGTCCCTGGTCGTAGGACTATCGAGACAGGGCATCGATACTCCGGAGTAGACTAGCATATGCGCTTCTCATCCCAGCAGGGGAGACGGTCTGTCCCACAGCCGTCAGTACGTCGTACTTGAGATAGTATGCGGGCGCTCGTTAGGTTACGAGTACACTGGACAGGACTCGTCGGGAACTGTTGGTTGGTACTATACCTATCGTCGGTTATCAGTTCCCAGGTGACATGAGTACAGCTTAGTCCGCTGACTTGACACTGTCACTTCGCCTCGAGTGTGTTCCAACTGTACTTAGATTACTACCCTACCACGGCTCAAAGGAGTCGTGCAAACAGGTAGTAGTTGGGTGCAGTCCCGAAGCATTTGGAGGCAGTGACGGTTAGACAGGATTCGTCTCTCCCGGTATTGGGGGTGATATCGCGCTGTGTCTAGGAGAGCCATTACACAAAGTCCCTGGCCAGGGCAAGCGAGATATACTGGTAGGTTTCCAGCGTTATCTCTGGGTGTTCTGGGCTACACTCCGACACGACTTATACCGCTATTAGGGGACTGACGTTTACCGCCCCCCTAGGCCCGCCATGCAATATTCTCAGACGAACAGACCAGACTATACGCAGATTGTCACATTCAGGCTCAGTAGGAGTTCAGATGGGTTTCACCTCGTCCGTCTTCTTATCGGCATCTACCTGGGGGCCGTTACGCACAGCTAGTGCCGCTTGCGGTCTGTGGTTAAACCCACTACCGGCGTAGAGTCGATTCTTTAGAGTCCCACACAGAGAGCTATTCTCCTTTAGGCAAAAGAGTAGAGGTCGCATGGTTTTGCGACATGGTTCGGTCACATCCGTGCACTTGTGCACGTTCAGTGTCTGGGCAGTTATCACTAGCGGGCTTTGGTTTAAGCCAGATCCTAGTGTACGTTTTGGGATTGGTTTTATCTCGTTTGTATTCGTGTTCCTCGGAACGCGGATGCGGGTGTGTATGCACAGTTGACAGAGAGACAGAGGCAGAGGATTCTCATTAGGGTTGTTGACTGTTGACTTTTGCTAAATCCTAATGAGAATAAGAAATATGATTAACAATAATATTAATTAAGTATTATTGTGACATGGTTGTTGATGGCTGACTTTGTTGACTTGTTGACTTAGTTGACCGGTTGACTAGGTTGGACTTGTTGACCTTCATCATGACAATGGTTATCATTTCTTGGCATTGACCTTGGCTTGCTTATTTGTTCACACATTGCATTTAATGCAAGAAATGATATGGCCACTTGATATGATAACAACCATCACATAATACTCAATTATTATTATGTGTTATGATGGTTTTGGATTATGAGAGCAAGGGTGAGAAAAGTCTTGCTCATTCTATCATTCTCATTCTCTCTCATCCTCAAGCTCTCCATCTTCCTCTTGCTTTCTCTCTAGTCCATGGTTCTACTTGTCTCATGTGTTGAGAAGCAAGAACCATAGAGATAAAACCCAACACACCCCTCTACTCATCCTAGTACACAAGGTTTAGCAAACCAAGTGTTCTAGTTTCCTCAAGATTGAGGTTGAAGCCAAAGGTAGAAGCTTTCAGGTGGAACCATCTTCGGCACAAAGAGACGACGAGGAGAGAACCATCCGACCACCACAAGGAGACCAAGAGAAGGAGTTCAAGTTAAGGTATAACCCCTAACCGAGTAGGTAAAACTCTTGTTAGGATTGTTAGATAGTTGTTTAACAAAGATCCGTATTTTGAGTCCATGTTACCACCAAAAGAAAAATCGTTTTTCATCATTTCCGCAAGCCTGTAAGTACCGGGAGAGGTAACGTGGACTTACACATATGTGATATGTGCAGGACCGAGGATGATGTGATATGAGATACCATATTATATTCTCGCGATGTTTAGATATGAACCGGGTCATCGGATCAAGTGTTGATTCGATGAATCGGTACATGATATATTTGTCGGTTATATTCGATATAGCCGGATTGTCGGATCAAGTGTTGATTCGATGATTTAATGTATAATAATATATATGATATATTGTATTACATTATCTAATATTGGCTCGCTTTATTATTTCATTTTCTCACCGGATAATACATTGATATATATGCGATATATATTAATTGTATTATTTTCTTTTGTTACAAATATATAATATATATGTGATATATATTATAGTAACATGATATGATTAATAATGAAACATGTTTAGTGATGATAAAAAGAGATTAGGGTTTGATTAGGGTTAGCTTCTTCTTTCACCATCTAGAAGCATTCCTTTTGTCTTGGTTAAGATATTATGGTTGATATTTATCCATTACTCATTCTTTAACCTAACCAAACCCTAGCTCTAGTTTATTCTCTACAAGGGTTATCCTTGTCATACTAAACTATGGTTACATTATTAATTCATATATACTTTTCTACTATTCATCACAAAAGGATTATCTCTTTTATTCATCATCTTCTTCTCTCTTAAGCTTTGAGAAAGCTCACTAGATTTTCCTTTTGTGATGTTTTCATGTGAGAATTTGATATAAAAAGATAGCATAAATACTACTCCATCATCCTCATCTAATCTAGCCCATTAGATTAGGGTGTTCACCTCATTAGAGTGAGAGAGCTTGAGTTATAGCAACTTCGACGTAGATCATCGGAGAAACGGAATACTACAAGCTAGCATGGATCGTTCGAGTCGTGGAGCCTCTCTTGAGTCCGGGAGATCATGGATCGCGGCGAAGGGACTTCTACTCGGAGCTTATGAAGCGAAGGAGCGGACTACAAAGGTTGTAATCCCTCACACTTAGTGGTAAAGATGTTTACTTGCATGTTAAACCCTAATAATCTAGCAAAGATCCCGGCTTTGGGTTGTTCGGCACGTCTAAAATTTTATTCGGGCATGTTTGATGCCTTATGAACCTTCACAAGAGTGCCTAGGAACCCTACAGTGGTATCAAAGCCTAGCTAGAGCATTAGGCGACGTGTATACGAAGTTAAAACTTCGATCGAACCCGATACGACGAAATAAAACCCCTCTCTGGATATTTTTCAAAAAACTGTGATTTTTCAGAATTAAAAATGCTTAAAAATACTAGCAGGAAATTATAAGAATAACTGTGAAAAACGACAGGGTAAAGCGTACGGACCGCCGTGGAACCGCGGCCAATCCTTGCTTGGGCCACGGATCCGCGGCCGTACTGTGGCCTTTAACCTATCTTTTTGCACAGTAATCTATATTTCTGTAAGTTATATTTTCTGGGTATTTTTAATCTGACTCAAGTGTTGAGTGTTCTGGGGTTTATTTTGTAATCGATTGATTCGATCGGAAAATTTAATTTTGTCAAGTTTTCCGGATATTTAGAAACTGTTAAAATGTTCGAGCGGATATCATTAACTCACTTTTTCCCGGCACGAAAAACTTTCAAGTGTTGAATTTTTATCGGGTTTAAATCTTTCGGAAAAATGTGCAAGTAACACGGTAGACCCTCTAGAAGAACACAAAGCTTAACTCGATTATGTGACCGTCTTGAACTGCCTGTAAACCTTAGGGTTTGGGGCAGTACGGCGTGCTACATGTGAGGCGTTGGCTTGACCCTTCTACGGCTGGATCACCGGTACTGTGACATATTCTGGGATTATTTGAACTCCGCTCAAGTGTTGAGCTATTTAGGAAATTTTGGGTATTTGATTATCTGTTCGGAAAGTTTAACACTGTCTATTTATCTGGAATGTGATACAATATGTGGAATTCATATAGTTAGGCATGAAATGCGAAGTATGTGATATTTCGAATTTACGATGTCTAAAGTGATTGTGGATTCCAAATATCGTAGTTTTACAATTTCTTTTCTGTGACCGTAAGTGTAGTATGTAGTTGTATTGCCGGTCTTCGTTGCTATACATCTACGACGATCGGTGTATGCATACTTACTTATGTTGATGCTATGTGATATTATGTGTTGCTGTGATATGTTATATTGGATCGTCGTGTTCTGAATAGCCGGGGGTTTTATGTGAGATGATGGTTTTTATTTTCATCCATGTAAAATTCATTTGTATGTAATATTCTTTTATTGGGGCACTTCCGGGATGAGATTGATGTCACCAGTGTATATTATTTTCTTTTCCGCATTAGGTAGACCCAAGGAGGGGAGCACAAGTAACCGGGTTCTAGGGTCCAGTGGGAGGCCATCTCGAGGAGTCGAGACCGGGTCTCCTAACCCTAGAATTGGCAGTGTTACTTGCCGCTCTCGTAGGGGTCTTGGGATGTGGGTTTAGCTATTCGTCGCGACCGTGGAATCCGTGTTTTATACAGGCTCGTATTGAAAACACGGACGTCCCAGTATATCCAATATTTCATATATGTTCTTCTGCTGCAATGTTCTGTGATGAGATCATATTACTGCCTGAGACGAATGCTTATACTATATATATATGCTGCTATATAAATATTACTGCTTTCGTTTCTTCTGTGATGCGTAGGAAGCATAAGCTGATGGGATTTTATTAATGAGATTAATAAAAAGAAAAGAAACCTAAAAGATGTTGTAGAATCAAAACTTTATAAAAAGGGTAGCTACAGTTTTGCTTTGCATAGCGGTATATATGATATACCCTGCACCTTATTCGATGAGGAAAGAGCCGAGATCCCTTCACCGGGAGTGACCTCTTTAGCGAAACTGGCAGATGCTACAAACACACGGTTTAGTTTTTGACAGCTTATATAGTTCTTGCTTTGCACAGTGATATATATGATATATCCTGCACCTTATTTGATGGGGAAAGAGCCGAGATCCCTTCACCGGGAGTTACCTCTTTAGCGAAACTAGAAAGCCTCAAAAACACTCCTTTTTCAAAAACCACATGATTCTACGACGATATCAAGTTCATTAAGCTCAGGGTTTTCTGAAAAACCTGTGTAGCCCTCCGTCATTTCAGATAAGTACTACTTAGTATTCGTGCTGTGGTAGTTTGGCCTTCGTCAAGGCATAATGTACGGTAGCTAACTAGTGCTTATCGGCTACCATACGATGCGATTGGATTAGGGTATTCTTATGGCGTAGTTTGGCCTTCGTCAAGGGTCGTACGGGTGGGTTTAATTCAATCAAGAAATGAACGGGTTGAACTTGACTAGCGCCCTATGGGTAGTTTGGCCTTCGTCAAGGTCATGGGACGCTAGGGGTAAAAGCATTATCGGGAATTTCAAGTGTTGAAATTTGCAATGAGATTGCATACCTCCTATGAGATAGTTGGATCCCGATATCCACTGTGAGTAAGTGTTACTCCTGGGAGAGTTTTACACAGGACAATTAGCCGATCAAGTAGGTGTCTAGAAAAGTGTTAACGAGGTTATGCCTCTGGGAAAATGAGGTTTACTTTAATTAGGTCCGTGCGAAAGCATGGGGAACCTCCCTCAATGTCACGACCCGAAAGAGCACGTGACTGGCCCTTGAACCATATGAAGTCTATAGGACCCCATCTGATCCAAGTAAGCCAAAAGCCCAGAAATCTAAAACCGTTTAAAGAGTAAATAAGGAAAACTGGTTTTGAAAAGTAAAGAAATCATGTTTCGAAAATCAAGGTTTTTAAATAACTAAGCCGAATGTGTATTTTTAAAATGTGTAACCTTTCCTGAAAATTTCGGCAGAGTTTCCTTTGTAAAAACTGGCCCCGAACGGGGTACAACAAGAATAATATATAAGAAATGATAAAAGGCATCCCCAAGCGGGAGCTAGCTCTTCGTCAATCGACGGTCACAACCACGCAAGCAATAATAATATACAACGCCGAAGGGCGAGGATCAAAATCCAAAAAGAAACTCAAACAGCCAGAAAACCGTAATACTACAAGCGCGACTCTAAGGTCGAAAATAATACAACACTGTTTTCTAAGTCTGAAACAATATACAAGTTTTGGTTGATGGAATGACTAGATACAATAAATAATACATGAACAATGGCGGTTCTGATACAAAAGAACCCACCTACCAACGCAAGTCACCCATATGGAAGCAGTGTGCCAGAAATACCGCTATGGAATCTGTACGGCAAAAACCTGTAAGGACTGTGGCACAACAGAGGTGAGTTGCCAACTCGTGAATAGAAAATATCTACAAGCAGAGATCGAATGCATGACCCATCCTAGGTCAATACGATCAGAAATATATATAACCTCAATATGAATAAGTCTGAAACATGCTACATTGGCAATGTAATCTCTATACATGAGTGTAATGCCAAGTGCTCGTGCCAGTGCCTCAGGTAATAGCATATCATAAATGTGAGGTACAATCAATGAAATCAATCTGCATGTACGTGGATCCCGTCCATCCGTCACCCAATGACAAAACCATCATGCATGTAAATATCATCAGCCTATGCATGGAAATATGAGGATATAAACCACCTGTGTCCCTCACGACACGTCAAAATCATGGAACCAGAGTGCCCAGCATCGGCACTCGAAAACATCATGAAAACTGTACCCAGCATTGGCACGTAAATCCTCATATATCGGGCTCCGTCAGTCCGGATCGGCCCACAGGCTCTGTCTGCGGTATCGGCCCTCGGCCCCGGCAGTATGCCATATCCATCTATCGACTCTGGTCGGTATCCTCCGGATAACCGCCAGGTCCAACAAAATCACCGGTAGGTAGTGGTCCCTCCGCCGGGCTCACCGTCTACTGCACAGCGAAACCGTTCTTGTCCCGGGGTACCATTCCGGGTCCACCACGAACCCGCAAACGGATCATCCATCTCCTCGAATCGGGTTTCAAGCACACGTCTCAGCACCGAGAAAACGCGTGGTGGACGCACTGAAATATCATATCACGGGTAACCGGGTTTTTTTTTAAACAATTACATATCCTCTTTGAAACACCCACGGTTCCCAAAACCAGAAATATCATGGAAACAGCATATCTCAATGCGTATAATCAGAAAGCAGCATGTATGCGACATATAGCAGAAAGGTAAGCATATCAATATGTCATGCAAGGGTCATATCCTGAATGCAACAGTACTACAGTGTAGTGACATGGCAATTATCGATGATGAAGTGTGTGAGCCGGCAAACAAGTGTACGTGGAACATACGCATCATCGATAATGGTGCTGGTGTCCTAGCAGCATGAATGAAATATATCAACAACATAAGCGATGCAATGCAAACAGCATGAATGTGCGGAATCGAGTAATCAACGCAACAGTAGAGAACCTGCCTCAATAGATATATCATGCAACCTTGCCTTTTGAAATAAGACGAATCAGGGTTTTTGGTAAAATAAGGGTTACGGTGTTTTAAGAAAAGATGTGCCGTTTAAAAATATCCGTAGAATCCCTTTTGCCTATCCTTAAAATATCCCCGATTCGTTAGTTTTGAAATAGGTATGACTCGGGTCTAGTCTAACGCCTACTATGCGAACTACGAACCCACAGTCAAGTCAAAAGAGAGGGGTATGGAAACCACCTAAATCTGAGTCGATATCACACTATCTCATCACATGAAAGGTATCACTACCATCATATCACATCTCCAATACGAACTCTATCATGTCGCCAAATTTCACGGCCTCAATCGAATCTCATCGACTCATCTCAATCCCACGTATCATCCTCAAATCTCGTATATGAACACATAGTCCCATACCCATGTGTAGATATACACACCATCATATGTGCACAGATATATGAAAGAATGTATGCAAGTATGTGTGTATGTGTGAGTGTGGGTGCAACCACTACTCTAGGGTTTCGCACTATACTCAACCAATACATCCTTATCACCAATAATCCATTTTTACCATCAATAATCCTAAACAACACATAATAAATATATGTGTGTATACGTATTCGTATACATCACCACGGACTGCAGGGGTGCTATACGCCATCCACCCGACTTCTCCCCGTAGATATAATCTACTCACCTTGCTTCTCATGTGTCGGTGCCGATGTCGCCATCTTCATTTTCTTTGCCTCAACATCTCGTAGGGTACCTACAAGTATATCACAACACTAAAGCACATGAAAATCACATCGGAAACCAAAACAGCACACGCTACCCGCATAGGTAAAAACCTATCGACTCGCATGTAAACACGATCAATATCCACTTGTCGTTGACGTCCAAACGCCACCCGACAGGAATGAATCACCAAATACCAAAATTCATGCTAAATCAAGTCGTAAACCATGCACCAACATAGGAAAATCAACCCAGATTTTACCCTAGATGGAATCAGTCAAAACTAGACATACCCAGGTTCAAGAATAGAGGAAATGGGGCCATGCACAAAATTCGAGACAGATCCCCCTGCTTTGGCCGCAATTTGTGGCCAGAAGGGAATAATTGGCGGCCTCACTGTGGAGTTGGGGGCTAGGGTTTGGGGTGGTGGTTCATTGGTGCCTGCACATCTCACTGTCAACTCAGTTTTATTTTTGGGGTCTCGGGGTGATAGCAGATTCCACAAAACACTTCCAGATTTACTGTTTTCCCCGATATCGATTCCGTAATTCCGTATTCTGGTTTCAATTTCAGGTTTGGGTAAAATTAGCATCACACAAGGGGTTCTAAGGTCACCACAATCCTCAATTCCATCTTTGATTTCAGTTTTACCCTAAACCCTAACTTGAATTCTCCAAAGTCCACAAAACGACACAATATCGATATGAAACTAGAATTGATGCACAAGAAATGAGATACTACTCTAATAGGTGCAGAAATTACCTCCTTTGGCAACTCAACAAAATTCTTGAGTTGCTCAAAGTCCTCCAAATCCAATCTTGCTAGGTTCAATGTGAAGCTAGTGAGCTTGGGAGTAAGTTTTGTGAAGTGGGAATGGGGTTTTGGCTTTGTTTTCATGGTGGATCTAGGGTTTTTGTGAAGAGGGTGAGAGAGGGGGAGAGAGCAGCAGCAGCTCCAACAAGGGGAGGGAGAGAAAATGAGAAGGGAAATGATGGGGGGCATGGGTCAAAAGAGATGAAGGTTGACTTAGTCCCTTTCTCTCTCTCATCATACTACTTTTTCTTTTCCTTTCTTCACTAAACTCTTCTCACTTGAATAGTAGACCCAAAAGAAAAGCCATGGTAGAAATGCACAAGCAACACAAGTGTAGAAAATGATATGTGCACATTTTTGCACAAAAAGCTAAAAATCCGATTAGCGATTTTTAATCGCGATTAGCACTAAATTAGCATATAACTAATCTTAAAAACTTTAAAATGGCATAATTCCATAAAATACCTTATTTTAGAATTTTCCATAATTTTTCCCCATTTATTTGTATTTAATTATACCAGAATATTAAAATATTCATTAAAATAATATTAAATTATAAAATTTCCCAAAAATCATATTTTATTATTTTGAAAACGTTACACTCAAGTACCGACACTGATCTGGCTGAAAGATTGATGAAATTGTAGGGTGTAATTAATCCCGGCTAATCTTACCTTTTAGGGTTTGAAGGAAGATTTGATAAAAACAGTGGGAGACATCCTGATTAGATAAGATAATAACCAATCTAATCTTGCAAGAGCATACGCTAAAGTGTTTTCTTCTCTCTCTCTCCAGGTAGCGACCATGTCAGGCCATAATCAAGATAATAATATGGATGTATTGACTGGACCCGCTTATTACACTGAGCAGGGGAACGTTGGACCCGTTCTTTCTTATAAGAGTTATAAGACTGAACAGGGAATTGGAGAATATCTGGATTCTCAAGCCGCCCAAAAGAACATGCATGTTGATGCACCTTCTTTAGGTGTGTTAGTTATTGAGAACTGTTTCTCAGTTCACCCTACGTCCTGGGTATTAGATACCGGATCAGGATCCCACATATGTAAATTGTTACATGGGCTACGGAAAGGTAGAGAACTGGGAAAAGGTGATCATTCCATTCAAGTAGGGAATGGTGCAAGTATTGTAGCCAAAGCAGTTGGCGAATATCACCTTGTATTACCAAGTCGTAATACACTGATTCTGAATGAGTGCTATTATATAGCAAACATGATATTCAACATTATATCAGTTTCTTTATTAAGTAAAGAAGGATATAATTTTGTAGTACAGGATAATGTTATGAACATATTCCTAGATCAAAAGTTGATTGCATCAGGCTCGTTACATAATGGCATATTCATTCTCAATCAAAATACAGTCCTCAATATACAAAACACACACAAGAGGAAAAGTTCAGAAATGAACGAATCCTACTTGTGGCATTGTAGACTTGTTCATATCAATGCGACACGACTGGCTAAGTTACATAAGGATGGATATTTGAATCCGTTCGAATTATCATCTTATGATACTTGCCATTCATATCTCAAAGGAAAAATGACCAAAGCTCCGTTTAGTGGACACGGAGAAAGAGTTACCGAACTCTTAGGACTGGTACATAGTGATGTATGCGGTCCCATGTCTACGCATGCCAGGAACGGTTCTTCCTACTTCATTACATTCACTGACGATCTCTCTAGATACGGACATGTGTTCCTGATGAAACACAAGTCTGAAGCTTTTGAGAAATTCAGAGAATATAAGCACGAAGTAGAGAACCAAAAGGGCAAAAGTATTAAGATCCTTCGATCTGATCGAGGAGGAGAATACTTAAGCAATGATTTTCTGGATTATCTAAAAGAGAATAGGATTCTCTCTCAGCTTACTCCTCCTTATACACCATAGCACAACGGTGTATCGGAATGGAGGAATCGCACCCTATTAGATATGGTGCGCTCTATGATGAGTGAGGCTGAGTTGCCTATTTCCTTCTGGGGGTATGCGCTTGAGACAGCCATATGCCTATTTAATATGGTTCCTACCAAATCAGTGCCTACCACTCCATATGAGATACGGATGATTTAATGGAACCAGAGGATTCAGTAGTACCCGCCGAACCCCAGCCTCTCCGCCGATCTAGTAGGGTTTCTCGTCCACCTGAGAGATACTATGGTTTTCTCATTGATGGTGGGTGCGAAGATTGCATCATGGAAGATGATGACCCAACTAGTTTCGAGCAGGCCATCACGAGTGGTGACTCTATGAAATGGCTGGATGCAATGCGATCTGAGATGGAATCCATGTACACCAACAAAGTATGGACTTTGGAAAATGCTCCTGAAGGGGTAAAACCCATTGGGAGCAAGTGGATCTTTAAAAAGAAATTTGGTGTAGATGGAAAAGTTGAGACTTTCAAAGCTAGACTTGTTACGAAGGGTTTTCGTCAACGACCAGGTGTGGATTATGATGAAACGTTTTCATCAGTAGCTATGCTTAAGTCCATCCGGATCTTACTTGCCATTGCTGCATACCATGACTACGAAATCTGGCAAATGGATATTAAGACCGCCTTTCTAAACGGTGATTTAGAAGAGTGTGTGTACATGACTCAGCCAGAGGGCTTCGTAGATAGTGGGAGCAGTGGAAAGGTGTGCAAGCTGCTTAAATCCATTTATGGGTTAAAGAAAGCATCGCGGAGTTGGAACATCTGTTTTGATGTTGTAGTCAAAGAGTTTGACTTCATCAAAAATATAGATGAACCTTGTATCTATAAGAAGGTAGCAGAGAGTAAGGTTGTCTTCCTCGTATTGTACGTAGACATACTCTTGATAGGAAATGATATTCCTATGCTTCAATCAGTCAAGCTCTTTTTATCACAAAGATTCTCGATGAAAGATCTAGGTGATGCCTCCTGCATATTGGGAATCATGATCTATAGAGATAGATCTAAACGGATACTGGGATTGTCCCAATCCAGGTACATTGACACCATACTAAATAGGTTTAGTATGGAAGAATCCAAGCGTGGGAACCAACCCACGATCTCTGGACTCACTCTCTCCAAAGAGATGTCTCCCAAGACTGATTTGGAGAGAGCTCGCATGCAAGGGATACCCTATGCTTCGGCAGTAGGCTCTATCATGTATGCGATGCTATGTACCAGACCCGATGTAGCATACTCACTAAGTGTAGTGAGTCGGTATCAAGCAGATCCTGGAGAGAGTCACTGGACAGCTGTGAAGAACATTCTCAAGTACTTGCGAAGGACTAAAGACATGTTCTTGGTGTATGGTAACGGAGAACTCCGGGTGGAGTCCTTTACCGATTCCAGCTTCCAAAGTGATAAGGACAACTCTAAGTCGCACTCGGGATTTGTCTTTACCCTCAATGGAGGGGTGGTATGTTGGAAGAGTTCCAAATAGGATACCGTTGAAGACTCGACGATGGAGGCTGAATACATCGCTGCCAACGATGCTGCCAAAGAGGCTGTCTGGATAAAGAAGTTCATTTGTGAACTTGGTGTGGTTCCATCCATTGAGCATCCAATACCTCTGTATTGTGATAACAATGGAGCTGTGGCTTTGGCCAAGGAACCCAGGTCCCATCAGAAGTCCAGACATATTCTGAGGCGGTATCACCTGATCAGGGAGATAGTTGATCGCCGGGATCAGGAGAGTAGATACGAAGGACAACACTGCGGATCCACTCACGAAGGCCATTCCCCAGATACAGTTTAAGAGATTATTCGGGAAGCTAGGTATGAGATACTACAGCAGCTGGCCTTAGTGCAAGTGGGAGATTGTTAGTTATGTATATGCCCTAGAGGCCATTGTTGTACATATGATGTATATTATGATGGATGCTTGGATATATATAGAGAGGACTTTCTTGCTCGTCATGATAGTATGCTATTTGGTTTCACTTTATCTTAACATGTTGACTTGTACTGGTTTACTGTTTTTCTCTCACATGTTGATAAAGCCCTTAGGATCTGTACTCGACTACTGGGACTATGATGAGATCATACTAGTGGGGCCACGGTAGTCGATGAGTACATCCTATAACTGTTCCTAGTCGAGGGTATATCGAGACAGGGCATCGATACACCATAGTAGACTAGCGTATACGCATCTTGACCCATATGATGGGCAATGGATGATCCCATATCCATCGTGTACGGATGCTCAGTGGAGACTGGGTACACTGGACGGACTCGCCGAGAACTCCCAGATGGTGATATACCACACGTCAGATGGCAGTTCTCCGGTGACACTGGTACAGGGTAGTCTGTAGACCCGAGATCGTCATAGAGTCTTGTGTGATTCCCACTGTGCTTTGATTTCCACCTTACCATGTCTAAGAGGGCATGCAAAACGGTGGCTTTTGGGTACAGTCCCGAATCACATGGAGGCAATGAGCGATAGGAGGGGATTCGTCTCTCCCGGTATAGGGAGTTGATGTTGTGCAGTGTTCGATTGGCTATAACTGGAAGTCCCTGGCCAGGGATGATATAGAGATTTATTGGTAAGTGTTATCGGTAGTTTCTCGACCTGTTATGAGCCTCACATCGACACGACTTATCGGTTACTGGGGTATGACGTATACCACCCCTAGACTAGATATGCGACATATCAGACGAACATGTTAGTTATATGTATGCCCTAGAGTCCATTACTGTACATGAGATATATATTGTAGTGGATGCTGGGACATATATAGGTAGGACTTTCTTGCTCGACATGATAGTACGCTATCTGGTTGCTCTTTATCTTAACATGTATAATTACTGTCTCTCTATTACATATTGATAAAGCCCTTAGGATGTGTACTCGACTTCCAGGACTATGATGTAGATCATACTAGTGGGGCCTGGGTAGTCAATGAGTACATCCTTCAATGTTCCTAGTCATGGGAATATCGAGACGGGGAATCGATATTCCAGAGTAGACTAGCGTATATCTTCTCGACCCATGTGATGGGCGATGGATGATCCCATATCCATTGGTGTTTGACATCAGAGATGGTATGCGGGTGCTCAGTGGTGACTGGGTACACTGAACGGACTCACCGAGAACTCCCAGATGGTATTATACCTTACGTCAGATGGCAGTTCTCTGGTGACACTGGTACAACTTATTCTGTTGACCCGAGATCGTCATAGAGTCTTGTGTGTCTCCCACTGTGCTTTGATTTCCACCCTACCACGGCTCTACTGAGTCGTGCAAACAGGTGGTTTTTGGGTACAGTCCCGATTCACATGGAGGCAATGAGCGATAGGAGGGGATTCGTCTCTCCCGGTATTGGGGGTTAATGTTGCGCAATGCTCGACTGGCCATAACTGGAAATCCCTGGCCAGGGTTGCACTGATTTACTGATAAGTGTTATCAGTAGTTTCATGCTTGTTATGGACCTTACATCGGCATGACTTATCAAGCTACTGGGGTTCTGACGTTTACCACCCCTAGGCGAGATATGCGACATATCAGACGAACAAACCGGACTGTACGGTAAGTGTTACTGATTGGATTCGCAGGAGTGTGAGCAGGCTTGCTCGTTGATCTTCTGATCGCTGAATACCCGGGTGGCCGTTACGTTTAGCAGACCGCTTGCGGCCTGTGGGTGATTGATATGATCACCACCTTCTGCCGGCGTATTGACGAGTCTTTAGAGTCCTACACAGAGGTTTCCTGGCTCAAGCGAAACGAAATAGGAGCGTATATGAGATATGTGCGGGACCGAGAATAATACCAGTATGTGATACTGTGTTCTATTCTCGCGATTTGTATCATCGGACGGTTATATGTGATATAGCCGGGTTACCGAATCAAGTGTTGATTCGATATATTGATACACTAGATATTAGTCGGTTATATGCAATATGACCGGATCATTAAATCAAGTATTGATTTAATGATTTAATGTATAATTATATATTTGATATATTACTTTACATTAACTAGTATTTGTTCACTTATGATTGATTTTCTCACTTGATGTCCACAAGTTGTATATATGATATATGTTTGTGCACTAGTTTGTATCATGATTGATGATACATGCAAACTTGGGTGTGTGTATGACTTACACCATGTTTAGGTTAATGGTTGGGTTTTATTTATTTTATTTATTTTTGGCAAAAACAAAATGGTGGCTTTATTTGTTTTTTGCTTGAAGCTTCATGAAGCTTTTTAAGCATCTTTGACAAGGTCTAACCATTTTGTTTTGCATGAGATTTTCACTAACCTAACCATTAGCTCAAACTAGGGTTTAGTCTCTACAAAGGTTAACTCACCCATGGTTGCATTATGATATACTTCACTTGATTATTCAATTTAGTTAATTAATAATTCATTCTTATTCCTTCTTCTTCTTCTTCAAGAAGAAGAAAATCCTTTCTTGAAAATGACCAAGTGAAGATTAAGAGTGAGAAATCCAAATCCAAAGTGAACCCGCTTCCTATTTCTTCATCCTCTACCACTTGCCATGTAGTATAGGGTGTTCTCTTCATAAAGTTCATGACCAAGTGAAGATGGAGCTTGAGTTTGAGTCTCCTCGACGTAGATCATCTTCGGCCTCGAAGTCAACGACGTAGCCCGCTCATTTCTCCGAAGAAACCATCGCTAGGGTCCGGGATCTCGATGATCGCAGCAAAGGGACGTCAACACGGAGCATTAGAAGTGAAGGACCAGATCTACAAAGGTTGTTATCCTTTTCACTTAGTAGCAAAGTAGTTTACTTGCTTTTAGTTTCGCCTAATCTCTAGTACACGATCTTGCATAGGGTTGTTCGGCACATAAAAAATTTGATTTTGGCATGGTTGATACCTTGTAGAACCTCATGAGTGTGCCTAGGAACCCTACAGTGGTATCAGAGCCTAGCTAGAATTTTAGGCGAAGTGTAGACGAAGTTAGAAACCCGATCGAACCCCGAAACCCTAATCAAAACCCTTCTCTGTACATTTTTTAAAACTGTGGATTTTTCCTAATTAAAAATACTCAAAAAATTCTAAGAATTACTGTGCAGCACGTGACCCCAATTCAATCAAGGCGCCGTGGAACCGCGGCCGTACCCTAGGTGGCGTGGCGATTCCCCGGCCATTCTGTAGCTTTATGCTACACTGTTTGCACAGTAATGTTCTTGTATAGTTCCTGTGTTTTCTGGGAATTTTAAATTTATACTCAAGTGTTGAGTTTTCTGGGTTGTATTGGGAGTTCGTTGATTCGATCGGAAAGTTTAACTTTGTCTGTGTTTTTCCGGGTAATTTAGAAAGTGTTAAAAAGTTCGACCGGATATCAATAACTCACATTTTCCCCTGCCGGAAAATTTCCAAGTGTTGGATTTTTCCGTAGTTTAAGAACGTCTAAATCGTGCAAGTAACGCAATGGACCCTCTAGAAGACAACAAACCTTAACTCGATTATGTGACCGTCTTGAACTGCCTTTTGAACCTTAGGGTTTGGGGCAGTACGGCGTGCCACATGTGAGGCGTTGGCTTGACCCTTCTACGGCTGGACCGTTGGTACTGTGGCATGAAATGGATGTTTTTAAACTCCCTTCAAGTGTTGAGCTATTTGGGAAAACTTGGGTGTTTGATTATTCGATCGGAAAGTTTAACATTGTCTATTTATCTGGAATGTGATACAATATTTGGAATCCACATGTTGTTATGAGACAACTAATTTGAATGTTATAAATCTAGCACTTTAGTCTCAAATGATCGGTTGCCACAGGATTTTGATGCGATCAAAAGTCCGTCGCAATCACGTAGCGTACATGGATACTCGCCGGGTAAACTTAATAGACAGCCACGCCTTATAGTGTTAGTGTATATGCCCTAGAGGCCATTACTGTATCATACTAGTTTGTATATTACTTAATGGAAGCTTGGGATATTCACCTTGTATAGACAATCTTGCTCAATATAGTAGTATGCTACTTGGTTTGTTTCTACTTTAATGTGTACATGTGTTTATTTTAGTATATCACCTATACACATTAGTGGAGCCCTTAGGATCTTTGCTTGATTACCAGCGTTGTGATGGAAGTCACACTAGTGGGGGCTGGGTAATCCACAAGCACATCCTTATGCAGGTCCCTAGTCATAGGACTATCTGTTAGTGTTTATGCCCTAGAAGGCCATTACTGTATCATACTAGCTTGTATATTACTTAATGGAAGCTTGGGATATTCACATGTATATAACAGTCTTGCTAAACATGGTAGTATGCTACTTGGTTTTTCTATCTTAATATGTGAGTTTACGTATTGATAGAGCTCTTAGGATCTTGCTTGTCTACCAGCGTTGTGATGGCAGTCACACTAGTGGGGGCTGGGTAGTCTACAAGCACATCCTTATTCAGGTCCGTGGTCGTTGGATTATCGAGACAGAGCATCGATACTCCGGAGTAGACTGGTGTGTACGCTTCTCATCCCGGTTGGGGAGATGGTCTGTCCCACAGCCGTCAGTACGTAGTACTGGAGATAGTATACAGGTGCTCGTTAGGTTACGGGTACACCGGACAGGACTCACAGGGGACTGTTGGTTGGTTTGATACCAGTCGTCAGTGAACAGTTCCCAGGTGACATGAGTACAGCGTAGTCCGCAGACTTGACACTGCTACTTCGCCTCGAGTGTGTCCCACTGTTCTTAGATTGCTACCCTACCGCGGCTCAAAGGAGTCGTGCAAACAGGTAGCAGTTGGGTGCAGTCCCGAGCACTTGGAGGCAGTGGCGGTTAGACAGGATTCGTCCCTCCCGGTATTGGGAGTAGATATCGTGCTGTGTCAGAGAGCCATTACGCAAAGTCCCTGGCCAGGGCAAGCGAGATTTGCTGGTAGGTTCCAGTAGTTTCTCAGGGTGTAATGGGCTTCACTCCGACACGACTTATACCGCTATTAGGGGACTGACGCTTGCCGCCCCCCTAGGCCCGATATGCGATAGTCTTGGACGAACGGACCGGACTGTATGGAGATTGTCACATCAGACTCAGTAGGAGTTCGGATGGGTTTACTCATCGGCCTTCTTATCGACAACTACCTGGGGACCGTTACGTACAGCTAGTGCCGCTTGCGGTCTGTGGTTAAACCCACTGCCAGCGTAGTAGTCGAGTCTCTAGAGTCCCACACAGAGAGTTTCCTACTCCAGGCGAAACGATATAGAGGTTGCATGGTTTTGCGACAAAGGGTTCGGACGCATACGTGCGTTTACGCGCGTACGACTTTCGGACAGTTTTTACCAGTCGGCTTTGGTTTAAGCCAGTTACTGGTATCCGGTTATTGGATTTTTACAGTCTAAAGTTTTTCCGTATTTTTGCGGATTGGAGGGGCGTTCTCGTAATTGTACGAGAAGCTTCTAGAAGATGTGACTAAGGAGGTTTCTTTTGGAAAGAAAGTGAGTCATGGTGGTGATTCATTCATTTCATTAATGCACATTTATTGCTTAATGACTCATGCTAATGAATCACCACTAGATATTTTATGAAGCATGCTTATTCATTTCCTTTATTCATTATTCTTAAAAAGAAATGCTTCATAATATATTATGATACACTCTCTCTCTTCTCATTATCTAATCTCACATTCTCTCTCCTCAAGCTCTCATCTTCAAACCCTAATCCTTAATCCTCATGTGTTGAGATCAAAGGATTAGTTAGACTAAACAATCCATAACCTTCACTCTACATCATCCTTTCATCTTTGATTAGCAATCAAAGTTGATTAGTTACCTCAAGTTAGAGGTTTAGCTTGGAGTTTCGCTCTCGGGTGGATCGTCTACTACCTAGAGAAGGCCGAGGAGAACAAAGGAGGACACAAAGACGAAGGACTAGTTTCGATCGGTATAATCCCTTAACACTATAGTTTAGTATAGCTTTGTGTTTGGTTATTATTTGTTTAGCTTCGATTTAAGCGGTTAGTCGATGTTCGTTGTTTAAACTTGATCGTTTTTGAAAATTCCGCCTCCCCATAAGCACTGGGGTGTACTACATCGACTTACAGTGGTATCAGAGCCTCGCTAAACAATAAATAACTTAATTGCAAATTTGTACGAATTTCGAACGGAAAAACAAAGCCGCAAAACCCTAATTCTGTCAAGTTTCTGTCGAAGTTAAAATCAAGTCAGAAAATTTTTCAGGTGTGCTCAGAGAGCTTGACATGACCACAGGAGAACACCCAAAAAATTTGGGCTTCTGATTCGTCTAAAGTGCCGCGGAAGGGCGGCGGATCCCACCGATCCGCCGCGCAATCGCGGCCGAGTTGATGAGTCAGCAACTCGTTTTTTTTGGGTGGGTCCCCTGTGGTGTTTTGGGTTTTCTGGAATATTTAATTATTGCTCAGGTTACTGTTTAACAGAGCAGATTTTGGAGCAATATTGAAGTTGTTTATTCGATCGAATTGTACAGTATTTGCGTATTGGATTATATCTGTGATTGTTTAATGTGTTCGTAAACCTCCCCCAACTGCTAGTATGTCGGTTGGCAGGGGGTTGCACATTTCTGAAATGGTTATATCTGTTTGTGCATATAAACTGTATTGGACTGTTGTGGTGTATAGCCGGGGTTAGCAATGGGTTATTGATTAATTCATTTGTTGTAAATGTAATTTGTTGTAATATTATTTTCGCGGGGCACTTCCAGGTTGCGGTTGTAGCCACCGTTGTATTATTTCATTTTACTGTTTTTGCTCCTAGGACTGACCCAAGGTGGGGTCCACAGACTGCCGGGTGGGTAGTTTGCCGTACCCGTAGGGGTCGAGGGTGGGGTAACGGCTATTCATCACAACTGTGTAATCTGTCTTTTCTTGCAGGCTCAAAAGAAATACAGATTGCTTGCAAATCCAATATTGTTTATCTGTGTTCTGGAATGAATATCATTGCGTCAGACGAATGTAAAATATCTATATTTATGATAGCTATTTAGACGCCACTTATGTTTTACACCCGCGCTAGCCCAGCCCCCGCTCTGTCGTTAGTTAAGTAACCTAACGGGTGATGACGGGACCCCGTGGCGAATGCGGATGGCATAAGAGGACGTTGTATTTTCGTTGTTTTCTGCAATGATAGGTTAATGATGGGACGCATTATCTATAATGCAAAGTAAAACAAACCAAAGTTTAAATCGTTGGAACAATTTAAAAGAAACCACTCGGTTATTTTTAAAACAGATATTTTTAAATGCGGAGCTTTAACCACTCCTTTTAAAAGCTATCAGGTTCCTTCGGTTATATCAAGTTCACTACGTTCACGGTTTTGCCAAAACCAGTCGTAGCCCTCCGTCATTTCATTTGGGTATTCAGTAGTATTCAAGCTATGCATTTTGGCCAAAGTCAAGGCATAGTGTTTGGTAGCTACTGGGTTTTCATTTGTTGCATAAGATAGATGAGTTGGTTTGGGACAGTCGTATTACCATTTGACCAAAGTCAGGGGTATATACGGATGGGTTCAAATTGACAAGATAATGACGGGTAGAACTTGACATGTGACTTATGACATTTTGACCAAAGCCAAGGTCATAAGAGCATGGGGCAAAAACTAATATCGGGAATTTCTAAAGAAACTGAAATTTGCAAAGAGATGCATACCATTTTGAGTTTGATGAATGTTGGTAGCATTCCTACAACATTATCAGACGATGATATTTGGATCCCGATCCTACTGTGAGTATATGCTACTTATCAGGATATTCGTCACTTAACGATCAATGCTATAAACCTAGTAGGTGTCCAGAAAAGTGTCAGCGGGGTTACGCCCCCAGAGAAAAGAGGTTACTTAATTAAGGAACTTCGGGAAAGCGTTGGAAAACCTCCCTCGAAGTATCGACACCGGCCTGGCTGAACGGTTAAGCAAGTATTGTACGGTGAGAATAGTCTTGGCTAATTCTTCATTTATGGTTTGAGGAAGGATTCGAGAAACAGTGGGAGCCATCCAGTTTAGATAAACTAAAAACCATTCTAAACTTGCAAGAGCATCATGCTAAAGAGTTTTCTTCTCTCTCTCCTAATTGCAGCGACCCTGAAAATGACTGGACTTAAGTTACTTTTAGAGAAAAATATACTGACAGGGCCAAACTATAAAGATTGGCTGCGGAATGTCAAGATGGCTTTGACCTATGACAAACTAGGGTACGTCCTCACCGCTACAGCACCTGCTGTCCTTGGTCCCAAATCCAGCAATGCGGATAAGGAAATCCGCAAAACCTGGGATTTAGATTGCGCGAGAGCCAAGTGCATCGTGCTTGCCTCGATGAACAATGAACATCAGAGGAGGCACGAGGATATGTCTCTAGATGGCATATTTCTCCATACAAAGGAACTTTATGGAGAGCAATCTCGTATAGCAAGATACGAGACCTCTAAGAAATTGTTTCGAGCGAGGTTGGCTGTCGGGTCATCAGTAGGTGAACATGTCCTACAGATGATCGGCTATATTGAAGAGCTCGCAGACCTTGGGACGACTTTGGATAATGAGCTCTATACAGACCTTGTTCTCCAGTCCCTTCCTCCCACCTACGCCCAGTTTATCCTCAACTTCAATCTTCAAGGAAAAGAAGTTGAACTTGCGGAACTCCTGAACATGTTAAAGAGTGCAGAGGGCACCTTGCAGAAGGCAAGGGAAACACCCGCTATGTTTGTTGGCGGTTCATCTTCTTCCGGGTCCAAGGCTAGGGCCAAAGGAAGGAAGAAGAAGGCCGCACCCAGACCTAGAGGAGGTGTTAGTAAGGTGGGAAAGAAGGGAAAGAAAAAGTTTACAGCACCGGTAGTTGGCCTGGATGAGTGCTTCCATTGTCACAGGAAAGGGCACTGGAAGAAGGATTGCAAGGCGTGGAACGCCAAGAACCAGGAACCGAAGCAAGCTGTGGCTTCGACTTCAGGTGTGTTTGTAATTGAGAATTGTCTGTCGATCAACTCTACTTCCTGGGTATTGGATACCGGATCAGGATCTCATATTTGCAATTCGTTGCAGGCACTGAGAAACCGTAGAGTGCTGAAGGAAGGTGATATGATCCTCAGGGTTGCTAACGGAGCTAGCGTGGGAGCTGCGTCCGTCGGGGATTTTCACCTAGGATTGACGAGTGGACACATTTTGGTTTTACATAACTGTTATTTTGTACCCAGCTTAACGTGTAATATCATATCAGTTTCCTTGTTATCAAATAAAGGTTATGATTTCACGTTTGTAAGAGATGTTGTCAACATCCACCTTAATCATGGTTTGATTGGGTCCAGTACTCTAAATAACGGCATATATGGGTTAAACCAACTCCAAATTTTCAATGTCCAGAACACACTAAAAAGAAAGTCTCCAGATTTAAATAAAGCTTTCTTATGGCATTGTAGACTGGGTCACATCAATGAGAGAAGGTTGACTAAGTTGCATAGAGAAGGATATTTGGACACGTTCGAATATCAAACTTATGACACTTGTCAATCTTGTCTCAAAGGAAAGATGACAAAGACTCCATTCACTGGACAAGGAGTAAGAGCGAGCGAGCTCTTAGGACTCATACACAGTGATGTATGCGGTCCAATGTCTACACATGCGAGAGGTGGTTTTTCCTATTTCATTACTTTCACGGATGATTACTCAAGATACGGATTCATTTATCTGATGAAACATAAATCCGAGGCTTTTGAGAAATTCCAAGAGTATAAGAATGAAGTAGAAAACCAAACCGGCAAAAGTATAAAAACACTGAGATCTGATCGAGGTGGAGAATACTTAAGTACCGAGTTCCTAGGTTACCTAAAAGAGAAAAGAATTCTCTCTCAGCTTACTCCTCCATACACTCCACAGCATAACGGTGTATCGGAGAGACGGAATCGAACCCTATTGGATATGGTACGATCCATGATGAGTAATGCTGAGTTACCGCGATCTTTCTGGGGTTATGCGCTAGAATCAGCGGCATATCTTCTGAACAGAGCTCCTACCAAGACTGTGCCTACCACTCCATATCAGATGTGGACTGGGAAGAAACCCCATCTTCAGCATATGAAGATTTGGGGATGTCCAGCTTTTGTTAAAAAGCAGCATGTGGACAAGCTCGAGGCACGATCAGTAAAATGTATGTTTGTGGGATACCAAAGAACTCCAAGGGATATTATTTCTATTACGCAGAGGAACAAAAGGTTTTTGTTTCTCGTAATGCCCATTTTCTGGAAAATCAGTTTTTAGAAAAGGAAATAAGTGGGAGCGAAATAGAACTGGAAGAAATTCCAGAACCACAAACTACTACTGAAAGTTTGGTAGAACCAGAGGTTCAAGAAAAACAGAACATTCCCGCACCCCTCCGCAGGAGTAGTAGGCCGTCTCGTCCGCCTGAGAGATACTACGGTTTTCTCATAGACGGGGATAGAGAGGATTGCATCATAGATGATGATGAACCTACTGACTTCCAGCAGGCCATCCAGAGCGGCGACTCGGTACGATGGCTAGATGCAATGCGGACCGAAATGGAGTCCATGTACACCAACAAAGTATGGACTTTGGACTTTGCTCCAGATGGGGTAAAACCTATAGGATGCAAATGGATCTTCAAGAAAAAGATTGGTGTAGATGGACAGGTGGAAACCTATAAAGCTAGACTTGTTGCAAAGGGTTTTCGTCAAAGACCTGGTTTGGACTATGACGAAACTTTTTCTCCAGTGGCTATGCTCAAATCCATTCGGGTCCTTCTTGCTATTGCTGCCTTCCATGATTATGAAATCTGGCAGATGGACGTAAAGACGGCTTTTCTGAATGGAAATTTAGAAGAGAGCGTCTATATGGATCAGCCAGAGGGTTTCAATCAGAGTGGGAGCAGCGGGAAAGTATGCAAGCTGCTTAAGTCCATTTACGGACTAAAGCAGGCATCGCGGAGTTGGAACATCTGTTTTGATGAGACAGTCAAAGAATATGACTTTATCAAAATCCAGATGAACCGTGCATATATAGTAAAGTTGTGGCCAGAAGTGTCGTATTCCTCGTCTTGTACGTGGATGACATTCTATTGATAGGAAATGACATTCCTATGCTACAATCTGTCAAAGGATTCTTGTCACACAGGTTCTCCATGAATGACCTGGGTGATGCCTCTTACATTCTGGGGATCCGGATCTATCGTGATAGATCCAAGAGGATGTTGGGACTTTCGCAGTCCAGGTATATCGACACTGTACTGAAAAGATTCAGTATGGAAGATTCTAAGCGCGGTAATCTACCGGCTTGTCA
Organism: Agapanthus africanus; assembly: GCA_030015575.1. NCBI lineage: Eukaryota > Viridiplantae > Streptophyta > Magnoliopsida > Asparagales > Amaryllidaceae > Agapanthus > Agapanthus africanus. The sequence continues at coordinate 568,101,578 of CM057339.1, forward strand.
CGGAATCACCCTCTCCAAAGAGATGTCTCCCAAGACTGATTTGGAAAGGGAACGCATGTTTATTATACCCTACGCTTCTGCGGTAGGCTCTATAATGTATGCGATGTTGTGTACCAGACCAGATGTAGCTTACGCACTAAGCGTGGTAAGCCGGGTATCAGTCAGACCCAGGGGAGAAACACTGGATAGCAGTAAAGAACATTCTCAAGTACCTGAGAAGGACTAAGGAGATGTTCTTGGTTTACGGCGGAAAAGACCTCAGGTTGGAGGCCTTTGCTGATTCCGGCTTCCAGAATGATAAGGACGATTCCAAGTCCATGTCGGGTTATGTCTTTACCCTCAATGGAGGGGCGGTGTGCTGGAAGAGCTCCAAGCAGGACACCGTTGCTGACTCGACGATGGAAGCGGAGTATATAGCTGCTTGCGATGCCGCAAAAGAAGAAGTCTGGATGAAGAAGTTCCTAACAGAACTTCAGGTGGTTCCTACCATAGTTGATCCAATACCTCTGTATTGCGACAACAACGGAGCTATAGCTTTAGCGAAGGAACCAAGGTCCCATCAGAAGTCCAGACACATCTTGAGGCGGTATCACCTGATCAGGGAGATCATTGATCGTCAGGAGATCGAGGTTCGGAGAGTTGCTTCAGAAGAGAACATTGCTGATCCATTCACAAAGGCCCTTCCTCAGATTCAGTTCGAGCGGCTACTCGAGATCATCGGTCTTCGATACGCCAGTACATGGCCCTAGTGCAAGTGGGAGATTGTTAGTGTTTATGCCCTAGAAGGCCATTACTGTATCATACTAGCTTGTATATTACTTAATGGAAGCTTGGGATATTCACATGTATATAACAGTCTTGCTAAACATGGTAGTATGCTACTTGGTTTTTCTATCTTAATATGTGAGTTTACGTATTGATAGAGCTCTTAGGATCTTGCTTGTCTACCAGCGTTGTGATGGCAGTCACACTAGTGGGGGCTGGGTAGTCTACAAGCACATCCTTATTCAGGTCCCTGGTCGTTGGATTATCGAGACAGAGCATCGATACTCCGGAGTAGACTGGTGTGTACGCTTCTCATCCCGGTTGGGGAGATGGTCTGTCCCACAGCCGTCAGTACGTAGTACTGGAGATAGTATACAGGTGCTCGTTAGGTTACGGGTACACCGGACAGGACTCACAGGGGACTGTTGGTTGGTTTGATACCAGTCGTCAGTGAACAGTTCCCAGGTGACATGAGTACAGCGTAGTCCGCAGACTTGACACAGCTAATTGTTAGTGTTTATGCCCTAGAAGGCCATTACTGTATCATACTAGCTTGTATATTACTTAATGGAAGCTTGGGATATTCACATGTATATAACAGTCTTGCTAAACATGGTAGTATGCTACTTGGTTTTTCTATCTTAATATGTGAGTGTACGTATTGATAGAGCTCTTAGGATCTTGCTTGTCTACCAGCGCTGTGATGGCAGTCACACTAGTGGGGGCTGGGTAGTCTACAAGCACATCCTTATTCAGGTCCCTGGTCGTTGGATTATCGAGACAGAGCATCGATACTCCGGAGTAGACTAGTGTGTACGCTTCTCATCCCAGTTGGGGAGATGGTCTGTCCCACAGCCGTCAGTACGTCGTACTGGAGATAGTATACAGGTGCTCGTTAGGTTACGGGTACACCGGACAGGACTCACAGGGAACTGTTGGTTGGTTTGATACCAGTCGTCAGTAAACAGTTCCCAGGTGACATGAGTACAGCGTAGTCCGCAGACTTGACACTGCTACTTCGCCTCGAGTGTGTCCCACTGTTCTTAGATTGCTACCCTACCGCGGCTCAAAGGAGTCGTGCAAACAGGTAGCAGTTGGGTGCAGTCCCGAGCACTTGGAGGCAGTGGCGGTTAGACAGGATTCGTCCCTCCCGGTATTGGGAGTAGATATCGTGCTGTGTCAGAGAGCCATTACGCAAAGTCCCTGGCCAGGGCAAGCGAGATTTGCTGGTAGGTTCCAGTAGTTTCTCAGGGTGTAATGGGCTTCACTCCGACACGACTTATACCGCTATTAGGGGACTGACGCTTGCCGGCCCCCTAGGCCCGATATGCGATAGTCTTGGACGAACGGACCGGACTGTATGGAGATTGTCACATTAGACTCAGTAGGAGTTCGGATGGGTTTACTCATCGGCCTTCTTATCGACAACTACCTGGGGACCGTTACGTACAGCTAGTACCGCTTGCGGTCTGTGGTTAAACCCACTGCCAGCGTAGTAGTCGAGTCTCTAGAGTCCCACACAGAGAGTTTCCTACTCCAGGCGAAACGATATAGAGGTTGCATGGTTTTGCGACAAAGGGTTCGGACGCATACGTGCGTTTACGCGCGTACGACTTTCGGACAGTTTTTACCAGTCGGCTTTGGTTTAAGCCAGTTACTGGTATCCGGTTATTGGATTTTTACAGTCTAAAGTTTTTCCGTATTTTTGCGGATCGGAGGGGCGTTCTCGTAATTGTACGAGAAGCTTCTAGAAGATGTGACTAAGGAGGTTTCTTTTGGAAAGAAAGTGAGTCATGGTGGTGATTCATTCATTTCATTAATGCACATTTATTGCTTAATGACTCATGCTAATGAATCACCACTAGATATTTTATGAAGCATGCTTATTCATTTCCTTTATTCATTATTCTTAAAATGAAATGCTTCATAATATATTATGATACACTCTCTCTCTTCTCATTATCTCATCTCACATTCTCTCTCCTCAAGCTCTCATCTTCAAACCCTAATCCTTAATCCTCATGTGTTGAGATCAAAGGATTAGTTAGACTAAACAATCCATAACCTTCACTCTACATCATCCTCTCATCTTTGATTAGCAATCAAAGTTGATTAGTTACCTCAAGTTAGAGGTTTAGCTTGGAGTTTCGCTCTCGGGTGGATCGTCTACTACCTAGAGAAGGTCGAGGAGAACAAAGGAGGACACAAAGACGAAGGACTAGTTTCGATCGGTATAATCCCTTAACACTATAGTTTAGTATAGCTATGTGTTTGGTTATTATTTGTTTAGCTTCGATTTAAGCGGTTAGTCGATGTTCGTTGTTTAAACTTGATCGTTTTTGAAAATTCCGCCTCCCCATAAGTACTGGGGTGTACTACATCGACTTACAGTGGTATCAGAGCCTCGCTAAACAATAAATAACTTAATTGCAAATTTGTACGAATTTCGAACGGAAAAACAAAGCCGCAAAACCCTAATTCTGTCAAGTTTCTGTCGAAGTTAAAATCAAGTCAGAAAATTTTTCAGGTGTGTTCAGAGAGCTTGACATGACCACAGGAGAACACCCAAAAAATTTGGGCTTCTGATTCGTCTAAAGTGCCGCGGAAGGGCGGCGGATCCCACCGATCCGCCGCGCAACCGCGGCCGAGTTGACGAGTCAGGAACTCGTTTTTTTTGGGTGGGTCCCCTGTGGTGTTTTGGGTTTTCTGGAATATTTAATTATTGCTCAGGTTACTGTTTAACAGAGCAGATTTTGGAGCAATATTGATGTTGTTTATTCGATCGAATTGTACAGTATTTGCGTATTGGATTATATCTGTGATTGTTTAATGTGTTCGTAAACCTCCCCTAACTGCTAGTATGTCGGTTGGCAGGGGGTTGCACATTTCTGAAATGGTTATATCTGTTTGTGCATATAAACTGTATTGGACTGTTGTGGTGTATAGCCGGGGTTCGCAATGGGTTATTGATTAATTCATTTGTTGTAAATGTAATTTGTTGTAATATTATTTTCGCGGGGCACTTCCAGGTTGCGGTTGTAGCCACCGTTGTATTATTTCATTTTACTGTTTTTGCTCCTAGGACTGACCCAAGGTGGGGTACACAGACTGCCGGGTGGGTAGTTTGCCGTACCCGTAGGGGTCGAGGGTGGGGTAACGGCTATTCATCACAACTGTGTAATCTGTTTTTTTCTTGCAGGCTCAAAAGAAATACAGATTGCTTGCAAATCCAATATTGTTTATCTGTGTTCTGGAATGAATATCATTGCGTCAGACGAATGTAAAATATCTATATTTATGATAGCTATTTAGACGCCACTTATGTTTTACACCCGCGCTAGCCCAGCCCCCGCTCTGTCGTTAGTTAAGTAACCTAACGGGTGATGACGGGACCCCGTGGCAAATGCGGATGGCATAAGAGGACGTTGTATTTTCGTTGTTTTCTGCAATGATAGGTTAATGATGGGACGCATTATCAATAATGCAAAGTAAAACACACCAAAGTTTAAATCGTTGGAACAATTTAAAAGAAACCACTCGGTTATTTTTAAAACAGATATTTTTAAATGCGGAGATTTAACCACTCCTTTTAAAAGCTATCAGGTTCCTTCGGTTATATCAAGTTCACTACGTTCACGGTTTCGCCAAAACCAGTCGTAGCCCTCCGTCATTTCTTATGGATGGTCAGTAGTATTCAAGCTATGCTTGTTGGCATACGTCAAGGCATAGTGTTTGGTAGCTGCTGGGGTATTCATTTGTTGCATAGATAGATGTGTTGGTTTGGGACAGTCGCATTACCTTGTTGGCATACGTCAAGGGTATATACGGGTGGGTTCAAATTAACAAGATAATGATGGGCAGAACTTGACATGTGACTTATGATTTGTTGGCATACGTCAAGGTCATAAGAGCATGGGGCAAAAACTTATATCGGGAATTTCTAAAGAAACTGAAATTTGCAAAGAGATGCATACCATTTGGAGTTTGATGAATGTTGGTAGGATTCCTTCAACATTATCATACGATGATATTTGGATCCCGATCCTACTGTGAGTATATGCTACTTATCAGGATATTCGTCGCTTAACGATCAATGCTATAAACCTAGTAGGTGTCCAGAAAAGTGTCAGCGGGGTTACGCCCCCAGAGAAAAGAGGTTACTTAATTAAGGAACTTCGCGAAAGCGTTGGAAAACCTCCCTCGAAGTATCGACACCGGCCTGGCTGAACGGTTAAGCAAGTATTGTACGGTGAGAATAGTCTTGGCTAATTCTTCTTTTATGGTTTGAGGAAGGATTCGAGAAACAGTGGGAGCCATCCAGTTTAGATAAACTAAAAACCACTCTAAACTTGCAAGAGCATCATGCTAAAGAGTTTTCTTCTCTCTCTCCTAATTGCAGCGACCCTGAAAATGACTGGACTTAAGTTACTTTTAGAGAAAAATATACTGACGGGGCCAAACTATAAAGATTGGCTGCGGAATGTCAAGATGGCTTTGACCTATGACAAACTGGGGTACGTCCTCACCGCTACGGCACCTGCTGTCCCTGGTCCCAAATCCAGCAATGCGGATAAGGAAATCCGCAAAACCTGGGATTTAGATTGCGCGAGAGCCAAGTGCATCGTGCTTGCCTCGATGAACAATGAACATCAGAGGAGGCACGAGGATATGTCCCTTGATGGCATATTTCTCCATACAAAGGAACTTTATGGAGAGCAATCTCGTATAGCAAGATACGAGACCTCTAAGAAATTATTTCGAGCGAGGTTGGCTGTCGGATCATCGGTAGGTGAACATGTCCTACAGATGATTGGCTATATAGAAGAGCTCGCAGACCTTGGGACGACTTTGGATAATGAGCTCTATACAGACCTTGTTCTCCAGTCCCTTCCTCCCACCTACGCCCAGTTTATCCTCAACTTCAATCTTCAAGGAAAAGAGGTTGAACTTGCGGAACTCCTGAACATGTTAAGGAGTGCGGAGGGCACCTTGCAGAAGGCAAGGGAAACACCCGCTATGTTTGTTGGCGGTTCATCTTCTTCCGGGTCCAAGGCTAGGGCCAAAGGAAGGAAGAAGAAGGCCGCACCCAGACCTAGAGGAGGTGTTAGTAAGGTGGGAGGGAAGGGAAAGAAAAAGAAAGCAGCACCGGTAGTTGGCCTGGATGAGTGCTTCCATTGTCACAGGAAAGGGCACTGGAAGAAGGATTGCAAGGCGTGGAATGCCAAGAACCAGGAACCGAAGCAGGCTGTGGCTTCGACTTCAGGTGTGTTTGTAATTGAGAATTGTCTGTCGATCAACTCTACTTCCTGGGTATTGGATACCGGGTCAGGATCTCATATTTGCAATTCATTGCAGGCACTGAGAAACCGTAGAGTGCTGAAGGAAGGTGATATGATCCTCAGGGTTGCTAACGGAGCTAGCGTGGGAGCTGCGTCCGTCGGGGATTATCACCTAGGATTGACGAGTGGACACATTTTGGTTTTACATAACTGTTATTTTGTACCCAGCTTAACGTGTAATATCATATCAGTTTCCTTGTTATCAAATAAAGGTTATGATTTCACGTTTGTAAGAGATGTTGTCAACATCCACCTTAATCATGGTTTGATTGGGTCTGGTACTCTAAATAACGGCATATATGTTTTAAACCAACTCCAAATTTTCAATGTCCAAAACACACTAAAAAGAAAGTCTCCAGATTTAAATAAAGCTTTCTTATGGCATTGTAGACTGGGTCACATCAATGAGAGAAGGTTGACTAAGTTGCATAGAGAAGGATATTTGGACACGTTCGAATATCAAACTTATGACACTTGTCAATCTTGTCTCAAAGGAAAGATGACAAAGACTCCATTCACTGGACAAGGAGTAAGAGCGAGCGAGCTCTTAGGACTCATACATAGTGATGTATGCGGTCCAATGTCTACACATGCGAGAGGTGGTTATTCCTACTTCATTACTTTTACAGATGATTTCTCTAGGTATGGATATGTTTTCTTAATGAAGCATAAATCAGAGGCCTTTGAGAAATTCCTGGAATTCAAGAATGAAGCGGAAAACCAAACAGGCAAAAGTATTAAGACACTAAGATCTGATCGAGGTGGAGAATACTTAAGTGCCGAGTTCCTAGGTTACCTAAAAGAGAAAGGAATTCTCTCTCAGCTTACTCCTCCGTACACTCCACAGCACAACGGTGTATCGGAGAGACGGAATCGAACCCTATTAGATATGGTACGATCCATGATGAGTAATGCTGAGTTACCGCGATCTTTCTGGGGGTATGCGCTAGAATCAGCGATACATCTTTTGAACAGAGTTCCAACCAAAACTGTGCCTACCACACCATATCAGATGTGGAGTGGGAAGAAACCCTATCTTCAGTACCTGAAGACGTGGGGATGTCCAGCTTTTGTAAAAAAGCAGCATCCGGACAAGCTCGAGGCACGCTCAGTAGAGTGTAAGTTTGTGGGATATCCAAAGAACTCTCATGGATATTGCTTCTATTACGCAGAGGAACAAAAGGTTTTTGTTTCTCGTCATGCCCGCTTCTTAGAAACTGAATTTTTGGAAAATCAGAAGAGTGGGAGCGAAATAGAACTGGAAGAAATTCCAGAACCACAAACTGCTACTGAAATTTTGGTAGAACCAGAGGTTCAAGAAGAACAGAACATTCCCGCACCCCTCCGCAGGAGTAGTAGGCCGTCTCATCCGCCTGAGAGATACTACGGTTTTCTCATAGACGGGGATAGAGAGGATTGCATCATAGATGATGATGAACCTACTGACTTCCAGCAGGCCATCCAGAGCGGCGACTCGGTACGATGGCTAGATGCAATGCGGACCGAAATGGAGTCCATGTACACCAACAAAGTATGGACTTTGGACTTTGCTCCAGATGGGGTAAAACCCATAGGATGCAAATGGATCTTCAAGAAAAAGATTGGTGTAGATGGACAGGTGGAAACCTATAAGGCTAGACTTGTTGGAAAGGGTTTTCGTCAAAGACCTGGTTTGGACTATGACGAAACTTTTTCTCCAGTGGCTATGCTCAAATCCATTCGGGTCCTTCTTGCTATTGCCGCCTTCCATGATTATGAAATCTGGCAGATGGACGTAAAGACGGCTTTTCTGAATGGAAATTTAGAAGAGAGCGTCTATATGGATCAGCCAGAGGGTTTCAATCAGAGTGGGAGCAGCGGGAAAGTATGCAAGCTGCTTAAGTCTATTTATGGACTAAAGCAGGCATCGCGGAGTTGGAACATCTGTTTTGATGAGACAGTCAAAGAATATGACTTTATCAAAAATCCAGATGAACCGTGCATATATAGTAAAGTTGTGGCCAGAAGTGTCGTATTCCTCGTCTTGTACGTGGATGACATTCTATTGATAGGAAATGACATTCCTATGCTACAATCTGTCAAAGGATTCTTGTCACACAGGTTCTCCATGAATGACCTGGGTGATGCCTCTTACATTCTGGGGATCCGGATCTATCGTGATAGATCCAAGAGGATGTTGGGACTTTCGCAGTCCAGGTATATCGACACTGTACTGAAAAGATTCAGTATGGAAGATTCTAAGCGCGGTAATCTACCGGCTTGTCACGGAATCACCCTCTCCAAAGAGATGTCTCCCAAGACTGATTTGGAAAGGGAACGCATGTCTATTATACCCTACGCTTCTGCGGTAGGCTCTATAATGTATGCGATGTTGTGTACCAGACCAGATGTAGCTTACGCACTAAGCGTGGTAAGCCGGTATCAGTCAGACCCAGGGGAGAAACACTGGATAGCAGTAAAGAACATTCTCAAGTACCTGAGGAGGACTAAGGAGATGTTCTTGGTTTACGGCGGAAAAGACCTCAGGTTGGAGGCCTTTGCTGATTCCGGCTTCCAGAGTGATAAGGACGATTCCAAGTCCATGTCGGGTTATGTCTTTACCCTCAATGGAGGGGCGGTGTGCTGGAAGAGCTCCAAGCAGGACACCGTTGCTGACTCGACGATGGAAGCGGAGTATATAGCTGCTTGCGATGCCGCAAAAGAAGCAGTCTGGATGAAGAAGTTCCTAACAGAACTTCAGGTGGTTCCTACCATAGTTGATCCAATACCTCTGTATTGCGACAACAACGGAGCTATAGCTTTAGCGAAGGAACCAAGGTCCCATCAGAAGTCCAGACACATCTTGAGGCGGTATCACCTGATCAGGGAGATCATTGATCGTCAGGAGATCGAGGTTCGGAGAGTTGCTTCAGAAGAGAACATTGCTGATCCATTCACGAAGGCCCTTCCTCAGATTCAGTTCGAGAGGCTGCTCGAGATCATTGGTCTGCGATATGCCAGTACATGGCCCTAGTGCAAGTGGGAGATTGTTAGTGTTTATGCCCTAGAAGGCCATTACTGTATCATACTAGCTTGTATATTACTTAATGGAAGCTTGGGATATTCACATGTATATAACAGTCTTGCTAAACATGGTAGTATGCTACTTGGTTTTTCTATCTTAATATGTGAGTGTACGTATTGATAGAGCTCTTAGGATCTTGCTTGTCTACCAGCGTTGTGATGGCAGTCACACTAGTGGGGGCTGGGTAGTCTACAAGCACATCCTTATTCAGGTCCCTGGTCGTTGGATTATCGAGACAGAGCATCGATACTCCGGAGTAGACTAGTGTGTACGCTTCTCATCCTAGTTGGGGAGATGGTCTGTCCCACAGCCGTCAGTACGTCGTACTGGAGATAGTATACAGGTGCTCGTTAGGTTACGGGTACACCGGACAGGACTCACAGGGAACTGTTGGTTGGTTTGATACCAGTCGTCAGTAAACAGTTCCCAGGTGACATGAGTACAGCGTAGTCCGCAGACTTGACACTGCTACTTCGCCTCGAGTGTGTCCCACTGTTCTTAGATTGCTACCCTACCGCGGCTCAAAGGAGTCGTGCAAACAGGTAGCAGTTGGGTGCAGTCCCGAGCACTTGGAGGCAGTGGCGGTTAGACAGGATTCGTCCCTCCCGGTATTGGGAGTAGATATCGTGCTGTGTCAGAGAGCCATTACGCAAAGTCCCTGGCCAGGGCAAGCGAGATTTGCTGGTAGGTTCCAGTAGTTTCTCAGGGTGTAATGGGCTTCACTCCGACACGACTTATACCGCTATTAGGGGACTGACGCTTGCCGCCCCCCTAGGCCCGATATGCGATAGTCTTGGACGAACGGACCGGACTGTATGGAGATTGTCACATTAGACTCAGTAGGAGTTCGGATGGGTTTACTCATCGGCCTTCTTATCGACAACTACCTGGGGACCGTTACGTACAGCTAGTACCGCTTGCGGTCTGTGGTTAAACCCACTGCCAGCGTAGTAGTCGAGTCTCTAGAGTCCCACACAGAGAGTTTCCTACTCCAGGCGAAACGATATAGAGGTTGCATGGTTTTGCGACAAAGGGTTCGGACGCATACGTGCGTTTACGCGCGTACGACTTTCGGACAGTTTTTACCAGTCGGCTTTGGTTTAAGCCAGTTACTGGTATCCGGTTATTGGATTTTTACAGTCTAAAGTTTTTCCGTATTTTTGCGGATCGGAGGGGCGTTCTCGTAATTGTACGAGAAGCTTCTAGAAGATGTGACTAAGGAGGTTTCTTTTGGAAAGAAAGTGAGTCATGGTGGTGATTCATTCATTTCATTAATGCACATTTATTGCTTAATGACTCATGCTAATGAATCACCACTAGATATTTTATGAAGCATGCTTATTCATTTCCTTTATTCATTATTCTTAAAATGAAATGCTTCATAATATATTATGATACACTCTCTCTCTTCTCATTATCTCATCTCACATTCTCTCTCCTCAAGCTCTCATCTTCAAACCCTAATCCTTAATCCTCATGTGTTGAGATCAAAGGATTAGTTAGACTAAACAATCCATAACCTTCACTCTACATCATCCTCTCATCTTTGATTAGCAATCAAAGTTGATTAGTTACCTCAAGTTAGAGGTTTAGCTTGGAGTTTCGCTCTCGGGTGGATCGTCTACTACCTAGAGAAGGTCGAGGAGAACAAAGGAGGACACAAAGACGAAGGACTAGTTTCGATCGGTATAATCCCATAACACTATAGTTTAGTATAGCTATGTGTTTGGTTATTATTTGTTTAGCTTCGATTTAAGCGGTTAGTCGATGTTCGTTGTTTAAACTTGATCGTTTTTGAAAATTCCGCCTCCCCATAAGTACTGGGGTGTACTACATCGACTTACACTACTTCGCCTCGAGTGTGTCCCACTGTTCTTAGATTGCTACCCTACCGCGGCTCAAAGGAGTCGTGCAAACAGGTAGCAGTTGGGTGCAGTCCCGAGCACTTGGAGGCAGTGGCGGTTAGACAGGATTCGTCCCTCCCGGTATTGGGAGTAGATATCGTGCTGTGTCAGAGAGCCATTACGCAAAGTCCCTGGCCAGGGCAAGCGAGATTTGCTGGTAGGTTCCAGTAGTTTCTCAGGGTGTAATGGGCTTCACTCCGACACGACTTATACCGCTATTAGGGGACTGACGCTTGCCGCCCCCCTAGGCCCGATATGCGATAGTCTTGGACGAACGGACCAGACAGTATGGAGATTGTCACATCAGACTCAGTAGGAGTTCGGATGGGTTTACTCATCGGCCTTCTTATCGACAACTACCTGGGGACCGTTACGTACAGCTAGTGCCGCTTGCGGTCTGTGGTTAAACCCACTGCCAGCGTAGTAGTCGAGTCTCTAGAGTCCCACACAGAGAGTTTCCTACTCCAGGCGAAACGATATAGAGGTTGCATGGTTTTGCGACAAAGGGTTCGGACGCATACGTGCGTTTACGCGCGTACGACTTTCGGACAGTTTTTACCAGTCGGCTTTGGTTTAAGCCAGTTACTGGTATCCGGTTATTGGATTTTTACAGTCTAAAGTTTTTCCGTATTTTTGCGGATTGGAGGGGCGTTCTCGTAATTGTACGAGAAGCTTCTAGAAGATGTGACTAAGGAGGTTTCTTTTGGAAAGAAAGTGAGTCATGGTGGTGATTCATTCATTTCATTAATGCACATTTATTGCTTAATGACTCATGCTAATGAATCACCACTAGATATTTTATGAAGCATGCTTATTCATTTCCTTTATTCATTATTCTTAAAAAGAAATGCTTCATAATATATTATGATACACTCTCTCTCTTCTCATTATCTAATCTCACATTCTCTCTCCTCAAGCTCTCATCTTCAAACCCTAATCCTTAATCCTCATGTGTTGAGATCAAAGGATTAGTTAGACTAAACAATCCATAACCTTCACTCTACATCATCCTTTCATCTTTGATTAGCAATCAAAGTTGATTAGTTACCTCAAGTTAGAGGTTTAGCTTGGAGTTTCGCTCTCGGGTGGATCGTCTACTACCTAGAGAAGGCCGAGGAGAACAAAGGAGGACACAAAGACGAAGGACTAGTTTCGATCGGTATAATCCCTTAACACTATAGTTTAGTATAGCTTTGTGTTTGGTTATTATTTGTTTAGCTTCGATTTAAGCGGTTAGTCGATGTTCGTTGTTTAAACTTGATCGTTTTTGAAAATTCCGCCTCCCCATAAGCACTGGGGTGTACTACATCGACTTACACTATCGAGACAGGGCATCGATACTACGGAGTAGACTAGCGTATGCGCTTCTCATCCCAGTGTGGGAGACGGTCTGTCCCACATCCGTCAGTACGTCGTACTTGAGATAGTATGCGGGTGCTCGTTAGGTTACGAGTATACTGGACATGACTCGTCGGGAACTGTTGGTTGGTATTATACCTATCGTCAGTTATCAGTTCCCAGGTGACATGAGTACAGCTTAGTCCGCTGACTTGACACTGTCACTTCGCCTCGAGTGTGTTCCCACTGTACTTAGATTACTACCCTACCACGGCTCAAAGGAGTCGTGCAAACAGGTAGTAGTTGGGTGCAGTCCCGAAGCACTTGGAGGTGTTAGTTATGTATATGCCCTAGAGGCCATTGTTGTACATATGATGTATATTATAATGGATGCTTGGATATATATAGAGATGACTTTCTTGCTCGTCATGATAGTATGCTATTTGGTTTCACTTTATCTTAACATGTTGACTTGTATTGGTTTACTGTTTTACTCTCACATGTTGATAAAACCCTTAGGATCTGTACTCGACTACTGGGACTATGATGAGATCATACTAGTGGGGCCGCGGTAGTCGATGAGTACATCCTATAACTGTTCCTAGTCGAGGGTATATCGAGACAGGGCATCGATACACCAGAGTAGACTAGCGTATACGCATCTTGACCCATATGATGGGCGATGGATGATCCCATATCCATCGGTGTTAGACATCAGAGATGGTGTATGGGTGCTCAGTGGAGACTGGGTACACTGGACGGACTCGCCGAGAACTCCCAGATGGTGATATACCACACGTCAGATGGCAGTTCTCCGGTGACACTGGTACAGGGTAGTCTGTAGACCCGAGATCGTCATGAAGTCTTGTGTGATTCTGTAACGTTTTAAAAGTAATTAAATAAATAATTAAATGAATAAAAGTGTTTAAGGGAAATTTAGGATTTTCGGTAAAGTAAAATGTAATTTTCGTAAAACCAAACCGGGATTGTTTTTCATTATAATTTTAAAAATATCTATTTTAATAATGAAATTACTAGTAAATGGTGTTTATTTAGCCACTTATAAATTTTTAGTTTAATAAAATATTTTTCCTAAATTAATTATTTTAAATATTAACATAAGCTTTATTTTTACACTAAATTAGTGTAAATTACAAATTTAAATGGTTTTAATTTGTAAAAATGAACCATGGCATATTAGAATTTAGTGTGTATCATGCAAAATTTATTTGCAAATTTTTCCTTGTTTCTAGATCTTTCTTGAGTTATTTTAGAAAAGAATTAAAAGAAAATTAATAAAGCATGAAAAGACATTAAGATGATGATATTTTGGAGAAGTTTCTACACCATTCCTCATGTGTTTCTCCCTCTTCCCCTTATTGTGGCCGGCCTCCCCATCACCATGGCTGCCCCCCCCCCCCCATTTTCCACCTCATTTTTATTCAAAGATCATCAAAAATACATCAAAAATTCAATTAAAATTCCACAAAATCCTATATATTTTTCTACCCTTCTATTCTTGCTCATATTTACATGGATTTTGGAGTGGGATAGCATACATTTTGGAGGCTCATTTCTTGTTTGGATTTCATATTTTTGGAGGTATAATTTCTTTCTTTTGATTTATTGTTATTAGATGTTCAATTAAGCTTAATTAGATTTAATGAATTAATTCTATGTTTTTTTTAAAAATTCAAGTTAGGGTTTGTAAATTCAAGTTATGATTTTTGTTAATTATTTAGGGTTATAATAGTTAGTTTAACACTTTTAGAATTGGAAAATATTGCATGGATGTTGAATTGTAAATTTTTCATTGAAAATTGTTTAAATTAGGAATTTTTGCTAACTAGGTTTCTATAAAACCTAATTATTGGTGAAATAAATCTCAATTAATATTTGTAATACTATATTTTGGTCTTAATAAGAGTTTTAACTTGTTGGTGGAATGGAAAACTTAAATTGATTGCTAGTTTCTATGGATAATTGATAAATTGTGATAAAAATTGTTATTTTTGTAAACTAGATTTTAGAAATTCCTAAATAAATGAGATTAAAAATATAATTATGGTTTCATTATATCATTATCATCATGAATTGTGGTTTAAGTCACTAATTTATGCAAAATCATGTTTTGTGGTGGAATTGTTGTGTTTTGCTTGAAAAATGTTGAAAATTGTTAAAGGGTGCAAACTAGAAATTTCAAATCTATATAAATTTGTATAATAAAAATATAGTAATAGTTTGTATAGTCTAGTTATGCTATTTAATGAGTTTTATGACCATTGGTTTCATTTAAATGTCAAGTTTTGATGAAAAACGGTAAACTGGCATTTTCGGGTTTTACGAAATTGGACGGTTTGATAGATTTTTGGGTTTCGATGGATTTAATCATGTTTTATAGTATAAGTAATGTGTTTTAAAACTACAACTTGTTTGTTGATGTTTATCTCGATCCATCGGAGTTTGTACGCCGATATCAAGCGGTATTTGGTTCTTTTGCGTGGACGGGACATAGGTTTTAACCTATGCTTGTTCCTTGTATCGTTTGACTTTTGTATGTGATTCGGTTTACGATGTTATTTATATGTTTGCGTTTAGGTACCCTTCAAGTGGACTACGGGAGATGAAGAGGAGGATCGCGATACCGTCGTCGGCAGACATGGACCATGTGAGTAGATGTATATCTACGGGGGGAAGTCGGGTGGATGGCGTTTAGCACCCCCGCAACATAGAATAGGAATAGTACTTATTGACATTAGGAAACCAGATGTGACCCTAGATTCTTAATGAGTAGGACCCTAGTAATGACCCTAGGCTGGACTAGACCGATTTAGGAAAAGCATACCAGAGGATGAATACCTTGGAGGAGGTTCGTAGGTTTCAGATAGAAACACACACGCACACACTGGAACACGTCATGGTGTATACGTGCATGTGTATATATATATAGAACTAGGTATAGGTATATATATATACAACACATACATGGGATTCATTGATGCGATATGATATCTGAGGTATGATAAAACAGTATAACTGGGCTTGATGCCGTGATTCTTGACTATACAGTCGTATTAAGTGTTAGCGGATCATTAGAGAATGAGATGATGAACAGGTATATATAAATTATAATGGGTAGTGATAATATTGAGATACACGGGACTCTAAAATAGTACCCGGACTGCAACTTGTGATTGATCACGATATGATATATGTACAACCTGATTACGACATTATATAGGTGTGACCTGATGCCGATATTATATAGGTGTGACCTGATGCCGATATCATATAGGTGTGACTTGATGACGACATGATTTCAGTATGACTTAATCATAATATGAAACATGTGACATAATATTTCTGAGGATAAACTAATGATGCATATTACGATGGCAATGATATATGATTGATGTATGGGATTACAGTTTAGCACCTTGATCATGAGATGTGTTGATGATGACATTATACGAATGATGAGGCACCTAGGAGATACTTGACCCGTACCCCGATATTGGGATGCCGTGCGATGGATTTTACCGTACGAGGCATGGATATGAGGATTGATCCGCACTCTTGATTTGAGGAAGCCGTACTACGTATGTGACGCTATTGAGGCTGGATCGCCGACTATTAGGGATATTGATTCAGACCTTAGGTAGACTCTTATTTCTATTGACTAGTTCTTAGGTTTAGTTTTCCTTAGGAGGTTAGATGGACACTAGGTTAGGTTCGAGTCATATAGTGGTAGTAGTATTAGTATATTAAATAAGTAGGTAATATACATTCGTATTTACTTTCGCATTGTATCATAATGTTGCATGTTCATACATATGTTGCTATAAACAGTATAAACCTTACCTGTTAGGACACCAGCACCATTACCGATGATGCGCATATTCCACGCACACTTATTTGCCGGCTCACACACATCATCATCGGTAATTGCTATGTCACGTACACTTTAGATCATATTATCTTTTATTGATAAAATCAGTTAACAACTAAACCGATATAATATTGTGATTACTCTCTGATGTTAGTATAGACATGATATTCATTACTTAGACATTCCTGCATTCATATTTTCATGTTATCGCACAGTATTATGAGCATATGCCGACATTTATCATATACTACTCATGGTTTTGAGATTTGGATTTCTGTGAGATTTCTGGATTTTTAGGGAAAACCGCAAGAATATATATAAAAACTTCTCTCTCTCTCCTCCTCTCTTTTTAAAAATAAGATGCGGTTTTCTCGTGATGTATGTGTCGTCCACCATGAGATTTCGTGTTTTCTGATGGATTTCGAGACCCGATTCGAGGAGTGGATGAACCGTCTCGGGTACATGGTGGGCCCGGTATGGTATCCCGGGGCAAGAAGATCGAGTTGTAGACGATGAGCCTGGCAGGGGAAGGCTACCTACCGGTGATGTCTGGCGCGGCGGATATCCGGAGGATACCGACCGTTGTCGTGAGATTTGATGATATGGGCCGATCCGGACTGACGGAGCCCGAGATATTGAGACTATGAGACTTGAGATTTACATGTTTGTGTCGATGCTTGACACGGATTTCTATGGATTTCATTGTTGAGATTTCAGATTCTTATACACATTTTACTGTGATAACAGCTAAAAGATTTCTTATACAGACATATCTGGATTTCAGGATTTGGTTATTTTACATTCATGGTGCATGCATATCCATTCATATGACATAGTACTATATGAGGCACTGACACGAGCACGGAGTATTTGCTTTTACACGTAGTATTACCCTGCTAATACTAGGTGATTGGGACTTAGTGGTGTATTACTATGACCTAGGATAGCGTCGTGCATTCGATTTCTTTTCGTAGATGTCTTCTACTCACGAGTTGGCAACTCACCCCCGTTGTGCCAAATTTTATTACAGGTGCGATGTACAGGTTTTCTTGGCAGATTGCTGGCACATGATTTCCTTCCGGGTGATTTGCACGGTAGGTTGGTTCACTTGTATCTGAACCACCATTGTATCTGTATTATTTCATTTGTATCTAGAAAGCTCCATCAACCATACTTGTATTAATTGATAAGTTTATTGGACCAGTCTTTTATTTCGACCTTAGAGTCGCGCATGTATTGTTCTGATTTGGTGGATTTGTTTTCTTTTGAGTTTTGAGCCACGCCCTTAGGCGTTGTATATTATTGTGCTTGTTGTGGTTGTTTCCGCCTGTTGGCGTTGAGCTAGCTCCCGTTTAGGGATGCTTTTTATTGTTTATGCATATTATACTTGTTGTAGCCCGTTTGGGGGCCAGTTTTTACAGAGGAGACTCTGCCGAAATTTTTGGAAAAATTTGATGTTGCTTTTAAACTTGTATTCTACATGTTTTCTTCTTCTTCTTCTTCTTCTTTTATGGTTTAGATTTCTGGGCTTCGGTTTACTTAGGTTACGTTGCGCCTCTAGACGTTTCGTAATCTAAGTGCCGGTCACGTTCCGTACTTTCGGGTCATGACAAAGTTGGTATCAGAGCGCTAGGTTTAACCTTGTATAAGTCTAGGTGACCCTTGGTTGATGGAGTAGGCGATTTATGTAGAGTAACATACCGTGGGTATGGTCCGCGGCATACTTACGATACGCTACTCTGCTTAAGGAGCCTTAGGATGTACATTTGTTTGCACCGTATTTCATTCGTTCCTTTGATCTATCTTCGTCGATGTCGGATGGTGGTTTCTGTTACCACGGGCAGAGGGAGCTGCGGCTCGAATGCGATAACCATTAGAGTATTGGTTATTCTTGAGGATTGAAGCATTGCTTAGAGTGCGGACGAAGGGTATTCATATGCCGTCCGGATGAAGTTAAAGGGTTCGAACGATTATCAGGAAACCATTTTCCCAAGTTTAAAGTATTCAGAAGAACATGCAGGTATTTCGATGGACCCTCTAGAAGAATGAAACCCTAACTCGACATAATGACCACGAGAACGCCCTTGAACCTTAGGGTTTACGGCAGTTTCGCAGTGCCATTAGTGAGGCTTGGGTTTGCCCTTCTACAGCTGGATAATCGATGCTGGGGTATGTACCGGATATTTTTAAACTGTACTTGAGTGTTGAGCTCTCGGGAAATTATGGGATTTTGATGGATCGATCGAAAAGTTTAATGTAGTCCGGATATCAAGTGAAGGGATCGACTACGTGGGAGACTCTAGATATGAGTATTGCCGTTGGTAGCGCAGTCAGCACAGCTACGAAGAGACGAGTTCGAAGCAGCCGACATCAGAGGAAAGAGGCGGACATTGACGATCGTGTTTACGATTGTGATTTAGTGATTTTAATTTCATATTTTCTGTTATTGGATTTTGGCATTTTGAGGAGTTCGTTTTACGATTTGTATTTCATATGTGTACCTTCATTTCATTCTATTTGTGTTTCATATATCAGTTGTATTGATGTGTTTAGTACACACCCAGTACACTTGATTAGGTTTTATATATTTTGAGATTTTTGATTTGATTTCGTGCATAGGGGTTACACATGATTTTTACATATGTTTCGACCTAGTTTTCATGCATTTTTGTACTGTGATTTTGATTTTGATATTCGATTTATGTTTTCTTGCACCATGTGCACCTGATTAGGATTCTTGCGCATACTTGGCGCACTTGATGCGATTTTGTGCACACCAGATGCACTAAATCGGGGTTTTGTGCAGATTAGATGCACCTGATTTTGAGTCGTGCACGCCCGATGCACCTGACAGATGTTTTTGGTGCACACCTGTTGCACTTAGTTTTGTTGTTGTGTGTATTCGTGGTATCTGTATTTGGTTTCGATTTCAGTGCGCACCTGACGCACATGATATTTTATTGATGTGATTGGGATTGATTTTAGTTTGAGCAGTATGTTTTCATAACCATTACTATTTGATTTAGTAACCAGGCGGGACGTGTATGTTAAATAAAGGATATATATATAGCTATTTTTTTAAAATAAACGTCCGCTACTTATGCCGTGACACGTGCATCACACGGCGATTTTCAAAAAGGGGTTTTTGCATATTTCCTTATTCAGATATTTGAACGGCTTTACTATGATGCGCACTATATATAAGTTATAGATTGAGGTATATTAAGATGGTTTTCATATTGGGTTTTGATATTTTATTCTCGCCATAACTCCGATGATTGCATTATGCTTGACGGAGTTGATTTTTGTTATGTATTGATAATTTCGGAGCCCCGACGATTTGAGTGTTTGCTAAACGTTTTAGTGTTTGGAGGGAGAGTTTTAATTTAAATTCGGGGACCGAATTTCTTAAAGGGGGGAATATTGTAACGTTTTAAAAGTAATTAAATAAATAATTAAATGAATAAAAGTGTTTAAGTGAATTTTAGGATTTTCGGTAAAGTAAAATGTAATTTTCGTAAAACCAAACCGGGATTGTTTTTCATTATAATTTTAAAAATATCTATTTTAATTATGAAATTACTAGTAAATGGTGTTTATTTAGCCACTTATAAATTTTTAGTTTAATAAAATATTTTTCCTAAATTAATTATTTTAAATATTAACATAAGCTTTATTTTTACACTAAATTAGTGTAAATTACAAATTTAAATGGTTTTAATTTGTAAAAATGAACCATGGCACATTAGAATTTAGTGTGTATCATGAAAAATTTATTTGCAAATTTTTCCTTGTTTCTAGATCTTTCTTGAGTTATTTTAGAAAAGAATTAAAAGAAAATGAATAAAGCATGAAAAGACATTAAGATGATGACATTTTGGAGAAGTTTCTACACCATTCCTCATGTGTTTCACCCTCTTCCCCTTATTGTGGCCGGCCTCCCCATCACCATGGCTGCCCCGCCCCCATTTTCCACCTCATTTTTATTCAAAAATCATCAAAAATACATCAAAAATTCAATTAAAATTCCACAAAATCCTATATATTTTTCTACCCTTCTATTCTTGCTCATATTTACATGGATTTTGGAGTGGGATAGCATACATTTTGGAGGCTCATTTCTTGTTTGGATTTCATATTTTTGGAGGTATAATTTCATTCTTTTGATTTATTGTTATTAGATGTTCAATTAAGCTTAATTAGATTTAATGAATTAATTCTATGTTTTTTTTAAAAATTCAAGTTAGGGTTTGTAAATTCAAGTTATGATTTTTGTTAATTATTTAGGGTTATAATAGTTAGTTTAACACTTTTAGAATTGGAAAATATTGCATGGTTGTTGAATTGTAAATTTTTCATTGAAAATTGTTTAAATTAGGAATTTTTGCTAACTAGGTTTCTATAAAACCTAATTATTGGTGAAATAAATCTCAATTAATATTTATAATACTATATTTTGGTCTTAATAAGAGTTTTAACTTGTTGGTGGAATGGAAAACTTAAATTGATTGCTAGTTTCTATGGATAATTGATAAATTGTGATAAAAATTGTTATTTTTGTAAACTAGATTTTAGAAATTCCTAAATAAATGAGATTAAAAATATAATTATGGTTTCATTATATCATTATCATCATGAATTGTGGTTTAAGTCACTAATTTATGCAAAATCATGTTTTGTGGTGGAATTGTTGTGTTTTGCTTGAAAAATGTTGAAAATTGTTAAAGGGTGCAAACTAGAAATTTCAAATCTATATAAATTTGTGTAATAAAAATATAGTAATAGTTTGTATAGTCTAGTTATGCTATTTAATGAGTTTTATGACCATTGGTTTCATTTAAATGTCAAGTTTTGATGAAAAACGGTAAACTGGCATTTTCGGGTTTTACGAAATTGGACGGTTTGATAGATTTTAGGGTTTCGATGGATTTAATCATGTTTTATAGTATAAGTAATGTGTTTTAAAACTACAACTTGTTTGTTGATGTTTATCTCGATCCATCGGAGTTTGTACGCCGATATCGAGCGGTATTTGGTTCTTTTGCGTGGACGGGACATAGGTTTTAACCTATGCTTGTTCCTTGTATCGTTTGACTTTTGTATGTGATTCGGTTTACGATGTTATTTATATGTTTGCGTTTAGGTACCCTTCAAGTGGACTACGGGCGATGAAGAGGAGGATCGCGACACCGTCGTCGGCAGACATGGACCAGGTGAGTAGATGTATATCTACGGGGGGAAGTCGGGTGGATGGCGTTTAGCACCCCCGCAACATAGAATAGGAATAGTACTTATTGACATTAGGAAACCAGATGTGACCCTAGATTCTTAATGAGTAGGACCCTAGTAATGACCCTAGGCTGGACTAGACCGATTTAGGAAAAGCATACCAGAGGATGAATACCTTGGAGGAGGTTCGTAGGTTTCAGATAGAAACACACACGCACACACTGGAACACGTCATGGTGTATACGTGCATGTGTATATATATATAGAACTAGGTATAGGTATATATATATACAACACATACATGGGATTCATTGATGCGATATGATATCTGAGGTATGATAAAACAGTATAACTGGGCTTGATGCCGTGATTCTTGACTATACAGTCGTATTAAGTGTTAGCGGATCATTAGAGAATGAGATGATGAACAGGTATATATAAATTATAATGGGTAGTGATAATATTAAGATACACGGGACTCTAAAATAGTACCCGGACTGCAACTTGTGACTGATCATGATATGATATATGTACAACCTGATTACGACATTATATAGGTGTGACCTGATGCCGATATTATATAGGTGTGACCTGATGCCGATATCATATAGGTGTGACTTGATGACGACATGATTTCAGTATGACTTAATCATAATATGAAACATGTGACATAATATTTCTGAGGATAAACTAATGATGCATATTACGATGGCAATGATATATGATTGATGTATGGGATTACAGTTTAGCACCTTGATCATGAGATGTGTTGATGATGACATTATACGAATGATGAGGCACCTAGGAGATACTTGACCCGTACCCCGATATTGGGATGCCGTGCGATGGATTTTACCGTACGAGGCATGGATATGAGGATTGATCCGCACTCTTGATTTGAGGAAGCCGTACTACGTATGTGACGCTATTGAGGCTGGATCGCCGACTATTAGGGATATTGATTCAGACCTTAGGTAGACTCTTATTTCTATTGACTAGTTCTTAGGTTTAGTTTTCCTTAGGAGGTTAGATGGACACTAGGTTAGGTTCGAGTCATATAGTGGTAGTAGTATTAGTATATTAAATAAGTAGGTAATATACATTCGTATTTACTTTCGCATTGTATCATAATGTTGCATGTTCATACATATGTTGCTATAAACAGTATAAACCTTACCTGTTAGGACACCAGCACCATTACCGATGATGCGCATATTCCACGCACACTTATTTGCCGGCTCACACACATCATCATCGGTAATTGCTATGTCACGTACACTTTAGATCATATTATCTTTTATTGATAAAATCAGTTAACAACTAAACCGATATAATATTGTGATTACTCTCTGATGTTAGTATAGACATGATATTCATTACTTAGACATTCCTGCATTCATATTTTCATGTTATCGCACAGTATTATGAGCATATGCCGACATTTATCATATACTACTCATGGTTTTGAGATTTGGATTTCTGTGAGATTTCTGGATTTTTAGGGAAAACCGCAAGAATATATATAAAAACTTCTCTCTCTCTCCTCCTCTCTTTTTAAAAATAAGATGCGGTTTTCTCGTGATGTATGTGTCGTCCACCATGAGATTTCGTGTTTTCTGATGGATTTCGAGACCCGATTCGAGGAGTGGATGAACCGTCTCGGGTACATGGTGGGCCCGGTATGGTATCCCGGGGCAAGAAGATCGAGTTGTAGACGATGAGCCTGGCAGGGGAAGGCTACCTACCGGTGATGTCTGGCGCGGCGGATATCCGGAGGATACCGACCGTTGTCGTGAGATTTGATGATATGGGCCGATCCGGACTGACGGAGCCCGAGATATTGAGACTATGAGACTTGAGATTTACATGTTTGTGTCGATGCTTGACACGGATTTCTATGGATTTCATTGTTGAGATTTCAGATTCTTATACACATTTTACTGTGATAACAGCTAAAAGATTTCTTATACAGACATATCTGGATTTCAGGATTTGGTTATTTTACATTCATGGTGCATGCATATCCATTCATATGACATAGTACTATATGAGGCACTGACACGAGCACGGAGTATTTGCTTTTACACGTAGTATTACCCTGCTAATACTAGGTGATTGGGACTTAGTGGTGTATTACTATGACCTAGGATAGCGTCGTGCATTCGATTTCTTTTCGTAGATGTCTTCTACTCACGAGTTGGCAACTCACCCCCGTTGTGCCAAATTTTATTACAGGTGCGATGTACAGGTTTTCTTGGCAGATTGCTGGCACATGATTTCCTTCCGGGTGATTTGCACGTTAGGTTGGTTCACTTGTATCTGAACCACCATTGTATCTGTATTATTTCATTTGTATCTAGAAAGCTCCATCAACCATACTTGTATTAATTGATAAGTTTATTGGACCGGTCTTTTATTTCGACCTTAGAGTCGCGCATGTATTGTTCTGATTTGGTGGATTTGTTTTCTTTTGAGTTTTGAGCCACGCCCTTAGGCGTTGTATATTATTGTGCTTGTTGTGGTTGTTTCCGCCTGTTGGCGTTGAGCTAGCTCCCGTTTGGGGATGCTTTTTATTGTTTATGCATATTATACCTGTTGTAGCCCGTTTGGGGGCCAGTTTTTACAGAGGAGACTCTGCCGAAATTTTTGGAAAAATTTGATGTTGCTTTTAAACTTGTATTCTACATGTTTTCTTCTTCT
Organism: Agapanthus africanus; assembly: GCA_030015575.1. Lineage (NCBI taxonomy): Eukaryota > Viridiplantae > Streptophyta > Magnoliopsida > Asparagales > Amaryllidaceae > Agapanthus > Agapanthus africanus. The sequence goes on from CM057339.1 coordinate 568,125,806, forward strand.
TCTTCTTCTTCTTTTATGGTTTAGATTTCTGGGCTTCGGTTTACTTAGGTTACGTTGCGCCTCTAGACGTTTCGTAATCTAAGTGCCGGTCACGTTCCGTACTTTCGGGTCGTGACAGATTCCCACTGTGCTTTGATTTCCATCTTACCACGTCCAAGAGGGCGTGCAAAACGGTGGCTTTTGGGTACAGTCCCGAATCACATGGAGGAAATGAGCGATAGGAGGGGATTCGTCTTTCCCGGTATAGGGAGTTGATGTTGTGCTGTGTTCGATTGCCTATAACTGGAAGTCCCTGGCCAGGCTGATATAGAGATTTACTGGTAAGTGTTTCTAGTAGTTTCTCGACCCGTTATGAGCCATACATCGACACGACTTATCGGTTACTGGGGTCTGACGTATACCACCCCTAGACTTGATATGCGACATATCAGACGAACAGACCGGACTGTACGGGAGTGTTACTGATCGGATTCACAGGAGAACGCACAGGCTAGCTTGTTGATCTTCTGATCGCTCAATACCTGGGTGGCTGTTACGTTTAGCTGACCGCTTGCAGCTTGTGGGTGTTTGATATGATCATCACCTAATACCGGCGTATATACGATTCTTTAGAGTCCTACACAGAGGTTTCTTGGCTCAGGCAAAACGGAGTAGTGGCACATATGTGATATGCGCAGGAACGAGAATAATGCGATATGGGATACCGTATTATATTCTCAGGATATTTAGATATGAATCGGGTCATCGGATCAAGTGTTGATTCGATGAATCGGTACATGATATATTAGTCGGTAATATTCGATATAGCCGGATCATTGATTCAAGTGTTGATTCGATGATTTAATGTATAATAATATATATGATATATTGTATTACATTATCTAATATTGGCTCGCTTTATTATTTCATTTTCTCAGTGGATGATACATTGATATATATGCGATATATGTTAATTGTATTATTTTCTTTTGTTGCAAATATATAATATATATGTGATATATATTATTGTGACATGATATGATTAATTGTTAAACATGTTTAAGGATGATTAATTGAGGTTAGGGTTTGATTAGGGTTAGATGCTTCAAGTTCCTTCTAGAAGCATTTTTCTTTTTGTCATGGTTGTGATATTTTGTGATGACACATTTTTAACTTAACCAAACCTTAACTCTAGTTGTTTCTCTACTCATTCTTAGCCATTCATCCTTGACCATGGTTATATATCAATCATATATGTTTTATTTCTATTCATCACAAAAGAAAATAATTATGATTATCTTTTCATGATCATCATCTTCCTTCTTCAAGAAAGCTTGCTAGTTTTTCTTTAAGTGATGAAATAAAATGAGAAAATGATATAAAAAGAAAGCAAAATTACTACTCTCTCATCCTCATCTCATCTAGCCCATGGGATTAGTGTGTTCTTCTCTTTTGAGTGAGAAAGCTTGTGTAACGTTTTAAAAATAATTAAATAAATAATTAAATGAATAAAAATTGTTTAAGTGAATTTTATGATTTTCGGTAAAGCAAAATGTATTTTTCGTAAAACCAAACCGCAATTGTTTTTCATTATAAATTCAAAACTACCTATTTAATTATGTAATTACTAGTAAATAGTGTTTATTTAACCACTTATAAATTTTTAGTTTAATAAAATATTTTTCCTAAATTAATTATTTTAAATATTAACATAAGCTTTATTTTTACACTAAATTAGTGTAAATTACAAATTTAAATGTTTTTAATTTGCAAAAATGAACCATGGCATGTTAGAATTTAGTATGTATCATGCAAAAATTATTTGCAAATTTTTGCTATTTTCTAGAGTTTTCTTGAGTTGCTATAGTGAAGGAATAAATAAATAAATAATTAAAACCATGAAAAGACTTTAAATGATTATTCTTTCTTGAAACTTCCACACTTTTCTTCACTCTTTTCTCTTGCTCCCTTTCCATGGCCGGCCACAACTCATCCATGGCAGCCCCCCCCCCCCCCCATTTCCCACTTCATTTTATTTCAAAATTCATCAAAAATACTTCAAAAATCCAATTAAAATTCCACAAAATCCTAATTATTTCATACCCTTTATTCTCTACTCTTCTTTATATGGATTTTGGAGTGGGAAAGCATGTATTTTTGAGGCTCATTTTCAAGTTTGGACATGAGGTTGTGGAGGTATAAATTCTTCTCTTTTGTTTTATTTCTATTAGATATTTCTTTTTAAGCATAATTAGATTAATTAGATTAATTCTAGTTGCAAATTCTAAAATTCAAGTTAGGGTTTGCAAATTCAAGAGGTGGTTTTTGTTAATTAATTAGGGTTACAATAGCTAGTTTAATATCTTTTAGAGTGGAAAATTCTTGCATGGTGGTGGTATAATAAATTGTTTATCGAAATTGTTTTAATTAAACTATTTAGCTAACTAGATTTTTCTAAAATGTGTTGTGGGTAAAATAAAATTATTATTAAGGGTGTTATCATTAGATGGTAATTTTAGTGAGAATATTAGCATATTAATTGAATGAAAAACTTAGTTTGATCACTAGATTACTTTGATAATTGGAAAAATAGTAATAAAATGCTATTATTTTGCAAACTAGATTTTAGGAATTTCTAAATAAATGCGATTAAAAATATAATATTGGTTTCATTATATCATTATCATCATAAATTGTGGTTTAAGTCATTAGTTTATGCAAAATCATGTTTTGAGGTGGAATTGTGGTATTTTGCTTGGAAAATGTTAAAATTGTTAAAAAGTTGCAAACTAGAAATTTCAAATAAAAGCAAAATTGTGTAATAAAAATATAGTAATGGTTTGTATAGTCTAGTAATGCTATATAATGAGTTTTATAACTATTGGTTTCATTTAAATGTCAAGTTTTGATGAAAAACGGTAAATTGGCAATTTCGGTTTTTGCGAAATTGGGCGGTTTGATGGATTTTAGGGTTTCGATGGATTTAATCGTGTTTTATGGTATAAGTAATGTGTTTCAAAACTATAAGTTGTTTGATTATGTTATCTCGATCCATCGAAGTTTGTACGCCGATATCGAGCGGTATTTGGTTCTTTTGCGTGGACGGGACATAGGTTTTAACCTGTGCTTGTTCCTTGTATCGTTTGACTTTTGTATGTGATTCGGTTTACGATGCTATTTATATGCTTGCGTTTAGGTACCCCTCATGTGGACTGCGGGCGATGAAGAGGAGGATGGCGACACCGTCTTCGGCAGACATGAACCAGGTGAGTAGATGCATATCTACGGGGGAAAGTCGGGTGGATGGCGTTTAGCACCCCCGCAACGTAGAATAGGAATAGTACTTATTGACATTAGGAAACCAGACGTGACCCTAGTATTGACCCTAGGCTGGACTAGACTGATTTAGGAAAACCATATCAGAAGATGAGTACCTTGAAAGAGGTTCGTAGGTTTCAGATAGAAACACACCCACGCACACACTGAAACTCGACATGGGGTACGTGTATGTGTATATATATAGAACTAGGTATAGGTATATACATATATATACAACACGTATAGGTGATTCATTGATGAGATATGATATCCGAGGTATGATGAAACAGTATAACTGGGCTTGATGTCGTGATTCTTGACTATACAGTCGTAATAAAGTGTTAGCGGATCATTAGAGAATGAGATAATGAACATGAATATATAAATTATAAAGAGTGGTGGTGATATTGATGTACATGGGACGCTAGAATAGTACTCGGACTGTAACTTGTGACTGAACACGATATGATATAGGTATAACTTGATTACGACATTATATTGGTGTGACCTGATGCCGATATCATATAAGTATGACCTAGTCACAATATGATACATATGACATGATATTTCTGAGGATAAACTAATGATGCTTATCATGATGGCAATGATATATGATTGAGGTATGCGATCACAGTTTAGCACCTTGATCATGAGATGTGTTGATGATGACATTATACGAATGAAGAGACACCTAGGAGATGAGATACTTGACCGTACCCCGATATTGGGATGTCGTACGATGGATGTTACCGTACGAGGCTTAGATTTGATGATCGATCCGCACTCTTGATTCGAGGAAGCCGTACTACGTACGTGACGTTATGGAGGCAGGATCGCCGACTATTAGAGATATTGATTTAGACCTTAGGTAGACTCTAGTTTCTTACTGACTAGTCTATTAGGTTTAGTTCCTTAGGATGTTAGATAGACACTGGTTTAGGTTCGACTCACATAGTGGTAGTTGTACTCGTATCTCGCAGAGGAGTGGATAATGCACACCTGTATTTACATTCATACTATAATCATCATGGTGCATGTTCTTTTATATGTTGCTATAATCAATATAAACTTTACCTGTTAGGACACCAGCACCATTACCGATGATGCGCATATTCCACGCACACTTATTTGCCGGCTCACACACATCATCATCGGTAATTGCTATGTCACGTACACTTTAGATCATATTATCTTTTATTGATAGAATCAGTTAACAACCAAACCGATATAATATTGTGATCACTCTCTGATGTTAGTATAAGACATGATATTCATTACTTAGACATTCATGCATTCATATTTTCATGTTATCATGCAGTATTATGGGCATATGCCGACACTTATCATATAGTTACTCATGATTTTGAGATTTGGATTTCTATGAGATTTCTGGGTTTTTGGGGAAAACCGTAAAAATATATAAAAACTTCCCTCTTTCTCCTCTTCTCTTTTTAAAATAAGATGCGGTTTTCTCGTGATGTATGTGTCGTCCACCATGAGTATTTCATGTTTTCTGTTCGATTTCGAGACCCGATTCGAGGAGTGGATGAACCGTCTCGGGTACATGGTGGGCCCGGTATGGTACCCCGGGGCAAGAAGATCGAGTTGTAGACGATGAGCCTGGCAGGGGAAGGCTACCTACCGGTGATGTCTGGCGCGGCGGATATCCGGAGGATACCGACCGTTGTCGTGAGATTTGATGATATGGGCCGATCCGGACTGACGAAGCCCGAGATATTGAGACTTGAGATTACATGTGTTGTGTCGATGTTTGACACGGATTTCCATGGATTTCATTATTGAGATTTCAGATTTCTTATACATATATATTTGGATTTCAGGATTTGTTACTGTACATTCATGGTGCATGCATTTCATTCATATGACATAGTATTATATGAGGTACTGACACGACACGGAGTAGTTGCACTTACACGTAGTATTACCCTGCTATTACTAGATGTTTGGGATATATTAGTGCATTATTATGACCTTGGATAGCGTTGTGCATTCGATTTCTTTTCGTAGATGTCTTCTACTCACGAGTTGGCAACTCACCCCCGTTGTGCCAAATTTTATTACAGGTTCGATGTACAGGTTTCCCGGGCAGCTTGTTGGCACATCTTTTCTTCAGGGTGATTTGCACGGTAGGTTGGTTCACTTGTATCCGAACCACCATTGTATATTTATTCATTCATTTGTATCTAGTAAGCTCCATCAACCATATTTGTATTACTTGCTAAGTTACTGGACCAGTCTTTTATTTCGACCTTAGAGTTGCGCATGTATTATTCTGATCTGGTGGTTTTGTTTTCTTTTGAGTTTTGAGCCTCGCCCTTTGGCGTTGTATATTATTGTGTTTGTTGTGGTTGTATCCGCCTGTTGGCGTTGAGCTAGCACCCGTTTGGGGATGCTTTTTATTGTTTATTCATATTATACTTGTTGTACCCGTTTGGGGGCCAGTTTTTACAGAGGAGACTCTGCCGAAATTTTTGGTAAAATTTGCTGATGTTTTTATACTTGTTTTCTTTTCTTTTCTTCTTTTTCTTCTTTTATGGTTTAGATTTCTGGGCTTCGGCTTACTTAGGTCACGTGGCGCCTTTAGACGCTTCGTAATCTAAGTGCCGGTCACGTTCTGTACTTTCGGGTCGTGACAAAGTTGGTATCAGAGCGCTAGGTTTAACCCGGTATAAGTCTAGGTGACCCTTGGTTGATGGAGTAGGCGATTTAGGTAGAGTAACGTACCGTGGGTATGGTCCGCGGCATACTTACGATACGCTACTCTGCTTAAGGAGCCTTAGGATGTACATTTGTTTGCACCGTATTTCATTCGTTCCTTTGATCTATCTTCGTCGATGTCGGAGGGTGGTTCTGTTACCACGGGCGCATGGGCAGAGGGAGCTGCGGCTCGAATGCGATAACCATTAGAGTATTGGTTATTCTTGAGGATTGAAGGATTGCTTAGCGTGCGGACGAAGGGTATTCACATGCCGTCCGGATGAAGTTAAAGGGTTCGAATGATTATCAGAAAACCATTTTCCCAAGTTTAAGGTATTCGGAAGAACATGCATGTATTTCGATGGACCCTCTAGAAGAATGAAACCCTAACTCGACATAATGACCACGAGAACGCCCTTGAACCTTAGGGTTTACGGCAGTTCCGCGGTGCCATTAGTGAGGCTTGGGTTTGCCCTTCTACGGCTGGATCATCGATGCTGGGGTATGTACCGGATATTTTTAAACTGTACTTGAGTGTTGAGCTCTCGGGGAATTATGGGATTTTGATGGATCGATCGAAAAGTTTAATGTAGTCCGGATATCAAGTGAAGGGATCGACTATGTGGGAGACTCTAGATATGAGTATTGTCGTTGGTAGCGCAGTCAGCACACCTATGAAAGAACGAGTTCGAAGCAGTCGACATCAGAGGAAAGAGGCGCACATTGACGATGGTGTTTACGATTGTGATTTAGTGATTTGAATTTCCTATTTTTCGTTGATTGGATTTTTGTATTTTGAGGGCTTTGTTCTACGATTGGAATTTCCTGTGTGTACCTTCATTCTATCTGTGTTTCATATATCAGTTGTATTGATGTGGTTTAGTACGCACCCAGTACACTTGATTTGGTTTTATATATTTTGAGATTTTTGATTTGATTTCGTGCATATGGGTTACACATGATTTTGATATATGCTTCGACCTAGTTTTTATCCATTTTCGTATTGTGATTCGAGTCTGATATTCGATGTATGTTTTCGTGCTCCATGTGCACCTGATTAGGATTCTTGCGCATACTTGGCGCACTTGAAGAGATTTTGTGCACACCAGATGCACTAAATCGGGGTTTTGTGCAGATTAGATGCACCTGATTTTGAGTCGTGCACGCCCGTTGCACTTGACAGATGTTTTTGGTGCACACCTGTTGCACTTAGTTTTGTTTTGTGGGTATTCATGGTTTCTGCATTTGGTTTCGATTTCAGTGCGCACCGGACGCACATGACATTTTATTGATGTGATTGGGATTGATTTCAGTTTGAGCAGTATATTTTCATAATCATTATTATTTGATTTAGTAATCAGGCGGGACGTGTATGTTAAATAAAAGATATATATATATATATATATATTTTTAAATAAACGTCCGCTACTTATGCCGTGACACGTGCATTACACGGCAATTTTTAAAAAGGGGTTTGCATATTTCCTTATCCGGATATTTGTACGGTTTCACTATGATGCACACTATATATAAGTTATAGATTGATGTAAATTATAATGGTTTTCATATTGGGTTATGATATTTTATTCTCGCCATAACTCCGATGATTGCGTTATGCTTGACGGAGTTGATTTTTGTTATGTGTTGATGATTTCGGAGCCCCGACGATTTGAGTGTTTTGCTAAATGTTTTAGTATTTGGAGGGGGAATTTTAATTTAAATTCGGGGACCGAATTTCTGAAAGGGGGGAAGATTGTAACGTTTTAAAAATAATTAAATGAATAATTAAATGAATAAAAATTGTTTAAGTGAATTTTATGATTTTCGGTAAAGCAAAATGTATTTTTCGTAAAACCAAACCGCAATTGTTTTTCATTATAAATTCAAAAATACCTATTTAATTATGTAATTACTAGTAAATAGTGTTTATTTAACCACTTATAAATTTTTAGTTTAATAAAATATTTTTCCTAAATTAATTATTTTAAATATTAACATAAGCTTTATTTTTACACTAAATTAGTGTAAATTACAAATTTAAATGGTTTTAATTTGCAAAAATGAACCATGGCATGTCAGAATTTAGTATGTATCATGCAAAAATTATTTGCAAATTTTTGCTATTTTCTAGAGTTTTCTTGAGTTGCTATAGTGAAGAAATAAATAAATAAATAATTAAAACCATGAAAAGACTTTAAATGATGATTCTTTCTTGAAACTTCCACACTTTTCTTCACTATTTTCTCTTGCTCCCTCTCCATGGCCGGCCACAACTCATCCATGGCAGCCCCCCCCCCCCATTTCCCACTTCATTTTATTTCAAAATTCATCAAAAATACTTCAAAAATCCAATTAAAATTCCACAAAATCCTAATTATTTCATACCCTTTATTCTCTACTCTTCTTTATATGGATTTTGGAGTGGGAAAGCATGTATTTTTGAGGCTCATTTTCAAGTTTGGACATGAGGTTGTGGAGGTATAAATTCTTCTCTTTTGTTTTATTTCTATTAGATATTTCTTTTTAAGCATAATTAGATTAATTCTAGTTGCAAATTCTAAAATTCAAGTTAGGGTTTGCAAATTCAAGAGGTGGTTTTTGTTAATTAATTAGGGTTACAATAGCTAGTTTAACATCTTTTAGAGTGGAAAATTCTTGCATGGTGGTGGTATAATAAATTGTTTATCGAAATTGTTTTAATTAAACTATTTAGCTAACTAGATTTTTCTAAAATGTGTTGTGGGTAAAATAAAATTCTTATTAAGGGTGTTATCATTAGATGGTAATTTTAGTGAGAATATTAGCATATTAATTGAATGAAAAACTTAGTTTGATCACTAGATTACTTTGATAATTGGAAAAATAGTAATAAAATGCTATTATTTTGCAAACTAGATTTTAGGAATTTCTAAATAAATGCGATTAAAAATATAATATTGGTTTCATTATATCATTATCATCATAAATTGTGGTTTAAGTCATTAGTTTATGCAAAATCATGTTTTGAGGTGGAATTGTGGTATTTTGCTTGGAAAATGTTAAAATTGTTAAAAAGTTGCAAACTAGAAATTTCAAATAAATGCAAAATTGTGTAATAAAAATATAGTAATGGTTTGTATAGTCTAGTAATGCTATATAATGAGTTTTATAACTATTGGTTTCATTTAAATGTCAAGTTTTGATGAAAAACGGTAAATTGGCAATTTCGGTTTTTGCGAAATTGGGCGGTTTGATGGATTTTAGGGTTTCGATGGATTTAATCGTGTTTTATGGTATAAGTAATGTGTTTCAAAACTATAAGTTGTTTGATTATGTTATCTTGATCCATCGGAGTTTGTACGACGATATCGAGCGGTATTTGGTTCTTTTGCGTGGACGGGACATAGGTTTTAACCTGTGCTTGTTCCTTGTATCGTTTGACTTTTTTATGTGATTCGGTTTACGATGCTATTTATATGCTTGCGTTTAGGTACCCCTCATGTAGACTGCGGGCGATGAAGAGGAGGATGGCGACACCGTCTTCGGCAGACATGGACCAGGTGAGTAGATGCATATCTACGGGGGAAAGTCGGGTGGATGGCGTTTAGCACCCCCGCAACGTAGAATAGGAATAGTACTTATTGACATTAGGAAACCAGACGTGACCCTAGTATTGACCCTAGGCTGGAATAGACTGATTTAGGAAAACCATATCAGAGGATGAGTACCTTGAAAGAGGTTCGTAGGTTTCAGATAGAAACACACCCACGCACACACTGAAACTCGACATGGGGTACGTGTATGTGTATATATATAGAACTAGGTATAGGTATATACATATATATACAACACGTATAGGTGATTCATTGATGAGATATGATATCCGAGGTATGATGAAACAGTATAACTGGGCTTGATGCCGTGATTCTTGACTATACAGTCGTAATAAAGTGTTAGCGGATCATTAGAGAATGAGATAATGAACATGAATATATAAATTATAAAGAGTGGTGGTGATATTGATGTACATGGGACGCTAGAATAGTACTCGGACTGTAACTTGTGACTGAACATGATATGATATAGGTATAACTTGATTACGACATTATATTGGTGTGACCTGATGCCGATATCATATAAGTATGACCTAGTCACAATATGATACATATGACATGATATTTCTGAGGATAAACTAATGATGCTTATCATGATGGCAATGATATATGATTGAGGTATGCGATCACAGTTTAGCACCTTGATCATGAGATGTGTTGATGATGACATTATACGAATGAAGAGACACCTAGGAGATGAGATACTTGACCGTACCCCGATATTGGGATGCCGTACGATGGATGTTACCGTACGAGGCTTAGATTTGATGATCGATCCGCACTCTTGATTCGAGGAAGCCGTACTACGTACGTGACGTTATGGAGGCAGGATCGCCGACTATTAGAGATATTGATTTAGACCTTAGGTAGACTCTAGTTTCTTACTGACTAGTCTATTAGGTTTAGTTCCTTAGGATGTTAGATAGACACTGGTTTAGGTTCGACTCATATAGTGGTAGTTGTACTCGTATCTCGCAGAGGAGTGGATAATGCACACCTGTATTTACATTCATACTATAATCATCATGGTGCATGTTCTTTTATATGTTGCTATAATCAATATAAACTTTACCTGTTAGGACACCAGCACCATTACCGATGATGCGCATATTCCACGCACACTTATTTGCCGGCTCACACACATCATCATCGGTAATTGCTATGTCACGTACACTTTAGATCATATTATCTTTTATTGATAGAATCAGTTAACAACCAAACCGATATAATATTGTGATCACTCTCTGATGTTAGTATAAGACATGATATTCATTACTTAGACATTCATGCATTCATATTTTCATGTTATCATGCAGTATTATGGGCATATGCCGACACTTATCATATAGTTACTCATGATTTTGAGATTTGGATTTCTATGAGATTTCTGGGTTTTTGGGGAAAACCGTAAAAATATATAAAAACTTCCCTCTTTCTCCTCTTCTCTTTTTAAAATAAGATGCGGTTTTCTCGTGATGTATGTGTCGTCCACCATGAGTATTTCATGTTTTCTGTTGGATTTCGAGACCCGATTCGAGGAGTGGATGAACCGTCTCGGGTACATGGTGGGCCCGGTATGGTACCCCGGGGCAAGAAGATCGAGTTGTAGACGATGAGCCTGGCAGGGGAAGGCTACCTACCGGTGATGTCTGGCGCGGCGGATATCCGGAGGATACCGACCGTTGTCGTGAGATTTGATGATATGGGCCGATCCTGACTGACGGAGCCCGAGATATTGAGACTTGAGATTACATGTGTTGTGTCGATATTTGACACGGATTTCCATGGATTTCATTATTGAGATTTCAGATTTCTTATATATATATATCTGGATTTCAGGATTTGTTACTGTACATTCATGGTGCATGCATTTCATTCATATGACATAGTATTATATGAGGTACTGACACGACACGGAGTAGTTGCACTTACACGTAGTATTACCCTGCTATTACTAGATGTTTGGGATATATTAGTGCATTATTATGACCTAGGATAGCGTTGTGCATTCGATTTCTTTTCGTAGATGTCTTCTACTCACGAGTTGGCAACTCACCCCCGTTGTGCCAAATTTTATTACAGGTTCGATGTACAGGTTTCCCGGGCAGCTTGTTGGCACATCTTTTCTTCAGGGTGATTTGCACGGTAGGTTGGTTCACTTGTATCCGAACCACCATTGTATATTTATTCATTCATTTGTATCTAGTAAGCTCCATCAACCATATTTGTATTACTTGCTAAGTTACTGGACCAGTCTTTTATTTCGACCTTAGAGTCGCGCATGTATTATTCTGATCTGGTGGTTTTGTTTTCTTTTGAGTTTTGAGCCTCGCCCTTTGGCGTTGTATATTATTGTGTTTGTTGTGGTTGTATCCGCCTGTTGGCGTTGAGCTAGCACCCGTTTGGGGATGCTTTTTATTGTTTATTCATATTATACTTGTTGTACCCGTTTGGGGGCCAGTTTTTACAGAGGAGACTCTGCCGAAATTTTTGGTAAAATTTGCTGATGTTTTTATACTTGTTTTCTTTTCTTTTCTTCTTTTTCTTCTTTTATGGTTTAGATTTCTGGGCTTCGGCTTACTTAGGTCACGTGGCGCCTTTAGACGCTTCGTAATCTAAGTGCCGGTCACGTTCCGTACTTTCGGGTCGTGACAGCTTGAGTCGTAGCAACTTCAAGGTAGATCATCGGAGATTTGGAATACGACAAGCTAGAATGGATCGTTCGAGTCGTGGAGCCTCTCATGAGTCCGGGAGATCGTGGATCGCGGTAAAGGGACTTCTACTCGGAGCTTGTGAAGTGAAGGAGCGGACTACAAAGGTTGTAATCCCTCACACTTAGATAAAAGTTATTTTCTTGCTTGTTAAACCCTAATAATCTAGCAAAGATCCCGGCTTTGGGTTGTTCGGCACGTCTAAAATTTAATCCGGGCATGTTTGATGCCTTATGAACCTTCACAAGAGTGCCTAGGAACCCTACAGTGGTATCAGAGCCTAGCTAGAGCATTAGGCGATGTGTTTACGAAGTTAAAACTCCGATCGAACCCGGAATGACAAAATTGGACCCCTCTCTGGAAATTTTTTAAATTTTGGGATTTTTCTGAATTAAAAATATGTAGAAAAATCAGCAGGGAATTCTAAGAATTACCATAAAACCCGAGCCCCTAATTCGACTAAACGGCGGCGGAACCGCGGCGCAAGCATGCCTTGCGCGGCGGTTCCGCGGCGGATTGATGAGATCATGACACGTGGATTTTATGGTAATGACCGTAGGTACTTGTTGAGTTTTCTCGATATTTTTAATCTGTTTCAGGCGTTGATAAAATCTGGGGTTTATTTTGTAATCGTAGATTCGATCGGAATATTTAAATTCGTATTTCTTTCCGGATATTTAGAAACTGTTAAACTATTTGAACGGATATCATTAACTTACTGTTTCCCGGTACGGCAAATTTTCAAGTGTTGAAATTTATTCGGGTTTAAATCTTTCGGAAAAATTGTACAAGTTAAGCGGTGGACCCTCTAGAAGACAACAAACCTTAACTCGATTATGTGACCGTCTTGAACTGCCTTTTGAACCTTCGGGTTTGGTGCAGTACGGCGTGCCACATGTGAGGCGTTGGCTTGGCCCTTCTACAGCTGGATCACCGGTACTGTGACATATTCTGGGATTATTTGAACTCCGCTCAAGAGTTGAGCACTTTGGGAAATTTTGGGCATTTGATTATCTGTTCGGAAAATTTAATACTGTCTATTTATCTGGAATGTGATACAATATGTGGAATTCATAGAGTTAGGCATGAAATACGGAGTATGTGATATTTCGGATTTACGATGTCTAAAGTGATTGTGGATTCCAAATATTGTAGTTTTACACTTTCTTTTCTGTGATCGTAAGTGTAATATGTGATATCGCCGGTTTCGTTGCTATATGTCAACGACAATTGGGATGCGCATATTTACTTACGTTGATGATATGAGATATTATGTGTTGCTGTGATATTTTATATTGGATCGTCGCGATCAGAATAGCCGGGGGTTTATGTGAGATGAGGGTTTTTATTTTCATTCATGTAAAATTCATTTGTAATGTAATATTCTTTTATTTGGGGCACTTCCAGGTTGCGGTTGCTGTCACCAGTGTATATTATTTACTTTTCCGCATTAGGTAGACCCAAGGAGGGGAGCACAAGTAACCGGGTTCTAGGGTCCAGTGGGAGGCCATCTCGAGGAGTCGAGACCGGGTCTCCTAACCCTAGAATTGGCAGTGTTACTTGCCGCTCTCGTAGGGGTCTTGGGATGTGGGTTTGGCTATTCGTCGCGACCGTGGAATCCGTGTTTTATACAGGCTCGTATTGAAAACACGGACGTCCTAGTATATCCAATATTTCATATATGTTCTTCTGCTGCAATGTTCTGTGATGAGATCATATTACTGCCTGAGACGAATGCTTATACTATATATATATGCTGATATATAAATATTACTGCTTTCGTTTCTTCTGTGATGCTTAGGAAGCATAAACTGATGGGATATTTATTAATGAGATTAATAAAAGAAAAGAAACCTAAAGATGTTGTAGAATCAAAAACTTTATAAAAAAGGGTAGCTACAGTTTTGTTTTGCACAGCGATATATATGATATATCCTGCACCTTATTCGATGAGGAAAGGACCGAGATCCCTTCACCGGGAGTGACTCCTTTAGCAAAACTGGCAGATGCTACAAAACGCGGTTTGTCTTTTAATTGCTTTAAGTGTTTTGCTTTGCACAGCGGTATGTATGATATATCCTGCACCTTATTCGATGAGGAAAGGGCCGACGATCCCTTCACCGGGAGTGACCCCTTTAGCGAAACTAAGAAAAGCCTCAAAAACACTCCTTTTTCAAAACTTTACTCGATTCTACGACGATATCATGTTCATTACGCTCAGGGTTTTCTGAAAAACCTGCGTAGCCCTCCGTCATTTCAGATAGATATTATTTAGTATTCGCGCTACGCTTGTTGGCCTGCGTCAAGGCGTAGTGTGCGGTAGCTAACTAATATATATCTGTTTATGCATATGATGCAGATTCGATTAGGGTAGTCGTGCGACTTTGTTGGCCTGCGTCAAGGGTCGTGCGGGTGGGTTTAATTGAATCAAGAAATGACGGGTTGAACTTGACTAGCGCACTATGGTTTGTTGGCCTGCGTCAAGGTCATAGGATGCTAGGGGTAAAAACATTATCAGGAATTTCAAGTGTTGAAATTTGCAATGAGATTGCATACCTCCTATGAGATAGTTGGATCCTGATACCCACTGTGAGTAAGAGTTACTCCTGGGAGAGTTTTACACAGAACAATTAGCCGATCAAGTAGGTGTCTAGAAAAGTGTTAACGGGGTTACGCCTCTGGGAAAACGAGGTTTACTTTAATTAGGTCCGTGCGAAAGCACGGGGAACCTCCCTCAAAGTACCGACACTGATCTGGCTGAAAGATTGACGAAATTGTAAGGTGTAATTAATCCCGGCTAATCTTACCTTTTAGGGTTTTAAGGTAGATTTGATAAAACCAGTGGGAGACATCCTGATTAGATAAGATAATAACCAATCTAATCTTGCAAGAGCGTACGCTAAAGTGTTTTTCTTCTCTCTCTCTCCAGGTAGCGACCATGTCATGCCATAATCAAGATAATAATATGGATGTATTGACTGAACCTGATTATTGTACTGAGCAAGGGAACGTTAGACCCATTCTTTCTTATAAGAGTTATAAGACTGAACAGGAAACAGGAGAATATCTGGATTCTCACGCCGCCCAAAAGAACATGCATGTTGATGCATCTTCTTCAGGTGTGTTTGTTATTGAGAACTGTTTCTCAGTTCACCCTACGTCCTGGGTATTAGATACCGGATCAGGATCCCACATATGCAAACAGTTGCATGGGCTACGTAAAGGTAGAGAACTGGGAAAGGATGATCATTCCGTTCTAGTAGGGAACGGTGCAAATGTTGCAGCCAAAGCAGTTGGCGAATATCACCTTGTATTACCAAGTTGTAATACACTGATTCTAAATGAATGCTATTATATACCGAACATGATGTGCAACATTATATCAGTTTCTTTATTGAGTAAAGAGGGATATAATTTTGTAGTAAAGGATAATGTTATGAACATATTCCTAGATCAAAAGTTGATTGCATCAGGCTCGTTACATAATGGCATATTCATTCTAAATCAGAATACAGTCCTAAATATACAAAACACAAACAAGAGGAAAAGTTCAGATATGAACGAATCCTACTTGTGGCATTGTAGACTTGGTCATATCAATGCGACACGACTGGCTAAGTTGCATAGAGATGGTTATTTGAATTCGTTCGAATTATGATCTTATGATACTTGCCATTCATGTCTTAAAGGAAAAATGACCAAAGCTCCGTTTAGTGGACACGGAGAAAGAGTTACCGAACTCTTAGGACTGATACATAGTGATGTATGCGGTCCCATGTCTACGCATGCCAGGAACGGTTCTTCCTACTTCATTACATTCACTGACGATCTCTCTAGATACGGACATGTGTTTCTGATGAAACACAAGTCTGAAGCTTTTGAGAAATTCAGAGAATATAAGCACGAAGTAGAAAATCAAACGGGCAAAAGTATTAAGATTCTTCGATCTGATCGAGGAGGTGAATACTTAAGCGGTGAGTTCCTAGATTATCTAAAAGAGAATGGGATTATCTTTCAGCGTACTCCTCCTTATACACCACAGCACAACGGTGTATCTGAGCGGAGGAATCGCACCCTATTAGATATGGTGCGCTCTATGATGAGTACAGCTGAGTTACCTATTTCCTTCTGGGGGTATGCACTGGAGACAGCTGCAGACCTATTGAATATGGTTCCCACCAAATCTGTGCCAACCACTCCATATGAGATATGGAAAGGAAAGAGACCATATCTTAATTATGTTAGGATATGGGGTTGTCCGGCATATGTGAAAACACAAAATCCGGACAAACTCGGCGCAAGGTCTATTCTGTGCAAGTTTATTGGATATCCCAAACATTCGCGCGGGTATATCTTCTACCACACCGAAGAACAAAAGGTGTTTGTTTCTCGGCACGCCACCTTTTTAGAAAAGGAATTTCTTGCAAAAGAGATTAGTGGCTCTGAGGTAGAACTGGAAGAAGTTCCAGCAGAACAAACTACAACAGATGATTTAGTGGAACCAGAGAATTCAGTAATACCCGACGAACCCCCGCCTCTCCGCCGATCTAGCAGGGTTTCTCGTCCACCTGAGAGATACTACGGTTTTCTCATTGATGGTGGAAGCGAGGATTGCATCATGGATGATGATGAACCGACTAGTTTCGAGCAGGCCATCACGAGTGGTGACTCTGTGAAATGGCTGGATGCAATGCGATCTGAGATGGAATCCATGTACACCAATAAAGTATGGATTTTGGAAAATGCTCCTGAAGGGGTAAAACCCATTGGGAGTAAGTGGATTTTTAAAAGGAAATTTGGTGTAGATGGAAAAGTTGAGACTTTCAAAGCTAGACTGGTAGCAAAGGGATTTCGTCAACGACCAGGTGTGAATTATGACGAAACCTTTTCTCCAGTGGCTATGCTTAAGTCCATCCGGATCTTACTTGCCTTTGCTGCATACCATGACTACGAAATCTGGCAAATGGATGTTAAGACCGCCTTTCTAAACGGTGATTTAGAAGAGTGCGTGTACATGACTCAGCCAGAGGGCTTCGTAGATAGTGGGAGCAGCGGAAAGGTGTGCAAGCTGCTTAAATCCATTTATGGGTTAAAGCAAGCATCGCGGAGTTGGAACATCTGTTTTGATGTTGTAGTCAAAGAGTTTGACTTCATCAAAAATATAGATGAACCTTGTATCTATAAGAAGGTGGCAGAGGGTAAGGTAGTCTTCCTCGTATTGTACGTGGATGACATACTCTTGATAGGAAATGATATTCCTATGCTGCAATCAGTCAAGCTCTTCTTATCGCAGAGATTCTCAATGAAAGATCTAGGTGATGCCTCCTGCATATTGGGAATCATGATCTATAGAGATAGATCTAAACGGATACTGGGATTGTCCCAATCCAGGTACATTGACACCATACTAAAGAGGTTTAGTATGGAAGAATCCAAACGTGGGAATCATCCCACGATCTCTGGACTCACTCTCTCCAAAGAGATGTCTCCCAAGACTGATTTGGAGAGAGCTCGCATGCAAGGGATACCCTATGCTTCGGCAGTAGGCTCTATCATGTATGCGATGCTATGTACCAGACCCGATGTAGCATACTCACTAAGTGAAGAACATTCTCAAGTACTTGCGAAGGACTAAGGAGATGTTCTTGGTGTATGGTAACGGAGAACTCCAGGTGGAGTCCTTTACCAATTCCAGCTTCCAAAGTGATAAGGACGACTCTAAGCCGCACTCGGGATTTGTCTTTACCCTCAATGGAGGGGTGGTATGTTGGAAGAGTTCCAAATAGGATACCGTTGAAGACTCGACGATGGACGCTGAATACATCGCTGCCAACGATGCTGCCAAAGAGGTTGTCTGGATAAAGAAGTTCATTTGTGAACTTGGTGTGGTTCCATCCATTGAGCATCCAATACCTCTGTATTGTGATAACAATGGAGCTGTGGCTTTGGCCAAGGAACCCAGGTCCCATCAGAAGTCCAGACATATTCTGAGGCGGTATCACCTGATCAGGGAGATAGTTGATCGCCGGGAGATCGAGGTCAGGAGAGTAGATACGAAGGACAACACTGCGGATCCATTCACGAAGGCTATTTCCCAGATATAGTTTGAGAGATTATTCGGGATGCTAGGTGTGCGATACTACAGCAGCTGGCCTTAGTGCAAGTGGGAGATTGTTAGTTATGTATATGCCCTAGAGGCCATTGTTGTACATATGATGTATATTATAATGGATGCTTGGATATATATAGAGATGACTTTCTTGCTCGTCAAGATAGTATGCTATTTGGTTTCACTTTATCTTAACATGTTGACTTGTATTGGTTTACTGTTTTACTCTCACATGTTGATAAAACCCTTAGGATCTGTACTCGACTACTGGGACTATGATGAGATCATACTAGTGGGGCCGCGGTAGTCGATGAGTACATCCTATAACTGTTCCTAGTCGAGGGTATATCGAGACAGGGCATCGATACACCAGAGTAGACTAGCGTATACGCATCTTGACCCATATGATGGGCGATGGATGATCCCATATCCATCGGTGTTAGACATCAGAGATGGTGTACGGGTGCTCAGTGGAGACTGGGTACACTGGACGGACTCGCCGAGAACTCCCAGATGGTGATATACCACACGTCAGATGGCAGTTCTCCGGTGACACTGGTACAGGGTAGTCTGTAGACCCGAGATCGTCATGGAGTCTTGTGTGATTCTCACTTTGCTTTGATTTCCACCTTACCACGTCCAAGAGGGCGTGCAAAACGGTGGCTTTTGGGTACAGTCCCGAATCATATGGAGGCAATGAGCGATAGGAGGGGATTCTTCTCTCCCGGTATAGGGAGTTGATGTTGTGCTGTGTTCGATTGGCTATAACTGGAAGTCCCTGGCCAGGGCTGATATAGAGATTTACTGGTAAGTGTTACTAGTAGTTTCTCGACCCGTTATGAGCCATACATCGACACGACTTATCGGTTACTGGGGTCTGACGTATACCACCCCTAGACTTGATATGCGACATATCAGACGAACAGACCGGACTGTACGGGAGTGTTACTGATCGGATTCACAGGAGAACGCACAGGCTAGCTTGTTGATCTTCTGATCGCTCAATACCTGGGTGGCTGTTACGTTTAGCTGACCGCTTGCAGCTTGTGGGTGTTTGATATGATCATCACCTACTACCGGCGTATTGACGATTCTTTAGAGTCCTACACAGAGGTTTCTTGGCTCAGGAGAAACGGAGTAGTGGCACATATGTGATATGCGCAGGAACGAGAATAATGCGATATGGGATACCGTATTATATTCTCAGGATATTTAGATATGAACCGGGTCATCGGATCAAGTGTTGATTCGATAAATCGGTACATGATATATTAGTCGGTAATATTCGATATAGCCGGATCATCGATTCAAGTGTTGATTCGATGATTTAATGTATAATAATATATATGATATATTGTATTACATTATCTAATATTGGCTCGCTTTATTATTTCATTTTCTCAGTGGATGATACATTGATATATATGCGATATATGTTAATTGTATTATTTTCTTTTGTTGCAAATATATAATATATATGTGATATATATTATTGCGACATGATATGATTAATTGTTAAACATGTTTAAGGATGATTAATTGAGGTTAGGGTTTGATTAGGGTTAGATGCTTCAAGTTCCTTCTAGAAGCATTTTTCTTTTTGTCATGGTTGTGATATTTTGTGATGACACATTTTTAACTTAACCAAACCCTAACTCTAGTTGTTTCTCTACTTATTCTTAGCCATTCATCCTTGACCATGGTTATATATCAATCATATATGTTTTATTTCTATTCATCACAAAAGAAAATAATTATGATTATCTTTTCATGATCATCTTCTTCCTTCTTCAAGAAAGCTTGCTAGTTTTTCTTTAAGTGATGAAATAAAATGAGAAAATGATATAAAAAGAAAGCAAAATTACTACTCTCTCATCCCCATCTCATCTAGCCCATGGGATTAGTGTGTTCTTCTCTTTTGAGTGAGAAAGCTTGAGTCGTAGCAACTTCAAGGTAGATCATCGGAGATTTGGAATACGACAAGCTAGAATGGATCGTTCGTGTCGTGGAGCCTCTCATGAGTCCGGGAGATCGTGGATCGCGGCAAAGGGACTTCTACTCGGAGCTTGTGAAGTGAAGGAGCGGACTACAAAGGTTGTAATCCCTCACACTTAGATAAAAGTTATTTTCTTGCTTGTTAAACCCTAATAATCTAGCAAAGATCCCGGCTTTGGGTTGTTCGGCACGTCTAAAATTTAATCCGGGCATGTTTGATGCCTTATGAACCTTCACAAGAGTGCCTAGGAACCCTACAGGAGGCAGTGGCGGTTAGACAGGATTCGTTTCTCCCGGTATTGGGGGTTGACATCGCGCTGTGTCTAGGAGAGCCATTACTCGAGTAGTCCCTGGCCAGGGCAAGCGAGATATACTGGTAGGTTTCCAGTGCTATCTCAGGATGTTCTGGGCTACACTCCGACACGACTTGTACCGCTATTAGGGGACTGACGTTTACCGCCCCCTAGGCCCGCCATGCGATGTATCAGACGAACAGACCGGACTGTACAGAGATTGTCGCATTCAGGCTCAGTAGGAGTTCAGATGGGTTTCACCTCGTCCGTCTTCTTGTCGGCATCTACCTGGGGACCGTTACGCATAGCTAGTGCCGCTTGCGGTCTGTGGTTAAACCCACTGCCAGCGTAGTGTCGAGTCTTTAGAGTCCCACACAGAAAGCTATTCTCCTTTAGGCAAAAGAGTAGAGATCGCATGGTTTTGCGACATGTCGTATGGTTTTGCGACAGGGTTCGGTCACATCCGTGCACTTGTGCACGTTCAGTTTCCGGACAGTTAACACTAGCGGGCTTTTGTTTAAGCCAGATCCTAGTGTACGTTTTGGGATTGGTTTTATCTCGTTTGTATTCGTGTTCCTCGGAACGCGGATGCGGGTGTATATGCACAGTTGACAGAGAGACAGAGGCAGAGGATTCTCATTGGGGTTGTTGACTGTTGACTGTTGACTATTGACTTTTTGCTAAACCCTAATGAGAATAAGAAATATAATTAACAATAATATTAATTAATTATTATAGTGACATGGTTTTTGAGGGGTTGACTTTGTTGACTTGTTGACTTTGTTGACCGGTTGACTAGGTTGGACTAGTTGACCATCATCATGACAATGGCTATCATTTCATGGCAAAGACTTTTGCTTGCTTGTTTGTTTTTGCAAAATGAGTGCATGAAATGATATAGCCATTTTGACTTGAACCATCACACAATACTTGATTACTATTTTTGTTATGATGGTTTTGGATTATGAGAGCTTGGATGGCAAAAGAGTTACTCATTCTCTCATTTCATTTCTCTCTCTTGCTTGAGCTCTCCCTCTTGCTCTTCCTCTGGCTCTCTCTCTAGCTCAAGGCAACACCCTCTCATGAGTTGAGAAACATTGCCTTAGAGATAAAAGAAAACCTAAATCACTTCTCTACTCATCCTAGTTCACAAGGTTTAGCAAACCAAGTGTTCTAGTTTCTTCAAGTTCGAAGAAGAAGCCAAAGGTAGAAGCTTTCAGGTGGATCCATCTTCGGCGCAAGGAGACGACGAGGTGAGGCCGATCCGTACACCGGAAAGAGTTGAAGACGAAGGAGCTCAAGAAAGGTATAGCCCCCTAACCGAGTAGGTAAAACTCTAGTTAGGTTGTTAGGTAGTTGTTTAACAAAGATCCGTATTTTGAGTCCATGTTACCACCTCTTGAAAAATCGTTTTTCATCATTTCTGCAAGCCCGTAAGTACCGGGAGAGGTAATGGGACTTACAGTGGTATCAGAGCCTAGTTAAACACTATCTAACATGTTAGCAAAGTAACTAGAAATTCGATCGGAGAAAAAGTCGCGGAACACGCCCGAAAAGTATACTTTCTGCTGAATTTTTTTTCTGTCCAAAAAATGATAAATCTTATCTTAAAATTCGGCTCAGGGTTTTTATAACAAACTGTAGAAAAATGGTCCAGTGAACCGATCAACGCGCCGCGGAACCGCGGCAGGAGCATGCTCCCGCCGCTGATCCGCGGCCAAGTTGACTCGGCCGTGGAAGAATTTTCATGCAGTTTGTTTAGAGGGGTGTTTTGTGATTTTTACAATATGTTTGTTCTGCCCAGATGTTCCAAAAAGCAAAATTAGTTTTTGGGGCTTGAAAATCCGTATTTTGATCGAACTTCTAAAGACTTAAGCTGACGGGTATATATCTGTGATGTGTTATATGTATTAAACGTCCGCTAATCGCTATACGTCGATTAGTGGGGGTTATACATATCTGTGATCTGTAATGTTGATGGTATGTGTATATGAATTCATTGGATTGTCGCGGATGAATAGCCGGGGGTTATGAGATGAGAGTTTTTCCTTTTATCTTTCAATTCATGTAATATGTAAATTGATGTAATATTATTTTTGGCCGCACAACCGGGTCGGGGTTGTAGCCGTCATTGTATAATTTCTTTTTACAATTTTTGCTCCTAGGATAGACCCAAGGTGGGGTGCACAAACTACCGGGTATCTCGAAGTGCCGAGTGGCCTACTCACGTCGTTGAGGGAGGTTGCTCCGCTTCGGATATTTGGTGGGTAGTTTGCCGCACCCGTAGGGGTCTAGGGTGGGGTATTGGCTATTCATCGCGACCGTGTAATCCGCTTTTCGTTACAGGCTCGTACGAATTGCAGATTCCTAGTATATCCAATGTGTTCATCTGTGATCTGAAATGGCTATCATTGCAATATATCTATGTATGATATTATTTAGGCGTTGCTTATGTTTTGCATCCGCGCTAGTCCAGCCCCCGCTCTGTCATTAGTTAAGTAACCTAACGGGTAATGACGGGGCCCCGTGGAGAATGCGGATGGCATAAGCGTACGTCATATTTTGGTTGTTTTCTGCAATGGTAGGATTAAATGATGGGACGCATTGGAATTAATGCAAGAAAAATAAACCAAGTAAAAGTCGTTGGAACACTTTCAAAACCACTCGGTTTCTTTTCAAAAATAACTTTTAAACGCGGAGCTTAAGCCACTCCTTTTAAAAGCTATCTCGTTCCTTCGATTATATCAAGTTCACTACGTTCACGGTTTCGCCAAAACCATTCGTAGCCCTCCGTCGTTTCACATGAATGGTCAATAAGTATTCAAGCTATGTATGTTGGCCAAAGTCAAGGCATAGTGATTGGTAGCTATTGGGTATTCATGTGCAGCATAGATAGATGTGTTGGTTTGGGGCAGTCGTTCTACCATTTTGGCCAAAGTCAAGGGTATGTGCGGGTGGGCTCAAATTAACCTGGAGAATGACGGGTAGAACTTGACATGTGACTTATGATATTTTGGCCAAAGTCAAGGTCATAAGAGCATGGGGCAAAAATCCATATCGGGAGTTTCAAAAGAACTGAAACTTGCTAGCGCTGCATACCATTTGGAGTGTGATGATTCTGGTAGGATTCCTTCAGTTTTGTCACGCGATGATATTTGGATCCCGATCCTACTGTGAGTATATGCTACTCCTCGGGAGATTTCTCACTTAACGATCAATTCTATAAACCAAGTAGGTGTCTAGAAAGGTGTTAGCGGGGCTACGCCCCCAGGGAAAAGAGGTTATTTAATTAAGGAACTTCGCGAAAGCGTTGGAAAACCTCCCTCGTAGTACCAACACCCGCCTGGCCGAACGGTTAAGCAAGTATTGTACGGTGAGATTGATCCTGACTAATTCTTCCTTTTTGGTTTGAGGAGAGATTCGAGAGACAGTGGGAGCCATCCTGTTTAGACAAATTAAAAACCACTCTAAACTTGCAAGAGCATCATGCTAAAGTGTTTCTTCTCTCTCTCCTAATTGCAGCGACCAAACATCATGATCGGACTTAAGTTATTACTAGATAAAAACATACTGACAGGGCCAAACTACAAAGATTGGCTCAGGAATGTCAAAATGGCAATCACTTATGACAAGTTGGGGTATCTCCTTACCACCAAAGCTCCCCCTGTCCCAGGTCCCAAAACCAGCGTCGCGGATAGGGAAATCCATAAGACCTGGGAAATCGATTGCGCGAAGGCCAAGTGCCTTGTGCTTGCCTCTATGGACAACGAACTTCAGAGGAGGCACGAGAATATGGACCTCGAATCCATATTTCTCCATACAAAAGAACTGTATGGAGAGCAATCTCGTATCGCAAGATACGAAGTGTCGAAAAAGCTGTTTTCGGCAAGGTTGGCCGTCGGATCATCGGTAGCGGAACACGTGCTTAAGATGATTGGCTTCATAGAGGAGCTCGCGGACCTTGGGACCACGTTGGAGAATGAGCTCTATACAGACTTGATTCTTCAGTCCCTTCCTTCCACTTACGCCCAGTTTATCCTGAACTTCAACTTGCAAGAAAAAGAAGTTGAACTTTCAGAACTCCTCAACATGCTGAGGAGTGCAGAGGGCACCCTACAGAAAGGTAGGGAAACATCCACTTTGTTTGTAGGAGGATCTTCCTCTTCTAGGTCCAAGGCGAAAGCCAAGGGAAAGAAGAAGAAAACTCCCGCCAAACCAAGGGGCGGTGTTAGTAAAGTGGATACGAAAGGAAAGGCAAAAGCAACACAGATAGCGGGGAAACTTGTGGGGAAGGAAGAGTGCTTTTACTGTCATAAGAGTGGGCACTGGAAGAAAGATTGCAGGGCTTGGAAAGCCAGAACACAGGATCTGAAGCAAGTTGCGGCTTCATCTTCAGGTATGTATGTTATTGAAAACTGTCTATCAATAAACTCTACTTCCTGGGTATTGGATACCGGATCAGGATCTCATATCTGTAATTCTTTGCAGGCGTTGAGAAACCGTAGGTTTATGAAGGCAGGTGACGTGACCCTCAAAGTTGCAAACGGAGCTAGCATGGATGCTAAGGCCGTGGGGGACTATCACCTGGGAATGTCAGATGGACATGCTTTGGTTTTACGTAATTGCTTTTTTGTACCCAACGCAACTTATAATATCATTTCTGTATCTTTGATTTCTAAAGAAGGTTATGAATTTGCGTTTGTAAGTAATGTTGTAAACATTCACCTTAATCAAGTTCTGATTGGGTCAGGTACATTAAGAAATGGTATATACGTACTAAACCAACCACAGATTTTCAATGTCCAGAATACACACAAAAGAAAGTCTCCGGAAACAAATCAGACTTTCTTATGGCATTGTAGACCGGGTCACATCAATGAGAGAAGGTTGACGAAGTTAGATACAGAAGGATATTTGGATCGGTTCGAATATCAATCGTATGCCACTTGTCAATCCTGTCTCAAAGGAAAGATGACAAAGACTCCGTTCACTGGACATGGAGTAAGAGCGAGCGAGCTCTTGGGACTCGTACACAGCGACGTGTGCGGTCCAATGTCTACACATGCGCGAAGCGGTTATTCTTACTTCATTACTTTTACGGATGACTTTTCAAGGTACGGTTATGTCTTCTTAATGAAACATAAATCCGAAGCCTTTGGAAAATTCCAGGAATATAAGAATGAAGTAGAAAAACAAACCGCCAAAAGTATCAAGACACTGAGATCGGATCGAGGTGGTGAATACTTGAGTGCCGAGTTCCTAGATTACTTAAAAGAGAATGGAATTCTCTCTCAGCTTACTCCTCCATACACTCCGCAACATAATGGTGTATCGGAGAGACGGAACCGAACCCTATTGGATATGGTACGGTCCATGATGAGTAACGCTGAGTTACCGCGATCATTCTGGGGATATGCACTAGAATCAGCTGCATACCTTTTGAACCGAGTTCCAACAAAGACTGTGCCTACTACACCATATCAGATGGGGTGTGGGAAGAGACCCTATCTTAATCACATTAAGACATGGGGAAGTCCAGCTTTTGTCAAAAAGCAGCATGCGGACAAGCTCGAGGCACGCTCAGTACAGTGCAAGTTTGTGGGATATCCAAAGAACTCCAAGGGATATTTCTTCTATTGCGAAGAGGAACAAAGGTTTTTGTTTCTCGGCATGCCGACTTCTTGGAAACTCAGTTTTTGGAGAATCAGATAAGTGGGAGCGCAATAGAACTGGAAGAAATTCCATAACCACGAGCTATTACTGAAAGCTTAGTAGAACCAGAGGGTTCAAAAGAACATGACATTCCTACGCCGCTCCGCAGGAGTAGTAGGCAGTCTCATCCGCCCGAGAGATACTACGGTTTTCTCATAGACGGGGATAGAGAAGATTGCATCATTGATTATGATGAGCCGACTAGCTTCCAGCAGGCCGTTCAGAGCGTTGACTCGGTAAAATGGCTGGATGCAATGCGGACCGAAATGGAGTCCATGTACACCAACAAAGTATGGACGTTGGACGTTGCTCCAGATGGGGTAAAACCCGTAGGATGCAAGTGTATCTTCAAAATGAAGATTGGTGTAGATGGACAGGTTGAGACCTATAAAGCTAGACTGGTTGCAAAGGGTTTTCGTCAAAGACCTGGTTTGGACTATGACGAGACCTTTTCTCCAGTGGCAATGCTGAAATCCATTCAGATCCTTCTTGCCATTGCTGCCTTCCACGATTATGAGATTTGGCAGATGGACGTAAAGACCGCTTTTCTAAATGGAAATTTAGAGGAGTGTGTTTATATGGACCAGCCAGAGGGTTTCATTCAGAGTGGGAGCAGCAGAAAGGTGTGCAAGTTGCTTAATTCCATGTATGGACTAAAGCAGGCATCGCGGAGTTGGAACATCTGTTTTGATGAGACGGTCAAATAATTTGTCTTTATCAAAAATCCAGATGAACCATGCATCTATAGTAGATTTGTAGCGAGAACTGTAGTATTCCTCATTTTATACGTGGATGACATTCTCTTAATAGGAAATGACATTCCTATGCTACAATCTGTCAAAGTGTTCTTATCACACAGGTTCTCCATGAAAGACCTGGGTGATGCCTCTTACATTCTGGGGATCCGGATCTATCGTGACAGATCCAAGAGGATACTGGGACTCTTACAGTCCAGGTACATCAACACCATACTGAAAAGATTTAGTATGGAAGATTCCAAGCGCGGTAATCTACCGGCTTGTCACGGGATCACCCTTTCCAAAGAGATGTCTCCCAAGACTGATTTGGAAAGGGATCGCATGTCTATTATACCCTACGCTTCTGCGGTAGGCTCTATAATGTATGCGATATTGTGTACCAGACCAGATGTAGCTTATGCACTGAGTGTGGTAAGCCGGTATCAGTCAAACCCTGGGGAGAAACACTGGATAGCAGTAAATAACATTCTCAAGTACCTGAGAAGGACTAAGGAGATGTTCTTGGTGTTTGGCGGAAAAGAGTTCCAGATCGAGGCCTTTGCTGACTCCAGCTTCCAGAGTGACAAGGATGATTCCAAGTCCATGTCGGGTTATGTCTTTACCTTCAATGGAGGGGCGGTCTGTTGGAAGAGTTCCAAACAGGAAACCGTTGCTGACTCGACGATGGAAGCGGAATATATCGCTGCTGCAGATGCCGCAAAAGAAGCCTTCTGGATAAGGAAGTTCTTAACTGAACTTCAGATGGTTCCGTCCATTATTGATCCAATACCTCTGTATTGCGACAACAACGGGGCTATAGCTTTAGCGAAGGAACCCAGGTCCCATCAGAGATCCAGACACATCTTAAGGCGGTATCACTTGATCAGGGAGATCGTGGGTCGCCAGGAGATCGAGGTTCGGAGAGTTTCTACGAAAGATAACACGGCTGATCCACTCACAAAGGCCTTACCCCAGACTCAGTTTGAGCGGCTGATCGAGATGATAGGTCTTCGATACGCCAGTACATGGCCTTAGTGCAAGTGGGAGATTGTTAGTGTATATGCCCTAGAGGCCATTACTGTATCATACTAGTTTGTATATTACTTAATGGAAGCTTGGGATATTCACCTTGTATAGACAATCTTGCTCAATATAGTAGTATGCTACTTGGTTTGTTTCTACTTTAATATGTACATGTGTTTATTTTAGTATATCACCTATACACATTAGTGGAGCCCTTAGGATCTTTGCTTGATTATCAGCGTTGTGATGGCAGTCACACTAGTGGGGGCTGGGTAATCCACAAGCACATCCTTATGCAGGTCCCTAGTCGTAGGACTATCGAGACAGGGCATCGATACTCCGGAGTAGACTAGCGTATGCGCTTCTCATCCCAGTGTGGGAGACGGTCTGTCCCACAGCCGTCAGTACGTCGTACTTGAGATAGTATGCGGGTGCTCGTTAGGTTACGAGTACACTGGACAGGACTCGTCGGGAACTGTTGGTTGGTACTATACCTATCGTCAGTTATCAGTTCCCAGGTGACATGAGTACAGCTTAGTCCGCTGGCTTGACACTGTCACTTCGCCTCGAGTGTGTTCCCACTGTACTTTGATTACTACCCTACCACGGCTCAAAGGAGTCATGCAAACATGTAGTAGTTGGGTGCAGTCCCGAAGCACTTGGAGGCAGTGACGGTTAGACAGGATTCGTCTCTCCCGGTATTGGGGGTTGACATCGTGCTGTGTCTAGGAGAGCCATTACACGAGTAGTCCCTGGCCAGGGAATGCGAGATATACTGGTAGGTTTCCAGTGCTATCTCAGGGTGTTCTGGGCTACACTCCGACACGACTTGTACCGCTATTAGGGGACTGACGTTTACCGTCCCTAGGCCCACCATGCGATGTATCAGACGAACAGATCGGACTGTACAGAGATTGTCACATTCAGGCTCAGTAGGAGTTCTGATGGGTTTCACCTCGTCCGTCTTCTTGTCGGCATCTACCTAGGGACCGTTACACACAGCTAGTGCCGCTTGCGGTCTGTGGTTTTACCTACTGCCAGCCTAGTGTCGAGTCTTTAGAGTCCCACACAGAAAGCTATTCGCCTTTAGGCAAAAGAGTAGAGGTCGGATGGTTTTGCGACAGGGTTCGGTCACATTCGTGCACTTGTGCACGTTCAGTGTCCGGACAGTTAACACTAGCGGGCTTTGGTTTAAGCCAGATCCTAGTGTACGTTTTGGGATTGGTTTTATCTCGTTTGTATTCATGTTCCTCGGAACGCGGATGCGGGTGTGTATGCACAGTTGACAGAGAGACAGAGGCAGAGGATTCTCATTGGGGTTGTTGACTGTTGACTGTTGACTATTGACTTTTTGCTAAACCCTAATGAGAATAAGAAATATAATTAACAATAATATTAATTAAGTATTATAGTGACATGGTTGTTGAGGGGTTGACTTTGTTGACTTGTTGACTTTGTTGACCGGTTGACTAGGTTGGACTAGTTGACCATCATCATGACAATGGCTATCATTTCATGGCAAAGACTTTTGCTTGCTTGTTTGTTTTTGCAAAATGAGTGCATGAAATGATATAGCCATTTTGACTTGAACCTTCACACAATACTTGATTACTATTTTTGTTATGATGGTTTTGGATTATGAGAGCTTGGATGGCAAAAGAGTTGCTCATTCTCTCATTTCATTTCTCTCTCTTGCTTGAGCTCTCCCTCTTGCTCTCTCTCTAGCTCAAGGCAACACCCTCTCATGAGTTGAGAAACATTGCCTTAGAGATAAAAGAAAACCCAAATCACTTCTCTACTCATCCTAGTTCACAAGGCTTAGCAAACCAAGTGTTCTAGTTTCTTCAAGTTCGAAGAAGAAGCCAAAGGTAGAAGCTTTCAGGTGGATCCATCTTCGGCGCAAGGAGACGACGAGGTAAGGCCGATCCGTACACCGGAAAGAGTTGAAGACAAAAGAGTTCAAGAAAGGTATAGCCCCCTAACCGAGTAGGTAAAACTCTAGTTAGGTTGTTAGGTAGTTGTTTAACAAAGATCCGTATTTTGAGTCCATGTTACCACCTCTTGAAAAATCATTTTTCTTCATTTCCGCAAGCCCGTAAGTACCGGGAGAGGTAACGTGGACTTACACATAGCCCCGACCAAGTGACTGTAGGAGAACCCCGTAGCCAAAAGCATCCGTTCGGGTGCTCGCGGTAGAGGTGTTCCGCCTTAGTGCACTTCGTCGACGGCATTCGGAGGTGCGGCCGTCTACTAAAGTTTGCGACGAGTATTCGATCAGAATGTCGATAATCTTGTTGAATTGCCCGACTTGATATTGAAAAGAGTTTTCGATTTTGAGACTAAAATGCGGGGTTTATAATTGTTAGGCATGCGATGTCTAAGGAATTCATTTGATTAGGCATGCGATGTCTAAGGAGGTTGCGGATTCCAACTGTTGTAGTTTTACACTTTCTTTTCTGCGACCGTAAGTGTAATATGTCATATCGCCGGTTTCGTTGCTGTATGTCAACGACAATTGGGATGGGCATATTTACTTACGCTGATGACATGTGATGTTATGTGTTGCTGGATATGTTATATTGGATCGTCGTGTTTGAATAGCCGGGTTTTTTTTATGTGAGACGAGTGTTTTTCATTTTCATTCATGTAAATAACTTGTATGTAATATTCTTTTATTGGGGCACTTCCGGGTTGAGGATGATGTCACCATTGTATATTATTTACTTTTCCGCATTAGGACAGACCCAAGGCGGGGAGCACAAGTAACCGGGTTCTAGGGTTCAGTGGGAGACCATCTCGAGGAGTCGAGTCTGGGTCTCCTAACTCTAGAATTGGTAGGGTTGCTTGCCGCTCTCGTAGGGGTCTAGGGTGTGGGATTGGCTATTCATCACGACCGTGGAATCCGTGTTTTATATAGGCTCAAAATAAAACACGGACGTCCTAGTATATCCAATATTTCATATGATATTTTCTGCTGTGTTATCTGTGATGTGATCATGTGATATGTTCAGATAGATATAGTATATAGTATATATGATATATTATATATACGTTGCTTATGTTTTACACTCGTGCTATCCCTGCCCTGCTCTGCCGTTAGTTACCTAACCTAACGGTGTAGACGGGACATCGAGGCGAATGCGGATGGCATAAGTGTACGTTGTATTTATCTGTGATTTTTAGGTAGAATTAAATGATGTGACATTCATTAATGAGATTAATGAAAGATAATAAACCTAAAAGATGTTGTGGAATCGAATTTCAAAAATTAGGTAGCTCTAGTTGTTGCTTTGCATAGCGGTGTTCCTTGTAGAACATCCAGCACCTTATTCGATAAGGAAAGAGCCGACGATCCCTTCACCGGGAGTGACCTCTTTAGCAATAATTAGCAAATGCTACAACCTTCGGTTTGTCTTTTGACTGCTTTTCTAGTTCTTTCTCTGCATAGTGGTATTATGAATATCCTGCACCTCATTCGACGAGGAAAGAGCCGACGATCCCTTCACCGGGAGTGACCTCTTTAGTGAAAATAGCAAAAGCCTCAAAAACACTCCATTTAAAAACCATTTGATTCCGCAACGAGATCAAGTTCAAAACGTTAAAGGTTTTCTTAAAAACCATCCGCAACCCTCCGTCATTTTAGGAAGTAGAGTACTTAGTATTCGTGCTGTGTTTGTTGACCATAGTCAAGGCACAGTGTACGGTAGCTAAGTGATGTCTTCCTACACCGCATATGATGCGATTAGTTAGGACAGTCGTGTGACTTTCTTGACCTTAGTTAAGGGTCATGTGGGTGGGTCTAATTAATCATGAAATGACGGGTAGAGCTTGACTAGTACTTATGATTTGTTGACCATAGCCAAGGTCATAGGTGCTAGGGGTAAAAACCATTATCGGGAGTTTCAAGTGTTGAAATTTTCAATGAGATTGCATACCTTCTATGAGATAGTTGGATCCCGATACCCACTGCGAGTAATTGTTACTCCTGGGAGAGTTTTGCACTTTACAATTAGCCGATCAAGTAGGTGTCTAGAAAGGTGTCAACGGGGTTACGCCCCTGGGAAACGAGGTTTATTTTAATTAGGTCCGTGCGAAAGCACGGGGAACCTCCCTCAAAGTACCGGCACTGGCCTGGCTGAAAAATTGGCGAACTTGTAGAGTGTAATTAATCCCGGCTAGTCTTTCCTTTTAGGGTTTGAAGGAAGATTTGATAAAAACAGTAGGAGCCATCCTGATTAGATAAAATATATAACCAATCTAATCTTGCAAGAGCGCACGCAGAGTGTTTTCTTCTCTCTCTCTCCAGGTAGCGACCGTGTCACGCCTTAATCAAGATAATAATATGGATGTATTGACCGAACCCGCTTGTTTTACTGAGCTGGGGAACGTTGGTCCCGCTCCAACTTATAATTGTTATAAGACAGAGCATGAAATTGGGGAATACCAGATTTCCCGTGCCGCCCAAACGAAGAAAGTGCATGATGATTCATCTTCTTCGGGTGTGTTCATTACAAAGAACTGTTTCTCTGTATCCTCTACGTCGTGGGTATTAGACACCGGATCAGGATCCCATAAATGTAATATGTTACATGGGCTACAGAAAGGTAGAGAACTGAGAGCGGGTGATAAGTTTCATGAGACAGAAAACGGTGCAAGTGTTGCAGCCAAGTCTGTTGGTCACTATCACGCTGTATTACCAGAATACATTGATTCTGAACGAATGTTATTAGATACCGAACCTGTATACAACAACATATCGGTCTTTTTATTAATAAAGAAAGGGTATAATTTTGTATCATTGGTAATGTTTTGAACATTTCCTATATCAAGAGTTGATCGGTTCAGGCACGTTATCTAAAAGCATTGACGTTCTAAATCAAACTACAGTTTTTAGTATACAGAACACACACGAGAGGAAGAGTTCAGAAATGAACGAATCCTTCTTAAGGCATTGTAGACTAGGTCATATCAATGCGACCCGACTAGCTAAGTTACATTTAGATGCATATTTAAATCAGTTTAAATTTACATCTTATGAAACTTGCCAGTCATGTCACAAAGATAAGATGACCATAGCTCCGTTTACTGGAAACAGAGAAAGAGTTAGTGAACTCTTGGGACTGATACATAGTGATGTGTGAAGGTCCCCGGTCTACATATGCCAGGACCGGTTCTTTGTACTTCATTACATTCACTGATGATCTCTCTAGATTCAGACATATGTTCCTGTTGAAACACAAGTCTAAAACTTTTGAGATAATCAACGAATATAAGTCAGAAGTAGAGAACCAAAAACGGATATAAGTATTATGTCCATTGATGTGATCAGGGAGGAGAATACTTGAGCACGGGATTCCTGGACTATTCTAAAGGAGAATGAGATTCTCTCTCAGCATTACTCCTCCGTATACACCACAGCACGTCG
This sequence comes from Agapanthus africanus, assembly GCA_030015575.1. NCBI lineage: Eukaryota > Viridiplantae > Streptophyta > Magnoliopsida > Asparagales > Amaryllidaceae > Agapanthus > Agapanthus africanus. The sequence continues at coordinate 568,159,419 of CM057339.1, forward strand.
GTGTATCGGGGCGGAGCAATCACACCCTATATGATATGGTGCGCTCTATGATGAGTACTACTGAGTTACCTGTTTCCTTTTGGGGGTTATGCACTTAAGAAGCTGCATACCTATTGAATTAGGTTCGAATCAGATCACTGCCTATCACTCCATATGAGATATGGTATGGGAAGAGCCCGTCTCTTAAGCAAGTTAAGATTTGGGGTAGTCCGGCCTATGTCAAAAGCAAAATCCGGACAAGCTCGAGACAAGGTCAGTTCTGTACAACTTGAAGGAGTTCCAGCTATACAAACTACAGCTGATGATTTGATAGAACCAAAGGGTTCAATAGTCCCCGACGAACCTCAGCCTCTCCGCCGATCTAGCAGGGTTCCTCATCCGCCTGAGAGATACTTCGGTTTCTCGATGACAGTGGGAGCGAGGATTGCATTATGAGATGATGACCCAACTAGTTTCGAGCAGGCCATCGAGAGTGATGACTCTGTAAGAATGGCTGGATGCTTAACGATCTGAGATGGAATCCATGTACACCAACAGAATATGGACTTTGGTTGCTATATCTGAAGGGTTAAATCTCCATCAGAAGCCAGTATATCTTGAGAAGATTACTTGGTGTAGATGGAAAAGTTAAGACTTTCAAAGCTAGACTTTTTAAAGGTTTTCGTCATCAACCAAGTGTGGATAATGATGAAACATTTTCCAGTGGCTATGCTTAAGTCCATCCGGATCCTACTTGCCATTGCTACATAACATAACTGCGATATCTGGTGGTTGGGTGTCATGACTGCTTTTCTAAATACTGATTTAGAAGAGAACGTCTATAAGAACACAGCCAGAGGGCTTCGTAAACAGTGGGAGCAGCGAAAACATGTGCAAGTTGCTTTACAGGATAAAGCAGGCATCGCGGAGTTGGAACGTCTATTTTGATGTGGTAGTCAAAGAGTTTGACTTCATCAAAATGGTAGATGAACCTCGTACATACAAAAAGGTAGTAGAGAGTAAGGTGGTCATCCTCGTATTGTACGTGGACAACATACTCTTGATAGGAAAAGAGTTTCCTATGCTACGCTCGGTCAATCTCCGCTTAGCACAAGGATTCTACATATAGGATCTATGTGATACCTCCTAAATCCTAGATTTTATATCTATGAGATAGATCTAAATGGATATTAGGATTCTCACTAGGTGTAGTGAGATGGTATCAATTGATCCTGGGGAGAATCACTGGAAAAGTTCCAGGGTGATAGGGACGACTAAATGTCAGTCGCAGGCATTGTCTTTACCCTCAGTGGAGGGACGGTATGTTGGAAGAGTTCCAAGCTATATACCGTGGCTAACTAGAAGATAAAGGCTAGTGACATCGCTATCAAAGATACTACCAAAGAGGCAGTTTGGGTGTATACTAGTTCATGAGATGAACTAGGTTCCTACCATTGTGTGACAATGGAAGTGTGGCTTTGGCCCAGGAACCCCGGTCCCATCAGTGACCCAGACATATTCCAAGGCAGTATCACCTGATCATGGAGATAGTTGATCTCTAGGGTGATCAAGGTTAGGAGAGTGGACTCAGAGGACAACACGGCGGATCCACTCACAAAGGCCTTTTCCCAGAGAGAGAATTTTATGGGATGGTTGAGTATGAGATAATACAACCACTGCTACAGATGGCCCTAGTGCAAGTGGGAGATTGTTAGTTATATGTATGCCCTAGAGGCCATTACTGTACATTATGTAAGTCCACGTTGCCCACCCCGGTACTTACGGGGAGGCGGAAAACGGAATAAAAATCGGATTTTTATGAGCTTAGGCAACATGGACTATGCTTAGAAGGATCTTTGCTAAACAAAAACTTGCTAAAGCTAACTAATAACTAGCTAAGAGCTAGAAAGGTTATACCATTGGTCTTTTTGTCCTTCTCTCCTTGCTCCTAGAAGTAGTGGAAGGAGGTCACCTTGTCGTCTTCTCCCGTCAAAGAAAGATCCACCCGAAAGCCTCAACCTTTGGCTTCAACTCCAAGCTAGGAGTAACTAGGGTGCAAGAAGTGCTAATACTTGAACCCTAGATGAGAGTAGAGAAGATCAAGAGAGGGTTTTTCTCAAGCTCAAGTGTTTCTCAACACATGAGAGGGAGAGAGCTTGAGGGAGAAGAAAAACAAGAGAGAGAAATGAAATGTGAGAATGAGAATAATATCAAGCCTTCTCACTAATATGTGTATATTATTCTAATTAAATAATTAGATAGATAATTGTCATGGTTAATCATGACATGACCATTATCATTTCAATTTGCAAGGATCAAAAAGCATCTTCCAAAAGAAATGATGATGGTCAAAGTGTCAACCTAGGTCAACAAGTCAAGGAAGTCAAATGGTCAACATTCATAACCATGCACAATTATTTAAACTAATTATCAATTAACTATAATACACACATAATCATTAGGGTTAGTAAAATGACAATAGCCATTAACCATAATCAAGGTCCTCTCCCTCTGTCTCAAGTAACTGTGCATACGCACCCGCATCCGTGATCCGAGGAACACGAATACAATGAGAAAAACCAATCTCAAATCATATACTAGGATCCAGCTTAAACCAAAGCCCGCTAGTATAAACTGTCCGGACAGCAAACGTGCACAAGTGCGCGGATGTGAACGAACCCTGTCGCAAAACCATGCGACCTCTACTCATTTTGCCTAAAGGCGAATAGCTCTCTGTGTGGGACTCTAAAGACTTGACACTACGCTGGCAGTGGGTTTAACCACAGACCGCAAGCGGCACTAGCTGTACGTAACGGTCCCCAGGTAGATGTCGATAAGAAGACTGACGAGGTGAACCCCATCTGAACTCCTACTGAGCCTGTATGTGACAATCTCCGTACAGTCCGGTCTGTTCGTCTAATACATCGCATGGCGGGCCTAGGGGGGCGGTGAACGTCAGTCCCCTAATAGCGATACAAGTCGTGCCGGAGTGAAGCCCAGAACACCCTGAGATAACACTGGAAACCTACCAGTATATCTCGCTTGCCCTGGCCAGGGACTACTCGTGTAATGGCTCTCCTGGACACAACGCGATGTCAACCCCCAATACCGGGAGAGACGAATCCTGTCTAACCGTCACTGCCTCCAAGTGCTTCGGGACTGCACCCAAAAACTACCTGTTTGCACGACTCCTTTGAGCCGTGGTAGGGTAGTAATCAAAGTGCAGTGGGAACACACTCGAGGCGAAGTGACAGTGTCAAGCCAGCGGACTAAGCTGTACTCATGTCACCTGGGAACTGATAACTGACGATAGGTATAATACCAACCAACAGTTCCCGACGAGTCCTGTCCAGTGTACTCGTAACCCAACGAGCACCCGTATACTATCTCAAGTACGACGTACTGACGGCTGTAGGACAGACCGTCTCCCACACTGGGATGAGAAGCGCATACGCTAGTCTACTCCGGAGTATCGATGCCCTGTCTCGATAGTCCAACGACTAGGGACCTGTATAAGGATGTGCTTATAGATCACCCAGCTCCCACGAGTGTGAGCGCCATCACCACGCTGGTAATCAAGCAAAGATCCTAAGGGCTCTACTAATATGTATATCAGCAATATGCTAAAAGAAACACATGCACATATTAAAGCAGAGATAAACCAAGTAGCATACTACCATTTCGAGCAAGATTGTATATACAACTGTGAATATCCCAAGCTTCCATCAAGTAATATACAAACTAGTATGATACAGTAATGGCCTCTAGGGCATATACACTAACACATGAGATATATATTGTAGTGGATGCTGGGACATATATAGGTAGGACTTTCTTGCTCGACATGATAGTACGCTATCTGGTTGCTCTTTATCTTAACATGTATAATTACCGTCTCTCTATTAAATGTTGATAAAGCCCTTAGGATGTGTACTCGACTTCCAGGACTATGATGTAGATCATACTAGTGGGGCCTGGGTAATCAATGAGTACATCCTTCAATGTTCCTAGTCGTGGGAATATCGAGACGGGGCATCGATATTCCAGAGTAGACTAGCGTATATCTTCTCGACCCATGTGATGGGCGATGGATGATCCCACATCCATTGGTGTTTGACATCAGAGATGGTATGCGGGTGCTCAGTGGTGACTGGGTACACTGAACGGACTCGCCGAGAACTCCCAGATAGTATTATACCTTACATCAGATGGCAGTTCTCTGGTGACACTGGTACAGCTTAGTCTGTTGACCCGAGATCGTCATAGAGTCTTGTGTGTCTCCCACTGTGCTTTGATTTCCACCCTACCACGGCTCTACTGAGTCGTGCAAACAGGTGGTTTTTGGGTACAGTCCCAATTCACATGGAGGCAATAAGCGATAGGAGAGGATTCGTCTCTCCCGGTATTGGGGGTTGATGTTGCGTAATGCTCGACTGGCCATAACTGGAAATCCCTGGCCATGGTTGCACTGATTTACTGATAAGTGTTATCATTAGTTTCATGCTTGTTATGTACCTTACATCGGCATGACTTATCAAGCTACTGGGGTCTGACGTTTACCATCCCTAGGCGAGATATGCGACATATCAGACGAACAGACCAGACTGTACGGTAAGTGTTACTGATTGGATTCGCAGGAGTGTGAGCAGGCTTGCTCGTTGATCTTTTGATCGCTCAATACCCGGGTGGCCGTTACGTTTAGCAGACCGCTTGCGGCTTGTGGGTGATTGATATGATCACCACCTACTGCCGGCGTATTGACGAGTCTTTAAAGTCCTACACAGAGGTTTCCTGGCTCAAGCGAAACGAAATAGGAGCGCATATGAGATATGTGCGGGACCGAGAATAATACCAGTATGTGATACTGTGTTCTATTCTCGCGATTTGTATCATCGGACGGTTATATGTGATATAGCCGGGTTACAGAATCAAGTGTTGATTCGATATATTGATACACTAGATATTAGTCGGTTATATGCGATATGACCGGATCATTAAATCAAGTATTGATTTAATGATTTAATGTATAATTATATATTTGATATATTACTTTACATTAACTAGTATTTGTTCACTTATGATTGATTTTCTCACTTGATGTGCACAAGTTGTATATATGATATATGTTTGTGCACTAGTTTGTATCATTGATGATACATGCAAACTTGGGTGTGTGTATGACTTACACCATGTTTAGGTTAATGGTTGGGATTTATTTATTTTATTTATTTTTGGAAAAAACAAAATGGTGGCTTTCTTTGTTTTTTGCTTGAAGCTTCATGAAGCTTTTTAAGCATCTTTGACAAAGTCTAACCATTTTGTTTTGCATGAGATTTTCACTAACCTAACCATTAGCTCCAACTAGGGTTTAGTGTCACGACCCGAAAGTACGGAACATGACCGGCACTTAAACTACGAACGTCTCGAGGCGTACGTAATCTAAGTAAACCGAAAACCCAGAAATCCAAACCAAGAAAAGTAGTAGAGCGCAGGAAAAACCAACTTAAAGCAAGTAATTTCAATAGCATAAGCCGAATTATGCGGTTTTTAAAACATCAAAAATTTACTGAAAATTTCGGCAGAGTCTCCTTTGTAAATACTGGCCCCCAAACGGGATACAACATGAATAGTATACGAAATCAAGAAAAAAGGCATCCCCAAGCGGGAGCTAGCTCTTCGTCAATCGACGGTCACAACCACACAAGCAATAAATATACAACGCCAACGGAGAGGATCAAAAACTCAAAAGGGAACTCAAAACCACCAGAAATATAACGAGCGACTCTAAGGTCGAAAGAATAAACAACACTGGTCTCTATCTCAAAAGATACATGTTTGGTTGATGGAACTTCTAGATACAACAGAATAATGATATACAAGATATATAATGGGGGTATGATACAAGTAAACCCACCTACTAGCAAATCACCCGAATGAAACTGAGCCCGCAAGCCGTAAAGAAACCTGTACGGCAAATCTGCAAGAAACTGGGGCACAACGGGGGTGAGTTGCCAACTCGTGAATAGAAAAACATCTACGCACAGAAATCGCATAAATAACGCAACCTAGGTCAATGATCATAATATATTCTCAAATATATGCATAACAGGCAGCCTATGACAATGTCTAGGGTAATATCTAACCCGAGTATAATTTCATGTGCCCGTGTCAGTACCTCAGGTAGCAATATATCATATGAATGAGGTATGAATGCATGAAACAGAATACATGTAAATGAAGAAACTGTTTTCATAAATTAGTGAGATTTCCTTCGTATTTTTAAACTGAGGTATCATAATGAAATCAGTATCAACAGTGTCTAGCATCGACACAAAACATAAATCTCACTGTCTCGAAATATCAATGTCTCAAGCTCAATATCTAGGGCGCCGTCAGTCCGGACCGGCCCCTACCATCCATCTCAAGACCACGACGGTATCCTCCGGATATCCGACGCGTCGGGTAATATCACCGGTAGGTAGTGCTCCCCAGCCAGGCTCAACGTCAACACCACATTCCTCTTGCCCCGGGGTACCATACCGGGCCCACCATGTACCCGTGACGGTTCCTCCACTCCTCGACACGGATCTCCAAAACCACAGCAAACTCATGGTGGACGATACTTTACATCACTAGAAAACCGCAACATTTTATATTTTAAAAGATCATAAGTTGTAAATTTTGCGGCTTTCCCCGAAATCCAGAAATATCATAAATCTCAAGAAATCATCACAAGTGCATATGTCAATGATAATGAACTAGGCATGAACAACTGAATAACAGTATGCATGAAGTGGTGGGTAATAACTACAATGTCTAATATGGCATATAAAGGAAGTACACTAATATCATGTCAAAACTACCAGCTAACAATCTAAGTCAAGCAATTATATTCTCTAAAGTGTACGTGACATGGCAATTACCGATGAAGATGTGTGTGAGCCGGCAAGTAGGTGTACGTGGTACATACGCATCATCGGTAATAGTGCTGGTGTCCTAACAGCATGATATCAATAATGGAATATGCAGCAAAATAAATATGCGAGGCAGAGCGAACAGCAATAATGTGCGGGAGCTGAATACTAGACACAACGATAACTAATCTGCAATAATCTAATATAAGTCCTACGAATGGTGCCTTTTGAAATAACACGAATCATGGGGTTTTGAAAATAGGGGCTACGGTGTTTTTATGAAAAGATACGTCGTTTTTGAAATATCCGTAGATTCCCTTGAGCTGTCTTTAAAAATGCCCACGATTCGTTAGTTTTTGAAATAGGTAAGAAGTCTAATCTAATCTAACAACTACACTAAACTATACGGCTGAACTAACAAGCTGAACTACAGGTAAGGAAACCGCCTATCATCTGAGTCGATACATATACATACCTGTATATGTATAGTCGGTGATCCCGCCTCAATAATATCATATCCGATACCATATCTATAATCAGGTATCCCAAGTCAAGAGTGCGGATCAATCATCAATATAGCTCGTACGTAAATCCGTCGTACGGCATCCCAATCTGGGTACGGGTCAATATCACATTCATCATACTATTCACCTGGTATCCTCTTTATCAAATATCATGATCGGGGTACTGATCTACGTCTAGTACCATACTGATACCGCCTACGTATGCATGGACGTGTGTGAAACACTACGTCAAGGACCCGCTACAACGTCATGTCGTATCTAAGATACGAACCCTGCTATATCACCGATCTCACGGCCTCGATCCAATCTCATCGACTCAGCTCAACCCCAAGTATCATCCTCAATCTGTATGTGAACACATAGTCTCATACCCATATGAACACATAACTATAAAGAAGCCCATGAGCACATATCAATAGGAATGTATGCAAGTATGTATGTGTGTGTAACACTACCCTAGGGTTCGCAACACTAAAGTAATCCAACACACCAATATCCATCCTAAGCATCGTTATTAATCCCAAATAACATATAAAAATTGTTGGTGTGTATACGCATCCGTATACACCACCACGGACTGCGGGGGTGCTATACGCCATCCACCCGACTTCTCCCCGTAGATATAAATCTACTCACCTGGTCCTCTCTAGCCGGTGCCGACGTCGCCACGCGCTTGCTTGTCGTCTCGAAGTCCACATGGGGGTACCTACATATCATAACGCACCATATCTCATTAAAATCCGACTCATGATCAAAACGACGCACGAATCCCACATAGGTCAAAACCTATGGTTGCTTTCACAAATCAACCCAAAAACCCTCGACGTCGGCGTACAAACACCAAACCATCGAGAAAAACCCAAATACACTCATTTGCACATTCACGAACACTAATTTTAATATAAACTAGGTTGAAACTCACAAAACCGCCAATTTCACTCAAAAAGTCATTTTTCCGAAAATCTAGCAAGCACAATTCGCCGTTTTTGTACAAAACACGATATTTAAATGAATGTAGCGGCCAATATATTTATTAACTATCTTAAATAAGTCATAAAAACCATTTCCATAATTTAAACTCATAAATTTGCATAATTTCCAAAATCCTAGTTTGCAAAATATCAAATTTAACACCCTTTAATGCAAAATTCACAATTCATCAATTAAGCTTCGTTTTGCATGAACCAAAGTCATTAAACCACTCATTATAATAGTTATAATGACATGAACACTTAATTATATTTTAATCTAAGCATTTGATAATTTTTCAAAAACTCTAGTTAGCAAAAACAAAACTTAATTTAGACATTTCCATGCAACAATATGAAATTTAACTACTAAATTACTTTCTACAAATTCTAAGATGGTAAGCTACCCATCACAACCATACACCAATTCACAATAACCTAACTTGCATTCAAACCCTTTTCTTGAATTCCAAAACGTGCAATTAAACTCACATATCCAAATAACACTTAAATAAATTAGCTTAAGAAATTAGTAACAATTTAAGCAACAAAAATGTTTAGAAATATACCCAAAAGCATATGAAGATCCACAAGCATCCATGGCACTCCAAAATGCTCTCTTTTCACAAGGATCCATGCTTGAAATGCTAAGGAATAATGGGTAAGTGTTGGATTTGGAAAAAAGCTTTGAAATTGTATGGATTTTGAAGCTTTTTTTTTTGGATTTTTGAAGCAAAATAGTGTGGATTTGGGGGGGGGGAAGGGCTGCTGCTGTGGGGATCATTTTCGGCCAGAAGTGGGTGAGGGGGGAGAGAGGGAGGTGAGGAAAATGCAAGGGAGGAAAGTCAAGGTCAAGGTAAGGTCAAAGTCTAACTACTTTATCTATTTTCTAATCTTTTCTTTTCATTTCTTTTTCCTTTGCAAACCAAGTGGGGAAAAAGTGAGGGCTGCTGAATTTGGCTAAGGGGAGGGGTAAGTGGGGGTGTGTGGGTGTGGGCACGGGTGTGGGGTGATGAAAAATGATAAATACAATACCCCAAATATCCATTTACGCTAAAAAAAGCCTTTTTTCTTCAATAATTTCTAAACCGTTTTGGCAAATGATTTCGTTCCAAAAACCACATGATAAATTTTTATTTAATGTTTTATGATGCACAAAATTTGTTTCAACTCATTCCAATTTGTAATGTTCCCTAATTAAATGTATTAGTGACGACTTAAAATAATAATAAAATAATATTTTTTTCAGAAAATTTGAAATTTCACCAGCGGCTCAATAAACACCAAATAATAGCAATTACATAGCTAGAATATGTATATTTAATTTTTATAATAAGATATTTGTATTTTGACTTTTTACAGAAAACCGCCTCATTTTACCGATTTTCCGAAATTTCACCGAAACGATTTTCAAAACGCTACATTTAGTCTCTACAAAGGTTAACTCACCCATGGTTGCATTATGATATACTTCACTTGATTATTCATTTTAGTTAATTAATAATTCATTCTTATTCCTTCTTCTTCTTCTTCAAGAAGAAGAAAAACCTTTTTTGAAAATGACCAAGTGAAGATTAAGAGTGAGAAATCCAAATCCAAAGTGAACCCAGTTCCTATTTCTTCATCCTCTACCACTTGCCATGTAGTATAGGGTGTTCTCTTCACAAAGTTCATGACCAAGTGAAGATGGAGCTTGAGTTTGAGTCTCCTCGACGTAGATCATCTTCGGCCTCGAAGTCAACGACCTAGGCCGCTCATTTCTCCGAAGAAACCATCACTAGGGTCCGGATTCCCGATGATCGCAGCGAAGGGACTTCAACACAGAGCATTAGAAGTGAAGGACCGGATCTACAAAGGTTGTTATCCTTTTCACTTAGTAGCAAAGTAGTTTACTTGCTTTTAGTTTCGCCTAATCTCTAGTACATGATCTTGCATAGGGTTGTTCGGCACATCAAAAATTTGATTTTGGCATGGTTGATGCCTTGTAGAACCTCATGAGTGTGCCTAGGAACCCTACAGAATAGACCGGACTGTACGGGAGTGTTACTGATTGGATTCACAGGAGAACGTACATGCTAGCTTGTTGATCTTCTGATCGCTCAATACCTGGGTGGCTGTTATGTTTAGCTGACCGCTTGCAGCTTGTGGGTGTTTGATATGATCATCACCTGCTACCGGCGTATTGACGATTCTTTAGAGTCCTACACAGAGGTTTCTTGGCTCAGGCAAAACGGAGTAGAGGCACATATGTGATATGTGCAGGACCGAGGATGATGCGATATGAGATACCGTATTTTATTCTCGCGATGTTTAGATATGAACCGGGTCATCGGATCAAGTGTTGATTCGATGAATCGGTACATGATATATTAGTCGGTTATATTCGATATAGCCAGATTGTCGGATCAAATGTTGATTCGATGATTTAATCTATAATAATATATATGATATATTGTATTACATTATCTAATTTTGGCTCGCTTTATTATTTCATTTTCTCACCGGATAATACATTGATATATATGCGATATATATTAATTGTATTATTTTCTTTTGTTACAAATATATAATATATATGTGATATATATTATAGTAACATGATATGATTAATAATGAAACATGTTTAGTGATGATAAAAAGAGATTAGGGTTTGATTAGGGTTAGCTTCTTCTTGCACCATCTCGAAGCATTTCTTTTGTCTTGGTTAAGATATTATGGTTGATATTTATCCATGACTCATTCTTTAACCTAACCAAACCCTAGCTCTAGTTTATTCTCTACAAGGGTTATCTTTATCATACTGAACTATGGTTACATTATTAATTCATATATACTTTTCTACTATTTATCACAAAAGGATTATCTCTTTTATTCATCATCTTCTTCTCTCTTAAGCTTTGAGAAAGCTCACTAAATTTTCCTTTTGTGATGTTTTCATGTGAGAATTTGATATAAAAAGATAGCAGAAATACTACTCCATCATCCTCATCTAATCTAGCCCATTAGATTAGGGTGTTCACCTCATTAGAGTGAGAGAGCTTGAGTTATAGCAACTTCGACGTAGATCATCGGAGAAATGGAATACTACAAGCTAGCATGGATCGTTCGAGTCGTGGAGCCTCTCTTGAGTCCGGGAGATCATGGATCGCGGCGAAGGGACTTCTACTCGGAGCTTATGAAGCGAAGAAGCGGACTACAAAGGTTGTAATCCCTCACACTTAGTGGTAAAGATGTTTACTTGCATGTTAAACCCTAATAATCTAGCAAAGATCCCGGCTTTGGGTTGTTCGGCACGTCTAAAATTTTATTCGGGCATGTTTGATGCCTTATGAATCTTCACAAGAGTGCCTAGGAACCCTACACCTCATTCGATAGGGAAAGAGCCGAGATCCCTTCATCGGGAGTGACCTCTTTAGCAAAAGTTTACGCCACTATATATTTATAAAACCACTTGGATTCCTTCAACGATATCAAATTTATTACGTTAAAGGTTTTTCACCAAAAACCAGTAGTAGCCTGCGTCGTTTCAGATTCGTGCTACGCATGTTGACCTAGTCAAGGCGTAGTGTTCGGTAGCTCTGTATTAGTTTTCTGCTGCATGGATATTGTAAGTCCATGCTAACTCTCCCGGTACTTTCGGGCATGCGGAATTTGGTGAAAAACAATTTTTCTAGAGGTGGTAACATGGACTCAAAACCGGATCTTTGTTAAACATCTAACTAACAACCTAACTAGGAGTTGTTAATTACTCGGTTAGGGGGTTATACCTTTCTTTCTTGATTTCCTTCGTCTTCAAGCCTCGATGGTTGTCCGGATCGGCTTCACTCCGTCGTCTTCTTGCGCCGAAGATAGATCCACTTCGAAAGCTTTAACCTTTGGTTTCTTCTTCGATCTTTGAAGAAACTAGTTCACTTGGTTTGCTAAACCTTGTGAACTAGAGTGAGTAGAGAAGAGTGTGTTGGGATTTTCTATATGGTTCTTGGTTCTCAACACATGAGACAAGTGAACCATAGACTAAGAGAGGGAGAGCAAGAGGAATGAGATGAGAGCTCAAGAACAAGAGAGAGAATGAGAATGATAGAATGAGAAAGACTTTTCTCTCTTGGCTCCCATAATCCAAAGCCATCATCACAAAAATAGTAATCAAATATTGTGTAAATGGTTTAAGCTACAATAGCCATATCATTTCATGCACTCATTTCTCACAAGAGAAACAAGCAAGTAAAAAGTCTTTGCCATGAAATGATAGCCATTGTCATCATGATGGTCAACTAGTCAAACCTAGTCAATCGGTCAACAAAGTCAACAAGTCAACAAAGTCAACCCCTCAACAACCATGTCACCATAATACTTAATTAATATTATTGTTAATCATATATCATATTCTCATTAGGGTTGAGCAAAAAGTCAATAGTCAACAGTCAACGGTCAACAACCCTAATGAGAATCCTCTGCCTCTGTCTCTTCGTCAACTGTGCATACACACCCGCATCCGCGTTCCGAGGAACATGAATACATACTGGATAAAACCAATCCCAATACGTACACTAGTATCTGGCTTAAACCAAAGCCCGCTAGTGTAAACTGTCCGGACACTGTACGTGCATAAGTGCACGGATGTGACCGAACCCTGTCACAAAACCATGCGACCTGTTTCAAAACCGTGCGACCTCTACTCTTTTGCCTAAAGGCGAATAACTTTCTGTGTGGGACTCTAAAGACTCGACACTACGCTTGCAGTGGGTTTAACCACAGACCGCAAGAGGCACTAGCTATGCGTAACGGTCCCCGGGTAGAAGCCGACAAGAAGACTGACAAGGTGAAACCCATCTGAACTCCTACTGAGCCTGAATGTGACAGTCTCCGTACAGTCCGGTCTGTTCGTCTGATACATCGCATGGCGGGCCTAGGGGGCGGTAAACGTCAGTCCCCTAATAGCGGTACAAGTCGTGTCGGAGTGAAGCCCAAAACACCCTGAGACAACACTGGAAGCCTACCAGTATATCTCGATTGCCCTGGCCAGGGACTACTCGTGTAATGGCTCTCCTAGACACAGCGCGATTCAACCCCCAATACCGGAAGAGACGAATCCTGTCTAACCGTCACTGCCTCCAAGTGCTTCGGGACTGCACCCAACTACCACCTGTTTGCACGACTCCTTTGAGCCGTGGTAGGGTTGTAATCAAAGTACAGTGGGAACACACTCGAGGCGAAGTGACAGTGTCAAGTCAGCGGACTAAGCTGTACTCATGTCACCTGGGAACTGATAACTGACGATAGGTATAATACCAACCGGTCAGTTCCCGACGAGTCCTGTCCAGTGTACTCGTAACCTGACGAGCACCCGCATACTATCTCCAGTACGACGTACTGATGGCTGTGGGACAGACCATCTCCCACTCTGGGATAAGAAGCGCATGCGCTAGTCTACTCCGGAGTATCGATGCCCTGTCTCGATAGTCCTGCGACCAGGGACCTGCATAAGGATGTGCTTATAGATTACCCAGCCCCCATTAGTGTGACAGCCATCACAACGCTGGTAATCAAGCAAAGATCCTAAGGGCTCCACTAATGTGTATAAGTGATATACTAAAATAAACACATGTACACTTTGAAGTAGAAACAAACCAAGTAGCATACTACTATATTGAGCAAGATTGTTTATACAAGGTGAATATCCCAAGCTTCCATTAAGTAATATACAAACTAGAATGATACAGTAATGGCCTCTAGGGCATATACACCAACAATCTCCTACTTGCACTAAGGCCATGTACTGGCGTATCGAAGACCTATCATCTCGATCAGCCGCTCGAACTGAGTCTGGGGCAAGGCCTTGGTGAATGGATTTGCAGTGTTATCTTCTGAAGCGACCCTCCGAACCTCGATCTCCTGGCGATCCACGATCTCCCTGATCAGGTGATACCGCCTCAAGATGTGTCTGGATCTCTGATGGGACCTGGGTTCCTTCGCTAAAGCTATAGCCCTGTTGTTGTCGCAATACAGAGGTATTAGATCAACAATGGACGGAACCACCTGAAGTTCTTTCAAAAACTTCCTCATCCAGACAGCTTCTTTTGCGGCATCATATGCAGCGATGTATTTCGCTTCCATCGTCGAGTCTGCAACGGTTTCCTGTTTGGAACTCTTCCAACACACTGCCCCTCCATTGAGGGTAAAGACAAAACCCGACATGGACTTGGAATCATCCTTGTCACTCTGGAAGCTGGAGTCAGCAAAGACCTCGATCTGGAGGTCTTTTCCGCCATACACCAAGAACATCTCCTTAGTCCTTCTCAGGTACTTGAGAATGTTCTTTACCGCTATCCAGTGTTTCTCCCCAGGGTTTGACTGATACCGGCTTACCACACTCAGTGCATAAGCTACATCCGGTCTGGTACACAACATCGCATACATTATAGAGCCTACCGCAGAAGCGTAGGGTATAATAGACATGCGATCCCTCTCCAAATCAGTCTTGGGAGACATCTCTTTAGAGAGGGTGATCCCATGACAAGCCGGTAGGTTACCGCGCTTGGAATCTTCCATACTGAATCTTTTCAGTATGGTGTCGATGTACCTGGACTGTGAAAGTCCTAATATCCTCTTGGATCTATCACGATGGATCCGGATCCCCAGGATGTATGAGGCATCACCCAGGTCTTTCATGGAGAACCTGTGTGACAAGAACCCCTTGACAGATTGTAGCATAGGAATGTCATTTCCTATTAAGAGAATGTCATCCACGTATAAAACGAGGAATACTACAGTTCTCGCTACAAATCTACTATAGATGCATGGTTCATCTGGATTTTTGATAAAGCCAAATTCCTTGACCGTCTCATCAAAACAGATGTTCCAACTCCGCGATGCCTGCTTTAGTCCGTAAATGGACTTAAGCAACTTGCACACCTTTCCGCTGCTCCCACTCTGAATGAAACCCTCTGGCTGGTCCATATAGACACACTCTTCTAAATTTCCATTTAGAAAAGCGGTCTTTACGTCCATCTGCCAAATCTCATAATCGTGGAAGGCAGCAATGGCAAGAAGGATCCGAATGGATTTCAGCATAGCTACCGGAGAAAAGGTCTCGTCATAGTCCAAACCAGGTCTTTGACGAAAACCCTTTGCAACCAGTCTAGCTTTATAGGTCTCAACCTGTCCATCTACACCAATCTTCCTTTTGAAGATCCACTTGCATCCTACGGGTTTTACCCCGTCTGGAGCAATGTCCAACGTCCATACTTTGTTGGTGTACATGGACTCCATTTCGGTCCGCATTGCATCCAGCCATTTTACCAAGTCGACGCTCTGAACGGCTTGCTGGAAGCTAGTAGGCTCATCATAATCTATGATGCAATCCTCTCTATCCCCGTCTATGAGAAAACCGTAGTATCTCTCGGGCGGATGAGACTGCCTACTACTCCTGTGGAGCGGCGTAGGAATGTCCTGTTCTTTTGAACCCTCTGGTTCCACTAAGCTTTCCGTAATAGTCTGTGGTTCTGGAATTTCTTCCAGTTCTACTGTGCTCCCACTTATCTGGGTTTCCAAAAACTCAGTTTCCAAGAAGTAGGCATGACGAGAAACAAGAACTTTTTGTTCCTCTTCGCAGTAGAAGAAATATCCCTTGGAGTTCTTTGGATATCCCACGAACTTACACTGTACTGAGTGTGCCTCGAGCTTGTCCGCATGCTGCTTTTTAACAAAAGCTGGACATCCCCATGTCTTAATGTGCTTGAGATAGGGTCTCTTCCCACACCACATCTCATATGGTGTAGTAGGCACAGTCTTAGTAGGAACTCGGTTCAAAAGGTATGCAGCTGATTCTAGCGCATACCCACAGAATGATCGCGGTAACTCAGCGTTACTCATCATAGACCGTACCATATCCAATAGGGTTCGGTTCCGTCTCTCCGATACACCGTTATGTTGCGGAGTGTATGGAGGAGTAAGCTGAGAGAGAATTCCGTTCTCTTTTAAATAATCCAGGAACTCGGCACTTAAGTATTCTCCACCTCGATCCGATCTTAGAATCTTGATACTTTTGCCGGTTTGTTTTTCTACTTCATTCTTATATTCCTGGAACTTTCCAAAGGCTTCGGACTTATGTTTCATTAAGAAGACATAACCGTACCTTGAAAAGTCATCCGTAAAAGTAATGAAGTAAGAATAACCGCTTCGCGCATGTGTAGACATTGGACCGCACACGTCGCTGTGTACGAGTCCCAAGAGCTCGCTCGCTCTTACTCCGTGTCCAGTGAACGGAGTCTTTGTCATCTTTCCTTTGAGACAGGATTGACAAGTGGCATACGATTGATATTCGAACGGATTCAAATATCCTTCTGTATGTAACTTCGTCAACCTTCTCTCATTGATGTGACCCAGTCTACAATGCCATAAGAAAGTCTGATTTATTTCCGGAGACTTTCTTTTGTGTGTATTCTGGACATTGAAAATCTGTGGTTGGTTTAATACGTATATACCATTGCTCAATGTACCTGACCCAATCAGAACTTGATTAAGGTGAATGTTTACAACATTACTTACAAACGCAAATTCATAACCTTCTTTAGAAACCAAAGATACAGAAATGATATTACAAGTTGCGTTGGGTACAAAAAAGCAATTACGTAAAACCAAAACATGTCCATCTGACATTCCCAGGTGATAGTCCCCCACGGCCTTAGCATCCATGCTAGCTCCGTTTGCAACTCTGAGGGTCATGTCACCTGCCTTCAAAACCCTATGGTTTCTCAACGCCTGCAAAGAATTACAGATATGAGATCCTGATCCGGTATCCAATACCCAGGAAGTAGAGTTTATTGAAAGACAGTTTTCAATAACATACACACCTGAAGCTGAAGCCGCAACCTGCTTCAATTCCTGTGTCCTGGCTTTCCAAGCCCTGCAATCATTCTTCCAGTGTCCTTTCTTATGACAATAGAAGCATTCTTCTTTATCCACAAGCTGCCCCGCTTTCTTTGTTGCTTTTGCTTTTCCCTTCGTATCCACTTTACCAACACCGCCCCTTGGTTTGGCGGGGGCTTTCTTCTTCTTTCCCTTGGCTTTCGCCTTGGACCTAGAAGAGGAAGATCCTCCTACAAACAAAGTGGATGTTTCCCTACCTTTCTGTAGGGTGCCCTCTGCACTCCTCAGCATGTTGAGGAGCTCTGAAAGTTCAACTTCTTTTTCTTGTAAGTTGAAGTTCAGGATGAACTGGGCGTAAGTGGAAGGAAGGGACTGGAGAATCAAGTCCGTGTAGAGCTCGTTCTCTAACGTGGTCCCAAGTTCCGCGAGCTCCTCAATGAAGCCAATCATCTTAAGCACGTGTTCCGCTACCGATGATCCGATGGCCAATCTTGCCGAAAATAACTTCTTCGACACTTCGTATCTTGCGATACGAGATTGCTCTCCATACAGTTCTTTTGTATGGAGAAATATGGATTCAAGGTCCATATTCTCGTGCCTTCTCTGATGTTCGTTGTCCATAGAGGCAAGTACGAGGCACTTGGCCTTCGCGCTATCAATCTCCCAATTCTTACGGATTTCCTTATCCGCGATGCTGGAGGTGGGACTTGGGACAGGGGGAGATTTGGTGGTAAGAAGATACCCCAGCTTGTCGTAAGTGATTGCCATTTTGACATTCCTGAGCCAATCTTTGTAGTTTGGCCCTGTCAGTATGTTTTTATCTAGAAGTAACTTAAGTCCAGTCATGTCGATTGGTCGCTGCAATTAGGAGAGAGAAGAAGAAACACTCAGCATGATGCTCTTGCAAGTTTAGAGTGGTTTTTAATTTGTCTAAACAGGATGGCTCCCACTGTTTCTCGAATCCCTCCTCAAACCAAAAAGGAAGAATTAGTCAGGATCAATCTCACCGTACAATACTTGCTTAACCGTTCGGCCAGGCTGGTGTCGGTACTTCGAGGGAGGTTTTCCAACGCTTTCGCGAAGTTCCTTAATTTAAGAACCTCTTTTCCCTGGGGACGAATCCCCGCTAACACCTTTCTAGACACCTACTTGTTTTATAGCATTGATCGTTAAGTGAGAAATTTCCCGAGGAGTAGCATATACTCACAGTAGGATTGGGATCCAAATATCATCGCGTGACGAAACTGAAGGAATCCTACCAGAATCATCACACTCCAAATGGTATGTAATAATAGCAAGTTTCAGTTCTTTTGAAACTCCCGATGTGGATTTTTGCCCCATGCTCTTATGACCTTGACTTTGGCCAACAAATCATAAGTCACATGTCAAGTTCTACCCGTCGTTCTCCAGGTTAATTTGAATCCACCCGTACCTACCCTTGACTTTGGCCAACAAGGCAGTATGACTGTTCCAAACCAACGCATCTATCTATGCTGCACATGAATACCCAATAGCTACCAATCACTATGCCTTGACTTTGGCCAACAAACACAGCTTGAATACTATTGACTATTCATGTGAAACGACGGAGGGCTACGAATGGTTTTGGCGAAACCGTGAACGTAGAGAACTTGATATAATCGATGGAACGAGATAGCTTTTAAAAGGAGTGGCTCAAACTCCGTATTTTAAAAGTTGGTTTTGAAAAGAACCGAGTGGTTTTTCGAAAGTGTTCCAACGACTTTTACTTGGTTTATTTTCTTGCATTAGTTCTTTTAATGCGTGATATTCTTGCATTAGTTCTTTTAATGCGTCCCATCATTTAATCCTACCATTGCAGAAAACAACCAAAATATGACGTACGCTTATGCCATTCGCATTGGCCACGGGGCCCCGTCATTACCCGTTAGGTTACTTAACTAACGACAGAGCGGGGGCTAGGGTAGCGCGGCTGTAAAACATAAGCAATGCCTAAATAATATCATATATAGATATATTGCAATGATAGACATTTCAGATCACAGATGAACACATTGGATATACTAGGAACCTGCAATTCGTACGAGCCTGTAACGAAAAGCAGATTACACGGTCGCGGTGAATAGCCAATACCCCACCCAAGAGCCCTACGGGTGCGGCAAACTACCCGCCAAGTACCCGAAGCGAAGCAACCTCCCTCATCCCCGTGCGTAGGCCACTCGGCACTTCGGCATACCCGGTAGTTTGTGCACCCCCTCCATGGGTCTATCCTAGGAGCAAAAACAGTAAAAAGAAATTATACAATGACGGCTACAACCCCGACCCGGTTGTACGGCCATACAAATAATTATTACATCAAATTACAAATTTACATGAATTGAAAGAAAAGAAAACTCTCGTCTCACAACCCCCCGGCTATTCACCCGCGACAATCCAATGAATTCATATACACATTCCAATAACATTACAGATCACAGATTTGTATAACTCCCACTAATCGACATATAGCGATTAGCAGACGTTCAATACAAATATCACATCACAGAAAAACCCGTCAGCTTAAGTCTTTTAGAAGTTCGATCAAAAATATGGATTTATAGGCCCCAAACACAAAATTTTCGTTCTGGAAAATCTGGGCAGAAAATACATATTCCAAAAATCCCAAAACAACCCCAGAAATACACTGCACAAAATTTGGACCTCGGCCGAGTCAACTCGGCCGCGGAACCGCGGCGGGAGCATGCTCCCGCCGCGTTTCCGCGGCTCTTTGAACGGTTCGTGGGACCAAATTTGGTGGTTATTCAAACAAAAGCCTGAGCCGATTTTTAAGATGAAAATTATCAACTTTTGAACAGAATAAAAATCGGCAGAAACTTGACAACTCGGGTTCATTTTGTGACTTTTTCTTTGATCGATCTTCTAGTTACTTTGCTAACATGTTAGATAGAGTTTAACTAGGCTCTGATACCACTGTAAGTCCATGCTACCTCTCCCGGTACTTTGGGGCATGCGGAATTTGGTGAAAAACATTTTTTCTAGAGGTGGTAACATGGACTCAAAACCGGATCTTTGTTAAACATCTAACTAACAACCTAACTAGGAGTTGTTAACTACTCGGTTAGGTGGTTATACCTTTCTTTCTTGATCTCCTTCGTCTTCAAGCCTCGATGGTTGTCCGGATCGGCTTCACTCCGTCGTCTCCTTGCGCCGAAGATAGATCCACCTCGAAAGCTTTTACCTTTGGCTTCTTCTTCGATCTTTGAAGAAACTAGTTCACTTGGTTTGCTAAACCTTATGAACTAGAGTGAGTAGAGAAGAGTGTGTTGGGATTTTCTCTATGGTTCTTGGTTCTCAACACATGAGACAAGTGAACCATAGACTAAGAGGGAGAGCAAGAGGAAGGAGATGAGAGCTCAAGAACAAGAGAGAGAATGAGAATGATAGAATGAGAAAGACTTTTCTCTCTTGGCTCTCATAATCCAAAGCCATCATCACAAAAATGGTAATCAAGTATTGTGTAAATGGTTTAAGCTACAATAGCCATATCATTTCATGCACTCATTTCTCACAAGAGAAACAAGCAAGTAAAAAGTCTTTGCCATGAAATGATAGCCATTGTCATCATGATGGTCAACTAGTCAAACCTAGTCAACCGGTCAACAAAGTCAACAAGTCAACAAAGTCAACCCCTCAACAACCATGTCACCATAATACTTAATTAATATTATTGTTAATCATATATCATATTCTCATTAGGGTTGAGCAAAAAGTCAATAGTCAACAGTCAACGGTCAACAACCCTAATGAGAATCCTCTGCCTCTGTCTCTCCGTCAACTGTGCATACACACCCGCATCCGCGTTCTGAGGAACACGAATACATACTGGATAAAACCAATCCCAATACGTACACTAGTATCTGGCTTAAACCAAAGCCCGCTAGTGTAAACTGTCCGGACACTGTACGTGCATAAGTGCACGGATGTGACCGAACCCTGTCGTAAAACCATGCGACCTGTCGCAAAACCATGCGACCTCTACTCTTTTTGCCTAAAGGCGAATAGCTTTCTGTGTGGGACTCTAAAGACTCGACACTACGCTGGCAGTGGGTTTAACCACAGACCGCAAGCGGCACTAGCTGTGCGTAACGGTCCCTAGGTAGAAGCCGACAAGAAGACTGACGAGGTGAAACCCATCTGAACTCCTACTGAGCCTGAATGTGACAGTCTCCGTACAGTCCGGTCTGTTCGTCTGATACATCGCATGGCGGGCCTAGGGGGGCGGTAAACGTCAGTCCCCTAATAGCGGTACAAGTCGTGTCGGAGTGAAGCCCAAAACACCCTGAGATAACACTGGAAGCCTACCAGTATATCTCGATTGCCCTGGCCAGGGACTACTCGTGTAATGGCTCTCCTAGACACAACGCGATGTCAACCCCCAATACCGGGAGAGACGAATCCTGTCTAACCATCACTGCCTCCAAGTGCTTCGGGACTGCACCCAACTACCACCTGTTTGCACGACTCCTTTGAGCCGTGGTAGGGTAGTAATCAAAGTACAGTGGGAACACACTCGAGGCGAAGTGACAGTGTCAAGTCAGCGGACTAAGCTGTACTCATGTCACCTGGGAACTGATAACTGACGATAGGTATAATACCAACCGGTCAGTTCCCGATGAGTCCTGTCCAGTGTACTCGTAACCTAACGAGCACCCGCATACTATCTCCAGTACGACGTACTGATGGCTGTGGGACAGACCATCTCCCACTCTGGGATGAGAAGCGCATGCGCTAGTCTACTCCAGAGTATCGATGCCCTGTCTCGATAGTCCTGCGACTAGGGACCTGAATAAGGATGTGCTTATAGATTACCCAGCCCCCACTAGTGTGACTGCCATCACAATGCTGGTAATCAAGCAAAGATCCTAAGGGCTCCACTAATGTGTATATGTGATATACTAAAATAAACACATGTACACATTGAAGTAGAAACAAACCAAGTAGCATACTACTATATTGAGCAAGATTGTTTATACAAGGTGAATATCCCAAGCTTCCATTAAGTAATATACAAACTAGTATGATACAGTAATGGCCTCTAGGGCATATACACTAACAGATATGCTATTGGTTAGGACAGTCATACGGTCATGTTGACCTAGTCAAGGGCTCGTACGGGTGTGTCTAATTAATCCAGGATAATGACGGGTTGAACTTGACTTGCGACTTATGATATGTTGATCTAGTCACGGTCATAAGCCGCTTGGGATAGAAACACACATCGGGAGTTTCAAACATATAGGAAATTTTCTAGGCTTGCGCATACCTTCTGGAGTGTGCTGACTTGAGTGGCTTCCATCAAGTTATCATACAATGATAGTTGGATCCCGATTCCCACTGATGAGTAGCATTACTCCTCGGGTGATTTTAGATGATCCCGACTAATTCTCCTTTTGGGTTTGGAGGAGAATTCGAGGAAATAGTGGGAGCCATCCTGATTAGATAAAGTGATTAACCATTCTGATTTAGGTTAGAGTGCACGTTGAGTGTTTCTTTTGTCTCTCTCTTTGGCAGCGACCATGGCCGGACCCTTGACTAAAACTTATGAACCGAGTTAACCGAACCATTTTAAAACACTTTGGCTTTTGGAATGTCATGGTGTCGCATATATCATTGCCACTTCTATATCACCATCGCATTTCTCCAGAACACCCCATATCACTACGAACATCCACTTCCATTGGATAAATCCATCGTATAGTTACATACAAACTCGAAGGAACTTGTTCCAAGAACCAGAATGGATTCTGGTTCTGGAAAGATTGAATAGGATTATTCGGTTGTCTTTTCTCTTTACCTTCTCTCAGGTTGTGAGGGCTCCTAGGATTAGAAGAGGGTACACCTATTGAGCTTATTGGATAGTCATCCTCCTGACCATAGGCAGGTGCCGAAGGTGGGGAAGGAAGAAAACCAATTAGCCTAAAGGTGGTGTACATAAGTTAATAAGCAAAGACAAATAAAGGGATTAGAATAACGACAAAGAAAATTGCGACTGCTATCATTCACGAAAAAACCGTGTATACCCCTGCCACTCCCACATCCACTTTTGGATTTCTCCAGAACACTCCGTATCACTACGGATATCCACCCTTATTGGATATGCCATCGTATAGTTACATACGAACTCGAAGGAATTCATTCCAGATTCAAGGATGATTTTCCGGTTCAGGAGAAATAGAATACGATTATTCAGATGACTTGTAGCACGTGACTGGCCCTTGAATCATATGAAGTCTATATGACCCCATCTAATTCAAGTAAGCCAAAAGCACAGAAATCTAAAACCATTTTAAATAATAAATGAAGGAAAACTAGTTTTAAAGAAGTGGTTTTAATAGCATAAGTCGAATTATGCGTTTTTAAAATCCCAAGTCTTTTCTGAAAATTTCGGTAGAGTTTCCTTTATAAAAACTGGCCCCGAACGGGGTACAACATGCATAATATAAATAAAGACATCCCCAAGTGGGAGGTAGCCCTTCAACAATCGACGGTCACAACCACGCAAGCAATATAATCTACAACGCCGAAGGGCGAGGATCCAAACTCAAAAAGAAAACTCGAAACATCAAGAAAAGCATAATAATACAACGCGCGACACTAAGGTCGAAAGAATAGCAACTGATTTTCTAAGTCTCAAATAGTATACAAGTCTGGTTGATGGAATTTTACTAGATACAACTGAAAATATATAAGTACAATGGTGGTCACGATGCGAGTGAACCCACCTACCAAAGCAATCATCCAGAATGGAAGCAGTGTGCCAGAAAGTCGCAATGAAACCTGTACGGAAAAAACCTGCAAGAAACTGTGGCACAACGGGGATGAGTTGCCAACTCGTGAGTAGAAAACATCACAGAGCAGAAATCGTATGTATGACTCAATCCTAGGTCAATACGATCAGCAATATATATCCTCAATATGATAAAGTCTGAAGCATGATAAGGTGGCAGGGGTAAACATCTAAACATAAGTGTAATACCAAGCGCTCGTGTCAGTGCCTCAGGTAGCAATATATCATAAATATGAGGTGTGATCAATGAAATCAGTGCCAACTATAGCATCAAGTCTATAAGTATGTGGATATCATCCCACAATGTAATCAATGCCTGTATGCATGTGGATCTCGTCCACGGGTCAACCAATGACACAAAACATCATGCATGTAAATATCATAAAGCATATGCATGAATGTATGAGGATATAAATCAACGTGTGTCTCTCGCGACACATCAAAATCATGGAACCTGAGTGTCTAGCATCGACACTCGAAAACATCATGAAACCTGTGCCCAGCATCGGCACGTAAATCCTCATATATATAGGGCTCTGTCGGTCCGGATCGGCCCACGGGCTCCGTCAGTCCAGATCGGCCCATATCATCTCTCAACTCCGGTCGGTATCCTCCGGATATCCGCCGAGCCCAAATACAATCACCGGTAGGTAGTAGTCCGTCTTCCAGGCTCACCGTCTGTATACACAGCATCCCTTTCTTACCCCGGGTGCCATACCGGGCCCCACCATGTACCTGCACACGGCCCATGACTCCTCCTCGCATGGGGTATATATATATATATATATATATATATATATATATCAGAACCGATAAAACTCATGGTGGACGCACTGAAATATCATATCAAGAGAAACCGGTTTTTTTAAAACAGTACATACTGTTGGATATAGTGCCCTCAAAGTCAATTATTGGATCGCAGGTACGTGATTGCAATGATTGCGGAGGACCTATACCGGTAGGACAGTCTTACTCGAGATGATAGTATGCTATCTGGTTTGCCTTTATCAGTCGTGTATAGGTTCAGGTGACTGATCACGATTACACTTTGATAGAGCCCTTGGGATCTTGCTTGACTACCAACAGTATGAGGGTGATCATATAAGTGAGAGTTGGGTGGTCTATAAGCATATCCTTAATAGTGGTCCCTAGTCGTGGGAGTTTCGAGACAGGGCATCGATACTCCGGAGTAGACTAGTGTATACAGTCGAGACCCCGACGAGGGGCGGTGGCCGGTCTCACAAGCCACTGGTGTCAGTTGGATCACCTAAGA
The DNA here is from genome assembly GCA_030015575.1 of Agapanthus africanus. Taxonomy (NCBI): domain Eukaryota; kingdom Viridiplantae; phylum Streptophyta; class Magnoliopsida; order Asparagales; family Amaryllidaceae; genus Agapanthus; species Agapanthus africanus. The sequence continues at coordinate 568,184,771 of CM057339.1, forward strand.
TGTATACAGGTGCTCATTGGGTTATGAGTACACCGGACAGGACTCGCCGGGAATCTGCTAGTTGGTATTATACATATCGTCAGATAGCAGTTCCCTTGTGACATGTGTATAGGTTAGTTCATCGACCTGAGGTCGTCATTTGTCTCGTGTGAGTTCCCACTGTGCTTTGATTTCTATCCTACCACGGCTCAAAGGAGTCGTGCAAACAGGTAGTTTTTGGGTACAGTCCCGATCCACATGGAGGCACGTGAGCGGATCGGCAGGGGATTCGTCTCTCTCGGTATTGGGGGTGGAGGTCGCGCTGTGTCTAGGAAAGCCATTACACCAAGTCCTTGGCCAAGGCAGGTGAGATTTACTGGTAGGTACTCCAGTAGTATCTCAGGGTGTTCAGGGCTTGTCTCCGACACGACTTATACAGCTATTGGGGGTCTGACGTTACTAGCCCCCTAGGCCGGATATGCGATACTCATAGACGAACGGACCGGACTGTATATACATTGTCACTGTTAGGCTCAGTAGGGTTTCTGGATGAGTTCGCTCATCAGCCTCCCTTGAGGTCAGTCCATGGGCAGCCGTTACGCACAGCTAGTGCCGCTGACGGCTTGTGGTTAAACCCACTGCCAGGGTACTGACGAGTCATTAGAGTCCCCCACAGACAGTTTCCCAAGTTCGGGCGAAACGTTGTAGAGGCCGTATGGTTTTATGGCAGGGTTCGAAAAATGCACGTGCGTTTACGCACGTGTTATTTTTCGGGCAGATAATACTGGTCGGCTTTGGTTTAAGCCGGATCCGAGTATTATATTGAGTAGATATAATATCTTTGTCTCAGTTGCATTTGTATTCGGTCGTAATACAAATGCGGGTATATTTATACAGTTACGGGGTTATCCTGAAATTCGTTTCGGGATCACTTTTGGAAGTTGCCAGATTCCAGTTTTCTATCAGCCGTATTTAATATTTGGTTAAATACGGATTTATCTTTTCTTGGGTGAGTCATAGTTCTAGAAGTTTCTAGATGATGAGAGGAAGCTTCATGGAAGGTGATTTTGTTAGTGATTCATTGTTAGCATTAAATGAGTGGTGAGGTGTTATTATGTGTCACCATTTTCATTAATGCATTTTTAGTAAAGCTTAAGATATTTTCTCTTGATATTTTTGTGAGAAGCTTTTATGGTCACCACTTGCTCCTACCATCACCCTCTCCTCATATATGGCCGGCCCCTCCCCTCACTCTTTCACACTCTCACTTGATTTAGAAAAAGATGATAGATTTCGGTGTATGGAATTTTACAGCTCATTTCATTCCATCACCCGATTCCCACGGCAACTTCATTAACCGTTCGTCCATGGTTTTGGACGAAGCGAGACAAAGTATTCCACTCATTCTCTACATCAATCTTGGTCATCTCTTTTAGCAAACTTGACGACCGAGTTGCCTCGAGTCAGAGGCGGGAGCCCGTTTAAAGATCCGATGATGTGGTGCCACCTGGACGAGGAGATCGGAGATCGACGGGATCGGAGCAGCCGCAACGGAGCGTGGGATGATGGTTAAAGAACGAAGGACTCGGATCGTTCGGTATAACCTTTCTTCCCTCTTTGTAGTTTGTTAGTTTAGCGTTAATGGCAGATCCGGGTTATAGTATGCGATAGCGCCAGTTATAAAAGTTTTTGTTCCGCATTTGGCGTCTGAAAGACGGCCGGGGCGCTACCGTAGACTTACATGGTATCAGAGCCACGCCATTAAGCTTTACTAACTTGTGCTAACGTGTTTAAAAGATCGATCGAACGGATTTTCAAAAACTACAATTTTCAAGTCTAAAGTTTCTGTTAAATTTAAATCTGGTCTAAAAATTATTTTGAGCATCTCAGAAAATCAAGCAGGCTTTTTAAAGAATACAGAAGAAATTCGACCCACTGATCCGACCGTACGGCCGCGGAACTGCCGCCAAAGCCTTGCTTTGGCCGCGGAACCGCGGCCATCTAGGTGAATCAGTGGGCCATCTTTCTTCTGTGAGTTCTACTTAGGAAATTGTGGTTTCTGGAACTGTTCATTTGGGCCCAGTATTTTTTACTGTACAACAGATTTGCGTGGGGCCCACTTCGGGAAATTTAGTCGATCGAAATTTAAATGTGTTAGTTTACAGTGCTTACATTATATCTCCGACCGGGAATGTCATTTGATCGGTAAACCGCGTCTGATTGCTATAGTTCTTTTAGACGGGTTTGCGAACATGACATTCGCGTTGATGTTCTGTGTTGTGCTGTGATGTTGCGGATTTGTCGTGGTGGATAGCAGTGTGCAATGGTAGTGCAGTTTGGATTTATTTGTACATTTGATATTGTGGGGCGAGCGTCCAACATGTGGACTACCGCCACTGCCTGTTGTATAATATTCTTTTGGGGCACGACCAGGTTGCGGTCAATGTACCTGTTGTACATATTTTTCATTTCTTTACTAGGTTTTACCCCACGACGGAGTACACGGATAGCCGGGTTCTGGGGGGCAGCGGGTCCGCATCTCATGGCTTTGAGAGGCAGAGGGGCCCCACTCTAGAATTGGCAGACTATTCGCCGCACTCGTAGGGGGTACAGGTTGACCCAAGGAGGGGTGCTCAAGCTACCGGATTCCGTGAAGTGCTGGGTGGTCCATTCACTATGCTGTAGGGGGCTGCCTCGCTTCAGGTTTTGGCGGGAAACTTGCCGCACCCGTAAGGGTCTAGGTTTCATTGCACAGGCTATCCACACGACAGGGGAACGTCGGGTTTCAGCAGCGGCTCTGTGAAACTCGGGGATCCCAGATTATCTGTATTGTTCTGTGATGCTTATTACTTTTCTGTAATGTTGCATATTATCACGCCTGGAGTGATTATTGTATATTGGTTTATATACTATTAGATGTTGTATATGTTTTACACCCGCGCTAGTCCAATCCCCGCTCTGTCGTTAGTTAAGTAACCTAATGGGTGATGACGGGACCCAGTGACGAATGCGGATGGCATATACGTACATTTTATTTTCGTTCTTTTCTGGTGTGATTATTTGATGGGACTGCGTTGATTCTGATCAATGCAAAGTAAAACAAACCTGTTTGGATGTTGTTGGAACAATTTAAAAAGTGTTATTACAAAGATGTTTCCTTTTGTTTTGCACAGTGGTATTCGGTTGGAATATCCTGCACCTCATTCGACGGGGCAAGGGCCGATATCCCTTCACCGGGACTGACCCCTTGGGCAGAAGTTTGTGTCAGGGTAATAACTTCACTATAGTCGATTACATGTTGCTTTGCATCGCGGTATTCAGTGAAATATCCTGCATCTCATTCCACGAGGAAAGAGCCGAGATCCCTTCACCGGGAGTGACCTCTTTAGCAAAGGTTTTCGCCACTATATTTTATAAAAAGCTATCAGGTTCCTTCAACGAGATCAAGTTCATTACGTTAAAGGTTTTTCGCCAAAAACCAGCCGTAGCCCTCCGTCATTTCATATGAATGGTCAGTAGTATTCGAGCTATGTTGGTCTGGCCCTTAGCTAGGACATAGTGATTGGTAGCTGCTGGGGTGTTCATATGTTGCATAGATAGATGCGTTGGTTTGGGACAGTCGTACAGCCTTGTTGGCCCTTAGTCAAGGGCGAGTACGGGTGGATTCAAATTAACAAGATAATGATGGGAAGAACTTTACATGTGACTTATGATGGGTTGGCCCTTAGTCACGATCATAAGAGCATGGGGTAAAAATCATATCGGGAGTTTCTAAAGAAACTGAAACTTTCCAGGCATGCGCATACCTTCTGGAGTGTGATAACGCGAGTGGATTCCGTCACGTTATCATGCGATGAGAGTTGGATCCCGATTCCCACTGATGAGTTGGTTTACTCTTCGGGTGATCCCGATTGATTCTTCTTTCTGGTTTGGGGGAGAATTTGACAGTATGGTGGGAGGTTTCCGGATTAGATAAAGTGATAACCATTCTGATCTAGGTTAGAGTGCACGCAGAGTGTTTCTTTTCTCTCTCTCTTTGGCAGCGACCTTTGACCGACCCTAGACTATGACTCAGGGACCAAGTTGACCGAACCTTCTTAAAATACTGGCTTTTGGATTGTCTTAGTTGCATAAGTCATTGCCACTCCTTCTTTTACCCTTTGCATTTCTCAGAACACTCGTATTACTACGGACATCCACTTCCATTGGATAGATCCATCGTATGGTTATATACGAACTCGAAGGGACTCCTTCGAGGATGGATCAAGGTTCAGGAGAAATAGAATTGGTTTATTCAGTTGTCTTCTATTATCACCTTCTCTCAGGTTGCGAGGGCTTCTTGGTTTAGGAAAGTACACCTATTACGCTTATTGGATAGTCTTATTCCAAACCATAGGCAGGTGCCGAAAGGTAGGGAATGAAGAAAACCAATTAGCCTAAGTAGGGTGTACAAAAGGTAATATGTAAAGAAAAAATAAAAGGATTAGAAAGAGGGCAAAGTAAGTTGCGACTGTTATCATTCACGACCAAACCGCGTACTTCATCGCCACTCCTATTTCACCTTTAAAAGAATAAGGTATTATTCAGTTGTCTTTTATCATCACCTTCTCTCAGTTGCGAGTACTCCTTGGTTTAGGAGAGTACACCTATTATGCTTACTGGATAGTCTTCTTCCAAATCATAGGCTGGTGCCGAACGGTAGGGAAGGAAGAAAACCATTTAGCCTAACGATGGTGTACAGAAGGTAACGACTAAAAACAAATAAAGGGATTTGGAGAGATGGCAAAGAAATATACGGTTAAAGTCATGAATTGGATTATGGAAGAGGCATTACTATGAATACCAGGATACCCCTACAAAACATTTTCATGTTTCAGTGCATTGTTAATGGAAAACCGTTTTCCCGATTAGATACTTACTCCAGGGTGTGTATTCACCAGGTTTCATTCTCATATCTGTATGGTTTTACAGATGATGAGTGGGAGGAAGTTATTGGGAATTAGGTGATCATCCTCATTATATCGGAATTCGTTGTAATTGGTGATATTTGAGGAAATCGCCAGGGTACAGTTTTCAACCTACGACGCACAGGTTTTGAGTTATTCAACTCAGCGGACTTATACAGAGTATTGTATGTTGTCCAGTGTCCATCAGGACAAAGGGGTAGGTCCTCGTACTTTGTTCTGTTTACTTATGACTTCTCTGGTATTTAGACAAGTGTTTCGTTGAAATACAAGGTCTAAGTTTTGAGAAGTTGTGGGTATAAGAATAAAGTAGGGAACCAGATGTCGCAAGTATCGGGATTCTTCAAAGAGATCGAAGATGTAGATACTTGTGATTGGTATTCAGATGATAGTAATGGTTTTGAGAAACTTGTTTCTCTTTCGGGTTACTCATAATTGGATGGATTCCTAAGTTGAGTAATGCTGATTAGCCTCTCTCCATTAAAGTTGATATGCACTGGAGACAGCTGCATGATTAGAATCTGGTTCCAATTAAATAAGTGCCAAAGTTTCTATATTGGATATAGGTGAGTTGTCCGTCTTATGCTTAAAACCAGACTCTGGATAACTCAGGGCACGTTTCTTTAATGGCTGTTTGTGGGTTGGCCCAGTCTATTGTAACCCTTCGAAAATCGTTTAGGCAGTTTTTCGGTAATCGGTTAATTTTTCGGCTTTTTCCGTAAAAAGTCGAAATATGTATTTTTCATTGTAGACCTAATTATACAAAATTTAGATAAGATATTACTCAATTCTTGCGGTTTTCCCCAAAAATCCAGAAATCGCAGCAATATTGAAATCCTCAAGAAAATCATAATGTTCACATGTTATATATCATAAATGTCTATGATATCAATGTATACGATGTGAGTTTTGGCTAGAGATCTATGTAAATATGATGATGATGCGAGATATATGCATGCGATGCAATTTCATATATCAAGTATGAATGCAGGTGACGAGATTAAGATAAACAGGTTCTATAGTACACGTGGCATGTCAATTACCAAAGGCGTGTGTGTCACATGAATAGTGCGCATGCAACAGATGCCAATGGTAATGGTGTTCGTGTCCTATGAAGTGATATCGCATAAGTATAGATGAATGTCCATGCAATCTAATATACTGTTCGCTATAAGGGTATGCAGTGTACATGAATGGATAAGCTAGCTAATAATATAAATCTTGCAAATAGTAGGGTAATCCTAACTAGGGGGGCGCATCGCGCCATCCAGACGATTCCCCCATAGATGAATACATCTACTCTCTTGAAATCCCCGCTAATCTGATCCGACCACCGCCATGCCTTTACGCGCCGTGTCCGACGTTTCCCCGACCGATCCTATATTTGTACAACACCATGCATAAGATTACAAAACCTAAAACGATGCAAGTCACAATATACAATTATCGACGCTCTTGAATTAAACATAGCATACACTCGGTGCGCGGGAAAACGCACGAAAATCGCTAATCTTTAACTAGAATCGTCATTACGGGGAAATCGACAAAACTACAACCCGACTAGACGAAACCCCACGTTCGCGCACTCTAATAGTCCTATACGAAGCTAATTATATCGCTAACATAACGCAATTTGATCGCATTCTAATTTTTGTAAAAATCTAGTAAGCAAATTCAATACCGATTCGATGCAAACATCGAAATTTAACGATTTAGCGAGCGCATCATTACACAATTAACCACTCTAATCAATTTGGTAACCAAAGCCCTAACTTAACTCTAACAACCATGCTTCAAACCCTAGTTCAACATCAAAACCCATTCTTGATTTTCATGAACAAGAATTTACAACTAAATTAATACTTCAAAATTGAATTTTTAGCACATATAACTACAAGTTAACAAACTAGTTTAGGATTTTACCTCACAAGTGGAACCCTAGCATGATCAAGCCACCAAAGAAGCCTCCTTTCTCCTAGTTTTGAACTAAATTTGGTTGAGGAGAGAGTGGATTAGGGTTTGGCTTTGAATTGGAGAAGAAAATGGTGAATTTTTATGGATTTTTCATGATTTTTCATGATTTTTGAAGCAAGAATTGAGGTGAAAAGAGGGGGGAGCTGCTGCTATTTTCGGCCAGAGGTGAAGAGGAGGAGGGTGTGGGGTTTTTGGAGAAATTTCTAGGTCAAAAAGATCCCTCACATCTCATTTAATGCATTTCACATCAACTTTTTACAAAACCCCCCCTTTTTACATCATTTTTTTCATAATTTTCACACCATAAAACTAAAATGTTGCAAGTCATGATACAATTTTATTAACACCATATTTTAGCTTATAAAGACTCCTAATTATGAAATTTACCTAATTAAATTTGTATTTATCACTAATTTAATGTATTTAAAAAGGCTTAAAATAATATAAAAAATAATTAATTACGAATTTTTTTTTATTTAACTAGAAAATTATAAGTGACATTTTAGTGACAAAATTATAGTAATATCTTATCTAAATTTTGTATAATTAGGTCTACAATGAAAAATACCTATTTTGACTTTTTACGGAAAAAGCCGAAAAATTAACCGATTACCGAAAAACTGCCTAAACGATTTTCGAAGGGTTACAATCTTCCCCCCTTAAAGAAATTCGGTCCCCGAATTTAGAATTTAACTACGCGTACCTTCAAAAAGATGGGGATATCTCTTCCTCATCTCGACCTCGGTCTCCCAGGTGACCTCCTCGCTGTTCGGGCCACGCCAAAGGACCTTGACGGACGGTATGACCTTCGACCTCAATTTCTTCACCTGCCGATCCAAAATGACAACCGGCTGCTCGGCGAAAGAAATATCACTCTCTAATTTGATCGTTTGGTGCTGAATCACCTGGGAAGGATCATGAAGGTACTTGCGGAGCATCGAGACATGGAATACGGGGTGAACATCGGGGAAGCTGGGCGGAAGAGCTAACCGATAAGCGACTGGACCAACACGCTCTAGGATCTCGAAAGGACCAACATATCTAAGACTCAGTTTCCCTTTCCGCCCAAATCTCATCACACCTTTCATCGGAGAGACCTTCAGGAAAACATGATCGCCAACAGCGAACTCGAGTCGGCGACGGCGCCTGTCAGCATAAGATTTTTGCCTGCTCCGTGCCGCTCTCATCCTGTCCCGAATCAGCTGTATCTTCTCGGTCGTCTCCTGTACGATCTGCTGTCCCAAAATACTGCTCTTCCTAAGCTCTGTCCAACATACAGGCGATCGACATCTCCTCCCATATAAAGCCTCGAAAGGTGCCATCTGAATCGTCTCCTGGAAGCTATTATTGTAGGAAAACTCGATCAAAGGCAAATGACGATCCCAGCTACCACCGAAATATAAAACACAAGCTTTGAGCATGTCCTCAAGAGTCTGAATCGTACGCTCCGACTGACCGTCAGTCTGCGGATGAAAGGATGTGCTAAAACTCAATCGGGTGCCCAAAGCTTCTTGGAGTTTCTGCCACAATCGGCTGGTAAAATGGGTGCCACGGTCTGACACGATGCAAGTCGGAACGCCATGCAGTCGCACTATATCATCAATATAAACCTGGGCGTACTGAGAAAATCCAAAAGTGGTCTTCACTGGCAGGAAGTGAGCTGCTTTCGTCAGTTGATCCACAATCACCCAAATAGAGTCATACCCTCGACTGGTCCTGGGTAGACCCATAATGAAGTCCATGGAGACCTGCTCCCACTTCCACTCAGGGATGGGCAAAGGCTGTAACTCGCCGGCGGGCCTCTGGTGCTCGGCCTTGACTTGCTGACAAGTCAGGCATCTCGACACAAAGTCTGTAACATCCTTATTCATCCCGTCCCACCAGTAAACCTCTCTCAAATCACGGTACATCTTGGTGGACCTGGATGCACGCTGTATGCTGATCTATGTGCCTCCTCGAGAATATCATGCCTCAGTCCCTTTGAATCTGGCACGCACAGTCGAGTCCCAAATCGAAGTATCCCCTGATCATCAATCATGAACTCGGAAACTCTGCCCTGCCGAATCTGCTCAATAATCTCTAATGTACGGGCATCGCCGGACTGTGCCTCGTGGATACGGTCAAGTAACTGTGGGCGTGCTCTGAAATGGGCCAGCTGTCCCCCTGTAGGAGTAAACTCGAACTGCACTCTGCTATCACATAAAACCTGCCAATCCGCCGTCGACTGCATCTGTACTGCGCTCAAACAAGATAAGCTACCTCCGGGCCTTCTACTCAAAGCATCTGCCACCACATTCGCCTTGCCCGGATGGTATAGAATCTTGCAGTCATAATCCTTCACCAGCTCCATCCATCGGCGCTGTCTCAGATTCAGATCTCGCTGCTGGAAGATATACTTCAAACTCTTATGGTCAGTGAATATCTGGCACGACTCACCGTATAGGTAATGTCTCCAGATCTTAAGTGCAAATACCACTGCAGCCATCTCTAAATCATGGGTGTGGTAGTTCTGTTCGTGTTTCCTCAGCTGCCGAGAAGCATACGCGATAACTCTGTCGTGCTGCATCAATACACATCCCAGCCCCACTCTAGAAGCATCATAATATACCACGAACCCGCCTGATCCTGAAGGCAATGCTAATACTGGTGCAGTAGTCAGACGAGTCTTCAACTGCTGGAAACTATCCTCACATGCCTGGGTCCAATCAAAAGGAACCCCCTTCCGGGTCAACCCGGTCAAAGGTGCAGCAATGCGGGAGAAATCCTGGTCGAAACGTCGATAGTAGCCGGCCAGACCTAGAAAGCTGCGAACATCTGTAACCGATACTGGTCTAGGCCAACGCTGAACTGCCTCGATCTTCCTTGGGTCCACACAAATACCATCTCTCGTCACCACATGATCCAAGAAATCGACACTATCTAGCCAGAATGCGCACTAGGAGAATTTGGCGAACAGCTGATGCTCCCTCAAAGTCTGCAATGTGATACGTAAGTGCTGCTCATGTTCCTCCCGGCTCCGAGAATAAACCAAGATGTCGCCAACGAACACAATGATGAACTGATCGAGATACGGCCTGAATACGCGGTTCATCAAATCCATAAATGCTGCCGGGGCATTGGTGAGCCCGAACGACATCACCAAGAAGTAATAATGACCATAACGAGTACGGAAAGCGGTCTTCGCGGTCTTCGGAATATCCTCCTTCCGAACCCGCAACTGGTGATAACCTGATCGTAAATCAACGTTCGAGAAAAACCCTGCACCCTGGAGCTGATCAAATAAGTCATCAATGCGGGGTAGGGGATATCTGTTCCGCACAGTAACCCGGTTCAGCTGACGATAATCAATGCATAAACGCATACTTCCGTCCTTCTTCTTAACAAACAGGACGGGAGCACCCCAAGGTGACACACTCGGTCGGATAAGCCCTTTGTCCAGCAAGTCCTGTAACTGATCCTTTAGCTCTCTCAGCTCCGCCGGGGCCATCCTATAAGGCGGTATAGAGATAGGCCCCGTGCCGGGGATAAAGTCGATACAGAACTCAATCTCGCGCTCTGGTGGCAGACCAGGCAGCTCGTCAGGAAATACATCAGGAAACTCTCTCACAACAGGGACCTGGTCCAACGGATCCTCTGTGGAGCCAGTATCACAAACATAGGCTAAGAATCCCTGACACCCTTTCCTTAAGAGCTGACCAGCGCGAAGAGAAGAAATCAAGCTGGGAAGGGTAGCACTACGATCTCCCTGAATAATAAGAACCGGTTCACCAGGAAAACTGAATCTGACTGCTTTTTCACGGCAGTCCACGGATGCATAACAGGTGGCTAGCCAGTCCATACCAAGAAGAACGTCAAAGTCTAGCATATCGAGGAGAATCAAATCTACTGAAGAATCTCTCTCCCCGATACGAACGGAACACGATCGGTACACAAAACGGGCAACAAAAGACTCGCCTACCGGGGTAATAACGACAAGCGGCTGATCTAACGGAGAAGACTCTCGGCCCAACCTCGGTGCAAAATACGTGGATACATAGGAATGTGTGGAGCCTGGATCAAATAATACCCGTGCATCAAAAGAACATACTGGCAGAGTACCTGTCACGACGGCATTGGATGCATGTGCATCCTGAGGAGTCAACGCGAACACTCGGGCCTGTCCACCACTAATAGCTGGCTGTCCTCTACCTCTACCTCGGCCTCGGCCTCTGCCTCTGTCGCCTCGTCCTCTCGGAACCGGACCGCCACGCGCACGGCCTCTAGAAGCATCTGGCTGGCGTGAAGCATCATAAGGAGTAGGAAGTAAAGCTCTCTGAGGAGGTGGTGAGGGTGGTAAGGTCGCATGCGGAACTGTCGCCGCTCCCTGACGTCCCATGGTATAGTCTCTGACACGGTGGTACTGACTCCCACACCGAAAACATCCTGGAGACGACTGCTGGGTCTGTGGATATGAACCAAATAACTGACCTCGTCTCAATCCTCTGCCTCCGCCATCTCACGGAAATAATCTATCACGATGTCTGCCCATCTGCCGCTGAGCTGGCGTATCAGTACGGATCCTCTTCGGCCCAGAAACGACCGGAGTCTCAGAAATACGCTCCTCCAAAAGTAAGGCTGCATCCATCGCGGCTGCGTATGTATCAAAGTGCTGGGTGCCGATGGCAAGGAATAGCTGTGTATCAAGCCCTCGTACAAACCTCTTTATTCTCTTCTCTTCTGTGTCTGCTAGGTACGGAGCATATCGAGACAACTGGGTAAACTGTATATCATACTCCGACACTGTCATCCCAGGAGTCTTGCGCAAAGACTCAAAGCTACGGGCTCGAGCATCTCGGACACTCTCCGGAAGTAAACGGGCAATAAATGCAGATGTAAACTCATCCCAGGTCATAGAAGGCAGACCTGCAGCTCGGCCTTTCTCTACTGAATCGTACCATGTCTGGGCAAGACCCTCCAGACAAAAACTCGCAAACTCCACCAATCTATCATCAGAACACCTCAACGAACGGCAAATCCGAGCCATCCTATCAAGAAATGCAGGTGGGTCCTCTGTCGCATCTGTACCGGTAAAAGCTGGAGGTCTCAATCTCATGAACTCCTGTAGTGAAACAGGGATAGTCTCCGTAGTAGCAGCAGGAGTGACCATCTGTGCAGCAGGTACGATCGTGGTCTGTGCGGTGGAAGGAACGTCCTCGGATCTCTGTGCCCGGCTGGACTCAACTAAAGATCCCATCATTTGCCGCAACTCTTGCATGCCGGCCTCTAATCTGGCAATACGGTCAGGATAAGGCGGATCAGTATGACCCTGAGGGGTAGGCGTATCCTCCCGCTCGATCCTCGCCTCAGACGGGCCCGCCCGAATCTCATCCCTAGCGGCAGCCCGCTGAGCTCTCGTAGTCTTTGGCGGCATCGAAGCTAGAATAAGAAACAGGACTGATAAGGACATTGCAATTGAATCAAGGAATGCAAGGAATCAAGAAAGGAAATACAAGCAATTATGTCCTAAGGTTACTTAGGCGGAGTACCGTATCGTAAGTATGCCGCGGATCATACCCACGCTACGCCACTCTGCTTAAGTCACCTGCTCCATCTACCAAGGTCGTCCTACACTCAGAAAGGTAAAACCTACGCTCTGATACCAATTTTGTCACGACCCGAAAGTACGAAACGTGACTGGCACTTAGATTACGAGACGTCTAAAGGCGTACCGTAACCTAAGTCAGCCAAAGCCCAGAAAAATCTAAACCAAAATCAAAAGAGAGTGAAGGAAAAACCTTTAATGAAAACGAATTTTTAAATCAATTAAGTTGCAAAGAATCCCTTTTTAAAAACATCATAAATTTCTGAAAATTTCGGCAGAGTCTCCCCTGTATTTTCTATCCCCCAAAATGGGTACAACAAGATAATAAACCTGTAAACATAAAAATGGAATCCCCATGCGGGAGCTAGCTCTTCGCCCAAGGCGGATCACAACCACATGCAATATAATAGTAATATCAAGAAAAGAGCATAAAGAAACGCAAAATATCAGAAAACACAACGCCGGCTCAAGTGAGCTCGACCCAAAAGAAACCACATATATACAATCTCTCAGTCTCATCACTAGGTCGCATATACAATATAAAGTGGTAGATGGAGAATACTAGATACAATGATAAAGCAAAAGAAATAAAGCGTGCTCGCAACCCACCTACGGGCGATGTCGCGAGTCTGAACAAAAGGAGCTGATGATAAGATAGCCGCCGCTACAAGACTGATGAGTCCGACCTGCAAGACACTGTGGCACAACGGGGGTGAGTTGCCAGCTCGTGAGTAAATATAACATCTAATAAGGCAGTCGTAAGAATGCACGCAATGCACCACAACATGCATGTCCATATGTGATATAATATCTCTAGTATGCATGCACAGGTATGCAATGTCATTATTAAGTCTTTAAGTGTTTTAAATGCTAAGGGTATTGAATTCTTAACTTTAGAAAATGAATATCTGTATAATAGCTAATTACCATCAAGAAATCATCTGAAAACCCGTGTCAAGCATCGACACCAAATAGGAATCATATCTGTCTCAATATCGGGCTCCGTCAGTCCGGATCGGCCTATATCATAAATCTCACGACAACGGTCGGTATCCTCTGGATATCCGCCGCGCCAGACATCACCGGTAGGTAGTCTTCCCCTGCCAGGCTCATCGTCTACAACTCGATCTTCTTGCCCCGGGGTATCATACCGGGCCCACCATGTACCCAAGACGGTTCATCCACTCCTCGAATCGGGTCTCGAAATCCAACAGAAAACATGAAAACTCATGGTGGACGACACATACGTCATGAGAAAACCGCAAATTTGTTTAAAAAAAATGATAAATATAAGCTTTTGTTAAATTCTTGCGGTTTTCCCCAAAAATCCAGAAATCGCAGCAATACTGAAATCCTCAAGAAAATCATAATGTTCACATGTTATATATGATAAATGTATATGATATCAATGTATACGATGTGAGTTTTGGCTAGAGATCTATGTAAATATGATGATGATGCGAGATATATGCATGCGATGCAATTTCATATATCAAGTATGAATGCAGGTGACAAGATTAAGATAAACAGGTTCTATAGTGCACGTGGCATGGCAATTACCAAAGGCGTGTGTGTCACATGAATAGTGCGCGTGCAACAGATGCCAATGGTAATGGTGTTCGTGTCCTATGAAGTGATATCGCATAAGTATAGATGAATGTCCATGCAATCTAATATACTGTTCGCTATAAGGGTATGCAGTGTACATGAATGGATAAGCTAGCTAACAATATAAATCTTGCAAATAGTAGGGTAATCCTAACTAGGGGGGCGCATCGCGCCATCCAGAAGATTCCCCCATAGATGAATACATCTACTCACTTGAAATCCCCGCTAATCCGATCCGACCACCGCCGTGCCTTTACGCGCCCTGTCCGACGTTTCCCCGACCGATCCTATATTTGTACAACACCATGCATAAGATTACAAAACCTAAAATGATGCAAGTCACAATATACAATTATCGACGCTCTCGAATTAAGCATAGCATACACTCGGTGCGCGGGAAAACGCACGAAAATCGCTAATCTTTAACTAGAATCGTCATTTCGGGGAAATCGACAAAACTACAACCCGACTAGACGAAACCCCACGTTCGCGCGCTCTAATAGTCCTATACGAAGCTAATTATATCGCTAACATAACGCAATTTGATCGCATTCTAATTTTTGTAAAAATCTAGTAAGCAAATTCAATACCGATTCGATGCAAACATCGAAATTTAACGATTTAGCGAGCGCATCATTACACAATTAACCACTCTAATCAATTTGGTAACCAAAGCCCTAACTTAACTCTAACAACCATGCTTCAAACCCTAGTTCAACATCAAAACCCATTCTTGATTTTCATGAACAAGAATTTACAACTAAATTAATACTTCAAAATTGAATTTTTAGCACATATAACTACAAGTTAACAAACTAGTTTTGGATTTTACCTCACAAGTGGAACCCTAGCATGATCAAGCCACCAAAGAAGCCTCCTTTCTCCTAGTTTTGAACTAAATTTGGTTGAGGAGAGAGTGGATTAGGGTTTGGCTTTGAATTGGAGAAGAAAATGGTGAATTTTTATGGATTTTTCATGATTTTTCATGATTTTTGAAGCAAGAATTGAGGTGAAAAGAGGGGGGAGCTGCTGCTATTTTCGGCCAGAGGTGAAGAGGAGGAGGGTGTGGGGTTTTTGGAGAAGTTTCTAGGTCAAAAAGATCCCTCACATCTCATTTAATGCATTTCACATCAACTTTTTACAAAAAAAGCCCTTTTTACATCATTTTTTTCATAATTTTCACACCATAAAACTAAAATGTTGCAAGTCATGATACAATTTTATTAACACCATATTTTAGCTTATAAAGACTCCTAATTATGAAATTTACCTAATTAAATTTGTATTTATCACTAATTTAATGTATTTAAAAAGGCTTAAAATAATATAAAAAAATAATTAATTACAATTTTTTTTTTATTTAACTAGAAAATTATAAGTGACATTTTAGTGACTAAATTATAGTAATATCTTATCTAAATTTTGTATAATTAGGTCTACAATGAAAAATACCTATTTTGACTTTTTACGGAAAAAGCCGAAAAATTAACCGATTACCGAAAAACTGCCTAAACGATTTTCGAAGGGTTACAGCTATGACGAGGGTTGACTTTCTACCATCTAGGAGAGCAATAGTGATATTGTTCTAAACTCGCCACAGTTTTAGTAAAATGGATTTTTTCAGAAAACAGTACTGGGAGTATGGTAGAACTGGAAGTGATTCCAGAACCACAAACGATTACGGAAAATTTAATAGGACCTAAAGATTCAATCAGGTTTGATATTCCATTAGCCACTCCGCAGTTTTGGTGGATAACCTCAGACACCCGAGAGGTACTTCGGTAGCCTCAAGGACGGTGACAGGGAGGTTCTTATCTACCCAGACTTGACACTACTGTTGTTCCAGGCTATGAGACCCGGTAGGAGGGTTGTTGTGGTCAATGGGAGCAGCGGAAGCATAGTGGGCAAGTAGCTTATGTCTATTTATAGACTAGAGCAGTTATAGCGGAGATTGATCATCTAATTTTGATGTGACAGTCATAGGTTTTACTTCATCAGAATAGGGGATGGATCTGTTAAGAAGGTAGTAGGGTGTGATGTCCTGGTATTTGGATGACATACACATAGTAGGAAGTAAAATTCCTATACTACGATCGGTTGTACTTTGGTCGTCACACAGTTGTTTCTCCAGACAGGATATGTATATAATATCAGACATTCTGGTTTCTAGATCTATGGTTTTAGATCTGGATTTGGGTAGTTTCCCAATGTGGGTACTTTGACAGTATTCTAATGGTTTTTAGAATAGATGACTCCTGGCATGGTGGTGTACCTGCAGGTAGTGGAGTCACCCTCTCTAAAGGTGTCTTACAGACTAAAGGGGAGAGGGATGTGCATGATTGGCAGATCACTTGCTTAGGCAATTGAGTCAATCGTGAGATGTCAAGTACCACACCAAATGTTGTTTTTGCACTAGATGCAATAAGTTTGTATTAATCCAATCCTGGAGAAACATAAGGAAGCAGTTTTAGAACTTAAGTGGATGTTCTACGGATTTGATAACAGCAGCCTCCTTCGGGAGACGATTATCAATCCAGGCTTCAATGGTGACATGGATGACAGAGTGATTGTCAGAGTTATAGTTTTCCCTCTGACGAAGAGGGACAGTATTATGGACAGGTGGTCCAAGAGGATACTGTAGGAGGCAAGGTGCTGGGTACTGATTAGGTTCAGTTATCGATACAGTCTAAGAATTTTGGATTTGGAGTTCATTTATGAACTAAGGTCCCATCAGATATCCAGACAAATTCTAAGACAAGTATTACTCAATTCGGGAGATGGCTTTCTCCGCGAACTTGAGAATAAGAGAGACATAGAAAGAAACATCCTGGCGGATCCACTCACTGAGGCTGTTTCTCGAACACAATAGTTTTACAAACGAGCTTTGTGAAACTGATTAGTAGAGGAGTTGGGTGTTGGTTTCACACGGGCTGTGAGTACGCAACATCGCAATAATTAGCCTTGAGTGCAAGTGGGAGATTGTTGGATATAGTGCCCTCAAAGTCAATTATTGGATCGCAGGTACGTGATTGCAATGATTGTGGAGGACCTATACCGGTAGGACAGTCTTACTCGAGATGATAGTATGCTATCTGGTTTGCCTTTATCAGTCGTGTATAGGTTCAGGTGACTGATCACGATTACACTTTGATAGAGCCCTTGGGATCTTGCTTGACTACCAACAGTATGAGGGTGATCATATAAGTGAGAGTTGGGTGGTCTATAAGCATATCCTTAATAGTGGTCCCTAGTCGTGGGAGTTTCGAGACAGGGCATCGATACTCCGGAGTAGACTAGTGTATACAGTCGAGACCCCGACGAGGGCGGTGGCCGGTCTCACAAGCCACTGGTGTCAGTTGGATCACCTAAGATGTATACAGGTGCTCATTGGGTTATGAGTACACCGGACAGGACTCGTCGGGAATCTGCTAGTTGGTATTATACATATCGTTAGATAGCAGTTCCCTTATGACATGTGTACAGATTAGTTCATCGACCTGAGGTCGTCATTTGTCTCGTGTGAGTTCCCACTGTGCTTTGATTTCTACCCTACCATGGCTCAAAGGAGTCGTGCAAACAGGTAGTTTTTGGGTACAGTCCCGATCCACATGGAGGCACGTGAGCGGATCGGCAGGGGATTCGTCTATCTCGGTATTGGGGGTGGAGGTCGCGCTGTGTCTAGGAAAGCCATTACACCAAGTCCTTGGCCAAGGCAGGTGAGATTTACTGGTAGGTACTCCAGTAGTATCTCAGGGTGTTCAGGGCTTGTCTCCGACACGACTTATACAGCTATTGGGGGTCTGACGTTACTAGCCCCCTAGGCCGGATATGCGATACTCATAGACGAACGGACGGACTGTATATACATTGTCACTGTTAGACTCAGTAGGGTTTCTGGATGAGTTCGCTCATCAGCCTCCCTTGAGGTCAGTCCATGGGCAGCCGTTACGCACAGCTAGTGCCGCTGACGGCTTATGGTTAAACCCACTGCCAGGGTACTGACGAGTCATTAGAGTCCCCCACAGACAGTTTCCCAAGTTCGGGCGAAACGTTGTAGAGGCCGTATGGTTTTATGGCAGGGTTCGGAAAATGCACGTGCGTTTACGCACGTGTTATTTTTCGGGCAGATAATACTGGTCGGCTTTGGTTTAAGCCGGATCTGAGTATTATATTGAGTAGATATAATATCTTTGTCTCAGTTGCATTTGTATTCGTTCGTAATACAAATGCGGGTATATTTATACAGTTACGGGGTTATCCTGAAATTCGTTTCGGGATCACTTTTGGAAGTTGCCAGATTCCGGTTTTCTATCAGCCATATTTAACATTTGGTTAAATACGGATTTATCTTTTCTTGGGTGAGTCATAGTTCTAGAAGTTTCTAGATGATAAGAGGAAGCTTCATGGAAGGTGATTTTGTTAGTGATTCATTGTTAGCATTAAATGAGTGGTGAGGTGTTATTATGTGTTACCATTTTCATTAATGCATTTTTTGTAAAGCTAAAGATATTTTCTATTGATATTTTTGTGAGAATCTTTTATGGTCACCACTTGCTCCTACCATCACCCTCTCCTCATATATGGCCGGCCCCTCCCCTCACTCTTTCACACTCTCACTTGATTTAGAAAAAGATAAAAGATTTCAGTGTATGGAATTTTACAGCTCATTTCATTCCATCACCCGATTCCCACGGCAACTTCATTAACCGTTCGTCCATGGTTTTGGACGAAGCGAGACAAAGTATTCCACTCATTCTCTACATCAATCTTGGTCGTCTCTTTTAGCAAACTTGACGACCGAGTTGCCTCGAGTCAGAGGCGGGAGCCCGTTTAAAGATCCGATGATGTGGTGCCACCTGGACGAGGAGATCGGAGATCGACGGGATCGGAGCAGCCGCAACGGAGCGTGGGATGATGGTTAAAGAACGAAGGACTCGGATCGTTCGGTATAACCTTTCTTCCCTCTTTGTAGTTTGTTAGTTTAGCGTTAATGGCAGATCCGGGTTATAGTATGCGATAGCGCCAGTTATAAAAGTTTTTGTTCCGCATTTGGCGTCTGAAAGACGGCCGGGGCGCTACCGTAGACTTACATATACTTTCCTTTGAAATACCCACGGTTCTCAAATCCAGAAATATCATGGAAACAACATATCTCAATGCGTATAATCATAAAGCATGATGTATGCGACATATAACAAAATTTAAGCATATCCGTATATCATGCAACCTGGAACAGTAATATGCACATATCGAGGGAAAACCGCTCTTATAAAATGAATCCAGTTTTAAAATATATCTTGCGATTCCCAAATCTCCAAAATCAAGCCAGAATCATCTATGTACGTGCAAATACGTATGTATGCAAGTATGTCATGCAAGGAGTCATATCCTGATGCAATAATCCTACTGTGTAGTGACATGGCAAATATCGATGATGAAGTGTGTGAGCCGGCAAGTAGGTGTACGTGGAACATACGCATCAGCGATAATGGTGCTGTTGTCTTGACAGCATGGGTTTAATATAACAATAAACACATTTAAACATGCAACGTGATACGAATAGCAAGAATATGCGGAAAATGAATAATAAACACAACAGTGAAGAATCTACATCAATATGTAATGTCATACAGTTTTGCCATTTGAAATAAGACGAATCGTGGTGTTTAGAAAAAAAAGGGCTACGGTGTTTTTAAGAAAAGATGCGTCTTTTGAAAATATCCGTAGAATCTCTTGGCCTGTCTTTAAAATACTCACGATTCGTTAGTTTTGAAATAGGTATGACTTGAGTCTAGTCTTGTTGGATATATGTATGCCCTAGAGGCCATTATATGATAGTGGATGTATTTATACATGTATATATATATTCAGTGTACATTCTTGCTCGACATGATAGTTTGCTATCTGGTTCTTCTTTAGCTGACATGTTGACTTGATCATGCTTTTATTCATTTACACATGTTGATAAAGCCCTGAGGATATTGGCTTGACTACTGTGATTATGATGGAGATCATACTAGTTGGACATCTGTAGTTTATAAGCATATCCTGAAATATCCCTAGTCGTAGATGTATCGAGATAGGGCATCGATATACCAGAGTAGACTGGCGTATATGCTACTAGACCCATACGATGGGTGATGGATGTTCCCACATCCATTGATGTTTGACATCGAGATCGTATACGTGTGCTCAGTGGAGACTGGGTACACTGGACGGACTCGCCGAGAACTCCTATATAGTATTATATCTATCGTTGGATAGCATTTCTCAGGTGACACCGGTATAGGTTAGTCTGTATACCCGAGATCGTCATAGAGTCTTATGTGTTCTCCCACTGTACTTTGATTACCACCCTACCATGGCTCTACTGAGTCGTGCAAACAGTTGGCTTTTGGGTACAGTCCCGAGACACACGAAGGCGATGAGCGATAGGAGGGGTTTCGTCTCTCTCGGTATTGGGAGTCGATGTTGTGCTGCGCTCGATTGGCTATATCAGTAAGTCCCTGGCCATGGTTGTTGAGATTTACTGATAAGTGTTATCAGTAGTTTCTCGATCTGTTATAGACCATTCATCGGCACGACTTATTGAGTTATTGGGGTCGACGTTACCATCCCTAGACTCGATATGCAGCATATCTGATGAAGAGACCAGACTGTACGGTAGTGTTGCCGGTTGGCTCGACGGGAGTTGTGATAAGTTTGCTCGTTTTCTTCTGATCGCTCAATACCCGGATGGCCATTACGTTTAGCCGACCTCTTGCGGCTTGGGGGTGCTTGATATGATCATCGCCCGCTGCCGGCGTATTGCCGAGTGTTAGAGTCCTACAATGGAGTTATCTAGTCCAGGCGAAACGATGTGGTGTGCATATGAGATATGCGCGGGGACCCGATTAAATGCGCGTATGTGATACCGTATATTAATCGGGCGGTTTGCTATTGGTCGGGTCGTATGTGATATGACCGGTTTGCTAAATCAAGTGTTGATTTATCATTGACCGTTAGTTTTTCACTTTAAACCATTTTCTTGTCTTTTGTTGTATGCATGCATGTATGCACTTATTCTTTTTGATGCACATATGGATGTGTATGCACACATACATGCATACAATGTTCTATCATGGTTGTTGATACATCAGATGGTGACAATATAAGACTCACACATTATATAAACATGTTGATATTTATTTTTGGATAAAAGAAAATGGAAATGGAAATTCTATCATGGTTTAATATTTTATTCATACATTAACCTTTTGCTTGAACCATGATTTATTTTCTATGGCCATTTTGGATCCAAAATAAATATATAGATATTTTATAACTAGGGTTAACAATGAGAAAGAGAATATATATATATATATATATATATATATATATATATATATATATTCTTTTTCTCATTTTAAATCCTAAGCTTATCATTATCTTGAGCTCATATTGCCTTCATCTTCTTCCTCCCCTCTCTTGCTCTCTAGCTTCCATTAGTGGGTGAAAGAGTGATCAAGTTAGGGTCTTTAAGTGAGAAAACAAACCACATCAACATTCTATACTACTCTAACCAACTAGTTTAGAGTGTTGGCTTCAACTTCTTCTCTTGATCTAGTGAAGCATCTAGCTTAGACAAAGAGGAGTCCGGGTGGTTCGTTGTGGACCTAGAGGATCTCAAGTGAGCTTCTTTTCAACTCTCAAGTGGCCAAGGAGTCTAGCGTAGGGAGCTACAAAGGTTGAATTCTCAAAACCCTAGCTTTTGCTACTTGTGTTAGTGTTAAAGTTTTGTTACCCTAGCTTTTCTAGTATGATCCTTAGATTAGTTTCTATAGCACCCTAAAAAATTAAATATGGCATGTGTGATGCTACCAAACCCTTGTAATGGTGATGTAGAAACTCCTTCATGGTATCGGAGCCTAACTAGAAGCCTAGACGATGTTACGACAATACGAAAACGAAAATTTCCGCAAAATACAAAATTATAGACCCTTGAAAAATGCTCTCTGTTTAATTTTTTAAAAGTGACCTGAAAATTAATTAATCAACTGCAGAGTGGCATTTAGAATGATACAAGAACAATGGTGAAGTACGAAGGGGCGGCTCGGATTGGGCCGGCGACGAAGCCAATATTTCCGGCGTCGCCGACCCACTGTACTCCTCTCCTTCTCGTTTTGCTCCAGTGTTCTGCACATTATGTTCCGGGGTTTCTGTTTTTTTTATGTAGTCCAGAATTGCATGTGATGTAAGTTTGGTATTGGGCTCTTTGCGGAATAGTTCGTATTCGTATTTTTATAACATTGTTTTGGTAACGTTGGCGAAGTTAAACAGGTCGATCGAATTATCAAACACTCTTGTTTTCCAGGTTGAACGTACTCGATAACTAATGCAGGTATTCCTATGGACCCTCTAGAAGAAAGTAACCCTAACTCGAGATGTGACCACCAAACTACGACTGAACCTTAAGGTTTTCCGTAGTTAGTGGCGCCACAAATGAGGCTTGGGTCTTCCCTTCTACGGTTGGTCCATTAAATACTGTGGCATAGATTTTGGGTATTGTTTAACGGTGCTCAAGTGTTGAGCTTGCTGGGGAATATGGGTGTTCGTTAATTCGATCGAAGGGTTTAACATCGCCTAGTAGTATGTGATACTTGTTGATGCGACCGTAAGCGTAGTTTGCGTATCTCCGTTTTCGTTGCTATATGTCAACGGCAATTGGGGTACGCATACTTGCTTACGTTGATGATATGTGCTGTTATGTGTTGCTGTGTTGTGATGTATTGGATTGTCGTGTTCGAATAACCGGGTTTTTTTTATGTGAGATGAGAGTTTTACTTTTCATTCATGTAAAATTCATTTGTAATATAATATTCTTTTATTTGGGGCACTTCCGGGTTGAGGATGATGTCACCATTGATGTATATTATTTACTTTTCCGCATTAGGATAGACCCAAGGAGGAGAGCACAAGTGATCGGGTTCTAGAGTCCAGTGGGAGACCATCTCGAGGAGTCAAGACCGGGTCTCCTAACTCTAGAATTGGTAGGGTCGTTTGCCGCTTTCGTAGGGGTCTAGGGTATGGGATTGACTATTCATCACGACGTATTTTCTATGGTTGGCTAAATACTAAATACGGACGTCCTAGCATATCCTCTATCATCATATCTGTGTTTTTGCTGCCTATATTCTGTGATGTGATCGCTTAATATATCTGAGACGAATGCTATATTATATATGAGATATATAATAGACGTTGCTTATGTTTTACACCCGCACTAGTCCCATCCCGGTATGCTGTTAGTTATGTAACCTAACGGTGCATAACGGAACATTGCGGCAAATGCGGATGGCATAAGCGTACGTTGTATTTTCGTTTCTATTCTGTGATGGCTTAAGGACTTAAATGATGGTACTACATTAATATGATTAATGTAAAGAAAATAAACCTAAAAAGATGTTGTAGAATCGGATTTGAAAACCACTCGACTTTTTATGAAAAAGCTACATTTCAAAACTGCGGAGCTTAAGCCACTCCTTTTAAAAACCATTTAATTCTACGACGATATCAAGTTCAAAGCGTTAAAGATTTTCTTAAAAATCATCCACAACCCTCCATCATTTTAGGAAGTAAAGTACTTATTATTCGTACTACGTTTGTTGACCTTAGCTAAGGCGTATTGTACGGTAGCTAAGTGATGTCTTCCTACAATGCATATGATGCAGATTAATTGGGACGAGCATGTGACTTTGTTGACCTTAGCCAAGGGTCATGTGTACGGGTCTAATTAATCAAGAAATGATGGGTTGAACATGGCTAGTGTTTGTGATTTGTTGACCATAGCCAAGGTCATGTGTGCTAGGGGTAAAAACCACATCGGGAGTTTCAACAGTTGAAATTTGCAATGAGATTGCATACCTTCCATATGATGGTTGGATCTCGATCCCACTATGGGCAATAGTTGCTCCCAGGAGAGTTTTCCAGTTTATAATTAGCTAACTCATTAGGTGTCTAGAAAGGTGTTAACGGGGATATGCCTCTGGGAAGACGAGGTTTATATTAATTAGGTCCGTATGAAAGCATGGGGAACCTCCCTCAAGTACCGACACTGGCATGGCTGAACGGTTAGCGAAGTTGTAGACTATAATTAATCCTGGCTAGTTTTCTTTTTAACGTTTGAAAGAAAAACTTGATTAAAGCAGTGGGAGACATCGATTAGATAAGATAATAACCAATCTAATCTTTGCAAGAGCTTTCGCTGAGTGTATTCTTTTCTCTCTCTTAATGGCAGATACCAATGACAGGACTCAAGCTTCTACTAGATAAAAATACACTGAATGGGACCAATTATAAAGACTGGCTAAGGAATCTTAACATTGCCTTGACTTATGATAAGGTATTATGTGTCCTCACGGCTCCAGCCCCGCCCGTCTCAGGCCCTAAATCCTCAGTTGCGGATATTGAAGTCCGCAAGACATAGGACGCTGACTGTGCTACGGCCAAATGCCTCGCCCTTGCATCGATGGATAACACACATCAAAAGCAGCACGAGAATATGGACGTTCACGCCATATTCCTCCATACAAAGGAGTTGTATGGAGAGCAATCTCGCGTATTACGATACGAAACATCCAGAAAACAGTTTCAGATGCGAATGGCCCCTGGCACACCAGTAGGAGACCATGTTCTGAAGATGATAGCTCTCATAGAAGAGCTTAAGGACCTTAGGTGGACAATGGACAATGAACAATATACGGATATTATTCTGCAGTCTCTCCCCTCCACCTTTGCTCAATTTATAGTTAACTTCAACATGCACAACATGGAGAAGGAACTACCTGAACTCCTTAATATGTTAAGGAGTGCAGAGAGCACGCTGAAATCAGTGAAAAATCCCGTTTTGAGTGTTGGGCAATCTTCCTCTTCTCACCCGAAGGCAAAGGCCAAGGGAAAGATAAAGAAGAAACCCACCAAACCTAGGGGTGGAGTTAAAAAGGTTAAGGGGAAAGACAAGTCGATAGCTGGGGAATCAGGGAAAGGGGAATGTTATCACTGCCTCAAAATAGGACACTAGAAGCGCAACTGTACCGAGTACTTGAATCTCAAGAAGAAGCATGGGGATGCTTCCGCTTCAGGTGTGTTTGTGACAGAAAACTGTTTTTCAATAAACTCTTCTTCCTGGGTATTAGATACCGGTTCAGGTTCTCACATTTGCAATTCTATGCAGGGGCTGAGAAATAGCAAGGTTTTGAAGACAGGTGAGCATACTCTCCGCATTGGAAATGGTTCCAATGTACATACAGTTGTAGTGGGAGAGTATCACTTGGGGTTGCCGTCAGGATGTATATTGGTTTTGAACCCATGTTATTATGTACCTAATATGCTTTGTAATATAATATCCGTTTCGTTGTTAGACAATGAAGGATATAATTTTGTATTGCAGAACAATGTTATGAACATTCACCTGAATCAAATATTGGTTGGGTATGGTACACTTAATAACGGGATATACGTCCTAAATTAACACACAGTTTTCATCATACAACACACTAATAAAAGAAAACTTTCAGAAATAAATGAAGCTTTTCTTTGGCACTGTAGACTTGGTCATATTAATGAAACAAGACTAAACAAGTTACACAAAGATGGATATTTACACCCTTTTGAATATAAATCATATGCGACTTGTCAGTCTTGTATCAAGGGTAAAATGACCAAATCTCCGTTTACCGGACACGGAGAAAGAGCTACTGAGCTCTTAGGCCTTATACATAGTGATGTATGCGGGCCGATGTCTACACAGGCTAGAGGCGGTTTTTCATACTTTATTACATTCACTGACGATTTCTCAAGATTCGGTCATGTATTTTTATTAAAACACAAATCCGAAGCTTTCGAGAGATTCACTGAATATAAACTCGAAGTAGAAAAACAAACTGGGTTGAGCATCAAAATGCTTCGATCAGATCGGGGTGGGGAGTACCTTAGTACAGAGTTTGCAGACTTCCTAAAAGAGAATGGGATTCTCTCTCAGCTCACTCCTCCTTACACACCACAACACAACGGTGTGTCAGAACGTCGGAATCGGACCCTATTAGATATGGTCCGTTCCATGATGAGTGATGCTGAGTTACCTATCTCATTTTGGGGGCATGCATTGGAGACTGCAGCGTTTCTGTTGAACAGGGTCCCAACCAAAACCGTGTCTACCACGCCATATGAGATATGGCATGGGAAGAGGCCATCTCTTAAATGATTTAAGATTTGGGGTTATCTGGCCTATGTTAAAAAGCAGAATCTGAACAAACTCGAGACAAGGTTAGTCATGTGTAATTTTGTGGGATATCCAAAGAATTCATATGGTTATCTATTCTACCACAAGGAGGAACAAAAGGTGTTTGTTTCTCAGCATGCCACATTTTTAGAAAAAGAATTTTTTACAAATGATACTGATGGAATTATGGTAGATCTAGAAGAGGTTCTAGAGACACAAACTACAAATGACGACTTGGTTGAACCGGCTGTTGCAACAGAAACTGAAGAACCTCGGCCACTCCGTAGGTCTGGTAGGACTTCTCGCCCACCGGAGAGGTACTACGGTTTCCTCATTGATGGTGACAGAGAAGACTGCATCATGGAGGATAATGATCCTACCAGCTTTCAGCAAGCTATCACGAGTGGAGACTCTGTGAAGTGACCGTATGCCATGAGATCCGAAATGGAGTCTATGTACAGCAACAAAGTATGAACTTTGGACGTTGTACCCCCTGGGGTAAAACCTGTGGGGGTGCAAATGGATCTTTAAAAGAAAGATTGGTGTAGATGGGCAGGTAGAGACCTATAAGGCAAGACTTGTGGCGAAGGGTTTTCGTCAAAGACCAGGTTTGGACTATGACGAAACTTTTTCTCCCGTAGCCATGCTTAAATCCATTCGGATCCTACTTGCTATTGCTGCTCACTACGACTATGAAATCTGGCAGATGGACGTTAAAACGGCATTTCTAAATGGAGATTTAGAAGAATGCGTTTATATGGATCAGCCGGAGGGATTCATTGATAGTGGGAGCAGTGGGAAAGCATGTAGATTGCTTAAATCCATTTATGGATTAAAGCAGGCATCACGGAGTTGGAACATCTGTTTCGATGATGTTATCAAAGAGTTTGATTTCATCAAAAATCCAGATGAACCATGTGTTTATAAGAAGGCTGTAGGGAGAGCTGTCACATTCCTCGTATTGTACGTGGATGACATTCTTCTGATAGGAAATGATATTCCTATGCTACAGTCGGTCAAATCTTTCTTATCACTAAGGTTCTCCATGAAGGACCTGGGCGATGCCACATACATTCTGGGCATTAGGATCTATAGGGATACATCGAAGAGGTTATTGGGATTGTCCCAAACAAGGTACATCAACACCATCCTAAAAAGGTTTAGTATGGAAGAATCCAAGCGGGTTTCCTTACCCGCTTGCCATGGGGTCACTCTCTCTAAGGACTCTTGCCCAAAGACCGATGAAGAGAGAGCTCGCATGAGCATTATACCCTATGCTTCGGCAGTAGGATCTATAATGTATGCAATGTTATGTACACGCCCAGATGTAGCTTATGCACTTAGTGTAGTAAGCAGGTATCAATCCAACCCAGGGAAGAATCAATGGATAGCTGTGAAGAACATTCTTAAGCACTTACGAAGGACTAAAGAATTGTTCTTGGTGTATGGTAATGGAGATCTCCAAATGGAGGCCTTTACCGATTCGAGTTTCCAGAGTGATAAGGACGACAACAAATCTATCTCTGGGTTTGTATTTACCCTCAATGGAGGGGCGATGAGTTGGAAGAGTTCCAAACAGGATACCGTTGCAGACTCTATGATGGAGGCTGAGTACATTGCTGCGAATGATGCCGCCAAGGAAGTCGTCTGGATGAGGAAGTTCGTCTCGGAGCTAGGAGTAGTTCCAACCATTATTGATCCAATACTATTGTATTGTGATAATAATGGGGCTATGGCGTTAGCCAAGGAGCCCAGGTCCCATCAGCGGTCCAGACACATCCTGAGGCATTTTCATTTGATCCGGGAGATTGTATTTCGCCGCAAGATCGAGATTAGGAAAGTAGACACAAAGAATAACACCGCGGATCCACTCACTAAGGCCCTCCCTCAGCCGCAGCATGAGCGACTTTTTGAGATGTTGGGTATGAGATACACCAATAACTGGCCTTAGTGCAAGTGGGAGATTGTTGGATATATGTATGCCCTAGAGGCCATTATATGATCGTGGATGTATTTATACATGTATACATATATATTCAGTGTACATTCTTGCTCGACATAAAAGTATGCTATCTGGTTCTTCTTTATCTGACATGTTGACATGATCATGCTTTTATTCATTTACACATGTTGATAAAGCCCTGAAGATATTGGCTTGACTACTGTGATTATGATGGAGATCATACTAGTGGGACATCTGTAGTTTATAAGCATATCCTGAAATGTCCCTAGTCGTAGGTGTATCGAGATGGGGCATCGATATACCAGAGTAGACTGGCGTATATGATACTAGACCCATACGATGGGCGATGGATGTTCCCACATCCATTGATGTTTTTCATCGAGATCGTATACGGGTGCTCAGTGGAGACTGGGTACACTGGACGGACTCGCCGAGAAGTCCTATATAGTATTATATCTATCGTCGGATAGCAGTTCTCAGGTGACACTGGTACAGGTTAGTCTGTATACCCGAGATTGTCATAGAGTCTTATGTGTTCTCCTACTGTACTTTGATTACCACCCTACCTCGGCTCTACTGAGTCATGCAAATAGGTGGCTTTTAGGTACAGTCCTGAGACACACGAAGGCGATGAGCGATAGGAGGGGTTTCGTCTCTCCCGGTATTAGGAGTCGATGCTGTGCTGTGCTCGATTGGCTATATCAGTAAGTCCCTGGCCAGGGCTGTTGAGATTTACTGATAAGTATTATCAGTAGTTTCTCGATCTGTTATAGACCATTCATCGGCATAACTTATTGAGTTATTGGGGTCGACGTTACCATCCCTAGACTCGATATGCAGCATATCTGACGAAGAGACCGGACTGTACGGTAGTGTTGCCGGTTGGCTCGACGGGAGTTGTGAGAAGTTCGCTTGTTTTCTTCTGATCGCTCAATACCTGGGTGGCCGTTACGTTTAGCTGACCTCTTGAGGCTTGGGGGTGTTTGATATGATCATTGCCCATTGCTGGCGTATTGACGAGTCTTAGAGTCCCACAATGGAGTTATCTAGTTCAGGCGGAACGATGTGGTGTGCATATGAGATATGCGCGTGGACCCGATTAAATGCGCGTATATGATACCGTATATTAATCGGGCGGTTTTCTATTGGTCGGGTCGTATGTGATATGACTGGTTTGCTAAATCAAGTGTTGATTTATCATTGACCATTAGTTTTTCACTTTAAACCCTTTTCTTGTCTTTTGTTGTATGCATGCATGTATGCACTTATTCTTTTTGATCCACATATGGATGTGTATGCACACATACATGCATACAATGTTCTATCATGCTTGTTGATACATGAGATGGTGGCAATATAAGACTCACACTTTATATAAATATGTTGATATTTATTTTTGGATAAAAGAAAATGGAAATTCTATCATGGTTTAATATTTTATGCATACATTAACCCTTTGCTTTAACCTAGATTTATTTTCTATGGCCATTTTGGATCCAAAATAAATATCTAGATATTTTATAACTAGGGTTGAGAATCAGAAAGAGAATATATATATATATATATTCTTTTTATCATTTTAAATCCTAAGCTTATCATTATCTTGAGCTCTCATATTGCCTTCATCTTCTTCCTCCTCTCTCTTGCTCTCTAGCTTCCATTAGTGAGTGAAATAGTGATCAAGTTAGGGTCTTTAAGTGAGAAAACAAACCATATCAACATTCTATACTACTCTAGCCAACTAGTTTAGAGTGTTGGCTTCAACTTCTTCTCTTGATCTAGTGAAGCATCTAGCTTGGACAAAGAGGACTCCGGGTGGATCGTCGTGGACCTAGAGGATCTCAAGTGAGCTTATTTTTAACTCTCAAGTGGCCAAGGAGTCTAGCATAGGGAGCTACAAAGGTTGTATTCTCAAAACACTAGCTTTTGCTACTTGTGTTAGTGTTAAAGTTTTGTTACCCTAGCTTTTCTAGTATGATCCTTAGATTAGTTTCTCTAGCACCCTAAAAATTTAAATATGGCATGCGTGATGCCACCAAACCCTTGTAGTGGTACTGTAGAAACTCCTTCATAGTTATTTGGGTCGACGTTACCATCCCTAGACTCGATATGCAGCATATCTGACGAAGAGACCGGACTGTACGGTAGTGTTGCCGGTTGGCTCGACGGGAGTTGTGACAAGTTCTCTTGTTTTCTTCTGATCGCTCAATACCCGGGTGGCCGTTATGTTTAGCTGACCTCTAGCGGCTTAGGGGTGCTTGATATGATCATCGCCCACTGCCGGCGTATTGATGAGTCTTAGAGTCCCACAATGGAGTTATCTAGTCCAGGAGAAACGATGTGGTGCGCATATGAGATATGTGCGGGGACCCGATTAAATGCGCGTATGTGATACCGTATATTAATTGGGCGGTTTGCTATTGGTCAGGTCGTATGTGATATGACCGGTTTGCTAAATCAAGTGTTG
The DNA here is from genome assembly GCA_030015575.1 of Agapanthus africanus. Taxonomy (NCBI): domain Eukaryota; kingdom Viridiplantae; phylum Streptophyta; class Magnoliopsida; order Asparagales; family Amaryllidaceae; genus Agapanthus; species Agapanthus africanus. The sequence goes on from CM057339.1 coordinate 568,215,566, forward strand.
ATTTATCATTGACCATTAGTTTTTCACTTTAAACCCTTTTCTTGTCTTTTGTTGTATGCATGCATGTATGCACTTATTCTTTTTGATGCACATATGGATGACATCTATAAGTACTACAGAACTAAACGAACAGTCTAACCGAAAGGGTAAGGAAAACTACCTAAATCAGAGTCGATATACATATAAATATAATAGTCGGTGATCCCGCCTCAATAGAATCACATACGATATAATATACAATATGACATCCTCGAGTCAAGAGTGCGGATCTATCATCAATATATAGCTCATACGTAAATCCGTCGTACGGCATCCTAAATCTGGGTACGGGTAAAAATATCACATTCATCTGATCATTTATCTGGTATCCTTATCATCATATCTCATGAACTGGGGTACTGATCTAAGTCTAATACCAACTGATACCATCTCTCTCTCTCTCTCTCTCTCTATATATATATATATATATATATATATATATATATATATATATATATATATGCATGTATGAAAACACACGCCTAAAGGCCCGCTAAATTCTCATGTTGTATCTCATAATACGAACCACATCATATCACTGATCACATAGCACCATGCCCAATCTCATCGACTCATCTTCAAATACCATGTACAATCCTCATCATCCATGTGTAGGTATACGTATATGTATATATATATATATATATACATAGTCCCATACCTATGTGACTATATATATATATACATTTCCCCATAAACACACAAGCAAAAAAAGTAAGAAGTGTGTGTGCGCGTGTGGGTGTAAACCTTATTCTAAGGTTCACGACTAAACTAACTAACGACACCATCATCAAATGATACTAAAATTATCCATGACTCCAAAGTCTATCCAGATAATCATAACCTCACAATAACATATAAATATATCCATACACTATACTACGAACTGCGAGGGTGCTATACGCCATCCACCCGACTTCCCCCGTAGATATAATCTACTCACCTTGACCTTCGCTTGCCGATGCCGACGTCGCCACGTGCTTGCTTTTCATCTCGAAGTTTCGTGTGGGTATCCACATATCACAACGTATCGTATCGCATTAAAATCCAATTCGAAAATGAAACGACACACGAAACTCACATAGGTCAAAACCTATGGTTTGCTCTCGCAAACCAACCAAATAACACTCGATTTCGAAGTTCAAACGTCAAGTGATCGAATACAAAACCAAGTACCAAAACATAGATTCAAAAACATCGCAAAACATAAGGCAACAGCTATGGAAACATGCTCCAGATTTTGCCTCAGGCCATAACAAGGTGCATAAACAATACTGGGGTGATGTATAGAGTGCATATGAGCTATGGGGGCAACCTGGGCACCCTCACCCACCAAGTGGCCGGACACTCCCCATGAAAATCCGGCCTCCTCGGTTTTGTAGAGGGGTTGGGGTCTCGTATTGGTAGGGTGTCTTCCTAGTGTCCAATATAGGCCTCTGAAGTTGTTTTCTTATCTCGTAAAAGATCCAGGTCATCCCAGATTCCCCTGCACACCCTAATAGTTCACAAACCGACATAACAAGTTACTGTTTTTGTGTTTCAGGTGTTTGTTTCAAATTGGTCTGGGTTTCTAACATCATAAGGGGGTTTAAGGTCATTATTAGGCCTCAATTTCACAACCACAACTCAAGAATCCCTCTACTCTCTTCTAGGAATTTTCAAAGTTCACAAAACTACACGAAATCGATTTTTAACTTGAAAAGTGGCTTAAGAAAATGGAATACTATACTTAATGTGAAAGAATTACCTCATTTGGCACTCATGATCCCGTAGAGCACCAAAATGCAAACTTTCTTGGTCCATAGTGTAGCTTGTGAGCTTATGCAAGTTTTTTGGGAAGGGAAGTATGTGTTTTGATGTTGTTTTGAGGGTGAAGTGAGGTGTAAGAGGTGGTGGAGGGAGAGGTGCTGCCATGGGTTGAAGATGGAGGAGAAAATATGAAGGGATGAAGAGAATGGTCTAAGTCAAATGAACCCCTCTCCTTCTCTCTCATGCCCATACCTCTCACTATGCACTTTTTAATTTATGTTTTCATTTCTCTTTTTTTTTCCTTTTCTTTTCCTTTTCTTTTCTCTTCTCACAAAACCAAAGCCATGAATGAAAAATGAAGAGAAAGTCATGTAGGAAAATGTAACACAAGTGTAAAAATGATATGGTGCATGTTTTGCACAAAACAAGCTTAATGCGCGATTAGCGATATTTAATCACGATTAGCACTAAATAGTGTGTAATTAATCATAAAAACTTATAATTTGCATAATTCACATAAAGCACCATCATTTTAGTAATTTCCATTATTTTTTAAATTTTTCCCAATTTTATCGGTATTTAATTATACCGCCTTATTCAAATATTCAATATAATATTATTTAATTATAAAAAAAGTCCTAAAATGATATTTTATTTTTCTAAAATGTTACAATCTTCCTCCGTTAAAGAAATTCTGTCCCCGAATTTAAATTTAAACCCCTCAAATACTAAAACATTTCAGTAAAAAGTCCAAATCGTTGTGGCTCCGAAATCATCAATACATAAAACGTATCGCAGCGCAATGCATGCGTATGAACAATGAGTAGATAACTCAAAATCAAAACTACGTCAAGCATACCGCAATCATCGGAGTCATAGTGAAGACACAAATGTCAAATTCAATACGAAAACCAATATGATATAAATGTAAACATCTGGAGGAAATGCACGCCAAACCTTTCATGTTGTGTGCGATGCGCGTATCGCGGCACAGTGGCGGACGTCTATTGTAAGAAAATAACTATATATATACTTATCCTTTGTTTAATATGTACGTCCCACCGTTTTTGAAAATAATTTAGAAGGGTTTCCTTGTTTTTAACGTTTCGTGTCATCTCAGACACGTAGGTAAATACTGAGACTATAGCTCCCTTTTCGGAAATCCCTTCGATAACTATCAATGCATGCAAAATATATCCAGGTACTTGTTCATACCAAAATATTGCATTCTATACCGCCCATTCTTACGCTCGTTTGTTTATAGGCAGGTGCTTTTAATCAGTGTTTGCTGCATATTTACAGGATACTGGTTCTCAGCTCTAAACAGTGAAATTCATGAAAAGTACGTCAAATTCCAGATTACTGCCAACAACAGATAAAACACGGGTCTCCGCTCTCTATCCGTGTGTTGCCACACACCAGTTTAAGGGACAAAATGACAAATCGATGTCATTGTCATGCACAAAGCTCAATGTCAACACAGGATCCAAGAAATCTAGGCGGAGTTCGAGGAAATCATGGCAAAAGATCCACATCACATCACCTTTTGATCTACTAAAATTCTGGAAGAAACGTGTAGAGATTCTGAGAAAAGTCATATACCAAACAGCAGAAAACTACAAACCAGGGATTCCCACAAAATACGACGGCCCAATTCCGTACTATAGTCGCGGTTCCGCGGCATAAGCAGGCTTAGGCCGCGGAACCGCGGCCATTATGGTTCCTCTCTCTGTCAAGCTTTGGGGGCAGATTGGTACTTCTATCTTGGTCCTGATTGTTACCCTAGGTTTCCATTTCCCTGCCTATAAATACCCCAGAACTGAGCCAAACCAAGGTGTAAAATTCTTTAGCCTCTTTTGTTAGGTTTTAGTCTTCTTCTTGTTCTTCTTCATTCTTTCCTCCATGAAAATTGTAGTGAGAGCTTTTTGAGTGGAAGATCAATGAAGATGAGGGTTTTTTGTATTATTCTTTTTTCTTAGCTTCCCCCTTGAGCTCTCTACCTTAACTTGATCTTGCAACCTCTTAAGTGAGCTTGCAAGTTTAAGCTTTGGTCATTGGTCTCAAGGGGTTGTATCATTTTGTTCTCTCTTTAGTGCTTCATTTCACATGAGTTCTTTACCCTTCTCTTGATCTTGCAATCTCTTGATTGAGCTTGCAAGTTTAAGGGTTGGCTATTGATCTCATGCTTGTTTTGAGTTCTATGGTTCTTGTAATTACTTTCTTGCATTTTTCATTCTTGTCTTTAATTACTTGCAATTTATTACCATGCACTTTAATTACTTGCTTGTAATCTTTTCTTTTCTTTGTTCTTTTCTTTTGCTCTTTTTTTGGTTTGTTTTGTGAATGGTTGTAATTATTATTGTTAAGAAGAAATACGATATTATAAGTTAACGTTTCTTTGCTCATTTCCTTTTCCCGTATTTTCCATTGAACTCCGCCCAAACGATACGCAAGCGCTCCGTTTGGCACCCTGCCCTAACAAGGTAACGGTGATTCCTAACCGCGACCGGTTGCGTTCGGTTTGGCCGGAGGCGAAAGCAAGAGACAAGAACGGAAGGACAAGGGTCAATAAGCCGGATTCCACGAATACCGCGCTTAAATCCCCTAATCCACGTTGTTGCCGATTGCTCTAGCTTCAATTGGTCAAGACTCGGCTCAAAGGTTTTGAGTACGGATTTCGTTAGCTTACAATTTCGTATCTTTTTCTTAACAACTTTATACTTGCAAATAATACACATAGGTTAGATCGAACAAACTCATACAAATTCTTTATTGACTCGTCTAAGACAAGAACGGAAATACAACCATCTCCCTGTGGATCGACCCGTGCTCAACCGGCTAGCTGCATAGCGACACCGTCCTGATCGCGGTTATACTTTAGAACTTTGAACATCCGACACGCTTTTAGCGTGCGATCAAATGGCGCAGTTGCCGGGGAGACGGTAGCGTATTTTCTTTCTTGTTATTCGGGTTAATATTCTTTTTGTATATATATATATATCTTTTTGTTATTTTTGATCATTTTTGTGGGCAAGAGTGCAGATTTTTGCGGATTTGCAAACTGCGATTGTGGGAGCAAAGTGTACGTTCAAAGTTAAGGTGATTACGTAGTACAGTGCCAAAGATCCGGGTAGTTTGACCCGCGCAAGCGAACTTTCCAAGCTTACCGGATTTGATTCAACGGGGGTTTCCTAACCCAAAAACTTAACGGTACGTACTTTACTAACACCTTCTTCTCAAATCCGACGCATCCAATATACTATTCTTTGCAGGATTCTTTGCAAGTTCGCTAGCAAACGCTAAAAATTGACTAACCCGTATTTGTTGCAGTGCCGTACTTAAACTAAAAACGATTGTTTAATTCTTTATAGAATTTTTATTGAATTGCGCATTGCATACATTAATACGGACTTAAGGGCAAGCGAACCCCACAACATACGGTAAAGGATTTCATCACCTTTTCCGTGGCCCACAAATCATGAACTTGAGCATAACGTTTACCCGCACAAAATTTAAAAGAAATTAGACTTTAAGCCTTAAGGACTTCGCGCTCACTAGGAGAAGTTAACCGTGTTTAGAACCTCGCTTAACGGTATATTGTTTACGGGGTGTCTAGGAAAGTGTTAACGGCGAAACCGCCAAAAGAAAAGGGTTATTTAATTAAGGAACTTCGCGAAAGCGTTGGAAAACCTCCCCTTATCTCTGCACTTACCTGGCCTCGTGATCAGTGTATCTTGAGCCTGTTTCTCGACACAGTTTTACTTCGACAATTAAGTTCTGGAGCAGGTCTAGTTGACCTAGGTGAACCCTAGAACGATTAGGTGTGTGGTATTTTTGTGTCGTGATTATTTTTGTCCATATTCTTTTTGTGTGTATATTTCATTCTTTTGTTAATAACTAGCTATAAAAAAAAAACACATTCATTTTCCCCTCCTTTTCTCTTCCTTTCTTTCCTTCTCTCTTCATATCATGGGTACTCCACCTCGCAAAACTCTTGCCGAACTTTAGTACCCACAACCAGACATTACTTCTTACGGTTCTTGTTTTGGCCGAACGTCGAACGACCCCTCCATGCCCAAAGTTTCACTGAAAGATCGCATAGCAGCGGCTAGGACAAACACTTGCACTCCTCATTCCACTTTGTATCAACCTTGTCAACCTCCCGCACCCGCTTATGTTGATACCCCTTTTGCAAGTCGTCCTTTGTCCATCGCTGAACGTATTGAACAATCCCGTAGCCGATCTTTCACTCCTTTCACCACTTCAAGTTCTTGGGATCAACAATTCCATTCACCTTCCTATCCAAATGTTGATCCTGCTCCTGTCTAGCCATTCAATTCCTACCAATCCTACCCTACTTTTGCACCTTCCCTAAACATTACTTCAGAACCTCCATTTGGGAGTTTTCAGTATCCAAACAACTTTGAATCTTTTACTGAAACCCCTTCACAACCCATGTATAGTCTGGAACAGTCGTTGGAAGACATTAGGGTAGCGTCAAGCCAACAGATGATGGATTTGAATGCGTCCATGGCCGCTCTCATACAACCTACTGACCCGGTAGCTAGTTTCCAGTTAGCTCCAAATTTTCCAATGTATGATGAGGCGGTGGGATAGGATGAGAATTTGAGTGGAGAAAGTGAGCTGTATACCGTTCCAAATCAAACCTACCCGTCTCAAATTGAATCCCACAACTCCTGTGTTGAAAGTCTATCAAGTGTCCCAAATGAATTATCAGTTGAAGATAGAATGTTTAATGAGTTGTGCGACTTTGCAGTGTTTGATTTGCCAGATTGTGAAGGGACCTTGCCAAGTGAAACCACACCCAATCCTTTTGACCTCTACACCTCCATCTTAGAACCTGAATTGATTGAAATCCATGCTTTTGATGAGGTGTCTGAGAATATTGATTTTCACTTGATTGAGGATATTGACGCTGGGAATATTTTGGATGATGAACCCATAGATTTGGCTGAGTTTTTCTCTTCAAATCATCATCCCGAGTCATTAAATGTTTTTCCCGAACTTCATATGCGTCTTGATATTGATGATAAAGGCATGGATGGGCTTAAATTTGAGGAGAATTCTGAGGATAGTTTTGAGGATGAACCAGTTATAATTGATGAGTCGGATTTTCCAATTCATCCTATCCCTTCCACTGACTGTGTACACCCTCCTGAACCTTTAACCGATAACCTTCCTCAACCACTTCCCTCCATCCCTTCCATCGTTCCGACCTTGCAAGAACCCGTCTCGCTCTCATTTCATATGTCTGGTTTACCAAGTTCGGCGTACCCATGGTTTCTTACGAATCTTGAGGGATTTGACCCAATTTCTCGCCATATTGATAGATTAGTACAATCCATCTTTTCACATCGATCATTACAGATTGTACTAATTTATGCAATCCATTTCCACCCTCAAGTTCGTATTCCATTTCTTTCTCCCTTCCGCCATTCTTCTTCTTATATACCGAGACCGTATCCCGCTTCTATCTCCATACGGTCTCGCGTATTCTCCATTTCTTTCCTCTTCACCTTCTTTCACCAACCCGCATATTACAGAGATAAAATTTTTGAATGGTTGGTGTTAACTTTTGGCCTGTGTAAGGCATTGTATAGATTGATACTGTTCTCTTTCCCCCCTAATCCTGAACTTCAACGCTTAACAGTGGAAACACTGTTTTACTTAAGTTTGGGGGGGACACCTTTTTTGTATATATTTTTTGTTTTCCTTTTTGTTTTGTATATAATTTGTTTTTAGGGAGCGAGGACAATTTTGATCCTCTTGGTGTAGCCTGATAGTGAGAGCACTGTCAAGTTTAAGTTTGGGGGTGTGCTCGGTAAGATTTCTTCCTTCGCATTCATTTATATATTTTGTATTTGCATACCCTATTAAAAACCCACAAAAATTGAAAATGTTCCAAAAAATATAAAAACTTTGTCGTCAAGTTAGCTAATAGGGAAACTTAGATCTTTATTCTGGAAGTTTAGTTGATATGTTAGAAATAACAAAAGTCTAGGCTTAGGAATTGAAAATCCTAAAAATAACCCTCATTCTGTTTAAACTTGGAGAGTATACGTCCTTACAGTTTTTTTTGAGAAATAGGTAATCTTGAGTTCAGTTCTTGAGTTAAGTCAAAATGAAGGGAAAGTATTGAAGCTTTACTGAAGGATAAGTCTGAAAAATAATTTCTTTCCTTGAGTTCAAATTTAGAAAGTATATACCCTACAAACTGCACTTACACGCACCTTGAAACTTGGGATAGTAGAGGATACCTAGAAATACTCTTGCCTGAAAGCCTAGTATGAAAGAAAAAATGGTATTTAAAGCTAAACACCAAAAGCGCATGTTGAAAAATATATCCGGTCTTGAAAAAGAAAAAGAAAAAGAAAAAAAAGAAAAATAGAATAAAGTCAAGACCTGGAAACTGCTAATTACGCTTTAAAGTTCACACATTCAGTAATCGGTCGTTAGTGTCTCAAGAAGCATTAATAGTCGCATGAAAGGTGTGTGAGCAAATCCGTCCATCCTTAATGAAAAGAAGTAGTATTAGGTATTAGGGCAAGGGTATTATAGCTTGAATTGAATTCTTGAGTGTAGGGGTGCAAATATACACACACGTAGGGGTATACAATCGATGTTTGAATAAAAGATAGAAATGAAGGATAAGACTTATGTCTTCTGTAAAGTTGATAAAAATCCCTGATTTGAGGCCTCACTTTAGAAGGAAAACTCAGGAGAACCAACATCTTTCAAAACTTTTTTGGAATGTATAGGACCTAAGGTTAAATAGATAGGAGGTGTGAAAAATAAGGGTTGAATAATTCTAACTTAGGATGATAGAGTTTCTAACGTAAATACTAAACTGTAGGAGTAGAATCGATGTTAACTTATGACACTAGCTTGACGGGATTTTGTGGGTGTAATCCACTGAAAACCCTCAGGAGACAACACTCCTCCTACTAGGGACACCTAGAGGTTTAACGGCTTGTTGCACGCGCTCAGTGCAATCGTGTTCCCTGCGAAAGTGCGGTTAGGATTTTATTTTGTGAATAATTGGTTTTGCTCGGGACGAGCAAAAGTTAAGTTTGGGGATAACTGTTCATACCAAAATATTGCATTCTATACCGCCCATTCTTATGCTCGTTTGTTTATAGGCAGGTGCTTTTAATCAGTGTTTGCTGCACATTTACAGGATACTGGTTCTCAGCTCTAAGCAGTGAAATTCATGAAAAGTACGTCAAATTCCAGATTACTGCCAACAACAGATAAAACACGGGTCTCCGCTCTCTATCCGTGTGTTGCCACACACCAGTTTAAGGGACAAAATGACAAATCGATGTCATTGTCATGCACAAAGCTCAATGTCAACACAAGATCCAAGAAATCTATGCGGAGCTCGAGGAAATCATGGCAAAAGATCCATATCACATCACCTTTTGATCTATTAAAATTCTGAAAGAAACGTGAAGAGATTCTGAGAAAAGTCATATACCAAACAGCAGACAACTACAAACCAGGGATTCCCATAAAATACGACGGCCCAATTCCTTACTATAGCCGCGGTTCCGCGGCATAAGCAGGCTTAGGCCGCGGAACCGCGGCCATTATGGTTCCTCTCTCTATCAAGTTTTGGGGGCATATTGGTACTTCTATCTTGGTCCTGATTGTTACCCTAGGTTTCCATTTCCCTGCCTATAAATACCCCAGAACTGAGCCAAACCAAGGTGTAAAATTCTTTAGCCTCTTTTGTTAGGTTTTAGTCTTCTTCTTCTTCTTCATTCTTTCCTCCATGAAAATTGTAGTGAGAGCTTTTTGAGTGGAAGATCAATGAAGATGAGGGTTTTTTGTATTATTCTTTTTGCTTAGCTTTCCCCTTGAGCTCTCTACCTTAACTTGATCTTGCAACCTCTTAAGTGAGCTTGCAAGTTTAAGCTTTGGTCATTGGTCTCAAGGGTTTGTATCATTTTGTTCTCTCTTTAGTGCTTCATTTCACATGAGTTCTTTACCCTTCTCTTGATCTTGCAACCTCTTGATTGAGCTTGCAAGTTTAAGGGTTGGCTATTGATCCCATGCTTGTTTTGAGTTCTATGGTTCTTGTAATTACTTTCTTGCATTTTTCATTCTTGTCTTTAATTACTTGCAATTTATTACCATGCACTTTAATTACTTGCTTGTAATCTTTTCTTTTTTTGTTCTTTTCTTTTGCTCTTTTTTTGGTTTGTTTTGTGAATGGTTGTAATTATTATTGTTAAGAAGAAATACGATATTATAAGTTAACGTTTCTTTGCGCATTTCCTTTTCCCGTATTTTCCATTGAACTCTGCCCAAACGATACGCAAGCGCTCCGTTTGGCACCCTGTCCTAACAAGGTAACGGTGATTCCTAACCGCGACCGGTTGCGTTCGGTTTGGCCGGAGGCGAAAGCAAGAGACAAGAACGGAAGGACAAGGGTCAATAAGCCGGATTCCACGAATACCGCGCTTAAATCCCCTAATCCACGTTGTTGCCGATTGCTCTAGCTTCAATTGGTCAAGACTCGGCTCAAAGGTTTTGAGTACGGATTTCGTTAGCTTACAATTTCGTATCTTTTTCTTAACAACTTTATACTTGCAAATAATACACATAGGTTAGATCGAACAAACTCATACAAATTCTTTATTGACTCGTCTAAGACAAGAACAAAAATACAACCATCTCCCTGTGGATCGACCCGTGCTCAACCGGCTAGCTGCATAGCGACACCGTCCTGATCGCGGTTATACTTTAGAACTTTGAACATCCGACACTCTTTTAGCGTGCGATCAGTACTGTCCTCTGACTAGTCCTGCTCAATACGAAAACAAATAGCAAATATCATAAAATTGTGCTGCCCCATAAGAAATCAATCCCAAAATGTGCATATGAATGCAACGTGCGTCTGGTGCGCACGAAAATCGAAACCCACGAATGTGCCATACATGTGCACAGTAACAAAATCTAAGTACAACGGGTGTGCACGAAACACCTGTCAAGGGCAACGGGTGTGCCTGACAGCAATATCAGGTGCATCTGATATGCACAAAGAAAATCTAAATCATGTGCATCCAACATGGACGAAATCACGAAATCCAATATCAAGCGCCGATCATGTGTAAAATCCAATCCAAGCGTGTCAAATATGCGCAAGAATCCAATCAGGTGCACAAAGTGCATAAAACAAATATCGAGTATCACAATCGAAATCGATGGTATACAACACATCTCAATCCAAATCAGGTATACCGTGGTATATAATCTCACAACCATGTGCATCAGCGTCCACAAAAGCAGATCAAATACAAAAAGTGCATGAAAACTATGCCGAAAGCATAAGTCAAATCACATGCATACCATAGGTATGAACTCAAAAATCAATATCTCGAATGACATCAAATCGAAGTCAGGTGCAACTGTGGTGCACAAAATCTCAATCTAGCAAATATATCGTCCAAAATATCAAATCAAAGATGGCGGAAATAGTCCCGCTCAAGCACATCCTCTAAGAATCTCTGGCCAACTGTCGTGGTCACTCATAACATGTCTCGTTGATGATGCCGAACTCTGGCCTGCTGGGTGTGCGTAAAATGACCGCTCCTGGGTCCTAGTCTCCTCGTAAATTATTCCAGAAAGGTTCTGTCGAAGTCTCTCCCAAATCTCGTTTCTGCCGAACTGCTCGGAAGCCATCATCTTTTACTAATTCAATTCCTTGTTCTGGAACGGCTTCATAATCATCGCAACTCCTTTTGGAAGGTATATCCATATACAACGCCTTTGTATGCGTATCACATCTTTTATGTCAACGGAGTGGAACGTCATCTCGTCAAGATCTCGTGCGGACCACTTACTCTACTTTTCTCAAATGTCGACTGCTTCAGACTCGTCTCTTCATGGCTGCATGGACTGTGCTCCAACAGCTATACTCGTATCTGGAGTCTCCCAAGCAATGTATCCCATCACATGATATCCGAATGATGTCGAACCTTTCGATCGATTCGTCAAAGTTCCATAATCCCCTAAGAGCCCAACATTTTGAGTATAGTTTAATAGCATTCCAGTACATGCTACAACACCTGTGGACCAACCGTAGAAGGGAAAATCCAAGCCTCACTAATGGCACCGCTGAACTGCCGCAAACCCTAAGGTTCAAAGGCGTTCCTTGGTCATTACGTCAAGTTAGGGTTTCATTATTCTAGAGGGTCCATAGTATTACTTGCATTTGTCTCTGAATACTTTAAACTTGGAAAATGGGTTTCTGACATTCGATCGTCTCTATCGACTCCCAACGTACCTGCGTGAAGTCGTCTTTAGCTGGAATCAATCAATCTGATGACCTCGCATCGGGGTAGGCAACGAATCACATGTCCTAGTCCTTCCTCCTTGGGTGACTAGCGATCTTATATCATATCTCTAAGTACAACTCGTGCGGCAATAGCTCTAAACATCTGGGGCGATATCTCGTCATTCGCAGCAACAACTGGCTCATTTGTCTGCACGCTGAACAGTGCCTCAATCATCAATTAATCGGTGCATCGACGGTCATCACATTCTGGTTGGCCTCTATCAGTGGCTCAATCCTCTGGTGCTAATCTGCACATCCGAGAAATCTCGTAAAAGTGATCCATCAAACGCTCACGACACGAAAACACAATAAAATGACACCTCTATGCAATCGTGTGTCCCTGGAATTACGCCCTGGTCAGTCATCGTCCATGACGAGCTCGTGCTAACGCAACTCTAGCCGTAGCTCTCTCTTCCCGTTTAATCATGGCAGCAAAATCATAACCAATATCGATAAGGATAGATCATAGGAATGAATATAATATTGGGCAAAGAATTGTACATCGTATGGTTTCTTAAGCGGAGTAGAGTATCGTAAGTATGCCGCGGAACATACACATGGTACGTCACTCTACTGAAGTCACCTACTCCATCAACCAAAGTCAACCTATGCGACGAAAGTTCGGGTGTAATACCCCCTCGACTAAGTCTAAGATCCGTAAGGTCAAGCCTAGGTTATGAATATATACAAGCGCTTTAGGCTCCACAAAGTCAAACTTAGACTCAAACCAAGGTTAACATAGCGCCCTGATACCAACTTTGTCACGACCCGAAATAGCACATGACTGGCCCTTGAATCATATAATGTCTATAGGACCCCATCTAATTCAAGTAAGCCAAAAGCCCAGAAATCTAAAACCATTTTAAATAATAAATGAAGGAAAACTAGTTTTAAAGAAGTAGTTTTAATAACATAAGCCGAATTATGCGTTTTTAAAATCCCAAGTCTTTTCTGAAAATTTCGGCAGAGTTTCCTTAGTGCAAAACTGGCCCCGAACAGGGTACAACATGCATAATATAAATAAAGGCATCCCCAAGCGGGAGCTAGCTCTTCGTCAATTGACGGTCACAACCACGCAAGCAATATAATATACAATGCCGAAGGGCGAGGATCCAAACTCAAAAAGGAAACTCAAAATATCAAGAAAACCGTAATAATACAACGCGCGACTCTAAGGTCGAAAGAATAGCAACTGGTTTCTAAGTCTGAAATAGTATACAAGTCTGGTTGATGGAATTTTACTAGATACAACTGAAAATAAATAAGTACAATGGTGGTCACGATGCGAGCGAACCCACCTATCAAAGAAATCACCCACAATGGAAGCAGTGTGCCAGAAAGCCGCAATGAAACCTGTACGGCAAAACCTGCAAGAAACTGTGGCACAACGGGGGTGAGTTTCCAACTCGTGAGTAGAAAACATCACAGAGCAGAAATCGTATGTATGACTCAATCCTAGGTCAATACGATCAGCAATATATATCCTCAATATGATAAAGTCTTAAGCATGATAAGGTGGCAGGGGTAAACATCTAAACATAAGTGTAATACCAAGTGCTCGTGTCAGTGCCTTAGGTAGCAACATATCATAAATATGAGGTGTGATTAATGAAATCAGTGTCAACTATAGAATCAAGTCTATAAGTATGTGGATATCATCCCACAATGTAATCAATGCCTATATGCGTGTGGATCTCGTCCACTGGTCAACCAATTACACAAAACATCATGCATGTAAATATCATAAAGCATATGCATGAAAGTATGAGGATATAAATCAACGTGTGTCCCCCGCGACACATCAAAGTCATGGAACCTGATTGTCCAGTAACAACACTCGAAAACATCATGAAACTTGTGCCCAGCATCGGCACGTAAATCCTCATATATATAGGGCTCCGTCAGTCCGGATCGGCCCACGGGCTCCGTCAGTCCGGATCGGCCCATATCATCTCTCAACTCCGGTCGGTATCCTCCGAATATCTGCCGAGCCAAAATACAATCACCGGTAGGTAGTAGTCCATCTGCCAGGCTCACTGTCTGTATACACAGCATCCCTTTCTTGCCCCGGGTACCATACCGGGCCCCAGCATGTAACCGCACACGGCCCACGACTCCTCTTCGCATGGGGTATATATATATATAGCAGAACCGATAAAACTCATGGTGGACGCATTGAAATATCATATCAAGAGAAACCGGGTTTTTTACAACAGTACATACTTTCCTTTGAAATACCCACGGTTCTCAAATCCAGAAATATCATGGAAACAACATATCTCAATGCGTATAATCATAAAGCATGATGTATGAGACATATAACAGAATGTAAGCATATCCGTATATCATGCAACCTGGAACAGTAATATGCACATATCGAGGGAAAACCGCTCTTATAAAATGAATCCAGTTTTAAAATATATCTTGCGGTTCCAAAATCTCCAAAATCAAGCCAGAATCATCTATGTACGTGCAAATACGTATGTATGCAAGTATGTCATGCAAGGAGTTATATGCTGATGCTACAATCCTACTGTGTAGTGACATGGCAATTATCGATGATGAAGTGTATGAGCCGGCAAGCAGGTGTACGTGGAACATATGCATCATCGATAATGGTGCTGGTGTCCTGACAGCATGGGTTTAATATAACAATAAGCACATTTAAACATGCAACGTGATGCGAATAGCAAGAATATGCGAAAAATGAATAATAAACACAACAGTGAAGAATCTACATCAATATGTAATGTCATACAGTTTTGCCATTTGAAATAAGACGAATCGTGATGTTTAGAAAAATAAGGGTTACAGTGTTTTTAAGAAAAGATGCGTCTTTTCAAAATATTCGTAGAATCCCTTGGCCTATCTTTAAAATACTCACGATTCGTTAGTTTTGAAATAGGTATGACTCGAGTCTAGTCTAACATCTATAAGTACTACAGAACTAAATGAACGGTCTAACCGAAAGGGTATGAGAAACCACCTAAATCTGAGTCGATATACATATAAATATAATAGTCGGTGATCCCGCCTCAATAATATCACATATGATACAATATATAATATGACATCCTCGAGTTAAGAGTGCGGATCTATTATCAATATATAGCTCGTACGTAAATCCGTCGTACGGCATCCCAAATCTTGGTACGGGTCAAAATATCATGCTTAAAGGCCCGCTAAAATTTCATGTCGTATCTCATAATACGAACAACATCATATCACCGATCTCAAGGCACCATGTCCAATCTCATCGACTCATCTCCAAATACCATGTACAATCCTCATCATCCGTGTGTAGGTATATATATATATATGTATGTATGTATACATAGTCCCATACCTATGTGTGTGTGTATATATACATATTCCCATAAACACACAAGTAAAACAAAGTAAGCATGTGTGTGCGTGTGCGTGTGGGTGTAAACCTTATTCTAAGGTTCGCGACTAAACTAACTAACAACACCATCATCCAATGATACTAAAATTATCCATGACTCCCAAAGTCTATCTAGATAATCATAACCTCATAATAACATATAAATATATCCATACACTATACTACGAACTGCGGGGGTGCTATACGCCATCCACCTGACTTCCCCCATAGATATAATCTACTCACCTTGACCTTCGCTTGCCGATGCCGACGTCGCCACGCGCTTGCTTGTCGTCTCGAAGTCTCGTGGGGGTACCTACATATCACAACGTATCGTATCGCATTAAAATCCAATTCGAAAACGAAACGACACACGAAACTCACATAGGTCAAAATCTATGGTTTGCTCTCGCAAACCAACCAAATAACACTCGATTTCGACGTACAAACGTCAAGTGATTGAATACAAAACCAAATACCAAAACTTTCATTCAAAAACATCGCAAAACATAAGGCAACAACTATGAAAACATGCTCCAGATTTTGCCTCAGGCCAAAACAAGGTGCACAAACAATACTGGGGTGATGTATAAGGTGCATATGAGCTATGGGGGCAACCTGGGCACCCTCACCCACCAAGTGGCTGGCCACTCCCCATGAAAATCCGGCCTCCTTGGTTTTGTAGGGGGGTTAGGGTCTCGTATTGGTAGGGTGTCTTCCTAGTGTCCAATATAGGCCTATGAAGTTGTTTGCTTATCTCGTAAAAGTTCCAGGTCATCTTAGATTCCCCTGCACACCCTAATAGTTCAAAAACCGACATAACAAGTTACTGTTTTTGTGTTTCAGGTGTTTGTTTCAAATTGGTCTAGGTTTCTAACATCATGGGGGGAGGGGGGGTTTACGGTCACTACTAGGCCTCAATTTCATAACCACAACTCAAGAATCCCTCAACTCTCTTCTAGGAATTTTATAAGTTCACAAAACTACACGAAATCAATTTTTAACTTGAAAAGAGGCTAAAGCAAATGGAATACTATACTTAATGTGAAAGAATTACCTCATTTGGCACTCATGATCCCCTAAGGAACCAAAATGCAAACTTTCTTGGTCCATAGTGTAGCTTGTGAGCTTGTGCAAGTTTTTTGTGAAGGAAAGTATGTGTTTTGATGTTGTTTTGAGGGTGAAGTGAGGTGTAAGAGGTGGTGGAGGGAGAGGTGCTGCCATGAGCTGAAGATGGAGGAGAAAAGATGAAGGGATGAAGAGAATGGTCCAAGTCAAATGAACCCCTCTCCTTCTCTCTCATGCACATACCTCTCACTATGCACTTTTTATTTTATGTTTTCATTTTTCTTTTTCTTTTTCTTTTCTTTTCTTTTACTTTTCTTTTCTCTTCTCACAAAACCAAAGCCATGAATGAAAAATGAAGAGAAAGCCATGTAGGAAAATGTAACACAAGTGTAAAAATGATATGGTGCATGTTTTGCACAAAACAAGCTCAATGCACGATTAGCGATATTTAATCGCGATTAGCACTAAATAGTGTATAATTAATCATAAAAACTTATAATTTGCTTAATTCATATAAAGCACCCTCATTTTAGTAATTTCCATAATTTTCCTAATTTTTCCCAATTTCATCGGTATTTAATTATACCGTCTTATTAAAATATTCAATATAATATTATTTAATTATAAAATATCCTAAAAATAATATTTTATTTTTCTGAAATGTTACATGTCTTTTCCCATTACATTCTTTCAGGTTGCGTGGGCTCCTAGCATAAAGAGTGTACACCTATTACGCTTATTGGATAGTCTTCTTCTAAACCTTAGGCTGGTGCCGAATGGTAGGGAAGGAAGAAAACCAATTAGCCTAAAGAAAGTGTACAGAAAGTAATAATTAAAGACGTAATAAAGGGATTGGAGTGAGGGCATGGAAGTATACGGTTACTGTCATGAATCAGGATAGTGTAAGAGGCATTACTAGGAATACCCGGATACCCCTTCGAAACATTTTCATGTTTCGGTTTCACTATGTGTTGTTAATTGAAAACTGATTTCCTAATTAGATTCTTACTCCAGGGTATGTATTTACCAGATTAGTTTTCCATATCCGTATGTCATTACAGATGGTGAGTAGGAGTAAGATATTGGGAATTGGGTGATTGGATCCTTATAATATCGGAATTCGTTGTAATTGGTGATATTTGAGGAAATCACCTGGGTTTTGCTTGACGGCAAATATTTGGTTTTGAATATCCGTAGTTATGCACCAGTTTCAAACTGATATATATGTACGTTTATTTTATAAAGTGAGATATAACTTTCTGAAATTATGTCTGTGACATTTACCTATATCATTTGATGGTTAGGTAAGGTGCATTCAACAGCGGTGTAATTCTTCTTAACCATAGTACAGGTTTCATCCAACGACGCAGAAGGTTTGAGTTATTGAACTCAGGGGACTTGTACAAAGTATTGTATGTTTTCCGGTGTCCATTAGGACAAAGGGGGTTGGTACTCGTACTATATTCTGTTTACTCATGACTTCTCCAGTTCTAGATAAGTATTTCGTTGAAATGCAAGGACCAGATATTGAGAAGTTATAAGTATAAGAATAAAGTAGAGAACCGTTTGTTGGAAGTATCAGGATTCTTTGAGGTAGTCGAAGATATATATACATTTGTATGGTATTCCATACATAGTAATGGTTTTAAGAACTTGCTTCTCTTTCGGGTTACTCATATATGGATGCACTCCTAGATGAGTAATGTTGATTGGCCTCTTTCCATTTGGTTGATATGCACTGGAGACTGCTGCATGATTTTGAATCTGGTTCTAATTAAATTAGTTCTTTTGTTTCTATATTAGATATATATAGAATCAATTTATATCTTAACGATGTTAAGGTATAGGGAGTTGTCCGGCTGATGCTTAAAACCAGAATCCGGATAAACTCGAAGCACGTTTCAGTAATGGCAGTTTGCAGGTTATCCCGAGTTTAGACGAGGGTTAACTTTCTACCATCAGGAAGATCAATAGTGATATTGTTCTTGACTCGCCACAGTTTTAGTAAAGTGGATTTTTTCAGAAAACAGAAGTGGGAGTATGGTAGAACTGGAAGTGATTCCAGAACTACAAACGATCATTGAAGATTTATAGAACCTGAGGATTCGATTGGATTCGACATTCCATTAGCCACTCCGCAGATTTGGTGGGTCACCTCAGGCACCCGAGAGGTACTTTGGTCTTCTCAGAGACGGTAACAGGGAGGTTCTTGTTTACCCAGACTTGCCATTGCTGCTGTTCTAAACTATGAGACCTGGAAGGAGGATGAGTATAGCGTCGTTCTAAACTAGCTTTAGAAGTGCACGTGTACATGACTCTGCCAGAGGGTTGTTGTACTCAGTGGGAGCAGCGGAAGCATAGTGGGCAAGTAGCTTATGACTATTTATAGACTAAATCAGGTATAGCGGAAATAGATCATCTATTTTTGATATGACAGTCTTAGGCTTTGGCTTCATCAGAATAGGAGATGGATCTGGTAAGAAGGTAGTAGGGTGTGATGTCCTGGTATTTGGGATGACATGCACTTTATAGGAAGTGAAATTCTTATACTGCGATCGGTTATACTGTGGTTGTCACACAGTTGTTTCTCCACATAGGATATGGATATAATATCAGGGTTTCTGGTTACTAGATCTATGGTTTTGATTTAGATTTGGGAAGTGTCCCAATTTGGGTACTTAACACTATTCTAAAATGGTTTAGAATGGATGACTCCTGGCGTGGTGGTGTACCTGGAGGTGATGGAGTCACCCTCTCCAAAGGTGTCTTATAGACTAAATGGGAGAGGGATCTGCATGATTAGCATATCACTTGCTTAGGCAATTGTGTTAATCATGAAATGTCAAGTACCACACCAGATGTTGTTTTTTCACTAGCTGCAATAAACATATATTAATCCAATCCTGAAGAAATGTAGGGAAGCAGTTTATGAACATAAGTGGATGTTCCAGGGATATGGTAACGGCATCCTCCTACAGAAGACGGTTATCATTTCAGGCTTCCAAAGTGACGTGGATGACAGAGTGGCTGTCTGAGTTATAGTTTTTCCCTCTTCTGAGGGAAAGTATGTTAGAAAGGTGGTCCAAGCAGATACTGGGGAAGGCATGGTGCAGAATAGTGATTAAATTCTATGAACTGGGTCCTATCAGATATCCATACAAATTCTAAGACAAGGTATTGCTCATTTCGGGAGATGGTTATTCTCCGCGAAGTTGAGATATAGAGAGATAAAGATAGAAACATTGGAGCGGATCTACTCACTGAGGCTATTTCTCGAACACAATAGTTTCACAAATGAGCCTTGCGAAACTACTTAGTACAGAAGTTGGGTGTTCGGTATCACACGAGCTGTGAGTTTGCGACACTGCAATAATTGGCCTTAAATGCAAGTGGGAGATTGTTGGCTATAGTGCCCTCAAGGCAATTATCGTAGTCGCAGGCAGGTGATTATGATGATTGAGAGAGGACCTATACCAGTAGAACAGTCTTACTTGAGATGATAGTATGCTATCTGGTTTGTCTTTATGGTCACTATTACATGTTGATAGAGCCCATATGATTTTTGCTTAACTACCAGCTTTATGATGGAGATCATATATGTGGGAGCAGGGGGTCTATAAGCAAATCCTTAAATGTCCCTATTCGTTGGAGTTTCAAGACTTGGCATCGATACTCCAGTGTAGACTAGTATATACTGATCGAGACCCCGACGAGGGGCGGTGGCCAGGTCTCAAAGCCATTGGTGTTAGTTTGTTCACCTAAGATAGTATACATGTGCTCATTGAGTTATGAGTACACTGGAAGGACTCGCCGAGAACCTTCTAGTTGGTACTATACCTATTGTCAGATAGCAGTTCCCAGGTGCCATATGTACAGGTTAGTCTGTTGACCTGAGATTGTTATTTATCTCATGTGAGTTCCCGCTGTACTTTGATTACTACCTTACCATGGCTCAAAGGAGTCATGCAAACAGGTTTTAGTTGGGTACAGTCCTGAGCCACATGGAGGCAGTGAACGGATTGTCGGGGATTCATCTCTCCCGGTATTGGGGGTTGATGTCGCGCTGTGCACGGGTGGCCATCACCAGAAATCCTTGGACAAAGTAGTCGAGAATTAATGATCTAGGATCGGTAGTTTCTCAGGTGATGATGGGTTTCATACCGACACGAATTATCGCGTTATTAGGGGGCTGACTTTATCCACCCCCTAGACTCGATATGCGATACTCTTAGACTAACAGACCGGACTGTACGGATTTTGTCACTGTCAGGCTCAGTAGGGGTATGGATGAGTTTGCTCGTCGGCCTTCCTTTCGCTCAATACCTGGGTTGTCGTTACGTACAGCTAGTGCCGCTGATGCGCTTGTGGTTAAACCCACTGCCAGCATATTGATGAGTCTTTAAAGTCCCACACAGAGGGTTTTCACGGTTCAGGCGATATGGTGTAGATGACGTATGTTGGTACATACAGGTGTTCGATTAAATATGTGTACAGGCTGCATAGACTTTAATCGGACGGTTGATAATACTAGCAGCTTAGGATTAAGCCGGATTATTAAATTAGATTTTTATTTAATTATTTATATATATGTATTCTAGCATTATTGTTAACTATTCATTTTCTCTCTTGGCTATTCGTATTTTGGTACGAACACGCGTATATGTATTTCGATACGTGTACCAGTTTCATTTCGTATTTATACAGAATGGTTTCTAGAAGATGTCCACCTCATTAATTGATTTTCTTTTTATAAAATCAATTTGGAAATGAGGTGGAAGGTGAGTTGGCATGAGCATGGTGAGGCATGTAGAGAGGTATGGGCATTGTTTTGTTTATTGAAAAATGAGATGAGATATTTTGTGTGCATGAGAGAGAGAAAGAGGCAGCCACTTTTCTTGGGTTGGCGTTGCTCATTTTCTTCACTTGATGGGTTGCTCATTTTGTTTTCTAGACTTTCTTCATCACTCTCTCATTCTCACTCACTTGGAGACTTAGCCACATTTCTTTACTTGCTCATGCCACACGTTTCCTCACCTCCTCTTGATCTTCTAAGGTTGCTTATGGAGCATTTGTGATGAGATAAAAATTATAGTAACACATTCCTACACCTCCACTCTCCATTGCTAGTAATCTTGGAGCATCGGTTGCCTCGCTTGGCGAGGCTGAAGCTTGCGTCGTTTCGCTCAAGTGGATCATCATAGATGGAGGAAGACCAGCAACCAAACTCGATCTGCAACCACTAGGAGCTTGGGATGAAAGTTGAAGACTGAAAGACACGGATCAACTCGGTATAACCATTCTTAACTCTTTATATTGCTTGCTAGTATAGGGTTTAGGGTAGATCCGGGCATTGGGTCATGGTAGCCCCAGTTTAGAAAATTTTTGTTCCGCATTTGGCCACGGTTTGATGGCTGGGGCGCTGCTGTAACCCAACACAAGCTACCTCCAGACCTATGACTCAAAGTATCAGCTACTACATTCGCCTTTCCCGGGTGATAAAGGATTTCACAATCATAATCCTTCACAATCTCCATCCAACGGCGGTGCCTCAAATTCAGTTCCCGCTGCTGGAAGATGTACTTCAAGCTCTTGTAGTCTGTGAAGATCAAACTCGACTATCCTGAAAGTGTTTGCTAGCAACATCACTTGGTTTAACAAGCATCAAGCATGCCATTTTTAAAAATTTAGGGTGCTAATTAACACTAAGCAAGATCTTTAACTAGATGATTAGGGTTTAAACATGATATCAAAGAAAACTACATGAAGAGAATGAGGATACAACCTTTGTAGACCGTGTCCTTCTCATCTAAAGCTCCGGGTTGTAGTCAATGCTCTATTAGGCTCCATTTAAAAATGGTGCAAGCTTCCTCCAATGACCTTCGTGCTGAAGATGATCCACCCGAAATTCCTCTAGCTCAAGCTACCTCTTCACTAAACTATCTTTAGTGAAGGAAACACACTACACTTGATTGCTAATCAAGTGTAGAATTGTGAAGTAGGGGTGTTTGGCTCACTTGGTTGATGCATAGCCCTATGGTTCACATCACATATGAGGGTTAGGGCTTTGAGGTGGAAGAAGATGGAGATGTAAGAAGCTAGAGAGCAAAATGAACTCAAGTCAAGAAAATGACTAAGTGTAGAATGAAGTGAAGAATAGCTCTCTCTTGAGCTCACTTATTCTAGCATGGAATTCTTTGCAGTAATAAATTGCAACCATGCTTGAATAGTGAGTCAAGACTAATAAAAAATGATAAACCCCATGCTTCACACCATACTCAAAATATCTCCCCATTTTTCCACCTTTTATTCTATATTTTAAAAATTGAAAATCAATCGTTTATATATATATATATATTTATATATATCATATATACACATAAATATATATAAAGAAAATAAAATAATTAGTGACCTAATAATATTAGTTAATACATAATTATATCAAATATAAATATATATATCATATTATTAAATCAACACTTGATTTAATAATCCGATTATATCATATATAACCGACTATTATTATTTATCTGTATATCATATTATCAAATCAACACTTGATTCGATAATCTGGTTATATCACATATAACCTGATAACAAATAACCGCCAGATTATAATGTGGTATCACATACACGTATTTAATCAGGCCCCCCGCACATATCAAAATATGCTCCCTACTTCATTTTGCTTGAACCAGGAAACTTCTTTGCTGGACTCTAAAGCCTTGTCAATACGCCAGCAGTAGGTGATGATCACATCAGTCACCTACAAACCATTAGCGGTACTAGCTGGGCGTAACGGCTATCCAGGTATTGAGCGATTAGAAGATCAGCAAGCAAGCTTGACCAAAATCTCATGAAGCCTATAAGTAACACTTACCATACAGTCCGGTCTCTTCATCTCATATGTCGCATATCGAGTCTAGGGGTGGAATCGTCAGACCCCAGTAACTTGATAAGTCATGCTGATGTATGGCTCATAACGGTTTGAGAAACTACTGATAACACTTACCACTAAATCCTATCAACAGCCCTGGCCAAGGACTTACTGTTGTAGCCAATCGAGCATAGTGCAACATCAATTCCCAATACCGGGAGAGACAAAACCCCTCCTATCACTCATTGCCTCCATGTGACTCGAGACTGTACCCAAAATCCACCTGTTTGCACGACTCCTTTGAGCCGTGGTAGGGAGGAAATCAATGCACGGTGGGAGCCACACAAGACTCTATGACGATCTCGGGTCTACAGACTAACCTATACCAGTTTCACCAGAGAACTGGTATCTGACGATAGGTATAGTACCAACTAAGAGTTCTCGGCGAGTCCTGTTCGGTGTACCCATTCTCTAATGAGTACATGTGTACAATCTTTGATGTCAAACACCAATGGATATAGGATCAACCATCTCCTCCATACAAGGTCAAGAAACGTACACACTAGTGTACTCTGGTGTATCGATGCCCTTTCTCGATATACCCTCGACTAGGAAAAATTAAAGAATGTGCTTGTGGTCTACCCATGTCCCAGTAGTATGATCTGCATCATAGTTCTGGTAGTCAAGCCTACACCTTAAGGGCTTTGTCAATATGTATATGAGATACGGTATAATAATACCAGTGAACATGTTAAGATAAAGGCAACCAGATAGCATACCATCATGTAGAGCAAGAAATTCCTCTATATATATGTCCAAGCATCCACTATAATATACATCAATGTACAATAATGGCCTCTAGGGTATTGTCACGACCCGAATGTACGGAACCTGACTGGCACTTAGATTACGAGACGTCTAAAGGCGTAACGTAACCTAAGTCAGCCAAAGCCCAGAAAATCTAAACCAAAATCAACAAGAGTGAAGGAAAACCTTTTATGAAAACGATTTTTAAACCAATTAAGTTATATTAACCCCTTTTTAAAAGCATCAAAATTTTCCCAAAATTTCGGCAGAGTCTCCTTTGTAAATACTAGCCCCCAAAATGGGTACAACAAGATATATAACCTGTAATGATATAATGGCATCCCCAAGTGGGAGCTAGCTCTTCGCCCAAGGCGGATCATAACCACATGCAATATATATGTAATATCAAGCAAATAAGCATAAAGAAACACAAAAATAAGAAAAACACAACGTCGGCTCAAGTGAGCTCAATCCCAGAGAATCCACATATACAGAAAAATCTCTCGGTCTCATCACTAGGTCGCATATACAAAATAAGAAGTGGTAGATGGAGAATACTAGATACAATGATAGTACAAAAAGACAAAAGTGTCCTCACAACCCACCTAAGAGCAATGTCACGAGTCTGAGCAAAAGAAGCCAATGAAAAGATATGCCCGCCGCAACGAGGCTGACGGGTCCGACCTGCAAGACACTGTGGCACAACGGGGGGGTGTTGCCAGCTCGTGAGTAGAAAATAACGTCTAATAAGGCTATCGTAAGAATGCACGCAAATGCGTCACAACATGTATGTCTAGATATGATGTAATGCCACTAGTATGTATGCACATGAATGCAAAATCAATACTAAATCTTTAAGTGTTTAAATATGATGATCCCTGCATTCTTAACTTAGAAAAAATATCTGTACAATAGCCAAGGTACCATCGATGAAATCATCCGAAAACCGTATTAAGAATCGACACCAAATATGAAAATATATCTGTCTCAATGTCTCACTATGTCAATATCTCAGTACCTCGGGCTCCGTTAGTCCGGATCGGTCCATATCATCAAATCTCACGACAACGGTCGATATCCTCTGGATATCCGCCGCGCCAGACATCACCGATAGGTAGTCTTCCCCTGCCAGGCTCATCGTCTACAACTCGATCTTCTTGCCCTGGGGTACCATATCGGGCCCACCATGTACCCGAGACGGTTCATCCACTCCTCAAATCGGGTCTCGAAATCCAATAGAAAACATGAAAACTCATGGTGGACGACACATACATCACGACAAAACCGCAACTTTATAAAAAAAATGATGATAATAAGCTTTTGTTAAATTCTTGTGGTTTTCCCCAAAATCCAGAAATCTCATCAATACTGAAATCCTCAAGAAAATCATAATATCCAACATGTTGTAATTGATAAATGCTTATGATGTCAAGGTATGCAATGTGATTTATGGGTAGGAACCTATATAAGCATGATGATGAAGTGAGGTATATACGTGCAATGCAATTTAATGTATCATGTATGATGCAAGTGTTGATACTGAACTAAGCAGGTTCTACAGTGTTCGTGGCATGGCAATTACCAAAGGCGTGTATGTTCACATGAATAGTGCGCGTGCAACATGAGCCAATGGTAATGGTGTAAGTGTCCTAAGAGGTGATATCACACCTGTGTATAAAGATAACCAGAAAGCTATGCATATGAATGAGATGGTTAACTAAATAACTATGCATATAGTTTGCAAGTAATAAAATGATCCTAACTATGGGGCGCCTCACGCCATCCAGACGATTTCCCTATAGATATATACATCTACTCACCTGGACGCTTCGCTAATCTGTTCCAACCACCGCTTTGCCTTTGCGCGCCGCGTCCGATATTTCCGCAACCGATTCTAAAATTGCATAACACACAACATAAGATTACACCTCATGAAACGACGCAAGTCACAATATGAAAAGATCAACGCTCACAAGTTAGGTACAACGTGCACTAGGTGCGCGGAACACACACGAAAATCACTAAACCTTAACTAGAATCGTCGTTTCGGAGAAACCGTCAAAACTAAACCCGATCAAACCAAATTCCGCATTCACACACCCTAAATATTGTAGGAGATGCTAATAATATAATCAAGATTTCAAAATTAATTCACCTCCTAAGAATTTAGAAAACCTAGTAAGCACGAAAATTGAAAATTTGGCACAACCATCGAAGATTAGAGATAAAGTTATTACAATCCAACACAAACATCTAAACTAACCCACTAGATAGCCACTACACTAATTTAACCCATTTGCAATGCTTCAAACCCTAATTACAAAAGCAACCCTTTTCTTGAATTTTATTAAACAAGCAATAACAACCAAATTAACACTTTAAAATCTCATTTTAGCATATTTAAACTACCAATTAACCATTTGATTGAAATTATACCTCACAAGTAGTGGACCCTAGCTTGCACTAGCCTCCAAGACACCTCCTTTCTCCGTGTTTTAAAAAAATTTGGGGTTGAGAAAAGGTAGAATAGGGATTTGCTTTGAATTAGTGAAGGATTTTGTGGATTTTTAATGGATTTTGATGGATTTTTGAAGCAAAATGAAATGGGGGAAAAGAGGGAACAACAGCAGGAGGCTCGGCCTGAGGTAGGGAGTGGGGAGAGTGAGGGATTTGTCTAGAAAATTCTATGTAAAAAGTATCTTTCAAAGGCATTAAATGCATATCACATCATTTTCTTAATAAAAATTTCACTTTAATTTATTTTGATTTATTTTTAAACCATTGAACTACAATCTTGGAAAGTCTTGCTAATATTTTTGTTACTACTAAATTTTAGTTTATAATGGTTCTTAAGAATGTAATTTACCCATTTAAATTTGTATTTATCACTAATTTACTGTATATTTAAAAGCATAAAATAATATTAAAAATAATTAATTAAGGAATTTTTTTTAAATAACTAGAAATTTTTAAGTGACAATTAATTAACCAATTCCTAGCAATTTCTTATCTAAATTTTGTATAATTAGGCCTATATTGAAAAATAATTGTTTTGTCATTTTACGGAAAAATACTGATTATTTTACCGATTATCGAAAAATTACCTAAACGAAATTCAAAGCGTTACAGGCATACATATCCCTAACAATCTCCCACTTGCACTAAGGCCAGTTGTTGTAGAATCTCATACCCAACATCCCAAATAGTCTCTCGAATTGAGTTTGGGGGTGGGCCTTCGTGAGTGGATCCGCTACGTTGTCCTTCGTGTCAACTCTCCTGACCTCGATCTCCTGGCGATCAACTATCTCCCGGATCAGGTGATACCGCCTAAGAATATGTCTGGATCTCTGATGGGACCGGGGTTCCTTGGCCAAATCCACAGCTCCTTTGTTATCATAATACACAGGTATTGGATGCTCAATGGATTGAACCACACCAAGTTCGGCTATGAACTTCTTCATCCAGACAGCCTCTTTGGCAGCATCGTTGGCAGCGATGCATTCATCTTCCGTCGTCGAGTCTACTACTGTATCTTGTTTGGAACTCTTCCAACATACCGTCCCTCCATTGAGGGTAAAGACAAAACCCGAGACTGGCTTACTATCGTCCTTATCACCATGGAAGGTCGAATCGATAAAGTACTCCACCTGGAGTTCACCGTTACCATACACTAAGAACATTTCTTTAGTCCTTCTCAAGTACTTAAGAATGTTTTTCATAGTTGTCCAGTGGTTTTCGCAAGGATCTAATTGATACCTACTCTCTACACCTAGCGAGTAAGCCACATCCAGTCTGGTACACAACATCGCATACATGATTGACCAGACTATAGAAGTATAGGGTATCCCTTGCATGCGAGCCCTCTCCAAATCAGTATTGGGAGACATCTCTTTGGAGAGAGTGATTCCTGAGCAAGTAGGTAAATTACCATGCTCAGAATCTTCCATACTAAACCTTTTTAGTATGGTGTCTACGTACCTGAATTGGGACAATCCCAACATCCGCTTTGATCTATCTCTATAGATCTTTATCCTCAGGATGTAGGAGGCATCACCAAGATCATTCATGGAGAAGTTGTGTGATAAGAAGAGCTTGACCGAGTATAGCATAGGAACAACGTTTCCTATCAAGAGTATGTCATCCACGTACAATACGAGGAAGACAACCTTACTCTATACAACCTTCTTGTATATACAAGGTTCATCTACGTTTTTGATGAAGTCAAAATCTTTGATAACTTCATCGAAACAGATGTTCCAGCTCCGCGATGCTTACTTTAATCCGTAGATTGATTTAAGCAGCTTGCACATGCTTCCGCTGCTCCTACTATTTACGAAGCCCTCTGGCTGTGTCATGTACATGCTTTCTTCTAAATCACCAATTAGAAAAGCAGTCTTGACGTCCATCTGCCAAATTTTGTAGTCATGGTATGCAGCAAAAGTAAGTAGGATCCTGATGGACTTAAGTATAACCACTGGAGAAAAAGATTCATCATAGTCGACACCTGGTCGTTGACGAAAACCTTTTGCTACAAGTCTAGCTTTGAAATTCTCAACTTTTCCATCCACACCAAGTTTCTTATTAAAGATCCACTTGCTCCCTATGGGTTTTACCCCTTCAGGAGCAACTTTCAAAGTCCATACTTTATTGGTGCACATGTATTTCATCTCAGATCGCATAGCATCCAGCCATTTCACAGAGTCTCCACTTGTGATGGCCTGCTCAAAACAAGTTGGGTCATCATCTTCCATGATGCAATTCTCGCTCCCACCATCTATGAGAAAATCATAGTATCTCTCAGGTAGATAAGGAACCCTACTAAATCTGCGAAGTGGCTGGGGTTAGTTGGGTACTATTGGATCCTCCGGTTCCACTAAATCATCAGTTCTAGTTTGTACAGCTGGAACTTCTTCCAGTTCTACCTCATTACCACTAATTTCTTTCACAAAAAATTCCTTTTCTAAAAAGGTGGAATTCCAAGAAACAAACACATTTTGTTCCTAGGTGTGGTAGAAGATATACCCTTGCGAATATTTAGGATATCCAATAAACTTACATAGAACAGACCTTGCCTCGAGCTTGTCTAGATTTTGCTTTTTAACATAAGCCGGACAACCCCAAATCTTAATGAAATTAAGATATGGTCTCTTCCCCTATCATATCTCATATGGAGTGGTAGGCACTGATTTGGTCGGAACCCTATTCAATAGGTATGCAGTTGTCTCAAGTGCATAACCCCAAAAAGAAATAGGCAACTCAGCAGTACTCATCATAGAGCACACCATATCTAATAGGTTGCGATTCTTCCGCTCCGATACACTGTTGTGCTATGGTGTATATGGAGGAGTAAGCTGAGAGAGAATACTATTCTCTTTTAAATAGTCGCGGAATTTCGTGCTCAAGTATTCTCCTCCCTGATCAGATCGAAGGATTAATACTTTTACTCGTTTAGTTCTCAACTTCGTACTTATATTCCTTGAATTTCTCAAAAGCTTCAAACTTGTGTTTCAACAGGAACACATGTCCAAATCTTGAGAGATCATCGGTAAATGTAATAAAGTACGAGGAACCATTTCTGGCATGTATAGATATAGGACCGCATACATCACTATGTATCAGCCCTAAGAGTTCAGTAGCTCTTTCTCCGTGTCTAGTAAATGGAGTCTTGGTCATCTTGCCTTTGAGACATGACTGACAAGTTTCATAAGATGTAAGTTCGAACTGAATTAAAAATCTATCTTTATGCAACTTAGCTAGTTATGTCGCATTGATATGACCTAGTCTACAATGCCACAAGCAGGCTTCGTTCATTTCTGAACTCTTTCTCTTGTGTGTGTTCTGTACGTTTAGAACTGTCATTTGATTTAGAACATATATACCATTACATAACGTACCAAACCCAATAAACACTTGATTTAAAAAAAATGTTCATAACATTATCCTCTAACGTGAAATTATATCCTTCTTTAGTTTGCAAAGAAACTGATATAACGTTGCACATCATCTTTGGTATGTAGTAATAGTCGTTCAGAATCAATGTATTACCAGTTGGTAACACTAGATGATATTCGCCAACTGCTTTGGCTGCAACAATTGCTCCATTCTCTACTGTTAGAGACTTATCCCCTTTCCCAGTTCTCTACCTCTTTTTAGCCTATATAACAAATTACATACGTAGGATTCTGATCCGGTATCCAATACCCAGGACGTAGAGCAAACTGAGAAACAGTTCTCGGTAACGAACACACCCGAAGAAGATGCATCAGTATGCTCCTTCATTCGGGTGGCGTGGGAATCCGGGTATTCCCCTATTCCTAGCTCAGACTTATGACAATCATAAGAAAAAGCGGAACCAACGTTCCCTAACTCAGTATAATAAGCGGGTTCGGTCAATACATCCATATTATTATCTTGATTAAGGCATGTTATTGGTCGCTACGTAGAAAGAGAGAGAAGGAAACGCATTACCGTGCGCTCTTTGCAAGATTAGATTGGTTATTATCTTATATAATCAGGATTACTCCCACTGTTTTTATCAAATCTTCCTTCAAACCGTAAAAGGTAAGATTAGCCGGGATTAATTACACCCTACAAGTTTACCAATCGTTCGGCCAGGCATGTATTGGTACTCCAAGGGAGTCTCCCCATGCTTTCGCATGGAACTAATTAAATAACCTCATTTCCGCAGGGGCATCACCCGTTAACACCTTTCTTAGACACCTAATTGATCGGCTAAATGTAAAGTGGAAAACTCTCTAAGGAGCAACTCTTACTCGCAGTAGGTATCGGGATCCAACTATCATATAGAAGGTATGCAATCTCATTTCAAATTTCAATACTTGAAATTCCCAATATTGTTTTTACCCCTAACTTCCTATGACCTTGACGGAGGCCAACAAACCATAGGACGCTAGTCAAGTTCAACCTGTTCATTTCTTGATTGAATTAAACCCACCCACACGACCCTTGATAGAGGACAACAAAGTTGCACGACTACCTTAATCCAATCGCATCACATGCTGCAGATAAGCACAAATATACTACCGCACACTACGTCTTAACGGAGGCCAACAAACGCAGCACGAATACTAAATAGCACTTATCTGAAATGACGAAGTGCTACGTTGTTTTTTATGAAAACCTTTAGCATAATGAACTTGATATCGTTGTATAATCTAGTGATTTGAAAAGGAGTGTTTTTATAGATTTTTCTAGCTTTGCTAAAGAGGTCACTCCTGTAGGGGTTCCTAGGCACACAAATGAGGTCTTACAACAGATCAAACATGCCCAATTCAAATTTTTCATGTGCCTACAAACCCTAATACGGATCATTAACTAGATGTATAGGGCGATGCAAGCAAGTAAACGACTTTATTGCTAAAAGAAAGTGACTACAACCTTTGTAGATCCGGTCCTCCACTTCCTTGGCTCCGCGTTGACGTCCCTCCGCTGCGATTATCGGATCCCGGACTCTAGCGATGGTATCGTCGAAGAAATGATCGGGCTAGGTCGTCGACTTCGATGCCGAAGATGATCTACGTCGAGGCAACTCAAGATCAAACCCCAACTTCACCAAGTCATGAAACTTGTGAATAAAACACCCTATACTACTTGGCTAGTGGTAGAGGATGAAGAAATAGGAAGTGGGTTCACTTTAGAATTGGATTTCTCACTCTTTTTCTCATTTCACCATTGATGGTAGCAAGCTTTTCTTCATCTTGAAGAAGGAGAGGAAGAAGAAAAGAATATGATAAGTATTATTGAAAATAGAAAATAAAATGATACTTATCATATATTCAACCATGGTTTAGTGTAGAGAATTAAATAAGGTTAGTTGAATGGTTAGGGTTAGGAGAAGAAGACAAGAATGGTCACTTAGTCAAAGATGCATGAAGCATCAAGAAGCTTCATGTTTGAAAGCAACCATTTTGTTTTCTTTTATCTTTTAACCAAAAAAGAATAGATAAATAAATAAGTGAAATGAAACCCTAACCATTCACTAAACATGGTTTAAGTCTTTACACAAACCCAAGTTTGCATGTATCATCAAACATGATACAAACAAGTGCACAAAAATATATCACATATACAACTTGTGCAATTCAAGTGAGAAAATCCATTTAAAGTGAACAATATTAGTCAATGTAAAGTAATATATCTAATATATATAATTATACATTAAGTCATTAAATCAATACTTGATTTAACAATCCGGTCATATCGCATATAACCGACTAATATCAATAGTAACAACTTATCGAATCGACACTTGATTCGATAACCCGGCTATATCGCATATAACCGATCAATGTCACAAATCGCGAGAATCGAATACAGTATCACATACTGGTATTATTCTCGGTCCCGCACATATCTCATATACGCTCCTATTTCGTTTCTCTTGAGCCAGGAAACCTCTGTGTAGGACTCTAAAGACTCGTCAATACGCCGGCAGCAGGTGATGATCATATCAAACACCCACAAGCCGCAAGCGGTCTGCTAAACGTAACGGCCACCCGGGTATTGAGCGATCAGAAGATCGACAAGCAAGCCCGCTCACACTCCTGTGAATCTAACCAGTAACACTTACCGTACAGTCCAGTCTGTTCGTCTGATATGTCGCATATCTCGCCTAAGGGTGGTAAACGTCAGACCCCAATAGCTTGATAAGTCGTGTCGATATGAGGTCTATAACAGTTTGAGATACTACTGATAACACTTACCAGTAAATCTCAGCAACCCTGGCCAGGGATTTCCGGTTATAGCCAATCGAACATAGCGCAACATCAACTCCCTATACCGGGAGAGACGAATCCCCTCCTATCGCTCATTGCCTCCATGTGATTCGGGACTGTACCCAAAAGACACCGTTTTGCACGCCCTCTTGGACGTGGTAAGGTGGAAATCAAAGAACAGTAGGAATCACACAAGACTCTATGATGATCTCGGGTCTACAGACTAACCTGTACCAGTGTCACCAGAGAACTGCCATCTGACGTAAGGTATAATACCATCTGGGAGTTCTCGGCGAGTCCGTCCAGTGTACCCAGTCTTCACTGAGCAACCGTATATCATCTCTGATGTCAAACACCAATGGATATGGGATCATCCATCGCCCATCTGTATGGGTTGAGAAGGTATACGCTAGTCTACTCTGGTATATCGATGCCCCGTCTCGATACACCCACGACTAGGTACTTTGAAGGATGTACTTATAGACTATCATGTCCCCACTAGTATGATCCGCATCATAGTCCAGGTAGTCAAGTACACATCCTAAGGGCTTTACCAACATGTAACAGAGAGACAATCAGTATACACGTTAAGGTAAAGAGTAACCAGATAGCATACTATCATGTCGAGCAAGAAAGTCCTCCCAATATATGTCCCAGCATCCACTACAATATACATTCTATGTACAGTTTTGGCCTCTAGGGCATACATATAACTAACAACTCCCGGTGAAGGGATCTCTACTCTTTCCTCATCGAATGAGGTGCGGGATATTCATCAAGGAATACCACTATGCAAAATAAGAACTAGAGAAGCTATTAAAACAAAACCGAGTGGGTTGTAGCATTTTCTAGTTTTGCTAAAGAGGTCACTCCCGGTGAAGGGGTCTCGGCTCTTTTCTCATCGAATGAGGTGCTGGATATTCATCAAGGAATACCACTATGCAAAGCAAGAACTAGAGCAACCTTTTTTAAAATTTTGATTTTACATCATCTATAGGTTTCTTTTCTTTTCATTAATCTCATTAATGAAGTCCCATCATTTAATATTTCTTATACATCACAGAAAATGAAACAAAAATAGAACGTACGCT
This sequence comes from Agapanthus africanus, assembly GCA_030015575.1. Lineage (NCBI taxonomy): Eukaryota > Viridiplantae > Streptophyta > Magnoliopsida > Asparagales > Amaryllidaceae > Agapanthus > Agapanthus africanus. Next base: position 568,249,680 of record CM057339.1, read on the forward strand.
TATGCCATCCGCATTCGCCACGGGGCCCCGTCATGCACCTTAGGTTACTTAACTAACGGCAGAGAGGGGGCTGGATTAGCGCGGGTGCAAAATATAAGCAACATTTATTATATATATCATATATATATAGCATTCGTCTCACGCAGTTATATGATCATATCACAGAACCAAACGGCAGAAGTCAACATATGAAATATTGGATATACTAGGAGATCCGTGTTTTAAATTAAGCCAATAATGAAAAACACGGATTCCACGGTCATGATGAATAGCCAAACCCGCATCCCTAGACCCCTACGAGAGCGGTAAGCAACCCTTCCAATTCTAGTGTTAGGAAACCCGGCCTCGACTCCTCAAGATGGTCTTCCACTGGACTCTAGAACCCGATTTCTTATGCTCCCCGCCTTGGGTCTATCCTAATGCAGAAAAGTAAATAATATACATCAATGGTGACATCATTCTCAACCCGGAAGTGTCCCAATAAAAGAATATTACATACAAATTTTACATGAATGAAAATTATATAACTCCCGTCTCTCATAAAACCCCCGGCTATTCATTCATGATGATCCAATATAACATATCACAGCAACACATAACATCACATGTCATCAACGTAAGTAAATACGCGTATCCCAAATTCCGTTGACATATAGCAACGGGACTTGGGATACCCCACATATTACACTTACGGTCGCAGAAAAGAAATAAAAAACTACAATAATTAGAATCCGCATTTCCTTAGACATCATAAACCCGGAATATCTCATATGCCGAATTTCATGCCTAACCTATAAACATTGCATTTTAGTCTCATATCGAAAACACTTTTCAATAACTTAGTCGGGTAATTCAACAAGATTCCAGACTACCCGATCGAATACTCATCGGGAACTTTAGTAGATGGACACACCCCCGATGTCATCGACCAAGTGCACTTATGCGGAACACTGTGGCCGTGAGCACCTGAGTGGATGCTTTTGGCAACAAGTTTCTCCTAAAGTCACTTGGTCGGGGCTATGAGATGTGGCTACCTAGTATAGTTATCCGGCGAGTATTTGGGTACGATACGCGATTGCGACGGAGTTTCGATCCAAATCGAAACTTCGTGGCAATCGATCAAAAGAGTCTAACATGCTAGATTTACAAACAAACTAGTTTTCACAAAACTAATTAACTGCGGATTCTAAGTATTGTATCACATATCAAACTTAAACCCAAAACGTTGTTAAAATTACGACTACAAAACACTCCGAGTTGCTACAACAAAAAATTTAACATCACATGCAAACATGGCCAATCAAACATGATCTGAAACCCTAAAACCAAGAGCTAAGAACACCATACAAAATCCAAACCCTAACTCTTTGGAAAAACCGGCGAAGCCGGCCTTTTTGCCCATATCGCCGGTCAAAATGTATCATTTGGGGTTCGTTTTCGTAGGGTGTTCTAATTACATCCTATGTAAGCTTCTGCAGTTGTTTAAAAAAAATTCAGAGATCGTTTTAAAATTGACAGAAACATGGTTTTTGGGTTTCGGTTTTTGGAGTTGATTCGGTTTCGCAATTCTAATAACATCGTCTAATCTTCTAGCCTTGGCTCTGATACCATGAAAGTGTTTTCTAGCACCACCACTCAGTTTAACTAGCATCAAGCATGCCATTTTAAAAATTTGGGGTGCTAATTAACACTAAGCAAGATCATTAACTAGATGATTAGGGTTTAAACATGATATCAAAGAAAACTACGTGAAGAGAATGAGGCTACAACCTTTGTAGACCGTATCCTTCTTTTCTAAAGCTCCAGGCTGTAGTCCACGCGACTCCACTAAGCTCCACTTGAAAAAGGTGCAAGCCTCCTTCGATGACCTTCATGCCAAAGATGATCCACCCAAAGCTCCTCTAGCTCAAGCTACATCTTCACTAAACTATCTTTAGTGAACGAAACACACTACACTTGATTGCTAATCAAGTGTAGGATGGTGAAGTAGAGGTGTTTGGCTCATTTGGTTGATGCAAAGCCCTATGGTTCACATCACATGTGAAGGTTAGGGCTTTGAGGTGGAAGAAGATGGAGTTGTAAGAAGCCATAGAGCAAAATGAGCTCAAGTCAAGAAAATGACTAAGTGTAGAATGAAGTGAAGAATAACTCTCTCTTGAGCTCACTTATTCAAGCATGGAATTCTTTGCAATAATAAGTTGCAACCATGCTTGAATAGTGAGTCAAGACTAATATAAAATGATAAATCCCATGCTTCACACCATACTCAAAATAACTCCCCATTTTCCCACCTTTTATTCTATGCTTTAAAAATAGGAAATCAACCATGCTTGATTTATATATATATATATATATATATATATATATATCATATCATATATATACAAACATATATATAAAGAAAAGAAAATAATTAGTGAGATAATAATATTAGTTAATATATAATTATATCAAATATATATATATATATATATCACATTATTATATCAACACTTGATTTAATAATCCGGTTATATCACATATAACCGAATAATAACATTTATCTGTATATCACATTTTCAAATCAACACTTGATTCGATAATCCGGTTATATCACATATAACCTGATAACAAATAACCGCCAGATTAGAATACGGTATCACATACTCGTATTTAATCAGGCCCCCCGCGCATGTCAACATATGCGACCTACTTCGTTTCGCTTGAACCACGAAACTTCTGTGAGGGACTCTAAAGACTCGTCAATACGCTAACAGTAGGTGATGATCATATCAGTCATCCACAAGTCGTTAGAAGTACTAGCTGGATATAACGGCTACCCAGGTATTGAGCAATTAGAAGATCAGCAACCAAGCTTGTCCAAAATCTCATGAAGCCTATAAGTAACACTTACCGTACAGTCCGGTCTCTTCATCTGATATGTAGCATATCGATTCTAGGGGTGGAATTGTCAGACCCAGTTGTAATCGTATGCTTAAAACCCGGATCGAACCATTAACCTACAACTAGCTAACAAGAGAAGGGATAGAAAGGCTATACCGATTGATCCGTGTCCTTCGGTCTTTGGCCACCATCCCAAGCTCCTCGCGGCATCTCCGATCTCGATCTCCTCGTCGGAAAGTGCACCACATCATCGAGTCCTTTTACGGGCTCCCGCTTCATCCGAAGCAACTCAGGTACGAAGTTCGCTAGCCGACATGTCCAAGGCGATGTAGACAATGTGTGTGATCACATTGTCTCTTATGGTTTTAGTGGATGCTATTAGTGAGGTGATAGTGAGCTCAAGAAAGAAGAGGAAGAAGAAGAAGTTTCCTTTTCTTTTTCTTTTGTTGTTGTGATGATAATGAGAGTTAGAGAGTGTTCAAAAATACAAGACTAAACTCTATCATATGGCAGCCCCTCTCTCTCTCCTTATCATTTCAACTCACAAAACCATCAAATAATGTGACATTAGCACAAGAACTGAGACCATGAGTCACCCATGAGGTTCATGTCTCATTTAATGCACAAAATGATAACTTAAGCTCCCAATTTCCATTTGTAAACATTAACCCAAATGTTTACAACAACAAAATGATACGGCAACATCTAAAGTAAACTCGTGACGGATCACAAGGATACCCCTCACATGTATATACATACCTGCATCCGCATTCCGACCGAATACGAATGCGATGAGACTAAAGTAATCCAACAAATCTAATACTAGGATCCGGCTTAAACCAAAGCCCACTAGTATGATCCGCCCGATCATGATCCGTGCACTACTGCACATATATGATCGAACCCTGCCATATATCATACGGCCTCTACAACGTTTCGCCCGAAACTTGAGAAATAGTCTGTGGGGGACTCTAAATACTCGTCAATATACCGGCTGTGGATTTAACCACTAGCACGTCAGAGGTATTAGTCGTACGTAACGGGCTACCAGATATTGACCAAAAGGGAGGTCGATGAGCGAACTCATCCTGACACCCTACTGAGCCTGTCAGTGACAATATCCGTATAGTCCGGTCCGTTCGTCTATGAGCATCGCATGGCGGGCCTAGGGGGTTGGTAAAAATCAGACCCCCAAAAGCGGTACAAGTCGTGTCGGAGTGTAGCCCAGAACACCCTGAGATACTACCTACCAGTAAATCTCCTGCCTTGGCCAAGGTCTTCATGTAATGGCTCTCCTAGACACAGCGCGATCTCATCCCCAATACCGGGAGAGACGAAACCCCTGTCGATCCGCTCACTGCCTCCATGTGGCTCGGGACTGTACCCAACTAAAACCTGTTTGCACGACTCCTTTGAGCTGTGGTACGGTAGTAATCAAAGCACAGTGGGAACTCACATGAGACAAATGACGATCTTAGGTTGATGAACTAACATGTACACATGTCACCAGGGAACTGCTATCTGACGTCAGGTATAATACCAACTAGTATGTTCCCGGAAAGTCCTGTCCGGTGTACTCATAACCCAATGAGAACCTGTATACATCTTAGGTGATCCAACTGACACCAATGGCTTGTGAGACCGGCCACCGCCCCTCGTCGGGGTCTCGACTGTATACACTAGTCTACTAATAGAGTATCGATGCCCAGTCTCGAAACTCCCACGACTAGGGATTACTTTAAGGATGTGCTTATAGACCCCAGCTCCTACGTATATGATCGCCATCATACTGCTGGCAGTCAAGAAAGAATCCTAAGGGCTCCATCAACGTGTAATAGCGACCTGTAAGGTCACCTAAAGCTGTACACGATGATAAAGATAAACCAGATAGCATACTATCAACTTTGAGTAAGATTGTCCTACCGGCATAGGTCCTCCCTCAATCATTGCAATCACGTGCCTATGATCCAATAATTGACTATGAGGGCACTATATCCAACAATTTCCCACTTGCACTCAAGGCTAATTATTGCGATATCGCATACTCACAGCCCGTGTGATACCGAACACCCAATTCCTCTACTAATCAGTCTCACAAAGCCCGTTTGCGAAACTATTGCGTTCGAGGAATAGCCTCAGTGAGTGGATCCGCCCTAATGTTTCTTTTTATGTCTCTCTTTATCTCAAGTTCGCGGAGAAAGCCATCTCCCGAAATGAGCAATACCTGTCTTAGAATATGTCTGGATATCTGATGAGACCTAGTTCATAAATGAACTCCAAATCCAAACTTCTTAGACTGTATCGTCAACTGAACTTAATCAGTATCCTGCACCATGCCTCCCTCAGTATCCGCTTGGATTACCTGTCCAAAACACTGCCCCTCGTCAGAGGGAAAACAATAACTCTGACAGTCACTCTGTCATTCAGGTCACCTTGGAAGCCTGGAATGATAACCGTCTCCTGAAGGAGGCTGCCGTTATCAGATCCCTAGAACATCCACTTATGTTCTAAAACTACTTCCGAACGTTTCTCCAGGATTGGATCAATATTAACTTATTTCATCTCGTGCAAAAACAACATCTGGTGTAGTACTTGACATCTCATGATTGACTCAATTGCCTAAGCAAGTGATCTGCCAATCATGCACATCCCTCTCCCCTTTAGTCTGTAAGACGCCTTTAGAGAGGGTGACTCCATCACCTGCAGGTATACTACCGTGCCAGAAGTCGTCCATTCTAAAACACCTTTAGAATGTTGTTTAAGTACCCAGATTGGGAAACTACCCAAATCTAGATCTAAAACCATATATCTAGTAACCATAATATCTGATATAATATCCATATCCTATATGGAGAAACCACTGTGAGACAACCAAAGTATAACTGATCGTAGTATAGGAATTTCACTTCCTACTCTGTGTATGTCATCCAAAAAACCAGGACATCACACCCTACTACTTTCTTAATAGATCCATCCCTTATTCTGATGAAGTCAAACCCATGACTGTCACATCAGAAATAGATGATCTATCTCTGCTATATCTGCTTTAGTCCATAAATAGACACAAGCTACTTGTTCACTAAGCTTCCGCTGCTCCCACAGACTACGACAACCCTCTGGCAGAGTCATATACACGTACACTTCTAAAGCTAGTTTAGAACGACGCTATACTCATCCTCCTGCCGGGTCTCACAGTTTGGAACAATAGCAATGGCAAGTTTAGGTAAACAAGAACCTTCCTATCACCGTCCTTGAGGCTACCGGAGTACCTCTCGGGTGCCTGAGGTTACCCACCTTATCTGTGGAGTGGCCAATGGAATGTCAAACTAGATTGAATCTTTAGGTTCTTATCAAATTTTCAGTAATCGTTTGTGGTTCTGGAATCACTTCCAGTTCTACCATACTCCCACTACTGTTTTCTGAAGAAATCTATTTTACTAAAACTGTGGCGAGTCAAGAACAATATCACTATTGATCTTCCAGATGGTAGAAAGTCAACCCTCGTCATAGCCCGGGTCAACCCATAAATAGCCATTACGGAAACGTGCCTTGAGTTATCCAGAGTCTGGTTTTAAGAATAAGCCGGACAACTCCCCGTACCTTAACATCGTTAAGATATGAACCGTTCTATATCCAATATAGAAACAGAGGCAATGATTTAATTGGAACCAGATTCAAATCATACAGCTGTCTCCAGTGCATGTCAACTAAATGGAGAGAGGCCGATCAGCATTACTCAATTTAGGAATACATCCAGATATGAGTAACCTGAAAGAGAAGCAAGTTCTCATAATCATTACTATCAACTGAATACCATACACAAGTATCTACATCTTCGATCACCTTGAAGAATCCTGATACTTACAATACCTGGTTCTCTACTTTATTCTTATACCTATAACTTCTCAAAACTTAGACCTTGCATTTCTACGAAACACATGTCTAAGAACTAGAGAAGTCACAAGTAAACAGAATATAGTACGAGTACCAACCTCTCTGTCCTCATGGACACTGGACAACATACAATACTCTGTATAAGTCCCTTGAGTCTACCAACTCATTCCCAGTGTGTCTTAGATTGAAAACTGTACTTATGGTTAAGAAGAATTACACCACTGTTTAATGATCCATACCTAACCATCAACTGATATAGGTAAATGTCATGGACATAATTTCAAAAAGTTATATCTCACTTTATAAAAATAAACGTACAGATATATCAATTTGAAATTGGTGCATAACAACGGATATTCTAAACTAAATATTTGTCGTCGGGCAAACAACCCAGGCGATTTCCTCAAATATCACTAATTACAACGAATCCCGATATAATAAGGATGATCACCCAATTCCCAAAAACTTACTCACACTCATCATCTGTAAAACCATACAGATGTGAGAATCAAACCTGGTAAATACATACCCTGGAACAAGGACTAATTGGGAAATCAGTTTTCTTTTAACAATACACAGTGAAACTGAAACATGTAAATGTCTCGAAGGGTATCCGGGTATTCCTAGTAATGCCTCTTCCATTATCAGATTCACAAGTGTAACCGTATATTTCTTTGCCATCTCTCCAAATCCCTTTATATGTATTTAGTCATTACCTTCTATACACCCCTTTAGGCTAAATGGTTTTCTTCCTTTCCTACCGTTCGGCACCAGCCTATTGTTTGGAAGAAAACTATCCAATAAGCGTAATAGGTGTACTGTCCTAATCCTAGGAGCACTCGCAACCCGAGAGAAGGTAAAGATAGAAGACAACTGAATAAAACCTTATTCCTATTTCTCCTGAACCAGAATCCATCCCCGAACTGGAAGAAGTTCCTTTCGAGTTCGTATATAACCATACGATGGAGTATCCAAATAACTGTGGATCTTCATAGTGATATGGAGTGTTCTGGAGAAATACAAAGGTGATGTAGGATTGGTGAAGAAATACTTGGTTTGGTCGTGAATATGAGTCGCAATTTACTTTGCCCTCTTACTAATCACTTTATTTGTCTTTACTTAATACCTTCTGTACACCTTTTCGGCTAAATGGTTTTCTCCATTCCCTACCGTTCGGCACCTGCCTATGGTTTGGATGAAGACTATCCAATTAGCGTAATAGGTGTACCGTCCTAATCCAAGGAGCACTCGCAACCTGAGAGAAGTTAAAAGGAAAAGACAACTGAATAGTCCTATTCGTTTTCTCCAGAACTGGAAACCATCCTCGAATAACTTCCTTCGAGTTCGTATATAACCATACGATGGTTTTATCCAATGGAAGTGGATGTTCATAGTAATATGGGGTGTTCTGGAGAAAAGGGTAAAAGTAGGAGTGGCAATGAGGTATGCAACTCAGACAATCCAAAAGCCAGTGTTTTAAGAAGGTTCGGTTAATCTTGGTCACTGAGTCATAGTCAAGGGTCGGGTCATGGTCGCTGCCAAAGAGAGAGAGAGAAAAGAAACACTCTGCGTGCACTCTAACCTAGATCAGAATGGTTACCACTTTATATAATCAGGAAACCTCCTACTGTAACCTCAAATTCTCCTCCAAACCTGAAAGAAGAATTAGTCGGGATCACCCGAGGAGTAAACCAACTCATCCGTGGGAATCGGGATCCAACTATCATCGCATGATAACGTGATGGAATCCACTCACGTTATCACATTCCAGAAGGTATGCGCATATCCGGCAAGTTTCAGTTTCTTTAGAAACTCCCGATGTGATTTTTACCCCATGCTCTTATGACCTTGACTTTGGCCAACAAATCATAAGTCACATGTCAAGTTCTACCCGTCATTGTCCAGGTTAATTTGAACCCACCCGTACCAACCCTTGACTTTGGCTAACAAGGAAGTACGACTGTCTCAAAACAACGCATCTATCTATGCAGCAGAAAGATAACAAATAGCTACCATACACCATGCCTTGACTTTGGCCAACAAACATAGTATGAATACTAAGTGCTACCCGTCTGAAATGACGGAGGGCTACGAATGGTATTTGGCGAAAAACCTTTAACGTAATGAACTTGATATCGTTGAAGGAACTGGATAGCCTTTTATAAAAATATAGTGGCGAAAATCTATGCTAAAGAGGTCACTCCCGGTGAAGGGATCTCGGCTCTTTCCCCGTAGAATGAGGTGCAGGATATTCCAACTGAATACCACGATGCAAAGCAAAAAGTAATCGGCTATAGTGAACTTATTACCCTGACGCAAACTTCTTTCCAAGGGGCCACTCCCGGTGAAGGGATCTCGGCCCTTGCCTCGTCGACTGTGGTGCTGGATATTCATAACCGAATAGCACTGTGCAAAACAAAAGAAAACGTCCTTGCAATAACAGCTTTTTTTTTGAAAAATGTTCCAACAACGTCAGAATGGGTTTGTTTAGCTTGCATTGATCCGAATCAATTCAGTCCCATCAATTAATCACACCACAAAAGAACGAAAATATAATGTATGTATATGCCATCCGCAATCGCCTCTGGGTCCCGTCATCACCCGTTAGGTTACTTAACTAACGACAGAGCGGGGACTGGACTAGCGCGGGTGTAAAACATATACAACATCTACTAGTATATATATCAATATATAATATTCGCTCAAGGCGTGATAAAATGCAACATCACAGAAATGTAATAAGCATCACAGAACAATACAGATAATCTGGAGGCCCCGGGTTTCACAGAGCCGCAACTGAAACCTGACGTTCCCCTGGTCGTTTGGATAGCCTGTGCAATGAGATCCTAGACCCCTACGGGCGCGGAAAGTTACCCGCCAAAACCTGAAGCGATGCAGCCTCCTTCAACAAAGTGAATGGACCACCCAGCACTTCACAGAATCCGGTAACTTAAGCATCCCTCCTTGGGTCAACCTGTACCCCCTACGAGTGCGGCGAATAGCCCGCCAATTCTAGAGTAAAGCCCCCTCCGTCTCAAAGCCATGAGATGCGGGCCCATTGCCCTCTAGAACTCGGCTATCCGTGCACCCCACCGCGGGGTAATCCTAGTACAGAAAGTAAAATATATACAATGGGTACGTCGACCTCAGCCCGGTCGTGCCCCAAAAGAATAATATACAAACAGGCGGTGACGGCAGTCCACATGTCGGACGCTCGCCCCGCAATAACAAATATACAAATACAACCAAACTGTACAACCATTGCATCCAGGCTATCCACCACGACAAATCCGCAACATCACAGCACAACACAGAACATCAACGTGAATGACACGTTCACAAATCCGTCTAAAAGAACTATAGCAATTAGAAAAGATTTACCGCTCGAATGACATTCACGGTCACAGATATAATTTAAGTACTGTAAATTAACGTATTTAAAATTCCCATCGAAAAAACTTCCCGAAGTGGGCCCCAAGTACAATTCCACCACTCAAAATAATCTGGGCCAAAAATATATATCAAAAAAATCATATTTCCATGAAATAAAGCCCCATAAATAATTTGGGTTACTGTAGCCCAAAAAGGGCCGCGGAAGGGCCGCCAAATGCGACATTTCGCGGCGGTTCCGCGGCGGAATTTTGGAGTTAGGTCTCCAAACTTTTTCTGTAGCTTTAGTTATGCCTGCATGTATTTTTAACATGCCTAAAATAGTTTTTTGACCAACTTTGAAAATCGACAGCAAGCACACTGAAATGGAAATACGATTCGGAAATTTCGATCGATCGATGTTTTAAACGCGTTAGAACAAGCTAGTAAAGGTTAATGGCCTGGCTTTGATAACATGTAAGTCTACAGTAGCGCCCCGGCCGTCTGTCCGAGGCCAAAATGCGGAAACGAAAACTTTTTCAAAACTAGAAACCGGCGCTATCGTATGCTTAAAACCCGGATCGAACCATTAACCTACAACTAGATAACAAGAGAAGGGATAGAAAGGCTATACCGATCGATCCGTGTCCTTCGGTCTTTGGCCACCATCCCAAGCTCCTCGCGGCATCTCCGATTTCGATCTCCTCTTCGGAAAGGACACCACATCATCGAGTCCTTTTACGGGCTCCCGCTTCATCCGAAGCAACTCGGGCACGAAGTTCGCTAGCCGACGTGTCCAAGGCGATGTAGAGAATGTGTGCGATCACTTTGTCTCTTGAGGATTTAGTTGATGCCATTAGTGAGGAGATAGTGAGCTCAAGAAAGAAGAGGAAGAAGAAGAAGTTTCCTTTTCTTTTTCTTTTGTTGTTGTGATGATAATGAGAGTGAGAGAGTGTTCAAAAATACAAGACTAAACTCTATCATAGGGCATCCCCTCTCTCTCTCCTTATCATTTCAACTCACAAAACCATCAAATAATGTGACATTTGCACAAGAAATGAGACTATGAGTCACCCATGAGGTACATGTCTCATTTAATGCACAAAATGATAACTTAAGCTCACAATTTCCATTTGTAAACATTAACCCAAATGTTTACAACAACAAAAAGATACGGCAACATCTAAAGTAAACTCATGACGGATCACAAGGATACCCCTCACCTGTATATACATACCTGCATCCGCATTCCGACCGAATGCAAATGCGATGAGACTAAAGTAATCCAACAAATCTAATACTAGGATCCGGCTTAAACCAAATCCCACTAGTATGATCCGCCCGATCATGATCCGTGCACTACTGCATGTATATGATCGAACCCTGCCATATATCATACGGCCTCTACAACGTTTCGCCCGAAACTTGAGAAACAGTCTGTGGGGGACTCTAAAGACTCGTCAATATACTGGTTGTGGATTTAACCACTAGCACGTCAGAGGTATTAGCCGTATGTAACGGGCTACCAGGTATTGACCAAAAGGGAGGTCGATGAGCGAACTCATCCTGACACCCTACTGAGCCTGTCAGTGACAATATCCGTACAGTCTGGTCCGTTCATCTATGAGCATCGCATGGCAGGCCTAGGGGGTTGGTAAAAGTCAGACCCCCAAAAGCGGTACAAGTCGTGTCGGAGTGTAGCCCAGAACACCCTGAGATACTACTGGAATACCAACCAGTAAATCTCCTGCCTTGGCCAAGGACTTCGTGTAATGGCTCTCCTAGACACAGCGCGATCTCACCCCCAATACCGGGAGAGACGAAACCCCTGTCGATCCGCTCACTGCCTCCATGTGGCTCGGGACTGTACCCAACTAAAACCTGTTTGCACAACTCCTTTGAGCCGTGGTAGGGTAGTAATCAAAGCACGGTAGGAACTCACATGAGACAAATGACGATCTCAGGTCAATGAACTAACATGTACACATGTCACCAGGGAACTGCTATCTGACGTCAGGTATAATACCTACTAGCATGTTCCCGGCGAGTCTTGTCCGGTGTACTAATAACCCAATGAGCACCTGTATACATCTTAGGTGATCTAACTTAAACCAATGCCTTGTGAGACCGGCCACCGCCCCTCGTCGGTGTCTCGACTGTATACACTAGTCTACTAAAGGAGTATCGATGCCCAGTCTCGAAACTCCCACGACTAGGGACCACTTTAAGGATGTGCTTATAGACCCCAGCTCCCACATATATGATCGTCATGATACTGCTGGCAGTCAAGAAAGAATCCTAAGGGCTCCATCAACGTGTAATAGCGACCTGTAAGGTAACCTTAAGCTGTACACGATGATAAAGATAAACCGGATAGCATACTATCATCTTTGAGTAAGATTGTCCTACCGGCATAGGTCCTCCTTCAATCATTGCAATCACGTGCCTGTGATCCAATAATTGACTCTGAAGGCACTATATCCAACACCAGTAACTTGATAATTTATGTCGATGTATAGCTCCTAACGGTTCGGGAGACTACTGATAACACATACCAGTAAATCTCATCAACAGCCTTGGCAAGGGACTTTCTGTTGTAGACAATCGAGCATGACGTAACATCAACTCCCAATACCGGGAGAGATGAAACCCATTCTATCGCTCATTGCCTCCATGTGACTCGGGACTGTAAGTCGACGTTATACACCCCACTGGTTTGCGGGGAAGCGGAACGGGTAAAAAACGAATTTTACATACAAGGTAACATCGACTTGAACTCACAGATCTTAGCTAAACCATGACTAAAAAACTAACTAGAGGTATTATCTATAAGTCTACGGTAGCACCCCGGCCGTCAATATGACGCCAAATGTGGAACAAAAACTTTTATAACTGGCGCTATCGCATACTATAACCCGGATCTTGCCATTAACGCTAAACTAACAAACTACAAAGTGGGTAGAAAGGTTATACCGAACGATCCGAGTCCTTCGGTCTTTAACCATCATCCCACGCTCCGTTGCGGCTGCTCCGATCTCCTGGCTCCTCGTCGAGGTGGCACCACATCTACGGATCTTTAAACGGGCTCCCGCCTCTATACCGAGGCAACACGGTCATCAAGTCTGCCAAAAGAGATGACCAAGATGAAGTAGAGAACTAGTAGAACACTTTGTCTCGCTTCATCCAAAGCCATGGATGAACGGTTAATGAAGTTGCCTTTTTAATGGAATGAAATGAAAAATGAGCATATCAAATTTCCATGAACCAAAAACTATCATCTATATTTTTCCAACAACCATAATTGCCTCCAAAACCATGGCCGACCACTAAGAAGAGGTGGGGTGAGTGTAGGAGCAAAAGGGGAGGTGACCATAAGCAATAATGTAATGAATGAGTCATATAACACCTAGCATAAAACATTCAATGCAAACAATGAATCACTAATCCTAGTCATCAACCATTTAATGCAAAATGGTGACACACTAAACCTAGTCACCATTCTAGAAGCTTCCACACTCATGACTCACCCTCATGAAGAAAAGATAAATCCGCATTAAACCGAATGTTTAAGACGGGCGATAGAAAACTGGCAACTTCCAAAAGCGATCCCGAAACGAATTTCAGGACAACCCCGTAACAGTATAAACATACCCGCATTTGTATTACGACCGAATACAAATGCAACTGAGACAAAGATATTATATCTACACAGTATAATACTCAGATCCGGCATAACCCAAAGCCCACCAGTATTATCTGCCTAAACTATGATACGTGCGTAAACGTACGTGCATTTTCCGCACCCTGCCATAAAACCATACGGCCTCTACAACGTTTCGCCCGAACTTGGGAAACTATCTTTGGGGGACTCTAATGACTCGTCAGTACCCTGGCAGTGGGTTTAACCACAAGCCGTCAGCGGCACTAGCAGTGCGTAACGGCTGCCCATGTAATGACCTCAAGGGAAGCCGATGAGCGAACTCATCCTGGAACCCTACTGAGCCTAACAGTGACAATATACATACATTCCGGTCCGTTCGTCTATGAGTATCGCATATCGGGCCTAGGGGGCTGGTAACGTCAGACCCCCAATAGCGGTATAAGTCGTGTCGGAGTGTAGCCCAGAACACCCTGAGATACTACTGGAGTACCTACCAGTAAATCTCCTGCCTCGGCCAGCGCTTTGTGTAATGGCTCTCCTAGACACAGCGCGATCTCACCCCCAATACCGGGAGAGACGAATCCCCTGCCGATCCGCTCACTTGCCTACATGTGGCTCGGGACTGTACCCAAAAAATACCTGTTTGCACGACTCCTTTGAGCCGTGGTAGGGTAGAAATCAAAGCACAGTGGGAACTTACACGAGACAAATGACGACCTCAGGTCGATGAACTAACCTGTACATATGTCACCAGGGAACTGCTATTTTACGCTAGGTATAATACCAACTAGCAGGTTCCTGGCGAATCCTGTCCGGTGTACTCATAACCCAATGAGCACCTGTATACATCTTAGGTGATCCAACTGACACCAGTGTCTTGTGAGACCGGCCACCGCCCCTCGTCGGGGTCTCGATTGTATACACTAGTCTACTCCGGAGTATCGATGCCCTGTTTCGAAACTCCCATGACTAGGGACCATTTTTAAGGATGTGCTTATAGACTACCCAACTCTCACGTATATGATCGCCATCATACTATTGGTAGTCAAGCAAGATCCTAAGGGCTCTATCAACGTGTAACAGTGATCAGTCACCTGAACCTGTACACGACTAATAAAGGCAAACCAGATAGCATACTATCATCTCGAGTAAGACTGTCCTACCGGTATATGTCCTCCTCAATCATTGCAATCACGTACCTGCGATCCAATAATTGACTTTGAGGGCACTATATCCAACAATCTCCCACTTGCACTTAAGGATAATTATTGCGATGTCGCATACTGACAGCCCGTGTGATACCGAACACCCAATTCCTCTAATAATCAGTTTCACAAAGCTCGTATGCAAAACTCTTGTGTTCGAGAAATAGCCTCAATGAGTGGATCCGCCCTGATATTTCTTTCTATGTCTCTCTTAATCTCAAGTTCGCGGAGAAACCCATCTCCCGAATTGAGTAATACCTGTCTTAGAATATGTCTGGATATCTGATGGGACCTAGTTCATAAATGAACTCCAAATCAAAACTTCTTAGACTGTATCGTCAACTGAACCTAATCAGTATCCTGCACCATGCCTCCCACAGTATCCTCTTGGACCAACTGTCCATAATACTGTCCCTCGTCAGAGGGAAAACTATAACTCTGACAATCACTCTGTCAACCAAGTCACCTTTGAAGCCTGGAATGATAACCGTCTCCAAAGGAGGCTGCCGTCATCAAATCCCTAGAACATCCACTTATGTTCTAAAACTTCTTCCTTATGTTTCTCCAGGATTGGATTAATATAAACTTATCGCATCTAGTGCAAAAACAACATCTGGTGTGGTACTTGACATCTCACGATTGACTCAATTGCCTAAGCAAGTGATCTGCCAATCATGCACATCCCTCTCCCCTTTAGTCTGTAAGACACCTTTAGAGATGGTGACTCCATCACCTGCAGGTACACCACCATGCCAGGAGTCATCTATTCTAAAATACTATTAGAATACTGTCAAAGTACCCAAATTGGGAAACTACCCAACCCTAGATCTAAAACCATAGATCTAGTAACCAGAATGTCTGATATTATATCCATATCCTGTGAAGAGAAACAACTGTGTGACAACCACAGTATAACCGATCGTAGTATAGGAATTTTACTTCCTACTCTGTGCATGTCATCCAAATACCAGGACATCACACCCTACTACTTTCTTAACTGATCCATCCCCTATTCTGATGAAGTCAAAGCCATGACTGTCACATCAAAAATAGATGATCTATCTCCGCTATAACTGCTTAAGTCTATAAATAGACACAAGCTACTTGAACACTATGCTTCCGCCGCTCCCACTGACCACAACAACCCTCTGGCAGAATAATATATACGTGCACTTCTAAAGCTAGTTTAGAACGACGCTATACTTAACCTCTTGCCGGGTCTCATAGTCTGGAACAACAGTAGTGTCAAGTCTGGGTAAACAAGAACCTCTCTTTCACCGTCCTTGAGGCTACCGGAGTACCTCTCGGGTGTCTGAGGTTACCCACCATATCTGCGGAGTGGCTAATGGAATGTCAAACCTGATTGAATCTTTAGGTCCTATTAAATTTTCGGTAATCGTTTGCGGTTCTGGAATCACTTCCAGTTCTACCATACCCCCACTACTGTTTTCTGAAAAAATCCATTTTACTAAAACTGTGGCGAGTCAAGAACAATATCACTATTGATCTTCTAGATGGTAGAAAGTCAACCCTCATCATAGCTGGGCCAACCCACAAACTGCCATTACAGAAACGTGCCCTGAGTTATCCAGAGTCTGGTTTTAAGCATAAGCCGGACAACTCCCCGTACCTTAACATCGTTAAGATATTAACCATTCTATATCCAATATAGAAACTTTGGCACATGTTTAATTGGAACCAGATTCTAATCATGCAGCTGTCTCCAGTGCATATCAACTTAATGGAGAGAGGCTAATCAGCATTACTCAACTTAGAAATCCATCCAATTATGAGTAATCTGAAAGAGAAACAAGTTTCTCAAAACCATTACTATCATCTGAATACCGATCACAAGTATATACATCTTCGATCTCTTTGAAGAATCCCGATACCAGCGACATCTGGTTCTCTACTTTATTCTTATACCCATAACTTCTCAAAACTTAGACCTTGTATTTCTGCGAAACACTTGTCTAAAAACTAGAGAAGTCATAAGTAAACAGAACATAGTACGAGGACCAACCCCTTTGTCCTGATGGACACTGGACAACATACAATACTTTGTATAAGTCCGCTGAGTTGAATAACTCAAAACCTGTGCATCGTAGGTTGAAAACTGTACTTATGGTTAAGAACTACTCCGTTGTTGAATGCTCCTTACCCAATCGCCAACTGATATAGGTAAATGTCATCGACATATTATCAAAAAGTTATATCTCACTTTATAAAAATAAACGTACAGATATATCATTTTGAAATTGGTGCACAACAACGGATACTCAAAACCAAATACATGCTGTCCGGAAAAAACCCAGGCGACTTCCTCAAATATCACCAATTACAACGAATTCCGATATAAGTAGGATGATCACCTTATTCCCAATAACTTTCTCCCACTCATCATCTGTAAAACCATACAGATGTGAGAATCATACCTGGTAAATACATACCCTGGAGTAAGTATCTAATCGGGAAATCAGTTTTCCTTTAACAATGCACTGAAACATGAAAATGTTTCGTAGGGGTATCCTGGTATTCCTAGCAATGCCTCTTCCATAATCCAATTCATGACTATAACCGTATATTTCATTTGCTATCTCTCCAAATCCCTTTATTTGCCTTTATTCATTTCCTTCTGTACACCCTTTTAGGCTAAGTGGTTTTCTTCCTTCCCTACCGTTCGGCACCAGCTTATGGTTTGGAAGAAGACTATCCAATAAGCATAATAGGTGTACCCTACTAAACCAAGGAGTACTCACAACTTGAGAGAAGCTGATGATAAAAGACAACTGAATAATACATTATTCTATTTCTCCCGAACTGGGGAAAAAAGAAAAGGTGAAATAGGAGTGGCGATGAAGTACGCGGTTTGGCCGTGAATAATAGCAGTCGCAATTTTACTTTGCCCTCTTTCTAATACCTTTCACTTTGTCTTTACTTATTACCTTCTGCACACCCTACTTAGGCTAATTGGTTTTCTTCATTCCCTACCTTTCGGCACCTGCCTATGGTTTGGAAGAAGACTATCCAATAAGCGTAATAGGTGTACTCTCCTAAACTAAGGAGTCCTCGCAACCTGAGAGAAGGTGATAATAAAAGACAACTGAATAAACCAATTCCATTTCTCCTGAACCAGGATCCATCCTTGAAGAAGTCCCTCCGAGTTCGTATATAACCATAAAATGGATCTATCCAATGGAAGTGGATGTCCGTAGTAATACGGGGTATTCTGAGAAATCCAAAGGGTAAAAGAAGGAGCGGCAATGACTTATGCAACTTAGACAATCCAAAAGCCAGTATTTAAGAAGGTTCGGTCAACTTGGTCACTGAATAATAGGCTAGGGTCGGTGAAAGGTCGCTGCCAAAGAGAGAGAGAAAAGAAACACTCTGCATGCACTCTATCCTAGATCAGAATGGTTATCACTTTATCTAATCAGGAAACCTCCCACTGTACTGTCAAATTATCCTCCAAACCTGAAAGAAGAATCAATCAGGATCACCCGAAGAGTAAACCAACTCATCAGTGGGGATCGGGATCCAACTCTCATCGCATGATAACGTGACGGAATCCACTCACGTTATCACACTCCAGAAGGTATGCGCATGCCTGGTAAGTTTCAGTTTCTTTAGAAACTCCCGATATGATTTTTACCCCATGTTCTTATGACCTTGACGAAGGCCAACAAATCATAAGTCACATGTCAAGTTCTGCCCATCATTATCTTGTTAATTCGAACCCACCCGTACATACCCTTGACGAAGGCCAACAAGGTAATACGACTGTCCCAAACCAACTCATCTATCTATGCAACAAATGAATACCCCAGCAGCTACCAAAAACTATGCCTTGACGAAGGCCGACAAACATAGCTTGAATACTACTGACCATCCATAAGAAATGACGGAGGGCTACGGCTGGTTTTTGGCGAAAAACCTTTAACGTAATGAACTTGATCTCGCTGAAGGAACCTGATAGCTTTTTATAAAAATATAGTGGCGAAAACCTTTGCTAAAGAGGTCACTCCCGGTGAAGGGATCTCGGCTCTTTCCTCGTGGAATGAGGTGCAGGATATTCCAACTGAATACCACGATGCAAAGTAACTTGTAATCGACTATAGTGAAGTTATTACCCTGACGCAAACTTCTGCCCAAGGGGTCACTCCCGGTGAAGGGATGTCGTCCCTTGCCTCGTCGAATGAGGTGCAGGATATTCCAACTGAATACCACTGTGCAAAACAAAAGGAAACGTCTTTGTAATAACACTTTTTTAAACTGTTCCAACAACATCCAAACAGGTTTGTTTTCCTTTGCATTAATCAAAATCAACGCAGTCCCATCAATTAATCACACCAGAAAAGAACGAAAATAAAATATATGTATATGCCATCCGCATTCGTCACTGGGTCCCGTCATCACCCGTTAGGTTACTTAACTAACGACAGAGCGGGGACTGGACTAGCGCGGGTGTAAAACATATACAGCATCTACTAGTATATATACCAATATACAATAATCGCTCCAGGCATGATAAAATGCAACATTACAGAAAAGTAATAAGCATCACAGAACAATACAGATAATCTGGGATCCTCGGGTTTCACAGAGCCGCTGCTGAAACCCGACGTTCCCTTGGTCGTGTGGATAGCCCGTGCAATGAAACCTAGACCCCTACGGGTGTGATAAGTTACCCTCCAAAACCTGAAGCGAGGCAGCCCCCTACAACATAATGAATGGACCACCGTGCACTTCACGGAATCCGGTAACTTGGGCCCCCCACCTTGGGTCAACCTGTACCCCCTACAAGTGCGGCGAATAGTCTGCCAATTCTAGAGTGAGGCCCCTCTGCCTCTCAAAGCCATGATATGCTGTCCCGTTGCCCTCCAGAACCCGGCTATCCGTGCACTCCGTCGCGGGGTAAAACCTAGTACAGAAATGAAAAATATGTACAACGGGTATATCGACCTCAGCCCGGTCGTACCCCAAAAGAATATCATACAAACAGGCAGTGACGGCAGTCCACATGTTGGACGTTCGCCCCATAATATCAAATGTAGAAATAAATCCAAACTGCACTACCATTGCACACTGCTATCCATCACGACAAATCCGCAACATCACAGCACAACACAGAACAACAACGCGAATGTCACATTCGCAAATCCGTCTAAAAGGACTATAGCAATTAGACGCAATTTACCGCTCGAATGACATTCACGGTCGAAGATATAATGTAAGTACTGTAAACTAACACGTTTAAATTTCGATCGACAAAATTTCCCGAAGTGGGCCCCACGTACATCTGCAGTACAGTAACAAAATCTGGGCCCAAAAGAAATATTCCAGAAACCACAAATTTCAATGAAGACCATACTGTAGAAAATTGGAGAACTGATCTCACAAAGTGGCAGCGGATCCGCGACCAAACCCTGGTTTGGGCCGCGGATCCGCGACAGTACTGTTGAGTTAGTCGACCAAATTTCATCAGTTTGCTTAAAAAAGCCTGCTCGATTTTCTGAGATGCTCAAAATAATTTTTAGGCCAAGTTTTAAAATCGACAGAAACTTTACATTGAAAATTGCAGTTTTCGAAATTTCATCCGATCGTTGTTTTAAACGCGTTAGAACAAGTTAGTAAAGCTTAATGGCGTGGCTCTGATACCATGTAAGTCTACGGTAGCGTCCCGGCCGTCAATCTGACGCCAAATGCGGAACAAAAACTATTATAACTGGCGCGATCGCATACTATAACCCGAATCTTGCCATTAACGCTAAACTAACAAACTACAAAGTGGGTAGAAAGGTTATACCGAACGATCTGAGTCCTTCGGTCTTTAACCATCATCCCACACTCCGTTGCGGCTTCTCCGATATCCTGGCTCCTCGTCGAGGTGGCACCACATCTACGGATCTTTAAACGGGCTCCCGCCTCTATACCGAGGGAACTCGGTCATCAAGTCTGCCAAAAGAGATGACCAAGATGAAGTAGAGAACGAGTAGAACACTTTGTCTTGCTGCATCCAAAGCCATGGATGAACGGTTAATGAAGTTGCCTTTTTAATGGAATGAAATGAGAAATGAGCATATCAAATTTCCATGAACCAAAAACTATCATCTATATTTTTCCAACAACCATAATTGCCTCCAAAACCATGGCCGGCCACTAAGAAGAGGTGGGGTGGGTGTAGGAGCAAAAGGGGAGGTGACCATAAGCAATAATGTAATGAATGAGTCATATAACACCTTGCATAAAACTTTCAATGCAAACAATGAATCACTAATCCTAGTCATCAACCATTTAATGCAAAACGGTGACACACTAAACCTAGTCACCATTCTAGAAGCTTCCATACTCATGACTCACCCTCATGAAGAAAAGATAAATCCGCATTAAACCGAATGTTTAAGACGGGTGATAGAAAACTGGCAACTTCCAAAAGCGGTCCCGAAACGAATTTCAGGACAACCCCGTAACAGTATAAACATACCCGCATTTGTATTACGACCGAATACAAATGCAACTGAGACAAAGATATTATATCTACACAGTATAATACTCGGATCCGGCTTAAACCAAAGCCCACAAGTATTATCTGCCCGAAATATGACACTGCGTAAACGCACGTGCATTTTCCGAACCCTTCCATAAAACCATACGGCCTCTACAACGTTTCGCCCGAACTTGGGAAACTATCTGTGGGGGACTCTAATGACTCGTCAGTACCGTGGCAGTGGGTTTAACCACAAGCCATCAGCGGCAATAGCAGTACGTAACAGCTGCCCATGTACTGACCTCAAGGGAAGCCGATGAGCGAACTCATCCTGGAACCCTACTGAGCCTAACAGTGACAATATATATACAGTCCGGTCCGTTCGTCTATGAGTATCGCATATCGGGCCTAGGGGGCTGGTAACGTCAGACCCCCAATAGCGGTATAAGTCGTGTCGGAGTGTAGCCCAGAACACCTTGAGATACTACTGGAGTACCTACCAGTAAATCTCTTGCCTCAACTGAGGGCTTTGTGTAATGGCTCTCCTAGACACAGCGCGATCTCACCCCCAATCCCGGGAGAGACGAATCCCCTGCCGATCCACTCACTTGCCTCCATGTGGCTCGGGACTGTACCCAAAAAATACCTGTTTGCACGACTCCTTTGAGCCGTGGTAGGGTAGAAATCACAGCACAGTGGGAACTCACACGAGACAAATGACGACCTCAGGTCGATGAACTAACCTGTATACATGTCACCAGGGAACTGCTATCTGACGCTAGGTATAATACCAACTAGCAGGTATCAGGCGTGTCCTGTCCGGTGTACTCATAACCCAATGAGCACCTGTATACATCTTAGGTAATCCAACTGACACCAGTGGCTTGTGAGACCGGCTGCAAGTCGATGTACAACACCCCACGACTTGCGGGGAGGCGAAAAATTGAAAAACGATCTTGTTCTTTGCATAAACATCGACTAACCGAGAATCTTTGCTAAACTATAACTAACAAGAATTATAGAAGTTATCAACTAATATGAAAAGTGATTATACCTAATGAACCGTGTCCTTCGCCTTTTCGTTCTCCACGTCCACTCCGGCCTTCTCTAAGTAGTAGTTGATCCACCCGAGAGCTTTACTTCAAGCTTCACCTCTAACTTGAGGTAACTATGTTTCTTAAAGTGCTAATCTAAGTAACCTAGGTGATATAGAGAAGGGTTAAGGATTAAGTAGTCTATTCTAATCCTTGGTCTCAACACCTGAGAGGGGAGGATTAGGGTTTGAAGAGAGAGAGCTTGAGCAGAGAGAAAGTGAGAAAGAGAATGGAATGAGATAATGATCTCTCATGATATATATGAAGCATTATCATTATCAAGGTAAATGAAATAAAGGATTTAACAATCATGCTTTATAAATACAAATGAGTGATTCATCTACATGAGTCATTAAGCATTTATGATGCATTAATGACAAGGATGAATCACACAAATGAGTCACTAATCTCATTTAATACTTATGCCACCTAAACCCACAAGTCACCAACCTTCTAGAAGCTTCTCGTGAAATTACGAGAACGCCCCTCCTATTCGTGAAAACACGGAAAAACTTTAGACTGTATAAATCCGATAACCGGATACTAGAAACTGGCTTAAACCAAAGCCGTCTAGTAAAAACTGTCCGGATGTCGTACGTGCGTAAACACACGTATGCGTCCGAACCCTTGTCGTAAAACCATACGACCTCTATATCGTTTCGCCTGGAGTAGGGAAACTCTTTGTGTGAGACTCTAAAGAATCGACTACTACGCTGGTAGTGGGTTTAACCACAGACCGCAAGCGGCACTAGCTGTACGTAACGGTCCCCGGGTAGATGTCGATAAGAAGGCCGATGAGGAAACCCATCCGAACTCCTACTGAGTCTGATGTGACAATCTCCGTACAGTCCGGTCTGTTCGTCTAAGACTATCGCATATCGGGCCTAAGGGGCGGCAAGCGTCAGTCCCCTAATAGCGGTATAAGTCGTGTCGGAGTGAAGCCCATTACACCCTGAGAAACAATTGGAACCTACCAGCAAATCTCGCTTGCCCTGGCCAGGGACTTTGCGTTATGGCTCTCTGACACAGCGCGATATCTGTTAGTGTATATGCCCTAGAGGCCATTACTGTATCATACTAGTTTGTATATTACTTAATGGAAGCTTGGGATATTCACCTTGTATAAACAATCTTGCTCAATATAGTAGTATGCTACTTGGTTTGTTTCTACTTCAATGTGTACTTGTGTTTATTTTAGTATATCACCTATACACATTAGTGGAGCCCTTAGGATCTTTGCTTGATTACCAGCGTTGTGATGGCAGTCACACTAGTGGGGGCTGGGTAATCTATAAGCACATCCTTATGCAGGTCCCTAGTCGCAGGACTATCGAGACAGGGCATCGATACTCCGGAGTAGACTAGCGCATGCGCTTCTCATCCCAGAGTGGGAGACGGTCTGTCCCACAGCCGTCAGTACGTCGTACTGGAGATAGTATGCGGGTGCTCGTTGGGTTACGAGTACACTGGACAGTACTCGTCGGGAACTGACCGGTTGGTATTATACCTATCGTTAGTTATCAGTTCCCAGGTGGCATGAGTACAGCTTAGTCCGCTGACTTGACACTGTCACTTCGTCTCAAGTGTGTTCCCACTGTACTTTGATTACTACCCTACCACGGCTCAAAGGAGTCGTGCAAACAGGTGGTAGTTGGGTGCAGTCCCGAAGCACTTGGAGGAAGTGACGGTTAGACAGGATTCGTCTCTCCCGGTATTGGGGGTTGACATCGCGCTGTGTCTAGGAGAGCCATTACACGAGTAGTTCCTGGCCAGGGCAATCGAGATATACTGGTAGGCTTCCAGTGTTATCTCAGGGTGTTTTGGGCTTCACTCTGACACGACTTGTACCGCTATTAGGGGACTGACGTTTACCGCCCCCTAGGCCCGCCATGCGATGTATCAGACGAACAGACCGGACTGTACGGAGAATGTCACATTCAGGCTCAGTAGGAGTTCAGATGGGTTTCACCTAGTCAGTCTTCTTGTCGGCATCTACCTGGGAACCGTTACGCACAGCTAGTGCAGCTTGCGGTCTGTGGTTAAACCCACTGCCAGCGTAGTGTCGAGTCTTTAGAGTCCCACACAGAAAGCTATTCGCCTTTAGGCAAAAGAGTAGAGGTCGCATGGTTTTGCGGCAGGTCGCATGGTTTTGCGACAGGGTTCGGTCACATCCGTGCACTTGTGCACGTACAGTGTCCGGACAGTAGACACTAGCGGGCTTTGGTTTAAGCCAGATCCTTGTGCATGTATTGGGATTGGATTTATCCAGTTTGTATTCGTGTTCCACGGAACGCGGATGCGGGTGTGTATGCACAGTTGATGGAGAGACAGAGGCGGAGGATTCTCATTAGGGTTGTTGACCGTTGACAGTTGACTATTGACTTTTTGCTCAACCCTAATGAGAATATGATATGTGATTAACAATTATATTAATTAGGTATTATGGTGACATGGTTGTTGAGTTGTTGACTTTGTTGACTTGTTGACTTTTGTTGACTTGTTGACTTTGTTGACCGGTGGACTAGGCTTGACTAGTTGACCATCATGATAACTATAGCTATCATTTCATGGCAAAGACTTTTGCTTGCTTGCTCTTTTGTGCAAAATGAGTGCATGAAATGATATGGCTATGGTTGCTTAAACCATCACATAATACTTGATTGATATGATGTGTTATGATTGTTTTGGATTATGAGAGCCAAATGAGAAAAGTCTTCTCTCATTCTTTCATGCTCATTCTTTCTCTTGTTCTTGAGCTCTCATCTTCCTCCTCTTGCTCTCCCTCTCTTGACTCTATGGTTCACTTGTCTCATGAGTTGAGAACCAAGAACCATAGATAAAATCCCATACAAACTCTTCTCTACTCACTCTAGTTCACAAGGTTTAGCAAACCAAGTGAACTAGTTTCTTCAAAGACCGAAGAAGAAGCCAAAGGTAAAAGCTTTCGAGGTGGATCTATCTTCGGCGCAAGGAGACGACGGAGTGAAGGCGATCCGGACATCCATCGAGGCTTGAAGACGAAGGAGTTCGAGAAAAAGAAAGGTATAACCCCATAACCGAGTAGTTAGCAACTCGTAGTTAGGTTGTTAGTTAGATGTTTAACAAAGATCCGGGTTTTAAGTCCTTGTTACCACCTCTAAGAAAATCGTTTTTTATCAAATTCCGCATGCCCGAAAGTACCGGGAGAGGTAGCATGGACTTACAGTGGTATCAAAGCCTAGTTAAACTCTATCTAAACTGTTAGCAAAGTAGCTAAAAGATCGATCAAAGAAAAATCACGAAACGAACCCGAGATTTTCAAGTTTCTGCCGATTTTTATTCTGTTCAAAAGTTGATAAATTTTATCTTAAAAATCTGCTCAGGCTTTTGTGTGATCACCCACCAAATTTGCTCCAACGATCGAGTCAAAGCGCCGCGGAAACGTGGCGGGAGCACGCTCCCGCCGCGGATCCTCGGTCGAGTTGACTCGGCCGAGGTCCAAGTTTGGTGCAGTGTTTTTATGGGGTTGTTTTGGGATTTTTGGAATATATATTTTCTGCCCAGATTTTCCAGAACAAAATTTTTATTTTTGGGGTCCTGAAAATCCGTATTTTTGATCGAACTTCTAAAAGACTTTAGCTGACGGGTTTTTCTGTAATGTGATATTTGTATTGAACGTCTGCTAATCACTATATGTCGATTAGTGGGGGTTATACAAATCTGTGTTCTGTAATGTTGCTGGAATGTGTATATGAATTCATTGGATTGTCGCGGGTGAATAGCCGGGGTTTGTGAGACGAGAGTTTTCTTTTCTTTCAATTCATGTAAATTTGTAAATTGATGTAATAATTATTTGTATGGCCGCACAACCGGGTCGGGGTTGTAGCCGTCATTGTATAATTTCTTTTTACTGTTTTTGCTCCTAGGATAGACCCATGGAGGGGGTTCACAAACTACCGGGTATGCCGAAGTGCCGAGTGGCCTACTCACGGGGATGAGGGAGGTTGCTTCGCTTCGGGTACTTAGCGGGTAGTTTGCCGCACCCGTAGGTGTCTTGGGTGGGGTTTTGGCTATTCACCGCGACCGTGTAATCTGCTTTTCGTTACAGGCTCGTACGAATTGCGGGTTCCTAGTATATCCAATGTGTTCATCTGTGATCTGAAATGTCTATCATTGCGATGTATATCTATATATGATATTATTTAGGCGTTGCTTATGTTTTACAGCCGTGCTAGCCCAGCCACCGCTCTGTCGTTAGTTAAGTAACCTAACAGGTAATGACGGGGCCCCGTGGCGAATGCAAATGGCATAAGCGTACGTCATATTTTGGTTGTTTTCTGCAATGGTAGGACTAAATGATGGGACGCATTAAAAGAACTAATGCAAGAATATCACGCATTAAAAGAACTAATGCAAGAAAATAAACCAAGTAAAAGTCGTTGGAACACTTTCGATAAACCACTCGGTTCTTTTCAAAACAAACTTTTAAATGCGGAGTTTGAGCCACTCCTTTTAAAAGCTATCTCGTTCCATCGACCATATCAAGTTCACTACGTTCACGGTTTTGCCAAAACCATTCGTAGCCCTCCATCATTTCAGTTAAATGTTCGGTAGTATTCAAGCTATGTATTTTGACCTCACGCCAAGGAATAGTGATTGGTAGCTGCCGGATATTTATCTGTTGCATAGATAGAATGTGTTGGTTTGGGACAGCCGTACTACCATTTTGGCCTACGTCAAGGGTAGGTACGGGTGGATTCAAATTAACCTGGATAATGATGGGAAGAACTTGACATGTGACTTATGACATTTTGACCTCACGCTAAGGTCATAAGAGCATGGGGCAAAAATCCACATCGGGAGTTTCAAAAGAACTGAAACTTGCAAGTGTTGCATACCATTTGGAGTGTGATGATTCTGGTAGGATTCCTTCAGTTTCGTCACGCGATGATATTTGGATCCCGATCCTACTGTGAGTATATGCTACTCCTCGGGAAATTTCTCACTTAACGATCAATGCTATAAACCAAGTAGGTGTCTAGAAAGGTGTTAGCGGGGCTACACCCCCAGGGAAAAGAGGTTCTTAAATTAGGGAACTTCGCGAAAGCGTTGGAAAACCTCCCTCGAAGTACCGACACCAGCCTGGCCGAATGGTTAAGCAAGTATTGTACGGTGAGATTGATCCTGACTAATTCTTCCTTTTTGGTTTGAGGAGGGATTCGAGAAACAGTGGGAGCCATCCTGTTTAGACAAATTAAAAACCACTCTAAACTTGCAAGAGCATCATGCTAAGTGTTTCTTCTTCTCTCTCCTAATTGCAGCGACCAATCGAAATGACTGGACTTAAGTTACTTCTAGATAAAAACATACTGAGAGGGCCAAACTACAAAGATTGGCTCAGGAATGTCAAAATGGCAATCACTTACGACAAGCTGGGGTATCATCTTACCACCAAAGCTCCCCCTATCCCAAGTCCCACCTCCAGCGTCGCGGATAAAGAAATCCGTAAGACCTGGGAGATTGATAGCGCGAAGGCCAAGTGCCTCGTACTTGCCTCGATGGACAACGAACATCAGAGGAGGCACGAGAATATGGACCTTGAATCCATATTTCTTCATACAAAAGAACTGTATGGAGAGCAATCTCGTATCGCAAGATACGAAGTGTCGAAGAAGTTATTTTCAGCAAGGTTGGCCATCGGATCATCGGTAGCGGAACACGTGCTTAAGATGATTGGCTTCATTTAGGAGCTCACGGAACTTGGAACCACGTTGGAGAATGAGCTCTATATGGACTTGATTCTCCAGTCCCTTCCTTCCACTTACGCCCAGTTCATACTGAACTTCAACTTACAAGAAAAAGAAGTTGAACTTTCAGAGCTCCTCAACATGCTGAGGAGCGCAGAGGGCACCCTACAGAAAGGTAGGGAAACATCCACTTTGTTTGTAGGAGGATCTTCCTCTTCTAGGTCCAAGGAGAAAGCTAAGGGAAAGAAGAAGAAAGCCTTCGCCAAACCAAGGGGCGGTGTTAGTAAAGTGGATACGAAGGGAAAAGCTAAAGCAACAAAGATAGCGGGGAAGCTTGTGGATAAGGAAGAATGCTTCTATTGTCATAAGAAAGGTCACTGGAAGAATGATTGCAGGGCTTGGAAAGCCAGGACACAGGAATTGAAGCAGGTTGCGGCTTCAGCTTCAGGTGTGTATGTTATTGAAAACTGTCTTTCAATAAACTCTACTTCCTGGGTATTGGATACCGGATCAGGATCTCATATCTGTAATTCTTTGCAGGCGTTGAGAAACCGTAGGGTTTTGAAAGTAGGTGACATGACCCTCAGAGTTGCAAACAGAGCTAGCATGGATGCTAAGGCCGTGGGGGACTATCACCTGGGAATGTCAGATGGACATGTTTTGGTTTTGCGTAATTGCTTTTTTGTACCCAACGCAACTTGTAATATCATTTCTGTATCTTTAGTTTCTAAAGAAGGTTATGAATTTGCGTTTGTAAGTAATGTTGTAAACATTCACCTTAATCAAGTTTTGATTGGGTCAGGTACATTGAGCAATGGTATATACGTATTAAACCAACCACAGATTTTCAACGTCCAGAATACACACAAAAGAAAGTCTCCGGAAATAAATCAGACTTTCTTATGGCATTGTAGACTGGGTCACATCAATGAGAGAAGGTTGACGAAGTTACATACAGAAGGATATTTGAATTCATTCGAATATCAATCGTATGCCAATTGTCAATCCTGTCTCAAAGGAAAGATGACAAAGACTCCGTTTACTGGACACGGAGTAAGGGCGAGCGAGCTCTTGGGACTCGTACACAGCAATGTGTGCGGTCCAATGTCTACACATGCGCGAAGCGGTTATTCTTACTTCATTACTTTTACGGATGACTTCTCAAGGTACGGTTATGTCTTCTTAATGAAACATAAGTCCGAAGCCTTTGGAAAGTTCCAGGAATTTAAGAATGAAGTAGAAAAATAAACCGGCAAAAGTATTAAGATTCTAAGATCGGATCGAGGTGGAGAATACTTGAGTGCCGAGTTCCTGGACTATTTAAAAGAGAACGGAATTCTCTCTCAGCTTACTCCTCCATACACTCCGCAACATAACGGTGTATCGGAGAGACGGAACCGAACCCTATTGGATATGGTTCGGTCCATGATGAGTAACACTGAGTTACCGCGATCATTCTTGGGGTATGCGCTAGAATCAGCTGCATACCTTTTGAACCGAGTTCCGACTAAGACTGTGCCTACCACACCATATGAAATGTGGAGTGGGAAGAAATCCTATCTTCAATATCTGAAGATCTGGGGATGTCCGGCTTTTGTCAAAAAGCAGCATGCGGACAAGCTCGAGGCACGCTCAGTACTGTGCAAGTTTGTGGGATACCCAAAGAACACCAGGGGGTATCTTTTCTACCACGCAGAGGAACAAAAAGTCCATGTTTCTCGTAATGCCCACTTTCTAGAACACCAGTTCTTGGAAAGGGAAATTAGTGGGAGCGCAGTAGAACTGGAAGAAATTCCAGAACCACAGACTATTACTGAAAGCTTAGTGGAACCAGAGGGTTCAAAAGAACAGGACATTCCTACGCCACTCCGCAGGAGTAGTAGGCAGTCTCATCCGCCCGAGAGATACTACGGTTTTCTCATAGATGGGGATAAGAGGATTGCAGCATAGATTATGATGAGCCTACTAGCTTCCAGCAGGCCGTTCAGAGCGTTGACTCAGTAAAATCGCTGGATGCAATGCGGACCGAAATGGAGTCCATGTACACCAACAAAGTATGGACGTTGGACATTGCTCCAGACGGGATAAAACCCGTAGGATGCAAGTGGATCTTCAAAAGGAAGATTGGTGTAGATGGACAGGTTGAGACTTATAAAGCTAGACTGGTAGCAAAGGGTTTTCGTCAAAGACCTGGTTTGGACTATGACGAGACCTTTTCTCCAGTAGCTATGCTGAAATCCATTCGGATCCTTCTTGCTATTGCTGCCTTCCACGATTATGAGATCTGGCAGATGGACGTAAAGACCGCTTTTCTAAATGGAAATTTAGAGGAGTGTGTCTATATGGACCAACCAGAGGGTTTCATTCAGAGTGAGAGCAGCGGAACGGTGTGCAAGTTGCTTAAGTCCATCTATGGACTAAAGCAGGCATCGCGGAGTTGGAACATCTGTTTTGATGAGACGGTCAAGGAATTTGGCTTTATCAAAAATCCAGATGAACCATGCATCTATAGTAGATTTGTAGCGAGAACTGTAGTATTCCTCGTTTTATACGTGGATGACATTCTCTTAATAGGAAATGACATTCCTATGCTACAATCTGTCAAGGGGTTCTTGTCACACAGGTTCTCCATGAAAGATCTGGGTGATGCCTAATACATCCTGGGGATCCGGATCCATCGTGATAGATCCAAGAGGATATTAGGACTTTCATAGTCCATGTACATCGACACCATATTGAAAAGATTCAGTATGGAAGATTCCAAGCGCGGTAACCTACCGGCTTGTCACGGGATCACCCTCTCTAAAGAGATGTCTCCCAAGACTGATTTGGAGAGGGATCGCATGTCTATTATACCCTACGCTTCTGCGGTAGGCTCTATAATGTATGAGATGTTGTGTACCAGACTGGATGTAGCTTACGCACTGAGTGTGGTAAGCCGGTATCAGTCAAACCCTGGGGAGAAACACTGGATAGCGGTAAAGAACATTCTCAAGTACCTGAGAAGGACTAAGAAGATGTTCTTGGTGTATGGCGGAAAAGACCTCCAGATCGAGGCCTTTGCTGACTCCAGCTTCCAGAGTGACAAGGATGATTCCAAGTCCATGTCGGGTTTTGTCTTTACCCTCAATGGAGGGGCGGTGTGTTGGAAGAGTTCCAAACAGGAAACCGTTGCAGACTCGACGATGGAAGCGGAATACATCGCTGCATCTGATGCCGCAAAAGAAGCTGTCTGGATAAGGAAGTTCTTGAAAGAACTTCAGGTGGTTCCGTCCATTGTTGATCCAATACCTCTGTATTGCGACAACAACGGGGCTATAGCTTTAGCGAAGGAACCCAGGTCCCATCAGAGATCCAGACACATCTTGAGGCGGTATCACCTGATCAGGGAGATCGTGGATCGCCAGGAGATCGAGGTTCGGAGAGTCGCTTTAGAAGATAACACTGCAGATCCATTCACCAAGGCCTTGCCCCAGACTCAGTTCGAGCGGCTGATCGAGATGATAGGTCTTCGATACGCAAGTACATGGCCTTAGTGCAAGTGGGAGATTGTTAGTGTATATGCCCTAGAGGCCATTACTGTATCATACTAGTTTGTATATTACTTAATGGAAGCTTGGGATATTCACCTTGAATAAACAATCTTGCTCAATATAGTAGTATGCTACTTGGTTTGTTTCTACTTCAATGTGTACTTGTGTTTATTTTAGTATATCACCTATACACATTAGTGGAGCCCTTAGGATCTTTGCTTGATTACCAGCGTTGTGATGGCAGTCACACTAGTGGGGGCTGGGTAATCTATAAGCACATCCTTATGCAGGTCCCTAGTCGCAGGACTATCGAGACAGGGCATCGATACTCCGGAGTAGACTAGCGCATGCGCTTCTCATCCCAGAGTGGGAGACGGTCTGTCCCACAGCCGTCAGTACGTCGTACTGGAGATAGTATGCGGGTGTTCGTTGGGTTACGAGTACACTGGACAGGACTCGTCGGGAACTGACCGGTTGGTATTATACCTATCGTTAGTTATCAGTTCCCAGGTGACATGAGTACAGCTTAGTCCGCTGACTTGACACTGTCACTTCGTCTCAAGTGTGTTCCCACTGTACTTTGATTACTACCCTACCACGGCTCAAAGGAGTCGTGCAAACAGGTGGTAGTTGGGTGCAGTCCCGAAGCACTTGGAGGTAGTGACGGTTAGACAGGATTCGTCTCTCCCAGTATTGGGGGTTGACATCGCGCTGTGTCTAGGAGAGCCATTACACGAGTAGTCCCTGGCCAGGGCAATCGAGATATACTGGTAGGCTTCCAGTGTTATCTCAGGGTGTTTTGGGCTTCACTCCGACACGACTTGTACCGCTATTAGGGGCCTGACGTTTACCGCCCTCCTAGGCCCGCCATGCGATGTATCAGACGAACAGACCGGACTGTACGGAGAATGTCACATTCAGGCTCAGTAGGAGTTCAGATGGGTTTCACCTCGTCAGTCTTCTTGTCGGCATCTACCTGGGGACCGTTACGCACAGCTAGTGCCGCTTGCGGTCTGTGGTTAAACCCACTGCCAGCGTAGTGTCGAGTCTTTAGAGTCCCACACAGAAAGCTATTAGCCTTTAGGCAAAAGAGTAGAGGTCGCATGGTTTTGCGGCAGGTCGCATGGTTTTGCGACAGGGTTCGGTCACATCCGTGCACTTGTGCACGTACAGTGTCCGGACAGTAGACACTAGCGGGCTTTGGTTTAAGCCAGATCCTAGTGCATGTATTGGGATTGGATTTATCCAGTTTGTATTCGTGTTCCTCGGTACGCGGATGCGGGTGTGTATGCACAGTTGATGGAGAGACAGAGGCGGAGGATTCTCATTAGGGTTGTTGACCGTTGACAGTTGACTATTGACTTTTTGCTCAACCCTAATGAGAATATGATATGTGATTAACAATTATATTAACTAGGTATTATGGTGACATGGTTGTTGAGTTGTTGACTTTGTTGACTTGTTGACTTTGTTGACCGGTTGACTAGGCTTGACTAGTTGACCATCGTGATAACCATAGCTATCATTTCATGGCAAAGACTTTTGCTTGCTTGCTCTTTTGTGCAAAATGAGTGCATGAAATGATATGGCTATGGTTGCTTAAACCATCACATAATACTTGATTGATATGATGTGTTATGATTGTTTTGGATTATGAGAGCCAAATGAGAAAAGTCTTCTCTCATTCTTTCATGCTCATTCTCTCTCTTGTTCTTGAGCTCTCATCTTCCTCCTCTTGCTCTCCCTCTCTTGACTCTATGGTTCACTTGTCTCATGAGTTGAGAACCAAGAACCATAGATAAAATCCCATACAAACTCTTCTCTACTCACTCTAGTTCACAAGGTTTAGCCAACCAAGTGAACTAGTTTCTTCAAAGACCGAAGAAGAAGCCAAAGGTAGAAGCTTTCGAGGTGGATCTATCTTCGGCGCAAGGAGACGACGGAGTGAAGGCGATCCGGACATCCATCGAGGCTTGAAGACGAAGGAGTTCGAGAAAAAGAAAGGTATAACCCCCTAACCGAGTAGTTAGCAACTCGTAGTTAGGTTGTTAGTTAGATGTTTAATAAAGATCCGGGTTTTAAGTCCATGTTACCACCTCTAAGAAAATCGTTTTTTATCAAATTCCGCATGCCCGAAAGTACCGGGAGAGGTAGTATGGACTTACAATATCAACTCCCAATACCGGGAGAGACGAATCCTGTCTAACTGCCACTGCCTCCAAGTGCTCGGGACTGCACCCAACTGCCACCTGTTTGCACGACTGCTTTGAGCCGTGGTAGTGTAGCAATCTAAGAACAGTAAGACACACTCGAGGCGAAGTAGCAGTGTCAAGTCTGCGGACTATGCTGTACTCATGTCACCTGGGAACTGTTAACTGACGACTGGTATAAAACCAACCTACAGTTCCCTGCGAGTCCTGTCCGGTGTACCCGTAACCCAACGAGCACCTGTATACTATCTCCAGTACGACGTACTGACGGCTGTGGGACAGACCATCTCCCCGACTGGGATGAGAAGCGTACACACTAGTCTACTCCGGAGTATCGATGCCCTGTCTCGATAATCCTACGACTAGGGACCTGAATAAGGATGTGCTTGTAGACTACCCAGCCCCCACTAGTGTGACTTCCATCACAACGCTGGTAGTCAAGCAAGATCCTAAGAGCTCTATCAATACGTATACTCACATATTAAGATTGAAAAACCAAGTAGCATACTACCATGTTTAGCAAGATTGTTATATACCTGTGAATATCCCAAGCTTCAATTAAGTAATATACAAACTAGTATGATACAATAATGCCCCCTAGGGCATATACACTAACACCGGCCACCGTCCCTCGTCGGGGTCTTGATTGTATACACTAGTCTACTCCGGAGTATTGATTCCCTGTCTCGAAACTCCCACGACTAGGGACCATTTTTAAGGATGTGCTTATAGACTACCCAACTCTCACGTATATGATCGCCATTATACTGTTGGTAGTCAAGCAAGATCCTAAGGGCTCTATCAACGTGTAACAGTGATCAGTCACCTGAACCTGTACACGACTGATAAAGGCAAACCAGATAGCATACTATCATCTCGAGTAAGACTGTCCTACAGGTATAGGTCATCTTCAATCATTGCAATCACGTACCTGCGATCCAATAATTGACTTTGAGGGCACTATATCCAACATTATCTACTATGTAAGGAGATTATACCTAAAGTTCCAAGTTCTTCTTGGCTTCCTACTGTCCTTCCTTCACCTTGCGAGCTCCTTGGAGTGGAAATGGATAGCACCTCCTCGTCGGCTTCTCGAAGTAGTAGAAGATCCACCCGAAAGTTCCAACCTTGAGCTAAACCTCCAAGTTGAGGCAACTAGATCACTTGGTGTGCTAAACTAAGTAACCTAGAGTGTGTAGAGTGTGATTTAGTGTAGCTTAGTCTCACTAACCCTTGATTCTCAACACATGAGATACTAGGGTTTTGAGAGGATGAAGGGGAGAGCAAGCTTGAGGAAAGAGAATGTATTTTTGATAATGATAATAAAAAATAGAATGGCTATCTTTTATATGACCACAAGCATGGCTTGGAAAATATCTCATCAAAATATCTAGAGTAAAAAATATCTCATCAAAATATCTAGAGTAAAAAATATCTCATCAAAATATCTAGAGTCAATAAGTCAATCCAAGTCAAATGGTCAACCAAAGTAGCCATGCCACAAAATTATCATTTACCAAAAATAATAAAGACTTTTCTCCACCTCATATTTGTTTTGACCAAGTCAATGGTCAAAACCCTAATGAGGTGTCTCCTTCTATACCCCCTCTCATCCGTATATACATACCCGCATCCTTGTTCCGAGAAACACGAATACTATGAGACGAAGCTAAACCAATAATCAAATACTAGGATCCGGCTTAAACCAAAGCCCACTAGTATTGTCCGCTCGAACACCACACGCGTACAAGTACAGAAGTTCCCGCGTTAGCAATAATACGATAGGAGTCAGGGGCAAAACCTTCTTCTATTGCACCTTGGACTGGGAGACGTGCAGAAACTATGTGATCGAACCCTGTCGTAAAACCATACGACCTCTACATCGTTTCTCTCGAAGCTGGGAAACCCTCTGTGTGGGACTCTAAAGACTCGACAGTACTCTGGCAGTGGGTTTAACCACAAGCACGTCAGCGGCACTAGCTGTACATAACAGCTACCCAGGTATCCTTCGATTAGTAGGCCGACGAGCAAGCTCATCCAAATTCCTATTGAGCCTGTCTGTGGCAATCTCCGTACAGTCCGATCTGTTCGTCTAAGAGTGTCTCATATCGGTCCTACGGGGCGGCAAGCGTCAGACCCCTAATAGTGCAATGGCAAGAAGGATCCGAATGGATTTGAGCATAGCCACTGGAGAAAAGGTCTCGTCATAGTCCAAACCAGGTCTTTGACGAAAACCCTTTGCTACAAGTCTAGCTTTATAGGTTTCAACCTGTCCATCTACACCAATCTTCTTTCTGAAGATCCATTTGCAGCCTACGGGTTTTACCCCTTCTGGAGCAAAGTCCAAAGTCCAAACTTTGTTGGTGTATATGGACTCTATCACGGTCCGCATTGCATCCAGCCATTTTACCGAGTCACCGCTCTTAATGGCTTGCTGGAAGATAGTAGGTTCACCATAGTCTATGGTGCAATCCTCTCTATCCCCATCTATGAGAAAACCGTAGTATCTCTCGGGCGGATGAGACTGCCTACTACTCCTGCGGAGTGGCGCTGGGATGTCCGGTTCTCCTGAACCTTCTGGTTCTACCAAGGTTTCAGTAATAGCTTGTGGTTCTGGAATTTCTTCCAGTTCTATTGCGCTCCAACTTATCTGATTTTCAAAAAATTCAGTTTCCAAGAAGTGGGCATGCTGAGAAACAAAAAGCTTTTGTTCCTCTGCGGGATAGAAAAGATACCCCCTAGAGTTCTTTGGGTATCCCACAAACTTACACAGTACTGAGCGTGCCTCGAGCTTGTCCGCATGCTGCTTCTTTACAAAAGCTGGACATCCCCATGTTTTAAGGTACTTAAGACAGGGTTTCTGCAGGGTTCCTGGGCACTCTAGTGAGGTCTCACAAGGCATCAACCATGCCAATTTCAAAAATTACGGTGCCGAGAAACCCTAATACGGATCGTTGGCTAGAAGTTTAGGCGAAAATATGAAACTAGTTTACAACTAAACTAAAAGAACGGAAATACAACCTTTGTAGATCCATTTCTCCACCTCCATAGCTCCATGATGAAGTCCTCTCCGCTGTCCAAATCGAACCATGACTCTAGCATCGGCTTCATCGGAGAAAGGGCAGGCTAGGTCATCGACGACGATGCCGAAGATGATCTACGTCGAGGCATCACAAGATCAAGCTCCCACTTCACCAAGTCAAGAAACTTGTGGAGGAAACACCCTATACTACTTGTCAAGAGGTAGAGGATGAAGAAATAGGAGGTGGGTTCACTTTAGAATTGGATTTCTCACTCATTTGCTCAAGTTGCCATTGATGGAGCAAGGTTTCTTCATGAAGAAGAAGAAGAGGATGATGAAAAATGTTATGATAAGTATATCTCAAAAAGAAATTAAAATGAATACTTATCATAATCAAACCATGGTCAAGTGTAGAGAACAAACTAGGGTTAGGTCAATGGTTAGGGTTAAGCATGAAGACAAAAATGGTGACTTACTCAAAGCTTCATGAAGCTTCAACATGCATCCAAATAAAGCCACCATTTTTCTTTTCTTTTGCCAAAAAGAAATAAATAAATAAATGAATAAATAGATATGAAAAACAAAACCTTAACCATTTAAATAACCATGGTTTAATCTTTACACAAACTCAAGTAAGCATGTATCATCAAACATGATACAATCAAGTGCACAAAAGTATATCACATATACAACTTGTGAATTTTAAGTGAGAAAATCTATTTAAAGTGAACCAATACTAGTTAATGCAAAGTAATATATCAAATATATAATTATGCATTAAATCATTAAATCAACACTTGATTAAATGATCCGGTCATGTCGAACACAACCGACTAGTATTCAATGTATCGACTTATCGAATCAACGCTTGAATCGATAACTAGGTTATATCGCATACAACCATTCGATACATTCATCCCGAGAATATAATACGGTATGACATACACGCATTATTCTCGGTCCCGCACATATCTTATATGCGCTCCTATTTCGTTTCGCTTGAGCCAGGAAACCTCTGTGTAGGACTCTAAAGACTCGTCAATACGCCGGCAGCAGGTGATGATCATATCAAACACCCACAAGCCGCAAGCGGTCTGCTAAACGTAACGGCCACCTGGGTATTGAGCGATAAGAAGATCGACGAGCAAGCCCGCTCACACTCCAGTGAATCCAACCAGTAACACTTACCGTACAGTCCGGTCTGTTCATCTGATATGTCGCATATCTCGCCTAGGGGTGGTAAACGTCAGACCCCAATAGCTCGATAAGTCGTGTCGGTATGAGGTCTATAACAGTTCGAGAAACTACTGGTAACACTTACCAGTAAATCTCAGCAACCCTAGCCAGGGATTTCCGGTTATAGCCAATCGAACACAGCGCAACATCAACTCCCTATACCGGGAGAGACGAATCCCCTCCTATCGCTCATTGCCTCCATGTGACTCGGGACAGTACCCAAAAACCACCGTTTTGCACGCCCTCTTGGACGTGGTAAGATGGAAATCAAAGCACAGTGGGAACCACACAAGACTCTATGACGATCTTGGGTCAACAGACTACTCTGTAACAGTGTCACTAGAGAACTGCCATCTGACGTAAGGTATAATACCATCTGGGAGTTCTCGGCGAGTCTGTCCAGTGTACCCAGTCTCCACTGAGCACCCGTATATCATCTCCGATGTCAAACACCAATGGATATGGGATCATCCATCGCCCATCTGTATGGGTCGAGAAGGTATACGCTAGTCTACTCTGGTATATCGATGCCCCGTCTCGATATACCCACGACTAGGGACCTTGAAGGATGTACTTATGGACTACCATGTCCCCACTAGTATGATCCGCATCATAGTCTAGGTAGTCAAGTACACATCTTAAGGCTTTACCAACATGTAACAGAGAGACAATCAGTATACACGTTAAGGTAAAGAGTAACCAGATAGCATGCTATCATGTCAAGCAAGAAAGTCCTCCCTATATATGTCCCAGCATCCACTACAATATACATCCTATGTACAGTAATGGCCTCTAGGGCATACATATAACTAACAGTTTCTTCCCACTCCACATCTGATATGGGGTGGTAGACACAGTCTTGGTTGGAGCCTTGTTCAAGAGATATGCAGCTGTATCTAGTGCATAACCCTAGAAGGATCACGGCAACTCAGCCTTACTCATCATGGAACGAACCATATCCAATAGGGTTCGATTCTGCCTTTCCGATACACCGTTGTGTTGTGGTGTGTATGGTGGAGTACGCTGAGAGAGAATTCCATTCTCTTTTAAGTAGTCTAGAAACTCGGCACTCAAGTATTCACCACCTCGATCAGATCTCAGTGTCTTGATACTTTTGCCTGTTTGTTTTTCAACTTCATTCTTGTATTCCTGAAATTTCTTAAAGGCCTCATCTGTGAAAGTAATGAAGTATGAATAATCACTTCATGCATGTGTAGACATTGGACCATACACATCACTGTGTATGAGTCCCAAGAGCTCGCTTGCTCTTTCTCCGTGTCCAGTGAACGGAGTCTTTGTCATATTTCCCATGAGACAAGATTCACAAGTGGCATAAGACTGATACTCGAACGGATTCAAGTATCCCTCTTTATGTAACTTTGTTAACCGTGTCTCATTAATGTGACCCAGTCTACAATGCCATAAGAAAGCCTGATTTGTTTCCGGAGACTTTCTTTTAAGTGTGTTCTGGACACTGAAAATCTGAGCTTGATTTAATACGTATATACCGTTTTCTAATGTACCTGACCCAATCAGAACTTGATTTAGGTGGATGTTTACTACATCGCTTACAAAAGTAAAATCACATCCTTCCCTAGAAAGTAAGGATACAGATATGATATTACAAGTCGCACCTGGTACATAAAAACAGTTATGCGGAATCAATATCTGCCCAGTTGTCAGTCCAAGATGATATTCCCCTACGGATTCAGCGTACATGCTCATTCCGTTAGCAACCGTGAGAGTCATATCACCTTTCCTGATAACCCTACGGTTTCTCAGAGCCTGTAACGAATTATAGATATGAGATCCTGATCCGGTATCTAATACCCAGGAAGTAGAGTTAACTGACATACAGTTCTCTATTACAAACACACCCGAAGCCGAAGCCACAACATGCTTCGAATTCTGGCTACTGGCTTTGCAAGCCCTGGAATCCTTCTGCCAATGTTCATTCCTGTAACAATAGGAACATCCCTCTTTTACTACATCCAGTCCCGAAACTTCTGCCCTTCCCTTTCTTTCTACTTCCCTGGTTTCCTTCAGAGTAGTAGGTAGAGACTGTTGAACTAAGTCAGCATCTGACCCGTTCTTCAACGTGGTCTTCAGGTCCGTGAGCTCAAAAGAGCTGGTCTCTGTAAGGACATTGCCCCCTACAGATGACCCGATAGCCAACCTCGCTGGAAGCAATTCGTTCGAGGTCTCATATCTTGCTATACGAGATTGCTCTCCATATAAATCTTTGTTATGGAGGAAGATAGAAACTAAGTCCATCTTCTCGTGCTGCCTCTGGTATGCACCATCAACTGAGGCTAACACGAGGCACTTGGCTTTCGCACAGTTCTTTTCCGATGTCTTGCGGATATGAATATCTGTAACAAGGGAAACTGGACCTGAGACGGCAGGAGTTGGATCAGTCAAGAGGTGTCCCAGCATGTCATGGGCAATGGACATCTGGACAGACCTTTGCCAGTCATAACAGTCAGATTCAGTCATTTTATTATCTAGATGTAACCTATGTCTGGTCATTGGGTCGCTGCAATTAAGAGAGAGAGAGAAGAAAACACTTTAGCATGATGCTCTTACAAGTTTAGATTGGTTTTTAATTTATCTAAACAGGATGGTTCCCACTGTCTCTCGAATCACTCCTCAAACCATAAAGGAAGAATTAGTCGGGATCAATCTCACCGTACAATACTTGCTTAACCGTTCATCCAGGCTGGTGTCGGTACATCGAGGGAGGTTTTCCAACGCTTTCGCGAAGTTCCTTAATTAAATAACCTCTTTTCCCTGTGGGCGTAGCCCCGCTAACACCTTTCTAGACACCTACTTGGTTTATAGCATTGATTGTTAAGCGAGAAAGTTCCGGAGGAGTAGCATATACTCACAGTATGATCGGGATCCAAATATCATCGCGAGACAAAACTGAAGGAATCCTACCAGAATCATCACACTCCAAATGGTATGCAGCGCTAGCAAGTTTCAGTTCTTTTGAAACTCCCGATGTGGATTTTTGCCCCATGCTCTTATGACCTTGATGAAGGTTAACAAATCATAAGTTACATGTCAAGTTCTACCCATCATTGTCCAGGTTAATTTGAACCCACCCGTACATACCCTTGGCTAAGGTCAACAAGGTAATACGACTGTCTCAAACCAACGCATCTATCTATGCTACATATGAACACCCAACAGCTACCAATCACTATGCCTTGACGAAGGTCAACAAACATAGCTTGAATACTATTGAATATTCATACGAAATGACGGAGGGCAACGAATGGTTTTGGAGAAACCGTGAACGTAGTGAACTTGATATAATCGAAGGAACCTGGATAGCTTTTAAAAGGATTGGTTTAAGCTCCGCGTTTAAAACTTGTTTTTGAAAAGAAACCAAGTGGTTTTGAAATTGTTCCAACGACTTTTACTTAGTTTATTTTCTTGTATTAATTCCAATGCGTCCCATCATTTAATCCTACCGTTGCAGAAAACAACGAAAATATGACGTACGCTTATGCCATCCGCATTCGCCATAGGGTCCCGTCATCACCCGTTAGGTTACTTAACTAACGACAGAGCGGGGGCTGGACTAGCGCAGATGCAAAACATAAGCAACGCCTAAATAGATATCATATATATATATATATATATATATATATATAAACATTCGTCACATGCAATGATAGCCATTCCAGATCATAGATGAATACATTGGATATACTAGGAATCCGCAATTCGTACTAGCCTGTAACGAAGAACGGATTACACGGTCGCGATGAATAGCCAAACCCCACCCTAGACCCCTACGGGTGCGGCAAACTACCCGCCAAGTACCCGAAGCGAAGCAACCTCCCTCAACACCGTGAGTAGGCCACTCGGCACTTCGAGATACCCGGTAGTTTGTGCACCCCACCTTGGGTCTATCCTGGGAGCAGAAACAGTAAAAAGAAATTATACAATGACGGCTACAACCCACCCGGTTGTGCGGCCAAACAAATAATATTACATCAATTTACATATTACAAGAATTGAAAGAATAAGAAAACTCTCATCTCACAACCCCCCGGCTATTCATCCGCGACAATCCAAAGAATTCATATACACAAACCATCAACATTACAGATCACAGATATGTATAACCCCCACTAATCGACGTATAGCGATTAGCAAACTTTCAATACATATATCAAATCACAGATAATATCCATTAGCCAAAGTCTACTGAATATCGATCAAAATACGGATATGTAACCACCCCAAAAGTAAATTTGTTCTCTGGAAAATCAGGGTAGAAACAACATATACTAAAAATCCCAAAACAGCCAAGTAAGCACACTGCACCAAACTCGGTCCACGGCCGAGTCAACTCGGCCGCGGATCCACGGAAAGAAGCATGTTCTTGCCGCGGAACCGCGGCGCTTTGACCGGTTCAGTGGACCGTTTTTGGTCTGTGTCTTTAGAAAACCCTGAGCCGATTTTTCATATATGTTAAATTACTTTTTGAACAGTATAAAAAATCGGCAGAAAGTTAAATTTTCCGGACTTTTTTGGCGAATTTTTTCCGATCGATATTCTAAATACTTTGCTAACTTGCTAGTTTATGTTTAGCTATGCTCTGATACCACTGTAAGTCCACGTTGCTCACCCCGATTCTTACGGGGAGGCGGAAACGGCGAAAAACAATTTTTGGCGCAAAGGCAACATGGACTAAAAGCCGAATCTTTGCTAAACTAGAAACTAGCAAACTACTAGAGGCGTTAACAACTATGCCGTAGAAATTATACCTCACGAAACCGGTCCTTCGGGTCTTCTCTCCGCTGTCCGGCTCATCCATCCACGCTCCGAGGGTCGATCCGGATCTTGGTCACCTCCGCGGCCTTCTTGAGTCGAAGACGATCCACCCGAGAGATGTACACCGAGCTCCACCTCGAGCCGAGGCAACTAGGGCAACAAGATCGCTAGTCTTGAAGTCCTAGGTTATGTAGAAGAGGTTGATGGAAGTGTTTGTCTTTGTGGATTCTTTTTCTCCCAACACATGAGATCAAAAGAAAATTTCAAGAGGAGGAAGATGAAGGAGATCAAGCAACAATGGATCTCTCTTTCTTTCTTCTCACTTGCAAGAGAGAGAATGAGAAAAGAATAATGAAATTATCAACTAAAGAAAAAAGGCACCATGGTTGCAATAATACTAAACATCATCATTACAAATCCTATCATGATAAAGTTGATGGCTACATTGACATGACCATTTTCATAATCCAAAAAGAAAAAGAAAACCAAAGAAGAGTGTAGACCTCTCATGAAGGTCAAGGTCAACTTTGGTCAACGGGTTAACAAAGTCAAGAGTGGTCAAGGTGGTCAAATGGTCAAAGCAATTAGCCATCACAAAATTATCACTGAAATGATTAGTAAGTAATGTCCGCGGCTCATAATGGTTTTGACCGAACGAATTGCCAAAACCCTAATGAGCCTGCCACATAACGGTTTTGGCCGAACCATCTGCCAAAACCCTAATGAGGCCCCTCCTCCTTCATCGCTCCTCAAAACTTTGCATACACACCTGCATCCGCATTCCGTAGAATGCGAATGCACAGAAGACAAAACAAATCCATCCATGCAATACTAGGATCCGGCTTAAACCAAAACCCACTAGTATTGCCTGCCCGAACAGCATACGCACACAAGTGCACGTAAGTGATCGCAGCCCTGCCGTAAAACCATACGGCCTTTACATGTTTCGCTCAGTGCAGGGAAACTCTCTGTGTGGGACTCTAAAGACTCGACACTACGCTGGCAGTGGGTTTAACCACAGACCGCAAGCGGCACTAGCTGTACGTAACGGTCCCCGGGTAGATGTCGATAAGAAGGCCGATGAGGTAAACCCATCTGAACTCCTACTGAGCCAGTATGTGACAATCTCCGTAAAGTCCGGTCTGTTCGTCTGATACATCGCATGGCGGGCCTAGGGGGCGGTAAACGTCAGTCCCCTTCTAGCGGTACAAGTCGTGTCGGAGTGTAGCCCAGAATACCTGAGATAACACTGGAAACCTACCAGTCTATCTCGCTTGCCCTGGACAGGGACTTTGTGTAATGGCTCTCCTAGACACAGCGCGATATCAACCCCTAATACCGGGAGAGACGAATCCTGTCTAACCGTCACTGCCTCCAAGTGCTTCGGGACTGCACCCAACTACTACCTGTTTGCACGACTCCTTTGAGCCGTAGTAGGGTAGTAATCAAAGATAGTGGGAACACACTCGAGGCGAAGTGACAGTGTCAAGTCAACGGACTAAGCTATACTCATGTCACCTGGGAACTGATAACTGACGATAGGTATAATACCATCCAACAGTTCCCGACGAGTCTTGTCCGGTGTACTCGTAACCTAACGAGCACCCGCATACTATCTCCAGTACGACGTACTAATAGCTGTGGGACAGACCACCTCCCGTGCTGGGATGAGAAGCGCATACGCTAGTCTACTCCGGAGTATCGATGCCCTGTCTCGATAGTCCTGCGACTAGGGACCAGTATAAGGATGTGCTTATAGATTACCCAGCCCCTACAAGTGTGACTGCCATCACAACGCTGGTAATCAAG
The DNA here is from genome assembly GCA_030015575.1 of Agapanthus africanus. Lineage (NCBI taxonomy): Eukaryota > Viridiplantae > Streptophyta > Magnoliopsida > Asparagales > Amaryllidaceae > Agapanthus > Agapanthus africanus. The sequence goes on from CM057339.1 coordinate 568,294,600, forward strand.
CAAAGATCCTAAGGGCTCTACTAATATGTATAAGCGATATGCTAAAAGAAACACATGCACATATTGAAGTAGAAACAAACCAAGTAGCATACGACCATTTTGAGCAAGATTGTCTATACAACTGTGAATATCCCAAGCTTCCATTAAATAATATACAAGCTAGTATGATACAGTAATGGCCTCTAGGGCATATACACTAACAATCTCCCACTTGCACTAGGGCCATGTACTGGCGTATCGAAGACCTTTCATCTCGATCAGCCGCTCGAACTGAGTCTGGGGTATGGCCTTCGTGAATAGATCAGCAGTGTTATCTTCCGTATTTACTCTCTTCACCTCGATCTCCCGGCGATCTACGATCTCCCTGATTAGGTGGTACAACCTCAAAATGTACCTGGACTTCTGATGGGACCAGGGTTCCTTCGCTAAAGCTATAGCGTCGTTGTTGTCACAATACAGCGGTATTGGATCAACACTGGTAGGAACCACCTAAAGCTCCGTGAGGAACTTCTTCATCCAGACAGCTTCCTTTGCGGCATCGCAAGCAGCTATGTACTCCGCTTCCATAGTTGAGTCAGCAACGGTTTCCTGCTTGGAGCACTTCCAGCAAACCGCCCCTCCATTGAGGGTAAAAACATAACCCGACATGGACTTGGAGTCATCCTTGTCACTCTGGAAGCTGGAGTCAGCAAAGGCCTCGATCTGGAGGTCTTTTCCGCCATACACCAAGAACATCTCCTTAGTCCTTCTCAGGTACTTGAGAATGTTCTTTACTGCTATCCAGTGTTTCTCCCCTCGGTTCGACTGATACCGTCTTACAACGCTCAATGCGTATGCTACATCTGGTCTGGTACATAACATCGCATACATTATAGAGCCTACCGCAGATGCGTAGGGTATAGATGATATGCGAGCCCTTTCCAAATCAGTCTTGGTAGACATCTCTTTGGAGAGGGTGATTCCGTGATAAGACGGTAGATTACCGCGCTTGGAATCTTCCATACTAAATCGTTTTAGTATGGTGTCTATGTACCTCGACTGTGAAAGTCCCAACATCCTCTTTGATCTATCACGATAGATCTGGATCCCCGGAATGTAGTTGGCATCGCCCAGGTCCTTCATGGAGAACCTCTGTGACAAGAAACCTTTTACTGACTGTAGCATAGGAATAACATTTCCTATAAGGAGAATGTCATCCACGTACAGGACGAGAAATACTACAGTTCTTCCTACAATCTTACTGTAAATGCATGGTTCATCTGGGTTTTTGATAAAATCGAATTCCTTGACAGTATCATCAAAGCAGATGTTCCAACTCCGCGTTGCCTGCTTCAGTCCATAGATGGACTTGAGCAACTTGCACACTTTACCGCTGCTCCCACTCTGAATGAATCCCTCCGGCTGATCCATAAAGACGCACTCTTCCAAATTTCCATTTAGGAAAGCCGTCTTTACGTCCATCTGCCAGATCTCATAATCGTGGAAGGCAGCAATGTGAAGAAGGATCCGAATGGATTTGAGCATAGCCACTGGAGAAAAGGTCTCGTCATAGTCCAAACCAGGTCTTTGACGAAAACCCTTTGCTACAAGTCTAGCTTTATAGGTTTCAACCTGCCCAACTACACCAATCTTCTTTCTAAAGATCCATTTGCAGCCAACGGGTTTTACCCCTTCTGGAGCAAAGTCCAAAGTCCAAACTTTGTTGGTGTACATGGACTCCATCTCGGTCCGCATTGCATCCAGCCATTTTACCGAGTCACCGCTCTGAATGGCTTGCTGGAAGATAGTAGGTTCACTATAGTCTATGGTGCAATCCTCTCTATCCCCGTCTATGAGAAAACCGTAGTATCTTGTAAGTCGATGTACAACACCCCACTACTAGCGGGGAGGCGGAAATATGAAAAACGATCTTGTTCTTTGCATAAACATCGACTAACCGCATGAATCGAAGCTAAACGATAACTAACAACTAACATAGGAGTTCTAAACTACTATGTGAAGTGATTATACCTGTAGAACCGTTTCCTTCGTCTTTACGAACTCCACCTCCTCCTCGACCTTCTCTAAGTAGTAGACGATCCACCACGAGAGCTTTACTCCAAGCTTTGCCTCTAAACTTGAGGCAACTAGGTTTCTTTAAGCGCTAATCAAAGTACCTAGATGATATAGAGTGAGGGTTATGGATTAAGTAGTCTTACCAATCCTAGTACTCAATACATGAGAGGGGAGGATTAGGGATTGAAGAGAGAGAGCTTGAGGAGAGAGAATGTGAGAATAATAATTGATATGAGAAAATGAGTTATCATAATATATATAAAGCATTAAGATTTATCATGAAAAGAAAATCAAATGATGAATAATCATGCTTCATAAATATGTAATGGTGATTCATTACCATGAGTCATTAAGCATTTATGATGCATTAATGACATGGATGAATCACTCATATGACTCACTAATCCCATTCAATGTATATGCCACCTTAACCTCCTTAGTCACCATCTTCTAGAAGCTTCTCGCGCAATTACGAGAACGCCCCTCCTATCCGTGAAAACACGGAAAAACTTTAGACTGTATAAATCCAATAACCGGATACTAGTAACTGGCTTAAACCAAATCCGACTAGTAAAAACTGTCCGAAAGTCGTACGTGCGTAAACACACGTACGTCCGAACCCTTGTCGTAAAACCATACGACCTCTATATCGTATCGCCTGAAGTAGGGAAACTCTCTGTGTGGGACTCTAGAGACTCGACTACTACGCTGGCAGTGGGTTTAACCACAGACCGCAAGCGGCACTAGCTGTACGTAACGGTCCCCAGGTAGATGTCGATAAGAAGGCCGATGAGGAAACCCATCCGAACTCCTACTGAGCCTGCTGTGACAATCTCCATACAGTCCGGTCCGTTCGTCTAAGACTATCGCATATCGGGCCTAGGGGGGCGGCAAGCGTCAGTCCCCTAATAGAGGTATAAGTCGTGTCGGAGCGAAGCCCATTACAACTTGAGAAACTACTGGAACCTACCAGTAAATCTCGCTTGCCCTGGCCAGGGACTTTGCGTAATGGCTCTCTGACACAGCGCGATATCTGCCCCCAATACCGGGAGAGACGAATCCTGTCTAACCGCCACTGCCTCCAAGTGCTCGGGACTGCACCCAACTGCTACCTGTTTGCACGACTCCTTTGAGCCGTGGTAGGGTAGCAATCTAAGAACAGTGGGACACACTCGAGGCGAAGTAGCAGTGTCAAGTCTGCGGACTATGCTGTACTCATGTCACCTGGGAACTGTTCACTGACGACTGGTATAAAACCAACCAACAGTTCCCTGTGAGTCCTGTCTGGTGTACCCGTAACCTAACGAGCACCTGCATACTATCTCCAGTACGACGTACTGACGGCTGTAGGACAGGCCATCTCCCCAACTGGGATGAGAAGCGTACACACTAGTCTACTCCGGAGTATCGATGCCCTGTCTCGATAATCCTACGACTAGGGACCTGAATAAGGATGTGCTTGTAGACTACCCAGCCCCCACTAGTGTGATTGCCATCACAACGCTGGTAATCAAGCAAGATCCTAAGAGCTCTATCAATACGTATACTCACATATTAAGATAGAAAAAACCAAGTAGCATACTACCATGTTTAGCAAGACTGTTATATACATGTGAATATCCCAAGCTTCCATTAAGTAATATACAAACTAGTATGATACAGTAATGGCCTTCTAGGGCATAAACACTAACAATCTCCCACTTGCACTAGGGCCATGTACTAGCGTATCGAAGACCGATGTTCTCGAGTAGCCTCTCAAACTGAATCTGAGGTAGGGCCTTAGTGAATGGATCAGCAATGTTATCCTCTGTATTTACTCTCTTTACCTCGATCTCCCGGTGATCTACGATCTCCCTGATCAGGTGATACCGCCTTAAGATGTGTCTGGACTTCTGATGGGACCTGGGTTCCTTCGCTAAAGCTATAGCGCCGTTGTTGTCGCAATACAGAGATATTGGACAGCACTGGTAGGAACCACCTGAAGTTCTGTGAGGAACTTCTTCATCCAGACAGCTTCTTTTGCGGCATCGCAAGCAGCTATGTACTCCGCTTCCATCGTTGAGTCAGCAACGGTGTCCTGCTTGGAACTCTTCCAACAGACCGCCCCTCCATTGAGGGTAAAGACATAACCCGACATAGACTTGGAGTCATCCTTGTCACTCTGGAAGCCGGAATCAGTATAGGCCTCCATCTTGAGGTCCTTTCCGCCGTAAACCAAGAACATCTCCTTAGTTCTTCTCAGGTACTTGAGAATGTTCTTTACTGCTATCCAGTGATTCTCCCCTGGGTTCGCCTGATACCGGCTTACAATGCTCAATGCGTATGCTACATCTGGTCTGGTACATAACATCGCATACATTATAGAGCCTACCGCAGAAGCATAGGGTATAATCGACATGCGTTCCCTTTCCAAATCAGTCTTGGGAGACATCTCTTTGGAGAGGGTGATTCCGTGACAAGCCGGTAGGTTACCGCGCTTAGAATCTTCCATACTGAATCTTTTCAATATGGTGTCTATGTACCTGGACTGTGAAAGTCCCAACATCCTCTTTGATCTATCACGATAGATCTGGATCCCCAGAATGTAGGTGGCATCACCCAGGTCCTTCATGGAGAATTTATGTGACAAGAATCTTTTGACTGACTGTAGCATACGATTATCATTTCCTATTAGGAGAATGTCATCCACGTACAAGAAGAGGAATACAACAACTCTCCCTACAATCTTACTGTATATGTATGGTTCATCTGGATTTTTGATAAAGTCGAATTCTTTGACAGTATCATCAAAATAGATGTTCCAACTACGCGATGCCTGCTTTAGTCTATAAATGGACTTAAGCAGCTTGCATACTTTACCGCTGCTCCCACTCTGAATGAATCCCTCTGGCTGATCCATATAGACGCTCTCTTCTAAATTTCCATTTAGAAAGGCCGTCTTTACGTCCATCTGCCAGATCTCATAATCGTGGAAGGCAGCAATAGCAAGAAGGACCCGAATGGATTTCAGCATAGCCACTGGAGAAAAGGTTTCGTCATAGTCCAAACCAGGTCTTTGACGGAAACCCTTTGCAACAAGTCTAGCCTTATAGGTTTCAACCTGTCCATCTACACCAATCTTCTTTCTGAAGATCCACTTGCATCCTACGGGTTTCACCCCATCTGGAGCAGTGTCCAAAGTCCATACTTTGTTAGTGTACATGGACTCTATTTCGGTCCGCATTGCTTCCAGCCATTTTACCGAGTCACCGCTCTGAATGGCCTGCTGGAAGCTAGTAGGGTCGTCATTATCAATGACGCAATCTTCTCTATCCCCATCTATGAGAAAACCGTAGTATCTCTCGGGCGGATGAGACTGCCTACTACTTCTGCGGATAGGCGCTGGCATGTCCCTTTCTTCTGAAACTTCTTGTTCCACCAAACTTTCAGTAACAGCTTGTGGTTCTGGAATTTCTTCCAGTTCTACTCCGCTCCCACTCTTCTGATTTTCTAAAAATTCAGTTTCTAAGAAGTGGGCATGACGAGAAACAAAAACCTTTTGTTCCTCTGCGTAATAGAAATAATATCCCTTGGAGTTCTTTGGATATCCCACAAGCTTACACTGTACTGAGCGTGCCTCGAGCTTGTCCGGATGCTGCTTTTTTACAAAAGCTGGACACCCCCATGTCCTAAAATGTTTTAGACAGGGTTTCTTCCCACTCCACATCTGATATGGTGTGGTAGGCACAGTCTTGGTTGGAACCTGGTTCAAAAGATATGCAGCTGATTCTAGTGCATAACCCCAGAAAGATCGCGGTAACTCAGCCTTACTCATCATGGAACGAACCATATCCAATAGGGTTCGATTCCTCCTTTCCGATACACCATTGTGTTGTGGTGTGTATGGAGGAGTAAGCTGAGAGAGAATTCCATTCTCTTTTAAGTAACCCAGGAATTCGGCACTTAAGTATTCACCACCTCGATCAGATCTCAGTGTATTTATACTTTTGCCTGTCTGTTTTCCACTTCATTCTTGTATTCTTGGAATTTCTCAAAGGCCTCGGATTTATGCTTCATTAAGAAGATATATCCATACCTAGAGAAATCATCCGTAAAAGTAATGAAGTAGGAATAACCACCTCGCGTATGTGTAGACATTGGACCGCACACGTCACTGTGTACGAGTCCTAAGAGCTCGCTCGCTCTTACTCCATGTCCAGTAAACGGAGTCTTTGTCATCTTTCCCATGAGACAAGATTCACAAGTGGCATAAGATTGATATTCGAACGGATTCAATTATCCTTCTCTATGTAACTTCGTTAATCGTGTTTCATTGATGTGACCTAGTCTACAATGCCATAGGAAAGCCTGATTTATTTCTGAAGACTTTCTTTTAAGTGTGTTCTGGACATTGAAAACCTGAGCTTGATTTAATACGTATATACCGTCATCTAATGTACCGGACCCAATCAGAACTTGATTTAGGTGGATGTGAACTACATCGCTTACGAATGTAAAGTCATATCCCTCTCTTGAAAGTGAGGACACTGATATGATATTACAAGTCAAACTAGGTACATACAGACAGTTACGTAGAATCAATATCTGCCCACTTGTCAAACCTAGGCGATATTCTCCCACGGATTCAGCGTCCACGCTCATTCCGTTTGCAACTCTGAGAGACAAATCACCTATCCTTATAACTTTACGGTTTCTCAAAGCATGTAACGAATTACAGATATGAGATCCTGCTCCGGTATCAAGTACCCAGGAAGTAGAGTTAATTGACAAACAGTTCTCAATTACAAAAACACTTGAGGCTGAAGCCACAACATGCTTCGTATCCTGGCTACTGGCTTCCAAAGCCCTACAATCCTTCTGCCAATGTCCATTCCCATAACAATAGGAATATCCCTCCTTACCTATACCAAGTCCCGAAACTTTTTCTCTTCCCTTTCCTCCTACTTTGCTGACACCGTATATCGGCTTTGTAGAGGTCTTCTTCTTTTCACCCTTTGCTTTCGCCTTGGATGAAGAAGAAGAAGGTCCCCTATTAAGCAGAGCTTGTGTCTCCCTGGTTTCTTTCAGGGTGTAAGTAGAGGGTAGGGACTGTGGAAATAAGTCAGTATATGACCTGTTTCCCAACGTGGTCTCCAGGTCCTTGAGCTCATCAATATAGCTAGTTATCGTAAGGACGTCGTCCCTTACAGATGACCCGTCAGCCGACCTCGCTTGAATTAATTCGTTCGAGGCCTCATATCTTGCGATATGAGATTGCTCTCCATATAAATCTTTGTTATGGAGAAAGATGGAAATTGAGTCCATCTTCTCGTGCTGCTGAAGCCAACACGAGGCACTTGGCTTTCTCTTTATTCTTTTCCTTTGTCTGACGGATATCCATATCCGCGACGGTGGAAACTGGACCTGGGATGGTGGGATCTTGAGTAGTAATAGGGTGGTCCAGCTTGTCATAGGCAATGGCCATCTGGACAGACCTTTGCCAGCCATATAAGTTAGATTCAGTCAACTTGTTATCTAGATGTAACCTAGTCATGGTCACAAGGTCGCTGCAATGAGAGAGAGAGAAGAAAACACTTTAGCATGATGCTCTTGCAAGTTTAGTGTAACATCTTCAAAAATATAAAATATTAATTTTGGGAATTTTTATAATTTAATATTATTTTATTGATTATTTTAATATTAAATGCAAATAAATAGGAAAAATGTTAGAACAATTATGAAAAAATTATGGGAAATTCTAAAATAGGGTAAATTAGTGAATTATGACATTTTCAAGTTTTTGTGATTAGTTTGACACTAATTTAGTGCTAATCGCGATTAAAATCGCTAATTGGGTTTTTTGGCAATTTTGTGCAAAACTTGCACATATCACTTTTTCTACACTTGTACATTTTTCTAGTCATGGATTTCTTTTGGGGTTACTATTCTTGTGAGAAGGTTTAGGGATTTAAAAGAAAAGGGAAAAAGAAAAAGAGAGTGTGATGATGAGGGTAGGTGAGAGAGAGAGGTGGACCATTGACTTGAACCCTTAATCATTTCTCTTCCTCTCATTTCCCTCCCTCTTCCTCCTTGGTTGCTGCTGCTGCTGCCCTAGCCCTCTCTCCCCTCCACTAAATCCTCTCACTTCATCTCAAAAACATATCCAAAACCCCAAACTCCTTTCATTAAAATTGTGCAAAATCCCTAGATCTACACATGGAGCTAAAGAAGCATGGATTTGGCCACTAGAGGGCAACTCAAGAAAATTCTTGAGTTGCTAATGAAGGTAATTTCTGGACCATTTGCTCAATCATAGCTTTTCCTATAACCCCATGTTAAGATTTAATCGATATTGTGTGATATTAAGGATTTGATGAAAACCTAGTTAGGGTTTGAGAGGAACTTGGGTTGTATTGTGAAATTGAGTTCAATTGAGGATATACCAACACCCTAGTGTTTGAATTGAGACCCTAACCTGAGCTTGAACCCATAATACGGATTTTAGAAACCAATATCGGGGGAAAAACTGGAATCTGCCACTGTTATTTAGAATCTGCTAACACCCCGAGAACCCTAAAATAATATTGAGTGGAAATTGAGTTGTGCAGGCAACCTAGAGGCAACACCCCAAACCCTAGCCCCTGTCTCTTCTTCCCGGCCGCCAAAACCTCCTTTCTGGCCGCAATTTGCGGCCAGACCAGAGAGGAATCTCCTCGTTTTGCGTGCATGGCCCCATTTCATCAATTCTTGGCCCTGGGTACTTCTAGTTTTGACAGATTCCTTCTAGGGTAAAATCTGGGACATATATCCTATGTTGTCGTTTTGGATTCGTGTTTCCGTATTCCGTATTTTTGGATTCTGAAATGGTGGAATGTGTTTTGCCTCGACTATTGTCGTTTATACGACGATATAGAGGATTATGGATGGTTTTGAAGGCGTGCCATAGGTTCTCACCTATAGGCCCCCTTATCGTATCGTTTTGGAGGTTATGCGCCGTTTTAGATTGAATTTGGTTTTAATGCGCATATACGATATTTTGATGTGTAGGTACCCATGAAGATTCGGGACGACAAGCATACGTGGTGACGTCCGCAATTGGTGATGCATGGTGAGTAGATTATATCTACGGGGGAAAGTCGGGTGGATGGCGTATAGCACCCCCGCAGTCCGTAGATAGCTTATTATATGGTATTGTGATATTAGGTGTATTTTGGATTTGTAGGGTTAGAAGTGACTAGTGTTGTTCATAGTCGCGAACCCCAGGATAGAATTACCCTATACATATACCCTTGCTTTTCACATGTACTTACACTGTGATTGATGATATGTGACGACTTTGGAGATGAGTCGATATTGTGGGCTTGGTGCCCTGGGATCGGTGATTTGATACGATTCATATGTGGGGTATGACTTGTGATTCTTGCGGGCTTGGGATGTGTGTTTACCCCCGCATGCATACTTTACCGATGTTACCGTTTGTACTAGACATAGAGTAGTACTCCAGACTATATGATCTGATGATGGTGATATTTGTTATGTGATGAGACAGTGAGTTGTTGACCCCTACCCAGCTTTTGGGAATGCCGTACGATGATTTACCGTACGAGCTGATATTGATGATAGATCCGCACTCATAGCTAGAGGATATCTTACGATATGACATTGAGGCGGGATCACCGACTATATATCTACATATATACTTAGACTCAGTTTTAGGTGGTTTCCACACCTACCCCTCCTGATTGACAGGATACTTAGGTGTAGTTGCATAGTAGATACTTCACTGTGCTGTTGATTACTAGATTTCCGCATATTCATACTATTCGCATTGCTGGCATATGTTCATTACCATGTTATTATCATGCTGTTAGGACACCAGCACCATTATCGATGATGCGTATGTTTCACGTACACTATTTGCCGGCTCACACACTTCATCATCGATAATTGCCATGTCACTACACAGTAGTACTATTACATTTGTGATATGATGCTTCCTTTGACATATGCGCATTCCTATTCCATGTTGCATGATTTCCGATATGATTACTCTCTTTACATGTCGCATATATCATGGATTGATTGCATAGTACATCGCATTGGATTTACTGCTGGATGTTGGATTTTCATGTGATTTCTGGTTTTTGAGGACCGTGGGGTTATTTAAGAAAAGAGGCACTTTATGAAAACCCGGTACCTCGTGATATGATATTTCGGTGCGTCCACCACGCGTTTTCTCGGTGCTGAGACGTGTGCTTAAAACCCGATTCGAGGAGGTGATGTACCGTTTGCGGGTTCGTGGTGGGCCCGGTATGGTTCCCCTCGGCGAGATGATCGATGGTTATGCCGATTGAGCCTGGAGGCGGGCGAGTACCTACCGGTGATTTTACCTGAGCTCGGCGGATATCCGGGGGATACCGCCTGGAGCCGAGAGATGGGCATACTGCCGGGGCCGACGGGCCGATATCCGCAGACGGAGCCCAGAGATGGACATGGGTTGACTCATACTGCCGGGGCCGAGGGCCGATATCCGCAGACGGAGCCCCATACGGATGAGGATTTACGTGTCGGTGTTTGGCACGGGTTTCATGATGAGTTTTCCATGATTTTGGTTATATCCTCACATTGCATACATGATGCTTACTGTCAGTGGGTGACAGGTGGACGGGTTCCACATATATACAGACTTGGTTCATATACAGACTGGATTTACACTTATCTTACACCAATATTAGTGGTATGGGACGCTAATATATGTGTATTGATATTATTGATATTTCTTCATTGATACTTCATGCAGACATACCTTACACTGATGACATGTTGTTACCTGAGTACCTGGCACTATATACATGATTAGATGTTACCTTGCCACCTTATTACACTCAGATGTACTCTTGTGGATATTTTACTGATCGTTGACTTAGGATTATGTCTTGCATTCGATTTATCCTTGTAGATGTTTCTATTCACGAGTTGGCAACTCACCCCCGTTGTGCCACAGTTCTTGCAGGTTATGCCGTACAGGTTCTATTGCGGCATTTCTGGCACAATTCCTTCTTGCGGGTGATTTGCTTTGGTAGGTGGATTCTTTCGTATCAGGAATCACCTTTGTATTTATTTATTTCATTGTATCTAGAAATTGTCCATCAACCAAAACTTGTATATTCTTTCAGACTCAGAGACAGTGTTGTATTATTCGACCTTAGAGTCGCGCTTAGTAGTATTGCGGTTTTCTTGCTACTTTCGAGTTTTCTTTTGGTTTTGATCCTCGCCACTTGGCGTTGTATATTATCATATCATTGCGTGGTTGTGACCGTCGATTGACGAAGAGCTAGCTCCCGCTTGGGGATGCCTTTATCATTTTATATATTGTTATTCATGTGGTACCCCATTCGGGGCCAGTTTTACAAGAGAAACTCTGCCGAAATTTTTAGAAAAGACTTATTGTTTTCAAAACATACCTTCGGCTTAGTTATTTAAAAACCTTGATTTCAAACCTGTATTTCCTCACTTCTTTAAACCAGTTTTCTTTATTTATTCTTCAAAATGGTTTTAGATTTCTGGGCTTTTGGCTTACTTGGATCAGATGGAGTCCTATAGGCTTCATATGGTTCAAGTGCCAGTCACGTGCTCTTTCGGGGCGTGACATTTAGATTGGTTTTTAATTTATCTAAACCGGATGGCTCCCACTGTTTCTCGAATCCTTCCTCAAACCATAAAAGAAGAATTAGCCAGGCCTATTCTCACTGTACAATTCTTGCTTAACCGTTCAGCCAGGCTAGTGTCGATATTTCGAGGGAGGTTTTCCAACGCTTTCGCGAAGTCCCTTAATTAAAGAACCTATTTTCTCTGGGGGCGTAACCCCGCTGACACCTTTCTTGACACCTACTTGGTTTATAGCATTGATTGTTAAGTGACGAATATCCTGATAAGTAGCATATACTCTCAGTAGGATCAGGATCCAAATATCATCGTATGATAATGTTGAAGGAATCCTACCAACATTCATCAAACTCCAAATGGTATGCATCTCTTTGCAAATTTCAGTTTCTTTAGAAATTCCCGATATAGATTTTTGCCCCATGTTCTTATGATCTTGACTAAGGGCCAACAAATCATAAGTCACATGTCAAGTTCTGCCCATCATTATCCTGTTGATTTGAACCCATCCGTATATACTTTTGACTGAGGGCCAAACAAAGTAATACGACTGTCCCAAACCAACTCATCTATCTATGCAACAAATGAATACCCCAGCAGCTATCAATCACTATGTCTTGACTAAGGGCCAAAACAAACATAGCTTGAATACTACTGACCATTCATAAGAAATGACGGAGGGCTACGACTGGTTTTGGCGAAACCGTGAACGTAGTGAACTTGATATAATCGAAGGAACCTGATAACTTTTTAAAAGGAGTGGTTAAAGCTCCGCAATTAAAAATTCTGCTCTTTTAAAATAACCGAGTGGTTTCTTTTAAATTGTTCCAACGATTCAACTTTTGGTTTATTTTCTTTGCATTATAAATAATGCGTCCCATCATTAACCTATCATTGCAGAAAACAACGAAAATACAACGTCCTCTTATGCCATCCGCATTCGCCACGGGGTCCCGTCATCACCCGTTAGGTTACTTAACTAACGACAGAGCGGGGGCTGGGCTAGCACGGGTGTAAAACATAAGTGACGTCTAAATAGCTATCATATATAGATATTGTACATTCGTCAGACGCAATAATAGGCATTCCAGATCACAGATGAACTTAATTGGATTTGCAAGCAATTCGTGTTTGTTTTGAGCCTGCAACAAAAGACGTATTACACAGTTATGATGAATAGCCATTACCCTACCCAAGACCCCAACGGGTACGGCAAACTGCCCACCCGGCAGTTTGTGCACCCCACCTTGGGTCTGTCCTAGGAGCAAAAAACAGTAAAATGAAATAATACAACGGTGGCTACAACCGCAACCTGGATGTGCCCCGCAAAATAATATTACAACAAATTACATTTACATCAAATGAATTAAATAATAACGCATCTTATAACCCCGGCTATACATCACAACAGTCCAACACAGTTCATATCCACAAACAGTAAAAACCATTACAGAAATGTGCAACCCCCTGCCAACCGACATACTAGCAGTTAGGGGAGGTTTACGAACACATTATACAAAGACAGATATAATCATATTAGCAAACATCGCAAAATTTCGATCGGAAAAACGCTTTTAGATTCTACTCCAATACTTCTCTGTGAACCTGAGATCTTAGCAGAAAATAAAAGATCCCAGAAACATCACTGTTAACACCTATGAGTTACTGGATAAATTGGGGCTGACTCGGGCCTAACTCGGCCGCGGATCCGCCGCGAATCCCATGGATCCGCCGCGGTTCCGCGGTGAGATAGTCGAGTCACAGGCCCAAATTTCTTCAGTATCCCTAATTTTCCCTGCTTGTTATTCTGAAGCACCCTGAAAAACTTTTGGAGCCAGTTTAAAAAACGACAGCAAGTGTGATAATCGGCGATGTTTCCGGTTGCTTTTTGCGTTCGAAATCTTTACGACTTTGCTAATTAGTTATTTATTGTTTAGCGAGGCTCTGATACCACTATAAGTCGATGTACAATACCCCACTAGTAGCGGGGAGGCGGAAATATGAAAAACGATCATGTTCTTTGCATAAACATCGACTAACCGCATGAATCGAAGCTAAACGATAACTAACAACTAACATAGGAGTTCTAAACTACTATGTGAAGTGATTATACCTGTAGAACCGTGTCCTTCGTATTTACGAACTCCATCTCCTCCTCGACCTTCTCCAAGTAGTAGACGATCCACCACGAGAGCTTTACTCCAAGCTTTGCCTCTAAACTTGAGGCAACTAGGTTTCTTTAAGTGCTAATCAAAGTACCTAGATGATATAGAGTGAGGGTTATGGATTAAGTAGTCTTACTAATCCTTGTACTCAACACATTAGAGGGGAGGATTAGGGTTTGAAGAGAGAGAGCTTGAGGAGAGAGAAGGTGAGAATAATAATTGATATGAGAAAATGAGTTATCATAATATATATGAAGCATTAAGATTTATCAAGAAAAGAAAATCAAATGATGAATAATCATGCTTCATAAATATGTAATGGTGATTCATTACCATGAGTCATTAAGCATTTATGATGCATTAATGACATGGATGAATCACTCATATGACTCACTAATCCCATTCAATGTATATGCCACCTTAACCTCCTTAGTCACCATCTTCTAGAAGCTTCTCGCGCAATTACGAGAACGCCCCTCCTATCCGTGAAAACACGGAAAAAGTTTAGACTGTATAAATCCAATAACCAGATACTAGTAACTGGCTTAAACCAAAGCCGACTAGTAAAAACTGTCCGAAAGTCGTACGTGCGTAAACACACGTATGCGTCCGAACCCTTGTCGTAAAACCATACGACCTCTATATCGTTTCGCCTGAAGTAGGGAAACTCTCTGTGTGGGACTCTAGAGACTCGACTACTACGCTGGCAGTGGGTTTAACCACAGACCGCAAGCGGCGCTAGCTGTACGTAACGGTCCCCAGGTAGATGTCGATAAGAAGGCCGATGAGGAAACCCATCCAAACTCCTACTGAGCCTGCTGTGACAATCTCCATACAGTCTGATCCGTTCGTCTAAGACTATCGCATATCGGGCCTAGGGGGGCGGCAAGCGTCAGTCCCCTAATAGCGGTATAAGTCGTGTCGGAGCGAAGCCCATTACACCCTGAGAAACTACTGGAACCTACCAGTAAATCTCGCTTGCCATGGCCAGGGACTTTGCGTAATGGCTCTCTGACACAGCGCGATATCTACCCCCAATCCCGGGAGAGACGAATCCTGTCTAACCGCCACTGCCTCCAAGTGCTCGGGACTGCACCCAACTGCTACCTGTTTGCACGACTCCTTTGAGCCGTGGTAGGGTAGCAATCTAAGAACAGTGGGACACACTCGAGGCGAAGTAGCAGTGTCAAGTCTGCGGACTATGCTGTACTCATGTCACCTGGGAACTGTTCACTGACGACTGGTATAAAACCAACCAACAGTTCCCTGTGAGTCATGTCCGGTGTACCCGTAACCTAACGAGCACCTGCATACTATCTCCAGTACGACATACTGACGGCTGTGGGACAGACCATCTCCCCAACTGGGATGAGAAGCGTACACACTAGTCTACTCCGGAGTATCGATGCCCTGTCTCGATAATCCTACGACTAGGGACCTGAATAAGGATGTGCTTGTAGACTACCCAGCCCCCACTAGTGTGATTGCCATCACAACGCTGGTAGTCAAGCAAGATCCTAAGAGCTCTATCAATACGTATACTCACATATTAAGATAGAAAAAACCAAGTAGCATACTACCATGTTTAGCAAGACTGTTATATACATGTGAATATCCCAAGCTTCCATTAAGTAATATACAAACTAGTATGATACAGTAATGGCCTTCTAGGGCATAAACACTAACATATCTCTCGGGCGGATGAGACTGCCTACTACTCCTGCGGAGTGGCGCTGGGATGTCCGGTTCTCCTGAACCTTCTGGTTCTACCAAGGTTTCAGTAATAGCTTGTGGTTCTAGAATTTCTTCCAGTTCTATTGCGCTCCCACTTATCTGATTTTCAAAAAATTCGGTTTCCAAGAAGTGGGCATGCTGAGAAACAAAAACCTTTTGTTCCTCTGCGGAATAGAAAAGATACCCCCTGGAGTTCTTTGGGTATCCCACAAACTTACACAGTACTGAGCGTGCCTCGAGCTTGTCTGCATGCTGCTTCTTTACAAAAGCTGGACATCCCCATATCTTAAGGTACTTAAGACAGGGTTTCTTCCCACTCCACATCTGATATGGGGTGGTAGGCACAGTCTTGGTTAGAGCCTTGTTCAAGAGATATGCAGTTGTATCTAGTGCATAACCCCAGAAGGATCGCGGCAACTCAGCCTTACTCATAATGGGACGAACCATATCCAATAGGGTTCGATTCTGCCTTTCCGATACACCGTTGTGTTGTGGTGTGTATGGAGGAGTACGCTGAGAGAGAATTCCATTCTCTTTTAAGTAGTCCAGAAACTCGGCACTCAAGTATTCACCACCTCGATCAGATCTCAGTGTCTTGATACTTTTGCCTGTTTTTTTTTCAACTTCATTCTTGTATTCCTGAAATTTCTCAAAGGCCTCGGATTTGTGCTTCATTAAGAAGACATGTCCATACCTAGAGAAATCATTTGTGAAAGTAATGAAGTATGAATAACCACTTCGCGCATGTGTAGACATTGGACCATACACATCACTGTGTATGAGTCCCAAGAGCTCGCTTGCTCTTTCTCCGTGTCCAGTGAACGGAGTCTTTGTCATTTTTCCCATGAGACAAGATTCACAAGTGGCATAAGACTGATACTCGAACAGATTCAAGTATCCCACTTTATGTAACTTTGTTAACCGTGTCTCATTAATGTGACCCAGTCTACAATACCATAAGAAAGCCTAATTTGTTTCCGGAGACTTTCTTTTAAGTGTGTTCTGGACACTGAAAATCTGAGCTTGATTTAATACGTATATACCGTTTTCTAATGTACCTGACCCAATCAGAACTTGATTTAGGTGGATGTTTACTACATCGCTTACAAAAGTAAAATCACATCCTTCCCTAGAAAGTAAGGATACAGATATGATATTACAAGTCGCACCTGGTACATAAAAACAGTTATGCGGAATCAATATCTGCCCAGTTGTCAGTCCAAGATGATATTCCCCTACGGATTCAGCGTACATGCTCATTCCGTTAGCAACCCTGAGAGTCATATCACCTTTCCTGATAACCCTACGATTTCTCAGAGCCTGTAACGAATTATAGATATGAGATCCTGATCCGGTATCCAATACCCAGGAAGTAGGGTTAACTGACATACAGTTCTCTATTACAAACACACCCGAAGCCGAAGCCACAACATGCTTCGAATTCTGGCTACTGGCTTTGCAAGCCCTGCAATCCTTCTGCCAATGTTCATTCCTGTAACAATAGGAATATCCCTCTTTTACTACATCCAGTCCCGAAACTTCTGCCCTTCCCTTTCTTTCTACTTCCCTGGTTTCCTTCAGAGTAGTAGGTAGAGACTGTTGAACTAAGTCAGCATCTGACCCGTTCTTCAACGTGGTCTTCAGGTCCGTGAGCTCAAAAGAGCTGGTCTCTGTAAGGACATTGCCCCCTACAGATGACCCGATAGCCAACCTCGCTGGAAGCAATTCGTTCGATGTCTCATATCTTGCGATACGAGATTGCTCTCCATATAAATCTTTGTTATGGAGGAAGATAGAAACTAAGTCCATCTTCTCATGCTGCTTCTGGTATGCACCATCAACTGAGGCTAACACGAGGCACTTGGATTTCGCACAGTTCTTTTCCGATGTCTTGCGGATATGAATATCCGTGACAGGGGAAACTGGACCTGAGACGGCAGGGGTTGGATCAGTCAAGAGGTGTCCCAGCTTGTCATGTGCAATGGACATCTGGAAAGACCTTTGCCAGTCATAACAGTCAGATTCAGTCATTTTATTATCTAGATGTAACCTATGTCTGGTCACTGGATCGCTGCAATTAAGAGAGAGAGAAGAAAAAACTTTTGCATGATGCTCTTGCAAGTTTAGGTTGGTTTTTAATTTATCTAAATAGGATGGCTCCCACCGTCTCTCGAATCCCTCCTCAAACCAAAAGGAAGAATTAGTCGGGATCAATCTCACCGTACAATACTTGCTTAACCGTTCAGCCAGGCTGGTGTCGGTACTTCGAGGGAGGTTTTCCAACGCTTTCACGAAGTTCCTTAATTAAATAACCTCTTTTCCCTGTGGGCGTAGCCCCGCTAACACCTTTCTAGACACCTACTTGGTTTATAGCATTGATTGCTAAGCGAGAAAGTTCCGGAGGAGTAGCATATACTCACAGTAGGATCGGGATCCAAATATCATCGCGTGACAAAACTGAAGGAATCCTACCAGAATCATCACACTCCAAATGGTATGCAGCGCTAGCAAGTTTCAGTTCTTTTGAAACTCCCGATGTGGATTTTTGCCCCATGCTCTTATGACCTTGACGAAGGTCAACAAATCATAAGTCACATGTCAAGTTCTACCCGTCATTGTCCAGGTTAATTTGAACCCACCCGTACATACCCTTGACGAAGGTCAACAAGGTAATACGACTGTCTCAAACCAACGCATCTATCTATGCTACATATGAACACCCAACAGCTACCAATCACTATGCCTTGACGAAGGTCAACAAACATAGCTTGAATACTATAAAATATTCATACGAAATGACGGAGGTCTATGAATGGTTTTGGCGAAACCGTGAACGTAGTGAACTTGATATAATCGAAGGAACCTGGATAGCTTTTAAAAGGAGTGGTTTAAGCTCCGCGTTTAAAAGTTGTTTTTGAAAAGAAACCGAGTGGTTTTGAAATTGTTCCAACGACTTTTACTTGGTTTATTTTCTTGCATTAATTCCAATACGTCCCATCATTTAATCCTACCATTGCAGAAAACAACGAAAATATGACGTACGCTTATGCCATCCGCATTCGCCACGGGGTCCCGTCATCACCCGTTAGGTTACTTAACTAACGACAGAGCGGGGGCTGGACTAGCGCGGATGCAAAACATAAGCAACTCCTAAATAGATATCATATAGATATATATAAACATTCTTCACATGCAATGATAGCCATTCCAGATCACAGATGAATACATTAGATATATACTAGGAATCCGCAATTCGTACGAGCCTGTAACGAAGAACGGATTACACGGTCGCGATGAATAGCCAAACCCCACCCTAGACCCCTACGGGTGCGGCAAACTACCCGCCAAGTACCCGAAACGAAGCAACCTCCCTCAACACCGTGAGTAGGCCACTCGGCACTTCGAGATACCCGGTAGTTTGTGCACCGCACCTTGGGTCTATCATGGGAGCAGAAACAGTAAAAAGAAATTATACAATGACGGCTACAACCCCGACCCGGTTGTGCAGCCAAACAAATAGTATTACATCAATTTACATATTACAAGAATTGAAAGAATAAGAAAACTCTCATCTCACACCCCCCCGGCTATTCATCCGCGACAATCCAACGAATTCATATACATAAACCATCAACATTACAGATCACAGATATGTATAACCCCCACTAATCGACGTATAGCGATTAGCAGACGTTCAATACATATATGACATCATAGATAATATCCATTAGCCAAAGTCTATGGAATATTGATCAAAATACGAATTTTTAACCACCCCAAAAGTAAATTTGTTCTCTGGAAAATCTGGGTAGAAACAACATGTACTAAAAATCCTAAAACAGCCAACTAAGCACACTGCACCAAACTCGGTCCACGGCCGAGTCAACTCGGCCGCGTATCCGCGGCAAGAAGCATGTTCTTGCCGTGGAACTGCGGCGCTTTGACCGGTTCATGTAAGTCCATGCTACCTCTCCCGGTACTTTCGGGCATGCGGAATTTGATAAAAAACGATTTTCTTTAGAGGTG
Source organism: Agapanthus africanus (assembly GCA_030015575.1). NCBI lineage: Eukaryota > Viridiplantae > Streptophyta > Magnoliopsida > Asparagales > Amaryllidaceae > Agapanthus > Agapanthus africanus. The sequence continues at coordinate 568,314,222 of CM057339.1, forward strand.
GTAACATGGACTTAAAACCCGGATCTTTGTTAAACATCTAACTAACAACCTAATTACGAGTTGCTAACTACTCGGTTAGGGGGTTATACCTTTCTTTTTCTCGAACTCCTTTGTTTTCAAGCCTCGATGGTCGTCCGGATCGCCTTCATTCCGTCGTCTCCTTGCGCCGAAGATAGATCCACCTCGAAAGCTTCTACCTTTGGCTTCTTCTTCGGTCTTTGAAAAAACTAGTTCACTTGGTTTGCTAAACCTTATGAACTAGAGTGAGTAGAGAAGAGTTTGTATGGGATTCTATCTATGGTTCTTGATTCTCAACTCATGAGACAAGTGAACCATAAAGTCAAGAGAAGGAGAGCAAGAGGAGGAAGATGAGAGCTCAAGAACAAGAGAGAGAATGAGCATGAAAGAATCAGAGAAGACTTTTCTCATTTGGCTCTCATAATCCAAAACAATCATAACACATCATATCAATCAAGTATTATGTGATGGTTTAAGCAACCATAGCCATATCATTTCATGCACTCATTTTGCACAAAAGAGCAAGCAAGCAAAAGTCTTTGCCATGAAATGATAGCTATGGTTATCATGATGGTCAACTAGTCAAGCCTAGTCAACCGGTCAACAAAGTCAACAAGTCAACAAAAGTCAACAAGTCAACAAAGTCAACAACTCAACAACCATGTCACCATAATACCTAATTAATATAATTTTTAATCACATATCATATTCTCATTAGGGTTGAGCAAAAAGTGAATGGTCAACTGTCAACGGTCAACAACCCTAATGAGAATCCTCCGCCTCTGTCTCTCCGTCAACTGTGCATACACACCCGCACCCGCGTTCCGAGGAACACGAATACAAACTGGATAAATCCAATCCCAATACATACACTAGGATCTGTCTTAAACCAAAGCCCGCTAGTGTTTACTGTCCGGACACTGTACGTGCACAAGTGCACGGATGTGACCGAACCCTGTCGCAAAACCATGCGACCTGCCGCAAAACCATGCGACCTCTACTCTTTTGCCTAAAGGCGAATAGCTTTCTATGTGGGACTCTAAAGACTCGACACTACGCTGGCAGTGGGTTTAACCACAGACCGCAAGCGGCACTAGCTGTGCGTAACGGTCCCCAGGTAGATGCCGACAAGAAGACTGACGAGGTGAAACCCATCTGAACTCCTACTGAGCCTGAATGTGACAATCTGCGTACAGTCCGGTCTGTTCGTCTGATACATCGCATGGCGGGCCTAGGGGGAGGTAAACGTCAGTCCCCCAATAGCGGTACAAGTCGTGTCGGAGTGAAGCCCAAAACACCCTGAGATAACACTGGAAGCCTACCAGTATATCTCGTTTGCCCTGGCCAGGGACAACTCGTGTAATGGCTCTCCTAGACACAGCGCGATGTCAACCCCCAATACCGGGAGAGACGAATCTTGTCTAACCGTCACTGCCTCCAAGTGCTTCGGGACTGCACCCAACTACCACCTGTTTGCAAGACTCCTTTGAGCCGTGGTAGGGTAGTAATCAAAGTACAGTGGAAACACACTCGAGACGAAGTGACAGTGTCAAGTCAGCGGACTAAGCTGTACTCATGTCACCTGGGAACTGATAAATGACGATAGGTATAATACCAACCGGTCAGTTCCCGACGAGTCCTGTCCAGTGTACTCGTAACCCAACGAGCACCCGCATACTATCTCCAGTACGACGTACTGACGGCTGTGGGACAGACCGTCTCCCACTCTGGGATGAGAAGCGCATGCGCTAGTCTACTCCGGAGTATCGATGCCCTGTCTCGATAGTCCTGCGACCAGGGACCTGCATAAGGATGTGCTTATAGATTACCCAGTCCCCACTAGTGTGACTGCCATCACAACGCTGGTAATCAAGCAAAGATCATAAGGGCTCCACTAATGTGTATAGGTGATATACTGAAATAAACACAAGTACACATTGAAGTAGAAACAAACCAAGTAGCATACTACTATATTGAGCAAGATTGTTTATACAAGGTGAATATCCCAAGCTTCCATTAAGTAATATACAAACTAGTATGATACAGTAATGGCCTCTAGGGCATATACACTAACAATCTCCCACTTGCACTAAGGCCATGTACTGGCGTATCGAAGACCTATCATCTCGATCAGCCGCTCGAACTGAGTCTGGGGCAAGGCCTTGGTGAATGGATCTGCAGTGTAATCTTCTGAAGCGACTCACCGAACTGTAGGGTTCGTAGGCACACTAAAGAGTTCTCACAAGGCATCAACCATGCCAATTTAAAATTTTATGGGTGCCGAGAAACCCTAATACGGATCGTCGGCTAGAATTCTAGGCGATAAACTAAACAAGTTAACATCTTACTTAAGGAGAGGGGCTACAACCTTTGTAGATCCGGTTCTCCACTTCCTTAGCTCCTCGTAGGCGTCCTCTCGCTGTCCATCGCGAATTCCGAACTCAATCGTCGGCTTCATCGGAGAATTGGGCGGACTAGGTCGTCGGCTTCGTGCCGAAGATGATCTACGTCGAGGTTGCACAAGTTCAAGCTCCAACTTCACCAAGTATTGAAACTTGTGAAGAAAACACCCAAAACAACTTGGCAAGAGGTAGAGGGTGAAGAAATAGAAGGTGGGTTCACTTTAGAATTGGATTTCTCACTTTGGAACTCAAGATGCCATTGATGGCATCAAGCTTTCTCTCTTAAAGATGAAGAAGAAGAAGTAGATAGAATATGATAAGTCTTTTTGATAAATAAAAATAAATCAATACTTATCATTCACTAACTAAGGTTAAGTGTAGAGAATAGACCATGGTCACTTGAGAGGGTTAGGGTTAAGCATGATGACAAGAATGGTTACAAAAGTCAAAGCTTCATGAAGCTTCAACTTAAAACAAAGAAAGCCACCATTCTCATCATAATCCTTTTCAAATAAATAAATAAATAAATAAATGAATATGCAAAACCCTAATCAACACTTAACCATGGTTTTAATTCTTTACACTTAACAAAATGATCAAGTATCATCAAACATGATACAAATATGTGCACAAAAGTATATCACATATACTTCTTGCACATCAAGTGAGAAAATCCATATAAAGTGAACCAATACTAGTTAATGCAATGTAATATATCAAATATATAATTATACATTAAATCATTAAATCAACACTTGATTTAACGATCCGGTCATATCACATATAACCGACTAGTATCCAATGTATCGGCTTATCGAATCAATCCTTGATTCGATGTCTAGGTTATATCGAATATAACCATTCGATACATCCATCGCGAGAATAAAATACGGTATCACATACACGCATTATTCTCGGTCCTGCACATATCTCATATGCGCTCCTATTTCGTTTCGCTTGAGCCAGGAAACCTCTGTGTAGGACTCTAAAGACTCGTCAATACGCCGGTAGTAGATGATGATCATATCAAGCACCCATAAGCCGCAAGCGGTCTGCTAAACGTAACGGCCATTCGGGTATTGAGCGATCAGAAGATTGACGAGCTAGCCCGCTCACACTCCTGTGAATCCAACCAGTAACACTTACCGTACAGTCCGGTCTGTTCGTCTGATATGTCGCATATCAAGTCTAGGGGTGGTAAACGTCAGAATGCAATAACCGATAAGTCGTGCCGATGTGAGGCTCATAACGGGTCGAGAAACTACTGGTAACACTTACCAGCAATTCTCTGATCAGCCCTGGCCAGGGACTTCCCTGTTACGGCCAATCGAGCACAGCGCAACATCAACCCCCAATACCGGGAGAGACGAAACCCCTCCTATCGCTCATTGCCTCCAAGTGACTCGAGACTGTGCCCAAAGACCACCATTTTGCACGCCCTCATGGACATGGTAAAATGGAGATCAAAGCACAGTGGGAATCACACAAGACTCTATGACGATCTCGGGTCTACAGACTAACCTGCACAAGTGTCACCTGAGAACTGCCATCTGACGTGAGGTATAATACCATCCGGGAGTTCTCGGCGAGTCCGTCCAGTGTACCCAGTCTCCACTGAGCACCCGTATACCATCTCTGATGTCAAACACCAATGGATATGGGATCATCCATCGCCCATCTCATGGGTCGAGAAGCGTATACGCTAGTCTACTCTGGTATATCGATGCCCCGTCTCGATACACCCACGACTAGGGACCTTGAAGGATGTACTTATGGACTACCATGTCCCCACTAGTATGATCTGCATCATAGTCCAGGTAGTCAAGTACACATCCTAAGGGCTGTATCAACATGTAACTAGAAGACAGTTTAAAGAGACAAGTATACATGTTAAGATAAAGAGTAACCAGATAGCATACTATAATATCGAGCAAGAAAGTCATCTCTATATATGTCCAAGCATCCAATATAATATACATCATCTATACAATACTGGCCTCTAGAGCATACATACAACTAACAATCTCCCACTTGCACTAGGGCCAGCTGCTGTAGTATCGCATACCGAGCATCCCGAAGAGTCTTTCAAACTGTATCTGGGGAATGGCCTTCGTGAGTGGATCCGCCGTGTTGTTCTTCGTGTCAACTCTCCTGACCTCGATCTCCCGGCGATCAACTATCTCCCGGATCAGGTGATACCGCCTCAGAATATGCCTAGACCGCTGATGGGACTTGGGTTCCTTTGCCAAAGCCACCGCTCCATTGTTATCGCAATACAAAGGTATTGGATGCTCAATGGATGGAACCACTCCAAGTTCAGTAATGAACTTCTTGATCCAGACAGCCTCTTTAGCAGCATTGTTGGCAGCGATGTATTCAGCCTCCATCGCCGAGTCTTCCACGGTTTCCTGCTTGGAACTCTTCCAGCTAACCGCCCCTCCGTAAAGGGTAAAGACAAATGCCGACTGCGACTTAGAGTCGTCCTTATCACTCTGGAAGCTCGAATCGGTAAAGGACTCCACTTGGAGTTCTCCGTTACCATACACCAAGAGCATCTCTTTAGTCCTTCGCAAGTACTTGAGAATGCTCTTCGCAGCTGTCCAGTGACTCTCTCCAGGATCAGCTTGATACCGGCTCACTATACTTAGTGAGTATGCAACATCGGGTCTGGTACATAGCATCGCATACATGATAGAGCCTACTGCCGAAGAATAGGGTATCCCTTGCATGAGAGTTCTCTCCAAATCAGTCTTGGGAGACATCTCTTTGGAGAGAGTGACTCCAGAGATCGTGGGCAAATTCCCACGCTTGGATTCTTCCATACTAAACCTCTTTAGTATGGTGTCAATGTACCTGGATTGGGACAATCCCAATATCCGTTTGGATCTATCTCTATAGATCCTAATTCCCAATATGCAGGAGGCATCACCAAGATCTTTCATTGAGAATCTTTGTGATAAGAAGAGCTTGACCTCTTGCAGCATAGGAATATCATTTCCTATCAAGAGTATGTCGTCCACGTACAATACGAGGAAGACAACCTTACTCTCTACTACCTTCTTGTAGATACAAGGTCCATCTGGGTTTTTGACGAAATCAAACTCTTTGATAACGACGTCAAAGCAGATGTTCCAACTCCGCGATGCTTGCTTTAATCCATAAATGGATTTAAGCAGCTTGCACACCTTCCCGCTGCTCCCACTGTCTATGAAGCCCTCTGGCTGAGTCATGTACACACACTCTTCTAAATCACCGTTTAGAAAGGCGGTCTTAACATCCATTTGCCAGATTTCGTAATCATGATATGCAGCGATGGCAAGCATGATCCGTATGGATTTAAGCATAGCCACTGGAGAAAAGGTTTCGTCATAGTCCACACCTGGTCTTTGGCGAAAACCTTTTGCAACAAGTCTAGCTTTGAAAGTCTCCACTTTCCCATCTACACCAAGTTTTTTCTTGAAGATCCACTTGCTCCCAATGGGTTTTACCCCTTCAGGAGCAACTTCCAAAGTCCATACTTTGTTGGTGTACATGGATTCCATCTCGGACCGCATAGCATCCAGCCATTTCACTGAGTCCCTACTCGTGATGGCCTGCTCGAAACTAGTTGGGTCATCATCCTCCATGATGCAATCCTCGCTTCCACCATCCATGAGAAAACCGTAGTATCTCTCAGGTTGGCGAGGAACCCTACTAGATCGGCGGAGAGGCTGAGGTTCATTGGGAGCTACTGAATCTTCTGGTTCCACTAAATCTTCAGTTACGGTTTGTGTATCTGGAACTTCTTCCAGCTCTACCACTTTGCCACTAATTTCTTTTTCAAGGAATTCCTTTTCTAAAAAGGTGGCATATTGAGAAACAAACACTTTTTGTTCTTCAGCATGGTAGAAAAAATATCCTTGGGAATTCTTAGGATATCCCACAAACTTGCAAAGAACTGACCGTGCCTTGAGTTTGTCTGGATTTTGCCTTTTGACATAAGCTGGACAACCCCATATCTTAACTCGTTTAAAATATGGTCTCTTCCCACTCCATATCTCATATAGTGTGGTAGGTACAGATTTAGATGGAACTTGATTCAATAGGTATGTTGCTGTTTCCAGCGCATATCCCCAGAAGGAAATAGGTAACTCAGCTGTGCTCATCATAGAGCGCACCATATCTAATAGGGTGCGGTTCCTCCGTTCTGATACACCGTTGTGCTGTGGTGTATACGGAGGAGTCAGCTGAGAGAGAATCCCATTCTCTTTTAGGAAGTCCACGAATTCATTGCTCAAGTATTCACCTCCTCGATCAGATCATAGGATTTTAATACTTTTTCCGGTTTGGTTCTCAACTTCTTGTTTATATTCTCTAAATTTCTCAAAAGCTTCTGATTTATGTTTCATCAGGAACACATACCCGAACCTAGAGAGATCGTCAGTGAATGTAATGAAGTATGAAGAATCATCCCTGGCATGTGTAGACATGGGACCGCATACATCACTATGTATAAATCCTAAGAGTTCGGTAACTCTTTCTCCGTGTCCCGTAAACGGAGTTTTGGTCATCTTGCCTTTGAGACATGACTGGCAAGTGTCATAAGATGAAAATTCGAAAGGTTTCAAATATCCATCCTTATGCAACTTAGCCAGTCGTGTCACATTGATGTGACCCAGTCTACAATGCCACAAGAAGGATTCGTTCAGTTCTGAACTCTTCCTCTTGTGTGTGTTTGTTATGCTCAGAACTGTTGATTGATTTAGAACATAAATGCCGTTGCACAACGTGCCTGATCCAACCAACTTTTGGTTACGGAAAATGTTCATAACATTATCCTGTAATACAAAATTATATCCTTCTTTACTTAATAAAGAAACCGATATAATGTTGCATATCAGGTTCGGCATGTAATAGCATTCGTTCAGAACCAATGTATTACCAGTTGGTAATACAAGGTGATATTCCCCGACAGTCTTAGCTGCAACAATTGCACCATTTCCAACTCTAATGTCTTTATCACCTTCTCCAAGTTCTCTACCTTTTCTAAGCCCATGTAACTGATTACATATATGGGATCCTGACCCGGTATCTAATACCCAGGACGTAGAGCGCGCAAATGGAGAAACAGTTCTCTATAACGAACACACCCGAAGAAAATACATCAACATGTACTTTCTTCATTAGGGTGGCATGGGAATCCTGGTATTCCCCTATATCCTGTTCATTCCTATAACTCTTATAAGAAAGAACGGAACCAACGTTCCCCAGCACAGTATAACATGCGGGTTCGGTCAATACATCCATATTATTATCTTCATTAGGGCATGAAATGGTCGCTACCTGGAGAGAGAGAGAAGAAAACACTTTAGCGTATGCTCGTGCAAGATCAGATTGGTTATTATCTTATCTAATCAGGATGGCTCCCACTGCTTTTTATCAAATCTTCCTTCAAACCCTAAAAGGAAAGACTGGCCGGGATTAATTACACACTACAAGTTCGCTAATCTTTCAGCCAGGCCAGTGTCGGTACTTTGAGGGAGGTCCCCCGTGCTTTCACACGAACCTAATTAATGTAAACCTCGTTTTCCCAGAGGCGTAACCCCGTTGACACCTTTCTAGACACCTACTTGATCAGCTAATTGCAACGTGTAAAACTCTCCCAGGAGTAACTCTTACTCGCAGTGGGTATCGGGATCCAACTGTCTTATAGAAGGTATGCAATCTCATCGCAAATTTCAACACTTGAAATTCCCGATAATATTTTTCCCCTAGCAGCTATATGACCTTAACATAGTCAACAAATCACAAGTGCTAGTCAAGTTCAACCCGTCATTTCCTGATTGAATTAAACCAACCCGCACGACCCTTAACATAGTCAACAAAGTCGCACGACTACCCTAATACAATCTGCATCATATGCATAATCAGATAAATACTGGTCAGCTACCGCACACTACGCCTTAACATAGTCAACAAACGTAGCACGAATACTAACTAGTACTTATCTGAAATGACGGAGGGCTACGCAGGTTTTTCTGAAAACCTATTGCGTAATGAACTTGATATCGTTGTAGAATCAAATGAAGTTTTGAAATGGAGTGATTTTGAAGCTTTTCTAGTTTCGCTAAAGGGGTCACTCCCGGTGAAGGGATCGTCGGCCCTTTCCTCGTCGAATGAGGTGCGGGATATATCATATATATCACCGTGCAAAGCAAAAACTCTTAAAAGCAATCAAAGCCAAACCGAGTGTGTAGCATCTGCCAGTTACTGCTAAAGGAGTCACTCCTGATGAAGGGATCTCGGTCCTTTCCTCATCGAATAAAGTGCAGGGTATATCATATATACCACTATGCAAAGCAAGAACTGTAGCTACCTGTTTTGTTTAAAATTTGATTCTACAACATCTTAGGTTTCTTTTCTTTCATTAATCACATTAATGAAGTCCCATCATTTAAATACCTAAACATCACAGATAAATACGACGTACACTTATGCCATCCGCATTTGCCTGGATGTCCCCTCGTGCACCGTTAGGTTAGGTAACTAACGACAGAGCAGGGCAGGGCTAGTGCGGGTGCAAAACATAAGTAACGTCTATATAATATATCATATATACTATATATAGTATCTATCACAGAACATCACATGATCACATCACAGATATCGCAGCAGAACAAACATATGAAACATTGGATATACTAGGACGTCCGTGTTTTCAATACGAGCCAGTATAAAACACGGATTCCACGGTCGTGATGAATAGCCAATCCCACACCCCTAGACCCCTACGAGAGCGGCAAGCAACTCTACCAATTCTACGGTTAGGAGACCCGGACTCGACTCCTCGAGTTGGTCTCCCACTGGACCCCAGAACCCGGTTACTTGTGCTCCCCTCCTTGGGTCTATCATAATGCGGAAAAGTAAATAATATACAAAAGGTGACAACTTCCGCAACCTGGAAGTGCCCCAAATAAAAGAATATTACATACAAGTTTTTACATGAATGAAAATGAAAAACACTCATCTCACATAAAAAAACCCCCGGCTATTCGAATACGACGATCCAATATAACATATCCAGCAACACATAACATCACATGTCATCAACGTAAGTAAGTATGCATACCCCAATTGTCATTGACGTATAGCAACGAAACCGGCGATATGAACATACTACACTTACGGTCACAGAAAAGAAAGTGTAAAACTACAACAGTTGGAATCCGCAACCTTTTTAGACATCACATGCCTAATCAAATGAAATACTTAGACATCACATGCCTAACAGTTATAAACCCCGCATTTTAGTCTCATTATCGAAAAATCTTTTCAATATCAAGTGAAACTAAACCGCTAGATTTATAACATTCATTCAGTTATCTCATAACTGTTTGTGAATTCCAATTATTGTATCACATTCCAGATAAACAGAAAATGTTAAACTTTCCGATCGAACAGTCGAATACCCAAGTTTTCCCGATACAGCTCAACACATGAAATAAGTCTAACAACATTCAGTTCGTGCCTCAGTACCAACGGTCCAGCCGTAGAAGGGTCAAGCCAACGCCTCACATGTGGCACGCCGTACTGCCCCAAACCCGAAGGTTCAAAGGGCAGTTCAAGACGGTCACATAATCGAGTTATGGTTTGTTGTCTTCTAGAGGGTCCATCGCGTTACTTGCACTACTTAGAACGTCGTTAAACTACGGAAAAATCCAACACTTGGAAATTTCCCGACAGGGGAAAAATTGGGTATTTATATCCGGTCGAACTTTTTAACATATTCTAAAAATTATCCGGAAATACACAAAGACGAAATTTGATAATCCGATCGAAACACTGAAGCTCAAAAACACCCCAGAAAATTCAACTCTTGAATAAATATTAAAAATACCCATAAAACTCAGCACTGTTAAATAGGAATTACTGTGCAAATATATAGGGATGACGTCATCAAGCTGCCGCGGAACCGCCGCCTAAGGCAGGCTTCTGCCACGGTTCCGCCGCAGGTTGCACTGTTCATGAGTTCAATTTTGCTCCGTAATTCTTAGAATTCTCTGCTGAGTTTTCTGCATATTTTTAATTTGAAAAAAACCCATTTTTTAAAAAATGTAGAGAGAGCCGTTTTCGAGTTAGGGTTTTGGTTCGATCGGACTTCAAACGTCGTCTGGACTTCGCCTAAGGCTCTAGCTAGGCTCTGATACCACTGTAGGGTTCCTAGGCACACTAAAGAGGTCTCACAAGGCATCAACCATGCCAATTTAAAATTTTATGGGTGCCGAGAAACCCTAATACGGATCGTCGGCTAGAATTCTAGGCGATAAACTAAACAAGTTAACATCTTAACTTAAGGAGAGAGGCTACAACTTTTGTAAATCCGGTTCTCCACTTCCTTAGCTCCTCGTAGGCGTCCTCTCGCTGTCCATCGCGAATTCCGAACTCAATCATCGGCTTCATCTGAGAATTGGGCGGACTAGGTCGTCGGCTTCGTGCCGAAGATGATCTACGTCGAGGTTGCACAAGTTCAAGCTCCAACTTTACCAAGTAGTGAAACTTGTGAAGAAAACACCCAAAACAACTTGGCAAGAGGTAGAGGGTGAAGAAATAGGAGGTGGGTTCACTTTAGAATTGGATTTCTCACTTTGGAACTCAAGTTGCCATTGATGGCATCAAGCTTTCTCTCATAAAGATGAAGAAGAAGAAGTAGATAGAATATGATAAGTCTTTTTGATAAATAAAAATAAATCAATACCTATCATTCACTAACTAAGGTTAAGTGTAGAGAATAGACCATGGTCACTTGAGAGGGTTAGGGTTAAGCATGATGACAAGAATGGTTACAAAAGTCAAAGCTTCATGAAGCTTCAACTTAAAACAAAGAAAGCCACCATTCTCATCATAATCCTTTTCAAATAAATAAATAAATGAATATGCAAAACCCTAATTAACACTTAACCATGGTTTTAATTCTTTACACTTAACAAAATGATCAAGTATCATCAAACATGATACAAATATGTGCACAAAAGTATATCACATATACTTCTTGCACATCAAGTGAGAAAATCCATATAAAGTGAACCAATACTAGTTAATGCAATGTAATATATCAAATATATAATTATACATTAAATCATTAAATCAACACTTGATTTAACGATCCGGTCATATCACATATAACCGACTAGTATCCAATGTATCGGCTTAGCGAATCAATCCTTGATTCGATGTCTAGGTTATATCGAATATAACCATTCGATACATCCATCGCGAGAATAAAATACGGTATCACATACATGCATTATTCTCGGTCCTGCACATATCTCATATGCGCTCCTATTTCGTTTCGCTTGAGCCAGGAAACCTCTGTGTAGGACTCTAAAGACTCGTCAATACGCCGGTAGTAGATGATGATCATATCAAGAACCCACAAGCCGCAAGCGGTCTGCTAAACGTAACGGCCATCCGAGTATTGAGCGATCAGATGATCGACGAGCTAGCCCGCTCACACTCCTGTGAATCCAACCAGTAACACTTACCGTACAGTCCGGTCTGTTCGTCTGATATGTCGCATATCAAGTCTAGGGGTGGTAAACGTCAGACCCCAATAACCGATAAGTCGTGCCGATGTGAGCCTCATAACGGGTCGAGAAACTACTGGTAACACTTACCAGCAATTCTCTGATCAGCCCTGGCTAGGGACTTCCCTGTTACGGCCAATCGAGCACAGCGCAACATCAACCCCCAATACTGGGAGAGACGAAACCCCTCCTATCGCTCATTGCCTCCATGTGACTCGGGACTGTGCCCAAAGACCACCGTTTTGCACGCCCTCATAGACGTGGTAAGGTGGAGATCAAAGCACAGTGGGAATCACACAAGACTCTTGTAGGGTTCCTAGGCACTCTTGTGAAGGTTCAAAAGGCATCAAACATGCCCGGATAAAAATTTAGACGTGCCGAACAACCCAAAGCCGGGATCTTTGCTAGATTATTAGGTTTAAACATGCAAGATGATAACTTTTATCTAAGTGTGAGGGATTAAAACCTTTGTAGTCCACTCCTTCACTTCACAAGCTCCGAGTAGAAGTCCCTTTGCCGCGATCCACGATCTCCCGGACTCATGAGAGGCTCCACGACTCGAACGATCCATGCTAGCTTGAAGTGTTCCAAATCTCCGATGATCTACGTCGAAGTTGCAAAGACTCAAGCTTTCTCACTCTAAAGAGATGAACACACTAATCTCATGGGCTAGATGAGATGAGGATGAGAGAGTACTAATTTTGCTTTCTTTTTAAATCATTTTCTCATATTTATTCATCACATAAAGAAAATCAAGTGAGCTTCTTCAAGAGAGAAGAAGAAGATGATAATGGAAAAGATAATAAGATTAATCCTTTTGTGATGAATAGAAAATAAAGTATATGATTGATATGTAAACCAAGGTGAAGGATGAGTGGCTAGGATTTAGTAGAGAATAAACTAGAGTTAGGGTTTGGTTGGGTTAAAGAATGTGTCATCCATAAATATCTTTACAATGACAAAAGAAATAGCTTCTAGAAGGTACATGAAGCAACTAACCCTAATCAAACCCTAACCTCAATTAATCATCCTTAAACATGTTTAACAATTAATCATATCATGTCACAATAATATATATCACATATATATTATATATTTGCAACAAAGGAAAATAATACAATTAACATATATCGCATATATATCAATGTATCATCCAGTGAGAAAATGAAATAATAAAGCGAGCCAATATTAGATAATGTAATACAATATATCATATATATTATTATACATTAAATCATCGAATCAACACTTGAATCGATGATCCGGCTATATCGAATATTACCGACTAATATATCATGTACCGATTCATCGAATCAATACATGATCCGATGTCCCGGTTCATATCTAAATATCGCGAGAATATAATACGCTATCCCATATCGCATTATTCTCGGTCCTGCACATATCACATATATGCCTCTACTCCGTTTCGCCTGAGCCAAGAAACCTCTGTGTAGGACTCTAAAGAATCGTCAATACGCCGGTAGCAGGTGATGATCATATCAAACACCCACAAGCTGCAAGCGGTCAGCTAAACGTAACAGCCACCCAGGTATTGAGCGATCAGAAGATCAACAAGATAGCCTGTGCGTTCTTCTGTGAATCCGATCAGTAACACTCCCGTACAGTACGGTCTGTTCTTCTGATATGTCGCATATCAAGTCTAGGGGTGGTATACGTCAGACCCCAGTAACCGATAAGTCGTGTCGATGTATGGCTCATAACGGGTCGAGAAACTACTAGTAACACTTACCAGTAAATCTCTATATCAGCCCTGGCCAGGGACTTCCAGTTATAGCCAATCGAAGACAGCACAACATCAACTCCCTATACCGGGAGAGACGAATCCCCTCCTATCGCTCATTGCCTCCATGTGATTCGGGACTGTACCCAAAAGCCACCGTTTTGCACGCCCTCTTGGACGTGGTAAGGTGGAAATCAAAGCACAGTGGGAATCACACAAGACTCCATGACAATCTCGGGTCTACAGACTACCCTGTACCAGTGTCACCGGAGAACTGCCATCTGACGTGTGGTATATCACCATCTGGGAGTTCTCGGCGAGTCCGTCCAGTGTACCCAGTCTCCACTGAGCACCCGTACACCATCTCTGATGTCTAACACCGATGGATATGGGATCATCCTGTTAGTGTATATGCCCTAGAGGCCATTACTGTATCATACTAGTTTGTATATTACTTAATGGAAGCTTGGGATATTCACCTTGTATAAACAATCTTGCTCAATACAGTAGTATGCTACTTGGTTTGTTTCTACTTCAATGTGTACTTGTGTTTATTTTACTATATCACTTATACGCATTAGTAGAGCCCTTAGGATCTTTTGCTTGATTACCAGCGTTGTGATGGTAGTCACACTAGTGGGGGCTGGGTAATCTATAAGCACATCCTTATACAGGTCCCTAGTCGCAGGACTATCGAGACAGGGAATCGATACTCCGGAGTAGACTAGCGTATGCGCTTCTCATCCCAGTGTGGGAGATGGTCTGTCCCACAGCCATCAGTACGCCGTACTGGAGATAGTATACGGGTGCTCGTTGGGTTACGAGTACACTGGACAGGACTCGTCGGGAACTGACAGGTTGGTATTATACCTATCGTCAGTTATCAGTTCCCAGGTGACATGAGTACAGCTTAGTCCGCTGACTTGACACTGGCACTTCGCCTCGAGTGTGTTCCCACTGCACTTTGATCACTACCCTACCACGGCTCAAAGGAGTCGTGCAAACAGGTGGTGGTTGGGTGCAGTCCCGAAGCACTTGGAGGCAGTGACGGTTAGACAGGATTCGTCTCTCCCGGTATTGGGGGTTGACATCGCGCTGTGTCTTGGAGAGCCATTACACGAGTAGTCCCTGGCCAGGGCAAGCGAGATATACTGGTAGGCTTCCAGTGTTATCTCAGGGTGTTTTGGGCTTCACTCCGAAACGACTTGTACCGCTATTGGGGGACTGACGTTTTACCGCCCCCTAGGCCCGACATGCGATGTATCAGACGAACAGACCGGACTGTACGGAGACTGTCAAATTCAGACTCAGTAGGAGTTCAGATGGGGTTCACCTCGTCAGCCTTCTTGTCGGCATCTACCTGGGGACCGTTATGCACAGCTAGTGCCGCTTGCGGTCTGTGGTTAAACCCACTGCCAGCGTAGTGTCGAGTCTTTAGAGTCCCACACAGAGGGTATTCGCCTCTGGGCAAAACAGAGTAGAGGTCGCATGGTTTTGCGACAGGGTTCGTTCTCATCCGCGCACTTGTGCACGTTTGGAGTCCGGACGGATATTGCCAGCGGGCTCTGGTTTAAGCCGGATACTGGTATATGTTTTGGGGTTACTTTTATCTCTCAGTATTCATGTTCATCGGAACAAGAATGCAGGTGTGTATGCACAGTTGTTTGAGGCGGAAGAAGAGGTTTTTCATTAGGGTTTCGGAACGGGTGCGCATGCACAGTTGACAGTCGTCTTTTTTCCAAACCCTAATGAATTTGTGAGATATCTATTAATAATAGTAATTAAATGGAATTATGTTATGGTTGGTTTTGTTGACTTGTTGACCATGGTTGACTTGTTGACCATGGTTGAATGTTTGACCATCATCATTATTTTGCAAGGATGCTCCTTGATTCTTGCCAACATTCATTTAATGAAGTGATGGTAGTGGTCATTCCAAAACAACCATCAACTATTCTCATTTGAATTATTATTACTAATTAGATAATTCTTTTTCTTTTGATATGGTTGCAAAAGGAAAAAGATAGCTCATTCTATCATAATCATTCTCTCTCTTCATTTCATCTTCTTCTTCCTCAAGCTCAAGGTGATTCCTTCTCATGTGTTGAGAATCCCTCACCTTGAAAAAGAAAGCACCCCATAGATACTCTCTACTCTCTCTAGGGTTCAAGGTTTAGCAAGCCGGAGATCCTAGTTCACTCAAAGTTCGAGGAAGAGCCCAAAGGTTGAACCCTCAGGTGGATCCATCTTCGACGGAAGAAGGCTTCGAGAAAAGAACCATCAACCTCCACAAAGTTTGAAGAAGAAGGAGTTCAAGTTTAGGTATAACCATCTTTCCGAGTAGCTAACTCTCTTTAGCTTATTTGCTAGTTTTAGTTTAGGAAAAAATCCCGACTTTGTTTAGTCCATGTTGCCCCTTGCGCTAAAAATTTGATTTTTATACCGTTTCCGCCTCCCCGTAAGAACCGGGGGTCGCAACGTGGACTTACAGTGGTATCAGAGCCTAACTAAACTTAAACTAGCTTGGTAGCGAAGTGTATGGAAGTTCGAAACCGAAAAATCACAAAACCGGAAAAACTAAAACCCTAAGTTTCTGTTGAAATTTTTTCTGCTCTAAATGAAAAACTTTATACTCCTAAAATCGGCTCAGGGTTTTCTGAGAACACCCACCAAAAACGATCCCATGATTCCTTCAAAGCGCCGCCCATCCGCGGCCTCACCTGTTCATCTAGCCGCGGATCCGCCGCCGTTTGGGCACTTCATGAGATCGTGTTTTGTGCAGTGTTCTTCTGGTAGGGTTTTGGGATTTTTCAAATATGTTATATGTGCCCAGATTTTCCAGAACAGAAATTTACTTTTGGGGTCCTATAAATCCGTATTTTTTTCGAACTTCGCTACACTTTGGCTATGTTGGTTATATCTGTGATGTTTGCATGTATTGAAAGTCGGCTAATCGCTATAAGTCGATTGGTCGGGGTTATACATGATCTGTGTTTGATATTGGAATGTGTATATGAATGTGTTGGACTGTCGCGGGTGAATAGCCGGGGTGGATGTGAGATGAGCTTTTGTTTTTCTTTCATTCATTGTAAATGTAAATTGATGTAATATTATTATTTGTTTGGCCGCACAACCGGGTCGGGGTTGTAGCCGTCATTGTATAATTCTTTTTACTGTTTTTGCTCCTAGGATAGACCCATGGAGGGGTGCACAAACTGCCGAGTACTTGGCGGGTAGTTTGCCGCACTCGTAGGGGTCTTGGGTGGGGTATTGGCTATTCACCGCGACCGTGTAATCCGCTTTTCGTTGCAGGCTCGAAAGGATTGCGGATTGCTAGTATATCCAATGTATTCATCTGTGATCTGTAATGTCTATCATTGCTTTCTATTTAGGCGTTGCTTATGTTTTACAGCCGCTCTAGCCCAGCCCCCGCTCTGTCGTTAGTTAAGTAACCTAACGGGTGATGACGGGGCCCCGTGGCGAATGCATATGGCATAAGCGTATGTCATATTTTGGTTGTTTTCTGCAATGGTAGGATTAAATGATGGGACGCATTAAAAGAACTAATGCAAGAATATCACGCATTAAAAGAACTAATGCAAGATAATAAACCAAGTTAAAGTCGTTGGAACACTTTCGAAAAACCACTCGGTTCTTTTCAAAACTAACTTTTAAAACGCGGAGCTTGAGCCACTTCTTTTAAAAGCTATCTCGTTCCATCGATTATATCAAGTTCACTACGTTCACGGTTTCGCCAAAACCATTCGTAGCCCTCCATCATTTCAGTTAAATGTACGGTAGTATTCAAGCTATGTATTTTGACCTCACGCCAAGGCATAGTGATTGGTAGCTACCGAATATTTATCTGTTGCATAGATAGAATGCGTTGGTTTGAGACAGTCGTACTGCCATTTTGGCCTACGTCAAGGGTAGGTACGGGTGGGTTCAAATTAACCAGGATAATGATGGGAAGAACTTGACATGTGACTTATGACATTTTGACCTCACGCCAAGGTCATAAGAGCATGGGGCAAAAATCCACATCGGGAGTTTCATAAGTACTGAAACTTGCTAGATTTGCATACCATTTGGAGTGTGGTGATTCTGGTAGGATTCCTTCAGTTTCGTCACGCGATGATATTTGGATCCCGATCCTACTGTGAGTATATGCTACTCCTCGGGAAATTTCTCACTAAACGATCAATGCTATAAACCTAGTAGGTGTCTAGAAAGGTGTTAGCGGGGCTACGCCCCCAGGGAAAAGAGGTTATTTAATTAAGGAACTTCGCGAAAGCATTGGAAAACCTCCCTCGAAGTACCGACACTGGCCTGGCTGAACGGTTAAGCAAGTATTGTGCGGTGGGATTGATCCTGACTAATTCTTCCTTTATGGTTTGAGGAGGGATTCGAGAGACAGTGGGAGCCATCCTGTTTAGAAAAATTAAAAACCACTCTAAACTTGCAAGAGCATCGTGCTAAAGTGTTTCTTCTCTCTTCCCCCGCAGCGACCAAATTCGAAATGACTGGACTTAAGTTACTTCTAGATAAAAACATATTGACAGGGCCAAACTACAAAGATTGGCTCAGGAATGTCAAGTTGGCAATCACTTACGACAAGCTGGGGTATCTTCTTACCACCAAAGCTCCCCCCGTCCCAGGTCCCACCTCCAGCGTCGCGGATAAGGAAATCCGTAAGACTTGGGAGATTGACAGCGCGAAGGCCAGGTGCCTCGTACTTGCCTCGATGGACAACGAACATCAGAGGAGGCACGAGAATATGGATTTGGAATCCATATTTCTTCATACAAAAGAACTGTATGGAGAGCAGTCTCGTATCGCAAGATACGAAGTGTCGAAGAAGTTATTTTCGACAAAGTTGGCCGTCGGATCATCGGTAGCGGACCACGTGCTTAAGATGATTGGCTACACTGAGGAGCTCGCGGAACTTGGGACCACGTTGGACAGTGAACTCTATACGGATTTAATTCTCCAGTCCCTTCCATCCACTTACACCCAGTTCATACTGAATTTCAACTTGCAAGAAAAGGAAGTTGAACTTTCAGAACTCCTCAACATGCTGAGGAGCGCAGAGGGCACCCTACAGAAAGGTAGGGAAACACCCGCTTTGTTTGTAGGAGGATCTTCTTCCTCTAGGTCCAAGGCGAAAGCCAAGGGAAAGAGGAAGAAAGCCCCCGCCAAACCAAGGGGCGGTGTTAGTAAAGTGGTTACGAAGGGAAAAGAAATAGCAACAAAGATTGCGGGGAAGCTTGTGGGTAAAGAGGAATGCTTCTATTGTCACAAGAGTGGACACTGGAAGAAAGATTGCAGGGCTTGGAAGGCCAGGACACAGGAACTGAAGCAGGTTGCGGCTTCAGCTTCAGGTGTGTATGTTATTGAAAACTGTCTTTCTATAAATTCTACTTCCTGGGTATTGGATACCGGATCAGGATCTCATATCTGTAATTCTTTGCAGGCGTTGAGAAACCGTAGATTTTTGAAGGCAGGTGACATGACCCTCAGAGTTGAGAACGGAGCTAGCATGGATGCTAAAGCCGTGGGGGACTATCACCTGGGAATGTCAGATGGGCATGTTTTGGTTTTGCGTAATTGTTTTTTTGTACCCAACGCAACTTGTAATATCATTTCTGTATCTTTAGTTTCTAAAGAAGGTTATGAATTTGCGTTTGTAAGTAATGTTGTAAACATTCACCTTAATCAAGTTCTGATTGGGTCAGGTACACTGAGCAATGGTATATACGTGTTAAACCAACCACAGATTTTTAATATCCAGAATACACACAAAAGAAAGTCTCCAGATATCAATCAGGCTTTCTTATGGCATTGTAGACTGGGTCACATCAATGAGAGAAGGTTGACTAAGTTACATACAGAAGGGTATTTGAATCCGTTCGAATATCAATCGTATGCCACTTGTCAATCCTGTCTCAAAGGAAAGATGACAAAGACTCCGTTCACTGGACACGGAGTAAGAGCGAGCGAGCTCTTGGGGCTCGTACACAGCGACGTGTGCGGTCCAATGTCTACACTTGCGCGAAGCGGTTTTTCTTACTTCATTACTTTTACGGATGATTTTTCAAGGTTCGGACATGTCTTCTTGATGAAACATAAATCCGAAGCCTTTGGAAAATTCCAGGAATATAAGAATGAGGTAGAAAAACAAACCGGCAAAAGTATCAAGATTCTAAGATCGGATCGAGGTGGAGAATACTTGAGTGCCGAGTTCCTGAACTACTTAAAAGAGAATGGAATTCTCTCTCAGCTTACTCCTCCATACACTCCGCAACATAACGGTGTATCGGAGAGACGGAACCGCACCCTATTAGATATGGTATGGTCCATGATGAGTAACGCTGAGTTACCGCGATCATTCTGGGGGTATGCGCTAGAATCAGCTGCGTACCTTTTGAACCGAGTTCCCACTAAGACTGTGCCTACCACACCATATGAGTTATGGAGTGGGAAGAAACCCTATCTTCAATATTTGAAGATCTGGGGATGTCCGGCTTTTGTCAAAAAGCAGCATGCGGACAAACTCGAGGCACGCTCAGTACTGTGCAAGTTTGTGGGATACCCAAAGAGCACCAGGGGGTATCTTTTCTACTACGCAGAGGAACAAAAAGTCCTTGTTTCTCGTAATGCCCACTTTCTAGAACACCAGTTCTTAGAAAAGGAGATAAGTGGGAGCGCAGTAGAACTGGAAGAAATTCCAGAACCACAAACTATTACTGAAAGCTTAGTAGAACCAGAGGGTTCAAATGAACAGGACATTCCTACGCCGCTCCGCAGGAGTAGTAGGCAGTCTCATCCGCCCGAGAGATACTACGGTTTTCTCATAGACGGGGATAGAGAGGATTGCATCATAGATTATGATGAGCCTACTAGCTTCCAGCAGGCCGTTCAGAGCGTTGACTCGGAAAAATGGCAGGATGCAATGCGGACCGAAATGGAGTCCATGTACACCAACAAAGTATGGACGTTGGACATTGCTCCAGACGGGGTAAAACCCGTAGGATGCAAGTGGATCTTCAGAAGGAAGATTGGTGTAGATGGGCAGGTTGAGACCTATAAAGCTAGACTTGTAGCAAAGGGTTTCCGTCAAAGACCTGGCTTGGACTATGACGAAACCTTTTCTCCAGTGGCTATGCTGAAATCCATTCGGATCCATCTTGCCATTGCTGCCTTCCACGATTATGAGATTTGGCAGATGGACGTAAAGACCGCTTTTCTAAATGGAAATTTAGAGGAGTGTGTCTATATGGATCAGCCAGAGGGTTTCATTCAGAGTGGGAGCAGCGGAAAGGTGTGCAAGTTGCTTAAGTCCATCTATGGACTAAAGCAGGCATCGCGGAGTTGGAACATCTGTTTTGATGAGACGGTCAAGGAATTTGGCTTTATCAAAAATCCAGATGAACCATGCATCTATAGTAGATTTGTAGCGAGAACTGTAGTATTCCTCGTTTTATACGTGGATGACATTCTTTTAATAGGAAATGACATTCCTATGCTACAATCTGTCAAGGGGTTCTTGTCGCAAAGGTTCTCCATGAAAGACCTGGGTGATGCCTCATACATCCTGGGGATCCGGATCCATCGTGATAGATCCAAGAGGATATTAGGACTTTCCCAGTCCAGGTACATCGACACCATAGTGAAAAGATTCAGTATGGAAGATTCCAAGCGCGGTAACCTACCGGCTTGTTACGGGATCACCCTCTCTAAAGAGATGTCTCCCAAGACTGATTTGGAGAGGGATCGCATGTCTATTATACCCTACGCTTCTGCGGTAGGCTTTATAATGTATGCGATGTTGTGTACCAGACCGGATGTAGCTTATGCACTGAGTGTGGTAAGCCGGTATCAGTCAAACCCTGGGGAGAAACACTGGATAGCGGTAAAGAACATTCTCAAGTACCTGAGAAGGACTAAGGAGATGTTCTTGGTGTATGGCGGAAAAGACCTCCAGATCGAGGCCTTTGCTGACTCCAGCTTCCAGAGTGACAAGGATGATTCCAAGTCCGTGTCGGGTTTTGTCTTTACCCTCAATGGAGGGGCGGTGTGTTGGAAGAGCTCCAAACAGGAAACCGTTGCAGACTCGACTATGGAAGCGGAATACATTGCTGCATCTGATGCCGCAAAAGAAGCTGTCTAGATGAGGAAGTTCTTAAAAGAACTTCAGGTGGTTCCGTCCATTGTTGACCCAATACCTCTGTATTGCGACAACAACGGGGCTATAGCTTTAGCGAAGGAACCCAGGTCCCATCAGAGATCCAGGCACATCTTGAGGCGGTATCACCCGATCAGGGAGATCGTGGATCGCAAGGAGATCGAGGTTCGGAGGGTTGCTTCAGAAGAGAACACTGCAGATCCATTCACCAAGGCCCTACCCCAGACTCAGTTCGAGCGGCTGATCGAGATGATAGGTCTTCGATACGCCAGTACATGGCCTTAGTGCAAGTGGGAGATTGTTAGTGTATATGCCCTAGAGGCCATTACTGTATCATACTAGTTTGTATATTACTTAATGGAAGCTTGGGATATTCACCTTGTATAAACAATCTTGCTCAATACAGTAGTATGCTACTTGGTTTGTTTCTACTTCAATGTGTACTTGTGTTTATTTTACTATATCACTTATACGCATTAGTGGAGCCCTTAGGATCTTTTGCTTGATTACCAGCGTTGTGATGGCAGTCACACTAGTGGGGGCTGGGTAATCTATAAGCACATCCTTATACAGGTCCCTAGTCGCAGGACTATCGAGACAGGGCATCGATACTCCGGAGTAGACTAGCGTATGCGCTTCTCATCCCAGTGTGGGAGATGGTCTGTCCCACAGCCATCAGTACGTCGTACTGGAGATAGTATACGGGTGCTCGTTGGGTTACGAGTACACTGGACAGGACTCGTCGGGAACTGACAGGTTGGTATTATACCTATCGTCAGTTATCAGTTCCCAGGTGACATGAGTACAGCTTAGTCCGCTGACTTGACACTGGCACTTCGCCTCGAGTGTGTTCCCACTGCACTTTGATCACTACCCTACCACGGCTCAAAGGAGTCGTGCAAACAGGTGGTGGTTGGGTGCAGTCCCGAAGCACTTGGAGGCAGTGACGGTTAGACAGGATTCGTCTATCCCGGTATTGGGGGTTGACATCGCGCTGTGTCTTGGAGAGCCATTACACGAGTAGTCCCTGGCCAGGGCAAGCGAGATATACTGGTAGGCTTCCAGTGTTATCTAAGGGTGTTTTGGGCTTCACTCCGACACGACTTGTACCGCTATTGGGGGACTGACGTTTTACCGCCACCTAGGCCCGACATGCGATGTATCAGACGAACAGACCGGACTATACGAAGACTGTCACATTCAGACTCAGTAGGAGTTCAGATGGGGTTCACCTCGTCAGCCTTCTTGTCGGCATCTACCTGGGGACCGTTACGCACAGCTAGTGCCGCTTGCGGTCTGTGGTTAAACCCACTGCCAGCGTAGTGTCGAGTCTTTAGAGTCCCACACAGAGGGTATTCGTCTCTGGGCAAAACAGAGTAGAGGTCGCATGGTTTTGCGACAGGGTTCGTTCTCATCCGCGCACTTGTGCACGTTTGGAGTCCGGACGGATATTGCCAGCGGGCTCTGGTTTGAGCCGGATACTGGTATATGTTTTGGGGTTACTTTTATCTCTCAGTATTCATGTTCATCGGAACAAGAATGCAGGTGTGTATGCACAGTTGTTTGAGGCGGAAGAAGAGGTTTTTCATTAGGGTTTCGGAACGGGTGCGCATGCACAGTTGACAGTCGTCTTTTTTCCAAACCCTAATGAATTTGTGAGATATCTATTAATAATAGTAATTAAATGGAATTATGTTATGGTTGGTTTTGTTGACTTGTTGACCATGGTTGACTTGTTGACCATGGTTGAATGTTTGACCATCATCATTATTTTGCAAGGATGCTCCTTGATTCTTGCCAACATTCATTTAATGAAGTGATGATAGTGGTCATTCCAAAACAACCATCAACTATTCTCATTTGAATTATTATTACTAATTAGATAATTCTTTTTCTTTTGATATGGTTGCAAAAGGAAAAAGATAGCTCATTCTATCATAATCATTCTCTCTCTTCATTTCATCTTCTTCTTCCTCAAGCTCAAGGTGATTCCTTCTCATGTGTTGAGAATCCCTCACCTTGAAAAAGAAAGCACCCCATAGATACTCTCTACTCTCTCTAGGGTTCAAGGTTTAGCAAGCCGGAGATCTTAGTTCACTCAAAGTTCGAGGAAGAGCCCAAAGGTTGAACCCTCAGGTGGATCCATCTTCGACGGAAGAAGGCTTCGAGGAAAGAACCATCAACCTCCACAAAGTTTGAAGAAGAAGGAGTTCAAGTTTAGGTATAACCATCTTTCCGAGTAGCTAACTCTCTTTAGCTTATTTGCTAGTTTTAGTGTAGGAAAAGATCCCGACTTTGTTTAGTCCATGTTGCCCATTGCGCTAAAAATTTGATTTTTATACCGTTTCCGCCTCCTCGTAAGAACCGGGGGTCGCAACGTGGACTTACACATCCATCACCCATCATATGGGTCAAGATGCGTATACGCTAGTCTACACTGGTGTATCGATGCCCTGTCTCGATATACCCTCAACTAGGAACAGTTATAGGATGTACTCATCGACTACCGCGGCCCCACTAGTATGATCTCATCATAGTCCCAGTAGTCGAGTACAGATCCTAAGGGCTTTATCAACATGTGAGAGTAAAACAGTAAACCAATACAAGTCAACATGTTAAGATAAAGTGAAACCAAATAGCATACTATCATGACGAGCAAGAAATTCATCTCTATATATAACCAAGCATCCATTATAATATACATCATATGTACAACAATGGCCTCTAGGGCATATACATAACTAACAATCTCCCAGTTGCACTAAGGCCAGCTGCTGTAGTATCTCATACCTAGCATCCCGAATAATCTCTCAAACTGTATGTGGGGAATTGCCTTCGTGAATGGATCCGCAGTGTTGTCCTTCGTATCTACTCTCCTGACCTTGATCTCCCGGCGATCAACTATCTCCCTGATCAGGTGATACCGCCTCAGAATATGTCTGGACTTCTGATGGGACCTGGGTTCCTTGGCCAAAGCCACAGCTCCATTGTTATCGCAATACAGAGGTATTGGATGCTCAATGGACGGAACCACACCAAGTTCACTAATGAACTTCTTTATCCAGACAACCTCTTTGGCAGCATCGTTGGCAGCGATGTATTCAGCCTCCATCGTCGAGTCTGCAACGGTATCCTGTTTGGAACTCTTCCAACATACCGCCTCTCCATTGAGGGTAAAGACAAAACCCGAGTGCGACTTAGAGTCGTCCTTATCACTTTGGAAGCTGGAATCGGTAAAGGACTCCACCTGGAGTTCTCCGTTACCATACACCAAGAACATCTCCTTAGTCCTTCGCAAGTTCTTGAGAATGTTCTTCACAGCTGTCCAGTGACTCTCTCCAGGATCTGCTTGATACCGACTCTCTACACTTAGTGAGTATGCTACATCGGGTCTGGTACATAGCATCGCATACATGATAGAGCCTACTGCCGAAGCATAGGGTATCCCTTGCATGCGAGCTCTCTCCAAATCAGTCTTGGGAGACATCTCTTTGGAGAGAGTGAGTCCAGAGATCGTGGGTTGGTCCCACGCTTGGATTCTTCCATACTAAACCTTTTTAGTATGGTGTCAATGTACCTGGATTGGGACAATCCCAATATCCGTTTAGATCTATCTCTATAGATCATGATTCCCAATATGCCGGAGGCATCACTTAGATCTTTCATTGAGAATCTCTGTGATAAGAAGTACTTGACTGATTGCAGCATAGGAATATCATTTCCTATCAAGAGTATGTCATCCACGTACAATACGAGGAAGACAACCTTACCCTCTGCTACCTTCTTATAGATACAAGGTTCATCTATATTTTTGATGAAGTCAAACTCTTTGACTACAACATCAAAACAGATGTTCCAACTCCGCGATGCTTGCTTTAACCCATAAATGGATTTAAGCATCTTGCACACCTTTCCGCTGCTCCCACTATCTACGAAGCCCTCTGGCCGAGTCATGTACACGCACTCTTCTAAATCACCGTTTAGAAAGGCGGTCTTAACATCCATTTGCCAGATTTCGTAGTCATGGTATGCAGCAATGGCAAGTAAGATCCGGGTGGACTTAAGCATAGCCACTGGAGAAAAGGTTTCGTCATAATCCACACCTGGACGTTGACGAAAACCCTTTGCTACAAGTCTAGCTTTGAAAGTCTCAACTTTTCCATCTACACCAAATTTCTTTTTAAAAATCCACTTGCTCCCAATGGGTTTTACCCCTTCAGGAGCATTTTCTAAAATCCATACTTTATTGGTGTACATGGATTCCATCTCAGATCGCATTGCATCCAGCCATTTCACAGAGTCACCACACGTGATGGCCTGCTCGAAACTAGTCGGTTCATCATCATCCATGATGCAGTCCTCGCTTCCACCATCAATGAGAAAACCGTAGTATCTCTCAGGTGGACGAGAAACCCTACTAGATCGGCGGAGAGGCTGGGTTTCGTCGGGTACTACTGAATCCTCTGGTTCCACTAAATCTTCAGTTGCAGTTTGTGTTGCTGGAACTTCTTCCAGTTCTACCTCAGAGCCACTAATCTCTTTTGCAAGAAATTCCTTTTCTAAAAAGGTGGCTTGTTGAGCAATAAACACTTTTTGCTCCTCACTGTGATAGAAAAAATATCCATAAGAATTCTTCGGATATCCTACAAACTTGCAAAGAACTGACCGTGCCTCGAGTTTGTCCGGATTTTGCCTTTTGACATAGGCCGGACAACCCCATATCTTAACTCGTTTAAGATACGGTCTCTTCCCACTCCATATCTCATATGGTGTGGTAAGTACAGATTTAGTTGGAACTTGATTCAATAGGTATGCTGCTGTCTCAAGCGCATACCCCCAGAAGGAAATAGGTAACTCAGCTGTACTCATCATAGAACGCACCATATTTAATAGGGTGCGATTCCTCCGCTCCGATACACCGTTGTGCTGTGGTGTATAAGGAGGAGTTAGCTGAGAGAGAATCCCATTCTCTTTTAGATAATCTAGGAACTCAGTGGTTAAGTATTCACCTCCTCGATCAGATCGAAGAATCTTAATATTTTTGCCCGTTTGATTCTCTACTTCGTGCTTATATTCTCTGAATTTCTCAAAAGTTTCAGACTTGTGTTTCATCAGGAACACATGTCCGAATCTCTAGAGATCGTCAGTGAATGTAATGAAGTAGGAAGAACCGTTCCTGGCATGCGTAGACATGGGACCGCATACATCACTATGTATTAGTCCTAAGAGTTCAGTAACTCTTTCTCTGTGTCCACTAAACGGAGCTTTGGTCATTTTTCCTTTGAGACATGAATGGCAAATATCATAAGATGATAATTCGAACGGATTCAAATAACCATCCATATGTAACTTAGCCAGCCGTGTCGCATTGATATGACTAAGTCTACAATGCCACAAGAAGGATTCGTTCATTTCTGAACTTTTCCTCTTGTGTGTGTTTTGTATATTCAGGACTGTATTCTGATTTAGAATGAATATGCCATTATGTAACGAGCCTGATGCAATCAACTTTTGATCTAGGAATATGTTCATAACATTATCCTTTACTACAAAATTATATCCTTCTTTACTTAATAAAGAAACTGATATAATGTTGCACATCATGTTCGGTATATAATAACACTCATTCAGAATCAGTGTATTACGACTTGGTAATACAAGGTGATATTCGCCAACTGCTTTGGCTATAATACTTGCACCGTTCCCTACTTGAACGGAATGATCACCTTTTCCTAGTTCTCTACCTTTTCGTAGCCCATGTAACAATTTACATATGTGGGATCCTGATCCGGTATCCAATACCCAGGACATAGGGTGAACTGAGAAACAGTTCTCAATAACTAACACACCCGAAGAAGATGCATCAACATGCATGTTCTTTTGGGCGGCGTGAGAATCCAGATATTCTCCTGTTTCCTGTTCAGTCTTATAACTCTTAGAAGAAAAAACGGGTCCAACGTTCCCCTGCTCAGTATAATAAGCGGGTTCAGTCAATACATCAATATTATTATCTTGATTATGGCCTGACATGGTCGCTACCTGGAGAGAGAGAGAAGAAAACACTTTAGCGTATGCTCTTGCAAGATTAGATTGATTATTATCTTATCTAATCAGGATATCTCCCACTGTTTTTATCAAATCTACCTTAAAACCCTAAAAGGTAAGATTAGCCGGGATTAATTACACCCTACAATTTCGTCAATCTTTCAGCCAGATCAGTGTCGGTACTTTGAGGGAGGTTCCCCGTGCTTTCGCACGGACCTAATTAAAGTAAACCTCGTTTTCCCAGAGGCGTAACCCCGTTAACACTTTTCTAGACACCTACTTGAATGACTAATTGTCCTGTGTAAAACTCTCCCAGGAGTAACACTTACTCGCAATGGGTATCGGGATCCAACTATCTCATAGAAGGTATGCAATCTCTTTGCAAATTTCAACACTTGAAATTCTCGATAATGTTTTGCCCCTAGCGATCTATGACCTTGACAAGGTCAACAAACCATAAATCGCAAGTCAAGTTCAACCCGTCATTTCCTGATTGAATTAAACCCACCCGCATGACCCTTGACAAGGTCAACAAGCCCGTACGAATACCCTAATCCAATCACATCTCATGTTTTAGCAGATAAACACTAATTAGCTACCGTACACTGTGCCTTGACAAGGTCAACAAACACAGCACGAATACTAGGTAGGATTTATCTGAAATGACGGAGAGCTACGACAGGTTTTTCAGAAAACCTATTGCGTAATGAACTTGATATCGTCATAGAATCATGTGTTTTTGAAAAAGGGGTGTTTTTTAGGCTTTTCTTAGTTTCGCTAAAGGGGTCACTCCCGGTGAAGGGATCGTCGGCCCTTTGCTCATCGAATAAGGTGCAGGATATATCATATATACCTCTGTGCAAAGCAAAACACTAAAAGCAATCAAAAGACAAACCGAGTTTTGTAGCATCTGCCAGTTTCGCTAAAGGAGTCACTCCCGGTGAAGGGATCTCGGTCCTTTCCTCATCGAATAAGGTGCAGGATATATCATATATATCGCTGTGCAAAGCAAAACTGTAGCTACCGTTTTTATAAAGTTTTGATTCTACAACATCTTTAGGTTTCTTTTCTTTTATTAATCTCATTAATAAAAATCCCATCAGCTTATGCTTCCTAAGCATCACAGAAGAAACGAAAGCAGTAATATTTATATATCAGCATATATATACAGTATAAGCATTCGTCTCAGGCAGTAATATGATCTCATCACAGAACATTGTAGCAGAAGAACATATATGAAATATTGGATATACTAGGACGTCCGTATTTTCAATACGAGCCTGTATAAAACACGGATTCCACGGTCGCGACGAATAGCCAAACCCACATCCCAAGACCCCTACGAGAGCGGCAAGTAACTCTGCCAATTCTAGGGTTAGGAGACCCGGTCTCGACTCCTCGAGATGGCCTCCCACTGAACCCTAGAACCCGGTTACTTGTGCTCCCCTCCTTGGGTCTACCTAATGCGGAAAAGTAAATAATATACAAGGGTGACAGCAACCGCAACCTGGAAGTGCCCCAAATAAAAGAATATTACATTACAAATGAATTTTACATGAATGAAAATAAAAACCCTCATCTCACATAAAACCCCCGGCTATTCTGATCGCGACGATCCAATATAACATATCACAGCAACACATAATATCTCATATCATCAACGTAAGTAAATATGCGCATCCCAATTGTCGTTGACATATAGCAACGAAACCGGCGATCTCACATATTACACTTACGGTCACAGAAAAGAAAGTGTAAAACTACAATATTTGGAATCCACAATCACTTTAGACATCGTAAATCCGAAATATCACATACTCCGCATTTCATGCCTAACTCTATGAATTCCACATATTGTATCACATTCCAGATAAATAGACAGTATTAAACTTTCCGAACAGATAATCAAATACCCAAAATTTCCCAAAGTGCTCAACTCTTGAGCGGAGTTCAAATAATCCCAGAATATGTCACAGTACCGGTGATCCAGCCGTAGAAGGGTCAAGCCAACGCCTCACATGTGGCACGCCGTACTGCCCCAAACCCGAAGGTTCAAAAGGCAGTTCAAGACGGTCACATAATCGAGTTAAGGTTTGTTGTCTTCTAGAGGGTCCACCGCTTAACTTGTACAATTTTTCCGAAAGATTTAAACCCAATAAAAATTCAACACTAGAAAGTTCGACGTACCGGGAAATAGTAAGTTAATGATATCCGTTCAAATAATTTAACAGTTTCTAAATATCCGGAAAGAAATACGAACTTAAATATTCCGATCGAATCTACTATTACAAAATAAACCCCAGATTTAAACAATAATGGAATCACTGTTAAAAATATCCAGAAGCATCAACAAGTACCTACGGACATTACCATAAAATCCACGTGTCACAAATCCACTGTTCCGCCGCGGAACTGCCGCGCAAGGCATGCTTGAGTCGCGGTTCCGCCGCCGTTTGGACGAATTGGGGGCTCGGGTTTTATGGTAATTCTTAGAATTCCCTGCTGAGTTTTTTACATATTTTTAATTCAGAAAAATCCCAAAATTTAAAAAATTTCCAGAGAGGGGTCTAGTTTCGTCGTTTCGGGTTCGATCGGAGTTTTAACTTCGTAAACACATCGCCTAATGCTCTAGCTAGGCTCTGATACCACTGTAGGGTTCCTAGGCACTCTTGTGAAGGTTCAAAAGGCATCAAACATGCCCGGATAAAAATTTAGACGTGCCGAACAACCCAAAGCCGGGATCTTTGCTAGATTATTAGGTTTAAACATGGAAGATGATAACTTTTATCTAAGTGTGAGGGATTACAACTGTCACGACCCGAAAGAGCACGTGACTGGCCCTTGAACCATATGAAGTCTATAGGACTCCATCTGATCCAAGTAAGCCAAAAGCCCAGAAATCTAAAACCATTTTTAAGAATAAGTAAAGAAACTGGTTTAAAGAAGTGAAGAAAAACATGTTTGAAATCAAGGTTTTTAAATAACTAAGCCGAATATGCATTTTTAAAAACAGTACAGTCTTTTATAAAAATTTCGGCAGAGTTTCTTTTGTAAAACTGGCCCCGAATGGGGTATAACAAGGATAACAATATATGCAATGATAAAGGCATCCCCAAGCGGGAGCTAGCTCTTCGTCAAACGACGGTCACCACCACACATGCAACAATAATATACAACGCCAAGTGGCGAGGATCAAATCCAAAAGAAAGCTCAAAAGCAACAAGAAAACCGCAACACTACTAAGCGCGACTCTATGGTCGAATAATACATCACTAGTCTAGGTCTGAAACAATAAACGAGTTTTGGTTGATGGATATTCTAGATACAATGAATAATATAAATACAACGGCGGTTCTGATACAAAAGAACCCACCTATCCAAGCAAATCACCCAAAAGGAAGCAGTGTGCCAGAAATGCCGCTATAGAACTGTACGGCAAACCTGCAAGAACTGGGGCACAACGGGGGTGAGTTGCCAACTCGTGAATAGAAAGATATCTACAAGCAGAGATCGAATGCATGACCCAACCTAGGTCAATACGATCAGATATAAAGAAACCTCAATATGAATAAAGCTGAAGCATGCTAAACTGGCAATGTAATCTCTATACGTGAATGTAGTGCCAAGTGCTCGTGCTAGTGCCTCAGGTAATAGTATGTCATGAATATAAGGTATGAATGCATGAAAGCAGAATACATGTAAATAAAGAAACTGTTTTCATAATTTAGTGAGATTTCCCTTGTATTTTTAGTTGAGGTATCATAATGAAATCAGCATAAAACAGTGCCTAGCATCGGCACAAAACGTAATCCCAATATCTCGATATCTCTGTATCACAGTCTCTGTACCTCGAAATCTCGAAATCCCAATGTCTCAATCATAATATCTAGGGCGCCGTCAGTCCAGACCGGCCCCTACCATCCATCTCAAGACCACGACGGTATCCTCCGGATATCCGACGCGTCGGGTAAAATCACCGGTAGGTAGTGCTCCCCTGCTAGGCTCACATCGTCATCACCACGCGCTTCTTGCCCCGGGGTACCTTACCGGGTCCACCATGTACCCGAAACGGTTCATCCGTCTCCTCGAATCGGGTTTCCAAATCCATCAGCAAACTCATGGTGGACGACTCATACATCATGGGAAAACCGCACTTTTTATTTTAAAGAGAGAAAAGAAGTTTATATAAGTTTTGCGGTTTTCCCCCAAATCCAGAAAATCTCATGGAAATCCGAATCCAATCCTCAATAGCATGTAAACAGTGCATACAGGCATAAAAATCCATGAATAATAACATGCATGATGTAACAACTAATAATTACAATGTCTAATCTAGCATATAAGGCAAGTACACTAATATCATGTCTAAATTATTAGCTAACAACCTATGTCGATGCAATAATATTTTCTAAGGTTTACGTGACATGGCAATTACCGATGAAGATGTGTGTGAGCCGGCAAGTAAGTGTACGTGGTAAATACGCATCATCGGTAATGGTGCTGGTGTCCTAACAGCATAACATCAATAATGGAGTATGAAACATAATATAAGCATGCGATGCGATGCGAACCACAATAATGAGCGGAAGCTGAATACTAGACGCAACTATAACTAATCTGCATTAATCTAAAATAACCTCTACAATTGGTGCCTTTTGAAATAACACGAATCATGGGGTTTTGAAAATAGGGGCTACGGTGTTTTTATGAAAAGATACGTCTTTTGAAATATCCGTAGGATCCCTTGGGCTGTCTTTTAAAATACCCACGATTCGTTAGTTTTTGAAATAGGTAGGAGTCTAATCTAATCTAACAACCATCTTAAACTATACGGCTGAACTAACAAGTAGAGCTACGGGTGAGGAAACCGCCTAACATCTAAGTCGATACATATACATACATGTATATATATTAGTCGGTGATCCCGCCTCAATAATATCATATCCGATACCCTATCTATAATCAGACATCCCAAGTCAAGAGTGCGGATCAATCATCAAAATATAGCTTGTACGTAAATCCGTCGTACGGCATCCCAAATCTGGGTACGGGTCAATATCACATTCATCATACTATTTATCTGGTATCCTCTTTATCAAATGTCATGATCGGGGTACTGATCTACGTCTAGTACAATATTGATACCCTCAATGTATGCATGCAGGTGTAAGAATCACTACGTCAAAAGACCCGTTAAAACATCGTGTCGTATCTCGATACGAACCAAATCACATCACCGATCTCCTGGCCTCAAGCCCAATCTCATCGACTCATCTCAAATCCCAAATACTATCCTCAAATCCAGTATATAAACACATAGTCCCATACCCATGTGTAGATATACGCACCATCATATGCACTCTAATAAATGAAAGAATGAATGCAAGTATGTGTGTAAATGTATGTGTGAGTGCAACCACTACTCTAGGGTTCGCACTAAACCAAACCAATATATTCTTATCATCAAAATATCATTATTACCATCAATAACCCTAAACAACACATAATAAATATTCGTGTGTATACGTATTCGTATACATCACCACGGACTGCGGGGGTGCTATACGCCATCCACCCGACTTCTCCCCACAGATATAAATCTACTCACATTGCTTCTCGTGTGTCAAAGCCGATGTCGCTATCTTCACCTCCTTTGCCTCAACATCACGCGGGGTACCTACAAGTATATCACAATGCTAAAGCACATGAAAATCACATCGGAAACCAAAATAGCACACGCTACCCGCATAGGTAAAAACCTATCGACTCGCATGTAAACACAATCAAAATCCACTTGTCGTTGACGTCCAAACGCCACCCGACAGGAATGAATCACCAAATACCAAAATCCATGCTAAAACAAGTCCCAAATTATACACCAACATAGGAAAATCAACCCAGATTTCACCCTAGATGGAATCAGTCAAAACTATACATACTCAGGGTCAAAATTAGAGGAAATGGGGGCATGCACAGAAAACGAAGCAATTCCTTAAAATAACTTATTTTAGAATTTTCCATAATTTTTCCCCATTTATCTGTATTTAATTATACCAGAATATTAAAATATTCATTAAAATAATATTAAATTATAAAATTTCCCAAAAATCATATTTTATTATTTTGAAGACGTTACAATCTACCCCCCTTAAAGAAATTCGGTCCCCGAATTTAAATTTAAACCCCCAAATACTAAAATATTTCAATACAAATTCCAAGTCATCGGGGCTCCGAAATCATCTATACATAAAACATCATAGCGCAATGCATGCGCATGAGTACTGAGCAGATAACTCAAAAGCAACACTCCATCAAGCATCCGCAATCATCGGAGTCATGATAACGACACAATGTCAAATCCAATACAAAATCAATATGATATGGACCAAGACTATACATGTAGACATCCAATCTATACATGTAAATAGCTGATGCAAATGTATGCCAAATCTTTTTAAGTCGCTGTGCGATGCGCGTAACACTGCACAGTGGCGGACGTTTCTCATAAGAAAATAACTATATATGTGTATATATATCCTTTGTTTAATAGGTACGTTCCGCCGTTTTGAAAACAGTTTAGAAGGGTTTCCTTGTTTTTAAAACGTTTCGTGTCATATCGGACACGTAGGTATATACTGAGACTATAGCTCGCTTTTCGGAAATCCCTTCGATAACTATCGATGCATGCAAAATATATCCAGGTATTGCCCACTGACTAGTCCTGCTCAGTATGAAAGCAAATATCCAACATCATAAAAATGTACTGGTCCAAAAGGAATAAATCCCAAAAATCACATAACACCACCCTGTGCGTCTGGTGCGCACGGAAATCAAAATCCATATATGTGCTAAACATGTGCACAAAACAACATCTAGGTGCAACGGGTGTGCACGAAGCATCTGTCATAGGCAACGTGTGCCTGGCAGCCAAAACAGGTGCATCTGACATGCACGAAGAATCTCGATTTAGTGCATCTGGTGTGCCCCAAAATCGTATCTCAAAACATGCGCCCAACATGCGCGAAAATCCAAATCGGTGCATCCATCATGCACGAATGAAAATCTAGACCCTGCGCACTCAATATGCACGGAATCACAAAATCCAATAGCAACGTCGAATATGCGTAAGTCCAGTCAAAAGCACGGAGTGCAAGAATCCACATCAATATCACAATCAAAATCGACATACCGAAAGGCATCAAATCGAAGTCAGGTGCAATCGTAATGCACAAAATATAAATCCGGTGCAACAAAGGCACGAAATATAAATCTGATGCGATAAACGCAAGAAACATAAAACTGGTGCGACAAATGCACGAAGTATAGAACTGGTGCATCCCATGCACAAATACCAAGCAATAACTCAAATACGTAAGCAGCAACACCAAGTGTATCCAGATATGAAGAAAATCATAAACGTGTGCAGCTGCGGGCACAAAACACATATCGATACACTACAAGCACATATAAGCTATACCGAGTGCAAAATCAAAACACTAAAATTACATGAAACTCTGCTGGAAGCGTAAATCAAATCACCAGCATAAAATAGGCATGAAATCGCAATCAACAGCTCAAGAGTAATAACTATGTACAAGGTATAAATACCCAGTAGGTGCAACCATGGTGCACAAAATCAAATATCATGAAACTCAGTCATCAAGACTAAATCATGTGAATAGATCGCCCAAAATACCGAAATCCAAAGCAACGGATACGTGATAATCAAATCACAAAATCACAAATCATAATTACCGTCGTCGATATACCATCCTTCAGGGTCAAGAAGGTACCGGAACATCCGATGCTAGCTGCGCAAGATATCTACTTGCCTCTTGCTCGCGGCTGGCGTCCTCTGCCTCTGGTTCCTGATCTTTCCTGTAGATTACCAATCTCGCAATCCATCGGCTCATCGGCCCGGTCAGGAGTACTGACAGGAACGATTCCGTTCTGGCACTTTCCTGGTCACCTTTCGGTCAATCCTCACGACCGCTCGTAAGGCAGCGTATCACTGGCGTCGGCCTCTAGCTCTCTGAAAGCACGTCACACATCTGATCCTGGGTGCAAACATCATTGCAGCAATGTCCTGGAAGGAATCCTGCTCAAGGTCTCTTCCGATCATGCCTATGCCGATCTGTACAGAGGCTGGCTTCCTGCACAACCTCTTCTCGCTCAAAAACACCTGTGTCCTCAGCACAATATTTTCTCGGAAACTGGTCACATTCCAACGTCTCTGTAAGCATATCAGGTCTCTAGTCTCGACGGGAAGCAATGACAGCTCATCAGTGTCTCACACGAACCTCTTGTTCCAACTGTCTCTATCGTCGTCCACTATGACGTCACGCCAAGCTACTACGCACTGCACTGTTCTCGGCCACGGTCAATCTGAAGTCTCTCGCACGGACTCGAAATCGCATATTCTGTAGCTTCATCATTCTGTAGAGGATGTCAGGCCGAACAGGTCCTCGGGAACACGTCCCAACCATCGGAGGAATACTCATCACTCGTCTGTCCCTGATCGATCTGCAACGCATCTGGGTAAGTTCCTTTATCCGAACATGGTCAACTACCTCGTCGACAATGCCGAACTCTGTCCTGCTGGGTGTGCGCAATACGACCACTCCTGGTCTAGGTCTTCTCGTAACGTACTCCAGAAAGGTCCTGTCGAGGTTCCTTTCTCAAATCTCAATCCTGCCGAAATGCCCGGAAGTCATCATCCAATGCTGAAGCTAAAGCTTATTCCGGAACGGCTGCATACCTATCGCGCTTCTCTCTGGAAGATACATCCATATACCACGCCTCGGGGTGCATATCACATCTCTAATGTCAGCGGAGTGGGACGTCATCTCGTCGAAATCTCGTACGAACTCTTTACTCCACCTTGCTCAATGTCGACTGATTCGGACTTAACTCATCGTGGCTACACGAACTGCGCTCCGACGGCTACGCTCGCATCTGGAGTCTCCCAAGCAGTGTCCCATCACGATATCCGAAAGATGTCGAACCATCCGATCGACTCGTCAGATCCTCATAATCCCCCAAGAGATCACATCATGGGTACAGTTTAATAGTATCGAGTACATGCCACAGCGTCGGTGGTCCAGCCGTAGAAGGGCAAACCCAAGCCTCACTAATGGCGCTGAGGAACCACCGCAAACCCGAAGGTTCAAAGGCTTTCACACGGTCATTAAGTCGAGTTAGGGTTTCATTCTTCTAGAGAGTCCATAGAATCACCTGCATGTCTTTCTGTATACTTTAAACTTGGAAAATGGGCTCCTGACATTCGATCGTCTCTATCGACTCTCAACGAACCTGCGTGAAGTCGTCTCTAGCTGGAAACAATCTATCTGATGACCTCGCATCGGTAAACAAACGAACCACCTGTCCTAGTCATTCATCCTCAGATGACTAGCGACTCGCTATCATCTCTCTAAGTATATGCTCACGCTGCAGTAGCTCTAACCATCTGGGCGACATCTCGTCATTTGCAGCAGCAACTGGCTTATTCGCCTGTACGCCGAACAGCGCCTCAATCCTCCAGGAAAGGCAATACATAGGCGGTCATCTCTGAGTCGGTCTGCTCTAGATCTGAGTAAGACTCTCCACACTGGAAATCTTCAACTCATCAGGGCCCGCTCCGGCGCAAAATCGGACGAATTCACCTTCGTCTCTCAAATCGGGTAGACTAGCTATCATCTGTCTCATATCTGCCTGAAAGCTACGGCAATCTCAGCTCGTAAGCTTCGGAAGCGACATCCTGTCAATCTCAGCAACAGCTGGTCCATCTGTCTGCACGGTAGGCGACATCACAATCTCTGAGGTATGCTGTACATCAACAGTCCTCTCTCAACTGGCAGCTCTAACAATGGCCCGATCATCCGGTGCAAGACCAAGCACTCGCCTCCACTAGAGGTCACAATCACCAACACTAACTCGAGACGTTCCCATGTCACCAGAAAACACAATGGTTGGCCCTCGTACCAAACGAGCTCACACCGGCCGTAACCCTAGCAGCAGCCCAAACTGCCCTCAAACATGGTGACAGGAACCTCAATCGAGTATCAAGGAGAGCACATCAATGGCAAGAAAGGAAACAACAGATCCAAAGTGGATACATGATCATGGGAAGGAACAGCATCAATAAAGGTATGATCATGAAACTAATAGAATCGGGGATCTCAAATGGATGTATAATCCTGGATATAAAGAGGATCACTGATCTCGAAAATATGTACATCCTAAGGTTCCTTAAGCGGAATGGCGTGTCGTAAGTATGCCGCGGAACATACCAACGGTACGTCACTCTACTTTAGTTACCTATTCCATCAACCAAGGGTCATCCTACACGACGAAAGTTCGGGTCTAATACCCCCTCGACCAAGTCTAAGTTCCGTAAGGTCAAGCCTAAGTTCCGTATATATATAAACGCCCTAGGCTCCACATAGTCAAACTTAGACTCGAACCAAGGTCAACCTAGCGCTCTGATACCAACTTTGTCACGACCCGAAAGAGCACGTGACTGGCCCTTGAACCATATGAAGTCTATAGGACTCCATCTGATCCAAGTAAGCCAAAAGCCCAGAAATCTAAAACCATTTTTAAGAATAAGTAAAGAAACTGGTTTAAGAAGTGAAGAAAAACATGTTTGAAATCAAGGTTTTTAAATAACTAAGCCGAATATGCATTTTTAAAAACAGTACAGTCTTTTCTAAAAATTTCGGCAGAGTTTCTTTTGTAAAACTGGCCCCGAATGGGGTATAACAAGGATAACAATATATGCAATGATAAAGGCATCCCCAAGCGGGAGCTAGCTCTTCGTCAAACGACGGTCACCACCACACATGCAACAATAATATACAACGCCAAGTGGCGAGGATCAAATCCAAAAGAAAGCTCAAAAGCAACAAGAAAACCGCAACACTACTAAGCGCGACTCTATGGTCGAATAATACATCACTAGTCTAGGTCTGAAACAATAAACGAGTTTTGGTTGATGGATATTCTAGATACAATGAATAATATAAATACAACGGCGGTTCTGATACAAAAGAACCCACCTATCCAAGCAAATCACCCAAAAGGAAGCAGTGTGCCAGAAATGCCGCTATAGAACTGTACGGCAAACCTGCAAGAACTGGGGCACAACGGGGGTGAGTTGCCAACTCGTGAATAGAAAGATATCTACAAGCAGAGATCGAATGCATGACCCAACCTAGGTCAATACGATCAGATATAAAGAAACCTCAATATGAATAAAGCTGAAGCATGCTAAACTGGCAATGTAATCTCTATACGTGAATGTAGTGCCAAGTGCTCGTGCTAGTGCCTCAGGTAATAGTATGTCATGAATATAAGGTATGAATGCATGAAAGCAGAATACATGTAAATAAAGAAACTGTTTTCATAATTTAGTGAGATTTCCCTTGTATTTTTAGTTGAGGTATCATAATGAAATCAGCATAAAACAGTGCCTAGCATCGGCACAAAATGTAATCCCAATATCTCGATATCTCTGTATCACAGTCTCTGTACCTCGAAATCTCGAAATCCCAATGTCTCAATCATAATATCTAGGGCGCCGTCAGTCCAGACCGGCCCCTACCATCCATCTCAAGACCACGACGGTATCCTCCGGATATCCGACGCGTCGGGTAAAATCACCGGTAGGTAGTGCTCCCCTGCTAGGCTCACATCGTCATCACCACGCGCTTCTTGCCCCGGGGTACCTTACCGGGTCCACCATGTACCCGAAACGGTTCATCCGTCTCCTCGAATCGGGTTTCCAAATCCATCAGCAAACTCATGGTGGACGACTCATACATCATGGGAAAACCGCACTTTTTATTTTAAAGAGAGAAAAGAAGTTTATATAAGTTTTGCGGTTTTCCCCCAAATCCAGAAAATCTCATGGAAATCCGAATCCAATCCTCAATAGCATGTAAACAGTGCATACAGGCATAAAAATCCATGAATAATAACATGCATGATGTAACAACTAATAATTACAATGTCTAATCTAGCATATAAGGCAAGTACACTAATATCATGTCTAAATTATTAGCTAACAACCTATGTCGATGCAATAATATTTTCTAAGGTTTACGTGACATGGCAATTACCGATGAAGATGTGTGTGAGCCGGCAAGTAAGTGTACGTGGTAAATACGCATCATCGGTAATGGTGCTGGTGTCCTAACAGCATAACATCAATAATGGAGTATGAAACATAATATAAGCATGCGATGCGATGCGAACCACAATAATGAGCGGAAGCTGAATACTAGACGCAACTATAACTAATCTGCATTAATCTAAAATAACCTCTACAATTGGTGCCTTTTGAAATAACACGAATCATGGGGTTTTGAAAATAGGGGCTACGGTGTTTTTATGAAAAGATACGTCTTTTGAAATAT
Source organism: Agapanthus africanus (assembly GCA_030015575.1). Classification (NCBI taxonomy): domain Eukaryota; kingdom Viridiplantae; phylum Streptophyta; class Magnoliopsida; order Asparagales; family Amaryllidaceae; genus Agapanthus; species Agapanthus africanus. The sequence continues at coordinate 568,354,595 of CM057339.1, forward strand.
CCGTAGGATCCCTTGGGCTGTCTTTTAAAATACCCACGATTCGTTAGTTTTTGAAATAGGTAGGAGTCTAATCTAATCTAACAACCATCTTAAACTATACGGCTGAACTAACAAGTAGAGCTACGGGTGAGGAAACCGCCTAACATCTAAGTCGATACATATACATACATGTATATATATTAGTCGGTGATCCGCCTCAATAATATCATATCCGATACCCTATCTATAATCAGACATCCCAAGTCAAGAGTGCGGATCAATCATCAAAATATAGCTTGTACGTAAATCCGTCGTACGGCATCCCAAATCTGGGTACGGGTCAATATCACATTCATCATACTATTTATCTGGTATCCTCTTTATCAAATGTCATGATCGGGGTACTGATCTACGTCTAGTACAATATTGATACCCTCAATGTATGCATGCAGGTGTAAGAATCACTACGTCAAAAGACCCGTTAAAACATCGTGTCGTATCTCGATACGAACCAAATCACATCACCGATCTCCTGGCCTCAAGCCCAATCTCATCGACTCATCTCAAATCCCAAATACTATCCTCAAATCCAGTATATAAACACATAGTCCCATACCCATGTGTAGATATACGCACCATCATATGCACTCTAATAAATGAAAGAATGAATGCAAGTATGTGTGTAAATGTATGTGTGAGTGCAACCACTACTCTAGGGTTCGCACTAAACCAAACCAATATATTCTTATCATCAAAATATCATTATTACCATCAATAACCCTAAACAACACATAATAAATATTCGTGTGTATACGTATTCGTATACATCACCACGGACTGCGGGGGTGCTATACGCCATCCACCCGACTTCTCCCCACAGATATAAATCTACTCACATTGCTTCTCGTGTGTCAAAGCCGATGTCGCTATCTTCACCTCCTTTGCCTCAACATCACGCGGGGTACCTACAAGTATATCACAATGCTAAAGCACATGAAAATCACATCGGAAACCAAAATAGCACACGCTACCCGCATAGGTAAAAACCTATCGACTCGCATGTAAACACAATCAAAATCCACTTGTCGTTGACGTCCAAACGCCACCCGACAGGAATGAATCACCAAATACCAAAATCCATGCTAAAACAAGTCCCAAATTATACACCAACATAGGAAAATCAACCCAGATTTCACCCTAGATGGAATCAGTCAAAACTATACATATCAGGGTCAAAATTAGAGGAAATGGGGGCATGCACAGAAAACGAAGCAATTCCTTAAAATAACTTATTTTAGAATTTTCCATAATTTTTCCCCATTTATCTGTATTTAATTATACCAGAATATTAAAATATTCATTAAAATAATATTAAATTATAAAATTTCCCAAAAATCATATTTTATTATTTTGAAGACGTTACAACAACCTTTGTAGCCCGCTCCTTCACTTCACAAGCTCCGAGTAGAAGTCCCTTTGCCGCGATCCACGATCTCCCGGACTCATGAGAGGCTCCACGACTCGAACGATCCATGCTAGCTTGAAGTGTTCCAAATCTCCGATGATCTACGTCGAAGTTGCAAAGACTCAAGCTTTCTCACTCTAAAGAGATGAACACACTAATCTCATGGGCTAGATGAGATGAGGATGAGAGAGTAGTAATTTTGCTTTCTTTTTAAATCATTTTCTCATATTTATTCATCACATAAAGAAAATCAAGTGAGCTTCTTCAAGAGAGAAGAAGAAGATGATAATGGAAAAGATAATAAGATTAATCCTTTTGTGATGAATAGAAAATAAAGTATATGATTGATATGTAAACCATGGTGAAGGATGAGTGGCTAGGATTTAGTAGAGAATAAACTAGAGTTAGGGTTTGGTTGGGTTAAAGAATGTGTCATCCATAAATATCTTTACAATGACAAAAGAAATAGCTTCTAGAAGGTGCATGAAGCAACTAACCCTAATCAAACCCTAACCTCAATTAATCATCCTTAAACATGTTTAACAATTAATCATATCATGTCACAATAATATATATCACATATATATTATATATTTGCAACAAAAGAAAATAATACAATTAACATATATCGCATATATATCAATGTATCATCCAGTGAGAAAATGAAATAATAAAGCAAGCCAATATTAGATAATGTAATACAATATATCATATATATTATTATACATTAAATCATCGAATCAACACTTGAATCAATGATCCGGCTAAATCGAATATTACCGACTAATATATCATGTACCGATTCATCGAATCAACACTTGATCCGATGTCCCGGTTCATATCTAAATATCGCGAGAATATAATACGCTATCCCATATCGCATTATTCTCGGTCCTGCACATATCACATATGTGCCTCTACTCCGTTTCGCCTGAGCCAAGAAACCTCTGTGTGGGACTCTAAAGAATCGTCAATACGCCGGTAGCAGGTGAT